>CM048755.1:115124820-124279820 GCA_026315105.1 Locusta migratoria
AAGATGTCGTTAATAACTTTCCTTGTTGCTATGCTGAAACAAGTACATTTGGTACGTGAAATTTGAATACAAAGACAACAGAGTATTGCAATAAAAATGCGCCTGGGTCAGCTGTCACAAAACATTCCACACCAAAATAACGTATCATTAATAACTTTCGTTGTTGTCACGCTGAAATAAATACATATTTATCACTTGGTTCATAAAACCTTCCATTCTTGTGGACACGCGACCTTACGTTGGCATGTATGAAAAAATTGTTTGAAAAGTCTTGGTCGCAATTAGCTTTATTTCATGACGCGTTTCGAGAACATCATCATCAGACTGTGGTACAAAAGAAGAAAATTACATTTTAGATGTATATAGAACGTAATTATGATATCTATAAGGAGCATAAACCATATTAATACATATATACTTACAAAAGATTTAAAAAAACGATGGGAATTACACCATCTTGGTATAGATGCCTGATTACAAATTTAAAATACCATCATGGATGTCTGGTGAAGGTGTTCAACCAGGCTTACATGCTCAACTGTGGTGAGAGGGGGGAAACACCGTAACAAGTAACCTAGGCCCCATTCGCCACTAGATGGCGCAGGGTTGGCATTGAAAGTTACGTGAATAAAGCTATACATAAAACATCTTGGGCATACTATACTGTGTACAGTCATAGAAACTGTGAAAGTTGCGTGAATAAAACTACACATAAAACATCTTGGGCACAATATGCTGTGAGCAGTCATAAAAACTGTGAAAGACATTTCTACGAAAATGTGTTAAGTCATATAAAAATATATATAACTGTGACAGACATTTCTACAAAATGTGTTAAGTCATATAAAATTATACAAAACACCAATTCAAGCACACCAAAACCATTAACGGGACAGGGCGCACGACAAGGGAGGCATGGGAGGGCCAAAGGATAGCACACACCTGACAAATGTTAAAAAATACGCAGCCGCTCATCACAAGCTACAAGCTAACATTGCAGAAAAATCTTTCACAAGTACCAGGTAGAAAATTATATGAAGGGGCAATATGTCATATAACATTTATGTGCCATGATGTCGGTTTTAAACCTTGATTGTACTCATATTGTCGGACTTTGTTAGTTGTCTCGACATCATGGCACATAAATGTTATATGACTTATTCACGCAACTTTCACAGTTTCTATGACTGTACACAGTATAGTATGCCCAAGATGTTTTATGTATAGCTTTATTCACGTAACTTTCAATGCCAACCCTGCGCCATCTGGTGGCGAATGGGGCCTAGGTTACCTGTTACGGTGTTTCCCTCCTCTCAGCACAGTTGAGCATGTAAGTCTGGTTGAACACCTTCACCAGACATCCATGATGGTATTTTAAATTTGTAATCAGGCATCTATACCAAGATGGTGTAATTCCCATCGTTTTTTAAATCTTTTGTAAGTATATATGTATTAATATGGTTTATGCTCCTTATAGATATCATAATTACGTTCTATATACATCTAAAATGTAATTTTCTTCTTTTGTACCACAGTCTGATGATGATGTTCTCGAAACGCGTCATGAAATAAAGCTAATTGCGACCAAGACTTTTCAAACAATTTTTTCATAAATACATATTTGTTCCAAAGAACACAGAAATATACAAGTGAAAAAATTTTACCTGTCACTACTGCTTTCACACTTTGCATTGGTTCCATGTCAACCATGCTTGATCAAGTATTGTTGACAATAAGTAAAAATATCTATAATGAAGGCGTAAACACTCAAAAGTGTATTTTCATTAACCACAGGAGTGACAGAAGAAGAAGTATCTCAAGAACACACCAACACTAGGTAGAAAACTGAACATTTTTTATGGTGTTTACTTCAAAGGAATTGCAGGATACGTCAGCTGAAGCTTCACTCTTGGGGCAGCTAAGTACCATTAGTCAGGAATTTTGTTTGAGTATCGACAGACTGAGATCAAACAAGGCCAAACATTTCATGTTCTTGCATGAATTACTTGTCGTTTTATCACTTTGATTTGCACATTTAAATGCTTGAACACACTTTAGGGATATTCAGCAGGAAAAATTGTACAGACAGTACACCCTACATGCAATATACACCAAATACAGCACTTCAAGCTCAACAACAGCATACGATAGACAGACTCCTCTCAAGCATGGGGGCCGAGTTTACACAGGATGCCGCAAAGAGCGCTGTAGCTTGTGTGTTAGCCACTCTATGAAATTTAAGCTCGTTGAGGCAGACACAAAACAGGCCAAAGACATTCAAAAACGCCTGAAGTGCAAAGATAAAACTCACAGCACATCCAATGATGTGCTATTTAGTAAGTCTATAGTGCTAACTTCTGTGAATACGTCACTTCCGGTAATTGTATTGTCTTAAGTATGGTTATAAATTCAATAATTCGCCCTTTTTTCCATTGCTGGTGTAGGACAGAGTAAGAAAACCTGTACGTCAATAAGTACTAACTTTGGAAAAAGAAATGAGGGGGGCGGGGGGCATGGTTATGAATCCTGGAACGTGTAACATGGGGCAGCTATATCTAGGATTTTCGGTGGGGCGGATGCGGAAGCAGTGGAAGGGTGGGAGGTGGCAGTTGCCCTTAAGTTGTTCAAAATTTAATATGGAATGTTCTAATTGTTAATGCATAAATATAGGATGTCACAATTTGATATGCAAATTAGGAACAAAAAATAATTGTTAGTGGTGGAGGATGGCCTGGGGGTGGGCGGGGTGGTAGTAGCCCAAGTGACCAATTGGGGAGGCAGTCATGTTGTTTATGAGAACATTACTTGTTATTTGTCATTCGCGTTAAGAGTTCATTGTCTTACTAAGTGCAATTACATGTTCAATCTTAAGTGCGCTATTGTTCGTCCTGTCTTTCAGGGAAGCACGGGTATTGGCGTCCTGGGTACCTGATCCTCATGACACTAACGTAGATGATCGAGTCTCAGTGTGCCAGAACTCCCATATCTATACTACTGATTGTTTAAATAAACTGTGGTGTATTAAATGTTAATAAAATGCTGAAGGGTTTTTGCAGACTATAGTGTTTATTTGGATTGTTAAGTAATTACATTCTACCACTTTCAAACATAATACTCATATCTTCAACATTACAATGTATGGGGGTTCTGCTCGCTGCAAATTATTCACCTGGGACGTCGTGGTAGAAATAAATACTGGTAGGTACAATTTTTCACTTCTACTTTAATTTGAATCAAACTTCTTCTCCACCAAAACATTACAACTTAATAACGTACACAATGAAACAGAACTTAGGTGATAGTACTTCCATTTTAAAATGCAGACTGACATAGATTCCTGAGCACTTTGCGAAAGCCAGAACTCTAACTCCCTCATGCAAGGCAGTGAGGCAAATATATAACATTGATAATAATGATGTTACATTATGCATTGTTCATAACAGTTGAATATACTAATTTACAATTACTGAACATACCAATAAAACATTTCATGTACACAAACATAATCACAATATAAAATGAAAACTATACATACAAAAATTTTTGATTGCTCATATCTTTTTAAGTCTTAATCGCCATTCTTTTTGTTCGATAACAAACAGCAATGTTAAATGTCAATTAATTCGTTAATGAGTACATCATACATGTTCCTAACATATATTGAACTATCAAATATCTTGGCCATTCTCGAAATATGTTCAAAATATCACGTCAGTCAATATATACAAGGAATTACAATATTCAAATTTCGACTATTACATTAATTAACAGAATGAGCTTGTCTACACAACTTATTTATGAGCCTAACATATATACAATGCTGTTTACTTTCATGTCATTTTGTTTTACAGAAGTTTCTACCCTTCGTCTGTGTAAGTCTTGAAATAACATACAATGATGAAACTATTGTTTACAGAACTGTCTGGAAAGAAAATATATGAATCTCTTAAGTAATGAAATCTATCATTTGTTAACTAATCATAGTATCACTGAGACATTGTTCTACAGTGATTCCTAAGCTAATTATTTCATTTGAAACTAACTTCACACTCAACATGTATCACTATTAAACCACACAATTCCAGGTCCGATGCAGACGGTATCGTACAATAACATTGAGAAGAGAGGACCAGCAGTATCATCACAATACCCCCCCCCCCCCCATCAGCTCGACGATGCCATCATAAGTCGAGGTGATGTAAGCGTAAAGCACCTACTTTGGATGGCTTGGACCCGGTGGCTGGCTTGGCTGCATCAGTACCTCACTCAGTCCTGTCTGGGGTTGGCACAGTCCACACGCGCAGCATCACCAGATCCTGAAAGTTGCAAGTGCAGTAAGTAGGTGACAAGGGTATGGCCTCCCAAGAGCAGAGGGCAGAATTGGGAACAGCTGACACTCAAGAATCTGCCATACTGAACTTGTCTAACGTTTTTAAGCATCAAAACAAAATACACAAGAAATATATGACAAAAATATCCACATAACTATACTGTAAAATTTATTGTTCTCAAATTCTGAACTGAATTTTTTAAAACTTTGAGAACATGAAACTTGGTATTTTAAAAATCATTAGACACTAACATTAATCAACTGATTCCATCAATATCTCAAATACTTTAACTCTTCAATACTAAGGCAACAATTTGAATTCAAATTTTAACTGTGACAAAAATTAATACATTGAAAAGTCTAACGGAACAAACTATCTTGAAATCAATATTCTTATTAACATAAAAAAATTACATACACACATTTCATGCCTTAACACTAAAGAAGAAAGATAGAATGATAGATATGAGATAATTTGAACAGGTTATAGAATGAGTAGGAGATGTGGCACCAGAAACCGAAATCAGAAGTATGCTACCACATAGCTAGAAACCCAGTACTTGCCAACACACTTAGCACACACAGAATGTGTACTTTCCTGAGGTTTACAAAAGTTTATATCAAACATATTGACAATACGCATTTCAAGATATTTCATCAAAGAATACATATATACAAAACTCTTATAGCTGCAATAGATTTTACAAAAAATAGCACCTGCACAAAGTCTTATTATTACCCACTACTGTCTGTATGGCTTGAGTTCTGTTATCTTCAAATTCACCCCCCCCCCCCCCCCACTGGCAAACGAGAGAATGAATCAGCAACAAGATTGTCCTTGCCCTTAATGTATTCCACAGCAATTTTACATTTTTCTAGCTTAAGAGACATCCCTCCTGCTCTTAATCTTCTGCACACTTCTTCCAGTACGCTTATGTGTTCTTCCCAGGTTTGTCCAGTGACAAGGATATCATTCACATACACAGTTAACTTTTCAAAAAGTTCTTTGCCTAATACCAAATCCAGAGCTCTGATAAATTCAGCTACAGAAACATTTAATCTGAATGGGAGCATGCAGTACTGATAGCATCTTCCGTTATACAAGAAAGCAGTGTACTTCCTTGAGTCTCTGGCAAATGGCACCTGATGAAAACCAGAAGTCAAGTCCAGGCTCGTCATATATTTTATATGTTCAAATTTATACAATAGTTCGTCGATGCTCTCTGGATGGTCAGTTTCCCTTTCTAAAAACTTGTTCATATGTCTGGAGTCAAGTACAATTCCCACATCTCCATTCTTCTTGGATATCACAATGATCGGGTTGTTGTATTCACTGGTACTCCTCTCAATTATGTTCCAGTTTTCCATCTTTTAGAGTTCGTTCTCCACAGCTTTCCTTTTTGCAATAGGGACACCATATGGTTTGATGTAAAATGGTTTGTGTGGTTTGACCCGCAAGGTACACTGGTAGTTTTTCACTCTCCCCGGTCTGTCATCGAACACATCATGACAGTTCCACAAGACTCTTCTCAGCTCTTCTTTTTGTTCTTCGTCTAACTTGTTGGCTTCCTCCACCTTGGTATTTACGAATTCATGATAATTAATATCCTCCATGGCTTCTTTGGAATCTTCATGCATGTCTTCTAAATCTCTATTATGATCTCATAAATCTAATTCGACACTCTGCTTACTCAGGTTATTCCCATTTTTTCAATATCATAGCAGTACAATGTAAAACACCAGTCTTCAGGTCCACAAACATGACTTTTCTTCCTCCTCAGTCAAATGCAGCATTCACTTTCATGATCCAATCAGTTCCTAGCAAGATATCCTCAGACAGATTAGGTATTACTAGACATCCTTGACATAGATTGACATCATTCACACTAACGTTCAACAAGGCTTGCCGGTTAACTACCTTTCTGTGTCTGCCAGTAGCACCTTTGAACTTGATTCCTACTACAGGCATCTCCATGTAGTCTGGTACATGTTTCACACAATTTCTAAATTGTTCAGAAATTCCCCTGATTGGACTACCTGTATCAACTAACGCTTCCTTGCCTTTTCCTTCAATAAACACAGTAATATATGGGCCTCTAGTGATATCATATTGTATATCTTCCTCTTCTTCATGAGTAATATCTTCATGATTCATAGTACAGGAATCGTTATTAGCTTGTACATGATTCAGGAACATATTATTTTCAACAGGTTGACAGGCCATACATCCATTAGCAACACAATTATCATTGGTAACACACTGCTCTAATCTAGGCACATTATCTTCTAGCTCATGATATTTACACAGTAACTTATCTAGAACATTGGCTTTCTCTTCCTTATCAATGTAGCTCTGTATGACACAATGCAAGATGTCTTTCCCTATCTCTTCTTGTCTGTTTCTGCTTCAACAACTTTCAGTACTGCTCAATTTCACTGGTACGACTTGATTCTCACAAGACTTGACATCATCTACAACACACTATGTCTCACACTGGCCATCAGACACGATGCAACCTTCCTTGACGTCAACATAAATCATCTTCCTTCTCCAAATCTTCAAACTCCATTACCTCCACATCTTCTTCACTACCTGTATGGTCAACGCTGTCATCCTCTAACTTCTCTGAACTCACATTAGACAAAACATCAAAATCTTCATGATTCTCAGTCTTCGCAGTTTCATGAGCAGTAACATTCGGTCTGTCGTCAGCATCTTCAACCTTATCACTTAGCAATTTACACAGTCCAAACACATCATGTTCTTCACTTATTTTGGGTTCATTTACAGCCATATCGTCACTTGCATTATACATATTGGCTGCAGTATCATCATCTAGTACAACCTCTTCTGGTTCTATACACTTGTCCTCTTCTTTCCAAGCCTGGTTCTTAATGAATTCCCACAGTTCTTTGTTAAACTTGAGCCGATTTACCCTGTGTGTTACCTTCTGTCCCTGTCTATATTGCTCATTTTCCCATTTGTGTCCAAATCTGATCCTATTTGTGGTAGCCTGATTTCTTTTCCTATTTCTCACCCCAACCTGACAGGCTTCCATAGGGGCGACATTTAGTTATCCTGCCCATTTCCATTATAATCTTCTACATAAGGTGTCCACCAATGTGCTTTCATCTAAAGGTGAGTCAAGATGCACTAATTTTCTGATTTCAGCCACACAAAAGTCCCTCATATTGCCATAACTTTCCCTGTACTTTCCCCCATGCAAGAAATCACTTTTTACTCTAGCCTGCTTGATTTTGAACCAGAATTTATTCAAAAAGCACCTCTCAAACTCACTATGTGACATGTCCTCTGTATCTAACTGCTTAACCCAAGTATAAGCTTCATTGTCCAAAAATCTCTTTACAAATTTAATTTTCATTGCATCAGTCATTTCTACAGTGAAGTTGTCAGAGCAATGATGTAAAGTCTTTAGGATGATTTTTCCCTTCCCCCGGGTATGTCTTAATTACTACATCTGCCCAATTAAGGCACCATAGCTCGACATTTTGCTATTTACTACACTTTCTTGCAATGAATTGACCCTTTCACTGAGGTTATACACATACTTCTAAATAACACCTTCAGAATTTGTCACACTTTCACTAATTTTATTTTCTAATGACACTTTAAATTCCTGAATTTCAGTTTTTCTAATTTTATATTCCTGATCAAAATACTTTTCTACAGTACTAATTTTGTTTTCAAGGTCAGACTCAACATTATTGATTTTACTCTCTACTATAGTCACATGAGTGTCAAGCTGTTCGTGTCCTAACTTCATTGCCCTTTCAAGATCACATGTTTGTTTCCTCACTTCGTCAACTGCCCGGTTTGTTTCGTTCAACTGAGACTTTAAATCTGCTAAACCGTCATCTATCTTTTTGCTCAGATCGTTCTTAACTGCCGTCACTTCTTTTTTAACAGGTTCTACTTGTTTACTCACTTCATGATTTCCCTTGTCAAAACGTTCAGTTAATTGTTCTGTTAATCGATTTAACAACTCTATAAGACCTGGTGATGCAAGAATTATTTCTGCACTATTTGATACATTGCTACGAGGTGTACTAGCCATCACATTCTGATCTGACATGTCTACACTAGATTTCCTATTCTCAGTTGACATCATCTTTTACAGTGCCCAACAACCCAGACTACAAATACAAATGAATGAGTGCTGCTGTGCTTATCTTGTTATTCAGTATCCAGTGATGTGATGATCCGGGCGCAAGCATCCAATTTCCATCTTTGTCGTATAATTCAAGATTCACATCCTCCTTGGTTTTTCCAACATCGATTATATACCTCCAAATATACTTTCCCTGCAACACAAACACTCTGTAGACACTGTATATGACGCAATCCCAGCTATGCTACACCATTTATAATGTTTATTTGGACTGTTAAGTAATTACATTCTACCACTTTCAAACATAATACTCATCTTTTCAACATTACGATGTATGGGGGTTCTGCTCACTGCAAATTGTTCACCTGGGGCATCGTGGTAGAAATAAATACTCGTCGGTACAATTTTTCACTTCTTCTTTAATTAGAATCAAACTTCTTCTCCACCAAAACATTACAACCGATGCAGACGGTATCGTACGATAACAATGAGATGAGAGGACCAGCAGTATCATCAAACGACTGAGACTACTAGTAAGAGCCAATAAGATTTTATATGAAAATATGGGCGGAGTTTTCTCATGGGATACTTATTCAATGGACGATATGCTCTATACTTTATTCACACCATATTTTATATAATGCTCTTCCTAACATAATATAAGCTATCAGTGGCGGCGCTAGGCGACGTTGGCGGCCGCCGACGGCCTCGCGCCTGTGGGGGCCTCGCAAAACATTGTTAAAGTTTTAGATTTTTTTATTTTTTATTTTATTTATTTTTTTTTTATTTATTTTCATTGAAGTTTAACGGCGCTTCCCAACAGTTAGGTTATGAAGCGACGACCTACATCTAACTTACACTAAGTACGAACACAACGTCTGTACCCAAGGGGGGTATTCGACTCCCAACGGAGGGACCTCGCACAACGTGGTATGCCGCCTTAGTGCGCTCGACCATTCCCGCCAGGCAGCTATTCATTTGTCCGTGTTTATTTCCGTATGAGTGCAGCAGTGAAGAAATTTTCAGTTAAATATTTTGTTTTATCGAAACTGAGTTTACTGTTTGTCACATTAAACAATGAAAATAATTCATCAAAACACAATATCGACAGCCCAGCTCAGCAACAAATAAGACAACAATGCAGTGGCACCAGGCTGTTAGCACACGCTGTGCAGTTGACAACGAGCATCCCCACCCCAGCACGGCTCTAAGTCTCAAAAGTTCAAATGTTTGTTAAGCTTAAGGGACTTAACTACGGGGTCATCAGTCCCTAAACTTACAAACTACTTATGAACTGCTTACGAACTAGGACGGCACAAATATCCATCCCCGAGGGGGGATTCGAACCCCCGACCTTAGTGGCCGTGCAGACCGTGACTGAAGCGCCTCAGTCCCCTCGGCCACCGCGGCCGGCACTCTAAGTCTCACGAGTGCTGCCGCCTTGTACCGACCAGTTAATGGAATTCCCATTCAACCCCTGTCGTGAATCTGCGCATGCGCACTAAACGGCAGTGAGGAAATGATGCACCAAATTCAGTGTTCAAGAGACTCGCTGGTAGAACACTTCCGTCTACGTTTCTTGTCGTTATTGAGTGAAAAATGGGTGTTTTTTTATTGTAAATAAGTCGTACGATACATTTAACACACTGTTTGGATTGATTTCACATTCGTACGGTAAGTCAGTATTCAGATAAATTTCTTAGTGTGTTTTATTTGTCTGTAAAGAATAATTTATTTTATTGTCGTATATTTTATGTAAGTGCTACGGTCTGATTAAAATTACTTGGTAGTTGAACCAATGGTGGACTTTGCCTGCTGGAGGCTTGAGGCGGCGTAGATAAACTGTGGCCTACCAGCGTTAAATGCCGCATTTGGTGTCTTAACAAGGTAGGTATCTGTATGACAATATGGTTGAAATTGACTTCCCTCGTAACTTTTACAAAATAACTATGTTCTTCATTTTACGAAGGAAAGCATCATTTTTTCACTGTCAAATAATGAAATTTAATGCAACCTATGGAAGTTATGGTAAAAGCAACTTCAAAACGGTCCGAAATAACCCCACTTGATGGAACTGCACTTATCAATGTACCGGTACTTAAAAAAATAATAATTTTTCGATCATCATGTCTGCAGGACATTCAAGAGAAAGAGTCATAGGGAGGAAATGGGTGCATCAAAAAGAAGAAGAAAGGCTGAGACACCTAAATCCAATCAGGCTATGAGTTTCAGCATTAAGAAATCTCTGAAGAAACCTACTTCAGGTGTATCGGGTGAATCTGCTCCAGTAGCCTCTGATGAATCTGTGCTCTCTGTAGTCGCTGAAACAGCACCAGGGTCGAATGAATCTGTTACCCTTTCTGATACAGTGTCAGAATTGGGCGCAACTGCTGTTATCAAACATTCTTAACCGAATAAGGAGTCCAGAAGAGAATATATTTGTGATTCAAAAATCGAAAGTCATTTACAGAATTAGATCCAGGGAAGTGGGTGTTTCCAATAACAACTTCACAGCGTCATGACTTAATTGAAAATGGTCCCCAACAAAACCTCGAGAAATCTGATGAGGGTTACCCCAAAGGCGCAAATAAAAAACATTTTACTAAATTTCATTTTACTAGAAAATTGAGTAATGATGAAGAGCAACATCGCAGGTGGTTGGTTTACTCCACATCTCAAGATAAAGTTTACTGCTTTCCATGTAGACGTTTGACATTCGCAGACACATGGTAAAAGAAGGCTGTTGTGACTGGAAAGATCTGAGTAGGATAATGCAATGACATGAACAATGTCAAGGGCACATGGGGTGTATGATTAAATGGAAATCAATAAAGGAATCAAATACAGGAAAATAATAATTAAGGAAAACGAGAAACTGATTAGGGAATCAGAAAAGCATTGGTATAACTTGTTTGAAAGGTTGATCGATATTATCAACTACTTTAGCCTCACACAATCTGGCATTTAGAGGTCAGCGAGAATCCCTTAACCTGAATGATACTGGAAACAGATGAAATTTTATAGACCTTCTTTCTCTAGTGAAGAGATAGAGGAACACTTTCTTGGGTTTATTGCCGTTGCAGAAACAACCGGAGAGTATTTAACAAATACAGATTTAAAGGAACTGCAAAATAATGATATGATAACGGCGCCAATATGGTTGGCATTAATAAAGGTGTTAGAACAAGAATACTCAGTATTAATCCTCGAACATTCTTCACACCTTTCGGATGCTATTCTTGGAATTTGCTTCTCATAGATGCAGCTAACTCATCTGTAATAGCTACAACATGTTTCGTCTTCATCAATAACATTTATGTGCTCTTTACAAGGTCTAGCAAGCATTGGTAATTTATAAAAACTAAATTAAAATTGACATTGAATCCTCTGTCTGCAAAGAGAAGTTGTAGAGAATTTTCCCCTCTACAAATTAGGTTATTCAATTTTCGTGTCAGATGAACGGTTCGTTTGCAATTACATTACAAACGGCTTTTTTGTGTTACTAACCTATTTTTTGTCCGAAAAAATTGAAAAAGGGAGGTTCTAGTCTCTGGCGGCCTACAATTATGTATGTAAATTTTGATGCTGATCGGTTGAACAGTTCAACTTAAAAAGTGGGAACACGTTACGGACAGACAGGCAGACAGAAAGACATCCCAAAATTGCCGTTATTTTTGCAACTATCTCTGAAACGATACGACATATGGAAAAAACATAAGAGAGAAAAGTTGTAGATAATTTTATACTCTACAAATTAGGTTATTCAATTTTCGTGTCAGATGTATGGTTATGCCGTTATTTTCGTTTAAATTTCGAGCTGTCAAAAGACGATCGTAAAGGCCCACTTTTAGTGTTACTACCGTAACCTAAAGTCGGCCAAAACGAATGTACGATTACGAACTAATTGATGAACCAATACAATCTAATGAAATGCAGTACTGAGTTAATTTTTTTAAACAAAATGATTGATGCTGTTGTAAAAGTCGACAGTGAATGTCGATTCAAAGTGCTAGAATAATATTTTGAGCGACTTGGTTTTATTTATGAAATCATTTATTTAAATTCTCTATCCAAGAAAGACCTTCTCAAGCACGATAATGATTTATGTATGATACTCCGAGAAGGCGAAAATGGTGACATACAAACTTTAGAACATCACGAGGAACTCCAGCTTTTAAAATCGAATCCATTATACTGAATCAAAGATGAAAAACAACTTCAGTACACGTTTTAAAAAATTTGTAAGAAATATATCCAAATGTTTATATAACAATCAGAATCATGCTCCCAATTCCAGTCAGCACAGCTTTGGCCGAGAGGAGCTTCTCAAAGTTGAAACTGATTAAGACTAACTCGAGAAGCACAATGAGCCAAGAAAGACTAACTGCGCTGTCATTACTATCAATTGAATAAAATTCTTGAATGTCCGTCTCCAAATCGCTTATATTTTCTAAAACATTACTAGTTTCGGGACAGCTGCCCATCTTCAGATCTGTTAAATAAATGTTATAACTGAATATAAGCTACTATTTATAAAGTATGATATCAAAAAAAAAAAAAAAAATTTTAAGGCAAAACATTAAAAAACATTAAAAACATACCAAAATTTAGAAGTTACAGAGTAACCTGTCCTGTAATGAACGAATGTTCACAGTCGTTACTAAAACATAATAGTTGCCTGAGGGTTTATATAAAGTACTTGAAATCATCTGATTGGTTGGGATCCTTTTGTTAAAGTTATTGTCAATAAGTAATTATTGACTTACATATAAAAGCAATTCTGAGGTCAAGGTATAAGATAATAGTCAAGGTATAAAAAACAGTTACAAATGAGACACATAGCTGTCAAACTATAAAAGGACGTAGAAATAAGATAAAATTGGGTTCTGGATAAATATAATAACATTTTAAGTGAAACTGTTATCGAGTTAAAAAATAAAATATATATATATATATATGTATATAAAGTATAAAAATAAAAAATAAAAATATTGTTAAATATTAAAATCTCTTAAAAAGGATTAAAAAGAAATATTGTGGACAATTCTTCTTTCCCGTCTGCGGATGAGGCTTCCGTGTGTCAGGTAGCAGTAGCGTCGCCGAGGTTTCCTCCGTCGTGTCCCATTCACCGCCGCCAGTGTGCTGAGGGCCGCCGTAGCTGGTGTTTGGCAGCGCGTTCCATTCCAGGCAAGGCTACAAAATGTCTTTAAATATTTCAAAAAAGTTTTTATGCATGAAGTCTGTCTGCTCATTTAGAAGTTTGTCCGGGTCTTTCTCCTTGTGCGCATATACTTCAAGTTCTTCAAGTACGTTTAAATGAAAGCTTTTCGGTGCCCTGTGCAACACTTCCATTTGTTCGCTTATAGTGCTGACTTGGTGTTTATTGTCTTTAGCATGCGCTCCAAATGCTGTGCGATTGCTGTTATTGCAATGCTCTTTGTATCGGACTTCAAAGTTGCGTCCAGTTTGCCCTATGTAATATTTATCGCAGCTGGCGCATTTAATCTTGTATACTCCGGAGTTGTTATATTTCGTGCGTTTTTTCGTGGTAGGTTTATGCCTTAATCTTTGTGCCATTTGCCCATCATTTTTGAACGCCACCCCTATGTTTCTCGGAAAGTGTTTCGCAATTCTCTCCGACACACGTCCTCTGTATGTTAAAATGACAAACTTCTTTTTATCTTTAAATATGTTAATGTCAGTGGATTTGTTTTTAATTTTATTGAACATCCGCGTGACATCTTGCGTCTTGTACCCATTGGCAGCGGCTACCTGTTTGATAATGTCTAGTTCTTTCTCTAATTCTTCCTCGGCAAGTGGTAGTCTGAGAGCTCTGTTGCACATTGAGTAGAAGTATGCTCTTTTGTGCTGTGCTGCGTGTCGTGATGTCGCTCCTATAATGCTATCAGAGCATGTCTCTTTCCTGTACACGCTGAATGCGTGCCTACCTCCGTCATTTCTTATAGTCAAGTCAAGAAAATTGATTGCCCCATTCCGCTCCAATTCCAAAGTAAACTGCATTTTTGGGTGTTGATCGTTTAAAACTTTTGACATTTCCACAACTTCATCTTTCATCCCTTTATACAGTAAAATAGAGTCATCAACGTACCGTCTGTAATAAATTAGTTTCCGTTTGATTTCGGGATAAGAGGCGAAAAATTTGCTTTCGAAGTCGTTCACAAAAATTTCAGCTAGAATACCCGACAGGCAATTTCCCATCGCTAAACCATCATCTTGTATAAAAACTTTGTCATTGAAGGTAAAATAGTTGAAGGCTAATGTGAATTCTAACAGGTCTAAAAATTCGATGATTTCACCCACAGTCATAGACTTGTTTTTAATGAGATTGTGCTTGATGATTGTTAATGTTTCTGATATTGGTACGTTAGTATATAGGTTCACAATATCTAAAGAAGCTAGGACGGAGTCTTCTGGAATGGCTAAATCCTTAACATCGTTGGCAAAGCTCACACTATTTTTAACACTGTAGGTTTCCTGAAATTTGTACGCATATTTCAATTTTTGGTATAAAGCTTTATTCAGTAGCTCATTAACTGCTTCCCTGCCATTGCAAATTACGCGCATAGGTTTATTACTTTTATGCAACTTTATCTGAGCTCTCGCTTCTGGTGTTTTGGGATTCATATTGATTAATCTAGCTTTTTCACTCGGCGTGAACAAAAACTGGACCGCTTCTAATTTGGCTTTTAATTCTACTTGAAATTTCTTCGTAGGGTCTTTTTTGATTTCCTTAATACCATTCTCCTGAAAAAACTGCATTGTTTTAGTTATATATTCTTCCTCGTACATGACGACAGACGTGCAGCCCTTATCAGCTTTGATCACAATTGCACCATATGACCCTAATTTTAAGTTTATTTCTTTAACTAACTTAATCTCAGTATGATTATCAATTGCCTTTTCGCGTTCAATTGCCTCTTTGGTTTTTATAGCGATACATGTCTCCTGGAATTTTGTCACTTTAGCTTCCCTGCATGCTACCTTCACTTCTGCGATCATCCTCTTGACATCCTGTTGATGTATTTTTGTGTGAGGGTTGTACTTGAGCCCCTTGTCTAACAGTTCCTGCTCTTTATCGGTGAAAATAATGTCTGTTAAGTTGACTGTCCTGTCATAGAACTTGTGTACGTGACGCACGTTTTCTGCATTACTGTCTGTGTCCGCTATTATTTTACAGAGGTTATAGATTTTCTTGTTATGTCTCTTTATAATTGCGTCCCTATGAACCTCAATCCTGTAGTCAATCTCGTCTTCAACATGTCTAAACTGTAAGGGAGAAAGTAGGTTACCTAACATCATATGTAAGTCAAATACTGATTTATTACATTTATCTTTTTCGATGTACCCAGATTTTATCTCCTGTCTGATCCACAATTGCTCCGCCTTCCTCTTCACTATCCTGGCTGAAACAGTGTTATTACTGACTTTTAATCTCGCGTATTTGGGCACAACACCTAACTGCAGACAGTTCTTGTTAAACTGAATTTTTAAATTGGCTCTCATAACTTTTAATTTAAATTTAAAAAATCTTTTCACATCTCCCACAGCCTGACTAGGCACAAGTTTATCAAAGCAAGACTTATTAGTCTTCAGGGAGTTATTGCGATCGTTATATGAATAAAATTCTTGAATGTCCGTCTCCAAATCGCTTATATAAGCGATTTGGAGACGGACATTCAAGAATTTTATTCATATAACGATCGCAATAACTCCCTGAAGACTAATAAGTCTTGCTTTGATAAACTTGTGCCTAGTCAGGCTGTGGGAGATGTGAAAAGATTTTTTAAATTTAAATTAAAAGTTATGAGAGCCAATTTAAAAATTCAGTTTAACAAGAACTGTCTGCAGTTAGGTGTTGTGCCCAAATACGCGAGATTAAAAGTCAGTAATAACACTGTTTCAGCCAGGATAGTGAAGAGGAAGGCGGAGCAATTGTGGATCAGACAGGAGATAAAATCTGGGTACATCGAAAAAGATAAATGTAATAAATCAGTATTTGACTTACATATGATGTTAGGTAACCTACTTTCTCCCTTACAGTTTAGACATGTTGAAGACGAGATTGACTACAGGATTGAGGTTCATAGGGACGCAATTATAAAGAGACATAACAAGAAAATCTATAACCTCTGTAAAATAATAGCGGACACAGACAGTAATGCAGAAAACGTGCGTCACGTACACAAGTTCTATGACAGGACAGTCAACTTAACAGACATTATTTTCACCGATAAAGAGCAGGAACTGTTAGACAAGGGGCTCAAGTACAACCCTCACACAAAAATACATCAACAGGATGTCAAGAGGATGATCGCAGAAGTGAAGGTAGCATGCAGGGAAGCTAAAGTGACAAAATTCCAGGAGACATGTATCGCTATAAAAACCAAAGAGGCAATTGAACGCGAAAAGGCAATTGATAATCATACTGAGATTAAGTTAGTTAAAGAAATAAACTTAAAATTAGGGTCATATGGTGCAATTGTGATCAAAGCTGATAAGGGCTGCACGTCTGTCGTCATGTACGAGGAAGAATATATAACTAAAACAATGCAGTTTTTTCAGGAGAATGGTATTAAGGAAATCAAAAAAGACCCTACGAAGAAATTTCAAGTAGAATTAAAAGCCAAATTAGAAGCGGTCCAGTTTTTGTTCACGCCGAGTGAAAAAGCTAGATTAATCAATATGAATCCCAAAACACCAGAAGCGAGAGCTCAGATAAAGTTGCATAAAAGTAATAAACCTATGCGCGTAATTTGCAATGGCAGGGAAGCAGTTAATGAGCTACTGAATAAAGCTTTATACCAAAAATTGAAATATGCGTACAAATTTCAGGAAACCTACAGTGTTAAAAATAGTGTGAGCTTTGCCAACGATGTTAAGGATTTAGCCATTCCAGAAGACTCCGTCCTAGCTTCTTTAGATATTGTGAACCTATATACTAACGTACCAATATCAGAAACATTAACAATCATCAAGCACAATCTCATTAAAAACAAGTCTATGACTGTGGGTGAAATCATCGAATTTTTAGACCTGTTAGAATTCACATTAGCCTTCAACTATTTTACCTTCAATGACAAAGTTTTTATACAAGATGATGGTTTAGCGATGGGAAATTGCCTGTCGGGTATTCTAGCTGAAATTTTTGTGAACGACTTCGAAAGCAAATTTTTCGCCTCTTATCCCGAAATCAAACGGAAACTAATTTATTACAGACGGTACGTTGATGACTCTATTTTACTGTATAAAGGGATGAAAGATGAAGTTGTGGAAATGTCAAAAGTTTTAAACGATCAACACCCAAAAATGCAGTTTACTTTGGAATTGGAGCGGAATGGGGCAATCAATTTTCTTGACTTGACTATAAGAAATGACGGAGGTAGGCACGCATTCAGCGTGTACAGGAAAGAGACATGCTCTGATAGCATTATAGGAGCGACATCACGACACGCAGCACAGCACAAAAGAGCATACTTCTACTCAATGTGCAACAGAGCTCTCAGACTACCACTTGCCGAGGAAGAATTAGAGAAAGAACTAGACATTATCAAACAGGTAGCCGCTGCCAATGGGTACAAGACGCAAGATGTCACGCGGATGTTCAATAAAATTAAAAACAAATCCACTGACATTAACATATTTAAAGATAAAAAGAAGTTTGTCATTTTAACATACAGAGGACGTGTGTCGGAGAGAATTGCGAAACACTTTCCGAGAAACATAGGGGTGGCGTTCAAAAATGATGGGCAAATGGCACAAAGATTAAGGCATAAACCTACCACGAAAAAACGCACGAAATATAACAACTCCGGAGTATACAAGATTAAATGCGCCAGCTGCGATAAATATTACATAGGGCAAACTGGACGCAACTTTGAAGTCCGATACAAAGAGCATTGCAATAACAGCAATCGCACAGCATTTGGAGCGCATGCTAAAGACAATAAACACCAAGTCAGCACTATAAGCGAACAAATGGAAGTGTTGCACAGGGCACCGAAAAGCTTTCATTTAAACGTACTTGAAGAACTTGAAGTATATGCGCACAAGGAGAAAGACCCGGACAAACTTCTAAATGAGCAGACAGACTTCATGCATAAAAACTTTTTTGAAATATTTAAAGACATTTTGTAGCCTTGCCTGGAATGGAACGCGCTGCCAAACACCAGCTACGGCGGCCCTCAGCACACTGGCGGCGGTGAATGGGACACGACGGAGGAAACCTCGGCGACGCTACTGCTACCTGACACACGGAAGCCTCATCCGCAGACGGGAAAGAAGAATTGTCCACAATATTTCTTTTTAATCCTTTTTAAGAGATTTTAATATTTAACAATATTTTTATTTTTTATTTTTATACTTTATATACATATATATATATATATATATATATTTTATTTTTTAACTCGATAACAGTTTCACTTAAAATGTTATTATATTTATCCAGAACCCAATTTTATCTTATTTCTACGTCCTTTTATAGTTTGACAGCTATGTGTCTCATTTGTAACTGTTTTTTATACCTTGACTATTATCTTATACCTTGACCTCAGAATTGCTTTTATATGTAAGTCAATAATTACTTATTGACAATAACTTTAACAAAAGGATCCCAACCAATCAGATGATTTCAAGTACTTTATATAAACCCTCAGGCAACTATTATGTTTTAGTAACGACTGTGAACATTCGTTCATTACAGGACAGGTTACTCTGTAACTTCTAAATTTTGGTATGTTTTTAATGTTTTTTAATGTTTTGCCTTAAATTTTTTTTATTTTATTTTTTTTTTTTGATATCATACTTTATAAATAGTAGCTTATATTCAGTTATAACATTTATTTAACAGATCTGAAGATGGGCAGCTGTCCCGAAACTAGTAATGTTTTAGAAAATATAAGCGATTTGGAGACGGACATTCAAGAATTTTATTCATATAACGATCGCAATAACTCCCTGAAGACTAATAAGTCTTGCTTTGATAAACTATCAATTGAACCTGAAACAGCGATTAGTATTAATTATTTTGTAATCGTAGAAAAAATTATTGAGGTGAAAATCCGGAAAGTTTCTCTATTTTAATATGGGTCATTATAATAATACTTGTATAATATACTAATAAAATTTTATTATAATGTCTATTGGTTTATAATTCAGCTCATTTCATTTAACATTTTCTTCCTTACTGAAAAAATGAAAGGGGCCTCGCAAAAACGAGTTCGCCGACGCCCAGTTTTTGTCTAGCGCCGCCACTGTAAGCTATCATACAGTACAGATCAGCCCCTTCAAAAAGTTCCGTGGAAAAGACAGTGATTTAGTTTAGCTCACTTGTGAAATAGGAAAGAGAGGTTCAAAAAGTCATAATGCTTTAACAGAGCCATGCTTCATCGCTGCTAAAGTTTTTTGTGAAATGATATACACTTGATAATTTTGGTGATGAATAAGAGTGCCCATAGAGCGCAGGTTTTGTGACACTGTTTGGGGAGTGTTCTCTCGGTAAGGGAGAGTTTAATAAGTATATTTATACAATGGATCAGGCAGGTGGAGGTGTGGTTGTGTCACTCATCTGGCTTGCGGTCAGGTGTGAGCTTAGCGTGTAGGGCCCACTGGGTAGCAGCAAGCGACTAGACATACTCTGTCTCAAGCGACTCGCTGTTGCGGCGTGAAAAATATATATTCACAATGCCCTGCAGCAAAATTATTTTCAGGCGCATGTACCCTCAGTTGCACTGCATCACCTCTAGTTGTCAAGTATTATACATTTCATGGTTGTCTATACTGAGAGAAGGCATTGGTCTATATCTCGCTTAGAGATACGGCAGTTAAATGGCATAACGTTAATATAGATTTTTTTATGGAGAATGCTTAAACTTTTAGTAATGTGTATCGAATGTTTATGTAATCCGCTGATGGTAGGATGACTTGTTAGCGAGAGACTAGAGTGGAGTGAGTGATGTGGTGCTGACAACAAGAGCTTTCACTAATGGCCTCTCGAGGTTTTGGAATGAAAAAGAATTAGGAGAGGGGGGAACCAGCTAACAGTGAACTCTGTTGCAGAGTGCTTGAACTGCTCTGTCATAGGATAGCCTCCACTAGATGGCTGACAGGTCGCCCACAACTCGCCTGCATGTGTGTGAATCGGAACACCATTAGACTACATAAGTGCAGTATTATTTTCTTTCTGACCCATCTATATGGACATGTAACTTTATATGCACTATGGCCTGAATTTAAGGGTCAATGTATTACATTACCATAACGTAGTGCACCAATTTGTATTATACATGGTACTGGCCTCAGTGAGTGGGTACCGGTGATCACAGAGAAGGTGCTCGGCCAACTCAACACCCACCCCAATCTCACCATCCTCTCTGCCAAGGAGATCCACAATGCCACCTTCCTGATATGGATCTTTACAGAGTCCGCATAGTCCATTGACCACCTCCTCCTCAAGGGGGCGCTGATTTACAACTGCCACCACAAGGTGGAACCCTGCCAGTCCCAACCCCAACCCTACTACTGTGCCAGGTGTCTCATTTATAATGACCACCTGACACAGAACTGCCACAACACACCTACCTGCCCCCCCCCCCCCACTGCAAGTCCCAAAAACTTCACAAACACTATCCCAACCTCGCCACCCCTCCCACCTGTAACACTTGTAGTGGCCCCCATCCTACCTACTCCTACAAATGCAAGTCCTTCGCCGTCCGCACCACACCCAGAGCTCACCATCCCTGTCAATCCTATCAATCCCCCAATGCAGCCTAACAACTCCTTATGCTCACTCTTACTGCCAAAGACACCATCTGATTTATCACCACAGTCCTGCAAAACATACGTCCTTTTCAACGTTCCCACATCCTTCAACAGATTGCGCTAAGAGTCTAGCTGCCTGCGCGAGGTCTATCGGTGCACGCGCGACTGATAGCAGCGCCCCTAGTGGGAAGTGGCTGAACGAGGCAGGCGCGGAGTGCACACCAACGCTCCTAGCGTTAGTTAGTGGAAACAAGGCAAAAGCGAGCGATGCACAGCAGAGATCCCTGCAGCAAAACGAGGCGAATTCAGGCCACGTTCGGAACAAAAATTCGAACATCAAAATATTAGCCGCGAACTTACAGAGTATTAGAAACAAAGTTCCCGAATTTGCTGCACTGCATGGAAGTTATTGCGCTCAGATAGTTTTAGGCACCGAAAGCTGGCTAAATGATGATGTGGCAAATTCAGAAATATTTAGCGAAGCATGGAATGTATATCGGAAAGACAGATCTGATACAACTGGAGGAGGAGTGTTCATCGCTGTGGACAAAGATATTGTTTCTACTGAGATCGAAAGTAACTGTAAAGTTATCTGGGCACGTATAAGAGGTCTAAAAGAAGTAGAGTTAATAGTTAGGTGTTTTTACCGGCCCCCCTTGTGCTGTTGTAGCAGTTCTAGAATCATTCAAAGAAAGTCTACACCAGGTAGTGCATAGGTATCCGGGCCATGTAATTAGTCGGAGGAGACTTCAACCTTAAGAGTATAGATTGGGACCTCGCTTGTTACATTTCAGGCGGTACAGACAAGCAGTCTTGCGAGCTACTTTTGGACACATTCTCCGAAAACTGTCTTGAGCAGTTAAACCGGCAACCCACGCGCAATGGAAATATTTTAGACCTTATAGCCACAAACAGGCCTGACCTTATTAACGATGTCTTTGTAGAGACAGGAATTAGTGATCATGATATCGTCATAGCGTTGATGGTTACCAAAGTTCATAAACCAATCAAGAAGGCTAGGAGAGTGTTTTTGTTGGGAAGAGCCGATAAGCAAATGTTACGATCGCACTTAGAAAATGAATGGGCATCGTTTAACTCTGGGACTATGGATGTAGAGGAATTGTGGACTAAATTTAAGTGCATTGTTAATAAAGGATTAGAGAAATATGTGCCAGTAAAGACGATTAAGAATGGTAAAGATCCACCGTGGTATAATAATAATGTTAGAAAGCTGCTGAGAAAGCAAAGGCTGTTGCACTCTCGATTCAAAAAAGAACACGCAAATGATGACAGGCAAAAGTTAGTAGAGATTCGTGCGTCTATAAAAAGATCGATGCAATAATTATCGAAGCCATACCTTAGCTAAAGATCTTTCCGAGAACCCGAAAAAATTCTGGTCCTATGTAAAATCGATAAGCAGGTGAAAGCCCACTGTTCAGTCACTCGTTGATCATACCGGGGCAGTAATAGAAGAAAGCAAACGGAAAGCTGAAGTTCTAAATTTAACCTTTAAGAAATCTTTCACGCAGGAGGACCGCACAAATGTACCATCATTTGATCAACGTACTAATTCCGAAATGGGGGACATAGCAATAGGTATTTCCGGTGTAGAGAAGCAGCTGAGAGAGCTAAATACGAAAACGTCTGCTGGTCCGGATTGAATACCAGTTCGGTTTTACAAAGACTATTCTGCGGCATTGGCCCCCTACTTAGCTTGCATTTATCGCGAATCTTTAATTCAGCGCAAAGTTCCTAGTGATTGGAAAAAAGCGCAGGTGACTCCCATTTATAAGAAAGGAAAGAGAACTGACCCACACAATTACAGGCCAATATCGTTCACATCAGTTCAAAATGTTTAAATGCTTGTTAAGCTTATGGGACTTAACTATGGGGTCATCAGTCCCTAAACTTACAAACTACTTATGAACTACTTACGAACTAGGTCGGCACAAATATCCAGGTCCTAGGGGGGATTCGAACCCCCGACCGTAGTGGCCGTGCTGACCGTGACTGGAGCGCCTCAGTCACCTCGGCCGGCTTCACATCAGTTTCATGTAGAATTTTAGAGCATATTCTCAGTTCAAATATAGTAAATTTCCTTGAAACGGAAAACTTCTTTCCATGAATCAGCATGGGTTTAGGAAACATCGTTCATGTGAAACTCAGCTTGCCCTTTTCTCACATGACATCTTGCGAGCCATGGATGAAGGGCAACAGGCGGATTGTGTTTTTCTCGACTTCAAAAAGGCGTTTAATTCGGTGCCACACTGCAGGGTGCTAACAAAGATACGAGCTTATGGAATAGGTTCACAGATTTGTGACTGGCTGGAAGACTTCCTAAGTAATAGAACGCAGTACGTTGTTCTCGACGATGAGTGTTCATCAGAGACGAGTGTATCGTCAGGCGTGCCCCAGGGGAGTGTGATAGGACCGCTATTATTTTCTATCTATATAAATGATCTGATGGACAGAGTAAGTTGTAATTTGTGGCTGTTTGCTGATGATGCTGTGGTGTATGGGAGGGTGTCGTCTGTAACTGACTGTAATAGCATACAGGATGACTTCGACAAAATTTCTAGTTGGTGCGAAGAATGGCAGCTAGCACTCAATGTAGAAAAATGTAAGGTGATGCGCATGAGTAGAATAAACAATCCCATAATGTTCGAATACAGCATTAGTAGTGAGCTTCTTGATGCTGTCGCATCGTTCATATATCTAGGCGTAACTTTGCAGAGCGATATGAAATGGAACGAACATGTAAGGACAGTTGTGAGTAAGGCGGACAGCCGACCTCGATTTATTGGGAGAATTTTGGGAAGATGTTCTTCACCTGTAAAGGAGACCGCGTATAAACCGCTTGTACGACCACGTCTTGAGTATTGCTCAAGTGTTTGGGACCTGCAGCAGATCGGTTTGAAGGAAGACATAGAGGTGGTTCAGAGGCGAGCAGCTAGATTTGTTACCGGTAGGTTCGACCAATGCGCGAGTGTCACGGAAATGCTCTGGCAACTCAATTGGAACTCGCTGGAAGATAGACGACGTTCGTTTCGTGAATTTCTGTTAAGTAAATTTAGAGGGCCGGAATTTGAAGCTGAGTTTAGTACGATCTTTCTGCTGCCTAGTTACATTTCGCGTAAAGATCACAAAGACAAGATAAGAGAAATTAGGGCTCGTACGGAAGCATATAGGCATTCTTTTTTTCCTCGTTCTATATGGGAGTGGAATAGGAAAGGAAATGCCTAGTAGTGGTACAGTTTACCCTCCGCCACGCACCTTACGGTGAATTGCGGAGTATGTATGTACATGTAAATGTAGAAGTGCAGCATGCAGTAGAAGCGTATCACTCACACACAGGGTAAATACAGGGTGGGTAGCATAACTACGTGTCAATGCAAGTTAATACTTTAACTTATAGTCTATAAATCAATGAGTTTTTAAATTGAAAATAGAGTCTAACAAGTGCAAAGCCTCTATAACTTCAAAGGGAGGTGAGCAAACATTGAAATAAATGAAAAGAGGCAGAGAGCCATCATTCATCACCCCCTCGTTCATTAGAAATTTAGAGTGAGCCATTTCGCATAATATGCTAACATCTGAATGATGAATTACAAAGCCTGAGTGGCACATAAAATAGTCAGATAAACAATTAAAATCATCTTAGAACTAAACCTAATAACTCAGTGGGAATGCAGGCGTGGCTGGTGAGACCACTCAGTGGAGGAAACAATTCATAAACAATCATAAACACATAAAAAACCAATAGATGCATAATACAATTAAAACAAAAACACAAATAAATGCAAATCATGACACAAAAAACAACTGCAGAGTTTACGGAATACAAGGAAATTTGTCATTGGGTCTGTCGCAAATGTTATTATTGAAGCACTTTGACGTGTATGTCTATTGTATTTTCACGTATTGCATTGCGATAACTAGTGATTGCTTTGCCGACACACAACCTAGGGTTATTGTCGGGGAGGGAACTTTGTACTGAAGGACTGGGAGGAGCTATCCGCGCACAGTTTTTTACTATCTGATAGCTGTCTTTTTCCATGGCAGCACTTGTCCCTGAGTCATGATACTCAGTGTGGAGGGATCACACTGAACTATAGTCAGCCATTGGCAGCAACTAGAGTAATAGAGTCAAGTGGTATACAGAACCACTTGCATTCTCGTTGATATGCAGGGCGGAAGCAGAGGTACTACTCACTGATGTCTTGATGTCTAGCAGACGATTGGTCAGTCTGTTGACCCATTCAGTACAGCATTTTTGTCCTTTATCGGGGTTGGACCAGGCAGCATCAGGAGTGTGCTGGACTGCACCCCATGGCTATGACCGCGGCACCCAGAGCGCTGTTTGAGTGGGCGCACAGGCAATCATTTTGAAGCCGTTGATGACCCCGTGGCACGGCGCAGCTCCGCGATGTCGAGCCAGGCCCAAGGTTAGCAGCCTGTCCACCTCTCAGCTGGCCACAGTGACTGCCTCTCGCCCGGGTGGTGATCTGGGACAGCAGACCCCCATGGCGTGGCACGTGCGGGGCAACAGCTGGCGTGACATCACCAATCCCCCGAATGCTCGCTCGCTGGCAGCTGGCCCCACCTTGTGTGGAGTGGAGCGGGGCTATCTCTGGTGCTGCATCTCGCTGTAGACCATGCTAGGACGTAGCCTCTGCATTTCTTTCACAGAATGATTAGTTACTTAACCTAACTTATATCTAATAAAACCATTCCACTAGTGTCCAATAACTTCAGTTCGTGGTAATCACTGTTCTCAAATGGTTTTTTCACAGCATTTTGTACTGCAGGTCTCTGCCTCAATCCAAAGAAGTGCCTCTTTGTCGCCAAAGAGATAAAAATCCTGGGGCACCTAGTCAACGGAGATGGTGTCCATCTCGATTCAGATAAAGTAAGGGCAGTCACAGAATTTCCAACTCCTCAGCACATTCGTGATGTGAGAAGTTTTCTCAGGCTGTGCTCATACTACCAACGTTTCATAAAAGGATTTTGTAACAAGGCACTTCCATTACAAATACTTCTGCAGGGAGACGACAAGTTTTACTCGGGTGAGACAAAAGAAAGAGCTTTCCAGGCACTTAAGGAGGCTCTAACTTCCGCACCAGTGCTAGCCCTGTACGACAAGAATGCAGAAACGGAACTTCACACAGACGCCAGTGGTTATGGGATTGGTGCAGTGCTTGTACAAGTTCAGGAAGGTGCTGAAAAAGTGATAGCCTATGCGTCAAGAGTACTCTCAAAGTCCGAGATAAACTAATCTACAACTGAAAAAGAATGTCTCGCAGTAATCTGGGCTATCAACAAGTTCCAGCCGTATTTATTCGGCAAACCATTCACTGTCGTGACAGACCACCATTCTTTGTGTTGGCTGTCGTTGCCGTGTGTCTGATCGCTTTTCTCCGATCTGTTTTAACTGCCACTCGACTTCTTGGAGGAAGTATTTTGATTTCGACGAGGCTCGAACTCGTCATCGAGTTCAAGGTCCTCCAAGTAGGCCTGAAAGAGTTCTATGTCATCCTTACAGTTACCAGCAAGGACGGCATTTCGTAGACTGCGAGGCAGCTTCGACAAGCAGATTTTAATCAGCTCGTGCGAAGAGTAAGGAGCATCCAAAAACTGGTTCCGTAAAATCATACCTTGGAAGTACTCATTAGGACTACGGCAGATCGAGTTATTAAAAAGCAGCATAATGAAGATGCTGCTTTTGATTCTATCCTGCTGCCGTTCTGATCATTAGACAGAGAGGAAATGGTCACAGAAATCTTGATAGTACCGGCAGTACATGAGTACAGATCGCATCCGCATACCGGGTTCCTCTTCAAGATATCCGGACACATATTCCATCCTGTGCCCGTCTGACCAGCTCAGAGGCAAGGAATGTTCAAACTGTTCTAACCATGCTCGTGGATGGATCCCATTCGCTGAGTTACGAAAGACTTGAAACTTCCACACTGACAAGAAATGGTTATGGTCGAACGCGTGTCCGTGTTGCCGACTAGTTACAGCTGCACGCCTCTCCCACACGGGAATTTTGCTGCGTGCCATTTGAGTATCTTCCTCCTCAAAAGCGTAATCATATCCATGTTCCGAACTTCATCGATTGCTAGCGCACACAACACGAGCCACGTGCTCTACAGGGGGAGGGGAGGGGGGGTCAACGGCTACTTCTAAAGCCCCATTTACACCAAAGCGAACACGAGCAAACGCAGGCGAATGCGCATTCGCCAGGAATTCGCCTGTGCGTGCACGCATTGGCTTGTACTTGCGAATAAGCGTTTACACCGGAGCGAACGGAAGAGAAAACAGAACACTGCCGCAAGGCGAGTATACACAGTTTGTCGCATATACTAGCGCTGAAGTGGAGAGGTCGCGAACTTCCTTTGATTGTTCGCCCTGAAACCGACACCCAGCGGAACACAAGCGAACACCTGCGAATGCGAGCCAAACGTGACCGAACAGTGTGTGCATAGCGTTTACACCAGAGCGAATGCTCGTTCGCTGCTGCTCGTTCGCTTGTGTTCGCTTTGGTGTAAATGGGGCTTAAGCGCGCTACACGCTCGTGGAGTTCTTCCGTCACATCGCGTCTCCTCTTATTTATTTCCCCTTGCTGCTGCTGGAATTGAAGCAGGCCCTGAACTTCTTTAGAGTCGACAGCACCGTCCCTTCTGAACGCTGCGACATCTGTTCAACTGTGGTGGCTAATTTCGCCAGCCACGACCCTATTTCGTCAACACGCGTATTTGCTTTGGCTATGGCATCGGCATTCGTTTTAACTCGCGCATCGACTTCCACAACGGCGTCGGAATAAACTCTAACCCGCGTGTCAACTTCCACAACAGCCTCGGCATTCATCTTAACTCGCGTGTCGGCGTTATCAACACGCGAGACTACATCGCGCATTGCCTCTACATTTTCGCGAATGTGCATAGCGTTCTCCGAAATAGCGGACATTGCTATGTCATGTTTTTCCTGCAAGTGATGGACTATTTCGTCTCGCACATTGTGTAGTGCTAACTGCATTGAAGTATTTTGTTCCACACATTCCTTTTGCATGGTACCAATTTGCTCTCTCTGCGATTTTCCATGGCGGTATTTTGTTCGGTTATGCAGGTCTCCATGTTAGCAAGTTGCTCTTTCTGACTTTCCATGACAGAGAGTCGTCTTGCTAGGATATCAGCAAATGCTGGTTCCTCAATGGCGGACACAGGCTTCGCTATGTTGGCAATGGCACTGGACGAATTTGTACATTCCGCCAAGTTGTTCGATAGCGCGTCTTGCACGCCGCCTTCCTGGCTACCAGATGCGGCCATGTTCGAATTTGGCGCGCCTTGTAAGGAATCTTCAACCACTCTGCCTTTTGCCGTAAGGTTGGCAATGGCTTCTCGCTCTAAAGACGGGTCTGATCATGACGATTTTTCCCTGTCTTCACTGCGGTTGATACGGCTATTACGAGTTACCACCGTTGAGTTCGAATTATTTTGCATGATTCTAATTACCAGAACAACAAAATTTACACGCAAGGACGCAAAACACACGGCCTATTAAGAAACTCCGCGTGAAGTTAAACACGTATGCTACAATTTCACACGTTTGTCGAACAGAAGGACAAATTTTTAACAACAAAAAGATATAAAATTCGACACAGCCTATCGAATACCACGTGGCAAAACACGGGTATAATGTTTCACACGGTTGTCGGACAGAACGACAACTTTTTAACAATAAAAAACATAGAAATACGGCACAGCCTAATTAATACCACGTGGCAGAACACGGGTACCAAGTTTCACACGCAAGCCTACACTGTGGTATTGTTCCTATAATTTTACACAAATAAATTCCCATCCAAAAATACCTAATATTCTACGATCTTTCGTTTCACAAATAATTCTGAAAATAACAATATTGTGCTGCAAAATAATCCTGAAAAAATAAAACACAAGATATATTGCACTGCAAAACTATTATCACACACACAGTCATCACACACACACAGTCATACATGCAGGGTGAAATGTGTACTATTAAAGTTTGCGTTACTGTAGCACTGCACAAGTTTTGGTGGGCACTTAATTGTGAACAAAATTAGCTTTCTAATATCACAAGACTCGCCAGAAGGACGAATCCTGGAAGGGAATCGCCAGATAAAAGCTGCTTGTTAGTTTAAAATAACTGATCCTGGCAGGGTACTGCCAGATAAAAGACGTTTGTTAAATTTCAAATAACAAATCCTGGCTGGAAACCGCCAGATAAAAGAGCTACAGTTATTTAAAAATAACAAGTCCTAGCAAAAGGAATCCAAGATAAGGGATCTGCGCAACGGAATACACGAGGTTTCCTCTGGGAAGCAGAGGGAAACCATAATAATAAAACGGATCTGAGGTGAAATTACAAACAATGAAAAATTTAACTAAGCTGGTTTTTTTGCCAGTTCACATGTAAATGGGGGCAACACCAATTTTAAATACACAATAAAAGTGCATCCCACTAATTTACAAGGTACTAATTTTGTTCACACACCAAGAGTGGTGAGATAAGCAAAAACGAGGATGTAAAACATAAACATGAGGATTGGTAGGACATGGGACACAATCATTTACAAGGGCGTAGCTGCGACACTTACTCTCACAGAAGACTACGACATGAAACAGCACAATGCACAACCAGGCAGATAAGCCGAATCAGCCAAATTACGATATTCATAACCACGTGTACTCTGTTTCACTTCCAATACCCGGAAGGGGCCACTAAATTGCACACAAACCTTACACACGATTGAACTGATAAGAAGCCAGAAGGGCGTGGAAAGATATTACGAAAATAGTAAGAGGTAGCATTATTTCAATGCCTGAAGGGCTGGAAAACGTCGAAGAAAGAATAGGTCTTTGTTCCACCTGCTGTAACGGACACCAAACTAAAACTCACTAGTCATCATTTAGACATTTACCGTTTTAACAAATCAAAGTCACACCGGAAAAACATACATGAGAGGAATACGCCACATTCCTGAGAATAACATAATTCACACACGCCTAAAGCACACATAACTTATTACTGCTATAAAGCGTAACATGGACCTAGCTGTGGCTCACCATTTACACCTTAAAAACATCTTACCGAAGCCGGAGAGAGAGTGACGACGCCACTCCGATACGTACGAATCCTCGCGCCAAAGCTCCCAATCCTCGCGCTAAGAGTCTAGCTGCCTGCGCGAGGTCGATCGGTGTACGCGCGACTAATAGCAGCGCCCCAGTGGGAAGTGGCTGAACGAGGCAGGCGCGGAGTGCACACCAACGCTCCTAGCGTTAGTTAGTGGAAACAAGGCATAAGCGAGCGATGCACAACACAGATCACTGCGGCAAAACGAGGCAAGTGCAGCATGCAGTAGAAGCGTATCACTCACACACAGGGTAAATACAGGGTGGGGAGCATAACTACATGTCAATGCAAGTTAATACTTTAACTTATAGTCAATAAATCAATAAGTTTTTAAATTGAAAATAGAGTCTAACAAGTGCAAAGCCTCTATAACTTCAAAGGGAGGTAAGCAAACATTGAAATAAATGAAAAGAGGCAGAGAGCCATCTTTCAAGGTGTTGAAATAACAATAAAGAAAACAAGAGAGTGGTTCTCAGACGATTTCCAGTAAACGAAATGTTCTTTCAGATATTGTTAATGCAAACAGAGATTCGTTGAAATGATAAACTTTACAGGTAAATGTTTAAACACTGTTGTTAAACATCACTTACATATTAGCATGGCAGCATGAAATCTGCAAGGGAGGATGTCCTGACCCAGCTGGCTCTTGGAGCAGACAGTTTCCCACCAGCTTTGTACTGGGGCAAGAGAGTGGTGTGGTGGGGTGCTGAATCGAGTGGTGAAGCTGAAAAGTTTTTCCTGTCAAAGAAATCTGGTCTATTGCCAATATCATTTGAGAAAAATTCAGTATTCAATTTTTCTGGTAGACACTATTGTCATTTATGTCATAGTGGGTCTGGGAACAGGTGGCATGTTCCAAGAGTCATGGTGATCACTGGTTTTCCACTAAAACATTTTGGGCTATTGTCAATTGCATTCCAGTAATATTCAAATTTCTCAGTAGTCTTTATCTTAAATTACGTCATACTGGATTTGGGTAGAAGGTGTCGTGCTCCTGAGTTTTTCCTGGCGGCCATTTTGTTCCAGAATAGGAAATGATGCCATCTTTGATGACTTCTTATGGAAGTGGGAGCAGGAGGCAGGGTCCTGGTTTTTCCGGATGGCCATTTTGTTCTGGAACAGGAAACGACATCAATCTGAACAACGTCAACAGATGCGACACCATCTTGGATGACATCATAGGGGTAAATGACCGAGATAGTGTCCCAGAACCGTCATTACCACTTTACTTGTACCAAATCATTATTTATGTGGCAGGATGCTACTTCCACTAGTCAATGAGCAAAGAGCTATTCCAGATTGGGATATCAATGCAATTAACACTCCAATATAGTTGTAAATTCTGCATACTACAATGCTAAACATCGTCACCAATGTAGTAGCAGTCATCATAAAATGAAAGACAGAACAGCTTATTAGGAACTACATTTCCAATGCAGAAAACATGCTGGGAAGTCTTTGTCTACAATATCAGGGTGTCCAGTAATTCTAAAGGAAAAAAATTCCATGAGTTTTTGGGTTAGTTTTTGTTTTTTCTAGGGTCATATTTGATTCATTTTGTGTCAGAATCTACAAATTGTGTTGATATATAGGAACATAATGAGTGTTTTACTGTAACTTAATAAAAAGTAATCTAATATGGATTATTTTAATCAAGTTTTAAAAACATTATTTCAATAGTGGTACACCATCACTTTAGCTCCTGTTGATACGAGGTATGTCCGCAAAGTAAGTTCCGTTTGGTTATATTGCCGCGAGAGACGACGAACACCGACTGCCGGCGTGGCGCAGGTGATAGCGTCACAGACTCCGGCACTGAAGCCGGTTCAATCTCGCCCACCGGCAAAACTTTATTTCTTTGTAATTAACAATTCCAGAATGTTCTACATCTTTCTTATGTTCACTTGTAAATTCTACTTTTTCCTTACGTTTACTGTTCTTCTAATTTCTGGTAAATTCTGTCTGTGTATAAATATCAGAGCACTCTGACTGGAGGCAATCAGTGCTGCATGTATGTTGAGTTCGTAATAAACGTGCTTTGACTATAAGTGCTGTGTTCAGTTGCCTTCGAAGTCAAGCCTGCACCCATTTCAACGCAACATTGTTTGGTGGGGGCGCTGGGTATCCTGTGCAACAGCTGCATCACCGTGGCTCCGATTAGGCAACGTAAGAGTCGTCGCTTACACGGACTGGAACCGGACTACAAGGGATTTACCGAGTACATCCTTCCAAAAAGTCCGTGTCATCAGAAGAACCATGGAAACGAAACCAGCGGTAAGCCAGCTGCACATCAGACACCCGTCGGTATTCTCTGGAGACGCTGGACAGAACCCCAACAAATGGCTAAAAGGATTGGACCAAGTCGCCAAGTACAACAGGTGGGATCATACGATGTGCTTGGCCAACGTTTACTTCTATCTGGATGGAACAGCCCAGCAATGGTTCGAGAACAACGAAGACAAGTTGAATGACTGGGAGACGTTCCAGGAGGAACTTAAGAAGACGTTTGCAGACCGCCAGCGACAAATCCGTTCGGCGCAAGAACAACTGAAGAACCAGGCCCAATGACATGTTGAGCCGACACAATCGTACATACAGAATGTTTTGGCCCTGTGTAACATAGTCAATCCGAACATGACTGAGGCGGACAAAATCAAGCACCTGATGAAGGGTATTGCAGAAGATATGTACCAAGCTCTTCTGATAAAAGACGTTGCTACGACAGAAGAGTTCATTAAGTGGTGCCAGCGTATTGAAGAGATGCAACAAAGGAGGGTTGGACGCAAGAAGTATGACAGACTCCCCAATGTAGTCCCTATGGCCGTTTTGGAAGACCAGCATGACTTCGCTTCTCTCATAGGACAAATTGTAAGAGAAGAATTACAAGATTTTATGGCAACCGGGACTGTTAGACCGAGCGAACATCAGATTATGGCCTCCAATGTAAGCCATGTAAGTCACGAGGGAACCGACGCCGCTGAGGAAGAGGTATTTCAGACATTAGCTCCTGTCTGCCACGCCTGTCGCACCCGACGTGAAGAATAGCATCGCCCTGCCATCACATACGCTGCAGCCGCCAAACGGCAGCATATGAACCGGCCGACGCGACCACAACCAACTCCCCTGGGAACAATCACGCCCCGCAGAAGAACAGACGTCTGGAGGACAGAAGACAACAAACCACTGTGTTTCCACTGTGGGCACCCTGGACATGTCGTACGCTACTTCAGAGAGAGAAGGCGAGTTTTCGACGATTATTTTCCCACAAGACGTCAGCCATCAGAGCAGTTCTATCCCAGGCAATCACATGCCGATGAGTTCAGTCGACCTATGGGAAGAAGCCCATCGCCGTACCCTAGACGAGGTCGCTCCCCGACGCGCCGCAGCAGTTCACCGTCGCCGTACAGAGTTACCAGCCGCTCCCCTAGCCGCTGCGCCCAGCAAAACTAAGTGAGGCGACCATCTACGGAGGTGAGGCCGCCGCAGATGAAAATCCTCCATGGACGACAGTCGCCAAGATGTCGGGAAATCTCATCGACGTCATAATCGACGGTCAACCTGTCCGGGCACTTGTTGATTCAGGAGCCTCTTTTTCTGTATTGTCGGATAATTATCGCCGCACACTAAAGAACACAATGTTCTGTGATACGGGGGCAACTGTGCTGAAGGTCACGAATGGAAAGTACGTCCATCCAGCAGGAACTTGTGTCGCAAGAATAACCATCAACAACAGGAACCAGCCGTTTGAATTTGTCGTGTTAACAGAATGTAGTCACAATGTCATCCTCGGATGGGACTTCCTTCAGGCATCCCAAGCTATCATTGACTGTGGTAGATCTGAGCTGCAAATTGAAGAAGTTGTTCCGCTGGATACACGTAATACAGAATTTTTTGAGAAGTTATTCGTCGTTGACAATGTGACGATACTGCCATCGACAATGAGAAGAGTGCAGTTACAAACATAGATGACTGGTTAAACTGTGAAGTTCTTGTTGATAGTAAAAAGTTTATCAGGCTGACAAAATAAATTTACATACCAGCGGCTATCATAAGCATTACCGGTGGTCAAGGAGAGATTTGGATCACAAATTGTCACGAACAGTCATAACTTATCCCCAAGGGAATGTGTATTGGGACAGCTGAACCAATCCAGGACGGTGAGCTCAACGTCATCAATGAAGACCCATGCCCTGCTGCTAGTACAGACAACACGCTGGAGGAAACAAACGTGGAACTGCCAATAGAGCCAGGACTGACCAAGGAACAACGTCAGAGGGTGTTAGGTATACTACGCCAATTTTCGGGTGCATTCTCACCTCAGCAGGGGAAAAGTCAGACGAAACGGCCCACGATAAAGCACCCTATTAATACTGGGGATCATCCGCCAATTAGCCAGCGTTCGTATAGAGTGTCGCCAGCTGAAAGATGGACAATTCGGAAGTGGAGAAGATGTTGCGATATGACATTATTCAACCTTCGGAGAGTCGTTGGTCGTCTCCGATAGTCCACGTAAAGAAGAAGGATGGCAAGTGGCGAATCTGTGTCGACTATCGGTGGCTGAACAGAATCACAAAGAAAGATGTCTACCCATTGCCGCGCATTGACGACACCTTAGACTGCTTGAAAGGAGCTACATACTTCTCAACTATGGACATGCAGAGAGGTTAGTGGCAAATCGAGGTTGACGAATATGACAGGGAAAAGACGGCTTTTATTACACCTGCCGGCCTCTATGAATTTAAAGTAATGCCATTTGAATTTTGTAATGCTCCAGCCACATTCGAACACATGATGGACAACTTGCTTCTACACCTTAAGTGGACGACGTGTCTCTGCTATTTAGATGACATTGTCGTTTTTCTCGAAAACATTTGAAGAATATCTGAGTCGCCTGTCGACTGTTTTGAAGTGTGTTCAGACCATAGACCATAAATAAACTATCTGTGGTCTATGGTTCAGACCGCAGGTCTCCGCCTCAATCCAAAGAAGTGTCTCTTCGTCGCCAAAGAGATAAAAATCCTGGGGCATCTAGTCAATGGAGATGGTGTCCGTCCCGATCCAGATAAAGTAAGGGCAGTCACAGAATTTCCAACTCCTCAGGACATTCGTGATGTGAGAAGTTTTCTCGGGCTGTGCTCATACCACCGACGTTTCATAAAAGGATTTTGTAACAAGGCACGTCCATTACAAGAACTTCTGCAGGGAGACGCCAAGTTTTACTGGGATGAGACAAAAGAAAGAGCATTCCGGGCACTTAAGGAGGCTCTAACTTCCGCACCAGTGCCAGCCCTGTACCACAAGAATGCAGAAACGGAATTTCACACAGGCGCCAGAGGTTATAGGATTGGTGCAGCGTTTGTACAAGTTCACAAAGGTGCCGAAAAAGTGATAGCCTATGTCAAGAGTACTCTCAAAGTCCGAGATAAACTACTCTACAACTGAAAAAGAATGTCTCGCGGTTATCTGGGCTATCAACTAGTTCCAGCCGTATTTATTCGGCAAACCATTCACCGTCGTGACAGACCAAAATTCTTTCTGTTGGCTGACTAGCTTGATGGATCCCTCAGGTCGACTAGCAAGATGGGCACAAAGACTCCAAGAGTATGATGTCACAGTGGTATTCAAGAACGGCGGCAAACACAAGGATGCCGACTGCCTTTCGCGGAATCCATTAGTGGAACACTACAGCATTAATGAAATTTCAGCCCTCACTGAATTAAATGACGTTACAGCTGAACAAAGGGAAGATCCAGCACTATTGAAATGATAGAGGCCTTGGAGAAAGGAGAACCGGCCAATGAAGAGTTCCAAATTATAAACGGGACATTGTATAAGAGCAACTACGATCCACTGGGCCCGAAATGGCTACTGGTTGTTCCAGCTCATCTCCAGCCAGCTATTCTCAAATATTTCCACGATGCTCTAATATCCGGTCATCTGGGATTCGTGAAGACCCTAGACAGAATCAGACGCAGGTATTACTGGAAAGGTCTCTACCGATCTGTCAAGCACTATGTGAGACACTGTAAAGAGTGCCAGCGACGGAAGAATGTGCCGCAATTACCTCCAGGACATCTCATACCGATTCCGCCAGCAGTCGGTGTTCGTCATCTATCGCGGCATCGCTCCCTTTCCTTACAATAGCGCAGGACAAGACACCATAGGCTTCACTCCGTTTTTCCTGCTCCATGGTCGTGAAGCTGAGACGACAATGGATACGCTGTTCCCGTTCCAACCGGACGACGCTCAGGATGACTATGTGAAACAGCTCATCACCAGGGTCGAAGAAGCAAGACAGCTGGCTCTCATATGGACACTGGACCTCAGGAGAAGGACCGTCAGCGGTATAACAACAAGCACCGACCTGTTGTGTACAGCCCAGGAGATCTGGTATGGTTCAAATGTTCAAATGTTTGTATAGTCTATGGGACTTAACTACGGGGTCATCAGTCCCTAAACTTACAAACTACTTATGAACTACTTACGAACTAGGACGGCACAAATATCCATGCCCGAGGGGGGATTCGAACCCCCGACCGTAGTGACCGTGCAGACCGTGACTGGAGCGCCTCAGTCTCCTCGGCCACTGCGGCCGGCAATCTGGTATGGATTTTTACGCCTGTACGGCAGGTTGGACTGTCAGAAAAGTTATTGAAGTGTCTGTATCGTGTCTTACGCCGCCTGTCAGACGTCACATACGAAGTTGAAGATTATGAGCCGTCGTCGAAACGTCAAAAACGAAGAGACATTGTTCACGTCTTGCGCATGAAGCCTTACTACGATCCTGAAGAGCATGTAGACGACAATGGCTTCTTGTTCAAGGACTCTATGGAAGGCAATGTCCTGATGAAGCCACGACAGGAACGTCTGTCGTCGATAATCGCGGAGAAGGGAAGGATTCTGTTGAACTGTCATACAGACCCATGACACGGTCAAGATCCAGGACATTGCAGCTGGCTCCACAGGGAACATAACAGCGGGTCGCTGTTTTTCCAGGAGAGGGAGCAATGCCACGAGAGACGACGAACACCGACTGCTGGCGTGGTGCAGGGGATAGCGTCATGGACTCCGGCGCTGAAGCCGGTTAAATCCCGCCCACCGGCAAAACTTTATTTCTTTGTAATTAACAATTCCAGAATGTTCTACATCTTTCTTATATTCACTTGTAAATTCTACTTGTTTCTTATGTTAACTGTTCTTCTAATTTCTGGCAAATTCTGTCTGTGTATAAATAGCAGAGCACTCTGCCTGGAGGCAATCAGTGTTGCGTGTATGTTGAGTTCGTAATAAACGTGCTTTGAGTATAAGTGCTGTGTTCAGTTGCCTTCGAAGTCAAGCCTGCTCCCATTTCAACGCGACAATATAAACCAAACGTGAACAGATATGGATAAAATATTTATTGTATAAAAATCTGCAACTGTTCAACTACTTTTCTACATAACTTCCGAAATTTTGTAAGCACTTGTCATAGCGTGGGACAAGTTTTTGTGTGCCTTCTTCATAGAAGGTTGCCGCCTGTGTATTCAACCGTGTGGCAAACATGTTCTTTCAGCTCATCATCGTTGATGTGTTGACCACCAAGGACAGATTTTAGGTGTAAGAAGATATGAAAAGAGTCTTCTTCTTCGCTTCACGTTGCCTCCCGAACTCACAAGGCGAATGTGACCAAACAACTCTTACGGGAATTTCACTGGGACATGTTTGATCATCCTCCGAACAGACCCGCTCCTAGCGACTTTCTTCTTACACCTAAAACCTGTCCATGGTAGTCAACACTTTAGCGCTGATTACGAGCTGAAAGAACATATTACCACATGGTTGCATACACAGGCGGCAACCTTCTACAAAGAAGGCATACAAAGACTTCTGCCACGCTTTGACAAATGCCTACAAAATGTCGGAAGCTATGTAGAAAAGTAGTTTAACAGATTTAGATTTTTGTACAATCAATATTTTTTCTGTATCTGTACACGTTTGTTTTATATAACCAAAGGGAACTTACTTTGTGGACATACCTCGTATATTGAAGCTTAAACATAACTGGATGACAATAATTCTGTGATTGAGATACCTGAATACTGCAGTCAATTGCTTGTAGTACTTCAGGCGTCTTAATCACGGAATTGTCTTCAGCAATTTATGTTTAAGATTTTTTTATACCAACAATAGTTAAAGTGTTGGTGCAACACTATTGAAATAAGGTGTTCATACAAAATACCATAAACTGACATTAAGTCTATATGTCAAAAGTGGTATGAACAAAAAACTACAAGTAAATTGGAATGAGACTAGGTTGCAAATGCGGTGAAACAGTATTAATAAAACATTTCAATTAGGAACAATCAGTTGTTGAGATCATACACACTGATGAAGATACAATTACCTGCTTCAGTAAAAAAAATGCCCTTTTTAGAAATAGAACTAATAATGAATTTAAAGTTTAATTTGAACAAAAGACTTATGGAAAGAACAGTAACAGACTATTTGGAACTGCAGCCAACAGTAGTGAACTCAATTACAATATTCTGTCAACTTACTTACTGCAAATAATCACCTTGTAAATAAAAACAAGGCAGTGACAATGCACTTCTTGCTTAGCAGTAATCTGGATATAAATGGTACTCCTTTTACATCTCCACTGGCCTTTAGGTAAGCAAACATAAATATTTGGGTACTGTATTGTTGTAAGTGAACACCTGTTATGGAAAGCATGTATGGAACATATTTGTAAGAAATTTGGCATGAATATGTATTTAGTTAAACATGCCTCAATCTCCTCAGACCATAAAACTTTAAAGCGAATATATTTCACGTTGATACTTCTGCATATTTGATATGGTATAGTATTGAGAGTGGGTGTGAAACACCAGCAGTCTATACAGACAGACCATTTACACAACAAAAAACAATAAGAGGGGTAACTAAGGTGAACAGACCATCATTTGATTTTAATATGACTACTTTAAATACCACACAAAATAAACTGAAGTCTTTATTGACAGGTAAGTACTGTAATTCAACAGACGATTTCAAATTGTAAGTCTCCTTGGACGTTATTGTATATAGTTGTAAGTTTGTGTTCTCTCTTTCTCACTCTATCTTCATTACAAATAACAGGTAATCTTGGGAAAGCCCCAGTTACCTGCCCATTGCATTCGACTGAGGGAGGGAAGGGCGTAGGGAATTCCATGAACGGCAGGCTGTCGCACTTCACAAAGAGCCAAGGGTGAACTGTTAGCTTTGTTCAAGTTACAGTTGCGATGATGCTTACGCCCTATTCACATGGGGATATTCAAATTGTGTCCCCAGCTACCTGACTATTAGGCAACAATACGACTCGAATAGCTGCCTCGAGTCTCCCTTACTGCCGAGTTGCTTGTGGTGTGAAAGAAAATTAAATCATTTTAGTTGCCTGAGCATGACATAAGCGCACTTTTTGTTTACTCTGCTGCTAATAGGACAACATCTAGTAACTCTAGCAGTGACGACGATATTATAATAGTTTTATTATTACCACCAGTACATGCAGACATGCCTGAGCTTTCTGCCTGACTATTTTTAATACATAGCTTAATATTTGTAATATTTAAAACGAAAAAGGAGAGGCACATGCATTATATAACTGAGATACGAATAGTTTATCAAAGTCACTTATGAGTTATGATTTTGTTGCACTACATATGCTATGAACTGTTGTATGATTTCTCTAAGCAACCTCTACTTACTACTATTATATATTCCATGTACCTCCCATTTTTCGTTTTCAATTGTGCAAGTATTGTCATAGCTATTTAAAATTCACAAGCACAAATTTTTAGGTTTAGACTATCTGCATGGGGTTAGGAATTTGTATGCACTTAGGAGAAATTATACTTTTACTAGGTTTTAAAAACAGATTTGATTTTAAATAAATTTCAGACATTTTGTTGAGATTAGAGCAGAAGTGTGATAACTTTCATGTAGCATCTCATGGCCGCACAGTATCTCAGTTGCTCGGAGGCTTGAGTATCCTCATGTGAATAGGGTCTTAAGGTACATTGTTCGAGAAGCGACTGATGCCTGCGACTGCGATGGGTCGGCTTGTAACGTCAGAAGCTGGTTGCTTGCGTATGTGCTCTTTGAGTCTGGGGTGCGGTGCGCGGCTGATGCGGTGGCCATCGTCGGACTGCACCAGTGAGCAGTGTTGCGATGGAAATCTCATCAACTCAAGATGCTGCCAGGAAGATGTCGAGCCAATCAGACCGAAGAAAAAGGAATATGCACCTCTCAGAGTATGTGAGCTCATCTTGCCTTTAAGGTACTGTCATTACATGTTGAACAGTTGTAGATTTCATGGCATTCTAGAAATATTAGGAGAAATAAAAGAGAAATGATGGTTGGAAAAGGACTAGTTTCTGCTTCTATGCTTTTGGGAACAATAAATGTGGCCGATGGTTACTATATATATATATATATATATATATATATATATATATATATATATATATATATATATATATATATATATTTGTTTAGCTGACATGTACAAATGCAAGGAAATGCATGATATCATTGATGTAATATTTTCATTAATTTCATTCATACCAAACCAGTCCGTTTTGTGGCACACCATTAAAATCATCTAAGTTCGTATAAACATAGATAAATGTTGTGGTGTACCAATTAGCTTCAACTGTCTCATGTAGAATATGGATGACTCCATATTTGACCATTGAAGATGGTTTGTGACGGAAACCAGTCAGAATGAAATAAGTTGTAAATAACTGTTGTTAATACATTTAACAAGCTACAGAAAAATATTTTATTATGTATGGTTTTGGTATATTTTGATATCTCTTGGAAGAAATTACGAGTGTACATTTTCGAACACTGGGACTTATTTCAAAGGCAATGCAGAAGGTGAATCAAGCACTTAAAATTCAAAGCCTCAGACGAGAGACATGCAAGCAGTATCAGGAGTTTCAGATGTACACACTCCTATACTCATAAACAGCGCCACAATCTTACATAAGAAAATGAAACAACAATTAACTTAGCATCAGTGCGAGTTTTTCAGCTGCACTGATTGATTTGTCGAAACGGATGAAGAATTTTCTCTGTATGTCACTTTCTATAAGTTCCAATTCATGTGCAAAGTGGCTGGCATTTAATCCACAGCCGAAGCGGAGCGGCTGAGCGCATTGAGGCGCTATGCTACGATGCGCGGGGCCATTCGAATCCTCCCTCGGGCATGGATGTTTGAGCCGTCTTTAGTGTAAGGTAGTACATAGGTAGTTTGTAAGTTTAGGGAATGATGACCCCGCAGTTAAGTCCCTTACGCTCTACAAACATGTGACCATTTTAATCTACACTAAGGTATGAATTTCGTCTTGTTATTTAAACGGTGCCTGTTAATAAAAGTGTTTTAACAGCGTTCATCGTCGTGTGTCAAAGAAAGAGAATGAATCTGTAGAAAACCCTAACAAAGTCTGAAATGCTACAGTGAAGTATATGGTGAAGTGATGAAATAATGAACCAAGACATCCATCCCTCTGGAGGATTCACACACAGCTCTATGAAGTCACACACCAAAAAACCGCCACTGATGATGCTTCACAAAGAAAGAAGCAAAACGTGTATGGCACAAAAAACGCCTTTCATTTAGCTGCAATAGACGGAAATATACCTCCACAAACATTAAATACTGTTTAATTAATACTGAATTTCATAGCAAGAAACTGTGGTTATTTCTATATACCTACACATGAAAGAAGCTTCGAGTATTAATGATTGTGTAAAATATGAACACCTTCCCTGCTATCATAAAAAAAGGGTTCAAATGTTCGGATGTTTTTTAAGCGTCAGGGACTTAACTATGTGGCCATCAGTCCCTAAACTTACAAACTACTTATGAGCTACCTTATACAAAGACGACACAAACATGCATGTCCAAGGGGGGATTCGAACCCTCGAACGTAGCGGCCGTGCAGACTGTGACTGGCGGGTCACAGACCGCTCGGCCAGAAGGGTTCAATATCTTTAATAGTTTATTAAGATGTGATGGTTGCTACAACTACACAGTTCACGTTGCACATGGACAGGACTGGCGCCCTAGTCGCGACGCTCCTGTACCGTAGATATACGAGCCCAAATCTCGGAAACACAGACAGTTATCAACTGCTCTAAACTTTAAATAAAATTTCAAATTGTTAGCTTCATTTCATCCGCAATTATGAGAGACCTAAAATGAAATAAACGTAACGTAGCCAGCGACTACATTTTTCGCTGTAAACACTTCAACTTTAATGTAATGGGTTAGTTAGAAATTACGTATCTGAATAACTATGAGGAGTTTTGAAAAAAAATAGACACTTCGTTATCAGGTTCGGATATAAAACTACAAAACATGCAAAAAACCAAATTTTTTGCGTGTTAGATTCGTCAAACTCGATAGATATGTAATAAGAGGTGGAAAAACACGCATAACCGAAATTAGTAATTTTAATTTTTAAAGGAAAAGAAGAATCTGTAACTAACAAATAAATATGGGAGCTGATGTAGCATTGCTTCCTTAACATGCAGTATTTTTGACAGCAAGAAAATCGGAAATGTTATTTTTCACATGCATCGCCTCAGTCGCCGACCAGACCCACGTCTTGGAAAATGTCAGCGGCTGCCATAGTGGCTTTCTGTTGTCTGCCACAGCAGGAAAAAGAGGGGGGCAAGTAAATCGCAGTAGCAGTTAGCAGCAGAAAGGTAGAAAAATAAGGAGATGGGACTTGGATAAATTGAGGGAACCTGAAGTTCTTAAGAATTTCAGAGGGAGATTTAGGCAACAATTGACAGAAAAGGTGGGAAATAAAACAGTAGAAGAGGAATGGGTAGCATTGAGAGGTGAAATAGTGAAGGAGCAGAGGACAAAATAGGCAGAAATGCAAGACCTACAAAAAATCCTTGGATATCACAGGAAATACTAAACTTAATTGATGAAAGGAGAAAATATAAAAATGCAGTAAATGAAACAGTAAAGTGGAGTACAGACGACCAAAAAATGAGATTGACAGGAAGTGTAAAATGGCTAAGCAGGAGTGGCTAGAAGCCAAATGCAAATCTGTAGAAGAATGTATAACAAGGGGAAAAGTAGATACCGCCTACAGGAAAATAAAGGAGACGTTTGGGGACAAGAAAAGCAACTCTACGAATATCAAGAACTCAGATGGGAAACCAGTTTTCAGCAAAGAAGGGAAATCTGAAAGGTGGAAAGAGTACATAGAGGAGCTCTACAAAGGAAATGAACTTAGAGACGATGTCGTAGGAAGGGAAGAGGAAGTAGATCAAGTTGAAATAGGAGATACTATACTGAGAGATGAATTTGACAGAGCCCTGAAAGGCCTAGGTCGGAACAAAGCCCCAGGAGTAGCTGACATACCCTCAGAGCTACTAAAGTCTCTGGGAGAGCCAGCCATGACAAGACTATTTGAACTGGTGTGTAGGATGTATGAGACAGGCGAAATACCCTCAGACTTTAAGAAAAATGTAATAATCACCATTCCAAAGAAATCAGGCGCAGACAGGTGTGAAAATTACAGAACCATCAGTTTGATAAGTCATGGTTGCAAAATTTCAACACGAATTATCTACAGGAGAATGGAAAAGCTGGTAGAAGCTGACCTTGGGGAAGACGTAGGAACCTGGGAGGCAATACTCACTTTACGTCTTATCTTAGAAGATAGATTAAGGAAAGGCAAACCTACATTTTTAGCCTTTGTAGATTTGGAGAAAGCTTTTGACAATGTTGACTGGAATACACTCTTTCAAATTCTGAAGTCAGCAGAGGTAAAATACAGGGAAAGGAGAGTTATTTACAACTTGTACAAAAGCCAGACTGCAGTTGTTAGACTCAAAGGGCATGAAAGGGAAGCATCAGTTGGGAAGGGAGTAAGACAGGGTTGTAGCCTTTCTCCGATGCTATTCAATTTGTACATCGAGCAGGCGGTGAAGGAAAGCAAGGAAAAATTTGGAATAGGGATTAAAGTTCAAGGGGAAGATAAAAACATTGTTTTGCTGAGGACATTGTAATTCTGTCAGAGACAGCAAAGGACCTCGAAGAGCAGTTGAATGGAATGTACAGTGTGTTGAAGAGAGCGTATAAAATGAACATTAACAAGAGCAAAACAAAAATAATGGAATGCGGTCCTAGAAAATCAGGTGATGCTGAAGGAATTAGAGTAGGTGACGAGACAATGACTTTTGTTACTTGGGCAGTAAAATAACATGCGATGGTCGCAGTACAGAGGATATAAAATGCAGAATGGCAATGGGATGAAAAGCATTTTTGAAAAAGAGAAATTTGCTAACATCGAATATTAATCTAAGTGTAAGGAAGTGTTTTCTGAAGGCATTTGGGTGTAGTGTTGCCTTGTACGGGAGTGAAACATGGACGATAAGCAGTGCGGACAGTAAGAGAATAGAGGCCTTTGAAATGTGGTGCTACAGAAGAATGCTGAAGATTAGGTGGGTAGATCGCATAACTAATGAAGAGGAACTGAACAGAATTGGTGAGAAAAGGAATTTTTGGCATACCCTGACTAAAATAAGGGATCGCTTGGTAAGACACATTCTTAGACAGCGAGGAATCGTAAATTTAGCATTGGAGGGAAGAGTGTGGGGTAAAAATCGCAGAGGGAGACCAAGAGACGCGTATAGTAAGCAGATTCAAGTGGATGTGGGTTGTCGTTCTTATGAGAAGATGAAAAGGCTTGCTCAGGATAGAGTAGGGTGGAGAGCTGCATCAAACCAGTCTCCGTACTGAAGACCATAACAACAACAGTACTGACCACTGTTTCTTTTTAAATAAGAATAGCTTTCATATTGATAGCCCCCAGTGTGTGAACAACTTCGTCAATATACCTAATACCTCTAGCACAAGCCATACATTTGCACACTGGACACCTTGCAGCCTCTCCCTAGAAACTTACAGTAATGAGTTATAATTCTTAATCTTTCTTGGAAAGAGGCAATTTACAGCAATGGTTAGGTTTGGGCAAGAACAACATTTTAGTTTATCAACATTGACAATAAATAACAGATAATTAGTACCAGCCAACGGCGAAATTTCTGACAAAATAAATGCCTCAATTTAATTAAATTTGTCCAGTTCCTTTTAAGAAAAATTGTAAAGTGAAACAGAATGATCATGGGGAAACTGGTGTCTGAATTTATTTATTAAGATCTTTGTCTACCAATTTGACATAAGTTCATTAAATATAATTGATTCTTTTATGTAGCTATTACTTGATTAATGAAACACTGAAAGAGTTACATATGTTGTTATGCTTTACATGAAAACAAGTTGAGAACTTTTCAAGATGAAGGTCAAACATTTACATATGTAATGTAGGCTATTTCTGGGATTTAATTGCCTCTCTCGCACTTTAATTCGCTTAAGATTATACAGTATGTCATGTTTGATGAAACACACACACATATTACCACCAATATTTTCCATATGGAAGTTTCTGTGGTGTTGTACCTTATAACCTCTAAAATACGACACAGCATGGATAAAAATACGCAGAATGCCACACATGTGAACGACGCATAAATATTTGTACTTAACTATCCAGTAAAGTTTCAAACAGCATAGTGCTAAGTATTGTTGCAGTGTTTCATTAGTTTAGTCGTAAGTCTTAAGTGCCTTTATTCGTAGAACCGTTTTCGCCTGGTACCGCAGCTCTCACTTCAGAAAAGGGTGAACTACTTTTGACAAGCTAGACTATAGATGTCATCGCTGCTTGTTTACTCGCAATAATTTAAGCTGTTCTCTTAGGTTCCTAACGAACCACATCCTTTAACATCAAGACATAATCATAAAAAAAATTGCACTGCCATGTTTTACGGCCCACTTTAGATTTGTAGTTTTATAATTTTTTTCAAACATTTTGGACCAAAATAATAATCTAAATAATAAAAAATTAATTAATAAAAGTGTCTGAAACCCTTTTAGGAAAAAAAAATTAGGTAGTGACAGGTTCCGAACCACCGACCTTAACGCCTTGCCCACTACGCTACAGCTATCAATCAGAAGATGAGTCCTATAATGTCATACTATTGATGGCGGATGTTAACTGATGCTAATATGGAATTTGTAGACACTAGATTATTATTTATCGTACGAAGAACGATGTGTTTTTGTTAATTCTTCAGTGCACCATTGCTTTGAAATGACAATGTGTAAGTTACAATAAGAAAATCATCAAATACGCGCAAGATGGCGTATGCCACAGAGAGTTCTGCACGAGGAATGTCACATGACATCTCCTAACGGCTGGTTTTCGTTAATTCAATGAAGGGTGTCAAATCTCCATTATTTTTGCAAATATGTCTCAAACGATACGAGATATGAAAAAAACATAATGGAGCTAAGTTGTAGAGAATTTTCTCCTCTACCAATTAGATTATTCAATTTTCCGTATCAGATGAATGGTTCGTTTGCAATTATTACAATTATATTACAAACGCCTTGTTTTGGTATTACTACCGTATTTTTTGTCCGAAAAATTTGAAAAAGGGAGATCCTCGTCTCTGGCGGCCTACAATCATGTTTGTAAAATTTGGTGCTGATCGGTTGAACGGTTCGTCTTAAAAACAGGGAACACTTTACGGACAGACAGACAGATAGACATACATCCCAAAATCGCCGTTATTTTTGCACATATCTTTGAACCGCTACGAGATATGAAAAGAACATAACAGAGCAAAGTTGTAGAGAATTTTCTCCTTTACAAATTGGATTATTAAATTTTCGTGTCACATGAATAGTTAAGCCGTTATTTTCATTTAAATTTCGAGCTGTCAAAAGACGATCGCAAAGGCCCACTTTTAGTGTTACTACCGTAACCTAAAGTGGGCCGAAATAGTACTTTTGTCAGTCAGAATAGAAATCTACAGTGAAGTTTGTCAAAAGTACTTTGCCGTTTTCTACGAATATTTGATATTAGGCCGCATTACACAATACACCTGAGCGACAGCCACAGTACCACTCGAAAACGGTTCTACCATTAAGGCTCATGTAAACCTTTTACCTCCACCTTCCATCGACGTAGGTTAGGGAGTAAACGAGTCAACTAGCGCTACAGGTGGCCAAAATACGAAACGCAAGAAATAGGCGCTCAAGTTGGCGTTTGCAGAGGGCAGTAAGAAACTGGCGACTGGTAAATTTCTCGCAACTCGAATGAACCTATTTTCGAAGAAATACATCGGACAGAGCGGAAGCCAAGCAAATTTTTCTGCCGGAAAGCAACTCGAGTACCGCGACTTTTCCAGTGTTTTGGGGACAAATACAAAAATTCCCTGAGATTTCTTCAATCGCCAATTTTGTACTAGCATACACCAAATATATCCCTTTCCGATTATTCCTCAGCAAAGACATCTTCATCCTTGGTGAACTAGCCATTTGCTACTTTCCACAGCTGTATCTTTTCAAATTCACTATTTTCTCCAACTGACAAGGAGGATGGCACGACTGCGAGGTCGGGGGATTTGTCCCAAAATTTGTGTGGTGAAAGAGGACCCCTAACACCTCGCGTGGTTAATAGGACGCACTACTTGGAAAATAATGAGGAAAATCAATCCAAAGTTTCTTTTATGCCTTATGAGTATAGAATGTTAGTCCAACGCCGAGCAGCCGTCTGGCCTAGTTGATTAGGGCTGGACTCTTACATCAGAGGTCTCGGATTCGATTCCCTCCTCTGGCACATTTTTTCCTTCTGTTTCATTTTCTTTTGATTCCACCAGTTATCCAGAAAGTTTCCCAAACCTACATTATCTTTAACAAATTAGTCACATTATTGAATAAAAATTATTTTCTTTTTGTCCAACAACACAATTCATGGCGTTAGGGTTTCCATTTTTCATTGTAACGTATATGAGGAGAAACACTGGGCTTTTAATCAGAATAATAAAGTCGATTAGGAAATAATCAATTTTTATACATATAATAGTTATAAACAAGAACCACAGTGGTAATTATCGTAAAAACAAACAAAGCAATAATTTTTGCGATATCTTGCACTACATATAAAAGCGGATTTTTTACAATCACAGGGCATTTACAATAAATCTGTACAAAAACATGCCCCATTAACATTTACAAAATTGTTTCGAGTTTCTGATAATTTTGAGGCACACCAGGCATATTGAATCATGTCTAGGAATACTGGTGACGATAATTGATGGTGAATTATAGAATGAATTTTTATACAGTCTTCCCGGGAGTTAATTTCACGATTCTCCTGTAACATTGCACTACAATTTTGCAAGCACTTTATGAAATTTTTAACTTGCCTGTTGAAAGACCACCTTCAGTGGAGTGCGTTCATGTAATGTAGCCGTGTGTCACCGTTAGCGTGTTTGCTCGCAGTCCACTTCAGATGTAATTTAACTTGGCTATACACACGCACCATTTCAAAACAGGCACGACAGACCAGAGCCAGATTCAAAGTGTTTTTGTATATTGTTCTTTGTGCTACCTCCGACTGGCTGAAATTCGCCTACGATAGCGGGACCTGCTTCCGCCTTGTCTCAACACGCTGATTTTGGTGAGTTTCGCTGTACCATTGCGTGTGTGTGAGCGAATGAGTGTTGTTTGTGAATCCTCCCCCCCCCCCCTTAGTATCGTTGAATCATCAATAATTTAGGCTGGGCACCGTCCACATTAATCCATGTACGAGATGCATTTTTATTGTATCTGAATAAACAAGTTTAAGTTCAGCATAATCCATACGTTGCCTATACATTGTAGTTTTAGGGCACTTTCCCTCTTTTATTTAAGATTGTTCTTCACGAGTGCTGAGAACAAGCTCAGATGCAATTTTTCTGATGTCTAAATTCTGTTGCGCCATAAATGTTTTCTTAGCCACCATTCTAGGATAACTTTAATTATGGTGATTTGATTATTAATGTCTGTGTGTAATAACGTGTGAGCTGCTATGTATTTTGACCACTGTCGTATTAACTTCCTGTTATCGAAGTAATTTGAAAACAGTCAGTTCTCGGTTTGGGCCAGGGGACAAGGCTTTGTAGCAGGGAGTTACCAGTAGTTCACACGGACCTCATTTGCTAATTTTAGTGATAAAACAAGGCTCTTGTTTCGTACAGTGGTCGACTTTTACAGTAAAAGTAAACATCACAATGTTCCACCAAATAAGTGCATTTTGGAGGTATGACTTTTACAGACCAAGTTGTCATATTTTCGTCATCTTGAAAAATTGCATCACATATCTTTGGATCGTTTGACCTCCCCAAGAGTCAATGAGAAGTAAAAATTTATTCTCCCCAATGTAAGATTTTAAACATTTCTGGAGAAAATCCATCTATAAAACTGTTGTTAATTTTCTGGACTTCAATGATGTTATGATGATGTTCATGTAAGTATTGGCGTAGCCATCTGTTAATTTGTGATCATGAGGTCCGAAATGACCGGTCACTTCTTGTAAGCATATGAAGACATATGGGAGCAGTTTTCCAGATAACGTTATTGAATATTGTGTGATGTACGAATGCAACACTTTATTCAAATCCGACTTTTGCACAAAAGCTTGTTTTACTCCATTTTTCAATGAGAGTCCTGTTGGAAACAGATTGATATTTGCATCCTCAAACAATAGTATTTTTAATATTAAACAATATTCGAATGTGTATGTAAATATCTTTTTCTGTAATTAAATTTGAATTCATATATTTTACATAGGTAAAAACATTTTGTATGCAGAAAACAAGTATTTACCTGTTTGGCCAGTGTTTATCACTTAATCCTCCCCCTCAGGAGCTCAGCATTAATTTGCTGAGTACGGGCTACGTGTACCCGGGATACTGAGCCGTGGGCTGTGTCACGCCAACAGTCCGCTACACCGTAAACTCTGTTGAAAGACAGCTCTCTGCCTCTTTTCATTTATTTCAATGTTTGCTCACCTCCCTTTGAAGTTATAGAGGCTTAGCACTTCTTAGATTCTATTTGCAGTTTAACAACTTATTGATTTATTGACTATAAGTTAAAGTACTAACTTGCATTGACATGTATTTATGCTCCCCACCCTGTATTTACCCTGTGTGTGAGTGATACGCTTCTACTGCGTCCTGCGCTTGCCTCGTTTCGCCGCAGGGAGCTCTTCTGTGCATTGCTCGCTTATGCCTTGTTTCCACTAGCTAACACTGGGAGCGTTGGTGTGCATTCTGCGCCTGCCTCGTTCAGCCACTTCCCACTGGGGCGCTGCTATTAGTCGTGCGTGCACCGATCGACCTCGCGCAGGCAGCTCGACTCTTTGTGCAAGAACGGTATGTCTCCGCCATGCTCATTGGGAGCTTTGGCGTGAGGATTCGTACGTATCAGAGTGGCGTCGTCACTTTCTCTCTGGTTTCGGCTTCGGTAAGATGTTCGTATGGTCTAAATGGTGAGCCACAGCTAGGTCCACGCTACACTTTGTAGCAGTAATAAGTTATGTGTGCTTTAGGCGTGTGTGAATTATGTTATTCTCAGGAATGTGACGTATTCCTCTTGTGTATGTTTCCCGATGTGACTATGATTTCTGTTCAAACGGTAAATGATGACTAGTGAGTTTTAATTTGGTGTCCGTTACGGCATGTGGAACAAGAACCTATTCTTTGTTCAACGTTTTCCAGCCCTTCAGGCATTGAAATAATGCTACCTCTTACTATTTTCGTAATATCTTTCCGCGTCCTTCTGCCTTTCCGACTTTGATGTCGTGAAACCATACAGTCTATCTGTGTGATTTGTAACTTTGTTAAGTGCACTATAATGCCCGTTTCGTGTTATTCTCTTCGACTGTCCGTGTCCATTGAATAGTTAGACGTGATACTTAGTTTATTTCTTTTACAATTTATTGAATTTACCAGATTTTCTACATCTTGTGCCCACATGGTGTTTAACTTTCGGTAGGTTCTATTTCTTGCCTTTCCTTTCGCTATGCCGCCTCAACAGAGATAATGCTTGCTTACGTTATCAGTTCACTCGTGTGGAAGGTTTGTGTGAAATTTAGTGGCCCCTTCCGAATATTGGAAGTGGAACAGAGTGCACATGGTTCTGAATATCGTAACTTGGCAGTTTCGGCTTATCTGCCTGGTTGTGCATTGTTCTGTATTTCATGTCGCAGTCTTCTGTGAGAGTAAGTGTCGCAGCTACACACTTGTGAATGATTGTGTCCCATGTCCTACCAATCCTCTTGTTTCTTATGTTTTACGTCCTCGTTTTTGCTTATCCGACCCTCTTGGTGTGTGAACAAAATTAGTACCTTGTAAATTAGTGGAATGCACTTTTACTGTGTATTTAAAATCGGTGTTCCCCCAATTCCATGTGAACTGGCAAAAAAGCCAGCTTAGTTAAATTTTCCCTTGTTTGTAATTTAACCTCAGATCCGTTTTATTATTATGGCTTCCCTCTGCTTCCCGGAGGAAACCTCATGTATTCTGTTGCGCAGATCCCTTATCTTGGATTCCTTTTGCTAGGACTTGTTAGTTTTAAATAACTGCAGCTCTTTTATCTGGCGGTTTCCAGCCAGGATTAGTTATTTGAAATTAACAAGCTGTTTTTACTGTGCATTCTTCAACGACCATTGTTCGGCGCGACGGTGGAACGATGTACTTTTCAGAGCCCGGGGATCTTGGCTTAATACCCCGGGTCGCGAGGACGGTACAAGCCTCTATTAAAAATAACCTCAATCTCAAGGTGTGCTACGTGTCGAGAAGATGCATGGCTGTTGAGGTTGAACAGTCGCTAGCAAACAACCTCTGAGGTACCCGCCGAACCTCAGTTGTATAAGGCTTACCCAGGTAAGCGGGGCTCTGCCTGGGTGGACCTTTAGATCCCTAGCTGCTTGTGGGAACACCATGAAGAGACCATTGAGCAACACTGGTGGGCATTTTATCACCGTCTCTAAGAGAGGAAGAGCTGACTTTAATGCAGCCACTTATAACCTGTGCACATTTCCTTCACTGGCCACACCATGGTAGGAACGTCAGGCAGGTATAAAGATGAGCCATATTCCCCTAAATTCCTTGTGTGTAGCCGCATAGATGGTGAGTCTTTCGCGTCTACGAAGCCTCTTTTCTTTGTGGAACATCTTGAGGACAAGTACGGCGAAGTTTCCGGAATGTCAAAGATGCGAAGTGGTGTAGTGCTCATAGAAGCAGCTTCCCTGGCCCAATTGTGGGCGTTACTTGCCTACAACAAGCTGTGTGATGTCCCTCTGAGCATCACACCACATAAGTCGCTAAATATGGTCTAATGTATAATATTCCACAGAGACCTTTTGTTACAGTCCCACAATGAGTTACGCGCCAACTGAGAGAGTAGAAGAGTCCACTTCGTCCGGCATGTCCATAGGGGACCAAATGATGACAAGGTTGCCACCGGTGCTTTCATCCTGGCCTTTGAAGGTGATATCCTGCCTGAGAAGGTCAAGGTAATGATTTATGGGTGCAACGTGAAACCTTATATTCCTCCCCCTATGGAATGCTTCAAATGCTGGAAATTCGGCCACATGTCCTCTAGATGTACTTTCAACGCTACATACAGGGACTGTGGACGTCCAGAACACCCGGACGCACCATGCACACTGCCTCCCATCTGCGTTAACTGTGGCTTGAATCATCCTCCTTGTTAGTTGGGTTGCACCATTCTTCGTAAGGAACGCAAAATTATGGAACTTAAAACCTTGGATCAACTTTGTATTCTAAGGCTAGAAAGAAGTATGAGCGACTTCACCCCGTCACCATGACTGCCTCTTTTGCAGCAGTGACATCGTCGCCATCCTCTTTTGTGACTGCAGCAGACACTAGTGTCTCTCTCTCTGCCGGCCCTTAGGTCCGTCAACTCAAGCCTGCCCCCACGGTGGTGGTAGGGGGCTCCATTTCTCCTCCTGCTCCCAAGGCAATTGCTTCGGGAGCAGCACCCAACCCTCCGTCGGGGAAGCATCAACCTTCTCAGGCTGCCCTTTTTCAGAAGGGGTCCCTAGGGATGCTCCCTTCTGCGTGCCACCAGTGTTGGTACCGGCACTAGTCAGCAGCAGTCAACGTCACCGGCTGCTGGCAGCAAGTCGTCGCGCTCTCCCTCTGTCACTGAGACGGTGGCTGAGTCTGCAAAGCCCCTCATTCCAGCAAAGCCCCAGAGGGATAAGAGGGTTTGAAAGAAAAATGATAAAGATAAGACTAAAGAAACCCCGGTGGCCACTGTGCCACCCGCCCCCTACACCTCTGCCTCTGAGGACGAGGTGGAGATCCCCCGAGGACCTCGCTCTCTTGGACGCATCAGACATGATAGACTTCGAAGCTGATGCATCTCTACCGGTGGATGCAAAAGATGCTGAGGTGTAATACATAACATCTACTCATTCGTGCCTTCCCAGCTGTCAGACATTGCCATCCTCCAATGGAACTGCGGTGGTTTTTTCGCCCACCTGGCTGAGCTACGACAACTTTTGAGCATCACACCTGCTCTCTGCATTGCCCTCCAGAAAACTTGGTTTCCGGCAATGTGGACTCCTGCCCTTCGGGGATACTTCTGTAATCGTAGCGTGTATAAGAGGGTGTCAGGTGGAGTGTGTGTGTATGTCCTTACCTCTGTATATAGTGAACCTGTGCCCCTTAAGACACCGTTAGAAGCAGGGCTGTCAGGGTAAGGACAACACAAGAGATCACTGTCTGCAGTTTCTACCACCCTCCAGATGGCGATGTCTCTATGGCTGCCTTGGCTGCACTTATCTTGCAACTCCCACCACCTTTTTTACTATTGGGGGACTTTAATGCCCACAATCCCCTGTGGGGTGGTTCTACAATTTCTGGCCGTGGCAGTGTTGTCAAGGACCTGCTTTCTCAACTCGATCTCTGCCTCTTGAATACAGGTGCCCCTACACATTTCAGTGTGACACAAAGCACATTCTTGGCCATTGATCTGTCGATATGCAGCCACAGCCTTCCGCCATCCAGCCATTGGAGTGTCCATGTTGACTTGTGTGGCAGTGATCATTTTCCGATCTTTTTGTCAATCCCACAATGTCAGTCCCCAGCACGCCCTCCTCGGTGGGTTCTTCACAGGGCTCACTGGGAAGGCTACACCTCTGCTGCCATCGTTGGCCGTCCCCCACTCGATACCATCGATGTGGTGGTTGAGCGCCACACAATCCATATTGTCTGCTGCGGAAACTACTATTCCACGTTCCTTGGGGTGCCCACAGAGTAAGATGGTGCCATAGTGATCGCTAGAGGTCGCCGACTCCATTAAAGACCGTAGGCGGGCCCTACAGCAATACAGACAGCACCCTTATCTTGAGCACCGCATTACATTTAAAAGGCTCCGTGTCCGTGCTCGCTATTTAATTAGAAGTCGGAAACAGGAGTATTGGGAGATGTATGTCTCCACTATTCGGTGAGGCATCTCCACTTCCCAGGTCTGGAGCTGGATTAGGCGTTTACAGGGATACCCAACACCAGCAGGAATCCCTGGGATCTTCGTGAATGGAGTCATCTGTACGGATCCAGTCACGCTTGCAGAGATGTTTTCTGAGCATTACGCTCGCGCTTCTACATCTGCAAACTACCCACCGGCCTTCTGAACATAAAAGGGGTAGGTGGAACGCCAGCCTATCTCTTTTACTGCCCACCGCACTGAGGCTTATAACGCTCCATTCAGTGAGTGGGAGCTACTTGCTGCTCTCGCACAATGTCCTGACACAGCCCCTGGGCCTGATAGCATCCATGCCCAAATGCTGCGACACCTGTCCGCAGAAAGCCTGGGTAATATCCTTGCTGTTATCAACTGGATTTGGTGCAACGGGGTATTCCCTTCGCAGTGGTGGGAGAGTATAATCATACCCATGATTAAACCAGGCAAAATCCCTGCTCATTTGGAGAGCTAACAACCCATCATCCTGACCAATGTCCTTTGTAAACTTGGAGCACATGGTCAGTAGGCGGTTGTGCTGGTTCCTCGAGACTCGGGGCTTACTGGCTCCATGTCAGGGTTGGTTCCGCCAGGGTCACTCCACCACCGACAACCTGGTGTACCTCGAGTCTGCAATCCGCACAGATTTTTCCAGGCGCCAACATCTCATAGCCATCTTATTTGATATGCACAAGGCATACGATACAACGTGGAGACACCACATATTCACTACTTTACATGGGTGGGGCCCTGTGGCTCCCTTCCAATTTTTATTAACAACTTTTTAGCTGTCCGTTCTTTTCGAGTTCAAGATGGTGCCTCCCGAAGCACCTCTCAGGTGCAGGAAAATGGGGTTCCTCAGGGCTCTGTTCTGAGTGTTCCCTTATTATTAGTAGCCATTAATGGCCTAGCAACAGCAGTTAGGGCAGTTAGGTAGTCAGTATACCCTTCACTATATGCTGACGACTTCTGCATCTATTTTACCTCTTCCAGCACCCAAGTCGCTGGACGCAGACTGCAGGAAGGGATTCGAAAAGCGCAGACCTGGGCTCTTGCCCATGGCTTCCAGTTTTCTGCGGCCAAGACTAGTGTTATGCACTTCTGTCGGCGTTGGACTGTTCACTCACACCCCGAACTTTACCTGGATGACCACTTACTTCACGTAGTGGAAACACATAGGTTTTTAGGGCTGGTCTTTGACGCCTGGCTGACATGGCTTCCTCACATTTGTCACTGTTGTTTGACTTTGTATTGCACCTGTTGGACCCCTGTGGGTTCGTATTGCTTGCCAAGGCCGTCTACTCGGCTGGACGTGGCCCATGGGCTCAAAGACTCAGTTCCACTGGAGGCGCACCACCATCAGTTCTTGGCTGGCGTAGCAGAGTTCCCTGGTTATGACCTGAGCTACACCGATGGTTCTCTGGTTGATTGCTGCGTGGGATTTGCCTATACTCATGTAGATCAGCACTCTGGCGACTGGCTGCAGTGTTTACATTGCAGAGCTGGTGGCCATTCACACTGCTCTCGTGCATATCCGGACCTGCTCAGGTGAGTCTTTCCTTATTTGCAGCGACTCCCTGAGCAGCCTTAGAGCTCTGGACCGGTGTTACCTGCGGTCTTCCCTGGTGTTGGCCATACAGGAGACACTTTTTGTCATTGAACAGTCTGGGCGATCGGAGGTTTCATCTGGTGTCTGGGTCACAAGTCAAGTGGATATCCCAGGCAATGAACATGTTGACAGACTTGCCAAGCAGGCTGTTGGTGTGTCCATTTTGGAGATCGGCCTCCTGGCTTCTGATCTCCATTCATTGTTGCGCCATTGGGTACATCAGCATAGGGATGCCGAGTGGCGTAGCCTGAGCACACCCAACAAGCTCCGGGTTGTCAAGGAGACTACGACCATGTGGCGTTCGTCCATGCTGGCCTCTTGCCTGGACTCTGTGGTGCTGTGTAGACTCCGCATTGGGCATACGTGGCTCACCCACGGACATCTCCTTCGTGGTGAGGACCCACCCCAGTGTCTGTGTGGCTCCTGTTTGACAATGGTCCACATCTTTGTGGACTGTCCTGTTTTAACCGCCTTGCGGCGTAGTTTTCATATCCCTGACGTTTTATCAAATGTTTTACATGACAATGCTTCAACAGCAAACTGAGTTTTAAGTTTTCTTCTAGCAGGAGTTTTTTATCAGTCTCTCCAACTGGACTTTTCCTTGTGCTGCCATGTGGTTGACTTTTCCTTTTTTACTCCTATGGTCGGCCAATCACTGACATTGGCTTCTTTGTTTTAAGGTTTCTTTGTGGGGCCGTCTCTTTTGGTTTAGTTTCTTGTCCATTTTGTTGATGTTTTATGGACTCAGTGGGATTCCCCTCCCACTTTGGAAACTTAATCTCTGGGCGCATTTCTTTGACGTCCACGGTTTTATTTTTGATGCTTAGTGATGACCATCATGGGACTGATGACCATTGTAATTTTGTCTCCCTTAAACACCCAAATAACTACAACATAATACTCATGGTATCGAGGGATTTAACGGCACGTCTACTGACGAAAGGTCTCCGCAGCACAGACACCTGGATGTCCCCCAATGAGGCTGCTTCTTTTTTCGAAACCAGTTGTGTGATCTTTCGTTGTGAAATTCTCTGCTTCTATTCAAATGCCTTCAGATGCCTTGAATTTGAAATCAACGTATTGTGCAGCTGCAGCCAATAACCATTGCTGTAAATTTCTTGTCATGACTTGCTGATATTGCTGTCATTCTTCCACAAAACGGTTGTAGGTCCACTAATTTATTGCCTCAAATTTATCCATTCACATCCCACCACTTTTAATATCTTCTTCCCATTGTGAAAGATATTCTTTTCAATTGGTGGCATCATATTCCTTCCAACGTCGCCAAGGACCATGTGGGGTGCACTTTAGCAATATTCATGACTTTGACTTTGTAGGCAATGGGAATCATGTCTTATTTAAATCTTTTTGATGGCGGCTTATATTCGCCAGGAGATGAGTCACTTTATGGCACTTCGAACTGTTTGTCGTTCTTATCAAATTCTTCACAATCCTCATGAGCGCGATTTAATTCCTCTTCAATTACGAATGTTTTTTCACCCGAAAGTTCCAATGTATTATTACAAAGTTCTCTGGCCAATAACATAGCATAGCAAGAGATTTCTGTCAACACCTTTTCATAATACACCACTGCAGCCTTCAATCGTAATTTGGTCGATCACTATGAATGGATTATTCAGGAATTTCTTCTCCCATTCCAAATGAGCCAGCAACTTCTTCAGTCGATGTGTTTAACCTCAGATCGTGTGGCGCTTTTTATTTACTTGACATACATTCAAGTCACATTTTTCTATAAATCACCTCTTGTAGATGTTCAGTGGTCTCGAAGAACTTTTAGCTCACTTGCCAATAATGCATCACAAAATAATAAGACGTCAGGTTCTTCCAAGTAATGGAAACTTTCAATTTGACAGTTTCATTTATCATGTATTTATTTATTTATCCATTCTTGATGAAGGACAGAAGTAATAAAAAGTAAGACTGCATGACTACACTTTGACTGAAAACAATGCTAACTACAGACTGATTACTACTTTTAGACTGACTTAGACTGACTGACATAATACTACTCCATTACAAACTTCATCAGTGGCGGCGCTAGACAAAAACTGGGCGTCGGCGAACTCGTTTTTGCGAGGCCCCTTTCATTTTTTCAGTAAGGAAGAAAATGTTAAATGAAATGAGCTGAATTATAAACCAATAGACATTATAATAAAATTTTATTAGTATATTATACAAGTATTATTATAATGACCCATATTAAAATAGAGAAACTTTCCGGATTTTCACCTCAATGAATTTTTTTTACGATTACAAAATAATTAATACTAATCGCTATTTCAGGTTCAATTGATAGTAATGACAGCGCAGTTAGTCTTTCTTGGCTCATTGTGCTTCTCGAGTTAGTCTTAACCAGTTTCAACTTTGAGAAGCTCCTCTCGGCCAAAGCTGTGCTGACTGGAATTGGGAGCATGATTCTGATTGTTATATAAACATTTGGATATATTTCTTACAAATTTTTTAAAACGTGTACTGAAGTTGTTTTTCATCTTTGATTCAGTATAGTGGATTCGATTTTAAAAGCTGGAGTTCCTCGTGATGTTCTAAAGTTTGTATGTCACCATTTTCGCCTTCTCGGAGTATCATACATAAATCATTATCGTGCTTGAGAAGGTCTTTCTTGGATAGAGATTTTAAATAAATGATTTCATAAATAAAACCAAGTCGCTCAAAATATTATTCTAGCACTTTGAATCGACATTCACTGTCGACTTTTACAACAGCATCAATCATTTTGTTTAAAAAAAATTAACTCAGTACTGCATTTCATTAGATTGTATTGGTTCATCAATTAGTTCGTAATCGTACATTCGTTTTGGCCGACTTTAGGTTACGGTAGTAACACTAAAAGTGGGCCTTTACGATCGTCTTTTGACAGCTCGAAATTTAAACGAAAATAACGGCATAACCATACATCTGACACGAAAATTGAATACCTAATTTGTAGAGTATAAAATTATCTACAACTTTTCTCTCTTATGTTTTTTCCATATGTCGTATCGTTTCAGAGATAGTTGCAAAAATAACGGCAATTTTGGGATGTCTTTCTGTCTGCCTGTCTGTCCGTAACGTGTTCCCACTTTTTAAGTCGAACTGTTCAACCGATCAGCATCAAATTTTACATACATAATTGTAGGCCGCCAGAGACTAGAACCTCCCTTTTTCAATTTTTTCGGACAAAAAATAGGTTAGTAACACAAAAAAGCCGTTTGTAATGTAATTGCAAACGAACCGTTCATCTGACACGAAAATTGAATAACCTAATTTGTAGAGGGGAAAATTCTCTACAACTTCTCTTTGCAGACAGAGGATTCAATGTCAATTTTAATTTAGTTTTTATAAATTACCAATGCTTGCTAGACCTTGTAAAGAGCACATAAATGTTATTGATGAAGACGAAACATGTTGTAGCTATTACAGATGAGTTAGCTGCATCTATGAGAAGCAAATTCCAAGAATAGCATCCGAAAGGTGTGAAGAATGTTCGAGGATTAATACTGAGTATTCTTGTTCTAACACCTTTATTAATGCCAACCATATTGGCGCCGTTATCATATCATTATTTTGCAGTTCCTTTAAATCTGTATTTGTGAAATACTCTCCTGTTGTTTCGGCAACGGCAATAAACCCAACAAAGTGTTCCTCTATCTCTTCACTAGAGAAAGAAGGTCTATAAAATTTCATCTGTTTCCAGTATCATTCAGGTTAAGGGATTCTCGCTGACCTCTAAATGCCAGATTGTGTGATGCTAAAGTAGTTGATAATATCGATCAACCTTTCAAACAAGTTATACCAATGCTTTTCTGATTCCCTAATCAGTTTTTCGTTTTCCTTAATTATTATTTTCCTGTATTTGATTCCTTTATTGATTTCCATTTAATCATACACCCCATGTGCCCTTGACTTTGTTCATGTCATTGCATTATCCTACTCAGATCTTTCCAGTCACAACAGCCTTCTTTTACCATGTGTCTGCGAATGTCAAACGTCTACATGGAAAGCAGTAAACTTTATCTTGAGATGTGGAGTAAACCAACCACCTGCGATGTTGCTCTTCATCATTACTCAATTTTCTAGTAAAATGAAATTTAGTAAAATGTTTTTTATTTGCGCCTTTGGGGTAACCCTCATCAGATTTCTCGAGGTTTTGTTGGGGACCATTTTCAATTAAGTCATGACGCTGTGAAGTTATTATTGGAAACACCCACTTCCCTGGATCTAATTCTGTAAATGACTTTCGATTTTTGAATCACAAATATATTCTCTTCTGGACTCCTTATTCGGTTAAGAATGTTTGATAACAGCAGTTGCGCCCAATTCTGACACTGTATCTGACGTTTTGAAGTTGCTTTTACCATAACTTCCATAGGTTGCATTAAATTTCATTATTTGAAAGTGAAAAAATGATGCTTTCATATGTTCATATGTTTGTATAGTCTATGGGACTTAACTACGGGGTCATCAGTCCCTAAACTTACAAACTACTTATGAACTACTTACAAACTAGGACGGAACAAATATCCATGCCCGAGGGGGGATTCGAACCCCCGACCGTAGTGGTCGTGGAGACCATGACTGGAGCGCCTTAGTTCCCTCGGCCACCGCGGCCGGCAATGATGCTTTCCTTCGTAAAATGAAGAACATAGTTATTTTGTAAAAGTTACGAGGGAAGTTAATTTCAACCATATTGTCATACAGATACCTACCTTGTTAAGACACCAAATGCGGCATTTAACGCTGGTAGGCCACAGTTTATCTACGCCGCCTCAAGCCTCCAGCAGGCAAAGTCCACCACTGGTTTAACTACCAAGTAATTTTAATCAGACCGTAGCACTTACATAAAATATACGACAGTAAAATAAATTATTCTTTACAGACAAATAAAACACACTAAGAAATTTATCTGAATACTGACTTACCGTACGAATATGAATTCAATCCAAACAGTGTGTTAAATGTATCGTACGACTTATTTACAATAAAAAAACACCCATTTTTCACTCAATAACGACAAGAAACGTAGACGGAAGTATTCTACCAGCGAGTCTCTTGAACACTGAATTTGGTGCATCATTTCCTCACTGCCGTTTAGTGCGCATGCGCAGATTCACGACAGGGGTTGAATGGGAATTCCATTAACTGGTCGGTACAAGGCGGCAGCACTCGTGAGACTTAGAGTGCCGGCCGCGGTGGCCGAGGGGACTGAGCGCTTCAGTCACGGTCTGCACGGCCACTAAGGTCGGGGGTTCGAATCCCCCCTCGGGCATGGATATTTGTGCCATCCTAGTTCGTAAGCAGTTCATAAGTAGTTTGTAAGTTTAGGGACTGATGACCCCGTAGTTAAGTCCCTTAAGCTTAACAAACATTTGAACATTTGAGACTTAGAGCCGTGCTGGGGTGGGGATGCTCGTTGTCAACTGCACAGCGTGTGTTAACAGCCTGGTGTCACTGCATTGTTGTCTTATTTGTTGCTGAGCTGGGCTGTCGATATTGTGTTTTGATTAATTATTTTCATTGTTTAATGTGACAAACAGTAAACTCAGTTTCGATAAAACAAAATATTTAACTGAAAATTTCTTCACTGCTGCACTCATACGGAAATAAACACGGACAAATGAATAGCTGCCTGGCGGGAATGGTCGAGCGCACTAAGGCGGCATACCATGTTGTGCGAGGTCCCTCCGTTGGGAGTCGAATACCCCCCTTGGGTACAGACGTTGTGTTCGTACTTAGTGTAAGTTAGATGTAGGTCGTCGCTTCATAACCTAACTGTTGGGAAGCGCCGTTAAACTTCAATGAAAATAAATAAAAAAAGAAATAAATAAAAAATAAAAAAAATGTACAACTTTAACAATGTTTTGCGAGGCCCCCACAGGCGCGAGGCCGTCGGCGGCCGCCGACGTCGCCGACGCCTAGCGTCGCCACTGAACTTCATACTGAATGCGTTCATGCCAATTCGCGCGTATTAATACATAATAGTTTTTCTAGAAGCTTCTAGAACACGGAAGTACAATATTTTAATGTAAAACAATTTGCTCAATAAACATTAATGAATCCTGCTTTATGTAAAGATACACAAAATTATGTCAGATGTAATAAGTTTTTTACATCAAAATAAACAATAGAAAAGATCGTAAGTAAACAACAATTAGTGCAGTGTTAATATATGTTTCCATTATTGTTCGACATTAAGCTCCAATAATTAATTAATTTAGTTTGTTAGAAACCCCTAGTAATGCAAATAATAATGATACTTAACAGAAGCGCCATAAGATGCTTATACATTATAAATCTGGAATATTAGGATAAAATACCACGACCAACTATGGTATCGTATACTTCAGTTATTCAAACAAACGGGACCCTCCTGGCTAAATACATTACAATCGGAACAACACATTGAAATTTGAAACAGGCACATCTGTTGCCATTTACTTCTCACAGCTCACACACAGTCATATGTACAGATGACTGTTATAATCCCAAGGGAACCCTTACAAAGCCCCTTTAAACCTTGAAATCCTATCAAACGAAATAAAACAATGAGTACAAATATTTTTCAGTGATTGAAAAACTTTACGTTCTTGAGCTACAATAATGTTTTATAAATAATGTAGGTTTGAGAAACTTTTTGAATAATTGGTGGAATAAGAAAAGAAAATGAAACAGAAGAAAAAAGTGCCAGAGGAGGAATCGAACCCAAGACCTCTGGCATAAGAGTCCGAGCCCTAAACATCTAGGCAAAACGGCAGCTTGGCAATGGACTAACATTTTATACTCTATTTTTCTCGAGATTTTCCGAGTAGTGTGTCATAATATTTTAACCGCGTGAGGTGTCAGGGGTCCTCTTGCACCATACAAAATTTCGCACAAATCCCCAACCCCACGGTCGTGCTGTCTCCTTGTGAGACTGCTTTCTTTAATTACATCCATCAAACGTGAATCACAGTTTTTCTCGATAAGAGTTCCTAAATGTAATGCACAGATTTTCCTTTACCTTACTCATTACTGATTCCGTGTACTGTTAAAAATGTTTCGATCTTTTTTACTATTAGATTTTTTTTCTATTAGCATTTACCTATTTAAATATAAGCATGACCTTTGTGGGCAAGTGAACAGGAGGTTTTCTCTTTCATGCTGCTGTACTTACAGCTCACTCCATGTATACCTTATGCTTCCCTATTCTTCTGTATCACGTATTTTTAACTGTTATCGCTTCCTGTAAGATTTCTGAAGACCTGATTTTGCACCCAATCGAATACCTACTCGAAACAGCGAATTCTGTGCTTTAGAAAATATAACCTCGACACACTCATGTTCTCCACACACTTCTTAACAGCAAGCACTGCACTTGCATACAATGCAGAGACTAGGGGCAGTACGAATATTCAGAATTCCAAATGTCCCGAATGCAGTTCTAGAGCAAGCAGCAACCAGCTTTCAACTGAAACTTGTGTGATTCAGTCAGCCACCTGGATACCAACAAACGTAATGTTATACATGGGAGAGTCAGGATCTGTGTCTGTGGGAAGATAAAAGTCTAAGAACTCCAGACCACCAACTACAGTATGAGAGAGAACGCTGATTGTTTGTCTACTACAAGTTTAGCAGAGTCAATAAATCGATTTAAGCAGGCATCTAGTATAGAAAATGTAGAGAAAAAATCATTTCGATCATATGTAACACTTAATTTATCGCTTGAAAATGTCGTGCACACCAGTAGATATCCACTCCAAATGATCATCTCTGAAACCAATAATGTTCTGTTGCTGGTTTGCCTACATACCAAAGGAAGACAGATTTTGATACTGTACACGAAATATGTGTTTCGTGGTGGAGTCGCCGAGCATGCTTAGGCGCCTCACTTTGGAATGTGTGGTTGCTCACTTTTGGGGGTTCGAGTCCTACCTTGGACATGGGTGTGAGTGTTTGTTCTTAGGTTAGTTTAATTAATTTGTAAGCCTAGGGACCAATAACCTCCACAGTTAAGTCCCATAGATTTACAAACATTTGAATGAAATATGTAAAAGAGGTATTCTACATGTGTTGTTTTCTTGGGTAATTGGGAAAAATGACCATACATGGGTGGTATAACTGAATTTACTTTTAGAAATCGTTACTGTATATAGGAGGAGAGTTTGATATCACGTGGATGTACAGATATGTCAACATTGAGAAGGATATCCACTCATCTGGAAAGCATAACTTGCCCCAAAACGCTCTGCTTGAATTTGAGTAGGCAAATGATATGGAAAAAACAGGAACTGCATAGGAATGGCCACGTGATCTAAGGTGGCTGCTCTCTTTGGACGTTCGAGTCCGCCTTTGGGCATGGGTGTAGGTGTCGCATTTAGTGTGAGTTAGATCAACTAGTTTGTGAGTCTACAGACCAATGAGCACAGAAGTTTGGTCCCTTATATTTACATATATTTGTACATTTTTACACAAGAATGACTTCAGAACATTGGTACGAATGATGTAATATAAAAGCATTCTCAGTGGGATACAGATGTGGAGCACAAACAGTGCTTAGTTAACCTAACAAGAAATTACTTTTGCACAAAGAGGAATTATAGTGGATAAATGTGTTGTATGCAAGTACAAAGCTTGTTGTTAAAAATACATAGAAAACATGGGTGGGTCAAAGATAGATGTTTTAAAGTACAGTGTTCACTGTTTCAAGTGCTGGATTAGATGCGAAATCAGGGATTAAAAAATCTTATAGGAAGCAAAATTTGTTTCAAATGTTTGTATAGTTTATGGGACTTAACTATGGGGTCATCAGTCACTAAACTTACAAACTACTTATGAACTATTTACGAACTAGGATGGCACAAATATCCACGCCCAAGGGGGGATTCGACCCCCTGACCATAGTGGCCGTGCAGACCGTGACTGGAGCGCCTCAGTCCCCTCGGCCACTGCGGCCGGCACAAAATTTGTTAAAAATATGCAATACTGGAGGATAATGCTAGTGAGAACCCAAAGGTACACATGGAGATAGGTGTAATTAGAGTAGGAGGTGAAGTGTAAAAATTCTGGTCGCAAATATCTGTGTCCAGAAGAAAAAGCTTAAACATTTGGGTCTTGTCACATTTGAAATGTGTGGGTGTTTTCTTGTAATGTCTACCAGCTTGTATCTTCAGGTTTGAGTGAGTTTGCCATGGAGATCTTGCGTGAACCAATAGGATCGCCCACATACAGTTTATTTCTAGAGAGACAGTAAAGCCAGAGTTGCACCAAGAAATAGAGGGTTCTGTGACTCAAACTAGATTAATAGCTACCATTGGAGGCTGTGAAAGGTGAGTAATTTCGCCAATTTATTACATACACATGGAAGTATGGGGTTAACTTTCCCAGTCTGAACTGCCCAGTAACTTGCCTCAAAAGGCCTTACTTACATTTGAGAATGTGAATGGTAATAGTAAAAACAATAACATTGGCACATTGGTTACACTACACAAAATCGGTAATTGGTAGGATATGAAACATTTAGGACCTTACATCCACAAAATCGTAATTTACATTTCAGAGGAGATAATTTTCTTTAAAAAAACACTCTATTGGATTAACCAGTGATGAAGATGTATTTACAGAGGACAAATCGAATAGGGATATTTATTTATCCATCTTTAAATATTTGTATACAGTTGATGTCATTATGAGTTGTGTACAAAAGATATTGTACAATAAGATTGACAAAAACTCATACACTTTGGCACATTGTATATAATAACTAAGGTACACATAACAATAAATTTAGGGAATTATAGATTGTTTAGTTACTTCCAAAGTTGCATAAAAGTAGTATTCATAACAGTTATTTAGTAAATAATTGGTCATCTTTTGAATAGTTTTCCAATTCTTAAGACTGTAAAAAGCTTTTCCTTATAACCACTGTTTTGTTTTTAAAGATATTAAGTGCCTGTTTTGGGAAATTGTTCAATAGTTTCATTCCTATGTATTCATAACTGTCTTCTGTTTTTAAGTCATATTACTGGTATGTTTAACTTGTACACCGGCAAAGCCTTATTATTGTGAATGGATTGCCTAAAGTTGTTGTTAAAGTTTTCTTTTATGTACAATAGGCAGCTGTATATAAAGAGGGACGGGACTGTCTTTATCTGTAATAAGACCTACATGATTCATTGCTTTAGGTAATCCCACAGATGCTGCCAATGGCTTTCTTCTGTGAAATAAAAATATTTCTGGCACTTGGAGAATTACCCCACAGAAAAACAGCATCAGTTAAATGGCAATCAAATAAGACATAATAGGATTATATAAGTAGATTTTCACAAATTTTTTTTTAAAAAGATGTATGTAACTATTTAATTAAATGATGTGAGACTTTTCGAGATATCCTACAACATCTGTGTGACCTTCCAAGTTAATTTTAATTGCTGCCACATGGAAGTAGCCAAGCGGTCAGGAGCACCGCATTATGGATCATGCTGCCTCTCACGTCAGAGGTTGAAATCCTCCTTCGGGCATGGATGTGTGTGTTCTTATGTTAATTTAACTTGGTTTAAGTAGTTTGTAAGTCTAGGGACTGATGACCAACGTACTTTGATCCCATAGAATTACAAACATTTGAACATTTAGTTAATTGCTAACTCATTGGCTTCAAACCACATTCTAGACAATAAAGGTAATCTTTTGTTTACTACTTCAGTTCCTTTATGTCTCTTTCAGAGCTGATAAAATTAGTATCATCTGCACAAAGCACAGATTTGCAAGGGTATATTGTTGGGCAAATCTTTGTCTGCAGCCATGTTCCTGCACATGCAGGGTCGGCATTGTTAATCAGATTTGGTGCATTAATAGTTATGGGGTGGCCAGATGCCCTTCCTGTCGCCACCCAATGCCCCCTGGGAGGCAATGTGTATCCCAAATGTCTGCATATATTGTTACATGAGTGAAAGTGTAAAGCGTTATGAAATGTTTGTGAATCTTGTAACTGAGGTGGGACTTGGGAACCAGCTTGGTATTCACCTATGGGGATGTGGAAAACTGCCTAAAAAGCACATACAGGTTGGCTACCACTCTTCGTTAATCTGCTGGGCAGGTTAAAACTGGGGCCGGTACACCGCCCCATCGCGGAAAGCGGTGCATTAGACCACACGGCTAACCGAGCAGATCATTTTTGGGCAAATCATTTATAAATATTACAAATAGCAATGGCCCTACCACAGATCCTTGGGAAACATATCTGGTAACATTCAAAAACTGAGTCTTCTTACAACTTTACACTGCTCAAAACAATTACAAGATCAGGTGAGATATCATATATAATATAACGGTATATAGAGTACCATATTTTATTCAGATATTGGTCACATTTACAATTTGTGAGTCATGCAGTACAATATTTTGCTGTCTCAACTCATTAGGAGTGTTATCGTCCACCAGAAGGAACGCATCTCCTATGGCACCAGCATAAGAAAAGAAGGAAGCTTAGGGTTTAACATCCCTTCGACAGCTTGGTCATTAGAGATGGAGCTAACACTTGGAGATTTCATTAAGGGTGGGGTAGGAAATTGGCCATGCCCTTTGAAAGGAACCATCCCAGCATTCGCCTGGAGTGATTTAGGGAAATCACGGAAAACCTAAATCTGGTGGCCGGACGTGGATTTGAACCACCATCCTCCCAAATGCGAGTTCACTGCATTACCACTGCGACACCTCGCTCGGTGGCACCAGCACAGGGCACAACAGAAGGTCTAAGGACCTCGTCTCTATACCTTTGAGCAGTCAAAGCACCATTCAGTTTTAATGTGACACTTTCTAGTGAAGGCACTGGGTATACTGCAATACATCTGCGTCATTGTGGCTCCAATTAAGCAGTATAAGAGACATCACCTACACGGACAAGAACCGGAATACAAAGGGTATACAGATTACCTCCATCCAAAGGTCCGTGTCATCAAAAGAACCATGGATACGAAAACAGCAGTTAGACAACTGCACATCAGACACCCATTGGTGTTCTCCACAGACGCTGGACAGGACCCAAACAAGTGGCTGGAAGGATACGACCATGTCGCCAAAATATGTGCTTGACAAACGTATATTTCGACATGGATGGTACGGATCAGCAGTGGTTTGAAAATAATGAGGACAAGCCGATAGCTGGGAAAAATTCCAGACAGAACTTAAGAAGACGTTTGGAGACCACCAGCAGCAATTCTGTTTATCAGAAGAGCAATTGAAGAACAAGGGCCTAACAACATGGTGGGTCAGTGCAGTCATATATACGGAGTGTTTTGGGCCTATGTCATGTAGTTAACCTGGATATGACTGAAGCCGATAAAGTAGCACACCTGATGAAGAGTACTGCAGAAGACATGTATTGAGCTCTTCTGTTAAAAGACATTTCAACGATGCAGGAGTTTATCCAATGGTGTCAGAAAATTGAAGAGATGCAACAGAAGAGTGTTGGGCGGAAGTATGACAGACTCTCAAATATAGTCTGTCCCTATGGCCACTGTGGAAGATGACCATAATTTTGCTTCTCTCATATGACAAACTGTGAGAGAAGAATTACAACAGTTTATTGCAACTGAGACTGTTGGACCAAGCAAACACCAGATTATTGCCATGGATGTTGGTCCTGTACATAATGAGGGAGCTGACAATGTTGAAGTAGAGGTATTTGAAACATTAGCGCCTGTCAGTCCCGCTAGTTGCACCTGACACGAGGAATGGCCTCGCCCTATTATGACTTACGCCATAGATGCCAAACGGCAGCCTAGGAACTGACATGGATACAACCAAATCCTCCAGCAAATATGATGCCTCACAGGAGGACAGATATCTTGAGGACAGAAGACAACACACCATCGTGTTTTCATTGTGGGCTTCCTGGACAATTTGTACAATACTGTAGGAAGAGAAGACGAGTATTTGAGAAATGTTATTCCATAAAATACCAACCATTAGAACAGTCTTTTAAAAGGCCGTCAACTGCAGATAATTACACTCCACCTATTGGTTGAAGCCAATAACTGTATCCTGGATCTGGTCACACTCCAACGTGCCGCTGCTGTCATCCTATAGAGATACCAGCCGCTCCCCTAGCCGGTATGCTCACGAAAACTAAGCAAGATGACTATGTACAGAGGTGAGGCCGCCGCAGATGAAAATCATCCATGGACGACAGTTGCTAAGATGTCAGGAAATCTCACTGACATCATCATCGACGGCCAACCCGTCCAGGCTTTAGTTGATTCAGGAGCTTCCTTCTCTGTATTGTCGAATGACTACTGACAAACTAAAGAAGATAATGTTCTGTGACACAATAGCAACTGTGCTGAATGTCGAAAACTCGTTCATCCGGCAGGAACATGTGTCACAAGAATAACTCATCAATAGGTTGAAGCCGTTTGAATCTGTCGTTTTAACCGAATGTAGCCATAACTCCATCCTCGGATGGGACTTTCTTCAGGCAACCCAGGCTGTCATTGACTGTGGAAGATCTGAGCTACAAATTGAGGAAGCCATTCTGTTGAGTACATGTAACACAAACTTCCCTAGGACGTTGTTTGCTGTCAAGAATGTTAAGATCCTGCTGTTGGCAATGAGAAGAGTTCCAGTCAGCAGCCGAGACAACCAGCTGAACTGTGAAGTGCTTGTCGATTGCAAAAAGCTAATCAGTATAACATAGGGAATCTACAAACCAGCGGCTATCATAACCAATACAGGTGGTCGAGGAGAACTTTGGATCACTAATTGTCACAAGTAATCACAATTCATTCCTAAAGGAATGTTTATTGGAACAGCTGAAGCAGTCCAGGATGGTGAGCTCAATCTCATCAACAAAGTCTCATGCTCTACTGTTACTGGTGACAATGCTCTAGACGAAACTACTATGGAATTGCATATAGGGTCCAGTCTGACCCAGGAATAACGTCAGCAGGTGTTAACCATACCACACCAATTTTCAGGTGTATTCCAGGGCAGGCAGGAGAAGAGCCAGATGAAACATCCCACGATAAAACACCATATCAATACTGGGGATCATCCACCTATTAGCCAGCATTCGTACAGAGCATCCCCAGCTGACAAACGGATAATTCTGGAAGAAGTGGAGAAGACAATGCACAATGACATTATTCAATCTTTGGAGAGTCCCTGGTCGTCTCCAGTGGTCCTCGTGAAGAAGGATGGCACATGGCATTTCTGTGTCGACTATCAGCTGCTGAACAAAATCACAGAAAAAGATGTCCACCCACTGTCGCACATTGACGACGACTGTTTGAAAGGAGCCACATACTTCTCGACCATGGACACGCAGACAGGTTACTGGAAAATCAAAGTTTACGATGCTGACAGAGAGAAGACTGCTTTTATTACACCTGGCGGCCTCTATGAATTCAAAGTCATGCCATTTGGACTATGTAATGCCTCAGCCACTTTCGAACACATGATGAACAACTTGCTTTGACAACTTAAATGGAAACATGCCTTTGTTATCTAGATGACATTGTCGTTTTCTCAAGGACATTTGTGGAACATCTAAACCACCTGTCAATGGTGTTCAGACAGAAGGACTCCGCCTCAACCCAAAAAAGCGCCTATGTCACCAAAGAAATGAAAATCTTGGGGCACCTAATGAATGGCCATGGTGACCGTTCTGATCCAGATAAAGTAAGGCAATCATAGAATTACCAGCTGTTCAGCACATCTGTGATATGAGAAGTTTCCTCAGGTTGTGTTCATACTAACATCGCTTCATAAAAGGATTTTGTAACAAGGCACATCCATTGCAAGAACTTCTGCAGGGGACGCCAAGTTTTACTAGGATGAGACGAAAGAAAGAGCTTTCCGGGCACTGAAGGAGGTTCAAACTTCTGCACCGGTCCTAGCCTTATTTGACGCAAATGCAGAAACCAAACTTCACACAGAAACTAGTTATGGGATTGGTGCAGTGCTTGTACAAGTTCAGGAAGGTGCTGAAAAAGTGATAGCCTATGCATCAAGAGTACGATCAAAGTCTGAGATAAACTACTCTACAACTGAGAAAGAATGTCTCGAAGTTATCTGGGCTATCAACAAGTTCCGGCCATATTTATTCGGCAAGCCATTAACCGTCGTGACAGACTGCCATTCTTTGTGTTGGCTGACTAGCTTGAAGGGTCCATCAGGTCGACTAGCAAGATGGACACTGGACTCCAAGGGTACGATGTCAGTGGTATTCAAGAACGGGCACAAACACAAGGATACTGACTGTCTTTCGGGGAATCCATTAGTGGAACACAACAGCATGAATGAAATATCAGCCCTCACTGAATTAGGTGACGTTGCAGCTGAACAGAGGGAAGATCCAGCATTATTACTGACCATAGAGGCCTTGGAGAAAGAAGAACCGACCAAAGGAGAATGGACATTGCGTAAGAGCAACTATGATCCACTGGGCCCCAAAGGGCTACTGTTGTTCCAGATCATCTCCGGCCAGGTATTTTCAAGTAGTTCCATGATTGTTCAATATCTGGTCGTCTGGGATTCGTGAAGAACCTAGCCAGAATCAGAGGCAGGTATTGCTGGCAAAATCTCTACCGATCTGTCAAGCACTATGAGTCACTGTAAGGAGTGCCAACAATGTAAGCATGTGCTGCAATTACCGACAGGTCATCTGGAGCAGCTCCAGTCCATTGGAATCGATCTTTTAGGTAGCTTCCCGAAGTTGACAACGGGGTACCAGATGGATAATAGTCTGCACTATCTCACCCACTACCCTGTCACCATAGCTGTGCCGACTGCAGAAGTCCCAGAGATCACAAAACTCCTAGTAGAAGACATTGTTTTGAAGCATGGTGCACCATGTTTGATGATACCTGATCGAGGAGAAGTATTCATGTCAAAACTAGTATTAGAGGTAATGACACATTGCAACATTGTCCACAGATTAACTGCCTACCATCCTCAGACAAATGGTTTCACAGAACGTTTTAACAAGACATTAGCAGATATGCTGTCGATGTTGGGCAGAAGGATTGGGATACAATACTGCACGTCATGACATTTGTTTATAATGCAACAAGGCAAGACACCACAGGCTCACTCCGCTTTTCCTGCTCCATGGTCGTGATCTGAGACGACAATGGATATGCCGCTCTCGTTCAAACTGGACGACTCTCAGGATGACTATGTGAAACAGCTCAGGGTCAAAGAAGCAAGACAGCAGGCTAGCATACAACACTGGACACCCAGGAGAAGGACTGTCAGTGGTATAAGGACAAGCATCGACCTGTTGTGTACATCCCAGACCTGGTATGGATTTTTACCTCTCTAGAGAAAGTTGGGCAATCGGAAAAGTTACTGAAGGGATATATTTGTCTGTATTGTGTCATATGCCGCCTGTCAGACCTCACATACAAAGTCGAGTATTATGAGCCGTGCTGTAAACTACAAGAACGGAGGCACATTGTGCACGTCCTCCGTATGATGCCTTGACACAATTCCAAAGAACAGATTGACAGAAATGGTCTCTTGTTCGATTCTGAAGATCACTGTGATAATGATAAAGCCAAGATAGGAGGGTCTGGCGCCAGTCATCGTCACATTAACAAAGTTGTACAGATAGAATGGAACAATTATCAGGAATTGCCATGCAGAGGACCCACGACAAGATCCAGGACACTGCAGCTGGCTCCAAAGGGAACCTAACAGCGTGTCACTGTTCTTCCAGAAAGGGGAGCAATGCCACAAGTCTTCCATCTGAACACATGGTGCAGTGGTCAGCATCACAGATCGCTGTGTTTGTGGTCCCCAGTTCAAAACCTGCCACAGGCAGAAAAACATTGTATTTTTTATTCCTAGAATATTCTACATTTTTCTGATGTTGGATGTACTTGTAAGTTCCAGAAAACTCTATGTATACAAGAAGCAGGAGACAGTCTTTACTGACTGTATACTTACATTAGCAATAAATGTGTTCTAAGTGTAAAGTGTTGTGCTCTATTAACACCCAGCCTTCGAATTCCAGACAACCTGCAATTTGCAACATTACAATATAGAGGTCCACATGTTCGCAAATACAGACCCCTGCCCATACCATTCGTCCACCACCATGATATGCTGATGTTTCCTATACATAAGCAGGATTGGTCAGAGTTTCACACTCTCTCCAAATGAGAAAACGACATTTGTCCAGCTGAACACAAAAATCCTGACTCATCAGTGAACGGAACCTGGCACAATTCATTAAGATTCCAAACCTAATGTTCCTCCACCCAGTTACTGTGTGCTAAATGGTGACATGGATTTAATGGCGCACACCACACTGTAGGCCTCTGTGCATTGAGGCCACATTCCTGAAGGCGATTTGGGAGTGTTTGTATTGATATTGTGCATCCTGTTGCAGTCTGAAGGGTACTCTGCAGCTGAGATGCATTCCGCTTCCTGTTAATTGGAGATAATGATCATTCTCTTGCTTAGGTTACCCATGGACGATACTGGCGTTTGCCTTCTTTTAATGGTTCCTGTTGTCTGAAGTCATGTCCAGATCCAGGAACTCCAACAGCTGCAGCCATCTGCTTCTGTATCTGTCCTGCTTCCATTCCTATGGCTTTCCATACTGTAGCTTGGGGTAAGTCACACGGTTCTTGCATTGCACTACCTGCTCACTAGACTATCTGAACCCGACTGTTTGTGTAAACACAAGTCAACAATAGAACCCTCTGCAGCAACTTTCTATTTATAGCACTATTTTGGTTGCCGTAATGTCATTATCTCCACACCATAGAACTAACAGAAAGACGTTGAACCATTTTAGTTTATTCTGCCAAAGTCAATACTTCAAAGGCTAGATATCTCAACTGTTTCCCTAATTGTTCTGACCAGTGTAGTTTAAATGTTGGTTCCTATTACTAACATAGGATCTGACGAGACAAAGTTCTAGTTCTCTAATAACACCACAGTTTCTCGAGTAATATTGTTGGTATGTGTAAGAGAATCAGAAGCCTTGCATAAGTCCACTTATGTGGCTCCAACAGATAATTTTTATTCAAAAGGATTCTGAACAATAGAAATGACATTTTTCAACAGCAGTGACTGTTGATGTAGGGCCTGAAAGTATATTGGGACATAGTTGTCAGAAAACGACATGTTAACTGTGTGCAAATATGTGTTTGTATACAACATTCAATTATTTTTGAAAAAAAAAGCACTAGAGAAGAACATATATTCCACTAATAATATGAATACTTGCATAATCTTGCATTCTTAACTTATATAAACAAGATTAATTTCACAAAGATCCAGATATTAAAGGTAGTGGTTTAAGAAAATATTTTCATAGTGCATACATAATCATTCTAAATATATTCATAGTTGTACGAAAGTTAAAGCTTAATTACATGTGAAATTGCAGTGGATAGCCAGCTCTTCTTTTCCAAACAAGTGTATTCCTTGTGGTTATATTCATTACAATATCCCCCGCTCACTCAACATCAGACATCATATATGTGTGACAGTGTGTGATAACAAAATTGGGGAGTATGTACAAGCAACATTAAAGTTCAAATTACAGAGAAAAGTAAGTCAATATTGTAATTTAACAGTCTTTCAGAATAAATAAGACACACAATATTGTAAACTCATACAGTATAAATTTTTGAAAGTTTCACAAGTCAAATTAAAAACTTTCACTGTGGACAATTTAGAAAAAACTTTATACCTCATGGAATAATTAAGAAAATTTTCAGAAGAAATACAAAAAAATGAAATGTGGGTTCATCCTGCCATGTGTCCAATAAATGTTATTCCACATGACAAGAATCAGTTTACAAAGGTAAAATTTGTTGTTAGAAGGTTTTTTGTTTTTGTTTTATTTTTTCCATCTAATACATTTACATTTGTAAAATTTGAAATTCTACAAACAATAAATCTCATCAGGAAATGAATAATTACTTATACAAAGATCAAGAGTAATGCAGTTTATACACATGATACAATCACTTGCAGGTTTTGGAATTTCAAACATATTTACAGTTTAGACATCATACTTAAAATGCTAATTAATATTGTATATATGGTTTAGTCAGGAAATATTGTCACGTTCCAATGGAAGTAGGCTTGACTTCGAAGGCAACTAAACACAGCACTTATACTGAAACCACGTTTATTACGAACTCAACGTACACGCAGCACTGACTGCCTCTCAGGCAGAGTGCTCTGCTATTTATACACAGACAGAATTTACCAGAAATTAGAAGAACAGTTAACATAAGAAACAAGTAGAATTTACAAGTGAACATAAGAAAGATGTAGAATCTTGTGGAATTGTAAATTACAAAGAAATAAATTTTTGCCGGTGGGCGGGATTGAACCGGCGACCTTCTGCTCCGCAGTCCGTGACAATATCCCCTGCGCCACGCCGGCAGTTGGTGTTTGTGGTCTCTCGCGGCATTGCTCCCTCTCCTGGAGAAACAGCAACCCACTGTTATGATCCCTGTGGAGCCAGCTGCAATGTCCTGGTTCTTGACCGTGTCATGGGTCCTCTGTATGACAGTTCAAGAGAATCCTTCCCCTCTCCGCGATTATCGACGACAGACGTTCCTGTCGTGGCTTCATCACGAACATTACCATCCTTAAAGACCTTGAACAAGAACCATTGTCGTCTACCTGCATTTCAGGATCGTAGTAAGGCTTCGTGCGCAGGACGTGAACAATGTCTCATCGTTTTTGACGTTTCGACGACGGCTCATAATCCTCAACTTCGTATGTGACGTCTGACAGGCGGCGTATGACACGATACGGACCAAAGTATCGCTTCAATAACTTTTCTGACAGTCCAACCTTCCGTACAGGGGTAAAAAGCCATACCACATCTCCTGGGCTGTACACAACAGGTCGGTGCTTGTCGTTATGTTCGTATGTAAGCCAGCTGTCTTGCTTCTTCGACCCTGGTGATGAGCTGTTTAACATAGTCATCCTGAGTGTCGTCCAGTTGGAACGGGAACAGTGTATCCATTGTCGTCTCAGCTTCACGGCCATGGAGCAGGAAAAACGGAGTGAAGCCTGTGGTGTCTTGTCTTGCGGTATTGTAAGCAAATGTCACGACTGGCAGAATTGTATCCCAATCCTTCTGCTCAACATCGACGTACATCGATAGCATGTCGGCTAACGTTTTGTTAAAACGTTCCGTAAGACCATTTGTCTGAGGATGGTATGCAGTTGTCATTCTGTGGACAATGTTGCACCGTGACATTACCTCTGATACTAGTTTTGACTGGAATACTTTTCCACGATCAGATATCATGACACGTGGTGCTTCATGCTTCAAAATAGTGTGTTCTACAAGGAATTTTGCGATCTCTGGAGCTTCTGCTGTCGGCACAGGTTGGTGACAGCGTAGCGTGTGAGGTAGTCAGTGCAGACTATTATCCAACGGTTACCGGTTGTCGACTTCGGGAACCTCCCTAAAAGATCGATCCCAAATCGGTGGAATGGAGCTGCTGCCGGCGGAATCGGTACGAGAGGTAATTGCGGCACATGCTTCCGTCGCTGGCACTCTTTACAATGACTCACATAGTGCTTGACAGATCGGTAGAGACCTTTCCAGTAATACCTGCGTCTGATTCTGTCTAGGGTCTTCACGAATCCCAGATGACCGGATATTGGATCATCATGGAAATATTTGAGAATAGCTGGCTGGAGATGAGCTGGAACAACAAGTAGCCATTTGGGGCCCAGTGGATCGTAGTTGCTCTTGTACAATGTTCCGTTTATAAGTTGGAACTCTCCATTGGTCGGTTCTCCTTTCTCCAAGGCCTCTATCATTTTTAATAGTGTTGGATCTTCCCTCTGTTCAGCTGTAATGTCATCTAATTCAGTGAGAGCAGAAATTTCATTAATGCTGTTGTGTTCCACTAATGGATTCCTCGAAAGGCAGTCGGCATCCTTGTGTCTGCACCCGTTCTTGAATACCACTGTGACATCGTACTCTTGGAGTCTTAGTGCCCATCTTGCTAGTCGACCTGATGGATCCTTCATACTAGTCAGCCAACACAAAGAATGGTGGTCTGTCACGACGGTGAATGGTTTGCCGAATAAATACGGCTGGAACTTGTTGATAGCCCAGATAACCGCGAGACATTCTTTTTCAGTTGTAGAGTAGTTTATCTCGGACTTTGAGAGTACTCTTGACGCATAGGCTATCACTTTTTCGGCACCTTTGTGAACTTGTACAAACGCTGCACCAATCCCATAGCCACTGGCGTCTGTGTGAAGTTCCGTTTCTGCATTCTCGTCGTACAAGGCTAGCACTGGTGCGGAAGTTAGAGCCTCCTTAAGTGTTCGGAAAGCTCTTTCTTTTGTCTCATCCCAGTAAAATTTGGCGTCTCCCTGCAGAAGTTCTTGTAATGGACGTGCCTTGTTACAAAATCCTTTTATGAAACGTCGGTAGTATGAGCATAGCCCGAGAAAACTTCTCACATCACGAATATGCTGAGGAGTTGGAAATTCTGTGACTGCCCTTACTTTATCTGGATCAGGATGGACACCATCTCCGTTGACTAGGTGCACCAGGATTTTTATCTCTTTGGCAACGAAGAGACACTTCTTTGGATTGAGGTGGAGACCTGCAGCCTGAACACACAACACAGTTGACAGGCAACTCAGATGTTCTTCAAATGTTTTCGAGAAAACGACAATGTCATCTAAATAGCAGAGACACGTCGTCCATTTAAGGTGTCGAAGCAAGTTGTCCATCATGTGTTCGAATGTGGCTGGAGCATGACATAATCCAAATGGCATTACTTTAAATTCATAGAGACTGTCAGGTGTAGTAAAAGCCGTCTTCTCCCTGTCAGCTTCGTCAACCTCGATTTGCAAGTAACCTCTCTGCATGTCCATAGTTGATAAGTACGTAGCTCCTTTCAAGCAGTCTAAGGTGTCATCAATACGCGGCAATGGGTAGACATGTTTCTTTGTGATACTGTTCAGCCCCCGATAGTCGACATAGAATCGCCATGTGCCATCTTTCTTCTCTTACAAGGACCACCGGAGACGACCAAGGACTCTCCGAAGGTTGAATAATGTCATCTCACAACATCATCTCCACTTCTTCTTGAATTATACGTCTTTCAGCTGGCGACACTCTATACGAACGCTGGCTAATTGGCGGATGATCCCCAGTATTGTTACGGTGCTTTATCGTGGGCCGTTTCGTCTGACTTTTCCCCTGCTGAGGTGTGAATGCACCCAAAAATTGTCGTAGTATACCTAACACCCGCTGGTGTTGTTCCTTGGTCAGTCCAGGCCCTATTGGCAGTTCCACGTTTGTTTCCTCCAGCGTGTTGTCTGTACTAATAGCAGGGCATGGTTCTTCATTGATGACGTTGAGCTCACCTTCCTGGATTGGTTCAGCTGTCCCGATACACATTCCCTCGGGGATAAGTTGCGACTGCTCGTGACAATTTGTGATCCAAATCTCTCCTTGACGACCGGTAATGCTTATGATAGCCGCTGGTATGTAAATTTCTTTTGTGAGCCTGATAAACTTTTTACTATCAACAAGAACTTCACAGTTTAACCAGTCATCTGTGTTTGCGACTGCAACTCTTCTCATTGTCAACGGCGGTATCGTCACATTGTCAACGGCTGAATAACTTCCCACAGAATTCTGTATTACGTGTATCCGGCAGAACAACTTCTTCAATTTGCAGCTCAGATCTTCCACAGTCAATGATAGCTTGGGATGCCTGAAGGAAGTCCCATCGGAGGATGACATTGCGACTACATTCTGTTAACACAACAAATTCAAACGGCTGCGTCCTGTGTTGATGGTTATTCTTGCGACACAAGTTCCTGCTGGATGGACGTACTTTCCATTCGCGACCTTCAGCAGAGTTGCTCCTGTATCACAGAACATTGTCTTCTTTAGTGTGCGGCGGGAATTATCCGATAATACAGAAAAAGAGGCTCCTGAATCAACAAGTGCCCGGACAGGTTGGCCGTCTATTATGACATCGATGAGATTTCCCGACATCTTGGCGACTGTCGTCCATGGAGGATTTTCATCTGCGGCGGCCTCACCTCCGTAGATGGTCGCCTCACTTAGTTTTCCTGGGCGCAGCGGCTAGGGGAGCGGCTGGTAACTCTGTACGGCGACGGTGAATGGCTGCGGCGCGTCGGGGAGCGACCTCGTCTAGGGTATGGCGATGGGCTTCTTCCCTTAGGTTAACTGAACTCATCAGCAGGTGACTGCCTTGGATAGAACTGCTCCGACGGCTGACGTCTTGTGGCAAAATAATCATCGAATACTCGCCTCCTCTCTCTGCAGTAGCGTACGACATGTCCAGGGCGTCCACAGTGAAAATACAGTGGTGTGTTGTCTTCTGTCTTCCAGACGTCCGTTCTTCTGCGGGGCGTTGTAATGGGGTTTGTAATGTTTGAAAAATGAGCATATATGTTACTGAATTATAGGGGCAAGGCAAGATTAAAACAGAAAAATTAATGAACTGTAAAATTTATAAAAGTGAACTTAGCTCCTTCCTTTCCTGGAATCTTCATATTGTATTTCATAATTTCTTAGTATAATATTCTCAGCGTCAAGTATGAAGGCGGCCCAGTTTTCAGCCATTCTGTGCATCCCTCTCCATTACCGCAATGACAGCCAATAATGTTCATGCTGTAGGTGCGTGGTTGAGTTACGCAATGTTTTTCTCGCAGGCGCAACTGTTGGCACTCAGCCGTAGCTCCTCCCCTTTTCGCTGCCCATATCACTCCACCTCTATGTGCAGAAGTGCCTTATTACATGACACCAACTATAGTAGTCATTCTAATTGCTTCCTTTTTCAGAATTAATTTCATGTATATTGCCGCGAGAGACCACGAACACCAACTGCCAGCATGGCGCAGGGGATAGCGTCACGGACTGGGGAGCAGAAGGTCGCTGGTTCAATCCCGCCCACCAGCAAAAATTTATTTCTTTGTAATTGACAATTCCAGAAGGTTCTACATCTTTCTTATGTTCACTTGTAAATTCTACTTGTTTCTTATGTTAACTGTTCTTCTAATTTCTGGTAAATTCTGTCTGTGTATAAATAGCAGAGCACTCTGCCTGAGAGGCAGTCAGTGCTGCGTGTATGTTTCAGTTCACAATAAACCTGCTTTCAATACAAGTCCTGTGTTCAGTCGACAAACCTGCCTTCAATGAAAATCCGGAAACTGAACTACACAGACGGTAGAGTTATGGGATTGGTGCAGTGATTGTACAAGTTCAGGAAGGTTTTGAAAAGGTAATACCCTTCGCAAAAGAGTACACTCAAAGTCCGAGATAAACTACTCTACAACTGAGAAAGAATGTCTCGCAGTTATCTATGTTGAGTTCGTAATAAACATGCTTTCAGTATAAGTGCTGTGTTTAGTTGCCTTCGAAGTCAAGCCTACTTCCATTGCAACGTGACATTGTTTGGTGGAGGCGCCGGGTACTCTGTGCAACAGCTGCATCACCGTGGCTCCGATTAGGCAACGCAAAAGCCGTCGTTTACACGGACTGGAACCGAAATACAAGGGATACACCGAGTACATCCTTCCAAAAGTCCGTATTATCAGAAGAACGATGGAGACGAAACCAGCAATAAGCCAGCTGCACATCAGACACCCGTCGGTGTTCTCTGGAGATGCTGGACAGGACCCCAACAAATGGCTAAAAGGGTTCGACCGAGTCGCCAAGTACAACAGGTGGGATCATACGATTTGCTTGGCCAACGTTTACTTCTATCTGGATGGAACAGCCCAGTAATGGTTCGAAATCAACGAGGACAAGTTGAATGACTGGGAGACGTTCCAGTATTTTTTCCAACGAGAGTGCAAGGAAATAGCAGTTCTACCATTGACAATATTTTTGATCATTCTTCATTATTAGAGGGGCACTCTGTCAGCAGAATAGTAAATGGCCTATCAGACCACGATGCCCAACTTTTAATTCTAAAAAGTATTTGTTCTCAAACAAATGTTAAACATAAATATCAACTACTCAGAAAAGTTAATCCAGTTGCAATTGAGACCTTTTTAAGCTTAATTAAGGAACAAGAATGGCAGGATGTTTATAGTGCTGATAATGCAGATGATAAATATAAAGCTTTTCTGAACACATTTATTATGCTGTTTGAAAGTTGCTTTCCGCTAGAACGCTCAAAACAGGGTACTTTCAGTAACAGACAGCCAGGGTGGCTGACAAAGGGGATAAGAGTATCATGTAGAACTAAGCGGGAGTTGTATCAAAATGTTAGAAGCAGTCAGAATGAAGATGCAGTAGCTCATTACAAACAGTACTGTAAGGTTCTGAAAAATGTCATTAAGAATGCAAAAAGTATGTGGTACGCAAAAAGAATAGCAAACTCTCGGGATAAAATTAAAACTATCTGGTCAGTCGTAAAGGAAGTGTCTGGTCAGGAGCAGCAGGTAGAAGATATAACGTCAGTGCGTAGTAGGAATGTTTCTGTTACTGACAAGTTAGATATATGTGCAATATTCAATAATCACTTTCTGAATATAGTAGAGGAACTAAACAAAACTCTAGTTTCTACAGGTAATCATATAACGTTTTTAGAAAATGCGTTTCCGAGGCGGTTACCTGAAATGATCCTTCATGATACTTCCATAGGTGAGATTGAGTCAATAATTAAATCACTAAAGACTAAGGACTCTTGTGGGTATGATGGGGTATCTAGTAGAATTCTAAAGTACTGTTCTCCATATGTTAGCCCAGTACTAAGCCAAATTTGTAATTTTTCCTTTCAGAATGGTCAGTTTCCTAACAGATTAAAGTACTCAGTAGTGAAACCGCTTTATAAAAAAGGAGAAAGGGATAATGTAGACAACTATAGACCTATTTCTATGCCATCGGTTTTTTCCAAAGTTATTGAAAAGGCTGTATATTCAAGATTAATTGATCATTTCAGTTCACATAATTTCCTGTCAAACGTACAGTTTGGTTTTAGAAGTGGTTTAACGACCGAAAACGCTATATTTTCGTTTCTCTGTGAGGCACTTGATGGGTTAAATAAGAGACTACGGACATTAGGCGTCTTCTCTGATTTAACAAAAGCGTTTGATTGTGTTGATCACAAAATATTGTTGCAGAAGTTGGAACATTATGGAATACGGGGAGTAGCCCACAACTGGTTCACCTCTTACTTTAATAATAGACAACAGAAGGTAATTGTCCGCAGTGTAGAAAATGGCTATGACGTGCAATCCCAATGGGGCACAATTAAGTATGGGGTGCCCCAGGGGTCTGTTTTGGGACCATTGCTGTTTCTTATTTATATAAATGATATGCCTTCGAGTATAACAGGTGATTGTAAAATATTTTTGTTTGCTGATGATACCAGCTTGGTAGTGAAGGATGTTGCTCGTAATATTGACACAGTATCAAATAATGCAGTTCAAGAGATAAGTTCATGGCTAATAGAAAACAAGTTGATGTTAAATCACAGTAAAACTCAGTTTTTACTATTTCTAACACATAATTTGACGAAATCTGACATTATGATTACACATAATGGGCATGTGATAAGTGAGACTGAACAGTTCAAATTTCTAGGTGTTCATATAGACAGTAAGCTGTCATGGAAAGCCCATGTTCAGGATCTTGTTCCAAAACTAAATTCTGCTATATTTACCATTAGAACAATATCTGAGATAAGTGATTTTTCAACACGAAAAGTAGTCTATTTTGCTTACTTTCACTCACTTATGACGTACGGCATTGTTTTTTGGGGTAAGTCGCCTGATACAAAAAGGATATTTCTGGCTCAAAAACGGGCGGTTCGAGCAATATCTGGTGTAAGTTCGCGAACGTCATGTCGACCCCTTTTCAGTAGTCTGGGAATTTTGACTCTGGCGTCACAATACGTTTTTTCTTTAATGTCGTTTGTTGTTAACAATATCAGCTTATTCCCACGAGTTAGTAGCTTTCACTCGGTGAATACTAGACAGATGTCTAACCTACATTTGCACCACTCCACCTTAACACTTGTGCAGAAAGGGGTGCAGTATTCTGCGGCATCCATTTTCAATAAGCTGCCACAAGAACTTAAGAATCTTAGCACTAATCCACATGCTTTCAAATCTAAATTGAAGAGTTACCTCGTGGCTCACTCCTTTTATTCTGTCGAGGAACTCCTAGAAAAGTTAAACAATTAAGCTAATTCATTTTTTCTTTATTGATTCTTTTCACTTTGTCTTATGATTGTCGTGTGCAAAGGACTACTTAAATTTTTTCTATTACCATTCTTGTTCCATGACCATGGAGTCTTACTCCTCAAGTGGGTCCTATGGAACAGAAAAAAAATAAAATAAAAAAAAATAAAAAGGAGGAACTTAAGAAGACGTTTGGAGACCGCCAGCGACAAATCCGCTCGGCGGAAGAACAACTAAAGAACCGGGCCCAACGACATGTTGAGCCGACACAATCGTACATACAGAGTGTTTTGGCCCTGTGTAACGTAGTCAATCCGAACATGACTGAAGCGGACAAAATCACGCACCTGATGAAGGGAATTGCAGAGGATGTGTACCAAGCTCTTCTTATAAAAGACTTCTCTATGATGGAAGAGTTCATCAAGAGGTGCCAGCGGATTGAAGAAATGCAACAAAGGAGGGTTGGACGCAAGAAGTATGACAGACTCCATAATGTAGTCCCTATCGCTGTTGTGGAAGACCAGCAGGACTTGGCTTCTCTCATACGGCAAATAGTGAGAGAAGAATTACAACAGTGCATGGCAGCTGTGACTATTAGACCGAGCGAGCATCAGATTATGGCCATGGATGTGAGCCCTGTAAGTCACGAGGTAGCCGACGCCGCTGTGGACGAGGTATTTCAAACATTAGCTCCTGTCTGCCCCGTCAATCGCACCCAACGTGGAGAATGGCGACGCCCTGCTATGACTTACGCTGCAGCAGCCAAACGGCAGCCCATGAACCGACCGACGCGACCACAGCCAACTCCCCCGGTAACTATGACGCCCCGCAGAAGAACAGACGTCTGGAGGACAGAAGACAACACACCACTGTGTTTCCACTGTGGACGCCCTGGAGAGAGAGGAGGCGAGTATTCGATGATTATTTTGCCACAAGACGTCAGCCGTCGGAGCAGTTCTATCCCAGGAAGTCACCTGCTGATGAGTTCAGTAGACCTATGGGAAGAAGCCCATCGCCGTACCCTACACAAGGTCGCTCCCCGACGCGCCGCAGCCGTTCACCGTCGCCGTACTACAGAGGTACCAGCCACTCCCCTAGCCGCCGCACCCAGGAAAACTAAGCGAGGCGACCATCTACGGAGGTGAGGCCGCCACAGATGAAAATCCACCATGGACGACAGTCGCCAAGATGTCGGGAAATCTCATCGACGTCATAATCGACGGCCAACCTGTCCGGGCACTTGTTGATTCAGGAGCCTCTTTTTCTGTATTATCGGATAATTACCGCCGCACACTAAAGAAGACAATGTTCTGTGATATGGAAGCAACTGTGCTGAAGGTCGCGAATGGCAAGTACGTTCATCCAGCAGGAACTTGTGTCGCAAGAATAACCATCAACAACAGGAACCAGCCGTTTTAATTTGTCGTGTTAACAGAATGTAGTCACAATGTCGTCCTCGGATGGGACTTCCTTCAGGCATCCCAAGCTATCATTGACTGTGGGAGATCTGAGCTTCAAACTGAAGAAGTTGTTCTGCCGGATGCACGTAATACAGAATTTTCTGGGAAGTTATTCGTCGTTGACAATGTGACGATACCGCCGTTGACAATGAGAAGAGTTGCAGTCACAAACACAGATGACTGGTTAAACTGTGAAGTTCTTGTTGATAGCAAAAAGTTTATCAGGCTCACAAAAGAAATTTACATACCAGCGGCTATCATAAGCATTACCAGTGGTCAAGGAGAGATTTGGATCACAAATTGTCACGAGCAGTCACAACTTATCCCCAAGGGAATGTGTATCGGGACAGCTGAACCAATCCAGGACGGTGAGCTCAACGTCATCAATGAAGACCCATGCCCTGCTATTAGTACAGACAACACGCTGGAGGAAACAAACGTGGAACTGCCAATAGGGCCCACGATAAAGCACCATATCAATACTGGGGATCATCCGCCAATTAGCCAGTGTTTACATAGTGTCGCCAGCTGAAAGACGGATAATTCGTGAGGAAGTGGAGAAGATGTTGCGAGATGACATTATTCAACCTTCGGAGAGTCCTTGGTCGTCTCTGGTGGTCCTCGTAAAGAAGAAGGATGGCAAGTGGCGAATCTGTGTCGACTATCGGCGGCTGAACAGAATCACAAAGAAACATGTCTACCCATTGCCGCGCATTGACGACACCTTAGACTGCTTGAAAGGAGCTACATACTTCTCAACTATGGACATGCAGAGAGGTTAGTGGCAAATCGAGGTTGACAAAGCTGACAGGGAGAAGACGGCTTTTATTACACCTGACGGTCTCTATGAATTTAAAGTGATGCTTTGGATTATGTAATGCTCCAGCCACATTCGAACGCATGATGGACAACTTGCTTCGACACCTTAAGTGTATGACGTGTCTCTGCTATTTAGATGACATTGTTGTTTTCTCGAAATCATTTGAAGAACATCTGAGTCGCCTGTCAACTGTGTTGAACTGTGTTCAGGCTGCAGGTCTCCGCCTCAATCCAAAGAAGTGTCTCTTCGTCACCAAAGAGATAAAAATCCTCGTGCACCTAGTCAACGGAGATGCTGTCCGTCCTGATCCAGATAAAGTAAGGGCAGTCGCAGAATTTCCAACTCCTCAGCACATTCGTGATGTGAGAAGTTTTCTCGGGCTGTGCTCATACTACCGACGTTTCATAAAAGGATTTTGTAACAAGGCACGTCCATTACAAGAACTTCTGCAGGGAGACGCCAAATTTTACTGGGATGAGACAAAAGAAAGAGCTTTCTGGGCACTTAAGGAGGCTCTAACTTCCGCACCAGCCTTGTACGACGAGAATGCAGAAACGGAACTTCACACAGACGCCAGTGGCTATGGGATTGGTGCAGCGTTTGTACAAGTTCACGAAGGTGCCGAAAAAGTGATAGCCTATGCATCAAGAGTACTCTCAAAGTCCGAGATAAGCTACTCTACAACTGAAAAATAATGTCTCGCGGTTATCTGGGCTATCAACAAGTTACGGCCGTATTTATTCGGCAAACCATTCACCGTCGTGACGGACCACCATTCTTTGTGTTGGCTGACTAGCTTGAAGGATCCATCAGGTCGACTAGCAAGATGGGCACTAAGACTCCAAGAGTACGATGTCACAGTGGTATTCAAGAACGGGCGCAACCACAAGGATGCCGACTGCCTTTCGAGGAATCCATTAGTGGAATACAACAGCATTAATGAAATTTCTGCTCTCACTGAATTAGATGACGTTACAGCTGAACAGAGGGAAGATCCAACACTATTAAAAATGATAGAGGCCTTGGAGAAAGGAGAACCGACCAATGGAGAGTTCCAACTTATAAACGGAACATTGTACAAGAGCAACTACGATCCACTGGGACCCAAATGGCTACTTGTTGTTCCAGCTCTTCTCCAGCCAGCTATTCTCAAATATTTCCATGATGATCCAATATCCGGTCATCTGGGATTCGTGAAGACCCTAGACAGAATCAGACGCAGGTATTACTGGAAAGGTCTCTACCGATCTGTCAAGCACTATGTGAGTCACTGTAAAGAGTGCCAGCCAGCGACGGAAGCATGTGCCGCAATTACCTCTCATACCGATTCCGCTGGCAACAGCTCCATTCCACCGAGTTGGGATCGATCTTTTAGGGAGGTTCCCGAAGTCGACAACCGGTAACCGTTGGATAATAGTCTGCACTGACTACCTCACACGCTACGCTGTATTCCAGTCAAAACTAGTATCAGAGGTAATGTCACGGTGCAACATTGTCCACAGAATGACAACTGCATACCATCCTCAGACAAATGGTCTTGCGGAACGTTTTAACAAAACGTTAGCCGACATGCTGTCGATGTACGTCGATGTTGAGCAGAAGGATTGGGATACAATTCTGCCAGTCGTGACATTTGCTTACAATACCGCAAGACAAGACACTACAGGTTTCACTCCGTTTTTTCTGCTCCATGGCCGTGAAGCTGAGACGACAATGGATACACTGTTCCCGTTCCAACCGGACGACACTCAGGATGACTATGTTAACCAGCTCATCACCAGGGTCGAAGAAGCAAGACAGCTGGCTCGCATACGGACACTGGACGCCCAGGAGTAGGACCGTCAGCAGTATAACGACAAGCACCGACATGTTGTGTACAGCCCAGGAGATCTGGTATGGATTTCTACCTCTGTACGGAAGGTTGGACTGTCAGAAAAGTTATTGAAGCGATACTTTGGTCCGTATCGTGTCATACGCCGCCTGTCAGACGTCACATACGAAGTTGAGGATTATGAGCCGTCGTCGAAACGTCAAAAACGAAGAGACATTGTCACGTCCTGCGCATGAAGCCTTCCTACGATCCTGAAGAGCAGGTAGACGACAATGGTTTCTTGTTCAAGGACTTTAAGGACGGTAATGTTCGTGATGAAGCCACGACAGGAACGTCTGTCGTCGATAAACGCGGAGAAGGAAAGGATTCTCTTGAACTGTCATACAGAGGACCCATGACACGGTCAAGATCCAGGGCATTGCAGCTGGCTCCAGAGGGATCATAACAGCGGGTTGCTGTTTGTCCAGGAGAGGGAGCAATACCGCGAGAGACCACAAACACTAACTGCCAGCGTGGCGCAGGGGATAGTGTCACGGACTGTGGAGCAGAAGGTCGCCGGTTCAATCCCGCCCACCGGCAAAAAATTATTTCTTTGTAATTTACAATTCCAGAAGATTCTACATCTTTCTTATGTTCACTTGTAAATTCTTCTTGTTTCTTATGTTAACTGTTCTTCTAATTTCTGGTAAATTCTGTCTGTGTATAAATAGCAGAGCACTCTGCATGAGAGGCAGTCAGTACTGCGTCTATGTTGAGTTCGTAATAAACGTGCTTTCAGTATAAGTGCTGTGTTTAGTTGCCTTCGAAGTCAAGCCTACTTCCATTGCAATGCGACAATATTAGCAATGCTCTTGACAAATAAAAATAAGTCTGTTATTGTTCTGGGCCCTCCTACACATGGAAACTAATAGAGTGGACTAATTCCCATGGAACTTGGTACAAAAATAATTAAATAAGTCGTGAATGTGAATTAAACTCTAAGTCCTGTGAAGGTGTCAACTCAAATCACAGTTCACAAAAAAAAAGTGTTTAGACTATTTCCTAAGTTTAATAAATATAATGTGTCTAAAAGAACAAACTTAATCAGCTGTCTGTCTGCATTAATAAGAATGATTCAATAAACAGTACTGATATCTTATGTTTCACTGAGCATCATATGAAGGAAAGAATTGAAATATTGCAACTAGAGCATTACAAATTAGCAGCTTTGTATGTTAGAAGCACAATGGGAGAAAGGTAAAGTGATTATGTTTGTTAGAAAGAATAAAGTGTGGAAGCCCATAGATGTATAAAAATATTGAGTTGATCAACATTTCGAGGCTTGTAGCATTGAGCTTTATGTTAATACCCTGCCAATTTATGTGGTTGCAGTTTACAGAGCTCTCTCAGGAAAGAGCAATGTATTCCTAAAGCAAGTAGAATCACTTTTAACTTTGTTATACTCAAAAACGAAAGAATTAATTATGCTTGGCGATTTTAATGTTCATTTTCTTACTTGTAATAATGACAGAACCAAATCTGAAAATTTAAGGAATTCTTTTAATCTCAGGACAGTTGTTGACATCCCACCAGAGTAACTGAGAACTGCACAGGTCTGATTGAGACCTTTTTTTTGTAGTAATAGACCTAAAAACAAATCTGTAACAAAAATCTTAAATTGTCTGTCTGACCATAATGGACAGCTGTTGATAATTCATGATGCCCTGCCAACAAGAAGTAGTCATATCAGTAGATCTTACAGGTTAATTAACCGTGAAAATCTGGAAACCTTAAACAAGCATTTGAAAGAGCTACATTTGGAAGCAGTATATCAGGCTAAACATGATGATAAATTTAACCTTTTTCTCGATGAATTAGTTACCCTTTTTGAATCTGTATTTCCTAACAGAATTTCAAGACGTAACAACCACAATGATTACAAGAGACAATGGCTCATGAGGGGAATCAAAACATCTTGTAAAACAAAGAGAATGCTTTGTTTATCTCAGAAATTCTAATATACCTCAGGATAGGGAGCACTACACATTATATTGTACCATCTTAAAGAGTTTCATTAAAAAATCTAAGAGCATTTTTATCAAATGTGAAATTCACAATTCTAATAATAGAATACAAACAACATAAAAGTTGTTAAAGCTGGATAAAGGTAAAGCTTCAGTAGATACAGATAGAATCCAAATGTATCATAAGCGAAACTCAGTAGATGAGGGTGATCAAGTTGCCAATATACTAATCGATCACCTTTTGTCAGTAATTGATCAAATCGGATTTAAAGGGTATATGGCTGAAGCCATGAACCTCCTACAAAAATTAGGGCAGAGAAAAATTAATGAGATCCATGTATAACACATCACAACAGATGAAATTGCGAAGGTTACTTACAAAATGAAAAAAACTCCACAGGTGTGTACAATATATCAAAATACTAAAACACTGCAATAAATGTAATTTTAAAGTCCTGTGTCACATATTTAATGAGTCTCTAAATCAAGGTATTGTCCCTAGTAGATTTAAATATGCAATCAATAAACCTATATTCAAAAATAGTGATAAAGCAGAGACTACCAACTACCGTCGAATTGCATTGCTAACCAGTATGTTAAAAATCCTAGAGAAACCTATATTCAGAAGAATTATTGATCATCTTAATAAACACGACATCTAATATATAAAGCAGAGTGTCCGTATATTTGTACGTGTTGCATACAAATCTGCAGTTTTGTTCCAATCTTTCTGAAATTTTGTACACGTAAGCTTCAATCCATGAGGACGGTCACCGTAAGTGTAATAATCACATACAATATATAGTTCTTGAGATATGACGTCATAAAGAATGAGATGCGCGAAAACTGCTGCATTTTGCGACAATGCTGGTCATTTTCTCCTAAACCATTGGACCTATTTCAACCAAATTTGGTACACACATTCCTAACCATGAGGTAACAATTGCTGCATGGTTAAGAATCACATACGAACATGGTTCAAAAGATATTACATCATAACCAATAGAAATCGCAAAAAATGCCATATAATGCGGCGAGACTTTCGAAATACACTGCATGAGAATGACAGTACTTAGCTACTTGCAACAAACTTTAAACATAATTTCAATGCTTTGTTAACTTTTTTTCGCTGGCAACCATAGTAAAATAATGAAATGAAAACAGTTTCTCGCTTTCTACTTTTCCACTGTTTATGGAGTAAAACTACAGTTCTCGGTATGACGTTACAATTTATAATTTGAACACGAAAAGTTGTAGCGAGAGGAAATTTTACAGACAGTATACACATATATAGTTGAATGTAGCTTCTAAATTGTAACACATTCTGACAGGTATTTCATGAGATATGAGAACATAAATAATAATGTCCCGCTGTTCATGGACTAAAACTACAGCTTTCGGTATGATGTTACAATTTATAATTTCTACACTACAAATTGTAGCCGCTGTAAAATTTACAAACAGTATAAACGCATATAGCGAAGTGTACTTCCTAAATTGCATCACAGTATGACATGTAGTTCATGAGATATGAGCACATAAACAGTAACATTCATAGAGATTTGATTTGATTTTTTCAGGGAAGCCAAAACAGTGTTGGTCCAACCCGCCACTGCCCACACCGAAACTGAGTTTATTGTGCGGTATCGCTCCCTGTATGTCTAGTAAAGCCAACCAATGCCCTTGAACAGTGCAATGAGTCCCTTTACCAGTTCTTTATTAGACACAATTTCTTCGGGTCTGGTTGTCCCAAATGTTCTGTGCCTTTTACTCTCCAATGCAATGCATTCGAAGATTAGATGTGATGCAGTTTCGTCACCGTCATCACAGATCCTATATTTAGGGTCCTCTTCTGTTATTCCCATTGTATGTAGGTGTTTTTTGAAATTCCCATGGCCTGTCAGTAACCCAACCATGAGTATAATCTCTCTCCTATTCAGACCCAGGATTTCAGAGCTTCTTTTAAAACATGGCTTTGGCATCATTACCTTGCCATGTTTTTGTTGCTGGACTTTGGTCCAATATTCTACGTGCTGTCTTCTGAGCCAGTTACGTAGCTCCAATTTGATCATTGCCTTGGTGATTGTCAGGACAGGTTCCGGTCCAATAAATGGAGTCTCTGCCCCCATCCTGGCTAATCTGTTGGCATGTTCGTTGCCACTGATCCCCGAGTAGCCAGGGACCCACAATAGGTTTACTCTATTGCTTTCCCCTAGCTCCACTAGAACCCTGTGACATTCTGCAACAATTTTAGACCTTGTTGCAGGAGCTGCCAGTGATCTCAGGGCGGCCTGGCTGTCTGAATAGATATAGATGCTACAATCTTTGTAACACCTACGCAAATTCTCCTCCACACAGGCCCTGATGGCAGTGATTTCCGCCTGGAATACTGAGGCCAGTTTTCCTAGAGAGATGACGCCCTCCAGTCTTGGCTGCACCCCATATACCCCAGCCACAACACCTAGGTCTGATTTTGACCCGTCAGTGAACCAGACAATATCCCCCATACGGTGTCAAACTATTTTCTCCCACTGCTCCCTACCTCCAATTGTTATATTGAAAGGCTTGTTGAAGCAATATGGGGTTATAATATAGTCGGCTGACATTTCCCCAACCTTTCCTATATTTACCTCACTCACTATTTTAGTGTGTGATTCTGGATATCCCAAAGAGTTCCAGTTGTTGCCAGATTTGAGTCTGTATGCACCAGCCGCTGCCTCCATCTTGACTCAAAGGTGTAATGGGGGCATATCCAGCATGGTTTCCATCCCAGCAGTTGGTGTGCTGCTAATTCCGCCTGTTATGGCTAAGCAGGCTAATCTCTGCACCTTACCAAGCTCCTTAGCAGCAACCTGCTGTTCTACCTTCTTCCACCACACGACCGCCCCATAGGTGATCCTGTGTCTAATCACTGTGGTGTATATCCAGTGCATGCCCTTGGGGCTCAGTCCCCAATTTTTGCCACAAGCTCTCCTGGTACTCACAAGAGTACCTTTTGCCTTAGAGAAAATATTCCTGATGAGAGGGGTCCATGTCAGTTTCTCATCTAGGGTAACCCCTAGATATTTCACTGTCCCCTTCACAGGTAGCGCTTCATTGAAAAGCTTTAGATTCCAACTTGAATGTTGTATATGCTTCTTTGTGAATGGTACAACAACAGTCTTCTTAGGACTAACCCCAGATCCTGTTTTCTGCACCAGTCTTGCACAATGTCCAGTGCACCTTGTGCCATATTCTTCACTGTGTCAGCAAATTTGCCAAGTATTACTATGACAAGATCATATGCGTATCCTTGGAAAAAGTACTGCCTAGAGTTTAATTCTCCAATGAGATCATTCACCACTAGATTCCACAATAAAGGGGAAAGAACTCCTTGGGGGCAACCCCTAGTGGTGTTGATTACCATTTTTTCCATCCATGATGGTAGCCTCTACCTTTCTTCCACTGAGCATGGCCTTAGTCCACCTACATATAGTGGTCCCTAGGTCATGCACCTCTGCTGCCCTAACCATGGAATCGAAGGTCGTATTGCTAAAAGCCCCCTCAATGTCCAGGAAGATACAGAGGGCTATTTCCTGAAAGTGTAGTGCTTTCTCCACCTTCCCAACGAGTTGGTGGAGAGCTGTCTCACATGATTTACCTGGCTGATATGCATGTTGGTTTGAATGAAGAGGAGCCTTACTTAACCTCCTTTCTCCAACATGCACATTAACCAGCTTTTCCAATGTCTTAAGAATGATGGAGGACAGGCTGACTGGTCTCATATCCTTGGCCTTGGTATGATCAATTCTCCCTGGCTTTGGAATGAAGACAACATTCACTGCCCTCCAGGCATTGGGAATGATTCCTGCTGCTAGGCTAACCCTGAATAACCTGCATAGGAATCTAATAAGATTTTCTCCCGCTTGTTGCAGGAGAGCTGGAAAGATTCCATCGGGGCCAGGTGACTTGAACGGTTGAAATGTTCCCACCGCCCATCGGACCTTACTGAGATCGACACACTCCTTGGCCAAATCCCAGTCCTCTTTGCGAATACCTGAGAACCGTTGTCTCTCAGGAATCGCATTCTGGTCTGAGTTATCCCCCAGAGTATATTGAGGAAAGTGAGTCTTGAGGAGCAGTTCCAGCGTTTCATGTGCTTCTTTGTATACTCTCCATCCTCCTTCCTCAATGTTCCTCCTGGATTAGTTGGTACCCTAGTGAGGATTTTATGAAGTCTCGCTTGAGCAGCCGTGCCCTCCACTTCCTCACAGAATACCTTCCAGGATGCCTCCTTTGCCCATCTGATGGCAAGGTTGTAATTGACATGGGTCTCACGATACTTTGCCCATTGTCCTTTGCGCCTCGCAAGATTAAACAGTCTTTGTACCTGTTTCCTTTGCATTTCCAGGTTATTATTCCACCAAGGCACACTCCTATTTGTGCACTTCTTTGTGATTGAGCAGTTGTCCTGGTATGAGGTCACTATATGACGTAACTTCCCATCATCATGGAACCAAAAGTTATGTCAATTACTTCTTCCCTTCTACTATTCCTGAATGTAGGTTCATCACCCCTATTCAGGATCTCCAAGTTGTTAGATAGGAGAAATTCAAGAAGGTGCTCACCTCTACTGTTGGTGTCCTTGCTGCCCCACAATAGATTGTGGGCATTGGTATCACATCCCACGAACAGTTCATCACCTTGCTAATGGCAGGTTTCCGTTAGTGTCCTCACTTCCAAAGAAGGAGGAGAGCTGTCTTCGTAAGGAAGGTATGCTGAGGCCAAAACAATTTCCCTCGTGATACCTTCCTCATGTTGCTGCATCCTGATGGTCACCAGGTCCCTGGAACAAAAATCCATCATTGGTATGAAAGGTATTCAATTTCTAACATAAATGCATGTTCTGGAGTTTTTTAGATTTCTAGCATAAATCAGTTTACCTCCAGTACCACCGAGGGTCGATACGCCCCCTTTTGTATAAATAGGATTCTTGTATCAGGGCCACGTCCACCTCCTGTCTCACCACGTGACGGCTCAGAGCAGCAGTGGCCCCTTTACTGTGCTGCAGGTTTATCTGCAGCACTTCCAGCCCCCATCTTGCTGCCATTATTGCCTTTAAGGTCTTGGATTACCCTGACAGCGACCTGCAAGAATCCTAGAAACAGTTTCAGGCCTTGCTCTCGCATTGCCTTCATGGACTTCTCTCCGACCTCCACCCCAGGGTTCGTCCTTCCGGAACGACCTTTTGGTTAATTGCCCTCCAATCCTCTGTCGAGACTTTTGGGTTCTGAACCCTTATTTTCTCGGACAGAGTTTTTGGAGGGACATCCTTAAGGATCTTTGGTACCCATATTGATACCTTTGCGGTCTTCAGGAGTTCGGTTGTTGTCTTGACCAGCAGCTTTGCATCCTCCCACGGGGATATCATGGGCACCTTGTCCTTAAGACATACTGCAGAGTGGCCCCCCTTGCAGACAAAAATGAGGGCGCCGCGATCTAGATAGACCCTCCTGAATTTGGGTCCTGGACCAGCGTCCCCCCCCCCCCAATCTCTTCAAAGAGGGCCATCTGCACGAGCTCCTCCTGCTGCGAGGTGATACTCACCAGTGTGTATCCTTCTTGGACAACCGCCATTCTAAAGACCGAGACTGCAGTACTATAGGTCTGTTTTCCTATTTCCTGCCTCAGCCTTTTAGGATCACGCTTGTCCACAGAGGAGGGAGTCTTAGATTCCTCCCTAACCCTCTTGCCACCTGTCTTTGACGTCGAGGGGGTCTGTGTATCCACTTTGATCTGAGGCAGTTTCTTTTTGGTGGTCTTGGGCTCAAGCCCTTTTGATTCCCTCCACTTATGCTTAGGAAGCCAATCTTTTCCTTCCTTTTGCTTCTGTTCCTTGAGAAGTTTCCTCCTCTGTGCCCCAGACAAGGCCTTAATCCTAATCTGGTCCAACTCCTCTGTTACAGTTCCCACTTCTTACTCAGGTCTAGACCCTGACTGAGAAGTAGGAGTGCACTCCATCGGTCCTGATCCCGATGTCTGAGTATCTGAGGTCTCAGATTGCCCCGCGGATTCTTTTAAAATAATTTTTTTCTCCGTGTTCATCTTAGTCCCACGAGATTTGGGGATTTATATGGTTCACACCACAATAACCCCCCGCGGTGCAAGGCTACTTACTCAGGGAGATCGCCCGGTATCCCTGAGGCTCCGTTCGAGACACATCCACCCATGCGCCAAGCACCCCTCGGCACGGATCGCATCACACCTTGGGTTGGGAAAGGAATTGGGAAAGGACTGGGAGAGGATAAGGAAGACGGGACGTTGTGGGAGACTCTTGGTCTGATCCATCAGCTGAGGCCTTTCCAGCAGTAGGTTCTCTACCTTCGGTATAACCCTCTGCTTCACGCGGATACGCAAGCCTCTCCACCCGCACGGACAGTGCTTCGTCAAGGAACATTAATAGAGAACCGCCCCTTCCCGCACCAAGTTTTAATCTCTTACCTTTTTTTTTTTTTTTTTTTTATTTTTTTTTTTTTACAACTAACTGTATTTCCAAGAGGTTTTACATACAGCCCTTATACAAATGAATATATACCTTAAAATGGCATGGATAAATAAACAAATAAATACCCGAGCAACGCCGGGTTTTCAGCTAGTTCTTAATAAACATCAGTTTGGATTAAAAAAGGCTGTTTCAACTGAACACATTATTCTCTCTTGTCAAGCAACTCCTTGAATCGCTAAACAATAAAATGTCACCAGTTGGAATCTTCTGTGAACTTTCCAAAGCATTTGACTGTGTACCTCACAAATTTCTACTTAGCAAGGCTGAGCACTATGGCCTAAAAGATAAAGTAGGGATGTGGCTCAAGTCATATCTGAAGGAAAGAAAGCAGAAGGTAGTTCTGAACAACTCTGCATTGGAACCTTCCAGTTCCACCTAGGGTACAGTAAAGTGTGGAGTGCCCCAGAGTTCAGTGCTTGGTCCCCTACTTTTCTTAATCTTCATCAATTACCTACACAATGCATAACCCAAAAAGCACACAAACAGTGTGTCCATCAATGTAAATAAATAAATAAAATAAAACTCATTTCATTCAATTTGATAAAGTAAACAATAAACTAGAAAATGTTGTGATAAAATGTAGTAATGTGGTATCAAAGAAATGTTGCGAGTTGAGTCCTCCAAATTCCTGGGATTACATATAAACAAACCTTAGCTCAGCAGCATTTGCGATTCGTTCAATTACATCTGTTTGTGACAGGAAAACAATCAAAGCAGCTTACTTTGGATACTTCCATTCACTTATGATGTAAGGCATCATATTCTGGAGAAACCAGACACAAACAAAGTTTTTATTGTACAGAAAAAGTCATCAGAATTAAGACTATAGTGCATCCTTGATCCTAGTGTAGAAATTTATTTAAGCAACTAGGTATCCTCACCATGCCAATACATTTTTTCTCTAATGTGCTTTGTTAATAAGAACCATGCACTATACAAATATATAGACATATCATGAGCATAATACAAGAAATATACATGATTTTCACAATGATCTAAAAAATCTCAGTATGTTGCAGAAAGGAGTGCATTATTCAAACATAAAGGTCTGCAATAAACTTCCCTCTAATATCAAATCAGCCGTTGGGGACATAACCAAATTCAAAAACCATCCAAAACTTTATCTGCAAGATAATTCTTTCTATTCTCTACAGGAATCCTTATGTATAGTGCTCCATCTAATATCCTTAATTTTAATTATCACCAAAAAACTGAAAGCCTCATTGGTATTTCACTTGTTGGCAGAATAATTGTTACAAAAATGTCAAGCTTTTTGTTTTGTTTTACAGTTAGTTGTGATATTATTTACATTTTTATGGGTTATCCTCATTATTACTTATCATGTATTATAAGTTTGTATTATATATTATTTTGATTGTAAGCCACAAAATTAGTTTCACGTGGTTATTTGTGCAATTATCTTACCTGACATGTTCTACATCCTTGCGATTCACTCGCATATGGGATTCACAGAACACGAAGAAAAATAAAATAAAGAAGAACCTTTCTGAAATAACAACAAACAGTATATGTACAATAAAAATTTAATGATCAAGTGATATAAATACATCTGCAAATTATGATATTTGAAATACACACAAAGGGTTTATTAATTAAACAATATTCAGTAGGAATATTTTTATAATATTTTCTTTACAATTTTGGCAATTTTGCGAACCGCACACAAGCACCTAAAGAAATAACCCAATTAAAAGCTCCACTCCTGTCTCCAGAGACGGCCATAGTACAGTCATTTTGTAGTTTCACATATTTCATGGCATGAAATGTCCACCCTGGTACCACCCAGCCAGAGCAAAGGCCAACTGGCAAGAAGGCCATTGCCACAGACAAATATATACAGACAGCAAACCTCCCTAAGGGCCCGGTCATATGCTCAGGGATGCAGGGTGGGGGTGGTGAAGCAGTTCCGTAAGATGTCCCATGCTGGCACTGAGGTCAGAAGCAGCCATTTAAAACGGGCCAGAACAGTCGGCAGGTAGCGGCTGACCGCACCACCAACTCCCCTCAAACGCCAGCAAGCCAGACACAGCTGTGGCCTCATTGGAGGCAGCATGAGCTCTCCCTCAGCCTTCCCTACATGCTACCCTCTGATGTGCGAGAGGCACCTTCAGAAGTGCCTCTAGTGTGGTCTTCCAGTACTAAGCTGGGGAACCGCCTGGCATCTGGTGGCATCTTACGGAACTTCAAGGGGAGCGTAGGACAGAGGTTTGGGGGAGGGGGGCTGCTTCTCTGTATATGATGGGGTATCTAGCAGAATTCTAAAGTACTGTTCTCCATATGTTAGCCCAGTACTAAGCCATATTTGTAATTTTTCCTTTCAGAATGGTCAGTTTCCTAACAGATTAAAGTACTCAGTAGTGAAACCGCTTTATAAAAAAGGAGAAAGGGATAATGTAGACAACTATAGACCTATTTCTATGCCATCGGTTTTTTCCAAAGTTATTGAAAAGGCTGTATATTCAAGATTAATTGATCATTTCAGTTCACATAATTTCCTGTCAAACGTACAGTTTGGTTTTAGAAGTGGTTTAACGACCGAAAACGCTATATTTTCGTTTCTCTGTGAGGCACTTGATGGGTTAAATAAGAGGCTACGGACATTAGGCGTCTTCTTTGATTTAACAAAAGCGTTTGATTGTGTTGATCACAAAATATTGTTGCAGAAGTTGGAACATTATGGAATACGGGGAGTAGCCCACAACTGGTTCACCTCTTACTTTAATAATAGACAACAGAAGGTAATTCTCCGCAGTGTAGAAAATGGCTATGACGTGCAATCCCAATGGGGCACAATTAAGTATGGGGTGCCCCAGGGGTCTGTTTTGGGACCATTGCTGTTTCTTATTTATATAAATGATATGCCTTCGAGTATAACAGGTGATTGTAAAATATTTTTGTTTGCTGATGATACCAGCTTGGTAGTGAAGGATGTTGCTCGTAATATTGACACAGTATCAAATAATGCAGTTCAGGAGATAAGTTCATGGCTAATAGAAAACAAGTTGATGTTAAATCACAGTAAAACTCAGTTTTTACAATTTCTAACACATAATTTGACGAAATCTGACATTATGATTACACATAATGGGCATGTGATAAGTGAGACTGAACAGTTCAAATTTCTAGGTGTTCATATAGACAGTAAGCTGTCATGGAAAGCCCATGTTCAGGATCTTGTTCCAAAACTAAATTCTGCTATATTTACCATTAGAACAATATCTGAGATAAGTGATTTTTCAACACGAAAAGTAGTCTATTTTGCTTACTTTCACTCACTTATGACGTACGGCATTGTTTTTTGGGGTAACTCGCCTGATGCAAAAAGGATATGTCTGGCTCAAAAACGGGCGGTTCGAGCAATATCTGGTGTAAGTTCGCGAACGTCATGTCGACCCCTTTTCAGTAGTCTGGGAATTTTGACTCTGGCGTCACAATACGTTTTTTCTTTAATGTCGTTTGTTGTTAATAATATCAGCTTATTCCCACGAGTTAGTAGCTTTCACTCGGTGAATACTAGACAGATGTCTAACCTACATTTGCACCACTCCACCTTAACACTTGTGCAGAAAGGGGTGCAGTATTCTGCGGCATCCATTTTCAATAAGCTGCCACAAGAACTTAAGAATCTTAGCACTAATCCACATGCTTTCAAATCTAAATTGAAGAGTTACCTCGTGGCTCACTCCTTTTATTCTGTCGAGGAACTCCTAGAAAAGTTAAACAATTAAGCTAATTTATTTTTTCTTTATTGATTCTTTTCACTTTGTCTTAAGATTGTCGTGTGCAAAGGACTACTTAAAATTTTTCTATTACCATTATTGTGTAACAATTAATGTATTGACTTGTTCCATGACCATGGAGTCTTACTCCTGAAGTGGGTCCTATGGAACAGAAAAAAACAAATAAAATAAATAAATAAAATATGTTACTCTGTGCCATTGCCCTGATACCCCAGGCGGGATGGTCATTGGCGCAATAGCCTTCATGAGGACGTAATAGTGCAGGTACTATTTGTGTGATTCCTGTGTTGTCAGGGGACTCAGCCAGGAGGGTACATGCACCCCCCCCCCCAAACACACACAAATTGGCTACATGTGCTGGTAACCTATAGGTGGTATGGGGATATGGCGAGGGAGGGGAAAAGGAAGGGATGGGGATACACACTGTAGAGGCTGGATAGGGAGTTCTTACCTGAATGGGGCTGGCTATGAACCTATTAAAGGCTATTCTTGGCCTCGACTGAAATTTTTATTCTACAAATCATTACAGCTGAAGAGAGTACTATGCTAGTGAGTCTGGCCTGCATGGGTTTTAATCATCATCATCACCATCATCATTATTATTATTATTATTATTAGAAACTGATTATACCTTTCAGTGTTCAATCTGGAGCATAGTACCTTAAATATAATTCCTCCATGATCCCCTATTCAATGCTGACGTTTTTGCCTCGTCTGATGTTAAGCCTTTTACTTCAAAATCATTCTTCACCGAATCTAAGGACTTTCTTCTTGGTCTACCTCGACTCCTCTTACCCTCCACTGCCAAGCTCACGAGTCTCTTAGGTAACCTTGCTTCTCCCATGTGTGTGACATGACCCCACCATCTGAGCCTGTTCGCTCAAGTGCTTCATCTATGGTATTCATTCCCAGATTTTCTTTGATTTCCTCGTTATGGACACCCTCCTACCATTATTCCCATCTATAAGTACCTGCAATCATTCTTGCTATTTTCATTTCTGTAACCTTTACCTTATGAATAAGGTAACCTGTATCCACCCAACTTTCACTCCCATACAACAAAGTTGGTCAAAAGGTAGAGCAGTGCACTGCTAACTTAGTCTTGGTACTTACTTTCTTCTTGCAGTAGAGACTAGATCTTAGCTGAGCACTCACTGCATTAGCTTTGCTACACCTCAATTCCAGTTCTTTCAATATGTTGCCATCTTGTAAGAAAATACATCCCAGGTTCTTGAAACTGTCTACCTGTTCTAACTTTGTTCCTCCTATTTGGCACTCGGTCTGTTTAAATCTCTTTCCCACTGATAATACTTTCGTTTTGGAGATGCTGATATTCATATCATACACCTTACATCTCTGATCAAGCTCTGAAATATTAGTTTCCAGCCTTTCAATCGAATCTGCCATTACAACTAAGTCATCTGTATATGCAAGACTGCTTATTTTGTTTTCACCTATTTTAATCCCACCCTGCCAGTCTACTGTTTTCAACATATGATCCATGAATAGTATGAACAGCAGTGGTGACAGGTTACAGCCTTGTCTTACCCCTGAAATTACCCTGAACCATAAGCTTAATTTGCCATCTACTTTGCCATTGATTTATCTGGTAAACAAAGTTTAATGGATCCTGTTTCCACTATCATTCCTATTCCATTCTACTTCAAAATCTGACACATCATTGAATGTTTCATCTACTCTGAGCAATTCTTCAAAATATTCCCTCCATCTGCTCAAGGCATCCACAGTATTGAGTAGCAGCTTTCCTGATCTGTCCAAAACAGTTGTTAATTCCTTCTTCCCTCCCTTCCGAAGACTGCTAACTACCCTCCAGAATGGTTTTATCGCGGCTTGACCCAGAGTTTATAGATTATTTCCAAAGTCTTCCCATGATTTCTGCTTTGAGTCTCAAATTATCCATGTGGCACTGTTTCTTTCTTCAACATGACTTTCTTTGTCTGCCTGATTTCTAGTAAGGAGCCAATTTTGAAATGTCTTCTTCTTTTTACAGGCTGCCTTGACTGTGTCATTTCACCAAGCTGTCTGCTTTTTCCTGCCTTTACACACTACTCTTCAAAGACATTCTCTAGCTACTTCTAGTAGTATGTCCCTGTATCTTGTCCATTCCTTTTCAGTGACTAAATGTCTACATTCAACTAACTGGTACCTTTCTAAGATCATTGTTATGTATTTGTGGCTAATTTTCTGTCTTGAAGCTTCTCCACTCTTATACTTCTACATATGGAGCTGACTTTTTTTGCTCTTTTGGCCTCACAAAACCAATTTCACTGCAGATTAAATAATGACCAGTATCATTGAAGAACCCCCTGAAAACGCGTGTCAATGACAGATCTGGTTCCCCTTCCCTCCCAAGTACACTGGTGAATGTCCTTATTGTTATAAAAAGGAGTTTGTGATGACGAAGCCCAAACTGGAACAGAAATCCAAGAGCTGTTTTACATTCCTGTTGGCCTTCATATATTCTGAATTAAATCGGTCAAATACTTTCATATGTTTTCCATGTAGCGAAAGACTGTGTGTCCGTAGTCTAGGTTAAGTGGCACTGCACACTTGCCAAGATGGGGTAATGACATTTACCAAGGACAATACTTATAGTGGTTCACCTTACTTTCTCTACTTGGAAATGTGCAGGTAGCTCATTATAATAATGGCTGAAGAGAACCTACGTGAACTGATTGTTCACAAAGGTGGGTGTACGGATTTTGCTAAAATAACTCCACTGATGCAGAATTATGAATATTCCGAAATTTTTTGAACAGACTTTGTAAACAGCACAATGAAACTGCTACAGTTATTCAGTTGAATTTTCAAATGTGTGAAGTCTTACTTTTGCGGAAAAGGTATCAGACTTAACAAAACTGCTTCATCTTGGACCAGTGAACATTGCTTTGTTAAAGGGAGAACACCTGTCATTCCATCCAGAAGGGTGATTTGAAATTTTGTTTATATTTTCACTAGTTTATGTGCTGGCTAAATTTAGTAAGTATGGTCTTTATTTTTATTTATTTATTATTATTACTTTTTAGAGGTTGTGTGTGTTTTACATATTAAAATTGTTATTAGTGCAACTTTTATGAATTTTTGTAGCTGAACCAGAATTTTAGTGACAAGTATTTATTTTTGCTCTTACTGCACATTTCTTAAATTGTTTATCTTGAATTTGATTTTGTAGGTGTTCTCTTATACGTCAGTTTGTCCCCACTCTAAACCTCCATTTTCCTGTGGTCCTCTTGATAATAAATATTAAAACTATCAATAACTTGAACAATTTTGTAGATTGTGATTATATTTTTGTACCATGAAAATCATTCTGCATGCAGACATGCACATTACTGGTCAATTGCCGTGTCATGCCTTCCAATATACGTCATCTAATCATTTAACAATGTAACCAAAAATCAAGAATCTATTAATGTTAATAAAAACAATCATGCAAAATCAACTTAACACAAACAATAAAATGGGCACTGCTCACAGAAAGAACTACATCTTTGATACCAGTAATATTTCGGCGAGACCCCACGTTAACCAACTGCCGGTGTGGCGCAAGGGATAGCACAACCAATTGGGGTGCTGAAGGTCGCCAGTTGAATCCCGCCCACCAGCAAAAATTTACTTCTTTGTATTTATCATTTCCAGAAAGTTCTACATGTATCTTATGTTCACTTTTAATTTCTACTTGTTTCTTATGTTAACTATTCTTCTAATTTCTGGTACATTCTGTGTGTGTATAAATAGCAAAGAAATCTGCCTGAGAGGCAGTCAGTGCTGCGTGTATGTTTCAGTTCACAATAAACCTGCTTTCAATACAAGTCCTGTGTTCAGTCGACAAACCTGCCTTCAACGAAAATCCGGAAACTGAACTACACAGACGGTAGAGTTATGGGATTGGTGCAGTGATTGTACAAGTTCAGGAAGGTTTTGAAAAGGTAATACCCTTCGCAAAAGAGTACACTCAAAGTCTGAGATAAACTACTCTACAACTGAGAAAGAATGTCTCGCAGTTATCTGTGCTATCAACAAGTTCCGGCCGTATTTATTCGGCAAACCATTCACCATCGTGACAAAAAACCATTCTTTGTGTTGGCTGACTAGCCTAAGGGTCCATCAAGTCGACTAGCAAGATGGGCACTAAGAGTCCAAGCGTACGATGTCACAGTGGTATTCAAGAACGGGCGCAAACACAAGGATGCCAACTGTCTTTCGAGGAATTCATTAGTGGAACACAACAGCATGAATGAAATTTCAGCCCTCACTGAATTAGGTGACCTTACAGCTGAACAGAGGGAAGATACAGTACTATTAAAAACCATAGAGGCCTTGGAGAAAGGAATACCAACCAATGGAGAGTCCCAACTCATAAACAGGACATTGTATAAGAGCAACTACGATCCACTGGGACCAAATGGATTCTGGTCGTTCCAGCTCATCTCCAGCAAGCTATTCTCAAGTATTTCCACGATGCTCCAATATCCGGTCATCTGGGATTCATGAAGACCCTAGGCAGAATCAGACGCAGGTATTACTGGAAAGGTCTCTAGGGATCTGTCAAGCACTATGTGAGTCACTGTAAAGAGTGCCAGTGGCGGAAGCATGCGCCGCAATTACTTCCAGGGAATCTCATACCAATTCCACCAAGTTGGGATCAAATCTTGTAGGGAGGTTCCCGAAGTCGACAACCAGTAACTGATGGATAATAGTCTGCACTAACTACCTCACAAGCAACATTGTCGCCAAACCTGTGCCGATTGCAGAAGCTCCAGAGATCGCAAAATTCCTTGTAGAAGACATTCTTTTCAAACACGGAGAACCACATGTGATGTCATCCGATTGTGGAAAAGTATTCCAGTCAAAATTGGTATCAGAGGTAATGTCACATTGCGACATTGTCCACAGAATGACAACTGCATACCATGCTCAGACAAGCGGTCTTAAAGAACGTTTTAACAAGATGTTAGCAGATATTCTGTCGATGTACGTCGATGTTGAGCATAAGGATTGGGATACAATACTGCCAGTTGTGACATTTGCTCAGGACGACTATGTGAAATAGGTCATCACCAGGATCGAAGAAGCACGACAGCTGGCTCGCATACAGACACTGGACACCCAGGAGAAGGATCATCAGTGGTATAAAGACAAGCACCGACCTGTTGTGTAATGCCCAGGAGATCTGGTATGGATTTTTACTCCTGTATGGAAAGTTAGGCTATCAGGAAAATTATTGAAGCACTACTTTGGTCTGTATCGTGTCATACACCGCCTGTCAGATGTCACATACGAAGTTGAGGATTATGAGCCGTTGTCGAAACAACTAAAACAAAGAGACATTGTTCATGCCCTCCGCATGAAGCCTATGATCCTGAAGAGCAGTTAGGCGATAATGGCTTCTGGTTCACGGACAGTAATGATGCTGATGAAGTCACGACAGGAACGCCTGTCGTCGATAATCGTGCAGAAGGGAAGGATTCTCCAGAACTGTCACACAGAGGACCCATGACAAGATCAAGAGCCAGGACATTGCAGCTGGCTCCAAAGGGAACCTAACAGTGGGTCACTGTTTTTTCAGGAGAGGGAGCAATGCCGCAAGACCCCACGTTAACCGAGTGCCGGCGTGGCGCAAGGGATAGCATGACCGATTGCGATGCTGAAGGTCGGCGGTTCAATTCTGTCCGCTGGCAAAAATTTATTTCTTTGTAATTATCATTTCCAGAATGTTCTACATGTTTCTTATGTTCATTTGTAATTTCTACTTGTTTCTTATGTTAACTATTTTTCTAATTCTATGTATAAATAACAGAGCACTCTGCCCGAGAGGCAGTCAGCGCTGCGTGTATGTTTGTTTGCAATAAACCTGCTTTCAGTATAAGTGCTGTGTTCAGTCGAAAACCCTGCCTTCGAAGTCAAACCTGCTTCCATTTCTATGTGTCAGTATGTAATTGTGTTACAAATTACAGAAATTGCAGCAGAAAATTTTTGAAAACATATATTTTGGGAAACTGGAAAATATTTATAAAGAACAGTCACAAATCACAAAAAATATCATTTATACAAATGATAACCAGTTTTGGCCTGTTTACAGAGGCATCTTCAGATCTATGTGATTTGTGACATACACTGTTACTGATGGCCTTGTGAATTCCAGCAATTGACTACAAGAATAAAAGTGTGTGGTATCGGAAGCCTCTGACTGCACCCATTTCAAACAGTGCACTGCTTCCACATGCCATACCAGGTACCTTATGCTCTCAATGGCTCACAAGAGCACTGTGAAGATCACATAACCACCCAGCCAATGAGAATCAATAGTCCCCCACTATGTAGCACAGTTCTGAAAAGTTTATATGAAATAATATTTGACTTATCTGCCCATCTGTGCTTGCCGATGGGATGTATATACATCTTGTCTAATATCTGCTTGTATGTACTTGCAATTGCACCTTTCAGACTTATAAAATTGTTGCACCCACTTAAGAACACAGTATTAGAAGCTCACAAAGTGTACAGTAATATTACTACAGTCGGATCAACATACTTCAGTTAAGTATTTGTATATTCTCAGTATTTTACGCATTGTTATTAATCTTCTAGTGACACTGTTATAGATCAATCTACCCGTATCCTAATCCACTGCAATGTAACGAGTTAGACACCCGTAAATGTTTTATGTTCACTGCAACTAATTTCTATGTATTGACAAGACAGTGACATGAACAGAGCCAATAAAGCTGGCACAAAATTTAAGAATTTGAAAGAAATACTTATTATTATATGGATTTTCTACAGGGCAAACAAAGACTAAATGCTGAAGTGTCTAACAACTCTTGTTCAGTTACAGAGGTGACAAATTGCATCACTCAATGGAGCATTTACAGCAAACCTTCAAGCCTTTCAGCAGGCACAACAGATGCAACAAAATGTCAGACTGCTGCCTCCACCTCCACTCAACTACAGAGACATAAAATGGTGTTGCATTAGTTAAAAGGAACCCCTTTATTGCAAGATCTTAAGTTCAATGTCTAGTACAGTTTTTTTGAAGTTGTTAATAATTGTGAGATGAAAATATTAGCTCATGATGTGCATCAGCAGATCGATAGAAAATAAGTGTCCATGATGTATCTATTAAACCTCACAAGCTAGACATTGACATCCAAGAAATACTCAAAATGTACCATTAGTGTGCACCATTGACTACGGAATGAAAAATGGCATCCAACAATGATCACAAAGGTTCACACCATCAAGATTGGAGACAAACTCCTTGGAAATTACAAACCATCCAGGAGAACTGATGGAGTGTGATTGCATGCAGCTAGACTTTAAAACATAGTCTATTTCACAATGAGCTCCACCACAGACCATTTTACATTTGGTTGCATGCCATACCAAATGTTCCATCACTTTTCATCACCCAATTAAACCAATATTATTCTATATGGATTATTAGAGCAAAAATCAGTAATTTTGATATGTTACATAGCACGGCAGAGGTGTTCAAACAATATATATCAAAGCAATAGTATCAAACAAGCTAATGTCAGGACGGAAAGTAGCGATTGATTTAATAGTGATAAGTGTGTGAAGCAGCAGTTGATTCTAATAGTGATTAGTATGTAAAGTGTAGTGCTGTGTAATGTCTAGTTCAAGCACTTCACTGAATGCAGCGTCGTCACTTACATGGCTACAACTGATACTGTGACTAATCTTTAATTTATGAGGATAGTCAGTTTACTGAATGGACAAGGGTACATACAAGAACCTGTCAACCATGGATCAGGAAGGACATAACTGTAGACTGGGATACCACCAGTCTGCTATGACCCATGATGTCATCAAGATGTCGGAAAACCAGTATATGAGATATCTTAATACTTCTGTACTGTATTGTAGATACAAATAATCTGTAGTTATTACAGATAACAGAATGTACCATCGATCACAGGTCTTAGCCCAAAAATTCGCACCTTCGGCGCTCACATTCGAAATAAAATCTCTCGGTTAATCTACACCTAACTTTTTAAACACAAAATATTAATCTGTTTTGTTTGTAAACAAACTATTGTCTTTAACTCAACCACCACATAATCACTTACAAACACCCACGCACCTCGAAACTACCACGCTGCGATGGTGTCACGGGTGAATGCTGACAGGTAGTATCCCCGTCCACAGGTGAGCCGCAGGAAGAGTATTAATCTATACTGTGAGTGAAACAAGCAGCAATAACATTTGACTATAGCTCATGCTGAGACCTGTGACCAATGCTACATTCTGTTGTGGTATTATTTAGTATCTATAATACGTAAATATTAAGATATTATCCCGATGGCACTATGATAATTATGTTTAATTGAGACAGTAGTCTTAGGTTTTTGCATAACCACATACTTTAAAATCATTACATATTCGTAAAAATCTTAACATTTGCTTGTTTGCTACAAAACATTTCAATATGAGCCGCTTCGACATATATCGTTTGGATGCCGATGCCGGGCTATTTTAACACATCTTCAAAATTACCCAACAATCCATATCAATTACATGCAAACTTTAATTAAGCTACTACCAGTTTTGGGATCTTAAAGTTCCATTTACACATGTACAAATAAATTTTCAATGATGACATAAATCATGTGATCAGTGCAAGCCCTACATTACAGAATGAATGGCTGGTCTAATCATAAAGTTTATACTACAGCTCAATTTTTTTTTTTTTATACTTGAAGGTGGGATTGTAAAATACTGGAACTGGTAGTGACTTAAGGTCTGTATACAACTACTGCAATTTTTTTTCCAACAACTAAGTAAATCTAATCTTATGAATTCTCTTTTAAAAAGAGATGAATGTCCTGCACTGTTTGCAAGTTCAATCTCCAATAATGTTCATTTAAAATTGTTTTTAATTATGGCAGGAAAAATGTGCATCGGGAGAGTGACAGAAAAAAAGTATCCATCTACTATTCGTCCACAATAACTTGACGATTCCGCTTGTGCTGTCATGAGCGGAGAAAATCTACACTAGGGGAAAGCTATTCATTTGGCTCCAAACGCTGCCAAGGTTAAGCTGCCCGAAGACGCGCGTGTGCACGAAGTATTGCTGTAGGCTACAGCCTGCAATTTACGAGTAATTTTGACAATCTGGGGTGTTTACTTTGGAGTTTTGAACATACACTTGTTATGGTATACTTCTTCCAGTTGTTAGGGCAAGTAAACTTCCTGAACAATCTGTATGTAATTGTACAAAAGTATTACTAATAGTCCTACTTGTAAGGAAGTATTTCCGTTACAGTCACGATACACGAGATAAAAGTTGCATTTCATTTTGTCGTTCTTGAAAACGAGAGCAGCCGCTATCTACTGTATTCTTACCACGGAGGTTTGTATTCTAACTTCCTTGATTCTTACTAACGAGTGAAAGTCATAATGAAATAACTAACATAAAATAATAAATGTTAGACTGATGAAATGGTTGCAGTGGATTTCATATGGATCTTATCAATCGATGCTAAGGAATTAACCGAAATAAAATGACTCCATTTAGAACGAAAGTTTCTCAGAATTTCATATTCAAAATTCAATATATCTAGTTTGTTGTACAAATATTACGTAACAGTATAGAGAAATACAGCTAGCTATTTTACCAAGAGACGGTCTCTTAATTACTCTTCTGTTTTTGCACACAGTAAGAAGGCCCCTATTTTATTTGCAAATGTAATGCGTTTACATTTACAGTGACACGAAAAATTAAATTTAAAGACGGCTATATTGTCTAAATTTTCCCTTCTAGTATAACAAATTAATTTGTCAATTCATTTCATTCCTCATTACCTAGTTCTGTCAATTGTGTTTAAAAATTACCAATTGTACTTTTGATTCGGTCCGGTTCTCTCCTTTTCTAGATTGGCATTTATCAGCGGTAGTAATTACACACAAACTCTTCACGTTTACCTCAAACTTCCACAAACCGGCACTGTGGCGAATACTAGAACCAATTTTCGCTCTGCACCGAAGGATGCTCCGATTTAAACTTCCTGCAGCATTAAAACTCCACCTTTTATCGAAGTTTCACGTGTACTCAAGGCAAAGCAGTGCATCTCAATTATTTTATTTTTTTTAAACTCTGCATACTAAATTACGATGTTGTAAGTTGGACATTAATCTTTCCATTTTTCTTTATTTTCGATTCGTACGTGCATAATACCGTAGCTGTAGGTGAAATACTCGACCAGTAATATGTCAATACATTAGGTATTTCCTAGCGTCATTTAAGTGAACCGTATTTGCGTGAGAGCTGTTTCCGATTTCGTATCAGGCGGGTGATGGTGCCAGCACTGCTGTAAGCAGCCGACGTTGCCTTCCCCTCACGACTTCTCTTCCCACGTCAGCGATAGAGCGCTGTCAAGTTCGCTCTCAGATTTCACAGCGCGAATCGTCAAGGTATCATGGGCATATAATACCTTTATGGGATGTTCGTATTACACTTCACATTGTTGATATCCAAGAAACGCTTAGATCAAACCATTAACGAGCACCAGAACACAAAATGGTGCATCGCAGTGATTACAACGCTTTGCACCATTAAGTTAACCCGGTGAGAGGTATCCCAGTCTTCAGGTGAGCCGCATGCGATACCACTCGATGGCTTTGACCTTTGATGTCGGCAGGGGATGGAGGGAGGGTAGATTAGTGTTTAACGCGCCGTCGACAGCGTGGTCATTAGACGCGGGGCTTACGCTCGAATTGTTTGGGTATGGATGGGGAAGGAAATAAATGTTCAAATGTTTGTAAAGCTTATGGGACTTCACTGCGTGGTCATCAGTCCCTAAACTAACAAACTATTTATGAACTACCTTATACTAAAGACAGCACAAACATCCATGCCCGAGTGGGGGATTCGAACCCCCGACGGGGAACGACATCGCGCAGCATAGCTCCTGAATGCGCTCCGCCGCCGCGGGAAGGAAATCGGCCGTGCCCTTTGAAACGAACCATCCGGGCATTTGCCTGGAGTCATTAAGGGATATCACGGAAATCCTAAATCTTGATGGCCGGAGGTTGAGTTGAAACCACCATCCTCCTGAATGCGAGTCCAGTGTTACTACTGCGCCACCTCTCTGCGGTTTGCAGTCGGCGTGTTGTGTCGTAAGTTACAAGAGTAAACATTGATCATGTTTATTTTGTTAAGGATGTGTCCTTACTTGTTACAATACAGCACCATGATACAATTAAACACCCTAACCACTCGAAACATTAATTGTTTGTAATGGTAACTGCTTGGCAGAATTCTATATGAATTGTATTTTCACTGCTAAGTCGACGTCAAAGTCACGGTGTGCGTCGACGGCGCTTACGTAGCGCACAAAGGTTGGTAACGTATCAAATATCGTGTACAGACAGTGACATCCCTCTTTAGTCTTTTACAATGCAGTCATCATACACTTACGTTCCAATAAATAAAACGCTAATCATTGGAAACACTGATCATCTGTAATGAAGGCTTTTTTTTTTTTTTTTTTTAATTTGAAGAGATTCATTTACTTTCATGTTCATCCACATACCGAGTCCCACAATTAAAAAACTAATCCCCTAAAACATTCGTCATTTTCAATGGGTATAATTGCCTTGGCTCAGACAAAAATAAACAACTGACTGGCGCTGGTTCGTCTCGGGATGCTGCGCGACTGCTGCCAACAGCACCCCGCTGACGCACATAAAGTAAACTTCATAGCTGACCGTGCTATCGCATTTTGCGGTAGTTACTGTAACTGAATGGCCAACCTGTGGCATTACATCAGAGAGAAGCCAAAGATTTGTTTCTTTGTCCCATCGCAATAGTGTTGTCATAAGAAGGGGCAGAAAATCCGCTATCGTGTTGGATGTGCAGTTAATTTTTCACAGCAGATGTGACAGTCTTTAGGCTGTAAATCAATGTCATATATAGTGGCAATGTCTGCACAAAAAATTACAATAGTAATTAATTCAATCATAGTTCACCACAAGGACGAGGATTATGAAAACTCTGGCTATGCAGTCTACACAACTGCATCAATACAGAGGTTTCCTTTGGATTTTATTACTGAGTTCTGGGAACAGCAAGCTAAGACCAATCACTCAACTACTAAAGAGACTACCTATTAACATCATCATATTAAGCTTTTGACAATGTTGACTGAAACACACACTTTGAAATTCTGAAGGAAGTAGGGATAAAACTTGTGGAACAATATGTTTAATTCTATTTGTACTGATACCAGACAGATATAAAAATCAAAGAGGAAGAAAAGAAAGGACTAAGACAGGATTTTAGACTACCCTGGTGTTTTTGAATCTGTACAGTGTAAAAGTACCCAGGAAAAAATAAATCGAAGAAAGAAAAAGGGGAGAGAGGGATTGCCAATGGCATTGTCATTCTGTCAGATATAGCGAAAGATTTTTTTTAGTGCAGCTGAGTGGAACTGACAGTATTTTGAAAGGAGGAGGATATAGGATGTGCATCAACAAAAACAAAACACGGGTAATGGAATGCACTGAATTAAATTAGGTGTTGTTGAGGAACTAGATTAGGATACAAGAAACTAAATGTTTGAAAAGTTTTGTTATTTGTCCAGTAAAATAAGAGATGATCGAAGTAGATGGAATATAAAAAGTACAATAGCAATGGGAAGAAAAATATTTCTGAAAAAAAAAATCAATTATAGATTTACTGTCACAAACACTCTTTCTGAATGTATCTTTCTAGTGTGGAAAAGAGATATGGATACTAGGCAGTTCAGAAAACAGAACAATAGTGTCTTGAAATGTGCTGTTACATGAAGAATGCTGAACATTAGATGGGTGGAACATGTAACAAAAGAGGAGCTACTGAACAGAATTGGGTAAAGCATAGAGAGATGTATCAAACCAGTCTTTGCACTGGAGACCATAACAGCAAGATTATTTGCCTATATTATTGCACAAAGTTAATTTGCAGTTTATAGATTCTTTTCATTATCCATATTTTAAAAAATCCTGATACCCTTTCTTGATATACCCCTATATCACACATTGGTTAAATTTTACCTTTGTGCTTGGGTTTTCAACAAGCATTCAATGGTAGTCAGCACTGTCAACATACTATGCCACTGTTGCCGTAAGTATAATTTTACTCTTATTTTGAATGATTTAGCTTTACATGAGGTGCACAAAAATATAAATGGCATCTGTGACTTTTTAAAGAACATATCTGAATGTTTTAACTGAAATTCCCAGAAAATGAGAGATAATTTCTTGAATTGTCAAACTGACTACCAGTAGTGAATGTATGTTTTGAAGAGAGAAGATTAAATGTTACAGTGACATAACACATTTCGTTACGGCATAAACTTGCAATGAACCTGCTAGTATGTTTAAAAAACAAGACCTTTACAATTTAAGACAATTATATGGATAGAACTACATAGGGAGGAGAGGCTAATGCCTTTATATAGTTGTTTTAATTTAATGCAACAAGTGGCAAACTGGAACAAAACAAGAATATTTATCTTCATGAATCATTCAAGAAATCTTCAGTACAACACACTTCTTCTATTTCCAGGAGAATTGTGGTTCTCTAAATGATAGGTATAGCCCATAAAACCACTATAGTAGGAGTACATACCCAACCATGTATTCCACACCATACATACACCAGCTGCAGCTCTGGTAGCTAGAAACAAGTCTAAAAAAATGTAATGCTGTGGCAGATGCCAAGATATACCCTCCGTGTGATATGTCATTAACTGTCCAAGCGGTTACAGTAAAGGTATCATATCCTTAATCATTGCCCTCCAAAGTCTGCTGAATGCATGAAATTCATGAGTATCAACACAGAACATATTGAGTTATCATAAAGATAGCTCACTATATATTTAATATACTTTCATCTACTCTTGGTTCATAAGTTCCATGTATCACTTCCACAGTAAATAGTAATCACAATGAAAGTCATGTTATATTACCGTTTGAATGATGATGATAATGCTACTTATCTTCAGGTAACTGTACCCACTTATTATAAACGAAAATGAGCGAAATTAAATTCTGTATTATGTGTAAGCAGAGATGCCCGACGGTATTTTCCACGTCAACTCATTCACTCGGTCACAGTCCGAATTGTACATTTCGACAAGCTAAACGGCCTGGTTCACTAATTACGTGGACGCCACATTCATTATACTACTAAATACAATGTGCCCATGCCCTTAACAATACTATGGTCTTCGATCCCAACCAGGTGGGTACAATTTCTTAATGATACGAGTAAAAAAAAAAACCTGCACAGTTACAGTGAATTAACACGTGCGTTATTTACCTGATTGGATTACTACTACTGATACTGCATGGGTTTTATTTTTTATCTGAGCATTTAAAATTACTAAAGAGGGAGAGGGCGGCAGCTGATGATGACCCTGGAAAGGTTCACATGCGTGACATATGTTTACAAGATCTCATGTATGTCAGTTATGAAGACGAAACCGAAATATTTGGTTCTTACCTGTATTGCGAGATAGGTATTAGTAAGATATTTTAAAATAAAACTACAGTTTTCCGATATTCACAATGATTATAGGAGCAAAAAACTTTTACTGACAACGAAATTTTCTTCATATTTAATAATATGAACTCTGAACCAAGTTCCATATTCGTAGCTCATATTTACCATATTTGGACGATGATCCAATATACAATAAATAAATCCCAAACGTAGCTACAACAGTGATAAAACAAACAAAATAGATACGGTACTTGACTTGTCAGCAGCTGTCTTCGTTACACAAGTATTGAAGAAGTGCCTACGGTTCACTAATTGCTTCATATTAAGTCTCAAAAGTGAAGTACAAGCTAAATTCATTTAGAGATTTACGTCTCCCAGCGATTCAAAATTACTTTTGTTCATCACTGCGCTATGTGTAGGTTATATCTTCTGCAGCAAACGGAATTCCATACATATGTTCGTCCTGGCAGCCATCTTTCACAACTGTAGAAATAAATTGCTTTATTGTCACAGTGTGATACCTTCGTCTGGAGCGTGCACTATAGCTATTAAAAATTCATTCGTGAGTGGATTTACTGCAACAACAGTCCAGCACAATTCTCGATTTGTCAGCATCACAACAGGTTTCAACAGTTAGTATAGTAACCACTCCACTTAACGTCTGCATGTTTTGTTAGAAAAAAACTTATCTGTTTTTTTCTTGTACTGACAACGACTTATACTAAGTGTGTGACATGTGAAACATCTTAATGGCACAATGTAAAAGAGTTTTGTCTGTACACACTAATAATAACTTGTAAGTTATCGAAAAAAGTTAAAATTTGTTATCGGAAGGTATTTAGAAATAAAAAGTATTGGATATTGCATTCTTCGTGCAGCTGCTACTTGAGCGATATAGAAAACACACACACCACCTAATAAATATACAATGTTGTTTCCATGTTTTAAAATTGTATAGGTTGTTACGGCCTCCCATAACACACGACGATGAACATGTATACATGACGTCACGTTCGTCAGTTTTCGGCACCCATCGGGAACTGGGATTATACTCCCAGAATTCCGTAGCAGCAGATGTCCGCCATAAGTGCTTGGTACTGTATGTAGGAAAGGATCGTGTCAGTAGGAGTCCCAGTACGGCCTCATGCAGCATTCTCCTTCGGAGATCAAGGAGAAGTTACTGAGGGCACTGGATAAGGAATACAATGTAAGGTTTTAAATACTGTCGAAACACATGAAACACAGAAATTAATAAAAATTACGAAGAAACTTAGCTAAATGCGCTGTGAAAGTGGCGTGTCTGACTCCAAGTTGTGTTAGTTTTCCACTAGCTAAGGTAGAAATATACCCATATCAGACAAGAATTCCTTAACAGCAGCACCATAAATATATACAGGTTCATTCAGAAGCGTGGATTTGCTTAACATAGTGGAAGAGACGTCAAATTTCGTGTGTGGAAATTGGGTACACGGAGCTGTAAGAGGACAGTGTCTAGCCTAGACCTCCTCCTTACGCGGCACGGCGCGTGCGCACTGGCCAGTGGAGCATGGCCCGTAACATGTAAACCCAAGGCATTCACTTTGACTCATATTTCATACTGACAGCATATTAAAGTACCTTTAATTGACATAAAGTGTTACGGAGCCGTTATAAAAAATGACGTGCAAAGGATAATGAAACGGACACTTGAAATAATCATTGTAATGTGCGGTGTTTGGCATTATGATAACTGAAACGTGCAAGTGGAGTATTGTGTGTTCGCCGTTTGTGAATAAAAATGTGTGTTAATTACGTAAATAAAGTGAATTTCTATAGATTAAATGCTCCGGCAGAAGATTCGTTCCACTTATCATCCAGATTTGCTGTGACGTGCCTCTATCCTCGTTGTTTCAACGTATTAAGGGATGTTTCTCCTCACTCCTGACTTCAAAATCATTTTTGTGTTTGCCTAATCTCAGGTAATAGTGAACATAAGTGTGCGAAAACCTGTGTAATTGATTTGCACCGATTCCAGCGTGATTTAATTAAAAGGAAAGATATGTCGGAATCTACTTTTGTACTGATGCATTTGAATATTGCAGATTACCTCAGGTACGTCCTGCTGTGCTTAACTGAAACATATGTGTAATATTATTCGTATGATCTAGTTGTCCGATGGAATCCGTGGCCTATATGCATTTAGTGTACAGAATTCAAATGTAAATTAAACTGCTTATGACATGAGCAAGGTAATGAAATTCACGAAGAGGTCGAATTGGATTTCACCGAAAACTCATTAATTCCATACACCAAGAAACCTAGGCATAGTATCTGCAGCCCAGCAAAATATTTTATGTGCTGAAGGTTCCAGATTGTAGGCTGGGGAAGTGCACAAGGCACCTTGTTGGAGTAAAACAAAACATATCCTCTACTTTTATTGGAATCAACAGAAATCTAATAGTTTATAGAAATTACCACAGAAGTGCATTAGCATAATCATTTTTTTTCTATGTAGATGTGAAGTAAGTTAAATTCTTTAAGTGACCCAGAGCAGTGTGTGAGGATGCACAACTTAGAACCTCTGATATCAGTTGTAATTTTGATATATGTGCTAGATAGGTACATTTAAATACACTATGATTTGGTCCTGGATAAATAATCTTGTTTACAAATAATGTTAGACTTGCTAAATGAAAGCAGTTTAGTGTTGGTGGAATTTTGTATATCGTATAACAGATCTAATGTTTCGGTTATCAGGCGGCTTTCTGTACGGACATGTGGCATTATAATAAAGGAATGCTGCAACTTGCAAATTTATGCTTTCTGGGTTGCGATTTCAATTAGGTAACCTCATTATCAATGGTACTTCCATGTGGATAGTGGTCTGGGATCACTTTTAGTTCTTATACTGAACAAGTTCTTACACTTACCAGTTACATTTTTTATGGAATATTATTATTTTATCACAAAATAAATTGTGAATTTTTTTCTCAGTTGTACACCATTTCAACCTTTTTGTTTACATATGAGAGCTGTTAATATGGCTTTAAGGTTTACTATTGTTACAGTTTGAAATCAGAATATGAGTAGTACTCTACTGGGTTAGCATAAGGAATGCAAAAACAACCTGTTTCCATTAAATTTTATTACAGTACCTATTAATGGAAACTGGCCCTTGAAAGTTCTTACAGGTAATCACTCATATTGTAAGCACCATAGAAACTTGGAAAGGTATTAATTTTTGTTAAAGTAATATATCCTGAAGGTGTTTGGATCCACCATGTGAACATATTTAAATGCATATTTCTGTGATACAGAAAGTAGAAGGCTCTGTACTAATGAAGTTCAAATCAAGATGACTATAAACTTAAAAGAAGTTTGCTATTCAAATTAGCTTCAAATGCATTAGATTGTAATGACTAATGATTGAATTACTGTTTGTAACCTGCAACAGTCTAATTTGAAACAGTGTAGCTTATAGAAATTCTGAAATATTCATTTGTTAAATGGATGAATAAAAATTGTGAGATAATTACTAGAGAGGTGCTCTTTCGTAAAAAGATTTCTATACGTTTTCTGTGTTGAGAACCGATTATAAATTGGCCTTTTTCTATGTGATTGTTTTTAATTGCAATGAATCATGTGGTGCAGCAATAAAGTATTAGACTTTTTATTGGAAAACCCTTGACCCAAATCCCAGTTTTGCCATCCTAATTTAGGTTAACTGCAGCCTCTACAATGATGGCGCCTGAATGTGGTACACATTTAAAAGGAAAAAAAAAATCATGGTCTCTGATGCATTTGTTTTTTTGAGAAGCACAAGGCACTTAATCTTGTATATAGATGTCCTCATCCTCATTTTTTTAAGAAATGTAACACCTCATTATGACATTTCAAAGTATTTCTGAATTGATATACACATCTATCCGGTTGATTTGCATGCATAATGATACATGTTTCACCTTCTGGCCGTGCCAGACACACGGCGTTAAGAATAGGGCATTACTGTGGTTTCTGTTGGCCTCACAGCAATCAATTTATATTTTGTAGAAAGACCCAACAATTGTAAAGTCTATATGTGCCCATTAATATTAAAGGTCATGAAGAAATGACAGGTATATGCTGGGGCAGCATATTGGAGGTTTTGAATGTGTTGGTGTAAAAAAATGATTAGAATAAAACTTGTTCCATAGGTCATGAATACGACACTTCGTAATAATGTGGAAAATGACACGTTAATGAAGGTTGTCTTTACGAGACCTTACATTACGCAGAATATTGTTTTTAGATTTACTAAATTATATCTAAAAACTGATCCAATCAGTAGGAGGAGTTGTCCTTCAGAAATTCTTTTAACACATTCGCTGCTGCTGACGCTATCCTACATTGAGGGCGGACGCTCATAAGCGTCAGCCGCAGTGAAAGTGTTAAATGCTATTTGCCTATCTGTCAGGCTTTTGATGCTGCTTTGTAGGTAACCAAAGACTTTTCTGGCAGCACAATTTACCCCTTTCTGTGCCAAACTCTGATTTAGCCCTACATATTGAAGACCATCCATTCTCCTGATGTTATAGCTGTGCACAGTGCTATTACTTTTGAACTGGGTTGGATTATTTACAACAAATTTCATAAGTGAATATACTGTGAGGATACCCAAATCCTTAAATGCGTGTCTGCGGGGTGGCCGTGGGTTGGCTCCAGCATTTATTCTGATTATACATTTTTCTGCAATGAATACTTTTTAACTAAATGATGAATTACCCCAGAATAACGCCATATGAAAGCAGTGAATGAAAATAGGCAGAGTAAGCTAATTTACTGAGATTCTTATTGCCAAAATTTGCAATAACCCTAACAGCATACGTAGCAGAACTGAAATGTTTCAGCAGACTATATGCGTGTTGCTTCCAGTTTAATCTCTCACCTATGCACACCTAAAAGTTTTGAAAATTCTACCTTAGTTACAGACTTCCATTCAAAGTCTATATTTATTACTGGAGTTGTCATTTACAGTGCAGAACTGCAGTGTGTGACACCATGAAGAAATATTCAAAATATAAAATTATTCCAATTGAGAATTGAGTTACAGTAATAAGAAATAACTGCCTATACAGTATAGCCTAGTATGTTCAAAATTTGTTTTTGGTCAGGGTTATATGATGTGAAACGTGCTTGTTTGGATGAAATTACAAAATCAATCGGATTTTTTGTTGGGAGACAGGAGAAGAGTGTGTGTGCACTAGCTAGCACCATATTCTGCATGAATGCATAAATTGAAGGTGGGTTTACTAACATGTTGGTCAGTGGTGGTCACAACAGAGCCTAGTAGTGAAACATCCATCACTAAGCATTTGCAAACTAGTTTAAGTCTTAAAAATTCATCAGAACACACAGAAGAGCAACATTAGTTGAAATAAAGCTTCAGGTGTCATGCTAGACTTTAACACTTTCGCTACGGCTGACACTTATAAGTGTCAGCGCTCAGTGTAGGATAGCGTCAGCTGCAGCGAAAGTGTTAATTGGGCAGATTGATCTCTGTAGTGTCTTTCATATCTGGCCGTCCCTCTGGGCAACAAGAGCAATGCTTGTTGGGAAATGTTTTTACAGAACAGTGCTCAGCGAATTAATGTGGACTGCTAGACATTTAGTGACTAGTGACTTATTGTACAAGGTGGGTGGGGTTGATTGAAGTCTGGTATACAACTTGTCGGCTTTGACCAATGACATCATATCTCGGTTAAAGACGATAGTTTGATTACGAGCAGAACATAGGTTATAAATTAAGAGTTTGTGTTTAAAAATTTATCTGTAGCTTCTCGCTGATAGTGAGGTAAAGGTTAACAGAGGTGCCCCCCCCAAGTGAGCGCCAAAGGTGCAGATGTTTGGGCTGAGACCTGTGATTGATGTACATTCTGTTGTTGTAATCTCTAATTTACAAGGATAATCACAGATAATTTATTATCTAAAATATACAAGTATTAAGATATCCCATATGTTTATATTCATTGAGTGTTTGTTTTGTTAGTTGGTATATCTACATAGCTTATCTTGTGAAACTCAAATATGACATCATTGGTCAAATCAGACGGGATGTATCACAGTCTTTAATTATGCCGATGGTTGGTGTGCTGCTATGCCATTAGTTCTGTCAGGCTTTGGTCCACTGTGACCATGGCAGTCAAAAAGAACTTCTGTATTGTAGCTCTGCTCTAGATTGTACCAACCCTTGACACTGCTATGCTGCCAGTCACTAGCTTGTAGACGAGGTTTGTTTGACATCACATGTTGTGCACTTTTGATTAATATATAATGTGTGCCTTATCCCCCCCCCCCCCCCCCCACACACACACACACACACAGGCAGTCAGCATTATAGTTTCAATGTACAATCAGTATGGGAAGTTTTTTAAGTTTACTGGAACAAACCAATTCTGTTATTTCCTCTCCTACAATAATGTTTTATTGGCCACATTGTACATTATGAAATCAGTTGGGCATTAACATTTATCGTTGTCAGGAAATTTAGATTCCTTTACATTGCATTACCTTTCATAAGTTGCTCCACCACATAGAAAGATATTAGTCATATCATATGGGTATTTGTTTACTTAATGGGAGCTTTTACCAAAAGTACTAAATTAAGATTTCCTAATTGCATGAGAGGATCTCTTAAAATATTCACCCTCAAAGGTAATGTTCATTATGAAAACTCCTTGCTTATTTCTGAAGATTCCACATGTTTTGTTGTTTGTAGTCCCACATCCTTCAACATAGTTTTGTCCTCTACTAAAAAAATTATCCGTTACTGCCTGAAATAAAATGAGCTTGCATGCAAACTTTCATTCCCTTTTAGAGTGATATAGTAATATTAATCTGAAAATATAACTTCCACTGAATGAATAAAGTGAATTCATTTTAAAATAGGCTACTTGAGTTTCATACTAAATGAACTATTGCATTTTAATTCTAGAGAACAAGGCAGATGGTATGACCACAACAAACAGAATGTTGTTACAAAGAAAATTGCAGTCACGGTTTAGATGGAGTCAATCTCGTGAAAATGGCAATGTAATGGAATTGTCCAATGAAGCCTGCCAGAAACTAGTACAAAGAAGGAAAAAAGGGTTAAGTTATGTTGAATTTAACCTTTTCACATATGCACTGCATCAAAACAAAATACTACAGAATGGTCTTTTACATTAATTTCCAGTATGTGGAAGTTTAGGCTAAATGGTAACACACACTAAAACTTATAAATGCATTTGTGACTTTAAGGGTCATAAATTAATGAATATATTCTCCTGTGTCAGCATAAATAAGTTGTAGGTTATAAATTGCAGTGAATTATATATGTCCTGCTGTTGGTCTTCAATATAAGTTGACACCCAACAGCTGGGGGGTATTTGGAGACTTTTGTAAGGATCACAATTTTTTTTTTTTTTCCTACCATGTGCCTGCTCACATGACAATAGTGTCAGATAAATAATTTCCAGTGCACAGCGAGGATCAACTTTTTAGATTTTACTCGAGATTATAGTGTGCTCTTCCAGTTATCCTTTTTTGTACCTGCTACATAATATCCATTATTTACTTTAATTTTTTATGATATTTGTGTTTGTGCACTGAAAAGAGCAAAAATTTACTTATGGTAGCAGTGGCTTAGTGTGCTGATTTTGGCAATGGCCATTGAATGCTATTTGAAAATAGTTGCACAGAATTAGGGCAGTACCCTTTTGCCCTGACCATGAAGTAAATTATTAAGGCTGTTCCTGCTCTGTGGTTGACAGGTTATTGTATATAGCCTTGTCTGCCCAGTAAATTAATTATCCTTATAGAGTGAACATTTTGTTGCCGACATTGCCACACTACACCGCCTCTGTCATAAGTAAAATCTAACCCTGAAAAAGACAGTGCATACCATCACATATAGCCTCTGTGCCTAAAATTGGAAGTAACTAGGTCTATCAGGTTGAATTTAAGTCATAATTGGTAATTTGGTAGGATCCATGTACATCGAAGGAAACGGCATTGCCATTAATATATATCAAATGTTCGATATAATGTTTCTGAAATGGAGATTCATGCTCTGCACACCCTCACATACTAGAAAATAACTTCTTGTTTAATCTATACCTAACCTTCTTAAGGCTACGCTACAGATCATTTTTGTAAAGTCGAAGTTAGGTCAGGTAGAGGTTAGACAAGACTTTTTTTTTTTTTAGTACGTGAGGGTGCGTAGCGCGCGAATATCCAGTTCAGAAGAAACACTATATCGAACATTTTATATATATATCGATGCCAATGCCGTTTCCTTCGATGTACATGGATTCTACCAAATTACCAAATAATTCTTAATTGACAATATTGAGAAACAGTGCAGTGTACTACCAGCATAGCATTGGTGTAGTATGACAATAACTGTGTTATTCCGCCTGAATTACATCTGGCTGTTTTTGCTTCACTTTTCCTATTTTGTGACAGATCCAGATAACCTAGTAGTCTGAATTATGTTGCAGATTAGTTTGACTGTAAAGAACCTTTCAGTTTTACATTTACACATTTTCCAGAAGTTACCATGAAAATAATAATAAAAAAAATGTTTTTACAATATTTGGTTAATGTATTACTATTCTCTACGAATATTTTTCATTGAACACCCAGCATTTGCTTCATCAGTTGTATAAATGGAACTGTAGTTTTCTGATTACCACATTGATTCATGTTACAATTAGGTGCTATCTTTTACTTAGTACATTCTAAAAGATGGTTGAAATTACAGGTTATTAATTATGGCGCCGTGGAAGAAGTTATTGGACTGCTGGAAAACACACCAATTACAAAGGAGGTGCTTGAGGTAAGATTTGGTAGTAGTAGATGGATATTTCATTGGATTTGTTAAATCAATGTGATCAGTGGAATATACATAATATAGTAATATCATAATAATCCAACTTGTAATTCTGTAACACTTTCATGGATAGTTTGCAGTTTTTCCATCTCTTTTTGTCTGCAGATGTTTCATAACAGATTGAACAGTTATTCTACTTGTTCCCAATTATGGGAATCATACTGCATCTCTGATATTTCAATACTTCAGTGCAAAGGATATATTTAGTAATCACAGTTCAAAAATGACGTAGGAATATATAAATTATGTTAAAAACTCATAAATAAAGTCTACCAGACAAGAACTAGAATGCTGTTTTCAGTAACAGTTTTTTTTTTACCTCTCTTTGAACCTATTACTTTGTGTAGTTGTACATTGAACCACATGAAGGCTGCCACTGCAGTTCGCGCTTACAAGGTGTCCAGAAAAGGACTCCCTGATTTCAAAATTAAATATCTTGAAAACAAAGATTGACAGAGGAATGCAGTAAACGGTATGTTTATTGTGAAAGCTGTAAGAAGTTTATACAGCAGTTTGAAATAATAGTTACAAAAGCTGCTAACAGATGGCGCTGTACACTGTACAGCAGATATCAGCACACATAAGTGAAATAATCATATGAAAACACTCTTTGCAATCAATCACATCACAATGTTTTCAAAATGTTCACCATTGGCACTACAGAGGTGGCGCAAATGAAGAATGAAATTCGCCATCACATTTTGTAGTGTCTCAACCGAAATGGATTCACATGCCGCAGAGAACACCGATTGAAGCTCGTCCAGCGTGGCGGGATGCTTCGGGTAGACCATGTCTTTCACTGCGCCCCACAAAAAAAAGTCACAGGACGTCAAATCCAGCGAATATGGAAGCCAATCCATGCCTGCACCAGTAAATTTGGGATATTCCAAAGCAGTGACTCGACTCCTCAAGAAAGCGAAACATTTGTTCAATCCAATGTAGTCGGGCTCCATCTTGCATAAACCATTCAGTACCTGGTCAATCCTCTTAACGCTTGCTGTGTGGCGACAAATTGTTCAAAAATTGCAATGTAATGTGCACCAGTGACCGTTTCTCAAATGAAATGCCTCTGCTGCATACTGCAGCCCACACAGTAACTTAAGGAGAATACAGGGGTTTCGGTTCACACCAATATGGCTTTTCGGAACCCCAAAATCGCCAGTTCTGCTTATTCACATATCCATTCAGGTGGAAGTGTGCTTCATCTATAAACCAGATGCAGCCAATATCAAATCCTTCACTATCAATCATTGTGAGCATCTGATTAGCAAAGGCAACCCTTTGTTGCACAGCTCGTACGGGTTTGGCCTGGTGCGTTTGAATTTTGAATGGAAACATGTGTAGGCTCTTTCTCAGTATTTTCTGCGTGCTGGAACGCTTCAAACCAGTCTCTGATGCAATTCTACGGACGGATGACATTGAATTTCGCTGAATAATTCCAGAAACTGTGGTGATATTTTCAGGTGTAACTACAGTTTGCTTGTGGCCAACATGCCCCACTAGATCATCAGTTACGCTGCCTGTTCGTTGAAATTTTCCGAAGAGCGTATGAATGGTTTTCGAATCAGATCCTTTTGAAACATTAAATTGTGCTTGAAAACTTCACCTTGTTGCTGTAGGACTTTCTTCTAACCTGTGGTACTCTAGCACCAGAAAAACATGTTGTTCAATGGAGTACATGGTTTTAATCTCTTCCTTCGTTACGCTAACCTCCTTTCACGTTTCAATAGTGGAACTGATCGCTCTGGGCTTTGGATCACTATTTATACTAGGCATTACGTATGGAGATTACAGCGCCATCTGTTAGCAGCTTTTGTAACTATTATTTCAAACTGCTGTATAAACTTCTTACAGCTTTCACAATATACATACCATTTACTGCGTTCCTCTATCGATCTTTGTTTCCGAGATATTTAATTTTGAAGTCAGGGAGTCCTTTTCTGGACACCCTATATCTTCATTTTGAATGTTATTTGTATTTATGTTAAGAAGGGGTGGGGGAAGAATTTACATCAAATAACATTCAATGAGGTGGGTCTCTTACTAACTAAAATCGGGACTCTTGTGATCGAGCCATAGTTTTCCAGTTGTCAAAGATAAAACTGGTATAGTCACCAGTGCAGGAAAGTCACTGCAAATGATGATGTACTGTTAGCAATGGCACTCAGTCACTGCCATAGCCCATTAACAGTAAATTATGCCCACCGTACCAAGAGATGTGTTCATTATATGCCCCACATTTATTTCTGTGGTTATATCACATGGTGTTGTTTGTCTGTTAGCACTAGCATCTCTACACAAGCACTTCTGCTCTCGACAATTAGGTGCAGGCCGTCGGCCACTGAATTGTGTGTGGCGAGAGAGAATGCCTGAAATTCGGTATTCTTGGCCCACTCGTGCCACTGTGGAAGTAGGAATTTTGAATTCCCTAATATTTTCTAAATTGGAACGTCCAACGTTTCTCGCTCCAACTACCATTGTGTGTCCAAAATCTGTTAATTCCTGCCACGAAGTCGTAAGAGTATCTGAAACCTTTTGACCTGAGTCATCAGAGTAAAAATTACAACTCTCTTACCCCTTGAGAACATGATGCTACTGCCATCTGTCTCTATGTGTATCGCCAGCCCATGACTTTCCTCAACTCAATGTATATGTTTAAAAAAAAAAAATCATACTTGAATGTTACTGCCCACTTTGTGTGTTCTTGAAGTTTTAAGATTTTTGCAAATATTTTGGACAAAAATAATAAAAATGTAAATAATACAGAATTAAATATATAAAAATCCTGATGTCTAATGTTTATATATTTAACTATTATTTACAATTTTGTTATATTTTGTCCAAAATATTAGCAATAGTTTGCTATAAAACAGGCCAGTGCAATTTTTTTACTATTAAATTTGTTTTACTTTTTGGCCTTTTTTGAAGACCTTTCCAAAGGAATTCAGTTTACGACAAAAATTTACATATTTGGACTATGCCACCAGTGACACATTGTAAACAGCGCTAAGCTTATATTCCCGCGCATTTGATAACGGTGTATTCCACAGATATTCTTGTTTATTTTGAAAACTGCCGGACTCCATTTTGTTGATTTGACAGTGTAGTTACCACTGACCACAGTTCAGTCAGCAGCCAGCTGCCTTTATTAGAGTACTAGGCTACTTAAAAGTTGATTATTTAGTTTTCTACTTTCTGCAGTTAATTGTATCGATAGGATGCAAACAATGTGTGGCTGCTGTGTGCGGACGCAGGAGGAGTTGGCCGCAGTTCGCGAACAGCTGAGCGTGCTGTTGGCTATGGTCAGCCGTCTTCAGGCTGCTGCCTCGGGGTGCAGCGATGTTGGGGAGTCTGGTGTGTCGAGTGGGACACCTTAGGTTTCTCATGCTTCGCTCTCTGTCCCTCCTACCTACCGGTGTACCGGACATCGTCGAGCCGCCTTCTCTGCAACAGGAGTGGCGGGTTGTACGGCGTTCGCGTCACTCAAGACGGAAGGCCAATGTGGAGGCTGGACGTCCGCCTGCGCCCATTTGTCCTGTGAGTGAACATGTGGCCACTCCTTCAGCAGGGTCGGAGCAGGTGGACGGGGGGAGGGGATTATTAGTTATTGGGAGCTCCAATGTTAGGCGTGTGATGGAGCCCCTTAGGCAGATAGCGTCGAGATCCGGAAGGAATTCCAACGTCCACTCGGTGTGTCTGCCGGGGGCCTCATCCGAGATGTGGAGGCGGACTTGCCTGCGGCTATCGAGGGTGCGGGGTGCAGTCGACTGCAAGTTGTAGCTCACGTCGGCACCAATAACGATTGTCGTTCGGGTTCTGAGGACATCCTCAGGTCCTATGAGCGGCTGGCGGAATTGGTGAAGGCTGCTGCCTTCGCACGCGGGGTGCAAGAAGAGCTGTCAATTTGTAGCATTGTTCCCAGGGTTGATCGGGGTCCTTTGGTTTGGAGCCGAGTGGAGGGTCTGAACCAGAGGCTTCGCCGACTCTGTGACAGTCATGGCTGCAGATTTCTGGATCTGCGTTATCGTGTGGGGAATTTTTGGGTGCCCCTAGATAGATCAGGTGTGCACTACACTAAGGAAGCGGCTACTCAGGTAGCAGAGTACTTGTGGAGGGCACATGGGGTTTATTTAGGCTAGGCGCTAACTCTGATGAGCACTCGCCTATCAGCATTCAAACAGCAAATTCAGGCCACGTTCGGAACAAAAATTCGAACATCAAAATATTAGCCCCGCACTTACAGAGTGTTAGAAACAAAGTTCCCGAATTTGCCGCACTGCACAGAAGTTATTGCGCTCAGATAGTTTTAGGCACCGATAGCTGGCTAAATCATGATGTGGCAAGTTCAGAAATATTTAGCGAAGCGTGGAATGTATATCGGAAAGATAGATCTGATACAACTGGAGGAGGAGTGTTCATCGCTGTGGATAAAGGTATTGTTTCTACTGAGATCGAGGTTGAAAGTAACTGTGAAGTTACCTGGGCACGTGTAACAGGTCTAAAAGAAGTAAAGTTAATAGTTTTTTTTTTCTTCCACGGCCCCCCATTGCTGCTGTAGCAGTTTTAGAATCATTCAGAGAAAGTCTACACCAGGTAGTGCATAGGTATCTGGGCCATTAATATTAGTCAGAGGAGACTTCAACCTTAGGAGTATAGATTGGGACCTTGCTAGTTACATTTCAGGCGGTACAGACAAGCAGTCGTGTGAGCTACTTTTGGACACATTCTTCGAAAACTGTCTTGAGCAGTTAAACTGGCAACCCACGCGCAATGGAAATATTCTAGACCTTATAGCCACAAACAGGCCTGACCTTATTAACGATGTCTGTGTAGAGACAGGAATTAGTGATCATGATATAGTCATAGCGTTGATGGTGACCAAAGTTCATAAACCAGTCAAGAAGGCTAGAAGCGTGTTTTTGTTGGGAAGAGCCAATAAGCAAATGTTACGATCACACTTAGAAAATGAATGGGCATCGTTTAATTCCCGGACTATGGATGTAGAGGAATTGTGGACTAAATTTAAGTGCATAGTTAATAAAGGGTTAGAGAAATACTTGCCAGTAAAGACGATTAAGGATGGAAAAGATCAACCGTGGTATAATAATAATGTTAGAAAGCTGCAGAGAAAGCATTGGTTGTTGCACTCTCGATTCAAAAAAGAACACGCAAATGATGACAGGCAAAGTTAGTAGAGATTCGTGCGTCTTTAAAAAGATCGATGCGTGAAGCACACAATAATTATCGCAGCCATACCTTAGCAAAAGATCTTTCCGAGAATCCGAAAAAATCCTGGTCCTATTTAAAATTGATAAGTGGGTCAAAGCCCACTGTCCAGTCACTCATTGATCATTCTGGGGCAGTAATAGAAGAAAGCAAATGGAAAACTGAAGTTCTAAATTTAACCTTTAAGAAATCTTTCACGCAGGAGGACCGCACAAATGTACCATCATTTGAGCAACATACTAATTCCACAGTGGTAGAGTGCCAGACTACAAATCCAAAGGTCGCGGGTTCGATCCCCGCGAAGTCCTAGGATTTTTATCTGTCACTTTCCACTTCTTTCACCTCTGGCAGTATTGCTCATGTGAAAAATACCAAGTAGCACTGTGGTTCGTAACCCATGTTAAACTGTAGGTCCCCCTATAACTGGCTGGGTAAGTCAGTTCAAAGGTCGGAGGAAGGCAACGGCATACCACCTCCAAACAGGACAATGCCTAGTAAAGCACTGTGGTGTTCAAACCAATCTTCAGATTGTTGACTGCTTTACCTTACCTTTACTAATTCCCAAATGGGGGACATAGCAATAGGTATTTCCGGTGTAGAGAAGCAGCTGAGAGAGCTAAATACGAAAAAGTCTGCTGGTCCGGATGGAATACCAGTTCGGTTTTACAAAGACTATTCTGCGCCATTGGCCCCCTACTTAGCTTGCATTTATCGCGAATCTTTAATTCAGCACAAAGTTCCTAGTGATTGGAAAAAAGCGCAGGTGACTCCCGTTTATAAGAAAGGAAAGAGAACTGACCCACACAATTACAGGCCAATATCGTTGACATCAGTTTCATGTAGAATTTTAGAGCATATTCTCAGTTCAAATATAGTAAATTTCCTTGAAACGGAAAAGCTTCTTTCCATGAATCAGCATGGGTTTAGGAAACATCGTTCATGTGAAACTCAGCTTGCCCTTTTCTCACATGACATCTTGTGAGCCATGGACGAAGGGCAACATACGAATTTTGTTTTTCTCGACTTTGAAAAGGCATTCGACGAGGTGCCACACTGCAGACTGCTAACGAAGATACGAGCTTATGGAATAGGTTCACAGATTTGTGACTGGCTGGAACACCTCCTAAGTAACAGAACGCAGTACGTTGTTCTCGACGGCGAGTGTTCATCAGAGACGAGTGTATCGTCAGGCATGCCCCAGGGGAGTGTGATAGGACCGCTATTATTTTCTATCTATATAAATGATCTGATCGCCAAAGTAAGTTGTAATTTGCGGCTGTTTGCTGATGATGCTGTGGTGTATGGGAGGGTGTCGTCTTTAACTGACTGTAATAGCATACAGGATGACTTAGACTTCTAGTTGGTGCGAAGAATGGCAGCTAGCTCTCAATGTAGAAAAATATAAGGTGATGCGCATGAGTAGAAAAACCAATCCTATAATGTTCAAATACAGCATTAGTAGTGAGTTTCTTGATGCTGTCGCATCGTTCAAATATCTGGGCGTCACATTGCAGAGTGATATGTAATGGAATGATCATGTAAGGACAGTTGTGAGTAAGGCGGACAGCCGACTTCGATTTATTGGGAGAATTTTGGGAAGATGTACTTCAACTGTAAAGGAGACCGCGTATAAAACGCTTGTACGACTACGTCTTTGAGTATTACTCAAGTGTTTGGGACCCGCAGCAGATCAGTTTAAAGGAGGACATACAGGCAGTTCAGAGGTGAGCAGCTAGATGTGTTACCGGTAGGTTCGACCAATGCGCGAGTGTCACGGAAATGCTCCGGCAACTCAATTGGAGACGCTGGAAGATAGACGACGTTCTTTTCGTGAATTTCTGTTAAGTAAGGGCCAGAATTTGAAGCCGAGTGTAGTAGGATCTTGCTGCCGCCTACTTACATTTCGCGTAAAGATCACAAAGACAAGATAAGAGAAATTAGGGCTCGTATGGCGGCATATAGGCATTCTTTTTTGCCTTGTTCCATTTGGGAGTGGAATAGGAAAGGAAATGCCTAGTAGTGGTACAGTGTACCCTCCGCCACGCACCTTACGGTGAATTGCAGAGTATGTATGTAGGTGTAGATGTATGCATTTGGAAATAAACCAATATCAGTTAGTATGATTATTCATTGATTAAAATTTTGGAGCTGAATAGCCGTAGTTGAACCATGAACTTCTTCCTTCTTTCGTTGACAACTGTGGGCAACATCTTTCAAGGTGAGTGGACTTGCTCATGTTTTGTTTTAATTCTTTTTGTTTATTTTTCCCCCTTCTTTCTTAATATAAAAAGGTATTTTCCTGTGACATATTCATCCTTAGATGAAATTTCAACCTCGGTTGAATTATGTTGTCTTGTTGAAATGGAAGCAGGCTTGACTTCGAAGGCAGGGTTGTCAACTGAACTCAGCAATTATACTGGAAGCAGGTTTATTGCGAACTGAAACATACGTGCAGCACTGAGTGCCTCTTGGGCAGAGTGCTGTGCTATTTATACAAACAGAATGTACCAGAAATTAGCAGAATAGTTAACATAAGAAACATGTAGAAATTACAAGTGACCATAAGAAACATGTAGAACATTCTGCAAATGATAAATATAAAGAATTAAATTTTTGCCGGTGGATGGGATTGAACAGGTGACCTTCAGCACCCACAATTGGTGCCGCTATCCACTGCGCCCCGCGCAGTCGGATAACTTGTGGTCTTGCGCCATTGCTCCCTCTCCTAAAAAAAAAAAGTGACCCACTTTTAGGTTTCCTTTGGAGCCAACTGCAATGTCCTGGATCTTGATCTTGTCATGGGTCCTCTGTGTAACAGTTTTGGAGAATCCTTTCCTTCTGCATGATAACCAATGATAGATGTTTCTTTTGTGACTTCATCATTATAATTACCGTCCTTAGAGAGAGAGAACAAGAAGACATTTTTGCTTATCTATTCTTCAGGATTGTAGTAAGGCTTCATGCAGAGGACATGGACAATATCTGTTCGTTTTTGTCATTTTTGTGATGACTCATAATCCTCGACTTCGTATGTGACGTCTGACAGGTGGCGTATGACATGATACGGACCAAAGTATTGCTTCAATAATTTTTCTGATAGCCCAACTTTCCATACATGGGTAAAAATCCATACAAGATCTCATGGACTGTACACAACAGGTCAGTGGTTGTCATTATACCGCTGATGGTCCTTCTCCTGGGCGTCCAGTTTCTGTATGCGAGCCAGCTGTCTTGCTTCTTCGACCCTGGTGATGAGCTGTTTCACATAGTCATCCTGAGTGTCATCTGGCTGGAATAGGAGCAGCGTATCCATTGTCGTCTCAGCTTCATGGCCATGAAGCGAGAAAAACGGTGTGAAGCCTGTGGTGTCTTGACTTACAGTATTATAAGCAAATGTCATGACTGGCAGTATTGTATCCCAAACCTTCTCCTCAACATCGACATACATCGACAGCATATCTGCTGACGTCTTATTAAAATGTTCTGTAAGACCATTTGTGGGAGGATGGTATGGAGTTGTCATTCTGTGGACAATGTCGGAACGTGACATTACATCTGATACTGGTTTTGAGTGGAATACTTTTCCTTGATCAGATATCATCACTGTGGTTCTCCATACTTCAAAATAATGTCTTTACGAAGAATTTTGCTTTCTCTGGAGCTTCTGCAGTCGGTACAGGTTTGATGACAGCGTAGCATGTGAAGTAGTCAGTGCAGACTATTATCCATCGGTTACCGGTTGTCAGCTTCAGGAACCTCCCTAAAAGGCCGATTCCAATTTGGTGGAATGGAGCTGCTGTAGGTGGAATTGGTACAAGATGCCCTGGAGGTAATTGTGGCACATGCATCAGTCACTGGCACTCTTTACAGTGACTGACATAGTGCTTGACAGATCCCTAGAGACCTTTCCAGTAATACCTGCGTCTGATTCTGCCTAGGGTCTTCACGAATCCCAGACGACTAGATAGTGGGGCATTGTGAAAATACTTGAGAATAGCTGGCTGGAGATGAGCTGGAACGATCAGTAGCCATTTGGGGCCCAGTGGATCGCAGTTGCTCTTAAACAATGTCCCGTTTATAAGTTGGAACTCTCCATTGATCGGTTCTCCTTTCTGCAAGGCCTCTATGGTTTTTAATTGTGCTGGATCTTCCCTCTGTTCAACTGTAATGTAACCTAATTCAGTGAAGGCTGAAATTTCATTCATGCTGTTGTGTTCCACTTATAGATTCCTTGAAAGGCAGTCGCATCCTTGTGTTTACGACCATTCTTGAATACCACTGTGACGTCATACTCTTGAAGTCTTAGTGCCCATCTTGCTAGTAGACCTGATTGATCCTTCTAGCTAGTCAGCCAACACAAAGAATGGTGGTCTGTCATGACGGTGAATGGTTTGCCGAATAAATATGGCCGGAACTTGTTAATAGCCCAGATAACTGTGAAATTCTTTCTCAGTTGTAGAGTAGTTTATCTCAGACATTGAGAGTACTCTTGATGCATAGGATATCACCTTGTTAGCACCTTCCTGAATTTGCACGAGCACTGCACCAATCGCATACTCGCTAGCGTCAGTGGTAAGTTCAGTTTCCGCATTCTCGTCATATAACGTTAGAACTGGTGCGGAAGTTAGAGCCTCCTTAAGTGCCCGGAAAGCTCTTTCTTTTGTCCCATCCCAGTAAAACTTGAGATCTTCTTACAGACGTTCTTGTAATGTATGTGCCTTTTTACAAAACCCTTTTATGAAACATCAGTAGTATGAGTACAGCTCAAGAAAACGTCTCACATAACAAATGTGTTGAGGAGTTGGAAATTCTGTGACTGCCCTTACTTTATCTGGATCAGGACAGACACTATCTCCGTTGACTAGGTGCCCCAGGATTTTTCTCTCTTTAGCAACAAAGGGATATTTATATGGATTCAGGCGGAGTCTTGCAGTCTGAACACACTTCAACACAGTTGACAGGCGACTCAGATGTTCTTCAAATGTTTTCGAGTAAACAATAATGTCATCTAAATAGCAAAGACATGTTGTCCACTTCAGGTGTCGAAGCAAGTTCTCCGTCATGCATTCAAATGTGAGCGGAGCATTACATAATCCAAATGGCATTACTTTCAATTAATAGAGGACGTAAGGTGTAATAAAAGCCGTCTTTTACGTGTCAGCTTCGATTTACCAGTAACCTCTCTGCATGTCCATAGTTGAGAAATATGTCGCTCCTTTCAAGCAGTCTTAGCTGTCGTTAATGCGCGGCAATGGGTAGACATCTTTCTTTGTGATTTTGTTCAGCCGCTGATAGTCAACACGGAATCACCACGTGCCAACCTTCTCCTTTACGAGGATCACCGGAGATGACCAAGGCCTCTCCGAGGATGAATAATGTCATTGTGCAACATCTTCTCCATTTCCTCCTGAATTATCCGTCTTTCAGCCAGCGACACTATGTGAACACTGGCTAATTGGTGAATGATCCCCAGTATTGATATGGTGCCTTATCATGGTCCGTTTCATCTGCCTTTTCTCCTGCTGAGGCATGAATGCACCCAAAAATTGGTGTACTATAGCTAACACCTGCTGGCGTTGTTCCTTGATCAGTCCAGGCCCTGTTGGTAGTTCCATAGTTGTTTCCTCCAGCGTGTTGTCTGTACTAACAGCAGAGCATGGGTCTTCATTGATGATGTTGAGCTCACTGTCCTCGATTGGTTCAGCTGTCCCGACACACATTCCTTTGGGGATAAGTTGTGACTGCTCATGACAATTAGTGATACAAGTCTCTCCTTGACCACCAGTAATGCTTATGATAGCCACTGGTATGTAAATTTCTTTTGTGAGCCTAATAAACTTTTTACAATTGATAAGCACTTCACAGTTTAACCGGTCATCTGTGTTTGTGATTGGAACTGTTCTTTGTGACTGGAACTCTTCTCATTGTCAACAACGTGATCGTCACATTGTGAATGGGAAATAAGTTCCCAGAAAATTCTGTATTACGTGTACCCATAGGAACGACTTCATCTATTTGCACCTCAGATCTTCCACAGTCAATGATAGCTTGGGATGCCTGAATGAAGTCCCATCCGAGGATGATATTACGACTACATTCTGTTAAAACAAGAAATTCAAATGGTTGGATCTTGTTGTTGATGGATATTCTTGTGACGCAAGTCCCTGCTGGCTGGACGTACTTCCCATTTGCGACCTTCAGCACAGTTGTCCCCGTATCACAGAACATTGTCTTCTTTAGTGTGCAGCGGTAATTATCCAACAGCGCAGTGGCTAGGGGAGTGGCTGGTACCTCTGTACGGTGACAGTGAATGGCAGCGGTGCGTCGGGAAGCGACCTCGTCCAGGGTACTGCAATGGGCTTCTCCCCATAGGTCAACTGAACTCATCAGCAGGTGACTGCCTGGGATAGATCTGCTCTGGTGGCTGATGTCTTGCGGCAAAATAATTTCCAAATACTCGCCTTCTCTCTCTGCAGTAGCGTACATGTCCAGGGCGCCCACAGTGGAAACACACTGGTGTATTGTTTCTGTCCTCCAGACATCTGTTCTTCTACGAGGCGTCATAGTTGCCAAGATAGTTGGTTGTGGCTGCGTTGGCCAGTTCTTAGGCTGTCATTTGGCAGCTTCAGCATAAGTCATTGTAGGGCGAGGCCATTCTTCTCGTCAGGTGTGACTGGCGGGCCAGACAGGTGCTAATGTCTGAAATACCTTTTCCTCAGCTGCGCCAGCTTCCTCGTGATTTATAGGGCTTACATCCATGGCCATAATCTGATGCTTGCTTGGTCCAACAGTCCCGGCTGCCATAAACTGTTGTAATTCTTCTCTCACAATATGTCGTATGAGAGAGCAAAGTCGTGCTGGTCTTCCATAATGGCCATAGGGACTACATTGGGGAGCCTTTCATACTTCTTTCGTCCAACCTTCTTCTGTTGCGTCTCTTCAATCCACTGGCACCACTTCTTCCGTTGTAGAGACGTCTTTTATTAGAAGAGCTTGTTACGTTTCTTCTGCAATGCAATTCATCAGGTGTATGATTTTGTCAGCCTCAGTCATATCCAGATTAACTATGTTACATAGGGCCAAAACATTCTGTATGTACGACTGTGTCGTCGTTTCTGGTTCTTCAGTTGTTCCTTTGCTGAGCAGTTTTGTCATATTACAAAACGTTGAAGAAGAAGAAGAAGAAGAAGAAGAAGAAGAAGAAAGAAAAGCTGCAGAGAATTATCTCCACTACAAATCCATGATGTACAGAGCTTTTTTGCTCACTGAGATCTCCTGATCTCACACCCTGCGACTATTTACTATGGGGTTATGTGAAGGAAACTGTGTTCATCCTGCCTAAACCAACAACTCTGAAGGTTCTATGGAACTGGATCACTGGTGCCCTACGTTCGATAACAGCTGGTATGCTTTCACACATTTGGGACTAGTTTGGGGTCATTCCATGTCAACTAAGCTACCACGCCCTGCTCGAGTTTCGCGGATTTTGTTAAAATTTTATGTAAACATTCACACATGTCCACAATGAACATTGGTAAATTTTAAGGCTCGTTGAAGCAATTGTGTCTAATATATAGTCAGTTTGACGCCATGTGTGACTTTGTACAGGGTGAGCGTAAGTTTCTGGTGACTTTGAGCTGTTATAACTCGGGCAGTATTTTGTCAAAAGAAATGATGTTTGTCCATCTTATACAACTGTATACGTTGTCATGGTAATAATAATGAAAATTATTTTACATGCCATATACAGCCAAAGTTGCTCACAAAAAATGGGTGTCTAAAACAAATTCAAAGTTTGGCATCCTATATCTCAGGGACTAAAGCTATGGCGAATGTGAAACTTGTCATGTGGTAACCTAACAATACAATGTTCTCAGACAAAGTTTCGTTTCTGTACAGCTTTCCAATACTTAATTAATGAAGTGCAAAGTTGAAGATTTTAGAAAAAGATTTTAAAAATGCGGTATTTTCGACCTTATTTTGCAAAAAAAAAAAAAAAAAAAAAAAAAAAAAAAAAAAAAAAAAAAAAAAAAAAAAAAACATGTTCTATAAAACTTTCCAGACTAGACTGAATAGAAAGACCATTATTTTAACTGAAAAAAGAAAGACAGAGAGGGAGAAGCATTTGATCTTCCAATTCAGGCTACAGACTGGTAGATAACTTGAATCAAAGTTGAATGTGTAAATTGTGGCACGAAAAAAATGTTAAACCTTGTATTCTTATGTCTGCTAAAGTAAATGCATGCTGAACATGAAACTTAATGGGTTAGCAGCACAGGGATGTGGCATAAAAAAATTCAGCCTCCTACTATTTTCTAACATTCTACAAAATTTTCATAAACATGACGATTTTTGTGAGAAGGTGAAAATAGGGTATATTCGACACTTGTTTTACAAAAACCAGCTTCTGATCAAGCTTCGAAACCAGTCTCATTTGAAACAATGTGTTTTAAGGAATCAGAGGCACATGGATTTAATTCCCAACATTGATAAACAATGCTACATAAATTGAAGCAAACTAGGAGGAAAAATAGTGCTGCCAAAAAGGTTTTACGTTCGAGTTTTTATATCTCTTTAAAACTATGATAAATGCATAATTTTGCACACAACAAATTAGTAACATAAGTTTTCTAGCGTAAAATATCATTCACATTCTGCATTCCTGATTTATTTATTTATTTATTTTTTTACAAAAATCAGTTCAAACTTTTGATTTACATAAAATTAGAAATATGTATCTAATTTAATTTCCATTTTGATTATTTGTTTTCCATAGTTTAATTGAATTTATTTACAGTTGGAATGAGCTTTTTATCAAGCATCCAGAAAAATCACGTTCGGGTCATTCCATGTCAATTCAATGCAGTAAAGTAACATTTTCAACCTGACCATTTCAGACTTCTTTCAAATTTGGTGCATGCAATGACCCAGATAAGATATGGAAAAACACCAATTTGCAGGGCTGTATTACAACTGCGCAGAAAGTTAGAGGTCTGGAAAGTTTGGAATTAGTGCGAAATTTACATGCGTTTGTATCAACATAAAAGACTGTAATTCTGGTTCTAATTAAGTTACAGCAATGAAAATGGTACCATTGGTAAGCTAATGAATAGACCTTTACACTGATATGCCACATTGCAGGTTTATGACTATTTTTATTCTAAAGGTTATTGACCTTTACTTTTGACCTTAAATCAAAACACCCCATCTTCAAATTTTCTGGAAAAATATACTTTATTGTTCCATTATGTTATTACAAATATGGTACATATCAAAATGACACACCAAAGGCATCATTCACAAAAAATGGTTTTGTCAGCATGAATACATTACCGAAATGAAGAAGATAACTCACATGTATCAAACACAAATTATGATAACATACAATCCATAAGTAATATTCTACAAAAATATAGTTCACACTATTATAATGGTATTATGAACCATTTACATTACAATGTTAATGAAAAGGCAATGAAAAGTGATTAGATCTCTCCTCACAATTCTCCAACTAAATTGTTAATGTTCACCAGATCTGATGCAGGGAGATTGTATGTCCATCCAGTTGGTGTCACTGGATCGACTCTTGTGGTAATGTCACATTTTCTGATGACACAACTGTCTGGTTTGGCAGGAAACACAAATGACGGAGACGGTCCATGTGAATGCAAGAAGTTGACTACTTCATCTGTTTCTTCACAAGTTTGTAATACATATGCAATCCACCAATGATTGTCATACATACAGGCAACAAATGCGTGTATAACTGTTAATAGCATTTCATTCACCATAGCAATCACTGACTCTTCTCTACTCAGTGAAGAAGCAGAATATGTCTTTGTCCTTACTAAACCTGTATTAACAGTTATTACGATATAAAGCTTATGGGTACCTGGAATTGTCCTTGTATTTTTGAAACATTGTTTCAGCTTGGCGAAATCTTCATTATGATGGGAAACGAATGTGTAATGGAAGATAGATGTAGGAATATTTTCCTTGCACCACTCAAACAACTGTATTGGTGTCATCATATGATTTTCATTATGTTGCTTGAGGCTGGCAAGTCTTGCTAATTTCTTTACAGTTCCTGCTACTCCATCAGAAGATCCTTTACCATGCGCTGTAGCATAAAGTTATTTCTGTTATTGTATTGGGCAGCACATCCATCTGAAAAGTAAGTAAGTGATGAAATTTTTCTGGAAAGAAAAAACACACACTGTATCATGCTGAAGGCAGTCAGATATTTCCAAGCATGGTACATGTCGTATTTCATTAGTGCTTGTGTCTCTGTAGTACGCTACAGATGGGTGATTTGTAGCCTGTGAATTATTCCAACGGAATACCTGTACCTCATCCTGAATGGTGATGAGTAATTTTCTGCAAAATCATGAAGAACAAGATACTCATTTATTTTGCAACCTTCTTTAGTGATGTTACAGAAATGTGACTGCTGCTGGGTGATAAATGAGTGTGTCAGGAGCTGTGTAACTTCGATGAAATCATCTGTTGACTTTGTTATAGCCTCTAGAATTACCCTGCCCATAGTTAACCAACACTTATATGTAATTTTGTCAATGCATTTCTTACTAAACAGATCATACAGATAAGCAGTTAGTCTTGTCACACTTTTGGATGATAGGAACATGAATCTAAGAAACATACTGGTAATGCAGGATTGCATGTAACAAATGCTACACAGTGCTTGTATGATGCTAATGTGTGTTCTTCACACTTTGTTAGCACTTTCAGTTTACACCCTTCAATCATTAACTTGAAATTCTGGTGTGACACACACACACACACACACACACACACACACACACACACACACACACACAAATGGTATGGGTCCCACTGGCATTGGCAAGAACACAGTGCTTTGGCAGCAACTCGCAAAATTTTGAGAATCCAATATTTATATCTGGGTATTTATCTTTGAAGTAGGAATGCAGATCCTTAAGGTTGTGCAACACTAGCTGCTTCTGCTTATGTACTTTAATTCTATTTTCTTTCACAGGCACAAAGTTTTTTCTTCCTGGCATCATACGGCTCACATCATGATCGCAGTAAAAGCCATGCACACGCTGAACGGTTTTCTCACATAATGTCTTACCTGGCTTTGGATATGGTGTCACCAATATACCATGTTCTGCTACTAACTGTATTGCTGTCTGAACCATGTAATCTGAAGCAGAACATTTTTTCATAGTTTTCCTTATTCTCCAACTCTTTGGAAGTACAGTCAGAATTTGTATTTTGTCGCACATACTGTCTGAATTGTGAAACTTATCTTTCAGCTGGGCGATGATTTCAGTTTCTCCATTTTCACACTCTTCTTTTTTCAGTTGTGCCACATAAGTATGCTCCAACACAGAAGCTATTTCTTTTTCCAGTTTTTGTTTTGAATACTTTTTCTTTCTCTCTGAAGTCTCTTTTTCTTCGCAGGAGATTCACATAAATACTGAAGGCTGCTATTTAAAGAATCGAGTGCCAGATCTGAAGCTACTTCATCTTCACTTAAATCTTCTTTGGAAGTACCAGGCTCAATTGAGGCAACATCTGCAGAGCTTGTTGGGATTTCTGATATTTTCTTTCTACATTTACTGCAAATTTTTCCACCTAAAAATACATTGGGACATTTGTTTATCATCCACTCCTGAATATTCCTTAAATTCTTCTACACTCTTGCATGACTTACTTCCCTAATGGGATTGCAACAATACAATTTTGACTTGAAATCCATTTTTTACAAACTATTACTAAACGTTTCTTTACAACACATGTACACAGCACTTTAATTAAACAACCCACATCCATGACACAGTTTAATTGTGATTAAATAAGTCTCTCTTATTGGCTCTTCACTAAAACAGGCTAACGTTGATTGGTTAAAATAAAAGTCTCTCTGATTAGCTGTTCACAGCTAGAAATATTACAGAATTGGTCAGAATAAAAGTAACTGCTATTGGCTGGTTTTCTAGAAAAAAATGGATTTAGGCTAATAGCTGCTTACTGCATGTTGATGGTTTTTTTTTTTTTTTTTTTTTTTTTTTTTTTTTTTTTTTTTTTTTTTTTTTTTTTTTTTTTTTGTGAATGATGCCTTTGGTGTGCCAGAAAATTTGAAGATGGGGTGTTTTGAGATATTCAAGGTCAATGACCTTTAGCATAAAAGTATCCAGAAACCTGCCATGTGGCATATCATTGTAAATTAGAACCAGAATTACAGTTGAGACAGGCACATGTAAATTTTGCACAATTTCCAAACTTTTTAGACCTCTAACTCTCTTCACAGTTGTAATACAGCCCTGCAAATTAGTATTTTTCCATCTCTTATCTGGGTCACTGAATGTACCAAATTTGAAAGAAATCTGAGAGGGTCAGTTGGAGAGGTGCGTTGAATTGTCATGGAATGACCCATTCGGTTTTCCAATGTGTGCTAACAAAACCTGAAAATGACGGACATATTTGAGGAAATCTACTGTGTCAACAGTATACAATACAGCAACCTGTGTCCATGTTAAATTGCATGCGGTTTTTATTTTTAAATTGATTAGTAATTTCTCACAATAGTGCCTTGCACTATCTCATACATGTTGAGGTATTTTCTTTTGTTGTGCAGGCAGACCTAGTCATTATCCTTAAGCTTGATCTCTAAACATAGAGCAACAAGTAATTTTGCTGACCCACTGTCCATAGATTCGACCCAATTTTCTTCCAATAGTAGTCGCCCCTGTGGCATTTTGAGGATAATTGCTTTCCGATCACCACTCAGTCATTGGATCATCTCATCGATAAACTGACATCCAATTCAAACAGAATTCAACACCAAAAAGTAGTTCATCTAAATTTTACAATACCTTGTAAGGTCCGCTAGTAACAACACAGGATCTAGATAACCGGCATGTCACTGCAGGCAATGCTGGGAGGTCAACTCAAAGACCAATACTGCATCTACTATTCTCTGTTTTCACCTTTGAAACACACCATTTTTTGGGTCAGCGTCAAGGGACGGTTATGTAAACCGAGGCTGTTTTTTCGGGCCAGCATCAGGGGACAGGGTTATAAAATGGTCGTTCAGCTGGGTGAGGCCTGCACAAATGCGTAGACAATGTAAGGCAGCAGGTGAGGTAGCCAGAGGGCCTCGTTCCGTGGTTGAGTCTCTAGGTTCATTGCAATAAAGTGTAATGTAACTTTTCAATACACACACAGAAAATACAGTAGCAAAACATGGACAACAGGTTGCTGCAGTGTAGCCTGTTGCCACAGTACATTCCTTCAAATTTTCAGGTATTGTTACAGCACATTGAAAAATAAAATTTGGTTCTCAGAGTGCTTGAAATAATGCTCTTTCCAGCTGTGCATCCTATGAAATTATGGAAAATCAGATTGAATGCTATAGATATTTGTAATTTTTACAAAAAAATCTTATATTAGAACTACATTTTTTTAGAAATTTGGAAAGCCATATGTAAATGATATTTTATACTGGAAAACTTTATATTACTAATTTAGTGTGTGCAAAGTTAGACATTTATCATGGTTTTCATTAAAAAGATATAAGAACTCAAGAGGCAAAACATTTTTTGCGTCACTATTTTTCTGCCTAGTTTGCTTCAATTTATGTAGCATTGTTTATCAGTGTTGGGAATTAAACCCCTGTGTCGGAGATTCCTTAAAACATGTTGTTTCGTATGAGACTGGTTTCAAAGCTTTAGTAAAAACTGGTAATTGTAAAACAAGTGTCGAATATACCCTATTTTCACCTTCTCACAAAAATCGTCATGCTTATGAAAATTTTGTAGAATGTCGGAAAATAGTAGGAGGCTGAATTTTTTATACCACATCCCTGTGCTGCTAACCTATTAAGTTTCATGTTCAGCGTGCATTTACTTTAGCAGGTATAAGAATACAAAGTTTTAACTTTTTTTTTCATACCAGGATTGACATGTTCAATTTTGATTCAAATTATCTAGCATTATTTGCCCACATTGGATGATCAAATGCACCTTTTCTTCAGTTAAAATTATGGTCCTTATATTCAGCCCAGTTTGGATAGTTTTTTAGAACATAGTTTTTTGCAAAATAAGGTCGAAAATACCACATTTTTTAAATCTTTTTCTAAAATCTTCAACTTTGCAGTTCAGTAATTCAGTATTGGAAAGCTGTACAGAAACGAAACTTTATGTCTGAGAACCTTGTATTGTTAGGTTACCACATGCCAAGTTTCACATTCGCCATAGCTTTAGTCCCCAAGTTACAGGACACCAAAATTTGAAGTTGTTTTGGCACCTAATTTTTTTATCAACTTTGGCTGAATTTTTCTGGCTGTATATGACATGTAAAATTATTTTCATTATTATTCCCTAGAGAATGCATACAGTTGTACAAGATGGCCAAATGTCATTTCTTTCAATGAAATATTGCCCGAGTTATAACAACTGAAAGCTGAAAGTCTTCAGAATTCACACTCGCCCTGTGCAAGACGCGTGTTGTTTCAAACATCTGACTATATTTTGGACAGTATTGCTTTGACGAGCCTTAAAATTTACCAATGTTCATTGGGGACATGTGCGAATGTTCACATAAATTTTCATCGAAATCCGTGATGGTCGAGCAGGAAAATGATCCGAAATTAGGTGACTTGACATGGAATCACCCTTTGGCTATCACGTCAATGTTTGTCATGCAACTGGTGGTGTCCACATTGAACATTTATAACATTTCTAATTAATAAAAAATAATTAATTATTAAACTGATATCAAACATTGCAGGGAAAAAACTTTGAAACTCTCTCTTTTCATTAGTACAAAGCTTGTTCTTTTTGGGTTTGTACTTAATAAATACAAAGTTTTGACAATGGGTCCATCATTTGGGATAACCCTGTATTAAACTTCAGGAAGGAATTATTTATCAGCATTTGATTGTGACAAAGATATAGTGTAAGATAAGTCCAAAGATTTGAAATGAAGTTGTGTAAATCTTATTGTCTCTGTTTAGTTGATTACGTGATGATTTTGCAGTCTGGTGATTTTGGACCATCAACATCAAGTACTCTTCAAATCACTTCTAAGTGCCTGGCAGAAAGTTCATCAAACCACATTTATACTATTTATCTACCATGCCATTCTCAAGTAGCTCGTGGGAAGAAAGAACACCTAAATCTCTCCGTTAAAGTTCTGATTTGTTAAATTTTATTATGATGGTCATTTCTTCCTGTGTAGTGAAAATCAACCTTATATTTTTGCATTTGGAGAAGAAGTTGTGGAGGGAGACTGCTCTAAGGAAGTCCATGCAGACACTTTATCCATAAGGCTGTATTAGTTGAGTGGTTAAAGCCTATACCTAGTAAGCAGGAAGTCTTGGGATTGAATCCCGCCCGTGGCACAAATTGTAATTCAAAGCGTCTCTTTATATTCAGTATATTTGATCAGTTATTTCAGTTTTTATTTTTAGTAATTTTACTGTCTATGAAATTCTTAACTTTATTGGGTAGCTCTTCAAAGATTGTTTTGTGGCTACTTCACTCCTTTTTCCTGCCAGGTTAAGGGTCAGTAACAGATACTTAGGGTGACCACCTTTTCCTTACGGTTATAAGAGAGATGGGCAAGCTCTAACAATGATTTTAAGGGAGATTAAGTAACGATAAATAACAGCTGAACAATTACAGCACATTTTCTTGGAATTGGTGGCAATGAATATATAAATACAAAAAAGTCACACTTTTCTTTCTCCCGCTTGATTATGTCATATGGTAACATATTATTGGGTATCACAGAAACTGTGAAAAAGTTGTTAGAGTTCAAAAGTTTTTCATATGACCTATTTGTGGTGTAAATTAAAGAAAATCATGTGGAAATCTACTCAAATAATTCAATTTAACTAGGCTCCTCCATATATTTATTACTTACTGAAGTTTAGTGTAAATAATATGCCTCACCTTACACTCAGTAACTCACTGTACAGTATCAGTACTAGAAATGAAAACAGTGAACATAATAAGTTGAAATCATTTACAGATCTTCTGTTTTCAATTGCTGTCAACTCAAATGATCTGTCATTACTGACCATTTTCAAATGGTGCATAATGTTGTGATTTGTGGATCAATTCAGAAATAAGTAAGATAATGAGTGTATGTTTAATGTCTCTGTACTCTGTTTTGGAAAGTGTGTTATTTTTACCATAAATTCTGATTGGTACAAAGTGACTGCATCCTCGAGTTGGCAATACTGCCTATTAAGCTAGCAGAGATTTCTCATCTGACAACCTCTCTATAGGTCGTGTTATTCTTTTTCACTCTTTGTATTCCTTTGAGCGAAACAGTCTTTTTTCATAGCAGCATGAACACAAAAATGCAGGGATTTCGACAATGGTATCAGTTGTTATGAGAAAACATTTTGAGATCTTTTGATCAGGAAAGCTGATAATACTTTGCAAGATCGCTGACAGAATATACAGGAGAAACAAGTGGTCAATAATAGACATGGGATTATAAGAAAATAAATAAATAATAAAAAGAGTTAAAATACAGGAAAAGCACACATGGGAATTGGTCTCCTTACAGATATTGTAAATCATTTCTCTTTCTAGCTTGCAAACTGAGAACCGTTATTGACAGTCGAGAGTGAATAAGAATATGAGAATTAAGTCACCAATTCGATGTTTTTTATCTCTAAAATCTGAAATTGCATGCAGTACAAAAGTTGTAGAGCTTACACATTAACATCCAATTCAGATTCATATTAATGGAAACACCTCAGGATTGAGGTGATTCTCTTTTTCTTTTACTGTTGAGCTTTATTTTTGTTGAGGTGGTAAAACCTTCTGGAATACAGTATTGCATGTATCTTCTTGTCCCTCCCCGTGTAAATTCAATGACTCTCCATTTGCATAGAACCAGTAATTAAATTTTGATAAAATTTTATCTTTCAATTGCTGAAGTTTCTCCATCAGGCTTGATTGTCACCTTCTTAGATGTCTGATGGCAGTGGCTGATAATATACATGTAGCCTGAAGAAGAAACAGGCTCAATATCAATCTTTATGGCCAGTCAGTTGTTCACCGTTCTGAAGATAGTTTCATTTTGTATACTCTGAAGTTCCTTAATTCAACTTTGGACAGAAAACCATATACCAAGACCACCTCATATGAGCTTCTTTAGGAAAATACAGTGAACTACATAATCAACTTTTTTACAAATAACAGAAAATACCATTTTGCATTAACTTGTCATAATCTAATTCATGGACTGAATAATAGAAAGTTCTGTAAATGCAAAGTAGGACAAAGTACCATATTTTGAGAGAATTGAGTTATGTTTCTTGCATATACAATCTTGTTGTGTATCATGAAGGAGGAAGAAAGCAGTGAGGTAGATGGCTAATTAGTAATATCTGCCTTTGCTACCTTTCCTCTAAAGATATCTGACAATAACATATTTAAGTCTATCTGGAAATATCCCCTGAGATTGTGATACATTTCTTATGTGACTGAATATGAAAGACAGGGTTTTTGTATCATACTTGATATATGTTGGAGTCCAAAATTAAAGCAGCAAATAATTTTTACAAGGTTGTATTTATATTTCCATAAAAAAGTATAAACAGGTGATGATAAAACTAGAAACAATGTAAAGAGTACAGAACAGAAACAACTACAACGATATTTTCTTCATTTTTCCTACTTCACAGATTTGCGCGCACATTCTGACAACTGGTTAATGGGTTCAGCATGGAGTGTGATCACCTGTGGCAGCAAAACAGGCCTGATAACAGCGGGAATAATGTTGTCAATCTTGTGTTTAGGCAATAACGCCTATTCATCCATTACAGTTGCTCAGAAGTCTTGGAGAGTGGTTGGTGGGGCCTGATGTGATGCAATACATCTAATTAGTGCATCATAGACATTCTATAAGGCATTCAAATCCGGAGAGCAAGCACGCTACCCCATGCATTCAATATCTCACATTTCCAAGAAAACCTTGACCATCTTTGCTTTATGAGATCAAGCAGTATCATTCATCAGTACAAAATATGAATCCGCATCATATAGCAACCACCACACAAGGTCCCAAGATTTGATCATGTACCTGGTAGCTTTTAAACCTTACCAATTTATCTGTACAATTTCATGAAGAAGTGTTAAAGTTGTCAACCTAATCCATGTCCACTCCATTGGGGATTCTCCACAATATTGGTCTCGTTCCACAATGTTTGGGTCCTGAAATTGTGCTTCACATTCCCACCAGATGTGTGTCCTTCAAGAATGATGAAATTGTTTCTCATCTCTGAAAAGAACATTGACCCACTGTTTGACCATTCAGGTGATGTGTTAACGGTTCCACTCGAGGCTCCTGTGTGGAGACGCGTCAGGAGTACACATACAACAGGTCTCCAACAATAAAAGCCAGTCTGCCAATACCATCTATACACTGTATACTCTCTTCATACAACTCAGACAGTGAATGGTATGAGGTCAGATGCCAGTACCTGTACTGATGTGCCTTTAAGCTAAATAATGGTCTTCTCTAATGTCACACATCGTTGGCCTTGTCCTGGTCTTCAGGATTACAGTTGGAGCTCTATAAAGTGTCGCCATTTGCAAGAAATGTCTGAATGAATCACAGTAAGTCATTGGGCCACATTGATTTGAATTTGTCATGATTTCGTTCTTCCTATGGGTAGTATTTGCTGGCTACTTACATATCCACAATTGCTGTGTACACTTTCATAGACGGTGCAGTATGGCACAGACAAGGGTGTCTACCAGACACTCTGCATGAAAAGCCATAGAAAGAATGGAATAAGGCCAAATTCAAATCAGTGGCTTAATGTGAATCATTATGCTGTTTCTTGCAAATGGTAACACTTTATACAGACCCAACTGTAATCCTGAAGACCAGGGTTTTTCTTTTTAAAATCTAAAATGAAGTGGAATGAGTCAGTTTACAGGAACAGTACACATGATTACATTTATCATTAATGAAAATAGTTCTTTTCACTTTTACTTGTACCACAATAAGCAAAACATTTGTCTATGAAATAGGAGGAATTGTCCAGGAATCATACATTTAGGTGGTCAAAGTTTTGGAAACTCTCCCAATATTGTGTCAGGCGAAGTACAGAAACTTGATGTAGCATAGATTCGACAAGTCATTGGAAATCCCAGCATGAGTGTTGAACAATGCTGCCTCTATAGCCATCCATAATTGCTAAGTGTTGCCAGCACAGGATTTTGCGTACAAACTGACCTCTCTATTATGCCCTATGAATATAATTGGTATTCGTGTGGCGATCTGGGTAGGGAAATCATTTACTGGAATTTGTCAGCCATAAATTTCCATCTTTATTTGAGAACATGAAGACCATGAATAGCTGCAAATGAACTCCCAGAAGCCACACATAACCATTTACAGTCAGTGATCAGTTCATTTCGACCAGTGCGCCCAGTCACTTCCAAATGAAAACAGCCCATATCATTAATAGAGCCACCACCAGCTTGCATAGCACCTTGTTGACAGCTTGCGTCCATGGCTTCATGTTGGTGTTGGTGGTGTGTGTGTGTGTGTGTGTGTGTGTGTGTGTGTGTGTGTGTGTGTGTGTGTGTTGTGTGTGTTTGTGACACTTTGACCCTACCATAGGTTTTTACCAACTGAAATGGGGACTCATCTGACCAAGCCACAGTTATCTAGGGTCCAATCGATGTGCTTACGAACCCAGGATAGGTGTTACAGGCCAGTACCATGTTGCATAACAATGTCTTAATGGATTCTTGTGTTGTTCATTCCACATTGATTTCTATGGTTATTTTATGCAATATTGTTACTTTCTTAGTACTGACAACTCTATTCAAGAATGTTTGACATGAATAATATGTTTCTTCAGATTCAAGTTTTCATTAAAATTTACTCTTTACTTCTGTACATGTGCTACGTAAAATGTTCACTAATATGACTCTCTTTGTCATTGAAAACTGGATATAGCTTCTGTGTTTCCTCAAAAGTAAGACACTGCACATTTTCAATGAACCTCCTAATATTTTTTTTGAAAACATAATGAACAATCTCTTTTCCTCTTATTGTTGTAAGAATTGTTTCATGCAGCTCTCCATGTTACTCTATGCTGTGCCAGCCTCTTCATTTCTAAATAACTATTGCAACTTATATCCTTGAAATTGCTTACTGTGCTCATATCTGGCTCTCCCTCTGTTTTATTTGTTTATTCCCCACACTTCACTTAAATACTAAATTGCTGATAATTCCATGCCTCCTACTAAACAGTTCCTTATTTTAGTTGTTATGCCACAATTTCCTTTTTTCCCCAATTCTGTTTAGCCCCTCATTGGTTGAATGATCTAACCAACTAATCTCAATATTCTTCTTTAGCACCACAATTTAAAAGCTTCAAGTCTCGTGTTGTCTGAACTATTAATTGTGCATGTCTCACTTTAATACAGGCCTACACTCCTGACAAATACCTTTAAAATGCTTTTCATGCCATTGACAGTCCAGCCCAGGGGCTGGGATGCAACTGCCAATCTCTGTCTGGTGTATGGATACTAGAGGTACAGCGCCATCTGCAAGAAAAGGATCCCGGTTACTATCGATAGGCGCTGTACCTCTCTGATTACATGTAAAACGTCTTTGGTTGCACAGTGGTAGAGTGCCAGACTATGAATCCAAACGTCGCGGGTTCCATCCCCGCCAGGTCCTGAGATTTTTATCTGTCACTTTCCACTTCTTTCACCTGTGGCAGCATTGCTCATGTGAAAAATGCTGAGTAGCACCATGGTTCGGAACCCACGTTAAAATGTAGGTCCCCCTATAACTGGCTGGGTAAGTCAGTTCGAAGGTTGGAGGAAGGCAATGGCCTACCACCTCCAAACAGGACCATGCCTAGTAAAGCACTGTGGTGTTCAAACCAATCTTCGGATTGTTGACTGCTTTACTTTTTTTTTTTTTTTTTTTTTTTTTTTTTTTTTTTTTTTTTTTTTTTAACCTTTTTGCTCTTGTAGTTTGCCGAAGCTTGAGTTGTGCGCTTTAGGGGGCGTCAATCTTGTCGGCCCCGATGTTGTTGTGGTTGCGGATACGACAGGTGCTGTTCTCACATTGGATCTGTTGGCTGCTGCTGCAACAAATACCTTTCCATTACCAAAAAAATGAAGGAAATCAGTCCGGTAGTTTGGTCTGGCAGACTGACTTTAGTTTTCGTAGATTCTTTTAATGTATAAGATTGGTAAATGTCAAAGATTTTGTTTCTTCTTCCTGAGCTTTAATTCTGATTCCAAATTTTTCCTTGTATTCCTTCACGGATTTCTTAGTGTACATATTGAGTAACTTAGGAGAAAGGCTATAACCCTATCTCACTCCCTTCTTAATCACCACTTCTCTTTCACACTCTTCAATTCTTCTAACTGTTGTCTGAATACTGTACAAGTTGTAGGTAACCTTTTGATCCCTATATTTTACCCCTTCTACCTTCAGAATTCAAAAGTGTATTGCAGTCAAAATTTTAAAGGAAAAAAAATAAAAATCCAACCTACAATAGCTGTACATGTAGATTTGCCTTTTCTTAACTTCTAATATCTTCTACACTTATATCTAATATTTCCCCACATGTTCCAAATTTCTCTGGAATCCAAACAGATCTTCTGCAACATTAGTCTCCACCAATTTTTTTTCCTTTCTTCTGTAAATAATTCATATTAGTATTTTGCTCCAGTGACTTATTAAACTGATAGTTCAGTAATATAGGATATGTCACCTGTTTCATAAATCTTGCATACTAGTTTGAACGGTTTGTTACAGCTTACTTTCCCAAGAATATTAGTGGTTCTGAGGGAATTTAGTCTGCTCCAGGGGTTTTGTTTTGACTTAGGTCTTTCAGGACTTGGTCAAATGCTCCTTGCAGTGCCATATATGCTATTTCATTTTCGTTTACATACTCTTAACTTTCTGCACTATTAACTCCATTTTCCTTGTATAGTGTCTAAATCCTCTCACCTTTCTCTTGCTTGTTTGGTATTGGTTTTCCATCAGATTACAGGCTTATAAATACAAAATAAGTTGAGTGTATTACAGAAGTGGGTCTAATAATGAATGTGGGTAAACTACTATGAGCAGTTCAGTGATTGCATTATCATAGTCAAGATAGAAATGAAGCCAACACCGACCACAGTAGTACAAGTTTACGTGGTAACTAGCTCTGCTGATAATGAGGAAATTGAAGAAATGTATGAGGTGGAAAACGAAATTATTCAGACAGTTAAGGGAGATGAAAACTGAATTGTGATGGGGTACTGGAATTCAGTAGTAGAAAAAGGAAGGGAAGTAAAATATTGTAGGTGGGTATCAACTGGGGAAAAGGAATGAAAAGCAAGACGTCAGGCAGAATTTTGCATGGAACATAATTGAATCATAACAAACACTTGGTTTAAGAATCAAGAAATAAGTAGAAGAGACCAGGAGACATTGGGAGGTACCAGGTAAATTTTATAATAAATACTGGATTTATTTGATGAAAGGAGATTATATAAAAATGCAGTAAATGAATTGGGCAAAACGGAGTACAGATGACTAAAAAATGTAATTCACAGGAAGTGCAAAATGTCTCGGCAGTAGTGGCTAGAGGGCAAATACAAATCTCTAGAAGAATGTATAATTAGGGGAAATATAGATACCACTTCCAGGAAAATAAGAGACATTTGGAGACAAGAAAATCAGCTGTATGAATATCAAGAACTTGAGAGGAAAACCAGTTTTGAGCAAAGAAGGGAAAGCTAAAAGATGGAAGGAATATATAGAGGAGCTCTACAAAGGAAATGAACTTCAAGACAATGATTAAGATGAGATAGGCCATACAATACTGCAAGAAGAATTTGTCAGAGCACTGAAAGACCAAGTTGAAACAAGGACCCTGGAGTAGACGACAATCCCTCAAAGCTACTGAAGTCCGTGAGAGAGCTAGCCATGACAAAACTATTGCACCTGGTATGAAATATCCTGAGATTTTAAGAAAAATTTAATAATCCCCATTCCAAAAAAGCAGGAACAGACAGGTATGAAAATTACGTAACCATTAGTTTAACAAGTCATGGTTGCAGATTTATTTGCAGAAGAATGGAAAATCTGGCAGAAGCTGACCTTGGGGAAGATCAGTTTGGATGTAAGAGAAATTTAAAAACCCAAGAAGCAATACTCACCTTACGACTTACCTTAGAAGAGATATTAAGGAAAGGCAAACATACATTTCTAGCATTTGGAGAAAACTTTTGAGAATGTGGACTGCAATACTCTTTGAAATTCTGAAGTCAGTTGGGGCAAACATAGGGAAAGAAAGGTTATTTACAACTTGTACAAAAACCAGACAGTAGTTGTTAGAGTCGAAGGGCATGAAAGGGATGAAGTGGTTGGGAAGGAAATAAGGGTTGCAGCTTTTTTCCAATTTTATTCAATTTTTACTTTGAGCAAGGTGTGAAGGAAAGTGAGGAGATATTTGTAGAAGGAAGAAATAAAAACTTTGTGGTTTGTATAAGACATTGTAATTGTTTCAGGGTCAGCAAATGACCTGGAGAGCAATTGAATGGAATTGTATTATTTCAGTAACAATCGTGCATTGATCAAATCTACCAGTTGCAAACTTAGCCACCCGCCTCAGAACTGCCTCTGTGTCCTCCTTTAAACCGATTTGCTTGAGATCCCAAACACTTGAGCAATACTCAAGACTCGATCATACAAGCATGTTATATGTGGTCTCCTTTACAGACGAATAACACCTTCACAAAATTCTCCCAGTTAACTGAAGTTGAACATTCACCCTCCACATGACTGTCCTTATATGCTTGTTCCATTTAATATTCCTATGCAGCGTTATGCCTAGATATTAAATTGACGCGATTCTGTTAAGCACCACACAACTAATGCTGTATTCGAATATTTCAGCATTGTTTTTCCTACTGATCTGCATCACCTTACATTCTTCTATATTTAGTTGCCATTCCTCACACCACCTAGAAATTTCGTCCAAGTCATCCTGCATCCTACTACAGTCATTCAATGACGCCAACTTTCTGTACACCACAGCATCATCATTAAACACCCACAGATTGCAACTCTGTCCGTCAGATCATTTATATAAATTGAAAATAATAGTGGTCTTATCACACTTCCGTGGGGCTCTCGTGACAATACTCTAGTCTCTGATGAACACTTGCCATTGAGAACAACATACTGGGCTCTATCATTTTAGTAGTCCTTGAACCACTCACATATTTGGGTACCCATTCCATATGCTCGTACCTTCAGTAGCAGTCTGTAGTGCGGTTACCGCCTTTCAAAAATTGAGAAATATGTAGTCTGCCTGGCAATAGCTCGCAAAGTGTCACGAGAGAAAAGGGCAAGCTGAGTTTCGCATGATCAATGCTTCCTAAATCTATGCTGATGCATGGACAGAAGCTTTTCCGTCTCACAGAAATTTACTATATTAGAACTATATGAACCTCTAATGAAGTGTGCTGCTCTCCGTTGGATCTTCTTTATCAGTCCTATCTGGTACAGATACTACACTGATGAGCAGTATTCAGGTATTGACCAAACTAGTGTTTAGTAATTCATTTATATATACTGTAAAAAGGGAATTTCCTATAACATTCCCTTGGGTCACACCCGAAATCACTTTCATGTTGGAAGATATCTCTGTTGACAATAACATGGTGTATTCTATTAGAAACTTTTCAATCCAGTCACAAAGTTTGTCTTGCATTCCAAACACTCTTATTTTATTCATTAGGTGAGTGTGTGGAACTGCATTGAACACCTTGTGGTAGTCAAGAAACATGGCATCTACCTGGGAGCCCGTATTTACTGTTCTGTGGTGGGCCTTGTAGACAATTAGCACTAACTGGGTTCACATGATCATTACTTTTGGAACCCATATTGATTACTGTGGATGAGATTTCTAGTCTCCAGAAATATCATAACTTGAAGATAAAATCTGTTCTAAAATTCTAAACTGTCTGATGTCAGACATTTTGGCATGTAGTTTTATGGATCTGTTTGACAACCCTTCTTAAAACAAGAATTACCTGCACTTTTTACCAATCATTAGGCAGTCTTCACTCCTCTATAGACTTATGGTACACTGCTGATAGATTGGGGGCCAAGATCCTTTGCATACTCTGTGTAAAATCAAATTAGTATCCCATTAGGCCCAGTGGCATTTTCTGTATTGAGTAGTTTCATTTTCTCTTCTACCAGTCTATAATATATTTCAGTATCTGTCATTGTCTCATGCATGCAATCAATGATTTAGAGGAGGGACTGCAGTGGAATCTTTCTCTGTGAAACAACTATGGAAAAACACATTTACTATTTCTATATATATATATATATATATATATATATACACACACTTCCCTTTTCCACCCCTTTTTTCCTCTTCATCTACATCTACATGGGATACTCTGCAAATCACATTTAAGTGCCTGGCAGAGGGTTCATCGAACCACAATTATACTATTTATATCCCATTCCATTCTCGAATAGCACGCGGGAAGAAAGAACACCTGAATCTCTCTGTTCGAGCTCTGATTTCTCTTATTTTATTCTGATGATCATTTCTACCTATGTAAGTGGGAGTCAACAATATATTTTCGCATTCGGAGGAGAATGTTGGCGATTGGAGTTTCGCAAGTAACCCACGCCTCAGCGATAAGCGCCGTTGTTGTAATGATTCCCATCCCAGATCCTGTATCATTTCCATAACGCTGTCTCCCCTGTATCGTGACAATACGAAACGAGCTGCCCTTCTTTGGACACTTTCGATGTCCTCCGTCAAACCCACCTGATAAGGATCCCACACTGGGCTGCAATACTCCAAAAATGGACGGACAAGCGCAGTGTATGCAGTTTCTTTAGTAGTTCTGTTGCATCTTTTAAGGATTCTGCCAATAAAACGCAGTCTCTGGTTCGCCTTTCCCACGATATTATCTACGTGTTCTTTCCAGTTTAAGTCTGACGTAATAGTGATTCCTAGGTATTTTGTGGAGTTTACGGCGTTCACATTTGATTGATTTATGTTGTAAACAAAGTTTAACGGATTTCTTTTCGTACTCATGTGGACGACTTCACACTTCTCATTATTTAGAGTCAATTGCCAATTTTTACACCATACTGATAACTTATTCAGATCGTTCTGCAGTTGGTTTTGATCTTCAGATGATTTTACTAGACGGTAAATGACGGCGTCATCTGCAAACAACCTAAGAGAGCTACTTAGATTTTCCCCTAAATCGTTTATGTAAATAAGGAATAGCAGAGGACCAATAACACTACCTTGTGGAACGCCCGATATCACCTCTGTTTTAGTAGATGCCTTACCATCGATTACTACGAACTGTGTCCTCTCTGACAAGAAATCCCCTATCCAATTGCAAATTTGGGGCGATATACCATAACCACGCAATTTGATTAAAAGCCGTTTGTGAGGTACGGTGTCAAAAGCTTTCTGGAAATCAAGAAATACGGAATCGATTTGCGAACCTTTGTCGATAGCACCCATCACTTCGTGTGAATATAGAGCTAGTTGTGTTTCGCATGAACGATATTTTCTAAATCCGTGTTGACCTTGGGTCAATAGATCGTTCTGTTCGAAATAATTCATAATATTTGAATACAGGATATGTTCCAAAACCCAGCTGCAAATTGACGTCAATGAAATAGGCCTCTAGTTTAGTGGGTTACTCCTACTGCCTTTCTTGAATATAGGTGTGACCTGTGCAACTTTCCAATCTTTTGGTACAGATCCTTCTATGAGAGAGCGGTTGTATATGACTGTTAAGTAAGGAGCTATCGCTTCAGCATAATCAGATAGAAATCTAATGGGTATACAATCCGGACCAGAAGACTTGTTCTTATTAAGTGATTTTAGTTGCTGCACTACTCCGATGATATCTACTTCTATGTTACTCATTACGGCATCTGTTCGTAATTCGAAATCTGGAATATTGGTTTCGTCTTCTTTAGTGAATGAGTTTCTAAAAGCTAAGTTTAGTAACTCTGCTTTAGTAGCGCTGTCATCGGCAGGATCGCCATTACTATCACGTAGTGAAGGTATTGTTTGTGACTTTCCCCGAGTATATTTAACATATGACCAAAATCTCTTTGGGTTTTCAGTCAAATTACGGGAAAGAGTTTCGTTGTGATAAATGTTGTAGGCATCTCGCATTGAAATCCTCGCTAAATTTCGAGTTTCTGAGTACAATCGCAAATCCTGGGGATTTCGTGTTCGTTTAAATTTAGTATGCCTTTTCCTTTGCTTTTGCAACAGTGTCCTAACCTGTTTTGTGTACCAAGGGGGATCGCCTCCTTCTTTTATTAATTTATTAGGTATAAATTTTGAATTCTTGTGGCAGCTTACTGAAAAGCGATGCAGCAGAATACTGCATGCTTTTCTGCATAAGGATCAAGGTGGTGTGATCCAATTGCAGATTTAATTTTTGCCTAATATTAATTGAGTGAAAGCTGCTAACTCTTGGGAATAAACTGATATTATTAACAAACTAAAGGCATTAAAGAAAATATGTATTCAGAGGCCAATGTCAGAATTCCCAGAAAACTGAGCAGGTTTGCAAGCTACATCATATATTACCTGAACTGCCATTTCGAAGCCAAAATAACCTTTTTGAATTGAAATAATGCTAAATTGAAAGTCATTAATGTATATCTGGACTACGTGATCCAAAATTGAACCCTGTTGTCCTGCTTTTGTTATTTCTACCCAGTCACTAAAATTTTAGTTACTTCCATGATTGTTTGAATTATTCAGCATAAGGTTTTTGTGTTCTGTGTTAGGTATGATTTAAACCAGTTAGTGGTAAAACAACCAGTTCCCTAAAATATTACGTTTCTCTGAATGAGTAATGTGATCTACACAAAAGGATTTTTTCTTTTTGATAACAAAACTGAAATGACTGCACATGTATAATGGTAGACAACATTGTTTTCTTTGTTTCTAATTATTTTTCTCGTCAACTTAATCAATTTGTGTACACATTCCAACAACTAGTTAATGTGCTTTGTAAGATCAGATTTGTCTAATATATAAAAATTAATGTTTGTTTGTTTGTTTACCTTTTTGTTTGTATTTTATGCATGGTCATACCATACATCTGATTCCGATAAAACTTTGTCAAATATTACTTGCACTCTCTTGCAGGTTATAGGTGTATTAAAATTAACTTTGTATGTTGCTTGGTGGGTGGTGCTTTACAGTTAGTTAATTCGTTTCTTATGCCTTCATGCTGAAATGGCTGGACAGTCATGAATGAAATTTGGAACAGGGGTAACTTATACCCTGCATTAATACGTGGGCTACCTTTCATAAGCCACCTTATGCTGTGTGGTGGAGGGTACATTACAATCAGTTAATACATATGTTTCTCTTCACGCTGAAAGAGTTGGACAGAATTAAGAAATGTGGAATTAAGATAGCTTATACTTCAAATTAATACATGGGCTACCTTTCATAAACCTTTGTAGGTGCATGGCAGAGGGTATGTTACAACAAAAATCCAGGTTGCTTTATTCGGCACCATGAAAGTCGGCAGATAAATGTATGTTTTTATCATAGAGATTTTTATAATCTGCAAGCCAGTGAATTTTGCACGGCTGAGAGTACCTTGCAACTTTTGACACCATTTGACTAGTAACCAAGAAACTTGGTGCATATATGTTTGTTTTCATATATAGAAGGGAGAGTAGATGGAGGAGGAGACAGACAGAGAGAGAGGAGAATGATTATGAGAGAGGGGAGATGGTGACAGACAGGTGAAAGGAGATGAACAGAGGGAGGGGGAGGAGGAAATCGACAGAGAAGGTGACAGGAGGAGACTGGGAGAGGAGCAGGTGAACAGAGAGAAGGGAAAGGAGAATATGGGCTAATTATTCCTTCTGCGGCAGCAACGCGATGGGTACAAGCTAGTAACACAATAAAAGACTTGTTGCAATTATACAGTTTATTTGCACACAGACACTCTTCAAACAGACGTCTAACAGAAATGGATATGATAAATAGTTTGTTAGGCTAGTACAAGTACCTTCATTAAAGTCCAGTTGACCATAAATGTTTCTAACCAACCAAGGTTGCATTGGCCAATGAGAACTGCATACAGTAAAACCCCGATTTAATGAACCTGCTTTTAATTAATATTTCCATTGGTCCTGGCGAAACTCCAAAAAATGTTCAAATATTTGTAAAGCTTATGGGACTTAACTACGGGGTCAACAGTCCCTAAACTTACAAACTACTTATGAACTAGCGGCACAAATATCCATGCCTGAGGGGGGATTCGAACCCCTGACCGTAGTGGCCGTGCAGACCGTGACTGAAGCGCCTCAGTCCCCTCGGCCACCGCGGCCGGCGGCGAAACTCCCATTAGAATAATGTTATTTTTCCCCGCTTTTAACGAACCTGACTTTAAGGAAAGACCACTTTTAAGGAATAAATGTAAAACATTATGCATTAAAAAAAATTTTATGCTATTCCTAACCATTTGGAAATTAATTTGGTTTGTTTATTTCACAAAAGTAGTAATTTGTTACATACACGTAATCGATTCTTCCAATAGGTATCATATCGTATCGAATACTAGTGAAGTGACACCACTAAGCGCGTGTAGTTGCTTCAGTCAATAACTATTGTATCGAATACCAGTGCACCAATACCGGAAAATGGGATTTCCACCTTGCCTTCCATGGTTATGGTCACGTGGTCTGACGTCAAACAAAAATTACGAAGCGCAAGCTGTGACTGTCTTGTGTCATTGTCTTTTTTTCTTTTTCAGTTTTACATGTACAGAATTATAGCTTATAAATGTAAAAAAAAAAAAAAACACCCCTTATGATTCAATATAATATGACGACGATCCATGCTGTCTAAGACAATGAAGTACGATTTTGCCCATCTTCATTGTGAGGCATTCTTAAAAACCGGAAAGCATTGTTAAATGCTTAATCTAGGAGTGGCTTTAGATTAAAAACTACAAGTAACCAAGTCACAACGTTCAGTGACACTAAAACTGTTTTCAAGAATTGCGAAGTACGTAGCATCAGTCCTGTTAGTGAAAAACTTGCCCTGTAGATTGGTGTGTAAAATTTCATGCTTTTGAACAGCTTTAAAAAAGTCAAAATTTCTCGTTTCATAGTTTAGCAGTGCATATTGAAACTGTGTACCACTAAAGAAAACGTTTCAATGCAAAGACTTGAGATAGTGGGACCTCATCCTCGTCTGCCACTCAATCTCACAGCGACAGCAATGGCAGCCAGCCCCTTGCACCACCTGTACTACCTGTACCACTCTATGGCACTTCTCTTGTGTACCTAGCCAAAACTCCCATTTAAGGAACAAATATTTTGGTCCTCTGAGATTCGTTAAAAAGAGGTTTTACTGTAAATGATGAACCGTAAGGTCAGCATATAAAGTGAGTTATAGTACTCTTGGCAATTAATTACGGTTGGACCTGCTCAGTCTACTGCCAATATGTGCAGGTCAAGCCAGTAGGCGAGTTACCACTTGCCAGAAATGTTTGACACTCATTCTGGTAGTGCCGTCTGGTCAATAGTAGTATGTGTCCTAGCAGAGTTGAGTCTGGGCAACATGTGCTGTTGTACAGCCTGCTGAGTGTCGGAAGGTCAGGCACACCGTGTCATTCCTGTTTTACCCGTGAGGTGGCGGATACCACATGATCTGCTCAGTATGGGATGTGACTACCTCTGGTAGCAATACAGGCCTGATAATGACAGGGTATGCTGCAAATAATATCAATCTCTTTTTTGAGGCAAAAATGCTCATTCTTCTTGCCAGAGCTAGTTGTGACCCTCGGGGAGTGGTTGGTTGATGCTAATGTGACGCAACCTGTCTCCCTAGTGCATCCCAGGCAGGATCCATCTGCAAATCAGAAGAGCAAACACACCACACCATGTGTGGAATATCTTCTCTTTCCAAGAAAATCTCAACCACTAGTGCTCTATGAGGTCAAGCATTATCATTGATAAATAAAAAGTGTGGACCCACAGCACTTCCCAACAAGCACATGAGGTCTCAATATATTGTCACAATACCAGACATTGGTTAAACCATGCCAATTCTCCTGGACAGTTTTACAAAGAGTTGTTTGAGTGGTCAACATAATCCCTGCCTACACCACTAGGGATCCTCCTCAATATCAGTCTTTTTCCACAATGTTCGAGTCACAAAATTGCGTTCCATGTTCCCTCCACATGTGATTCCATCAAGGATCACTGTCCAGACATGATTGGGACTGAAGTCCAACTGTGTACAAAAGTTAGCAGGTTGACACTTCTCTGCTGGGAGTTAATTGTTAAGTATCTTTAGTAATATCTGGGGATGGTGTCACTATACTGTTGCTTCCTTAAATGTTGATAGATTGTTCAATGACTCCATCCGCAACTGTTGATCAGTGGGATGGTCTCTCAATCATTGTGGATAACAGTTTAGAGGTTTTAGGTAAGTCAAATATTAAAGTTCTTGTGTGTGGTGGCAGGTGACCATGACAACTGCTACTAAGATATATTATTTAGTTGCACACACACCTGCATCTACATAAATACTCCGTGAGTCACATTGAAGTGCATGGCAGAGGGTTCATCGAACCGCTTTTATATTATTTCTCTACAGTTCCATTCTCTAATAGATTGCGGGAAAAAGGAACACTTAAAGCTTTCCATTTTTTATGTGATTTCTCTTATTTTCTTTTGATGATCATGTCTTCCTATGTAGGTGGGTGCTAACAAAATCTGTCCACATTTGGAACAGAAAGTTGGTGAAAGAAATTTCTTAACTAGATCACGTCACAATGCGTAACGCCTTTCTTTTAATGATTTCCGCCCCAATTCGTGCTTCATTTTCGTGACACTTTCTCCCCTATATCGTGATAATACAAAACGAGCTGCCCTTCTCTGAATTTTCTATAAATCGTCTGTCAATCCCACTTGGTGGGGATCACACAATGTGCAACAATTCTCCAAAATAGGACACACAACTGTGGTGTAGGCAGTTTCTTTAGTAGAGCTGTTGCGTCTTCTAAGTGTTCTGTCAACAAAACATAGTCTTTCGTTCACTTTCCCTACAATAATTTCTGTGCGTTCCTTCCGGCTTTAGGTGTTTGTAATTGTTACTTCTAGGTATTTAGTTGAATTTACAGCCTGAAGATTTGTCTGATTTATCATGTAAATGACTTTCTTCTTTTAGTGGTCATATGAATGATTTCACACTTCTCATTATTAAGGGTCAAGTGCCATTATTATTATTATTATTATTATTATTATTATTATTATTATTATTATTATTATTTTGCACCATGCAGATATCTTATCTAAATCATTTTGCAATTGCTTTTGATCTTCTGGTGAATTTACTAACCAATAAGTGACAGCATCGTCCACAAATAGTCTAACAGAGCTACTCAGATTGTCTCCTCTAAAAGTTTATAAAAATAAGGAACAAATGGGGCCCTATAACCCTTCCCTGGGGAACACCAGATATCACTTCAGTTCTACTCGATGACTTTCTATCAATTAGAACAGACTGTGTTCAGATAGGAAATCACAAATCGAATCGCATAATTGTGGAATAGAGTGTAAAATCATTTCGTAAGTAGGAACAGATTTGTAATGGAGGATGAGAGGCTATTTATGAATGTAAATTGTATCACAAACTACACTATGTACATTTTTTCATGTGTAAAGTAGTCACATGAACATTTAAACATTTGTCAAATTGTGGTAGCAGTTTTTGGATCGAAGCATCAGAGAACTCTGCCACCTAACTGTCACTTTTTTTTTAATTGGAAAAAAAAATAAAACTAAATAAAAATGTGATGGTCAGCTGGTAGAGTTCTTTCATGCTGGGGTGCAAAAGCTAGTAGCAAAACTTCACAAATATTTAAATGTTCATGATGACTATGTTGAACAGTCAAAAAAAGTTTTTCTTACTCCATTACAGATTGGTTCTTACTTTAGAAATGAAACCTTGTATTAGTCACTTATTTCTTTCAGTATTTTATAGTGTTTTAATTGTGTTTCACTGCTGTTAGTGTGACATGCAAGACCAGTTGTAACTGTTGTCATCTTGCAAAATAACTTGACTTTGAGTGGCAGAAAGTTGTCTCAGTGCTTGAGATAGTGGAAAATTGTAAATCAATTATTGAAGTGTTTTATATATTCAAATAACAATCTTGTTTATAAAACACACTATTTATCTGATGTGGGTTAAATTAACTCCAGGACTTTTTACTGTCCCAGATGTCAACAAGGCCTATGTGGGGAACACTACTCCATATTGTGTGTGTGTGTGTGTGTGTGTGTGTGTGTGTGTGATTAAGTAGCTAGAACTGTAAAACATAAGTAGCAGTTGGTGTAGTCAATGCTACAGGTGCAATATGTATGTATATATTCTACCACTGAGATTTTATTGATATATGTGCCATTTTCTTCCAGGTAGAGTACTTGTCACTGCCTAGTTCTTGTGCTATATCACTTTCAGTATATCATCACCGCCACCATCACCTCACTCTCTCTTTTCACTAGAATATGGTTTTGTTTACTTTGATGATAAGTCCACATTTGATGTATGTGACTAATATTATTATTGGAATTTGGAGTTTATGTATTGTTGGAGTGTGTTGGGAAGTGTGTGTTTTAGGTAATGTTGAAAGGATTTCCTTCCTCCAGAAGATCACAAAAAATTTGTAAGAAAGGCAGTAAAGCCTTCATTAAATGCTTTGAGCCATCTGCAGTGGCCGAATGGTCTGCGGCGCGCCAGTCACAGTCTGCATGGCCGCTACAGTCGGGGGGTTCGAATCCCCCCCTCGGGCATGGATTTTTGTGTCGTCTTTAGTGTAAGGTAGTTCATAAGTATTTTGTAAGTTTAGGGACTAATGACCCCGCAGTTAAGTCCCTTAAGCTTAACAAACACTTGAACATTTTTTAAATGCTTTGATAATGTATGCATTCACCTTTTTTTTTTTTTAGATTTGCAACTTCAGTTCTTGACATTATATTAATTGTTTACATTCGGAATGATGTAAGAAAAGGATCTATTTACTGATGGATGAAGCATGAACAATTCCTAACAACACATTCTGAAAGTGTGTTAGGAATTAGCATCTCCAGTGTTTCTTTTAATCCAGCTTCAGATAACTGAGAATTATTTTTAAATGCCTTAGCCTCTAGTTAGAGGCACAGTGTTTCCCCATAGTTAGTTAATTTACTTCTTGTTGTGAAAGTCATGTCATTTTCCATACCTTGCAATGTTTTTGAAATGCAAAAGACTTCTAACAGTATAGTTAGTTTTCATTTGTGAAATAGATTTTCTCAAATATTTCGAAAATCCACTGGAATTCACAGCAGTTTGAATTTTTGTAAATTTTGATACAGTATTCTAAAACAAAATTGAGTTTTGTAGAGAAATTATTTATGAATTTGAGCTACTTACTATGAAATTAGTAATAATAAACCTATACACCATGTGTAACAATTTTTTTCTTTTAATTTTGGACACTTCTACATTTGTAATTTATTTAATTGTTAGTATGTTTCAACAGAGGAACACTACATTTGTGTGTCAGTCAAGATCCCCAACTCATGAATTGTGGGCAATATGCATAATATATATTAGTAGTATGATAACACAGATACTGATATGGAACCATTTTGTAGCGTCATCAAATAAATATATCATAGTAATTTTGGAGCCTAAACCATTTGACTATGTATTAGTAATGTGTAAACCATTGGAAGCTTCCATGTGCTCTGATTTTCACTGGTTTGTTTTCTTACAGAACATGAACTTCATCAATATAATTGATAGTTTTTGCTGTTACCACCTCCATAATCTTTCTCTTTTTTTTTTTTTTTTTTTTTTTTTTTTTTTTTTCAGACTACAAGGCTGGGACGATACATCAATGAACTACGAAAGAAGACAACCGACGAACTGCTGGCAAAACGTGCCAAAGGTTTGGTTCGTCAGTGGCGTCACATGATCATGCCAGAGCGCCAAAGTCCTGCGCACAGAGTGAACGGTGCAAGTGTCGGTGCAAGTGCATATGCCAGCGCAGGAGCGAGTCCGGTACAAAGTGGACCCACACTTGGACACGGAGCTAGCCCGGGACCCCATTCACCAGCGGGTTCTCCTGGACGACCTCCACACCATGCAGACTCCGTTCCTAGGACCAACGCCGCCAACAAGCGGCTCCGGAAAGATGACTCTGATGAAGGTCAGCCTCCGGCTAAAGTCGCAAGACAAGTGAACGGTGGGCTCGAAACGGACAATCCACTAGAAAGTGCCCCTGCTGTCGGATCCTCGACAACGACTAGTAGACGTCGCCGTTCTCACCGATCGACTAACTGTCACAATGATGACATCGTCAAAAAGAAATTAGCTTCGGCTGCTCGAGGACTACGACGTGTGAAGACCACTCAGGAACTGCTGGCCAGTCTGAGTTCTTGCACCGGCAGTGGGTCGTATACGCCTTCGAGTACCACACTGGAACCGAAACCAGTATCCCCCGTGCCTACGGCAGTACGGCAGCCCTCGTCTCCAGCGTTGAGGCAGCCAGCTTCTCCTGCAGTGAGGCAGCCTCCATCTCCAGCAGTGAGGCAGCCCACATCTCCGGCAATGAGGCAGCCTCTGTCTCCGGCGGTAAGGCAGCCTGTTTCTCCGGCGGTGAGGCAGCCCGTTTCTCCGGCGGTGAGGCAGCCCGTTTCTCCGGCGGTGAGGCAGCCCGTTTCTCCGGCGGTGAGGCAGCCCGTTTCTCCGGCGGTGAGGCAGCCCGTTTCTCCGGCGGTGAGGCAACCTGTGTCTCCGGCGGTGAGGCAACCTGTGTCTCCGGCGGTGAGGCAACCTCTCTCTCCTGCAGTTAGAACTCCATTGTCTCCGGTAGTGCGAAAACCGATATCTCCGGTAGTGCGAAAACCAGTGTCTCCAGTAGTGCGAAAACCAGTGTCTCCAGTAGTGCGAAAACCACTGTCACCTGTAGTGCGACCTCATCAGGTACAAGTACATTCTAACGCCGCGGGTGTTCCACCCCATGAACCTGTATCTCGTTCTCCGTGCACGTCACCTGCCCCTTCTGTACCGACTCCCTCCCCAACTCCACCACTTGGTGGAGATGATGTGAATACTGCTGTTGTCAGTGCGACATCTATGAAAACTGCTAGTACACATTCGTCTTCATTAAAGCGGGTACGCCAGTCTCGAATCGATGCGAGCTCTATTCCTGCAGCCCAAACTGTAAAACCTCCACCTCCTGCACCATCGCCCACACCCTCACCTTCACCATCACCGGCTCGCTCATTATCGTCGTTGCCGAATACTGTCAGTGATTCCACAGGATCGGGTGATATATGTGCTCAGATAGCAGAAATAATGTCTAGGCTCCCTCCAATTGATGCCTCTGCAGTGTATCAGGAGGAAACTTCACCATCTGTCCCCTGCGATTATCGAGCAGAAGAGCTTCTTGACGGCGAAATTGATGGTGTGACTGGAAATGTGTCGCATGATGGAAAGTTTAAAGAATGGCACGAGTGTGTATCGCGGACGACTGCAGCTGGAGAGTTGCTTCATATACTACCGTATACAATTATAGACTAAAGTGATTTGGTTAATTTGGCTGTTATATTGTTGCATGTCACGGATACTGAGTAGTGACGTGTACGGAGTATGAAATATGCGCACCCATGATGGATAACCGTGACTGCGCCATTGGCTGTGGTATGCTAGTCGTCATACAGACTGGCAGATTGACTGTAATTTTGTGGAACTGCAGCCATGAATTGTGTAATTATGGTGCTGTCTGGAGTTTGAAGGATAGGAATAGAACAGCGATATCAGGGATTTGTGCATTTGCCTAGTTGTGGTACAGTTTGTACCATGTGCATATTGCTTGTGATAATTGACATCAAGGGCATCCCCGTCCTGTATTTGCAACCTCACAATCTTCCATACGCTGGGAAGCCGAGTACCCTATATTTAATTGGATATTGTTGCCAAGTGTAGGGTTACTGTTCATATTGTATAGGCTACACTGCCCAATGTTGATTTGTTGTAAGCATCAACATAATACATATTTACTAGTGAGTCCGATTGTAACTCAAAGTTTTGTACAGTTGCCTGTGCCTTTTACTAGTTGCCTGTCATTCACTGGAGGAATGAGTTAGTACTTAGATATATTTATACTTCATTTTTTATTTAATGATATGCTTCAGTTCTTCCAAGTGAATTACTTGTAAGAATCAAGTTTTTGGTAACAGTATTTGAAATGTACCAAGCCAGAATTTATATAGCTACTTAAACTGCGTACAACGAGATGAAGAATGCTTACATTTGTCACCTTTCATTATTACCATTAACACCAATCAGAGAAGTTAAAGGTACTTCATTATGTAGTTTTTAAAGTTTATTCAGTCGCCCCTGTGCAGTAATTAAGAAAAAGAAACCCTGTTCCAATCAGAAAAATAACACCAATAAATCAGGTTTTTGTAAATCACGTGTTAATTCTAAGAGAATATATATATATTTTTTTTTTTTCTAGCAGAACCTTTGTGTGTTGACAAGCTTGAGTATTTGGAACTCTTTGTTTTGTTATGTGGCAATTTCCTGTTGGAAGACTGTTAGTATGTCACACCAGATCATTGGTGATAATGGTTCATAATATAAAGTTCCTGAGATACTTCCCAGAATTTTGTATCACAAATTATCAGTGTATTCATTGTCATATAATGAATTCTGCTACATTGGTTTAAAAGATAACTTAAATATCAGCTGCCCGTAATAACTACAGCATATATATGTTACTTTTTCAGACTTCTTTTTTTTCCCCCTCTTTTCTTTTTGTTAGATTAAATGTGATCATTGTGTTAAAGTGCCATCATCCCAGACTCATTTTAGCAATGAACTTTCTTCTGATGATATACACTTCCATTCAGTGCAGAAAAGTCTCTCTTTAAATTAATGCCATAAACTGCTATTTTGTGCTATGAAATAAATCTCGATTTTTATAGTCTCAATATATGGAACAGATTTCTAGGAGGAGGGATTCAGAAAACTTGTTCCAGCTCTCATGTAATGCAGACAGTCCAACAGTTACAAAAGAGTATAAACATGTTGCTTACATTTGTTATTGGAATATCTGTAGCTGGCCAATAATTTTAAGCCCATTATGTTGTTGCATTCATGAGTTTGCCAAAGCTTTAAATTCAACCATGATAATCAAAATGGGCAATATAAAGCAGCTCCTGCGGTTAACGTTGTGCTGAAAGTTATGTACTTGTTGAGCTAGCATTACTGTTCTCATGATACTGTGATAAAGATTATTTGTATTTAAACTGTATATATAAAATAGAAAGTTATCAGTTTATGTTATGGAATTGATTAAATATTTTTCTAATGGCAAGATAGCTGTTTTCTTTTACAGTAAATCAGATTAAATTGTAGCTTAATTTCTTTCAGTTCAACTGAGGTGTCATTGTAGACTCAACATTTTAGTATAACATAAGAAATAATTTAATATTTCTCAGTGACTAGCAATGTAAGACCTACATAATGCAGCAGATGTGTGGCCTCTCCCCCCACCACCACCACCACCACCACCACCCACCACTCTTTTCGCCGCACTGCCCTTTCACTATACCACTTGTTATCAAATGCCCCCCCCCCTCACCTTATGTTCTTCCAACACTTCATCCACCAATTCTTCCCTTCTGCTGCTCCCTCTCTTCACCACTTCTCTTACTACTTTTCTTGTGCCGTCACCTAGTTTTCTCTCTCTCTCTGTCTCTCTCTCTCTCTCTCTCTCTCTCTCTCTTTCTCTCTCTCTCTCTCTCTTTCTCTTTCTTCCCTGCACATAGTTCCTCTCCTATCTCTCCCCCCCCCCCTTTCTTCATCCTCCACCATTATTCCCGGCAGCTTTCGTAGTTCAGTTTGGCAGGACACTGCTTCGTGGAACATATTGTTTGTAAAATCACTTCTACATCTTGTGATAAATAGTTCCAAGGTACTGATACAAAAGACTGACATTGTATGTTTATATTACAGAAAATTCTGAGAGACATCTCACTTTTTAGATTGTGCCTTAAAACTGGTTGTAAATGATAACATCAGTTTTAGAATATTTGTATTTAACTGTGATAACGTCTGTGTTATTGCTATATGCTTGACTTCAGAATTGCTGCCACAATTCAGGCACATCCTTTGTTAAAACAGTTTTCTTAATATGCCACACTGCTGTATGTAGGTTAAAATGTTAGATTGTGACTCATATACAGTTGTGCTGTAAAAAAACAATGTATGTTCTATTTGCTAGCAGTTTCTTGTCTGCACTGTTTGATTTTCGTTAACAATGAACGTAGTTAAGCATATATTCAGAAGCTGGGTTGAAAATTGATATAGGGAAAGTAAAAAACAAACATTACCAGTTGAGTACAAAGTCAGAACACAATTCCTTAAAATAGACTGCCAGAATTTTTACAACAGCAGAGGCATATGTTAGATATACATAGCAAGGTGAAAATGCACTGGAATCCAAACTCCAGATACTGAGTGTTGCTATACAGTTCATTTAATGTTTCCTTATCCCTTACCTCTACTCTGTGTTGGTTAAAATTTAATTTTAATCATATCAGATTATTTTGTTCATTCCATATTTGTAGGTATTAGTAATTCCTGCACCCAGATAATTTGTGTTCCTTCAAATGTGTTAATTTTTAAGATCTAGAGAGTGATTTTGGAAGTTTTTTCTAAAAGTGTTTTGCTATTGTTATTGAACAATACAGGATATTTGTGGATTGTTCATCAATAAATGAAGTGAAGCTTGTCTCCTCTGGTACATATAAATCACCCTAACTGCAGTATTTAGTAATTCATTTCTCATTTGTAGTATTATACGTGGCAGTATTATTCAGATTCTAATTTTACATTTATTTCTCATTAAATTTAGATGTTTTGATTTAATCTGTAGTCTTTCATTGTAACTGACAAATTATGTAATAGTATTTGATTTTTGTTTTGTTTTTGGGGATAATTTTATTCACAAAGAATGAACTGGAGTACGTATGATTTTACTCTATGCTTGAATAAGTTCATAATTTGTAAATTTTTGTACACTTTTGCCAGGAGACTAGTAGGATACTGGTCTGATTTCCTTAATAGCCGGATTTTCTTGTTGACTATTATGTGAGTCCTAATTTGGCTACTCCAAGGTAGGTTTCCCTAAATTTTACTGTTTAAAATTAAGAAGAACCAAGTGTCATGGACCTTGCAGTTTCCAATAACTGTTTTACCCTGTGTCAAACTACTCTCAGTGACAGAGCATACTTTAAAAATTGCAATTCTGTGCTGCCAAATGATAGTTATGTAATTAAATTAGGGGAGAGGTATAGGATACATGTGAATGAACTAATTCCACCAGTGATGTTGTTACAGCCGGTCATGTGGGAAATCTAATAGGAATTTGGGAAGTTGTACATTTGTGCCTGGATCAACCATTGCCAAGATTGTTGTATATGAAAAGTAACGATCTTTATTCAAGTCCCAGTCTGACACACAGTTTTAGTGTGTGAGTAAGTTTCTTACAACTACACTCTGTGCTGCCGAGAGAAGATTTAAATTTGCTACCAGCCTTACCATTTCCTTATGAAATAAAAATGTGAATAAAATGAACCTTTTTTCCTTTGGAAAAGTGGTATAAATACATAGTAATCTGAGGATGTATGATCCATTACTTTATCAGTTGATAATTAGATGGTTGTGATAGCTGACATTTGATTTGCCATTTGTTAGCCTTACATATGTTATTTTGCAAGTTGCCAGTAAGCTACTATCAGTGATGGTATAAGTGGGATGTTGTTTACCGTTTACTGTAACTTTTGCATTATTACTTCTAAAATTTGGAATTTTAAGTAGTTAAAATACATTGTTCATCACTGACAAAGCAGTATTGACACTTACAGGCAGTAGTTAGTGTTCATTCTCTCCTTAACAGGATGATCCATTGCCTTTCATTGACATGTTATCTTTATCTACTTATTCATAGTTATATGGGTCACAGAATTCAGAAGATTAGCATTTCTTGTATAGTATATGACCGCATGAGAGTGAAGAGAAGAAACAGCTTTGAAAATTGTAACAAACTCTACTACCCTCTCCACCTTCAAGTTCAGTATGTGCACAAACAGTATAGATGCCAAGCACAAAGGATAGCTCCACCGCTGCTGAATTGATTTGGACAATGAAATCAGTGCTCAGCTGATTTGTCGATGTTCAATGTATTACAATTTGAAGGAAAATTAGGCTTTAACATCCCGTTGACAGCATGGTCGTTAAGAGATGGAGCACAAGCTCAGATTGTTTCGATAAGGAAGGAAATCAGCCATGCCTTTTGTAAGGAACCATCCCAGGATTTGTTTCCATAAATTTACGGAAACCACAGAAAACATAAAAAATGGCTGCAAGTAGATTTGAACCTTCGTCCAGTGTACTTTGTGCCACCTCGCTTGATTATTTGAAACATTGAGTTCTGATCAAACTATCAGTATTAGAGATACACAATAATTACTCAAACTTTGCATTTGATAAAATATTTAAGTGTTATATGACAGTGTGTCACCTAATAACTTCACATATTGGCACAGCAGAGGGTGAAATATTGCATCAGAGATTACGTTGAGACACTTTCTGAAGTCAACTTGTCCCTAAAAAAATGCCTTATGCTGGAATCTGATGTAAACAAAAAGTGTTTAGACTTTTAAGATTACTGGTGTTTAGGACAACTGAGACACACGACTTTTAAACATATTGAGTAGAATCCAAGTTTCTGGTCAATATTTACAATTTTTTACAGTTAGCTTGTTTGATGGAAAATATTTGAGGGAATTCAATCAAAGTTTACATTTTCAAATCACAAGTTTTAAAGACATGATCAGAGGGTGATTTAATTACAACCTGCAGCCAACTGAATTTTGTAACAGTGGAATGATGATACAAGAAAAGAAAAATTGAGGGGGGGGGGGGAGGGGTTCTGCTATTGCTCAGTCTATATCCTACAATACTTTTGTGAATGGTTTAAAAAACTTTCAATGAGACCAGAAATTTTTTCATAATTTAAAAGCCAAACACCCCCGATTAAAAAGTTACATATATAAGTAAAAACTTAAAAATCTTTTTGGCACGTAATTGAAGGTTTATGTTTTGAGAAAAATGGAGAGTTTATATAGGAAGTACTTCATAATTATTTCTTTACATTTGATAATCTGATTTTTCGTGAACAACTAGATATTAGGAGGCAAGTAATGATAAGTGTAGTACACTGAAAGAATGTGACAACTGGTTTATATAGTATCCTCAAAAACCTAACATGCAGGTTACAGACATGAAGGAAAAGACATGCTAATTAAGTGCACAGCTGAAAGGTTTTTGGTTTTTAGCCCCCAGAGAAAGCAAAAAATGCAATAGCATGTTAAAGGTTGCAGAAATGATGCCGTTAGATATCTGCCAAGATTAGTTATTGGACAAGTGGAATGTTATGTAGTTTGAACATGATGACCCAGATTTTGATAACAAAGGCATATTAACAATTACTGGCACAGCACATCTCAAAAAGCGACTAAACATCCATACTTTTAAAGTGCCCAAATGTTTTTACAGTTGGTTCATAATGTCCAGTGGCCACAATACAAGGTGTGTGTCAAAAAGTTTGATGAATGGTTCCATATTTTATAAACCAAGCTGGTGATGATGAGGTACACACTGCGACCCAGCTAAAAGGGTCAGTATGAGAACTTGTGTCATTGCAACATGGAGCAACACATTAAAAGAAGTTTAGTTTCAAATTAGGCAAAATGGCAACAGAGACCAGTGCATGGTGTTGAAGCAATGAGTAAAATGTGTGTGTTTGAGTGTTGCAGATATACAACAATGTGTGACCTCAATGCTTCAAGCGATTCCATAAGAAGCATTTGCTGACATTTTTCAACAGCTGCACAACCAATGTCAGAAATGTATTGTAGCTGGTGGCTATCTTATATCACCTCCTCTCTACGTGCCCTGCACTCAGGTCTCCAACTACCACAGCTGCTAGAGCCTCACATTTGCTAAGTGTCTTCCTGATTATAGTGGTCTTTCATTGATGAGATAGCAGTTCCAGTTGATTAGATTGTCCAAGGTGTGGATTTTGATGCCATCTGAAATGACTTGGCTCTATATTTTGAAGTCTGTGTAAAAATCCTCATGTGTTTGTATTCCATGGCATGATTCTCTGACTAACAGTGCCCTACAACTACCTACTTGTTGGGATACACTATTGGTTGTGCTGCTAGTGTTCTTGATATCGATCTTTGATGGTGTGCACTGTCTGTCCAATATATGCTTGACACAGTGGCACAAAATCTTCGACAGACATCTTTGACATTCCTCATTAATACCTATGGTTTACTGGGAGAGCAAAATATAGTTTGTACCCAGTGCTTTTTGTGTATGAATATGCCATATGGTATGGTGGCTCTCTCTTTCTCTTCTGTCCCCACAGGATGGACTGTAACTTTAGGGTGGAAAGCACACCTTATCTGCCATTCTGTGTAACCATTTTTTCGGAAGACTCTTCTCAGGCTTACAAATTCCTGGGGTAAACTCTCTGCATCAGAATTAGTGTGCACCCTTCGCACTAGGTTACACCATTATTCTATGTTGGGCAGTGGTAGCAGTCTGCATTCAAATATAGGTCCTTGTGTGTTTTCTTTCGGTACACACCGTAGCCCTGAGTCTCATCCCCTTGTCTTTTGATCATGACATTCAGAATGCTGGTTTTCTTTGTAATCTGTCTCCATTATGAATTTGATGTTTGAATGTATGCAATTAAGATAGTAAGAAATTTATGGAGTTCATTCCTTCCATGGGGCCAGATGTTAAATATGTCGCCCACATAATGGAAAAAGCAGGTGGATTTCTAATTAGATAACTTCAGGGCTCCATGTATAAATTAAACGTAATAAGATGTAGTGGGTTACCCATTGCAACTCCTGTTTGTTACAGTAGTCCACATTAGAAAGAAAATATGTGTAGAACAGGACATGTTTCAATACAAACACTCTAGGATTTTTTCACAGACTTCAAAATACTGAGACTTGTCACTTGAGGGTACCAGGAACTCTCACATCAACAGGAACTGTGGTTACAATCTCGGCAAGGTTGGTGAACCCAGACTGGGTGACATGATGACATTGATATAGAAGATGTGGCTGATGAAGCAACTATACCTACAGTACACTACCACAGATGCTGGGGTCACCGACATTCACACATGCTCACATACCACATAGAGATAGCGACCAACTGGGGGAGGGGATATAAGACAGCCACTCCATTGCAGAGTGAAAGTTTCATTCTGGAAACATCCCTCAGGCTGTGTGTAAGCCATGTCTCCACCATATCCTTTCTTCCAGGAGTGTTAGTCTTGCAAGTTTTGCAGATCATCTGTGAAGTTTGGAAAGTAGGAGGCGAGGTACTGGCAGAATTGAAGTTGCGAGGATGGACTTGAGTCATGTCAGGATAGCTCAGTGGTAGAACACTTGCCCGCGAAAGGCAAAGGTTCCAGGTTCGAGTCCCAGTTCTGGCACACAGTTTTAATCTGCCAGGAAGTTTCATTTTGTTGATGTTTTTCCATCATTGGTTATAAAAAGGTGATGTAATTTTTTGTGTATTAACAATAACAACAATCGAATTAACAATTTACCTGCACACATTAATAAACTTGTATGAAAGAAAAAAATGTCCATACACCATAAAGGATAATTGTACATAAATTTGTTTTTATCATGCATTTTGGCAGGGGATATCAAAAACTGAATTTTTTTTTGCCATATCTATTTATTGGATAAAATTATCACCTTTTCAATACGTTTTATTGCTTTTTTCCCAATATCTAGTCACAAAATTATTCACTGTACAAATCAAGCCTAAACAAAAGAATTTTATACATACTGAAATACGCCTGACAAGAGAAACACTGCCAAGACAAAAAATAAAATACATTTCCAATTTTCATTTCGAACTAACCACCACCTAAAAATAAAACTTCACTCAGGCACATGTATAACGTCTAAATATAATCCAGGAATATATAAAATAACCTGTAACAACTGCAATAATTTTTACATCGGTCAGACAGAACTAAATTTTAACGTCAGATTTAAAGACCATATCAGAAATAGCGACAATAATCAATCTAGTTTTTTTTTTCTTCATCTGAAAACACGTTACAGATTCCACACAAAATTCCAAAAGGTCACATTATGGTTCTTGAGGAAATTGAAGTCCATATACAAATGAAGAACTATCCAGAACTTATATTAAATGAACAAACAGACTCAAACATAAATACTACCTAAAAAAAAAAAAAAAAAAAATGTTACTGACATGGTAAACTATAGCGGCTGACTAGAAACATAAACATTAACAAACACAGATGTATTTATTTTGCTTTCATATAATCAAAGATCCATGATAATATCATCGTTGCTCTTTTGCATATAGCAAGGAGGTATTCCCCTTGGCATACTTTGTAGCTTCTATGTAAACATAGAGCATCTTAGTAGTTAACGCGGCCCCTACACGGTTAATAATATTGTGCAATATTATTGTCGTTCTCTCCTAGATTGCCCAATAATATTGTGGTGTGAAATGTTGGACGATAAAGACGATGCTGCAGTTATTATTGCTTTACTTTGGCCAATTCACACTGTCCGTCACGTCAATTCGCCTATCCCAATGCTCGATGTAGAAAGTGAGGTTATGAGTTGTGCTCTGTTATGTAGAAAGTCATAATTTAATGCTGGAATGGAGGAAACAACAACGCTAAATGTTATTGACGGCCAAAGAAAACTTAACAATGTATGTTTTTGGCCAAGTCAGTGTGGTAAAGTGCTGGGTACTGACAACTTTTCAAAACATCGACATCTATTTTCAACCGAAAACATATGAACACGTCAAACAATATTTATAAGAGTATAAACAGAGCCTGTTTACTTTATCCATTACGATTTGCCCGCTGGCATTGTTAATACCGTCGTAAACAACTTATGTTTTGTCTTTCATTAGCACTACATTTTCATTTAAAATGTTGGTAATTTGGTAGAATTCGTGTACATCGATGGAAACGGCATTGCCATCGATATATATCGAATGTTCGATATAGTATTTCTGAACGGCAGATTCGGGCGCTAGGCACCTTCATGTACTTTTTTTAAAAAACCTCTTGTTTAACCTATACCTATCCTAACTTTGACTTTAAAAAAGTGAACTGCCAAGATGTTATTTAATGACAAATGCGTCATCATATTACAATCTTATTCAAAGAAACAGTTTGCTCCAGTCTTTCCTGTTACGAAACATAAACCATTTTTCGGTTTCAGATATCCGACCTCGCTTTTTAGAAGGACACTCAATTCTGAAAAATATTTAAGTCGTCATGACAAATATGGAATTTTACGCTAAAACAAAATATAACAATAAAATAAAGATTAATAAGACACATTCGCATATAAACTGTGTGAAGGCCGATTCACACTGTCCGTCACGTCACGGAACCGTCACGTCAAGTTGTATTCACACTGTCCGTCACGTCAATTCGTCCATCTCAATACGCGATGTTGAAAGTGAGGTTATCAGTAGATTAGATTAGATTAGATTAATACTTGTTCCTTAGATCATGTATACGACATTTCGTAATGATGTGGAACGTGTCAGTTTAGTAAATTATGTCTATACTTGACAATCTATATTTTAAGAATTTTTTTGTAATTTTTTTTTTTTAATTATTTTTTTTATTTTTTTTTTATATATATTTTTTTATGTTTTATCTAAAAATTCATCTACATTGTAGAAGGAGTTGCCATTCAGAAATTCCTTTAATTTCTTTTTAAATACTAGTTGGCTATCTGTCAGACTTTTGATGCTACTTGGTAAGTGACCAAAGACTTTTGTGGCAGCATAATTCACCCCTTTTTGAGCCAAAGTTAGATTTAACCTTGAATAGTGAATATCATCCTTTCTCCTAGTGTCGTAGCTATGCACACTGCTATTACTTTTGAATTGAGTCGGATTGTTAATAACAAATTTCATGAGTGAATATATATATTGTGAAGCTACAGTGAGTATCCCTAGATCCCTAAATAAATGTCTGCAGGATGCTCTTGGGTGGGCTCCAGCAATTATTCTGATTACACGCTTTTGTGCAATGAATACTTTTTTACTCAATGTTGAATTGCCCCAGAATATGATCCCATATGAAAGCAGTGAATGAAAATAGGCATAGTAAGCTAATTTACTGAGATTTATATCACCAAATTTTGCAATGACTCTGATAGCATAAGTAGCTGAACTCAGACGTTTCAGGAGATCTTCAATATGTTTCTTCCAATTCAGTCCCTCGTCAATGCAAACACCTAAAAATTTTGAATATTCTACCTTAGCTACAGATTTATGTTCAAAGTCTAAATTTATTAATGGTGTCATGCCATTTACTGTATGAAACTGTATATACTGGGTTTTATCAAAGTTTAATGAGAGTCCATTTGTAGAGAACCACTTAATGACTTTCTGGAAGATATCATTTACAATTTCATCAGTTAATTCCTGTTTGTCAGGTGTGATAGCTATACTTGTATCATCAGCAAAAAGTACTAGCTTAGCATCTTCATGTATGTAGAATGGCAAGTCATTAATATATATTAAGAACAGCAAAGGACCCAAGACCGAACCTTGTGGGACCCCATTTTTAATAACTCCCCAGTTAGAAGAATTAATTGTGTCATCTACATCATGTGAACTGCTTATTTCAACTTTCTGCACTCTTCCAGTTAAGTATGATTTAAACCATTTGTGCACTGTCCCACTCATACCACAATACTTAAGCTTATCTAGAAGGATCCCATGATTTACACAATCAAACGCCTTTGAAAGATCACAAAAAATCCCTACTGGTGATGTCCGGTTATTCAAAGCATTTAATATTTCATCAGTGAAGGTGTATATAGCATTTTCAGTTGAAAAGCTTTTTTGAAAACCAAACTGACATTTTGTTAGAACTTTATTTTTACTAATATGTGAAGCAATTCGAGAATACATAACTTTTTTTCAAAAATCTTTGATAAAGCTGTCAGAAGTGAGATGGGCCGGTAGTTGTTGACATCGTATGTATCCCCTTTTTTATGCAAAGGTTTAACGATAGCATATTTCAGTCTATCTGGGAAAATACCCTGCTTTAATGAGCTATTACAAATATGACTGAGAATCCTACTTATCTCCTGGGAACAAGTTTTTAATACCCTGCTGGAAATGCCATCAATTCCATATGACCGTTTACTCTTGAGAGAGTTTATTATTTTCCTAATTTCTGAAGGTGAGGTGGGTGGAATTTCAATTGTATCAAATTGTGTGGGTATGGCCTCTTCCATTAATTGCCTTGCTCCTTCTAATGAACATTTAGATCCTATTTTCTCCACAACATTTAAAAAGTAATCATTAAAAATGTTTTCAACTTCTGACTTTTTGTTGATAAAGTTTTCATTTGTTTTGATGGTAATACCCTCTTCCTCTGCTCTTGGTTGCCCTGTCTCCCTTTTAATAATATTCCAAATTGTTTTAATTTTATTATCAGAGGAGCTAATCTCAGACATGATGCACATGCTTCTTGATTTTTTAATAACTTTTCTTAATGTAGCACAGTAGCTTTTATAATATTTTATTGTTTCTGGGTTATTACTCTTTCTTGCGGACAGATATAGTTCCCTTTTTCGGTTACACGATATTTTTATACCTTTAGTAAGCCATGGTTTTTTGCATGGTTTCTTAGAATTAAATTTTACTAATTTCTTGGGGAAACAGTTATCAAATACCCTTACAAATGTATCGTGAAATAAATTATATTTTAAATTAACATCAGGTTCCTTGTAAACCTCATCCCAGTCTAACTGCTGTAGACTTTCTTTGAAATTTTTAGTTGTTAAGTCATTAATCAAGCGCACTATTCTGGTGGACAGTTTCGAATTACTGAACGGAGCTATTTCATATACTGTTACTAGCTGTGCACCATGATCCGAAAGACCATTCTCAATGGGACAAGCATTTATGTTGTTAAACTTATCTTGGTCTATAAAAAAGTTATCTATCAATGTACTGCTGTCCTTTACTACCCGAGTAGGAAAATCAATAACGGATGTCAGATTGAATGAGCCAAGTAAGACTTCCAGGTCTTTCTTCCTATTACACTCTTTCAGTGAATCTACATTGAAATCACCACAAATAATAATTTGCTTCCCCCTATCTGACAGATAGCACAACAAGGCATCCAAGTTTTCCAGAAATAACTGAAAGTTCCCTGAAGGGGACCTATATACTGTTACAATTATAAGATAATCATCATTAAGTTTAAGCTGGCAGGCACATGCTTCAATATGCTGCTCTACACAAAACTTTTTTGTTTCTAAATTTTTTACACTGTGATAGCTTTTGGCATATATGGCAACTCCTCCTCTTATCTTATTATCTCTACTTACATTTGAGACTAATTTATATCCACTGACATTCACACTTTCCATACCGGTGACAATGTGATGCTCAGACAGGCATAGTATATCTATTACATTATCAGTTTCTATAGCATCTAAACAAACTAAAAGCTCATCTATTTTATTCTTTAGTCCCCCAATATTCTGGTGAAAAATGCTAACATTATTTTTTACTTTACTTCTCTGAGAAATATTTGATTTTTCAACATTTTTAGCACCTGCCTGCCTGAGCTTCTCACTGGACACTGATCTTAGCCTAAAAAAGAAGTACCTTCATGAATTGCAGTGTCCCCCCTTAAGGACTTTGCTATCAACCCAGCTAGTTTCCCCTTCCCTTTCCTATTGAGATGTAGGCCATGTCTAGTGAAATCCCACCTATCAATAGCATCCACAGGAACCAAACCGATGTCCGACAGAGTGTCCGCCCTAAGCAGTTGATCAATCTCCATATTGACTCTCCTGACGGAGCGGTTCAATTGGGGTTGATCGTACCGCATGAAAGCAGGCAACAGTCCAACATTTGTCTGAGTCGTTGCAGAAGCTATTTTAACCAGGTCACACTCAATATTGTAGCCCTGATCCCTATCAATGCTGTTTCCCACCCCACCCACTATAACAACATGATCCTGTTTTGTGAAACCCTTACACAAGGAACCTATATCCTCTATCACCTGGCTTAGACCTGCACTGGGCTTGAAAATGTTTGTGACCTGGTACCTGTCACCTAGTTTTTCCTGTAAAATCTGGCCCACACCTCTTCCATGACTACTTCCTAACAACAGAACTTTCCTCCTACTATCTACTTTTTTTGAAACCGTTGGTTTCCTTGTGAAAGTCTGTTGCTTCCTAACTGCACCTACTTCTAAAGGAGCCTCTTCCTCACTTGACTGTGGTAGCAAGGCAAACCTATTGGTTGTGCCAATTGTGAAGCTGTCAGGAACTATACTCTCTCTGTGGCCCCTGTTCCCTGCTACCACTTCCCACCCATGCTCACCTTTCTCCCCCCTTAACCTCGTAAGTTCCTCCCTAGCACTATCCAGTTCAGCCTGAAGGGCCCTAATCTTCCCTTCCTGTTCAGCTATTTTTCTGTCCCTTGAACACACTTTGCAAAACAAAGGAAGAGACTCATTTGCTTCCCTCTTTCCCACACCGCTACATCCCCCCCAATGAAACCACTTGTGGCGATCTGTTATGTAGAAAGTCACAGTTTAATACTAGAAAGGGGGAACAACAACGCTAAATGTTATTAACGGCCAAAGAAAACTTTACAGTGTATGTTTTTGGCCAACTTACTGGGAACTAAAACAACATTTCAAAACCTCGACATCTATTTTCAAGCGAAAAAATAAACATATGAAGACATCAAACATACTTGTAAGAGCATAAATAGCGCCTGTATATTTTAACCATTACGATTTGCTCGTTGACATTGTTAAGCGTCGTAAACAACTGAATTTTTGTCTTTCATTAGAACTGACATTTAAAGTGTTATTTAATGAAAAATGCGTAATCAAATTACAATCTTATTAAAATAAACAGTTTGCATCAGTCGTTTCTGTTACAATGTTACGTAACATAAATCATTTTTTTGGTTTCAGATATCCGACCTCAATTTTAGGGGGACACTCAATTGACAAAAATATTTAAATCGTCATGAAACATTTGAGATTTACCCCTAAACGAGGTACAACAACAACAACACAAAGATGAATAAAACACCTTTGCATATAAACAGTGCAATCGTCGACTGCAACATGTAATTCGCGTGACGAAAATAGGTTAACTTCCGATGTCAGCAGACGCCCGTTCCGTCAAAACATTCTTCTCGAGAAAGCTTGACGTGACATTGACGATCCGGTGACGGACAGTATGAATCACCCCGTTTACATGGGCTCCTAAAACCGGATTTCGTAAACCGATTTCCCAGTAACGCTTTTGGTTGGTCATGTAAACACTCCAAAATCGATTTTGGAAATCCACTTCTCTAAAGCCGTTTTCCAGTTCCACAATCGATTTTCGTGCCCATGTAAACGCAACCGTTTTTGAAGCGTTCTTGGCTTGTCAGATTGTGTTTTTTTGGTACGAATTTTCGGCACATATGGACCGAGTGATATGTTCTAATGTGAAATAAAAGTATTATTATTAGAGTGAGAATGAATCTGTGTATTTAAGTAAAGAAAAATAGCGATGATGCTGACTAAATCAGGGACTGAATCATCTGTTTTTCAGCCGCCATCTTAAGTGGATTAGGAAATCTGATTCAGGCTGTGCCATGTAAACACGACAGCGAAAAACGGTTTACGAAAATCGGTTTTCGTCTTCCGGAAGATGTGTTACATGTAAACGTAGCGAGTGACGTAAAATTACGTATGGCGTCCAAAGGTTCATTCCCGCAGCTGCCAGAACGCTACTTTCAAGGGCTGAGAAACATGTGTTACTGCGCATGCGTAGCTATTATGACGTAAAAACCCTTGTTTGATATTAGCATTGCTGGAAGTCTTTTTGCACTGTTTCTGGCTGCAGGCGGAGGTGAGTTTAAAGGAATAATTAAAATACTTTCCTTCCTAATAACGTAGAAATGTAAACGAGAAATATCTTAAGTGTGATTGCAGTGACTTTGAAATAATCGAAAAACCCGCTACATAGTACATACACACTCGTATCACGTGATGGCTACTCCGCACTCAGACCTTTCTGCGCTTGCGCAAATTGGCAGCTTGACCGCGTCAGAAATATTTTTCCGGGTAGCATCTGGCTGCTTGCGGCAACTGCTGGAACACCAAACAACCACACTCCAAGTAGCCAGAAGCGGGAGAAGACGCTACTAGAACACAATTTCAGCGCTGCACATGCGCGTCAAGCAGTCTGACAGCTGCTGGAACGAACATCAAGTTGCATATTTATCGACTACTGTCGAGGTTTGTGATCGAAAACAGCTACGGCGCAAGGTAAGTTCATTTCTAAAGTTGTCAGTTCCATATTGTCTGTCTATCTTGCTTGTTGTGTTTTGACCTAGCTAGCGATCGAAAATGTGCGAAGTGTACGAAAGTATATTTCGTGAAATTCTGAAAGAATTTAGCGTTTCAGGAGGAGGCCAGATTTGTGGCTACTGTGATTCGTTGGAGGAGGTAATAATAGTTTTAGTTTAACTATTAGAAGTCGCTAATGAATATAGGTACCTTTAGGCCTAGAGACAATGGACTGGTTTGTGAGAAATTTTACTGCAAAGATTTATTTTGCTTTTCTACAACGCGTTCTGGGAAGTTAAGTGTTTCTCGTGCGTTCAGTAAGTTTTTGTGGTTTATACTAATTTGTAAGAGGCTGCGAAAGCTTGTGTCTGTACAGGCCTAGAGACAATGGATTGCTATATTAACTCTATGCTATTGCTAACGATTTCTTTTTCGTGTTCTTTTGTACGTTGTTTTCTATGTGTGAGGTGCTACATTGTCATTCTGCTACGTTAACAGGCCTATATTTAAACACTATCGAATTCTTCTGTGGTCTGATAACAGTACCATATTTTACTTATCTAATTTAAAATTTTGCAATAGGGAAATGCAAGCTTATGTTCTGCATGTGTTTTGCAGTCTATTGACTCTAAGCCTAAAGGCACCCACATTCTCCAGCGACTTCTAATAGTTAAAATAAACCTATTATTACCTCCTCCAACGAATTACAGTAGCCAGAAATCCAGCCCCCTTCTGAAACGCTAAACTCTTTCAGAATTTCACGAAATATACTTTCGTAAACTTCGCACATTTTCGATAGCTAGCTAGTTCAAAAGACAACAAGCAAGATAGACAGACAATATAGAAGTGAGAAATGAGCTCTGATGTTTACTAAAATGAAAAATGTATCCGCCTTGTAACGACACTTCTTTGAAACACTTACTGAAGTCTTTAAAAAAATAAAATAAAAAGGAAGAAATAAATAAATAAAAATTGGACTGTATAACCATCAATAATAACGGTTAGTTAGCAATGTCAGTTTCAACTCTTCTTAAGGCAAATTCACACTGTCCGTCACATCACCGTCCATCAGAACATTCCCCAATGTATTTCTAATGGCGGCATTCACACTGTCCGTCACCGGTTCGTCACGTCACGTCAAGCTTTCTCGAAAAGAATGTATTGACGGAACGGCCGTCTGCTAACATCGGAAGTTAACCTATTTTCGTCACCTAAATTACATGTTTCAGTCAACGATTTCACTGTTTATATGCAAATGTGTCTTATTCATCTTTATTCTGTTGTTATACTTCGTTTTAGGGGTAAATCTGAAATGTTTCATAACGACTTAAATATTTTTATCAATTGAGAGTCCCCTAAAATCGAGGTCGGATATCTGAAATAAAAAAATGGTTTATGTTACATAACATTGTAACAGAAAAGACTGAAGCAAACTGTTTATTTGAATAAGATTGTAATTTGATTACGCATTTTTCATTAAATAACATTTTAAATGAAAAAGTCAGTTCTAATGAAAGACAAAAATTCAGTTGTTTATGACGGTATTAACGATGCCAACGGGCAAATCGTAATGGATAAAGTAAACAGGCACTATTTATGCTCTTATAAGTAGTGTTTGATGTTTTCACATGTTTATTTTTTTGCTTGAAAATTGATGTCGATGTTTCGAAAAGTTGTTTCAGTTCCCAGTAAGTTGGTCAAAAACATACACTGTAAAGTTTTCTTTGGCCGTCAAAATCATTTAGCATTGTTGTTCCGTCATTTATAGTAATAAACTATGACTTACAGATGATACTATGATAACAGATCGCCACTCATAATCTCACTTTCAACATCGTGTATTGAGATGGGTGAAATGACGTGACGGATACGGATGGACAGTGTGAATACAACTTGACATGACGGTGCCGTGACGTGAGGTTGACGTGACAGACAGTGTGAATTGGCCTTTACAGTACTACATATTGGTTTCTATGGTGTATAAAGGCAACACTGAATTTATTATTTAGGTGTATAAACCTTTACAAGCTTACGTAAAAAAAACACTTTATGCAACATATGTTACTTCAATAAACAAACAGTTCAATCCAATCGGGCAGAGAAACAAATAAAAAACGAATAACGAAACCAGCTACTTTGAGTAACACCGGGTTTGCGCGGCATTCAAAGTCTCCGCTCATTTCACAAGTCTTTCCTAATAATAACACGTGCCTGTATTCGTAGAACCTCATGATCTCTATATAAACTGGATGTATAACTCTGATCTCTGAGTGTATAACTGCAACGTGCATGCACTTTCATATGTTTTGCACACGATTTCGCATTCTTCGCCATGTTTAAATTTGGCAAACGATTTTCGATAACTTATTACATGTCAAATAACTGCTTTTCTTACCTCTTGATTTGAAATTCATTTAAATATGTGGTTAATAGGCTAATTGGAATTGAAACTTATTTTCTTTTCGTTATCTTGTAATATTTCATAGCGGCCATTTTTAAATTTGGCAAGAAACGAAATGTTAACATCTGTGGTTGGCATGCTCAGGCAGCTGAAGTTCAACACCCAGGTAGTATAGAGATTAGTGGTAGAACCGTTTTCGAGTGGTATTTCGGCTCTCAAAGACATACTTTGGAGGCAACGATAAATATATGGATGTGCTTGTCAACGCTGCGGTAGCCATTCTAGCAGACGAATTAAACCAGTTGTTCATTACTTGTTTAGTTGTCTAGTTGGAAAGTGTTAAATGCATTTCCGTACCTGTTATGTATTTATATTCTGAGTTGAAAGTAAAATGTTGCTTCTACTTTCGGATTCCGAAACTACAATCCACTGCCAGAATGCTGCCTTTGTCTCGCGATTATTTGGAACAGTGAGAGTTTCGCGTTTGAATTCCAAGGAACCTAGCTCACATATAATTGAACAATGCAATTTCAAAGCTAATGTAATAATTACGACAAATACTTTATTTTTTAGAGTTAAATGTCTTCGTTTACGTTTTAAGATCTTAAAGATGACAATGAACACAATGCCTGTTGGCATGAAGACTGCCCATTAAAGGCACGTGTAGAGATGCCAGCAGACGACGTTGTTCTGAGTATTCTGTATGCACTTGCAACAGAAATTAAATTTATCCTGTTAGGATCTTAGTTAACCACACACACTGTAATCGTGACATATTCAGAAACAAACCACCCAATATTGGTGACAAGGAATATCGATCTAGGCACACTCTCCGAAGTCACGATATATTCGAAACTAAGCAGCAAAATATTGGGGAGAAACATGAAATAGCCTTTCCATACCCTCAGAAATCACGAGATATTCGGAAATAAACAGCCAAAACCTTCTGACTAGCGAATGGTGTAGGCCTAAATGTCATTGATACTCATTTCACTTACTGTACCAGCAATTTTAACGTTTCCCTAGTTTTGTCTCCAACCATATTCTCGAAAATCGCAACATAGTTGGAACAAAGTCAAATATTTGTCAGAAGGAAGAACATAAATATTGCCAATCGTACCACTTGCAGCAGCAATTTCATTTTCCGTTTTTCAGTCACTCATAAAAATCACCAAATTGATGTTATTAACTCCTGAGACAGCATATAAGAGTACTGGATAACATACTATTGTTATGTGAATAAGAAAATTCCACAAAGTATTGTGGATAAATAACTCCTACAATATGTTACAAACATTAACATTAAAAAAAAATGCATGGGACGAGTTTCGTTCACAGAACCTCCACTCTACCCATTGCACTGCAGCTACTCAAACTTATTACTCCCTTCTATTTTATATACTCATTCCCACAAGTTTGTTTCTCAATGTTAATATGATTTTAAATACATTTAGTTATAATATATTCATCCAGATACGATTTTGTAATTCGTCGTTAATTCTCTATTGCTCTGAAACGGTTTACTGGGAGTTATAAAACCAAAATTGTGAGATATATGGCAAATCAAGATGGAGTCTGTGACATGGAAGAAGCAAGTGAATATCGTTTTTACATCACTTTTGAAAGTCGTCATTCATTGGCTAATGTAACAGCGCTTTTCATTGGAGGGAAAGATATTTTTGCTAGACACATATTTATAATTGCCCTTAAAGTATGTCTTTGAGAGCCAAAGTACCACTCGAAAATGGTTGTATGAATAAAGGCACATAAAAATAACACATGTATGACTGCTCACTACTGTAAGTGCATTTCGCAATCCCCACGGCTTGCTCGATTTGACCACAAAGACTCGACAGCAGTCGATAGGTATTCGACTTTGACTAGAGCTCCTAAAAACACAGGCTGGCGAATCCGCCATTTTCATTCCACGTGAATGCTAAACGAACACATAGCTTATGCGAACAGTGTTGTTTTGTTCAAGTTTAGTAAAATATTTTACACATGTCTGGCATAGAGCTCTAAATCGTGCACTTTGAGCTTGCATTCCGCTCGTATTTACATTGATACGTGAATCAGACATAAAAATCTCGCATTTTCTTTACTTACTGCTGCTTTTTTTTGCTGCGCGAATAAAGAAAGTGCAAGAAACATATATTTCTGTGATAAAAATCACGTACTACATTTAATTCTGCTGAAACTGGTCATCTAGATAAAAGTTTTGAGCGATCTTGGCTTGTATTAGAATAATGACCATCAATATGCAAGTTTTCGTTGCCGTCTTGCTGTAAGTAATTGTTGTCTGCTGTGACAAATATACCACATCGGATTTTTGTGCTCACATTGCTGAATATACATCTATTACATTATTGAGAATGTTTCAGAATTTATTACAAAGATTAAAACGAAAAAGAATATTAGTCTACAGGATCTAAAGTTTACAGTCGTAGAGGCACATGGTGCCGATGTTGGCAACAACCGATGAATGCTATTTGAAAAACCTATTCGTATAGAATAAGGGGACCATGAAATAAATAAATAATTCTACATCTACATCTACAACCATACTCCGCAAACCACCAGATGGTGTGTGGCGGGCCGGCCGCGGTGGCCGAGGTGACTGAGGCGCTCCAGTCACGGTCAGCACGGCCACTACGGTCGGGGGTTCGAATCCCCCCTCGGGCATGGATATTTGTGCCGTCCTAGTTCGTAAGTAGTTCATAAGTAGTTTGTAAGTTTAGGGACTGATAACCTCGTAGTTAAGTCCCATAAGCTTAACAAACATTTGAACATTTTTGGTGTGTGGCGGAGGGTACCTTGAGTACCACTATCGATTTTGCCACCTATTCCAGTTACGTATTGTTCGTGAAAAGAAGGATTGTCGGTATGCCTCTGTGTGGGCTCTAATCTCTCTGATTTTATCCTCACGGTCTCTTCGCAGGATATACATAGGAGGGATCAATATACTGCTAGACTCCTCGGTAAGGGTATGTTCTCGAAACTTCGACAAAAGCCCATACCGAGCGACAGAGCGTCTCTCCTGCAGAGTCTTCCACTGGAGTTTATCGATCATCTCCGCAACGCTTTCACGATTACCAAATGATCCTGTAACAAAGTGCGCTGCTCTCCGTTGGATCTTCTCTACCTCCTCTATCAATCCTACCTGGTACGGATCCCACACCTGTGAGCAGTATTCAAGCTGTGGGCGAATAAGTGTACTGTAACCTACTTCCTTTGTTTTCGGACTGCATTTCCTTAGTATTCTTCCAATGAATCTACGTCTGGCATCTGCTGTACCAACGGTTGATTTTATATGGTCGTTCTATTTTAAATCCCTCCTAATGACTACTCCCAGATACTTTATCGAATTAACTGCTTCCAGTTGCTGCCCTGCTATAGTGTAGCTTAATGATAAAGGATCTTTCTTTCTGTGTATTCGCAGCACGTTACACTTGTCTACATTGAGATTTAATTGCCATTCCCTGCACCATGCGCCAATTCTATGCAGATCCCCCTGCATCTCAATACAATTTTCCATTCTTACAACCTCTCTATATACTACAGCATCATCCACAAAAAGCCTCAGTGAACTTCCGATGTTATCCGCAAGGTCATTTATATATATCGTGAACAGCAACGGACCCACGACACTCCCCTGTGGCACACCTGATATAACTCCGACTTCAGAAGACTTCTCTCCATTGAGAATGACCTGCTGCTTTCTGTTATCTAGGAATTCCTCAATCCAATCACACAATTGGTCTGATAGACTATATGCTCTTACTTTGTTCATTAAACGTTTGTGGGGAACTGTATCAAACGCCTTGTGGAAGTCGAGAAACAAGGCATCTACCTTGTGTCTATGGCCCTCTGAGTCTCGTGGACGAATAGCGCGAGCTGGGTTTCTCACGAACGCCTTTTTCGAAACCCATGCTGACTCCTACAGATCAGATTCCTAGTCTCAAGAAATGTCATTATATTCGAACATAATACATGTTCCAAAATTCTACAACTGACCGACGTTGGAGATATAGGCCTATAGTTCTGCTCATCTGTTCGAGGACCCTCTGTTCCTTCTCTAAGGTTGACAGGTTTTTGCATGTAACAGTATCCTTGTCTTGTCAGCAATTTAATAATCCTTGTAAAACAGTCAATTCGTTGCCAACATTAGCACACTACGCCGCCGCAGCTGTAACTAAAATTTACTCAGTATTCTGTGTCAGTTATGTTATAGTCTCTAATAGAAAAGTGTCAACATTGGCATTTACTGATAAGAAATTGAATTGAGTGTTTATTTTTTGAGAAAACATCAGGTACTATTCTTTCAAATTGCACACTACAAGTTATAACACTAAAACTTCGAAATACCACAAATATCATTCAATGGTAATTGCCTGTATCAGAACAGGCACAGCCGTAACTAAACTTTTTGGCTGGTATATTTATATTTTCCGATTTAGTGTTTGTAATACATTCTCAAAATAATGTAATAGAAATACATATCTTCAACAATTTGTGCAATGTCAGTACTCAACCTTTTTATGTGGTGTACTCTCAATAAATAATATAAGATACACATATTGTGCTCTAAAAACTGTTTTTTTCTGGGATGATTTGCTGTGTTATGATATTTTGCGGCTGCTAACTCCCTACAGGCAGCTTCTCTGTTAAGAGATAGGACTTTCAAAAGAGCTAAACAAAAACTTACAATCGAATATCACAGACGATTTTTACTATAAAATATTTCTTGATGTAATAATAATAAATAATAATTACTTACAATACATAATCATTCACTCAGTCTGGTTTCCTAGATTTTGCGCCGAGGTTTAATGATCCATTTCTTTCTGGAATGATTTGATTAGTTTTGGCAACTGAACGTATCATATAGCACCAAAGTATATTCAATTTACGAGTTACTGGAATGAAAATGGCGGATGCGTCAGCTCGTACTTATAGGAGCCTTAACTTTGATGCTTACGTCATTTTGATGTCACTGGGAAGGCCAACGCCGTGAAAGTAGGGAGACCCAACATAAAACATAGCGCAATAATTTGTCAAAGATATTGTCAATACTGCCGAGAGGCGGCACAATATTTACAGGCAGCGCAATATATTTGTCAATATTATTGCGCCTCTTCTCAATCACACCCCTAGGCCACCAATATTATTGTGCAGCCGGGAAATATTATCAATATTATTGATCGTGTAGGCACTGCTTAACTGCCAAAAAGTATGTAATTTATCAAAATAAAATAAAATTATCACCTCATAAGTTTGGCAGTTACATGACAGAATATTACAGATGCAATATAGTCGTCAGGCCCAGCTAGACATGAGTAAAAAAATTGTTCATAATCTATAATCCAATTTTTTTGCGAAATGTATTCCAGTATTTTCACCAGTGTTATTTCCAGGTACTTGACAATGGCTATAAAAGCCGAAACAGCTGTAGTACATTATAAATAAATATTTATAGCAGCAAACTGGACGAATTATTAACTTAAAATGTCATTCTCTGACATATTTATTATTCTGGGCCCAAAAGAAAAGAAACTTAAAATATTTTACTTAAATAATCTGAAAAAAAGTATTCGTGTTATTTTTTGTTAATATTTTTTATGGCAGAGGATATGGAAATTATAAAATAGTCCTGTTTTCAGACTTTGAAGTGATAGAAGAGTACTGGAACCCTTGTCAGTCAGGGGGTTAACATTAAAAATAATGTTTTACCGGCAACATAGTAGACAACTCAATAAGGCCTGAAAAGAAAACAACAGTTATGGGATGCTATGGCCATTCAGTGCACCCACGCATACGTTCCGAGTATTTGCTGCAGTAAATAATCATATAAACCATTGTTATTAAGCTATTTTTTAAATGTTTCAAATTGTTATAAATATAAGTGTTCTTACATTAGTGGAAGTGTTAGCATAGTGTTACATAAGTTAAACGGTGTAAAAAGTGTATTTTTTTTTCTCGTGCCCGTAGCATGTATTTTAACGTGTGCAAATCATTGTAAACAGTGACTAAAACTTGTATCTGTTTACCATTCTTCTACTCGCTGCATATAGTAGTTAAGGTTTAAAAAGTCTATCAACCACAAATAAATGTAAAACAGTGTAGATTTAGCAAAAGTTGTAGTTATCTGTGTTTGTAGGCCTATTTTTGCTTTCGTGAGCGAGTTTAATTTTATCCAGTGCCCTTTCAGTTTATTCCATTTATACTTCAGTGAACAGTTTTTTTAAGTGCCTCTTGGTGTAACTTTTACGTTTTAGTAAATACTTAATCAAGTTTTTAAGATTTCTGTTTTTACCATAGGTGAGAAGTGTGTGATATGCCATAGAATTGTTAGTTTCGGGGTGTGGTGTTCTACTGGGTTATTTCATTGAGGCGAATGTAATGGCGTGGGAAAGGGGGATAAATGAGGCTCACCTGTGGTTTTGTAGGATCTGCACTAGAGATAGGAAAATAATGGAGCAGGAGGGGAAAACTGCAGCTCTAAGCTGAATTAGATAAAGCAAGGGAGAACCTGAGTAGGTTAAAGTGGGAGAAGGGTGAACAGCGGTGGGAAGTGGCAACAGGTAATGGGGGGAACAGGCATAGGACAGCTTCAGACAGCTTTGTCATTAATCTGAAAAATAGATTTGACCTGTTGCCTTTGTCAGAATCATATGAGCCTCATGTAGCTGAATCTGTAGAAAGGCCACAACAAACTTTCAAAAAGGATTTTAAAAATGTAGGGAAATTTTTAAAAAGAAAGAAAGTCTTGTTGCAACTACTGCAGGAAGAGCTAGGTCCAGAGTACCAGGTCACAAACTTTTTCAAACCAAATGCTGATCTGCGCCAGGTAACAGAGGATATAGGTTCTTTATGCAACGATTTCACAAAGGAGGATACCATGGTTATAGTGGGTAGTCTACGAAATAGCACTGACAAAACCTCTGAATATTCCATAGAGAGTGACCTGGTGAAGTTAGCATCAGCAACGAAATATACTAGTGTGGGATTTGTGTCTGTTTTGAGACGCCATGATCAGCCTCATTTGAACTCTTCTGTAAGGAGAGTGAACTTGGAGCTGGGACAGCTGCTCATGTCAGCAATGGGGTCCCATATTGGTTTGATTTATGTGGATGCTATCTGTAGGTGGGACTACACTAGGCATGGACTCAACAGGAAAGGGAACGGAAAACTGCCTGGGTTCATTGCAAGTAAATTAAGGTGGGGGGGGGCACTGTCAGAAATGGTAAAATACCAGTGATTACAGATGTCAGAGGGATGCCTTTTTTAGGATAGACAAGGGGGGAAAGAAAACCAGATTTGAGAGATCTTGGAAAATACCCTCAGTGTGAGAAAACAGATAAACAGGAGATTTTAGCAAACAATGTTTAACAGAAAGTACTCAGAATCTGCCACAAATCTTTGTTCAACCATTAGTATGCAATGTCAGTTATCTTTATTACCATACATCAGAACATCCCAGGACTCAGAAATAAACTTGAGGAACTACTCATTTGTATTGATGAAATAGAGTCCTGTAACCCTACTGACATAATTTGCCTCTCTGAACATTGTGACCACTGGTATAGATATCTTAAATATTCCAGGATTTGATTTAACTTCACATTTCGTTAGAGTAGATATGGAGGGAGGAGGAGGTGCCACATTTATTAAAAACTGCTATAAATTCAAGAATATTGATATAAATAAATTCTGTTTGGAGCAGCATTTCGATGCTTGTGTAACAGAAGTAGAGTTCTATAACAGATGCTATATAATAGTAATTATTTACCGAGCACCTGCAAGAAATTATAATCTATTCCTAAATCATCTAGAAGCTCTATTGGATTATTTAACAGGAAGAAACAAATAAATCTTGGTTGCTGGTGACTGATACAGATTTTCTTATTCATTTTTCCATTAAACACTTATTGCAGTCAGTAACATTGTCTTTCAATCTAATTCATACTGTAAACTTCCCAACTGGGATAACTAAATCATCTAGGACAGCCATTGATAATATTTTTATAGACAAATCAATGAAAATAATCATATCATTAAACCAATAATTAATGGCCTATCAGATCATGATATGCAGCTCCTTCTTTTAGGTAGAGATTCTCTTCAGATAATGAATACTGTTAAATCTAAATACAGGAGAGTAGTCAATTCACTACAAATTGAGAATTTTAGAAAACTGCTCAAAATATGACCTGGAAAGATGTTTATAGTGCTCATGTCATGAATGAAAAATATAACATATTCATTAATAATGTCAGTATTTTGTTTGAAAACTGTTTTTTGTTAACTCAAATTAAACAGAAATCTATAATAAAACCATGGATTACACAAGGAATAAAGACTTCATGCAAGGACAAAAAGGAAAATGTATCTATCAGCTAAGAGTAGTTCCAATAACGATGACTTAGCTAAATATAAGGAATACTGTAAAATAGTTTAAAAAAGGAATTCAGACATCTAAACAAATGCACTATGAGAAAAAGATAGCAAAATCAGACAACAAAATAAAAGCAATATGTGATATAGTGAAAGAGGAGACTGGGAGAAACAGAAAGGAACAGGAGCAGATAGCATTAAAAGTAGATTATACATTAGTAACTGGTAGGAATAGCGTGGCAAATTTATTTAACAAGTACTTTATATCTGTTACTAACAGTATGGGATTGTCAGGGTCAGTAAATAATGCCCTTGAATATTTGAAACTAACATTTACAAATAACTTCCGGAACATGAATATGTCACTCACTTTCACTACAAGAAATAACTTCCACAATAAAATCTTTAACAACAAAGGATTCTACTGGTTATGATAAAATATCAACAAAGTAAATTAAAGCATGCTGTTGTGAATTTAGCACAATTTTAAGTTATTTGTGTATCCAGAATATTATAACTGGAACATTTCCTGATTGGTTAAAATATATGGATATTAAACCTCTATTCAAGAAAGAGGATAAAGAGATATCATCAAACTACACAGCAATTTCACTTTTACTGGCATTCTCAGAAATTCTAGAAGAGGTAATGTACAAGCAACTTCTCAACCACCTAACCTGAAAAGACATATTGTCTAGAACACAGTTTGGATTTCTGAAAGGTTCCGATATCGAGAAGACTATTTACACCTGCAGTGAGAATGTACTTAATTCATCAGATAATAAATTATAAGCAGCAGGTATTTTCTGTGATTTATCAAAGGTATTTGATTATGTGAAACATAACATCCTTTTAAATAAATTAGAATTCTATGGTGTCACGGGAATTGCTGCAAAATGGTTCAGATTGTACCTCGCTAATAGGAAACAAAGGGTGTTATTGCAAGTAACTAGTGAATTAAGCCAACAGTCATCATCAGCTTGGGAAGAACTTACATGTGGTGTTCCACAAGGATCCATCTTAGGGCCATTGCTTTTTCTTGTGAACGTTAATGACGTCTCATCAGTTACACTGCCAGAAGCAGAGTTCGTTTTGTTTGCAGATGATACAAGTATTGCAATGAATAGCATGTCATATGGTATAATATTTTGGGGTAGCTCTTTAAGTCAAGCAAACGTTTTCATAGTCCAGTGCATATAATACATATTATCTATGTTGTAATTTCACGGACAACCTACAGAAGCCTCTTCAAAGAACAGGGTATATTAACTACTACCTCTCGGTATATTTATTCCTTAATTAAATTTGTCATAAATAATATATACCTTTTCCCAAAAAATAGCTCAGTTCATACCTACAATACTAGGAACAAAAATGGTCTACACAAGGACTTCAAAGCACTTACTTTGGTTCCAAAAGGGGTCCACTACTCAGGAACGCACATTTTCAATAATTTACCAACAAACATAAAAAGTTAAGCTACAAATAAAGATGAGTTTAAGAGGAGCCCAGAAGACTATCTAGGGGCCAAGTCCTTCTACTCCACTGACGAATTCTTAAATAGAACCAAATGATGCATGTATCTGTATTCATACTATTAGTATTATTATATTATAACCTTGTAAAAAGTGTACGTACCTGTATTAGTAATATTATATTATCAACTTGTAAAAAAATAAATAAAAAATTAAATGAATTTGACATGTTCCACATCCATGAGGATCACCTCATCACAGATCTAAGCAATGACCCAACTAATCTATTCTAATTGAAAAGAAACCGATGAATAAATCACGAATCCGCCAGTTACCATCACACAATATCTGTAACTGCATAGAAAAATAGTTTTTCTTTGTGTTCAACTACGAGTGGGCATCATCTGTAGGTCTGTCTATTCAAATGTGAGTCCCATCAATTGCCCTGTTCGCACCTGGTATCTCATTTATTCTGAAATTCATCCCTTAACTACTAACAAAGTAGGTCACTCTCTCTATGACACAGTCGTAGGCGGATCCAAGGGGGAGGGCGAAGGGCTGTTGGCCTCCCCCCCCCCCACGGCTGCAGAAGCTCTTCTCTAAGGATGCGAAGCTAGCATGCTATCACAGTACTAAGTCTTCAAAACTATACTGTGAGACTTTCGTGTTTGATATGGTGTGGAGTAAAAAAGAGTGGCCAGTACTAGAGTCTTTCTACTGAGCCAGAGTTTAGCTGACGATGAGAATTCTTTCACCCCTCCCCCCTTCCCAGCAGACCGTCCTGGATCCGTCCCTGGGTGCGATGCAAACTAATATTGATATTGAACCTGCCTGTCAGGTCTCTAAAACTTGCCGCCACACACGAAAATGTTTTAAGAATTCTGTGTTGCTATATTGTGACACAACATGCTCGAAATAGTTATCTGTCTTTTAGGTGGATATGTCACTTCAAACTTCTTGTCACTCGAGGATACATCAGACTCGAATTCGCTGGACATCTGCAATAATTGGCAATTATAAGTTCCACATTTCAACCAATTACATGTCTTTTGCGCTTCTGGTGGCGAAGGCAAGTTTAAAGGACTAATTAAAATACTGACATTCCTAATAATAAAGAAGAAGTGTAAACGAAAAATATCTGATCTGAAGAGGGATCTGCAGTGGCTTCGAAATAGTCGAAAAAACTGCCACAAACACACATGTCATGTGAGGGTTAGCCGAATATGACGGCTTGACAGCACCAGAAATATTTTTCCGGATAGCATTTGGCTGCTTCCTGCATTGCTGGAGCACCAAACAGCCACGCTCCAAGTAGCCAGAAACGTGAGAAGGTGCTGCTGGAACACAATTTCACCGTTGTGAATGCACATCAAGCAGTCTGGCAGCTCCTGGAACGAACCTCATATCATAATAAATCGAAGCTTATAGATGGGCTTGTTGTTCTGTGTAGATGGGTGAAGAAATCGTATAAGAGGAGACGAAGATTGACAGCTACAAAAAATCTAAGTGATATGAAGAGTGTAAATGGTTAACAGATAAACTGATGATGGGTGGTTGCTCATTAGACATAGGTTATACCTATTATTGTGACTGTATCTATCTAATACTTATTTATATGCACCCAGTTTTAAAACTAATAAGTGCACACATTTTTATCGTGGTGAAAAGGTCTTGGTCTTACAAGTTAAAGTAACAAAAGTTTTGGATACAGTATCTGGCTAACATCAGATCCACTTTTCGATACAATCTTCCTAATTTTCAGTTCTTTCCTATAGCCTGTTACCACTGAATTCATTTTCCCCCTATAATTACTGAAGCTTATCTGCTGGCTTGTAAACTTCCCTCTATTTAAACAACGGTTTTATGGACTATGACAAATAATAGGGTTACGAAACGAATTTTCAAATTAATGTCAGTTCCGCTGATTTCAAACCCATTTTCATTTTACTACACAATAATTTGTACTACACAAATACTTCTGCAGACCATATTTTTACTGTATACTACAGTACAGACGATTGAGACGAGGAATGCTTAGGCTCGTTTCAGCAGCTTCCAGACGGCTATTTTGAAGCGCTGATAAACAGGTCTTACTGCGCATGCGCAGCTACTATGACGTAAAAAACCTTGTTTGATACTTGCACTACTGGAACGCTTTTTGCACTGTTTCTGGCTGCGGCGAAGGTGAGTTTAAAGGAATAATTAAAATAATTTCCTTCCTAATAATGAAGAACTGTAAACGAGAAATATCTGATCTCAAGTGGGATTTCAGTGACTTCGAACTTGTCCGCGCCAATATTTTTCCGTGCTTGCGGGAACTGCTGGAACACCAAACAGCCACACTCCCAGTAGCCAGAAGCGGGAGAAGGCGCTGCTGGAACATAATTTCAGCGTTGTGCATGCACGTCAAGCAGTCTGACAGGTGCTGGAACGAATTTCCTCGACCTAAAATTCATTCCTTTCCAAAGATATTTACTGTATCTTTCAATCAGCCAATAGCGATAGAGGTTACAGTCGGCCAATGAAAACCGTCGAATACGAGCGTTGTCTTGCATCTAGGTTTTCCCTTTGTTTGCCAAAGTAAGCACTCGTAAATCGACGTATAAAACAGAATTATGGCATGTGACATTTGTTCTGTGTTGTTAGATAAGCTTCAAATGATTAGGTTTGTTCGAGTGGCCCAAACGCTGATAGTTTATGACGATTTTGAAGGCCTCCATTACGTATGCGCGCTTTTTGACAGTTTCCAAGTCTGAAGCCAACTCAAACGCTTATTTCACCTGTTTTGCATGTTGGCCACCAGTAGCACTAGTTGGCATCTTTGCTCTGTTCGGCATTCGCCCAACGTGTTTGTCTTATTCACCGTACCCATTAACCAAATTTAAACCATGCAGATAATTTGTTAAATTCTTCATACTGCATTTTACATTATAAATCATTTATCATTATTTCTCACTAATATTCCCCCCATTTATAAATAATGCAGCAAATTCAACCTGACAAAAGCACATACAAAAATGAGGTAAATTAGGATAGTGGTGTCTGAAAGGAATTGTCGGTAACATACAATTTCATATGCATTTTGTCCCATTATTATGAGTTACAATAAAATTTAAAAAATAAAACATAAAAAATACTATACAAAGATTTGCAGGAGTTGTGCAAGAATTATCACCGCAACAGACGCAAGCAATAATTGTGAGACGCTGTAGTGGGACATATAAAGCTACATGTCAGTTATAAAAATCTATCAGTGCTAATGACTGTTGTGAAAGAAATACTGCCCAACACATTAAAGCAGATTCACACTGCCCGTCATGTCAACGTCACGTCATGTCAAGTTGTATAAACTATCCGTCAGTGTCCGCCACGTCAATTCGCCCATCTCAATACGCGATGTTGAAAGTGAGGTTCTGAGTGGCGATCTGTTATATAGAAAGTTATAGTTTAATACTAGAATTGAGGGGAAAATAACGCTAAATGTCATTGACAACCAAAGAAAACTTTACAGTGTATGTTTTTGGCCAACTTACTGGGAACTGAAACAACATTTCAAAACATCGACATCCATTTTCAAGCAAAAAAATAAACATATGAAAACATCAAACAATACTTATAAGAGCATAAATAGCGCCTGTTTACTTTATCCATTACGATTTGTCCGCTGACATTGTTAATACTGTCATAAACAACTGAATTCTCGTCTTTCATTAGAACTGACTTTTACATTTAAAATGTTATTTAAAGAAAAATTCGTAATCAAATTATAATCTTATTCAAATAAACAATTTGCTTCAGTCTTTTCTGTTACAATATTAAGTAACATAAACCATTTTTTGGTTTCAGATATCTGACCACGTTTTTAGGGGGACACTCAATTAACAAAAATATTTAAGTTGTCATGAAACATTTGAGATTTACCCCTAAAACGAAGTATAAAAACAAAATAAGAATGAAGAAGAGACATTTGAATATAAACCTTGCAATCGTCGACTGCAACATGTAATTCACTTGTCGAAAATAGGTTTGCTTCCGATGTTAGCAGACTGCCGTTTCGTCAAAACATTCTTCTCGAGAAAGCTTGACATGACATAACGGTCCGGTGATGGACAGTGTGAATGTCGCCATTAGAAATACATTGCGGAAAGTTCTGACGGGCGGTGACGTGACGTGACATGACGTGACGGACATTGTGAATTGGCCTTTATCTTCATGTGTCTCAATCACTTCATTTACAGATAGCACAGAAAATCACAGTAGTACTATTTCAGGCGAATATATCACAATCAAAACTGAAAAAACATGCGCCTTCATCTTTAAATTCATAAGTTATGAAAATTTCAGGCCAATTTACACTGTCTGTCATGTCAACGTCACATCAAGTTGTATTCACATATACCGCCAGTGTCCGTCACGTTATTTCGCCAATCTCAATACGTGATGTTGAAAGTAAGGTTATGAGTGGCGATCAGTTATGTAGAAAGACATAGTTTAACACTAGAATTGAGGGAACAACAATGCTAAATGTTATTGATGGCCAAAGAAAAGTTTACAACGTATGTTTCTGGCCAACTCACTGGGAACTGGAACAAAAGTTCAAATGTTTGTAGAACTTATGGGACTTAACTACGGGGTCATCAGTCCCTAAGCTTACAAGCTACTTATGAACTAGCTAATTCTAAGGACGGCACAAATATCCATGCCCGAGGGGGGATTCGAACCCCCGACCGCAGTGGACGTGGAGACCGTGACTGGAGCGCCTCAATCCCCTCGGCCACTGCGGCCGGCCGAACTGGAACAACATTTAAAAACAGCGACATATATTTTCAGGCGAAAAAATAAACATATGAAAACATCAAACAATACTTATAAGAGCATGAATAGCGCCTGTTTACTTTATCCATTAGGATTTGGCCGCTGACATTGTTAATACCATTGTAAACAACCGAATTTTTGTCGTTCATTAGAACTGACTTATTCATTTAAAATGTTATTTAATGAGAAATGTGTAATCAAATTACAATCTTATTCAAATAAACAGTTTGCTTCAGTCTTTTCTGTTACGTAACATAAACGATTTTTCGGTTTCAGATATCAGACCTCGATTTTAGGGGGACACTCAATTGACAAAAATATTTAAGTCGTCATGAAACATTTGAGATTTACCCCTAAAACGAAGTATAACAACAAAATAAAGATGAATAAGACAGATTTGCATATAAACAGTGCACTCATCGACTGCAACATGTAATTCACGTGTCGAAAATAGGTTAACTTCTGATGTTAGCAGACGGCCATTCTTTCAAAACATTCTTGTCTAGAAAGCTTGACGTGACGTTGACGTGACGGTCCGGTATCAGACAGTGTGAATGCCGCCATTAGAAATACATTGCGGAATCTTCTGACGGACGATGACGTGACGTGACGGACAGTGTGGATTGGCCTTTCCACATCTTTCATTTATGATATGTGGTTGCTCAGTGGTAGAGTGCCAGACTACAAATCCGAAGGTCGCGGGTTCGATCCCTGCCAGGTCCAAGGATTTTTATCTATCTCGTTCCACTTCTTTCACCTCTGGCAGTATTGCTCATGTGAAAAATACCAAGTAGCACCATGGTTCGGACCCACATTAAACTGTAGGTCCCGCTATAACTGGCTGGGTAAGTTAGTTCGAAGGTCGGAGGAAGGCAATGGCATACCAGATTAGATTAGATTAGATTAACACTTCCATAGATCATATATACGACACTTTGTAATGATATGGAACGTGTCAATTTAGTAAATGTTGTCTATACTTGACAATCAATATTTTAAGAATATTTTTTTATTTTTATTTTTTTTAATCTAAAAATTCATCTACATTCTAGAAGGAGTTGCCATTCAGAAATTCCTTTAATTTCTTTTTAAATACTAGGTGGCTATGTGTCAGACTTTTGATGCTACTTGGTAAGTGACCAAAGACTTTTGTGGCAGCATAATTCACCCCCTTCTGAGCCAAAGTTAGATTTAACCTTGAATAGTTAATATCATCCTTTCTCCTAGTGTTGTAGCTATGCAGGCTGCTATTACTTTTGAATTGGGACAGATTGTTAATAACAAGTTTCATGAGTGAATATGTTGTTGTTGTTATGGTCTTCAGTCCGGAGACTGGTTTGATGCAGCTCTCCACCCTACTCTATCCTGAGCAAGCCTTTTCATCTCCTCATAAGAACGACAACCCACATCCACTTGAATCTGCTTACTATACGCGTCTCTTGGTCTCCCTCTGCGATTTTTACCCCACACACTTCCCTCCAACGCTAAATTCACAATTCCTTGATGTCTAAGAATGTGTCCTACCAATCTATCCCTTCTTTTAGTCAAGGTATGCCAGAAATTTCTTTTCTCCCCAATTCGGTTCAGTACCTCCTCATTAGTTACGCGATCCACCCACCTAATCTTCAGCATTCTTCTGTAGCACCACATTTCAAAAGCCTCTATCCTCTTTCTGTCCACACTGCTTATCGTCCATGTTTCACTCCCATACAAGGCAACACTCCATACAAATGCCTTCAGAAAGGACTTCCTTAGGCTTAAATCAATATTCGATGTTAACAAATTTCTCTTTTTCAAAAACGCCTTTCTACCCATTGCCATTCTGCATTTTATATCATCTGTACTGCGACCATCATTTGTTATTTTACTGAATATATATATATATATATATTGTGAAGCTACAGTGAGTATCCCTAGATCCCTAAATAAATGTCTGCAGGATGCTCTTGGGTGGGCTCCAGCAATTATTCTGATTACTTTTTTACTCAATGTTGAATTGCCCTAGAATATGATCCCATATGAACGCAGTGAATGAAAATCGGCGTAGTAAGCTAATTTACTGAGATGTATATCACCAAATTTTGCAATGACTCTGATAGCATAAGTAGCTGAACTCAGACGTTTCAGGAGATCTTCAATATGTTTCTTCCAATTCAGTCCCTCGTCAGTGCAAACAACTAAAAATTTTGAATATACTACCTTAGCTACAGATTTATGTTCAAAGTCTAAATTTATTAATGGTGTCATGCCTTTTACTGTATGAAACTGTATATACTGGGTTTTATCAAAGTTTAATGAGAGTCCATTTGTAGAGAACCACTTAATAACTTTCTGGAAGATATCGTTTACAATTTCATCAGTTAATTCCTGTTTGTCAGGTGTGATAGCTATACATGTATCATCAGCAAAAAGTACTAGCTTAGCATCTTCGTGAATGTAAAATGGCAAGTCATTAATATATATTAAGAACAGCAAAGGACCCAAGACCGAACCTTGTGGGACCCCATTTTTGATAACTTCCCAGTTAGAAGAATTAAATGTTTCATCTATATCATGTGAACTGCTTATTTCAACTTTCTGCACTTTTCCAGTTAAGTATTATCTAAACCATTTGTGCACTGTCCCACTCATACCACAATACTTAAGCTTATCTAGAAGAATACCATGATTTACCCAATCAAAAGCCTTTGAGAGATCACAAAAAATCCCAACTGGTGCTGTCTGGTTATTATTATTAATATTTTATCAGTGAAGTTATATATAGCATTTTCAGTTGAAAAGCTTTTTTGAAAACCAAACTGACATTTTGTTAGAACTTTATTTTTACTAATATGTGAAGCAACTCGAGAATACATAACTTTTTCAAAAATGTTTGATAAAGCTGTCAGAAGTGAGATGGGCCGGTAGTTGTTGACAACGTGTGTATCCCCTTTTTTATGAAAAGGTTTAACGATAGCATATTTCAGTCTATTCGGGAAAATACCCTGCTTTAATGAGCTATTACAAATATGACTGAGAATCCTACTTATCTCCTGGGAACAAGTTTTTAATACCCTGCTGGAAATGCCATCAATTCCTTATGACCGTTTACTCTTGAGGGAGTTTATTATTTTCCTAATTTCTGAAGGTGAGGTGGGTGGAATTTCAATTGTATCAAATTCTGTGGGTATGGCCTCTTCCATTAATTGGCTTGCTCCTTCTAATGAACATTTAGATCCTATTTTCTCTACAACATTTATAAAGTAATCATTAAAAATGTTCAACTTCTGACTTTTTGTTAATAAAGTTTTTCATTTGTTTTGATGGCAATACCCTCTTCCTCTGCTCTTGGTTGCCCTGCCTCCCTTTTAATAATATTCCAAATTGATTTAATTTTATTATCAGAGGAGCTAATTTCAGACATGATGCACATGCTTCTTGATTTTTTAATAACTTTTCTTAATGTAGCACAGTAGCTTTTATAATATTTTATTGTTTCTGTGTTATTACTCTTTCTTGCATACAGATATAGTTCCCTTTTTCAGTTACACGATATTTTTATTCCTTTAGTAAGCCATGGTCTTTTTGCATGGTTTCTTAGAATTAAATTTTACTAATTTCTTGGGGAAACAATTATCAAATACCCATACAAATATATCGTGAAATAAATTATATTTTAAATTAACATCATGTTCCTTGTAAACCTCATCCCAGTCTAACTGCTGTAGACTTTCTTTGAAATTTCTAGTTGTTAAGTCATTAATCAAGCGCACAATTCTGGTGGACTGTTTTGAATTACTGAACGGAGATATGTCATATACTGTTACTAGCTGTGCACCATGACCTGAAAGACCATTCTCAACGGGACAAGCGTTTATGTTGTTAAACTTATCTTGGTCTATAAAAAGTTATCTATCAATGTACTGCTGTCCTTTACTACCCGAGTAGGAAAATCAATAACGAATATCAGATTGAATGAGCCAAGTAAGACTTCCAGGTCTTTCTTCCTATTACACTCTTTCAGTGAATCTGCATTGAAATCATCACAAATAATAATTTGCTTCCCCCTATCTGACAGATAGCACAACAAGGCATCCAAGTTTTCCAGAAATAACTGAAAGTTTCCACTCCCATGAACCACAGACACTGCCGCGGTGGGGTGGCTTGCGTGCCTCAACGATACAGATAGCCGTACCGTAGGTGCAACCACAACGGAGGGGTAATGTGGCTTTGTCACACAGTTACTGCGAACGGCTGAAAGCAAGGGGAAACTACAGCCGTTTTTTTTTCCCGAGGACATGCAGCTCTACTGTATGAACATATGATGATGGCATCCTCTCGGGTAAAATATTCCGGAGGTAAAATAGTCCCCCATTCGGATCTCCGGGCAGGGACTACTCAGGATGATGTTATCATCAGGAAAGACAACACTGGCATTATACGGATCGGAGCGTGGAATGTTAGATCCCTTAATCGGGTAGGGAAGCTAGAAAATTTAAAAAGGGAAATGGATAGGTTGAAGTTAGTGGGGATTAGTGAAGTTCGATGGAAAGAGGAACAGGATTTTTGGTCAGGCGAGTACAGGATTATAAATACAAAATCAGTTGGGGGGTATTACAGGAGTAGGTCTGATAATGAATAAGAAAATAGGAATGTGGGCAAACTATTATGAGCAACACCGTGATCGCATTATCGTAGTCAAGTTAGATACGAAGGCAACACCGACCACAGTAGTACAGGTTTATATGCCAACTAGCTCTGCCGATGACGATGAAATCGAAGAAATATATGAGGAGCTAAAGGCAATTATTCAGACAATTAAGGGAGGGGAAAACTTAATTGTTATGGGAGACTGGAATTCGGTAGTGGGACAAGGAAGGGAAGGCAAGGTAGTACGGGAATATGGTCTGGGCAAAAGGAATGAAAGAGGAAGCTGCCTGGTAGAATTTTGCGTGGAACATAATTTAGTTATAACAAACACCTGGTTTAACAATCACAAAAGAAGGTTATATACGTGGGAGAGACCAGGAGACACCGGGAGATACCAGATAGATTTTATAATGGTAAGACATAGATTTAGGAACCAGGTTTTAAACTGTAAGGCATACCCAGGGGCAGATATAGACTCTGACCATAACTTGTTGTTTATGAACTGTAGGCTGAAACTGAAGAAACTACAAAAAGGTAGGAAAATAAGGAGATGGGACCTGGATAAATTGAAGGAACCTGAAGTTCTTGCGAATTTCAGAGGGAGCTTTAGGCAACAATTGGCAGAAATGGGAGAAAATAAAACGGTAGAGGAGGAATGGGTAGCATTGAGAGATGAAATAGTGAAGGCAGCAGAGGATAAAATAGATAGGAAGGCAAGACCTACAAAAAATCCTTGGATATCACAGGAGATACTAAATGTAATTGATGAAAGGAGAAAATATAAAAATGCAGTAAATGAAACAGGCAAAATGGAGTACAGACGACTAAGAAATGAGATTGACAGGAAGTGCAAACTGGCTAAGCAGGAGTGGCTAGAAGGCAAATGTAAGGATGTAGAAAAATGTATAAATAGGGGGAAAATAGATACATCCTACAGGAAAATAACAGAAACATTTGGAGATAAGAAAAACAGCTCTATGAATATCAAGGACACTGATGGAAAACCAGTTCTCAGCAAAGAAGGGAAAGCTTTAAGGTGGAAAGAGTATATAGAGAGGCTCTATGAAGGAAATGAGCTTAGCGGAAATATTGTAGAAAGGGGAGAAGATGTAGATGAGGAGGAAATAGGAGATACTATACTGAGAGATGAATTTGACAGAGCACTGAAAGACCTAAGTCGAAACAAGGCCCCTGGAGTAGAGGATATTCCCTCAGAGCTACTGAAGTCTCTGGGAGAATCAGCCATGACAAAATTGTTTCTCCTGGTGTGTAAGATGTATGAGACAGGTGAAGTACTCTCAGACTTTAAGAAAAATGTTATCATCCCCATCCCTAAGAAAGCAGGTGCAGACAGGTGTGAAAACTACAGAACCATCAGTTTAATAAGTCATGGTTGCATAATATTAACACGAATTATATACAGAAGGATGGAAAAGCTGGTAGAAGTCGACCTCGGGGAAGATCATTTTGGGATCAGGAGAAATGTAGGAACACGGGAGGCCATACTCACTTTACGGCTTATCCTAGAAGATAGATTAAGAAAAGGCAAACCTACATTTCTAGCTTTTGTAGATTTGGAGAAGGCTTTTGACAATGTTGATTGGAATAAACTCTTTCAAGTTCTGAAGCAATCAGGAGTAAAATATAGGGAACGTAAGGTTATTTACAACTTGTACAAAAACCAGACAGCGGTTGTCAGAGTTGAAGGGCATGAAAGGGATGCAGTGGTTGGAAAGGGAGTAAGACAGGGTTGTAGCCTTTCTCCAATGTTATTCAATTTGTACAATGAGCAAGCTATAAAGGAAAGCAAGGAGAAATTTGGAGAAGGAATTAAAGTTCAGGGCGAAGATACAGCAAAGGACCTAGAAGAGCAATTGAATGGAATGGACAGTGTGCTGAAAGGTGTATATAAGATGAACATTAACAAGAGCAAAACTAGGGTAATGGAGTGCAGTGTAAGAAAATCAGGTGATGCTGAAGGAATTAGATTAGGTAACGAAGCAATAAAGGAGGTAGATGAGTTTTTGTTACTTGGGCAGTAAAATAACAAATGATGGGCGCAGTACAGAGGATATGAAATGCAGAATGGCAATGGGTAGAAAAGCGTTCTTGAAAAAGAGAAATTTGTTAACATCGAATATTGATTTAAGCCTAAGGAAGTCCTTTCTGAAGGCATTTGTATGGAGTGTTGCCTTATATGGGAGTGAGACATGGACGATAAACAGTGCTGACAGGAAGAGGATTGAGGCTTTTGAAATATGGTGCTACAGAAGAATGCTGAAGATTAGGTGGGTGGATCGTGTAAATAATGAGGAGGTACTGAACAGAATTGGGGAGAAAAGAAATTTCTGGCATACCTTGACTAAAAGAAGAGATAGATTGGTAGGACACATTCTTAGACATCAAGGAATTGTGAATTTAGCGTTGGAGGGAAGTGTGTGGGGTAAAAACCGCAGAGGAAGGCCAAGAGATGGATACAGTAAGCAGATTCAGACAGATGTAGGTTGCCATTCTTATGTGGAGATGAAGAGGCTTGCTCAGTATAGGGTATTGTGGAGAGCTGCATCAAACCAGTCTCCGGACTGAAGACCACAACAACAACTGAAAGTTCCCTGAAGGGGACCTATATACTGTTACAATTATAAGATAATCATCATTGAGTTTAAGCTGGAAGGCACATGCTTCAATATGCTGCTCTACACAAAACTTGTTTGTTTCTAATTTTTTTACACTGTGATAGCTTTTGGCAACTCCTCCTCTTATCTTATTATCTCTACTTATATTTGAGACTAATTTATATGCCAGACATTCACATTTTCCATACTGGTGACAATGTGATTCTCAGACAGGCATAGTATATCTATTACATTATCAGTTTCTATATCATCTAAACAAACTAAAAGCTCATCTATTTTATTCTTTAGTCCCCCAATATTCTGGTGAAAAATGCTAACATTATTTTTTACTTTACTTTTCTGAGAAACATTTGATTTTTCAACATTTTTAGCACCTGCCTGTCTGAGCTTCTCACTGGACACTGATCTTAGCCTAAAAAAGAAGTACTTTCATGAATTGTAGTGTCCCCCCTTAAGGATTTTGCTATCAACCCAGCTAGTTTTCTACCTAGTAACCTCCAAACGGGACCATGCCTAGTAAAGTACTATGGTGTTCAAACCAATCTTCGGATTTACCTTTTATGGATGTAATAAAAAGGTGATGTACTGTATTAGAAGGCCACATAAGTTGAAAGAATGCCTGTATAATATACAAAATTTAGTTTATTACAGATATTTAACACTGTGTGAACCGAAAAAAAAAACCTATAAACTCTTCGCAAATGTGCAGGTTTGTCTTTTGGTGCAAGTTCGTTAAACGCTTTGAAGTCAGTCAGAGAACTGTTTGACGAAAATCTGCTTACTTAAATAGACGATTTCAAACTATCAACTCCGCCACTTGAACACCTTCTTGGTCTGGCATATCTTTTCAGAAGAGCCACTCACACGCTTCAAACTGTTTATGATCGTTTGAAGCGCCACTCAAACGAACCTATTGCAGGAGCGAGTATGATTTTCGGAGACCTGCTAAGTGGATAATTAAGCCCACCCAGAGCAGCTGAACGAAATCGAGCCTTCAGACAAAAACAAATTTTGCAGTGCGAAAATACTTTCCGTAATAAAACATGTCTTACTGCATAAAATCAAGCCTGTGTTACGTTCGACTGGAAGGTTGGCTAAACGTTTGATTGTAGTTGACGAAAGTAATGAATGCGAAATAAACGTAAATGCCTCTTAATTATAGACAGTAAATTAAATTTCGATAACTTGTACAGGCTATCAAAATATATCGATTTCTAATGACGAAAAAGGTATCGAAAAGGATTTCGCTACAGGTACGCAAATTTCACCCGATCGGTGTCGAAATGAAATTTGTTGTTCTTGTCAAGAAAAGTGATACAGTTGACACGCGTTGCGTATCCGAAGTTTATGTACGATATTTGTACCTAATAAGGCCAATTCACACTGTCCGTCACGTCACGTCACGTCACCGTCCGTCAGAACATTCCGCAATGTATTTCTAATGGCGGCATTCACACTGTCCGTCACGGGACCGTCACGTCACGTCAACGTCCGTCAAGCTTTCTCGAGAAGAATGTTTTGACGGAACGGCCGTCTGCTAACATCGGAAGTTAACCTATTTTCGTCACGCGAATTACGTGTTGCAGTCGCCAATTGCACTGTTTATATGCAAATGTGTCTTATTCATCTTTGTGTTCTTATTGTACCTCGTTTTAGGGGTAAATCTCAAATGTTTCATGACGTCTTATATATTTGTGTCAATTGAGTGTCCCCCTAAAATCGAGGTCGGATATATCTGAAACCAAACAGTGGTTTATGTTACGTAACATTGTAACAGAAACGACTGAAGCAAACTGTTTATTTGAATAAGATTGTAATTTGATTATGCATTTTTCATTAAATAACACTTTAAATGAAAATGTCAGTTCTGATGAAAGACAAAAATTCAGTTGTTTACGACGGTATTAACAATGTCAGCGAGCAAATCGTAATGGTTAAAGTATACAGGCGCTATTTATGCTCTTACAAGTATGGTTTAATGTCTTCATATTTTTTTATTTTTTCGCTTGAAAATAGATGTCGATGTTTTGAAATGTTGTTTCAGTTCCCAGTAAGTTGGCCAAAAACATACACTGTAAAGTTTTCTTTGGCCGTTAATAACATTTAGCGTTGTTGTTCCCCCTTTCTAGTATTAAACTATGACTTTCTACATAACAGATCGCCACTAATAACCTCACTTTCAACATCGCGTATTGAGATGGACGAATTGACGTGACGGTCACGGACGGACAGTGTGAATACAACTTGACGTGACGGTTCCGTGACGTGACGTTGACGTGACGGACAGTGTGAATTGGCCTATATGCAGTAGAACACTCCTCAGCGTCTTCCCCATCCCCAAGTATATTTTCTGCTTTTTCACATAATTTTTGTGTTTATGGACGAAATGTGTGAAACACACACACGCACACACGCACACACACACACACACACACACACACACACAATTAAAATGGTGTGAAAGTTAAGTTTCGGTCACGCTACAGGCCAGTCTGATACCACGGTGTTCCTTTTTCATTGAAATTATTAGGTGCATTTACCCCCTTTCATGCATAACAATATTCTAAAATCGTGACACTTTCTTGGGAGGTTCTAACAAACATGCCAAGTTTAATTGAATAACTACAAAAACATATTGTTTGTTGCACCATCAGTAGGGCCTCAGTTTTATCCCATTTATTCAGTTTTGGTGAAGTACTCCAAAATATAAATAACACGATTTTTATCTGCAATAGTGGAACACAAATGTTCTTGTGACGATTCTAAGTAGACAGGTTCTCTTTTCCATTATTGTTTGGAAAACAGTTTACACTCTGTTACAAAGGGCTAGAAAGGGATTTCATCAGAAGTCAAGTCTTAGGAAGTTTCAGATATCATTACACCCATCGGCTCGATCAACGGCATGGGTACTGGGTAGTGCAGCACCCCCTATAGATGAAAGCCTGCGCACGTCGCGTTCGACGTCACATCATGGCGGCGGTGAGAGGCTTAGAGTTCTCTGAAAAAGATTGTAAACAGTAGCAGTGCACACTGCAGGACTGCACACTGCACGCTGTTTATAGTGCATTCTTTCGTTCAGGAGTGTATTTATTATGCAAATTGATGTTGTGTACGGTGTGACTGCTACGCTGGACGATTTGTGTGTGTGAGAACAACGTGTGATTTCTACTGACAAAATGCCGTTTCGCTGTTCTATTCCGAAATGTAGAGGAAATTACGACTGTGGCCCAAAAGTTACCATCTTTAAACGTTCGAAGAAGAAGAAATGGATATAAAGAATTCCTGGGATAACTTGGCTACTTCTTCAATTTCAAGAGTACGGTAAGTTTTCGTTTTTGTGTAACCTTGCAAGAGTTTTAAGTCATGACTGTTAACCGTAGGATATTGCGATTCATTTTATTTACAAAACCACCCACATTACCTTATGTAAATTCGTTATTCTGCAGGCGAAGTAAATACAAAATTGTGTACGGTAAATCTGATAACTGAATGACATTCGGAAGTTTCAAGTTCATTAAGCTATCTTGCTAATAATACAAATCAGGTTCTGTTAGTGTGATTGCTATACACAGAGTATAAATCACTCCGAAATTACTGCTTGTAGAACTCCGATGTTCTGCTGCAGAACACCCAGTAAAATACCTGTTGAGAAAGAAGAAACTAGGCTATCTGTTGCAGCAACCTGATTTTGAAATCCCTATTACCGGTACAGTCAAAGTATGGCTCAACAGTCTTAAATCTGAAATAGGCCCGGAGCTTGGAATGCACAAATCACTATTTTTCTTTCAAAATGTCAATTGACTTCCACAAAAGGTAAAAAGTTGTAAGTAATTTAAAATGGCTTAAAGCAATTACAAATACCTGTAGTACATCTAATACAGAGCATATAAGTGGCAACGATTTAACTTTCTCTGAATATGTAGTCAGTTTTTTTGTGTATGAAATAGTAATTGAAGCACAGTTACAAAAGGTCCTAGCAGCTAATCATTCAAAGTAGTTCATAGTTAGGGGCCTATGTACAGGATACACAAGTTTTTGATAGCTACATAATTCAACCACCCTCATGAACCACAGACATTGCCGAGGTGGGGTGGCTTGCGTGCCTCAACGATGCAGATAGCCGTACCGAAGGTGCAACCACAACGGAGGGGTATCTGGGGAGAGGCCAGACAAACGTGTGGTTCCTGAAGAGGGGCAGCAGCCTTTTCAGTAGTTACAGGGGCAACAGTCTGGATGATTGACTGAGCTGGCCTTGTAACATCAGCTAATGTGGCTTTGCCACACAGCTACTGCGAACGGCTGAAAGCAAGGGGAAACTACAGCCGTTACCTTTCCCGAGGACATGCAGCTCTACTGTATGAAAATATGATGATGGCATCCTCTTGAGTAAAATATTCGGGAGGTAAAATAGTCCCCCATTCGGATCTCTGGGCAGGGACTACTCAGGATGATGTTATCATCAGGAAAGACAACACTGGCATTCTACGGGTCGGAGCGTGGAATGTTAGATCCCTTAATCGGGTAGGAAAATTAGAAAATTTAAAAAGGGAAATGGATAGGTTGAAGTTAGATATAGTGGGGATTAGTGAAGTTCGGTGGCAGGATGAACAGGATTTCTGGTCAGGTGACTACAGGATTATAAATACAAAATCAATTGGGGGTATCACAGGAGTAGGACTAATAATGAATAAGAAAATAGCAAAGCGGGTAAACTACTATGAGCAGCACAGTGATCGCATTATCATTGTCAAGATAGATATGAAGCCAACACCGACAACAGTAGTACAGGTTTATATGCCAACTAGCTCTGCCGATGATGATGAGATCGAAGAAATATATGAGGAGCTAAAGGAAATTATTAAGACAGTTAAGGGAGAAGAAAACTTAATTGTGATGGGAGACTGGAATTCGGTAGTAGGAAAAGGAAGAGAAGGAAAAATAGTAGGTGAATATGGACTGGGCAGAAGGAATGAAAGAGGAAGTCGCCTGGTAGAATTTTGCACGGAACATAATTTAATCATAACAAACACGTGGTTTAAGAATCACAAAAGAAGGTTGTATACTTGGAAGAGACCAGGAGACACCGGAAGGTATCAGATAGATTTTATAATGGTAAAACATAGATTCCGGAACCAGGTTATAAACTGCAAGACATACCCAGGGGCAGATATAGACTCTGACCATAACTTGTTAGTCATGAACTGTAGGCTGAAACTGAAAAAACTGCAGAAAGGTAGGAAAATAAGGAGATGGGACCTAGATAAATTGAAGGAACGTGAAGTTCTGGTGAATTTCAGAGGGAGATTTAGGCAACAATTGACAGAAACAGGGGGAAATAAAACAGTAGAAGAGGAATGGGCAGCATTGAGAGATGAAATAGTGAAAGCAGCAGAGGACAAAATAGGTAGAAAGGCAAGACCTACAAAAAAATCCTTGGATATCACAGGAAATACTAAATTTAATTGATGAAAGGAGAAAATATAAAAATGCAGTAAATGAAACAGGCAAAATGGAGTACAGACGACTAAGAAATGAGATTGATAGGAAGTGCAAAATGGCTAAGCAGGAGTGGCTAGAAGCCAAATGCAAATCTGTAGAAGAATGTATAAGAAGAGGAAAAGTAGATACCGCCTACAGGAAAATCAAAGAGACATTTGGGGACAAGAAAAGCAACTCTACGAATATCAAGAACTCAGATGGGAAACCAGTTTTCAGCAAAGAAGGGAAAGCTGAAAGGTGGAAAGAGTACATAGAGCAGCTCTACAAAGGAAATGAACTTAGAGACGATGTTGTAGGAAGGGAAGAGGAAGTAGATCAAGATGAAACAGGAGATAGTATACTGAGAGATGAATTTGACAGAGCCTTGAAAGACCTAGGTCGGAACAAGGCCCCAGGAGTAGATGACATACCCTCAGAGCTACTAAAGTCTCTGGGAGAGCCAGCCATGACAAAACTATTTGAACTGGTGTGTAGGATGTATGAGACAGGCGAAATACCCTCAGACTTTAAGAAAAATGTAATAATCCCCATTCCAAAGAAATCAGGTGCAGACAGGTGTGAAAATTACAGAACCATCAGTTTGATAAGTCATGGTTGCAAAATTTTAACACGAATTATCTACAGGAGAATGGAAAAGCTGGTAGAAGCTGACCTCAGGGAAGATCAGTTTGGATTCAGGAGGAACGTAGGAACCCGGGAGGCAATACTCACTTTACGTCTTATCTTAGAAGATAGATTAAGGAAAGGTAAACCTACATTTTTAGCTTTTGTAGATTTGGAGAAAGCATTTGACAATGTTGACTGGAATACACTCTTTCAAATTCTGAAGTCAGCAGGGGTAAAATACAGGGAAAGGAGAGTTATTTACAACTTGTACAAAAGCCAGACCCCAGTTATTAGACTCGAAGGGCATGAAAGGGAAGCATCAGTTGGGAAGGGAGTAAGACAGGGTTGTAGCCTTTCTCCGATGTTATTCAATTTGTACATCAAGCAGGCGGTGAAGGAAAGCAAGGAAAATTTTGGAATAGGGATTAAAGTTCAGGGGGAAGAAATAAAAACATTGCGTTTTGCTGATGACATTGTAATTCTGTCAAAGACAGCGAACGACCTGGAAGAGCAGTTGAATGGAATGGACAGTGTGTTGAAGAGAGCGTATAAAATGAACATTAACAAGAGCAAAACAAAAATAATGGAATGCGGTCTTAGAAAATCAGGTGATGCTGAGGGAATTAGATTAGGTAACGAAACAATGAAGGTGGTGGATGAGTTTTGTTTTGGGTAGTAAAATAACATGCGATGGCCGCAGTACAGAGGATATAAAATTCAGAAGGGCAATGGGAAGAAAAGCATTTTTGAAAAAGAGAAATTTGCTAACATTGAATATTAATTTAAGGGTAAGGAAGTCTTTTCTGAAGGCATTTGTGTGGAGTGTTGCTTTGTACGGGAGTGAAACATGGACGATAAGCAGTGCGGACCGGAAGAGAATAGAGGCTTTTGAAATGTGGTGTTACAGAAGATTGCTGAAGATTAGGTGGGTAGATCACATAACTAATGAAGAGGTACTGAACAGAATTGGCGAGAAAAGGAATTTTTGGCATACCCTGACTAAAAGAAGGGATCGCTTGGTAGGACACATTCTTAGACATCGAGGAATCGTAAATTTAGCATTGGAGGGAAGTGTGTGGGGTAAAAATCACAGAGGGAGGCCAAGGGACGCGTATAGTTAGCAGATTCAAGTGGATGTGGGTTGCCGTTCTTATGAGGAGATGAAAAAGCTTGCTCAGGATAGAGTAGGGTGGAGAGCTGCATCAAACCAGTCTCCGGACTGAAGACCATAACAACAACAACACATAATTCAAGTAGGCACTACTTTTATTTTTATTCAACATATATTATATGGAATATATCTGTAAATATGTGACTGCTGTTGGGCTCTCTGGACATTAACTTTATATAGACAGAGAAGTTACACAGTCATAGGTATTAACATTATAAAAGAGGACCTTATCATTCATGGACATAGCTTGCAATGTTCTGATAACTCTATTAAAATTTGTAGAACTTACCTTAAAATACCTGGCTCTACTATTCCCATTATTTTCATTTACAGGTGTGCCACATCCACTTTCAGAAGGATGATATTCTGTGGGATACACAAATTTGGGATGAAAAAGACAGGCCAACCTCTTTCTGCTGAAATTTAATATGCCTACATAAACAGAACTTAACATGAAACATTGTTTACCTATTCAACTTAGTTGAATGTAATTCCTACACTGTGATATCAAAATATGCTATTGTAATGTTTCATGTTTACATACCTTTCATTGTATACACTTTGATCTTGCATTGGTTTCTACAAGAAAAAATAATTGATTCTGAAATTTTAAACTGTATCACTAATTTTGTGTCACAGTGTTTAATTTCTATGAAATAAAAGTATTGACAAAGGGAATAAAAGTTGTTATGTATTTATGTTCCTAGAGTTGGGTATTCACCATTACTGTGCATTTTCTTCCAGAGTTTTATATTTACTTCATTTATGAATTGTTCAACTTGTCTATTATATTAAAGAGGTTGCACTTATTTTGATTATTTACTGAACATAGATGTACCAGGACAACTGAAAACTGGGATACTATCTGTCAGCTTTGACGAATGATATCATATCTGAGACATAGTCAAGTTTACAGAATGTATTTGGGAAAGAAATGGCTGCCAGATGGTGATTCGGGGAAGTACTTCGAGAACCAGTCAGTAGATGGGTGTAACAGCTTGCTTTAGATATTATACTGCATTTATTCAGTGATCGGTTGCACAGTGGTAGAGTGCCAGACTACAAATCCAAAGGTCGCGGGTTCGATCCCCGCCAGGTCCTAGGATTTTTATCTGTTACTTTCCACTCCTTTCACCTCTGGCAGTGTCGCTCATGTGAAAAATACCGAGTAGCACCGTGGTTCGGAACCCACGTTAAAACTGTAGGTCCCCCTATAACTGGCTGGGTAAGTCAGTTCGAAGGTCGGAGGAAGGCAACGGCATACCACCTCCAAGCAGGACCATGCCTAGTAAAGCACTGTGGTGTTCAAACCAATCTTCGGATTGTTGACTGCTTTACATTTTAACTTCCATTTCTATGATGTCACAGATCAAAGCTGATGGGTGGTATCCCCTTCTTCTATTATGCTGAGGTGCCTCTGTAAAAGTTCAAGGCCTATCAGACAGATTTTTGATAACTGATATTATAATCATGGCAGAGTGTGTGTCATGTGGTTTAGGAACTGAATGAAATCTGGCATGCTTATCTAAAGATTTCCTCAACAAATATGTAGTAAAAACTTGCCTGTGTTATTTCAGTGTTTGTAACCATCTCCAAGAAAAGCCTCTTTAATTTGCCCAAAATCAGAACTCACATTCTTGAAAATTAAGACATACTGTGACTGGTATGTTGGTAATGCCTACCAAAAGAGGCGATGGGAAGCTAAGATGGTGGAACAGCTGATTTTTCTAGCAAATTGAAATGTTTTAGTTTCAAATATTGGATTTTAATAACATGCTTTACCACAACCAGTTTTTCTGCACTTTCCCATTCACTGGTTTCACCAACTCACAAACAAAATGTTACCTCCAAACCTAACCTCAGTCTTTTGTTACATTATGGATCAGCTCATCATAACAACCAGATTTTGAAATATCATGACCTCCGGCTTCCAAGTGACTGCTGTACTGGCACAGCATTTTCCAACATTTTCATTACAGAATTTAGGCCAATGAGCTTCTTATAAGTTGTTGTACATCTATACATCTCATTGCTTTTTTTTTATCAGTGTAGTCCAAATGAGATGCAAATTGATGGTAAGTATTTGTTTATTATTTTGTTAACCCCACCCCTTTCTGTGGTGGCATTTTAGACACTGCTGATGCAGTAATACTCAAGGTTTCCATTATATGGTGCTAACATTGTAGTTACAATCAATTTAGCTTGGGGTATGAACTTTTTGTGTGTGTCCATTATCTAAGAAATGTTTTTGAATATATTGTACTGCCTAGTTTATATGATGAAAAGTATGTTCAGCTGTAAATATTAAGCAATGCCCTATGTCAATCCACAACTATTATTTGGTGTTAAAGTTTTTGGGCTTCACCAAGTCTCAACTGAATTTCTGCTGTTCAGTGTAACCTAGACTTTGGGCAACACTATACAATCATGATAACATGAAGTATGAAACAAGTCTACAGACATGATATGATGCAGAATATTGTAAGTATGAAATAGGCCTACTACCATTGATAGCTTCTTGTGATTGAAACTATTGATGCTATAAATTGTTGTTGTAAAACTGATTTGCAACAGGTACATGATTTCTTGCCACCCTTAGTGTAAAATGAACAAGACACTGAATAAACATAGTCTGCTCCTAATTTCTGATATTGTAGACAATTTGATCATTAAAAAAACTCTCTCTTCATAACTATTTGATCCAGAGAAGTAAGATTTTCATTAATCAGCAATAGTTTAATTTCTGATAACAGTTAATGTAGTTACCATACTGAAATGCAGTTAGCTTTAGCCAAAACGAATTAGATGAAATTTTGGAAGTAGGGGTGCCACAACTTTGTCACAACAGTTGAATATACTCATCTTTGGCAAGTGGAACGTTTGAATGGAGGTTCATGTAGTGATTGTTAAAAACAATAACCTCATAATTAGTTTTCTTCGTTTCTTCTTTTTACTGCAATGTATACGAAATTTTTCCACCAGTTGTATTTCCCTGATATTTATAAAGTATGTTACTTGTTCGATGGCGTCTTTTCTCTTTTTCTATGTGTTTAAGTGCAAAGCTTTTCCTATCGTTTTTAGCAGAAGATGGAATAGAAAAGAAACGGTATAACAGATTTAGCTTTTAATATTTCTCCGCCACTACAAACTCGATTTTTTCTGTTGCGGTGTTTTCTCCTTCACTTTTGTAAATTTCACAAAAAAATATCAGTTGTTCTATACTTTTTTTCGATCTAAGCCTCCGCCAACAACGAATGAAAACGAGTAAAAAAAAAGTAGGCATCAATGACTGAATAAGACGTTTTAATATTCCGGAAAAGTGTCTTAAGCAAAATGGAAAAAAACTGCACGAAGAACAAGGCTGTTAGAAACAGTAACTGATAGAAATCTGCTGCAAAAGTTCCCCATGCAAATGAATATACATAATTTTGTTCCTGACCATTTCAAAGAAGAAATGTTTTCGTTCCTTGAATTAAAAGAGCACAAAGCAATCACTTCACGCTTTTTGAACTATGGTTCTTTTTTTCCGAACGGTCTGCACTGCGGCTGGGCAGGGCGGCATGGGACTATATGCATGACGTCACAAGACGAGTGCACAGGCTTTCTTCTATAGGGGGTGCTGGGTAGTGTCGCGGTGCATCCGTAGCAGTGTTGGCAACATAGTACATTTCGAGTAGCCTAAGGCGTGTACGATAATTCAATTACTGACTGTACAAGAGTACATCGGCGAATATTATTATTTTTACAAATAGGTCATGATTTTAAGGGTTGTGGTTAGGCAGGAACCTAAGAGTACAGATTAAATTGTTGTGAGCGTTTTACCAAATATGAACATTGAAAAACTTATTGTGATTCGTATCATTTGAGAGACGGACACACACACGTATTTCGATTTACATAACAATGAAGTGTTACATCTAAACAGAAAGACAAAGCATGTGGAGAAAAAACGTAGTTTTGTAGTGTGCGATCTTCTACATTCGAACGCTGTGATTCATTTCGGAAATGAAATTATTCAAACTTGATGTTAACACATTCATTTTCACATCTTGTAAACATTGTCTGCCACCATTCATCCCAGCATCCACAGCGACTGTTGCCAACACTGCCGCGTCACGTAAATACATTAGACCATGCCACTGATCGAGACTTTTACCCAACCATCTCAAAATTTTATTTATTTATTTATTTATTTTTTTTTTTTTTCTGGGTGTACACACATGTAATACATTAACACCATGTTGCTGTAAATCAAATTATTTTGTGTAGATGACCAAAACAAAATCTCTGCCTTGCTATTTTGTTTGAGAAGTCAGTTTGTTGTTCATTTTAGGCCTATAACCCATTCATATTGAACTGTTGCTGTGTTACGGAACATATGATATTCTCCCATAATATAGAAACAGAATGTAAACTGTATATTTTACTGTTAGGCCATAGAGATGGGAACATGTTGTAAGACATGGTAATGTGATGTGTCTTACTGGAATGCAATGTTTAATTCTGTAGCAAGTAATGGCTTTGTAAATTTGTTCTCATACAATATGCATAAAACCAGTAATTGTTCAAGACACATTCATATGGATCAATGTTTTGGATCTGGACAACATAAGCCTAAAAGATTATATTTTTATGTCTCCCTACTGCTGATCATAATGTACATTCACACGAATTATTTGTGAGATATGTATACTTCTGTAAGCTTGATATACAGTATAGTTATTTGAATTGACGATTTGCGTTTTCCAAATATCCAACCCCATGACTATTTCATTAACTCCTGAAAAATACAATCACTAGGCCTGCTTGAACGTTTAAAATTAATTGATTACATTGAAACTGGTAGTTGGTAGTAAGAAAAAGACAAGACGGGACAATATCAAATGTATCAATACAACATGTCTGCTTTGATTTGTGACATCAAAATGGCAGCAATCCCATACTTTAAAAGTATCCAGTATTGTGATGATATGAAATACATTGACAAATAAATATAAACATTAAGACTTCCATAAAAACAAAATCTGAAACTTGAGGGTTTTGAGTGAGGACATAATAAATAACAAAAGACAAAGAAATCTACATTTAGAACATCATCTGACACAGAAACCATAAAATACAAAAATGAAAATCATAACAACTCCTACAGTATTAGATACTTCAGTGGACCTACAGTACACCTAAAATTATGTCAGCAATGCTGCCTGCTCCCCCCCCCCCCCCCCTCAAAGAAGGAAAAAACTTATCACAAAAATAAATCAGAAATGGTTACAAGTTCCGTTTTCCTGTAATACACCACAAATGAAGAACATGATACTACACACCCCATCCCCCTCAAACAATAACAGTCAAACAATATTGACAACTGCAGTGGACAACTCAATTAAATAAAGTGATACCCACCACCTGCCTCCATACCTCAGTCTCAAACAATGACAAAGAAACTATCAAAATCTTAAATTGTCCTCCAACAAACCTAAAGAACAAGCGATGCTAATCCCTACTACACACACACAGAGAGAAAAAAATATGACATATACAAGCACACACAATAACAACCCATCCCAAAATGCACCACACTCTCCAACCCTACTTGACATAATTCTCAACTAGTCCTGTTTTCCATAAATCTAAAAACCACATCTGGAACTCCCACCAGACACAACAGCCGCCCCCCTCCACACACACCCATAAACCCATTTCTGGCCCAGTCCTCCCATCTCCCTCTTTTCAAAAACATGACTCTTCTGTTTCAACAGTTATCCCACCTCCTCCTAGAGTTAAAACATTTCTCTACAAAAAGGAAACAATTGTAAATTGTTCTCTCTGTCACAAAACTCAATACAAGAATGACAACATAAATAATAATTTTGTTACATACAACAAATGTTTCAGAGCTGCCGAATCATTTAAACAGCAGTATATGTGGACTATGAAACCTTTTCGTGTTTGAAAAGTTTCACTAAACAATCCTTAAGGATAACGAGAGGGTTACAACTATGGAAATGTGCAAAAGTATGTTTAACACCTTGTTGTTATGGTCTTCAGTCTGCAGACTGATTTGATGCAGCTCTCCACGCTACCCTGTCCTGTGCAAGTCTCTTCATCTGAGAATACGTTCAGCAACCTACATCCTTTTGAATCTGCTTACTATATTCGTCCCTCGGTCTTCCTCTATGATTTTTACCCCACACACTTCCTTCTAGTGCTAAGCTGACAATTCCTTGATGTCTCAGAATGTGTCCAACCAATCTATCCCTTCTCTTGCGCAGGATATGCCAGAAACTCCTTTTCTCCCCAATTCAGTTAAGCACCACCTCATTAGTTACGTGATCTACCCATCTAATTTTCATCATTCGTCTGTAGCACCACATTTCAAAAGCTTCTATCATCTTTTTATCTGAACTCCTTATCGTCCACGTTTCACTCCCATACAATGCTACGCTCCAGACAAATGCTTTCAGAAAGGACTTCCTAACATTTAAATTAATATTGGATGTCAACAAATTTAGCTTCTTCAGAAATGCTTTTCTTCCCATAGCCATTCTGCATTTTATATCATCTTTACTTTGGCCATCAGAAGTTAGCTTGCTACCCAAATAACAAAACTCGTCTATTACTTTTATTGTCTCATTACGTAATCTAATTCCTTGAGCATCGCCTGATTTTCTGACATTGCATTCCATTACCTTCGTTTTACTCTTGTTAATGTTCATCTTATATCTTCCTTTCAAGACACCGTCCATTCCATTCAATTGCTCTTCCAGGTCCTTTGCTGTATCTGACAGAATTACTATGTCATCAGCAAACCACAACGTTTTTATTTCTTCTCCCTGCACTTTAATGCCCTCTCCAAATTTCTCTTTCCATTCCTTTACTGCCTGTTCAATGTACAGATTGAACAACATTGGGGAAAGGCTACAACCCTGTCTTACTCCCTTCCCAACCTCTGCGTCCCTTTCTTGCCCTTCCAGTCTAATAACCACTGTCTGGTTTTTGTATAGGTTGAATATAACTCTTCGCTCCCTATATTCTACCCCTGCTACCTTCAGAAGCGCCTCGGTTGCACAGTGGTAGAGTGCCAGACTACAAATCCAAAGGTCGCGGGTTCGATCCCTGCCCGGTCCTAGGATTTTTATCTGTCACTTTCCAGTTCTTTCACCTCTGGCAGTAATGTTTATGTGAAAAATACCGAGTAGCACCGTGGTTCGGAACCCACGTTAAACTGTAGGTCCCCCTATAACTGGCTGGGTAAGTCAGTTCGAAGGTCGGAGGAAGGCAACGGCATACCACCTCCAAACAGGACCATGCCTAGTAAAGCACTGTGGTGTTCAAACCAATCTTCGGATTGCTGACTGCTTTACCTTACCTTCAGAATTTGGAAGAGTGTATTCCAGTCGACATTGTCAAAAGCTTTCTCCAAATCGACAAATGCTAAAAACGTAGCCTATCTTGTAAGATAAGTCGTAATGTGAGTAATTGCCTCCCATGTTCCTACATTTCACCTAAATCCAAACTAATCTTCCCCGAGGTCAGATTCCACCAGTTTTTCCATTTGTCTGTAAATAATTCGTGTTAGTATTTTGCAACTATGACTTATTAAACTGATAGTTTTGTAATTTTCACACTTGTTTGCACTTGCCTTCTTTGGAATTGGAATTACGATATTCTTCTTGAAGTCGGACGGTATTTCCCCTGTCTCATACATGTTGCATACCAGTTGATACAATTTTTTCATGACTGGTTCTCCTAATGATATCAGCAGTTCAGACAGAATATCATCTACTCCAGGGGCCTTGTTTCGACTCAAGTCCTTCAGCGCTCTGTCAAATTCTTCTTGTAGTATCATATCTCCTATCTCATCTTCGTCTTCCATTTCTAGAATACTGCCTTCAAGTTTATTTCCTTTGTATAGGCCTTCTATATATTCTTTCCACAGTTCAGCTTTCCCCTCTTTGCTTAGTACCGGTTTAACACCTTAACTGCTAAAAACTTTTTGTTGAGTGTTTCATTGTCATCTGGGCCATGTTAGGCTCACTGTTAGACACGAGATTGCAGTGGACTCCATGTCAAGTGTGCCGAGCTGTAGTGAGTGTTGGTGGGCAACATGGCAGTCAGTGTGCTAAAGAATTTTAGAATGTTCGCAATTATCAACCTAAAAATAATTTAATTTCATTGAAAAATTAATAAGTGTGCTACATCAAAGTTAAACTGTCATCATTGCATTGCCTTTAGAAATGAAAATTTACTTGGATGCAGTTAATGCTTTTGTCCTGACAGTTTGCACACATTGTATTTGCAGTAACTGTTATAGGTGCACCATGGCATTGCTTCCCAGTGTCAGTTTGAACAGTTTTACTTTGTGCTGAGTGCATTATAAGAAAAACTCTGAAATGACTTGCAGTACACAATAAGCCTTGGCCTTTTGAACAGGAAGCAATAAAGACGAGCAAGTTTCTGCTCTGATAAATCCCCGAAGCCATCTCGACTGAACATACTTCTGTGTGTATTGTTTTCTCTCTCTCTCTCTCTCTCTCTCTCTTTTTCCCCACAATGAACATCCTATCCTAACAGTTACCATTCTCATAGTTGCAAGTCAGTACTTGTAATAGTTTCAAGAAATGTTGCATTTGTGATTTATTGCTTTCCTGTGTTTAGATTACAAGCAATGTACAGGACTTTAAAAAGTTTATAAAAGGTAGCTTTAGTCTTAATGCTTTACCATGCATCAATGTGTAAGTTATAAATTATGCAACATGCCTACAATTCACTAACTTTAAACTGAAAAGGATGATGGATGTAACGGTAAAAGTGCAATTTATGAGTCCGCGAGTTGTGGTTCATGCGTAGACATTGGTAACGGTGCGATGAATGACGCAGGTGAAGGCGCCCAATCAGATTCCGCGTTTCATGTTTTGTGAATTTGGCCCTTCTTCACATGCTTTTTCGTTCATATTTAACAATTTCTTGCAGTGTAAATTCAATTAAGTGTTTCTCTCTCAAGTAATACAACTGACAATTTTTCCAGAGAATTACAATACTGTACATGAAAAATGAACGATATTAAAATTAGTGTTCACTTCCCTAGGAAAAAACCAAATGTTGGTTAATTTGGAAGAATCCATGTATCTCAAAATTCCGGTTCTGAACTGGAGATTTGGGCGCTACACGCCCTCACGTACTAAAAATAATTTCTTGTTTAACCTATACCTAACCATCTGAAGGCTACGCTACATATCACTTTTTTAAATGAAAGGATGTTTCCAACACACTTTTAAGACTACTCTTTAACACACTATTGATAACTTCAAAAACAACAGGCCAGCACAGCCTAAAGGTTAGGTACATAGGTTACACAAGAAGTTTTGTCTCGTAGTAACACCTGAATATCTGATTCAGAACCGCTCAGTATAAGTAATTGCACTTGTACCGGCTGCGAAAGTCGTGCAATCACAACAACTAAAATCACTGTTGAAAATAATTTTGAGTACATAGTACAGCCAGTATGCTCAATCTCCATTACAGAACATAAATATAAAACCCACATTTATTGCAATGCAATATGTTGATCTAAAGATCTTTATATCCGCTATGCCGATTTGTTTTCAAACCATAAAGAGAAAGCTATTTGTTATTGGCCGCGCGAACGCGATTGCTGATTGGCTCCGGCGCTATTGCCAACCTCCAAACATGAAACGCCACTCACGGACTCATAGAATGCACTTCAGCCGATGTTAAACCCTATTTCAGAAATGAGACAAATGAATGGATATCTTCTTCCCACTAATGTGTTGTTACTTTGCAACCTCCCTCCACAAACAAACAACACAGAGAGAATAAGCAAATATAAATAAACGTTACTCTGAAATAGGGCCTATGTATTTCCAATAGTGATGGGCAACATAAAAAATTCTCTGCGATTGATTAACTGCAGAGAGCATCATTTCCAAACTTTGTAAATACTGGATGAAAATGTGAAAAAGATGGGAATATTTCTCCAAATTCCAAGAAAGCAACCCACCCTTGTTACAAATAAACTTTTACATCTAAGAAAACATATCTGAACTCCCTGACAATACCTCATTTTTGGCCTAACATAAATTTGGATGAAAGAACAGGTACAAAAAGTCTAAATTCAGCAAAGATGTTCAGGGATCTTGACAAAGCCTCAAGAGTTATCCTGATGAGTTTGCACCTTAATGGCAAAACTGCTATAAACTGTGGTAAACTATATGGCACAACCCATAAATACTAATCCAACATATTCGAAACTACTGGATGTTTTCAACCACTTTTGGCACCACACACATTAAGGGTTCAATCCATTGATGGCAAACATCCATACTCTGCATAAGATTCAAGCAGTTGTAATCAAAATAACAGTAAGATATAATCTGAAGCAGAATGGGACAATAAGTGCATTTGTCAACATTCATCCCTCCCAGACTTGTCATAGCCAAAGCTTGAAGTTCTGTTATTTAACAGAGTAATAAAACTCAACATTATTACAGATAACATGCAACAACTGGGTAGCCTTATGTTTAGAAGGTATTCCTATGACGATGCAAAACTTCAACATAAAAAAAAAAAAAAAAACCACACTACATAAGTAATTCCGCCTAATTGCTACCTCGAATCATTATAGTGGATATATATATATTGTGCAGATATTATTCCACCAATGAACAACATAACAATTCGGCTAAACTGCAGAGTCTGTTGCCCATTTGCTGGAAATGTTGGCAACACCACAGCAGTCAACTGTAGAACAGGTATATGTTTTATTTATTATGTGATGTGTACAAAACAGTGATCATTTTAAGTGAAAGTTTTGTTAGGTATAGGTTAAACAAGAGGGTGTGTGTGTGTGTGTGTGTGTGTGTGTGAGGGAGGACGCGTAGCGCCCGAATCTCCGGTCCAATCACTCGTGATTTTAATTACTTCCACAATATGAAATCAACAGACGTACACAAGATAGGAAATTTGGTAACGATGTTGTGTGTGTGGCAATAAAAATAGTCATTTCGGCTTTTACCGATGAACAATGTTTACATTGCCACAGGCGTAAATGTTCACCCGGCACCTACTTCATCTTCACAGGTTTAACGAATTTCCCAGAACTAGATTAACAAACACGAAATATTGTCAGGAAATATAGTTAAGATAAAAGCAAGCAACACGCAAAATTTCACAGTTTGCCTAACTGACAATATTTGTCGCTTATGCAATTCACAGCCCTTTTAGTGATACATTTCTTTTCTTTCTCGAAAGCTTTATTCATTTATTGACAAACAAATGTTTTGTAAACACCAGCCAATTCTCGTCGAACTTTCTCTTTGGTTGATGTAATACCTATTCTCATTGGTTGACTACACTGTCGAGATTTATCTTTGGAATGGAATGTTTTTTAGGTCGAGGAAATAGCACAAGTACTGAGACGAGCCAGAACGACAAAAAAGATATACAGTGGTTTCGTTCGAAGAGTTGCTTTCTGGCTACCGCGCATGCGCAATACGAAAGTTCGCGTTTGAAGATCGGTTGGCGCCGAATCTGGCTGCTTGAAGTGGGGCGCCAGCTGTTCGAAGTGTTGCTTGCAAGCAGAGCCAAGTAGCCAGATGCTGCCCGATGAAATTTTTCTGGCAGCCAGATTCGCGCATGCGCGTGGCTCTCTTTTTACTTGTAGTGGGGATACACAATGCTCCCTTGTTCAAAATGGGAGTTATCTTAGATGTGGACACATATCTACTGTGTGTTTCTTTTGTAATTGTACGGTCTTATTTATTCTTATAATATCACCTGTAGAAGGTGACTGAATTCAAAATTACATTTGTTCCAAATTTAAAGAGATTTAGATTTCGTACCCAGTGACGTCGATTTCTACGCAATGTTGTTGCGCCGAAATAAAAGGCAGAAATCATAATCTATTTCCATTTTTGTGCGTATTTATTTATTTATTATTTTTTTTTTTAACTTTGTGCCAAGTTTCTCAGATATGGAATTTGTCTAACATTTGTGGGTGCGGCGGCGTCTGGCAGAATGATTTAGAAATTTGGTTTCTTTTAAGTACCAGGACGCGGGAATGGGGGAGATCTATTACAACATAATCTGATTCTTTTTGTGGTTTGCTGGGCATGAAGCTGCAGGTTTCCGTAATGTAACAGCCAGGTTCAACGTTATTCGGCTCGTTGTGTTTGGAAAATAAAAAAAAAATAAAAATGCGAAATTTATTAGTAGCCTGAAAGTGGACGTTATACAGAGGAAAGAGATGACATAGAGTCCCATTTTCGCAATAAAGGAATCCCAGGTGCAATAGATGGGACCCATGGCATAATAAATAGGCCCAATGAAGATACAGAATTTTTTTTCCGTTCACGTGCAGTCGGTTTCCGCGAGAGACGCATTAGAGACTTTTACATCTACATGGGATACTCTGCAAATCACATTTAAGTGCCTGGCACTTCTCGATTGGTCCACGAGATCAGAGCATTCAGAACGAGTACGCTGTGGAAACCACTGAAGAAAAGTGCCAAGATTTTTATGTTTTGGGTGACGTGCTTATCTCGGTATGGCTCATTTTTTGACCTCGTGGAGCGTTTATCACGGCGAGACAGTATAAATTGAACGTTGTTCTCTCAAAGATAGGACTTATTATTATTAGTGATGTTTTGTATGCCCTTAACAGTCATCTACATTTGTTCTCGCATTACACTGCGGTGAACGCTTTTCCACAATTTTCTTTCAAATAAGCCACCCTATCGCCCAGCAATTGCTGCTTCCGTTTAAATCGCTCCCTGTGGTTCTTGCAAATCTCTATTAACAGCCAATGTAGAGTTTGTACACCACAACATTTCCTGTGTGCGTAACACGAGTGGTTCCTGTGTGGGAGAAACAGCTCTATAATAACCATAATACACGAATTAGGAAGCAAAGTGAGAACTCAGGACAGTATTATACAATAAATTGTCAAAATGTTTCTCCTTTCAAAAAGTAATTATATGGCAAAAATATTTAAAGAAGATATAATCCGAGAGAAAGTACCAACAACTTTCCTTTGTTTGTAGGTGGACTGTACTGTGCCATATTTGATATATTTTTCTGTAAGTGATCTTTCATTTAAGTATCTTGCTAAACATATTTCGTATAATTTTGTAAAAGATAAGTGGTGAACAAACAAATCAAATGTGATGTAAACAACATTCGCGCCGTTGTTCTTCTTTCTGCTGTCTCTTCACGCTGCACTAGCGAAGGTGGCAAAAAGGCTAAATAAAACGCGATAGGTGTTCGAAGAGTCCAAACACCAAGCACGGACACATGACGTCACCATTGCCGCGCATGCGTAGTAGCGCCTGTTTGTTGGCTCTCCAAGTAGCTTTCTGGCAACTCTTCGAACGAACCTAGTAATAACCAGAGACTATGCAATCCATGCAGTTTGGTTTGGTACAGTGATCTCTATACTAGTATAGAGATCACTGGTTTGGTAAATTTCAACAGAGAGACCAGTCAATATATTACACAGCTTTCAATATTGACAATACTGTTGGAAGGGTAGGAGGCCGCTTAGCTATACAGAAATATCTGCTGACAACTGTCTCCCCAGCAACATAGCGGCTGTGACATCTTGTTTCGAGTTTATTGTAGTTAATTATTGAACTGGCAGGTGACAACAGTACCACAAAATAACGTATATCTGTACGTTATTTGGCGCCAAATATATTGGTGATGTTTTCTGATGTTCTGCTACCTTTCCGTTGAAGTCTAGTATCTTCTCATTTGTTTACACGTTGTGATTATAATTTATATGACATACTTGTATAATTGGAAAAATGTTTTTCAAGCTCCTTATTTCACATTGCAAAAAGGTTTACAAATGAAATTATTAGCATATACCACGATATATGTGAGAAAATCGAACTGGTCACGTTTTTTCGCGATTCGTTATTCTCCTGTTATTCGTTGTTTTTAACTTCATATATCTCTGCAAATACGTTTTGCCGGTAGCATGGGTGGATTACGTGTTCGAATTGTAGCAGACGACTGATGGTAAGAGTGGAAAGCTGGCCGTTTAAGTAAACGTGGCACGTTAAATTGCTGATAGTGACGAAATTGGGATAAAACAGTATTATAGTTTAGCTACTGTGGGGTTTGCGAATCCTCCGTCCCTTCGCGTATGTGCAAAACATTGTTTTTGCTTTCATAGGTAAACCAATGATAAACAAAATCTTTCCCGAGGGTATACATTGTAGAAATAATTAACCTCTTTATGCAAATTCTGGCAGTAAGTATGAAGTACAAAAGTACGTGTTTGGAAAACAATTTAGCGGTTACTGATTTTATCATTAATCCATGCATACGAAATATGAAGTTGGTCGTATACATACTTGGTCAAATTTAATGTCGGTAACATCTATTTGGCTTAATTTACGATTAAAACACACAAGATATCTGAGATATTTTCATTTAAAATAACACCGTAAAAGTGTATACGCATTCGTGATTTATTTTATTGAGCTGGTCCTCTCTCGTCTCAAAGTAGTGATTAAGTGATAAGAGGTTCAATTTCGTATTTTATCTGACATCAGTCATTGGGTAAAATTTTGCTTACTAGTGTGCTGAAATTGGGAATTACTGTTCCATGCCATTTGAAAATCCAGTCACATAAAGTGTAAATAATGATCTATTGTTAGAAACTAAATAATAAATGCTGTTCCTGTTGTATGGTTCATAACTTCTTGTATATAAACTTTCAGTAAGTTAAATATCATTGTAGGCTAATGCAAACATTTTGTTGCCAGCATTTTAGAAGCACTCTTTCTCTCCAATGAGAGTCCTCAGTGTTTTCAAAATCTTCTTGGAAAATTACTTGAATGCTACAGGAAAAACTTCCCCCATCTCTGGTAATTTCCATCTCTGTTTCTACTCGATACATCGCTCAAATTGTGCAAAAAAATTGTTTTGTTGTTTCTTCAACAGAAAAAAATTTGGAACACAGGAGCAGTGGCAGAGTGCATTGAGGCACTATGCTAAGATGCTAGAGGCTGTTTCCTGTCAGTGGTTCGAATGCCCCCTTGGGTATGGATGTTTGTGCCGTGTTTAGTATAAGCCAGTTTGTAAGTTTAGGGACTGGTGATGCTGTAGTGAAGTCCCATAAGCTCTACAAACATTTGAACATTTTTTGAACACGGGATATTTTTTTTAAGGAACAGTTTTTGACACCAAATGTTAGTCATAAATAATATATCCCTTTTAACAACAAAAATGATCTACCCAAGGACTTAAAAAGTGCACTTAATTTAGCTTAAAAAGGAGTCCAATACACCAGAAAACAGTTTTAATAATTTTCCAGCAAACATAAAAACACCCTACAAATAAAGATCATTTTAAGAGGAGCTTGAAAGACGTACTAGTGGCCACCTCCATCTACTTCATTGACGAATTTTTAATACAATCAAATAATGTATTGCATGTATTCATACTATTAGTAATATTTCAGCCTTGGAAAATTGACATGTACCATATCCACAAGGTTCTCCTCAATACGGATCTATGGAATGAACAGCTAATCTAAGTCTGTAATTTTTTTAATTTCCTCATAACTAGTTTGACATACTTCTAATTTTTCTACCGTGATGTGATGAAGAATGGAAGTTAAAAGTGAAAAAACTTCTGGCTAAAGTCTCAATCAGTGGTATGGGGAGCGTCAAGGTGCGTCCGTAGTAGCATTAGGTTGGCAATGTACTACTTTTTGAGTAGCTAGTTGCGTGTAACTTTGATTTTAGGAATATGTTTTTAAAGATTGTGCTTAGGCAGGAACATAAGAGTACAGCTGGGCCATTCCGTGCCAAGTGGTCTAATATCGAGAAAAGTTCCCACATGACCCTCATGGATTTCGATGAAATTTGGTATGAACAATCACACATATTCTCAATGAACACTGGTAAAGTTTCAGTTTCAAAAATTCAATACTTCCGGAGATACAGTCACTTGTTTAAGACCATAGCACAGCTTCCAATAGTGCGTCCTTGAATTTTCAGCAACTTTGAGATGATATATCTTTGGGAGTATTTGTATGAAAGAAACAAAACTTGGCCATCTTATACAACTTTTAGAGCTCTTTAAAGTAAAATATCAAGAACAGGATTTCTGAGCAATTTTCATATAGAAAATTTGGGGCAAAGTTGGGCGAAAAAATTGCTGGTTAAAAAAAGTGCGAACTTTAGTTTTTTATATCTCCAGAAGTAATTGTGGGATGTACATGAAACTTTGCACACCATAACTCACCAACACAAGGTCTTAGAATATAAAGTTTCATTCTCATATTGCTTCCCATTATTTCACAAATCTAGGGTAAAGTTGACGATTTTTCAAAAAGTGCTAAAAATGGGTATTTTCAGTCAAATTTTTCAAAAAAGTGTTTTCTCCAAATTACTTTAAACTATGCTCATTAGAAAGAGCATATTCTAAACTATCTAGAAAAGTGGATTTGGTTTTGCAATGCAAGCATATAAGGCCCTAAAAAGTAGCATAATCCTAGAGGCGCAACTTAAATTATACCTAAAATCTTTTATTATGTCTAATAAATATTTGTTAATGCCTGGGATAAGTGAAATAAGAAGTCAAGTGAAATAAGAAGTCCTGATGAATAGGACGTAGCTCAAGTCCAAATAGAAAAAGAATAAAAATAGAAACAATGTTATTTCTTAACTGTCCCCCCCCCCATCCCACAACTCTCTCTCTCTCTCTCTCTCTCTCTCTCTCTCTCTCTCTCTCTCTCTCTCTCTCTCTCTCTCTCTCTCTCTCTCTCTCTCTCTCTCACACACACACACACACACACACACACACACACACAAACTGAATTTAATTCATAAAATTTATTTCCATAATCATTATCTAATTATTAGTAGCCTGTTTAATGAACAAACACTCACTTACTGATGGAAACGAAGTGTATAAATGAGTTGCTATGGTTTAACCACTGCTAGTTTCATTTTACCTGAGAAAACCAACATCCCCATCGCCACAGGGGCAACAACAGCCACGGGTGGGTTCCTTTACCACAGGATATCCCAAGCGTGATAAGCATTTCTTTACACAGGTTCCCAAGCCTGATAATAAAATTATTGAAGTGTCCTGGGTAAAATTAGAAGCCACTCATAGGTTGCTTAGTTTCCTCTAACCTATTTCAATTTTTTATAGGGTATGGTGGTACAATTTCAATCAATTCTGACATATGTAATTGTAACTGCAAACATATTGAGAAAAGAAATAATTTTAACTATGGCACTTGTTCTTGAATGTTTAATGAATATGTATCACAAATATTAGACAATTACATATGTTGGTATGAACACAAAAAAAGGTTACAGAATTGAGAAAAATCGATATAAAATGTACCACACTAGGTACAATTATGATCACTTCCTCGTACAATTTTGATCACTGACTTTTCCCACATAAAAAGCACTTTTTCCTTCGGGCACCAGTGCATACTTCACTGTACCAAATGTTGCACAATAACGAGTTTACAAGCACGTGGAAACTAGAACATTTATAAGAGCACGTTCGATGAAGTAGCTCCAAGTACATCTTTACAGGAAAAAAATTTGTCTCTCCTTAACACAGAGTGTTGTATTTTTGGAAAAAGACAGGAGGAGCTGTAGAAACTTGCTACACTGCAATGCCACACAAAGGCAAGTGCTAGCAACAATATGAGACTGAAAACTTATGTTGATCGGAATTGTACCTATATCGAATTTGTACCACCTTACCTATGCTACATTAATTGTCTGATGAATATCAAGAGGAATGGTGTATTGTCAGACAGTCAAATTTACTGATGGAGCTGGAATAACTGCACCTTAAAGGCCTTAAATGTTATCTGAAAAACAAAGAGCTTGTTGTCCTAATGGATTTTTTGGAAAATTATTCTTTTATTATTCAGGATGCTGTGCAAGGCTTCCACTTTAGCAACAATTCGTCCATTTGTTATCTACTTTCATCAAAATGAGAAAGTGGAATCTTTAAGTTTCTGCATTATCAGTTCTTGTTTGTGGCATGACACTGGTACAGTTAACGTTTTTATCAAGGAGCTCATCAAATACATAAAGGCACAGTTTGAACAGATATCTCACATTCATAATTTCAGTGATGGCTCCAGTGCTCAATCTTACTTACCTAGACCTGTTTCACTTCTTCTCTGAAAACATTAATGGAATCAAATTTCTTTTCGTCAGTAAAGATGAAATTGGGGGAAAAAAAGGAAAAAAGAAAAAAAAAATTGTCACAAGAAGTGAGGTTTAAACATGGACAAACTGTAGCAGGCACTAGAGAAAATTGTCACTTTTTACCTATTGATGAAACAATAATTCAGGTCAGCAGAGTTTCAAATGATTGATCATTTTTTTTTAGCTACAATGGGTCAGAGAATTAAAGAAGGCACATTAATGTCTGCTCTCCAAGCTGGACAATATGTTGCATGCATCTAAGAAAATTTTTGGTGGATTGGGAATATCTGTGAGACTTCCACTGAGGAAAGGGGTGCATTAATAAACTTTATGCACCCTCATGGTCCAGCAGATTCATTTTATTGACCACCAATAAGTGACAAGTACTGGGTTCCATCACACCACATTATTGCACGTATTCCAGCTCCATCAGTAAATTCGTCTGGCCGGCAATACACCATTCCTGTTTACATTCATCAGGCTTGGAAACCTGTGTAAAGAAACTCACCCATAGCTGTTGATGCTCGAGCGTAGCCCCTACAGTGATGGAGATACTGGTTTTCTCAGGTGAAATGAATCTAGCAGTGGTTAAACCACAACAACTCACTTATATACTTAAATATTGTTGAAATGAGATAGAATGGCTGGCCAGTACTTCTATCTCATTTCAACAATATTTATTATCTCTGAGGAGAATTTTCATCATTAATCACTTATATACTTATTTTCCTTCAGTAAGCTGGCGGTGTTAATTAAAAATGCTACTAATAATTAGATAATGATTGTGCAAATAAATTTTACAATTTACATTCATTCTAAATTATCATTTTGTGTGTGTGTGTGTGTGTGAGAGAGAGAGAGAGAGAGAGAGAGAGAGAGAGAGAGAAAGAGAGAGAGAGAGAGAGAGAGAGAGAGAGAGAGAGAGAGTTGTGGGATGGGGGGGGGGGGGACAGTTAAGAAATAACATTGTTTCTATTTTTATTCTTTTTCTATTTGGACTTGAGCTATGTCCTATTCATCAGGACTTCTTATTTCACTTATCCCAGGCATTAACAAATATTTATTAGACATAATAAAAGATTTTAGGTATAATTTAAGTGCCAGAAAAATGGGTTCAAACTTCCAGTGCGCCTCTAGGATTATGCTACTTTTTAGGGCCTTATATGCTTGCATTGATCATTTTTTTTTAGCTACAATGGGTCAGAGAATTAAAGAAGGCACTTTACGGCTTATCCTAGAAGATAGATTAAGAAAAGGCAAACCTACATTTCTAGCTTTTGTAGATTTGGAGAAGGCTTTTGACAATGTTGATTGGAATAAACTCTTTAAAGTTCTGAAGCAAGCAGGAGTAAAATATAGGGAGCGCAAGGTTATTTACAACTTGTACAAAAACCAGACAGCGGTTGTCAGAGTTGAAGGGCATGTAAGGGATGCAGTGGTTGGGAAGGGAGTGAGACAAGGTTGTAGCCTTTCTCCAATGTTATTCAATTTGTACATTGAACAAGCTATAAAGGAAAGCAAGGAGAAATTTGGTGAAGGAATAAAAGTTCAGGGGGAACAATTAAAAACATTGCGTTTTGCTGACGACATAGTAGTCCTGTCAGATACAGCAAAGGACCTGGAAGAGCAATTGAACGGAATGGACAGTGTGCTGAAAGGTGCATATAAGATGAAGATTAACAAGAGCAAAACTAGGGTAATGGAGTGCAGTGTAAGAAAATCAGGTGATGCTGAAGGAATTAGATTAGGTAACGAAGCAATAAAGGAGGTAGATGAGTTTTGTTACTTGGGCAGTAAAATAACAAATGATGGTCGCAGTACAGAGGATATAAAATACAGAATGGCAATGGGTAGAAAAGCGTTCTGGAAAAAGAGAAATTTGTTAACATCGAATATCGATTTAAGCCTAAGGAAGTCCTTTCTGAGGGCATTTGTATGGAGTGTTGCCTTGTATGGGAGTGAGACATGGACGATAAACAGTGCGGACAGGAAGAGGATTGAGGCTTTTGAAATATGGTGCTACAGAAGAATGCTGAAGATTAGGTGGGTGGATCGCGTAACTAATGAGGAGGTACTGAACAGAATTGGGGAGAAAAGAAATTTCTGGCATACCTTGACTAAAAGAAGGGATAGATTGGTGGGACACATTCTTAGACATCAAGGAATTGTGAATTTAGCATTAGAGGGAAGTGTGTGGGGTAAAAATCGCAGAGGAAGACCAAGAGATGGATACAGTAAACAGATTCAGACAGATGTAGGTTGCCGTTCTTATGTGGAGATGAAGAGGCTTGCTCAGGATAGGGTATTGTGGAGAGCTGCATCAAACCAGTCTCCGGACTGAAGACCACAACAACAACAATGCTTGCATTGCAAAACCAAATCCACTTTTCTAGATAGTTTAGAATATGCTCTTTCTAATGAGCATAGTTTAAAGTAATTTGGAGAAAACACTTTTTTGAAAATTTTGACTGAAAATACCCATTTTTAGCACTTTTTGAAAAATCGTCAACTTTACCCTAGATTTGTGAAATAATGGGAAGCAATATGAGAATGAAACTTTATATTCTAAGACCTTGTGTTGGTGAGTTATGGTGTGCAAAGTTTCATGTACATCCCATAATTACTTCTGGAGATATAAAAAACTAAAGTTCGCACTTTTTTTAACCAGCAATTTTTTCGCCCAAATTTGCCCCAAATTTTCTATATGAAAATTGCTCAGAAATCCTGTTCTTGTTATTTTACTTTAAAGAGCTCTAAAAGTTGTATAAGATGGCCAAGTTTTGTTTCTTTCATGCAAATACTCCCAGAGATATATCATCTCAAAGTTACTGAAAATTCAAGGACGCACTATTGGAAGCTGTGCTATGGTCTTAAACAAGTGACTGTATCTCCGGAAGTATTGATTTTTTTGAACTGAAACTTTACCAGTGTTCATTGAGAACATGTGTGAATGTTCATACAAAATTTCATCAAAATCCATGAGGGTCATGTGGGAGCCTCTAGACCACTTGGCATGGAATGACCCAGCTTCAATTATTGTGAGCAAGTGTTATGATTTTTACGAACATGTCCTGATTGTAACAGATGTGGTTTGGCAGGAACCGATAGTACAGATTAAATTGTTGCAGGGTCATTCCACGTCAGTTCAACCACCCCATGACACCCATGGTCTCAGATTTTGTTATAACTTGGCACATTTGTTTCATTTATGGACTTAACTAAAAATCCAAAATATTTACACTCTGTCTCAAACCATTTAAATTTTACAGCCAGTTGAAGTTTATTTTATTTAGTAGATTTTGCTTGTCAAGCAAGGGATAAACATTGTACTGAGATATAGAAAATAATTTATATCTTCCTCATTTACCAACTAATAGTGATAATTTTTTGTGTATGTGTACATGAATGTGTAAAGATTTAAAAAGTAATGTTAATGAAAACCTGATAAGACTGCACAACTGCAGGAAAAATGCTTAATTGCAGTTTTCAATATTTTTCAAACCAAATAGAGAAAACCGCATTAAGAGCAATATCGTCAAAAGGGAAAATAATATTTGAATAAAACTTTTTTTATTCTTGTTCTAAAAGACACTCTACCAAACAATAAAATAAAATTTGTGGGTTTTTCACTCCTTCATGGTTTATTAGTACATAAACAAAATTAATTAGCAAACATCTATTGCGGCCTTAAATTTTGCTAAATGTACAATTCTTCATATGTAATTAAATCAATTTTAATTATAGACTTGAAAAGTGGACAGTATTGAGAAATAGAATCAAGATTAATTATGTTTCTCGGTTTTAAACACAAATAACAACTTGGTAAACAAGTAGGTTAATACCAGTTTTAAATTTCATTACAACAGTCATGTAATGACTAAATTCTATGTCGATGTTTTTTGAGTTCCTCTAGTATTTTCAAAACTTTATTTTTCTCATAGGCCACGCATTCTTGAGTAATATTGTAAGCTCTCCCAGTCATTGTCTTTAGAGGATCTATAATGGCAATAATCTGAAGGATGGGAATAAAACAAGAATCTTCTCTCTCTCGGGCCGAAAAATGGTTCTGATGATCCATGAAGATGTAAAAATCTTACAAGCACATCTTTTTCTTCAATATTTACCTCACTAACCATTCCAAAATACCATAGTTTATGATAAACACAAGCAATAAAACACCCAGAAGATAAATCTTTTAGTTTGACAAATATATTTTGTCATGCAAATTGAATGTGAGAGCTGGTTTTGAATCACTGCTGATTCTTCTAGCTTCTATTACTCCTGAATCATACACTGGTTGGGAGTTGTGGAAAGTTATAGTTCCTGGACGTGTTTCTCATGCGATTCTGCAAAGTCTGGCAAGTTGAGTCAACCTAGTCTTCACAGATAAGTTTGGCCATCACAGCCATCACTGAAGTATGTTTCTTATGTGTAGGTAACTGTCTTTCAAAAATGTGGTAATAATTTTTTTGTTGTTGTTGTTGTTGTGATCTTCAGTCCAGAGACTGGTTTGATGCAGCTCTCCACCCTACTCTATCCTGAGCAAGCCTTTTCATCTCCTCATAAGAACGACAACCCACATCCACTTGAATCTGCTTACTATACGCGTCTCTTGGTCTCCCTCTACGATGTTTACCCCACACACTTCCCTCCAACGCTAAATTCACAATTCCTTGATGTCTAAGAATGTGTCCTACCAATCTATCCCTTCTTTTAGTCAAGGTATGCCAGAAATTTCTTTTCTCCCCAATTCGGTTCAGTACCTCCTCATTAGTTACACGATCCACCCATCTAATCTTCAGCATTCTTCTGTAGCACCACATTTCAAAAGCCTCTATCCTCTTTCTGTCCACACTACTTATCGTCCATGTTTCACTCCCATACAAGGCAACACTCCATACAAATGCCTCCAGAAAGGACTTCCTTAGGCTTAAATCAATATTCGCTGTTAACAAATTTCTCTTTTTCAAAAACGCCTTTCTACCCATTGCCATTCTGCATTTTATATCATCTGTACTGCGACCATCATTTGTTATTTTACTGCCCAAGTAACAAAACTCATCTACCTCCTTTATTGTTTCATTACCTAATCTAATTCCTTCAGCATCACCTGATTTTCTTACACTGCACTCAATTACCCTAGTTTTACTCTTGTTAATGTTCATCTTATATGCACCTTTCAGCACACTGTCCATTCCGTTCAATTGCTCTTCCAGGTCCTTTGCTGTATTTTTTGGATCTCATATACCAGAAACACATCATGCTGAAGGTCATCAGAAATGATACAAAAAGGTAAAATCAGTTTTTCATTACTTGCATCTCTGCAGTGAATCCTGACTGAATGAATAGCGTATGAAAGTGAGGTCCAGTGGTAACCTTGTACTTCATCTTGTTTTACAAAAGCATAGTTTTCACTGAAATCCATAGTAACGATTACCAGGTTTTAGGAAGCTGTTTCCTTTAAATTTCTAAGAAACAACGGTTGTCACTTGGCTATGTTTGAATGTGGTATTAACCTGTTCGGCTGCCCCACTAACTTTTCAGTGAACTCCCCAACTGAGCTCAAACACCGCACCATTTCAGTTCGATCGGTTGAAACCCACTGACTGTACTCAATAGTATCTTGTTCATCATTGTCTTGGAATTTTGATTGTAAAAAACTGATCAAATTATCTTTTGATGGACACTTGTCACAATGCCTCAGCATACATTCCCTGCTTGCATCTTCACAAATAAGATATTTCATAAGTTCTTTGTAATTCTCTCCATTACCAGTTCCATGTATCAACAAAATGACATTTTCATGTATGGTGCTTATGCAGACCAAGTGTGAACCACTTGCACCAGCCAAAACACCACTTAGGCATCAAAGAACAAAATTTTGAATAACCAATTTTTAAGTCAGGATATTCCAGCTTAAAAACTGAGTAGAGCTCACGAAGATTACGTAAGATGAATCGCTTTCTCTCGTGTACTTTTTTTCGTATGCTCACTACATAATTCATTCCAGGCAAAATTCTGGACTGGTCATCATTCTGATAAAACATTTTCTCTAACTCTGTAGTTTCAGGACTCAAAATTTTCCCACATTTTTTATCAGGTTCTGCTAAAAACACCTTCTCTTTCAACAGTTTTTGGATTTTACGGACAGAATAATCAGATACATTAAATGTCTCTCTTATTTTTCTCCCAGACCAATTCAGTGCAGCTGGGATTGTCAACATCTGAATCTGTTTGTTTCGTGATGAAGTGGATAGTTCATTGTTAATTAAACCAACAAGCTTGTCCATATCTTCAGATTTTTTTTCTTCATACTTATTTCCAAATCATTCTTTTCTTCAGTCAAGTCAACTGAGAGAACAGTTTGTATTTTGTTTTAAATTTTCATGTACTCTTTAATTTTCCTTTGCCATTGGAGGATCTGCTGTGTTCGCCAAGGGCATGCATTTTCATTCGGGAACTACCAATTTCACTGAATGAAGAATTGAGTTTATCAGTGACAGTACTTTTCTGTAATAGTACTACTACATCAAGCTCTAATCCATCATCATCTGTTACCTCAACATTGCGTTCATTTTTTTTTTTTTTTTGTTCAATTTCAAGTAGTTGTGTCCTGCAGTTTTTGTCCTGGTTTCACATTGTAGCACTTTGATACACATCTTGTACTTTGTTCTACAGTTACAATTAGAAGTGTTTTCTTAATTGGTGATTCGTGTTTCTTGAAAGGGTCTCTACAAACCTTTTGTAAAAACTCATACACATTAATTTTACTTTCCAAGCAAAATGTATGTAATAAAAAAATTCAACACACTGCATTAGGCAAGTGAAATTTTACATTTACTGTTTTCTACTAAATAATAATTCTTGTAGGAGTGGAAAACCCATTAATTTTATTTTGCCATTATGTGGAGTCCATTCCTTAGATCAAGATTAAAGAAAGTTTTAACTAAATATCTTTTTCCCTTTCAATGATATTCCACTTAATATGGATCTCCGTAATTGGTTTAAAAAAATTTTAAAACTTCAATTTATTAATTTTTGCTGGCCACATGTTGTGTCAGGATGTTTTAATTCACATTGCTCTGAACTCTTTATACATTGATGAACACACTACATTAGTTTTATCAATATTTGTTGGAAAATGTGAGAGATATAAATTATTTTCTATTTTTGAACACACTGTATTTCCTCTGCCCAACAACCAAAATTTATTAAATTTAAAAAACTTTCATAGGCTGTCAAATCTAAATGGTTTGAGACACATCAGAAATATTTTGGTTCCCTACTTACAATCACAAAAGGAATAAATTTGCCAATTTATATCAAAATCTAAGACCATGGGTGTCAAATCTTACTTTTTTTGGGTTGATTTGACATGGAATGATCCTGCAAGCCTTCTACCAAATCATGAACATTGAAGAAATTATAGTCATTCACACACACACACACACACACACACACACACACACACACACACACACACACACACACTTACTTTCGATTTATGTAACGACACAGTTACATCTGAACAGAAAGACAGTGCATGTGGAGAAACATAGTTTTGTAGTGTGCGATGTTCTACATTCGAATACTGTGATTCATTTTGAAAATAAAATCATTGAAACGTGATGTTAATACATTGATTTCCACAACTTGTAAACATTGTGTGCTACCATTCATCCTAGCATACACAGGGACTGTTGCCAACACTGCCGCCACCGCATAGGCCATGCCGCTGATGGAGACTTTTACCAAAACATCCTAATGAATTTAAAGTATTTATCATGATTTCCCAAATACATGGTAAGTAATTTGGAAGGAATTTTATTCCTTTAATGTTCTAAATTAACCATGGATGTTTGATGTCTAGGTGTCTTTATGATCGGTTTGATTCACACTGTGATGCAGTGAATTAGCGACGTCATTGATATAAATAAACCTTGGAAACCTTTCTTTCAATTGTCAGATCGTCATTTTTCTTGTGTGAATGGTGTAAAAGAATAACCCCATCTATACTGGGCTAATCTAAAACGTTAAAAATAAAAGGAATGGTCTCTCCCAATGAGAAGTTGGCATCAGACTGCACCATGAAGTGGTGCTACTATGGAAGCTATAAGACAGAGGCCTGTGTAGTGTTACCACATGATGTCAAGCCAAACACACGGGATGTTATAATCTTGAGTGTCAGTCCACTTCATCAGGGTTCTCTGATTTAAAGCGGCATATGTACGAGGCATTTTGTTCTGGCACCACAACAGTTGGTTAAAAATTCCTATGCCTGTTCCAAAAGTTTGTGAAGGTACGGGATGTAAACAACAGAAAGATTTTAGGCAAATGCGGACGGTACATACTACGTTCTCAGTTCTACTGACATAGCTTGTTTAGGTACAGAAGGAAAATAATAGAAATAGCTCAATTTCTTCTGTTGACAAGGCTTTATAAATATATAGGGTAATTAATCTATTTTGCTTCTGTTTTTAATAAACCTCTGTTTTACATAGTCGTCAGTAGCTTTTCGAATATTTTGTGCTAGGAAGACAAATGTGCAAAGATATGGACAAATTTAGAGGAACAAGTGGACATAAATAGTTCTTTATTCATTCACCTTAGGCAACTATCTAGTGCACCCTCTTCTCAGGTGTTAGCTAGCTTCGACTTTTTCTACTCCAACATGTAATGATGGGCAAGGTTGCTCATAGGATATGTTGGATCTGCTGCTGCTCAGGTGGCAGTACACAGATCTATTGTCGTAAGCACACCACGTTATCATTGGGAGTCCAAGATAGATTGCAGCTTGCTATGGACACAACCCAGTAAACTGTATCCTTGGAGCCATTGTTGGGTTAAATTTTTCTTATGATGTTGGTGTCTTAGTGTGTTCAGAATAGCTGAAAATAAGGTGACCAATGACACAGCAGATGCAGGGAGCCAATCCGAATTCAGCTTGTTTTAACTGTTACATGAAAACTAATTATAACAAAACGAAATACAAGAATGTTACGATGAATCTTGACAAGTTTAAATTGGGCAGCTGCAGTGTAGTAAACTAATGTTGACAACAAAATGTTCCCGTAATGATAATTTACTGACCAGACAAGAGTACATACAAAAACCTGTCAACCATACAACAGGAACAGCATTAATTATTTACTTCATGGTCAACATAAAGGATTAAGCCACTCATTCTATGATGCAAGTAAAGTTTTAAGAAAGAAAGAATTAATCCTTTGTGTTGACAGTGCAGTAAATAATGCTGCCCCCCCTGCGGGTTCGGGGGTAAGAATAGGCCCGCGGTATTCCTGCCTGTCATAAGAGGCGACTAAAAGTCTTCATACTTTTCGGCTTTCCATCTGTGGTCCCCTATGTGGGTTTGACCCTCCATTTTTCAAAATTTTTTCAGAAGAGCGAACCATTTGGGGAAGGACACCTTACGTGGTGCAACATGTAATTCTCGTGCCATGCCATCTTATGCACCCATCATGGAATGGACTTGCGACTGCGGCTTCTATTCTGCCACTGGGCATGTCATTTCTTTTTTCCGTGCAAGTCACGTCCATTGTGCACTGATATCCCAGCACTCTCCTTTATGATGGTTCACATAGCGCCAGAAAGCCAACACGGTAGCCAGTCCGTTGTGGTGGGGTCGTCATGTACCCTCTTGGCTGTAGCCCCCTGACAACACAGGGATCGCTCTACCGATGCCAGAGCTGCATACTCCTCATGCAAGCCAAGGAGTCGATGCTTGTCTCTGTGGGGCATCAGGACTCCCGGCAACGCTCATCCCGCCAGGTGACGTTGCTGTGGCTGGGTGGCGCCCACGAGGAGAGCCCCTGATCGGAGTGGGTGGCATTGGGGCGGATCACTCGCAATGAAGAGACAAAAATCGGGTGACGTTGGCGGATGTACAATCGCCGTCTCTAAGCGAGGAAAGTTCAATGCCTCTATGTATGACCCCCAAACATTCCCCTCCCTGACTGCACCTTGGGAGGGACGTCGGGCCGCAAAACAGAATAACGATTATGCTCCTCAATATCTGGTTTGTAGCAGGACTGATGGGAACTCATTTACAGCGACCAAGCATCAGTTCTTTGTGGAACATCTGGAGGACAGGTTTGGGGAAGTGGACTCGATTTCTAAAATGCGCAACGGTTCTGTTCTCATCCACACAGCATCCCCGGCCCAGTCACGGGTGCTACTCGCTTGTGACAAGCTGGGTGACGTTGCGGTGACCATCACTCCCCACAAGTCCCTGAATATGGTTCAGGGAGTAATTTTCCATAAGGATTTGTTGCTCCAGGCGGACGACGAGCTACGGGCAAACCTTGAACGACGAGGCGTTCATTTTATCTGGCGCATCCATAGGGGCCCAAAGGATAATAGGGTCGCAACTAGTTCCTTCATCTTGGCCTTTGAGGGTGATACATTGCCCGAAAAGGTCAAGGTGATGGTTTACCGTGTTGACGTGCGGCCTTATATTCCTCCCCCTGTGAGGTGCTTTCAATGCTGGAAGTTCGGCCACATGTCTTCCCGTTGCATGTCCAGTGCTACATGTAGGGACTGCGGGCGTCCAGCTCATCCGGGCGCCCCATGTACACCGCCTCCCATCTGCGTCAACTGTGGTCAGAACCATCCTCCCTGCTCATCGCAATGTCTCGCACTTCAACGGGAGCGGAAAATTACAGAGTATAAAACCCTGGACCATATATCCTATAGTGAGGCAAAGAAAAAGTTCGATTATCTGCACCCGGTAACAATGAAAAACTCATTCGAAGCAGTGACGTCATCGCCACTCTCCTTGGCGGCGGCAGTATTTTCTACTTCCTCAGTTCCTGTGGGCCCCCAGGGCCGCCAACCTAAGCCTGCCCCCACGGAGGTTGGGGGCCATCCTTCCACAGGTCCCAAGGCGAAAGCCTCGGGGTCAGCTACCACCTCTCCGCTGGAGAAAGAACAACCTTCTCTGGCTTCCCTCACACGGAAAGGGTCCCTTGGGACACTCCCTCCCGCCAGTGTCGATATCGACACTAACCAGCAGCAGGCGTGCTTGCAGACTGCTGGTCGTAGGGCTTCGCGCTCCTCCTCAGTCCCTGTGGCTGAGTCCGAGGAGTAACTCCCACCGGCGAAGCCCCCGAGGGAACGGAGGGTAAACAAAGGCCAAAGAAAGGCACGACACGAGAAACCACGGTGGCTTCAGTGCCACCACTCCTCTCCACCTCCACCTCCACCTCTACTTCTGAGGATGAAGTGGAGATTCTTGCGTCACCCGAGGACCTCACTCTCGGGGGCACCCTTGAAAAACCGGTCATTGCAGCTGATAAACCTCCATCGGTGGATGCAAGTGATGCTGAGATATGACCTGCCGATTTGTCTCATTCACGTCTTCCCAGGACTCGAACAATGTCATTCTCCAGTGGAACTCCGGCGGTTTCTTCCCCCACCTGGCTGAGCTAGGGCAGCTTCTGAGTAAGACACCAGCTGTCTGTATTGCTCTCCAGGAAACCTGGTTTCCAGCAATGCGGACCCCTGCAATCGTGGCATATATAACAGGGTCTCAGGTGGAGTGTGTGTGTGTGTGTGTGTGTGTGTGTGTGTCTCCTCACCTCTGTGTATAGTGAACCCATGCCCCTTCAAACACCATTAGAAGCAGTGGCTGTCAGGGTGAGGACCACACAGGAGTTTACCGTCTGCAGTATCTACTTGCCGCCAGATGGTGACATATCTGTGAACGTTTTGGCTGCACTCATAGGTCAACTACCCCCACCTTTCTTACTGTTGGGCGACTTTAATGCCCACAGTCCCTTGTGGGGTGGTTCTACGATCTCTGGTCACAGCAGGGTTGTCGAGGATTTACTAACTCAACTCGATCTCTGCCTCTTAAATACAGGTGCCCCCACACATTTTAGTGTGGCACATGGCACATTTTCGGCCATTGATCTGTCCATCAGCAGCCACAGCCTTCCACCATCTGTTCGCTGGAGAGCCCATGACGACTTGTGTGGCAGTGACCATTTCCCTGTCTTTTTGTCACTCCCACAACGCAAGTCTCCAGCACGCCCACCCAGGTGGGTTCTGCACAGGGCTAACTGGGAAGACTATGCTTCTGCTACCATCGTTGGCCCTCCCCCACTCGAGAAAATCGATGTGGTGGTCGAGAGCGCCACACATTCCATTATTTCTGCTGCGAACGCGACCATTCCGCGTACATCAGGGTGCCCATGGCGTAAGACAGTGCCGTGGTGATCGCTGGAGGTCGCTGAGGCCATTAAAGACCGCAGGCGGGCCTTACAGCGATACAAACGGCACCCCTCTCAGGAGCACCTCATTAATTTTAAACGGCTTCGCGCTCGTGCTCGCCAGCTAATAAGAAGATGGAAACAGGAGTGCTGGGAGAGGTATGTTTCCACTATTGGGACAGGTACCTCAGCCTCGCAGGTCTGGAGTAAGATCAGGCGGCTACAGGGATTACAGACACCATCGGGAATCCCTGGGATCTCCACAAATGGAGTCATATATACGGACCCGGTCACGCTTGCAGAGATGTTTGCCGAGCATTATGCTTGTGCTTTTGCCTCTGCAATTTATCCACCGGCCTTCCGTGCAGTGGAGAGGGTAGAACACCAGTCTCTCTCCTTTCGTACCAGCCGCTCTGAATCTTACAACATTCCTTTTACTGAGTGGGAGCTCCTCAGTGCTCTTCAACAATGTCCTGACACGGCGCCTGGGCCTGATAGCATCCATAGCCAAATGCTGAAACATCTCTCAGCAGATAGTCGGCGTAATCTACTTGCGGTCTATAACCGCATTTGGTGTGATGGTGTTTTCCCGTCACAGTGGCGGGAGAGTATCATCATCCCAGTGCTTAAACCCGACAAACATCCTCTTTCCTTCAATAGCTATCGGCCCATTAACCTGACTAACGTGCCATGCAAACTGTTGGAGCGGATGGTCAGTCGGCGGTTTTGTTGGATTCTTGAGACTCAGGGATTATTGGCTCCATGCCAGGGCGGTTTTCGCCAGGGTCGATCAACCACTGATAATCTGGTGTACCTCGAGTCTGCAATCCGCACAGCCTTTTCCCGGCGCCAACACCTTGTTGTCGTCTTCTTTGATATGCACAAAGCATACGATACCACCTGGCGACGCCACATCCTCAACACTTTACATGACTGGGGCCTCCGGGGCTCCCTACCGATTTTTATCCAGAATTTTTCAGCTGTCCGTACCTTTTATGTTCAAATTGGTGCTTCCCTGAGGTCCTTTCATATCCAAGAAAATGGGGTTCCTCAGGGTTCCGTTTTAAGCGTTCCATTATTTTTAGTTGCTATCAATGGTCTAGCGACAGCAGTTGGATCGTCGGTCTCCCCTTCTCTTTACGCTGACGACTTTTGTATCTTTTTTAGTTCCTGCAGCACCCAGGTTGCTGAGCGTAGGTTGCAAGGTGCTATTCGGAAGGCACAGACATGGGCTCTAAGTCATGGCTTTCAGTTTTCTGCCACCAAGACCAAAGTGATGCACTTCTGTCGGCGTCGGACTGTTCACCCTCACCTTGAACTTCATCTTAACGACGAACTCCTGACAGTAGTAGACACGCATTGGTTTTTAGGACTGGTCTTTGACGCTCGGCTGATGTGGCTCCCCCACATTCGTCAGCTGAAACACTTGTGCAGGCGCCGTCTCAACCTTCTCCGCCACCTGGATCATACGACCTGGGGTGCTGATCGCTCGACACTTTTGCGGCTTTACACGGCGCTGGTGCAGTCCCGTCTCGATTTTGGGTGCATTGCCTATGGGTCTGCGGCACCTTCGGCACTGCATCTCCTGGACCCCATTCACAACTGTGGGGTCCGCATTGCGACGGGCGCTTTCCGCACCAGCCCGGTGACCAGTTTACTAGTGGAGGCTGGGATCCCACCTTTGGGGATCCGCCGCCAACACCTGCTCGCGGCTTATGCAGCCAACGTATATTGCTCCCCAGGCCACCCAAATCGTCGTCTTCTCTTTTCGAATATGGTCGTCCCCCACCATCAGCGACGCACCAGTTCAGGTCATACGATAGCCTATAGAGTTCAGTCCCTCCTCCTGGAACTTGAGTCTTTGCCCCTTCCATCTCCATATCGGGTCCATGTGCGTACACCTCCGTGGTGTTTGCCAAGGTCGTCTACTCGGCTGGACTTGGCCCATGGGCCCAAAGACTCAGTTCCACTGGAGGCGCTCCGCCGTCAGTTCTCGGCTATCATAGTGGAGTTCCGTGGTTATGACCTGATCTACACCGATGGTTCAATGGTTGATGGCTATGTGGGATTTGCCTATAATCACGGTGACCATGTGGAACAGCCCTCTCTGCCGAATGGCTGCAGTGTTTACACTGCAGAGCTGGTGGCCATTCACAGAGCTCTCATGCATATCCGGTCCTGCTCAGGCGAGTCTTTTGTTGTTTGCAACGACTCCCTGAGCAGCCTCCGAGCTCTGGAGCAGTGTTACCCGCGGTCTACCCTGGTGTTGGCCATTCAGGAGACACTTTATGCCGTTACACAGTCCGGGCGATCGGTGGTGTTCATCTGGTCTCCGGGTCATGTTGGTATCCTGGGCGATGAACGTGTTGACAGGCTTGCCAAGCAGGCTGTCGGTATGTTCAGTCTAGAAATCGGCTTTCTGGCTTCTGATCTCCGTTCATTGTTGCGCCAGCGAGTACGTCAGCTTTGGGATACTGAGTGGCGTAGCCTGACCATGACTAACAAGCTCCGGGTGGTAAAGGAAACTACGGCTGCATGGCGTTCCTCCATGCATGGTTCACAACGGGACTCAGTGATGTTGTGTCACGTCCGCATTGGGCATACGTGGCTCACCCATGGACATCTCCTTTGGGGTTGAGGACCCACCCCAATGTCGGTGTGGCTCCCGTCTGACAATTGTCCACATATTGTTGGACTGCCCCGTTTTAGTCGCATTGCAGAGAAATTTTAACCTCCCTGCTGTTTTATCGGAAGTTTTAGGTGACGATGCTACGATGGCAGATACTGTTTTACGTTTTATTCGAGGGGGGGGGGGATTTTATCATTCTCTCTAACTGGAGATTTCTTTGTGATACCGAGTGGTTGACTTTTCCTTTTTTATTCTTCTGGTCGGTCAACCACAGACATCGGCTTCTTTGTTTTCAGATGTCCTTGTGATCGTCTCTTTTCGTTTTGTGTCTCGTCATTTTTATGATGTTTTATGGACTCAGTGGGACTCCTCTCTCACTTCGAAACCTTAAACTCTGGGCGTATCTCTTTAACGTCCATGGATTTACTTTTGACGCCTAGGGATGGAATGGGGGACTGATGACCATTGTAGTTTAGTCCCCCTTAAACAACCTAACAACAACAACAACAACAACAACAACAACAACAACAAATAATGCTGTTCCTGCTCTGTGGTTGACAGGTTCTTGTATGTACCCTTCTCTGGTCACTAATAGAAGCACTCCTATGTCCTTACTCTTACTGGAATAGATTGCATATATGGGTGATTTTTAGGTCGGTTAATGGGCCAAAACAAGATTCCAAAAGGGGGGGGGGGAGAAAAAATCGATCTGTTTTTCTATCAATATCTAATGCAAATTATTCATTAGTATGTTGTCTTCTATTAGAAAAAACCATGCAGGCTGGAAAATAACCAGTTCTTTAAAAATAAATGTTTTCTCAATAAAAAAGTCAAAAATTGTTAATTTACATAACATGCATAAAACTAGTTGTAATACTTTTGGTTTGCACAGTAAACAACTGAATCGTAGTCAAAATTTTCAACACATGCTATGTTTTCACATTCTTGGCAGAAAAATGAAGTATTAAAATCTTATGGCGAATGTTTACCCCAAAAATGTAAAAATTTGAGGACTAATTTTGATAAACATGATTTCTAGTTTAATAATGGTAAACCAAAGGTGAAAATAAGAAAACCGTACTGTATATGGCAGTTTACACTCAAAAGATTCTCCAAATCACTATATAAGTAAATAATAATTCTTAATGTAACCATTTAAGCCCCATGTAGATGCATTACAGGAATGAGAATCATCATAACAGGAATGAAATTAGGCATAGACAGACAGATGTAATAACAGTTTATTTAAAAAAAAAATGTAATATCATAAAACATAAACTTCATTCAGTTTTTATCTGTTTTGATAGAATATTCAAAATGAAGATTGCATTAGTTCATTAATATAATCTGCAGCCTCAATTGTGTTCAAAATGGCCCATGCACATTGACTTTTGGTACAGGTGGATTATTTATAAAGCACAAAATGTCCTCTGTTTTCGTTGTGACAGTAGGGCTTATCTGGTCAGTAGAATAAAGCCCCATTACGTTCCATGAAGCTGACTTATCCCTCCATTTCCTAGTTCTTCCTGAATATAGCCAGGGTACCAGGATGCATCAAAAATAAGTTACCCAGCTGCTTCTTTTAATTTCCTATGCATCTTTTTGAACATCTTTAAACTATTAAGGAATTTACAAAACAGGAACCAATTTCAACATATGAGTTCATTATAATAAAATAATCAAGTACTCTGTAAAATAAATGTTATTTAAGAAAAGGATATGTTTGGTGACAAAAGATGGAGAGTTCGTTTGACAGCTCCTTCTCATGATCTAAAGCAAACACTTGATTTTTGTGAGGGTGATGATTGCACTCCTTAAACATAAAAAGCAGGAGAGATACCTTAAATAAATTGCTTTTGGATTGGTCTTTTGCCACACAACTTGATGTAATGACATGACATTTGGGATTGGTTGAGTCCTTATATTGTCAACTTTATTTCTCATGTTTCTTTCCAATATTTAAACAGCTGTTTTCTTTTCTTCGAAACTTTAACAAAACCAAAAGCACTGTATACATCCCCACCATGCAAGGCATAATAATCAGCTGTTCTTTTTACATATGCACCTACCCCTTCCATGGGATCTTTCCCATGAGTAGCCTCTGTGAAATTCCATGTTTACTGCAGTAATAGTGGGCATTAAATCTGGGATAATATCCACTAAAAGATGTAAATTAGATTTATTTCTATATTGTGCAGAGGGACCATCAGAAAATATATGTAGTGTCTCAATAGTCGGAAAATCTTTATCATTTTTAAGATCTAAGAGAAGTGCTGAAAGGTGAGCCCATATGCCATGGGCTTGATGATCTATACACTCGGATACAGAGCATTAGGATTTGACAACAGGACCGTTTTCAGTTTTAGCATGTGTGACTACTGTATGTAATGATAACTGCTTCTTACTGGTTCTAAAGTGCTTGGTCTGCACTTCGCTCTCAAGTTTACAAATGTAATTCATACAGAAGTCAATTTGTAATAAAACCTCATTTTTCTTTAGGGTGTTTTTCTTTTCATTTAACATACTGCTCTGGTGCTTCATATTGAAAACATGTTTCTTATAAGATAGCATTGATTCATTAAATCTTTTAATAATCTGAGTTACTGTGCATGTTTGTCACCTTTTTCATAAGCACAACTTCTTTTTCTTTTATTAAGTGCTTACTGCAACTGCCTTAAATTGGAAATGATCAAGTTTTTGCTCTATTGCTGATAAATGGTAAAAGTGCAGTTTATGTGGCAGTGGCTAGCAGTTGCACTCGCTAGGTTAGGAACGACAGAGCAGCCTTTCAGTAGTCACGATGCCGCGGGCAATAAGAAAGAGCATTACAATTGTACTATGTAAATAAATCAAAGCGGTGTATGCAAAAGTTTTTGACGATCAACAAGTTACAGTTGCTTTCAGTATGGATGTCACTCGATCACTGTTTCGAACATATCATAAAATAAATAAAACATGGTATACCTGCCCTATGGTTGACAGGTTCTTGTATGTACCCTTGTCCAGTCAGTAAAAGTAATTGAGGTAATTTCCAAGAATGCTTGCAATCGAGGTAGCTCAGACTGATATATATTACAACTGTAAATCACGTGAGTGTTTCTGAACCGGAGATTCAGGTGCTAAGCGCCTTCGCGCCCTCACATACTTAAAAAAATATTCTCGTTTAACCTATACCTAACTTAACTTTCACTTAAAATGATCACTGTTTCGTACAGGTCATAAAATAAATAAAACATGCTATACCTGCTCTGTGGTTGACTACTGTGGTGTTTTAATAATAGGTCACATATGACCGTAATACGACAATTATCTAAAAATCTCTTACAAATGGAAAATCAATTACAATCACACAAACGCTGCACCGAAATCCTTGAATAAACTTCGAAATTGATACCAAATTTACTCATCATGAAACAAGCAATCGTATTGGCCGGCATAACTCGACTCTTGATTGGCTGCTCTGTCCTACCTAACCTAGCGAGCGTGACGGCTAGCCGCTGCTGCATAAATTGCACTTTAACCCTGATGAATTTATCAGTGGCATATGCAAGTCTTACATTCTGAACAAGTATTAAACATACAATTCTTACTGCTCACATTTCAGACAGTATCTTCCAAAAGCTCTCCAAGTGAGCTATATTTAAAAGCTCGTACAGATTTTAATTTCAAAAACATAAATTGAATATTGCTATGTTTTTGACACATGCAAGTATTCCTATCGCTTAGTTTAGGAGTAAGAATCCAGACTGGTTTAATTCTACAAAAAGATGTGAAGGAAATTCTATATCCTGTCCCTGACATATATTTTTGATGAAGATTGGTTAGTGTGTCAAGAAGTGTGCACTTCTGTTTCTTTTTTTATCTTGTATCTTGTTTCCTTGGGAACATGTGGCTGTTGTCATCCCTCTCCAAAAAATGTTCTGATTTTATTTTTCTCTGTTCAATCAATTGTATCCTTCCTTTTCTTTCTAGAATAATACAGACTTGTTACTTTGTATTTGCTGTTATTTTGTACGAAACAAGACCTGATGCCATAGCTTGAAATCTGTACTTTTTTTAGAATCCTTCCTGCCAATATTTTATTTAGCATCTGCTAACTTTTTTGTCACCTGCTACTTTAGCTTTTCTTTGCATTATTTGTTGTTTTAAAGCTTCACAAAATAAGATTTTTCTTTATATTTGGTGAGATATTCTCCCCACACACCATCTGATTAATTTTGGTGTTAGGTGAAAAAGAAGTTGCTGATGTCTTTGTTTCTGATCCTCAGCTCTCTTTTCATACTTCAACTGTCTGAGAAGATTTTCATTCTGTGCTTTTAACTTCAGATTTTCTCTATAAATTATTGCTCTTTCTTCCTTAGATTTTTGTGAACTGTCTTCATTTGAGGTGACATTTTATTTACACTATCATTATCCTTTTCGGATTGTATGTAGCATATGTTTTTTGTTCTGATAATACCTTTTTGACTTTATGCACCACTCTCTCCTCTTTGATTGTTTCTCCTTTAGTTATTTCAGATACTGGTTTGATTATGTTCATCATCTTTCTTTTCTGGTAATGTTCTTTGTCTTTTATTTTCTGCTGCTCTTTTTTTTCTCTTCTGCCATATTTCTCCTGTACTTTTTAATTCTTAACTAGGCCAATTCTCTTTGTTGGACAATTTCCATATTTTCCTATTAGTACTCTCTGAATTGATGACAGTCACAGGATTTTGACAGACTATTGCTTTTGAAGAAGTGTCTGACGTTGAGGGAAGTGTGTCTGGTTTTAATACAGGAGCTAATTTTTCATCCTGTGTTGAAGGATCAGAATACTGATTATGTTTGTAATACGATCACTAACTCTAACAGAGGCATTTTCTTTTGAATTGAATCTGAAGGCAATGAACTTGAATTTTGTACTGTTCTATTAACATAGATTGTCTGTCTTTCTTTTCTTTTCTTCTTTTCTTTTCTTTTCTTTTCTTTTTTCTTTTTAGAAATTTTTAATACTTCCCTGTCCTTCTTTCTCAATCTCTCTGCTTGCTTTTTATGTTCTTTTAGAGCTGTAGCCTTTTATCTATCATCCTTAAATTTTACTTTTAAGTTGGCAAATTTATCCATTTTATATCACGGGAAAAAGTGAATTATAAGCAAACTGTGACTATGAAAGTAAAAGAATAGCTAATTATTTACAGCATTAGACTTATCCAGTGTTTGTAGTTATTTTAGTGCATATTTGACTGCTTATTATAAAAATAAAATAGATGTCTTGGAGAATTCATTATAATCACATTTAAAGCCCTGCAACTTAGGATAGAAGATAAAGGCTAACAATTTTTTCCTCAAAGTGTTTGCTGGACCCTTTTTTTTCCAGGCACGGCCAATTTCATTTCTCAAATGTTTTCTGGGGCTTTTTTCAACGGCACATAGTATATATATATGCATTTACTTATTCAAAAAAAATACGAAACATTCGGAGTTTGTGTCTATTATCATTGCCGTTACGTACCTTATCATTCCAGAAACGCACACCTTTAAGGACGTAACAGTAATGAGACTTAACAAAAATGAGAAAAGAGGTTTAGACCTTCATTTTTTCTGTACGCACATGCTAAATCAAAGTAACTGTTTTATGGTAGATAGATTATGAAAGTATGTGATACACAATAAATGAATCCAGTTGCGGAAGCTATTGTAAAATTAATAAAACACATTACAGAAATGATACACAAATAAATCACGCATAATTTGAAAATCAAATTTACCTCAATATCTTCTGTACATTCACTCGGTGACCTCAACAGAATCCAGAAAACCACTTTGCAGTTGCTATTGTTAGTAGTATCTGACCAAACATGGAATTTCTGTTGATATTGTTACAACGAATATCAATATTGTTGGCATTACGGGAAATGAGGTGTAAAGTCGCTGACAACATTTAACACCCAATAGCTTACTGATTCGATCACTATATTGATATATGGTGTATTTTTATTTATCTTTCATGTTTTTAGTGCAAGAATATGATAACAAACGTAATAAAAAAGGTACATAACAGTGATTTATACTTTTGCAAATGCTGAGTGATGTACTTACCAATAGGTACAGAAATGAGAATTTAGCACTTCAAAATTTGTAAATAAAAAATCGCCTTCGAAATATCTAAGTTTTTTGTTGTGTTGTACAGATCGGAACAAACCTATTTCATTTAATAGAAAAGTGTGTATAAGAAAATATTGTGTATTTTTTTCAGAATTTTACTACAACATGTTTTGGCCCATTACCTGAGAATCACCCATATGAGTTTTAGTAATAGTGGGTAGGGAAAAATTGAGAACTTGTATCTGATGGGAGGTGTGCTTGAGTAGTCCTTGGAGTTGTTATGCTCGCTGTTTCCCCAGTGGTGTAGGTGTCAGCCCAACTGCTTAGAAAGCAGGAGAACTAGGTTTGAATCCCAGCTGGGTACACATTTTCAACTTCACCCATATGCAGTAAACGCCGTAAATTCCGTCAGTGTGAACTAAATTAATTTTCGTAAAGGGAAAATTTTGTTGTCAACATTAGCTCTCATGTCATATCACAATAGAATTTTTTTGTTCATTCTGTGTAAGAAATAAGCAAATCACATTAGGTACCACATACTATATCAATTGATTGGCTAATGACAATGTTGCACAACTCCTGCCATTTTCAACTGTTGCCAAAAACAGCAGGCCAGGCTGCCATCATTGTAAGTAAAATTTAACCTATTACAGTAGAGTCTCGAAAACTCGGTCTAATGTGGACCGAAGGTTGGCCGAGTTTGTGAAAATGCCGGGTTATCGGGAATGGTGTTAAAAATGTATAGGTAACAGTTTTGTTATAAAATACTTTTCAGTGTTACCTTACAATACAAATGATGGAATACAGTAACACAAAAGAAATGTAAGAAAACAGCTAATAAAGGAAATTCGGTACTTACACTCGTGTGGACTTCACAAAACGCAGTTAAGAAGAGACAAAGGCTGTAGGCAGACTGAGCGGCAGAGGGCCCGCGGCCCCGTCACGTGTGTCATTGTTGTCTGCTGTAACCAAGTTTATTATAGTCCATCAAGCCTAAGCTGATTGTAAATGACACTGTGGAAAAAAAAATTGCACTCCCATAGTTTTGATGAAGACTGTTTTTAGTATGAAAAAGCCTCTCTCATACTGCATTAATGAAACTCAAGGGATTCATAAATATGATGTAGGTGGCACAAGAAAAATTATTTCTGGGCCCATACATAGCCTGCATTATGTGAGCACGGATTAATTCCAGGGGATGTGTGGGGTGTGGCAGAGTTATCCGGACTGCCGTGTTACTGAGTGCCGAGTTTTCGGGACTCTACTGTATTGTCTTTTGTGATTGTTACGGCCAAGCTGCAATCAAAGGATCTCTGCCTGTCTACTCAGAACCTGGCTACCAACACTTTGTTGCTGCCTCTCCAGGAATGCTCACCATTGTTTCTGTTGTCCAATATGACAAACTGCCTGCCGTACCTCCCCATACTTCAATCAAGGATTACTCTCTGGGCAGGGCTGCAACCTACTGCAATAAGGAAAAGTGCTTAGTCTAATAATTGATAAAAGAACAATGCTACATTATTTTTCCATGACAAACCTTGCATTTTACCCCGGGTCACATTTTAATAGAGAGAAACAAAATAATGAGCTATCACAACCATAGGAGGAACATTTTATGTAATTCATTGACATCAATATATCGGTACCTTTTCAATCAATACGGCTAAAACCCTCTGTTTAAAGTAATTATAATAGATGAAACTCTTTTCCTTTAACCCTTTCGCGGCTAAAGGGACGAGCGCCTTGGCTGCCCGCCCGGCGAAGGCGCGAAGCCAGCTGTGGGCCTGAGCGGCGGCGGTTGACTCGGCCCAACGGCCGCTGTGGGCTACGGCCGCTGCAGCTGCACGCTAGTCGCGCGCTGCGGTGGCCACACAACTGCCCCCAGTAACACTGTCTATAAAATAAATATCTCACTGCTCTGCCAAAGCAGTTGCAGATTGTGATACGAAACGGCCTTTCAAATCTAAACGACATAAGATTATCCTCGGCTGAGAACGAAAATATTTAAGTAAATTCAAATACCTTTTTGATTTGTATTGAAGAAAACTATAACTTGAGGTGTACGTTACCAAAATATATTACTACAACGTATTAAAGTTTCATTAACATCGGTCGAGTATGTTTCGCAACGTTTAGTTTTAAAGTCAGTTGTTCATAGGGAAAACCTGCAAAACTCCGACAGTTCTAGCTATAATCGTGCCATGTAGCACAATGAAGAATTAAACAAGAAAAATAATGATGTAATAATGAAATGGAAACAATAAAATAAATATATTGATAGGTCGTTTGCATGGTTTGAAATTAAAGCGTAATTTCGATTCACTATGCTAAATAATCCGATAATAAGCATCTGCATGCTTTATGCTAGTGGATTTATTTTTCAGATATTCACGGAGTGGTAGAGTTTGACTTAGTGGTTTCCCATCCTCATTTCTAACGCAGGCATTTGACTGCCGCTAGCTGAGTTAAAAACTTTTTTTATTATTTCTATTGCTGTTAGTGTTTTCTTATTTTTTCATTTTCTTTTCTTTCAACATTCAAAGTACTTGAAGAAACTAATACTTCCTTAGTTTGTGGTATGTCTCAAAACATGGCATCATACAGAGAGCAACATTACAGTTTTTTGCACCTGATTCGTGTCATTTTTCGTTTTGTATGGGCAGTACACAATACACAATGTCTTTGCGGTATCTCCTTTCTCTCCGTTGCTCCGAAAAACCCGGGATAATGTTATTTTCTATTCCAGTCGAAAAGGGCTGTCCTTTTTGGTGTCAGTGGCATCTAGCTTTTAGATGTTTATGAATGAAACTTCTCCAGTAACTGACGGGATTAGTTCTAAGTGGAATTTCGCTAGTGGCTTCTTCTATTTATTCTGCATTTCAAAAATAGTTTTTGCATTGAGCATACTCAAGTCAGTTAAATGAAAGAATACTTTCTTGTACCATTTCTGTTTTTCGTATGCACTGTAGGGACTTAATATCATGTTAGTCCTATCAATCGCACCCACTGACTAATTGTAACTAACTACGCAAGTGTGTTTCACTTTATTTCCTCCCATTTTATGATTCTTTTTTCCTGTCTGAGCAAACTCTGGTCCATTTACAGTGGATAGCATCCAGAACTTATTTATTGTCCACCCCAGACTTCAGTTGTATTTACCTTTCTTGAGTTTATCAGGTAAAGGTAGTGAATGTTTCCTGTTTTTACGCACTGTGCCAATGTCATTAGTGCACTTCGCATGGAGCCATAAGAACAATTCAGGACTCGAATACCAATTGTCTAAATAAATGCCATGACTTTAGTTGAGGTATGGTAACAACAAACTGACAACAACATACCTGATTTGCCCCAGTCAGCATTTCCGTTCAATAGCGGCACCAGTGTAGACAATATAATCCAGAATGTAACTGGTCTGTACGACACAAAGCACGGAAATTTTAATCGCACGGCTAAGTTTGTTTGTAATATACGGTTTGAAACGCAGCAACTTTCGTCAGTTACTAAGTTCTCAAATGGGACTGCAGCCTGTCGGAATCTCTTTTTGGCGTGTTCCACAATCATGCGTATGTTCACAAGTTTGTTTGTAATATACGGTTTGAAACGCAGCAACTTTCGTCAGTTACTAAGTTCTCAAATGGGACTGCAGCCTGTCGGAATCTCTTTTTGGCGTGTTCCACAATCATGCGTATTTTCACAAGAATATCTTGCGATGCGGACAAATTGTCACTGAAGTGTAATAAAGGCAGTATCGAGTGGCCGATCGCGTTGAGGTGCTGTACTTAATTGTGCGAGGCCGTTCCCCGTCGGGGGTTCGAATCCTATCTCGGGCATGGATGTTTGTGCTGTCTTTAGTCTTTAGTATAAAATAGTTTATAAGTAGTTTGTAAGTTTAGGGGATGATGACCCTGCAGTTAAGTCGCATAAGCTTAACAAACATTGTAACAAATGCAGAATCACCTTGTACCTGTCTCTGGCCATTGTGTCAGAAAATACTGGTGTTTGCAGCAAGGAATCTTTTGACCAATATTCATGCACTGCTAATGTTTGTACCTTGACATAAGGAGGGAACAAGCCAAAAGCAATAAAATTCTGGAGGGTTATAGGTTTCCATCTTGTTATCTGATGGGCACTGTCGTCATTTTCTCGGTGAGAGAAAATAACTGAGATACAATCAAATGAGATAAAGTACAATAAATAAATAAATAATCTAAAATGAGTTGCTTATTCATCGAAATCTACCTTCAAACCACTAAAAGTGTTTGCAAAATTGTGGCAATTCGCCGCAGGACGATTATTTGACCAGTCATAAAATCATCTTCGTGTCGAAATTTCACTTAACACATCTTCTTAAGAAGAGGAATCTTCTGCAGAAGTTCTTCGTTGTGTTGAATAAATACCGTCAGTCCCATACACATCCAGCTCTTCGTATAAAGAAAGGATTGTAACGACAGTACAGTGAAAAGCTTTTCTCTCGCCAAACACAAAATACAGGACGGGCCCGATGGAGAGCTCGTGAGCAGGACGGCCCGGAAGTGAAAACTGTAGTGCTTACTGACATAACAGAGAAAACCTGTTAATGGCCGTGCCACCAGGAATGTTGACCTGCGGGTAAAACCGAGTCGCCGCCGCTCCATTGTGCGCGCGGACCCCGGGCGTACATGAATGCCCTTAGCCTTCAGGCCGCTCTACCTGCTGGGTGTATATTTACGCCCGTAGCCGTCTGGGCCTCCAACCTGCCGGGCGTACATATACGCCCGTAGCCGTCTGGGCCTTCTAACTGTTGGGCATACATGTATGCCCGTAGCCGCGAAAGGGTTAATTGATCCTCAAAGTGTGGATTGATTTCAGTGAAGTGATTAAAACAAAGTGGATGAGATATGTAGGCCTCATTGTTATTTCATCATCAGACTTCATCTCTGATTTACAATCAATTTTCTGCACCAAAATGTCTCATCTTGTGAATTTGCTACATTGGTCATCACACAAACACTGTTATGGCAGTAATCTTTTCCAGTGAGCCTTTAGTTTCCTTGCAATTAACAGACATACTTGACTACAACATTTGACACTTTAAGAGCCCTGCAACAGTTCAAATTACTGTTCACAGACCAACCTCATAGCTTAATAAGCAACTTGGTGCTAAGGCTTGTTATTTAATCCACACAGCAAGAAGGAATGCTGGGAGCACTATTTCTTCTCATGTGGTATGTATGCCTTTTCATCGTGGATCTGAGCCAAACTCCATTGTCTTCTGGGCCTCCAATGACCAACAGCTTACTGATTTACTGGTACTTACTGCATAACACTTTGTGACAGCATCAGCATCTCCTTCTTATCGGCCCTTTCTATATTGTAGAAATGAAAGTTGAAGATACGTTTCCCCCCCACCCCCATGATTTACTCCTTAAAGCTGAAACCTATCACAGCACCTTCAACGACTGTTAACTACTTCAGGTTTTGGCCTTCTCATGATGGCAGCCTCAAGCCCTGATTCAGTTCCAGTCAGATGATCCAATACCTGAATATCACCCAAAGGCAACATCTGTATTCAGCTCAATGGTCTCTTTCCTCTCACATTAGCAAACTAATATAGTTGTACCAGTCCATGTGGGCCAAAAACACATCATCTGTATGCAGCTACTGGTCAGTTAATTGTCGTCTGGCAGGCCTCCATTTGGGCTGTTTCCTATGATGGGTTACACATTTCTTTTATACCACAGCCCATCCTGACCAAAAAATTTGCTTTGGTACCCAGCAATGAAGGTATTTGAACTGTACTTTTTGATAAAAATCTGACTTACTTGCCCCTTATCTGTCACCAGGAGACCAGCTGCATGTGGAAGCTTAACATTGTTTCTTTGCCTACAAATTTTTGGGTAAAGATTGTGTTACTCTCCTCCATATTTACTGGGTTGTGGTTTCATTCAGACACTTTGTGTGCTAAATGTGTGCCTCTGAGGCACTTTCAGCTCTGAAATTGTTAGATCCAGTGCAATGTCGTCGTGTGCGTCTAACTACTGGCATGAGTAGTACTGTAGACAGTTTCTTAGCCTAAGCATGGATCTTCCTTTTTCAGATTTGGTGGTTCCAGCTCTTGGTATCCTATGGCAATTTCCTGATCATCTCATTTACTCCATTATCTTTCCATATGAGGGGTGTCAACTTCCTAATACCTGCCCTTAGATGGATTTACCAGTTGGAATATGCCTTGGTTACCTTTGTCGAGCTTCCCATCTTCCCATCTGGACTGTGCTCCCCAATGTGTTTTCTCATGCACCCACCTCCCTTGAATGATACCCAGGAGGCCATGGGTTAGGTCTGATTTCCTCCAAGCTCCTAAACTCTGTATCCCACCCATAATTTTTTGCCATTCATACCTTTTGTTCCTCAGTATTCCTGGATGGCTTTAAAACTGGAGTACACAGGATATATTTTTCCACCTTCTGTCAGTAGACCTATGGATCCTAGTCTGTCACCAGGAATGTGTAGTGTGTTCACAACAGAGCTGACTGCCCTTAGAAGAGCTCTCCATTTTGTGAAATGCAACAATGCTCAACCATGTTTTAATATGTAATGACTCAGTGAGGAGTCTCCAGTCTCCTGTTATTTTCCTGCCACCCTATGGTTTCTTATATTCAAGAATTTCTCATTGATCTTAGTCATACTGTCTGCTCAGTTGTGTTTCTCTGAATCCCAACTTATGTGGGTATCCCAGGAAATTAACTTGACAACCATGTGCCTACAAGCTCAGTTAAAAGCCTCCCATTTACTTTAATGTCCCAGATACAGATTTGAAGGTGCAAATTAGAGCTCTGCTTACCAAGAAATAGGACAACATAAGAAATACCACTCCCATGAACCGCAGACATTGCCGAGGTGGGGTGGCTTGCGTGCCTCAACGATACAGATAGCCGTACCGTAGGTGCAACCACAGCGGAGGGGTATATGTGGAGAGGCCAGACAAATGTGTGGTTCCTGAAGAGGGCAGCAGCCTTTTCAGTAGTTACAGGAGCAACAGTCTGGATGATTGACTGAGCTGGCCTTGTAACATCAGCTAATGTGGCTTTGCCACACAGTTACTGTGAACGGCTGAAAGCAAGGGGAGACTACAGCCGATACTTTTCCCGAGGACATGCAGCTCTACTGTACGAACATATGATGATGGCATCCTCTCGGGTAAAATATTCCGGAGGTAAAATAGTCCCCCATTCGTATCTCCGGGCGGGGACTACTCAGGAGGATGTGATCATCAGGAAAGAAAACACTGACATTCTACGGATCGGAGCGTGGAATGTTAGATCCCTTAATTGGGTAGGGAAGCTAGAAAATTTAAAAAGGGAAATGGATAGGTTGAAGTTAGATATAGTGGGGATTAGTGAAGTTCGATGGAAAGAGGAACAGGATTTTTGGTCAGGCGAGTACAGGATTATAAATACAAAATCAGTTGGGGGGTATTACAGGAGTAGGTCTGATAATGAATAAGAAAATAGGAATGTGGGCAAACTATTATGAGCAACACCGTGATCGCATTATCGTAGTCAAGATAGATACGAAGCCAACACTGACCACAATAGTACAGGTTTATATGCCAACTAGCTCTGCCGATGATGAGGAGATCAAAGAAATATATGAGGAGCTAAAGGAAATTATTCAGACAATTAAGGGAGAGGAAAACTTAATTGTTATGGGAGACTGGAATTCGGTAGTAGGACAAGGAAGGGAAGGGAAGATAGTAGGTGAATATGGTCTGGGCAAAAGGAATGAAAGAGGAAGCCGCCTGGTAGAATTTTGCGTGGAACATAATTTAGTTATAACAAACACCTGGTTTAAGAATCACAAAAGAAGGTTGTATACGTGGAAGAGACCAGGAGACACTGGGAGATACCAGATAGATTTTATAATGGTAAGACATAGATTTCGGAACCAGGTTTTACAGTGTAAGACATACCCAGGGGCAGATATAGACTCTGACCATAACTTGTTGGTTATGAACTGTAGGCTGAAACTGAAGAAACTACAAGAAGGTAGGAAAATAAGGAGATGGGACCTGGATAAATTGAAGGAACCTGAAGTTCTTAAGAATTTCAGAGGGAGCTTTAGGCAACAATTGATAGAAACGGGGGAAAATAAAACAGTAGAGGAGGAATGGGTAGCATTGAGAGATGAAATAGTGAAGGCAGCAGAGGACAAAATAGGTAGGAAGCCAAGACCTACAAAAAATCCTTGGATATCACAGGAGATACTAAATTTAATTGATGAAAGGAGAAAATATAAAAATGCAGTAAATGAAACAGGCAAAATGGAGTACAGACGACTAAAAATGAGATTGACAGGAAGTGCAAAATGGGTAAGCAGGAGTTGCTAGAAGGCAAATGCAAGAATGTGTGAATAGGGGAAAATAGATACAGCCTACAGGAAAATAAGAGATATTTGGAGATAAGAAACATAGCTCTATGAATATCAAGGACTCTGATGGAAAACCAGTTCTCAGCAAAGAAGGGAAAGCTGAAAGGTGGAAAGAGTATATAGAGAGGCTCTATGAAGGAAATGAACTTAGCAGCCCTGCACCGGTGTGCTCCTGCGGTGAATTGCTGACGGTGCAACATGTTTTACTGTCTTGTGTTAATTTTAACCATTTCCGTGTAGCCCTTCACTTTCCGTCTACTCTGGAGGAACTTTTAGCCGATGACACGAGAGCAGCTGCTCGAGTTTTGCGTTTTATCAACATGGCCAATCTATCAAAAAATATTTAACCCTTTTAATTGTTTTCATCTTTCATTTTTAGCTTTTTTTGATACTCTTATCTGGTAGTTACCAATTTTTTCGAGATGTAGCGAATGTCTGTTCTTATCTGGGCACTAATGACCTTAGAAGTTGTGCGCCCTAAAACCACATAAAAACCACGACCATCGTTCGGCGCGACGGTGTGTGTTTCAGAGTCCGGGGATAAATCTCAAGGTGTGCTACGTGCCAAGGAGATGCATGGCTGTGTTGAGATTGAACAGCCGTTAGCGAGCAACCTCTGAGGAACCTGCCACACCTCAGTCGTATAAGGCTTACCCAGGCAAGTGGGGCTCTGCCTGGGTGGACCTTTAGTTCCCTAGCTGCTCGTGGGACGAAAATGAAACAAGCTAATAATAGTGTCACCACACGCAATCCTGGCGTCTCTGAGAGAGGAAAAAGGGACTTCAATGCAGCACAGTATGATCCCCAATCATTCCCTTCCCTTGTCACACCATCGGAAGAACGATGGGCCAGAGATCATAATTGAAGCATACTCACCGAAATTTCTCGTGTGCACACGTACTGATGGAGAATCGTTCAAAGACACGAAGCCACTTTTATTTGTTGAGAATCTTGAAGATCGGTATGGAGAAGTCGCCGGCATGTCAAAAATGAAGAGTGGGTCCATTCTCATAGAGACAGCATCCTCAGCCCAATCAAAGGCACTACTGGCCTGCGATAAGCTGGGAGATGTTCCTGTCTCTATCACCCCTCACAATAGTTTGAACATGACCCAGGGGATTATCTTCCACCGTGATCTTCTCCTGCAGTCCAATGGCGAACTACGCGCCAACCTAGCATGGCGTGGTGTTCACTTTATCAGGCGCATCTACAGGGGGCTTTGATCCTGGCCTTTGAGGGCAATTCTTTGCCCGAGAAGGTCAAGGTTATGATATACCCGTGTGACGTAAAGCCTTATATCCCTCTGCCTATGAGGTGCTTCAAATGTTGGAAGTTTGGCCACATGTCATCTCATTGCACCTTTAGTCCCACATGCAGGGATTGTGGACGTCCATCCCATCCGGACGCTCCGTGTACTCCCCCACCCGTATGTGTTAACTGTGGGCAACACCACCCGCCCTGTTCTCCGGACTGCACAGTACTCCACAAAGAAAGGAAGATAATGGAGTACAAGACGATGGACAAAGTGTCATATACTGAAGCAAAGAAAAAGTATGAGCGCCTTCACCCTGTAGCATTGAAATCATCGTTCGCTACTATTACTTTGTCCCCACTGTCTTCAGGGATGATGGCCCCAACACCTTGGATACCTCCTGTGGGCTCCCAGGGCCGTCGGACTACTTCTGCCCCCATAATGGTTGGGGGATCTTCATCATCTCCTGCTCCTGCACGACCTTCTGTGGGAGCGCATCCCCCTAAACCATTGGGGACAACAGTCCCCGTCACCCAGCCAGAGACGCAACATCTTCCTCCGGCTCTCACTTGGAAGGGGTCCCTCGGGGCGCTCTCTTCTGACGCCTCTCAGAGCGCGGCGGAAGATCCCAGCAAACGGCTGACGGATCCACACTTTCGTAGTCAAAGGGCTTCGCAATCTGCGGCGGGCCATGATACCGTGTCTGAGAAGCCCTCCCGGCCCTTAAAACCAAACGGGCAGCAAGAGGACAAGAAGCAAAAACAGAAGAAAAAGGACTCTTCTGTGGCATTAAAGCCACACCTTCGTACATCTTCTGCTTCTGATGACGAGATTGGGCTCCTTACTTCCCCTCAGGATCTCGCTCTCATCAACTCCTCTGAAACAATGGTTCTGGGATTCTGTATGTTCACTGACAGCGCCAGCAGATGATCCTATGAAATGACGTGTTTTAGCTGTCCCTTCATGGCCTTTAATCGAATATATTGTATACTCCAGTGGAATTGCGGTGGTTTTTTCCCCTGCTTAGCTGAGCTACGACAACTTCTCAGCGCTTCACCTGTGTTCTGCAATGCTCTTCAGGAAACTTGGTTTCCCATGATGCGTACCCTCGCCTTTTGTGGCTATCGGGGTTACTATAGGAATCGTGCAGACTGTGATAGGGCGTCAGGTGAAGTCTGCACCTACGTCCTTTCCTCTGTTTACAGTAAAGCTGTTCCACTACAGACGCCTCTGGAAGCAGTAGCTGTCAGGGTAAGGGCTGTAGCTGACAATACCATCTGCATCATGTACCTCCCTCCTGATAGATAAGTACCCCAACATGTGCTGGCTGCTCTGATTGCCCAACTGCCCCCACCTTATTTGGTATTGGGCGATTTCAATGCCCATAACCCATTGTGGGGTGGTAGCGTGATTACTGGCCGTGGTAGAGATGTTGAGTCCTTACTATCTCAACTCAACCTCTGCCTTTTAAATGATGGTACCCGCACGCATTTTAGTGTGGCACACGGTACCTACTCGGCCATCGACATAACAGTATGCAGCCCTAGCCTCTTCCCATCTGTCCACTGGAGAGTACATGATGACTTGTGTGGTAGTGACCAATTTCCGATCTTCTTGTCACTACCCCAAGGTCAGTCCCCTGAACGATTGCCCTGATGGGCGTTTGATAAGGCTGATTGGGACCTTTTTAACTCTGCTGCCATTGTTGGTTCTCCAACACATCCTAACATTGATGTCGTAGTGGACGGCATTACCTCGGCCATTATCTCTGCAGCTGAGTATGCCATCCCCATTTCTTCGGGATCACCCCAGCGGAAGACTGTGCCCTGGTGGTCGCCAGAAATTGCTGATGCCATTAGAGACCGCAGGCGCGCTCTGCAGCGTCTCAAACGGCACCCATCTCTGGATAATCTTATTGTTTTTAAACGACTTCATGCCCGAGCCCGCCAATTGATTAAGAGACGCAAGCAGGAGTGCTGGGAGAGGTATGTGTCTACCATCGGCTCACGTACCTCTCCATCTCAGGTGTGGACAAAGGTCAGGTGTTTTTACGGTTACCATCATTCTTTCGTGTACCTGGGATTTCCATAAATGGAGCAGTCTGTACTGATCCACAGACAGTTGCAGAACACTTCGCTGTGCACTACATGCAAAATTCAGTTTCTGTGCATTACCCACCAGCCTTTCGCACCCTGAAAGAGCGGGAGGAGCGTAAGCGACTCTCCTTCTTGGCTCGCCCAGTGGAGCTGTATAATGCCCCCTTCAGTGAATGGGAATTGCTTAGTGCCCTTACACTCTGCCCTGACACAGCCCCTGGACCAGACCACGTACACAACCAGATGTTGAAGCACTTGTCCGAAGAGTCAAAGCACCATCTGCTAGCCCTGTTTAACCGCATTTGGAGCGATGGTGTGTTTCCCTCTCAATGGAGAGAGAGCACCATCATCCCGGTGCTCAAACCTGGCAAACACCCACATGAATTGGACAGCTATAGACCCATCAGTCTCCAACACTCTTTGCAAATTGCTAGAGCGTATGGTGAGCCGCCGGCTATGCTGGCTCCTTGAGTCTCGCGGTCTACTGTCTCCATGTCAGGATGGTTTCCGCAAAGGACGCTCAGCCTTGGACAACCTTGTACACCTTGAGTCCACTATCCGGACGGCTTTCGCAAGACATCAGCATTTGATAGCAGTCTTTTTTTTATTTGTCCAAGGCTTATGACACGACCTGGCAACACCACATTCTTAGAACATTTCATGGTTGGGGCCTTCGGGGCTCGCTCCCCATTTTTATAAAAAAATTTTTATCACTGTGTACAATCCGTGTACAGATTGGCGCATCTCGTAGTTTGTTGCACATCCAGGAGAATGGGATTCCACAGGGCTCCGTGTTGAGTGTTCCCTTGTTTTTAGTCGCTATTAATGGCCTAGCACAGCAGCAGCAGTAGGTTTGTCAGTATCTCCCTCCTTATATGCTGACAACTTGTGCATCTATTTCAGCTCCTCAAGTATGCGTGTTGCTGAACGCCAGCTGCAGGGACCCATATGGAAGGCACAGGCATGGGCACTCTCCCACGGTTTCCAGTTCTCTGCCGCCAAGACGTGCGTTATGCACTTTTGTCTGTGTTGAACTGTTCACCCACATCCCGAACTTTATCTTGATGACCAACTACTTAACGCAGTGGAAACGACTCTTTTCTTGGGGTTTGTGTTCGACGACTGGCTGATGTGGCTTCCCCATATTCGTCAGCTCAAGCAGAAGAAGCACCTTAATGCCCTCCGCTGTCTTAGCAACATCACTTGGGGAGCAGACCATAGTATGCTGCTGCAGTGCTATAAGGTGCTTGTTCTGTCCAGACTGGACTACGGCAGTGTTGCCTATGGTTCGGCATCACCTTCAGATCTGCAGATGTTGGACCCAATCCATCACTGTGGGGTTAGGCTTGCAACAGGAGCCTTTCAAACGAGTCCTGTGAATAGTCTCCTTGTGGAAGCCGGTGTGCTTCCTCTACATGTCAGGCGACAACAACTGCTTGCACATTATGCTGCTACTGTCCGTGGCTTACCTAACCATCCAAACCACCGTCTACTCTTTCCTCTAACTGAACTCCACATTCCGCAGCGGCGGCCGAGATCAGGGTTGACAGTTGGTGTCCGTGTTAGGTCACTACTGAATCAATTGGAGTCGGCTCCTGTCCCCTCTTTATTCAGATACCAGTTGTGTACACCACCATGGTGTATACGGCGGCCTGACCTTCGGCTGGACCTGTCACGGTACTCTAAAATCTCAGTCCACCCTGAGACCCTTCGTCGCCAATTCCTATCAATTCTTGACGGCTTCAGAGGCTCTACGGTAGTGTACACCGACAGCTCGATGGTAGATGGTCTTGTCGGTTTTGTTTATACGCTAGCAGGACACAATGAGTTGCGCTCCCTGCCAGATGGCTGCAGTATATTGACTGCAGAGCTGGTAGCAATCCACCGCACACTTCAACATATCTGTTCCTGCCCTGGGGACTCCTTCGTCATTTGTAGTGACTCCCTGAGCACTTTACAGGCCATCGACCAGTGTTTTCTGCACAATCTTTTGGTTGTTGCAATACAAGAGTCCTTGTACACCATTGAACAACATGGGCAGTCAGTGGTATTTCTTTGGACTCCGGGACACGTCGGGATAGACGGCAATGAGCTGGCTGACAGGCTGGCCAAAGAGGCCACCCACAAGCCTGTCCTCAATATAGGCATCCCATCTGTTGATCTCCGTTCTACACTACGCCATAAAGTTCTCGGTTTGTGGAGTAGTGAATGGCGCACTCTACAGGTGCCCAACAAATTGAGGTGTATCAAGGAGACAACCAACGTGTGGAGGACCTCTCTGCGGGCTCCTCACAGAGACTCTGTTGTTCTCTGCCGGCTGTGTATCGGCCATACTTGGCTTACGCATGGTCACCTTCTCCGTCACGAGGATCCTCCCGAGTGCCGAGGTGGTGCACGTCTGACAGTCGTCCACATCGTCTTGGAATGCCCGGATTTAGCCACTCAGAGGAGGAATTTTAATCTCCCTGACGATTTAAATCTTGTTTTATCTGACAAAGCCTCTATGGCTGACGCTGTTTTAAATTTTATTCATGTGAGTGGGTTGTACTGATCTATTTGACTTTTTGTACAGTGTTCATTATATATTTGTTCTCCGCTCACCTACTGCTTTTAGGCAGGTGGTTTTAATGTGCAACAGTGACCAGATGCCCTACTACCTTGTCTGTGGTCATCTGGCCACGACACTCTGGTATCGTCTTTCCACCTTTCTCTTCTTTTATCAGTTCTTAGTTTGATTCTTTTATTTCTCGACGTGTTACACACTTTGCTTGGTGAGTTTTAACACATAGTTTTATACTACATTGTAGTGCTTTTTATTCTAATCTGTACGATTGGAACAAGGGACTGGTAACAGTAGTCGTTTAGTCCCTTTAAAATCAAACCATCCTGCAAATTCTTTGTATTCTGATGTTTTAAAACTGATACAAAATACAAGACTAACTGGGTGATACTTTTGTTGTGATCCACCACAGGTTGCAGTACATGTTGATGATGAAAGGATCGAACATTAACAATATAATTGACATTCCAGACTTCACAAATATTGTGACATCAATGTCTCTGAAATAAAGAGAGACAGGGAATGGGTTTTAAGAAAATCCATGGCTGATAAAAAAAATGTTGCCAAAGATGAAAAAATAGGACTAGGAAATGAAATCTTGTCAAAAGCATACAATTTACAAAAATGCAGGTCTCACAATGAATTCATTTTACCATAAAAAAGTTGTGAGATCTCATGGGCAATCAAGTTCCTTATTTCAGCTGAATAGGTGGTTCCATGAATACTAACTAAAATAACCGACTTCGTTTCCCATGAGATCTCATAACTTTGCAAGATGGAAGGAATTAGTTGTAAACTTGCATTTTTGTACATTTTATATTTTTGGTGGGATTTGATTCTACGGATCGGAGTGTGGAATGTTAGATCCCTTAATCGGGTAGTGAAGTTAGAAAATTTAAAAAGGGAAATGGATAGGCTGAAGTTAGTTAGATATAGTGGGGATTAGTGAAATTCGGTGGAAAGAGGATCAGGATTTCTGGTCAGGCGAGTACAGGATTATAAATACAAAATCAGTTGGGATATTGCAGGAGTAGGTCTGATAATGAATAAGAAAATAGGAATGCGGGTAAACTACTATGAGCAGCGTAGTGATCGCATTATCATAGTCAAGATAGATACAAAGCCAACACCGACCACAGTAAGCCCTGCTGATGATGAGCAGATTGAAGAAGCGTGTGAGGAGGTAAAGGAAATTTTTCAGACAATTAAGGGAGAGGAAAACTTAATTGTGATGGGAGACTGGAATTCGCTATTAGGAAAAGGGAAGGAAAAGTAGTGGGTGAATATGGACTGGGCAAAAGGAATGAAAGAGGAGATTGCCTGGTAGGATTTTGCATGGAACCTAATTTAATCATAACAAACACTTCGTTTAAAAATCAAGAAGGAAGGTTGTATATGTGGAAGAAACCAGGAGACACTGAAAGGTACCAGATATATTTTATAATGGTAAGACATAGATTTTGGAACCAGGTTTTAAACTGTAAGACATACCCAGGGGCAAATATAGATACTGACCATAAGTTGTTGGTTATGAACTGTAGGCTGAAACTGAAGAAACTGCAAAAAGGTAGGAAAATAAGGAGATGGGACCTGGATATATTGAAGGAACCTGAAGTTATTGAGAATTTCAGAGGGAGCTTTAGGCAGCAATTGACAGAAACAGGGGAAATAAAACAGTCGAAGAAGAATGGGTAGCATTGAGAAATGAAATAGTGAAGGCCGCAGAGGACAAAATAGGTAGAAAGTCAAGACATCCAAACAATCCTTGGATATCAAAGGAAATAATAAATTTAATTTATGAAAGGAGAAAATATAAAAATGCAGTAAATGAAACAGGCAAAATGGAGTTCAGACGACTAAAAATGAGATTGACAGGAAGTGTAAAATAGATAAGCAGTGGCTAGAAGGCAAATGCATGTCTGTAGAAGACTGTACAAATAGGGGAAAAATGGATACCACCTACAGGGAAATAAAAGAAACATTTGGAGACAAGAAAAGCAGCTGTATGAATGTAAAGAACTCAGATGGAAAACCAGTTCTCAGCAAAGAAAGGAAAGCTGAACGGTGGGAAGAGTATATCGAGTGACTCTACCAAGGAAATGAACTTGGAGACAATATTGTAGGAAGAGAAGAGGATGTAGATGAAGTTGAAATAGGAGATACTATACTGAGAGAAGAATTTGACAGAGCACTAAAAGACCTAAGTCGAAACAAGGCCCCTGGAGTGGACAAAAGTTCCCTCAGAACTACTGAAGTCTCTGGAAGAGCCAGCCATGATAACACTATTTCACTTGGTGCATAAGATGTAAAAAGGTAAAGCAGTCATCAATCCGAAGATTGGTTTGAACACCACAGTGCTTTACTAGGCATGGTCCTGTTTGGAGGTGGTATGCCGTTGCCTTCCTCCGACCTTCGAACTGTCTTACCCAGCCAGTTATAGGGGGACCTACAGTTTAACGTGGGTTCCGACCCACGGTGCTACTCGGTATTTTTCACATGTGCGATACTGCCAGAGGTGAAAGAAGTGGAAAATGACAGATAAAAATCCTAGGACCTGCCGGGGATCGAACCCACGACCTTTGGATTTGTAGTCTGGCACTCTACCACTGTGCAACCAAGGCGCACCGCATAAGATGTATGAGACGGGAAATACCCTCAGACTTTAGGAAAAATGTAATAATCCCCATTCCAAAGAAAGCAGATGCAGACAGGTGTGAAAATTACAGAACCATCAGTTTGATAAGTCATGGTTGCATTACAGAAGGATGGAAAAGCTGGTAGAAGCCGACCTTGGGGAAGACCAGTTTAGATTCAGGAGAAATGTAGGAACACGGGAGGCAATCCTCACGTTACAGTTTATCTTAGAAGATAGATTAAGGAAAGGCAAACCTAAATTTCTAGCTTTTGTGGAGTTGGAAAATCTTTTGACAATGTTGATGTTGATTGGAGTACACTTTCAAATTCTGAAATCGGCAGGAGTAAAATGTAAGAAATGGAAGGTTATTTACAACTTGAACAAAACCAGACAGCAGTTATCAGAGTTGAAGGCAATGAAAGGGATGCAGAGGTTGGGAAGAATGTAAGACAGGGTTGTAGCCTTTCCCCTATGTTGTTCAATTTGTACATTGAGGAAGCTATAAAGGAAAGCAAGGAGAAGTTTGGAGAAGGAATTAAAGTTCAGGGTGAAGAAACAAAAACCTTGTGTATTGCTGATGACATTGTAACTCTGCCAGAGAGAGCAAAGGATCTGGAGGAGCAATGGAATGGAATGGACAGTGTGTTGAAAGTAGCATATAAGATGAACATTAACAAGAGCAAAAGAAGAGTAATGGAATGCAGTGTTAGAAAATCAGGCAATGCTGAAGGAATTAGATTAGGTAATGAAACAATAAAGGTGGTAGATGAGTTTTGTTATTTGGGCAGTTAAATAACATACGATGATTGCAGTACAGATGATATAAAATGCAGAATGGCAATGGGAAGAAAAGTGATTTTGAAAAAGAGAAATTTCTTAACATTGAATATTAATTTAAGCATAGGAAGTTGTTTCTGAAGGCATTTGTGTGGAGTGCTGCCTTCTATGGGAGTAAAACATGGACGATAAACAGTGCAGACAGGAAGAGGATAGAGGCTTTTGAAATGTGGTGTTACAGAAGAATGCTGAAGATTAAGTGGGTGGATTGCGTAACTAATGAGGAGGTACTGAACAGAATTGGGGAGAAAATGAATTTCTGGCATACCTTGACTAAAAGAAGGGATCAATTGGTAGGACACATTCTTAGACATCAAGGATTTGTGAATTTAATGTTGGAGGGAAGTGTGTGGGGTAAAAATCGCAAGGGGAGACAGAGATAAATATAGTAAGCAAATTCAAATGGATGTAGGTTGCTGTTCTTATGAGGAGATGAAGAGGTTTGCACAGGATAGAGTAGGGTGGATCCGTATGAAAGATACTCTGAAATAGTCAGAAAGTTTCTTTGTGAGGTTCTGACAGATAATGACTATGAAAGTAACTATAATGTTGAATGTGAAAAAAGTATAGGTGGGGTAGAAGAACAGTTTGAAAATTCCGATACAGAACTAAAGGTGTCTGATGGTGAAGACACTGTTGTCAGTTCCACAAATGATTGTTGGCAGAGATCAGGTTACTAAATTCATGTACCTGAAAAAAAGTTAGAACTGGCTCCAAAAATATAACAACCTTTCTTCATGGTGTAAAGCCTGCTGTGAAATGATTGAAAATATCACATGAAATTTGGAAGCACTTTTTTAATGATATCATTATCAATACAATAGTAGAAATAGACTTGAAGATGGCGATATAGAATTGCTGAAACCAAACAAAGCAATTTGAAACTAGCGATCTTGGCTCCTCTGCTTGTGCAAATCCCCATTGCAAAATAGAAGAAAACGTGAACCTGTTTCTCAGAGAAGCTAATTTTCTAGAGTCAGGGACTGCAATATAACGACTTCAAGTGAAGTTCAAGCTCTAACAGGTTTACTATATTTGGCTGGGATGATGGAGGCTAATCATTTAAATGCAGTTAATCTATGGAAAACTGGTGGCACAGAGGTAAAATATTCAGGCTCACAATGTCAATATTCATAGTTTGCTTCCTGTGATTGATGCCAAGTCACCAAGAGGTGAGACTGAAATGTGACAAGTTAGCTCCAATAAACATTTTTTACATGTTTGTCCACATTGCATAAAACAGCATATACTCCCTCCTAATAACTCACAATTGTTGAGAAGTTAGAGGCAAATCGAGGCAACTGTTGGCTCAGGCAGTATATCCCCAGCAAGCCAAACAAATATAGATTAAAAATATTTGCTCCCTGTGACACCAAACATATTATTTTCTTGGATATGGAAGTGCGCAATGTAACACAACAAGAGGGCCGTATTATGAAGTTCTCCAGCTGCTGTAATTCTTGCACTGTGTCCCTGCACCAAAGGAAGAGGCAAAAATATCACAGTGAATAACTGGTTTAACAGTTTTCAGTCGGTTAAAACACTGAAAAATGATTGTCAACTAACTTTATTAGGGACCATGCAGAAAAAAGGAGTAGCTGTTGTTAGAACTCACAAAGCCAAGTTAGTCCAGAAGGTGCAAATGTGTTTTTCTTCAGAAAATCTTGTACTCTTGTGTCATAGGAAAGAGGCAAAAGTATTTTATCAATTCTGCACCATGATTACAGTGTTGAGGAAGAGATGGCAGAAATGATAGATATGTACAACAAGATGAAAGGAGGCATAGACATTTCTGATTAGTTGTGTACAGTTTACTGCTGTGTGAGAAACACTTGCTGATGGACTATAGCTGTATTTTATTCTTTAATGCAGAGATGCCCACGGGGGGGTTCATGATGCAAACTGCATCATTGAAATTTCTTGGGGGGGGGGGGGGGGTGGTTATTAAACAATTTAAAAAATGTGAAATAAGGTATTTAATTTCAACATTAAATGTCAAAACAATATTTATTGCGTAATAAACTAGGAATCAAAATATCGTAAAATGTAAACTTTCATGGCTGGAATGGTCAAAATTATTAAAAATTTCCGGGCTATTATTCCGTGGTCTTGTGGATTTATTATGGAAACCCAATGTTTCGTCCCTGACTGCGGAGGACGTTTTCAAGTCGGCAGCAAGCCAGGGTGTGCATCGGACATTCAAAAGTGCCACGATCCCCATTGAAAATGTTCTCCGCAGTTGGGGACGAAACGTCTGGTTTCTATAATAAATCCACAAGACCACGGCGTAATAGCCTGGAAATTTTTAGTATTTTCAATCCAAATTGGCCAAGGGGGTGTGGTGGGCACCTCTGCTTTAATGAATGTTGAAGGTATCAATTATAAAGTAATTCATGCTGCCAACAACCCAGATAGCTGCACAAGATAGATTTTATGCATCAGTTGTCTTATCAACTTGCTACAGGACACGTAAAAGTCCCAACTGCCACAAATAAATACTGTTTAATGTTCCTTCTACATCAGACATGACATTTTAATTTATTACTTCCTTACAAGGACTATTCACAACACAGATTGCAGACTGTAGCCACACATATACTGGATCTACCTGCATAATTCTGCCATTGTACAACACTCAGTTGAGGAGGGTGTCATAAAGAGTGAGATGTGTGAAATGTTTTTTCTTAAGAAGGAGTGCAAATGACCATATATTAATCCAGCATATGATAATGAGAGCATTTCGTGACTTGGAATAGGCTTTAAACAAAATTTCAAACAATTTCTGTACCCTTCTTGATTATATTTTTAAAGGCCAATGAATAGCACATGAACTCATTTTGTAAGGTAATCAGACATTTGAAGTAGTTATATACAAGGGAATTACATTCTTTATGGAACTGGAAGGTGTATTAGCTGTAATAAAGTGAATATATATTAGGATATGAGTTGTGTAATAATTTTTCCTTTTTCCAGGTAAAGTTGAAATGAATCGCAAGGCAATTTTATTGATGTTGGTGACACATTTGTTATACGCATTGTCAGATGACAAAGTTGATAAATTACATTCTCTGAAACTACCTCCATGCCAAGCATGTAGAGGTCTTGTTGCGTCATTCAAGAAGGTAATATAGTCTAATACTTCTTTAAAATCTTATGTAAATAATCTTCTGTTGGCAGCTACTGCAATTTTATTTGTTTGAACTGGTATTGAGATATTGGTTTCTCCTAAGTGCATTACAGTAAGAGATTACAAGCATTTAAGTACTGAAACTAAATCATGGCGTTCACTAACTTAAGACACATGTACTGTATTGGAGACAGGGTTGAGAAAAACCTGTTTTTTAAAATTCAGACTAATGGGTTAATTTTTATTTATTTATTTATTTTTTTTTGGGGGGGGGGGGTTGTTGAATTCTTGTGATGAAGTCTGGTTCACTTTATTGAGGATACGTGAACGTGCAAATTGGACAGTTAGGCTGATCCTTAAAGTGTGACTTATTATAATTTTATGTTGAAGTGATACATTCATTTCAGTTCTGAAAGTCATTGCTGCATTTTCTCTGCCAACTTCATACTCATTGTTTATCTCTATTACGAAAAGTTAAAACTGTTTTAAAAAATATTAGTATGCTAAAGCAACTCATTTGCATTGAGTCATAACTCTGTCAGTATCATGAAACATAAATCTGGAAGTTCTGAGTCCAAACCCATTCACATCCTTCTTTTACAAGTGCAAAAAGTCAGTTTGCACTGTGATCTACTTTCAACTCAATAAGTTAATTCTAAAGACGGAAGGAGACCAAGCACTGTTAACTATTTGTGGTGGTAAAGAGTGAATTCCTTAGCCCAATATTACACCAACAAATTTTCTTTGACAAAGATCTTTGATGTGGCGCAAAACGAGGTATTAAAATGTCATCAAATACTACGTCAAGGCCCCTACAAAACTTCTGACGATGCTTAATTACTGTGCTCTGCAGTTGCATGTACTGTAATTGCAATGGCTGTACATTTGAAAGGGTGGGGGGAGGGAAAGGAAATGGGCTGTGGGTTTCAGAGTGAGCTAATAAAAGCATACACCATTTGTTACAGGAGCTTCAAATTGAGGATCTTATGAAAATTACTTGTCAGTGGAGGAGAGTACATTTCAATATGTGCTCGGGAAAATTTAGAAGCTAGGATCAATCAAGTATATTAATGGAGAAAGCAAACTTAGGAACGAATGCCCTTCAAAAAAGTTTGAGTTAAATTACTGGGATGTTAAGCTACTGGAAAAATGGCTCATGGAGGTGCATCCAAAGTGGATTGCAACTTTTCTATCATTTAGAATTGATGATACAGACTATTTTCCTAGTACAATGTTTTCTGAGACAGTAATTACTCAGTTACATCCAATCAAGTGGTGGAATATAATGGAACTCAAAACAACAACAACAAAAAGGAAAGTTACCAACAGGTTTTGCTAGTTTTGTAAAAAGCTTTATTTCTTGCCCTGTCAGTACTGCATCAATTGAAAGGATATTCTCCATGTATGGACTTGGGTGGTAAAAACTTCAAAACAATTTGAAAGAAAAAAAAAAGCAGAGAAGTTAGTAAAGATGAAAAAGTTTCTGCAGTCTTAAAAACAGAGTAAACTGTATGTTCCTCAAAGTGAAAGACTACTTTTTTACTGTGTTAACTTTATATTTACAATAATTATTTTAAATGTTAAATAGTTGCCTACAATATATATGATTCCTCTAAGTTTCAATTTGTGTCATTAAATCTGCATGTGTTGTTGGGTTTTACTGTTTTTTTTGTCAAGTTAAATAACAACCACCCTGGTTGGTGACAGGTTCATTACACCAAAACAAGAAAAAGTTCAATAAACTTATGTTTGAAAATTGTTAATTTTTAAGTAATTAATGATGTAATGTTCAATAGCTCTGCAGGAACAACCCAGTGTTACTTATCTATGCACTCATTTAACTGATTGCATTCTAGATATTATTCTTCCAGGGAAGTTTAGCATTTGTCTGTCTGTGTGTCATTTGTGTACATACATTACAGCTAATGCATTAATTGAAATTACTCCATTCAAACATGGTGGGCTATTATTATAGGGACCGAAAAATTTAGCATCTATTTTTGGCAAAATTAGCATCTATTTTTGGCAAAATTAGCATCTATTTTTGGCAAAATTAGCATCTATTTTTCAGACATCATTATATGTATATAGCCTATTAAATAAGTATCTGGTTACTTCCTCTTACAAATGTACAGTGTGACACACCTTTTATGTGATAAATGCTTTATTAACTACTATTATTTAATCAGTCTATTTAAGGAAGGAAAGAAAACTGATATTTTACAACATATTTTAAGATCTTTTTTCTTTAATTTTCAGAAGAAAGCATTGTACGTATTTCAGCATTGCTCTCTTTGAGATTGCATCTCCTATCTGTCACTACTGTATTGTAGTGAGATAAAATACACTCACTGTCAACATTGTTAGGCAGAGTCCAGAACAAAGCCAAACAATGTTTTGCAAACATTTCATGATCTTTTTTTTTAGTGTGAATGGCACTCAAAACATTCTTGATATCGACACTATCACTTTTTTTAAGCCACTGTTTAAAATTCTTTTTAAATGGGCATAGGCTTTAGACACTGCTTGTCTGAATAAACTTGAAGTCAGTCTCCATTACAACAGCTTTATCAGGATTGTTTAAAATGACATTCCTTGAAAAAGCGTCTGAGCTATAGCCTCCAATCCCTTATGATTTGGGTCTTTGCTTCTCAGTAAAGCCAGTTTGCCCTTTGGCAGAATTAGCTGCCTTGCTAAACACATCTTTACATTCAGCCTGCTCTAAAGTATTTAGAACATGGAATGCCTGAGTTGTTCCTTCTGAGAACTGTCCTTCGTATACAATTCTAGACTGGCCAGTTTTGGGTACAGAATATGAGCTGTAAGATACTTTGAGCTCTAAAGTGAAGTTAAGAGCTCCACAAGCTGCCTGTCAAAACTGTTTAGCTTCCTTGGAATTATTATTTGCCTTGAGAAACTGGATATATTTGTATTTTCACTTTATTGTAATTAGGAATGCTGATTTTAGCATGGTCACCACTCCATTCAATTCACACATGACTGTTGTGAAGCATTTGCCAATTAAACTGAGTTTGTGTGTCCAACAGTACACATGAATCAGATGGTCAACAATAATCACTTTTAAAGTATCTTGACAGAGTGTCATGTACGGAGCACTGTCACTAACAAATACATGAACAGCATCATATGGCACTTTGTGCTCATTTAGTGTTTCTAATATTATTCTGCAACATTCTGTGGCATTTGCTGCTTCTAGAAATTTCACAGCAGCAGGGAATATCTTTTGTTCTTCTTCATCAGACAGTTGGAAAATAACAACAAACACACAGCATCCCATTATGTCCGTTGCTTCATCACAGTGAATTTTTTTTTACCACATATAGCTTTAGTGATTGTTTGTTGTCATTTCTATGAATAAAGAAATAAAATCATGTTACACAAAAGACATAATAATCAAAAGATTGACATAATAGTTTCTCATACTTTTTGTGGAGTGAAATTGGTGTAGATCTGATTTTAAAATTAATTTTATTCTTTAGCTACAAAATAAGCTTGCAACAATAGAAACTGATACAATACTTTCATTATAGCCTACAGTCAATTCTTTTACTTTGTGAGACTCATTTAAGACCAAACCTTGTCTCACAAATCATATTTTTGACTGAAAAGTAATTGTACTCACAAAAAAGTGACTATGAAAACGTGGAACTTATGATTTTTTTGTGTAAAAGGAAGTTTATATTTCATTAACTGCAATAAGACGAGGATTTTTATGTTTTGGTTGCGGGGAAAATTTGGTATTGGTTACAGGTAAGATAATATTCATTTGTCCCCGAGTGCTACTCATTTTTCTTTGTATCTCCAGAGTTTCCGTATAACCACTGTGGGAAGTAATAAGCACAGCTTTCATCACAGTGCTAATTGCCCGGCAAATTCAATGGCACAGCAAGGCACGACCCCTGCCTCTCTCGACAGCAATTGCATGATTCGTCAATTTATCGTGATTAAAAGCAGAAATTCATATACGTAACACTAGTAATGAAATACACTAACAAAAACATTTTGCAGTGGGTTTATTCACGAAAATGCATTCAACTGAAAGGTAATTAAAAAAATAGATAGGTTAAGAAAGTCGCGACTGGTAGCAGAAACATTTTAAAAGTCAAAACTAACATACTAATTTTGAAGATTATCGAACAAGGGCACAAATACGTTCGGAATACCCATTTCTTGTGTATATTACTTGAACTGTGAACTTCCATTCGTTGCAAATAATGTGATATTCTCGTTGCACACAAACATCACATATTTTATGGATAACATTTAGTGCACCAAAACTAAGGACTGTTTTACTATTATTATTTGTAAAATTCACGAAGCTGTCAATTCACAAAAGCAAATAACTTACTTGGCAAATATTTTTCACGCAATGTCCTTACACATTGTAGATCTTTGTTAGATATTTCATTAATCCACGACAGTATGGCTTGATTTTAAAGTTTTTCAAGTGGAATGTTGACTTTTCCGAAAACTTCAACAGTTCTTTTTTGCGAAATTATCTTTTTCTAATTTTCTTCTTTTAGCGCTGTTTTTCAACAATTGATTACTGTTTGTGTTTAGATGCACCAGCATTTTCTCGCACGTGAACAGAGTGCTTCTTTAATTTAATATATTTTTCAATATTGTCTTTTTTTTCTCACTCTATTCGACAGCTGCAAAATTTGCAAAACACTTTTGGCAGCGGTTGCATACAAGCCCTCACTAGTATACTGTTAAGCCCTTTCATACACATTCAAAGCCTTGCGACCCATATTTGGCAGTGCTACATAACAATAAGAAAAACGAAAGCAATAGAAACAAAACCAATGCCAAATTGAACGCTGGTGCGAATTCTTTTCTTTTTTAGGTGTCAGGCCCCATGTGACACGAATGTGTCCTATGTTGCCATATGTGGCATTTATTTAGCACAGAGCTCCGCTCCAATGCGACAGTTGATGCGGCTTCCCAGCTTGTAGGCTCAATTATATATGCATTTGTGCACTCTCTGCCCCCCCCCCCTCCTGTCATTTTTTTTTTCTCTCGCTCCAAATTGTACGATACTATACAAATGAAAACCGATTGCTTTTTAATGAGTTTTATAGGCAGAAAATAGTGGCAATAGAAGGCATCACAAAATTCGCGAGAAAATAGCATTTATTATGTGATTTTGCCTTTTCCCATTTTGAGCTGGAATTCACATCTAAATTGGCCTTTATCACAACTTGCGAATTTTTCAGGTCCATAGCTATTAATTTTGTGAGCAGGCAGACATGATTTTTATGAATTGTTGCTTGATTAGTAATGTAAGCAAGACTACATGTCTGCACCAGGATGGGGAAAAAATAGAAATAGTATTTTTCACAAAATGTGAACAGTCCTGTTGCAAATACTCCCTGCATTGAGGCAAAAAGCCATAGACTTTGGTGCCACCTAATTATGATTCACCTGGAGCCCAGTTGGTTGATAGCTCAACACATCTATGATTTGTCTGTCAGCAGATCATTGTGACAAAATGTGACATTAAGATGTGCTATCTCAGCTGACAAACCTTAATGTTTATGTGGGGCATGTGAATCAAGGTACAGTTCCCTTTCATGCTGAACTGGATGATGATAACTATCAAGCAGCAGATATAAGTCAGTGTGTCGTCTTGTAATAAATGGCATGTACCAGCATATCATCAAACTTCCTCCTGACCAATGCATTAAGGAAGAGAGGGTAGCCATCCTTTTTGATTATCACTGTGAAACAAAGATAGCGTGAATTGAATTCACATGTTCTAGAAAGCTGTTCAAATTGTCCCTCCTGTGAGGCCAATCAATGAAAGTATTGTCTACAAATCTGAGAAATGAGCAGGTTTCAACACTGCTGATGCAGGATTTAGAGTTGATCCAGTTGTTTTCTTATATGCAGACAAGATTTCAGGATTGGTGCTGACCTTACTGGTGTGTTGAGAGAGAGAGAGAGAGAGAGAGAGAGAGAGAGAGAGAGAGAGAGAGAGAGAGAGAGAGAGAGACTAATAGCTTCCTCAAGAAAAGTTCCTTGTCGCAGGAGACTATCAAGAGTCTTAATTCTTATTGCGGTGACCCTCCTACATTATATGGCCTTCCAAAGATCCATAAGAAGGATGCTCCTCTGAAGCCTATTGTGTGTAAATTTGTGTAAGACATACGTTGTGAAACACCTTGCTACTTTGTTGAGCCCACAAGTAAGTTGTGAATGTATTTGAATAACTCTGACATTTTTAGTAAGTTATCTTGTGTTGTTCTGTCTGATTCATTGTAGTTAATTAGGTTAAGTTGGGTGAGGAATTAACAAACCAATTTTGGCATGTACTGACTTCCACTTACTTTTTATTCAATAACCAGTACTATGAACAGACAGATGGAGTTACTACGGTAGGACCTTTGTCCCTTATTTTTGCCAATTTGTTATGGAAGACTTCGACTAATGTGGCATTGAAACCTGCAGGTTTTTCAGATTTGTAGACAATATATTTGTTTCCAGAATGAAACTTTCACTGTGCACTGATACAAAACTTCCTGGCAGATAAAAATTGTGTACTGGTACTGGGACCCTAACCTGGGACCTTTGCCTTCCGCAGGCAAGTGATCTACAACTGAGCTATCCCGACACGACTCTCAAACTGTCCTCACAACTTTACTTCTCTCAGTACCTCGCCTCCTACTTTCCAAACTTGATAGAAGTTCTCCCGCCAACCTTGTAGGGCTAGCACTGCTGGAAGAAAGGAGAACTTCGGTGAAGTTTGGAAAGTGGGAGGTGTGATACTGGCAGAAGTAAAATTGTGAGGACAGATCATGAGTTGTGTCGGGATAGCTCAGTGGTAGAGCACTTGCCCACGAAAGGCAAAGGACCCAGGTTCTAGTCCCAGTTCTGGCACACAATTTTAATCTACCAGGAAGTTTAATACTTTTGTTGTTTGGCATCACAGAAGTGAGTATTTGAATGGCTGACTAGAACATCTCAATTCATTGCATCTGAATATTTGTTTTGAAACGGAAGTGGAATATGATAATTAGCTTTCCTACCTTGATGTGCTGGTCAGGAGGAAGGTTGAGTGTGTGTTAAAATATGCCATTTGTAGAAAGCTTACTCAAATTGAGTTGTATTTGCAGGCTGATTGTTGTCACCTTTCAGCTTAGGCTGTGTTAATAGCCTGCAGTTCCTCCACAGCAGAGGAATCACAGTGGTTTGGCAGTGCACTGTTTCTCACAAGGCAGTGTGGAACCTGTTTTATAGGTGTGGTTGTGGCCCCTCGGCATTTCCGCTGCGGGTTTTCTACACTTCCTCTGCGGTGTCAAAATACCTGTAGCTGCACTTCCAAACTGCAGCGGTTGTGTGGTACTGCAGCAGTGTCGGTTTACATGGCAATGTATGGGGCTGTTCGGTGTGTGAGGTGGAACTGCACACCCTTTGTCAGTGCGCCCTTTGTCTCCCTCGCCAGGTGTGAGTGACAACCGGAGTCTCTACAAAATCCCAGTGGTTCCTCCGCCGCGGAAGAATCACAGGCTATAAACACAGCCTTAGTGTGGGGATCCTTCATACCTCACTTCTCAGGGCCCATAACATCTTGGACCTATAGAGCTTGACATCTAAGTTAGCCCAGCCAGTGGTCACCTTCTATCAGAATGGTCAAAATCAGATTAGACGTATTGCACAATTGACCAATTGGACGCTGGCTGAATCATACTGAGATAGCACCAAAGTCTATGGTCTATTTGACTTATGTGGTGAGCATTTTCAAAAGGATTATTCATATTTTGTGAAAATTTGATGTGAATGTATTTTTTGACCACCATCTTAAATGAAGATCTCTCGTAATATCAATGAAGTATGATACTGGTTTGTGTAAGGCAGATGTCTATTGTATTCCTTGCAGTTGTGGCATTTCAATTATTGATCTGACCATCAGGACCAGAGTACTAAATGTAAGTGTTACACAGGATAACAAGAGCAGGAAGTCTGCTATTGCGGAACATTGTCTTGACACCAGTCACCTTATGGAATATAACATGGAGATTCTGCCATGCACCTCCAGTCATGGAGTTATTGAGGATGCAGTTGAAATTAAATTAACAAGTGACCCTATGATCAAGGGAGGATGATTTTGCATAAATTCTGCTTTTAATCCTAATCTTTCCCTTAAAACACTAGGATTACAGAATTATTGGTTATTAATTACGTCTGACTCGGTCATCTTCAGCTGTGTGATGATGCTAGTGTGTGTGTGTGTGGGGGGGGGGGGGAGGGGGGGAGTGAGATTGAATGCAAACTCAGGGTTTTATATTGATTTTAACAGTGCTGCCATGCTGCATTTGTACCTTGAACCCTTGTTACAGTCTTGTTAAGTTATTTATCCTTTGACATTCTTCACCTATTAAGCCACACATGTGAGAACCCTCTAATGTAGAAAATTATTGCAGGGGCTGGAGCGCACGGCTCGGGGTAAATTTGAAGGTGGTGATGCAGCATGGGAAGAGGAGAAATTGGGTAGTTATGCCAGTAGTGAACTGCGTCTTGTGGAAATACAGGAGCTTCTTTGTTCTGATGTTGAACGTGGCAAGAACCAGGCAAGTCTGCATAATTATATTCTTTCTTTATTTCTTTTTCAAGCACACAAATATTTGTTTTCTTAGATAATAAGGCGTAAGAGCAACTCATTGAGAAATTGAATTTTGTAGAATATACAGAGGCTACATGTCATTGATACCTCCTAATATTGTGTTGGACAACCTTTTGCCTGATGATGTGCAACAACTAGATATGGCATGGACTCAACAAGTCGTTGGAAGTCCTATTGCAGGATGCTGCCCCTATAGCCGTCCACAATTGCAAAAGTGTTGTCATTGCAGGAACTGACCTCTTGTTATGGAATCTAACTGTTCAATTAGATTCGTGTAGGGTGATCTGGGTTCTCAAACAATTGGTTGGAGATGGCCCCAAGGGCCTTCTGATTAGTTGAGAACAATTGTGGCCAGATGAAATAGCACATTGTAATGCATAAAAAAAATCCATCATTGTTTGTGAACATGTCGTTCATGAAAGGCTGCAAATAGTCCCAAGTAGTGCACAGTGCTTTGTTGTCACCTTGAGTCCATGACTTCAAGGGAACTGCCCCACACCCATTCCCTACCATTAGCTCTTACCAAATGAAATTGGGACTCAGCCAGCCAATTCATGATTATCCAGTAATCTGTCTTCCAACTAATATTGTCACTATCCCAAGAGAGGCAGTGCAGGCGATCTCACTCGAGTTGATTGTCTGCTGCCAGAGCTTATAACCAAATTATGGCTCACTGCTCTAAAGGATATGTTCAGCGTACACACCACATTGATTTCTATGTTATTTCACACAGTGTTGCTTGACTGTTAGTGCTGACAACTCTACACTAAATACCACTGTTTTCAGTCATTAAGTTCAGGCCGTTGGCCATTGTGTTGTTCGTGTGGAGAGGTAATGCCTGAAATTTAGTATTCTCTGCACACTCTCGACACTGGATCTGATGATACTGATTTCTGAAAGAGAATGCACAATGTGTATAGCTCTAATTACTATTCCATGCTAAAAGTCAGTTGAGTAGTTTTGTGTCCAAAACCTTTTCACATGAATCACTGGAGTATAAACGACAGATCTACCAATGTACTCTCCATTTATATATTGTATACATCATATTACCACTATCTTTATGTATGTATATTTCTATTTCATGGCTTTTTACACCTAAGTGATGCAAATATTTTGATTAAGAAAAAAGTGAACATTAATGAGACAATTAAGATTAATTTCCTCATTAAGTTTCTTTCTTGAATGTTGAATAAGTAGTTTTTGTCTTCTTCAGTGATGATTTTTTTTTAAATTCTAGTGTCATCTGCTTGCTGAGGATGCAGAACAGTTAATTGAAGAATGGTGGTCTAATGGACAAAAACAGGATTTATATAGCTGGCTGTGTGTTGAGAAAATGGAGTTCTGTTGCCCAGAAAATCATTTCGGAAGTGATTGTACCCCATGTCCTGGCTATCCAGACAATATCTGTGGTAAAAATGGAAAGTGTAAGGTACAGCATTGTTCTGTATTTATGTCATAAAAAATTTGTCTGAAACTTTTCTATTGGTCTCTGAATTACTAAAAAAAAATACTGTAGTAATTTCTTTTAGTTGGTTTCATTCAAGTGTGTGCGCGCGCGCACGTGTGTGTAATTTTTTTAGTGGTGTACACATGTGCATGGCATCCAAGGGAGACTGATGGCCATAGTAGTCTAGCCCCCCTAAAACCCCCCATACCAACCAACCATGGCAGCCAAACCATAGTAGAGTTTGGGAAAGGAGAGTTGCAGTGGACTTGGCACAGCAGCATTTTCCATTGGCCTCAAAAGTATGTGTGTATGTATAATTGTATCTCGTTCCAGCTACTGCGTTATCTGGGTGTTAACGAGTCCTCTCCATCTAATTCTGTCCTCCCCCACTTTTCCTTCTCTACTTATTGCCAGTTCACTCCTTCTCTTCACACATTTCCAGACTACCCTATTTCACTGTGTTCTTTAGAATCCTGTAGTTCTTTCTCCATCTATCTTAAGCTGTTCCATTACTGTTGGTAATATCTTCTGTTCCATAAATGACAGTACGGAAATATAAGTCTTTTTCATGATGTGTTTTGCTTTTTTTGGGATTTACTTATTCCAGACCATAATTATTGTTGTTTGAAAAATAATTCCTCCCCTTTGGAACCTGTTAATTTCGTTGGCTATCTTTCCATGGATAGATATTTCACTCCATAAGTGAAATTGTCTCCCACATTGAGGGGCTTTACATTGAGAGTAATATTCCTATTATCCCTCCGTATCTTCCAAATACCATGACTTCAGTTTTTATTTTTAATCCATACTGTTTTGTGATGTCCATCAATGCATCAAGATGTAAACTCCATTACCACTTTATCACCTCATATTACCATCTTTTTCTTTTACAATTTACTGTCACTTACTGCTCTATTCATTACCTCCACCACTGCAATGAAACATTCAAGAGATAGAATACTACCTTGTTTAAGTCCTTGTCTTATTTCAAAGCATTCAGAGTTTCACAGTGCTGGTCAAAGTCCTCAATTGTGTCCCCTGTACATTGCCTTTATTATATTTATGTATCTATTCTCTATACCTACATTCTTCATTCCTTCTTAGTCTTTCCAGTTAACTGAGTCATATGCCTTTCTGTGTTTTGGTTGGTGGTAGAGTGCCAGACTATGAATCCAAAGGACACAGGTTTGATCCCCTAGTCAATGTTGATATAAAAATGCCAAGTTGCTCTGTGGTTTGGAATCCACATTAAACTGTAGACCACTCTATAACTGGCTGAATAATTCAGTTCAAAGGTTAGAGGAAGGCAATTGCATACCACCTCCAAACAGGGGTATAGTTTTCTCTCCCTTGAAATACCATAAACATCCTATTGTTATACTCTCATCTTTTTTCTATCAGTTGACGGATAGAAAATATCAATTCAGTTGTGCTTCTTCGTTTCTCTAAACCCATACTGTTCTTCTTTCAACTCCTTTTGTCTTTTCATTTATTCAGTTTAGTGAAAGTCGTTAAAAATTCTTGCGTGTATGACTCATAAGTGGTGGTCCTCTGTAATTTTTACAGTTCTTTATTGCAGTTAGATTTGCTCCCATTGAAACTATTGGTTTCTTTCAGGCATGAACATAACTTACTTGCCGTAGGATATTTGCCTTCACTATCATATCAAACATTTTGTGCTTCAGCCTTTCCATGTGACTTGAAAATAGGCGATCTGATCTCTACAGCAGATGGCTTGACTTCATTGATGACCTGTTGAACTGTTCTCAATGCAATACTAAATGCCTCAGCTGTTTGTACTTGTCCTTTTGCAGCACTGGAAGATGCTCTGTGATCACATGTTGCTGCTGCTTCAGTCCCCCCCTGATGCATGTGAAACATTATTTCTCTCACTTGCTTGTGTAATAATGGGTGGGATTTGCTTTTTCCACTCATAGTGATCAAACTGCTTCAAAATAACTTAAGAACACCACACAGAACACCAAAACCAGTTGTCACTTTGCATTGTATGAAATGAACTTTAGCACGCCATATGGCTGGCTGGCTGCTATTGGTCAGCAGGTCAAGACGTGTCGCATGACATGACAAATCTGTGCATCAAGACTCGGTGGCCAAGTTAAGTAGTGTTCCCTGTATCAGAGAGAAAATAGGATATTTTGGTACTAAGTGAAGTGAAGTGGAAGGGAAAGGTGAAAAGAATTTGAGAAGAGAAGGAAGATTGTAGTGGAATGGAAATGATAGGATTGGAAGAAATGATGTGGCAGTAATAGTAAATAAGAATGCACAATGGGAGGTAAAAATATTGCCCGGCCTGAATAATTGAGAGTCCAGAATCAGAACATTGTACGCGCCCAAGTCTAGAAGTGCCAGTGTTCCTAACTGTATCAGTCTGTGGAGCTTCAGCTTGTTTACATCGGCAAATGGAAGCAATACAGCAGTTAAGCCATCCTCTCACGGGATGTGGAAATGCACGTGGAGTTGGAAGTGGTGCCGTTGTGGTGTGGAATTCCATGTTCCAGTATCCTGCAAAGTTTGGAATGAAGGATCTGGCATGTTAGATTTTTGCTTTGTGGAGTGGAATATGGCCAATGAGAAATGACTTGGTTTTCACATGACAAGCAGAACCTTTGAGCTGCCATATTGCAAATGGAGCTCCGTATTTTGTGCTTTCTTTAGTGTATGATGTATTAATATAATCCTTTTAAAGGACCGGAAAATTGAAGAACTTTTGAAAATGTGTCACTTTAGGTATGATTTGTTACAATAAATAAAATATTACAACATATTTAGATTATCCATTACGGATGTTTCAGAACCTGTGACTTATTTTCAATATTATTTAAGAAAACTGCTCCAGTCACTTTTACTTGAAATGATATTTATTTCATGAACCGGTTTTCAAACCTTTTCAGGTTCATCATCAGATGGATCATGTTACAATAACATTTTAAGCGTCATGTTGGATGTTGGATGCTGGATCTGTGGCGGGAAGACGGAAATTATTTAAAAAAACTCGAATTGCACGTTGCTTAGGTCTGTTTTGTATTTGTAAGATTCCGTGAAATTTGCTGATCTACTTACTGCGACTGAATGGCCGGATTTTTGTGGTTAATTTCCATTTCTTGTCTTCTTTTGTTTAAGTCACAGTAACACATCACTTTTTCTGTTGGGTTCTAACTGTACTATAAACAACACTTTACCAGCATCCAACATGTGCTTTTACAGCTGCTGTTATTTACAAACGTCTTAATTCGAAAGATATAACACTCTTTGTACAGGTAAGTTTGTTTTGAGTATGATATAGTCGATTATTTAGAAAGTAATTTTGTCAATAATAAACTGCAAAAGTGAATAATAAATAAATACTGTCTGTATTGTTTCCATAGCTTTTCTACTTAATATGTATGTATACAGTCAGTCAAAGTACAAGAATAAAAATCGTATTATTGTTATGTTTAATTTATACACTATTTGTGTTCCAGAATATTAATGTAGACTAGGTTCTATTTATTGTGTTTAAAGACAGTATGAATCTGGTTGCTGTATTATTGTAGGATTGAAGGGGTAGGTATTTAGATGTGGGTAAAGCAATTATGTATTTGTTCTTTAGTAGTGATTTTACCTTATCAGAAAGCATATGAAAGAGTTGTCATGAGTGGAGGGGTTTTTTTTATTTGGGGGGGGGGTAGGGAAGGGGGGGGGGAGGCTTTTTGTGAATTAATTTCTTTACATTAGGAGGTTCTCAAAATTTTGGAGGAACATTTTGTTTTTTTTAGTTCAGTCTGATCATTGAGCAGGTTGTTGGATGTTGTATTTGTATTGATGAGGATTTCAATTTCTTCAACGAGGTTAAGTTTCAAGCTCTTATTGGCAAAATGGAGTATTTGTAGGTTTTTTTGGATGTTATCTGCAGAATGACCTTGTTGGGCAAGGTGTGAGGCAAAGCTGGATTTGTTTAAGTTATTAAGGCGGAGTGCGTCCATATGTTCTTTAAATCTTGTTGTGAAGCTTCTTCCCGTTTGACCAATATAGAAGCTTGGGCATGAGTTGCAAGTTAGTTTATAGATACCTTATTTTTGAAATTTATCTATGTTGGTTTTTGTGTTGTGGATGATTTTATTTTGTATTTTGTTGTTTGTGGAGAAGCTAATTTTTATCTCATGTTTTTTGAAGAGGTTTGCAATTTGGTATGAAACCTTCCCGAGGAAAGGTAGGCTTATGAAGGTGGTTTTTTTTGGTTGTGTTTGTCTGTTCAGAAATTGGTTGTTTTGTTTTTGTTGATTGTATTAATTTATCAATGACAGCAGAACTGTATCCATTGCTGATGGCAACTGATTTTATGATATTTGTTTCCTTTTCTCTTTCATTTGTGTCAATTGGAATTTTGTGCATGCGGTTTACCATTGATCTATAAAACGCTTGTTTGTGTTGGTCTGGATGACAAGAATTATTATGGATGGAGATATTTGTTGCTGTTGGTTTTCTGAAAATTTGGAAATTGTGTTTCTGGTTTTTGTTGGAGATTTTTAGAACAAGATAGTTTGAAAACTGGTTCATGGAATGAATCTCATTTCAAGTAAAAGTGACTGGAGCAGTTTTCTTAAATAATATGGAAAATAAGTCACGGGCTCTGAAACATCCGTAATGGATAATCTAAATATATTGCTACCACGCCAGGTAACCAGAACAATGCGCGAATTTCGGAAATGTAAACTCAAACTGATGAAAACCATTCTTGCAATAAGATTCAACAAAATGTGCCTGTCTGAAAACCTCACTCCTAATTATGTCAGAATTAAAGTAACAAGTCGAAGCAAATCTGCCAAGTTAGTGAAATTATATGGATAAAATCTGAAATCAAATCTCTTTACATTAAAAAAAAATCTACTTAATGCACAGCTGTACAATATGCATCTTGAACTAAGCTACAACCTTACTACTTATGTATTCATGATCTTTCTGGATAATATAAATATATGTATAAACAAACACTGTAATACCATCTCACTTAGACATCAAAAGAAGATAGATGCCCTGATCACTAAAAAAGAAATGAACTTCCCCAGTATCCCTTTGCAAATGGAACACAAGTTTTTTGACAGAGGGGTAAATACCACAGACATCTCTTTCAACAACAATGAACTAAAATTATTAAACAAAGGCCTTAAGCACAACATTGCCCCCACACTCAATAATAACAATATCAAAGAGCTAATAGTGAGTACTAAAATGGCATGCGCAACTGCTAAGCTAAAGCACAATGAATAGAATGCCATAGCCCATAAGGCAAGCACCATCATCAGGAGAAATATAGACCAGAATAAAATGTACCATAACATGAATAATGAACAAAGGACACTGCAAGCCATAAACAAAAAGCTTTCAAGTAATAATGCCCTGGTAGTCCGTGCAGACAAAGGAAACACATCTGTTGTCCTATATGAATCAGATTATGTGAACAAAACCCACGAATTCTTCAAAAATAACAACATAAAAGAAATAGATCTTGATCCCACTCCCAAATTCCAAGAAAAAAATTAAAAAGCTGCTTAAAAATTGCAACTTCCTTTTGACACAAGCAGAAATAAAGCAATGTACAGTGATGAACCCAACAGCACCTAAATTGAGATCACAAACTAAGGTCCACAAACCTAACTGTCCGATACGCCCTGTCGTACACTCAATTAATAGCCCAAGCTACAAAATCACCAGAAAGCTACATGATATTATCCACAAAGCATATGTATTTGAAAATAAATTCTCTATCAAAAACAGTTATGACCTTATCAATTGCATAAAAGACATCTCCATACCATCCACAGCTAAATTTGCATCCCTTGACATAGTCAACCTATACACAAACATCCCTGTTAAAGAAACAATCACCATAATAAGAAATAATCTCCTCAAACATGGTACAATGAGTAGAGCTGAAATCATAGAACTCATAGATATCCTTGAACTTATATTATCACACAACTATTTTCTGTTCAACAAAAAGTTTTACATTCAAGAAGATGGACTAAGAATGGGCAATAGTCTTGCAGGACTGCTAGCAAATATATATATCAACCACCTTGAAAACAAGTTTTTTAAATCCCAGTCTCATCTGAAAAATAAGCTTCTTTATTACAAACGCTATGTTGATGACTCTATCATCCTGTTCAATGGCACAACAACAGAAATAGACAACATAGCTGCTGAACTTAATAAAATGCACCCCAAAATACAGTTCACAGTTGTACATGAAACATCAGATGGAATCAACTATCTTGATCTAAAAATCTCCAACAAAAACCAGAAACACAATTTCCAAATTTTCAGAAAACCAACAGCAACAAATATCTCCATCCATAATTCCTCTTGTCATCCAGACCAACACAAAGAAGCATTTTATAGATCAATATAAACCGCATGCACAAAATTCCAATTGACACAAATGAAAGAGAAAAGGAAACAAACATCATAAATTAGTTGCCATCAGCAATGGATACAGTTCTGCTGTCATTGATAAATTAATACAATCAACAAAAACAAAACAACCAATTTCTGAACAGACAAACACAACCAAAAAAAACCTCCTTTATAAGCCTACCTTTCCTCCGGAAGGTTTCATACCAAATTGCAAACCTCTTCAAGAAACATGAGATAAAAATTAGCTTCTCCACAAACAACAAAATACAAAATAAAATCATCCACAACACAAAAACCAACATAGATAAATTTCAGAAATCAGGTATCTATAAATTAACTTGCAACTCATGCCCAAGCTTCTATATTGGTCAAACGGGAAGAAGCTTCACAACAAGATTTAAAGAACATATGGACGCACTCCGCCTTAATAACTTAAACAAATCCAGCTTTGCCTCACACCTTGCCCAACAAGGTCATTCTGCAGATAACATCCAAAAAAACCTACAAATACTCCATTTTGCCAATAAGGGCATGAAACTTAACCTCGTTGAAGAAATTGAAATCCTCATCAATACAAATACAACATCCAACAACCTGCTCAATGATCGGACTGAACTAAAAAACAAAATGTTCCTCCAAAATTTTGAGAACCTCCTAATGTAAAGAAATTAATTCACAAAAAGCCTCCCCCCCTTCCCTACCCCCCTCCCCCCCCCAAATAAAAAAAGCCCCTCCACTCATGACAACTCTTTCATATGCTTTCTGATAAGGTAAAATCACTACTAAAGAACAAATACATAATTGCTTTACCCACATCTAAATACCTACCCCTTCAATCCTACAATAATACAGCAACCAGATTCATACTGTCTTTAAACACAATAAATAGAACCTAGTCTAAATTAATATTCTGGAACACAAATAGTGTATAAATTAAACATAGCAATAATACGATTTTTATTCTTGTACTTTGACTGACTGTATACATACATATTAAGTAGAAAAGCTATGGAAACAATACAGACAGTATTTATTTATTATTCACTGTTGCAGTTTATTATTGACAAAATTACTTTCTAAATAATCGACTATATCATACTCAAAACAAACTTACCTGTACAAAGAGTGTTATATCTTTCGAATTAAGACGTTTGTAAATAACAGCAGCTGTAAAAGCAACGTGCAATTCGAGTTTTTTAAAATAATTTCCGTCTTCCCACCACAGATCCAGCATCCAACATGACGCTTAAAATGTTATTGTAACATGAACTATCTGATGATGAACCTGAAAAGGTTTGAAAACCGGTTCATGAAATAAATATCATTTCAAGTAAAAGTGACTGGAGCAGTTTTCGTACGTAATATTACAACATGTTGAAAGTGCAAAGTGTATCAGAAATCCGGCAAACTATCTTTCGTGGAGAAATAGCTTAGTTTGTAGCATCACAAGCTGAGGAGCAGAAGGTGCGAGTAATCTGGGTTCGCGGCCCTATTCTTCAAAAATTTTTTATTTTTTCCTTTTTTGTTTCCGTAATGTTTCTGTTTCTTTCCTGTTTAGTGTAAGTATAATAATTGATATTCATTGCAATTTCTTTTTACGACGACACATTAGCATGGTGGCTAGTGTCGGCGAGCTACACTCTCCCAGATATTTTTTTTGTGATTTGGTTTAATTACAGTTTATGTAATTTAGTTGTTAATTTAATACAATTATAATATCCAGTATTCATTGTTACTTATTACAAACAAGAACTAACGTCCACGAGAGAATGTTTAGTGTTTTACGTGCATGGGCACAGGTACCAACAAATTTCGAGACAGTACCCTATGTCATTCGGTTTTTGCCACGGTGTTTGAATCTGTTGCAATTCAGTACAGTGTTGGAATAGTTCATTGCTCAATATGTTCACCATCATTCCTCAACAATAGCTGTAGTCGAGGAATAATGTTGTGAACAGCACTGTAAATCGTGTCTGGATTTATGGTGAGTCATTGGCATTGGATGTTGTCTTTCTGCATCCCTAGAGATGTCAGGCGATCAAGATACTCCTGTGACTTCAGGTAACTCCAAAGCCAATAATCGCACGGACTGAGGTCTGGGGACCTGGGAGGCCAAGCATGACGAAAGTGGCGTCTGAGCACACGATCATCGCAAGAGATCTTTCATGCATCTAGCAATATGGGGTGGAGTGCCATCCTGCATAAAAATCGTACGTTCCAGTAGGTGTTTATCAGCCAGGCTGGGGATGATGTGATTCTGTAACATATCGATGCACCTCTCACCCGTCATGGCAAGTTACAAAACCAGAATCGCGCATTTCCTCGAAGAAAACACTCACGATAATGGCAGTTATGGTAAATCCAACCCATACCGTGACTTTCTCGTCGTGCAATGGCATTTCCATGACAGTTCTAGGATTTTTGGCAGCCCAAATTCTGCTGTTGTGGGCGCTGACAGACCCTCTGAGTGTGAAATGAGCTTCGTCGGTCCACAACACGTTACTCAACCAATCGTCATCTTCCACCATCTTTTGAAACACCCACACCACAAATGCCCTCCGCTTCACTAAATCGTCAGGTAACAGTTCATGATGCCGATGGTTTTTGTAAGGATAGCATCGGAGGGTACGCCTAAGTGCCAACCAAACAACAGTAAAGGGCATGCCGGTGCGACTGCACGAGCGCTGACTTCCCCGTGCATTGAGGAATCCGCTACAGTCTCGATTTCTTCTTGAACTGTCTCGGCAGCATTACACCTTGTGCTCGGTCGTTACGGGGCCTATTGTCTAAACAACCCTTGGCTTCGTACTTCGAAATCATTATCGCCAAGGCTGCATTTGTCAATGGACCTTTACCCGTTTGAATCCCCTTCCTATGGCGATAGGATCATAACGCTGAACTAGCACATTCCCCATTCTGATAATACAGCTTAACTAAAAGCGCCTTTTCAGGTAATGGCAACATGCTGCGACTGCTGGTGCAACCGATTCTCTCTCTCATTAGAGCTCCTTTTATACACGATTTTCATGCGCAGTCACTGACGTTTTACTGTCCAGCACCAGATGTCAGACATTTTTTGAATTTTTTATGTTTAGTTCTAATAAAACCCCATGTCATTCCAAGCATGTGTGTCAATTTTTACCTCTCTATCTACATTATTCCGTGATTTATTAAATTTTTAAATTTATACTGACTTTTTGATCACCCGGTATTTATGTATGTAGTTGTGCTGTGGCTTTTCACTCAAAATTTGTGTTTTTTTTTATGGTTCCCATTTCAAAGTCCTAAAATTTCACTGCTCTTGGGATAGTTTTGAATGAAAGGAAAATTTCAGGCTATGTGGATTTAGGGGAAGGTGGCATAGGAAGTGATGATAGTGAATTAGCATTAGAGACCTTTATATTTACAGCAACTTCAAAAAGGTTATCCGTAATTGTACTAACACTAAAACTCTTAAAACCCTCATCCTTTCCTTTTACCTCTCCTTCCCTGCTCTTTCTGAAGAAGCATCCTAAGGTTGCGAAAGCTCAGTTTTTGCGTGTGTGTATGTGTGTGTTTTTATTTGTGTATCAATGAACTAGTATATAGTTTCTTGAAAAAAATTAAAAATAATAAAATTACAATTTCTGGAACAGTATTGCATGCACCGTGCAAGCAGAAGGAAACTACAGTATTCCGGTTTTTCTTCTGACGATCACTAACAGAGATATCTTACATCCATCTTTGTGAACACACTGATCCAGCCCACAAAGAGCACTGGAGAGCACTGCGGTCACAAATCACAATGAACATCACGTTCTGTGGGATGTGGCATGTCATTTCAGTGTGTGCAGTAGCTAGGTAGACAGCACTTGTGGTGTGCACCACGTTAAGAGAATATGTTCCGTGTGAGGACGGCTTTAGGATGCAGTAAATGTCCACATTTATTGCATGTTAACTTATCATATGATTTCTTTTGAAAATCATTATTCATGCACATAAAAATGGTTGAAATATGAGAACTCCATATCCGTAGCATTATTACAATAGTGAGTGTTATTTGTAATTACTCTGTAGGAACAGAGTCCCCCAGTGTATTCTGAAAATCAGCAGGAATGTCCTTTCCTTTCATACCTTCCTTTGTGAAGTACTTAATCACTGCTCAAATCTTAATTTTTTCCATCTCCACAAATCACTATGTGGGGAACAACAACAAAAACGGAACTATGTCACCATCACAGCTCTCCTCCAAGAGCACTGATGTGGCATGTGTTACAGGCAACAGGGCAATGGATATCACTTGAGCAACTCATTATACTAGCACTGACCTCTCGTGATGCTTCTGAGAACTTTTCATATCACCTCATATTACAAAGGATGACTAGTCCTCTGACCGACGTGCTGAGCCAACTGCGCTGGGTACCAAGCATTTACCAATATCTTCTTCTTAGCATGACACATAAATAACCTTACCATAGTTGAAGAATGAATATTAAACTGTGAACAACAGATACAAAAAGGCACAACCACTCGTTCATGTCAAGTGAGGAAGAGGGGGGGGGGGGGGGGGGAACTATAGGCGAACTTATAGGCACACCAAGTGAAGGTTGAAGTAATTACAAATAAATACATCAGTTTTCAGTATTTCCACTTTGACCATTTGTCTCTTTTTTAAAGATTAGACTTTTTTAAAATGGAATCTTTTGAAAGAATGTGAAACCTAGAAAAGTGTTCACCTGCACAATTTTTAGTGAATTAAGGTTTAAAATATTACCTTCACAGATCTCAATGAAAAAGGAAAGAAAAGCAAAAAGGAGAGAAAAAGGGGGGGGGGGGGAGGAAAAAGAGTTAAAAAAGTTTCCAGACTCGAACTAACATCCTTTCTGTTAGAAAACTGTCAGTATATCAACTGCACTAGTTCTTCCATTTCAATTGTCTCTACATCGTGGAATATTCAATTGCAAAAGAAATAATACAATTAGTTAATTTGTAATGAATCTTGATATATGCTGTAACCTAACCATTATATTGCTTCTATCTGATGATGTAAACATCAAGCTGAAACTCCACAGACATATACAGTTGGGAACACTGACATTTCTGAACTTGTCCATGCACAATGCTCTGATCTTGGTCTCTAAATTATTCAGACCAGAAAATTTCTTTTTGCCTTGCCATCTACAAAGCTGTATTGAAACTAGATACATGTGTCAGACAGGATCAGAATTTTTAATCTAAATTTCCAAAAAGAAGTGCTAACAGTAATCCAGATTTATGCATCTCAAGTGGGATGTAGTGCAGAAGAATAGAAAATACTCATTGAAAATGAGTTAGAAGGGAGATTTTAATGCAGAGGTAAGCAAAGACAGAAGTGAATTCGAACAAGTATTCGGATGTTTTGAGATGTGGAGGTAGAAATGAAGAAAGGGAAGACTCCAGGATTTGTGTCAGAGGAATGGGATGAAAATAGGAAACAGCTGGTGTATGAATAGATAAATTCACATTATTGCTTGATACAGGTGGGATGGCAGAACAAAGAGTTTACAGGGATTATTTTCCAATAGATATGGAATGGCAAGATAAATTAACAAATTTGTAGGTAATTTGAAGTGTGAATGTAGTTGGAGACCATAGATTACTGGTGGGATAGTGGAAAATGAATTAGTATGTGAAAGAAATCAAAATAAATTGAAAGAGAATGAAAATGCTGAGGAATATAGATAATTAATCATACAAAAATTACAAAACAAGTTTTTCAGCTATGTTCATAAAGGCTGACTGGATGGATATAGGGTTTTGGGCACATAGTAACTAGGGTTTTAGTGCCCAAACATATGTAATGCGGGAGGAGTGTAGAAGATGAAAGGAGGTTAATAAAGGGCACAATTTGAAGCAGTACAAAATGTATGTTGTGGAACATCTGGCAAGGTAAAACTAAAGACATAAGTTGGTGGAATGATACCACAATTCAGATATAAGAAAGAATGGAGTATGGAGAAAGTGGTGGAAAACTAAAAATGAAGAGAACAATTAAATATACTTGGAGGACAAGAGGAAGTAAAGAAATAGTGGAAGTAGCAAAGGAAAAGAAAGGGAAACCTCGAAGAAGACATGAAAAGCAATAACAAAATGTTTTATATGATGATGATGATGATGATGATGATGATGATTAAAATTATATTTTGTAAGACATCAAAAGGTCAATGTATTCGAACAAGAAAGATGTACGCCAATGTGCCTCAATTACTCATCGTGGTATTTTCTTGCACTGACATACAGAAATGATAGACAGTTCAAACCTGTTATTGTTGTCACTGTTCGTTTTGTAACCTAGCATTTTTGTTTTTCCACATTACGCTTTTTATCCAGCTGCGTATTTCCAAGGCATGCTATTTGATGACATACATTATGCTTGTCACGTTGCTTGTGTGCAATAGTAACAGCCACTAGCTGGCTGCAGAAAGGAATGGAGTGCAGTTTACAGTCTGGCTAAATTGCAACAGATGGTTTCCCTTCCACTATACAGTTGGCTGTGCAGCAGTACTCAACCACTTGCCAAGTTACCTGGCACCCACTGTATTACATATTGTCATTTCTTCCATTCTGTGTTATATATTAAGGTTACCAATATTTAGTTTATTTTTTAGTCGATTTGGCCTTCTTGTAGGGATGAATATCATAGTCTTCCACCATTTGCACCAGTACTTGAGGAAGAGATGGAGTCAAATGTTTACTGAGGCTCGTCTGTATTTCGAAAAAAATCCTGCAGGCTGATGTTGCTTTTAACATTGGAATGATAGTAAAGGACAACACTTGAGTGACATGAATAAAAAAATGAAAAATTGGCATGGTATTTTTATTCTTCTTGGTGCCATACACTTGCAGTGCCTCGGCTGTTCGCAGGCGGCGTTCCCTTGCTTCTTCGACCAGCTCTCCAAAGTTGTTGATACCAGTCCACGTCTTGATATTTTGTGACCATGATTGGTTTCTTCTACCTTCTGCCTTCAAGAATTAATTGTAGAAGTTCATACTTTTTTCTACTCAGAATGTGCCTCAGGTACGATGTCTTTCTTCTTTCAATTGTCCCCATTAGTTCTGTCTCCAGCTGTACACAGCACTTCACCATTGTTCACTTTCTCTGTTCATGATATTTTTGGTAGTCAATGCAAAAACTACATTTCTATTTCTTCTAATCTCTTTACAGAAGCTTCCTTAATTGACCAAGTTTCTGCTCCATAGAGTAAGACGAGGATAATGGAGCATTGTACCATATTTATTCTCAGATGGAGTGACATGTCTGTTTATATCAGCACATTTCGTAGCTTCTGGAACATATCTTTGGCTATCCCACAGTGAATTTTAATTTCCTCATCACAATCAAGCTTAGAGTTTATCACAGATCCTTGATATTTAGATTTTGCAACTTTCTCAATTTTATTACCAATAATGACCAGAGGCTCATTATGGCCAGGCTTCCTTCAATTGACACCCATTTAGTTTTCTTGGCATTTATTCTGATGCCAAATTGCTGACCGGCTTTATCTATTTCTGTAAGTATTTTCTGTAGCCCGCTACAGATGGATCGTTGGCATACTGCAAGTTTCAGATCTTCATTCCATTTACTATTTATACCAAATAATTTAGAGTCTTAAACAGATAACAAAAAAATCTTTTCCCATTACAAATTGAACAGTAATGGGGATAGTTTAGTCCTGGGAGAATCCTTTCAGTATTTTTAAATTTTTGTTAATTCTGACCTCTGCTCTTGGATTACAGTATAACTTATGTCATTACCATCCAATCCTATTTCTAGTAAGACTGTGTTAGGGCGGTTGTGCTTAAAGGTGTTAAATGCTTTCTCATAGTCAATAAACCATGTATGGATATCCTGCTGATAGTCATAGCATCTTTGCACAAGTATCTTCATGCCAGATGTTATTTCTCAGGTTCCCATTCCTTTCTTGAAGCCAAACTAGGTTTCTCCAAAAGGTTTCTCACATTTACAGTAAATTCGGTTGTGTGTAATTTTTAGAAAGGTTTTCAGAGCATGACTCATTAACAAAATCAATCAGAAATTCTGAGCATGTTTTTGCGTTTGCTTTCTTCGGTAATGGGACAAAAGTTTATTTCAACCATTCATCTGGAATCTGGCCTAAGCTGTAAATTTCATTAAATTAAGGCTATTAATATTTTGGGGTCTATGCATTTTAAAATTTCAGCAGCTAAGTTATCTCCATAATGCACTTTCCTAGTCTTTGCTACTTTCAGCTTGTATTTATGCATAACATTAGTACAGTTTATTTTGATCCATCTGTTTAAATTAGGGAGGATGTGTTGCTGCACTTGGTGTAATAATGACTTTAATGTTATTATCCCCAAGAAGAATTAGTTCATTTATCTTGATAATAATGTTATCAATATTATTATATTTATCTATAGGGGATGTTATAATTTTCTGTTTTGGGTTCAGCATTTCAACCCCAAAATTGTAATCGTGAGTGTTAAGTGATAGTGTGTAAAATACATGAAATGTTGACTCAACTGAACAAGTACACTGTATCTTGTGCAAAAAGCTGTCAATGTAAGATCATTGTGCACGGTGGGTACAACTATAGCTAATTATAGACAAATAATGTCCGGGAGAATGTTTCAGTGCAATTTTTTGCAGTGTTTTGATTGGAATCTGCTCTTCCCCAGTTTATGGCCATAAATGAAGTCCTGATCCATCATTACCAGCCAAATTTAATCAGCAGTCAAAACAACACATAAATCATGGTAAGGATATACAAAAGAATGAAATGACCATTTTTATCAGTTAGTAAGGTGATGGGTATTGATCTTAGGGATTCTCAGAATATAATTGACGCTTAGCAAGTGCAAACAGAAAGTAATGCCTGTTTTAAATTGTAATTGTAGTACAGCCACAAGTTGCATGTAAGCTTCTTGTATTGAAATGGTTTCACTTGATCATCTGTCTCTTCAAATCATCCTTAAATTTTACCAGCCTTCTCCAGTTCATCTCAGATCTGTCTCCACACCATCCAGCCATTGCAATATTGGTCTCCCCACTGAGCTGCTGCCTTTTGACACTCAAGAGTTCTTCCATTCTCTGCAAATCCCCAACACGGTAACCTTATGCCTTTACATCTACGGTGATTGGTGGTTTTTTATACAGGTCTGCATTGGTCTTAATGCTTAAAGCAGCACTACTATCACATGCTGTCCTATATATATTGTAGATGTGAGTAGAAATCGAAGTAAAGGTGTGTGACCATTATTAATTCAATTATATAAATAATTCTACAAAGGCTGAAAGGTCATGAAAAAGTATTCACAGGATGTTTCTGAATACATGTATTTTGCATGACGGGTTTCGGGTTCTGCCTATCTTTGGATGGCCATAAGACAAATCTGTAGGCCTAAAGATTTGTCTTATGGTCATCCGAAGATGAGCAGAGCCCGAAACCCATCAAGCAAAATAAATGTATTCAGAAACATCCTGTGAATACTTTTTCATGACCTTTCAGCATTTTTAGAATCATTTGTATAATTGTCCTAAGTATGTTCTGCAGTTTGCTCTGTTCCCATGAACCCAAGGCATTTCTTACTTGCTGTTTTATTACTTCTTGTCTGTTTTGGATACATACATTGAAACAGGTTTCATAATTGTTTTGTAAACTTTTGTCTTGAGCTGTCGGAGTAGCAACACATTAAGGAAGGTGAAATAGCACTTATTACTTGGAGCTGCTCTTGCTTGTTTATCTATTGGTACCACATCATCTTCTGAAATTGTCCCTCCCAAATACTTAATCTAATTTACTATTTTTTTCCTTCAAAAAGATAAATATGTTTCCTCTTTATTTTGTTTCTGGGGTTGAGCTTCTCTAAGGCTATGTTTTCTGCAGATGCCATATTCTGAGTCCGCCAGTTTAAAATTGTACCACCTTTTTTGCTTGGCAGTATCCACATGGAACCTCCAGAGCCAAGTTAAATAAGACTGTTTACAATCTCCTTGCTTAAATTTTTTTAAAGGTTGGAAAATTATTGGAATATTTGCCATTAGTTCCAAATTACAAGTGTCAAAAGTCAAGTTACTCTCATAGACATCAGTGCAGCGGCAGAGTGAGTGGAAATATCACTAGAAGAGAAGATAATTTCTTCATGCCTGCCTAAAAGTCACCATCCCACCCAAAAACTATTCTCACTTTAATTACAAGAATATGAGTGACACCTAGTGATTCAGTAAAATTCGATATTTCCTGTGCTGCCAACTGTCACATGGAGAGTGACCAAACTGCAATGTGTCAGGGTTTTACAATGTTTAAGCCATGAAGGTTTGGGATGATGATTTGAAGTTGGCAACAGGTGCACAGGGGAGCCGCAACAATATAAAATTGCTGGCAATGACAAGTCTCAAGATATTTTCCTTCAGAGTATCATCGAGTGTATTTACGTGGGAATTCGAATCTAGTTGAGTACTCCTACCTTATTCAGTGCTTTATTATTCAAATATTAACATTTCACAATATGAAGACTGGTGAACTAAAACCTTTGGATTAAAAGTGGAAATAAAATTTAGGGCCGCGGCGGAGTGGCCGAAGGCATTGAGGTGATATGCTACAATGTGCGAGGCCGTTCCCCATTGGGGGTTCGAATATCCCCTCGGGCATGGATGTTTGTGCCATCCTTAGTATAAGCTAGTTCATAAGTAGTTGTAAGTTTAGGGACAGATGACCCCGCAGTTAAGTCCCATAAGCTTTACAAACATTTGAACATTTAAAATTTAGAGAAATTTTTTATGAAATCAGTCACAAAAATGTACCAGAATTGGTTTTTAAAACTGACAAAAGGAGGCAAACATTTTCATCTGAAACAGGTGCCTCTAGTTACTGCTGATTGGCTTCAGTAGATTCACTTGCACATAAGGGGCATTTTTCGTGTGTGTTTTGTGATGCAGTCAATTAGTCCCGTCAAACCGGACCGTTGCCCAACCGTTGAGAATGCCTCGGCTGCTGCCAACACTTGCAGATAAAAAAGAATGTATTCTAATTTGTTAACATTTTTGGTTTTCTCCATATTTTCTAACCCAGTTTGTGTGTTCCTTTCATAACTCTGTACCATACCTAAAATATTCACTTGGTGTCTTATTTGCCGCCACTTCTCTGTTGTTAACCATCTCCTTTGCAGATAAAACATAACTTCTACCAAAGCTACCGATTTGTATTGTAACTGGTTATAATTTTAATTAGTTGTTTTTTAAGTCATCTTAAAATTAAAATGGTAGCCAGCTATGAATTTCATACATGGCTGTCAACACTTGTGAAAGTGATGGATATTTGCCTCGGTTTGATGATATGGTTTTTTGGTATAACATTAGTCTTCATAAAGTAGTTCCAACAAACCACATACAAATAGGGCTGTGACTTATTCTACACAAAATATGTGTACATTAAATGTACACAACTAATTTACTCCATCTTATGTATGATATATGCAGGAGGAATTATCCCCTGTCCATAAATAGCTGGAAGCTGCCTGTGTTGGCTGTGGGTGACTGGCTTTTGGCTGTCGTGGGCCACATGAGGCAGATGCTTTGGCATCTCTGAAGCCACTTCATTTCTCTGATTCCACTGCACCTACAGATTTGCACATCCCTTCTGTTAAATGCTCACCTGATGGTGATTGGTGAACAGTGACAGACTTGTGAATCTATTGGCTGGAAGCAAAAGTGGCTTACCCCTTCAGGCTCAGTAACAGGGTTGACATATTACCTATCGCTGATAGTTCTTCTAAGCCAGAATAGGCTGCTTAGCCTGTTCTGTAAATGAACAAATAAATAATGGACTATTTCATAGACTGTGTGATTCCAGCCAGTCATTGCATGACCTGTGACACAGTGTATTGCCTAGTAGGTATCTGCCATGCATAATGTTTCTAAGTGGGCACCAGCAGTCTTTGCTGTTGTCAGAGAGAGCTGTTATCTGGCGGATTTTTTTCCTACAATAACCATGCCTCTCAGTTGTGGATGTCTGGATAACCTGCTCTTAGTTTAACCTTAAACTAAAAGCTCAGAATAATTTGTAGAGATCTTTGATGTGGTTTTCTAGTCCTACACTAGTGGATGAAGAAATGTAGAGTCCCACTCAATAAGTAAGGGTTGCACTACACGCAACTAATGTACAGGAGTACATGTGACGTACACATGGTAATTCTTTTAGTATAGAAATTCCACACTCCCCTCCCTCCTCTCACCTGCCCCCCCCCCCCCCCCCCCCTTTTCCTTATGGCCCCCCAGTCTGCCTGGAAAAAATGTTGTGCCCCGATATAACCACTACAGCTACTAAACAGCAATTAATTCTAACATAAATATTATATGTAACATGAAAATGAATCAGAAATGCTTTACAGAGTAAAATTTTTAAACCCATGAAGCGAGTAGTATTAAAGAAAAGTGTTTCAAATGTTCATAAATTTATATACTTAAGGGACCGAACTGCTAATGTCATTGGTCTCTAGGTACACAAACTACTTAAACTAACTTATGCTTTTTACAAACATGGTATTTTCTGTTTTATCCATCTTTGACTTTCTGTAGGTACAGTCTGCAGAATATAGGTTAGAGAAAACTTCTATCATTGTGGTTCAGAGTATATCTTTTGCAATTACAAAGGCATCAGGGATAAAATAAAAGGAGTGAAAGGTTATGTACAACTTTTATAGAAACTAGATGGCAGTTAAGAGTCAGAGGATATTAAAATAAAGCTGTAGTTGAGAAGGGAGTGAGACAGATTTGTAATTTTATCTCCACTGTTATTCAGTCTGTTATTCAGTCTGTAACTCAGGTAAGCAGTGAAGGAACCCAAAGAAAAATTTGGAGGGAAAAGAAATATAAACTTTGGGGGATTCCTAATGACATTGTAACTCTGTCAGAGATAGCAGAGTAGAGATGGGTAGGTCCGAGATTTTAAAGGAGTCGGGTCCGGATCTGCATCGAGCTCTGCGGACCTGCATCCAGGTTCCGTGTCCGCTGGACCCATATGGGTCCGGCTCTGCAGCCAGCCGGCCGGCCGGACGGACCGTGTCTGTCAAGTGGATCCGCCGCCACTGGACCTGCAATGGTACAGCTGCACAGCCGGCGGCCGATGCGTAACTACCGAGCGAATCTTGTCTAACCGAGAAGGACTGCGGTTGCGTTTCACAGAAATATGTAGAAATTTATTAATATACAGCAATGATGTAAAAAATAGACCACGTTAACTGTGATAAAAATATTTTATTACCAGAAAATCATGAACACTGTCACATTGTAAAATCACAGTCATCATTTGCTATACATGTAACCCAGATCACATTAATATTTTTCCAATTATTTGTAGAAAACTAAAATCTTTGTGAACTAAACTCTTACTGTAAAACATTTTGCAAGACTGTTTTCATCAATGAAGTGAGCTGTCTTTTAATAGAAATAATTCTGATTATTCTGTAACGCTCATCCATCAGCAGTTAAAAGACACATCTGTTCCTCCCGTCAATAAATTTCGAGTTTCCTCTTATAATTCGTTGTGGATGGCAGGCAACAAACTGCAAGATACTGATTTTCTAGTTGGTATTCTTATATGATGGACAAAGTAAATTCATTAGTTTTCGTAGCTCTGGATCTTCTAAAATTTTAAATGAATGGTATTCTTTTACTATAATTTTTGTCACTCATTATCAATTTGCTGGGAACGATGAATTGTAATGAAATTTGATCTGATAAAGGGCTTGACTGCTGACGTGGACGGTGAAATTTGTTATGAACTGCGTGGCACAGATTCAGGTAAAGAATGTGATTAATTTTATTAGAATTGCTACTGGTATTGGTAAATTCTTCATTGCTAGGTAAATTTATTTCAAGTGTTTCATGTGTTGAATTGTTTTTGTCTTCATATGTTTGACGAGAATTCCTGTTCAAGTTCTTGGATTGTACAAAAGATCCAGACAGCAATATCGGCATTTCGCTTTATTATCTTGGATTGTAAAGTGATTTCACTGTTCTTCAGTGTGGGATAATGAAATCTACGAAAACAAGGAAAAAACTGTTCTATGACACCTGGCCAACACGGGCACACATACATGTGTGTATCACTATAAAGCTTAATTCGTTCGGTAATTGAATCACTGGACCAAAATTAGTGTCCATAACATTGTATGCAATGGTCAAAATCGACTTGCAATGTTTGCTTGACAGACACGAGTACATTGTCCATGCCTTGTTGCCATGCTTTAAAACCATACCATAAAATACACAATAACCGTGAACTCAAATGTTACTACCAACTTTTTTGGGGGGCACAATCAATAGTTAGTGTTGTTGGGAATAATCTTCCGTTGAACAGTTGTGCAGTAAACAGCAACACAAATTCAGGAAATCGAGCAAAATCACTGTTTGTTGAACTGTTTCAGCCACATATGTGTTAGTAATGCGACACCTGTTAGAGGATGCAGCCCAAGGCCAGTACAGTCTCGGTCAGAAAAAATTCGCCTGTGTGCCAGCCTCGCCTATTGTGCAGCGAACTGCCAGGGCAGCGTCACACACAGCTGACGGAATTCGGCGAGCAGGTAGCCGCCCAGCCACCCCGACAGGTCACCCCGGCCTGACCACCCTGCTGTGTTTATGGCTTTACAACTGTCTCCCTGCCACTCCGCCGCTGCGTTTCCAACTCCGGCCGCGCCTGACCTGTTTGCTGGCCTGGACCCACAACCGATGCGTGTCCGAGGATGCGTGTCCGACCTGCACTCAGATTTACATCCATCACTAGTGCAGCTGATGCGGGTCCAAGGAACCGTTTCCATCCGGACCTACCCATCTCTATAGCAGAGGACTTGGATGTGCATTTGAACAGAATGTTGTACAATGTCTTGAAAGCAGGATATAAGATTAACATTGACAAAATCAAGTGTGGTGGAATGTAATACAAGTAAATTGGGTAATACTGGGAGAATTATATTAGGAAATGATGCACTGAAAATAATAGAAGTTGGCCTTTTGGGTAGTAAAATAACTGATGATTGAAGTAGGGAGGATGTAAAATGTAGAATGGGAGTGGCAAAAACACTTTATGAAAATGAAGGATTTGTTGATATTGAATGTAAATTTAAATACAGCCTTCTATGGAATTGAAACACACCAAATGAACAGTTCAGACAAAAGCAGATGAAAAGATTTTGATATGTGGAGCTACAGAAGAATGAGTAGAATCAGAAGAATAAATCCTGCGACTAATGAGGAGGTACTTTATAGAATTGGGGACAAAAGTTCGTGGGACAACTTGGCTAAAGTCAGTAGTACACATTCTGAGACATCGAGGAATTGTCAATTTTGTATTGGAGGGCAATTGAGAGGGGGGGGGGGGGGATTAAGACAAAGACATTAATACAGTAGACAGGCTCAAATGTCTGTAGGTTGCAGTGGTTATTTAGAGATGAAGAGGCTTCCATAGATTTGAATAGCATCAAACCAGTCCTCAAACCAAAGACGACAGCAAGTAAACAAAAATATACAGTAGCATTACTGGTGCTTTTAGCTCTGCTATTGTGATCTGTTAAGACATTCCAAAGTTTCTTTTTGAGTAACTCTTTAATCACAATCTATAGCTAATTAATGCTGTTAATTTATTAACAGTTTTTTGGTCATTTTAATTTTATCTTTTTTGCATTCACTACCTTCTCCTCCACTTACTGTACGACATTTACTATATCTTACGAAGTAACCATTGAGTAAATAATTTGTTTACTTGCAGCATCTGAAGTCAGTGTATTGCAGAAAAACTTTGCCAGCTAGTGATGTGACAGCAGTAATATGCTGAAACCGGAAAACAGTGGGGACCTCTTCAGTCAAGACAACTGACAGTTTCTTCCTATTTTTGATTAAAAGCTTTTTTTTGTATGGGGTCATATTAGGTCACAAATTATTGTATCACTGAAAGCACCTGTAAATCAAAACTGATGTTTTGACTGCTTTTGTGATAGTTCTCTCCAGGATGATGACACTACCGATAAGTAATAGTGGTCTTCTCTGTATACTCTGGGTGTGGCAGCCTATACACTTAGTCATTATCCAAATATCCACTTAAACACACCGAGTCTAATCACAATGTTTTATAACAAGACAAATAGCGAGTATTTGGCATTTATGAAACAGAAAATTTGATACTGTGATCAAATGGATTCAGTTAATTAGTTCAGTTTATATTAAAAAGCTGCTGATATACAGTCTCTTGGGGTTAACTACTGGTTAGTGGGAGGCTTATTGAAGAAAAATAACAGTATTTGATGAAGACATTTTCAGTAATAGGTATTGGCATTTTAATGTCTGCAGTGATAAAATGAATGCAAGCTAAGCCGAAACTGATAATTTCACAATGGTTTAAACTATGAAATTATAAAATACATTTAAAGCAGTAGTGAAGATGTGTGAAGCACTGACTGATCATCCGAGGGGAGAGAACTGTTCAGAGTGGTGGGTGGATGGATATAGAAGGTGAGCTACCTGTTAGTTGTTTTGGACCCTTTTGCAGGTTTAATGAGGTGTGCCTTTTTCATGCTACATTTGATTTTCTGAATAACTGCTCATACAAAATACACAAGTTTATTAAAATATCTCTTGATTACAACTCAAATCTCATTCTGTAGTCCCTTCATGAATAATTTCTGTAATATTATAAATACCTTGGATAAAAAATCTTATACTCATTGCAAAGTGATAATTCAGTGTAAGAAATAATCCATTTAGTGGAATTTTGTGTGCAGCTTGCTACAAATTGCACATTTTGTATCACTCCTTATCTCCATAATTTTGGTAATTTTGGCAATTGACAACTTTATAGATGGTAGGAAACATAGCCTCCCCCACCTTGTCATTCCTGCTGTTATTACATAAGTTTTCCCTCTTGTTTAATATTTAGTGATTCCCAAACAATTTTGGAAACTTCTGCTGTGGTTTGTTTTTCCTGAAAACTGGCTTTCTGCATGCCAATTACTGTCCCACAGTAGGAACACATTTTTTAGCTAGTGTTTTTGCAAGGCCCTCCATTTTGCCGCCCCCCCCCCCTCTCTCTCTCTCTCTCTCTCTCTCTCTCTCTCTCTCTCTCTCTCTCGTCCTTATCTCCACCCATACATATTTCTTGATTGTCTGGTTGAATAATGGTCATAAAAATATTTTTTTGTATTATTATTTCAGGGAGCAGGCACACGTAAAGGTAATGGTAAATGTTTATGTGACCCTGGTTATGCTGGTGATAACTGTGATCGATGCAATGAAACTAGTTATGAAGCATACCGTGATGACACCAAACTACTTTGCTCTCCTTGCCATATGTCCTGTGTTAATGGCTGTTCTGAAGCAGGTCCTAAAGGTAACAAAATCTTGGACTTTAAATTTTTCTTTAATTTTGGTTAGTTTTGTAGCTGGTGATTTCCTAAAGAGCACGTAAAAGAGTAAGAAAAGAGAAGTATTAAGAGAGATAGAAATGTAAGGAAAATAGTTACTCTTGCCAGTACCTTTGGCACCACATCATTCTTATTTAATAATTGTACTACCACCTAGTGCTTTCCACCATCTTTTGTGTGATAGTGTGTTTTCACTTAAAGGACTTCCAGTCTCTACTTTAGAAAGTTAGTTATATTGCATGAAGTTTTCTCTCGTCATCATTGTTAAATAGGAACATTTTGTTGCATAACTGTGTTAACATTTTAAACTATGTACTGTATTTTACATTAAAGTTAATTTTTGTGTAGCGATTAATGTTTTTCTTTTGCATACTACTTATGATGTGATTTGTGTAGATGTATCTTGAGACTCTTAATGCTTTGGGCATTTGATAGTGTATTGTTAAAGCTGAAACTTGATAGACCTGCCATGTTACATAGGTAGATAATCACATTAGTTATGTTTCTTGGCCTGTGGGTCATTATCTCTAAGGGGTTCCAAAGTGTTGCCTTTGTGGCCAATAACAGGCTTCATGACAATCATTTTTTATGTGAATTAATTTTTACAGAAGATGCGCCTAAAGCAAGAGTTGACTTCACTCTATTCTATGTAAGGACGTTAGTAATGTGAAAATTACGCTATTTACTCATCCATGTTTTATTCTGTCTTATCATTTGTGAAACGCGAGCAATGCTTTGAAAATCAGTAATGATGATGGAACAATCCAGCGATTACACACAAATGTAACTAAATCTGTTACCCTTTTTTTCATCCTCTTTCACTTAGTACAGCTGGTTGATCTGAGCAAAAGTGTTTAGTCTCTATGTATACCCATTGTTAGCTTTAGAGTTAAATTCTGGAAAGTAACTTCAGTGTGTCTCTCCCAAATTACACAAGCTCTGTTATCATGCAAGGAGTGTTAGAAATTAGTACCAGCAACTGGTCTATAGCAATTTCTTCTAAAGTCTTTTAACACAAGGGAAAGACTTAGACAATATATCTTGTAAAGACATTGAGCAATAATGGAGCCTTGCGAGGTATCCTTTGATTTTATCCATGGCTCTTGTTAGTTTTCTTGTCTCGGTTGGAAGTTCTCATTTTGAAATATTTAGGTAGTTAGGAAGATCATCAGGCAATGATAATTTTAATAGCAAAACAAGGCCACAAAAATAATGTGTATATCCAAATTTAGGCTATTGTTAGAATATTAACAATTAAAATTTCCTCTTCTGTAAAAGAAACTCAACATTTATTTGCTTTCTTGGAATGTTGATAGGTGACACAAGCTTTGAAGGTTTCACACTTTCACGTGACTATATATAAACTTCTCCAGTTTTTGCTTACTCAGAATGAAGCACAAAGACACAATAATCATTTTCCTTACATGATGAGATACTTGGATAACAGACTGAAGCAAGCAAAGATGCAAGCCTATGTGATAGCCTACCCCTTCTTGCCCTCACAACTGCATGGAGTCAAAGAATCTGCTGACATCAGCGTCTACAGACCAGTGCAACTACCTTGCACAACAGTGCACTTGATTTCTCGATCAGTATAATTTTAGTAGAAATAAAATTAAGTATGTTGTCTTTGAAATCACGAACAGTGTGATTAAAATTTTGGGGGGCTGCCAGAATTTTTTTTTTTTCCTTGTAAAGGCATCACATATTCAGAAAGGATGAAAACACTGAATTATATTATGAACAATGTGGCTCAAGAAGATAAAAGAAAATGTTGATTATTAACATCTTGTGAGGCTTCATACACCCTCTTAAAAATACACAAGAAAAATTGGCATTAAGAGGATTACATGATAAGCAAATCCAGTGGATACAATGAGTTGGAGTCATAGCAATAGTTGTTTTTGTTGCGATCCTCAGTTTGAAGATTGGTTTGATGTAGCTTTCCATGCTACTCTATACTTTGCAAGCTCCTTCATCGCTGAATGAGACAAATGATGAGGGTTTCATCCCTTGGAATCTGCTTACTATATTGGCCTCTTGATCTCCCCTTGCAGTTCTTACTCCCAGAGTATTTAGTGGAGGTCCCATTGGTCCCTAAAGTCCTTTTTTTCCACAAAAGTACCTAAAAGGTACTTATTTTTTTCAATTTGTTCCCTAAAATACCTTTTATTTCCAAATTGGAACATACATTTTATTGTATTTTAATAACTCCAATACATCTTAACTGAGGCACCTTTCATGTCACAGCTGGCTTTAACCTTTGTCTCAGCATTTTTGTCTCTTCTCAGCTCCTGCATGTACTAAAGTGTCCTTTCAAGGGGAGTGCAGGGAGTGATGTTAGGACATCGTCGGCCACGGGGCGAGGAAAAGTACGTCAAGATAGTGCTACGTAGTGCCAGAAACTTTTGTGCAACTTCCTCTTCATCTTTTATGGTAGAAATGACGCATGGAAGTAGTTCGCATATGTTGGCAGTAGCTCCAATGTGGACATCTTGCGACTCCTACCCACAAAATAATACCGATTGGAGCCAGGACATGCTGAGAAATGTGCTAAAGATTTCAGCTGTGACCTGAAACGTTCATCTGCTGAGACCGGTGGTGGTACTACATTATATTCGGCCACTGCATGTGTGTGTCAGTCACCCCACACTGAATTTCGTAGCTGCGCCAAAACCACTATGTGAGCAAAAGAATTACAGCACTTTGGTAAGCTGTCGTCATGGTCGGTTGTTAGCTGTGGTTGTGAAAGTCACGATAATACACTCAAGAAAAGTAATTGGTATAGTAACTACTTTCAGATTGGCATTGTCTTATTATATTTTATTAATTTATTAGGTGTAAAGTTGAGATTTGCATCTGCAATTACTTTTAAGTTTAGTGGAGCAGGCAAATAATTAAAATTAATTTTAACAAACAATTTTAACTTGTAGATCACAGACAATGTGGAACACAGCACTGTAGATTTCAGAACTAGTTTTCTTATTTTCTCTTTCCAAGAGTTCTTACACTGCATGCAAACCTGTAAAACTGCAGATGTTTCAACATTTATGAACTATTCTATTCATCAGCCTATAGCCATACCGAAAATGGAATCAATAAGATGCGTCACGATATATCGCAACACTCGCATTATAATGACAACACTTGCACGAAACAATGTTATACTTGAATATGGTAGTGCTATAATGGCAAACCACAGTTGTTAAGTTGGTGTTAACAGGGGGGGGGGGGGGGGGAGGTGGCGCCACTATTAAGATCTGGCACTCGAAGAAGTGAACCTCCAGTCATCTGAAGCATCAGCAGCCAGTGGTATATATCATTCTGAAGATGCCTCAAAAGGGCAAAACCAATTAGCTGTAAAGAAATGAAGTACAATCAAGACTTCTTTCTTTATAAAATAAATAAAGAAAAGTGAGTCATTTATTGATTTCTCATATTTTGTATCCATGTTGGTCTCTTAAAAGTTCTTTAGGTCCCTTTTCTTTACCAAGTTGTTTCCTTAAGTCCCTATTTATTTTTAGATTTCTGCTAAAAACACTGTACTCCACACAGAGTTTCACAATCAAATTAAATACTTGCATTTTGTATCTTGGTGATAGTGTGTGCTGTGTTGCATTTCATTTCTGATACAATCTTATTTTTCAATTAAATCTGCTGAGCTCTTGCTTCAAATTTCATATAAACTCCTCTTGCAGAATGATTACAGAGGTCAGATTAAATATGAAGTTCAGGTGTTTTGGAGGGAACACTTAATCAGCAAATAGTTACATGTCATAAACTACTTATGGAATAAATTTGCAACAGTGGGAGGCTTAGACTAAAGAAGCCACAATCGACTAGACAGACACATGTTTGTCTCCTGCAACCACTGATGTCTACTCAGATTTGCTACATGTGTAAATATGATGCTAAAGTGGTACGGCTCACTAGCTTGTGTTGCTCTTGGCATGATACTTATCACCCCACTTTACTTGCTCACAAGAACCTGTGACTGAATAATTGACCATTAACTCGTGGCAAGATAGCTGTGGTACAAGACAAAGGTCCCAGGTTTGAATCCCAGTCCTGGCACACAATTTTAATCTGCCAGGAAGTTTCATATCAGCTCACACTCTGATGCAGAGTGAAAATATTCTAGATGTTGTATCATTAAAAAAAAATTTACTGGTTCAAACATCTTGTCTTCCCTATCCCATTTATCAATACTCAGACCTGTTTTATATTGTATTTTAGGTAAAAGATTTACTGAGTTATAATTTCTGGTGCCTTTTGGTATAATGATTTTAGAAGTTCAGTAGCAGCACAGTAATAAGCTTGCCAAACAAAATATTATTTAAATATCAGGATGAAGCATCTAGTAAAGCCTGCAAATGAATTGGAGTGGGAGACAACTAGTTTTGGGGTGAAACACAGAGTTCTGTGTGTTGATGTAGGTGACAGAGTAGATTTTATCTACTTTACTGTGCACAATATAGGGCACAAGTCTTATACAACAGTTAAAAAAGTTGCAATGGTACTGGAGCTTACTGAAGCAGTTATACAAAGGAAGTAATAGGCTTTATGGTTTCAATGTTGCACATTCTGCTGCAAGAGAAATGGGAGGCATATCCAATGAATTCCTGTCAAAATTACAGCCAAAAGAAGGTGCTGATAAAAGAGAAGTAGCATTTGTTTTCTTGGATTAGCCTTAAGTTTACCTTGCTATGAGGCAGGATTTTTCTTGCAGCATATCAATGCTGGCTGCTGACCTGTTTCTAAACATAGAAAATTGTCCTGGGAACAAAGATTTGTGGATCACCTCTTTCATTGCTGTCTAGGTACAATGGGTTAATGGGCACAACCAGTGGAATTTTGGGCTACTGTAAATATTTTGTTGGACATGCATGTGATTGATATTTAACATAAATTGGTTGTAGGCATTGGGAAGATTCGCAAAATCACTTTGTGCTGTGGATATGCAAGTTCACAAGGTGTTTGTGGATTTTTAGTAATGCAGAAAGTGTACTCTGAAGTGGGGGATTATGAATCAGAACAACCTAAAACACTCTATTATCATGTTTTGTCATGTGCTCCTTATATTCATGAGGCTTTCACATGTAATAGATGGATCTTCTAAGATGACAATTCTTGTCCCCTTTGAACTAAAACTGCTATGTTTTGACGTAAATAATCTAATGAAGCAATCACATGCGAGGAATACAGTGCTTTGAAATTCTGAATCCCATTTAAATTATGGAGCACTGCTCTATCAAATGTTAGGGATGATCATATAATGCTTAATGTAGGGATTATAGCAGGATTTGGTTTTACTGTCATCTATAGATTTTTCCAAGGTTCAAGGCTTGTAGTGTGTTATATGCTGTTGGATTGAAGGTGAGCTGACCGCGGTGGCCAAGGGGACTGAGGCGCTCCAGTCACAGTCTGCACGGCCACTACGGTCGGGGGTTCGAATCCCCCCTCGGGTATGGATATTTGTGCCGCCCTTAGTATAAGGTAGTAAATAAGTAGTTTGTAAGTTTAGGGACTGATGACCCCGTAGTTAAGTCCCATAAGCTTAACAAACATTTTAAACGTTTGAAACCTTTCGTTGAAGGTGATAAATTAATTTTTGTATGATGGGCTTATTTTTATGGATAATGTTAAAATTTTAATTTGACTTTAATTTTGGAGGTCTCTACACAGGTATCATGGGTTTATGTAAATCTAGAAAACAGTTTGGGTACCATTAACTCAAAGATGGGTTTTAAACTCCAAAATCTTTGCATGGCATGTTGAATTGGAGAAGGTATTCCCCTGCCCACTATTCACAACTCAAAAACTGGCCCATTTTGGGTGATCTATGGTTTAAGATGGAATTTAGTGAATGAAATGCTTGGATTTTTTTTCTACTTGCACAGTACATTTTCAGAGAGGAATTTCAATAAATTCTAGAAATATCACAATGCAAATTGGCAGAATGACTAGACATTTTTGAATATGTGACCTGACACTTGTATGGTCACAGTTAGCTTTTCCCAAATTGAAAGTATCCTTTTATATTTATCCAAAAGAAACAGACGGTCTGGCAATGACTCACTTCCGGTGGTACAGCTCTCAATAGAACTGACAGAAATACTTGCCCCATCTGCCTTATAGTGAGTAATTTTTTTTTTTTCATTTTCCTCTTAATGTGAATTATAGTAGTACTAATGCATTGCACATATCAGAAAACAAAAATAGGCTATAAATTAAAAAATCATGATCTGTTTTCAGGGTGTTCTTCGTGTAAAGAAGGTTGGCTGAAGGATGAAAAAATGGGATGCATTGATGTAGACGAGTGTTTGTCCTTAGACAGAGCATGTAATAAAAACCAATTTTGTGTCAACAATGAGGGTTCCTTTTCCTGTTTAGGTAAGCACACTTCTGTTTACATGATACTAATGATTTAAACATTGATTTTTAGTTAATAATTGGAGGTATTTTCTAGAACCTAAAGAGAAATTGCAGGGTTATGAATTAAGGCAGTGTAAATACAGTAAAACCTCATTTTTACATTATCTGTTTTTACGTTTTCCCACCATTTACACCATTTTTTGTTGGTCCCGTCAAATTTCCTATGTTTACAATGTTAATTCGCTCTCGTTTTTGCGTTAACATATTTACACTTTGCCCGCGTTCGTGAAGAAAAATGACGTAATTTACATAAATTGACGCTAGCATGGCTTTCCCCATAAAGTATAGAGCTTAAAAAATTATTCGCAGTTGAGTTTCTTGACACTTTGCATTTATTCAAAAGTATATTTCGCCTTTTGTTGTTGACTTATGACGTGCCGATTTGTGGCGACATAGTCCCTCTTTCCACCAGCTTCTTTGCCAGATCACTTGGCGCGAGAATAACGCTGATTTGTGGCGGTGTAGTTCCTCTTTCCGCTAGCTTCTTTGCCAGAGCGGCTGGCGTCTACTCAATCAATCAGAACTAGTTGCTTTGTTGCATTGTTTTTGTGATATATATTTATGATTAATAATGAACGTTACCTGTCAAAGTTGGGTATCATAATGCCCACAACTTCAAAAAAGCGATAATATTGAGAGATGTCGATCTTATGCAAACGTCACAAAAATACTTATGCACATGTTTGTACTCGAGAACGCGAATAAATTCTCTAATATCGTCGTGTGAAACATCAAAAAATACAAAAAGAACTGAACTTAGAGTTTTACTGCGTAAATAATTACGTAATGCTGGTAAAAGGCAGTAATTTTGAAGATGTGTTATATCGCCTGGCAGCAGCGTCCAAACGATATTGAAGCGGTTCAGGTAATTTTGAAGATGTGTTACATAACCCAGCAGTGGCGTCCTCTATTATAATGAATGAAATTACGTCAAAAATTTCTACTTCCCATAAAATTACCAATTCTGTTTGGCGCTTAAAATAGCGGTGTCCTCGATTATAATAAATGAAATTACGTCGAAATTTCTACTTCCTATAAAATGACCAGTTCTGCCTGGCGCTTAAAATAGCGGCATCCTCGATTATAATTAATGAAATTACGTAAAAAAAAAATTTCTACTTCCCATAAAATTACTTTTGCCTGGCGCTTAAAAGATTAAAAATTTGGATAACCTTTATTGTATAATAAACTTCCTGGTGAGTATTTAGATGCCTATTATGTACATATATCACAAATAAACTACGAAAATGCAAGGCTGATGCAGTAAGCATATTTTACCATTTAAAACATTATTTCCTGCATTTTACATTTTCCTGCATTTTACACCATTTTACTTAAGTCCCTTGAAAAGCGTAAAAATGAGGTTCTACTGTAGGTAAAGCAACTGTCAGAAACTACTTTTGACGTCAGATGTTTAAATTTATATAATCACATTATTTAGGAAAGAATGGCGTAAGTATATACTTTTGATTTTATTTTTAATTTGTAATGAGGGCCCATTTCTTGTTTTGTGCCTGCAGGGTGTATGTTGAAGGTTGTTGCACCAAATGTAAAAATCTACTTTGAACTCTAGGGTTGCGATCAGTCTAAAATACTATAAATTTTTAGTTGTATGTTACACTTGTGAATGTTCCTGAAGTTCATTAACAGTGTGGGTACTGAGATAAGAAATACCATAGTAGGCTTTTCAGTTGCAGAAGACTGGACATCTATGTCAAATCCTTAGTAAAATAAGAGTAAGCCATAGGGATAGGCCCCTCAGGGGCTCAGCATTAATTTGCCGAGTACGGGCTTGGTGAACCCGGGGTCCTGAGCCGTGGCCTGTCGCGCCAACAGTCCTCTATACCGTAAGCTCTGTGCGTGCTTCAATGACCATCGTTTGGTGTGACAGTGGAACGTTGTACGTTTCAGAGCCCGGGGATCTTGGCTTAATCGCCCGGGTCGCGAGGACAGTATATATATATACACACACCTACCAACCCTACATGTCGGGAGTGCGGACATGCGGTTCATCCGAAGTCCCTTGCACGCCCCCTCCAGTCTGTGTCAACTGCAGACAGAATCACTCCCCTTGCTCGCCTATGTGTACGGTTCTGCAGCAAGAGAGAAAAATCATGGAGGACAAGACCAGTGATCGACTGACTTACTCAGAGGCAAAAAGAAAATATCAGAAGCTTTTATCCTTTGCACCCGGTTACTGCCTATGCCACGGCAGCCTCATCGTCGTCATCCACTGTGCTTGCTGTCCCATCCGTTCCATTAACGCTAGTGGGCCCCCAGGCCCAATCAACTGACCCAGCCCCCTTACCAGCAGGGGGCACTTCCTCTTCGGTGGCTCCCACTCTTTTTACAGTGGGAGCATCACCCGCTAAAACATCGGGGACTCCAGTCCCCACATCTCAATCCTAGAAAGAGAAGCCTTCTCCGGCCCCTCTCACTCAGAAGGGGTCCCTCGAGACACCCCCTTCTGCAGCTTCTCAGAGTGCTCCGGAGGATCCTGGCCGCAGGCTTCGGGATCTAAAACCTGCCGGTCAAAGAGCTTCCTGCTCTTCCTCCATTCCGGATGCCGCTTCTGGGAAGCCCTCTCGGCCCTGCAAACCAAAGGGCCAGCGAGAGGAGGAGGAGGAGGAGGAGGAGGAGGAGGAGGAGGAGGAGGATGATGATGATGATGATTGGTGGCTTCAAAGCCACAACCATCCACATCCTCTTCTTCAGAGGATGAAGTCGAAATCCTCGCATCTCCTGAGGATTTCGCACTTACTAACTCACCAGACCATAAGCTCTCTGATTCTGTTGATTCAGAGAACATGGTAGCTGACGATCCAATGGAGTGATCTGTTGCTTTATTCATTATGGTGGTACAGCCCAGAAAAATCATCCTCCAGTGGAATTGTGGTGGCTTTTTCCACCACCTGGCAGAGCTACGACAACTTCTCAGCAAACACCTGCTTTCTGTATTGCTCTTCAAGAAACCTGGTTTCCAGCGATGCGGTCCCCTGCCCTTCGATGCTACTGGGGCTATTTTAAAAATCGCTCCATTTATGACAGGGTTTCTGGTGGAGTCTGTGTATATGTCCTAGCATCTGTCCCAAGCATTGCCGTGCCTCTTCAAACGCCTCTAGAGGCGGTTGCTGTTAGGCTCCGGCAGTGCAAGACATTACAATATGTTCGGTCTACCTCCCACCAGATGAGGATCTCTCTCCTGTAGACCTCGTTGCCTTGGTCGCCCAACGTCCCCCGCCTTTCCTTATTTTGGGGGGATTTCAATGCCCACCACACTTTGTGGGGTGGCACATAGACCTCGGCACGGGGTAAAGGTGTTGAGACTCTACTAACACAGCTGAACATCTGCCTCCTTAACACCGGTGCTGCTACACACTTTAGCGTGGTATATGGAACATTCTCCGCCATAGACCTGTCTATCTGCAGCCCCAGCCTGCTTCCACACTTCACTTGGAGGGTCCACGATGACGTGTCTAGCAGCGATCATTTCCCTATCTTCCTGTCGCTCCTACAGTGTCCACCTGCTGACCGTCTGCCTCACTGGTCCCTCCATAGGGCCGACTGGCCAGCATATTCCATAGCTGCTGCGTTTCCCTCTCCTCTTCTGGCTCATATTGATGCCGCTTTTCAGCAGGTCACAGATTCCATAATTTCTGCTGCTGAGAAAACCGTTCCCACCTCACTTGGATCAGTCCACCGTCAGTCAGTGCCCTGGCAGACACCGGAGATCGCTGAGGCCATCCGGGAACGTCGGCGAGCACTACAGCGCCACCGACGCCACCCTTCCATCGATAACCTTATTGCATTTAAGCGTCTCCAGGCACGGGCACGGCGATTGATTCAGCAAAGCAAGAGGGCCTCCTGGGAGCGTTATGTCGCCTCCATTGGATCCCGAGCATTGCCTTCACGGGTATGGTCGCAAGTTCGACGCCTCTTTGGGCACCGCCCACCAGTGGGAATTCCGTGCCTCAGCATTCAGGGTACAATTTGTACTGACCCTCTCACCATCGCTGAGCATTTGGCACACCATTATGCTCGCACCTCAGCGACCGCTGCATATGATGTGGATTTCCGCGCCATTAAACAGCGCACGGAGGGAAAACGGATATCTTTTCGAACGCGACGCCAGGAAGTCTACAACATCCCTTTCAGTAAATGGGAGTTCGAAAGCGCCCTTGCCACATGCCCAGCCACGTCCCCTGGACCCGACCGCATTCATAGTCAGTTCCTCCGACACATATCAGCAGACTCCAAGCTCCAACTTCTCTCCTTGCTGAATCATCTCTGGATTGAGGGTGTCTTCCCGTCCCAATGGCAGGATAGCATCGTCATCCCGGTGATAAAGCCCGGGGCTGATCCGCAGGTGGCTGATATTTTCCGACCAATCAGCCTCACCAACGTTCCATGCAAACTCCTCAAACGGATGGTGAGTTGGAGGCTTATGTGGATTGTGGATCCTTGAGGACCGGGGACTCCTGGCTCCACAACAAGGTGGTTTCCATCGTGGCTGCTCCGCTATCGATAATCTCGTATCCCTGTAGTCGGCCATCTGTACAGCCTTTACACGCCACGAACATCTGGTTGCTGTGTTCTTTGACCTGCGAAAAGCGTATGACACCACCTGGCGCCACCACATACTGTCTACACTGTACGACTGGGGCTATTTCCTGTATTCATACAGAATTTTCTCGCGCTACGGTCTTTTCGTGTCTGTATTGGTTCCTTTCTTAGCTCCCCTCACTATCAAGAAAACGGTGTCCCACAGGGTTCCGGTCTTAGTGTCCCTTTATTTTTGGTCGCTATGAATGGTCTTGCTGCTGCTGTGGGGTCATCGGTTTACACCTCGTTGTATGCCGATGACTTCTGCATATATTTCAGCTCCACTAGCATCGGGGTTGCTGAACGGCGGTTGCAGATAGCTATACGAAAGGCACAGTTGTGTGCGTTTACTCACGGTTTTCAATTCTCTGCATCGAAAATGCGGGTGATGCATTTCTGTCGGCGTCAGGAGGTACACCCGGAATCCGAACTGTATCTGGCTGATGATTGGCTGCATGTCGAAGAAACGCACCGTTTTTTTAGGCATATTGTTAGACAACCGTCTCATCTGGGTGCCACACCTTCGCCAGCTCAAATAAAAGTGCTGGCGACACCTTAACATCCTGCGCTGTCTGAGCCATACTGTTTTGGGGCGTCTCACGCCCAACACTCCTACAACTTTATAAGGCGCTCATTCAGTCGCGCCTAGACTATGGCTGCATAGTGTACGATTCGGCTGCACTTTCAGCACTGCAAACATTAGACCCAGTCTTACATTCTGGAGTTCGTTTGGCGAGAGGAGCTTTCCGCACGAGCCCTGTGACAAGCCTCCTAGTTGAAGCTGGGGTCCTTCCCCTGCGGTTCCGCCGGCAACACCTGCTGCCTTCATACGTTGCCCATGTTCAGGCCTTGCTACACCATCCGAACCACCGGCTTCTTTTTCCAGGCGCTGCACTCCCTATCCCTCCACGACGGCCTTGGTCGGGTTATCTGATGTCAGTCTGTGTCCATTCTCTCCTTTCATCCCTTGAATCCCAACCACTCCCTGCCACTTTCCAATATTCCTTTCAAACCCCTCCTTGGTCCATTCCCTGTTTGCAGCTTTGTCTGGATCTGTCCCATACATCGAAGTACACCGATTCTCCAACACAACTCCGCTGCCAGTTCCTGCATCTCTTCAACTCTTTCCGTGGTGCTGAAGCCGTTTATACTGATGGGTTCCTAGCAGATGGTTGTGCTGGGTAAGCATGTCTCCATTGTGTCAATGTCGAACAGCATTCATTACCCCATGAAAGTAGTGTCTTTACTGCAGAGCTGATCGCCATTCTAAAGGCTCTAGAACATCCCTGAGCCTGCCCCAGGGGGTCATTTGTCATCTGTAGTGACTCCCTGAGTGGCTTGCAGGCACTCGACCAGTTCTTCTCTCAACACCCATTAGTGCAATCCATTCAAGACACTGCTTACTCTCTTGGCAAATCTGGCCGTTCTGTGGTCTTGTTGTGGACCCCTGGCCATGTCGGCATACCGGGGAATGAACGTGTTGACCAGTCAGCCAAACAGGCCACCACTGCGCCACCCTTAACCATTGGCGTCACAGAATCAGACCTAAAGTTAGCATTGCACAAGAAGGTGCGTGATGCTTGGGGTGTCGAATGGTCTACCACAAGTGCAACATACAAGCTTCGAGCAGTGAAGCTATCCACAACTCTGTGGAAGTCTTCACTGCGGCCCATACGTAGAGAGTCAGTTGTCCTCTGCCGCCTCCGTATTGGGCATACCTGGCTGACCCATGGCCATCTCCTTCGCCGTGAGGCCCCACCTGTGTGTCGGTGTGGAGCAGCGCTGACAGTAGTCCATCTTCTGATGGACTGCCCAGTTTTAACTACCTTGCGGCAGTCTTTTAACCTACCAGATGCGCTACCCTTAGTAGCGACAATGCCTCCATGGCTCATTCCGTTTTAAGTTTTATTCGTGCAGCTGGTTTTTACAACTCCATCTAGTGGTGGATACTATAACCTGATACTTCAGGTCCCCACCTATCAGTCGATTTTACACCTTTTTAATACCCTTCTGTAAATTACCAAGTGGTTTTTAGTGTGTGCAGTATGGCTGGCTCATCCTGTTTTTTCTCTGTGATCAGCCAGCCGTGTTCTTCTGCTGTCCATTTTTAGGTGAGTTCCCGACTTCGTTTTACTTCTTGTGTTTCATCGTTTTGTGTTGTTAGCGTCTTGACCATTGTCAGTCTGTCCCTTTTGAAGTTTTTTATTTTCGGAGCTTTGTATTTATTTTTTACGTTCTTGACGGTGGACTTTTCTCTAGGAACAGGGGACTGATGACCTAGATGTTTAGTCCCGTCAAAACCAACAACAACAACAACAACAACATAGGGATAGGCAAGTAATATGTGTTAAGTACAAGAACTAAGAGGGAATAATAAGACTGCAAAGACAAAGACTGGAATGCAGTCTGTTGCTCCAACTGGTCAATATTTGCATAGAACAGTGAATTACGGAAATTGAAGTTTCAAAAGAGGGGTAAACATTCATGGTGAAAAGATTTCAAACATAAGACTGATGATATTTAGTATCATCAGTAAAGAATAATTACAGACTCTGTCACACAGAATAAATAGTCTAGTGAGTACAGAATATGGATTGATAGTAATCTGCAATAAGACAAAAGTAATGAGAAGTAGGAAGTGGCGATGATGATGATCATGATGATGATGTAGTTGAAGTTAAGAAACTCTGCTGTAGTAAGTAAAAGAATCCATAACATAAAATGTATACTAGTGCAGGCAAAGGGGGCATTCCTGCTGAAGAAAAGTCTGCTGGTATCAACCACAGGCTTTATTAATTTGAGGAAGTAATTTCTAAAGTGTACATTTGGAGGCTGGCTGCGGTGGCCGAGCTGACTGCGGTGCACCAGTCACAGTCTGCACGGCCACTACAGTCGGGGGTTCAAATCCCCCATCGGGCATGGACATTTGTGCCGTCCTTAGTATTAGCTAGTTCATAAGTAGTTTGTAAGTCCCATAAGTAATTAAGTCCCATAGCCGGCCGCGGTGGCCGAGGGGACTGAGTCGCTTCAGTCACGGTCTGCACGGCGACTACGGTCGGGGGTTCGAATCCCCCCTCGGGCATGGATATTTGTGCCGTCCTTTGTTGTAGGTAGTTCATAAGTAGTTTGTAAGTTTAGGGACTGATGACCCCGTAGTTAAGTCCCTTAAGCTTAACAAACATTTGAACAATTAAGTCCCATAAGCTCTACAAACATTTTTACTTTTGGAGCACAGCGTTTTTATCCTAGTGGTAAAACTGGAAGAGAAGTGGAGCATTTGAGATGTATTGCTACAGAAGAATGTTGAAAAGTTAAGTGTACTGATGAGATAGAAAATGTGATGGTTCTTCTCAGAGTTGACAAAGAATGGCACACATGGAAAACACTCCCTAGAACAAGGGACAGCGTGATATGACATCATGAAATAACCTCCACAGTACTAGAGGGAGCCTGAAAGTGTAAAAACTGTAGGGGAAGGCAGATTGGAATACATTCAGCAAATAACTGAGAATGTAAGACGCTAGTGCTTCTCTGATATGCAAGAAACTGCTGCAGGAAAGGCTTTAATGGCAGGCTGGCTCAAACCGTTAAAAGGCTGATGATTAGAAAGGTTCGGGGAAGGGGTGTCTAAATTTATTATTGCTAATAGTAAATTTGATGGGAAGTACTGTTGAGGCCTTTGCAAAAAGTGTAGCTTTATATTCGTTGCTAATCTTGTTACTCACTTTTACAACACCTAAAAAGAAAATCCTGTAATAAAAAGGGAGTATAAAGTTTTTATTGGTAGATATATTCATTAAGCAAGACTGGTTGGTAATAATTAAAAACTAGTAATAAATAAGAAATTAAGGAGTCAAAAAGTAACTGTTTCCATCCTTTCACAATAATTGTTTTTCATCAGCAGTTGCTAAAACAGTGTCAGTACAATAAATGTATTCACAATTCTGAATATGAATCAGTATCATCTGTAAAATTTATTGGTGACATGTGAAAATTTGTGCCAGACTAGGTTTGAAGCCCTGATTTCCTGTTTTCTTTTTTCTGTGGCAGTTGCATTAACGATATGTCATCCATGCATAAGTGACCCAAGCTGCAATGTTGCACTGTTGTTTTCTGTCAAGAAAATAGCTTCTCTGTGTGTATGAGTGATAGATATACATGTGCATGGTGTAGATAGTTAGTTACCTATTTTAGAGTACATTCAACCATGGCCCACAGCTCATTCGTGGGTATGTGTGTGGCACACACGGGTCCCTGAGCCATTGCAGCCTTTCTTCATATTTTCCCAGGCTGCATTACCTTTCCCAGTTCCCCTCCTCCACATCCTAATTCCTCCTTTATCCCCACCTCTCTCCCCTCTCTTGGTGTTTCACTTTAAGAAGGCCTGGCTGTATCCATAGTATCACTGATGTCTTTTGCGATTTTGACCTATATGACGTTTACACCTATTTTTGGCCTCGTTTGGTCCCCTCACGGTTTGACCTCCACTACAAAATTTCCACTCAGTGTGAGCCATTACGGGAAAGAACTCCCTACCTAGTTACTAAGGCGCAGGTCCCTCTCCCTCCCTTCCTTCCCCGTGCCCTCTGCACCATAGCCCCCTAGCCCTGCTAGGTTCCCAGCATGTGTAGTGTCAGTGTGTGTGGGGGGAGGGGGGGGGAGCTGTTATATGTACTCTATTGCTGGAGCCTCCTTACATAACAGGTAACACACTTCTAGTACCAGAGCTGCAAAAGCCCCATGTATGCCTAGGAGTGGTTACCCATCCTTTTGGGGTATCAGAACTCCCTCCAACGTTCGTCCTGCCAGGCAGTACTTGGTGTGGCTGGGTGGCACCCATGGGACGAGCCCCTGACTGCAGTAGGTGGTACTAGGGCGGATGTCCTGCACATGAAACGTGTTTAAGGTGTCCGGCTGTTCTGTGGCCACACACTCTCTCAAGAGAGGAATAGCATCTCTTCAGTTCCCGCTCTTTCTTCCACAGCCTTCCCCTCCCTGGCCACATCCTGGGAAAGGGGTCAGGCCCACATATTAGATGCAGAGCCATTTCCTGAGTACTTGGTGTGTTCCAGGACAGATGGGGAGACATTTGCTGCAACTAGACCTCTCTCCTTTGTAGAACACATCGAAGACAAGTTTGGTGAAGACGAGGCACTGAGCAGTATGCTATCCTGTTCTGTACTGATTTGCACATCCTCTGCGACCCAGTCGGCTGCACTTCGAGGCTCCCAGTAATTTGGAGACATCCTGGTGAGCATCACGCCTCACCAGTCTCTTAATGTGACACAGCACATTATTTTTAATAGGGACTATCTGCTACAATCAGACGAGGAACTCGGGGCAAAGCTGGATTGGTGCAGCGATAAATTCGTTTGTTGCATCCAGAGAGGCCCCAAAGGTAACCATGTTGACACAGGCACTTTTATCTTGGCTTTCGAAGGGGTACTCTACCTGAGAAAGTCAAGGTAATGATCTACAGATATAACGTGAAGCCTTACATACCACCATCTATACGCTGCTTTCGTTGCCTGTGTTTCGGCCATGTCTTAGACATGCAACCCCAACCCTTGTGGCGACTGGTTGCCCTCTCCATACAGGGAACCCTTGCAGCCCACCACCTAGTTGTGTAAACTGCTGGGCCCACATGCTTCTCATTTGCCTGATTGCAAAATATATAAAGAGAGAGAGAAATTCATGAGTACAAGACTCTAGATTGCGTGACGTATTCTGGTGCTCGAAAGAAGTACGACTGTGTCCACTTTGTATCATTGACATCAGTGTTTGCCTCATTAGCATCACTCCCCCCCCCCCCCCAAACTCCCCCTTCCCTAACATCTTCCTTTCACCCTACCCCTATTCTCCTAGCACACGTCTGTGCTCCCCCCCCCCCCCCAATCCAGCTTGTATTTATCATGAGGGAGCTTCAACATGCACTCCCTTGTCACGGTCATCCTCCCCAGGACCAGATGGTATCCATCTACAGATGTTACAACAACTGTCTCCAGAGGGCTTGCATTTTCTTCTTGAAACATATAATCGTATCTGGAGGGATGGGACGTTTCGTAGATGATGGCATGAAGCCATAGTCATTCCTATATCTAAGCCTGGCAAGAATAAACATCTTCCTATCTTCTATCTTCTACCATCCAATCTCCCTCACCAGTTGCATTTGCAAGGTGATGGAATGCATGATCAACACTCGGCTGGTATGGTGGCTCAATTCTAGGAACCTCCTCACAAACGCACAATATGGATTTCATTAGTACTGCTCTGCTATCGATAGTCTCAATCACCCTATTCACTCACATTATGAACAACTGTTTACGGAAGTGTCAAACAGTGGCTGTATTTTTGACTTGGAAAAGGCATGTGATACCTGCACACGTGGGGAATCCAGGGTCGTATGCCTATTTTTATTGAGGAATTTTTAAAAGATCACATATTTAAAGTGCGTGTATGTTTGACCCTGTTGAACAGTCTTCCTCAAGAGAACGGTGTCCCACAAGGCTCAGTGCTGAGCGTTGTTCTCTTTGCAATTGCAGTTGGGTTGTCCTTCGCCAGGTGTTTCAATTTATCTGTTTGTAGATGACTTTGCCATCTACTGCAGTTCCCAACAAATGTTCTTACTCGAGTGGCAACTTCTGCGGAGTCTTGACCATCTCTACTCATGGAGCACCAGCAATGGGTTCCACTTTTCTGCAGACAAGACAGTCTGTCTGACCTTCTGACGGCGCAAAGTATTTCTCCCACCGACTCTCCGTCTTGGACCAGATGTTCTTCCTTTTGTTGAGACAATAAAACTTCTTGGGACTCAGGTTTGACAGGAAACTTTGTTGGTCCTCCCACGTCTCCTCTTTGGCTGCTTGGTGTACCTGCTCACTTAATGTTATCAGAGTAGTGTGTGGCATTTCATCGGGTGCGGAATGCTCTACTCTCCCCTCCTACTGTACCTCTCCCTTGTCGGTCGAAACTGGACTATGGGTGTGTCGTGTACTGCTCTGCCCGATCGTCAACTTTACACCATCTCGATATGATACATCACCAAGGGATCCATTTGGCAACGGGAGTGTTCTATACCAGTCCTGAGGAAAATCTATATGCTGATGCCGCTGAATTACCACTGTCCTACTGGAGGGACGTCCTACTCAGTAGAGTATCTGATTGTCACCTATGCGTGGCCACCTGATATCTTTTTTACGACTCCCTCGATCATCTATTTGCATTGCGTCCATGATCCCTATTACCACCTGGAGTCCGCTTTTGTATGTAGCTTCAGCAATCGGACTTCACGCTTCGTGTCACATTCCAGATGGGTCTTGGCTCCTTCCTGACATGGCTCTATCGAGGGATACCTGTCAACTTTGAACTCCATTTGTTTCCCAAGGATGCTACGCCTGGCCCGGTCTACCACAACGAGTTTCTTGCACTCCTTACACAGCTTGCCGATAATAGCTTCATCTACACCTATGTTTCAAAGACTGGCCATGCTGTTGGGTGTGCCATGATAATCGGTGATGAATCTTTCCAATATCATCTGCCCGACAAGTGCTCGATCTTCACTGCGGAGCACTTTGCTCTATATTAGGCCACCCAGTACCTTCGACCCCACTTTCCTTATCAAGTGTCATCTGCTCGGATTCCCTGAATGCTCTTCAGAGCCTCTGCACTCTATATCCAGTCTATCCCATAGTACAGCGCATTCGCAAATGCCTCCACTCGTTAATGGTCAGTGGTACAACAGTGATGTTACTGTGGGTTCCTGGCCATGTTGGAGTGTTGGGAAACAAGATCACAAATGCTGCTGCAAAGGCAGCCATTTCCATCCCTTGACTTGCTACCCATTTTGTTCCATTGGAAGACCTCTGTGCTGTAGTCTCCATGTGTGTTGTATAGTTCTGGAATACGTATTGGTCTTCCCTTCAAGGCAACAAACTTCGGGGAGATCAAACCCCTCCTTTTTGCATGGTCTATCTCCTCCCAGCCCTCTAGCCGCAAGATGGTCATAATAGCTTGCTTGCATGTAAGACACTGTTGCTTTAGCGACCGCCACTTACTAAGTGGCGATCCTGCTCCATTTTGTGGCCACTGTTTCCAACTGTTGACTGTGCACCATCTTCTGATTCAGTGCCCATTTTTTAACCGTGTCCATCAAAATTTATGTTTTCCGTCTGAGTTGTATGATGTTTTAGCTCATGAGTTAAACTCTGTTGATCAGCAGCAGAAAGTGGAGGGCTTGGAACATTCTATCACTGTATGTCACTCAGTACCTTCGTGATCACTTGCACACGGCAGTATATGCCTCCATTGCCGCTAAAGGGGGTACACTGTGTTTAGGTTTTAGTGGTTATGCCCCTTCACTGTAACATCTGTTTAATTTGGTTAGAGTTTATCTTATACTTGCCAATAAAATGATCTTATCTGTAAGGGTGTAACCCCCCCCCCCCCCCCCGTTTTTTCTCTGGCTGTATATAATAAAATATGAACACTCCACCTTCTGTTTTTCCCAGTCACAGTGGTAAGTGACCATACTCCCAGAAATTTCCTATTTGATTATTGGCAATGCGACATCACAACAGTTGTAATATTTCATTCCTTAGCACTATCTTCCTTAAGTGTCTACAGTGCATTGACTGTACTATCTAGTCATATGAAATAAAAGAATTATTGTGTGTTTCTGCTGTTCTCGGATAAAGTGTTTTCCCTCCCCTAACATTATTATATACTGAAAGTATGTTCGTTTTTGATTATTTATTTCTACACTTGGTTGTCTGACTGTGAAATAGGGCTTGAGCCAGATTTTAGAAAGAACCATACCACAATAATTCTGGTGGCAACAATGTATGGTAGGTCATAAGTATCTCATGTGATGCAACTGGAGATTTCAAAGGTGTATATGTCATTTACTTTTATTCTTTTACAGAATGTGACAGAGCATGTGATGGGTGCTATGGCGATGGCCCAGATTTGTGTATTAAATGTGGTAAAGGTTACAGAAAGGAAGATAACATGTGTGTAGGTAAGCAGTAAAAATTTTAAGTATTGTTGAACAATATATTTAAATAGCTTTTGTGTATAAAATCTTGGTTTATATAATTATAACAGTATTATAGTAACACATGTGCAAATGTTAATTAACAAAGTTTAATATATAGACAGAATCGAATAGAAAAGTGAGTCGCTGTAAGTAACTGATGACTATGCTAATAGGTTCACATTTTCAACTTGTCAATGTTATTACAGCAGAGCCAGACATTCCTTCTTTCCACCTTTGGTTGGATTGCGGAGTATGTATATACAGGGTGTCCCAGCTATCTTGTCCACCCAAAATATCTCTGGAACAACAACAGCTATTGGAAAAGACTTTCACCAGTATCAATGTACGGCTGGAGCCCATGAATGTACATATTTGGAAACATTCTAAAACGAAAGAAAATGTGTTTTAATGCAAACTTATGTTTTTTTTAGATGGACACCCTATATTTTTTCTTCAGCAATCCATAGCATGAGAAATCACATAAACAATGGCATTGATTGCATCGCAATATTCCAATTACATCCCGAGATATTGCGACGCGAAGTTGACGCTTGAAATGCATGAAATGCACGGCTAGTGCTCATCCTGAGCAGCTTGGGGTTCTCGCCTGAGTCTCAGGATGTGCGCTAGCCGCGTATTTCAAGTGTCAACTTCGCCTCGCAATATCTCAGGATGTAATTGGAATATTGCGATGCAATCAACGCCATTGTTTGTGATTTGTCATGCTATGGATTGCTGAAGAAAAAATATAGGGTGTCCATTTAAGAAAACATAAGTTTGTGTTAAAAACACATTTGCTTTCGTTTTATAATGTTTTCAAATATGTACATTCATGGGCCCCAGCCGTACATTGATACTGGTGAAAGTCGTTTTCCAATAGCTGTTATTGTTCCAAGAGATATTTTGGGTGGATAAGATAGCTGGGACACCCTGTATATGTAAACTAATGGATGATGACGCTGTGCTGGGGTTAAGGAATGAAGGATTAATGTGGAATGTGGGGCTTAAGAACTGTGATTAGGCAAGGGACACCAGGCATTGGGATCTTACCCAGTGGGTTACTGCCTAAACATTAATCACTACTGGTGCTGTTGAAAAATTGAGTCACTTAACTTTGTGTTTTTGCTGCTGCTCGGTGCTAGTCGTAATTTTGGCATCGTTGTCAGGGTTTGATTCCAACTTTACAATTTGGTTGCAGAAAGGTGCGGGTTTTATTGGTCATCTACACTGACAAAAAAATGTGGTCGCAAACACTTCATAGTTTTCGTAAAATAATTTGAATTTATTGACCCTTGAGCATCTCCGTTCACAAATATAAAAAGCACAAAACTTTAACTGTACACATATATACAAAACACATCCTCACTCGCACATGGCGGAAACGAAAGTGGCCGAGACCACATGGAAAACCAAAGATGATCATACGATCCAAAGAATATGAGTGTCAAGTGCCGACTCAAAGATACTATTACATATACACTTTTACACACTACATATTAACAAATTTGAAAGAAATTTAAAAAAAAATTAAATTGCATTAAAATATTTAAAAAATTACATTAAAATACATATTCATGATATTGGCAAAAATAAACAAATCATAGAAAAAATTAAAATGGGCACAACTGGGCAGTTCCATTACAATTTCCATTTCTAATTCTGGGATTTTCAGTACTCTGTCTTGTTATAGTATCCATGTGTTGACTAATTTCTTGTATCCATTCTGATGCTTGTTATGAGCTCAGAATAATTTGTTACTAATAGGTTAAGTGTGTTTTGACAAACATTTACTATTTGAGTGGTCTCATGAATTAATTGCTCAAAATAATTTTCAGAGAATGTGTTAAGTACAATTTTAGGCAAGGATTAATGTGTACCTCAAGATTTAAACTCGCCAACACATTGAGCACAAGTTGAAGTTACTGCCTTCTATAATCGTATAAGTCAGGTACATGTTTGAAATGAGACCCAAGTTTCTTTGAATCTTTCTGTAATAGTATCATCTGTGTCAGGAGATAGTTTTCAGGTGTGACCTCTACACATCCTAGCTCACAGAACTATCAGCTTCATTTTCACTATATGATAAATTAATTTTGATGGTGAGAAACATGTTGCCACATATTTAATATAATCTGTTCATATTGAACACCATTAGGTGCTTTGCAAAAATTTCAGTTGAACATAACTCCAGCTTGAGCCACCTTTCATAATCTATGATTATTTGTGCTCCAGTGCTTTCTATTAGTGCTTAGGTAAGTGAGGACTGTGTGGTGTCAACTGTCAACTGACAGTGTTTTCAGGAATGTTCCAGAAAAACACAAAACTGCCTTGTTCCAAAATGTGCAGGTCACACACAAGAGGACTGTAGGTATATAAGCTTTCAATCTAATAACTACAAATTGTGGTATCTATGTTGGGAAAGTACCAGAACTCTAGTTGGTGGGGAGGATGTAACAGCAATAAACACATCCCCCCCCCCCCCCCCGTTGGCATGGCATGGATGTGTGTGTTGTCCTTAGGTTAGTTTACCTTAGTTTAAGTAGTTTGTAAGCTACAGACTGATGACCACGTAGTTTGGTCCGATAGATTTACAAACGTAAAAAAAAAAAAAAAAAAAAAAAAAAAAAAAAAAAATTAGGCTCTCAAGACATTAGTCGACAGAGCAAGTTAGATATATGTGGTGTATTCAATAATCAGTTTCTGAATATAGTAGGTGAACTAAACAGAACCCTTGTTTCTACAGGTAATCATATAACATATTTAAAAAATGCCTTTCCGAGGCTGTTACCTGAAATGGTCCTCCATGATACTTCCATAGGGGAGATAGAGACAGAAATTAAATCACTAAAAACTAAGGACTCTTGTGCATATGATGGAGTATCTAGCAGAATTCTAAAGTACTGTTCTCCATAAATTAGCCCAGTACTAAGCCATATTTGCAGTTTTTCCTGTCAGAATGGTCAGTTTCCTGACAGATTAAAGTACTCAGTAGTGAAACCACTTTATAAAAAGGAGAAAGGGATAATGTAGACAGCTACAGACCTATTTCTATGCCATCAGTTTTTTCTAAAGTTATTGAAAAGACTGTATATTCAAGATTAATTGGTCATTTCAGTTCACATAATTTGTTGTCAAACATACAGTTTGGTTTTAGAAGTGGTTTAACATCTGAAAAGGCTATATTTTCGTTCCTCTGTGAGGCACTTGACGGGTTAAATAAAAGGCTACAGACATTAGGTGTCTCCTTTGATTGAACAAAGTCATTTCATTGTGTTGATCACAAAATATTGTTGCAGAAGTTGGAACATTATGTAATACGAGGAGTAGCTCACAACTGATTCACCTCTTACTTTAATAGTGGACAACAAAAGGTAATTCTCCGCAGTGTTGAAAATGGCTATGACGTACAATCGCAATGGGGCACAGTTAAGTGTGGGGTGCCCCAGGGTTCTGTTTTGGGACCATTGCTGTTTCTTATTTACATAAATGATATGCCTTTGAGTATAACAGGTGATTGTAAAATATTTTTGTTTGCTGATGATACCAGCTTGGTAGTGAAGGATGTTGTTTGTAATATTGACACAGTATCAAATAAAGCAGTTAAAGAGATAAGTTCATGGCTTGTAGATAACAAGTTGATGTTAAATCACAGTAAAACTCAGTTTTACAATTTCCAACACATAATTTGATGAAAGCTGACATTTTGATTACATATAGTGGACATATGATAAATGAGACTAAACAGTTTAAATTTCTAGGTGTTCAGATAGACAGTAAGCTATTGTGCAAAGCCCATGTTCAGGAGCTTGTTCCAAAGCTAAATTCTGCTTTATGTACTATTAGAACAATATCTGAAATAAGTGATTTGTCAACACGAAAAGTAGTCTACTACGCTTACTTTCACACTCTTATGATGTGCAGTGTTATTTATTGGGGTAACTCGATCGAGGAGAAAAAAAAAAAGGATATTTTTGGCTCCAACGGACAGTTCGAGCGATATGTGGTGTAAGTTCACAAACTTCATGTCGACGCCTTTTCAGTAGTCTGGGAATTTTGACACTGGCATCACAATATGTTTTTTTCTTTAATTACGTTTGTTGTTGATAATATCAGCTTATTCCCATGAGTTGGTAGCTTTCATTGGTGAATACTTGACAGAAGTTGAATCTACATTTGCATCACACCACCTTGACACTTGTACAGAAAGGTGTGCAGTATTCTGCAGAATCCATTTTCAATAAGCTGCCACAAGAACTAAAGAATCTTAGCACTAACCCACATGCTTTCAAATCTAAATTGATGAGTTACCTCATGGCTCACTCCTTTCATTCTGTCGAGAAACTCCTAGAAAAATTAAGCTAATTCATTTTTTTTTCTTTATTGATTCTTTTCACTTGGTCTTAAGAGTGTTGAGTGCATAGGACTACTTAAAAATTTTCTATTACCATTCTTGTGTTAAACTTCATGTATTGACTTATTCCATGACCATGTAGTCTTATTCCTCAATTAGGTCCTGCAGAACAGAAAACCATATTATTATTATTATTATTATTATTATTATTATTATTCTTAGCACGTGACTTGTTGGACCAAGAAAGTCTACCTACAGAAATGGAGCACCTGAAAACAGTGTACTACAAAAATGGATAAACAACAAGACAAAGTGAGAGGGCATTCCAACCAGCCCACACACCAGAGGTTCCAGAAGCAGAGGAAGAGGAACCAAAGAAGATGGCATATCTGTGCTATGCTGGTTCTGTTTCTGCTAGAATCAGTAGGATTCTACATAAACACAACATCAAGTGTGTCTTCTGTCCAGCCAGCAAGATTGAGGGCTTGGTAGGAAATGTTAAAGACAACCTGGGGGTTACGGAAATTAGGGATTTATAGCATCCCTTGTCAATGTGGAATGTCATACATTGGCCAGACTGCCTGAACAGTGGACATCAGGTGCAAGGAACATCAAAGGCACAACAGATAAAGGCAAATGACAAAGTCAGCCATTGCTGAATACTGTCTGGAGCTAGATCATGTCATGAACTACAATGACAAGATTCTGGCAAAACACCCAGATTTTGGGACAGTGTTATTAAGGAGTCAATAGATATCAAATTAGCTGACAATCTCATGAACTGAGACACAGGCTACCAACTAAGTAGAGCCTGTGACCCGGCTCTGGAATTATTAAAGAAGCAACGTGGACAGCGCCAGTATAACACAGACAGAAGTGCTGGAGGCGTGGAGAACATTCCCCAAGCAGAGCACCAGGAGGATGGGACTTAAGATACAACGTCCAGAAGTGGGCACAATGGGCGCAGACCACAGAGGGAGCGCCAGACCAAAGATGAAGCTCTCAGAGGCGGGTACAATAGGTGCGAACCACAGAGAGAGCACCCATGGCTGCAGCGGATGAAAAACAGATCATCATTGCCCCAGAGTACCTCAGTGAGCAAGTGCGGACTGCAAACAAAGCGCCAGATGGCAGATGTAACGCTCAGAGGTGGGCCTAACAGGCACGGACCACAGGGGGAGCACCTACAACCGCCACTGGAGGGGGATCGCCGCAGACATAAATACTGGATCCGGTCCTCTCGGAAAGCAGTCTCAGGTCGCACCTGATGAAGGTTATGAGTTACGTGGCAGAAATATTGTGCAGAGTAGACACTGACATCTGCCAGAACACCCGACTACTCATCATGTGAGACTGTCATCTATTCATGGCCATCTAACGTATGCTACCTTTTTTTTTTTTTTTTTTTTTTTTTTTTTTTTTTTTTTTTTTTTTTTATGACTCCCTCGACCATCTATTTGCGGTGCATCCATCATCTCTCTTATCCAACCGGAGTTTGCTTCCATTTGTTGCTTCGGCAACTAGACTTCACGCTCCCTGCCACATTCTCGATGGGGTGTCAGCTCCTCCCCTCCATGGCTCTATTTGGAGATAAGACAGTACTCCTGCAACGAGTTCCTTGCACTCTGTACACAACTTTCCGATCTTATCTTCATCTACACTAATGGTTCAAAGACCAACTGTGGTATTGGGTGTGTCGTGATACTCGGCGATTGATCCTTCCAATACCTTCTGCCCAACCAGTGCTTGATCTTCACTGCGGAGCTCTTTGCCTCTGTACCAGGCCACCCAGTACCTTCAACACGACCTGTCGCCTTACAGTGTCATCTGCTCAGATTTCCTGAGTGCTCTTCAGAGCCTGTGTGTTCTATACCCAGTCCAACCCTTGGTACGGTGGATTCTGAAATGCCTCCACTCGCTGTCAACGGAACGACGGTGATGTTACTGTCAGTTCCTGGTCATGTTGGAGTGTTTGGAAATGAGATTGCAGATGCTGCTGCAAAGGCGGCCATTTCCCTCCTTTGGCTTGCTACCCATTCTGTTGTGTTGGATGACCTCTGTGCTGTAGTCTTCAGGCATGTGGTATTGCTCTGGACTACGCCTAGGTCTTCTGTTCAAGGCAACAAACTTCGGGGAGATCAAATCACTACTCTTTGCATGGTCTACCACCTCCCGACCCTCTCGCCACGAGGTGGTCATAGTAGCTCGCCTGCGCATTGGAAATTGTCGCTTTAGCCACTGCCACTTACTATGTGGCGATCCAGCCCATCTTTTAGCCACTGTTCTTAACTGTTGACTGTGCACCACCTTCTGGTACCATTCCCGTTTTTTAACCGTCTCTGCCAAATTAGTGTTTTCTGACTGAGTTGTTTAATATGTTGGCTGATGACCCGCGCTCTGTTGATCGTGTCCTACTTTTTTCCACTACACTAACATGGGAAAGGAAATTTTACTCTGTCCCTGCTTAATAATTACAATCATATTTTGTGATGGGTGCTTATGACCACAGTAGTTTTGCACCCTTAAAACAAATAAATGTAGACAGGTTTCTCATAGACACTTCCACAATCACCTGTGACCACCTCTAGGGATCCTGTGCTCAGCAAGGTGGTCACCTTCACTCAGAATGGGTGGCTGGAACGGCCTCCGGGCAAGGCTTCAGATCCCTTGCGCAATTGCTTTGCTCTGAGCTACCACCTCACTTTCAAGGTGTTTTGGTCTTAGCTACAGGTGCTTCAGCTTCTAGAGTGGTCATTCCGGCTGCTCTTCTTTGGCAGGTCCTTCGGTTGCCTCATCAATGGCATTGGGGTGCCTCACGCACCAAACATTTGGCACGTGTTCTGCCGTGGCATTGATGGCGACATTGTTAACATGGTTGCAACATGCCCGCTGTGCGCTCATCATCAAATGGCTCCATGCTCTTTCTTGCCGTGGTCACCCTTGCAGCACCCTTGGGAGTGCATTCACATTGATTTTGCGGGTCCCTTTTTCCTCTTCCTACTGGCTGATTGTTTTTGACACCTTTTCAAAATTTCCTTACGTGGTTCATTGCACATCAACAATCTCGGCAGCCTCTATTCAGGTTTTGTCCCCCATGTGTTTGCTATTGAAGGACTGCCCTCTACAATCATGTCAGACGGTGGCCCTCAGTTTGCTTTCCAATCATTTCGGGACTTTTGTACTTTGCAAGGCATTTGCCATAACCAGGCTGCTCCATTTCATCCACAGTGTAATTGTGAGGTACAAAGGTTGGTTCACATGTTCAAGGTTCAGATTAGAAAACGTGTTGGAAGGTATCTTTGTATTTGGAGGAGAATATATGGCAATTGAAGTTTCGTAAGTAGACCATACCACAGCAATAAATGCCATTGTTGTAACTACACCCATCCCAGATTCTGTATCATTTCTGTGACGTCTCCTCTGTATCGTGACAATACAAAATGGGCTGCCCTTCTATGGACTCCTTTGGTGGCTTCCGTCAAACCCACTTGATAAGGATCCCACACTGGGCAGCAATACTCCAAATGAGGATGGAGAAGTGTGGTGTATGCAGTCTCTTTAGTAGTTCTGTTGCATCTTTTAAGTATTCTGCCAATAAAACACAGTCTCTGGTTCGCCTTTCCTATGGCATTCTCTCTCTCTCTCTCTCTCTCTCTCTCTCTCTCTCTCTCTCTCTTGTGTGTGTGTGTGTGTGTGTGTGTGTGTGTGTGTGTGTGTGTGTGCGCGCGCGCGCGTGTTTTCCAGTTTTCTGATGTAATAGTAATTCCTAGTAGGGATGGGTTGAAACCCAATTTTACCAAATTGAATCTGACTACGAAATCTTAAATAAAACATGTGCCGAATTCCGAACTCCAATTGAATTTTCCAAATTTCGAACCCAAATAATCTGTCAACTCAAGTACCTGTATTTCAAAGAATTACTACTCTATCACAGCCAGTGATGAAGGTAAAACCTTATGGGGTGAATTCCAAATGACAAAATTAACAGTAAAATTTAAGAAATTAAAATTTCATTTAGATTTTTATTTTAAATCATAAGGATTTTTAATACCCCCTACCCTTAAAAGAAAATTGTATGAAACATTGTGATATATACGTTGTTTAGATAATTTAAAAGATAATAAGAAACTTTCTTCACACTCTTACAAACAGTTTCATTATGATGAAACAATAAGTAATTGCAGAATGAAGTCTTAGAAAGAAAAGAATTACTTCTTCATAGGGGCATACTCAAAAATAAAACCTGAAAAGATGAGTAGATATTTTGGATGTTAAAAAAATGTGTATATGTTAAATAATCAAAGGCATTCCATTAGTGACAGACAGGACATTCAGATACAGAAATATGCGTTTATTCAACGTGTGTGTACATGTTATTGCCATGAAGACATTTCAGAACTGTGAAAAGTACGTAACGTGCAGATTGCGCATTCCGGAGGGCAACGGTAACGTAGAAGTAGATATCATTGGAGTAGTGCAGCAACAAAAATCACTTAACAAGAACAAGTCTTCTTGTCCGGATTGTATACCCATTAGATTTCTATCTGATTATGCTGAAGCGATAGCTCTTTATTTAACAGCCATATACAACCGCTCTCTCATTGAAGGATCTGTACCAAAAGATTGGAAAGTTGCACAGGTCACACCTATATTCAAGAAAGGCTATAGGAGTAACCCACTAAACTACAGGCCTATTTCATTGACGTCAATTTGCAGCAGGGTTTTGGAACATATCCTGTATTCAGATATTATGAATTATCTCGAACAGAACGATCTATTGACCCAAGGTCAACACGGATTTAGAAAATATTGTTCATGCGAAACACAACTAGCTCTTTATTCACACGAAGTGATGGGTTGTATCAACAAGGGTTCGCAAACCGATTCCATATTTCTTGATTTCCAGAAGGCTTTTGACACCGTACCTCACAAACGGTTTTTAATCAAATTGCGTGGTTTATGGTATATCGCCCCAAATTTGTGATTGGATAGGGGATTTCCTGTCAGAGAGGACACAGTTCGTTGTAATCGATGGCATCAACAAAAACAGAGGTGATATCGGGCGTTCCACAGGGTAGTGTTATTGGTCCTCTGCTGTTCCTTATTTACATAAACGATTTAGGGGAAAATCTAAGTAGCTCTCTTAGGTTGTTTGCAGATGACGCCGTCATTTACCGTCTAGTAAAATCGTCTGAAAATCAAAACCAACTGCAGAACGATCTGAATAAGATATCAGTATAGCGTAAAAATTGGCAATTGACTCTAAATAATGAGAAGTGTGAAGTCGTCCACAAGAGTATGAAAATAAATCCATTAAACTTTGTTTACAAGATAAATCAATCAAAAGTGATGGCCTTAAACTCCACAAAATACCTAGGAATTACTATTACTTCAGACTTAAATTGGAAAGAACACGTAGGTAATGTTGTGGGAAAGGCGAACCAGAGACTATGTTTTATTGGCAGAACCCTTAAAACATGCAACAGAACTACAAAAGAAACTGCATACACTACGCTTGTCCGTCCATTTTTGGAGTTTTGCTGCCCAGTGTGGGATCCTTATCAGGTGGGTTTGACGGAGGACATTGAAAGAGTCCAAAGGAGGACAGCTTGTTTCGTATTGTCACGATACAGGGGAGACAGCGTTATGGAAATGATACAGGATCTGGGATAGGAATCATTATAACAGCGCTTATCGCTGCGGCGTGGGCTACTTACGAATCTCTAATCGCCAATATTCTCCTCCGAATGTGAAAATATATTGTTGACTCCCACTTACATAGGTAGAAATGATTATCAGAATAAAATAAGAGAAATAACAGCTCGAACAGAGAAATTCAGGTGTTCTTTATTGCTGCGCGCTATTCAAGAATGGAATAGGAGATAAATAGTATAATGGTGGTTCGATGAACCCTCTGCCAGGCACTTAAATGTGATTTGCAGAGTATCCCGTGTAGATGTAGAAGCAAGGGTATTTTGTAGATTTATTTATTCTTTCAAACATTTAAGATCATGTAACTTGTCTGCACAGAATTTTTATTCGTAGAAGATTTAAAAATCAGTACTAGAAGTCAGTTGCCATGCTTTATTTCTAACTATTCCCGTTCAGCATAAGAATAATACAAATGTAATCATTAACGTGATACGTATATTCTCCCGAGTTCGCAATGTCTTTCAGGTTTGTTAGGCGGACAGAATTTAAATATGGTAACAGCTAACACGGACGATTACATGTCTTAATGTTTACATTTGTATTATTCTTAAGGCGAAGAGAGTGTGGAATTTAGGAATGACCATTCATAGGAACAATCCCTTGCCCCTAATAGAAAAACATGTAAGTTGCAGCAGGAAGGCAGTTGTTGTAGTGTCGGGAATATTTCTGTAACATGTGCTTGCTAGTGAGCTTTCTGTGGTACCTTTTAGATAAGACTTCAAATGTATGGCTAATTTTACGAAATGTTTATAATAGCAATTAGATACCAGTATGGTAATTCCGAATCGTATCACTTGATTCCTTGTTATTCAGTTCCTTGGTACTATAGAGCATCATCCCTCATACAATCTAGTGTGTTCGATATCGAACATTTTTAAATGCCTGTTATGGAATCTGATTTGGAACCCACTTCTATGTATCATCATTTCATTGGCATACTTGCACATTTTACATGACCGGTTGGTGTCAGTTGTCTGTCACTTTTCGAAAGGCAGTTGGTGTACATGTTTTTAAGCTTGACCTTAAATGATCTATTGAAACAGATGTCAAGTGGTTGCTGAATTCACATCATCTCGCCTGGATGGCGCACAATTAGAACTTTTTTTCTACGTAATACATAACTCTCTTCTTGAAAATCTAGTGCTTCATTACAGTTCACATACCCCAGCACTGCACAAAATTCGCCGAAATCATTAGACTTGCGCATAATAGTTCGTGATCGGGAGTGCTCACTTTAGTTCGCGGCTCTGCCGCGAACTAGTTCATACTTTTAGTTCGTCCACTCCCAGTGACGTCTGAGCGGCGTGGTCTGCGCATGCAGGTGGAGGGAGAAGTTCCCCGACCTAGCTGCTTCATGCGCTTGCTGCTTGAGCCGCTAACTATATCACACAAACCAAAAGAAACAGTTTGTGAATAATTTCTCGCATTAAAGTTTAGAGTTATCTCTATATCTTGGCATTATGGAATTTATTAGTCACATATTGCAGAGTGCAGAATACTTCAAAGCAGAAATTTTGTAGCACTGAACTATGTAATCTAGCAGGCAGACGCTAATCTCGAAATGGCTTTCATCAGCAGAAGGCAAACATGTGATTTTAATTCTGTTCGTGACCTGTTGTGTGTATTTTTTAGTTCGCGACCTGTCGCGCGTATTTTAGTTCGCATATCGGTCGCAAAGTAGGTCGCTCGTTTTAGTTCGTCTGCTCGTTTTGGGATTTGCTACCACTACTAAAACTACAACTGAGCTGCATCTCGGCTCGAAATGACGGCAACTGGCAGAAGGGAATCAGTCTTCGGAAAAGGAGCGGACAAACTAAGAGGCGAGGGATCTGCGGACTAGTTCGTGTAGTTCGCCTGTGGGAGCGCTCTTCCGAACTAGTTCGTTTGCGAACTACACAAGACTAGAAACCATACATGAAATCAGAATGAGGCAACTTGTACAAGAATCCTAAAGCCTTATGTATTGTTGGTATTTACGTGCAAAAATTTATTTTTGTTGCTGCTTATATTTGAAAGGCTACTACATTTGAAGTTGAACAATGCTGAAGTTATATTTCCTTCGTTGGATGATGTATTAAAATTCAATAGTTGAAAATAAAAAGGCAGCTCCTAGTGCCATTTATCAGTAGTGTTGCCATGTCTACTTCTTAGGAGGAGATCTTTTATTTATTTATTGGCATCTACTTTCTGCTGGTTACAAAAATGCAAAATCTCCTTTTTGAATATCCGTGAAAATCTACCCTTTTTTTTTCATTTGGACTCTCATGAGACAGACACTGTGTAGTACCTCTACGTATTGAGGGATGAAAGGGATTTCCCGTAAGAGTCACAGGCAAGTCGCTCTTGCTATGCGGACATTGTGACATAGAGGTTTTAGGTGGGGGTGGTTTCATAAGTGGTTGTGTTGAACACTGATAGAGGTCAGGCCGGAAACTGCAGCCATTGCCGAATGCTTTTTGTATTCTGCTTTGTTTGTTTGGTACACTGGCACTGCTCATTGTTTCGTTTTCTGATTCTGAAATGAGTGTATAGAATAATACTGGTTAGTCATGTGACATAAACATTGCTTCTGTAGGCAAAACAGCGCTGGAAAAACATGCTGAAGGTCAGAAACATTTAAATAATGCTAAGAGATTTGAAGGTCAAGGGACTCAATACGTCTTTTGTAAGTGCTTCTTCTATGTTAAACCGCCAGATAAAAGTGGCAGAAGTTGGACTGAGCGCATTTGTAGCAGAGCACACTCTTTCTTTCATTGTAATGGAACATTGGCCACAATTGATTAAAACTGTTTGTACAGATTCGGAGAGTGCAAAAAAAGTAACTTGCGGGTGGACAAAAGCTACAGCCATCATGTAGTGTGTTAGTGGCATTTAGTGTAAACATAGATTGTGTCTACAACTCAGAGAAAATAAATTTTCTCTAATTGTAGATGAATCCACAGACATAAGTGTTACAAAACACTTCTGTCTAGTCACACGTGTTAATGTAGGGTACGATATTGTTGATGGTTTTGTTATCTTTCACCAATAAGTGATGGGACAGAAAATTGTTAGTTCATTTGTAGCACACAATATCCCCCTTAAATAAAGTAAGCAAAATTACAGCTGTTGGGAAATGATTTCCTATAATTCGTCGACCATCCTTTGTCCCACTATTCCATGTTGACATGGTGTAATTACAGAAAAAAAATTTCTTCAACATGATAGATACGCTGTAAATAAATAATATTCAGGTAAATTTGAAAAAAAAAAATGGATTTTTTTTTAGTTGTAATCCTTGAGATCATTTCAGCCTTGCCATTCGAAATTATACGATTTGTGTCTACTTCTTTCCGTGGAACCAGATTGGCAACACTGATCAGAACTATTCAAAGTGAGGTCATTTCATTTTATGACATCACATCTTACAGCGAATCTATGGAAAATAAAGTAAATAACACAAACAAAAGTGCACCATTATACAAAGTAAACTACAACATTCATAACTGAAGGTTTCCATATAACACTTCGGATTCGGGATTTGGTAGTATCCGGCCAGTATGCACCGAATCTTCGAATTGGAAGCCAGTGTGCTACATTCGGCGAATAATGGATTTGGACACAACCCGAATTCCTAGGTATTTATTGGAGTTTATGGCCTTCACAGTTGATTGATTTATCTTGTAAATGAGGTTTAACGGATTTCTTTGATGCTAGTTATGAGCTCAGGATTATTTGTTTCAAAGAGATCAAGTGTGTTTTGACATACATTTACAATTCTGGTTGTTCGAAGTAATTCTCAGAGAATGTGTTAAGTACAATTTTGCACAATGTTTTGTGTGTACCTCCTGATTCGAACATATAATTTCGCCAACAGATTGATGGTCAGTTGAAATCACCGCCTACTATTATTGTGCGAGTCGGGTATGTGTTTACAATTTGACACAGATTTTCTTTGAACCTTTCTGCTATTGTATCATTAGAGTTGGGAGACCGGTAAAAGGAACCAATTAATAACTTTTTACGATTTTCAGTTACAACCTCCACCCATAATAACTCACAGGAACTTTCAACTTCACTACATGATAGACTACTTTTGACAGTGACAAATACGTCTACTGAACTTATTTCCAGCTTAAGCCAACTTTCGCTACCTATAATAAATGTTTTGGTGCTTTCTATTAACGCTTGGAGCTCTTGTACTTTCCTGACACAGCTATGACAATTTGCAACTGTTATACCAATAGTTTCTAGATCTATATTTCTCCTGTGACCCACCTGCACCATTTAAGACAGCCCATTTTGTTTTTCTCCAAAGCCCTCTATCCTAAAAAACCACCCAGTCCACGCCACACGGTTCCCGCTGCTGTGTAGCTGCTTCCTTTGTGTAGTGGACTTCTGACCTATTTAGCGGAACCTGGAAACCCATCACCATTTGTCACAAATCAAGGAATTTGCAGCAGAACCGCCAGAGCCTCTGATTCAGACCCTCCTACATTTGGCTCTGTACCTGAGGACCGCAGTCGGTCCTGTCGATGAGTCAATGATGCTGCAGATGATCAGCTCTGCCTTCATCTCTCGAGCAAGACTGGCAGTCTTTACCACCTCAGATAGCCGCTCAAATCTGAAGAGAATCTGTTCTGATCCAAAGTGTTGGTACCAACATGAGCAACCACCCACAGTTGGCTGCACCCTGCCTCCTTCATGGCATCCGGGAGAACCCATTCCACATCTGGAACGAGTACCCCCGGTATGCACACGGAGTGTATATTGGCTTTCTTCCCCTCCTTACTGGTCACATCCCTAAGGGGCCTCATTATCCGCCTAACGTTGGAGCTCCCTACTACAAGCAATCCCACCCTCTGGGACTGCCCGGATCTTGCTGAGAGGTGACCACAGGACTTGTGGCACCATCCGGCTCAGGAAAGATTGGTTCCCCGGAATGCTTTACGCCGTCCACCACGTGCTGGGTAGACCTCCAAAACCATCACGGATGGGGCGGCGACCTCCATGTGTGCAGTGACTGGACTGATCAAATCCACGGGCCGATCGGTGGGCACATCAGACACACAGGGGGACTTTTGGGCTCTTGCAACCGACCAACGGCATTAGCACCCATCGACTGAAGCATCAAGCTTCACAACCGCAGCCAACGCCACCTGAAGGTGCAAACGAACAGTCACCAACTCAGCCTGCATCTGCAGACAGCAATCACAGTCCCTAGCCATACTAAGCCCAAAGAACAATTGAAGTGTAGGACTACAAACCGCAAGTATCTTCAAAACAGTAATAAATGAGCGGAAGGGTACACTAAACTATTTATGCGAATGCGAATCAAAATATTTGTGAACACACAAAAATTTAAGAAAAGAAAAATGCAGAGGAAAATCAAAATGTCTCTTCTATTGAGAAGCCGGATTAACTCACAATTGGAGAAAGCTGAAGGTGCTGCTGTCTGCTGAAGTGTGAACTGACGGTAGTATAAAAACTGTAATTTGGTTTCAAAACAAAGACAGATGACTGTCGCAGCGCAATTCACACGGCGGAATAATACACTAACCAGCTGCCAGCTATTTAATGTGAATATGAATCAAATATAAATGCGTGCATACAATAAATTTAATGAACTGAAGGGAAAGTGCACAGAAAAGTAAAAATATGTTGCTTCTAGTGAGAAGCTGTTTACACTTACAACTGAAAATGTGCTGTCACTGGAGAGGTGTGCACTGGATGATGGCCACTCGGTGACACTGGGCCCAAGGGTTTGGACACAGCCCTCAATGGGTTTCCGCTGTAGTGTCCAGTTTACAAGGTCGATGCCTTTGTCAAGTTCGGACCTATGATGGTGTGTTGATGTGCCTCCATGATTGTGTCCGCAGGTGGCAGCTGGGCCGCATGATGGGCCGTGCCGGGCCTCCAGTTCGCAGCCTCTTCCTGACCTGGGTAGCACATCTGCTGCGGAGAGGCTACTACCTTCTTCCTGTGTACCACTACCTACTGTGGTCACCTCCACAACTTCACCACTGCAGCTTCCGCCACTCCAGATGCTAAGCGAATCATTCCCTTGGGTCTGTAAGACAGACCGACCATCTCCTTGCATCAAGGCCACTGCGCTTTTATTCCCAAGTGATGCTACACTTTTCACAGATGTTCCAGAGAATAATGACCGCTCTCTCCATTTGTTGCTAAAAGTCGTCAGTCTTGCCATTTCTGCCCATCAGGATGAGATACAAGTTACTGAAGGGCCCGATGCTGAGATGCTGCCCACACCACATACAAATGCCCTAAGCCTTTTCACTTTGTTTCATACTCTTCAATATCGGCTAGGAACCTCTCTTCACCAAGCATGGACAGGCCTGTTCCTTCCTCCATGGAAGGAATGGAGATCAATGACTATTGTACTTTAAGGGCGGAGCATCTACTTCTCAAAGGGCGAGGGATGCTAAAATGCACGATTGACCACGACATGGAATAGTTCAAATCCCACTGACAAACTCAATGTTTTTGCCAGAGGTCTCGCTCAATGCTTGACAGGGCTACTGGCACAAAACCTGACGGAAATCAGTGGGCAGAGCCGAGGCAGACGTGGCTGTGTCAGCATTTGAAGTTCAGACTTATCACGGTGAGCATCGCCTGTTGTGTGTTACAGCACACGTTCTAAAATGATGCACAGTTTAGACGACTTATGAACCAAATATGCAATTCACAAAACTAACATAATTAAATTGGTCTACCATTAGACAATGGTATCAATGAAATACATGTATCATATATGCTTTATCATTGTGAACACATTGTTTAAAAGAAACCATACTGATGTTGCGATCCACATTTGTGGACTACAAGACAGCAGCTCTGATGTACCAAAGATAATCAACATGCTACAAAACTGACAAAAAATAATACGGTCTTCACATCTGAAAAAAAATTATATGTGTAATCCATCAGATAAAATGGAAGAAAATACATATGCAATACGCCCCGAAGTTAATCAGCAAAGCTAAAACTTGACATCACTAATTAAAACTGAAGAAAAGGTCTCTGCTTCTCAAGGAGGCTATTGCTAAAATGCATCCAGTAATGCTCTTCAGACAGTTATGTCTTCTAATTTAGCACTTTGTTGGAATCATCCCTTAAAGCACAAAATTATCTAACTTAGATACCACCCACTCTTTGTCCTCAAAGTGAATTACATTCATACTGTTAGTGATGTCAATGAGGTGCTTCGCTACAGCTGAGGAGCCACTCTGTTTTATTGTGTTCCTTAAATTGAACTTTAAAATTTCATCCTTTTTGCCCCACATACTTCATACTACAATCCTGACATTTGATTTCGTATACACCTTATTTCCCCATCCAGTTCTCTCCTGTGTTAATCTTATGTTGTTGCCTCTGTTCTAGTTGTTGTTGGTTCTGAAGGCAATTTTTACATCTTTCCTGTTATGTAACTTCCTAATTTATGAGATGGTTCCCCAAAATGGCATAACTCAATATTTCTGAGAGTTTTTCATGGTTCACTGGTTTGTACATCTTATCACCCGTGTCATAACCAATTTCTATGGCTATTTGCCTAAATTTTGTTTTCATTTCATCTTTCTCGCTTTCAGGGATTAGCAGAATGGAGATAAGGTTGTGAAGGCTACTTAAAAAAAAGTTTCATGTTTATGGTGGTGGTATGACTTAGCACATGCAACTGTGGGTTTCCTATAAATTCCTCACCCGAGATATTTATTCTTATTCTCAATCCTCATATCAAGGTAATTTAAAATCCCTTGTTGTTCATGCACAACTGTAAATACTATGTTTCTGTGCCTCTTGTTGAGGTTCCTTGTAAATTTATTTGTTCCTCAGTCTTGATACACTACAAGTATATCGACAACATACTTCACATATACTGCATGTATATTTTATCTTTGTACTAGACATTTTCCTTTAAAACTGTTTCATGTGCATTCTGAAAGATGTCTGCCATTTGATCTGCTAAAGCGCAACACATTGCTAAGTCATTTTCTTGTTGGTAAAGCCTGCTGTTAAATTTAAAATAATTAATTGATAGGACAAATCATAACATTCCTATGAATTCAGCAATTCCAGTTTCAAATATTTTGCCATGTTGATGTAAATTATGTCCTATAATGTCTATCGTTTCTTCTATTGGCACAATTGTATACAAATTGATTCACATCTAAAGAAGCTAATCTTGGATCACCATTTAAACTGCACTATTGTTTCAGATGTGTGATCTCCGTACTACTTTTTACTGAAAAGCTTTCCTTAGAAGTATACCACTATCATACCATCTCTCTTAATTGTTTAACTAATTTTACTCCTGGTCCCTTTCTTTCATTAATTAATGGCCTCAGCTGTTCACCATTTTTGTTGGGCAGGGGGGGGGTCATTATCATGCCATCCAAATATGGAGCTACCAGGTTCATCACTATAAAGTAGTCTATTTCTTTTTTGTAAACAAAAACTTGTTTCCTTTATTAGTTCTTAAGTCATGCTTCAAATCTATACTAGTATAATCATATTTAGCTTCTACTGTACAGTTTTCACCAAAGAAACTATTGACTTTATAGAGATAATCATCTTGCTCGATTATGATAGCCGCATTTCCCTTGTCCCCTTTCACTACTAATAGTTTTTCTTAAAGCTTTAAATTCACTTCTTTTGCCTCTCTGCCCACTCTCGCACTTGTTAATACTTTTCAATTATTTTATTAACATTATACGTTACATTACACTGGTCCTCTCGTGGTATTTTTAAATTAACTGCAAAAGTTTTGGTAATCACCAATAGTATATGGATTTTTTGCTAATGGTATGGGTGGATCCTCATATTTAAAGTATTTAGGTAGTGGAGACTTCCTCTTTAGGAAATATGTCAGTATAGTTCTTAACCCTTGGATAAAAGTTAAGATTGTTCATATCCCATGTTCTCACCTCGTTTTTACACCACTTGAAAAATGAAATCACTGATATCTTTGTATAATTTGTTAAATTTTATGCCACACAAGTATTTAGATAGATGTAAATGCACAACTCATCTCCTACAGAGGTTTCTTCTTATTCAACTCCCTAAGTCGTCATTGATTTAGATTTTACAAAACTTTCTACCTAACCTGTTTGTCAAATTACTTTTAACATTAATTTTAAAACTTTTTGTCACGTAGGTGAAAGTCGCCTCACTTTCTATGCACCATTCATTGAAATTGATGTTAAGGACAACTTTCATAATTTTAATATTGAGAGTACAGTACATGTGAATACCTTGTGGCATGAACTCGTTACTGTGTTGATGCTTCCACAGCAAGGAGATGCATGAGACAATTTAGAGAAATGGTGAGGTAGCAATACGTCCAATACCTGGAATTCCACGAGTCTCTACATGGCAACAAGAAGAAGAATGCTTTATGTGGGCCCAGAATGCTCCTTTGTGAATCATCCAGGAACTAAAGACAGATTCACGTTTCCTGGGATTGTTGAGAACTGCTCTCAGAAGATAAATGGACATGGAATTGAATCACAATGTGCTCTTATCAAAGAACCATGTCTGACAAACAACTTGTGGATACACTAGCAATTAGCTCTTGGGGAGATGTTGATTGGAGGAAAGTAATTTTCTCCAACAAATTCATAATTGAGACAACAAGCAGAGGCCCTGCTCTTGATTACCTAACAGATGGACAACAATAAGACATGCACTTTGTGGCCACACATGCTAGAAGCACAAATGTGAATATTGGGCTTGATGTGTTACATGGGCGAAGGAACTTTAGACTGTATCCAAACCAAGTTCAATTCAGCATGCTATGAATATTTCCTTGAAAATTTAATTATCTCTGGAGCTTGGTTTCGGTATCCTGAAGGATGCCTCACATACCAACATGATTATCATTCATCACACACTAGCATTTGAATTCACAGCTGGTTTCAAAGGAGGGTGAATATTATTTAGCACCTTCTGTGACCTCTAAGTCACCTGATCTTGATTGTATATGAGCTCAACTTAGAAGACTCATGGGACAATTGGAGAACAATTAACCATGCTCTGCTCTGAGAGCTATGAATGTCATATGGAATATGGTCAAATCTTCATGTGAGATAATTGGTTGGGCTTTATATATAGACTTGTAAATCATATGCCTTGAAAGTTCCAACTGTTCTTGCTGCCAATGGCACGTGGACAAAATACATAAGCTAAGACCTACTTACTACTATATTACAGTAGAACCTCCTTTTTTACACTTTTCAAGGGACTTCAGTAAAATAGTGTAAAATGCAGGAAAGCGTAAAATGCAGGAAGTAGTGTTTTAAACGGTAAAATGTGCTTACTGGATCAGCCTCGCATTTTCGTAGATTATTTGTGATATATATATACATAATAGGCATCTAAATACTCGCCAGGAAGTTTATTATACAATAAAGGTTATCCAAATTTTTACTATTTTAAGCACAGGGCAGAACTGGTAATTTTATGGGAAGTAGAAATTTGAGATGTAATTTCATTCATTATAATTGAGGACACCACTGCTGGGCTATGTAAAACATCTTTAAAATTACTTGAACCAGTTCGATAGATATCGTTTGGACCCGCTGCCAGGCTATGTAACACATCTTCAAATTACTGCCTTTTACTGGCATTAATTATTTATGTAGTAAAACTCCTAAAGTTCCATTCTTTTTGTATTTTTCGATGTTTCACTCGACAATATTAGAGAATTTATTCATGTTCTCGAGTGCAAACATATGCATATGCATTTTTGTGATGTTTGCATAGGATTGGCATCTCACACTATTACCGCTTTTTTGAGGTTGTGGGTATTATGATACCAAACTTTGATAGATAACGTTCTTTATGAATCAGAAATATGTATCACAAAAACAATGCAACTCTTTATTCTCACATCAACAAAGCAACTGGTTCTGATTGTTTGAGTACACGCCAACCATTGTGGCAAAGAAGCTGGTGGAAAGAGGAATTACATCGTCACAAATCGGCGCGTCATAAGTCAACTAGATACGTACTGCCAACAATGATACGCGAAATATACGTTTGATTAAATGCAAAGTGTCAAGAAACTTGACTGTGAATAATTTTTAAGTGCTATACTTTAAGGGGAAAGCCATGCTAGCATCAATTTATGTAGAATACGTCATTTTTTCTTCACGAACATGCTTTCAAAAAGTGTAAAATGCAGGAAAAGTGTAAATATGATAATGCAAAAATGAGGGCGAATTAACATTGTGAACATAGGAAATTTGACGGGACCAACAAAAAATGGTGTAAATGGCAGGAAAATGTAAAAACCGGGAATGTAAAAATGAGGTTTTACTGTATTTGTATTTTTATGGGAGGTCAGGTGAGATTTCCTTCTGAAGGTTATTTTTAGAGGTCAAATTCATAAACCTTATTCACTGAAGAGGACATTCAAAAAAAGTGAAAAAGTATAATTTAATAACAAAAAGTAAATAAAGCACAAAAAAATTGTAATGCGATAAAGTGTTATTTTTTCAATTGCAGTGGTGAGATTCAATGCAAAACACACTACAGCTACCAGTAAAAGATGCTGACAAACTGCTAAGCAGCTCTCTCTCTCTCTCTCTCTCTCTCTCTCTCTCTCTCTCTCTCTCTCTCTCTCTAGCATAACTGTCGAATAGGCCTACCATAGTTGTCGAACAAGTATTAGATTGGAAACATGTATAAGGAGTTTGAAAAATATGCCAATCAGCTGATAGATTTCTCTTAGCTAAGAATAAGGCCAGGTGACAGTCAAAGCAATTACAAATAAATATATCCATTTTTAATATTTTTACTGTGACCTTTTGTCTAAGGATTAGACTGTTATAAAGTAGAACTTTCTGAATCACTGTAGAACCAACAACTGCACAATTTATAGCAAATTAAGGTTTAAAATATTACCTGCAAAGATCCAAATAAAACATAAAAAGAAAGACAGTGGACTCGAGTTAGTTTCGAACATTCACCCTTACACTTGTAAGCAGTCATCCTTACACTCAAGCATTGAAACAGATGTGAAATACTTCTTCTTGTAGTAGTACTACGGAAATGGAGTTCTTATATTTAAACCATTTCTACATGCTGGGAATAATGTTTTTCAAAAGAAATGATATGATGAGTGAATTACAATGAATCTCAACGTATACTGTATCATAACTATTATATTGCTTCCATTTGATGATGTAGACGTGTATCTGAAGCTCCAAAGACCACTAGAGTTTGGAAGACACATTCCTGAACTTGGGCATGCACAATACTGTGTTCTTGAAGCCTGAATTATTCAGGTTGGGCAATCTCTGTGCCTCTCATTGTCATTGTGGTGAATGTTATAATGAGGGGGGGGGGGGGGGGGGGGAATCAGTTGTTGTGTGGGAGAGGTATCATAGTTGATGGCCAATTGGACCTCAGAGGTACATCGATAGTACTGGATCATGTTTTGCCCATTGTAGTTATAATGGGTCTCCAGTTTGCAAGACTGCAATAAAGAAATTACAAGAAATAAAAATAAACAGCAACAATGATGGGAACAGAAGCCATATATAAAGTTGTTTGTGTGTATCCCCATAAGGTTGCAGGGAAAGATGTTTTTATCAGAGAGTATGTATGTTTGAAAAATCAAAGAATAAGTATGTTTAAAATAGAAAGTGGTTTTCTTGTACTATTTCTCATAGAGCCAGGGAGTTGGAAAGGAATGCAAAATTCGATATTAATAAGAAACTATTAACTAATTCTCAGTAGTCAGGATATTTGAGGGCTCACTCATGCTGTACTGTGAAGGTGTTCACTAGTATGCCTGATAGTTGGATAAAGGAATAGGAAGACCGATAGGTGGAGATTCATGTTTGAATGTGCTGTTGGTGGGTTGTGAGACGCAGATGAAAGGAAGCTGTTTGCTCTGTCTGAAAGTTGGAATTCATTGTGCTGTGCATTCAGACGTGTCCAGCCTCGACCATATTATTCTCACATCATACTGTAAGTGGAAGTGGTGGTGTGATACCAGTGTGAAAGTTTTACAAAATATGTAAACCCCACTGAAATTACCCTGGTAGATTTCTTGAAACAAGCAGTGGAATCTCCAGACTGGCTAGGCATCTAGTACATTACTTTTTTTCGTGCCCCCCCTTTTTTTTCGTATACGTACTGCACATATTACTGTAGTTTGAAGTATTTTCTACAAGATTAAATTTTACTTGCTATATTCATCGTTAGGTTTTAAAAGGTTATTCAGAGAATGTCTGATTGTATTAATAAGATGCCACACTTCAACAATTTTTTTGTTACATGGCAGATATAAATACCATCACTAATCAGTGGTCATGATTCTTGAGATGGGCATGGCGAGCAACATGTTCATGAACTGTTAGTAGATTTACTGATCGTTGATGTCTTGTCTCCATCAAAATGAAACTCACAATTTTCTACGAAATATATTATTTTGTAATGTTATTTATTTATTTTTGCAGATGAAATGGAGGCACGGCAGAACTTCCATGCTAAACTGACCCGATACCTGACATACTTCGGTCTGTGTGTTGCAACCTGCATTGTTCTTCAAAAGAACACTTTGGTTGCTGGAGCTATAGGCTTGTCTGTAGCATTGTATATTTCAGTATCTGAGTACACCCTACGTTCAGCTCCAGCATCTAGTCCAATACTTAACAATGTGTGATGATGGGACTGGTAATCAGCCAGTGGAAGTTATGTGGGCAGTCTTACTGTTCAATTTTGAGTGAATATTTCTTATAGTCACACTCTCAGTGATATAATTTCTATTTTCCTGGGACATGTCAAAGTGAAAAATACTGTTTATATCTTTCTAGGGTGCATAAGGAGGGTGCACAAGGGCACTTGCCCAGTGATTCCATTATGCTTAAGTTGTGTCTTATGCTGATTGCAGCAGAAGTATTAAAAGGCTGTGTTTTGTGTTTATGTGGAGAGAGAGAGAGAGAGAGAGAGAGAGAGAGAGAGAGAGAGAGAAGGGGTGGTGGTAAGGTGCATATTTGTGTCTCTTGCACAAGGATTTTTTCCCTAATAAAGCCACACAAGTCAGTTTTGTGCAGATTTATTATTATGATGTTTACGGGTTTAATTTTTTAAAAGTTTTTGTTGTTGCATGTAGACCTCTGGCAAAACTCTTGTATTTTGATAATTATTAATGTGGTTGTATGATCACTAAAATTATTCCTGTAATAAAATCTTTTCTGTGATAGTTGAAGTGTAACTGACTACTTAAAATTGGAAATGTTACCTTAGAATAATTTAAATGTTTTAGCACTAATTAAAGTACCTACCTTGTTTGTGTAAATAGTTATACTATTTAAAGTTGTTGCTCAGTTTCTATGTTGATTCTTAAGTAATAAGCATTTAGATGCAATAATGGTCTCTTGGGCTGCACATACTATCTACATTTATCTTTTAACTTTACAGGCCACCTTATGGCAGTGAAACTGAAAGATGGTAAATTTGTTTTACCACAAGTGAAATTAGTGTAATGATCTAAGACTGCTGTCACTTTAGTACTCTGTGGAAATGTTGTGGCAGTATATGGCAATTAATGAGTACTGTACTGTGTATTTCATTGTTGAGAAGTGAATTCTTCTTGTCTTGTTTTTATTAATTTTAAAAGAATATCACTCCTGCACAACATAATGTATGTAAAACTTTAAAAATTTAATCTGGGCAATATTTATTAAATTTCTAATACAAACTTTCTCAATTGCAAATCTCATACATCTTTGAGTCTACAGCTAATGACTGCTTTCACTTCATTTACTTGTAACACCATTATTTGTGATTACTGTAATTTGTGTATGGTAGATGATACTTTTAAATATTAGAATAATGACAGCATGACAGCGAGTAGTCATTATTTTTCAATTAACCAGGTTTTCCCATTGTAGAACTGAGTGAATTTATTCATTCGAAAGTGTACACAAGCTAGGAAAAGTAAAGATTATTAATTCATGATTATGACTCTCTCATAAGAAAATGTATTTCTTTTGGAATTAACTTGGTTTAATAATCCCAGTTATCAGTCTATGTGGTTTATAGATATGGCAGCATATTTGCCAAAATTATTGACATTCATGAGAGTAATGGATAATTTGTTTCCTTATTTGTATGAATGATATTTGAGTGCTGTCAAGCCTTAGTACAAGAGATACAGATGGAATTTTTTAAATGGTAATAGTACTTCAAGGCAGCTCACTGACTCCTAAGAAGTAAATCAAGCAATATTGATTTTCTAACAATGGAAAATCCACGTTGGAATATCGATAGTAGAGGATAGGCAGCAACTTGCTGCAAAGATGAACACTGAACTGCAGACAGGCACATAAAATAAACAACATTCACAAAACTTAAATTTTTCCCATGGCCTACGCCCGAAAAAGGAACAGGATGGTTGTCGTGTGCTTCAGCTATGTTTGAGTTAGTGTGTTTCTTTTTTGGATGAAGGCCACAGCAGAAAATTTAAATCGTATAATTGTGATTGTCTATTTTATGTTTCTGTGTGCAGCTAGCGATCATCTTCATGGAGAGTTTTTATCTATCCTCTATTATTAATATTGATTTTCTGAGAGAGACATTGTATTTACACACACTGCTGCTGTTAATAACAGAATCAGAGGACGAAAGTTTTGAATTTTGTTAAAGATAAGGTATATCAGTTTAAAATAGAGATTGATAATTATTGCTACAAGAAGCAGCTAGCTCAAAGGTTACATAATGGAAAACTTGAATATGCTGCACATTTAAAATACTGACACCTTATAGTGACTGTATGTAGAGAACCACTGGAACTATTTGCCAAGTTTTGAATATTGTGAAGGACCTAGGAATTTTTGGGCATTAAAGAGGCCTCGAAGGGGTGGTTTTGTGGATCAACAAATGTAGTCCAATGAAGAAAATGAAATGCAGAACTTTGCAGTAATATCGGTGTTTTTTCTCTGTCAAAGGTTGCAACTGCAAAATTTATCATTTATGATATTTATGTAAAGACAAAAAATCATCACTACTTGAATACTCGGTCACTGAAGGAAAACAGACATATCTACCCCACACTGAAAACATAATTTTTAGCACATTCAACAATTGTGGCGTCTGTTCTTTCAGGAATGTCAGACATTTATAAGTGGTTCGGATGGGGTACATGCTTGGGTAGTCCTTACAGGTGTGTTAAGGCTGAGTGCCTAATTGGCATAGAGGGTTGTGGTGTCGCACAAGTATAAAGTGCGTGCCACCTACTTTCGCCGTGCGCCGCCATGCACGCATGACATCAGCCTCGAGCGCCCTCTGCTACAACTCCGCTTGTGGCCACCACTGAACGACATCGTTGACTTGGGACCACCACTGAACGACATCGTTCACTTGGGACTGAGATAGGAACCAGTTAACACTTCGGAATCAGATAGGCACCAGTGAAGACTTGGCTATCAGACAGGCCTCTAGCTCAACTATGTATCAGCATTCTGCAGTACTGAGCTATGTAAAAGTTAAGTATTACTAAGTCTCTAAGAAATATAGATCTCATTCTAATTTACTCTAGTGTTTCTAGTTTCTGCTGTCCCACTGGCTGGTCGCCTCCTACCTGCACAAGCGTGCATCCTTTATTCCTGTGTCGGTCTTTCTACTCGGCCACCGACACCTACGACGGAAACGAGACACAAAAGCGGCGACGAGGCTGGGACACAAAAAGGGTTAGCACAACTTCCAAGTAAGCAGGAGATCTTCATTTGAGTAATGGCCCCAGCACAAATTTTCATATGTCCATTTTGTGTGCTTACATCACTGTCTAGCAGCTGAGACTCAAAAACCCAATTAAAATTTAGCTCATTTCTTCCAAATATTTGAGGATTATATTTACAAAAGAACCAATTCATAAAGTATACTGATTAAATCACACTCTTTGACCAGAGATACGTTGTCATGTTGAAATGGAAGCAGGCTTGACTTTGAAAGCAAAGTTGTCAATTGAACACAGCACTTATACTGAAAGCAGGTTTGTTGCAAACTGAAACATACATGCAGCACTCTCTGGTAGAGTGCTCTGCTATTTATACACAGACAGAATGTACCAGAAATTAGAAGAATAGTTAGTGTAAGAAACGTGTAGAAATTACAAGTGAACATAAGAAACATGTAGAAAATTCTGGAAATGATAATTACAAAGAAATAAATTTTTGACAGTGGATGGGATTGAACTGGCGACCTTCAGCACCACAAGTGGTGATGCTATTCATTGCACCATGATGGCAGTCGAATAACTTGGTGTTGCAGCATTGCTCCCTCTCCTGATAAAAACAGCGACCCACTGTTAGGTTCCCTTTGGAGCCAGCTGCAATGTCCTGGATCTTGATCTTGTCTTGGGTTCTCTGTATGGCAGTTCTGGAGAATCCTTCACTTCAGCATGATTACTGACGACAGACGTTCCTGTCGTGGCTTCATAAGTATCATTACCGTCCTAAGAGTCCTTGGAACAAGAAGCCATTTTCACCTATCTACTCTTCAGGATCATAGTGAGACTTCATGCAGAGGACGTGAACAATGGCTCTTCATTTTTGTCATTTCGGCGATGGCTCATAATCCTCGACTTTGTATGTGACATCTGACAGGTGGCATATGACACGATACGGACCAAAGTATCGCTTCAATAACTTTTCTGACAGTCCAACCTTCCGTACAGGGGTAAAAATCCATACCAGATCTCCTGGGCTGTACACAACAGGTCGGTGCTTGTCGTTATACCGCTGACGGTCCTTCTCCTGGGCGTCCTATGTCCATATGCGAGCCAGCTGTCTTGCTTCTTCGACCCTAGTGATTATCTGTTTCACATATTCATCCTGAGTGTCGTCCGGCTGGAATGGGAACAGCGTAGCCATTGTCGTCTCAGCTTCACAGCCATGGAGCAGGAAAAACGGCATGAAGCCTGTGGTGTCTTGTCTTGTAGTATTATAAGCAAATGTCACGACTGGCAGTATTGTATCCCAATCTTTCTGCTCAACATCGATGTACATCGACACCATATCTGGTAACGCCTTGTTGAAATGTTCTGTAAGACCATTTGTGTGACGATAGTATGCAGTTGTCATTCTGTGGACAGTGTCTCAACGTGACATTACTTCTGATACTAGTTTGACTGGAATACTTTTCTACAATCAGATATCATCACATGTGATGCTCCATGCTTCAAAATACTGTGTTCTACAAGGAATTATGCGATCTTGCGAGCTTCTGCAGTCGGCACAGGTCTGGTGACAGCGTAGTGTGTGAGGTAGTCAGTGCAGACTATTATCCATCGGTTACCGGTTGTCAACTTTGGGAACCTCCCTAAAAGTTCGATTCCAACTCGGTGGAATGAAGCTGCTGCAGGTGGAATTGGTACGAGATGCCCTGGAGGTAATTGTGGCACATGCTTCAGTCGCTGGCACTCTTTACAGTGACTGACATAGTGCTTGACAGATCCCTAGAGACCTTTCCAGTAATACCTGCGTCTGATTCTGCCTAGGGTCTTCACGAATCCCAGATGACCGGATATTGGAGCATCCTGGAAATACTTGAGAATAGCTGGATGGAGATGAGCTGGAACGACCAGTAGCCATTTGAGACCCAGTGGACTGTACGTAGTTGCTCTTATACAATGTCCCATTTATCCACTAATAAATTCTTCGAAAGGCAGTCGGCATCATTGTATTTGTGCCCATTATTGAATACCACTTTGTCGTCGTACTCTTAGAGTCTTAATGCCCATCTTGTTAGTCAACCTGAAGGATCCTTCAAGCTAGTCAGCCAACACAAAGAATGGTGGTCTGTCACGACAGTGAATGGTTTGCCAAATAAATACGACCGGAACTTGTTGATAGCCCAGATAACTGGAAGTGTTTACTAATGGAGTATTCTTGATGCATAGGCTATAACCTTTTCAGCATCTATCTGAATTTGCACAAGCACTGCACCAATCCCATACCCACTAGCATCAGTGTGAAGTTCGGTTTCCTCATACTTGCTGTATAAGGTTAGAACTGGTGTGGAAGTTAGCCTCCTTAAGTGCCTGGAAAGCTCTTTCTTTCGTCTCATCCCAGTAAAACTTGGTGCCTCCCTGCAGAAGTTCTTGCAATGGACATGCCTTGTTACAAAATCCTTTTATGAAACGTCGATAGTATGAGCACAGCCCGAGAAAACTTCTTACAATACGAATGTGTTGAGGAGTTGGAAATTCTGTGACTGCCCTTACTTTATCTGGATCAGGACGGAAACTATCCCCGTTGACTAGGTGCCCTCAGGATTTTTGTCTTTGGCGGCGAAGAGGCACTTCTTTGGATTGAAGCGGAGTCCCGCAGTCTGAACACACTTCAACACAGTTCTTTCGAGAAAACGACAATGTCATCTGAATAGTAAAGACACTTCTTCCACTTAAGGTGTCACAGCAAATTGTCCATCATGCTTTTGAATGTGGCTGGAACATTACATAATCCAAATGGCATTACTTTGAATTCATTGAAGCCGTTAGGTGTAATGAAAGCTGTCTTTTCCCTGTCAGCTTCGTCAACCTCGATTTATCAGTAACCTGTCAGCATGCCAATAGTTCAGAAGTATGTAGCTCTTTTCAAGCAATTTAAGGTGTTGTCAATGCTCGGCAATGAGTAGAAATCTTTCTTTGTGATTTTGTTCAGCCACTGATAGTCGTCACAGAATTGCCACATGACATCCTTCTTTACGAGGACTACCAGAAACGACCAAGGACTCTCCAAAGGTTGAAAAATGTCATTCTGCGACACTCTATATGAAGGCTGGCTAATTGGTTAATGAGCCCCAGTATTGATAAGGTGCCTTATCGTGGGCGTTTTCGTCTGACTATTCTCCTTCTGAGGTGTGAATGCACCTGAAAATTGGCGTAGTATAGCTAACACCCGCTGGCATTGTTCCTTGGTCAGTCTGGGCCCTACTGACAGTTTCATGGTTGTTTCCTCCAGTGTGTAGTCTGTACTAACAGCAGAGCATGGGTCTTCGTTGATGACGTTGAGCTCGCCGTCCTGGATTGGTTCACTTGTCGCGATACACATTCCTTTGGGGATAAGTTGTGACTGCTCATGACAACTTGTGATACAAATCTCTCCTTGACCACCGGTAATGCTTATGATAGCCGCTGATATGTAAATTTCTTTTGTGAGCCTAATAAACTTTTTATTATCAACAAGCACTTCGCAGTTTAACCGATCATCTGTGTTTGTGACTGCAACTCTTCTCATTGTCAATGGCGGGATCATCACATTGTCAATGGCAAATAACTTCACAGAAAATTCTGTATTACGTCGGAACGACTTCGTCAATTTGCAGCTCAGATATTCCACAGTCAATGATAGCTTGGGATGCCTGAAGGAAGTCCCATCCGAGGGTGACATTATTATTAAAATCTGTTAAAACGACGAATTCAGAGGTTGGGTCCTGTTGTTGATGGTTATTCTTGCGACCCAAGTTCCTGCTGGCTGGACGTACTTCCCATTTGCGACCTTCAGCACAGTTGCCCCCGTATCACAAAACATTGTCTTCTTTAGTATGCGGCGCTAATTATCTGACAATACAGAGAAAGAAGCCCCACGAATCAACCAGTGCCTGAACAGGTTGGCTGTCGATTATGACGTCGATGAGATTTCCTGACATCTTAGTGACTGTCATCCATGGAGGATTTTCATCTGCGGCGGGCTCACCTCCCATAGGGTCACCTCACTTAGTTAGGGTCACCTCACTTAGTTTTCCTGGGCGTGGCGGCTAGGGGAGCAGCTGGTACCTCTGTACAGTGACGGTAAATGGCAGCGGCACTTCAGGAAGTGACCTCATCCAGGGTACGGTGATGGGCTTCTTTCCATAGGTCGACTGAACTCGTCAGCAGGTGACTGCCTGGGATAGAACTGCTCTGATGGCTGATGTCTTGAGGCAAAATAATCGTCAAATATTCGTCTTCTCTCTCTGCAGTAGCGTATGACATGTCCAGGGCGCCCACAGTGGAAACACAGGTGTGTTGTTTCTGTCCTCCAGACGTCTGTTCTTTTATGGGGCGTCATAGTTGCTGGGGGAGTTGGTTGTGGTTGTGTTGGCCAGTTCCTAGGCTGTTGTTTGGCAGCTGCAGCGTAAGTCATAGCAGGGCAAGGCCATTCTTCATGTCAGGTGTGATTGGCAGGGCAGACACAAGTTAATGTCTGAAATACCTCTTCCTCAGCGGCGTCGGCTCCCTCATGACTTACAGGGCTTACATCCATGGCCATAATCTGATGCTCTCTCAGACTGATAGCCCCGGCTGCCTCAAACTGTTGTAATTCTTCTGTCACAATTTGTCGTATGAGAGAAGCAAAGTCGTGCTGGTCTTCCACAATGACCATACATACTACATTGGGGAGTCTGTCATACTTCTTTCGTCTAGCCCTGCTTTGATGCATATCTTCAATCCGCTGGCACCACTTGATGAACTCTTCTGTCGTAGCAACGTCTTTTTATCAGAAGAGCTTGGTACATGTCTTCTGCAATACGCTTCATCAGGTGTGTGATTTTTCTCGGCCTGTCATATCCGTGCTAACTATGTTACATAGGGCCAAAACATTAGGTATGTACAACTGTGTCGGCGCACCCTGTCGTTGGGCCCGGTTCTTCAGTTGTTCTTCCGCTGAGTGGATTTGTCGGTGGCGGACTCCAAAAGTCTTCTTAAGTTTCGTCTGGAACGTTTCTCAGTCGTTCAGCTTTTCTTCGTTGGTTTCAAACCATTGCTGGGCTGTTCCATCCAGGTGGAAATAAATATTGGCCAAGCACATTGTATGATCCCACCTGTTATACTTGGCATCTCAGTCAAACCCTTTTAGCCATTTGTTGGGGTCCTGTCCAGCGCCTCTAGAGAACACCGCCAGGTGTCTGATGTGCAGCTGGCTTACTGCTTGTTTCGTGTCCATGGTTCTTCTGATAATATGGACTTTTGGTAGGATGTACTCGGTATATCCTTTGTATTCCGGTTCTAGTCCGTGTAAGTGACGGCTTTTACGTTGTTACATTGCCTAATCGGAGTCACGGTGATGGAGCTGTTGCACAGGATACCTGGCACCTCCACCAAACAATGTTGTGTTGAAATGGAAGCAAGCTTGACTTTGAAGGCAGGGTTGTCAACTGAACACAGCACTTATACTGAAAGCAGGTTTATTGCGAACTGAAACATACATGCAGCACTGATTGCCTCTCGGGCAGAGTGCTCTGCTATTTATACACAAACAAAATGTACCAGAAATTAGAAGAATAGTTAACATAAGAAACATGTAGAAATTACAAGTGAACATAAGAAAAACGTAGAAAATTCTGCAAATGATAATTACAAAGAAATAAATTTTTGTTAGTGGACGGGATTGAACCGGCGACCTTCAGCACCACAATCGGTGATAATATCCACTGCGCCACGCCGGCAGTCGGATAACTTGGATTCTTGTGGCAGTATTATTCTGAACACTTAAGAGTATGACATAATTCTGATGTTGAATGAGTGACAGAGATCAGACGTAATGAGGCCCAGATCTCACTGTTATGTAGCAGAGTATCGTTTCATCCCATGCATCCAAAGTAAGGGGGCTAGCAACAGGTTGCCCATCTCTTGCAACAGTGTCTCCCAGTCACAGTGATGCTCCCAAGTTGTTTCCCATTTCCTGCACCCCACCCCTCATAATAGAATACCTGAGGACCTGATGGATAGACCACCTCAGTTATTCCCTATTTCTCCACACCAGAGCAATGCTGAGTGCCAGCAGAGGATGACTCATTGTCCTCTCTCCTCCCTTCCACACCTCTGGCTCTTAAACACTGAATCACTGTCTCATTACTTCTGCACCTCATCCCTTGCCCTTGTGCAGTTTGGGACCAGTGCGAATGGGACTAGTAGAGATCACAGCACACCCCTACCCCTCTTTCCACACACCACAGCAAAGGTGACTGTCACCGTTCCCATTCCCCTCCTTTTCTCCACCTGTCCTGAAGTTAATGTTGTATTTGGGGCCAAGCAGTTTGTGCCATTAGCATGTACTTGTAGTTGCCGTCATGTGCCTTACTACATTGGTTTTGGGGGTGTTATAAAATTATTAATAATGGAATAGTTTTCCACCAGATTTCATAAATTTAATTTTTTCAATTAAAATTATCAAACCGTTTTAGTGATATAGTGATAAATACGACCTTCACAGTTTGAACAATACAGTGATATTGTTAGTTATGAAAGAGACACTAGAAATGAAATGGTTAGGAACACATCAACTAAAAGATTTCTCTATCTCTCAATTTGATGGAAATAATAATATAACTTTGCAGAAAGTCTTGTTTTTATTGTATGTTACTAGGTGGTAGGATTGTAACAATCGGTTGTGAGGCTCTAAAACATTTCAGTAAGATTATTCAGTATAATGTCACCACAGCTAAATTTACATATCACAATAAAGCCTAGTTTGTGTATCCGTTTCAAATGTAGCTTTACTCAGCATTTAACCCTTTCCCTCCCAGTGTTGCCATATGCCAACATCATCTGTGTCTGTTCCTCTGGGCACAACCATTTGTCCAAAGATTGGGGGGGGGGGGGGGGTGCTGCAGGACTTTCCAAAGTCCATTTTGATTAGGTTGTCTATGATTACTTTGAGGAAACTGAAAGCATTGGACTACAATGCATTGACAAAATATGTATTGTTGCTTTATGTCAAACCGTTTTATTAGTATAAAGTGATTTAAAATTTCATTAATAAATTATTGTCAGACATATAAATTAGTAGTAAATGGTTTAAAATGATGTTAGTTACAACAAAGGGACCATATCCTGCCAATGATGCAATATGTAGTCATCCCAAATTTCTCTCCAAAAATTAATTTAGAAATTAACGATTTTTAACAAATATACATTATTCCAATCATTATGCATAGAAATAAGCTAATACATATATTTTTTTCATAAATCAATAAAATATGGGGTTGAAAGGGTTAAAGGATGGTTCACTAAATGATTCCTTTCTTTCATTTATTTATTTATTCTTTTTGTAAATACTGTTACAGTACTTACTTTTCAGTGCACTGTATCCAGAAAAGGCTGGTTTGGGACTTCACCACTTTTGCAGATAACCAACTATACCTGTATATGGGCTATTAATACAGTGAGATTCCCACTCCTAAAGACATTTTAAAGCTATTGCCAGCTCCCAACACCTTCCTCCACCCCTTTCCTCTCTCTTCCCCAGAAGGAATCTGTGTACACCTTCTGTCTGTGTCTAGTGTACTTTGCTTGGTTGGATGACAAAAGCTTTTTCACTGTTTGTGCATCATGTAGCTGGTGGAACCTGCCCAGTATTTGTTGAGAACTATTTGGAAAACTGCCTAAAAACAACATTCAAGCTAGACGGAACACTGTGTTGTTAATCTTCAATTCTGTAACTGTATGTTCAGACAGGCTCAGTTATCTGGGTGGGTGATATTGCAATAATTACTCTTGTAAAATATGTTCCCTATATTTTTTGCATATTATACCTATTTTATACATTTATTGCATTACAACTGATACATTACATGTATCTTAAGGAGAGTGTTCAGTAATTTGTTAAACGAAATAAAACCATTGTAGTATACAGTTAGGTTTGTCAGTTGTAATTTTGCTTTGCTGACAGTAGTGTTATGTTTTCCTGTTGCTGATTTTTCGTATGTCACAGTACTTTATAACTTCAGTTGAATGACAAAAACAAAAAATTCAAGTACTTACAATACCTTGTCAAGTCCTTGCCACACGGAGTTGTTGCGCTTCGCTGGGCAAAATGGGGTCCAATAGAAAACTAAATTCAAACGTATGCTGCACTTTTAAAGAGTAAACACTTCACTTGCTACATTAATATTCCCACGCAGTCCCCCACCCCTCCCCTTTAAGTGCAGAGAACCCGGGATGTATGGGTTCTTAAATTTTACTTGTCATCCTGCTGTGTATCGACAACATGTTACTGTGAAGATGTTATGGGGGCTGCTGTGCTGTGGTTTCATCTTGCCTTGATGTGAGTTGTTCTACCATATCAAGTGTAGTGTGCTCTCAATCTTGGTCCTTCTCTTCTGAGTAGTGTCATTGTAATCTGGTTGTGGTAAAACCCATGCTGGCCTTTTCCCTCTATATGGAGACACTATTGATTTTCTCATTCTGTGATATGTCCAGAGTATGGTTGTCATGTCTCACTACTTGGTAAGACCCAGTATACAGAGGTTGTAGTGCAGTTCGAACTCCATCTGTACAGAGGATGCCTTATGCATGAAAACTGGGTATAGTTATTGAATAGTCTGCTGGGATTCTCAGCAGTTCCCCATAAACTAATCTGCCACTGAAGCACCATGTCTGTCTTGTATGCAGTCAGTAATCCAAGAAGAACCAGTGGTAATTCTTCTGTCTAGCTTCCTTGGTGGCACATGAGAGCTGCCTTCAGCATCCGATGCCACCTCTCCACCATACCATTGCTTGCTGGAAGGTATCTTGTTGTATGGTGGTATTGTAATCCGCATAAGGTAGCCAACTCATTGAACGGGCTGGACTGAAACTGGCAGCCTTGATCCGTTGTGGTATGAAGAAAGCACCCAGAGTGAGCTAACCACTGAGACACAAATGCCTTTGTCATCATTTCTGCTGCTATGTCAGTGATTGGATTGGCCTCTGCCCATCTCGTGCATCTGTCCATGGCTGTTAACAAATATCTGTAGCCATTAGAAACTGAGAGAGAAACTACTAAGTCCAGATGCACATGGGCAAATCTTGCTGGCAATCCTGTGAAATTACCATTTTCTGCATGAACATGTGGTCCTATCATACAGTGTTGGCATTGTAGGCATTCTCAGGTCCATTCGCTGGCATCCTTTGTAATTGATGGCCACACTAAACGTGCTGTTAATAACTTGATTGTGGCACTTGCTTCTGGGTGAACTAGGTTGTAGGCTCTATCAAACACTGCTTTTTGAAACTGAATGTACGGGTGCGGCTTCTGTTGTGATACCACACCATAACTTAGCCTTGCTGCCTTGCAAGTGTATCTGTTATTACTGTAACCCTGTTGTGTTCTCTTATCAATAATTTCTGAAGGTCAAGATCTAATTCCTGCGATATGGCAACTTCTTCATAGTTCAGCAACGTGGTTAAACTGCAACCTCGAGAAAAGTAATCTGCAACTAAATTCTCCACACCTTTGAGATACCTTATATCTATGATGAATTCACTGGCAAACTCTGTGCCAAAACTGTCTTGGCGAGCTCTTATCACTGATATTGTTGAAAGCAGACACTGTTTGTGATCTGGGAAAATTCTTACTGGCCTGGCTTCATTAGATGGCCAGAAATGGTCGACACTTTTGTATATTGCCAACAACTCTGTCATACGCACTCCTTTTTGTCTGTCAGGCTTGTAATTTCTTTGAGAAGCAACTGAGGTTGCGAATGTCCATCTGCCTGTTGTTGCAAGGCTGCTCCAATGGCGACTTGGCTGGTATCTAATACAATGCTCAGTTGCTGAGTGGACGTCATCCAGTGCGCACCTCTCCAGAGCCAGCACATTTTCAGTTGTAAGTGAAACCGGCTTCTCCCTAGAAGCTACATATTTTGACTTTTCAGTGCGCTTTCCCTTCAGTTCATTAAAGTTATTGTGTTTTCGCGTTTTCATTTGATTCATATTCGCATTAAATATCTGGTTAGTGTATTACTTCGCCGTGTGAACCGCGTCGTGACGGTCGTCTGTCTTTATTTTCTGATTAGAAGCGACATATAGTATATTGATTTTCGACTCCGCGTTCTCATTTAAATTTGTAAATTTATACTGTGCTCTCGTGCGTATTAGATTCAGATCCGCATTTTAACAAACAGTGTAGTCTTGGTTTGAACGCATCGCGACTGTAGTTTTTGTCGGCACTGTAATCATGACTAGGGACTGTGACTGCTGTGTGCGGATGCAATCTGAGCTGGTGACACTTCGCTCCCAGCTCGATCTGTTGGCGAAATTATATTTTCAAATCAGGAGGTAGGCATAAAATATCGTCCGGAATTGTACTCTCAACACATTCTCTGAGAATTACTTGGAGCCAACTAGAATTGTAAATGGATGTGAAAACACACTGATCTCTTAGCAACAAATAATCCTGAGCTCATAACGAGCATCAAAACGGATATAGGTATTAGTGAACACAGAGCTGTCGTAGCGAAATTGAATATCGAAAGTCCCCCAAGTTACCAAAAATAAACGAAAAGTATATTTGTTCAGGAAAGCAGATAGAAATAAAATACATTGCTTCTTGAAAGACAGCGTCCACTCGTTTCTAACACTAAACGTAGGTGTAGACCAGATGTGGCTCAAATTCAAAGAAGTGGTATCGACAGCAATTGACTGTTTTATACCAAATAAATTAATAAAAGAAGGAGGCGATCCTCCTTGGTACACAAAACAGGTCAGGTCACTGTTGCAAAAGCAAAGGAAAAGGCATACTAAATTTAAACGAACACGAAATCCCCAGGATTGGCGATCGTACTCAGAAGCTCGAAATTTAGCGAGGATTTCAATGCGAGATGCCTACAATACTTATCACAACGAAACTCTTTCTCGAAATTTGACTGAAAACCCAGAGAGATTTTGGTCATACGTTAAATATACTAGAGCAAATCACAAACAATACCTTCACTACGTGATAGTAAAGGCGATCCTGCCGATGACAGCGCTACTAAAGAAGAGTTACTAAACATAGCTTTTAGAAACTCATTCACCAAAGAAGACGAAACCAATATTCCAGATTTCGAATTACGAACAGATGCCGTAATGAGTAACGTAGACGTAGATATCATCGGAGTAGTGTAGCAACTAAAATCACTTAACAAGAACTAGTCTTCTGGTCCGGATTGTATACCCATTAGATTTCTATCTGATTATGCTGAAGCGATAGCCCCTTACTTATCAGCCACATACAACCGCCCTCTCATAGAAGGATCTGTACCAAAAGATTGGAAAGTTGCAAAGGTCACACCTATATTCAAGAAAGGTAGTAGGAGTAACCCAAACTACAGGCCTATTCCATTGACGTCAATTTGCAGCAGGGTTTTGGAACATATAGTGTATTCAAATATTATGAATTATTTCGAACAGAACGATCTATTGACCCAAGGTCAACACGGATTTAGAAAATATCGTTCATGCGAAACACAACTAGCTCTTTATTCACACGAAGTGATGGGTGCTATCGACAAGGGTTCGCAGATCGATTCCATATTTCTTGATTTCCAGAAGGCTTTTGACACAATACTTCACAAACGGTTTTTAATCAAATTGCGTGGTTGTGGTATATCGCCCCAAATTTTCGATTGGATAGGGGATTTCATGTCAGAGAAGACAGTTCGTAGTAATCGATGGTAAGGCATCGACTAAAACAGAGGTAATATCGGGCGTTCCACAGGGCTATTGGTCCTCTGCTGTTCCTTATTTACATAAACGATTAAGGGAAAATCTAAGTAGCTCTCTTAGGTTGTTTGCAGATGACGCCGTCATTTACCGCCTAGTAAAATCATCTGAAGATCAAAACCAACTGCAGAACGATCTGAATAAGATATCAGTATGGTGTAAAAATTGGCAGTTGACTCTAAATAATGAGAAGTGTGAAATCGTCCACATGAGTACGAAAAGAAATTCGTTAAACTTTGTTTACAAGATAAATCAATCAAAAGTCCGAAAACTCCACAAAATACCTTGGAATTACTATTACTTCAGACTTAAATTGGAAAGAACACGTAGATAATATTAATTTCACAAATGAAATATTAAATGCTCAGGATAACCGTACATCACCCATTGGGATTTTTTGTGATCTATCAAAGGCCTTTGATTGTGTTAACCAGGGAATTCTTCTAGATAAGTTTAAGTATTGTGGTATGAGTGGGAAAGTGCACAAATGGTTTAAATCATACCTAACAGGAAGAGTTCAAAAAGTTGATATAAGTAATTCACATATTATACAAAAAACAGCCGAGTCCTCAAACTGGGGAACTATCAAGCATGGGGTACCACAGGGTTCGGTACTGGGACTTTTGCTGTTCTTAATATATATTAATGATTTGCCTTTCTATATTCATAAAGATGCCAAGCTAGTTCTCTTTGCTGATGTTACAAGTATCGCTATCACACCCGAATCACAGGAATTAACTGATGAAATTGTCAATGAAGTACTTCAGAGAATTATTAGGTGGTTCTCTGTAAATGGACTCTCTTTAAATTTTGAAAAAAAAAAAAAAAAAAAAAAAAAAAACCACAGTATATTCAGTTTCACACAATAAATGGCATCACACCATTAACTAATATTGACTTCAACCAGAAATCTATAGCTAAGGTAGAATATTCAAAATTTTTAGGTTTATGCATTGATGAGGGGTTGAATTGGAAGAAACACATTGAAGATCTGCTGCAACGTTTACGCTCAGCTACTTATGCTATTAGGGTGATTGCAAACTTTGGTGATGTACAACACAGTAAACTAGCATACTATGCCGATTGTCATTCTCTGCTTTCTTATGGCATCAGATTCTGGAGTAATTCATCATTTAGTAAGAAAGTATTCATTGCCCAAAAGCGGGTCATCAGAATAATTGCTGGAGCCCACCCAAGATCATCCTGCAGACATTTGTTTAAGGATCTAGGAATCTTCACAGTAGCTTCACAATATGAAATTTGTTATTAACAATTCAAATGTAATAGCAGTGTGCATAGCTACAACACTAGGAGAAAGGGTGACCTACACTATTCAAGGTTAAATTTAGCTCTGTCACAGAAAGGGGTTAATTATTCTGCCACAAAAGTCTTTGGTCACTTACCAAGTAATATCAAAATTCTGACAGATAGTCAACTAGCATTTAAAAATAAATTAAGAGAATTTCTGAATGGCAATTCCTTCTACACATTAGATGAATTTCTAGATAAAAGTTAGTACTTTAGGAAATTATATATTGTCATGTAATATTATGTATAGATACATTTCATTTGACTGATACGTTCCACATCATTACGAAGTGTCGTATTCATGATCTATGGAACAAGTATTAATCTAATCTAAGGCGAACCAGAGACTGCGTTTTATTGGCAGAACCCTTAAAACATGCAACAGAACTACAAAAGAAACTGCATACACTACGCTTGTCCGTCCATTTTTGGAGTATTGCAGCCCAGTGTGGGATCCTTATCAGGAGGGTTTGACGGAGGACATCGAAAGAGTCCAAAGGAGGACAGCTCGTTTCGTATTGTCACGATACAGGGGAGACAGCGTTACGGAAATGATACATGATCTGCGATGGGAGTCATTACAACAACGGCGCTTATCGCGGCGACGTGGTCTACTTGCGAAACTCCAATCGTCAACATTCTCCTCCGAATGCGAAAATATATTGTTGACTCCCACTTACATAGGTAGAAATGATCATCAGAATGAAATACGAGAAATCAGAGCTCGAACAGAGAGAGAGTCAGGTGTTCTTCCCGCGCGCTATTCGAGAATGGAATGGGAGATAAATAGTATAATGGTGGTTCGATGAACCCTCTGCCAGGCACTTAAATGTGATTTGCAGAGTATCCCATGTATATGTAGATGATGATGCTGCAGGAATGGGATGTGAAAGTAATACTGCTTCCCCTAAGCTTCTTTGTAACTTACTAAAAGCTTTGTCATTTCTGATATCCCCTGCAGCCTTCAGTTTCTTTTGGCATTCTTGCCCACCAGTGCATTGGTTAGAGCCGCCTGCGTTGCTGCAGTTATTGGCAGTGATGACAGTAAAAGTTTACCATACGGATTTAATGCCTAAGCTGTTTATAGTCTGTAGGTTTAGGTAGATTGATCTATTATACAGTCTTCGCGGGTAATGGCTGTACACCATAAGCAGAGATTAAAAAGCTGAGAAAAGTTACTTGGAATTTGCGCATGTCAAATTTATTTTCATGCAACACTATACTGTATGTGTCAAGCCTCAGTCATACCATTTGAATATGTTTCTCATGTGATTGAACATCCTCTGAAAAATCAAAATATTATCCAGGTATGCATAACAGAAAGGTAGTCCCTGGAGCACTTCATAAATAAATCACTGCCATTCCAAGTCATCTTCTGCCACTGGGATCTGGTTGTATGCCTTACGACAATCCAGTACTGAGAATACTTTAGCACCTGCTAGAGCACAGGTAAACTCTTGAATGTTCGGTATGGGATACTTTGCGTTCAACCAAAGGTAATCTCCACCATGTACCATCTTTCTTCTGTACTTGGAGGGAAGATACCCAAGGACTGTCTGATCGTGTAATCATTCCAGCCTGGAACATCTCTTTGAAAATTGCTTTAGTCTCTGCTAAACACCCCATTTGGGTGTTTATCATCTACATTTCTTCTTGGTGTAGCAATTTTAATGGCCAGTAGTGTATAATGCTCACTCACTCACCCGATGTGTTGGTTTTAGTTTTGTTTTTGCAACACCACTCTTAACTCTTAAAATCTCAATTGTTAGACACTTGTTAACTGCCTCCATTTCTTCCATCGTATTTCTCAAGCTGGGATTCAAGGTTCCTTAATACGATTACGTTTGTTTTTCCAGCCAGTGTCAGATGGTCCAATGAGTAATGTATGAATGTTGTCAGGAAGTAGAGTACCTTCTCTCCCCCCCCCCTCCCTTTCCAGACTGGTTACCAACGCCATTGCAGGACCAGTTGGTTACAATAATGGATACACCATGAGCATACATACATGACGAAGATTTTTTGCACGCAAATACGTCATTATCAACTAGACCACAGCTGCAGTTACGAGCGCCTCCGTTCAACCCAAAGTACGATTTGCAATACTAGAGAATATCTTCTAACTACACCACATAAACGATGACTGTGAAAAATTCATTTTCGCAATTAGCAACCTTGATCACCGGGCAACAGCCATCATCTCCAATGTGATACCACATCTGCCGCACCGAGCATCTTACACTACACTTAAAACATCGTTGACTGTCTACAGCATGAAATTACGTGAGCAGCGAATTGCACAGGTGATGTACCAAGAAAAATTTGGGGATAGAAATCCAACTAAATTTTGAAGACATTTATGTGCTACAGTGATATGGTACTGTATGTCTGGTGGCAACAGCTTCCCCAACGTCAGCTGACATCGATTGCATATGAAGGACAGTCTCTTGACATGTCACTGCAGATAACTGACATATCTTTTGCCACCTTGTAGTCGACAGCGATAGCTTCCGTAATGATGTCAGCTGTTGCTCCTGCAACGGAAGCTGACCACGGCTCAGACTTGTCAGAGGAATGTGTTCAAATGTTTGTTAAGCTTAAGGGACTTAACTGCTGAGTCATCAGTCCCTAAACTTACAAACTACTTATAAACAACCTTATACTAAGACATTACAAACATCCATGCCCGAGGGGGGGGGGGATTCGAGCCCCCGACTGTAGCGGCGGTGCAGATTGTGACTGGCGCGTCGCAGACCGCTTGGCCACTGCGGCTGGCTCTCAGAGGAATCTAAATTAAACTGCACAGCCACAAATTCTGGGCAAAAAAAGGAACATTGACAAGCCACAATGGAAAATATGGTCATTCAACTAAACAACTTGGAACTGCAGGCGTCCACTAGTAACAAGATGCAGTCACACTCCAATCAGGATCACGCTCACACCGACGACTTTTGCTGTTACCACAGGCGGTTTGGACCACAAGCAACGAGAACGAGATGCACAAAAACCTTTTGGTACCGAAATGGGAAAGCAAGCCCACTCTAGGTGTCGCAGGCTGCGGCACTCACAAACAGCGCCATAACAGAATGAAAAATCGGGAGGCAGTGGTAAGCAGAAATACGCAGTTTCAAGATGAGGCTCATGGAAGCATACTTTATAGTACTCCTTTATGTCTTTCTGTGATGTTCTGGAGGATAAGCTAACAACACACAGGTTACACGTGATTGATAGACTCTCGGGCTTCAACTTCCTGATAGAGACAGGCTCGTAAGAAAGTTCCCTGCCAGCTCAAAGCTTCTTGAACGGATGCAAGCAGGAGCCTTTGAAATTGTTAGCAGTAAACAATTCAAGCATAAACACGTGTAGTTTTAAAGAACTAATGATAGATATTGGTTTGCCTACTCATTATAAGTGGAATTTTGTTTGCAAATTTTTCGTCTCATTTTGAACTCACTGTAGAGTTGGCAAATGACTGACTTGCTACTGAGTCACGTAGGAGCATGGTAAAAGGTTCCAGAGGCACTCTGACAGAAGTTGTAATAAGGGTAATCCATAGCACAGATACAGTCTCCACAGCAAGAAGCCAACAAGACTCCCATACTCAAGCACAATACAGTGCACTATATATGCACCTCACCAGTGTCAAGTCACGTCCATAGATTAGACCCTGAACGATTTGACAAATATATTACACTAGAACTGACATGTGATTACATTTTCACGCAATTTCAGTGCATAGATTCTGAGAAATCAGTACCCAGAACATCCACCTCTGGCCGTAATAACGGCCTTGATACGCCTGTGCATTGAGTCAAACAGAGCTTGGAGGGCGTGTACAGGTACAGATGCCCATGCAGCTTCAACACGATACCACACTTCATCAAGAGTAGTGATTCGCGTATTGTGACGAGCCAGTTGCTCGGCCAACCGTTGACCAGACGTTTTCAATTGATGAGAGATCTGGAGAATGTGCTGGCCAGGGCAGCAGTCGAACATTTTCCATAACCAGAAAGGCCCGTACAGGACCTGCAACATGCAGTTGTGCATTATCCTGCTGAAATGTAGGGTTTCGCAGGGATCGAATGAAGGGCAGAGCCGTGGGTCATAACACATCTGAAATGTAACGGCCACTGTTCAAAGTGCCGTCGATGTGAACAAGAGGTGACGGAGACGTGTAACCAATGGCACCCCATACCATCACGCCAGGTGATACACCAGTATGGCGATGAAGAATACATGCTTCCAATGTGCGTTCATCGCAATGTCGCTAAACACAGTTGCGACCATCATGATGCTTTAAACAGAACCTGGATTCATCCGAAAAAATGACGTTTTGCCATTCGTGCTGCCAGGTTCATCGTTGCATTCACCATCGCAGGCGCTCCTGTCTGTGATGCAGCGTCAAGGGTAACCGCAGCCATGGTCTCCGAGCTGGTAGTCCATGTCTTGTAAACGCCCCCATGTGTTGACTCAGGGATCGAGACGTGGCTGCACGATCCGTTACAGCCATGCGGATAAAATACCTGTCATCTCGACTGCTAGTGATACAATGCCGTTGGGATCCAGCACGGCGTTCCGTATTGCCCTCCTGAACCCACCGATTCCATATTCTGCTAACAGTCATTGGATCGCGACCAACGCGAGCAGCAATGTCGTGATACGATAGACCGCAATCGCGATAGGCTACAATCCGACCTTTATCAAAATCGGGAATGTGATGGTAGGCATTTCTCCTCCTTACACGACGCATCACAACGTTTCACCAGGCAACGCCGGTCAACTGCTGTTTGTGGATGAAAAATCGGTTGGAAACTTTCCTCATGTCAGGACGTTGTAGGTGTCGCCACCGGCTCCAACCTTGTGTGAGTGCTCTGAAAAGCTAATCATTTGCATATCGCAGCATCTTCTTCCTGTCGGTTAAATTTCGCGTCTGTAGCACGTCATCTTCGTAGTGTAGCAATTTTAATGACCAGGAGTGTATATAAGCTGCAGTGAGCATTATATATAAGCAAATACTTGGTATGTTTACCGATACCAGCAAAACTATTCGCCAGAGGCTATGCTTGTTAAAACTGGACCAACAGCAGAGGGAACAAATGCCCTCAGAAACGTTTTAGACGATTAACAATAGTGTGCAGAGGCTCGCGAATGTTAGGAATGCAGACAAAAGTGCTGGACAAGAAAAATACAAGATATTGAAGATGCGTACTTTAACGTGCATGGTGTTACACAAATACCTGTGGGGTGTGTACAGGGCCGGCCCGAACAAATTCGGTGCCACAGGCAAATTATTTTAATGGCACCCCATTTAATAAAATCTCAATAAAACATCAATATAAAATACACTTTGCGTCTTTTTCTTATTCAAATCTTTGGTAAGGTGAGAGTTAACAGCCGTCATGTATTTAATAAAATGCATCTTAACCGTCATCTGTTTTATTAAATCCTTAAAATCGACTAGTTTCGGTCCAGGACCATCATCATGGGTAAAAGGGTATTAAAACAGCTGTTGACTAACCTGTTTTAATACCTTTTTATCTATGATGATGGTCCTGGACCGAAACTAGTCGATTTTCAGGATTTAATAAAACAGCTGATGCTTAAAGATGCATCATATATATTATTTCTCATTGGTGCTTTTTGTGCGTACGCCGTATCTCCCGTATTACTTATCTAAAATTAATGATTTAGGTATCATTTAGATTGTTTAGTTCTCCACTAATGAAAAATACACAGAGTTAAAAGTTATTGTTTTAACAAAAAAACATTATTTTCAAATAATATGTACTGTTCGTACAATCTGTTGATACCCGTCGAACGATCGTAAATGGAACATGTATTTACGGTAGCTCCCATCAGCCACGGCGCCGCGTATCAACTTAGTTTGCACGGCCGATATAAAAGCAATGTAGAAGGTACCTGCTGCTGACAATCTGTTCAACATGAACGACAGCTCCTGCATTTGTTTAGATTCTTTACGCAAGCGTAGTTTATCACGGCATTCCTGTTTCGCACGTCGATGCACAACAGGTGATGGAATTTTTCACTCAAGCATTGTGTACTGACCGAATGAACTGACTTTTGTGAAATAGGCAAGTTATCAAAAAATAAAATAAGCATGAAACGTCATATATATCATATTGTATTTAATTATATAAATGCCGAGGGGACTGCGGCGCGCCAGTCACAGTCTGCACGGCTGCTACGGTCGGTGTTCGAATCCCCCCTCGGGCATGGATGTTTGTGTCGTCTTTAATATAAGGTAGTTCATAAGTAGTTTGTAAGTTTAGGGAGTGATGAACCCGCAGTTAAATCCCTTAAGCTTAACAAACATTTGAATTATATAAATTTTCTCACAATGAGACTAATATTTGTTACTACTATACAAAGTTTATCTTTTTGAGATACGTGCTTGCATCTGCCTCTTCTCCATTACCATCTTACCTGCCTGTCACTCATCAGGATAGAGTGCGAATTATTCGCACGGGTCAACTGGTTTTATTAAATTTTTTTATTCAAATACAAAATCCCAACAGATACATTAGATAAGCATATTTCCCCATTAAAATGGGACACATCATACACTTTTATACAATAAGGTTACTTTTTCATCGGTTTTACATTTTGGCTTTTAAAAAGATTTTGGTCGATAGTTTACAATCATTTATACAAATATAAGCTTCATTATACAAAGAGTCACACAAATTTCATTTTTCTTGCCTTGGCTTTTTCAAAATCTGAGACGATCTCCTTTAAATCGATTGTGTCTGCTGTTTCTCGTTCAGTTGACGAAGTTGCCAACCACAGACGTCTTTCTGAAGTCAATGTGGAGCGCAGATATGTTTTTATGAGATTTAATTTCGAGACGCTCTGCTCACCACTGGGTACAGACACTGGAAGAGGAAGCAACACTGTTAGCGCAGTAACTAAATTAGATACAATGTCTGTAAGTTCATTTTTACAAATAAAACTCAGAACCGGTGGCGGACTAAGCCTGTTGGAGGCCCGGGGCGGCGGCGAAACAAAATGAGGCTCCCCTCCCGTCCACTTGGAAATATATTACTAAAAAACAGTAACTTTTGAGATTTGGAGGCCCCACAGGACAAGAGGCACGGGCCAGTCTAAAAAGAATTTCTTTCGAGATTTGGAGGCCCCAGCAGAAAGAAATGCCAAGTGCGCTGCCCCCCCCCCCCCCAAAAAAAAAGAAGAGAAAAAAAAAAACCACTGCTTTCGAGGCATTTTTTTGGAGGCCCACCAAGACCGGAGGCCAGGGGCAGTCTGGTCCCACCCCCTTTTGCCCGCCACTGCTCTTCTAGCAATGGCTAGTAATTCATTCCATAGATCAGTAGCATTAATATCTTTAGCATCTTTGTGAGTTAGAGACTCTTCCAAATTAACACATTCTTCAAGCTTTGGCAGTTTTATTTTCTACATCATCTATTTTTTTACACGCAACCACATACGCGATTTAGGTTGTTAATCTCATGAGACCTCTCGTCAATTGAATTTATTGCAGAATCCAACATTACAAAATAAAAATTATTTTTGAAATGATTTTGCTCGTCACGAATAGGTTCATCTTCCGCTTCATAACCAAACTGTCTTTTCTTGTGCCTTAGACGTACTGGTTCCATATCTGAAGAAAATGATGCGGAAATGTTGGCTGCTTCTGAAATTTCTCTTCTTCTACCAGCACTTTTCAAATCCAAAATCACTTCTACAATCTTCAAGAAAGGTTTATTGTTTTTAGCAGAGCATTTGTAGCAGCGTTAAGAACAGTTCCTTTTGATTGAAGAAGTCGTTGTACACTGCAGAGCGGCGGACTGCGCGGGGCCGTGACGGAGCCACAACTGACACGATGGGCGACGCGCCAGCTGTCATCACGGGGCGATTCGTTGCAAAAATGTTCAACTGTTTATTAAGCTTAAGGGACTTAACTACGTGGGTCATCAGTCTCTAAACTTACAAACTACTTATGAACTACCTACAACTAAGGACGGCACAAATATCCATGCCCGAGGGGGGATTCGAAGCCCCGACCGTAGTGGCCGTGCAGACCGTGACTGAAGCGCCTCAGTCCCCTCGGCCACCGCGGCCGGCAATTCGTTGCAAGCTGATACTCGTCTGTTCATTAAACGCTTACTAGCAAAATTCTGAAGAGTCAAAGAGAATGCAGGTAACATTGACTTGCGTCTTGTCTCTTGCCTATTTCTCTGACTGTGTATAGTAACCGTGAATTCATAACTCCTGGAAACGTAGCGCAACAGCAAAGTAAACCGCACGACAGATTTGCCGCCCCCCAAATTCGAGCGCCCCAGGCAATTGCGTAGTTTGCCTATATGGACGGGCCGGCCCTGAGTGTGTAAAGATAAACCACATAACGTTGCTAGGTTACCTATGATGCGCTACATGTCGGGACAATGACATACCCACAAACACCAGATTTATTGGAGTTAATATTTGTAACGACATCGAATCCAGAGAAAGTCAGCTCGAAGGAATGGAATTAAATGGAATTCGAAACGTAAAGTCGCATGGACCTGTCAGTATGCTTCATGTTTGGCTGTGAAGAAGACAATTGTAGCTATCATTGCAACTGTAGTAAACACCCAGGCAGAAAATTAATAAAGAGCTGCACAAGCATCAAGATTTAGTGCAAAGTCAAACTATTCTTTTACACTCCGTTTATTCATGTTTACATGTTTGTGGGAACAATGCAAGTCACTATCTGATTTCTTTCAGGGGAAAGACTGTAATATTATTGCTGCAATGAATTTAGTAGAAGCTGGAAGGGACAATTTCAAGCTGATATGTGCGTCAGACTCAGGTTTCACTTATGTATGGAAAGAGCGTGTATAAGTGGCAACAAAAATATGTGCTGAATTCCCACAGATTCCTCTTCTCTTGGTAGAATTCCGTTGACTGCCGCGATGACGTCAGAAGCGCGTCAGAGGGCCTTGTATCTAGACGGTGTTGGTCAGAGCAACACCACCTAGAGACAAGGCCGTGCCTACGTCACACTTAAAGACCGCGGCCGCCACCTCACTGGCTGGCCGCTGGGGCACGCCCACCGTCGCGCAGCGGCCGGCCAGTCAGATGGCGGCCGCGGCCTCTAAGTGTGACGTACGCACGGCCTGTTGTAAGGCCTTGTCTCTAGGTGGTGTTGGTCAGAGCCGCCTGCTGTGACGCCGGCGGCCACACGGTAGTCAACGTGCTAAACCCAAAATTGAAAATTTTTGGATAAACATTGGTACAAAATTATTCATGCAGTACTATATCATTAGAACCAGAAATTAGGATGTAATCTTAGCGTTAAATGTGAACAACACACCGCAGTGAAGACTGAGAATTTAATTGCATTGCTCATGTTGTTAGAGCAATATAAATTTGCGTTACATGATTTGCACAAATTAAATCAAACATCAGTCGGTATTCCAGCACCCTCTGCATCACGTGGAAGAACGTTTACGTGTATGTGACATGTAAAAAGGTTATTTAAGGAACTTTATGTTTGGCGAACGCTTGAGTTATTTGTTTGTTCTTGCAATAGAAAGGACTGATTTGCAAAGAGTGGTTGAGGATTTCGGCGGCAGTCACAACTGAAGGATTAATCTGTTTTTTTTTTATTTTTTATTTTATTTTATTTTTTTTATTTTGTACTAAACAGTTTTTTTCTTCTTCTCAGTGGTATCAATTTTGATGTTTTCCAGATGAAAATGTGTTTCGAGGCATAATCTATTTTTGTTGCATGGAATGTCAGGAAAGGCGTGTTATCATGTCGGCATGTTACCTGTCAAGATTTTGCTGTTAATAGGGTACACGTTGATTGGAAAAGATAGCCTCTGTATACAGGTGTACTTTAGTTTCCAATACAAGAATGACAATTATCTTCAGTATTTAGCTGTTACTATGGACTGTGTGTATTGGAAAATATATTCTATGTATATAGATATACTGAAATTTCTGATACAGGAATGGAAATGTATTTACTGTTTTTAGGGAGTGCATGTATCAGAAAATATATTTATGTGTGTAGGTGTGCTATGGCTTTTCATACAGAATTTGTTTTTTGTGTCTTATTTTGTATTGTTTATATGGTTCCCATTTCAAAGTCCTATAATTTTGCTGCTCTTGGGATAGTTTTGAATGGAAGGAAAATTTCACGCTATGTGGATTTAGGGGAAGATGGCATAGGAAGTGATGATAGTGAATTAGCATTAGAGACCGTTAAATTTATAGCAACTTCAAAAAGGTTACCCATAATTGTAATAAAACTTTTTGCAGCCACTGTACACTGCAGTTACTGTTTGTCGAGAGAAAATAATGCTAATATGAGCAATTTCTAGTTAAGACAACGGCAGAATTTTCAAGGGGGCGTGACGATCCAAAAATGGAAGATTGATATCTGCAGTAAACTGAAATTCTCTCTCTGAAATTTTATCTATCGTTGATGCAGATAAATAAATGAATGCACGCTATAAGCATACAGAGACTATAAGCACACAGTACACTGTCATGAATTTAATCTGCATTACAAACAGCTGCGCGGGCGTAGCCGAGCGGTCTGGAGCGCCACGTTGCGGATCGCGCGGCCTCCCGCGTAGGAGATTCGAATCCTCCATCGGACGTGGATGTTTGTGTTGTCTTTAGTATAAGTTAGCTAATAAGTAGTTTGTAAGTTTAGGGACTGATGACCCCACAGTTAAGTCCCACAAGCTTTAAAAACATTTGAACATTAGAAACAAAATTCAGCACTTTATAGTTCTGTATTATAAAGGATTTATTAGCGAAATTGTCTAAGATCAATAAATTAATATTTTAGACTAGATTTTGTGTTTCATATTTATTCACGCTGTGGCGCTTTTTACTGGACATACACTAAAGCCACATTTTTAACACATCACCTTTATTTATTTATTTATTATTATTTTTTTTTTAGATGTTCAGTGGTCTCGTAGATTTCGTAGCTCGCCTGCCATTAACACATCACAAAATTATTTTAGGACGTCGGGTTCTTATGGCGTCTTATGGAATGAACCATAAAAGTGACACGTTTCATTTTTAACGTATGTTTATTTATATTCTTCTTGAAGCACACAAACAGTAATAATACATCTTTAAGATTGCTTCACAACTCACTTCCATACTGACTCAAGACTACCTACCTGATACTAACTTTACAACTGAACAACTAACTTAATACTCATCTAAGACTAAGTTCGCGCCAATTCAAAAAATGTTTGTAAATATTATGGGACTTAACTACGGGGTCATCAGTCCCTAAAATTACAAACTACGTATGAATTACTTACGAACTAGGACGGCACAAATATCCATGCCCGAGGGGGGATTCGAACCCCCGACCGTAGTGGCCGTGCAGACCATGTCAGGAGCGCCTTAGTCCCCTCGGCCACCGCGGCCGGCAGAAGCGACCAAATCAAAGTGACCAGCCAGAGGTGCCATAAAATACTTATGTAATATAAACATGGAATATTAGGTTACAATACCACGACCAACTATGGTATCGAATACTTCAATATTACAAACAAACGACACCCTCCTGGCTAAATACAACACAACGTGAACGCGAGATTGGGCCTACGCATTTCATAACCTGGACGACACATGCTACAGCCGCCACTGTAGCGCGAAGAAGCCTTAAAAAAATGAGAGAGAGAAAGAGTGAACAAGTCACAAAACATTGCATCCAGTCAGAAATTACTGCAGCAGCAGATCTAATGAAAAGACGCGTTAAAGCACTGAGATTCCTTCGAATGCCCAAAGAATCTCGCGGTATAATTCCCCCTTTATTCCCCGCATTTGCGATCCTGCCGCCAATCAGATTTGTGGCAGGGGTTACAGCGGCGATTTCACAAGTTGTAAAGAATGCTCAGAATGCAGAAAGACAATCGAATGAGTCCAAAAGGCGTAATGAGATGATGGAAGCGATAGCAATTGGTAAAGCACTGTCTTTGAAGCCTTCGTACATAGCTCTGACAAATATATACATACTTAACCTCGTCAAGAAACTAAAAATCCCAAAGTTTCTTGGTTTGTTTATGGGAGATATATTACCAAAGAAAATGTGGAAATCCAAGAAATGTTGAACAGTTAATCTTGGTATGTCAGGTGGTTGTGGTATACACTGAGTGGCGTATGCAAAGAAAAAGTCGCACTGGCGTGCTTACGGCCCACTTTAGATTTGCCTGTAGTTTTATGATTTTTTGCAAACATTTCGGACAAAAATAATAAAAATATAAATAAAGTTGATGAACGATATGATTACGACTCTACTATTGTGAAAATATCTATGCAGCCAACACGTAATATTCTTTCTGACCGTATTTTAACAAACAGCCAACATTATTTGATATTTGAGTTTAGCTTTGCAAATATACTCTTTTTCGATACTCTAGGATGTCATCATCTGGTCTCATTGACATGAAACTGCTTATTATAGTACTACACTGAAAATCTGGCAGGTATACTGGATGATAGTTGTATAGAAAATCATATGCTGGTGGATAGTCAGATAGAAAATTGATGGCTGGTCAAAATTAAACAGTAAAATATACATAAAATAACAACCACCATAGTGCACATGTCTTGTTGGTTTTATGGAAGTGCTCAACATTAGGCGTTCGGTAATCAGTCACGTGACATCCCTCGCCCGAAACTCTCACTTGTATACACCATATTGCTTTCTGTATTTGATGATTTTCTTATTATAACTCAAGAATAGTTATTTCAAAGCAGTGGTGCACTGAAAATTATCAAAATCACGTCGTTGTTAGGACAGTGAATTAATATCCAATGTCTAAAAATGCGTTGTTAGCAGATAACACCTGCCATCGATGGTACGACAATTACGGATTACTGTCGCAGTTGATCGGCGTAGCGTAATTGGGAGCGAATTAGTTTGTGATGCACGAACATGTTAGACGGTGGTTCGAAACTTGCCAGCCGCGGTGGCTCAGAGCGCTCGGTCAAAGGGTTGCCGGCGTGATAGCTCAGCGTGCTCGGTCAGAGTGCTCGACGCCCTCCGTAACGAAAAACTGAAACTGAGTCAACGACGAAATGATCAAAATAAACCAACGCCCACGAAGGACCGATCAAACCGAAGAACCAATGAAAGAGAGAAAAGAGAAAGAGGGCTCAACACTATCTGTAATAAAAGAAAAAAAAAAAACTGAACAAAATTCTCAATGTACAACCCAGAACGAACGTAAACAAACGACCGCAAAGCATTGATCTACCTGAAGAAGATAAAAAAAGTATTAAAAAAATCCGCCACTGGTACATTTTTTCACCTTGTTTCCTAAGAGGTTTTCACACACTCTTGTTAATTGAACACAACTATATCCTGTAAGTTTCTGAGTTGTTCAAAGGTAACATCGCTTTTTGTGAAAAGTGAATTTGTTCTATTTTGTGAACATATTTTGAAATACATACCAACGAACTGCAAACATAGACTTCTTTATCACGTGTACACAAAATGGGGAGATACTTTTACAATGACTGTTGTAAATGACATAGTAATAATAGTAACTATGTATATAAATTAAGTACTAGAGCTTTTTGGAATTCGGTGTTACACTCTTATTCCGTTTGTTATTTTAGCTGTAAAAGAAAACGTAGTCACGGTTTGAAACAGTATATTTGCTCTTTATTTTAGTACAGAACAAAGTAACATAAACAAAGTCATATGTGAACTACAGAAAAGGTAATAAATCTACGTTGAAAGCGTCCATAGCAACCATACCAAAGACAAACATTTCAGTAGACGCATTGATTCTAATTAATGACTTTCAACATATTCCATTAATAGTGAATAATTGCTTAGAAAAAAAATCAGATCATTTGTTGCAATGTATACACTTCCTGTCCGTTTCATTAATGAACGACAGTTGCCACAGAAATCTAGGACTCCATTTATATATGAAACTGCCAGTATCTGCACATTGTTTGGAGTATTCATTATCACAGTATCCTCCCCGTTGTTGTGCAAATGCTTCAGAAGACCATTGTTCAATTCGTTGTTACTGTACGTATTTCATGGCATGTTCACGAAATAGAACAAACGCACATTTTAGACTGAGCACTCTTATATTTGCACAACTCTAAACATAGCAGACGATAGCTCTATTTAACTAATAAGAGTGCCGGATACCATTTTAGGAGCTAAGGCGAAAAAAATGCTATCAGCGGGTTTCGAAGTACCGACCACATGCATGACAACATAACGTGCTTCCCACTACACCATGGCGAACAACTATGACAGGGTTAATTAATTCTGGTATTATTGTTGGCAGTTGCTAACAGCTAAAATGACATTTTTAGACATTACATTATAATTTATCGTACTATGAACGACGTGCTTTTGTTAATTCTTCAGTGCGCAACTGTTTTGAAATGGCAAAGCGTAAGTTATAATAAGAAAATAATAAAATACAGGAAGCAAGATGACGAATGCCAGGGAGAGTTCTGGGTGAGGAATGTCACATGATATTTCTTAACGCCTGGTATACGTAAAATCAAGAGGCGGTGTCAAATCGCCGTTATTTTTGCATATATCTCTGCAAATTCGGTTATTGTTTTGTGTGAGATGAACGGTTTATTCGCAATTACATTACATATGGCTTTTTTTAGTGTCATTGACGCATTTTTACCCGAAAAATTTGAAAAAGGGAGATTCTGGTCTCTGGCGGCCAACTATTATGTCTGGAAAATTTGGTGCCGATTGATTGATTCAAAATGTTCATATGTTTGTAGAGGTTATGGGACTTAACTACGGGGTCATTAGTCCTAAACTTACAAACTACTTATGAACTAGCTAATAATAAGGACGGGACAAATATCGGTGCCCGAGTGGGGATTCGAACCCCCGACCGTTGTGGCCGTGCAGACCGTGACTGGCGCGCCGCTGACCGCTTGGCCACCGCGGCCGGCCGGATCGATTGAACGGTTCGACCTATAAAGTGGGAACACATTACAGACATCGTCAAATCGCCTTAATTTTCGCAAAATCTCTGAAGAAATCTATGAAGACAACATAAGAAAGCATAGTTGTAGAAAATTTTCTCCCCTACAAATTCGTTTAGTCAGTTTTCGTGTCAGATGAACGGTTAAGCAATTATTTTCATTGAAATTTCGAGCTGTCAAAAGGCGATCGTAAAGGCCCATTTTTAGTGCTACTACCATAACCTAAAGTAGACCAAAATAGGAATGTAATAGTCTATGATTACTTTGGAGACATAAAGGCACCTATAGAACTTCAACGCTATTTCCATTGACTTTAGGCGAGAGAAGTCAATTGCCTCGTTACTTGGATTCTTTAAACCGCAGTCCTCGTAAAAGAGCTCTGATAAGGTTTACAAGTCAAAGCATATAATTAACATTCAACCTGTGACTGCTATTCGTGTGACATATATTACAACTTTAATCGTTTCCAAGAATTTGGTACATATCTCTGCGGACATCTATGTTTAATGCTCTTTCTGATGAACGCGGATTACATACTGTAATTTTATTTAAAGTCACGCACTGTTCCTCCCGACCCGTACACATCAGGATGTCTTTAAATAAAAGTAAGGTGCATGTGTGTCATCGTGTCAGTATTCCAGTAATGCATGTGCTGTAATTGTGTACACCTTTATATTAAAGACTCGACCTCTGATATTACGTGCAAATTATTTTCCACCAATTGATTTAGCAGTAGTAATTGGCGTATCGTTTTGATCAATTTGGAAGCCTATAATGGCTCAAATCAAATGTTTGTAAATCTATCGGACCAAACTGCGTGGTCATCAGTCTGTAGCTTAGAAACTACTTAAACTAAGGTAAACTAACCTAAAGTCAACACACACACACACACACACACACACACACACACACACATGCCCCAGGGAGGACTCGAACAAAATGTTCAAATGTTTGTACAGCTTATGGGACTTAACTACGGGGTCATCAGTCCCTACACTTACAAACTACGTATGAACTAACTAATACTAAGGACGGCACAAATATCCATGCCCGAGGGGGGATTCGAACCCCCAACCGTAGTGGCCGTGCAGACCGTGACTGGAGCGCCTCAGTCCCCTCGGCCACCGCGGCCGGCGAGGACTCGAACCTCCGACGGCGAGCAACCGCGCGCTCCGCACTGAGGTGCCTTAGACCGCTCGGCAACTACACCACGGCGCCTATAATAGCATTTGTAAGATTACTGAATCGAACAATAAGCTACATTTATGGAGTGGTGAGATTATGGAAATTATTCCTGGTGTTTATGATATCATAGACGTTATTGCAGCAATAAAAATATTTGTACAAGGCTTTGAGCTATGTGCAAACATTAACACATTAAAGACTGAGATTACAAGTGAACATTCCATTGACTTAAGTCGAGAGAAGTCAATTGCCTCGTTACTTGATTTCTCTAAAACGCAGTCTCTGTGAAAGAGCTCTGATAACGTTTACGAGTCAGAGCATATAATTAACATTCAACCTGTGACTGCTATTCATGTTGAATATCACCAAAAACGCATAACTCAATAACAGCCTGAAACACAATTTTTTAGTTTTCCCCACAAAGTCGATGCAGGGTATAAGATCATTGCAGCTCCAACTACTACGATATACGTCCCAGCACAGAGTAACATATACAGAGGAGCAGCCCCTCCTAAACCACTGACCTACGCTCCCCTCGTAGTTCTGTAAGATGCTAGCAGGTGTCAGGCCGTTCCCTGGCTTTAGGGTGCCTCTCGCACGTCAGAGGGTAGCGCGGAGGGGAGGGTGAGGGGAGAGCTCGTGCCGCCTGCCACGAGGACACGGGTGTGTCCGGCTTGCTGGCGTTTGAGGGGAGGTGGTGGTGGGGGTAGCCGCTACCTGCCGCCTGCTCTGGCCAGTTTAAAGGGCTGCTTCTGACCTCAGCGCCATCATGGGACATCTTACGGAACTGCTGGAAACCCTCCCTCCCCGCACCCCTGAGCGTAGGACCGGGTCCTTACGGAGGTTTCCCGTCTGTATATATTTGTCTGTGCTCCCGGTAATTGTGCAGATATTAGATAACCTAGAGCAGGGGTCTCCAAAATACGGCCCGAGGGCCGCATCCGGCTCGCGGAGGGCTTTCATCCGGCCTGCGCACCAGTTCCAAGTAGATTCCTGGCTGTATTTTCCTTTTCTGATTTCGTCTCGTTTGTTTCGATCGTTCGCTGCAGAGTGCCCCTTATTACATAAACTTTTCTTTGTTTGTAAAATCTATACGATGTTTGTGCCCAATAAGTGTACACTGTGCAATATGTTGGTAGAACGGCAAAAGTCGATGCCTAGTGTCGACTATACTATAAAACATGGGACGTGAAATACTTCGTCATAGAGAAAAGCAACAAAACCATGTGTAAAAACTGCAATGAACCTATAGCTGTACTCAAGGACTTTAATATCCATCCTCATTATGAAACAAAGCACCGTGCACAGTTTGATGCGCTCAAAGACAATATACATGAGCACAAATTCGAAGTGTTAAAACCAAAGAGATAGAAAATAGTCAATCTCTTTGGTTAAAACGTAGATTGTGTTTGAAACAAAACAATTTTAATCAACAGGTTCATGAAAGAGATTCCGCTACGAAATCAAGCTGAAGAATTGACCACGAAATCGTCAAACGAGGAAAGCCACTGGCGGATTGTGATTCATAAAGAACTGTATGCTGATTACAGCTGAAGAATTGTTCCCTGGCAAAATGGAACGATTTGAAGTTGTTTCTCCATCAGCATATACTTTCAGGCGTCGAGTTAAAGACATTGCTTCCGATTTAACAAGTAAGTTGCAAGAAAGGGCATCCAAATTTGCTTGGTATTGTATAGTCCTGGACGAATCTACTGATTATCAGTAATAATGCCCAAGTTCTGTTGTTCTTAAGACGTGTTAGCTCAAACTCTGAAGCAAACGAAAAACTAGCAGAACAGATTTCCCTTTATGGCACAACAACAGCTGATGACATGTTTAAAGAGGCACAGTTAACTTCAACCACAAAGTGCAATCTTTCATTCTTTCTTTATTTTTGTATTTGTTTATTATACTTTTTTCTTTATATAAATTTATCATTACATTTTTACAGTACAAACTTGTCCACATTTACCTTCACGCATCCATATACCGAACACTCTTGTTCTAATTACAAAATACTAAGAACACCGCTGCCAGTGATCTGAAGTTTTACCACCAACAATATATACATGTTAAACAGAAGCAGCCGTCACCTAAACTGCATTTAGAACCTAGTTCATATGAAATTGGTCTTTGTTTGCGGGTGTAAAGAGTGATATGATAGTGGTAATACCGTATACAGATTAAATTGGGGTTTCTGACTTATCAGTGACGTCACATGTTGAAGTAGTCGTTACTATCGCATTCTTCAGTAATCGCCAATTATGAAACCGTTCCGCACTGATATTCGGAACTTGAAATGTGGCCCTCGAGGCGTAGTAAATTGGAGACCTATGACCTAGACTTCTAGAGTGTGGTATTGTGGACCCATAACTACAAACCTGTAGATTTCTCAGGCGAAGAAATAGTTTTACGACTTCACTTGCGAAAAGTGTAGTGATAATACACGAATTATCGACTCGAAATCATCAGTGTGTTACTTCACAGTAGAAGGGCTATGAGATAACACGTGAGAATTGCAATTTCCTCAAAACAATAAAGTTTACACCACGAGATGGCATCGCCCCTCTAGATAAAATTAACAGTTCAATTCGACGAGCATATAATCCGACAGGAATACATTTCTCATAAGCCTTTTGCATCGACAACATTTAAAAATAGTGACGAGACACGTATTATAATTCAGAACCAGGACGATTTGACATTTCTGAGCAAGAGATCCCTTCACCTGACTGGGAAATTCCTTAAAAAGGATGGAACGATGGCGACAGCATCGCGACTTACGCAAAATGCATTTCCGTTTATGTTTCAAGAGATCGACTTTCAAATGAATGGAAATGAGGTTGTTGACAAATGTAGTAATATTGGAATTACATTGTACCTTATAACTTATGTGTTAGCATCATCTTCAGAATGCAGGATGGTTTATAGATGGATCTATAAAAAGCACATTTAGTGCATGCATCCGAGTAAAAATGATTATGGGGTTCTTTGAAAATAACAATAGTTTTTTAATAAACGCAAAACAAGATATGATCTTGATATGAAGTGCTAGTGACGATAACTCGTATATTCAAATAATGGAAGAAGATAACCAGCTAGCATTGGAGTAACTAGTTTGGAAAGTACCTCATATAGCAGTATCAGACGAGGAACGATTAAAACTGTTATGTGTGTTAAACTCATCAGTGCAGCTACCATTTATTTTTCATTCGTGGGAATGCTATGTATTTCCTCTTTTATCGCCTTCGTCGTGACATAGTTGGGCTATTAAGACATCAGTTCAGCTTGAGACGCCTAGATTCGTTATATTGGCTTGTCAGACGAATAGGAGAGGGAATGTGTGGAACGATGGTAGTGTTTTCGAAACCTTTAACTTATGCATTGCAGAAGTATGTCTGAACTCTCAATATTTTCCTTATTACGATCTCCTAATTAACTGGATGAATAATGATACACGTATTCTCTTTGATATGTATGCAAGATTTTGCTCTTCCTATTATGATGATGTAGACGATGAGGAAACGGGACGTCTATTGAACCCTCAGAAATTCATAGACTTGGCATTAATAGTGGCCATTGACGGCACACACCAGAATGAACATCTAAAATTGGATTTGAAACAGAGTGGCTTATGCTTTGTTACTCCAAGATTGTCTATAAAACACTCACCGCTTACAGGGATTGTACAAAGTATATATGTACTACCAATGTAATTTTTCTACTCATAAATAAAATTTTCTTTACTCTTTGGGAATATTGTATTATTTTACTACCTCCAGATTTATTTTCTACTCATCTGCATTGACAGGTTGCAGGTAAGTATTTAATATATAACGACTATACTGTTCATTTAGAATTTTCGTTAATTTGGCGATTCGGCGTGACCGGTGACAGCCTGTGTTGTCAGTGCTATCACACCCCCGCCGCGGCCTCGACTGTCACGTGTCAGCCCCGTCAGTCCTGTGAAGCTGCCAGTTTGGCACCCCTTTTTATAAAGATGTAATTTTTTTTCAGAGTTCTAGACAGATACGCAAAACGCAAAATTTCGCGAAAAAATAGGAACAATCACATCAAATTTTAGTTTTTTTCAAAATAATTATTTGCCTACTAGCGCAAACAGTACTGCTCACAGGTCTAAAAAACTACCAAAGAGTCCTACAGGGATTCCTAATGTCATTTTTGTGTGCAGGTTTCACTTTATGTGATAATTGCAATAATGGAGAATCCATTTTCACGCTACTGTGAAGTTTACATCTCTTTTTCTAAAAATGTACATTTTTCAGAGTTCTAGGCAGATATGCAATAGTTCTGGAGTTTTCTGTACAATATTTAAACAGTTCTGCACAAATTCGGAAAAAATAGAAAAAAATTACAACAAATTTTAGTTTTTAAAGTAATGTTTGCCTATTTCTGATCACAGTTCTGAATAGCCCCCAAAGAGTTCTACAGAAAATCCAAATGACATTTTTGTACATATTATACTTTTTGAGATAATTGCAATAATGAGGAGGATCCATTATCACGCTACTGGAGTTGGCACCCTTTAGCTCTAACATGTTCATGTGCATTCAACGCCTGTGGTCTCGTTTACCATCCTGTCTGCTCGTGAAGATATTTAGGGTGCTTTGTGTTTTGAATAATTTTTGTACACTGCTATACGAGTTTAGGGCCTGATAGAAATATGCAATTTACACAAATAAAATATGATGAATAAATTGATTTTTCAATTATACTAAGGGCTTAATGTACAGTACTTGATTAATCATGACAGTAAATAACGGTCCGTTCCAGTTCGATTCGTATGTTTTTAATTTTTTTCGGATTTCGTCAATTATTCCAAAGAAGTACGGCTCGTACTGGCCCATCAGTACATAAAACATTTTATTCCGGAACATCCATGCCATATCAAGTCACTGCATATACTGATACTCGAAATAAATAAATAATTAATCAGTCTGTCTTTCTCAAAAAGGCTAGAATATAAGAGTTGCGTTTTGTTCCACTGTTTTCCAATGAATGCACCTCACGTGGATACATTGCCCTATATTACAATCTATGTTTAACGTTTTTACTTTATTCATACAAATACTTAAAAGATTTAAAATATTTGAGAAAATGTGCTCCTAATGCAAATGTGCCTTTACATGTTCCACAGAAAAAATTGAACATGAGACGTGGCTACACTCACGAAGAGATACTGGAGAAACCCACGAAGAATGACAGTGATAGCGAGTGTGACATCTTTAATGACTGTAGTGGTGACGATGATTATTCAGCTGAGTTTTGTAGCAATATTCCTCCACTTAGTCCACCTAGTACAGCTTACCAGGATAGTTCTTCCCGGCCGCGGTGGCCGCGGGGACTGAGGCGCTCCAGTCACGGTCTGCACGGCCACTACGGTCGGGGGTTCGAATCCCCCCTCGGGCATGGATATTTGTGCCGTCCTTAGTATAAGGTAATTCGTAAGTAATTTGTAAGTTTAGGGACTGATGACCCCGTAGTTGAGTCCCATAATCTTAACAAACATTTGAACATTTGGATAGTTCTTCTTAAGATTCTGAAAGTGAAGACGAAACAATCTGGAAAACGTCACGCCTAGTAACAAGTTTGCCAGGAAAAGACGTACCTTCAGGTCATTTGGTAACTCATCTTCAGGACATAATTGCCAGTTAGCACCTGAGTCGAGTATTCTGTCATTTCATCATGCCTTTTCTATCAGAAAATCTGATGAAATTCGTAGCACTTTAAACGAAACAATTTTATGCGTTCACGATGGCAAACACGTCAGAATCAGTCCATTGTTCACTGTTTACGTGGAAAGAAATTGGATTTGAGTACCTGTATTTCTTCATTGCTATTTCGCTTCTATAAATGAATACCGGTCCAAAGATGCACTACGATTTTCAAATGTTCAAATGTTTGTTAAGCTTATGGGACTTAACTATGGGGTCATCAGTCCCTAAACTTACAAACTACTTATGAACTACTTACGAACTAGGACGGCACAAATATCCATGCCCGAGGGGGGATTCCAACCCCCGACCGTAGACTACAATTTTCATCCAAGTTTTGTCCCATGACATTTTAATATTACTTTTGAGAACGTTGCGTTTTAGATACAACACTGCCAATTGTGGAGAAGACAGTTTGTGTGATATTGGGAATAGACTAAATAGAGTTCTTATGTGTACCGCATTTACTCCATATTCAAATAAAACTCTGCATCAGTGGAAGCCTAAGTAATTATTAATTGCGGGGCCGGCCCAAAAATTCAAGATGGCGGCCGGAAATACCCGCCCCAGCCGCCTCCACCGCCTCTGGGGAAAACCCCGGCGCCCCGCCAGACTGGCGGCACCTCCTACATGTCCAGACCTGTCCACCCCCTCCAGCCCGACGCTGCCCCCACCACCCCGACGATCGCGTACTTGTGATAGAGTGCACACGCTAAAGAATTGTCGCAGTGCATTTACGGCGACAGCGCCGCGAGAAAAGCGCGCCGCACCTCGCACCTCAGTTGTACCCACCGCCAACCGCACCCGATTAACTTTATTAAATTTTTACGTCAAATTAATTTTGAACCACTTAACCGCCCTGCCCGCCCCCGCCCTCGTCCCCGACGCCACCCCCACCGACAGTCCTAAGGATTGCCGCCCTCTCGCGACCCGGTCCGGGATTCGAACCCGCGCCCCTGAAATAAAAATTCTAAAAGTTACTACTTATCGACGTACACCAACATTGGGAAAAAGGAGTCAATTATTGCGTACTTCGGACAGTACAATTACCTGGAATTCCAGGTAATTGTACTGTCCGAAATTCATAAGATCGAACATGTCCGCCTCCACAATTGGACACTACATCTACATCTACATGGGATACTATGCAAATCACATTTAAGTGCCTGGCAGAGGGTTCATCGAACCACAATTATACTATTTATCTCCCATTCCATTCTCGAATAGCGCGCGGGAAGAAAGAACACCTGAATCTCTCTGTTCGAGCTCTGATTTCTCTTATTTTATTCTGATGATCATTTCTACCTATGTAAGTGGGAGTCAACAATATATTTTCGCATTCGGAGGAGAATGTTGGCGATTGGAGTTTCGCAAGTAACCCACGCCTCAGCGATAAGCGCCGTTGTTGTAATGATTCCCATCCCAGATCCTGTATCATTTCCGTAACGCTGTCTCCCCTGTATCGTGACAATACGAAACGAGCTGCCCTTCTTTGGACTCTTTCGATGTCCTCCGTCAAACCCACCTGATAAGGATCCCACACTGGGCTGCAATACTCCAAAAATGGACGGACAAGCGCAGTGTACGCGGGCGACTACCACCCTCACCTCCGCCCCAGGCCATCCACTACCGTCCCTATTATTTTGCATATCGATTTAATGTATGCATTAACAATTAGAACATTCCGTATTAGATTTGCATATCAATTTAACAGTAACTTAACCTACTCTAGCAGCCCCCCGCACCTCCACCGCCACCCGCACCTCGCAGTCAGCCCTAAAGATTGCTGCCTCCGCACCCCCGAAAATACTTTTACAGGAGCCATTATTCCGTACTTCGGACAGTACAAATACCTGGAATAACACGAGAGTTTCGTATACAAATCGACCCTGCCAGCCGCCAGACCATCAACCACCGCTCCCAATTATTAAAATGTTCAAATGTTTGTAAATCTTATCGGACCAAACTACGTGGTCATCAGTCCGTAGCTTACCAACTACTTAAACCTAGGTAAACTAACCTAAGGACAACACGCACAGCCATGCCCCAGGGAGGACTCGAACCTCCACGGCGAGCAACCGCGCGCTCCGCAGCGAGACGCTTTAGACCGCTCGGCTACTCCACCGCGGCCCCAATTATTCAAATGTTTGTAGAGTCTATGGGACTTAACTACGGGGTCATCAGTCCCTAAACTTACAAGCTACTTAACAACTAGCTCATCCTAAGGACGGCACAAATATCCATGCCCGAGGGGGGATTCGAACCCCCGACCGTAGTGGCCGTGCAGACCGTGACTGAAGCGCGTCAGTCCCCTCGGCCACCGCGGCCGGCTATTTATTGGAGCTGGACCCAGTCGTGTGCCTGACAACAGCGGACAGCGTCAGCCTCCCCTCCCGAAAGTAAACATGCTTTCACATACAACCCCCATCTAACGACACCCATCTCTCTCTCTCTCTCTTACAAATCATACCAGTCGCACTTAAAATTAAGTTCCACCACTTTTATGGTTCTATACGCCTTCCGACAATTCGGAGAATTCGGGTAGTTTAATTCTACCTCCTGCGTATATCCATATAAGGAATCTCTCTATCCTATTACAATGCAAACGATTCTTTACAACAAATACCGATAATCGAGAGCACCAGAAGACGTTTAAAGCCAATTGTACAACGGAAAGCCACAATAAAAAATGCGTGAAATAATTTTCCGATTTCAGGCCGTCTACAGTAAAACTTGTTTTCTCTAAAGTACTAACCTAACAACAACCTTCTTCGACAATACAGAACCGAAGTAGTAATTCACCTGCCCAATACAACACAAATTTTTAGAACAAGATCGACAAGCCCTTTACCCACAAAAATTCCAACTCCAAGGTCCTTTGTTGTGGCCTCTTTTTTCAATCCACTAAACAGAACTCGGATTTTTTTTTTTTTTAATTACAAGTAGCTGTCTACCGCAAAGGAAAATGCCTAGAACGCTAACCTACACACCGCAACAAATGATCGTTAAAACAACATGGCGCGTCTACACTTTTTTGGTTTCAGTACAACTGAGTATTTGCAACGAAATGTTCGCGAACATCGATCATAATATTTCTACATATTACCATGTAAACGCAAATTAACCCTTAAGGCTGCAAACCTCACAGAGTTCGCTAGATTTACGGACACACCAGTCAGTTTTTGGTGTTCTTATTAACACCGCAAAACACAGCACTACTGGTAATTTTCTCGACACCATAACTCGTGATTCGGCAAATAAATGTATTCGTCGGCAATCGATTCCAGCTGCCCTATACAGCCTCCCTCCAAGCGAAAGTCATGGGCCGATATTAAGTACATGCACATACCCAGTTCGTTAAAAAAAAAAAAAAAAAAAAAAAAAAAAAAAAAAAAAACAGCAAAATCGTGTGGGATGCTCAAATCCAGGAGATGAAAGTCACATACATAAAGCTGAAGCTTTAGTTTAACATCGGCTCGCTCCACTTTATAAGGTACAAATGATTTCCAAGAGATGTTCTCCAGTATTCCGAGTGCTCACACAATGCCGCCGCCAGGTGGTAACTTCGCATTGTCTCCATGACGAACGTGTCGAATTTACTACTTATGTATATATGTTTAAAGATCAGAAATAATTTAGCGTCGCACACCACTCGTAAATTAAACACCACTAACACACGATCAAACAGGCAATACTTCAGCGCAAAGTTTTAAGAACTTAATCATAAATCAACTTCTTTAGAGCTTTATCGCAACACATCATCATCCACAATTGGAAACACACTGTAGCGCATATTTTAAACAGTTTTTACTTAACTTCTATCCCAACTAGCCTACGACACTCAATGTAACAACAACCATACCCAACCCAAAGACCGCACTACAACACTCATCATCATCATTATAAGTCGTTGTGCTCATTGCTGAGCGTCGTGACCCCATGAACCAAGCGTCTCCATCCCGGACAGTTGCCAGTTTCTCTCAGTGCCTGCTGAAGAGGTAGACCGGAAATCTTGATTTGGTCTATCCATCTGCTCGCTGCTATTCCTCTTGGTCTTGTGCCCTAGATCTTTCCTTGTAAGATTATCTTTTCTAGGTTTTCTCCGTCTCTTCTCACAATATGGTCAAAGAACTGGAAAATTTTTTCGTCAATTCGAGAAGAAAGGCGTCTGGAGATATTCAGTTGTTCAATAATGGACACATTTGTTCTTCTTTCGGTCCATTTTATGCGTAGCATCCTACGCCAGCACCAAAGCTCAAACGCAGCAAAGCGTTGTTTGTCTCTGGCCTTGAGTGTCCATGATTCGCAGCCATAAAAGAAGACAGAAAACACGAGTGTTTCAACTAGTCGGATCTTTGTGCTATTTGTTATTGCTCTGCTCTGCCAGATCTTCGTGAGCTTCTTCATAGCCACTTGTCCTAACGTGATCCGTCTTCTTATCTCCTCTTCACAACTACCTGTGCTGCAGATGGTTGCCGGCCGCGGTGGCCGAGGGGACTGAGGCACTTCAGTCACGGTCCGCAGGGCCACTACGGTCGGGGGTTCGAATCCCCCCTCGGGCATGGATATTTGTGCCGTCCTAGTTCGTAAGTAGTTGATAAGTAGTTTGTAAGTTTAGGGACTGATGACCCCGTAGTTAAGTCCCATAGCCTATACAAACATTTTTTTGCAGATGGTTGACCCAAGATAGGTGAAGGACTGCACGACTTCCAGTTCCTTTCAAATGTTTGTATAGCTTATGCGACTTAACTACGGGGTCATCAGTCCCTAAACTTACAAACTACTTATGAACTAACTGATAATAATGACGGCACAAATATCCATGCCCCAGGGGGGATTCGAACCCCCGACCGTAGTGGCCGTGAAGACCGTGACTGGAGCGCCTCAGTCCCCTCGGCCACCGCGGCCGGCCCAGTTCCTTTAATTGACCTACAACAAACAGCTCTTTTTCAATGTTTGTAAATCTAAGAGCCTGAAGTACGGTGGTCATTAGGCCCTACGCTTGCAAACTACCTACATTAAGGACAACTCACACACCCATGCCCGAGGGAGGACTCGAACTCCCAACAGCAAACGCCCGCGCGCACCGCAGCTGGGCACCTTAGTGCGCACGGCAATTCTGCCGCAGCAGCTGTTTTCTACTAAAGTTCTAAACTAACTAGTTATTGTCAAAGCGGTATCTCAGCATCGTTGACGGGTCCCTCTTAAACATCTAAGCGATTGATCATGCATCTTTTTGCTTTGCATACCCCACCAGACAGTATTTCAGAAACGTTTTCTATCAGTCACTAGACCATATACCTCGTACGTTTAACAATCACTCGAGCACAAACAGTCATCGTATTCCCCCTTCTAACAAATCAATATTCCCGATAAACATCTGTAACACACCCAATTACATCGTAAAAATGACTGACACACATAGAACAGTTAACAAGGAATGACTCAGAGCAACATTAACCTCTTATATGTATATCTAATCCTTACAACCTACAACGTAAAATAGTCTACACTATTTCGAACTAATACAACACCCGATAATTTTTATCGAATGTCAAGAGCAATCCTTCAGAGACTAAACAAGCGATTAAACTCGCTTCCCAACGGAGGTAATACGCAGCTTTAAATCGCCTAACCATAGGGTTTATTGAAATCGATGCTTATCGACCGAATAACAATAATTTACCACCGCAAGCATTACCGCTACGCTACCGAGAGACGTCCAGTCGTAAACACCACTAAAAAGACGAGATAAATACACCACAACCCTAACACTACTAAGTATCAATATGCAGTCCGCAAATGTAGAACACCTCTAGGTTGCAATGAACCGTACGACCAAACATATCGAAATCGGTATTTCGCACAAGACAGGATACATCGTACGCACCAGTTTATGGATACACGAGAGCTAATTTTACGAAGAAAGAATATTACATTACTTCTATCAACAACCATAAGAATATAAAAATCGAACGACTTGTCACAGCTATACTAGCGCTCTTAATGCAACATCGACATAAGAAAGGTGTGTCTACAGGGCAGCCGGCCGCGTTGGCCGAGGGGACTGAGGCGCTTCAGTCACGGTCTGCACGGCCACTACGGTCGGGGGTTCGAATCCCTCCTCGGGCATGGATATTTGTGCCGTCCTTAGTTGTAGCTAGTTCATAAGTAGTTTGAAAGTTTAGGGACTGATGACCCCGTAATTAAGTCCCATAAGCTGTACAAACATTTGAACATTTTTTAACTAGAACAGCACAGAAGTACATCTGCGATAACTGACCAACTAACAAATAATAAATCGAAACACTACTCTGCTGACACGTAACCTATCTTCTGGTATTTTCTCCTAGATCCATAGATCTGTAAAACTGCAACTTCCTACACGAAAAGCTATGTCTTAACAAAAAATAGCTGTTGCAGATGCAAACTACTACATATTTTAGATAATCACATCGACTTTGGAGCGATCCTCAGCACACTTAATCACACTACAGATCTTATGATTTACAGCAAACGCATCTTAAGGTTGGTCTAAACACATCGCAGAAGAGTAAAAGGCTCCTTACACAGAAAGAACAAATCTAGAAGGTGTCTAACACGATACCCACATCACAAAAACGATACAGCGCTACATGAGCTTACAACACATTAGATCTAACTGTAACCATTTTAGGGCATAGCGACCCACAGATCGATGATTTACACATCAAAACTAAAGGATTACAACACATCCATCCCTTTTTTATGCACAGAAGGTAAATTTTAGCCCAGCGCTCCATCTAGGTTGTTTATATGTCACATCTTGCATCGCGAAAAATGCACAGGGCTACAGAATTGGTTTGATTTGGTTTTTATAGGGACTAAACGACTACGGTTATCAGTCCCTTGTTCCAATCGTAAAAAATGCAGTATAAATCCATAAAATGTCATAAAAGAAAATGTGTTAAAATCCACCAAGCAAAGAGTTTAACACGTCAATAAATAAAAGAATCAAAGTAAAACCTGGTAAAAAAAGACAAAGGTGTAAAGAGGATGCCAGATAGTCTTAGCCGGGCGACGACAGAATTAAAAGTAGAACATCCTGCCACTCTATTACATGATAAAACCACCTACCTAAAAGTGTTAGGCAAGTAAAACAAAGAGACTGGACACTCAAAAAGTCATACAGAAGGATACAATCCAACCGCACGAATAAAATTTAAAACTCTATCAACCGTAGAGTCATCGTCTCCTAAAACCAAGCTCAGAACGCTGGGGAGATTAAAACGCCGCCTCTGGGCGGCTAGGTTTGGGCAATCCAATAAAATTTGGGCTTCTGATAAATGGGTGCCACAGCAACACTGAGGTGGATCCTCACGACGGAGAAGGTGACCGTGTGTCAGCCAAGTATGGCCGATGCGGAGCCGGCAGAGGACGACAGAGTCCCTGAGAGGGTTGCACAAAGAGGACCTCCTGACGTTTGTCATCTCCTTTATAGACCTCAATTTGTTGGGCATATGTAAGGTGCTCCATTCAGTACTCTACAAACCGAGAACTTTACGGCGTAATATGGAACGGAGATCAGAAGGTGTAATACCTACTTTGAGGATAGGTTTATGGGTAGCCTCTTTCGCAAGCCTGTCAGCCAGTTCGTTGCCCTCTATCCCAACATGCCCTGGAGTCCAAAGGAATTTCACTGACTGTCCTCGTTGTTCAATGTCATATATGGACTCTTGTATGGCAACAACCAAATGATGGTGTGTGAAACACTGGTTGATGGCTTGAAGACCGCTCAGGGAGTCGCTACAGATGACGAAGGACTCCCTGGTGCAGTAATGGAGATGTTCGAGTGCGCGGTAGATGGCTACCAGCTCAGCAGTGAATACACTGCAGTTATCTGGCAGGGAGCGTAGCTATGTCCTGCAAGCGTATAGGCAAAGCCGACACGACTATTTACCATTGAGGCGTCGGGTTAGACTACTGAAGAGCCGCGGAATCCATCAATAATTGATAAAAATTGGCAGCGAAGTGTCTCAGGATGAACTGAGGTTTTGGAGAGCTGTGACAATTCCAGTCGAAGGTGAGGCCGACATATATACACTATGGTGCTGTACGCGACTAGAATTGGAGGAGAGATTTTAGGGAAACAGACTCCAGTTCACGCAGAAGAGACCAAACTCGCACACTAACCGTCAAACCCGATCTAGGCCGCCATTCTGCAATATGGAGTACTCTGTTCGGAAAAAGGAGACGATGGTTTGGAGAAGTAGGCTACCATAGATGTAAGCTGCGTAATTCGCCAGCAGTTGTTGCCGTCTTATTCGAAGAGGGGGCACCCCAGCCTCTTCAAGGAGACTGTCCATGGGACTTGTTCTGAAAGCCCCTGTCGCGAGTTTAACTCCGCAGTGGTGGATAGAATCCAACATGTGGAGCGCCTAGGGCGATGCGGTACCATATACTACACTCCCGTAGTCCAAACGCGACATAACAAGGGCTTTGTAGCAGCGCAGCAGGGTACTACGATCTGCACCCCAAGTGGTACTGCTAAGGCAGCGGAGAGCGTTGAGGTGCCACCAGCACTTCTGTTTCAGCTGGCAATATGTGGTTGTCATGTGAGTCGGTCATCAAATACCAGTCCTAGAAATCTATGCGTTTCGACTACATTGAGTAGTTGGCCGTCAAGATACAACTATGGATGGGGGTGGACTGGCCATCGACGACAGAAGTGCAAAAAAAAAAAAAAAAAAAAATTATATATATATATATATATATTGAAACCCATGGGAGAGAGCACATGTTTGCGCCTTGCGTATGGCTCCCTGTAGCTGGCGTTCTACAACACACATGCTAGACGAGCTAAAATAGATACAGAAGTTGTCAGCATACAATGAAGGGGATACTGACGATCCAACTGCTGTCGCTAAGCCGTTAATGGCCACTAAAAACAATGGAACACTTAAAACAGAGGCCTGAGGCACCTCAGTCTCCTGGACATGAAGGGTGCTCCAGGATGCGCCAAATTTAACGTGAAAAGTACGGACAGCTAAAAGGTTTGGGATAAAAACTGGGAGTGAGCCTCGGTGACCCCACCCATGTAATGTGATTAAAATGTGGTGTCGCAAGGTCGTGTCATACGCCTCCGACAAGTCGAAAAACACAACAAACGCTGTCCGGATGGCAGATTCAAGATGGACCAAGTTATCCAAGGTCGAGCGCCCCTTGCGGAAACCACCTTGGCATAGAGCCAGCACGTCCCGCGATTCAAGGAACCAATACAAGCGCCGGCTCACCATGCGTTCTAGCAGCTTGCAGAGAACGTTCGTCAGGCTGATGGGCCGATAGCTGCCCACATCTAGCGAGTCAAAATGTTCAAATGTTTGTATAGCTTATGGAACTTAACTACGGGGTCATCAGTCCCTAAACTTACAACCTACTTATGAACTAGCTAAGACTAAGGACGGCACAAATATCCATGCCCGTGGGGGGATTCGAACCCCCGACCGTAGTGGCCGTGCAGACCGTGACTGGAGCGCCTCAGTCCCCTCGGCCACCGCGGCCGGCTCTAGCGAGTCTTTACACGGCTTTTGCACTGGGACAATGGTGCTTTCTCGCCACTGTGATGGAAAGACATCGCTCCAGATGCGGTTAAACAGTGCAAGAACGTGGCGCTTGGAATCAGCAGACAGATGTTTTAACATCTGATTGTGAATTCCGTACGGCCCAGGGGCAGTGTCTGGGCAATGGGAAAGGGCAGTGAGGAGCTCCCACTCGCAAAATGGAGCGTTATATACCTCAGGGTGGCGTGAAGTAAAGACGGTTTTTTTGCGTTCCATTCGCTGTTTTTAAGTGCGGAAGGCAGGTCGATAATTTCCAGATGCAGCGGCGCGAGCGTAGTGCTCGGCGATAGCGCCTTGATCCGTACATACAGCCCCTTGGATAGAGACCCAAGGTATTGCTGCCTGGGACTGGTAGCCATACAGGCGTCGGATCTCTGTCCAGACTTGTGAAGGAGAGGTACGTGGCCCTATGGTGGACACGTAACGTTCCCAACATTTCTGTGTTTGCCTCCGTATTATCTGGCGATCACGAGCACGGAGTTATTGAAAAGCGATAAAATTCTCGAGTAACAGGTGTCGCTTATAGCACTGAAGAGCACGCCGACGGTCTCGAATGGCGTCTGCGACTTCCGACGACCAACAAGGCACTGTCTTTCGCCGGGAGCATATCGATGAAAGGAAGACTGCGTGCTCTGCAGCGGATAAAATTTTCTGAGTGACAGTCGCAACCACCACGTCAATAGTGTCATCTGGGAGAGGTCCAAGAGTGGCAGCAGCAACGAATTCATCCCAATTTGCCTTGTTTAAAGCCCATCTGGGAAGGCGTCCAGGGCAGTGACGAAGAGGTAGTGATTCCAAAGAACTCGGTGCTTCACCATGTGTTTCTCAATGATGTGAGCATTGATGGGAATTTTTGACATGACATCCAGAGTTTCCATTTCAAGAGAGCAGCACACCTTGGGGTCCTGATCAAACTCTGGATCTTGACAAATTGGCAGCCACAAGAGGAAGTATGTATTGGTGTGTGCAGAGTTAGGGCAATAGTGAATGTCATAGGTGTATCCAGAAAGGGAAAGAGTACACCTTTGCAGTTTTTGGGCAGTCCAGGAAGGTATCGTCACTGATGCCTTGAAAAGTGGCAGGAGTGGTTTATGATCTGTCATGAGCATGAACGCAGCGACCATATATGAGCTCGATTCAAAAAATGATGACCATAGGCTCCTTGTCTGTCTGACTGTAATTCCTCTGAGATGGTGTAAGGGTTTTTGATACAAATGGGATTGGATCTTCCTTGCCATTCACAATATGGGAGAAAACTGCTTCAATCCCATAGTCTGAAGCGTCAGTTGCTAATACGAGTGTTTTTCCTGTATCATAAGCAGGTAGGCTGCAGGAGGGCCTGTTTCAGGTCATGGAAAGCCTTTTCACATTGGGCGGTCCACTTCCAGGGTATATGCTTTCGAAGCAAGCGATGTCATAGTTCTGTAATCGCTGTGGCATGTGGTATGAACGTACTGTAATAGTTTGGCTTGCCCAGTACAGATTTCAGCTGGGACATATCCGTGGGGGCTGACAGTTGTTGGATGGCTGCCATAGCTGAGCTGTGAAATGATGTCCTCGATCTTGGGTATGGGGTAAGCCACCACTAAAGACTGAGAATTGACAGTGACCTTAAAGTCGCCACAGATGTGGAGGACACCTGATGGTTTTTTTGATGATCACAATGGGGGACGCCCACTATCTGTGTATGATAGGAACTAGGATGTGCTTATCTTGGAGTCGCTGCAATTTCAGCGGAGCTTATCCTGAAGAGAGGACTCGACGCCAAGGGCCTTGGGCCAGCTATGGGGGGTAGAGGAATATGGGCTTGGAAACCATAAACCCCTGATGACTGTTCCTTGAACACCGTTATAAACTTCGCCAGCAGCCCAGTAGTGTGATGGCAAATGTCCAATGCCCGAACTGTAGTAGATGAGTCATGAATCTCAAGTCTGAAGGCTGTAAAGAGAGTTGGATGCCCCTGTTACCACGACCACCAAAATCCGTGCTGGGATCACCATGGCCACATGGCACAGTGTTGCTCGAAAACCGCCAGCAACCGAGATAAAGTCATTGCTGCAGATGTGGAGCTGGGTGTCAAAAGGACATAGTGGCAAAGACCCGTTGGTGCAGTATGTGACCCCATTGATGATGGTGGCGAAATATCTAATACTGCTTTGTAGTGTGACTGGGTGCCCACTTGTGCTCCACTTGTATGGACTTTGGCTTTTGTAGAGTGTGGAGGGACCGTTTGCACAAACGACATATCTGGGAAATCGTGCTGAGGTGGATCTTCGTTAGGGTAGCCTTCAGCCCAATCTACAGCCATCTACCACAGGAAGTGCATATGACCTCCCGGAAGTGGCATTGTTGATGTGGATGGGAAATAAAACACTGCTTGGAAGATGGCAGGGCTTTAAGGCATTGTTACTGTAGCTGATCCTAAGCAGACTGGCGCCAGACTGACTGAGCGGAAGCTCCTGAGTCAGTACACGAGGTAAATACCAGTGATGGATCATGGATAGCAGCTGGCCGCAGTGACCGAGCGGTCTGCGGCGCGCCAGTCACAGTCTGCATGGCTGCTGCGGTCGGGGGGTCGAATCCCCTCTCAGGCATGGATGTTTGTGTCGTCTTTAGTATAAGGTAGTTCATAAGTAGTTTATAAGTTTAGGGACTGATGACCCCGCAGTTAAGTCCCTTAAGCTTAACAAACATTTGAACATTTTTCCTGGATAGCAGCCGCTTTCCTGACCAATTGTGCGAAGGCCCTGATGAGCGGATGGCTCCTTCAACTTAGGAGATGCTGCCAGGGACTTTCATTAGGTGCATGGACCAGAATCATGTTACGGACCAGGGCCGACGCATAGGACAGATTTCAGGCCTCATTGGAGCAGTGAAACCGGCATTCCTGAGACAGTACCTGGAGTATGGCTATCCATTCTCTGTAAATTTCGGAATGTAACTTGTGTCAGTTGATAAAAATCTGCCAAACTTCCGAATTGTGACTCTGGGGATGCAGCTGTTGGAGAATTTGATAGATTGTAGGACCTGCATTTGCCAGCAGAAAACCTCATCACTGTTTGTCGCCATGCACGTCATATACAGAAAAACCGAGCTATGTTAGGGACTTGTTATCAAAAGCTGGAAAAGGTGACGGCGAAGAAGGGGGGGGGGCGATATGGCCTGCTATCTGTAGGCGCGGGGGGAGAGGCTTGTAAGACAAGAACGTGGGCTAGAAGAGCTCCTTTTGCCTGCTGCATGCGTTGGAGCAACACCAGTACCGGATACGTGAGGTCCATCGTGTCCAGCACTGGAGCTATGGTACACGAGATCTAACAGTTAAAAAAAATTCTCTTCGCCAAGGAATATTCTGCGTCACCCCTGGATAATTATCAGATGCGGCATAAATACTGTCCGCCTTATATTCCAACAAACTCACAAAAATACAGTAACAAACAAAATCCGCCTCTTCTGCGGTCCGACAGTTACAGAGTACAAAAATCAAAGTGGCCCTGACTTTCACGACCTAACCGAGTGTAACTTCCAACCGAAGAACTTCCTGCTGAAACTTCGCAGTGCTGGCGTCTTCTCCTGATAGCGCGACGACGAGAGCAATTGTGCTGGGCTGCAGACAGCCGGCGTATGAGATGGCCTTGCTCTCACCAAGAGAGAACTGCCCTCTCGTTATTTTTTTTTTCTTTTTTTCCTTTATTGTTGTTTTAAAGCCAGCCGTAGAAACAGCTGGCAGGCTGGCAGCAGCTGCGGTGGCTGCTCTTCAGCCATGTGATATACAAACATTTCACAAAGAAGAGATAAAATATAAAAAAAGATGAACAAAATTGCGGAAATTAAAAACATTGACAGACAGAGTTTTCGACAGACTAAAACGGACATGTATAAATGGGACAAAACATATGGCAGAGAACAAAAAAAGAGACGAGTAGCGATAAAACACACACACAGTCAGTAAAAACAACCGGCCACGGTGACAAGTTTAAAAGTACATTGCGGAGACACGAAGTTCACACACGGAGACAGCTGACAGCGTATAGAATAAAACATGGGGACGGCGATTATGGAGGCACTGAGTAAAACACACGACACTGGAGACACTTGCACTGAACATGGAGATAAAAAGTCGAGACGCCCCCGCAGGGAGTGGGAAGGGGATGGAGGGGGGGAGGTGGGGCAGGGACGGGGGAAGTGCGGGGGAGGGGGAGAAGGGGAGGGAAGAGAGCGTAAGGAGGGAAGGAGTGACGAGACTCTGGGCATGGGAGAGGGGTAGCCAAGCGGGCGGGAAGGAAAAGGGACGGGAGAGAGGGGCGGGGCGCTGATGCTACGGGGAAGGGATCAGAGTTGGTAGGAGGGGTAGATATCGGGCCGAAGTTCGGTATCCGGTAGAGAAAGGGTGCGGAAATTGCCTTGGGAGAGGATACGGAGCGTATGGAGGTGAAGGCCGGGAGGGACGGTTTGGCGGAGACGTGGCAGAGGCCCGGGATTTGTAAGAATAGGGTAGACGAGAGGGTTTTGGGACTCTATTTTGCGTGATGTGTAAAGGAGCCGGAGATGTTCAAGGTGTTGTAGGAGAGGAGGGAAGGGGATGAGGTCATAGAGGATCCGCGTGGGGGAAGGGAGTCTGATACGGTATGCGAGGCGGAGGGCGTGGCGTTCTAGAATCTGGAGGGACTTGTAGAAAGTAGGAGGGGCTGATATCCAGGCGGGGTGGAAGGAACAAAGGACGGGGCGCATGATTGATTTGTAGGTGTGAAGGACAGTGGAAGGGTGGAGGCCCCACGTCCGGCCAGTAAGGAGTTTTAGGAGGTTTAGGCGGGACAGAGCTTTCTCACGGAGGGATTTGAGGTATGGAGTCCAGGACAGTTGGCGGTCAAGGGTAAGGCCAAGGTACTTGAGGGTGGGGGTGTGACGGATGGGTCGGTTGTGAAGGGTAAGATAGAAATCGTGGAGGCGGAAGGTGCGGGTAGTACGACCTATGACTATTGCCTGGGATTTGTCGGGATTGACGGAGAGGAGCCACCGGTTACACCAGGAGGCGAACTCGGTGAGGTGGGACTGGAGCAAAACCTGGGAACGGGCAAGGGAGGGGGCGAGGGCCAGGAAGGCGGTGTCGTCAGCATATTGGAGGAGATAGACGGGAGGTTTGGGTTGAGGCATGTCGGCAGAGTAGAGGAGATAGAGGAGGGGAGAGAGGACTGAGTCTTGGGGCACCCCGGCGGAGGGGTAGAAAATACGGGAGTTGGAGTTGCAGACAGTGACGTAGGAGGGGCGGCGGGTAAGGAAGGAGGCGATGAGGCGGACGTAATTAATGGGAAGGGCGTAGAGCTGGATCTTGAAGAGGAGACCGGAATGCCATACTCGGTCGTAGGCTTTTTGGATGTCGAGGGATACAAAAATTGCGGAGCGACGGGAGTTGAGTTGGACGGAGAGGAGATGAGTCAGGCGAAGGAGCTGGTCGTCGGCGGAGAAGGAGGGTCGGAAGCCACATTGGGAGGGGGGGAGAAACTGGTGGCGGTGGAGGTGCTGGTGGATTCGACGAGAAAGGATGGTTTCCAGGACCTTGCTGAACACGGAGGTAAGACTGATGGGACGGTAGGATGAGGTCTGGGACGGGGGCTTGTCGGGCTTGAGGAACATGAGAATACGGGAGGTTTTCCACAGGTCGGGGTAGAAGCCAGTGTAAAGGATGATGTTGTAGAGTGTGGCAAGGACTTCATGAAATGAGAGGGGGCATGCACGAAGGTGGCGGTAGGTTAGCCGGTCGTGACCGGGGGCGGTGTTTCGTTTCGTGCGAAGAGTGTCTATTATGTCACGGGCAGTAATGGGAGTGTTCAATTCTGAGGGAGGAATGCGGTCCAAGTACTGGAAGCCAGGGGCGAGCGGAGGAGAGGAGGTGTCGGTGCGCTCATGGACATCCGGGAAGAGAGAGTAGTCAAAAAGGGGATCATCAGGAATGGAAAATACATCAGAAAGGTAGGAGGCAAAATGTTCTGCCTTACTGGCGTTGTCAGGGAAAGGACGATCATCATGGAGAAGGGGGTAGTGGGGGGAGGAGTGACTGCCAGTAAGGCGGCGGAAGGCACGCCAGTACTTGGCGGAGTACACCGGGAGGAGCGAGTTAAGGCGGGTGCATGTCTGACGCCAGTCCCGGCGTTTCTTCGCGGTCAAAAGGTTTCTTATGTGTCGTTGGAGTTGCCGGTGGCGTTGGAGAGTATCCCGGTCACGGGTCCGGAGAAAGGAGCGGTACAGACGGCGGGATTCGCGGAGGAGAAGGACGGCCTGTGGAGGAAGGGTAGGGCGGTGAGGATAGATCGCCCGGGTAGGGATGTGGGCATGGACCGCGTCAGCAACGGTCTGCTGGAGAAAGGAGGAGGCATGGTCAATATCGGCGGGAGTATGGAGGGGTAGTGGGTGGCTTTCGACCGAGGTGTCGATGGAGCGACGGTAGGCATCCCAGTCGGCACGGGAATAATCATGGACGAGTTTGGGAGGGGGCATGGGACGAGGAGCGCGGGCAGGGCGGGGGCGGTGGTCAAAGGTAAGTAGGACAGGGGCGTGGTCACTGCCTATTAGGTCTAGGACGTCCGCCGTGATGCGCCCCAGGAGGTTGGGAGACACCAGTACTGCATCGGGTGTGGTGTTGCTTTCGGGGCGGGTTGGGCGGGGAAGGGGAAGGATGTCGCCCTGGAGCGAGGCGGTGACGAACTGACGCCACCGCCGGAGTTCAGCGGGGTGACGGGAATGAAGGTTGAGGTCAGCGGCAATGACATAGGTCGGGAAGGTGCGGTCGATATGGGAGAGGAAATCGTATGGGAGAGGAGAGGTGGAGCGAATGTAAATGGTGGCGAGAGTGACAGTGAGGGAGGGAAGAAAGAGGCTGAGGATCAAGTGTTCAGTGGGGTCATTGAGGAGAGGGTGTAGCCGGACGGGGTGGTGACGGAGATGGCCGATCGCCACTCCGCCTCGGGCCAGGGGTGGGGGTCCGTCGGTGCGGTGGAGAAGGTAAGGATTGGTGTTGACTGGTCGGCGGGGTTGCAGGAAGGTCTCGTTGAGTAGGAAGGCATCCACGCGGTGTTGGGAGAGAGTGTGGAGGAAGAGGTTCTTATTGGCTGGGAGGGAGCGGATGTTGTGGTAGAGGAGGGTATAGGATGGGCCTGCCATGATGGTGTAGAGGGAGGGTTGGAGGGTAGAGGAGGGGTGGGGAAAGGAAGGGGACCGGAGTGACTTAAACTTGGGTCTCGAGGCGGGAAAAGGCGAAGTGGGAGTGGGCACGGGAGAAGGTTGCAAAGGTGTCCAGATTGAACACGGACCTGGCGGCCAGTGCAATCTGTTGGAGGGTGTGGGGACGTTGGAAGGGGTGGATGTTGGCGAGGACGGTGGTGACGAACCGGATAACGTCTTCGGCGGTGGGGGGAGGGACCAAGGATTGATTGGGGTGCATGGGAGGATCTATGGGGCGGATGGGGACGGTGAGTTCGGGTTTGGAGGGAGCAGGTGGAGGGACGGATTTGCACTTGTAGGAGTAGGTAGGGTGAGGGCCGCCACAGGTGTTGCAGGTGGGAGGAGAGGTGAGGTTGGGACAGTGTTTATGGAGGTGGGAGTCTTTGCAGTGGGGACAGGTGGGAGGGTTTTTGCAGTTCTGCGTCAGGTGATCATTATAAACGAGGCACCTGGCGCAGCGGTAGGCTTGCGGGGGGGATCGGGAGGGTTCTACCGTGTGGCGGCGATCGTATATCAGCGCACCCTCGAGGAAGAGGTGGTCAAGGGAAGATGCGGATTCAGTAAATATCCGCATCAAACGGGTGGGGCCAGAGTCATTGTTGATCCGCTTGGCGGAACGGATGGAGATGTCGGGGTGAGAGTTGAGTTGCTCCAACACCTCTTCCTCCGTAATCAAAGGACTAAGCCTTGTGATCACGGCGGTGAGGGTCGGAGGGCGGCGGGGGGGAGGTGGTTGGCGGGCAGAGGAGGCTGTATAGTAGGGGGTGAGGGTGGCATGAGGGCCGAAAAGGACCTTGGGGATGCGAGCGAGGATGTCTGTGTGGAGGGTGGGGCTGGGGGACTTCAGGAGGACAGAGTCTCGGCGGGGAATAATTTGGGAGATGGGGGCGGAGGGGAAATACTTCCGAATTTGGAGGGAGAGGTTTTTATGTTCAAGGAATCGGGGTTCAGGATGGGACAGTACATATGTGAACAGGTCGGGTTGGGGGCGTGGGAGAATGGGGGCGGTGTCCATAGGGTCGGTAAGAGGGGGAGGAGGAGGGGGCGGGGGAGGGGGGGAGCTTTCTTCGATTTGGTGGAGGCGGGGGAAGGGTCCGCACTTCCCCGTTTCTGGGTGCGTTTGGGGATGGCGCCAGTAGAGGCAGGTAGAGATGCTGGAGCAGAGGCGGTGACGGAGGCATAGGTAGGAGGGGCTGGGAGGGAAACACGATCAAGTGGGATTTCGATGGGAGGCGGAGGGTGGGGTAGAAGGTGAGAAGGGGGCGGGGGCGACAGCGGCGTATCTGCCACCGTGGCTCGGCGGTGCGTCACATGGGCGGGGTTGACCGGTGCAGTGTAGGGGGTGGTGAGGGGGAGGTAGATCGGAGGGGGAGGGGGGACCTCATGGGATGGTGAAGCGGAGAGGATGACATGGAGCGGGAGAGTAGTTTGGGGAAGGCTGGAGGGGCTCCAGGTGATTGTTGTGGAGGCGAGGGAGGGGGTGGTAGTAAGAATGATGGGTGCAGTATGGACAGGGGGCAGGGTTATTGTGGGAACTGCAGAGAGGGAGGAGGAAGTTGACGGGGTGGACGATGAGGTCGCCATGGGCAGCTCTTACGACAGGGGCGCAGTCCAGGGCGACGAGCGGAGACCGGCAGGGCGGCAGCGATGACGGCGGCGACGGCGGCGACGGCGGCGGCAGCGTGGACGTTGGTGCTGCTACGACGGCGGCGGCGGCGGCGGCGGGGGGCCAGGGGCTGGGCCTGGGCGGCGGCGGCGGCGGCGGCGGCGGCGGCAGCGGCGGCTGCGGCGGCGGCGGCGGCGGCGATGGCGGCGGAGGAGGACCAGGTGCGGGGCCTGGGCGGCGGCGGCGGCGGCGGCGGCGGCGGCGGACCAGGTGCGGGGCCTGGGCGGCGGCGGCGGCGGCGGCGGCGGACCAGGTGCGGGGCCTGGGCGGCGGCGGCGGCGGCGGCGGCGGCGGCGGCGGCGCAAAGCAGGAACGGAAGGAAGTAGCGGGAACAGGGAACCAACTGAAGTAGCCGAGATCAGCCCGGCAATAGCTACAGTCGGGGGGATTCGATGCCTCTCGTTGCTCCCAGGATGGCTTAAATAGCGGCTCTTCCGGATGCGAGGTGCTGCCGCCTTTCGGCTGTCGCGACGGGATGGAGGCGCGGCTCAGCTATGTGGCTGGCGCCCTCTGTCTGAGCAGCGAGTCTGGGCGCGCCTCCTGGCAGGCAGACGTACGATCGCGGGCTATCTGTGGCCCTTCGGACCGGGTCAACCGCGTCTGCTTTCTTTCGCATACCGTGGCTGTGTTGAGGTTGAGGTTGTCACCGCTATGCTCCACAGCAAGTACTAGTTGAATGACACTAGGTCAAATAAATCGGGAAATGCATATTCTGCAGACTGCTGCTGTGATACTGCAGGAAATGGCTGTGTCTTCTCGTCTGGCAATGGCTCATGCTCTGAAACAACAATAAACATTATCTTAATTATGATTACACACAAACAATAACAATATTATTAATAGTAATATTAATGAGTGAACCTGTACTTATTGATAGGCCTCCTTTTAGCTGAGACTCGCTGCTGCTGGCTGTGTTTCATCTTCACAACAGCTGACAAGAAAGAAAAAATATTAATTTGATTTGTCTGTACTACCGTACATTCTGCACCTGACTCTGGCTATTTAAAGAAAACCCATCATTGAGGTGGAGGAAGACTTTTCTGAATTGTGAAATTTAATTTCATAAAAGAAATATCCCATCTTCTTGACATGTGTAGACTGGTGAGCTTGACACAGTTTTCTGATTGTACTGTGTATTATGAGATGCATTGGAGGGCAAGAGGTACTCTGATTGTACACTGTGTAATCTGATACTAATAGGGATGGGGGACCCTCCCCTCCCCAGCCCTTGACACGTGGAAGCCAGTGGTCTTATCATCGTGCTCTGATTGGACAGAGTGTACTTGTGTAATCTGATACCCAGAATAGTGGGGGGAATCTCCGCCCTGCCCCCTCCCCCCATTTTGATAAGTCAGCATTCTTGGAATGACCTTGTAGTGCTCCAGACCATGCCTATAACATTATAGTAGCGTCATGCTACGGACTAGGCGACCTTTCCCGCCGGAGGTTCGAGTCCTCCCTCAGGCTTGTGTGCTGAGTTGCCGCTAGTTTTATTTTAAGTAGTTTGTAAGTCTGGCGACTGACGAGCATAGCAGTTTGGTGCAATAGGTTTACAAACATTTGAACATTTTCGACCACGCGTTTCTCCTCTGAGCCGCGGTCACCACCAGAGACACACGCCACACTGTGTATTCCACTCAATTGCTCTTCCAGGTCCTTTGCCATCTCTGACAGAGTTACAATGTCATCGGCAAATTGCTAAGGTTTAATTTCCTCACCCAGAACTTTAATTCCTTCTGCAAATTTTTCCTTGCTTTCCTTCACAGCTTGTTCAACCTGCACAGATTGAATAACGCCCTTTCCAACCAATGCTTTTCTTTCATGTTAAAATGTTTGTATTATGAGACTTAACTAAGGGGACATCAGTCCCTAAACTTACAAACTACTTATGATCTATCTTACACTAAGGACGGCACAAATACCCATGCCCGAGGGGGGTTCGAACCCCCGACCGTAGTGGCCGAGCAGACCGTGACTGACGCGCCACAGTCCCCTCGGCCACCGCGGCCGGCTCCCTTTCATGTCCTTCGACTCCTATTATTACTGTCTGGTTTCTGTTCAAGTTGTAAATAACCCTTCAGTCCCTGTATTTTCCTCTACTGATTTCATAATTTCAAAGGGCGTATTCCAGTCAACGTTGGCAGAAGCTTACTTCAAATGCACAACAGTAGGAAATGTAGATCTGCCTTTCTAACCGTTAAAAGTCGACCACTGTGCGAAACAAGAGCCTTGTTTAGTCACTAAAATTAGTAAATGAGGTCCGTGTGAACTACTGGTTACTCCCTGCTATAAAGCCTTGTTCCCTGTCCCAAATTGAGAACTGACTCATTTCAAATTACTTCAATAACAGGAAATTAATTATACAGTGGTCAATATATATAGCAGCTCACACGTTATTACACACAGACATTAATAAGCAAGTCACCACAATTAAAGTTATCTTAGAAAGGTGGCTAATAAAACATTTATGGCGCAACAGAATTTAGATATCAGAAAAAAATTGCATCTGAACTAGTTCTCAGCACCTGTAAAGAACAATAATAAATAAAAGAGGGAAGGTCCTCAAAAACTCCAATTTATAGGCAACTTACGGATTATACTGAACTTAAACTTGTTTATTCATTTAGAAAACAAGCAAAATGGGGAACCAATTTCGTTAATACAATAAAAATGCATCTCTTTCATGGATTAATGCGGACGGTGCCCAGCCTAAATTATACATGATTTAACGCTACTGGGGGGAAGGACTCACAAACAACACTCATTCACTCAAACACGCGCAATGCCACAGCGAAACTCTCCAAAATCAGCCTGCTGAGACAAGGCGGAAGCAGGCGCCGCTATCGTAGGCGACATTCAGCAAGTCGGAGGTAGCACAAGACACAATATACAAAACACTTAGATGCTGGCTGTGGTCTGTCGTGCCTGTTTCGAGATGATGTGCGTGTATAGCCAAGTTTAATTACATCTGAATTGGACCGCGAGCAAACACGCTAACGGTGACACACGGCTACGCACTAAAGGTGAAGTGGTTGAAAATCGGATGCATTATACAAAATCACGGTGGATTCTTAAGTTGCAGTCTGTTAGACATCGATCTAGGTACTGGTTTTATATGAGAAGTGGCGTGAATTCAGGCAACTAGCTGCAAACCCCGGAAGTCGGAACTCGGACCCAGGTGGTTACGAAAACCGATAAAATTGAATAAATTCAGTTTCCGAAAAATGAGGAAAATTAACTACAGCATGCAACCCATAGAAATGCTTAGAATTGTATAAGGAAGCGAATGAAATACAGCTACACGCGATACGGGGCGATTACAGAGACGGATGAGGTCCTGTCTCAGAAAAACTACAAAAATGAAATAATTACAAAGTCGGAAAATTAAAAATAAGAATAACGGCATACAACCCATAGAAATGTTTAGAATTACATAAGGAAGCTATTGAAGGAGGTTGTACAAGGCTCAGAGAGAATTACTGACACAGACAGAGATCGTACTACAAGTCGGAGAAGAAACAGCAACATTAAAATAGGTGGGGAGAGAAGGTCGCGAAATATTTGTGGAAATCAGAAGGATAACCGCATAGTTACTTGCCCGATGGGCATGGAACAAACAAGAGTGGAAGCTGAATGATTTGTTTTATGAGCCAACCACGTGGAACACATATCACTCACGGAAGGAAATGATGAGATTTTCACATGCACTGTACAAAAATGAACATATCACCTTTTAGAAATCGGGCCCCACAAAGCTAGAAAGTATTTACACAGAGATCATACACCGCCACATGATCACAAAAGGTTTTAACATATCAGGCCGTTATCAAACTGCAACTAGAATCACACACACCGCGTTTATCTATTGGAAATCACTGGATTGAAAAACCAGAACACATTTCCGCTCACGATCGCAATCTAAGTTAAACAAGCTAGTCAATGAAACGCTACCATCTCCAGAACTAAGAACAGAACCAACCTTACCTCACCAGATGACCAGACCGGAAAGATCAGTCGAGTGCCCACCAACGCGCGGGATGACGCGGGAAGCCACCGGAAGCCGGAAAATCTGAGAAAACAGCGGTGGTGGGGACGGACAGGCAGTCTCGCGCTGGAGGGAAGGCTTGCTAACCAGACTGTAAGCAAAGGGTGTAGAAGCCTCTTTGGTAGCTTCAGCAGCTATCGCCTCTGAGCCAGAGAGAACGATGCAAAGCGAGCTATCACTTCCCACATTCAAACAGCCACAGATTCTCGCACCCACTTAAAAGTAAAACAACTGCAGTCTCACAGGGATAGTGGCATAGAGGAGAAGCCGTACTTATGCCACATTAATTAATATAATACTAAATTATTAACATAACAAAAGAAGAAAAACCTAGCAATATTAACTAATATTTTAACACATGAAATAAAAATGCTATTCCTTAAGCCTTGAAAAGAGTGGGGTTCAAGTTTTAACAAAATGATAATCTAGCGACACTAAATTATAACTTTACAGAAATATACATAAAATATATGGAATACGACAGATGGTCGTCTTTCACTGTCTTGTATTTTCGCTCCTTGTACCTTGCTGAATCATATCACAATAGAGAAGGTTTGGTAGAACGAGTGATTGCACCAATTTGCATTTTACATGTTGTGGAAAGATGTGACGAAACTTTTTAAGTGCATAGAGGCAGGCAGAGGTCATCCATGATACAGCGACGGTATTATCTGCCACATTTAAATGTTCGTCGATAATGACACTCACATTCTGAACTGTTTTCTGATATGGAATTGGAATACCGTGAAGTTGAATGAAAGGTAACTGGTCGCGTAATTCGGAACTTATTAATTTCTGATGGATGACTAAGATTACTTGCGACTTTTTGGCATTTAATTTTAGTCCCAGGTTTTTCGCCCACATTACGTGGAGACAGATCTTCATTCATCTGGCAATCACAGTGTTTATATATTCAGGTCTGGTACTGTCGTAGTCCGTAAGTAAAGTCTCTCATGCAGCACATGAAAGTATGCGTGAACAGTGCCATTCCTTTTGTTTTGTAGATCAAGGGTACAAAATTTTATCGCAGTCGAATGAACGGTATGGAAAATCAGAAAATACGATTCTAATCCAAAGTGAGATGCCCATTCGAAATTACCAATTTATGATTTTCCGATTTTTACGGCCCCTGCATTAAAGCGAACGAAAGAAATGATTGAAATCCGTCTACCTAGTAGTTTATTCCCCTGAAACTCCCAACAAGAACAACATTTAGCGAGGCTAACACACAGCAATTAATATTTATACACTGGTCAAAACAATTATGGTATCAGTTGAGATATCTAGGAACTGAAGTATTGTTATCGGCAGAGTAAACTAAAATGGTTCGACGTCTTCCTGTCGATTCTACTGAATGGAGACAATAACAATAGGGTAACCGAGATAGTGATAATAACAGAAAGTTACTGCGGAGATGACTGGTCTTGACTTTTTGTTTACTCTATAAAACGAATTATACCATCAGATGGGTTCAGATAGCGTAGTGAGCAGGTAGTGGAATGCAACAACGACGTGACTTACCCGAACCTATGCTATGGAGAGCCATAGGAAGGTTGGAAGTGGGACTGACACAGAGAGAGGTTGCTACAGCTATTGGAGTGTCCCAAAGTGTAATTTACGGACCTGGACGCGATATCAGACAACAGTAACCATTAAAATAAAAAAAAAACGCGAGGTCAAGGTCGTAAAATCAGCAAGAGGTGACCGTTATCTCCGGTTAACGGCCCGTCGAGACAGGAGGCTGAATGCATCTCAACAACAACGCACACTCTAGGCAGCAACACCAGCAACAGGACGCGCAATATCAACACAAACAGTCCGAAATCGCCTTCAGGAATGTTGTATCTACGCACGGAGGTCTATGGTGTGTGTCCCATCAAAACCACGACACCGTTTAGCCCGCAGAAACTGGGCGCAGGAACATCAGGCATGGACTCGTAACTAATGGCGCCAGGTTCTGTTCGCAAATGAATCAAGATTTTGTACTCAGCAGGACAATCGCCGTTCCCTCATCTGCTTATGTGCAGGAAAGATCACCATATCATGGTGGTGGACGAATGAAGTTGGCAGGAGTCAATATTGGCGGACGTACGGACCTCTGTGTCATTCAAATGGCGCTATGACTGCTCAGAGGTATAGAGACGAGATCTTTTAATCTTTGTTGTGCCCTCTGCTGGTGCCATAGGAGACGGGTTCCTTCTGGTGAACGATAATACTCGTTCCCACAGAGCTACACTGGTGGACAAGATGCTTGAAGCAGAGGGAATTGAACGAATGGAGTGGCCGGCTTGTTTATCGGACTTAAACCTGATTGCGCATGTCTGGAATGCACTTGGCAGACGCATTGCAGTCAGACCAGCACCTTCCAAAACGTTTGCAGAGCTGGATATAACATTCATGGAAGAATGTCCAAATATTCTTCAAGAACTCATTGATGGCCTCATTCTGTCCATGTCATGCAAGTGTGCAACTGTTCTGGCCGTCCGAGGTCATCACACGACATATTAGAGGGCAACGAGAATGACTATTTCACTATTATGGTAGCTCCATGGTATCTCGCTCTAAGTAAACGCAATGTAAACCTCAACTAAATAGTTGCGACAGCGAAATATGATACTTCATCACAGACAAATTATAATTGTAACCAATATCTGAATGAAGTACGTTACCATATGTATATTGTGTATGATATCTCACCTTGTGACCTCCCTATCGGTATTCTACCAGACGAGCGGTCTAAAGCGTCTCGCTGCAGAGCGTGGGGTTGCTCGCCGTGGAGGTTTGAGTCCTCCCTGGGGCATGGGTGTGTGGGTGTTGTCCCTAAAGTTAGTTTATCTTTTCTTCTTTTTTTTTTCTTTTGGTACTCCACCAACAAGAATTTGGCAATACATAACTCTGGGTAGTGAAAGTTTATGGCTCGTTGTCTCTGTTCATAGGGGTGAGTCATGTATTTCATCTTCTATGCCCTAAACAGCTACCCAATCTGTTTACACAAGATCAATCATTAATATGTAGTTTAGCCAGTCTCTAAAGCTGCATATGATGACGTGAAAATATATTTAAACAAACATAAATAAACTTCTGAATAACCAAAAAATGGATTCTAAGATAAGGAAGTGGTTCACTCATGAAGTAATTCTTTATAGAGTTTATTTCTCTTCCTGGACATGAAAATGCGGAGGTGGTCCTACTTTATACATCGGTAAATAACTGAATATTTCCCCAACCATTGTGCATGAGAGGCACAATAAGTATCACATGCATTCGAGAGTAAAAGTTCCAAATAAATCCGTGATTTAAAGTATTTGTTATAAAACACAGTTTGTCATCACACTAGTACACGATTGCTGAATTATCACAGTTCCACAGCCCTACTACCGTGCATAGTTTACCACTTTTCACCAGAGACTAAGTTCTGCAGTCACAGTCCCGTAAATTTTCTAAGTCTACACATGCCTATCTCTTCAAATCACAAGTTCGAAAAACGTGCTCTCGCTGCTCCCTAAATTGTATCCTTCCACGCATCCTTATCTCCAAAATACAATTTCCCTTCCAAAATTTTATTCATTTGAATATCACAGAATTAAATGCTTTGACCACCTGCCTACAAATATTGTTTACATTTAACAAACAAATATATATTTAAAAATATTTAAAAAAACGGTAGATACTGAAGCTCTTTGCTCAGCCATTAAGCGTGGTGTCTCACTGTTCAAATATACTGCCGCATCGAAATATAGTTCACAATCAATATTTAATTTATCATGGCTTTTTATACAAATATATTCAGTTCTTGTCCACAAATACTTATAAATGTTAATATATAAATTATCCGTTGCATATATACTATTTTTAGCCGCCTATGAAATACTTAAGTGGCAGTCTACAACATAAAACGAACGTTACTAAGAATAGTATTAAATGTAATAAAATACATATATAATTGTAATGCACTTTGCTGGGTTCTTGTTTTGTGTTTCTGTGTTGGAATCTATGTTATGACACAAGAATATTATTACCTCAACGAAAAGCAGAACAAGAGAGTAAAACAAAGTTTATAGAAAGAATACGGAAATAACGTGGTAGGTCTTTTAAGATAGGTAGCGTGGTGCAATGCTGCCCATTTGCTTCTTAATCTGTTACTGATAAACATTACATATCAATAATTGTAAATATAAGTCTTATAATATTATTATAGTTATTATAGTACTAAAATTTATCGGCTTTTTATCTGTAAGGGATATTGAAATTGTAATTACGTCGTTTGAGTTTCCCAAGTCTCTTGAATCCATTCATATAATTATATTCGCCATATGACGATTCCCTGATTTTATGTGGATTTTTAGAATAATATTGTATTTCAGTTGCAATCTGGAATAGCCACGATCGCTCAACCAAGAGCCTTTCCGGTTTCCGAGCACATTAGGGAAACCCCGTCCATTCACTAGGTTCAAACTGTTAGCCGGCCGGCTAGGGAACCCAGCAGCCCGGCAAAACCCGCATTTCATGTGGAAACAATCAGCCTCCCGCTGTATCTGTAATGTCACACACCTCCACTTGATATGATACATTTGTCTGCCAAATTATCATGTCAAGTAGCACCAAAATTTTTAGATCATTTTCTCTTAAATTAATAAGTGACCCTGATGCTAGATCAGGTCACATGAACTCTGTGACTTCGGATCAAATGTTTCATAACTGTGTGTACTTTCTTTTAACATTTTAACCTAGAGGACACTGGGTCTCGACAATATACAAACTTTTTAGCAGATTCGTCCTTAAGTTATTGTAGAGGCTGTCCACTTCAAAGAGACATTTAAAAGTTAATATTTAGGTTCAGAATGTGTATGCTGGAGTACATCGTGCCGTTAGTTGTTCTTCGGGCAAGATATGGTAAGTTTGGCAGCTAGAGATGTGCGGTGGAACTTATAAGCAGGGCTGGCGCAAGGCGCGCGCGTTACGTGAGGCCGCACTGCGCGGCACTTTCCGAGGGGCGGTAAATCTGCCGCCCCCCGTTTTTTCTTTTGTTTTTAGGACAAACTCAACATTAATGCCCAAGAGGGGATTCGAAACCAAACCTCGCAGGGAGCGGCTTCGGGAACTGTGGCATGGGGCCTCGACTACCTACCGGCCATCCCTGTTGAACAAGAGGAGGGGTGAGGACTAATTTCTTCCTCGCCACTGTGGCAACACCGTCGTGTATATGCGGGATGAAAAGAGAGGGGGAAGCAGTCTGGCGTACACGTCACTGCCACTGTTCTTATGAGTAGAATGCTGCCAGCCTGTTACGCGCTGTGCGTTTAGTCACAACTAATTTTACAGAAGACGAAATTTAATTTAGAAATTCGAATGCAATATTCGATACTACGGTTACTTGTTAAGCCTGAATCAATTTTGCTAAGCCCTTCAATGGAAGTTTCCGAGTGTTTTATTCTTCCTGCATTATCGAAAAATGGTTGAATATTACTACAGTCAAACATGTCCAACACCTACAATGGCTAGAAGTATTCCGATTGGGAAAATACGCTGCGAGTAATTACAAGGGATAAAGACATAGGTATTAAGCCTGACATAAGTTTGTTTCTACGTATTTTTGAAAATTTTTGGTTTTTGAGCAATGAAACACCTGTCTCTGTCTGCATGAACAACAATTAAACTCTGACCGGCACTTTGACAATACTACTCGGCACACTATCACTTCGCCAACATTTATCTACTGTATAATGCGTGTGAATCCATGTCTCTTTGATTCTGATGAAAACCTGATAAAGTATGGTCTTTTAGCAACAGTGCCCTCTCGTCCACACAAAACAAAACGTTAATTTTGACACCTTATAAAACGAAAATCCATACGCAGAACATTGCTTCTAAGGGTTTCCTTGCTAGCTTTGAAGCTCATTTCTGTTTGACAAAAGTTGTACATTTATATGTAGAGAACAGTCTAGAGTGCAATAATTTATTTTATTCAACTAGTTTCGGTCTTCTTTTAGACCATCTTCAGGAATTCTAACTCCATCGATGGCCGGCCGCGGTGGCCGAGGTGACTGAGGCGCTCCAGTTACGGTCAGCACGGCCACTACGGTCGGGGGTTCGAATCCCCCCTCGGGCATGGATATTTGTGCCGTCTTTAGTCTTAGCTAGTTCATAAGTAGTTTGTAAGCTTATGGACTGATGACCTCGTAGTTAAGTCCCGTAAGTTGTACAAACATTTGAACATTTGAACTCCATCGATGTTGTGGAGCTAAAATTCCTGAAGGTGGTCTAAAAGAAGATCGAAACTAGTTGAATAAAATAAATTATTGCACTCTAGACTGTTCTCTATATATAAATTTAAATAAGAGTGCTGTTGCCCATAAAAGTGAAACAAAAATGTTTCCAAAAATATGAAAAGTTGTACAGTTTTCGCAAAGTTCGTATTTCTTTCTGTTATGGTCTTCAGCCCGGAGACTGGTTTGATGCAGCTCTCCACCCTACTCTATCCTGAGCAAGCCTTTTCATCTCCTCATAAGAACGGCAACCCACATCCACTTGAATCTGCTTACTATACACGTCTATTGGCCTACCTCTGCGATTTTTACCCCACACACTTCCCACCAATGCTAAATTTACGATTCCTCGATGTCTAAGAATGTGTCCTACCAAGCGATCCTTTCTTTTAGTCAGGGTATGCCAAAAATTCCTTTTCTCGCCAATTCTGTTCAGTACCTCTTCATTAGTTATGTAATCTATCCACCTAATCTTCAGCATTCTTCTGTAGCACCACATTTCAAAAGCCTCTATTCTCTTCCTGTCCGCACCGCTTATCGTCCATGTTTCACTCCCGTACAAGGCAACACTCCACACAAATGCCTTCAGAAAAGACTTCCTTAGACTTAATTTAATATTCGATGTTAGCAAATTTCTCTTTTTCAAAAATGCTTTTCTTCCCATTGCCATTCTGAATTTTATAGCCTCTGTACTGCGACCATCGCATGTTAATTTGCTACCCAAGTAACAAAACTCATCTACCACCTTCATTGTTTCGTTACCTAATCTAATTCCTTCAGCATCGCCTGATTTTCTAAGACCGCATTCCATTATTTTTGTTTTGCTCTTGTTAATGTTCATTTTATACGCTCTCTTCAACACACTGTCCATTCCATTCAACTGCTCTTCCAGGTCGTTCGCTGTCTTTGACAGAATTTCAATGTCATCAGCAAAACGCAATGTTTTTATTTCTTCCCCCTGAACTTTAATCCCTATTCCAAAATTTTCCTTGCTTTCCTTCACCGCCTGCTCAATGTACAAATTGAATAACATCGGAGAAAGGCTACAACCCTGTCTTACTCCCTTCCCAACTGATGCTTCTCTTTCATGCCCTTCGAGTCTAATAACTGCGGTCTGGCTTTTGTACAAATTGTAAATAACTCTCCTTTCCCTGTATTTTACCCCTGCTGACTTCAGAATTTGAAAGAGTGTATTCCAGTCAACATTGTCAAAAGCTTTCTCCAAATCTACAAAAGCTAAAAATGTAGGTTTGTCTTTCCTTAATCTATCTTCTAAGATAAGACGTAAAGTGAGTATGGCCTCCCGGGTTCCTACGTTCCTCCTGAATCCAAACTGATCTTCCCCGAGGTCAGCTTCTACCAGCTTTTCCATTCTCCTGTAGATAATTCGTGTTAAAATTTTGCAACCATGACTTATCAAACTGATGGTTCTGTAATTTTCACACCTGTCTGCGCCTGATTTCTTTGGAATGGGGATTATTACATTTTTCTTAAAGTTTGGGGGTATTTCGCCTGTCTCATACATCCTACACACCAGTTCAAATAGTTTTGTCATGGCTGGCTCTCCCAGAGACTTTAGTAGCTCTGAGGGTATGTCATCTACTCCTGGGGCCTTGTTCCGTCCTAGGTCTTTCAGGGCTCTGTCAAATTCATCTCTCAGTATAGTATCTCCTATTTCATCTTGATCTACTTCCTCTTCCCTTCCTACAACATCGTCTCTAAGTTCATTTCCTTTGTAGAGCTGCTCTATGTACTCTTTCCACCTTTCAGCTTTCCCTTCTTTGCTGAGAACTGGTTTCCCATCTGAGTTCTTGATATTCGTAGAATTGCTTTTCTTGTCCCCAAATGTCTCTTTGATTTTCCTGTAGGCGCTATCTACTTTTCCCCTTCTTATACATTCTTCTACAGATTTGCATTTGGCTTCTAGCCACTCCTGCTTAGCCATTTTGCACTTCCTATCAATCTCATTTCTTAGTCGTCTGTACTCCATTTTTCCTGTTTCATTTACTGCATTTTTATATTTTCTCCTTTCATCAATTAAATTTAGTATTTCCTGTGTTACCCAAGAATTTTTTGTAGGTCTTGCCTTTCTACCTATTTTGTCCCCTGCTGCCTTCACTATTTCATCTCTCAATGCTACCCATTCCTCTTCTACGGTTTTATTTCCCCCTGTTTCTGTCAATTGCTGCCTAAATCTCCCTCTGAAATTCACCAGAACTTCACGTTTCTTCAATTTATCTAGGTCCCATCTCCTTATTTTCCTACCTTTCTGCAGTTTTTTCAGTTTCAGCCTACAGTTCATGACTAACAAGTTGTGGTCAGAGTCTTTATCTGCCCCTGGGTATGTCTTGCAGTTTATAACCTGGTTCCGGAATCTATGTTTTACCATTATAAAATCTATCTGATACCTTCCGGTGTCTCCTGGTCTCTTCCAAGTATAAAACCTTCTTTTGTGATTCTTAAACCACGTGTTTGTTACGATTAAATCATGTTCCGTGCAAAATTCTACCAGGCGACTTCCTCTTTCATTCCTTCTGCCCAGTCCATATTCACCTACTATTCTTCCTTCACTTCCTTTTCCTACTACCGAATTCCAGTCTCCCATCACAATTAAGTTTTCCTCTCCCTTAACTGTCTGAATAATTTCCTTTAGCTCTTCATATATTTCTTCGATCTCCTCATCATCGGCAGAGCTAGTTGGCATATAAACCTGTACTACTGTTGTCGGTGTTGGCTTCGTATCTATCTTGACAATGATAATGCGATCGCTGTGCTGCTCATTGTAGTTTACCCGTATTCCTATTTTCTTATTCATTATCAGCCCTACTCCTGTGATACCCCAAACTGATTTTGTATTTATAATCCTGTACTCGCCTGACCAGAAATCCTGTTCATCCTGCCACCGAACTTCACTAATCCACACTATATCTAACTTCAACCTATCCATTTCCCTTTTTAAATTTTCTAATTTTCCTACCCGATTAAGGGATCTAACATTCCACGCTCCGATCCGTTGAATGCCAGTGTTGTTTTTTCTGATGATCACATCCTCCTGAGTAGTCCCCGCCCGGAATCCGAATGGGGGACTATTTTACCTCCGGAATATTTTACCCGAGAGGATGCCATCATCATATTTTCATACAGTAGAGCTGCATGTTCTCGGGAAAAGTAACGGCTGTAGTTTCCCCTTGCTTTCAGACGTTCTCAGTAACTGTGCGGCAAAGCCACATTAGCTGATGTTACAAGGCCAGCTCAGTCAATCATCCAGACTGCTGCCCCTATAAGTACTGAAAAGGCTGCTGCCCCTCTTCAGGAACCACACGTTTGTCTGGCCTCTCCACAGATACCCCTCCGCTGTGGTTGCACCTACGGTACGGCTATCTGCATCGTTGAGGCACGCAAGCCACCCCACCTCGGCAATGTCTGTGGTTCTTTCTATTGTTCGTAATTCCATAAAAATTTCTGCCTGATGATAACACATTTATCCATATAATCGGTCACATACTTATTGTGAGCTTCTTGCTTCTTCTTCTTGGGCGCTAGTTTAACCATAGCTTCACTGTACCTCGTCACGTGACCTAGTTCTTGGCACTGCCGCGTCACCACTTCGCCTTTCCAGGAATCCTCTACAACGAAAACTACAGAATTCGTTTCGGTAGTTGACCGAGGGAGTCAAGTTTGGTCATAAGCACTTTCATTGCGTTTCGTAAGAACAAAAGAATTGGTGCATCCGAATTTCTTGCAACTTGGGATGTAATAGGTAAGTGCTTTTCATATAACGTACAATTAGTATTGCGCATGCATGTTACTCCTTCAAGATTGCAGAATAGGAAAATTTACTTTTCTTATGATCTGTTACTTCAAAAATTAGCTAGATTTATTCAACAGGTTTGACTCCATTTTTGAGCTGGTGCCCAGCGACTGTTTTGTACAAATCTATAGAGAATGTCACCAATCAGTCACAGTTTTTCTTTTTGTTTTCCATATCTACATAGATTTCGGGCACAGTGTGGCTATTCTCAGAGCTTTTAGTTATATTTACAACTATACTGTCATGCTGAACGTAACTGTTAACATGACGGTTTAGAGGTAAGCACATATTTAAAGCTTTGAGACTGGCCACTCAGTGGCCGAATCCTAGGTAGATCTGAAAAGTAAAAACAAAAAAGTGCGATTGATTGCAGACATTGACTATAGATTTGTTAAAATAAAATTCCACAAACGTTTTACATATAAAAAACCGCGGGGGGGGGGTGGCTATTTAGCACCTCACAAGGGGCGCCACTTGGACTTGCACTGGCCTTGCTTATAAGAAGGAGACTTGCTGCTTGTTTTCACTGGAATCGTAAACCAGTAGTTGAATGATGAGAGAGCTGCGCCACTTCTAGTTGTGACATCACAAATGGTGATGTCTTCAAATATGGCAGATCCAAGATGGTGTCACTTCTGGTGACGACATCCAAGATGGCTGCCTGTGGCGGGTACCAGGATCACACCCCCTGCTCCCCCACCGTGTATGACGTAATCCAAGATGGCGTCTCCCAGGATTTTTTTTGGTGGGAAACCAGGGCCACCCTCCCTCCTCCCCCACCCTAATGATGTAATCCAAGATGGCTGCTTGTGATAGGTGCCAGGACCATGCCCCCTTCTCCCACCCCCTATGATGTCGTTCGAGATTACTGTTATGGTGAGAATTTTTAATTCAGTTGACAAGACGCTTGTGGTGGACTGAGAACAGTTCAATGATGTCACAACATGTAAGCATGGAAGTGAGGACTATGTCCATATCATGCTACATGAGGAATGTAAAAATGTGATACTGAAGACGAATACTTATCATTTATTAACTTGTATGCAGTTGAATGGTTTGAAGTTGCATTTGTCAACCCACAGTGACTTCTGCTTGTGATGGAACTGTATGAACTTTCCAAAAACAACAATTAAACATACAAATGACAAGAGATGACTGCCACCAATTCCAGAGTCTAAATGAGTAGTTCTAAGTTTCTCTGGTAGAGGGCACTGTGATGTCTCCATCACTACCTAGAAAATAGCTTTGGCCAATGAAGTGTACCAAAAGTAGTCATGTCTGAGTTTAGTAATCATCAAAAATAAAACACATACTTTTTACACATACATATAAACATTTATTTACCGTCATTGTACATAGGATATATTGGAGCTTTCTGGTCTGAATCATACTTTTTTCACTCCAGTATAATATTTGCCAAATAATTGGTTTTTGTATGCTCTATACTCTGCACGTATCTCATTCATACTAACTGGTTCACCTTTATCTTTTTGCATAGTGACTGGCTCAGACTTGAGCACAGCATGGCAGCTGTTCTTCTATGTTGTCAAGATGGATACTGTTTGACTGTAGGCAATTTAGAAATTGTTTGTAAGCAGTTTGTATTCTGGGCAGCAAGTGCCTCAGTATCATCATAGCAAGATACACAACACTTGATAGATTAAATAGGTTCTTGGCAGTTGAATGCTTTAAAATGTATATTGGTTCCCAGATTTATCATCATGCAATGTAATGATTTATAGTGTCACACCACAACACTTAATGTCTGGAATGGTGACACCTGGAAGATATTCTGTAGTCATGTGGTAATCTATATATCTCTCTGGGGCAAACATATTTTTCCAAGCAGCAGGATTAAGCAGCACGCAGCACTTTAACATCATTTGACACATTTTCAGGTTCATGCTCCACTTGCCATTCATCGTCAGGTACTAGCAGTATTTAGCTATTTGATCCACTTGCTGTAAACCTGCATGTGCTTACAATAACAATGATGAGTGTGGAAGGACTGTCACCTTCTCATTGACAATGTCTTCACCTGTACATGCACTATCACTAGAATTTTTTTATTTCTTCTGTGATTCATTAGATGGGTTGTATGATGATGCCCACCACATTCCTGCAACTTGCTGTTGAGGTCGCTCATGTATAACCCTTTATGTGTCTTCATAGGCATGGAGTGGTAGTGATAGTAGCAGCGTTATATCATGCGCCAACATTCTCAACAGATCCGCAGCCATTGTAGGTCCAGGAATGATGGCCACCATTGCAGGTCCCAACAGGTCAGGGCTGGATGCCACTGCTGTAGGCCCTGACAGGTCAGGGGTGGTTGCCATCACTGCAGGACGAAAATTGTTAACAATAGTAACAACAACTACTGCAAACTTTGGTGATGAAATGTTTCACAATCAGACAAAGAACCAGTGCTATAAATATGGTATTTTTTGCCCACTTCTTCTCCCTAATCTGCTGTCGCTGATGCTTCATGTTGATGTGCCAGCTTACTGAGGTAGAGTAGCTGTAGCAGCAGTCATATAACATCTGCAATAACCTAGGCTCATGACAATGCTTTGCTCTCAGGGGCTGACGCCATTTTCCAGGTGGTGGTGGCGCTGGGAGACGTCACAGTGCCCTCTACTAGCGAAATGTAGAACAACTCACTTGGACTCTGGAATTGGCGGCAGTCAACTCTTGTCCTTTGAATGTTTAACTGTTGTTCCAGCACAAGCAAAATTCACCATGGGTTGAGAAATGCAACTTCAAACCATTCAACTGCATACCAGTTAAAAATGATAAGTAGTCGTCTTCAATATCACGTTTTTCCATTCTTCATGCAGCATACTATGGAGACAGTCTTCGCTTTCAAGCTTGCAGGTTGTGACGTCATTGAACTCTCCTCAGTCCACCACAAGCATCTTGTCAATGAAACATATCCTGCCACAACAGAAGATGAGCACAGACAGAGAGAATTTCCCAGAAAAAAAAATCCACATGCAGTTATCTTGAAATGTCATTATAGGGTGGGGGAATTGGGTGTGGTCCTGGTACCTTGCAAAGATAGCCATCTTGGATTACATCATATGGGTGGAGGAAGAGGAGCAGAGGTCCTGGTTTCCAACAAAAAAAAAATCCCAGGAGACGCAATCTTGGATTACATGATAGGGGCGGGGGAGTAGGGGAGGGGTCCTGCTACCCACCACAGGCAGCCATCTTGGATGGCGTCACTGGAAGTGACGCTACCTTTCCTGCCCCATATTGGAAAACATAACCGTATGTGACGTCACAAGTGGAAGTCACGAGGCTAGAACTGGCGCAGCTCTCTCATCATTTAACTACTCTCACCCCTGTTAGACAACTGCTTCCTGAAAGAGTGGGCATGTGGGCTGTTGGAATTTTCTATAGTTGTTTGTAGACCTATTGGTCCAAACCGCCCTACACTTATGAACTACTGAAAACTAACTTACTCCAAGGACAACACCAGCGACACCATGGCGACATTTCACACACACACACATAGAGACGAAGCACTGGACATGAAGAAACACTTTTAAAACTGGCGATTTCAACACTTGTACACTTGTCTGGTGCGGTGGTGGTTGCACTATTAAAAACACACCCTGCCGGCAAAGAGACACAACACTGAATGGAGCAGTAAAGTTTAATACACTGCCTGATCGTAGGACCCTGTGGTAGTACAGAAAGGAGGCAGGGGAGGACAGGGAGGGAGTGTAGGGACTCCAAGGGAGAGGAGAGGGAGGGGGATAGCCAAGCAGTGGGAGGGACTCGAAGAGGATGGGGAGACAAGGCGTTGAATCCACGGGGAAAGGATTAGGGCTGATATGAGGGAGAGATTTCGGGACGGAGGGCGTCATCCGGGAGGAGGAGGTGTCGGAAGTTACCCTGGGAGATGATGTGGAGAGTGTGGAGGTGAAGAGAGGGAGGAATACACTGGTGAAGGCGTGGCAGATGCCCGGACAGGTAAAGATGGGGTAGACCAGAGGATTGTGGGATTCTATTTTGCAGGTAATGTATAGGCGCCAGAGATGTTCAAGAAACTGAAGGAGGTAAGGGAACGGGATGAGGTCGTAGAGGATTGATGTGGGAGAGGGGAGACAGATGGTGGTAGGCAAGGCATAGGGCTTCGTATTCGAGAATTGGAAGGGTACGATAGTAGATAGGGGGGCAGATATCCAGGGGGGATGGAAGCTGCATAGGAAGGGGAGAATGATGGATTTCTAGGTGTAGAGGAGAGTGGACGGGTTGAGGCCCCACGTCCAGCCAGTGAGGAGTTTTAGGAGGTTAAGGCAGGACATGGCCTTCTGGCGAACTGTGCGGAGTTGAGGGGTCCAGGAGAGGAATCTGTCAAGGGTGAGACCAAGGTACTTAAGGGTGGGAGTGTGGCAGATATGATGACCACAGAGGGTAAGGTAGAAGTTGTGGAGGCGGAAGGAAGGGGTGGTACGACCTATGATATTTGCCTGTGATTTATCCGGATTGACGGAGAGGAGCCACTGGTTGCACCAGGCAGCAAACTTGGTGAGGTGAGACTGGAGCAAATGCTGGGATCAGGAGAGGGAGGGGGCAAGGGCCAGGAAGGCGGTGTCATCAACATATTGAAGGAGATGGATGGGAGGCTGATGTTGGTGCATATCAGCAGAGTAGATGAGGTAGAGGAGGGGGGAGAGGACAGAACCTTGAGGCACCATGGCAGAGGGCTTAAACAAACGGGAATTGGAGTTGCAGTCAGTGACGTAGGAGGGGCAGTGGGTGAGGAAGGAAACAAAGAGGCAGACACAATTAATAGGAAGAGCGTAGAGCTGGAGCTTGAATAGGAGACCCAAATGCCATACACGGTCGTAGGCTGTCTCGATATCTAGGGATACAAAGATAGTAGAGTGACGGGAGTTTAACTGGATGGAGAGTAGGTGAATGAGCCAGATGAGCTTTTCGTCGGCAGAGAAGGAAGGTCGGAAGCCACATTGGGAAAGGGGAAGACTCTGGTATTGGTGGAGGTGGGAGTGAGTATGGCGGGAGAGAATGGTTTTCAGGACCTTGTTGAACAGGGAGGTGAGGCTGATGGGATGATAGCAGGAGGCCTGGGACAGGTGCTTGGGGAACATGACAATGCGGGAAATTTTCCATAGGTCAGGGTAGAAACTGGTGTAGAGGACAAAGTTGAAGAGGGACGCCAGAGCAGCATGGAAGGAGGGGGGGCAGGCTTGGAGGTGTCGGTAGGTCAGCCAGTTGTGACCAGGGGCAGTGCTGCATTTGGAGCAAAGAGTGTCAATAATGTCCTGGGCGATGCTAGGTCTGCTCAATTCTGAGGGGGGGATGTGTTCTAAGCACTGGAAGCCAGAAGCGAGTGGGGTAAAGGAGGTGTCAGTGCACTCATGGACATCTGGGAAGAAAGAGTAGTCAGAGTGAGGATTGTTAGGAATAAAGATGTCATTACTGTCATTCTCAGGAAAGGGATGGTCATCATGGAGAAGTGGGTAGTAGGCGAAGAGTGACTGTCAGTAAGGCATTCGAAGGCACACCAGTACTTGGAGGAGATGGCGAGGAGCACTGAATTAAGACAGGTGCATTTCTGGCTCCAGTCCTGGCGTTTTTTCGTGGACAAGAGGTTTGTAATATGTTGTTGGAGTTGCCAGTGATGTGTGAATGTATTCCAGTCATGGGACTGGAGATACGAGCGATAGAATCCGCAGGATTCATGCAGGAGGAGGATGGCCTGTGGAGAGAGGGTAGGAATATGGGGGTAGATGACATTAGTGTGCTTGGACCACATCAGCAACGGTATGGTAAAGGAATGAGGAGGTGAGGTCTACATCAGCGGCTGTGTGGAGGGGGAGAGGGTGGCTGGCGACTGAGGTATCTACGTAGTGACGGTATGCATCCCATTTGGCATGGGAGTAATCATGGACAAGTTTTGGAGGGGGCGTAGGATGGAGATTGCTAGCAGGGCAGCGGCGCTGGTCGAGGGTGAGTAGGACTGGGGTATGGGACATGGTTACTTTCTTATCAGGTCAAGGACGTCTGCCATGAGGCGCTCAAGGAGGTTGGGAGATGTCAGAACAATGTCAGGGGTACTATTGCTTTTGGGGCGAGTGGGACTGTGGAGGGGAAGGACATCGGCCACGAACGAGGTGGTGACAAACTGATGACACTGCCAAAGTTCAGCAGGTCGATGAGACGAAAGTTTGAGGTCAGTGGCAGCCACATAGGTCGTGAAGGATCGATCGATGTGAGACAGGAAGTCATAGGGAAGGGTGTGGTGCTACGGACGTAGCTGGTGGTGAGGGTGATGGTAAGGGAGGGGAGAAAGGGTCTGAGGATTGGGAGTTAAGTCAGGTCATTGAGGAGGGATTGTGGAGGGATGGGGTAATGGTGGAGGTTAACGATCGCCACTCCACCTCTTGCAAGTGGAGGGGCTGTTGGCATGGTGAAGCAGATAAGGAGTGGTACTGATGGGACAACGAGGTGGAGGAAGGTCTCGTTTAGTAGGAAGGCATCCAAGCGGTGATGGGAAAGAATGTGTATGAACAGGTGGTTGGCTGGGCCCGGATGTTGTGATAGAGGAAGGTATAGGAGTGGCTTGCCATAAGGGACTGCAGGGGAAGAGGGGGAGGGAGGAGTTAGATAGAAAAAAAGAGGTACGGTGTGGTTAGACGAGGGTAACTAACCGGGAGAAAGTGAAGTGGGAGTGGGCACAGGAGAAGGTAGCGTAGGTCTCTAGCTGGAACACGGATCTGGCGGTGTGGGCAATCTGTTGAAGGGTGTGGAGACATTGAAAGGGATGTATTCTTTGGAGGACAGAGGTGACAAAACAGATGACATCCTCAGCGGTAGGAGGGTGGCACAAGGAGTTGAGGTGCATCTGGGGATCGATAGGATGGAGAGGATGGTGAGCTCTGGGGTGATGGGGGCCAGAATGGAATTGCATTTATAAACGTAGGTATCGTGGGGGCCGCCACATGTGTTGAGGGTAGCCGAGGTTGGGACAATGTATGTGGAGGTGCTGAGATTTGCAGTGGGGACATATAGGGGGGTTGCGGCAGTTCTGCGTCAGGTGGTCATTATACATGGACACCTGGCACATCAGTAGGATTGGGGTAGGCCTCAGGAGGGTTCTACCTCATGGCAGTGGTCGTTGAGCGATGCCCCCTTGAGGAGGAGGCAGTCGCCGGCACTCTTTCCCATTGGAACCTGATCTATTGTACCACCTGTCGAGGTTCTCACCAGCCTCTACCATATGTTGGTTACTGGTTCTAATCTACTGTACTGAAGCAATTCTCAAATCTTAATATGATGGCTGTAAGCCAGAAATATACTTATCCCCATCCTAAAATTTCCCAAAATAGGAGGTTCTCGAAGACAACTAACAATTTGAAAAAAATCTAAATTTTGTTCTCAAATTTATAAAATCTTTAAATCCCTCAAGTGCCTTGCTATGTCCTTTTAACCTGTGAATTTAATCTGCTTTATATCTGCAATATATTATGAAAATTTCTATCTGTTTTACTTTTTAACATTACCAACTACTATCTTACAAAGAAATAAGTAATTGTTACGATAGTTCATACAAACATAGCCTACATACAGAAGTATGTAAGTTTCAACATACATAGATAAACATAATTCATATACATAGAGACACACATAACTGTCAGCACATTGCTGTCTTTTGGCTAGAATGCCACATTAACATATTATTACGATAATTATTTATCACCAGAACACATGACTCGAAAATGCATTTGATCGACAATACATCATCCGAATAAAACTTTTCATGTACCATATATGATTGCAGTGAATGCAACACACTGCTGTCCGTAACAATTTTATTCTGGTTTACACCACCAAAATGTGGCAAATTGCCATCCACGACATAAGCCACTTAACCATTACAAACAGCGCTAGGCCATTCAAATTTTAGAAAATACCCCAGATTACTTCATTTAATTAAAATATATTTCACATATATCACTTGGGTTTCTTTGCCATTAGTTGCACAATCACTCACTGCAAAACACTGATGTCGCACTAATCATGTACTTTAGACAGTTGGGATTGGGTTGTCTGGTTGGGATAGGGGTCCCCTGGTGTGGAGGGGAAGGAGTGTGGATAGGAAAGGAGGGGAGAGGAAAAGGAAATGCAGTCCAGGAAGTAAAGAAAGAAGGAAGACTGCATTAGCTTGGGGCCACATGCTTGCGACACAAGTACACATGAAAGAACTGTGAGCCCACAGGGGGGATTTTAGACAGTCCTAATCTGTCTACCATATCACAATACAAGAAATGTTGCATTGCAAATAGTAGTATACAATTGTTTCATTAATTCAAATATTTCAAAATTTTATCATAATACATAAATCCAAATTTACCATGTAATACATAAGTGAAATGCAAAAACACACAATAATTAAAAAAAGAATGTCAAATTAGTTTAAATATTATTGTATACATTAAATACAGGAGTACATAATAAGTTGTTGCATGTTGTATTAGCATAAGTGTTAACACATAAATGAAATACCAAAATTTCATAATATACCATAAATTTCATTCGTGAATAAAATACAAGATATGTACATAATAGGTGACGAATGTTGACTCTTTTTAAAGATAATTTAAGTTTTGTGGTCATATATTGGTAAATATATTTTGTAGGTTTTGGCTCACTAGCTCAACTTTATAAAAAATAAAAAATTCTCATTAGCACTCAAAATTTCTTATTTTCCATAAAGTTCACCTAATTACCCAGAACATACAAAATATATCTATTTTATTACTAAGTACAACCTTTACCAAGTAGAATCAATTTAGTAAGGTACTAAAAATCACTTATTATACATACATTTGCCATAGGTGAATTTAATGTAAAGAAATATAATAAATGAAATATATAAAATTATTTACTTTCTGCTTTAGCAGCCATAAGATTATTACAATTTGTTGTTTGTAAATGTTTTCTGTGTGCTCTCTTTAATGCAATTCTACCACATTCATAAAATTTAATTGTTTTGAAAAAGTAGCTGAAACTTGTTGTTTAATGTAAGTAAATTAATTGAAACGTGTTACTTAACAACAGTAAAGTATATTGAAATTTTCAGATTTTATTTTTTCTATCTTTCTTTAAATGTCTCAGAAATGTATATAAGCATGAAGTGAACACTTTTATAATTTTTTAAAAGTTTTTCATTCACTTATATAGAAGAAAATTTTAATAATTAAAAATTTTCAGTAAGTAATCTATGTTGTGCATCATAAATATGATTCTTTTTACCATACATAATTACATAAGCAAGTGTATCATTTGGAATTTTATCATTAAAAGTTGCAGAAAGTTTCATAGTTGTTTTTGGGTAGTTACAATATTTTTTCTATGTGTCATATTTACTACATAAATTGGATAATTAGTTATAAAAATAAATGAATTATTATTATGAATATCTGATTTTAGTACGGTAATTCTTTTAAAATCAAGAAATACATCATTTGCTTTTACAAATTATTTGGCGGATTAATATTCCACATTTCTTGAGGAAAAGCTTCATTTCTACCAGTTTTTAAATATATAGGAGATTGCCAGCGTTTATGAAATAAGCTGTGAGTGTGGGCTGGTTTATATAGGAGAGACCGGGTGAGCAATCTCCATGAGGCTTTCAGAACATGAAAGATACATACGGCTTGCACAGCAAACGAAGTCAGCGGTTTCTGAGCATCAAATTCAGTGAGGAAAACAGTTATCTTTCAGCGAGGTCCGCGTGCTGGCGAAACAACCATTCTCAACGAGGAGGAAGATTAGAGAGGCTATAGAAATCGCGAAGCGTCCCGCCAATATGAACAGGGAGGATGGCTACAGGCTGCCGGCGTCTTGGCTGCCAGCAGTTGCAACGCTACGTGACGGCACCACACATGGAAGGACTCGCACAGGCGCCCTGGAGACCACAGCGGCCACACACACGCAAAGCACCGGCCCGCCGCTGTCTGCGCCAGGTGACAAGTCAACAGCGGCACGCCACAACCGCTGTCCGTTCTCTCAGGTCCATTCCGCCAATAGCAACTTGTAATGCAAAAGCCAATCGGAAACGTCCATTTTGACCAATAAGGGGGAAGAATGCAACCCCCAATCACATGGAAAACAAGCCTCTAAATCACCAATCATCATTGCCACGTTCCACCAATGGCGTGCATTAATATAACCACCAATAAAGGCAAACCAACGTCCCCCTTTCTTTCCCTCATCCACAGCTATATAAACCCCAAGATATCGTATATCCAGCAGTAAGACACAGACCCTGATGAAGGCCGCCTGCAACAGCGGCAAAAACGTCGGTGGAATTTATAAAATGACAACGCGGTTTCATACCCAGAAGAATTTTATTGATAAGAATAAATTTGTTTGAAAATTTGTAATTGGTAAAAGTTTAAGTAATAATAATAATAATAATAATATTCCTCAAAAAATAATTAAAGAAATACACAAACAAATTAGGAAGAATTTTAAAACAAAAAACTTTGTTTCTTTTAAAACAGCTTATATATTGCAACTAGATATAGTAAAAATGGATTCAGGTAAATTGAAAGGAATTTCAGAAATACACAAAGGACTTAGATGTTTATTAACTTTAATTCATGTTTTTTTTTCAAAATTTGCATTTGCTCTTCCTAAAACAGCTAAAAATATATTTGATGTCTTTCAAAAAGTTTTAATAGTTAGCAAGTCAAACAATTTACAAACAGATAAAGGTAATGAATTCTTTAACAACGAATTAAAAGAATACATGAAGAAATATAACATTAATCATTATTCAACTTTTCAGAATTAAAAGCACCTATTGTTGAATCATTTAACAGATCACTTAAAGTATTGAAGTTGAAGAAATTTGATTTATAAGGAAATCATAAATAGTTATACTTAGTTTTAGATGTAGTTGATGAATACAACAACACAAAACATTTTGTAATAAAAATGAACCAATAGAAGTAAATAAAAACTATATAAAAATCAGTAACATTACATGTAATTAAAATCCAAAATTTAAAAGGTGATAAATTTGGAATTAGTAAACTTAAAGTTTTTTTTTAAACAGGATATACAGCTAGTTTGTCAACACAAGTATTTAAAATTGATTATTTTTTATAATTCAATTACATACAAATTAAAACATACAATGAAATATATATGAACAAGAACAACAGAAAACTAAATATCCTGGAGTATAATTGGTTGAAAAAGTTTTAAAAATCGACAGGTAATCAGGTTTATGGTAGATGGTTACGTTTTGATAATTCACACAACAGTTGGATAAATCAAGGTAAATTAGTCGCAAAACTAAAGTGTTCTTCAGCTGATATTAATTTTATAAAGATAAGGTAATTTTATAAAGTGGTTTCAGACTAATGTCTGCTTCGGCTAACACTTATGTTATAAAGAGTTAGTTTACTATTTAGTTTAATATTCGATTAGTTTTTTAAATAATAAGTTTAACAATAAATTAGTTTTTAAACAATTAGTTTAAAATCTATTAGTTTTTAAATAAGTATCAACTATTTCCAATTAATTATGATTTTTTAATATTTTATTTTAATTCTATCATCGTTTATTTAATTCTATCATCTTTTATTTTATATATTTCTTTGTTTATTTTATTCAATATTCGTAGTTTTTGTAAACCAAAATTTTTGGGTCTTATTTCATCTTTCTGATGTTTTCATTGATCTTTGTAAAATGTTTCCATTTACATAAAATATTTTATATTTACAATTTTTTATCCATTTCATATAGAAACAATTTTATTACATTTTTTAAAACCTATAATGACCATATGATAATGTTTCTATTTTATTTCCCAATATAAATCTTTTGTTTTCATGAGCACTTGAGGGTTTTTTATTTACTTGAATGTTGAATATTTAAGGTTTGTTTCGCTTTTAATTACATTCAATTTTCTATATTGTCCTGTATTGTTAAACAAAAAATCTTTATCATCAGCTAAAGTTATTTTGTTTTTATATCATATTTTTAATTCCTTTAGATTTCTGTTTTTACAAACATACATCTTTGCTCTTAAATTACAAAATTCCTTCATTATTTTGCAATTACATTCATCTTTTATTTTAACAACAACTTTGTTGTTTATTTGTGGAATATTATACATATTATCTGTTGGATTATCACTTGTGTGAATGTAATCAATCACTGATTTCAGAAAACTTCAGTGTTAATATTGTGAATATAACACTCTGTATATTGATAACATAATACAATATTTTGTTCATATTTAGGTTTCATGACTCTATAGTGAAAATCATAGTTTGGTATAGCTACAAGTTTATCACATATTTTATTATCTGTACCTAATTTTATATCTTGTCTATTTCTTATATTCTACATTGTTTTACCAAATACAGAATTATAAATAAATTTATAGAAATGTTTTTGAAAATCTTTTCTAGCTTTAGTTCTTAACTGTGTGCTTAGATCTATATATGTGTTTAACAAATTAGATTGGTGACATTTTAAAACTTTATGCAATTTTGTATGTTGCATTCTAGAGATAGATATTGTTTAAAATTTCTATAATGACTGCATGATTACACATTTTATGGAATGTAGTTATTAATTTACTTTCATTTCTACCTAGAACAAGTTTTAATTCAGGAGCTAATGGTAAATCATTAAATTCTGTTAGATATTCTAGATCTACTTCAAATACACAACCATTGTCACAATTGATCCAATTTTCATTTATTTTTGTACACTAAAATAATTTGGTTTTACCCGTTTAAATCCACCAAATGGTACTGGTCCATACCATAACCATATAAATTATTTGTATCTAGATACGTTGTATAATTTTGTTCTTCTTTATTATTAAGAACTTTTAAATTTTTATTATTTGCTTTTACATATCTCTTACAACACTGTGTCTCATTTGTTTTTCAAACAATGAAAGCATATGATAATCATATAACAATTCAATTTTTTATCAATAAAACTCTTCTGGGTATGAAACCGTGTCGTCATATTATAAATTCCACCGACGTTTCGGCCACTGTTGCAGGTGGCCTTCATCAGGGTCTGTGTCTGACTGCTGAATATATGATATCTTGGGATTTATATAGCTGCGGATGAGGGAAAGGAAGGGGGAGGTTGCTTTGCCTTTGTTGGTGGTTATATTATTTCATGCCATTGGTGGAAATCGGGAATGATGATTGGTGTTTTAGAGGCTAGTTTTCCATGTGATTGGGGGTTACATTCTTCCCCCCTTATTGGTCGAAATGGACGTTTCCGATTGGCTTTTGTATTAGAAGTTGCTATTGGCGGAATGGACCTGAGAGAACGGACGGCGGTTGTGGCGTGCCGCTGTTGACTTGTCGCCTGGCGCAGACGGCGGCTGGCCGGTGCTCTGCGTGTTCGCGGCCGCTGTGGTCTCCGGGGCGCCGGCGCGAGTCCTTCCGCGCGCGGTGCCGTCACGTAGCGTTGCAACTGCTGGCAGCCAAGACACCGGCAGCCTGTAGCCATCCTCCCTGTTCATATTGGCGGGACGCTTCGCGATTTCTATAGCCTCTCTAATCTTCCTCCTCGTTGAGAATGGTTGTTTCGCCAGCACGCGGACCTCGCTCAAAGATAACTGTTTTCCGCACTGATTCTGATGCTCAGAAACCGCTGACTTTGTGTGCTGTCCAAGCCGTATGTATCTTTCATGTTCTGAAAGCCTCGTGGAGAGTGCTCGCCCGGTCTCTCCTATATAAACCAGCCCACACTCGCAGCTTATTTCATACACGCCGGCATTGCTCAGTTTGTCAACTGCGTCCTTAGTTGAACCTATGACATCCTTGGTCTTATTGGTGCTGCGGAAGACTGGCTTGATGCCTGCCCGACGTAGAACCTTACCCACACGCTCAGTGACGCCCTGCACGTAAGGTAATAGGGTGATGCTTTGTGCTTCCTCTTGCTCTCCTCTATTCCTTTCATTCCTCTTGGACATTGTTTTATGTATCTCGCCCAGTCCGTAGCCATTAGCCGCAAAGGTGGATCTGAGATGTCGTAGTTCCACCTGTAGGTGATCGTCATCGCTGATCCTGTGGGCCCTCCTTGTTAGTGTTTGTAGGGCGGATTTCTTCTGCATGGGGTGGTGGTGGGAGGAGGGGTGGAGGTACCTTCCCGTGCTGGTAGCCTTTCTATACACCCTGTGGCCGAGTTTACCATCAGACTTTCGGTAGACTTCGACGTCGAGGAAAGGCAGCTCGCCATTCTTTTCTACTTCTATCGTGAAATTAATTTTGCTGTGCTGCTGATTGAGATGTTCATGAAAGTTATTTAGCTCCTCTTCCCCATGTGGCCAGATGACGAAAGTGTCATCAACGTAACGCAGCCAGCATACTGGGCGTAGTGGCGCAGACTGGAGAGCCGTTTCTTCAAATGCTTGCATGAAGATGTCAGCTGCAATCGGAGAAAGTGGGGAGCCCATAGCTACAGGCTGCCGGCGTCTTGGCTGCCAGCAGTTGCAACGTTACGTGACGGCACCGCGCGTGGAAGGACTCGCGCAGGCGATCCGGAGACCACAGCGGCCGCAAACACGCAGAGCACCGGCCAGCCGCCGTCTGCGCCAGGCGACAAGTCAACAGCGGCGCGCCACAACCGCCGTCCGTTCTCTCAGGTCCATTCCGCCAATAGCAACTTCTAATACAAAAGTCAATCGGAAACGTCCATTTTGAACAATAAGGGGGAAGAATGTAACCCCCAATCACATGGAAAACTTGCCTCTAAAACACCAATCATCATTGCCGATTTCCACCAATGGCGTGAAATAATATAACCACCAATAAAGGCAAAGCAACCTCCCCCTTCCTTTCCCTCATCCGCAGCTATATAAATCCCAAGATATCGTATATTCAGCAGTCAGACACAGACCCTGATGAAGGCCACCTGCAACAGTGGCTGAAACGTCGGTGGAATTTATAATATGACGACGCGCTTTCATACCCAAGCCTACGTTTGCATTTAATTCAATTTTTTGTTTAGAAAAATTTTTAACAATGCACCCCAAAATAATCCTATAGTTGTAAAATACCAAGAAGGATCTAGATTATATGTTTCTCTAAAATTATCGAAGACATCACATAACAATAATACGTTAGTTTTAAGATAAGAAGTATGATATTCACCAAGATTTTTTACATTCAATTTTTCCCAAAAAAATTTGTCGTTTTTAAAAACTTCATCAGTTATATTACAATCATTTTATTGACTGTAAAACGTTTTTTGTTGGTAATTGTGTTTCTGCAACTTTTTCCCAAGAATCCATACAATAATATGGTGAAACACCTTTTTAATTACTAAATAAATTCTGGAAAAAAGAATTAATATTTTTAAATAGTTTTTCTTTAAATTTGATGATCGTTTATCAAGTGAAGAAGGTAGAAATGCAAATGTATCAACAAATCTTTTTTTAAATTTTTGGTATGTTTACCAAAACTAATCTATTTAGTTTCATTTTTTGGTATTAATTCTATTTCTTTATTATCATAACTAAAAGATGTGAAAAGTAACCAGATAAATTATTAAAAAGAAATCGGTTTGTTTTAGTTTTAAATTACAATTATTACTTAATGGAGCATCATATTTTCCAGTTAACTGATGTACTTCTTTATAATTTTTTGTATAATGACATTTTCATAATGTACAATATTTAGAATTATTATGTATTTCATTTTCGTCATTTGTAAGTGGTTTCATTTCTTCAAATTCAGAATATATTCCTCCAATTTCAACAACGTCTTGTTTTATACATAGAGTAAATTTTTGTGACAATTTGGTATTTTATAAACAATGGGATCTTTATAATTAGCATATATATTCCACTTGGTACATTTTTTTGATATCTCATTGTTTATGATGTTTTTGGATTCGGTTCACAATTGTCGATTTTTAAAAGTTATTTTTCAAAATCGGCATAAATAATAAATGGAAATTTTTGTGTATATTCATAATTTTTAAAATTTGTTCCTTCATTTGGCATCTCAACTTTTAATGGTTTATTTGTTGAAATTTTTGTTGTATATATCTAATTTTTCGTTATTATTAAAATTTAGTAAATTTTAATCATAAATAAATTGTACTGTTTCATGTATGGTAATTTGACTTAATACAAATCTAAACATGTTTTGTATAAAAATCTTAATAATTATCTTTGTTAATAAAAGTGGATTTACATTTTTTCCTTTTCGATTTTGTAATTTCTAATGGATACACATAATGTTTTTCATGTTCATTATTAATTAAATAAACATTTATTATGTTTTCTATTGTTGGAATATGATAAACTGATGCAGGAAGTTTAATATTTTCAAGTTTTTTTCATCTAGACCAATATCTAAGTATTTTGCATTTCTTTCAGCATTTTTATCTAAAGGAAAGAAAGTTGATTTTATAGATCACAGAAAACAGTATTGTTTTTTATTACTATAGGTAACTCATTGTAAGACGATCCTTTTAGTGAAATACTAGTTTTAAACCAATAATTCTATTTAATGCCCATCCTCATCCTTGTACTTGAAAAGTATAACTTTTTCTAACACATCTTTTTACCATATTTGGCTTTTTATTAACATCTTTTTCTGTTGAATTGGTATAGTATGGTGTTTGTTGTCCAAATTGTACAACTTTTTCATTTCTTTCTTCAGTTTGTTTTTTATATTCACAGTTTAAATTAAAATTTATATTTACACCATGATGTACTTTCAAATAGTCTTTAACCAATTAGTTTAAAATTTTATGTTTTTATTGTAGTTAAGAATTGATTAGGATAAAGTATATTATATTGTTTTCCAAATTTATAGTTTGTATCTATTTTCAAATCCTTTTTCAATTAATTAATCTTTAATTGTTTTTCTAACTCTTGGTTTCTGCTTTAGAAATATATTTGTAGAAAATGGGAGTTTTCTTTTTAATGCTTTATCTTCTTAAGTTAAAAAAACCTCATAATATGGTTACTTTTTCGAAAGATTTTCAATAATTTCTTATTTATTATTATTTTTAGCAATAATTGTATTATCTGCAGGTATATAACTATTAAGAATATTTTCATAATCTTCACTTACTTTGACGATATTATTTTTAACAATATTAGCATTATTTTCAGTTACTTCAGGTGTATAACATTCAACAATATTTGTATTGTTTTCACATTCTTATTTTGTATTATTTCCAGAAATATTTGGAAGATTACTAACAATCATTGAACGATTACTAATAATAAATCTAATTAAATCAGCTTTACATAAAATTGCATATCCTCGTAAATTATTTATATTACAAAGTTCGAGATATCTTGCAACATTGAAGTTTTGTAGTTGAGCAGCAATGTTACTTTCCATTTTGGTCTTCTATTTAGTACAAAAGAAATTATTAGAATTTTAAAACATATTTTTTCAATAAAATTATGATTATTTAATAGATGAATGGAGATTATTATTTAATAAATAATTAATCAAAAGGAGAATTATTGTATTGTTGTGTTTAATAAATAGTTTTTAAACAATTAGTTTATTATTATACCTCAGTTGCACAGTGGTAGAGTGCCAGTCTGCAAATCCGAAAGTACTGGGTTCGATCTCCACCAAGTCCTTGGATTTTTATCTGTCACTTTCCATTTCTTTCACCTCTGGCATTATTGCTCATGTGAAGTATACCGACTAGCACTGTGGTTCGTAACCCATGTTAAACTGTAGATCCCCCTATAACTGCCTGTGCAGGCCAGTTCAAAGTTCAGAGGAAGGCAACAGCAAAGCACCTCCAAATAGGACCATGCCTAGTAAAGTACTGTGGTCTTCAAAGCAGTCTTTGGATTGTTGACTGCTTTACCTTACATTAGTTCATTATTTAGTTTTTAAGCAATTAGTGTTTAAACAGGTAATCTTTAAAAAAATTACTTTATTATTTACATTATTACTTAGTTTAATGTTCAATTAGTTTACTGTTTTATTTCTTACAAATAAAATTCGTTACACTTCTAATTTTTGTCAATGAAATGATATTTATATAATAGACAGATAAGGATTATTATGTAATGGATGAATGAGAATAAGAATAATTATTTAGTATATAGATGATGATTATTATTGAATAGATAATTAATAAAAAGGATAATTATTTAATAGATAATATAGCATAATGTTCAAGATTCATCAGTTTTCTAATTCTTAAAATAATCTAAAATTCACTTCTTGCATTTATTATTATATTTATTTTTATGTGAAGTATTTGTGGAAAAACAATTTAAATATTTAATTTTTTGTCAACTTTTACATTTCTTTGTAGATGTAGATGTTTCTTCAGCCACAACTGCTTCATTATTAATTGTAGATGTATATTTTTCTTCATTATCAATTTTTAATACTATTTTTGTATGTTCTTCACTTGGATTTCGTCTTAAATGTTATTTTGAATTTTATTTAGTGACACTTTTTCCACACACATAAGGAATTTGATTGTTATTTTTATTTTGTACATAGTTCTTTACACATGGTCTACATAGAGTTCTATAACTATCTTTTGTATCTTTTTGTAAAGTAAAATTATCAATTAATTTCTCTGTATTACAACATTTACTAAATTAGATTAGATGTTTTCTGAACACTGATGTACACTCTCCATTTATCTAGAAAACTTTAATAGATTTGTGAAATTAAATTTTTTATAAACATAAATTTTAATTTGAGTTCTTTATTAAATTATTTTAAAATTAATCATCGTGAATAATCATCATTATCACCATAATATGATGCTTCATCTTAAACATCAAATATAGTATACATATGAATTAGTTCAATTTTCTGTGGAATTTTATTTTTATTAATATTTCTACAAAGTGGACATAGTTCTTTTTCCTTTACCATTTATCAATACATTTATTTATGAAAAATATTCTTGCACCTAGTTTTGACAAAGTTATTATTATATTCATTACTTAAACAAATAGGTCAATCAATATCTTTTTCACATACTTCAATTATTTAATGAGTATCTTTTTCTTTGTCTTGCATTTATGTTCTGTTCTGTAGTTCTAAGAAAATAATTTTTATTAGATTTATAAAAAATAAAAAAATAATTCAATTAATCTCTTAGGTAGAAGTTCAAAACCACATTATTTTAAAAATATAATAATACAAACACAAATTGGCCGTGAAAGTTTACATTGTATGAGAAAGTATTACTTGATTTTTTCTGTTTAAATGGAAACTACTATAATCAAGAAGTTAAATAATTTAAGTATTTCTATAGAAGTTCGAAAACTAAACGAGCTAGAGATTTGGAGAACAACTTTGTCTACAACTCAATAATGAGTTTAAAGTTATTTTACCACATAAATTTTCTAAATTAATTGTTGGTTTGATTTTGAAATAGTTCAAAAAGGACAAATGAAATTAAAATATAAGGGAATGAAAAAACTTAAAAATAGAAATAATGAATTCCATGATAAAGAGTTTACAATGGAAAATTTTTAATACAATTTACTTTTGTTATACATTTTAATTAATTCTTTGCATTCATATACATAAGAAAAGTACTTTTCCTTCAACAGCAACCAACTTCATGTACTTTTTCAAAACAATGAAATTATATGAATGTGATAGAATTGTATTAAATAGGTCACTCAAAAACATTAACAAACAATAGATCATAATAATCTTATGGTTGCTAAAGGAGAAAGTAAATAATTTTATATACTTAATTTTGTATAAATATTTATTATATTTAATTAAATTACATTTACCTATGAAAAATGTATGTAAAATAAGTGAGTATTAGTACTTTACTAAAATGATTCTACTTAGTAAAGTACTTAGTAAAGGTTGCACTTTGTGCTAAAATATTTTGTAGATTCTGGGTAAATAGGGCAACTTTATGGAAATTAAAAAATTGTGAGTGTTAACGAGAAAGTTTTTATTTTTTATAAAATTGAGCTACTAAGCCAGAACCTACAAAATAAATCCACTTATATGTGTTTATGTTTGCGTTTTTGTCTGTCTTCCGGGCATTGACCTACTTGCCTACAGGTATGCACCGGCACCACCTGTTTCTACCCCTTCCACTAAGCTGTGTGTTCCTGGCGACAGCTGCGGCCCAGCCTACTGCAATACTGTCGTACTGCTAGGAATAATTCTTATAAAGCTTTCCTTACTGTTGTTATGTTTCTATGATCATATTTTAATACAGGCATACAAATACACTACTGGCCATTAACATTCATACACCCAGAAGAAATGCAGATGAGAAATGGCTATTCATTGGACAAATATATTATACTACAACTGACATGTGATTACATTTTCATGCGATTTGGGTGCATAGAGCCTGGCAAATCAGTATGCAGAACAAACACCTCTGACTGTAATAACGGCTTTGATACGGCTGGTCATTGAGTCAAACAGAGCTTGGACAGCGTGTACAGGTAGAGATGTCCATGCAGCTTCAACACGATACCTCAGTTCATCAAGAGCAGTGACTGGTATATTGTGAGGATCCAGTTGCTCGGCCACCGTTGTCCAGATGTTTTCAATTGGTGTGAGATCTGGAGAATTTCCTGGCCAGGGCAGAAGTCGAACATTTTCGATATCCGGAAAGGCTGGTACAGGACCTGCAAAATGCAGTTGTGCATTATCCTGCTGAAATGTAGGGTTTTGCAGGCATCAAATGATAGGTAGAGCCACGGGTCATAACACATTTGAAATGTAAAAGCCAGTGTTCAAAGTGGCATTGATGTGAACAAGAGGTGGCAAATATAAAACATCATGCGAACTAGTTCTGAACGCTTTTTCTGAAAACTACTTTGAACAGTTAGTTCATGAACCCACTAGAATAGTATGTGGTTGCAAAAATACCCTTGATCTCCTAGCAACAAATAATCCTGACCTAGTAAAGAGCATCAAAACACATACAGGGATTAGCGAACATCGGGTTGTAGTAGTGAGACTGAATGTCGAAATTCCCAAATGCACCAAAAATATACGAAAAATATATCTATTCAATAAAGCAGATAAAAATTTGTTTCAAGATTTCTTGAGTGATAGTCTCCAATCTTTCAAAACTAAAAATGCGAGTGTAGATCAGTTGTGGCTTACTTTCAAAGACATAATATCTGTAGCAATCGAGAGATTTATACCAAATAAATTAATAAAAGAGGGGGCTGACCCCCCGTGGTACACAAAACAGGTCAGATCACTGTTGCAGAAGCAAGGAAAAACGCATTCAAAATTTAAAAAGGCACAGAATCCACAAGACTGGCAATCTTTTACTGAAACACGCAACCTAGTGCGGACTTCAACGCGACAAGCCTATAGTAGTTATCACAACGAAATCCTGTCTTGTCATCTTGCAGAAAATCCAAAGAAATTCTGGTCACATGTGAAGAACACTAGCGGCAAATCACAAACAATACCTTCACTACGTGATAGCAATGGTAATACTACCGATGACAGTACTCCAAAAGCAGAATTACTAAGCAGAACTTTTCGAAATTCGTTCGCTAAAGAAGACGAAGTGAACACTCCAGATTTCAATCCAAGAACAGCTGCCAGCATGCGAAACTTAGAAGTAGATGTTCCTGGAGTAGTAAAACAACTTAAGTCACTAAGCAAAAACAAATCTTCTGGGCGTGATTGTATACCAACTACATTCCTCTCAGAGTATGCTGATGAAATAGCTCCGTACTTAGCTAAAATTTACAACCGATCACTCAGCGGAGGATCTGTACTGAAAGACTGGAAAGTTGCCCAAGTTACTCCAATATTCAAGAAAGGCAATAGGAGTGATCCCCAAAATTACAGGCCAATCTCATTGATGTCGACTTGCAGTAGGATTTTGGAACATATACTTTGTTCGAATATTATGAACTACCTCGAAGAGAACGACCTATTAACCAATTGTCAACACAGATTCAGAAAGTATCGCTCTTGCAAAACACAGCTTTCTCTTTATTCACATGACGTGATAAGTGCCATTGACAAGGGATCTCAAATCGATTCCATATTTCTGGATTTCTGGAAGGCTTTTGACACTGTACCCCAACAAGCGGCTTCTAATGAAATTGCATGCTTATGGAATTTCTCGCCAATTGTGCGATTGGATTCACGATTTCCTATCAGAAAGATCACAGTTAATTGTAATTGATGGTAACTCATCAAGTAAAACAGAAGTGATATCTGGCGTTCCCCAGGGAAGCGTTATAGATCCCCTACTCTTCCTTGTGTTTATAAACGATTTAGGAGACAATCTGAATAGCTCCCTCAGACTGTTCACGGATGATGCTGTCATTTATCGCTTAGTGAAGTCAACAGAGGGTCAAAAGCAACTGCAAAGCGATTTAGACAAAATTTCTACATGGTGCGAAAATTGGCAATTAACACTAAATAAAGTAAAGTGTGGAGTAATACACATGACCACTAAAGAAATCCGCTGAACTTCAATTATGCAATAAATCAGTCAAACCTTAAGGTCATAAATTATACCAAATACCTAGGAGTTACGACTGCCTACATCACACTTGTGCATCCTCTCCTGGAGTACTGTTGCCCAGTGTGGGACCCTCACCAAGTGGGACTGACAGAAGACATTGAGAAGGTTCAGAGAAGGGAAGCTCGTTTTGTTTTATCACGTTACAGGAAGAAAAGCGTCACGGAAATGTTGTACGATTTGAGGTGAAAATCATTAAAAGAACGACGTTATTCGTTGCGACGAGATCTATTTACGAAATTTCAATCTCCGACTTTTACTTCTGAATATGAAAATATTTTCCTACCACCCACCTAGAAAGGGAGACATGACCATCCCAATAAAATAAGAGAAATCAGATCGAAAACGGAACGATTTAGGTGTTCTTTCTTCCCGCACGCTATTTGAGAATGGAACGGTAGAGAAAAGTTATGAAAGTGGTTAATGAACCCTCTGCCAGGCACTTAAATGTGATTTGCAGAGTATCTATGTAGATATAGCTGTAGATGTAGGTGACTAGGTGACCGAGACATGTGACCAATGGCACCCCATACCATCATGCTTGGTGATACACCAGTATGGCAATGACGAATACATGCTTCCAATGTGTATTCACTGCAATGTCGCCAAACACGGATGAGACCATCATGGCTGGCTGCGGTGGCCGAGGGGACTGAGGCACTCCAGTCATGGTCTGCACGGCCACTACGGTCGGGGGTTCGAATCCCCCCTCAGGCATGGCTATTTGTGCCATCTTTATAATTAGCTAGTTCATAAGTAGTTTGTAAGTTTAGGGACTGATGACCCCGTAGTTAAGTCCCATAGACTATACAAACATACATACAAGACCATCATGATGCTGTAAACAGAACGTGGATTCATACGAAGAAAATGAACTTTTGCCATTCGTGCACCCAGGTATATCGTTGCGTACACCATCACAGGTGCCCCTGCCTGTGATGCAGCGTCAAGGGTAACTGTAGCCATGGTCTCCGAGCTGATAGTCAGTGCTGCTGCAAATGTTTTGGAACTGTTCATGCAGATAGTTGTTGTCTTGCAAACGTCCCCATCTGTTGAGTCAGGGATCGAGACGTGGCTGCACGATCTGTTACAGCCATGCGGATAAGATGCATGTCATCTCGACTGATAGTGGTATGAGGCCATTGGGATCCAGCACAGCATTCCATATTGCCCTCCTGAACCCACCGATTTCATATTCTGCTAACAGTCATTGGATCGCGACCAATGTGAGAAGTAATGTTGCAATACGATAAATCCCATTCGTGATAGGCTACAATCCGACCTTTATCAAAGTCGGAAATGTGATGGTACGCATTTCTCCTCCCTACACGAGTCATCACAACAACAAGGCAACGCCGGTGAACTGCTGTTTGTGTATGAGAAATCGGTTGGAAACTTTCCTCATGCGAGCACGTTGTAGATGTCGGCACCAGCGCCAACTTTGTGTGAATGCTATGAAACGCTAATCATTTGTATATCACATCATCTTCTTCCTGTCGGTTAAATTTCGCATCTGTAGATATTTTAATGTCCAGGAGTGTACATTTCATCGTATATTGCGAGAATGTGAACTTTTTTTATGTTTATATCAAAAATGAATAGCACCCAGTACATATAAAAAGTAGACAGCCAGTTGCTTTACTCAACACCCATGTTTCTTGTTTCCTAATGCAATTAAAAAAAATTATGTGATACAATGTTTTATATGTTATCCATGTATTTTATGTAATTGAAATATTATATCTTTCTCTTCAAGTAACCTCGTTTTTACTCTGGTGAACCTGTGAATATTTCTATACTTTGTCGTTCTTAAACTTGAGTTAACATTTGTACTACAAAGTGTTCAATGATAAGGAATGGGATCTACTTTATACCTGAAAATCTACTTACACAGGAACGACGCTTATGTCTTCCTTAATAATGAACTTATATTTCGTGCATGTGTAGCCAACGTTTGTCACCTGCTTTAGTACTACCACTCTTACTGCATAATATAAATTGGTCGACTTTTTGTCGCCAAATAACTTCTTCAGTTTACCACAGCTACCTACCTCACATAATTGGCCGACTTACTGTCGCCTTATATATCTCCTTATAATACCGCTATTACTTGTTTTAGATAGGCCTGACCTTATTAACGATGTCTGTGTAGAGATAGGAATTAGTGATCATGATATCGTCATAGCTTCGATGATGACCAAAGTTCATAAACCAATCAAGAAGGCTAGGAGCGTGTTTTTGTTGGGAAGAACAGATAAGCAAATGTTACGATCGCACTTAGAAAATGAATGGGCATCATTTAATTCCGGGACTATGGATGTAGAGGAATTGTGGACTAAATATAAGTGCATTGTTAATAAAGGGTTAGAGAAATATGTGCCAGTAAAGACGATTAAGGATGGAAGAGATCCACCGTGGTATAATAATAATGCTAGAAAGCTGCTGAGAAAGCAAAGGCTGTTGCACTCCCGATTCAAAAAATAACACGCAAATGACAGGCAAAAGTTAGTAGAGATTCGTGCGTCTATAAAAAGATCGATACGCGAAGCATACAATAATTATCACAGCCATACCTTAGCAAAAGATCTTTCCGAGAACCCAAAAAAATTCTGGTCCTATGTAAAATCGATAAGCGGGTCAAAGCCCACTGTCCATTCACTCGATCATTCCAGGGCAGTAATAGAAGAAAGCAAACGGAAAGCTGAAGTTCTAAATTTAACCTTTAAGAAATCTTTCACGCAGGAGGACAGCACAAATGTACCATAATTTTATCAACGTACTAATTCCGAAATGGGGGACATAGCAATAGGTATTTCCGGCGTAGAGTAGCAGCTGAGAGAGCTAAATACGAAAAAGTCTGCTGGTCCGGATGGAATACCAGTTCGGTTTTACAAAGACTATTCTGCGGCATTGGCCCCCTACTTAGCTTGCATTTATCGCGAATCTTTAATTGAGTGCAAAGTTCCTATTGATTGGAAAAAAGCGCAGGTGACTCCCGTTTATAAGAAAGGAAAGAGAACTGACCCACACAATTACAGGCTAATATTGTTGACATCAGTTTCATGTAGAATTTTGGAGCATATTCTCAGTTCGAATATAGTAAATTTCCTTGAAACGGAGAAGCTTCTTTCCATGAATCAGCAGCAGTTTAGGAAACATCGTTCATGTGAAACTCAGCTAGCCCTTTTCTCACATGACATCTTGCGAGCCATGGATGAAGGGCAACAGGCGGATTGTGTTTTTCTCGACTTCAAAAAGGCGTTTGACGCGGTGCCACACTGCAGACTGCTAACGAAGATACGAGCTTATGGAATAGGTTCACGGATTTGTGACTGGCTGGAAGACTTCCTAAGTAATAGAACGCAGTACGTTGTTCTTGATGGCGAGTGTTCATCAGAGACGAATGTATCGTCAAGCGTGCCCCAGGGGAGTGTGATAGGACCGCTATTATTTTATATCTATATAAATGATCTGATGGACAGAGTAAGTTGTAATTTGCGGCTGTTTGCTGATGATGCTGTGGTGTATGGGAGGGTGTCGTCTGTAACTGACTGTAATAGCATACAGGATGACTTTGAAAAAATTTCTAGTTGGTGCGAAGAATGGCAGCTAGCTCTCAATGTAGAAAAATGTAAGGTGATGCGCATGAGTAGAAAAAACAATCCCATAATGTTCGAATACAGCATTAGTAGTGAGCTTCTTAATGCTGTCGTGTCGTTCAAATATCTAGGCGTAACATTGCAGAGCGATATGAAATGGAACGAGCATGTAAGGACTGTTGTGAGTAAGATGGACAGCCGACTTCGGTTTATTGGGAGAATTTTGGGAAGATGTACTTCACCTGTAAAGTAGACCGCGTATAAAACGCTTGTACGACCACGTCTTGAGTATTGTTCAAGTGTTTGGGCCCCGCGGCAGATCAGTTTAAAGGAAGACATAGAGGCGGTTCAGAGGCGAGCAGCTAGATTTGTTACCGGTAGGTTCGACCAATGTGCAAGTGTCACAGAAATGCTCCGGCAACACAATTGGGGATCGCTGGAAGAAAGACGACGTTCTTTTCGTGAATTTCTGTTACGTAAATTCAGAGGGCCGGAATTTGAAGCTGAATGTAGTACGATCTTGCTGCCGCCTATTTACATTTCGCGTAAAGATCACAAAGACAAGATAAGAGAAATTAGAGCTTGTACGGAGGCATATAGGCATTCTTTTTTTCCTCGTTCAATTTGGGAGTGGAATAGGAAAGGAAATGCCTAGTAGTGGTACAGTGTACCCTCCGCCATGCACCTTATGTTGAATTGCGGAGAATGTACATAGATATGTAGATTTAGATACGTAAATTTGGCAATTTGGCGACTGTCTGTCGCCTTATAAACTTTCTCATATTCCAATGCATTAAGTGACCTCTTATTCCTTAACATATCACACAAAGAGCAGACCATATACCCCCTCAATTACTAAAACGATACTGTATTTACTTATCAACTTACCTTGATCGAAAATTTCCTCTTCTTCAGCATCACTGCTCAGTTATTACTAATGTATTAAGAAGATAAACATAGTGTTTGTTGCTTCACTTTCTACCAGATGCCTGTTTGTTGTTATTCTGTACTGGCTTTCAACCTATGTATTGGTTTTATACTTGTATACTTTGACTCAAGCTTGATCCTGTGTTTATATTTCAATGTAGTACTACTTTTGGTTAATTTTTATATTTGATTTAATGTCACTATTGGTTGTTTTATTGTCCAGTTCGTGTGATAGAGAAGAAATTGAAAGACGATATATAATAGTTCCGAGGGAAGTCCCCGAGCGGCAATCACTGAACACCGAGATTGGCTGTGGTACTGGTGGTTACGCGCCAAAACGCGATTATATTTATTTTAATACTTAATAAACTAATTATTTTTTCCATGTCAAACTCAAGTTAGAAAACCTCTCAAAGCCAAGCTATGCTCTGACTAGGTAACATATATTAACTCTTGTAAAATTAATAAACAAAACAATTTAAGATGGACAATGCACGGCAGACATGTTTGCACGCCCAGTTGCGGAGCAAAGGCAGCCTTGCATAGAGCTGCCATACTTCAGTCCAGAATATGCACTCGTAGAATTTAAAGAATGCAGAAAACTAGAAAACCACATAATAATATACACTTGATGCACATTGTCTTAACGGGGCGTTCAATATTATGTTAGTTTGCATTGTTTTAAAATGATCAATCTGTGTCTCATGACCGCCTACACATGCAAGAGCTTCATGTTAAATCCAAATAATAAATGTAATTACCAATAGCCGTAATGTTTGATGTTTTATTTAACTACTGGTTTCGGTATTATATTAATATTATCTTCAGGTTCTTATAAACAAAGTTACAAACCAGTGTTGTATTTGAACATCATATTCTATATATGACATATAAAATATATAAAGAACAACAAGTACAATGACTCAACAATCATCACTGAAGCAATATAATAATCTATAATGGTTGGTATAATAAAAGAGGTATTAAAATGATATTTATATATAATATAAGAATTAAAGAATCTGAAATATAATACTTCTGAAAGTAATGGTCTTTATATATATATATATATATATATATATATATATATATATATATATATATATATATATATAAAGGTGACATCATTAAAAATAAGACACTTTGTAATTAGCATGATTATTCCGCTTCAGTCAACACCATTGTTTGTAGAAGTGTACTCATTTTTTATTACAGTATGTCTGTCATCTTTAATGTTATATAAAGTCTCTGAATATCACAAAGATTTATTCTTAAAATCTATTTGTTCATTTAACAGGTTCTCTAGTTCTTGTTTTAAAGGAATAAAAATTTTCATTTATTCCAAGAGATCCACTGTTCCCACCTTACCTACTAAGTTCAAAATATCCAAATTGTCTTTGATAATTGACGCACAGTGCTTGTTAGTTTTCAGGTGCTCTTTAAATTTTGAATATTTTATAGTGTGAAGTGATGTGTGTTCATGATAGCTCTCTTTAAAAGATTTACCACTTTGGCATTACATCTTATCTTATAAATGGCAGATTTCTGGAGGGTGTCAATGTGTTCCATCGAATGTGTTAGTACTTTACCTAATGTATTACTGTTACTGAAACGTATATTAACTTTTGTATTTTTAAATGCATTTGGGATCTTGTTTGATACTGGTCCGTTATAATCCATACATGAGTTGTATCTACGAACAGATTTATGTAGACAAAGAGTAATATCATTAAGGAGGTTCGAGTTTTTCTTATTATTTTAGTATGAATGTGTTCTACAATATCAGGAGTGAAACCATTGTTCACTGCAATATCTTTAAGGATACTTTTTACTCTTATAATTTCTTTCTTGTCAAGAGGAATTTTGGTGAGTCAATGAACGAGGCTATAAAAGAGTGACTTTCTATATAGATCATAATGTGCTGAGCTGAATGGAATGGTAGCATCTGATGTTGAGGGTTTTCTGTATATAGAAAATTTATGTGTACAATATTTTGCACATAGTAGATAAGGAGGGAACAATGAATCTCTTGCAACAAATGGAAATTTTTATTCATTTAAAACGAGAACCTTTAAAATGAATAAATAGATTTTAAGAATAAATACATCTTTGAGGTATTCAGAGACTTTTTATAATATTATAGATGACAGACATATTGTAAAAATGTGTACATTTCTAATTACAAAGCGTCTTATTTTTAACAATATCACCTTAGATAACTTGTGGTATTTTACTTCTTCTTTAATTGATGTTACAATGATCTTCGATAGAATCCAAAATGTTATTCCCACTTCCTCATTCCCTTACATAGAATACAGATAATATATCGATACGTTGTGTCTTATTAGTAAACAGAACTTACAATAACATCTTTGACTTTGTTGATGCTACTTATTTTGACAGCTGCTATCACATGTGTGTATTAGTACACGTTTATTCGGTAAGTGTGTATCAGGCATGTTAATGCAATGTCAGATCGTCATTTATTCCAATTGTTCAATTACATCTTTTAACATATCTCTTTATTTCACCTGTGAAATATTAAATAAATCTCTGCATAAGGCTATTCCAAGAGTTTTCATGAATAACTAATATGACATGCGAGTTTATCTTCTTCTTTGATACATTTGGCTTACTAATTTTAACATCAATCTATAACGTAATTTGTTAGTATATTTCCCCATATTTTAGCTGACTATCAATCCACTTATTACGTAACTATGGTGGTTGCAATTGTACAGTTATTTTGTCTTTATTACTCTTATATAATTGAATCGGTCGGTGGAGAAAGGAACTAAGTCACTTTTTGGTGATTTTCACTTATTTACATAAATGCCGTAAACAGACCAAGATACACCTTACTGTGATGAAAGGAACTATGTTTGGCTTCTTCCTGTGGGAATAACATGAGGTCAATTTTATATGTGCTGAGGAGAAAGGACTTAGTTCCTTTCTCCGCCGCACGTCGCGTCCCACCAGCAGATTTTACTGTCAGCGAGCTTGTACTACACCAGGTACATGCTAGATGGCGTTGGTCTGTGGCATGCAGGTGTAGAAACAGTAATTTGTCGCCAACTTCGTCAGGTGTCACGATTATTGTTGAGTATTGTAAGTGATTGAATACCGTCTGTCTAAATATGAAAAGGACATGTGTGGAAGAAATCCATGCATAACAAAAATTCCGGAAAATGTAATAAATTTGATAGTACCCAGTATCACAGTTTCTCACTCAAAGAAACTCACTATGCTGTGAAGGAAATGAAGTACCTAGATGCAAGCTTGGATCTGAAAACTTTGCCCGAAATGTTCCATAAAAAATATCCAGACGTAAACGTGAAATACGACTTCTATAGGAAACATGAAAATTACAAATTGCAAATCAATATAAAAAATTAATTTTGACAACATTGTCAGAGGAGAAAACAGCGATCTATTTGGTATGATCAATATACAAAAAACAGTCTTGATCGCAGAAATCAACAGTTTCACTGTTTACAAGATAAAATTCATTGTTGTCATTACTATATTCATATAAAAAATCATAAGACTGCACCTCAAAAAGGAGTTCACACTTTTGTAGATGAAAATGTCATTTATTTCGGCACCTATATTGACTGTCGCACACACAGACTCGTCGATTCATAGCATGTTACTTGCTTGGATACTCTGTTTGGCTGCAGTTTCAGGGCCACACGAACAGTGTGTTCTATGGTGTAACACTGAACTAGTGGCATCTCTAGATTTGGAACTTAGGGCGTTGGAAAAGAAAAATAACCCTCTATTACTCTTTACAATTCAGCTCTCTTTTTGTCAAAATTAGAGTAAACTCTCACGTGAGGCCAAATGGCTTTAAATGTTGGAAGGTTCACCGTCCCGTGGCATTAAACGCAAACCCTGTACCCAGTCTAGGTCGAACATTACGACGCAAACGGGTCATGGAAGGGAGGACATATTTATAGCTAAATGTAATGAACGCGGTGGTGTTGAGATACTTTCAGACTTGTATAAAGAGCAGTAATTTCAACCAAGAAAACCGCGTGTTACGCCCTTTTAATGCACTATCGCAGATTGTCACTGTATAGTCAATAAAATAAAAAATAGACGGAATGGTTTGCATGACAAATGAACCTACAAAATCGGGGTCCGTGACCTACTAAACTATAATCAATTAAAATTTATCGAGTGTATGTCTCAGTACATATAAATTAAAAATAATAATAATAATAGCCAAACCTGCATAGACTCCAAAGAATTGCAACACTGAAAAATGTTTTGACATAAAGCCACAAAATTCATATTCTTAGTGTAATTACAGATTTCATATCTAAAAACATCAGCTACTGCATTTATTAAACCATTTTGAATGTTTATCGATATGACGCCGAAAACCGTAGACATTACTAAATTTTCTTTCAAAGGAGAATTAAAATCGGCAATTTTCAAAATGGAATTCCATGAAATTTCCATTGTTTGGAGCTTCTAAATTTCCATGGTGGCCTCGAAAGCATATTTCCTGTTTCAGTGAACAGAAAACTGCATTACTTAATCTGTGAATACTTCCCTATTCTTTCTTACTTTCTTATCGTTAAAATCTATTTCTACTCTTGATTTCCAAAGAGAAGTAAAAAAAAATGGTCACTTACAGCAGGGCATGCAATAAATCTGTTGTATCTTAAAAAATGTAGAAGGGTGGATTTCAGACTATGTTCCTTCACTACAGTATTAAAATAATTTAAATCACAATACCCTTTCGTATTCCAAATAGTTTTCTTTGTGCAAATAAAGCACAGGTCCAACAATAAAATCTATTCGTCAAATCACAGCTGCAAACAATTCCTTACGAAAATGCCTCCCAAATCCGTTTCCAGGAGACAACACTTTTTGGCTTTACACACATTGGCATTGCTAAGGTACGCCATAGTCCGCCATTGTTAATTATTATTTGTATCTTCATTGTTGAGATAGCCTAGCAGGAATGGCCGTGTGGTCTGGAGCGCCACGTTATGGACCGCGCGCCCTCTCGCGTCGGAGTTTCGAGTCCTCCCTTCCGCATGGTTGTGTGTGTATGTTGTCCTTAGTATAAGTTTAAGTATTGTTGATATGGTGCCTGTTCTTTTCGGACATGTCCGAAAGAACAGACACTATTAGTTGACAGTAACGGCCGTAAATTTACGAAATCGAAATATTGATACATTTCGACCGTTTCGGGGGTTTGAAATGTTTCAATATTTTGATTTCGTTAGTTTAAGCAGTTTGTAAGTCTAGAGACCGTTGACCACAGACGTTTGCTCCCTTAGGATTACAAAAATTTGAATTTCTGTTGAGATGGTGAATACCAAGGAGTGTGTAATAGGTTCTGCATAATGCTTTCACTGCCCATTTCAAAAGTACCGCAATCTTGATGCACGCCTACGCACGAAACATAAGGTGCAACCAATACAACAGCAGTCAGAAAGCACACGACATGGCGTGGTGTTGACAAGAGGAAGAATGCATGGATGCCGGCTGGGAGACCAGTGACTGTGCAACAGTTACCTCATGCTAAGCGCGTTGCATACTGAAAGCAGCTAGGCTCGCCGGAGGTAGTGAAGTTGAAGCATTATCAAGCAATATCATTGACATAATGATAATGAAGAGCACAGGGTGCAGCCAACTGCAGGTGGTGGCTCATGTTGGGACCAATGATGTGTGTCGCTTTGGATCGGAAGAGATCCTCTCTGGTTTTGAGCGGCTATCAGAAGTGGTTAAGACTGCCAGTCTTGCTTGCAAGATGAAAGCGGAGCTCACCATCTGCAGCATTGTCGACAGGACTGACTGCGGACCTTTGGTTCAGAGCCGAGTGGAGGGTCTGAATCAGAGGCTCAGACGGTTCTGCGACCGTGTCGGCTGCAGATTCCTCGATTTGCGCCAAAGGGTGGTGGGTTTTCGGGTTCCGCTAAATAGGTCAGGAGTCCACTACACTCAGGAAGCGGCTACACGGGTAGCGGGGGCTGTGTGGCGTGGACTGGGCGGTTTTTTAGGTTAGATGGCCTCGGGAATACACAAAATGGGTTTCAGTCTCAAAGGGGGCAGGTCAGACACGGGAAGAAAGTAGACATAAAAACCATTGGTGTAACAGTTGTAAATTGTCGTAGCTGTGTTGGGAAAATTCCAGAGCTCCAAGCGCTGATAGAAAGTACTGAGGCACAAATCGTTATAGGTTCTGAAAGCTGGCTGACGCCTGAGATAAATTCGGACGAAATTTTTTCAAAGGGCCAAATGGTCTTCAGAAAGGATAGAATAAATAAAACAGGGGGTGGCGTGTTTATTACTGTTACAAACGGTTTATCCTGCAACGAAATTGAGGCAGATACTTCCTGTGAATTGGTCTGGGTAGAGGTTATACCTGACCACCGAAATAAATTAATAATTGGATCATTTTATCGGCCCCCTGACTCAGACGATGCGGTTGCAGAAATGTTCAAAGAAAGCTTGAATCATATTTCAAATAGGTATCCGAAGCATACTGTTATAATCGGTGGCGACTTTAATTTACCCTCGATATGTTGGCATAATTACGTATTCAAAACCGGGGGCAAATATAAAACATCGTCCGAACTAGTTCTGAATGCTTTTTCTGAGAACTACTTCGAACAGTTAGTTCATGAACCCACTAGAATAGTACGTGGTTGCGAAAATACTCTTGATCTCCTAGCAACAAATAATCCCGAGATAGTAAAGAGCATCAAAACAGATACAGGGATTAGCGAACATCGAGTTGTAGTAGCGAGACTGAATATCGAAATTCCCAAATGCACCAAAAATAAACGAAAAATATATCTATTCAATAAAGCAGATAAAAATTCGCTTCACGCTTTCCTGAGTGATAGTCTCCAGTCCTTCAAAACTAAAAATGCGAGTGTAGATCAGTTGTGGCTTACATTCAAAGACATAATATCAGTAGCAATCGAGAGATTTATACCAAATAAATTAATAAAAGAGGGGGCTGACCCCCCGTGGTACACAAAACAGGTCAGATCACTGTTGCAGAAACAAAGAAAAACGCATGCAAAATTAAAAAAGACACAGAATCCGCAAGACTGGCAATCTTTTACTGAAACTCGCAACCTAGCGCGGACTACAATGCGAGAATCTTATAGTTGTTTCCACAACGAAATCCTCTCGTAATCTTGCAGAAAATCCAAAGAAATTCTGGTCATATGTGAAGTACACTAGCGGCAAAACACAAACAATACCTTCACTACGCGATAGCAATGGTAATACTACCGACGACAGTACTGCTAAGGCAGAATTACTAAACACAGCTTTCCGAAATTCTTTCACCAAAGAAGACGAAGTGAAAACTCCAGTATTCAATCCAAGAACAGCTGCCAGCATGCGAAACTTAGAAGTAGATGTTCCTGGAGTAGTAAAACAACTTAAGTCACTAAACAAAAATAAATCTTCCGGGCCAGATTGTATACCAACTAGATTCCTCTCAGAGTATGCTGATGAAATAGCTCCGTACTTAGCTATAATTTACAACCGATCACTCAGCGAAAGATCCGTACCCAAAGACTGGAAAGTTGCCCAAATTACTCCAATATTCAAGAAAGGCAATAGGAGTGATCCCCAAAATTACTGGCCTATCTCATTGACGTCGATTTGCAGTAGGATTTTGGAACATATACTTTGTTCGAATATTATGTACTACCTCGAAGAGAACGACCTATTAACCAATAGTCAGCACGGATTCAGAAAGTATCGCTCTTGCGAAACACAGCTTGCCCTTTATTCACATGAAGTGTTAAGTGCCATCGACAAGGGATCTCAAATCGATTCCATATTTCTGGATTTCCGGAAGGCTTTTGATACTGTACTCCACAAGCGGCTTCTAATGAAATTGCGTGCTTATGGAATATCTCCCCAATTGTGCGATTGGATTCACGATTTCCTATCAGAAAGGACACAGTTCGTTGTAATTGACGGTAAGTCATCGAGTAAAACAGAAGTGATATCTGGCGTTCCACAGGGAAGCGTTATTGGTCCCCTACTCTTCCTCGTGTTTATAAACGATTTAGGAGATAATCTGAATAGCTCCCTTAGACTGTTCGCGGATGATGCTGTCGTTTATCGGTTAGTGAAGTCAACAGAGGATCAAAAGCAACTGCAAAGCGATTTAGATAAAATTTCTACTTGGTGCGAAAATTGGCAATTGACACTAAATAAAGAAAAGTGTGAAGTAATACACATGACCACTAAAAGAAATCCGCTGCACTTCAATTACGCGATAAATCAGTCAAACCTTAAGGTCGTAAATTCTAGCAAATACCTAGGAGTTACAATTACGAACAACTTTGACTGGAGAGAACACATAGAAAATATTGTGGGGAAGGCGAACCAAAGGTTCATTGGCAGAACGCTTAGACGATGCACCAGCTCCTCCAAAGAGACTGCCTACATCACACTTGTGCGTCCTCTCTTGGAGTACTGTTGCCCCTTGTGGGACCCTCACCAGGTGGGACTGACGGAAGATATTGAGAAGGTTCAGAGAAGGGCAGCTCGTTTTGTTTTATCACGTTACGGGGGGGAAAGCGTCACGGAAATGTTGCACGAATTGGGGTGGAAATCATTAAAAGAAAGACGTTATTCATTGCGGCGCGATCTGTTTGCGAAGTTTCAATCACCGACTTTTAGTTCTGAATGTGAAAATATTTTGCTAGCACCCACCTACTTAGGGAGACATGACCATCCCAATAAAATAAGAGAAATCAGATCGAAAACGGAACGATTTAGGTGTTCTTTCTTCCCGCGCGCTATTAGAGAATGGAACGGTAGAGAAAAGTTATGAAGGTGGTTAATGAACCCTCTGCCAGGCACTTAAATGTGATTTGCAGAGTATCGATGTAGATGTAGATGTAGATGTAGAATGTACTTTGTACTGAGTAAGAATATTATCATAATTTTCTCGTTTTATTCAGGCTTTGGCGCATGACCCACACACCCTGAGGGGACAACACTGCGTTGAATTGATGACATTTTCAGCATTCTGAAATACCGTACAAAAGAAGTGAATTGTCAATTATTCAGTAAGACAACGTTGTTTCGTCACATGCATTTCGTGCCTTTTGGCAGTTACGATTCACCATTCTGCCCCGTAAAGAGATATTTCGTTCTCTTTGCTGTTGATACATCTGTTGAGCATATAACCTCAACTTCTCACTCAACGGTACAGGAACTCCGGACCCTCAAACAATCCTTTCTTCCTGAACATGGAAAACTACTACCACAGAAATTCGTTCACCAAAGAAGACGAAGTGAACACTCCAGAATTCAAACCAAACAAATCTTCCGGGTCAGATTGTATACCAACTAGATTCCTCTCAGAGTATGCTGATGCAATTGCTCCATACTTAGCTATCATATACAACCGATCACTCAGCGAAAGATCCGTACCCATAGACTGGAAAGTTGCACAAGTCACTACAATATTCAAGAAAGGCAATAGGAGTGATCCCCAAAATTACAGGCCAATCTCATTGACGTCGATTTGCAGTAGGATTTTGGAACATATACTTTTTTCGAACATTATGAACTACCTCGAAGAGAACGACTTATTAACCAATAGTCAACACGAATTAAGAAAGTATCGCTCTTGCGAAACACAGCTTGCCCTTTATTCACATGAAGTGATAAGTGCCATCGACAAGAGATCTCAAATCGATTCCATATTTCTGAATTTCCGGAAGGCTTTTGACACTGTACCTCGCAAGCGGCTTCTAATGAAATTGCGTGCTCATGGAATATCGCCCCAATTGTGCGATTGGATTCACGATTTCCTATCAGAAAGGACACAGTTCGTAGTAATTGACGGCAAGTCATCGTTTAAAAAAAGTGATATCTGGCGTTCCCCAGGGAAGAGTTATAGGTCCCCTACTCTTCCTTGGGTTTATAAACGATTTAGGAGACCATCTGAATAGCTCCCTAACACTGTTCGCGGACGATGCTGTCGTTTATCGGTTAGTGAAGTCAACAGAGGATCAAAAGCAACTGCAAAGCGATTTAGACATAATTTCTACATGGTGTGAAAATTGGCAATTGACACTAAATAAAGAAAAATGTGAAGTAATACACATGACCACTAAAGAAATCCGATGAACTTCAATTACGCGTTAAAACAGTCAAACCTTAAGGTCGTAAATTCTACCAAATACCAAGGAGTTACAATTACGAACAACTTAAACTGGAGAGAACACATAGAAAACATTGTGGAAGGCGAACCAAAGGTTACGTTTCATTGGCAGTACGCTTCAAAGATGCAACAGCTCCACCAAAGAGACTGCCTACATCACACTTGTGCGTCCTCTCCTGGAGTACTGTTGCCCAGTGTGGGACCCTCACCAGGTGGGACTGACGGAAGACATTGAGAAGGTTTAGAGAAGGGCAGCTCGTTTTGTTTTATCGCATTACAGGGAGGAAAGCGTCACGGAAATGTTGTACGATTTGAGATGGAAATCATTAAAAGAACGACGTTATTCGTTGCGGCGAAAGCTATTTACGAAATTTCAGTCACCGACTTTCTGAATGCGAAAATATTTTGCTACCGCCCACCTAGAAAGGGAGACATGACCATCCCAATAAAATAAGAGAAATCACATCGAAAACGGAACGATTTAGGTGTTCTTTCTTCCCGCGCGCTATTAGAGAATGGAACGGTAGAGACAAGTTATGAAAGTGGTTAATGGACCCTCTGCCAGGCACTTAAATGTGATTTGCAGAGTAGCTATGTAGGTGTAGATATCTAAACACATTCGCTTAGGTTTACATTTCTATCTTTCAGTTATGATGATACTGTTGCAGTTCGTGCTCAAGAGAGAAAGGATGAATGGATCATACAAAGATGCATCTATGCCGTTGGTGAGCTACTCCCTGCAGATGCAAGCTATCAAAGGCTCAATAGCTAATTATAGGAAGAGTGGTCCATGAGGAAAAGGAATGAATTCGTCAATGGGAAAAAAACTTACATGGAGGTGAATGCTGTGGAATTATGAAATTAAATTTCACATTACATGTAAAGGAAGAAATCCAAAAATTGTTGTTATTTTATAGCTAGATCGCACGGAAAAAATATTGTTTTTTCATTAAAAACTTGAATTCGTAATCTCTCAAAAATCTCAGAAAGTAATGTAGTGATTTTATCTGGTTTTCAGTCTTAGGTAGACTGGGATATGAAGAATGTTTGGGTTATGTACTTTACAAATATTTCGTGCTAACGTGCCGCGCTACGAAAAAGTGAAGCACCTGCCACTGAAAACGATGCGCCGAGTGCTGATACGTGCCCGACATCTACGCTCATTCTACACACTGCCTCCCTGACAGTCCATATCTACGACATGTACAACATCTGTAAAGTTTCAGAACAAAGGAATACTGGTAACTGATGCAGGATTGCGCTTCCATTCTTTAGGATGAGGTTCCGATATACCATCAAATATCTACTGAAGCATTCCACAGAACAACTGGATATTTACATAACGACTCCATAGCCGGTTGAACCATTTACGCCCCTGGAGACCTTCGTCAGTCTTACCAGTAATCGTAACATGGATAGAGGAGCCATATCTGTAATTACCAATTTGCATGTTGTTTGTTGTGCTATTCAGTCCTACCAAATAATCCCTTCGTTTACCAGAAATTTCTTTTCTCAAAAATAAAATGTTTGTTAATCAGTGGGACAAAATTACTGTGGTCATCGGTCGCTAGTCTTATAAACTACCGAATCTAACTTAAACAATACACACACACGCATGCCCGAGGGAGAACTCGAACGTCCGGCGGGAGCGGCCGCGCAGTCCCTGACATGACGCCTAGAACCGCACGGATATTCCCGAGCGCATTTCTTTCTTCCCTAATTCCATTCAGTACCTGTAGCCGAGCGGTCTGGCGCGCTACGTTACGTATTGCTCGGCCTCCCGTGTCGGAGGTTCGAATCCTCAAATGTTCATATGTTTGTAGAGCTTATGGGACTTAACTACGAGGCCATCAGTCCCTGCCGGCCGTGGTGGCCGAGGGGACTGCGGCGCGTCAGTCACGGTCTACACGGCCACTACGGTCGGGGGTTCGAATCCCCCCTCGGACATGGATATTTGTGCCGTCCTTAGTGTTAGCTAGTTCATAAGTAGTTTGTAAGTTTAGGGACTGATGACCCCGTAGTTAAGTCCCATAAGCTATACAAACATTTAAAACATTTCATCAGTCCCTAAACCTACAAACTACTTATGAACTAGCTTATACTAAAGACGGCACAAACTTCCATACCCGATGGGGGTTTCGAACCCCCGACTTGGAACGGCCTCGCGCATCGTAGCATAGCGTCTCAATGCGCTCGGCCGCTCCGCCACGGCGGTTCGAATCCTCCCTCGGGCATGGATGTGTGTGCTGTCCTTAGGTTAGTTTAACTTAATTTAATTAGTTTGTAAGACTAGGGACTGATGACCAACGTAATTTGGTCCCATAGCATTACAAACATTTGAACATTTGTTCATTACCTCCTCATTAGTTACGTGGTTTACTCATCAGCATTCTCCTGCAGCACCAAATTCAAAATCTTCTATTATTTTCCTGTCAGAACACCGCAAAGTCTATGTTTCACTCCCGTACAAGGCCGCACTCCATACAAGTGCCTACTAAAAAGAATTCCCAACACTTAAATTAATGATAGGTCTCAACAAATATCTCTTCGTCAGAAATACTTTTCTTCGCATAGCCATTCTGCATTTTATATCTTCTCTACTTCAGCTCTTATATTGCTACCCAAATAACAAAACTCATCTACTATTTTTATTACCTCTTTACTTAATCTAATTCCTTCAGCAATGCCTGATTTTTTATATTACGTTCCATTACCCTTGTTTTTTTCTGGTTGATGTTCATCGTATACCTCTTTTCCAGACACTGTCCATTCTCTTCAGTTGCTCTTCCAGGTCCGTTGCTGCCTCTGACAGAATTACAATGACATCAGCAAACCGCAAAGTTTTTATTTATTCTTCCTGAACTCTAATTTCTTCTCCAAATTTCTCCTTGCTTTCCTTCAATTTATGTGTTCTCTAGTGGGAGAGAATAAAAAGTTACAAAAAATTATATGGAAAAGTAATGTTGACCCAGAGTGGTCATGTGCCTAGGAACAAATACTCTATTAAAATTTAAAAGCATTGCTTCAATGGAAAATTTTGTCATTTCTACATTTAACAGTCTGCGTGCCACATTGTTAGTCTATCATATAACAGTTATCAAATACAAATCTCAAGTACTAAAAATTTTACTAAATCAGCCCAAAACATAAATTAATGTTTCACAATAACAAAAACCAGTTAAGATGCCGAGCTGTTTCCGTTGGTCTCTAAATCTATCACTAGATAGAAACACCATCCAAGAAATTTTTTGCGTTTCTATGGACAGTATCCTCAAGTACAAAACTCTCGCCAGTTAGTTTACTGCAGGAGTTTTCTTACACGTTATGCGAGTCTCGGTCTATGCTTACATTTTGGCGATATCAAACTGGAATATAATTGTTTCGTAATTTTCTTACACAGATAATTTAATTTGCTTTTTTTAGACGCAAGCATGATATTGTCTCGACGTTATAATCAAAGGTCATGTTAAAAAGCCTTTCAAACGACATCTAATGAAGGATATGCTATTCTATATAAGAATTTCATAAAGAAATGGGATACTTGTTTTCTTTCTTTAAAAGCAACATTTTAAATCCCAAATTCCCTTATAATCATAAGCATAATGTATTAATAGGAAGCGGTGCTCGAAGTAACCGTGTAGTCGTCGGCAATAATATCTTGTCCTGTAGTGAGTATGGCATCGCGTTTGTTGTTGCATCCAATTGGCGTGGCTGTACCTTGAGAAACAATTCTCTATCTGTGGCGTACCTACACTGGGTTTCCTGCAAAGGATTATACAAAGTTATTGGTGTAAGAGAAGTTGGTTATCTTCATCACACTTTCCCGCTTACGACGTAAATCAATCCGTTTATTTCAGTGACGTTTATTTCATTTCATCTTTGTTGCTGATTAGGAACTCGCTTGAGAGTTTATAAATTTTTATCGACACATTTTCACTTCTATCAAAAATGAAGAAGACGCCATTGTAGGATTCTGTATAACATGTAAATACATAATTGCGAAGAGACAATTAAAGAGGTGAATTATACGAATTCTTCTAACCCGCATATTTTAGTTGAATTTAATATTTAGCTCCAGTTATTGCTAGATTAAGATTCGCACTGCTACACCACAGATATAGTCTGCCCGGCTAACCAAAGAGTTGAATCATTGATTTATACTTAATTATTTATATGAACTGGCCAAACAATTCCTGAAATCACTAACTAAAACAAGGCAGACCTTTTATCTTTGTACTTTTTTAAATTTATTATTTTAGAGTTTACACCGTAATGATCCGTTAATTTTTCAAGTGAGTCAACAGTGGTAAGTTGTTGTTGTTGGGTGTTTAACGGGGACTCAACTGCTGGGTTATCAGTCCTAGTCGATGATAGCTGATGTTAACAGTACCTATTTCCTTAGAATTAAATTTTGGCTAGAAATTAAGATTTTAAAAATATACCGTTATCTAATATATAAAGCAGAGTGTCCGTATATTTGTACGTGTTGCATACAAATCTACAGTTTTCTTCCAATATTTATGAAACTTTGTTCACGTAAGCTTCAATCCATAAGGACGGTCGCCGTAAGTGTAAGAATCATATACAACAAAGAATTCACGAGAGATGAAGTTATAAACAATGAGATGTGCCGAAAACTGCTGCATTTAGCGACAATGCTGCTCAATTTCTTCTAAACCACTGGAGCGATTTCAACCAAATTTGGTACACATATTCCTTACGTGAGATAACAATTGCTGTACGAGTACGAACCACATACGACACATGGTTCAGGAGATATAACGTCATAAACAATAGGCATCGCAGAAAACTGCCAGATAATGCGGCGAGAATTTATAAATACGCTATATGAGAATAAGAGTACTTAGCAACTTGCAACAAACTTTAAACATAATTTCAAACCTTTATTAAACTTTTTCTCGCTGGCAACCATAGTAAAATGATGAAAGGAAAAAAAAGTTTCTCGCTTACTACATTTTCCGCTGTTTATGGAGTAAAACTACGGCTCTCGGTATGACGTTACAATTTATAATTTGAACACTACAAATTGTAGCGACATGAAATTTTACAGACAGTATACACATATATAGTTGAATGTAGCTTCTAAATTGTATCACATTCCGACACGTAGTTCATGACATACGAGCACGTAAACAGTAGCGTTCATGGAAAAATGCTTCATCCGGCTGGAAGCGAAAGCAGTTCCATAGAGCTACAAGGAAAGGAACAGAAGGAAACAGAAAAAAAATGTTCAAATGTTTGTAGAACTTATGGCACTTAACTACGGGGTCATCAGTCCCTAAGCTTACAAACTACTTATGAACTAGCTAAGACTAAGGACGGCACAAATATCCATGCCCGAGGGGGGATTTGAACCCCCGACCGTAGTGGTCGTGTAGACCGTGACTGGAGCGCCTCACTCTCCTCGGCCACCGCGGCCGGCAAGGAAACAGAGTACAGCCAAACAAATACCAACTATATCACACTGAAATGATTAAATTATTTACTTTATAATTTAAAAAGCAATCGAAGACAAAGTCGTATCAATAAACCTTTGGTTGAAACAGATGTATATCCGGAAAGTCAGAATCGGAAGCCTGGAACCTGATTTTTATAATACGTGCTTTCAACTACACCTATTGCAGTTTCACATGCAGCCTGGCAGATATTTAACATCCCAGGCAACGCCGGGTTTTCAACTAGTCTAATATATAAAGCAGAGTGTCCGTATGTTTGTACATGTTGCATACAAATCTACAGCTTTGCTCCAATCTTTATGAAATTTTGTACATTCATTCAATTGTATTCATGAGGATGGTCGCCGTAAGTGTAAGAATCACATACGGTATATAGTTCACGAGATATGACGTCATAAACAATGAGATGCGCGAAAAACTGCTGCATTTTGCGATAATGCTGCTAATTTTCTCCTAAACCATTGGACCGATTTCAACCAAATTTGGTACACACATTCCTTACCGTGAGGTAACAATTGCTGCATGGTTAACAATCACATACGCACATGGTTCAAAAGATATTACGTCATAACCAATAGAAATCGCAAAAAAGCCATATAATGCGGCGAGACTTTATAAATACGCTATATGAGAATGAGAATACTTAGCGACTTGCAACAAACTTTAAACATTATTTCAAACCCTTATTAAACTTTTCCTCGCTGACAACCATAACACAATGATGAAAGGAAAAAGTTTCTCGCTTACTACTATTTATGGAGTAAAACTACGGCATTTGGTATGACAATACACTTTACAGTTTGTACATAAAAATTGTAGCCGCAGGAAATTTTACAGTAAGTATACACACATATAGTTGAATGTACCTTCTAAATCGTAGCACAGTACGACACGTAGTTCATGAGATATGAGCACATAAACGGTAACGTCCCGCTATTAGTGGACTAAAACTATGGCATTTGATCTGATGTTACAATTTATAATTTCTACACTACAATTTGGAGCTGCAGGTAATTTTACAAACAGTATACACGCATATAGTTGAGTATACCTTCTAAATTGTATCACAGTACGACACGTAGTTCATGAGATATGAGCACATAAACAGTAACGTTCATGGAAAACCGCCCCATCACGCACCAAGTTTTAATCTATTACGTCTTTACTACTAATTTTATTCCCAAGAGATTTTACAGACATACAGCCCTTATACAAATGAATATATACCTAGGGAAAAATGGCAGCAATAAATAAATAAAGGCCGCGGTGGAGTAGCCGAGCGGTCTAAAGCGTCTCGCTGCGGGCCGCGCGGTTGCTCGTCGTGGAAGTTCGAGTCCTCCCTGGCATGGGTGTGTGTGTTGTCCTTAGGTTAGTTTACCTAGATTTAAGTAGTTTGTAAGCTACGGACTGATGACCACGCAGTTTGGTCCGATAGATTTATAAACATTTGAACATTTTTTTGAAATAAATAAATACCCGGGTAAAGCCGGGTTTTAAGCTGGTTCTACATATATTTGAAAACAATGACTCAGTTGAATAATTCACAGTGTGAGTACTTGTGAATTTATTGAAACTGGAATAAGCAGTTCCTCAAAAGTTCCCAGTTTTCCGTTATCATTGCCTACAGGCGATGCCAAAATGTTTGTAAATCAATCGGACCAAAGTGCGTTGTCATCAGTCCGTAGCTTACAAACTACTTAAACTAAGGTAAACTAACCTAAGGACAACACACACCCATGCCCCAGGGAGGACTGGAACCTCCGACGGCGAGCAACCGCGCGCTCCGCAGCGAGACGCCTTAGACCGCTCGGCTGCTCCACAGCAGCCAGGCGATGCCATCAGATACTTGGTGTCCGTCTTATTGTACAACAAACAATAAGGAAAGGAGGCAAAATTTGTATCTTGTTGTTCTGTGTACCTTTAGATTGGCATTGAACACTTCCTATGAGTTTAATTTGCTTCTGCAAGGAGATAGTTGTTTACGCCTTTAAATAACTTGACGAATCATTTCGGACCATCACTTCCTTATCTCAAAGTTTTCGTTTTAGAGTTCTATACGATTCGTACAATTTTCACACTAATAGTATGCGTCACCCAGTATTTTCCTAAAATAAAATAAAATGATGAAGACCGACACTTAATGAAAAGTTACCGTTTCCGATCACTACAGGTTTGTCCAGCGTGCTTACTTTCGATATAGGTCATCCAAAAAAACTATCAATTTTCTTTTAAATAGAGCCTGCAGTTTCATAAGAAAATATTTTAAAAATATTTTTACAATTTTGGCTCTTAAACTTTTATCAAATGCTACATTAGTCTCGGGACCGAAAGTGGTTACGATAAGGAATACGTTTCTATACAGCTGGAGGTGATATTTAATCAGAGTATACATGTTTTTACTTCTCGATATCCAACGCATTTCAGAGATAACATTTTGATCCCAAAAAATTCATTCAGATTTCTAGCGGCATATTTGCTTCAGTATTTCACCTTCTATCACCAAGTAAATATTTGCCGTCAGCATTAGTGAAAAGTTTCTATATTCACACTGCTCGCAACAGAAAGTCCCTTGACTGTATGATTGGACGGTTGCAGAAAAATCACTGGTTTCGACAAAACTTCGTTGTCGTCATCAGATCTGCAACTCTACATTTTAGAAAATAGCACTTCTCCATACATCATTTACAAGTGCACAATCAATCGTACTGCGTCTTGATTTACTAGAATTTACATCTGCTCGTCACGTAGAAGTGTGAAACTGACGAGCTGAGGCACATTAGTTATAACACAATTAGTTTATATGACGTTTTAGATGTTATAAGTGACGAGCAAATGCAAATTCTTGTAAATCGTGACACAACACGACTGAACTGTGCAGTTGTAAATGATATATAGAGAGGTGCTAGTTTTTAAAATTTAGAGTTGCAGATTTCAAGATGACAACAAAACAGGTGGGACTGACGGACGATTTAGAGAAAATTCGGAGAAGGGCAGCTCGTTGTATTATTGCGATATAGGAGAGTGTCACGGCAATGATGCACGAGTTCGGGTGGACTCATTAAAAGAAAAGCGTTATTTGTTGCGGCGAGATCTATTTGCGAAATTTCTTTCGCCCAACTTTCTCTTCAGAATGCGAACTTATATCGTTATCACCCACCTGCAAAGGGAGACATGAGAGAAATCAGATTGAAAACTAAAAGATTTAGGTGTTCCGTTTTCCCGCGAGCTGTTAGGGGATGAAACTATAGAGAAATATCGCCGCGGCGGAGTGGCCGAGCGCATTGAACGCTATGCTCCGATGAGCGAGGCTGTTCCCCGTCGGGGGTTCGAATTCCCCCTCGGGCATGAATTTTTGTGCTGTCTTTAGTATAAGTTAGTTTATAAGTAGTTTGTAAGTTTAGGGACTGATGACCGTGCAGTTAAGTCCCATAAGGTTAACAGACATATGAACATTTTTTATAAGAAATGTCATAAAATGGTTCGATGAACCCTCTGCCATGCAATTGAATGTGACTTTCAGAGTATCCATGTAAATGTATTTGTAGACAACAAAGTTTTGTCGAAACCGGTAATCTGCAATAAAATACTGAACAGCGATCTTGGCGTATAGATTTCACAACAAATGTTTGTAAGGTTTTCGAAGTTTTTCACATGTTCACCGTAAAATTCTGCATATGTCCGAGCAATCCGAACATGTCCTGGAATTTCTGAGAGCAAAGTTTATTATGTGTGATAACTTGGACTACCATAATTCACTCCGGTTTATTTGTTGATTTAATTTCCACGAGAGGTGTATAAGGCACCTCGCCTGCACTGACTATTCATCGTGTTTATTTGCGGCTGTAATATATTCTTAGCATTTGACTGAATTCTGAAACTAATGTATGGGATGGCAATTGCTAAGGCTACAAAAAGAGAACAGATATGAAAATTACCGGGCAGACAGTTTTGTGTAACAGAAAAAGTAAAAATATACGAGGCGCGTCCAGAAAGTAAGTTCCGTTTGGTTATATAAAACGAACGGGTGCAGATACAGAAAAAATATTGATTGTACAAAAATATACAACTGTTAAACTACTTTTCTACATAGCTTCCGAAATTTTGTAGGCAATTGTCAAAGCATGGCACAAGGTTTTGTGTGCCTTTTTCATAGAATGTTGCCGCCTGTGTATTCAACCATGTGGTAAGACTTTTTCTTTTCTTTTTTTTTTTCTTTTTTTTTTCACGTTAATGCCTGACCTCACACATCGAATGTGACCAAACAATTTTTACGGAAATTTCAATGGGACCTGTTTGATCATCCTCCATACAGCTCGGACCTCTCTCCTAGCGACTTTAATCTCTTCTTACACCTAAAATCTATCCTTGTTGGTCAACACTTCAACGACGATAAAGAGCTGTTACCACATGGTTGAATACACAGGCGGCAACCTTCTGTGAAGGATGCATGCAAAAACTTGTGGCACGCTATGACAAGTGCCTCCAAAAAATCGGCAGTTATGTGGAAAAGTAGTTTAAGAGTTGTGGAATTTTGTGCAATAAAAATTTCTTCTGTATCTGTGAACAATTTCATTTTATTACCAAACGGAACTTACTTTCTGGACGCGCCTCGTATAAGCCGAAAGAGATTTGAACAAGTACTTCCAGCATCGCAGTTCATTACTCTTACCGCAGAACCACGACGATACGACTCTCGTGATTTGTTCACTGCTGCATATCTAGCACTTGGACCGTTAACTGTTTCTATTTTGCTTTTTATTTACCAGTTCCATACAACTTCTTCCGTTTTCGTGCTCGATCTGTGTTCGGTTTTTGATGGGCTAGCCGCTGCGACATTTTACCATTAAATATGAACGGTGCGATGGGGAGCTTGCCTTCTGAGTATAAGATGCAGATGTAAAACGTGTTGGACTTTTACGAGGGTTCGAAAAAAAAATTTGGTTCACCCCACACGATATGCTACCACAGATGAAATTGTCAATTAATATTACGAATGTTTCGAATTTTTATTCGGCAAAAAAATGTGTTGAGCTACTGCTTGAGCGCGGGGAAGGGGATGGGGGTGCACTAGAAGGAACGGTAGGGCGCGCAGAGCGGGAGCTTCCGGTGGCTGCAGCCAAGTTTTTTGCGCTCGGCCGTACCCCTACCCTACCCTGCGCTACCCCTGTGGATAACGTTAGTTAAAGAACACAAGAGAAGCAAGCCAGGGGCCGGGCTTTTTAAGGGTTGGGGTCGCGCGCACATCTGCGGCTCAGTCCAGCTGCTGCAGCCGCCGCCGCCGCTACAGCCGCCACCGCTCAGGTACGCCCGCTGCGGCGCGGACGCTTTCATCTCGCTCGCCGAACGCTAATATTACTCTTTCAAAACAGCAAACCGAGAACGGGCTGTTTCATTTACGCCCGACCCTAGCGAACAACTTTCTAAAAGTACAGAATATTTAGTGAAGTGCAGTAGTAATTCGTTTATTTATTTATGTATGTATTTATTGCTACAACCAGACACTCTTACTGAGTTAACATTACGCCCAACCCTAGCGAACAACTTTGTTTATTATTATCGTAGAGTCTAACAAACTACAGAATATTTAGTGAAATGCAGTAGTAATTTGTTTGTTTATTTATGTATGCATTTACTGATACGACCAGACATCCTTCTTGCGAAGTGCATAATAATAATAAAAATATTATTATTATTATTATTATTATTAACGCGATGTAGTCTCTCGCTGTCAATGATTCAAACACTTTACCCGTGAGATTATTACGGTTTCATCGCAGTATCCAGTCTTCAGAACATGGAATATGTGGTAAACGAAAGGTACACTGTTTTACTTTCGCTTGTCTGTAACGAACAATTCTGTGCCGGCCGCGGTGGCTGAGCAGTCTGCGGCGCGCCAGTCACGGTCTGCACGGCCACTACGGTCGGGGGATCGAATCCCCCCTCGGGCATGGATATTTGTGCCGTCCTTAGTATTAGCTAGTCCATAAGTAGTTTGTAAGTTTAGGGACTGATGACCCCGTAGTTAAGTCCCATAAACTCTACAAACATTTGAACATTTTGAACATCTCTGTGTTTTATGATCGTTTATAAACTACATAAGACCTAAAATTAATGACTATAATAAATATAGTATGCAGCGTTGGTAGTTTTTTTATTAATGTTTTTGCGGGTCGATTTCGATCACATAATGATGATCTTCAATGCACCAGTCATCGTAATATCAGCTATGCATAATCATATGCCATATTAGCTGCAATATGGCGTATGATTATGCACAGCTGATATTACGATGACTGGTGCATTGAAGATGATCATTATGTGATCGAAATCGATCTGAAAAACATTAATAAAAAACAACCAATGCTGCATACTTTAGTTATTATATTCATTATGTTGTGGTCGCTGAGCACACCGTTCCAAAAAATGGAATCAAACCTCACTAAAATTAATTATTTGTAGAGTAGTATATTTATGTTACATTTATTTCACCTGGCAAGATTAACGCCTTCAGACCCTCTCGTACATCTACATCTTTTGCAAGTTAACGTAACGTTGTGTATGATATATGAACAGCATATAATGATAATAATAGTGACCAAGGCGCCGACGTAGGGTGTGGGGACAATGTGGTTTTCGCCCCTCTCCCCAACATTTTAAGTAGGGGTCTCGCCCCCTCCCCCCGCCCCCCAATGTTCAAAACACAGGTACTTAGCGCATTATTTCCTGGTGCTGATATTGTGTTTACATTAAGCTGGCTGCTTGAGTGCATTCAGAACACCGATAAAACGTACACGAACGCATTGTTATCTGTCAAACGTAGTACCTTATACAAAGACTTTTCCTTCCAATAATATTTTGAAGTCGGCTCCTCTGATAGTGATGGTACTAAATACATGGAATTTTGTAAGTGCCAATCTTCTTAACATTACGTTAATAAATTTCGTGATGATTGTGAGTAATTACATCAAATAGAAAGCAGTAGGGAAGGATTTAAATCTGAAGTATTTGGATAATTCGGGGGGAATAATAGTGTAGGGTTCGCAAATGATTAGAAGAAAGAAAACCTAAAGGACGCAGTGGATAGTAACAGAAATACTGTTCTAGTATTTGACAGATGGCAATCAGTTAGGGGATGCCTAGTAGGTTGTTCCGCTGGTGATATAGCAACAATGAACAAAGTGTAGTGTGGGTTTGGATGAGAAGAAGGTAGGGGGAGATTTAATGTAGGACAACAGTATGGGCAAGACGCTCGACGAATGTGATCTAGTATTACAGTTACGGGATGAAATAGGTATGCAAAAGTAACACTGTCGTACCCAATTAATCAGAGTTTTCGCACATGCCAAAACACTGCATCTTTCATATCTGAGTATAACCAGAATTTGTGTCGCACTGGGGCACAAGAATTTTATCCCTAAAAATGAAAATATGCATCCGAGAATGTTCTACTGCATCAAAATGATTTTAAATAGTCATTATACTTCATAATTATAATACAATTCATGAAATATACAGAACATGCAACTAACTGTCTGTACTTATTTCATTACTGTACTCGATGCGTCGTTAAATTTTTAATATCTCAGTTCCTTGTCGAGCGACCATTAAAATTATATAAATACGTATTTATACTGCACTTGCTGCGTGCTTCACTAGGTAGCAATGATAAGTGCGATTTGTGAACTATTGGCGATCCATAAACTTGGAACATCTTTTTCCTAAGGGTGAAAAAATACAAACTACCGTAAAATTTATCCGTGAACTCTTACAAAATGACTACGATTGTCATCCAGTGCACCGCTGCTTCTATAACTGCTGCAAGTCATTTCTTAAAATTTTTCCTTTATATATATATTTAATAGCTGAAAACCCGGCGTTGCCCGAGTATTTATTTATTTATTCAGACAAGCCTTGAGTTAGTACTTCTGGTATCCCATCTCTCTCTCTGTCCATCTCCTTTTTTCTAATATCATGTTATATTTATCAGAGAATATATAAGAAATAAGGCTGTCTTGGATCCTAACAAAGACATATAGTAATCAAAATACAAATGATATGTAACATTCATACATTCACTTAAGTCACAATTTTTTATAAACAATATTTCTTGATACTTGTCCAGGATCTAATATGAATAATTTCTTTGGTGAGGCCACCCCTGAGCAAGTGTCATAAAGTTGTCCGTAAGAGAAACATGGGCATGTCAAATCCACTCCACAGTATTGAATAGTTTGCCCTGTAGTTTATTAATCGTAATAGAAAATGCAAGTCTCGCGGGAAACTGCAGTCTCTTGAAGTTAAAAGCCCGATCTGTCGTAGACAATGGGTATTCGTTGGATGTCCTCTGTTTCATTCTCTTCCTTTCCTTATAACTGTATAGAAGTTTATTGCTATCGCCTGCATCCATGTGCGCTTCAGAGCTCAAAATTGTCAACACTACCTCAGCTTTCCAGGAATTTCCTTAAGCTGACTGGAATACATGTTGCATGATGCGACAGGTTTTTACCCATCGCAGTATATATGATCTCACATTTATTGAATTAAATGTTGTACAACAGTATAATTTTGCAGTAATATATTCATTTGTATACGTGCTGTATGTCGGTAAAATACGTTGCGAATAGAGTTAGTTGTAAAGAAGTAATACATTAAAACCTGATGCGTGATGGGCCGGTTTTCCATGAACGTTACTGTTATTGTCCTTATATCTCATAAACTACGTGTGATACAATTTCTAAAGTACATTCATCTGTATGTGTGTGTACTATCTGTAAAACTTCCTGCGAGTACAATTTGTAGTCTAGAAATTACAAACTGCAACGTCATACCGAATGCCGTAGTTTTGCTCCATGTACAGCGGAAAAGTAGTAAGCGAGAAGGTTTTTCTCTCTCATTATTTTGCTGTGGTTGTCAGTGAGAAAAAGTTTAATAAAGGTTTGAAATTATATTTAAAGTTTATTGCAAGTCGCTAAGTACTGTCATTCTCATGTAGTGTATTTATAAAGTCTCGTAGCATTATGTGGCAGTTTTTATCAACTCCTATTGTTTATGAAGTTATATCTCCTGAATCATGTGTCGTATTTGGTTCTCACTCCTACAATACTTGTTATCTCATGGAAGGAATATATGTAACAAATTTAGTTGAAATCGGTCTATTGGTTAAAAAAAAAAAAAAAAAAAAAAAAAAAAAAAAAAAAAAAAAAAAAGAAAAAAAAAAAAGAAAAAAAGAACAGCATTGTGGCTTAATGGAGCAGTTTTCAGCGCCTCTCATTGTTTATGATATCATATCTCATGAACTATTTGTTGTACGTGATTTTTACACTTATGGCAACCGTCCTCATGGATTGAAGCTTCTACGGTCGGAGGTTCGAATCCCCCCTCGGGCATGGATATTTGTGCCGTCCTTAGGATAAGCTAGTTGATAAGTAGATTGTAAGTTTAGGGACTGATGTTTGAAATGTTTGTAAATCTATCGGACCAAACTGCGTGGTCATCAGTCTGTAGCGTACAAACTACTTGAACCTAGGTAAACTAACCTAAGGACAAACACACACACCCATGCCCCAGGGAGGACTCGAACCTCCACGGCGAGCAACCGCGCGCTCCGCAGCGAGACGCTTTAGACCGCTCGGCTACTCCACCGCGGCAGGAACTGATGACCCCGTAGTTAAGTCCCATAAGCTATACAAAAATTTGAACATTTTTTTGATTGAAGCTTACGCGCACAAATTTCATAAAGATTGGATCAAATTTGTAAATTTGTATGCAGTATGTACACACAAACCTACGGACACACTGCTTTATATATAACTAGCTGAAAACTCGGCGTTGCCCGGGTATTTACTTATTTTATTCCTGCCATTCTTCAGGTATATATTCATTTGTATAAGGGCTGTATGTCTGTAAAATCTCTTAGGAATACAATTAGTAGTAAAGAGGTAATAGATTAAAACTTGGTGCTTGATGGGGCGTTTTTTTATGAACGTTACTATTTATGTGCTCATATCTCATGAACTACGTGTCGTACTGTGATACATTTTAGTAGGTACAATCAACTATATCCTTGTTTAATGTTTGTAATATTTCCTGCGGGTACAATTTGTAGTGAGAAATAATAAATTGTAACGTCATACCGAATGCTGTACTTTTAGTCCATGAACAACGGAACGTTACTGTTTATGTGCTCATATCTCATAGACTACGTGTCGTAATATGATGAAATTTAGAAGGTACATTCACCTATACGTGTGTTTACTGTCTGTAAAATTTCCTATCGCTACAATTTGTAGTGTTTAAATTATAAATTGTAACGTCATACCGAGAGCCGTAGTTTTACTCTATAAACAGCGGAAAAGTAGTAAGCGAGAATCTTTTTTCCTTTCATCGTTTTACTATGGTTGCCAGCGTTTAAAATTTAATAGAGGTTTGAAATTATATTTAAAGTTTGTTGCAAGTCGCTAAGTACTGTCATTCTCACACAGTGTATTTCGAAAGTCTCGACGCATTATATGGCATTTTTGCGATTTGTATTGGTTATGCCGTAATATCTTTTGAACCATGTGCCGTATGTGATTCTTAACCATGCAGTAATTGTTACCTCACGGTAAGGAATGTGTGTACCAAATTTGGTCGAAATCGGTCCAATGGTTTAGGAGAAAATGAGCAGCATTGTCGCAAAATGCAGCAGTTTTTTCTCATTGTTTATGACGTCATATCTCGTGAACTATATATCGTATGTGATTCTTACACTTACCGCGACCGTCCTCGTGGATTGAAACTTACGTGTACAAAATTTCATAAAGATTGGAACAAAACTGTAGATTTGTATGCAACATGTACAAACATACGGACACTCTGCTTTATATATTAGAAGAAGAAGATGTATGCTGTATGCTGTAACTATAAAAAGCTCTGGGGATACGATAGAGAACGTGACAAGTAGCAGAACACGTTCTGCACACGTATGATTTATTTGCTTTCATTACCTTCTTACAGGCATTTGTTGTGATATAAATTAACACAGACCACTTCAGTACGCAGGTTGAACATTTCTGGAGGGCGCACAGGCCACCTGTACGTTTCGTTCCTATTCACGACTGTGTGCATTTCTTTTGCATTCAAAGCCACGAGATGTCCGTTGTGTCAGCCCATAGAGCCTAGGTGTGGAAACGACTGTGTGGCGCATCGATGCCTGCGTTACAGCTCGTGTTGACCATTTTAAGCACCTTCTGTTGTGAAATGTACGTAGTAAATTACACTGTATCAACACAAATGACCAACCGGCATAGTGAAGAGGTCCATGTTGCGTACACCACAACAAATGCCTGTGACACGGTAACGGACGCAAATAAACCATACGTTTACGGGACATGTTCTGCTTGCACTTAGTTAGACTCAGTACATGCTGAATCATATTACTACGTTGATTGCTCCACACAGTGGTAATTCCAAACTATACTTCGCGGTACTGTTTACGGCAGAATTTTACAACAGTTTTTGTTCGCCCTTTAGCGACAAAGAAACAAACGAAGTGCAGCCTCATGGAGCACATGGATGACGCCTGGAAAAGCTGGTAACGGCATGTTTCACTAGCGACCGGTTCTGTATGTTAGTTCTACAGTGCACAGGAAGGCTGTAAAATTCTCATTTCATTTCCTCTACGTGTATAACAGATTTGAATATGGTCATGGTTGACATTGGTGTGTATTTGTGATCACCGGCCGGAGATGATCGTGTGTCTTGGATTAGGCCGCTGCCCTCATCCGCCAAACGTTTACGTTGCCCCTGAGACCTGTCGTTCAGTAGGTCATATGTTATTTTTCACCTGTCTCGCATGTCCCAAAGATTTTTCACTGTATTACTTTTATCATTAAGTGCAGTTGTACGCAGTGGTCTTTTCATATCTTCGCTTCTCTGTCAAGTGTTGTTACGTTCTTAAATATTCTTAGGAATCTCCTCCAAGACATTCAAAAGTTTCGTTTCTTCCGTTTGTGGTTTTGTAAATCTAACTACCATATTTAAATGTCGGTAAAGTTACTATTTTATAAATTTTAATAATTACTTTCTAAATTTACTATTATTGTCTCACACACATGTTGATGACCTCGTCTCTTACTATTAGACTGCTTTGAAAGTAGTAGATGTCACAAGCTAAATATGTGCAACACGCGAATTGTTTCAGCATGTCAAGGAATGCAGTTCTTTTTATTTTTGAATTAAATATGAATTGAAGTCATATTACTTTGCGATAGCAGTGGATTTCCACCCCGAATGAACAAGTCTGCGGCAAGCAGAAGATTGGTGTTAATATTCACATCTGAACTGATTGTTTTTTACTTAAACTGAGAATCGACAATGACACTTTTTTAAAGTATCAGTGATAGACTACACCTTTGCCTAAAGCCATTTTATTCCATCTCAGTCATATACATTTTCCACAAGTAAAATAAATTGATATCTTCCAATACTTTTCCGTTGTGCGGCTTCGTTTGATAATCGAAAGATTTTACAAAGTATATTACAGAAGTGTGAGATTATAGTTGGCGCCGTGCAGCGGTGCGCACGGCCATTCGCCGTCGGGGGTTCGAATCCTCCCTCGGGCATGGATGTTTGTGCTGTCCTTAGGTTAGTTTAACTTAGTTTAAGTAGTTCGTGAGCTACGGACTAATAACCACGCAGATGAGTCCGATAGATTTACAAACATTTTATAGTTGGCATTCTCTCTTCTTTAGTCAGATACAAGAGAATTAACACGTTATCTATAAAAGATTTCTGCCCGAAGCCCACTTCGTCTTCGGCGGAAGCCGATTCTCAGCAACTTTATTGTGCGAATTTTATAATAGAGTTCATATCACGGGTTCAAAGAACTAATTCCTGAATAGATGGGGCAATTTCGTTTTTTAAGAGACAGGGAAAACAGCACAATGTAACCACACATATGTTGTTTTTTATTTTTTTTTATAGTAAGTAATGAAGTAAAGAAAAAATCAGTGTAACAATGAAATACACGTTGCCTATGTTAATATGGATTTAGTGAACATATTGTTCTCTACATAATTACGAAACATTAAGAAAATAATGGGTAACAGACAATATGTAAATATTTCTGGCATTATTGTTAGATACTATGAACTGATTACATCTTAAATAAGCTGCAAACCAGTTCAACGGAATTATTTTATTACTTTAGAAATTAGCGAACGTTGTCGCTGTATGTATAGGGGAAAATACTCTCACTGTTTTGTTCTACGTGGTTAAAAGCAAAATCCTGGTATTGAAATGTTAAAAATCAGTTTCCCTAAACAATGAAGGTCGTGCAGTGTGTCTGCTTTCTGTGTATGTACACTAACTGTCTGTTCCGTGAAGTTTTATAGAGCTGCGTGAACATGAATTGGTAAGAGAAACCCTGCCCTAAATCTCTCTCTGTATGCCTTTTACCAATATGCATCATAAACACCAATAGAATAGCGTCTAGCATAATATTAACATCTTGATTAACTGTGACAGACTGCCAACTTGCAAACTCTCGCTGCATATTTTATTTTACCTCATAAGTGCTAGATTTCTGCTAGAAGTGTTTTGTGGTATTAAATTGTTATCAGTTTGTGGACTGGACTTATTACTTCTATGAAACTAATTGCTGAGTTTATGAGTCTGGAAACTAGATTATTTTTTGCCACCAGTATATATTCCTTTCGATTGTGAAGTCCATAAGTCTGGATATGAGTTCTCAAAGAAATCTTAACATTTACTCTCTCATTTATGACGTTTGATGTTGTCGAAAGCAGGCTTTTGAGAATTATGTAATATGATTTTGTATTTACGTTGTTCGTAAATGATGAGTTTTTTAAGTACTGTACGATAACGATTTATGTTGTTTACTGTTACCGCGTAGCTAGTTTCATTCTTCCAATCGCTTGTAAATACTATGTATTTTTGTAATTCTCACTGTAGGCAATAACGCCAGGACAGAGGTGTCGACTGTCACGAAACACAAAAACTATGGTGAGGCAGTCTAATAAAAGCAAAAGAATTTATAATGTTGAATGCATTGCTAATGGGCAAGCGGTACTTCAAGAGCAATAAATTGTAACATTAACTCACATTTCGTCATATTGCACAGGTCCTACGGGAGGAACGCGAGGAGGGGGGGGGGACCTGCTGAACACAAAACAAAAATGTTTATTTAAGCACAATACAAGGAAATGAAGCATCAGTTGCAACATTGTTTCTGGGAAACAACGACCGTAAAGTATGAAAGTTATTAAAAACAACGTAGTGAAAAATCGTATGTCAGTTGTTTATTTAATCACAACAGGAGGAATGACGCATCATTTGGAACATTATTTCTGGGAAACAGTGACCGTAAAATAAGAATGACATTTATTAAAATCAACACAGTGTTAAATCGCATTTAAATTGTTAAAAGTTTAAAATCTATTTGACAGATTTCGACCATGGTTCGATCTTCATCAGAACATTAAAACTCTTTGATGACAGCGGGAGAGAATGCTTGTGAGCAGGTCACTAAGCCGTGAATATCAAGGAACTGACACTTGAATACACTCCTACTCATTTCCTATCAGACATTTAATAGTCTCTGGCTGGTTGTCGAATACATTTGAACCCAGGTATCTACCTTATTTATGAACTATTGTTATCTCCTTCAAGTCTTTGTAGAGTTAGTGTTTGGTTTTATATTCACGCTTTACTCAATTCTTTGAGAAGAAAATAAATAATGGTAACAACAAAGGGATTTTAAGGATATTTATGTTGAGAATTAATTGTAATATTACCAAGTATTCAAAGACGTCTCTGTAAGAAGTTATAGATCTAATGACACATATCATTTTTACAACAGGCTTTTGTATTATGCCCAAACTGTTTTTTACAATTTTCGTTTCCACGAAAAATTGTTCTGTAACTCACTAGTGCACGGTAGTATGCAGAATAAACTAATTTCTACTCTTCTAAAGCACGTAAAGCAGTAATCGTATGTTTTGAAAATGCTCCAAATGCTTTATTCATTGTAAGGTGTGGGGTTTCCAGTTAACGTTGTGATCTACTTGTAGTAACACTCATTGTTTCCTTCATCTAAATCATCTGAGGTAAAACAGATGCCAACCCTCACACTGTGAGTCAGTGGTATCTACAAAAACTAGCGACACTGTTAGACCTGCAACAATGTTATGAGTAGGCCTATGCTGCTAGTAGAGAAATCCACTTGTAGGTATTCGCTGTGAAGAATAATTAAATATTTTCAAACTGGGAAACCTTGTAGGTCTCGCGAGGAACTTTGCGTAAAATCTGATTGCTACTACCCGTAAAGGTAGGAATGTTTAAACAGCGTCAACTTTCAGCTGCAGTTTCTCGAAAGTAGCGTAACTGATTTGTTCAAACGTCACGTTTAAAATATTGATACATCACAAACAACAAACAAGTTACGTCGAGGCAGAGCTTGAGAATATCTTCCTGGATCTTCGTTGAAAAAATAAAAATAAATAAATAAAAATAAATGAGATAAAAAAGTAAGGTGATTATTGTTTAATGTCCCGTCGATTGGAGAAGGACCACAAGCTCAGTCTAGGGAAGCGTATCAGCCGCGTCCTTTGAAAAGGAGCCACCCGATATCGTCCTTAAGCGATTTTGTTTAATTGCGGCAAACATAAATTTGGGTGGCCGCACGGGAGTTTGAACCGGCGCCTTGTAGGATGTGTGGAGTGTCACTCACAATTCAAACGACCACGCCGTACAACTAGCTCGATTGTTACCAAGGACAACTATACATCTGAAAAACTCATTTAAATATCTAATGTAGGCAGTTCCTTAGAGCAGCAGACTTACAGCGAATTTATTTCCTTTCGAAGTCCGTATTTGAAAGTCGAGCGTAGATACTTCAAAACTGCTGCACCTTCATTCATACAATTTATATTTACAATATATATGTAGTCTCTTTCATACCTGAGTCCAGAACTGCATTATATTTCCGTCAAGAAATCATTATACTACCTGAAGTTTTTCATTTAAAACATACTTTATTTTGTTGTTGATTAGGTAATTTCCCCCCTGAAGCATTCCGAGTTTTATACTTCCATTTATCAGTATGATCCACAAAGTAATGTAATTGCGCCTCATACTCATGTTGCATGACGTTATGTAGTGAAATCATTAATATGAGGTTATATGTCCAGCACAGCTACACGCAACCCATATGCGGCCTTAACTAGTAGTTACCGTAATAGCGAAAAGAGGTTATCGAAACATGTCGTATGTCTCGAAATGAAAACACATGAGGAATGGACAAAATGTTAAAACTTAATATCATGAACGATATCAAAAGGGAGATCGCCATGCCGCGGCGGAGCGACCGAGCGCATTGAGGCTCTATGCTCCGATGCGCGAGACCGTTCCCCGTCGGGGGTTCGAATCCCCCCTCGAGATGGATGTTTGTGCTGTCTTTAGTATTAGTTAGTTCATAAGTGGTTTATAAGTTTAGGGACCGATGACCCCGCAGTCAAGCCCCATAAGCTTTACAAACATTTGAACATTTTTTGTAAAACAATTTATTTTGTCCGTCGCAGTTGCACAATTTTGAAGTCAGTGACTAGTTTCGGGCTCTGCCGTCCATTATCAAACCATTTGCCTTTTTCAAACCGTGATAATCCAATGCTTGTTACAAATGGCTGCTAAAATCTTGTACTTTATCATCTGTCGATACAATACCTAGTTACAAAAAAATTTAAAATCGCAGTTAAAACTAGAGATTCATCCACGGACCTATAGCGTGTGCCAACATGTACTGGATTGTCACGGTTTGAAAAAGGCTAATGGTTTGATAATGGACGGTAGAGTCCGAAACTAATCACTGACTTCAAAATTGTGCACCTGGGACAGGCAAAATAAATTGTTTTACAAAATATTCCCAGTTGCTGATCCTAAACCATCATTACGAGCCGTTCGGGAGTAGCCGAGCGGTCTGGAGCGCCACGTTGCGGTTCGCGCGGCCTCCTGCTTCGGAGGTTCGAATCCTCCCTCGGGCATGGATGTTTGTGTCGTCTTCAGTATAATATAGTTCATAAGTAGTTTGTAAGTTTAGGGACTGGTGACCCCGCAGTTAAGTCCCATAAGCTTTACAAACATTTGAACATCATTATGATGAATTTTCATGAACATTTTTTGTAGATTACCATATGGAAGAAACTTTATCTTACGTTGCTGGATAATCTGCAAGGGGGCAATATTAGATCATTGCCAATGAAACAGTGTGGTGTAAAAACAGATTGTTCGATTACTTGAATACTAAATGTTCAAAGATATGTAAATCTAAGGGACTTAACTAACTTGGTCATCAGTCTTTAGGCTTACGAACTGCTTTAACTTATGCTAAGGACAACACAAACATCCATGCCCAAGGGGGGGGGGGGGGGGTCAAACCTCCGACGGCGAGCAGCCGCGCGTTCCGCAGCAACGCGCCTTAGATCCCTCAGCCACTCCACCGCGGCAGTTGAATACTACCGAATAATTTTTTAACGTTCCTACTACGGAAACTTTTTTTTTTAAATGTGATCAAATTAAAAAAAAATAGTATGATCGTAGGGTAACGACAAATATAATCACAGTACCATTTAAAAATTATGTTCCACATATCTTCTATGTAGAGCATCGTATTGAATCATTTACATAGGTTCAACGTTAACAAACGCAACAAATCTGGAGATATGTAGGTGGCACTTAGTAGATCAAGTTTAACACACGTCCGGGGATGACACGCAATAACGCTCCGGGCACTGCTTCAATACTGTGAAGCATATCTTCTCTGTTACAGTCTCTTTGCTTTCCATAACTTGGGAGGAAGTACTATGGACCAAAACAACAACAAAAATCTAGTAAACACCGGCTCTAGAATGCATACCTTAAGAGCTATGAGCTACTGGATGACGTTTCCTGACATGGGTTTGTTTTAATGTTATGTCAAGTTCCCACAACACCCTCTTCAAGTTTATTGGTTTTATTGATTATCACCCGGTAAAATGTGAACTAAATTGAAGATAGTAGGATCTGAATATTGATGTAGTGTCCAAAGGTAAGCTTTATATTTCATTTGAGACTTGAAAAAATGGTACTGTCCAGTGATAGTACACGAATTAGCCGCACTATTAACATGATTAACCCATTATCTCCGAGTGATCTATTTTTAGATTCTAATGTTTCTTATTTATTACTAATAATAGAATAACTTATACCTTTAATGCATAGTGTAGCTGATCAGCTACATACCTAATTTTTCGATTATTTCTCAAACTGATCAACATTTTACCACAAATTCATTTGTAGCTGCTTCTATACATAGTGTTACACATGCAAGTAGCTCGTTCTAGAAATTATAAACGGCTGAGTGCTACTGAATCAGTTAGACAGTTAGCTGCATTGAGTTACTCCTAACATTTGCGTTTGTTTACTTTAGTATTCCTCCTTTGCCATGTAAAAGAAATCAATCACATACTACTGTTGCATTATGAGTTACTTTCTGAAAAGATTAGAGGCATAATAGTGACATTTACTGCATCTGATACATCATGGAAGCACAATATAGCTGACCAGCTATGAACGTTTTGTTGCTAGTAGTGCATAATAATTTTAAGGATTTAAAAAAAAAAATATTTTTCTCGGTACATACGCATTATATATATTAATCATGGTAGTTTTTATAGCTTCATAGATGAGACTCGCGTCTGCCTTCACCCAGACAATAGGTGGAGACTTTTTGGAGGCAGACTGACCAGCCTGAACGTCCTACGCACACTGTTCAGAGGTGGTGGTTCTCTGATGTTTTGGGGTGGCATTGTATGGAGCCACCGTACGCCACCGGTGGTCGTAGAAGGAAATCAAACGGCTGTACGGTACAGGGATAACATCCTCCGACGTACAGTACAATACAAACATATCGGCAGCATTTGGGTGAGGGGTTCGTCGGAACGGATGACAATAGTAGTGCTCCTCGAGTACATGTTGTGAATGTGTTCTGTCGTGATAACGACATGGCAAAATTAGAATGTCCAATAAGTTCTCCAGCCATGAAAATTCCTGGGATATATTGCAAACGGAAGTTTTTGGACCTGACGACCCAGCAACCAATCTGAGAGATCTACAGCGAATCGTCGTTGAGGATTGGGACAATCTGGACCAACACCCTTGATCATTTAGTGGACAGTATGCCACGATGAATGCATCAGTGCAAGACTATGAGTTATCGGGTCTTAGGAGTACTGGTGTATGGTGCAATCTTCATCACAAATTCAGAGCCACGGCGGAGTAGCCAGGCGCACTGGGGCGCCTTGTTGCGTTGCGCGCGACCGTTCGCCGTCGGGGGTTCGAGTCCCCCATCGGGCATGGGTGTTTGTGTTGTCCTTAGGTTAGTTTAACTTAGTTTAAGTGGCTTGTAAGCTAGGAACTAATAACCAAGCAATTAAGTTCCATAGATTTACAAACATTTGAACAACCAATTCAGAATGTCTAGCCTATTGTTGTACAACTTGTCAGTTTCTGATTTCATGAGCAATAAAAAGAAATGAAATGTTGTTTTTAAATATATCTATTCCATTTTTATGTAAAGAATGATGAGTCCCTAGAATCGTGGTGCCACAACACTTATGTGATGTATGTACATTTTGTTGTTGTTGTGGTCTTCAGTCCGCAGACTGGTTTGATGCAGCTCTCCACGCTACCCTGCCCTGTGCAAGTCTCTTCATCTGAGAATACCTTCGGCAACCTACATCCTTTTGAATCTGCTTACTGTATTCGTCCCTCGGTCTCCCTCTACGATTTTTACTCCACACACTTCCTTCGAATGCTAAGTTGATAATTCCTTGATGTCTCAGAATGTGTCCTACCATCTATCCCTTCTCTTAGTCAGGATATGCCAGAAACTCCTTTTCTCCTCAATTCGGTTAAGCACCTCCTCACTAGTTATGTGATCTTCCCATGCACATGAATTTCTAGGTATGTACATGAACCTAGAAAAACTGCGTTGCCGCGGCGGAGCGGCCGAGCGCGTTGAGGCGCTATGCTACGATGCGTGAGGCCGTTCCCCGTCGGGGGTTCGAATGCCCCTTCGGGCATGGATGTTTGTGTCGTCTTTAGTATAAGGTAGTTCATAAGTAGTTGGTAAGTTTAGGGACTTTTGACCCCGCAGTTAAGTCCCTTAAGCTTAACAAACATTTTAAAATTTGAAAAACCTTGTCATTTCATCAAAACAATAAGTTTGGAGATAATGCATTAAGTGAGAACTGAGGCAAGTATGTGTTATTTCTGCAGTGACATTCTTTAGCTTTAGGGAACAGGAATGTCCTGATATAACATATGTTACTGTGTGTTCCCGAACATTTTACGAGAATCAGACAGCTTGTTGGCACACCACAAAATTGCACTGCGAGACAGATTCTGTGATCAGCATTATCGATATAATACGTGTGAACAGTAAGCAGAACGAAAACTTAATAGACACAGGCATTAGGGGTGTAGATAAGAGGAGGGGGTCACTGGGGTGCAATTCCCACCTCCCCGCCGTAGAGCCATCGGCCATCATTTCATCAATATTTTCTTCGTTTGTTGTGTCGCACCCGCTGATGGAGTTACTTTCGTTTCATTCATATACGTTAAGTCTCTTGTAGAGGTTAAGTGTCTAAGGTTGGAATGTTGATCTGAATGATTGCTTGTATTTGAACAGGAATGAACAGCCTCCCCCATAATAAAATATCTACGTCACTGGGCATCTAAGTGATTTTTAATATAAAGCTTCTCCGACGAACTGTTACTGCGGTTTATCACATTCTCTTGGGAAAAGTTATGAACAGACAATATAGATAAGGCACATAGATGGCCGTAGTGTTTCCTATGATCAGCGGTTGAGCTGATTACGCCCCAATTTCTGTTGCTGCAGGGGGAGAATTTGAAACTTCCGCTGAGTTGTCGCTGGCAGCTGCGCGCCGCCCTGCATCTGTGAATGGCTGCCTGCGTACCACAATGCCTGCTGCTGCCACTCTTTTCTCCTTCTATCATTTCTGCACGTCACTGTCTTACCATTCATATGATTCCACCGTTACTTTAAAGAACGTACAGATCCATTTAGTAGAGCCAGAGGCGTATAATATTGAATATAAGGGAAAAAAGCTTAATATTTATGATTTAATGCCAACAATAAAAATACCTTGATTTCTGTAAAGTTAAGGGGACATCAGCACAAATTATCCTATGATTTTGAAAAGCGAAATTTATACAAAATGTCATGGAATGTCTTCCTAAAATTACTTATCTTTATATTAATCTTGACCCCCACAAAAAGTGCTATGTTCGCTACTGAGGAGAGCGGTGGAAATCAGTCAAGACCAAAGCTGTAAATCAGAGAGCAAAACCATGGCAAAGCTGCGGGCCACCGTAATTAGCACAGTTATACTATTTTATGCGCGAAATAGCCATGTGCATCTTATTTAATACATTTCCTGGTCCTCTTTTTTTATTTATTTTTTTAAATCAAATGTAAGACATTAACAAGTGCTGTTCCGCCGTTTTCCTCTTTTTAAATGGTCTAGACCAGTGTTTGGCAAACTTTTTAAATACGCGACACCGCCTTCCAAGAAAAACAGTCTGGCGCCCCCTTCCCAACAAGCCAAAACACTTTTGTGTGTCCTCAAATGCAATGAATGTAATTTTCTTTCTGTTAGATACAACTTTCTTGTAAAAAATAATGTACCATATTGTACTTCACACAATGAATTTCTAACGTATTTTTCGGAATAGAGCACATTATTCTATATATTTACATGTTTTCCGAAAGGGAAATAAATTTTGCATAACGTGTGTTTCTCATTTCAGGCAAGACTCTGAAGCGAATTATAATCGCTAAGTTAGGCCCTACAGTGCAGTTAATTTGTAGATCCTGTTTTTTTCGAATGTTCCAAAATTCCGTATTGCAACTTGAACATTTAGCTATAGATTCATTCATGGAATCAGTTTTCTGGCTTACTTTTATTCATCGTTAATGCTGTATTTAGTATAGAACAGTCTTCGTTCTATTCAATTTAGAATATACGTTAAAATGAATTTCGCAACTTTAATAGAAAATACATTCACTTTTATTATCGTCACATTTGTGCGAGTTGATCGCGTTTTCCTGTGAGAGAGGACACAATACATAATGATTGGTGGAAAATCATCGAGTAACACAGATGTGATATCTGGCGCTCCCCAGGAAAGTGTTACATGGCCTCTACCATTTATTTTCTTTATAAAAGATTTATGAGACAATCGCAGCACCTCTCGTAGCCTGTTCACTTATGATGGTCTCATTTATCGATAAATCACCACGGTAGCGCCGGGCGCCGTGGCTCAGCGCGCCTGGTCAGAGGGCTGAACGCCCTCTGTAATAAAAAAGCTGAGCCAAGAACTCTTCGAACAAAAACGAACAAACATGATCAGCGTCCGCAAGGACAAGAACTACCAATAGAGCAAAAAAAAAAAAAAAAAAAAAAAAAAAAAAAAAAAAAAAAAAAAAAAAGTAGCACAGCGGTAGATTGCCTGTCTATGAAACGAAAGGGCCCGTGTTCGATCCTCGGTAGGTCTTAAGATTTTTATCTGTCACGTTCCACTTCTTTCCCCTCTGGAAATGCTGCTGATGTGAAAAATAATATCGAGTAGCACCGTGGTTCGGAATCCACGTTAAACTGTAGGTCCGCCTATAACTGGCTGGGTAAGTCAGTTCGAAAGTCGGAGGAAGGCAACGGCATACCACCTTCAAACAGGACTATGCCTAGTAAAGCACTGTGGTGGTCGGATTGATGGCTGCTTTACCCTTTTCTTTTTTAAGTCACCAGAAGATCGAAACGATTTAGATATCTGCATTGTGCGAAAACTGAACCTAAATAATTAAAAGAGTGAAGTCATCCATATAAGCACTAAAAGAAATCCGTTAAACTTCATTTACACGATAAATCAGTCAAATATACAAGCCGTACATTCAACTAAATACCAAGGAATTACAATTATGAACAACTGTTAATGGAAAGAACACATAGGAAATATCGTAGGGAAGGCGAACCGAAGATTGGCAAAACGCTTTAGAAGATGCAACAGTTCTACTAAAGAAACTGCCTGCACTGCAATTGTCCATTCTACTATGGAATATTGCTGCACATTGTGGGATCTCTACCAAGTGGCACTGACGGAGGATATAGAGGAAGTTCAGAGAAGGGCAACTCGTTTTGTATTTCCGCGATACAGGAGTGAGACTGTCACAGAATTGATGCGCGAGTTGGGGTGGAAATCATTACAAGAAAGGCGTTATTCTTTGTGGCGAGATAAATTTGCGAAATTTCTTCCACCAACTTGCTCCTTCCAATGCAAACATATTTTGTTAGCACCCATCTACCCAGGGAGACATGATCATCATCATAGAATAAGAGAAATCAGATCAATAACAGCAAGATTTAGGTGTTCCTTTTTCATCGCACCGCGCATCCTGGAGGAAGTAAACCCAACGAGCGATAGGTTCACCATATTTGAGGCAAATTGAACTGGCGTCCGCCATGTTATTTGGGGTATCGGCTAACAGCCGATAGGCCACATCCACTCGAGAATTCTACCTATTTACAGTTCCATGTTTTAAATGAAGATTGCCTATTGAATATTGATATGCATCAAGTTTCGTCAGACTTTATCGAAGCTGCGAATTTATATTTCCTAAAAATGCAGTAATAAAATATCACGAACCTGTCAGTAATACAGTTCCAGTTCGAAGTATAACAGTTAGCTGAGGTTTGCAGTATCAACGAAAGTGCCAATGTGAAAAATTTATGTAAATTTTAATGCAAGTACATGGTGTAAACGAGCCGCGAAACATACAGTGAACAGTAATTGTTACGACGAACAATCATGACACGATTTGGCATCAGTTGTTAATGTGTGTAACAACTGCTTTCATAAAGTCCAGTATACATTTACCTTGTGTTTACTAAACTAATTAAGTCTACAAACGTGTAAAATTGCTGTCCAAGGGTTTGGTTGTGAATTATGGTGGACGAAATTTGAGTACAATAACGGAAGTGGCAACAAAATATTGCAGTTAAAAATCCGCCTACTTCATTTGCCACAAAAGCATTCCACTTGGAAATATGGTGTTGTTAATAACTTTCCTTGTTGTCATGCTGAAACAAGTCACGTTTGGTGTGTGAAACTTGAGTACAAAGACGGAAGTGACAACAGAATACTGCAATAAAAATTCGTCTGGGCCAGCTGCCACAAAAGCATTCCTCACTGAAGTAACGTATCATAAAAAACTTTCGTTGTTGCCACGATGAAGTAAGTACATATTTGGGGTAAAGAACACAGACATATACAAGTCAATAAATTCTGACTGTGCTTCCACACTTTGCACTGGTTACATGTCAACCACACTCGATCAGTAATTGTCAACAACAAATAAAAATGTTTTTAAAGAAGGCGTAGACAGTCAAAAGTGTGTTTTCATCAACCACAGAAGCATCAGAAGAAGGAATATATCAAAAACACAACACTAGGTAGAAAACGGAGCAGTTCTTTTATGGTTTGTACTTCAAGGAAATTGCAGGAGGGAACTGAGGCGCTACAGTCACAGTCTGCACGGCCACTACGGTCGGGGGTTCGAATCCCCCCTCGGGCATGGATATTTGTGCCGTCCTTAGGATTAGCTAGTTCATAAGTAGTTTGTAAGTTTGGGGACTAATAATCCCGTAGTTAAGTCCCATAAGCTATACAAACATTTGAACATTTTGGAATTGCAGGATAGGTCATCTGAAACTACACACTTGGGTCAGCTAAGTGCCATTAGTCAAAAATTTTGTCTGAGTATAGACAGACTGAGCTCAAACAAGGCAATACATTTGGTGTTTTTGCATGACGTACTTGTCGTTTTATCACTTCATTTGTGCATTTAAACGTTGAACACTCTTTACACATATTTCAGCAGCAAATATCTACAGACAATACACACTAAATACAATGCTTCAAGCTCAAAAACAACATAGGATAGACAGACTCCTGTCAAGTGTACTGACCACCAAATATATGGCGGCCGAGTTTACAGAAGTTGCCGCAAAGAGCACTGTTACTCGTGTGATAGCCATTCTATGAAATGTTCGAATGTTTGTACAGCTTATAGGACTTAACTACGGGGTCATCAGTCCCTAAACTTACAAACTACTTATGAACTAGGTCGGCACATATATCCATTCCCGAGGAGGGATTCGAACCCCCGACCGTAGTGGCCGTGCAGACCGTGACTGAAGCGCCTCAGTCCCCTCGGCCACCCCGGCCGGCACTCTATGAAATTCTAGCTCGTTGGAGTAACCGCAGATGTGCGCCCTCTACAAGCGGCTATATCTAGGCCGACATACGTCTGGACGCCCGTCAGTTACTAGTGAGAACCCATCAGTTACTAATGAGAACTCGCCAGTTACTATTCAGAAATCTGATAGTTACTAGGCAGCTACGAAGTGAGAAACAGGTCATGCTAAGCCAGAAGGCGGCTACGAACTTAGCAGTAACTAGGTCTCAGCGCAGCTAGCACCATATAGACGACGCAAGAAGAGAGAAGAAACAGACATATGTTCTAAAGCAACGTTTTAGATGTCAAAGGACCCTGCACCAGTACCTTTATTGACAACCAGACCGGGACGAGTACTAAACAAAAGGCGACGAGGTCACAACAGCAACAGGCATGAATACTGCAGAAGTATCAGTTTAATTAGTCGTCGTTGAAAAATAGCAATACTAATTATTTACAGATGAATGAAAAAACTGGCAGAAGCTCACCTCGAGGAAGATTAGTTTGGCTTTAGGAACATGCGAGGCATTATTGATCTTACGACCCATCTTAGAAGATAGGTTAAGGAAAGACAAACTTGCTTTTATTGATTTTATAGATCTGGACAAAGCTTTTGACAATATTGTCTGGAAAGTAGCAAATTCTGAAGGTTCAAATGTTTGTAAATCTAAGGGACTTAATTACTTTATTCATCAGTCCCTAGGATTACAAACTACTTAAACTAAATTACGCCAAAGATAACACACACACACCCATGCCCGAGGGAGGACCCGAACCTCCGACTGCGAGCAGCGGCTTGCTCCGCAGCAAGGCGCCTTTGAGCATCCAGCCACTCCACCGCGGCCAAATTCTGAAGGTATCAGGGGTAAAACAGGGAACAAAAAGTTATATAGAGCTCGTATACAAACCAGATAAGAGTTATAAGAGTAGAAAGCCATGAAAGAGACGCAGTGCATGGGAAGACAGACAGGGTTCCGTAAATGAAATCATGGAGAAATTTGGGAAGGGCATTAAAGTCAGGGAGAAGAAATAAAAAAAAAAAAAAGTGCGGTTTCCTGATGACATTTTAATTCTGTATGAGAGAGGAAACGACCTGAAGAGCATCTGAACGGAAGGGATAATGATTTAAAAGGGACATATAAGATGAAAATTAACAAGAGTAAAAAAGGGTGATGGAATATAGTCGAATTAAATCAGGCGATTCTATGGGAATGCTATAAGAAAACGAGATAATAAAAGTGGTATGGGAGTTTTGTTATTTGGGCAATAAAATAACTTATAAAGGAAGAAGTAGTCAAGATATAATGCGTGGAATGACAGTGGTAAAAAGTATTTATGAAGAACAGACATTTGTCAACATCGAATATAAATTTAAGTGTACGAAACTTTTTTCCGGAGGATTTTATCTGGAGTGGAAGATGAACGAAAAGCATTTCGAACGAAAAAAGCATAGAGTCTTCTGAGTTGAGGCTGAATATTACACGGGTAGATCACGGAATTAATGAAGAGGTACTGAATAGAATTGGGGAAAAATGAAATCTGAGCACAACTTGACTAAAAGAAGGGGCCGGTCGATATGAACCCTTCTGAGAGTTAAAGGAATCTTCAGTTTAAAAGTGGAGGTACATGTTTGCGTGTGGTGGGGAATAGGAGGGGGTAAAAATCGCAGAGGATGACCAAGAGACGAGTACAATAAGCAGGTTCAAATGGACGTATGTTGCAGTTGTTGTTTGGAGATGATGAGGCTTACACAGATTACAGTAGTGTGGGACCCGCAGTGAAGTGGCCGAGCGGGCTAAAGCGCCTTGCTGAGGAGTGCGCCGCTGCTCGCCGTCGGAGGTGGCGTAATTACGGGGAAGAGGAGCAAGGCAGGTGAGATTCACTGTAAGAATCCTAAGGAAGTGTAGTTTGTCAACAAAGGAAGTGGGTTACAAAACTCCTGTTCGGCCGTAGCTTGAGTGGTGCTCATCAGTGTGGGATCCGTGCCAGATAGGGTTAATAGAAGGCGTAGAGAAGATCCAACGGAGAGCAACACTCTTCGTTGCTGGGTCATTTAGTATGTGTGGAAGCGTCACAGAGACGATTAGGAAACTCCAGTGGCAGACGCTACAAGAGAGGCGTTCTGTACCGCGGTACGCGCTTTTGTCAAAGTTCCAAGACCAAACGTTACACCAAGAGTCAACCAATACATTGCTTCCTCCTACGTATATCTCGCGAAACGAGCACAAGGATGAGATCAGAGAGATTAGGGCCCACACTGAGGTATACAGGCAATTATTTTATCCGCGAACCATACGCGACTGGAATAGGAGGAAGTGACCGTGGTACGCAAAGTGCCCGCCGCCACACACCGTGAGCTGGCTCAAGGAGTGTGGATGTAGGTGAGGAACTGGAAAATAATGCGGCAAAGGGTCCCTCTAAAACGCTCCAATATTTCCTGTACGAAGAGAATCAGTTGCTGATTCCTAGACAGTGGCGTGGCAGCCACCTCTTTGAAAATGTTGTAGACATCGCAACAGGCCAGCAGGCGCTAGCGAGCGGCGTAACGTCGCTCAGTTGTGAAATTTGGCAGCAATGAGATGTCGTAACCCCGCCTTACAACTGACGTATGTCGACACCTTGTTTGAAGCGTCGCTCGTCCCAAGGGTGAAGTTATAGGCGCCACACTTGCTCAGTTACGGAGGAATGTTGTAGGTTTCCTTGAGACAAATTTCAACTTCTGCGTTGCAATGGGAGACAATTGCGGAATTTCATAAAAGTGACCCTTTAATTGTATTATGTAGTGTAGAATTTTTAGTTCTTTATTTTCTGCTTTTAGAATGTATTAAATTTTACGATATCCCAAGGTTATATAGCATATTTAATATTCGATTTTAATTTCTGTCGCAGTGGCCGAGCGGTCTGCGGCGCGCCAGTCACAGTCTGCATTCCGCTACGGTCGGGGGTTCGAATCCTCCCTCGGGCATGGGTGTTTGTGTTGTCCTTAGCCCAAGTTAGTTTAAGTTAGTCAAGTAATTAGTGTGTAAGTCTTGCGACTGATAACCACGAAGTTTGGTCGCATAAGACCTCACATACATTTGAACATGTTTTTGAAGAACCACAAGAAATACAGACTTTACTATGCAAATATTTTAGGAAGTGCTATGAGCGATCCCCCGCGCTATTGGGGTGTACTGGATATGAGAAATTAATTTATACATTCGCCGACTTAGAACTAGAAGTGATCAGGACAGTGGATCTTACTCCACAATCTGTTGAGAAGACGTGCCCGACCACAGCATTAGGTGCATTGAGGATCAGCGAGGTGCAGTTCTAATATTAGTTTCGCAGCCAGTCACAGCGCAATACAAGAATACAAGAAATGCATTTTCAGTATCGTAATTCCTTTCATTTCAACTATGTTAATATAATTTTCTTTTGTTTGAAGAAGAGATTTAACTTTAATTTCTGTGTTTACAGAAGTTAAAATTTTAATTTTATTACTGGGAAGACCAGAAAGGCATTGAGGCCAGGCCGAGAAGGCAGAAAATGGCGAATGAAAGGCGAGGCTGAAGGGGAGGAAGGAGGCCCTAAAAATGACGTTCTTGTAGAAATGTCCAAAAGTCAAGTAAGTCCTTGGGACCTTCTCGGGAAAGGTACATACAGCACTGCCAGTCGTCGAATCCAAGTTACTGCACTGGTCTTTATTCAGGAATAGTATGTCTCTTCCGGAAAGAGTAATATCCGTGGTTCGATACCTTGCGGAGCCACTTGAAGGAAAAAAGCTATAATTTTTTGCGCCAAACACCACATTTCTGCGGAAGAGCCGGATGTCAGGCGATGTTCGTCATTGTACAATGTATTCCACGGAGTGCACAACGGAGTCTCTGCAAAAATGTTTCAAATGTTTGTAAATCTATAGGACCAAACTGCGTGTCATCAGTCCGTAGCTTACAAACTACTTAAAGCTAGGTAAACTAACCTAAGGACAACACACACACCCATGCCCCAGGGAGGACTCGAACCTCTACGGCGAGCAACCGCGCGCTCCGCAGCGAGACTCTTTAGACCGCTCGGCTACTCCACCGCGGCAAGTCTCTGCCCTATGAATAGCATGTTATCGGGCTCGCGTCATGAATTTCCCATTGACGGCCAGATACCATAGCGCACGTGTCTCTCTACCAAGAAACACATGGTGCCCTGCATGCCACACCACCGGCCACGTTACTGTTGGGTGTCGTCTCCCTATCGTGTTGCCTGATCGTCCTCGTAACATTAAGTGGTATATAGCGCGAGCTGTTGTGGTCGTGGTAGTCAGTAGGTCCGCTTGTACATAACTGTATTCGACAAAAAAGGTAAGAATGTGGGCAAGAGGCGGTGATATGTGAGCGACCGAAACTGACTCTAGTTGAGAAGGTGGTGGTAAAAGTGCCGGACAGACTTGACGCCACATATTGACCATCGTGCTGACATAGAGAGCCACAGCGCGTTCGCGGACGTGGATGAGGCCGAGACTCCTCGTCTAGTGGGGAGGGTGAGAGTTTCGTAGCGGACTTTGAAAATATGACCTGCGCTCACGAAGCATCCAAAGGTCGCATGGAGGCCATATTAACGTGACTTCCTGTGTTGTTGTTGTGGTCTTCAGTCCGGAGACTGGTTTGATGCAGCTCTCCACCCTATTCTATCCTGCGCAAGCCTTTTCATCTCCGCATAAGAACGGCAACCCACATCCATTGACTTCCTATAGCCGAACCATACCGATCAATCCAGTTCAGTGCCGTTCGTATCTCATAGGGTATCGATGACAGTTGACGTCCTTGCCGCACCGATCTGGAGATTTTGATTGGTCCTACCGCAGGTCCGTTCACGATCACTGTGGAGGAAGCACTGTGGAATAGTCGCATTAATACAGTAACAAATTCCTGTGGAAAGTTCATCTGCGTCATTACTTCTGTTATGTACACACGGCTCACTCTGTAAAAAGCCCGATCAAAGTCCACGGACACCAAAACGCCATGGTGACGACAGATAGTGTCTATGCTATCACATCGCGGTAGTCACTGAGCGCTGTCTGAATATTGCTGTCCGCGCCGAGAGACGTTTGGTCAAGAGAGATCACTTAGCAGAGGATGCGTTTCATGCGAGCTGCAAGTATCCTTGGGTAGGTCTTGAATTCTGAGTTAAGTAGCGTCAGTGGTCGGTAGTCTTGTATCCCTTTACCGCCTGACGGCTTGAGGACAGGCATTATCATGCCCTCAACAAAGGTAGATGGGAGGGTGATAGTCGGAGACATCAGTTCTCGGTACATATCAGTCCACCGAGGCAGCATGAGTGTTTTGAATGTTCGATAAAATTCTAACGGTAGCCCGTCCGGTCCATGAGATTTGTTCGTTGCGCCTTACTCAGAGCTTCCGCCACTTTATCTTACGTAACCTCTGCCATCAGCAATCCCTCCGCCGCCGCATCAAGGGTACCCGATAGTGTTCGTGGAACTTCATGAAAAGCTCATTGTGTTCCACTCTGTCGCAGAGGCCTCGGTAATGTTCCAATATCTTTTTGCGATGTTAGACTGTTGCCATCCGACATGTCGACGATTTGTATTAAAGCTCCCCGACTTCGTTTTTCCTCCATGATGACGTGGTGCATCGATGGTGGTTCTCCATGTACTCGGTCAAAAACGCTAGCTCTGACGACAGTGCCTTCTAGATTGCGGCGCATTATGGATGTTATCTGAGCCTGTATCCGTTTGACTGCAGATTGCCGATCTGGTGAAGGTGCCTATGTTGAAAGCTCCCGTAGCGCCGTAAAATGGTAGTCCATGGTATTCCGTCTCCACAAGGATTGTTCTCTGCGGCATGCAGTCAATGCTCGGCGTATAGCTCGATCAATACCACTTGATGAATGACTTGTAAAGTATGTGAACCCGATCAGGTTGCCATGGACGCGCTCCCGCCGTCGGTCTGTTCCAGACGGAGCATATATGTTGATAATACGGATCCCAAGTATGGTCAGCGCAAGCCCCCTTGCTGACGGCAGATACACCACGTCTTCAGCTTCGATACCATCACGTAAAAGTACCGCCGTTCCGCTGGCGCCGTCATGCGTTGGTGTAATGAATGTGTCGTACCTATACACTGAGGAAAAACTGTTGACACAGACTTCCTGTAGGAGGACTATGTCAACAAACGATGCGTTCAACGTGTCCTCTAATAACTGTAGTTTGACGTGCGCTCTAATCGTATTGATGTTGATGGATGCTACTCGATATGCCTGCTGCTGCAATGCACAGTGTAAGGCGTTCATGATGTTTGAATTTGTCGGTGTAGAGTTGATCGTCTGCTGGATATTTTCGTGACCTTCGTAGCATTCCGCATATCCTAAATGTCTAGTGTTCGGGTAGGGTCGTGGCAGCTGCCGCGTCCGTGACGTCGTTCATTGAATCATCATCATAATGATCCTCGGATCAGATGACATGAGGCAGTTTCAATTCTCGCTGAGATACCCTGGCCTGGCTTAGCAGCGGTGATGGATCTGTACCAGGGTTGGACTGCGGACCCACTCGTTGGTCACCGATGAATGATTCCGGGTGTTTCTCGTGTACTGGGCGGTTTGCGTCGTTCTGTTGAGTGTTATGAAAGGACTTCACATGCGTGTTTTGAAGCTCATTATCCTCACTTTGTGTTTCAGCGCCTCCCTTTGAAGAGGTGTCCGACGGCGTTTCTTGCGTCGTTTCGGCGATCGTTGCTTGCGTGTGTGTACCTTCGTATTAGAGTTCGGCAGCGACTCCCGGCTTTCAAGAGTGACGGGGGGTGTGGTCGCTACCATGTCAACGTCCATTCGTTCTTCTGGCCTTTTCTTCAGCCGTCGATGTCAACAGAGAAGTTGTACTCGGATTGTTCGGCAGCACATCTGTCTCGGTGGCCACCAATGGGGAGGTCCATATTCGGCGTAGCTTCTGTCTGGAGCACGTTGACGTATGATAGTGAGAGTGACCTCGGCGTGGGCGTAGGCACAGCTTCCCCTGTTGGTACTTGAGCGATCCTCCGCTGCTTGCATTTCGAATCTACGTGACCTTCCTTTCCGCATCCTGAGCATGTCTTCGGTTGGCCGTTGTATATAACTACGGTCCTGTATCCTCCTATGAACAGGCAGGACGGGACGTGTTTGGTAAGTTCGAGCCGGATTTGTCGAACCCCATTAAGAACTGCGTACGTCATGAAAGTCGACCACTTTTCTGCAACGTGACAGAGCACCGTACCATAGGGTTGTAGCGCCTGAATCACGAGGTTAGATGGCACTTCGAATGGGAGTTCGAAAATGCATATTGTATGTAGTCCGTGTCCTGCTTGATCAATAATCACATCGCCAACGTGTCCGTCTACCTGATTAAATTTGAGTCCATGTTTATCAGCTCGAATTATTCTTTCATATACTGCTTCATTGATCATTTTCAAGTAGACAACACTATTCAAAATAGAGAGGTGTATGTCTATAAGACCTTGTGGGTCAATTTTAACCTCTTCTCGGACAAATCTTTCGATTTCTTAAGCTTTAGGTCGGGAATATTCATTTGAAAAGCTGATATTTATGGTCGACTTACGCCATGAGTGAGCCATTCTATAATAAAAAACACAACACCTGCGAGAGCGGCCAAACACGTAAACAAACGCGCGCGCGAGAAGCTCTGTGGTAGGACGTAAGCGTAAGCACGGCCGTCCTCACCGCTTGGCTGCCTGACGCAGGCTGCACTAGACTGCAGAGGCGGGAACAAGTGTCATATATAGTCGTAGAGGCTGCTGACTGTTACATCTGCAGGTTCCCATCACCTCAAGCTAGGAGCGCACGCAGGATTTCATGCCAGCAAAGGCAAAACATTTCCCTGTACATTTAGAAATTTCGAGTGTAGCTTACCTCACTTTGTAGCTGTTTAGATATTTTAAAATCATTTTTCATAATTTCATCAATATTTTATGGAGCCGTCTCTGATAATTTTCTAGGCGTTTCAGGTAATAAACTCAAGGCCATATCTGTCAACAAAATCCCACGAGGGTCGGTGCTTCCCTTGGCACCCCCTGCTGCAACCTTATAGGAATACAAGAGGCACACCATAAAACTCTGTGCAAACAAATGTGTGTGTGTGCGTGAAATCGCAAAGTGTATATTACCGGAATGAAGTTAATTTTGTAACCGTCTTATATGGGTTCAGTGTAAAAGCTCTTATACCTTTCATGTAAAATTCACATTCGAATGATATTCATAATCCAATACAATAACAATTGCTGCTTATTTCTTACAAATGAAAATACTGATCAGTAAAAGTATTATAAAGATACTTATAATACACAGAAGAATCACTGATCTAAATTTCGGTCACAACTTTTCACAAAAAAGAAAAAAGTGATGCAGGAAGGAAGGAATCTTAGAGTTTAACATCAAAGTGATGCGCCCCTTGTTTATATGTAAGTGTTGTCTCAGCCATATTACCCCTAAAATTACGTTTTTAAATTAATTTGACAGCATAAGAAAATACAAACATTACGACACCTATAAACTCTGCAGCCTAACGTCTTTGTTTGTATAACATCTTTGAAAATATTGTTTATGTGAAGTTGAGCCATACATTGTGAATGCTTATTGTTTATGTTGCCTCCAATTACAGAATAGTGTTATGTGAAGTACCTCTCAGTAAATTTAACGGTACCCACACAGTGCTTGTATGGAAACGTGTGAAGTTAAAAATACACAATAGAAACGGAGGATGATTTGTCACAGAGAAGTAGACAGCACGTAAGTTTTCGGCACACTTCATGTGTTATTAAATTTACAAACATTCACAAATGTGTTGATACAGGTGAAAATAAGTGAACTTAACAGGAATTTCACAAAATATTGTCGTCTTTTCTAGGGCAGCGAGTCTATAAAAAAAGCTGGAAAGCATGTCATGTCAACCATCTGAAGATCGATTCGTAAAAAATAAAATAATATACGTATATCCAAAATGGATCATGGTTTTAATAGCCTTATTTATGGCTGGTTATTTTTTCATTATAAACATTATAATACTGCAGCCAATGTTCTCACAATGTCAGTTTTTAACAATGTAGCGTTAAACTGAATCAATCATGTAATAAATTATTACGGTGCAGTCGCTTTTAATCGAAATTTTGTATTTTTACTTTCCTTGTCATTTCGTTAAAGTAGGTTGTTAGCACTCTTGTTTTTTTTTTTTTTTTTTTTTTTTTTTTTTTTTTACGAAAGCTGCCCTGAAAATAACAATGATTAATTCATAGGAATATAAAATATTTCCCAAGATTCATTAGGACTTTCTGGGTTTTGCGATAGTAGTTCGCTGCACTATACGTCATCATCATCATCATCATCATCATTAGAGACTGATTATGCCTTTCAGCGTCCAGTCTGGAGCATAGTACCTCTAATAAAATTCCTCCATGATCCCCTATTCAATGATAACATTGATGCCTCGTCTGATGTTATGCCTTTTACTTCAAAATCATTCTGCACCGAATCTAAGTACTTTCTTCTTGGTCTACCTCTACTCCTCTTACCCTCCACTGACGAGCTCATGAGTCTCTCAGGTAACCTTTCTTCTCCCATGCGTTTAACATGACCCCACCATCTCAGTTTGTTCGCTCTAACTGCTTCATCTATGGTGTTCATTCCCAGCTTTTCTTTGATTTGCACTATACGTAATAAGAGTAAATCCCACACGAAGATTCTGAGAACATGCAGACTACTGAGTTGTCGCCGCGAAAGAGGATGCAGGAAAACAAAGACTGGAGTGGCTATGCGCTAGGCCTCTCAATTTGTGCGACCACGTCCACGCCAAAGTTCTATCACAAAACAGTAGTAAATTCTGCTCCAATTTAGTCTGAAGTCAAAGAACGTATCGATACTACCCATCCACTTATTTTCTTCTTTAAACTCAAGACATTTGGCAAAATGAAGGAGTATTAATTTCTGGATTCAAAAATGTAGGTTCCTATACTATTTTTAACTAGCAGAAAAACTTACGTATGAGTGGTATGGAAATAGCCTAAATACTTCCGGTATTGGAAACCACAAAACAAAGTAAACAATCTACCAGGACCTGACGGAAATATTATTTTATTTTACTCTGCAAATGCTGTGGCATTAAGCTCCTTACCAGCCCATAACTGTCGAAAGTGTATCATACAGAAAACAATCTCGCATGACTGGAAAACAGCGCATTCTATTCTGTATAGAAATAAGGTAATAGAAAGTCCGTCTGATCTAGTACGGTAGAGAATATTCACAACTGTAAAATTATGACGTTAATGAAGGACGGGTAAGGTAAAGCAGTCAACAATCCGAAGATTGGTTTGAACACCACAGTGCTTTATTAGGCATGGTCCTGTTTGGAGGTGGGTATGCCATTGCCTTCCTCCGACCTTCGAACTGACTTACCCAGCCAGTTATGGGAAGACCTACAGTTTATCGTGGGCTCCGAACCACGGTGCTACTCGGTATTTTTCACATGAGCAATGCTGCCAGAGGTGAAAGAAGTGGAAAGTGACAGATAAAAATCCTAGGACCTGGCGGGGATCGAACCCGCGACCTTTGGATTTGTAGTCTGGCAGTCTGGCACTCTACCACTGTGCAACCGCGGCGCACTTGAAGGACGGGAAGATCATGAAATTATCGGCGCAAGATTTAAAAAGAATCAGGACTGGCGCATGAACAGTTATTAGGTTAAACACAGTTCGTTTTATTCGCATACGTTATTCTCCAAGTAGAAGGGGCATGTGAACTTATAGATTTCGTCATCCGAAATCTCCGAAGGATGTTCGACACAAGTTCAATTAATAACCAGCATATAATATAATGAATTTTCTTGATAAAATAAGAGAAATAGGATCGGATCATAATAATAAAATAAGAGAAATCAGATCCCGCGCGGTACTAGAGAGTGAAATGGTAGAGAAATATCGTAAAAGCGGTTCGATGGACCCTCTACCATGCACTTCAATGTGATTTACAGTATTTATGTAGACGTAGATACTGACCCAAGAGACGAACAACCAAGGGAATTCAGCTGGGTACACGGGACAAAGAAAGCCCAATAGAAGCGGTCGCTAATTTTTTCAGTATGCAGAAAGGATTCACCAAGAGGGGTAGGAGCGCTATTACTTCGTTTGCTGACGATGATGATCTTCCTAAACCACTCCAGGCAAATACCGGGACGGTTACTTTCAACAGGCATGGCCATTTCCTTCCTCATCCTTGACAAAACTACCAGAGCATGTGCTCCGTCTCTAATAAGCACGATATCGACGGGACATTAAACACTAATCTTTCTTTCTTCCTTTTTTATAACGATGCTATTATTTACAGGAAGGTATTATCTCTGGACTATCGGAAAAAATGCAGAAATACATGTAGATTACTTAGAGATAGTCTCATGAGCAGATCCCCTTAAAAATGGATAAACGCAAGGTGACATCTGTAAACAAGAGACACGACCGCATAAAGCCAAATAGACGAGTCGTGGCAAACTACTCTAGCTCCTTGATATAGTTGACATGTTGGGGGATTACCAGGTCAAGAAACATGGAGGAGTAGAATACACAACGTCACTGGGAAACGTTAATCCAGCAGCGGATATCAACTGTCTGATGATAGTGATGATTGCCATAAATAATGGAGTATGATAGAAAATTGGAAGACTAAAGAAAATCAATAGCAGGAAAGGCGGAAGAAGACTTTTTTGTTTTGTTTTGGGAAGGTTCTTTGAAAGTTCAGTATATTAAAGCAAACCGTAAACAAAGCGTAAGTGACTAATCCTAGGAAACTGCTACAGCGTTAGGAATCTTTTCAAGTTCTCGAATGGTTATAAAGACGTACAGAAAATTAAAGAAGTAACTTTGTAAGATAGACGATATTGTTCTCGGCAGTCTACGTTGGGTGTACATGGAGAACTACGGGGTCATGCACAAAATTAATGCTCCCCGATTTTGTATTCTGTTCGTAGTATAGATTCAGAGGTTACCTAAGACGCACATTATTCGGTCGACTTTACCCACTTCGCGGCTGCAAGTTGCAGCTTTTTGCCGCTATAGGGTTGGTTGGCTGGTTGTTTGTAAGCCCTGTAGAAAGAATGTAGCGCAAACACAGCGGCAGCCGCCATTTTTGGGCCAAGCGTGCTCCCATATCGCACCACAGGCCCGTTGCATTCCAACGAGTTTGCAAAGACTTTACGACGGAAGTGAAAGTGCGAATGATAACTCAGTAATAAAAATACATAACTAAGCAGAGTTTTGCATCACTGAATGCTACAAATACAGATAGAAGTAGTCAACCGCCAGCTGTAGCACTCAGGCTCTCATTTGCATGTTAGTAGGAATCAAACCACAATAAATTTCTGTCAAAATGAATATTTAATAGCTTCCTCAAATACTGTCAAACATTTTTGTAAAAAGCATTGCTAGTTATTTTGAAATACGTACATCAGGTTAATCTTTAAGGAACGTTTGTGACAAATACGTCACTGAAGAATCACAATGAAAGAGGTTACAATCATCTTAAAGGTTGTATTTTATATTCCCAATAAATTAATAAAAATTATAAATTAAAATATGAAATAATTAATTTCATGTTATATCACCAGACTTAACATATTTACAGTATTTACAAAGACAGTTTGTATATCTCATGCTCGTACTCAAGCTACTGGATTGTGATTTCTTGTCGTCTGAACAAGCCGATTATGGAATTTGTAAAGTACGTACTCAGACCACCTAGAATTGCATGGGAAACATGTGTTTTATATGAATAATTAGTACAATTGAAGAAGATATTATTCCTTGACGTGACATAAGAGTTTTACAGTGGCGGATTTTCACATTTGCCGCCAGTAGGCTATCCAAATTATGCCGCCCCTTTCGACCTCTGCAACTCGATACTCTATTTCACAATCATAATAATTATAATTTTTTGTCAATGAAATTGTAACTTTATATTTTGTGCACTATCGTCGTAATTATACCACTTTTTACGTAATTACTGTGACTCTAAACTAGAGGATCGAAGTGTCACTTCCTAGAGTATTTTTACAATACAACTATTTGGTTAAGATTCCACAAGAAGTAGTATTTGTGTATATTTCTGAACTAATGAAAGCACAGGATTATACTACTAATAAGGTGTGGGTAAGGTATGCCTTAATACTTCTTAGACAGTAATGTACATCCGGTAAACGTAATTAAATTTCTTTTATTATACTTACTAACAGTTTAAAAATTTTGGCTTCAAATTGGCCGCGCCTTAGATTTGCCGGCCTAGGCTCCAGCCTACTCAACCTACTGGTAAATCCGCCACTGCACTTTTACCTAGCTGTGCCGCAAACAGTTTACCTGATTCATAAGAGAGCACCCTTCTAGATTCCGTATTGCTTTCTCCTTGTGGGATGTTGAATAGTTTGTGTCCACAGTCCGGCCTTGAGCTACAATTAACGGCATGACAGTGAAGCATTATTCCAGCGAGTAATACGGCGGAGAGAGAAAGGTCGCATTACTGTACGTATTGATGTACTATTTGTCTCTCAAACACAGTCTATGTTGTACTGTCTTACAAAAAATCTGATTAAATGGAAAGCAGTAGCTCATGAATTGTTAATTGTTTGCACTGTTACCTATCTGACGAATAAAAAGAAAAAAGAATAGATCAATCGGTGGAGATTGGAGCCACGCCCTCACTAACCTGATTAAGACAGGCAAGAATGATACGCTTTGCTTTTAACAACATCAGAGCAGTGATACTGACAGGAAATCCTACAGCCGGTCGCGGTGGCCGAGCGGTCTGCGGCGCGCCAGTCACGGTCTGCACGGCTATTTTGATTGTAGCCTATAAGCCTTAGGTATTTGTTCCTCCTAGAATTTCCTGGTGATCTTTCTTCTTTTTTTATTTATTCAAGTTGTTGTTTTCTGTTACGGGTTAGTGTTTCACCTGGATAGAGTATTGTTGGTTTTATGACCGTAATGTAGTGTAGAATTATTGCCGCTCTTGACACTTATTTTTGTTGTAGAGGTTTTGAGTTAATCCTAATCTTTGTTTAATTTTTTTGGACGCGATGTTGCTGTAAGATTTTTTTCAATACCTGTCGGTTCGATGAATTCTCCAAGGTATTTACAGTATGGGACGCTGTTGATTTTTATCACGTTTTGTTTTCAAACCTTAATTTCTGTTTTTAACAAAAGAATTAATTTTCCTTAAAATGAAATTTTTAAACCTACTTTTTCCGCACATTCTTTGCAACATGATCTGACTGCAGTCTGCTCATCGTCCGTTAGTATCGCCAGGTCACCCGCAAATGCAGGATGTGGTATATACAGGTTGTTTTTGGTAACACCCAGTCGGATGTAGATTGGCTTCCAAACCCCACATTTCTTGAATTATTTCACACATTCTTCCATAACTATCTCTAGAACTACGTTGAACAGAATAGGTGAGACTCAATCACCTTGTCTTTCACTTGTTTGAATGTAGAAGAGTTCTCAGATCTCCTCCATCGTGTCAATTACAGTATATTTTATGATTTCTCGTATTTTGTGATATAAGCCCCTCTCTTCGGGAGAGTGCCTGTCTATTGAAACGTATGCTTTTTGAAATCTAAAAATATGCATACTACAGGATTTTGTCTGAGAGCTCAAATTTTTGAATATGGTTTTGAGGTTGCATATTTGCTCTGGACGTGATCTGTTTGACTTATTACCTTTTTATGCAGTGCATGAAACAGAGCAATCTTCCAGTCATCCGGGATTTTTTCAGTTTGCCAGATATTTTGGATTATTTGTCTAATTTCTTTGAGTGAATTTGGGCCTAAAATTTTCATAGATCTGGTAAAATTCCGTCTTTCTCTGATGCTTTATTGCTTTTAAGTTTCTTGGTGTTTGCATAAATTTGTCAGGGTCAATTTACCATCTTATTTTCGATATCAAAGGCTCTGTGGTGAGTACCCTTTGATCTGGTTTGCGAAGCTCATATAAAAATCGTACGTATTGTAGTTTCTGAAGTTTTCTTCTATTGACTGCAGTTGCTCATTGACATAATTTCGTTTAATTTGTCTTAAAATCTCAGAAGTCTCTTTGCGAAGTTCGAAAATTTTCTTTTGTGTTTCTTCTAGTGCATTCTCACATCCTTGAGCCGCGCGGGAGTATCCGAGCGGTTTGGAGCGCCACGTTACGGATCGAGCGGCCTCCCGTGTCGGAGGTCCGAATCCTCCCTCGGGCATGGATGTGTGTGTTGTCCAGTGTAAGTAGGTTGTAAGATTAGGGACTGATGACCAACGTAGTTTGGTACCATAGAATTACAAACATTTGAACACATTCTTGATTCCACCAAAGGAGTTTTTTTTTTTTTTTTTTTTTTTTTTTTTTTTTTTTTTTTTTGTGAAGATGGATCTGGGATTTGCTGTTTTGATGATTCATTTTCATTTCTCCCAATCTTCTGCGTGTTGTTTTTCACATTTTTCTATGATCTTTGGTTATTTGATTTTGTGGAGGTCAAATTTTGGGATCACTGTTTTTTTTTTTTTTCTTTTTTTAAATTTCCTCTTCGGTCTGAATTTAATTAAAAAATGTTCAAATGTTTGTATAGCTTATGGGACTTAACTACGGGGTTATCAGTCCCTAAACTTACAAACTACTTACGAACTAGCTAACACTAAGGACGGCACAAATATCCGTGCCCGAGGGGGGATTCGAACCCCCGACCGTAGTGGCCGTGCAGACCGTGACTGGAGCGCCTCAGTCCCCTCGGCCACCGCGGCCGGCTGAATTTAATTTTTATTCTGGTTAAATAATGATCCCAAAAAAATTTGAACCTCTGAGTACTTGCACATCGTGAATTTCTCTTTGGTAGTCATATGATATTGCAACATGATCAATCTGAAATTCTCCCAAATGGTAGATGGTGACCTCCACGCTTTTTGTTTTGTTTTTGGGATGTTTCCGAAGAGAGGTTGTCATAATTTTTAGGTTGTTTTGTTAGCATAATTCAATGAGTCGTGCGCCAATTCTATTAGTAAATTCGTGTGCTCGATTGTGTCCTAGTGTCTTCTTGTATCTTGTTTTCTGCCAATTTGTGCATTGAAGTAACCGAGTAGAATTTTTCAAATAATCTTTTAGAATTTTGGCCATCTCTGTTTCAATTTCTTCCCAGAATCTTTGTTTTATTTTCACTTTATTTTTTATTATCACCATTTGTTGATGCATGCACATTAATAATAATTTTTGTTTGTGAGTTTGATTCTTAGGTTCATTTGTCGCTTGTTGACAGGTTTCACATCTTTTACTCAGTCCAGTAGTTTTTTTGTCTAGAATAAATTCCATTCCAAATAGTGCTACTCATTTACCAACCCTCTTGTTTGTTCCACTTATGAAGATTCTGTAATTATTGTAGTCTATCCTTTCTGAATATGTATAGCGTGTTTCTTTCAAGGCGAGAATTTGAACTTCCTGCTTCGTGAGTTCTGTTGTGAGACTGTGTAATTTTCCTGCTTGAATAAGTGTCTGGATATTGAAACTGCCAATATAAGTGTCATTACTTGTACGAGTCATGTTTGCCTGTCGTCAAAAGTCTAGCTTTGCTAGTTGCGTAGAAGCAGGGACTGTAAGTTGCTGGAGCATGTTTACAGCCACACCTTGTGGTGAACAGACGCTGACCATACTCCGCGTGGATTTTGGTTGCCATTTTGGACCACGGGTAGTATTTTACAGGCTGAAATAATAATACTGATAGTATGAACACATATATAATTTGGTTCTATTCAAAAATTCCTCAGTGGAATACGAGTTGGCCGCTAGTAAGTCTTTCAAATGTTCAAATGTTTGTTAAGCTTATGAAACTTAACTGCGGAGTCATCAGTTCCTAAACTTACAAGCTACTTGTAAACTAACTTGTATTAAAGACAACACAAAAATCCATGCCCGAGGGGGGATTCGAACCTCCGACATGGGAGGCCGCGCGATCCGCAGCGTGGCGTTCCAGACCGCTCGGCTACTCCCGCGTGGCACTAAGTCTTTCAGGCTCCTCTTAAACTGATTTTTATTTGCAGCAAAATTATTCTTGGTTGCTGGAAAAGTATTAAAATGTGTGTCAATGAGTAGTACACCCCTTTTTGAATTAAAGTAAGTGCTTTTAAGTCCTTGTGTTGGTCGATTTTGTTCCTAATATTGTATGTATGACCTGATCAGTTTGTTGAAAAAAGGGATATATTATTTATGACAAATTTCGTTAAGGAATACATAACTGAGATGCAGTAGTTACTATACCCAGTTCTTTAAAGAGATTCTACAAGATGTCCGTGAATTTATTACACAAATAATACATATTACACGCTTTTGGACCTGAGTGACTCCCAAATATCATACCATATGATATTATGGAATGAAAGTAAGCAAAGTATGCAAGCGGTTTTTTATTTTTATGTCATCTATGTCTGCTAACACGCGAAGTCAAAATACAGATTTGTTAAGACGATTCTGCGGTTCTGTGGTGTGCTCCTCCCAGCTACATTTATTATCAAGTTGTAATCACAGGAATTTAAGACTGGTAACCTCTTCTTCATACTTCATGCATATACTGGATGCAAACTTCTTACATGTTCTGAATTGCATGTAGTGATTAATGTCAATAAGTTGGCTACAAACCATTTGTTAATGTTCATGAATATATTAGCAAACCTTTCTAGAACTATGCTCGACATGCTATTTCTTGCAATACTTTTATCATTTGCTAACAAAGCGAATTGTGTTTCTGGCAGTGTAACTGACGAGAAATCATCAATGTACACAAGGATGAGCAATGGCCCTAAGGTGGGTTCTTGTGAAACATCATATGTAATGTCTTCCCAATGTGATGATGACTGATGGCATCATACACTAGTCCCTGGCACTGGCACGTTTTGTTTCCTGTTAGCGTAGTATGTTCAAAACGTTCAAATGTTTGTAATCCTATGGGACCGAACTACGTTTGTCATCAGTCCCTAGTCTTACAAACTATTCAAACTAAGTTAAACTAACCTAAGGACAACACACACATACATGGCCGAAGGAGGATTCGAACCTCCGACGCGGGAAGCCTCGTGATCCGTAACGTGGCGCTCCAAACTTCTCGGCTACTCTCGCGCGGCAGCGAGGTATGATTTGGACCATTTTGCGCAGCATTGCCCGTGACACCAAAGAATTCCAAATTATCTAAAAGACTGATGTGGTTCACAAAATCAAATGACTCTGACAAATCACAGAAAATACCTGCTGGTTGTAATTTATTATCCAATGAATTAATTACATTCTTACTGTTGGTATAAATGGCGTTATCGATATCTGAACTCTTCAGAAATGCAAACTGTGTTCTGGACAATGTGTCATTCGTAATCAGGTGGTTGAGAAGCTGCCTGTAAGATGAGCTTGCGGCTCTCGTTATCGCTATAACCTGAAGGTAATCGAGCAGTGTGACTTGAAAGACGAGCAGTATGCCTCGCAGACGTATGCGGGAAACCATACCGCCAAATCAGTGAGTCTCAAAGATGGTGCATCAATGGCATGAGAGAATGTGATGCATCAATCCGGAAAATTGCTGTTTGTGTAGGACGAAATATTTTGGCAGCGCGTCAGGTGTTTGCAGAATGTTTCGCCTTAGAAAACGACGAGATAGGCCAGGTCGTACCATTCAGGCCACTGTTCACGAAGATCGACACCTCATACGAAAGCTAAGCCGCGCGGGAGTATCCGAGCGGTCTGGAGCGCCACATTACGGATCGCGCGGCCTCCCGCGTCTGAGGTTCCAATCCTCACTCGGGTATGGATGTGTGTGTTGTCCTTAGGTTAGGTTAACTTAGTTTAAGTAGTATGTAAGTCTAGGGACTGATGACCAACATATTAAGGTCCCATAGAATTACAAACATTTGAACATCATACGAAAGTCATTGCAGGACAGGTATGCCTCCACCTCGGCTCTGGCGCAACGGTGTAACACATGCAATCAGGGGTGACAGTCCGTCACCGTTTATTATGGCATAAGCTACATACACGTCGTTCATTTTCCCGCCTGTCTTTGCTTAATATGCAGAAACATGCTAGACGCCAGTGGTGTACAGAATAATGTCACTGGAAACATGAATGACAACACATATTATTTTCGGACTCATCCAGATTCTGTTTGTATCTAAATGATGGCCGCACTTTGGTTCGTCGCAGACAGGCGGAGCGCCATAAAAATGTTTTTTGAACCTGAGAGACTGAAGTGCTGAGGTCATCGGTCGCTAGAATGACAAATTACTTCTACTATCTTATGCAAAAATCAACACACACACCCATCTACTAAGGCAGATTCGAATCTCCGAAGGGGAACCTAGACCACGCGGCCATTCCCACGTGGCGAGAGGCACCACAGTGACTACAAGAAATAATGCGCCAATTCAAGGCCTCATCGTGTAGGGTGCTATCAGCTACAATCACAGATCAAAGTTGATGCATGTTGAAACATATTAATATATTTTTGAGTAATTACAGTTTCATTCTACTGACACTCATCTTTTCAATATTTCGATGTATGGGGGTTCTGCTTGCTGCAACATTATTCTCCTGGGGCGTCGTGGTAGAAATAAACACTCGTAGATACAATTTTCACTTCTTCTTTAATATGAAACAAACTTCTCCTCCACAACATAACAAAGTCAACACATCCACAATAACACTGACTGACAGATTCCAAAGTACTCGACAAGGCACAAAACTCGAACTCCGCCAAAACTCTAACTCCCCCTCACGCAAGGCGGTGAGGCAAATATATAACATTCACAATAATGCCATTACATTACGCATTGTTTATAACAATAGAATATACTGATTTACATTTAACAAACATAACAGAAAAACATTTCATGTACACAAAAATAATCACAATAAAAAATGAAAACTATACACACAATAATTTTAGATGGCACATGTATTTTTAAGACGAAATTTCCGATCTTTCTGTTAACAACAAAGTGCGATTTTAAATGTCAATTAATTAGTTAATGAGTACATGATACATGTTCCTAACATATATTGAACTATCAAATATTCTTGCCATTCACAAAATATACTCAAAATCTCTATTTAGTCAATATATACAAAGAATAACAATATTGATAATTAATGTAATAGTCGAAGTAACATAATTAGCTGATCTACACAACTTGTTTATGAGCCTAACATATATACAATGATATTTACTTTCATGTCTTTATGTTTTACATCAGTTTGTACCCTTCGTCTGTCTATTTATTGAAGTAATGTACAACGGCAAAAGTATTGTTTATAGAATTATCTGGAAACGTCTTATACAAATCTCTTAATTAATGAAATTTATCACTTGTTTTAATCGCAGTATCACTGAGACACTGTCCTACACTGATTCCTAGGCTGGCTATTACGTTTTTAACTTCACACGCAACATATATCACAACTGAACCACACGATTCCGGATCCGATGCAGATGGTATCGTAGAATGACATTGAGATGAGAGGACCAGGCAGACGGTATCGTATGGTAACATTGAGATGAGGGGGCCAGCAGTATCTGTGATCTGTTTGGCCTATGTGAATGATTATTTGCGAGCCATCGCCGTGTCCTTTCCGCACAACAATCCAGACGCCATTTTTAGCAATACTCGACCACATATCGTCACGCGAACACGTGCCTTGTTGGTAACACAGGGTATCAGCCTTTTGCCAGTCCTCGATCCAGTTTTTGCACCAATGTCCTGGATTAAAAACCAGACCTCTCCGCAGTGTCACGGGACACTTGATGGTGATCCGTTGGTAGAATGGGGACATGAACTCGGCGGCCCTCTTGGTGCTTTTCGAGAGGAGTAGGCTATGTGCCGGCACCGGGGTTCACCCTCTTCCTTCTCCCATCATCTCCAAATGTTCAAATGTTTGTATAGCTTATGGGACTTGACTTCGGGGTCATCAGTCCCTAAACTTACAAACTACTTACGAACTAGCTATTACTAAGGACGGCACAAATATCCATGCCCGAGGAGGGATTCGAACCCCCGACCGTAGTGGGCGTGCAGACCGTGACTGGAGCGCCTCAGTCCCCTCGGCCACCGCGGCCGGCCCATCATCTCCAACACGAACACGTTGCTGCACTACACACGCACCCATTACAGTCACCTACACTTAACATAGACACTTTAGAACACCTCACATTTGGGGAAGGAAAGGTGCCTGCATGCGCGAAGGATAGGGAAAACAGTTCTAATTAAGCGTCTGAACCTGCCCTTACAGGTCTCCCAGCCATTTATGTCATATGACTTTATTTATAGCCTTTTGCCATGGCCCACCTCATTACCTGAAACGTCGCCATTAGAAAAGCACCACAGATGAGCGATGGTAGCAGGTGAATGTGGCTTGGATGGCTACACCAGAGGAGGCCAGTCCTGCTTTATATGCCGTCATGCATGGAACAAGTTATTATTGCCCATGGCGGTCCCTGTGCCTACTTGGCAATAGGATGCATTCTGAACCGAGGTAACTGAAATGATAATTATTTCTTCAGAACATACTAAGGAACATGTTTTGTGAATATATACCTTTCAAGGTATCCTATTGTTTCTTCCTTTTTCCTTAACTCTCAGAACATAAGTGGAGAAGTTATGGCTAGCCATACGTCTTATATAAACATTATCTCCCTATCCATGACATGGGAGCTAACCAACACGTAAAACATTATCTTTAACATTGTCTTAGATGTAAAACAAGTTATTTATTCTCTCAGTTTGACCTATAATATTAGTCATCATTCTGGTGCAGTGATTAAATTTCTTGTGCTCTTGGAAACACGATGAACTGTGTATTTACAGTGAAACGGCAGCCATGGTGTTGAAGGCGAACAAAATGGAAATGTACGCTAATTACGGCGGTGGTGGGCAGCATGACTGGTGCCTTCCTTTGTAGCGGCGGGACGAGGAAATGTGTGTTTTTGTGGATCCGCCACGCACTGCTGCCTGGCGGCCATCCGTGGCTCCTGGCGGCGGTTCTCAGCGCAGCCTCGGTAACGAGATTACAGTCTCACCTTATACACGACTAAGTGGAAAATGATACCTACTGCCACCAGCCTGTTTTGTTTTGGGTCTGCTGATGACAGGATCATCTTCAGAGATATGATTAATTGTATGTTTCTAAGGAACAGACGTTGGCATTGGTACGCAACAGTGGTAAATATTGACACATATACATCGCAAATTGCGAAATTTCTCGACATCTGCTGCTCTTCTAAAGATGGACAATCGATCTGTAACACATGAAAATTTGTGGCGGGCTGTGACTCGCCAACGTCTGTTCCTTGGGAACAGGCAATTAATAATAAACATCAATTCCATGATAGGCTTTGGGTGGTAGTATTGTGTCTCTCCATTTTGTAGAACTTACACTATACTGTGTACCAGTATTTGAGGGACATAGATAAGTACAACACATGGAAGTTTGCGTCTGGCTGGAGAGCGTGCACGTGTGGCCGGGTGGTTAAGGCGACCACTCGCGAAAAGAGGGAGATCCGGGTTCGAGTCCCGGTTCGGCACAAATTTTCATGTGTTTCAGATCGATTGTCGGCGTCTGTGGTCCTCGCGCTGGCTTAGCGCTGACGGAGATCGCGGCTTCGAATGCGCGGCGCGCAGCCTGCCACTGTGTTGAATCATGAGAAATACCTATCATACACCGATGAGTATTAATCGTATTTCCTTTAACTATAAGCTGCGTTGATAAAGTAGTTACGATGCGCCGACACATTTATGATGAGAATATCAAACAAGGAACAAAAAGTTGGCTTGCTGCGGAGCGCGTGGTTATTCCCAGCTGGATATTCGAGTCCGCTCTCGGGCATGGGTGTGTGTGTGTTGTCCTTAGGTTAGTGTAAATAAGTTTAAGTGGTTTGTAAGCCTAGTTACTGATAACCACATAAGTCCCATAGATTTACAAGCATTTGAACATTTGAATTTGAATAAAACGTTGCGACAGTAATATCTGGAATATATAATTCATTTTATAAAAACAACGGAACGATTACATTGTAACTGCCGGTGATATGTTGTAAATAAATATGAAAATCACTTGATGAATGACTTTCTAATTTCCAGACTCCCAAACTGCCGGTCTAGTACAAAACATTAATGATTTTATTTGAAGCCCTAGAGAACACACTCGACTACAATAGAAGAATAATTTTAATGCTCCTTCGTGCATTATTAATAACAACGATATGTGCCGTTGTTTCTAGTCAGACACGCACGCATTTAGGATGAACAGTAAGAACAAGAAGCCACTAGCCGTGGAAGAAGAGGAGATTGAGCGGCTGGAGAACTTTTTTATCTGGGAATTATTGTCTCCAAAAATGGAGGGTCGACAGAAGACGTCGAAAGTAGAAATTCGTCTACAACAATCCAGTTCAAGTTCAGATTTCCGAACTGATACTAGTGGTAAAATCTCCTATATTTCTCCGTAACTGCGGGGTCATCAGTCCCTAAACTTACAAAGTACTTATGAACTACCTTATACTAAAGACAGCACAAACATCGATGCCCGAGAGGGATCTGAACCCCCGACGGGGAATGGCCTCGCGCATCGTAGCATAGCGCCTCAATGCTCTCGGCCGCTCCGCCGCGGCACATCTTTATGCTTAGTCAGCTGTGACGATCTTCGTCATGACTAGTATCGATACGACACGAATGCTTTGTTTGGTTAGCAATGCTGTAGATGATGGATTTGATTCCAGAATCAGAACAAGTTAGTTCGTCATACCATTGAAAGTTCATAAATGTGTACAATTATTTGTTCAGACACGGTACAGGAAAATTGTTGGTGATGCGCAGTTAATATTGAAGTTTCCATAGAGCGTTTGCTGCTGTTAATCGAGTTTCAATTATCTGGTTGCTTCAACAAGCCTTTCATACAAAACCGCTCGTCACAGGAACGAAGTTTCGCAGTTGTGAGAAAACGATTTGGAGAGCAAAAATACTTCGAATTGATAAAGAGCATTAGGAATTTCGATATTGTCGAAGAATCTGTTCTTGGCAATAATATTAAACGTTGTCTAAGAATTACTGAATGGTTTATGTCACAGAGTTTGTTATATCTGACTCTGATTAGTGTCGTATACTCCTGATATGTCAGTTATTGTAATAACGTGGAGTTTACAAACGTTCAGAACTTAATACCGTGTTTTCTTTTATTTGCAATATAGTGGTGTTAATTTACATCTGAAATGATTGCCATGAAGAGTAGCTTTCTTTAGTGGATCCATTTTGAATAATCGAATGACTATACCGCGATGCGATTAGAGTACGTTCAAGACAGATAAATGTGATTTGGAATGCATGCACATCAGGCGGAACGCAATTCAGATCGTTCAGGTATTTTTGCGCATGATAGTACTTTTTAGGCTAATTCAATTTTTACAGGTGTATTATTCACATCTGGCAACATCTGTTTCTATTCAAATTGAATGATTATTTTCTTGTAGCCCGACCCTCTAAAATCGTACACGAGAGGAAGGGAATGGAAGGGAGGTAAGGGTTTAACTCCCCGTCGGCAGCGGGGTCATTAGAGACGAAGAACGAGCTCCAGTCGTTTCCGTTAAGTTTGCGGAAGGAAGTAAGCCGTGTCGTTTCGAAGGAACCATCTGGGCATTGGCTCGGAGCGGTTAGGGAAATCATGGAAAACCCAATCCTGGATGGCGTGAGGGGGATTGGAACGGCTGTCTTCTCTGTTCCGAGTCCAATGTGCTAACCACTGCGCTACCTGATTCGGTTTGCACACCATGTGGAATAATTTTGTCATAACTGACTCTCTTAAGGATCTCACTAATTCTGAGGCAATTTCGCTATTTCAGATTTCTCGGTTGATTTATGTCTTTCAGTGCTCTGTCAAATTTTTTCACAATCTCAGATCTCCTACCCCATTTCCATATACTTGTTCTATTCTGTTTATAATACCCTCTAGATGTTAACGTACCATCTATAGCAATTCTCTATATTTCTTCTACCTTCCACATAATCGCTGTTCCGGAAGAACAATGACACAACTACAAATTGAATAAAACGACTTTATTGCATAAGTCATCTCAGACATAGGTTTCCCCTACAGTGGAACATAGTCAGTACTGTAGTTATACGTAGTACCTCTAGAGATACTATGTATAACTACAGTTTAACGACGTTCCTCCGTATGAGCTACTTTTTGAGATGGCAGATGCGATAAGGGCGATTTATTGAATTTTGCAGTTTCGTCATCTTTGTTCCGGAACGGTGATATCAGCTTTCTCTTCTTCGATTAGTATTGGGTTGTCATCCGAGCTCTTAACCTTCTCTCTTTTCCAATATCGTTTTTATTTTTCCCACAACCAAAAACAATCCGACGACCAGTCTTCTACATTTGTCCTCTAACCATTCGTACTTAAACTTTTTGCACTTTCTGTCACTCTTATGTTTATATCTGTATTCTCTTTGACCTGCTTTACTTGCTGCAGTTTCTCCTTGGTCAATTACATTCAGTATTTCCCGTCAGACAAGGATTTCTACTCGGCATTGTGTTTTTATCTGTTTGATTCGCTGCTGTCATCACTGTTTCTTCTCGCAGAGAGGGCTGTTAGCCTTCTGTTTCCCTAGTGCTCTCTTTCTAACGTTTGTTTATCCAGTTTCTGTCTCCTTAATTTCTTAACTTTATACAATTCGATGTAGAGCCGCGAGTGTACCAAACGCAACGTTTGATTTAAATGCTCATAAGTGTGTTCCCCTACCATGATGTGCAATTAGGGGAAAACTTACGAGGTGTCATGTTTCGAATCCACAAAACAGGAAGCAAATGTATGTTTTCCTTTGTTAAAATCGGAGAACAATTTTGAATGTGAATAGAGTCTTCTAAAGAAGGGGATATCGTAAGGTACTTTTCTTTATCCGTTGTTTTTTCAATCTGTATTAATAATGAATCACTGAACATTACAAACGATTTGAGGCGTATTAATTTTTTAGATGCCTCAACTGGTGGAAAAAATAAGCTCACTGGGGAAAAAAGTTATTCACCCATAGAAAAATCATTATGCATCATTTAATGACCTGTAATTTCAACCCCTGGTCTTTATGACCGCTTGGATTCGAACTGGAAGTGAGTCCACGGCGTTGTGCAGGTACGGCGTACCCAGGTGAAGCTACCTAATGAAGATTCATGCAATTTTGGTGTAAGCTGCGGCAAAGCTGATGGCGGTTTACCAACACGCTCCACAGATTCTGCGCTCAAATCAAATGATAATGAAGGCCAATTGAGATGTAGTCCGGTGGGGAGTGTTTCGAAAAACGACACAGTTGTTCCACCTAAATGAACTCTGCTGCTGTATCTTGAAATAGGAGTATCTATATCCACATAATTACTGTGCAAATCACATTTAACACTGCAATGGTCGCGTCACTTGGAGGAACATTGGTGGTCGCCTTGTATCTGTGAGATACGTGGCCAAAATTGCACCATTAGCTTTAATTAACTTCAGGTGTTGCTGTGAATAAGTAAAGAAAACGAGGGAAAAATTGAAAGTATTACATTTATTTTATGAGAATTAATAATAGAATGTTCAGGTTCGCAGTCTCGTGGGTTGCCTATTCCGGAAATACGTATCTGTGTGATCCTACGCGACCATTATACTGTTAAGTGCATGGCAGAGAGTTCATCGAACCGCTTTTATAATACTTCTCTGTAGTTCCATTCTCCAATAGCGCGCGGGAAGAAGAAACACCTAAATCTTTCGGTTTACGATCTGATTTCCCTTTGTAGATGTGTACTAACAAAATATGTTAGTTTCGAAGGAAGTGTTTGGTGAAAGAAATTTCGCAAATAGATCTCGCCGCAACGAATAACGCCTTTCTTTTAATGATTTTCACCCCCCAGCCACGCGGAATGGCCGCGTGGCCTAAGGCGCTACGGATTGGGTGGCCGTTTCCGTCGGAGGCTCGAGTACTCCCTCGGGCATGGGTGTGCGTCTTGTCCTTTGTATAATTTAGTTTAAGTAGTTTGTAAGTCTAGGGACTGATGACCACAGCAGTTTGCTCGAATAGTTTTACAAACATTTAGAGAAAGTTCAGAGAAGGGCAACTCGTTTTGTATTATCGCGATATAAGGGAGAGAGTGGTCACTGAAGTGATGCACACGTTGGGGTAAATTTTTAATTCAATGCCTCTCCTTAAAATTAAAACCTTTGGTATAATCAGACAATGTTTGTCTCAAGGAACCTAATTGTAGTTGATATGTCTCTAAATCCTTCACCAATTCCACTTGGAGGAGATCCTACAATATGCAGAAACACAATACTCTAAAATAGGACACACAAGTGTGGTGTAGGCAGTTTCTTTATTATAACTGTTGCATCTTCTAAGTGTTCTGTCAATGAAACGTAGCCTTTGATTCACCTTTCATACGTGTCCCATTTAAGTTGTTCCTAATTGTAATTCCTAGGTATCAATAGCATTCTAATTTTGCAGATGTCAGTTCACGTTGCAAAGATTTCATTCTAACATTCATTCGGTGCCTGCAACAGTCCCTGTCGGGTTTGTAAACGATTTTGATTCAGAAGCCTTGAAACGCTTTCCGGTTCCTCTCCGTTCGGATCTTATACCGTCAACAACACGGATGTCATGTGCTACACTACTGTTTATAGAAAATTTGCCTCACGGGGAAGGGGAAACGGTCTGAGGCGCTATGTCACGAACTGCGCGGCCGCTCCCTCCGGAGGTTCGAGTCATCCCTGGGGCATGGGTTTGTGTGTTGTTAGTATAATTTAGTTTACGTTATCTTCAAGTAGTGTGTAACTGTCGCAACCGTTGACCCAAGCAGTTCAGTACCTTAGTTACGCAAACTTTGAACTTTAAACTTTATAAGCACGTTGAAATGTCCACCGCGAAACACTAACAAATCTGCAACTTCCCACATCGTTTCGCATTAGACACGGCCAAACAAGACTGCTCTTTTTGCCACTATGTCCAGTCGTTACATTTACCCACGTTTCCGTACAATGTCTGCTGTAACTTATATGTCCCACTGATAGGTACTGCCTTATGCTCATGTAGAGGCAGTGTGCAAGCGATCGAGTACATGACTCGGTCGCTGTGTCGTCTGTAAAGACAACGATTCACCTGTACGTGCGCACTGCGATAACTGATGATTTGTTCTGCGAGCTTATGTAGAATCTGCGGTGGGCACTGTCAGTACATGGATTACAGGTAACAGAGCCTTCTCTAACTGCACTCAAAGCAAAGTGCCTAACGTTTGTGGAACATTTTTTTCTGAAAGGCAACAAAACGGAACTTTCACCATTCCTAAAACTGGGAGTGGGAGGCTTTCGTGAAAGTTTCACATTCAAGTTTATTTACAGAAAATGAGTTCAGTAGTAGCGTTTTGTTGCATTCGTCTGAAGTCGTATATATAAAAATTTTATTTGCTGCTCGAAAGTACGCCGACCCACGGATTTGGCAAAATAACATTAGCCCTTGGTATAAACATTTCTTCTGCGGAGCTCTTTTTTAGACGTGGCTGTAAAACGTTGTCTTTTCTCCTCATATAGCAACATTTGTCATTGTTGTGGTGCCGTTTTACCGGCATGCCAGACGTCAGAAGCCTTCCGTTACGGTCAGATACTGATGTCGACTTTAATGCACGGCAGAGTGCAAGTGTGTCTGAAAACACGGTACACCAGCACTCCTAATGATAGGCCTCCGTAGCTGACGACCCATACATGTGCCAATGTTAACACCACGACTACCACTGAAGCACGTCCAACCATCGTGTATGGATGTTGGCACAGTGGCAGGGCGTCGCACTGTCCCACGAATTCCAACACATCGCGCCGATGAGAGGTTGCCAATCCGTCGTTTTCCAGGGAAGCAACTCCTTGACACGTGTACTGTCGTGAACGACTGTGAACACTCGTTTTCCACGCGGCGGGTTACTCTGCAACTTCATAGAATTGTTCTGAAGATGGGCAGCTGTCCCGAAACCGGTCAAATAAAAGCTACCTACAGACGGATATTCAAGAATTTTATTCATATGATGATCGCAGAAAATCCCTAAAGACTCATAAGTCTAGTTTTGATAGTACCTACTGTTGACAGCTTTTCCTACAGACGTACTAGCTTGTGCTCAGTGTTCACTCACATATTTGCTTTTACCCCCTTCCAGTAACTAGAAAAGTACCTGAAGCAACTCCTAGCCTGTGATGTCAACTATGTACCACTAGGTTCTGCAAGTAAAGATGGATTATAAACCTATCTTTTCGTGAAATGTCGTGAGTTTTACAAATACTATATTTCGATCTATGAAGTAGTTCAGAACATTGCTTATATAGCCGCGGTGGAGTGGTCGAGCAGTCTAAAGCGTCTCGCTGCGGAGCGCGCGGTTGCTCGCCGTGGAGGTTCGAGTCCTCCCTGGGGCATGGGTGTGTGTGTTTGTCCTTAGGTTAGTTTACCTAGGTTTAAGTAGTTTGTAAGCTACGGACTGATGACTACGCAGTTTGGTCCGATAGATTTACAAACATTTGAACATTTTTGCTTATATAATTCAAAGGTACTTTGAAGACAGAATCGATTACGCAAACACTTGTAAAATGTAAAATAGGAAAGTAATCATGATGTTACATACCTTGTGTGATCTGAGCAGATAAACTGAAATTATTAAAAACTATTATTCCACTACGACACTTAAGGTGGACGCATACTGACTTCATTAGAGTTTTGGAATATTTCACACGTAATTTTATGTAATTACACTTCTATTAATATTAGTAGATGTACAAAATAAGTCAAGTATAATATTTTGACGAATTGCCAAAGAGAACATTTTCACAAACACATTTCACTTCACTGCTTGTTTAAACGTTTGTAAAGCTATGGGACCTAACTGCAGTGGTCATCGGTTCCTAAACATACAAACAACTTAAACTAACTTATCCTAAGAACAACACACACCCATGCCCACCGGAGGATTCGAACCTCCGATGGCGAACGACTGGCGAACTGCAGCAAGGCGCATTAGTGCGCGCCGCTATTCCGCCGCAGCTTCATTGCTTGTTTATAACTTTATGTTTTCAGGTCATAACATCTATTTGAAATATCACTGCTTATCTCAAAATTTCATGATTTTATTTTGTAATTATACATGTTAGTTTAGTGAAAACTCAAAGACGTTACACCAGTTTTTGACGAACTTACAAAAGAAATTTGCCGACCTGCCTCGCTCTCAGTTACTGGTTAGATGTTGTTTGGGGAGGACGTATTAGGCTGTGTTTAGTAAACAGTGTAAGCTCAAATCTTCAAATGTTTGTAAATCTATTGGACTTAACTTCTTTGGTTATTAGTCCCTAGGCTTACAAACTACTTAAACTAAGTTAAACTAACCTAAGGACAACACACACACACACACACACACACACACACACACACACACACACACACACACACACGCCCCATTCAGGACTCGAAGCTCCGACGGCGAACAACCGCGCGATCCGCAGCAAGGCGCCTTACAGGCTAAGATCTCACCAGACACAGATATCACAGTTTTCTTTACTTATGTGCTTTGCCCAAGATGGCACCTGTTTGAGGGTGGTTTTTTTAAAAAATATATTTGTGCTACGAAGTGAATAAAATTATACAGTTAAAAACTAACTCGTTTTCTGGCATTTTAATTACCAGTTTGTATTAAACCTGGAAAACTCAGGCCGTCAATTCTACTAAATTCCTAGGAGTAACAATTACGAACAACTTAAATTGGCAGAACGCTTAGAAGATGCAACAGTTGTAGTAAAGAAACTGCCTACACTACACTTGTGCTTCCTATTTTGGATCATTGCTGCGCATTGTGGGATCCACGCCAGATGGGACTGACGGACGATTTAGAGTAAAATTCAGAGAAGGGCAGCTCGTTTTGTATTATCGCGATATAGGAGAGATAGTGTCAAGGAAATGATGCACGAGTTTGGGTAGAAATCATTAAAACAAAGGTGTTATTTGTTGTGAAGGGATCTATTTGCGAAATTTATTTCACCAACTTTCCCTTCAGCATGCGAACATGTATTGTTAGCATCCACATGCATAGGGAGACATGATCATCACAATAAAATAAGAGAAATCAAATCGAAAAAGAAAGATTTAGGTGTTCCTTTTTCCCGCAAGCTATTAGAGAATGTAACTATAGAGAAGTATAATGCGGTTCGATGAATCCTCTACCAGGCACTTCAGTGTTACTTGCAGAGTATCCATGTAGATATAGATTTCAGCGATAATCTACATCTAGCAATCGGGACCACCATAACTTCAGTAATCAATGACATCGATTTGCTGGCACAAGGTTTGCAAGTCGACTTTGTAACCTCAGTTTCAGCGCTAAACTCTTGTGCTATACTCACAGTATTACTGTTGAAACGAGCGATTATTATAGAAATTAGGAAACGGGTAGTGTTACAAGCTGACGCGCAAGAAGAAAATTGTGAGTCCACTTCCGATTCCCTACCGGACGTAATCGGAAAATTTCACTAAATCACAAATAAACTTAATCAGCTTTATGATAAATATGCTCCAATCAAGACCAAAAAAGTGAGAGGGAAACCCGCACTGTGGCTAATTGATGAACTAATGACTGGAATTGTCCGTCCATTTTTGGAGTATTGCAGCCCAGTGTGGGATCCTTATCAGGTGGGTTTGACGGAGGACATCGAAAGAGTTCAAAGAAGGGCAGCTCGTTTCGTATTGTCACGATATAGGGGAGACAGCGTTACTGAAATGATACAGGATCTGGGATGGGAATCACTACAACAACGGCGCTTATCGCTGCGGCGTGGGCTACTTGCGAAACTCCAATCACCAATATTCTCCTCCGAATGCGAAAATATATTGTTGACTCCCACTTACATAGGTAGAAATGATCATCAGAATAAAATACGAGAAATCAGAGCTCGAACAGAGAGATTCAGGTGTTCTTTCTTCCCGCGCGCTATTCGAGAATGGAATGGGAGATAAATAGTATAATTGTGGTTCGATGAACCCTCTGCCAGGCACTTAAATGTGATTTGCAGAGTATCCCATGTAGATGTAGATGTAGAAAACCGGTGATGAACCTCAGATTAGATTTATACTTGTTCCATGGATCATATATACATTTCGTAATGATGTAGAACGTGTCAGTTTAGTTAATTTTGTCTATTCATGACAGACAATAAATATTTTAAGGATTTTTTCTGCACATCGGACGTACAAACTACGCTACACATCTGAAATTCACACCGCTTACAAGCAGAAACGTAACACAGTCAGTCAAGCCGTGAGAAATGCCAAGCTCAGATACACCCATTCATTAACCGACAACATACACAGACCAGCTGACCTTTGGAAAGACCTGCGCGGTCTTGGTATTGGCGAAGTAAAAGCTGCAGCCAACCCACTGTTCCCAGTGAGGAACTGAATCAGTACTTAACATCACCTACAACTATAACTGATCCCCAGACGAAACAAAGACTTATTGACAACTTTGTGAAGATAAACGACGGTAACCACGAGAAGTTTTGTCTTAATTGTGTTACTGGCAATACCTTAAAAATATATCTTTTGCGTATCAGAATTTGCTGGAGACGATGGTATCACAGTACAAATGATTAAGCTGATTATTGATCTACTACTACCCATCATAACTGATATATTCAAATGTTCAAATGTTTGTACAGCTTATGGGACTTAACTACGGGGTCATCAGTCCCTAAACTTACAAACTGCTTGTGAACTTGCTAATCCTAGGGACGGCACAAATATCCATGCCCGAGGTGGGATTCGAACCCCCGACCGTAGTGGCCGTGCAGACCGTGACTGGAGCGCCTCAGTCCCCTCGGCCACCGCGGCCGGCACTGATATATTCAGTCAGTCCTTAGCCACAAGTGTTTTCCCTGAGCCATGTAAACGTGGACTAGTTAAGTCACTGCCTAAAAAAGACATTACCACACCACCATCTGTTTACCATCTATCTGCAGTCTTCTGGCACTATCCAAGGCCCTAGAATATATAGTACACGGCCAGCTAACCAGCTACTCGACTACAAACAGTCAGCATGACGAACACCAATCAGGTTTCAGCAAATATCGCAGCACAACACCTGCTGTGGTGAAAATAACAGACGACCTAATGCTGGTGACGGATAGACAAGAGGCTTAGACTTCAGCAAAGCCTTTGACACTGTGGACTTGGATATATTACTTGTTAAACTTAGCAGCCTAAATTTCTCTCAAAGTGCGGTGCAGTGGTTCCACATATACCTGACGTCAAGTCTTCAGTGTGTCACGTCCGGCATCATAAAGTCACAACGGAGAAACGTAGTATCCGGCGTAGCCCAGGGCTCGGTATTATTTCCAATACTCTTTTCATTGTACGTGAATGAGGTGCCATCTGTTTTGTCCTATTGTAAATAAATACCACATGTAAACTGATACTTCCACTTGTATCTAACAAGGAGACCACATGGGTATCGGATTTTCAGAATTTCATTAAATTTATGGTATGTGAAGTTCAGAACTTAAATAAAAATCAACAATTGTCGAGAAAAATCACCTTGAAGTTTTGCAAAGTACACGTAAGTACAAATAATTAAAACAGTTGAAGCATCTGTCGGTATAGCTCATATGGTAACGTTCTTACCTCACAACCATATAGTCGGTGGTTCAGATACCACGGTGACGGATATTTTTTTTTTTTCGTTTTCGAATTCAGTTATACAAAACATTTTAAGATCTCTAATTCCACGTATTTTGTCAGTTTTTGTTTTTGTGTATGTAGATGAGCTGAAAACCTTGTCGTCGCGTGAAACGGTGGTTGAGTAGGTTAGCTGCTTGGAAACCCATTAGCAGCTATGGAGATGACTTTCGAAAAACAGTGTCGTAGCTCTTCACAAACTGAACAATCAAAGACTACCGAGACCAACGTTGTCAACTAAAAGTGAAGCAAATACTGTAAAAAATGTGAATTATGTTTTTTTTTATTGAAACCATCATTATTAACAAAATTCTATAAAATACAGAAAATTACGAGTAAACAAAAATACGTGCACTTTTGTAAAAATTACGATTAGATATTAAAATTGCATAAGTTTTCGAACACAACGAAAAGAAATTTAGAAAATCTGCGACCACAGAATTCGAAACACCGAGCCTAGGGGTGAAAGGCCATAACGGTACCACCTGAGCAACACTTAGAGATGCTGTGATTTATTTAAGGAATGGTACTTACGCTTACCTGCAAAACGTCAAAGTGGATTTTCTAGAGAATTTTTGAGAGTTGCGTCGAATGGCTTTGTGTGATTTTGTTTGAATTATGAACTTCACATACCACAAATATAAAAAAATTGTAAAATCCGATACCCATATGGTCTCTTTGTAAGAGCAAAACCAAAATTCCTGAAGATAGTAATAGATAACTTCACTACTGACCTATGTGTACTATCAAAATGGGCACAAAACATAGGATGAAGCTCAATTCAAGTACCAAGCGATTCTGGTAGGTCACTCTAGACTCATTAGCTATAAATATTGCGAATCTCTACCATCATTAATTTTAAATGGCAGAAATATCTATTTTTCGGTCTGGGAAAAAAGTCTGGGAGTGAAAATGGACGACAATGTAAATTGGGCTGAGCACACAGCTGTAGTGTGAAAAAGGCATCAGCATCTCTTCATGCCTTACAGAAATATAAGAAGCTCTTTCCTTTCGATTTTAAAAAGAAAAGTGTACAACTCTTATAATCCCAGTTATTGATCTCGAAAAGAGAGGGCATGAGGCCCCAATATGATCAGACTAAGTAAATAAATAAATATACGTAGGAGGAAACAATAGATTTGACAGACGTTCATACCGTGATACACAGAGTCTGCCATTGGAGTTGGCCGATCGCATCCGTAATACTTTGGCGCTTGCTAAATGAACCTGTCACGAAGATTGCTGCTCTCCTTTGGATCTCCTCTATCTTATTCTCTTCTATCAACCCTGTCTGGCGCGTATCCTAAACTGATGAAAAATATTCAAGTATTCTTCCAACGAGTGTTTTGTGAGTTACTTCCTTCGTTGGTGAACTGGATTCTTCCAACGAGTCTGTTTTGTATCTATCTCATCCACGATTAAATGTATGTGTACGTTTCACTGAAAATATTTCCGTAAGCCTACCTCCAGATATTTTATCCAAGTAACTACTTCCAGTGATTGTTTTGCATTCGTGTAGTCTGACAGTAAAGAGCTCTGTATGTATTCGCAGTACGCTACATTCGTTTATATTGAGAGCCAATTTCCACTACCCTCATTAAGCGTCGATACAATGCAGATGATAATGCAGTTCACTACAATTTTCCAAGTATGATACTTCCAGACATACTACAACATCATCAGCGAAAAGACAAATTGAACCTCCAATGTTATCTAATCTATATTTATAAATGTGAATGTCTGTTCGGTGTACGTTTATCACGTCTGAACCACAAGACATAAAGAGCTAAAAATTTGTACAGTTAGTAATGTCTACCCGGGGAAGGCTTTAGGCACGGTTTTATGGCGATCGGATAGCTATTTATCTATATATATTAATGTGAAAGTCTGTTCGGTGTATTCTTATCACGTCCGAACGACAAGACGCAGAGGAAGGTTTTAGGCACGGTTTTATAGCGATCTGATAGATATTTAGTAATTTGAAGAATATAACGCGAAATGCGGAACATTAATCTCTGAAAATTATATTTACTTTTTGAAAATGATTTTATTGGTTGCATTGTTGCTTGAGGGTTGATAATGGTAAAAGGGTGGAGTATATTGGGATGGAAAGTTATTGGTGTATATAAAATTCTACGCGCGTGTGTGTGTGTCTGTGTGTGTGTGTGTTGATATTTCGCTCTGCAGCGAAAACTACAGAACGCAAACGAATGGTCTGTGTGTAATTGTTGTCCGAAGTCTCCCGTTGTACACCATAGCAGTTCCATGCCGATAGCTATAAGGGGATGGAAGTTATTGTGGTTGAAAGTCGTCAAATTGTAAAAAAAAAAAAAATCGGACTGAAGGCCAGCGATGACGTTTGCGACTCTATAGCAAGGAGGTTACATACAGCGAAACATGCTACAATGTCTTCAGCTCTTTCTCTGTAAGAATAACCATACGAATAAGGAAATATAAGGATAAATAAATAAAGCGGTAAAAAAGAAATTTCTTTTAATACAGACAAGCAACACTTTTACAAATGAAAACATACCTGCAAAATTATACAATTGTTTAACATATAACTCAATAAATATGAGATCGTACGCATTTTATATGTCATTTGTGTTTTGATTACTATCATTCTTTATTTGGATACTTATAATTTTGTACATTATGCGAGACAGCGTTATTTCTTATTTATTCACCGATAAATGTAGCGTGTTTTTAGAAAAAAGGAGATGGACAGAGAGAGAAAGGATAGGAGAAGTACTAACTCAAGGCAGGACTAAATAAATAAATACCCGGGCAAAGCCGAGTTTTCAGCTAGTATGTAATATACAGGGTGAATCTAAATTCGTGGACTCGGGCTTCGCAGAGCGATTCCTCACCTGCCAACAATGAAAAATGTCTCCCACAAAATTTCATCCTGCGCTTATTTCCGCCAGTAAATAGACGTCAAAGACTGAGATGGCCAAGTGTTCCATACGTCAGTGTGTTTCATAATTACATCAAAAAACTTGTAAGGGATGTATTAGGCGTCTTGAGGAACAAAATGAGCATGGAAACCCATGTCCGGAAACGCCATTCAATGACGCTACGGAGACTCCAAGTTACAGGCACCAGCTCCTGCCGCTAGACATCCCCTCCAGCCACTTCGACGCTCTGTAGCGTCTTTGGATGAAGTTTCCGGGCATGGGTTTCTATGCTCACTTTGTTCCTTAAGACAACTCCCACATCCCCTAGACGTTCGTTGGTGTAGTAGTGTAATTCTGAAACACACTGACGTATGGGGGACACATCCATCTCAATCTTCGACGTCCATTTACTGCCGGAAATATGCGCAGGACGAAATTTTGTGACAGACATTTTTTTTATTGCTAGCATGTGAGGAATCGCACTGCGAAGCCCGAGTTCGCGTATTTAGATTCACCCTGTATATATATTGTGAAAAGTAACAGTCCAGTAGCGCTCACTTCGGGCAGGCCAGAAATCAACTGACACCAAAAAATTCTCTTTGTAGATAAGACGTGTAGTGTTTTTGTTTGCTAGAACATTTTCAGTATAATCACACAGCTGGTTTGATTTTCTGCTCGCTCGTGTATTTGTTTAGCAGGCGACAGTGCGGTACTTTTTGGGCCTCGTGGACGAATGTTGTGAGTTTGGTTTCACATGATCTTTGCTTCAGGAACCCGTGTTGATTAAGATGAGATTTTGGGGCTCCATAAATCTCGTAATGCACGAATCCAAAACATGTTCCAAAATTCTACAACAGGCCGACGTCAAATACATAGGCTTATACTGTAGTTTCTCGACGACCCATCTTGAAAGCAGGAATGACCTGCGCTTTCTTCCAATCATTAGGAACGCTTCGTTCCTTCAGACACTTCTTCTGGGGTGGGGGGCAAGTTCCTCCCCATACCCTGTGTAAAATCGAATTAGTTTCACGTTAGGTCCCGCCGCCTTTGCTTTGTTGAGCGACTCCAGGTGGGTTCCTATCCCTTTGTCATTTATTTCGATATCTGCTGTTTTGTGTTTGGGAAAAGACGTTGAATATTTCGGCCTTTTGTCTGTCTTCCTCTGTTTCAACGCCATTGTGGTTAGAGTGTCTGGACATAAGGTTTCGATCCGTTTACTGATTTAACGTAACACCAAAACCTTTTAGGAATTCATTCCAAGTCGATAATCGAACTTTATTTTTGAAGTCGATTAACGCATGGTCCTCCTTATGCTAATTTCGGTTTCAGTTAATTTTTGCTTGTCGGTGACGCTTTGGTTGCGTTTACATTTGCAGCGGTGTTATCTTTGCTTTCGTAGCAGCGGATACTGTTCTACATTCTCCTCCTTCAGCTAACTCCTATTCCATAGGTCGGCAAATAACCAAATAGCAACGGTACAACGAGATAATTTATTCTGAGAGTAAATATTTTTAGTTTAAATTTTATGGGCAGGTATACGTATTATGATTAATTAATTAGTATATTCCTACGCTGGTCTCTGATAAAAAAGGTCCTCAGTTTTATTAATGCAGGTTCACTGATGTTGACCCTTTTCCAAATTTTCTAATCACATTTGTATATTTCTGTCGGCTCCTTTCGTTTATCCTCTCCATATGTCAAAATCATGTCAACATGCCTTCCACCATTTTTGACACAAGATATTATTTCGTTCCACAATGCTTCCTATAATCACTTAATGAACTTTAAATAGAGTTGAATGTGAGTCAAACTATAAGAACATAAAATAAAACATTATATTATACTTAATAACAACGTATTTCACGATAAAAAAATACGTTGTTGTTGTGGCCTTCAGTCCGCAGACTGGTATGATGCAGCTCTGCACGCTACCCTGTCCTGCGCAAGTCTCTTCATTTGAGAATAAGTTCGGCAACCTACATCCTTTTGAATCTGCTTACTCAATTCGTCCCTCGGTCTCCCTCTACGATTTTTACCCCACACACTTCCCTTTAATGCTAAGTTGACGGTTCCTTGATGTCTCAGAATGTGTCCCACCAATCTATCCCTTCTCTTAGTCAGGATATGCCACAAACTCCTTTTCTCCCCAATTCGGTTAAGCACCTCCTCATTAGTTACGTGATCTACCCATTTAATTTTCATCATTCGTCTGTAGTACCACATTTCGAAAGCTTCTATCATATTTTTGTCTGAACTCCTTATCGTCTACGTTTCACTCCCATACAATGCTACACTCCAGACAAATGCTTTCAGAAAGGACTTCCTAACATTTAAATTAATATTGGATGTCAACAAATCTCGCTTCTTCGAAAACGCTTTTCTTCCCATAGCCATTCTGCATTTTATATCTTCTTTACTTCGGCCATCAGAAGTTATCTTGCTACCCAAATATCAAAACTCATCTACTACTTTTATTGTCTCTTACCTAATCTAATTCCTTCGGCATCGCCTGACTTTCTGACGCTACATTCCATTATCCTTGTTTTACTCTTGTTGATGTTCATCTTATATTCTCCTTTCAAGACGCTGTCCATTCCATTCAATTGCTCTTCCAGAACCTTTGCGGTCTCTGACAGAATTACTATGTCATCGGCAAACCTAAAAGTTTTTATTTTTTCTCCCTGAACCGTAATTCTTTCTCCAAATTGCTCCTTGCATTCCTCCACTGTTTGCTCAATGTACAGATTGAACAACATTGGGGAAAGGCTACAACCCTGTCTTACTTCCTTCCCAACCTCTGCGTCCCTTTCATGCCCTTCGACTCTAATAATTAACCGCTGCCTGGTTTTTGTATAAGTTGAATATAGCTCTTCGCTCCCTATATTTTACCCCTGTTAACTGTAGAATTTGAAAGAGTTTATTCCAGTCGACATTGTCTAAAGCTTTCTCCAAATCTACAAATGCTAAAAACGAAGGTTTGCCTTTCCTTAGTCCATCTTTTAAGATAAGTCGTAATGTGAGTATTGCCTTCCCTGTTCCTACATTTCTCCTAAATCCAAACTGATCTTCCCGAAGGTTGGAGTCCACAAGTTTTTGCATTCGTCTGTAATTGATTCGCGTTAGTATTTTGCAACTATGACTTATTAAACTGATAGTTCTGTAATTTTCACATTTGTCTGCACTTGTTTTCTCTGAAATTGGAATTACATTATTCTTCTTGAAATCTGAGGGTATTTCCACTGTCTCATACATCTTGCATACCAGGTGGAACAATTTTTTTATGACTGGCTCTCCTAACGATATCAGCAGTTCAGGCGGAATATCATCCATTCCAGTGGCCTTGTTTAGACTCAAACCTTTCAGCGCTCTGTCAAATTTTTCTCGCAGTATCGTATCTTCTATCTCCTCTTGCTTCACTTCATCTTCCATTTCTAGAATATTACCTCGAAGTTTATTTCCTTTCTACAGGCCCTCTATATATATGTGCGTCATATGACAGGAATCTCTTGTTGACACACCTAATTGGTACACTTGGTGAATGGATAAAGAGATTCTACCTTGTCCGATTTAGGTTTTCTTGTGGATGTGATAATCACTCCCAAAAAAGTGATGATAACATAAGAGTTTGTCACATAAACTGCAACAAATGAATGCAACAGTTCCACGGTCGCACAGTTTTCCCTGTGCTCTGTCAAAACACATGTTTTTTTTTTTTTTTTCGAATTTTTTCGTGTGTAGATTGTTAAATCCTGCTTACGTCCAAGCAAATCTGAACATGTCTTGGAATTTCGGAGAGTGAAGTTGATTATGTATGAGACCCTGAACTTTGATAATAGACACATCATCGCGTAAATAATACTGATCTGTGTAACTGTGCAGCTTTGCAAAATCATAGACTCTTTTCACAAAGTAATTTACTTGCCGAAAATCAAACTCGTATAACGGTTGCACAAGAGGTGTACAACCTGCAAGAATGGTAATCATGTCTACTATCATACTAAAATTGTACAATATAATTTTCTGAAAATGAGACAGCTAAAATTTTCGCCTGTGGGAACTCTCGAACGAAGAACCTCCAGCTCTATAGCTTCTCACGCTAGCCAGAGGACCACAGCACTTCTGTGATCACCATTTGCTCGACGTTGCTTATCTTCCTCTTGCACTGCTCAGTTTTTATATTTTGCTTTTTTTTCATATTTCCACACAATTTCTTCCTGTTTTCTCGATTGATCTGTGTTCAGATTTTCACGGCCTATCTACTGCGCCTACTTATAACTAAATCTGAGGGGGTGCGATGGGGAGGTTCCCTTGTTAGTACTGGTTTTCCGTCGGAGTTCTTGATATTCATACAGCTGCTTTTCTTGTCTACAAATATCTCTTTTATTTTCCTGTAGGTGGTATCTACCTTTCCCCTGGTTATAGTTTCTTCTATGGTTCTGCATTAGTCCTCTAGCCACTCCTGCTTAGCCAGTGCTGCGGCGGATTAGCCGCGTGTACTGGCGCGCTGTGTTGCTGTGCGCGCGGCCGTCCGCCGTCGGGGATTCGAATCCCCCATCGGGCACGGATATTTGTGCCGTTCTTAGTATTAGCTAGTTCATAAGTAGTTTGTAACTTTAAGGACTGATGACCCCGTAGTTAAGTCCCATAAGCTCTACAAAGATTTGAACTAGAGTCAGGAATACTCAGCCAAGTGATAAGAAAAGTGTTGAGAAAGCTTATGTCATATTTAAAAGTGGAGTTTTTGTGATAGCAAATGGAACTATCAGAATTATCTCGTTGGTGATGTTTCATGTGGTTCTCTACCAAAATCTTGAGTAAAAAGTAATAATTTGATTTTAAATCAATTAACTACTTGTACCATCTAAAGATTATTTCTTTTCCCCTCTAGTTTACCATTAAACTGTTTCAGATCAGATGTAACATCTGATGAAATAAGAATTTTTGCTCGACTGATGGTTTGTTATTTCTTAACAAAAAGCTTCGGTTTCTGTTAATACGGAAGCGAAATGTTTTATGACGTTCCCTCGCAATAACCAACGTACCTTGTTATGACGCAGAAGAGCGACGTATCCGCTCTTCATTTCAACGAAAAATCTGTAAATTGGCTATCATTAAAGGCTCTTATCTATTGTCACCTGATAATCACTAATTCCGTAACTACGTAATTTCTTCTGGAAATTTCTCCGCATAAAATACTTCTTAACAAATGATACAACAGTAAGTATTCAATGATTAATGTTTTCTTTAGAAAAAACGTTTATCACGCTGGTCATGCTTTTCCCGTTTACTGAAACTGAAACAATTTTATCGCGTGGAAATGTATTTTAATGCATTCAGTTATATTCAGCTGCATTTAACCTTTAAGTGACTATAATTTTAAAGTTCTTCTCTAGGACTTGGAGATGAAATTAATCATACAGGAAGTGAGACGTGGTGTTTGTGATTTACGGAACTTATCCCCCCAACTGCTACCGATAAATTCGCAAAATAAAATTAAAAAAAGAGCCTCTATTGCAACTTCTTTAATAAACAGTAACGCGTTTCGCCTTTTTGTCCTATCTTCAGACTTCTGTAAATATTGAATCATTGTTGTTACATAAAGGTTTTTTTATATTGTCGCGTACATGCCCAGCGCCGTCGTTGAAGAGGGTAAGTTGAAAGAAATAGAATAATTCACTTGTTTGAAACTGCGAAGGCCGCATTAGTGGCTTTTAATCATGACTAATGCAGCTGCGGGCAAGTGAATTGTTTTGTTTATTTTAATTTACCAGTTTCATTGTAGGTGCTAAATAGGTACGCGAGTATATGAGAAAAGCCTTAATGTAACTGCAACGAAGTCTGAAGATGCGCCAATAACGAGAAATGCGTTATTGTTAATTTAAAAAGCTGAAACAAGAACTGGTTTTTATTCCTGTAAATACAAGAGTGTTGCTGCACCAAGCCATAATGGATTGAAAAAGTGTATGCTATTGTTCAATGTGAAATAAATTTAAATTCAAGATCTTCAGGTGATTGTATTTGAATATATTTCAAGTATTCTGTGTTTCACTGTGTTAGCTGATGATGCTAACGTTTTAAGTTTTATAATATCTGCTGTGCCTTAAAATCCTTAAATAGCTTTTCGAGTGCATTTATGAAACTAAATTTCATGTATTAGTCGTCTGAATATGGGTACCCTCCCTTATTAATATCTTAAATGACAAAAAAACTAGCAATATTGTTGGAAGATTACATACATAACTCAGAAATGGATCGACCGATTTGAATTTTTTGTTGGCCCGCTTTAGGTAACGGTAGTAACACTAAAAGTGGGCCTTTGCGATAGCCTTTTGACCGCTCAAAATTTAAATAAAAATAACGGTTCAACCGTTCATCTGACACGAAAACTGACTAAGTGAATTTGTAGAGGAGAAAATTCTCTACAACTTTGCTCTGTTAAGCTTTTTTCGTATCTCGCGTAGTATCAGAGATATTTGCAAAAATAACGGCGATCTGTCGATGTCTGTCTGTCTATCCGTCTGCCTGTCTGTAATGTGTTCCTACTTTTTAGGTCGAACCGTTCAACCGATCGGTACCAAAGCTATCACGCCGGCAACCCTCTGACCGAGCACGCTGTGCCACCACGCCCGGCAAGTTTCGAACCACCGTCTAATGTTCGTACATCACAAACTAATTCGCCACCCATAACGCTACGGCGAACAGCTGCGAGAGTAATCCGTAATTCACGTACTCATAAATGGCAGGTATTAACTGCTAATATGGCATTTTAGACATCAGATTGCCGGCCGCGGTGGCCGAGGGGACTGACGCGCTCCAGTCACGGTCTGCACGACCACTACGGTCGGGGGTTCGAATCCCCCCTCGGGCATGGATATTTGTGCCGTCCTTAGTCTTAGCTAGTTCGTAAGTAGTTTGTAAGCTTAGGGACTGATGACCCCGTAGTTAAGTCCCATAAGTTCTACAAACATTTGAATTTTTGAGACATCAGATTATAATTCATTGTCCTAAGAAAGACGTGTTGTTGATAATTTTCAGTGCGCCATTGCTTTGAAATGACAACGCTTGTGTTATAATAAGACAATAATCAAATACAGAAAGCAAGATGGCGCATACAAAAATGAGTTTCGGGCCAGAAATGTCACGTGACTGATTTCCGAACGCCAAATGTACGCTGTGTTCCTTCCAGGCTGTAGTTACTCGTGCGAACGCTAAATGTACGCTACGTTCCATCCAGGCTACAATCATTCATAACCAGTACAGACAAAGAAAGTAAACTTGGTCAAACTTCCATACCAAGACAGGTGATAATATTTAAACGCAAAAAGGTAATGAAAATGTGGGAGAGATAATATCATAATATTTTAAAGAGGTAAAAGTTCAAAAAAGAGTATGTTTGTCAAAGCTAAACTCGAATATCAAATAATTTTGGCTGTTTGTTAAAAAACGGTCTGAAATAATATTACGTGTTGGTTGCATTGGTATTATCACCAGTGGAGTCGTAATCTTATCGTCCATAATTTTTAATTATTTATATTTTTATTATTTTGGTCCGAAATGTTTGGAAAAATCATAAAACTACAGGCAAATTTAAAGTGGGCCGTAAAATATGCCAGTGCGATTTTTTTATTTCCTTTACTACAGGAGTGGTTAAAAAATAGGGAAACCCCAAGGAAAAGTTTAAAAATCTAAATTTTTAATTTCCTATGAGCATCTCCACTTTGGATTAGATTCATATTTTATGTGTTGTCATGCCTTTCATACGATAGCAAATAAATAAATAAATAAATGGAAACATGATTATGAAAACAAGAGGTACGGCACTATCTACATGAGATTATAAGATTTTCTACGGTTCATGGAGGAGGTTAACTCACTCTAGACTGCGACGCTTTTTGCCAAATCAACATGAAATTTGGCATATATATTTAACTATCAAAATACAGGGGCCAGGTGAGGGAAAAGGTGAACAGAGCGAGGGGCCTGGGGGGGGGAGATTGTCAGAGTGGGGGAGGTAATGAGAGAGGATGGGGGTGGATAGCTGAGTAGAGAAGGTGGAGGGGGAGATGGCAGAGGTAAACAGACAGAAAGAGGTGGGAGGAAGATATCGACAGGCACAGAAGGGAAGAGTACATGGACTAACAAAATACTGTAAGAAACAAATACCCGATCAACTCTGTGTTTTCAGATAGTTAATGCACAGAGAAACCTAAGAAGACAAAGATGCCAGTAAGAAACAGGCATAGAGAAGGGGGAATTGATGGGCAGAGAGATTACGGAAAGGAGTGGAGCATGTATATCCAGTTTCCGTGCATACTTAGAAATTGTGAAGCATTGCCGGGTTCGCTAGCTTAGTACGGAATTACACGTGTTTAGGAGTGAATCGTTTCTCCGAATATGATTTCTTGTTATGAGCCAATTTTCCCTGAGAAACAAGACGGGCCTTAAGGTCGCTGAAGTCTTGAATAAACGCCTGGTCTGTTCCATTTTAAATACAAGCTTTTATTTCTTGGTTTTCATTTTTTCTAATTTTTAGTAATTTTAAACAGTGCACGTAAAAATTTATTGGTTCATAACAACAAAGGCACTTGGTTACCAGGTCTTCCGTATTTTCCGGGTTTTCACGTATTTTGACCTTTTTTTCAGTCTCCTGTCTCACGTATTTAAGAAAATTTCTCCAGTATTTCATTCTAATATCATATTGTGAGGTTGAAGTGCAATGTTTTTTTCTTATTTTTCCCATTTTTAACGATTCAACTTCGATTAACGAAATTTTCTGAGCGATAGATCGGACTATATGATGGCATCGTAGCTTTGTTCAGAAGCAGTAATGATGCTTCTACAATGTGTTGCCTGATGAAAGATTTGTGTAAGTTGTGGGGAGAGGTTGGAGGAACGGAGAAAGCGAGCCCAGCTTCTACAGAGACTGCGTCCCCCACTCCTTAAGAGCAGACACTCTCTGGAGGAAGCATTCATTTAAGTTTACGATGCTGCGTACGACATTCCTCTCGACGGAGAGCGCAGCAAGTGCTGTTAGCCGCTTTTAAAGTAATAATTTATTTTATTAGCCGATTGGTAGAATGCGGCAATTATAATCATTTTTAGTTGTATTTTAGGTCTAGGCCTATATTAACAAAGCGTATTACGACAGCATGAATATGAAAGATGTCGCAATGGGTCTATTTTAGGGGCCATTTGAAAATCTCCGTTTTTTCAGTTTGAAAACCGGGCAAGCGTAACAGTCAGCCACAGAAAATAATTGCAATTCTTAAGTGTATGATAAAGACATTAGTCTAGCGTGCAAGTTATTGTAAAGATAAATGTAAGTACATGCTAAAAGTAGGTGCGCCGTTTGCGGAGTCTTCTATTACAGCGAGGCGCCGCGGTGGAGTAGCCGAGCGGTCTAAAGCGTCTCGCTGCGGAGCGCGCGGTTGCTCGCCGTGGAGGTTCGAGTCCTCCCTGGGGCATGGGTTTGTGTGTTGTCCTTAGGTTAGTTTACCTAGATTTAAGTAGTTTGTAAGCTACGGACTGATGACCACGTAGTTTGGTCCGATAGATTTACAAACATTTGAACATTTTGAACAGCGCGGCCGTTGACCGCGGCTGACTCAGGTCGTGAATGGATGGAGAACGCTCCAGGTCGCCTCCCTGGCAGAAGGCGAGGGGCCAGAGAGCAGGTGGCGTTGGGGTGCATATTTTATCTGCAATCCCAGTCTTTCCCGCATGGCCACTAAGTTTCAGTCGCTCTGGACCTGTGGCGGAGTCGCTGTCAAAAGGAGACCACATGGGATTTGGATTATAGAATTTCTTTATATTTATGGGACGCGAAGTTCAGAACTTAAATAACAATCAGCCAAAGCCATTCTACAAAACAAAACAAAAAAAATTGAGAAAATCGACTTTAAGGTTTCGCAAAGTACACGTAAGTACTAAGCACCTATAATTCAAACGTTTGCTACATCTGTGCGTGTAGCTCATGTTGCCGTGGCTCAGCGTCAGCGCGCACAACCAGAGGGCTGAAGGTCCTCTGTAACAAAAAAAGCTGAGCCAAATAATCAACGAAAGGCCAAGTACGAACAATAAAAACGACCGCAGATCATAGATCTACCGGAAAGGAGAAAAAAAATGGTAGTGTTTTGACCTTTCAGCCTCATGGGCAGTGGTTCGAATCCTGTCGAGGCACATTTTTATACTCGGCATTTCCGATTGCTGCACCAGATCGAACGATGTTATGGCATCTGCGGTTAAGTAATGAAACATACGCCGTCGTCGCGTAGAAATTCGTACACTGAAGAGCTGCAACAGGACGTGGTGTGGACTAATGTCTGAGCTAGTGCGTCCTTCAGGGCAGTCCGTAAATCCGTAATAGGACGAGGGGATGGAGGTATGTTCTGAACAACACGTTACGAGGCATCCCATGCTCCATGGTGTTCATGCTGGGGAGTCTGGTAGCCAGCGGAGGTGTTTAATCTCAGAAGAGTGTTCCTGGAGCTACTCTGTAGCAATTCTGGACGTGTGTGGATTCGCTTTGTCCTGCTGGAATTGTCCAAGTTCGTCGGAATGCACAATTGACGTGAATGGATGCAGATGATCAGCCACGATTCGTACGTACGTGTGACTTGCCAGAGTCGTTGCCAGACATATCGGGGATCCTGAATGACTCAAACAGTGCAAGCAGAGTCCATCGTTCCATGAGGTTGTCACCATTCCCATACAAGTCCATCTGCTCAATATAATTACAAACGAGACTCGTCAGAACTGTCAACATGTTTACAGTCATCAACAGTCCAGTGTCAGTGTTGGGGGCTGAGGCGAAGCGTAAACCTTTGTGTCGTACAGTTCAGCAAAGTTACACGAGTGGGCCTACGGCTACGAAAGCCCATATGATGACGTTTTGTTGAATGGTTCACACGTTGACATTTGTTGATGATCCAGCACTGAAATCCGCAGGGGTTGGACTTCTGTCACGTTGAACGATTGTCTTCAGTTGTCGTAGGTCCCGTCCTTGCAGGATCATTTTCCGGCTGTAGCGATGTCGGAGATTTGATATTTCACCGGATTTCCGATATTCACTGTGCATTGAAGAAATGGTGGTCCGGGAAAATCCCCACGTCATGGCTACTCCGAGATGCTGTGTCCACCTCTCGTGCGCAGACTATTACACCATGTTCATACTCACTTAAATCGTGCTAACCTATCATTGTAAAAGCACTAATGCCGGCCGCGGTGGCCGAGGGGACTGAGGCGCTCCAATCACGGTCTGCACGGCCACTACGGTCGGGGGCTTAAATCCCACCTCGGGCATGAATATTTGTGCCGTCCTTAGTATTAACTAGTTTGTAAGTAGTTTGTACGTTTAGGGACTGATGACCCCGTAGTTAAGTCCCATAAGCTATAGAAACATTTGAAACAGCAGTAATCAATCTAACGCCTGAGCCAGACACTGAGTGTTTAATCATTTTGTTTGCATATGCATGCCTATACTAGTTTCTATGGCTCTTCATTGTATATACCGGGTATCCCATTTAAACTGAAAAATCGACACAAAAATGTCACAGACGTTAAATGAATCTCTCCAAGGGAGACATCTATCTGACATGAAATCAAATCACCACCCCCACCCCCTTATGGGGAGAGGAGGAGCAACTTCAACATCTTGAATAAGAAACTCATTTTTTATTGCTTATTCGGAATTTTCGCCATAAAATGCGTTGGTTTTACGACAAATCATTTTCCACTCGTGGTAGATGCATACTATTCGCAAAAAAATGTGGATTCCGGTTATTGTCGAGAAATTACACTTTTGACTGAATAATAATGAACCACCTGAGTCTTAAGAAACATACCTGTGAATTCCTCGCCCCTAAGATCCGTTGAGGCATAACCCACTAGTATGCCTTGACATTCCTTTCCCGCGCTTTTTACAGCGTGTATTTCAGCCAGTAGCCGCAAAGCGCTGTCTACCCATTGTTGTTGGCTGTTATTGAGTGGAGCCCTTATGGTATTAACCTTCTTCCGTTTCAGCTGTTTAGAGTTCAATAACTTCGGTTATTTGAACGTGTCTTAAGCTAAGAAAGCTATCTGCTCGAGCAGATAAATAAATATTTACGCATAACAGCACTAAGAAGAATTAGTTGCTTTTCCTCACAGCGTTCATTGGCGAAAATACTGCAGTTAATGCTTAATTGATATTTCATGCCGCGGTGGAGTGGCCGAGCGGTCTAAAGCGCCATGCCGCGGAGCGCGCGTTTGCTCGCCGTCGGGGGTTCGAGTCCTCCCTCGGGGATGGGCGTCTGTGTTGTCTTGAGGTTTAAATTAGTTTTTAAGCTTAGGAACTGATAACCACAGACGTTAAGTCCCATAAGATTTACAAACATTTGAACATTTTGAACAGTTGAATGATATTTCATGAATTACTTGTTTAGATAGGTAGCTTCTGCATCCAATATTGACTTTAGCAAAGCCATAACTTTGCTTATTGTTAATGTAACTAACAAAACGAGGACGATTACGAGTATTGCTATTGGGTAATTAAAAAAAATCTGTCATATTTGTAACCTTTAGGTAAGCTGTACTGCTTAATCACACACTGTTTTAGTACTGACGCATTCCAGCGAAATCAAATTCTATTATAATTTTTTTATTTCATCCACTAAGAACTCATTTGATGCGTATTACTTTCTTTTGGTAGTAATGATTTCAGATGTTTATGTCACTCTGACAGCTCACGAATTTTATGTTCTTGCCTTTTTAGTTCGTTGTTTAGTCTCCATGTTTTAGTTTTGTGTGACGTTTCTTTTTCCAAGGCTTTTAGTTTGTAAAGCATCTCGTCTTCTGTTTGAACTCCAGCTTCCGTGTCTGCATTTATGGCACAATTGTGTGCGTTTCTTCCTTAGAATTTGCACTTATTTTACGTATACGACACACCTAATTATCTAGAGTCTACTTTTCAGTTTGTCGCCTAGATACTGGTGATACTGGTATTTTATGGCGAAAATAATTTGGAAATCTGTTATGAATGCTACCGATTTTGAAAATATTAGTAAAATATTTGTCTTGGAATCAGATTTACAATCTGCATCGGTACAGTGTTTTCTGCAAATCACTGACGAATTTGATAGTGTATTTGCCGTGAAGGTTTCTCTAGAAATCGCGCGTAACCACGTATTTCTTATATTATTATCAACAGCAAATTTGTGGTAAATAATGCCGATAGTTTCACTTTTTTAATTCTTACATAACGGCACACAGCATTGAGGCGTCCGTAAGGAGCAAGAAGTGTATTTCAGATTGTTGGGCTGTATGGTCGCAGAAGCATAGAAGAAACGCACTTTTATCGCAAATATTCAAAACTAGCAGCAACACGCTGAACTCTTTCATTCCCAGTGTTGTTCTTGGACAACAACGTATTAAAATTTGATTTATACCGTATTTTGTGCAACAATCCTTAAAATTGCATTTTTGTTGCTGAACAACATGCTTCTAGTACGATATTTTGCCGTTAGGTACAGCGTGTAGCCACTTCTGAGGCATCAATATGTCCAGCTTAGAGGTTGTGTTGCGTTGCCGTCTGTAAGTGGCTCAGAGTGTGAGCACGAGTGTAGTTCCTTTTATTTTATTCCAGCAGTGAATTGTCTTGTCTTTGGTGATGTGGCGAAGATTATGCTAGCATTACTGATCTGGCAGTGTTAACTATCAACAAAGTAAGTCCAAGTAATAAAATACCTCGATACAAACGTCTGTATTGTGAATGAAATAAATGACATAAAACATCATTAGTTCGACCAAAAATTTTAAAACTGATATTTTGAAGTTTACTGCAATGTATTAATACAGAAAACACTGAATTTTAATTTTTCCAAAGCTGATTTCATAATGTGCGACTGAAAGGGTTAACTGCAGCACGAATGCAAGTACTAGAGCAACATTTTCACTATTACTCTTTTCCTGTATGGCTTAATGTCGTTTAAATAAGACTGCAGTAGAACGATAATCTTCAACCGCAATAAATGCAGCAAATTATATACCACATTACTACATATTCAGTATTTACAGTTTACACGAACACTTAAAAAAGAAACTGAGCCAAGCACATATCGATAGTCCTTCCCGGCTCAAATGTTAACTTTCGCCATTGAGTTATTTCAGTGCCCTAGTGCAGATAAAGTCGTTCCTTTCCTTCCTCTAATTAAGTATGCTAATCTCTAACCCCCCCTCCCCCCAGAGAATGAGAATTTCTCCTGTTTCCATTACCTTGGCAGCGTCGAATTTCTTGTATAAGTTCAGGTGTTATACCAAAAATTGCCGTATTTATACACTGGTACTAGACGACAGTCATGGACAGACCGTAAAATTTAAATTTGATTTGTATATGTATTCAATACGAGTGAAAGATGATGCAGCCTATCCATTTTGGGAAACAATGCTCGTTACCGGATTTTTAGTGGAAACAGCAGTGTCACACACACGATCTATTAAACCATAAAAAAGTATCGAATGTTCGCTTACTCGTAACTACAGCACATTAAAAACGGAATGACAGAAAGGCAGCAGATCATTAAATAATCATGCTTGAGTATAGAACCAAAATAAAAATCATCAGAATTTCAAAAGCGCTCACAGTGGGGGGGGGGGGGGGGGGGGGGTTTACTATGATGAGAGAGATTAGGAGTAGGTAATTTAGCATGCGATTTGTAGGTATTCTATGCTAGTGGCAGTGCTTATCAACGTGTTAAATACACGCAGAATTATAAATTCGATCACTGGTCTTCCCACGTGGCTCAATTACATTTTCTTTGTCACCTGTATGGCGTAAGCATGATGGTTTTTTCGGGTCAGACGTTGCTAATTGGAGCTAACTGGAAGAAAAGTTGCTCTTTAAATAAAAGTAAATGAACTCGTCTGTAGTCAGAGATTGCTAGGTAGCCACTACCACACTAGTAACCACTGATTCAGATACTCAGCGCGAAAGCAGCAACGCCTTTGTTTATTTATTACATTTTTCAGCTCCTCTAATTATCCCCACGCTTTCACAACCCTAGTTTCAGTTGAGCCGAAATACGTAGTGTGTCGTGATATAACTGCATCGCCATCCCCCATCTCGTCAGCCTGTAACTCTAAATTAGATATCTGTCTCCTTTCTTAGCATCGAAGACAACATGTTCGTCGACTCCCATGAAATGCTGATACAGGTAAACCACAGCTTAAATCTCCACTGAGAATAAAACAGAAATTAACTTCGATAATGCCAGAATGTGCAGTGGGTATAAAACTTACTTTCCATAAACAATTAAAACTAACATCTGATTGTGCAATGTTATGGACAAATAAAAATTAGTAATATGGAACTGTCAAAGCCTAGTTTTACATTAAATACTATTCTAAGAAACTTGAAAAACACAAAAAATATATTCTTCTTTAAGCTTTCAATCACTAACAGATGTTGATGGTCTTTCTTAGATATGAGTACCACGATTGTTTTAGAATACAAGAGAGCCTCAGATTTATTTTATTTCACATGTATGATGCTTTTCGCGTGTCACATTGTTATTTTTTCAAATCTTCAATGTCTGCAAAAATGCGACAGCAATGCAAAAATATATGCAACTACGAAATAAGTACTCCAATGCTATTTCAAAGCCTAAATTGCTAGAAATAATATTATGCACTAATAATTAACACCAGAAGTAAGGTCTATAGAATGAATACCATAAAAGTAATCCACCCATTATTGTTGCTAAAATACTATGCTAAGTACGCAAGCAATCAGTTGGATTTACTGGAAGAGTGTAATCATTTAGGCTTACTATTGACGCAAATTACAAGATACCCTAAAAATAAACATTCTTACACCTAAATATTTCTCAAGCACCATTTTAGGAAGAACTATGATGATGCATCCTGTTATACTCTAGAAAAATATAACTGATGATGCTGAATGACGAATCATCTATTACAAATGACTCAGTGGTATTAGAGGTTGCATAGAACAGTAATATTCAAGGAACAGTGTAATACATGTCGTTCAGAACTATGGTGGCATTGCCCTCTAAATGTTTATAGACTGTATTCCATATAATCAGAAAATAAATGGCACCTTCATCTAATACAAATACGTGATTCGGAAACACAATCTCACATTCACAAAACATAGCCAAAAGCCAAACTAACACAGCAAACACTATATCAAAAAGGAAGAAAAAAGATGTATGACGTTGCTATTGCGATGTACCATTTAAAATGTATATTTTCTCGTAATACACAACGGAAAGTTGTCTGATGGTTAGCTGCGGTGGAATAGCCGATCGCTCTAAGACGCCTTGTGCGGAGCGCACGGTTGCTCCCCTTTGGAGGTTCGAGCCCTCCCTCGACCATTGATGTGTGTGTTGTCCTTAGGTTAGTGTAAGTAGTTTGTAAGCCTAGGGACTGATAACCACAGTAGTTAAGTCCCATTGATTTACAAACATTTGAACATTTTCTGACGGTTAAACAGATATCAAAACTATACACGATTACAGAGTTGAACCATTTCCAAGCAAGATGGTGCAACTTGATAGTAGATTGCTCATAAGTAAACTTTTTGATAAAACTAATGATCTTTCATCAAGTATAACCACAGTCACACACACACACACACACACACACACACACACACACACACACAGACACACAAACACATCCATATGCATATTCTGTTGTGACCGCAGGAATGCTGTAAAAAAGTGGTGGGCCATGGCCAGCAAGGATGTGGACAAGGTCTGCAACTGAAGAAGTGATTAGTCCACAAACGATTTATTAATACAGTGATATAAATCTTAGCATTAGAAGGAATCGTGTGCGGTAAAAATCGTAGAGGGAGACCGAGGGACGAATATAGCAAGCAGATTCAAAAAGGTGTAGGTTGCCGAACGTATTCTCAGATGAAGAGACTCACACAGGACAGGGTAGCGTGGAGGGCTGCGTCAAACCAGTCTGCGGACTGAAGACCACAACAACAACAACAACAACGATATAAATACTCAACTCTGGCGTGCTTGTTGGTACAAACTCCTATGTAATAGAAAGTTGTGCCATGCTTCACTTAGAGTGCTTTCAATGGCAAATGTTGTGGCATGTATTAAGACTGCTGGTTCGCGTGGTTGGCACTCTCCTGTTGACTCGTCGAACTTCCTGGTACTGGCTGGACTGCTGTGCTAACTGTCGTGGCTGTGGTGCGCCGGCATATCTGGGCGAGCCCCTTCTTCCTACTGGCCGGCGCGTGGAGCAGGCACAGAGGTAACGAGGCTGCGGCCGAAGCACAGTGGAGCGCCTTATCGCCTCTTCTTGCGCGGCGTCCTGTGTAGACCGCCCGCCTTGTGGCGAGCAGCGACGCCACAACACATTCCTTATCAAAATATAAAATTTACCTCTACAATACTTCCCAAAATTTCAACAAAAATTTCTCATTACATGAAAAATTTTGCAATCATAACAAAACTTCAAATTAAATATTTACAAATTTAAATTGTTTGTATTAATTATTACACTGTCTGCATGGTTGTTGCAATAAGATGCAAGTACAAGTACGGACCTCTACAAAAATTCATCAAAGATAAAATGGTATCATTTATCGATTTATATTAGAGTTTCATCTAGAGCACTACTGTAGATTTAATTTATGACCTACAACACATCAAGGATTAGCAAAGTAAATTCTCGCAGAATCATGAAAAGGTATTCAACATATATATTGGAATACATTTAACATACGAATATGATAAGAATGTGTACCACTTGCAGAGTACAAAACTTATCCTGCTGTTATATGGTGGAAAACTGAATTATCTATGTGTTGTATATAATATTGCTGTTGCCTCATTATAGTAAGTATAACGTACTAAAATGAGTGTGTACGTGCAGTGTGTGTGATGCATTTTCTTGATGCCCTCCTTTCCTATCCTCATTCCTTCCCGTCTGATAACCTCAGTAGTTTAGTCCCCCTATCCCAAACAAACAACCCAACCCAACCTATTTCATTGATATATAATTCTGATGGTTTGAATACGTTTGAGCACAGACCAATTTAACGATATCTGTAATACTAGGGTCTGACTGGTCATGTGTATTTGTACTGTAATACACGCTGTACCATGCAGCTGCAGTTACAATTTGCATGGCTTTCTTCTAGGGTGTGCTGCTGTTCCTAATACTGTGCCACAGATGATTTGAAGGGTTATGTGGCTGCTACATGATGGTGCTCCATCAGGCTTCACCGTTAACGCTCGGACGCATCTCTATCGTGTCTTCCCTGGTCGCTGGATGGGACTAGGAGGTCCAGTTGCATGGCCTGCTCGTTCACCGGATCTCAACCCTTGCGATTTCTGGATATGGGGCCATCTCAAAAGTATCGTGTATGTAGAGCCCACTCAAAATGTGGAGACTGGAGCAGCGTTTCATGCAGCGTTGTCACAACTGCGATTGTGGCGCACGTTTGTCAAAGGCAGCAGGAATACGCTTGCGTTGAGGCACATGGAAACCGTAATGTAACTGTGGCTGCCCGGTACAGCGTCTGTTATACTACAGACTTTGTAACAAAGTCTGATTGAATGAATGGTTTCAGGCATTTCCGGACATGAGTTCATTACACCTTTGTTGTTCCGAATCCTCTCCACGATCAATCCATAAACTACAGGCCTATTTCATTGACGTCAATTTGCAGCAGGGTTTTGGAACATATCCTGTATTCAGATATAATGAATTACCTCGAACAGAACGATCTATTGACCAAAGGTCAACACGCATTTAGAAAATATCGTTCATGCGAAACGCAACTAGCTCTTTATTCACACCAAGTGATGGGCGCTATCGACAAGGGTTCGCAAATCGATTCCGTGTTTCTTGATTTCCAGAAGGCTTTTGACACCGAACCTCACAAACGGCTTTTTATCAAATTGCATGGTTATGGTATATCGCCCCAAATTTACGATTGGATAGGGGATTTCCTGTCAGAGAGGACACAGTTCGTAGTAATCGATTGTAAGGCATCGACTAAAACAAAAGTGATATCGGGCGTTCCACGGGGTAGTGTTATTGGTCCTCTGCTGTTCTTTATTTACATAAACGATTTAGAGGAAAATCTAAGTAGCTCTCTTAAGTTGTTTGCAGATGACGCCGTCATTTACAGTCTAGTAAAATCATCTGAAGATCAAAACCAACTGCAGAACGATCTGAATAAGATATCACTATGGTGTAAAAATTGGCATTTGAGTCTACATAATGAGAAGTGTGAAGTCGTCCACATGAGTACGAAAAAAAAAAAAATCCGTTAAACGTTGTTTACAAGACAAATCAAAGTGAAGGCTATAAACTCCACAAAATACCAGGAATTACTATTACTTCAGACTTAAACTGGAAAGAACACGTAGATAATGTCGTGGGAAAGGCTAACCAGAAACTGCGTGTTATTGGCAGAACCCTTAAAACATGCAACAGAACTACAAAAGAAACTGCATACACTACGCTTGTCCGTCAATTTTTAGAGTATTGCTGCTCAGTGTGGGATCCTTATCAGGTGGGTTTGACAGAGGACATCAAAAGAGTCCAGAGAAGGGCAGCACGTTTCGTATTGTCACGATAAAGGGGAGACAGCGTTACGGAAATGATACAGGGTATGGGATGGGAATCATTACAACAACGGCGCTTATCGCTGCGGCGTGGGCAACTTACGAAACTCCAATCGCCAACATTCTCCTCCGAATGCAAAAATATATTGTTGACTTCCACTTACATAAGTAGAAATGACCATCAGAAAAAAATACGAGAAATCAGAGCTCTAACGGAGAGATTCAGGTGTTCTTTCTTCCCGCGCGCTATTCGAGAATGGAATGGAATGGTGGTTCGATGAACTCTCTGCCTGGTACTTAAATGTGATTTTCAGAGTATCCGATGTAGATGCAGATGTAGTTTGTACACGGTGTAAAAGAGATGTATTGGTGTGTGTGTGTGTGCTTTTAAATTTGCCACTTAATTTTTGAAATTTCCCACTAATTGTCGCATTTATTGCTTGATTATAGTAATGCTACTGCATATAGACAAGCTCCTGTTCTTGCATATAGGCAACCTGCTCTAACAATTGCACTATTCCATGTCAAGTAGGCACCATCTAGGATTGTGAGGCGATTAATAACACATACCTTAATATCTCGATTAAGTGCTAAGTGTTCCAATGGTCTAGTGTTGGTCTATAAACTGAGCTGTTGGTATGAAAAAGAGATATCTTTCTTATCGAATAAATATATTGGGTAGCAGTAGTTAATAGATGAGAGTTCTACTTAGAGAATAGAGTACGTAAGAACACATTTTGCTTTTTGGTCTATGTTTTAACATTGTGGATTTTAGAATCGCATGAAGGAGACTAGCATGAGTAGTATCCGGTCCTTATGTAGTTGTAGTCGCTGTTAAAAAGGAGAAGGTATTTTGTACAACATATTTGAACTAGTTATGAGGCCGCATACTTTATTAAAGCTATTTGAAATATGTAGTTAATTCTTCAAGTCAGAATTGAAGGGTCTTGTGAGAGAGAGGGCTACGCCACATTACATGAAATATTGAGCTTTGTCCATTTTCAGCATTCTCGTGCCATCTAGCGTCTGTGCTGTTAACTAGAATCACGTGGCACGGCTCCCGCTCTTTCTGGAGCAGTTGTTGTAAGTTCTGGAAACCGCCATTGCGATCATTTTGAGTGAGAAGAGGAGCTGTGCCACTTACTTGTAGACTTCACTACGTGTTAGTGTGCATGAGTAGCTAACCAGCGGAGATGTGGGGCAGCGATGGTTGCCTATCCTCCAGGTGTCAATTCTAAGACTATTCATAATTCGGGCATGTGAGGATTAAATTATGGTGCTAACAGCGCCTTCTATTGATACTATTTATTTTTCTTCTGCCATTAGTTTTCCACCTTCGCCAATAATATTCTGTTGCAATTTGACAACATTCTGACGAATGGTGTTATTTTCACAGCGTTTTGAAGCAAGTGGAAACTATAGTTAATTAAAGCGTCATAATCAGTACTATTTACGTTAAAATTGATATTTTTCCTTTTGCATTATTTGCATAACATTAGGTTAAGACGAAAAAAGTCACCCCTTTATTGTATAAATAATGCCTTAATACAGCGCTTTAAAAAACTCAATTATCTCCATTTCTCCTCAGAGTGGCATAGCTTCCTCTCTCACTAGACCCCTCAGTTATGTGGCGAGGAAAACTCTATAAATCAATTTGGGTAAACGACGGAAGACTTCTTCGGCTTGTATATGAAGCCAGTGCCTTAATACGTGCGCCATTTTGTGCGATTTGGGAAGTATATCAAACTGATGTGTAGTATTTGCGTTTGATTTTTAAAATAAGTGAAACACTTGTCAACTAATGCTGCTTCAAAATTAATTGGATTGATTTCTACCATCAAACGGAATTCAGGCGGCACTATATTTTTCACATCGTGTTTCTTTGCAGGTATCGAAAAATATGTGAATGACGCGTCATGGAGCAACGCATTTACGTCTACAAACACAAATACACCCATTTGTCTAACCAAAACTCAACAGCGAGTTTCATGAGGAAACAGGTGTGCTTCGTGAATTTGTCCCACAGTTTAGTATCTCAGAAAGTATTAAAACTGAATTATACATAACGTACCATAAAACAAAGACTTTACGTCTTTGCATGATTAGAGAGCATAGTGACAAATCTGAATTAGCAGTTACTTGCTTCATCTTGATTCACTTTCGTGAATGGTGTATTTGTATCTTAATCAATACCTTACCACACTTGTATCAGATGCAATAAACAACATGGATAAAAGCTTCTAATAAATTCCTTATAATACTGAGCAGCGGTTTCTATAAGAAACAAACAGAATCTCATATATTCCTTGAACGTCGTAACGTACTAGTGAACAAAAACATGTCCACATAACTGTTTATGACGAGAAAGATCACGTTTTTTGCTCGTGATACTAACATTGCGGTTGCGGCGAAAGCAGTTGATCGAAATAGTGGCAGCAGCGAGTTGGAAATTTCAATTGCTGCGGCGTGCCCAGTCAGTTTAACCGTCGTGCACACTTTTCACTTGACATTACGACATTACAAATGGCAGCGATAAAAGCCACCTGGTCATACTTGTGCCTCGCCGTCTTTTGCCGTCCGGCAATATAATTTATCGCGCTACTAAAAAATTGCGACCCTTTTTTTAATACAAGAGTAAAATATATTTGTTTCTCCGAAGAAGAATTTGGCATTCGCATAATAATAATGTACCATTTGCATAGCAGAGGGAGACGATGGTTGATTGTATCAGCATGATAACGGACCTCTTCGGAATGCACCACCTTGGAGGCAGTGATTTGTGGGCGATCATATTATTGAAATGGTCTGGCCTGTCCAGATCCGGGCCTGAACATATACGGTATAGGTTAGAAGGTCGCCGGCCGCAGTGGCCGAGGGGACTGAGGCGCTCCAGTCACGGTCTGCACGGCCACTACGGTCGGGGGCTCGAATCCCCCCTCGGGCATGGATATTTGTGCTGTCCTTAGTCGTAAGTAGTTCATAAGTAGTTTGTAAGTTTAGGGACTGATGACCCCGTAGTTACGTCCCATAGACTCTACAAACATTTGAACATTTTTTTTTTTTTTTTGTTAGAAGGTTGGCTTTGCTCGAGACTACAGTACACTGAACCTTTGCTCTTTATGAAGACTGGCTGCCATTCTTCAAAATGTTCAAATGTTTGTAAACATATTGGACCAAACTGCTGTGGTCATCAGTGCCTAGACTTACAAACTGCTTAAACTAACTTAAACTAACCTGAGGTCAAACACACACACCCATGCCCGAGGGAGGACTCGAACCTCCGACGACGAGTAACCGCGCGCTCCGCATCAAGGCACCTTGGAACGCTCTGCCACTCCACCGCGGCTGTATTTTACATCGTGTATGCTTCTCCACGCCTGTTCTGATACTGTATGTCCTGTTCAACTGTGTGCAGTTGTATATATGAGTTCATTGGATTTTGTAATTTACATTGGTCAAAACAATTAGGGGATCAGTTGAAATATCTACGTTCTGAAGTATTCTCATCGGCAAAAGGAACTTAAATAGTTCGACGCTTTTCTGTCGGTTCTACGGAATGGAGACAGTAACATTAGGACAACCGAGATAGTGGTAATGGCAGCAAGTTGCTACAGAGGGAGTTGGTGTTGACTTGTGATTACTCTACCAAACGAATTACACAAGCAGTTGGGTTCGGGTAGTGTAGTGAGCAGGTAGTGCAATGCAAGAACAACGTGACTTACCTCAAGCTATGGCATGGAGAGCCATGGGAAGGTTAGATGCGGTACAGACACAGAGGGAGGTGTCTGCAAAGTGAAATTTCCAGGACCTGGACGCGATTTCAGTTAACAGGAACCAAGAAACCGTTAAAAGAAAGCAGGGCCAAGTTCACGGGTACCATAAGCAAGAGATGACTGTTATCTGCGGTTCACAGCCCGTCTAGACAGGAGGCTGAATGCAACTCAGCTGCAACGAACCCTCCAGGAAGCAAGAGGATGCGCATTATCAACACAAACGGTATGAAATCGCCTTCGGGAATGTGGCCTCTACGCACGGAGGTCTATGGTGTATGTCCCATTAAAACCACGACACCGTTTATCCCGTAGAAACTGGGCGGAGGAACATCAGGATTGGAGTTAACGAATGACGCCGGGTTCTGTTTACAGATGAGTCAAGATTTTGTGTTCATCCAATCATCGTTCTCTCATCTGGAGAGAATGTGTAACTCGGAACAATCTTGCTTATGGTGCTAGACGAATGGTGTGGGCAGTAGTCAGTATTGGCGGACGTACGGACCTCTATGTAGTTCAGAATAGCGCTTTGACTGCTTAGAGGTATAGAGACGATCGCCTTTTTGTTGTACCCTACGCTGGTGGCAGATGAGATGGGTACCTTCGGGTGGTCGATAACGCTCGTCCCCACAGAGATGCACTGGTGGACAACATGCTTGAAGCTGAGGGAATTGAACGAATTGAGTGGCCAGCTTGTTCACCGGACTTAAACACGACTGAGAATGTCTGGGATGCACTTGGCAGACGCACTGCAGCCAGACCAGCAGCTCACAAAACGGTTGCAGAGCTGGATATTGCCAATGGATAACGGCCAAACATCACTCAAGATCTGATTGATTACTTCATACTGTCCATGCCACGCAGATGTGCATCTGTTCTGGACGTCCAAGGTGATCACACACGATATTAGAGGGCAACGGGAATGACTTTTTCACAATATTGGTAGCCCCATAGTGGCTCGCTCCAAGTAAACGCCATGTAAACCTCAAGTAGAGTTGAGACAGCAAAATATCGCACTGTATAACACGCAAACTACGATATCTGAATAAAATGCGTTACTGCGTATATGCATATTGTGTGTGATATCACACTTGATCCCCTAATTGTTTTGAGCAGTGAAGTTCAAATTCAAATGTTTGTAAAGCTTAAGGGACTTAACTGCGGGGTCATCAGTCCCTAAACTTATAAACTACTTATGACCTAACTTATACTAAAGACAGCACAAACATCCATGCCCGAGGAGGGATTCGAACCCCCGACGGGAAAGGCCTCGCGCATCGCACCATATCGCCTCAATGCGCTCGGCCACTCCACAGCGGCGCAGTGTAGTTCGCAACACATTATTTTTAAACATAACATCCGATAATAAACTAAGAAATCGTAATCGGTTAGGTTACTACATTAACGGGATCAGAGAGGTTATGAGTAGGTTTGGACTATCTGAAGAAAAATACGTGGACCGAAGACGACGGAGGAAGCTGATTGGTAAGACCAAAAACTGACTATGGTTTGTGTGGCCAACGCAGTAAGTACAAAGGCCGACATAAGCATTCGAACGGTGTATTACGAATCATTGTATATACTGTAAACAAGGTAATATTTGTTTGGCAGCATGGAAATTTTAAACATATAAAAAACTAGCTTAAACCCGCGGCTCCACTCGCGTGTTGGTTGATTATGATAGATAAGCTATCTTTCAGTAGTGTATGAGACTGGTTTTGAAGTATGAAATGAAATATAATACATTCTTAAGAAACAAACATTTTTAATCAACATTTATCAGGAAAGTAAGTAGTGTGGATTAAATCACACGGAAAAATGCACTCGTTTCGATGAATACAAACACGAAATTCAACAATAATGATTGTTATATCACAGATCGATCATTTGATGTAATGCGCGAAACGTCAAATCATTTTTAAAAGAAATTTCTTTTTTACTGCTCTATTTATTTATTCTTATGTTTTCTTATTCGTATGCTTATCCTTACAGAGAAAGAGCTGAAGACATTGTAGCACGCATAGACCAAAGATATGGTCTGTGGCATCACGTTTCGCTGCATGTAACCTCTTTGCTATAGACTCGCAAACGTCATCGCTGGCCTTCAGTCCTATTTTTTTTAATAATTTGACGAATTTCAACCACCATATCTTCCATTACCTTATAGCTATCGTCATGGAACTGCTACAACGGGAGACTTCGGACAACAATTACACACAGACCATTCGTTTGCGTTTTGTAGTTTTCGCTGCAGAGCGAAATATTAACACACACACACACACACACACACACACGTAGAATTTTATATACACCGATAACTTTCCATCCCAATATACTCCACCCATTTATCATTATCAACCCTCAAGCAACAATGTAACCAATAAAACCATTTTCAAAGAGTAAATATAATGTCCAAGAGTAACTATTGTTTGGCATTTCGCGTTATATTCTTCAAATTACTAAATATCTATCAGATCGCTATAAAACTGTGCCTAAAACCTTCCTCAGGTATAAATTAGTAACTGTACCAGACATTCACACACATATATATATATATATATATATATATATATATATATATATATATATATATATATATATCCGATCGCCATAAAACCGTGCCTAAAGCCTTCCCCGGGTATACATTAGTAACTGTACAAATTTTTAGCTCTTTATGTCTTGTGGTTCAGACGTGATAAACGTACACCGAACAGACATTCACATTTATAGTAATAGATAAGCCTCATGCGTCCATAAAACTATATCCAGGCTACCATACTGCATGCGTTTTCCACAAAGTCCTTAGTTATTTTACTGCCCCCCCAATAGACAACATAAGTTTTCGAACGTACCCAGTCGCGTTAGGTGTTGAATGTACCCTAAACGCCTCACGAACACAGCTGTTGGATCCCTACTGTGGCTCGAGACAGTCCCTAGTAGTTGCCGAGTCCTCGTAATCACCGACATACAAAATGGGACGAAAAGGAAGGGAGACAACGGTGGAAGACAGAAATGTTGCAATCAGTATGTGCAAACAAACAAAAATCTCATACCGAATTTGCCAGTGCACTTAGCAGAAGCAAACCTACAGTGTTCTGCATCATTCAGTTCTCCAATCAAACTAATAGTGTTGTAAACACACCTAGGACTGGCGCTCCTTCTAAATTCAATACCAGAGACAGGAAACAAATTATGAAAACGGTGAAGCATAATACAACAATTACTGAATCTGAGATTGCAGGATGCCTTGGACAACATTTTGGCACTATGGTCCACACAAGAACTGTTGAACTGGTTTTAAATAGTGTTGGCTATAATGCACGTGTTCCGAGGAAGAAGCCATCCGTCAATCTAGTGAATCAGAATACGTATAGAAATTGCTAATGAATATGTGATGAAACGAAAAGAATTCCAGTACTACCTTCTCTGGTCGGACGAGAGCAAATTCTTCCTACACAAGAGCGATGGACGTCTTAAAGTGTGGAGACTTCCAAATACAGACTGTAGCTACAGTACAACTTAGAAGTAGTTGCCTGATGGTGTGGGGCTGTATAGCTTCATATGGGGTTGGATAAGTGATGTTCATAGATGGAATCATGGGCAAGTTTGAATACAAAAGGATTCTTGAAAACAATCTTAAGAAGACTGCAGAGCGGCTGAAATTAGGAAATGATTGTTACTTCCCAGCAGGACAATGATACAAAGCATACTGCTGAAAATGTAAAACTTTGGTTCGCGTACAACATTCCTCACATGGTAAAGACACCGCCCCAATCACCAGATTTAAATCCCATTGAGAACATCTGGAAGGAATTTGAAGAGCGTGTGAGGAAACATCACATCAAAGATCATCTGAGATAACTTCTTCAAACCGAGTGGAGAAATATGGGTCCTGCAGTAATTCAAAGTAAAGGGATGATTAGTAAATACTGTCTGTTCTCTGTCAGAATACTTATGTCCATTTGTAAACTGACTATTTACTTTCTTTGTTGTAGTGTAAATACGTTTGTGTTACTTTTCATGAGTTTATATGTTTAATTGAAAACTGAAGTGTATTTTCTACCAGTTATATTTATGTATACTTTCTTTGAATAGCTATAAAATGATATAATTTAGAAATATGTTTACGTTCTAATACTTATGTCGGTCTCTGCAAGTAAGTAGAAGCACAACATCTATTTTCTATAAATTTATTTTTATTTAATTAAGCGGTTTTCGGTTAAATTCTGAAGACAACATTGTAAACCGAAAAACGGTTACCAAAATAAAAATAAACTAGTACAGCATACACAGAAGTTTGCTTTTAATTCAATATGATGATATTGTACCAAGATACGACGGAAGAATCCGTCGCAAAATAATGTTGTTTAAAAAAGGTCGCTAAGGGTGTACTGGTATGCTTAATCTGTGCAAAATATAGCGCGGCTACTGAAACGTAAATAATTTGGTTGTAAGTGTATGAAATTTTGTTTTCAAGAAAGAAGTAGTATCTTTTTAGAATACTAGACAGGTCGTGTAATATCCAAATTACATAAGTTATTTATTTATCTTTATAATGTTCCTCAGATGCAATTGCGTAACAAGTCTACACGGTCATAGAATGAGTCAAAACATGAAACTGTAACAGAAGAATAGTAAAATGAAACGTTTACGAATGCTATACATACGACAAGTCTAAGCATAAGTATAGGCGACATCGTAATACAGAAATAAGATTAATTTTATTTTTATTTTTCCAGGAGTTCCTTAACAGAATAGAAAGAGTGAGCCACAAGGAAACTTTTCAGTATAGAACTGAAAGTGCATACAATATTACTAAAATTCTTGAATTTTTGTGGTAGCTTATTGAGAACAAAAATAGATATAAATTGGTCAACATTGTCCAATTCTCCTTTTTTATAGAAATGTTTCACTACTGACGTGATTACACTAACCTGTCAGGAAACTGAGATTACAAATATGGCTAAGTACTGGGTTAAAACACGCAGAACAGTACATCACTATACTGCTAGATACCCTATCATGTCCATAAAGTCCTTAGTCTTCAGAGATTTAATTACTGACTCATTCTCCATCTTGTCAGTATACGGAGAGCTATTTCAGTTAACAGCATCAGAATGCTATTTTTAGAGAGTTATATTATAACCTGTAGTAGCTAAGGTTCTGTTTAACTCACCTGCTATATTCTAAAAGTGATTATTAAATGCTGTAACAGAAACACTGACTTTAAATCCTCAACTTTGTGCTGTTGAGGAAAAAAATTTCTTCACGACTGACCATACGTTTTTAATTTTGTCATGAGAACTAGCTATTCTTTTTGCATACCACATACATCTTGTCTTCTTAATGACAGTTTTCAGAAACTTACAATAGGGTAAGGTGGTACAAATTCGATATAGGTGCAATTCCGATCAACGTAAGTTTTCGCGTCATTTGTCAGTCTCGTAGTGTCACGTTGTGTGGCGTTATAGTGTAGCAGGTTTCTAGAGCTCCTCCTGTCTTTTCTAAGATTACACCACTTTGTGCTAAGAAGATATAAATGTTTTCCTGTTAAGAGGTAAGCGAAGCTACTTAGTCTAACGCGCTCTTGTAAATTTTATAGTTAAGGGTGACTGGATTCGCTGACAAAAATTCAATGTTTGGTACCACGGCGTATGCGTTGGTGCCTGACGGAAAAAGTGCTTTTTATGTGGAAGATGCCAGTAATCAAAATTTTACAAGGAAGTGATCACAATTGTACCTAGTGTGGTACATTTTCGATCGATTTTTCTCAGTTCGGTAACCTTCTTTTGTGTTTATACTAACATTTGAAATTGTCTAATATTTGTGTCACATAATCATCAAACATCCAAGAACAAGGGACATAGTTAAAATTATTTCTTTTCCCAATATATTTCCAGTTTCAATAACATTTGTCCGAAATGATCGAAATTATGCCACCTTACCCTACTGTTTGTAATGGGCTGCTACAGGTTGATTTGAGTGCTAACTATTTGGTGTAATTCCGCTTTGTTCTACACGATATTCTTTCCGTCTCGTCAACCCCCTGCCTGCCTGCTAATGGCAGTATCCTGTTTTGAGCGTTAGAGCGTTCTATCGGAAAGAAACTTTTAAAGATAATCAGAAATGTGTTGAGGAAAACAGTGAAGCCAGGGTGACGCAGTATTGGAATATCTGTGCAGGTGGGTGTTTTCTTTGGTTTCACGTTGCACTTTGCTGGACGGATGTAGGACTGTTGGGCGCTTGCAGGACGTGAAGCGGCTTCCGCTGGAGTGACCAGGATGTGCTTTTTGGCGGCTGTTTCTTTCTGCGCGCTGCTTTCTGTTCCAGTCAAGCGTTCAGTCGCACGACTTTTTTATGTTTCAGACACGAGAGAGTCTGGGCGCAGCGCCGCCACGTTGCCTACAGAAGAGCCACTTCCAGGCATCCTCAACATCACACGCCCACACCTACTGCTTTATCCCTTAGGAATGGGACTATTGTGCTTCTCGGAACATATGGTAAAGAAAATTTTTACCTGTCAAGCGTAGAGCTTATTTCCATGCTTAGCTTTATAGTTAATAACTAGTGTATACAAGGTACGCTGGAAATTTGTCATTTCTACACCCATGTTAAAGTAAAGCATTCTTGAATCAGAAGGTTCGTTTGAACACTGCAGTACTTTACGGATTAGATAAGGTCGTTTTGAGGGTGGCGTGTTAGTTGCTTCAATCAAATAGTGTGTCGATAACCCCAGTGATGCAAACTTTGGCGTAGCCAGGATATTATCTCGGGAGGGGTTTTCATTGTATGGACATTATTACAAAGTGTACTCTTAATAGAAGTGAAAACGGCATCAATACTGTATACGTTATTGCAAAGGACTATATGCTAGAGTGTTACCAAGGTGTAAAAATTAGTAAACTTCTTAAGCAGCTAAATATAGCCCAAAATAGGAACAATGCAAATAATATAATTAAGTTAGAGAAATGCAGAGCAAACCACGGATGGCAAGGAGAAAGGCAATGCGTAAAGCTTTCAATAACTTCTGAAGCATTAACAGAGAAGCACTCCCTAACTCAAATTTTTGCTGTTCCTGAACGTTGTCTGTGGCAAAAAATAAGTCCACTCTTAGACTAGACAGGCACCTTGATTCGTTTACACGAGAACTGCAAGAAATATTGTTGACTGACATTGTAATTACTAACAGTGGTGTTGAAGCATCGCTCAAATCTCTAAAGACAAATGAAGCTCCAGGGCCCGACAGAGTATATCAATGTTTCTGTACAGAATCTCCGCTGGACTTAGTCCCCCTATTTACCATAATTTACACTGGTTACCGGAAGCAAGGAATTCTTCCTAGATATTGGAAAACAACCAAGCCACATTGACTACATGGAGCAGACAAATTAGAAGAAGACATCCAAGGAAAAGACAAAGTAAACCGTTCATTATTTCAATAGTAAATGCCATAAATGTTAATATATTTAACCCACAAAACGGTCGATTCCTCCATGTACAAATGTTTACCCAGGTGTGCACCTCTTCGCCTGAAATATACCGGTGGCCATGAATGTCTTTCTTTCGAGGCCCCAAAAATATGGGAATGGCATGGGGAAAAATCTCGAAAATTTACGGAACATGTGCAACCGATTCCCAGCCTTCACAAAAAGTAGACGGGTTTCATCCTGATACATACGGAAGCCACTGTTTTTGTAAGCCTTTCCAACATTTCGGGAGGGGTTTGAACCCCAGAACCGTCCCCCCCCCCCCCCCAACCACACTCAGGCTACGCTCATGGATGCAAAGGATAATTCCACTCTGAAATAAATAGTACAACACCGTCTTTGAGTTTCCATTTCACACAAGATTTATTGTTGAAACAGTGCACATGGTGTATTTGTAATGATTAAATTTACAGATCAGTGGCTCAAGCGGGACTGAAGCACCACATCTTAATCAATGCTGAAGCACCCATATTAGTGTGTGGCGTAGCCTCCACGAGTGGCATTCTAGGCGCTGATTCTGGCATCCATTAGACCAAACATTTGGCGAATACTGTCTTTGGATAGAGTATTCCACGCCAGCTCAATCTTTTCACGTAGTTGGTGTTTGACACGTGGCACGTGTCAGTTGTCGTCCCAACATATCCTTCACCTGCTAGATTGGAGACAGGTCTGCAGATCCTGGTGGCCAGGGAAGTTGCTAGTCGTCTGGTAGGAAACGTTGAATTTCACGCTTAGTTTGTGGGCGGGGATTATCCTATTGGAACTACACATCACCCTCCTATTACAAGAATGGCAAAATCTCGGGTCTTAAAACATTCTACCCCTACCAAACGCTGGTCGGCGTTTTCTCCACAAAGAACAATAGTGAACTTGAGATGATCATTTCGTAGTTTTTTATTCATCCAAATATGTTTCGGAGAAGGTTCTCCATCATCCGAGAGATTTTATTACTGCATCTGTTAAATCTACATCTACAACTATATCTACATGGATACTCTGCAAGTGCGTGGCAGAGTGTTCATCGAACCACATTTATGATATTTCTCTATAGTTCCATTCTGTAATAGCTCGCCGGCCACGGCGGCCGAGCGGTCTGCGGCGTGCCAGTCACGGTCTGCACGGCCACTAGGGTCGGGGGTTCGAATCCCCCCTCGGGCGTGGATATTTGTGCCGTCCTTAGCATTAGCTAGTTCATAAGTAGTTTGAACATCAACATAAGTTCGCTGCAGAAATCTTGAACATATTCTCACTTCTAATGTAGTAAAATTTTTTGATATAGAAAAGCTTCTATCCATACAGCAGCACGGCTTTAGGAAGCAACGATAGTGCGACACTCAGCTTCTGCTTCTTTCTTATGACATCTCGCGTGCTATGGATGAAGGCCAACAGATATACTGCATATTTCTCGAATTTCAAAAGGCGTTTGACACGGTGCCGCACTACAGACTGCTAAAGAAGGTACGATCATATGGAATAGATAACCAAATATGTGAGTGGCTCAAAGACTACTTAAGTAATACAACCCAGTACGTTGTCCTCGATGGCGAGTGTTCATGAAAGACTAGGCTATCGTCAGGCGTGCCCCATGTAAGTGTGATAGGCCCCCTATTATTTTCTATCAATATAAATGATGTGACGGACAGAGTGAGTTGTAATCTGCGGCTGTTTGCTGATGATGATGTGGTGTACAAGAGGGTGTCGTCAAGTAATGACTGTAGTAGGATGTAGGATGACTTGGAACAAATTTCTAGGTGGTGAGAGGAATGACAGCTACCTATAAATGTAGAAAAATATAAGGTGATGCAGATGAGTAAGAGAAACGATCCCGGAATGTTCGAATACAGCATTGTTAGTGTGGTAGCTGACTGCGTTGCGTCAATTAAATATCTAGGCGGATGGTCGACCTCGGTTTATTGGGAGAATTTTGGGAGGATGTGATTCGTATGTATAGGAGACCACATATAAAACGCTTGTACGACCCCGTCTTGAGTATTGCTCAAGTATTTGGGATCCCCACCATAGCAGATTAAGAGTAAACAAAGAAGGATATCAGAGACGGGCGGCTAGGTTTGTTATTGGTATGTACGATCAAGACGCAAGTGATATTCAAATGCTTCGGGAACTCAACTGGGAGTCGCTGGAGGGAAAGCGACTTTATTTTCGAGAAACACTGATGAAGAAATTTAGAGGGCCGAAATTTGAAGCGGAATGTAGAACGGTTCTATTTCAGCCAACTTATATTTCGCATAAAGACCGAAAGATAAGACCAGAGAGATTAGGGCTCGTACAGATGCGTACAAGCATTCGTTTCCCTCTCGTTCTATATGGGAGGGGAACAGGAAAGCAAGTAACTAGTAGTGGTATTCAGTGGCCTCCGTCGCGAGCCTCTGGGTGGATTGCGGAGTATGTATGTAGATGTAGAATATCACGACGTGTGTGCTTCGTGACGTCCAGACCCTCTTCTACAGGTGTGAGAATGTCCATCTGACTATTGCAACCAGCATTGTTGCACAACTGTCGCAGCACGTCCAACTTGTGTAGAATTCTCCGTAGGAACCATTCCGCATTTGGAAGGCCACAGTGTGAGCCCTTTCAAACTCGCTCAGTTGGCTGTAGGAAACAAGAGGGCGTCTCCGTGGCAAGACGCCTGTTTGCTGCACACGTTGATATAACACTGACCTCTATGGCTGTAAACATTCCCTATTAAAGGCTACACACAGATGGCACTGTGTCATTATGCTACCTGTTGACGCACGAAGTTGAAACCATTGCCAGTACATCTAATATCCCCCAAGTGTCATCTGCCGTCACAGGATCAAAGGCAGTGGCGTATTAGGTGTACTAATATTTTTTCCTTCAGTGTACAATCTGAATGGCAGTGTAAGTCTGTTTTTTCACGTTAAAAATGCTTTTTCACAATTGGGCGCAGCAATGAGTAAACTAAAAAATCCTATCTCTTCCGAAGGTATTTACCTCAAACATATTCATCGAGGCATGAAAAATTAATTTTCTTCGCTAAACTGTTTTTTGTCATTTCCTGATACTGCGAACCCTGTTTGCAAATTTAGTGTTTCTAAGATGTACTGTTGTGGTCTAACTAATGGAGGAAGGATGTAATGGAAAGGGTAGGAGGCATGTCGGTAATACGGATGCAGTGGAGTGGAGGATCATTACTCCAGTTAATGAGTTAGGCTTGCCACGTCAGGTCAATAGTCCTTCCTATGGCATACAAGGAGGGAATTCCTCTGAGACTTATAATTAGTAATATTGGCGCACCTACATGCTAGCTGGCAAACTACCTGAAACACATCTCAGTAAATATGTGGGTAGGTAGAACACCACATTCTCAGCTCCGAAGACTTCGTACATCACCTGAGTTATCTGCGGCTGAAGGATACAGATTTTATGATCATTCAATGAACTCTTACTCTTTATGACAGTACTACTTTCTGTTTCCTGAAACTAATTTTGGAAAGGTTCGACGATTGTTTCACAGAAGTTTTTATCACGTGCTGCGTCTACTTATTTCCTGTTCGATGGAAAATATTATGGCATGGTGAGAGGTAGTCCGTTACCGCCTTCCACGGCGAATGTACACAAGGAATACTTTCAATCAAAGGTGCTAGAATTCAACAACTTGAAATCAGCGAGTTTCTGTCCGTACGAGGGTGGCTGCATGGATCGCTAACACGTCAGGAGTTCCTGGAAAATTTAAACTATGTCCATCATACTATAAAACTGACGGTGGAATTTGAAAAAGAGGGTTAACTAGCTTTCCTCAACATGTTAATTAACAGGAGAACGAACGGATTCCTGCGTCAAATTTTATAAAATGTTCAAATGTTTGTTAAGCTTAAGGGACTTGACTGCGGGGTTATCAGTCCCTAAACTTACAAACTACTTATGAACTAGCTAATATTAAAGACGGCACAAATATCCATGCCCGAGGGGGGATTCGAACCCCCGACCGTAGTGGCCGTGGAGACCGTGACTGGAGCGCCTCAGTCCCCGCGGCCGGCTCAAAATTTATACAGAAAATCCACACAACGTGACCACTGTTTTCACGCTCGAGCCGTTCGTCTCAGCTAAAGACTGTGCTTCATAGAGCAGGAGCAATTTCAGTCATGAAAAGTCTTGCCGGATAATTACAATACTTACGAATGGCGTTGCGCAAGAATGGGTACTAATTTCATCAAACGGAAAGGGCGACGTTGTTAGTAAAAAGAACCCGTGATAAACAGTGAAGAGAAGACAAATATCGCTTGTCTACTTTATGCTGGCCCAATATCCGAAAAGATCGGTAGACTCTTGCGGAAACTTGGCATCCAGTGTGTTTCTCTCCCTTTAACTAAGGCAAAAAGTTTTGTGATATTAGACATAGGTCTGCGAAAGGGGGGGGGGGGGGTCTACCGCATTCAACGGGAACGTGGCATGTCTTATGTTGGGCAAACTATCAGAACAGTCAAAGAGAGACGCAAGGGCCGCGGCGGAGTGGCCAAGCGCATTGATGCGCTATGCTCCGATGCTCGAGGCCGTTCCCCGTCGGGGGTTCGAATCCCCCTCCCTCTCGGGCATGGATGTTTGTGTCGTCTTTAGTATAAGGTAGTTCATAAGTAATTTGTAAGTTTAGGGACTGATGACCCTGCAGTTAAATCCCTTAAGATTCACAAACATTTGATCATTTGAGATGAAAGGAACACCATTCACACACCCGACAAAACAACCCGGAAACAAACTGTCGCTGAGCACAGTTAGGAAATGAAATATAATGAGCCCAGCTAGGACGGAATATTTAGGGAGACCATTTAAATAAAGATGTCAGAAAACTTAATAAAAAGGGATGGAGTCTTAAACTTAAATAACGCTTGGAATCCAGCAGTCAATTTATTAAAATCTCTAAAACACTTCATTCAGCCAAGATCGCTAAAAATTCATTTTCGTCTCAGTCACCATCTTCAGAAAGTCCAGTACAATCACTGCAAAAAGTTATACAAACTCTACAAACTGCAAGGTTATTGTGGTATACAAATAAAATGACAGTTAACAAAACATGTACATTACCTTAGCGTCATATGTAAAAATAGAACATAACCTTCTAACACACGTAAACATCTTGTTAAAGTTTTTCGTCACAGAGTGGTTCGTCATAATGAATAAAAATGTGGTCTTGGCCCAAGCAAACAGGGGACTGAACAGGAAAACATTGCACAACAGAGTTGATACAGATTGCCACTAGGTGGCAGTGGTGTCAAAACAAAACAATATGGATGCAAATTCAACTTCAAAGAAACATAGTACTGTGAAGTTACGAAATCCTATATAATATAAATGAAGAGATAAAGTTTCTCATATTATGAGAAGACAACTAGGTCGTTGTGCAAGTAGCCTAATGTCTACATAGAGTAGAAATACATAACTATAAATATAGATAAAGTAATATGTACACAGTTCCAAATACAGAAAAGCGTCCTACAGTGGAGTTGTGAAATACTTTCCTTTTTTATAATATATAAAAGTTAAGATAATAATTCTCATATTATGAGAAAAGCAGTCAGTCGTTGCATAAATAGCTTAATGTATACATAGAGCAGAAGGACTTTCTGAAGATGGTGAGAGCTAAATTTTTAGCGATTTGGCTGAATGAAGTGTTTTATATAAACTGTTGATCGCTCTCCAGCGGCGTAAAATGCCTTTTAACTATATTAAATTCTCGTTAGCCTTCACACCACCAGGGTTGAAAAATCCGAGAGAAAGTGCGTTTCAAGGAATATTATTGCGAGTCATGAAAAACGAAAGATCATCACAGAGCGCGATGGCCGTCAGGAATCGAGCTCGACTATTAATAGCGACGAAAGACCAACAATAGCCCACAGTTCGGTTGGGGCCCGTGCCTGGAGTATACACAATAGCTAAACTTGCAATATATGAAGAAAATGACTGGGTGTGACGGCGAAATGTGTAGAACTTGGAAGTACAAACTGAAGCTCACTGTTAATCTATCACGTATAGAAAACCTGATAAAATGCACGAGTTTATAATTTAATGAACAGGTATAGTTACAAATAAACTCATTTCAAAGTCATGGTTAAGTATTTAACTTCCAGTTTTGTTTTAAATTATCAGTATATACAATTGAATGTGCCTGGACGAAAATGCTGCACCAAAATGTCTAACGTAATGATGAGTTGTTTAATGATAACGTAAATCAAGTTTTATAAAATGCGATAAAAAAAGTGTAGCAAATATGTAATCTCTATTACACTGAATAAGTACAAAAAATGTACTACAAGCTATATAATTTCAGTTCTGCTGGTCCAACTTTACGAAAGTTTTCGCAACTTCTGTAATGATTGATAAAACCTATGTTTAGAGTACTAAAAATTAGCACCTCTAGAGAAATCATTACAGACGTCATTTAATACCGCGAATGCCACCCCTGGACTTTAGAAGCACCTGGATTTAAGAGTCCAGTCGGTTGTGTAGGTACATCGTATGCAGGTTAAGCCACTCCCTGACAATTCGATCATGTAGTTCCACAGATTTTATATAGGGTTTAAGGCAGATGCTTTCACAGCTCAACAGAACACTAATATAATAGGGGAGCGTACAGAAACTAATCACATATTCTTCCTTGCCGATGAACGTTGTTGTTGTCTTGAACAATGGCCTCTTGAGAGGCGACCGACCCATAATGTTCATTTCATGCAATTACCTTTAGAGTATTCTCTCTCTAAGAGATTAGGATCATCTTTTATTCGCTGCCTGCAGTAATTACTGTCGGGTTTGGAAGCGAGTTTGATTCAAAAGTCGTGAAAGGAGTCACTGGCCCCGCTCCTTCAAGACCATTCACCGACCACAATTATGACGTTATGGTTCGTGACAACGTGTTACACCACTGCTTGGGGACTCGTTGACCTGATCACTTTGAAACACCATCAAATCGAGCCACTTCACAAACCTTTACGCCGATGGACACGATCAAACTCAATGGACCTTTTTGGCTCTCATTTCCTTCCCGCAGGGAACAACTGAGGAGAAAACCACCGTGACCGTGGATACGACTCAACAAATGAATTGTAACAGAAGGACAGAAAGTGTCAGCCCTGAGAGGAAACTCTTCAGAATGTGCGTGTATTACTATTAAGAGTTTTGAATTCTAGTTGCAGCTTATTGCATATGGATCTAGCAGAACACCACACGCCTTTCTGTAACTCTCTGAAATAAGCTGATATTGTTAACAGCAAACGGCATTAAGCAAAATATGTGTTGCGAGGCAGTGTCGGAATTTACAGACTACTGAGTAGGGGTCTACATAATGTTCACGAGCTTACACCGCATATTGCTCGAACCGCCCATTGGAATAGTATCTGAAGAAATGATGGTTCAGCATGAAAACTAGTCTGCTTTGCTTATTTTCATTTGCTTATGAGTATGGTGTTAATTTTGGGGCATATATTCAGATTCATATATGCTCTTTTTGGCTTGCCACATTTGAATCAGAAGATAACCCCCCCTCCCCCCAAACACCATACCTGATAAGCGAATCAAAATAATCTGTGTAGACTATTTTTCGTATTGAAATATCACTTTTCAGGTACTGTTCCAACGGTATATATTAAGCAGCACATATTGTTTGAACAATATTTTGAACGTGTATCTATTGGTATGCCTAGGAATTTCAACTTTTTAGTCTCATATGCCCGCTCGGTGTAATTAAAATGTAATATTTGTCAAATTGTGTGTTAGAAACTCTAATAAGTGCGTTTTACTGTCATTTAACATCAATTTATTTTCTGCAAGCCATTATTTCATTAAAAATATTTAAAATCGTCTGTTATTCTAAAAGGTATATTATTCATTCATTTCTACAAATTAAAAGCAACAGTGGCCCAAGAACTGACCCCTGGGACATTCTCCCCCCCCCCCCCCACCCCGACCACCCCACACTTAACTATGCCCTATTGTGACTGCATGTAGAAGCAATTCTCAACACAGCTGAGAATTGTGCGCTACTTTCTTTTTCTATAATGGTCCAGTTTCTGCAGTAGTTTGTGGTAATCAACACAATAAAACTCCTTCGTTAAATCAAAGAAGACGCCTAACGCTCGCAGCTTTTATTTAATACATTCTGTGCCTCTTAGAGAAAAGGGAGTGTACTATCTTCAGTTCTTCAACGACTTCTGAAGCCATAAAAGTACAATTGACAGGGAATAATGAGAATTAAACTTGAATGTACACCATTTTCAATAACTAACAAATACCGATGTCATAGAAATATGTCTAAAATTGTCTTTATTAATTCAGTATCACTACTAAAAGAGTTATGTGACAACCTGTTTCAACTAAGTTTTTGTTTAATTCAACTGCTACATTCAAAAAGTGATTGTTAAATTCTGTGTGTAAATACGACTTATCAGTAGAAGAAACATTTCAACTATGCACTGAATATAAATCCTCATCCTTGTGCAGCGGACCAGGGACCTAACACTTCCTTCTCAACTGACCATATGCTTTTAAGTTTATCCTGAGGCTAAGTTCTTCTTTTTGCATACCTCATACCTTACGCTCGCAAATGACAATTTTCAAAACTTTACAATACTGTTTGTAACGGGGTTCTGCAGCTCTACTGTGACAGCTTCGAACCTTTTGTTATAATTCCAGCTTTGTTCTTATTCCCTTTCCTTCCACCCAGGCTGCCTGTTAGTAGCAGTACCCTGAACTGACAAAAGCATTATGTTTACCATTTAGGTTATCAGCACTATACATATATTGCTACTCTTGTTCCTTGTTAGAGTTGTCGTAGCGAGACTGAATATCAAAATTCCCAAAGCCACCAAGATTAAACAAAAAGTATATCTACTCAAAAAGGCATATAGAAATTTGCTTAGCCGGCCGCGGTGGCCGAGCGGTCTGCGGCGCGCCAGTCACGTTCTGCACGGCCTCTACGGTCGGGGGTTCGAATCCCCCCTCGGGCATGGATATTTGTATTAGATAGTTCATAAGTAGTTTGTAAGTTTAGGGACTGATTGCACCGTAGTTAAGTCCCATAAGCTCTACAAACATTTGAACATTTTTTGAAGAAATTCGCTTAACGCGTTTCTAAGCGAGAATCTCCAGTCTTCCGAAACTAGCATATCATCATCTGTTACCAATTACAGAAATGTTGAACGTACTTGCAGAACAGAGTACTTGAAATGTCATGACACAGTCGAGACTAGGTAAATTTCGTTGTTTATATGCAGTTCTGCTAATTGTAAACTTTCTTCAGTGTAAAATCTACTTACCGTAAAACGTGAAGCATTACATACTTCATTTTTTAAGGTGATCCAACGGATCAAAATACGTTACCGAACAGAATATATTCCAACTGAGACAGCTCCAGAAACTATGAAATAGGGCATCTACAAAGGAGGCTGCTAAGAAATGTTGTTATGAGTGAGGGATCCATGATAAATATGACTAAATGAGAATATTAAATGCCGAGTGACCCATTTAGTGCTCAGAATGCAAGAACTCACTCCCTCAAACCATTTATTGAGATCAACATAAAATAACGCTTCGTAGTTCTTTCATATAGTGCAATTAGAGTTACACACAAAAATGTCAGAGAAAACAATGTTGGCAAATATAATTGACTGTGTTTGAGCTCTTTACACTGAGTAAAGAATGTAACTGCTGACTAGTTCACTGCATCTAAACCGGCAAGAAGGTCTGTGTCCAAAAGGACCTCTCATCAAGACAGCTCTGCTTCTGTGGCAAATGCGGTGATGGCCCGAAGCCCGTCACCACGGAGTCGATTGGAGAAAGTGTGGCCAAGTGCAGTGTAGCGTTACCGTGTCTGTTCCTGAGCTCTGGTGACCGCGTGGCGTCTGCAAGAACACGGCGCAGGGCAGAAAATGTTGCGGGGGTCTTACTGATATGGCCACGTAGAAGAAGAAGTACAATAGTTCCAAACTCCGCTCCGCTCCGCAGCGAGGCGCTTTAGACCGCTCGGCTACTCCACCGCGGCACAGCGTAGTCGTAAAAGACGAGTCACAAAATCGGATGATTTTTCTAAGGATGGACAAGGAAATCGGCCATGCCCTTTGAATGGAACAATCCCAGCAGGGGAAATCACGGGAAACCCAAATCTGGATGGCCGGAGGCGGGTTTGAGCAACACCGTCTAGAGACAAGGCGCCACAATAGTCTGTGTCACGTCACACCGAGTAGACCGCGATCGCTAGTTGACTCGCTGTCGCTACAAGGTAGTGGGCTGTGCCCCAGCGACCAGTCAGTTAGCTAGCCATGGCGGTCTACTCGGTGTGACGTAAGGCGGACTGTTGCGAGACCTCGTCTAGACGGTGTTGATTTGAACCGCAGTCATTCAGAACGCGACTCGCTCAGTACTTGTCGGCGACGTACGCCGTCCAGGTCGCTACGGTGACGTCTTGAACTGAAACACATCACTGCATTGGTGTTGTTGTCGCCTGGAAAGCGCAGTGTAGTGGCTCTCATTGTGATGGTACTTAGGACTCTCCTTTGCCGCACGGGAGTTTCCAAGCGGTCTGGAGCCCCACGTTGCAAATCGCCCGGCCTCCCGCGTCGGACGTTCGAATCCTCCCTCTGGCATAGATGTCTGTGTTGTCTTTAGTAGAAGTTTGTTCATAAGTAGTTTGTATGTTTAGGGACTGATGGCCCCGCATTTAAGTCCCATAAGCTTTACAAAAATTTGAACATTTGGACTCTCCTTTCAGCTCCTGATGGTGCTGTCCTGTTTTGGTGCACTATAGGCCCCAACACAGCAGATTATATACAAAAGAGGATGCAACGAATGCTCACAGGTTTATCTGACACAAAGGAGAGCGTCACGGAGATGCTCAAAGAAACAACAACGACAACACATATGAATGTAAAAGTCTTGGGTATAGATGTCAATTATCCAGTAGGAAACCTATGTACGAAGCTTCAAGAACCAGTATTTATTACAGAATCTGCGAATACACTGCAGCCTCCTATGCAGAAACCGCGGTTACGAAAGTGAAATAATTATAGTACACACAAAGGAATTTAATTACTCGTTTTTCCTACAGTGTAAGTGAATTGTACGAAAAAACCAGTTATGTAATACAATGGGAAGTACCCTATGTTACTAAGCGATCAGCGATTCACATGTGGGTCTGGATGCAGAAGGAACTGTAATAAACGAAATGTTGGCTTTCTCCGATCTGATCAGTTAATGTGGATTCCATATCACAGTTTGTATTTTTCACGTCATAAAATAATTATGTGAAAGAAGACATAATTAAAAAGAAAAAAGTTCTTGCACTAATGGAAGATAGATATTCAAACCTAAACATCAGTAGACTATACTTTTCGCCTAAACCACCGAGCCCAACAAAATAATATACCCATACAGTTATTTGTTAGTGGAAACCTTCTTATTACATTTCGTAAGAATGAAATTGGCTGTTTATGACTTACGAAGGAAACTGCAGTAATAGTTTAAAAACTAAACTAAAGTATAGTTGAAGTTGTAACGATCTGCTATGCTACTTTACCAGTATTGCTACCGTAGAATAAAATTACAGTATGCTGACTGCAGGGACATTTATCGTTGGCATCAGTTATCCAGGTCCTCATCCCGTCTCTGGAGAAGTGCTGCTCGCAGGACATGAAAATATAAGCAGTTTGATGTCCATATAATGACATGGAACAGGGCGGCTGCAGTGCTCCTAGCAGCTTGGCAGTGCTTTAAAAATGGAGAAACATTAGTTGTCATCTAGGCTGATGCGAGAACAAAGTCCTGATGTCAGCACTTTATAATAAGGGGTCAAGGGATTAGATCAAGGTGCTCCTTCTTCAGCGACAAGAGTGAATGTTCTCCTTGGTGAAAAATCAGTCCCAGAGTCAATGTCCTTCTTGGTCTAAGTCTTCCTGCAACAAAGGTTCATTGTTCTCTACGAGTTAGTCACGTAGCCCCATCACTTTTATTAACGATCTGTCATAATTTATTGTTGAATTATCGTAATAATGGAATATCAACATTTTCAATAAATTATTCTGGATTTATAACCACATATATATGAAAATTCTCCAACGTTTTAGTGACCAGTGGAAGTTGTCTTCTTCAGGTGGTGTGGTCTTGCGGTGAATCAGCAACTTGGGAACAATGGCCAAAAAGTAGGACAGTTTTTCGTAGTTGTAAAAATGCGTCCAATTTATATTGAGCACAGAAATACAGCTGTTATTATGTAACCAAAATAAACTTAACGCAAAAGCAAATGTAGACTTTTCACTGGTTCTTTCGCCTTTTCTTGGTATAACATCATCATATTGAATTAAAAGATCAATTTTCTGTATGTTCTATAAGCTAATGTTTATTTGGTTAACCGGTTTTCAGCTTAGAAGGCCATCTCCAGGCTTTAAAGCCCCATTGGACTCGCATTCGGGAGACGGTGGTTCAAATCCACCTCCGGCCTTCCAGATTTCGGTTTTCCGTGATTTTCCTAGATCATTCCAAGCAAATGGCGGGATGGTTCCTTTGAAAAGGCACGGCCGATTTCCTTCCCCATCCTTAATCCAAAGAGACCGATGTCCTTAGTAGCTTGTTGTCTTAAAACCAAAAAACCAAAACCTTAAAAACTGGTTAACTTAATAAAAATATACTCGTAGAACACATAATTTTAATTCAATATGATGATGTTCTGCCAATAACCGACGGAAGAATCAGTGAAAATGTACTCGTTTGCCTTTGCTTTAATTTTGTTTGGCCTACTACAGCTACATCCCTGTACTCAGTAAAAAATGGACACATATGACATTTTTACTGGAATCCATCTATACTACCACCTACTAAAATATTTATTATTCCTCCTGAAACACTGTGTATTCACAATGCACTAATAAGCCCAGAATAATTTCGTTGACAGTGACAATGTTCGCTCTCAAGCCTATGCGTTCACATATCACCACAATTTACAACCTAGTTATAATTGTTTACTACCCATAAATAAGGATTTTTCCCTCTCCAGCCAATACACTGCCACTGCTCCGGTCATCACATGTATACTATACACATTAGCAAAAGGATCGCAGAGAAGCACCATCAGAGACCTGACACAGCCCCTACGGAGCGTTTAAAGACTAAGCATGTATCCACTCCTCTCCCTCATTATTCATTTTCACTAAAGAGCGAAAGAAACTGGTTCACCCGCATGTGGGTAGTGAAGGGCCTGTGTCGCAACACGGTGTAGTATGGACTCGACTAATGTACGAAGTAGTGCTGGGGGAATTGACACCATACAGCCTGTAGGGCTTTCCATACATCCGTAAGAAAACAAGGGTATGGATATATCTTCTGAACAGCACGTTGCGAGGCATCCTAAATATGCTGAATAATGTTCATATCTGGAGAGTTCGGCGGCCAGCGGAGGTGTTTGAGTGTTCCGCGAGCCAGTCTGTAGCAATTCTATACGCGTTGGGTGTCGCATTGTCCTGCTGGAATTGCCCAAGTCCGCCACAATACACAGTGGACATAATGGATGCAGTTGATCAGCCAGGTCGCGTACGTTCGTGTCACCTATCAGAGTTGTAGCTAGACGTATCACGGGTCCCATATCACTCCAACTGCACACGCCCCAAACCATTAGAGAGCTTCCACCAGCTTCAATAGTCCCCAGCTGACATGCAGGGTCCACGGATTCATGAGGTTGTCTCCATACCCGTACACGTCCATGCGCTCGATACAACTGAAAACAATTCATCAGACCAGACAACTTGTTTACAGTCATTAAATGTTTGTAATTCCATGGGACCAAAATACTTTGGTCATAAGTCGCTAGACTTATGAAATACTCAAACTAAGTTAAACTAACCTAAGGACAACACACACATCCATGTCCGAGGGAGGATTCGAACCTCCGATGCGGGAGGTCTCGCCATCCGCAACGTGGCGCTCCAGACCGCACGGGTACTCCCGCGCGACTACATTCATCAACAGCCCAAGCAAGGCGTTGCCGACCACACGCAGGTGTATGTATGTGTGTGTAATTTCGCAAATGAATAATATGACGCCCCGTATAATGGAGTGCGCACCTCGATGTGAGACTGTACAAATGACGTTACCCAAGTTGCTACTACAGTTCCTAAATTAAATGCATGACAGTTGTAGTACTCATAGTTTTGGACATGTAATTTTCCGAATTGGTGTTTGTTGATCGGTAAGCTGAACGTTGTACCATTCACTGATGTAAACAATCTATTATTATTTTAAATAATAGATTTTATAGTAGTTAACCAATTTAAAACATTTATCTTAAGAATTTTATATATTTTACCGTTATCTAAAGTGAACACATTGACAGCGAGAGTAATAGCAATTTGTGTAAGCGAGGAAAGGGACGAAGGATGAAGAACGAGACAAAAACACAAAAGGTGACTTTCGGCCTTCTCCAGAACCGAACCATTTATCCACCTTGGCTTACTTCGGTGGTCGCTTCATCGAACTGATCCGCTGCCACAGATTAAACAGCTCTATCCTGGGTAATGGAGCGCAGTCTAAGAAGGAATTAGATTGGGTAATGAAACAATAAAAATGGTAGATGAGTTTTGTTACTTGGGCAGTAAAATAACACACGATGGTGGTCGCAGTACAGAGGATATAAAATGCATAAAGGCAATGGGAGAAAAGCGTTTTTGAAAAGGAGAAATTTGTTAACTTCGAATATTAATTTAAGCGTAAGGAAGTCCTTTCTGAAGGCATTTGTGTGGAGTGTTGGCTTGTATGGGAGTGAAACATGGACAATAACAATGCGGACAGGAAGAGAGTAGAGGTTTTTGAAATGTGATGTTACAGAACAATGCTGATGCTTTAGGTCGAACTGTTCAACCGATCGGCACCAAATTTTACAGACAATTGTTGGCTACCAGAGACCAGAACCTCGCTTTTTGAAATATTTCGTACAAGAAATACGTTAGAAGTATCAAAAAAAGCCTTTTGTAATGTAATTTTAATTGCAAATAAACCGTTCAACTGACGCGAAAATTGAATAAACGAATTTGTAGAGGAGAAAATTCTCTACAACTTTGTTCCCTTACTTTTTTTTCATATCTCGTATCGTTTGAGAGATATTTGCAAAAATAACGGAGTTTTGACACCCACCATTGAATTAACGAAAACTAGCCTTCGCAGATGTCACGTGACATTCCTCGCCTAGAACTCTCTGTGGCATACGCCATCTTGCGTTGCGTATTTGATGATTTTCTTATTGTAACTTACACGTTGTCATTTCAGAGCAATGGCGCACTGAAGAATTAAGAAAAACAGGTCGTTCTTCGTACGATAAATGATAATGTAGTGTCTACAAATGCCATATTAGCATCAGTTAACAACGGCCATCAGTAGTATGGGATTAAAGAACACACGTCCTAACTATTAGCCGTCGCGTATTGGGTAATGCGTTGGACTGTGATGCTGACTGTCAGTGGTTCGGAACCCGCCACGGCCTATTTTTTTTTTTTCCCTAAAAGGGTTTCAGACACTCTTATTAATTAATTTTTTATTATTTAGATTATTATTTTGGTCCCAAATATTTGCAAAAACTTATAGAACTACAAATTTAAAGTGGTCCGTAAAACACGTCGGTGCGATTTTTTTTCTTTTGTTAGAAACAGCACCCCACCCTCTCGTTGAACGCACTGCGCCAGCGCCTACTGAGCACCCTGACAACGCATCAAGGCCACTCCTCGTAGCTTTAGTCCCGCCAGTAGTTCGCCTACTCTATTCCAAACCTCGCAGAAATTCTCATGACCAGCTCTTGTGGAAGAAAGGATGTTGTGGAGATATGGCTTAGTCACATCCTGGGGATGTTTCTGGAATGGAAGTTCCACTGTGCAGCGGAGTGCGCGCTGATATATAACTTCGAAGGTGGAAGGCGTTAATTGCAGTGCAGCGTTGGACCGTGCGCAAAGTGCAGTGAAGATACTTTCAGAAGCGTGTTTAATGAGTCGAGGAACACAATTCTTTCTTACTTATTATACGAAAATGCCCAAAATTTTCATGTTGAGTGGTGGTAGCGTTCTGTGGGTAGTGAGCTCGCTTTGGAAATATACGGTAGTTGTTTGAACGCTGGCCGAAGTGGTTGCAGCGAGATTTTGCAGCAAGCGGCAGCGCGAGTAAAAGCGGACAAAAATGCGCTACGTGGAAAGCCGTGTCACGCTCGACAGGCCGGCGGAACGTGACTCAGCCGCGGCCACGGCTCTCTAATCCCGGCCTCGCCAAACTCAGGTGGACGCCTACGCCTGCATCTGCATCTACACCAGCCACAACACTCTCACATCTAGCACTTTATTGCCAACACGTAGCAATGTTCCAGCTATTTTTCGCCATAGTCACCAAAAGAATTGAGACACTGGTCATATCGTGGAGTCGGCTTTTGTATTCCTGTGTCGCAGAAGTCTGCTGCCTGTGAATGGAACCTGAGACTGACAGTCGTCTTCAGCTCTTCGGCGTTGTCAAAGCGCTGGTCGGAGGACAGCAACTCCTTGAGGTGTACGAAAGATGGAAATCTCTGAGAGAAATATCAGGACTGTGCTGGATGATCAAATGTCTCCCAGCCGAACTTCTGCAAAACACTTGCTGTGCGCCTAGCCGTACGGGGACTAGCATTGTCGTGGAGCCTACAGCAATCATTCCACGCCTCTTGTACCGAATGCCACTGGTCATATCCTCACTGTTTATCACGACTCTCACGCACTGGTTCCAGTCACAGGCGGCAGATTTCGGCGACATAGGGATTCAGGAGTTGATCCCACGATAAGACAAATGTCACTTTTTTTGATGATTATATGGAAAAATTAACTAAACATTGCTCTACCTGTTGCCAATGAAGTTTTTCACGTAACTTAAAAAAAATGGGGAGACTTACTTTCTGGATGCGCGTCGTAAAACACTGCTATACTCGTTGCACCTGCGACGACATTACAGAAAATTACTTTCCTCTTCCATTCGTAACCTGACGTCTCCTCTGATGCAGGACTGTTTAGTACAAACAGCGGCAAATCACAGTATATTCCTTGTAAACGTCGGTTCCTGCAAAGATGAGACGTCCGCAGATGGTGACTTGCCACCTACTGCGTCTCGAAAGGTAGATTATGGGAGAAGTAACTTCTTGGTGATGAAATCGCGAACGGTTACTATCGCTTATTGACACCCTAGCCGCAGCTTTGAACAGATTGCACAACTCATAAGATAAACGACGTGTCTTGTTAATATGGTCATTCTGATAGACACAGGATTACAACCAGAAGTCTTCATCCGAGTCTTCCTGCCGGTGTGCTAAATGACACTACTGAAGTGTACAGAATACATGGTTAGATATCAGTGAAACTTCGTAGTGATAACAAACATCAGTGGGTGCGTAAATGATTAGAGTTAGAATTATCTGTGACACGTAGGCTGACCATGGATGTTGTTCATATTCATCGTTATTGCTAGGCCTGGGACGTGATCGCGGAAGCCTCTGAATACTCTTCTGAGGCAGCCTTCCAAGAAACTAATAGGTTACATCTTGTATACTGGCACTGGAACGGAACTCTTTTCTAAGCTTTTCCCACACACGATTTTCTGAGAATACTGTTGGGTACTTGATTACCTCAACATGACGCACACAGGTCATAGAGACACGTGCCAGTCGAAAAAGGCATTGTCATATTGAAAAATGCCACTCGGTATTGCGCACAAGGTGTAACGCATGGCAATGTAACATTTCCGTGCCGCGGTGGAGTGGCCCAGCGCTCTAAAGCGCCTAGCTGTGGAGCGTGCGGTCGTTCGACGTCATAGGTTCGAGTCCTCCCTAGGGCATGGGTGTTTTTGTTTTCCTTATATTTACAAACATATGAACATTTTTCAGTCCATATTTAGGGGTGGAAAGTCGTTGTAATAAGCTGGCTCATACTGCGAAGCTCATTTCAAATCTTACCTTATTTGGTAATCAATGAAATACTATGACAAGCCTGGACGTTTCATTTGTTTTCCTCGTCCCATTGCAGATGCTTCACTTACGTGGTCAGGCAGCGCCTGGTGGTTGGTCACGCATCCAGCACAGTGCCGAATAAACGGTGTGGTGGTAGCTGACAACTCAAGGGGGCACTAGCAGGAGCGTGACAGTGCTGATAGTTGCCCTTCGTGACAATTATTTTACTAATATAATAAGAGTCCGGTTTTTATGATTTCAATACCTGGAAAATTATCAAAGATGGACTAGCAAAATACCGTTAAATGACTTAAAACAATACAATATATGTAACAACGACCTCAAAAATTCTAGATCACATGTATGAAGAAAATGATTTGCCCCTACTGACTTCAAAAGCTGCGGGCGCTGAGGTGGCTATCTCTTACGAGGCAAGTTCAAATAGTGAATTACGCATTGTGAGGCCAAATAACTTTTACTGAATGCTGCATTACTCATAAAAGTGAAACATATATAACACTATTTGTCAACATAGTCGTAAGTCTCTTTAAACAACGGTGAAAACGTTCGATTTCTGGACGACAGAAATCCGCTATCGTGATCACGGAGCTATCGTAAAACGTCTGTATGAACATCGTCAATGAAACCTTTTGCCTCCTATATTTTCAAAACTACTGCATGGGCACTGTCACCTGTAGTCGATGTCGCTGGCCTTCCTTCCCAATCAGTATCAGCTACGTACGCGTGGCCTTAGACAAACTGTTGGCACAACTTCGCTGTAGCTGTACGCGACATTGTGTTTGGTCCATATACTGCCAGAATTTCACAGTAATTCTGGGTGTAATTTAGACATTTAGCACACAAGAATGGCTATGTTGACTTCTGAATACGTCCTTGACAGATAAACCTCAGAAGCTCTCAAACTAAAATAACTAATTATTGATATGGAGTCTGTCATTTCGGACATGTAACGTTCGTAAATTTACGAAATCAAAATATTGATAGATTTCGACCATATCAATAATTGTAAATATGCTCACAGCAGGCAATTACAATTTCAATGCGGACGCATTCAAGCGCTCGATCCCTTGCAGGACTCCAGTATAGACTGCGAATAAGAGGAATCAATGGGCAGGGGGCTAGAAGCTGAGAATTTGGGTTGGAGGGGAAGCGTGCCTGAATAGCCTAATTGATACCGTACGCCGTGGCTCAGCGCTCCCGGTCAGGGGGCTGAACACCCTCTGTAATAAAAAAGCTGGGCTCAACGAACAACCACGAACAAATGACCGCAAAGCACTGATCTACCTGAAAAACGAAAAATAAATAAAATGGTTAAGGCGACCGCTGGTCCGAAGCGCGAAATCCGGGTTCGAATCATGGTCCAGCGCAAATTTTCAACTTTGCTTTTGAATTTATTTCAACTCCCCCCGGTTTCGATATTTCGCTTTCGTAAATTTACGGCCGTTACTGTCAACTAATGGTTCTGTTCTTTCGGACGTTTCTGAAAAGAACAGACACCGTATCAATAATTATATCTAGATAGTTGTTTTCTTTTATTTTTTGTCTGAAGGTATACTTTAAGCCACAATGGTCGCGTAAGATCTGACAGATATCATACGCCCGGAATAAGCAATCCGTGCATCAGCGGATCTATACAATCTATTGCAAATTTTCATAAAACAAATGTTCAGTTGCTACTATTTAATACTTACATGTATTTTTCCTCGTTGTGTTTACTTATTTACTGTAATGTCTGAGCTTAATTAAAGCTAACGGTGCAATGTTGACCCTGTATCTCACAGATACAACGCGACCACCAATGTTCATCCTAGTGACGCTACCTTGCAGTGTTAAAGCACTATAATTGGCCGAAGAAAACAGTCAGAGTTAAGGAACGGTACTTCATAAATCACAGGCAACTGATCTTGTCCGTACTTCAGATCTCTTTATAGATATAACGAACTTACTGGTTGAGCCGCTGTGGAGCGGCCGAGCGTTCTAAGGTGTCTTGTGGAGCGCGCCGCTGTTCGCCGTCGGAGGTTCGAGACCTCCCTCGGGTATGGGTGTATTTGTTGTCCTTAGCAAACGTTACTTTAACTAGTTTGTAAGCTTAGGGACTGATGACCAGAGTTGTTAAGTCACATAGACTTACAAACGTTTGAACATTTGAAGCAGGCGAGTGCTGCTGTGCCGTTGTAAACTGCGCTCCTGCACAGTGCACGACCTTTGCCCTGTATACGATTTGCCACATTCTCCTGAAATCCTGTAAACGTCTGTCTGGCGCAAATCTACATGGTTTTTGACGGGTCCCAAAAGCGTCAACATTTTGGAAACATGTGCTCGCCGCAGGATTGCATTGTAGAACAGAGTGCTCGACTGCTTCAAGCGACAGGTATAATGCTGATAACACGTTTCTGTAATGTACCCTATTACATGAAACAGCTTTTGTCGTTATTCGAAGCACACCATGCAGTGGCCTCTTCAAAAATCTTGGTATTTTGACAGTTGGTTCATAATACGTAATTTTATTAAATTCCTTTATTTTGAGTAACAGTTCTCTTCTTCCAAAAATGGTGATTAGCTGGAATACAATACTAACATCACAAACAGTCTCAAGAAAGACTAGATTGGTACAGAATGGAGTAAAATACAGGCTACGTAAGTTTCTGGTAGTCTGATAAAGCATATTAAATGTCTTATGGGTTACGTGATTCTGTTGAAAAAAAAATCTTCTAGCCCACTGAAGAATATCTTCATAGAATATTTTGAAATTATTGCTTATATTGGTTCGTAAATAATGTTAGCAGTTTAATACAATAAGACTACATACTGCTAATGTATTACGCTTAAATAAAAACCTTAATCTTTTACTTCTTCACACATTCCAGATGTCTCTCCCCGCTGTTTCTATCGAACATGGCTAATAAACTGTAATATAATTAATAATGTGTTTTTCAACCTTATAACACATCCTAACTTCTACTGCGTTGCAGGTGTCGTGATGCAATTAGTTTGGATGTGTAACTGAGACTGCCAGACAACCACAAGAAGTAAAGCTGTAATGCTTGTAGCTATAAACATTCCATCCAGGGGAATATCTCTTATGATAATCCTTCCAAGTGTTGTAAATTTCCTTCTTTTCTGCGACAACCTCGTCAGTTAACTGCTGTTTATAGGTTCTCACTTTTCACATTTTATATCCAGTTGTTTTTGGTAATTAGTTTTTCAGATGACGTTTTTACGTAGGTTGGTCTTAGAACACTACATTGCGAGCAATCTACAATGGAACCGACGAAGTTTCTTTTATAAACTCTTTTGTTTCCCGACCAAAGGATCAGACTTGGAAACTATATTATAGAGGTACCTGGATACCGAAAGGTCGGGTGATCGAATCTGGCTGCGACCACGGCGTATGTCAGTATGCCTATAACTTGTCACCCCTCAGATTCGCCAAAAGCGATACGTGTTTGTAACTCGCCAATAAAATGTAGGTCTGGTTGTGGCAGTGGTGTTAGCCTGGGCTACCTCGCGGCTCGCTTGCTGCCAAGCGCTTTGAGTGCTCGGTAGCCAGACCGGACCAGCGATGCCAGTCGCCTTAGCGTGTTGTACGCAATCTCCAAATGTCTACTCCAGTGCTCAGTAAGAAAGTGCTTGTGATAGAAAATGTTTCTTTAAAATATGACTTATTGCCGAACTACCATCGTGCTGGGCAGATGGTGTTAATCGTGCGAAGACTGAACGTGGTGAATTCGACATGTTGCACAAACAACTTCGGAAGTTACAAGACAATTTTTGTTGTTATTTAGGAATAGCCGTTAAATCTTTCGACATTTTTTTCACTTACAGAAAAACAATAAAACGAAATACTTTGTATATCTCGTACGAGCATTTAGTCGTTACATTATGGAACGCGGTGGTTAAAAGAAGTAATGTATTCAGTGTAAAATTTATTTGAAAATTTCCATAAACCACTATGATTATTATTATGTAAGTAAAGTAATTTCTTAAGCTGTAGTTCTTTACATGAATAAAAAGACCTAAAAGTTGTTGGAACTGTTAGATTCCATTAAAACACTTTCTCACAACAACTTTGAGAAGACAATGCACTAGATTTCACAAGATTCACATTTGAAAATGATGATATAAATGCTTCGTCATCGGTGACAAAGATGAAACAAACGAAACCGGCACAACCGTTCTTTCAGCGACACACCAAGCGGCAAGCGAAGTCACCTGGCGCTGTGTGTGGCGGCTCTCATAACTTTACAGCTGCTTGTGTAGCGAGATGAGTAGATTGACGAGTCGCGAAGGCTCCAAGCAAGACGCGTATGGTTTTGCCCATAGCCTTACTGATTACTGCTGTAGATCGAGGACAGGCAACACGCCGAACTCGAGTCCAGCTGAAAGATTTGCAGCAGGCCGTTGAATCACATGAAATTATTACTACAGATTGTTACGCGGCTATTATTGGTAAGGCGACCTAGGTACACTTTAACAGAAGAGCAAATGTTCAAATATTTGTAAAGCTATGGGACCTAACTGCAGTGGACATAAGTCACTAGACTTACACACTACTTAAACTAACTTATACTGTGGACAACACATACACCCATGCCCGAAGGTGGACTCGAACCTCCGACGGGAAGCAGACGCGCACTCCGCAGCAATTCGCCTTAGAGCGCACAGGCACTCCCGCGCGGCTCTAATACAAAGATCCCACAGCTTTAATGACATCAAATTTGTTACAAACAAATGAATACTCACCTTTGGGTGTTGAAGAAGTACAAACATTTCAGACTGATAAAGTCCAGCCAGCCGCGGTGGCCAGGGGACTGCGGCGCGTCAGTCACGGTCTGCACGGCCTCTACGGTCGGGGGTTCGAATACCCCCTCGGGCATGGATATTTGTGCTGTCCTTAGTGTAAGCTAGTTCATAAGTAGTTCGTAAGTTTAGGGACTGATGACCCCGTAGTTAAGTCCCATAAGCTATTCAAACATTTGAACATTTTTTGAACGACTCGTACCTTGGACGGCGAGTAGCCGCGCTTCGCAACAAGGCACCTTAGAGCGCTCGACCTCTCCACCGCAGCGCGAGATCAGGATCTCTGCAGGCGACAGCAGCTGATGGGCTTCGTCACGCGTTTCACGGTCTGGGGTGAGGACTTGTAGATGTTGTGGCTGAAGGAATACAAGTTTATCACACAACGCAAAATTTTATTTCACAAAATAAATGTACAGGCTTAATTGGGCCTGGAACGTTCGGCACACAAACACTTTGTTCTTTAGAAACAGGTGAGAGCTTAAAGGAAGAGCTGACTACTCCTTCAGCGTCTAAGTCCAATATCGCACTGATAAAATGAAGGTTCACTCAGCCAAGTCTAAATTCAATGTCCGCAGACAGGTCAGGGTGGAAGTTTCAGCGGTGCACAAACACGATCCCAATCACAAACATAAGAAGGTCCAGCGTCGCTGTGGTCTCCAGCGATCCTGGTAGTATCCATTAGCTGAATACCAAGTCCAACTCCTCGATGCGGTGGCTGCAGTAGCTTATATTGCTTCCTCGGTCAGTAAGATAACTGAATAAGAACACTGTTGCCTCTTGTGTCCGGAACCCCATCTGTATAAACTTGTGCGGTTTACATCTGTTTATTGTTGTTAACTAGCATGCCTGTCGCCGCGGTGGAGTAGCCGAGCGGTCTGAAGCGTCTCGCTGCGGAGCGCGCGGTTGCTCGCCGTGGAGGTTCGAGTCCTCCTTGGGGCATGGGTGTGTGTGTTTGTCCTTTGGTTAGTTTACCTAGGTTTAAGTAGTTTGTAAGCTACGGACTCATGACCACGTAGTTAGGTCCGATAGATTTACAGACATTTGAACATTTTTGAACATGCCTGTCGGTAACTGTTTGGCAGGATGGTCAACTTTGCTTTCGGTAGGCGAGGCATGTTAGTTCTTAGCGCCTGTGAGGTAGGCTGTCTCTAACGTTGGAGCGTTGGTTGTTCTGCCGGAGTTTAGGAGCCATGTGGGTAACCAGCCGAACAGTAGACTAATGATGAGTAATTGAATTTTCTCCATAAATTACGGGAAAATTTCTGGCCTAAGATAAACAATTTTTGTCGTTGAAGTCGTCATTCCGAAGAATGATTTTGCGACCTTCCTATCGGTTCTCACCAATAAGACTTGGGCAATACATAACTCAGGGTACTAAAAGGGTACTCTGTTCATAGGGGTGAGTTATGTATGTCAGCTTCTATGTCCTAAACAGCTACCCAATCTGTTTATACAAGATCAATAATTAATCTGTTGTTTAGCCAGTCTATCAATCTGCATGAAAATATATTAAACAAACATAAATTAAACCTCTGAATGGCCAAAAAAATGGATTCTTAGATAAAGAAGTGATTCACTCAGGAAGTAATTCTTTATAAATGGAGTTTATTACTCTAATTAGACGTGAAACGCGGAGGTGGTCCTACTTTATACATCGGTAAATAACTAAATATTTCCCCAATTATTGTTCATGAGAGGCACTATAAGTATCACATTCACTCGATAGTAAAAGTTCCAAATTGTCACTCGTAGATTAGTGTAGTCCATCGAACATTTCAGTTCCTAATTAATCCGCAATTAAAGTATTTGTTATAAAACACAGTTCGTAATCACACGAGTACACGATTGCTGAAATATCACAGTTCCACAGCCCTACTACCGTGCATAGTTTATCACTTTTCAAGCAGAGACTAAGTTCTGCAGTCGTAGTCCCGTAAATTTTCAAAGTCCACATATGCCTATCTCTTCAAATCACAAGTTCGTAATGCGGCTTCAGACCGCCCAGCGTCACAACCTTTCACCACCATGTCCAAGTTACGAGTCCATTCCCAAGCGTTCAAAAGCGTGCTCCCTCTGCTTCCAAAGTTGTATCCTTCCGCGCATCCTAACGTCTCATCTTTCAAATATAATTTCAATTCCAAAATATTATACATGTGAATATCACAGAATTAAATGCTTTGACCGCCTCCCTACAAATATTGTTTACATTTAACAAACAACTATATATTTAACAATACTAAAAAACGGTTGAGACTGAAGCTCTTTGCTCAGATAGCCATTAATCATGGCATCTCACTGTTCAAATATACTGCCGCCGTCGAAATATAGTTGCACAATTAATATTTAATTTATCATGGCTTTTTATACAAATGTATTCTGTTATTCTCCACAAATACTTATAATTGTTTATATATAAATTATCTGCTGCATATATACTATTTTTAGTCGGCCATGAAATATTTAAGTGGCAGTCTGCAAGATAAACGTACGTTACTAAGAATAATATTAAATATAATAAAATACGTGTATAAATGTAATACGCTTTGCTAGGTTCATGTTTTGTGTTTTTGTGGTGTAATCTATGTTCTGACACAAGAATATTATTACCTCAACGAAAAGCAGAAGAAGAGAGTGAAACAAAGTTTATTGAAAGAATATGGAAATAACGTAGCACGTCTTTTAAGATAGGTAGCGTGGTGCAATGCTGTCCATTTCCTTCTTAAACTGTTACAGATAAACACTACGTATCAATAATTGTAAATATAAGTCTTATAATATTGGCTTTTTATCTCAAAGGGATATTTAAATTGTAATTACGGCGTTTGATTCTCCCAAGTCACCTGAATCCATTCATATAATTATATTTGCCGTATGAACATTCCCTGATTTTATATGGATTTTTAGAATAATGTTTGTGGCTATATTGTATTTCAGTTGCAATCTGGGTTAGCCGCCCTCGCTCAGCCAAGCGTTGCTTCCGGTTTCCGATCACATTAGGAAAAACCTGACTACCTGCTGTATCCCATTCACTAGGTACAAAATGGTAGCCGGCCAGCTGGGGAACCCAACACCGTGGCAAAACCCGCCTTTCACATGGAAACAATCAGCTTCCCCTTGTATCTGTAATATCACAGTTTGATACACTTATTCACGTTTGTATGTCCAGTGTACTTCTTTCCATCCATTTCCATCCCTTTGAATCAGGTTACCTTGTTTAATTTACTGCCTCCCTTTAAAATTTTTAACTCTTCCCCTTCCTCCTACCCTCCTCCCCCCCCTCACATATATACATCACGTTAACAAACGTTCCCGTTAGCATTGAAACAGTGGTTTCCGTTATGCAGGGAATAACACACATTTGTATTCAAAACTGGCATACTGGCCATGAATATATGGCCTTATTACACAAAAACTAGGCGTTTCCGTCATACGGTAGGTATACCACTCCATTCACCGACTTGAAGTAGGCCCCCTATATGAGTTTCACCCAGATGGAACTTACACAGTTGAATTACCTCCCTGGTAAGTAAATTGTTCCTGAAGGATGTAGAAAAAGTAAAAAAAAAAAAAAAAAAAAAAAAAAAAAAAAAAAAAAAAAAAAAAATTACACATATTTGTATTTGTAGATTAAATAAAACTTTTCACTAACGTGTAAGTTTGCGTGATGTTTCGTAGAAGAAAGGTATTTGATAATAACGAAGATTAACAATTACTCATACCTGTTAAGCCATGCATTATAGAGCCCCTTTTTATTTGACTTTTCAGTTTTTGTCCATACCACCATCTCTCAAACAAGAGAAACAAAGAGCTTGCCGTAGAAAAAATGTTTCACAAGAGAGAAAATTAAAAAGTGCTCAAAGCTGCAATTTAGAGACTACGTTTACTGAACATTTTTGTCTTCCTTTGTCCACAATATCACCTCTCCAAATACGACAGAGCGAGGTGGCATTCGGGAGTTCGGCGGTTAAAACCTGCCTCCGACCATCTAGATTTAAGATTTTCCCTAAATCGTTGGATGCAAATTACGGGATGGTTCATTTCAAAGGGAATGGTCGATTTCGTTCCCAATCCTTGACAAAATATCCGAGCATATGCTCCGGCTCTAATGACCACGATGTCGACGGGACGTTAAAGTGTAATCTTCCTTCCTTATCAAAATATGAAACATTTTTAACGCCGTGTGCTAACAAAACAGAGATTACAAAAAAATTTTGGTCATTATACCAAAGACTCGTAAAAAAAAAAAAAAAAAAAAAAAAAAAAAAAAAAAAAAAAAAAAAAAAAAAACAGTATACAGTAGTTACACAGATCGCATGACTTCAATGAAAGTGTCCAAAAGCCACGTAGTACATATGTCTCTTGTTGTACCGTATCATAAATTAGCATTCATAAGCAATTCATTATGGAGAAGGAGTATCCCAATTAGTAATCATTTAGGCTCCATTTACACTTTGCTTTACTTGTAAGCAAAAAGTATTATTTTTGTAGTCAAGTTATTGAAAATGAGCGTTCTTGAATAATGGACAACTTTCTGGAACAAAGTAAGTGATTTTCAGTTACTATGGCGAGAGACGTAATTTCTAGTAATGACTCCGTGAAGTGATATGTTGGCTTGCACGAGACATCTATTACTTACAACAAACCTGCTTAATTGAAACTACAAATTATTCATTTTGCACACTTTTTGATTCTGTACATTTTAAATTATCTAGCTGAGTCAGATTAGATTAGACTAGCAATAGATTGATACTTGTTCCATAGATCACAAGTGCGAGATTTCGTAATGATGTGGAATCTGTGAGTTTAGTAAAAGACAGCATGACATGACGTACATTTTGTATATTTCTTTTCTTAATGTAAAATTACTAATTTATATGTAAAAATTCATCTACTGAGTAGAAGGACTTGTCCTTCAGAAAATTCTTTCAATATGCAGGTAAGCATTTAATGTCATTTGGTAAGTGACCAAAGACTTGTGGCAGCATAATTCGCCCCTTCTGTGGCAAAGTTGGATTTAACATTTAATAGTATACAGCATCCCTTCGTCTAGTGTTGTAGCTATACACTCTGATAGTGAATGTAGTGTGAAGATCCCTAGATCCTTAGATAAGTATCTGTAGGATGATTTTGGTTGTCTCCAGAAATTATTCTAATTACACGCTTTTGTGCAATGAGTACTTTTATGCTCAATGAAGAATTACCACAAAATATTATGTCATATGAAAGCAGTGAACTAAAGTAGGCATAGTAAGCTAATTTACTGAGATGTTTGACACAAAGATTTGCAATAACCCCAATAGCTTAAGTTGATGAACTCTAGAGTTGCAGTAGAACATCAACGAGTTGCTTCCAATTCAATTTCTCATCAATGCACACACCTAAAAATTTAGAATGTTCTACCTTAGCTGTAGACTTCTGTTCACAGACTATATTTATTTATGGCGTTATGTCAGTTACCGTATTGACCTGTATGCAGTGTCTATTATCAAAATTTAATAACCTCCTCACGTAATAATTTTCTGAAAGACATAATTTACAATTTCATTCGTTAATTCTTGTTTGTTGAGTGCGATTACTGTAAAACTCAACATATGATACGGAATGACGCTGTGGAATGAAAGTAAGCAACGTACGTAATCACCTACGACGGAGAATATTTGGCGTCTCACGTTCGGCTCAGATTTAAATTCAATAATAATTGTTCTTTTTTTTTAGTCATAGCCTAAATACGTTTCACATACGGGTCCAACGATTTTCGAGGCATTCTGATGGATGTAGGAGTGAACCAGTGCATCTGGAAGGTGTGGACGCGTACAAAGGCGAGTCTGATTCGCTCAGCACGTACTCCTGCCTGGTGTGACTAAACGGCTTTTTGTGGTGCTTACAGCCAAGCCTTTCAGCAGACCGCTGTCGCCATGTTGATACAGTTTTATCGAAATCGACTTTAACGGTGCAATTCGTCATGCTACAATATTTAGAATGCAGCATAAAATTCTGTTACAGAATGGCTTCGGTTGTGTCACACAAGTATCCTTTTTAAAATACGAAAGAGCTTGTCTATCCAGTAGTAAAACATGTCATCCTTGACATGTACTTATTTATTTCTGCAATCAATAGTTTCTTGTTAACGAGAGTACAGATACCACCTTCTAAGAAGGCGACGCTAATCTGTTAAGTACTAGGAATTTTCATCATTATTTACTTTATACTTAATCAGTGCTGTCTTATCGCCACTGAAATATTGTCGATTCATATAAGACTCCATGTTGGGATTAGATGCAGACATCGAGATTTGGTGCGACTATTGCAGCAGTGGCTGTATGGATAACTCAAGGCTGCTTTCCTTGTGTGGCCACATCGGCGTACAAATGACCACCGATGAGTTACAGTACAGGTGGATCGATACAGACAGTTTAGAATAGTACACAAATTACCTATTTCTATCCCTCTATAGCTTAATAATTAGCGTCGTTGCCTTCGGTGCCTGGATTAGATTCCTGGTGCGGAACATTCTCAGACGATTTTCTATGTAAAGGGGTCTGTTACAGAGCTCTCCTGGCCCTTGTGAGACCAGATGAAAATGCTACAAACCAGATAACGTGAGGAAGATATGAGACCACTATTTAATACTGTCTAAATTGCTGGCTATAGTTGCCTTGAATCAAAGAAGCTTTGGATGATGGTTGTGGTATAGCAGTTCATGCTGCTTCCACGTATTGCCGCAGATGATCTGGCGCATCTGCAGGACCAGTATGGTGTCACACAAGGCAACACTTGGACTTCTCTCACCACAGTTTATCCAGACTCTAATCCGATGATGATTGATTGCTGATTCCGTGTGGCATATTTGGCCGTTAGACCCCAGTTGGGATTGCGTTCGGCCTGCCTGTTGCAACTCTGTAGGTGAAGCCACTAGGGCGACTCGCGTGTCGATGATGATGACAACATAACACCCAGTCCCCGAGTGGAGAAAATACCCGACCGGACCGGTAATCGAACCCAAGGCCCCATGTGTGGCACATCACGACGCTGTTCACTGGTCTACGTACGCGTACACTCTAATCCGATCATCGCGCTGGTGCAGGCAGAGTTGGGATTTATCTACGAAGCCCGATTCTGCCTGTACCACCATGATGGTCGGATTAGGCTCTGCAGATACCGTGATGAGAGACTGTTGAACTGTTGCCTTAATCGCCACCATACTTCTCCTGCACCCGGAATTATGGTTTGGGGTGAAAACGGGCACAACTCCCGCTCCCCCATACTAGGAACTGCCGGTACACTAATCATCCATCGTTGTATCGCTGAAGTGTTGGAGCGTGTTATCTTTCCATACCTTTGCGATTTGTCGACGACTGCAGTGCAACAGGTTAATGCACGACCACACGTGGCACGCAATGATCTAAACTTTTCGTCGCCCATAGGATTACATTGCTGCCTCGGCTTCCGTATTCTTCCGATCTCTCGCCTGTAGGAAATAGCTGGTCGATGAATGTTGAATGACGGGCCTTTGATATATCACTTGCTGGTACACTAGCTCAACTGTGGCAATATGTGGAAGCTGCATGGACTGATATACCCATACATAACTTCCAGACACTCTTTGATTCAATGGCGAGGCGTGTAGCAGCGTTATAGCCAGCAATGGCGGCAACGCTGTATACCGATTTCCTCACGTTCGTCATTTCACACGTGACTGTATTTTCGGTGACGCGATCTGTGTGCAACGTGTTGCCTCCCAAGTAAACTTGGCTGTGATATCTCCGCTCCTTCTAGGCGTTGCATTTTGAATGGCAAGTAGTGTAGGTCGCTCCTCCCACTAGGTTGTAGGCAGCAGTCAACCAGTCGGAATAGGCATAAGGCCTAGTCCTATGCTGATATTTTCGTTTACATGTTTTTATGAGAACAGAGAGTCTCCTTTTTTCGCTGAGCTTTTTATGAATTATCTCAGAGAAAACTATTTACTACAAATCCAGTAAAGAGAGTGCCTACACTACCCCTTTGCACACTCTGTTAAGGTACTGCTGCGTGTTACGGGATACTTATAAGATTGACAGGAGACATCGGAAAAGTTAAAGAAGGGCAACTTGTTTTGAATTTTCACGATATAGGAGAGGGGGGTGTCGTCACGGGAATGATAAATTATTTGAAGTGAAAATCGTTAAAGCAAAGGCATTTATTGTTACAGAAAGACTTTCTTACGAAATTTCAAAAATCAAGTTCATCCTCTGGATACGAAAACATATTGTCCAAAACTACATGCGGACAAAAGCTCATCATAATAAAATAAAAGAAATTGGAGCTCTCACGGAAATATGTAAATGTTCCTTTTTCACGCGAGCTGTTACAGAGTGGAGTGGAAGAGTAATAATCGGAAAGTGATTCGATAAACCCTCTGGCAGCCACTGAAGTGTGAACTGTAATCAGTAGATGTAGCTGCAGATTAGAATGGACATACTTGTAATCTTATGTGATATCATTTCCATGAAGTAGTCTGTAGAGTGGTACCCGCAGAAAAATGCTCCTGGGGACTTTGAAATTCGTTATAGTAGTTCTTAGTGTACTTAAAGATTATCTCAAAACGTCATTCTTAACTAAAACTGATGCATGTAGGACGTGAGGATCTGCCCAAGGCAATGTTCAAGGACCGATTCTGCTCACAAATTACATGAACTGTCTAGCAGATAACACAGAAAGCTTCCTGAGACGGACCTCGAACGGTTGTTTACACGAAAGTTGCAGTGACAGAAGATAGGACAAGCAGTTGATCCTCAACTCAATTGAATGTATTGTGCATAAATTAACGAAGAGATTTGTTAATGTTCGTTTACTCCATTGGCGATAAACTATTTCGATATATAACACCGTGGTCGGAAATGATCGAGTCGATAGTAATAACTGAAAATTGTTTTGATACCTCTAATAGTGGAATACATGTACTGGCACTGTTCCCGAAACACATTCCACTTGCAATTCGTCAAAGGATGTCGTTCCATTTGATGTTGCTTCACCTCACTTTGGGCTTAAGCGCCGTGCAAGACTGGATCAAACATCCCCAAAAGTGGATTTCAAGAGAAAGTCTTATTTCGTGGTCTGTGGGTTCACCTGGCCTCACCGTACATGTGGGGCCATGAGAAACGTGTGGTTTGAATATTGTTGTCGTTTTTATTGTTTTGTGCGCTTTAATACAGGGATGGGCATCATCATCATTAGAGACTGATTATGCCTTTCAGCGTTCAGTCTGGAGCATAGTCCCCCTAATAAAATTTCTCCAAGATACCCCATTCAATCCTAACATTGATGCCTCGTCTGATGTTATGCCTTTTACTTCAAAATCATTCTTCACCGAATCTAAGTACTTTCATTTTGGTCTACCTCGACTCGTCTTACCCTCCGCTGCCGAGCCCATTAGTCTCTTGCTTAACCTTGCTTCTCCCATGCGCTTAACATCACCATCTCAGCCTGTTCGCTCTAACTGCTTCATCTGTGGTGTTCATTCCCAGTTTTTCTTTGATTTTCTCATTATGGACACCCTTCTGCGATTGTTCCCATCTATTAGTATCTGCAATCATTCTTACCTTATGAATAAGGTAACCTGTATCCACCCAGCGTTCACTCCCATACAACAAAGTTGGTCGAAAGATAGAGCGTTGCACTGCTAACTTAGTCTTGGTACTGACTTCCTTCTTGTATGAGACAGTAGATCTTAGCTGAGCACTCACTGCATTAGCTTTGCTACACATTGATTCAAGTTCTGTCACTATCTTGCCACCCTGTGTGAAAATACATGCTAGGTATTTGAAACTGTCTAGCTGTTATAACTTTGTTCCTCCTATTTGGCACTCAATCTGTTTAAATTTCTTTCCTAGAGACATTACTTTTGTTTTGGAGATGCTGATCGTCACCCTTACACCTCTGATCGAGCTCTGAAATATTAGGTTGCAACCTTTCAATCGAAATTGCCATCAAAACTACGTCATCTGCATATGCGAGACGGCTTATTTTGTTTTCTCCTATTTTAATCCCGCCCTGACAGTCTACTGCTTTCAACATATGATCCATGGATAGTATGTCAGGTTACAGCCTTGTCTTAGCCCTGAAATTACTCTGAACCATGAACTTAATTTACCGTCTGCTCTAACTGCTGCCTGACAGTCTACGTAAAAACCTCTAAATGTCTGCAGAAGTTTACCTATTATTCCATAATCGTGTACAACTGTCAACAGCTTCCTCCTAGGAACACTGTCAAAAGCCTTTTCTAGGTCTATAAATCATAGATACAATTCCCTGTTCCACTCATCGCACTTCGCCATTACATGCTGTAAGTTAAAGATCTTGTCCTGACAGCCTCTGAGAGGCCTCAACCCACACTGATTTTCATCCAATTTGTCTTCAACTAATACTCGCACTCTCCTTTCAACAATACCTGAGAATATTTGGCCCACAACGCTAATTAAAGAGATACCTCGATAGTTGTTACAATCTTTTCTGCTTCCATGTTAGAAAATTGGCGTGTTACCGCTTTTATCCAGTCAGACGAAACCTGTACAGATCTCCCCACGCCTTTTCATTTACCCTCTGTGACCATTTGAGACCTGACATTCCACTGTATCTGACGAGTTCCGTCTGAATTCCATCCACCCCAGTCGTTTTATTGCACTGTAATCTGTTGACCATTCTCCCCACTTCCTCGAATGTGATCCTTTTTCCATCATAATTCCTCTGCCATTCTACTTCAAAATCTGACACACAATTGAACGTTTCACGTACAGTGAGCAATTCTTCAAAATATTCCCTCCAACTGTCCAAGGCATCCACAGGATTGACAAGCAGCTTTCCTGACATGTCCAAAACACTTGTTAATTCCTTCTTCCCTCCCTTTCGAAGACAGCTAATTACGCCCCAGAGTGGGTTTCCCGCAGCTGGACCCATAGTTTCTAGCTTATTTGCAAAGTCTTTCCATGGATTCTGCAATTATCAGTTTGGGTTTGTTTCTTTCTTCGGCATAAATTTCTCTGTTGGTTTACAAAAATTATTTAGGAAAAACGCAAAGGAACAGCTAAAAATTTAAAATCCAAAGTCTGTTAGTCCCTCGAAAGGCAACCCACCATAACAACTGTTTGGGGCCTATAATCGTAGGAAGCAAAGGGATCAGTCCTTTGATGCATCATAATATTAATACGAGAACACGAAAATTTAAATACCGACTTTTAATCTTATCCTTCTTATATATAAAGAATTGTGTCCCTTAGTGTGTTTATTTGTTTGATCCCAATTCATACAACTCTACAGATTAGTTCCGCCTTCAAATTAATTTTGCACACTTGACCAACAAAATGAGAGGAAGGTCACCGCCAAGCAGCGTATGGTGCATGGCAATGGATACCCTGGAATAAAGTTTGACAATATATCAGTGATCACCAGGAAAGTTGACAGATACGTGTGAGTTTTCATACATAGGGGGAGAAGGAGATTAACTGTAGAGGCGAAATGAACAGAGAGAGGACGGGGAGATCAAATGTTCAAATGTTTGTAGAACTTATGGGACTTAACTACGGGGTCATCAGTCCCTAAGCTTACAAACTACTTACGAACTAGCTAAGTCTAAGGACGGCACAAATATCCATGCCCGAGGGGGGATTCGAGCCCCCGACCGTAGTGGCCATGCAGACCGTGACTGGAGAGCCTCAGTCCCGTCAGCCACCGCGGTCGGCGGACGGGGAGATGGAAGGGGAGGAAGGAAGGGCCGAGAGAGGGGAAGGTAGATGTGAGGAGGGAGAGGGGGACAGAGAGATAGAGGGGAGAGGGACTGCGAGATTATGGAATAAATAAACACCAAGACAACGCCGGATTTTTCAGCTAGTAGATTTATAAAATCAAGGTGAGTTAAGGCGAAGACGGCTACGGATCCCTTCTTCATTTCGGATGTGCGTTATGTTCAAACTCTTACGGGAATCATCGAAATGCCGCGCATTATGAGTAAAATGTGAAGCGGCCACTATGTTAGTTGTGTGCTGATAAGTTGAAAATTTGTGCCTGGGATGTGTGCTAGGGTAGGTGTGTTGGCTAGTAAGCAGCGGACCCGGTTTCGAGTCTCGGCCCGGTACAAATTTTGAACTTTCCCCACTGATTTAATTCAATGATCACTGACAGCTAATATTAAATTCCATTGTGCTTTAAAATAACTTTTGTAACAAAATATGTAAACAGGTACTAATCTCAATATTTGTAGTGTGTGTTGTCTTGAGAGACATGCAAATTGCCTTACTGTAAGCAGTTTCTAGGTGAATGGAGAGAACTTTATGGTATGACTAATTTACACAGTAAAAAGATTTTAAAACTTAATAATTTAATAAATAAAATATACATAAACCAGTAACTTTCAGCATTAAGACGTATTTCAATGCGCACTTTTCTTTGCCACTGCTGAAGCGACTGCTGTCCACATATGATACTACAGCAACCCAGGCACTTACAGATTTTTAGGCAAAACCCATCACCTGCTGATGACTACTACTTTGGCGACGAGCATTTCCTGCTGTTGTAGAAGTGTCAACAGCGACAAATTCGAATCGAATGTTCGAAAATCTATGGCACCAAACTACTGTAGTCATCAATCCCTAGGCTTACAAACCACTTAAACTGAAACTAACCTAAGAACAACACACATGTCCGAGGGAGAACTCGAATCTCCGGCGGGAGCGACAATGCAGTCACTGAAACGGCGCCTAAAAACGCGCAGCGGTGACATCGACATACATACTTCCGAACCCACCTTACCGTGTATGGCGAGGTCGCTTTGTGTACAGGTGTCACATCCTCCGCAGATTCCAGTCGTGTACGGTTTACGATAAAAACTATTGCCGCTATGCCTCCATGTGGGCTGTAATTTCTCAAATATTATACTTGTGGTCGTTTAGTGAGATATACGTAGGAGGAAGCAACGTATTAGTTCACTCATCGAGACAAGTACGCTCTCGGAAGCCCGTACCGCGATACAGAACGCCTCTCTTGCAGCGCCTACCACTGGAGTTTACAGATCTTCTCTGTGACGCTTTCGCGGTTACTTTGCCGGCCGCGGTGGCCGAGGGGACTGAGGCGCTCCAGTCACGGTCTGCACGGCTACTACGGTCGGGGGTTCGAATCCCCCCTAGGGCATGGATGTTTGTGCCGTCTTTAGTATAAGGTAGCTTATAAGTAGTTTGTAAGTTTAGGGGACTGATGACCCCATAGTTAAGTCCCATAAGCTATAACAAACATTTGAACATTTGAAACATTTGCGGTTACTTTCATTCTATGTAAACATACCCCTTTACACTTGTTTATGTTGAGGCTCAGTTGCCTTTCCCTGCACCATACGTCAATATTCTGTAGATCCTCTTCCGTTTCGCTACCATTTTCTAGTGTAGCGACTTCTTTATAAAATACAGCATCATCCGCGAAAAGTCTCATTGAACTACCGATGTTACCTACGAGGTCATTTATATATATTGTCAAAAGGAACTTTCCTGTCACACTCACCTAGGACATGCCAGAAATTACATTCACGTCTGAAAACGTTGACAATGACATGCTGTCTTCTGTTGCCTAGGAACTCTTCAATCCATCCACACAGCTTGTCTGTGTATAATGCAGCCAGTGAAATCTGCAGCGATTACAATTTAAAACCAGAAAAGTTGCACAATTCTCACAGTGCGATGTCGGTCTGACAGGTAGAATCTGCACTCTGTAGGTAAATGGTCCGAGGCCTCCTGAAGGCCGCGGTGGAGTGGCCGAGCGTTCCAAGGCGCCTAGGTGCAGATCGCGCCGCTGCTCGCCGTCTGAGGTTCGAGTCCTCCTTCGGGCATGGGTGTATTTGTTGCCTTAGCATAAGTTATTTTATTTAGTTTGGAAGCCTAGAGACTGATGACCAGAATAGGTAAGTTCTACAGATTTACAAACATTTGAACTTTTTTTTTCTCTCTTAAAGCGTGTTGACGCAGGCTCTACTTTACGACACTTGCTGCAATATGACACTGACTGGGACATTTCTGTCTCAGTACGTGATTGTATATGCTTGCCTTTCACTTCAAAGATCTAGAAATAATCATTCAAGAAACACTATTTCCATAGGGGGTATCCATAACCCGCCCACATAACCAGCAAACGCATTTCTCCGTCAGCCTGCTCGGACGGTACTGAAGAAACGGACACCTGTACACTCATATGGTGAATGGATGAGGCCAGACGACCAGCCTCCACCTTGACCCTCTGCCTAGAGCAACGCGACCGTGCTACAACCCGCCACTCACCCACTGGTAACAGCGGTCCTACCGCCTCTTGTACACGTAAAGAAGCCTTGGAAAAAGACCATGAGGGAAAAACAAGAGACACCTCAGGTATCCTGTGGAATGCGCCAGTCTCCGCGACCGCTATAGTCTGACGCAGCAGCCTGAAGACGTCTGGCCATGGTTCAAAGAGCCTTCAGCTGTTCGCGAACCACGGCCAACTCCTTCTGTGTCATCACGCAGCATGCACACACCAGCACTAATAACTCAAACAATTAAACATAGGAACAAACATAAACAATGAATATGCCATATGCTCCTGCACAGGCAGTTCAACTACAGCGGCTGACGGCTGACTGAGCTGTGGTCAAAGCACAAAGGATGTCAAAAAGAGCAACGACTGTTTACATTTACACTTTAGAGTCACTAAACTGAACAATACATGTTCACCAAAGCACGCAAAGAATTTAAAAATAAGACAATGAAACCTATATAAAGGCTAAATATGCGACTTATTATTGCACTAATGGTTCACCTATGGCGACCGAGGCAGACCTCGACTATCTTGATTTCCTTCATTCTACGGCTCATGTAAACACACCTATCCTGGAAATAAATTGCTGCAATCACAATCAGACGACAGTAGTCGACAATGTTTCCGTACGTGTGGTTTTTATTGGACAGCGAAGCTTACAGACAGTGTGGGGATAATTGTCAGTAATATGCAATTTTCATGGCCCGTTTCAACATATCTTTCCTTGGTGTACTGATGAAGAAGATGCTTAATTAAGAACTAGAATCCCATTTTTCTAAAAATTGGAAGTAGTTCTATTTCTTCCTGTATAACTGTTTTTACATATGATCGTATCATCACCAACTTCAATGGAAAAAATAAAATCCAAATTGCAAACACAGAATTTATGATTACTTCTGCTTTTCAGACTGTCGTTATTGTTAAGGTCTTTAGTCCAGTGACGGGTTTGATTCAGTTCTCCACCCATCTCTATGCTGAGCAATCCTCTTCTTCTCCTCATAAGAACGACAACCCACATCCATTTGAATATACTTACTGTGTTCGTCTCTCGGTATCTGTCTGCGATTTTTACCCCACGCACTTCCCTCCAGTGCTAAATTCACGATTCCTTGACGTCTCAGAGTGTGTCCTATCAATCGATCCCTTCTTTCAGTCCAGGTATGTCAGACATTTCATTTCTCCCCAGTACCTCCTCATTAATTACCCGACGTACCCACCTAATTTTCAACATTCAACCACATTTAAAAAGCTCCTATTCTTTTCTTGTCTGACCTACATATCGTCTATGTTCCTCTCCCGTACAAGGCAACACTCCACACAAATGCCTTCAGAAATGACTTCCTAACACTGAAATTAATATTTGATGTTAACAAATTTCGTTTTTAGGGACGCTTTATTCCCATCGCATTTTATATCATATGTACTGCTACCATCGTAGGCTATTTTACTGCCCAAGTAACAAAACTCATCAACCACACTTATTTTCTCGGTATCTAATCTAATTCCTTCAGCATCGCCTTATTTTCTTAAACTACGTTCCATTACCCTTGTTTTGCTTTTGTTAATGTTCATGTTATACGCTTCTTCAAGACACTGTCCATTCCGTTCAAGTGCTCTTCCAGATTCTTTGCTGTGTCTGACAAGTCAACGGCAAGCAGCAAAGTTTTTATTTCTTCACTCTGAACTTTAATACCTTCCCCAAATTTCAGTTTGCTTTCTTCCACGTCTTGCTTAATGTACAGATTGAATAACATTGGGAAAATGCTGCAAACCTGTCTAACTCCCTTCCCAACCAATGCTTCCCTTTGTCATGTTGACTCATCAGTGAACAGAATACGCGGAATTAATCGATCATTGGCAGAATTCTTGCCGGGCGGCAGCATCCCCTACATGTAAATGTTGCAGGATCTGCCGATTATATGGATACAGATCTTGCCGATATACTATGCGCATCCCTCGTGTTTTTTGAATACTTGGTTGGGCAGCAACTCTTTTAGAGCTAGTAGTTGGACTGCGTTCCACTACTTGAAGAATGTTATCAACTTCATTAAGGATTCGTTGTACGGGACGTTCAGACTCCATTTACGCTTTGAAGCGTACAATGCGTACGCAGTCCGTGAAACAACTAGTTGAACACCCTGCTATTTGGCTCTCTGCGATTTGCAAATCGTTGTTGGTATTCTTGCACAGCAGCTCAGGAGTTCTCATTGGATAAACCATAGACAAACATCAGGTCAGTATACTCTGTGTGTATGAATATCCGTTGGTATTTTCACTGCGCTAAACTGTATTCTTTGTTCACGTAACAACACTGTAGTACCGCTCACTAAGACAAGCACTGAGACTTGAGGCAAACAACTGCACTGTGAACAAGTGAACTGCGTACTCACACGGTTAGTAAAGACGACGCTACACTTTTCATCTGTTGAGACTCACCAGTATTATAAAACCTCAAAGCATGTGCCTAGCTCACCCTGTATATTGCAATGGACACCATGCAGACAAAATCAAGAGCATTGTTCTCTACATATCAGTCGATGATTTAATGCAGACGTGATTATAATTATTTAGAAAATCGAGTAAAGCTCATCGCTGATGCTGGTTCTGATATCACACATGGAACGCGCAATAGATGATGGAGCGAATAGCTGTATGGAGATCACAAAGAATGGAAGATGTGTATCAGGTATAGGAGCAACAGAAATATAATTTGCGCACCAGGAAATATCTTTTGCAGATAAGTGACTTGGCTTGGAGCAGAATGACATTAAAAACTTTACTACGTCATTGGAAACCTTTCCAAAATGTCTTGCAGAATATTCTCTTATGAACTCAAGTAACTCTCAAAACGCTATGCCGTACTTGAAAACAGAAAACGAATTACACATTCGATTTTGAGGGTGAAGGTGCAGTATTAGGCCTATAGATCTTCCTGAAATAAGAGTTATTGATTTGTATCTTACAAAAATGTGTGGACTGAAGGATGGAACTAATGCAGCGTGCACTATACTGCAAGTTCACTAAATAATAATGTCAGAATGTCCAAGGCACTTCTAGCTGGAGCCCACAATTATGAAAATTAAAGAAATCCCGCTTTTATATAAGTAATTATTGTTAAAGTTCTCAGACTTGATTTTTTCTGAAGAAAGAAATGATTTTTATGCTTTAATTCTCCTAAATTACAACTGCACTGATTCTAGGAGTAAGATTTATACTTTTGTATGTAACCATTTTCATACCATAAGTTATGTATACTGTAATACAAAGCTTCTTTGTCTGTCACAGGTTAATTATTAGATTTATTGTACACTAGCTTAAACCCGCAGCTCTGCTCGCGAGTTGGTTGATTATGATACATAATGTATCTTTTAGTAGTGTGCTATTTATTTATTCTCATATTTCCTTATTCGTATGCTTATCCTTACACAGAGAAAGAGCTGAAGACATTGTAGCACGCATAGACCAAAGATATGGTCTGTGGCATCACGTTTCGCTGTATGTAAGCTCCTTGCTATAGAGTCGCAAACGTCATCGCTGGCCTTCAGTCCGGATTTTTTTATATTTGACGACTTTCAACCACCATATTTTCCACCCCTTTATAACTATCCACATGGAAGTGCTATGGTGTACAACGGGAGACTTCTGAGAACAATTACACACAGACCATTCGTTTGCGTTCTGTAGTTTTCGCTGCAGAGCGAAATATTAACACACACACTCACACGTAGAGTTTTATATACACCCATAACTTTCCATTCCAATATATTCCACCCTTTTATCTTTATCAACCCTCATGCAACAATGCAACCAATAAAACCATTTTCAAAGAGTAAATATAAATTTCAAAGTGTAATTATTGTTCCGCATTTCGCGTTATATTCTTCAAATTACTAAATACCTATCAAATCGCTATAAAACCGTGCCTAAAACCTTCCTCAGGTATAAATTAGTAACTGTACAAATATTTAAGTCTCTGCGTCTTGTCGTTCGGACGTGATAAGCGTACACCGAACAGATATTCACATTAATATATATATATATATATATATATATATATATATATATATATATATATATAGATAGATAGATAGATAGATAAACAGCTATCCGATCGCCATGAAACCGTGCCTAAAGACTTCCCTGGGTAGACATTAGTAACTGTACAAATTTTTAGCTCTTTATGTCATATGGTTCAGACGTGATAAACGTATACCGAACAGACATTCACATTTATAGGTATAGAAGATGTAAGTAATTCTCTTGACGCACTTTCATAAGAGCAACAAATTGAGTTTTCGATAACATTGATTTCATGAATACGTATCAAGATACAAATTATTTAACAGAATTATTATATCGTTTCCGTTTATCTCAGTATCGCCTAACATGCTACACTTCCAGGTCGTATCTACAAATCATTGTGTTGTGAAAAAGACAGGCTGATTTAATTAATTCTTACATTAAATGATTGTCACGGCTTAATTATTAAATTTATTTCGCATGCAAGCGATTCCCTTGATGCATCAAGAGTTACAAATTTAGTTTACGATCACTTTGCTGCGATGAATACATATCAAGATACAAATTATTTAATGGAATTATGACATCGATTCTGTTTGTCTGAGTATAGCCTTTCACGTTACACTTCCCGGTCGTATCTACACAGCACAACTGGCTCTGCACGCTTGAACATTAGAACAATACGTAATGTCTCGTTCTCCGGCGCTGGAAAACCCGGCGCACGAAAGCACGCGGAGCCGGGCATTGGCGGGGCTGAGAAATCAGGCATCAGTCCTGGGTTGCCAGGTGTTCCGCTTTTTACTCAACTCTTAGCTATTTCAGCCACGTATTCCGTGTTCGTTGCCGAAGTACGAGTGGTTCGCTATTTATAGAATTCTGTTCACATCATTCATTCGTTTAATGAGTTGTAAAATCGAGTCAATTAACATTTCGTTTACTGTTGTCAGTTGTCGCAGACTGCATTTGAGAAACTGACACGCTGTCCATCTCTTTATTTCTCTGCATTCGATTTACGTGGGTCATACCTTAAAACTAACTTCTGCCCCGCAACTTTCAATCACTTGAAATTCTACGTTAACTTTATTGTGTCCAGTGTTTCGTATGCGTGTGCAATCTGTTTGTGAACTACTAAACATAATAAAATATCGCACTGACGTGTTTTACGGCCCACTTTAGATTTGTAGTTTTATAAGTTTTTGCAAACGTTTAGGACCAAAATAATGATCTAAATAATAATTAATTAATTAATAAGAGTGACTGAAAGCCTTTTAGGAAAAAAAACTAGGCAGTGGCGGGTTTCGAACCACCGACCTTTCGCGTCACAGTCCAGCACCTTGCCCACTACGCTACGGCTATAAATGAAAACGCAAGTTCTTGAATCTCATAGTATAAATGGCCGCTGTTAATTGATGTTAATATGGCATTTGTAGACATTAGATTATCATTTATCGTACGAATAACGATGTGTTTTTGTTAATTCCATAGAGTGCCATTGCTTTGAAATGACAACGTGTAAGTTACAATAAGAAAATCATCATATACGCGAGGAATGTCACGTGACGTCTCCGAACGGCTGGTTTTCGTTAATTCAATGGAGGGTGTCAAACCTCCGTTATTTTTGCAAATATGTCTCAAACGATACGAGATATGAAAAAAACATAAGGGAGATAAGTTGTAGAGAATTTTCTCTTCTACCAATTAGGTTATTCAATTTTCGTGTGATATGAACGGTTCGTCTGCAATTACAATTATATTACAAACGGATTTTTTTTGTTTTACTACCGTATTTTTTGTCCGAAAAATTTGAAAACTGGAGGTTATGGTCTCTGGCGGCCTACAATCATGTCTGTAAAATTTAGTGCTGATCGGTAGAACGGTTCGTCTTAAAAACAGGGAACACGTTACGGACGGACAGACAGACGGACAGACAGACAGACATACATCCCAAAATCGCAGTTATTTTTGCAAATATCTTTGAAACGCTACGAGGTATGAAAAAAACATACGAGAACAAAGTTGTAGAGAATTTTCTCCTCTACAAATTCGGTTATTCAAATTTCGTGTCAGATGAATAGTTAAGCCGTTATTTTCATTTAAATTTCGAGCTGTCAAAAGACGATCGCAAAGGCCCACTTTTAGTGTATCTACCGTAACCTAAAGTGGGCCAAAACGAAGATTCCTACTGATTTAGTAAGTTAATACTAGTTAAGTACAAGATCATTTTAATTGTATATAATACTTGCATTGCGGCCAGCGATTATCAAAAGAATATTGGCAGTTTCGTGCAGCAATACCTCTACAAATAGAGTCTTTAGTCACACGAATCATTTATGGTCTGACACTAGATACAAAGAGAATGCTGATTCGATAAAAACAGAAATAGGAGTCCTTTGTAATTTGAAGTATTCATTATGCAACGAATTTCACTAATAAATTCAATATAACAAAAATTTATTGAAAGCTGTAAGAAGCAATAATAAATATAATTTTAATATTTACGAAGGATTCTACTGCGTTCACCCTAAGCCGTCAACTCAGCAAGTGCCATCGTCCGCCAGTGATTGGTTAGTTTCTCAATTTAATCTCGCAACCCTGCCGATCACTCTCTTCGAACCCGGCGCTCGGTTGTACAGTAATCCAATGCACAAATATTAATTCGCGAGCTACACGTGGCAAGGATGACATGAGTTTTCGTGTTGTAACAAAGAGTGCACCGTAAAAAAGGGAAAAAAGTTATAACCTGTACAATGCGCATATAAAATAGAGCATATCGTTGAATGTTAGATATGAGCATTCGTAGCGCTCTTCTTCCACCAGTAGCAAGACGTTTTGTTTAGGTTACTGGTCATTTGAATGGAGGGGTAAAACACACGGGAGTTGGAATTATTGACAGTGACATAGGATGGGCATTGGGAAAGAAAGGAAGCAATGAATCAGACGTAATTAATGGGAAGGGCCTAGGTTTGGAGCTTGAAAAGGAGACCGGAATGCCACACTCTGTCGTTGGCCTTCTCAGTGTCGAGGGAGACAAAGGAAGTGGCGCGACAGGAGTTCGTCTGGATGGAGAGGAGGTGGATGAGGCGGAGGAGTTGGTGATCGACAGAGAAGGAAGGTCGGAAACCACATTGGGAGAGGGGAAGTACCTGGTAGCTGGTGTTGACGGAGATGCTGGTGGATACTGCAGGGAGGATGGTTTCCAGGACCTTGCTGAACACCGAGGTGAGACTGATGGGGCGGTAGCAAGAGGCTTCGGAGGGAGGCTTGCCAGGTTTAGGGAAAATGAGAACGTAGGAGGTCTTCCATAGGTCGGGGAAAACGCCTGTGTAAAGAATGACACTGTGTAAGAAAGCAAGGGCGGCATGGAATGACGGACAGGCATGGAGACGTCATGACCAGGAGCTGTGTTGTGTTTTGTGTGGAGTGGAAGTTCTATGTCAATGACGGTGATAGAAGTGTTAAGTTCTGAGGGGAAGCAGGAGATGTGGTCCAAGTACTGAAAGCCAGTGGCGAGCAGAGGGTCAAAGGTCAGGGATGAGGAAGTAATCGAACCGTGGATTATCTGGAACAGAGAAGACATGGATAGGTTGGTGGCAAAGTGTTCTGCCTTGCTGGCATTGTCACGGAGGGGAAGGTCATTGTGAAGGAGAGAGTAGTGGGGTGCGGAACAACTGCCAGCAAAGTGGTGGAAGGCTTGCCAGAATTTGGAGGAGTTCACAGGGAGTGAAACATTAAGGTGGGTGCATGTGTGACGCCAATCTCGTGGTCAAGAGGTTTCTGATGCGGCGCTGGATTTGCCGGTGGCGGAGGAGTGTGTCCCTGTCACTGATCCACAGGAAGGAACGTTAGAGGTGATGGAATTCGCTGAGAAGATGTATGGCCTGTGGAGGATGGGGCGGAGTGAGTGGATGGCTTTGGTGGGAATGTGAGCATGGACAGCGTCAGAAACGGTCTGGTGAAGCAAGTATGAAGTGTGGTCAATATCAGAAGGGGAGTGGTGAGGTAGGGTGTGGTTGGCTACCGAGGTGTATGTGGAACAACGGTAGGCATCTCAGTCTGCACGGTATTAGTCATGGACAATCTTGGGAGGGGTTTCAGGATGGTGTCTATGGTGTGGAGGACTATGGCATGGTCTGTTAATAAAGTCGAGGACTTCCACCTGCAGGGGGTACAGGAGGTTTGGAGAGGCGAGAAAAACATCTGGGGTGGTGTTTCTTTTGGTTCGTGTCGGTTTTGGGTGGGGAACAGATCGCCTCTAAGCAAGGTGACAAACTGACGCCACTGCCGAGTTCACCGACAGAGTGGGAAGAAGGGTTAAGGTCAGCAGCAATCACATAGGTCATGAAGGTATGGTCAATGTGGAAGAGGAAGTCATAGGGGAGGGGAGCAGTACTGTGGATATAAATAGTGGCCAGGGTAAAAGTAAAGGACAGCAGGAAGAGGCTGAGGATGAGGTGTTCGGTGGGATCATTCAGAAGAGATTGTAGCCGGACAGGGTGGTGGTAGAGGTGGCTAATCGACACTCCACCTCAAGTAAGGGGCAGTGGTCCATCAGTACAGTGGATGAGGTAAGGAGCAGTGCTGATGGAATGAGGGGATTGTCGGAAGGTTTCTCATAGGAGAAAGGTGTCCATCCAGTTGTGAGAGAGGTTGTGCATGAAAAGGGGAGGGAGCAAATGTTATTGCAGAGGAGGGTGTAGGGTGGGTGTGCCATGAGGTACTGCGGGTTGAGGAGAGAGAGGGAGGGGTAAGATAGGAGAAAGGTTACTGGTGTGCTTTACATGAGGACAACATTATTGGAGAAGGTCAAATGGAAGTGGTTATGGGAGAAGGTGGCAATGTTTTCAAACTGGAAGATGGAACGGGCAGCAAGGACAATCTGTTGAAGGGTGTAGGGGCATTGGAACGGGTGGATGTTCTGAAGGACCATGGTAACGAGACGAATGTCGTCCTCCATGGTGGGAGGGGGGCAGAGGGAGTCGTTGGGGTGCATAGGACGATCAGTGGGGCGGACAGGGACTGTGAGTTCAGGGGTGAAGGAAGCGGAAAGACTGACTTTTGTAGGAGTAGGTGAGAAGGGGGCCACCCCAGGTGTTGCAGGTGGGAGAGGAGACGAGGTTGGGACACTGTTTGAGGAAGTCTGCCGACTTACAGTGAGGGCAGGTGGGAGGCTTGCGGCAATTCTGGGTGAGGTTATTGTTGTATGTGAGACATCGCTCACAACGATAGGATTGGGGAGAGGGGCATGAAGGATCCACCTTGTAGCAGCTGTGGTAAGGTTAGCTCCAATAGTGAGGAGGCGGTCTATGGAAGATGCGAATTCGGTAAAAATCCCCATGAAAAAGATGGAGCTAGCAGCGTTTTGGATCCGCTTGGCAGAATGGATTTCCAGGTTGGGGTGGGCATTGAGCTGGCCCAACAGCTCCTCTTCTGTGATCACCAGGCTCAGCTTGGTGATTACGGTGGTGAGAGTGGGCGGGCAGCAGAGAGGTTGTGGCTGGGGAGGGGGGTGAGGTGAGGTAGGGGGTCAAAGTTGTGTGGGTCAAAAATTAACCTAGGGGAGACACTGGAAGAGGTCGTAGTGGAATGTGGGGGAGGTGGATTTGATAAGCACGGAGTTGGGAGATAGGGGCACTTGAAGGGAGAGGGTGTGGTTTTCGAGAAACCACGGGTTTGGCCAGGAATGGATGTAGGTATAGTTTTGTGGAGAGGCAGGAGCAGAATGGGAAAGGGGGGTATAGGTGGAAGGTGCGGGACGACTGGTGGAGGGAGCTTCTTTGGTGACAATGGTGAGATTCACGCTTGTGTGTCTGGCTGTCTCGGAGGTGGTCTTGTTGGAGGCGGTAGGAGCTGGGAGGGGCTGGGGAATAGGCTGGATGAGGACATCGTGGGGACTGGGCCTGGATGCGGGCGATGTGCTTCAGGACTGGGGGAGGCAGGTGATTCTGCCACAATGGCACAGCAGTGGGTCACTTTGGCTTGGGAGAGTGGGGTACTCGTGTGGGTCGGTGACGATAGAAGCGGGGATAGAGTGCAGGAGACACTTGGCGGTAACAGTTGATAGGGGCAGTAGGTAGGCAACTGGAGCGGATGATGTGGTGGTAGCGGAAGCTGACAGGAGAAAGGATAGGGGGATGGGAGATCGGGGAGGAGGCCAGGGAGGGAGAGGTGTAAGGGATTGAGGTAGTGGTAACTGGAGGCAGGTCCATGCTGGCTAAGGAGAGTAAAATAAACGACGATGAAGATCTCGAAGTCCCGATCGGTGGTGTTGGCAGCGGCGGCGGCGGTGGCGGCGGCGGCAGTTCCCGAGCCGCGGAGAGTGGCAGGGAGGTCCGGCGGCAGCGGCAACTGAGACGGCGGCAGCGGTGGCGCGGGCAGAGAGGCGGCGGGGGAGCCGGGAATCAGCTCAGCCGGTCGGCGGATGCGACGAGGGAGTTGAGCAACGCCCAGCAGGCCGACAGTGGCGATCCGCCGGCCTCAGCGGCAGTGGCAGGTCCGGGGCCGCGACCAGCCAGCAGCCAGGCAGCAGCGGTCCCGAGGGCAGCTGGGGGCGGCAGCAGCAGGTCCTGCCCATGGCGTCTCGCGTCACAACAGTAGACTCGGCTGCTGGGTACGGCGTCAGAGGGTACCAACCAGGACAACGTTTCTGACCACCATCCAACTGCTGTACACAGTAAAGTAGAGCTGGGCAAAAATAACTGTAACTGGTAGAAACATGTATATTTTGTACGCATAATAGTTTAACGATAGTTATATAACAATATGTCGAGTTGGGTAATTAGGTTGTTGTTATTACACTCACCAATTGTCTTCTCTGCAGCACCCTTGCCTTCAATTTCCAGTGAAAATTTGAAAATTATTATCCCAGGCTTTAATCTCTCCAGTTTATCGACATTGATGGATTTTTTTTCAGACACTGATGAAATCTTGTGCATTCACTTCCATCTGTAGCTGACAGTGTGACCTAAACGACTACACTACAAAATAATGGCTAGCAGCGCGCCATCTGCTGACTTGCAGTGACCGACTTGGTCAGGCAGCAGCGCCACCGACTGGCGCCATGTGAAGGCCGCGACTGGAAGCGGTGCTCCGCCAGCGGCCGCCTAGTGTCGCATCTGCCCCACCGGTGGCGGGAGTCAGCCATACCAGTACTCTGGTGCTGCTGCACGTGTAAAGCCGCTCATTTATACCAATGATTCACTATCGGCAGCGCCATAAAGTAGGACTTCTCAGTTGCTCCGCGTGTAGGGTGCCTCAGTTGCACAAGCTTCGACCTTCAGTCTGCACGTACACAGAGGGACATGTTCACTCGCACAGCTCACTTTCCGGTGGCTCCCCTTCGTCCTACTCCCGCAGAACCGATTGTCAGCCAGCTCAGCGGCTCGCCAATCCCGACTACTCCCACCGAGAGGAGCACAAGCTTACTCACCGCTCCATGCCACTACATCCGCATCTACATGGATACTCTGCAAATCACATTGAAGCGATGGCAGAGGGTACATCGAACCACTTTTATGATATTTCTCTATACTTCCATTCTCTAATAGCTCGCTGTTTTCAATATTATTTCTCTTATTTTATTATGATGCTCATGTCTCCCTATGTACGTGGGTGCTAACAATAGATGTTCGCATTCTGCACAGAAAGTTGGTGAAAGACATTTCGCAAATACATCTCGCCGCAACAAATGACCACTTTCTTTTAATGATTTCCACCCCAACTCGTGCATCATTACCATGACACTCTCTCCCCTATATCGCGATAATACAAAACGAGCTGCCCTTCTCTGAATTTTCTCTAAATCGTCCGTCAGTCCCACCTCGTGTGGGACTGACATTTACATCCCCCGTTCATTGCTAAGGCTTTCCTGCTCCATTTCCAAAGAGAACGAGGGAAAAACGAATGCCTGTGTGCCTCTGTACGAGCCCTAATTTTTCTGATCTTTGTAGCCTTTACGTGAAATGTAAGTTTGCGGAAACAGTTTCAAAAAACAGATAAACAGGAGATAGATTTTAGCAAACAATGTTTGAAAGAAAGTACACAAAAACTTCCAGTAAATGTTAGTCAAACCATTAGTATGCAATATCAGCTATTTTTATTACATCAAAATATTCCAGGACTCAGAAATAAACTTGATGAACTACTCATTTTTATTGATGAAACAGATTCATCTAATCCAATTGACATAATTTACCTCTCTGAACATCATGTGGCCACTGGTAAAGATATGTTAAACATTCCAGGATTTAATTTAGGTTCACACTTCTGTAGAGTAGATATGGAGGGAGTAGGAGTTGCCACATTCATTAAAAATATAAGGCCGGCCGCGGTGGCCGAGGGGACTGAGGCGCTCCAGTCACGGTCTGCACGGCCACTACGGTCGGGGGTTCGAATCCCCCCTCGGGCATGGATATTTGTGCCATCCTTAGAATTAGCTAGTTTGTAAGTTTAGGGACTGATGACCCCGTAATTAAGTCCCATAAGCTATAAAAACATTTGAAAAACTATAAATTTAAGAATATTGATATAAATAAATTCTGTCTAGAGCAGCATTTAGAAGCTTGTGTTTTTTCAAACTGAGGGTGTCTTCCAATCTCTCTCAAAACTGGTTTACTTTCCCCCCTCACTATCCTAAAAAAAGACATCCCTCTGACACCTGTAACCACTGGTATTTTACCATTTGTGACAGTGTCCCCCTGTAAGTTACTTGCAATCAACCCTGACAGTTTTCCCTTCCTTTACTATTGAGGTGAAGGCCATGCCTAGTGTAGTCCCACCTACAGATATCATCCACAGGAATAAAACCAATATGGGACCCCATATCTGACATGAGTAGCCGTTCCAACTCCAAGTTTACTCTCCTGACAGAAGAGTTCAAATGAGGCCGATCATGGCGACGCAAGACAGATACAAACCCCACACTAGTGTGCTTCGTTGCCGATGATATCTTCACCAGGTCACTCTCTATAGAATATTCGCCGGCCGCGTTGTCCGAGGGGACTGAGGCGCGGCAGTCACGGTCTGCTCAGCCACTACGGTCGGGGGTTCGAATCCCCCCTCGGGCATGGATATATGTGCCGTCCTTAGTGTTAGCTAGTTCCTAAGTAGTTTGTAAGTTTAGGAACTGATGACCCCGTAGTCAAGTCCCATAAGCTATAAAAACATAGAATATTCACAGTTTCTGTCAATGCTGTTTCCCGGACCACCCACCATAACCACGGTATCCTCCATTGTGAAATATTTACATAAAGAACCTATATCCTCTGTTACCTGACCCAGACCCGCATTTGGTTTGAATAAGTTTGTGACCTGGTACTCTGACCCTAGCTCTTCCTGCAGTAGTTGGTCAACACCTCTACGATGGGAGCTACCAAACAACAAGACTCTCTTTCTTTTCACAGTTTTCCCTACCTTTTTCAAATACTTCTTGAAAGTTTGTTGTGCCCTTTCTACAGCTTCAGCTACATGAGGCTCATCCGATTCTGACTGAGGCAACAGGTCAAATCTATTTTTCAGATTAATGACAAAGCTGTCTGAAACTGTCCTAAGCCTGTTCCCCCTGTTACCTGTTGCCACTTCCCACCGCTGTTCACACTTCTCCCTCCTTAACCTGCGCAGAGTCTCCCTTGCCTTATCTAATTCAGCTTGAAGAGCTGCAATTTCCCCCTCCTGTTCCATTATTTTCCTATCTCTAATGCAGATCCTACAAAACCACTGGTGAGCCTTATTTATGTCCCCATTTCCCACGCCACTACATTCGCCCCAATGAAATAAACCACTACAACTATCACACCACACCCCAGAACTAACGATTCTACGGCATGTCACACACTTCTCACCCATGGTAAAAATAGAAATGTTAAAAAACTTTATTAAATACTGACTAAAACGTGAAAGTTACCCCAAGAGACACTAAAATCTGTTCACGCAAATATAATTAACGGAAAGGGTACTGGATAAAAAGAAACTCGCTCAGGAAAACGAAAATTAGGCCTAAAAACACGCACACAAAAACAAAATTTAGGTCTATAAACACGGATTACTATACACATTTTTGCTAAATCACGAAATTTACGCTGTTTTCCTTTTATTTGTGTCTGATAGACTTTATAAATCCTAACTACTATATGCAGCGAGAGAAAAACAGAAGAATGAGTAATTAGATATAAGTTTTAGTGACTACGATTCGCGCGCGTCAAATTAGGCCCACAAATATGTGCTATAGGCGCGAGATGAAAAATAAACTTTTTACACCGTTTTTCTTTATTTAACACTACACTAATGTAACAATAATTATATTTATACCAACTGGAAGGTTAAAAACAACGATTTTTGTAATTATTTACTGGAGCAAATACTCGAAACGTTCGCGCGGGCGCAGTGTTACCAACCCCAATGAAGGTAGGAAGATCTTTCTATTTAGCAACAGCAACACGAGACATATTTTTAGAGTACCTGATTGTTCAAAATGAGGGGTTCATCTCCAGCACTGACAGTGTTGAGCAACAGTGGGCAAAGTTCAAGACCATCGTACATTCCGCTTTAGACGAGTGAAATTATGAGAGATGGGAAAGATTGTTCAAATGTTCAAATGTTTGTATAGCTTATGGGACTTAACTACTGGGTCATCAGTCCCTAAACTTACAAACTACTTATGAACTAACTAATACTAAGCACGGCACAAATATCCATGCCCGAGGGGGCATTCGAACCCCCGACCGTAGTGGCCGTGCAGGCCGTGACTGGATCGCCTCAGTCCCCTCGGCCACCGCTGGGAAAGATTCACATTGCTTCAAGAACTGAGTTAGAAAACTGCTACGAAGCAAAGAGAACTTTACTACAAATTTAGTCACAGGCAAAAACACACAGATTAGTTAAAATATGGCTACCCCATTTCTTCGGCTACCCACGGCAGCATCCTGACGCCTGCTTCTAGCTGTTCACAGACAGTGGCCAGTTCCCAAAAATGTTCAAATGTTTGTAAGCCTCTGGAACCAAACGTCTGTGGTCATCGCTCCCTAGACTTACAAACTATTTAAACTAACTTAGAGTAACTTTTGCCATGGACCGCCCACACACACCCATACCCAAGTGAGGACTCGAACCCTCGACTGGAGCTGTCGTGCAATACCGCACGGCCAATCCCGCAAACTGGCCAGTGCCCCTCAATCCATTTCAGTCTAGATATGACGAAGTCTGGGGTGGCATTAAAATGTCCCCAGAAAATTTCAAGCCACCAGAAATGAAACTCACTAACAGGAGTCCGGAGTATGTAAGTTAGCTGTTTACAATGCTTAATCGTATTGCATCTACGTGTTCTTTGTACTGGGTACAATATTACCCTATTTGTCTTTACTGCAGCAGGAATAACCACAATTAAGTTCGTAAATTCCTGACTTAATGTGCTTGATCGTACATTTACTGTTTATCTTACATAATTTCTTTTTAAAGTTATCACAGAAGTTAGTAAATTTCCCTCAGTAGATGACATTGGTCTCCCCACTTTTAATACAGTTTTGTTAGCCCGACACCATCGTTCACCATCATGTGGTTACTGAATCAGAGCGGTTTTTTATTTTGCTACAGGCTAGACGATTCTCGGATATGATATCAAAGGTAACTAATTTGCGTAGATGATGAAAATAGAGTACAAATCCTTGCGGAATTACCTCTCTTATAAATTGGCTAGACTAATATCTGCCATCACGAAAGATCACTCTGATAAGCAGCAGGAATCGTTGTGTTGCACTTATCCTGTGTGTCAGGTTATCGTATCGAAATCTTTTTCCAAGTCGGTTGAATCGTGTTCTAGTTGACATAGTAGCTAAAATTTTTGTGTTCTGTCGGTGTAGTGACTTGCTATTCAGAAGAGACCATGCAAAGAAGGCTTTATATGATTCACGTTGAACCATGCTAATCTTGTGCGCTGGCAGACAGGACATGGTCAGAACCCAGAAAGTTTATATAGAATGCAAAGCTAAGAGCAACCCAGCTGCTCTTTCGGACCCATTCATACGCCACGCGACGTCTTATTAGCCTAGTATACTCACGCGAGCTGCTGCCTCAGCCAAAAGAGAATATGCTGATGTCGAGATGTCTTCGGATCTAAAGTCGACTTTGAACTTGACTGGGTCTCCTAATGTAACGAATAGGAGGTTTTTAAGCACACGCAGTCGCTAAAGATAGTGAAAAATGGAAGCTGGTTCTTCAAAACACTATAGCCACTGACATTACCTAAGACTGCAAATATGTCATAGTAATTTTCTTCTGTGATAATGACAAACTTGTTTGTAATTTTTTCATTTGTTCTATCAGTTTTACACACTCATCTCGCTCTACCCGCAGATGGAATTGCTAGCGGATTTCCACTCAGTAACGGAGCGAGGTGGTGCAGTGTTAACACACGGGATTTGCATTTAGGAGAACGGCGGTTCAAATCCGCCTCCGGAATCTTTATTTAAATTTTCCGTGATTTCCCCAAATCAATCCGTGCAAATTCCGGGCTAGTTCCTTTAAAAGGGCACGCTCGATTTCCTTACCCTTCCCTGACAAAAAATACTCCATCTCCAATGACCATGATGTCGACGGGATATTAAATCCTTATCTTACTTCCTTCTTCCATTCTGTACTGCCCTAAGAACTACATTTAAGGCCTAAATGTTCAAAAGAATCCTGTAAGCAGACACTGTTTCAGGCCTTGATGCCTTAGAATGTGTCTTGTCAATCGATCCCTCGTTTCAGCAAATTTGTCACAATTTTTTCTCCTCGGTTCAATTGATTATTTTTTCATTAATCATGTGATCTCCCCACCTAAGCTTCAGCACTCTTCTCACTCTCCTGTACCATCACATTTCAAAATCTTCGTATTATCTGCTTATTTAAACTGTTTATTATGCACGTTTCACAACCAGCTAGACAATCCTCCAGAATAAAAAAAACTTTTAAAACATATTAGATGCTTACGAATTTTTTTAGTTATTTTTTCTCCCTTTAGAAAAAAATTGTTTGGTACTAACAGACTGCTTTCGTCTCTTCTGCGGCCATCACTAGTTACATTTCTGCAGCAAATCTCATCTGTTGCTTGTAATTTCCCACTTGATAATCTAATTTCCTAGTCTTGCAAACTACTAAAACTAAGTTAAAATACTCTAAGGACGACACACACATCCATGCCCGAGGGAGGATTCGAACCTCCGACGCGGGAGGCCGCGCGATCCGAATCGTGGTGCTCCAGACCGCTCGACTTCTACGCTTTCAAGATTACTAAATGAGTCTGTAACGAAGCGCGCTGCTCTCCGTTGGACCTTCTCTACCTCTTCTATCAACCCCACCTGGTACGGATCCCACACCGGTGAGCAGTATTCAAGCAGTGGGTGAACAAGTGTACTGGAACCTACTTCCTTTGTTTTCGGGCTGTATTTCCTTAAGATTCTTCCAATGAATCTCAGTCTGGCATCTGCTTTAGCAACGATAAATTTTATATGATCGTTCCCTTTTAAATCATTCCTAATGCATACTCCCAGATAATTCATGGAATTAACTGCTTCCAGTTGCTGACCTGTTATAATGTAGCTAAAAGATAAATAATCTTTCTTTCTTATGTATTCGTAGTATTCGTAGCACATTACACTTGTCTACATTGAGATTCAATTGCCATTACCTGCACCATGCGTCAATTCGATGCAGATAAACCTGCGTTTCAATACAATTTTCCATTGTTACAACCTCTCTATATACTACAACATCATCCGCAAAAAGCCTCAGTGAACTTCCGATATTATCCACAATGTCATTTATCTATATTGTGAATAGCAACGGTTCCACGACACTCCCCTGTGGCACACCTGACATCACTCTTACTTCGGAAGACTTCTCTCCATTGAGAATGACATACTGCGTTCTGTTATCTAGGAACTTGTCAATCCAATTACACAATTGGTCTGATAGGCCATATGCTCTTACTTTGTTCATTAAACAACTGTGGGGTACTGAATCAAACGCCGTGCAGAAGTCAAGAAACACCCCATATAACTGAGAACCCGTGTCTATGGCCCTCTGAGTCTCGTAGACGAATAGCGCGAGCTGGGTCTCACACGATCACCTTTTTCAAAACCCATGCTGATTCCTACACAATAGATTTCTGGTCTCCAGAAAAGTTAAAAAAAAGGTTCAAATGTTTGTAAAGCTTATGGGACTTAACTACGGGGTCATCAGTCCCTAAACTTACAAACTACTTATGAACTACTTACGAACTAGGACCGCACAAATATCCATGCCCGAGGGGGGATTCGAACCCCCGACCGTAGTGGCCGTGCAGACCGTGACTGAAGCGCCTCAGTCCCCTCGGCCACCGCGGCCGGCTCCAGAAAAGTCATTATACTCGAACATAATACGTGTTCCAAAATTCTACAACCGACCGACGTTAGATATATAGGCCTACAGTCCTGCACATCTGTTCGACGTCCCTTCTTGAAAACGGGGTTGACCTATGACATTTTCCAATCTTTTGGAACGCTACACTCTTCTAGACACCTACGGTACACCACCGCAAGAAGGGGTGCAAGTTCCTTCGCGTACACTGTGTAAAATCGAACTAGTATCTCATCAGGTCCTGCGGCCTTTCCTCTTTTGAGCGGTTTTAATTGTTTTTCTATCCCTCTGTCATTTATTTCGATATCTGACATTTTGTCATCTGTGGGACAATCTAGAAAAGGAACTATTAATGAGAGCAGTTCTGGGACGTTTCTATAGAAGCTGCTGTAGTTAACTAATCGTACATTGATCTTATTCCCTGTTGCGTCCTGCCTACTGCTACCCTGTCGCAGCTCAGGAGGCGTCTCGTCGGGCCTAGGGAGGGAATTCTCTAACCTAAAAAAAACCCATGCGGTTCCGACTTACCCTGACAGCCAAATAACGCCCCCTCCCTCTTTCTGATGCCACACATGGTCGACCCTATAATGGTCTTCGGTCCCATAATTGTCGTCACATACGAAAACAACAGAACGACTGACATTAAGCCAGTGTGAGACATCAGCTTGAGACTGCCCTGCCTCCATTCTTGCGATACCCTCCTCCCTCGCCCACCGCAGAGAGTCTGCTAGGCGACTTCTGTGTGCCACACTGCATCGACAGAGATTGTGGATTTGGGACTACCCAGCAAATACTACCCCATTTGATAGGTGTCCTGACGTCACCGTTGCTTGCTTGTTTGCTCAGTTGAAATAAGCTGCTCACATAATGCGCAAAATTGACTGTTTTTCGAAAACTGGGGAGCTAGTAAGAAATTAAGAACGGTTCCCACAGGGCAAGATCTTGGGTCCTTTACTGTTCATTCATATAGATGCAAAGCTAGTGCTTTTTGCTGGTGACACAGGTATTGAAATAACACCCGACAAAAAAGAATTAACTGATGAAGCTGCAAATAATCTCTTTTAGAAAATTATTAAGTGATCCTTTGCTAATGGATCCTCATGAAAATTTGATAAAACACAATATATACAATTGTGTACAATAAATGGCACGACACCATTAATAAATATAGACCTTGGTCACAAATCTGTAGCTAAGGTAAAATATTTTTAAAAAATAGGTTTATACTGATGAGCGATTAAACAGTTTCATAATCTGCTAAAACCCTTCAACTCTGATAACTGCTGTCTGGTTTTTGTACAAGTTGTAAATAACCTTTCGTTCCCCATATTTTACTCCTGCTGACTTCAAAACCTGAAAGAGTGTATTCCAATCAACATTATCAAAAGCTTTCTCCAAATCTACGAAAGCTAGAAATGTAGGTTTGCCTTTCATTATTATATCTTCTAAGATAAGCCGTGAGGTGATTATTGCCTCCCGTGTTTCTACATTTCTCCTGAATCCAAATTGGTCTTCCACAATGTCGGTTTCTACCAGCTTTTCCATCCTTCTGTAAATAATTCGTGTTAAAACTCTGCAACCATGACTTATTAAACTGATGGTTCTGTAATTTTCATACCTGTCTGCACCTGCTTTCTTTGGAATGATCTTCACTATTAGAGGTTGAATCTAGCTTTGACGCAGAAAGGGTTGATTTATGCTGCCACAAACGACTTTTTTCCGTTACCAAATAGTATGAAAAGATTGACAGATAATTTACTACCATTTAAAAAGAAATTAAAATAATTTTTGAATTACAATTCGTTCTAGTAAGTAGATTTTTTTAGATAAAAATGATTAAATTTATAAATAAATCCTCTGCTGTCGGGCTGGTCACTGTGCCCTCGGTGGCGGAGTGGTCAACGCGTTTGCCTAGTAAGCAGGAGATCCCGGGTTCGAATCCCGGCTGGGCACAAATTTTCATTCGGCATAGTTTAGTATTCCATCTAAACCTCATACAGTGAAGCCATAACATCGCAAATTGCGATTATTTCATTCATTTGAACGCTATAATTCGTCAAAAAAAAAAAAAATATATATATATATATATATATATATATATATATATATATATATATATATATATATATATATATATAATTGTATACAAGCCGAGGCTGGGCTCCTGACGACAATTAGTTGTGTCTCGATGCCTCATGGTCTGTTCTCGCTGATGCGGGAATACAGTATTGTGGCTGCGAGCATTATAGAATAAATAGGTTGTGGTATAGGAAAGAGACAGCGTGGCGAATGGAGATTTGTGTGTGGCGGGAGACGTGCAGGGAAGAGTCCTCTGCAGTCGGGCTGGTCACTGTGTCCTCGGTCGCGGAGTGGTCAACGCGTCTGAATAGTAAGCAGGAGGTTCCGGGTTCGAATCCCGGCTGGGCACAAATTTTCTTTCGCCACAGTTTGGTATTCCATCTAAACCTCATACAGTGAAGCCATAACATCGTAAATTGCCATTTATTTCATTCATTTGAACGCTGTAATTCGTCAAAACTATATATAATTGTGCACGACATCTGTTGACAGTTTGTGCCACTATATTGTGAATTCGACACACAGGACGGTAAAAAATGGTTTGCAGCCTTAATTTTGGACATCGGCGTAAATGTAAAAAATGAGAAGTGTATCGCAGCGCGTTGCGGGGTGGGTTGAGATGAGGAGTGTGGAGGCGCACTACCCTCCTGGGATTTCTTTTGTGGGGAAACCGCGAGGCGCTTTCACCGGAGTGGGGGCGTCCTTGGCTGCTGCGGCTGTTGCGGCGGCTGCGCTGGGCGGCCGCTGTGCAGTCCTGCGGCGGCGCCGGGCCACGCACCACCCGCGCTGCCAAGCTCACCCGCTCAACATTCCCTGGTAAGGACTTTTCTACTATTCCACCAGTAAGGCCATCCATTCATCAGCTGTTTGTCAGTTTCGCAGGCAAACGGCAGTGCTATTCTCTACATATCTGAAATTAACCTATTTAAACAGAAACGGGCCTGTCCATTCTCATCGTGTACCACGAACACAAAACGTTTCCGCTAGTGCTGAAACATTGTTTTCCGTTATGTAGCGAATAACACAGTCAACTGCCCGCGAAATGGGCAGACTGCTCGCGGATGTGTGGCCTTATAGTTGGAAAATATTTCCTTGACAGTGCATGTTTACCAGTGCATTCACCAACTGTTAATGAGCCTGATATACGAGTTTCACCCAAATATTCTCAGTACTGCCTTATGACACAATCGTCTAGGGCAATACAGTTAAGCCAAAAGGTATTAATTCTACAGAAGCGTGCAATGAGAACACTGGTTACAGTTGGAAGTCGAAGATATTGTAGAAACTTGTTTAGGGACTTGCACTTACAGACTTTCGTGTCAATACATAAATTCGCTAATAGTACTTGAAGTTAATAGCTATGGTGCATTTACAATGTACAGTGAAACTCATAACAATGACACTGCGTGTAAAAATTATTTCCATATAGGCCTTGGATACCTGCCGAGGATTCAGAATGGAGTTTTACACTCAGATGCAAAGGTCTATAATAGCTTACTCGTAGACACCAGCAGGTAGGTGAAACCCCCAACTTTAGGAACAGAGTAGGAAAAGATTTCATTAGTAACTCATTCAATGCCGCGGTGGAGTAGCCGAGCGGTCTAAGGCGTCTCGCTGCGGAGCGCGCGGTTGCTCGCCGTGGAGGTTCGAGTCCTCCCAGGGGCATGGGTGTGTGTGTTTGTCCTTAGGTTAGTTTACCTAGGTTTAAGTAGTTTGTAAGCTACGAACTGATGACCACGCAGTTTGGCCTGATAGATTTACAAACATTTCAACTCATTCAATAATTTCTCAGAAAATTTGTGATTGGGGATGAAAGTTTCGAAAAACTGTAACGTTAATATTTAGCCAAGCTTTACTTTGCAGTATATATCCATTCGATGGTTGTCTGCGTAAAGTAAATACTTTATTTGAATTATTTAGCTATTAAGAAAAGCAGCAGTTTCTTTTCTATTTTTATTTTTTTATTATTTTATTTTTCGAAGCAGATGTTTGCCTCTTAATATACCCTCCAGAGTTTTCTGATTTCATGTGAGTAGATTAACATTAATGATACTTTTTTGTTAGAGCACTTCATCGATTTATCCGATTTATCCACCATTGGTTGTTTCCGACTGTTAATGTATGCTTTTTCCCACATCCATAAATGTTCTCTCCCCTTTCTGAGGTTTAGAGCGCACATTACATTTCTCAAAACAACTACAACCTTATATTTCATTCAGTTTTCCAAGGGAAGGACATTACACTCAAAAGTTTCCACTACAATAACTGCCAATAAAAACCGTCATTTATTGTGTTAAACTAAAATATATTATACTGACAGACATTTTCCATGTGTGATCAAATTATTTTCATGTATGCGATCTAACGTTCTGCTAGTATGTTACCTACCTGGGTTGTTCCTGGTGTTCAGTCAAATGATTCCTGGAGACCACACGGTGTAGGAGACAGGTATCATAATGCAAACGCTATGTATGCCTCCACATTGTTGTACTCAAATACGACGTAATGTCTATGACCTTACTTGATTGGACACTAGGAAACCCTTGTGCTATTATTTTTCTGTCCACAGTAAGTACGTTTCACCTCAGCCCCTCTTTTTACGGTTTCATTTTTTGTTTACATTTATACCTACTGTACTAATTCACATGAAATAGGCAAAGGCAAGTTTAATTTACAGACGACAAAGGTCTAGATATAATTATTCACCTAAATAACGCGACATACGTGTCGAGCTTTGGTTATTTGTTGAAGTTGCATTTCGACAATGCTACTTCACATGATCCGGATTCGGAAATCAATCATTCACAAGTAGGTAGATGAGTTTAATTCTGATCGTTTGTTTCTTAATTGTAAAACTTCTCAACCTAATCTTGTTACAGAATATTCCTTCTTCGTCCAAGAACCAATCAGAGGCCACTACTATTGTACAGTCTTTTGCAGGTAAATTTAACAAAGTAATATTTCTATTGATAGAAAAGTGCCTGGCTCAAACCGGAGAAACATTTTGTTATTAGCATCCAGCGTGTGACATGGGTTGCTGGTCTCACCTTTATATAAAAGAACGTTTTCTTATGTCGGTGTCTCGCATTAAACGTTTTGTTTATAGCGTGAGATTCAAATAATCTTTATGGATTCATTTTCGTCGCTATTTATTAACACTCGCACTCAAAGCCAGCAAAGTGCTGCTATTACTCTCGGAATCTGTTTTTGACCATTTGTCTTCTGGTGACAGAAAATACTTTTAATCCGATGTTTAATTTGCATTATTTATCATTTTAAGTATTAATTATAGGTTTTGGGAACAATTAAGAAAACCATGAGTTTACACATGTAATTACGGAAACCTACATCAAAAAATCTAATACAAGTTATATTGTTTAATCTGTATCAAACATTCAGCACAATTCAAAATGAGCGTAGGCAAATATAGACGATCACCTTAAGTTACTGCCAAATTTTACAATCACTTTCTTCGTCGCACAATGGGACAGTCGCATAATCACTCAAGTAATATGCTAATGAAGTGACCTGATAAAGCGTATTGTCCCTCAACTCTGGACACACAAACGATGTCTGTACAATAGCATTATGATTATAACAGCATTTTCATGACCGACAAAAACTGGTCGGTATCATTTTCCTGTTATACCTATTACGGATACCAAAATTCCTCTAATCCTATTCTTGGTACAAACTTCATATTCAAAATATGATTATGTAGAATATTCGCGTCAACATTTCGTCATATGTTAAAATACGTCTTACTGAAACGATACAGGCAATATACTAGCCCTATTTTTAATTACTCTTTCCGTAGGTGAAGTAGCAGAAAATAAACGACCTTCAGCTTTATAATAAGTAGACTTTTAAATTACAGATATTTGGTATATATTTTAATGTTGATTTGATGTTCGACGTGCTCCGTAGTTCTATTCTACCTAAATGTACATTTATATCTAAGTGTATAGGCTACAAATCACGGCGAAGTACATGGCGGAGGGTAACTGTTATTAGCGCTTTTTTCCATACACACGTGGAGCGTGAGCAGAATGACTGCTTCAGCGCCTCCTGTGCGCCATAATTATTCTAATGTTGTCTTTGTGATACAGAAACTTTCTAAATGGTCTCTCTTAGGGATGGTTCAGTTCTTTCAGTATCTTCCCGACATTCTCTCATTCCCACACACTTGAGTAATGTACTACGGGTCACGTGAGTTTTGAAGGCAGTCTCCTCCGTAGAATATTTGTATTTCACTGTATTCTGCAAACATACCAAAGTCTGCCACCTGCTTTACTACAACAAACACTGATCCCTACAAATCATTATATCCAGGAATTTTTAAGAGTTGACAGATTCCAGTTGTCACTCGCAGATATTTTAGTTACAGAATACTACTTGTTTCTGTTGTCTGCAGTCAACAATTTTAAATTGCTGAATATTTAAAGTGAGTGCACTACTTTGTAATGTAATCAGGTTCAGACTGAATATCTGTGCAGTTTTTTTAGACAACACTCCATTATAGGTAAACATATCATCTACGAAAATACTGAATGTAATACTAATACTATCTGCTAGGTCATTAATATGCAAAATGAAAAGCAATGAACACAACACAGTTTCGTGAGACACAACGGAAGTTACTCATGCATCTGCGATGGCGATGGAGTTATATCATGCGTCTTTCTTACCGGGAAAGCCTTAATCGACTCTCATATCTGGCTTCATATCTCATACGATTGTACTTTGATAAGTAAAAATGTGTCTGGTACTGAGACAAAGGCCTTGCGGAAATGAAGAGAAACTGTATCCATCTGACTGCCTTGATCATTGGCTAAGGACGTCATGAGAGGGAAACGCCTGTTGTGTTTGACACGATCTATATTGTCGGAATACATGCTGGTTACCATACAGGAGGTCATTCAGTTCGATTACAGTTAATCTCAGAATATGTTCTGGGATTCTACAAAAAATAGACGTGAAGGATTTTGGGCTATAGCTTTGTGGGTCTCTTCTGATGTCCTGCTTCTAGATGGCTCTGACCTGTGCACTGTTCCAACCATTGGCCGCAAATTTTTGTTCGAGGAAATTTCTTTACATTATCGTTGAAAGAGGAGGATAAACCGTCCGCATATTCGCAATAGAACCTCACAGGTATTTGATCAGGTCCTGATGCTTTGTTCAGTTTTAGCGGTTTGAACTGTTTCTCGGCGCCACTGACATATTTCTGCGATGGTAACAAAATGAAATCGCGCCACTACCGTTCGGTTGTAGCTTACTTTATAAAAGGCCGAAAACGGCGTCAACAATGACTACTTTTACTCTCAGTTTGAGTTCCTTTCTTTTCCATGAATGCTTGCGCACTAATTATGACTCCATAACCGTGTTTATGTGCAACCAGAATGTCTTAGAGTCTCGTGAAAGACTGCTGGATAATATTCTGCTACAGTAGTCTTTGAAGGTTTCGCGCATTGCCCCTGTCAAATTAAACGCTTATCATTCATTAACTCTCTGTCTATAGTCACATGATTTCTTATAAGTTTTTTTTAGGTTTTTATGCCGTAGTCTATGTTACTTAAGATGTTTTTCTACAGTGACTATATACTATTGACAGTCTTCCCACCATGGTCTGTGCTATTGTGCAGTGAAGTAGTCAAAATCTTTTAAAATTTCAGCCATAACTGGTCCACATGCACCCAGCCTGAGCTGATGTTTCAAGTTTCTCACTGAGATATTTAATTAACTGGACATAAAAATCTTTCTACTGGTGTTAGGTGATCTTCAACTTCGTACTATGGTACTCATTGCTGCTGTGACTGCCTCTTTGTAATTAATACCAGTTTCAGTGTAGACAATAAAGAGATCAGGTCTATTTTTTGCCATTAGATGCAATAATTTCCACTATAAATGGGGTTCAGAACCATTTATTCGAGCAAGGCTTAATTTCCAACGGAATAGCGTTCCGACCTCCCCTCCCCAGAGATTGCTTAGCTTACTACAACTATGGCGATTTAAAATAATACACGTGTTTTAAACCGCAAAGTACTACAACTGGGCGGTGCGCCAGGACCCGTGAACGTGGCAATGCTAGCAAACAGGTGCCACGTGTACATCAGCTGCTATGCTACAAATGGTCCTCGGTATTAACGTTTCGTCAAGATGTCTTATAGAGGCGCTTGTGTCCAAATGTGTTGTTTATTTGCACTAATGGATATTATGAACTTGCATCAGTACAACTATGATAAAACTTAATGAATGGAAGACAAATGGCATATAAAGCATTTACTAAACATCCAACTTTGTGCCTCACGTGGCATCGTATCTTGTTTTTCGTAAGTCTTCCAGAAGTCGGAATAGCACGTAAGCCATACTGGCCAGGAATATCTTCATCATTATTCATCGCTTTGAAGATGATGCCATAGTCACGAAGACTACCGACTTGTGTCGATATGTAACTACGGATCAAAGTAACGCTGCTACAGTGGTAGACGGTACCAATTGCTTTTTATAATAAATGTTGTTGTTTTAATTATAAAAAAGTATGCTTCAGAACCCTGAATTTCAGAACAGTATATTTTAATGCTTTTCATTGTAATTTTTGTGACTGCGGGAGGGCTTATTGTATTATTGAAGAGAAGCGTTCAGCTACCTAAAATTTTACAGATTAAGAGGTGGTTCTAGGTACTTTTCTGAAAAGACATTCAGTAAGTTATCACACGAACTCTTGATATGCCCACAACTAACAAAATTGTAACTGTCCCAATTGTTTGTTGTATGACTGAAATCTCAACCGATGAGCAAAGTATAATTGGGGATCACACGTGCAAGTGAAATGAGGTTTGTTCGGCTTGCTAGACACTACCGCTGCACATATAATTGACTGCTAACCAAGTTAATATATTAAGGAGCACTGGAGCAGTTACACACGTGTGCAATTAGCCACATGACCGTTAGACTAGTAAAACCTAGTAAGACATACTGGACGCAATTGATCAACACAAACAAAATTTACATAGCATGTGCTTTAAGGAAATGTAATGTTCTCAATATGCGCGAATAACTTATCAGACGGTATCAGTATATCATCAGCACTGGAAACAAGTTATACAAGGATAATGTTTCGTACACAAAAGAATCGTTGTTAGACGGTATGAAGGAAAGGCAAAGAAACCCTTTAAAGCGGTAAGCGTAAAATAATGCCCACAATCAAGAGAGAGAATCTGATTGTATCCAACCACAGGGGATCATCTTGAACACATCAGGTCGCATTATCGTTTAGCGCTAATACCAACAAAAGAGGGCTTTTTAAAGCATCTATATGGTGATGTAGGTTAGGGTTGCACGTATCACACGTTGGAGCCAAATTGTCCTAGAGAGCATTCGCTTCTCAGTAATCGACGAAAAATTTTGGAGTTTTAAATGACGTTCTAGAGCCTTAGAAATAATAATTAGAAGCAGATTAAGGGTTTACAGCAGTGGTTAAAATAATTCCTAACTCAGAGAAGCTCGTGGGTTCGTATTCTGTCAGATACATTTAAATGTTATATTTTCAAATAGTCATCGAAGTCAATTTGATGACTGTTTCCATTCAATTGATAGGTTTAAAATCCTTTGTTACACCATTTAAAACAATGTATCGACTTTTCAATTTGCTCTCATTTTTTCTCCCATTATTCTTTTTTGTTTTATCTGGAATCCTTGTGCATGTGATTTTAATTATTTTTCCTTTTTTCCATCCTGTATTTTTCGCATATATTACGGTATTTATCATTTCTGTTAATCATTTTTCTTCAATTTCATTTTATTCCTAATTTCTTCTTTCGATTAAGTCTCCATGTGAGTTATTTTGTCCATAGTTCAACAAGAATTTGTTTTAAATCTTTGTATGACGTTTGCTATTCAGAAAGGTGTACCTATTGTAACGAAAAATATATTTTACCTTGTGCATAGCCAACGGAAATAGATTACTTCTTCTTTTGTTTTCAACAATTATATCAGAATTCCCAAATGTTCAAGTATGAGAGATAAGTAAATATCATTAACGTCCAAATGAAAATGTCAGGAAGAAAATATGAAAGCAAATGAAAAGTAAACATAAAATTTTTAAAATTATGTGAAAAAGAATTATAGGTAAAAAATTATATACAAACCAATTATTAATTGAATAAAAATACTGATGACAGTAATTTCGATAAAGATTTGAAAATACAAAATTTATATGCACCTGGTAGGATAATACCCAAAAGCTTCTGCCCGTTAGGAATTATTTTAACCACTATTCTGCAGCTGCAGTCTGCATATAATAAATATAATAATTATTTTAAGCGTCTAGAACATTCGAAACTCCAAAATTTTTTCATCGATTGCTAGGAAACGAGGACCCAATAAGACACTTGGCTCTCGAGTGTGATACCTGGAACACTAATCTAAACCACCGGATAGAAACTTTCCACAGATCGGACCTAGCGCTGCGAACCTCTCCTTGCAAGAAGCGATATGAAATAAGAAGACCACGTGGAATGGACAGGGAACCGATAAAAAGGATAGAGAGATTCGAGCAACGTGGAGGCTAGGTCATCAGCAATCTATAGTGCACTCTAAGCGACAGGAAGAGAACGGTAAATGGAAGTCGTACATAAACTACCCTCCGCTAAACGCCGTAAGGTGCCTTGCACAATACAGATGTACGAGTGGCGTTCCGAAACAGGTTTCGTCATTGTTTTTCACACGGAAACTTTATTGACAAAAACAAATCCACGATAACATCATGAACTAAACACCTCGCACCATATTTCGATGTCGCCACCAACATTGTAGCTTGCAATCAGTTTGAAGAAACCACTCCGGTAAAACTTAATGTCCCGCAAGCAAAGAATTGTCACACAACCTGGTCCACCTTTCATGTCCCTCAAGCAAAGAATTGTGACACAACCTGGTCCACCTTTCGTGTCCAATAAATCTGTGGCCATAAGCTTTCTCCCAGAGGGAGTACCCTCCTCACTGGTGAACTGGAATGCACCACGTCATTGATTGGTACACCCATGTCTCCATGATTGTGAACACCAACTCATTTTCCTGTAGCGCGTGCCGCACGCAGTGATGGAGACTTTTCCGTTCTGGTAACCTTGTGATCGGCGATCGTGTTTCCCGGCACCTATACTGGCCACGCTGCTTCTGCTGCTCTGCGCGTGCGTCTTTCGTTCTCCGCTGACACCCCTTCTATCGCTGAACCAGTAACGGGCTTGGATTCGTATGGCGTTTATGTCACCCTGTGTACCATCTCTTTCAGAATCAATGAAGAAACTTATTTCCTAAACGTCCCTCGTACGTCCACTACGGTCGGGGGTTCGAATCCCCCCCCCCCCTCGGGCATGGATATTTGTGCCGTCCTTAGTATTAGCTAGTTCATAAGTAGTTTGTAAGTTTAGGGACTGATGACCACGTAGTTAAGTCCCATAAGCTCTACAAACATTTGAACATTTCGTCCCTCGTAGATAATATCGGTGTGAGGTACGTTCCTAGGGTTTTGCACCATTACGGGATAACATCGTTGTCCGTGTGTCTGGTTGTCTATATGACTATTAAGATATCTTTTTCTCAGCTACAGGCAGAAGTATTAAGCTGAAACTGATGTCAGGTACTAAAGTCTAAAGTTCTTTTTTGGTGTAAAAAAGCTTCTAATTAATGAAATCCCAATATATGGAACTTCTGTTACACTTGCAAGGCCACTCATCAAAATCTGTCGGGGAGCCTACTCCACGTTGACTGAAAATTATTTATCTGTAAAGAAGTAAGCTTCCTCAGTAGAAGTAAATGAAAATATCCAAAATTTTTAAATTGTAATTATATCACATAAAATATGCCTTTACGAAATTACATTATCAAAAACTTCAGGAAGTACTATAAGGGATTTGCTCTAAGCTTTCAGTAACAGGTAGAGTGATTCATGAGAAAATTGGTGTATATAATTTAGAAATATTTGGCTGAAGCCCTAGGCGTGATGTATATGCCATCTAGTCGTGACAGCCATCGCTTATTGGCATATTCTACGTACAAACTGTCCCTGGCAGTCTGTGTCTACGACACATACAGCAACTCTGATGTTTGAAAGCAGAATAATACCGCTAATTAATACATAAGAGGTTCCGATAACCAATAAAATATCCTTTGAAACGTTTCACAGAACAATTTGACAATTGTGCAACAATAATAGTGCTTTACCCGGCTGGGTCGCTCTATTATCTGGAGATTTACGTCAGATCTTACTAGAAATTACGAGGGAGGAGAGGAAAGAAGTTAATGCATATTTGCTACTTACCTTGTTAATAAGGTTCAGCAGTCAACAATCCGAAGACTGGTTTAAACATCACATTGCTTTACTAGGCACGGTCCTGTTTGAAGGTGCTATGCCGTTTCCTTCCATCGAGCTTTAAACTGACTTACCCGGCAGTCACATTGGGACCTACAGTTAAATGTTGATTCCAAATCACGTTGAAACTCAACATTTTTCACGTCAGCAACATTGCGAGATGTGAAAGGATTGAAAATTTATATTTATAAATCCTAGGCTTAATCAGGGATCAATCCCTCGATTAATTTATATTTTTTATTTATTTATTTTTATTTATTTTTTTTTTTTTGTCTTGCACTTTATCACTCAGCAACAGCACAGAGCAGCATGTTAAGATACTCCAAAACGAATAAAACAGATGAAAGGTTACAATATCGATTGCAAAATTACACAAAAATGTAAAGTGAGAATGGATATTTTCGAAAGTCTTGAATTTCTGGAACCGATATCTTGACAGTATCGACAACGATAACTGCCAAAATTTGTCGAGATTTTCGGTAAAATTATGTATGTATGTTATATATATAATTACAGAGTTACTACGGAAAACTTCGGAGCGCGAAGCGTATTCACAGAGCACGCACGTTACCAAATAATCCTCTAGTGCAGCGGTTCCCAAACTGGAGGTTGCGATCAACTAGTGGGTAACATTATTTGTTCAGGTGGCTTCTCAGACTAAAACACATTACCGACAAAACAATATTAAAGTGTCTTGTATAAGTCTTAATATTTTCATGATATTACCCAGTAAAGAAAACTTACATTTAACTCCTACCGCTCCATAATTTTATTTACAGATTAAATTTTATATTTCAAGTTTTTACGAACTAATATTTTTATGTTAGACCCACTAAAAGTTGTTTGATTATTAAAGAATATTATTTAAAGTTAGTTTTTGTTTTAGTAGCTACTTTCCGAGGGAACCGTATGTAAAGGACAAGCTTAAAATGTTTTTTTAATCAATATAGAAACAAACTTTGCATTTAAAAAGACTAACGCCGAAAATCAACAAGCTACAATATAGATATGGAATCTATCATTAGCACCAACACTTAACAAAGTCACAAATCTTATTGATCGTACCATTTCATTTGTATAAAGTAAATTTATTGCTATAACAATATTGTGCCTTTTCTTTAATAATGTTTTCTTCAATTTTCAAGCCGGCCGCGGTGGCCGAGGGGACTGAGGCGCTTCAGTCACGGTCTGCACGGCCATTGCGGTCTGGGGTTCGAATCCCCCCTCGGGCATGGATATTTGTGCCGTCCTTAGTTGTAGGTAGTTCATAAGTAGTTTGTAAGTTTAGGGACTGATAACCCCGTAGTTGAGTCCCTTAAGCTTAACAAACATTTGAACATTTTTCAATTTTCAAAATTCTTACTCGATAAGATTTGCACACTTAATAAAATCAGCTTCATATTACGTCTAATTTTTATTTTTATGTTATTATTAATTGCCGCGAATTTTCACAAATGAAGCACTGGGAGACTGCAAAAGTGTGGTGTAGCGGATAAAGTGTTGGCCTTTGAAGCAAACCAAAGGGGCCTGAGTTGGAGAATCAGTCTGGTTGTTCATTTTAATTTGAATATATATTTCACGTACCTTCTAGATGTATCGAGAGATAATGTTCCAGAAGTTTCTCTTAGTGTACATGTACTGTGTAAACCTCCCGCCAAAGTCAGTCAATCCTGTGCTGATGTACTTGTGTGACAAATCATCGTTGAGTTGAAACCGGTGTTTATTAAATCAATTAGCTACGTCCTGAGACACCGCTAAGTGAAAATATAGAGGGTGGCGTGAATGTTTCCGGAAGACTGTGGGTCCCGTTACAAAAAGACTGAAGCAGAGCTCTAGTGTAGGGCTGAGTGGGGAGGTTTGCGCAAGGCGACGCCGTGCTGGGCTGAGTCATGGCACTCCACACTTTCACCTTTACTAGCCTCGCCGCCAAACCCTTAGGCCTCTCCTACTACCTGTGCATTTCCTTCTATTGCACCACAAAGTCAAGTCCCTCTCCCGTCCCGGTCACTCCATCAACGGACTCGGTTGCGTTGGGGTGGTTTGTACGAGGAGCTTCCGCAGCAACATACGAGTTCCAGTGGTGGACACCAGGCAAGTAAAGCAACAGTCTGGCTGATACTCTGATCTATCCTTGTAACTTTAGCCAACATCTTGTTCCTATGTTGGTACTACAACGCGAAGAGAAGCAAGAGAATCTTTCTGTGAATCAGCACGGGTTTAGAAAACATCGTTCATGAGAAAGCTTGCCCTCTTGTCACATGAAATCTTGCGGACCATAGATGAAGGGCAACAGGCAGCTTGTGTTTTTTTCGATTTCAAAAAGGCGTTTGACGCGGTGCCACACTGCAGACTGCTAACGAAGATACGAGCTTATGGAATAGGTTCACTGATTTGTGACTGGCTGGAAGACTTCCTGAGTAATAGAACGCAGTACGTTGTACTCGACGGCGAGTGTTCATCGGAGACGAGTGTATCGTCAGGAGTGCCCCAGGGGAGTGTGATAGGACCGCTATTAATTTCTATCTCTATAAATGATCTGATGGACAGAATAACTTGTAATTTGCGGCTGTTTGCTGATGATGCTGTTGTGTATGGGAGGGTGTCGTCATTAATTGACTGTAATAGCATACATGATGTCTTAGACAAAATTTCTAGTTGCTGCGAAGAATGGCAGCTAGCTCTCAATGTAGAAAAATGTAAGGTGAAGCGCATGAGTAGGAACAACAATCCCATAATGTTCGAATACAGCATTAGTAGTGAGCTTCTTGATACAGTCGCGTCGTTCAAATATCTAGGCTTAACATTGCAGAGCGATATGAAATGGAACGAACATATAAGAACAGTTGTAAGGCGGACAGCCGACTTCGGTTTATTGGGAGAATTTCGGAAAGATGTACTTCATCTGTAAAGGACACCGCGTATAAAACGCTTGTACGACCACGTCTTGGGTATTGCACAAGTGTTTGGGACCCGCAGCAGATCAGTTTAAAGGAAGACATAGAAGCAGTTCAGAGACGAGCAGCTAGATTCGTTACTGGTAGGTTCGACCAATGCGCGAGTCTCACGGAAATGCTTCGGGAACTCAAATGGGATCGCTGGAGGAAAGACTTTCTTTTTGAGAAATTCTGTTGAGGAAATTACTTACATTTCGCGCAATGTTCACAAAGATAACTGAAATTAAAGCTCGTACGGAGGCATACAGGCATTCTTTTTTCCTCGTTCTGTTTGGGAGCGGAATAGGAAAAGAAATGCCTAGTAGTGGTACGGTGTACCCTCCGCCACGCACCTTACGGTGGATTGCGGAGTATGTATGTAGGTGTAGATGTAGCTATTATAGTTCCAGCTCTACTGCATGGTTTCATTATGACGACATCTTCGCGTGTAAAATATTACAGTCGGAGGCTACTCATCTGTATCCACAAGACTACTTCGCAGTTCACACTATTCTGCTTGACGGACGGTTCATCGAACAATCTTCAGATTATTATTCCACCAATTCTTTCTCGAATAACGCGCAGGAAAAACGTACAGTACAGACTTTTATGTGAGCTCTGATTTCTATCATTTCATTAATGATGGCCATTTACTCCTTACAGAGGTGGACATGAACAAAATATTTCATCAGCTCTATATTTGTATAGAGATTTTGACTGCGACCTGTCAGTGTTTAAGAAGATAAATTCAAACATTCATAAGTATAGAGTTTTATTTAATTAGGCTACCTGTTTCGGTGTCACATTAACACATCAACCGATGATGAGCGGATGGGCCACATGCACGCCTAAACGAAGATGGAAGGAAGAAAGATTAGAATGTAACGCGCAATCTGAGGTCTGCGGATACAAGGCTAAACAAAGACTACCACTCATTAAACTTACTGATTTGATAGTTGCATCAGTTCGTAAGGGGTGGTTGAAGGTGGCTTTAATGGGACACTGAAACTGGTAATCTAAGTAAATAAAAACCCTATAATTACGGCTGCTGAAATTTTTAATACGAGAGTGTTGGTGATTGAATATGAGAGTGTTGGTGATTGAAATTTCCTGAAAATATATCACCGCAACTAAAAGATCTTTGCTGTAATAGTAGTTTTTCCCTTGTTTTGCGACCGTACAAATTGTCTGAATTTCCTCCGTCAATCCTGTTGTGTAAGGATCCCACATCGTGCAGCGCTGCTGGGCAGGGAAGCACGGTGTGGACGATCTCTTTATAGATCTTAAAATCCTCAATATGTTGTCAAATCAAAGGCAGTCTTTGGTTTTTCCTCACCACATTTCTTTTTTGATCGCTCAAATTTTAGTTGTCGTTCATTGCAATCCCTTGGTATTTAGTTGATCAAGGTAAATGAAAGTATAATCTGAAAAGAGAGCCGCTCATATTAATTACCTTTTAAATCGTTTATATAGACTGGCGGTAGCAGAGGGCATTACACTTCTTTTCGGAACGCCAGATATCGCTTTTATTTGATGACTTTCCATCAACGAACTTTGTAACACGAAATTTTGAATAAAGTAGAACAACTAAGACTATACTACATGGCACTCAACATTATGTAGGCATCTCAAATCATTGAAAAATAAAAATAAAAATGAAGCACTGATGCAAAAAAGTACAGACTAGAAGGTTCAAAATGTGGTGCTACAGAATAATGCTGAGGATTCGACGGGTGGAGCGGATAACTAATGAAGAGAAGAGAAAATAAATTTATGATAGTTTGATAGCAAACATTCTGAGCTACTCAGGAAATGTTAATTTACTAATGGAGGAAATAAAGTAAAAATTTTGCAGGGGGAGAACAGGTTCAAATGGATTTAGAGTGCAGTAATTATGCCGACATGAAAAGACTTGCGCAGTTGTTCCATTGTCTGAGTAGTTGTATCAAACCAGATTTCGAACTGAAAGCTACAGGAACAACAAAAATATCACAAATCAAATATATCGTACGATCTGAGACTAAAGTGAGTTCACAAAAGGATAAAGCAGGTTCTGTGTTTTAGATCGAAGGTTAATTTTAGAAGGGCACAGCAGTACTTTGGTATAGCCGCAGAAAGCCTCTGAAGAAAGCTGAATGCAAATTCACGGCGAAGATTGACAACCGCTGCGGCTACACTGTATGAGGAAAAACGTGAAAAGAAAAAAGAACGTCGAAAGATAGGACGGAATGTTCCCTAGAGGTATAGTCCTAGAAGTCTAAGTTAGCTAACTGCTAGAGTTACTGTTAATATACCACTTCTGCAGAAAATGTCTCATTGAAGGTATGTTACAGTGAGGTATCCGTCTGAGTACTTCATAAAAATGGTTTCTTTACTCGCAACTAATTTCTTCATCAAAACGCCTCGACTTCTACAACTTCCGAAGTCAACTGTAATCAACGGAACTGTCATAGTTACTAAAAATTCAAAATCAAACAGTATCCAAAGTGACGAGACAATGGGCATGCATAATGAGTGGGAGGTATAACCCCGAGCCATATCGATGGAGCATTTTTTTTAATCGTTCACAATGAAACCTGCGTTCCAATTTTAAACTTTGAAATAGTTGACAGTACAGCTGAAGATGTTTTGATATTGATATGAATGAACTTCTTGATGCCTCCTGAGAACTATAAATTATCTACGTCCCTTGACGAGACTAGGGTGCATGCAATTACGTTGGCCTAATTATTTTCCCTCTGTACGATCTATGAACGATGTCAAAATGTTGTACACGACAGTCATATATCTGTTTACATTGAAATGGAAGTGAGCTGGCGACATGGCATCAGTTCCAGTGCCTGCTCGTTGCCTCCGCCCCCTTCCCTCTTATCCTGGGAGAAGATTCGTCGCCTATGCGAGTGTCGCCCGGGTCAGACACTCCGGTTTGTTCCCCTCCCCCATAGATCCGGGGCTGGTCAGTTCATAAAGATAAAACCACTCCTAATTTTAGTAGCTTCTTAAACATAATGTTTGAGGAAGAGAAATTACTCCTATCTCACTTCATGGACCATTGACTGGATTTAGTAGTTTCAGTGTAACGTCAATTTTCAGCCCTGTGTATTGAGCAGCTCTAAACGTCTTTAAAGCTGTTGCAGTATACAAAGTTTGCCTCACAACTGGATCTTACATTAAGAAATGCAGTTTGCGCTGGAGATCAAAATAAATGAGTATACAAAAGAAATATTAAGCTCTCCATTATTTGAAGAATCACAGAAAATTCCAATTAGAAGGTTGATTTTTTATTGAACTATCTTCAGCACAAATTATGATGAGCTAAAATAATAGTTTATCGGTTTTAGTAAAAATATTCGCGATTGTTTCTACTTGTGCACATTTCCGTTAGCTCTCATTTTCGTCGAGGGCAAAGAGTAATAGTCTGAGATCCCGACTGACTTCAACCTGCATCATGGTCCGCCAGAAACGTTTCTAGAACAATTTAGCAGCAACCAAATATCATCCGGCGCCGCCCCTTTCCCTCGTACGCTTTTAGGCGGGTACTTTTCGCCAGTATTTGTGAGACGCACAGCATACACACCTTGCACTTGCGCTCCCTGGCAACTTTGCGCAGCAAGCGGCGTGACTTCCGCGTATTGTCACGCAGACATACAGCGCTGTTACTAAACTTCACTTTTCCACTTTGCTGGAAAATTGTAATAAAAGATTAAGAAGTATTTTATGACATATGAGTGATAAAGGAATAGATTATTTCGACAGTGAAACAAAAACTATTAAAGATTTACGTGATTTCCCTAAATCATTCCAAGCAAATGCTGGGATGTTTACTTTGATAGGGCAAGCCGATTTCCTTCTCCGAAATTCAAAATGTTCAAATGTTTGTTAAGCTTATGGGACTTAACTACGGGGTCATCAGTCCCTAAACTTACAAACTACTTATCAACTACCTTATACTAATGACGACACAAATATCCATGCCCGAGGGGGGATTCGAACCCCCGATCGTAGTGGCCGTGCAGACCGTGACTGAAGCGCCTCAGTCTCCTCGGCCACCGCGGCCGGCTTTCCTTCTCCATTCATCCCAAAACTCCGAGCGTGAACTCCGTCTTTAATGTCCGTGCTGTCGACGGGACGTTAAACACTAATATTCGTTCCTCTTTAAATCTATTAGTCTGTTCAAAATTATTGTTGAAATTAATTTTTTATGTATCTTGTTGTTCAGTTAGCCAGATTATAAAAAAGTAACGCCATTAAGCCAGAGACGTAATGATCAGTACTTAAGGTTTCTCATAAATTATGAAGTGACTTTAATTCTTTCTGAAATTATGAAAACCAATTTTCTTAAGAATTTTTTATTGGTTATTATCCTAAACGTGTTAATATCCGTATAGCATAAGTTTCTCTGCAGCGTCATACACTCGTACACAGACAAATGTCTTAAAATCACGGAGCCGCGGGGGATTAGCCGTGCGCACTGGGGCGCCGTACTGCGGTGCGAGCGTCCGTTCGCCGTCGGGGTTCGAGTCCCCTCTCGGGCATGGGTGTTTGTGTTGTCCTTAGATTAGTTTACCTTAGTTTAAGTAGTTTGTAAGCTACGGACTGATGACCGAGCCTTCGAGTCCGATAGATTTACAAACATTTGAACAAAATGCCGGACCGCACGAGGTGGCGCAGTAGTAGCACATTGGACTTGCATTCGGGTGCACGGCGCATCAACCCCACTTCTGGCCATCCAGACTTAGGTTTTCCGTTATTTCTCAAAATCGCTACAGGCAAATGCGGGGATAGATCTTTCTAAACGCACGGTCGATTTCTTTCTCCATCCTCAACAAGAAACAACCCGATTATGTTGTCTGTCATGATGTCGACGAGACGTTAAACTTGCGTAGTCGCTTCCGTCGGCGGTTCGAGTCCTCCCTCGGGCATGAATTTGTGTGTGTGTTGTCCATTGCATAAGTTAGTTTAACAGTTTGTAAGGTCCCTTATGTTAACAAACATTTGAATTTGGACGCTAAGCCCTGATCTACCTTTCGTTTCTTAAAAACACTACAACCCTACTATAGACCTACTTTTATTAAGGCGACCCTATTCCACCGTGTTCGCAGTAAAATTACCACCATTTCAAACGAAGTAAGTCGATGAGGCTAAGTATAAAAAACTGTCATTACAATATTTTTAATTAAATTAGCTGTGCAGGGTTACAGAACGCCATCCCTGGAATGTTTTGTTTCTTCATACATTAGATGTCATGAACAATACATTTCATTAGTTAACTCAAACATGGAATGTTATTAACCTGTACTGTAAGCATACTAACTAGAGGGCCACCTGACAGAGCACTTAACTCTTCAAGCGATGCAACAGCTTGTAACACCTCTCCAGCACAGCGCTCTGGCAATTTTGCTTTTAGTTTCTTATTTTATGACAGCTTTTTCAGATTTTTATTTTTTTACCCCTAGTAAAGTGCGGGATTCGCCGTGAAGAGGACTAAAACAGTGTTTTCTATGTTCTGCAGTACAGACTGCGAACGCTGGTAACTGTTATGTACAAAAGAAAAGAATAGCCACCCACTCGTCTATAAAAATCTTATCGCGGAACTCTTTGATAAAAACTTAAAAGATACGCCCTAAAACCATCGCTGCTATTTCGTAAATGCTGGCACGATCACGTCAAGAAGTCCAAGTGCAGACAAATCTGAAATTGCACTTCATACACTGACTTTTACAATATCAACATTTCACTATTATCTGATAATATCCTCGCGTCGGGGAAATATGAAACATGGCGCCAAAACAGAAGTAGTTCACACAAAAATACTGGTTAATACTGCTGTGCCGCGCGGGAGTAGCCGAGCGGGCTGGAGCGCCACGTTGCGATCGCGCGGCCTCCCGCGTCGGAGTTCGAATCCTCCCTCGAGCATGGATGTTTGTGTTGTCTTTAGTATAAGTTAATTCATAAGTAGTTTGTAAGTTTAGAGACTAATGACCCCGCAGTTAAGTCCCATAAGCTTTACAAACATTTGAACATTTTTTAATACTGCTGTAAATAACTTGATGCGCGGGACCGTTCCCCGTCGGGGGTTCGAATCCCCCTTCGGGCGTGGATGTTTGTGTTGTCTTTAGTATAAGTTCGTTTATAAGTAGTTTGTACGTTTAGGGTATGATGAGCCCGCAGTTAAGTCCCATAAGCTTAACAAACATTTTTCGTAAATAACTTGTTTAAGTAAATAAATGAATCTGAGTGTAGAATTATATTTTCCTCCAATTTCTTAAGGAAGCTGAAGCCCTGAGTTTCATAACTGATCAAGCTCCATTCAGTAATTTCTGAGATAAAAAGTAAAAACTTCATAACTTTCCAAAAAGAGCGCTTAGCAGTTTAATTATTTTACTGTATAAACTGTGATACCTACAACTCATATAGCGTCAAAACGTGGAATTGTGCAGTTATGATATTCACGGCTTTAAGTAGTAATAATGAGAACCGATATCGATAGAACTGTCATATATCCGTACTACGGACTTTCATAGTTCATAACTTAGTAGTGTCACATGGGTTAATTTAATGCTTGATAAGTAACTCAGATATTCCTTGTGACATTTGTTTTACCAGCTCCAAAACACTATTTTGAAGAGCACATTGCATGAAAACGTAGTATGAAGGAATTTTGTTAGTATCGCGAATGCAGTGGAGGAGGCTCTAGCGTATAATGTTGACGTTCCTGTGATAACAGCCTGGGACACAGCGGTCGACAGCGGAGGCGGAACAGTTAGAACCAGCTGCTGTGTAACTGTCCGCTCTCTGCACTTCCAGCTCTCAACTAATAACACTATTTATCAAAGCCTTTATTTGACAGAGTTCACGACTGGTTAAGCCGAAATGTTTTTTTCTTTTTGCACCAAGGAAACATGTTAGTTTTAAACGCGCAACATGTGCTAGATTTTTCATTATGTAGTGTAGTTTCTTCCCTCACTCATTAACAAGTTCTACCTCATTCAAATTTTAAGCATTATTTTTGTTTCTTCAAATGTTCAAATGTTTGTAATTTTATCGGACCAAACTACGTGGTCATCAGTCCGTAGCTTACAAACTACTTAAACCTAGATAAACTAACTTAAGGACAACACACACCCATGCCCCAGGGAGGACTCGAACCTCCACGGCGAGCAACCGCGCGCTCCGCAGCGAGTCGCTTTAGACCGTTCGGCTACTCCACCGCGGCTTTTGTTTCTTAAATAGTGCTCTTTCTTGTGCCAAAAGGCAGACTTGTTGATTATTTTAATACTCAATAACTTGCATTACTGTTGCTACATGAGACGTATGTTATATTTTTTGAACTTCGAAGTGACAAAGATCCAAAATATTCTAATGCCGTTTATAGTAATTTTAAATTATCTTTCGTCACGGTCTCTCAACTTTCACAGTAAACAGGAATCCGTTTTGCGTTCACATAAAAGCATTTGATGGTGTCTATGCCTACTGAAGGTAGAATTTGAAAAGTTGCAATATTATGTAAATGCTATCTATTACGTGTTCCATAGTGAAATACTCGTTTTCGGAAAAAAAAGTCCATGTGTGGTCTTTTAACTCACATTCATTCTCATCGTATGCATCTTTTCGCTCTCAATTTCACTGAATCTTTATAGTGTATAGTACTTAAATTGTTAGTAGATATATATGAGATTTCGCTTTTGTATCATTTAAGATGAAAACGTTTCACGAAAAAATCGATTTTTCTTGCAGGTTACTCGCCTGGAGAACACTTCACCCGCAAATAAAAATGTTCACCCCCATGTTAAAATGGTCGGTTTGACTTGGACACTGAATAATAGTCACGGCTTTTATTAAGCTTCCAGGTCTCAGCTAAACTACTCTGAGCTAGTTTTCATACCACACTTACTTATCGCTGTTTTAAGAATTCTATTACTTAGAGAATCCAACAACATATTGTTCCTTTTACTTAAAATACGTGCTACTTCCAGTACTATTGAGTGCCTTGAGATTGATCCTCTCGTGTGATACTGTCGTCAGTGAGGTGTCTATGACGATCGGCGAATGTTTTATCACCGACGCTCAAAATTCGCACATCACGGGGAAGGCAAAACTGCTACGTGGGTGGACAGCGTTCGTCACGTAACTGATTCGATATTTCCTCGGCCGAGGGGCTGTTCTAACAAACAGTTCTCAACGAAGGAGCTTCTGCTACATCGGAGAATGAGTGCCCGCTTCTCAAATTCGCAGATAGCTCACTGCAGCTTTCTAGCCGGCCGCGGTGGCCGAGGGGATTGAGGCGCTTCAGTTACGGTCCGCACGGCCACTACGGTCGGGGGTTCGAATCCCCCCTCGGGCATGGATATTTGTGCCGTCCTTAGTTGTAAGTAGTTCATAAGTAGTTTGTAAGTTTAGGGACTGATGACCCCGTAGTTAAGTCCCATAAACTCTACAAACATTTGAACATTTGATTTGAGCAGCTTTCTATTTCTGTGCATGTAAATTGTACTAGGGTAGAATACTGTTGACAAGAGAATCTTATACCTTTTAGGATTTACGCGATCCATTCGTTGCCTTCCCCAGACGTCCTTGTATTAAATGTCAGAAAACAGAAGCGAGACAAACAGGGCAGTGGTGCGCCTGCAGCCACTTTCACCTGTGACAATGCACCGCCGCGCCGCGCTCCGTCCAGTTTGCTAGAAAGTCTGCGGATCGCTCGCATATCTCTTCCGATATTCCCTAGCATGTCAGTTGTTTGCCAGGCGGCGCCGCGAAACTGTACCTACTACTTACAGAAAGTTTGGTTCCTGAGTTCCTTCTGACTCTCATATACTAGCTGGATTTCACTGACAGATGACGGCAGTATCTGCAGATTTTCGGGTATAAGTAAGCTGTTGAAAAATTCGAACTTTATGTTCAGTTTCCAGTATGCACCATATAGTGTGTTTCAAATATATCAGTGAGAACACGTCTTTTTCCTTGTGCTACCCGTTTTACTATTAATACTTTCGTGCGGTTAATTGCACGGGTTGCAAGTTTAACAATCGGACGCCACTTTGGTGACTTTCGTGTCCATAATCTACTCCAGTTTTCCAACTGGCGAAAGGCGACTTACAGTTTGACTGGATCACTTTAAATTCCTGCCTCTCCTGTCATCGCTGAGAGCAGAGGGAAAAAATAAATATAAATAAATTAATTAATAAAAACTGAATATTGATATTTTCGTTTTTCAGTTTCTGGGACGTACTTTTCCATTAGACCCCAGGCCCTACACATTTATTTTCAATAGTGAAATAAGTATAAGACGGTAGCTGCCGGTAGGCATTGAAAAATATCACTGGAGAAAGATGAGCATTCTTATCGGAACGGGATCCGAACCCAGATGTTCTGCTTGCTGGCAGATGCGCTGTCCACCACGCCATCCAGACACATCTACACGCACTACGCGACACATCGACATTCCGACTTACCCACACACTACTGACGTATTGGCCCTGCTCTTTATCCTCATTACTCCAGCCATAAGCTGAAGACTTCCAGTGCTCCCTTCATTGCAGACTTACACAAGGTTCCATATTTTATAGGAATCGACAAAATACCGCGAGTAATGAGGATGGAAACAACGTTGTGTGCGGATACGTTGAAAATGTCGGCCTGCGGGGGCCATGCTAAGGTTCCGGTCACTACAGTGTCCGGGTGCAGAAGTGGTCAGCGCAACTGCCTAGTAACCGAAGACACTAGTTCGACCCCCGGTCCAGAACAAATTTTCAACTTTCTCCACTGATTTAATGCATTGTACACTGGCAGGTAATGCTTTTAACTCTCTTTTGTATTTATACATAATGGCTGCAGGATCCATTACCGAAAGTCACCTGTAAGGGTGCCGTCACACAGGTAAATCGGTGTCATATTTTGTGGTAGTTGATAGGAGAACCTCCAGCAACCTGACCCCGAAATATGTATTATGCAATCCTGAAACTTTCATCTGTGCGACCGTTCCCCGTCGGAGATCGAGTCCTCTGTCGGGCATGGTTGTGTGTGTGTGTGTTATTTTTAATCATAAATTCTAGTAATTTCTCATCCCACAAATAATCGATAATTCTTTTCAAGACAACGCGATTGTATGTATGGAAAAGAGTAAGTGAATTCTTTATTTTAGACATTATCACATTATCGGATGATGATAAATAGTTTCGGCCGCACATTAGCTACCTCCAGATTGGGCTACCTACATATTCTCAAACAGGAAAGAAAAAAATTAGGTATAATTCTATAAAATCCGTAATATGTCCCAGTTCAATTGGTGACTAACGTGAAGTAATAATCAAAGTGCATACACTTCGTACCAGTACATCGTAGGCAACATTTGGCGAGCACGATGTTTTCGTACTAAAGAAGAAACACCATAAAAATGAGGCATTAAAAGTTGGTTAAACAATAGTGGCTAAACAATAAGTGGTGAAGTAAGAAGAAAATAAAATTCATTCAAGTAAATCTTGAAAAAGAGAATGTTTTAATATTTTCTGAATGAATTTTGCTTTGCAGTTGACTGTTTGATGATGTAAAAATTCCTGCCAGGTTAAAAATCGTAACCGCCAAGATATTCAAATGTTTGTAGAACTTATGGGACTTACCTACGGGGTCATCAGTCCCTAAGCTTACAAACTACTTATGAACTAGCTAATCCTAAGGACGGTACAAATATCCATGCCCGAGGGGGGATTCGAACCCCCGACCGTAGTGGCCATGCAGACCGTGACTGAAGCGCCTCAGTCCCCTCGGCCACCGCGGCCGGCTAACCGCCAAGATATGCCTTTTGAGGGCAGATGCCTTACGGACTAAACGCAGATATCTCGGTTAGCAGAGTCCTTGCCCATGAAAGGTAGAGTTTAGGGTCCAGGCCCACCACCTAGCTTTAATCACTTTTAAATTCTAATATATTTGTATATTTCAATGTTACAAACTTTTTTCTGACAAGTTTGTAGTAAGTGCAGCCTTATACGAAATTGAACATGACCGATAAACAGCAGGTAGAATAATAGAGTTGAATCTTTTCAAAAGTAGTACTGAAAGAGAATTCTAAAGACTAAATTAGTAAAACGCGTAACTATTGGGGAAACACTATATTTATAGCACATCTTGAGCAAAATAATGGATCGGTTAATTGGACACATTCTAAAGAATCAAGAAACAGTCAATTTGGTAAGGGAGGGATGTGTGAGTGTGTATTTGGGACGGCAGAAGGAGGGGAGAGTGGAAATTGTAGACAGGTACCAATGTCTGACTGCAGTAATCAGGAGAGTAACAACAGCTATGCAGAGATGAACTGAATTGTACAGGACAGTCTAGAATTAAAACTGTCTTCGGAATGATCACAGCTACTGTTCCTATTTTAGTCCCTCGCATAGTATTTAAAAGAAACTTAATAAACGTGTGTCGTATGTTTGGTTTACCGTAATGATACAAAAAGTTGTGTTCCATACTATTCTCCAAATTCTGTGACAATGATGTAACCTACTTTGCCCTCAATTCGGTGAGTCTATTATCAATTCTCCATGACGTCTTCCTGAAGTCCCTATCGCGACAAGTAACTCCATAGCTGAAGTTTTATGATTAGTTAACTGTCACTTTTGTGTTCTTCAGTCGGAAGACTCGTTTGATGCAGTTCTCTGTTCTGAGCAGACGTCTTCACCTGCGCTACCTACATTCAGTGGAAGCTGTTCATGGTACTGCCGTCCAGGTCTCCGTCTACAACTTTTATCACCTCACTTCCACGTGGTACCAAAATGGCTTTTTCTTGATGCTCCTTAATTTATGCTACCAACCAATCCCTTATTTTAATCAAGTTGTGCAATACATTTATTTCCTCGTCAGTTCGAGTTAGTATCTTTTAAATAACTATCAGGTCTATGCATCTAATTTTCCACATTATTTTGTAGCACAACGTTTCTGAAGCGTCTATTATTCTCTTTTCTGTACTGTTTATCGTTCATTTTTCATTTTCTTTTACAGGATGTACTTGCAAAACATAATAGACTATTGTACAAAACTCAGGACCAAACGTAGGAAGAACTGCTACAGAAGGTGACTCAACGAAATGTGTAATGAAACCAACAGTCACTAGTTGATCATTCTGGGGTGGTGATAGAAAACAGCCAAAGGAAGGCTGAAGTTTTGAATTTAACACTTAAGAAATCTTTGACGCAGCAGGACCATACAAACTAACAATCATTTGATCATAGCACAAACTCTCAATTGGAGGATGCAGTAATAGGTATCATCGGTATAGAGAAGCCACTGAGAGAGCTGAAAGCAAATAAGGCGCCACGTCCAAGTGGAATCCTGATTCGGTTTCACAAATAGTATTCTACGGCAATGGCCCCTTACTTAGCGAGCGCGAGACCCGCATACTACAGACCAATATCATTAACATCAATTTTCTGCGGAATTCTTGAACATAACCTTACTTTCTTTCTTCCCGCGCGCTATTCGAGAATGGAATGGGAGATAAATAGTAATAATGGTGGTTCGATGAACCCTCTGCCAGGCACTTAAATGTGATTTGCAGAGTATCCCATGTAGATGTAGATGTAGAAAATAATAAATTTCTCTGTGACTGAAAAACTTCTGTCTATGCATCAGCATTGCTTGCCCTTTTCTCACAAGACATCATGCGAGCCATGGATTAAGGGAAACACGCAAACTGAATAATTCTTGATTTCCGAAAAGCGTTTGACTCGGTGTCGCCCTGCAGACGAAGTACGAGCATGGAATAGGTTCCCAGATAAATGAGTGGCTCGAAGATTTCGTATGTAACAGAACTCAGTACGTTGTCCATGACGAATAGATTTGTCCTTGATGGGGGGAGTGTTTATCAGAGACAGGATATAGTTAGGTGTGCCTCAAGGAAGTGTGGCAGGATCGTTATTATTTTCTATCTACATAAATGACCTGACGGTCAGAGTGAGTTGCAATCTGTGGCTGTTTGCTGGTGATGCTGTGGCGTATAGGAAGGTGTCGTCATTGAGTGGCTGTAGTAGGATTCAAGATGATTAGACAAAGCCTCTAGTTGGTGTGATGAATGGCAGCTACCCCTAAATGTGGGAAAATATAAGGTGATGCAGATGAGTACGAAAAACAATCCCATACTGTTCGGATATAGCATTAGAAGTGTACTCATTGACACAGCCGCGTAGATGAAATATCTAAACGTAACCTTGCAGAGTGATATGAAATGGAATGAACCAGTAAGGACAGTCTGGCGAAGGCGGATGTTCGACTTCCGTTTATTGGGCGAATTTCGGGAAGCTGTGGTTCATCTACCAACGCAGTTAACAATTGCTAGGTGATGGTTTGTGCATGTAGACGTGCTGAAATACCTTTCCGTATCGCATGCAACGGGTGCGCGATGGCATACAGTAGGGCAGACCCGCCTGTTTCTCAGATAGCCTCTCGTTCCAAGAACTCCTCCACAAGCCTTGTTCGGTGCTGCCGAGCATCGTCATTCGAAAAATTAAGTCAGAACTGAATGCAATCGTAAAGATACGCTGCTGGGGAAGGATTACAGTATCACATTAACGATGGTCGGTGAATGTATCGTGCTAAAAAATTATGAGGTCAACACAGCCAAGCAACATTACGCGTCCCTGAGCCACAAAGCAGATCTTGTTCAACGATTTTACCACGTGCGTTACGTGCTCGCCGTGTGAGGGTCCGTCCGGAATCACTGTGCACGCTGAATCAGTCCTCATTTGAGAAGAGCAAGCGCCCCCACCCTACCCTCGTGACACCATCGCTCTGTACACTCGCCGATCAACGTGACTGACACATTATACTCCCTCCAGATGAGCGCCTTCTCAGGGGCGCATTCGGAACTGACGTCATGTTTATGCTTGTTAATGCACTACCTAATGGAACACCGCAGGTGGAGGAGAGGATATTCAGCTAAAGGATTGATCTAGCCGTTTCATCGTGTACAGTCTTATGATACATGTTGGGAAGATATATTGGAACATGTACTCACGACCATGCAGCAGTTGTCGACCGCATTGGTGGAAAAATGGAATCCCTACCAAACTTGGAGCCAGCATACGAACTTGGTACGAAACATGCATTGCCGTCAATTGTGAGCACATGCCCTATAACAACCGTTTACAGACTATCATCATAAATCGTGCCGACGTCTATGTAATTATTGTCCTTCATTAAAAGTGTCACTTCTGTTCGTGTCATTGCCTATTCCTTTCAGTTACTTTTTGCAGTATAGTTTACAGTTTTTCCTCGTACGGTCCAAGTTTAAGCGCGTCACTTGGTAATGACGCGTCAGGCGACAGGAACTTTCGACCTTACCTTTTGTGAAGATAATCCGTCTTCGTAGTACAATGGGTAGATGGTTTTCACACGGAGGTTCAAACCACCTCCCTGCTATTCAGATGAGGATTTTTATTCATCACTCCATTAAATGGCGGGTGGTTTCTTTGAAAGGGCCACGGCCCATTTCCTTCCGCATCCTTTAGTAATCCTAATGTGTATTCCATCTGTAATCACCTCACGGTCGACGGGACGTAAATATCGAATTTTCCATCTACATGTACATACATACTCGTCATGCCGCTATATGGTACATTACGGAGGTTATCAAGTACCACAATTTGTATTTTCCTTTGCTGTCCCACTTGCAGTTAGACAGCTGCATAATAACTGTCCAAATGCCTCCGTCCGCGCCCTAATTAACCTGAAATGCGATGAACAGGCTCCTGGTTCATTGATGGAACCAATGCAACTGTCCTTCGGAGGAACAGACACAGTGGCGACTACAACTGTCAAATTAAATGCAAGAAATGAATTCGCGATTGCGAATATGAATTAGCATCAGCTCTACAAGTGCTTGCATTGATAAACGCGGACAGTGCTCATTGTATTTAAATGAGCCACAACAGCTCTTGCGGCAATTGTACTGTCTCCCTGTTCGGGACTTACGTAGCGAAATGTACGAGTGCTCAATGTGTGACATATGGAAGTTTGCGTCGGTCCGGGAAGCGTGCACGGATGACCCAGTGGTGCTGGGCCCGGCCAACGGGCTCGACGCCCTCTGTAATAAAAAAAAAAATCGCACTGACGTGTTTTACGGCCCACTTTAGATTTGCTTGTTATTTTATTTTATTTTATTTTTTGCAAAATTTTGACAATAATAATAAAAAGGTAAATAATAAAAAATTATGGACGATACGATTACGACTTTACTATTGTGATAATATCTGTGCACCCAACTCGTAACATTCTTTATAACCGAATTTTAACAAACAGCCAAAATTATTTGATATTTGAGTTTAGCTTTGGAAAAAATACTATTTTTTGAACTTTTACCTCTTCAAACTGTTATTTTAATATCTCTCCCACATTTTCATTAAATTTTTCCATTAAAACGTCATCACCTGTCTTGCCTTGGTAGATTGTTCAAAGTTATTTTCTTTGCCTTTACTCGTCCAAATGACTACACCCTGAAAGGAAAGTAGCGTACATTTGGCGGTCGTACGAGTGACTATAGCCTGGCTGGAACACAGCCTACATTTGCCGTTCGGAAATCAGTCACGTGACATCCCTCTCCCGAAACACTCTTTTGCATACGTCACCTTGCTTTCTCTATTAGATGTTTTTCTTAGTATAACTCAAGCTTTGTCATTTCAAAGCAATGGTGCACTGAAAATTATCGAAAACACGTCGTTCAGAAGACAATTAATTATAATCCAATGTCTAAAAATGCCATGTTAGCCATCTATGGTACGAGAATTACGAATTACTCTCGCAGCTGTTCGCCATAGCGTAATGGGCGACGAATTAGTTTGTGATGCACGAACATGTTAGAAGGTGGTTCGAAACTTACTAGGGCGCGATGCCTCAGCGCGCTCGGTCAGAGGGTTGTCGGCATGATAACTCATCGCCCCCTCTAACGAAAAAACTGAGTCAACGACGAAATGAGCAAAATACCCAACATTCATCTCAGACCGAACATGAACAAACGACCGCAAAGCATCGATCTACCTGAAGAACAAAAAAATAAAAATAAATAAAAATAATAAAAACCCGCCACTGGCATATTTTTCGTCTTGTTTCCTAAGACGTTTTCGCACACTTTTGTTAATTGAACACAACTATATCCTGCAAGATTCTGCGTTGCTGAGAGGTAACAGCGCTTTCTCTGAAAAGTGTAGTTGTTATATTTTGTGAAAATATCACGAAATACATATCAACGAATTGCAAATATAGACTTCTTTATCACATGTGCCCAAACTGGGGAGATACTTTTACTATGACTGTTGTAAGTGACGTAATGATAATAGTAACTTTGTAGTACTAGAGCTTTGTGGATTTCGGTATTGCCACACTTATTCCGTTTGTTATTTTAGATGTAAAAAAAACGTAATCACGGTTTGAAACAGAATATTTGCTCTTTATTTTAGCGCAGAACAAACTCGTATCTGAACTACAGAAAAGGTAATACAATCTACGTTAAAAGCGTTCCTAGCAACCATGCCAAGGATAAACATTTTAGTAGACGCAATGAATGTAATTAATGATTTTCAACATATTCCATTTATAGTGGATAATTGCTTAGGAAATCAAAATCAGGTAAATTGTTGCAACGTATACACTTCCCTTCCTTTTCATAAAGGAACGACCGTTATCACAGAAATCTAGGACTCCATTTATATATCAAACTGCCAGTATCTGCACGTTGTTTAGAAAATTCATTATCACAGTTATCTTCCCCATTGTTGTGCAAATGCTTCAGAAGAGCTGCGTTCAATTCGTTGTTACGTATTTCACGGTATTTTCACGAAATAGAACAAACGCACAGTTTAGAGGAACCACTCTTACATACGCACAACTCTAAACATTGCAGAAGATTGCTCTATTTAATTAATAAGAGTCCTGGAAAACCTTTTAGCAGCCAAGGCGAAAAAAATGGTATCGGCGGATTTCAAACTACCGACCACATGTATTACAACGTAACGCACTACCAACTACACCGCGGTGAACAACTACTGCATTTTCCCTTAATTCTCGTAGCAATTCTGGCAGTTGCTAACAGCTAAAATGATATTTTTAGACGATAGATTATAATTTATCGTACTGTGAACGATGTGCTTTGTTAATTCTTCAGTGCGCCACTGCTTTGAAATGACAAAACGTAAGTTGTTATAAGAAAATCGTAAGATACATGAAGCAGTATGCCAGAGAGAGTTTTGAGCGAGGAAGGTCACGTGACATTTTAACGCCTAGTATACGTAAAACCAGGAGGCAGTGTCAATCGCCGTTATTTTTGCAAATATCTCTGTAACGGCGCGAGTTACGAAAAAAACATAAGAGAGGAAAGTTGTAGAGAATTTTCTCCTCTACAAATTCGTTTATTCAGTTTTTGTCTCAGATGTATGGTTAAGTCCTTTTTTTTAATTTAAATTTGGAGCTGCCAAAAGGCGATCTCAAAGGCCCACTTTTAGTGTTAGTACCGTAACCTAAAGTGGGCCTAAAACTGAGCCAAATACTCAACGAACATAACCAAACTACTGCAAAGCATCAATGTGATGCGGGAAATCCGAGTTTGAGTCCCGCTCCGACAAATATTTTACTTTATCACCATTCAATTGTACTGCTGATGCGCATTCATATTCTAAAGTGCAAATACATCTTCGTGGTCCTTACGCGGCCTGTACGTTGACGGCAGTAGAATCATACTGCATTGAGCTTCAAAACCAGGTTCTCTAAACTGTCTCAATAGCGTCGTTTTCTCTAAAAGGATTCCCAATTTGCTGTAGGAAACATCTCTGTATTTCTGGCGTGTAGACCGAACCTAGCGGTAGCAATTCTAGCCTCTCGCGCCTCTGAACCTCTTCGATATCTTCAAAAAAAAAAAAAAAAAAAAAAAAAAGTTCAAATGTTTGTAGAGCTTATGGGACTTAACTACGGAGTCATCAGTCCCTAAACTTACAAACTACTTATGAACTAGTTAATACTAAGGACGGCACAAATATCCATGCCCGAGGGGGGATTCGAACCCCCGACCGATATCTTCCTCAGTACTCTATAATGGATGGCACTAGCTTCTGTATGCGCTCCCTTTTACAGATGAACAACGATAGATCGAAGACGACAAAGCGCCTTTCGCACTACCTTCTGTATGTGCTCGCTAGCATACTTTTGGCCGCATGGGAATAGCTGTGCGCTCTAAGGCACCTAGCTGCGGATCGTCCCTTGGGCATGTGTGTGTGTGTGTATTGTCCTTAGAATAAGTTAGTTTAAGTAGTTTGTAAGTCTATGGAATGATTACCACTGCAGTTTAATCCGTTAGTCTGACATACATATGAACCACACAGTTTTCCAGATCTCGTGTACGAATGAAGTGGTCTGTTTACAGAGTGGCTTTTCCTAAATACCTGCTAACTCTGTGAGAGAAGCTTGTTTACTTTCAGGGGCGTCATAATTTTTCACTTTAGAATAGACTGTAGGATCCTACAACAGATGGGCATCATCAATAGTGGTCCGTGATTTTGTGCATAAGGTGTTTTAACGTTTTTGTAATACGCTTTCTAGCAGACTAGTCGCTGCGCAAGGGATTCTGGATAAACTCGAGGTAGGAAATGAGCAGATTACCCACATTATTCATTGTAAATTCTAACTGGAATTGCATCAAGGCCTAGTGTATTGTTCGCATTACGTATTCTTAATATCGTTTCCAGTACCGGTTACGCTGTATTCGACAACTTTTATTTGTGAGTCTCTGATGCGGCCAAACATTGGTAAGGTACTATCCCCATGCATGAATATATTTCAAGCCGCGGTGGAGTTCAAATTCAAATGTTTGTTAAGCGTAAGGGACTGAACTACGGGGTCATCAGTCCCTAAACTTACAAACTACTTATGAACTACTTACGTAAACTAACCTAAGGACAAACACACACACCTATGCCGCAGGGAGGACTCGAACCTCCACGGCGAGCAACCGCGCGCTCCGCAGCGTGACGCTTTATACCGCTCGGCTACTCCACCGCGCCGAGGGGACTGAGGCGCTCCAGTCACGGTCTGCACGGTCACTACGGTCGGGGGTTCGAATCCCCTCTCGGGCATGGATATTTGTGCCGTCCTTAGGATTAGCTAGTTCATAAGTAGTTTGTAAGTTTAGGGACTGATGACCCCGTAGTTAAGTCCCATAGACTTTACAAACATTTGAACATTTGAACCTTCTCGATATCAATAAAGGCCATATGCAGGTCACTCTGTACTTTCCTGTGCCTCTGTATCAGTTGCCTTAGTGCAAATATTTCTTCGGTTGTTCCTCTTCCCGGCATTAATCGGAACTATTCTTGGCATACTTCGTTTTCTAGACGCAACCTCACCTCAGATCCTTTTCCAGGTCTTCACTGTGTGGGACATCAGATTTATTCCACTACAATTGTAAACAGGTTTGGATGTCCCCTTTCTCTTTGTGTATGAGAACCAGTGTACTACTTCTCCACGCACATGGTATTTTTCCTCTTTTCCAAACCTTCTCCATTAAGTGCCAGAGAATACCAATGCTCTGTTCTCCCAGACTTTTCCATGCTTCTATTAGGACTTCATCTAGGGCCTTAGAATTTTTCATTTCCTTTATCACGTACTTCACTTCGTCCCTACTTATAATTTTAGTCACTCCTTTATTTACCTCTCCATCCTTGTACTTCTGAAGCACATATTCCTCATTCAGTACTCCAGCATCCTATTCAAGTTTTCTCCTGGTCGTGATGAAAGTATATGACTTTTTATTGTTGACTAGCTGTAAACCCGGCGTTGCCCGGGTGTTTCTTTATCCTACACTCCCGTAGTCCACATCCGATTCACCCACCCCTCTCTCTGCATCCACCTCTTTCTCTCCTCTCTCTCTCTGTTCGTTTCCACCTTCCCCTCTCTCCGAAAAGTTTTCTGCAATGTACCCTCTGCCATGTACCATACAAACATTTATGTAGCCAGTGATCTTCCTCTTTGTTTATAATTCATGTGTGCAAAAATTCATAAAGATTGGAGCAAAACTACACATTTTGTAAAATTCCGTATGTTAAGTACCCTCCACTATGTACCGAACGAAATTTTATACAATGACATTCCTCTTGTTTTTAAGGTAGAGTGTGCAAAATTTCATCAATATCGGAACGAAACTATAGATTTCTATGCAAGAGAAACGCAGGGTCACCATGAAAAATGAACTTTGTTGTTCTCAATTATTCCAGTTTTATTTCATATAACCCTTGTTCTGAGAATAACGAAAAAAAAATAAAAAAAATAAAAAAAATAAAAAAATTAAAAAAAAATCAGTGAAAACGGTCGAGCCGTTCTCAAGTTATGGCGCGACCATGGTATTTATTGATCCATTTTTATGTTGCAAAGAACCTTCCCCCATGCACCGTATGAAACTTCAGGTAGACTGTGACCTTCCTCTTGTTTTGAAGGTCAAACGTGCGAAATTTTGTGTAGATCGGAATGAAACTGTAGATTTCGTGAGTCTGTTGGGGAAGTATGCTTCGCCATGTACCTATCACAAAATACTTTCTTTTCTGACGTTTTCTACCTATGAACTACATTCCTGTCAAATTTCAGCTTCATAGGTGAAGTAGTTTTCGAGATTTCGTGTTTAGTCAGTGAGTAAGTGAGTGTCCCTTCGCTTTTACATAGATAGAGATTAAGAAAACAGATTGCTTAATTTTTGATGCAAGAGAATTAAGGGAGACTTGCAGACTAAAGTAAATAGTAACATGCAAATCTGTAATGCTAACTTTATTTGATACAAGGTCATGCCTGATGCGACAGTTTTACGGCATATACAGCGAAACTGTTGTGAACGGTAGACTTCTTTTCGTTTCATCATTTTGTGCATTTTGTGTGTATGTGAGGAGGGAGGGGTTCAGTTACAAAACGCTTCATAAACGTCCGAAATTACATGCAAACATTGTTGTAGGTCCCTAACTACTCCCATTTTACAATAACTGACGTACAAATCTGGGTATTCTCACGCGGTAGCCTCTCATTACTTACGACGACATACCTGCTGAGCTATGTGTCGTGCTGTTTTGTTTTTGGGTCAGGAACCTTCGTGAGCGTACGGTGAAAAGTTCATCAATGTTTCATTGCAATCGAATTAATGCTTTATGAACACATAGAGGACATACAGACAAACATTCATATAGATAAGTCATATATGTACAGCATTTAATAATTACTTTCTGAATACTGCAGGGAATCAAAGAGAACCTTAGCTCCCACTGGTAAACATATAACTCTCTTAGAAAATAGTATTCCGAGACTGTTACCCAAAATAATCATCCGTGACACCTACAAGGGAGAGATTGAATCATTAATTTAATCACTAAAGACTTAAGGACTCTTATGGATATGATGGGGTATCTAGCAGAATACTTAAGCATCGTTCCGCCTCCGTTAGCCCATTACTTATCCATATTTTAAATTTTTCCTTTCGGAATGGTCAGTTGCTTGACAGATTGAAGTACTCAGTAGTAAAAAAAATTTTATAAAACAGGATAATGAGATAATGTACACGTCTTTAGACCTATTCCTGTGCCATCATTTTTTTTTTTTTGCCAAAGTTATTGAAAAGGCTATATATTCAACGTTAATTTATCATTTTTGTTTCCTTAATAAGCTGTCAAATACACATTTTGGTTCCAGAAGTGATATAACAACAAAATATGCTATATTCTCTTTTCTCTGTGAGTCACTGGATGGGTTAATTAAAAGACTGCTAACGCTAGGCGTATTCTTTGATTTAACAAAAGTATTCGAATATGTTGATCACAAAATATTGTTGCAGAAGTTGCAACATTATGGTGTAAAGGGAGTAGCTTACAATTGGTTCTTAATGACAGGCAGCAAAAGGTAATTCTCTACATTGTATAAAATGGGTATGATATGCACTCACAATTAGGTACAGTTAAGTGGGGATTGTCCCAAAGGTCTGTTCTGAGGTCGGTGTTGATTCTCATTTATATAAATGCCTTGTCTTCTAGTACAACAGGTAATTCTAAAATATTTTTGATTGCTGGTGACACCATCTAGGTTGTGAAGGATATTGTTTGCAATATTAACGCAGTATGAAATAATGCAGTGAACGGAATATGTTCATGGCTTATAGAAAATAAATTGATGCTGAATTACAGTAAGACTTACTTTTTACAATTTCGCCTTGTCGACTCGACTCCTCTTTAGTAGCCTAGGAAAACAGACATTGGCCTCACATATATATATATATATATTCTGCAATACCGTTTGTTGTCAATAGTATTTCGTTATTCCCAACGTTAGTAGCTTTCACTCAGTTAATACTAGACAGAAATTGAATCTGCATTTGAATTACACCTCCTTTCTCCTTGCACAGAAAGATATCCAGTATTCTGGCATTTCTATGGTTAATAAGTTACCACAAGAATTCAAAAAGCTTAGTAGCAATACACACTCTTAAGAGTAAGCTGTTTCTATTCTGTCGAGAAATACCTGGAAAAATTAAAAAAAAAATTACGCTCTTTTCTGTATTACGTTGTCGCTTCTTCTTACATGCTTAGGCCTGTCGTTTACATAGGATTGCTCTACGTTTCACTTTGTACGTTGCTACTCTCTTCTTAGATTTTTTTTTGTTACATCCACGAAATCTTTTTCAGCTTTCGTTATTACATTGCTATTGAAACTCCACCACACTGTAAACGCTGACATTTTTTCCACGTGGTATTTGCAAATTTTAATTACGTATTTATTCTTATTTTTTCCAATGTCAGCCCATTTTACCTGAAATTGGTTGTACTATGTACATTTGATGTTTTTTACAACTGCGACCTCTTTAGAAAATAACAGTGTAATTATTGGAAAAGGGATTCACACTGGTGTGGTCACATTGTCCGTACTCCTCTATAATTATTGAAGGTATTTCAGATCCATATGTGCGATTTCAACAAAGTCCATATTGTGTAACAAAAACTGTTTCGCTTCATTACTACAAAATAACATCGGTGGCTGAATTTTATGTCAGATTTTCGCTCACATTAGCAAGTATCGTCTGCTCTCAGCTTTTTGAAGTATTCCCTTGTTGAGCGTTGCTGTTTCTCATATAAACCCCCACGGCTTTACAACCCTGCAAATTTCTCATTTTGGAAACATGACATAATCTAGCACCACAACTGTTTATTTGCGTACTTGTCCCTAGAGATGTGACACAATGGCTAGCTCACAGGAGGCATATGACTCCCGTTTCAGTTTGTAAGGAACTGCTGTCGGTTCGGACGTGACCGCTTCTGATCCTCTTAGTGGCGGCAGTTTTCACCGCCCGGCGAAGACAGAAGAGCTGGTGGCGTAAAGTTCAAACTTTGGGCCACTGTCCTGCATAAATCCCAACCTCTGCACAGCGTCTCTCCAAGAGAGGCCAGGTGACGCTGTTAGTGTCGATGCGTCTTTTGCATTAGGATGTTTACAGTTACTGGCTCAAGTATCACTTGTTTAATAAGCGTAAAAAGATGTTTCTCCCTTGTTAATTTTCGAGCACCCGATACGGATATTCTAAAAATGTGTGTCAATCTGACATTTGTTTTACAATACATAGACTTCCGATTGTGCTTTGGCGATGCCAATACTTTTCTTTCTCGAAGTAAAAGCAGGGAGAAGTCAGGAGCATGTGTTGTCAACAACTTGCCATAAAATTCAGATATCCTTGTAAACTCACCGAACAAAACAAAAACCCCTGGAGATATCATTACAAACATGATTTAATATCATATAATTTCACCCTTGTGGGGATTTTGCTGTCGGTGGTTTGCCACACAGACATTGTATGGGACTCAGGTGAGGTGATTTTTACAGGGCAATAGATATGTAATAGAGTGGAAGTATGTTCAGAAAAATAATCAATTTTTCTCCTGCCTGGTGGACTACTGTTATAGACGTAAAAATAGATATATGAATAGTGTACTCATCATGCAGATGCTGACAGACAGTTTCCATCGCAATGTTCTCTCGCGAACAGGTTAGAACGCACCTACATTCACTGTTTGCAGCAATTTCTATAGGGTGTGGAAGTGATTTGAATCACAAGCCTCCCTTTCTCTCAGTCATAATACTTATGGACCACAATTATGACATTGTGTTTCGTGTCCATGTGTGTTGCAACACTCCTTGTAGACACGTAACAGTCAAAATTCAAAATGTTCAAATGTTTGTAGAACTTATGGGACTTAACTACGGGGTCATCAGTCCCTAAGCTTACAAACTACTTACGAACTAGCTACGACTAAGGACGGCACAAATATCCATGCCCGAGGGGGGATTCGAACCCCCGACCGAAGTGGCCGTGCAGGCCGTGCAGGGAGCGCCTCAGTCCCCGCGGCCACCGCGGCCGGCACACGAAACAGTCCCGCACGAAACACCAACAAGCTCAGCAATATCACACGGCATGGGCATGGCCAAGCTCGATTACATTTATCAATGTTTACGTAAAACGTTCACTTGAAACTTAAACGTCTCACTGATCGTTATTGCTTGATGCTCAGCTAGAGATCGCGGGCGCTGTAAAGCACGCAACTCGCCTGCTTCGCCACCTGAAAACTACGATGTTACATTTGTTGCGAGCATGGGGTGACTATTTTTTGTCTGGAGAGTTGATGTTAAACTCGGCCGCTCCGTTCACGAGGAGCAGGCTACATGCCTTCACTGGGTTTCGCTCTTCCCTTTCTGTTACCATCACACACAATAGTGCCACCACACTGCATATTAGCCTCCGATACGCCCGGTGAAAAGAGCCTGGGAAGGATGTAGGACCTTCCCTGCCCTGGGCAACATTGTAATTGCCTCCCCCCTCCCCTGCGGCATTATCACCACTTTGACGAAGTATTACATCCAATATAAGCAGAACAATTGTGCTTATATTGATTTGTTTTGTTAATGTAGGACGGAAATCACGCTGAATGCCGCTTGTCACCACAACAAGATAAAAGTCGATTTCACGCCGGCCGCAGTTGCCGAGCGGTCTCAAATGTTCAAATGTTTGTAAATCTATCGGACCAAACTGCGTGGTCATCAGTCCGTAGCTTACAAACTACTTAAACCTAGGTAAACTAACCTACGGACAAACACACACACCCATGCCCCAGGGAGGACTCGAAGCTCCACGGCGAGCAACCGCGTGTTCCGCAGCGAGGTGCTTTAGACCGCTCGGCTACTCGACCGCGGCCCGAGCGGTCTGCGGCGCGCCAGTCACAGTCTGCACGGCCGCTACGGTCGGGGGTTCGAATACCCTCTCGGGCATGGCTGTTTGTGTCGTATTTAATATAAGGTAGTTCATAAGTAGTTAGTAAGTTTAGGGACTGATGAAACCGCAATTACGTCTCTTAAGCTTAACAAACATTTGAACATTTTTTTTTTTTTATTTCACAGCGACAGGGGCTTCACTTCCTCATAGCTCAGCGAATTAACTTGACATTTTGTAAATTATAAACATACATATTCCTCGCTAAACGCTGCACAGGAATTGCCGTGCGGTTGGCAGTATGTCATAGACTGCGCAGCCGCTCCCGCCGGATGTTCGCGTCCTACCCCAGGATGTTCAAAAATGTTCAAATGTTTGTTAAGCTTAAGGGACTTAACTACTGGGTCATCAGTCCCTAAACTTAGAAACTACTTATGAACTACCTACAAATAAGGACGGCACAAATATCTATGCCCGAGGGGAGAGGGATTCGAACCCCCGACCGTAGTGGCCGTGCAGACCGTGACTGAAACGCCTCAGTCCCCTCGGCCACCGCGGCCGGCACCCCAGGATGGGCGTGTGTGTTGTCCTTAGGATAGGTTTAAGTTCAGGTAGTTTGTAAGTACAAGGGTGGATGGCCACAATAGTTTGGTCCAATAGGTTTACAAACATTTGAGCCGCGGAGGATTAGCCGCGCGTACTGGGGCGCCGTGCTGCGGTGCGCGTGGCCGTTCGCCGTCGGGGGCTCGAATTTCTCCTCGGGAATGGATGGTTGTGTTGTACCTTAGGTTAGTTTACCCTAGTTAAATTAGTTTGCAAGCTACGGACTAATAACCTAGCAGTTGAGTCCGATAGAATTACAAACATTTGAACATTTTTGAACACACATTTGAAGATTTGAGTTTCTCCTCATGAAACACTCTACATGTTAATGAAAAATAAATATCTCTGCAGTAGTTCCTGAGACTTCTGAGTAGTAACGAATGAAATTTAAGTTTCTAATTGTCGTATTACAACTTTTGTAACACATGAGAAATTTATTACAAATAAACTAATACTCAACTCCAGGTGTTGGGGAAGTACAATCACTTCAGACTGACAAAATTTAAGTCCACACATCGGTGTCAATACTTAAAGTTCTCTTGACAGTCTACAAGAGTTTCTAAGTCTCTATACTGAACATTAAGACACTGAAAAGCACCGTCATGGCGAGGAGATAGTCTGGTGTAGCGTAGCACTCTGATCTTTGACGATACGATGCACTTTGTTATAAATCGTAGTGCACTGCCTGCAAGATAGATGAACACTTCACTCAGTAGAAGCACGCTCTGTCCTATATGCCGTATGTTATTAACTGTGTTTCGGCCAATCGGGTTTGAAACGCGTGGTAGTTTTTGTAATGCACGGTCCCTGCTGGGAAATTAAGAAGTGACAACAGTCGGTGTTTCCGTGTCCGTATTGATAGTGGTGTAGTTGTCTTTGGTGATATCACTATCTGCGACACTACAATAATAGTAAAAAAGTTATGTCATCCAGTTATAAATAAACAATTTTATAGGACTTTGTTCTTTACTTGTTCTACGAAATGCAACTTATTGTCAATGTTCACGATTCTAGGTAAACGAGAAGTAGCGTGTAGGTTTTGATGACTGCATGGACTTAAGGCCTTATATACTTTACAGTACCAATGCATCAGAACCATTAAAATTTGATATGAATTTCAGATTAATACATCCAGCCGGTCACGAAAAAGGGGTTTTAACAGTCGTACATACTGACAACAGACAGATAACAAATTGTGATCGTATTAACGGTTCCACTTTTAGTGACTGATGTAAGAAATACTAACACGGAACAAAAATTCTAACACTGATTACAAGAATGGATAGTACACGCAAAATAAAATCACAGTACTTGATCCTGCCATTCTTATTGCGGGTGTCACAATACTAATGTATCAACAAGTTTAACGGTCCATGGTCGACGGATGATCGGAAACTCAGCCAGTACTTGTAATCTAAGTAACACACCCAGCGAGGCATTATACACTTTAAAGCTATAAAACAAGCATGAATACAAATATAGGTATTTACAGTGAGCTATTTTTAATAAAACGTAGCTCACGCTGCAGCTTACAGTAACGTTAGCTTCCCCAAACCCATAACTTTTATTCCAACACCTCTGACCATTCTGCCGCCCCCTAAACTCTGCGTCCGGGGAAGCAGGGCAACACATTCGGGAGGACGGTGGTTCAAATCCACGTCCGGCCATTCTCACTAAGTTTTCAGTGAATTCCCTGCTTCAATACAGGCAAACTAATGAATGGTTACTTCAAGGTGCACTGTCGATTTTCTTCCTCATCCCTGACAAAAACTATCCGAGCGTCTGCTCCGTCTCTAATGAGCATGATCTTGATGGGACGTTAAACCCTAGTCTTCCTCCCATCCTGCTTGCTTTAAGTTCGCTGCTCGCATTGCCATAACCACGGCACAGCCTGTCTCAGCGCGAGAGGACTTTAGGTTGCAGACATTGTGTCACAAATTTCGAGATGGACTGGGAATGGCGTTGTAACAATAATGGGTTCCAGTTTGGGGCGAGAGTGAAGCCGGTTTTTCGGCAACGTGGGACGGAGCGCAGGTCGGATTTGGCGGCGCTGTCCGCCGTGTAATAAGAAGCTCGCCCAAGTGGGACACGCCAACACCGGAATCCCGCTTTCACGTTGGCCCGGCCAGCCCGACACGTTCCCTTCCTGCACCCTAAGCTCCATCCCTCCTCATATCGCCCACTTGCTAGGGCTGTTGATAAAATACCGATATATCGATTCCCTTTTTGAAAAATATCGATATGTTGTTTTCGTAGTAACATCGATATTAAAATTGCAAATATCGGGTGCCGATATTTTTATTTAACATTACTTTTTTTCGAAATTTTCGGTAAATATTTAAATTTTCCTTTTGAAACTGTAGTGGAATATGACTTGACTTACGTTGTGTGAAGGAGTCTTGTTACTTTATCCCATCCATTCTTTCTCATTGATGTGTGGATAAAGTAAAAGGCGCCGGCCGCGGTGGCCGCGGTGACTGAGGCGCTCCAGTCATGATCAGCACGTCACTACGGTCGGGGGTTCGAATCCCCCTTCGGGCATGGATATTTGTGCCGTCTTAGTTCGTAAGTAGTTCATAAGTAGTTTGTAAGTTTAGGGACTGATGACCCCGTAGTTGAGTCCCATAAGCTTTACAAACATTTGAACATTTTTGAAAGTAAAGGGCGCGCTGATGACGTAATTGGCGCTCAGCGCTACCAACAGAAACTGCAACGTCGCTGGCGTTGGCAGCAATTTGAAAAGATGACAGTCAACGTTAGGTGTTCTGGACAAATCCGATAGGTGACGAAACCGGCCATCTTCATTGTGACATTTGGACAAAAAATAAAAGCTTTGATGTAATGACTTGGAATTCTGTCTGTTAGAAAGGGACTTGCAAGACTAGTTGCATAAAGTAAACCGTTTCTTGAAAGGCACATATGAAATGAATATTACCAAAAGCAAAATAATGGTAATATAATATACTCGAATTAAAATAGGTGATGCTGAGGGAATGAGACTAGGAAACTATACAATAAAAGCAGTATATGGGTTTTGTTATTTAGACATCAAAATAATTTTTGATGGCTGAAGTACCGAGGATATACGGTGTAGAATGTCAATTGCGAGATTGAACCTTTCCTTTTTGCTGCTGCACTGAAGTCTATGTTCCTTATATAAAATTTCAGTTTATACATTTATATGTATACCGTAGCTCGAGCCCCCAACACACTATGCGCATTGAATAAAATATTTGTCCAGGTTACACTACTACATCGACAAAGGTAAAGGGACACAGTTCAGTTTCTAGAAACGTGTTTGTCTACGTCTAGGGACCAACTGTTCACTCCTCGATTCCACGCAGAAAATTATTTACAAAAAACTTGAAAACACAGGTTATAAAATCAGAGTTTAGATTACCAGAGACAGGGTTATGTTTATAAATAACTGAAACACTCACGGATCGTGCAAATGTCTGTAAATCTGTCGGACCAAACAGCGTGGTCATCAGTCCGTAGCTTACAAACTACTTAAAGCTAGGTAAACTAACCTAAGGACAACACACACACCCATGCCCCAGGGAGGACTCGAACCTCCACGGCGAGCAACCGCGCGCTCCGCAGCGAGGCGCTTTAGACCACTCGGCTACTCCACCGCGGCCTCACGGATTGTTTAATTGTTTTAAATATATATGAATTTAATCACTCAGTTTCTTTACACAGAGCAAGTACTGACGAGTATTGACCTAGTTCAGTGAATATGTTATCTGTAGTAACCACTTTGCGTTCAAAATCTGAATTTTAGTTAACAACTTATGTGCTTGCTTTAATTGTTCAAATGTTCCTTTCGCGAGAGTATATCAAATACTTAACACAAGTTCAAATTGATAATTAAAAGACTATCTTTTAGGTCATAGTAAAAACTTACACTTCTAGAATTGCAGTCTGGTACCACATTCGAATATACACTACTGACCATTAAAATTGCTACACCAAGAAGAAATGCATATGATAAACGGGTATTCATTGGACAAATATATTATACTAGAACTGATATGTGATTACATTTTTGCCACGGTGGAGTAGCCGAGCGGTCTAAGGCGCCTTGCTGCTGAGCGCGCGGTTGCTCGCCGCCGGAGTTTCGAGTCCTCCCTAGAGCATGTGTGTGTGTGTGTGTGTGTGTGTGTGTGTGTTTGTCCTTAGGTTAGTTTACCTTAGTTTAAGTAGTTTGTAAGCTACGGACTGATGACCACGCAGTTTGGTCCGATAGATTTACAAAAATTTGAACATTTTTGTTTAATTTTCACGCAGTAAGGGTGCATAAATCCTGAGGAATCAGTACCCAAAACAACCACCTCTGCCCATAATAACGGCCTTGATACGCATGGGCATTGAGTCAAACAGAGCTTGGATGGCGTGTACAGGTACAGAGGCCCATGCAGCTTCAACACGATACCACAGTTCAGCAAGAGTAGTGACTGGTGTATTGTGACCAGCCAGTTGCTCGGCCACCATTGACCAGACGTTTTCAGTTGGTGAAACATCTGGAAAAATGTGCTGGCCAGGACAGCAGTCGTACATTTTCCGTGTCCAGAAAGGCCCGTACAGGACCTGCAACATACGACCGTGCATTATCCTGCTGAAATGTAGGGTTTCGCAGGGATTAAAAGAAGGGTAGAGCCACGGGTCGTAACACATTTGAAATGTAACGGCCACTGTTCAAAGTGCCGTCGATGCGAACAAGAGGTGACCGAGGCGTGTAACCAATGGCACCCCATACCATCACGCCGGGTGATACGCCATTATGGCGATGATGAATACACGCTTCCAATGTGCGTTCACCGCGATGTCGCCAAACACGGAAGCGACAATCATGTAAACAGAACCTGGGTTCATCCGAAAAAAAATGACGTTTTGCCATTCGTGCAGCTAGGTTCGTCGTTGCGTACACCATCACAGGCGTTCCTGTCTGTGATGCAGCGTGTAGGGTAACCGCAGCCATGGTCTCCGAGCTGATAGTCCATGCTGGTGCAAACGTCGTCGAACTGTTCGTGCTGATCGTTGTTGTCTTGCAAACGTCCCCATCTGTTGACTCAGGGATCGAGACGTAGCTGCACGATCCGTTACAGCCATGCGGATAATATGCCTGTCATCTCGACTGCTAATGATACGAGGCCGTTGGGATCCATCACGGCGTTCCGTATTGCCCTCCTGAACCCACCGATTCCATATTCTGCTAACAGTCATTGGATCGGGACCAACGCGAGCAGCAATGTCGCGGTACGATAAACCTCAATCGCGATAGGCTACAATCCGACCTTTATCAAAGTCGGAAACGTGATAGTGCGCATTTCTCCTCCTTACACGAGGCATCACATCAACGTTTCACCAGAAAACGCCGGTCAACTGCTGTTTGTGTATGACAAATCGGTTGGAAACTTTCCTCGTGTCAACAGGTTGTAGATGTCGTCACCGGCGTCAACCTTGTGTGAATGCTCTGAAAAGCTAATCATTTGCATATCACAGAATATTCTGCCTGTCGGTTAAATTTCGCGTCTGTAGCACGCCATATTCGTGGTGTAGCAATTTTAATGGTCAGGAGTGTAAGACTATATTCATTATAAAGAGTAAATTCATAGACTCTACTGCCTATAAATTCAGCTAACTTACCTGTCTTTGGGTTTATCTGGTGGTGTTTTTGTTAAATTTCTTTGTTTCAAACAAGTAGATTTTAAGACTAATTGTTTATTCTTCTGTTGCTCATATAGGAATAGTTACCGTTGGTTTAATACTCTATGTGATCAAAAATATTCGAAAACCCCAAAAACATGTTTTTCATATTAAGTGCATTGTGCTGCCACCTACTGCCACGTACTCCATATCAGCGATCTCAGTAGTCATTACACTTCGTGAGAGTTCAGAATGGGGCGCTCGGCAGGAACTCACAAACTTCGAACGTGATCAAGTGATTGGGTGTCACTTGTATCAGAAGTGTGTACGCGAGACATACACACTCCTAAACATCCATAGGTCCACTGTTTCTGTTGCCATAGTGAAGTGGAAGCGTGAAGGGACACGTACAGCGCGAAAGCGTACAGGCTGACCTCGACTGTTGACTGACAGAGACCGACATCAGTTGAAGAGGGTCGTGCAGTGTAATAGGCTGGCATGTGTCCAGACCATCACACAGGAATTACAAACTGCATCAGCAGCCACACCAAGTATTATGACAGTTAGGGGAGAGGTTAGAAAACTTGCATTTCTTGGTCGAGCGGCTGCCCATAAGTCACACATCACGCATGTCAGTGCCAAACGACGCCTCGCTTTATGTAAGGAGCGTAAACATTGGACGACTGAATATTGACGAAACGTTGTGTGGAGTGACGAATTACGATACACAATGTGGCGATCCGATTGCAGGTTGTGGGTATGGTGAATGTCCTGTGAACGTCATCTGCCAGCGTGTGTAGTGCCAACAATAAAATTCGGAGGCGTTGATGTTATGGTGTGGTCGTGTTTTTCATGGAGTGGGCTTGCACCTCTTGTTGATTTGCGTAGCACTATCACAGCACAGGCCTACAATGATGTTTTAAGCACGTTCTTGCTTCCCACTGTTGAAGAGCAATTGGGGGATGTCGACTGCATCTTGCAACACAGTCGAGCACCTGTTCACAATGCACGGCCTGTGGCGTAGTTGTTACACGACACTAACATCCCTGTAATGGACTAGCCTGCTCAGAGTCCTGACTTGAATCCTACAGAACAGCCTTAGGATGTTTTTAAACGCCGACTTGGTGCCAGGCCTCATCCACCTACATCGATACCTTCCCTCAGTGCATCACTCCGTGAAGATTGGTCTGCGATTCCTCAAGAAACCTTCCAACACCTGACTGAACGTACGCCATATTTAATTCCTGAATTACTAATGGAGAGCGTCACGAACTTGAAAGTCATTTTCCGCCAAGTGTCCGGATAATTTTGATCAGCTATGAATTGGTGCGGATGTATAGGTTGACATTCTTTTACAATTAGTATGGTACTGGAGAGACTTTTGGAGAGTAGAAACTGAATGAGGAGACCAGCAAACGAGTAGCGGCGCAGTAAGCAGCTACGAAGAGGTGCTGGCTGCAGTACTTGTTCTGAAATGTAACGCTTGCACAGGATAGAGTGGCGTGGAGAGCAGTCTTCATACTGAAGAGCACAGCAACCACAATGTTATACCTCTCTTCCAGATTGTAGCCATGCTATTTACTGATCTTCCAAGGATGTGATAGAAGAGCAATTTTATCGGCAATCTTTATACAATGATGACCATCCAAAGTGTAATACTAACAAGGACTTGAGATGTCACAGTCAAATTTACTTGTGTAATAACACTTTGAATAAACTTAACGTGACTGAGCATTCAGAGGTAGATTGTTGGTAACTACTTATAAAAAAAAACTCTGCTACACGCCCTGGCATTGAATGAAAGAGGTCCTGTGATGGTTTGTTGTGCTATAGCCGTCCACGTTCCTTCCATAGCAGGGAAAGGTGTATCTAGGGGCACTCGTCCGCAACCAGTCGTTTTCGATAGACGGAAGGTCGTAAGAAGACGGATGCCAAGCTATCAGTGCAATCCGATGGGCGACGAAAAAGTCTTGAGCATGGCTTGTCACGTGTGGTCGCCCATCAACCTGCTGTCATGTAGCCTTCGCGCAAGATGCAGTACTTCAGAGATGTAACGGTAGCTGCTTAGTCTACTGGCAATCCGTAATAGGGGGTGTGAGAGTGGAATCCAAAAGCACTCTAAACTATAATATCAGTTGCAGGACCGATACAGCGATGGATAAAACTTCAGTGCTACATTCTCTCAGGACGGTGTCTACAGATTCTAAACCGACCGTCATGGTCGTGCTAGCTAAATCTGAATGTGGAACAGCTGATTTCCACAGGCCATCCCTTTAAAAGAACAGCAGACCAGAATATTGTACTTGACCGTATTTAGGGCTTAATATGTAAATTTGTCCGTGAAAATCCGTTTCCTATATTCGATTTTCAACGGTGTGAGAAGGCGTACTGTCATTACGCTATTTTGCAGAAATGCAACAAACAACTTTTTTTTTTGTCAACATGCAGAGGGATTCTTACTGACACTATAAGAGGAATCAGTAAGGCTTCGACTGCATATGGTGCAATGAATATTAGCTTGCACTTAATGCGAGTTTCAGGTGGTTAGGAGCAACGTTTACTTAATGCTGCTGGCGTCAGTCAAGTCCATTAAATATGTGGGCGTCACCTCGCGAGGCGATATGAATAGGCACGAGCGTGTAGGCTCACTTGTGGGAAAGGCGAAATAAGATTTATTGGGAAAGTATTGTACATACTTTGTGTATTAGTAAAGTCATATGATAAAGAAAAAATTAATTGGAAAAGTGCACGGTAACTACAAAGGAGTCATACCCACAAAACTTATTCGATCCGCTCTGTAATTACTACTCGATAGGTTGAAATCCCATCAGGTCAGATTAATGGAAGGCATCGAAGCAATTCAGGCATGTGCTACCGTATTAGATTTGTTATCGGCAGTTCGATCGGCACGATATTGCTACTGAAATTGCTCCGTGAACTTAAATGGGCATGCTTGACGCGTAAGACTCTTTTCGCGCAACACTATTGAACTTTGGAGAATCGGGATTTCAGCTTGACTGAAGTATGTTTCTACTCTACTTCTAGTCATCTAGCGTAACGACTGAAAGCCCATATAAGGGTAATTAGGTTCTATTTCTCGTCGGTCTTCTGACTGATGTATTGCGCCGAATTCGTCTCGTGTGCCACAATCACAGAAAGACTTTTGCCACACAGTTCTTCCAATAACATCAAATATGTTTTGCACAAGTGTCAAGATTGTACTAAAAGTGAGTGACAAATATAATCCACATTAACTCATCGACAGTCAACTCAGACCTATCAATTTTTTGATCGCCATCTTGGCCTAGCGCACTATAACGTGAAGTCGTCAATATGAGCACTAAAAGAGACCATACACTTCATTTATACGATAAATCAGTAAAATCTAAAAGCCGTAAATTCAACTAAATACCTAGGAATTACAATTACGAACAACTTAAATTGGAAAGAACACACAGAAAATATTTACGGAAGGCGAACCAAAGGCTACGTTTTATTTGTAGAACATTTAGAAGATGCAACAGTTTTACTAAAGAAACTGCCTACATTGCACTTGTGCATCCTATTTTGTAGTATTGTTGCCCATTGTGGGATCCCCATCAAGTTGGACTGACGGATGTTATAGAGAAAGTTCAGAGAAGGGCAGCTCGTTTTGTACTATCGCGATAAGAGGGAGAGAGTGTTACAATAATGCACGAGTTGGGGTTGAAATCATGGAACGAAAGGCGTTATTCGTCACGGCGAGATTTATTTGCGAAATTTGTCACTTTCTCTTCAAAAAAAAAAAAAAAAAAAAAAAAAAATCTTTTGTTAGCACCCACCTACATAGGGGGACATGATCATCTTAACAAAATAAGGGAAATCAGATCGAAAACTGAAAGATTCAGGTGTTCCTTTTTCCCGTTCCCGATTAGAAAATGGAACGCTAGAGAAATATCATAAAAGCCGTTCGACGAACCCTCCGCCATACACTTAAATGTGATTAGGAGAGTATTTATGTAGATGTAGAATGAGTAAACAGTATAAGTTACTGTACTTCGCAAATTACAGAAAGTGTGCAGCAAACCCCATAGGTCCACATTGGTCGAAGTTGAAGGAGGCTAATTATAATGAAGAGTGTAAGTAATTACTTATATTTTCATGGAAACAACAGAACAACAAATGAGGTAGATTCCTTCTCTTCTACATAAACAGTCCAAGAAACTTGCTAAAATAAAACATGTGTATTTCAGAAATATGTGTTTGCTTGACATACTTACATGACGATGAAGCTACGCTGCAGAAATAAAATATTTCGACTAATAACGGGTTATATAAAACGTGTTTAACAAATAGTCACTGTCGATAAAGTTGCAATATGCCTGTAAATTGTAAGAGTTTTGGTTCCGTCATCCAGTAGATAAACCCAAAATTCGCTCAATTATACAAGGACGATATATCGAATGAGTTGGAGCTTAGTAGGATTTGTTAACAACAGGTTCTTGATTCCCACTATGCACAGTCCACCAACGTTACGCTTTCTGGTTTTCTTTTTTCTGTGTTATAGAGCTACTAACCGCTCGTATTCATAGAGGTCGATGATGAATTTCTCGTGCAGATTTAGGCTTCACTGAGTCCCTAAAGTGCCTCAAGCCAATGCCAGTGTGGTTTCTCTGAAACATCACAGCCCATTTCCATCCCCATAGTTCGTGAATCCGAGCTTGTGGTCCACTTCTAATAAACTCGTCGTCGACGGGACGTTAAACTAACCCTCCTTCCTTCTCTTTATTACTTTCAACCTCATCTTGAATATTGCGAACTCTTAGTAGCGAAAGTAGCTAAATAATAGGTTTTCAGTGCGACTTACATTTCTCGAATCCGTCTTGTACGCTCCATTTTTTCATTAGCATCTGGGCACAGAAACGGTGCTTAAAGGAACGGACTTACTGCCCTACCTCATTAGTCAAAAATGATCAAATGTTTGCAAATCTATGGGACTCAACTGCTTGGTTATTAGTACCTAGTAACTGTAAACATGCAACGTATGTATAGAATGAAATTTTTACTCTGCAACGGAGTGTTCACTGTTATGAAACTTTAGGGCAGATTAAAACTGTGCTTTAGTGCAGAACTCGAACCCAGGTGCTTTGCCTTTCACAGACAAACGCCTTAGTGACACAACTACCAGAGAACTACGCACGAGAACTTCCCACAGCTTTTCTTCTTTCAGAAACTCGTTTCTTATTTTAAAAACTGGTTAAAACACTGCTTAAGATTGAAAAATTATTCTGGAAACGATCACGCACGCTGTGGCTAAGCCAAGTCTCTGCAGTATTCTTTCTTTTGGACATACCTGAAGGACATTTACATTGATTACACAGTTAAACACTGACAGCTCACATCATACCAGAAATTATTTTTAAGTCATCTTGTATCCCCTTAATGTCATTCAACGATAACACTTTCCGTACATTTAGCATCATCACGAAACAACCGCAGAAGAGAATTTTTCAGCGTGATAGAAGTGCAATCCTTCGTCAAATTGCTGCGGATTTAAATGCTGAGACAGTAACAAGTGTCAACTTGCGGACCATTCAACAAAACCATCGATATGGGCTTTCGGAACAGAAGGCTGACACGTGTACACTTGCACGCCTGACCTGGACCGTCAATATCGACAGTGGACTGTTGATGAATGGAAACATGTTGCCTAGTCTAACGAATCTCGTTTCCAGTTGTATGGAGCGGATGGACGTGTACGGCTATGGAGGCAACCTCATGAATCCATACACGCTGCATGTCAGCAAGGGAGTGTTCCAGCTGGAGGCGTGTGCCGTGTGAATTTGGAGTACCCATGATACGACTCTGACAGGTCACACGCATCCTGGCTGACCACCTGCATTTAATGGCCGTTGTGGCGGACTTGGGCCATTCCAGCAGGACAATGCGACACCGCACGTGTCAAGAACTGCTACAGAGTGGCTCCAGAAATATTCTCTTGAGTTTAAACACCTCCGCTGGCCACCAAACTCCCTAGACATGAACATTATTGAGCATATCTTGAATGCCTTGCAACGAGCTGTTCAGAAGAGACCTTCACCCTGTCGTCCTCTTACGGATTTATGGACAGCCCTCTATGACGCATGGTGTCAGTTCCCTCCAGCACTTCTTCAGACATTAGTCCAGTCGATGCCACGTCGTGTTGTGGCACTTCTGTGTGCTCGCGGGAGCCCTACACGATGTTAAGCAGGCGTACCAGTTTCTTTAGCTCTTCGGTGTAGGTGCCTTCGATGGGTAATTCTTTTAACTAGAGTTGGTTTTGTAATTCTAAGCGACGCAATGTAAAAGAATCAATCACTCAGAGTGTAGTTACCATCTTGACCACGTGAAGTTTATGTGAATTGGCGCCATCCTGAAACGCATCATAGTAACATGAATTGTCTGTAATTAATAAATATCAACGTGATCTAAGTGTTGCGTAAACCGGCCCGATCTTTAAAGATATTTAATAACCTGAATTAATTGTTACAGCCAACACAGAACTGTTATCTCAATGAGCTGAATTGTGTAAACAACAGCCAGCTGACTTTGGAAGGTGCAGCATGATGGTTTATCTGGTGCTTTGTCAAATCTGGTCTTGTTTGAAATTACAGATACACACTCCATAACTTCTGCATGTGTTTCTCAGCTTCTCATTCAGTTCTTACGCTATAAAATGTTACAGGGTCTAATCTAGGTAATGTACGAAGCAGATGTAATATTTTGTGTGTTACACAATTTAAAACAGTACATGATAGACAGAGATTACAATAAATACAGCAAGATATGTAGCTCATAATTTATTATGTTGATGAGAAGAGTTTGATCTATGAACCAAAGTAAACGACATTATTCCCACATTTAATTTGCCTTACTTTCCTTAAAACTGATATCAAAGTTAGCCAAAGATAATCGTGAATCCCACGTTAGAGTATCAGATTGAACTTGGAGTAGAAAATGTTTGTCATCTTCTGCTGAGAATGCTAACTGATGTCAAACAATGAAGACAAGGTAACACTTTCTCCATCAGTAATTTTGGGGCCTGATATTTTCCTAATAATCTTTCTTTTGAATTTCTTCAATATTCCTCTTTCTATTTAAAATTATAGTCTGTGCTGCATAACGAAATTCAGGTTTGATTACAGTGCCGTAATGCCTAAGTTTATTGAATTTAGAATGTGATATTTTATTATAAATATTATGCCTTAATCTGAATACAGTTGCCATTTTGTTGACAACAGACACTGTTTGCGGCTTTTTCCATACAGTTTTTTTTTTTTTTTTTTGTATTATTGCCTCCAAGTATTTAAATTGAGAAACCCTTTTTATTTTTCCATATTTAGTGTTCAACAACTTTGGTGCTTACTTGTTGGATGTAATATATTCCGTTTTTTCGAATGACATTTGCAGACTACTTTTTCCGCAACTTCTTTAAGAATTTCAATTTCTTTTTGAGCTGTGGTAACATCCGTATTTAAAATTTCCAGACCATCTGCAGAGGCCAAGTAATCTTGCTCTATTATTTGACTCGACTTTTGTTCTTGCCATTCTGTAATACCTTTTCCAAATACTATATCAATACTAATATTCAAGAAAAGCAAATAGGAGTAATCCACTAAATTATAGGCCTATATCATCGACGTCGAATTGCAGCATGGTTTTGGAGCATATACTCCGTTGAAACATGATTAACTACCTCTAAGAGAACTATCTATTGACCCATAGTCAACACGAATTTAGACTATATTTTTCTTATCAAACGCAATTAGCTTTTTACTCACACGAAGTGATGAGTACTAATGACAAGGGGTATCAAATTTATTCCATGGTTTTAGAGTTCCAGAAGGCTTTTGACACTGTACTTCCAAAATGGCACAACATTATGTAGATTTTATATCGTTCAGAGGTATTGAGCTAATATAAGTAACTCAAATTATTCAGATATTTATGACGATGTGCCAATTTACACTACATTACAATCGTTTGGATACTTTTGAGCATGGGTTTTATTTATGCAAAATTCAGCCTCTTTGGATATTACTGAACATAGTGTCAATTAATGAAAACTTCAGATCAACATTTCTCAATGCCAAGTCTTTAAATACTTATTAAATCTCCACTGATTACTTTGTAAACTTCCTTTCCACAACTTCTTTCTGAAAATAGGATCACTACATCTTCCTACGTCAGTTAAACATGTTTATTCCCTAGATTCAATTTTGAAGTTAATGTTTTAGTACTTGATTCACTACTTCTCCTCTTCATACGGCAAATCATTTTCCATCTCTTTAAATCCAAATTCTGTTGTTCCTTTTGTTCCCTTGATATTTATTTCTCCGTTTTTAACAACTTAATAATCACACCAGTCTCTTCATTAATACCTTTACAGCGTAGCTTTGACACTAAACGTACTACTAGGTTATATATATATATATATATATATATATATATATATAATGACCCCATTGCCTGTAGTTCCTTTTTGATTGTTGAGGATATTTTTATTCCATCATTGCAACTACAAGACGATGGGATTCTTTTATCACCTGACACCTGACAATGCAACTAAAAGGATCTGGTAATAAAAAGCGCATCTTCTTGTAGTTGTTCATTGACATAAAACACCATAAGTGCTACTGAAGAGAAATACGAGGCATGAAATACTACCACTGATGCGTCTGATGATAAAAACTGCATATTCCTGTAGTTGCATAGACGGAATAAAAATACGCTGAATAAACCACTTTTAATATTCGCCCACCAATTTGGATTCAGAGTTTCACTAACGTTTGCTTACCTCCAAAATTCTTACTTCTCTACATTGTTTCGATAGTAGTTTAGCAATACCCTTAAAATGTTTCCCCTTTTTCTGACGACATCATACGTATTAACAACTGAGTTAATTCATCCTGATTCTCACAATCTAATCTCCCCCCCCCCCCCAAAAAAAAAATACTTTTTTGTTAAAAACATTAACAGCTTCATTAACGAGCTTTCATAAGATACAGGTTCCATCTTCCCTATACTCGCCATTAGAGCCACCATCATTACCACTTAAATTGAAAACTTCACCTACCCTTATATCAATATCAGTACCAATATTGACTTCAATATATCTTCCAATATGACTTCCATCGTCTTCTACAATAACATTATTTTCAATCTTGATCTCCCGTTTGTACATTATCTGGTGAACAATAACAATCATTAATTTGTGACAGGGATCAACCGACAGCCCCTGCTCCACATGCAGACAGAACTTTGTTGTTGCAACTTCCATACTATAAAATCGCCTGTCTCTCCGAGCGTCCGCCGTTATCCAATCGATCATTAACATCAGAACGTTATCAGTAATTACTCTGCGACACTCGCGTGCGTTACACACGAAGTTACTTTCAAGTTCGACTATTTGAGGACGACGTGTTGAAATCCAGCTCAGTCCCAAAGCTGGCCTCTTGTTCCGTTAGCTGGTTTTTTTGTTCGCAGGCGACAGTGCGGAACTGTATCGAATGCCTTCCGGAAATCGAGAAACACGGCATCGACCCGGACACCGATTGCTTGCCGCGCTCTGCATCTGATGTGTGAATACAGCGAGCTTTGTTTGTAATAAAATTTCTATTTTCGGAATCCTTGTTGATTCCCAGAGGGATAATATCTAGTCTACATGAACGTCCTAATACGGACGAGAAATACACATTAGCAATAATTCGATAGTATGATATTGGAGATAGACCTGTAGTTGCATATATCCGAAGACTAAACTTACTTAGTTTGCATTTATCGCGAATATTTGAGCCAGCGTAAAGTCGCAAGCGATTGGAAGAAGTCGCAGGTGGCTCGTGTGTATAAGAAAGGCAAAAGAAGGGACCAAAATAATTACAGGCCAATATCATTGAAGTCGGTTTGCTGTAGAAATCTCGAACCTATTCTGTTTGAATATAGTAAATTTTCTTGAGACGGAAAAACTTCTATCCATGCGCCAGCACGGCTTTAGAGAGCATCGATGGTACGAAACTCATCGTGCACTTTTCTCTCGTGACATAATGCTTGCTATGAATGAAGGGCAACAGGCAGACTGTAATTTCTTCGTTTTAGAAAGGCGTTTGACACGATGCAGCACTGCAGACTACTAACGAAGGTACGAGCATATGGAATAGGTACCCAAATAAGTGAATACCTCGAAGACTGCCGCGGTGAAATGGCCGAGAGCTCTAAGGTGCCTTGATGCGCCCATAGATCTTTGCCTTCCTGTTACACAAGGCCAATGACCTACTCCATCTGTACGGGTAGATTTATCAGGGACTGGTTTCATTGGACCCGACGCTTCTTACGTTGGATTTCCGTTTCCATACTTAGTGAGGGCCTACCTCTCTTTTTTCGTGTCATGACTTTTCCTTGCTTAAAGAGAACATCTACTATTCTGGATTTGAATTCCAGAAGATCGTTTTGTTTGCGACGGTGAATTTCCAAAGCATCACAATGCCTTCGATACAGCAACCACGAATTCACTATCACAAGATCAACTAGATGGTCAAACATTCTATGGTAATATTTCCTTGACTTTACGAAAATCCTATAATAGGAAGTTAGAGCTTCAAGTAAATCCACCCCTTCCATGAATGTATTGTAAACAGTAACAATGCTAGGGCATGGTACTTGAGTGCATGCTTTTTCTTTTCGGTCTCATCTTTTTATTGTGCTCACCGGATGAGCAGATGCAAATGTACTGGCAAGAATTACACATCAGTTGTCAAACCATTTTACTGCACTGATCTCTACACCTTCAACCGTAGCTTCCTTTTCTTCGGAAGACCCCCTCCCTTGTTTCTTGAGGTTGCTATCGGTTTGAAACGTACAACCTGGAAGACGGTTTGAGCAGAAAGTTCCCAATGAATAAATCCCCCTTTCCATCAATGCAACAAGTAGACGAAAACCAGTTGTCGAAAAACAATAGATTATTCCTGCCATCTTCAACAACTTGTTCTAGGTGTAACACAATATTTCCAGATGCACACATATCCGGACAACCTGTCACTGGCATAATTTTCCCTGTATAAATCTCAAAATTGTACACCAGACCTTTTGTGTCACATAAAATAAATATTTTATAACCCCATTTATTGGGCTTCTTGGGCAAACACTTCAGTGCACAGTGCACACTGCCCCGTGAATGGAACCATCTGCTCATCAACACACATCATCTGCGTTTGAGGTATGGCTTGAAAATTTGGAAGCAGTAAATCAATTACTGGACGTATTTTGAACAGTCTAGCCCTGTTTGGATCATCAGTGTTCAGCATTTTGTCATTATCGTTGAAATGTAGATTTCTCTTGATGTATTTCCACAAATCACGTGACATAACATCGGCAACATGGGGCAGTCGACTCGCCATTGCCCAGTACATATGGGTGCGAGGGAGACGATAAATTGAAATATATAAAACTGTGCACAGAAACTGCTCAAGTTCGTCTTTTGTAAGTCTTAGTGGTTTATTTACGTTCTTCTGCACAGAAAATGTATTACTCTGTTCAACTATATGTTCTAAAAGTAAGGCGTAAAATAAGCTGCGAAAATAATCTATGGGAGCTTTTACACCATCTGCTTCTGGCAAGGAATTACGCAAAACAGGTGTAACTCTTTCGCTGCAAGTAGCTGGTACTGTCTTCCATAGGAGACGTCTCTTCGCAGTACTGTTGGCACTTTCAGTTCTGGGAAAAAGCTCTCGGATCTTGAAAAATATTACCAGTCTCATTTTCAGCATCAGCATCTGAAACAACAAAAGAGTAAGAAATATAGGGATACTTGCGTAAAAAGCAATTCAAGGTTTACAGGTTTACAATTTACCAGAAACGTCTGAATTCCCATCTGTGGATGACGTGTCTTCTACGCAGGCTGGATTATATTCATCGGCACTTTCTTAAGAGTCACTTAGGCAACTATCATCACTTTCGCCTGCTGGTGGCACACGTGTTTTCAAACGTGTGTTTACTTTCTTTGTGGCATAAAAGGACTTCGGATCCATTGCTAAAAAATGCTGTAGAGCTAAATAATTCATTAGAACTTCTTCAGCACGCCAGTAGCGAAGTGTAAACAAAGTAAATTGCATTGAAAGATTTCTTTTGCCTCATAAATCCATTGATAGTTGTTAAATAAAGATGCAAAAATCTGTCAATGAAGGAAGTTAGCGCTAAAGACGAATGGAAATTATCGTCCTTTCTTCGCTTTTTTTTATCGCTTGCATTTGCCCATAGAGGTGCCCAAGTGCCTGATGATGCATATTTTACACAAACCGTATTTACGTGTTCAATGAAAGTTTTATCTGCTTTATCACATCTAAATATGATATGTTGTTGTTGTGGTTTTCAGTCCGGAGACTGGTTTGATGCAGCCCTCCAACCTAATCTATCCTGAGCAAGCCTCTTCATCTCCTCATAAGAACGGCAACCTACATCCATTTGAATTTGCTTACTATATTCATCTCTCGGTCTCCCTCTGCGATTCTTACCCCACACACTTCCCTCCAACGCTAATTTCACAATTCCTTGATGTCTAAAAATGTGTCCTACTAATCGATCCCTACTTTTAGTCAAGGTATGCCAGAAATTCCTTTTCTCGCCAATTCTGTTCAGTACCTCCTCATTAGTTACGCGATCCACCCGCCTAATCTTCAGCATTCTTCTGTAACACCACATTTCAAAAGCCTCTATCGTCTTCCTGTCCGCACTGTTTATCGTCCATGTTTCACTCCCATACAAAGCAACAGACCACACAAATGTCTTCAGAAAGGACGTCCTTATGATTAACTTAGTGTTCGATGTTAAAAAATTTCTCTTTTTCAAAAACGCTTTTCTTCCCATTGCCATTCTGCATTTTATATCCTCTGTACTGCGACCATCATTTGTTATTTTACTGCCCAAATAACAAAACTCATCTACCTCCTTTATTGTTTCGTTACCTAATCTAATTCCTTCAGCATCACCTGATTTTCTTAGGCTGCACTCCATTACCCTTGTTTTGCTCTTGTTAATATTCATCTTATATGCTCCTTTCAACACACTGTCCATTCCGTTCAATTGCTCCTCCAGGCCGTTTGCTGTGACAGAATTACAATGTCATCGGCAAAACGCAATGTTTTTATTTCTTCACCCTGAACTTTAATTCCTTTTCTAAATTTCTCCTTGCTTTCCTTTATAGCTTGCTCAGTGTACAAATTGAACAACATTGGAGAAAGGCTACAATCCTGTCTTACACCTTTCCCAACCTCTGCATCTATTTCGCACCCTTCAACTCTGATAAGTGCTGTCTGGTTTTTGTACAAGTTGTAAATAACCTTCCGTTCCCTATATTTTACTCCTGCTGATTTCAAGATCTGAAAGAGTGTATTCCAATCAACTTTATCAAAAGCTTTCTCCAAATCTACAAAAGCTAGAAATGTAGGTTTGCCTTTCCTTAATCTATCTTCTAAGATAAGCCGTAAAGTCAGGATTGCCTCCCGCGTTCATACATTGCTCCTGAATCCAAATTGATCTTCCCCAAGATCGGCTACTACCAACTTTTCCATCCTTCTGTAAAGATATATGTGTATGTAATTTAGCGGATTCCTTTCTTATGTATTGGTGTGAGCTGTGCAATTTTTCAGTCTTTGGGTGCGGATCTTTAAAATGTTTTTAAACGTAAGGGACCAAACTGCAGAAGTCATCGGCTCCTATACTTACAAACTACCAGAAGACTAGCCTATATTAAGTGATTTACGTTCCATCGCTACACGGAGGCTGTCTTCCTCTACGTTACTCAAATGTTCAAATGTTTGTAGATTCTATGGGACTTAACTACCGGGTCATCAGTCCCTAAACTTACAAACTACTTATGAACTACTTACAACTAAGGACGGCACAAATATCCATGGCCGAGGGGGAATTCGAACCCCCGACCGTAGTGGCCGTGCAGACCGTGACTGAAGCGCCTCAATCCCCTCGGCCATCGCGGCCGGCCTCTACGTTACTTGTGTTGGCAACTTGTCGTTTAGAATTTTGGAATATTTAGTTCGTCGTTCTTTGGTGAAGGAATTTAGTAATTCCGTTTTTGTGTCACTGTCATAGGTAACGTTACCATCACAGTGGAAGGTATTGCTTGTAATTTGCGGTTAGCTTACATTGGAACTGAATACAATTTCTTTTGATTTCCTGCTGGATATGCAGAAAGAGTTTGGTTGTGTAGTCTATTATAAGCTTCTCTCACTGATGTCCAATGTGGGAGATTTCGTGACCTATGCTTGCATAGGAAGCTTGGATGTATTGTAGACTGTTTCTTAGGGAGGCGAACTGCCATCTGTTTTTTTTATTTATTTATTTATTTTTTTTTTAATAGAGAATATTTGGAATATGAAAAAGCCTCATTATTAGAAACGCACTGACAGCCGTTATACACCGGCCTGTGCGTGTCTAGCATCACCAGTGGCTGTGAGAGGACCCTCTGAACGTGTCAAGAGCTCAGCGCTCTCTTTCCGCGCTTTAAACTCTCTTCACCCGTAGCTCAACAGTACTCCTGTCAACTTTATCATTACCGAGCACTTCACTCAAACGTTTATGGCTGTTCCTCACAATTTCTTTCTGCTCAATCAAGAATCACTTACAGATCGGTGTTTGTAATGTGTCTGGTGTAGTCGTCATTTTGATGCTTCATTGCGGCTCTGTCATCTATCGCAACTGTTTCATACTTCGTACACTAGCAAAAGAAACGACACATTTAAGGCACGTAATAGGACTTTTGACAAAAATATTAACGGCTATGAAGAAGTTGTGGTATTATTTACAGGACGGCCGTGGTACATTTTGTTCCAACAGGTTGCCAGCCAGCCTAGCCGGAGGTGTGGCCTGGAACGCGTGACGTGGGAAACGATTCGGCGGCCATTGTCCGGCAAGAAATGCAACACTCTTTATCCACGGTGGCCGGACCCTTTTTACTGTTCGAACACGTGAGGGAGCGTGACAACAGGGGTGTACAAAGCCCGTGCCGCCCACGCGCGCCCGGAATGTCATTGTCTTTGGACAGTCCTCCGGCCGCGTTGTCTGCGCACGTAAGTGCACTGCAGCTTCCAGACAACTGTACTGAGAAAATCGAATACGAAATTTTGTTGGCGCGTTTTGCTTTCCTGTCGGTGGCGGAGATAATCTGTCCGCCGCAATCAGAAGCGAACATTAATGGCCGCATCGCCAGTGGTAGCTGGTGCGAGACGAATCCAGCCTATCTTCCGAGAACTCCCCGCTCCTTTCAATTGTCCCGTTTCCGCAACTCATCGCCAGACCTTCTAGTCTTCACCGCATCTGTTTCACGCCATCCATTAATCAGCTACGTTGGGGATTTTTCACAGCCAGAATAAGAGGTCGCAGCTAACGTGTTGCCGTATTTACGAAGCAGTGATCTACAATATATACTCCAGACACGATCACGAGGACTCGGATGTTTCATGTTATGATCCTGTGTCGTACCATATGCAAACATAGCTACTAACCGGAACATAGCAAATAAACAAATCGCCACAGATGGAAGAAATACGCTCAAGTGGAATTTATTAGTTTATTTCAGATATAAATTGACGGAAAGCTTATAAATCACAGGAAATAAACAACATTAAACAACAAAAAAAGTCTCTAAGACTGAGTGAACGCCTCCACTCCACGTGAAACGAAATCCAATAAGATTCCATCAAACACGGAAGAATACACACACAGCTGTTTAGCCGCGGTGGAGTTGCCAAGCGGTCTAAAGCGTCTCGCTGCGGAGCGCGCGGTTGTTCGCCGTGGAGGTTCGAGTCCTCCATGGGGCATGGGTGTGTGTGTTTGTCCTTAGGTTAGTTTACTTAGGTTTAAGTAGTTTGTAAGCTACGGACTGATGACCACGCAGTTTGGTTTGCTTGTAGAGTCTATGGGACTTAACTACGGGGTCATCAGTCCCTAAACTTACAAACTACTTATGAACTAGCTAATCCTAAGGACGGCACAAATATCCATGCCCGAGGGGGGATTCGAACCCCCGACCGTAGTGGCCGTGCAGACCGTGACTGAAGCGCCTCAGTCCCCTCGGCCACCGCGGCCGGCCGCAGTTTGGTCCGATAGATTTACAAACATTTGAACTCAGCTGTTTAGATCACGTTTATTCTTATTATGAACGTGGTGTAGACAGCTTGACTTCCGCTACAAGTTATATGAAATACAACCATATTCCCTAAAAAATGAGAGAAGCCATAATCTAATTTTTGCACAAGGTTTGTGCCTATGATGAATGCAGTACTATGTGAGTCGCTCTTAATGATAACTACATCGAAGGTGATAAAATTGTTTTTTTTTTATATTATTTGACAATAATGTTTTTTCAACAACCGCCTCCGTGTTTGCCGAAGGATCAGTGTACATTTATAATTATGTCTGTATCTTGAAACTACAGTGTTCAGTTATCTTTGCAGCGTTGCGTTATCTCATTGTAATGCAAAACATACTGTAACCACTTATATAAATCTAAGATTTTCATTCTTAGATGAACTTATTATATTATGCTTTATTATAGTTTTTTGCTAGTTTATTATGGCCCAGACTTCATTACTGACTCCATCTGATTGAACAAAATGGAGTGAAAAATTGTATAAGGTGCGCTTGCTTCTGTCCAAAAACAGCGAAAAAATGGAAGTTTCAACTATCAGGCTATGCTTTCCTATCTCTTTTATAGAAGCAAGATATCTCAGTACACCCAAGGAAGTAATAATCACCTACTATCATTGTTCTCTGACATCAATTCGTTTCAGGAATTTGGACAAAAGAATTAGTTACTTTACCCTCAATCTAGTGGACCATTATCATCAGGTAATGAAGATTTGTTAAATAACAGAATTTGTAAAAAAAGAAAAAAAATTCCGGAATAATACAGAATGACAAAGTAGATCAACTAACGAAAGTTGCGATTAGTAACAAAATATCTGTGGACAATAAAGTCCAACGCACAAACTACATTCTAAAAGTATAATAAGACATTCTCTCGTGGCAGGAAGAATGAAGCGAAAGTCCGAAAACAAGAGGTAAAGGCTATGCAAATATATACCATGTTTATCTAGACATTCATACCAACACAACCATCGTTTCCGAAGACCAAACACTCAAGAAAACCCCTGGTTCTCTCCCTACCCATATTTATATACCATCAGATTATATCAAAATTTAAATGGGGAAACGGATACCAAACTGCAAACCTACCCATATTTATATACCATAAGATTATATCAAAATTTAAATGGGGAATCGAACACCAAACTGTAAACAAGTGATTAGCTCTTATTTGTATCTAGTAGGTTAAGCGAATACTTACATTTTCAATCAGAAGACAAATGCACGAATTTGTGCCTCATAATGTGTTATAATGATGGTCGAGAGTTACCGTACCTTCATTCACCAGTTGTTTTATCTTGGCTAAATGTATGTATGCTAGAAGCCTCTGATAAATTAATAAAAAATATTATAAATACTGATTTATTGTGTAGATACAGATACTGTTCACAGTAAGATACACAACACAGATTGCTTCTTTACTTTGATTAAAACTTTTCTTATACACGTTTGCTTGCACATCTGCAGCATTGCAATATTCCTTCTCATTTCTTTCACATCTGAGAAATTGTCTCCTATTTCTTTACCCTTCTTCTTAATCATCTCAATGAATGTATTTTGTGTTTGTACCACACTGAAATATGGGACGTTTCTGATGTCTGTGGATGTAGTTGAATTAGTAACAATCCCTTTGGTTCACATTTCTGATACGTCATTGTAAGATTCCTTAGATTTTCTGTACAATTTGGTTTGCATGTGCCCAATTTGTCATATAAGTCCTTATTATGTATTTACAAAAATACATTCATTGCCATGTTGGTTTTAAACGTAATTTGTTACAGGTTTTGCAACTGCGCGGGCCCTGGAACGTGCTCTTTGTGTTTTTGATTGTTGCTCAGAAAGCCGTGAATTTGAACAGGCTTTCTAGCTACAATCATAATCAGAAAAGAGCAAACTATCATCTTGTACATCTGTTGGCAGAGAACTTGTAATGGCCAGAGTGTAAGTTCCACTTGCAGTTTATGCCATAAGATATGCTAACGCACATGAACCCCTCAACAAGACATCAGCAACATGAGCGCCGGCAAAGTTCACTGCATGTGCAATGCATCTGTTTACACACTAACTGAATGTCAGGAGCCTGTCCGCTGCTTGCAAGGAGAGGACGCCTACTCGTCATCGCCTTATTCGTCCAAATTTTTGGTACATGTAGGGCGTGGTGAGATATGAAAGTGCACCAAGTGGGAACTCCAGATGGCTAAACGTTTAGGAAATGAAAGGAAGTTTGATACGGATCTATCACTATATCCATCTTATCAACTGTCCCTGAGAGGGCGTGTTTAGGAAGCGGTGTTTGGCTCAGGCCGGGCGCCGTGGCTCAGCGCGCCCGGTCAGAGGTCTCAACGCCATCTGTAATAAAAATAAAATAAAATAAAAGCTGAGCCAAGAACTCATCGAAAAAGAACAAACGAACACGATCAGCGTCCGCAACGAATAGAACTAACCACAGGAAAAAAAAAGCGGTAAAAGATCGGGTTTTTATTGAAAAGTTCGCGGGTTCGGTTCCGCCCGGCGACAAATATTTTTTTGCTCCTTGGCAATGCGTGCACTACTGACTTCACAATTAACCGCAACATCATGTATGTTATTTTGTATTTATACGTGCACAACATCAGCATGAGAAGATATGAAAGAAGAAGAAATCATTTTCCGAGACGCTTGCATCAAACTACATTGCATTATACATCACCAGCTGTCCTCGCAAGCATTCAGCGACATGCTGCGTTACGCGTGTTTCCCTGCTGGACTGTGAGATGAAAGAAGCTTTTTTCAGAATGTCAATCAAGTTTGTTTTTCTATGGGAACAGTTGATAAGATGCATATGGTGATAGATCAGTATCAAACTCCCTTTTATTTCCTACACGCTTGGCCATCTGGAGTTCCCACTTCGGGTACTTTCGTGTCTCACCACGCCCTACATGTACCATAAATTTGGACGAATTCGGCGATGACGAGTAGGCGTCCTCTCCTTGTTAGATGCACCATCAAATTTGTGAATTGATGCCTCAACTGTAAATTGCTGTTAGTCCTGTAAAGCAATTCTGTGACTACAGTATATCATGCTAGTTTTCTATTGTTTCCTTTCTTCTTTTTTAAAACAACAAACAGATGCACAGTTGAAATAATTCAACTGGTTTCGGGCGTTTAGTGTCCTTCTCCACTAGGTCATAAGTCGCCTCATTTGCTCCGTCCAAGCTACTGAGGATGGACAAAATACCTTCTTTTTTCATTTTTATTGTAAACCCATGCAAGAGGAATTTTATTCCACAAATTAAAATGGCCCTCTCAATATTCTAGATATATTCTAAGTAGATACAACACATATCCACAGGGTGATTCAACAGACTCTTAGCATTTAAATGTGAACTTAGTCACAAAATCATATAAGTAGAGAGAAACAAAGTGATACACAAGCTTGCAATGACGTGGTGTTCTATTGAAACCAACAACGAGTGTGCAATCAGACCAACAGATGGTACTGAACAGCAACACTTCTGAGACGCCCATGATACTCGTGTATAACATGAAGTGTTCTAAGGAAGTCAAATGAGTTAGCAATCGTGGCATGATGACTTGCTTACTGTTGGTAAAGCTTTACTATCAGAATGGACAATCCGCTACTGTAGTTTTACGATCCTATCGCAACACAAATGGGTAGAGGTTCTGTGAAAAGTATCGCTGTAAAAATCTGATCGCAAAGATCGAGGCCACGGCTCGATTAGTCTTCACACGATCTACATGTTACAGGTTCAGTACTAAAAGGTCATTAGGAAAAGCATGCTTTCTCAGTTACCAAATAACTAAGAAAAGGGGCAATATGATTTAGGCCTTCACAACATGTAAAGTGTGAAGCATGAATGTTACTGATACGTATCTGAGCTTCTTAGTAATTATTTTTAAATTTTTAATGTGAGTAAAATAAAGAACTATCAACTTATGGTATAATATGTTACGGCTCAAAGCGTGACATGAAACATATAATTGTTATCTGTTTCGCAGACCAACAGAATTTTTTTCTTTGTCATTTTATTTTAAAAAATGTCCAAATGTTTGTTAAGCTTAAGGGACTTAACTGCGGGGTCATCAGTCCCTAAACTTACAAACTGACTTACACTAAAGACAGCACAAACATCCATGCCCGAGGGTTTTTTTTTTTTTTAGGAATCATACCCCCTTCCTTCTTTATTTCTTTCAGACATTAAACTTAAAGCTTAAGCATTGCATTAAAACTTTTGCTGCCGCCGGGAAGCGAACTTTTTTTTTACTAAAAAAAAAACGGAATTACTTGCCACTGCCGCTTTTACCCTAGAAGATAAAATAAAATAAATGACAAACTGCACCACTTCAGGCGTTGGCCCTATCTTATCCTAGGCCCAGTGCGACTAACCTATTTCTAATAGGGGGAACAATTTAAAAAAATATGGAAAAAAGGATAAAAAATTGAAGTAGCTACAAAAATGAAGTGTATTAATTCATTTTAAGTTCATTTTATTTAGTTTTTTATTTTTATTTTATTTCTCTTTTTTTACCCGCAAAAGAAAATGTAAGGATTAACTACTTCATGGCATGAACACCCCAACTTCTTGGTGGATTACGAAAAACACTATAAAAAAAATTGAGAAATACAGCCCGTATTTTGGTTTGCGGACAACTGTGCAATGTCGTTCGTTCAGAAAGTTCCAAAAATCAAGTTCGTTTTTCTCTCCGTGTACAAACAAGTAGTGTACCACATGTCCACATATCCATTTCACAGCGTTTGTCTTCGTTTGTGGGTAATGTCCCAAGTCTGGAAAGAGGAGCAAATGGGAAAGTATGTGATGAGGCGTCGTACGGGTAATCAAAGCCAGCATCTGTCGCACCAACATCCAGACGCCTTCCGCCGATCCGCATACGAGTCGATGCTCGTCCGTGTCCATTACGTCACAGGCTACACACATTGGAGTGTCTGCGAGGTGAATTCTGTGAAATCGTGACTGGCACACTTGTTTCCCGTTGACTGTCAGGTACCATGTCGACTGGACGTCAGTGGCAAGGTAAGGAGCACTCACCGAGCGCCAAACGACAGTCCAGATGGGATTCGACCCCGCGAGGAGCGGCCTCGCGTACCGCAGCACAGCGCCTCAATGCGCTTGTCCGCTCCGCCGAGGCGTCATTTTATCCCCGGGTGGGGAAGCGTTTGAGGCGCTCTTCAGCCCAACAGTATTGCATAACATGAAAGAAGACACAAATATAAGAGAGGATAAACAGGAGAACAGAAAGCGTAAACACGGAGAAAAATGAAAGCAAATATGCTGCGTAAAATGGAGTGAAAAGTGTAGTTCATATAACGGTGAAAACACAACACTGTAGTACTGATATACACACATTTAAAATACAGTCTACAGCTTCGGAAAGGCCGTTCGTTGTTTTGTTAAAATAACTGATGGGTTTCACTCTGACGGAACACAGACGATTCATACGAATTTGTTTAATCCTTTTCGTTTAACTGGTTTCACTCTGAAACCACCTTTACTTTAATGTCTCAAAAGCGGCTCAGTGGCTGCTCGTAAATCCACCACGGCACTGGGGTGTGCTACCTTTTGTCTGAAGAAAATCAACTGGCTGCCGCCACGGATAATACGTTTGCACAGGAAAGCAACTTCACCTGTAAAGGAGACCGCGTATAAAACGCTTTTACGACCACGTCTTGAGTATTGCTCAAGTATTTGGGACCCGCAGCAGATCGGTTTGAAGGAAGACATAGAGGCGGTTCAGAGGCGAGCAGCTAGATTTGTTACCGGTAGGTTCGGCCAATGCGCGAGTGTCACGGAAATGCTCCGGCAACTCAATTGGGCATCGCTGGAAGAAAGACGACGTTCTTTTCGTGAATTTCTGTTAAGTAAATTTAGAGGGCCGGAATTTGAAGCTGAGTGTAGTACGATCTTGTTGCTGCCTACTTACATTTCGCGTAAAGATCACAAAGACAAGATAAGAGAAATTAGGGCTCGTACGGAGGCATATAGGCATTCTTTTTTCCTCGTTCAATTTGGGAGTGGAATAGGAAAGGAAATGCCTAGTAGTGGTACAGTGTACCCTCTGCCACGCACCTTACGGTGAATTGCGGAGTATGTATGTAGATGTAGAAAAACATGCAGCTGCGCAGTGTGCCGGTGTTAGCTGTTGCTGAGGATCGGGAGGTTACATATATTGTATTTTCCGCTGTATTACCTTCTGAGTTGCCATAGTTCTGCAGGGTATACTAATGTTTTAGTCTATCCATGTCTTGCAGAGCTTTATGTACTGGATCAGTGCTTTCATTATGTAAGAATGTGTTAAAAAAATTGTGAACACTCGAGTACTTTTCTCACTGTATATATTAGTTTTATACATCATTTGTAATGTAATTATGCAAAATAAAATTGTTTCAGAACTTAATTTGGTTCCTGGGCCACAAAGGGTTAATGAATATAATGAATGAGGATGGGGAAGGAGCAAGGGGAGGAGAGGAAAAGAGGTGGAGGGGGGAATGGGAGCGGAGGAGGGGTGGTGGGGGAGGAGGGGTAAAGGAGGGGCTACAGGGCAGTGAGGAAAAGGAGGGGCAGGATGTCACAGGAAACTGTAAGGGGCGCAGGGGTGATACTGGAGGGACTGACAAGAGTAGGGAGGATGGAGGGGAACGGGGCCCTCAAGGGAGATCTAGAAGAGAGGAGAGGGGAAAGAAGGGGGAGGGTCAGAGCTCGTATGATGAGCAGATGTCTGGGCGGAGGGCATCATCAGGGAGGGGGAGGGTGGACAAGTCGAGAGCGTTGGGGATTCAGTGGTAATGGCGTGGCAACGGACCAGGACTGATGAGAAGAGGGTGAACAATAGGATGAGGGGGGATCCAGTTTTAGGTAAAGGAAACGGAGGTAGAGGAGTTCAAGGAAGCAGACGAAGCGAGGGAAGGGGATGTGGTCATAGAGAAACCGCGCGGGGGATGGGGGCTAGGAAGGGATACGGAAGGCGAGGTGGAAGGCCTGGCGTTACAGGATCCCCAGGGACTTGAAGAAGAATGGTGAGAGGAGGGACAGAGATTAAGGCAGGATGGGAGACACAGAGGATGGGGCAGATGTTCAAAAATGCTCAAATGTTTGTAAATCTATCGGACTCAACTGCGTGGTTATCAGTCTGTAGCTTATAAACTACTCAAACTAAGTTAAACTACCCTAAGGACAATACACACATCCATGCCTGAGGGAAGATTCGAGCCCCCGTCACGGTGGGGCAGATGAGGGATTTGTAGGTATAGAAGATGGTGGAAGGGTTTAGGCCCCAGGTTCAGCCAACAAGAAGTTTGAGGAGGGGGAGGCAGCAGCGAGCTTTTTCTTGGATGCTGTAGAGATGGGGAGTCCAGGATAGGGTACGAGCAATAGTGAGGCCGAGGTACTTTAGGAAGGGGGTGAGGTGGATGGGACAGTGGTGGAGGGTGAGATAGAAATCATGGGGATGGAAGGAGGGGGTGGTAAACCTACGATGATCACCTGGGTTTTGGCAGGATTTATAGATAGCAGCCACTGGTTGCACCAAGTGGTGAAAAGGTCAAGGTGTTCTTGGAGAAGACAGTTGGAACGGGCGAGGGTAAGAGCTAAGGCAACGAAAGTCGTGTCATAAGCATATTGGAAGAAGTTTATGGGGGGGGGGGTAGGCTTAGGCATATTTGAGGTATACAGGAGAGAAACGACAGATGGGAGCAGAGGGGGTGTATTGGCAGAAGAGGAGGGTGAGGGCATGGGGGTCGAGGAATTTGGGGTTAGGGTTCTAAAGGACAAAAGTGTGGAGAGCAGGAGGAAGGAGATGGGGAAGGGGTGAGGGGCAGGAGATGGGCTGGGGGAAGAGGAGCAGTTTCCATTGGGACAGGTGGGCCATTTGCAAGGGGATCAGGCACACTCTTGGCGGCTGCTGAGGAGACTGAATCGGAGGTGGCTCTTTTAGATTTCTTTGTGGGTTTTTGGGCTGGCATAGATGCAGGAAGGAGGATGGCGTTGATGCGGAGGTGATGCGAAGGCAGCCCTGTAGTAATAGCATCCTCCAGGTGTGGAGAGAGGGGGAATCGATCGTGGCACGCCGGGCACAGAGCTCGTCATCTGCACCCTGGGAGCCAGGAAGGGGAGAAAAGGTTTCGGAGAAGAATGTGGCAGGGGTAACAGAGCCAGAGGGGGCAGGGGTCTGAGTGGGGACGGGGGCGGTAGGTGCTGGGGTGGTGAGGCTGAGAAGAGGGAATGGCAGACGGGAGGAGGGGAGAACTGATGCCCCAGGTAAGGCTGGTGGGAGCAAGGGAGATTATTGTGGATGAAAAGGAGGTCGACGCAAGGGATATATGGGACGGGCACAGAGGGACTTACACACAATGAAGAAGACACGAATGAACAGGGACGTTGTTGGCTGGGTCGGTCACACTGGTGGCGACGGCGATGGCAGCAGCGGCTTTTGGGCTGCAGCGGCAACCGTCGGAAGGAGCAGGCGGCAGGTCCGAACCGCTGGGGTCGGCGGAACCACCGCCGGCTGGGGCGGCGGGAGAGGGTTCCGTCCAGCGAAACCCAAGCAGCGGCGGAGGATCGCCATCCACGAAGCAGTGGGAAGTGACGAGAGCGAGCCAGAGGCGACCAGCTGGGCGGCGGGCAGCAGGGACAGCAGTGGCGAGCAGAGGCCGGCCAGCCGACCTGTGTACGGCGGCAGCAGCAGTGCCAGTAGCAGCAAGGGCGGGTCGGCTGGCCGTTGCACTATTGTAAGGTATCTGCTCTAACAGGAAGCATTTTAAGATAGTTCGTTAGTGTTTTAATGTCTAAGATATGAGCTATTGGCAACCCTTTAAGCTAGGTGATTATAATTAAAGTTAAACTTTCAAAATGCTGTAAAAATAACACCACTGGTCAGAATGATGTATAATTGCAACAGAATATTATCGGTAAAGGGGAAAAAGTATAGCAGAAGATAAATAAATAGTGTGAAAATTGATGAATAGAGGGCCTTGTATATGTCAGGATATGTAAATGAAAACACCTGTCATGTGCACGACACATTGAAGTTTGTATAAACAATCTGGGTACGTGGCTTTTGCTCATATCAAGTCTGAGACATTCACCATAGCTGTCTCAGTGCAGGATCGCGGTCTGCTTGTAAAGCTGTTTTACAAGAATTATGACTATGCACAAGTCGCTCTTCAAATGTTCAAATGTTTATTAAGCTTATGGGACTTAACTACAGGGTCATCAGTCCCTAAACTTACAAACTACTTGTCTACTACCTTATACTAAGGACGGCACAAATATCCATGCCCGAGGTGGGATTCGAACCCCCAACCGTAGTGGCCGTGCAGACCGTGACTGGAGCGCCTCAGTCCCCTCGGCCACCGTGGCCGGCCAAGTCGCTCTATAGAAGTTCCAGACAATGAAGGGTTTGAAAAAAAAATCCCTGTTCCGATCACTTCTGTGGATCTGGAGAAATTCGGAAATTCGAAAAGAGAGGTTCCTTTGGTGTACAACCTGGTAGAGGGAGAAAACGAATTAATTCGTCATCATTAGAAGAAGTGACCACAGCAATGCAGGAGGTGTCGAATGTTAGTGTGCAAACATGTAGTGCATGGAAAAGTGCTCGAACATTGGACAAACATGTGACTAAGGTGTGTAAAATCCTATGAAACATCCTTCTATGCTAACCATTCAGAATTAACCACGTGTCGGAGTTTCTTCCTGTTGACCTGCCAGCAAGAGAGACTTTTGCTTTAGAATTCTTGCTATCATGGAAGTATGTGATGAATGAGGGTGGAAGATATTGTGAACAGATGAAGCCCACTTCCATCTGACAGGATACGTCAATACACAGAATTGTCGAATATGGGCAACAGAAAATCCATACGCAAAATCAAGCAGTACCGCTTCATCCTGAAAAGGTCACTGTGTGGTGCATAGGACCATCTTTTTTCGAAGAGACAGGTGCTTCCGGTCCTGTTACCTTGTAAGCGCTATGAGTGCCTTTTGCTCAAACACGTCAACAGCGTGGATGTGTGGATGGGATCATTTTTATTAAAGATGACGCACCTCCGCACATTGATAATCCAATTAAGCAGTAGCTGACGTGCTATTTCGGAAATTCTAGAATTATCAGCCGCCAATTCTCTACTGCCCGATCACTTGATCATAAAACGAGTGACTTCTGGCTGTGGGACAACCTGAAAGATGTGTTCAGTGTTCTGATTGTAAACTTAGCTGCATTGAAGGCACGTATTGCACAACACATTCTGACTTCGGAAACATGCTATTTCTCGATTTAAAGTAGTTACAGAAAACGGTGGACATCACATCAAACATGTTTCGCGCCAGTCACACGGAAATTAAATATCCGATTTGTATTTTATTTATGCGTTTTATGCCGTATTTGGCCTTAGGACAATTAAAAATCGATTTTTCCTATCCGATGTGATATGACCTTGCCGTGGTGGATGGGCTTACGCATGGTTGATGGACAATATCACACCTGTACACCCATGCACAGTGATTAGTACATTTTAACGTCTACCTTACACCTTAGACATTGTTATATGATTCATTTGTCATTTGTAGTCGACCACTGTTAAATTAGGAAGCTCACAGAGCCATCTAATGATCAATTTTCACAGTATTTATTTTTTCCTGCTATATGTTTTCCCCTTCTCCGATAATATTCCCTTGCAATTTGACGCCATTCTGACCAGTGGTGTTATTTTTACAGTGGTTTGAAAGTTTCACTTTAATATTAATGAACCCGGAAATACCTTGCAATTAGTAAAATACAGATAAGAGTAGCGTATACATACATAGGAGGTGGGGGGGGAGGAAAGAGGGGGCACTTGCTATCCCCCTGGAAAATGCTGTGCAAAAGCTTCATTCCTTAAAGGCTTTGCCACTCACTGTGTGAGCTTTATTATTCGAATGTCACTTTTCAATTATATTTGCTTTTCGACCAGAGATTTTTCAGAACTGTCCAACAGCCAAGTCACATACCAAGCTTTGCAGAAAAGTGCCGAAATGGAGTCCCCAAAGAATTTTCTGTCGGTTGCTCGTACCCGCCCTGCTGGGCTACAGAACACGATCGGTCTAATACCCAATGCGCGGTCATCAGCAATTTCCAGGAGCTCAAGAAACCCCGTGCCCTTCCCACACTCTTTACGAATCATTTGCTTCAGGCCAGGAAAATAATTACTGCATCACATTTGCTTGAATTAACCCGATCACGTCCTTTTAAAGTGAAATTTACTTCTTCCGTAGAAAAGGTGATATTAAAGATTACAGGAATATTATGGAGTTTAGCTAGCTTCAGAATCGGTCCCACGATAGTATGTACTTACGGAAATGGAAGTAAAACAAAGATTTCTTAATACAAAAATACCTCTTACCTTTCATATTCCGGAAAATCTCTCTATGTAATGATTCCAATGAGGGTAAAGCTTTACGGAGGGCACAAATATTACTTTCCAGACTTATCGCTTAAGGAATTATTTGGAATTTTGTTCTCAGTCTGGCTGGAAACCCCACCTCCGGCTCACGAACTGAGCAAGTTTTACCTGCTCAGCACACGAACTGAGCAACGTGCCCCAATCGGTCCTGACCGCCAATACATGAACTGAACAACTTTTACCTGCACACCTGCAGGCTCATTCGCATATACTTTTATTCAGAAAATTTATTGAATTTACGCAAACGGTCAGTTTTACCATTTCTCAAATTAACAATTTTTTATCGATGAATATTTTTCTCTCTCTGGTTTTTTTGTCTGTTTTTTTGTAAGAAACTACATCTAGCACTATTCAGTCGAATGTGTCACTCTTCGCAAAGTACTCACAAAATTATAAATTTTGGGGGTGAGGTGATCGAATGTGTGAATTAAAACGAGAATGAAAGTTCTTGTATCCGTTCGTCGATCTCGAGAACGCAAAGGATTCGTCTGCCCAAATAAAAGGATAGAAAGATGCAGTTTCCTCGTCAATATAATTGACCATACGTAGCTGGTGTTGTTATTTCATACAAAATATTCGTTGTGTAACTACATCTGCACTGCATGCACTCTTTGCATTTACACTGGGCACCAATATATACTGACCACTCAATGAAAAGAGTAGCAGTCGCAGTGTGTCTACCACAGCACAGCTAATTTTAATATGAATGATAACAGAGTGCCTGTAATAATTGCATGGAGCTATGCATATAAATCAGTACGTATTGCTTCAAGAAAGCAGGCAGCTTTTGATCTTGCTTGCTTCCAAAGACATATAGCATGCATGACTGAAATAATTTCACTAGTACTTAGGTAAAGCAGACAACAATCCGAAGATTGGATTGAACACCACAGTGCTTTACTAGGCATGGTCCTGTTTGGAGGTGGTATGCCGTTGCCTTCCTCCGACCTTCGAACTGACTTACCCAGCCAGTTATAGGGGGACCTACAGTTTAACGTGGGTTCCGAACCACGGTGCTACTCGGTATTTTTCACATGAGCAATACTGCCAGAGGTGAAAGAAGTGGAACGTGACAGGTAAAAATCCTAGGACCTGGCGGGGATCGAACCCGCGACCTTTGGATTTGTAGTCTGACACTCTACCACTGTGCAACCGAGGCGCACTCACTAGTACTTAAGAATAAATAAATACGTAAAGTAAGTGAATAAAAACACAGGTATTTTAGGTAGAATTTAATTTTGTTGCTTTCATATAACTTAAAAGTAATTTTACATTGTTATATGCTCATACTGAACTATTGCTAGTCTTCTTCCTGAGATAAAGGATTCCAGGTCTTGAATAACAGCATACTTGTAGATTCGACACATCCAAGTAATCTTCTCCCCACCTGTGATACAGATGACTGCACCAGGCTAGTTAAATAATCAAAGTGTTGCCACCAGATCTTTATAGGGTATGCCAGGACCATCCCAGTGAATTCTATGCAAGATTCGTGTTAGCCACATTGTGCTCTTCCATGTTTTAGCTACACTTCACATCCTAGAATCATTTTGATGACTAAATTCTTGTAGAGAATATATTTATTACACCAGTGCTTTCCATTAATGCTTTTGAAAGTAGCCTGTTATGTTTTCTAAGGAAGATCTTGGGCAGTTGAGATCTGCAAATGCAAGTTAAAACGCTCACTGCTCCTCTAAATTATTTTACAAGTGGCCACAGTACTTGCGCAATGGAAATTTATTTAACTGCTCAGTCCTTAAGGGAGCAGCCAACGTTTTAACAAACACAAAATTAATGTTAAAAATAAAATGAATAGATAATTAAACATAGGATGGGGAGCATAAAATTATAAAGCAGAGACTTGATACTTTAAATTATCATATATTCAATAAAATGAACAGGCAAATAAATGTGGGAAGACTAAATTAAGCAATCACCTTGTACAACAGTGAATTAAATCATAAAGTTACTGCCCATATTAAAATTGTTTCTGCCTTTTATAAATATGGAGGAAAATTGCAAACACACAATGGATAGATGAAAGTAAATTCATTCATTCAAAGCCAGACACGTGCATAATGCTTGCGGTACGTTACCCATGCGGGGACAGTTCATAGCATCGACAAACGAAGTGGCGGCGGCGTTTCTGGCGACATGTCAGGTGTCTTGAAGCACAAATTTAAAATCACTAAGCACTAAACCAACTTTTGTACGGGGAGGCAGTGACATGCTATTATTAAGTACCACTTGGTGTGCGACCACGAGGAATAACACGGAATTTTTCAAAAGAAATTAATTTAGAATAAGGAAGTAAAGCACATGCGAGAATTCATATAGAAGAAAGCTAGTATTAATAAAAGCATGGCTGAAGGCCGAAGTAATGACCATTATGAAAGCATGTGGTGCAATCGGTCATACAAGACAGGAATGATGGAATCAAACTAGAAAATCTGAGAAATACTTAGCATACTCACGGATACAGATGTGACATGAAAATGTTAGTTAAAAAACAAAGAAAATTTAAACATACTAAGTTTACAGAAAGGCTGAAGGCCACACACGAGTATTCTAACTTGAGAAAAATCGGACACAAAATCATCACCAGAATGAAAATGCAAATATTAAATTTACACCGAATTACTCGAGTTCTGTAAATTAAGAAACCCTTCGCCCCACATAGCGATAGAATTACTCAAGAAAACTATCACTGATAAACCAAGACTGCCTGATCACAAAGAAAGCAATGTTCTAACAGCATGCCTTCCCCTCAACATGATTCGATGAAGTACTTACATCCACGGTCGCAGCAAGAGTGAAAACCTAAGGCCACGCCAAAACATTCCCCCACCAAACACCGGATGTAGAGCGCACTAAAAACCCATACAGAGCGCGTTCAGAGCATAGTGTCTACCAACCCTCTCTACCTGAGGAAGATAATACCCTCTTCAACGGCTACCAGGTCTCTTGTCCCCTCTTTCGTCCAAGATTAGGTTGGCACCTCACTAAGAAAACGGCCCCCTGTGAAAAAACGTATTTTTGTTTTGTAGGAAAAGTACTGTTTAGTGATGCGAATCAGGGTCAGTTTGGCAAGAATCTAGTGTACAATATGTTGGATATCTGGTGACAAGCTAGCTGTTGTGCGTAATATTCGAAAAGTTCAGACAAAGCTGAAAAGTGTTTATGTAAAAAAATTAAAAGAAGGTTGAAGACAAATACACAGTACAGCTTGTAGTTAAAAATTAGAATAATGTAGTAGCTCTCTTATCTTCTTAAAGCTGCAGACAAACCCAAATAATCTGAAAGCTATATGAGAGAGTATAGCATTATATCTTCTTATCGAGTACATAACGTAACTATTTAAGAGCCTTTTCTTCGTGCCCAAGAAGAATTAGAAGGTAAAAAAGTCTGTCTTCTTGCTTAAAGCAGACAAAATATTGAAATTTTCCGTTTCTGATTATCTTCTAAGTTAGAAATGACGAACAAAAGTACTGAGATGACGTAGAAGTGTAGCACAGAAACGTTTATGTTCTAATGGCAAACTTGGTCCTGATTGTAGTAATGAATGTAATCTTAAGCCTATTTTAACACTATTAGGGTGCTAAGGTTGTCAGTGGCAGATTTCAATTCCAGCGTAACGTAACTGACCATGACGATGTCTTCATTGACAAGTCTAGGTTCAGGAGCTTGAAAGTCAGTCAAGTCTTAAATGGCTTGTCACACCATAATGCTAAACTTCTTACCATCCCACAGTTTGATCTTAAGATAAAACCAAAACCTGTCTGGAAATTTGTGAGAGCAATTAATAAAGAAACAATGGAGACATTCATGCAAAAGCTAAAGCTTCTAGACTGGTCTGAAGTATAAAATTCAGCAGGTGTCAACACAACATTTAATGTATTTATTAATGAAGCAACAAGTCTTTTTGAGGAAGTGTTTCCAAAGAAAAGAGTAAAAGGAAACCAGTGTAACGCTACATTCAAGCCATTGATCACACAGGGCATAAAAAATTCATGCAAAACAAAAGGAGAATTGTATATGACAGCCAGACTGACTAACAATACAATAATGATGCGGCACTATAAAGTGTATTCCAAGATAACAAAGACGGTGATACAGAAGTCCAAAAATATGTACTTAAAAGAGAAAATTGATAAATCTGAGAACAAAATAAAAACTATATGGAAATATGTGAAAAGTGAGACAGGGAAAAGTTCAGTTGCCAAACAGTTGATTAGTTTAAGAAGTGAGAATGGGAATACAGTCTAATATTTTCAACAATCATTTTCTAACAGTCACTGACAAATGGGATGCCAAGGCTCTGTAAAAAATTCTACAGATTACGTGCATAACACATTAACCAACAAAATAAATTAGATGTGTGTTCGAAAAATGACGGTGAAAGAAATAGAAAAAATAATTCTGTCTTTAAAAAGTAAAAATTCTGCTGGTGTGGATAACATCTCCAGCGAATTGTTGAGATATTACTATAGAAAAGTAAGTACAGTCCTCTGCCACATTTGTAATTCATCACTGGAGGAGGGCACATTTCCAGACAGGTTAAAATTTGTACTTGTGCGGCCAATTTACAAAAAGGGAGAAACGTTTGATGCTACAAATTATAGACCAATTTCATTACTCTCAGTTTTTGCTAAGGTACTTTAGAAATTGACGTATAGCAGAATGGATGAGCATCTTAGTAAATACAATATACTAAGCAATAGCCAGTTTGGCTTTCAGAAGGGAGTATTAACCGAGGACGCAATACATGTACTTGTTGACAATGTTTTGGAGTCTATAAATGATAGTATGATGACAATTGGAATATTTTGCGACCTGTCAAAAGCTTTTGACAGTGTAAGTCACCAAATTCTACTGAATAAAGCCAAGACCCTACGAATGAGTGGAACATTAGGCAAGTGGCTCGGATCCTACTATTGTGGTAGAAAACAGAAAGTACTAATTGAAGGACTGCATGGTGGCAATGTATCTTCAAACTGGAAGTCCATTGCCACTGGAGTACCCCAAGGCTCGCTACCAGACCCACTGCTTTTTCTATTATTTATAAATGATTTATCGCTTTGCACAGAACATGAAAAAATTACCATGCTTGCTGATGACACCACCATATCAGTTAATCATACTACAAGTATTGTGTCAAATGAGGTAGTTAATAAGGTTTTTAGTGATGTGATAAACTGGTTTCAAAATAATGGTCTATCATCAACCTAAATTACTAATTATATCAATTTTTCCTGTAATGCAAATGTTTCCAATGAAATCAGTCTAATAGTGGGTTAACATAAAATTTTAAAGGTAGAGTCGTCCAAATTTTTGGGTCTGCATATAGACAGCAAACTGAAGTAGCACCACCATATTCTAGAACTGTGTAAAAGTTTAAGCTCGGCAACATTTGCCTTGAAAATCAAATCAGACAGCAGAGAGATGAGCACAATAAAAACAGCATACTTTGGCTACTTCCATCCACTTATGGCCTATGGAATAATATTCTGGGGAAACCAATCTATAGCAATAAAGGTGTTCTAGGCACTCGTGCAGAAATCTGTTTAGAGATCTCCAAATTTTCACGACAACAGCACAATATATTTTCTCACTGATGTGCTTTGTTTCAAAAAATAGCAGTCTATTCGAAATCAATAGTTTGTACCAAAATTATAACACCTGTAGGAAACTGGATATTCATTTTGACCTGAAAAAGAAGACTATGGAGCAGAAGGGGGTTCTGTACAGTGGCACCAAGATTTTTAATGCCCTCCCACCATAAATTAAAGAACTTGTGGGTAACACTCCAAAGTTTAAAGGAAAGCTAAGGCAGTTCCATCTAGATGGATCTTTTATAGCATAGATGAATTTTTTTTTAACTAAAATGCCTAATAACTTGCAAGTATGCCTAAATCTGTCTGGTTGCCCTTATGGTGGATTCAACATTCTTTGTTTATGTAAGAGAAATTTAAACTCAAATTTATGTATTTTTGTATCTTGTAAGTATACTTAAATTTATTTTTGCGGCCTGTATGGGGGATTGAACATTCTTTGATTATGTAAGTGTAATTTGAACTCAAAATTGTGTATATCTGTATCTTATAAGAATGCTTAAATCTAATTATGGCCCTTACAGTGGACTCAACATTCTTTGCTTATGTAAGTGTAATTTAATCTATAAATATAGGTATTTCTGTATACTCTTTCTGAAGTCAAGTAACATAGGGTATATTTAATGTTTTGTGATTAACAAATCAACTCTGTTATTTATGTGATAAGAACATAGTACTTGTACTACACAAGAGTGTAAAAAATTTGACAAATTCCGGCATGTTTTCCTGTAAATGGCCACAGACGCTTCCTTCTTCTCTCGTTGTCCCACTTAAATAAAGTACCCGAAAACAATAAAATAAAACATTTAACCATTTGAATTATGGCGTCGAGGTGATGCACAGAGCGTATTAACTTGTAAAATAGGTACGACAGCCAAAACACGCCACCGTGTTCGCCTCGTGAAATGATATAATGATAGAATTTATACCAGTGCACTCTTATAATTACCTATAGTAAGGCCTCCATATTAAGCCAGGCAGGACAAATACCGGTATTTGAATATAAATCTTTGGAAGATGCCTCTCTTGGTGTTTTGGATGTTGTTGGTCTTTTTGCACATACACTAAACAACGAACACTTTTGCACAACAGCCTAGCCGCTTCAGGTTTCTCTGTAGACAGTAATTTGCACCGAAGCTTACACTGGAATAATTATATTTTATATTATACAATACTAAAATTTTATTTATCTTTTTCTGTGTGTTTTCATCCAAGCCAGGGCAAGTGCACCCCCCTCCCTGCGCCCATGGCATCAACGATGATTTTAACAGTTTTAGATGTCATTTTGAAGTTGTTTAGGTATGAAACAGTACTTGGTCCTTTATACAACTCATTGCACAATACCCGTGAGTGGGCTGTAGTTAATTACTCGACAATGTAGGACTAAAGCATATGCAGCAGGGTGGTTTGTAAAATTCGCCGAAGATTCCAATTCAATCCAAGCATCTATGGGACCGGATTTAATTACTTCATTCTGTTTGGAGCAGTCTTTTACAATGAATATCCGTGGATTTAGTAGACGTTCTCCATCTTCTAATTCACCATCATAGTAGGCTGTGTAGAACCTCGCATACATAATGTTTATAATTAAAAACAGCGACCAGCCACAAATATGGTATAAAATGTTTATTTATTTAGGTCATGACCAGTTTCAGGTTTATTTTTACAAATCCATCTTCAAATAGTTTACATGCTTTTCAGCTGGAACCTCGTTTTGTATCTGTTATAATTTTGCAGCCGCAGTGTCCTTTACTGTGATGAAATAATCTCATAATCCTCTTGTATATTTTACACGTGTTATGTTTTTGAATGTACACTGTATGAGTGCTGTTAATGTTGTTATGTATTTCACTCAACACCATATTAAACTTTAACGTAAATCGAACAATAAGCAATCACAAAGCATAGCCCAGTTTCAGATAAAAAAACATAAACAATGTGATGAGGCACAAGTATGTTACAGGCTGATAAGCTTTTAGTTATTTAATGATAAGATTTCATGAACTTTGCAGTTCATGAAAGTTCCCCAGTTTTTAGAAGTTGGCCTACTGTAGTATACATTACATGCTTCACTTTCATTATGTGAATGTGCTGATTCAGCCAATATTCTTGCAACAACAATCGGCACTAAGTTAAGTTACGAAAGAAATGCAGGTATCCACGACTAAACCATGGAAGAAGGGCCTTGCATGTAATGCGCTACAGGCGTTTATATGAATGAAATTAAAAAATATAAAATAGGAATACAGCTTTTCTTTAAGCTTTATAACATTATTAATGATCTTTGTGGCCTTAGTCACAGCAAGTCTACTCGAGAATATAGGTCGCTATGACACATGTGTCCGAAATGGATTTCTTTTTAAAAGCGATAAAGAAATAGATGCATAACATATTTTCTCGAGAGAGAAGTCAACTCAGGCTGCAGGGTACACAGGGAGAACGTTATGTACTTCTCCCACAACATCACATGTTTTAGAAAGGGGTTTACCTTCACCTCATGTAGCTATTCGAGTGCAAACCAATTTCTTATGAAAGAACATTTGCAGGTAAGGCTTCAAATTTTTCCCTCGCGGTTGACATTCCATTCCCAATGATTAGTATGTTTTTGTATTCTTATTAAATTCTGAAATATAGTCATCAATATCTCAAATCACTCAAGAAGCATAGCAAACAAATTACGATGAAAGCAATGACTATATAGATATGATTTACTAGTAGCTGACCAAACGTCATTTACAGGGTCTTCTTGGTGCAATACTGCCGCGACTGCCGGCGTGGCGCAAGGGACAGCGTGACGACTGCGGAGCTGAAGGTCGCCGGTTCTATCCCGTCCACCGGCAAAAATTTATTTCTCTAATATTAACATTTCCAGAATGTTCTACATGTTTCTTATGTTCACTTGTAATTTCTACTTGTTTCTTATGTTAACTATTCTTCTAATTTCTGGTACATTCTGTCTGTGCAAAAATAGCAGAGCACTCTGACCGAGAGGCAGTCAGTGATGCATGTACATTTCAGTTTGCAATAAACCTACTTTCAGCGTAAGTGCTGTGTTCACTCGACAACCTTGCCTTCGAAGTCAAGCCTGCTTCCATTTCAACGCGACAATATTTTATTGGTGAATCATTATTAATTTCTAAATTATCTGTAGTTATACAATGAATTTTTCCAATACAGTTGGCTGAAATGTGGTACTACTAACTTAACGAAAATGTCACGGAAAGGTAGTACAGTTTGCAGGTAGTTGCTGTACATCGTATTGCTACAAGGTTTCAAGACACTGGATCTTATTCTCCAACAAGGCAGTTTGAATAGGCGGCGGTTTTTCAGACTGCTACACTAAATTTGCATGCCAGCCATCACGTTTTACGAACAAGACCCTTTAAATGAATGTCAGCAGCTGTCCCATAAAGCTGATCCAACTACACATTGGTTCAACTGCTCTTCGTTTAGGTACTCGAAGGGCAGTGCACACTTCAGCGAAGCATGTCGACGTTGAGACAGCCATAAAATTGCTGGTAGTGCATCATTCAATCCACAGCAATAACAACAGAAAATCTATATTTCAAATGCATTTTCCTTTCCTTGCAAAGTTACAAAATCAGTGATTTTGCCAGTTTCATTTGGAGAAACAATGCACATCCGTTTTAACAAGGGCAGAAACGCTAGCATCTCGATGTTTTAGGAGCCTCTTTGTGACCTTTAGGCGTACGGTGTAATTAGTTTATCAGTATACTGCAAAGGGAAAGTTTTCGGTGATTTGTATTTGTACAATGTACCACATTTGGTATTATATGATTATTAGAGGCTTGATCTTTTCACATTAATTTTTGTACGATTTTAAGAGAAGGATACTACTTTTCGCGCTTTTTTGCCAGATAAATATTACTTTATCTCTCTAATTTCACTATAATGAAATTGTAAAATTAACCAGTATTGTAGCAATGAATTATTTACATGAACTGTAGCTGTAGAAGTTAGTAAAGAAATGTAATATTATTTTAGTATATTTTGGATTATGAACAAGTAGCATTTGTGGATTAGTGAAGTTCGGTAGCATGATGAACAGGATTTCTGGCCAGGCGAGTACAGGATTATAAATACAAAATCAGTTGGGGGTATCACAGGAGTAGGATTGATAATGAATAAGAAAATAGGAATGTGGGTAAACTACTTTGAGAAGCACAATGATCACATTATCATTGTCAATATGGATACGAAGCCAACACCGACAACAGTAGTACAGGTTTATATGCCAACTAGCTCTGCTGATGATGAGGAGATTGACGAAATGCATGAGGAGTTAAAGGAAATTATTCAGACAATTAAGGGAGAGGAAAACTTAATTGTGATGGGAGACTGGAATTCGGTAGTGGGAAAAGGAATAGAAGGAAAAATAGTAGGTGAATATGGACTGGGCAGAAGGAATGAAAGAGGAAGTTGCCTGGTAGAATTTTGCATGGAACATGATTTAATTGTAACAAACACCTGGTTTAAGAATCACAAAAGAAGGTTGTATACATGGAAGAGACCAGGAGACACCGGAAGGTAACAGATAGATTTTATAATGGTAAAACATAGATTCCGGAACCAGGTTTTAAACTGTAAGATATACCCAGGAGCAGAAATGGACTCTGACCATAACTTATTTGTCATGAACTGTAGGCTGAAACTGAAAAAACTGCAGAAAGGTAGGAAAATAATGAGATAGGACTTGGATAAATTGAGGGAACCTGAAGTTCTTAAGAATTTCAGAGGGAGCTTTAGACAACAATTGACAGAAACGGGGGGAAATAAAACAGCAGAAGAGGAATGGGAAGCAATGAGAATTGAAATAGTGAAGGCAGCAGAGGACAAAATAGGTAGAAAGGCAAGACCTACAAAAAATCCTTGGATATCACAGGAAATACTAAATTGAATTGATGAAAGGAGAAAATATAAAAATGCAGTCAATGAAACAGGCAAAATGGAAAACATAAGACTAAGAAATAAGATTGACAGGAAGCGCAAAATGGTTAAGCAGGGTGGCTAGAAGGCAAATGCAAGGATGTAGAAGAATGTATAAATAGGGGACAAATAGATACAGCCTACAGGAAAATAAAAGAAACATTTGGAGATAAGAAAAACTGCTCTATAAATATCAAGGACACTGATGGAAAACCAGTTCTCAGCAAAGAAGGGAAAGCTGAAAGGTGGAAAGAGTACATAGAGCAGCTCTACAAAGGAAATGAACTTAGAGACAATGTTGTAGGAAGGGAAGAGGAAGTAGATCAAGATGAAATAGTAGATATTATACTGAGACATGAATTTGACAGAGCCCTGAAAGACCTAGGTTGGAACAAGATCCTGGGAGTAGATACCATTCCCTCAGAGTTACTAATATCTCTGGGAGAGCCAGCCATGACAAAACTATTTGAACTGGTGTGTAGGATGTATGAGACAGTCGAAATACCCTCAGACTATAAGAAAAATTTAATAATCCCCACAGTAGTAGGGCAAAGACAGTGCGAGTGCTCGTTTTTGACCTTGAACTCTGTGATGTCATCCAAGATGGCGGCTGGGGAAAATCCCATGACACCCCCACCAACACCCCCAGATGGAAAACCCGCATCCCCCACCCCCCCAGAGTAAATCCAGGACAAGCCCCACCTCCAACCTCACCCCCAGCAGGTCCAGACTTGCCTATCCCTCACCCTCGGGCAGTACCGACGGAAGGGCTGGGCGAGCCGGGCGACTGCCCGGGGCGCCAAATTTTAGGGGAGTTTGGGGGGCGCCAAAATCCTTGCTAAATTTATATGATGTAAAAAGTGAACTAAAAATTTACTTTTTCATAAACTGTGTAGCAACATTGGTTACTACATCATGCCATAGGCCTAAGTCGTTATAACACTCCCGGTTTCTTCTTGAATCTCCTATAAAGGAAGTCCCTTCATCCTATCACTTTGTCTATAAAAAAACCTCCGCTGAGAAAGCTAAAGGCTATTGTTGAGAGTTGGGAGTTTTGAGCAACAATAACACGCTCTGACAATTACAACCGCCACGGTGCTGACAATTGCTCTCCTTGCAACAAAGCTATGTCCGCCGCTCTAACAATACACACAAACAATATTGAGTTATCGGCAACCAAAAAGAAATTAGTCCTGTTTGTACTGTCAAATGTCTCGTGAAAGAAAATTATAAATCAGAAGTCCAGTACATGTAGTGCAGGCTTCATGGTGTGCATGTTGTTCTTTGGTCTCCTGAATTTCTACTCTTAGTAGAAGAATCGTTGCGTTAATGTGTTGTTTACCAACATGTCGGAAAAAAAGAAGCCTTTTGAAAATGTATACAGAAAAAGAAGAGCACAATTAGCTGCTGAAAATGAGAAACAGGCAGCAGCATTAAATAAATTCTTTCGTACTCCTGAAACAGACAATAATGGAAATGAAAACGTAGAACCAGAGAATGAGGAAACCTTCAAGAAATCAACAAATATTCCAGAAGATAACACAGTACAGGTAAGTAGGCCTACATTACACAACGTATTATCGTTTTATTACGTTTAATAGAGAAGAGGTGTTAATGCACGTAGCGTCTAAGCAGGCTGGGGTGGGTAGGGTGGCGGCCTCTCAGATAGGCGGCGAACTTCAGGCTCAAAGAAACTTCTTTCCCCATTGATATAAGTAGCAATAATTGCATTCTATACCAACACTGATACTTGATACATGTACCAAAGCGATAAGACTTTTACTCGTTAGATGTGTATTAACCAACTTTTAATTAAAGTGCAGAGAAAAAGGCATGAAAAGTTAACTTTACTTAGCTTTGTAAACAACTCAAAGGACAATTTGCATTAAAACTGTATAAAGATATAAAATTATATTACAGGTTGTATTATTTCTATTACGAAATCTTTGTACAATGCTGTTACAAAATATATTTATAAATTCTTCTGTTCATATGTGTTCTCTTTCGAAGTTAACAAGGTTGTTTATGTATATGTGTGTAGAAAATGATGTATTGCATCATCAATCTTAATTTTGTATAAATAGTTGTTTCTTGAATCGTTCTGTAAATTTCTAATCAGTGACATAGAATATTCTGCATGCTCATGTGTAAATAATTGTTTCGTATATCGTTAACCAAAACTTACTCTGTGTATTTAACTGACAAAAGTTAAGATCTTACTCAGTTTGATAATTGATTCTTATAGTTACAGTTATAGAGTTCAAGGAGTTATCCTTTAAAAGCAGCTATCTGTAAGGTAGCATAGCAAATTTAAAGTCAGTAATACCAATGGGTTGTAGGGGGCGCCTTATGGATTCTTTGCCCGGGTGATATTTCCCCCTTCCGCCGGCCCTGCCCCTGGGAGAAAAAACATGGACAGAGAAATCCCATAAACACTGACTATGGTGGGAAGCCCCCAGCAGGTCCACACTTGCATGACCTCCACCCACTCTGCCATCGACCAATGAGAGCACAGCAGCATTCAGAACATGTAGGGACTCTGCTCCTTCACTTATAGCTCTACCACTGGTGCGGAAGGACCACGACATGCAGAGGAGCTGTTAAAGTAAGTAAGCAAAGTCCCCCTGGTATATTATACAGCATAAGTACCCCTTAACCAACACTGTTTATTATAAACAAGGAATAATAGGGAATGGATTATTTATTTATTTGGTGCTGTACATATTAGAAAAATTCACACAAATCGTCTGTATATGAGAGCACCTGATCTCTACCAATTGTAGTGGACATAAGCTACTACTTCAAAAATAAGTGGTGTTACCTCACAAGTCGTAAATGCTATCTACAATAGTAAATGCTGTACAGAGTGTGAAGCAACACATTATGATTATGAAAAATTAAGATCACTCACTTAACATTTCTCGAACTCTGTACTGTGTTCACTCTTCCACATCTCTGCAGTAATTGAGCAATTTGCTTGTTCCATTGACCAATGGAAGCTCAGCATCTGTCCCTGCAGGTTCAGACCTGTCCACCAAGTCGAGACTTGCCCACTCATTCACCTGGACGACTGTGTGTGTACTTCATGAGCGAAACTAATTATATGACAAGGAATTTGGCTACCTCAAGAGAGTCATAGTTACTCCAGCCGCGATCTGAATAACAATAAGTGATGAGGCAGTTTGGTTACCTTAAGGGGTCATAGTTACTCCTGCCGTACCCCACGTGTAATACGAAGATGAGAATCGGGAAGAAGAAGATGCATTAACTGACATCGATAATCACTTAGGGTAACAACTTACAGTTATCATTCGATCTAAGATTCTAATGCAAGAGACATTAATTTGCTATACTGGGTAGCCAACACATGCACAAACCAAGTAACCTTCTTAAAGGCTCAACTAAAATACACAACTCAAATAGTCGATTACCATTACACAGCACTGCGCTACTGACGAGAGAATCCACGAACCCTTTAATGATCCTACTATGACATATTATCAAGAAAATGATATAATCAGCTATAGTGCACAGCTGTTATACATACACACCAGCTAACCTGCTTAAAGCCTCATCTAAACCACACACTACCTGTAGTCCATCCAGTCGTTAAAAATTCTGTCATCGTTACCAGAAAACACCACCAAGAGCCACGTACTTTGAGGTTCTGTGTGTCTAAAGACCCTTCTTGTAATGATATCCATCCAAATTCCCGCAGCATTCCGCAATACTCTCTCCCATATACACACTCCTAATACAAAACGTGCTGTCCTACTCATCCAAAGTAATTATTCTAATTCAATACTTGGAAAATGTTAATCTCATGCAATTAAAAACAATCAGGTCTTCTAACGACGATTCACAACATCACACATTCGGTGCAATGCCATTCGTTACAACCGATAAACAAACGTAACACCCAACCAAGTATATCGTAAAATGATCCAGCACTTCGATAGTGTACCAAATGTAAAGTAATATAGTTACAAACCTTCTGAACACACAACTCCATACAAATAACAACCCCACCATGTAACAACAACATATCACATCTTCTTTCGATCCTAGTCATGTAATGCATATTTAAGTATCCAAAGGAAAAGATTGACATCAGCCACCAAACCGAACAGACAGTGCTTCGATTTATTAGAATAATTCCAACCATTTTTACTGTTAATTGACCATACGTCCAACCTTATTTCTTTAGTGTCCATCGAAACAGAACAACATTGGTCATAGCAAATAGACGTTACCTCAATAATTTTACAGTAATTCTACCCGTCTTATTAAAGTTCTAACCAAACTATCCTACCAGACTCTACGTAAGAGACTGTAGCAACAGCTAAATCCAACCAAGTGACAGGTCTATCATTACAGTAATCCCTTAACCCTCTCATGTGCCGCGTCCTAAAATGAGGACACTTAAATTTTGACTCATTTCTGTCACCTTTTACATCTCAGGCGGCCTTTAAAGCACAGGTCCCTCATATGAGGACTAATAGTGAATTATAGAATGTCTCCTAGACGGCAGTGTTAGTCGTTGGACTAACAAAGATATGGAAAGTAGAGATTACAAGAAAGAGTAGAGGCAGGCCTTCAGATGAATCGAAAAGAAAGGGAAAAAAAAGCCTGTCATTCGGTACCCAACGAATTAAGCTTAGATGGGGTGTAACATTGGCCAGCTAAGTCAGGTGATCTCAATGCCAAGAGGTGTCATGGTCGGGACTGCCGACGGAAAACACGTTACATCTGAGAAAAGTGTAAACTTGCTATGTGCCCTGAGTGCCTCAAACAATTTCATTGTACGAAATATACAAAATAGTGTCTACTCGTCATGTATTCTTTGATATTATTAATAGATGTTCCAGGTAAAATGTAGAAGTTTTCGTACTCACTGTCCTCATTTGAGGACACCTCCCTATTGTGATAAATGAGACATCAAGAAGCCAAGTAAGGTAAATGACACTTTTCACGATCTGAGAAAACCAAAGTCAAAGATTAAAGGTTATAATTAATTCTGCATAAAAGTTTCATATAGCAACTCTATTGCCGTGGCGAATTAGCCATGCGTACTGGGGCGCCGTGCTGCGGTGCGTGAGGTCGTTCGCCGTCGGCGTTCGAGTCCCCCTTCGGGCATGGGTTCTTATGTTAGTTTACCCTAGTTTAAGTAGTTTGTAAGCTATGGACTAATGACCACGCAGTTGAGTCCGATAGATGTTCAAATGTTTGTAAATCTATCGGACCAAACTGCGTGGTCATCAGTCCGTAGCTTACAAATTACTTAAACTAAGGTAAACTAACCTAAGGACAACACACACAGACACACAGACACACACACACACACACACACACACACACACACACACATATGCCCCAGGGAGGACTCGAACCTCCGACAGCGAGCAACTGAGCCCTCCGCAGTGAGGCGCTTTAGACCGCTCGGCTACTCCACCGCGGAAGTCCGATAGAATTACAAACATTTGAACATTTAGCAACTCTATTTTTCTATGATCATTAAGGCTTACTTTGTCTGTTTCCAAAAATGTAATGTTATTCAAGCAACGGTATTGATATTATCAATATATTTCCTATAATATGCTGCACTTACCTCCATTGGTCTCTAAGGTAAAGTGTTGAAAGAGAAACAGTCAGCTCATCAATAAGTATTAGACAAATTCTTACAATAATTGTACATGAACAGGAAAGCTTAACCACAGCAATGTATTCAGTACTTACAATATTAAAACATGATAAAGAACAATGTTTGTCTTTCCACTTATAAAAAGGCATTTTATTCTTGATCAATCAGTAAAATAAAGTTGATCTGGTTCCTCCCATCCCAGCTTTTCTTCTTTATTGCCATTCCCTTCGGCATGCTTTTGTTTGCCGTCTGTTTCTTTCTTTCCTGACTTTCCAACATTTTTTAACGTTTTGTAGAAGTGGTGGTGAATTCGAAGATGAAATGCAGAAGCTTTTGAAGATCATTGTATTTTGCTTGTTTGATAGGATTCGATGTGGTTTTCGTTCAGGCTCTGGAAATCTTTTACGCTGTCTGCCCAATGATTTCTTGGGCTTAAGATCTTTTCTGGCAAAATCAATGCGTGCACTTAAAATTTATTTAAAAAGTAACGTAAAAGGATCTTTCTTTTCCAGTCTAAGCCATGTCATCTTTTGTATTCCTGGTACTTTTCACACAAGGAATTTGTCTAAAATTCCTTCCAAGTTAATGAAGGAACCGCGCAGAATACTGATATTATCAACTACTATAAATTTGAGTCTGCCCTCTGCTACAACTCTTTGCCAGTGTTCTGGCTCAAACACCCCTTTTCACATATTTTCGTTGGATTTTCAATAACAGGAAAGTCCTGGTCACACTCCATAAATTAATGACCTGATACAAAAAAAAAAAAAAAAAAAAAAAAAAAAAAAAAAAAAAAAAAAAAAAAAAAAAAAAAACTATAATCAACACACTCAGTCTCGGTATTGGCTACTAAATGAGGCCAGAACCTAATGATAACTGCACTCTTATTTTGTCCTCTGCAGTTATCACTAAATGCGATAATTCATAAGTCAACACAACAGAATTGTCTGTATGTCACTAGTACACTTTACGAAACATCTGTTTCACTAGAAGCCAATGGAAGTAAGTGCTTCACCTACCCCTCTTGCCTTCCAAAGACGCTTTAACCCTGTTGGCTTCCAAAGATATCATTTGGTTTTTTTTTTCACACTTCAACTTTCTGCCATTAGATATCAGAATCTATTGAATTCTCACTTATACCCTTTGGTCGCAACATTTTTACGTACGTAAACTATATGTTTCTGCACTTAACTCGGATTTTTTTTAAAGTGCACTTATCCCCCTTGGCCTTTCGATGCTTCAAATTATGATGAATTCTGCACAAGATAGGTCTTAAGTTACCAAATAATGTATCAGAAATTTTGCCCATTGTTGGGTTGATAATTCGTGGGTGAGAGGGTTAAGCTACAATAAATGGATCTATCCATTATAGAAGACGTAAACAAGGTACTGCAGACACCCCTCCGACAAGATTTAGAGTAGACCCAGTGCATCGTATTACAACCCAAATCAATGTAGTTCAGAATCTGAATGCCACAAACAATCCTGTAATCCACTTTAAGACACTAAACTATCGGAGATTTGTCGAACCTTAGGCTTCTCGACCGAAGAACAATAATTTTCCACAACAAGCACTAACGCAATGCTAGCAAGATGCATCCAAGACACCAAACTATCTGAGTTTTGTCGAACCCTATGTTTCTCGACTGAAGAACAATAATTTTCCACCACAAACATCACCACAACACTAGCACGAGGCATCCAATCGCATAGTAAGCAACACTAACTGACAAGATGAATATACCGCATCCCAAGTACAACCATTACACTTTGTTTCTATATGTGCATCTAAAACTACTTGACACCTCTGCTTTACAACTGAACCCCATGTAAGAGGCCATAACAGCAGTCAAAACCAACCTACAACGCCCGAAAATTATTATCGAATGAGAAGAGCAATCATTTAGAGACTAAACAAATGATTAAACGCGCCACCCAACATAGGTAACTACCCAGCTGTAACACCTAACCATAGGGTTTATTGAAATCGATGCTTCTAGATCGAAGGGCAATAATTTACCGCCGCAAACATTTCCGCTACGCCAGCAAGAGGCGTCCATTCGTAAACACCACTAAAAGACGAGATAAATATACCACATAACCATACAATTAAGTATCAATATGCAGTCCACAGATGTAGAACACCTACATGTTGCAGCGAACCGTATGACTAAACAGATCGAAATTGATATTTTGCACAAGCCAAGATACATCATCAGCATCAGATTACGAATACACGAGACCTAATTTTACAAAGATAGAATACTACATTACTTCTATCAACAGCCATAAGAATAAAAAAACGAACGATTTGTCACAGCTATACCATCGCTCTCTTAATGCAACATCAATACACAATAAAGACCGTCTCTAACTAACCTCTACAGGTCATAAAGAGACATCCGTGCACAGTCGTATTATCGTGTTACCGACAAATACTGCAAAACGTCTATGGATCATTTCCTCGCAGCTGGCACAAACGAGGTATTTAGCATATGAGTTGACGACAACAGCCATTATAACTTGCATGATGAAAATATAGTTAGTAATAACCTATTTTATACACAAACACACACACACAAATAATCGGAAATACACTAAATTGCGCTGTGAAGTCAAACTCCAGTCCATACACCAATGTATCACACAACATCGATTTAAACGAATGCTTCCCTAGCTGCAGACTAGAACAGCACAGAAGTACATCTACGATAACTGACCAACTAACTGATACTCTACCAATCGAAGCATTGTGCTTCTAACACGTAACCTGTCTTCGGGTATTTTCTCATAGATCTACAGACCTGTAAAATCGAAACATTCTACACGAAAATCTATAAGTCTTAACAACAAATAGATGCTGCAGATGCAAACTATTACATGTTTTAAGTAATCACATAGGGTGGAGTGTTCCTCAGCACACTTGATCCCCATACAGATTTTATGATCTACAGCAAACACCTCGTAATGGTTGTCTATATACACTGCAGAAGAGTAAAAGGCTCTTTCCACAGAGTGAAGAAACCTAGGATGCATATAACTCGATTCCCAGATCGCAAAAACGATACTGTGCGACAACAGCTTACATCACATTAGATCCAACTCCAACCCTTTTTAGGACAAAGAAACCCACAGATCTGTCATTTCCACATCAAAGCCATAGGATTACAACACAGTAGTCCACATCTAACCATTTTTAGGACAAAACGAACCACACCAACTAAGAGACGCAAATGTTATTCAAATTATGCTTGTTGCATGATCATTCCATACGAAGAACCATTTAAAATCAAAACCAGAACGTTATTGTACGACTCTTCTGACCCTAAAAACAAAGCTGTAGCCCTGAAAATCCTGATACCGTACATGCTGAACAACAAGTTCCAAACCATTACATGCCAAGCTCAAACTCTCAACCACAGGTGAATCCCTTGTGGTTCAAGTAGTCAACACACACTATTTACAGACAGATGTCAAAATGCAGCTTAATACTAATGAAATGCTGGCAGATATGTACATGTTCCACTATTCTTATTACTCAACAGATCCAATACCATTCATCATACGTTATCCAGCAAACAACAAGTAGCCGCGGTGGAGTAGCCGAGCGGTCTAAAGCACCTCGCTGCGGAGCGCGCGGTTGCTCGCCGTGGAGGTTCGAGTCCTCCCTGGTGCATGGGTGAGTGTGTTTGTTCGTAGGTTAGTTTACCTAGGTTTAAGTAGTTTGTAGGCTACGGACTGATGACCATGCAGTTTGGTCCGATAGATTTACAGACATTTGAACATTTTTGAACAAACAACAAGTAACGTTTGTATATATAATCTATACGCACGAAAGGTAAAGTCTAGATCAGCACTCCATCTAGGCTGTTTATTTGTCATATCCAACATTGCGAAAAATGCACAGAGCTACGAAAAAACACAACACACCCACTTCTATGCCTTTTTAAGGTAAATAGAAGCACAGATCAAAGAAATACACATCACATCCCATCAAAATCTTTGATTGTTTTTCTATTAAGACAGTGGAATGTTGGTGGAATTATGCTTTAGTACAATATTGTAATTGGAGAACTATTTAAATCCAAACATATCCCAAGATTGTACGACTTCTGGAACTAACTATGTCTATATGTATAAGAGGAAATCGCATAGATAGATTAGACATTTAGACTCCACACAGATAAGTAGAACATGCAGTAGCTATGAATGTTAGATCAGGGTATAGAGGAAGAAACATAGTTGATAAATTAGAAGATAATCGCCTCTAGTTATGGCCATGTGTTAAACTAACCACAGACTCCAACCATTCATCAACTATGTTTCCCGGATAGAAGGCGATGCAGACGTTAACGATCACACACTATACCTCTGAGAACCCAATAAAACAGACAATGTTGAGACAGAACACTGACTACATTATCAAACACTTATTACATATACCATACACACAACACACACTTTACAGAATATATCCATAGCAACAACAGTCTACAGGATTATTAACCATCCAGAACAAACTTTGCTTAACCTTGTAGAATACATACTGTATCGTATTTTACGTAACCGCATCTTTGACTACATATGCATCAGCGCACATCGATAACACTGCAGAAGCAGTATAAGGTATCTTATGACAGACATTTCGCAAGTCATCTACACACACCACAGAAGGGTAAGGGGTCTGTCAACAGAAGAATATTCCTAGATTGCTTGTATAGAGGCTCGAAAAACTTAAAATTCAACAGCCTGACCTCTGTCTCTTTTTAGGGTAAATCAAGCTACTCAGCAGAAAAATTCACACCAAAACCAACGAATCACATCCTAGTATGACTCCGACTCATTCTCAAAATTATGCTTTTGAGTGATATTTTCAGGCGATAGTCTAAATAACCACCATATAGGGGAGAGGTACAACACATCCTTTGATTCTCGATGTATCCTTTCGAGGCACGTGGTATAGTTTCAGATCGAGCACATGGTAGAGTGCAGCACCATGCTATTCAATTTAAATAACTAACAGTCATCTTTCTGGCATATGATTGATCTGAATCTATACCACGTGCCTCGAAAGGATACATCTAGAATCAAAGGATGTGTTGTATCTCTCGCCTATATGGTGGTTATTTAGATTTTCGAAATCAGTAAACGCACCTTCTTCTTTCCGTCCACGCTCGTCTTCGAATGGCGCGCGGGGTAACGGTAGGAGTATCTATGACCTCTTAAGGTAGCCAAACTGCCACATCAATTATTGATGTTGCATTTGCGGCTGGAGTAACTATGAATCTCTTAGCAGCATGAGGAAGAATATAATTGATTCCATTTATGTCGAAAATGTTTGGCCTTTAACTTTCTATTTTTAAGCTCTGTATACTCTTTTTGAATCAATACATGTATTATATAGCCATATGCCTCGTCATCTAGTTAGAGATGCTGCTCAGGCGGTGGGGTAAATGGTGGGAATAACTATGACAGAGGTATTAGGATATTAGATGTTTTAAACTGATGTCAAGCATTGCGTTCTTAATCAGTGAGTTATGACTCATAATTGAAACTCTGGGTTTGTTGAATGTATCTGTTAAATATTCGTGAGCTTTTGGTGAGATGTTTCTTCGGATTGTAAATGTATCTGATTGAGAGAGAAGTTTCATTTAACTCGGACTGGTTTGAAAGCTTCGGTGGACATGGAGCCAGCCAGACTGGAGGCAGGACCTCTTGTTTACAAGATTTCACTGTGCAGGGCCAGAGGGGTGTCGTCAGGCTGGTGGGAGCCAGGAGGACTAGTCTGGACTAGCTGGGGTGAGTAGAAGGTGTCTTCAAAGTTCTGTGAGAAGCTCTTGTGAAAACATTTGGAGACACTTTGTGTGGAATGTTATTTGTCGGTTTTCCAGGAAATACTGCTGCAAATATTTATCTGCTAATGGATAGCTACATTCCACAGTGCTTTCAGTGTTAAAATCCCCAGGTGGACGAGTCTGGACCTGTTAGGGTGAGTAGCAAGCTGTCTTCAAAGTGCCGTAACATGCTCTTTGTGAAAATGTTTGGAAACGCTTTGTGTGGATTGTTATTTGTCGGTTTTCCACGATATGCGGCTGCTACAGATATTTATCTGCTTTCACTGTTGAAATCCCCACTGGGATAATGGAGGTAGTGGAAATTCCCCATCGAAAGTTATAACTGAGTGAGATTTTTGGAAAAGAATATACCAGATTGGTAAAGAATCTATTATTGAGCAGACACAATGTGTATAGGCACTGCTGTCGACTACGCACTATTGTGAGGAGCTGACCCTTTCAAGATAGATCACTCAGCATCGGTCGGCCGCTTGGGCGGCGGTTGGGCGGGAGGGGCAGATGGTGCAGTGGGTGCGCGCGCTCAAGTGAGGCGGAGCGGCCGGAGGGGAGGGGGCAGTGGTGGTAGGGGGGCGCGCATGCTGGTCTGCAGCTCCCCTCAGTCATGCACTGGCCACCGCGCGCTGCTCATCATCAGCTGGGTACACTGCGGAGAGGGCGATGAAGTGTCGGATCCAGATGGGAGTCAGGGGTGCTAGCCTCTGGTGACCGCCTGGAGCTAGTATCTGAGCTCCACCCCCCCCCCCCCCGGCCACCAGGGTCTGTGAGTGGGTGTGCCACAGTGGAATTGTCCTGTCATCCCTTGTCTCGAACCTAGTTCGGCGACTTGGTCTGGATGTAAGTGGACGACGACGGGTTTCCTCTCCATGCAATTCCGAAAGTTGGATGTCGGGTGGGAGTTGCCGCTTGGATATCCGTGCATGATTGTCCGGTCCGGTATCGCGATTCGTCGCCAATATCTCGGACGTAAGCGCAAGCCGGTTCATGCATGGGTTCTAGTGAGTAGGCAGCCCATCTAGGCTGTTGCCGACACCCTCGGGGTATGCTGGGGGGCCTGACCGGCCCCCCAGACCCCTCGGTGCGGTCGTAACTACGACTCTCTTAAGGTAGCCATATTCCAAGTCATTGAATGACTGACGAGATTTCCGATGTCTTCCTGTAATCCACTTGATATCCAACGTGTTTCTGAAGCACTGGGCCTAAAATACACTCCATTAGCTGTATTCGTCTTTGAAAGTGCGCCCTATTTATACCATGTATATACCACTCGCCTTTATGAGCTGATGTGTACGCAAATCTCCAATGGATCATTAAGTGTGTCTCGTTATCGTTCGTATTAAAATGAACCTTCTTCTTCCCGTCGACGCTCATCTTCGTATTACATGTGGGGTTACGACAGAAGTAACTATGACTCCTTAAGGTAGCCAAACTACCTCATCAATTGTTGTTACCTCATCAATTGTTGTTATTCAGATCACGGCTGGAGTAACTATGACTCTCTCGAGGTAGCCAAATTCCTTGTCATATAATTAGTGTCGCGCATGAAGTACACACACAATCGTCCAGGTGAATGAGTGGGCAACTCTCGACTTGGTGGACAGGTCTGAACCTGCAGGGACAGATGCTGAGCTTCCATTGGTCAATGGAACAAGCAAATTGCTCAATTACTGCAGAGATGTGGAAGAGTGAACACAGTACAGAGTTCGAGAAATGTTAAGTGAGTGATCGTAATTTTTTTTAATCATAACGTGTTGCTTCATACTCTGTACAGCATTTACTATTGTAGATAGCATTTACGACTTGTGAGGTAACACCACTTATTTTTGAAGTAGTAGCTTATGTCCACTACAATTGGTAGAGATCAGGTGCTCTCATATACAGACGATTTGTGTGAATTTTTTTTATATGTACAGCACCAAATAAATAAATAATCCCTTCCCTATTTTCCCTTGTTTATAATAAATGGTCTTGCTTCTGGGCTACTTATGCTGTATAATGTACCAGGGGGACTTTGCTTGCTTACTTTAACAGCTCCTCTGCATGTGGAGGTCCTTCCACATCAGTGGTAGAGCTATAAGTGAAGGAGCAGAGTCCCTATATGTTCTGAATGCTGCTGTGCTCTCATTGGTCGATTTCAAAGTGGGTGGGGGGCTGGCAAGTCTGAACCTGTAGGAACAGATGCTGAGCTCTCATTGGTCAATGGTCACGTGGTGGTGGGGTGGGGGGGACATGAAGATTGCTCAGTAGAAGTTGAGATGTGGAAGAGTGAGCACATTCAATTACAGTACAGAGTAATAATTAAAAAAATTGTAATTGAAGGCAAGTGGACAGGTCTGAACCTGCAGGGAGCCAGGTGTTTACTATCGTAGATAGTGTTTATCACTTGTGAGGTAACACCAGCTATTTTCTAAGTAGTAGCTTACGTCCACTGCAACTGGTAGAGTTCAGGTGCTCTCATATACAGACGATTAGTGAGAAAAAAATCGCACTGACTTGTTTTACGGGCCACTTTAGATTTGTAGTTTTATAAGGTTTTGCAAACATTTTGGACCAAAATAATAATCTAAATAATAATAAATTAATTAATAAGAGTGTCTGAAACCCTTTTAGGAAAAAAAATTTTTAGGTAGTGGCGGGTTTTGAACCACCAGCGTTTCACATCACATGAGTTCCTAAATCTCGTACTATTGATGGCCATTGTTAACTGACGTTAATATGACATTTGTAGACGTTAGATTATCATTTATCATACGAAGAACGATGTGTTTTTGTTAATTCCTTGGTGTGCCGTTGCTTTGAAATGACAATGTGTAAGTTACAATAAGAAAATCATCACATACGCGAGGAATGTCACGTGACATCTCCAAACGGCTGGTTTTCGTTAATTCAATGGAGGGTGTCAAATCTCCGTTATTTTTTCAAATATGCCTCAAACGATACGAAATATGAAAAAAACATAAGGGAGCTAAGTTGTAGAGAATTTTTTCCTCTACCAATTAGGTTATTCAATTTTCATGTCAGATGAATAGTTAAGCCGTTATTTTCATTTAAATTTCGAGCTGTGAAAAGACGTTCGCAAAAGCCCACTTTTAGTGTTACTACCGTAACCTAAAGTGGGCCAAAATTTTATATGTGCAGCACCAAATAAATAAATAATCCCTTCCCTATTTTTGCCTGTTTGTAATAAACAGCGTCGTTTCTGGGCTACTTAAATGTATAATGTACCAGGGGCACTTTGCTTACTTACTTTAACAGCTCCTCTGCATGTGGAGGTCCTTCCACACCAGTGGTAGAGCTAAGTGAAGGAGCAGAGTCCCTATACGTTCTGAATGCTGCTGTGCTCTCATTGGTCGATGCCAGAGTGGGTGCGGGGACAGACAGGTGTGGACCTGCTGGGGGATTACCGCCACTGTCGGTGTTTACGGGATTTCACTGTCCGTGTTTTTCCCCCCAGGGGGTGGGGGTAGGCAAGTCTTGACCTGCCGGGGGTTGGGGCGGGTCTTGGGTTTCCCCTGGGGGGGGCAGGGTTTATCCCCCTGGTGTTGTGGGTGGGAGTGGGATTTCCCCACCCACCATCTTGGATGATGTCACAGAGTTGAAGGTCAAAAACGAGCGCTCGTACTGTTTTTACCCTACTACTCTTCATTCCATAAACATCATGCTTAGACAGATGTGAAAATTACAGAACCATCAGTTTGATATGTCATGGTTGCCAAATTTTAACACGAATTCTCTACAGGAGAATGGAAAAGCTGGTAGAAGCTGACCTTGGGGAAGATCAGTTTTGATTCAGGAGGAACGTAGGAACCCGGGAGGCAATACTCACTTTACGACTTATCTTAGAAGATAGATTAAGGAAAGGTAAACCTACATTTTTAGCTTTTGTAGATTGGGAGATAGCTTTTGACAAAAAAAAATGTTCAAATGTTTGTATAGTCTATGGGACTTAACTACGGGGTCATCAGTAGCTGAACTTACAAACTACTTATGAACTACTTACGAACTAGGACGGCACAAATATCCATGCCCGAGGGGGAATTCGAACCCCCGACCGTAGTGGCCGTGCAGACCGTGACCGGAGCGCCTTAGTCCCCTCGGCCACTGCGGCCGGCCTTTTGACAAAGTTGACTGGAATAAACTCTTTCAAATTCTGAAGTCAGCAGCAGTAAAATACAGGGAAAGGAGAGTTATTTACACCTTGTACAAAAGCCAGACTGCATTTATTAGTCTCGAAGGGCATGAAAGAGAAGCATTAGTTGGGAAGGGAGTAAGACAGGGTTGTAGCCTCTCTCCAATGTTATTCAATTTGTACATCGAGCAGGCAGTGAAGGAAAGGAAGGAAAAATTTCGAATAGGGATTAAAATTTAGGGTGAAGAAATAAAAACATAGCGTTTTGCTGATGACATTGTAATTCTGTCAGAGACAGCAAAGGACCTGGAAGAGCAGTTGAATGGAATGGACAATCTGTTGAAGTGAGCGTATAAAATCAACATTAAGAAGAGGAAAACAAAGATAATGGAATGCAGTCTTAGAAAATCAGGCAATGCTGAAGAAATTAGATTAGGTAACGAAAGGATGAAGATGGTAAATGAGTTTTGTTACTTGGGTAGTAAAATAACATATGACGGTCGCAATAAAGAGGATGTAAACTGCAGAATGGCAATGAGAAGAAAAGCATATTTGGAAAAGAGGAATTTGCTAACATCAAATATTTATTTAAGTGTAAGGAGGTATTTTCTGAAGCGATTTGCGTGGAGTGTTCCTTATACGGGAGTGAAACATGGACGATAAACAGTGCAGACAGGAAGAGATTAGAGCCTTTTGAAATGTGGTGATACAGAAGAATGCTGGAGATTAGGCGGGTAGATTGCATGGCTAATCAAGAGGTACTGAACAGAATTGGTGAGAAAAGGATCTTTTGGCATACCTTGACTAAAAGAAGGGATCGTTTGGTAGGACACATTCTTAGTCATCGAGTAATCGTAAATTTAGCATTGGAGGGAAGTGTGTGGGGTAAAAATCGCAGAGGGAGACCAAGAGACTCATATAGTAAGCAGATTCAAATGGATGTGGGTTACCATTCTTTGAGGAGATGAAGAGGCTTGCTCAGGATAGAGTAGGGTGTAGAGCTGCATCAAACCAGTCTCCAGACTGAAGACCATAACAACATAACAATGTACAACGACAAATATTGTGGTGTACCATTTACATTCAAATGTCTCGTGTACAGTATGGATGACATATTCGATATTTTAAAATCTTGTTGTTTTCCATATTGTCTGGAAGATGTTTTAGGACGGAAATGGTGAGAATGAAATAAATTATAACAATACAGCAAACATTCTTACACTTGTTGTTGATATATTTAACGAGCTACAGAAAAAATATTTTGTTTGTTATGTGTTTGCTATATTTTTATATCTCTTGACAAAAATTTCAACTGTACGTTTTCGAACACTGGGACTTATTTCAAAGGCAATACAGAAGGTGAATCCATCAGTTAAATTGGAAAATAGCCTGAGACGAGAGAGATGCAAGCTGTATCAGGAGTTTCTGATAAACACACTCCTAGTTTCATAAACAGCGCCGCACTCGTAAATAAGAAAATAAAAGAATAATTACCTTAGCGTCACTGCGGCTTTTTTCTGCACTTATGGATTTGTTGAACGGGTTGAAGGATTTTGCTCTGTATGCCACTCTCTATCATCCTCTATAAGTTCCAATTAATCTGAAAACTGGCTGACATTTAATCTAAAGTATGAATTTCATCTCGTCACTTAAAAGGTGCCTGTTAATAAAAATGTTTTAACAGCGTTCATGGTCATTTGTCACAAAAATAGAATCAATATATAGAAAACACTAACAGTTAAAATCTGCAATGTCACAGTGAAGATCACGGAGAATACACACACAGCTCCATGAAGTCGCACCTGGAACTAACACTAAAAAACTGCCATTGATGATGTTTCACAAATAAAGAAGCGAAACGCCTTTCATTTAGTTGCAGTAGACGGAAATAACCTCCACAAATATTAAATACTGTTTAATTAATACCTCGTTTTATCGCAAAAAACTATAGTTATTTCTATATACCTGTGGATAAAAAAGCTTTGAATATTCATGGTTGTGTAAAACATTAATTCCTTCACATGCTATCATTTCAAAAAAGGGTTCAATATCTTTAACAGTATATAAGATGTGATGGTTGTCACCACACAATTCACGTTGCACGTGGAGAGAAATGGCGCGCTAGTCGCGACGCTCCCGTACCGTAGATATACGAGCCAAAATCTCAAAAACGAAGACAAGTATTGTCCTGCTCTCAACTTTAAAAAATAATTTAGATTTATTAGCTTCATTTCATCTGCAACGATGTATGACCTAAAATGAACCATACGCAAAGTAGCCAGCGACTACATTTTTCGATGTAAACACTTCAAGTTTAATACAATAGGTTACTTAAAAATTAAGTAGCAGTAGCTGGAAAGAGCAGCCTGCGATTCGGGTGGTGAGGTGAGGGCAACATAGGAACGAGCAACTGTTGCTGGCGAAACCGCAGGGGAAGGTCATCTGCTTCGACTAGCAGACTCGTCACCAGACTCGTTCGAAAGGCTCCCGTCGCCAAGCAGACACAACAATGCCAGACTGGGTACAGGAACTGAAGGCGCTGCTGAGTCATACACAATGCTCCCATAGTCGAGGCACGATTGTACAAGGGACTTGTAAAGCTGAAGGAGTGTGGGACGTGCTCCCCAAACATTGTGGCTAAGGCAGCGAAGAATGTTGAGATGTCACCAACAATTCTGTCTCAGCTGACGAAGATGTGGCACCCAAGTAAGTCGGGCATCAAGAACCACGCCTAGGAAGCGATGCGTCTCCTTGACACAAAGGGGTTCATCATCCATGTATTGCTCTGGGTCTAGGTGAACTACCCGACGGCGACAGAATTGCATTATGCTGGTTTTCTGCTCTGAGAACTGGAATCCATGGGCAGAGGCCCACGATTGGGCCTTTCAGATGGCACCCCGCAGCCGCCATTCGGCGACACCAATACTAATGGAGCTTGAATACAGGCAGAAGTCATTGTCGAACAAGAAGCAACAGACCAATGACCCCACAGCCGCAGCAAGACCGTTTATTTCCACTAAATAAAATAGTACACTGAGGACAGAGCCCTGTGGGACACCGTTCTCTTGAATATGGAGGGAGCTAAGAGAGGCTCTGACCCTCACCTGAAAAGTACGGTGGGAGAGGAAATTCCGAATAAAAATTGGAAGGAGACCCCGTAAGCCCCATTCGTACAATGTAGTCATTATATAGTAGCGCCAGGTGGTATCGTATGCCTTGCAAAAAATCAAAGAATACCGCAACCAGATGCTCATGCCTAGTGAAGGGCAGTGTTAATAGCCGACTGCAGTGACACGAGGTTGTCAATGGCAGAGTAGCCTCGGCGGAAGCCCCGTTGTTGTGGAGCAAGGAGTCTATGATCTTCAATGATCCACATGAACTGCCGACTCACCATACTTTCGAAGAGCTTGCATAGAACGTTAGTGAGGCTGATCGGATGGTAACTGTCAGCCACCAGATAATCCACACTAGGTTTCAACACCGGGATTATAGTGATTTCCCGCCACTGTGACGGGAAAAGCCCCACTGCCCATAGGCAGTTAAATATGGCGAGAATCCGCTTTTAAAACTCTGTTGAAAGGTGTCGGAGTAACTGGCTGTGAATCCTATCCAGTCCTGGAGTGGTATCGGGGCATGCAGCAAGGTCAGTTTGGAACTCACACTCACTAAATGGGCCGTTGTAGAGTTCCCAGCGGCGGGTGCGAAAGGATAACTGTTTCTGCTCGGCCCGCTCTTTGAGGGCGTAAAAGTCGTCACTGTATGTGGCAGTCGCGGAGCAACGTGTGTAGTGCTCTGCAATGTGCTCAACAGTAGCTATTGGGATTGTGCAGAGCGTTCCCTGGATGGTGAGGGATGAGATTTCTGTCAGGAGGCGATGTCCAAAGACGCGCCGTACTTGCGCTCGTACCCGAGACTGGGAGATGCGAGAGCCAATAGTGGCTACATACCTCTCCTAGGAGTCCTGCTTACTCTGCTGTATCAATCGCCAAGCACGCGCACGAAGCCGTTTAAAGGCTATCAGGTTCTCAATGGAAGAGTGGCGTTGGTGGCACCGGAGCACTCGCCGACATTCCCGGATAGCCTCAGTGATCTCTGGTGTCCACCAAGGCACGGACTTGCGCCTAAGGGGGCCGGTTGTTTGCGGAGCAGCTGCCTCGGCGGCTGAGACAATAGTGTCAGTCACCCGTTGGACTGCAGTCGTCGTCGGCTTGTAGTGGAGCATCGATTACAGCAGCTTTGGTATAAACCGGCCAGTCAGCCATCGGAGCAAGCGGTCTGCAGGTTGGTACTGCAGGAGCGACACAAAGATTCGAATGTGATTGCTGCCACACAGGTCGTCGTGCTACCCGGCTATTGAGGTGTGGTTGGAGACTTGGGCTACAGACAGAGAGGTTGATAGCTGAGTATGTGTCTCGCACCATGCAAATATTTGTGAGGGTACCAGTGTTTTTGCTGTGCCAAGAGTGCCTCAAGGTCCCTGCTGCAGCCCGTGATCTGAGTCCCACCCCACAATGCGTGGTGGGCATTGAAGTCCCTTAAAAGTAGAAATGGTGGGGGAAGTTTGGCAATGTCTGCTGGAAGCACTACCTCATCTGGTTGTAGGTAGATCGAACACAGTGTAAACTCTTGCACTGTCCGGATTCTAACAGTGACTACATCGAGATGTGTGTGGAGAGGCACGGCAGCACTGGGGTCTGAGGCAAGGACGTATACACATGCAACTCCGGATACTCTGTTGTAGATGGAATGGTTCTTGTAGTAGCCCCTATATCCATGAAAGGCAGGGGACCGCTGGGCAGGAAACCAAGTTTCCTGCAGGTCTAAGCAGAGTGCAGGGTGGCAGCATTGTAGTTGTCGCAGATCAGCTTGATGTTGAAAAAAGCCGCTGCAATTCCATTCGAGAATGACAGTTTCTCCATGCTGTAAAGCCATGTTGAAAGGAGAACAAGATTATTCCATAGTATTTCTGCTGTTGAATGTTCAGAACCTGTAGGATCTAGAACCATAGGTTCTAGGGATCCTATTAGTTGAGATCCTCAGGTGAGGTGAGCATCTCCACCTCATCGTCCGAAGCAGAATGCTTTAGAGCCACCAAAGATTCCTTTTTCTTTTCTGCTTAGACTCACGCTGGCCCTTTGGCTTCAAGGGCTGGGAGGGCTTCTCAGTAGTGGCGTCAGGGGCTGGTGAAGAGCATGAAGCGATCCTGCCGATGACATCGCTACTAAAGTAGAGTTATTAAACAAGCTTTTAGAAACTCATTCACCAAAGAAAACGAAACCAATATTCCAGATTTCGAATTACGAACAGAGGCCATAATGAGTAACGTAGAAGTAGATATAATCAGAAATGGAAATGAGCGTATGGCTTATTTGGCCGGGAAATCCCTTGCAGGATTGTTCGGCCACCTTAGTGTAAGTCTTTTTATTTGACGCCACATGGGTGACTTACGTGCCAATGATGATGAGATAATGATGATTAGGACAACACACAACACCCAGTCCCCTACCGGGAATCGAACCCGGGCCTCCTGCGTTGTAGTCAGCGATGCTACAACTGAGCTACAGAGGCGGCAGATATCATCAGAGTAGTGAAGCAACTAAAATCACTTAACAAGTCTTCTGGTCCGGATTGTATACCCATTAGATTTCTATCTGATTATGCTGAAGCGATAGCTCCTTACTCAACAGCCACATACAACAGCTCTCTCAAACAAGGATCTGTACCAAAAGATTGTAAAGTTGCACAGGTCATACCTATATTCATGAAAGACAGTAGGAGTAACCCATTAAACTATAGGCCTGTTTCACTGACGTCAATTTGAAGCAGGGTTTTGGAACATATCCTGTATTCAAATATTATGAATTATCTCGAACAGAATGATCTATTGGCCCAAGGTCAACACGGATTTAGAAAATATCGTTCATGCGAAACACAACTAGCTCTTTTACTCACACGAAGTGATAGGTGCTATCGACAAGGGTTTGCAAATTGATTCCGTATTTCTTGATATCCAGAAGGCTTTTGACACCGTACTTCACAAACAGCTTTTAATCAAATTGCGTGGATATGGTATATCGCCCCAAATTTGCGACTGGATAGGGGATTTCCTGTCAGAGAGGACACAGTTAGTAATCGATGTTAAGCGATCAACTAAAACAGAGGTGATGTCCGGCGTTCCACAGGGTAGTGTTATTTGTCCTTTGCTGTTACTTATTTACATAAACGATTTAGGAGAAAATCTAAGTAGCTCTCTTAGGTTGTTTGCAGATGACGCCATCATTTACCATCTAGTAAAATCATCTGAAGATGCCGGCCGCGGTGGCCGAGCGAACTGCGGCGCGCCAGTCACACTCTGCACGAACACTACGGTCGGGGGTTCGAATTCCCCCTCTGGCGTGGATATTTGTGCCGTACTTAATATTAGCTAGTTCATAAGTAGTTTGTAAGTTTAGGGACTGATGACCCCGTAGTTAAGTCCCATAAGCTCTACAAACATTTTGAACATCTGAAGATCAAAACCAACTGCAGAACGATCTGAATAAGATATCACTATGGTGTAAAAATTAGCAACTGACTCTAAATAATGAGAAATGTGAAGTTGTCCACATGAGTACGAAAAGAAATCCGATAAACTTTGCTTACAAGATAAACCAATCAAAAGTGAAGGCTGTAAACTCCATTAATTACCTAGGAATTACTATTACTTCATACTTAAACTGGAAAAAACACGTAGATAATGTCGTGGGAATGGCGAACTAAAGAATGCGTTTTATTGGCAGTACCCGTGAAAGATGCAACAGAACTACTAAAGAAACTGCGTACACTACGCTTGTCCGTCCACTTTTGGAGTATTGCTGCCCAGTGTGGGATCCTTATCAGGTGGGTTTGATGGAGGACATAGAAAGAGTCCAAAGAAGGACAGCTCGTTTTGTATTGTCACGATACAGAGGAGACAGCGTCACGGAAATGATACAGGACCTGGGATGGGAGTCATTACAACAACGGCGTTTATCGCTGCGGCGTGGTCTACTTACGAAACTCCAATCCCCAACATTCTCTTCCAAATGCGGAAATATACTGTTGACTCCCACTTACGAAGGTAGAAATGATTATCAGAATAAAATTCGAGAAATCAGAGCTCGAACAGAGAGATTCAGGTGTTCTTTCTTCCCGCGCGATATTCGAGAATGGAATGGGAGATAAAATAGTATAACGGTGGTTCGATGAACCCTCTGCCAGGCACTTAAATGTGATTTGCAGAGTACCCAATGTAGATGTAGATGTAGATGAAGCCCTTTGACCATCAGCTTGGGTATCCTTCAGTATCTGTCTGGGATCCTCTTCTGTACTAGCAGAAGCCTCAGAAGAGAGCGTCCCGAGGAACCCATTCCGAGCGAGATGGACTGGAGAAGGCTACTTCTACTCTGGCTGGGGGGTGGGGAGCGATGTCCCTAGTGTTTGGGGCTTTGTTGCTCCCAAAATGGGAAGATTGGGAGCAATCAAAGAGGATGTGCTCCCAATTACCACGGGAGCAGGCGGAGATGATTGGGCCTCGCGTCCCATTTGTATCGGTTGGTCCAGCTGAGGGATTGACGCCGGGGATGGCGACGACGAAGCTACTTTGGCATACGCTTACGCTTACGAGTAGGTCAGCCTGTCCAGGGTTTTATATTCCATTATCTTTCGCTCCTTGTGGAGAGCTGTGTAGTTTGTTGAACATGGGCTCTCGTGCTGGCCTGTAATTGACACATTCCGGAGAAGGGGCACAAGGAATGTTAGGATGAGAAGCGCGTCCACAATCCTGACAGGTGGGGTTAGCTTCACACCTGGAGGACATGTACCTGAACCTCTAGCACTTGTAGCAGTGCATAGGGGGATGTACATAGGGCTTTACATCACACTGGTAGATCATCGCCTTGACCTTTTCCGGCAATGAATCACCCTCAAAAGCCAAGATGAACGCACCGGTGGCAACCCTGTTGTCCTTCTGACCCCTATGAATTCTCCTGATGAAATGACTGCCCTGCTGTTGCAAATTTGCTCGCAGTTCGTCGTCAGACTGAAAAAGTAGATTCTTATGGAAGATAATACCATGGACCATATTGAAGCTCTTGTGAGGCGTTATGGAAACAGGCACATCACCCAGCTTGTCAGAGGCAAGCAACGCCTGTGACTGGGCTGGGGATGACATCGTTATAAGGACTGACCCAGATCGCGTTTTGGACATGCTCTACACATCACCGAACTTGTTCTCCAGGTTCTCTAAGAAAAACAAAGGCTTCGTCGTCATAAAAGATTCCCCGTCAGTTTGACTACGCACAAAGTAGTTAGGGGCTTAAGCCTCACCTTGTTGATGGGCCCTACGTTCCTCCCATGGCCTGGCGAGCGATGGGAAAGATTGGGGGTCATAATGTGCAGCGACTATAAAGTCGCCTCTTCCTCTCTTTGAGACGGCGGTTATACGTCCGCCAACGTTAGTTATCTTTTCCTGGTGGTCCCACGAGCAACTAGGGAAATACGTCCACCCAGGAAGATACCTGCTTGCCTTGGTAAGCCTAATACAACTGAGGTGCGGCAGATTCCCCAGAGGTTGCTCACTAGTGACTGTTCAACATCAACAGCCATGCACCTTCACAGTACGTAGCATACTTTGAAATTGAGGCTTTTTATAGAGGTTTATACCGTCCTTGCAACCCAGGCAATTAAGCCAAGATCCCTGGGCTTTGAAACGTACAACATTCCACCGTCGCGCTGTACGGCGGTCGTTGAAGCATGCACAGAGCTTATGGTATGGAGGACAGTTGGCACGACACAGTCCCCAGCTCAGGACCCGACGTTCGCCAAGCCTGTACTCAGCAAGTTAATGCTGAGCCCCTGAAGGGGACGAACCTGGTTGTGTCAGCCCAGCAGTGGTTTGAAAACAATGAGAACATGCTCGATAGCTGGGACAAACTCTAGATGGAACTTAATAAGACATTTGGAGACCACCAGCAATAAGTCAATTTATCGAAAGAGAATTTGCAGAACAGGGCCAGCGACAGGGTGAGTCAACGCAGTCATATATAGAGAGTGTTTTGATTCTATGTCACGCAGTTAACCCAGATATGACTGAGGCCGATAAAATTTCAGACCTGATGAAGGGCATGACAGAAGAGATGTATCGAGGTCTTCTGTTCAAATACGTTTCAACGACAAAGGGTTTATCCAATCGTGTCAGAAAATTGAAGAGATGCAACAGAGGAGGGTCGAATAAAAGAAGTGCGAAACACTCCTAAATGTAGTCCGTATGGACGTTGTGGAAGACCAGCACGACAAATTGTGAGAGAAGAATTACAACGGTTTATAGCAGTCGGGACTGTTGTACCCAGCGAGCACCAGATTATGGCCATGGATGTCATTCCTGTATATCATGAGGGAGCTTACGCTGCTCAGGAAGAGGTATTTCAAACATTAACTCCTGTCTGTCCCACCAGTCGCACCCGACGTGAATAATGGCCACGCCCTATTATGACTTACGCTGCAGCCGCACAACGGCAGCCTAGGAACCGACCGATGCGATCATAACCAATTTCTCAGACAACTCTGACGCCTCATAGGAGGACAGATATCTGGAGGACAGAAGACAACACGCCATTCTGTTTTCACTGTGGTCTTCCTGGACTGTAGGGAGAGGAGACGAGAATTTGACAATTATTATGCCACAAGACGGCAACTACTGGAGCAGTCTTTTCATAGGCAGTCAACTGCAGATGATTACTGTTTGACCTATGGGGCCAAGGCCATCGCCATATCCTGGACGTTGTCGCTCTCCAACACGCCGCCGCCGTTCGCCGTCACCTTACAGGGATACTGGCCGCTCGCCTAGCCGCCTTGTTCTGGAAAACTGGGCGAGGGGACCATCTACGGAGGTGAGGCCGCCACAGATGAAAATCCTCCATGAACAACAGTCAGTAAGATATCCGGAAATCTCATTGACGTCATCATAGACGGCCTAAATTTCTGGGCACTAGCTTTCTTCCCTGTATTGTCGAACGATTACCGCCGCAAACTAAAGAAGATAATGTTCTTTGATACAAGAGCAACTGTGCTGAAGGTCGCAAATGGAAGATACGTCCGGCCGGCAGGAACATGTGTCGCTACAATAGGACACAGCCATTGGAATTTGTAATTCTACATCTACGTGTACATCTACATAGATACTCTGCAAATCACATTTAAGTGCCTAGCAGAGGGTTCATTAATCACTTTCATAACTTTTCTCTACCGTTCCATTCTCTATTAGCGCGCGGGAATAAAGAACACCTAAATCGTTCCGTTTTCGATCTGAATTCTCTTATTTTATTGGGATAGTGATGTCTTCCTAAGTAGGTGGGTGCTAGCAAAATATTTTCACATTCATAAGTAAAAGTCGGTGATTGAAACTTCGCAAACAGATCACGTCGCAATGAATAACGTCTTTCTTTTAATGAGTTCCACCCTAATTCGTGCAACATTTCCGTGACGCTTTCCCCACGGTAACGTGATAAAACAAAACGAGCTGCCCTTCTCTGAACCTTCTCAATATCTTCCGTCAGTCCCACCTGGTGAGGGCCCCACAATGGGCAACAGTACTCCAGAAGAGGACGCACAAGTGTGATGTAGGCAGTCTCTTTGGTGGAGCTGGTGCATCTTCGGAGCGATCTGCCAATGAAACGTAATCTTTGGTTCGCCTTCCCCACAATATTTTCTATATGTTCTCTCCAGTCTAAGTTGTTCGTAATTGTAAATCCTAGGTATTTGGTGGAATTTACGACCTTAAGGTTTGACTGATTATCACGTAATTGAAGTTCAGCGGATTTCTTTTATTGGATATGTGTATTACTACACACTTTTCTTCATTTAGTGTCAATTGCCAATTTTCGCACCATGTAGAAATTTTATCTAAATCGCTTTGCAGTTGCTTTTGATCCTCTGTTGACTTCACTAACCGATAAACGACAGCATCATCCGCGAACAGTCTAAGGGAGCTATTCAGATTGTCTCCTAAATCGTTTATAAACACAAGGAAGAGTAGGGGACCTATAACGCTTCCCTGGGGAACGCCAGATATCACTTCTGTTTTACTCGATGATTTATCGTCAATTTCAACGAACTGTGTCCTTTCTGATAGGAAATCGTGAATCCAATCGCACAGTTGGGGAGATATTCCATAAGTACGCAATTTCATTAGAAGCCGCTTGTCGGGTACACTGTTAAAAGCCTTCCGGAAATCCAGAAATATGGAATCCCTTGTCTATGGCACTTATCACTTCATGTGAATAAAGTGCAAGCTGTGTTTCGCAAGAGCGATACTTTCTGAATCCGTGTTGACTATTGGTTAATAGGTCGTTCATAATGTTCGAACAAAGTATATGTTCCAAAATCCTACTGCAAATCGACGTCAATGAGGTTGGCCTGTAATTTTGGGGATCACTCCTATTGCCTTTCTTGAATATTGGAGTAACTTCGGCAACTTTCCAGTCTTTGGGTTCGGATCTTCCGCTGAGTGATCGGTTGTAAATTATAGCTAAGTACGTAGCTATTGCATCAGCACACTCTGAGAGGAATCTAGTTGGTATACAATATGGCCCGGAAGATTTGTTTTTGTTTAGTAACTTAAGTTGTTTTACTACTCCAGGAAAATCTACTTCTAAGTTTCGCATGCTGGCAGCTGTTCTTGGATTGAATTCTGGAGTGTTCACTTCGTCTTCTTTGGTGAACGAATTTCGGATAGCTGTGTTTAGTAATTCTGCTTTAGCAGTACTGTCATCGGTAGTATTATCATTGCTATCGCGTAGTGAAGGTATTGTTTGTGTATTGCTAGTGTACTTCACATATGACCAGAATTTCTTTGGATTTTCTGCAAGATTACGAGACAGGATATCGTGTGGTAAATACTATTGAAGTCCGTGCTAGGTTGCGAGTTTCAGTAAAAGATTGCCAGTCTTGTGTATTCTGTGTGTTTTTTAATTTTGCATGCGTTTTTCTTTGCTTCTGCAACAGCGATCTGGCCTGTTCTGTGTACCACGGTGGATCAGCCCCCTCTTTTATTAATTTATTTGGTATAAATCTCTCGATTGCTACTGATATTATGTCTTTTAAAGTAAGCCACAACTAATATACACTCGAATTTTTAGTTTTACAAGACTGGAGACTATCAGTCAGGAAAGCGTAAAGCGAATTTTTATCTGCTTTATTGAATAGATAAATTTTTCGTTTATGATTGGTGCATTTGGGAATTTCGACATTCAGTCTCGCTACTACAACTCTGTGTTCGCTAATCCCTGTGTCTGTTTTGATGCTCTTTACTAGCTCAGGATTATTTGTTGCTAGGAGATCAAGGGTATTTTCGAAACCATTTACTATTCTAGTGGGTTCATGAACTAACTGTTCGAAGGAGTTGTCAGAAAAAGCATTCAGAACTAGTTCAGACGATGTTTTATATTGGCCGCCGGTTTTGAATACGCAATTATGCCAACATATCGAAGGTAAATTAAAGACGCCACCGATTATAACGGTATGCTTCGGATACCTATTTTAAATTTGATTCAAGCTTTCTTTGAACATTTCGGCAACTGCATCGTCTGAGTCTGGGGGCCGATAAAAAGATCCAGTTATTAATTTATTCCGGTTGTCAGGTATAGCCTCTACCCATACCAACTCACAGGAAGTATCTGCCTAAATTGCGCTGCAGGATAAACCGTTTATAACAGCAATAAACACGCCACCCACTTTTTTATTTATTCTATCCTTTCTGAAGACCATTTGGCCCTTTGAAAAAATTTCGGCCGAACTTATCTCTGGCGTCAGCCAGCTTTCAGAACCTATAAGGATTTGTGCCCCAGTACTTTCTATCAGCGCTTGGAGCTCTGGAACTTTCCCAATACAGCTACGACAATTTACAACTGTTACACCGATGGCTCCTAGATCTGGTTTCTTCCTGTGTCTGATCTGCCCCCTTTGAGACTGAAACCCAATTTGTGTATTCCCGAGGCCCTCTAACCTAAAAAAAGCGCCCAGTCCACGCCACATAGCCCCCGCTACCCGTGTAGCCGCTTCCTGAGTATAGTGGACTCCTGACCTAATTAGCGGAACCCGAAAACCCACCACCCTTCGGCGCAAGTCGAGAAATCTGCAGCCCACACGGTCGCAGAACCGTCTGAGCCTCTGATTCAGACCCTCCACTCGGCTCTGAACCAGAGGTCCGCAGTCAGTGCTGTTGACAATGCAATGTCATTGTAACAGTATGCAGCCATAATGCCATTCTCTGATGGGACTTCCTTCAGGCATCCCATGCTGTCATTGACTGTGGAAGATCTGAGCTACAAGTTGAGGAAGCTGTTCCGACGAGTACACGTACTTCCGTGGGAGGTTGTTTGCTTTCGAGAATGTTGAGATCCACCCATTAACAATGAGAAGAGTTCCAGTCAGCAGCCGAGACGACCAGTTGATCTGTGAAGTGCTTGTCGATCACAAAAAGCTAATCAGTATAACGAAGGAAATCTACATACCAGCGGCTATCATAAGTTTACAGGTGGTCGAGGAGAACATTGGATCACTAATTTTCATGAGCAATCGCAACTCATCCCAAAAGGAATATGTATTGGAACAGCTAAACAGTCTAGAACGGTGAGCTCAATGTCATCGACGAAGTTTCATGCCCTACTGTTACTGCTGACAACGCACTAGAGGAAACTACTATGTCATTCCAAACGGGGCCCAGTCTGACCCAGGAACAACGTCAGCATGTGTTTCCCATACTACACCAATTTTCAGGTGCATTCAGGGCCAGGCAGGAAAAGAGCCAGATGAAACGGCCCACGATAAAACACCGTATCACTACTGGGGACCATCCAGCAATTAGCCAGCGTTCATACAGAATGTGGAGATGTTGCAGGATGACTTTATTCAACCTTCAGAGAGGCCTTGGTCGTCTCTGGTGGTCCTTGTGAACAAGAAGAATGGCACACGGCGTTTCTGCGTCGACCATCGGCGGCTGAACAAAATCACAAAGAAAAATGTCTACCCATTGCCGCGCATAGACGACAACAAAGACTACTTGAAAGGAGTTACATACTTCTCAACCATGAACATGCAGACAGGTTACAGGCAAATCGAGGTTGACGAATCTGACAGGGAGAAGTCTGTTTTTATCACACCTGACGGCCCCTGTGAATTCAGAATCATGCCGTTTGGACTATGTAAGGCTTCGGTCACATCTAATGCATGATGGACAACGTGCTTCGACATAATAAATGGACGACATGTCTTTGCTATCTAGATGACATTGTCGTTGTCTCAAGGAGAATTTGCGGAATATATAAGCCGCCTGTTAACTGTGCTGAACTGTGTTGAGACTGCAGGACTCCGCCTCAACTCAAAAAAGTGCCTCTTCGACGCCAAAGAGATAAAAATCCTGGGTCATCTGGTCAACGAAGGTGGCGACCGTCCTGATCCAGATAAAGTAAGGGCAGTCACAGAATATCCAACCCCTCAGAACATTCGTGAAGTGAGAAGTTTTCTCAGTCTGTGCTCATATAATCGGTGTTTCATAATAGGTTTTGTGATAAGGCACGTCCATTGCTGAACTTCTGCAGGTAGAAGACAAGTTTTACTGGGATGAGACGAAAGAAAGAGATTTTCTGGCACATAAGATAGCTGTAACTTCCGCACCAGTTTTCGCCTTATGCGACGAGAATGCAGAAACCGAGCCTCACACAGACGCTACCGATTATGGGATTGGTGCAGTGTTCGTACAGATTCAGGAAGGTGCTGAAAAGGTGATACTCTCAAAGTCCGAGATATACTACTCCACAACCGAGAAAGAATGTCAGGCGCTGATGACCGCGATGTTGAGCGCCCTAAAGCTCCAACAACAACAACAAGAGAAAGAATGTCTCGCAGTTATCTGGGGTATCAACAAGTTCCAGCCGTATTTATTCGGCTAACCATTCACCGTCGTGACAGACCACCATCTTTTATGTTGGTTGACTAGCTTGAAATATCCGTCATGTCGACTAGCAAGATGGGCACTAAGAATCCAAAAGTACGACGTCACATTGGTATTCAAGAACGGGCGCAAACACAAGGATGCCGACTGCCTTTCGAGGAATCCATTAGTGGAACACAATAGCTTGAATGAAATTTCAGCCCTCACTGAATTAGGTGACGTTACAGCAGAACAGAGGGAAGCTCCAGCACTATTAAAGACCATAGAGGCCTTGGAGAAAGGAGAATCGACCAATGGAGAGTTCCAACTTATAAACGGGACATTGTATAAGAGCAACTACGATCCACTGAGCCCCTGTTAGCTACTGGTCGTACCAGCTCATCTCTGTCCAGCTGTTCTCAAGTATTTCCACGATTCTCCAATATCCTCTCATCTGGGATTCGTGAAGACACTAGTCAGAATCAGACGCAGGTATTACCGGTATGGTCTCTACCGATATGTCAAGCACTATGTGAGTTCTCTGTAAGGAGTGCCAGAGACGGAGCATGTGCCGCAGTTACCTCCAAGGCACCTGGTACCAATTCCACCTTTAGCATCTCCACTCTACCAGATTGGATGGACCTTTTAGGTAGGTTCCGAAGTCGACAACCGGTAACTGATTAATAATAGTCTGCAATGACTGCCTCACCCGTTACACAGTCACCAACCCTGTGCCGCCTGAAGGAGCTCCAGAGATCGCAAAATTCCTAGTATAAGTCATTATTTTGAAGCATGGTGCACCATGTGTGATGATATGTGATCGAGGAAAAGTATTCATGTCAAAACTAGTATCAGAGGTAATGTGACGTTGCGAGATTGTCCACAGAATCACAACTGCCTACCATCCTCAAACAAATGGTTTTACAGAACGTTTTAACAAGACGTTAGCAGATATGTTATAGATGTACGTCAATGATGAGCAGAAGGATTGGGATACAATACTGTCAATCGTGACATTTGCTTATAATGCAGCAAGACATCACAGGCCATGCCGTTTTTCCTGTTCCAAGGTCGTGAAGCTTAGACGATCATGGATACGCTGCTCCCGTTCTAACTGGACGACACTCAGAATGACTACGTGAAACAGCTCAACACCAGGGTCGAAGAAGCAAGAGAGCTGGCTCGCATATGGACACTGGACGCCCAGGAGAAGGACCGTTAGCAGTAAAATGACAAGCATCGACCTGTTGTGTACAGACTAGGAGATCTGGTGTGGATTTTTACCCTGTACGGAAAGTTGGGCTATCAGAAAAGTTAATGAAGCCATACATTAGTCCGTATCGTATCAATGGCCGTCTGTCAAACGTCACATACGAAGTCGAAGATTATGAGCCGTCCTCAAAACAACAAGAACGAAGAGATCGTTCACGTCCTCTGTATGAAGCCTTAGCACGATCCCAAAGAGTAGATAGAGAGAAAAAGCTTCTCGTTCAAGGACTCTGAAGACCGTTATGATAATAATGAAGCCATGACAGGAGGGTCTGTCGCCTGTCATCGTCACTGCAAAGAAGGCGTGAAGACAGAATAGAAGGATTCTCTGGAACTGCCATACAGAGGACCCATGACAAGATCAAGATCCAGGGCACTACAGCTGGCGCCAGAGAGAACCATTTTTTCCAAAAAGGAGAGCAATGCCGCGAATCTTCCGACGGAATGCGTGTAGCAGTGGTTAGCGTCGCAGATTGCTGTGCTGGAGTTCCCCCGCTTCAAATCCCGCCACTGGCAAGAAATTAAAAAAAATGTTTCTTTGTATTTACTATTCCTAGAACGTGTGGAATTTACGAATCACGGTTCATAGGAACAATCCCTTGTCCGTAATAGAAAAACACAAGTTGTAGGACAAGGCAGTGGTTGCAGCGTCAGGCATGCTGGCGCAACACAGGCTTGCCAGTCGGCTTTACGGTGCAGCTTTTAGATAAGACTTCAAATGTACGGCTATTGTAGCAACACTAAACACTTGCTACATAAGAATAGAAATAACTATGTAACTAACTGCGGAAATATAAAACAATTGTATTAGGCTTATAATACAAATTTTACAAAATGTTTATAACAGTAATTAGATACCGATACGGTAATTCTGAATCACTATCACTTGATTCCTTGTTATTCAGTTCCTTCGTACTACAGAGCATCATCCCTCGTACAGTCTAGTGTATTCGATATCGAACATTTTTAAATGCCTGTTACGCAATCTGATTTGGAACCCACTTCCGTGTCTCAATCACTGGCACACTTGCGCGTTTTACAGGATTCGTCACTTTTCGAAAGATAGTCGGTATACATGTGTTTAAGCTTGACCTTGAAAGATTTATTGAAACAGACGTCAAGTGATTCCTGAATTGACGTCATCCCGCCTCGATGGCGCACGATTAGAACTTTTTTCCACATAATAAATTTCTCCTTGAAATCCTAGTGCTTCATTACAGTTCACACACCCCAGCAAATCACAAAATTCGACGAAACAATACATGAAATCAGAATGAGGCAACTCATGCAAGAATCCTAAAGCCTTATGTATTGTTGGTATTTACGTAGAGAAATTTATTTTTGTTGCTACTAATATTTGAAAGTTGAGCAATAGTAAAGTTCTGTTTCCTTCATTGGATGATGTAAATTCAAGAGTCGAAAATAAAAAGGAAATTAGACTCGTCTTCCTTCTCCTTAACGCCAGTATTTTTATTAGTGCCTGCAAAGCAATCCTGTGTAGCACTGCTTATATTAGACGGAAAAGTTATTTGTGGCAGCTCCTAGCGCCATTTTTCGGAACTTCGTTCGCTTTGCGCCCGATTTAAACCGCAGGCGGTTTTTTTGGTCACCAAAAACCGGAAAAAAGTGCCGCTTTGATTTGGGTAAATACGTTAGATTGTTTTACAATAGACACGCAACTGCGTAAGTTTCGTAGTGGTTTCACTTTGCCGCGGTGGAGTAGCCGAGCGGTCTAAAGCGTCTCGCTGCGGAGCGCGCGGTTGCTCGCCGTGGAGGTTCGTGTCCTCCCGGGTGCATGGGTGTGTGTGTTTGTTCTTAGGTTACTTTACGTAGGTTTAAGTAGTTTGTAAGCTACGGACTGATAACCACGCAGTTTGGTCCGATAGATTTACAAACATTTGAACATTTTTCACTTGAATAAATTGAAAGTGAGATCGTTTTGTTTTAGGACGCCACGTCTTTCAGCGGATCTATGGATAATAAAGTATATAACGCAAACGAAAGCGTACTGTTATGCAAAGTAAACTACAACATTCATAACTGAAGGTCTTCATATAACACTTTGGATTCGGGATTCGGTAGTATCGGCCATATGCATCGAATCGGACACAACCATAACCATAACCTAAACAAAATATCTATTTTAACAGATTAATAATTTATTTTGTTTACAACGTGCATAGTGGTATTCAGGAAGTCCGACATATACTTTGTGTTTCTTATCTGAACATATGTTCGTAAAAATAATGGTTTGAATATAATCATTTTGACTTAACATGAGAAACTGTACAAGTAATTTTGTGTGTTCTAATAACGGAAATGAAAGACGCTAAAAGGAAGCAGTTGTGGGTTTTAGCTGCCCTATACAGCACGTAGTTTGTATGTATTACAAGGTCTTTGCTATAATATGTATCTCACTCTTGTTATATCTGTGATATTGAAGTTTTTTTTGGAGATGTGTTAAAATGCGAAGACAGTTAGTTCTTATATCACAAGCAACGAGCAAGCTCATTGAAAAGAAGGTTATTTTTACAAGGTCTTTGATCACAAGCAAAAATTTCTTTCCCGCCAATGAAATTCAATATGACATTAGCCAATGGCCATGGTGCTAAGTTGTAGAGATGGGAAAAACTGTGATTTTCCGCCGGCCGCGGTGGCCGAGGGGACTGAGGCGCTCCAGTCACGGTCTGCACGGCCATTACGGAGTGTGCGCTGATATGAAACTTCCTGGCATATTAAAATTGTGTGACGGAACCGGGACTCGAACATGGGACCTTTGTCTTTCGCGGGCAAGTTGTTCTAACTACGGAGGAATTTTTATAGTTTAGGTCATTTACAAGACCTTCCAAGCTTGTTTTCCTCTGAGGACTGAAAGGCAGCTTGAACTTGTAAGGTGACAAGCCTTGTGAAGCTATGTTGGCAACGGGGTTCCGCGCCTTGGGCCCGCGCAGTCGGCCAGTGTTATAACAGTTTGCAAAACAAGGTAGCCATGTGTCAATCTGACAGATGAGTCGACCGAGTTCAGGAGCTGGCCGACAGATGGCGGCACCTCTGATGAGTGTCACTTAGGCGTAACGATCACGTGACTGGATTAACAGCGGTTAGAACTGTGTTAATGGCGGGTGCTGGAGAGCACCCGTTTTAGGGCGAAACAATATCATAAAAACTATTTAATAACAGCTGACTCCGATATGGTACGAAGGAGCTTCTAGGTTCGTTCTGAAGCTAAAGAATAGCTTGTTGCGCTCCTATAAACGCGCCTCCGGTCACATTAATAGTTTTTGAGCTATAGTAAATTGAATATTGTCATTAAATAATAATTTTGTAAAACGTATATTTTGGAAGAGCTTTGAGCAAATTGCTCAAACAAGGGCTCAAGTGAAAGCCCTGATTCAGTAATGTTATGTGGTGTATACACCTTTTTTCTCAGAACCAGGGAATTTGAATAAGGGGCTGAAATGTGATTTTATAGCATTACGAAAACTTCGTATTTATTAAATAATTTCAAAACCAAATCATGTATATAAATTCTGATGGCATTTTCTAGCTAAGAAGAAAATTTCTGTTTCATTGACATATACCATATATTTTTTATCATTCATATTCAGTGTAAAAAAGAGAATTTTGTATTGAATAGACCATTATTTGACTGCAGAGTATCGCTTAAGGGGGCGGCCATTTTGTTTTTGGGACTGCGTGTTCGCGTCGCTCAGAGCGCGACAACTTGTGTGTGTGTCGAGAGACTAGACTGTCGCCTGATACTTTGAATTTTTCGGCGAAGTTAGTGAATTTAGAATAATTTTAGGAGTTGCATATGTGGAACTTCAAAACATTTCGTTTGTGGGACTTGTAATTTTCAGCTGATTTGCAGTGTTGGAATTAGAAAATTTCGTGGTGTGGAACTCTGAATTATTTCGCTCACGGAATTTGTAGTTTTCAGCTTAACTGGCATTTCTGGACTTTGAAACATTTTCGGTGATAAACTTTGATTTTGGTTTTCGTGAGGTGGTGCCTTTAGATAAATTGGGCATACTCTGGATTCGAGTGCAGGACTTAAACATTCGTGTTTGTGAACATTTGCCTGAATAAACGACACATAATAAAGAAAGAATAAAAATTAGAACTTTAGCGTACTTTCAGTGAACATTCCTGCCTGCTAGTATTAATATTTTGTTACATATTTTGAGGACATTGCGGCGGATGTGATTGGCACCCCCACAGACTTGAACGTAGCCAATTTATTACAAGCTCAACCAGAGCTGGGCACAAATCGTTAATCCGATAATCGTTAATTAACGACGTTAACTTTTTGAACAATGGCTTAAACATTTAAGTTAATTTAAAAAAAGTTAACGGACTCTTTAACTTCCGTTAATTTACCGTAAGTCCGTTACTTTTGTACCTACTTATTATGACAAAAATCTTGCCGCGTCAGTTATGCTCATTTTAGCGCAGGTCACTTCTGAATGCAGCTACGCCCAGGCTATGGATTGAATCACTCCCTGGAAGCACGCAGTTCATCTTCTGAATGGTGCCGCCAAGACCCGAACAGCGGATCTGGGGGTCCAGGGAAAATCCACAACTTATCGTAAGCCTGCTCCAACTGAGGGTAAACCGGGACTCTGCGTATACCTGCACTGAGTGAGTCTATACCCGGCGTCATGGAAGAAGGCGCATAGAGGCGGAGCGAGGAGGGGAGGAGCTGCGGCCGAGCGCGGGAGAAACATTGCGCAACTCGCGGCCAGCCACGCGCCTACAGAATGAACATTATTGGCTGTCATTGCGGCAATGGAGGGGCATGCGCAGAACTGCTGAAAACTGGGCCGCCTTTTAGCTGACGCTGACTAAGGAAGAAAGATTAAGAGTTTAACGTCCTGTGTCAGTGGTCTGACTCGCCGGCAGTAGGGTTGTCGCTTGTTAAGTTCGCTTGAAGTGCACCTTTTGCCAGATGAAGTGATCCGACAAGGAAAGTACTTGGGCTCGAACAAAAAAATATACACCAAAATCGTATGAGAGATAATGTAAAGGTCCCTTATTACACTAGTGATACTCCCGCATCTGCAAAACTCTGCAGTCGTCCGTTAGAGGCCTCTGCGTGTGCCATGCCACATTGCACTTTGACCTGTCGGTTCGCCAGTAGGGACGGTGCAGTGTGCCTCCGAAGTTGCGTTTTGTGACGTTATTTGTGTGGTGAAGCGTCAGATGGGGTGGCGATTGTTAATCAATCCTGTTAATGTATTGCGATTGATTGAGATGAAGTTACGAACAACCCTTCTTCGTGAAAACGGTATTAGTGTAGAAGATGAATCACTCGCATGCTTTCTCGTATCTGTTATGGTACAGAAATATGAGCGTAAGTTAAATGCTGTTTTAACACTAACACATAATGATGATAATAGGGATGATAACGACGAACAACTCATTCAAAGCAGTAGTGCTACGGTAAGTGCGGGAAGAGGCGATGGAAGCAGTGGCAGTGAATACCAACAGTCTTCCGAGAAGAAGGTTAAAGTTGCAACTATCATCACTGCTTTTGATGACAATACGCTAGAGAACATGTACGATGATTATTACATAAGTTATAGTTAAGATATCTGCATTACGTATGGCGTCTACAGTGACATCTACAGTGCTATCTGGAGCATGATTGCAAAGTTTTGCATAAAAACGACGCCCACCAGCACATTGAGGTGAACGTAGAGATCCTGTAAGCAAACGTTCATACAGATATGTTTGTTCGAGCCCATGTACTTTCCTAGTGAGTGTCGAAGAAGATTTGTGTGTGAACACGTTATCATGGGCTCAACAATTGCTGGCCACATTTGAGTGATTTTGTTAACATCTAGATCGCGAGAACAAATACTCTTCAACTGTAAATTGTGCCTTCCGAAATAATCAACAATTAAGGCTCACCCTTCAAGCCTTACTAATCTTAAACAGCACATGAGGAGATGCCATAAATCGCAGTCCCTGCAGTTTTAAGAAAGAGTCAACGCAGCTCCCGGTCGAGGAAAATCCAAAAAAGATGTTAATATTTTGCATTTCAATCTCGTTAGTGGCGCCAGTAACAGTACTCCCGCTAAAAAATACTACAGATAAGCACTGGGCAGTCTTTTGGTATTGCAGCGGTGTAGCCCAAGCTAGTGTGGATCAGAGCATAGTCAACTTCTTTGTTTCCGACATGATACCTTCACATGTCATCGAAACGAAGTCGTTTGAGAACTTAATAAAAACTTTAAACCCCACCAAAAGTACAATACGAGTTAACGATTGACGTTAACTTCCGTTAAATTTTCCGCACAGTAACGATTTAACGTTTAACGAAGTTAACATTTTTGGTAACGGCTTAATTATCAACGAAGTTAACTTGTTGATAAACGGTGCCCAGCTCTGAGCTCAACCATATCTCATGGAGCCCTGAAGGGAATAAATGTCATTTTACGTGGTTGATTAAAATTGTTTGTGTTATGCATTTGTACGTGGGGATCGAGCTGTTTGATTATAAATGATCCATTGACATTTTTTCTTACACCATCACCCAATACAAAATTATCCGTGTGTAAGCTTGCAAAATTAAGATTCGGTAATATAGTATCGCCAGACATCATGAGCACTGATGCGTTGAACAGTTCATGGCAGAGACGATTGTTTTAGTTTCTTCATCCAACAGAATATCTTAAATGGCGTAACAAATGTAAACCTTGCAAAGTGATTCTGGTACACAGAGAAATAAAATACGGAATCACGCATTTGAAGACAAGCGTAGCCTACAACTCCAACCAACAGATGGCACTGCTAGCGGTGTCGCTTGACAAACGCATGTAAAGGCCACGGAGTTTCCGCTATCTTTATAAGCTATTTGGTAACTTCATCTAAGCAAACTTTAGCGTAACTCAGTTGCAGTTCCGCCTCGGTAGCGGCCGCACGCAGACGAGGCGGTGTGCTCGCTTCGCGAGTGTTTGAGGCGCCAGCAGTGAACACTATGGCGTGTGCCATCCAAGATCAGTTGCAACGATACATGCTACATTTTTAATTCCAGTATGGATGTATCCGACCACAGTATACGAATTAGTAGATTGCCGTTTCGAAAAATTAGGACCAAAAGATGAAGAAGTGCTCGGTTTTTCATATGATTTTCTTGCGAATGCCATGTTTGTGAAACTCTACTTAACGTGTAATGGCGTTAAAGGAGGGTATCACCGAATTCGTAAATTCTAGAGGCGAAATCTGCAAATTTTCATGTCGGGCTCGGTCTGCACACGGTCTGCGACACGGTATGCGACGAGTTCAGTCTTTGAAGTTGATAGTATGCGACAGTGTGGCTGATGTAGCCTCGGAACCCGTCTTAAACTGTATGAGCTCCTATAACTAGCTGGGTAAGTCAGTTCGAAGGTCGGAGGAAGGCAACGGCATACCACCTCCAAATAGGACCGTGCCTAGTAAAGCAATGAGGTGTTCAAACCAATCTTCGGATTGTTGACTGCTTTACCCTTTAGTATGCGACAAGCCCTTTCTACATATGACGACGTTGAGAAGATCCACGCGTAAAGGTGGTCCAGTTTGATAATTTCAATGTATATAACGGTGTGAAGAATGCTAAAATAGACCTTACAAAGCATATCCTGTCCAATATTCTTGTCCACGGATTTCGAGCCCTTATAATGTACGATGGGCAGCTGCAAATCTGTGTCCTCTACGGCTCACCCAACCATTTGAAATCCGCATGTCCTTGCTTAATACCTGTACGTAGTAGAGCACAACAGCTTTCTGCACCTGTGGATAGGCAGAATAGTAATAGAACCACGTACGCGGACACACTTATGGGAACGCTTGTCGGCACGGATTTTATTGAAAACAATGGAATAAATGGTGTTTCATAAGAATTTTCTCGCAGAACATCCTCTCGCATTACAACCAACGGACAGCTGACTGCTCCTGTGTCCATCCAATAGGGCGTGCGACGAGGGTGCTCCCACTCAGTGACTCTTGATGTCATTGCAATGGAGCCACTTCTCGAGATGTTTGACGTCGCTCTAGAGGGTCTACAGACGCTGAATACAAAGACAGTCTGCCACGCCTACGCCGACATCAGCGTCATTATTAACAACAATGAAAAGTTGGAACTGTTAGACGACTCGTGCAACACTATGCCAATGCCAACGGAGCGAGAAAGTCATGACTGCACGTTAACTACGTTGACACCGATTGGCTTGACGGTACGGCAGAGTTGAAAAATCTAGGATTAATTACAAGTCCGCGGGGTCATGTTCAGAGTTAACTGGAAACGCAAGCTTAATGTTCTATGAGCAATTATCAAAGAACACAATGTGCGATCCTTAGACCGGTTCCAAAGAGCGATCTCTTTCAATACCTATGTTCTGAATAAGATATATCATCTTTTTGATGTTTTACCTGTTCCAACTGACATAGCGTATAAAATTTTAGCTATTGCCTGCTGGTATGTTTGGTGGGGTAATATTTTTAAAGTCTCGTTCGAGACGACTTCGCTACGTCGGAACGGAGGCAGATTAGGTGTCAAAGATGTCAGTCTCAGTGCATGGCCCTTATTGTGTCCCGCACTTCAAATATCATACAGAGCGACAAAACGGTCCTACCGCTAATCGTTTTAGGCAGTTACGTCCTAAGAATTTGTCAGTATCGACGAATGTGCGCCTTTGAAAAAAGAAAAAATAGGTAATCCTTTCCTTTCTAAGACCATTATGGAATTATTTTTTATTTCATCAAGATCAAACCGTTTGTAATAGTGTGAAGAAAGTTTCTTATTATCTTTTAAAGTATCTAAACAACATATAACTCAAAATGTTTCATAAAGATTTGTTTTAAGGGGAGGGGGGTATTAAAAAATCCTTAAGATTTAAAATAAAAATCTAAATGAAATTTTAATTTCTTAAATTTTACTGTAATATTGTCATTGGGGATCCATCCCAGAAGGCATTATCTTCATCACTGGCTGTGATAGGGTAGTAATGCTTTTCAAATGCATGTACTTGAGTTGACAGATTATTTGGGTTCGAGATTCGGAAGATTCGATTCGGGTTCGATATTTGGCACACGTTTTATTTAATATTCGGTATTCGGATTCGATTCGGTAAAATTGGGGTTCGACCTATCACTAGTTATGATGTTGTATCTAGGAGTGTTTGTTCACCTACTATGTTTAGCGGAATTTGCAAAATATTACATGAGTTACATCAAATAACAGGAATTTTGTGAATTAGTGTCTTGAAACTTATCAAGTGAATAATAAAGTCTAATCTACTTTTATGAAATATGGAGTTTGGTGACATGTAAGAATTGAGGTAATATACATTTTGATTAATTAGTTGTTCATAACTAATATTAATACTGAAAGTTAGGAAATACACGATAAACTCCATAAACAATTACTTTCCACAAGTCTGTGAACTGTAAAACCTATGCTAACATGAAGAAACAATTTGATAATCATTTTGGTAGATTGTGCCATCATATTCACTTTCATAGCAGTGGCGAACCCAGGAGTTTGGTCTGGTCTGGGGCTGGGCTCACAGAAACTTTGTGGCATTTTAACTCAGACCGATGTGTAAAATAATAATAAATGCTCTGAGGGAGGGGCTGCAGCCTCACAGCCCCCTCACCCCCTGAATTTGCCATTAATTCATAGTTACATTTTTTTGTATGAGATCTTTTAAACACAATATAGTATATTTCTGTAATTTTTGTCTTGTTCTGTATCGTTATAAAGCTTCGAAGTCTTTTCCGAAGGAATGCAGTAGCTTCTTCATATGTCTTAACTGAGTTTGATTAATTTTGTGACTATTGTCTTTCTGTTAGGCTCTCTATCATCCATGCATTGTTTCTTCACATACAGAATTCCACAACGGTGTGGGTTCCTGTAGTCGTGTCCTAGTCCATGAACCATGGGCAACGTATGAGTGGCCAAGTAAGTGGTCCTGACAGTTGGGATACCAGTTACTTTGGAAAAAGGTTGGGCATCTCGGACATATTCTGAGTCGTGGCCACCTTTGTGCTCAGACGGCAAAGACTACCAAATCCACCGGTTAGTCCCTCAACCGTTAGGGGTAAAACCCAGTGGGGCCCTGGGCAAGTAAGGCTAGCAACCTGCTTCCCAGATACTTCAATATCATGTTGGCAACAATCAGAGCAAAAGGCCTTGGACCTTTGGAGGTGATAGAGTCCCACCTCTAATTGACAGACTAGGGACTCCTCAGATACGACTTGGCAAACGATCTGGAATGAGATGGGGAGCTATTAATATCAATGGGGATTACACCGGGAAGAAGGTAGAGCTGGCGGAGGCTTCAAGTAAGATGGGAGCAGATGTTTTAGCTGTTAGTGATGTTAGAGTAAGGGGAGAGAAAGAGGACGAAGTCGGAGAATACAAGGTCTACCTGTCAGAAGTTAAAGTAGGAAGAGCACAGTGGGCTGTAGGATTTTACATCAGGAAAGCAATCGAACCCAGCATAATTGCAATAAGGTATGTAAATGAACGACTGATGTGGATAGATTTGGCCATCTAAAGCAAGAAAATTAGGATTGTGGCAGTGTATTCACCCTGTGAAGGGACGGATCAAGATGAGATGGACAGATTTTACAGCGCACTTAGTGATGTAGTTGTTAGAGTGAAGGATAAGGATAGTGTTTTACTCATGGGTGATTTCAACACCAGGAAAGGAAATCGAACAGAAGGTTATGAAAAGGTTATGGGTAAGTTTGGAGAGGATATGGAGGCCAACAGGAAGGAAAACAGCTCTTGGATTTCTGTTCCAGTATGGGCTTAGTTATCACAAACTCCTTCTTTCAGCATAAGGACTATCACCGCTATACGTGGGAAGGAAGGGGAACCAGATCTATCATTGACTATATAATAACAGACCAGGAATTCAGGAAGAAAGTCAAGGACACACGTGTTTTGAGGGGGTTCTTTGATCATACTGATCATTATTTAATTTGCAGTGAAATTGGTTTTGTGAGGCCAAAAGAGCAGAAAGTCAGGTCCATGTGTAGAAGGATAAGAGTGGAGAAGCTTCAAGACAAGGAAATTAGGCACAAATACATAACAATGATCTCAGAAAGGTACCAGTTAGTTGAATGTAATCATTTACAGTCACTGGAAGAGGAATGGTCAAGGTACAGGCACACACTTCTGGAAACAGCTAGAGAATGTCTTGGAACAGTAGTGTGTAAAGGTAGGAAGAAGCAGACAGCCTGGTGGAATGACACAGTCAAGGCAGCCTGTAAAAAGAAAAAGAAGGCATTTCAAAAATGGCTCCATACTAGAAATCAGGCAGACAGAGAAAGTTATATTGAAGAAAGAAACAAAGCCAAACGGATAATTCAGACTCAAAGCAGAAATCATGGGAAGACTTTGGAAATAAGCTAGAAGCTCTGGACCAAGCTGCGGGAAAACTATTTTGGATCGTAATTAGCAATCTTCGAAAGGGAGGGAAGAAGGAATTAACAAGTGTTTTGGACAGGTCAGGAAAGCTGCTAGTCAATCCTGTGGATGCCTTGAGCAGATGGAGGGCATATTTTGAATGTAGGTGAAAAGTTCAATGATGTATCATATTTTCAGGTAGAATGGGTTAGGAACGACGATGGAAATAGGAACTCATTTGCGGAAGTGGAGAAAATGGTCAGTAGATTACAGTGCAATAAAGCGGCTGGGATGGATGAAATTAAGCCGGAACTCGTCAAATACAGTGAAATATCAGGTCTCAAATGGTTACACAGGATAATTGAAATGGCGTGGGAATCGGGACAGGTTCCGTCAGACTGGACGAAAGCGGTAATCACGCCAATTTTCAAACATGGAAACAGAAAAAATTGCAACAACTATCGAGGTATCCCTTTAATTACCGTTGGAGGCAAAATATTCTCAGGTATTGTTGAAAGGAGAGTGCGAGTATTAATTGAGAACAACTTAGATGAAAATCAATGTGGGTTTAGGCCTCTTAGAGGCTGTCAGGGCCAGATCTTTAGCTTACAGTAGGTAATGGAAAAGTGCTATGAGTGGAACAGGGAATTGTATCTGTTTCATAGATCTGGAAAAGGCTTATGACCGTGTTCCTAGGAGGAAGCTACTGTCAGTTCTTCAAGATTATGGTATAGGAGGCAAACTTATGCAGGCAATTAAAGGGCTTTACGTAGAAGTCGGGCAGCAGTTAGAGTAGATGGCAAATTAAGGTCATGGTTCAGGGTAGTTTCAGGGGTAAGACAAGGCTGTAAACTGTCACCACTGTTGTTCATACTATTCATGGATCATATGTTGAAAACAGTAGACCGGCAGGGCGGGATTAAAGTAGGTGAAAACGAAATAAGCAGTCTCGCATATGCGGATGACTTAGTTGTAATGGCCGATTCGATTCAAAGATTGCAAACTAATATTTCAGAGCTCGATCAGAGGTGCAAGGATTACGATATGAAGATCAGCATCTCCAAAACGAAAGTAATGTCTGTGGGAAAGAGATTCAAACAAATTGAGTGCCAAATAGGAGGAACAAATTTGGAACAGGTAGACAGGGATGTATTTTCTCACAGGATGGGAACATAGCGAAAGAAATGGGATCGAGGTGCAGCAAAGCTAATGCAGTGAGTGCTCAGCTAAGATCTACTCTCTTCTGCAAGAAGGAAGTCAGTACCAAGACTAAGTTAGCAGTGCACCGCTCTATCTTTCGACCAACGTTGTTGTATGGGAGTGAAAGTTGGGTGGATACAGGTTACCTTATTCATACGATAGAGGTCACAGATATGAAAGTAGCAAGAATGATTGCAGGTACTAATAGATGGGAATAATGGCAGGAGGGTGTCCATAATAAGGAAATCAAAGAAAAGCTGGGAATGAACACCATAGATGAAGCATGGGAGAAGCAAGGTTACCTAAGAGACTCATGAGCTCGGCAGCGGAGGGTAAGAGGAGTCGAGGTAGACCAAGAAGAAAGTACTTAGATTCGGTGCAGAATGATTTTCAAGTGAAAGGCATAACATCAGACGAGGCATCAATGTTAGCATTGAATAGGGGATCATGGAGGAATTTTATTAGTGGTACTATGCTCTAGACTGAACGCTGAAAGGCATGATCAGTCTCTAATGATGATGATGATGATGTTTTGTATTTTTCTGGCTTGACTTACGACCATCAACGGCGCAGAGTGTGTAAACAAAATTATATTCTATAAAAAATTAAAAGGTACCTGATATTCCTTAAAACTGCCCCGAATAGAGCAGTGAAATTGAGAGTGATATTTAGGTCCCTGTACAATAAACACTTCCAACTAATATATATATATATAATTGAAGGCACTAGCTCGGAGTCACTTATCTAAAGTTTTACATGAATTAATTTGTAAGACAAGTTTCGACCCATTGAGCTACTGGAAGTAAATGTTCAGTTAATGTGTGTTATCAGTGACGAAGGCAGATTGGTAAGCCAGCACGTTCTATAAGTAAGCACTTTCTGTAACCGGACTGTAGAGGCATAGCAACTCCGATCACTGGAATTATTGCGAGTAATGTGACTCATTTCATTTCGCATTTCTATCGATCATAAGTAAAATGGCATTACGCATTCATCCACACTGTAACGTTTTGAAGACAGAAAAATTTATTTAATGAGATATAAAGGCCAGTAAAACATACAGTTGTTACTTAATATTGATTCTGAGTATAAAATGTGGTCTCCGTTCACATGACCAGCCTCGTTGACCTTACTTCAGAATCGTGTTTGTGCTATGTAGGTAGCTTACAAGGAGAAAGCACAACCTGAAAATTCAAAACTTTTTAATTTAAAGTTTTTGAAATTTTATTTTATGGTTCACTACCTGCCAAAAGTCTGAAATATAGCAACCCAAACTCCATATGTAACTAATGAATCGAGGTCAAAGTAGAACAATTCTTGGACAGTATTGGCGAACTGTATTTACACTATGTATCTGAAAGAAAACGCCTTCTGCTACTGCAAATGAAGTGTTTTTTTTTTATTTCTACAATTCAACCATATGCGTTTCGCCTTTTTCACAAGGCATCATCAGTGGGTGTTTTGAAATATTTACATGTTTCTGTTTACATATGTACAAAACAGTTAGTTTTTAGAATAAAATGGTGTACTTACACCACTTGCTACTCCATATCTCACTCTTACTGGCAACCAGGTCGAAATGTTGCTCTATTTTACAAAAAACGTCGCATTTTCATACTTGCACTGCGTCTACTGTCATAACCGAGTCCAGTGTAGCTTGTTTTGTAAGTGTTGCCAACTTTCTTAGCTTATTTGTAATTCAACTGTTTTTATTGAAAGTGTGTTGGAAGTATCTTTATGTGGGGGAGGGTGCTTTTTTATTTCTTCACACTTTTATTTTTAATTTATTTTTTATTTGAATGTGTATCTATGTGCGTGCGTGTGTGTGTTTGTGTGAGTGTATGTGTATGGGGGGGGGGGGGGGGAATTGTGGGTTTGTGACTGTATATTGGGATTTGTGTCTACCATATGGTCAATCAGTGAAAACAGTGATTGATCCGTCAAATTTATTTAGTCATTTTGTAGCAATTTTTTCTCAACTTTTGTTTTATATATATGGTAATTTTCTTGTAATCTTAGGAGATGTTTTTCATTATTTATTCTAATTATCTTCATGTCTTTTTCTACTGTGGTGGATTTGTGGTTATATTCTTCCTGATGTTCTGCGTAAGTGGAGTGGCTTGTCTTGTATTTCCATGCCCTGATATGTTCTTTTTATCGGGTGTCAAATGTTATGCTGGTTTGTCCTACATACCTTCCATAACATGAGTTACATTGTTGTTGTATATTCCAGCTCTTTGGTAGACATCTGTAGATATAGTTTGTGGGACATATATGAAGATAATTAGAATAAATAATAAAAAACACCTCCTATCATTACAAAAAAAGAAAAAAAGAAAAAAAAAAACGATGCTGAGAAAAAGTTGCTACTAAAAGACCAAACAGATTTATTTATTTACTTATTTGTTTATTCATCCATTGATCACTGCTTAGACCGATATTGGATACGTCAGTATATTACAGTTACAATATACAATGCAATAAAAATATACAATATAACATATATAAATGTAAAGTGCGGTACAGAACAATAATCACGGGTATCTATTATCTAATTCCGCCTTAAATTTAGTGTGTTTATAGACATATTATATATTTCACGTGTAATTTTAATTACAAGTACTTGTAGAAACTTTTTGACATGTCCTTAAAACTATTAGTTTATTTGCTATTAATTTCAAAACATTCATGGTCACTATACAGACATGCTGAGTTCAAATATTCTCTTAGTTTAGTTTTAAATGTTGGTGGAGGTTTTATATTTTCTGCCTGCTTAGGAACCTGTTGTATAATAAGCACCCAGCTTTAGTAGGATCCCTATCAGCTAGTTTTATTCGTGTTATGTTGATGTGATAATCATCTTTAATTCTTGTATTATAATTGTGTATTAGGCTGTTTAGTGTTGGTGTACAGTTTATTTTGAGATAAACATACAAGGATGGGACAGTCAACATTTTAAATTCTTTGAATTTTATTTTACAGGACTCTCTTGGTGATGTCTGCCAATACACCTGACTGCTTTTTTCCCCCTTTTCTTTTTTTTCTCCTTTTTGCAGCTTTAGCAGTCACACATGATGTGATGAATCAATCATCGTTTTCAATAATTGATCATATAGTAGACACAAATCACAATACATAATCACAAACCACAATTCTCACCCCCCCCCAAACACACAGATACACTTTCAAATAAAAAAAGGATGAGTGAAAAAATAAAAAAAAGCATACACATACAAAGATACCTTCAACACACTTTCATTAAAAACAGTTGAATTACAAATAAGCTGACAAAGTTGGCAACACTTACAAAACAAGCTACACTGGACACATTTATGACGGTGGACGGCAGTGCAAGTATGAAACTGGGAAGTTTTTTGCAAAATAGTACATTTCGACCTGGTTGCCAAAAAGAGGGAGATATAAGGGGGGGGGGGGCAGGGGGCGTGTTGGTTGTTGCTGACCCCTAGATAACTGTCAGGATGCATAGGCGTGTAGGTCCGGGTTGTGCAGAATGCGCGAACATGTAGAAGTCAGTTTTACTGGCTTTGTTTACAGTACAGGTACCGCGCACGCCAAGTAACTCCGTCATAACTGTGTCGGACGTCCGCTTCCGAGTAATTTGGCATTCCGTAACTGCTATAGCGGGTTATTCCGCCCGGGACTGTATCGACACATTACTCAGAGCGCGTTCTAGACGGAGCCTTGAAGCAGACTGCCGGCGGCGGCCGAGGAAGCGCGTGCTCGGGTTGCGCTCCGTCAGCACTCCGCGATGAGCCACACCCGGGCGCCTTTCGCTCGCTGCTACAACTGCCCCTCTTACATCACCCTCCCTCACGAAAACAAGCTACCGGAGGCGGCTCGAGACCACCTCCTGGGCGTCATGGATCTATTTCGCCAACTGCAGCATCAGAAGGCAAACATTTACTCTGTTTGCAGACACAGTCACGATTGGTACTGAGGAGCGGGTTTTCAAGACAACAATTTCGTACAATACATATGCTGTAGACAAAAGACTCATTAACAAAAGCACAAAGAACACAATACTGACAATAATGTATGGATTAATATTACTAGGAGATTCGAAGGACTTAATACTATTTGCTACTTGAATTAAATTTAGTTCATTATTAGCATTCATTACACTTCCATGGATATTCATAATTAAATCACTGTTCTTGGGAAAATTGGTCAGGGAACGATTTGCATAAATTAGTAGGTATGATTCATTGTAATAAACAGGTAACATTCTAGAATGAAACTTTCACTCTGCAGCGGAGTGTGCGCTGATATGAAACTTCCTAGCAGATTAAAATTATGTGCCGGAACCGGGACTCGAACCTGGGATCTTTGCCTTTCGCGGGCAAGCGCACTACCGACTGTGCTATCCCGACACGACTCGCGGATGCCGCCTCACAACTTCATATCAGCGCATACACCGCAGCAGAGTGAAAGTTTCATTCTGGAAACATCCCTTAGGCTGTTGCTAAGCCGTGTCTCCACCATATCCTTCCTTCCAGGAGTGCTGGTCTTGCATAATTCGCAGGAGAGCTTCTGTGAAGTTTGGAAAGTAGGAGGCGAGGTACTGGCGGAAGTAAAGTTATCAGGTGGCATCGTGTGTCGTGTCGGGATAGCTCAGTCGGTAGAGCGCTTGCCCGCGAAAGGCAAAGGTCCCAGGTTCAGGCACACAATTTTAATCTGCCAGGAAGTTTCAGATAACATTCTAGTTAATGGGAATTTTCCAGCTGCTTGAAAAGTGGTTGGTAACATAGAAGACATATCAAACAAATCACATAATATGAAACTTCCTGGCAGATTAAAATTGTGTGCCAGAACCGGGACTCGAACCTGGGACCTTTGCCTTTCGCGGGCACGCGCACTACCGACTGTGCTATCCCGACACGACTCACGATGCCGCCTCACAACTCCACCATATCCTTTCTTCCAGGAGTGCTAGTCTTGCGTGTTTGCAGGAGAGCTTCTGTGAAGTTTGGAAAGTAGGAGGCGAGGTACTGGCGGAAGTAAAGTTGTGAGGCGGCATCGTGAGTCGTGTCGGGATAGCACAGTCGGTAGTGCCCTTGCCCGCGAAAGGCAAAGGTCTCAGGTTCGAGTCCCGGTTCCGGCACACAATTTTAATCTGCCAGGAAGTTTCATATCAGCGCACACTCCGCTGCAGAGTGAAGTTTCATTCTGAAATCACATGATAAATCAAAGTGTATAAAGTTCAAAATTAATCCACTACCGTTTAATTTAAGTGTGCTTCAGGTGTGTCAAAGGTTTTACAAGTAAAGATGACTTCCAGAGTGGAATTGAAAGAGTAGATAATACCTTCAAGTAGGTACACTATGGGGCTTCCAAGCCAAAATTTGGGGCTTCTGGGCCTGGTGACATCATCAGCGACATCTTGACTGCTGCAAGATGGTGGACATAAACAAGACGGCGGACATAAACAATATGCCGGACATAAGCACTATGGCGGCCATAAAAAACAACCAGATGGCGGACATGAACAATATGGCAAACATGAACAAGATGGCGGTGGCAGCGGGAAGATCATAATAAAAAAATTACATTCATATAACAAAAGTTTATTATTATATGGTTTTTCAGGTATTAGCTTCACGATACCATTGTGATAAACAATAGTGTGCATTCTCCTAATATAGAGAGTATATATCACAACTGTTTAATATCTGTTAGGCTTGAGGATGTTTACTTCAGGGACATTGGGCATTAATTTCACTATTACTTTTCAGTAATTAATGTAATATTACATTTTTTGTGTTTGAATTTTTCAAACATAAGTTTCTCTTTTAGTGCATATATTCTGTACTACTATGGTATTTGGGTTGAAGGGACTTATTTATTTTGCGCATTGCTGGGTCTGAAATTATACAGGGAAAGAAAATTGTAAGTTTAAGACAATTGTTTTTAAAATATACGATAAATCCGAAATTAAGGCTATAAATGTGAGATATCCCATTGCGCTATTCTACTTACACGCATGGGAAAATCATTAAATATATTCCCTCATCTAGTACTTTTGAGTACAAGCTCTGATTTCAAGCAATAATCGAAGCCTCTCAAAGATCTTCTTCAATAGCAATTATTTCATTATTCTGAAAAAAAAAAGTTCAAATGTTTGTTTAGTCTATGGGACTTAACTACGGGGTCATTAGTCCCTAAACTTACAAACTACGTATGAACTACTTACGAACTAGGATGGCACAAATATCCATGCCCAAGGGGGGATTCGAACCCCTGACCGTAGTGGCCGTGCAGACCGTGACTGGAGCGCCTTAGTCTCCACAGCCACCGCGGCCGGCCATTATTCTGAGCTGTATTCCCAGCTCCCTTGGATGCTAGTAACATGATCAATCGTTCCACCAGTTCATTCGGATCATTCCAATGCAAATAACTCACATGTTCAGTATTAGTTTTCCAATCTTTAACTTTCAGATCATTTTCGTTCTTACCATATCCATCCAGCCCATTCCTTCTTTAGCTAACACACCTTCTTTTTCTAACAAGGGGCGCATTATGTTAGTATATTTGTTACCCTTGTTGACATTTATTGGTCTGCTGGAATTATAATTTTGTCCATATGCATTGGTGGAAAATAATATTTTAGCATAACTGAGATGATCCATAGCTGTGTGACTGTTTTTACTGGGTTTGTTTTTAAACAAGAGATTATACTATCCTTTTGTTCCAGAATATTTTACTTTATGAATTATTGAATCATCTCCATCAACTCGTGCTGGGGAGTTTTCAATCGCCCACGTCTTTAATTCATCATCAAACCTAATGCCATATATAGGCTATGCTGTTTTTCTGTCTTGGGGTTTATGAAAAAATAATTTTGCCAGTCTTGCTTCATTCTTGTCAGCACTATCATTATCATTATCCCCTCCTCCTTCTCCCTCCAAATCTTCTTCTTCTTCCTGTTCTTCTTTTGCAACTTGTTCTTCTTTTGCAACTAGAGCTGTGTCATCTGGTTTTATGAATGCACGTTTCTCATCAATGTCTTCAAGTTGATTCTTTTTATCCACAACTCCAGGCTTGAACTGGTGGGTCTCTTGAATCAATCTCTGTAGCGATTGAGTTACTGGTTTCATTATTTTGTTCAGTACACTCTCAGCTTCTGCCTCACGTCTTTGCAGTAAAGCAAATTTCTTGCATATAGCGCATTGAGCTTCCAGTGCACGCTTGTTAAGTTTCTTCCTCTCATTAAAGCGCACATGCAGTGGCGTGATCTCACGTCTTTTTTCTGTCTCACATCTTTGTAGTATATGCAATTTCTTGCGTTTAGCAAATTCAAATGTTCAAATGTTTGTATAGTCTATGGGACTTAACTACGGGGTCATCAGTCCCTAAACTTACAAACTACTTGTGAACTAACTAAGACTAAGTACGGCACAAATATCCATGTCCGAGGGGGGGATTTGAACCCTCGACCGTAGTGGCCGTGCAGACCGTGACTGGAGCGCCTCAGTCCCCTCGGCCACCGCGGCCGGCCTGCGTTTAGCACATCGAGCTTTCATTTACATGCCAGCTGTTGTACAACACATTAAAGAGTTAAGTATATCTATTAGAGATCAGGACGGGAATCTAGTAGATTCTGATGGGGACAAAATAACTCTGAGATTACATTTAAGAAAAGCGAGATGGTAAACCTTTACAGACAAAAACTAACGCATGATGAGATGAATGTGTCTACAAATAGAAAATATAAAAAGAAAAAGACTCAAATGAAGAAGGAAGAGGTTATATAAACGACAGTTGAAGCAGATTAAAAAGACGAAGAAGATTGATGTAAAAAAAGTGTTTCTCTTCATACAAACGAGAACTACTATCGAGAATGGGCTATAATGTGCTATAAATACCAATGTCACTCCCTGTGAATTCTCTTTCAAAATTTGCTACTGTATATAAGGAAAAAACAATGTCTCATTTATTGGGTGTGAGAGAGAAGAGTCACTCCGATAACTCCGTTACCCAATTTCAATTTTGTAGATACAAACCGTATGGTCAACCAGCTTATGGTCGCACTGATAAAATATCGATAACAATAACCGATAAAAACCTGTACCTGTTGCCTTGTGAGAGCCATCTTTATATTCACGGTCGACTACTAAATGCGGATGGATTGGGAGTTGCTACTGATATTCAATTAAACAAAAACTGTATGCTTCACTTGTTTTCGGAAATTCAATATTATTTGAATAACAAGCAAACAGAAGATGTACGCAATCCTGGAATTGTAATGCTGATGAAGGGGTATGCCTCATTCACACCGAGTGAAGCTAATACATTGCAAAATGCAGGATGGGGGGAGATAGAAGAACTAAAAGAATTTGGACTTTTCAGCTTCTGCATTCCACTGAGCATGGTACTCGGTTTTGATGAAGATTACAGGAAGATTGTTTTAAACGCTATACATGAACTTGTGTTGGTTCATAACAGTCACGACACAAATAGCATTATCGCAGATGCCGCCGACACTAAGTCGAAAATTGTGATTGAAAATATTTCCTGGGATATACCTGAAATTGAGGTGTCTGAAAAAGAGAAAATATCATTAATGAAAATGATCTAAGACTGAATTTGGCATTCCTCCACTGGGAACTAACTGAATGCATCATGCTAGCATGCCAGGTCTCAAAACCGTTCGATACATAATTATCGCATTTCAGACAGGAATGGTGTGAACACTGATTGTAGTATATTCGACGCCATTGATTTACCAAAATTAGAGATAAAACTGAACTCATGAAAATATCCCTTCGAGAACTACTCAGTTAACTTTACCACGAAGAATATGGCGCTAGCGTATGCCATGTATAGCAAATTTCAGTCTGTGTATTATGAGACAAGTGGAAAAATTTCAGATCCTCTCATGAGTCGTAAAGAGTTTCAGAAAAGTCCATTTCATGTCTTTGATTGCTCACGACAAGAAGAAAAACTGACACCATCTAACTCTGATATGCAAATTGAAATGAAGCTAGAAAAACCATTTAAAAAGAATACAATGGCATACTGTCTGGTTATTCACGACGCTGTTATTGAAATGATACCATCAACCTCCGATGTTACATGGATGGAATAACGCATAAAAAGAGGAAACATGTACACAATCATATCTGATTGGTAAGGATTCCGCATCGAAAATATTCAATTTCCTTCGGAAAGGATGTTGCCTTTCGGATGTTGAGCAACGAGAGCAAAATGTAAAATTACTGCATAAGTGGTGGATTCCACCTTCCTGTAATATATGTAAGTAATTGTGTCATTCAACCATGCAGGCCGCAATAGCTGAACAACTACACCGTCCAGCACACAAAATTTATCCCAGGAGAAGCATCATCGTGAAAGGAATCGATGATTTACATCAAGCTGATTTAATTGATCTCATTGCATATCACAAATACAATTCAGGGTACAAATATTTACTAGCAGTGATTGATGTCTATTCTAAATACACTTGGGTTGCTCCTCTGAAGACCAAATGGGCTGACTCAGAAAAATATATATGACAAGTGGAAGGATACCAAAAAATTTGCAAACTGACTTGGGTAAGGAGTTCTACAATGGTAATTTCACGAAGTTGATGCAGAAATATAAGATTAACCATTATTCAATGTATTCTGTAATGAAAGCTTGTGTGGTCAAACAATTCAGTAGAACTCTTAAAGGCATTTTGTTTAAATGTTTCACAGGAAAGAGTTCCTACAAATGGACTGATGGAGTACAAGATCTCGTAAGTCAATACAACAATATGAAGCACAGAACCATAAAAATGAAACCAGTTGATGTAAAGGACAATAGTCTTTTATCTACAGTGTACATCAAAATCAAGATGGTGGATCCGTGAAAACCCAAGCTGAAAATCGGTGATTATGTTCGAATTATCAAACACAAGTCTCTTTTCGAAAAAGGATTTACACCAAATTGGTTTACGGAAATATTTAAAATTATAGATGTGCGGGAGACTTATTCATGAACATACTTTCTCGAGGATTACATGTCACAACCGGTTGCAGGAGGTTTCTATTGCGAAGAACTACAAAAGACGAAATATACTACATCATACTTAGTCGAAAAAATCATTAGAAAAAAGGAAAATAAGGCTTTAGTGAAATGGCTGGGATTTGACAGCACTCATAATTCGTGGACTGCAACTTATGACGGAGGTCATACGATGTAGGTTGGTCCTCCAGAAAATTGAATGTCTCACTGCAAAAATGCGTGAGTGACGAATCAAATATTTTGCGCCACAGCTCATGAGCACAGCCTTTCATTGACGCATATGCATGTCCGAGCTGCCTCCCTATACTCCAAGATAAATGGGTATTTCTTAATCTTCTCCTCCTTTTTTCAATGTTGTCATTTCGCTCATGCTGGAGAGCGCTGCAGCGAAACAGAAAACATGTGGATTGCTTATCATGCAACATGATGTGCTGTTATTATCAGGTGACGGCAAGCCAGCTGTACGTCTGAGATAAGCCCCTGTATTCACTTTTGCATTGCGCATTTCGCTGTCACGATCTCCAGCCAAAATTACTGCGATTTGCAACTGGTTTTCGATCACGGAAAAAAAAGGGGGGACAGAAATATGTGAAATGATTTCTCGAGAATAACCAACAACGAAAATTACTGCAATTTAACACTGCTTTTTGCTCGTGAAGAAAACACAGTATGGGGAATCCAGTGAGCTGGTTTTCAATCAATAAAAAAAAAAAACAGTGCAAAAAATGTGAAATGATTTTCTTAAGAAATAACCATCAACGAAAATTATAAAAGTTTGTGATTTCAACTGGTTCTCGATTGCGAAAAAAAATTACACAATATATGGCGGACATAAACAATATGGTGGGGATAAACAAGATGGCGGCCATAAAAAACAACAAGATGGCGGACATGAACAATATGGCAGACATGAAAAAGATGGCTGCGGCAGCGGGAAGATCATAATAAAAAAACTATATATATATATATATATATATATATATATATATATATATATATATGAATTTTATTTACAATATTTACAGTAACTATTTACTTTGTACAATGTATAAAAGTACTTTACGCCTTTTGTGCGAATTCAGTAAGACAAGAATGGGTCTAGTTTTATTTTGTATACATTAAGGACACTCTTAAAAACACTTTTGCACTATTAGAACAAAAAATGTTTTTTTTTTTTTGTAATTTTTCATTTGTAATGACGCCTATGTACAAGTTTTCCGCACTATTAGATTTGTATTGCAGACAAATACGTTTTTTAATCCACCCTTTTATATATATATATATATATATATATATATATATATCAGAAGTTTATTATTATTATTCTGGCATTACAGAAACTGGCAAACTACTAACCTATCCTATTGTTTTGCAGCTCTCTGCTCATTTCAGCATATATATATATATATATATATATATATATATATATATATATATAACAGTTACTCATTCTGTTGTGCAGTCAGCTGTCTTTCTCGAAAGTGTCCCCAAGCTAAAGTACTGACTTTGTCATTGAGGATGTAGCGTTTATCATCGTTTGAAGAGAAAGTTAATTTAGATTCTTTTATTCTTGAAACAGTGTGTAGTTTTGATCGAATTATGTATTGTTCAACAGTTTTCTCTATATCATTTAACACACATTGTCGGTATTCGTTAAAACTTAAAGATTTAGCAGAAGAGCGTTTTATGCCTTTAGCTCTTTGCATAATCCATTGTTCTTCTGTTTCTAGTGCGTACATTTTTGTCCTCAGACCTATAAATTCTGTTATAACATCTCCATTAAATTCATCTTTCAGTTAACCTACTACCTTTTTATTCACAAGTGGAATGTTATATTTGTTGTCTACAGGATAACTCGATGCATCAAACCATTTGTGTCCATCGTTTCTAATCACATCATAAATATTAGCGGTTTTTATGTGGTAAAGTAGGCTATCTGTGTCAGTATATTACATTTTAACATTGTTTGCTGGAAATTGTTTGAACATATAACCACAATCAAAATCAGCAAGAAGTGTCTTTGATATGTCTAAAATGATGATGATGAGCTTGAACATCAGCGACACCTGAAATACAGGCATTTAGAAAAATCTGCGGTGGTTGAGCACAGCCTGTTAAATGAACATCGGATTTTGTTTGAAGAAACGAGAGTACTGGCTCACGCTTCCAACTACTGGGATTCTGTCATCAGGGAGGCGATTGAAATCAGATTATGCGATAATAATATCAATAGAGACTCCGGATATGCACTCAGCAAGGCATGGAAGCGAGCACTGGAGAAGGAGAAGGAACAGATGTTGGCTCCCAGAACCTTTAGTACTTCCCGCGGATTACCGCCTGCTGCGAGAGATGGCGCTGGTAACAACGCGGAATAGAGTGCGCTAGAAAATTCTAGGTGGTCAGATGGCACCACCCTAGTACGCGCCATTACCGCTGTGACGTAAGCTAGCCAATGAGAAGCCGTCTCCTGGTTATATAAGCGGAAACCTCCAGCTCACGGCAGTCAGTTTTACCCCTGACGACGACTATGGAGGATATAGTCGAAAGCTTGGGCTCCTACCAGTATTTGACGCGGCAAGAACACCGAGAGTATTTTATTCAAGAATTACGTCACGAAAGACTTCGTACTCATATTAGTTTCCGCTACGGGGAGGACGACGTCCATCAACTGGAGAAGATGCGCCTGAAACAGTCACAGTTGCTGAGTAACCTGGCTTTTCTACAACGCTGCCGTGACAAGGAGGTAGTACCAAAGTTTGCAGTTGTGAAACATCACATCCGAACTGCTGCAGTGAACAGAATATTATGGAAGACAAGCCATGCAATCGTCAAGGAAAGAATACGTCACACCAGGTATGAACTTGATGCCAACGCTCGTACCTTAACAGCTGCCATTTACTTCTGTCTGCTGTTCTGTCACCTTGGGACTGGGAAATGGTCGACATGACTTTGGCTGCATATCAACGATCTAATTTAAGCAAGATAACGGAAAAACAGGCCGACAAATTTGTTCGCCTCAATCGGAAACAAAGTGTTGCAGAATCCAAAAATGATAACCGCACTGTCATCAATTTATCCGACAAGGAAATGGATGAAGCCACCATTTCTGTTCTCAATAAAGGACTGAATTTTGCGCCCGCTCCTCGTAAGATACCAGTGGCCGAGATTATCAGTGGAGTGGAACAAGCGGTTCGACACCTTCCTGAAGAAGCTGCAGATGATATAAGGCTCGCCACGAGTCGGATTTTAGCAACAGCCAAACATCCAAAGTCCAAGATAAGTAGAGAGGAGAAAATGGCACTGAAATCACTGGAGAAGGACAGCGATTTAGTTGTTTTAACTGCTGACAAGGGGAATGCTACAGTCATCCTCAATACTATCAACTATCACGAGAAAGTGAAAGTGTTATTGGAAGACACCACATACCGGCGTCTCAAACGTGATCCCACAACAACACTTAGTAGGAAGACAGGGGAGCTGTTGAGGACATCTGGCCTCTCAGAAGAACTAGTGAAAAATCTAAGACCTAGAGCACCCAGGCCACCCAGGTTGTATGGTTTGCCTAAGGTGCATAAGGATGGGATCCCTCTAAGACCGATTGTCTGTGCCATTGGATCACCCACTTATCGGTTGGCCAAATACTTAACAAAATTATTGTCACCAATAGTCGGCCACTGCTCTCATCATATCAACAGTTCAAAAATGTTTGTTGACATCATTAAGCAGATGAGGACAGACCAGAATGACATAATGGTCAGCCTCAATGTGGTTTCTCTTTTTACGAAAGTACCAATGGAAGACACATTAAAACTGCTGGCAGCTCACTTCTCTCCTGAAATTTTGAAGTTGTTTCGGCACACTTTGACGACCACTTATTTTTTGTATGGTGGAAATTATTATGAAATGACTGACGGAACAGCCATGGGTTCGCCACTGTCACCAGCCATTGCGAACTTCTTCATGGAGGAATTTGAAGAACGAGCGTTGAACAGTGCTCCCTTTCGTCCATCTTGCTTCTATAGGTATGTTGACGATACATTTTTAATCTGGCCACACGGGAATGAGGCACTGCAGCAGTTCGTGGATCATTTGAATGGAATACACCCCAACATAAGATTTACAGTGGAAGTACAGAAGGACGGGAAGCTACCCTTTTTAGACCTGTTGGTTGAACGAAAATCAGATGGACGACTTGGAGACTCTGTGTAGAGAAAGCCGACGCATACAGACTTGTATCAGAATGCCCGTAGCTTTCATCATCCAACTCAGAAGAAAGCTATGCTGAACACCTTGGTACACAGAGCAAGGATTATTTCAGACGAAAACCACGTCGACTCTGAGATTAACCACCTGAAGAAGGTCTTCAGAAAGAATGGCTATTCCTCCCGTGATATTAGGTCCACACTGTCGAGGAAACCTAGACAGGATGCTATTTCTACAAATCAAGAGGACCAACACATCGCGCGGCTTCCATTCTGCGGTGCAACAAGCAGTAAAATCGGAAGAGTCCTAAATAGGCAGGGGATCCGACCTGTCTTTCGTCCTCCCAAGAAGATGAAAGAAATGATGCCACCCCTCAAAGACAGCCTCGGTCTTAGGGTGCCTGGAATATATAGCATTCCGTGCGAGTGTGGCAAAAATTACGTGGGGCAGTCAATAAGAACTGTTTCTGAACGCTGCGTTGAACATCAGCGACACCTGAAATACAGGCATTTAGAAAAATCTGCGATGGTTTTTTTTTTTCTTTATTGTCGTTTCAATTCCCCTAAAAGAGGGGCGTGCCGGCAGCACTCACTGGCGCTCTTCGGCCTACAGAAATAAAATTTGTCAGCGGAGAACATAAAAACACAACGGAGATAAAATTTTGGAGATAATACAGACATAAAACGGAGATTTAAAATGGAGATAAAACAAAGTACATAAAATGGAGGAAACAGTGGTGACATAAAACACTTGGAACGGCGAAAGTGGTGAATAAAAACAATTGCTCGAATGTCAGTGGCGCACACACACAATTAAAATGAGCATAGGGCAGCGGCCATGGTGAGACCGTCCGCTATTTGGAGTTAAAATAAAAAACACAACACACACTTCGAGAGATACACAAATAAAAGCTGATGGTGTCGGCTGCGGGTTGGCCGTCCACTGTTGTAAGATAAAACAATTTAACTAAAACACACCACACTTTTCGAAGCACAAAGGAGGTTCCGTAGATGTTGGGGCACTGACAGCATTGAAGATGTGGTGTGGGGGGAAAAGGGGTGAAAGGAGATGGAGAGGGTGGGGAGGAGCCACAGAGCCGGTAGGGAAGGGACGGGGGGGATGATGTCCCAGGAAGCCACGGGGAAAAAGGATAGGGGAGGGCGGTAAGAGGAGGAACCGGAGGGACGGAGGAGGGGAGAAGGGCCAGGAAGGGAGGGATAGTCGGGGCCCTCAGGGAGAGAAAGGGGAGAGGGAGCAAGGAGAAGGATCAAAGCTGGTATGAAGGGTAGATGTCAGGTCGGAGGGCATCATCCGGGAGGGGGAGGGTACGGAAGTTGCCACGGGAAAGGATCCTGAGGGTGGACAAGTGGAGAGCAGGGGGAATACAGTGGTGGAGGCGCGGCAATGTACCAGGTGCAGAGAGGAGGGGATGGACTAGAGGATTAGGCGGATCTGATTTGCAGGATATGTAACGGAGGCGGAGATTTTCAATAAAGAGAACGAGTCTGGGGAAAGTAATGAGATCATAGAGGATCCGCGTGGGGGAAGGGGGATAAAGTGGGATACGGAAGGCGAGGCGAAGGGCATGGCGTTCCAGTATCTCCAGAGATTTGTAGAAGGATGGGGGAGCGGAAATCCAGGCGGGATGGGCGACACAGAGGACTGGGCGGATGATGGATTTGTAGGTATAGAGGATGGTAGAAGGGTTGAGGCCCCATGTTCGGCCAACAAGGAGTTTGAGGAGGCGGAGGCGGGAGCGGGCTTTTTCTTGGATAGCGCGTAGATGGGGAGTCCAGGAGAGGGTGCGATCAATAGTGAGGCCCAGGTACTTTAGGGTAGGGGTGAGACGAATGGGACGGTTATGGAGGGTCAGATAAAAATCTCGGGGACGGAAGGAACGGGTTGTACAACCTACGATGATCGCCTGGGTTTTGGTAGGATTTATAGACAGGAGCCACTGGTTGCACCAAGCGGCAAAGAGGTCAAGGTGTTCTTGGAGCAGGCGGTTGGAACGGGCAAGGGTGGGAGCTAAGGCAAGGAACGCGGTGTCGTCAGCATATTGGAAAAGGTGTACGGGAGGGGCAGGCTTAGGCATATCCGAGGTATACAGGAGGTACAGGAGGGGAGAAAGGACAGAGCCTTGGGGCACACCAGCAGAGGGATAAAAAAGACGGGAGTCGGTGTTGTGGACGGTAACATAGGTGGGGCGGTCGGAGAGGAAGGAGGCAATGACCCGGACGAGGTTGATGGGAAGAGCATAGGTTTGGAGTTTGAAGAGCAGGCCAGAGTGCCAGACCCGATCGTAGGCCCGTTCGAGGTCCAAGGACACAAAGATGGCGGCACGACGGGAATTTAGCTGGAGGGAAAGGAGTTGCGTAAGTCGAAGGAGTTGGTCGTCAGTGGAGAAGGAAGGACGAAAGCCACATTGGGTGTCGGGGAGAAGGCGGTGGAGGTGGAGGTGGTGATGGATGCGACGGGACAGAATGGATTCGAAGACCTTGCTGAACACTGGGGTGAGGCAAATCGGGCGGTAGGAGGAGGCATCAGAGGGGGGTTTGTTGGGTTTTAGGAACATGAGGACTTGGGAGATTTTCCACAGGCGGGGGTAGCAGCCAGTGTAGAGGATGGTGGTATAGAGGGAAGCAAGAGTGGTGAGGAAAGGGAGGGGACATTCTTTGAGGTGGCGGTATGTGATGCGATCGTGGCCGGGAGATGTGTTGCGTTTGGTGCGCAGTATCAATTGTATGTCGTGTACAGTGATGGGGGTGTTAATGTCCGATGGGGGGATGTGGTCCAGGTAATGGAAGCCAGGAGCCAGGGGTGGAATGGAGACATCGGTTTTTTCATGGACATCTGGGAACAAGGAATAATCAAAGTTAGGATTTTCAGGGATGGAGAATACATCAGAGAGGAAAGAGGCAAAATGGTTGGCCTTACTGGCATTATCAGGAAGGGGCTGGTCAAGGTGGAGGAGAGGGTATGTGGGCATAGGTTTCGATCCAGTGAGGCGGTGGAAGGCGTTCCAATACCGAGACGAGTTGATTGGGAGGTGGGCATTAAGCCGTGTCACTGTCTGATGCCAGTCCAGGCGTTTTTTGGCAGTCAGGAGGCTGCACACGTGTTGCTGGAGTTGCCGATGGCGGAGGAGTGTATCCCGGTCACGGGTTTGCAGGAAGGAGCGGTACAGGCAGCGGGATTCCCGCAGAAGAAGGACAGCCTGTGGCGGGAGTGTGGGATGGTGCGGCTGGATAGCTTTGGTAGGGATGTGCGAATGGATAGCATCAGACAAGGTCTGCTGAAGGAAGGAGGCAGCTTGGTCGATATCATCGGGAGAGTGTAGGGGGAGATGGTGGCTTTCGACCTGATGGGTGATGGAGAGGCGAAAGGCATCCCAGTCTGCTCGGGAGTAGTCATGGACGAGTTTAGGAGGTGGAGGTGGGCGAGGATTCTGTGGGCGATGGACATTGTGTGTGAGGGTAAGGAGAACAGGGTCGTGATCACTGCCTATGGGGTCAAGAACATCGGCGGTGATGCGCCCAAGGAGATTGGGAGAGACAATGACGACATCAGGGGTGGTGTTGCTACAGGGTCGGGTGTGGCGTGGGAGTGGGACAATGTCGCCATTGATGGTAGGAATGAACTGATGCCACCGACGGAGTTCGGCAGGAGAGCGGGAGTGGATATTGAGATCAGCGGCGACCACGTAGGTTGTGAAGGTGCTATCAATGTGAGCAAGGAAGTCATAAGGGATGAGAGCATGGGAGTGGATATAAATAGTAGCACAGGTGACAGTGAGGGAAGGGAGGAAGAGGGTGTGGATGAGATGTTCATAAGGGATGTTGAGGAGGGGATGTGGCCGAACTGGGTGGTGTCGGAGATGGCCGAAAGCCACTCCACCTCGTGCAGGGGGATGGGGAGAGTTGTGACGGTGTAGGATATAGGGTGTGGTACTGACATGTATGTGAGGGAGGAGGAAGGTTTCGTTGAGGAGAAAGGCATCCACGCAGTGTTGGTTTAAGGTGATCATCAGGAGGAGCTTATTGGTGAGAAGGGAGCGAATATTGGAGTACAGGATGTTAAATCGTTGCTTCGCCATAATGAGGTTGAAAGGTGGGGAGAGGGAGAGGAAAAGGGAGCGGGTGTGGGGACTAAACTAGGGTGTGAGGATGGTCGGTTCGGGAGAAGGTGAAGTGGATGTGATTTTGAGAGGTTGTAGCCTTAAAATCAAGGTTGAAGAGGGAGCGAGCGGCCAGGGAGACTTGGTGGAGGGTGTGAGGGCGCTGGAAAGGGTGGATATTTTGGAGGACAATAGTCAGGAACCGGATGATGTCCTCTGCTGTGGGGGGAGGGCATAAGGAGTTATTAGCGGGGATTGGGGGATCAGTGGGACGGACAGGAACGGTGAGTTCTTCTTTGGTGGGAGGGGGGCGGGACTTACATTTGTAAGAGTAGGAGGGGTGTGCCCCACCGCAGGTGTTACAGGAGGGGGTGGTGGCGAGGTTAGGGCAGGAGGTTTGGAAGTGTTGGCCTTTGCAGTGGGGGCATACAGGAGGGAGACGGCATTTTTAGGTCAGGTGATCATTATATGTGAGGCAACGGGAGCAGCGGTATGACTGGGGAGGTGCTCGGGAAGGTTCCACCTGGTGCAGGCGGTTGTAAATGAGGGCCCCATTGCGGAGGAGGTGGTTGATGGATGGCGCGTCTTCTGTGAAGATGCGCATGAGGTAGGTGGGGCCCGTCGCATTGTTAATTCGACGAGCTGAGCGGATGGATAGGCGGGGATCCCGCCGGAGTTCCTCCAGCACCTCTTCCTCTGTGATCCCCGGGTTCAATTTGGTGATCACAGCAGTGAGCGTGGGAGGACGACGGGGAGGAGGGGATTAGCGATTGGAGGCTGGAGGGGGGAGGGGGACAAGGGTGGCACGGGGTCCAAAGTGGACGCGGGGGATCTTGTGGAGGAGCTGTGTGTGGAGATCGGGGTCAGGTGATTTGAGGAGGACAGAATCCCTCCGTGGGACGATATGGGAGATGGGGGCAGAAGGAGCATACTGCCGAAAGAGGAGAGTGAGGGCACGGCAGTCTAGGAGTTGGGGGTCAGGGTTATTGAGGACGAAAGTGTGGAGAGCAGATGTTTGAGAGGGGAGGAGGGGTGGCGGGGGGGGGGGGGGGGGAGGTGGTGCAGGCTGGGTAGGGGGGAGAGGGGCGGCTTCCATCGGGACCGGTGGGCCAGTGGCGAGAGGGTCGGCGGGCTTTTTCGTCACCGAGGAGGTGGCATCTGTGGATGCCCGTTTTGTCTTCTTTGGTTTTAGGAGGGCTTGGGAGGCAGGAGTGGGGACAGGGGAGACTGGAAGGTGGCGCGGAGCCGGCCCTGTGGCTGCGTCGTCGGGTGGGAGAGGACTGGAGTCGACTGCGGTCTGCCGGGTGCGAACCGCGGCACGGTCACCGCGGGAGTCGGGGAGGGGAGGGAAGGAATCGAGTGGGGGAATGGAGGAAGGGGCAGGAGAGTGTGGGACGAGGGCAGCGGCTTGTGTGGGGGCAGAGGAGAAGGCGACGGTGGAGGGAGTGGTGAGGGTGAGGAGGGAGGGAATTGTGGCAGGAAGAAGAGGGGAGGATGTGCTCCAGGAAATGGTGGTGGGGGCATGGGAGGGCGAAGTAAAAATGATGGTCGAGGACACAGTGGTAGGGGGCAGGGTCGACATGGCAGAGTCGTACAGTCACCTTAGCTGTAGAACACTGCTCCGGGATCAGCGGCGGCGGCGGACGTCCCTCCCGGCGGCCCAGGTGGGGGCGGGAGCGGTGCGGCGCGGCGGCGGCGGTGGGACGCGCTCCGACGGGCTGGCGGCCGGGCAGAGCGCGCTGGGCGGCGGTGAATTCGGCGTGGGCCGGAGGAGCTCCGTTCGGGGCGGCGGCGGCGTCGGCGAAAACACCGGAGGCGTCGGACGCCGACGGTGCGGCGACACGACGATGCTGCAGTCCGGATCGGCTGGGCGGTGGGGCCCTGATCGGCAGTCGGCGACAGCGGCACTTAACGGCGACAGCGGCCGTCGCGGCGGCAGACAACAGCCGAAGACGATAGCACACAAACGTAATAATAACTGCGAAACACGAAACAAATACCGCACTAGCAACGTAGTAAGAGCGATGACTCTTACGGTGTAACGTAGGTGTCTGCGGTGGTTGAGCACAGCCTGTTAAATAAACATCGGATTTTGTTTGAAGAAACGAGAGTACTGGCTCACGCTTCCAACTACTGGGATTCTGTCATCAGGGAGGCGATTGAAATCAGATTATGCGATAATAATATCAATAGAGACTCCGGATATGCACTCAGCAAGGCATGGAAGCGAGCACTGGAGAAGGAGAAGGAACAGAGGTTGGCTCCCAGAACCTTTAGTACTTCCCGCGGATTACCGCCAGCTGCGAGAGATGGCGCTGGTAACAACGCGGAATAGAGTGCGCTAGAAAATTCTAGGTGGTCAGACGGCACCACCCTAGTACGCGCCATTACCGCTGTGACGTAAGCTAGCCAATGAGAAGCCGTCTCCTGGTTATATAAGCGGAAACCTCCAGCTCACAGCAGTCAGTTTTACCCCTGACGACGACTATGGAGGATATAGTCGAAAGCTTGGGCTCCTACCCGTATTTGACGCGGCAAGAACACCGAGAGTATTTTATTCAAGAACTACGTCGCGAAAGACTTCGTACTCATAATTCTTTTTATTATATAATGTGCATATCCGTATTTTAGGCATACCTGCTTTGCCGGAGTGAGGAGGTGCAACCATTTTCTCAGGGCATAAAGATAGATCTGAGTGTAGATCATGAATATTTTCTGGATACTGCAGACCAACTTCTAAAATATAACCTATATCTGAATCATCAGCTATTTTTGTCACATCAAAGTTATTTGCAGGCATCCATGTGAAATTGAAGATAGATAGGTACTGTTTCATTGACCAGCTACATGCCAGCGAAACATTGATTTTTAATGGCTGATTAAGGTCTTGCACCTTGCTGATGAATAGAGACTGACATGCTCTAATAAACTCTTTAGGATCCTTAATGCCAAGCGTATTCACAATCTTCCCTGTGCAAATGCGTCCTTTGAGTGCACTCGCTTCACAGACCCATTATAGTGTATCATATTTAAATCGCTTTGCAGAAGGCTCATCCATTGCAGACACAATGGCGCACTGAGGAAATTATTCACAATATTGTGGTTTTATCCGAACGACTGTTTTGCCAAAGACACTAAGTCACAGAGAAGTCATACTGCAATACCAAAGACATTGCTATAATCGATATATCGAAATTATACGACTAACAATTTTTAAAAAAAAGGTACTGCATATCACCTCAATAAAAGTAGTAGTTCTCTGATGTCATTTTCCTTGTTGAATAACAGCTTTAATTCTACAAGTAAGGTGGAAATAATTTGTTAACATGAATATTGTCTAGTACATTAGATTCCGGGAAATTCACTTCTTCTGCTGATATTTCTGCCGCGTACCTTCCGGCCATCTTCAGAGTGAGTCGAAGACTCAGACTTAGACTCAGATTCACTCTGAAGATGGCCGGAAGGTACGCGGCCGAAATGTCAGCAGAAGTGAATTTCTCGTGGCTGCATTACCAAAATCTAATGGACTATACATTACGCCGTGAAAAGTTGAAAATGCACATGAATATTGTCCTCTCGCTATTAATAACACAATAGGCAAAAAAAAATTCTATTCAGTTTACTCAATGATTTCCCGTGTAAGTGACACTAGCTGAATGTCACTATAGCATTTGCAGCAACATTGTGGAATCTGTTGCATCAGTGCATTAACATAACCTGCAAAAAAAAAAAAAAAAAAAAAAAAAAAAAAAAAAAAAACCGTACCAAGTACGATTTTTGTACCACTGTCTTAAACTTACAATTTTCTTTCACTGTATAATTTCAGGCCCAGCAATACGCTAAATAAATAAATCCCTTCAACACGTGTTGAATGTATACACAAAAAGCGAAACTTATGTTTAAAAAATTCAAACAAAAGAAATGTAATATTACATTAATTACTGCAAAGTAATAGTGAAATTAATGCCCAACGTCCCTAAAGTAAACATCCTCAAGCGCAACAGATAGTAAACAGTCGTGATATGTACTCTCTACATGAGGAAAATGCACACTATTGTTTATATCAAATATCACAATGCTGTTGTAAAGCTAATACCTGGAAAACCGTATAATAATAAACTTCTGTTAGATATATATGATTTTTGTATTATGATATTCCTGTTGCCACCGCCATCTTGTTCATGTTCGCCATATTGTTCATGCCCGCCATCTTGATTTTTGTTATGGCCGCCATCGTGTTTATGGCCGCCATCAAGTTTATGTCCGCTATCTTGTTTATGTTCGCCATCTTGCAGTGGTTGAGACATCACTGATGATGCCACTGATGACGTCACCTGGCCCAGAAGCCTCAAATTTTGGCTCAGAAGCCCCATGGCGTACCTACTCCTTCAGAATATCGTTTAAGAAATTGGTGGTAAAGATGCTTTAAAATTCTAGTGGAATCATCTTGTGGTGGATTATTCATAAACAATTCTTTCTCACACCTGTACACTCTACTGTCTAAGAACACTGCTGACTCTGGGCAAATTAACTTATGACTGTGTTTACATATGTGAATATCAGGTTCATTTAAAGATACAAAATACCTTAGATCGTTACTGATTAGCAAAGAATCCTTTAGTTGATACATATCATGAATTCCTGCTTCCTTCCATTTTACCAGGTATGTATGAATCTTATACATTTCAAAATTATGTTTAGATCTGTAATTGTGGGTATAGAAACAATAACAGTTAATTCGTTTTCAATCATTAAGGAGTGTATTGTTAACTTGTAGTGAACATATAGACTATAGGAATTAACAGGGTAAATCATGGTGGATGTTGCATCTAATTTACGTTCAGTCAATAGTAGGAGTTCTAAAAACTGGTATGGGTGCAATAATACACCATTCAAGCAGTCATTTGAACTTCTTTCCAAGGCTGTTCTTAAATTAAAAGCATCTAATCTAACATTTGTCAGTAATTCTTAACAATAAGGTGTTTAAATCTAAATGTGCACTGAATTGTACAATTGAAGGATTGCATACAATTCGCGAATGGTTTCATTCATTTCACCATTGATGAAGTTAAAGTGCGCAATGAATTGTTTTACAATCTGTTCAGTGAAAACTGTGTGGTTAGTAATGGTACTTTGCAAGTTCCTTAGCACAATTATTTCATTAGAGAGATTAATTGAGTTTGTATTAGCCTGTTGTTCAAGAGCCATTATTTTATCTTTAATGTCTAATACATCGCGGCTGGATAAGGTACTAAATACAATACAAAGGACACTTCCTCCGAAATCAAACAAGGCACGCTTGCGTCTAATCAACCCTCTGTGACCGAGCGAGGTGGCGCAGTGGTAACGCACTGGACTCGCATTCGGGAAGATGGTGGTTCAAATCCACCTCCGGCCATCCTGATTTAGGTTTTCCGTGAGTTCCCTAAATCACTCCAGGCATATGCCGGGATGGTTCCTTTCAAAGGGCACGGCCGATTTCCTTCCTCATCCTAACCCAAAAACTTCGAGCGTTAGCTCCGTCTCTAATGGCCAAACTGTCGACGGGACGTTAAACCCTAAGCATCCATCCATCCATCCAACCCTCTGTGTGGCAAAAGGTTTAAGAAACGGTTTATCTCTGGCTCATAACTAGAAAATGTGGAATCTACTAGCATTTTCGCTGTAATCCAGTTATTAACGAAGATGTTCCAGCTTCTAAAACTGTACCATTAACCTAAACAGAATGAATAGGTTCAATTTGTTTTTTAACAGAATTGAATTGTTGGTAATCGCAGACAGATTGTATTTAAGAACAAGTTTAACATTACTTGTTGAAACTACCATGTCTGTTTGTGGCTCAAACAATACACCTGTGTTTTGTGGTATTATTTCTACAGTATTAATAGAATACACTGACATAGCAAGAATTAGAATTACAGTAAGTATGGTTAATTAGTTCTGCACACTAGTGGTTAACAATTAATGTAATACAAATGCGTGCGTCTGTCGTAGTAACCTGTGAAAATATTAGTTACACTTGCTCGCTTGTGTAATAGGTGCAATTTTATGGTTGCACAGCACATTCACTAATGCACACTGTTGAATCACGACACACACTTTTCACTCACTCAGACTACACTCGTCTACGTATATTGTAGGTGTGTCTGGGGGCTGGTTCTCTAGGTTGGCAGTGATGCCTCGGCCTCGAAGTCGGGACTGCGTCTCCGTGGTACACGGCTCCTGGAGTTAGGAACGGCTGGTCTGCCCCTCGGTCGGTCCTCGTTGACGTCCTGTGTTGCTACAGGAAATATACCCAAGAATGACTACACGATTGACGTGGACGACAATCGAACGAAAAGGCAGTGGGAGCTTGAGAGTGACTGGTGATAACAACTCCAATATGGGATACAGAACTTTCCAAAACTTCTTGACCTGCGTTTTCTTTAGAACTACATTGTTCAAGTAGACAAGGTCTCCAACTCGATACTGCGGCGTAACTGCTTGTCGGTCGTGTTGCTTTGCTTGCTGAAGAAAGGACTGATGATTCCGCTGTTTTCTACACGGCCACTACGGTCGGGGGTTCGAATCCCCCCTCGGGCATGGATGTTTGTGCCGTCTTTAGTACTTTAGTATAAGGTAGTTGATAAGTAGTTTGTAAGTTTAGGGACTGATGACCCCGTAGTTAAGTCCCGTAAGCTTAACAAACATTTGAACATTCCACTGTTTCACTCCCTTCCATGCATCCTTCAGTTTGCGAGCTAACTCCCTTACGTGTAATTGCTGATCCCAGCTGTTGAGTGTGCAAAGTCCAAGGATGAACGCATCTTCCTTCCGTATACAATTTCATACGTACTGAGGCCAGTTGACGAGTGCATTATAACGTTGTAAGAGTGTACGAGGTATGACAAACAGGTATTCAAATTATCGTGCTTGCTGTTTACATAGTAGCTAATCATTTTAATGATTGTTCTGTGCACTTCTCGACGCGACCATTGCCTTCAAGGTATACTGGTGTAGTTCTCAGCTGCGTTATTTGCATTAGTTTACAAGTTTGTTTAAGCAAATCACTCATGAAACTCGATCCTTGGTCACTGATAATGGTTAATGGCAACCCAAACTTCAGGATCTACTCTTTTACAAATACTTTATCTATAGTTTCAGCACTTTGATCACTCCGGACGCCTTTCGCTCGCCGCAACAACTGTGCCTCTTACAGAGCTATGGAGTAGCAAGTGCTGTAAGTACACCATTTTATACCAAAAAAACGAACTGTTTCGAATAATAAACGAAATGATTTTGTACATACTTAAAATACTAACCTATATTTGTAAATAAAAACATGTAAATATTTCAGGACACCCACTGATGATGCCTTGTGAAAAAGGCGAAATGCCTATGAGTGAATTGTAGAGATAATAAACACTTCATTTGCAGTAGCAGAAGGCGTTTTCTTTGAAACACCACTGTGAAAATACCTACTATTCAGCTGTTGCTAAAATGGCCACTACAAGCAATGTACTTACACTATTTATAAATTGAATCGGTTATTTCAGAGACCATACATGACATTTTTAGTGATTTTGAGTTACATGCGGATTTGTAGAGAGCACATAAAGACACACTGATTAGCACAGATGTCATTTATATGCATCACATCTAAACCCATGAAGAACAGCTAAGAAATTTCTTTACACTGCAGAAACAACATATATGAGACCCATGTGCCAGTGTTCAATATAGATTAACTATTCAGGAGATAGTCACCAGTGGTATTTTTTCAGAGATAGGTGGCAACCTGTCTACACAAATATGACAACCTCTGATACAAGTTCTGGTCGAGGAATCCCTAAGAAAAACGGGGAGACTTTCACGTACATGGAGTTTCGTTACAGCAGTAAGATAAAGGGGCTACTAGTCATCAGCTCATTCATCAAACGAATAGTTGCGAATACCTTCAGTTTTGTGAAAAAGTCCAAAGCCCCTTCTCTTCCTAACAACAAAGCTTATCCAGAGGTAAGATTCCCCATTAACAAGAAGAAGGTAAATGACTTGAAAAAACGATAAGTGTGCACTCAAAAATATGAGTCCTTCTACAAGTAATTTTTTGTATAAACAACATGTGATTTTTTAATCTTATAAAATCAACAATGGACTTGGAGTTTAAAATAGCATATCAGTAAATTGGCAAAATACGTCATACACACATACCGGTATATCGTTTACAGCTAAGTTGAAAAAATCAAGCATTGAAACAGTTTTTCTTAGTTTTCTCATAATTAGAAAATGTTACATGTGCAGGGAAAGGCAAGTGAGCCTCAACATAAACAAGCGTAAAGTGGTATGTTTACATAGAATGAAAGTAACCGCGAAAGCGTCACAGAGATGATCTGGAAACTCCAGTGGTAGGCGCTGCAAGAGAGGCGTTCTGCATCGCGGTACGGGCTTCCGAGAGCGTACTTGTCTCTATGAGTGAACTAATACATTGCTTCCTCCTACGTATATCTCACTAAACGACCACAAGTTTAAAATTTGAGAGATTAGAGCCACATGGAGGCAAAGCAGCAATATCTTTTATCGTAAACCGTACGCGACTGGAATCTGAGGATGTGACACCTGTACACAAAGCGACCTCGCCACACACGGTGAGGTGGTTTCGGGAGTATGTATGCTGATGTCACCGTTGCGCGTTTCTAGGCGCCGTTTCAGTGACTGCATTGTCGCTTCCGCCGGAGATTGGAGTTCTCCCTCGGACATGTGTGTTGTTGTTGGGTTAGTTTCAATTTAAATGGTTTTTAAGCATACGGATTGATGACTACAGTAGCTTGGTGCCATAGATTTTCGAACATTCGATTCGATTTTGTCGCTGTTGACACTTCTACAACAGCAGGAAGTGCTCGTCGCCAAAGTAGTAGTCATCAGTAGGTGATGGGTTTTGCGTAAAAAACTGTAAGTCCTGAGTTGTAGTATCAGATGTGGACAGCAGTCGCTTCAGCAGTGGCAAAGGAAAGTGCGCATTGAAATACGTCTTAATGCTGAAAGTTACTGGTTTATGTTTATTTTATTTATTAAATTATTAAGTTTTAAAATCTTTTTACTGTGTAAATTAGTCATACCATAAAGTTCTTTCCATTCACCCAGAAACTGCATACAGTAAGGCAATTTGCATGTCTCTCAAAGACAACACACACTACAAATATTGAGATTAGTACCTGTTTACAGATTTTCTTACAAAAGTTATTTTAAAACACAATGGAATTTAATATTAGCTGTCAGTAAGCATTGAATTAAATCAGTAGGGAAAGTTGAAAATTTGTACCGGGCCGAGACTCGAAACCGGGTCCCCTGCTTACTAGATAGTTGCTTTGTGCACCACGCCACCAGACAGGGTGGCCAACACACCTACCCTAGCACACATCCCAGACACAAATTTTCAACTTATCAGCACACAACTAACATAGTGGCCGCTTCACATTTTACTCATAATGCGCGGCATTTGTATGATTCCCGTAAGAGTTTGAACATAACGCACAGCCGAAATGAAGAAGGGATCAGTAGCCATCTTTGCCTTAACTCACCTTGATTTTATAAATCTACTAGCTGAAAAATTCGGCGTTGCCTTGGTATTTATTTATTCCATAATCTCGCAGTCCCTCTCCCCTCTATCTCTCTGTCCCCCTCTCCCTCCTCACATCTACCTTCCCCTCTCTCGGCGCCTTCCTTCCTCCCCTTCCATCACTAGGGTTGCCTGATCTCCGGGCGCCGCCCGGAGTGCCCGGGTTTGGAATGAATTCTCCGGGTCTACAGGCCAATGACTCTCATCTCCCCGGGCTTGAATGTAACCTTCATCTTAACTTCTTTTTTACGACGCTTTTTAAGTACTATGCCCATGTAGCAACGATCTACATCGAACTTAACGTAACTTAAACTAAGGACGATCACAAAATCCATGCCCTAGGGGGGGGGGGATTCGAACCTCTGGCGGGAGCAGCCTCGCGCAACGTGGCAAGACGCCTTAGTGCGCTCGGCCGTTCCCGGCCGGCTCCTCTCTAGTAATTATGAATAACTTTATATAAATGTCAATTTCTTATTGCAACAAAACGCTACTTTTCTATTCTTCCTCTGAAAACTTTTCATTGCTGCGTCGGTAGTAATCGGCTAGCGCATTATTAAGCAAACACTGTTGTGGCAACGTGGCAACTGGCGAGTCTATTATTTGTGTTCGTTCGTTCATTTTTTGTTATCAGTTTACCGGCAATTTTTGGAATACTCGGATCGTGTGTGAACAGACAAGCTTACATTAACTCAGATTAGTGTGTAATAACAGTGAAATGAAGAGACGATATCTAAGATCTAAGTTCGTTCCGTGAAGACTGGTTGCAGGAAGAAAATTATAAAGAGTGGCTACAAAAAGTCGATACTGATGATTGTATGTGTAAGTGCAGAGTATGCACTATCTCATTTACTTGCTGCGAGGGAGGAGATGATTAGTGTTTTTTTTTTTTTTTTTTTTTTTTTTAGAATTCACGTGTACTCCTGGTTGGGGGGAGGAGTTGGTCGCAGTTGGGGAGGGGGGGGGGTGAGTCATTGGCCAAGGGGGAGGGGGGCACGTCTGGTCTCCGGGCCTGCCTCGAGTTCAATCTGGCAACCCTATCCATCACCCCTTTCTCTCTCTGTTCATTTCGCCTATACAGTCAATCTCCTCCTCCCCCTATGTATGAAAACTCACATGTATCTGTCAACTTTCCTGGTTATCACTGATACATTGTCAAAGGCTCTATCCATTGCCATGCACCATACGCTGTTTGGCGATGACCTTCCTCTTATTTTGTTGGTCAAGTGTCCAAAATTAATTTGAAGGCGGAACTAATCTGTAGATTTGTATGAATTGGGAACAAACAAATAAACACACTTTGGGACACACTTCTTTATATATAAGAAGGATAAGATTAAAAGTCGGTACTTAATCTTTCGTGTTCACGTATTAATATTATGATGCATCAAAGAACTGATCTTTTTGCTTCCTACGTTATGGTGGGTTGCCTTTCGAGGGGCTAACAGACTTCGGATTTTAAATTTGTAGCTGTTCCTTTGCGTTTTCCTTAATTATTTTTTGTAAACCAACAAACCATCATCATCATCACCATCATCATCATTAGAGACTGATTATGCCTTTCAGCGTTCAGTCTGGAGCATAGTACCTCTAATAAAATCCCTCCTTAATCTCCTATTCAATGCTAACATTGATGCCTCGTCTGATGTTATGCCTTTTACTTCAAATCATTCTGCACTGAATCTAAGTACTTTCTTCTTGGTCTACCTCAACTCCTCTTACCCTCCGCTGCCGAGCTCATGAGTCTCTTAGGTAACCTTTCTTCTCCCACGCGTGTAACATGACCCCACCATCTCAGTCTGTTCGCTCTAACTTCTTCATCTGCGGTGTTCATTCCCAGTTTTTCTTTGATTTCCTGCCATTGTTCCCCTCTATCAGTAACTGCAATCATTCTTGCTACTTTCATATCTGTAATATCTACCTTACGAATAAGCCAACCTGTATCCCATTCTACCTGAAAATCTGACACATCATTGAACGTTTCACCTACATTGAGCAATTCTTCAAAATATGCCCTCCATCTGCTCAAGGCATCCACAGGATTAACTAGCAGCTTTCCTGACCTGTCCGAAACACTTGTTAATTCCTTCTTCCCTCCCTTTCGAAGATTGCTAATTACGATCCAAAATAGTTTTCCCGCAGCTTGGTCCAGAGCTTCTAGCTTATTTCCAAAGTCTTCCCATGATTTCTGCTTTGAGTCTGAATTATCCGTTTGGCTTTGTTTCTTTCTTCAACATAACTTTCTCTGTCTGCCTGATTTCTAGTATGGAGCCATTTTTGAAATGCCTTCTTTTTCTTTTTACAGGCTGCCTTGACTGTGTCATTCCTCCAAGCTGTCTGCTTCTTCCTGCCTTTACAAACTACTGTTCCAAGACATTCTCTAGCTGCTTCCAGTAGTGTGTCCCTGTACCTTGACCATTCCTCTTCCAGTGACTGTAAATCATTACATTCAACTAACTGGTACCTTTCTGAGATCATTGTTATGTATTTGTGCCTAATTTCCTTGTTTTGAAGCTTCTCCACTCTTATACTTCTACACATGGACCTGACTTTCTGCCCTTTTGGCCTCACAAAACCAATTTCACTGCAAATTAAATAATGATCAGTATCATCAAAGAACCCCCTGAAAACACGCGTGTCCTTGACTGTCTTCCTGAATTCCTGGTCTGTTATTATATAATCAATGGCAGATCTGGTTCCCCTTCCTTCTCAAGTATAGCGGTGAATGTCATTATGCTTAAAGAAGGAGTTTGTGATAACTAAGCCCATACTGGAACAGAAATCCAAGAGCTGTTTTCCGTTTCTGTTGGCCTCCATATCCTCTCCAAACTTACCCTTAACCTTTTCATAACCTTCTGTTCGATTTCCTATCCTGGCATTGAAATCACCCATGAGTAAAACACTATCCTTATCCTTCACTCTAACAACTATATCACTAACAATGTAAAATCTGTCCATCTCATCTTGATCCGTCCCTTCACAGGGTGAATACACTGCCACAATCCTAATTTTCTTGCTGGAGATGGTCAGATCTATCCATTTACATACCTTATTGCAATTATGCTGGGTTCAATTGCTTTCCTGATGTAAAATCCTACACCCCACTGTGCTCTTCCTACTTTGACTCCTGACAGGTAGACCTTGTATTCTCCGACATTGTCCTCCTCCTCTTCCCTCACTCTAACGTCACTAACAGCTAAAACATCTAACCCCATCTTGCTTGAAGCCTCCACCAGCTCTACCTTCTTTCCGGTGTAATCCCCATTGATATTAATAGCTCTCCATCTCATTCCAGATCGTTTTCCAAGTCGTATCGGAGGAGTCCCTGGTCTGTCAATTAGAGGTGGGACTCTATCACCTCCAAAGGTCCAAGGTCTTTTGCTCTGATTGTTGCCAGCATGATATTGCAGTACCTGGGAATCAGGTTGCTTGCCTTACTTGCCCAGGGCCCCACTGGGTTTTACCCCTAACGGTTGAGGGACTAACCGGTTGATTTAGTAGTCTTTGCCATCTGAGCTCAAAGGTGGCCACGACTCAGAATATGTCCAAGATGCCCAGCCTTATTCCGAAGTAACTGGTATCCTGACTGGCAGGACCACTTACGTAGCCACTCATATGTTGCCTGTGGTTCATGAACTTGGACACGACTACAGGAACCCACAACATGAACCACCACGTCAAGGTAGCCTGTAAAAAGAGAAATTAGGCATTTCAAAAATGGCTCCATACTAGAACTCAGGCAGACAAAGTTATGTTGAAGAAAGAACCAAAGCCAAACATATAATTGCAGAATCCAAGCAGAAATCATAGGAAGACTTTGGATATATGTTAGAAATTTTGGGTCAAGCCACAGGGAAACCATTGTGGAGCATCATAAGCAGTCTTTGAAAGGGAGGGAAGAAGGAATTGACACGTCTTTCAGACAGATCAGGAAAAATACTAATGAATCCTGTAGATGCCTTTGGTAGATGGAGGGAATATTTTGAAGAGTTGCTCATTGTAGGTGTAACGTGCAGTAATGTGTCAGATTCTGAGATACTGTGGGATAGGAAAGATGATGGAAACAGGATCACACTATTTTGAGGAACTGGAATGGTCAATAAATTGCAGTACAATAAAGTGGCTGGGGTAGATGAAATTAAGTCGGAACTCATCAAAACCAGTGGAATGTTGGGTGTCAAATGATTACACAGGTTAATTGAAATGTTATGGGCTTTGGGACACACTCCATCTGATTGGACGAAATCAGTAATCACACCAGTTTTCAAGAATGGAAACAGGTAAGATTGTAACAAATACAGAGGTATCTCTTTAATTAACGTTGTGGGCAAAATATTCTCAGGTATTGTTGAAAGGAGACTACGAGTATTAGTTGAAGACAAGATGGATGAAAATCAGTGTGGGTTTTGACTGCTTAAAGGCTTTCAGGGCCAGATCTTTAGCTTACAGCAGATAATGGAGAAGTGCTATGAGTCAAACAGGGAACTATTTCTATGTTTTATAAATCCAGAAAATGCTTATGACTATGCTCATAGGAGGAAGCTATTGTCAGTTCTACAAGATTAGGTAAAAGGAAGCAAACTGCTACAGGCAATAAAGGTCTTACATAGATTGTCAGGCAGCAGTTAAGAGTTGATGGCAAACAGAGTTCATGATAGTTTCAAGGGTTAGACAAGGCTGTAACCTGTGTCTACTGTTGTTCATACTGTTTATGGTTCATATTTTGAAAACAATAGACTGTCAGGGTGAGATTAAAAAAAGGTAGAAACAAAATAAGTAGTCTGGTATATGTGGATGACTTAGTTGTGATGGCAGATTTGATTTAAAGGTTGCAATATAGTATTTCAGAGCTAGATCAGAGATGTAAAGATTATGGCATGGAGATCAAATCAACATAAAAAAGTAATCTCTGTGAGAATAAGATTTAAACAGATTGAATGCCGAATAGCATGAACGAAGTTAGAGCAGACGGACAGTCAAGTAATTAGGATGTTTTATTCTCACAGGATGGCAACATAGTGAAACAACTGGAATCAAGGTGTAGCAAAGCTAATGGAGTAAGTGCTAAGCTATGATCTACTCTCTTCTGCAAGTAGGAAGTCAGTACCAAGACTACGTTAGCAGCGCACCTTTCTGTCCTTCAACCAAATTTGTTGTACGGCAATGAAACCTGGTTGTATACAGATTACATTATTAATAAGGTTGAGGTTACAGACATGACAGTAGTAAGGATGATTGCAGATACAAATAGATGTGAACAATGGCAGGAGGATGTCCACAATGAGGAAATCAAAGAAAAACTGGGAATGAATGAGAGGTACTTCACTTTTTTGGTACCATCATGATTAAAAGTTTCAAAAAATGTTCAAATGTTTGTAGAGCTTATGGGACTTAACTATGGGTCATCAGTCCCTAACCTTACAAACTACTTATGAACTAGCTTATACTAAAGGCCTTACGCATCGTAGCATAGCGCTTCAATGCGCTCGGCCGCTCCGCCATGGCCGATTAAAAGTTTAATTTGTTTCTTCCACCAAACTCTATGTCAATTAAAGATGTGTATCTTAGTACACGTAAGATGTTGTGACAGCACGGTATTCAGTTTGGGGAAATGGTGAAGGGACCCTCCTTTGAAGAGGTGTGCATGGACAACAAACAGAAAGGCAGCATCAGAGCCCGTGGAACAGGACCTCAATCCCCTCCCACTGTTGGCCATTTGTTCTCCGCACAGGTGTAAAATCGGCCAGGCAGAAACACAGTTAAGAAGATGTGGGTAAGGCTGCAGTTCTGATGAACCACCATGCAGAGTTTTGCCAGGGAAGGTTCACTATGACGGACGCAATGAAGCCTCGCACTGCGGTAGGCCATTCCACATGGTCACACTACTACATGTGTTTATGTCACCAAAGCATGTTTGGGCTTCCCCCAGCAACCTGTGTGAATTGGGAAATTTCCTTACAATAAGTGATGGCTGATCACAGTAATCCCATGAGAAGTAGGACCATGCTGGTTTCACACTCTGTGCAGGCAGAAAGCTTTATGATTTGCCACAACAAGATTGCAGGTGGTATTACTCCACACATTTCTCTTAGGAATACATTTCTGAGATTCATTGGATGGCGCTTGCAGTCCAGTCACTGCCAATGGCCGCATGGCGGTGTCGTCTTGGGGGTGGCCGAAGTTGTTATTGGGAAGAGTAAGTCTGCTCTGACTGCAACAAACTTTTATTTAAAAAGCGTAACTGATTTCGCGTCTTATAGACGCATCATCAGAGTGTTCATGCCAGATGCTTAAAATACTGAACACTACCTAACGTTCTCATTAAATTGAGTAAAATAGTGAGCGCTACTACCTCGGCCAGTTCTGCATGACCACCACTTACACATGGCACTGTTTTGCCCACCCAACATCGCCATTATATTTTAATTATGACTACTGCAATAGCACTCACTGTTTTGTTGTTTTAACAAGAACATGAACATTCGATAGCATTCAATATTTTAAACATCCATTTGACTGCGGATGTCTGCATTTCAGGATTACATGATAGAGTTTTTAGGGGGATTTCTGGTCAGACTGCCATGTGGTGCGGTTATGAGGATTTTACTTCCTTCCAGTGGGACCACGAGCGAGTGCAGTCGTGAGCTTGTAACTGCCTTCTTTTTGGACCGCCACAGATTGTGGTCATGTAGTATTCTATTGACGTCTGGTATGACCGCCAACAAGCGCGGTAACATTTTACGTACTTCTTGGGCTAGCATCACCAAGTGTAGTCATCACTAACTCCTGCACTGCAGAGTCAGCATGGAGATGGAGTCTTTAATCCATGAAATCTGCAATGGTAATGTATCGCTGCTACGTCATTCAATCGTTGTTTGTCGATCAATACCCACCTCTCCCCAGAGTAGTTCCATGTATGTAATAGACAGTGCCTTCAGAACTTCCATCCGTGAATTAGGTATTCAGCAAACTGTAATTACGGAAGAGTGACATAAAACATTCCCACCCCTGCTTTGCCATTCGCTGGGTCATGACCACCACTTCTTATTGTGTATGGTCCAGTTGTACAGTGCTTCATTTCTTATACCCTGTGCCTTAAGTTGTAATAAATTTCAGGACCCACTTATTTAACAACAGTTTAGTATTTAATGTTTTGGAAAGGGGAAATTTATTGATTACATTGGTAAACAATCTCAGAGGCAGTCTATCATGAGATCAACATTATTAAATGTCATGTTTTCTCATAAATAACTCAGGGGTGTTGTCATTTTTACAGGCCACATACTTCTCTTTTCTTTCAAAATATTCCCATCCCCTTGCAAGAACAGCATAGTTGAAGCAGTTAGAGCAAACATGAGGAGATGGTGGGGCCATGTTACATGCATGGTTAAAACAAGCTTACCTAAGAGACTCATGAGTTCAGCAGTGGAGGGGAAGAGGTATCAAGGTAGACGAAGAAGAAAGATAGATTTTTAATTAACAGGCTTAACTTCAGACCAAGCATAAATGTTAGTATTGAATAGTGGGATTAAGAATGAATTTTATTAGAGGTACCGTACGCAATCTCTTAACAATGATGATACGTGAGGCATAATCATGCTTTACAATTTTTCTTGCATTACAGTTTATTCTAATTTTCCTATCAGTTGCTGTGTGTTACTCTCACTGACTCATAAATTGCTTCGTTGATTTGAATTATATTACATATATAAATATATAGTTTTTTGAGGGGCATGGTTTAGAAAATATAAGGAAAACTCAAAGGAACAGCTACAAAAACTCGATAAAATCAAAATTCGTAATTTTGTTCAGGTGGCATTGCCACTTCGAATTACACTGTTCAAAACAATTAGTGGATCAGGTGAGGTATCATACACATTTTTTTTCAGATATTGGTTACAACTGTGGTTTGTGTGTGATACAGTATGATATTTTGCTATCTCAACACTTTACAGGAGGTTTACAGGGCATTTACTTACAGCGAGGTGCCACGGGGCAACCATAATAGTGAAAAAGTCATTCCTGTTGTCCTCTAATATAGTGTGTGATCACCTTGGATGGCCAGTACAGTTGCACATCTGAGCAGCATAGACAGTATTAGGTTATCAATCAGCTCTTGGTGGATATTTGACCATTCTTCCATGAGTGCAATATACAGCTCTGCAACCGTTGTGGGAGGTGCTGCTCTGCTCCAGTGCGTCTGACAAGCACATCCCAGATATGCTCAGTTCAGTTTAAGTCCAGTGAACAAGCTGGCCACTCCACTCTTTCAGTTCCCTCAGCTACAAAAATGTTGTCTACCAGTACAGTTCTGTGGGGATGAGCATTATTGGCCATCCTATGGCACCAATGTAAGGCACAACAATAGGTCAAAGGATCTCATTTTTATGTCTCTAAGCTGTCAAAGTGCCATTCTGAACAACACAGAGGTCCGTACATCTGCCAATACTGACTCCTGCCCACACCATTCATCCACCACCATGATATGGTGAGATTTGCTGCACATAAGCGTGATTGTTCCTAGTTCTGCATTCTCCCCAGATAAGGGAACGACGACTGTAAGGTTGAACACAAAATCTTGACTCATCTGTGAACAGAACCCAGCACCATTCATTATGGCTCCAATCCTCATGTTCCGCTGCCCAGTTTCTGTGGGATACACTGTGTTGTGGTTTTAATGGGACACACACCATAGGTGTGCTTAAAGGCCACATTTCCGAAGGGGATTTTGGACTGTTTATGTTGATATTGTGCATCCTGTTGTTGCCTGGAGGGTACGTTGCAGCTGAGTTTCATTCAGCTTCCTGTCTTGACAAGCTGTTAACGGAAGATAATGGTCATCTCTTGCTTATGATGTTGCATTGCACTACCTGCTCACTACATTGCCTGAACCCAACTGCTTGTAGATGTTGTCATAATTTTGTTGTCTCTACTCCAAACTGATAGAAAGACGTTGAATCACTTTTTGTTTATTCTGCTGATGACAATACTTCAGAACCTAGATATCTCAACTGATCCCCTAATTGTTTTGACCAGTGTAGATTTTATATGCTGCCTTGCTGTTCATCTGACTACTATAAAAGCTTCAAAACAAGAGGAATGGCACTGTCGGCGTAATTTGCATGGTGCATGGTGGAGGTTACTTTAAAACAGACGTCGATACCAGTCTATGATGTTATTCCTATTTTGATGAAATTTTCAACACTTGACCTTCAACACAAAAGAAATATTACCATCTACATAATGTTTCAAATGGTGCCTAGTGGAGGAAACCTCAATTCAGATTCTGTTACCATTTTACCAATCACCATGAATTTGGCAGGTATTGTAATTTTTCTTATGCAGGGGAGGGAGGTGATGAACAAAGAGAGGGGACAGGAGGAAATAGGCAAAGAGCGGGGAAGGTAATGACAGAGGTAGGGGGATGGATAGGTGGAAAGAGGGGAGTCTGAGGTGTGGAGGGAGGGACCACATGCACTAACTGATTATTGCAATAAATAAATACACAAGCAACACCAGGTTTTAGAGTAGCTAATACAATGAGAATGCTAAAAGGCAAGAAAAAGCCATGGAGATGATAGAAGTGATGGGCTGAAAGATTAAGGAAAGGAGTGTAGGATGTATATCCAATTCACGTGCATATTTGGCAACTGCAAAGCATTTCCGGGTTTACTAGTCAATTATTAAATGAAAAACAGCAGTGCTACAAAACAAGCCCTTGGGGCGATCCCCACTTACCTGTGCCCCATTGTGAGTGCATATCATACATATTTTCAACGCCTTTTGCTGTTTGTTATTAAAATGGGATGTGAATTACTCTCCTTCCTGCATAATGTCCCAAGATCTGCAACAAAATCTAGTGATCAACACAGTTAAAAGCTTTTGTTAAACCAATGAATACCCCTAGCATTTTATTTAATATGTGCAATGCCTCACAAAGAAAAGAGAATATAGCATTTTTGTTGTTAAACCACTTCTAAAACAAAACTGTACATTTGACAGCAAATTACATGAACTGAAATGATGAATTAACCTTGAATATACAACATATTTAATAATTGTAGCAAAAACCAATGGCACAGAAATAGGTCTAAAGTTGTCTTCATTATCCTGTTCTTCCATCAACCTCATTGATAACTGCTGGACGGTAAGTGCTGCATGCAGATGTGCTGTAATACCTCTGTTCACTGTATACCATATGTAGACAATGGTATTTAGTTGGGCAAATCAGCAAGGCAATCCAGTTGCCAAACATCCTTTCAATCTTAGGCTACTTCTAGCTGTCCTGTTCAGTGTAGTTGTGTACTGTCATACATAAAAATAAAGCGGGTGCTGCATGCATATGTGAAAGGAGTGCAGTGTCACAGTGACTCGTGTGTGTACTGTGTTCAAAGACTTGCAATGTTGCCAAGAGCAGGAAGACTGGACTGAGGATTGTGAATCACGAGTCTTATTGGGTGAGAGCAGATGAATTCAGTGTAGTGAGTCTCATATGATGTGATGTGATGTGGGAACACATAATGCAAACAGGAACATATAATGCATGTACTCTGGTGTGGTAAGGCAACATGTTACTTTTTATTGCTCTTCAATGCTTGGATGCAATATGCTCACTGGGCAGTGATATTGTGCATCTTTTCAGGGGTTGATTCAAAACTCACTTAATTTTTAGGAGTGATTAGCTAATCCCAGTCATGCTTCACTGTAGCTCAGATATGAGATGAATGAGAAAGTGAATAAAAGTATTCCTGCGAAGAGTAATTCACCGAGAAAGGATGTGAACTGTATCCGTGATATTCAGCTGTGTGGTCTGATACTGAATTTTGTCCTGCAGTTCAGTTTTCGCACAGTTCAGTATGTAATGCCATACCTCTGTAACTTTTAACATAACAAGTAACCCACTACCAAATATAAGGAACCTGTAACCATAAAACTCAATTGAAATGTTTGATACCAGTAATTTGAAACACCAAATACTTAATTTTAGTTTTTGAAACACGTTTTGACTACGACAATTACATAGCCTTCATTGTTTTGGGAATTGTCACGAGGTATTAAGACACCATATTCACACACTTACTTACAGTATTTTAACACTTTGTAGATATGGAAATCTTCTGTTAATAGCTTGTGAAAGGTAATATATCCATGTAAACTGATAATCATGCATATTTTGTGATCCGGTCTGTTATGTAAAAGATTCTGAAGCCTAAGTGACTAAGTCACTTAATACGGATTAATATCGATTTCATCACTCATTTGAAAAGATTTTCAGAAAGCGCCAAAGAATGCACAATATATGTTGTCATAAATGATTAAAACACAATTTTTAAGTTGTCATTTACATTTCTTTGTTTGTTTATAAATAAAATTGTCATTGTCATTCTGTTTAAATGGTTTAAAGATCACATCTGTTAATTTCGTGTCAAAATAAAATATTCATATATAATTTTTAGTATGTTAGCCAAAGATAAAATTTATAATTTTAGTGTTTTTATGAAGCCAGACTGCACTTAGCCTCTTGGTCATTTGATGTCTGAAGGAGGTGCTATGAGCATATATTGTTTGCAAACATAGTGTCCAAAGAACCGGAGGTCATAGAGACTACGTAATTGAGAGTGTAAGAGTCAATATGGCAGAAAGTGTGCTTTGATTTGTGAGTTTATTTTTGAAATTGAATAAAGTCATCATTTGTGGCTATTACTAAATTTCATTTGTCTGCTTAAAATCTGGACCTCTGCCTTTGTGTGAATCATATTCAAAGCAACAAGACCAACTGAACTTCGAATTTTTCATCGAGATACTGCAGAGATAGTGTGTATTCGGCTACCATATATACTCAGTGTGCCATCTTTGCCATATTATGACACATACGAGCACAGAATTCGTCAATGGGTAGCAGGGGTATTACAAACTGTATGTGATACAATGATATAATTTTGCAGGTATGTTCAGTGGTATATGTATACTCTCTGGCAAACCTGTTGTGAATAGAATACATGGTAAAGTAGTAATAAATTAAACCCTAATGTGTGATGTGATAGTTTTACACACATCTTATTGTTGATGACATCATACCTACTGAACCATGTGTCACACAATGATAACATTGTGCCAGTTGTGTGTGAGAGATTGGGGGGTGGGGGGGGGGGTGGGGGGAGTGCTAAATGAAAAAATGTTTTAGCGAGGTTTGAAATTATGTGTACATTTTGTTGTACATTACAAAGTGCTCTTATTCTTAAATATTGGATGAATAGATTTTGGGCATTTATGCATCATGGGTTACATGTTCACCTCCAACCCTTTGATTATTGCAACAAAATGGATAGCATCAAAACCTTTGCCATGAAATATTCAACATAGTGTCAAAATGTCAAGTCAATTGACCAACTACTTTTCAAGTTTTGTGAACAGAAACATACACAGGCTGTATTTTTATACTTATGATAATGATCTCTTGAATATATGGCAATTTGACTGGCCTACCCATTCCCCCTCCCCCCCCCCCTTGTGTGTTGTGGAGACATGGTGCAGCACATCCATGTGCACCAATGACCTATCAGAAATTACTGAGTGCACTGGTGGGACAGTGGAACACTCTGCAAACAGAACTTCATACCAAATTCATGGCCAGCCTATTAAGAACTGTGCCCCATATTTTATAACATCCAGAGGACAATCATAAATAATAGTGTTATTACTGTATTTCAATAAAGCTATGATTATCTTCCATTTCACTGCACATTTCTTTCACTTACTTTTGGTACCATTCTGTACGAGTTTTTTTTCAATGCACGGTTAATGTTTTATTGTGCTGTATAACTTGGCAGTTGCACATCATAGAAAGCTACTTTTGTCCTTAACTTACGCACACCAGTGTGGTTTTTTTTTTAACACGTCGTGCATAATTATTTTATTCCTACTGTTTATAGGACTTTAAACGAGTGTAAGTAACCTTGTCAATGCTGCATGACATCTTATTATTTTTCTACAGAACCAATACTGATCTTTACTCAGGTATGTCCCTATCCATGTTGCCATGCTTCTTTAAATACTATGTGTTAGTATTTTGTAACCTTGACTTATTACACTAACATTGCAGTTACCTTCATTGTTTTCTTAAATTGAAACTACTATATTCTGGTTGAAGTTTGATATGACTTTACCTGTCTAGCACATCTTGCACAACAGATGGGATAATTTCATAAAGGTTGACACTCCCAAGGATTTTCAAAAGTCTTAAGGAATGTTGTCTACTGAAGGAGCCTTCTTTTTGACATTTAATGCACGGTTAATGTTTTATTGTGCTGTATAACTTGGCAGTTGCACATCATAGAAAGCTACTTTTGTCCTTAACTTACGCACACCAGTGTGGTTTCTTTTTAACACGTTGTGCATAATTATTTTATTCCTACTGTTTATAGGACTTAAACGAGTGTAAGTAACCTTGTCAATGCTGCATGACATCTTATTATTTTTCTACAGAACCAATACTGATCTTTACTCAGGTATGTCCCTATCCATGTTGCCATGCTTCTTTAAATACTATGTGTTAGTATTTTGTAACCTTGACTTATTACACTAACATTGCAGTTACCTTCATTGTTTTCTTAAATTGAAACTACTATATTCTGGTTGAAGTTTGATATGACTTTACCTGTCTAGCACATCTTGCACAACAGATGGGATAATTTCATAAAGGTTGACACTCCCAAGGATTTTCAAAAGTCTTAAGGAATGTTGTCTACTGAAGGAGCCTTCTTTTTGACATAGACCTTCATACTGTTATTTCAGTGTATCTCCCACCTCATCGGCATTTAATTCCTCATTACTTTCTGTGATATTGTTTACAGGCTCCTTTTCCTTCAATAATCAGGCACTTATTCCTTCCACATTTCTGCTTTCACTTCTTTGCTTAGTACTGGCTTCCCCTTTAAGTTCTTGATTGTCAATTCCAGCCAGAAGAGTCTGTTCCTTGAATCAAGTCTAACAATGCAAAATAAGGGCAATAGATGAGTTCTGATATATCTGCCACAACAAGGAATAAACCTCTTTTTACGAATTGACATATAATAATTTATTATGTTAAAATTACCTAATTACCACAAATATTGAAATTACTTTTTTCAGCAAATTATTGCAATCTTCAGATGTGATGATCAATACACAAACAGTTTCCTCACAATGTATAAACTCTAATTATACAAATACTGAATGCAATAATGTTTGAATAAAATCTTCTCGGGCCTCCAGCCAGGTGGTTAGAATCTCACAAGCTTTCGGCCAAGCTCTCCTTCATGATTGTCTGGTAAATGACTGCTGCATCATCATTGCCTTGCTTTTATTTAGTCACGCTGCTGGCTGTGACGTCACTGGAGTTAGCTTCCTCACCATATTATACAGAAATGTTTACATGCCAAGTTTGCTGCCTCTGCTTCTGGCCGATGGCTGCGACATCACGAGGCTCGCTTCATGACCATATGTGATTATGTTTAAGTCTAATGTCTGCCACGTATGCTTCAACCTCACTATGGTAAAAAAATCATCTCAGATGCCGAAAGTTAACCTGTCTTCAGGGAAGATGGCTACAGTCACCACCAGATAAACAAACCATTTCTGGCAATAAGAACAGGAAAAATATGTCTGAAGAAGAGAGCAAGTATCTTGCATTTTGCCTGTATGTGTAACAGTATTAGGAAAGATAAGCCAGCTCCTCTAAAGATACAACATTGTGTCCGTGTTCAGCCCCCTGGCAAAAGTAGGATAGCAGATGAGGCCAGTAAAAGGTAATCTAGTCTCAAAACACCAGACGTTTACAATATACCATGTGACTATGGCTGTTATATTAGTTGAACTGTATGCACTGTGAAACAACACTGGGCAGAACATGACAGATGATTATGTCTTCCTACCAGGAAAAAATCAGCCATGGGAGAGCTTTCATTACAAACATGAAATGGTTTTGGTATAGTGTTATAAAAGAAGCCATTGACATTAAAATATTGGAGAACACCATTAATAAGGATGCTGGTTTGCAGCTCAGCAAAGCCTGGGACCCAGCCATAGAGAGGTTGAAGTGGACATAGAGCATAAACATGGCCATACATGATCAGTGACATCTAAGTCAAAAGGTGGAAGCAGATGCTATGGATTCAGGATGTAAACATTTCCATATATGGCAAGGAAGGTAGCTAGCTCCAGTGGCGTCACAACAGCCAGCACCATGGTTGTATAAAGGCAAGATAATGAAGATACAGCAGTCATTTAACACTTGACAATGGCCACAGAGAGCTCGGCCAGAAGGTCATGGGATTTTAATGACCTGACGTGGCTGGAGGCCCAAGAAGATTTTATTCATTCATATCACTATGAGACCATGCACGTGTACATCATAATCTTTGGCCCACATGTGCATGTGCCAGATGCCCTTCCTGCTGCCACCCCTTTAAATCCTCCCCTCTCCCTTCCAGGAGGAAATATGTGTACCACAGTGGTCAGCATACAGTGATATACATATGAAAGTGTGTGAACTTTTGCTAAATGTTTGCAAATTGTGTAACTGACACTGGGTCTGAGTCCAGTATGTGTCTAGAGTGATGTAGAAAACCACCTAAAAACCACTATTCATTTAGTGTGATGTGGAAAATCACCTAGAAATCATATACAGGCTGTCCAGCACCCACATCAATAATACACTTGCTGAATTTGGATCATAGGTAGCACACCCTCCCTTCCTTCCTTGAAAGCAAATCTTTAAATAACGTGGCTAACCGAGAAGATAGACTGAACAGTATGATAATGGTAAAAAACATTAATTGTGCAATCATATGTCACAAGGATTTCTTTTACCATAAAATGGCATGGTTAGTATTTCACAGACACATTTTATAGCAATTTCATGATGGTCAGTATACATATAGCTGGAGCTTATATATTATGATGAAATTGTTTATGGGATAATTATCTTATCAGAAGATAAATCTGATAATGTAGTATCAGGAATCAAGCAATCTCAAATAAATAAATTACTATTTTGATAAATAAGGCTATTTCAAGCTTTACTCACGATTTTATTCAAGCCCATATGGTATCACATGACTATGATTTTAATTTAAGTAAATTTTATTTTCTATATATTTGCTTTCTTCAGATATGATGTTCTATGATAAAATAATGTATATTTTGAAGCTTTTTGCATGTTTCCCTTGTATGTATTTAGCTCTTGACTGTAGTGGAACTGTTTACTGTATTGGAACATTTTACTCAATTATTGTTACTCCACTTTGAAGATAATTCAACTGAAAAACAAAGAATTGATTTTTGTTCTTGTATGTGTATCTATTGTAAAGTTCCACACCAAACTTCAAGACTTTTGGTAGTCTTATTATTTAAATTACTAAACAGTAACTGATTTTGAAATCAAATGTCAATCTGCAGATACATTCCTTCAAAATATTCCTGTTAGAAGAGTTAACAATTCATTTTAATTATGCATGTAGCATCAAGGGCACCATCATAAAACTGATGGAAATAATTCCACACATTGAACACTGATGTCAGGAACTGGGCAGGAGTTGTGAAGGAATTCCTTCTCTATTAAGATAAAAATGAGCAATACAAATTTTATTTGATGATCTGTTTTGTTTTTTGATTGTTACAGTGAGAGACTTTTACAATTAAGTGTTACAACAGTTTCAGTGGAATACATTCCTTTAATAAAAAAATAAACACTCGAAGAATCAAGGGACAAGTATATTTCATCTTCTCCATGTGACCAGCAGGTTTCTCAATCTTTTAATGCTCATTGGCAACTGAATAAATTGAATTACACCAAAAAGTAACAAACGGTATTTCAGTCAGTTTTCCTTAGATTTCAGTTACATGGTACAGTTTCTCAGACTGTGATTTACATCACATTTCAGTTCTACCAGGACTTCATGTATAAATAAAAAAATACAACATACAAACTCTTAAATAATTTATTTCAAACAGTTGTGCAATCTCAAATTGTCCGTTACATAACTGTTAACAGTCTTTCAGACAAATACGACCTGTCCAAGTCCAGAAATCATTCTCAACTAGACATAGCAATTCATCTTTCCAGGTGACTTATCTGACATTTATTTACATTACATACATATATAGATACATTTCATTCTCAAAAAACGTTATTTCAGTTACATTTTACGGGAATCGCATAAGGTAGGGGAACGACACAAACATTCACAGTATTCTGATGCACAGTAAGTCAGGAGGGAGAGAGTACTGATTTACACCTTTTTTTTTGGGGGGGGGGGGGGGGGAGTGTGGTACACACAAAGATAATTGTCACATATTTCACTACAACGTACAACAAATATAGACTGAGCCAAGGAATTCATGACAGTCAGCTCTTGCAGAATCTGCATTTCACTCAGTTTCTGAAACTGACTACCAATGGTATCCTTTAGTTCAATTCATACATATTTAATGTGGATACATATCTTATATAATATAACATCCAGTTTACAACCCTGCTCTGAACATATAAATTTTATATAATGTAACATTGATTGACAATCAGTAGTTTTACACAAATTTGCATAATTTGACATCCATGTTAACTTATACAGTTACACAAAGAGAACACACAGCATGATAAAACCAGGGGAACATACATGATACTACAACTAAGGAAGGGTAGCATCAGGTAAGCTGTCATTTACTATTTGTCAGCTAGGGGGCAGGAAGTGGCATCAGGTAATGGAAGAAATGCGTGATCAGTGAGTAGGAGAGCCTTCCACATCATTATAAAGGAATGTGTGACCATCTGTGATGTCTGATCACAGATGTTAGTTAAACTACATCTTTAGTCACCATTTTCATAACAGGACTGACAAGATTTCACATTTAAAACTTTGACATACAATTTTTGTGAAATCATTACATTTCAACTTTAGGTGACCAACACCAAAGCACATCAGAAGGACCCAAAACATCTACAGTTCACTGAGCAGGAAGAGCAAAGGATTGCGGTACAACGAAAGATAATGTATATTATTACAAATTTTCAGAGCGTAGCAAGCACAACCTACTTATTCCTAGATTCAGCATACAGTGGCAGGTGAATCTCCCAACTCTACCTCATCACAAGATCGAGACCCATTCCACACAAAGTAGCTGCCTAACATTCGCTGTAGGCTGTGACTGCCTGAGACCCGTAAGGATACCGATGCTCACGATGTTCGCGGTGCTCACGGTGGTGATGCCGTCGCCTATGGTGATGGTGATGATGGTGAGACTGTTGCTGTGGCTGTGTCTGCTGATGCTGCTGTTCATATTCGTGGGGATCATACCCACGAATTCCGTAATCACGAGTGTCGTAGCCACCAATGCCGTAATCGTAACTATTAGCTTCGTAGTCACGTGGATCGTAGTCACAAGAATCATAACGTTCGGGTTCCAGATGGCAGACAACAGTTTCACCGTCAAGCACAGCAACTGTACGAGCATTACGTGCACGCGGTGCAGTTGAGTCACGATCGCCACCTGAGATCAGTGGCCTGTGGTCCGGACCAGTGACACTGCCACTCCGCAGTGTTCCAGCATTGGTACCCACACCTCCACCACGCCGCCGTGAATTACCTTCCACCTCTCCGTGTACAGCAGTGATACCTGCTCGTCGCCCAACCTCCTCGTAGACGGGATCAGCATCTCGAATTTCGGTATAAGTGTGGTTCCAGGGACTAGGGGAACGTGGTGCTCCACCCACACTTGCAGCAGTACGGGCTTCCCTGTCCCGCATGCTCGGTTGCAGACGTAATGTGCTCGGGTTACCACTAGTGCCAGAGTCCTCTTGCTCAGAGCCACCATGTCCAGAATCACGACTGTACGATTTAAACGAAATGTTCTGCAAATAGAAAAGGACATATAATTAGGTTGCTGAAACAAGTATATTCATATTCCAATACATATTTATTGTCAATATTGTATCTATATGTTACATGGTGGCTTGAAATTTTACAGTGCCATATAATTCATCTATACAAACAACAATCTCTCATTTTAATAATTATCATGGAAAAATGAATTATCTGCATGTCTTCATAGTATATAAACAAATGCAAAAATTACTAATGACTAAAACAAAATCTCTTTCTTTAGAATCACAGCAATGTAAAAATAATATCTAAAGTACCATTTCTATTAGGAAGCATTTACCAAAAAAATGTGAGCAGGGGAAGTAAACTGCACAATTTATTTTATTTTATTTATTTATTGCATTATTAAACCCTATCTCCCCAAAATACTAATAAAATTTCTGCTTGACTGCATTTATTCAATCTTAATCTAATAAATGACATAATTAATCAATGGAATGATACAAATTGTAGCATTTATCACACTGTTCTTTCCTGGGATGATTTTATGTGTGTTGCAAAAGTCTATAGGAGTACAAAAATAAATGTTTCCTGTATATCATTGGTAAATGAAGAATTTCAATTCCTGGAACTTCAGAAGGATATGTTAATTATTTTTCTGAGCAAATTTCATGATGAACTTCCTGAGTATATTGGTGCATATTACATATTCACTTAGCCAAATATTTTAACATAAGTGTAGCTACTATGGTGAAATAGACATTTCTGATTTTCAAGTGTGTATGTGGTTCTTTCTAAAATCAATACTAACTTTAACTATAATCATATAAAACATAAATTTTATTATTACATAAGTATGAAGTATGTATAAATAACTAGACTAATGCTGTTGCACATCATATCAAACAATGGATTTCATTATCCATCTCACCGTGATATACAAATTTGCTAAGGCTGGCACATGCAGCAGAAATCAGTGACATAACCACCACCATACCCAGCAGCAGTGACTGCGAACAAAGCCCAAAAGCTTTGCCTCGTGTTGCACACCTCAGGCAGTTCATTCTAAGAAAAACGTGCAAATAATTGTAGCATGTATGACTATTTGGTATTGCCAAGACAGGCTTTATATAAAAAGCAAAACTAGTTGTTAATGTTGCTCCATGAATGCGTAGTGTCAAGTGAAAAACTTTTTTAATTTGGCTGCATGAACCACCACCACTAAATTAAGATTAGAGCATGCACAAATATAAATATCTTTGTAAACAGTGACATATCCCACTTAAAAACAGGCTATTGTAATAAATGATCAGAATTTGATGGTTGCATCTTGTCTGATCCATCTTAAGAGTATAGAATCCATAAATAGCAGTTTAGGAACTTCCCTTTTCAATTATGTTTGTAATTTTCAGTCATAAGTAATAACTATTTTTTAAACTGAAACACAATAAAATGTCCAATTATGAACACCCCGTCTTTGGATTCTTCATTTCTGCTCAAAAACAATAGAAAAATAACATTAAACACACGTGATGTGATCAGTTTGAAAGGGGAGAGAATTCAACTAACATTATGCTTAGCTTTATGATTCAAAGTTAAGGGAATGTGGTAAATTTCTTTGCAAGTGATAATAAAATAGTTAATGATTCCCTTTCATTCCATTTGGTTTATGACCAGCTGCATATGCATAAACTATCACCACCACATTTTCACCTTCCCTCTCCCTCAATTATTTTTACCATCAAGAGCTAGACAAATCGGTGTCCTATTTGTATGTTTACAATTCTATGAATTAAATACTATGTGCAACTCATTATTACAACACTATTCTTTAAAAATTTCCAATGCTTAAAACAAAGAAATACACATAGCAGTTCAACAAAAACATGAGTAAGTTCTCTGAAACAGAGGAAAGTCCAGGATGCAATAACACCAATATGAAAAGGATAGATTGCTAGTAACAACATAGAAGAGATGAGTCACATACAGGCATGATGAAAAAGACCACCAAACATTTAAAATTTTGAACCAAAAATCCCATTGAAACAGAATACACACTGAGTTGGTGTGTGTGTGTATGTGTTTGTGTTTGTGTGTGTGTGTGTGTGTGTGTGTGTGTGTGTGAGGGATTATTGTGTTTGAAGAAATGTGTGTTTGTTTTATGCTTTAGGATGACATTTTTGTAAATGTCTGGCATATGTTTTTCATTGTACCTTTCTGTGACTCGGCATCACTTCTATTCTTCTCATACTGTTGTTCTTCTCTAAAACATGACATTTTACGATTTATTCTTCGAAGAACAAAGATTTTAATGGGAGAAGTGATCACCCTTGTGCAAGTGAAGAACATCTGATATATTGTACCTAATAAATTTCCTCTGCCTTGAAATCCTTTTTGTATTGATAAACCCTTGCCTGTTTACTTTTGACAAAGTAAAACTGAAGAGAGATGTCAGCAGGCACAAAAAAGTATGCAAATGTTTGTCCCTGGGTACAACAATCACCACCACCTCTCCTCCTCTCCCTCACTTATTTTTCCAACCAGTGCTGGACATATCACTGTCCTACAGCTGTAGGTCCCCTTTCCCTGGTTGGATAACTGGGGTCGGCTAGGGACACACAAGTCGCCGAAGTGGCGTCCAATTGAAAGACTTGCACCAGGCCACTGAGCCACACGAAATTATTATTATTACTACTTGTACTTAATATCATCTAGCTATAGCCAAAACTTGTATTTCTACCAAAACATACACAGCAAAAACTTAATGGACTTGTTGCTGTAACTATACTATTAGTAGCACTGTTGATAACATTAAATGTTGACAGAGCTGTCTTGTTCAACACAAGTTAATTTTTTTCCTATAATCTCTCTCTCTCTCTCTCTCTCTCTCTCTCTCTCTCTCTAGAATAAATAAATAGAGCAAGATGTAAAAGAAAGACAACCAGTAACAGCTTGCCCGCGAAAGGCAAAGGTCCCAGGTTCGAGTCCTGGTTCCGGCACAATTTTAATCTGCCAGGAAGTTTCATATCAGCACACACTCCGCTGCAGAGTGAAAGTTTCATTCTGGAAACATCCCTTAGGCTGTGGCTAAGCCATGTCTCCACCATATCCTTTCTTCCAGGAGTGCTAGTCTTGCAAGTTTCGCAGGAGAGCTTCTGTGAAGTTTGGAAAGTAGGAGGCGAGGTACTGGCGGAAGTAAAGTTGTGAGGCAGCATTGTGAGTCATGTCGGGATAGCACAGTCGGTAGTGCGCTTGCCCGCGAAAGGCAAAGGTCCCAGGTTCGAGTCCCGGTTCCGGCACACAATTTTAATCTGCCATGAAGTTTCAGTAACAGTGATCACTGTGTCTGCCACATTTCTTTTATTTATTTAATCACTTCTTTTTTCATTATTTTTCTTTTAAGATTTTCAATTTATTTACGATTAAGTGATAAAAAGTTCCACAGACCTTCCAAGACATGCCAGTTGATGATCAAATCCAATAAGCTCTCATTTCTACTCTATGCATATCAAAGACCATCATTCAGACAATGACAGTAGCAAAAAACAATTATTAAGAGAAGAAAAGTTCTAACAAACTAATTTAGAGAAGACCTTTGATACGTGTACATGAAGCCCGCCCAAAATTATAATGTCTCACAGTAATGTTATCTCATAAAATAGCTGCAGAAAAATTAACTACACAAATTATCATACTGTATTTTCCTACTAGTCTGTCAACTGTAGCATCCAATGCATGTTCATTCACTTGTAATACAATTTTACTTAGTAACATACTTCCCTCAAAAGACAGGGATATAATTTTGTAAGTTATTCAGAACAGTGTTTTGTCACATGTATACATTCCAGTATACTTTCCATAAATATCTCATCATTGTTAGTGAGTGAGGTGATGCAGCAGTTAGCATAATGGACTCTTATCTAGAAGGATAACAGTACTAATCCCTATCTGTCCATCGTGCCTTTTATGTCTTCCATGATTTGCCTAAATCACTCCATACAAATGCCAGGATAGTTCCTTTGAAGAGGGTATAGCCAAGCATCTTCCCCGACCTTTCATAATCCAGCTAGTGCTCCATCTTTTAAGGCCACACTGTTGACTGGGCATTCAACACTTAATATTCCTTCTATCTTTTTCATTACTTCTAGTTTAAGCAGTTATCTGCAGGTCTACACTTATACTACATAAAGTGTGTTATCATTTCTTATGTCATTATTTCTGTGTTACTGTATATTTTCCATTGTTGTAAGACAATTTTCATTGTAAGGAAATCAATTAAACGTATGTAGGTGACTAAAACACAGATTATATATCTTTAGTATGCCAAGCCCTTCCACTACATTGCAAGTAACATTGTGCACCTTAAAGGGGAAAATTAAAGACCACTTTAGTAACTCTATATAATAAAGACCTCTTTCAGTGACAAGGCACAATGTGTGCAACTACTCAGCTCCTCTACTCATGGTAAGCTAAGGAATCTTCTGTCAGTAGCACAACAGGTTAAGTTACAAGAACCGAGTGAACACACTAGTCCTCTTCTCGCCAACTGTTATCATAAACCTCAGTTTCTAATTTTCCTGGCAGTGTGTATTGTACCATTAAGAGAATTTGTCTCTTCATAACAGCTGACTTGTCCCTACCCCCACCCCATTTTTCAGACAGAAAAAGAAAAATATTACCATCCTAGAAAAATAATAGAAAATTGATAGTAGTGCCATATACTTAAATGTACAATCCAATTCCATTTTTAAAAATCAGTTTATTAACTTTTACAGTTAAGTAATGACTTCATGTACAGCTACTGTTACTAACACACTTATTTTCAAAATAATTATTTCAGTAAAAGTGAATGACTTCATAATAATTATGACCTCATGCAGTTTTATATTTTTAACAGTACATAAAATATTAAAATTTCATGTATTTTTACAGAAAAATAAGATGCAGTACCAACATATATATATATTAAATCTTTGTCCCTTAAATATACACTTTGCATGTGTATAACCATCAAAAACTATAAATCTTTTGGCAAACAATATTTAACTAGACACATAAATGACAAACACAAGAACAAAAAACAAGAAGGAAGAACGAAATATAATGCTGTAACTTAAAAATATGAAGAGTTAGTAAAAATGCATCTAAGCTTGCATGTGTTTCCATATGATAAATCTGGTGTTTGTAGGATGTGGAGATGGTCACAGTATGAGGTTTACAGCGAGGGAAATAATAAAATTATAAAATTTAAATGAATGAATTTCACATAAAAAGCTGTATAACAAAATTTTTGGTAACAAAAATTATGCCAAATTCTACAACAGAACTTTTCTCCCAGTCTTTCCAATTTGTTACACACTAATTTTTTTCCATGCTAGCTACTACAATTTAAAACAAAGTAATCAAAAACATTCAGACTGTAAGGAGCTCTAAAAAGCAGTACTTTCACCATGGAAAGGAGCTGAAAGAACTGTTTTGGAAAGACAAGCTCTGTGCACTTGCTTCGCACAGTGGCAGTGGTAACTCAAGAATATTATCAAAAAATATGTAAAAATTAAACTGGAGAAACAGTTCAAACCTTGAAGTTTAACATGTAAACTGCCTTTCTGTTGATGAAACAGAAATAATTAAAGCTTTTTTTTTTTTTAATGTAACTGTCATTTCTCTATTTTTGTATGTTTTGGCTGTACCACAAGAATGGCATAATTGAAAAGTTCTTAGAAATTTGTTTTCAGTCACCAGGATGAAATGGCTGAAGACCATTTCTCCATTAAAAAAAGAGGGAAGCATAAATAACATTGCAGCTATCAAATCAATATGTTTTTTCTCAAACAGTGGTTAACTAATTACACAAGATCGAAGACAATGTTAATGACATCATATACAACTCTAGGAAGAGTAAGTCACATCTGGAAGTAGAAATTCCAACAATAATCTAAAATGAATAGTGCTTCATTTTTGATCAGCTACCATTTAACAGCTGTGGGCTTCAGCAGGTCAGCAGATATAAATAATTAGAGGTATTATCAGTGGAATAAGTTTTAATCACAATCATATGAAGTAGAACTTGTTCATTTGCCAGTCAGACACTATAAAATGTCATAACAAAAACCAAAAAAATCATTAAAAAATGATAGCAAAATGAAGACAGACTGCCCATTCTTTCCACTAGTAAAGCAATTTCTTTAGAAAGAAGTGTGTTAAGGATTTTTTGAATGACATAGACCATACAGACATGCAGTGTCCCACTGAATATCTGCAGTCAGATCGAAAAACAAACCTAAATCAACCAATGAATATGCTTATAATCTGTTAGGTTTGCAGCCAGATGGATTATTAATAGGAAATGATATTTTGTTAGACAGCATTACTGGTTTTCAGTGATGTAGAAATACTTTTTAACTGATGATTGTGCCATTGTGCTCTTTTAACACTTTCAGGCTGTAAGCTTGAGACAAATGTATATAATTGTGCCATGATCCTGACAGTATACAACAAAAATCTGCTTTCAAATGAAAATATACTTAAATGACAGCACAATAAACACAGAATTAGCAAAGGCAATATTGTCACAGCAGTGTGACTGGCCATAAAAAATATGAAAAATACAACCATGTTTCAATTACATTCTTACTATGCACATCACCAATGCAAAATAATCCTGTTACTTAAAAAAAGAAGTGATCAACAGGACCAATAGCAAAACTCACATTGCCTCAAAGAACAGAGAGGATATTTATCCCAAGTTTGGTGCCATGATAGAGAATTAAGAAGAAACCTAAAACGTGTACGTTTTTCACTGAGCACAACAAGATATGAAGGAAGCACCAATATTGTCCTTCAATTTAGCTATGCATCTTAACATTCAGACCAATTTCTGCCATTAGTTGTCTAATGACATACTATTTATGGGAGAGACAATATACACACCACAATTTTTGGATCATAAGAACCAGTCAAAAATAACCAGGTCAAAACAATGTTAAATATTCAAAATGTAATTGATAGCTGCAAGGAACTATATATAGAAGTCCTTCCACTTAATTGAATAATTCTTTCATAGTTACAGATCATTTACAGAGTTAGTTGAATTTAGTTGTGGTATATTAAAATGTTACAATAACCAAACAGATGGGGTTAGAGAAAAAAGTAATGGACCTGACCCAAGACTGAAGTTGGACACTGAGGTCCTTTTCTTTTGTTTCCAATTAATTTTGCACGTTCACAGTTATGTATGGCACTAAAAGATTCTTGTGAGTGAAAAAATTAAACAACTAAACTTGCACCATTCTTGCCAACAGTTCCCACTATATAATCATATCCTCATTTAATCCAAATTTTCATCTATATTTATAAAACATATAAAATTAATGTTACACAGCAAAAGCATAATAATTCTTTGTGGCATGACATCTCAACAATTCCAATTCAGTTCATAACTTTTAACTGTTTTCCATATTATGTTTGCTTTGGGTTTCTTCCCTATCGGTCAGATATCTACAACACAGAGAGGGGCACAGAGCTCAGCCAGGATACTTATAGGAGGCACGAAGGAAAGGGTCGGCAGCGTGCATGGTCACAGATATTGAGGCAAAGAAGCATGCACGCTAGGCTCACCTTCGACATCAAAGATTTACGAAGCGATGCCAGGTGCCAAGTGGAGGCCGGGGCCAAGGTTCGGAGAGAAATGGAATTTGATTTAGGTTCTGATACTTGACGTTCTGAAAGGACAGGGCACTGAAGGGGGGAAACACACACCTCGACGGCCGGTTCTGCATCGGGCCGGATGTTGCTGTTGAGACCGTTGGCCGCAGGGCCGAGGCAGCCGGGACCCCGCAGTGTCAGCACATACTGAAACACCCACATACCTCAGCCAGCACCTCACATACATGTGCACGTGCAGCCACTGCTAGTCCCGGTTCTTCGGCAGCAAATTTCAAACATCAAAGCTGAGACATTCAAATAATGCTGAACCTTACATCTACAACTTCACATTAAGTTGTCAGATATTTCTTATTCAAATTAAGAGGACACCATGTGTGTTTTGTGATAAATGTCTGTTTTCAAGTGAGATTGTCTACCTATCTGAAATATGAAATAATGGGTAGTTCTGTTTTTATGTCACCCATAAGTGGCCACTTTCCATGGATGATGTTTCTAGCCAAATAAAGAAAAGTATGTGCCTCATTCATAACAGCATCTAACTACTCTAATAAACACCCACTCACACACAAACAAACAAACAAACAAACAAACACACACACACACACACACACACACACACACACACACACACACACACACACAATGAGAGAATATCACAACTTAAATGAAGGTGCAATGAAGCTGAACTTGCACAATGTATCAAGAAATATCACTGGACCTACGACTTACAGAAGCTGACCTGTGCAAAATAACAAAGTTCTTTGCTGATGAATAAACAAACATTTCACTGAAAAATCAGCTGCATTAGTAAGGGTGGAAGTAATGAGAAGATAAGTTTTCATGAAACTGTCACAGAGGTAACCTCAAACTGTAATGCCACCACAAGAACATAAACAAAAACCACTCGAATTTCTCTCTTCCCCCCCCCCCCCCCCCGCGCTCTGCAGTGACAAAATTCTACACTCCAAATGAACCATCACTCTATGGTTATCTGAGGTGCTACACATTCATTACAAATACTACCTATGACAGTGTGTAGTCAAAGCAAAGACACAAATAACATACATATCAAAAATGTTTTCCCTCATAGGGGAAATTGTTGCTGAAATGAAATATCCATAAATTTTTTTGAAGTCTTTGTGTGGTGAAATACCTATTTTCACCACACACTGATATGAAAAGAATGGGGAAACAGAGGAAGTAGGAGAATAAGCACATTGGCTGAATTTAAGAAAGGTAAGATGCAGGGGTTCAGCCAGGGGAATAGAAGAAGAAAGACCTTTCCCAGACTGCAACATCATTATCAATACAAACATCACTATTGAATTACCACTCACTGCAAGCATGAAAGTGCTGAACTGAGTACAAATGAAACGCAGAGAACTAATACTCACTAACATTCATCTCGAACTGAATAAAATCTGCCCGAGAAAAATGTATAATTCAGATACCGTACCCAATTGCTAGTCAAACTGTGAAGAGTATTGCAGTTCACATTATTAACAAAGCAAAGGGAATTAAATGGAAAATAAGTACATTACCTTCTGTGTGAAACCAAACATGTATGATGTTGAATAATCTGAAAATGTGGTCCAAGTATTGGTCTTGTGAAACTGGTGTTGGTTACTGATACACAAATCCAGTGTTTAAATATCTTCTTATTCATATCACCTAAGTCAATTAAAACTTACACAACAATATTTTCATACATTTAATATGACATACCCTCAGTTGTTAGGTTTATTTTTCCCATTTCAGGCTTCAAAACTGTTTCAGTTTCCAGAAGTCACTCTTGATGAACATTGCTTTAATTAATATTTACAAATACAATTTAGTTTTCCCTTCTGATTTACACTACTGCAAATGTGGCACAAATAATATATATGATTGGATGCCTTCAGTTCCGTAGATGAAAGCTTTCCCAGCAGAGCTCGTTTTATCTGCGTGCATAATGATGATCAGTAGCTCTCATTTATCAGTTTCAGCACTTTTGAAGCACACGGTATTTGATTGGGAAAGTACTTGAAAAAGCCCACAGAAGAGCTGACCCAGCCACTCCCAACACCACACGGTGCAGCGCAGCGTAACCGTTAGCTCCGTGCTGACATGCAAAAGCTACTACACTAGGCGAGGCAGGCAGATTAAGGCGGGCCCCACCACAGCGGTCGAGCGGTCACTTCGACGGGGCCTGGCCGCCCGACAGAATTGCCACAGCATTACCTTGAGCGTGCCGGGTCGCAGGGACGGGAGCGCCGGGGCTGTGGTGGGGCCGCGCCCGAGCGAGCGCCCGCGCCGAAGTCGAGGTACCCACGCTAGTGCCGTGCGGCGACAGGGCCGAACTGTCCGTCGAGTGTGAGTTCGGATTGTTGGCAGCATAACCCGAGCCGGATCCCGAACCAGATCCGGAAGCCGTGCCACGTCCACCGTGCTCCTTGGCTGCTCCACTCCTACTGCTTTTCTTCCTACACTGCAGCCATGGATACCTCCGCACAAGCTTCCTGTATTCCTTTCGTACCTGAGAAAAGTCACCAGTTTTGTAATTTTCCTCAGGTTGCAAAATTTACACAATTCTTGTTGAAAACTTTGTAAATGGTATGACCAGAATCTACATCTTGTGCTGGAATATGATGCACAATACACAATGAATTAAAATATTTTCTAGCACATACAATGTGGGATGAGAATTTCTCTGTCTGTACTTAAACAGCGAACTTTATTCTAAGGATCTTATTTGACAATGACACTATATTTTTTATGCTGTTATTTGCCCTTAAAAGATTTCTTTGCTGATACCTATTCAATTTATTATTTTACATGTTATACCAACATACCTTACTCTCTCAACAACAGTGAATTTATTTTTTCTGACAACAGTGAAAACATGATTCTCTTTTACAGAATTTGAAATTTGAGGGAGGGGGAGGTACTACCATCACTTGGCATTCACTGGGCACTGGACTATCCTTAGCTTTCCCGCATAATGGCCATTCCATTACATCTACATTACCCATGTGTTTTTTCTGTTCTTAATGTAAAACTGTAGGTATTAGTTCCAGTCCGACCCAAATAATGCCCATCAAGCAACATTCTGATTTCTGAGACACAGTTTCTCAGGATGCTAATATTACAACTCCCTTAATAAAATATAAATCCATGGGGTGGATTTAGTTATCACAAATTCTTTCTCTTTTTTCATAATGATCAGTTAAATAGTGTGTTTGAACCTATAAACTTAGCTCACAGCTTTTTTTATCTTCTTTTATTCAATAATTCTAGCATTCCTATGGGTAGGGTATTCCAATTTTATTTATTTATTTACTTTAAAGTTTTATCTCCAAAAATCTGATTTGCAATTAAGATTCTGAAGACTTTACATTCTCAATAAGTATCTTTCTGTAAAGTCCTGCTTTACTTTTTTTAACCAAATGAGTTTTATCTTTCGTTGAATTTATTATATTACCTAGTTTTTGTTATCTACAGGTGTGACCACAGAACTTCAAATATCTTCTACATACTACACCAGTGAACTAGTCTCTTTCTGTGTATAAGACTGTGACCAATCTTTTACACATTTTTCACTCTTCTACTATCATTTCATACATTTTGAGTGGCCTCTTAGAGACATGGTTTCTGAGACATACAGAACTTCTGGCAAGACATCTGTCTTGGATGCTAAAGTTTTGCATTACCCTGGGTAGCATTTATTTACGGTAGTGATTCTTGATGCTTTCTGGAGTTTGGTGGCTCTGTCTAAATTGGCTTTAGTATATAGGCCAAAGAGTACTATGATGTCTCTGATACGTTTATAACAAGACACAAATGAAACTATTCCACATTTTCTTTGTAGGGAAAAACTTTTGATATTTTCATATAAATTTTCCTTTGAATATATTTTCTCATATGATATCCTACTTAATAGCCCCTCCCCTAATCTCAACCAAAATAGACATTAATAGCATTTACTGTTCAAATGTTTGTAAATCCAAGGTACCAAACTGTTAGGGCCATTGGTCCCTGGACTTACAAACTACTTAAACTAACTTACATTAAGGACAACCCATGCCTGAGGAAGAACATAAACCCCTGACGGTAAGTGGTCACACAATCAGTAACACTGTGCTTTAGACCACACAGCTAATGCTTGTACCACATCTGTGTTGAGGTACTACCTGACCTACTCTCCCTCCCCAACCTCTTAACAGGTAGATGGTCTGCATGAAGTGGATCTACTTAAATGAGGTCCCGGACAAAATCACAATGGATAGGGGATGTTACTGAACTCCTACAAAATAAAAATAATAACAGTTTATCTCTGTTTGTGTTCATACTCATTACATTATATAAATATATCACTATGTCATGTTTTACAGTCAATAACTACCCTCTATTATCCTCACACATACCAAAATAATTTTAAACATGCATATGAGCTCACTAAAGAATAAAAATTTCCTTCTTACTTACCCCTAAGGCCCATGTGAAAACCATCATTTTCTGGAGAAATTCAGATTAAAAAGATAATATTTTCAGAATATCGATGTGTGTAACAATAGTGATACTCGTGATTCAATATTTTTTTTTAATTTCAGCAGCAGTTTTTGTTGAATTTTATTTTGCTACTGGCTTCGATACTCCAGTAGTGTCATCTTCAGGCCAATCTATGGCATCCATCCTGTTATATATGATATCAATGAGACTATATTTCCCTGGAATTTGCAGTCCCTAGCTATCGATGTGTGTGTTCTGCGCACATGTGTGAAGGGAACACATGGATAACCAGGAACTGCAAATTCAGGTGAAATACAGCCTCACTGATAACATATAAAATGGGATTGATGCCATTGATTTGGAGTGAATATGACATTACTGGAAGCAAAATAACATTCAATCAAAACTTACAGTTGTTGGAATAATTTTTTTTGAATCACAACTTTGACCAGCTGCAGCCCCACACTCCAAGATAGTATGGACCTGCATCTAATAGTTATATCTGGTGTTAATTCAAGAACTTCCTGTCGATATATCATCAAAAAGTTTGTATTTTAACAACTACTTCAGAATAAATATATTATTAGTGTCCTGTACCACTACTAACATTAATCTAGCAAAAAAAAAAATAAATAAATAAATAAAAATAAAAATAAAATAAAATAAAATAAAAAATAAAAAGGAGGGGGGGGGGGTAAAAATGAAAGAATAAAGAAAGTTATGAAAGAACTCAGATGACAACAGTATTATAAAAAGGAGTCTGATTCATAGATATGCATGTATTCAACAACCTGCCAGAGCATATTAAATGTCTTGTAGATAATAATGTAGTGGAACTGGAGACATCATTTAGGTTGGGACACACACGTCCAGGCCATTTCCATGCCGAGACACATCCCAGTATTGGCCATCACACAGAGAACAAAATATACTGCGAAAATAAATGTAGTTGGTCCCACTTAACCGGGTCATGCACGAGGAACATCAGTGGGCCGTGAGCATGCCAGGCAGGATTTGCTGTGTTTGATATTAAACGTGATGGATGATGCAACAGTAGAATTGTTGTTTGAGCAGTCTAATTTTTCAAGACTGTTATGTACACAAAAATGGATGTGGAACAATGCATAGAAGAAATTCATAATATTCCTGTGCTTTACAATCAATCAAATGAAAAATTCTGGTATATCGAGTACAAAGACAGAATCTGAAAGACAACTGCAACAGCTCTGCAAGCCAAAGGTAAGAGAAAAAAGTAAGTTTTAACACTATAAAGATAACTGTTTACTTTTTATTTTACAAACAAATAGATGTATTTGCTCTATGCCATTGCTATATCGGCAAAGCAATATGTTCTTGCCATTCTACAGTCCCTTGTGGAGAATACAGGAATCTTTTTAGCTGGTCCCATACAGCAAATACATCCTCTGCTGATCTCCCACGAATTCGAAATATGTTTTGAAGGTTTTATTATCTTTCAGATCCTTCGGAAGTTTCCTTTGTTCTTTTTCTTCTTTGTCTAAAGCAAGTGTTTTAAGTCCTAATTCACAATTAAGAAAATCAGCTAACATATTTACAGCTCTCACAAACAGAAATACTGATCATCACCTCAGAGTCACTACAAGAAACAACAGACATATGGACATGGCTCAGTTACATACAGCTGGAGCACAGTTGTCACCAATCCAATGCCTGGTCTTGACACGGCCTGGATGTGTGTGAACCGACCCTTAAAAAACTTCCTATTGGGCAACTATTCACTCCAATGAAGACTTTCTTCATAGAAACTCTTAAATTTAATGTTTCAGATTGACGAATAATCAGTATTATCACTGTAATACAATAATTTAATAATGTCACAGTACTGTAATTCACTTAAATTACATTAAGTGTACATCCTTTACTTCTTACTACATCCCACTTTTCATCGCATCCACAGAAAATGGCTAATATAATGTAATATGTTGAGAATATTAAACCTTACAAACATATTATGGCCATAATTATGGGGACACTTTAATGCACAATTTAGGTGGTGGTGGATTTTGAACTACAATTGAATAAGATACTTGTTGAGGTCAGATATGAACCACCACATTTACAAACTGACAACCCAAGCAAACAGTTGTACTACAGCCATTACCAAATACTTAATGCACTCCATTTAGCACTGAGTTGTTTGTTGTTTGACTTTTCTGTTCTTGTACCAAAACAAGTTAAGACACTAATTCCTATGGAATTCACAACACCAGAAAGGATCAGTGATCCCTGCAGCCATTATGCCAGTCCTGCACAATACACAGGCTATTAGACTGCCTGCTCTGTGGGCTTAGTTTCTTACTCTGCTCTTCTCTCTTGGCCAGTTTGGTTTACTACTATATTACAGTGTTTGAAGCTCCAAAGAAAAGTGCACACTAACTAAATGATACAACTTAGTATGTTTTCTCCCTTGTTTTAATTTCTGCCCACAAGCAGAAACACCAATATTTTCCTCTGAAAATGGATGTAACTTTTGTAATTAAAGTGAAATGACTCAACTTACAGTAATGTGAATTCTCTACACTTCAACACAATGTGTGGTTAATGCCTCTGCCAGAGGAAATATAAAATGTAATTGATAATAATAATAATAAAACCTCACTACCTTTCTAGTCAGAAATCATTGGTGTTTTAAATTATAAAATAGTTTTAAATTATAAAATAAACACATTATTTAGCAATAAATACTCCTAAGCTCAAATACATCAATAAAAATACTTAATATGTGAGATGGAATGTTAGCCAGAATAAAAACATTTGTATTTCTACATCAGTACTCTGTTCAGATGATACACACTTAGAAATAGAGTCAGTACCCCTTCTACAGGGTGTCTCACAAAAGACACCTGCGAAGTGTCTGTGAGTCCCACGGCAAGGCTCCTGACCTCATTCACCAGCTGCTGCCACATCCGACTCTCGGACTCTTAATTTGCCATGGGTGCATCCACTGTGTTAAGTGAAAATGACACTGAATACATTTACAAAGACTTGATGATTACCAGCTGCTGAAAGCTGGAAAATGACTGGCCAAATTCTGTCTTCCAACTCTTCAAGAGTGTGGGTATTGCTTGCATATACCATGTCTTTTAACATTCCCCAAAGATAAAAGTCACACGGAAGTCACATGGATTTAGATCTGAAGAACGAGAAGACCAGTCAACTATCCTATCATCACTTTGTATTGCTGCCATAGAAGCATTGCCAATGTGTGGTCTTACATTGTCCTCCATGCAATACCTATACATGTTTTCACTGGGAGAAAGTTCTTGAAAAAAAAAAAAAAGGATCCTGAATATTGTTCAATAATGTCAGAATTTCTTGTTTTGTAGAAAAAGATTAGTCCAATAATTTGCTGCCAGTTTTCATATCATGCAGAGGTTGATAATGTAATTCGTGAGGATTTTCAGTCGATTGTTCTGAGAATTTATGTACCCTGACAAATGCAGCCATGCTTCATCAGAAAAAAAAGGATCAACTTCCTCATCATGCACAGCCAGTTACAATAATGATGTCGAGAGACAGCTTCCAAGTTCACGAGCTGACATACTACCGTTATTTTGTATGGCTTCAATTTCATTTTGTGTACAGCTCTGTGAGCAGATGCTCTTGACATACCTGTTTGAAGTGCCAAACAGCACAGAGATTTTCTTGGACTTTTATTCCAAGGCCTCCCCTATCTCGTGTAATTTATTTTCTGTTAAAACACTACCTTCTCTAGGCCTTCTTTTGTAACACAGATCCAGTTTATTGAAATTTCATCACTTACCTTTGTATTGTCAATTCATTGGGGACATGCACACCAGGAAATTTTCATATTAATTCAAACTGACATTCGACATACAATTGTGTTTTTGCACAGTTCAACACAAAAAACACTCGTTGATCCTTTGTGTAGACCACAGCAATTGGAAACTCAATAGCAAGCTTAACACAAGTATACCCAAACACTCAGTCACATAGTATAGAATGGCGTTTTTGTCTGAGGACTGGGTCAAGCGACAATACGGCTGTACTCAGCACTGTTGTAAAATGTCTGAGAACACGCTCCAGATAAATGCTATCAGAAAAAAACTTCCTAACATTTAAAATAATATTGGATGTCAACAAATTTCGCTTCTTCAGAAACGCTTCTCTTCCCATAGCCATTCTGCATTTTATATCTTCTTTACTTCGGCCATCAGAAGTTATCTTGCTACTCAAGTAAAAAAACTCATCTACTACTTTCATTCCTTCAGCATCACCTGATGTACTGACACTACATTCCATTACCCTCATTTTAGTCTTGTTAATTTTCATCTTATACCTTCTTTTCAAGACACTGTCATTCCGTTTAATTGCTTAAATCGTAATTTTCATGGCACGTGAGAATGTCAGTTACAAATAAAACGAAAACTTAAATGTGCACATTCAGCCTAATTATAATATTGACATAAGGCATAAAGTAAATAAAAAACTGACATCATTATGAATCTCAGTTTAAATAGAAAGAAACTGGTTAATATCAATGGTGCCCTAATGGTTGAGCTACAAGATTTATGTAGGAATATGGAAATGACACTGGGTATGTTATACAAAGATAATATGAGCATAAATGAACTGAGGCATATGAGTAGAACATAACAATTAAGCAACCAATAGAGAGAAAAAATGAAAACTGAGCCCTAGTACAAGGTAGTTATAGGATACAAGTAAGAAGAGAACATATGTAATACTGTGTAATAAAAGACGACTGGTAAAAACAGACATCAGTAACATTATTTCAGAGATACATTTCTATGGTGACTGAATTTCTCCATGAACATCCTGGATAGCAGCTTGAGCCAGTTAGGCATGGTACAGTAAGAGTACAGCCAATCCCAGCTTGACGCAGTGTGAACACAGTGTGAGAAGAAGTTTCCCAAAGGTCATATGTACGTGGCAGAACTTGTTGGGTATAACAGTTGCTTATAATACTGTTTTCTATCTAAAACATTATTTGATGATATGGATACAACAATAAGAAAAAATTAATTAATTAAATTCCTCACCTTGTCATTCTGAATGCAGTGAAAAATAAAGATAAACATTCCTTGAAAACTGTTCAGTGTTGTAAATATATATGCCATTGCAAGTGATTCTTCATTCAAGTAGAGCAATCCAAAGGTCCAGGTAAGTCCAAGCAAGAAGACAAGGACAATAGCTCCCCTCAGCCATGACCTAGAAGTAGATCAATTTTTAAAAATCTGACTTACAAAAACTGCATATACAGTTCATTATATCACTATCAAAACACTTTTTATTAAGATCCAAGAAAGAGGAACCATTAAAGTTTATTGAAGCACAATGAGAATCAGCATTCCAAAATGCCAGCTGACTTTGATTTAGCAATGCTAGTCAGAAATAAAAGAACATATTACAGCTTGTGTAGTATTCCATGGTTATAAACTCCTCTTTGTGAATAAAAACAAATATTTGCAACATCATCACAGCATTAAAATGTTATGAGTAAATTACACTATAATCTCATGAGAAGCAGGTTATTAAATAAGTCACTGTGAGTAAGAATTGAGCAACTGATCAATATTTGCAGACTAGAATGGGTGCTGAACAGTTGACAGGCACATAGAATAGTTTGTCTAAATGACTCTGAAAGCTTAGTTAGATAGTATGTATCAATGACTGTCTGAAAGTTTAGTTAGATATCACATTTTTATAAAGGCACGTCTGTTGCTCAGTCTCTTTTCTATATGTCCAATAGTATCTTTCCAAAATACAACATTATATAATCATTAAGCATTACTTCTTCTGAAATATCTCTCCTTGTATGAGTGCATGTTTTTGTGGATATCCATTAATAAAATCTTCCCAGGTTACAAGTTTACTGCCCACAAGCTTTCAACACAGATCTCCTTTGCCATTGTCAAGTGAGTGACACTCATCCACTCGGTAATGTCAGCGATCTCTGTCGAAAGCTAGTGGGCAACAAACCAAATGAGATGGCTTGTAACCCGAGAGATTTTATTAATATATCTTCTTCTTTCCTATTCTTACTTAATTATGTTACTTCTACACATCTCCATCATCGATATGCTTTGCAACCAATTGAAAATATAATTTTCTAATTGCAGTAGCTGGAGTATATCACAGATCAGCTACAATTATAGGAATTTGAATAAACTGCCTACCTACACCATCTGCAATTTGTCATACACCTGTACAATCTTTAAAAATAATTGCTCTGTTGTAGAGGTTCTGAACATGTTTTATGCTCTTGCATCATGACATTTCTGTAGACCAAAAATCTCCTATGTAGGAATCAACATGGGTTCCAAAAGCAATGATCAAGTGAAATACAGCTTGCTCTATTCATCCACGAGACCCAGAAAGTAGAAGATATAGGTTCACGATACATGCTGCAATTCTTGTCTTCCAGAAGGTGTTCAACATGATTCAGCACTATTGCTTAATGAAAATATGTGCATATGGAATATCAGACCAACTATCTGATTTAATTGAAGAGTTTCTCACAAACAGAACACAGCATATCATAGACAAGTATTCCTACATGAAACTAATTTCTGACATGCCACAAGGGAGTATTACAGGTTATCTATTTTTCACAATGTATATACACGCGTGGCAACTATTTATTGACAACCGATACAAAAGTGTTACTTGTTTGCATCTGGTACTGTCCTTCAAAGTAGTCACCAACGTTATGTAGAACCCATTGCCAGTGATGTGGAAGGTGTAGTATACTGTTAGCAGAGCCTGTTCTGTTGATGGTGCAAATTGAGCTGCCTACTGCCTGTTGAATCTCTGGAACAGTTCTGATGTACTTCCCATCGACCTAACACAGTAGCCACAGCTTTCACTGTTTATGCCAGTGCATTGTCATGCAAAATTATAGGTGAATTGTGCAAAAAGTGTTGCCACTTCTTTTGCAAAGCTGGTCACAGGTGATGCTCCAAAAACGAACAGTAATACTGTGAATTGATGGTATTTTTTGAAAATGTTGTGACACCGTTACGTTAGACCACTCACTCACAAATGACTGTGTTTCGCTCAATTGTGCGCACGCTGGTGACACGGGACGGGTGAGTTCATTTGCTTGGAGGTGAGGTAGGTACGTTAACAATGTGTGCTATCGGTGACAATAGTAGACTCCATTGTATAATGTCTCCACAGCAGTGTTGCCACTATTTAAGTTCCAACCCTCATAAATGACCTAGTAGATAACATTGGAAGTTAAATGAGCCTTTTCACAAATAATGCTGTACCATTTGCAACCCTGGAAAATTTTAGCAATTACGTCCATAAAATATCTTCAACTAGTACTTGAATTCTGCTCATCAGTGTGGAATTTGTACCAGAATATGTACCACATAGGACTGATAGAGAAGATGGCAAAAATTCAACTATGAGCAATACAGTTCATTACAGGTTCATTTAGTGAGCAAGAAAGCACTGCAGAGATGATCACCCAACTCCAGTTGCAGACATCACAAGAGAGGATTCTGCATTAAGGTATGGGCTACTGTCAAAGTTCCATGAGAGCAGTCATCAAATACAATGTATCTCACAATTATTGGTTTCAAATATTATATCTGATGCTTTCCTAATTTATGCACAATTTATCAAGGTCAATTTATGCGAATTTGTATATAATGAATTTGGCTCTGCATCTTGATGTCTAAGGTCTGATAATATTTGCTGGCACACCTTTCACAATGTATTCTGCTGTCTGATAAAACATACTCAACCTAAGTTTTAATTCTGTTTGGAGCTTTCCAAGTATATTTACATATACTATTTTCTATTAACAGACATCCATTATTTTTAACAAGACTTTTTGTGGTAGCTAAACATTACTTTTACAGATGTTTTCAATAACTGTCTATAAAAAAACATGGTGCCTCAAGAGAAAGAACTGTATAGTTTCAAAGGAAGCTGTTGTATGGATGGCTACCAAAAAATGGGTGAAAACTTACAGAAAGAAGTAGTGCGTACAAGTTCCTCTTTTATCTTGAAGTCTTGAAGATAAGGGGTTCATAAGATATATTTTTACTCTGTTACACTTAACAACCATATGACAATCATTGACTACAAAACATATATCAATAACACTACAGTTTCAATTACATAAGTAGTACATGAAGAGATCACAAAATTCCTAACTGAGGAAGGAAAGGATAACTCAGTTTTGTCACATTTATTTGCTGCTGCTGAACAGGAACTTCATACATCCCAAAACTGGATTCAGGAGAAAAATGGAATTTACCAGCTCTTATGTGAACACGCTAATTTGTTAAAAACTTAAATATTTAGTAGTTTTTGGTCTACAATATTATTTATTTGCTTGTTATTAACACCTTTTGACTTCTTAGGCCATCATCAGATAACTTCATACTAAACAGATAGTCCACAGGTAACATTCAGGTTATATAAACAAAGATGGTTTTTCAAAGATACGTGAACTGCAAATTATTTATGTCTATGAATCGATACTACATAACACACATACTCCTACAAAACAAATGGATTTTAAATGAACATATCTTGAGCTACAATGGCATGAAAATATTAAAACTGCGTAATTGTATAAGAAAGTATTGTCAGCAGGTGATGGCAGAAACAAAATGTGGGTTTGTTATGAATAAGTATCAATACCACAGAACATGCATAATAATAATAATAATAAAAGAAAAAACACAAATGGGGTCTGAATGGGTACATCTTACATCACATAAGGTTACAAATATTATGGATGTCCAGGTGAGCAATTAATGATTGAAAAACTATCTTTGTATATGTAACCTCAATGTTACTGTGGAGTATCTGTTTAGTATTGAAGTTATTTCACAATGGCCTAAGAAGCCGAAAGCTGCTAATAACAAGTAAATAAATAATATTGTGGAACAAAAATACTACGTATTTAAGTTTTTAATATGTCTTTGTTCCTCCAAGCACCGACGGAATATTCCATAAACACTAATTTGTTTATAATTTCATAGAGTTTCTGTTCTGTTTAATTTTCTTAGACCTCTTTCCTCACGTTATGCATGCTTTAAATGCCATGCACTTCTGATCTAGCCATTCTTGCCTTGAGTAAAATATCTAGAGGGAAAATAGTAGCTCATTCAGATCTCCAGGAAATAATGACACATGAGGCTGTTATAATCAGGAAAAACAAAAATGATATTCTACGAACAGGAGTGTGCAATGTCATATCCCTTAATAAGATAATTAAGTTAGAAAATTTGGAAGGGGAAAGGGATAGGTTGGAGTTAAAATGAAGTATGGTGGCAGGATGATGCAGAACTAGGACTAGTAACAAATAAGAATGTGTGTAGGAAACTATGAACAGCATAGTGGAAATATTATCATAACCAAGATAAACACAAAGCCAACACCCACCACAGCAGTAAAAATTTATATGCCAGCTAATTCTCCTGGCAGAAAAAAAAGACTGTAAAAATATGTTATGAGATAACAGCAATTATTCCAACAGTTAAATGAGAGGAAAACTTGTAGTGATGGGGCACTAGAATTCAACAGTTGGAAAACGAAGACTTCTTTGTTAATAGGACTGGGGAAAAGGAATGGAAGAGAAAGTCACCTGGTAGAAATTTGCACAGAGCAACTTAATCATTGCAAACACTTGGTTTAAAAAGCATGAAAGAAGGTTGTATATGTGGAAGATACTAGGAGACATGAGAATAGTAAGTACTCAAACCTGAGCCACAAACAAAAAATAAGACTCAAAATCCAAAGGGGCAAAATGTTATAGGCCGCATTTCGAAACTGAAATGAAGGTGATTCATTCTAACATGAGATACAAATTAGGTAGAATGGGTGGTGCGACAGCTACAGTAGTTGGATTCGAGTTGTAAGCTTAGCAGTCAAACTTTGGTGAAAATACCATTAAGGTGTCAGCATTAGTTACCGGTAATGGCACAATGAATCATGGGAAGCATGCGTGGCCAATTGTGTGGTGTTGCAGACAGCCCTTGAGTTTTTCCAAATGTAAACAAATCTGTATTTCCAGTTTGCTTTGGCTGTACTACTATGTTCAACATAACCACAAACTCGAATATCATGAAATATTCCTAGAAACATAGCAGTATATTTTTGACATGCAAGTGTGTGAATGTGTCAGCTGTTTTCATGGTCAGCATTAGGCAGGAGACAGATACCCTGTTCTGAAGAAAAATGCAGTTAAATATGACATTTTGATTAAGCAAGAAGAAAACATTTTTCGGCACAATGTGCCACCAAGCAATCATAATGTTTAATAAGTGATGTTTCTAATGATTAGTTTTTTGTAATTAAATCATAGGTAGACCCTCAGTGGATCAGCTTGTATTGTCACCATAATCATAAGGAATTATGACAATTGCTAATATGCACTGCCAAAAACACCAAACCAAACAATCGCTTCCATTTGACTATAAATTCACTCCATCTTTTTTGCCTCATCATTAGTTATTCGCCTCCTCATTACTTATGAGAAATACATAGAAACACATGTGAATATTTCTGAGTTGCAAAACTGTATTTTAAAGCTGTGCTACTAGGTTCTGTATAACCGCATATTCAAAAAACATGACATATTCACAACTACCAACTTGTACAAAACTCCTAAAGCTTATTGCATTGTTGGTTCTGATGTAAAGAAATTTATTTTTTTGTTTACTTGAAACATTGCTACATTCGAAGATCAGCAATATGAATTTTTCTTTCCTTCGTTGAATTGATTCAGTTGCATTGTGTTGGTACAGTGGCTGAAACTCAGAAAAAGTAGAATTATCTTTTACCATATTTTTTGTATTTGTATTTTTATTAGTGCAGAATTTTGGCACCAGTAGGCCTATTTATCTTTTAGTCTGCAAAGAAGCGTCCCTAATGTTGATTATGTTTGATGGCAAAAATTAGTTTTGCTGGCTCTTAGTGTCATTTTTTAGAACTTGGGTTTGCTTTGCACTCAATTATAAGGCACAGGTAGTTTTTTGAATCCCGAAAATGGGAAAAAAGTTGGCTTAGATTCCAATAAATACAGTATCTTTATGGTATTTCACAAAATATAAGTTGGCGGTGGTAGGAGCATTGAGATTTAAATACCAGTTCTCAATTATGTTTATCTAAAAGAACAATGCCTTTACTTGAGGGATTCCTATTTGAATCCCTGAAGCATCTTCCAAACTCTTGAATGTTGATCAAACCTACCAGTAACAAAAGTAGCAGTCACATCTTCTTTTAATCTGAACTGGTGAGATCCCCTGGGGTTTGGCCATCTACTGCACTTTGGTGACTTACTTGTCGATGATGATGAAAGTGATAATGAGTACAACATACAACACCCAGACCCCTGCCAGGCATTGAACCCAGGCACCTTGCATTGGGATCAGTGGTGCTATAAGTGAGATGTGGAGGTGGACTCCGTAAGATCATTTACATAAGTAGAAAATAACTGTGGTGCTATCACACTTCCCTGCAGCACTCCTGAAGAAACACTCATCTCTGATGAACACTTGCCACTGAGGACTACATACTGTGTTTTATTACTTAAGGAGTCTTTGAGCCACTCACTAATCTTAGAACCTATCCAATATAATCACACATTTATTAGGAGAATGGAGGGCATCGCACAGTCAAATGCCTCACAGAAATCAATACTGAGTCTACCTGGGGCTTTTCATCCAATGCTCCCATCATGTGAGAAAAGGACGAGCTGAGTTTCACAAGAGCAAGGCTTTCTAAAACCATGCTGATGCATGTGAGTCAACTTGTGTTAAATGTTTCTCTATTGTCATTTTGTGCCTGACAAGTCATACTAAGAAACATTTTTAAATATACAGTAATTTATGCAAGCTAATGAGACCTTATGCTTGGTAATAGTCTGTGAAAATCTATACATAAATCTTAATGCCACTGTTGAGTAATGTCAGATATGGGGGAATAAAGAAGAAGAAAAAAAAAACTACTTTCATCACAAATACAACTTTATATGATTTAAGCCTCAGGTCATGAAAGATTGATTTACCATATGCCTAGTATAATGGTCCAATACATATATTTTGGTTTCCTGACAATAAACTGCAGTTCAAAACATTTAGTAGCCTGCATTTAAAATGCACACAGTACAAAAGAATTTTAACAAACTTAATTTAACATGAAGAAATTTTTATGATATGTACACTTAAATATCAGGAAAATTTCTGACAACAACTTTGTATACCATTTTGTGAAAAGTTTGTTCATGTTGCAATTTTCTATAGCAGGTATAAAATATTTGTATATAAATAAATATAATATTATTTTCCATCTCTATATATACCTTGTGGAAAAGTATGAGTGATAGGATTATAGAGTAATATAGAGAATTGTACTAATCATTTTTCCCTGTTCCTAATATTCAGAACAAGTTGGTTTTTGTCTCAGTGATATATTTTTAACAAACAAGTTTTTATTAGGCAGTATGTTCATTTCTGGATATTGGGGATCTAAATATAACTAATTTGATCAGAGAAAAATGTGCAAGGAGATCATTTCGGTATACTGAGAAAGCTGGGTCAAAATATTAGCATGCACTAGTGCGCAGACTAATGTTATTGGCCAATATGAAATCACATCTACAATGATTGCTACACTTTATATACCTATACAGTGCTCAATGCTTCAGCTGTACAGTGAACAGTTACCTATTCTCATACTATTTTTCATCTTCAATAACTGAATTAACACGAATTAAAAAGTGATGAAGGGATTACATTTATTCACTATGTCTTTTCAGAGTATTAAAATTTATATTTGAACCATCATTTTTGTTAGCCTGGAAGAGAAGGATTTATTACGAGACATAATACAAAGCTAAATACACACACACTTACAATAAGTAATACATATTTTTTTTTAAATTCTGAGATAGTTTCAAACAGGTAACTACAGCAATAAGAAAGGTTAGAACTTGAGTACTGCAGAAAACTACATACTACAAGGAGAAGACATTTAATGAGTGTTCTTACAGGTGTGATTGCAATTTGTTCTGGAGAGCATTCTCCTCCTTCCCACTATGCCATGCAACAGAAGAGAGACAAGAATGTTACCAGATCTCCATCACCAGCTTCAATGCAACAATTCAAACAATCAGCAGATTAAAATAAACCACAGCACACATCAAAGTTGCAGTAAAAAATAATATAATAAAGAAAACAATCACCACATCACAACCTTTACATTAACTTGATTGATTGTTAATTAGTGAACAGCACACTGTCATCACTGCTCACAGTCCAAAATGAGCAATTTAGTATGATACAAACAAATACAATAAAACTAAATGCTGTTTAACTGGAACTACAACTTCATATATAAACTATGTTTCTCCATGCTTGGATTAACTGAATAAATATCTGGTTTAACCATTTTCTCATTACCATACAGGAAGATACAGAACCACCACATATGGTGCTGTACTGAGTATCATATCTGACAGTAATGCAATTAAAAGAAAGCATAAGCAGGTCTTAATATTCTAACATCAATCAAGCTAATTAAGGTACAACAAACACTGTCATAACAATAAATTATCATTTTTATTCAGTGCAATCCAACAAGCAATATTTCTCTGTCAGTGTTAGGTGCAGAGAAACAGTGTTATTAGTTTCAATATTGTAATGTGCTTAGAAGTATTTCAAAGTTCAAGAGGAAGAAAGAAAAAGATGGATAAGTATTTACCATCTTAAACAAATTTTAACTACATAATTACTCAAAACTAAGTTTTAGCTATAAGACTTCTGATTCTAAATCACAACTCTTAGAAAAATCAAGTTTTTGTAGCTGCTGTCATCACACATTGACTTCTGTGCAGAAAGTATGGTGGGTCGGGCCAGTAGTATGCAAAGAGAACAGACACTAAGGATTGCAAGTCACAACTGCAATAATAAAAATGCTAATAACAATAAAAATCATACGTGCAGCTGAATGTTATATAACAATAGTTGTTGCTGACAAATTCCTCGACAGTCTGTCACAGCACAGAATTCAACCCTCAAAATGAAGTTAAAAGAGGGCATTTTCTAATAGTAAATTGCTGCATTAAAACACTTTTTCTCTGTTTTACAACTAAGTATGCTGCTTATTCACCATGACCTAAACAGCAGACTTCAATACAAATGTATTTGGTGCAGGTATTTTGCAGGTCTCTTACTAGAAATAAAAGGAATAGAGCACCAAAGAGGATTCATTCAATTAACATCCTGAATTATTATCTGCAATGACCCCATTTATGACAGTATCACGGTTGAACATGATATCCCATACTTATTGGTATTGGGAGGAAGAAATAATAACTTTACTCAAGACCTAATAAGAAAATTACGCCAAAACTTTAACCACCTGACAGACTGACGTGGCAATACATCATGAATGTTGCATTTTACTGTTCATTTTGAGGTACTTTTTCAAAACAAGATTGAGGTTAAATTAAAATAAATTACAGGGGAAAGAGCATCTACTTTTCATGCTTTCAAAAAAGCAGTGCAAAATTACAGCTTCTACAAAACAAACATGTAATTAAAACTCCATGCAGTCCTGCTTACTTGGCACTGGCAAGCCTCGAGTGTTCTTTGCTCTTCATTGATGCTGACGCACTTGCATGACGACACATCATATATATTGCCATACTCAAGAAGACTAGATTTGCCTGAAAACAAGAGATCACAATTGTAATCTTAAGTTACTAACTGCTGGGCTCTATAAATTCAATTGTAAGTTTCTTTCTTTAACTTAAAATTAATACTACTAACAATTTTAGTGCTAAGTGTACAAGATAACTCACTACCCATTGAAACAAATACTGTATGTATAAAGTGGTGAAATTGCTGAAAATTATTCATCCTTCTTAGTTAAAATCTGCTTTACCCATTGATAACAATGAAGGAGAACCTACTGTGTAACGAAATAACAACAATATTTTTCAAATATATGGTTATGAGTGAGACAAAAAAAAAAAAATTATCAACATAACTGGAGCATATTGCATGTACAATGATTTGCTCTTTTCATCTGATAATGATTTATGAAACTAGTACCACGAGTTTTATACCAAGTTAGTCCACTGTTTTGAAAACTTTTCATCCCATTGCTACATAAATATATATTTTACTGTTTCTTTGACAGAGATTATTATATTTAATTTTAGCTTATGTTCATTTGTGTATACATTATTGTGGTAATACAGTACTGCAGAACGAAAGATGTAGTACTAAAGAAGGTGTAAATGGGTCTTGCAAGTATGCTTATGAGGGACTACATTTCTTAATCATCATATGACAGTACCGTGGTTCGGAACCCACGTTAAACTGTAGGTCTCCCTATAACTGGCTGGGTAAATCAGTTCAAACGTCAGAGGAAGGTAACGGCATACCACCTACAAACAGAACCATGCCTAGTAAAGCACTGTGGTGTTCAAACCAATCTTCGGATTGTTGACTGCTTTACCTTACCATATGACAGTTATGCGTAAGTGAAAGTCATCATTACATTAGAAGATTTCCTTCAGTGCACTACTTAAAACTCTAAAATTAACATCTCAGACTACAAAACTAAAACAAAATTTACATTTTCTGTGCAATGACAGTATCAAAATGTTAATAATTACAAGACAGAAAAAGGTGTAATCAACAATATCCTCATTCAGAAAACATTTAAAAGGTATTTGATGCTCACATTCTTAAGCATGACTCAATGTATATAAACCTGATATCCTGTGTTATTTCACACACTACTGTACAATATTCAAGTACAAGTCATATAAGTGGTTTGTAAACAACATCGTTTCTAGGAAAATTACTAGTCCCAAGTTTGACATTTGTTTGGACCTAAGAGGTGTTATGCTTCATTCCTCCAAACCTTGTTCCTCCCTGGTGTTGGCATTGCTTATCTGTATTAAATTGTACCTCAAATTAAATTCAACATTTTAGAGATCATTGAGCACAATACAGCTTTCCTTAGAATATTCCCGGCACAATCATCTCAATGTCAATACTTGACACAGTTTTGTGGGGGAATCATCTGACTGCTGCAGTATTTCAATTAGAAAGAAACCTTTCAACATACATTACTGATTTCCTTCAATGATGTAAATACATTAACGTTACATTTCCTGGAAACCTAAAAGAGACAAATTCGCTGTTCTTTCCCCAAGTTCGTTGTGATGTGAACTTCCTGTCTTAGATATATCCTTTTTGACTCTTTGCTTGGCATTTTCTTTTCCAAACTAGCAGGGATGTTTCTGATTTTTCATTCATTGTTAAACAAAGCATGTTTATTGCAGGCATTTAACATACTACCAACACCCGTTATTAATTTGTTATGAAAACTGTAGAATCATGATTGTGCCGTAAGTGTAGATGACTTTATCAACTTTCACATATGATAATTTTTCCTTGGTCTTTTTATTACAGTTATACTTTATCCAATCAGGAACATTATGGTTCTTTTTTCTTTATTTAGAGTAAATGAATTCAAGATTTTATACCACAATATATCATTTTAATACATTGTCATGTTGTGGTGTAGTAGGCTGTAGCTACTTGATTAATGAACACTGGTTAAAAACTTGTGACACTCACACAAGAGGCAAAGAATAAACTGACACTATCCAGGGGCATACACATTATATATATACACCAACAGAAACTTTTGGAATATCATTTTTAAATACATCTCTAAGGTACCAGAACTGTATATTCAAATTAAAATGTACAGAAAATGTGGGCCTGAAACCCAGAATTCTTTAATCCACCAGCCATCACTTTATCCTGCCATTGTTGCTGTCCAGCACTTCATTTGTGACATGTGTGACATTGCTCTCTCCTTAGAATAACAGCATCTCAATGTTCACATCTACTTGCTGCAGGAACCAGTTGGTCCTGCTTATTGCAACTCACAATGGCTGGTGCTCGTCTCTATATGGCTTTATTCATAGGACATGAACTGTGACCCTAACCATCCATTGTCTCATATCGGGATCACAATCTTCAACTTCATAAGTTTGTAAGGCCCTAAATAACATCTGAGTAGCTTTTCAGACCTTTCAAACACTTGTCAAAATCCAGACAAGTTCACCAGGCTGGAATTAAACATGGTGGTAGCTCACATCCTTATCTTGAGCCTGAAGTGTATGGAATAAAGCCAACGGCAGAGCCTCCTCAGCATTAGTTAATAATTGGCCACTGTAATCAATCATTGTCAGCTTGAACTGGAACGACAGTGCCAATCGTTGTTGTTGCTTCACGACCTAGCATGAAGAACTGGCATAAATCCAGTGGTCTATTGTTTAATGGTGTTGAAGACAAATGTTATGAAAGGCCACACCGAATCCCAATTGCTCTGCTTGATCTTGACAACTTGAAAAGCATGTCAACCAATGTCTCATTAAGACGTTCAGTGAGCCTGTTAGTTTGTTGACGGTAGTCAGTTGTCATAGGATGTGTGCAACTCCATAGGTTCTCTCTCATAATGCAGACAAAGCACAGGATGAGTCATCAGAGCTCTTTGCAGGATATTGAAAGAATCTTGTTGTCATTTGCCTCAAGTAAATTTAGCATCAGCTTTTAATAGTTCCTGTAGGGGTCTGACTTTCATTCAGAAGTCATTAATAAATTGCTAGTAGTAAGAACACAATCCCAGAAAGCTTCTATCACTATAGTTTTAGGAACAGGAAATTCAGTTGTAGATCTCATCTTCTCTGGATCAGGCTGCCCACCTTCATTTAGCACAAAGTGTCAAGTATTCCATTTTTCTTTACTCCAAATAAACACATTCTTGGATTAAGTTATAGGCAATCTTCCATGATAAATTTAAGAACAGCACTCAGTATTTTTATGTGTACTTCAAAAGCTTCACAGAATGCTATAATATTACCTAAGAAACAAAGACAGATTGTCCATTTGAGGTGACATAAAAGATTATCTATCATTTATTTGAAATTTGCTGGTGTATTACACAGAACAAATGGCATCCTTAAACTCATAAAAGGCCTCTGGGGGTTAAATATATAGTTTTCTCACAAAAAAACTTGTCAACTTCCATTTGCCAATATCCAAGGTTGACAAAAAGTAAGATCCTCTAAGACAGTCCAGTGTGTCATTGATTCGTGGAAGAGGGTAAACATCTCTTTTGGTAACTTTATTAAGTTTCCTATACTTGACATACAGCCACCAACAATCATCTTTCTTTTTCATGGGAACAACCAGTGATGAGCATAGTCCCTCAGATGACTGAATGATATCATCCTTCATCACTTTCTCTATGTATCCATGAATTATTTGAATTTCTATTGCTGACACACACTATGCTCTTTGGCTGACTGGCCGACAATCGCCAGTGTTCATTCAGTGTATAACCTTTGACTGGGCTGATGTGTTCCTCACTTGAGAATTGAATCACTCAGAGAACTCTAGCAGAACAGTGAGCAGCTTCACCTATTGGTCGATAGTTAAATTTTGTGACAGTCAAGCATGAAAAGTCTGGTGACAGTCAAGATCTTGTCTTGCAGCACTAATCTCACCTGCAAAGTTGCAACCAGGGGCTGCTTTCACATTCAGCTGCTCTTCAGTTAATGGCTGAGCACTTCCTATGTACCTGCCACTTGGAAGGTAGTGTGGCTGTGCCTATTACCTTCCACTATGAGGTCCATGGGCTCATGTGTTGCATGACACATGACACTTAACTTTGCAGCATTGACCGTAGAAACAACCACTTCATCCAGCTCACATAGCCTAGGATACCTACATTTCTCTTCATGAACTCTCATCTCATCTAACACACTGTCTGAGCGACCACAATCTGTAATTGCTTAGGAAGTCCTTAATAAGTTTCATCTTGAATGACATCACTATGTTATGCTTCTAAAATGATGAACTCAAAGTGATACATTCGGTCATGTATACAGACAAAGATATGCATCTTCCTGTAGGCTACACATAGTTCCAATTAGTGACCCACAGCTGTTTGTTTTCATTGTTGGAAAAAAGCAGTCTTCTGCAACTGACAACTGTACTGCTCAGAGTCCACAAGAGCTCGCACAAGTCGATCATCCATAAGGATGTCGACATAGTTTCCCATCATTTGAGCAGTGACTGATGGTGTAGGATTTTGCTCTTCATCAGTCTTATGAAAAAGGAATTTCGCACCCTTTAGATTTCCAGTTACATTGGCTGAGTGATAGGCTGGGGCTTCTAAAAGATATGGAGACCTTGATTATCATATTGTGGAGCATCTCTTCCATCAGCTAGCTCACCCCAATGGTGATATACGGCATCCTTGAAATACATCCTCTTGTCTTTATTTTTCATCCTGTAATTGACATCAGTGTAGGTGTGCTTGCAGCCTGCTGTCACAGAGATCATCAAATATTATTCTTCGCTCCCAGCACTAGTGCACCACATGACCTGGTCACCCGTAGTGAAAGCTTACTGGCTGGTTGCCCCAGGTCATACAAATGTCAGTATTCCTTGTGGCATATTCAGGTTCCTCACACTGCACAGTAGCTTGGATTTGACTCTTTCCATGTTTTTGATAGAAATGAATGGTGAGAGACTGGAGCCAGGATTTGTTCCACTTCCTGCCTTATTATATTTGGAAGTGAGTTAGTTTTTAGCCCAATGTGCTGTTGTAGATACACATCAATGTAAACTTCTGGAAGATTATTTCTCAGTATATCTAGAAGGTACTGGAACTGTATAGTCAAATTAATTGTACAGACATGGTGTATTTTGAGCTCAGGATTCTTTGCCTCAGTGCTCAACACTACGTCCACTCACCACACCATTGCTGTTTTCTAGCACTTCATTTGTGACAATGTCATTATCATGCAAAAATACATGTGTCAAAATTTGAAACCTAAGAACCAACAAACAAGTTAACTTTGCCTACCAGTTGTTCAAGATCCCGAGAAAGTGGTAAATTTTGCTTAAATTTCCAAAATTAAAATTTATTAAGTAATTAATATACAGTTTCAAAACCTTTTTATACCTTGGAATATTCCAAAATTGCAACTAACTATACTGCAGCCCAAACTTTTGTCAAAACAACAGTTATATTAGACTCCCATATTTTTACTTTTAAGGAAAATATTAAAATTTTTAATTTTTAGGTAAATTATGGAAGCTAATGAATTTTTAATGAATGTAAAGACATGTTATCATTACAATATTACAAAGAACTACCTTGCTATTCTGTAAAATACAAAGCCACAAAACATTTTTATATGAAGTAAATGGTCCTAAAAACCCTGCTGGACATTTTTATACCTTCTCTTTTATATTATTACTTACTGTAGCAATCTCTTGTCAGCCACTAAAAACCATAAGTGGGGGATCTCCATCAAAGGGTATGATTATAAATAGCTGGACACAAGCCAGAAATTGAGGGCATCTAACTGTATTCATGACAGCACAGAGTATGTTATATGTTAATGCTGAAAACCTATATGAATGTAGCATACATATATATATTATTTGAATTGAGAGAACAGCATTGCATAATAACAATATCAAGTACTTAATCATTAACTGTGCACATGTATGTTACTCAACAAATGCCACATGTCTGTGTTTATCAGTTGATAAACAAGTCCATGATTTCATATTTCACCACACTTCCACTACTGATATTTACACATTTACAATTCAGAGTTGTCCATTGGATAAAAGAGTTTAACATGGTAAGAAACACAATTTATACACAAATCTTCTTGGTAATATATCACTTACAACATGTGTGTTCCTGGCTTTTTGCCCCCAAACAAGCTCACTCACAGCATTAATATAGGCAAAATAATTTTATGACTTACAAGTATCACAGCTATAACAGGTCCAACAAAGCTGAATATGAAGAAATTATCTGCACGAAGCCAGCAATATTTTTCAGTGCCATAACTCAGATGATCAATACTGCAAGACACAGCTACAATTATCAGAGGTGCTCCATAGGCGAAGGTGTAATACCAACGAATGCGTGACTTTTCAGCTTCAAATACTTCAATCAGCATCACATAAAGCTGAAACCCTGAAATGACACATTAAATATATTTAAGACAAATTGGAAAATTTTGTATTCTATGCAATCAAGAAATTATGGAAATGTACATTTAGAGAAATAAAGTGTACTAAACTCATTACCAAATTATGTACAGGTTAAAAAATTTATCCTGTCTTTAGTGTTGCCACACTTAGATTATTATATACTAATAATGGTTCACTTTAACAAAATGGAAATTCCTGGCTAGAGCAATGTATAAAATATGAGAAAGGCAACCACTTACATATAGCAGATTGATGTAAGGAATAACAGTTTATTCACAACTGATCACTTATAGAAGAATAGGTGTGAGAATATACAATGATTAATATTTTATTACAATGAGTTTTTTTATTTAATTTAACATGTACTCAGTACTTAAATACTAATGTCAATAATGTTTATTTCAAATATTTCTGCTACATTACAAATTGATGTTTGATTAACCAGTCATATAAATTACCTTTAAAGATATTATAGGGCAACAACCTATAAATTACCTTTAAAGATATTATAGGGCAACAACCTAGTTGGTCTAGATATTTTAAAAGGTTTCAAACTGATTATTTGGTGAAAGTTTACAATCTTTGCAAGTCTGTGCCTCAGTGTATCCAGGTCTAGTTTTTTTCTGGTGTTGTGAGGATGTATATTTTCTTCTAGCAGGGAAAACATTGAGCTTTCTTTTGACATATAGCAGAGTTGTAGAAATGTATACATTTACTACAGTTAATTTTTTGTGCTTAATAAGAGCACACAGTAGTGCTGCTTGTATTTCACTCTGCAAATTATTCTGATTACTTTTTTTGCTAATTTTCAGAATTTTACTGGTACAGCAAGAATGCCCCATAATAATATGCCATAGGAAACATGAGACTGTAGCAAGCCAAAACATGGCACCTACAAAAACTCTAATATGATCAATGTAACTAATTTACTTTCCACACCTGTTGTTAAACTTCAAATTAATCCCTGTGCTTTATCAAGATTACACAGAAGTTTATAAAAGAAAGACCAATCTGTTGCTCATTCTAACTTTCTTTGTGTTGTTTGAAGCAGTTTTGCTATGTTATGGTGTGTACAGAGCAGTGTATTGTCATCTGCATAACACACAATTGCATTTTCTCCTACATGATACGGTAGATCATTAGTTGCAATGGAGAATTCATATCATGGACAGCTGCCAGCGTGCATAATTTAGAAGATGGTACCCCTGTTGTATTAAAGCAACTTAAATCACTTAACAAAAGTAAGTCTCCTGGTCCCAATTGTATACCAATTAGTTTTCTTTCAGACTATGCTGATGCAATATCTCCATACCTAGTTATTATATACAACTGCTCGCTCAGCAAACATTCCATACCCAAACACTGGAAAGTTGCACAGGTTACACCAATATTCAAGAAAGGCAACAGGAGTGACCTGCAAAAGTACAGGCCTATATCATTGACATCAGTTTGCAACAGGATTTTAGAACATATACTTTCCTCAAATATTATGAACTACCTCAAAGAGAACGACCTACTGACCATAGTCAACACGAATTCAGAAAGTATCATTCTTATGAAACACAGCTAGCTCTTTACTCACATGATGTGATGAGTGCTATTGACAAGGGATGTCAAACAGATTCAGTATTCCTACATTACTGGAAGGTCTTAAACACTGTACCTCAAAAGCGTCTTCTAATCAAAATGTGTGCTTTTGTAATATCGCCACAAATGTGCAATTGGATTCATGATATCCTGTCAGAAGGGACACAGTATGTTGTAATTGAAGGAAAGTCATAGAGTAGAACTGAAGTGATATCTGGCGTTTCCCAGGAAAGTGTTATAGGGCCCCAACTGTTACTTATTTTTATAAACGATTTAAGAGACAATCTGTTAGGCTGTTCATGGATGATACTGTCACTTATCAGTTAGTAAAGTCCCCAGATGATAAAAATCAACTGCAAAATGATTTAGATATCTATATGGTGCAAAAAATGGCAATTGACCCTTAATAATGAGAAGTGTGAAGTCATCCATACGACCACTAAAAGAAGCCCGCTAAACTTCATTTACACAATAAATCAGTCAAAGCTACAGGCCGTAAATTAATAATTACAAAGAACTTAAACTGGAAAGAACACAAAGAAAATATTGCAGGGAAAGAGAATCAAAGACTATGTTTCGTTGGCAGAACACTTAGAAGATGCATCAGCTCTACTAAAGAAACTGCCTACACCACACTTGTGTGTCCAATTTTGGAGTAATTTTGTGCATTATGGGATCCCTACCAAGTGGGATTGACAGACAATTTAGAGCAAGTATGGAAAAGGGCAGCTCATTTCGTATTATCACAATATAGGAGAGAGACTGTCACAGAAATGATGCACAAGTTGGAGTGGAAATCATTAAAAGAAAGGCGTTACTTGTCGTGACAAGATCTATCTGCAAAATTTCTTTCACCAACTTTCTCTTCCCAATGCAAACAGATTTTGTTATCACCCACCTTACATAGGAAGACATGATCATCAAAATAAAATAAGAGAAAGCGGATTGAAAACGGAAAACTTTAGGTGTTATTTTTTCTAGGAGCTAATAGAAAATGGAACTGTAGAGAAACATCATAAAAACAATTCGATGAACCCTCTACCATGCACTTTAATGTGACTTGCAGAGTATTTATATAGATGTACAGGTAGAACATTAAGGGAGTCAGGACTGAGCCTTGCAGTATTCCTGTCTGTACCTCTCTTTGTGAGGAGCATAAGTGATACATAAGGCCTCCTGTTATTTAAATATGATTTGATTATCATTAAGGATGGGTTGTCTATTACATAATATGTCATTTTATTAAGTATGGTATCAATCGGTACACACTTGAAAGCTTTGTTGAGATCACAAAGTACTAGATCTATATTCACAAATTCCGTTAACAACTGGTTAACAACTTTGGTGACAGAAGTACTAGTGTTTTTTCCATGTCTGAATCCAAACTGCTGCTGAAGAGGTGATCATGTAGTGATTTAACTGTATGTGCATAGCTGCTCAAAACCTTTGGAAAAAAATTGGAACAATAGAAACAGGTCAGTAGTTTTTAGGCAGATTCTTAGTTCTCTATTTGAAGATTGGTATCAATTTGGCCATTTTGAGTGCATTGAGGAATACTTCAGAGTCTACACACATATTAAATATGAAAGAAAGAAGACGATTATTGTAATTATATAATTAGATAAACATCTAGAATTGGAGAATCTTGCAACAGCTTTTATAACATCCCTGAGGGTAATAACATTCCAGTGGAAATGATTTATTACCAAGAGTTTCTGATGCACATATACCATTTAGTTTGATCTTGTTTTTCAGCTCACTCACTGAGGTTAGAAAGTTATAATTTAATTCTTCAGGGTCCAGCATAACATCTTGTGTTTGGGAGTTTTCTTGTTCGTAATGTCGCATGCAGCTTTGCGTTTATTGGGAGCACCTTCTCTGTGCAGTTTACATGGGGAATACTTAACAGAAACAGCATTCATACTACCTTTTGAGTATTAGCTCTTCTTCTAGCAATAGTACACATATTTACACTCAGAATTACATACACACCCAGACATACATTCCTGCAACCTTTTTCTTATTTTACTTTTTGCTCACATATCATCACTATTATCATTTTCTCAAATAACAATAGTGGCCATGTGTACACACTGCACTGCATAATAAAAGCATTATTCTCAATATTTTAACATTGCACTTCCTATGATGTCACTAAATGAAGTTTTATAATTATTTAAATGCAATATCTTACCTTCAAGGAACATCCATGCAAATGCACAGAGGAAGAAAAAATGTAGAAGTCCTGCGACAGCACCACAAATGACTCGATGCTGTGTTTGGCCAATACCAAACAGAAATACTACTTCCGCAATTAAAAGGCAAATGCATAAATTCTTGTGGATTGTTGTACGATCAGACTGGAAAAATAGATGTGATATACATTACATCAAAGGATGAAATTTATAAAAAAATACTGGATATTTTAGTGAGAAAAGGGTAGGGGGAAAAGGGTAGTTTGGAGGAGAGAGCAGAAGACTTGTTTGTGTACATATTTACAGAGAAACATAACTTACCTACAATTTTAACATTTAATACAATGTATGATATTTCATATTGTGTGCATAAAAACATAATTTACTGTTAAATAATATTAGTCAGTTTAATGTTTCAGTGCAACATTCATTTTCTTACAACAATAAAAAGTGTCTGCATACAAATAATTTTATACATACCTTGAGCCCACGAAAAATTTGAAAGGTGAGAAATGCCAAGGCCAGACACACAACAGAGATGATACAGCCCACATAAGTTATGAATGATAACACAAACTCATGTGTTGCTTCAATTTTTACAGAACGCACATCCATCAATATGGCAAAGTTGGTTAAATGGTTACAAACACACTTTGTATGGGTTGTATTTGTCTCTTCAACTTGACAGCCCTCATCAGACCATGCCCTAAACAATATAAATAAAACAGAAGAAAATAATTTTAGAATGGTTGAAGAAGAGAAAAACACTTACTTTACTAAATATGAATTTATCATTCTCAAGACATATATAAGTTCATATGGTTTTTATAAAATTGTTAATTGGCTAAGTAATCACAGCTATTCACAACATTTCATATTTTATGGAACAGTGTTCCTAAGGAAAATAGCAGTGATCTACAAATTTTGAATAATATAGCTGCAGCAGTCAAAATTGCATATAATATTTTATTTTATTATCATGACCGATTTCAATCTACATGGATCATGATCAGATCATGTCCTTGGTGAGGAGCTGGCCCATCTCTTGTGGAGAAACACTGCAGATCTGATGATGATCCATGTAAATCAAAACCTGTCATCATAATAAAATAAAACATTATATGTGATCTTGACTGCTTCAATTATTATATTATTCACTCACAGCATACTTGATAGGTCTAATTGGACACACACACACACAAAGAAGACATTGAACATGTACAGCAATGAAATGAAATGGGCAAATACACTGTGTGTGTATTTTTTTATGTTTAAGGCACCTCCACCCATCTTTAGATGCCAACATCCACAGTACATTACACTGCAACATAGCAGATGGAGACAGAGATCATGTGAGTGTAAATTTATCCTGTATTATTGTATTAATTTCTGTGTGCTCTCCCTCTCTGACAAAGACTGTGGCTGAACACTTTTATTTTTGAGGGTGCAAGTTTAATTGTCTTTATATGTGCATGTCTGCAGATCAGAAAATGTCTTTATCGTGAGCTGCAACTTATACTCACTATAATATCAACATTGCAACCAGGACATTGCACTGTCATATTCTGCATGGAATTAGCAATAGTGGTTTGAAGTACTATTCACATAACTTCATAAACTGTGCATCTTTAGGTTACTGCACACGAAGACAAGTGAATGTACAAGAGGCAGGTGTGTGTGTGTGTGTGTGTGTGTGTGTGTATACACATTTAGGAATTTAAAACTGTTTTTGGGCCATTTGGAAAAATACAAATTGCATTAAAAAAAGTTGTAATAAAAGTTGTACACCTCGAAGAGGACCATCCATTAACATAAAGCTCAGCCCCCTGTACTACCCCGAAGGGTGAAATGGAGGGGAGGGGGAAGACTTTGAAATCTTGAATAGGAACCACTATGTTTTATTGCAGATTTGGATTCTCCATAAAAAAATATGTAACTTCTATATGATAATTCTTTAATAGGTTCATAATAGATGGCACTGTAAATCAGCAAAAATAAAAATGAGTTGAAAATTGTTGAAAAATGGTAATATCTCGAACAGACAGACATCGGACTCTATCTGTAGCTTAAACACTTGCAGCAAATGGTTGTGTTATATTCACTAACTCATACAACAAATACAACGTAGCACAGGGCAACATAGCACAGGGCATTCACTGACTGTGCAAACACCTGTGAGGTAAGCTTGAACCTAGTAAACAACACACTGAGGCACGAGTGCACGCTTGGCACTGTTTATGTCAATCGTTCGTGCGTGGTGAGTGCTGATGTTAGCCACAGTTTCATGCAACGCACTCTTGCAGCCGACTCCCGACATAATCGCTCGGCTTCACTTGCATCTGCATCTTACAGCATTCCTTTCCCATTGGGGAAGATCAGATGCAAGAAATTTCCTTGGCATTGTCATCTGCCAGCCTCTGACTGAGGTGGCGGACCGGCACCATTGCGTAGGACATGAAGTACTTGGGGCGTGGGCAGCGATGGTGCTCTCCTTCGCCTGACAACCCATATGGCAGGACCTGTAATTGTGGCTCGGGCTCCTGGTTCAGCCCCCGGCTGAGGAGCACAACTTGCAGGTAGCGACAGGAACCCTTCTTCAATGTGTGGACTGGTTAGTGGAGCAGACTGGTGCGGGAGCGTCTGCTGGGTGATGGAGGTCTCCTGCTCTTTCACACCCAGGCGCAACTGGTCATGACGATGTGCACAGATGCCATCTTCTGTGCGTATGTCACAGAGACGGTGGCCGCAGCATCTGGTGATGATAGCAGGAATCCATTTTGGCTGTCATCCGAATCCTCATGCCCAGACAGCCAGTCCTGGTAGGAAGTGAGGGGACGGAGGCATGGGTGAATGTCCCTGGCTCGGATGTAGGAGATGGAGCAGAGTCCGGGGCTGCTGGCCTTGGAGGAGCTACGCAGGACTCTTGTTGCAGAATGGTGTGAACTGATAGGATGAGATAAATTGGCCGAGAGCAACATCTGAAGGGTACTGAGCCATACACTTCTTCAACTGTGTCTTGAAGGTGCAAACAAATCTTTCAGCCTCTCCATTCGACTGTGTGTGGAAAGGGGGGAGAGGGAGAGAGAACATGGCATTGCAGAAGGAGTCAAACTCGTGTGACACGAACTGAGGGCCATTATCTGACACCACTGTGGTGGGAAGGCCTTCAATCAAGAAAATGCATGACAGAGCTGCAACAGTGGCCATGGCATAAGTTGATAGGCAACGGACAACATACAGGAACCAGGAGAAGGCGTCGATAACCAGTAACCAATAGGCATTAAGGAAGGGGCCGGCAAAATCAATGTGCAGGTGATCCCAGGTCTCCATTGGTTGAGTTCTTGGGGCAAACATCGCTTGCAGAGAGATTTGATGTTGTGCACAAAGTGAGCAAGAGCCTTAGTATGAGATAACCCCCAATGATCAGCGTGGAGCAGCTTCAGGGCCTCTGTGCGGAGGGCTGATTGGATGACAACCCAAGGAAAGGACTCTGCAGTATTGAGGAGAAGCATGACATCCACAACAGAAAAACAGTGTCAAAATGCATAGTAGTCCTGAGGGGGTCAGATGCCTGTGTCGGTAGGGTCTCAGGCCAGCCGAGTTATACAAAATTGATCACCTTGCAGAGGACCGGGTCTGTGGCATTAGCCTGAGTCACCTTGGCACCCATGATTGGAAAACCATCCACTGTTTGTTGAGCGGCAATGACAACATGAAAACACAGCAATTCTTCCTGATCAAACCCTGGGTCTGGGAAGGTGGAGAGCACATCCGCATTTGCATGTTTGGATGTAGGGCGGAAGTGTATCACATAGTTATAGCGAGATAAGAACAGCGCCCAATGTTGAAGATGGTGAGCAACTTTGTTGTGTAGTGATGCTGAAGTATGAAAGAGGGAAACCAGTGGTTTGTGTTCAGTTATAAGATGAAATTTTACACCATAAAGAAAGATATGAAACATTTTCAGAGCATAGACAATAGGACTAGCCTCCTTCTCAATTTGGGAATATCTGGTTTGGGCCACAGTGAGCTTCTTTGAGGCGAAAGCAAATGGGCTCTCAGATCTGTCTGGATATTTATTAGCGAGCACTGCCCCAATCCCATGTTGGGAGGTGTCTGTCTCTAAGCCGAGGGGGAAGCCAGGTTCATAGGTTACGAGGCAGGGCGCCAATTGTAGCAACTCCTTTAATGTGCAAAATGATTTTTCACAAGTCGATGACCAATGGAACGAAGTCCCTTTGCACAGCAGGTCATGCAGGGGTTTTGCAATAGACTGAGCCCAAGACAAGAATTTATGATAATAAGTGACCTTTCTTAAAAACACTTGAAGGTCCTTGACTGATGTCAGTCGATGGAGAGACACCATGGGGGACACATTCTGACGGAGGGGCTTGCTGCACTCACTAGAAACCTCAAACCTCAGAAAAGTGATAGAAGGCTGAAGAAAATGGCATTTCTTCAGATTGCATGTCAACCCTGCCGCCTGCAATACTGTGAAAAGTGCACGTAAGTTGCGTAAATGTTCATCAGCTGAGGGGCCAGACACTACTATATCATCAAAATAATGAACACACCCAGGCACTGACAGCATGAGTTGTTTGAGGATGCACTGAAAGATTGCTGGAGCGCTGGCCACCTCGAACGGCAACCTCAAATATTGGTATAACCCAAAAGGCATGTTAAGGACCAAGAGACGTTGAGAGTCAGCATCAAGAGGGACTTGCAAATATGCATCTGAGAGGTCTATCTTGAAGAAGTACTGTCTATCCACGAACTTTGCAACAAGCTCGTCAGGGCACAGTAATGGATAAGTGTTGAAGATAGATTGAGTGTTCACAGACCGTTTGAAACTGCCACAAAAGGCACAACCGCCCCAACAGTTTTTTTACAATGAGCATGGGAGTTGCCCATTCACTTGATGGAATTCGTTTTATGACTCCAGTTTCCTCCAGGCAGTCCACCTCTACTTCGACTTGATCATGGAGGGAAATTGGAACCGGCCGAGTGCAGAAAAAAACGGGGCCTAGCAGAGGACTTCATGGTGGTGTGGGCTTGGACATTATTAGCATAGCCCAACCCTGCCAAAAACAGTGAAGAAAATTCAGTGCATAAAGAGTCTAGTTGTGGATAAGGCACTTGCTCAGAGACAATGTTGACTTCATCAGAAATAGTGAAACCAAAAACCTGAAAAGCATCAAGACCAAACAAGTTGTCCATATGTGCATTGTTGACAACAAGAAAAGTGAGCCTGCAAGTGACAAATTTGTATGTAACAGGGGCCAAGAAATGTTCCAGAATCAGAACATTTTGTTTACTGTAACTGACCAATTTCTGTGGCACTGGTAAGAGGGAGAACCCAGATCCAAGTATGTCCATGAGTTTAATAATGTGACGGCCGTGCATGTGTCCACTTGTATAAGCAAGCTTTTGTGGAAAACCTTGACGTCAATATAGAGCTTATTGAGCGCAACAGAAATCACTGAGACACAACTGACATCCATGTTAGTGTCAGAATCTTGGGTTTTGGAGGCATGAAAGCAATGTTACCCTTCTTATGGCACTAATGAGAAGTGGCCCACTGCTTGGGACAATCAAGTCTATCATGATCAACAAAACAGGAGGGACAAGAAGGAAGCGTTGACCAGTTATGTGACTGCACGCTGCCTGGCCCGAGTTTCTGCTGACGCAAAATGGCCCAATCGCCCTGGCATCAAGGCTGTGTGCCGTGGTTTGTGACAGGGGAGAAGAAGTGGGTTGAATTTCTGCCACCTCGCACCAAGCCTCAATTTGGTTGCCCGCCGCCCGCGAGACCTTGAAAGACTGCGCGATGCTAAGAACCTCAGTAAGAGAAGGATTCTCACACATGAGAGCTCACTCACAAACTTCGTGATTGGGGGCGAGACGAATAATAGCGTCGCAGACCATTTGATCAGCATTTGATTCCTTATACACATCAGTTAGAAAATGACGACAATAGCTTGAATCATGCACTTCCGTGGCCCATGCCCGATGGGACTGCTGTGGCTGCTCCCTGCAGCAATAAAACTCAAGACGGGCAGTTATCACACGAGTCTGTTTGCAGTAATATTGTGCAAAAGGTTGCACATTTGATCGAAAGACAGCGGCGAAGGATCCGACAAGGGTGCAAGTTGGCAAATGAGCTGATACATACAAGCATACAAGGTGACAGCCACGACAGAAATAACATGCAACACAATTTGACATCAGACCAATCAAATGCACGAAAATGTTGTTTTCTCGTAGGCATCCCACTCATCTACGGACTCGTCGTACACCGGCACCGGAAAAGGTGGAGGATACGTCAGAGGGGGGGGGGGGGGCAAACAACCTGCATAGTGGATAGTGGACGAAGGGTGCGACCCACTAGACAAGGCTAAAGCAAGAGATTGTAATACCTGGTTTTGAGTGTGAATCACAGAGGCAAAAACCTCTTGTTGTTCAACGAAGCATTATAGAATATCATTGGAAGTACCAGTAGATGTTGTGTGAAGATGAACAACCACTTCAGAATAAAATACGCGCAGAGAACAATAGTGCACTTGTCGCAAATATTATATTCATTAGCACATACAACAAATAAAACGTAGCACAGGGCATGCACTGGCTGTGCGAACACCCGCAAGGTAAGCTTGTAACTAGTAAACAACACACTGATGCGTGAGCACACACTCGGCACTGTTTATTTCAATCACTCACATGTGGCGAGTGCTGGCATTAGCCACAGTTTCCTGTGGTGTACTCCCCCGGCTGATGCCTGACATAATCGCTTGGCTTCACTTACATCTGTGTCTTACAGCAATACGAGGGAATGGTAAATGTGTAGCATGGTTGAAGGTTGGAGGTCCCATGTCCCGCCAGAGAGGAGTTTAAGAAGTCTGAGTCGGGTATGAGCTTTTTGTTGGATAGTCTTGAGTTGGGAACTCCAGGACAGGGCATGATACAGGCTGAAGCTGAGGTATTTAAGGATAGGAAGATGTGTACCATCTAAAGTACAAGGAACAGTCTAACAATAGACTGAAAGCATGATCACATTCTGCACTTCATTCAATTGTGGGAAGTGTCACATTATAGCAATATCAAAAATATAAAGAACTTTATTTTGATTTTCCTAATATGATGTGCATTTGTTGGAGATACTGCCATTTTTCATCAATTTTCAATTAATTTTTATTTTTACCAAAACAGCACCATCTACCACAAAAAGAAAAAAAATTCATATGAGAGAATATTTTTCCATGGGGAATCCAAGTCTGCAATAAAAAAAGGGGTTCCTATTTATGATTTCAAAGTCAGTCCCTCTCCCACCAAGGGGGTTGTGCAGGGAGGGAGGGAGTCAAGTATTTTGTTAACTTAGAGGTGAACAACTTTTATTATAACATTTTTAATCCAATTTGTATTTTTCCAAATATTCCAAAAACAGTTTTAATTTCCTCACCCTGTAATATATAAATGGATTTGCAAGAGGCTGCCCATCATTCTGGTCTAGGGGCTGGGTAGGTTATATAGTCACCAAAATTTCTACTCACCTGTATACTCATAACTAATGGTTTCAGTACCGAACAAGGTGATTGGATAATAGAAATTTAAGTACTAAACACTCCTGTACAATAATGTGAAGACCAGAGAGAACTAGAAATTGGCTGTTCAGTGTTCTTAAAGGCAAAACATTGTAGGCCTTAGCCCCCTACACATGTTCCGATTTATCATACGACCAACAAGATGTCCAACATACCAATCAATTCGTAGAAGCCTACACATGTTCTGACCAACTGCACGCAGCACCACCCTGTTGTGGTGCCTGTTCGTCAAACTGTTTTTGTTTTCGTGTGTTCGCTGTGCAGGCGACCTCAGGCATGGAAGTTGGTCAGGAAGTGTGACACACTGTACAATTTGTCTGGTGAAGTGGTGGTGGAATCGGAGATTGGGTGGTCAGGCACAACCAACCGGCCAACAAGGAAAGTTGGTCGGGTAGCGCCTAAAACTGCCCAATTTATTGGGTGACCAACGAATTGGTCCAATAAATTGCATCATGTGTAGGGCCCTTTAAGAAGATTGGCTAACTATGCAAAAATTTTGGAATGAAAGACCTCTATAAGAGATGAAGTTTCCATGGCAACAACTATTTAAGTTTGGTCATATGTTTATCATCCCCATAATGTGGAAGAAATGAAATGAACAAACCAAAACACTCACCATTCAGTTAAAAGGAAAAAAAGAAAAAGACTACACATGTTCATTACAGACTCATACTGATGATTTAATCAAAAGTTGTTCAGTAATATGCAATATTTTACTTTCATAATTTGTTGTATCAATTGCTACTTACACTTTAAATCTGATAACATTAAATAATAAAATCTTCATATGATTCTACGTAAGAAAACAATCAAATTAAATGAAGCAACTTCATGTTGTCCTAGTCTCTAAACAATTACCTTTACTTTCATGTGAATGAAAACAGGTTACAATAGTATAAACCACACAAACTTACCCATTTACATAATCCCAGAAAACACATGTTGGATTTGTGAGATTACCAGTTGTATCAATATGCTGAAGAATTATTTTCACAGGTTTTGATAGTTGTATGTGCTTTCCTTTACCAAGAGAAGCTGCAATGATCTTAGAGTTAATTCTCTGTGACCTATTCCTTGGCTGCAAGACCTCATCCAATCGATCAAAAGTTGCAAATACTATGCGCACAAATCCTCCATCGCTGTTTTCCAGAACAGACATTCTTGGAAGTTCGACCCAGTTCTGTGACACTGGCCATGGAACGTGAGTGTCTGGCAGAGGAAACACCTCCACTTCACTAACCTGCCCAAGGGGAACCACTCTCACACTCAACACTGAAATGGAAATACAGATACATATTCATGGATTAATCTACAGGTTGACACTTCCACAAGAAATTACACATCTAGAATGAATAAATCATTAATCTAAACCAAAAATAAGCAAAAATTACTATAGTATTTGACCCAAAGATTTATTTTCTCTGTGAATCATGTTTAAGCTGTTAGTATATTATTGTTTCTGATAAAGAGTTCAGGAATCACCCTGGTGTTTTCCAAAATATGAGGGAGAGGGGGCAGGAGGAGATAATTTTTATTTTATTTTATTTTTAATTTTGCTGTACTATCTACTTATAAGAACATTTTTATCACATTTGGTGTGATGCACTTCCATATGCTTATGGTTCGTATACACATAGATAAACTTTCGTTTTGCAAGGGCAATTACTTTTACTGGGCTGACAAGTGTACATACAGGAACCTGACAACTATAGAGCAGGAACAGCATTATTTATTTACTTCATGGTCTATACAAAACACTAATTACGTCATTCTATGTGGTTCACATTTCTAAGAACACTATAATTTTGGCAAATATTTTCTGCTGTGCTGTTCATGTTGCCAACAAATCACGTGAGGCCAGGACGGTAAGTAAAATTTTACCAGACTATCACTGGCCATAAAATCTTTTCCTTTGCAATAAGGAACTGCAAATAGGAATTTTTGGTTGCAACCTGGAGGCATGTCAATCTTTTATTACATAACTCAGGACACACATAACAATAAAAGGTTACTATTCTCTGACATAACACTTACATCCCATTTTTCTTTACATAGTATTAGCCAATTTTTAATGCAGTCTGTCTACCACACAGGTGTGTAATTCTCTATTTGTTCTAAACACAACTACAAAAAACCAAGCAGAGAAGATGAGTGATTTTACATTCTGTATTATAACTGTATAGGATGACTTACATATGTTCTTGACAGTTTGCACAACTGTCTTCTCACGGCGAACAGTCTCAGCAAGCAAGAATGCATTTTCTTCAAGACCCATAAGCATTTCAGTTGCAACCTGGAGTTGTTGTTTGTACGTTAGGTCTTTCCAGCTTTGGTGATGAGAACATTCCAGCAAGTTGCTGCCTGTGCGGATGACACTGTACAGAAGTTCAGTGACGATGGCCTCACGCTGTCGAGGGTCAGGAAAGGTTGAGATGTCAGCAGACATCTTTCCAGCCAGTTTCCGTGTAATTTCAGCAGCTGCCTGCATGTCTCCCCCATAGAGGGGCACACTCTCTGTTACCTGTAACATATCATTATGATACAGTCAAAAAGGATCTAGGTAAGTATGATGGTAACATTTTGGTCACATCTATTTCCCTAGCTTTGTGTGTAAAATGGAAACAAGACAAATGGGAGTCAGATGGGATGTACAAATTATCCTCCCCTTTCCAAAATTATGAACATCAAAAGGTAAGATTACACATAAAATACACCCTCTTAGTGGAAGAAGAAGAAATCAAACAGTGGTAATGGCAGGCAATTAATATTCTATACAGTGAAAATATGTACAGCAATACCACCAGGAGCATTATGTTTCAGAAAAATGAGAGCCCAGTGACCAAAACAAATTTCACAGTCTGAAATGTAATAATTTCTGAGAACAGACCATAGAAACAACAATTATAAATGCACGGCATAACATTATTTGTAAAAATTGTACTGCCATTTTAGGAGTTGTAAATATTGCCCTGCGCATCCCAACCATACAGCAAATTTACAACAAAAACAGTCTATATACAAGTCATGATTTGTGATGATGCTGCCACCGCATGTGTGTGTGTGTGTGTGTGTGTGTGTGTGTGAGAGAGAGAGAGAGAGAGAGAGAGAGAGAGAGAGAGAGAGAAAGAGGTTGCATTAATTTGTGTCAAGTATTATATCAAACATTTGGAGTGTGACATGATCCCCTTAACATCCTAACTCAATTTACAATGACAAGATCAAATGGTTTTGTTTGCCTCTCGCCGCAGCATAGGTGAGGGCCGGCTAGCATGTGCCTGGTGGACATAGACCCTCTTTCTTCGTTACGCACCCATGCTGACAGCCGAGGGCCAGTGTCGGCTGGCCCTTACTCCCGAGCTCCTAACACTGCAGTCACAAGCTGTTTTCCATCCTCGCCCCTTACCCAAGTGTTGCTCGGGGCCCGGCAACCGCAGCCCAGCGCCCCAGTGTCCCCCTCTCCCTGCACCCCAGTGAAGTGGGTTGTACCTGTCACAGTCCCACTCCCCACCCCTTGTGCACCTGTACACAGGTTCGCAGAGTGTGGGGCTGGTGACCCTGAGCCCTCAGCACCTACGTCAAGTGCCTTACTGCATTCCTCCCCCCCCCCTCCCTACTGCCACTTGTCAACAGGAAACGCAAAACAGCAAACAAGGCCACATGTCAGCAGTGTTCCATATTCTAGAGCTGTGTTATTGCAGCTTGAGTGTTCGTAAACTGAGTATAAAATGAATAAAGTAGTCTCTTTGCTTAAAATACACTTTCATTTATTAAGTATGGACGAGAAGCTAGAAATCAAGTGGATAGGTGCATACCAAACAAAAGATTTCTTGGTTTCTCAACTCGATGGAAAGAAGAAGAGAACTTCCTGCAATACATAGTTCAGCAAAAAGTCTTGGCTAACTGTGAGTGAAAAGAAAGAAAAATTTTTGTTTCTACTGTGTATTGTTTGGTGGTGGAGGATTGTGGACAACAGTCACCTGCAAGGATCTAAAGCATTTGAGTGAATGAATTAAGAAACATGAGGAGAGTGGACTTCATTTAGAAAATGCTTGTAAATATAAAATGTTTGGCACAATTAGCATTGCTGCTGAGATTGATTCGGTGTATAAAATATCAACTCAGGAACATAATGAATTAGTGACTAAGAACAGACACATATTAAACAAAACAGTAGAGAGCTTAATATGTGATCTCCTATGGCTTCACTGTACTAGGTTTAGAAGGAATACCAAAGTACAGCGAATGAAAATTTGTGCCCAGCCGGGATACGAACCCGGGATCTCCTGCTTACTAGGCAGACGCGTTGACCACTCCGCCACCGAGGACACTGTGACCAGCCCGACTGCAGAGGACTCTTCCCTGCACGTCTCCCGCCACACCCAAATCTCCATTCGCCACACTGTCTCTTTCCTATTACGGTAGTCTATTTGTTCTATAATGCTCACAGCCACAATACTGTATTCCCGCATCAGGGAGAACAGACCATGAGGTATTGAAACACAATTAATTGTTGTCAGGAGCCCAGCCTCGGCTTGTATACAATTATATATTTTTGACGATGTTACAGTGTTCATTTAATGAAATAAATCGCAATTTGCGATCTGCTATGGCTTCACTGTACTAGGTTTAGAAGGAATACCAAAGTGCGCCGAATGAAAATATGTGCCCAGCTGGGATTCGAACCCAGGATCTCCTGCTTACTAGTAGGACAGCATATGGACTTGGTGAGATTTTAAAAAGAAGTCTGGAAACTTTCAATGTTCAAGAAAAACTCATTGCTCAGGCATACAATGGCGCCCCAGTAATGAGTGGCAGTAACAGTGGTGTGCAGACACTAGAGCAGAGCTGTTTCCCACATGCCAAGTATGTTCACTGCTATGCACACCAAATGAATTTGGTTCTTCAGAATGCTTGCAGTACAAGCATTAAGTCGATAAGGTTGTTCTTTGGAAATATTGCTGCTTTTACCACTTTTTTCCTGCATCTCCCAAGTGAAGTGATTTGTTAAAGATAGTCTGCAACAAGAGAATTCCTTCAGTCTCTGCAATTAGATTGGATTTCCAGTCCCACATTGTAAATACTGTCAAAAAAAAATAGAACACTTGTGCTTATTGGAATGTTTTTAAACGATTGAGGAAGAGGATTCCTGGGATGATGTTACAATAAGAGAAGCATTTGCCTCAAGAAATTTACTTCACAATCCATACTTTTTGTTCTTCTTAAATTTGTTTGTATGATATCATGAAACACATTGATATTTTCTATAACACAGTTTGTGTCATAGTAAAATAGAATGTGCCAAAGCTGCTTTTAATCTCCATACCAAGCAATGTAACTAGAAATGAAGATAAAGAAGTTACTGTTTATTTGAGGTGACTGAAGATACCTTGTATACAAAAAAGGTGAAATATGTATATCAAACAAAAATACTGGTTTATTTCAGTTGGAACCATGCAATATTATCAATATATTGAGCAAGTGGTGAATACAGGAGAAAAATCTTTATGTATAAAAATGAATAGCTGTGCTTTATTCTCGTTTATTCTAGCTTATACTGAGAAATGGCTTGGCCGATTTGAATAATTTTTTTTTATATATATATACCTATTGTCCCCTGGCTGGAAAGGGAACTTGCTATATACAACTATTTGGAAGCTGCAACTGTACAAAGAGAAAGGGGCACACTGCTACTGCTTCGACACATCGTAATATCGATACAGAAACATTTTCAATCTTATCTTTCTTATATAGTAAAGAAGATTGTCCTGATGTGTCTTTTTATTTTGTGTTGTACAAATTTACAGGTTTATTGCACTTTGGATCAAATTGTGCACATTTGACCTCAAAATGAGAGAAACGTCACTGCGTACATAAAATTTAATACGGCGGACGGGGGGAGGGTACCTGCAAAAGTTGACAGATATTTTCACAGGTGGGGGAGGTGGAGACGAACCGAAGAGGCGGAACAAACAGAGAGAGGAAGAAGAGACAGAGAGGAAGGGACCGAAGAGATGGACCGAGAGAAAGGGAGAAGGAGACAGATGGAGGGAGAGAGAGAGAGAGAGAGAGAGAGAGAGAGAGAGAGAGAGAGAGAGGATCGGAGGGGAGACGGACTGCGAGAGTGGGGAACGAATAAATTCAGACAGTTAAAGGTGACAAAGATCGATACAAATTAGCAAAAGCTACAGAGTGGTCGAATCGCAATCCCTCAGTTCGGCAAGGGGATCCTCCGGAGTGCGGATTCGCGAGCGAAGTACGCACCTGCGCCAGCTCGTTGCCGATGGTGGTGATGGAGTCGCCGTGCTTCATGCGCGTCTCGAGGTTGGTGAACCAGAGCGTGTGGCAGTCGGAGAGGTCGGGCGCGTCGGGCGCCCAGAGCGGCGGGCCGCCGGCGTCGCCCTCGCGGCACTTCCAGCGCGCGCGGCCCGTCGAGCCGCCCGGGCACGGCTGCTCGGCCGCGTCGCCCGCCCACGTCCAGTTCCAGAAGAGGTTGCGCGCCGTGACGGCGGGGCACAGGCGCGCCAGCTCCTCCGGCCGGAAGTGCGAGGGCGGCGCCGCGGCCGCCGCCGCCGCAGCCGCCGCCGCCGCCGCCGCCGCCGCACCGCCCCTGCCTGCGGCACCAGAGCACCACACGGCCCCTGCTGGGCGTCAGCGCCTCTGCGCGCGCGGCCGCGCCGCGGGGAAGCAACCAAACACAAAAACCAAGGAAACGCCCTACGCCCCAAACGTAAACTTTTAACGCGACTCAAAAGAAAATTCCCGGCAATGTCATTTTAGGGCTTTCGACGTAGTTTCGAGTTGGGCAATAGCCTAATAGTGTTGCTGAAAGGTACAGGCGTATCGTCAGTTACGTTCACATAAATACGACGCGCTAAAATCGAAAGATAGCGGAAGGTTATTCTACGACTTTTTTCCCCTTTTTCCTTATTGTTCCTTATTGTGGCAGCACTGCACAACACCATGACTTCAGAATAGTTCTTATCAGTGGCGTAACTAGGACTTGGCTTTAAGGGGGGGGGGGGGGAATAGATCTGCTTGACAAGCAAAATTTTGGTCAGTTTCCAGATAGACTACTATCTACCACTCCCGTTCAAGAAACTAATTCACTCCCATCCGATGAAAGCTTATGGTAAAACACCCCAACTTTCCAATCTTTACCTTTACCAGATCGCTGTTATACGATTTTTTTTTCGGTTTCTGGAGGGGGGTGGTTCTATCCCCCTCATCCCCCCCCCCCCCCATAGTTACGCCACTGGTTCTTATGGTTTCTACCGTTTTGTAATTCAATAATCGTTCACAACACTAGGTGATAAATGAATACATTTCAAATGATACCGTTGTTATCCGCTTCTGTCATCACAAGTGAAGTTGTCGAGGAAACAGCACGATTTATAACTTTCGTGGACCATATTTTAGCTCTCGCGGGCCACTTTCGGTCCACGGACCACAGATTACGAACCACTGCTCTAAGGATACGCTTCGCTTTTCAACGAGTCACTTTAAATTCATTTGTCTAGACGCAGTGTCCCGAATTGCTCTATAACGGACAACTCACAGCCTATGGCCTGTTATAAGTAGTAAGTGTAATACAGGAACTGTTCTTACACGTGTCGGTGGGGTATTCTTCCAGTAAGTTTACAGGGGGTGATGTTAGACATTGTCACAAGTTTAAGAAGTTTGTTCCGCACAGTGTCTCGCAGAACGGAAATATTACAGGTTCCGTACAGGTCACTTGTGTCTTTTCTCGGTAGGTCATTGGCTGTGATCTGCAGAGGCATAGTGATTCATCCTCGAACTATTAACTGGAGATGTTGCTGACAGAAGATATGTATGGATTTTAGTGTTACTTTTGACTTTTGTGGCTTTGGAATATTTTGTATTTGTGGACAAGAAAACACCGGTTGGCATTATTGGAAAAATATGAACCCTTCGCGTTCGTCTTAGCGATCTACGAAATCCGTGTAAAATCCAAAGGTGGATAGTGAGCGGTCACTGTAAGGATCGACCTGTGTGCGTTTGTGGTGACTTATGGCCGTCGTTTACGTGGCAACTACGGTAATATTCCTCCCTATCCGATGAAAGAAATGAATAAGTCAGTCGTTTAAAAAGGACCGCGTGTTCCTACAAATCCACTGGTCCAAACGGAAATCTGCGTCACCACACTATCTCCTCCATTATAAATACCGAGCGAGATATCAAAAATATGTTTTCTAGAAGCTGAGATACGCAAAGGGGTGACATTTTTTCCAGTGATTAAAACTAAAAGCGTTTTGTATCTACTGTGATTCCGAAACAGTTTTTACTAATTCACTGTGGGAAAGATGGTGCTTGTTAAAGTTTGCAATGAAACCTTTCATGAGAGGAAGTTAGCAATTAAATCAACGATTGCTGATTATTTCATGACAGTCCTGTATGATCGGGATGAATCACAATGAAACGGCCGAGGTTTTAAATACTTCCTTAACCCACTCCAGTTTCCGGTATGTGACATCATTTTCTTCAGTGCCCATCGTTAACTGTATTTACCAGTAAATTGAATTTCTCATAGTTTTGCTGCCTGCATTTTAAACAGTTAAGATGATGCTTGTTGCCCGCAGTTTTTCGTCTGTCGTACGTTTTTCGACGTTGTCACGAGACAACAAAACAGCAGATGGCAAACAGCTGTACTGCAGAAGACAGACAGCAATTATACTTAATTTATGTGTCCACGATGTGAGTAGTTGCATCACAATTATTAGGGGTATTATTCGTCCGTTTGTGCAAATACAATAAGGTCTTTTTTCATCAGACGCGTTTCGTTTTACTCAATGTAAAACATCTTCAGTGGTCTGAAATGACAGAACATCAGAAGCTGTTCGAAAGCAGCAAAAACTGCCAGAACTGATTTTCGATCTCCAAAAACAAATCAGATTGTACATTCCTGTCACTCTATACTAATGAAGATGTTTCACATCCAATAAAACGAAACGCGTCTGGAGAGAAAAAGATCTCATCATCTTGTAGTTGCACAGACGGACGAATAATACCCTTCATAATTGCGAATGTACAGTTAAGTTGAATAAAGTGAAAGCTACTTACAATAGCGAATGATAAAAAATGTAGCTCGTGTTTGGCTCGAGGTGGAATCCTCAAACTATATTTACTGTTCCAGTAACTAAGGGGAGTAAACGGAAAACGCCTCGAGATGAAGTACAAAAAATTGTCGGGGTTTCCTACATTAACGGACCACAATGTGTGGTAGAGTAGAAAGAGATACGACGTCGGATGACAGAAATGTAGTTTCAGAAATAAGTGCCCAAATCGCGCGCGAAAACTGAAGATAAAAACATAAGAGAGAAGCAGAGGGTGGGGGCGCGCAGCGGGCGAGAGCGGGACTTACCTGTGCTGGTGCTGAGCGGGACCACAGTGGCCGTGTCCTGCGGAGGCGGCTGCGGGGGCGGGGGCGGTGTCTTGGGCACCGCCGCTAGCGGGGGCGGCGGGGGCGGCGGCGGCGACTGCGTCGCGGGGGGCGGCGGCGGCGTGCCCGGGCCGGGGGGCGGCGGCGTGGCCGCGGGGGCGGGCGGCGGCGGCGGCAGCTGCGGCTGCGGGGGCGGCGGCAGCGGCGGCTCCACGCGCACCGTGCTCCACACCGCCGGCTGCGACGTCGTCAGCCACGGCGGGCTCGGCCGGTCCGTCGTCGTCGTCGCTGCGCGCACAAACACACTTGTAACGCGCGCTCCAGCCTTCTGGGAGGCTGTCAACTCATTTACCCTAATGTGTCCACTGGTCAGTGCAGAAATGATGTCAACACACGCGTACACACAATATTTACGCAATACCGTGCAAAAATTCGACAGGACATACAGGATGCTCCACTGATCAATTTGAGGTAGCGCGAGAAGCCGGCTTAAGTAGATATGGAAGTAAACTTGTTTACTTGCCCATTAGGTGGCTGTGTTGCATCGTATTTACATTTTCCCTTGGCAACAAATCAACGACAGGCCCAGTCATTACTCGGTGCTATTCAGAGAAGTACAGTGGCGCGGTACCAGTTCAGTTTCGCAGTACTCACTGTCATGCACCTTGTGTGTGGGGAAGTAGGTCGCTGCTGAAAGGCTGTACGGAGATGAATTTCCCAGCAGTGTTTCTTTCTCTCGTTACTTGGATTGCAGCAATGTGACTATTTCGTAAGCCCCAGCTCCCTAACTCGCACTGTCGAGTGAGTGGCTCATCCTCTACGTCCTGTTAACTGTTTGCACGCTCTTACGGAAACACCCTGTATACCAATACCATTCCACAACCGAAACACTTCTGTAGCGAATATTACTAAACATTTAATTTTGACAAAACGTTTACAGCCCGTATGGAATCGAGGTTTTATCCTTCAACTAATACAAAAATGAAAACCAGGTTGTTATTTTATTGAGAGTTAATAAACTGGAAAGCACATTTTTCGACATGACCTTGTCAGATGTCACATTTATCTTACACTTACTTCAATAACTATAAGAGACAGAGCACTACGAAACCAATTGCATACGCAATCTCTCTCCTCCGAATTTTGTCCTTCATTGGTACACGCCTGGTTCACAATGACATTTTCGACAGGTCATTTCAATAGCCGACATCTCCATAGGGGGCGGTTACGCTGCCAAAAGTATAGCCTAATTTTAAAGCGGATACTTGTCATCGTATTAACAGTGCTTAGCTCTGGAAGGCCGAGAGATCGCGTATAATTTTAGACATTTAGAACTGTCATAGACGGTCTACAGTTCCGAGATATGGTACTAATGGCCGGAAATGTTTTGTTGACATAAACAAGTTAATCACGAGCCATAACCCAATATCCAAACGACGACGACCAGTGGTCTCACTGCATGCACTGCAATATAATATATTGAACTCTTGGTTCAAATTTAGTTGAGGACATTATTCGCACACGTTCGTGTTATCCTACCAAAGCTGCCCATGTGCAAGTTGACGGTGCCTACTGATAATATTCTCCAACACGATCCCATTCTATTGGACCATATATTCTTTGTCGAGAAACTTAATTCACTCTCTCAAAACGATCCCTGTATCGAGGATCCATACGGCGACATAAATTTGTTCTTACTGGATCCGACATGTTTCTTTGTAAAATCGTTCGGCTTTCCGCACGTTGCGTTTCATCAAATTTCGGCAATCAATAACGCTCTCATCTTAGAAAACTAGTCACAAGCTGTAAACACTAATCAATTCCAGCGTGGCGACGTCACACCCTAATTATTACTACTTTCCAAGATGCCGTCGATGAGTGATACAGTTGCTCGTTATAAAATATGAGCAGCTTACAAACACACTCAATGCTTTTTCGAAACCTCGTACCACGACAAATGTTCATTTCCGACCATTAGCGCCTTGTTTCTAATTTCAGAAACCAGTCTTACCCTACAGTATATTAACTATGTTTTATGTCCTCCATATCTCACCAAAAGGAAGATAAAAGTATAAGCAATTAATTTCACCATTGATATGTTACATAACATACAAAATTGTGCTAATCTGCGTACACAGTATGGCAAACTAAAATTTTAACTGTTAGTAATAATTTTACAGGTAGCTTTCCAAATGTGACATAGAAAACACAGAGTTGAGACATGTGGAGGATCTTGCACTGCACTGCAGAAACTATAGCTGTCTGTAACAGCAGTCCATATTTACTGAAAGACTTGAATGGCCACCGCGTATCAGCAGTACAAAAGCGATCCAACAGATAGCTGAGTGTCAGCCTACAAGCACGTTTGCACGTTGGGAATTTTGAAGATATGCCACTCTGCTGTAAGATGCGTCTAGCTGAACATCTGTATGCTTCACGTAATATCGACACACTGGGTGACAGCAACACGCTCCCTATGTACGTTCGCATTATTCATCAAATCAAAGAATTACACTAAGCTACTAAGGCACTGATACATATTACATATCCACATAGTCACCATAGTTCGTCCAAGTATTTGTTACATTGGAAAATCAGTCTATCAACAACGGCATCGCTGACGAACGGTTAGGTTCTTCTTGTCCGATCAGAAGAAATAAAACTCGCTCGGAGCGAAATCCTGGCTATTTGGAAGATGTCTCTTACAATACTGTGTTGGACCGGACTCCCTCCGCTTCAGACCTCCATTCGCTCGATTCGATTCCCGTCTCACACTTAGAGCGAACACGACATTCGGCTGCCCGGGTGATGTACAGGATATTCCTGGCCTATATCGACAATAAGGATGTCGAGCTGGTGTGCAGTTTGCCTCACAAGAATGCGACGACCAACCTTTTGACACGGCACGCGTTAGCTGTTCGTGCTAGGACTCCCTCAACTTCACACGTCCGATCTGTTATTACCATATTCACCACACCAAAACCAAACAACAAAAACACGTTTGTTTTCGTGACATCGGGCTCGCTCCGTATATTCCACTAGTTGGTGACGAATTGCAACTAGGTATGTTTTCTTGAAACGCAAAAACCCCATTACAGATCTCACATAAATCGCGGACCATCTCGAAAATGATTGCGGTGCAACGACACATCTATATCTGCAGGCAGTGTTTAAAGGCCTGGATAGTCTCTTGATCGTAGACAGAGGATTTAAGTGGCACGGGGTATTTCTGCTCCCGTGAGAACTGTTGTTACCTTACTGATTCAACCATCCTCGTAATAATCCATAAAAGGATAAGGTTGTTACGCGTCATTTCCATCGTGTTCGGTGAATAATTACGTGACGTAGATTTGGCGCGACGCCACGTCAATAAAACAGAGAGAAGGTGCGTGTCACAGTCAACGCGGAAATGGACGTAAAAGTCATTCCGCGAATTAAGAGATCGTAACCTCCATGTGGTGTACAAAAAGAACTTCGATAACAGTTTTCTCTTTCCTTAGTAATCTTTGGAATTCAGGAAACTACTATGCACAATCAGTCACTTGTATAAGCCTGCAGTCTCAGAAACGTAGATTCGCCGGTCGAGGAGAAGACAATGTGCCTTGTGTACACAGTAAGGTTGTCCCGAATCCTAAGGCGTGATGGATTGTTCCTATAGGCTGGCAGCAACGTTAGAGTCATCAAGACACGCGACACCCATCATCTGTCTCGAAGTGTTTTCCCTTTGTCGACAACGTCGACTACGGACGACCTGCGTCCAATTGCAGATCATCCTCGAATGGCAACGTCTCTCCTACCAAGGAGAGCGCATAAAACACGGTACTGCACATTCTCGTTATTTAATTCTCTATTTGGGTGTTTTGTTTTGCGTGTTATTTCATAACTATTATTATTTGGTTCCCTAATGCCGCAGTAACGGCGGGAGCAGACATTTGCGCCCAGTATCAGGCGCCCATCCGAGGCGAGACGCGCACAGGTCTACGGAATGCCCCAGCTCCACTGTCAAAGAGTCCGATTTCGGCGACACAAGCACTACGTTTTACGCACACATTTTCTGGGCTACACAGAGAGCATGACATTTTGCTCTCCTTTTACGGTCATATATTTTCGTAGACGTTTTATCGCATCTCCGTGATAATTAAAACTAAATGAAAATGTTAACGTAATAATTAGAGACGAGAAGTTGTCCAGATTTGTCGTGCCTTATGCAGAGGGACGGGAAATGTGTCAGAGGGACTCAGGAGCAAAGCTCTCAAAGTCATGTACTGGTAATATAAGTCAGGACACTGAGCCAAGTTATAGCCAACAACGTTGCCAGTTAATTGACCGACGCAATTTTTAACGTTTGCAGCAGTCAAATCGTGACAGAATTTGTGTTTGGAACTATATAAATTGCTGTGCGAGATGGTCGCGTGGTCTAAGGCGTCAGGCTACGGACTGGGTGGCCGTTCCAGGCGGAGGTTCAAGTCCTCCCTCGGACACGGGTCTGAGTGTTGTCCTTGGTGTAAGTTAGTTTGAGTACTTTTTAGGTCTAAGGCCTGATGACCACTGCAATTTGGTCCAACAGGTTTACAAACTTGGAACGTTTTTGAACTATATTAATTTTCCTGTGCCGTTGGAAAGTGCCCTGGAATAGCAGATAAAATCTGTGGAATTTGATGAAATAGTAATAACATAAGCCGCGACGTAATCTGGTAAGAACCACTGCAATCCACTACTAGTTGCTTATACCAGTAATCTATATCTACATCCATATTCCACAAACCAGCTCACGGTGTGTACTTTCCATACCACTATCACTTCCTCCTATTCCAGTCGCGGATAAAATGACTGCACGTATGCCTCCATGTTGGCCCTTGTGGCCGCGTCGCTATATATACGTATACATTGGCTGACTCTTCATGAAACGTCGCTCTTGTAACGTTAAGAGAAGCCCGTACCGTGATCAGAACGTCTCTCTTCCATCGTCTGCCACTTGAGTTGTGACGCTTTTGCACGTCCTACCCGGGCCCGTAACGAAGCCTGCTGCTCTCCACTGGTTCTTCTCTACGTCTTCTATTAACCGTACCTGGTACAGATCCTACACTGATGACCAATACTCAAACGCTGGTCCAACGAGAGTTTTGTAAGCTAATTCCTTCGTTGACGGACTACAATTCTTGCGGATTCTTCCAATAAATCTCAATCTGAGATCTGCCTTACCCACGACTGCTTTTATATGTTCGTTCCAATTCAAATTGCCCCTTATGTCTACTCCCAGATATTTTAAGGAAGTAAATGAAAAATGTTCAAATGTTTCAAAATCTAAGGAATTTAACTACGTTGGTCATCAGTCCGTAGGCTTGCAAACTACTTAAACTAACTTATGCTAAGGACAACACAAACACCCATGCCCGAGGGAGGACTCGAACCTCCGACGGCGAGCAGCGGCGCGCTCCGCAGCTAGGCTCAACTGTCATTCCCTACACCATGCGTCACTACGCTGCAGATCCCCCTGCAATTCGCTACCCTTTCCTGTGTTGCGACTTCTTGTGTAAACTACAGCATCATCCACGGAAGGCCTCATTGAACTCCCGATGTTATCGACGAGGTCATTTACATATAATGTGTGAAGCAAGTCCTGTAACACTGCCCTGGGGCACGCCTAGGATCACTTTGATGTATAAAGACTTCTTTCCGCTGATAATGACTTGCTGCTTTATGTTTGCTAGGAACGCCAGTCACAGTTGGTCTGATATTACATATGTTCGCACTTGCCGTGAAATTCCGTATGCTCGCACTCTGCCCATCAGGCGACGGTGCGGAATGCTATCGAAAGCCTTGCGAAGGTCAAGAAACAGCATCTACCTGGTATCGTGTTCCTACTACCCTCTGGATCTCGTGGATGAATAGCGCCGAGTCGTGTTTCACATGATCGTTGCTTTCGGAAACCATCTTGATTTCTATAAAGAAAATTTCCAGTCTCCAGAAATGACGTAATATTCGAAAATAAATTCTGGAATTGACCGATGTCAGAGATATATAATTTTGGAATCGAATAACAGTTTTCAATGTTCGTATGTTTTACGTTATCTTTTCCGGTATTCAAGTTTCTAAATGATGTGTGTTGCCTTACTTTCATCCGTTATTCCGCTCTAGCCCTCTGCAATTCATGATTGTCCACTCGTCTGTTTCAGAAGTACTAACAGGTGATCCACACGGTGGCCAGTAACAGAAACAAAAATAGTACGACATGCTCACCATACGAAGAATCATATCTTCCAGATCCTACGTAGTCTGTAGTTCCTGCAGGCTGGTGCAAAATCCTCTACCATACCTACATCATAATAACCAAGTGACTGACATTCGTAGAGAGATGAGCATGGTTAACGAACATTCTGTGTTCGCTTTATAGGACCGGGCTTTTCTTCTTGTTTATTTACTTGTTTTGACCAGTTTGTGGAGTAAAATAAACATGCCACAAACAAAATGAACCACAGCACTTCGGTTATCGGACGTAATTGAAGTCTGTAACCCTGGTAACCGACACTTTGAAAATAGTAAAGAGAGCAGAAGACGTGATCAACCATTCACTAATAATGTTTGTACGGTAAACAATTGGTTGTCAATCACCTTTCTTATTATGACCCAAGTATGCAATCATAGGCAAGTAGCAGCTGTAGAAAATACACTAGATATACTCACAATTCACGCCACTCGTCTGTGATTAGCGGTGGGCTAGCACGTTAGGCTGGCTGTAAATGGGAGGACAAAATCGCGCGCAGTTGCTTTCACAACTCTTACCTTACCAAGAAAATCCCAGTGTGGCATCCACACGACCGTAACCACTGTTTTTCGCATAAATCCTGCACAGATGAGGCATATTAGTACTTGAGCGAGCAGAGCGTTAAGTGAGGAGAAAAACGTCTCCATCTCCGCACCCCTCCTCAGTATTATTAAATTTCCAGACACATGCGAAATATTTCGAAACAAGCACTTTGACATATGGAAGGTAGGGCGCTGACCTTTCACAGCAAAGCTACTGTATCTCAGTGGACAAGCACAGTATGACATAAAGGTGTTAAGCTCAGCCTCCAAGTAATTCTCTGCTACCTAACAGAACGGTCTGCAAATAAAAATGTGATTCGTGAACAAGAATGAAGCGTATCAAGGTGGCAGGTCAGCACACCCCCAAACAGCCAGATGAGTCGACTTTACTACAAATAAACAAGTCACACGGCACTGTCGATCAGGAGACCCCCGCTATACACTGTCTAGTCTCGTAAGCAATACTAACCGTACAATTGTGACGGGGCAGTGGAGAGTTCCAACAGCGACGCGACAAAAATCATATCGTAGTCGCGCCTTGTTCTGCACGGCGAAGATCAGCAACTCGGCGTGGGATGTGCTCGACAGGTCGTTGGAAGTCGCTTGCAGGAATATTCTAGACTCGTCCATAAATGAGATAAGGAGGAGGAGGATTTTGTGAACCAGCTGACCTATCGGTTAGGCTCCACAAATGTGCTGTGGTATTCGTGTAAGATGATTTGAGTGGCCAATCATTCGCTAGAATCGTCCAGAAGGAACTTCAAGTACGAACAATTGTCATCCATGAAAATTCCATCGCTTTTTAGGAACATGAATTGCAGGGATGACTGTAATTTTTCTCCGAGTATCCGAAAACAACCTTTTCGAGTCAATGATCGGATTGGTGGGACCAGAATACCCAGTCAGTTGCATATAAAAACAGCTCGCACAGAGCCATGTTGACAACTTGAGTGCACGGCTTCGACTGTCTGCGCCACACTCGAGTCCAGCCACCAGCTCTTAATCTGACTGAGCCACCGTGTTCCAATCAACCGATACGGTCGCAAGCCTACAAGAGACGCTGCAGGCGCAAGCGCTCGCGTCGTTTGTCTGCAGCCACTGTGTCGCTCTGCCCATGCGGCTACGTTCGTCTACGCCAGAGGTTAACATACTTTTTGTCTCGTAGATCCCTTGCCAACTTTTTCTGCCCTGTGGAGACCCCCTGCCTTTTTTTACATACTTTTTTATACTTTTTTACGAATTCCTAACTTCAGATGTGTTTTCGCGCTGATATGATGCTACTAACTTTGACAGCTTTAACTGTAAAAGGGCGGAGCGAAAAAAAATGCTTTACAAGTTAGCATATATACGTCATAATTATCTTATCCCCCCCTCCCCCCCCCCCAAAAAAAATATCTGTCTACGGGCCTGCAGCAGGAGACCGAAAATACAGAATTCCCCCACTCTCTCGTTTAGCCAGTGAAGCGAACAGTGACATACAAAGGACCAAGCTTCAGTATTGTGAAAATAATTGTGAATTTTGGTCGCCAATTTCCTAAATGTGAACCACTATCGTGGACCCCCATTTACAACAAATAGACCCCCAAATTATTTTTCCGCTAACGTGGACCCATTGCAAGTTGGAAGAGACCCCTGGGGGTCTGTACAGACCACTTTGTGAATCACTGGTCTACGCCCTACACTGATTTCTGCTGTTATTTCTCGCAGTGTTGCTCGTCTGTTGACACTGACAACACTTCGCAAACGCGGCTGCTTTCGGTCATTAAGTGCTGGCTGTGGGGAACTTTGTTATCCGTGGTGAGAGATAATGCCTGAATTTTTCTATTTTCGGCATACACTTGACACTGTAGATCTCTAGATCCAAATATAATGGTGCGTTAACGGTCTGTTAACTGCCGTCGTGAGGCCATAAACGGCTCTGAAGCTTTTTCACATGAATTATCGGAGTACAAATGACAGCCCCGGCCTTGTACCGGATACTACCGCCATCTGCATATCGCTACCCCATGACGGTCGTCACCTCAGCATATTTTCAGCTTTATGTAGTTAATGAAGATGAGGGACAATCAGAGCGAGAGAAACGCGGTGCCAAGACAAAGCCTTTTAATTCAAATGGTACCATTTGGTCCTGAGTTAGCACGCCTGTCCGAAAGACAAATCAGCTTCAACAGTGTCCCATGCCCCGTATTTTTTTCTAAATCAATCCAGGCAAATGCCGGGATGGTTCCTTTGAAACGTCACAGCAAGCAAAAACAAAACCCGAGCATGAGCTCCGTCTCTGATGACCACGCACCTTCCGTTGTTCTTCCAGGAAGAGAACGTTCACCAGTTTCGTGGGATGAAGATGTAACACTGCTCTTGCAGAAAGATGGTGAACATTGAGGCTCACTGGCAGTACCTTACAATCGAACTCTATTCGAAGCTGAATCACGCGTATGCGACACTTAAACGTTCATTTAAACTAAAGGAAAAAAGTGGGGGGAGCAAGCTGAAAAATACTTTATGATAGTCTCAGGAAAGCCATTACAATGAATTCAGCCAGAACCAAGATAAATGGGCGAGTGTCCAACGCGTCAGATACGTTCTTAACGTACTCCTATTCTGACTGACATTCTACGTTCCATTATGCCAGATTTGATGGAACATGAAGCCATGCAGCTGGAAAATTACGTAAATTCCATTCTCAATGAACAATTCTGTGAATTGTATCTCAATATGACATTGGCACGAGATACAAATATCGCTCTAGAACCCGACAACACTTCATACTTTATGATTACAATGCTTTCGGAAATGGGACTACAACTAGCACGCAAAACATTTCAGGTAGTTTGGGTCTGAGGGATATCCCGGAGCTGAAAATTGGACGCGCTGCACCCATTTAGAAAACTCGAAATTCACCGGCAGCAGCCATATCATATCGAATAATAATATTACTGACACGTTTCTACAAAACTAAACAATACATAATGAAACACAGATTGGTGGACTAGATACAAGATTTTCCCTTACAACGGACAATAAGTATTTAGAAAAGATCAAAGCACCTCTGATGGCCTTACCGCTTTAGTTACAATACATGATACATAGTTACAATACATAATGAAACAGAGATTGGTGGACTAGACACAAGATTTTTCCTTACAATTGGACATTATGTATTTAGAAATACTTACCGCTTTAGTTACAGACATCCAAACTTCACTCACAAGTTAAGAGTTTTCAACTCTGTGAGTTTTATTTGAGAGAGACTGATATGTCTAGACTCATTTCGAGACGGTCAAGACAGTCGTGAAGGACCCCTGTTAAGGATATGCCTAGTTCTCGAACAATAAGGCTGTGCATTGATGAGCCAATTTCCAGGTACGCAGGAAAATTGCAGTCTCATAAAATATATAACGGATTACACTGTTAAAAACTTAATGAAAACATTTATTTTCATCGTTCAAAACTAAAATAAAACTCTCTGTTAGTGTTTAAACAGTCTTCTCCATTATGTAGGGGATAACACTGTTCTTTACCTCGGAAAAGAACATTGGTCATGAAACTACAAAAAGCCATTTCAACAAACAATGTCTCCGATAACAGTACTGCACTAAAAGCTAAAATTTTCGAAAGCTACACATCTGTATATGTTTTATTTATTGAGATATTACGATTTTTATCTCTTTTCACTACACAAATGTTTGTCAGAACATCATAGTCTTTACACTAACACAGCAGTTGAATGCAGCAGAACATGTCTCATTTACTGGCATAGTCGTGTAATTACTTAATGAATATTTCACCTTTTCCCAGTAACTTTACTTAAACATCGTGTCGTTCATTAGGAGCGTCGATACTAAGAAATCTGGCTTACCAAGTTTTCATAAACTGGTATTTACTCTTATTACAAACGATTTTAATGCGGACGAATGTTAGTAACATTGTTTCTATTAAATATTGTTATACATAGTTAATTCGGCGTATCAGGTGGTCTAACTAGAGTCGAATCGTATATGTAGAAAGTAAATAATTTAATTTTCAGCGATGGCGTTCTGCCAGTGAGAATTAGGCATTGGCGGAAGACTGCAGAAGTCAAAGAGAGTAGTTGGACAGTTAATGTGGAGAGCTCCAAGGACAAATAATTGAGTTTACGTCCAAATCGGGAAGGAGAGATCTGCTCGCGAGACAGTCTGGGCGGTCAGCGGTCATTTGGCGAGGTCTCTTTGTGTTCTAGTTTACAACTATAATTTCTTCCGCTTGTATTCCTCAATTATAACGGGACAGGGAATGTGTTTCTACACTGTTATTTCTCTGCTGTTAATGTGTACATCGTCATATTGAACTTCGATTTTTTTTAGCTCGCTATTATTTCGTGTTTAGTGATCGAGAATAGACTTAGTTTCCGAGCTTCTGCGATTTGATTCTCTAAGCCTTTCGAGAGGACGCAAGCTCAAATTCTTTTAAAAGGACGTTTATCTAGTGCGCAGGGTTAACCAGTGGTTCCACATTCCGAAAGAGTGACTGGAAATTGGGATGTAACGAAGGTGTGTGTTCGCCGAGTGGCGAGCGCACGGTAGTAAACACAGGTTTGTTAATATGGAAGCAGACGATGACTCTTGTCCCACTCTTAGGAAGTCAGCTCTCCGGACGATGCACGACTGTGTGTTTGAGACATTGCTGGCAGCGCGTCCAGTCATCACTCAACTTCGATTGAGAAAGTGCCGACTGCGCCGATAGAAGCAGAATAATTGTTTTATACGTCCAGAGGAAGCGCGCGTGCAAGCAGACTGCCTGGGACGGCGCAGGAGGTGGTTAAGTTCACACCGTCCCTCATGTGCGCGACGGGCGCAGCCTTCCGCAGATCGTCGCGGCGCGGCGGCCTCTCCACTCGACTATTTATGGTGATATACGCGCTTCGCGATGAGAAATGGCCGGCAGTAAGGTTAAATGTGCGCACGTTGTCTCTGCGCCAGTCTGGCCGGGGGACTCTTCGCTGCTGGCCATCCAGAAGGACCGAGTCATTTCATTTGTACAAACATCACATCATTCAAAATACAGCCACAAGTGAATCTAAGAAGATGATGCCGGCATTAACCGCTGCTACAACCGTCGACATTGCATCAAAGAGGCTCTGCATCTGTTGCAGTGATACAACAGTTAATGCTGTCTCCACATATTGCCCAGCTTTAACTGGTGTAGCGGAGATGGGTGTATTCAGGGGCCATCGGTTCCGCAGTCAGCGACCGGACTTTACGGATAGGCTAGAGATCGGAAGTACAGGGAGCCAACACAGCAATGCACTCCGACAGCCGAACAAGAGGTGTTAAACATTGCACGTGACGTGTGGCCGCGCGTTATCCTGTAGCTGTGGGAGGAGAGATGTAACGCTGGCTTAGTGTAGCGGCGATGCGGCAGCGGTGTCCAGTAGCATAATGGCGGGCGCAGGGCCAGAGAAGCGATGCTAAGGCAACAGTCTCTGCAGGCAGCATCGGTAAAACAATGCCGTTCCACTCGGTCGTACACGTCCGTTTTTCATCGGACCACTGGCGGCGGAAACGCCTGCGGCGTTGACTCACTGGTGAACGCAGCAATGGCCGCCGGCGGACACTCCACTCTGCTGCACAAGAAGTCGCGCGGACACAGCACACCAAACTGTCGTCATGGGGCACAGCGATTCGTCATTGCCGTGCGCGCAATCTGGTGAATTGATGCAACCAGGTGGCTGCAATCCGTCCCGTCGGTAAGTCGTTCCCTCCTGCATACGGCGATTACATACCCGCATCACAGTTACTCGGTTACGGACCACCGATTTCTCTGAAGAATAATCCGCAATCCCCTATTCTTGCTCGGTTGACGCCGATGTGCTCCGAAGACGCTCGCTGTCTTCTTCGTGACAAAAGTGAAGCTACTACACGAGAGAACAATTCCATCGGCTCCCAATTGCAGGTGTCGCTACTGCCCGCGATGTGCGGATCACTCGAGCAAACGCATACTGCAAATTCTCCTGATTTGGACGCTCCCTTCAGGGCGATGCCTTTTCGGCAGCCAGCAGTGCACTAACAGAAAGGCAAACTAGTATAAACCATTGTAGTGTTCATACTGTCAAAACTGAGAGCGCATTTCGCATATAAATTAGGTGATCTGAAAATCAGAGAGCCAGGCTTTCTACAAATGTCTGTTTAGGTGTGTTTGTGTGTGGATATGTGTGAGTGTGTGTATTTGTTTACCTTCCTTTTTTTCCCCTAATGTAAGTCCTTCCTCTCCTGGGATTGTAATTACTCCTTTTCCACTTCCTTAAAACCCGTATCCTTCCCTTTCTCTTCTCCTTCCTTCCTCTTTTCCTGAAGAAGCGACCAACGGTTGCGAGAGCTTGTATGTGTGTTTGTGTGCGATTTTATTTGTGTCTGTCGACGAGCCTGTCCTTTGGGTAAGTCATCTGTTTTCTATTATATATCTGTGTGTGTGTGTGTGAGAGAGAGAGACTATTTTATTTTGTATGTTTCACTCGCTGTAATTTGCAACTTATCGTGTATAGGACGTTAGCTAAGTGGAACCTGTCCAAAGGTTAAAAAAACTTAAGTTTCCAATGTCCGATATAATCAGTACATGTCTGTGAGTTCCTCATTATGTGTTTGGCCCGCTTTTCGGCAAATCATTTACTTCCAGTTGCAGTAGAAATTGCCGCAATCATACGCGGAATAGAGTTTCTTGCTAGTGCATCTACGATATTCGAGGAGTGCTTGTGGCGGGCCGAGGAATTAGTCACTTCCTGTGTCCATTAAGAGTGCGACCTCGGAACGTGGACACGCAGCAACTATTCGCCTTCTCCTACACATGGACCACGTAATAAACGGAAATAACATCACCTCAGAGAGAAAAGTCCCAAGTACGGAACTCGGTCCGTCCTGGAAGAGCACGACTCTTTCTTCCGGACATGTTCCGCACTCGAAGGTGCGTCACGATAAAGAAAGAGCTAGAGGAACAAATATACAACTGCTAAATTGCACAAAACACCTAACAGCTGACGACAGAAGAGAAATTTCTGCGAGACCAGGAATTCCTTCTTTCTTGAGCATGAGACATCAAACAAGCTTCCAGGCCTGACTGCAGCTCACTTCCTCCTATAAACAACCAGGACAGTGGGTCGCTCTGTGACAGGCGATTTTAATCATTTCAATTAATTTCGCTGACACGAAAAGAATGGTATTTCATGTCTCTGTAGCTTCACTGAATTCTTCTAAATTACCTCACGTCATATCATGTCTGTGACATCTCTACATACGAGTGCCAACATTTGCGGTTACCAAAGCGAACAAAGAAAGAAGAAAGATGGGAGTTTAACGTTCCGTCGGCAGCGTGTTCGCTTGAAACAGTACTCTCGGATTTTTAGGTAAAGACTGGGGTAGGAAATCAGCCGTGTCTTTTCAAAGGAACCATCCCGGCATTTTCCTAGAGTGGTTTAGGAAAATCACGGAAATCTAAATCAGTGTGTTAACACTACGCCACCTCGCTCAAAGCGAACAGTACCGTAGAACGTATATAGAGTGTTGCCGATCAGAAACTGTACCATAATGGTAATTAGCAAAATTTGGAGCGTTCGCCGCCGCGCGAGAATGGCAACACAGTCTAAGCCGTCTTGTCACGGACTGCGCTACAGCTTCCGTCGGAGGTTCGAGTCTTCTCTCGGGCACGGGTACGTGTGTTGTCCGAAATGGGGTTGGAGAAGAGAAGTAATTATGGTGGTATCAGAAGTAGTGTTGGCGACATAGCGGGAGGCGTCACTGCGGTAGACATCCATATCTGTAGCTGGTAGGCTACTTGACCGCAAGGGTAGCTTACAGTTCCACATTGTCAGACCCTACTACAGATTCAAAATCTGCCTGGCGGTCAGTGGCACAAGCGTAAGGGTCATGGCATTTGTAGGCCATGTACGGAGCGAAACGTAATGCAGCCGCGAGTGAAAGCTGGCCGCTTCCGGGATTCGGAAAGGCGTGTCGGCCCAGGATGGAATCCGTCAGGCGAATTAAAGACGTGGGCTCTCCGAGTAGTTGTGTATGGTGGCGCCGCATGTGTCGTCCCCCAGTCTGACAGCCACTCGCCGCAGCCCTCGTAGATGCGAACGCTACTTCATTTCTATACGGTCACTAATGCAAATAATTACAACAAACAGACGACGGCAATGGCTACTCGACGCACAGAAAAAGTCCCGCGTATACGAATTTACTGTAAGTTAATTACGAACTGAACAAATACTGGGGCCGTTCAAAAATTACAAATGACAGAAGAGTAGCTGAACACATGGGGGAACACTACACTCAGTAGTGTGCGGTAGATGGGAATTTCTGTCGCGTAGCCCGTCCAGTTGACCGAAATAGCAAGTCACGGCTCGCGTAAGGCAGGAAATTCGAGTTCGAATCCCGGTCCGGCACAAATTTTCAACTGCCCCAGTGGGCGTATTTCAACCCCCTGTAGCAGCTAACAAGGAGACCACTTGGGTATCGGATTTTAGAATTTCCTTATATTTATGGTACGTGAAGTTCAGAACTTAAATAACAATCAGCCAAACCCATTCGACGCAACTCTCAAAAATTCGCAAGAAAGTATACTCTGAAGTTTTGCAAGACCACGTAAGTACGAATGAATAATTAATTTGATTGGAGCATCTGTCGGTGTAGCTCAGCTGGTAGCGTTCTGGTCTCCAAACCGTAGGGTCCACGGTTCGAATCCTGTGATGACAGCTTTTTCTTAATTTTTTTCGTTGTGTTAGAATACTTACACAATTTTAATATCCAATGGTAATTTTTACGAAAAATGCACTTTTTTTGTTTATTCGTAATTTTCTATATTTTATAAAAGGTCGTTAATGATGGTTTCAATCAAAAACACGTAAGATACATTTTTACAGTATTGTCTTCACTATTAGTTGACGACGGTTGTCTCCAGTATAGTTTTTGTAGAGCTACGACGCTGTTTTCAAAAAGTCATCTTCTTAGCTACTAATGGCTTTCCAAGCAGCTAATCTACTTAGGCATCGTTTGAGGTGTCGACCAGGTGTACAGCTCGTATACATACCCATAAACAAAAACTGGTGCAACACGCGGAATTACAGATCCCAAAATGTTTCATGTGAGTGAATTTTAAATGGAAAAAAAAAAAAAAAATTCGCTCACAGCGGTATACGAACCACAGACTCTACGATTGCGAGGCCAGAACGCTACCACCCCAGCTCCACTGACAGATACAGCGACCGATTTAATTATTCTTACTTACGTGTAGTTGCAAAGCTGGAAAGTCGATTTTCTCGAGAATTTTTGAGAGTTACATCGAATAGCTTTGGCTGATTGGTAGTTGAGTCGTGAACTTCACGTACCATAAAAATCAAAAAATTCTAAAATCCGATACCCAAGTGGTCTCCTTGTAATTCCGAAATTGTCTCCTTCTTTCGTAGATATATCGCTGATGACTTGATCAATGGTGTCTGTTCCTTCGGCAAAAAGAACACCATAGATATAATTTAACAAGCTGTTTACAATATCTGTCTTTCTTAGAAGAAAAAAAAAGGGTGAGTAAATCATTTCCTGCAGTCGTGTTGTAGAAAGAAAAATGGTAAAAACTAAAAATGTATAAATATTATTAAAAATGAACACCTGACTATAAAGGGTGTCCCATTTTAATATATACCGGCCGATATCTCTTGAGCGGCTCAATTCTGCAGAAGTCTTACTAAAGTCTTTGTAGTAAAAGTTGGAAGGTTTGAAGGGTGTTATAGAATGGTTGTCTTGAAATGAAAATGAACCCTGTTTTTAAAATTAAACAAGGTCGCTCTTTCTGCAAATGATAACCATTATTTTTTATTCCGTATTCGTATTCTACCTGGAAAAAATACGCATTTTTCGCAGGGAACATTTTTTGCCAATAGTTTGTCGCCAGGGGGCGCTTCATAGCAAATTTCCCAGGTTACCAGTTTTTTAAAAACGAATCGAGATCGGTAAAAATTAAAATCTTGTACGGTTTATGAATCCACTGGTGAAATTTTCGTGAATTTGAAATGGCCTTGAAATTTTTCAATAGGCATTAACCTGAAAGCAAATACCGCCTCACTGGTTCTCACTGGAAATTTCGGATCAAACATGCTCGATCTAGTGCTTGCTTAATGCACATTTGCACTCTGCCGGAAACTGGTCTCTCCATCATTCAATGTCTGATGGGTGACTGTCTGGAAAGCCGCCACAATAATTTCTCTCACACCTTCTGGCGTCGCGTCGTCGTTCTGCTTTTAGTTCCCCATAAGAAGAAGTCTGGCGATCTTGGCGGGAATTCACGCATTGCACTACTGGTACCAATCCATGGATTCGGGTGAGTTGCATTAGGTACCTGATGTGTCGGGGCGCCGTTATGTTGAAACCACATACGCGCTCGTGTGTTCAGAGGGCTAATTTCTAGTAATGGAGGCGCCAGATTCTCGAGAATATGAAGACAGCGCAAGCGCCCAAAAAACAAGACGTATCACGTAATCTCCAAGTATGCCCGGCCAGACATTGATTGAGGTCGTTGCCAGCGAGGATTTGCTTCCGGCCAATAATGTGCGCCACGGAGGTTCACTCCTCCCGCGGTATGGAAGTTTGCCCCGTCTGTAAAGAGAGTGCGTGCGCAGATAAAGGGATCACCACGTATTTGCGACTCTCAGAATCCCCAGGCTCAATTGCTTGGTTGGTATGTAAGCGATATGGGTGCTGAAGTGCCTTAAAAGACTGGGCACGCCTTGCATTAGCTGAATCTGACAAATGGAAAGGTGTGGATTTTCAGCGATGGTAGCACGAACTCCCAGCACAATCGCCCCTCTCGAGCCCGTCTTTGGTCTCTGCTTTTCAAGGTCCCTCTTTCAGCTCGTCTTGGCAGAGAGCTAATTGTAACCTTCGTGAGATGACGGGCATCTGGATACCTTTCGGCATACTATCTCCGCGCGGCTACATAATAACCGCGACACTCGCCAACAATTTTTATCATTCTCACTATTTTGAACGGCGTGTAAACAGCCATTCCCGGAATATTAGAGTAAAAAATAAATTGTACTTATCACTATCGCTAATATTAGTTTTCTTAGGTTTTTCCTTCAACGAAACATCCGGCAAGCTTGTTGCAGGGCAACTGAGTTACTACAGTGTACGCGACACGTTTATTTACACATGGTCACTGTTGTTTACCGCATGTGAAGCCAAAACATACTAGTGCGCTCTTTCAGAGAATTACTCAGGTTTCTAACGGATGTGTGTCTTTCAAAGGGGCACTTTTACGTACCTCGATGTCGACATAAATAATAAAATAACCCATGGTATTCCGTCCTTTTCAAATATTGAAAGAACCAGCAAGGAAAGACGGGCCCAAGAAAGTCGATTGCAAGACAAGGTGACTATGATAAATTTTTCTCTTGTGGGCTCGAAATATTTATTGTTTAGAATAATTTTGCTTGTACGGATTTCGAAAAATTTCACTTCACAGGAAATCATTAAGAGTCTCGAAAGACGAGGTTTTCCGAGTCCCATGAGGCAAAATTCATACAGTTCGACGAGATGGAGTTTTTTAAATCCCTTAACACACTGTTTTTTCCTCAGTCCATAAGAAACATTGTATGAGTCACGCAAGTCAAGAATCAATCTAAGTGAGTACAGCCTAGACATTTTCAGTCTACAAACGCAAAATATCTCTGAACGCCCTTTCATGATATCAAATTCCTAGACAATGACACTTACTGGTTAGCCTCAAAGCTCCATTCTTTTCTTCCACGATTGCGCCAGCACAAGCACAATGCTGGTCTCTGATTCGCCACAGCCCCAAGTGGTTGGTGCACATTGGGTTCCGCTAATGCCGACGGTATTGCTTTCAGGTTAATCCCTACTGAAGAATTTCAAGGCCATTTCAAGTTCCCGGAAATTTCATCAGTGTAGAGGTTCAGAAACCACACAAAAAAACTTTCCCGAGTTCGCTTCGTCCTCAAAATATTGGGAGCCTGAGAAACTTGCAATGAAGTGACCCCTGGCGACAAACCACAGATGTTTCTAAAACAAAATGCTCTATGCAAAAATGCGTATTTTTTCACGTAAAATATGAATATGGAATAAAAACTGGGGTTATCATTTCAAAAAATGAACTTGATCTTGGTTTCTCCTTGAAAACAGGGTTCAAGCTCATTTCGAGATGATCCCCTTCAATCCTTACACACAGGAAAAAAGGATGTAAGTTTATGCTTTACCGTGGTCATTACAGACGGAACACATGCCGGCAAAATTTCTGTTAGGGATGGGGGAGGACCTCGGCCGTGTCCTTTTGAAAGCAACCATATCGGCATTAGCTTTCCTTCGCGCGTTAGTTCGACTATGGAAGGCTGAAAATCTCTTCACACAGCATCACATTAAAACCACAAACATAAAAGGCAAATAGAAATAAAAATTCTTACAATTCTGCATCTCATGTCATGTTTTCCGAAGACTTTAAAATTTCTAAATTTTGAGCGAGAAAATTGTATTAAACGACAATAAACAGAATACGGCTGGAGCGAATATTTGTGGAGAAGCGTTACTATAACCTATGCTCGTTTTCAACACAGATGGAGTATTACACTTAGAAACTAGCGCTCTTCTTTCTTTCCTTGCAGCAGCTGAACGACGTTAGGAAAATAACATGTTAAGTGCTCGAATGGATAATTTTTGGAGATGATCGTTTTGTTACTGACGATGACGTGAAAATTAAGAAAAACAATACAGTTGAATGCCGTTTTCTAATTAATTGTGACATATACTAGAAAATAAGTAATCTCACCTGTAGATAAGAACTAGAAGTTTGTCGGAGTGTTGATCTCCGTAGCTTCTAAGCCTAGATAAATATTCCTTCACTAACAAAACACGTTTTGCGTGGTTTTTATTATGTTTACAATTCTAGCAAGTGAAGTTGAAACGCTACTTTATATCAGGAGCCAGAAGGAGAGAAATTATTAAAATCGTCACGACTTGTAAATTTAATTATAGGGAAGGTTTCGCTTTATGAAAAAATGTTAATGGCAAAATAGTATAATATTTATGATAACCACACGAAGGCGACTGTCTCAGTAAGACGAAATATACTTCGAATGAGAAATACCAGTGATACAACGTGCAAAGGCTTTTTGTTTGTAAATGAAAACCTAACAAAAGATGTGAACATCACAGTGATTTACCAATATATTAATAGTGTAACAGAAGATTTCTAGGTCACTATTAAGGCCTTAAAAATCTTGTGCGTACACATTTTAATATTGGTAGATACTAAGCATAAATATTATCAAATATTGTGATCAATTAGTGACTAAGCATGTAAACTGTCAACCATTTCATAAGGCAACAGGAACAACTCCTCTTCCCATTACTGTTGTGGAACATGGGAATGTTGTGGTCAAAAAGGTTGTCCCGCAATTTTTGTGGACTGTCGTGGAACCGTTGACACAGGAAACCACACAACAGCAATTAGCCGAAAAAGGAGAAACATAAATCTTATACTTTCAGACACTCTCCGTGTCGCTTTTTAACAAAACATTTATGGCGTTTGCCTTTTCAGTTGTCTACATATGTGCAATAACACTAAAATACACACTACAGCTATGGGAAAAGCTATTAGCTGATCTTACATGAGACCAGTACTTATTTACACTTCTGAGGTCAGTCTTTTGTGGAGTATGATCCTCGTCCAAGCTAACGTACGTTGTCACACCAGCCAAAGAGTCTTCAAGTGAATCAACAATGAAGGCCACTCATTGAAAATAAAATAAAAATATGTTGTTTTTTTAAAGCCCCCAATAAATAAATCATCCTGTCAACAAAATATTGCAGTGATACTGCGCTTAACAAGGTCCTCGTCAATATCTGCTTTACGGGAACAGTGTATAAATAAACGTTAATATTTTCATCATTTAACCAGATTGTGAGATGAGTTTATTTCTGTATTGTAATTTCATCATTACAGTCGACAGACACAGTAAGTGCACACTTAAAGTACAAATCTAGAAGCGAGATGATGCGCTGATCCGCACACTCCTGTAGTTCCAGTTGGCCGGTGTCAACATCAAAATGCAACTCTTGTTTCTCCTCTGGTCTGCGACCCCCACGCACGGCTGGACGTCGTTGGCGCTGCAGCGAGCTACTCGGTTACGAGGATGACATAAACGCAGTCCAACAACAGCCCGCTTGCTCACTGTCCGGTGGAATATGAGAGCGCCCAAGGTCGATTGGCGACCACGGGAGCGTTCAGCCATGCAAATGTATTCGTATTAGCCGCCCCGACTGATTGAATCCAGTATTCGGGTCCTCTTTTTTTCCTCTTTCAGAATCGTTTAAATTAATTCCTCCCATTGGCGCATTCATAATGCGTCCTCAATACAATGCGGCTGCTCTGGGCACGTTTGTCGGAATCGATGGTCGATTAGGAAAGGAGCAAGAAGGCGCAGCCAGGGTGCGCCAGCGAGGAATGCACTCCGCGCCAGGGGCTAGTCAGCCGGCCACGTGCCAAATAACTGTTTAGTCGTCATAATGCCAGCCGCACACGCTTCGCTTCTTTTCATTTTATAGCATGCCTGCACGCGTGATAATCGGGCTACGTATGGAGGTATGACGCCGCTCGTCTCTTGGCCTATCGGTTAATACGCCACTGCAAACCACGTTTATTCCAAGTGGATGTGATATGCATTTTCGTAATGATAATTCGGCATAATGACAACTGAACACGTTTACTTAGTTACTACATGTTTGGCTAGAATAACATTTGCATATTGTGCTGGAGTCATCCTTACAGCACAGCAGTACGTCGACGGCAAGCCATCCTGCGACTACATTTCAGTAGGATAATGCCCAACCCGCATACAGCAAGTGGTTCTACTGTTCTCCTTTCTGCTTGCTAAACTCTACCTTGTGTCGCCAAATGTCTCCCCAGTTGAGAACGTCTGGACCTTTATGGGTAGGGCACTCCAACTAGCTAGGGGTTTCGACGATTCAACTAGCCAATTGGACAGAATTTGGCACGACATCGCTGAGGAGCACATTAAACAACTTTATCGATCAATGTCAAACCTAAAACAGTTTGCACAACGGCCAGGGATTTTCCAACGCGTTTTTGTGCACCTCATTCTCTTGAATTAGTCGTCCTTTTGTTTACACACACACATCACAGTTACCAATCACCGTCCCTTTCGTGGTTAGTCCTGTTCTTTTGCCTTAGGAGTGTATTAACGTAAACAACGAAAACACTCTTAACACAACAGATGTGTATTACTACAGCGGAGCAAGTGGTCAATAATCAGTTTAATTGCTGTCAGCTGCGAAGCTCAAGACGATCAAGTATCAATAATTTAGTAACAAGTTTGTTTGTGTGGGTATCAGCAAATAAAGAAGTATTTGTGTTTTTGAAATGAAACAGCCGTTTTCTTGCTGCAACGTTTTTATTTCCTCCATACGGCTGTCACCCTCTAATGTAGGGCATCATCAGTCGATTCTGTATCTGTAAACAACATTTTTGCTTACTGATGTAGTCTCAATAGATTATAAACAGTTCACTTCCTTTAAACGAAATAAATATACGTTATTCACATTTTATAGTCTCTGGTTTTTCATACTGTTCTTTCCACGTGGTCCCTGGTTGAATTTTACACAGCTTCGCCTCAATTTGTCTATTTCCTTCTTCATTTTATCACTTTCTCCTTGTTTACTGTTTCACAGACACTTATTTGAAGCCGCGCGGGAGTAGCTAAGTGGTCTGGAACGCCACGTTACGGATCGCGCGCGGCCACCCGCGTCGGAGGTCCGAATCCCCCCTCGGGCATGGATGTGTGTGGGTTGTTCTTAAGTTAATTTAACTTAGTTTAAGTAGTTTCTAAGACTAGGGACTGGTGACCACCGTAGTTTGGTCCCATGGGATTACAAACATTTGAAATGTTGATTTTGAACTTACTTTAATGTGTATCTCGTTTAGGACTTCGTTTGTTTACATGTGTTGCCCACCTAACCAGTATGTGTATGAGGCATCTGTGTGTAGGAAAATGTGTGTACGTGTAATCTCAGATAGCAGTAGCAATCGTTATGATCAGGTGGAAAGAATACCATGAAAATGGCGAGACTATTAAAAGTCAGTAGCGTATATTAATTTCGTTTAAAGAAAGTGAACTGTTTATAGTCTGTTGAGGCTACATCAGTAAGCTAAAATGTAATTTACACATATAGAATCCACCGATGATGTCCTAAATTAGACGACGAAATGAAGAGAAAAATATCGCAGTAAGAAAATGACTGTTTCAATTACAAAAACAGATAATTCAGTATTTTAGTTTGGCAATATTTCTTAACTTTTCACAAGATCGTAACATACAGTAAGTTGACACATCGTCAACAGAAATGGAGAGGGTGAGAGTTCCTAGAATGAGTTTTCACTACGCTGCGCTGATATGAAACCCCGTGACAGTTTAAAACTGTGTGCCGAACCGGACTCGATCCAGGAACCTTTATCTATGGCAGTCGTTGCCCTACCTACATGAGAGAGATGGCCCGCCAAAGGTAAATGTTCCAGGTTCCATAAGACTTTTTATCTGTTGAAAATTAATACAATCATTTCTCCAGTTCAAATTAATTCATTGGTAATAAACAGCCCGGAGAGAAGAATTTTATGACGGCACAGTATTCTACAGCCACATAGCTACTCTGCAATTCACATTTAGTGCGTGGCAGAGCGTTCATCGAACAGCTTTCAGACTGTTTCTCTACTGTTCCATTTCTGAATAACGCGCCGGAAAAGGGGGAACACTTACATTTTTTCAGTTTACATCTAATTTCCCTTATTTTATTCTAATGACCATGTCTTCCTATGTAAGTCGATGTCAACAACATATGTTTACACTCAGAGGAGAAAGACGGAAAAAGAAATTACGTAAATAGATCTCGCGGCAATTCGGACAATTTTCCAGAATAGAAAATAAACCACTGATGATAGCACAAAATGCGCTGAAACATGTTTGGGAAAAATAATTAAAAGTAAGTGTCTTGCATACGGCGAAAAATCCTACCATTTAATTCTGGAGTATTTACAATGTCTTCTTTGGTGAAGGAATTTTAGAAAGCTTTGTTTAGTAATTCTGCTTTAACAACACCATTGTTGACACGCAGTGAAGCCACTGATTGTGTCTTGCCGCTCGTGTAATTTATGTATGACCAGAATTTCTTTGGATTTTCTACCAAATTACGAGACAGACTATAATAAGCTTGACAGACTATTACAAGTTTCTCCCATCGAATACCGCACTGAATGTCGAGTTTCTGTAAAATATAGCCAATCTTGGAGATTTTGTGTTTGTTTAAATTTAGCATGCTTTGTTCGTTGTTTCTGCGTCGCTGCTCTGGCCTGTTTTGAGTATTACGGATGGTCAGCTTCCTCTTTTGTTAATTTATTTGTTATAAATATCTCAAATTGATATCGATATTTTTTCTTTGAATTTAAGCCGCATCTGATCCACACTCACATTGTTACTTTCGGAAGAACGGAGATGCTCACTCAACAAAGAGTTAAGTGAATTTTATCTGCTTTTTTTAATAGATGCCTTTTCCTTTTGATTTTAGTGGATTTGGGAATTTTAATATCTAGCCTCGTTACAACACTCCGTGTGTTCACTGATCCCTGTATCTGTTCTGATGCATACCCTTATGAAACAAAAAAGAATCTGTATAAACACAGCTGTTCCGTAGGTGTCGTTGCAACTTGACTTGCGCACCAACATTACAGTAAAAAAATTTCAGTGATTTTAATGCCATCTAAACTAATTAATTCGGCCTTTACAAGTGTGGCCTTACTAGTTTCTCTTCTTCCATTACTGTTGGTTTTTATTTTTTAACCATTATAAGTCCGTTCAGTTTTAAACAAATCTCGTGGAGCAGAATTGGAAACGATTCCACTATTCCTCGTGCTAACTGCGCTACATGCAAGAGGTCCCGAGGGCTCGAGTTCCGATTACGGGGCAGTGAGGCTCATCCCGAAAAAGACACGTGTCTTTTCCCGCGCGTGGCTGTCTAACGATTTACCGTCTCGCACGCACGGGATAGCAGGGAGAAATTAATTACGCTCGAGCGAAAATAGGCGGGTAGATGGCAACGGAGAGGGAAGCCAGAGATTTACGGCACGAGTCATTTATCTTTCCCGCCAATGCACTGCCTGCTCACTTCAAATAACAGTGCCGCGGCTTAAAACTCCCCAATATTAAAACACAAGGACTGTCAAGCGCAACGTATCGCACTCCAACTTCTATCCGGCAACACTGATTCATATTTTCTTAAATTTCTTCATCTCTGTTCAAATAAACCGCACTTCGTTTCCAAAGGGTTAATCTCCTGATCCAAAGCACAACATATGGAGTAAGCAATATCAGGATTTAATGTCACGTCAAAAATTATATTCGGGTGATTACAGATTGAACAAAGGCTAAGATCGAAGAGGATGGGAAAAGAATCGACCGTGAACTATTTAAGAAATCGTCACGGAACTTGAGTAAACCACAGAAGAACCTTGAATCGCTGAACGTTAATTGGCACTGGTACGAAAATAGTACAGCTGCAAGATCGCCGACAACGTCTAAATGCTGCCATGCCACGACGCGTTGCTACTGTTGTCCGTGGACATAATGTTCTGGCTGCCGAGTGTAACTTCTGTACACTGAGATAGACACAAACAATGTTTTTCTTACAGGAAGCACAGGTGAATTTTATCAGAGTACACTTACACCCAACGTTCTACAACATTCCAATGCCTCCCTTCGCCTTCTAGAATAGTAAAAAGCAACATTTGCGATTTTACGGAATTGAATGTTTTCATTTTTTCCAACCTTCGTTTATGAAATTAAAGCAATATGAGTAAAATAGTAATTGCTTATTTTGTAAAGTGAAGTACATTTTATTACTGATTACTCCGTGTACATAGAGAAAAGCATTAACAGTTCGTAGAGGTCACTTCTAGTAGAAACAACAATTGTGCAAAAGTTTTAAAACTAAATGCAGAAAGATCTAAGGAAGGAAAACAGCTAGTCAGTACACTGGGAACATCTGGCATTTACCAGGTGTATTGTGTTAAAACCAATTTCAAGCACCAGTTAAAACCAATTTCAAGCACCAAAACAGTTTTTCTCTAGTTTTGCCACAGTGCGAAAAACGTTAAATGTGTCGATTCCGAAATACACGATTTAATTCATAACACAGTGGCAGCCGTCATTCCCCAGTGGTATCACACTGGACTCGCATTACCAGGACGGCGGTCACACCCGACTCCAGTCATCCCTCATTTAGGTTTTCCGTTGTTTCCCTACATCATTCCCAGTAAATGCCGGGATGGTTCCTTTCAAAGGGCACAGTCGATTTTCATTCTCCATACCTAGCAAAAACAATCCGAACTTATCCTCTGTCTCTAATAAAGACGCTGTCGACGGGACGCTTAACCTTAATTTTCCGTCCTTCCTTTTTTTTAAATGTCATTCACTTCCATACCGTAGTGTTTGAAAACATACTGAAGTTGGCGATGCTCCTACAGGGAGCCGGCAGAGCACGCACTTCTGTGGCGGCACACACGCCTTTGCCTTCCAAGACATCAAATCGGACTCGGTTAATAAGCCAGGACGTTAGCGAAATGGCGCCATAAATTGGGAGGATTTATTCAGCGGCGTAGCCCTTATGAGAGCAGTCCTAGTGGCTCAGGAAAATTGTACGTCACGCCGAGGGAGAATAATAGCTCGTATGGCTTTTCTATTAAAAATTATGATCCAATAATAAAAGTTTAATTAAGTTCAGTTTTAAATTTTACGGCGTTTTAAATATAACGACCTCTCTGGCAGCGAATCTTATTATTTTTCCGATTGCGGAGAATATAATGAAAGAGGTGCATAGGAAATGAAGGAGCAGGACAATAAAGGCGAGCTAATGTGAGCCGGTGACAAAAGGACATTTCTCCAAGGCACTTGTGTAAGTTTAATGCAACGAGAGCTAAACAAATACTCCAGATAAGGTCCGAATGACAGCAAATTCAGGGGAACTAATTTGTTATTCAGTGAGCTACAAAGTTCACATACATCAGCTTCTCCTTGGTTTCGAAGTATGTTCTTGCCTTGTACCACTGACGAGTTACAAATTTCGATTTTTTGGCAAAATTTGCTGCCAAGAAGTGAAATGTCTCTACTGCTTGCACAATACTTTTGTAATAAAATAAAAGGAGCTTGGAACTTATAGACCTGTAGTTCCAAACCTGGCGATGCATTGGAATTTTCTCAGTGGTACAACCAAAAATGGCACGCATGTGTTTCTGCCATGAAATGAAATAATTTTTTAAAGATCATTACTAATATTACAATTTTGTAAGACTCAAATACTGATTATATAAGATATCAACCATATCTGTTTTCTCGACGATTAGAATTAATAGTTGATATAATGAGGTAAAGGTTTCATGTTTCTCACGCAACCCATACACCTAACATGCATTTTGTGCTTTTTACCACAATCACATGGTAATTCTATCAGAGAAAGCAAAAGACCTGGTAAAGCATTTGAACGGAATGACAGAGTCTTGAAAGGAGAGTATAAGATGAATATTAATAAGACCAATGTAGTCTAAGAAAATCAGCCGGTGCTGAAGGAATTAGATTAGGTAACGAAACAATAAAAGTAGTAGATGGGTTTTGTTATTTGGGTAGCAAAATAACTTCTGATAGCCGAAGTAAAGGAGATATAAAACACAGAATGGTTATGGGAAGAGAAGCATTTCTCAAGAAGAGAAATATTTTAATTTAAATGTTAGGAAGTCTATACTGTTTGCATTTGTGTGGACTGTAACATAACTGGAGTGAAACGTGAACGATAGGGAGTACAGACAAAATATGATATAAGGTTTTGAAATGCCGTGATTAGATGGGTAGATCGCGAAATAAATGAGAAGATAATTAAGAGAATTTGGGAGAAAAATAATTTCTAGCATATTAATCGATTAGTAAGATACATTCTGAGGCATCAAGGAATTGTCTCTTAGTATTGGAGAGAGTGTGGGGGATAAAAATCACAGAGGGGGACCAACAAAAGAATACAGTAAGGAGGTTCAAATCGAAGTGGGTTGTCGTCTTTCTTCGGTGATGAAGGTAGAGTAGCGTGGATAGTTGCATCAAACCAGACTCCGGAATGAAGACCACAACCATATGTAAATGACGGTAAAAGTGAGACACATACGTATCAAATGCAATAGTGAAAATACCTTCTCCGAGTTATAGATAGTTCCTGTAATGTAAAAAAATAGTTTGATTATTCAGTTCGATACTGATAAATGAACTGAGTGTGCAGTCCTCACTCTGGAAAGACGCCTTTTATCTGAGAGTTGGTTGTACGTAGTACTTGTCATACGCCGCGAAGGTTTCCAGCACACATACGAAACCCAATCACCACACATGGTCAAAATGTGTCAGTCATCATTTATATATGTGAAAGTAGATCTTTGACTAAGATAGCAGTGAAAACAAATTAGGGAACTAAATGGATTTGGAGTATGTTTCATAATATGCACTGACAAGGGCAAGATACGGACATCAACTACGGTACTGATGGTTAAAAATACTAAGAAGTGTAGGAGATAAGTGGTACTGGGAACCATAGGTATAAGGTACGACTGACTCCATTGTGCGATTTGTGATTTTACAACGCGAAACTCTGTGACAGATTTGTAGATGAGTATGTCGTAGTAGTGTATCAGGTATCATCAAACTACATTGCGCACAAATATTCTAGTTTTATCCTTATTTCGACGGATCAGATTAGTAGTTAAACCTTACAATACGACTCTTTAACGTTCCAGTATTTCCCAGATATCATTTTAAACACGTAGATTTGCACATACTGCTTAGACTTTCCTGTTATTAAATACTTTAAAGTAGTGTTTTTAAAGCTTTCAGGGTATGCGACCTCCTTCCAAGTAAAAGTATTCTGGCGACCCTCACCTTCCCCCCCCCCCCCCCCCCGCCCCCTCCTCGAACCGGAACAGAACTATGTCTGTTATCTCAAAGGCTTTCTTTTAAATTGTTGGACGAAGTTTTTTTGTGTATTTTTCAGAATGAAAACATTTTTCAATTTTTACATGAATTCCCACAGAAAAATATATTTTGCAATCCGAGTGATTCGCATTTCATACAACACTCACAAGCGAATTATACTCATTAAAGAAAGTCCCGCTATATAGTCAATTTGTAAAGAAGTAAATGTTTTTTTTTAATTATTTTCTCAGTATTACATATTGCATCTGGTTCATTTAGCTATCGATTAGTTCCTGAAAACAGTTTTCGGGTCTTGCGTTTATTCATTATGAAACGCTCTTGGTTCTATTCCGGTCAGAATTAACATTTCACTTTATTAGGGCTATGTTTTTGTGTTACTGTTTGTTTTATGGTGCCTCTGCTTCCTCCTGAGACGGCGGTCCCCCGAGCAAGACTTTGCAATCCCCTGGCGGTCGCCAGCCATAGATTGACAAACACTGCTTTAGACCAACCGTGTTCCGGAAGATATTTTAGAGATGGAATTATGGATAAAGCTAGAAATGTTTCACACTAATGTAATAGTATTGGGGTGAGCCATCGATTTTTTTTATTTAAAAGTCATTTCATTTCCACTTGTATTTCTCTGTAAGACTGGTTGATTCTTGTGTGCTCTCGATTAACGCATAGGACTGGCCGACTCTATTTTATTGTACTTTCCGATTCTACAACGTGTATAATAGCAGATTCGATGGTTCTTTAAACACTTGTCTGTTGATAAATGTGAAAATTTTGCTGTCCAATCCTCGACCATTGGTTTTTCATCCTCGCCCTATTTTCACCTCTAGTCATCATTCGTACACTTGACATTCGGAACGTTACATTTTGGCTTGGTTTTCGCCGTCTTTAATTTACGATCTTGCGGTGACTAAGAGAGGTTGAGGAAAAATCTGCTATAACTTGCTTACCTGTAGCTATGCTCATAGGCAACAGGAATACACTCTAATTTTACTTTTCCTGGGTTACGTTGCTAAGAAACGTCAGTTGTTGCGATCGGAAAGTAACGTTATTAAAGTAACATGGTTGTCCCTGTAAAGTTGTGAGCTTGATTGAAATTGTTTTCCCTATTTCGTAATGTTGCTCACTGTTGGAAGTACGGTTTGGCCCCATAGTTAACCGCGCTGAGCTAGTGAAAGAGGAAACTTTCGCAATAAATGCGGTGCAGTATACTGTATAAAGATTTGGCACAAATACTGCACTCACGTAAACTTTACTCGTGCAAGTGATGGCAACGGAAAGCGAAGGCATTTTTTATTGAAGTCATCCGTCTGGATTGTCCCACCAAAATCGGCGCGTTTCTCCGTTCGCGGACTTCTTATGCGCCGCTTAATGAATAATTCCAGTGAATAATTTGAAGTGGGAGCGCATGATACGTTGGAGTCCAGATGTGTACACTGTATATCGTAATTAACGCAGAGCTCTCACATTTTAAGGCTTCTACTTCATTACCGCCAAGGTCAGCGTCAGAATCGCGTACGTATTAGCCGGGCTCGCCGTGAAAAGGTACGTTAATCAGCGCTCGCCAATGGAAATCCGAAATTACTGCTGTGTAGGCGATAGGAACACTGCAAATGTAGGGAGTGCTTTATCTCGTGGAATTAAATCTGTGCCGTTGTTGAAGCGACGAAGGACAAAGCGTACGGGACTTACCGGGCATTCCTGCGTCTGCTTTGCGTCGGTCGTTAGCGGCGCTACTTCACTAAAATCATCCTTAATGTGCAGTTTAAAACAGTTTCTAGTTCTTGATTGTAGGACGAAGTGCACGGAAAGGCGAGATAAGAAAATAACAATCACTTTTAGCGGTGCACTAGTTAGGTAAAAGCGCTGTACTGCAGTAATTATTATTCACAGATGAGACCTACTTCATACTAGACGTCAGGGGCGTAATTAATTTATTATTCTGGGGGGGGGGAGCGCCAGTACTGATTTAAAGTATTTAATAACACTCTGGCAACAGGAAAGTCTAAGCAGTATGTGCAAATCTACGTGTCTAAAATGATGTCTGGAAAATACAGGAACGTTAAAGAATCACATTGTAAAGTTTAACTATTAATCTGAATCTTCGAAATAAGGATAAAACTAGAATAATTTGTACGCAATGTATCTTGCCCTCGTATCCGAACGAATTCGAACTACATCTTCCCCGAATCGGTTCAGTTTTTCTCCTTCGTGATTACCTTTGTCCCAAATTCTTTGCCTGCCTCTCTTCCTTAGGCGTTCATCAACTCGTATGTACCATATAATATAATAAAGCAAATAAATTCTCATCTGGACTTTAAAAAATCCTGTCAAAGAAGATTGGAAGGCACACATACTGACCTATTTCAAAGAACACACAGTTCACTAAGGAAAGTCTTGGTAGTTCACCAACACGGCACAGAAAAGAGAGAGAACAGTTGGGACTGAAATGAAAAAGAAGCACTGTCTTGAGGTTTTTAGCGTGAGTCCGGCGATTAGGCAGAGCTCAGCCGCGCACTTACCTGGCATGCACTGGTAGTGGGCCTCTAAGTACTTTAGAGTGCCCGGGCAAGGGTCCCCGAACATACTTGTAGCCGCAACTATGCTGCAGTTCTGCTGCTGGCTACATCTGGCGAACAAAGATAATAAAAGTGTCACCTCCATTGTTCAACTAACCGGGCAGGCATACATAATGTACTTCTATGTACTTGTGCGTTTCTGGGCAATTTGGTTCCGCTTCCAACACTTTGTCCGTCACCAAAATTTGGCACTCCGGTTTTAAGTGACATCTGAAATACAGAGCAAACTTAGTGCACTGTAGCGAAGGCGGACGGAGAGCGTAATCAGTCTTTCGTAGTGATCGCAAAGGATCAAGCATCCGAAACATTTGGCCGCTTTCACTCTCCTTCCGTCCACTCGGGATATCTCACATCAAACACAGTCTCTTCAAAACACACCAAACTACAATGCGGAAGACCAGAAACTGAAAAATTGGATACAAAATATTCGAACAGTCACTAGACCGAGAAGTGCAATGGCAGAGTAGGAAGTTGGAAGCTGCTTTTCCACTTTGGTAGAACTGGTTTGTCTGCGCTTTGCTGTGCGGATATTCCCCTCTAATCTCACATTATCATGTCTGTGGCCACTAGATTGTCTATTCCTCATCCCGAGTGGAATAACTCCATTTCAAGACTATAAAGTACACTACAAAATTGCAAAAGTCCACCTTGCCTACGTAAGTATCACTGTTCTCATCTTCAGTCTCTTTCTGACACCACAGCACGCCCTAATCTTACTAGTTTGTTTAACAGAGAAACTATGTAGTTTCCTCTCACGAAGAACGCGCATAGCAGAGAACAACAATTTTGTTATTCCCCATTCCTCGACGTCTCAACTTGGTTGTAAAAGCAGACACGTGAGTGGATTTCGATGCTGCAGTGAGATGCTCGTTATCGAATGTAGTCTCCAGTTTTCGAAGAACGTGGCCTGCCTGTTTCCTGACGCTTCTCCTTTACTCTCTTTCCCCTATTCCCGTTCTCCTCTCCGTCCCTCTCTCCACGCTATCACTGTCCCGCCTTCCTGTTCCTTCCCTCTCTCCTTTACTATACTTGATACAGGTCAAAATATTTGCTACCTCCCTTACGTTATTTTGCAATATGCAAAATCCTTATTTCCCGCAAGTTTCTACCGTAGCCCTTCCAGGTGACCCCTCCCTCCTCGATTCTCAACTACTTCAACTCTCGTCTGCACAAACAGCTCTCTCCTTTTAAACATCTTCCTTGCAATAGAGAAAAAAAGGCCGAAAAGCATAACAAAATTTTGATTTGTATTGCCGATTTGCTACATTTTTGTTCTATTTTTCATTGAGTTTTCACCTTTTGTAACAACTTTCAGTTCTCTGGTCTTCCGCGACTGTGTGTATTACTGTTATCCTTCTTTTAGAACATAAAAGTCACACATTCCGAACAGAATAAGTCACAGTAAGAGGCTACAGCTACGCAGGAGCAACACACACACAGAAGAGGTATTTAGGCAGCGGTTGGTGGAAGCAGAACACATTGGTTAAGAGGTTTGCAGCATTCCCGACACCGCACAAGTACGCGCTGAACGAATGCCTCTCTGGTGCACGTTGGGAGTCATGTGTATCTTGTTCACAAACAGCAACGGAAAACTCATCTGTATTGGCAAACATGTGTTGAGAATTGTGTGAAATTTCGTGTGTTCATTTGTAGAATCGTGTACGTGTTGAGCATTGGGTATAGGTGTGTCTCTGTAAGAGAAAGCAAATGACGTTTGTGGTGCAGCGCATATCTGCAGCGGCCGGAAATGCCTTTACGTGGCACAGTGCGCTGGATGTTCAAACTACCAGACCATCACAGGGGGCCAAAGAACACTTATTCTACTCAAATGTGCACACAAACAAGACATGGTAGGTTACCAAGGAAAAGGAGTCGTGCAAACGTAGAGGCAAGCGTCAACAGCCAAAACTTAGGTTGTAAATACAGTACATAAATCAAATAAAAGACTTAACGTTAAAATAAACATAAGATTCTCGACTACAATAAACTACTGACAATATAAATACAGCAAATACACCACACCCGAAACCTCTAAGCGTGACGTACCATACGTGACATGGCATTCATCGCTCAAGGTTCAGGGTAGGAGTAAAGAAATAGTGCAGGCAGTCACACGTATCGGAAAGCATTCTTACAACCGTACCTACGGCACTACAACATGAACATTAAATTAACGAATTAGAACGAAACTGTTTAATACACGAATAAAATAATCAATTTTTTCGTAATATTCGTTGAAATATTTTCCCTGTTGTCTTCAAACCGTAAACGGATGACATTTCCTAGACTACCATAACAACAAAATGAGGTCACCCCCTGAAACTTACTCATTATTTAACAGGAAGAAAAAGGGTAAAAATGTGTTGATTGCTGAAGCATTTCAGTAAATATGATGTGGGAGGGAACAAACGGGCGATCCTGCTTGCACATATTGCCGAAGTTGATGTGGTGCAGCGGAGGGCAGTCGTTCCAGGTGAGGGATGGAAGAACAAAGGGGCATGGCCAGCAATGGTCGCGCATTATCAAGCCCCCAAGCTGTGGGAGGACGACAGGCTCCAAGCCTTCAGAGCTGGGTAGTGGAATCCCAAAACCACAATAACGGCAATACTGTATGTCCTGACTCTAATCTGACCATCAAGTGGCGCTGGCAGGATCGCCACCCCAAACCCGATTCTGCCTGCGCCACCACGACGAACGGACTGCAGTCTGAAGATACCGTTGTCAGAGACTGTTGCCTTGTTGTCCTACAGCCGGTATTATAATTGGAGGTGGTATTGGAATGCACACATTGCCGGTACAGAGTTACGCCTCTGAAGTGTTGTGGCCCGTTGTCCTCGTCACAACAGGTGGCGCGCATTGTTCCAGACATGTTCGTCGGCCGTGGGATGGCATTGCTGCCTTGGACTCCCTGTTGTTGCGATAGCTCGCCACTGGAAAACGACCGAGGCCCGGATACACCACCCGCAGCCTCAGAATACTTTCCGCAGTATGTGCAAGCTGGTATGCCATAACAACAAATCTATAACCTCTTCAAGGAAACTTTCAACAGAACTCTAAGAAAAGTAAAGTATAATGTAATTTTAAAAAAATAAATTAATAAAATAAAAAATAATACAAATAACTAAAGTGGAGAGTAGTATGTGATAATTTCACATACAGACTTTGTTTTACTGAAACCTATTTAAACAGAAGAAAAAGTTAAAATTTGCATCATTGCTCTAAGGTTAAGCTAACCATAAGTTTCTAGAAGGAAACAGAAAAAAGCTCGACGAAAAGTTTAACTTTGAGTGTACCCTAACGTCTGAAGGAAAAGTGCAAACATTGATACAAACTGAAGTATGAGCAATAACAGCGAGTAATGCAAGATTAGCAATGAAGAATTAGCTCAAATTACACTTACGTTAAAAAAAAAAAAAAAGAAAAAAAATTGGAAGGAATGCAAATACCACCTTTACAGACAGGAGCAAATTATTTTCAACTGTACTCAAGATAAAGGCTTGTTAATAGTGTGATACAAATATAGCAGGGCAGCGAATACAGATTCAAATAAGTACTATATATGGAGTGAAACAGTAACAAGAAACATGTATCATATATTAAATAACGAGAGCGAGAGAGATGTTACTCCGTGGAATCTAGGCGGAAATGCCATCCGTGAACATCGAGACATTTTTTCTTAAAGTTAAAGCGAGTATACGATCAAAACTATTACATTTATAGACACAAACGAGCTGTCAACACGTGTGACTGTACCAAACGACACATAGCGAAGGACACAGAACGAATACACAACACTCAAGTAATTTCCGTTCAATAAATAAAAAAGAAAATTATTCCACGATGCTAACATCAATAACAAGATGCTACAAGAACAAAAATATCACATCAAGTGGAAATAATAAAAATGCCACCTCGCCTGATTTGGCTTTCCTCCTCCATTTGGCGCGCTCCAGCAAGTAGAAACGACGCAAGGGGTATAAGGTGGGGAGCGGAGGGGGGTCGGGCGCGGGGGACGGAGAGGGGGAAGAAGGCAGGAGGGGGGAAGAAGGCAGGAGAGGGGGGAGAAGGCCGTAGAGGGAGGTGGCAGAGCGCGCCCACGCCTTTACCTGTTGTGTAGCACGCGTAGCGACTTAGGCGACATGCAGTTAACGCTCCACTCGGTGTTCCCGTGTTCGTTGCAGATGGTGATGGAAAAGCGCCCGTAGTTGGCGCGTATCAGATGGATGAGGTTCCCGTCCGTGCACCGGATGGCGAGCACCTTACCCTCACAGGCGTAAACCGTGTCGTAGCGGGGTTGCTCTGAAACATACAACGAAATCGCTTTATTACACTTCCGTGGCAATGTCACGAAATCACAACAGAAAAACCACTGATGGACCACAAGTTTCCAAACGCGGCACTAAAACGGCAAACAGAACCACACAGAGATTGTATGCTTTGCGCTGGCCTCCATAACTGATCGGAAAATATGGCGATAACTGCTTCGTACATACAATACTGCTATTCACCTCTGGAGTCTGGCAAGGACCCGCGCGGAATGGCTGCGTGGTCTAAGGCGTCTTGCTGTAGACTGGGCAGCCGTTCCCGCCGGAGGTTCGAGTCCACCCTCGTGTGTGTGTGTGTGTGTGTGTGTGTGTGTGTGTGTGTGTGTGTGTGTGTGTGTGTGTGTTTTGTCCTTAGTGTAAGTTAACTTAAGTCTAGGGACTGATGGCCATAGCAGCTTGGTCCAATAGGTTTACAAACATTATCTGGTCAGGAAATGTGCGGAAAAGAACTAAAGGAAAATAGTGTGGAGACGAAATGAAAATCTAAACACAACTAAAAGAGCACTTGAACAGTTGACATTACCGCATTCTCTAAACATCATTTTTATCTCTCTGTAATTATTTAACCAATGAGGTGATAATTTGGATCTGGTAACAGTTCATGAGTAACAGACTCGAACTGAAATAATTATAAGTGAGACGAACACCAGTCTCTCCCCAGTTGAAAACGAAACGCTTTGTTGTGGCACATTAGCTCATTAGAGCTTTCATTGTGTTGTATTTATCAATAGACATTTTCGGTCCATAGCTAAATGCTTCCTTCAGACTGCTCCAACAGTCACGAGTCATTCGCCATGTACATGTTCTGCTCACCTACTCTACAGTTTGTACGCTGCCCAGCTTCTTCATATTTTGTCCCTGCCGGTAGTTAAAAACAGCTGTCTCTTGGCTGCTTTCCGCGCTGTTTAGGGCGCCACATAGCAGATTGCGCGGCCGCTCCCGCCAGAGGTTCCAGTCCTCCATCAGGCACGGGTGTGTGCGTTGTCCTTAGCATACGTTAGTTTAATGGCTTATAAGTCTAGGGACAGATGACCTTAGCAGTTTGGTCCCTTAGGATTAATGACTGCTTGCTGAGAAACACACTGTTTTCGGTTTTTGGCAATGCAAGTCGAAAGTCCAAGTCCAAAAAGTCAAAACTGAGTAATCCCTCCAGAAGATCGGCTTGCCCAAAGCACTGCAAAAAATTACTGTGTTTATATTTTTTTCTGTCGATCCAGCATATCGAAGCCCATGAACTGGCTGTATCAATTCATCGTTAATTCGTGCAATTTTGTTGGATGTTATGATTATAGAATTTTAGTCTGATTTTAATGGCGTTTTATACCCGCTCAGGTATTGACGAAGATTACCTGCACTAGTGGCAAACGGAAACATTGTTATCCACAAAGCAATAATGATTCTACTATGTTTGATAACACGCATTCCTTTTTAGTTTTTTTTTTTTTTTTCTTTTTTTCATTTTAGAGACCAGACAATTTCCTGTGGAAATCCAAGAATAAATTCATTATGTAGACTCTCCTGTTTCTACTCTGAATTTCCCAATGAATCTTAAGCATTCGCGTATATATTCCACAACATACTAATGCAGGTTGGATCAATGTAATATTTTTCAAGTGCCCTTAACAGAGTGGTCCATTGCTCGTATTGTTTCAATGACACAGAATTAGAAATAGAGTGAGTGAGTTTTCTTATTAACAGAGAGTGGAATGAATGCGCAGAATGTGTGGGCGCCGCGATGATGAACGACGGAGAGCGGCTGCAAGACGCGGGAAAAAGCGTGCGCGTTTTGAAAGCGACCTGTCGCTCTTTTTCCCTGACAGCCGCCACTGGTCGCCTCAGTCGCATTCTCCGCGTCGCCGTATAAAAAAATAACATTAACGTCTCTATACAAAATTTCTAGATTCCACTGAGGGAGAGCAGTTGCGGCTATTACCGCACATTGAAGAACGTCTCCTTATATAAAAGCGCGGCCGCCTCGCAACACTGCTTGTAATCAGACTGTCTTCTTCTTCTAAAGAGCGTCCTTCTAATACGGAGACTGCTACGATGACGAGTGCGGAAGATACAGTCACATTAACAAATGTACAGCTCTACGTCAATTAATTCTATGCTGTCATATTTCCTGCAACTGTCTGCAGACGTAATTTTCTTCTTTGATACAACCAATTTATTTCAATTAAGTGCGTAAATACTCGAGAAGTTATTCAGTACACTTAAGTCAAACAATGTACAGGCCGCGCTGTTATAGTATTTCACCTCAATATGTTAGGCGAAGGAAATCGGAACAATTTCACTACACCACTTCCGGCATACCGTAATCTGCTTTTTTCGCCAAACTTATGAAAGGTCGCTTACCGAGTACAAAGAATCTAGAATTCCTTTTTCGGTAAAAGACGAAATGTACCTGTGGTTGAAAAAATATCCACATTGCCACACGTAAAAGACGATTTTATCTATATAAATGACAATTAAATGCGGTTCGCTGGTAACCGCATCAGTTGAGAATTGTCATTTGGCCATTTTTATTGTAGAAACGTCCTCAGGTCCGAGTAAGCTTTTTAGGGAAAGAGAAGTTTGTAACGTTGCCCAGAAAATTCGGATAAGCTGACAGTGATTTATCTCCATGGGTTTTTGTATGAACTCAGGAGCATAACTCTTGATCCGACCGGTGGATATGCGTATTTTTTCTGTTTTGCTCGTTATAGCACTACAAAGTCAACGACCGTGCCACGCTGAGTACGCAGGTAGCCACCAGATCACAAAAGTTAAGCACCGTCGGGCGTGGCCAGTACTTGGATGGGTAACCGTCCGGGTACGACAGGCGCGTTGACAATTTTCCTTTTGCATTACGGCAGAGGGGACAGGATGGGGACTTATGCTCGGCAGCCCCCGTGGTGCTTTTCGAGAGGAGTCGGCTATGTTCCGGCACCGGATTTCACCCTCTTCCCTCTCCCATCATCTCCAACACGACACTACACTACGCTCGCACCCATTAGTCACCTACACTCAGCGCACAGTTCTCGCACTCCGCGAAACAAAGTTGCCTGCGGGCGCCAAGGACAGGAAAAACCTTTCCAATTTGGCGGCTGAACCCGCCCTTCGGGGTTTCCCAGCCATTCGTGCCATACGACTTTAGTTTTTACTACAAAAATGTTCTGGAAAAAATTTCGCGACAGTTACAAAGAATTGTCGGAAAATTCCCAAAACATGTTTTTTTGTATATACGCTCGATCAGGACATTGTGGCTAATAGATTTTGAGCCTGTTTATCCCATCATCATATGCATATACAATATATGTAATGACATAAAAGTTTTCTGCGTGTTGTACCGCGACATGATATAAGAAGGCTATTACTTTAATAACAGACGTTTCGAGCGACGTTACAGTGCCCTTCATCTGCGTATACTGATGTGAGCTGGTTGTTACTATACTTTCTATTTACTTTCAATTAGACATTACGTCATAATTTTTAAAATCAACAGTGTTATTGGTGGTTTATGGCGGAAGAATTGAAACTTTATTATGATAGGATGCTGAGGTGGAGGGAGTGGGGGTTAGCTGTTGCCTACTGCTTCTTGCATAGCGAGACATGATTGGTGGTCATCGGCGAATGAGGTGAGGGCTTCCGTTTCTCTCCTGCTGGCCGTGGGCCGCGCGGCGGCAGTTGCTTACTAGAGACGCTAGCATGTTGTGTTGTCAGTACGGCCTATTTCGCTGTGATGGCTGGTAGCCAGGAGGGGGCGAGCCTGAGTCCATCTTCTCTGTTCATGTTATTAGGATGTTGTTCCGCCCCTTTACGCTCAAGATGCTGGTTCAGATATGAGGACGATACGTTCGCAATATGGCCCCACGGTGAGATGGAGCTACACAGGTTTCATGATCATCTGAACAAATTGCACAAGAAGATCCAATTTATATTAGAGATCGAGAAGTATGGCGCTATGTGGAAGTTTAAAGAACAAGGCAAGGCATACTTGGGCACAGGGTATATCAGAAGCCTACACATACCGACAGGTATTTGCACGCCCAATCAAACCACCACTCAGCACAGAAGAACTTTGTTATCCGCTCACTGACGATTCGCTCCAGCGCCTAAGTGATGAAGACAACAATACAGCTGAGCTCAACAAACTACAAACAACATTTCTGGCCAATGGCTATAACTATAGAGTGATTCACACCGCCAAAAAAAAAGAAAAAACAGTAGGCAGGAAGTCGATAAAAAGCAGCCAGCAGCACGCTTACCGTATGTGAAAAACGTCACAGATCGGATTGCTAAACATCTTCGCCGTGTTGGTGTCCAGCCTTTCTTCTATAGCAGTCACAAGATTCAGGATGTACTTGGCTCCACAAAGGATAAGATAGAGGCACTACACGCAGCACGAGTATACAAGGTGGAATGCGAGTGTGAGGAAGTACACATAGGTGAGACAGGGAGGGCAGTGGCAACGCGCATACGCGAACATGAAAGCTACATCCGATTAGGCCAACAAAATAAATGTTCAAATGTTTGTTAAGCTTATGGGACTTAATTACGGGGTCATCAGTCCCTAAACTTACAAACTACTTATGAACTACTTACGAACTAGGACGGCACAAATATCCATGCCCGAGGGGGGATTCGAACCCCCGACCGTAGTGGCCGTGCAGACTGTGACTGGAGCGCCTCAGTCCCCTCGGCCACCACAAAATAAATCTGCAGTAGCTGAACATCAGCAAGATTGCAGCAAAAAGATCAAATTTAACGATTCCACAATACTCGCCAAGCAACCAGGCATGGTTAAACGCAAGATAAAGGAAGCCATCGAAATGGTAAACCATCCTAATAACATGAACAGAGAAGATGGACTCAGGCTTTCCCGCCGGCCGCGAAACAGGCCGCACTGACAACACAACACGCGAGCGTCACTAGTAATCAAATGCCGCCGCGTTCCACGGCCAGCAGGAGAGAAACGGAAGCCCTCACCTTTGCCGATGACCACCAATCACGGCTCGCTATGCAAGAAGCAATAGGCAACGGCTAACCCCCACTCCCTCCACCTCAGCGTCCTATCATAATAAAGATTCCATTCCTCAGCCATAAACCACCAATAACATTGTTGATTTTAAAAATTATGACGTAATGTCTAATTGAAAGTAAATAGAAAGTATAGTAACAACCAGCTCACATCAGTATACCCAGATGAAGGGCATTGTAACGTTGGTCGAAACGTCTGTTATTAAAGTAATAGCCTTCTTATATCATGACGCGGTACAACACCCAGAAAACCTGAGCTGAGTGACGCTCAACAGAATCAAAGTGCACCACCACGAGGGAACAGCCAGCTGACTTTGCGTGTGCCGCTTCCGGCACCGAGGATGCTTTAGTTCACGAGTTTACCGACAGACTACACTCCTTTACATTTCAGATTTTATAACCCCCTAGGTGAAGTAGACGACGCGTATTCTGTGGACAGAGGGATGCCACGTAATGATAAATGAATTATAGAAGGAATCGCATGAGAGTAAAGGCCAGGTACTGTCAGAAGCAGGTAACGATCAACGACTCGAGTGTACACAGCGTGATGCACGCTGGCCATTTCGTGTGTCTGACTTTCGCTACCTGCACATAACTCCGGCTTTGACAACAAAACCGATAGCAAACATACACCGCCTGCGTATATTAATTGAGCATACAGTCGTCTACTGCAAACGATAAGCGGGACTGCATCACGGCATACATCACTTCCCTGTATCAACAGAATAAGAGTTATGATCTGCCAAATCTCAACTTGCAATTTGTAACGACGGTAAATATGTCATTAAGACTGCAGAAAGAAACGAAACGGAAACGCAAAAAGTCGGTACAGTGCTTCGTAGATACCAAAGGTCCACATACTAATGCGTTGCTTTCATTAGGAAAGATATCTGTCACAAAGAGGAACTATATAATATAGTGGAAAATACGTGGAGCCCATCACATTATTAAACTATCCACAGTGGGAAGACAACATAAAAACAGTATTCAATTTGGTGAGTCAGATGTCACAGTACACCATTTATTTAAAAAAATCTGCAGGAGCTAGGAACACTGCATATTCCAGTAAGAAATATCTTAAATTGAATATGGTACCTATTTACGGTACATACCGTAAGAAATAGGCCACCTCAAGCACACCTTACAGGGATATTCAGGTTTCGCGGTTCCTGCAGAGTTCTTGAAATAAAAGGGTATACTGCGTATATTGACTCGCCCTCTAGAAATTTACGTGTTTTTCAAACGTAGTGCCCCCTGCTAAAGTGATCCACCTATCAACAATACATAATACTAGTCATGGGACCAATTCATAAAATGCTGCCGGCCGCGGTGGCCGAGGGGACTGAGGCGCTCCAGTCACGGTCTGCACGGCCACTACGGTCGGGGGTTCAAATCCCCCCCCCTCGGGCATGGATATTTTTGCCGTCCTTAGTGTTAGCTAGTTCATAAGTAGTTTGTAAGTTTAGGGACTAATAACCCCGTAGCTTAGTCCCATAAGCTATACAAACATTTGAACATAAAATGCTGTAGATTCTTGGTAAACTTCAGTAGGAATCAGCAGGAGAAAGACAACTTAATAAGAAATGTATTGGCAGTTGTGAATGAAATACAGATTGTTGTTACAGATGAGGGTTGTTTGACTTCCCGCTTTCTTGCAAGCCTTCGGGACAGCCACGAGGAAGTCAATATGTGGCATACGGAAGTCTGGATCGGTCCGCGATGGGTGCAACGATAGCCTAATGGTTAAGGAGACCGCACGGGAAAAGCGTCAAATTCTGGCTTGAGTCCCCGTCCGACTCAAATTTTCACTTCGGAGGTTCGAGTCCTCCCTCGGACATAGGTGTATGTATTGTCCTTAGTATAAGTTAGTTTAACAGTTTGTAAGTCTAGGAACCGATGACCACGGAAGTTTGGTCCCTTAGGATTACAAACATTTGAGTTTGTAGGACGGTCGCAACTCCACAGAAGTGTACCGAGAAGTGTGCAAAATTTACGTTAAGTACAGACAAATAATTAACCAAAATTTTAAGTAGTTATCATTGTACAAATATTAATGAAAAATGTTTAATCGCAGATAGTCTGATGAGGGCCACAGTGCCGTAATAAGTCTACTGCTAACGAAATAAGAAGCAGTAAGTAACAGTTATTTTAGCAGTATTGAGGTAACTTCTTCGATTACGTCATTAAAAGACATATACCATGCTGCATCCCCAAGAGAAACGAAATTACTTTGATGTGTGCAGCGTTCATCAAGTAGTACAAGTCGAGACTGCGTTTATTTCAGTTGTTGCGGCAGCAAGTGGTCGGGAGGACGGCACGTCGCAGACATGTTGGTCAGTGGTCACAGGCCAGGCAGTTGATAAGCGCAGAAATGCCGGAGGTTAGGCCCCACAGCAGGAGAGCGGCGGCGTGCCAGCCTGTTACAGGTTCCGCGCATTTGCATTCCTTATCTTGCGCTGTCTGCTGGGCCAACTATCCAAAGACGAATTTATAGCCGCAGGTCTTCAGCACGCCCGCTTCTTCCGCGCGCACATATTCTTCAGTCCTGCTATATCCTGCTCGCGAGGCATTTTACTATTGTTCTATGTTTGGAGACTTCACAAATATACTTCAGTCAGCTCGTAGGTTGCTGCCGACAGAGAGTTACTTTATTTGGACAGGTATATGAAACACAGCTATCGCAATCAAATACTTAAAATATTCACGATGAATCTTATTTCTTTTTCCTCTTGCTGAATATGAACTTTTTCGATCGATGAAACAATCCGTGAGACCCCGTTTCCTGCCCCAATTCTGATGTATAAGTCTTTATGCTCGTAACCTGTTTTTGAGGAACTCCCGTAGCAGCCTTCCCCTAGTCTTTTTATTTATTTGTTATTGATTTAACAGGTTCCGTGAACCCACGCGAGCCAAATCTACTTGGTCACGGAATAAACCTGAACGCACTTAAAAAACAGTGATAAAAGTTTTCAACACATAATTACTAAAAGGTGAAAAGGCAGAATCTATCAATTAATAACACGTTACAGAGATTAGTTCTCAACTACTGCTCAGAATATGGCACACGGCGACATGTCAAATAGAAGAAAAAAGCTGCTTTGTGGCCTGGACGTTGTGAATGGGGAAGAAGTTAAAATTGCGTATTCGGGATGACACGACAATTTCGCGAATTCGAATTAAAAACTAGAACTTAAAAACTGTTCCACATTTCACCCAGTAAGAGCCATAAACATCCATCTAAGATTTCATTGTTGTTTTGAGAGACTTATATATTATTCTGTGTGTCGGTATTTGAATATGTCGCGAGAGTTTAACTAGCAGTGCAGGATTAAACTATTCATCATCAACTGATTAGTTCTTAAAATCGAACATAAACCTCCATATTTAGTTCATACGAGTGAAACGTAGGAATGGGAGTGACACGTGGACGATAATAAGTTCAGGCAAAAAGATGATAGAAGCTTTTGAAATGTGGTGCTACAGACGAATGATGAAAATTAAATGGGTAGATCACGGAACTAGTGAGGAGGTGCTTAACCGAATTGGGGAGAAAAGGAGTTTGTGGCATATCCTGAATAAGAGAAGGGATAGATTGGTGGGACACATTCTGAGACATCAAGGAATCGTCAACTTAGCAGTAGAGGGAAGTGTGTGGGGTAAAAATCGTAGAGGGAGACTGAGGGACGAATACAGTAAGCAGATTCAAAAGGATGTAGGTTGCCGAACTTATTCTCAGATGAAGAGACTTGCACAGGACAGGGTAGCGTGGAGAGCTGCATCAAACAAGTCTGCGGACTGAAGACCACAACAACAACATCGAGTTTGATGTCATTTCCTTTAAATGAATTGCTCTATGATATTGCTACGTACCGGTATGTAAATAAACTGTACAATTAAAGCACAGTTGCTTCAATGTTTGCGTACCTAACGTTAAGAGCATTAATTAAAAAACACAAAAACTACCCTTTTGAGTCCAGAACCTCGTTTCTCTTTCTCGAACAGTTTATGAAAAGCTACAAGTGTTCGCGTCGCCCCCCACGATTGGGTTGAGATGAAGAATTACATCGGCCCAATCGTCACTCGTACGCAGCTGAAATTCACGAGGCACACGGAATAACTCCAGATTCATCTACGTGTAGTTCTCAATGCTTCTGACGCAGTCTGGTCTATGTTCGCCAAAATCGGCAGTAACACATAAGAGAATATGCTGCGAACATATAAATAGTTACTCGGGAATATCGGATACGCCAAATGTAGGCACGGATATGTGGACTGAACGCTTCGGCTGCACACGTACGCACTAATCTTCAATGCCTTACGCACGGTTATGTACATTGTAATGTACTGTGGTAACAACAGTGATGTGAAAACTAGCTCGTGATATTCGTCCACGAGTCACAGAGAACAGCAGAAATTAAACGAAGAAGATATACGCTCGTATTGGATGTTGCTAAGGATGGGGAAGGAAATCTGCCGTGCCCTTTCAAATAAACCATCCCGACATTTGCTTGTAATTATTTAGGTAAATGTTTGAAATACTAAATCAGGATGGCCGGAGTCGGGTTTGAAACGCCGTCCTCCCGAATGCGAGTCCTGTGTGTTACCACTGGGGAGGCAGTAAACGCAGGTATATACCGTTGTTTCTTGACATCCGCAAGACGTTCGATACGGTTCCTCACGGGCACCTAATGGACAAAATAAAAACGTAAGGACTAGCGGACCAACCATGTGATTGGATTGAAGAGTTTCTAACTAACTGAACGCAACACGTCATTCTCAACACGGAGAAGTCTTCCGACGTGAAGTGATTTCTGGCATGCTCCAAGGGAATGTTATAGAACCGTCACTTTTCACTTATAAATGAATGACCTCGTAGGCAACATCGAAATTCCAATGAGGCTTTTTGCGGATGATGCTGTACTATATCGAGAAGTCGCTGGCAAACTGGCAAAATGCAGGAGGATCTTCAGAGTATCGACGCATGTTGCAGGGAGTGGCAGCTGACATAAACATACGTAACGTACTGCCTATGTATAATTGGAAAGATCTAATTACGCAATAGCAGAACAACCACTGGAAGCAGTTACTTCCATAAAATAACCGTGAGTAGGCATTAGGAGCGATATGACTTTAATCGTGGGTAAGACACATTTATTGGAAGAATCCCCGGGAAGGAATTAGGTTACAAAAACACTCATTCCGCCAATCAGTTTGGTTTCCGTACCAGATAGGGTTGAGATAGAGAACATCCAACGAAGAGCAGCACAGTTCGTTACAGGTCCAGTTAGTAAACGCTAAGCGTCACGGTGATGATGGGCAGCTCCAGTGGCAGGCAGGCGTTCTTATCGCAAAACGGGCTTCTCTCAGACTTCCGAGAGCTTTTTCTTTTCCCCTCGCGAACCATACGCGAATGGAATAGGAAAAGGAGGAAGTGACGATGCTACACAAAGTACGCCCCGCCACACATCGCGTGATCAGTTACACAGTATTAGATAAAGTTTTAGGTGGCAGTGATATTCCTGGGGGATGGAATTAAGAGGGAGCGTGCTCAATGCGTTGCAAGCCATTTGGCGCGTCCCCTCCTGAGAACACTTCGTCACGGCCCCCCTTCCCATCTGCCATCTCTGGGGCCACCTTGTTCCACACTCCACTTTCATTTCCGTGATTTACTCCCTTTTCTACTAATCGGATTGCTACGAAAATAAGAAACGAATGTGTGACACCGCTCAACGGACTAACACTAGTGAATAAAACACAAGCCATGAGAAACATTTGGTTCAATGGTGTTCCGGGGAACAAGTGATTGCGTAGAGATTTCAATGTGGTTCAAAACTTGAAAACTCGCTTTAAGCATTCACACATGTAAATGCTACCCCCATGAACCCACAGCCATTGCGGAGGTGGAGTGGCTGGCGTGACTCAGCAATACAGATTGCCGCACAGTAGGTGCAACCGAAGGGGTATATTTGGAGCGGCCAGACAAACGTGTGGTTCCTGAAGAGGACAGCAGCCTTTTCAGTAGTTGCAGTGGCAACAGTCTGGATGATTGACTGAGCTGGCCTTGTAACATCGGCTAACGTCGCTTTGCCATACTGTAACTGAGAACGGCTGAAAGCAACCGGAAACTACAGTCGTTACTTTTCCCGAGGACATTCAGGATCATCATATAGGATGATGGCGTCCTAAATAGTCCCCCTTTCGATTCTCCTGGCGGGGACTACTCAGGAGGATGTCGTCATTAGGAGAGACAACACTGGCATTCTACGGGGCGGACCGTGTTAGAAAATTTAGAAAGAGAAATGAATAGATTGAAGTTAATATAGTGGGGACTGGTGAAATTCGGTGGAAAGAGGAACAGAATTTCTGGTCAGTCGAGTACAGGATTATAAAAACAAAATCAGTTGGGGGTATTACAGGAGTAGGTCTGGTAATAAATAAGAAAATAGGAATGCGAGTAAACTACTATGAACAGCGCAATGATCGCATTATCGTAGTCAAGATAGATACGAAATCAACACCGACCACAGTAGAACAACTTTAAATGCCAACTAGCTCTGCCGATAATGAGGACATCGAATAAATGTATCAGAGGGCAGAGGAAATTATTCAGACAGTTAAAGGAGAAGTAAACTTCACTGTAATGGGGGAATGGAATTCGGTAGGAGGAAAAGGAAGGGAAGAAAGAATATTAGGTTAATATGGACTGTGGAAATGGAATGAAAGAGTAAGCCGTCTGGTAGAATTTTGCACGGAACATAACTTAATCGCGGCTCCGTAGCACAGTGGTAGAGTGCCAGACTACAAATCCAAAGGGCGTGGGTTCGATCCCAGCTAGGTTTTAGGATTTTTATCAGCCACTTTCCACTTATTTCGCCTCTGGCAGTATTGCTCATGTGAAAAATACCGAGTAGCACCGTGGTTCGGAAACCACGTTAAACTGTAGGTCCCCCTATAACTGGCTGGGTAAGTCAGTTCGAAGGTCGGAGGTCCAAACAGGACCATTACTGTGGTGTTCAAACCAATCTTCGGATTGTTGACTGCTTAACCTAACAAACACTTGGTTTAAGAATCATGAAAGGCAATTACACACAGGGAAGAGACCAGAAGAAACCGGAAGGTACCAGATAGATTTTATAATGGTAAGACATAGATTTCGTAACCAGGTTTTAAACTATAAGACATATCCATGGGCAGATATAGACTCTGACCATATCTTATTGGTTATGAACTGTAGACTGTAACTGAAGAAACACCAGAAAGGTAGGAAAATAAGGAGATGGGACGTGGATAAATTGAAGGAACATGAAGTTTCTGAGAGCAACAGAAGGATACCGAATATTATGCGGGTAGATCGCGTAACTAATGAGGAGGTACTGCAAAAAATTGGGGAGAAAAGTAATTATTGGCATACCTCGACTAAAAGAAGGGTTCGATTGGTAGGGCACATTCAGTGACATCAAGAAATCGTGAATTTAGCATTGGAAAAAAGTGTGTAGGAAAAAATCACAGAGGGAGACCCAGAGACGAATACAGAAAACAGATTCAAATGGTTGTGGGTTGCCGTTCTTATGAGGAGATGAAGAGGCTTGCTCAGGAGGGTGGAGTAGGGTGGAGAGACGCATCAAACCAACCATCGGAGTGAAGTCCACAACAACAAATGTAAATGTGTTCATCTCTCAAAACGCAGAAAAGTAGTATCCTATGGCTATATTAACCTCATTACTAAGTAATATAGTGTCACATAGTAAAGCACATCAAAACTGAACTCTTTACTAGCCGAGGGAATAATTCAGGGGACCCTCGAGTGCTACTAGCCTTTTTTGTGTCTCCTCAGTAATAATGCACGATCACGAAATAATTCCTGCTACATTTTAACTGATAGTGTGGTGAAAAACCAGTCATTTCAGATGGAAAAACTGTCATTCCTTACCTCATTATTGCTTGTTCTTTTATAACCCCACTACCTAGATTTGTAGCCACAGAATTCTCGTATACAAGGAGCGAATTGCAACGCTCTATAACAAATTACCACTTTCTCGACCCAACAATTACTTAGAAGTTTCACTGTACGGCTTACGCAATGGCAAAGAAGGCTGAAATAATGTTTCGTTTAGTCGTTCAATACTTTACTGAAACTGACGGAATCCAACAGAAGCTGTTGAAGTTTGATCCGCTGAAACAGCGAAGACAATTCCAAAGTTTTATCTAGAAACTTTTTAAGACAACTGCAAATTCCATTAGATAAATTAATCGTTTTGTTGGAGGCAACATCAGTACCGAATTCGGAGGACTTAATCATACTAAAGAAGAACCAGGAGTCGGAGGCCTGTCCGTATTCTCCACAATACTACGTCAGGCGTTGTTTAGTCTGTAACTGTCGACACTGAAGCAATCGTCATGAAAATATTTACTTATTTTTCAGTATAGATGTTGATGACAGAGAAGCTGAAAGACTTCTGCTTATGCGGTAATGTCAATCATCAGACTCTTCTACCACACAAAAATTAAAGAAAATAATTAAATAAAAAAAATACATGATGGCTGTCGTTAATGCCCACAGTTTGGAGAATTCTTAAGTTTTTTATTCCATTAAAACAACACCAAAGAAAAGCTAAAATAATCTCAGAATTTTTTTCAGTTGTCCTATCAGTGAAACTTACTTCATGTTTCTGCAATCAAATTGGCTGCATTTGGAAAAAAAATTATGAAAAGCGTGGAAAAGATAGTTGACATAAGCTGGCCGCGGTGGCCGAGGGGACTGCGGCGCTTCAGTCACGGTCTGCACAGCCACTACGGTCGGGGGTTCGAATCCCCCTCGGGGATGGATATTTGTTGTAGCTAGTTTGTAAGTTTAGGGACTGATGACCCCGTAGTTAAGTCCCATAAGCTATACAAACATTTGAACATTTTGAGTTGACATAAGAAATATATTAATCATCACTAAAAGATGTCTGAATTAAATGAAGACTGACAATTTTATTTGGATACAAAGGAAGATTACTTTCAACAAATTAAGACATGAGAATCCTAACCAAAAAATAAATAATGTGATTTGGAAATCTGAGGGAGAGAAAATGGTTTTCTATACCATAGCATTTGATAATTTAGAGAACGGGGCTATTTCTGTTAATAAATAATATTTCATTGGATGACGCTATCTGAAATCCCAGATTGGGTGACGATTGAGAAACATTGCTACTTTTCTGGTATGGGTCTGAATGCAGATGAAGAGTACACCGGAAGATGAGTGGATCAATCCTGTAGGATGACACGTCTCAGTGCGTTGCAACATGACTACAGAATGTTCGCTACCAGACTCCCTCTTTGTTACGACCACTGTCTCGCGTTTATCCGAGTTTAACAACAGTCACTAATACCAGCCACTGGAAAAATTGTACAATCCCAAGTTCCTTACCATCGTCCAAAGAGGGCTCCTACCTATAGAACATTCAGCAAAACATCTGATAGTTCTATATTAAGAAAGTTACTCCTGTTTAGCTTGCGTGCCGCACGTCAACTATATTAGTGGCGTAGTGGAATGTATTGGACAGCACGCATATCGGAACTCTAGGCAAACGGAACTATCTGTTCACAATTTGCGAGAAATGCGTGAATTATAAAAATGTTGTGGCAGACAGAGAGAAGCCTAAATTTGCGGGCGCACACGCGGAGCGCAGTCGTTGTGGGCAAACATGCGCTCGCTGGTCACTGTGATTAGCAGGCCGATCAATACCAAATCAGCCATCCATCACACTAGCTGAATAACTGAGAGCCCCTCCTGCCAAAACTAGGCTGGCAGCTCGGTGCTCCGGCCGACCTCTGTGCCACATGGCGTTCCTTCTCGTGGCCCCTCTGTTTAGAAACCTTAGGTGACGATTGAAAACTCGTGGCACACGGAAACTTTCACTCTGATTTGCTGCTTATTTCCAAGAGTCGCCTTAACCGTAACGCTAATCCGTGCAAAGCTTCCCATCCAGGGCCTATCTCACTGATGAGCTCACCCACGATTTCCCACTCTACTACCTGAGCTTCTACCCATGTCCTGCTTAGCACCCATTTACTTCTATATTACATATCTTGTAATATATGTCAGAATCGCATCTGTTTCAGCAGCAGTATTGGCTCGATGCAGTGCCCACTCTCGCGACATGTTTGACACTGTTTACAGCATAATTAAGAGGAAAACTGCACTTCATACATCAAAAATACTGCAGCTCAACTAAATCCACCGTGGGAGATACTGGCTACGGTTTCTAGCGCCTCGGTAACACAGGCAGACCCGGCATTTGAAGTGGGTACCGCGGTAGCTGACCGGGCTGACAAAAAGGGGGAAATCACTTTTCCGATTTTTACGCTGTAAAAAGTGTTGACGGTATATAGGACAAACCCACTTATCTTTTCCTTACATGTTTTCCATTGCTTGTGAAAATCTAAAATGCCTAGTTTTCATTCTGCGGTACGTTTACTTTCACTACACTTCTCACTCTATTTTTAAGAAAGCATACAATTTAAAAATCTGATTTTTTGACACGTGGTAGTACAGCATTTTAGCTTTCTAATAAAACATTAACCGTTTCTTAATTCGTAACAGTCGTTTTAAAATGATACTCTCTGTCAAGTATGTGTACGTAATTTATTCAAAAAGTTCGATAGCGGGTAGCTTACTATTTGATGCATTTTAGACCATACAATACAGCGACTGAAACGGAACTAAAAGTACAGAAAAGTTTTTGGAACTGTTTTCGCAATGAACCTTTCCCGTTTAACGAGTAATTACGTGTTATTATCCATCTCATCATCACTCTCTACCTGTTCATACCCTCTCCCCTCTCTATCAATTTCCTTTGCATCGTCTGTCTCCTCTTAGAACTATATTTAACATACAGACATGTTTGGTGTTATGTTCAAAATCTTATATCTCCGAAATTTCTTGACTGAATGTTTTGAAATTTTAACACAACGTTCTACTGGAATATGCGCATGTTTTATATACATAATTTTTCAGTATATGTACTATATATAATTTTATGATGGGTAAACGTTTGTACGAAGAATCGCAAAAGTAATATACATATAGCAGGCACGGCGCCCCTGCCCCGCGCACTGTGCGCAGCGGCGTCTCAATGTTAAATAATGACACATTGAATATTTATTTCTTTTGTTTGGCTAAACAGTTATTTTAATTGAAATGTTAATTTTGCCATTTTCAAGTCACTTTCAATACATACAACGTTTTGTTTCAAATGTTTGTATAGCTTACAGGACTTAACTACGGGGTCATCAGTCCCTAAACTTACAAACTACTTATGAACTAGCTACAACTAAGGACGGCACAAATATCCATGCCCGAGGGGGGATTCGAACCCCCGACCGTAGTGGCCGTGCAGACCGTGACTGGCGTGCCGCAGTCCCCTCGGCCACCGCGGCCGGCAACGTTTTGTACAAAGTTATATAATTATTTGTGAAGTTTTAAGTTATTTTAATAAGTCTACATATTTACGTTTTTGATACAGTATGTGTCTTGGACTGGTGTTTTTTCAGACGTTTTTTTTCAGTTTTATGCTTTTTAATACTTTCAAATGTTATGCTTTGTGCACTTTATTATTTGTACTTATTATATTTTGACAACACAGTTCACATCATTGCTATATCTGTTTAAAAAGAATTTGCATTTCTTTTTTGTATGTGTTACCTATATACAAAATGATCATTTAATTCTACAATTTGTTTTCGCAGTGATATAATTTACATTACGTAATATCTCTGTTGTTTTGAGCTTCAGTTGTCGAAAATTAGCCTTTCTCTCTTAGGAATTCAATAAAAGTTTCTAAATATGTTAAACAGCTTAATGCAAATAGTTTTGTTTTTCTGCTAATCACATGAATACTACGCAATGTGCTTATTTCATTAAAGAATAAAGGTATTGCTTTGGCGATTGAAAAAAATATAGAAAACATATATTAGTGCTTAAATCGAGATTATAAAAGTAGGACATTGCCATCTCCACTTAGTAGCCTCACTGCCTTCCTTCCTTTCCCCCTTGCAGCGTTTGACATTCCCACACAGGCTGCAGGCATTCCAGTGGTGGGGGAAGCAGTGCGCCGTCAAAACGGCTCGCGCCCGAAATGCGTTAAAATCTTTTCAGAGGAGCAAATGTGCAAATGTTTGTACAGCTTATGGGACTTAACTACGGGGTCATCAGTCCCTAAACTTACAAACTAATTATGAACTACTTACGAACTAGGACGGCACAAATATCCATGCCCGAGGGGGGATTCGAACCCCCGACCGTAGTGGCCGTGCAGACCGTGACTGAAGCGCCTCAGTCCCCTCGGCCACCGCGGCCGGCTTTTCAGAGGAACAAAATCCAAACGCTGCATTGTGGATATTTTAATTATTATGTCTGACAATCGAAAAAATAGAAAAGAAAGAAGAAATTGGTATATGAATGGTTAAAAACTAAGAACGACACACTCCTTGTTAATTTACTCACTAATATCCCTTGCGGCCAAAAATTCGTTAATAATGGCTCACTGGACAACGTTCAAAATAGAGAGAGAGAGAGAGAGAGAGAGAGAGAGAAAGAGAGAGAGAGAAAAAATTGTTACGAAACAGGACATCATACAGTTGAAAAACGTTACATGTAACTCTAATTTCTGGTGACACGAGGGCCATTTGAGTAATGTTTTATGTTGTTTTCGTTAAGCCAAATGCCATTGCTTATTGATTAAACGGTAGTGAATCGAACTGCGACCAGCTAGCTTGATAATTAAGCTCTTTAGATACCCCGTTGTGAGGCCAGAGACAGTCTTTCTTTTTACATCTAATAAAGGCTGATTCCCATCACACTTTGCACAGGATTTGGGCTGTCAAAATGATAAATGATCGAAGTGAGCCTAGGGACTTGTGTTCGGACCAGCGCGGCGAGGTGTTATCTCCACTCTCGAGGGGCATTCCAAGTGCTGCATATAATTGCAGTCTGATTATTATTTAACGTTTGTCAGATTATGATTGTACTGCTTAATGTTGTGACGTTTTTCAGTGGTAAATTCTTCAGCGATTCTGTGTGTTGTGTGGTAGAATATAAGGCATGGTAGTGTGATCCTTTTTATGTTGTGGTACTGTAATGTATATCTTCGTTTTTATCTAGGATCTGTTATTTGAATAAAGTTACCCAGATAAATTTTGTGTTTCAGTTCTGTTTGTTCATTTAAAATCTTATCAGGGCTTGTATCAGGGCGGGTATAAATTTCGATCTCTTCCAGAAGGTTCATGGGATAACTTTTTGTTGTTATTTTTAATATTTTAATTTCGTTTGTAATATGATCAACTTCATGACTATCCGTTTTTAAGTGATTGAAGTATGCTTCAAAATTTGTGTTGTGATTTCTCGTATGTTCTGTGTGTCGAATTTCTACATTTCTGCCCATCTATCCTAAAAAACATTTCTCAAAATCTTTACAAGTAATTTTATTTAAACCTGGCAAATAGCATAATGGTATATTTGTTTCACTGGAACTGATTAAGGTTTTAATGTTCTGTGCAGTTCTGTATGCGAATCTGACTTATCTTTTTTTAGTAGCCTGTTTAGTTCGCCAGGCGTTCGTCCTGTATAAGTTTGCGGTATGTGTTTCATTTCTCCTATGTAGGGCGTAGTTTTTGATAGTTTTATGTCTCTCAGAATTTTACTGGGTACGGTTTTCGTATGTTTTTTGTATAGTTTTTTCATTGTACTTTGATCAAAATCATTTCTGGGGCTATATAGTTAAGTATTGCTACTTCTCCTTTTATAATTGTTTGTTCTAATGACAGGTTCATTTGTCTATTAATACTGTGTTGAAATATGCATATTTTTGGGTTTTGGGGTGGCAGGAATGTGAGTTAATAATATTGTCGGAAGTTGTGGGTTTTCTATATTTGTCGAATTTACATCTACATCTACATGGGATACTCTGCAAATCACATTTAAGTGCCTGGCAGAGGGTTCATCGAACCACAATTATACTATTTATCTCCCATTCCATTCTCGAATAGCGCGCGGGAAGAAAGAACACCTGAATCTCTCTGTTCGAGCTCTGATTTCTCTTATTTTATTCTGATAATCATTTCTACCTATGTAAGTGGGAGTCAACAATATATTTTCGCATTCGGAGAATGTTGGCGATTGGAGTTTCGCAAGTAACCCACGCCTCAGAGATAAGCGCCGTTGTTGTAATGATTCCCATCCCAGATCCTGTATCATTTCCGTAACGCTGTCTCCCCTGTATCGCGACAATACGAAACGAGCTGCCCTTCTTTGGACTCTTTCGATGTCCTCCGTCAAACCCACCTGATAAGGATCCCACACTGGGCTGCAATACTCCAAAAATGGACGGACAAGCGCAGTGTATGCAGTTTCTTTAGTAGTTCTGTTGCATCTTTTAAGGGTTCTGCCAATAAAACGCAGTCTCTGGTTCGCCTTTCCCACGACTTACGATTATGTTTAAATGAACCCACCATTAAAACAAACAAGAACACAAAAATATTTTAATCCAAGTAAAGTAAAAACTATACTAAAAATACACGAAAACCAAACTGAGTAAAATTCTAAACGACATAAAACTATAGAAAAATACGCTCTAAAAACGAAAAAAATCAAATACACACCACAAACTTATGTAGGACGAACGTCTGACGAGCTGAACACATTATTGTAAAGAGACAACAGTGAGAGTCGCATAAAGAACTGCTCACAACATAAAAACCTTAATCGGTTGCAATAAAACAAAAATACCATTATGCTGATTACCAGGTGTATATAAAATTACTTGTAAATATTGTGAGAAATTTCATGTAGTACAGACGGGCAGAAATTTCTAAATTCAATACAGAGAACATACGAAAAACCACGACACAAATCTTTCAGCACAAAAACGTTGAATCATGAAGCTGAAACATTACAAACGCAATTAAAATATTAAAAACAACAGCAAAAGGTTATCACATGAACCTTTTCGAAGAGATAGAAGTTTATACCCACTCTGATACGTCCCCTGATAAGATTTTCAATGAACAAACAGGGCTGGATCACAAAATTTATCTACGTAATTTTATTGAAACCACAGATTCTAGATAAAAAGAAAGATATACATTACAGTACCACAACATAAAAAGGATCACAGTACCATGCCACAGATTCTACCACGCAAAGAATTAAACAAACTGTAGCCATACAGCATCGCTGCAGAATTTACCACTGAAAAATGTCACAATAATAAGCAATAAAATAAAATCATAATCTGATAAACATCAAATAATAGTCAGACTGGAATTATACGCAGCCATATAAATAAAACTGACTACTCTACGAGCAAGCGCAGCAAAACTTAAGTATGTACAAATGTTTCACGAAAATTACACCAAAATTGTAAGTAGCTACATTTTAACAATTGTAACGGAACATCTTCATCCGCAGAGAGCCTGAAGACCGCCACAGAGCCGAAGTAGGCCTACAGCTGTTACATTATAGCCGTACATAACAACTGTTACCTTCACCAGCATTTTTAGTACCAATCAGTAGTTTTGTGAAATCCGGAAAAACGATCCACTGCTTTACAAATTGAGTATACTCTGAGATCTTGGTTCACGAGCGTATTTAGCTTCTGATTCTTACATGGAATGCGGAATACTCGTTATGCAACAGATATTTCTTATCTGAATTCACGAAAAAATAGGATTTAATACTGTACATTTTATAAAAATAAATTGGAAGCCTTTGAAATCACACAGATTTATGTTAATAGTTGGAGTGTAGGGGTCGCGAAAATATTTTTACTTGGAAGAGGTCGCGTATTCAAAAAGTACGAGAATCACTGTCATGCGGTATAGAATGATTGACTGCTGAGAAGTGTGGCTTATGAGGAACTGCACTGAGCTAGCTGGATTAGAGCTCACTTTCGCGGACTTGGTCTGACAGCCTCCGCAATGTTCGGCGGCGGTTGTTCCACTTGACAGTCTCAGCCCACTTGGGCAGCGTTACCCCGAGGGATTTGTTTCTCGTGTGACAATCAATGACTAATCCACATTGCAAGTCACTGGGGTAGCCGAGCGGTCTGGAGCGCCACGTTACGGATCGCGCGGCCTCCCGCGTCGGAGGTTCGAATCCTCCCTCGGCCATGGATGTGTTGTTGTCCTTAGGTTAGTTTAACTTAGTTTAAGTAGTTTGTAAGACTAGGGACTGATGACCAACGTAGTTTGGTCGCATAGGATTACAAACAGTCACTGATGTTAGCACATCTCCGCCGCCTTTCCTATTGCGGACCGGCCTCTCGTGGCATTCAGCAGCCAATTCTGTATTACATATGACTCACCGGATACTTTTCATTACATTGTGTACACTAATACAGGCTTGTTCAATCAGGGCTGTTAGTACAGAGCTTTCTCAAAATTTCATGGTTATTGTTCAGGCTGTACATTTTCGTTCGCAGCCTACAAAAGATCAACTGTGCTATAACTACTTCTAAACCCAGTTCTCTCCTTTGCGTTGTTAAAATTACAAGTTTATTTATACGGTTCTTTGTCATTTTAGTGAGTAAGTTACACATTATGGAGAGGTAGGCTGACATGGCTGTGGATAGTTTTATATGCTGCGAGGCAGGCCTCGTGTTACATTTTGCTGTACTTTGATCCATTAATCGACTCCTTCGATTTGTGGACAACGTTTCGAATCACCTTTGATAATGATTCCAAGCAATTATAAGAAACAAAGTAAGAAAATTGGAGTATAGGTTATTAGGACTAAACGTGTGTCGGACAGGTCATTAGTGGGTGGGGGGCGCTTTTAATTGCAGTGAAGCTGGCGACAGCTGGCCGCCCAGATACTGATGCATCACTGCGAGTAATTGGAGGGAAACACAGGGTGGGCCGCCGCTGCAGCCACCTGCACGCCTTGTCCCCTTTTGCGCTCTACCTTTGCCACCATTATTCCCTCTAGCAGACGTCTTATCCTTATGTCAACTTATGCCATCAATGTATTTTCTCCCCGATCCCATTCGTTAACTTTCCACTTCTTAGCCGATCTACCCACCGAATCTTCCTATAACACTACAATACGAAACAGTGCGCTTTTCATTTCCGTGCAAAGCTACAGCCCATAAGTACACATTTACAAAACAGTTGTGTAATATCGTCTATTGTGAGGCTACCCACTAACGATCAGGCCCCGGGACCTCCGACAGTTGGTGCTATTACTCCCTTCATTCCCGTGAGAGGCTGCGCACGTATGAACAGATCACGTGCGCGAAACCTGAAGCGTAGTTAAACAGTCGCCTGTAGACATAGCGCGGAGTGAAAAGTACTACGATGCAGCAGAGTTATGCGATCGGGACTGAGTGGCACGCTGCGCAAAACACCGCCTCAACAATTATTCACGTATTGACACTTACAAATTCTTTCGGACAGCAATGAAACTTCTAAGTATCGACGCGCAGTGTTTGGACTTTATGAGTCTCATTGCACACCTAAAAGGCTGAATTAGAGTATTCATTTATTTGCTACTAATTTCGTGGGATCTTTATGATATAGTGTAGGTACGTCGCCTTACCAGATAACACCCCCGCAACAATCCCTAACAAATTTATATTACCTTTTATAACATCTTATTCAGTAACTTCTTTCTTGGTAATGGCAGTCAGAATTTCATATCCTCTGTACTATGGCCATGTCGCTTCTCAAACAACATAACTCATCTGCTGATTTTTATATAATTAATTCCCTCAGAATGGCCTGATTTTTATAAGCGTTTTACAGGACAATGTTTATTTTATTTAACCGATCTTCCAAGTTTTTCCCTCGTCTAACAGAATTACAGTGTCATCAAAAGATGCCACGATTCGCTTTCCTCTCCGCGAAATTTGATCCCCTTTCTAAATTTCTCTTGGTTTCCTTTGCTGCTTGTTCAATCTACTGGACGATGCATAGTTGCAGATGACTCAGAAGTTTGCAATCGTTTTATAAAAACTTCTTATTTTAGAGCGACATAGATCAAATAATTATTCTCTCTAAAATATTGCTACCTAACTTCAGTATGCAAAGCAGTAATCTACATGTGGTGTTGACTACACTCTGGCAAGCTAAAACGCAGTCTCTGTGCCAAGTTTCGTAGCAACAGTTAAGAGGTAATATAAACTGCTGTTCCCTCTACGATAATTATTGCAAGTCGAGCAGAGACACCGTAATATATGTAAGGCGATTACGTAGACGAACAACTGACAGTCGAGTCACGGCACCTGGGCCACACAACTAGCTGCTAGGCACACCTCTGCCCCATAAACTGTCAAGCCGCCTCGCTTAACATTCATCAAAAAGACGCACCACACAATATACTTTGAGCTACTCCGTTAAGTCGCATTCTGATGACTTAATAATGTGCTAGATTTGTTTTTCTCTTGGTGTGGCAGCAAGGTCGCTGGGCGGAGCCGTGGCTCAATATTCCCTAGCGCAAGAGAAGAGGTGGCCGTGATACTGTAACAGAGAAATCCGAATCACAGCCAATGAGCGCCGTGCTGGGAACTAAGAGCAGAAAACGTGGAACGATTCCTGTTTAACGTCGTCAGAATCGAGTAGAAACGGCGTCCTCCCAGCTACGTAGTTAAGTGCCTGGTAGAAGTCTATCACCTGATGGCTAACACAAAGCCATGTGCAAGTTCTCGTGGGCGCGAGCAGTCGTAAATATCGCTGTAGCCTCCTTCCTCGTGAGCACACACTGCACTTACGAGTCGCGTTCACAGAAGTGGCCTGCAAAACAGCAAGCTGCTGTATTCGTCAGAAACGGTTGAGGTTTTTAACATGCGTGTTTACTACATCAATATCGGCTGGCTATTATCAAAATTGAAATCTCCGCATTCTTGTGTCGTGTAGCGAGATCAATAACCATCATCGTAGTAACGGTTACGGGAGCAACAAACTCGGACTTGACAGTAGTACAGTGATAATTTTAACTGACAATGAAAGTACATGGGCTCGAACAAACATATCTGTATGAACGTTTGGTTACAGTATCTCTACCTACACCTCAATGTGCTGGTGGGTGTCGTTTTTCTGCAAAGCTCTGCAACCATGCTGTAGATAGCACTGTAGTTGTAATTGTAGACGCCATACGTAATGCAGATATCTTAACTATAACTTATGTAATAATCATCGTACATGTTCTCTAGAGAATTGTCATCAAAAGCTGTGATGATAGTTGCAACTTTAACCTTCTTCCCGAAAGACTGTTGGTATTCACTGCCACTGCTTCCATCGCCTCTTTGCGCACTTACCGTAGCACTACCGCTTGCAATTAGTTTTTCGTCATTATCATCCCTATTATCATTATTATGAGTTTGTAACAACAGTATCTAACTTATGCTCATATTTCTGTACTATAACAGATACGAGAAAGCATGCAAATTATTCATCTTCTACACTAATACCATCTTCACGAAGAAGGGTTCTTCGTAACTCCATCTCAACTAATCGCAATACATATATATGTGGCGTCTGTTGCGAGAGAAGAGACGTCACTTCTGATCCTGCAGTTGTTATTATTTAATATTCATAGAATATATGACATCAACTGCGATTGGGCAAAGCTGAAAATGTGTACCCAGCCGGGATTCGAACCAGGGCCTCCTGCTTTCTAGGCAGTTGCGCTGACCCCTACACCACTGGGGACACAGTGATCACCGCACCTGCAAGGGCTACCTAAGCACGCCTCCCGTCAGATACAAATTCCCAGCTTCGCCCTGCCCACAGTACTCAAACTCGTAGTTTAACTAATTCCCGTAAGAGTAAGGGCTTCAAACTTTGCCCACCCCTCCCCACTAACGATAGGATCATTGCCCTTACTCTTACGGGAATTAGTTAAACTACGAGTTTGAGTACTGTGGGCAGGGCGAAGCTGGGAATTTGTATCTGACGGGAGGCGTGCTTAGGTAGCCCTTGCAGGTGCGGTGATCACTGTGTCCCCAGTGGTGTAGGGGTCAGCGCAACTGCCTAGAAAGCAGGAGGCCCGGGTTCGAATCCCGGCTGGGTACACATTTTCAGCTTTTTGATGTCATATATTCTATGAATATTAATCGCAATACATTAGCAGGATTGATTAACAATCGCCGCCCCATCTGACGCTTCACTACACAAATAACATCACAAAACGCAACTTCGGAGGCACACTGCACCGTCCCTACTGGCGAACCGACAGGTCAAAGTGCAATGCTGCATGGCACACGCAGAGGCCTCTAACGGACGACTGCAGAGTTTTGCAGATGCGGGAGTATCACTAGTGAAACAAGGGATCTTTACATTATCTCTCATACGATTTTGGTGTATATGTGTTTGTTGGAGCCCAAGTACTTTCCTTGTGAGAGAGATTTATAGGGTTAAACATCGCGCTGTATGAAATTTGCCCTAATATACAAATTTCATTTATTAAATGAAATCATTTTTATGCACAGTTTTTATTAATACAGCTCGATTGGTCAGTTCACGAACTGTGCATCACAGCAGCGGTGTGTTTTCTTCTAGTTGGAGTGTTTATGGTGTCGTTGCCTAATTGCAGATTTTTTTAAATTATTTGAAAATGGGTTAATGTATTCCTGAAATATGTCATATTTTCAAAACGTTTTATATAATTGAAAACGGGTACGTGATTTTTTTAATACTTCGAAACACAGTTGTACGATGGTGTCAAAAAAGAGCATTCTATTTTCTGTTGCAACTACGTAGGCGCCAATTGTACATTTTATGTCTAATAAGAAGACTTGCATGAAATATGTTTCAATGTAATAAGTTTATCATGTATGTGGACCAGTAGATAAAGAAAGCACCTTCACCGTTTTTATTCAATAGTACAAACATTCCGTCCATCATTATGCTGACATTAACGAGGTTCTTACTTCGTTCCAACTAACAAAGGAATATATGTAGCGGGAAATTAATCTTTATAAGCGCATCTGGATGTGAGGAATACCGTAGGCGAACTTGAAGTAGCTGTGTGGATATTTGCTGGCCAGACGTGACAAATGGCGAGCGTTAGGAAGTGGCAGTCAGACTGTTCAGTGGGGCTGGGGTCTGGCAGCAATTAGGCAGTTTTACGATTAGCGAGCACACTTGAGCTACAGCCGCTGGCCAGGAGCACATGTAATTGGATCCACTTCGCATGTTATCCTTGTTCTATTGTGCGTATGTCCCGACTCTAATGGAGTGTATGACGATGCGACATAGATTAACAACGAATGCTACCCCAACACATTTGCACACGTGTCTTCCACTTCTGAGCCATCCTGCCTTCAACTCAGCGTTAGTAGTGTGTATCAGCATAATGATGCGGTTAACTGAAGACAAACAAGCAGTCCATAAAACTATACTATTTATTAAGAAACGCAGCTCTGTGACTTGTTAAGAACCGATAGCTTCACCAGCAGACGGGTTTCACTTTCGTGTTTGTCATTTAAATGTCACTGCATCCCAAAAAAATCTTCTAGCGTAACCGGCGGAAGAAGCATCGGCCTGTGTATAGCACATCTTAAATGTTACAAATAATATGGGATGATGAACGGTAATCTGAATTAGTCTAGTCTGTATCTTCATATATGGCCACGGTCTTGCTCTGCAAATTTTCGATAAAATAGCGTCAATAGCGAGATTAACGGGGGACGGAGTGACCATTCCTTCTGATAGATGAATCTGGTTAAATGATGAGAGAGTGGCGAGCACCAATGTCATTTGTTTAAATAACCTAATAATTCAAATGTTCAAATGTTTGTTAAGCTTATGGGACTTCAGTCTCTAAACTTACAAACTACTTATGAACTACCTTATACTAAAGACGGCACAAATATCCATGCCCGAGGGGGGATTCGAACCCCCGACCGTAGTGGCCGTGCAGTCCGTGACTGAAGCGCCTCAGTCTCCTCGGCCACCGCGGCCCGCCGCACCTAATAATTCCCTTACAAAAGATGTTGATAGTTGAGACAGCGAAGGTACCGGAGCGATATCGCAAATCTAACAATCATTTAAATAAAATATTTTAATACTCCTTTTAAGCCGTATGGAAAAATTAAATATTTATCTTTGTCCCGTATGCATTCGTAATCCCCCTGGTAAAATACACCTGACTAACAGAAAATAAATAAAACACCGAAAAAGTAATTTGCTGACAGAAGAATAAATTGATGTAAGATCGGCAGATGTAGAAGCTAACTAGTGATGTAGGGCAAGATCCCAGCGACTCTGCTAGTACAGTGTTCTGATTTCAAAAAGCCAAAGCTAAGCCACTCGCAAAACCAATCTATCATCACTATTCCGTCACACTGAATTCTGGCTGCGCATCTGGGCAAATAATAGGTTGATTTTATTTCCTGTTCACCACACTCATACTTGAAAGGCAGCGAAAACATTATTTTGCTCTAGAAATCCAGCAGGCAATGGCTTTTGATCCGATATAGTGTCAGGGGGCGGAACCAGTAGCGACTTGATATATTAGTTACAAATACAAATGAGACAATAGTAGCGTTACTAGCAATAGAAACAGGAATACAGACGGTTGCAGTAGCCGGATAGTTGGTTAAGGTGAATAGTTGTTTTGTAGTGGTAGTAATGAGGGGTGTATACTTCCCAGGAGACCTAGGACGTCACCGTTTTCAGACTCGAAGCCCAGCCTCTGCCGCGCTACATTTAACTGAAAACTCTCCGCTTGAGTCCTCCTAAGTATAAACGAGGCTTGCGTTATTGCAATTACAAACGTAAGTTCTGGGCATTAAGATTATTATTTAGCAATAAATTTACCGATCGGTTGTTCGGTTAAAGGTGAATACAGACTAGATGTTCGGCGAATGTTGTAAAAGTTTTGAGCAATAACAGAACCATTGGACGAACGTAGTGTGAACTACAGCACTGAACTTTTTCGCAACATCACTCTTTTTTCTTACAGAGGAATTTCTCAACTGTATGCACTGCACCACTTAATATTCGTCCTTTACTCTCCACAGTCTCACGAAACAGCTTCCCTAGAGGCTATACGCAGCCGAGAATCTTTCATTTTCGTCGCGTCGGTGCTACGTTACAACAATAAGATCGCCATTCAGCTGTACACGCCTGCGCGCTTTCGCTACAGGGGACAAGTAGATTCGTCATACGAACTATACATAGGGGGAGGGAGCAGTGCGCCCATTCGATTCTAATGTGCGCAACCCTCAACACTGCATCCGTACTCGCTCGTTTATGGTCTCTAGTACAGTTCTTTTCTTTTCTTTTGCTGTTTCTCTTCTGTGGTGTTTTTATCAATTAGTAAGGGACAGAGGCAGTTTTGGACTGGAATAATCAAATGGAATTACGGATGACCTATAGCAAAGTATATACGAGGCGGAGCCATAACATAATATTTAAAACAAAGTCGACATTGTTAAATGAAAAACTTTATTGCCAACAGGTACAGACGCTCTGTACAATTTTTCGACATAGTCACCAAAAGAACTGAGATACTTGCCATATATTGTGACCAACTTTTGTATTCCTCTATCGTACAAATCTGACGCCTGTGAATGAATAAACAGCTCCCAGCCGAACGTCTGCAAAACAGTTGGTGTGCACCTAGCCGTATGGGGGCGAGCGTTGTCGTGGAGCATCACAACACGTGCAGTACGCATTCCACGCCTCTTGTTCCGAATGGCACGTCACAGTTCCCGCATTGTTTGCCTGTAAGAGCTCAAGACGACCGTCGCACGCTGCTTCCGTTCACAGGCGGCAGGCGTTTACAAAAACTGATCCTACGATATGATAAGGGTTTCAGCTCTTTTGGTGACTAAGTCGAAAAATAGCTCAAACATAGCTATGCTTGTTCCCAGTACATATTTTTCCTGTAACTATGTTCTCATTGTTTAAAAAAATGGGGAAACTTAAGTTCTAAATGCTCCTCGTGCATAATCCAGATGAAGTGGCACAAATTTCACCACATGGGAAAGCAGAATAACAGACTTTAATAACGTTTATGTCACACTCAAAACATAGATATCGATATTGGAATTTCAGTAAGGAATATGCCCACCTCTGGCACTAATACGCGCGTCATTCGTGGAGCCTACAGAACTTTAGAAGAGTCCTTAGAGGATATTGTATCACTCCTCCTTCAAGGCTATTTCTTTTCCGGGATGGATGATAACACACGCCTGCTAAGAGCACCCCAGGCATGCTGTATAGGGTTTTAGTGCGCAGAGTACGCAGGCCATTCCATACGTCCATTACACTCGCTTCCAGTGTGTCCGGAAGATCACCGGTCTTGAGCGAGCGAGCAATGTCATCCATAAACAGAGCATTGGATCCTACCTCACCCCTAAACAGATGAACATAATCCAGAATAATCTCGGCCACTGTTGGTGACCCGAACAGCATGCTCCCTAGACTAACGAAATCTTTATCTACGTTGGCACGAGTGAAGTGAAATGCATTTAAGCCGCTTCCGAGCATACAAATCAGCCTGATTGGTTCTGACACACAAGTAGCGGTTCAGGCCCTGCGGCTGCCTGACTACGCGTTGCAAATTACTAGGGCTACGTGTTGATCCTCAGGGCGTCCACTACTGTCGCCATGCATTTGCATACTATTTTCTGCTTCAACGGCCTTATTTCACACACTACTGCGCCCTCACTTATGATAATGACTAGCATCTAAATTGCCCAACTGCTCGTCCAAGATCGTATGTACACAAATGATGTCTTGAAGAAATGTTGCTGATCCACACGGAATGTCATTCCAAGACAACTATCGCCAAACATCGTACTGCATGAACTATCGAAGCGATACAGTGTGTTCGTGTATATGTTTCGCTGCAGTTAACACGTCCTGACCTCTACATTTTTTTTCTATCACTGCTGTGGCAATTATTGATCGTTCCGCAGCAACTGGCAGTAGTTTCTTACAAGTATCAAGTAGTGTACATAGGACCTATTTCAACTATCAAGATATAGGCTGTAAATAATATAAAATAATCAGATGAGAGACGTCCACAGCCTTCCTTAACTAATATTTATTCGGTGCGGCAAACTGTCGTGCTGAAAGTCTCTTAACTGAACGCCACTTTGGCGACTTGGATCTCCCCCGGCAATCGTATCGAAAAAGTGTCCGTACAATTTTACGTGAATGAGAACGACGTTCCAAGCAAATCTTCACACCTCTGGGAGGTGAAGGTCACCTTAAAGCTGCAATAGTGATCTGACTGGCATTCGATTCCGAAATGTCCAAATGTTTGTAATTCTATGGTACCAAACTACTTGGTCATAAGTCCCTAGACTTACAAACTACTTAAACTAAGTTAAACTAACCTAAGGCAACACACTCATCCATGCCCGAGGGGGGATTCGAACATCCGACTCGGAAGGCCGCGCGATCTGTAACGTGGTGCTCCAGACCGCTCGGCTACTCCTGCGCGGCCATTCGATTCCGCTACCTTTCAAGTTCCCATGCACGCCCTTAATCAGTAGAATCATAACTAACACTGATGATGAGATGTGTAACACTAGACCCAAAACGGACGAGAAACGTTACAAGCTACAAAAACTAGAAAAAAATTGTACACATTCCGACTTTGGTAGATTAACTGACGACAGAATTTAGTGAGATACGCTGACGCCACTGCTGTGCCGTTAAACGATTTAAAAAAGTTTCTGTAGGCGTATTGTGCCCACTGGTGTTCGTATAACAACTCTTTTAAATGGTGATCATACACCTGAATGAAACAGGGAACCAATTAGAGAAGGAAAATGCGCGTTATTCGCGAGCCACACCCTCTAGCGTTAAATATGCAGCATGCGCTTCGTTACGCAACTGACGTCGCTTCTCGCAACAGTAACTGCGTTAGTCTGAGCAAGTTCGTCACAATTGGCTACCCGGCGCAGCTGAACAACGGAAACTCCCTCAAAAAGAGGGCTGTAAGTCGCCAACCTATTCGCTCACAGGGTCACCACGTCACGAATATGGTGTGCAGTTAATCTTATAGTAGCTAGATGCCACATGCCCGAAAAAGACATTCGTTTAAGCCCTTACAGACAATCAAACAGTTTTCGCCGTATAACGTAAGGCCTTTTTAATGAGGTAGCGGAATAACAGCGGAAAGATGAAAGGACAGCATTTCTGATGGTGACTGTAGCTCAAGAATCGAGGTCTCTATTTCAAATAGGGGCCGATAATTCGTATCATTGGAACAGTTGACACGTTTCAACTAAAAGCGTTTCTAGTGTACGTCAGCTCCGCTTCAACGAAGCCACTGTTTCTCCCGAAAGTTAAAACAGAACATACTCAAAACTTCCTGTCAGATTAAAACTGTGTACCGGACCGGTATTCGAATCCGAGACTTCCCATATGGATTTTGTCCGCAGTACAAGACCTGCATTTACCTCACAGGTATTTCCATCCGAGTTCCGGAAGTTGAGTCCACTTCTAGTTCCGTTTATAATTTCGTTACAGACAGCGTCGCTGATTAACTTCATGTACAACACACTGATAACCATAGAGAAGTGGATGCCAACAAGATCTTTACAATCAATCTTCACTACTTCTCTAGTAAATTGATCTACTTCAAGTGCCTTCATTCAAGGAAATGATAGTGACGATTTTCGCCCATTCTTAGCGGCCCAGCATTCTAAGGCGCCTTGCCGCGGAGCGCGCGGTTGCTCGCCGCCGTCCTTAGTGGAAGTTAGTTTGAGTATTTTTTAAGTCTCGAGATTGATTAGCGTAACAGTTTGGTCCAATAGGTTTACAAACATTTGAGCTATTCTTATTCTGAGTAAATAACACAAACGAAACAACTGTGCCACGTAAACACAGGCGAGCAGTAGACTCTGCAGCGGGACGTAAACAGTCCGTTCGCACCGCTGGACTAAGTAGTGTCCCCCGTCCATTACCCACCTGTACAGCTATTCCTGTATGCCCGAAAAAAGTCAGCGATATTTATGCATCCATACATTGTTCAAATGTTCAAATGTTTGTATAGTCTATGGGACTTAACTACGGGGTCATCAGTCCCTAAACTTATGAACTACTTATGAACTACTTACGAACTAGGATGGCACAAATATCCATGCCCGAGGGGGGATTCGAAACCCCGACCGTAGTGGCCGTGCAGACCGTGACTGAAGCGCCTCAGTCCCCGCGGCCACCGCGGCCGGCATACATTGGCGTTTGACGTTGAGGCATATACCCACTCATATGTATGGTGTCTGTTCTTTCTATCGAAACGGAGCTAAGACTGATATAGAAAACACAGAAGATCCACAGAAGCGTAGAGTTTCGGTTGAGGTTCTTTTAGTAAGCGCCGGCCGCGGTGGCCGAGGAGACTGAGGCGCTCCAGTCACGGTCTGCACTGCCACTACGGTCGGGGGTTCGAATCCCCCCGCGGGCATGGATATTTGAGCCGTCTTTAGTATAGGGTAGTTGATAAGTAGTTTGTAAGTTTAGGGACTGATGACCCCGTAGTTAAGTCCCATAAGCTTAACAAAACATTTGAACATTTGATTTAGTAAGCCGAAAGCCTCTCTGAAATGGTAAGACACATGGGCGCTCTGATCACGGTGCTGTACTATTTTAAGTTCCAGGACCATATGTTCCTAACCAGTGTATTTCTTCCTCCTACGCATACGTTGCGAAAAAACGTTGGAGGTAAAATTAGAGAGATTTCAGCAGGCAGTGAGTCTTACCGGCATTTGTTCTTTCCGCGAACAATTCGCGACTGAGACAGGGAAGAGGAAAGTGAATGGTGTTGCAGATGCACGTCAGAAGTTAATTTGTATAGCTGTAAGTCGCATTACAGTATAACATTTTTGTATATGAGCACCCTCGAAACGGATTAGAGGATCGGTGAAGTTTACTGACCTTTCATGCTACCCGCGAACAAGCTGTCCTGCCTGTGTGATGTCCAGTGATAATATTAGAAACAAAAAGATGAGAATGAGAAATCATCTTATTTCACTGTGAAGGAACTGTAGTGCCACAATAAATGAAAAACAAATAGACGAAATAAACGGAAAAAAACGAATTTCAAGTAGCCGATTAACGGACCTTGCACTTATACACTAGCCATAAAATTTGCATTTTACCTGCGAGAGATTCCTTAATTTAGCATTCCATCGGGTGTATACGATAGCTTTTTTTTTTTTCAGCTTCCTTACAGCACAAAGAGTGGTGCTTGTCTGCCGTCAGTTTATGCCAGTCGGCCAGTTCAACGTATACATCAATGCCGAATAGAGCCTGCAGAAGTATCACGCAAAACAAGAACCGAATATCTACGGGAAGGGATGTTGTTTCAAATCATTAGGGCCTGCAACTACTACTCAAGGCATGCACCATGTCAACAGCTGTCAACTGTTATGACGAGTCGGCCGTTTTACAAAAAGCAGCAATTTGCATCACTTTATTAACAGCGAAAGCAAAATTCATAACGGACATTTTCGATTAAAGTCGTATGGTTAATTTTACACGTTGCTTGTATCTAAAAGAATACGAAAATTATCGTATAAACATTTCAAATCCAGCATATATGTGCTCCAGAAAATACATATACACCAGCCGAACAGCTATTTGCATGCCAGTATACACCATCTTTCTCCTTTATCTTTTGAGCTTTGTTCTCCCTCAATTTGCCAAACAGAGAAAGAATGTGTAATTCTTTCTCGATAAAGTTGTTTCAGAATTTCATCAGTTTTCAGTTAGAATTTCATCTGTTTTCAGTTACAACATTTTTATCTATTTATTTTCTTATTTATAAACAGTTCCGTTGTTCCTTTGTACGGGCACAGTAAATATATGAAGCCTTTCAAATATGAAGCCCTTGTATAACTTCAACAATATGTAACGAAAATTCAGTACTAACGCATTAGTGGAGTACAATGTCCGAACCAGCGTGTGCTCAGGGTACGTTATGTTCAGCAGCGCACCAATAAGGGAACATGTTTCTGTCACCGTTCACAAAAATTCTCGAAATGAATTTTAGATTGGTTTCTTCGACTGGCCACCCTAAATAACAATACAGACGATATTTTACACACAACACAAAACATGGTAACTTCATAACATATTTTTGTGTTCAAGTCCCATCGCCTTCATTGTTGTATGGTTTGGGTTTTAAAGGCGTCATACTTTCTGGGACCACAAAGGTCCGTTATCTTTTCCGTTTTGATTTGTCAACGTAAGTCATTTATTTGTCTTTATAGAGGCTGACTTATTGTTAACCGGTTAACGATCTAGGTTCTTTAAATCTGTCCTGTTATTGATGTCGAGTGCCCTCTACTTCCCTAACAAATCTGTCAGTATAACTTCGAGTTTTCTGATCTTTCGTCTCGCCTAAGGTGTTAGTCACAATTTGGCTACGGACACCAACATTTATATGACAACTGGAGCGTTTGAGATGCATTAGTCAGTTGCAAAAATCCGCGAGAAGGTGCCATATATGACTGCTGGATGAGCTATCTGATTGCTATTCAAGTCTAATTCTTTGGTTAAGATGCTGTTGATATGTTACATCAGAATCTGTTTTCACAGAGCTTATTCACTGCCTGCGCGTCTGTGAAATAGTTTCCACCGCTGGCCTTTTAGTAGCGGATCCATCTTTGTTTTGTTTCCCTCTGCTACCCGATAAGGGCAGCTGCACACGTCTGCCCTGGGTTGCGGAACACTGTCGCTGTCTCGGGGACTTTGGCGATTGTAAATAGCGGTTTCCGTCTTTTTTCTCCTTTTGGCAGCGAGCGCAATTACTGGTAGAACGTAAACTCGCCGGCATGGGGTGGGGATTCCATCGCGCGTCACCGTGTTCCGCATTAATGAGTCGACGGGGGAAAGAGGAAAGAGTTGGAGAGCGGCCAGCGGCCTGAAGTGTATTGATGGTTCTCCCTGGAGAAATTGATGATGATAAGAGCGGCAGTGCTGATGAGCGGGCCAGACGGCAACCGGCACAAAAACGCCGCAGCGTCTTTCATTCGCTGCTTCAATGAATAACGCATTCCTACCAGCATCGTCTGCGAAACATCTCAGAACCGGAGCAACAGTTCATCGCGGATGTGTCCCGCCTTCCTGACACGGCACGCTCTCGCACTAATCGAAGATTTTGCGCTTGTTATTCAACCATTTAATACCTAGTAATCCCATGCAGCAGTACATATGCACTACCTGATCAAAACTATGCACCACTAGTGGACGTTAATATTTGCTTTGGGGACTTGAACTCTGCCGGAGATACTGTTAATGGGTGTCAAGAGTCTGTGGAGGAACGTCCGCCCCTTATTCCTCAAGATAGTAGTAATGTTGGACGCCACGATGTGGAACAACGTCGACGTTCTAACTCGTCCCAAAAATATCACACTGATTCTGGGCATGTCAGTACATTGAAAGAATGTTCTTGACCACAATGTATTATTTTACAGCAGAGTAAATTACACAATCATTGTCTCAAAATTGTTGATGTAAACTGTGCCCACGACCTTCTTCATTTAGCGCTTTCATAAGCGCAATATATAAGGGAGTACATCCTAACCGCTAACGCCACCTCGTCCTACAAACGAACGTTTTTCTGACATTCGCCGTACATAGGACGTACAAAGAAAAAGTTGAAATGTTTGTAATTCTATGGAACCAAACACACACACACACACACACACACACATGCCCGAGAGAGGACTCGAAACCCCGGCGGGAGCGGCCACGCGATCCGTAACCTGACGCTCCACAAATGTTTCAAATGTTTGTATAGTTTATGGGACTTAACTACGAGGTCATCAGTCCCTAAACTTACAAACTACTTATGAACTAGCTAATACTAAGGACGGCACAAATATCCATGCCCGAGGGGGGATTCGAACCCCCGACCGTACTGGCCGTGCAGACCGTGACTGGATCGCCTCAGTCCCCTCGGCCACCGCGGCCGGCTGAAGCTCCAGACCGCACGGCCAATCCCGTGCGGCTATAGGCCATATCAACACAATGATTCGCTACGTATAGCAAAAGAAGAAAGAAAAGTATATTTCGTTGCTGAGTATGCAAAAACAAGAGTTCGAATTGGAGCGTTCGGAAAAACTGATGTAGTGGCTGTACTATGTTTGCAATAGCGTGTTTTATTTGCTAATGCATGGCGGTTGGTGCGCTGCTTCAGTTGACATCAGAATGAAAGTCCTTCGACAGCTATGAATGTGCGGTTGTAAAATGGCGAACAAAGACAGCAGAACAACTTTACTGTTAACTTTTTCAATTCATTTCAATGTCAACAAGCCACTGCGGCTAACACGAAATCCGGATCGTTCGCTTTCTAGAAATTTTAATAAAAGTAAGCGCTTTCTGAAAACACAGAAGTAATCTGTTGCGAGTTGGTTTTGCGCTTTATTTGTGGACTGCCGCTGGTGCGCGCTGAGGAAACGTTTCGGATAGCGCATCGCTGCTGTCGGCAAACACGTTTACGCTGCAAGCCTCTCTCACTGGCGGCGATTCTCCACTGACTGCTAACACACTCAATTTTAAATTCTACGGAAAGAAGCAAGTAAGAAAAACGCACAACCAAAAGCGCGAATGGAGCCGATATCGGTAGATGTTTACAATTTCATTAAAAAAAAGTTTTTTCAAGAGAAAGAACTTCGCAGGTTATGTCAGTAATGCGTTACTCAACGTCTGGCCCGTATGCAAGCAGATATTCTGCCTGGCATTGACTGACAAGTGTTGTTGGCTGTCTTCCTGGGAGATACAGTAGCAAATTCTGTCGTACCGGCGCGCTAGATCATCATAACCCGACTTTCTCAATTGGCGATCTTGCTGGCGAAAATTTGGTTTGGCAAGCACGAAGACTAGCAGTAGAACACCACGCCCCGTGCGGGCTGGTATTATCTTGCTGAAATGTAAGGCCAAATGGCTTGCCATGAAGGGCAACAAATTGGGACGTAGAATATCACAGAACACCAAAAATAACATAAGTGCAAAGACCTTGTTATCACACGGAAACACAGAACGAAAGCAACGCTACTAGCGGCCTGGCAGTGAACTTTCAATCCGAAAAATGTGGCGCGAAAATCCATATGTTTACTTCTAAATACACGAATGAGAAAACGTTATATTGGTGTTAGATGACAATATTTTGCATTTATTCTTTGAGGGTGGACCTCATAGAAAGGTTTTTGAGACCTTGCGAAGTAATATATTCGAGAAAGCCGGCCGCGGTGGCCGAGGCGACTAAGGCGCTCCAGTCACGGTCTGCACGGCCACTACGGTCGGGGGTTCGAATCCCCCTCGGGCATGGATATTTGTGCCGTCCTAGTTCGTAAGTAGTTTGTAAGTTTAGGGACTGATGACCCCGTAGTTAAGTTCCATAGACTATACAAACATTTGAATTTATACGAGAAATTTAAATTAAAAACTAACATTAATTGCTTGTGGCTGTTGTTTACAGTCGGCCAAACTTCGTAAATGATGTCGTGGTAATCTTTTTGACCGTAAAATTGTTTGTTTCTACGGTCGGGGGTTCGAATCCCCCCTCGGGCATGTATATTTGTTACGTCCTTAGGATTAGCTAGTTCATAAGTAGTTTGTAAGTTTAGGGACTGATGACCCCGTAGTTAAGTCCCATAAGCTATACAAACAAACATAATATTACGAACGCGGAAAAAAATTAAGCAGTATAGCAGCAATATATTTACACTGCGAATTAAAAGAAAATGCACACAGAAGATCGCAATTAGGAAGACGTTGCTATAGAACCTCAGCACAGAACACCACCTACGAAACAAATATGGAGGACTGTAAAGCGTAAATCATCCAACAGGAAAGCGAGATAAAAATCGCAACGCTCGCAGCGCTCTATGTGGGCTGGCAGTTAACTAACATCGTGTCTCCTTGAGTTATCCACCATCAATAAGTGAGACATTCATGCCTAAAGAGCTAAGTTCACATAGATGTTTTTCGATCGCAGTTTCCTGTTTTTCTCCACTATCTTTTATCAGTGGCGTAGCTATGTCACCAAGGGCCCCGGGGCAAAAATGACATCGGGGCCCTCTTTACACTAATACTGTACAGGTGCAAAACTAATTCATCATCAGCTCCTTACCCACTGGAAGACATAAGGCAAACCTAAATACTACTAAGTAAATTAGTATGTGTCACGCAGCAGATAATATTTAATCGTACTCTCTAATATAATTGTGAAAGTTTGTTTGTTTGTTATGCTTTCACTCAAAAATTACTAGGTGATTTGGATGAAATTTTGCAGAGGGATAGTGTTGGACCTGGGTAGGACGTACAGATGAAAATTCCCCATTGGATATTTTTCGTCCGCGGTGACAGCAGGCGGAATTTTGTCAGTGCCGACAACTCACTCTCGCTAAACGCTATTGCGCTGTTAGCTCATTTCATTGATAGCCCAGTCAAATAAGGAAAATAGGGGAAACATTCGTGTAGGATGGTTTCATCAAAAGTAAGTTGTCGGCTTTTGTTTGATGAAACACTTTGGATTGAATCTTGGCCCTACCAGGCTTCTTGAAATATATGTTAGTGTCTGGCCAGGAAAAAGGAATAAGTAAAATAACTAAGTCGATATCTTTGCTTATTATCGTGACAGTGGGGTAAAGGGCAGCGTGTTTATGCACAATTTACTATTGAGACAAAGTAATTATTACATGAAACTTCTGATCCGTGAATGTAATTAAAGCTTTAAATGGCAGAATAAACAAATAGTGTCAATAACTACTCTTAAGCTCTTGAAAACTGGAGGCCACGAAATGATTTCTTCAAAAAAAAAAAAAAAAAAAAAAAAAAAAAAAAAAAAAATGTTCAAATGTTTGTATAGTCTATGGGACTTAATTACGGGGTCATCAGTCCCTAAACTTACAAACTACTTATGAACTACTTACGAACTAGGACAGCACAAATATCCATGCCCGAGGGGGGATTCGAACCCCCGACCGTAGTGGCCGTGCAGACCGTGACTGGAGCGCCTTAGTCCCCTCGGCCACCGCGGCCGGCCATGATTTCTTACTGGGGCCAATTCGTACTGTAACACCAAGTCACAGCACGCTACTGTGAGTTGCAACTGCACCACGGAGCTTTAAATGGAAAATTGTCCGTGAGTTGTATTTACTTCACGTGACCAGAAGAGAAGACTTCCTGTGACTTATATTTAACTCACGTGGCAGTCAATGTGTTAAAACATTGTTTACTGAAAGTTAGGAATTTTTCTATTTCTTCTAACACGAATACTATTAGTCCTTCAAAAAATCATAATTTTTTTCGCCCCTCACTGGGTATCACGAACATAATGAGTGGCGATTTTCAAGTCGTGGTGATTTCGTTCGTGCTTCTTCGCGCATGAGTACGTACTGGAGTAACACAATGCTTCAAACTGTTAGATTGCAGATGTTGCCAAAGATATGATTTCTGATCGGTAATTATCGGTAAGCGTTTCCGTGACTGCAGTACATTATAGTAATAATATGGGTACACAATTAAAAAGTAGTCAATTCTATTTTAACAATTATTTTACAATCTTTTCCTGGTTTTGGTTTTTGAAAAATCCTCAATAAGGTCTGTTAAATCTAGACTTGATGCAGCCTTGTTTTCGATTGCTATGAGTGCCAAATGGCCGAGTCGAGCTTGAGCAACACTGTACCTCAGATGCGTTTTGAAAATTTTTAATTTGCTGAACGAACCTCCGGCTGCTGCAGAAGAATAAAACTGCGGTAAATACTTCCGTAAACTTACATTCTAATAATGCATTTTTTAAATACTTTCTTACATAATTGGCGAACTGTCTATGTTGGGATCCATTTCGGCACGAGAAATGAAAAGTCGAATTTCCTTCATTCAACTAAAATGTTATATACACTATAACGTCTATTATCCGAAGTAATTTGTGGCCATTGATATTCGGAAAGACGGTTTATTCGGATATTCGAACTGTACACTTCTGTTTGCAAATAAGAAGTACTGTACAGTAAATGTATTTATACTGTATTTGGAGGAGCGCGATCCTTCACATTGCACGCCGCAACACTTGGAAGACGCAGCTGTTGCTGTGAACAGCACTAATGCTGCCGCTACTTCTGCCGACTGAAGTGTGCCGATTGTTGGACACATTGACTGGCAGCTTCGCCTGTCAGCAGCGCCACATAGTGGCGTCTTGTGAAGGCCCAATTAGAAGCATTGTTCCTCAGCCAGTGGCCCAGTGCGGCTACTGTGGGAAATTTGGTTTGAGGGAAGGGGAAGGGTAAAAACAAAATTAAATAAAAAATTCGATGCTCTACTGTAACTTTTTTCGGTCGTCGTTCACGAAGGCCGAGGGGCCCCTGGAGCTCGGGGGCCCCGGGGCACTGCCCCGCCTAGCCCTATGATAGCTACGCCACTGTCTTTTATAGAGAACTGAAAAACCAGTTTCGGCAGACGGGATGCGTGCTCAGAGCGACAGCTGCTGCACGCCAGAGACACTTGTTCGGCACAGGCTGCGCCGCGTATCGTTTAATACTACAGCAGACCGGCGGTGATACAGCGCACGCGACAAAGGCATGCCATTAAAACACGCCGGCCCAGTAAAGCATTTAAATGAGCAAGCTGCTGTTGCATTACGGAATACGGCACGCAGTCGGGAAGCAGGTTATACTATCTAGCAGCGTTCGCCTAGATCAACCGTTGCCGATCCTTTCTTCAGTTTAATTGGATGTGCTCAGTGTAAGGCGTGTGCGAAGGATATTTCGTCTAATTAAAGTGATAATGTACCGCACATTATAAGCCAAGCCTTGTCCACCGATGTTCTATACCCGTGCCTCCTGGTCATAAACTAAAACCAACAGACCAGTTGGTAATACATTGCTGGAATCTAACAATTCTAGTCGGAGAATCTAGGTTGTGTGTTTTCCTCTTCAGGAGACCAGTAACGGGACAAACGACATTACCAAGTAAAAGAAATAAATTTAAGGAAGGTGAAACAGAACGGATCGTGTAGGACTACGTTTAGATGACCAACGCTTGGTGGAAAAAACGGCACCTGACCCTCGATGAAATGCATAAACAAGGGCAACGACTCCAGCTGACAGTGTGGAATCTCTCGGCACTGGTGGCCTGCCTGTGCGGCCACGGAACATCTGGAAATAAACTGACTGTGCAATTTGCAGTTTATAAACGCACATCTATACTTCGTTTCTTTCTCGTATCAGATCATTTTATCTGCATTTGCGAAGTCTTTTTATCGCACGAAAAACTTTCAAGTCGTTCACATACCACGCATACGTGCCAAACGTTGCCAGGAACGCTGCTCGACTTCAGTTTCTCTTCTGAAGCGCTGTGAATACGTTTACGTCAGTTCCTGTGGCAGGAGAGGCAACAGCAAACGTCGCTGGTCATGTGTGCATATGCGCTACTGCAATGTCAACCGGACTCTGACGAAAATGCACGAACTGATCCAAACTGAAATGCTGAAACCCCCAACACAAGTAATGGAGTGATTGTCTTACAGACGTTTATAGAATAGGTGGTACGAATACAAGCTGTTTCCAAGCATCCGCAGATTCTGGATCCCTCTAACATGCACCATTTTAGATATGGTTCGCTATATATAAAAAATACAGGAAACTACATATCGTTAGTTAAAGGCGTCTCGTATTATTGTGTTTAGTATTATGCTAAGTGCAAACTTCGTATGCTATGAAAGTATAACGTTTCAATGCTTCGGCACAACGATGATCAGTCAAAAGCATGGCGTTTTGGAAGTTACTGTCATAGCAAATTCGAGTCCCCCTACTTCCAATATTTTAGCTTTATCTTTTCTAAAATATTCGCTAGAGGAATTTCCTTTTCGATGCAGGAGGAACTTCATCTATAAATACAGATCTACACGAGATTCAAAATCATAAATGTTATCAAGGAAGATTTTCTACTTTAATACCTTTTTTTCTATTTTAAACATTTTTAGTCACTCACAATGGAAACTGAGCTACGATTTCAAACGTTGGCAGTTGAGCTGCAGATATATTGGATACTGACCTGAATGAACTAGAGCAGTGGTTGCCAATCTTTTTGTAATATAACCCACAACCTGTCTGCAAAAATTTTCACGACCCAGTATATGTTGACAGCACAGCAATTTATAATATAAAAATTATAACTCATGTAATATGAAACCGAAGTTTTGCTGAGAGGGGTTTTTTATACAAAAATAAATAGATAAAACAATATTTTCTCCAATAACAATTTATTTTATATAAAATAAATAGTATACTCATTGAGACTTGTCATACTTCCTCGTCATACTTGTTAACGATGCTTTCTATATATGGATTGAACGTCCCGAGGTTTTTGCATTATTTATTCATTTTTAACAGAAAAATGCCGGCTCGCGCTACTAAGTAGTTGTGGATCCCATTAATTCCCTATATTTTTTTTAAACTGTCTATACTTTCCCCCTCGCCACTCGTTAAGGGCAATCCGGCAAAAGTGAACGACCCGATACCAACCGTCTGCTTTGATCCATAACGTAATTGGCGGGGACATATTAAACGGAAAAAACGCGGTAAACAACTTTCCATTAAGCACAAAGAAACTTTCCTATGCAATCATATTTTGCCAAGCAGTTGCCATTAGGAACGATCAACCGTTCAAGTGATTAGTGTTTTTTTAATTAAAACATGGGGGCTTGGGTATATGGATGGGTGAATGTAATTTGATCAATTAGCATTGCAAAAAGTAATGACACATTTGTAACAAAAGGAAAATGATCATACAATACGCTGACGTCTGGGGTCAGAGCCGATGGGTGATATCGCGTTCTTCAGTTGACCCAGTGATCCAATTGTAATACATTCACACACAATGTAATAAACAGAAATTAATAGTAAAAAATAAAACAAACAGCAACTATAAACAGTAAAACGCGTACACACGTTAAAAAATATTAAGTACGATTTCGCAGTGACAGAAATAATGAGTCAAAAAGAAAGGTTACTCGCACTAAGTAAAAGAGGATGCAGTGTTGCAGCTCACAATTGTGAACGAATGCTACTGTTGTATTGCCTTCAAATAGTCGTGAGTACGTTATTAACCATATTGGTTTGTGATTTAGTATATACATTTTCAGATTATAAAAACTATGCTTTAGAAGCAGACTTTCGCATTTTTTCATTCAGTAAGGCATTTTCAAGTCGTCTGGCGAACCACCTGAAGAGATTCCACGACCCAGACTTTTGGAACCACCGAACTAGAGAACTGAGCCCCCTCACCCCCGAAGAATAAATCATCTGCCCCCCTTGGGGAAAACACGTTTTTGTTCAACTGTTTGTAAATCTATGGGACTTAAATACTCTGGTTATCAGTTCCTAGGCTTACAAACTACTTAAACTAACTTATGCTAAGGACAACAAATACACCCATGCCAGAGGGAGGACTCGAACCTCCGACGGCGAACAGCGGCGCGCTCTGCAGCTAGGCGCCTTGGAACGCTCGGCCACTCCACCGTGTCACGCGTCTCTGTAGTAGTCTTATTTATCATATGCCCTAGCTCTGCCGTACTAGTACAAACAGACATGGACTTCAGAAAATACTCCCCGTAAAAGTAGAATAAAAAATCGAGTTTTGGTCATTAACGACGATCATCGTCATCAGGAAATACGTGCTGACAGATCAGGTCTATGTCTGTAATGCTAATCTCTCTCAATTGGAGTTCTGCTTTATCGAACGTAATTTCCTACTACTATGAAGGGACTGAAGATATGTTTGCAGGTACTCTGCCACCTTTTATCATCTCTTCGTCATCTTCGCCATCCTACATCTATATAAATACTGTATCTTCTAACAGGAATGAGGCTGAAAGTTGTATACAGCTTTTATGTTCATAAATCTGTGTTCGATAAAGTAACCTCTTAGTGAAGTAGTAAGTAGTAAATGAAGACAGGGGATAGTCTAACATAACTCTCTAGAGCTCTTTTGCTTATTTTAAAATGAAATGATAGTTTGATACCACCAAGAACATGATATAGCCCATTGCTAGTCATAACCGTCTGAAAGCAAGTGAGGTATCGAAATTTATTGTAATTTTCGTCCTACAAGGAATTCCATAAATGGTAACAGACAATTTGTTACGAATCTATGGAAGGTCTCAATGCCTAGTTTCGAAATCAGATCTCGATATTCAGCGGTTTCAAAAGAGACATTTTTATTATTCCTGACGCGTGGGCGATATAAATAGGGAAGAGTACAGTTAACTACTGGCCGGCGCCGGGACAATGGTTTCTGTTTATTTTGAAACGTGGGAGCGTTCTTACGTGAAGCTGTAATTAGCCTCACAGACAGCTGCCTCTTCACCGAGCTATCGATGCCATGCTAAGCCGGCAAAAAACTGAACACGTCTGAATGCGGCCTTTTCTTATCCTGGCACGGGGAAACTATAATGTACTCTTTCGTTATTCTAATATCGTTCGTTGGTTTAGTGATTAGAGAGACTAAACCAATAGGTCATCAGTCCCTCCTGAGTAATTTTCCATTATAACATGCAACAAGATGGATAACAATAAAATCTCATAATATCATTTGTATTGCATGAAGGTACTGTCATTATCTAACAAGTAACACGACAAGTGGCCGTTCCCGTCGGAGGTTCAAGTCCTCCATCGGGCATAGGGACTTATCCCCTTTGCAGTTTGGTGCAATAGGTTTACAAACATTTGAACACTACCAAAGTGCTACACGCCGCTTCCGATACACTTGGAATATGTTGTAGTGTAGGTTACATTAGAGACACGTACTTGTCATACGTGCTCGTACGCCAGCAGAAGTACTGAAAAAGCTCCCGAAGAATATGCGGTTGTTATCTTTCTGAGTACATTCCGTCGAAACAGTAGGAGATATAACAAAACGTTGAAAAAATTTCCTTTCCATTGTTCCTTCTGTGTTTACACCTATGCTATCACATCTTTAAACGGCAAAAGTTCTACGTAGTAAATCTAAATTTAACAACAAATTCAATCATACATGATAAAGTTACATGTCGAAGACGGAGTAGTTGAAAGTACCCCCATACACCGCTATACGAGAGTCCTGTCCACCGTATGGAGCTTGTCGTACATGGCGTTAGTGTTGTTTGCAATTTCACCTCCAGGACACGACAGGGAGCGAGACCTTATTGTTTCAATTAAATACTTCGGGAGCCCGTCTTTTACGGTTACACAGTGAAATTGGAAACAACTGCATCGCCTTGCATGTACGGCGGACACAGCGCGAGTATAACTTCCACCTGACTACTTCGACTTGGGATGTAACTTTAATATATATGATTGAATTTGTAATTAAATATACTACTAGATTTACTACATTTTTCACACTTCAAAAATCGTGAGGGGAAGATTTCGAAATAAATTAAAATGTTTAAAGATGTGATTGCACGGTTGTAAATCACAGTAGCAACCATGAAAATTGCTTCTACATTTTTGTTATCTCTCCTACTGTTTCGACGATATGTGCTCAGAAAGATAATGACAGAGTTTTCTTCGGGAGAGGTTTCACCACTTCCACGAATGTATGGGCACGTATAAAATAATACGTGTCTTATATGTTGACCTAGACTACGACATATTCGCCGCGAGAGAGTGGCCCCGTGGTCTAAGGCATCGTGCTGCTGATTCGCTCGCGTTGGGGTTCGAGTCCTCCCTCGGGCACGAGTGTGTGTGTGTGTGTGTGTGTTGTTCTTAGTGTAAGACAATTTAAGTATTTTGTCAGTGTAGGGACAGATGACCATTGCAGATTGGTCCAATAGGTAAGAAACATTTTACAACATTTTCGAAGTGACTCGGAATCGGCGAGCGGCACGTGGGTAGTATTACGAGTCGTTTTAGTCACGTGTTCCAGTAGGCAGTAGGCAGTAGGCAATTGCAGCCCCAGACAGAAAGAGGGACGAGGAAGCAGAGCGTGTAGTAGTGGGGGGGGGGGGGGGAAGCAGGGAGCAGGACAGGAACACATTCGCGCCCCGTGTTCACCGCGCGCCAAACAGTAGGGGGCGATTTTTGTATGTTCAGCCAAGTAGGGTAAACCTACGCTTATCTGCCTTTTTTTACGTCATTGTTTATGCGCTACGGAATTCTTGCATCTGTCTAGACTCCAGATTATTGAATCTTACTGCGTTCATAAATGGAATCACATTCCAAGGACAATTATTTAGATATCGTGCGATATGACCGAGCGAGGTGGTAACACACTGGAATCGCATTCGGGAGGACGGTGTTTCAAATCCACCTCCGGCCATCCAGATTTAGGTTTTCCGTGAATTCACTGAATCACTCCAGGCAAATACGGTGACGGTTCCTTTCAAAGGCCTTCGCCATCCTTACTCAAATATCCAAACGTGAGCTCCGTCTCCATTGACCGTGCTGTCGTTATGGCGTTAAATCCTAACCTTCCCTTCTGTTCCATTCGACATGCAAACAACACTAAAATTCCCAAGTCGTCGTCGTTGTTCGAAGAACTTTATCGTGACCCATGCGATACAAATCAGAATTTTGTTGCCTTTGGGTCAAGTGAACAGCGATCTAGAACGTAAACAATTTCTTGAGGTAAATATGTAGGTCAATGATTAACTGAAACGAGCGCGACCTACACTCATTCCTTTTGCACTATAATTTCCACTGCTAAATTACGACACCAGTTGTTAACTATACAATGACAGTTATTACTTGCCGGCCGCGGTGGCCGAGGAGACTGAGGCGCTTCAGTCACGGTCTGCGCGGCCACTACGGTCGGGGGTTCGAATCCCCCCTCGGGCATGGATATTTGTGCCGTCCTAGTTCGTAAGTAGTTAATAAGTAGTTTGTAAGTTTAGGGACTGATAACCCCGTAGTTAAGTCCCGTAAGCTTTACAAACATTAAAAAAACATTAAGTTATTACTTAGCGCACCACCAGTTTCCACTATGCTGTACTTTACCAAATATTAAACTTGTTTGCGTACTTCATATTCTTTGGAGTTGATCATCTCCCTAATGCTCTCTCTCTTTCTGAACAAAAAAGTGTTTCTGCTCTTTGCATATCCTGTACCTCCTGTATTAATTCAGTTTGGCTGGTAATGATCCCAACCGACCAACAATACACGACAATCTGGTTTGAAGCCTCCATCTTTGGTATTCCTCGGTAAGAGTTGTGACAATTGCAGATGAGTGCTCGTCACGGCGTCAGGAGGCATCGACCAGGCGCTAATTTTAGCGTGAGTCAGCGGCTGATTGCGCGCCGGCACGACAACTCGCCATTACACGGGGCAGCACACCCCACTGTTTATACGACGCCACGGAACTCCTGCCACTCCAATCTCGCCCACACATTGCTCACAAACAGTATTGCTGGTAACAAAATCAAACTAGTTGCAGCATAAGGAGATGCCAGCCTAAGATTCATTATGGGACTCAATCTTTTATACACTTCATCCAGTCGGGTCGCTAAAGCACATTTAAGACGGAGCAAAATGTGGCACTGACAACTGTCCACTGCTGTTCTGCTGTCTGTAGCACCACCAAATCTTCTAGGGCGCGGAAAATGTTTATGTTAATTAATTTAGGTCATACAATCAATGCAGTTAGAATTTCTCGATAAGTTCAAGTAAGTGCATCACGAAAATTGTGAGCCTTAATTCACAATGCACCTCTGCATCCACGCATGAGAGTATTAGCAACACTGTTCTTCAGCTACTTACCGTAACAACAGACTACTGTATGATAATGTAAGTACCATAATTATAGTTACCTATTTGCGACTGATATTAAAGCGTTCTGGCCCTAGATTGGCCCATCAAGAACGACCGATCCCACCGTGTCGTCCTCCGCCAAAGGCGTCACTGGATGGGGTATGCACTGGCATCTTGTCAGAACTCATACCAGTCTTCCCACCAACGAAAACCCCTTGGCAGTACCAGGAAACGAACCCGGATTTTCCGTATGGCAGTCAACCGCGCTGACCACACATATTTGACTTTACGACTGATATGACGGAAAAAATTCTACCGAAGTCTTGGCTCCTAGAATTTAACCAAAGCGGTGACAGAGGTAAAACTTTTGTACGTAGGGCAAGTTTGCATTGGCGCCCTGACCCGCTTGCTTCCTGCCGCGCTACCCCAGCGGCGACGTGACGAGACTGCTGGAGGACGTATTGTCTCTGCACTCGACACCCCACTCAGATGCAATCTCCGTTCTTTTATGTGCCAACCATTTCCTGCCCGTGTTTGTCAGTTAACTGTACTTCACACGTATGCCCACTTCTCTTTTTTAAGGACAGCTTCCTATTAGTAAACACACACAGCAGTGACTGGTTCTGCGTCACTTGCAATATTAGCACTATTCGATTAAAAATTTGTGTGGTATCGGAAGGTAGTACAGGAATCATCTAAAAGCGAAACCCGTGGCGGAGTGGCCGAGCGCATTGAGGCGCTATTCTCCGATGCGCGAGGCCGTTCCCCGGCGGGAGTCCGAATTCCCCCTCGGGCATGGATGTTTGTGTTGTCTTTAGTATAAGTTAGTTCATAAGTAGTTTGTAAGTATAGGGACTGATGACCCTACAGTTACGTCCCATAAGCTTATCAAACATTGAACATTTTTTGAAAGTCGAAAGTTGGTTTATGCATTGCATTGCTTTTGCTAGACCAGATTGCGTTGGTGGAGGTATGCTTTTATTATAACACAACCTCTGAACTATTACGCAGGCAGTTAACGTGTGAGCTACTATTTAATGTAGACTGTAGACTGTGAAGTAGGATGCCTTTTTCCTTTTTAACATGTACAAATCGTTGCAGAAGCGATAGGTGAGTAAAGATACTATGCCTAAACCCCGGAAGTTCGATTTGTACCGCCTGTCAAAGATAAGTAACAGTCGTACATACATGTATTGAATAGTTTGTTTATTTCACACGTTTAGTTCCCATAGGATGCATAAAAGTTATGTCTTAAGTTACCTATTCGCTTTTAAGCGACAAGTGTGTGATGAAGAAACGAAATTATAAGTGCCGGCGCCCCAGTTCTGGCTGCTCGCCTGGAGCTTTGCAGTATGCAACCACGAAGGACTTGCATGTCAAATACTGGCGTAAAAAGCTTCCGTTACTAATAACTACATTGTCTGTTCCACTTCCAGACAGCGAGAGAAAAATGCCTGTATACATCTATACGACCGCTAATTACTATTATTCGATCATTGTGATCTTTACACGAAATATTAATTGGCGGCAGAACACATTTTGCAGTCAGCTTAAAATTCCAGCTATCTGAATTTCCTCAAATAGAATTTCTCGAAGAGGATGCCACCTTCCCTTCAACGATTCCCATTTCGGCTCCGAGAGCATCTCTGTAACACTTATAGTCTCTACCAGTAACAAACCTAGTAGTCCATCTGTGAATTGCTTCTACAGGAAGTGGGAAAATAACTGGAACACCTAACAGACACAATATTTATTTATTAGCAAGGATTTGGCCCAACAGTGGCTTTGAGAACAGCTACAACTCTTTGAAAAACAGATTCGTAAAAATGTCTTTATAGTTTCCAACAGAATGTTATCCAGTCTTGTACCAACATATCCGCCAATTACTTCAACGACGTTGAAATTGTAGATGTGGTCCTCACTCTAAAACTTTCCGTAGCGGTTCAGTTATGTTACTGTCCAGGGGAGATGTTTGATAATTTTCTGATGAGTTACGAAGCACGCCTGAACCTTCTTGGCTGCTTGTGTGGGCGCATTATCATTTTGTAATACGGCAGTCTTCTTAACAACGTCTTACTCATAGTAAGCAGTTTTACTATGGTGGATGGTGAGATATTTACTTACATTTATCCAACCAGTGAGACTGATGGTAGGAGTAGTTGAATACGACGATAACAGATGGCCAAATAATGAAGGCCGCGGTGGAGCAGCCGAGCGGTCTAAGGTGCCTCGCTGCGGAGCGCGCGGTTGTCCTTAGGTTAGTTTAAATAGTTTGTAAGCTACGGACTGATGACCATGCAGTTTGTTCCGATAGATTTACAAACATTTGAAAATTTGAAATCACGAGGGAGTGTAGGAAACAATTTCGTAACAAAATTTCTTTTGGGTTTTTGGTTGATAAACCCGGCTTTTTGTAAGTGATGATTCACTGGACCATACCTCATCAAGTATCCAGGTTTTATGACCGCGGCAACACTGCCGTGGCCGCCGTGCGTTGTCTTCCGTTATTGAGGGTTCAGAACTGCAGCTCTTCCATCAATGTTAAGTTTTAGCCATACTGTTTTCATCGAAACAATATTGCTGAAGTGAGTGCTGAGCTTTGTTGTCTGGCCACAGTCATTCTTAATGCTCGTTGGTCGTTATCAGTCAACTGTGGGATTCGCCAATGATATTTTCTTTGTTTTGTGCACGCTAGGAAACTGTCGCTTTCGAGACGTTAAACAGTGCAGCCGCTTTTGTCACAGATGCTCCCAGTAACCCCACATCATGAAGTTAGCTTCTTTGGAAGTCTGAGAGATGGAGCACTTCACAGATCAAAACAAAACGTACGCGCCTTCTCCAGGACTGTCCTTACATGCTCAATCCATTTCATATAACTTTATAACGTCATGTCCAGATATTTAATCTATCCGACTGCTCACCACTAATACTTTAGAGGAGATTTATTTCCTACTCATCTGCATCACCTTACTTTTCTTTTTTTTTAATTAGAGCTAGTGACCATTCCTCACACCAAATAAAAATTTTGTTTGCGCCATCTTGCATCCTACTACAGTCACTCAATAACGACACCTTCTCATACAGAATGTTATCATCATCAAACAGACGCAGATTATTACTCACTTTGTTCGCCAAATAATTTATGTATAAATAAAAATTATAGCGGAGCTATCACACTTCCCTCGAACAGTCTTGACGATACCCTTGTCTCTGATTAACACTCGCCGTCGTGGACAACACACTGGGGTCAGTTGCTTAAGAAGTCTTGGAATCACCCAAATATCTGTGAACCTGTTCTACATACTCGTACCTTTGTTAGCAGACTGCAGTGCCGCACTGTGTCACATGCCTTTCGGAAATCAAGGAATATGCAGACTGCCCGTTGCCCTTCATCCAAGGCTCGCAAGATGATATGTGAAAAAGGAAAGCTAAATTTCACAACAGATTCGCAAATCTCCGGATATATTATTCGTTTTAAAAAATTTGAAGTCGTATAGAACGAGAACACAACTCGGTAAATCCGTGGACCATTATGAGATTTCATGGGGGAAACCAGAACGGAGGTGAGGAATTGGAAACGTAACAAGGAGAAGGACCAAATTCTCTGTACAGAAGCTTCTACATAATTTGTTCCACAAGACTTCAGCTACTGCAGACTATTCCCCAAGCTCAGGCCAAACCATTAGCCTAGATCCTACCTCGATATTACCCCTTTTCATTTTTGCGAAGATGCATTGAACCGTAACGTTTGGTTTTCTTAATCGCTACCGAGCAGGGTTGATAGCTATCCAACAGCCCCTCTGCAGTTATTACCTTGGCGTGTTGTTACAATTAATGAGCTGTGAAACAGCCTGTGAATTCTGAATCGTACAGCTTCCACCTCAGGTGTGAATTTCCAGAGAACCCTTTTATATTACAAGCTAAACACAAACAAATAAACTGGATTATTTAAAAAAATGAAGGTTGGTAAGTTGAAAATCGTTTAGCGTGCTAGCATCACCTACAGATACTAGGTTGATGCTGATATATATATCATCAGGAGTTTAGAGGGCGGTTTCCATCTACAAAATAATAATAAAATGTTTGTAAATCTTATGGGACTTAACTACGGGGTCATCAGTCCCTAAACTTACAAACTACTTCTGAACTACTTACGAACTAGGACGGCACAAATATCCATGCCCGAGGGGGGATTCGAACCCCCGACCGTAGTGGCCGTGCAGACCGTGACTGAAGCGCCTCAGTCCCCTCGGCCACCGCGGCCGGCCATCTACAAAATATGTGCGGCAATGATTCATTGTATTAAATGAAATTGATAAACAATTGTAATTATCTCGTCAGAGTAGCAACCCACCGTGCAAACTGAAACTGCAGAAGACTGTGACTGCTCCCTTCATGCAGGCTATTCATTAAAAAAATGTGATTTTTCAATTTTCAGTAGTAACTGTTGCCTCTATGGGCTACACCACAACAAGTTCGTATAATGCTTTCTGCCGCTGCCACACTGCAATTTCGGCTTCTCCCGCTAACTCAGAGATATAGACAAAATATACAGCCTTGCAACCTTACAAGTTCCGTTAAGTGTTTGGTGCACGTTTAAATAAAAAATTTACTACGATAACTCTTGCGACTTCTTAAAATCTGCACTGCAGCGGCCCCTGGGTAAAGATACATTGGTTACAACTGTTGTTGAATTGGCAGACGTGATTCATAGAAGAGCATAAAGCACATTCAGTCACGGTGTATCTTGAAATTTGTCACTTTCCACGACACAAATTAGAAACGAAATAAGCCACACTAACGAGACCAGGAATTAGTGCAATTTAATTAATATGAAGTAGTTCCTTCGACAATCTCAACCTAACTCCATATCGTTTACTGATGCGGCTGTGATTTTTCTCTTGCGAGGGAAAATTGCCTATGATACAGTTAGTTGGAACGAGTACTAATATTTTGCAACAGGAAAGCAGTTCTTGATGTAATAGTACACGGTGTTCATTATGTTCCAAAATACAGCTTGCGGAACTGCGATTGTTCGGGTTTTGATAGGGAGTGGGGTGTTTTGGATAGACCTTGACCTAGCGATCATTTGTATATCTATATTCCTGAACTCCAGGCAAACGGAGCAAATCGGTTGGCTTTTGTACTGTACGTGCGGCCAAGGGTGGGCTTCATACAGTTTAAAAACAGCCATTTTCTCATGGTCTGTTCCTGAGGAAACCACGAAAAACCGCGTTTTAGAGTACTACAATTCATAGTTATCTTTCAGTTTTAAGGAACCTGTTCTGTGAAAAATTTTTATTTTGGTCATCGCACAATCTGACATCTTCTCTCGATAAATGGCTGAATTTATTTTTGTGATTCGTCATACCACGTATATAAATGTGTCAAAACATAAGAAGAAATAGACAAATCTCTACTGACCTACAGCATTAGTCTGCACGCCTGCTGTAATAAGAAAAATGTGGGATTTGTAAGTACACATGTTCTAAGTTTGTAAATCTATGGGACTTACTTGGTGTGATAAGCTTACAAACTACTTAAACTAACCTAAGGACAAATCACATACACACGGTCGCACACTTCCGACGGGGAGCAATCGCGCGCTCCGCAGCAAGACGACTTAGAGCGCTCGGCCATTGCAGCGCGGTAGTTTGTAAGTACAGTATCTGTTGTGTATCCTTGCTTTCTGACATGTTCAACGACCAACACGTCTCCTCACTATGGATCTACTAAAACGAAAAGTACATCTATCTAATGTAACCCATGACAATATAAAACGAAAAGTACATCTATCTAATGTAACCCATGACAATATAAACGAAGCGTATACATTAACAGGCTTTAGTATTTCATGAAATGACCTATTCGAGTTGTAGGTAGCTCCCGCAGTCGCCCAGACATTACTCCCTTATTCACTTGTAAGAAATAAGGTAACTACCTGGCAACACAATAAAACAGTAACTATGTGATGGCTAGTACGCTGCTATAGGGCGTACAGCCAACGGTCGCAGCCTGAAGTGTTCCAATTTCTGCCAGCTCAGATGTAAAGAGCCCCTCAATCTAGTGACTGACAAGCAGTAGTCCTAAATATAGTGTACAATTTTAATTTGGCTGATTTTCGTGAGGGTGCCGGATGTGGGAGAAGGAAGTGTCGCTAGGAAGAGAAGTGGTGGAGCAGAAGCATGTTTTGTAACGAGTGTCTACCTTCAGTACCTTTCTTTTCTCAGAACGACTGGAGCTCGATTTCCGGACCGTGGGATCTGATGTTTAGTGCTTACACGCTGGATCAACTGGCAAACATCGTATAAACGACGATTAAGTAGCGTCTCGTATTTGAGGTTGGGGGTAAACAGGCCAGCGGGTGCTGCGTCACATCCGCCGCGCCGTGAGCAATGGAGCACAGACGACGCCGTCGCCGTCGCCGGACAAAGAAATCGCTCTCTATTTTCGCTTTAATTGCGAGCGTGCGGGGTATTAACACTTACCAGTGCGCTAATGAACCGTTATTCGGAGAGAAATGAGAGGTTGTCGTGGCCGTACACAATAGCCGATCCCTTGTCTCCGAATAAATTACTCACAAATGAAAGGTTTGGCTGCGCCGTGCACGCCGTCATTTCTGAGCAACAACAAAAGAATATTCCAATGATTTTTTACGCGCGAGCTGACGCGCCTCGACCGGGCTTCACGGCGTGCTTAATAAAACGCTTTCTCATCGCGCCACGGATAATAAGCGAAAATCGTCTCCGCAAATATTTACTCGGCACACACTACACCTACATCTACAACATTTAGGTCAAACCTGGAGGGTTCTAAACGATGTGTTTAGAGATGAGAAACCTATGGTCAGGGGCGGGTAAGTGGTCTCCGAATGATCAACTCGTGTGAAATATTATTAGTAGCTACATACTTTTGTTTGTTAGTGATAATGGATATAAAATGGATATGAAATGCCTGTAAAAAGTGAAGAGGCACTGGCTGGGAGTTACTAGTTGCACAAGACGCAACCGGCCACTGCACTGCCAGCCGTCCCTGTGCGAGTACAGACTAAATACTAATCACTCCCTTTCCTACATTCGCTCACATTAGTATCCACTACAATTTTGATTTCAGGGATCTGGGGCTCCCAGTACGCTCCGAAAGCCATATTACGGTGTGTGGTGGCGGTTTCTTTCCGTTACACCTGTGAACGGTGCGTGGACAGAAACTAAAGGTTTCGAATGAGCTCGACTTTCATTTTGCGGGCACAGTACAGACCTCATTGGCTTTTCAAAACGCGCCCTGTTGCGGCGCCTGCTACTGAAATTGCATCACAATCTCCTCGCCTTTACTCTTACTGTACGAGATAGTGACAAAACGTGCCTCTCTTCTTTGCATCCTCTCTTTTACGATAAACTGTTAAGTGTCCCAGTCTGAAAAGTACTACTGATGTACTCAGGAATATCAGAACTTTATATAAGTCACTACGCATAGCTGTGAGATCTCAAAGTAAATCCAGGTAGAAAAACATCCAATTGAAGGCTCAAAGTGATTTATTTGAAACAGTCTACAATATGCCCATGGTTCATGGTGTGGGATGCTGTACTCACGTACCACGGGCAAAGTATGAGTGTTCAAGAAGTGGTCTTGAAGTCGGGATACAAGTAAATTTGGGATACTTTTGGGCATCTCTTGGCATACTCTGAATCCTGAACACCATTGTACTCAGAAAGAGAGAGACGCGGTGGAGTGGCTTTGCTGCGGAGCACGCGGTTGCTCGCCGTCGGAGGTTCGAGTCCTCCCTCGTACATGTGTGTGTGTGTGTGTGTGTGTGTGTGTGTGTGTGTGTGTGTGTGTGTGCTGTCAATAGTTAGTTTGAGTGGTTTGTAAGCCTAGGGACTGATAAACTTAGCAGTTAATTCCCTTAGATTTACAAACATTTGAACATTATTTTTAGAGAGAGAGAGCGACACGCTCGTGTTGCTCTTCGTACTGAACACCGAGTTATTCCTGTCCGCTGGGACTGCGTCCGTCATTACCGTACCGATATTTTGTATTCTATTCCCTCTCGTATTAACATCAGTAAATACGTCTTGACCGATGTGGACAAATATTCAATTTTCTAAAGCTTTTGGGACTCAACTGCGGGGTCAACAGGCCCTAAACTTACAAACTACTTATGAACTAGCTTATTCTAAACGAACACAAAATGAACTGTATTATTAAAAACCCGTTTATTGAGGCATAATTTGTTGGTGGTGAATAAACAGTAACGTCACGGTGCTGTTGTCGCGTCTCGTAACGAGGCTGAAGTAACCGCCGGTACCAGAGCTTAGACTTTAATCACCCAGTTTCTTATAAGTTACAGTTCCACCTGCCGCACTTCACATATCTTCTAATCAGTTGCAAGTTTTTAGCGCAGAACTGGTAGAAGCTTTTAACCTGGAACTAAGCGGTTTCCTGCAATCACCTTACGGTAGCGCCCTAGTTTGGGAGAAGGTGGTTTTCGTATTGGCAGATTTGCAGAGGCGCGCGCGCACGCAACCATGTGGATACCGATGGCGAATTGTTGGTGGCGGTATGTATATTGCAACGCGTCGCAGGCATAGCGCGCATTCCGAGCCGAGCGACCACTGCCTATTCCAGGTATTCCGGCTTGCACGGGCTCTGTATATCATCATCTCCCATTCGCTTCGGTTGTCATACGGCCGCAAACCACACCGCTACACCCACGGGCCTGTCCGAAACCCGGCACCGTGTATAAAGTATTAATACCACCCCTCAAGAATAAAGGGACCAACGCCCCCCCCCCCCCCTCCTCGTGAAACGTCGTGGCCGCAAGGCCAGTCAATCCTGACTTTCATTTTACTGAATACCGCCGAGGTTTCGCTGGCCGCCAATGGTTGTTGGATTCGTCACAGCCGCGCAAGCTCCGCTAAACAGCGAAATGCCAACCCATATTACTGCTTTCCAGACACCAGTTACCGACTTGTTTACAGTGTTAGAGCTGCAGCAGACAGTACAAGGAAAGCGCTTCTGCGTGTTTCGATTTAAAAGAACAAAATGTTCAAATGTTTGTTAATCTATGAGACTTAACTGCTGGGTTATTAGTCCCTAGCTTACAAACTACTTAAACACATCTTCCGATTGTTGACTGCTTTACCTTTTATCTTGACTCGATGCGGATATATAATAAGTGGTCTGTTCTGTAGGCAGCAACTTCCTTAAACATCACATAGTGCAAGAATAGAACGTTTGTGTTTATTTACAACTAGCTTATATGCCCGTGCTTCGCAACGGTTGTCGAGGGAGTGCCTGTGTGTATCATGGCTTTTCAGGGGTTCCGGGCCTCAGTCAGTAAAAATAGAATCCTTGTTGGATCGCTCTGTCAATAAACTCAGTTGTCCTAGCCAAGACGTCAAATATAAGTAAAAGTCATTGTCCGAAACGATGTATCTTCATATAGTTTTTGATACAAAAGGTGAAACGTGCCAAAATAAGCAAAGAAATGTCGTTAAGTATTTAATACACAAAGCGAAAACAGTAGCACTATGTTCAATGTTTGTTGATATTCGTAGACATAAGATTGCTTAATTCTGTCACAGACGTTCGTTTCCTTGTTTTACTACCCCATACTTATTATGCAGCAGCGGTGTTTATTAGTTCTTTGGTGCACTACAACGCCTCTATCGCTTGTTTGCTGTACAACGCAATACATACTTCAAGCATAACCTACATCTAAAACAATTTCCCTGATTCCACTTTTATGAAACGAAGTTGCTCCATGCAAATCCGTGAATTAGATTAGGTATTTCTAACAGATGAACATACAGTTACTGAAAACACTTACGATTGCGATACATCTTTTTTCCGTTATCTGATTTTGATGAAATCATGCCTATATGTTGCCCCAATCTTAGCTCAAATTTCATGTGAAAACCGCATGAAATGTGTCAGTAGTTCAAAAATGTTTGTAGAGCTTATGGGACTTAACTACGGGGTCATCAGTACCTAAACCTACAAACTACATCCACGCCCGAGGGGGGATTCGAACCCCGACCGCAGTGGCCGTGCAGACCGTGACTGGTGCGCCGTAGACCGCTCGGCCACGGCGGCCGGCGTGTCAGTAGTTTTATTTATTTATTTTTTAATACGTTTGCGAAACGTGTTAGAAATTGGCATATAGCTTACATGATACATCAGTTATATTCGCCATTTAAAACATTTATTTCATGATCATTCATATCTCTGGACAATGGCTAAGGTATAGAAAGCTGAAATATAATAAGTAATAAGTAATGAAGTAGAAATATCACAGCAAACAATTATAATTCTTACGGTTGGCTCTCTTTCTTTTAGATGCGCTTTTGTCGCTCCAAGCGTGAGACTTAAACTTCCATAGCAGTTGTACATATATGTTAGACTGTGATATCCGTATGTAAATATATGGATTAAACACGGCGCGGATTGTATCAGTTTTATATTCATTGCGTTGAATCATATTTCGTAGAACATAGCAACCAAGAAAAAGATTTTCAGAAATATGGTAAATTTGAAAAGTCAAAGAAGAAGTAGAGTTTTCAAAGGGTAATAATCCGATCGCAGCCCCGAACTTCACACGAACACCCGCAGCGCTATCAGTTCTTTGCTGCATGACGCCGTTCTTTCCAAGCATGAAATACACCTTAAACTTCAAATTACGATATCTTTTACTTTCCTGATCTGATTTTGATGAAATGAAGCCGATATGATGCCTCAGGATATTCTCTATTTATCTGTGATACCCCGTGAGTGTTCACTTAGTACTTTTGGAGATTACTCTCTACAAATAGACACATGCGACTACTTTAAGAGAAGCATATAAATTCTGATAAATTTCTGATCCGATTTTGTTAAACGAAGCGTTTCTGTAATCACAACCTACCTTTACGTTTCCTGTGAAAAACCCCTGAAAATTCGTCTATTAGTTTTGGAGATGAAAGAAAAAGACAGACATGACGGTTGTCAATGAAAAACGTTAAGTTGTGATGTTCTTCTTTCTGTGAAAGTATATATGTTGCCCCAAGGTACGGTGACGTTACCTGTGAAAACCCCATGCGAATTCGTGTAGTAGTTTTGGAGAAGTGGTTTCTAATAGATGAACAGACAGACACGATGCTCTATGAAAACACTTTGTGATTCTATTTTGATGAAATCATGCCTAGATCCTGAACCAATGTACGCGCATGTTTCCTGTGCAAACCTCAGGAAAATTCGTCCAATAGTTTTGAAGATTGAATCGAACAGCGACAGGCCTGCATTTACAGATTTATTATTAGTATAGATACGTTGTACAATTGTAAAATTTTGCAGAAATATATTGATTTGTGTAAGTGCCGTATATCGGTAAAATCTGTTGCGAATATGGTTAGTAGTAAAGAAGTAATAGATTAAAAGGTGATGCTTGATGGGGCGGTTTTCCATGAACCAATCTTTACGTCCTCATATCTCATGAACTACGAGTCGTACTGTAATACAGTTTCGAACGTATATTCAGCTTTAAGTGTGTATTCTGTCTGCAAAAATTCCTGCGAGTACAATTGGTAGTGTAGAAATTATAAATTGTAACGTTATACCCAATGCCATAATTTTGCTCCATGAACGCGGAAAAGTAGTACGCGAGAAACTTTTTTCCTTTCATTATTTTGATGTGGTAATCTGTGAGAAAAAGTTTAATAAAGGTTTGAAATTATGTTTAAAGTTTGTTGCAAGTCGCCAAGCACTGTCATTCTTATATAGTGTATTTATAAAGTCTCGTCGCATTATGTAGCAGTTTTTTGCGATTCCTATTGTTCATGACGTTATATCTCCTGAATAATGTGTCATATGTGGTTCTTACCCCCACAGCAATTGTTACCTCACAGTAAGGAATATGTGTACCAAATCTGGTTGAAATCGGCCCAGTGGTTTAGGAGGAAATGTGCAGCATTGTCGTTTGACGCAGCAGTTTCTCGCGCATCTTATTGTTTATGACATCATATCTCCTTACGTATGTGTCGTAGGTGATTCTTACTCCGTCAGCGATAGTTGCCTGATATTAAGGAACATGTGTACCAAATTTGGTTGAAATCGGTCCAGTAGTTTAGGAGCAGATGTGGAACATACATACATACAGCCTATTTTATAAGATGTAAGATTCAAAATGCATTTTAATTTCACATTCTGTCGGTCTTCCAAAATCTTGTGTATAGTATAAAACCTCATTAATATTGCGTAATGGCCAGATTGTTGATATTCAACCTGGAGTTTCCTTTATTTACTATAAATTTTATGTTTTATATACCGACCAGTAACCACGACATTTTCGAGTGTTTTCCGGAAGTTTAAAATGTATCATTCTGTATTCCTTTCCTGATGGTGGACACCCATTTAGTTGTCGAAGTGACGAATAGCCACCAAAAAGAAATCACCTCTGAAAATAACAGTCTGACTCGTGAGTTTTTACAACAGAAATAAAAAAACCGAGCCAACTGACGCTATTGTTAAAGCAAAAGGTCCAAACTCCAATTAAAACCACTGCTCGACCATCCAGATTTAGACAGTGCTTATCTGAACCACTGTTTATTTCCAACTAAGTGTCCGTTAAGCTTTAAATATTTCATTGATTTTCCTATGATCCTGTTGTATAAATTTTATGTGAGTACAACATTGGTTGTTGTTGGTTAAAAGCGTGAAAGTAGATACGCAATAGAAGTCTGTGGAAGAAAGGAAGGGGGGGGGGGGTCATACATCATGTTTAACATATCGTCTATCCATGAATGATGAGCGTCTGAAAAAGCAACAGTCTGTGATCTTGGACAGTTGAAGGAAACACACTTCCAAGCGCCGCAGAACAGTCGGCTACCTCTACGTAGCAGCTGTTTCAGTTAGTGAAAAGCGAGGCTTGTCACATTTTCTGAGTATGAATAAGTGGCGGGTATTAGTGAAAAAGGAAGATTAGGGTTTAACATTCCGTCGACATTGTAATCATTAGAACGTAAGCTCGGATTGGTTTTTGCTGAGGATGGGGAAGAAACCATCTCGTAATTTGCCTGGACTGATTTAGGGAAATCGTGGAAAACCTAAATCAGGACGACCGTAGGCGGGATTGAACCGCTGTCCTCCCGAATGCGAGACCAGCGTGTTAGCAGCGCGGCGCCTCGCTCTTGCGTTCCTTGGTGCACACGTATCCAGGGCCGGATCCTGCTATCTTCCTTGCTCACATCATGTACGGAGCCCTCTTATCATGTCGTGTAGGCCATGCTTTGACGCCATTACATTTGTACCATCGTATCTCAAACATTGGTTCCGTTAAGCGATACGAATATTTCTTCATTCCAGATATCCCCATTCAAATTTCCGAACGAACTAAATTAGTCTAGGAACGCAAGTCGGAATTGTGAAGTGAGTCACAATTTCTACAAATTATGATGCGCGAAAGTCTCAATTCTGGTAAAGGATCTTGTGAGCGCATCAGTAGTCTGAAAAAGTATTTAACAGAAAAATAATCCTAAACACGGTCCTACAACTAGGAAGGTTCACCAGTAACCAAGACAATCGGTACTACGGTATAATCCTTTCCTACACTTTTCCTGAGTATTCCTTCTACAGTATTCATAACTGCTGCAAGCCTTGTCCGCGCAGGCGCCAGACAACTTTCAACGTCACTCTGCCAAAAAAGACACAAAAAACCGCAGTAGAATCAACGTCAACTTTATAAAACTGCACGTACTCTTTCGTAATTATTTTGACAGCACTGCTACAATATGGTACATATATTACTGGGCTTCGTCCTTGTACGCGAGCAAGGGCCATTGTAGGATCACAGTTAGGGGCGGCAGCGGCAGTAAGGATGAGAGGCAGTTACAAGAGGCCGGCTATGGGAAGAGGATTCCGGTTGAAGTTAGTGGTAATAATTTAGAGATCCGAGCGCAGGGCTGCTGTCCCGGCGACTGTTTCAGCGGCGTAAATTTTCCGCTAGAAGCACGTTCCACACCTCGACGCGGATTAGCATGGAAGTCCCCTAATCGACACCACCCGCCAGCATCAACGCTCACCTCCATAAGCGGAGCTACTTCTAATCCCCTGCTGTCGTCTGACAGGTAACAACAGATCCGTCCTAGCCAAGAACTTCAGCACAAATTCGTAGTTCTATGCTGCGGATTTGGAGTAGACCTTCTCTAAGCTCTTTTTTATGTACAACCGCTCTGCTCATATAATACTGGTCTATTTCCAAATTCACTCTTCACAAATTCGTAACAGGCAAGGGTTGATGACAGATGGCGTTACTGTGGACTATCAGCCTCAATGAGCACAAAAGTGTGAGTGGTCTGTGAAATCTCTACTACATATTATTCGGTTTTGGAACATTTGACATAAAGCAGCAATATTTGCAAGGCAAACCGTACAATATCCATAGCGGTACAACCACACGTAATTCCCGTTTCCAGTGGTAAAATTTTGACACCGACACCCAAATGTTGACAGTTGTATTTGAATAGTCAGAACTGAGACAACAAAGCAAACCATTTACCGCCGTCTAAGTCTAATACATTATTATTAAATTGGTGCGTACTCTTGTTTTGCTCGTCACTCAAATAACCTAATTAAAAACATGGAATATGTTATTATTAATTTATGATTTACCACGAACAGCAAACTAGCTTTGTTTCATGCATTTTTAAAGTCCGTATAGCAGTTAATAAAAATAACTCTTGACGCAAACCTGTGAAAGGAGCAGCTATTGTACACCGAGCACGTACTGCAAGATACTGCCTCCGAATTTTTATTGTGTTCTCCATATGGTTTGAGGTATTAAATGTAATACATATTACTCGTCCGACTTTTCCGTTTCGTAGACTTAGATTTCTCCCCCCTGGGGCTAGAGTTCTCCAAATTGTACTTGTAACATGGAGGTCCCGAACAACTATCGAGGTGAACTAGTTTTCGTTTCACGCACTAAAATCATTATGTTCTGGTAGCTATGAATGAAGAGTCCATTGTGCAATATAGTAAGCAATGTGTTTCAATAAAAGAGTTTAGACTGGGCCTCTGCAATGAGTCCAATAAGGCGATGTACGCAGCACGACGAATTCCTAACCAATTTAGTACGTAACACCATCTCTAAAAACCGAATCCATGCTTGTATTTGAGCACAGATCGGTAAAAAGGACTGTTAATACACCACGATTACAACTTAGCAACGGTAGAATAATATCGATTTGTAGACAAATAACAGCCAACCAATTTAATGCAACCGGTTGGCTGTTATTTGTCTACAAATCGATGTCATTATTATTACTGCTATAAATACTCTCCCGCTGCGCGGTCTGAGACGCCGTCTACATCTACAAACATACTCGGCAATCTAACAATGCGTGGCGGAGGGTACTGAGTACCACTACAAGTTATTTGGTTTTGTGGTTCCACCGTCCACAGAGAACGAGGGAAAAACAATTGCCGGTATGCATATGTACGAACCCTAATCTCTCTGATCTTATCTTTGTGGTCTTTACGCGAAATGTTGTAATCTCTACAACATTGTTTCTCGAAAAGAACGTTGCCTTCCCTCCAGCGACTGCCATTTGTCTCCCCGAATCATTTCAGTAACACTCGCGCATTTGCCGAACCTACCAGTTAAAAACCTAGCTGTCCGCCTCTGAATTGCTTCTATAGGTTCCTTTAAACCGGTATGGTGGAGATGCCAATCACTTGAGCAATACTCACAACGTGGTCGTACAAGAGTTGAATATTTGGTCTCCTTTAATGACAAACCACGCCTTTCCAAAATTCTCCCAATAAACCGAATTCGACCATCCGCCTTCCCCACGACTGTCGTTATATGCTCGTTCCATTTCACATCGCTGTGCAGCGTTACGCCTAGATATTTAATTGACGTAACTCTGTCAAGCAGCACACTACTAATGTTATATCGAATATTACGAGATTGTTTCTCTTATTTATCTGAATCACCTAACATTTTTCTACATTCAAGAGGTAGCTGCCATTCCTACAACACCTAGAAATTTGGTCCAAGTCATCCTTCATCCTACTACAGGTATTCAATGACGACACCTTCGTGTACACCACAGCATCATCAGCAAGCAGCCGCAGATTGCAACTCACTCTGTCCGCCAGATAATTTATATAGATATAAAATAATAGCGTCCCTACCACACTTTCCTGGGGCGTTTTGGGCGATACTCTTAGTCTTTGATGAACACTCGCCATCGAGGTAAACGTACTGGGTTCTATTACTTAAGTAGTCTTCCAGCAACTCACTTATTTGGGTACCTATTCCGTATGCCAGTACCTTCATTAGCAGTCTGCAGTGCGGTACCGTGTCAAACGCCTTTCAAAAATCGAGAAATATACAGTCCGCCTGTTGCCCTTCATTCATAGCTCGCAAGATGTCTTGAGAGAAAAGGGCACGCTGAACTTCGCTCGATCGATGCATGGACATGCCGTGCTGATGCATGGACAGAAGCTTTTCCGTCTCAAGGAAATTTACTATATTATGTGGGTCCTTTCTTTTGTCTTTCTTATACACGGGAGTTACCTGCACCTTTCTTCTGTCGCTTGGAACTTCACGCTGGATAAAAGGTTCGTGATAAATGCATGCTAAATAAGTAGCCGCAGAGGACTCTTTGTAAAACCGAATTGATACCCGAGCTGGACCTGGTGACTTGTTTGTTTACAACTCTCTCAGCTGCTTCTCTACTATGTCCTCCATTAGGAAGTTAGTACGACCATCAAAATATGAAGGTATGTTCACATGGTCCTCCTGCTTTAAATTTAAGACTTCAGTCTCTATTTTGCTGTATCACCAACCCAGAATGATCAACGCGTGGCTGGATAGAAGCCTTTGATCCGCTTACCGATTTTACATAGGACCAGAATTTTTTCGTGTTCTCGGCAAGATTTTTTGCTAAGGTATGATGGTGTTAGTTTTACGTGATACGCGCATCGCTATTTTTATACAAGCGCGACTGTCTACTAATTTTTGCCTGATTTGCTTGACCTTTTTCAAACGAGAGTACAACTGCCTTTTCTTTCTCAGCGTTTATCGAATACTATTATTAAACCATGCCGTATTTAATGACCACGGTGTCGACGGGACGTTAAACTCCAAGCTTCCTTATTAAACCACGGTAGGTCTTTACCATACTTAATCCATTCTGTCGGTACATATTTCTCCAGCGCTTTATTTACAACGCATTTAAATTTCGTCCATAATTCCTCTACATCCCCCGTATCGGAACTAAACGATGTCCATTCATTCCTTAAGTGGGACGCTAAATTGCTTATCTGCTCTTTCTAGCACAAACAATCACCTAACCTTCTTGACCGATTTATTAACTTTGGTGTCCATTGTGGCTATGGCGACATCATGATCACTAACCGCCGACATCATGATCACTAACCGCTGTCTCTACAGTGACATCACTGACAAAGTCTGGCCTGTTTGTAGCTATATCACGTATTGCGTGGCCGCTCCCTTCCATCGGAGGTACGAGTCCTCCATTGTGCGTTACTGTGTGCGTTGTTATTAGCATAAGTTAAAGTGGTTTGTAAGTCTAGGAACCGATGAACTCAGCAGTTTGGTCCCTTAGATTTACAACCATATGGAACATTTGAATCCTCTCGTCTATTTGCCATAGACATTGGGGCTCAACTACTTAAGTGCTATAACGCACGTTTCACTTAAAAAAAATTAGGCTGTTCGTTTATTTAAACGTTTGGGGCAATTGGAATATGTCCGTAGTTCCATCGCTTATTATTTTCGAACCTATACTGGATTTGTAGTGTCGACGCCCTGTTCTTGGGAAGATGGTACAAGTCAGACAGTGAAGCAAGACGCTTACGTGCAGTACGAAGCACCTGCTACGCCTCACATATGCTGCAGATAGACTGACCTCAAACGGAATGGATTTGAAGAGGCCGCATTGCTCGACTACGTGAAGCGGGGCAGTCGTATCGTGCGATTGACAGGCATATGGGTCATTCAGACGTCACACTGGCCTGATGTGATCAATGCGTACATGAGGGACCCATTCACGTCGTGCAGGTTCGGGTCGACCGAGGAAGCACCACCCTGACGGAGGCGCGCCAGACAACGCGGGGTCCCGTCACCTCCAGCAGTCACCAGCCATCCACGGCCACCTACTGGAGGCGCTAACATGTGGGCAAACTACTTCAGTTGTGCGAACTAGTTCACTGATGACCGTTCCTTTCTACTAGCTCACCGTTCCTTCTTATCCAATTATTATCCATTAACAGTCAATCAAATAGTTGGGTAGTTGGTTTATAAAAACTGAACAATATGTCAGAGATAAAAAGTTTATACGACATTATTGCAAACTACATCTTTCGAAATCGCAGTCCTCTTGTCCTATTCAGCCGATATCACGTTTTTAATGCAAAAACCTAACAAGTAGGTAGCACAAAGAAACTTAATAATTGCAGCCATCTGTAACATATCGGCTTGGGCGAAAAGGAAAAATCTTTTTATTCCAATATTCTTACACTACATTTTAGGAAAATAATTACAGTTGAGTGAAAAACTAAATATTAAATGAAGCACATGTAATCTAAAAATGTAGGAATAATAATAAAAAACTCACACGAATTATGTCTCCTACCGTTGATAAAAATTACGAAGAAATAAGGAGATTTGCCTTATGATGCCTGCAAAACGTATGTATTACACAGAACGCAATTTTTATTCACGTTAAGTTACGACATTATAAAATGCCTGTAAAACGTTAACTGCTGGTGATGGACGCTGAACAGAATACACGAAGAACCAGTAGTGGAAAGTTCAAATGAGGTTGAAACACAATGAGAGGGCGCGAGGGCAGTGAACAAAACAGACCGAGGAGTGAGCTGTCACTGAAACAGAGTGACCGGTCTGGAACGTGAGAGGCCACGCTGGAAGTAGCCGCGACCGTCTTTGATCGGAAACGGCAGTTCCTTGAACCCGTTCCGGCGTTCCTGACTAGAAGCCCCTCAATGCCGTTCCTAGATCTTTCAGTTCACTTTTGTGAATCGTTCCTTTGGAACGGTTCGTTCGCGAGTGACCCAACTCTACAGTGAGAGTTCCCGCACAGTCTCTCGACGACTCGTATCTTCCGAACACCAACGCCGGCGGTTGCAGCGGTGCCGTGCCCAGGTAGCGTGGACAAGGCGCGAATGGCGTCGCCGCGTGTTCAATATTGAGTCCCGCTTCTTCGTAACCTCCGATGGCCACCGTGTCCAGGTTTAGCGGATTCAAGTGCAGAGGGCACATCCCGCCAATATTGCGTACACGTAAACATCGCATTCGTGGTGTGGGGAGTAATAGGAATGCGTTCGCGTCAGATAATGCTCGCGCCTATGGACTCCTTACAGCATTCTGTTGCTCTCCACCATTGAGCACATCTGGGATGAAGGCCCCAGCACCTACCAGCAGGATCTGGAAGACAGATTAGACAACTGTGTCAAACCTGCCTCAGGGGAGGATTCAAACGCTGTTTGACACCGTTTCGTACCGTATGAGGGCATGCATTGTGCTCAAAGGCGTTCGACGCCCTACCTGGCGCCAACTATACACCTGCAACTCCCAACGGCCTTCTGCTTTTCATCTCCTATTGTAAAAAATAAAATGTTTGTAGAGCTTATGGGACTTAACTACGGGGTCATCAGTCCATAAACTTACAAACTACTTACGAACTAGGACGGCACATATATCCATGCCCGAGGGGGGATTCGAACCACCGACCGTAGTGGCCGTGGAGACCGTGACTGGAGCGCCTCAGTCCCCTCGGCCACCGCGGCCGGCTCTCCTATTGTGCCCACATCATTGAAGTTACGTGGTCTTTGATCATGTGTAGTGTCTTTCACTTCCGACTACACCGTCGCTCTTTTTGTAAGCAATGTAATTATATCTTTCAATTCCCTAGGTGTACATTTACATTTGTTTTAGAGTCGGGTGTTTTAATGGTACAATGGTTGCAGTATATTCGAAGCTCTTCTCAGCATTATATTTTCCATCACCTCTAACAGGTACCCAAAATTCACTTTGTAACATACGAAGCAATATGGTTGTAGTCAGAGAGTCTAGAGAGAGAGTTCCATTGTTCTACCGTTTATACTGCTGCGTTGTTATTCCGCAGCACCTGGGATGAGTTGCGAAATAAGTTTTCTAAAGAACCCGGAAAGAACACTGCGCAACTTCCGTCAGTATATAATACACAAGTCTCTACAGGTGCCCACTATCACAATGATTTCGTGTGTTCAGAGACAGGCGTTAAAACTGGCCGGAGTTGTTGCTGCCTGCATACAAACTGGAGGACGCCTTTTTTAACAGTTGATGTGGATGATATATAAACAAACGTTTCTAATCATATGGTTTGTTTGCGTTTGGATGTCGCTGTTGCCCCTTCTCCCCTCTCCATCGCCTCAATTACCCCCTGGACTGCGAGTGAAACGACCGCCCCTGCTCGGTGGTGGCTCGGCAGGTCTCCAGGAAGAGTGAGTAATGGAGTACTTCCAGCAAGCAGCTCTCCCGGAGTGCAACCATTCGTACGTACGCAAGGCGATGGCTGCAGCGGCCACGTTTTATTGCGTTAGGAGCTCCACAAAGGAGCCGGCTTAAGCGAGTAGATGCAGTCGCATCGGGGATCGATCCCGGGTTCCCAGCGAAGCCGCAGGCGCCTCTTCCCGTTTTTTCCGACAACCCACATCCCGGCTCCCACCGTCCACAGCGTATATGCAAGTCGCTTCTTTCAATTCCACATCGAAAATACTTCATGAATGCCTACCATTTATCTGGAAATGGTGGTACTCCAGATCTCACGAAGCCATAATTGTATCTACGAGAGCTATATATTTTCTTTTTCCTTCTGTAACTTCTTTCGCGACCTACAACGTTGAAGCTGAAATTTGCATTGCAATCAAAGTGGCCATTTTTAGTGTTCGGAAAGTATTAGAATGGGTAAAATACTAAAGTTGCGTTGCACTGTTTGTTCGGAGATCCCGATGGGTAACAGAAGTCTTAAAGTTCTGGAAAAGTCCAGTTGATCAACAGAGTAAATATGAACCACAGAAACCACACAAGATCGAAAGGCACATAGCCGGAGGGTAATTGAAGCGCCGTACCTGCAGGTCCCTTGTTATTTGCCACAGGGAAACCTGTGTTGATGTTTTCCTTTCGCACACTACGGCACCTTTACTTCGTGAGGTATGAGTGTATGATTGTGCATGTTGAGTGTCGTTCTTTTGGTTTTAGATATCTTCCTGAACATTGGTTTGATGCAGCACACGATGATATTCTATCGCTTGCACGTCTCTTCATCGCTGTCTACTGCAACCCACATACTTTTGAAGCCACTTTTCATTTCTCACGGTATCTCAGTTCAAATGAGCCGCCAAGCTGTGGCATAAATTCCTTTTTTCTCAACTCGATTCAGAGCTATTTTATGCGTAATTCTATTCCCACTCTCCTTTAATCCTATCTTCAGCATTTTCCTGTAGCACAATTCAAAAGCTTCTATTCTGTTCCCATCTAAACCATTTCTCGTCTTCGTTTCCAGAAGACATGGACGATGGGGGCGGTACTTCCGTGGCGTGCCACTTGGAATTCGGAGCGCACGAGAGACGTTCGCGGGAAGCCAAGACGGCTAAGGCGACCGCTCGCCCGACACAAATCTTCACTTGTCGCCATCGATTTATGTCAATATCCTATAGCGCCAGAGTCATTCATTCCCTTCCTCTACCGTCTTCCTTCTTCTCTTTAAATGTGCACATACATTTATATTCGATGTTAATAAATTTCTCTTTTTCATAAACACTTTTATTACTGTTTTTAGTTTCTATTTTATATTCTCTCAACATTGGCGAAAGGTAGTTATTTTCTGCAGAAATAGCAGATTCTTTTAGAGTGTTTAGTGCCTCAATTCCTAACCAAATTTTATCAGATTTAATCCAACTCAGTTCCATTACCGACATTGTACTGTTGCATCTTATAACACCTTCAAAAGACACTGGTATTTCAAATACTTTGACGCAGTGGAGCGGCCGAGCGCATTGATGCGTTATGCTACGATGCGCGAGGCCGTTCCCCGTCGGGGTTCGAATCCCCCCTCGGGCATGGATGTTTGTGTCGTCTTTAGTATAAGCTAGATCATAAGTAGTTTGTAAGTTTAGGGACTGATGACCCCACAGTTAAGTCCCTTAAGCTTTACAAATATTTGATTTCAAATACTATACCGTCTGACTGAATTACGAACATAAGTGGTTTCCTATAGGTAGCGATCAAAGAGCTCCAGTTTGAGGACGAATTTGCAACGTATATGCAACGTAGCAAAACTTAGATACAGGTCAACACGTAGGCAAACGATCAGAGCGGGGTTCGTGTATTTTCAGGGAACCTGCGGTCATTGCGAAAACTTTATTCAGGTGACGTTATTAAAAAAAAAAAAAAAAGATTTGAGTTTAACGTCCCGGCGACAGCGTGGTCATTAGAGACGGAGCACAGGCTTGGATTGCTTTCCGTTAATGATGGGGAAGGAAATAGGGCGTGGCCTTGAAAATTAATCATCTCGTCATTTGCCTGGAGAGACTTTTGGGAAATCGCAGAAAACCTAAATCAGGATGGCAGGAAGCGGGTTTGAATCGCTGTCCTCCCGAACGCGAGTCCACTGCTCCACCTCGTTCGATGACGTTATTACGAGATAGACTGTTCTTCTTTCTTTGGCTGTCGAAGGACAAAACAACCGTCGGACAATGAAGAACGCATACGGGGCAGCATGTCTCCGTTTTGGAATTGCGCGCTACGTGATTCGACCCAAGAGGCCGGTCGACCTGTAAGGTCAGAGACACCCAAGTAGGAGGCCCTCGCTGCCGTCGTAGAGTCTCGGTCGCTGGCCGCACGACTATCACGCCTTGGGACCCTTAAAAACGACTCTGAAGGGTTGTCGATTCCTGCAAGAGGAGACGTGCAGCAAGTGTCTGCGCACTTCTTGGAGATTACCCCTCCCTTCACTTGCACCAGTATAGTTGGAATCGGCTATGTGGTCTTACCGCTGTCAGCTGTGGACACACGTTTTTGAAGGATAAGAAAGCAGAAAGCGTAGTTCCAAGCAAAGGATAAAGGTAAAGCAGTCAACAATCCGAAGATTGGTTTGAACACCACAGTGCTTTACTAGGCATGGTCCTGTTTTGGAGGTGGTATGCCGTTGCCTTCCTCCGACCTTCGAACTGTCTTACCCAGCCAGTTATAGGGGGACCTACAGTTTAACGTGGGTTCCGAACCACGGTGCTACTCGGTATTTTTCACATGAGCAATACTGCCAGAGGTGAAAGAAGAGGAAAGTGACAGATAAAAACCCTAGGACCTGGCGGGGATCGAACCCACGACCTTTGGATTTGTAGTCTGGCACTCTACCACTGTACAACCGAAGCGCACACAAGCAAAGGATAAGAACGCAAAAAGCGTAGTTCCAAGAAGGGTTTGTTTCGTGGGCTGATTATTACCACATCGAAACCCATCGGCAACAAATTATTACAATTAAATTATCCTGACGGGTTACTTGTCTCGTCTGTCAGTGTTTTTCGTAATGGAAAACTAAATTCAATCTTGTATTTGTGATCCTTCCTTCGAAATAGGTGCCACGGCGGAGTGGCCGAGCGCATTGAGGCGCTATGCTCCGATGCGAGAGGCCGTTTGTATTGTCTTTAGTATAAGTTAGTTTATAAGTAGTTTGTAAGTTTAGGGACTGATGACCCCGCATTTAAGCCCCATTAGCTTAACAACCATTTGAACATCGAAATAGGTTTGCAAACAATACATGGAACTGCCTTTCGACCAGCAGCTTTATAATTTTGTACTACGCTAAACACTGCACACCGTTCACAAAATCGCACTGCATTCTCACAATCCCCCTTACCCGAATAAAATGATGCGAGACTGTGGGGGGTGGGGCATCGGTAACTTTCCTTTCCAATGCTGCAGTATAATTCAGACTCCGTCTGGGCAGAGATACAGGTCAGAAAATTTCTCGGCGAGCGGAAGAGAAGGGCAAAGCGCGGCGAGGTGCGCATCGCTGTTTACAATGCGAGCATCATTAGCGGCCTGCGCCACCACGCCCACCTCACTCCTACCCCACTGGCTGGGCACCCTCTGTCTCACGATAAATTTCAACTCGGGATTCGCAATCCAAGTTTTCATTACTGACGTCCCGCCGTCATTTCCATCTTAAAAAATAGAGTACCACCTCTGTTTATCGAGCGTGAGGAGTGGAATTCGGCAGCCGCGTGGGGATGGCTGTGCGGCCTCATGAGGCATGTTAGGTTTTCATTAACAATGAACATTATTTTGTGCAAAATTTACTAGAAACTAGGTACGACATTTTGAATTTGGAGTGTCAGTGTTTGTTTCTGTGGATGTCACGTAACACCGCCCAAATAGCAAGTATATAAAAGAACGTTTCTTTTCCTGCGCTATCACGTGTTAGGATATCTTAACTGATGCGTCTAATAACTCAACTTCGTATGCTTCTGAGGATGTATAAATCTCGTTTAAATGATTATTAGCGTTTCTACGATGAGGAACTACTGTAAAGAATTACTGCGCGCAGTGCGTCGAAGCCTTGCTCGACTGATTAGCTTCAACGAAAACCTTGGTCGTGCTCTGTGCGTCAACGTTCTCTTCTTTCCGAATGGCAATCGTGGTTGCTTTATTATGGGCAAAGCGTAAGATGACAACTTTAGCGATGGACATCTGTTGTTGAGGCGCAGCAGGCAGGCAGTATACGCGCAACACAAAGTGCTGTCAGCGGCATTGCGACTGGCCCTCCATTACCGTACGCCCAAGGTCAATTGTCGATGCGGAAATATAATAACGCTGCTAAAAATAGAGTGGACACGTGTAGAAACGAAATTAATACTTATTTTTTCCGCGGTACAGATTTCTAGGCCGCGAAATGTTTTGTAGAACAAAGCGGTCGGAAACTCGATCCCTCATTGTGCGTGGCCGCGAGAACGTCAAGGAATCTAGCGGCTCCTTTGTACAGGCGAAGCGGGCACAAACCCTGCACAATACACCCCAACCGAACAATGGGACGGCCGCTACAAGCAAACAGCTCCTTTCTGCCGATGAAATATGGTCCAAAGCTTCTGCGAGCAAATCCAATAACGTCTGCCGGTAAGAGCAGCAGATGCATAATTCCGATATATTTTTCCCCATTACTGGTGTGTCGCCCTACCCCAAAAAGGACGGCGGAAGTGTAGAATCAGTAAGGGCGTCTGCCACGATCTACAATAGTATACACCGTTTGCAGACACGAGACGCAGGGAGAGGGGTGAACTGCCCAATAGGCCATTCTGATCTAGGCTCACTCAGTCCCTTCACGCACTCAGGTTGTTCAAATGTTTGTAAACCTATTGGACCGAACTGCAATTGTCATCAGTATCTAGACTTACAAACTACTTAAACTAACTTACACTCCGATGCCGGCCGCGGTGGCCGAGGAGACTGACGCGCTCCAGTCACGGTCTGCACGGCCACTACGGTCGGGGGTTCGAATCCCCCCTCGGGCATGGATATTTGTGCCGCCCTAGTTCGTAAGTAGTTCATAAGTAGTTTGTAAGTTTAGGGACTGATGACCCCGTAGTTAAGTCCCATAGACTGTACAAACATTATTATTACACTCCGAGGACTCTAACCTCCGACTGCCAGCAACCGCGCGCTCCGCAGCATGGTGCCTTAGAGCGCTCGGCCACTGCAGCGCGGCTCTCAGCTTGTAATTTCTTTTCGTGTGCTGCTCTTCTGAAGGATGCGTCAGAGCTTAGAAGAAGTTATAGTTTGAATCTTGACCATCGTGATTATGTTTGGTTTTTATCTCCACAGCCGCGCTGAAACGGTGTAAGGCGCGTCTCGGATTGCGCGGCCGCTCCCTCCCTTGGCCATGGTTGTGTATTTTGTCCTTAGCGTAAGTTAAAGTAATCTGTAAGTCGAGGGACCGATGACCTTAACAGTTTGGACCCTTACCATTTCAAGCATTTGAAAATCTGATTTGTCAATCGCAAACTGAAATGATACACCCACCTTGCAGCAAGGCAAAACGACCTGCGGGTCGTGTTGAGAAACGTACAACTATCGCTATGGCGTCTTCTTCTTCAGTCATAATACAGATCTGAAAGTCTATGCTATCCAAGCGTCTCCATCTCTGCACAATTACTGCAACCCGTATCCATTTCAACCTGGTTACTGCGCTTGAGTCTTCGTCTTCTTCTACATCCCCTGCAGGTTAGCGGGCTAGAATAGTCCACAAGATTTTCTCTCGTCTGTCTTGCCTAAACCAACGCATCTCCCTCTGCAATTCATACTGCTTCACTTCCCCCCCCCCCCCCCCAATAGCAAAACGTTACACTTTAACATTCCTTCCTCCTTTCCATTACCAAATTGACTATTCTTGGTTGCCTCAAGACGTGTCGTATGAACCTATCCCATCCTTTAATCATGTTATGCCATAATTTACTTTTTTTCCCCCAATCGATACAGTATCGCATCATAAGTTTTTCTGTCTATCCATCTGAACTTCAGCGTTCCTCTATACCTCGACATTTCAAAAGCTACTGCCGGCCACGGTGGCCGAGGGGACTGAGGCGCTTCAGTCACGGTCTACACGGCCACTACGGTCGGGGGTTCGAATCCCCCCTCGGGCATGGATATTTGTGCCGTCCTTCGTTGTAGGTAGTTCATAAGTAGTTTGTAAGTTTAGGGACTGATGACCCCGTAGTTAAGTCCCTTAAGCTTAACAAACATTTGAACATTTTTGAACAAAAGCTACTATTCTCTTCGTGTTTATACTGTTTATCGTCCACGTTTTACATCTCTACATGCTGTTTCAAAGTTCCTAATCCATTGCTACACTTTGCTGTTACTCGTTATGTGGCCTGCCTGGAATTTAGGCGGAATCTCTCCAACATGAAGAAATCGAATGACAGAACGCACTTCCACTTGATGGGAGACGCTACGTTATAGGCATCTTAAGTGGCCACTGTGAACTGAGAACTGGAAAGTGCGGCGGCCATGTGTAAAAGACTGCGCAACATATCTACTCAAAGGTTCGTCAGCTTTTCACTGTGGTTTTAATTACGTGACCGATCGGGCCTGGTAGAAAAAGAAAAGAAAAAAATAGTCCTCGCGTTTTCATGTGAGCTACGGATACAGGTTTGAGGTGACGAAATTCCATTTACAGGCCCATTAAAATGACTTGATAGTTGCTGTCTGTCAGTTGAAGCTACAGTGTTCGGTTATATGTGACACTGACACTTGGCAAGTGGTGTTACATAATATGTTACGCGGGGCACCTTTGCTAGCAACCGCCTGCAGCTATGACGAGAACGCGGGATGATTGTCGACAACTCAACAGTCCTGTTACAATGTAAGACGACACTGGCAGCAAATAAAAATTAAATTAAAGCAATTGAGTGAATAAAAGTAATGAAGTCACCCTGATAAGATTCAGAAATATAAAATTTCAAAGACTCTGAAGATTTTAAAACCCACAGCCTATCACACAGAACCACTGTATTTTAAGCACTACGTTATACGACCTTTCTGCATCATTCTCTTAGATTTGTTACTATCTAGAAGCAGGTCTTTAACCTGTCTTTAAGAAGGTCAGCGCCTCGTAATATTATATGAAGTTTATACAAATTAGGGCGATTTTCCTAATGATAATGATGATAACAGTATGTGTGACCCCGAACTTCGTCCTGTACGAAAGAATCCATTGGTTAGTTGTCCTTATGAAATGTCCATATTTCTTTAGCATCACTGTGTGTGTGTGTGTGTGTGTGTGTGTGTGTGTGTGGTTTATGTCTGATTAAAAAGGAACACACCCGCAATATGCGATCCATATACTCCAAGAAAACCAGACAACGAATAGATACATTGTTATGGCAGTTTGGCAACGAAGCACATTTAGGATGTCACGTTGAGTGTTCTGATGGGACGAAAACAGATACGACGGGTTAAGAGTCAAATAACAAGCAACATTAATCAGGCTAAACAGAAACTGATTTTTAACTACACGACCGGCAATTCTAATCAATAGATCTCTCGTCGCTTGGTGTTCAAATCGCGGTTGACTGAAACACCACTTCCCTCGCGTTAACATCATGCAATATCCTCTGCGTGAATTGCTAATAACGAAAATGTATATCACACTTTGTTTAGTTGCATAAACAGGAAAGTCTTGTCAACGAGAGTACTATGAAACTTAGAAAATAATTCGCAATTCCGAATTCGAATGTATTTCAGCTGTATAATTTATTTATAACATGTGAAAATTTTTGCCGGCCTGTTTTCCTGCTTTGCAGCAGCTCAGCGCGTTCAGGCACGAGGCTGGCCGCCGCCGGTAATAGAGAACTGAGCCGAGAACTCATCGATCCTCACAGAACAAAAACGATCCCATGTCCATACGAAACCAATCCACCAACCAAACACATAAATGAAGTAAAAAATTAACACAATTAAAGGAAAATGCACAAGAAAATGGGAAATCCGAGGGCGGCGCCTCAGTGCGCACGGCTGATTTCATATTGTTCGCTTGCTTGAAAGAGTCTTACGAAATATTGAAGAATACAAAAATGTATTTGTGGGTGGAAATACGGGAGTTTGGCAGCTATCAGGGGGAGAGGGAGCGGTCAGGCCAGCCGCACGGGACGGCCCAGATGTTCTTGCCAGCGCAATAAAGAAATAAAAGGAATCACCGCTTTCTGAAAGTTGCGGCACCCACCGCTAACCACATCACACACGCCGACTCCCCAACGTGTTGTCTCGCACAGGCATCGCTTCCACTTGACAAAGCCTCATTGTGTCCGACATCCGACATCTGGGCGTCTTTTTCCTCCGGACGAGGAATTGTCTGTCCAGCTTTAAAACTAGCACAGAAGCAAAGACTTGCCACCTCATTCAGTTCGATCCACAGCGGCCTTGTCTAAAGCCTTGCACACACAGACGGCTTTAAAGACATATCGGTCCACTTCAAACAGGTGACAAAGACAGACACAGTATGAAACACGATGACAGGGATATTCTGTAGACTCATTACTGCCGCAGTGACAGCTGGATTTACGGAAGTTTGTTTGGTCAGACGGTGATTCGATGTGTGTGTGGGAGTGGGAGGGGTGGGGTGACCTTACCTGCACACACAACTGGGCCAAAGCATTCCTAGCAGTAAACGAGCATACTGCTCCACCACCGAGCAGTGTGTTAAAACAGCAAAAGCGACCATTTTAGTCAAAAATCAAGATTTATTAACGACACGATGCATCTAGAGCCCTGTGGGCTCATTTTCAGGTGCCTCTTGAGCAATTTACATTTGTTTTTAAGCAAGTCTGCGCCTGTCAAGAGCAAATAAGAAAGGTCACAACTTTTTACATTACATATATAAGTTTACATAATTAAGGAAATTGAAAATTAACATATTGATTGACAGTGCTGAATACAGTCGTATGATACAGCAGAAGACATATATACATCCTCTCCTATGTAGCACATTTTAGGCACAAATAAATATTCATACAGGCACTTTTACTTTACGTTGATACCTTTGATATTGCTTAAAAACAAATATAAACTGCTCGAGATAGACCCCTAGGTCTCTAAATGCATCGTGTCGTTAATAAAATAAACTAAAAATGCGTGTTATTTTCATTTTAGCGAAGTAAAAGAGTCAGAGATTAAACACTGAAAGCAGTGAACAAAATTAAATTTCAGTGTTCCTTGGTGGATAACATAATGTCAACTGTCACCATGTAGGGTACGTCCAGAAACATGTAGTGTGCTGAAAGCCGTACACTCCGCGATCAGTGGTGTGCTCCCTCCCCACGTGCATGCCACTGAACTCTGTGGCCGCACTTTTAAACCACATGCGCCAGCCAGCACTTGCCAGGCGCGCGGTTGCAGCCATGGAACGGCCTACCCCTCCCACGAGAATCCCTTACCAACGTCGTAGGACATGTTTTGGCGTCCGTGGTGATCACAAATCCTAAGTAAGACCACGTACCGCCTTTTAAAGACTGCCATAAATAACGACCTCTTTATTGTCTTATGACACTTCTGTACACTTTATTGTGTCTTTATTTAAGATAATTACAGTGCAGCTGTTCTATGTCTGGTCCACGTTTCAATTAATGTTATTTGACAGTTGCACATTTTGCAAAGGTTACTTTCGTCCCTGTGTTCTGTACACCACAGAATTTATCAAAATTTTATTACTGTATATACAATGTCCTAGTTAACGATATAATAATTACAGCCTGGATAGGGTATTCATGTAACGTGTTCTTAGGGTGTTGATAGTAATGGTTCCTATCCTCGAAGGCTGCTGCGGATTAACAGTGCGCATTGGGGCGTCGTGCTAATTTCCCACATTAGGGAAAAACCTAAATCTGGATAGCCGGAGGTGTATTTGAACCACCATCCTTCCGAATGCGAATCCAGTGTGTTGCCACTGCGCCATCTCGGTGAAAGAAAGGGATTACCGAATAAAAATTAATGGATGCAATACAAAAAAGACGTACTGCCGTTGGGACAAGTAAAGCAGTCGTACTGGTTAATGTACCACTAGCAATTAAATAACATTTGCTTCTTTCATGTTTCATTTTGACTCTAGACAAAGAATTATGGTCCATCTTGTGTATTAAAAATGAGCGTAAGTCAAATTTAAGTGTAACACTATTGTAAGCCACCACAGCTCGCCGTTAGTAATTACTTCATCAAACCCCAATATTCGTTGTTGCAAATAAACTTTTTTCTATTTTTCTTGTTTCTTAGGCTACAGTTTGTATCGTCAACGTCCATGCCACTAGAGAAAGAGTACTAGTTTTACACTCTTGAAGTCAGTGTTTATGTAGACAGAAACTAGACATTTTTTTTTTTTTTTTTTTTTTTCAAGATTCCGTAGTAAAGACATAACAGCACCTTATCTCAGATACGTTAATTTAACGTACTTTATTCGGGGGACATTCTAGTAAGGATAGCCAAATCTGGCCAAGGTAGATGCTTCGTTGTTGATTTGGGCAGTGAATATAGCGAATCAACAATTGCTTTCATCATGGAAACGACCTCCGCAACTGAATGTCTACAACTGGACACTTCGTGAAAGTAATCACTGAAGATATGAAGAAACGAAGGAAGATTAAAAGTTTAACGATCCGTCGACAACGTGGTCATTAAATGAAGTTCAGTTTGGTTGCATACAAATCGAATGACATCCCGAAGTTCCCGAAAGGACTCCTCGAGGTCCGTGAATCCTGACAGACGCGGAATTCAAATCTTGTTCGAAACACATTTTATCTTCAAAATTTTATTCGCACGTTTTGGTATCTCTGTGGCAATGTCTGTGCGATTTAATATAAAGTCTCAATATCTCAACATAATTTTATTATTTTTTAAAAAAGTTCATGGCTTTGATTAAGCTGGATTCCAGTGCAGAGGTTTCCATACTCTGTATTTCATGCTGTTTCTTTCTTTAATTAGAAGTCGTTATGAGGTTTCGCACATGCCGTACACATATTTCCACTAGAATATTTATCAGCTCCCGTTTTCCAGGCGCAGAGTATCTACCTGATTTCTCAAATGCAAATACGATTTATTTGTCATTGCCGTCGACGCTACAGACAATGTGAAATATCGTAATAGGTAACGGTTGCACTGCAATAATCCGAAAACAGGAACTCGCTAAAATATGAGAAGTACACCAATCATAAACGATGGAACAGTGGTGTTGATTAACATATAAAGAATTATGATTATTTTAAAACAGCGGATCCCACACGTATTACTGTTGCTCAAAAACAGTTGCTTCGAACCCCCGTCCATAGTGGCCGTGTAGACCGTGACTGGCGCGCCGCAGACCGCTCGGCCATCGCGACCGGCGCTAAAAAGAACAAATGGATCTGTCGCATCCGCTCTACACTCCAGGCAAATAATTTGATTTCTGAATCCGTCGACAGCAGATAGCTTCTAGTGCTCTCCAAGTAATAAATGGCCGTTTTCGGGAAGGTGCAAGCCACGACTGGCCGAGTGGCTGCGGCCGGGCACTATAGGAGCCATCTATTTGTGTCAGGAGCCGAGCTACTCGCTAATGTCTGCGCAAACTGTATCGCGCGCACAGGCCAACAGAAAAATGTCAAAGCCAAGCACTCTTTTACAATGTTTGCCACACAAAACAAGAAAATGATCACCTTACGAAGTATTCTCATCACGTATGAGGCTTCTGACGGTTCAATCGAGAACGATGTAAACTAAAGGAAGGAAACTTGGGGTTTAACACCCCATCGACAGCTTGGTCATTAGAGACGGCCGATGTAACCGAGATCCTTTTCACGCCGTCGATTACAAAAATGATGTTGGAGTACTACAGCGGGAGTCATATCGATGAAATTATCGATTATTCGCATCCGTATTCAACCTATGCCGTTGTGGAGTGACCCAATTTCTTACCACGGCAAGTGCGGGAATGGCCAGGCGTTACTAGGCGACGTGTCAGGGACTGAGCGACCGCTCCCGCCGGAGGTTCGAGTCCTTCCTCTGGGGTGTGTGTGTGTGTGTGTGTGTGTGTGTGTGTGTGTGTTGTCCTTAGGATAGGTTTAAATTACTTCAAGTAGTCTATAAGACTAGAGACCGATGACCACAGTAGTTTGGTCTCATAGGTGTAACCCTATTTGATTTTAGCACGTCGATTTGTGCTGCTAATCAGAGCAGTCTAAGAAATAGTGTTTTTCATATAGTGGCCTAAAACATAATATGGAGGGGAGGGGAGAATTTCTTTGCTCTGGAAACAAATATACCGAGCCCATGCAATGCGATAAAAAGCACATAAAAGAAAAAGTGCTTTCCACGCTGCAGGTTTATCGGAAACACATCAAACACAAGACGACAATCGGTGGAGTACGTATTGGAACGATTGTAGGTACAAATGAAGCTCAAAGCGAATGAATGATCACCACGATATAACTGAAGACGCGAACCAGTAAGACAGTTTGACCTCGCAAAGCGAAGAAGGAAAGGTGAGTCCTAGAGGAATGCCAGGAAGTTTGCACAGGATACTGTGAGGATGAAGCGAAAAGACAGGAGGAACAAGCAGAGGCGAAACAAAGCACGATGGCCGATATGACAGGCTGAATGCCTGCCTATCCGCACGTTATGAAATATTGTTTTTGAAAGGCGGTCGCACAATGGCCGTCCGTATCAGGTTGCACAAAAGGCCTACACACTTCCTCCTCTGCACATTCACTGCGCTCACTTTTATCTACTTACCAAAACTTGGCCGGGTTTTAGCTGTCAAAAGCCGCGCAGGGGACAGGAAAAATATGATCGCGAGGCGCCTTCAGTTTCTCGGCTTACAGAGGGACGGAGGGAGCGCATCGGCTCCGTTGTGCTGCTCATTACATTACCCAGCGCCTCGCGCCGGAGAATAAAGAGAGAGGTGCGTGAGCATTCCGTGACAGGAAGTGTGGCTGCGCGACGCGCCGCGCAATCCACTCAGCCGGCGTCTTCCGATACCACGTCTTGTACACACACTCCCCATATGAGCCACACCGTCCCTCAGCCTTCTCGTTGTCGCCCAAGTTGGATTTTACACCTTCCCACAGGGACCAAGTAATTCGTTTTCCACTTATCTTCACTAGTTCATTTTGTTTTAAACGAGATTACAACTTCACCACTGAACTTTACATGTCGGCTATTGAAATTTTAAAACGATAGTACAAGACACTTTCAGTGGTGTGTTAGTTAACATATGAAGGCAAAGGACGAAGGGATGGGGCAGTAAGTCAGAACAGAGTTGTAGCCTCTCCTGATTGTTATTCAGCAAGCAGAGAAGGAAGGAAGCTTAGGATTTAACGTCCTTTCGACAACGTGGTTAGGGACTGATGACCCCGTAGTTAAGTCCCATAAGCTTTACAAACATTTGAACATTTGACAACGTGGTCATAAGATACTGAGCTCTAGCTCGGATTTTTCGGTAAGGATGGGGAAGGAAATCGGTCGTACTTTTTCGAAGGAACCATCTCGGAATTTGCCTGGCATGATTTAGGAAAATCACGGAAATCTTAAATCGGGATGGCCGGAGTGTATTTGAACCAACGTCCACCCGAATGCGAGCAGAGCGTGTTACAACCAGCACAGAGCAAAACTAAAAATTTAGAAAAGTGGTTTAACGTTGAAGGAGAATGACTAAATTTTTTTAAGGTTTGCTCATTACATGGTAATTCTCTCAGGTTGTGAGATTAACAATAACGCCATTCAAACAAGGGCAGTAGAATATAGTTGACTTCAATCAGACGATGCACGCGAAATTAGATTAAGAACTGAGTCAATACAAGTATTAGAAGAGCTCTACTAAAGAACAGACGATGGAAGAAGTCTAGCAACAACCAGAAAAGCGTTTATGGTGTCACAGGAACTATTCACACCCAGCAACTTTTTGCGTTGCGAAGTTTTATCTTAAAATATTGGCCTGTATTGAAGTTAAATCAGGACGATAAACAGTATAGAGACGCTCCATCCGCGGCGGAGAGGCCGAGCGCATTGAGGCGCTATGCTACGAAAGCTCGAGGACGTTCCCCATCGGGAGTTCGAATCCTCCCTCGGGCATGGCTGTTTGTGTCGTCCTTAGTCTTAGGTAGTTCATAAGTAGTTTGTAAGTTTAGGGACTGATGACCCCGCAGTTAAATCCCTTAAGCTTGATAAACATTTGATTTTTTTCTTTCTTTTGAGAGACGCTCCAGAAAAGTGGCGCTATATAAAGATTAGCTGGATAACTAAAAATTAATGAATTGAACTGGTAGGGTACATGCAGAGGGGCGAAAAACTGGAAAACTGGAGCGGGGTTAAGGGGGGTGGGGGTAGCGAGCAAAACCGTAAACAGTTCAAATGGATGCAGCGAATAGTACAGATGAAAAGACCCGCACAAGATAACTCTAAGGTGAAGACAGCGTAACATTTATGTCTCACATTCAATAACGAAAAATATGACTTAAATATTTCAACTCAGTAAAAAATATTTCGACCTAAATGACTTGAATTGAGTTATCATTACAATTCTGTGTTAAAAAATTCAAATGCACCACAAAATCTGCGTGTTTAGTGAAGTAACAGGAATGCAATAATATTTCTGGTAACTATGCGTATGTATATATTTATCCAGTGTGTTGCAAAGATATAAACATATGAAATACAGTCATATAGAAGATAAAAATTGTACTGCAGGCACAGAGAAAGAAAAGTAGCATACACACAATTCTTGCTGTTTGTTAATGATGTGCCATGCTGGAATCCTACATCACGAATGGCATCTGGAACTGAAATCGTATACCATGGTCCCATACAAGTTACTTCGATCTCCACTTGAGGAAGTCTCGTTTCTGAACACAATAGCAAAAAACTCTGTAATTCTGTCGCGGCCTCGCAATGTCTTAAAATAACTTTCACTACTAATACGGCGATGAGATACACAAGACAAATGGAGCCAATAGCAGTAAACGCACTCGCAGCTGACCTTCGTAAGTAATTAATATGAGCCATCAATGTATTTCAAAGTAAAGGCACGATACACAGCTCGCGATTCTGTGGAACGTGGTCCGTAGGCTGCCCAAAAAATAGTTTTTCTCGGGTTCCAGCTCATGATTTCGTCAGAAGTCAGCTCCGATACGATGTAACATAGCGACGGTTACTTGCCTATATGATTTTATCCCAACTATCCAAAGTCTACGTGTACGGTATCCACTATTAACTCACTGACTACCATGCAGGGGGGCTCGTGTGTTGTGTACTGTCTTCATCACCATCGACATACAAGTCGCATAAGTGGCGTCAGATGACAGATAAAAATCATAGGACTGAGCGGAGGTCGAAACTACGACCCTTGGATTCTTAGTCTAACGCTCTACCAGCGTACGTATCTGAATCATTTTTGTTTTTTTATAACTCTGTATTGCATCAGAAGGAAGGAGTAATAGGGTTTAACGTCCTGTCGACATTGTACTTATTAGTGTCGGACTGTTTCTGTTAGGGATGGGAAGGAAATCGGCCGTGACCTTTCAAAGGAACCATCTCAGTATTTGCGTGGAGTGATGTTCTGCAGCAGTTCCCTACCAGCTGTTTTGCTTATAGGTCCACTAACTAAACACCCTCATATACACGTATATGATACGTCGGTGCAGTCATTAAATCTGTGACTGCATGCAGAATGTGCCGGCGTCAATGCTTCCTTTGTTGCAGTTTTTGTACCAAACACGGGGTTTTTGGATCTCCGCTATAACAGTGGATACAACCTAACTTTTCAATGTATTCTGGAATCGTACCTGTGAAAATTACAGCCAATATCCAGTATCAATTTAATTTTTCTCTCCCTGTGACTTTATTTTGCAACGAGTTAGCTATAAAATTATTGTACGTTCCAAAATGCCAGAACCTCTGTATCAGTTCTACAAAATGGGCAAATACAATTTCTGTAAGCAGCTAGATATGAAAAAAGTTACTTTTCTAGAGCAGTTTCCTATCTGACGTAAGTAAGAAACCATGCCTGAGCCAAAGTTAGCCAACGGCACAACGATGACGTCCACGCCTCACCTATGTTTTCTTATTTTCGCTGTTGTTACTGTTCAGGCGGCCGCACGAGTACTGTCTGAATGCTGACTAAAGGAGTTTAAAAAGAGCGGGCAAGCCGCCGCCTCAGAGAACCGGTTCAGAAACTGCTACTGCAAAATCATTACAGCTCTAACTTGTCATTTGCTTCACAAATGGCCTGCTGTGCAAGGCAGAGCATGCAGTCTACCGTGGATAAATTTCAATTAACCATCTCACGGCGCAGTTACAAGAAATTTGTTTAAAATAGGAAACCGGGAAGATTCAGTGTAGATGAGCAACGATAGGGAGGTCCAGTGCTATTGCTTTATGATGACTATTTTGAAGCTACACCAGCCCGTTCAAGTCTAGAATCCAAGCAAATACCTTGTGGTCACTTGCGACGGCCGTTCTCCATCCACCTTCAGATTTCCTCACATTGCTTACAGCCATCGTCTTTTCTTTTTCAAAACCTAATTTTTGCTCAATAGTCTGAAGACTTCGTCGGAACGGCACGTTAGACGCGGAACTTCTTATCTAACTGTAGTGAGACTGCAAATAAAACCAATTATTGTACTTTTTGTTTATAATATAAAAATTGTTTAATCGCTTTAAGCATGACCTACGGCTGTTGTCGCTCAAATGTTCAATTGTGGGGCCTGAAATAATAGTTCTGTTGCTCAGAATGTAATGTTTGTCTCAGTTATATAACAGAATTGAATAAATGTATTTAATCTGTCAATTTACTGAAAGTCGCGCGGTCTGAGGCAACATGTCCCGGATTGCGTAGCTGCTCCTCTAGAGCGCGCGCGCGCGCGCGCGCGCGCGCGCGCGCGTGTGTGTGTGTGTGTGTGTGTGTGTGTGTGTGTGTGTGTGAAGTTAGCTTAAGTTGCTTTAAGTCTAGGGACCGTTTAACTCAGCAGTTTGGTCCCTTAGGTTTACAAACATTTTAATTTACTGAAAACAACAATTAACAAAACACCTCGAAATTTTTCTCACTGTAGTTTGGTTACTCAGAAATGCAACTCTCCCCTCCCGTTGCCCCAGCCTATTCACCCTACTCACACTAATCCCTGTGCAAAAGTTCGCCGATTCCATATCCAGAAGTTTAGAAGTAGTATCCACATGAAAAGACTTTGAAAAATTGTGAGTTAATTACTACAATGTATCCACTGAATTTTCTGTTCTGTAACAGTTTAAAATTGCTTTATCGCCGGGATCTAACACGACTCAGAGACTGTCGCGAACAGATGGCCAACTGGTAGCGTCAAAGACAGGGATCGAGATTCGTATCCCAGCCAGGCACAACATGTTAACTTGTCAAACTGAATCTTTGACAAATTTTTCTCTTTTCTTTGAACCCAGGAGCATCCATACACGCTGTAATCCAAATATGCAGTGTCACGTAACACTGTTACACGGCTACAAAATACTATACTGACCACGCAACATCCGTCTGCATTAATCGCACAACTTGCTAGAAACTACTGCATATGTCACACGCTGCCGTACTATACACCCACTAGAGTTTTCTAAGTAAAGGCTGCCCCAGGTGTAGCGGCCAAAATAGTTAAATATAGTAAAATAAGGCCGTCGGCTAGTAACACTATTGAGTGTTGCCGCCATTGCTGGCTCTAACCACTGCTAAACGCCTCGGCACTGAATTTAAAAGGGCTCTGGATGTGTTTCTGTGATATAGCAAGAATGTTCAAATTTTCGTAAGACCTATTGGACCAAATTGCTATGGTCATCAGTCTCTAGACTTACAAACTACTTAAAATAACATTGAGGACAACACACACACCTTAGGGAGGAATCGAACCCTCGACGGGAACGGCTGCCCAGTCCGTAACAAGATGCCCCAGACCGCGCGGCTATGGTATTGCAGTCCGTGCTGCTTCCACATATTGCCAAAGCTGATCTTGTGTAGTAGCGGGTGACCTGCGTCACCAGGGAAATTACCGTTTATCCGTTTTACCATTTGATCGTTTTCCTAACAAGGGAAATGGCGCCTACTAGCTGTTCGAGTCCTCCCTGGGGCATGGGTGTGTGTGTTGTCCGTAGGTTTAAGTAGTTTGTAAGCTACGGACTGCAGATAGATTTACAGACATTTGAACTGGCCGCGCCTCGCCACACCGAGAGGCAGTTGGCTGGCTGGCCGCTGGGGCACGCCCACCGCCACGTACCGGCTGGCCAGTCCGCTTGCGTCCGCCGCCTCTCGGGCATCGCCTTTGCCTCAGTGACCTTCCTAAAGGTCCTGGTTTGTGTAGATTAAAGCCTCTTAGGCTTGTTTCTACATTTCCTCGCTGTTTTTCCTGTTTCCTCTCGTTCATTGCACTAGACTCGGATGTGACGTAGGCACTGCCAGTTGTCAGGCCTTGTCTTCTAGGCGGTGTTGGCCCACCCCCATAGCTAGTGCTAGTAAAGTCATCGACGTTCCGAGAACAACTCTGATGTATAATATTTCTTGAAATTATTTGGTTCAAATGCAATAGTTTCTAATGTGTGACAGCGTGATTTGGAATTATCAGCATTAGATGAGAACTTTTTTTTAAGATAAAGTTCATACCGTAACATATGCATGGTTGAATTTGATGCTGGTTTTAGATACGAGTTTATGAAAATTTTAGACGTGGGAATATCGTAATCTTGTCGACAAGTGCACTTAAGTTGAAGGTTATATAAAGAGTAATGTCCATCGGGGTTTTCAATGCAGCACGGCTGTCGTGTTATGCCGAGCCGGGAGCAATTGCATCGCATGCGCCCGCGAGACATGACCTGTCGGAACAAGTAATATGCTTACTCAGCAAGCTCAGTCTGGCCGATGCCTCTGATGAATTAAGACTTTGGAAAAAATAATTTGAGGTTCCGTTGTGCCTTACCCCATCTTTGCTATAGAAATGGAACTTTGCAGGTGCGGAATTGCTACTTTACCTGATTTTGATTTTGAATGTGGCGCAAAAAAAATCGAGATTTTCTATTAATTTTGAGCATGTCCAAAATGGCAACATTCTAATTAGCTGTTTGACTGTATTGACTAGGCTCTTGGTGAAGGGGAGAGGAAGGTCTTACAAAACACAACTGGGATATTCCGACAGATTGGACTTTTTAAACTGCTTTTGATTTAGCAGCAACATTGATTTTTTAAATTTCTCACAAATCTTAGGTTTTTAAATTTCCATCTCTCTAATAACCTTTACGTATCCACTTACCCACAGAAAAGCACACACACATACATTTTAAGGAATGCTAATAATTTAAGCCCCATTTTGTTTTGTTTTAATTCTGGTAAAATATTGTACGGCAAATAGTCGTTTCATTGTAACAGGTGATTATTATTCCTACCACCGTTCTCTTAAATTTGCCGCCATCATCATCCTGAACTTTTTTTTATTTTTTATTATCCGCCATCTCAGATTTTTAAATTTTTTATCCATGTGACGTCATGAAAGAGTTGGTGGCTTCTTGTCTGATTATCTCACAGATAGGGGTCGTGGCTTGTGACGGCGTAGATACGGCATAAACCTGTTGATGTGAAGCGGCAAATGTAGAGAAAGTGAGTGTAAAGGAGGGTCGGGCTGGGCTGCGTCAGGGCAAGTTCCATTCGCACGTTTGCTCGAGGATGCTCCAGCGCTTAATCCCCAGGCGACGCGACAGTTGCGCCGGGTTACCTTCTGACCAGACGACGGATCGTACCGGAACAGCCGAGCGATGACTGGAGAAATGACAAAACGAAAGCAAAGCGCTCAAATGAACCGGTTTCGATGGCAAGGCGGGACCGAAGGAAAGCGTCTCGTCCCGATAACGTATCATTTGTGGGACGCAGGCAGCGGTGTAATCACTGTCATTAAACAATCGAGGCGTTGGCCCTTTCATTTGGTTTAATTAATGAATCTCCAGATTGTAATTGCGCTAATTATTTGGCGCGCAAGAAAGCGGCACGCTTTATTAGGATAACTTCCGCTAATTAATGCTGGCGTTAATTGCGAGGGCCCTTCTTTCCCTCCTGCGGCGGTCGCGCTCGACTCCCTGCAGGCGTAATCGCCCTTCACGTCGAGGGTCAGCAGTCGCCACACTCTCCGTGTCCCCGCAGCCGGCGCGGTACTGCACTGCACGTCTCAGCAGTAATGCTCAGCCACAACGAAAAACAATGCTGCTTTTACTTTCTGTAACATTATAAATGTGAGCCTTCCGAAATTGGTGATAAAAACCTCTGCAGCTAGTAAGACGCAAATAGTGATTACTTGCTGTAACTCCATCCCTTTCGTACTTCACACTCGAATTATTTACTCGGTGCCTCTGTACGAGACCTTCTTTTATCTTACGGTAGATTAACCTTAGAGGCAGCAGAAAAGGTCTGCAGTCCGTCGCAAAAGCTACTGCTCTTGGCTCCCTTAACAGCGTTTCGCGAGAAGACTGTTTTCTTCACTCCAAGAATATCCAACCCAATCTCCGCGAACATTTCCATAACATTATCCGATAAAGAAAAATCACGACGCTGGAATAGAATTTCTAGCCCGGGCTTTCCACTCGAGAGCACTGTTTCATATCAGGCCGAAATGAGGAGCGGAGGTGTGGGCGCGTATAATATTGTATAAAATAGTGGATTTTTTTTCTCCGTAGATAGCTCAGTTCTTACTCTTTTTCATTACCTAGAAAAATAGTCCCAATAACAATATACCATCTCACCTCGAACCGTGCATGTAAAAGAAAGAATTTACATACACTGAAATAAATTTACAGAGCCAGAAATGCTTAACTGGTGACTACCATAACCCGCTAACAATGAGCACTGGATCCAGTCGGAATAACATTCTGTACACTACCAATACGAGCACGTCAACCTAATGGGAGACGTGAACATAGAATCGTTGAGTGATAGTCTCTCCGCAATATAAATGGGGAACTAACAACCGGGTAGACGTACTGGAACTGTTCTTTCGTACGGTTGTTTGACGTAAGCAAAAAACAGAAGTTAAAAAAAAGTTTTGTATTCAGATGGTTACTGGTGATCCCCTAGAGGGCAGTTCACCTTTCAATGGGCCTGGTCATTTATTACTAATTATCAGTCATTTTATTACTTTTTTAATGCATTTTCTCCTTTACCCTCCTCTTTTTAATCATAGAACAAATATTTTTATGTCACTTTCTCCGACTGCATATCAAGTTCCTTTTTGAAATTTGTAACATCTGCTGGTACTAAGAATTTTACTGCGCCTGCTCTTTAGCTTGACTCCGCCATTTAAACGTAACTAAATAAACGTAGCAACACATTAAGATACCACTTCATGAAAAATATGCATTAACAAGTATGATAATTCCAATCATCGAGTTGCCAGCGAAGTTTTCAAACGATGATAAACCGTCACCTTTATATGGTTACTGGTTAGCATATAAATAAACAAGGATCGGCCACCTTTGCACCGGTTATACACCGTCTCCATGGATATTGAAGTTGGCGAGCTGCAGACCATCTTTGCATCGCTACGTTGTCTCGAAAGCCCCGTGGAGGGCAGTTCACTGTTCAAATGACCCTTGCCATCGGTTATTTACAGTTATCAGGGTGTGTACGTGGACAAGAAGAAAAATTCCCGCTATCATTTCTTTGAAAGAGTTACCAAGCCACGGGATCTGAAGGGACACCTGCAACAACTGTGGACAAGCTTGTCACAGAAGGCCGTTTAACACTACTCGGAACCACGCACTGTGGCCAGAAGGAATGCAAACCCCACCGACCTCACACCTATGTTCCATGGTCTTTCGTTATGTGCAGTTTCATTCGCTTCCTACCACTCCTTCTGTTTGCTTAACGTTTCTTGTCAGGCAGTGTATCGAAATATGACCACGAAACCCTCAATAGTCTTGTAAGAAATACATTGCAGTTTGCCGACGATGGTGTATTTGTGTTAAAAGTACAGTCGATTGGACTGGACAATGTCTTGAAAGGGTGGCACATGATGAGCATTAACAAGAGCAAAAGAAATATACTGTAACAATGTCGAATTATATCAGGCTTTGCTGAGGGAATTACGCTAGAAAATGACACAGTAATAGTAATAAATAAGATTTGCTACTTAGATAGCAAATGATCGAAGTAGAATGGAATGGCAAGAAATGTGTTTCTCAAGAAGAGAAGTTTTTAAATCTAATATAAATATCAGTAGCAGCAAGTCTGGAGTGTACCACGAAAGTGAAACGCGAAAGTTAAACGATTCAGATGGGAAGGGGATAAAAGCTACTTAAGGTGGCTGCTACTGAAGTGTGAGAGAGATTCGATGGGGAGATCGCGTTAACGAGGAGGTACTGAATACAACTGAGGAGAAAGATACAGGGTGAGTCAGCAGGAAAGGTACATGCTTTGAGTGGTAATACTACTGATGATTTTGAGCAAAAACTTCTAATAAACATATGCCATTTTCTTAACCATTTCCGGGTAAACGAAAGAAAACAACTAGGAACGGGAAAAGTGACGGTGACACTAAATTAATATACTGCTATGGTTTGTTTAATATTTTTATCTTTCTTCACGGAAGAAGTTCAAACGGTCCACCGTCAACTTCAGTGCGTTTGGCTTGTTCGTATTTTACATGCTTTTGCTCAAGTAAAGGAATGCAGAACTGAGTTCCGATCGGTAATACAACACCTGTCTACAAAAGCAGCAAAATGCACATACGTGGAAGGTGGACTATTTTAACATATACTGTGAAGAAACTTCCACAATTAAACAAACCATGACATAACAGTATCTTAATTTTCTGTCACCTGCACTTTTCCCGTTCCTAGTTGTTTTCGCTGGTTTACTTGGAAACATGTAAGAAAAGGGCACAATTTTATTCGAAGTATTTTGTTCAGAATACCCAGTAGTATCACCCCTCAAAGAATGTACCTTTCCTCTTGACTCACACTGTATTTATGGCATAACTTGACGAAAGGAGGATACGGCTGATAGAGGATAGTCCTAGACATCGAGGAATCGTCAATTCATTGCCGGAAGGCAGTGTGATAGATAAAATCGCGGAAGGAGACCAAGAAATTAGTACCATAAGCAGGTTCAAATGAATGTATGTTGCATGGGTTATTCGGAGATAGAACCGATTGTACAGGATAGAGTTGGATTCTAGAGTGCTGCAGCAGAAAAGTCTTTACACTGAAGACAAAAAACAAAAACAAAACAAAAACAGCACCTGTATCCTCACTTCTTTCTGTTACGTGATTTTATTAGGGTGAATTTGGCGACTTCGTTGTTATTTTTTAGTTACGTCTGCGAAGCTCCAGGCAAGTATTGCAACTGAAGTCTCTGTGAACGAACTCTTACAATTAAACAAATTCGGTCACTGATTATTGGTACTCATTCCACATCTTATGCTGGGCTACATCAAACGCATTCAGTCTCTTGAAATAAGTAATTTTAATTGGAGATCCCTTTCTATTTGAAACAAAGGCATTATTTCATTATCATTATCTGATTTCTCACTTATCTTCAGCACGATCAAGACACGTTACACTAATTGCGTTATATGGATGCGTTTCTCAACAGGTCACGACCGACCGCAGTGGCCGAGCGGTCTGCGGCGTGCCAGCCACGGTCTGCACGGCCGCTGCGGTCGGGGGTTCGAATTCCCCTTCGGGCATGGATGTTTGTGCCGTGTTTAGAATAAGCTAGTTCATAAGTAGTTCGTAAGTTTAGGGACTGATGACCCCGTAGTTAAGTCCCATAAGATCTACAAACATTTGAACATTTTTAAACTCAAAATGTCACGTTACACACAGTAGTGTCGAATGGCGTCATGTCGCGGATGTAAGGGTCTATATTTGCAACGGAAAACGTGCAGACCGTAAGCGGGTTTAGTCGCAGTTATACCACATCCAACATATTAAAATAAGGAAGGAAGGAGGGATGTTTAGGGTTTAACGTTCCGTCGACAGTGTGGTCATCACAGAAAGAGCTGACGCTCGGATTGTTTGGGTATGATGCCGAAGTAAATCGGCCGTGCCCTTTCAAATGAACCATCCCGACATTTGCCTGGAGTGGTTTAGCGAAATAACTGAAACCATAGAACTGGATGAGCGGAGATGGATTTGTACCGCCGTCCTCCTCATATTGAAATAAGTCCGGAAATATCACAGTAGATATACAAGTACACTCGGCGTGGCTAGACATCTTACAGTCGGGAGCACGGGACGCCATTATATGTGACCTATCCGCACTAGTGTGTCGATTATGACATAGTGACAAATGGATGTATCTAACATAATTCTTATGTGATGTCGATTGACATTATACATAAGACTGTGAAATTAGCTAACGAGCAAAAACAAAGGATTAGTTTCAGCCGCGATGGAGTAGCCGAGCGATATAAGGCGTCTCGCTGCGGAGCGCGCGGTTGCTCGCCGTGGCGAGTCCTTCCTGGGGCATGGGTGTGTGTGTTGTGCTTAGGTTTAAGTAGTTTGTAAGCTACGGACTGATGACCACGCAGTTTGGTCCGATAGATTTGCAAACATTTGAACATTTGAATTTGATTAGTTTCAAATGAAGTAAACTGTCTCAGGCACGAAAATGACTTCCCTGTTAAAACGGCTCGCCATTATATTGGATCCAGTGTCCCGGCCGGACATACAGAGGTGTTAGAAGTGACGTCATGCAGCACGATATGGCCGTAGACCCACAGTATCCCTCCTTCCCCACCGTTACGTAAGACGTAAAAAAGCGGGCACACAGATGTGACGGGCTTCCAAATGAAAGTGTTCCTCGCAACATCCTGCCCTTTCCTTACACATAATTACGGATCATTACGTGTCTTGAGAAGACGTCCGTAATTTATGCTGCGAGCCGGTAAACAGCCAATTTATGACACGAAGCCCGCCGGTGGGCGCATAAATAATAAACGGCGCCTTTTTCCTGTAATGTTTATATACGGGGGAACACCGCATTCAGTTATAATTGCGACGTTACGCCTGAAGAATGTAGCGGCTGCGGCTGCGGAGGACGCCAGCTCTCAGATTAGCGCCAACTTTCGCCTCGCTCAAACAACTCACTTGATAAGCGATAGTGGCCATTCCGGCGTCAGAATTCATCACTGACGGCCTCGTCCGTTGCCTTCTCCGCAAAGGCGGATTTATTACGTTGTTACACAATTGTGGCTTTTTTTCTGCAGTTTCAAACGCAAAAACCAGTACAAGAAATTTTCACAAAACTTAAATGGGGGAATATTCTGAACCGTGTGAAACGTATCAGGACGGGAAAAAAATTCCCAGAGTACTCGTGTTAAAAAAATTATCAGTGCATTTTATACGACTTTTGACTGTCAAAAACAAATATTTAGTGATTATCCCACTCTTCTTTACACACACTCATTGCAGCAATATTTTCAATTTCGTCATGCAGTTCTACAAAGATTATTTTGGGATATCTTTCAGTACAAGTTCGAACTTTCCTTTAATGGCATCAATTTTGTTGAAACAACTTTCTTTCAACGATCACTTTGGTTTTTCAAACAATAAGAAGTCACACGGAGGGCTGCCTGAGTGGCAGACGAAACGCAGTTTTAAACTGAACAAATCTATCGACACCCAAAATCGTGGTCGTCATTTCTTTGACAATGGAGCGAGATTTGCAGATCCTGTGCCTACTCACGACTATTATCATCGACAATATGTTCAAGACGTTCTTTGCAGTTCATACGTTCATTCCACATTTCTGCTCTTTGGCCACAAACGGCTTTGCTGTAGCTAGACGTGAGTTTTATACCTCGGATAAAATTTCGTGGACGAATTTTTTGAAGAGACAAGCTCTTCTGCGAGTTAACACAGGACGTCTGTCGTTAATGAATGTGAGCGCCATCGGAAGAGCCTGCAAACACTGCGTCAAACAAAGAGAATCACTTCAGTAGTCGGATTTATCTGTGAATATTTTGTCCACGTTCACACAACATTTCATGCTTCATTGTTCCTCCCGTGCATAAAAAGAAGATCAAATGTTTGTATAGCTTATGGGACTTAACTGGCAGGGTAATCAGTTCCTAAACTTACAAACTACTTATGAACTAGCTTATACTAAAGACGGCACCAACATCCATGCCCGAGGGGGGATTCGTACCCCTGACGGGAAACAGCCTCGCGCATCGTAGCATAGCGCCTCAATGCGCTCGGCCGCGGACCGTGCATCAAAAGAGAGATTGATTTATTTATTGTTTCTGAAACAGGACTTGTTTCTTATTTCTGCTTCCTTAGGAGCTACAGTCATGTAAATGTTTTAAAAAGTTTTCAACCATTTGACTGTTTAAGTGTTCTTTTACTGCACTATCTAGATTGCAGCCTTAGGCCATTTTCTAATAAAAAAAGCCGAAACATAGGTAGAGCAGTAAAAGAACATTTAATCGCTCAAATAACGTCGTAATCTTTTTAAAAACTGAAATAAAATCTTATTTCGTTCCTTGTCTCGAAAGCGTCTGCTACAGTTTTTGCAGCAGGTGATAGGAAATAAGAAATCACCCAAAAAAGACTGCAAAAACAGCAACAGGACATAATGAAGCTTCTTTTTGAGTGGACACGTCTTGTGAGAAACCATTTGAGAGTGGTGCAGAGGGGAAGGAGAGGATGACAAAAGATTACATCAGCAGCGCAGCAAATAAAAGCTCCTTTCCAGGATTCCTCTAATTCCGCACGAAAGTGACATTAATAATTTAACAAAGCCCGCATCCCATTTTATATGTTAATTAGTAGAGCTCTCGTTGTGCGTGGCATAACAAACATGTTACGGCAGTGGCGTACGTCGGTTGTTTATGTGCAGGCGGTATTAACAAACGACACGGTGTCGCTAGGAAATCCTGATTTAGATTCTCGGCCGTCTTCCTAAATCACTCGGGCTGAATTCCAAGATGTTTCCGCAGCAAAGGCCACAGGTCGACCCTTTCCCAAGCCTGGCAGGTCCCGCCGAAACACACGTGCTTCTACCAGCCCACGGCCGAGGCACACGCGGAAGTTGCAGGAATCCGATGCACCCAAGTCAGAACACAAACTAGGGCGCAATATAATTGGCTCTAAGCCGCAAAGTGTCAAAACATTCGTTTAGATTTGTAGTTACCGGTCACTGATATTAGTAAATTTCTTTGACAATGCAGCAGAGTACGAACTATGATAATAAACCTAACTGTAGCTATCTTTTACAATTAGAAAACACAATCACAAAAGCGTACCACATTTACACAGAGTGATAAGGTACAAGATTATAACAAGTCTCCTTTATAGTGCGCTGGTTTCCCTTTGGAAGTGCTTCTACGTGGAATGGCTTGTACAAGTTGTTGCTATGGAATAACCACCGCCGGCCGCGGTGGCCGAGGAGACTGAGGCGCTCCAGTCACGGTCTGCACGGCCACTACGGTCGGGAGTTCGAATCCACCCTCGGGCATGGATGCCGTCCTTAGTCTTACCTAGTTCAAATGTTCAAATGTTTGTTAATCTTATGGGACTTAACTACGGGGTCATCAGTCCCTAAACTTACAAACAACTTATGAACTACTTACGAACTAGGACGGCACAAATATCCATGCCCGAGGGGGGCCGTCCGTAGTAGCCGTGCAGACCGTGACTGGAGCGCCTCAGTCCCCTCGGCCACCGCGACCGGCTTTACCTAGTTCATAAGTAGTTTGTAAGCTTAGGAACTGATGACCCCATAGTTAAGTCCCATAAGTTCTACAAACATTTGAACATTTTTTTTAATAACCACCAGATTATTTCCTACCTAGGTGGGATTGGTGGCCAAAACATCACAGTGAGTCCTCAAAGCAGTGCGGTCCCTTATCCCGCAGGAAGGATGCTATTAGTTTGACACAATGCACAGCTGCAGCTGCCAGGGCATCTCCGATTAGCGTCACAAGAGCAGGTAAATATCCCTCATACTATAAGTCTGCTGCAGCCTGTCCGCCTGGTGTAACAAGAAACTACAAAGTCTCGTTCTATGCATCCACGACACCATGTCCACTGCAACACTAACTAAAAGAAGAATAGATGTGGTGCAGCGGACACACTTAGCACCTGTGACATTAAACACCCGCAGACTGTCAGCAGCGTGCTGAATGGGGCGCCGTGCTGCTGTGCGCGCAGCCGTTCGCCGTCGGGGGATCGAGTCACCCCTCGGGCATGGCTGTATGTGTTGTCGTTAGACTGGTTTAACTTAGTTTAAGTAGGTTGTAAGCTGTTAAGTCTCAGAGGTTTACAAACATTTGAACACTGTCATCGGCGACTGAGCGAGCCTTCTGCTACACTAGGCAAACCGGCGGTGGCAGTGCACTGTGGCCGTAACATTCTCGTTCAAATCAAATGTTTGTAAATCTATCGGACCAAACTGCGTGGTCATCAGCCCGTAGCTTACAAACTACTTAAACTAAGGTAAACTAACCTAAGGACAACACACACACCCATGCCCCAGGGAGGACTCGAACCCCCGACGGCGAGCAACCGCGCTCCCCGCAGCGAGGCGCCTTAGATCGCTCGGCTACTCCACCGTGGAGTCCTCGTTCATCAGTGCGTTTTCTCCACAACCACTTATACAGTGTGTGGCTTTGTGTCCTTTCCTATTTTATTCCCGTAGTCCATAAGTGACATAGTACTTCCTAGTTCCTATAGCATTTCTCTGCAATCATCTAGCCGCGCTGTATTCCTGCAGGCAAAAACACAGACAGTGCTCTAACCTCATCTAAGAAATATCTTCTGCAAATTGAGTGAATTACCGCCCTTATTGCGTTTGTCTGTACCACAACCGCTGTACCACTAGTTTGTATTGAAACTTGGGCGTTCGGCTTAGCGTACGTGGTTCTTTCTTAGTGGGGAATGGAGATCGAAAGAGATGGAAGGATTATGTTTGGATACGTCGGGGCACTGAAACGATTCAACGGCGACTGGTGGAAATCTGTACCGGATCGGGATTCGAAACCGGGTCCGCCCAACGGTCGCCTTAACCTTCTAGCTACGCGATCCGACCCAAATTTTTACAAGAGGCACGCTGCGGAAGTGGCGTCCCTATCCTTCATAGTCTTCTTACCACACCACATCAATACATATATATATATATATATATATATATATATATATATATATATATATATATATATATATATTAGTCAAACATATTTATATAATTACTCAGAATGACTGTACCTCTGCTGTTAAAGAGTGGAGCACCTTTTACCGAGTCTACTATTTGCTGCTTTTCCTCCATAATGTTACAGGCTCTAAAATCCCGAACATTTCACACGTAGTCCTCCGGGAAATCGTTGCGCTGGTATCCCCCTCTTTCCAACAATTTTGCAAACACCAGTGCAGAGGAGAACGAAAAATAACGTAGATAGGAAAGCAACAAATACTGACGTAATTTAATCGCTATAAAAATTACGCGAAGTAAATGTTGTAATTCATTCACTGATATTCCGCATTCAGAACTTATTGGAATGGGAAAAAATCAATTTTCTTTAGTAAAAAGCTTGAACGTGACTCATACTATACTCCTTGCAAATTTTCATGTCCTACTATATAATTATATGGTCCTGTACAGCTTCAGCAATTGGTAACGCAAACTGTAAACGAACTAAATAATTTTTACCCATGTGTGATCCAATGAAGTCGTCGCATAAGATTAGTGTGCTATGCACACTGAATAGCATGCAAAATCTTTTCATCCTATTCCTTTTCCAAAACTGATTTGTCACTGCTTTTGTGCCCTTCAGATGATCATACTTTAAAACGAGTTTCAAATGCCCAGTTTTGGTGCGATGTACCTTGTTTTCACTGTCCCACGAAGCGGAACAGAGAACGATACATATTACACGCCAGCCGCATTGGTGCAGATAATCCATTCCAAACTAGCTCCCATCCATGTCAATCTTCGTAAAAACATTTTGCGGTTGTCCGACAAAACAGCTTACTCATTGTTATTAAACAGGTCCGGTATGAATGATTTGTGTTAAAATACACAGGGAGCACAAATAACGCCCGCGGACCGTGTTAATCACAGAAGGCAGTCAATAAACAATGAGGCTGCGTGATCAGATACAGGTACACAGCCCGCCGCGGCTGGCCGCATTTCTACACATGGTAATTCATCTATCACTAACACTGACGTTCGCGCTTGTAAGCCTAGGGTGCAAGACCTCCCCCTCTCATTCGCCCTATTACGTTTTATTTTTTGGGGAGTTGCATTTAACTTTTCAGCTCTGAACTGTGGCGCGCTAAGTAAAACACTTTAAATTTGCTCTATCTCACTTCAAATAAATACCGAGCGAGGCGGCGCAGTGGTTAACACACGGGACTCGCATTCGGGAGGACGGCGGTTCAAATCCGCCTCCGTCCATCTAGATTTAGATTTTCCGTGTGCTCCCTGAATAACTCCAGGCAAATGCTGGGATGGTCCCTTTGAAAGGGCACGGCTGATTTCCTTCCCTATCCACCGCCAAAATAATCCGAGTGTGATCTCGGTTTCTCGTGACCACGCTGTCGCCGGAACGTTAAACACTAATCTTCAAAATGTTCAGATGTTTGTAAACCTATTGGACCAAACTGCTATGCTCATGAGTACCTAGACTTACACTAAGGAGAGTCGCAGCGGGATAGCCTTGCGCACTAAGGCGCCTTGCTGTGGTGGGCGCGGCCGTTCGCCGTCGGAGGCTCGAGTCCTCCCTCGGGCATGGAAGTTTGTGTTGTCTTTAGCATACGTTAGTTCATAAGTAGTGTGTAAAGTTTACGGACTGATGATCCCGCAGTTGAGTCCCATAAACTTAACAAGCATTTGACAACACACACACACACACACACACACACACACACACACACACACACACCTGTCCGAGGGAGGACTCGCACCTCCGGCGGGAACGGCCACCCAGTCAGTAGCATGATGCCTTAGACCACGCGGCCATTCCGCGCGACAATACTGATCTTCCTTCCTCCTTGTAAGATGGCACAAGGACTCCTTGGGTTCCTCATCGGCAGCAATAGGCAGTAGTAGGTAGATTTCGTGCCGTAGTGACTTTCAGATGTTTGTTGCCATCTGTGGGAGTAGGGCTTACTATTAATCGGCGTTCACTGACTTATCGTCGTCTACTTTGTCGTCTTTTTGTCGATTCGCAAGATGCCAAGTTACAGTCCGCGATCTAAAAGTCTTTAAAAAATGTTCAAATATTTGTAAATCTATGGGACTTAACTGCTTGGTTATTAGTCCATAGCTTACAAACAGCTTAAACTACGTTAAACTAACAACACATACACCCATGCCCGAGGGAGGACATGAATCCCCAACGGCGAAAGGCCGCGCGCACCGAAGCACGGCGCCCCAGTGCGCACGGCTATTCTGCCGCGGCAGTCTTTTATACATTGAAAATGTAGCGATCGGTCTGTTCGTCAAGACTACAACTTGTAACTAAAGGAAGTCAGAAACAACTGCGAAATAAAAGTAAATTTTAGCTTAAGGAAACTGTCAAGTACAACACTGTATTACTAGCATAGTAGTAGTACGCGAACCAGTGTAGTCTCAGTTTCATTTGTGTGTGTTGCTGTCCATTTACTCTCTGGCTTTTAACAGAAAAATTTTATATTACATGACGAGCTGAAAATAACAGTAATGCAAATTACAATCGTGTTCCGTGCATAAATGGTTAACTATTACTGAAGGAAACTACAAGGTGTTCCAGAAATCATTTTACAAATACTTGGGCTTCGAATTAATCACAATTTATCAGGAAAACAATAATTCAAATAACTATATGTCTGAAAATCCATTGCTTTCGAGTACTTAAAGAAGTTATACCTTTACATGTATGAGATAAAATCTAAATTAAGTTTGAAACCAATAAATAAAACTCATACTCGCAATCTTATCGTCTGCCTCTCCCTCCCTGTTATCGCACAACGTTTACCATCTTCTTCATATTCCCTGACCAAAAAAACCCTTTCAATTTTCCACCCATGCTGCTCACATTACTGAATACCCTTTCCCTCCCCAGCGCCCTTCTGCCAATGCAGGTTCTTCAGCATCTACTGTAGTAAGGGCATTCGTGTCTTGCGTTTTAAACTGTAAATAATTTTTGTCGTTTACATATTCGACCTTGAAAAGGACACAATAATTTTTAATATCGTCTTTTTCCCATGTTACATCCAATTTAATTTTGGATATTGTTTGTCTTTTAATCTTACATGTATATTTATGCAGTGTGTTGATTTTAACGGAAGACACTGAAATGTCACGAATCAAAAACTGTACACTGCTAATTTGTTTATATTGGAGGGGACATCTAATGATACTACACTTGCCCGCCCCCCCCCCCCCCCCCCCCCACGTATTCAAACCCGTGCGTGGATGGCAGCTTTGAAATCATCAATGGGAATCCCCGGTTTTTATCACATATTATGATTGTAGGGCAAAAACTACAAATGTTTCGTCTTAAACATTTTTCCGTTTCGCCACAGATGGCGTGATAGCCAACGAAATCAATGTGAGTTCACAACTCTGATTTACAACGTGCAGCTCGCTCCGTTTAATATTCAATGGCACGGGGGACCACACATTCATAATGCGAGAGTAGGACACGCCAGTAATTCGTACCGCTTACGTGGAAACCCCATCTGCATGAGATACCGAACACGGGACTATTCGATAAGCCACTATGGCAGTGCTGCGAACTACGACGAATCATAACATGTATTACATTGTGATCGGAGCTCAAAATGTTCAAATGTTTGTAAATCTTATGGGACTTAACTACGGGGTCATCAGTCCCTAAACTTACAAACTACTTATGAACTACTTACGAACTAGGACGGCACAAATATCCATGCCCGAGGGGGGATCCGAACCCCCGACCATAGTGGCCGTGCAGACCGTGACTGAAGCGCCTCAGTCCCCTCGGCCACCGCGGCCGGCTGATCGGAGCTCATGTATCTAGCAGACGTAGAACAGAAAGTAACTCTGAGTATTACGTATACAGTGCTTACTTCAAACAAATCTACCTATTATTCGCAGACAAGACGTGCGAATAGACTATGAACGCTGCAACCACAGAAGAAGAAATTGAAATGATCCTGATTCATGGGGAATGCCAGATAAATATTGGCGCTGCTCAAAATGTTCAAATATTTGTAGAGCTTATGGGACTTAACTACGGGTCATCAGTCCCTAAACTTACAAACTACTTATGAACTAGCTAACACTAAGGACGGCACAAATATCCATGCCCAAGGGGGGGATTCGAACCCCCGACCGTAGTTGACGCTTTTGTTGCCATGTATGCCAACTGCTGTCGTTCTATTACAAGGTTGTGAACGCCTTTAGGTCTGGTGGCGGTGTATAGAGGGCTATGATATAATAATAATGGAAGACACAAGTGCTGTTGGACATTGGTGGCCGTCGCTTCTGAGACGGAGGAAGGCGAGACCGTTCAGACGGAGTGCGCCTAGCGGGTCAACGATGCGGAGCGATGGCTCTGCCAAACTGCATGTGGTTTTTAGGCAGTTTCACCCATCGCGTTAGGTAAATAGCGGATTGGTAGCCTCACGTGCACGCTTCAGGACACGGGCTTTGCTGTGTGGCGACTAGCACTAGGTTGTTTGGTTGGCTAGGCGGCGGCAGGTAATTAGGGCGCGGGCGATGTACACAAGAGGCGGCGGCGCGACGCGCTATCGGAATGCCAGGCTCGCGGCCCACGCCCTTGGAATTCAATTCGCCGTCAGCGCCGGCGACAACTAAATTGCTTCAGATTCCATACGTGTGCACGAGCGCTGCAATCAACAGGTGAGCCGCCACATCTGCTACACTTTTAAGCTGCAGCTGCTGTCCACCTATTCCTACACACAATACCCACGTTTCACAGGAACGACATAGAAAAAGAAGGAAAATTCGCCACGCTTTCCCGGTCAGTCATCACAAGTTCAAATGTTTGTAAATCTACTGGACCAAATTGCTGTGATCATCAGTCCCTAGACTTAAAACCTACTCAGTCTAACTTAAGGACAAAACACACAAACACACACACATTCGTGCCCCAAGAAGAATTCGAATCTCCGACAACGAGCGACTGCGCGCTCAATAACAAGGCGCCTTAGAGCGCTCGGCCACTCCATTGCGGCTGCAAGGAACCATCCCAGCATTATCCTGGAGGGATTAGGAAAATTACGGAAACCCTAAATCAGGATCGTCGGATGAGGATTTGTGTCACCACTGTGAAAACGAGAGTAAGACTTATAAAGGTGTAACGTACCGTCACTTTCAGCCTGCTATCTGACGAAGCAGAAGAGCACGTAATTGGCGGTGCGATGTGGCGACATGTACACAACAGAGTCTGTGCGCAAGCTCGGATGGGAAAGGAAATCGAGCACGCCGTCTTCAAATGAGTCACCCGCGTAGCGATTTACGGAAATCACGACATATCTAAATATGGATCAGCGGGCGGTGGTTCGAATCGCCTTCCTTGAAAAAGCGCAAACATTGTCAGGTCGTCCGGTCCGGGAGGCAGATTAAAGAGACAACTTCTGTTGTGTCAACTTTTGGTTATGTGCGCGCGTCAACTGGCCAGTTTATTTCGGAAGACTGAAAACTACTTATTCCATTTTATTACGTAAATATCTAGCCTTGTGATCTAGTGGGAAGGTGCTTCAGTGAAAACCCAGAGGTCGCGAAATCGAATCCCGGATTTTTCTGTTTGTGTTTTAATCCAACAAGGATACAACATGAGTATCGGATTATAGATTTTCTTTATATTTATGGTACGTGAAGTTCAGAACTTAAATAACAATCAGCCAAAGCCATTCGACGCATCTCTCAAAATTTTTCGAGAAAATCGACTTTAATATCTAATGGTAATTTTTACGAAAAGTGCACGTGTTTTTGTTTAATCGTAATTTTCTATATTTTATGGAAGGTTGTTAATAATGATAGTCAATCAAGAAGGTTGTTAATAATGATAGTCAATCAAAAAACGTAAGTTACATTTTTTACAATATTGGCTTCACTATTAGTTGACGACGGTAGTATTTGATTGTTCAGATTGTGAAGAGCTACGGCACTGTATTTGGAAACTCATCTCCCTAGATACTAATGTCTTTCCAAGAAGCTACCCTACTAAACCATCATTTTAGGTGGCAACAGGGTTTACAACTCGTCTACATACACATAAACAAAAATTGACAGAACATATTCTATATAACTGAATGGAAAACGAAAAAATAGATATCCTGGTGGGAATCGAACCTCCGACACTGGTTGCAACGCCAGTACGCTACCACCCGAGGTAAGCCGAGAGATGCAGCAACCGATCTAATTACTGGTACTTAAGTGCACTTTGCAAAATTTAAAAGTCGATTTTCTCAAAAATATTTGAGAGTTGCGTCGAAGGGCTTTGGCTGATTGTTATTTAAGTTCTGAACATAAAGAAATTCGAAAATCCGATACCCATGTGGACTCCTCGTAAGACTTCACCTGCCAAGAACCCGAGGAGTAACCAGAAACGTAACGGGGTTCGAATTTCACGTTAAAGTGTAGGTCCTCTTTCCTTTTGGATAAATGGTGTACTTTTAAGACACGCAAGTCGCCGAAGTGGCGTGCACGTGAAAGACTTGCACCAGTCCACAGAGCTTCCCACATTTTTTATTATATTACGCAAATTCAACTGTATATATTGTTCACCACAAACTGCAATCTATTTCAAAACACAATGCAAAGGAAATGCAAAGAGAAAATGTCTGTGCATGTATGCCGTTAGACAATCGCTTACCAGAACCACTGACCTGTAGTGCTAGGGTAGATTGGTTGATGACACTTTGACTCACCTGAAAAAGAAAGAAAACGAAATTAGTATCATATCCTAAAATAGTTACGTAATACTAGCACATTAACAATCAGCTTAGATCAAAAAAAGCATTTGGAAATGTAAGACAACAAGGTTGCTAAACATAACGGTAATTAGGGAAATAAGACAAGAATGGGTCTTGAGACTTTATAGCTTGCCTGAGAGGACTCGAACCTCCGGCGGGAGCAGCCCCTCAGGTGTCATCTTATGTTTTATATACAGCCACGACCTCAGAAATGTGAGTTTTTAATTAAATAGCCGAAAGAAAGGTTTTGAGCCTAGTGCCGTTAGTACTTTTAATTGCCGGCCGCGGTGGCCGAGGAGACTGAGGCGCTCCAGTCACGGTCTGCACGGCCACTGCGGTCGGGGGTTCGAATCCCCCCTCGGACATGGATATTTGTGCCGTCCTAGTTCGTAAGTAGTTCGTAAGTAGTTTGTAAGTTTAGGGACTGATGACCCCGTAGTTAAGTCCCATAGCCTATACAAACATTTGATTTGATTTGTACTTTTTATTTGTGAAACCCCGCAGTTATTGTATTACTCCATGTCCTCCCCTCTCTGTCTATAACCTTTTCCCCCTTCTTCTGTCCATTTCCTGCTCCCCTAATTTTTCTGCCAACTTTCGTAGTGATCAAATGGTGTCCAAATATATTGCAAGGAACTCCTAGCACGTATCACACGGTCATAGTTAGTAGCGAAGTAAATTACATAGAAATAAAAATAACTAAATTTGTTGAAAAGATCTCAAAAGAACACAAAACTAAAATAAATGTAATTTTATCTGAATTTAGACCGAATTCTTTTTTCTAGATTTTTTACTTATTCTTCACAGTAAAACATTCGATGGTGTTATATACACCCCGGGGGCATAACGAATAAAACCAAAAAAGGATCAACCAAATGTGTCGCTCCTAAAAGTTACGATTTTTGCTGTATTCCGATTTTCCTTTGATTTTTCCCTCGAAAACATCACCAGAACCATAAAAAAACAAAATCAAATAGAGACCAAAAAATTAAAAAACACGCATAATCATCGTCTGAATCCTCAGTTTTGATCGTAACTTCGTACAAAAATCCCAAAGGAAAAAGCTCCCGAATTCTTCAGTTTTCCAGGTAACTATTGCATTTGTTGAGTTTCGAGTCCTCCCTCGAGCAGGGGTGTGTGTATTCTTCTTAGAATAGTTTAGTTTAAGAAGTTTGTAAGTCTAGGGACCGATGACCTCCCTTAGCTTAACAAACAATTGATTTTTTCCCTTCTGTTTCTTTCTTGTATCGAAAATTGCCAGTGTCCAATGGCATAGGCTGCGTCCCCGTTCGTTACTTACGCATCTTTTGTACTCAGTCTCTGACTGTGGAATACACTTACTTTCTATGCTTTGATCAATATCATTGTTTAATAAGCAACGTATTAGGAGACGAGGCATCGTTGCTAGGCTTCCCCGTTTGCCCGACCTTAATCCTTGGATTTATGACTATGTGCACACTTAAAAACCTTCGTGTATCCAGCACCTATCGAAGACGTGCACACGTTACATGATCGTGTCCCCCATGCTTCTGGCCAAATTGGAAAGCAGCCGGAAATGTTTGTGATACTTTGTGAAGGAAGGCTAGAGGACGAATAGTAGCCACATTGAACACTTCCGCCGGCCGCGGTGGCCGAGGGGACTGAGGCGCTCCAGTCACGGTCTGCACGGCCACTACGGTCGGGTGTTCGAATCCCCCCTCGGGCATGGATATTTGTGCTGTCTTAGTTCGTAAGTAGTTCATAAGTAGTTTGTAAGTTTAGGGACTGATGACCCCGTAGTTGAGTCCCATAAGGTTAACAAACATTTGAACATTTTTTGAACACTTCCTATAATGCTAAAAGATTCATAGCTCTCGAACAACAGAATGGCCCGTATTTCCAAAACTTTGTTTTTATTTATTTATTTTTGCACGCACCTGTTTGGAACGCCTTTTTTACGATGCGACTATTACAGTGCTACTTTATTTAAGAATATGCGACGTTTTAAGTACTCTGTAATTTTAGTACTTCAGGATTTACTGAAGGGAACGTAATGAGTGGCAGAAATTAGTTACAAATGTATGCGAAATATCTGACGACCGCTCAGAGGAGATTACAGCAGGTTCACACTAGAGAATTAAAATATTAGACGGCATTTAGCTATTTCATGAAATTTAAAATGAAATAACTAAGAAATAACTAACCATTACTTAGAAAGTGTACAGAGAAGATAAGGCTAAGTGTAAGCTATCAGTTTTATTCCCTGTAATAGCACTCAAATATTTAATACGTCAGTATCCTTCTAATGACCACGATGTCTTTGAGACGTTATCGGAGGCGAAATAAATAAGTATCCAAGCCTGTGCTCAACGGGTAGTCGTCGGAAACATACAATCATCGGCAGGAGCTACAATAAACTTATTCTGTGGGCACAGTCAACCGTGAAAACACTGCTTACGCCGTGCCAGAGAAAAGTAAAAGACGATTTTTTACGTAGTCTGGCTTATAAGTGATTACACTATTTCATAATGGGATGCGTCGAAACAGCGATCAGCTTATCTACTTCCCGCACGCACATCTTCTCCCGGATAATTCACTAACTCTTTTCAGATCTTGTACCTAACAACAAACAATTTATTTCAGAAAATTAGTAACGAGCATGTATGCCTTTACATTATAAAATTCTTTGCAATGTTCAATCGTTCTAATATGTGAAACCTACGATATTGTATGCACATCGACAGCAGCGACAAATATATTAAATTTTCGTATGATTCTCCTCTCATGATAAAATAAACTTAAGTCAATGTTGCTGCATAAAACTAAGAGTTGACAGCTTTTTCTTAAAGTCTACGAATTAACGTCAAAGTTTACCACGATAAGCTCATCGGCGCACAATATAATCACCATCACAATTTGTCCCGTGCATGATTTCTAGAAGGAAATAAGGAAGGAAGCCTCGGGTTTTACATTGGTCGACAGCGTGGTCATTAGAGGCAGATGAGCTCACTTTCAGATTTATGACTAAGGATGGGGAAGGAAATCGGCCGTGTACCTGCAAAGGAACCAACCCAACATTTGCCAGAAGTGATTTAAGGAAATTGCGAAAAACCTCAATCTGATGACAGGAGGTAGATTCCAATCATCATCCAAACGATACTACAGATATTTCAGTTTTTACGTGTGTTCTATTAAACGGCAATTTACAAACACGGTAGTTCTTATAAAACAAAAGTTTTGACTACAATTTTATAAGATGATAACACTTCGCATCCGGGAAAGAAAAGTGACACAAATTCAAAAAATGTTCAAATGTTTGTAAAGCTTATGGGACTTAACTGCGGGGCCAACAGTCCCTAAATTTACAAAATACTTATGAACTAAGTAATACTAAAGACGGCACAAATATTGATGGCCGAGGGGGGATTCGAACCCCCGACCGTAGTGGCCGTGCAGAACGTGACTGACGCGCCGCAGACCGCTCGGCCACCGCGAGTGTATCCCGCACTCAAAGAAGCATCATTCCTCGACAAAGTGGATTACAGTTAACAACTACGGCAAATCTTAATAGTTTACTAAATGTTTGCGAATAGTCTAGCTAAGGCGGGACTTGAGTTTTACCAAGTGAGATATGGGAAACCGCCTATAACGTTGCCTGGCCGGCACAACGCGCCACCTGGATAATCCGCCAGGTAGGTTCCAGACGCCGCGCGGTCTAAGGCGCCCTACCACAGATTGCACTGCCGCTTCCAGCCGGAGATTCGAGTCCTCCCTCGGGCATGGATGTGAAGTTAGTCTAAGTCTAGAGGCCGAAAAACTCAGCTGTTGGGTCCCTAAGGTTTGCTAACAGCTCCCCGTCCCGCAGAGCGGAGCTTTAAACGACGCGTCTAACCGCCCCCCCCCCCCCTCATCCAATGACATAGTTTAATATAGTGGAAACGTCAGATGGTCAAGGTGCACAGCGCAATTACATGGGAAGAAGCTGAAGGCGTTTGTTTGCGCAGCAGTTCTTTATAAGAAACACTATTCTTTTTACTTCACTGTTACTCAAATGTGTTTCTAGGTAAAATACGTAATTTAGATACATGTTTCTGCTTTCATTTAGCCTCCTTCTCCGCAGTTGCGGTTATGCAGTTTCTGTTGTGTTCCTAGAGGGTCGGGTTGGTACACTTAAGTCCGAAATTCCAACCGGATGATGTAAGTGTGCAAACCGCGGCCTGATAGTAAATGTAAAATCCAGGCACACACGCGCGGTTTGACGAGGCGCGCGCAGGCGAGTGAAACTGGATGCGCAGCGGCGCGCGATCGTGCCTGTGACAGGCGAGCTGTGAAGTCCGCGGCAACCTTTCATTAGGGGCCGCGCGGCTTTTGTTTCGCCCACATCTTCACGCTCGCCGCTGCGTTCACATTCGATTTCCTTCAGTAGCGCCAACTCTTTTGTACCGCACGGACCCACCTGCAGTACAACATTCCACCAATCACTGGACGCATGTAAGGCAAATGCATTTTATTTGACAAATTGATGTACTCTTCCGACATCTGAACCAATGTCTGTTTTTAGGGGGACATTTATTTATTTATTTACGCAGACTTATAAAGTTAATGTTAACTGTGATGTTTCCACGCTAAAAAGTTAAGTGAAGTAATTTTTTCGGCGAGCGAAAGTTTTTCTTTTAATTGAAATCTCCTGTGCTGTATCATTCTATAATAAGGTGAGATTTCGGATATTGTACATACGAATCATTCAGTTCCACCATACCTACAATCTACGTGGACTGCAGAAATGTTCGATTATGTTGCAGATGAGTAATTTATATAACTAATCATTACGTGATGTCGAACACTGCATGTGAGAGAAAAAGGAAATAATTTTAGAAACGATTATATCTGATGTAGTTTACATAAAGCAGACTATACGCGAAGGCTATGCAGCAAGGCTGAGGCTGAAAAAAAGGGGAAAATGAAAAATTAGGGTTTAATGTCCGGTCGACAATGTTTTCATTACAGAAGGAGCACAATCTCGGATTGTTTCTTGTTAAGGATGGGAAAAAATCAGCCGTGCCATAAGGAAATGCCGCGTATTTTTCCTGGAGTGAATTAGGGAAATCGCGGACAACCCAAATATGGATGCTCAGAACCGGGTTTGGTGTGTTGCTGAGACGGTTGCGTCGATTAACCCTTTCATCACAGAGCGAGGTGGCCCAATGGTAACTGACTGGACTCGCATCCGGGAGGAAGGTGGTCAAATCCACCTCCGGCCATCCAGATTTAGGTTTTTCGTGATTTCCCTAAAATCACTCAAGGCAAATGCCCGGATAGTTCCTTGAAAAGGGCACGACCGATTTGCTTTCCCATCCTTAGCCAAACAACACGAGCGTAAGGTCCGCCTCTAATGACCACTTTGTCGACGAGACGTTAAACACTATTCTTCCTTCCTTCCTTTAATCCTTTCATCCCCAAATTATGATTTCAGCTTTTGAAAAACTAAAGTTCAGTGTTTTCTGTATTGAAGAAACTCACTAAACATAAAAATGTCTAACATTTTTTTATCGAACAATTATTTTTCATGTCATGTTTGTCATGCATAACACCCAAATTTGTATCGATGTATATCTTTACTTCGGATGTTATTTTGTTGATTGTTAACACTGTCAGATCAATAATACTAGCATAATCTTCACCACGGCATTAAAGAAAAAACAATTCCTGCTAAAATAAAATAACAAATCACCGTCACAGTCACGAACAGACGGCAACGGTCAACCTACAAGTCCAAATTCAAATTTTTGTAAAGCTATGGAACCAAACTACAGTAGTCAGCAGTCCCTAGACGTACGAGCTACTTAAACTAACTTATGCTAAGACAACACACACACACACACACACACACACACACACACACACACAAGGTAGGACTCGAACCTCCGACAGGGAGCAAACTAGCCTATTCAGCGAACGTTTCAGACGCACACCGTAAAAACTATTCAGAGGCAGGCAGCTAGGTTTGTTGCTGGTAGTTTCGATCAATCCGCGAGTGTTACAGAGATGCTTCGGGAACTGAAATAGGAATTGCTGGAGGGAAGACGACGTTCCTTTTAGAAACACTATTGAGGAAATTTAGAAGGCTCGAATTTGAAGCTGGTTGCATAGCGATTCCACTAACATTTCGCACAAAAACAAGAGAAATTAAGAGTTAATAGACACGTACTGCCATTATTCTGTTTTGGGGAGGAACAGAAAAGGAAATGTTAGTAGTAGTAGTAGTAGTAATAGTAGTATGCTTCGTCACCAACTTCGCAGTGGATTGCGGAATATGTACACATGTATAAAGCGGAATACTGTTATGTCATGTCACCGCTATTGACGCGATACTTCGCTGTAAGTGCGTAGAAAAAACTGCTAACAACAATCGGAGGTGTAAAAGTAACGGCACAAACTAAGTGTATAGTACTGCGGTGCGCGCGGTCGTTCGCCGTTAGGAGTTCAAAATGTTCAAACGTTTGTAGAGCTTATAGGACTTAACTAAGAGGTCATCAGTCCCTAAACTTACAAACTACTTATGAACTAGCTAATACTAATGACGGCACAAATATCCATGCCCGAGGGGGCATTCGAACCTCCGACCGTAGTGGCCGTGCAGACTATGCCTGGCGCGCCGCAGAACGCTCGGTCACCGCGGCCGGCGTCAGGAGTTCGAAACCTCCCTCGGGCATTGGTGTATGTGTTCTCTCTAGGTTAGCTTACCTTAGTTTAAGTAGTTTGTAAGCTAGGGACTAATAACCAAGCAGTTGAGTCCCATAGATTTACAAACTTTTGAAAATTTGAACAAATTTAAGTAACGTCCTTTGGTGTAAAATACATAACTGTTTTCAGTGTGTTCAGTCCTATAAGCCTATCAAACATTTTAACATTTTTTTTTTCAAAAATCGAGCCCACTGCAGGGCTCAACATACTGTCACATGAAAACAGGAAGAAGATGCACTTTAAAAACTAAAATATCTGTAGTGTGGGAAAACTGGAAAAACTTCTTTAACGGACGGTCCATCTTGACCGCGACTCAGTTTGTAAGCTCTTATGTTGGACTTAATACTGAGAACGGGGGAGAAAATGAAAAGAATCTAAATTTCTGCTGCTACAGCAGGACTACTAGAAAGCAAAGAAACAATTACCCGAAATAAATTTAAGATCCGTGCGCTTTCTTATTGCCGTCTTCTGTATTTAAGAGCGGTTGGTTACCGCGACCGCTATCGCGCTACACATCGGAGATGATAGCCGGTGATTTACTGATTCAGTTTTAATTGGTTGTGTGCGCCACCTACCGCAATATTCGAGGAAACGAATAAATAGCCCGTTTATCTGGAGCTCGACGCATTTAGCCTTTCCACAACTCTGGGCGCACAATGAAAGGGACGCGCCTCTTGTGAAGAAGATTCCCCACTGCGGATCTGAACAAGACGTCGATATGCAAACGTTCTCAGTCCGGGGATCCACCTCCCCTTCTCGTGGCATACTGAATAAAGCATTCATATTGCGGCCTTTTCGTCTGTTAACTCCAAGTCGCGAAAGCAAAAAACCTTTTTAACCAGTCGAAGTATTCTGGCTGGCCCTTGAAAGTGATATCACTTAACTGATTACAGGCTTACCCGTAAATACTGAGCACGTGTTTCGCTATTCTTTATTTTTTAATATTACTTTATCGGCTTTAGGGCGACTCCAATCAGACACCTAAACAATAGATTTGAAGGTAATATATTATCAGGATATATTAGGGGTACACAATTAGTGTTTGTGACACCATCATATCCTAAAATTACTATCATTGTCTCTCATTCGACTTACTTTCGGAAACAAATTCCCGTTTAGCAATACCTATTATGTTGTATTGTGGACCTAGCTGCAGTTGCTTTTCTAATTCAACAACATGGACTTAAGGAAACTCGTGCCGTGGTCTGGACTCGAAACCGAGTCTACCACATGTACAAATACATTGGCTTAAGTAGGAAGACATGGGAATTTTGTTCTCACGGGGTACGTGCTTAAGTAGGTATGAATCCCGTGAGCTTGACTGGTGCAAGAGTTAGCAAAAATGTATAGTAAGCAAGAGACCCAGGTTCGTGTCCCAGTCCGACACAAATTTTCATATGCGCCTCCTGCTTAATTACAACATCTAACCTTACTAAATCTATATTTAGAGCAGCTTCAGCATCACACAGCGATGGCTGTTCTTACTTGTAATACCTATCCGGGTCTTCGTGATTTTCCTGTATCTCAAATGCTGGAATGACATCCTTCCGTAACAAGCTCCCCGTCAGTAATGGTATTGTTGGTGGTGCTAAGTTAAAATGTAAACTCTTCTCATTTCATATATAGGTACTTTCGTAAGAATAAACATAATTTTGTAAACGTCAAAATGTCGTGGACTGAGGTCGCAAACTCGAGTTTTAGACGACTGATATTCCTGCTGGCCAGTCGCTCCATTCTCTGCAGCAGAAGAAAATGTGATTTAGGTGTTCCGATCCACCGCACTGCCACGATGGGAGTGTCTGATTAACATCATGCGAGCTCCCAGCACCCAAGTCTTGTTGATGTAGTGTCTTCCCCTTGTCGTTTGCCAAGCTTCTACCTGTGATGTCCTCCTACACACTTCCGTGCGTCCATCCTCACTATAAAATTCTACGAGTAACCTCTGCTAACATGCAAGTGGTTATCTAGCAATAATACACTACGCAGAGGCGTAATTGAGAGACCAATCGTAATCGTCTACCTCTTACTCCCGCTTGTTGCTTTGCACGCACCATGTCAGTGAACAAATGTACCCTGTTACGAGCTCTGCAGTTTTAGATTGTGTGAAGCGGAAAGTGGGAAACGGAACATGGAAATCAAATTTAAAATTACGGTTAGACATTAAAAGACTTATAAATGTGTAAAAGTTTGTATGGCTTTGGTGGAATTTCAAACAAAAATCTGTGAAGTTCTTGTAACTTAATAAATGTCCCCATTATATGTAACACATCAGTACCACATGGAATTTTTTCCTGACGGATTGAAATGTGCCATTGTTACACCTCTCTATAAGAAAGGCGATAAGATACAATTACAGTCCAGTTTCCTACTGACGCCGCGGCGAAGTGGCCGAGCGCATTGAGGCGTTACGCTCCGATGCGCGAGGCCGTTCCCCTTAGGGGGTTCGAATCCTCCCTCGGACATGGATGTTTATGATGTCTTTAGTATAAGTTGGTTCATAAGTAGTTTGTAAGTTTAGGGACTGATGACCCCGCAGTTAAGTCCAATAAGCTTAACAAACATGATAACATTTTTTTTTTCCTTACTGACGTCTTTTTCCAAAATGTTAGAAACAAAAGTATTTATACAACACATGAGTCCGGATTACAGAAAGTGTGTTCAAGTGGCAACACCATTTACACATTCAACCCTGGCTGTTACAAGCCAGAAATGATAAAATAAAAGGCTATAGAACTGATTACGTTTTGAATCATGCTTAACAAACAGAATACAAAATATGATGAACAATTGAAACAATGTTGGGAAAAAAAAGGAAAAAATCTAGTGACTGGCGAAAAATCGCGGAGAAAGTCTCACAATATTCCTATTCCTTCTATGTGAATGATCTTCTACTTACCGTTCATCAGTTAGAATTGGTAGTTTTTACCGACTATAAGAGTTTTCTAATAGATGCTATCAGACAAGAAGTTTCTCTAACAATTATTAGTGGTTTACTGTAACTGACTTTTCCTATATTTTAAGAAAAGTCTTATATTCAGTTCTGTACAAAAAATGGTCACAGATACAGCTGATGTAGCAGATGAATGGTAGTTAGTAAAACGAAATAATGCTCCACATTTATGGGCGTAGTCGCTGATGCGCAAACGACACATGCAGTTGCGAAAAACAACCAGTAGTTAAAACTGACAGTAACGAATGTGTAAAATAAAGCCAATGGTGATTCGAACACACTATTTGAAATTTTGAAGGTAGCAGGAGTGAATATGTGAAGCGAAAAGGCATGTACTAGTTGCACGGAACAGATAATATTTATAAAGAGTTGAAGAGCACCAAAACGACAAGGGTGGAAGACAGGACTGTAATGTTATTCTATTTGTATACTGAGTAAGCTGTGAAGAAAAACAAAGACAGGGAGAAGAAATAAAAATCTTTGCAGTTTGCCGATGAGATTGTAATACCATCACAAACAACAAAGTGCCTGGAACGGAATGAAGGGTATAACATGAACATTACCAAAAGCAAAGCGAGGGTAATAGAGTGTAGTCGAATACAATCAGGCGATGCTAAAGGAATTAGATTAGGAAATGAGACAATAAAAGTAGTAGATAAGTTTTTATTTTAATTTGTGCAGTAATATAGCTTACGATGTTCGAGCAGAAGAAGCTATAAAATGCAGAATATCTGAGGGAAGAAAACTATTTCTGAAGAAGTGAAATTTTTCAACATCAGCTATCAATTTCAGTTCAAATTCAAGTGTTTGTAAAGCTATGGGACCAAAATGCAGTGGTCATCAGTCCCTCGAGATACAAACTGCTAATGCTATGGTCCTCACGCACACACCCATGCCCGAAGGAGGACTCGAACCTCCGACAGGGAGCAGACGCACACACCGCAGCAAGGCGCCTCAGAGCGCACGGCCACTCCCACGCGGCTCCATCTAAGTGTGATGAAGCATTTTCTGAATGCATTTTTCTGGAGTGTAGCCTTGTATGGGATTGAAACATGGACGAAGAATAAATAGTTCAGACAAGATGAATACAGATGCTTTTGAAATGTGAAACTGCAGAAGAGTGCTGAAGTTTAGATGGATAGATTACGTAATCAATGTGGAGGTACTGTATATAATTGAAAAGGAAATCGTAAATAATTGACTAAACGAAAGTATCGTTTTATAGGAGGCATTCCGAAACATTAATGAATAGTCAATTTAGTAATATTGAAGGCAGCAACTACTACTCGTGGAAGCTAGCGTTTCATTAAACATGGAGCCACAGAGGGGCTGTTGCGGACGTTTGGCCACGGAGTTAATTATAAAATACTGTACTAATATAATCTAAGCTTTTCACTCAGAAACCATTTAACAAGAAATGCCTCACATTTAGATGCGGCAACGTATCACAAGACGCTACAATTCGCCTGTAATTTTTTTTTTTTTTTTTTTTTTTTTTTAATAGAACTTACTTTTAAGGTAGTTACATGACTAATAACTAATAAGGTCTTCATTAATATCAACATTAATTACATATTAGAAGTGAGTAGTTCAACAGCAATTCAACAAAATACTTGTTCGAATTACCCATGGAATATATTAATAATCAACCAACCATCACCTTCCTTTTCTGCGTTAAAGCTGACACAACTGCAACCTAACAAGTCTGCTGCCAAAGTTTTCAATAGAGTACGTTATCCGGCTAATTACGTGTTTCTTGAGTTGTGTACGAAGTATACAACAGTTCGCGTCAAACGGCGCCAAACAACAAACTCTTAAGCAGTTTCGCTTCTTAACAGCGACTGAGATTGACTTGCAGCATCTCCAGCCAGCTTAACACATTTCTCAGGGTCCACTCTCACACACTTATTTATATGACAAATGAAACGAAAACTTACTTAGCTATTAATATAATGATGCCACGTTAATTGAGTACTCGCTGGCAGGCTTCTTGCGTCCAGCTGGCGCGGGTATTATCGGGGACTACTAGCAGCAAGAGTAATGGAATGTAGTCGAATAAATCAGGCTACGCTCAAAGTATTTTTATGACGAAACTATTCTAACAGCAAAATAACTGATGGTGGCCGAAGTACAGAGGATATAATACGCAAACCGGCTATAGCAAGAAGGCGTTTCGAATAAATTGATATTTATTTCATAAAATTTATACTTTAATCATTATCATCATCATCATCATTAGAGACTGATTATGCCTTTGAGCGTTCAGTCTGGAGCATAGTACCTCTAATAAAATTCCTCCTTGATCCCCTGTTCAATGCTAACATTGATGCCTCGTCTGATGTTATGCCTTTTACTTCAAAATCATTCTGCACTGAATCTAAGTACTTTCTTCTTGGACTACCTCAACTTATCTCACCCTCCGCTGCCGAGCTCATGAGTCTTCTCAGGTAGCCTTGCTTCTCCCATGCGTGTAACATGACCCCACCATCTCAGTCTGTTCGCTCTAACTGCTTCGTCTATGGTGTTCATTCCCAGTATTTCTTTGATTTCCTCATTATGGACACACTCATGCCATTGTTCCCATCTATTAGTACCTGCAATCATTCTCGCTACTTTCATATCTGTAACCTCTACCTTATGAATAAGCCAATCTGTATCAACCCAACTTTCACCCCCAAACAACAAAGTTGGTCAAAAGATAGAGCGGTGCACTGCTAAATTAGTCTTGGTACTGACTTCCTTCTTGCAGAAGAGATTAGATCTTAGCTGAGCACTCACTGCATTAGCTTTGCTGCACCTCGAATCCAGTTCTTTCACTATGTTGCCATCCTGTAAGAAAATACATCCTAGGTACTTGAAACTGTCTACCTGTTCTAACTTTGTTCCCCCTATTTGGCACTCAATCTGTTCTCTTTCCCACGGACATTACTTTCGTTTTGGAGATGCTGATCTTCATATCATAATCCTTGCACCCCTGATCCAGCTCTGAAATAATAGTTTGCAACCTTTCAATCGAATCGACCATTACAACTAAGTCATCCGCATATGCGAGACTGCTTATTTTATTTTCAACTATTTTAATCCCGCCCTGCCAGTCTACTGTTTTCAACATATGATCAATGAATAGTATGAACAACAGTAGTGACGGGTTACAGCCTTGCCTTACCCCTGAAACTACCCTGAACCATGAGCTTAATTTGCCATTTACTCTAAATGCTGCCTGACAGTCTACGTAGAGCCCTTTAATTGCCTGCAAGTCTTAGGAAATAATTTTCTAAAGGCCCAAGTGTGAAAGTAAGAAGTAGATGATAAGAAGTTCAGACATGAAGATAACAGAAACTTTTCAAACGTGGTGAGACAGAAAAATGATGAAGATTAGGTGCATACATTGAGTAATTGATGGAGAGGTGCTGAATAGAATTAGGGATCAAATTATGATACAGTAGACTAAAAGACGGGATCAGTTGAAGTTAACAGATTCTAGGACAAAAGGAATGGACAGTTTGGTAACGGAGAGAAATGTGTGAATGATGAACAGCAATCAGTATTTGCGACTGATTGCTGTTCATTATTCATTTGTGAATGGATGAATGATAAACAGCAATCAGTCGCAAATACTGATGCTGTTCGTCATTCACATATTAGAACACAATCACTGATCCACAGTCGTGATCCAACATGGAATCAAAGTTGAGGAGAGAAGTGTGTGCAGGGGGAGGGAGAGGGAGTAGGGTAACCACTGTAGAGGGAAGCCAAGAGGCGAGTAGACGTGTCGTTATTTATGCTGTTTTTATTTATTTATTTTAAGACTTGGCAGATGAGCTGAAAGTATTTTGAATGCTGATCTGAGGCAACTTGTTGTACTTGAGAAATGCACTCCCACCACAACCTTCAGAAGAAAATATTATCCACGCCTCGATTTGAAGATGAAATATTTAAGCTTGCTCGACGGTGAGATTACGGCCACTGGTTAAATATGAGTCCCACGAATAACAGTGCACTCTAAACGAAAATATTCGTTATAATTCCAACAGAATACTTTAGGTGTCTTACTGTCAGCAAAATCATATAACTGCAAGGTTGGTATGTATTAATGATCTGCTGGCTGCTCTACTAGGTTACTGGCGGGCGAGGCTGTTCACAGTAAGTTGAACCGCAGAAAAAAAAAAATTGCTGCGATGAGGAAGAAGTAAGTAAATTTCCTATATTGCTCAAATGTTTGTAGAGACTATGGGACTTAACTACGGGATCATCAGTCCCTAAACTTACAAACTACTTATGAACTAACTAAGACTAAGGACGGCACAAATATCCATGCCCGAGGGGGGATTCGAACCCCCGACCGTAGTGGCCGTGCAGACCGTGACTGAAGCGCCTCAGTCCCCTCGGCCACCGCGGCCGGCTGCTCATAGAAGGTGGCAGAAATCCACTACACTGTCGTCATAAAATCAACAGAAAAACGGTAACGCCTGAGGAGTTACTAAAAGCGCGCATAGCCTCCTCCAAATATTTTGTTAGCACCTACCTACAGAGGAAGATATGACCATATTAATAAAATATGTGGAATCATATCCAAAACGGAAAAATTTAGGTGTTCCCTTTTCCTGTGCTTTATTGGAAAATAGAATGGTAGAGAAATATGAACCCTCTACCATCCACTTAAATGTGACTTGCAAAGTAAATACGTAGACGAAGTCTATCGAGCCACGACTTCGCCGTCAAGCCCCGTACACCGAGGCGTAGTGCCGCGACAGTGGAACATAGATCCCGGAGATGTTCAGGCCACGGTGTGGAGTGGAGGCCCTGCGCACACGTGCACCGGCAGGGTGCGGGCCCGTGAATGGCCGGTAAGGTACTGCTTGGGCGCAGGGCGCAGGGCGGCCCACGTGGTGCGGCGCCCTTGGCCGCCGCGTGGGGAACAAACCTGTCTGGCCGCGGCGCGCGCGCGGCGTTGCCACTTGGCGCATCGCGAAAATCTCCACGCGTCAATGACTCCAGCTGCCACTGCCCGAGACCACTTACACCGCTAAACCTCTTCTCACCCGTCTTCACTTAACAAATACCGTTTTCTTTTACTATAAGGGTCTGCGATGACTGCCGCGGCGGAGTGGCCGAGCGCATTGAGGCGCTATGCTCTGTTGCGCGAGGCCGTACCCCGTCGGGGGTTCGAATCCCCCCTCGGGCATGGATATTTGTGCCGTCCTAGTTCATAAGTAGTTTGTAAGTTTAGGGACTGATGACCCCGTAGTTAAGTCCCATAGATTATACAAACATTTGAACATTTTTGAATCCCCCCTCGGCCGTGGATGTTTGTGTCGTCTTGAGTATAAGGTAGTTTGTAAGTTTAGGGACTGATGACCCCGTAGTTAAGTCCCTTAAGCTTTACAAACATTTGAACATTTTAATTTGACCTAGCAGTTATCTCCAATAAGCTTAACAAACATTTGAACATTTTTTGAACGATATACGGAGAGTAACTAGCTTTATTATAGATCACGAACATTATTTGTTAGATTTTACTTTGAAAGGAAATGAATTGTAACTCAGAAACGAATGACTGTCCGACATTTGTTGATGTGGACTTGTGACGAAAACACACCAGAAAAATTTGTAAAAATATTTTTAATACTACCACACAAATTTATTCTCCCAACAAAACTTATATGCGCAACAACAAATGTAATATTAACATGATCAGCATCCTGAAAATGAAATGGCTCACATCGTTATTTGTGTACATCGGTAGAATAATTGACAATGGCTGGTTCCTGTCTCTGTTTTGCAAGAATCGTCATGCATTCTGTACACAGCCATAACCTCAAAAATATGAGTTTTCAACTAAATAGCAGAAAAAAGTTTTGGTTCCTAGTGACCATTACGTTGCCCAGGTATTAATTTAATCCCATCTTCTATTAGTCTAGCTTCTCTCTCTGCCCATGTCCTCCTCCTTTCTCTGACCATTTCCTAATCCCCCTCTATATACCTCCATATTTCTGACAACTCTCGCAGTGATCGGTGTCAAAGTATATTGTGAACAGCTCTCTAAACGTGCACCATACGATGGCTTTCCGTAGCATAAGAACATTTGTGTACTTAGTAGCTAAATAAATTGCAACAGAAATAAAAGTAGCTATATTTGTTGGACGGATCACGAAACACGGAAGTGAAACAAATGTAATTTTACCAGAACACCATAGTCCGTTTGATTACTACTCCAATGCTTTTCTTCATTGTCGATGAGATGAAGACATTTGAACGATCGCAGTGAGGAAGAAGCCAAGTAACAGTGAGCACGTAGCAATAAAGAAATTAACGCCGGACGGTAGCGTCTGTGCGCTTTCTGTTAATAAGCTGTCACTGCGCTACAATTATGGTGATATAATCGGCGTTGTATACAGGCGCAGTCGTGGGCTTCTCAGCCAACACAGACAGAAACAAGGGCCAAACTGCAACCGAATATGTGAGTGCACTGCCCTATTGTCTACCCTCACTTGCAAACTTCATTAGATTTTCTGTAGTTTTCTTGAGAGTTTGAGCTACCAGTTTAACTCGTAGCACATGACTGGCAGTCACGGAAAATATAAGCAGACGAGTGTCGAATATGTTGATGCAATATTTTTTTCAATATTTACAATGTTGATGCATACATATGTATTCTATGTGAAGATAGATTGCTGAGATAGATGATCGTTCTTTAGTTTTGTTTTGTTTCTTTTTAAGTATGAAATAATTCAAAAGCTTTATTTGGTGACACACAGGGTATTTTGCACGTCGTGCTATTAACCATATACAAATGCTGACGTGGTAACACAAATAAGCCGCGCGGTTTAAGGCGCCTTCCCCTTAATAGCGTGATCGCTCCCTGTCGGGGGTTCGAGTCCTCCTTTGGGCTTGGGCGAGCGCGCGCGGGGGGGAGGGGGGGTTGTGTGTTTGTTTGTGTGTGTGTGTGTGTGTGTGTGTGTGTGTAGTTCTTATCGTAAGTTAGATCAAGTAGTCCTTTAGGTCTACTGAAATCCGAACGTTTTGAGAACAAACAAATAAGTTAAAAATACGCGTATCTTGATGATGTGCTACGATCGAAACTGCTTGCTCAACTTATGTCATTCATCATAGTAATGGTTAAATGCGACTTTTAATAAATACAAGTTATGGAGCACCAACTACTGTAATACGTAATACAAGACATTTATTTTGTACTTGGTATGGTTCGGTAACCAAGGAAGGAAGTATCAAACAAGTAGAAATGTCACACATTCAGTATGACCTAATACATACTGACAAACTCACATTTCCCAAAATAGAAGGTGTTATGTTATTGCTTTCTTCCATCACTCGTATAAAAGTGTAAATGTGGAGCTGCAATGAAGTGATCAATCACAGTAGAATTGGACAGCTCGTGACAACGTTTTGAATAGTATGAACAGTGTGGGTTGTGATTTTTCCCCCCAGAAAAAGGTACGGATTTCAATAAAGAATACCTTTTCCGTGATCCTTACAACTGTGTTATACGGTACTGGTTCTCCAGTCAAATGTTTGTAAATCTAAGAGACTCAACGGCTGCGGTTATCAGAGCCTAGGCTTACCAACTATTTTAACTAACTTATGCTGATGACAACAAAACACACATGCCCGAGGAACGGCGCGAACCTCCGACGGCGAGCAACCGAGCGCTCCGCAGCAAGGCGCCTTAGAGCGCTCGGCCACTCCACCGCGGCGAGTCTCCAGTCACTGTTTTCTGTGTTATCTATACATTTTATTGCCATCTAACATGAACTGTACACAAACGCAGAATTTCATAGATAAATGAGCTCAATGGGTGAGAAAAGTGCACACATCACTATATTTTATCATTTTTATTTGTTTTTAGCATTTAGAGGAGGGGCACTTGTCTTGTAAGTCAGTGCAATGTATTACGCGTCTCTAATGAGCACGCTGTGAACGAGACGTTACATCCCAATCTTTACAAACGCAGGGTTTAACAGTAAAGAATTTTGTCAAATACTGTCTCAGTTACTGTGTTTTCTTTGTCTCAAAGGCTTCAGTAGAACATTGCTTAATTAGCTAAGAAGAAGGCGCCATTTACGTTAGAAAGCATCGGTGGTTCCAAGAGAATGGTTTGCAGTGCGAAGTTCCCCCGCCCGCTGCGGAGTACAGGGGCTTATTTCACAAACTCAATCCTTTGCTGACGCCGCAACTGCAGCTTACGCTCTGCGGCTGGGGAAAACCATTACTTCGACTAAATAGCTCATTCCTCGTTAACGGTGTACGCAATACCGGTAATCGTGAAGCAAATTGTTGCCAAAATTGAAGTACATCTGTAAGCTATCCTAATCTACGAGTCAGGCTTAATTTTTTCGCCGTTAGTTTCTTTTTATTTTCTGTAGTTTTTGCTACACACGACATAAAATACATGTGTCTTTCTCCGGTATAGGGAGCACCACTAAGCAGCACAGGGTTTCCTATCGTTGATAAATTATTGACATTCGCAAAAGAAGAGATAAAGGGGGTAAAATAGAATCCACGAACTATGTCAGCGAACTACTCATTATTTCTTCTCCATTTTATCAGATTGCGTTTTCATCAGTTGTTGAAATTTCGGGACGTCGTCTTCTTCGAAACAAATAGGGTTACCTTTCGATTGAGTCCCCTCGTAACGCATTTTAGCAACATTTTACAAATCTCCACTTGAGATAATTTGTGACAAAACTCAATCGTACGGTGGTATGGTGTTCCAGTCAACCAATTTCAATTAAATACGCAGAATATAACAATTTAAAAAAGTCTTATAGACTTGAGTATTTAATTAAATCACGCGGATACTTTTTTCTGGCAAGCGCATCAGAACTTTCTGCTATATACTTTTATTGTAGTCGCAATAATAGAATAAGACTAAAAGCGTATAAAAGAAAACATTTTTAACGACTGTGGAATACTGAACCCAATGTAGTTCCAAGACAAGTCGATTATCCTAAAAAGAGTGATTTACAGAGCAATAAAACTAGTAACTACTGCTGCTAAGCTTAACCATTATTTCTTTATAGGTAGATAAATTTCGCCTCTACCATGATTGAGTCATTGTAACCAGGTGGATACATAAGCTCTGTCACAATGCGTGAGGTGCCTTTTCGCCCAGAAACTGTACAATTCATTATCGAAGTTACCCGCGAAACCCGAAAATACTGCCGGAAGACTACTAATAAAGAAGATCCAACGAAAGTCTTGATATCCAATCCGATATACGAGTCTAACATTATTGGATAGACCTGGTAGCACCCTTTGGACTGCATAGCCTTCTTCACTAAGAACATCAACAAAATCGAGAAATTATCGAACGAGTTAGAAAACGATTACAGTGGAATGTGACTGCACAAACATTTTAGGTCCAGGGAAGCAGTGGTTAACGATGGTTATAGCCAATGCATAGGTAAATAAAAATCCTAACGTCACCTCGCGTGTGACTATTGAACCGACAGCATTTAGCAGCAAACTGAGAACTGGGTAATCGAAGGAGACCACGTGTAACCAAGCTCTTAGCATATTCACAAAAATGTCCAAATGTTTGTAAAGCTTATGGGACTTAACTATGGGGTCATCAGTCCCTATACTTACAAACTACTTATGAACTACCTTATACTAAGGACGGCACAAATATCCATGCCCGAGTGGGGATTCGAACTCCCGACCGTAGTGGCCGTGCAGACCGTGACTGGAGCGCCTCAGTCTCCTCGGCCACCGCGGCCGGCTATTCACAAAAAGTAAACACGCAAGTAAGTGAAGTGGAATAAGCAGTACCCATCGCGAATGAGCTTTTCCCTCACATATAAGGTAAATACCAGGATGTGGAATTCCACCCAGAATGTTATATGCCGAAGGAAAAGAAGGGAAGTACCTAGGAAAGTGACAAAATGGGAAAAGTATGCTGCGTCCTAACAAAAAACTCGTAACCAAAGGCTGTTAAGGGTATTGATGACCTAATTGACCACCAGCACCTACGATATTATAAACAGCGGTGATATTCACTTTTGTTTAGAAATGCATTACTGCTCTTTTGAAGGCCGCACGCTTTACGCGTGGTCTTATAACGGTCTCCCTGATCGTGGGCAGCACTGCCTTTGAAAGCACTTGTCATTTACACCGTTGACCGAGAGCGGATGAAGGTGTCATTTTAAGAGACCAAAAGGCAGCGTACACAGTCTGCCTGCTATATGGCCTCGCAAAATTCTTTCTGATTTCACGGTCCGTAAAACTACAGGGTTGTAGCCGGTGACTTACCGTATTATAATTCTGCACCGTCAAATCCCCGAACGCGAGGAATTAAAATCCGAAACGGGTAATCCCTGTGTCTAAAGTTTATTTAGAGCTGAACAGAGAAGTTCACGTAAATTGTTGATTACTTTAAGTGCAGCTGGCACGTGTAGTTATTGGCCAGGAGCAGTGCCCGGCGTCTTTGTCGCGACCGTGAGAGACGCACGGCTCGTGCTAACGCGGCAATCACGCCGACTCTGTTCCCAGGCCCTCACATCTCAACAAACAGTCAAGATATAAAGGCCAAATTCATCTTGCCGCTTCAACTACATCAAAGCGACAGCGACACTGCTGACGGCAACTTTCCACTGGGGGATGATTCGAAAAGCAGCTCTTTTACCCTAGATGTCATCTATTTATCTTCGCCAATTGTGGTTTTTCAGGAAGCTGGAGATGAGTCGACCGACGTTCTAGAAGTTGATGAAGTCCCATCGCTAACTGGCGACTTACACTTCCTGGGATAACAGAGGTATGTGGGTTAATGATAACTTCATTGTGCAATAAACTTTGGGGGTAGGCTTCTAAGGGCCAGTATGTCGGTCCGTAAGGTACCCCACACTGAAAACACGTAAATATGCACCCACAAATACATTTAAACTCGTTTACCTATATTATGCAGTTAATAGGAGGGCCACCTACGCATGTAAAGGTACACAAATGAAATTTGTTAGCCCTCGATTTCGAACAATATCAGTATGGTAAGGAAACCTAATTTGGTGATACACCTAAGTTGGTGATATATTTTATGTTTTGTCTCACGACCGTAGGGATGACTTATGTAGTTCGAGAGACCGCTCATAGATGGTGCAGAATATATTCTTTGCACTGCTCATGCTGCAGCGCCGTTTTGGCATTGTTAGCGTATTGTAAAAAACGTGAAAGGACAGTGCGCCGTATTTGAGCAGTAATTTTCATTTCTTTGTGAGTAATACCATACTTTATGTAATTTCTCAAGTATATATTGGTGTAAAGAGAATCGGTCAAGTGTATTCCACTCACAAAACCTTGCAGAAACTTAAGTTAAATGTATATTTTTGCTTACTTTATGGTTACTCTTTGTATCGGCTTAGTATTTTCGTAAAAAAAAAAAAAAAAAAAAAAAAAAAAAAAAAAAAAAAAAAAAAAGGTTTCTTAAGCATTTTATGACGTGGTCGCACAAGCATAAATGCAAAAAATCATAACTGGTGTTAAAAGTGTTATATCTAGTTTTCAATGCTCTTATCATAGTGCATGCACGGAACTAATGTTTTTTAGTAAAAATATTTTCATGCAACCTATCACCAATTTAGGAGGTATCACCAACTTAAGTATCACTATTTATTTATTTTTTATTTAATTTATTTGAACTGATCTGAATTTTTGCAAATTTTTGTGGTTCAATATGTTCCATTCGACAGTGTAAAAATAGGTTTAAAGAAATATCAATAAATTCATAGTATTTGGAACTTATATTAATGTATCACCAAATTAGGAACCCATATCACCAAATTAGCTACCCTTACCACCAAGTTAGGTGCCACTGTTAGGTCTGATTTAAATAACCTCAAGTCGACCAAAACTAATCCTAATGCTATGAAATCAGTATTATTATATCATACAGATATAAACCTAAGTTGCCTAAGCATTTTTCGCAGAAATTTATGGCTAATGAGCCGATTATTTACAGAATTATTGGTTTTATCACCAAATTAGGTAACTTTACCCTAGTAGTTTTATATCGATAGACGTCATTATACCTCTTAAACTGTCATAAGCATATCTTACGATTTGATATCCACCTTATTTTATCATTAAAAACTGGGCAGAAACCCTAAGGTAAGGCGATCAACAATCCGAAAATTCGTTTGAAGCCACAGTGCTTTACTAGACATGGTCCTGTTTGGAGGTTGTGTTCCGTTGGCTTGCTACGACTTTTAAATTGATTTACCGAGGTAGTTACAGCGGGACCTGTCGTTTAACATGGATTCGGAACCACGGTGCAACTCAGCTATGTTCACATTAACAATACTGCCAGAGGTGAAACAAATGAAAAGTGACAGATAAAAATCCTAGGACTAAACGGATCGCTATTACACATTAAACAGGACACACACAAATATATTTGGAATGTGACTACGATATCGATTGACAAATGCTAAATACCGAATAAAACATTTCAGTCTGATACTCCGACTTTTAATTCGTTTTCTGCGACTTCAAATTACTTTATACCCAAAGTTCTATTCGAATCCACTAAATTTTGCTCTACCATTTTGGATCCCCCAAACTGAATTTTATCATTTCGAAATCAGATTCGCAATCAGCGATCACTAAAATCTAAAAAGAACACAGTTTTCTAGGATTTTATGTCTACGAGTTTTTATTACGTCCAGATCTGGGAGTGAGTTGGGTGTCCAAGCTCAGTGGTTGGCAAAGTGGACTGTCGTTTGTGAGGACGATTATTCAAAATGGCTTCCGGCCTTACAGATCCCGGTTTTCCGTGATTTCGCTAAATGGCTACCGACTGATTCCGGAATGACTTCTTTTATAGGGCACGGGCGATTTTCCTCCCCGTCCTTGCACAATTCGACCTTGTGCTCCGTCTGTAACGACAGATTATAAACCCGTATCTTCATTTGTTCTTTCTACAAGCGTGGCTGTATGCACGGCTTTCTCCACTGCAACAGTCAGAGTTCCTAGTTGTTACTTCCACGCAAATTGTGGAGTAGTTTTTCTGTTATATAAGATTACATTTTAGGTGATATTTTCACTCTGCGGTGGTAGCTATTCTATACGATCTGTTAGAAAGTTCTTATTGACGCTTATTTATTTATTTTTCAAATAGTAGTATGTCTGTTGGATATTTTACTTATAGCATAGAAGGTAGTTACTTGGAATCCTTCCTTTAATAATGAGTTCACACTAGACATGTTGGAGGGTACGGCTGAAAGGCTAGTACAGTTTACCTGAACACACAGCACAGTTGGTGTGCACTGTGTGTAGCTGTCATGTTTTACATCTCAAGTAATTCGAAACACCTCATTATGGCACTGTGCCGGATGTAACGGAGCAAGGATAGCAAGCCAGTACAGCTAAGAGTGCTAAAATGGGTTCTGGTATACAAAATGTCTGCATTTCTTGGAGTTTTTCCAGCGAAAATACGCTCTGAAATTCATACTTCTTACCCCGTGCCACTCAGAACTTCAAACTTATTTACAGTAATGCACTCCTGTGGTAAACGTCGAGACAGTGGCAAAAAATTGCGAGTTTTTCTCGTATTTCGAGGCATTAAGCTTTGACCGCACTGTCGGCCGGTAGTCCGGTCTCACCACAACACCAGCACGTTATTTATCGATTCACAGTTGACACGCCACGTAGTTTTATACTTTTGTCTGTTACCTGCTTTTCTCATTTGTAAGGTAGTAATTGTGTCCACGTAGACAGCTGTTGCGTGGATGTATTGATTTCTGCCTTTATCGATTTTCATAATGTAAATGACATTTTATATCTTTGCTGCATCGTTAGAATTGCCAAAATATGAGTGTTATGTTACTATCTGTATGCGTTCATTTGTTGTTCTGTAAGACGGGACTGTGTTTTGTTTCTTCCTTAGCAACTGATATATCGAATACCTGGCAACACTGATGCAAACAAAAGCAGTACGCGTGTGACACGGAAACAAAGGCAGTTAAACTGGCGCATTGGATGGCTTCCTGCCCTGAGATTGGATTATACCGCTTAGCCTCCGTCTGTTGACTTTCCTCCGACCTCCCCGCCGACATTCCAAGGAAACCTTTCATATATACCGTGGGAATACAGTAGAGGCCAATAACGCTCACACCACAGTTTTTTCACAGTGTCTTGGAGTAGCGCTCATGCCTTGCTGATGCACGTTCTTAATGACGCTGTTCCGGAATTTTTATCTACCAAGACTCAAAATCACGGGCGCAAAAATTTATTCTTCGGAGGGAGGGGGTGTTCTGGAGCAGGGGGTTGGGTTTGGGAAGGAGTCAACTCTTCATGGATATGGTTCTGGGGAGTTTTGACACCCTTCTCCCCTCCCTGTTATCTACGCCACTACTTACAAGTATAGCGAGTCAAAAGTTGAAGACCACAGTACTTAACTAGATACTGTCCTATCCCAACCGCTGAATTACCTTACCAGTCAGTTCACAGTCTCACGCGGATTCTGAAGCACGCGGCAGCTCAAGGCTGTAATGTTAAGACGTTGTTTCCAGAAATGAAAGAAGCCGCCGTTGACGGCACAATACAATAAGGCAGTCATTACCATAAATATCTTCGAACTACAAAAAAATTCAAGTTTTCAAATATTTTAAACCTAAGAGACAAAACTGCTGGGGAAGACTCGAACCTCAGACGGGCAGCGGCCACACAAACCGTAGCATGGCGTCTTAGACCACGCAGCCATTCCCGAGCGGCTCTTGGAACTACAAAGGAACTATACTACTCCAACCTGCTATTGACTAAAATGCAGTATACATTATCTGTAAAGTTCAAATGTAAACTTGGTGTGTAGCTCATTCGATATTGGTAGTAAATAAAACCTTTATCGATTATGATTGTGGAGCACTGCAGCAGTGATGACAGAACTACACAGCGTTGGAAAACGACTCTCCGTCTTATGCCGCGATATCTGACAAACCTCTGACGAACGAAGTACAATAACAACTTCGCACTCACTCCGATTAATTATGTACACGAGAGCTCCAAATTACCTGGAATTAACTTTGGGTCAGTCACTTGCGGACATTATCTTCGGAAAACTGCAGCACAAGCAAAAGATTTTATAGCAAAAGTTAACTTGGCGGAGGGACGACACAAGCTCCGGTGGACGTACGACATTAACTGAATGCTATCTAGCCGTCCCGCCCACTTCTCACACCGCGCAAGCCACAATACGGTGTCTAGCGGAGAGTAGCTTTCAACCCTTTCCTGTTTCATTCGCGACTGCCTCATCGAAAAACGATTGTCGGTAAACCTCGACATTAGCAAAATGTTCAAATGTTTGTAAATCCAATGGACCAGTCCCTAGACTTACAAACTACTTAAACTAACCTAAGGAGAACACACACACACACACAAGTCCCAGGTAGGACTGGAACCTCCGACGGCGGGCAACAGCGCGTTCCGCAGCCCTGCGCCTTAGAACGCTCGACCACTCCACCGCGGCCCCGCATTAGCTCTGCTTCTTACTCCCTAGGACTTTCAGTAGTAGACCTCACCTCTGCGGCTGGAGTTTGTTGAGTTTCTCTGTAATCCTCTTACACCATCCTGCAACGAAGGGCGCCGCTCTACGGTGGACCATGTGTATCTTGAATTAATTCATTGTGATGAGGTTCCCCAGACCGATGCACAATACTCCGAATAATTACTGCAAGTAATCACTGTTTCCGTCTGTAGCATAATTAGACAACGGAGAATTTCTTCACTTACATTTACTAACGTTAAGGACCACTGGTAGTCCTTGCACCAAGTCGTATTGCAATTCGCTTCAGATGTCTGGCGATGCTTGTTTTTATCATTATTTTATACACAAGTTGGGGCACTGAAAACAGTTTTTCCGAATATTTGGAAAGATACAATTTGGATTTTAAAAATTTGCAATAAAAGCTGTTCACAACCAAGAGGGACATCGGCCCCTCTGCATCACCCCCGGGGGCGTGACTTTGAAATCTTAAATATGAACCCACATTTCTATTACAGATTTGAGTAGTCCGTGAAAAATATGAAACTTTTCAGGGGTAGGAGCTGCGCGCTAGGGTACTACAAACGTGCAGTCCAGTAGCACATCAAACCATAAACCCGGGAGCACAACCAGTATGGCAAACGTTCCACAGTCTGTAACCACCACGATGGTCGGACTGGAGTCTGGAGACACCTTGCAATCAGGCTGTTGCCTTATGCATCGCCATACTGGCCCTGCAGCCGGTACTATGGTTGTGGGGGGCATATGATCCCACACACGCACTACCGGTACCTTACCCGCCAATAGTTACATCTCGGAGCCTTCGCAGCTTGCCGAAAACCACATTGGAATAGAGTGCTGTCCGACCACATGTGGCACGAATGTTCCAGGCTTCTTCGTCGCCCATCAGATTACGTGCTATCCATATTCTCCCCGATCTCTTGCTTATCGAAAACACGTGGCCGATTATTCCGGAACCATTGGCCCTGCATACACCAGCCGCTGTACCAAACGTGGGCGGTATATGGAAGCAGCCGGGACAGTGACAACACAGCCAAAGCCTCCTTTGATTCAACGGCTAGGCGTATAGCGGTTATGCTCAGCAGTGGCAGCAACACTCAATACCAGTTTCATATCTTTCCCCAATTTACATGGGGCTGAATTGTCAAAGATGTGCTCTTTCTACAATGTGTTACCTCCCAAATAAATTTGGCTGAGGTATCTCGGGTATTGCATTTTGGATAATCAGCAATGTAGTTGTTAAAGAAACTCGATACACTGCACCATTTCTGATTTAATTCTTATGGGACCAAACTACGTTGGTCATCAGTCCCTAGACTTACAAACTACTTACACTAAGTTAAACTAACCTAAGGACAACACACGCATCCGTGCCCGAGGGAGGATTCGAACCTCCGACGCGGGAGGCCGCGCGATCCGTAACGTGGTACTCTAGATCGATCGGGTACTCTCGCGCGGCCCGATTTAATTAGCACTGAAGTTGGCCAATCAGCTTGTTGCGCGCGCAAATTATAGTGACTGTGTTGCCAAACGTGTACTTTGCTCTATTCAAACCAGAAAAAAAGAGCCAAAAATTGGATACTAGACGACATAAAGGTTCGAACCCAATCGCCTCGCAGGTTCGTGCACTACTATTTGTATGTTGTTCGAGTTCAGGTAACAACTGAGAACACGTAGCTGACAGGCTACATCACATTACGCACGAAACGACCTAACTGGCCGATTTTAACGGCTCAATGTTTAAAACCTTCTTGTTAACAATTACTTTTCATCAGAGCATACCCTGCAATACCACTGCTAGCTTTCCAGTCTGTTTTTAAGCCCCTGTATATATTACAAACAATCAGAGGCTATCACGTTTCATTGTGGTACTCTTGTACGTATGTCACTGTGTTCCGTTAAGAGTGGCGTGCTGCATTCTCCCTGCAAAGTTACAAGGTTATATTTAATTCGCTAAACGACAATGCTGAACTCTACCAATTGTCTTCCTGACTCCAAGGAACGCACAATCTCGCGGACAAACATAGCTGCCTGAGTTCCATGAAGAGCAGACGGCGCAATCCTTAATTGCAATCTCCCTTGTCGAGGTTTGACGCTTCTTTCGGGACGAGGACCGTCTCGTTCAGGAATGCAGGACCTGCCAGTGGTGTAAGTAGGACGATTTGGTCGGTCGCGCTTGCAGGGTGGTAAGCGGCGGCGTACAAACCTAGCTAAATGCAGCACGCCGCACGTTCGAATCCCGGCAAGAGCATAAACTCTCATATGTTCACGATGTGTGACTACAACCGATACGATCAGCTGAGACTCAAAACCCCTAGTTAATTTCTGCATTTGACAAGTTGTTCGGTCGAGCAGGTCCTGGTGCGACGCAGCATGACGCCGTCTCACACAAGGAAGTCAGAGGAACCGACCTCTACCATACACGACGTAATGCAGTGAGTCAACCAGTACTTGTAGCTGCTGGTTAATCGGTACCGTCATTTTCTTGGCAGCAAGCTTCCTGTTCGTAGAAGACCTGGCTACCAAACGAGACGTCACATGACGGATGGAACAACTGCAATTGCAGCCGACCAGTATCAAAATTCAGCTTTCACTTTTCCTCTTTATGTTTTATTGTTTGTGTACATCTTTTTTAATTTTTAGTGCAGCAGAATGCTATATTTATTTATGACTGTCCGAGATCATCGCTAGGCCAGCTGTAGGAAGACAGGGAAACAGAATTAAACGTTTCGCCAACATCGGCGTCATTAGAGACAAAGCACTAGGTCACTAGAAAGAAACGACAGTGACCTTGTAGAATGAAGCAGCTGTTAACTGGTAACCGCGCTCCAAGACTCCGTGTAACTTGACGGGAGTGTTTCTTGTTAGTGAAACGTGCCGGCAATCTCGAGGGCACAGCTGCCGAGTGGAACACAGAGACTTCACTGTCGACCACGGCCGCCAAGCACACCAGGGTAAGCTCAAACTTCCTTCGCAAATACCTCCCACATTACAAATCTTCTCTACTTCTACATACGCATGCCCTTTGACAACATGTCTGTGTGCACGAGAATCCTAATGGTTTATTTCAGGGGAGACACTGGTAGCAGTTTAAAGATTTCCCTGTGAACTGCAGTTAAAAGTAATGAATCTTCCCCCTATATACACATGCCTCTGCGGACTTACATTTGTCCTCTAGCCTCTTCTGCTTAGCCGTTTTACTGTTCCTGTCAATCTCATTACCCTTTTGATTGCGTCATCTGATACATTTGTATAATCTCTCTTCAATTAAACTGAGTATCTCTTGTGCATCCTAGGGATTTCTGCTAGTCTTGTCTTTCTACCTATTCGGGTCTCTGCCCTTTTCACTGTTCCATATGTCAATGTTACCCACATCCAAAGGAACAGACATCATATCTATAATTCTATTGGCTGAAAACGCGGCGTCCCCTTTCTCTGCCACTCACCTCCCGGTCTCTCTATCGAACTGCTACATCATCCACTCAGTCCACAGCCTCCTCCAGCTGTGAAATATTATATCACTCTGTTAACTTTCGTGGTGATCAGTGAAATATTTTATAACAAGCTACCGTCCGCCATACACCGCGTCAAATCGTAGGTAGATGGTGAAGTTCCTCTTGTTTTAAAAGTTAAGTGTGCAAAATTTCATCAGGGTCAGAAAAACCGCAGATTTGATCGATGTTCGTAGGTAAAGTACCCTATTCCATGCACCATACACAATTTTACGCAGACAGTGACTTTCCTCTTCAATTGAAGATCAAGTGTGCATCGAGTGAATATACAGGAACGCATAAAATACGAACGGCAGTGTCTCACGCACCTCAGTGTTTATGACGTCATATCTCCCAAACTGTATGTGGTACTATGAAATAATTTTGTAGGTGCATTCATTGGCATAAATCGATATTACGTGCATAAAAGATGTAGCGAATACGTTTAGTAACAAAGACGTAATAATTTAAAAGGAATTCATAATTCGGCGGTTTTTCACGCATCGCAGCGTTAATGACGTTATATATCCTGAACTATGTCACACAAGTAATATAATTATGCCTATAACCTCCGCGAAAGTGCAAGCAATATGTTGAAAAAGTGTCATGACAATCGGATGAACGGTACGACAGTGCATAAAATACGAACAGACATTCATTTTTATATATTGATACGCGTATATACGCCTCCAACAGGCAACTTACAATGTTGTGCGGAAGCGGATGCACAGATACGGGGAATACAGGTAAAGCTGCGAGCAAGTGGAAATAATAAACAGGGGGCACTATAATCAGAACGTGCAATAAGTTGAGAATTTCGGTAGGACGAAAACTGTTTCCGGATACTCTAATTGGTTAAGGGCACGAGTCCAGTGCGGCTCAAATTTTCAACTTGGTCAATGAATGTACTTCTATGCCATAAAGCAGCTGAGCTGCGTAAATATGTCTATATCATAAATTTACGGCTGTTAAGCCGCTGGCAGATTGAAACTGTGTGACGGACAGGTATTGGAAAAGAAGAGGCCCGACACACAGTTTAATCTGCCATAGCAGCGCACAGTCTGCTGCAAAGTGAAATTATCACTGTTCTGTCTGACCATATTAGGTTTTATTATACTGTGCATAATCAATAAATTATGCTAAGTCTATATCTCCTCTTATAGTTCAGAAACTGGTTGCGGAATCTTTGTCTTACTATTAGAAAATCAATCAGAAGCGTAGCAGTGTCTTCCACGTAAACATCTTCCATGATACTTAAACTGAACGCTCAGTGGTAACACATTGGACTCACATTCGGGATGACGGTGTTTCAAATCCACCTCCGGCCATCCCGGTTTAGGTTTTCCGTGTTCACTCCAGGCAAATGCCAGGATGCTTCTTTTGAAAGGGCACGGGCGATTTCCTTCCCCCTCCGTCTCTAATGACAACGGTGTCGACGGGACGTTAAACTCTAAGCTTCCTTTCTTCTTTAAACCGAACGTTCGTGATGATCAAAATGTGGTCTGCGAAAAATTATGTCAGGCGGCTTCCTCTTCCACTACCTTTTCCCCAGTCTATATTCATCTGCTATTTTTCGTTCGCTTCCTTTTCTTACTACCGAATTCCACAGCCGCATCACAATCAAATTTTCCTCTCCCTAGTCTAGCTAAATAATTTATTTTATTTCATAATACATTTTTCAATCTGCTCATTATCCACGGAGCTAGTTGGTATGTAAACATGAACTATTGTGCTGGGTGTTGGCTTTGTATTTATCTTGGCTACTGTAATGCATTCATCCTACCGTTCATAGTAGCTTATCAGCTTTCTAATTATCTTATTTATTATTAGACCTTCTCCTGCATTCCCTCAACTGACTGTGTTTATAACACTATACTAAGTTGCCCAGTAATTCTGCACATCACGCCCGCAAACTTCACTAATCCAAGGTACATCTAACTTTACCTTACCCACTTTCTTTTTCAAACTTTCTAACCCATTTACCCGATCCGCGGAATTCCAGCCTTTGTATTATTTTTGAAGAGTATTGTTATACGTACTATTGATGTACTGCACATATTGTAAACGCACTATGGATGTTTACTCAGATATAGAAAAGGGCCTCAGAGTCAGGTGACATAAATGGATAAAAAATTAGTTACCTTTCTATCGAATGAGATTGAGTGCACTTCTTTGCTTATCGACTCTACCAAGCTAATCTTCTGCTTTGTTCTTTTACCACCGCGTCTCGTATTCTCTCGACGTCGTTTCTGTTTGCCGTCACGTTTCACTACTGTACAGGGCTGCCTACACTCCAGACACACCTCCAGTAAAAGACTCGGTAACGACGCTATTACAAGTATACTTCTAACATGGCCTTTACCTGTGTCACCGTCGTGACCTGGAACAAGATTGAAGCTGATACGTAGGCCTGGCGCCGTTCGAGTACAGATGTAGGAGTGGAGTGTAGGATGCGCTGCATCTGTTTTTGTGCCCCGGCCGCCGCCGTCCTGGCCTTTTTTTGTGCTGCTCCTTCAGTCTCCTCCACAAACTGTTATCGTTAGGGGGTGACACGTCATTTATTACGTAGCGGGCTGGAACGCAGGCTAGCCGTGCGCTGTGGAAACAATGCGACACGTCTCGGAATGCTACGCATAATATCGGCATTAAGGCGGTATCGCAGGCAGCAATCGCAGCAAAATTTTGACCGCTGCGGCTGCGCCGGTGCAGCCTGGTACGCCACCTCGCGAAATATGACGGCAATTTTCGACCAGAGGCGTCCTTTTTTCGCCACCCTCCCCGCCGCCGCTCGTGTGCGTCCGAGCGGCGCGCCGGCCCGCGCTTTATCTACATCTACATCTGCATCTACAAACGCGTATCAACACCGCCATCAACGGCGTCGGCGTTGTAGCCGTCGCGGATAATTCTTTATTGCGGACGATTGGACGCCTCTGCCAAGCGCAGACTTACCGCGGTTACGTTTTAAAGTGAAACTCCGCTGGTTGTCAACACATTCTTACCTTTAACACTGACTTGCCCTGTTCTGAATCTTAAGGGTTCTCGGGCAAACTTGCGGCTAATACTGTTTACTAATTTTTCTGCAGTAAAATGTGGGATGAATAATTGTTCAGAGGATGAATCGCTCTATAAGCCATTTAGGTAGAATTAAAAATCATAATCTATAAACAGCTACTACAGATCGTTCACGATTAATAAAATTTGCTCCAATAGCAATAGAAAGATCCATTATTAGAGTAAAATCATACACAAAAGCTGGATTTTAGGATGTAATACCGGATGTACATCCGGGCTGGATCTACGGATATCCTATCAGGGTCAATTGTGGGGGTCGTGCTGGCCACGGCAGTATCTCAACACCGTGCAGATGTTGACAGGGACAAGTCCCGCGAGAGGTAGAGCATCGTCGTCTTGAAAACTGGCACCCCGATTCTGTCTCACAAAGAAGTAGGATGTCCGTGTCGTCAGGGATCCCTCAGCTGTGACATCGAAAGAGGTGGAGCAGTCATTAGAATGCATGATAAGGGTTCAAAACTGTGTCAGATCATCCTGGTTTAGGCTCTCCGTGATTTCCCTAAAATTGCTCTAGGCAACTGCAAGGAAAGGGCACGGGCGATTTACTTCGCCACCCTTGAAACAATTCGGCCTTTCATTCGACCTCTGCCAGCCGCGGTGGCCGAGGGGACTGAGGCGCGCCAGTCACGCTCTGCAAGACCATTACGGTCGGGGGTTCGAATCCCCCCTCGGGCATGGATATTTGTGTCGTCCTTAGTGTAAGTTAGTTCGTAAGTAGTTTGTAAGTTTAGGGACTGATGACCCCGTAGTTAAGTCCCATAAGCTATTCAAACAAAACAATTCTTCTTCATTCGACCTCTAATGAGATCACTGTAGACGGAACGTCATTGCCCAATCATCCTTTGTTATGCCCGCTCTACGATAGTCCCTACGGGCAGGCAAACCACTTGACTGTTAAGTGTTGACGGCAGCCCACACAGGAGGCGTAACCCATGCTGCATATATCCACTGAGGGAGCCTAGTAGGCGACAGCCGTTTTCGAGTACGCCGAGGATGAAAACAACAAATCTAGCATGCACCGCTCCTTACAGATGGATCTACAAGCAACAGAGAGCGCTGCAAGATACCAGTACTGCTCTAGCACCGGCTATACCTAGGCACGCAGCCGGCATCAGTGCCAGTTCGCCTCACTATGCAAGCTATCGGAAGACTTGTTGCCCGACGCAGACTACGCTCGCTACGCCTATGGACTTTCTTTGGACTTATACTCGGATCTTCGTTCGGTTTCTCGCACTCTGGCAAGCGGTACTTCTCCAGAATCTCTTTCGGTTAAATTCAAATATTTCTCTCTGACTCCCACAATACATCTTGTGGACTTTCTTTGTGTTCTGTTTTACAATGCTACTGTGTCGTGATTAAAAGGATTTTTTGTTTCGTTAACGCCAGTAGGAACTTGGTTTATCTTTTGTTTTCCTACGTCGTCTCGTCAAAATATTATTCCGTTACGAGGTACTGTATACTCGGTACATGAACTTGTAACACTATCTTTTGAAAATACATTTGTGTTGTACAAACTTAGGTGCGATTCAGTCACAATATCCTTCCTTCCTTTTCCAGGTGTGATGTGAGGTTACACTCGACGACATCCGCAGATCTTAGGACAAGAGTAGCACTGCTATCCTTCTAGGAAAGATGGATAGCTCATGTCATTCTCGCCCACGATAGCCATCCGGAGTAGTACAGGAAGGAAGAAGGAAGACTAGAGTTAAGAAGGAAGACTAGAGTTTTATGTCCCTTCGAGAACTTGGCCATTAGAGACAGAGTGTTTTGGCTAAGGATGGGGGAAGGAAATCGGCCGTGACCTATCAAAGGAATCACGCATTTGCCACATATGGAAATCAGGGAAACTTAATTTGGATGGCAGGAGGGGGTTTGAACCGCCATCCTTCCCAACGAGAGTCCAGTTTGCTAACCAATGGCCATGTCACTAGTTCCGGTAATGTAGAATAGCGATTCATAGGTGAACACAATACGAGACCCTTCATAAGTAGTTCATGCTTTCCAGGACATCATTCCAAACGCAGTCATCTGTATGTATGCAAATTGGTGTTGAAATTCATGGTGAAAACCTTCAGATGTCTTATTTTGCATGATGCTATTAGTTTCTGATATAGTCCATTTTTGAGCTTTGTCCAAACGAGAAAATACAAAACATCAGAGACTGCACATCCTCACCAATAAGAGTGCTGTTATAAACACAGTTCTTAAACGCATAAATATCAGGAATGTCATACCCAAATGAAAGCGATTACAAGTTGCTGTTGTAGGACAATCGTAGTCAACAGAAGTGTCAGTAATATCATTATTCAAGAGGGCCCTTTTCACCAGAAGACTAGCTTATTCACGTCGAAAGCCAACAGAAGAAAATATGTCAAGCAGTAGATGTGAAACAGATAAAAATCGTGATAGTTTGCAGTACAACCTATGCTAGTAGTGGTAAAGTTGTGGCGTGCGCGGTACACTGGGAGGCGCTGTGTGGCCGCCCCACAGCAGCTGGTTGACACGCATCAGTCGCTGGAATCTGCAGCACGGCCCTGCTGGAGCAAGACTTCCACTTTCCTTCCACTTTGCCTCACTTTTTGGTGTTCGGAACAGCGGATGAGCGATAAGAGCAACAGAGACGATGTGACCCCACCGAGTCGATCAGCAGGGTGTTGTAGTGTACATGGCGGTCTTCGCCTGTGACTGTATAATTCAGCTGCTCCACCAAGGGTGCCGGACTGCACAGAAACTTGCAAGCAGCCCTTCGCTTATTTTCAGATGGCAGACACAAATTTGAAGAGGGTGGATGTCCTTGTGCGCTACACGGTGGTTGTCAAACGCGGTGGACTTGGACTTTGACGAGGAGTTTGCGAGATGTCAGAGTGATCACTCAATATCTGGCGCTGTTCACGCTCGTTTATGAACCTTATCAGGCTCGGTAGCAAACACGACCCTATGGCCGTCCTATCTGTTTCAGAGAAATGCAGCTCTCACCATTTACGTACCCGCCAATGGTGGTAAGTGAGATTAGACCTTGTCTTTCGGGGTGTTAGAAAATTAATTACCACGCATCGTTTCTCACGAAATAAAAACAATCAAAATCCACATTTAGCTTGAGCATGAACAACATTTTTTTATTGTATGTCAGAACGAACTGCAATATTGGTTACAATCCACTAATACATATAAAAAGTTACAAATCCGAATGTAAGAGACAGAATATCAGAAACTGTCGTTTGTCGTATCCTTGACCGAAATATTAGGTTGTGTAAAAGTTGCCATGGAGAGCAGATCATACAATAAGCAGATCACCTCGCCAGCTCGCACTGCTGCCCAAGACGAAGCAGCTTCCGGTGTGTCTCACCCAATGCTCAGCGATGTTCATTCAACCTGTCTAGTTGCTTTCACAGAGTCTGGTTATTAAAAATTAACAGTGTAAATTTGAAACATATCACAATAAAATATAATAATTTTTCCACCGAAATACAGACGTCTGCCAGATGTTCAGTCGAACTATTAGCGTGTGTGTTAGCGGTCATAGTAACTGGCACTAAACATATTCGGTGTCAGCGTAAATGACTTAAGTATGACAAAACACTCGCTACAGAGACGCAATTAAGCTGGCGATATAGTCGAAGACGGCGCAGCCTCGTGCAGCGCCAAGTGCTCGTGTATCGTCCAGTCACAACATCTTACTCGCGTTCGTACAATCTTTTACAATGGCTTCAATGACTCTTAGTCATTCAAGAGATAGCGGATAGTGACAGGTACTACACAGCTGATCCGAGTCCTGGGTTCTCATGTCACCTGGGTAACACATCTTGTTTTGCTAATGTGACTTTTATGTTACATTTTGAGGTCGCGAAATGCGAGTCACCCAGGACTCAGTTTCATCAACATAAGTCGCTAGGCTAATCGCTGCACCGAACATCTCCATCCCTGGCGATTACCAGTTTCTCCTTGAAAGGTAGAGAGGAGATTATCTTCATATCATCTCTCACCTGATCGCTGTTGTTCCCCTCTGTCTACTGCACTCCACTTTTTTTCTCTCTTTTGCTCTCTATTTTCTCCCCTTTTTATCACACCATGGCAAAAAAAAAAATTGCGTATTTTGTGGTTGCCGCGAGTAGAAAAAGCCTGTAGATAGTAGCTTGGACACGCTCGATACTTCTTCGGTTCATTTTATGCACCAGCATCAAAAGCATTAGTACTTTCCTTGGCTCCAAGTTTCGGAACCACAATATAAGACCTATTGTAAATATATATTTCGAAGCCTTGGACTGAGGATGGTCTTAAAATGCCTGAAACCGGCAACTAGGATTAAAAGTAATATTTTATTACGATATGGACTGCTATCTGTTGAAATATTATGTACGATCACTGTGTCCCGTACCACCACACACACACACACACACACACACACACACACACACACATACAATAACAGCACAAATGCAAGAAATGCAATACAGCATTAACGAAAAGATTAAGTTACATCTTCGTGACACACCTGTCAATAAGTTTGAAATGTTATCATTTGTAATAACAACGTTTTGCCGGGTCTGACACTTCATGTGAAGCACAAACATTGGTGACAGAAGACTGTACTTAATAGCGGCAGGTGAAAAAGCATTCGCCTCGGAAGAGCAGAGGCAAATAAATTGCTCCCGCTACGGATTGACACTATCGCGAGTGGCTTAAATATGGCAGGGACGAGACCTAAACTCCAGGCCAAGTTTTCAAACAGCGGTTGTCGGTTGTTCCCGAGAAACAACAGCGGATAAGGCGCGGGTCGGTGTTATCGCAAACGGGTCGGGCCAAGAGCGCACGGTTCTTCTCAAACACTATATTATAACCTCGGCCAGATTAAGAACGGAGTACCTCCCTAGCACAGAATTAGGACCTAGCTGTATTAAATTTATTGCTACCGCTCGTATGACACGATATTTAATGGGTTTCCATTAAAGTGGTCTCGGGGAAAATATTTCAATTAAAGGACAGAGAGAGAGAAGAGGCAGGAGGTGGAGGGGGTGAGGGGTGAAGAGAGATAGAATGGGAGAGAGGGGCAGGACAAAGAGAGAAAGAAGGAAACGGCACCAGAGGAAGGGGCAGGCCGTAAAATAACGACGACAGCGTCAAACGCGAGGGAAAAAGAAACAGAAACAAAAAAAACAAAGAGCTGCAATGTATAGCGAGGAGTGGTGGCTGGGATAACGGAGGAACGGTGAGGCACAGTATCGCGTCACTAAATGTTGCTCCGTGAGTGACGCTCCTCAATAATTGAGGCGCAGGCGGTCACGTGACGAGCGTAAAGTGAAACAAAAGATTCCCTCCTAATTACTTCCTCCACACCTGTTCCGTAATAATATACATAGCTGCGGATTTCTCTGGCAATTAGCCGCGTGCTATAATTACTGAAAGGTTCACCTGACCTTATACACAAATGAATCTAGATAGAGGTAATTACAAAATCGGGCAGCCTTCTACATTACCACAGCGCCTTTTTCAGCCCCTTCCTACGCATGTCACTAACTGTACTGTTCGTGTAGTATACGTACCATGCGAAGCAACTAATGCAAAAGGAACGAACTACACAGGCAGAATTCCCGCGACGTCGACTATAAACGCTAGCTTCAGAAGTTGTGCTCTGCTAGTAACGTGTATGCCACAGTTGTGCTTATAATGCATAACATTTCTACTGCAACCATCTCCGCAGTACGACTGCGATAAAGAAGAATTTTTGTTGCGCTCATACACCGGAAGAACACCTCACCAGCGTTACTAGGCAAGAGCAGCCGTCTCTAGCATATTTCCAACTTCAGTCACTGTACTTTTAGGATCAAAATAGAATTTATTATATACAACACTTAGTCAAAACGAAAACAACTACATCAGAAACATTTCTGTAATATTACGCGACGATTTTAATTGTAAGTTGCGGATCTGTAGCTGATAAAATACTTTTTCTTGGAAATAATAGTTCCACGAACAAATAGATTTTTTCATGTCGTTGCTCGCTAGCTGTGCTTACAGCAATGTTTCTTTTATGATTTTTTATGTTTAAGTTATTTTTTTCGCTGATGTGCTTTACCTTGATCCTGTGAACAGAAACTTTTAAATTTCATTTCGTTTATTTCCCAAGTTTTTAATTTCATAATTGAAATAATGACGTCTGTAAACAAAAAGTGTGACTATTCCGAAATTGTATACTTCGGTTTCGTGAAGGTTTTTGCTGTTAATCATGTTGAAATTTCCGCCAGGTTGTTCAAACTATTAGTCTACGCCACACCCTCCAGAACGCGATCTAATGCATTACGGTTGCATACATATCGAACGGTTATACTAATTTCTGTGACACATTTGTTTGCGATACCCAAAACGTCTACGAGATATTGTTGTCGTTACCACGGACATGCAAACAGAATCATAAGCTATTTATTTTAGCAGGAGGTGGTTTGGGAGATGCAAGAGATACTCAATGATTTGCATTGTAACCTTTCTGGTCTTTGTGGGGTCTATGCACAGTGGAGAGCAGGGGTAACACCTAACAAGTAAATGTCACCAACTTGACTTTGTATTTTACATATAACAGCACTGTGCATGGTATCAGCTCCAGAAACTGATAGAGCGCTAAAATGTGTCATAATTCTGGTAGTTATGATGGAAACAGTCTGGCGCATCGCCGTTCGGCAGTCCCTCCGAACACTGCTGCCGCATAGCTAAAAAGTAAAGCAATCAACAGTCCGAACATTGGTTTGAACACCACAGTGCTTTACTAGGCATGGATCTGTTTGGAGGTTGTACGCCGTTGCCTTCCTTCGACCTTCGAACTGATTTGCCCAGCCAAATATAGGGGGACCTACAGCGCTACTCCATATTTTTCACATCCACATACTGACAGAGGTGATCTGAGAGGATCGAACCCGCGACCTCTGGACTTATAGTCTGGCACTCTACCACTGTGCCACCGCATAAGGGCCATTAACTGTACAATTCCGCGCAGTTAGGTTTTGTCACACCGCAAACGTCTATTGTTAACTGTGTTAAAGTGTGCGGTTTATAACCTATAGATGGTGCCAGAGATCAATTCGGGTTCATCATTTTTATTTTGTCTTACACAAATGCAGTGCTAACGGATGAAATGGAATTATTGTGGCATTTAAAGACTTAGAGTAGCGCTACTTAATTAACATTGCTGTTGTGCGTGATATTCTTTGAATTTTAATGCTGACACTGTTAAAGTGAACTACTTGTGCACTGTTTCTTATGGTAACTGGCATGATTAAATTGTAAATGGAAAATTATTATCTTCACTTCCAATAGTTGTTCAGTTTCTAAGGTTTATTATGTTTAATTTTTACGCATATAGATTACTGCAGTGTGCCAATACAAGAATATTGTCATGAAACATTGTTAATCACGTAGTCATATTACTTACTGATATTACTACTTTTCACATTAAATGACTTGGTTCTTGAGCAAGATTTCCAAACTCGTTGGACAGATGTATCTACCTTTGGTCTTCTTCTTCCCGCTTATCTTTCTGCAACACGTAAGAATTTCTGATATTCCCGCTAAACTGCAAAACATGTATTTTCAGAAGATCACAGGAGAGTGGGTAATTTATTCTCCTGTAGCTGGGGATTTGTATATTCAAATCAGAAGGGTTGGACCTCCCACCCCGTTATCGACGTCCCTGTAATTTTGTTTCTTCAGAACGTAGTGGTTCGTTTTAGCTGCATAACATATTAAATGCAAATGGCAATTCGCAATATTCATCATCATTATTTGTTTCCACTGGACCTCTTACAGAAAATTTTAAATCACAATTCTCCTCTTATTACCATCAAATGCTTTAGTACGAATTGTTGGCTAGACGAGTGAGACATTTAGCTCAATTCCTAAACAACGTGGACGCAACTAGCTGAGTTTGTTGATCTGGAATACAATTTTGACCCTTAAAAAATAATTAACAAGAAGAACGTTAGAGACTAAAAGGTAGTGGCTACATCAAAGGCCGCCAGCTATCTGTCGAAACTTCAGTTACTGGAGGACAAATTCGCCGTAATATTCATAGGAATTGTCACAACGTGTTTCCTTTCTTTTTGTTCCAGCACCACACCTACCGCTACAAAATACCGTTCTAAAACTGCAATACTCTACCGTGTTGTGTATACTGCCTCACCCCCAACAACATACACTATTCTAACACAGTGCTACTTGCACGAATACTATCTGTCCCCTTTTATCTAGTAAACACTTCTGCTTATGCAAATATGATGAAACCAAGTAAGTGAAGTTAAATAAACTTAATTTTTGACTTGTAACAATTTCTTTTTGTCTGATGTTGATATATTTAATACGTCTCGTCATCTAGAGGCAATTATATCCACGACTGCGGTTATAGTTGTCACATAGAGATGGTCTCGGTTGTATTAATTATAATAGCGTGCTTCTTATTCAATTATTGACGCGGTCTAGCACAAAAAATGTGTTAATATGGTATTGAGTTATTATAAAACACTGGCTACAGCATCTGCTTTCAGCTTGTCCAATTTTATTCAAATGACTGTATTCACCACCTTTGCGTAGAGCGCAAATGCTCTACTGTGTGAGTTGATGCTAATATTTTCACTTTTATGCATTCGGATACCGAGTGTGGTGTGAGAATATTGGTAACAATCGCTGTAGCTTTGGTTCTGGCTCTAGACTGCTTTGCGGCAATTTGGGAGTGCGAATACATTGTCAAGAGAAGTAGAGGATTGATTGATTGATGATACTGGACAGATTTATATTCTGTTGGTAGTTCTGAAGCACCAACGCGCAATTCATCAGGGGTATCTTGCTTGATCATGAATGTAAAAATACGTTTTGATGTCAATGCTACCGCGAATCTACTCGTATGGTCCTCGCAGATATATGTCTCACATTTACCTTACCACCGAGAGTTATGGTAAACAGTCGGGAATAACCTTTTAGTCATCCAAGTACACATGACTATACACTTCACGACGTCTATATCCACAGTAAACATTTCAAACATCCCAATTTATTATTTGTATTATGATCAGAAAGAATTGTCTTATTAAAACACTATATTCAAACGAGAACTACCCGATTCTTCTGCGTGGCACTTTTTAAACTTTTGTAGCCCCGAAGTGCAGGAGCCGGCCGCGGTGGCCGAGGAGACTGAGGCGCTCCAGTCACGGTCTGCACGGCCACTACGGTCGGGGGTTCGAATCCCCCCCCCCCCGGGCATGGATATTTGTGCCGTCTTTAGTATAAGGTAGGTGATAAGTAGTTTGTAAGTTTAGGGACTGATGACCACGTAGTTAAGTCCCATAAGCTTAACAAACATTTGAACATTTTTTTGAAGTGCAGGAGAAGTCGTATTTTTTCCTATGAAGGCGCTAGATCTAGAAAATGGTTGTATCATCGATCTTATCGACATAATCTTGTTATCGTAAATGAAATTTAGGCTGCACTTACATGTACTAACAGATGGCGTTACATCAGTATTCGACTCTAACTCGTAACAGTATTTTGCAAAATCGGAACAAAATTGTGTCTTGTCGGGGCAAGAAGGACCATATATGGGGACGGGTGGCGAACCTCTGTGGTGCTCAGCCCGACCTCGTGTTGAGGGCGTCATTACCGTAAGAGCTCTCTGACCGCTAGAGAGAGCACGAGAGGATTAGCCCCAACGTCATAGCACTACACTCCAAGACAAAACCTCTCGTTAGGAGACATTCGCAGGACGGAAGAAAAAGTAGGATATAAGGTCTCGGTTTACGGGTTTTAGAGAGCAGCCGTAAAATCCAGGAGGGGGGTGGCGAATTAACAAGACTGAGAAGGCGGCGTTGCTTCCTTTTATCAGTGTCTCGTCTCCGCTGCAGAGCGAGTAATTTCACAATACAATTATTATTCAACTCGTGGTCAGAAACAGCCTTGAAAATTATGCAAAAATTATGCCGCTCTTCATAAATCGTCGGTAATCGCAACAATAACTATAAAAAATTTTAATGCACGTTGCGTTGAAGCCTATCCTCAGTAAATACTGGTCTCGGCATAAATTAAAATATAATTAGAAATGAATAATTTACTACTTTCATCCATTATAGAATTTCAGAGAACTAGATGATCTTGGTATAGAATTTTACGTATTACCACAGCTAATAACTTCTGTGGTTGATCTGCAATGCCTAGCCTTGTAAATACACCCTTCCCCCGCGCTTCTCGCGATCCGTAATTTGCACTTTCTCCTTCTTCCTTTTATCTAATAGGAAATTCCCATTAGGAATAACACCTTACATCTCATACAACATGGGGTTTTTTATCGAGGTATTGGCATGTAGCAAAGCCGGTAACTAGAATAATACCTACACATTCCACGTGGACAAGATTTTTAGACACTCTCCGGAATTAATTACTATTCCTTTTGCGCTACTATTAATGCAACGTACCAGATTATATTTCCGTCCCTGCGTCCAGTTCAAATGTTTGTAAAGTTCTGATATCATCGACCCCTACACTTACAATCTAGTTAAACTAACTTCAGCTAAGGACAACACACACACACACACACACGCGAGGGAGGGTCCGAACTTCCAACGCGAGCGGCCGCGCGATCCGTATCGTGAGGCCATCCCCGCGCGGCCGATTAACAGACTTTTTTTTTATGATCACTGCAGTACTGAGTACAGCAACACGTACTCTAGAAATAAAGAGTGGCAAAGGATTCCGAGTGAAACGCAGAGACAAGTATAGTAAGTTAAACACGGAAAGATAAATCTGGATTGGCGGACGGTAGCTCAGGCTTGGTCACGAACGCCTGCCTTAATGGACTTCCCGTTCTCGGTGACGTCACTGTATATGTTGTTCTTTGCCATCTAATACGGCCTCAGCCGAGAAAGGCTGGAGCTTTCTGGAGGACAACGGTTCAAACCACCTAGATTCACGTTTCCTGTGATTAAAAAAAAGTCAAATGATCTATGGAACCAAACTACTGTAGTTATCAGTACCTAGGCTTACAAACTGCTTAAACTAACTCAAACTATCCTAAGGACAACAGAGACAAAAATCTGTGGGAGGACTCAAACCTCCGGCGGGAGTGGCCTCGCAGTGTCGTGATTTCTCTAAATGTCTTTGCAATTTTCTTTGTTTCTCCGTGTTAAGACTCAAAGAAAGTATTGATGGCTGAATAGGAGTTTTTACCCCAAGGAAGTAATCTGTTGTACACCTCCTCAGACGTTTAGAAATAAAGCAAATAGTCATCGCCTCTAGCTCCCTCGACATTATCGATGTCGTGCAAAAGTGTAGAGGGCGCACGCGAAGAGAACATTTGTCAATTAAAATGGCGCGTCACACACGTGGAGATGGGCTGTACTTGCGAGCGGTCAGTAATTTACGAAAGCGCTGTTATTAAGTGAGGCAGAAGAGTGCTGAAATTGGGTGGTCCCTGAGGCGCGGCACGTAAAATTGTCAGCCACGGATAGCGACGCAGCGCACGAAAGCCTGTCACACAGAAGCCCAGTTCAAATTCCCCGTATTTTCATCTATGGCTTCCAGTATCACTTCCTTTAACAAAGCTACGGCTTATTTCCTTTGATGCTTCGATTCATCCCCCTCCCCGTTTTAAACATGGACCTTAATTTGCTCATCATAGAGATCTTCTTTGCTTCCATTATATTAGCATGGACCTTACAGAGGTGGAATGAGGGGGCTTACGTGCTTCATCGGCACGAACTGCCATACCGAAGGAGCAACCACAATGTAGAGGTACGTGTGAAGAGGCCCGACAAACGTGTGTTTGCTGGAAAGGGGCAGCAGCATTTTTAGTAGTGCGGATGCACTGGTACTGCAGACGGCTGAAAGGGAGAGCAGACCACGGTCAAGGATCACTCCGCCCTCTTTCATGTAGCTCTACTATATGGCTTATGATGTAGTCCAGATCTATAATAGTCCCCCATTCGGTTCTACGGATGGAGATCAATCAAGAGCCTAACGACGTCTGAAAAAAAAGAACTGACATTCTATGGTCGTACCTTGGAATGTTATATTCCTTAATTAGAGTGTCAGAAAGGTTAGAGTATAATGGAAACTAGCAAAGTAAAGTTGCAGGATCAACAGAACTTTTGGTCAGGTCAGTATACGTCAATCAAAATTAAATCTCACAGCGGTACTGAAGAAGGCATAATAAAAAATTACAATTAATAATAATTTTAAAAAATCAGGAGAACGGATACTCTATTAAGAACATTATACAAAGGCGAGTAGGGTGGCTGCATTCATAGAAATTGTCATCATGCCGTCTCCAAATTTTCTACAGTAAGCGAAGGTGTCTTCTTTATCTACTATGCTACCAAATACGCTTTTCGAGACTGTTAATTAAGACTGAATGCTCAGTCTTCCTCCCACACTGGGGGAGACGGCACCCCCATACCCCGCCTCCCCTGTGCTTGTATACAATATACAGCATGCATTATCGTAATCAAAACTGGCTCCAAGCTAACACCCACCACAGAAAGGTAATGCCAACTAATTCTGCAGATGATGAAGAGATTCAAAGAATGAGATACAAGAAATTATTCAGATCAGGAATAGATAGCAGTCATCAGTCGCAACGGAATTACACTGATGTCTTCAGTATTAAACCATATCCGGATTTCAGCTATAAATAGCTAGGAGCTACTTGAACCCCATCACTGGCAGTGTACCATGCAATCATATGATTCTACTCGCGTTACACCTCGCGCCGGACTCTGTCTGTCCTTGCGAACTACACTAGAGAACAGTAACGAAATAAAGTAAGTAACGTATTAAATGACAGTGTATTTTCTCTAATCTATTCGTTGTCCCAGCATGAAACTTCATCGGAAGGGTGTAGACTTACAATTCACTCCAAACCGCACATTTATTTCTAGATATTTCATTTACCTCTACTTGTTAACCAGATGCTTCAATTACGTGTACTTTTGAAAGACAAAAAATTAGCTTGGCTGGAAATTTAACATCCCGTTCTGTAACGCAGGAGCGAATTACATTATGATGTGTACTAAATATGCTTATAAAATGATATTTGTAACTGTGGTTGTAATATAAGGATTAACAATTTTTTGACGGCGCAATGATATACTCTTTGTAAACACCTGAGAAAACTGCTCCGCGTCATTCTCAGCATTGGGTGCATAGTAATTTCAATTCTAGAGCGATAAGCAGAACCTTAGTAGGAGTGAGGCATTCTGCCTTCTTAGCTCAGTGGCATGGTCGGCGGTCCCGTAGGCAACCACCTGGCAACGAGGTTTGGTTCGTATCTGGCGCAGTGCAGGGTTTTTACGCTAATTTTTAATCTCTTAAAATCGCTACAGTAATAGAACGAACAGTTCTTAAGATATTGCACAACATGTGGCTCCTTTATCACTTAATATAACGTTTAAAGACCTTCAACTTCAATGACTCCCACCGGAAGGGAATCTGTGAGAAGGGTTATAAATCTTTCATTTTTTGTCACCTCCTTACAGAGGCGCTGCAAAGGTCGTCACGGGACAGTTTTATCACACGACCCGTATCGTCCCTAACCATAAGTTTTCAGTACAGTTTAAGTCTGGTGCAGGAGGAGACCAACTGATAAAATAGTACAGTGTCGATTCTGTTAACCGCTCCATTTCTGACACGTGTGTAGGAGTGCGTCCCTGCAGGGAAACAAATTACTTCCTCAGGATGTATTCTCCCAATGATGATACCATAATATTATACACAATATGGATATACTGGGCAGCATCAGGTAGACCGTCTATGATATGAAGCATTCCAAGTGTACAAGAACACATCCAATTCCTAAGTGGCACAGAAACACGCTTACAGAGAGGTGGGTCGTGGATGAATTTGGTATCAACTTTCGACCTGGCCATCATTCGACGAGTTTATCAGCGATTCGTCGGAAAATGTAGCGTACTACCAGTCACGACTGACACTGTCATCGGCAAACGCTAACTGAGAGAGTCGATGATAATCACGCAGCCTTTCCTCGATAGCCTCATTTTTTGCCTTGCAACTAAAAACGCCAACGCGGGAAGCTAAGAAACAGCTTAAAAAAGGATTTTGCCGTGATCCCCAAACAGGTGGTTGGATTCTCCAGCAGATGGGCAACGTTTTAGCCACAGCGGCGCAGGAAGGACCTAGCGTGCCAAGCCTTCAAACTGGCTTCCCCACGAGAGCAATGACGCTGACGCATGGCGCGTCCACTGTGCTGCAGGAATGTGACCTTGCTCCTGTACTGTCACTGGCTAATGGTGCGCTTGTTGGCCTAATTCGCCGCGACAGACTGCAGTCACCTGCCGAGTAGTGTCAGTAATCGGAGTGTGTTGTGTTAATAATTCTCACCTATTATATCATAGGTTGTGAATTTAATTTTCGGCTCCATGGAAGTTCTGTCTCTAATACTACGTTGTCGACGGGACGTTAAACTCTAAAACTTCCTTTCCTTCAGGGAAGTTATTCTCCACCAGAGATGACTCATTGCTTTACAGGCAAAATTCCCTCGCATCACCATCGAAATGTGTTTCATATAGTACAATGGATGGCCCCATAGGTACAAAAGATCGTTAACAGAGAATAATACGGGCCTTATGGCGAATAATGAAGAAGAAATTCGTATGGATCCGGATATAAGACATTCTGCATATAAAGCATATATACATGTTTATTGAGCTTCAGAGACCATTTGTTAACATTTTTTCTTTTCAGTTAACTATAGATAATACCAGAATATTAAATTTGCAGAAAAGATTTTGTACCTTCTTGGGACAGATGTGGAATACTGGCAATATCAGTGAGCTCTAATTCTTAAATCGATATTTCCTCGTCTACATATTCCCACGGTAATGGATGCATTTAATTTGTGCTGTCGCCACAAAACGTTATGAATTTCTGCCACTGGTTTCATCATAACCTAAAGTGCGAAAAACACGAGTCACCGCCCTTGGGCAAGCAGGTGATGTGTTCATTAAGACTGGATGAAGCAGTGAGCAAGGCGCGAAGAGTGGCCGATGACTCAGAGAATGTACACCGCAAGGAATGCCGGCTGCGCTAGCCTACGTTAATCCCGAGATAGTGCTCTTCAATTTGTTCCTGTTGCTGTACGGTTTTCCTGGCACTAAGGTGGGAGGGGAAATCGCGTACGCCCTGTGTAATTGTGTTTTGTTCCACACCTCCGCCTGCCTTAGCTGCATAAATGTGGCGTTCTTACAATACCACTTCACCATTTGCCTTGACAACTGAAGGAAAACGCCTGACAACCACACGGATTCTGGCCGGTACACCAACCCAGCTGATGCTATGGGGGTGCGCATATTCCATCCGTAGTTATCACAGCTAATGGATCACCGAGGACGGGTACTTCATTGTATAGCCCCGAGGTACGAGCTAATTAATAATAACGTACATGTGTGGGGTAGACGAGTGTAATACGCCCATAGCAGGAAACAGATAAATAATAATTCTGTGTTTATGAAAATAAAAACAGCACAAACTCGCAAAATATAATGCTGAAGAATCGGAAATAAACAATATTTAATTAAAAAGAAACAACTGACATCTACAGAAAAAAGAAGACTGGAAGTCAATGAAAAATATCGGAAAACAAAAAACGGAAACAAAGAATAGAAAAGAATATATATTTATCAATACAGTCTTACAAAGCTATAAAGATTAAAGCTGCCTTTTAATGTGGTTTTAGGCAATAAAGTCGTGGGCAATATTTTAGTACAGACCGCTGAGTACGAATTGCCACATAGGTTTTGTCAGCTACAACACAAACTGTGCTTTTCAAACTACGCGTTGTTTCAACCTGAACTAATACACTGACAGAAACATGCACTGTGCTACAGCTTCAAGCAAAATTAAGCATTGTTACCGGGAATTCAGAGGTCCGACAAAATTCATCGGTAGTCGTGAAGGTAGTCTAGAAAGCATTAACCGGTGAAGTAATACGTGTATGAATCGCCTTGTAACACGTTGTACATCAACTTTTAAAATGAATTTCAGAACTTTATTAGTAGATCTGCAAACTAAACACCAAATATGAAATCGTCCATCAAAAAGGACACTATACCAATTAAGAAGAAGACTGTTGTGAATGTTTGTGTTAGCGCACCGCACACAATGTCTGGACGGTTTAGAGGAAGGAAAAGGAGAGTAATATTATATGCAGTGCTTTGATAATTAATAAAATGTTCAAAATTGACAGTCCCATATTCCTGAAGGAACACGTTTCGAGATAGTAGGTAACTCCAGTTTTGACTCACCGCATTCTCACTTGAAAAACTGAAAACGGTTCTACGAGCCGGCCGCGGTGGCCGAGGGGACTGAGGCGCTTCAGTCACGGTCTGCACGGCCACTGCGGTCGGGGGTTCGAATCCCCCCTCGGGCATGGATATTTGTGCCGTCCTAGTTCGTAAGTAGTTCATAAGTAGTTTGTAAGTTTAGGGACTGATGACCCCGTAGTTAAGTCCCATAGACTATACAAAAAAAAAACAACAACAAAAAAACGGTTCTACGAGCAATGACAAAATAAACATTGAGGGGTTGGACGGCCACGTTTCAGGCTAGGCAGACTGGTGAAGCAGGGCAGGAGGCAAACTGTGGGCAGAGTACAAGTGTGTCTGAACACGCAGCCTTGCCAATGTCATCACCACAACATCGCCAACTAACAATGAAATGGGCACTGGCATAGCGTTGCATGGTCACGATACCTTCTTCACCATGGACCCGTAGGAGCTCGTGCAAGGCACTATTGGATACCACGTAACCTCTACATGACGATCATGTTTCCCAGCGGCCGTGGCATTTTTCAATGAGACAATGCGCCATGGAGCGGAGAGTCAGGATTAATGTGCTCCGCCCCAGCTCTGTGATGTGAGTGAACGTGGCTCGCCCCTCACCAGAATGTACGGCAGTTAGGTGTCAACTGCCTCCAGCACCTGCCAACGCCTCAGCCTCACTGCTTCCGTACCACTACACGTCGCCGCTGTTATCCGTGCCAAAGATGGACGTACCAGCTATCCGATAAGTGGTCATAATGTATATAAAATACCGCAGGAATGTACGAACATAATTACAATTACAGCAGTGTCTCGTACGGTCGCTGCGGCGGAGCGGCCGAGCGCATTGAGGCGCTATGCTGTGATGCGCGAGGCCGTTCCCCGTCGGCGGTTCGAATCCACCCTCGGGCATGGATGTTTGTGCTGTCTTTGGTATAAGGTAGTTCATACGTTTAGGAACTGATGACCCCGCAGTTAAGTCCCATAAGCTTTACCAACATTTGAACATTTATTTTCTCGTCCGGTCGCCGACGTAAGACCGTGAGCGCTAGGCTCATTTTGCTTGGACATCTTGACGGATCCATTACACCGAATCGGCAGGCACTGTAGACTCTTATTTTGTGACGAAATTAGGTCCGTGTTATTGAAAATCAAATGTTTGTAAATCTATCGGACCAAACTGCGTGGTCATCAGTCCGTAGCTTACAAACTACTTAAATCTAGGTAAACTAACCTAAGGACAAACACACAAACCCAAGCCCCAGGGAGGACTCGAACCTGCACGGCGAGCAACCGCGCGCTCCGTAGCGAGACGCTTTAGACCGCTCGGCTACTCCACCGCGGCGTGTAATTGACAATGAAGGAAATAAGCGTTAAGTAGTATCGGGAAAGGTGCAGCGCTTTCAGTTGCCAGGTTGCGCGGTGACGTGAACTAGCGCGAGACGCGCCCACGACAAGAGCTGCGGTGCAAAGCTGTATCGCCGTGGCGGTTATCTGAGCTGCGAATGATTCACAAAAGGAGGAGCGCCAACGCCGGCATTCGCCGCACTTATGTTAATATCGCCAATAAATCATCGGCCATGAAATCGCCCCCAACAGCCGTCGCGGGAAATGAAAAGGTGAGCGGCTGGGACAATGGCGCCTAATGAGACGGCTGCACACCCATCTGGGCATTTCGCGCGCTCTATGGCATCTATTAGTCCCGCGCTGATGAGAACAGCTTTTGTACCGGCGGCAAGTGCGTCACACTGATGCATTCGCATCCGGAATCAACTGTCTTCCGTGACTGCTGCAAGTATTCTGGTTCAAGATTTCACAAGCTGTGACACGCCGACGTTACAATCACCAGAAATATGCTCCTCGCCGAGGCCAGCGATACTTTACAATCATTGCGCTACTCTCAGCGGAGAGCTACGTCTTCGAGAAAAGAGGTTCTCCTTCAGGCTGTAAGTATAGCTCAATGAATTTCAACTACTGTCACAAAAGAAGTTTTCACCTTTGCGAACGAATGTTCAAATGGTTGTAAATCTTATGGGACTTAACTGCGGGGTCATCAGTCCCTAAACCGCTGCGACTTTGCGAACTGTAACGGCCAAGTGTAATTTTGCCCCACGCAACCATTCACACGGCAAGCAAACAAAATTTACCATTGGAAATTTCTTATACAGAACTTCTATTCTGGTGTTCAAAAAATGTTCAAATGATTGTAAATCCATGGGACTCAACTGCTCTGGTCATCAGTCCCTAGGCTTACAAAATACTTAACCTAATCTATATGCTAAGGACGACAAATACACCCATGTCGGAGGGAGAAGTCGAACCTCCGACGGTGAGCAGCGGTGCTGCGCACAGTATTGTGGTACAAACAACACTACCGTTCGACTGAATTTCGTTTCCTGTCTCAATTAGCTTTGTATCCGTGTTGTATTCAAAATAGTGCACAACAGAGCAAATGTAGACCGTATGCTCTGTGGGTCTCGATTGGATACAAACTGTTCTATTTACTTATGGTCACTTTACACCCTCCAATTATTCAGTATTTTGTCGAAACGTATTCGCAATAGCGGATTTCTCACAGCTCCATTGTAATAAGTACAGATGTATTGCCAAATGGTGACATACGAAAATTTATGGCGGACCGGGACTCGAACCAGGATTTCCCACTGTTCGCGAGCGGTCGCCTTACCACGAGGCTACCGACCCAAACTTCCGTATACCACAATGACACTGTAGATGACTTCCATCACCTAGTGCTCGCAGCCTCCTACTGTATTCCCGCAACACTGCATTCGACCTCTGTAATTCGCCACCATAGAGGAATATTACAAATGCCTAACTGAGGCAATGACAACAACTTAGGGTAATACCTCGTTGTCTTCATTCTCCGTGGTGCGGGAACACCGTATAAGCTGCGAGGGCTAAGGGACGAATGTACTTGACAGTTATATACATACTGTGGCATACAGACGTTTGGGTCGATACTGAGTCGTGTCTAGGTAGCGTAATGGCAAGGCGACCGTTCGCGAAAAGCGGTAAATCCGGTTTTCGATCCCGGTCCGGCACAAATTTTCGTTTGCCACCATTTGGTAGTACATCCGTACCTAATGCAGTGCAATGTGAATAAATTTCGATAAATTATTTATATCTTTGTAATTCGTCACAATGAAGAAATATTCAGTATTGCTCGGTTATACCTCGTACTTGAACGGCAGTTTTAAGTTTCCAGTATATGTGCAGAAAGATATGCACAAGTCGGAGAGTTCTCTAAATGCACTGCAAAGACATCATACCGAGCTGTTCAACCACATCACGGCTCTGTTGCACCTGTACAAGTCTCGACGAGAGAATGAATCCTTCTTCGTAATGCTGATTACAAATTCCATTGTGAAGATATTTTCACAGGAGCAAATTTTACAACATACCAAATAAATGAAAATTACATAATTTAACCAGCCGATGGAGACTCATATCGAAATACTCATGAGAAATCCCGAGCAATCTTTAAAAGCCTGTCATTGGAATTACAGTACACACTGTATACTCGAATGTTCTAATGTTTGTAAACCTACGGGACCATACAACTGTGGTCACTGCTCCCTACACTTACAAAGCACATAAACTAACCTATCCCAATGACAATAAACACACCCATGCGCCGCGGCGGAGCGGCCGAGCGGATTGAGGCGCTATGCTGCGATGCGCGAGGCCGTTCCCCGTCGGAGGTTCGAATCCTCCCTCGTGCACGGATGTTTGTGTTCTCTTTAGTATAAGGTAGTTCAAAAGATGTTCGTAAGTTTAGGGACTGATACCACCGCAGTTACGTCCCGTAAGCGTTACAAACATTTTTGAACACCCACGCCCGATGGGAGCGGCCGCGCAGTTGGTGACGGGATGCCTACAACCGCTCATCTATTCCCGCGCGGCGTGTGAGTGTTAATGTGAGGCAGAAGACGGAGGAGGCGAACGCCACGTACCCGGGGCCTGCGTTTTGACTCGCGGTAATAACGACAGAGGTGACAAGGCCGCGCCGTGTCAGATATGCGCACTGTCCGCGATGGAGCCGACTCGGGACAACCAAAGTCCGCAAGAAACGGCAAAAAGCGGCAAAAAAGGAAAATGGGAAAAGCGATGGCTCTGGCAATACAAAAGAAGCTGTTTATTTAAGCATTACGGGGGCCGATAATGGCGGTGAATTGCAAGCTGGCCGCTGCAACGTTTTGACATCTGCATTTACATTTGAATCGGGCGCTCCGCGAAAGGAGACGCGCGCATGCTGATGGCGCTCCTTTGTTTTTACGCGTGTGCTTTATTACTAAGCAGCCGGAAGGCCACTTTCGGGAATTAGCCCGAGAACAAAGACGGCGTGGCCGCGGAAGCGCCGGCCCATTTCAATACTCCGGCACAATTAATTTCGGCAGGCTGCGACGGATTTGAGTCCCGGCCGCGCTGCCCGGCCTCGTGCGTCACTTAACCGCGCGGCTAACTTTATTAGATCGCGCCAAAAATCTAAGGACGGTCAGTCGTCTTTCCAGTGAACGGTCTACGTCACTGGGAACTGACAGGAGCTCATACTGTGATAACGAACGCTTCCTACCTCGTCATCTCCACTAAGCGAGGTTGGCGCTGGAGCAACACAATGGACTCGCATTCGGGAGGACGGCGGTTTAAACCCGCCTCCAGCCATCCGCGAGTTCCCTAAATCACGCCAGGCAAATGCCGAGATGGTACTTTTCGAAGGGCGAGACCGATTTCCTTCCCCATCTCTGTCAAATCTATCCGATCGTTAGCTCCGTCTGTAATGACCGCGATATCGGCGGGACGTTAAACCCCAATCTTCGTTTTGATCATCTCTGTCACGCTAATCCGCGAACTAAATGAATAGTGCTTCTCATCATTCGATCTGCTCTACTTTGGCCTCGCGGGAATGGGCGACCGGTTGCATGCGCCATGTTAGGGACTGCGGAGTTTCGAGTCCTCCCTCGGGGATGAGTGTGTGTGTTTTTTGTCCTTATAATACGCTTAAGATGTTTGTATGTCTAGGGATTGATGACTACATTAGTTTTGTGCCAAAGGTTTACAAATATTTTTCCCTTGCTCTATTTCCTTCGCCAGTTATATGCGGTACAAATCGCATACTGTCGAGAAACATTCCAGTATTAGTCGAACGAGTGTTTTGGAAGTTATTTTCTTTGTTAATAGACTGCACTTCCTGAGGATTCTTACAATGAATCACACTCTGGAAGCTGCCTTGCCCAAGATTAATTTTATGGTACTGGGAAAGGCAAAAATGTGACGGTGGTTCGAATAGTGCCCTACACCACGAGTTGCGTTGTGCACGAACAGTTTAAAACTCACTGCTTACGACAGTATATTTATCGTTTGATTAATAGCTGAACATATAAGCGAGCTGAAACTTTCCCAGTCTGGTACGGACAGGGCATTGCCTTCGCCGAAAATTTGCCTTAAGAAGATACGAGTTCAACGTCCCTTCGACGATGAGGTCATCACAGAGCACAATTTCAAATTGGGAAGATATGGGCATGTAGTGGCCTCAGTGTCCATTTCCTAAGCACGCATGCCTGAAGACACGGCATTGGTCAAATCGTAAAAACACGGACACTGCACATTACAGTTTCTTTAGTCTGTACGGGGACTTCATATGGTAACAACCACAGAAATGATCCACCGTGGGCAAAACATATGCGATTGTGAAATGCATTTCATAAAAGCGTGAACTACGTGCATTACAATAAGCAGTTCAAAACACGTCAGTCGCAGGCACTGCATCTCTAATCCGAGAATATTTATTTCGAAAGTACATGGGCTCGAACAAACATATCTGTATGAACGTTTGGTTACAGGATCTCTACGTACACCTCAATGTACTGGTGGGTGTAGTTTTTTCTGCAAAGCTCTGCAACCATGCTCTAGATAGCGCTGTAGATGTAATTGTAGACGCCATACGTAATGCAGATATCTTAACTATAACTTATGTAAAAATCATCGGACATGTTCTCTAGCGCATTGTCATCAAAAGCCGTGATGGTAGTTGCAAGTTTAACCTTCTTCCCGAAAGACTGTTGGTATTCACTACCACTGCTTCCATCGCCTCTTCCCGCACTTACCGTAGCACTACCGCTTGCAATGAGTTGTTCGTCATTATCATGCCTATCATTATTATGAGTTTGTAACAACAGTATCTACCTTATGCTCATATTTCTGTACCATAACAGATACGAGAAAGCATGCGAATGATTCATCTTCTACACTAATACCCATCACGAAGAAGGGTTCTTCGTAACTTCATCTTAACCAATCGCAATACATTAGCAGGACTGATTACCAATCGCCGCCCCATCTGACGCTTCACCACACAAATAACGCCAAAAAACGCAACTTCGGAGGCACACTGCACCGTCCTTACTGGCGAACCGGCAGGTCAAAGTGCAATGCGGCATGGCACACGCAGAGGCCTCTAACGGACGACTGCAGAGTTTTGCAGATGCGGGAGTATCACTAGTGCAATGAGGGATCTTTACATTATCTCTCATACGATTTTGGTGTATATGTGTTTGTTCGAGCCCAAGTACTTTCCTTGTCAGTTACAAATATCTCAATCCACTGAGGAAAGCAATGTAGTAACATCAGCGAGTATCGACAAATTGTGGTAGACTGTGATAGATGTGGGCCTGGCGCTTTTACATGCTGGGCAGCAGTAAGCTGGCAGCGCGTGCGTGCGTGCGCGGAAGTCGCACAAGTTGCAGGCCGCAGGGGCAACTGCCCGCCACCGACACCGCAGGGGTCAAACTGTCCACGGCTTCTTCAAAAGTTTGCAGGGGTGCACAACGGACGGAACGACTCTAAAAGACGCGTTTCTCACAGCTAGACGCACTTGCTGCACGCCTCTGAAACCATCTGTTACATTTTACGGAACGTGCGTCATTTGCGACCGCAGAGCTCTCCAGCTTTAGTCGGCTGTATCTGGCGCCCTAATTGGACAGCTTAATGAAAACGAAGGCGCTTGAAATGTGTGCGTTAACTCTGTTAGCGCTAGTTCAAGAAAGGTGTAGAAAACCGGGAAGGAAATTCAAGACTCATCGATAGCATGAACAGAGAATTTCCGATAGTGGAACACGAGAGATGCTGCACAATGATCTGAAATACGCGTTATTATATGTTACTCGTTAACTCAATTGAATCTCTGTCACATTGCGACTTTAAATTGAATACAGTTAAAGTATACTAATGACAATTTCCGCATGTTTCTCATATTTTAGATGCTGTGTTGATTGCCATCGTTCTTAAGCAACTTACATATCATTTCATTCAAAAGAAACAAGAAATTATTTCTAAGCTACTACTTCATATTTACTGAGAAGACAGATCATAAAGCTAAGAGGAAGGTACCGTATATATATCTTCTACGTGAAGTTTCACAACGGCAAAAGATTTTTAGTCACTGAGAAAACAGTTCATCCTATTAAAATACATAACAATAAATAACATTAGTACTGCAGATAATAACTAAAACTGGTATGCAAGTTCCAGAATCATTTCGGAAAAAAAACTAAATCTGCATGTGAACCAGCAACCTTTCACTAAACCAAACAAACCTGTTTCCTTTCTGACAGACTGGCAGTAACGTTACAATTTCTGGTGACTTGAGATACGTTCCTGTCACTGGCCAGCACAACAGTAATGCCAGCGAATAGATTAAGTAGTTTGTAACGTTATTACTGCAGATAATACTTCTTAACAAGCACACCCAGCATCCTCCAGAAAACCAAAGAGGGGAAAAAATACTTGGCAGATGGTGGTCGCGAACTTGCTAATGTAACTATGGAAACTAGTCACACTAGCAAATGAACCACGGAGAACTCGCGACTCCAATCACCGAACTACGGCCTAACAGTACTTCTTACTATCTCTCTCTCTCTCTCTCTCTCTCTCTCTCTCTTTCTCTCTCTCTCTATTTATCTGCAAGAACTGTATTTACAAATGTAGTTTTCCTGATATTTATTCATGCCAAATAGTATTACAGCGATGGGTTTTGACAGACCTTCATTATGTCGTGTTCATGGAGTGTTGTACTTTCATAGGACACAAATGATGAGAATAAAAGCATCAGCTACGAGAAACCATTTACTATCGATATACAGATTCCCGTAATATTCTTGTAACAAATCATACCTCAAGTCACATGATTTCAAAAGTTCCACAACTTGTTGATGCTTGAAACAGCCTATATTAATACCACGTACGCATCCTGAAATAAGACATTAAATACACAGCTTGACTTGACGCCATATCGCAGCTAGAAAGTCATGGCAGTTTGAATAATAAATTCCACAATAAAGAAGCCGCAATCTGTGTCAACGAATACAGTCCACCATAAGTGGCCACTTGGCAGGGCAGCGTCCTACGGCATCGTCGTGACCCCATTAGACAGTGCGTGTGTCTGCGACACTTGTTTCCAGCTAAATTAGACCACGGGGCCGCGTCCGTTTGTGTTTTAAACCGCAGCACCATTTGCGACGTGCGCGAAATGAAACCGGTGTCGACAGCTGCGTCCAGGTCACCTCACTTCACGTCCGTTAATTAACAACTCATCAGTGCCTCTTTTGTCAAATATCTGACAGTAGTACAGTGTAGTCACAACGTGATACGCGAAATATTATCCCAACATTTATGTTTGCCGAGGAATGGAAAGGCGCAGGGCAGTTAACCAGGCGAGGAACCAAATAATTTCTTCGCAATTTGCGATGTTATAGCATCACTGTATTAGTTTTAGATTGAATACCAAACTATGGTGAATGAAAATTTGTGCCCGGCCGGGATTCGAACCCGGGATCTCCTGCTTACTAGGCAGACGCGTTGACCACTCCGCCACCGAGGACACAGTGACCAGCCCGACCTGAGAGGACTCTTCCCTGCACGTCTCCCGCCACACACAAATATCCATTCGTCATGCAGTCTCTTTCCTATACCACGGCCTATTTATTCTATAATGCTCGCAGCCACAATACTGTATTCCCGCATCAGGGAGAACAGACCATGAGGCATCGAGACGTGCAGGGAAGAGTCCTCTGCAGTTGGGCTGGTCACTGTGTCCTCTGTAGCGGAGTGGTCAACGCGTCTGCTTAGTAAGCAGGAGATCCCGGGTTCGAATCCCAGCCGGGCACAAATTTTCATTCGTCATAGTTTGGTATTCCATCTAAACCTAATACAGTGATGCCATAACATCGCAAATTGCGATTTATTTCATTCATTTGTACGCTGTAATTCGTCAAAAAATATATATAATTGTATTAAATAATTTCTTTGCTGAATTCGAAAATATAAGAAAAATGGATGCGAGCGCCTAATGGAAAGTAAACATTTGACATTAGAAAACATGCGAGAACAACAGGAATGGTCACAGCAAAGGATCGTAATGCATGATGAGGCCTTTATTCACCAACAGGTATCGAATGCCTATTGCTACTACTGTTGCTGTTCTTGTTGTTAAAAGTGGTATTTGCTGAAGAATCACAAAGAATCATAGAAAATGTTGTTCATCCAGAAAAGATAAGGCTTAGAGAACACTTTTCGCGAAATGAATGAAATCAGAAAATAAATAACTCACCGCTCACAGAGCGAAATGGTAACACGCTGGACTCAAATTCGGAAGGACGGTGGTTCAAATCCACCTCCGGCCATCCAGATTTAGGTTTCCGTGATTTCCCTAAATCACTCCAGGCAAATACTTAGATGGTTCATTTGAAAGTGCACGGCCGATTTCCTTCCTCCTCGTTACACAAACACACCGAGCGTAAGCTCCGTCTCTAATGACCACGCTGTCGATGGGACGTGAAACTCCAAACTCCCCTTCCCCACTTACCGCTCATGAGGAGGTTTACAGATAATTATTCATCTCACGCATCATTCGCGAAATGGTCAGGGAAAAGCGGGGAGGGGGTGATACAGTTAGACCGGAAAGTACTACACGGTACATCGTAGATGGTTTTCAGAGTATAGACGTGGATCTATCCACCTTGTAAGATGTCCGTTGAAGCCGGATATTTGCATTAATTACGACCCCAACAGTAAAACACATTTTGGTAATTGTAACATTTATTTCGTTACCTTTTTTACTTTTGAATATCCGGTTAATGCTGGTAACAGTTTCCCATTTTCCGCACTTCTGGCAGTCACGAGTCTCTGTGCGTGCAACGCTGAAACTATTGTTAAATTGCTTGAATGGAGTGCTGGATTTTTATATGATGTTATTATTTGTTACATGCATTAATAATCCTTGTACAGTCGTTGTGATTTGTTAGACTAGATACGCAGGTATATGAAAGTTTTCTACCGTATCCAAACTCAATACCTGCAATGTTTATTTTACGATTCCTGGTGGTATATTCGCGTTTTATTAGTAATTGCAACAGCTCTTTTTGAATCTTTCAACTTGTTCCTCAAAATAACTCGTACTAGCCATGAGGAGTTACAGACAGTTGCTAGCCAATAACACAATAAACAGTTCTCAGTAACATTCAGGGGTGCAGCTTGCACACGGAGCAACAACAGAGACAAACTACTTGTGGCCCAACACATAATTCGAACACACGTCTTCTTCGTTAACTCTTTCAGGGTTAGTGGTACGGTTTGTGAACCACCATTCCGCCTCGCGTAAAGGCATGGTGGTACAAAAAACGTACCACATAATTATGAAGCTCTGACTCGTCCAGCATCAAGGTTCATCTCCTGAACCACCCATTACATGTAAGGTGGTAGGTCCCACGATGGCCGAGAAGTGTCAGAAGCAGTATTGCTCTTCTGCGGCGATTGTTATTTCCCACAGCATGCACAGTGTTGTTGTTCTTTTCCCCTCTGCGGTCAAGTGCGAATTTTGTCCGTCTTTATGTGATATACTGTTGATTCAGCTCTTTCATACAGGCAAGACAATGACATCTATACGTTTGGAATCACTTAACGGTTCCTGGATTTATTCTATAGAAAAAGAATAATTCATGAGTAGCTCAGGAGTTCACAATTTGTACCACGCCATCAAAGGTCTGCCACATAATTCGAGGCATTACCTTCCATTTCAGTTTATAATGAAACACTTTAGGGAAATACTAAAGGGTGATGAGCTAATGGCAGTACTCTCAGGTTAGGTTCGTCAGCTGAAGAAGCAGATTTTAGAGATGACCATCAATATTTTCGCATTTTTTTAAAAATATTATAATGTTTATTAACATTCTCATTATAATGTGATTCTATAACATTTCACCAATTTTTTTTAAAATGTTTCAACAAATAAAAGTGTTGAGCAACAAGGTTCTAAATTTGTTTTATTTGCTGTACATGAAATAGTTTACCAAGCACAATCCAGACGAAGAAAAATACTTTGTTCAAATCAAATGTTTGTAGAACTTATGGGACTTAACTACGGGGTCGTCAGTCCCTAGGCTTACAAACTTATGAACTAACTAATACTAAGGACGGCACAAATATCCACGCCCTTGAGGGTATTCGAACCCCCGACCGTAGTGGCCGTGCAGACCGTGACTGGAGCGCCTCAGTCTCCTCGGCCACCGCGGCCGGCGAAAAATACATTGTGAGAGCAAAACAATGCACAAATATAACTCTTCTACGAAATAAGGCCGAGGAGAAAATTGAATAGAAAAACTTGCTTTTATTTCAAGAAAACTCCAGGAAACTACTTCTGTAAAACAAAATAACTATATAACAGTGTAACACCCGATAAGAAAGAAAAGCCATTAGAATCGTCATAGCCTCAAGTTGCTACGAAACCAGAAACAATGACAGTGTATCTGCCATGGAAAGCAAATCCAGAGACGTCGCCACCCACAGAGTAAAATTGGCGCAAGCGACGCCTTTTATCATCGTTCCATATTATGCAGTTTAAAGGAGTAATGCTTCCAAACACACATCAGAGTGCTTTTCATATTCAACAGTCTATCACGCCAAATTCGTACGCTGTTGTTTGGGTTCATTACAAGTATTTTTGTTTAATAATGATGGCACGATAATCCACTTTGCACGCACAACCGCTACGCAAGTCCGTACACGAGCCGGTAGCGTGTCTGAGAAAACAATAATTTTGGGTGTTGGAAATGACTGCCAAGTTTCCTACTATTTCTGTCAGCACATGCAAGGCAATTACTAAATAAAAAGAAATTCAATATTAAAAAAAGTGCAGATTTAAGGCTCGCCAGAGCACAAAACCTCTATTCATGCCACGTTTACCTACGCATTACCAATTTTTTCCGGTTTAAGTGCGGGGTCTGTTAGGAAATGCTGTCTGTATATTTACGTGATAATTGCCTGTGAATTGCTGCAGCGAGACCGCGGCACAAAATCAACAGAATAACACCCCCACCATCTTGGAACCGACCCTGTCCTGCAACTTGGCTGGCTTTAGCTGGGATATCTTTTCCGCGAGAATATACGGTTTTGGGAATTTTACCGCATGGAATATTTCGATAAGAACCATGCGCTTATTTACAGCATTAATTAAATTCATTTCTTCCTAGTGCATCAGTAAACAAGAGCCGTGGTGGACTGGTCGAACGCTCTAAAGCGCCTTGCTGCGGAGCGTGCGGTTGCGCCGTCGGAGGTTCGAATCCTTCCTCTGGCATTGGTGTCTGTGTTATCCTTAGGTTAGTTTAACTTAGTTTACGTAGCTTGCAAGCCTTGTGATTAATAACCAAAGAAGTCCCATAGATTTACAACCATTTGAACATTTGAGTCAACAAGACAACCAATACACTACTGCACAGATGGTAAAGGCATAATTAAGACCTATAAGAGCCAGGGAAAACTCACAGCCTGTGACTAGAATAAAGAGACCCCCTGTTATATACTCATTTGTAAACATTTATTGATAGATCGTTGATGTAGATAACTATATCATGTGCGAAATTATTTGGGAATAAATAAGAGATTAGTCTACGAAACAGCACTGTTGATAAAATTCCGAACGTTCTCGGAGTTGTCCCGCAGCATGGGTGTAAAAACAAGCAAGGTTTTTGTATCCACGCGTCATTCAAACAGTGAAGATGATCAAACAGGAATTTACTAATCTACACCAATCAAACAACACTTGTTTGTTATGTGAGACTACGAGAGACCGTCAACAAGGCAAACGAAAGTTTCCAACAAGTTTGTTCGTGTAGCCAACTTTACTATATGGGAAGAACAGCAAAACCCAAACCCGAAAGATGATAAGTTGTAACTAACCACTTTTCTTACTTTATAAAAAGAGACGCCAACAGTTTATAATCTATAAATACTATATATAACCCGGAGATATTTCGAAGTGAAAAAGGTCGAAACGTGAATGAATAAAATAAATTTTATTTCCGAAAACAAAAGTTGGCAAGCATAAAAAATAGCTCTTAATGCGGTGTGTTGATAATAAGTCGCTGATGAACAATACTTGTCTATTTGCACACCTGGTGGAGTGAGTGTAGCATGACAAATTCGATATCAGTTATTATACTCAGCGATAGGTAATTTTGTCTAGACAAGGACGAACGCTGTTGGAATATTCATATCAACCACGCAAACACGATTGGTAGATGGAGGGCGCGTGGGACTGGCCGGCAGTGTGAAAGGGCCTGGTGCTTTATGCTACGAATTGAGGGAGGATCGAGTCGTCCCTCGGACAGGGGTGTGTGTTTTGTCCTTAGCGTAAGTTAGGTTACGTAGTTTGTAAATATAGGCGCAGATGACCCTGACAGTTTGGTCTGAGGCGCCCCAGTCACGACCTGCACGGCCACTACGGTAGGGGGTTCGAATCCCCCCTCGGGCATGGATATTTGTGCCATCCTTAGTATTAGCTAGTTCATAAGTAATTTGTAAGTTTAGGGACTGATGACCCCGTATTTAAGTCCCATAAGCTATACAAACATTTGAATTTTTGAACAGGTTGGTCACTTATGTTTACAAACATTTGATCAAATGTTCAATGTTTGTAAATCTATTGGACCAAACTGCTATGGTAATCAGTCCCTAGACGTACAAACTACTTATGAACTAACTAATACTAAGGACGGCACAAATATCCATGCCCGAGGGGGGATTCGAACCCCCGACCGATAGTGCGCTGTTAGCTAAAGAGGAAATGATCATGATTTGACGAACTCCATTATTTTGCGCAATAAGAACAGCCGAAATCCAATAGAAGTTGAGGCGCTCTTGCAAGTTCTTCATGAGAGTTGATACTGAATCGAGAAGCAGGCCTATGACTGTCACAAGAATACAGCATCACTGCTGTGTTACAGCAGACGAAACAGCAATTATCATAAATTTTGTGTCATTTACATATATAATTTTAAATTCCTATAGTTGATTTTAATAGATATACACTATTTATAAAATGAAATATTAGTTTTGATTCAAATATTCTCGAAAATACCCAAAAAATGCTTTTATGAACGTTTCAAAATACAAGGGTCGAATGGGTGCTCGACTATAGAAGCGTAAGTACTTTTCACCTTTATGATTGACAGTTAACATCACGTCCTGCTGTGAGGAAATCTGAAGTTGGCTTGATGCGAATGTGGTAAGCAGGAAGTGCGCAAAGTGTAGGCAAGGAGAAGGTACCTCAGTGGATTAGCAGGCAGTCCCCCCAAACACATCAATTTGCTGTCCCGCCACACTGGTGGCGGAGTGCTTTCAAATCAAAGAATGCTCGCCGCATCTGCTCCTCTGGGTAATATCGGAGAGGATGTAGACACAGGCGGCTGGAATAAACAAACGAGCTGGACATCAAAGGGCCCACCACGGCTGGCGCGGGAACTTGTCGGCCGGCCCACCCTGCCTTAGCATATCATACACAGGCCCCAACACAAAGCCGCGCTCATTATTTCCACCTAATCGTTACACCAACAATCACACTACGATATCGTCCAATAGACCCAACGTTTAAAGAGTCATTTGTCTGAGCCAGTGAAGACTGCCGACCGCTTTTACAGTTACAACGCAAAATAAAATTTCGAAACGCCCCTAAAAATTAATATGTTGGCAACTGCTCGTTTCCTGCGAGAGCAGAGAAAAACTAAAGCAGTTTTCACACTTGCGCACACAAGTACAGACGAAATTAAAACTTCCTTTCTCTGTGGAACAATAAGTGCTCTACTGTTACTAAGATGTTTGTAAAGTTATGGGACCTAACTCTACTGGTCATCGGTCCCTAAACTTACAAATTATCTTATCCTAAGAACAACACCCAAAACCATCCCCGAGGGAGTACTCGAATCTCCGACGGCGAACGGCCGCGCGCAGCGCAGCAAGACGCCTTAGTGCACACGGCTATTCCGCCGCGGCGTTTACTGTTACTAGAGTACAATTGATTCATTACTTTATATCGCGCGAAAATAAAATTTGAGGTGTTAAATTCATATTGCGGCTAGCCGACAATCGTTCCAGGACTGGAAAAGGACAACGGAAGTGGAACTCTCTGAAGTGCCTTCGGAAGTACAGATGTAGATGTAATGCGTGCAGAATCACTTGTTGACACGCTTAGGACGTAGACTAGGCTCAATGTTGGCTATAACTTGCTGGTATCCTGACATTCAGTTTCGGTTGGGCTGATTGCAATCACGCTTAAAGACATTACATTCAGCAAAAAACAGAAAGCACGGGCAGAATAGAAAAATTAAAATAACTATAATGTGAGTAAAAATGAACACTCACTTATATCAACATTATTTATACCACAGGTTACACTTCAGTGCTTTGTATCATTATTTTACAATCAAAAATGTTGCGGGAGAGTAATGGATTGCTTGTACTAGTGCTAATGTCTCATTTATGGTTATTACGCACTGTCATGGTTGATGACAACAAAACTGATTTGCAGCCGGAGTTCGAATCCCCCCCCCCCCTCGGGCATGGATATTTGTGCCGTCTTTAGTATAAGCTAGTTCATAAATATTTTGTAGGTTTAGGGACTGATGAACCCGTAGTTAAGTCCCATACGCTCTACAAACATTTGAACATTTCGTTCTCCTGTCTGACTGGATGGAATATACTTTTGGCCAGTGAATTTGAATCCATATTGACTATTAATCGACCGTTTCTAAAATTATTAACAGCTTTTCAAATACAGCTACCGTCACTAAATTTATGTTAGTTATTTAAATTACTTATTTAGCGACATGTGTCAAGGATAAATCCCACTATTATACAATAAAGGCATTGATTTTTATAATAAATATTTACTATCTGCAGTACTCACCTTTATTCATGTGGATCAGATCACTTGTTTTCATGCACTCTAACACACTATATAATAGGCGTAACTGTATAACAGGCATCACAACTGTCATCACTACGAGGTAAATCGTGTCGAAGTGACAAACGGTAACAACAGTGTCGGAGGTTATAGGACAGCGGTAAAGCAGTATGTCTGGCGAGGTCCGACAATGGGGCCTAACGGCTTAAATATGGGACGAAGTAGGTCGTGCTCTTCGACAATTTCAGCTTCCTCGACACAGTCAGAGCACGTCTATGCCAGAAATTAACCTGACAAACTGATGACGGGCCCTAAACGCAAGCGGTCCGTTACAGAACAACAAACAATGCTAATTTTCCTCCGCCCAAAAACCAGCCAAATATTAACGAACGGGCGGGGCAGCTGACGCGTGGTGTTTACACAGGACGTCGTGAGCTGAATACCACTGCCTCCTGCTTCTCCGACACGCTTTCCTCTTCCTACTTCCAGCCACCTCAAGCTTCGGTGTCATTCCGAAAGATTTCCGCAAATCACTCACTCACTTTAATGGAGCAACTTATTACAAATGTGGCTAACGCATATATGAGGAGAGCGTAAAATATTAATTTAGTTTAGGCATACGATAAGCGGTATATTGTGTCGATAAGTATCTTGGCTTAACCACCTGAAGAAATATGAAGTAGGAATGACAAATCAACTGTAGTGAAGTGCAAAACCTAACAGTGCTACAATTACGTCGAGCACAGAGGAGCAGTGAAAATCCAAGATAAGTAGTCATCACGAACATCTATCACCATAATTTTCTTCGTAGCCATCAGCCACACAGGAACGGTAACTTTATGGGACAATATTATCTGAAAAAAAACGGAACTGCCATTACGAAAGGAAGAACAAATCTGTAGAAAGGAAGGAGTACAGTTCTCTCTTGGAATGCAGGACAATATGTCTCCTTATCCTGTGTTGGATTGTTGACGTACTTCCTGCCTTGATTTGGCTGTTGTCCCAGTTACTGAAGACATCAATTCTCCCATTGGCCGTATTCGATTGAGGTTTCGTACTTCAAGGCCTTCTCCGACGCATTCCAGATCAAAAGTGCAGTTGTAACGATGTTTTCTGCAAGAGAAATCTATCTTGGTTTACTCTCAGGTACTATATTTTACTGCGGTTGATAATATAGACATTATGAACTCTTCGAAAACGGTATACAAAAAGTTAAAACCTCCGGCGTGTTTTATTCCACGGTGGAGACCTTTGAAATAATACGAGGGGTGTTCAAATGAAAATTACGAAACGTCTTAACAACCCAACGGTTGAAATTTGAATATGCCTCTTTGGGATAACAGGCGACATCTAGGGACGCGAAGCATGCTTTGTCACCTTCCCATAAAAGATACAGGCTGTGCCTTCAGCAGACTACGTGATGCTTACACTATTTTTCGACGTCCGAGCACGGAAAAACCATTAACAGTGACGTGTACTGCGAGACACTCCGTTCAAAAAAGATGTTCAAATGTTTGTAGAGCTTATGGGACTTAACTACGGGGTCATCAGTCTCTAAACTTACAAACAACTTATGAACTAGCTTATACTAAAGACAGCACAAACATCCATGCCCGAGGGGGGATTCGAACCCCCGACGGGGAACGGTCTCGCGCATCGTAGCATAGTGCCTCAATGCGCTCGGCCGCTTCGCCGCGGCGAGACACTCCGTAGCCTACGCAAGTCCATTAAGAGCAAACGGCCTGGGCTGCTCACGGTACACGATAATGCGCGACCTCACGTCACACAATGTGCAGTGGCCAAGTTCACGCGGGAGCAGCTTGAGCATGCGCCCTACAGCCCGAATATATGTCGCCCTGTGACTTCAATCTATTTGGTCCGCTAAAAAACATCTCAAACGGAAGCGCTTCAACTCGGGCGACGAGCTGGACACAGCAGAGGACTGCCTCTTGTCACAGCCACAGGAATTCTGCGAAGAGAGAATCCTTCGGCTCGTTAAACAGTAAGGTAGTTGTGCTCAGGCCTCTGGTGGTTACTTTTGCATAAAGACTTCAATTATACCCACAGTGTCGTCTTGTATCGTTGTTCAAATGTTTGTAAACCTACTGGACTAAACTTCTATTGTCAACAGTCGCTAGACTTACAAACTATTTAAACTAACTTACACTAAGCACAACACGCACACCCGTGCCCGAGGGAGGACTCTAACCGCCGGCAAATATCATCGTTCTGTTAGTCTTTATTTTCATAGATTTCTTTTAGGGCATACTAAATTTTATCTTCCTCTTCTCCTTCGTAATGGTACCATAATTCTAGAATGCACTGTGGATGTGGTCGAGATACTCCTGGTCGAGTGTAGCCGGGAGCGCAAGTGTGGTGGCGTGCCCGATATCCACTGTTCATTAACACGCAGCCAGGCTGTCCTATCATTTGTACTCCAGGCTCTTGCCGTTAATTGCTGTCTCCAGCCTTTTATTTTTCCTTTTTTTCTCCTTTCCTCGCAATGCATCAGCTTTCCCACTTCCCAGCGCTATGGCGCTCTCCCCGGAGCCAGAAATTCCTCGTTTTGTTTTGCAGCGGGGTCTCGGCGCCTAATAAGTGACCACGGACCTCGGTTTCATGCTTTCCCTAATGCCATGTCGTCATATTAATCCAAAGAAACAGGTCTGTAATGCAACATCGAGGTACTTACATCACAAAAATTTTACGACACCTTCCCGGTGTCCACCTAAAATGGTTCAAGGGACGCACGAAAACCGGAAATCGGAATACAAAACCTACGTCTTAACCGGAGTCACCTTTTGTGTACCGACTATATGCAGTCTTTGTGTAAATGTTAACTTACACGCTTCAGATCAGTAGAGACAATTATAATAGATAATGAGTATTTCAGTTTACATTTACTGTTCAGGTGATATTGGGAGGAGAAATTTCCTAGTGCATATTTTCATGCATTGTTCGTAGGAATTTTATTTGCAATAAATAGTGAGTAACAGCATACTGGAAGACTTTGCGGTCACTGTCCCCTTCCGATTAAATGGTATGTTTCCGTGAGAGAAAAATTTAGCATTGTCAGCCACTGCACTGAATGGAATAAACACATGCATATTCGATAGCACCGGTTCATGACTAATTAAAATGGATGTGTGCGAGGAATACGTTATCTAAAAATGAGGTCACAAGTCAAAACTCAATAGTAGCTGAAAACCTCGCTGTTGAACAAACTCCATTCATCTTCTTCTTCAAAACTCAATAAAATCACAAGTGATTAATGTGTTATACAAATCTCTTAGTCTATTGGCTTAAAAACAACACTAGAGTACAGGATCTTAAACGAAAGGGTTTGAATCTACTCAATGGCTTTTTAACCTGTACCACGGGCGACTTCAATGAGAGGTCAGCTTCTAGTAAGTCAGTTTTTAAGGACATTATTGTCGGCTATGACTGTCAAAGGTGACCGACAATGATGTTATTTAAATAGTTTTGCATGGCTAAATCCTGATCTGACAAAAATAATATCAATAATAAGTAAATTTATCCTCCGCTTTCCCTCTACTATCAAATTCGTGCGATGTATAGAATGGGTGATAAGTCAGATCAGTACGTGTAGAGACAATGACGAAATATTCCTAAGAAAGAGTTGGGCACGAGTACATCACCTGCCACTGGCAGCCCTCGTATCGAGATGAGCAAATTAAATCCGACATCACCCCTCGCCATTCGTTTTCACGCGATCGTATTTCCGTGAAGTACGCTCAGAATGGACACGTGTGTGGTGGTATAGCCGGCGAAATATGGCATCAACTGCGCCTGACAAGCTTGGGGAAACATTCACGCAGGGAGGGTGCGCCCTGCTACTACCCAACTCAAAAGTATTAGGCCGCCTGCGTTATTGTCGCGTTGCTGACGGTCGTCGAGGAAGGATGGCCGCGTTGCTACCTTGTGAGCCACTTCCGACACCACGACCTAGCACTTTCCTCACTAGTCTTGGCCTGTACATTCGAACATCAATGATTAACTATTCTGTGTTCGCATCGATAATTTCACGACCGTAAAGGCAGTTTCATCCAATATATAAAGCAGAGTGTCTGTATGTTTGTACGTGTTGCATACAAATCTACAGTTTTGTTCCAATATTTATGAAATTTTGTACACGTTAGCTTCAATCCATGAGGACGGTCGCCGTAAGTGTAAGAATCACGTACGATATATAGTTCACGAGATATGACGTCATAAACAATGAGATGCGCGAAAACTGCTGCATTTTGCGACAATGCTGCTCATTTTCTCCTAAACCATTGGACCGATTTCAACCAAATTTGGTACATACATTCCTTACCGTGAGGTACCAATTGCTGCATGGTTAAGAATCACATAAGGCACATGGTTTAAAAGATATTACGTCATAACCAATAGAAATCGCAAAAAAATCCATATAATGCGGCGAGACTTTCGAAATACACTGTATGAGAATGACAGTACTTAGTGACTTGCAACAAACTTTAAACATAATTTCAAACCTTTATTAAACTTTTTCTCGGTGGCAACCATAGCAAAATGATGAAAGGAAAAACGTTTCTCGCTTACTACTTTTCCACTGTTTATGGAGTAAAACTGCGGGATTCGGTATGACGTTACAATTTATAATTTGTAGACTACAAATTGCAGCCGCAGGAAATTTTACAGGCAGTATACACACATATAGTTGAATTTACCTTCTAAATTGTATCACAGTATGACACGTAGTTCATGAGATAGAGCACATACTCTGCTGTTCATGGACTAAAACTACGGCATTCGGTATGACGTTACAATTTATAATTTCTACACTACAAATTGTAGCCCCATGAAATTTTACAGACAGTATACACGTATATATATATGAGTGTACCTACTGAATTTTATCACAGTATGATACGTAGTTCATGAGATGTGAGGACATAAACAGTAACGTTCATGGAATATCGCCCTATCACGCACCAAGTTTTAATATATTAATTCTTTACTACCAATTGTATTCCCAAGAGATTTTACAGCCCTTATACACATCAAACATTGCAGGAATAAATAATAAATACCCGGGCAACGCCGGGTTTTCAGCTAGCTCTAATATATGAATCGGACTTGTCCGAAAAGACACACAGACACACACACACACACACACACACACACACACACACAAAATAGTTGGAAAATAAGTTTCCCGGTTGACTGTGGTCAGGGTTGCGTATTAAAAAAATAATAAAAAATAAATAATAATAATAATAAATATAATGAGACATTAAAGATAAAACATATATTTATTTTTCTACATAATTTCCAAATACAATGAGACATTTGTCAAACCGTTCTATAAGCCTCAAGAAGCCGTCCAGGGAACAATCAGGGCGTTGAATACGGAAGAAGCGTAGAACGGCTATGGAGTGGAAACATCCGTCATCACCTGACCCAAAGAAGTTCAAAAAAATGTTCAAATGTTTGTTAAGTTATGGGACTTAACTACGGGGTCATCAGTCCCTAAACTTACAAACTACTTATGAACTACTTACGAACTAAGACGGCACAAATATCCATGCCCGAGGGGGGATTCGAACCCCCGACCGTAGTGGCCGTGCTGACCGTGACTGGAGCGCCTCAGTCACCTCGGCCACCGCGGCCGGCAAAGAAGTTCAAAAGCACTCCGTCTGCAGATATGAGAAAGCCAAGCCGCTTTCTTCCGAATCACCTCTTTCAATTTCGACAGAGTGGCACAGTACCGCGATGCGTTGATGCTTGCATCCAGCAAAAAATCCAGTAACAAAACTCATTGGGCGTTCCAGAAAATGGTCAGTAGCACTTTACCTGCAGACGGAGTGCTTTTGAAGTTCTTTCGGACAAGTGATGACGGATGTTTCCACACCATAGCCGTTCAACGCTTCTTCCGTATGCAACGCCCTGATTTTTTTCCTGGACGGCTTTTTGAAGCTTATAAAGCGGCTTGAAAAATATCTCAATGTACTTGGAAATGATGTAAAAAAAATAAAGATATGTCTTATCTTTAATGTCTCATTCTATTTTTTTCCTTTCATACACAACTGTTTTCCACAGTCGACAGGGGCCAAATTATTTTCCAACTCCCTCTAGTATAAAGCGAAAGCGGCCAATGATCTCTTCTTCCGCGCTCGAACTCTTGCGGGAATCTGCGAAATGCCGCGAGTGATGAGTATAATGGGCAGTAGTGACTGGATACGTTGAAGGACTGCGTCTTGGAAAAGGCGTGCTCGGGCACAACGTGCAGGTGTGGTACTACCGCATCCAGGTGGCGTAGCCGACAGCGCGTCTGCCAATAAAGCAGGAGACCTCGGTTCGAATCTCATGCTGGCACAAATTTTCAGCCGCGCGGGAGTAGCCGAGCGGTCTGGAGCGCCACGTTGCGGATCGCGCGGCCTCCCGCGTCGGAGGTTCGAAACCTCCCTCGGGCATGGATGTTTGTGTTGTCTTTAGTATAATTTAGTTCATAAGTAGTTTGTAAGTTTAGGGATTGATGACCCCGCAGTTAAGTACTATAAACTTTACAAACATTTGAACATTTTTGAACAAATTCTCAACTTTCCCGGTTTATTTAATCCAGTGACCACTGGCAGCTGATGCCAAATTATTTCAAGACTATTTCAATGGAAAATGAGCTGTCACTTAATACTCCGCAATGCGAGGCGTCTATTTGTTGTGATGTTGTATTTAGATATTTCTTACGCGATTTCCTTAAAAAGGAACCGAATCAAATTAACAACTCTTAACTAGCAGTGAAATAAGCGTTCAGTGTCATATGTGTTCAGCTTGTGCAATACCGTTCTGGCTGTTCAGTTCTCAAAGCGAGATGCGTATATGGCGAATAATTTGAATGGCGCAGAGAACTCCTTCATGGTACATGGTCTCAGACGAATTTCTATTGTATTGCAATAACGTATCTCCAGAACTGTCTCGAAGTACCGTGGGCATGTTTTTGTTCTGATATCTCTCGCCACGTCCGACCACATGGATTCAAAAGTTTGTAAATCTCTGGGGCTCAACTACTCTGGTCATTAGTCCCTAGGCTTACAAACTACTTAAACTAACTTATCCTAAGGACAACAAATACACACATTCCCGAGAGAGGATTCGAACCTCCGACGGCGAGCGGTGACGCACTTCGCAGCTAGGCGTCTTGGAACGCTTTGCAATTCCACCGCGGCAGACATAGATTAATTGCTAGTATAAAATGTGGGTGTCTTCATAACTAGATCATAATTGGCTCCTGTACCTAAGTGTGTTGACTTTAAATCTCCTTATATGACAGGTAAATCTTGCTTTCACAACAGTTTCGGGTCAGAAAGCGATTGCTCTTAGTTTACAGTTAAGTGTAATTTGCTAAATTACTTACAGTCCACTATCTGATAAGTGTGTAAATGAACTATCAAACTATGTAATACATTATAAATAATAGATGAGAATGGTACGCTGCAGGTATTTTATTATTTCACAACAGCCGTATCAAGTGATGCCTCCAAAGAACCTATGTTAGTTATTTTGTACACTTGTTTTATGTTTCATGAGCGTGAAATGATATTCTTTGAGGCAGTAATACATTATGTAGAAAAATATTCCATATAGGCCTAGCAGATGTTTGTTGCGAAAACATTTTATTTAATTTAATGTTTTCGTATTTGAGCAAGGTGTAATAATAATCTCAGATGGTATATGCTATGTATTTACAAAGATAATATGTTGGGAATTAAATATAATATTTTGTTATATTTAATGCAATACTTTAATTTAATGTAAATATTACTGACTCAAATAATATCATTTGATAATCATGAAACATAAAACGTGTGTACATAAAAAGTGACGTAGGTTCTTTCCAGGCATTTCCTGATAATGGTTCGAGTCCTCCGTGGGACGTGAGTTCCTTTATTAATTTATTTATTATTAATCTATGGGACTTAATTTCCTTAGTCATCAGTCTGGTCATCAGTCCCTAGCCTTACAAACTACGCAAACTAAGTTAAACTAACTTAAGTACAATACACACACCCATGCCCGAGGGAGGACTCGAGCCTCCGACGGCGAGCAACCGCGCGCTAGCAGCGAGGCGCCTTAGACCGCTCGGCTACTGGGACATAGTTTAACACTGAAATGGTCGCGTCACTAGGAGGAACATCGGTGGTCTCGTTGTATCCGTGTGATTCTGGGTCAACATTGCACCGTTAGCTTTGTCAAAAAATGTCAAATGTTTGTAAATCTAAGGGACTTAACCATGTTGTTTATCAGTCCCTAAACTCACAAACTACCTACACTAATGTAGAGCAACTTATGCTAAGGACAACACAAACGCCCATGTCCGAGGGAGGATTCGAACCCCCGACGGCGAACGGCCGCGCGCACCGCAGCTGAGCGTCTTTGTGCGTCGTCTATTCTGCCGCGGCACCGTTAGCTTTAATTAACCTTAGATTTTTCAGCGAATAAGTAAACAAACAGAGGGGGAAAGTATGTGCATATTATAACAGTAACAAGGGAACATTTATTTTATGCAATTTAACAATAAAATTTGTAGGTCCGCTGACGCGCGGGTTGCCTTTTCCGGGAATATGTGAGATCGTACATGGCCACTCTAGTGTCAAGTAGTTTGTAGGTCTAGCGACTGATGACCGTAGCAGTTTGGTCAAAAAGGTTTAAAAACATTTGAACTAGACAATGGCATAAGCCAAAACGGCCGTTGTCAAACAATAAAACATTTCCAGCATATCGGACAATTCTCATTCATTATAATGTCTTATTATGAAATATTTCATGCCGCGGGCCGTACAATGAAAAAAAATATAAATATATATTAACAAATATTACCATCGCAAAATCTTGGAAGATGATACCAGTATGATGATGCATTGTAACTGTCTATTTTCTGTACAGTATATGGTGTCTCTTTTTTACGACATTCGCCATTTTGATCCTGCAGCCATCATGAATCAAGACAGAAATCAATCAGAGGAATTAGCTACCAGTGTACACTGAATTACATTAATGGGGGAAAAAAGAATGGTATGGAGGTCAACGCACCTGCTTAGTGAGCTGGAGACCCTGATTCAAATCCACATCCGGCACAGATTTTCAATTTTCCCCACTGATATAATTCAAAACCACAAGGAGCTCAAGTCTGCAATTCTTTTGTGTCCCGTCTACACTACTTTTACGAGTAGCGAAATGTTTCTCCTGTAGTTTTATTGCGGTCTTACAGCCCAAGACTGGTTTGATTCACCTTTCCATTTAGTCCATCCTGTGGGAACTACTTGGTCTGCGTAACTTACTATTGCAGCTTCCATCCACTTAAAAATGTTAAGCATAAGTCCCCCTCTGTATTTTGTACTTCCACACTTCTCCATTAACAAACTGTCAATTGCCTGGTGTCTCGTGATGTGTCCTATCAGTGCAGCTCTTCTCAAAGGCAAGTTATATCATCAGTTTTATCGTCCCCAATTCGATGCATTGTATTTACATTAGTTATACGATATCTAAAATACTCCAGAGTTCTTCTGAAGCAAACTTTTCTTTTTGTGCATACTGTTCATTGTCCACGTTCCACTTTCCAAAATGTGAACCATGCCAGAGAAATACTACCGATGAAGATTTCGTAACAAGTAAATTTGTATTAGACGTTGAAGTATCTGCCTTTTTCGGATACACAATTCATATCTTGCTACATATGTCACTGTTACTATTTTTTCTCCCAAAAAAGCAAAACTAATATAACTCCTTCAGTGTCTCGTCTCCCAAGCTAATTCCGACTACAGCGCCTGCTATAATTAATGTCTTAACAGTCCACTCCATTACTTCCCTTAAGTTCATCTAAAGGACCTTAAAGATATCCAATCCGTCTGAATGATCTTTCAGCAAAGTAAGACTGAGGCTTCTTTGGCAGTTGCGTGGCCTTTTTCCACCGTAGGCGTGCGCTACGCCCCGCCTCAGAAGAAATACGAAGCCGTGCTGGCCAACATTTCCCAGAAGAGCGCAGCGTTACAGCCGCTAAATACGTTATTAGGCTTAATGACTGCGAGGCGAGAGCTGTAAATATTCAGCTCAAAAATCGCTTGACAGTGCGAGCACGTTTGGCGGGGCGCTTCCGGCGGGCTGGTGGGAACGCGGCTGAGATTTGTGGCGGTGTACGCTTAATGGTCGTGATTAGCGAATAAGGTGGACAAGAGCGAAACGCTCGCTTTTATTGGCCGTTGCCGTTGGCCTGGTGCGAGACAAAGGCCAGATAACGCCCCGCCTTCGCCTCCTCTCTTTTTCTGCCGAGGTTTTCTTCGTTTCTTTTAACCGTGCATTACCGACGGCCGCCCGACGTTCCGAGAAATCTATCTGCTCACTCCTTAAGAGCATTATTACCCGACAACAACGAACTCCACTCGGCTACTCGCGCGTGCCCGCAGAATATGTCTCGTTCGCATTCCGCGCGCTAATTCTCCGAATTAAAACTGCGCTTCATGTCCACGGCAGTGTCTTCACTCTGAGATAATCTAAAGGGAGTACGAAGAATATTTTTGGGACTCCATTAAAGAAAGAATCCGTATGACTGTCTTATGCTGCAATCAAGATGGCTGTAGATTACCGTGTGACACCAGTAACTGTCAAAATAAAATCTGTGATTGTTATCCGTTAGATAAAACGAGCCATTTTTTTGTTGCTTCTCCAGTATCAGAATCACACTGTATTTCACTGAAGTCTGTTCGTAGTTACACGACAGCGACAAGTGACGATGACCTGTAGTCTAGGAGTTAAACCTAGGGCGAAGACGTAAGACGATAATTTAACGGTTTTGTCAACAGACAATACAGAAGAGAACGCCAATATTTCCTTTATAAACATGATAGACACCCTATGTTACATGCAACTGCAGCGGTGTGTGTGTGTGTGTGTGTGTGTGTGTGTCATGAAAACCGCTAACATTCCACTGGATGTCACGCATTGATCCAATCACAGTTTGAGAAGGCATTTGCCCCAGAACATGTAATTACAAAACAACGAAATAAAAAACGATATGCGTTTAATGTATCTAGATCAATGTTATACATTAACTACATCGAAATTTTAGAAAGGAGCATTACCCGAATTATACATTAGACAATATGTAAACAGGTAGAAGCTCAAGGCTGCCGTGCACCTTTTGGTACATCTCTTTTCCTGGAAGAGATGGAAATATTTGCCCACCAAAAGGTGCACGGCAGCATTATACTCAATGAACAGACCCTGACAAAAAGTGCACACTTTTGGGAATTCTTTGCATCATGGCTGAACACCAAATAAAAGGGTGCCGTTTATTATGTTTCATCTAAACACGCACAATGTCTGGTACTTATATATTCACACGCCATATGCTTACAAGACGAGCACATTCCCCACACTTCATCCACATTGAGTGATATCAGCTTTCTTTTGTCATGCTATTTTAGTTTACAACTTTTAACATTAAATCGCACCACCTGTTGCGACTCTAACCTTAGATCTTATGTTTTATACTGCTTTGTGTATACTAATGTGTTGCTGGTTACGAACTTATGTAACGTGCTTCAGGCGCGGGCGATGGGTGCGTTTCCCGTGTGACATCCGTGTTGAGTGGTCTCTTTCGTTGTGACATTTCGTTGCGCTTTTTTTGGCATTGGATCGCGCCATAGTGTGCTGCTTTGTCCTTTTGTTGTGCTTTTTGCATGCTTTGCTGACTGATGTGTTGTTATACTATGATTTTGTCAATCACATGTAACGTGCTTCAGCACGGAAACGAGTGCATTCCCTAGACGTCATCTATAATGAATGATATCTGCGTTCTTTTACGCGATTGTTTATTTTATATTTTTTAACATTAAATCATACTACTCTGTACAACTTAAGCCTTTTACGTTATGTACTCTGTACGTTTTATTTATACTTTGCTTCTGACTGATGTAATATTTATACTGTACTGTAACTTTCTTAAAGCTATGTAACGTGCTTCAAGCACGGAAAACGAGATGGCGCTGCAATTAACCTTCGTTACTTTGTCATAAAACATTAAAAAGTATATCCCCTTATTCTTCTTCGTCCTTTTCAAGAATTTGCAGCGTAGTTATAATCAATGTATAAAGAGTACTGTCCTTCATGGTACTGCTCATTTAAATTTTTAAAATGTTTTTAAATTTTCCTGTTTAAATAACTACGCTAGTAGTATCTATAATTAGCATAAGACGCTTAACATCATACTCTTGTTTGTTACCTGATATTTTATTTATTTCTGTATGTTGTTTTTCATTTTTTATTGGTTATTCAGCCTATATACCTTATGTATAAAATACATTTTAATTTTTATTTGGTTTACATAAAAAATTAGTGGAACATCTAAGTAATAGAGGGCGTTAATAACGCCCATCCCTACAGCGCCGCTGCATGTCGTTTGTAAGCAGCGCGCTTATTTCAAACTTTGACACTGCAATTTTATGTTTACCGTTGCAGTTACATTCAGGGCATTCATATGCTCGGTATGTATGGTGTCTGTATATTATATTTAATGTGGTATTCCAGTTCAATTTGTATTTGTGTGTAATTCCATACTGATCTTTGATCTTGTTCTATAGTTTGAAGGACACTAAAGATGATCATTATGTGATTGAAATCGATCTGTGGTTTTTAAAATAAAACATTAACGGCCAATGCTGCGAATTACATCTGGTGAGTTCTCCATTGACTTTTTTTATTCGCTTTTATTTTTCACTAGCTGAAAACCCGGTGTTGCCCGGGTATTTATTATTTAATCCTGCCATTTTTCACGTATATATTCATTTGTACAAGGGCTGTATGTAAAATCTCTTGGGAATACAATTAGTAGTAAAGAAATAATACATTAAAACTTGGTGCGTGATGGGGCGGTTTTGCATGAAAGTTATTGTTTATGTGCTCATATCTCGTGAACTACGTCTCGTACTGTCATACAATTTAGTAGGTACACTCAAGTATATGCGTGTATACTGTCTATAAAATTTCCTGCGGCTACAGTTTGTAGTGTATGAATTATAAATTGTAACGTCATCCGAATGCCTTAGTTTTAGTCCATGAACAGCGGAACGTTACTAATTATGTGCTCATATCTCATGAATTATGCGTCGTACTGTGATGCAATTTAGATCGTACATTCAACTATATGAGTGTATACTGTCTGTAAAATTTCCTGCGGCTACAATTTGTAGTGTACAAATTATAAATTGTAACGTCATACTGAATGCCGTAGTTTACGCCATAAACAGCGGAAAAGTAGTAAGCGAGAAACTTTTTTCCTTTCATCATTTTGCTAGGGGTGTCAGCGAGAAAAAGTTTAATAAAGGTTTGAAGTTATGTTCAAAGTTTGTTGCAAGGCGCTAAGTGCTGTCATTCTCATACAGTGTATTTATAAAGTCTCGCCGCATTTTGTGACTTTTTTTGCAATTCCTAGTATTTATGACGTCATATCTTCTGAACCATGTGTCGTATGTGATTCTTAACCTTGCAGCAATTGGTACCTCACGGTAAGGAATGTGTGTGCCAAGTTTGGTTGAAATCGGTGCAGTGGTTTAGGAGAAGATGAGCAGCATTGTCGCTAAATGCTGCAGTTTTTCGCGTATCTCATTGTTTATGACGTGAACTATTTATCGTACGTGATTCTTACACTTACGGCGACCGTCCTCATGGATTGAAGCTTACGTGTACAAAATTTCATAAAGATTGGAACAAAACTGTAGATTTGTATGCAACAAGTACAAATATACGGACACTCTGCTTTATATATTATATGCCGGCCGCGGTGGCCGAGGTGGCTGAGGCGCTCCAGTCACGGTCAGCACGGCCACTACGGTCGGGGGTTCGAATCCCCCCTCGGGCATGGATATTTGTGCCGTCCTAGTTCGTAAGTAGTTTGTAAGTTTTGGGACTGATGACCCCGTAGTTAAGTCCCATAAGCTTCACAAACATTTGAACATTTTATATATTAGATTCATAGTTCTTTTTTTCGACTGGAATCTGCTTGTGTCGTTAATAGCCTGAAATTTAGTATCAAGCATGATTGCTGATTGGTTCGTAACACCGAAGTTCGTCTAAGCACTAGCCAGTGTGAGGATATTTTCAGGTAATCAATGATAGCGAGACATTACAGTTTGCTTTTAATTCTGCATCTGGAATTTCTCTGAGTTTTCTTAACATCACTTGAAGTGACGTTACAACATGGGATGAAACTGAGGACGACAAAACTCGTGTTTTGTCACAGTTCACTGACTGATCACTGACAATCAGCTGTCGACGAGGATTTTTAGCATTGCCTCCATTAACTCTCCGCGTTATAAAATATATTAACAGCGTTAACCCGCAGTGTCAGCCTGGCCTATAGCCGGGCGGTAGCCGGCAGGCTATGTGGCAACGCTGTAGCGCTACGTGGCAAACGTCAACTAGCGAGTCATTTTATTCAGACTATACTTTCTGTGGTTTCAGCTCTCGAACCTTCAGCAGCCCCCTGTAATAGCCGAATCCAACGTTTTTATTTGTGTATTTCCGTATGTCTCACCCTGGAGCCGGGAAAGTGGCGTGTGTAGCGACGTGTGAATTGTGCCGCCGGTGGTGTTGCCGCTACTGGGGAGGGGGCAGTCACGAGCGGCTCTTGCAATCGACAGGCTTAATTCGAAGCATTCTTCTGCCAGCTAATGCGCGTTAATTGCAGCCGGTGGGAGGGGGCGGCCAGCCAGCTAGCTATTATACCGGATCGCCCACTCCAAATTAGTCACGTAGCGGCCCGGGGAAAAATTCATTAATGTGTCTCCCGTGGAACCGCGACTTGACACAAGGCCAGTTAATCGCTAACGCCTGTACCGCATTTCTACGCCTTAATGACTTTCCGGCATCCTCGTCCCTAGTTCTCAAAATGTCGTAAAGTACGTCACACAGTGAATACTGCACAGCCGTGGTACTCTCTCTTAAGGTAAAGCAGTCAACAATCCGAAGATTGGTTTGAACACCACAGTGCTTTACTAGGCATAGTCCTGTTTGGAGGTGGTATGCCGTTGCCTTCCTCCGACCTTCGAACTGACTTACCCAGCCAGTTATAGGGCGACCTACAGTTTAACGTGGGTTCCGAACCACGGTGCTACTCGGTATTTTTCACATGATTAATACTGCCAGAGGTGAAAGAAATGGAAAGTGACAGATAAAAATCCTGGGACCTGGCGGGGATCGAACCCGCGACCTTAGTCATTCAAAAAAATCTATCGGAATAAATTGCGTGGTCATCAGTCCGTAGCTTACAAACTACTTAAACCTAGGTAAACTAACCTAAGGACAAACACACACACCCATGCCCCAGGAGGACTCGAACCTCCACGGCGAGCAACCGCGCGCTCCGCAGCGAGACGCTTTAGACCGCTCGGCTACTCCACCGCGGCGGATTTGTAGTCTGGCACTCTACCATTGTGCAACCGAGGCGCACCTACTCTCTCTTACCGTCACAAAATTTTAACAAAATTCTGGGAGACCTTAGAGCAAGTACTGCCAGCTCATCCTAAATCTAATGTCATACGTATAAACCGAGGGGGGAGGGGGTGTTCGAGTCCTCCCCTCGGGCATGGGTGTTTGTGTTGTCCTTAGGTTAGTTTACCTTAGTGTAAGTAGTTTGTAAGCTACGGACCAATAACCAAGCAGTTGAGTCAGACAGATTTACAAACATTTCATTTCTATAAACCGACCACGAGTTCCAAGGTAAGCGTAGCGCACACGCATCGACTTAAAAAAAAAAAAAAAAAAAAAAAAATAAAAATAAAAAAAATACACTGACGTTAACATACAAGGTGCGTCTGTAAAGTTCGGTGAATGGTCCCATATTTTACAAACCGCGCTGGCGAGGATGAGGTGCCCGCGCATACACATTGAGGGACATAACAACAGGCGCCCCTTATAGTGCAAAGCACCGCAGTGAAGCGGGGCCACACTCTACGACCCAGCTAACAGGGTCAGTGTGAGAACTCGTGTCACTGCAGCATAGAGAGCAAAATGGAGCTATGGAGCAACGCGTCAACATCAACTTTTGTTTCAAATTAGACAAAACGGCAACTTAGACCTATGGGATGTCACTGCAAGTGTATGGTGCTGAAGCAGTGAGTAAAAAGTGCGTGTTTCTTGTAGATGGATGTAAATTTATGCATAGATAATGGTCAAAACCGACAGTTTTAACTGATCTGTAAGAATTATGTTTGGTTGTAGGAAGAGCCAATGGCCGTGCGGCAGTAAATACACCGGTTCCCCCTAGCTTATCCACGTTAAGCACTGTCGGGCTTGACTAGCACTTGGATTGTTCACACTCCGTGTCTACCGAGCGCTGTTGCTAAGCGGGGTGCACTCAACTCTTTGAGGAACTACTACTCCGCTCAAGAAAACAGACATGCCGGCCGCGGTGGCCGAGGGGACTAAGGCACTCTAGTCACGGTCTGCACGGCCACTACGGTCGGGGGTTCGAATCCCCCCTCGGCCACGGATATTTGTGCCGTCCTAGTTCGTAAGTAGTTCGTGAGTTTAGGAGCTGATGACCCCGTAGTTAAGTCCCATAGACTATACAAACATTTTATTTGAAATCAGACACAACGATCGGGAGAGCGGTGTGCTGACCACGTCCCCCTCCATACCGCATCCGGGCGAAGGATGACACGACTGCCGGTTGGTACCTATTGGACCTGTCGTGGCCTATGGGACGCAGTTTAGTTGAGATTTTTTTTATTAGGAAGATGAGATCATAATCTAATGAATAAATCAATAGTACTCTATCATTATAGAGAAAAAGTCCTTAAAGAGATTTGTAACCATACTGGCAACGTATGTTAACACACATCTCATTTATTCCTCGGGGAATGACTAGCATTCATAAAAATATTTACGACGAAACATTTGTGGGAAAAATCGCATACAACTAGTTGCAGGAAAAGCAAATCACTAGTTGAACGGATTCTTCAGTATTCCTCATCCGTCTGCGACACTTAACAAAGTTAAATTAATAAAACAGAGACAGAAGAGCCAACGATGATATGGGAGTCTCGTCAGGGGTCGTTTAGTAAGCGACAGAAAAATATCTTCAAATGTTTGTTAAGCTTATGGGTCTTAACTGCGGGGTCGTCAGTCCCTAAACTTACAAACTTCTTATATACTAACTTATACTAAAGACAACACAAACATCCATGCCCAAGGGGGGATTCGAACCTCCGACGGGGAACGGCCTCGCGCATCGGAGCATAGCGGCTCAATGCTCGCGGCCGCTCCGCCACGGCGCGTTATGTTGTTCATCACGGAGAAGTGTATACGTTTCGCGAAAAAACTGACATTGTCCTGGTACTTTAGTTAGAGCAAATATACTAAAGAATTTTAATTTGTGTATGCCGTCCAAAGCTTTGCATGCATATTTCTGCAATAGTATCATTACTCTCCGTATCAGTATCTGTGCTCTCCCGTTGCCAGCTACTTACTGAACTAGAGGGGGTTTACTCTCAGATACGGTAGGGTAAGTAGTTTTCAGTTTAGGGACCAATGACCTCAGCAGTTAGGTCCCTTACATTTAAAACATTTGAACATTTTCACAGATTGGGCATTACTTAAAGTACGTTCCTATACATTTGACAGTTTCTACCTCTCCTTATTTTATTCAGCTTTGCGATCCAAATTTCTGTTACACAATAATGAAATCTGCTTCAAAACTTCCGGAAGTTTACCACTCTACAATATCCGAATCATCGGTATATCCAATGCTATATTACTGAGCTATCTATCATCCGCCACTGAGTCCTTTCGGCGATTACCGTCAGTTGAGGGCGAGCATTTTCACGCAGTAGGTGGCGACTGGAAAGTCCCCAGCTGGAAATGCTGGCCGGCGTCTGACACATCGGCATGAAGCTCGGTAACCGAATAAAACGCGCGACGGACGGGGACAATTAACTGGCGGGCCGCATTCTTGCTGGGAAACGCGATCAATTATTCGGGACCTAGCGCCGCGGCCACAATTTGGCGATAATTGCATTACGGCCGTCACAGATATGTGCGGCCGCCGCTTCCTTCATCCCGGCACTTCCATTCCCCGCAGTTACCCCCGTGTGAGCTGAGCACAAAGCCGCGCCAAAAGCGGAACTCCAAATACACCAAACGTAACAGAGTTTTCTTTCTGCAATATATGGAGGTGGAAAAATCGGTAAATGACGCAGAATATTCTATAATATTTTCTTAAACTTCGAAGCTCTGCAGCTTCCGAAATAATGGTATCATACATGAAATTGTCGGAACGTTGACCTACTTTTCCTAAAAGTGCTTTATCATGTCTTGTGACATCACATTCCAAGGAAACTCTTAATTGAGGAAAGCAGCTTTCGCATCTCTGAGGCGTGCTGAAAGGATAATGACGAGGATGATGTCCAGCTCACATGTCCTTTAAACCGTTATGTACAGCGGGTGAGTGAAACTACGCCAACACATCACTTTACCATGTAGGTAAACAGCTTCTTGAGGTCTCACGATTCATAAATACATGCTCCTGTATAATTTTCAAGGTTACTCTTCTCAAGTTGAGGCAACGACCACAATGACTCAATAATAACCAGATCTGGGGATTGGCGGCAGTTTATCCTCGTGTTAAAAAGTCAGTTCTGGGCGCCGCGACCTGTGCCAGCAGTGGACACAGCACCGCCACTCTATACATGGAATGCAGCCGAACAGCTAAAATGGTCTCTCAATGCTTGGCAGTAATTCAATCTTCCAGAATACCCATGGTAAATATGGATTACCCGTCTCTAATGTCCACGAAGTCCACGGGAAGGTAAACCCTAATCTTCCTTCTTTCCACAGGTTCCCAAAAGATCACCGAAATTCAGCAATGTTCCACTACTGGGAAACAATAGTAACACTTATACAGATAATAAAAGTGCATCATCCCTCAGTCAGTCTTGATATGCCACAAAAAGGAGGAGGTACTAAGATACAGAAATCTTTGACCATATTCACCCAGTAATATGAAAAGACCAACGACTCATCACAATTATCACCACGTAACATGCCACTAACAAAAAAGAAAGGAGTTTTAAGAGAAGTATAACAAAGGGAAGGAATCGGAAGAACTTGGAAAATATGGGGAATAAAGCTAGTCACAAAATGTTTCCAATCTAAGATCTGCAACGATGGCACTCGGGAATATCCGAGCGATTCTAGGCGCCTTGTCAGGGACTGCGAGGCCGCTCCCGCCGGAGGTTCGAGTCGTCTGTCGGGTATGGGTGTGTGTATTGTTCTTGGGTTAGTTTGAGTAATTTGTAAGCCTAGGGGCTAATGGCCAGAGTAGTTTGGTCCCACAGATTGACAAACAGTTTAAAAAAATAATAATTTTAAAAAATTCTGCATCGTATCCGGCCAAATGGAGGCTGCAATCCATAGGAATGAGAGGTATGTAGGCTTTCTCGGGATCGACGGGAGATCCATGACTATTAGTCCGACAACAAATGAAAAATATAATTAAATAATAGATGTATTAAGGAGGGAAGTGTATGATGTGAGTAACTTGTGAAGACGACAGGGCTGGTCAGCTACCTGCTGCTCTCCCAACAGCAGTTCACGTCCCATCTCAGTGGCCATACCGTTTCTCTTCTACTGTGCACCTGTAACATGCAGTTGATAATTGCGTAGCGCCTACGATTCTCTAGCTGTTCTAAAGACACGACAGTTATTCTTTCGCTCGCCAAACTGCTAATAGTCTCAGCATTCATATTGTAATAATTCATGGTCTTCTATTACATATTGTTATATATGGTATTAGTGACTAGTTATTTTTAATGTTTTTCAATTAGTTTCAAAAATGTAAGTGAATGTAGTTACTGGAAAACACATGGGCGAAATAGAGGGCGCCTCAAATGATATATCATAAATGTGAGCTGAATGTTTGTGGAACCTTCCATTTGGAGCACTGAGTTTTAAGGGCAAAACTGACTTGACCAAACAGGGACGATTTAAATGTTCAAATGTTTGTAAATCTTAAACTTAACTGTTTGATTATTAGTACCTAGCTTACAAACTGCTAACTAACCTAAGGACAACACATACACCCATGCCCGAGGGAGGACTGGAATTTCCGACGGCGAACGGCCACACGCAGCGCAGCACGGCGCCCCATTTCGCACGGCTGTTCCGCCGCGGCAACAGGGACGACAAATATTCCGCATTTAAACACAGTAACTAAAAATTATGTATCTGTAAAGGGATACAAAATTCCTTCTTTTGCAATGTGTTTTGTTTTCTTTCGATGTACTGCGGACAAAAATGGCACGAGTGAAGTAAATAATTTCAACAAGGAAACGACACGAAGCTTTCAAGATCCATAGTACATCTGCACAGACACTCATTAGATTTGGTAGCATAAGCATAGCTTTTTGTTTGAACAATGCCTTATAATATGTGAAGGAAAATCGACACATTGTGGACTGTTTTCATTTATGTCACACGTTTGTCTGCTACTGAGGGAAATACGAAGAAGTTAACAGAATATTGCATACTACAAATGTGGCAAAATGAATTTGACAGTCCTGACGCAGGCACGAAAACATATTTGGGAAGTTTTAAAACTGAGCCTAGAGAAATTATATGTAGTGCCTTACCTACATGGCCGTATGCTTCCTATCGAAACAAAATGAAAAGACACATGGGTGGTAGCTTTGCCAGCTGCAACATGGGCTCTACAGAGCACACACGCAGCTGTTTATGTATCAGTCGTTAGGGTTCTGGATTCGAAAGTAGCTCTGTGGAACGAGTCCGCCCTGGATGATACTGTGGTCGCAGTATTAATGGAGGTGACGACCGTCTGGACGAGGCATTCAGCCGATATACCGTCTAGACAGCATGGGCGGCCTGCATAATGAGCTTCGGAAGCACTCATAATCTCGGCAGCCTCTTGCAACCGTTGTTGACTCGTTGCTGGAATTCATCCAGTGACAACTATTTTAAACCGCCCAGAAAATCGTAATGTTAACTGACTCTTGCCACAGAAGCCTACGCACGTCTCGTTTTATTTGTAGGTAGTCCCAGGGATTGAAAGAGCATAGCGTTACCATGTTTTGATCTTCCAGACTATATTGTTCCACTAGCATGACATTGACCCCTGAACTATCTACCATCCTTTCTTTCCGGACCACGGGATCTGCAGTCCTTGGCAGCAACCGAAAGGCAAACGTCTGCGCTGGCTGTTAGCGCATTTGGTCACGCTCGCGTGCCGTGGCGGAGGAAAGCGGACGGAACGACGCCAGTTTCACCGGACGCGGCGCTTCCCTTGGAAATCCTAGAAACGGAAAACCGAATTAATAAGCACAAGTGGGCGGCCGCGGGAGGAAAGCGGCCAGCGCTTCGCTTTAATTTTTATTTGAACGCGCCGGCCACCGTATTCGCCCAACGCAATTCGCGCGAAAAGTTCAACTCCAATGCCGCACGAACAAAATGTAATTTGGGTGCCGCGCGGCGCACAATGGAACGCAATGATTAGCAAAACGTAAATAAACGAGATACTGACAGTTCGGCCACCTACACAAAAAACCTTTTCTCCAGCCCAATACACCGGCTCTAGGGTAGCCTTTTTTGTTTTTGTTTTTGCGTTGCTCGAGGCCTTTGATTCTCGCAAATGTATTCGCGCTACTTGCCAAAGCGATCAGCCGCCGCAGCCGTCATATTGCAAGCAAGCGTTTTCTTGCCAATCGATAACGCATACGTCGCCAAAATAGAGAACGAAGGCGACGCGAGATGGAGCCATCAAACTCTCCATACAAACTACTTCACTTTCGGTGTACGGCCGGTTGGACATAATTATAAGAGATGCGGATGATGAGTGCACGTATCACGAAAACAGGGGATGAGCGCGAAGGTCGTCCTAATAACGAGTAACTATATACGAACTCCTGCCAGAGCGCATTTGGCTCAATACATAGCATTTGTCTTTACGAGCTCTTGGAGTGCTACTTTACGCATATTTTTGCGATTTAATACAGCAACTGCCAACACTGCACCTCAAACATGAAGTATGTCAGTAGACGAAATTTACATCCATTTTAACCTGTCGCAAAGTGGCTCGTACACCACGCGAAAATTTAATACTGTACATTTAATTTTTGAGTGAAGTAGTCACTCGCTGAACTCAACCCTCCTAACAGATTCAAATTTTTTGCCCCGCCTATACCTTACGTTCGCGAAAAAGCAGTTTTAAATCCGAAAGGCTCAACATTAGCTGAATTAGGCAAATTATTCCGTGCTTAGAGCCTGCAGCCCTAAACGTACCTCCTGACAGTTAATGAGAATGCATCCGTTGGAAAGCCGAACTCCTTTTCTGGCTCGCGTTTTAATCTCTCTCTCCCCCCACCTTCCTCTCTCTCTCTCTCTCTCTCTCTCTCTCTCTCTCTCTCTCTCTCTCGTGTGTGTGTGTGTGTGTGTGTGTGTGTGTATGAGAGAGAGAATGCTACAATTCCTTGAGAATTACACTGTTTTTACCTACGCCAGTAGACCAGAAATGAATGTGGTCATTCCACTTAACCACAATGGAATGGCCGAGCGCTCTAAGGTGCCTTGCTGCGGAGAGCACGATTGCTCCCCGTCGGAGGTTCGACTCCTCCTTCGGACATGGGTTTGTGTTTTGTCCTTAAGTTAGTTTAAGTAGTCTGTACGCCTCCGGACTGATAACCACAGCAATTACGACCCATATATTTACAAACATTTGAACATCCGGCTAGTTGATAAGATTTTATATTTAGAGAACGATGGAATGAACAGGAAAAGAAATACACAGAAGAGCAAATATGCTAAACAACCGTGGAGACTTAATTATTCAAAACCTGAGGGTTGCACGAAAGCATGAAAAGGAGGCGTAAGAAAACGACAGGCGGGACATGCATGTAGGCGAATGACCGTGCAACTTGATCAAGGTTGCTGGATGACTTAATTAAAAGAAATTAATGCAACATGGGTGGAGGCTACAAATCGTCACTATGTCCCGCCGAGGCCTATGGTTTCTACGTGTATTTTAGTTGTCTTTACAATACCTACTGAAGGGAGACTCAGTTCCCGCGAATTTCACGTGTTGCACATTTTCACTACACTGAGTCATGAAAGAAGTAGTAGCGCCGTGCGAAAGTTTGCGTCGTTCTGTGAACGTTACTCAACAAGTGGGAATTCGTGGATGGACAGCGAGTGCTCCGTTTCGAGGGTCTTCCGAAGAAAGCAATTAGCGTTGGCTACCGACTGAAGAACTGCTTAGAACTGTGAGACACGAAAGGCAATTGTCACGTTCTTCAAAGCGTGAGTACCTGCTGTTGTGGATCGCTTACAAGCTTCCCACAACCTGAGCGATGGACAGTACCAATCGTGCACTAAATTCACGTTCTGCTACACATCTGCTCGACAACACTCCATTCTCTGTACTCAGTAATGGACAGGAAAGCAAGCCTGTGCAGTAGACAGTAGCTTCAACTGTTCAAGTAAGGGTTATTTATTTATTATAAACAGTAGAGCTCCTGACAAGTATTAATAGTAGACGAGTCGAACCCTACTCAAAATAAGGCTAAAATCGCAAAGCACTATGTAGTTCAGGTTTTTTTAATAGTTACGTTATGCAATTATGCAGCAGCGGAACACCTGTAATATGTGAAAAAGTGCGAGATTTTTAATTGTTGCCTTATAACGACGCGCTTCCTCATATTAGTTGTTATTAGCATTTTTAAAGTAAATTTAATCTGCAACATTGTAAGTCCAACCGCAGCTTTGAGAAATGGAACTTCAATTATTGGCTACTTGAAAATGTTGTCCCTTTGCTCTCTTTTGCTCTTTTGAATATCGGAAAACCCACTCATTCTGCGAGAAAAGCCATAGCGACTGAATTTGTAGTAAAATTTATTCGCTTTAGTTCAAGCAGAATATAAAGTTTCAAGGACCAGTAATTCTCTTGAAATCGTACTAAGCAGTGGTGGAATAGCCGAGCGCTTTAAGGCGCCTCGCTGCGGAGCGCGCGGTTGCTCGCCTTCGGAGTTCAGAGTCCTCCCTCAGGCGCGCGCTCGTGTGTGTGTGTGTGTGTGTGTGTGTGTGTGTGTGTGTGTGTTGTTCAAATGTTTGTATAGTCTATGGGACTTAACTACGGGGTCATCAGTCCCTAAACTTACAAACTACTTATGAACTACTTACGAACTAGGACGGCACAAATATCCATGCCCGAGGGGGGATTCGAACCCCCGACCGTTGTGGCCGTGCAGACCGTGACTGGAGCGCCTTAGTCCCCTCGGCCACCGCGGCCGGCTGTGTGTGTTGTCCTTAAGTTAGTTTAAATGGTTTGTAAGCCTAGGGACTGACGACGAAACAAGTAAGCCCCACAGATTTACAAACAATTGAACATTTTATGAAATCGTACTGATACAAAACATCAGGAACCAAAATTTTTGAAGAAACGAGCCTAAAATTTTTCATAACAAATCACGAGCATCCAACGAAAGGAAAATGCATTGCATCATTTTTAAAGGTTTGAATGTACGTTACAAAAATTTAAACTTTTTGTGAACACATATAAGTATAGACAAATTAAAGGCCGTCCTCGCTTCATTACTTTGCTGTACTGAAACCCTACTTACCACAAAAAATAGATTCCTTATTAAAGTTTTGTTGCCTCTTACCTTGAACCTGATTACTTCTCAGTCGCATTCGCTTCTCTACTCTGTGAACTTCTCAGTGACGTATGTAAAATGTCGTGTCGAAAATCACTTGAGGAAGGCCCTCAGAGGTCAAAAAACGAAATGCGCTTTTCTTAACTGAAGCGCGAGTGAAATGTGGCCTTGCGGAGAATCAAATGATTTTACGAGCGTTAGATGAAGTTACAGTACAGGATGCCTACAGGAACAGATACACCATTCTGTAGCGTCGAATCTTTGTCGAGGAGACAGTACATTTAATATACCACAGAAATAATTGTATTATAAAATTTGTAAATAAAAACATATAAATAAGTTTCTACTCACTTCAAGGAAAAGTGATTGAATAGAGAAAAGAGAACCGCTTGTTTGTCCTGTATATAAGGGACGCATCCATTGTCACCATACATGGACTTAGCTACCGCCTGATCAGCAGTCAACAAGAACGTGGACCTACAACCGAAGAAGCTGTTTCCTTCCATTTCTGTCTTTTGGACCTGTGGCTAAGGTTAGTGCATTACATGTTTGTGTTTGTATGAACGAAACAATTTGGGTTCACTCGAGTAAAAGACATCTACAAGAAAGGGTGATGAACGGTGCCGACATGCAAAAGCGAGAAACAGGAAGCGCGCCAAGTTTTCCATCAATCTACATAACTTAAAACAGAAAATACGTGGCCGCAGTGAGTGAAAGCGATGGGCAGACGTTACAACCAGAGCAGAAACACAAACGTGATAGAAACGCCGCACATACAGCGAAGAATGGCGCTTATTCCACGTGTTGTTACCGCCTGAAGGAGCCAGTTTCTGAACGAGTGAGTGGTGAGTACTGAATGGGTATTCAAAAACGGCGTTATTGGGATTCACTTTTTCTTTCATTTCCCTAAATTAGCAGCGTTGTTCGTGGAATGGTTCTTCTAACAAAACACGACGTATTTACTGCCCAAATCGAGTCCAGTTTCAGCTTCTGCCCCAATCACTTTGTCGTCGACGCGACATTTGATTGTAAACTTCCTTCTTCTTCTCTGAACTACCGATAACGCTTGAAGTACAGAAACAGCAGAGTTGTTTTCAGTCCAGAGAAGTGAGCAATGAGGCGTGCTGAGGACAGGGGCGACGCTTTATATTTCAGGGAGGGCGGGCGGCCGCGAACTGGCTCTGCCATGCCACGGCCTAAACGCGCATATTACCATTCACTTCCTCCTGCAAGTTGAAACTTTGTACCGATACACAAACTCATCATTACTTTTTTAAGCAGTTGGTGGGCTGATAATCGCGCTACTCGTTAGCCTTGTGTCGCCTTTGACATCATACTGATAGCAGTGGATGAATAAAAAAATTACGATATACTCAAAAGACCAGGAATAAATAAAAACAGCTTCGCGGCTGCATGTTGAGTGTACACTACTTAACGGGCTGCAATTCGTAGACAATGAACGTAACCGGATACGTCAAGTCCATGAGACAGCTAGTGTCATTGTGTGTAGCCTATGCGTCTATTGCCGTTCTCTAACACCCTCATCACAAATTTTCATCGAAGATGCAAGAGACGTGTCTGAATGAAAAATGTTTCCTCGATGCCGCTTTTCTGAAAACCACACGCGGACGTTATTATCACTGCCGGCCGCTGTGGCCGAGGAGACTGAGGCGCTCCAGTCACGGTCTGCACGGCCACTACGGTCGGGGGTTCGAATCCCCCCTCGGGCATGGATATTTGTGCCGTCCTTAGTATAAGGTAGTAGATAAGTAGTTTGTAAGTTTAGGGACTGATGACCCCGTAGTTAAGTCCCATAAGCTTAACAAACATTTGAACATTTTTTTTTATCACTTTACATATACAAATAGCTTTTGAAACTCAATTTGAGATGGCTTGATTGTAGGCGAGCTGTTGGTAGAAAGCAACATCACCGTCGAAGCCGCCTTTCGTCGTTCAAGTTCCGCTTTTACGGGACTCGTATATCAACAGTACACACCTCATTTAGCCGTCTGCCATTACCGGAGTGAAAATGAGATTAGAATAAAGGGGAGATGGCATTATCGATGCCGAGCACAGACATCAGTTGAAGCCTGTCCGCCATCTTGGCGAGTCGTAGAATGCTATTTCTCCGTCAAAGCTATGTGTTAAACCAACCCTCTTATTGTTATAGCACTGAATCTACTGTCAGTGAAAAGTATGTACTTTCAAACAAGATACTTAGGAGATAAATAGATATTTGAAAACTTAATTTTTTATCTCAAATTTGCACTCTTAACATAGTAGGCATCACGGCAAAACCACCGGATCTTTTATGCCTGTTTTAAATGACATCAGCACTACATTACGAAAATCGGCACTACATTATCCGCACTCAGCAATAAGGCGGTGGTAGGCTTCCTTTTCTCAGCGTCATGGCGTCACCTTGATTGTAACCTCCTTGAAATGTTCAAATGTTTGTAAATCTATCGGACCAAACTGCGAGGTCATCAGTCCGTAGTTTACAAACTACTGAAACCTAGGTAAACTAACCTAAGGACAAACACACACACCCAGGCCCCAGGGAGGACTCGAACCTCCACGGCGAGCAACCGCGCGCTCCGCAGCGAGAAGCTTTAGATCGCTCGGCTACTCCACCGCGGCTAATCTCCTTGAGCCGTGATGTGTTTACCACTGCCGAGAGCACAGGTCAGAACAGGCAAAGGCAGTGTCGTATTTGTATAAGCTCACGATCAAGGCCTACTGACGTTCAAAATGGGCAGTAAAGGATACTGATGATCAGCAGCTCAGATTATGTGATCGCAATGTTGGACAATGAAAGAATGCCAATTTTTATGAATGGAGGGTAACTAGAAGAAGACTATGTGTGTGAAGTCCCCGCATTGCTCAGTAAGCAGTGAGCGGCTGCAGAAGTGCGCATCGTTAACCACACACGGTAGCATTTGTCACCCTCGGAGGGGGCGAGCCCATCTGCGCCAGTTGACTCATGTTGCAGCGATTTCCCCGTAACGAGGTTCTCTCGCCCCCGCCAGCCCGGGGCCGCGTGTAATAAGGCCCATTTCTGTCTTGCCGGCGCAACTTCCCACTGCCGAGGGCGGCCCAACACTTTAATTACACTTGCAGCAAAAATCGATGCCATCTCATCGCCTGCACCCTCACACTGATTCCTGCACAAAACAGAGCCGTTAATTACGGAATACGTTTCCGCGCAGTTCGTCTCGTGGGCACATGTTTCTTGGTACTTCATGTCTATGTGGGTACGAATCTCGAGTTTCTGAACAACTACTTTTGCAATAAATAAATAAATAAGCAGTTCAGTTTGCATTGTTACACTAACTTACTGTCAAAGATTGATTTGGTTTTCTCAGGGAAGCCAAAACAGTCTTGGTCCAACCCGCCACTGCCCGCACCGAAACTAAGTTTATTGTGCAGTATCGCTCCCTGTATATCTAGTAAAGCCAACCAATGCCCTTGAACAGTGCAAGGAGTTCTTTACCAGTTCTTTATTAGACACAATTTCTTCGGGTCTCGTTGTCCCAAATGTTCTGTGCCTTTTACTCTCCAATGAAACGTATTCGAAGATTAGATGTGATGCAGTTTCATCACAGATCCTACATTTAGGGTCCTCTTCTGTTATTCCTATTGTATGTAGGTGTACTGTCAACGATAGCTGCATTGGATAACATTTTTATGTGAATCTGTTAAAAATATTTTCACAGGTACTTTCTTTTTCGAATCACAAGTCTACTTCCTCCGTTTGCAAACAATTGGCCTAGGTTTTCTACTTTGTGCCGGAAGCAATGCCCATGTCTGGATTGGCACAAAGAGCCTGATATAGATGTCCAGTGCTAATTACCATGTGCGTTACAATAAAATGAACTCCGTGCATACTAGAGCGATGGTAGTTTCAGAAAGCTTGGGAGGGACTAGCGTAGCTTGCTCGTGTTGCGGAGACGTGGCAGGCTGCATTCTGCATGTGTCAGCAGTGGACGCAGCAAAATCATCGTTTAGAGCATTGCTGCAAAGTCCGAGCCGTACTTTCTGTTCGCCGCGGTTGTGCAATGCAAACACACAAATGATGATGGAGAATGTCGAACGTAAATGTCGCCAAACATTTTGCCAGTAAATTCGGAGGAAATATTTTGACTAATTACCAACTCAGGTAACTGACTATCAGACATATTTCGGTAACATGATTCGTTCTCATACTCATGTGAAGATGCCTGAGTACTAGGTAACTTCAAAATCTTGTTTCGTTACTCGTCTATTATTGTTGATCTAACTTGAGAAAAAAAAAAGTTCAAATGTTTGTAATCCTGTGGGACCAAACTACGTAGGTCATCAGTCCCTAGTCTTACAGACTACTTAAAATTAGTTAAACTAACCCAAGGACAACACACACATCCATGCTCGAGGGAGGATTCGACCCCCCGACGCGGGAGGCCGCGCGATCCGTAACGTGGCGCTCCAGACCACTCGGCTACTGCCGCGCGGTGCTAACTTGGACAGAAATTAAAAATAGCAGATTTAGTATCTGAATTACAACCTCGGAGCTACTGTCTCACTTGCACACACTCGATAAAACTGCCGGCCTTCAGAAAATGTCTTTGTTCTCCACGACAGCACCGTAAAAGTTTAATCTAGAGCACAGACAAAAATGTATATGTTACTTCATTTCTGAAGCCAATCTAAGTAGGCACTTTCATCCCTATTGCATGGAGAACACTGAGATTTCTATTCACTCATGGCGTTTCTACATTGGATTTTAAAGAGCAGCAAAGTATCTGCAAGAGAGAATCTGAATAAGATGAATGGTGCAACTGAATAAAACCAAGAAAATTTCACAGTGTTCTAAAGAGTAAAAGTTCGACGACCACGGCAGATTACACTAGTATATGGTAGTAAAACCAGCGTACCTATCAGTTCGGAATATTTCTGAACGGTCGGACTATACAGGAACAGAATGAGAAGAAATAAGCAAAATTCATTCCGAATGCCTCTCAAACCAGGCATGTGGAAGGATTGTACAGGCTAGCGATTTTAGAAGAAATTTTGATATGTTGCAAAACAAATATATAGTATAGTTACAGTTTCTATGAAAAGCCAAAACGAATTAATGCTTGTAGGGTAAGTAAAAGTATAACAGGCATATCGTACGCCGTCAAGAACATCGACACACCTAAAAAATACAATACTTGACAAAAATGACACTGTTGTTGGTGTGACAGGTCAGGAGCTATCCAACTACGAAACTGACACTACCAGCACTACGCGGTCAAATTGCGAGAAAGATACGTAACATTTGTCACGCACTTTGGGACCATTTTTTGGTTTGTGTCACTTCCTTGTCGGGGTGTGTATGTGTTTCATCAGAGGCCTGAGAAAAGTAATGTTTACTGCTGAATACAGATTGACAGACGAAATTAATGCAAGAAACAATTATTAACAGAAACTGTTTTTTAAGTATACCTTGAAGAAGCTGTTCGAAAACTAATATTTGGGTACTGGCCAGAGAACATACAATTACGTAGTGTGGAGCAGAAGTCCGGAGGACGGCATAATCCACTGCACTGCATTACTACATGGCATCATTACATCGCCCTGGCTCACAACGGCTAACCCCACAGACTTCATTTTACTCCGCCTGACAACTTCCGTTGTTTTATTTCTGAGAAGGCGATAAAAAGAAGAGGAAGGGAGGGCCAAATACTGCAACACGAGGGCGGCACGTCTTATTACTCTCCAGCACGAGTTATTTTCAAGTTTGGCGCCTTCGCTCGGTTCACTTACTCGATTACTGTTAATTACGGCACGTATAAGAGAATGCTGAGACATCTCCAGAGGAGTGCTTTCGGAGATTGAAGCCAATCTCTGCTCTCAAACTTCATCCAGATGAAACCGAGTTTAACCGTATCTCTACAGGACGAGAGCTGCACCCCCACAAACTCGTGCAATAAACGTAAAATTCACGGAAACAGCAGGTTTTAAGTTTCTCCAACTAGACGACATCCAATAGGCTTCACGCACGTATAACGAAAGAAAGGAGGTGGGGGGAAAAAGAGACTGTCGACGACGAGGTAATCTGAAGCGGAAAAACTCGGCGTTCGGTGTAAGGGAAATGTCTACATCACTACCCAACGCCGCTCTGCATACTGATATCTCTATCATCTTGAACAAAACAATGAGACAGTATATGAAGACATATAATTGAGTGATTAGCTAACCAAACAAAAATTTCACTGCGATCCATTTTACTAAGTTTTCGACGCTCGGTTACCTTTCAAACAGCAAGATGTCAACGCTTGCGAAATAAAAGCCAAAGCTCAGAATTTCATGTGAAGTTTAAGGCGGGTTAATGATACAGAATTGGCACCAAATTTCAACATGATTATGCCCAACGTCACTGTGGGATATCACACGATGAAAGTCTTCAGTCCTCTCTCACCCAATTTGACCCCTTCTTCAGACACCACAGAAATGCGACACCCAGCGTTAAAACCACCCATTTTCTTATGGCTGGCCGAGGAAAACATTTCATTCACACACACTGCCCCTCTTAATCCAAACGAAAAGGACACCAATGAAACAACCCGTTCCGTCTAGGCATTGATTCCGACACATTTCACAGTCAAATACGACATTTCGCAGAGCAGTGAACAACTGGACAACGTTCTTGAGAATCTTTGACACTGCAGACACACACCGGATCAATTAAAACTTGTCTAAAGACTTCATGGGGATGTAACCACGCTGAATGTGACATGGCCCGTTTCTAGTGCAGAGCGATAAACACCTTCTTTTATCCTTGTATACAGGTGGAATCACTAGGAACCGTCCAAAGAAATTCTAAGAAATGTGAACGCAATTTTAAACTGCAAAGTACGTTCATGCTTTTTCAGCCCTCCTGAGACGTGACCACAGGAGGATGAGAGATTCCTACACGAACAAATCGGCAGTGTCCGTAAGACCCCCCCCCCCCCTCCAGTTCGACAACAACCTCGGTACCACATGCGTCTTTCTGATGCAGTCATCGTTTCCTAGGCGTCGCGTCGTTGTGCTTAACCGAGTGGTGCATCGTCCTTCAACTTGCGCCTGTGAGCTGCATGTAAAATCCAAAGGTTTCGAAACGGATGCCTGTAACACAGACAACTAGGAATCAATGAGTGGCTGCGTCAGAGTAATGAAATTTTAAGTGCCCCAAAAAAGATGGAAAGTTGGCCCCGCGAGTGTTGGCGGTCTCAGCGAAACACTTTATCGCTATACTTAAACATAGGTTAGTGGTCCACCTCCTGTGATCACTCTCCAGGAGAGCGCGAAACCAGAGACCCGAAAAAGTATAAACATCCCTTGCAGCTTCAGATCATGATCAAATCCGGTGAAATGGTTTTGAGGGCTTTATGAGCAATAGTTTGGTCGCACTGCACTACAAAGGTGTGAGATAGGGTCGCAACCCCTATCCTCCTTATAGACGGCTTGATTGGTCCGATGGGTGTCTACAGCGTAAAAGTTGTAAAGAACATCGTCCTGTTGCTCGTTTTCGATCCCAGTATGCGTGGATCTTAACGCACAAAGGAAACGACTGGTTCCACTGATGACTTGTTTGTCTCCCATACGGCCTTTTCGTGCTGATTCTGAACGGTGGGTGGGTGTTTGAAATGTTTTCCTCAGCCACCTATAAGGAAAACGCGTGGTTCTAATAATGAGGTGAGAAGTCAAAAGAATGGACGAAATGTGGGTAAGGAAGGGCGGAGTGGGGAGAGCGAGACATCTCATCGTGTGGGACGTCGACAGTAGCGTTTGTCAGAATTCTAGTGCGAATGTGACAACATTAACCTAGCTTAAGCCTCATATGAAATTCTGATCTCTGTCGTTTTCGACACTTTGTTGTCTAAAGTAACGCCGAGCCGAAAGGTAAAACACAGTGGTGTGATTAGCTTATGCTCCACTACAGAGAAAGGAGGACGCCCCGTAGGCACCTCTGAGACAAATTTCAAACTTCTGCACAGCAAAGTGAAACAATTACGGTGTTTCGAAAAAGTGACGCTTTAATTTCGTTCCGCAGTATATTGTTAACATCGAAGACTGGAGGCTCCGTTTCTTTATGAGGGGTTGCTGTAAAATATTACTACATTTAGCCAAATGTATTTCATCACAGTTGCAGCATCTTAAGCACGCGTCTACTAACTTTTTCTTAGATTTCATTTCGTGAATTCACTAAACGCAACATCTGTTATAGTGGATCTGCTACAACCCATATTAGGTACTATTATAATTTTCTTTATAAATGTTTTATCTCAACGTTGGCATTTTTGGGGATGTCTTCCTGGTAATCATTTACATTTCAAGCAGCACAGGGTCGAAAGACAGGTGCATACTATTATATGAAGTCAGTTTCTTAATACTACGATCGTTTGCAGGTTCTCAAGTTTTCCTCCGCAAGAGGGCAAGGCGGAGGAGCCCCTGCGGCTCCTGGACCAGTACTTTCGAGAGTGGCCAGCAGGATTTGGCGACCTGAATCTCACGGGGCAGCCTACCACCGCCGCTCTCACGCCATTCAACCTCATACCAAACATAATTCTTCTTGTTTTTATAGTTCAAGCCTTTAGTACTTGGGATGCTTTTATACTGTTCTCTGTGCTTACATGTCTTGTACAACTACTTTCGTTCTCCGTCACTTCACCTACGTCCTGATCGAACATGGGTCTCCCAATAAATCTCTAATGGCTATGCGTATTTCCTTACCCAAATCACCATTCCCTGATGCCTAGCGATGTCTCCTATCAATTTATTTCTGATTTTATTCCAGGCACGCAGTAGAGCTTTTAGTTATGTGATCCGCCAGTTTCGTCTTCAGCACTTTCCAGAACAACATAATTCAAAGGACCTGCTCTGTTCTCCAGTGTATTGTTTATGGCCCACGTTTGAGTTGCAAAAAAATACTCTGAGCAGCGACTCCCTAATACTTAAATTTATATACCTTGTCAACGTAACTTTCTTTCTCACAAGAGTCGTACTTGTTCTGCAACTTGCCTGATACTGACGTCGCCTTCTCTACAACTCCTCTAATACTTTCAGCCTCTCATTCCCTCAACTAAGATTACGAACCCTGTCTGTTCACTTTCTGGTACTGCTCGATCCTACCGGTACCAATGTTAGCAGCACGACTCTGAACTGCTTCTATGTAGTTCTTTCCTCTGATCACTTCAGCAGTATCAATGACCAGACGTACAAGCGTGCTGTACGCAGTCTCCTTAACAGGCACTTCGTCTTCCGTAACCGTGTCGTATCAATATTCTTCGGTATTTAATTTGCCGTGAATGACTCAAGTAACATACAATTAACACTGTATTTGAACTTCAAATGTTCAAATGCTCGTAAATCTAAGGGACTTCACTGCTGCGGTTATCAGTCACTAGGCTTAGAAACTGTTTAACTTATGGTAAGGACAACACACACACACACACACACAGGCGCGCGCGCCCGAGGGAGGACTCGAAACTCAGACGGCGAGTAACCGCGCGCTCCGCAGCAAGGCGCCTTACAGAACTCGACTGCGGCTATTTGAACATCACGCAAAGTTTCTCGTATACATCCGGACTACCTTTCATATATTTACCTATATGAGAAGCTGCTCCTGATCGAACCATGTGAGAAATCCAGCCAAGTTATGAATCCCTATCTTGTTACATTTTCACACAGACTACAATGTCACACTTCCATGCGACCTGCGTGATGTTACATTAGTGGTGGCGACTCTCCTCCTACTGCCGCAAGTTGTACACATAATTGAAGCAAACTTGACGCAAGAGATGAGTCGGCTATTGTACCTGACGAGTGGGCCCCCATCGACTGTGAGAGCAATCCTCCCCAGCAGCACTAAAGCTTTCCATTTCTGTGGATGGCTTCATTTAGCTGAGAGCAGGGGTGGCGATGACTAACAGGATCTTTACGTGGTGCGATTTATAATATTGGGAATTAGAGGGAGCACATGCTAATTCGGCGGCGGTGGGGGAACAATACGGTAGTGAAGTGGCATTACTGGACACGTCATCGCGGGGGCAGGCCGCCGCCCCGCCGCAGCGCACCCTGCCTGCGCTCTCTCTCTGTGCCTGTCTCTTCGCTACAGCTACCTTATTTATCTCGCTCAAAGTTCAGGGAGAAGGAATAAAGATTTTGCGTTTGCTACAGACAGAAAAGGACACGGAAGAGCAACTAAACGAGACGGACAGTGTCTTGAAAGGAGAGTAGAAGATGAACATCAACAAGACCAAATTATGGTCATTGAATGTAATCTAAGTAAACTGGGCAATGCTGATGGAATTAAATCTATGGGACTTAACTGCTTGGTCATTAGTCCCTAGCTTGCAAACTGCTTGAACTAAGTTATCTGCGGCGGAGTGGCCAAGCTCATTGAGGCGCTATGCTCCGTGCGTGACGTTGTTCCCCGTCGGGGGTTCGAACCCCCCCTCGGGCATGGATGTTTGTGCTGTCTTTAGTATAAGTTAGTTTATAAGTAGTTTGTAAGTTTAGGGACTGATGACAACGTAGTTAAGTCCCATAAGCTTACGAAAAAAAATTATACCAAGTTAAAATTAACATAAGGACAACATAGACACCCATACCCGAGGGAGAACTCGAACCTCCGACGGCGAACGGCCGCGCGCACCGCAGCACAGCGCCTCAGTGCGCACGGCTATTCCGCCGCGGCGAGTTTTGTTATGTGGGTAGTAAAATTACATATGATGGCCGAAAAAGATATGATATTAAAATATAGAATGGATATGGAAAGGCTTCGGATATTAATTTTAATGTTAGGGAGTTCTTTCTGAAGCATTTGTCTGGAGTTGAGCATTGTACATGAGTGAAACGTGGACGATAACGAATTAAAAAAAGAAAAAAAAAGAGGCTATAAGCTTTTGAAATTTGGTGCTACATGAGAATGCTGAAAATGAGATTGGTAGATCGATTAAGTACATTAGGAGGTAGTGACAGAAATGGAGAGAAAATAAACTCCTGGCATATCTTGTCTAAGAGGAGGGATCGGTGGTAGGACACATTCTGAGACATCAAGGAGTCGTCAATGTAGCATCGGAGGGAAGTGCGCGCCCCGATAAAAATCGCAGAGGGAGACCGAGAGCCGCGCGGAATGGCCGCGTGGTCTAAGGCGTCATAATACTACGGTCCGGGCGGCCGTCCGTCGGAAGTTCGAGCCCTCCCACGGACATGCATGTGTGTGTTGTTCTTAGTGAAAAATAGTAAGTACTCTGTAAATCTAGGGATTGATGACCACAGCAGTTTGGTCCAATAGGTTCACAAACATTTGACATTTGAGACCAAGAGACGAATACAATAAGCAGGATCAAAAGGATGTAGTCGCTGTTCTTATTCAGAAATGAAAGGGCTTGCACAGAGCAGGATAGCGTGGAGAGCTGCATCAAACCAGTCTTTGCACTGAAGACCACAACTACAACACTCAATTTATTTTATATGGGCAACATGTTTCGGGGTATAACTACACTATTGTGTATATATCGAAATACAGCTTCCAGTGCAGTCTCCACGTGTCTTCAGCAGGGAAAGCGGATTCCAACACATTTGTGACATCGTTTGCTGGTCTGTTGTTACCATATACTCATTCACTCTCGCCGGCCGCGGTGGCCGAGGGGACTGAGGCGCTTCAGTCACGGTCTGCACGGCCACTACGGTCGGGGGTTAGAATCCCCCCTCGGGCATGGATATTTGTGCCGTCCTTAGGATTAGCTAGTTCATAAGTAGTTTGTAAGTTTAGGGACTGATGACCCCGTAGTTAAGTCCCTTAAGCTTAACAAACATTTGAACATTCACTCTCTTAGCCACCCTTCTGTGGCTCTTGTCCACCTCCTTGCTCCACTGGGACTTTTTCCTCAAAAAATGTTGCGGAAACATAGCAATTTAAGCACGATGGGGAAGCATTGTGCCTGGTAAAATGCGTTTATACAATATTCACTGATGAGTAGTGAAACGTATGGAGGTAGTGCATCTTCTTTGTCCTGATCTCCCAGCAGAATGGTATACTACGGCCTTGAGAACACCAGAGAAACAATGTGTATCATATTACATCCCCGCCCCCAGTAATATAGAGGAAGATTAACAGTAAAGAATGAGGTTATGGAACAACGGCGAATACTCACAAGATACAAGGACACCACGGTATTCTATTTATAGCAATGGACTTCAAGTTACTGTAATGTACAACACACATGTAAAGAAATGCCAATCTGTTCGAACGGAGAATTCGTTAAGCAGAACCGCGTCATATGCGTGAGAACATCTCAGGACAGTATTCGGAAACATTTTTTAGAAATAAATGTTTTTACAACATGCACACCTTAAGTGTTTGTGATAGCGTTTAAAAAAATTGGTACGAGAGGCTGTATTACTTAGTAACACAAAGAAACATGCGTGTTTGAACAGACGTGAGAACCCCAGTGAAGGTGTAATGACAAAATGTGATTGCTGACAAGCTGCCTCGATAAAGTAAACAGGTGCAGCCACGCAAACCGCAAATCAAATATGGAGGGACACGCCGACAACTGAAAACGTTCTCGCCGCGCCGCTAATAGCACAGTCCGACGAGGACACACTCAAATGAGTCCACGAAGAACAACACTCACATTACGGCTGTTAACAGCGCTCAAACATTTATTTCCTTTATAGGAAACCTTAGAGAAGTTAACTCAGATTTATGTGAATCTTGTCTTACATTTTAAGGACACATAACACACAAAAATAAAGACTTAACAATGATAACAAAATTCCTAATACTCAGCGTGACGAATACGAATGTTTAAAAAAATAAATAATACAACAAATAAATTAACGTGGTACTGTACTGTTGTCCCAGAAAGAGAGAAAGCGCATAAGATAAATAGAGAACTTACGATTTATGCGTGACACTAATAAGCGATTGACTTGTAGCGAATACATCAAATCAGAAATAGAAAAGGTGAATGAGACATATAGATGATAGGATTGAAGCAACGTGCGATTTATCTGTAAAGGAAAAGTACACGCAAACACTATTGCGGCGCCAGTTACAGAATATGTAAGCAGCGTCTCGGTTCATATTTAACCAGTTCTGAGACGGATAAGAAATAAGGGACTCTTAAGCTTAGTACGACAGTACCCAAACCGAATACGACAGGAAATCTCTAAAACTACTAACATTGTGTAGTTATAGCTCTGAGGTAGACGAAGCCTCGGTCGCCACCAATAGCGTGTGATAAATGTTTGGGATGAGCCTACAATCCTGGCGCTCTGGAACTAAATGCTACTATGATGAAGAAAGCTTAATCTGCACTACTCGTCTACAGTGAATGAGCACGCCATCGTTTCTTTAGCTTTCCACAATATGAAAATTCCAAGATTCGCTATGGTTCACAGTCCACGTTGAACGGTAGATTCTGAATTAGTCATAGTAAACGTCGGAGGATGACGAGGTCTCCTCCTTCAGGCAAATAAGAGTTCCGCAATTTTTTCTAAACAGTTTTAGCATTTTTTTAAATCTTTAACTACGATTGATAAGAATGAATAATTGCAAAACCGTGTGGCCAGTGATATTTGATACAAGAACCGCAGACGTTAATCATACACCACAGCGAATACCAACGGAACTTGGAAGATTTTCGATACTTCAGAGTCTCTCACACTTTCATTCACATTATCAATGCTGCGCACATTTGTTTGCACGTGGCTTTAGCTTGGACGAACCGAGTACAGATGATTTTATGCTAACAACTAACAAGTCTCGTAATATTATAAACCAACCAGAGAAGGCATAGTCCTGAATTCTCTTTATTTATTTATGTACGTAGTGCATGGCACCAACCGAAATTTCGGAGAAGCAAAAGTGCTGGCTTGAGGGGCACGTAAGTTATATATTCCTTCCACTTTTTTTCCGTTCTTCCTCCACCGTCGCGTCTAACTCCAGTCCTCAGTCAACAAAACTCGGAATCCTTCGGTCCAACAGGATATTTGCTCAGAACCCGCTAGCCGACCTTTGAGGTCCCACAACACCGCAGCAAAAACTCCACTGTTGCGCGCGAACGAGTATATAGGTGGTAACTGTGTGAGCAAAGACCATTGTTTCCACATAACTCACGTCAGTGATTAGAGGCTTCATCTGTATTAGTCGTTTATGGAAGAAATGACAATGTAACAACAAGTGACCGCTCGCTGGCCGCAGTGCCCGAGCGGACTGCGGCGTGCCAGTCACGGTCTGCACGGCCGCTGCGGTCCGGGGTTCGAATCTCCCCTCGGGCATGGATGTTTGAGCCGTCTTTAGTATATGCTAGTCCGTAAGTAGTTTGTAAGTTTAGGGACTGATGACCCCGTAGTTAAGCCCCATAAGCTATACAAACATTTGAACATTTTTGTGACCGCTCGGAGTCGCATTCCGGTAAAAAAGGCTTTCTTGTCGCAGGTTGTAGATTGGTCACCAGACTTTGTCTAGCCCTATCAGTTAATTTTCGCCACGGCGGATTAGCCGTGCGCACTGGGGCGCCGTGCTGCGGTGCGCCGTTCGCCGTCGGGCGTTCGAGTCTCCCCTCGGGCATGGGTGTGTGTGTTGTCCTTAGGTTAGTTTACCTTAGTTTGTAAGCTACGTACTGATGACATGCAGTTGAGTCCGATAGAGTTACAAACAGGGACTGATGACCAAGTAGTTTAGTCCCCTCTAAACAACAGTTACAAACATTTGAACATTTAGTTAATTTTGGCGACGCCAGTGTCGGCTAAAGCGTAGTGAAGCACTCCTCGGCAACAGAAGCTGTGGTATGTTAGTGCCGCCTAAAGGAAAAGGAGCTCGTTTCCGAAATGCGAGCTGCGGCGTGGGAGAACAAAGGTGTAAGCGGAGCCCGGCACGCAGCCAGCGCGCTGCCCGCCTCGCTGCCTCTGCTCCATCCCTCACTCCTGGCATCGACAACCACCTGCTTAACGAAAGCGCCGCCGTGCTTTTCAACGGAACGGCACGGCGTACCTCAGAAATGCGAGTTCGCCGCGCCACCTGTCACGGTACGTAATAGTGGAACCGTGCTCTGACAGCGGTGCCAGAGAAGGCGCGAAGGCGCGCTGGGCACGACGCAACGGCCCGAAATGAACCAGTGCCAGTGGCACTGCTAGGAAAATCTGTAAAACGTCTGCAAGGCGGGGACATTGACCTTAAATGGCCACTCGTTATTTAGTAAGGTAAGAACACAAATTAAGCCTACTTTTCCACGAGTACATCGAACAGTTGGCAGGAGGCGGTACTATTGCCAACGAAGAATTATTGTGTGGCCACGCGACTGGCTCGTACGGCACGTACAGTAACAGGGAGGTGCCGGCCGCGGTGGCCGAGGGTACGGAGGCGCTCCAGTCACGATCTGCACGGCCACTACGGTCGGGGGCTCGAATCCCCCCTCGGGCATGGATATTTGTGCCGTCCTTAGTCTTAGTCAGTTCTTAAGTAGTTTGTAAGTTTAGGGACTGATAAATAACCCCGTAGTTAAGTCCCATAAGCTCTACAAACATTTTTTTTTTTTTTTTTTTTTTTTTTTTTTTTTTTTTTTTTTTTTTTTTTTTTTTTTTTTTTGAAAGTCGCTAAGAAATATTTTAGCTAGGAACTATTAGTTAACAACATCTATCTGTTTCCACACTATTAGCAACCACAGGCTTTCCAATGTATAAACAACCATACTTATTTATAACAAGAGCGAAAAGAAGTGAGCTAAATCAAGAGTACTTCGTAAGTCCAATATCTTATTTCACTTCGTTTTATCTTTTGTGTGTGTGTAAGAGAGAGAGAGAGAGAGATAGTAATCAAGTATGTGGCAGTTAGATAACTCAGAAGTTTTAATCGAAGACAATGGTACGAACTTACGCCGTTATAACAGATTCTTTTATTGTATACCATTAGTTATTTACGTGGGTGGCTGTGTGGAGCGTACTCGATGTCAAATGAAAAAGTTCCCTGCTCTCAAGTGTAGCGTGTAGGACTTGAGTTGCATGGCATGGCATTCGTGTGGAAGCGTGCGCCCATATTAAGCAGTAAAGTCTCCGTCTCCGAGACCAGATAATACCACCCGAATAAGAAGGCGTGGGAAGTTGCGAAAATACAAACAAAACGGTAAGCAATAAGAAATGCGAGACGTGTGTGACGTAAGGAAGAGATGCGTACTGTACCAGCTGGCCTATCCAGACACGCCATAAAGCACAAGCTCAGCTATCCAAGTACCACACGTGCTGCGCCCCGACTGCTGTGCTTGCCCATTTCTCACAACTGTTTAACAAATTTTGTTTTGTGTCGTTCATTACTGCATATCAGAAACAAAATTCTACGTCCCGAGACAGCAAGCAGACGGACTCAATCAAGTTCTCAGTAGAAGCCTGTAGGTTCGACGCACCTAACTATTTCACCTCATGTAACTTTTTGACTCATTTAAGACATTTGTAATTTCTTTTCATCCAGACGAATAATACGACTGGTTCCTGAAACGAAGACCAATGCCATATCTAAACACCAATAATGATAAAGGCAGCTTCATGAAAAGAAAACTGGCACTTTTAATTCTTTCTTTGTTTATTGCGATAGAATTTCAGGTACGTATGAGAAAACTTTCTTGTGTCACAAAAAAAAAAAAAAAGGTTTTTGTACTGACGTTTAAATTAACTGCCAACTTTCTACGAGCTATGGCGTCAAACTCTGGATCGCCAATAAAACGTTTGTTATGCAACACGTGATTCGCTTCAGCAGTACACATCCTGACTGGTTCCACACGCCCGAAAGTGTCCACTGTAGGATCTGCAGCACTCGGTGAACAAACGAACGAATGGACGCCTCGTGAACACGGGTAACAGACAGTAAGCGGATTTCAACGAATGAAGTAAATTTCAATCTGGACAAGTGGTATCTTCCAACACCGTGTGTAGCTGAGACGTTTGGAGTCTCGTGGGTTTCTTCCTGCGGGGCATAATGTGTAAAATACGGCCAGCGTTTGGGTCTTCATAACCGGCGACGGCGCCTCGAAACAAACCGTATTCTCACCAGGAGCCCGCGACGATTTCGAGCTCCAGACGAGGCGAAATTTACAATTCAAAATGTAGATGTATAATTTTACTTGCCGGATAAATTCCGGCCGGAATGTTATTCGTCCCGACACGCAGATTTCGCGAGCTAATAAAATGTCGTCCCAAAAGATGTAGCATTATTGCAAAGGGAAGATTCCGAAACAGAGGCGCGGGGGACGGAGGTAATCTCGGGGCGCGGCAATAAACTTATAAATTCACGGCGTTCCGGAGAAATATCCGGGGGACCGGGTTGACCGCCAGGACAGCACAGGTAACGGTCGCATAAATCCCGGGCCCGAGCTTTATGGGACGAAATTCGAGTAGGAGCGAGGCGCCCCATCGAGCCGCACTGCCGTTAATTCGGGGAGCCGCGTAAATCGGCTGTGGAGCTGGCTGCACCGCCATAACCCCACTCCCTTCCATCTGCAGCAGCCCGCCATTACGGCCAGCGAGAGGATGCGTTCGGCCGTTTGATGCAACAGGTACGGCTGGTGGCGAGCGCAAGTGCACGGTTTGTGACTTGGCGTGCTGGCAAATGAAAGCGTTGCCGGTTTCTTATTCTGCAGGGAAAGCCCGAAAGAGCGGTGTCTTTCACAGTGAAGGCTTCCCTTTCGAGTAACAAAAAAGAAGAAGAAAAAATATAGTCGGCGTGGCTTCTGAGCTTGTGAACCACGTCTCATTCCTGACGACTCCAGTAATCCCAGCTGCAAGTGACGTGCTGACTTACCAAACGAAAAATTTATAGTACCATTACGGTGGATTGACCGGACACTTTTAAGGCGCCTTACTGCGGAGTGCGCGGTTGCTCACCGACGGAGTTTCGAGTCCTCCCTCGAGATGAGTATGTGTGTGTGTGTGTGTGTGTGTGTGTGTGTGTGTGTGTGTGTGTGTGTGTGTGTGTGTTTGTGTTTGTGTGTGTTTGTCATTAGATTAGTTTAACCCTTTAATGCATGACTTTTTATTTGAAGCTATAAAATGTACCACGATTAATGTATAATGCGTACATACTGGAAAAAATATTGAAAAAAACCCAATCCTTAAAATTATTATGCACGACTAGCAACAAAAAGTTCATAGCTGGTCAGCTATATAGTGCTTCCATGATGTACCCGATGTAGTAAATCTCACTATTATGCCTCTCATCTTTCCAGAAAGTAAATCACAATGCACGATAGTATGTGATTGGGCCGGCCGCGTTAGCCGAGGAGACTGAGGCGCTCCAGACACTGTCTGCACGGCCACTATGGTCGGGGGTTCGAATACCCCCTCGGGCATGGATATTTGTGCCGTTCTTAGTCTTAGCTAGTTCATAAGTAGTTTGTAAGCTTAGGGACTGATGACCCCGTAGTTAAGTCCCATAAGTTCTACAAACATTTGAACATTTGAATTTTGTGATTGACTACTTTTAGCCGCGGTGGAATAGCCGAGCGGTCTAAAGTGTCTCGCTGCAGGGCGCGCGGTTGCTCGCCGTGGAGGTTCGAGTCCTCCCTGGGGCATGGGTGTGTGTGTGTGTGTGTTTGTCCTTAGGTTAGTTTACCTAGGTTTAAGTAGTTTGTAAGCTACGGGCTGATGACTACGCAGTTTGGTCCGATAGATTTACAAACATTTGAACGTTTGACTACTTTTACATGGCAAAGGAAGAAGCTAATGTAAACAAACGCACATGTTAGAGTAACACAATGCAGCTAACTGGTGGAATGATTTAGTAGAACTCTGCAATCTATAATTTCTAGGATGAGCTACTAGCATATGTAACACTATGTATACAAGCAGCTACCAATGAATTTGTGGTAAAATGTTGATCAGTTTCAGATATAATGGAAAAAATAAGATGCAGCTGAATGATAAGAAGAGTAGTTAAGTCCCATAGATTAACAATCAATTTCCGTTACCAGGGACAATCCTAGAAGCCATCAGATACAGAACGGAAGTGGACAAGGCCGCTGTCATACACACAACGAAAGACGAGCCGAGACAACGATATCACACATGCAAACACCACTGAAGTTATCAATTCCAAACACTTCAGACGCTACGGCGGATCGATGAGCAAGCGTATCTACCCCTAGGCCATCAGCTTCGTGCACGAATACGATAGGTAAGTGGCAAACACGATTCAAAAGGCGTACAAATTACTAACCTACTAATAGATCATTTGACACGCCGTAAAATGTCAACGAGAGTTGAAAAAATGACACCCCACCTTCTGCCATCAAGATTTATGATTCCTGTGATTTCCCTATATCACTCCTGGGAAATACGGGATGATTTATATCAAAGGGCACGGTCGATTTCCTTCCACATTCCTGACAAACACTATCTTAGCGTGTGCTCCGTCGACCACGATGTAGGCACGAGACGCTAAACACTAACCTTTCATCTTCCTTTAATAAACTGTGCAAGTACCAGGTGTATCACACTGTGCGAGTGAAAAGACGTTGTAACTTGAAACTTACTCCACATTCTTGTGGGCAGTGCACACAAATTCTCCACGATATTCTGGCGGTGTCCGGAACAAATGCAATGTTGTGTGCAGCCACAATGCGGTGATGGCAACTGTTTTAGCACACCTGGGAGAGTCTGATCGCGAAGAGCGACCACAGACGAGCATATACCGGCAAAGCAAGAATTTTCCGACGATAGGGAGGTGCTCATAGGGAATAACTGCGTTACTAAGGGGCACATTTCCGTCGTCGAGGAATAGAACGATTTCTAGAAATTTCTGATCAATCTTTACATATATTTAGAGAAACGTATTGTAAAATAAATTGTGGCATACATGTGTGTTACCTTGAAGTGTGGCTCGGTAGCACAGTGGTAGAGTGCCAGACTGAGTCCTAAGATCACAGGTCCTAGGACTTTTATCTGTCGCTTTCCACTTCTTTCGTCTCTGCTAATGCTGCTGATGTGAAAAATATCGAATGGCACCGTGGTTCGCAATCTACATTAACAAAAGGTCCCCCAATAACTTGATGGGTAAGACAGTTCGAAGGTCGGAGGACCATGCCTAGTAAAGCACTGTGGTGTTTACACCAATCTTGGAATTATTAACTTTACATTGAAGTGCTGTGCAGCATACAATAAAAGTTACTATGTGACCTGACTAATTGGATCGTGGTGCGTTTCCGAATGTAGCAGCAATTCTGTATGCTCTTGAAACAGCAAACACTAATAGAATGATATCAGAAACCCAGAGAAACGGGAGGAAATTTGGTTCGCCTGTGAAGACATCGCTATAGTAATTGTAAATCTCAGGCTCGACGTACACGAACGATTTATTTATCGTGCCTTGCAGTAGTGGGCATTGAAGGTGCGCACAGTACAGCAGAGAAGCTGGAACTTTCCGCGTTGCTAGCCATTGCAACAGTTGCAACATTACCAGCAACTTCAATGAATGCAGCCGCTTTGTACGGGGATTCCTTCACTGGAGTAGTTTATGTGGGGCACATAACGCAGTTTAAAATAAATTCCGTTACCTCAGCCGGGTCAGTACTGTCAATTCTTTATTGTACTTAATTAGGAGAACTCACATTTCAATATTCACATAATATATTAAATAGTCTTGAACGTTCGGCAACATATTATTGAACGTCAACATTAACCACGTAACTGAATCGTTTCACATCATATCGATAAAGGTATCGTTCAAATGAACTGTAGAACCTATCGGTGTTTGACAGAAACATTTCGCTTCTTGAGTGTTTAATGCATTCTCTGTCAGTTATGATAAATATTTTGCGTATTGTATTGCGCACAAATTACTTAAAGCTCAAATAATTTGTGGGTAAACTTACTATTTTGTGTGGTTTCGCTGCGTAAATGTGTTGCGTTATCCTCAACAGCAGTGTTTTTCATCCTATGAGTCGTCATGCTCAGAGGGTCGCAGTCACATAAGGTACTACTAGTTGCCCCTTACAAAAACTAGCCCAGTGCTTATCTGAACAATTCCGTAATACAAAATCATAGGCATAAGAAAAGTGAAACTTGTATTAAAATTACACAAGTCTTTGTTTAACAATAATTGTGAATTGAATAGAACTATATTTTTTTCTTTTTTAATAAATATACCGTGTGAACGATGAGTAAACAGGAAGCCTGAAAACTATTTTTGGGAAGCAATTGATAACTAAATGAACAAGAAACAATATGCAGTTTTGAGAAATTCCAAAAAAAGCTATATTTTGCTTAGTGACCTTAATACGGTTGTTACCTACAATGCGGGACTCTTGATATGCAAAATATATTTTTCTGAGGGATTTAATCTAAAATTAGGATTTTTTTCGATTAAAACAAACAATTTTAGTTGAACAAAAACAGTTGATTTCTTTTAACCCGAAATATGGAATTGTTCTACCAAGAAGTTACTGAAGAATCCATACAAAATTATAAAATTAAGATAATTATTTTCATTTTGAAAATAAAATTAATCCAACAATGAACATTACGGTACACTCTTTCTTACAAGAAAGGTGTGTCAATAAAAATGTCATAGCTCTTGAATAAAAGATATAATTATAGTACGATTCGCGGAGGGGGGAGGGCGCCAGAATATTTTAACTTGGAAAGGGGTCTCGTATTCAAAAAGGTTGGAAAACACTATTCTACAGTATAGGATGGCCTACTCTGAACAGTTATGTGTGCATTTTAGGAAATACATCTCACATTTATGCAAATGTAATACGAAATCTTACTTTGCTACACGCAATATTGCTAGCTGCCGAGATGCGTTCGTCTGTTGTGTTCTATTTTAAAATCTGTTGAATGTATGCACTTCCGTTACCGTTCGATTATTTTGTGTGTCGGGTAGGAGGTACTGGGTGAAGAGGGGGCATTTGAGACGGGGAAATCGTTAGCACTGAAGCGTGTCCTTCTTCGTATAAATCGCCTCAACTTAAGCATAACGTTTGGCGCTTACATTAGTTCGTAACACTGTGATGGAGGTTGGGGTATGGCTGTCGTATGCTGGACAGACGTGGTCATCGGCGACTTCCGTCAAGCGAGGTCGCAATTTGGCATTCGACACGGGACTTCTCCCCAGGGCCAGCGCTGGCTATACCGCCAGATGTTCACTGCTGCTCCCTCAGTTGCCATTCTCACTCATACCTACCACTCCGTCCATACACACGATGACGCTTCCCAGGCAGGCTCTGTCAGTAACCTGAGTGGAAGTACTATAAAACTTTCTTAGAAATTTAGTAGGAAAAATATGTACAATATGGTGATTTCTGATTATTTAGTGAGACCGCTGCAAACTATTTTGCGACTGTTAATCAGACTTTATCGTAAAAATAATAATAAAGAAGCTTGTTTGAAAAAGGTTGCTACTTCTCAATTAATTAAATGGCTTACGTTTATTTCTGATAGCTAGCGTAATTTCTGTTTGAACACATTGATATTTGCCACACAACAATAAGTATCTTTGTGCCGTAAGAATAAACGTCTGTTTACAATGTCCACTGCCACTTCTCATGAAATAAACAGAAAACTTTAAGCGTAGGACTACCGTTTGCTATTCTCTTGGTCACTCGATAATTTCTGAGAAGAAAATAAACTGTACACACAAGCTGCAGTTTCTGTGAAGTATAGGTTATGGATGGTCTTACTGTATTACTGTGACAAGCAGCAATATTTGAACGAAGATCAGCAAGACAATCATACTCCCACAATGGAAATAGGTAGCACGTCGTGGATTAAAAAAAAAATAATAATAATAATAATGTCATTTGTAGCTACACGTGCACTGATAAACTACGAAAGCAGACGGAGGCGGATATTTTTCGTGTCTGCAACAGAAGAGCCCTGACAGCTGCAGCACTGTTGCCAGCTTTCAGCCAGCCCAGTCACCTAAAACAATGGCGCCGTAGGAAAACAGATTCGCGATACTTGACTGGTTTCAGTTTACATTAGATGCGCTTTAAATTCATTTGATCCAAACTGAGGAGGTCCTCCTGGATGCAGAACAGGTCAGAAAACAAGATACGAAATACATATTTATAAGATGAGATCAGATGTGTGAATGTACGTTCCACAGATCCCAAATGTTATTGTCCTTATGGATGTGGAATCGCTACAGATAGCCTGACATCTATGATAGACCTAAGCAAGTAGGTTACGGTTTCGGACTTCTATGTTTTCAGAAACAGTTTATCGGCTGTGCCAGGGCCATTTGGTAAGTATGAGCAGTCTTTTAATTGGGTTTGTTTCACTACTTTTATTTCTTTATACGAAAATACCAAGTAAATACAGTCCATTATTTCATTGTTAAAAAGCAGTCGTTGTTTAATTGTGCGTAGCATGTCGTCTTTCCGTCGAAAAAGATATATCGGTATGTTACTTGTTGTACCTACAGTGTTTGAAATGGGGTGTACCAGGCTGTACGATAAAAGGCAATAAAGTAGGCGAAAGAAGTAAATGCACGTATATTTTCTTACAAGGTGAAAGATAACTACTGTGTCATACTGTTTTATAAGCTTTGTTTGAAAGACACCTAATTTAGTCTGAGTTTCTTGAGCCGGCCGCGGTGGCCGAGGTGACTGAGGCGCTCCAGTCACGGTCAGCACGGCCACTACGGTCGGGGGTTCGAATCCCCCCTCGGGCATGGATATTTGTGCCGTCCTAGTTCGTAAGTATTTCATAAGTAGTTTGTAAGTTTAGGGACTGATGACCCCGTAGTCAAGTCCCATAAGCTTAACAAACATTTGAGTTTCTTGAAACAGTTTAGAGTTTTCACGGTAGAAGTATTTCTACCTCCCTCCCCTGCCCCCAGTTGTTATACAGATGCCGCGTTAACAGCGATACAGAGCGATACGGCAAGGTTTGGTGGCGATGTGCACGAGTTCAGTGACGCCGTGGAGCGCTCACGGGGCTTTTGCATGTGTAGATAGGCAGCGCGAGAAACCGGATCCTTCCGTGTTAGAATGTAAGATAGCGGCTGCGCGAGGAACGCCGCATCTCGCGCACGCCGCTGGTGACAATCGCACCAGTGCCGGTGTTTTCAGAGTAGCTGGGCAAACGCGGGCCCCAGAAGAAGCGTGCGCCGTGACGTCAGCAGGCCGCGCACGCACCGCCCGCCGTGGGCACCACAATTATCATTTCGTTGCACGAAAGCATTGGAAACAATCTGGCCGGTGTCGTGTTTAGGTGGCAGGTGCAATTTCCCGGCGGAGGTATTTCCTCCTTGAGATATCAATTTGTGAAGCGTAATGGAGGCGACCACCCAGGCCGCCGGCCGGGGTTCGAAGCGCATACGTCGCCCTCACAACCGGTTTCCGCTCGTCACGGCGCGCTCTCGCTGTCCTCATCTCAGGTTGCCTGTCGCTCGCCTAACTGATGCACTTGGCGCTACCCACCGCCTGCCATATATACTCATTTTCAGACCCGCCATTCTTTCCATCGAGCATCGGTTTCGGCGACGTCTCCATCGCAGATGTGCTCCACCACTCTCCGTCTCTTCGATTTGTTACGTTTTTTATCACACTTTTTTCCCCCTCACTGACTGGTTGTGCGACTTCTTAATTGCATACTGCATCACTGCGCCTGATCTCAAACAGTCTCGCTTTACTGCTCTGCTTTCCTCGGTATGTTGCAAATATTTCGTAAACTTAACGCAGCATTTTTTCGATTTTCTCTATTTCTGTTGCTTTCACTGGCGCTTGAGAAAAATCTGCTGTAGTAATCGAGTTTTGGCACCACTTCTTGAAATGTTACAGTAGGACATCTAGTTCGGTGAAGGTTTTGACACAGAGTTTGCTTTACGAGTTAAACATACCTATCAGTCAATAACAAGACGACAGCGGGAGGTAGTTTTTTTTTAAATAATGGTGGGCACCTCTGGGGTGTGAATAGAAACTGAATTTTCTGTATAGGCCTATCTACTAATGAAAACACGATCCTTTGTAGTAGTAGTAATGTCCACGCAGAAATTACTTTCTAGGTGAAATTGGTGAAGAATATTACAAGTGAAATTTAGAAGAGTTGCTGCTGGCTGCATGGGATGATGATCTACTTTGCTTTTTTTTCTGACAACATATCTTCTAAGACGAAAAAGATTCAGTTTCGAGAGTGGATTTAGTCGCGCGGCAATGGCCGTGCGATCTAAGGCGCCTTGCTGCGGAGTGCGCGGCTGCTCCCCGTCGCAGGTTCGAGTCCTTCCGCGGACATGCGTGTGTTTATTGTCTTTGCCATAAGAAGTAGTTGCTGAGTTAGGGACTTATGACCACAGCAGAAGCTTTACAAACAGGGTGTTGTACAGTCTGCCCACACTCAAGTTTAACGCTCAGAACGTTTATACAGTAATGTAGCAAAGTTAGAAATATCCTTCTTCGAGACGTGCATTTCGCGTGCCACACTGGGGTCCGAATGTCTTGAAAACGTTCAAGCTAGAAAACATTAGATCTAGGTGTGAATTTCTGCACGTTGTCATTCTACGGTGAGTTCCAATTAACAACTTAAAAGTCTCGTCAGCGGTGATGTAAAGAATTGTCAGGGTTTCGTATTTTAGTCAAATCGTGGCAGACGTCCAAGCGTCGTCGTTTATGTTTAGGAGTCAATGTGTGCGGAGTAAACATTCACACGGTTGTGACTTCTTCAAAACATTGTGCAAAATACGCTCAGCAATATTACTGCGAGTTGTTGCTCCACTGCTACATACGACAAACTGCAGCTGCTCAACGTCGTCTGTTCACAACCGACTGATGGAATGCACATCTGGTGGTCTTCTTTGTTAGGCCGGCCGCGGTGGCCGAGGGGACTGCAGCGCGCCAGTCACGGTCTGCACGGCCACTACGGTCGGGGCTTCGAATCACCCCTCGGGAATGGGTATTTGTGCCATCCTTAGTATTAGCTAGTTCATAAGTTTAGGGACTGATGACCCCGTAGTTACGTCCCATAAGCTCTACAAACATTTGAACATTTGATCCTTTGTTAGTTCAAGCGGGCACAATAGTTATACACCTGGAATAAAATCAGTCCCCAAACTTTCTGGACAGGCAATGTATACCTACAAAAAGGGAAACAAACCACAATGTTTGCGTATGCATACGGCAGCTACAACATAACACAATAACTAGCCGATATTTATGTCACTCATGAGGAAATAAAAATCCTTTCGTTATGATACTGAATGATCTTGCATCCAGAGAGGGACAAAGGCCTGTCGTCTACACTTGTGTGGGGCTGGCACGGGGCCCTCCTGCTCCTCGACGCTAGTCAATCGGCGGCTAGAGAAACCGCTCGGTGCTTTGTGCGAGTTGACCACTGGAAGCAGCCTCCGTTCCTGTGCAGAAGCTCATTCGTCAGAGGTCCCCCCAGAATTAAGTTATCTCTCTACAAAACAGTAACAGTACGAAGGACCGAGGCCGATGCAAAAGTCGTTAAGACGGAGCGCGGCGCAGGAAATGAGTGATCCCGAGCGGGCAAAAACCCATTACTCTTTTCCGGCAGTCTTATCGAGTTTGTGACCCGGTTCAAAGAAGCCATTCGCACAAAGTAAGCTAAGTAAATTAAGCCCCAAGCGCCGCCGCTTAAGGGTAAAGTTTGATGAAATGCGCTGCTCACTTTACGAGGCGCTGTTAAATAAAAACAGAAGTGGCGCTTCTGCAGTGGCCGGACGCCCGCTTGTCGCATTTGTCTTGTCGCGCCACCTTCTCCTCGCCACTTCGCCCTTCTTCCGACAAATTAAATTCCGAATCGATTCCGCTACTTTTTCTCACAGAGTAGAGGAATACTGCAGGCACGAATTTACCGAGAATCATCGCAAATGTGACCAGTTCGAATAACTGTCGACTGATAGAGACCATTCACTATCGTGTACGACTAGTGTCCGTCATACGAATGTAAGGTCGGGGACGCAAAGGTAACGTCGGGAGTATCTGAAGGACGTGTGATAATATAAAACCACCTGCCGATCACCAAAAGGTGAATCAAAAGTCGCAGAATATCCGTTATTTCCAAAACTTTGCAGGAATTGGGAAACTTGAATATTCCAGTAAGTTGTGGTCAGTTGGTATATCTTTTACGGTATGTATCGAACATGGCCGTCATCTTGAATCTATGTAATTTTTTTAATGGAAAGGGTGTCGTGTGATCTATCAAAGAACATCATAATTTTCTGACAAGTTCATTCTGTAAAATGATTCAGCATACCAGTTATAGGTTATAAACTTCAAACTTGTGTTTTGTAGTACCATTTTTTCAAAGATGTCCATTATTGGTCCCTCAAACCTACCTGGAAACGAAATAGTGTTTAAAGTGCTTCGGAATGAAGATGACAGCTTTCCCTCTTACTTTCAACAAGATGGGGCTCCACCACTGTACGGAGCAATTGTTCGTCAGTGGTTAGACTGTCAATTCTTGGTCATTGGACTGGCCGACGTGGTGCTGTGGAACGGCCCACAGATCATACCACGTGACTTTTATCTGTGGGGCCATTTAAGCCAAATAGCACACGCAGAGAAGATAAGAACCAGATACCATCTCGCGCAAAGCACTGAAAAAACTAACGTAAGGACAACACATGGACACCCATGACTGAGGGAGGACTCAAACTTTCGACGGGGAGCAACCGTGTCTCACGAACAGCACGGCTGTTACTTCAATATTCGAGGAATTACGATTATTAAAAACTTTAATTGGAAGGACCACATATATGATATTGTGAGGAAGGTGAACCAAGACTAAAAACTTTAATTGGATGGACCACATATATGATATTGTGAGGAAGGTGAACCAAAGACTACGCTTCGTTAGAAGAAAAAAGACGCTATCCACTAAAAAGACAGCCAACATAACGCTTGTCCGTAACTTTTTTTATTATTGCTTAGTGGTATGGGATGCATATCGGATGGGATTGACACAAGATTCGTAGAAGGAATAAAGAAGTACATCTCGTTTTGTATTATTGCGCAACAGGGAAAGTGTCAAAAATATCTTCCGCAGGATGGTATGGCAATTGTTACAGAAGTGTACTTCGTTGCAGCGAGACCTGTTTACGAAATTTCAATCACCATTCGAATTCTAAAAATGTTATCGATTTTCACATACATAGGGAGACATGCTCATCGTAGTAAAATAAAGACAAATCACAACTCGAACGGAAAGATTTGGCGAATTCGAAATGTTTAAACATTTCGACCATTGCAGGGCACTGAAATAAATCCAATGGCAAAGATGAAAATTTGTGCTGGACCGGGATTGGAACCCGGGTTTCCCCACTTTGGGCCAGCGATCGCCTTAGCCAATTAGGCTATCCAGGCACGCATCCCATCCAAATTCTCATCTTGTAGCACACTACGATTGTAGTGGCTCTGCCCATTTGATTCCACTTGCTCGCAGCCTATGCTGGATTCCAGCAAGGGATCGAGCATATTAATGCGTCCGCATTGAAATTGTCAATTACTTATATGTCCGAAAAGAACAGAGACCATATAAACAATTGGAAAGATTTTGGTTTTCGTTTCTCCCGCGCTCTGTGCTAGAGTGGAACGGGAGAGAAATCATCTGAAAATGGTTCTGGCAGACACGTAAGTGAGGAATGCCGAGTATTTATGTAGAGGTAAATGTACTTTTTACATTATCACCTGTAACAATCAAATTCTTTCATTCTGTTCACGAGTTTCGTAACAAATGAGAATCACACATATCCTGTATTTAAAGAATATCCGTTAGCGATGTTCTCCGAAATAAAATATTACAGTTGCCGAATATAACTCTATAATTTCCGACACACTAGAAATTCTGGCATAATGCCGAAGGATTAACGAAATGTTTGAATAAGTCACTGGTCGGTTAGTGAGTAGCGGTCTGTCTACGTTGAGAAGGAATTATCCAGCGAGGCAGCACCTGCAGCAGGGCCCTCGCTTATGTATGAAACAAGGAAGAGGCAGTTCTAAAAGTGGCGGCGGCCCCGTGACAAGTATGGGCCGTGCGGCATGCATTAGTAACCCCCACTCCACGCGTTTTTTCTGCCCCATCGCTCCCCCCTCCCCGTCACAAAGCTGATGAAGCCGCGCCGACCGGGGCTCTAACTCGCTGCTAATCAAATTCGAACACATTTGCCCGCTTATAAATATGCAGCGCCACTGAGACAACACGGGCGGAATTTTAGCGGAGCTTGCTGTTTACGCGAGAGACGCGCGGAATTGAGTTATTCCGGTGCACCATTCCTTAGTCAGTTCACCGAGTGGCATTACGCTGGTGCGCTAGGGACTCGCCCGTTCCAACGTGTACTTACCCGACCGTCACTCATATTAACGGCTGTTTTTAACTTCACTGCCGCCCTTCTCTGACAGAGCTAAATGTCCCGTACGACCAGTTGGGACGTACAGGCGGGTGCACATCAACCGACACGGAATGGCCCGAGTTTACGATTGCCGACGTATGCGTTACCGAGAGTTACAACTCTCGCCTCTTTCTGATGCACAGGAAAATCTTGTTCGATGGCCACCAGAGAGCAACGACGACGCTAGATAGGTAGCCGATATATCATTGCTCACATATTACGTCGTCGACTAAACGCGGCCAGAGGAGAGGAAGACTGGGAGGAAATGATTCTCGAGACTCGTCTGTCAATGGAAATGAACACTGCTCAAAGGTAATTACGATTTACATATGAAAGCCAGGTTCTACGACAAACATTATTGGTAACGTATGGCACAAAATACGAATCAAATATCGTGGTACCGAAACGATAAACCACGCAAACTATTTAAGAGTGGGGTGAATATGTAATTCCGAAAAGGCAATGGTTACCTTTCAGTGTGTCTGTCACCCCAAGAGTCGCCTTTCGTCGAAAACTGCACTTACTTACTTCAACCGTATAATATTGAACAAATTTCTAAGGCCTCGATAAAACGCAACTATGGCCTGTTACTGAGTTCAAAACTCGCGTCGTTTTTGGTTCTATTGCATGTAATAAGCCTTTTATAATAATAGTGTCGAGCTATGGTTATAATTCCAATTCATATTTTCATTTCAGTATTCTACATCCCACTCTTTACTACTGTACTTCAAAACGATGTAGTCTTATCAACATCTCTACTAATAGAGAGCGACTTCTTCAGCATTGATTGTTTGGTTGGTTGGTTTGTTTGTTTTCATCAGTCCCCTATCCTCAGCATTACACTGGCTAACATACTGTGCGCCCAAACTAAGTTGACACTCGGTGCGCATGCTAATGGAAGCCATCGTAAATGAGAAATGCCTTTACGGCAGCTCCACCAGGGAAATACTGAAGAACTCGATACCATCCGTGTGCTTTGTCCAATGAAGACATACTAAATGGGCAAAAACCGCGGAGAACAACATCCCGAAACACCCATTCAATAAAAATTTCCATTACGCACGAAGATCTAAAAACACTTTCAATTACGGACAAAGAAACTTTCATTCAACACAATGGCCGCGGCGGAGCGGCCGAGCGCATTGAGACGCTATGCTCCGATGCGCGAGGCCGTTCCCCGTCGGGAGTTCGAATCCTTCCTCGGGTATGGCTGTTTGTGTCGTCTTTAGTATTCGGTAGTTCATAAGTAATTTGTAAGTTTAGGGACTGATGACCACGCAGTTAAGTCCCTTAAGCTTGAAAACATTTGAACATTTCATTTTTTAACAACACAATGATCTGTGAAGCAGTTGCCAATACGGACGATCTAAGTTTCTCAAGGGATTAGTGTTTCTTTAATTAAAAGATGGGGCGTGGGTAGGTGGATGAGTTATCGTAAATTGATCAGTTTGTATATTTATAACAAAAGAAAAATGATCAATGTTTCGAGAGGTACAACACAACACAGCGACGTCTGGGAGCCAACGGGTGATAGATATCATGTGGTTCAGTTAACCCCCCCCCCCCCCCCCCCCGACACCGCGCCGAGTGTCAAACTTAGTATGCGCAAACAGTAAATTCGTTTCATTTAAAGTAATCACAGTTGGTATATCCAGTAGAATATGTACATTTTCCCCGTTATTTTCGCATTGTCGACAACTGACTTGCTTTTCTAGTCAAGTTCAAGCAACTTTTTGCAAATATCAGAATGAGATGATATGACGTGTGTGGTACTCACCTCCTCCACCGCGCGAGCTGGCGCGGGCGGGCAGCGCGTGCAGCGCCAGCAGCAGCAAGAGGGCCAAGCTCAGCTGCGCCGCAGCCCGCATCGTCCTCGCCGCCTTCTGCAACAATACACATGCCTTTTCAAAACCACGCAACTAATTGCTATGACAAACAATCGACGCCCTGTTCAATATTTTCCATAATTCACTAAAATCTGTGTGATGATCTCTTCACTTGTACAACACTCACAATTTGGCGAGGTTATTAACTTGTTGGTAGCCATGTGAGCTGACCTTACTTGTTATTAGTGACATTCTTTGTGATTCAAACCAGAAATGAGAAACCTTAGAGTAGAACGCGCGTGCTGTTGTATTACGTCCCTTTATAGCTAAGTGTCCTCGTCACACAACATAGTCCATTCAGCCTTAGCCTTAATATCACTTACTCGATAGTATTCACTGGGCGAAAGAGACATTAAAGAGGGTGCGAGTTGAAAATCACGCGATGCTGTTGGAATTAGATTAGGTAACGAAACAATGAAGGTGGTAGATGAGTTTTGTTACTTGGGTAGTAAAATAACATGCGATGGTCGCAGTACAGAGGATATAAAATGCAGAATGGCAATGGGAAGAAAAGCATTTTTGAAAAAGAGAAATTTGCTAACATCGAATATTAATTTAAGTGTAAGGGAGTTTTTTCTGAAGGCATTTGTGTGGAGAGTTGCCTTGTACGGGAGTGAAACATGGACGATAAGCAGTGCGGATAGGAAGAGAATAGAGGCTTTTGAAATGTGGTGCTACAGAAGAATGCTGAAGATTAGGTGGGTAGATCGCATAACTAATGAGGAGGTACTGAACAGAATTGGTGAGAAAAGGAATTTTTGGCATACCCTGGCTAAAAGAAGGGATCGCTTGGTAGGACACATTCTTAGACATCGGGGAATCATAAATTTAGCATTGGAGGGCAGTGTGTGGGGTAAAAATCGCAGAGGGAGACCAAGAGACGCGTATAGTAAGCAGTTTCAAGTGGATGTGGGTTGCCGTTCTTATGAGGAAATTAAAAGGCTTGCTCAGGATAGAGTAGGGTGGAGAGCTGCATCAAACTAATCTCTGGACTGAAGACCATAACAACAACAGCGAGTTGATGATTAGTGTGCTGGTTGTCTTTTAACCCGACGTGACAAACAGACCGGGTTATGAAGATATTAGCATGTCCTTCACAATATACTTTTCCGATCCTTTTCTTTCTGTTGCTGCTCGCGTTAGTCGGTCCACTTGTAGGTCTGTTGTGTGGAAGACACCAAGTAACGGTTATTTTCAACTACCCTATCGTCCACTGTCATCAGCGACGGAAGTGTCAGTCGTCCCCTACATCTCGAGACACCAGCTGACACCTCTGAAACTACTGCCTTCACTTTATTTACGATTATCGGAATTGGGCAGCCAGAACCCCGAAGAACGCTGTTAAAACCTAAATGAACATAAAGGATGTCGAAAGGAAAACTTTGAAAATATTGCGACCCTCCTCCCATCTCATATGAGATGCACGCAAGTAGCAGTTGAGAAAAACTTTTGCGGTCATTCATATTCCTATTCATGCTATCGTCCTTACAAGTATGGCAACACATGTTACCAGCAACGTGACACCTCCAGAATTTTATTACAAAATTTACGAGTTTGAGATATTGAGTTTCTGGTGGTTTGTAAAAGCATATTTTCATAGTATTAGCTATAATACAGTGCGCACTGCTAATCCGCTGCGGCGCTGGTCTTTCGTTTCATTCTCGTAATAGTGCTGCACCGTATGTCAAGATATTAAGAGAGATCTCTTTTGTTTTGTTAGCGCGCTTCGTAACCATCGCTACACGCGCTCATATGCAGTGAAATACTTCGTTTTCTCTGGGTTTGATGTATAATTGGAAGGAAGGTTACCCTAGGGTTTACCGTCCCATCGATATCGTGGTCAGTTAGAGATGGAGCACACGTTCGGATAGTTTTTGTTAGGGACGGGGAAGGAAATCTGCTGTGCCCTATTGCAACAACCGTCCCGGCATTTGGCTGGAGTGATTTTAGGGAAGTTACGGAATGGGACTCCAACGTGCTACCACCGCGCCGCCGCGCTCATTGTAAGGCAAGTGATAAAACGATTTTCATCCATTACAAACATATATTGTGACAGGAGATTGCCACAACGATGACGAAACGTTATATTTTGTCCTTCTAAACTACGTATTTAATGTACTGGCTAGGATATTAACATTTCGGTTAATGGTTTCCAGTCGTCTTACGAGGTAAAGTGCACAAATGTATATCTTATTGTATGCTTACCTTGTTTGAAGGCAATGTAACTGAATGTTTATTAAGAACTTGGTGAAAGCCTGAGTTTTCATATTATAGGAGTATGTTACGATGACGTCGATTTATTTACAAGAATCACTAAAACAATCAACAATTAGTTTTATTTTTTCTCTCTGTCTCTGGCCACTAAAAAACGAGGATCCGAATAAAAACATTGTTTTAAAGTGATGCATTCTATACAGCTTTTACGACACGGTGTCGGAGTAAAACATTTTCCTCTTAGCCACCTTTTCCTTATGTGTAGGGCGCTCAACACTGATGGCATCCGCGCTAATTGGGTAAAAATTTGGAATTTTCCGAAATGTATGCACCAAAATATAAAACGTAATCCTTAACCGCCCTGCTACACTATCTTAGCACAAAGAACACATTTCCACAAGGCAGCGTGACGTGGCGAGTGCAGTATTTTGACTGGTTACTGTGCGGTAAACCATTTTCGCGCCAGTTGACGGTGTGTCCTGTATTACGAGGCCACGTGAGTAATTGGGCGGGTAAATTAAGATGAGGCTCACGAAACAATCGGTTTTTGCGGCGCGCTTAGAATAACAAGTGCCGTGCCGTGGCATGACGCGCAATAAAATATTTATCAAACGCGATGCCCGCGGCGCACTCAATAATTCCCAAATAAACAACATACTCGAGAGCACACAATCACTCTTTTTTAACCGAATGGAATTATGCGATTTATTTTGTAGCCGAGTCGGTGAGTTTTTGCGATCGGCGATAATAGCTTTATTCGAGGCAGCACTCTCGAGGTCGTGTTTATTTCTTCTGGTGGGGACTGCCTCTGAACACTAATAATTGGAAGCAGCTCTGTTGCTTTAATAGTGTCAACCGTAATGTAATTCATCCATAAAAGGGCTCGTTCGCTCATCTCTGGTCGTCATACGCGAGGAAAGTGTTATTCGCGTTCCCTGATGCTGCGTTTATTTATAAACCTTCCAAGGCGAACTACGAACCTATGACTTCACCTGAAACGTCTCGAGTCAAGACGGAGGCAGTTAAACTTATGAATTTTCAGTATGACAACGGCTACGTTTGCTGAGTACCATTCGAGAAATGAATACGAAACGGGTTAAGGAGACACAGATGTTACTTGGACAGTGCGCAACCTGCTCACGAACATTTATATGTAGGAAAGATACAACTTGACACGTAACTACTGCTACTCAACTTACCTCATGTGTAATTAAATTGGAAAACAGAATTATACGGGAGCGAGAACAATTTATTCTTCTAGGGGTGAGGGGGTTCAATCGTCTTCGGAAAGGGGGCTCAGTTCTCCACTAGAAGTTCATTCAGATCAGAATCCAAAATATCTACGGACCTTTCAGCTTTTAAAACCACAACATAGCTTGCAGTGTGAGTGACAAGAGGGGGCAACCTTTGTGCGTATGGACGGGTAGGGGGATGGGTTGGACCCACACTTCCCCAGTTTCCTTCGCCCATGGGATCAAACAATGAACGAGTCTTCGAGCAGCCATCGCAGTTCACTAGTCTTAAACAAACTGGAAACTGGCGCCAGCGAAATATCAACTCAGGTCCATCTAAAACTCTTATCAGTACATTACATGGGCGACTGACTACAGCCGTGAGCTATTTTAAACATTTTTTCGTGTGGCACACAGTCATAGCGAATTTGATAGTTTCATATTTTTGACTCTCCCGTATGTAGCTTTTACTACTAAGATTCTATTTTTAAATAAGGGAATTTAGTTCAGTACAAAAGTAGAAACATACACACCTGAAAAAAATAATGTATCCCATCTAAAACTTCTAAAAATTGTCAAGTGGGTAATATTTTAACCTCATTCTTTCTGCCAACCGTTCCGTGATGACTGAACGATTGATACTACAAATGCATATAATAAAAAGTGAAAATCGTGGTTTGCATATAACGTAACAAAACAGTGGAGAGGGCCATGAGGAAGAGCCGTGGTGAGAATGTCTAGCAGCGGAGGCTGCGCTAGCGCACGCCAGCGTCATAAGGCATTCCACCTTATGCCAAATATACAATTATTTAAACCAGACCGACATTATACTACTATTCCTTTACCAACAAGAATAACCATTTTCTAAAAAAAAATGTTTTATACAAACAATCGACTATTTTGAATTTATTGTAAAACCCATATTAAACCCATAGTAGAAAGTTCAGAAACTTATTCGGAACTCGCGAAATCCTCCGACGCCCGTCGCACTTCAGTAGAAGGACCATCGCCCTGTGATACATGTGCCGGAGACTCATTTCTAAGCATTTTATGTAACCGAAAGGCAGAATCAACCATTTTTGATAGTTTATGTTTGATGCTGTCAGTCACGTTCAAAAATGTAAAAATTGTAGCTTTCAGCAAGGATTTGATTTGTTACGCATTAAATTGTTTAATTACTCGTGTCCAACTGATGTTATAATAGTAATAGTGTTGTTGTTTTTTCGTTGTTGTGGTCTCTAGTCCGGAGACTGGTTTGATGCAGCTCTCCACCCTACTCTAACCTGAGCAAGCCTCTTCATCTCCTCATGAGAACGGCAACATACAGCCGTTTGAATCTGCTATCTGCAGTCATTTCTTGGTCTCCCTCTGCTATTTTTAACCCACACACTTCGCCTCCAATGCTAAATTCACGATTCTTTGGTGTCTGAGAATGTGTCCTATCAGTCGATCCCTTCTTTTAGTCAAGATATGCCAGAAATTCCTTCTCTCATCAATTCTGTTCAGTACCTCTTCATTAGTTACGCGATCCACCCACCTAATCTTCAGCATTCTTCTGCAGCACCGCATTTCAAAAGCCTCTGTCCTCTCTCTGTCGGCGCTGTTTATCGTCCATGTTTCACATCCATACAAGGCAACACTCCATACAAATGCCTTCAGAAAGGACTTTCCTTACGCGCAAATTAATATTCAATGATAACAAATTTCTGTTTTTCAAAAACGCTTTTCTTCTCATAGCCATTCTGCATTTTATATATTCTGTACTGCGACTATCATTTGTTATTTTACTGCCCAAGTAACAAAACTCATCTACCACCTTTATTGTTTCGTTACTTAATTCCTTCAGCATTGCCTGATTTTCCCAGATTGCACTCCATTACTCTCGTTTTGCTCTTGTTAATGTTCATCTTATACGCACCTTTCAACATACTTTAAATTCCGTTCAACTTCTCTTCCAGGTCGTTTGCTGTCTCTGACTGAATTACAATGTCATCGGCAAGACGCAATGTTTTTATTTCTTCACCCTGAACTTTAATTCCTTCTCCAAATTCCTCCTTGCTTTTTATTATTGCTTGCTCAATGTACAAAATGAATAACATTGGAGAAAGGCTACAACCCTGTCTTACTTGCTTCCCAACCACTGCAACCCTTTCATGCCCTTCAACTCTTATCAACCGCCGTCTGGTTTTTGTACAAGTTGTAAATAACATTCCGTTCCCTATATTTTACTCCTGCTTGCATCAGAATTTGAAAGAGTTTATTCCAATCAACATTGTCAAAAGCTTTCTCCAAATGTACAAAAGCTAGAAATGTAGGTTTGCCTTTCATTAATCTATCTTCTAAGACAGAAGTATTGCCTCCTGTATTCCTACATTTCTTCTGAATCCTAATTGATCTCCCCCGAGCTCAGCTTCTACCGGCTCCTACATCCTTCTGTAAATAATTCGTGTTACAATTTTGCAACCATGACTTATCAAACTGATAGTTATTTAATTTTCCGCCTGCTTTCTTTGGAATGGAGATTATTACATTTTTCTTAACGTCTGAGGGTATTTCGCCTGTCTCATACATTTTACACAGCAGATGAAATAGTTTTGGTTCTCTCAGAGACTTCAACAGCTCTTGGGGAATGTCATCTACTCCAGGGGCCTTGTTTCGACTTAGGTCTTAAAGTGCTCTGTCAAATTCATCTCTCAGTATAGTATCTCTTATTTCATCTTCGTGTAATCCTACCCTTCCCACAATGTTGTCTACAAGTTCATTTCCTTTATAGAGCCCCTCTATGTATTCTTATCATATTTCAGCTTTCCCTTCTTTGCTAAGAACTGGTTTGCCATCTGAGTTCTTGATATTCATGGAGCTGTTTTTCTTATCTCCGAATGTCTCTCTTCTTTCCCTGAGCTTTCGTAGCTTAAACTCCGCCAGTCATTGTAATTTGCTTTTTCGATATGTTATGTAGCGATCCGTCCCGACATAAAAACGTCTTCCATCTTGTGATGTCGCTCCAGGTGGACGACGAAGCCTTCGGTGGTGTGTTACTGTCATCTACGTGTATACGAGGCCGGTTTGTCTCTCCACAGCAGGTCGCTCAAGACCCACCGTGATAGACCCGTAGAAGGTTACAGTTTTTCTTCCTTTATCAGTATTTTAATAAAATTATGCTTTCGTGACAGTTATAACTCTATAGAGCAATGTGTTATCGTTGCAAACGTCGTGGAATTTTTTTAATCATTTGTGGTTTTTCGCAAATTATTTAATAAACTATGTTGTTGTGATCGGTTCCATCAAAATATCATTGCTGCAGTCTGTTATCAAATATCGAATCGGACTTCGTTGTGTACTCCGATCACGAATGGGGAAATTGTTTTCACGTTCTTTTAAAAAGGACATTTTTAGCCAACAAAATTTATAAGTTGTGCCACAATGAGGTTTTTCTATTTCCTCTGACAAAAGCTTAATTTACAAAGTATTTCGATTTTTCGAATGCATTTCAATAAAAAATAAAGCAAATTATTGGAAAAGAAGAAGCCACTATTCCAGTGGCGTGCAGCAGAGTAGTGTACGCTGGGCGGCCGGCAGGTGTCAGCAGCGGCGGCGGCGGCCAGTAGCAGATCAAGGCCACGCAACCGGTTCCCCACCATTACCGCGCCTAACACACATTTATCGTGTTTAGTGCGCGCTGTCCCCCCATTGTTTCCACGTGTTCTCCGCGCACGGACTGCGCGCATCTCTTCATCGCGACAGAAGCCGCGTCTCGTCCGATTGTACGGCTCCCGGCGTCACTGACGCAGGCGGTTCAAACCCAGATTTACGTGTTCCGGAGTTGAATACGGCGGCTGCCGGCATACAATGACAGAAAAGGCCCATTTCCTTCCTTGTCCTTTCCCAATCTGAGTTTGTTCTCCGTCTCTAATGAACTCGTTGAAGAGACGTTAAATTCTATACAGGGAGCAAAAGAACTTTGGGACGTCCATTAATTACCTGAGTTTATTTTTTAATTTTTGAATCTGTCCTCCCCCCTCGGTGACATGTAATGGGATCCTCCTCCTCCACCTCACGCGGGGTTTAACCGGTAACTTTTATGTAATTAAATTTACTTGTATCTTCTTCATACCATTCATTGTAATTGGGCGCCCTGAAACTGTTGCTTAAAGTGGACCATTATCCGCAGTACCAAACACTTTTCATTTACACATCTCTCACTGCTCTTAAGACATTGAAATTTCTCGATAGATTAGGGCGGTTGCTTGCCGTTGGAGGTGCAAGTCCTCCTTCGGGCGTGCGCGTGTTGTCCTTAGCATAAGTTAGTGTAAGTAGTTTGTAAGCCTAGGAACCGATAACCACAGCAGTTAAGGCCCTTAGATTTATAAGCATTTGAATATTTTCTCGATAGGTTGAAATACGAGGCGCGTCCCGTAAGTACGTTACGTTTGGTTGTATAAAACGAATGGATACAGATACAGAAAAAATATTGATTGTACAAAAATCTACAACTGTTAAAGTACTTTTCTACATAGCTTCCGAAATTTTGTAGGCAATTGTCATAGCATGGCACAAGGTTTTGTGTGCCTTTCCATAGAATGTTGCCGCCTGTGTATTCAACCATTCTTTCAGCTCGTCATCATCGTTGAAGTGTTGTCCACCAAGGACAGATTTTAGGTGTAAGAAGAGGAATACTGTCAAAAGATTTTTTTTCCACGACATCACACACCGAATGTGACCAAACAATTCTTACGGAAATTTCAATGGGACCTGTTTGATCATCCTCCATACAGCTCGGACCTCTCTCCTAGCGACTTTCATCTCTTCTTACATCTAAAATCTGTCCTTGGTGGTCAACACTTCAACGATGATAAAGAGCTGTTAGCTGTTGAATACACAGGCGGCAACCTTCTGTGAAGGATGCATGCAAAATCTTGTGGCACGCTATGACAAGTGCCTACAAAATTTCGGCAGTTATGTGGAAAAGTAGTTTAAAGAGTTGTAAAATTTTGTGCAATAAAAATTTCTTCTGTATCTGTGTACGATTTCATTTTATTACCAAACGGAACTTACTTTCTGGACGTGCCTCGTAGTGGTCGTGGAACACACACAAATCAGTAGTTACGATTCAGTTTGTATGAATTAAACGAATTTACATAGGTAATGAAGATATTTGGAATGTACTCGTTAAGAGACATTTTAGTTGATATCATATGCAACATTGGGTATTCTGTGCATCATCGACAGCCGAGGTATCCGTTGATAAAAAAAGAAACAGGAAGCATTTGCACAATTGAAATATATATTTGTTACCTGTTTCGGGCGCTAAGTGTAATTCTTCAGAGGTATGTGAAACGTTTTACTGATGTATTACATACAGTAAATGCAAATGAGTCTGTACTGATGAAAGACAACAATGAATACGTAGCCTCTCAATCTCTTGATTAACCCTCCAGCTCGCTTCCACACATTGTGCACGTGTACCTCAGGATGGTTGACACAACAACTGACGGCGCGGCAGCCAGCTCCCCGACGACTTGTTTAACATCGGGCAATCCCTGCAGCGTTCATCTCACTTAGACTGCTGGCCACATTCTCTATTAATCTTACAAAACAAAACGTTACCGAATGTAATTAAGTTATTTGACATTTTATCCCTTCCCGTCACTGACATGGTTTTGCCAGACCCCTTCCCCCACATACTTTCTGAAGGTTTCTTTTACGACTGACAGATTTTTGTAGGGCTAGGCCAGTGCAGTCAACTAGGGAACACAGCGCCGTCAGAAAGGTCGAGAAATAACTACCATTTAATAACAATGTAATTCAGACTAAAAAGCTCTGAAGATGTTTAATCTGGTCCCATTTACCAATGTCATCTTCCAAAGTCTATGTAATGTGGGCAATGTAAGAGCTCGGCAAGTCACTTTTGCCCCTTTTTTTCTTTCTGCGTTTTGCCGATTGTGGCTTGTTTCGTTTTTAGCGACGGCTAGCGATCCGGCTCGGCTGCGCGAGGGTAGGATTACCTATGTGCGGCCAAACGATTTGACTGGCACACGATTGAGGCGATGACGGGTCAGAGCAGATGCACGCTACGCTCCAACTCTGGCGGAAAACAACGACGAAACAACAGGGGCACCAAGTCACTTGTGTGTAGATAAGGTGTAGGTAAGGGTTGTGGTCACTACTGTGTCCGGATGGCGAAGTGGTCAGAGCAACTGCCTAGTAAACAGAAAACAGTTTCGAACTCCCATTGGTGTAATGCTATGCCCACAAGCTGGTGATGTCTTTAATTACCTCGTGTCTTGCTGCGTATTTGACTACGCACCACAAATAAAATTCAGAGGACAATGTTAAGTAAGTGAATATTTCACAGGAAATTTGTGCGGAAGGCATAAATGTTGTGCGTTCCATATTGAGTAGGCGTTAATCACTGCGTCTAGGTTGATTCAAGGAATGAAGAATGCCGAAAGTGGTCATATTCTGCACTGCTAAAAACTTACTTTATACAAACAAAGCAAAGCTGAGGCCGTGCTGCGTTTCATTTTAGGCATGAAGAACTGAAAAGCAGAGGTATTGGTTTCGCATATCTTATCGCTATGAAGTTGTTCTGAAATCATTTTGATCAACTAGATATCACTTACATGACATGCATGTCTCTAACCAAAGGAGGATACAGTTTAACGTGAAATCTGACGAATCTCCACATCATTGAGAGGTAAGAGCGAAGAAAGAAGTCCACCGAGATTAAATCCTACGACCTTTCAGCTTCTAGCTAGACGCTTTACCACAAAACTAAATACGAATTTGATCACGCTTTATTATGTCTCGAGGCATTGGTGCTTAATCAAGACACAGCAGCTGATTGCTAGGTGGCAACAGTATCATTTTAACCATTTAGAAATTCAATATAGTTCTTGTAATTGGTCGTAATATTTATTAAATTATTTATAGAAACGTTTCTCGTCAATCAAAATATCTGTTAGGCAAAACCGGATCAAAATTCCTACATCAATCCCTGAGCATACAGATGAACCTGAAGAGGCATCGTGGACTGCAGTTCATCTTGAACTGTAGGTTCCCAATAAAGGGCTACTTGGAGAGAAGAAGAGTATACAAGTTTCAGCAGGATTAAGTCTAATGTAGTACAGCGGTTTTCAAACAAACCTTCTAGTTTAAGACAGCTACACTTATTTTCCAGTTTGTATTGGGGCGTTAGGGTTACATCTTCAGTATTCGCATTTTACAATCGAGTCACTTTATACATGTGTAAGGGAAAAACATAATGAGTTTGAGCAACAAATGAATCATGTGAGCTGCGGCGGAGCGGCCGAGCGCATTGAGGGGCTGATGACCCTGCAGTTAAGTCCCATATGCTTTCCAAGCATTTGCAGATTTGAATCATGTGAAATTGCATGTGCCTAAAATTAGAAACGTCACATCTTATTCGCGTCAGTATGAGGGAATAACAGTGGTATACGCATGTAATGAAAGTAATTTGATCAGTTAATCGGAAGCAGGACATATTCCATAATACGTCGCTAATACGTGCAGCTCCAAATGGCACCTTTCACTGATAATGCACCCGAAAAAAACTGCAAAAGCTTGAGTCACATGTACCACAACGTGGTTGCTGAGAGCGTAAATACGTAAGCACTTTGTGCAGCTCACAGCGCTGGCCGTGGGCGTCTAGACGCAGCAACAGCCAATGTCCTCAGACCACTGCGCGCGAATACTTTGCCCCCTCGCGGTCGCGCCACAGGCGGCGGGATACTAATTCAGCTTCCACGCTGTCTCTCTCGTTCAAAAATAGAATTCGAGAATCTGTTTCAGCATCCAAAGTTGCCGAAGAAACAACAACCGAAGAGAAACGGACACAATCCCTGCATCACGTAGAGATTCTTTCGGTTTCGGGATTTTATAATACTCTGTGGACCCCTCAAAAGCATTATGCGAGTCATATTAATATCGAATGCGTGATAAGTTTACTAATTCTCGTGGCGCGTGGTCTAAAGCGTTATGCTACAGACTGGGCGGCAGTTCCCGTCGGAGGTTCGAGTCCTCCCTCGGGCGCGCGCGCTCGTGCGTGTGTGTGTGTGTGTGTGTGTGTGTATGTGTGTGTGTGTGTGTGTGTGTGTGTGTGTGTTTGTGTGTGTGTGTGTGTGTGTGTTTTTAGTCTAAGTTAGTTAACGTAGTTTGTAAGTCTAGTGTCTGATGACCATAGCAGTTTGGTCCAATAGGTTTCCAAACATTTTTAAAAAATTCTCGTAGAACGTTAGGTCAATGCATAGCACAATTTTGTACAACTGTCGAAAGGAACCTCGAGCTAGGTTACAAAACCGACTACATCCTGCAAATTCATGGTACCTTTGTATGTACGAACCATGAAAGCGAGAATAAAGAGTTCCCGTCATCTCTATCAATATTAATCTATTTAGTGACATGATACAAGTTCATGGTGTGTAATATGCACGTTAAATTTCTCTCGCTTGTGGTTCCTACAGCTAGTGAGAAGAGTAGGAGAAATTTAGACTAGTGGGCAAAAATCGTCTAAAAGGACGTAAAGTGGTACGGATCTACGGTACATGTAACATTCCTGCGAACCGTAAAATTGTATATTTGTGTCTGGTGAAGCTTGAATGAACGATGAAACGTATTACGCTTTTACATAATTAAATTTAATATTTTCAACTTACTTTTTTAATTACTGCAAATTTTTGAAAGAATCAAGCAGTACGCGTTACTAGAATTAGTAATACAACCTCTGGCAATAAAGTTCGGTGAATAGTCCTGTATCACGAACGTAGATGAGCCATGAACAACAGTGTGGTGTATGTTTGCAAGCTGTACGACCAACGCTCGCCCACACGCAGCCAATATAGTCAAAAATGCCTGCAAAAAGGAGGTGCTGTAACTTCAACATCCACTATACTCGCCGGATCTCAATCCTCCACACTTCTTCCTATTTGGTTTGAAAGGAAAGAGATTTGACGATATTGCGGACAACCAACGAAACGTTCTCCCCAAAGGGAGAATTCGTGCAATGTTTCCAGGACATATATCGCATAGTTCAGCGGTGCATAGTTATGGGAGGTGAGTATTCGAAGGACAGTAAGGTTGTACGTTCATCAGCTGAGCAATCTGGTTACTTCTCATACCCTTGGATCTTGCTTCCTTCTGTAGATTTCTGCACTACTGGCAGCAAAAACAAAAGCTTTATAGGACCACTTTGGTTACCGTGTGTCTTTGAGACTGGTAATACTTCTTTTATTGAAAAACATGTACAGGTATCATCAAGCTCGAATTTTTGTGAACTACTGCGATTCCTAGGCGGTGAGAATGATTTAAGCTTCAATCAAAAGAAAAGTCCATATAGTCACGTAATTTGTTACTCGCAAACTCATTCAACTAAAAAGTATAGATGAACTATTTACACGCATTCTGAGCCTGGATGTCTAGTGGCTGGTGATGCTGCTAGCCGTCCTCTGTAATGAACAAAAATTAATAAAAACTCAGCAAAGATTTCGTCGATAAACACTGACCAATTGCGAACCAATGTTCGCAGGCAAACCAGTAATCCACAGCGGAAAAAGTCATCACAGCGCATGCTTCGAAACCAAGAGGTCGCGCGATCCAATCTCAGTCCCATTACCGATTTTTGAGCACTCGTTTTAACGAAATCTTCACCCGTCAATGATGTGAGGAGCAACTAGAAACAACACATCATCGGAATCCACGTTAAATGTAGGTCGTCTTTCTGCGTTAGGTTACCTGCGGTAGTTAAGGAAAGTACAAGTCGCCGAAACTGCGTCCAACTGAGCCATACAAAGTTACTATAATTATCTAGCATTGATAATTAAGTCCCTGTAGAAGTCCTACTCGCACTTGCACGTTTATCTACTATGATTACTATCAGCAAAACCAAAATGGAACGCTAAAGACCTCAACACGACGAACAGGAATAAGTAACACCCTGTGTCCACTAAATGCGTAACGTAATTAATACGCAATTGCGGTGGAACATTTTTTGTTTCGAGAAGTGAGGCCAGTAAGTAGAGGACAATACTAGGATCGATGACAAGTCTCGGCAGTACCATTTGTTCTCTTTCAGTACAGAGCTGCAGTCGGTCTACATTTAGGCGTTCAACCTTTGCGTTCCGCGAGGTGTCGCTGGGTGGAAGAAAGGTTAATGAGGCTAATCAACGGGGAACCCGCTCCACAACCAGAAATGTTTCACCTCAGATCGACCATCTAGCGGCAGGGTCGCTACGAAACTACAGAGCAAGGTGCGTAATGACTTTAACATGTCACTCAAAACTGTTGTTTCAATGACATTTACATAAAATGTAACAGTGCAAGGCAGCTTAAACGTAAGTGCGGTTGTCGCTACGTTATGACAAACATAATCGTAATACAGTTCTGTAGTTTATTTTATTAATTACGATGATCTTATTCCGGTCTTACAGCCATCGTCAGATTTTCTTCAAATGCGTAACAGTTAATTGACTGGTTGTAACTATAATTAGAGGAGTTGTAACAGCAGTATGCACGACATTCAAAAATAGGTCGCTTGCAACAGTGGTCAAGACGGCAGTGGAAAGACATATATTTGCGATGCGGTGCACAATAATTTTATCAACAGTTGTAACACATTCGTTTTGTACTTACTTGAATGCAATGTCTTTCTCTATGTTACCCTTTTGGATGTTGTCCTTTCTTAATGTTTCCCAAGTCGCCAAATATTATTCGGTTTACATATGTCTATGGTTTTTGTATTAATTAATTTCACCGCTTGAGCCAAATGTTTGATGTTCATCGGTTCCTAAACTTACAACGTACTTTAACTTATGGTAAGGACAACACACACAGCCATGCCCGAACCTCCAGTCCATGACAAAGGTTCCACACTGCAGCACTGGTCACAGTGCTCAGCGACATTACATGTTGAAACAGTGACCGTGCTGGTAAGTGGCGCATGGAAGTTCGGTTGTGTTTTGCTTTATTTCTATGTGTATTGGTCTAACTGAAATGTCTATGGTTTCCATTCTGTACTAGAATTTTATTTGTATATTTTATTCGTTAATTATTAAAATTTAAAAGTATCCAAATAAAATCCTAGTTCAGAATAGAAACCGAAGACATTTCATATAAAAGTAAAAATACAATCGAATCTCCATACGCCATTGCCACCAGTGATAAACATGTAAGATACTGATGCGCTGTGACTCAAATGTGCTAATACAAAACGTATAGACACGTGTAATCAAAATAAAACCTAGTAAATTGGGAAACATTAAGCAGCACCAGTGAGAACTGCATTTAAATATGTACAAAAGTAATGTGTACCAACTTGTAAATTATCTGTTATTTGTTTACAGAAAGCCTGATGATGGCTATAAATACGAAACTGGCTCATCTTAATTACGAAAACAACATAAAAAGCAGTGTAACGGGTATAAAATTCTATTAAGATTATGTCACTAAAAGACATACCCACAGTGCGGGTTCCAACGTGAGGAAAAGAAAAAGTAATGGGAATTGTGACGAACAATTTGGACAATTATCTTATGTAAACGAGTAATTAATAACGTTTATAGTTGCTTAACTATGTCACATTATTTATATTTTTAAGAGAACTATTCTCCCCCCCCCCCTTTCAAAGAATAATGGACATTCCCATGGTGGGTGGATGTTATATTGATATCGATACTGACAAGATATCAGTCCCGGGAATTTCAAGACTTGTGAGAATGATTTAATTTGAATTTTATATTTCATTCGAAATTTCGTCGCTCGTTTTATTAATTCTGGTGTTGTATTAAAATGCTATGCTAACTGGAAATTTCAGATAAGTTCAATTTGTCTGCCGTCGTCCCTGTTTCAATGTCTGTCACGATTTTAAATTAGTCTCCAGAGAATGAATAAAAAGTGCAGCCAGCCACATTGTTCTGGTCACTTCATGGACTTAGAGAAACCACGGGGGAGTGCAGTCCTGCATCACTTTGTTACAGACGCGTGTAGCGTGAACCGGCGCAAGGCAATCAAAGGCATCGTCAGGGCTTTGCTTCAACCTGGCTCAGCCACCATTACATGCATACACATTGCAAATGCAATGGCAAAAACTTTACTTCATATATTACAAATAAACAATTTTCAGATGTATTCCTTTACTTATATTGTACAACCGTGCTTCTTGCTAACTTTCAGGACAGTACAACAGGAAGTATCCTAATGGTTTCGATGATTGAGCTTGCCGAGTACCGATTACATGAAATTACAGGCTTAAATTACTCTAAACTGCCAAGGGACCGTCGACCCCAATAGGTGACTTTACTTTTAACTCGATACTACTAGCCGTTTGCTGAGTAAATGGGATTCTAAAAGTCGGTCTGACAGATTGACTAGTTTTCTTTTTCTTTTTTTAAAAAAAATTATTTATTTATAATTTTTTTACCAAATAAGATACGGAACCTTAAAAAAAGTTGTAACGCAGTACCGGTATTCAGTTTACACCTTAATAATACTTGCAGTGCTGTAATGAGGAAAATTAAAACATTCCGTCTGTTTGGAAGAAGAGCGAAGCATGTTAATAGCGAGCAATTAAATGGGACGCCTGCCACTAGCCGGCCACGTGTGTGTTGCTATTAAATCTAAATCAATTCCCTGTAATCTCGGAAGCGTAAACATATATTAACCACCACGCATGGCTAGTAATCAATTACAGGAAATGAAAATTCCAATTCCAATCCTTGACGGAAATCGTTTTCCGGTGCGTCGGTCGAACCGTAGCGCCGACCGTGTAGGGGGCAAATCTAACAGTAGCACCTGCTTCCCTCTTCCTTAAAAAATAACTCATTTTCTGTAATTTGTACATTTCGAGAAATAGTACTGCATCAAATTACGGAGTTAAAATATCATCTACATAAGCTCAATCGCTTCGATATTTCCGTTTTCTACAGCATTCGCACTGCACGGAAACACGTATAGCCTTTTAAAATGATACACTGTTCCGAGTACGTTTAAAACATGGGTTGCGGTTCTGCTGTACAGACTCATCAAGAGAATACGCCGCCCTAGTTCTGAACTTACCTGTATGCAATAAACAGGCTTTTTTTATCGAGAAAAGGCACGCCGACAGTTTGCATAAATAAACTAAATACAGCTTGCACTCTATATCCAATGACTTTGTTGCAGACGAGGCATCGAATCCTAATAGATCCTCTTTTTTTTCCTCTTCTCGCGATTAGTCACACCTTATTCAAGATTAATCTGTGTTTCAGGGAACTATCAGAACTCATCAAAAGTTACACGGACAGAAAGATGAATGTGAATAATTGTCCAGGGGAACGTTAAAGAGTCGAAAAGTATTTCTGAAGGGCTTTGTTTCATCGATCGATGCAAGGTTAGTTCGCTTGTCGCTCGAAATACACGTCGATTATTATGTACTACTCTTTCTCGCACACGCCGTTTGCGGTAGCCTGTTGATATCCTGTTACATGTTCACTAAACAACTTACTTTTGTGGTAGCCTACTAATTTTTTGTTAGAGGTCCACAAAACAACTCACTCTGTGCCCTCGCGGCCTTTTTTTCTCGCAATGTGATTAATGGCTTCAATAAAACCGCAAATTAGTGGTCACGGCTACTATACTATATCCGTTGAATAACGTTACAACTGGAAGACTTCTCTTTTCTTTCTTTTAGGCTTCAGACAGACAGTGAGTAAGGTTGCACATAAAATCCAAAAGAATTCGGCACTATTTCAAGATTATATTATTTGCATGTACGTCATGCGGTATCACTGGTATCAGTTATTTCCGTCATATGTACTTTTTTCTCACGGGTGGTTTGGCTTGCAATATTTATTTAACATGTTACACTACATGAGGGTTACAAAATGACAGTGGTGTGTGTGTGAGAGAGAGAGAGAGAGAGAGAGAGAGAGAGAGAGAGAGAGAGAGAGAGAGAGAGAGAGAGAAATAGATGATTGATTGACTGATTTATTATGTACCCCTTCATTTCTGTGATTGTAAGTCATCTCAAATTATTAATGTAATGATGATAGGTTTCTTAATAGAAAACCACGAACATCACACATAATCCTGAAGAAGGAAACTTGGAAAGAAGATGGTGGCGGCTGGAAGAGCAAAATCAGGAAATAACCATAACTAAGAAACAACACACCGACCGTATTTGTCATTCTGCAGTTATAACCTCAACAAAAGAACCTGTAATGTGGACCACAGAATTAGTCAGCCGTACTGCGAACAACATGCGGCTCAATCGAAGTCAAGGTGTACTGGGGTACTGTAAACATTGTGGAGATGTGTCTGTAGTGTTACATGTGGAGGTAACACTCCCCAGAGTAATACCCACTGGAGCGTACCATATCTACGATTGGGGAATGTAAAGGCAATTTTTAGTTTCTTCCCATTTACTCTCAAATCTCGAAGTTAGACAAACACGCTACTAATAACGGCAAAACAGTACGGTCTCGCGAGAGGGCCTGCTTGTAATTCACCTAATTTAAAGCAGTCAAAGTTCTAAATAGTATGTAGTCCGAATTTGTGTTCTTTCTGTTTTTTAAGTGAAGCTGGTAACGGTTGATCACTAGCTCACGCGCGCTCGACACAGAGAGAGTGCGTGTTGTCCTTAGTTTAAGTAGTTTGTAAGTCTAGGGTCTGATGACCATAGCAGTTTCGTCCAGTAGGTTTACAAACATTTGAACATTTTATATTTCCAACATTTGTGTTAATCGATAAAGCGTAAACGCGAAGTGGGTGAACGGGTCTTGGAAGCCAGGTCCTCGCGAACGCAAACTGATGTCATTACGTGTGCTGTGGGGACACTACAGGCTGCCGGCCTGTTCGTTTGGGTTCCCGTCTTTTTGATAAAGTCACCATGAACCCCACCCCTATGAACTACACACATGTTCGAGACGGGGCGGCTTGGGTGCCTCATGTAATTGCTGAAGGGGGGCAGTAGCCTTTTCAGTAGGTACAAAGACAATTGTCTGGATGATTGACTGATATGACCATCAACTAATGCGGCTTTGTCATGCGGCTTTGACTGCAGGTCTAGCTTCTTAAATGTGGTCCTAAAATTGACTGCTGAAGGTTAGATATTAAGGAATCGTGAATTTAGTATTGGAGGGAAGTGTGTGGGGTAAAAATAGCGAAGGGAGACGAAGAGACGAATACAGTAGGCAGGTTGAAAAGGACGCAGGTTGCCGTTCTTATTCACAAATGAAGCACAGGATAGGGTAGCGTGGAGAACAGAATCAAAGCACTTTTAGGACTGAAGACCACAACAACAACAACAACATCATAAACTCGACACCGGTGAATGCTGTGACGTTTCGGTTATAAAGGACGTGGCACATTCCTACTGTAATCCGCGTCTCTAATGACACGGGGGGGGGGGGGGGGGAGGACACTGAACGCTAATCTTCAATCTCAATTCCGAGTTCGCAATTAATGTTAAGTGCGAAGAGAGGAAAAATACTTCGCTGTAGCGAGGTCTGTTGTTCTGATATTCGGACTGCTAATCTTATACTAGGTTCACTTCGGTGAAGCGACAAACGTCAAAAAAGAGAGAGGATGTGATAAGGGTAGGCAGAGAGAAATGACTGTGTGTTTCAGGGATATCTACGGTCTGGCAGGTTTACTTTTTTTGTTTGTAAACACGCAGAATTGGTCCAGTGAAGCGCCAAATGAAACATTGCGAATGTCAGTGGACAGGCGTCACACGGGCGCAATATATCGCTTTCTGGCTCGTCCGGGGAAGTTTATTCGTTTCACGTGCTGGCTTAAAACGCAAATCAGAAAAAAGAACGCAGGATTGAATAACAATTGGAGACGACGCTTTGACATTGGCGCGCAAGGAAGCCGCTGTATCAATCACTCGGCAGAAGCGAGCTGGCGCTATCCGGAAGGCAATAAATTGCCAGCCGCATTTGCCGTCCGCGACGGGACGATATGGATATTCGTAACGAATATCGAAAACTGCACGCTTTATGAAGTTGCTGGTTTGTTGGCCGCCATGAAAAACTGCTGTTTTTCTTTCCACTGCCGTCACGTCAGCAGGGCACATCTCGTTGATACATGCATTTCCAAGTAGCTTTCTGAAAACAGCGACAGCGCGGAATTAACGAGAGGGGAGCATTGCGCCCATGTATCTTTTCGTTCGATAACAAATGGCGAAAGCTTATCTTAAAATGCGGTTTTAGAGGGGTAAAACACGAGTCTCGAGTTAGAAACTGATCATACAATTCTTAATCTCATTATAGCGGTTGTACAGAAGTCAGTTAAGATATACAGTCGCGGGCCTAGGAATTATCGCCGTAGGGACCAATTTAGAAACTGTACGAACGACGTTGGCATTTAACTCTTCCCGTACCATGTCTATCGTTATTTTCAGCGTGACATACCTGTAGCGGTACGAACGTATCACTGGCGCAATGGAAAACTAGGTTGTGCTACTTACTTCTGTCTCCTGTCGTCAGATGTAAGACGAAAGTGAGGAACAAGTGCTCTGGCCGCTTAAATGGGGATGAAAAACGGCTTACAAATCACTGTCAAGTAAGCTGGCGTGTCACACGAAGTTGGTTGCTCTTCCTGCAGACGAACAAAAAGTTGGGAACAGCAAACGGAGGGTAAGAAAGACACCATCACGAAAAGACTTCAAAAACGCCACCTGCTCCATCTGTAACGAGCACCATGTAGAAGAGACTAAACCTATTACAATTCTATTAGTCAAACGTGGTCGGTATTCGACAACATAAAAACCTTTCAGAAGAATTCTTTACCGCCATCCAAAGTGTATACTCATTCAACAGACACACAGACGGCGAATTAGACACACAGGGACGTGTAGTTCGTTCAGCAAGAAAACACCGGCGACAGTTAACGTCGACTCTTCTCCTGATCTTCCACGACCAATCACATAATGCTATTTTGTTCACACCTGTAGGTAACAGTGTTATCGCAATTCTAGCCGATAATTGTTATAATGGTTTGAGGTGAGTCTGGAGACAGCCTTTTTCAGAGGTATCTTCACTCCTCGCAATCAGTATTCAATTATTCAGTTCCTCAATTATCGCCATACCCAATACCCAGTTTACTGAGTTAGGTGCTTGTGTACATCCCTTGATATGTTAAACAGAACGCTCGATAACTTTTATGGGTATTTCTAGTCACCCCATACCAATCCAGATCTGCGGCTCAAACTAACTTCCGAATAAACTTTCGGACACGTGCAGAATTGCTCCAACGGTAACCTTAAGTTAAAGACAGGGCACAAAGAAAGAAATAAAAACAACCATCTAATCCTGATCCTATTAATTATCGTGCAGCCAACAGTCCTATAGGTCCTTACTAATTCTTCATTGTTTAAGAACGTCCATTCTGTGAAAAACAGCACGAACGAGAACAACTAGCCCTCAAGTGAAAAAACAAATAGAAGCACAAAAGATACCATAAAGTTGGTAGCGTGTCTGTGGTCTGCTGTCATTATTTTTAATAGTGCAGCATAGAAGACAGGAACAATAAACTAAAAGAAGACAGGAACAATAAACTAAAAGAAGAAATGAAGCTCAGGGTTTAATGTCCTGTAAGCAACAAGGTCATTAGATACTGGGTAGAGGTGCAGCTCGGAGAATGACGATGAAGTTCATTAGCTGTGTCCGTTTATGCCAGAACCATCCCGGCATTAGCTTTGTCATTTGGAAAACCACTAAAACCGCCGTCTTCACGTATACCAGTCAAGTGCACTGACAGCAGCACAATGCTTATCGCCATGAAGACTGCGTGAAGAGTTACCGGATGAAAGCTGTCTATTTCACAGAGTGCTACGCGATGCTACAGATAGTGCGCAGAATGACGTCACTTTACCATGGATGACTAGTACGAGTAATTTGAAGTGATGGGTCACGTTATACCCTGCAACAATCAGATGGAAGGGTTCGACTTTGTTTAGTGCCACCATGTGTGCTGTTACGGTATGGGGCGTTTGTCACAGGTGGGACGTGCTTCCCGTGCTGCGCGTCCCTCTAAATGCGGAACGATGCGAAGTCATTTTACAGAATTATGTACCGCGGACAGAAGAATAACTATTCGGAGACGGTGATTGTATCAGCATGACAATGCACGCTCTCATAAAGCGACACCTTCGAGGCAAAGGTTGGTTGACAGTAAAATTCCTGAAATGGGCTTGTCTGTTCACCATCCCGAATGTTAACAATTTTGGGATGACGTAAGAGCGTCGGCTTCGCGACCACCACGACTGTTTTCTATACATTCAAATACTCCATTCATTCACAAAAATTATGGGTGTGTCGCAAGGACAGTTTAAGGACGGTGGACACATCCCATATACTGATGTCAACAAATATAAGTCTGGGCCGAGCGAGATGGTCAAGTGTTTGGAACACTGGACTCGCATTCGGGACAACGGTGGTTCAAATCCACCTCCGACCATCTAGGATACGGGTGTCCGTGTTTTTCCTTTATCATTCCAGGCAGATGCCGGGATGGTTCATACGAAAGTACGCGGGCCGCGCGGAAATAGCCCTGCGGTCTAGGGCGCCCTGTCACGGACTGCGCGACCACTCCCATCGGAAGTTCGAGTCCTCCTTCGGACATGGGCCTCAGCATAACTCAGTTTAAGTAGTTCGTAAATCCAGGGACCGGTTACTTTAGCAGTTTGGTTCCTTAGGTTGACAAACATTTGAACATGGTTTGAAAGGGCACGGCCGATTTTATTTCCATCCTTTGAAAACAATCCGAGGTTATGTTTCGTCTCTCATGACCACGTTGTCGACAGGACGTGAATCCCTTATCTTCCTTTCTTCTTCCTTATGAATTCTGATACTTTCGATCAGGTGGTATTTCTTTACAAGAAATTCACCGTTATTTGACAGTGGACTTATTTCAGTACTCTTCACCGGTAATACTGGATCTGACCTAGCCGGAAACGAGAGACCTTTACGTCAGCGAAAATTTAGCCGACAGTCCGGTGAAGAGTTGTGCAAATGAAGCAGCTGCGCCCAGAGGAGGCTGGCAGGGGCAGCAACAGCTCGCGAAATGAAATTTAGGAAGACACTTTAATGGTTGCTTCCATTAAAAATTCCTGCAGCTGCCTCTCTCGCTCTGCCGTGACCATAAGGAGGGCAACAGACAGATATCCCTCGAGACGTTACACAGAACAGTAACCACATCAATTACAGTATACAGCTTCACCATCCATTTACCAACATGGCAGTACGAAATTCAGGCTGTTTTCGGCTCCTGTCTACAAATATTAGGTCTAGTATTAATAATTTTTTCGGCCGGGATCACGTAGTGCCGGCCGCGGTGGCCGAGGGGACTGAGGCGCTCCAGTCACGGTCTGCACGGCCACTACGGTCGGGGGTTCGAATCCCCACTCGGGCATGGATATTTGTGCCTTCCTAGTTCGTAAGTAGTTTATAAGTTTAGGGACTGATGACCCCGTAGTTAAGTCCCATAGACTATACAAACATTTGAATTTGAACATTTGATCACGATGTAGTTTATAACTGCTTTTACTTCTAGATAACCTCTTTGAACAAACTGCGACCTTCAGATCTTGTAGAATAATTTATAAAGTATGTATCTCGCGCCTCATAATGAAAGCGATCTTGGCAGAGAATTGTATTAATACAGAAAATAACGATCGCTCCCAACAACACTCGCAACTTAAATGTTCAAATGTTTGTAGAGTCTATGGGACTTAACTACGGGGTCATCAGTCCCTAAACTTACAAGCTACTTATGAACTAGCTACAACTAAGGACGGCACAAATATCCATGCCCGAGGGGGGATTCGAACCCCCGACCGTAGTGGCCGTGCAGACCGTGACTGGAGCGCCTCAGTCCCCTCGGCCACCGCGGCCGGCTGTTGCTACTGATTCCGGCACATTTTCTACTACCATGGTGTCTGCCGCGCTTAAGATCCCACCAAATAAAATCAAAGACATCATTTATGATAGAATTCGAGGACGTTTACAATTTTCTCTGGAGCAATGGCGCAAAATCTAAGTAAAACAGTCAACAATCCGAAGATAAAAAGTGAAAAATGACATAAAAATCCAAATACTTAGAGGGGATCAAACCCGCGACCTGTGGATTCATTGTTCTAGCACTCTACCATTCTTTCACCGAGTCATACGGCGTAGAATCTAGCGACTGTAATTTTAGGCTCCCCTGGTGGCCAAATATTGGTGTTTCATTTTTTTTAACCACCAGTATTCGAATAAAATATAAAATGTTCAAATGTTTGTAATTCTATGGGACCAAACTACGTTGGCATCAGTCCCTAGACTTACAAACTACTTAAACTAACCTAAGGACAACACACACATCCATGCCTGAGGGAGGATTCGAACCTCCGACACGGGAGGCCGCGCGATCAGCAACGTGGCGCCCCAGACCGCTCGGCTACTCCCGCGCTGCGAATAAAGTATCCCCGAGTCTAGAGCCACCGCAAAATAATGTATTATAAGCTACAACTATCGGTGTCATTGCCGGAGGCACTCATCGGCAAACAGTTCCTATATTATCCTCACTTCTTGCCTCAAATCTAAAACCAAAATAACCCTTCCTAAAATATTGATCGAGTGTGTGGGACCAGTAAGAAACAGAAGTAGCAAGGAATATTGAACACATTCGGACCAAACTGCGTGGTCATCAGTCCATAGCTTACAAACTACTTAAACCTAGGTAAACTAACCTCAGGACAAACACGCACGTATGACCATCACAGAGATGCAGACCCTTGAAAGGAGGTGTAACCAATGTCCAACTTACGAAGCTTCGGAACTCAACTTTAAATGGTTAATATGTCTACCCGACTCACATATTGTAAATAAAGCTATTCCACATTAAAAGATCACAAAAACAAACAGAAACAAAATGTATTACAAAAACTCCAGCAGCATCAGTGTTCAGTAAGCAACCAAAAATATATAAAGAATTACTTCTGTGGCACATGTGTCGCCAGTGTACGCTTATTCAAAACGTTTAAATGTTTGTAAAGCTAATAGGACTTAACTGCGGGGTCATCAGTCCGTAAACTCATAAACTACTTATGAACTAACTTATACTAAAGACAACACAAACATCCATTCCCGAGGGAGGATTCGAACCTCCGACGCGGGAGGCCGCGCGATCCGCAACGTGGCGCCCCAGACCGCTCGGCTACTCCCGCGCGGCGTACGAATATTCCCCTGGGCAGTACACCGACAGATAGGGTTGAACCCACGCAAGTGACTGTGGCCGCGAAGCAAGTGCATATGCTACCAAACGGCGACACCTCGAACCACTTCATTTTGTACTTGAGCTGTCAAAATTCCCAGTTATTCAACGAGGATTAGGGGTTTAGTGCGAACCAATCGATACCTATAAATCGCCCAAAACCTCTAGTTTTCTATTCCGTTAGTTTACTTGAATCTTGGTGCACGCCCTTGGGCCATTTCCCCAAGGTTTTGCGTCATTATTCAGTTTCGACTCGTGGATTTTCAATTCATAACATTTATCTCATCTCATTTACAACTAATTAGCAACGAGCTATACGGCGTGATGATCATACACTGGAATTAGGTACAAATCCGATGCGGGAGGCTGCTCACCATCGGGGGTTGAGTCCCCCCTCGGGCATTGATATTTCTGTCATCTTTATTGTAACGTAGTTCATAAGTAGTTTGTAAGTTTAGGGACTGATGACCATGCACACAAGTCCCTTCAGCTTAACAAACATTTGAACATTTAGGTCCATATCCCCATTCGGCCATCTAGATTTAAGTTTTCCCCTACTTTCGCTATACCGATCAAAGTGATTGCAGAATGGTACCGCCGACTGCCATCCCTATGGCCCCCCAGCCCAATCTGTGCTCCCTCACTAATGAAGTAGTCACCGACGGAACGTTAAACAGTAATGTTGTTCATAGACCCACGAAAGAATTTGTTTTCGCATGTAAATCAAATTTCTTTTATATAAACTGTCCTTCTGTTTGTTATCGTATTTTTTCATCTTGCACTTGGGTTCTGTAGATGTTTGAAATTCTTCTTTATTTTATTCTCAGTCTTGTAAGGGTCCACTTTACACTGGCGAAGGCTTTCTCTGGAGCGACGTACCCTGATTTCTGCCTTCCCGGCCCCTCTTCAATTTTTCCCTCGGCCCATTTTCTTTTGCACAGGAGGCAGTGTGATTACGAACAGAGCGAGCGCCGCAAATAGATAACCGCGGCGACGAGGCGTGGCCGAGGGAGCCTTCCAATTGAATGGGGCCCAGCTAATGCGATTGCCACACACATACAATGGGAAAGCGTCCGTCTTGTAATTAACCGCCGCATTAATGAATCTTTAATGCGCGCCGACCTTCGCTTTAGGGATAATGAAATAAACGCCATTATCCGCGCACTCGAAATTAAAACCCGTGGGCCGGACGGGCCCTCCGTAAACTTTGACGGCAAGCACTCAGCTTTGTACTCGCGTCCACCGCTCCTGGAGCCTCGCCCACAGCGCACTGACTGACGTCCAAAGTGTGCGCCGAGAAAATGACCAAGTGCTCCTCACGAGAAATAGCAACTACCAGGGAACTTGCTTCTCTGTGTGCTGCCGCGTGACATTACAACTTGTACGGCACACAGGCCAACTGTGTGATCACTATGGAAGGATTCTGTTTCGTTTGAGTTACGTTTGCGTGAGGTGGATTGATATGATACGACATGAATTAGCGACGAAAGGGATTTGTCGAAAATACTAACTAGAAGATGGGGCAGTATAGACGATGTATTAAGTGATTATGGAACAGCTATCTTATTAAAACTAGCCTCAAAAGGCCAAGCTAAATATTGAACAATATCTAACAAATACCACGATGATACGTTTAAGTGCAACTCCGACGTGAGAAGGCACAGCAAAATTACTGATGATCCAAATGCGGAGTGTTTCATGAGGAATAGTAAATATTTTAGGTTGTAGTATAAACGAATTTCAATAAAAATGCCATATAACATGTGTCCAATTTTTACTGAGTACTTTAAGTAAGTACCGTTTTGAAAAAATGTTCAAATGTTTGTAGAGTCTATGGGACTTAACTACGGGGTCATCTGTCCCTAAACTTACAAACTACTTATGAACTAGCTAATCCTAAGGACAGCACAAATATCGATGCCCGAGGGGGGATTAGTACCCCCGACCGTAGTGGCCGTGCAGACCGTGACTGGAGCACCTCAGTCCCCTCGGCCACCGCGGCCGGCTACCGTTTTGAAATTTAAAAAAGACGTGCTAAGGTACCTCAATAATTTTATGCGCATTGGGTACCTACATCTTATTGTCCACGCACTGACGCCATTACAGTCTGATTCTTCCTTGTTTACGTTGTGTACTGAGTGTTTAAGATACCTCCGATAATCGTGAGTCCCGCCGACTGTGAAGTACGAGCTGTTATAAGATTTCTTAGTGCTAAAGGCCTAAAAGCGATCTGAGCAGTTTACGGAGAAAACATTATGAGTGATGGAATGGTAAGTGGCTTAGACCATTTAAAGATGGCCACACAAATGTGCATGATGAACAAAGCAGTGGGTGTCCTTCGGTCGTTAATGAAAGTTTGATGCAAGAAGTGGACAATAAGATGAGAGAAAACAGACGCTTTACGATTTCCTCCTTGCGGAATGACTTTCCTAATGTTTCTCGTAGTGTTGTGACCGAACAAGACGATGAGGAAGTCGAAACAGTTGTGATGAAGGGTTAACAAGTCAGGCGGAAGACTTCTATGAGGAGGGTATTCAAAAACTGGTACAACGTTATGACAAGTGTCTCAATATTGACGGAAAATATGTAGAAAAGTAGATTACGGTATAGGCTTCCATGTAAAAATAAAATTATTGAGATATCTTAGCACGTCTTCTTTTCATTTCAAAAAGGTACTTACTTAAAAAACACGCCTCGTATATATAATAGTATGTAACCCAAATGAACTTCAAGCAAAGCCAAACTAGGACATTTTCACTGATTCTTCCGCTACTTCTTGGTAGAATGTCATCATATTGAATTGAAGCACTATTTTGTGTATGTGCTAAAAGTTTATTTTTTATTTAGATAACAGGATTTCCGCTTCCAGGGCCATCGCCAGACTTGAAATATGGTCTTGTAAACCTAAAACCGGTTAACTAAATACAAATTAACTTGTAGAACACACACAAAATTTTGCTTCTAATTCAATATGATGATGATCTACCAAGAAGTGACACGTGTTATATGGCATTTTTACTACAATTGATCTATAGTAGCACCTCCTAAAATATTTACTATTCCCTCTGAAACACCCTGTATAAGTCTCCAAAGTGTTAATCAATCAGTTTACCCTAGGTAACCGTATTTTTAGATATAAAGCTACGCACGTAGTTGGTCAATTAACTTTGATGCCCACCGAGGGGTACCCACGGGAGAGAAGGCTGTTCTTTAGAACTGTGTCCGGAGTGCTGACGGCGGCAACTTATTTTATAAGCCGTATCTCGCCATCCCGGCTGTAAAACGCCACGCCGTATTCTCCCAAAGGAGGGTTCGATTTCGAGCGCCCGTTCATTCCGACTCAAGTTTTATTTGGTTCCCCAGAAACTGCTGCTCGGTGTAGGGAAGCTGTAAGTTCCATTAAATTACATTCTATTTTAGTGACGATCGCAGACACTGGCTCTCCCAGACAAACGAGGTTTGTGGCTCGATTCTGTGACACTCTTAACTTACGATCGCCTTAAAGAGATTCTAGCTTCTTTTTTTAAAGGTATCACTCGTTCGGCTGGTATCATACATATCGTATCTTATATTCTTTCTTCCCCAATTTATTCCAAATCTCTTGCAACACGCAAATTTAAATATACATACGATCGTAACAGCTATCCCTTTTCTCATTGAATCTTCAGATAACAAGAGACTTCTTTTCTTGCACATACTATATTTCGTAACTTATCTGTGCCTTTCGACAGCTTCCAATTTCAACCATTTCCTTATTCCCTGGCTTCCCATGGTCACGTCTTATTTCCACACAGGGTACGATCTCAATAGTTACTTCTTCAATTTCTCAATACTGGACATCAGCAGGACGATTTTACTGAAAACCTTTTCCACTCTAAATGCGGTAGTGACCGCCTTACTTCAGCCATTCCGTTTACTTTTACTTCCTGGATAGGGGATTTCTGTGTTTCAATCACAATTTTGTTGCCAAACAAATAGTTTTTCTGCATTCTGCCGATCCGCAACACATTCGTCTTAGCTTTAACCAATATTGAGCGATTTGTTTTTCTGTTGACTGCGCACTCCATTTAAAATATCTTCTAGGTCTTGTCTTATAGTCACTTGGATGTAAATGACTCGTCTGTCTGAACTTTGTCACGCATTCGTCTTAAGAATATGCACATCTTACCGTTGCAGCTTGCTGAATTTTTGCGTTCGAACTCTGACTTATTTTATTATTATGATAATTTGTTCCTAAGAAAGTGGACAAAAAAGAAAAAAATATGAATTCGGAGGGTAAGAGTTGTTAACTGAAATTTCCTGGGAAGATCTCTTTGTTATGAAAAAGACCTTTGCTTTAATCATTGCCACCCCAACTGTAGCGTGACGCTCTCCGCCCTATTTCACGGTCACACAAAACGAGTTGACCCTAATTTAAGTTTTTCGATGTCCTCTCTCAATCTTATATGGTTAAGTTCCATACCGGACGGCAGTACTCCAGCATATGAAAAAAAGTCCACTGTAGGAAATGTCTTCAGTCGATTTGTTGCACTTCCTAAGCTTACTGACAATAAAACGCTATCTTTGGAACGCTTTTCCCACAGTATTACCTGGTAAATTTACGGTGTTTCCAGTTCATAACTCTACGTACTTAGTTGAATTGACAGTCTTCGGTATATAAGATTTTATCGTGTAGCCGAAATAAACTCGCTGTTTTCAGGATTTAGGGTCAATTACATAGTAGATACTAGGGAACAGCTGATGAGGAGACATTTCGCTCGAAATAAAAGCAGTGTAACTAAATAAGAAAGAAAGTGTCGATAGCCTCCTTGTGTACCAGAGTGACCACTTTGAAGCATTTGACCGTCTGTTTCGCCGTTTGTGAAATCCACTACAGCGCATCGAACTTCTAGATAATTTCCAATGCCACCTTGCCCTTGATGGACAAGACCCCACGCTCGATTGCAATTCTGTATGTTTTCCCCAAATGTCCAGAAAAATCACTCTTTCACTCACAGTAGTCACACACTATTCGTAGTTTTCAGGTGCGCTCAATTCCTCCCAGAAGTTCCAAATGTGAGACTAGTAATAATCTGATGCATCGGTTAGTAGCGGCTGAGGCTCACATCTACGTCTCGCGAGGTCACGCACTATGCGTTATGCTATGCTGGCAAGGCAAATGAGAATTAATAATCATAAGTGGGCCACAGTCGTACCAAAGAAGGGAAGAATCTCAAAATGAAGGCACTGACATGACAAATGGACAGCTATCAAATCCACAAATACCTAGACATTTTACAGTTTGGTATCATCATATCTGGACATGTAAAAAGTGAGGTTAGAAGAGGATACATCCACAGAGCCAGGATAATTCTGAAGACAATAAACAACTTTTAGCCTATACCCGCCTCAAGGTACACGGCATACATTGTCTACTGGATTGAACTATGGCTGGTCAAAGTGGATAGGCAACCAAGAAACTCAGAAAATTTAGCTGCACTCCTCGCGCGAAAGAAGGCGCTAGAAGACTTCCACAATTAATGTGGGCAGTGAAAGAAAAACATGAATTCGCAGATAAAATACTAGCCAGGTACGAGAATTGGAAAATGGAACCACAGCGACTGTGACGTACAGTAGACGTGGTCCCAGAGATTCTCGGCATACTGCTGGCAGTGCCACGAGGCTCTTAGTGACGCTGACATGTGCCAACTACAAAAAGCCACTGCCATTCACTTACTGGGATGTACCCCACTAGTGATAAAACAACAAGTCCAGGCGTGTTTAGTGTTGTCATAATAATAGCACGGATAAACAACCTCTCATACTTTAGCTATTGGGAGCACTGGAAATCGCCACACATCAAGGAACGGAAGTAAATCAGAACGATAAAATTAATAATAACGAATTTGCTGCTACGGCCTCTCGGAAAGATGGATGATGTACGGAAAAACGTAAGAAGACATACAGCGACGGATATTAGATAACAAATCCTTGACTGCTATCTGTGAATTAACACACAAATGAATGTACAGCGCCAGCTGTCAAGGGGAGTTGTGAAAGAGGGAAATTTGGAGCCCGGCTCCTGGTAGCAACTAGCACTACACACAGAGGCCACGTCTCCCGTCACATTCGAATTCTCAACTTAAACCGCACGCCAACTACTAACGTGGTGCACCTGCCCATTGTAACTCATTACTGGCGGCATTTCATTGATTCCAGAAATAAGAAAAAGAAGGAACGAAGATACGGGTTTAAAGTTCCGTCCACAGCATGGTCATTAGAGATGCAGCTTACGCTCAGATTTTGGTCCACTTTAGGTCGCGGTAGTAACACTAAAAGTGGGCCTTTGCGATCGCTTTTTGACAGCTCGAAATTTAAATGAAAATAACGGCTTACCCGTTCATCTGAGACAAAAATTGAATAAACGAATTTGTAGGAGAGAACATTCTCTACAACTTTGCTCTCTCTCTCTTTTTATTTTTTTTTTTTTCCTATAACTCACGCCGTTTCAGAGACATTTGCAGAAATAACTGTGATTTAAGATTGTCACTTGATTCTACGTAAACCAGTACAGGCAAAGAAAATAAACTTGAAAAGAGGACAAACTACCACGGCAAGATAGATGATAATATTTTAACTGAAAGAGGTAATGAAAATATGGGAGATATTAAAATAATAGCTTAAAGATGTAAATGTTAAAAAAAGAGTATATTTGTCAAAGTTAATTATTTTGGCAGTCAGAGAGAATATAACGTGTTGAGTGCATAGTTATTTTCACAATTAATTTTTTAAATTATTTTCGCCCGAATTTTTTGGAAAAGAATAATAAAACAACAGGAAAACCTAAAAGAGGACCGTAAAACACGCCAGTGCGATTTTGTTTGGTAGGGATGGGGAAGGAAATCAGCCGTACCTTTTCAAGGGAACGATCGAGAAATTTCCCTGAACTAGTTTAGGGAAATCACAGAAACCTAAATGTGAATGGCCAGAGGAGGATTTGAACCACCGTCCTCCAGAATGCGAGTCCAAGGTGTTACTACCGCTCCCCGGAATAACAGACACATCTATACCTGTGAATATCTCTGTTTTAAGTTACGAAGGGTAAAAAAGTGATTTTAGGATTTTTAAATCCGCTGAAAGCTGATGCAAGACTGCGATCTATTTGTGATGTGCAGCCCACAGTGCAGTATTAGCCAGGCCGCGGCTCCTTGGCGATGTGGGGACAGCAGGGCGCGGCCCAATCCCCGCAAGCCGCGGGATCCGCCGCTAAGCCGCCTGATTTACGCTGGAATCAATATTTCACCACCAGCCTTCCCCACACACAAGGCTTCTTCTTCTTTTCCTCGTGTTTCACATTAACACCAATACCAAACAGGGCAGGTGTCAGTATTCGCCAGCCGTCACTCTCGTAAGTCACGGTTTCGACCTTTTTTATTTAAATTATATCGCAGTTCTTCATCTCTGTACAACTATTACAACCTGCTTCCTATAGCCAAGTAGTGAGCTCCCTCCACAATTTTTATAAAACTCATTTTTCATCATTTCTTTCAGTGCCCTATTCGTTATTTATGCGATGTACCCATCTCGTGTTGCTTTTGTTGTCTTATTATTTGAAATGTTATCCGTCGTATAGTAAGGTGACAACAGTGATATCCTTTCGCTTGGAGGACAGCAGAACTCCTCGTGTCCCGGACTCAACAAGTCTTGGAAGTCCTGCGCAGGAGTGACGCGCCTACAAAGCGCAAGTGTTGCCCCTGCTAGACGTTGTGCACCAATTGATCTGTCGATTACGTCCTATAAATGTTCGGTGCGATTCATGTCGAACGATCTGGGTGGCCAAATCATTAACTGGAACTGTACAGAATGTTCTTCAAATCACGATTTAACCGGATGACACGGCGCATTTTCATTCATAAAAATTCCCTCGTTGTTTGGGAACATGAATTACTCCGAGTGGTCTCCAACGGCCGATCATAACCGTTTCCAGTCAATGATCAGTCCAGTCCAATCTATGCCTTGTAGGAACAGCAAACACCATTATGCAGCCTTTGTCGAGGCTGCGCCAGACTCGAATCCTGCCGTCAGTTCTCACTGAAATCGGCACTCAACTCAGCAAGATACGATTTCCAGGTCCAGCCGAAAAGGTCCAAAGCTCAGGAGAGGAGCTGCGGCGATGCCGTGCTGTTAGCATACGCACTCGAGTCGCTCGTAGCAACCATAGCCCCTTAAAGCCTCATTTCACCACACTACCTTAACGGAGACGTTCGTCGTACTCCCCACATTGATTTACGCAGTTACTCCCCGCGGTGTTGCTTGTAGAGGTAACAGTCACAACTCGACACTAACGCCGTTGCTCTGTGATACCCGTAATGAGAGGTAGTGCTTCAAATATGCTACTCTCGGCACATTATTGACACTGTGCAACTCGGAATATTGAAATCCCTAACAATCTCCAAACTGGCATGTCACAATAGCATTACGCGTTTAAACGCTTTTAATTCGATAATCACGCCGCGTAAATGAGAACTCTGTCGATGCAGCGCCCTTTCATAGGCCTACCTTGTGTAAGCGATACGACCGCCACCTGCATTGTGAATATTGCTCTCCCATGCCCCTTGCCACCCCAGCCTACGCTCTGCAACTCTTAACACTCAAATAGCGACACTGCCATCCCGCGTTTCATGTTCCGTACGTGTCAGCCATCGCCATGTGTTTGGCTCGTCAAACAACAACTCGTCGTCTACATTTTGTCTTATCTCAGACGGTGTAATTAACGAAGACAAATCCATATCCATAGCATTTGTAGATTTATAAAATAAGATTTGGACGATGTTAACTGTAATACGTTCAAGAAAATTCTGAAGGTACAAGGAACAGTATACATGGAGTGAAAGCATTGTAACCACCTGGAAGTCCAAGAGACGAAATGAAAACTTCAAGGTTTGGCAAGGACATCGTAATTTTGTCACAAGCAGCAATGGACATCGACGGACGTTTAAATCGAAGAGATTGTAATATCGAGAAAGAGGGCAAGAAACGAACATCAACAAAACTGAAAGATTTGTACGGAGAGAAGCAGAGTTAAAGCAGTCGACGGTAATGAAATAAGAATAGTAAATTAGACTCTAAAAGTGCGAGATGTGTTTTTTCATCTTGGCAGCAATATAGTCGATAACGAACAATGTCCTGAGGAAGACATACTGGAATTACCAACAAAAACTTTTCTGAGAAAGCGAAATGACACACAAGAGTTGACGACATTAGCTGCTGGTAGGCATTTAATTTCTCCAATGGGGAAAGTTGAATCCCGAGGGGGACATGCAATGATACCACAAAACCCGGGCGTGAGTGGCGGGGAGAAATTACGAAATGTTCAATGAGGCCCCGTTGTTTTATTGCAGAGTACGAGTCTATGGTAAAAAAAACTACATACGTTTTGTCTGACGAACATAGATATGACACGATCGAACATAAATTGATAAAATTCAGTCGCACGGAATGGACGCGTGGTCTAAGGCGTCATGCTATAGACTGGGTTCCCACCGGAGATTACAGTCCTCCGTCGGACAAGGGTGTGTATGTTGTCCATAGTGTAGGTTATTTCAAGTAGTTTGTAAGTCTAGGGACGATGACCATAGCAGTTTGGTCCAATAAGTTTACAAACATTTGATTTGATAAAATTCAAAGTATTCTCTCAAAGTATAAACTGCACAGACAGAAATAGAATGTAAGTTTACGGAGTGTGGTATTGTGGAAAAACACTTATGTTATGACGGGAAGAAGTGCGGTTCCGAATCGAATCGGGAAGAAAAGAAATTTATGAAATACATTGACTAAAAGAAGGTATATGTTGATATGACAAATTTCTGAGGCATCAGGGCATGGTTACTTTCGTAATATTAATGTGTTATGTGCAAAAGGGTTATAAAGCAGACGAGAGATTAACGCAGTGGATGTGATTTGCAACAGCTTAGCCGAGGTGTACAAGACTTGCAGTGGATACTGTTTGTCAGCCTGTGGGTGGTGACCTCGCGGGGCCTCGCTAGAGGGTCGCCCTCACAGGAGGAAGCAGCTGCACGCCAAACAACAGACTGGCGCATGTCTGAATACACTAGTAAAAGTGAAATGCAGGAGTGTTTCATAACAAATACTTTGCGTTCACGGTGAATAAACGCAAGGCCCTGCCGCAGTGGAGTAGCCGAGCGGTCTAAGGCGCCTCGCTGCGGAGCGTGCGGTTTCTCGCCGTCGGAGGTTCGAGTCCTCCCTAAGGCATGGGTGTGTGCGTTGTCCTTAGGTTAGTTTACCTTAGCTTAAGTAGTTTGCAAGCTACGGACTGATGATCACGCAGTTTGGTCCGACAGATTTACAAATATTTGATTTGAACGCAAGGCCTGAATACCGTTTCCAAGAACTAATCGATAGCTTAATGAACCAGATGCAATATGCAATTCTGAAAATTCTAAAAACCAGTTACTTCTTTACAAACTGACTACACACCATGGCCTTGTTTAGCGAGCGTAATTCACTTCAAGAGCGAAACACTCGTTCTGCAAGATACATTTTTCTGATATGTAAACAGTGCAGTTAAGGACGCCGTTGCCAAAAAAATATACAATCCGCAGGTAGTGAGGTGACTGTATGTTTTCTTACGCATTACTGTCAGAAGGCGTGTAAAAATAGGATGTGTTCCATTCAGAAAAATACATTAAAATGCATACTATAATGTGTAATACTGTAGGCTACATTACTTTTAAAGGATGTTGTATAAGCATAAGAAAATTAAATTCGTTGTCTTTCAAATGAGCACATAGCAGTGGCGGACTAAGGCTGTTGGAGGCCCCGGTCGGTGGCGAAAAAAAATGAGCGCCTCCCCCCCGCCAACTTAGAAATACATGTACTACTATTAAAAAAAAAAAAAAAAAAAGATTTGGAGCCCCCCCTGGACGAGAGGCACGGGACAGTCTCAAGAAATAGCTTTCGAGATTTGGAGGCCCCAGCAGGACGAGATGCCAAGTGCGCTCAAAAAAACTTGCTTTTGAGGTATTTGGAGGCCCCCCTCCCCTTAGTCCGCCACTGGCACATAGTTGTGTTATGGGTTAGTGCGGATGGAGGGCCTATAGCGTGTACAGCCGCATCAAACGAGTGTTCCAAATGAGGACGACGCCGACAGCAGCCACGTTTCTCCGTGGATCTTAACACTATGCTAATTCTGTAATGCTGATATGTCTTGAAACCTCTGGGACCAGGATTCGACCGACTCAACAGATTCACCTACAACGTATCATTTACTGCTGGAAGTACACTCGCCCATTCCCGTCATTTCGACGTCGCCTTAATGCAACACAAAGACGAAAATGCTGAAGGGAAGCTGTTACACGTGGTATACTGACGCCTGGTGGATAGGCACACACACGACTCTGCATGTCGCACACGCTGCCGCATTTCACGGCGGCACAATTTATTGACTGTACCACGTACATGGGGCTACAAGAAATAACTTGTACTCATGCTGTTCTTAGGAAAACGCATCCGTCCTCACATACACGTTCCTGCTCAGTGATGATAGATGTTCGTTTTCGAAATACCACGGAGTACGGCACATTTCTGTGAAGAGGGGGTAAGTAGAGGAATAAAGCTCACTATTTAACGCGTCGTCAGCGATGAGTTCTTTAATGACGCAGCGCTAGCTCGGATCATAGCAAGATGGTGGAGGGGATGGGGGCATGGCCTCGGCAGACGAACTTACCTAAGGGATATCGGGAAACCACTGAAATGCTAGACTGGAAGGAGATCCGTAGCGACGTCCTGTCAGTGATGGTGCAATCAGAGCCACGGAAAAAATATGCACCTGTCGAGGAAGAAATGGTTTGGCCGTGCGCTCTTCGCATCCATCTACTTCAAAGGCGCGGTTCCAGTCAATCGAAACGCTGCTATCGATCCAGCTCATTAATGGTAATTGTGGTCTGCAGTTAAGTGGAGCGTGGGAAACTCCAGTAGGGGCAAACAACGCCATGTCTCAGGCGATTGTCGGCCGTTACATCAACGCCTGCCGCCACATGCTCCGAACATCTTTGTTCTCGCTGGTTACGACGTCTCAATATTCCCGGCTACATTACAAACCACAAGGTGCGCATAGAATTACAGGAATAACTATAGCTGTATTTAAGTTCTAAAATTTGTTGTAATAACGTCATAGAACAACCAACAACTTAAAAAAGAAAAAAGAGTTATGAGTTTGACATTCACGTTTTGATTCCATTCGTATGAGAAAAACCCCAAAGACGCTGCTGCGGTTTCGCTCTGTACTTCTGTCCCAAACAATGCAGTAACTGTTCAAAACGTTCAAACGTTTGTAGGGCTACGGAACCAAACTGCTGTGGTCACCAGTCCCGGACTTACAAACTACTTAAGGTAACTTATGCGTAGAGGACAACACACACCCCCATCCATCCTCGATGGAGGACTCTAACCTACGACGGGGACAGACGCGCACTCCGCAGCAAGGTGCCTTAGAGCGCACGGCCACTCCCGCGCGGCGCGGCAACCGTACAGACCCATATTACACACAGTACAGTCTCATTTCTTTACATGTAACAACGTTACATACCATTTAATTCCCAACAAATTGTTACGAGGTATCATATTAGCAGAGTAATTATTACAAAGGCCTGTGCCTTGTCACTACAACCACTCTTCGCTACTTTCTGCTGTCCTCCTCGAGTCAGGATTTGGAGATATCAAATAGATATATCATTTCCTTTCTTGGCCTTCTATTGGTTTTATTTTCCATTTTTTCCCTTCTAGTATTTATGTTCAAAACTGACTGCGTCTAAATAAACGTCCATAAAGCATCGTTTTCTTATTTACTGTAAGTGTAATGCATATTCTCCGCCCACTGGTTTCTTTCAACGCTTCTTCACCACATTTTCTAATCCCACCGTTCCTAAATGCTTTCAGTTTGACTTCGACATGTCCAGATTTGATAGCCATACAGAAACAGCGCAATGACAACATTAACATTTCTTTTCTTTACATTAAATAGTTTGTTCCTCGAAATGTTTTACGATTTCCATTTTTTAAATATTTCTAAACAGCGTCTGTTGTCTTCTGCAAGTAAGGTGTGTGTATAACTTACAAAGTTTTTCTGGATTAATTTTAAGTTTAAATCTTTTGAGAAAAATTGTTCCAAATTTAGTATGTATATTCTGCATATGTTTTCCGCTTTCCACTACTAGGTTTACAAGGTAAGATGACGTGTACAGTGGAGTATATTATATTTTGAAAAGGAACACTTGCCCCAAAAATACCATCCAAACGACCCTAAGAGCATTTCTTCATATTCGATACTGTGGAACAAATCTCTTCGGCAAGCTCTTTGATTTCCATATTTTCGGAAGAGGTATTATCAACAAAAAACAGAAAGAAAGGATATCAAACACTCTAAAATGCATATGTTAAAAAGCGATGAGCACTGGACCAGTAGAAGAGATACTTTTCACATTATCCAAGAGTGAAAAATGCAGAGTGGTTAAATCCCGGACAAAGCTTTCTATTCAAACTGTTACGGACTGACTCGCCTCTACGAGCCCATGAAGTTCGTTAACTTTCTTGTTAATCACTCTGTATATGTATATAACCGTCCGGTTACTAATGCTATTCAGGATGTTCCCAAAACTGTAAAATCGGTTATCATCGAACGGCCGTGGGCTATTTATAAAAAAATACGAAAATCGAATCGGCGTGCGGAAAACAACGGAACGGTTTCGGCATTGCGTTAAGGGGCATTTCGCAGAGTTCGAAACTGGAGCGTGAACTTAGCTAAGTACATTAATGGAACGGCTTCGGTCACTCGGTCAGATGCACAGTTTACCGTTAAGAGATCAAAACTACTAATGTTTAGCTCCTGTGAGTGGGATGCACGTAGTATCAAGGGAGATTCCTGCATGCCACTCTAACTTCCAGTAGGACGTCAGCCATATTCGTTGTAATTATATGCGTTATATGCGCACTTTTCAAATCACACTGAACTATTCGCAGCGCGAACAGTTCTCGATAAATAATGAGGCAGTAATCGAGTTAATGGTGTGGCATATTCAGTGTAAATTTTCACGCTATACTATCCAAACAGCGACGTACATCACACGCTACAAACACCATTTGTCGGTACAACAAGGGAATGAATTTTGCGTATGAGTCCGCGATCACTATTGCCATATGAATAAAGCCATCTAGATAACAAGTTGAAAGGTCTTTTAAAATGGGTGGTGGCAGATGCAGAAGTCTGGTATTCACATGGTTTTAGTCACTTGTCGGTCGAACAAGGGAATGCTGAGTGTGCAACGCCTACCATTCTTAGTATATTTGTAACATACGGCTCGAGAAAAACTGTAGCGGCTTTTTATGTTGCAATTGTTTCCTTTCATTACACAGTTCACTCAACAGGCTAAGCCAAACTTTTTCTATCTCAATAAGCTAAGGGATGTTTTTAATCCGTAAAAATTTAAATGTTCAAAGTTTAATAAATCTATTGGATGAAACTGCTATGTTCATCAGTTCCTAGACTTACAATATACTTAAACTAACTTACACTGAGGACAACTACCCCTGCCCGAAGTAGGACTCTAACCTAAGGCTGGAATGGCCGCCCAGTCAGTAGCATGACGCCTTAGACCACGCGGTCATTCGGCGCGGTTAATCCGTACAGCATCAGTAATATGAGCAGGCAAGAAAATTTAAAAAAACACCAATATCTAGTTCACCAAAACTAAGAAATGGAGGACAAGCAAGGAAAAAACAATTGATGTCGAAGAAGAAGGTAATTTATTCTGTAAAATATTGAAAATGAGGTCCCGTAAAATATATGCCGCGTGATTATTTGTGGATAAGAAGCAGTAGAGTCGAGAAAAACTTCGTAACACCGTCATTTAATTTTTTAGATTACTTCATTAGTTGACAACGGACACAAGGACTCAGCCTTGCTGGACGTCCACCCCACAGCGCACATTTCCTGGAACCTACATTCTTATTAGGCCGTCACACCTAATCCCATTACGGGCACTCCTGCTGGGATGGCCACTCTCCTGCTAGTATCGCTATTGTTAACACAGTACTCACTTTTCTTATTATATCCAGGCCTCAGAATGACAGACGGCAAAAACACGCTAATGCTGAAAGTGAGGAATAGGCTACACATCGGTAATCTGGGGCTTCGAGGATGTCCTTACTTAGTGCCACTAATGGGGGCATCGATACAAAAATCAGCAGCACCGAGTGGGCGATTTTCTTTTACTTTGAGAACAGAATCATATTGGCCCGTAACAGCGTCTCGTGACTTGCGGTAAACGTGTCAGCTTCAAAGAGACTACTGTAATCTAGCAGATTTATGATGAGTACATGAGAACCGAGCTGTTATACCAGACTTGCCGATGTTTGAAATCACTAAGACGGAACATGATTACGAAACAGTTCGACCCGCCTGCACTGCAAGTCCATTCAAAAGTCACGCAATCCACAAATGACGCAACAGAATTCGATAGCACACACAAATAAAATCCGACGAAAAGAAACAGCAGCACGGACGTTGGCCGAACCGTGACGCGGTCTGCCACAGCGAAACGCCGCACATGCGCTTTTTATTAATTTTTGGACATATATTATGCAGCCATTAAATGTGTCACTGTTCTCGCCTCGTTTCACCTAACAGCGGAAAGAAAGATAGCCTACAGATAAAGAGGTTCTCATCTAATCCAATTTTTCAGCAGCGTTTGCACAGTTCGTCCATAGCCATGCGATATTTGATGGTTATCGCATAAAAAGAGTGTTTGAAGATGTAATCGCTGACGCAGCACGTCGCAGAAGCAAAGTGCTCTACAGGAAACCGTTTCAATTGCAACTCCGAATCCGTTGGCTTTTCCGTAATGTGAACTCATACCGATGACAACTGGCACTGCCTGAACACTTTCAACACGGCTGGCTTTGAACTGAATCGTTATTTGCCGCTGCTAGTCTTTCCTTTGTAGTGTGTGGCCATCTCTCGTCATGTTTTATTAGGCATTTGTCCTCGCCACAGGATGCCTTCTTTCCCTAAATGATCACTCCGAGCGTCCCTTGAGAGCTCCTCCAACAGCATATTTGAAAAGTTTATAATCATTTCTTCCCTTGGTCCACGTTTAGCACTCATTCGCGGCTATGCGCCAAATATGGCATTTCATTAATCTTACTCAAGTTACTAGTTCACATTTTGGCTGTTAGTAAATCTTTATGTTCTTTTGCTAATATATATTGTTTACATGTTCTTCCAACATCCCACATTTGAGATATTAAAAATTCGTTCATCTATTCATGGATGGCTTTTCCAAGTTCAAAATTTAGCCACAACACATATCCACCTATTGTGCACGCCATAAACGTAGGTTTATTTTTGTTTATGTACAGATTATAGGCACCAGCCAGTACACATTCCAATGCAGACAGGATTCCACTCGGTTCCACTGCGATCTGTATAATGCTATTTTCGGTCAGCGACAATAGCTGCTGCACCGAGGAAGTCCTTGCTTCTTCACTAGGCCTGTCCAAATCAAATGTCTGTAGTCACTATGAGCTATCTTAGTGTGTTTGGCCCACTGTACAATTCAGTCGTTGCTGACTACTGCAGTCCGATTCGCATAAAATGACTAGCTTGTCCTTATATCCCCATGCATTGCCCGAGAACAGGAAACACTTTAACAGGGCCATACTCCTGAATGACTAAAAGGTATCTGCTGTACGTGATCTGAAAAACAAATATTATTCTCGTAAATTTGTATTTTCAGCGCTGTGATATGACTACTCCGGGTTACACCTCGTTGAGGGGTTTACCATATTTAACAACAACAGCAACAACTTCCACATGAGGACTAGGATAGCATGTACGAATTTACTGATTTTCAAACGACGCTGCTGAAGGTCGGCTGTGCACACAGCAAGGCATATGAATACCATCAATGTCGTGCTTCGCTTGGGTATAACACTCTGCATTAAGCGAATAAGGCTATATACTCAAGCGAAAATAATAATAAAAAAAACACGGCCAGACTAAAACTGGCGAGGTGACAGAACGTGATCGACAATACATTTCCCACGGAGATCCCACCTATTCTATACTGAACATAAAGAGTTACAGCAAGACTGATCTGAAAAGACAAAGAAAATTCAGAATGGGCAACCTTGTGATACAGTGCTGATAAGTATTACCTGTGCAGAATAGAAAGGTGTCCAGTGTTAAACATTTTATCCATAGAATTCAGTTCATAGTGTTTCTGCAGAAACATCTCAGCAGTCATCTAAACTATTTCAGGTAACCACAAAAAAGTAATTAAGACGTCTGTAGGAGCATTTGAACCCTAGTCCTCCAGATTACGAGTCCAGTACGTTAGCTGTTAAAAAAGTAGGAAGAAAACATTCTAAAATGTTTGTTGCTCGACAAATGTATGTGGCCGTCACGCTGCAGACACTTAGGCGTTAATGTGTCGAGCCCCGGAGTTCCTGCGGCAAAACTAACAATGAAAGGCGTTTGTTTCTTGTGGCTCCCTTTTTGTTGCTGTCTATTGTCGTCACTGGACAATGAGAGATGGGCGTCCACCCGCTTACTTACCGGGCCGTGAAACACTTGTTTTGTTTCCTTATCTAAATCTTCCCGATAGCAAATTGTTGTTCCAACAGGGAGCAAAATCCTACCGTTCCGCCCAAAAAGCGACATTTGTCAAAGGGAAGAAAGATATGTTACTGACTTTTGCTCACCGTGGAGACGCAGAAGTAGTTTAACAACGTGTGGGTCTGCGGCAAACAAGCGGAATTGGCGATCCCGCCATTCACTATGAGACGGAAAGACTAAGATGCTTATTACATGAGCCATCACTGAGACGTTACAATGTAAACTACAGTTATAACTAAATCTGACACGATCTCAGTCGTACTGAACCAAGGCATTTATTGAGGAATTATTACTCCATATATGTGACGAATTCCAGGTATATGAGTCTTGCGGAGGAAATATGCTGTGAAATAAAATAAATTAACACAAAAATTCATTACATATTACGGGCAAAGTAGTTAAAGAACCGTACCGTGGACTGACCTCCGAGCATAAGCTATATAAAGAGCGGATCGTTCCCGGCATGACCAGTAGAAATTGTTTGTGGACTGATCCAAAATATCTTGCATCTCTGTACCAACTGCAGGTGATCTTTCCTTGTGGACTAACGACAGTCTAGATAACGTATTTTATAGTTTATCTGGCCATTTCAGGTATAGTATTAACGTAATGAAAAACATATAATTCGTTGTTATCATTTTAGTTATTTATAAGCAATAAATTAAGGGAATTGTAAGTATATCTCAATATATAAATTGAGGTGTTTGTGCCTGTATTTCACTCTGCAGCCAAAACTACACTTCGCAAAGGAGTAGTGTTTGTATGTGGTAGTAGGTATAAGTCTCCCATTGTGCACTATAGTGGTAGAGGGGTGATAACGATAGGGGGATGGAAGATATGGGAGTTGAAAGTTACCCACTTATATAAAATACTACGTCTAGGTGTCAATATTTTGCTCTTCATCAAAAACTACATAATGGAGACGAACGATCTTTCTGTGTTGTTGTCTCTCGTTGTACCCCATAGCAGTTCCGGATCGATAGCTATAAGAGGGTGGAAGATATAGTGGTTGAAAGTCGTCAGTTTATATAAAATTCGGACTGAAGACCACCGATGACTATTGACACTTTAATAGCAAAGATGTTATATACAGCGAAACGTTATGTACATTGTTCGTTTGTTTTTCTGCAACAAGCGTACGAATAAAGAAAAATAAGTGCATATTGCAGTTTGAAAAATAAAACTACCAAGAAAGATGTCAAAACGTAAGAAAGAAATTCCGCGTTCTCGATCAGTTTCAGAAGACAGAAAACGGCGCTGAAAAGTGAATGTACAGATGATACAAACTTGAAAAATTTGTAGACGTTGTTTATTTTACACTGTAGGCATAGCGATTTTTAGATATTCCGAACCCTAAGGGGTGAAATAGGGGATGAACGGCTTTTAGAAAATACAGAAATAAAATACTTCGGATTTAGATTTTTAATTGGAATTTTAAAAACACGTGTTTCCATATCTTTGGAAATTTAACCATTAAGAGGGTGCTACTAAGACTATTGTGATGCTAGAAAAGCGTAAATTTGGATTTGGAACCATGGTTAGAATTAAAAAAAAAAAAAAAAAAAAAAAAAAAAAAAAAAAAGTGTTTCGGGTTGTTTTGAATTCTACCATCAATGGTGTAATAGGGGGTGGCACGTTGTATGAAAATACTTAGTTAGGAAAGCATTTTAAAGCTAAATCTATGAAAATTTATATTTAGAAGCAGAAAAAACCAAAGCAGACCATCCAGTCTACGCGTTCGATGGAGCGGGAATTAAGCTTGTGTACCTATATATCAAGATTATGACAGAGAATTAGACAATTAAACAGAAAGAGAGAGACAGAGAGATAACGATGGTGACATTTTGCTCGCCTTTTCTTTTCATTTAATCTTGTATTGTAGCACTAACGCAATGTATTTGAGCCCAAATGTCTATGGCGAATGCTTGACATTTCCTACCGAGACGAGAGGGTTCAAATATTTGTAAACCTAAGGGACGAAGCCGCTAAGGTCATCGGTTCCTAAATTGACCATACTACTTAAACTAATTTGCACTAAGGACAACACACACATCCATGCGGAGGGAGAACTCCAACCTCCGGCGGGATCGCCGCGAAATCCGTTTCACGATTCGTTAGAACGCGCCGCCGTCCTGCGCGGCTTGAAATTATTACTGAACACTGTAGTTTTAGGAATGTAAAGATTTGATTCTACACAGGAAAAAGAGACTATTTCTCCCGCTCACAAGAAAGGCCAACGCTGAATAAAAGACACTGTGTAATTTCGTCTATACTTGTCCTCTGCGGCAGTCTGTGTACTCTAGTGGTTCTAATAGTTAATTTCTCGTAACCGAATGAACAGACTGTGAAGCAAAATAAGGGCAACTCAAGGAGGTCGGGGCTGATGAGTGCTGTACTTCCCCCTTCAGCGTATGTACAGTACAATACGCCGAGACACAAATGGCACATCCTCGATGTTTGGCTGCCATTCCATCGACAGCTCAGGGATGCGCATACAAATTGTGCTTTAGCATAAGCCGTTTGTCAACAAAGGAGGCTGCTGGCAGAGAGAAGAAAACTTGGATGTTTGTCTGGCCGTGGCGATAAGCAGGTGTCCTTTGGCGCGAGGCGTTCTCGGAAGCGGCTGCCCTGTGTGTACACCACATGCTTCACTCCACATTTGCTCCTCCGTTCCCTCCTTTTTTCTCCCTGTTCCGACAAAAAGCGCGTTGATTCCAGAGAACCTGTTACGGCACGAATGCGGCGTTTCTGGCGTCAAAGCAAATCACCTCAGTCACGGAGCTAAGTGCTACACAGCCTAAAAACGGTTCTCATTTCTATCGAGCAGTTATAGAGGTCCTGCATTGTCAAGTGACTGCCAGTCTCCTCTAACCGCAAGTTTCGCAGGGAAATTGCGATACTGCGCCTCGCCTCAGCAAGGCGTGGTAACGTAGTACCTTTATCGAGTTTGATTCCACATTGTATCACGTGCCCACGACTGTGTTGTAATATGTGAAATGTTCAAATATTTGTATAGCTTATGGGACTTAACTACGGGGTCGTCAGTCCCTAAACTATTTATGAAGTAACTAATTCTAAGACGGCACAAATATCCATGCCCGAGGGGGGATTCGAACCCCCGACCGTAGCGGCCGTGCAGACCGTGACTGGAGCGCCTCAGTCCCCTCGGCCACCACGGCCGGCTGTAATATGTGAATGACGAGCAGCAGTCAGTCGCAAATATATGTTATTGCATATTTCGGTCGCTGTGCGACCCTTCTCAATGCTTTAAAAAACGCAGTTTAAAACGAACCACGTTTCTTAAATCATTGAGTATGGTCGCACGGCGCCCTAAATCTAGATATGCAATTACAAATAAATATTTGGGACTGATTGCTACTGATCAGTACATCACCCGTTACAAAAGCTTCGACACCTATATTTATTTTATTCCCAACGTATAACCGGCATCAGAGCAGTATCTTTGCCGGTACAGAATAGCCTTGCGCCCTAGGCGCCTTGCTACGGTGCGCGCGCCCGTTCCACGTAGGAGGTTCGAATCTCCCTCGGGCATGGGTGTGTGTGTTGTTCTTAGGATACGTCAGTTTAAGTGGTTTTTTGGTTTGTAAGTTTAGGGACCGATGAACACTGCAGTTAGGTCCCATAATTTTACAAACATTTTAACATTTTGAGCAGTAACTTTAGCGGCGCCTCGAAATAACGTCTGCACACAAGAGATGGTCATTAGTCCGTAAATTTCGCTCGGCCATACCGTGTCACACACATCGAAAGGTGCAAAATCTCAACAGAAAGTGTTCGTTACATTCTGCGCAATGTTTTGAATTTTGTGCACAATTTGTCCGGCAAACCGTAACTTCGAAACAAAAGCTACGCATGGATGCCTGTCATGAGGTAAATGAAACGAAAAACGCGGACTTTTTGTTCTGTAAAGGATCATCACGAAACGTATGCTCTCGGAACTTTACAGAAGCGCGAACCGCGATACAGAAGTCTTTCTTGCAGCGCCTGTCACTGGAGATTTTTTTGCTTACTAGAAGAGCCTGTAACTCCATCTCTTCTATCAAACCCATCTGGCACGGATTTGACACTGATCAGCAATATTCAAGAGTCGGGCGAACGAGTGTTTTATAACCTACTTATTTTGCTGACGGACTGCACTTCCCAACAATTCATCAAATGAGTCTCAGTCCGACATCGCCCTTACCCACTATTAATTTTACATTTCAAATCCCTCCTTGCGTCTACTCCCATATATTTTATGGGTGTAGCGGCATCCAGATTATGTCCTGCTACTGCATATTCTTCTTTCTAAGTCAATTGCCATACCCTGCTACATGCGTCGATAAGTTGCAGATCCTACGGCATCTCGCTACCCTGTTTTAGAGTTTCATTGGGTCATACGCAGAAAGCCTCACTGGCCTTCCCATATTATCTATATCATTTATAAATATTGTGAAAAGCAACGGTCCTATATCACTCCCCTGGGCACGCGAAAAATGACATTCACATATGAAGACGTCTCTCCGTTGAGAATGAGTACTGCGTTGTGTTAGCTAGGAACTCTTTAGCCCAGTCACACAGATTGTCTGATATTCCACATACTCGCACCTCGTTCATCAGGCGACGGTGCGAAACCGTAATGGAACGCCTTCCGGAAGTCAAGAAACACGGCATCAACCCCGGCACCAATAGTTCCAAATAACCGAAATTTTTAGCCATACGACTGTGAGGCTGAGGGGAGTGCCGCCTGGTGTTAACGTGTGAAGGGACGTACATTAGGCCGAACACAAAATGCTTTCGTGCTAAGGCCCTCATCCATTAAGGCAGCAGGAGCGCTGTCGGTTTATTTAAGTAAGATCCGTGTCTGGTGAGTAAACGGAACGGCTGGGCCGAGCGCATATTTTCGTTACTGCGACCGTCCCCCAAACAAAGAGAGCGTGTTGACACACGGCCACCTGCCTTTATCCGCAGCCTAGTGCCGGCAATACGTATTAAGCCAGTCCAACAAAAACAATACGCGCCTTTGTTATGTGCGCCGCGCTACAATACATGATCGTTTTTCCTGGTTCCGCGGTGTTTACTGGTTGTAGTTCTTACAGCAGCAAGTAGACGTGTATTCTGAAGTGACCGGAGAGCCGAAACGGAAGTTTCTCAACAGGTATTATCGTAATTAGGGCCATGCAGATAGCGTGCCGATTGTGATACACCAAATTCTGAAATTCTCTTTTTCAAGCAACGTTAACAACGTATATACATGTGTTCAGCATTAAAGGTATGGAAAATCGTGTCTAACACATTATCTCCTATACTGCGCTGGAGTGTAACAACTCTGCCCGTGGAATTCGCAATGACTAACGAGATTACACTTCTATTTCGCTATTCATCAAAAATCCGTCGAATTTCCTACTTGAACTCGAGGACATTACAGTGTTTACTGATATATGACAAAGATTTAAGACGACTCCCAAAGGAAAATATCGCGAATGGATTGGAGTAATCCTGCTTGAAACCATAACTCTTGAACGACCATTCCATCGAAGTGACACCACGAAACTGCCCCAGGGGAGGTATAAATTTCGTCAAAAATTTCGCCGCTACGAAAAAGACTTGTATTTATGACTGGCACCCCAAATCGCGTACATATATGCGACACACCGTCTCTCCTATTTTGCGATAATAGAAAGCGAGCTGTCCCTGTTTGAAGTTCTTCGTCAGTCCTTTCCGGTGAAAAACCCGTGCCCAGTAGTAATACACCACCAGGGATAGAAAAGCGCTTTCACTAAACCTGTCGCATCTTGTTTCCCCAATAATATACAATCTTTGTTTGGTCTTCCCCACAGTATTACTAAAGTTATCGGCCCATTTTTTGAATCTATAATATTAAACTGTTTTGATAGCCTTTACATTTAGTGAATGATCGTGTAACCGAAATGTAACTGATTCATCATGTGGATGACGCCACACTTTCGTACTTACTTCTTACATTATACAGATGCCACGTGTAAATCGTTTAGCAACTTTTTTATCTTTTGATGTACTGAGCGGTAAACGACAGCATCATCTGCAAACAATCTAAGAAAGCTACCGGGACTTTCTCATAGTTCGTTTATACAGGTTAGCAACAAAATAAGGTCTACTAACACTTTGTTGGATAATGTCAGAAATCAGTTTTTGAAAACTTAGACAGTCTTTGATTAAAAATAAAAAATAAAAAAATTGTTTCATTCGATGACTTCCCGTCAATAACTACGAATAATGAACCTTCTTTTAGGTACGTTTTATTATGAAGATAAAAAATATCCGTCTTTTTGCAACTGAAATTTATTGTTGAGGACCGGACTTGGTTCGACTATTCAAATGCTACGTATCTTCAGTGGTCTGTAATACCTAATAAATATTTAACTGTAGACGTTTTCATTTAGATCTGTAATATTCTTTGGCAATTTGTCTTAATACAGCTAATTATTTACATTCACAATATTCTGAAGTGGCAAAATATACAGCTCTTACAGCTATACAAATGGGATCCACATTTTTTTCTTTCTTTTTCCGTTGATTTATCACTCTAATGTCTGGCTTAATTCGGGTCGCGGAGAAGATAAGAATCAGATTGAAAATTAAATAAAATAACAACACGAAGGAAATATGGCATTGGAAAGGAAAACTTCCTGCCAGCGAAGAGCGCCTCTAGTGAAAATCGACCGGCAGCGTGTACGTTTCTTTAATACGCCAGAGAATGCCCTTTCATCAGATAATACTGTTTAGTGGGACGGTATCTCATTAGCCGCGATCGATGCAAGCAAATCCGTTGTTCTTCGATGACGCTGTCCACACCTAACGCAGCCTGCAGCTTCCCGTTCGCTCAATGAATGCGCCGTATTTTTCTTTTGTAGTATTCGACGGTGTATTGCAACGGTTTTTTTCCTATTCATAACTAAGATATTAAAGACGGATTCGTGGTGTGTGTGTGTGTGTGTGTGTGTGTGTGTGTGGCAAGGATATCCAATCTGAGACTATAGCTTTCGACAAGCTGGCCAGCGCAGAAGCAGAAGTCGGCCGTTCATTTCATCTGGAGCCGCAGAGAATTGTCTGTCTGGGGAAATGGTTGGTGATTGTTTTCTTGGACAAAGGCGGCGCTTGATCTTTCATTCAGTGCTTTGTGCGGGCGGCTGTCTGTTTACTCTGCGGCGCCGGCGCCACTTTCTGTCTCTGCGCTGCACCACAACATTCGCCGGGCTTCATACATTTAATGTCAACTAATTTCACACTGCGCGTGTGCAAAATGTAGAAGGACTCGTCATCGTTTGTGCTCTCCGTGTTTTTGATTCTTTAGTCAACTAAAATTTAGTGTATAATCACTGACTGTATCAGCCAAGAATGAAGGTAAGTGATTAATACTCTCATTCATAATATTTCAAATGACACGAAATTATTGTTTTCAAGGAAATCTGTTTATTTTTTCGAACCCTCTCAATCTTCTATCACAGTTTCTACGGCTACAGAAAGTTATGTTGTCCACGATTGGGCGTCTGAACTGAACGACGAGCAGGTTCTCCAGCAGCATCTGTCTTGAAAACATCCCAGGCTCTGTCACAACAGATCTAGTGACACACCAGCTAACTGCGATCTACCATCCCAGTCACCTGAACCAAAATTCGTTAACATAGGGTAGCTGTAATCTCCGGAACAACACACAAATATGGTCATTTGCTTGTGAGGATTCCTTGTCACGCTTTGTAATTGGAACTATTCGAGCCGTTTTACAACTTGTCGGGACATGATCTTTCATGGAAAGAACTGTCAAAACCATAAGCTATCTTTGTAGTTGTTTATTTTTGATGACGGTAGGGGAGAGAACTAACGCTAGAATGGCGTGATATTCAAATGTTTGTGAAGCTTATGGGACTTAACTACGGGGTCATCAGTCCCTACACTTACAAACTACTTATGAAGTACCGTATACTAAATACAGCACAAACATCCATGTCCGAGGGGAGAATCGAGCCCCCGACTGGGAACGGCCTCGCGCATCGCAGCATAGTGCCTCAATGCGCTCGGTCGCTCCGCCGCGGCAATGGCATAATAAAAGAGGCAGTGATTATAAGCATTCATTTAATTTCTCGTGACAGGATGTTGATATTGGCATCCAAATCATCTAGGTTGGTGACATGTACTGTTGGTCCGAGGGTATGGTTGAAATGTGTCGAAAATTTGCCCAATTTGTCATTTTCTTGGTATGGGGAACCGATGGTTCTATGGCGTTATTTACTCTCTTTGATCGGATGGTAGATGGTTACTTGATCTGGCTGATAATCTGGGTTTGTGGGTATGTGCGCGCGGCTAGGGGCGCTCGCTTGTGGTGTTTGGCAGGAACGCGCCTTCATGTTTTTACAACACTCCGTTAAGCAGGAGGGAGCAGTCATCAGTCGGCGCACAGATTTCTACTCCGTCATAACGGCATCGAGTTCAGCTCGTTTAGCCGCGGCGGAGTGGCCGAGCGCATTGAGGCGCTATGCTCCGATGCGCGAGGGCTCGGATTTTTGTGTTGCCTTCAGTATAGGTAGTTTATAAGTAGTTTGTAAGTTTAGGGACTTATGACACCGCAGTTAAGTCCCGTAAGCTTAACAAACATTTGAACATTTCAGCTCGTTTTTATTTAATCGTGTAGCTAGGATAAATTATTTATAAATATTTTAATTTTTATTTAAAACGCTTCTATGTACTTCATCCTTCTAAAGGGAAAAGGGCAAGAGAAGCAAATCAAAGGGCTGCTGGTATTTGTTGAAAGCTGTTGCGAAAGAAATCGAGAGAAACAACCACCAAGTGCAAATTTTCGACATTTTTTTGAAAGACGGCATTAAAATGAATAGATTAGATCTATTGATAAAATTTATATCTCTGATACCAGTACCATCCTATCTTTTGTAACGGAAGAAAAAACTGACGGACTCAAGTCAGCGTTGATAATAGAAAAATGAGTCGAGATGAATACGGGGTTATGTGTGAATTTGTAACGACTACGATTTTAACATTGACTTATAGACTGCAGACAGAAATGAAAACGGAAATTGAAAGTTTTTTGGAATGGCGGAGAACGTGATTTAAGACGCTAGCAACGTGTGAAAAAATATAATGGAAAAGATGATCAGGGCATATGAATAATTTAAGTGTTACGCTGTATCCACATTTGACTAGACTGGAAATGTATTAGTCTGCAGCTCTTATAAGCAGTTTCATTCTGTGAGATAACAAGAGTGAAATTTTCAAAGACGCAAACCCTGTACCGGCCGATTTGTGCACAGTGCGCACAGAGGTAGGAACAAGTGAAAAAGCCAGGCGTGATATAACGGAGGGAGTGGGGCGGATGACGAGAGGTGAGACCAGTATAGATGGCCCGCGGCGGCCGGGCGCGCTGAAAGCGACACGGCGCATCCCCACAAAATAAAACACTTCTGTTTGGAGTGACAACAGCGCGTGAGAGCAGGGGAGCCGTATCAATCCCGGTCTCCTCCGTTCTGACCGACTGCTTTATGCCATCATCTTCCCACCTTCAACACAGTCGCGTCTACCTCCTCACACATACATTCTTTCCATTACCACTTATTTTTCTGGCTTTTATTTTTACGGGGCGAGACACTTAACACTGCCTTTCGGAATACTTGAAAAAATACAGATCAGATTTAAAAATAAGTTGCAATAAAAGTTGTTAACCTGCAAGAAGGACATCCATTAACACTAGAATGGTCGCGTAGGATGTCAGATACATATTCCGGGAAAGGCAACCCGCGCGTCAGTGGACCTAACATTCTATTGTGGTTGCTGTTATGGTCTTCAGTCCGGAGACTGGTTTGATGCAGCTTTCCACAATACCCTATCCTGAGCAAGCCTTTTCATCTCATCATAAGAACGACAACCCACATCCACTTGAATCTGTTTACTATACGCGTATCTTGGTCTCCCTCTGCGATTTTTACCCCACACACTTCCCTCTAATGCTAAATTTACCAATTCTGTTCAGTATTCTATTGCTATTTTTATAAAATAAATGTTCAGTTGCTCCTACTGTAATACTTACACATCTTTTCCGTCGTTTTGTTTACTTATTCATTGCAACATCCGAGGATAATTAAAGATAACGGTGTAAGATTGACCCTGTATCTTGCACATACAACGCGATCTCCAGTGCGCTAGTGACGCGACCATCGACGTGTTAACATAAAGCACCAGTCCCGCGGGCGGAACGAAAGGTGAGTCTAACCCCTACTTCAGGGACCCCTACCTTTTATAGCTGATATGGATTGTCAGTTAAAAAATATACAACTTATGTATGAAACTTTTTTCGTTTTATGCCAAATGGCGCAGTAATCGGCAAAAATTAAAATGAGTTGAAACTTGTTGAACAACAATCTACTGAACTTCAATTTTTTTAGTTTACTTTAGTTTATTTATTTATTTTTTGTTATATCTAAGTGGTACTTGACATTGGCACATACCTGCGAAAGAAACTGTGGTACTCAATTTCAGGACATGACATTTACAGCTAACAGTGTTAAGACAAACGTAGCTTTTACGCACGGAGCTCTAACTGCGGATTTCTGTCGAAAATAGTCTAACGCCACTGCACACAGATGGGTAAACGGCGAGATAGTGAAGAGGAGCGGCGAAGAAGGCAGACAAAAGAAGACTACTATAAATAACAGCGGACTTTCGCCTTCTTCTGCACAGAAACGGCCCTCTTACGCGCAGGGATCAAGCGGTTTTACGCACCCGATAACGGCTTTTACGGTCCGAGCCGCGCGCAGACTGGTCTCTGTCTCAACGGGCGTGCGATGAGCTCACCGCCAATCCCACAGACGGCACTGGCGACGTGCATTTCGACGGCGCCTCTTTAAGCGATGATAAGAGGACCGCCTGGAAGGCTGTAGCGTTACTCTATAAGAGAGCCAAACCAGGAGATAATTCAGACGTCTCTAGTGACCACAATGTCACGCCTTTCTTCTTTAAATCAGAAGAAATTATATAACTGGAATAAAAAAGAATAATATGCATATTCTTATAGACAAAGTAATGACCATTAGGGCGCTTTTTACCGTAAGTTTCAAAAAATAGTTCGAATGTTTATAAACCTATTGGATGAAACTGCTATGGCATCAGTCCCACTACTTAAACCAACTTTAATTAAGAACAACACCCACATCCACGAGCGAGGGAGGACTCGACCTGCGGCAGGAACGACTGCCCAGTCCGTAGCATGGCGCCTTACACCACGCGGCATTCAGCGCGCCACCATATGTTTAACACGAAAGCTGTCACTGCGAATGTCGTCCTCTGTATTTATCACAATATTATTGGATTCTTATTTCCGCGGATCGTAAACCTCGCACTGCAGATTCCATAGTAACGTTCGGTTTACAGTTATGGAAGCTAAATGGGCGCAAGCGGTTACAACGCTACCTACGTACACGGCCATCGCAGGGCAGTCAATAAAGCATCAGTTTAACGACGTTAAATTCCGCGAGGACATGATTCGCGAAAACGTTGAACTTGTGCAAGCCTTAAAATTTCACGAATTATTTCAAATCATTAGAAAAATAATCACTGTACGGTGAAAACAGCAAAGAAACATCGAATATTTCCTGCATGAAGTACTGTATGTGTATTGTAAGTGCGTACTGTAGTGATTCCAGCGACTAACCGAATATGGCAGCCACAGAAGGCTGTACTTAATGTGCAGAGTGGTCAGTCTGTCCATGATTTGTTTTTCGTTTTTAGACTCAACGCACAAATATTTGTAGTCACCATGTTATTTTTGTAAAATGCGGTATCGCTAAGGAAACTAAACAGATAAGCCAGAACATATAAAGTCGTCCAGGCGATGGCGGCGTAGTATGATTAGGAATCACTGCTAGATAGGTAGACGTGTGTTGCCCGTGTGTACAATGAAGAAGGCGCGCGATCTAGCACAGTTTGACCGAGGGAGATTGTGGTGATCCAGAGCATTGGCAACAAGGCGCTTTGCTGCGGAGCACGCGGTTGCTCGCTGTCATAGGTTCGAGTCCTCTCTCTCCGCGGTGGAGTAGCCGAGCGGTCTAAAGCGCCTCGCTGCGGAGCGCGCGGTTGCTCGCCGTCGGAGGTTCGAGTTCTCCCTGGGGCATGGGTGTGATTGTTATCCTTACTGTAAGTTACTTTCAGTAGTTTGTAAGTCTAGGGACTGATGACCATAGCATTTTGGTTCAATAGGTTTACAACTATTTCGCTGCTCACAACGCATTCGGTAGGCAAATGTTTACTAATTACAGTGAAGAATTCTAATACTGCTTTTAAATTAGGGTTGTAATTACGAATAACAAGGCTTAATTCATTCGGAAAGAGAAGGGCTAAGGAATTGTGGGTTATGTGGTGTAGGAATCCACGAAAAGCATAAATCATAACGATCGGCTGCAGATCTGAACCCCTATCCTCCCACTCACGGTTTAAGTATTCGGAAATTATTCAAGTAGAAGCAACAAAAGTCAACAAACTTTTCTATTAGAAATTTTCTGTCTGGCACTTACATGTGATTTGCAGAGTATCCCAAGTAGATGTAGGCTGAAAGGTAAGAAGAGATGTATTTTTGGCAGCATTTTTGAATTCACCATCTGAGTAAAGGATTGATCCCCACATTGCTACGTAGGTGCTACTTAGCTACATTCAAATAATATACTGAGAGTACAAGCGCGAGAATGTTGCAGGCCTGACAAGTGACTGGACTGTGTAGGGCCATCTTTGTTCCAGCGAAACATATGCGAGGGGAATACAATTTTAAAAAGGTCAAACCTTTTTTTCCGGTAGCACTAGGTGACTGTCATGTACAAACCCTAAGCGCCATCAATTTTCCTACACATTAAAAGACAGCTCGAAATCCCAGATTATATCCGTTTCTAATTAACATTTAAACATCAAATTCGACGCTAGCCTACGAACATTTCGGCAATTTGCGTTGCGTTGAAGCACGTGCTTGGGAGCTTTCCTCGAGAATTAAGGGGCTCGATTGCCGTTATCGCTGACGACAGCTCGTGCTCAAATACCGCCGTCTTTGGGGCTGTGAATGGCCTCTCGACATAAGAGGCGCAGTTGATACAAGTAACAAGCTTTCGTGCTGAAGCCGCACGACGAAAAATGAATGCCGTCGGAGGGATGACGAGGCCGTTGACGTGTCGAGCAATGGAAATCACTCGAGGGTAATAGCAGCCGGGGTAAAATATGCAGCGCACGCGACCGCGCACATTTTGGCGACGTTTACTCTGCCGATGGCGTGCGCCACATCCGCTCCTAGGCGCCAATAGCTCAGGTCTGGCCCGTTCACTCTGCTTCTCATACCACAAGCCGTCTACATGCATCTCGAAACGGCTTGGTAGCTCACTAACAACAATATCACGACCACGTGCCGTACGGTGCGTGGCCAGGTGGTAAAGAGGTTAAAGATGGATGAAGAGCAAGTTGGCCCTCTGTGTAAGCAAATGTAACGTAATGGGCAAGATTAAGGCTTTCGCCTGTACGCGGGTTTCTTAATCAGCCTGGTCCTCCGCCACCACTGACGGTGTTTAGTCTCAATCGGATGTGTTGTCAGATATTTTACCGAGGAGCCCGTTACTGGCGAAGCAGCTACTTACATTGTGGAAGAAATGAGAGAGGCAATAGAAACAGGCGAGCGACTGTCCAGCGTGAATAGAGAAGACGGTTAGAGACTTCCGGCGCAGGCGCCCTGGCTGCCATCACACGAGGCGGCAGCAGCGCTACACTCGGCCGCCGTTAACCTTCAGCTACCACCAGCCAAAGACAGAAGGCAAACACCTACTGAGCCCTCTATGCCCATCAGTTACACGGAATGATGGCCGCCATCGCCCCTCCTCTTTCTCGCATAACTCTGCCCTTTATTACATACGAACCAAAAGTCTTCTTACTTCATTCAGCATAAAACAATCAGAAAGGTGACTTACAATATTGGTCTAAATGTCAGATAATTTTACACATTGACAATGCGTCACAAACCCAGAAGACTTTTATTGACAGTGACAACGGCCGAGGAAACCTACATTTATAAGTTTTGACTTTCTTTAAATCTACCATGAGACTGTATTCGCATCTGTGGCGACTTCTTATCACGGCTATTAAATAATATTTTAAAGTCTTGCCCGAAACATTCTTACCGAAGGCTTATTCACGATTTTGTATATTTGTACACTACGTCTTCGTCATCAGAATGCAATATTTCACATTAACTACAAAAACACCCTACAATTTCGATTCTATCACTCTAGCTAAACAAAAAACTTTCAGTCAGCAACGTGAAACGCCTAGACAATTTTTTCAACGTCAGACTTTTTGACCGAAGTCGTTCTTTAGATCCTATGTGTCAAATTCAAAACTGTAGGAAACGATGAAGCATATTTTCGTAATGCATTACACAACAAAGAGAAATAAAGTATGTTGTCGCTCTCGGTTCATTTTGGCCCAAATGTTCACTACACTACAGCTGCAACGCAACTGTAAGGTTTTGGCGTCGTCTACCAAGTTGGAGTGGTGTGCCAGCCCCGGTTGGAAACTGTCCGGTGGATTAACGACGGGTCTCAGTATGCCGGCCGGCCTAAATGTAGCTTTTCTGCGGTTTTCTACATTCCTCGGCGAATGTTGGCTTGTTCCTAGCTCCTCCTCAGTTACACTATACCAGCAAAAAATGCCTCTATGCACACACACTCCACGATTTAAACTTCAAGCAAAAGTGCTGGGACAGGGGAGTGTCCACCAGGAAACAAACCATACAACATCCCTCACGATCTGTGCGGGCAGAGTAAGGCTACGAACTGCGGTAGGTTGTGGACCCCTGCAGTCCGCGTTCGGGACGAGTTTCGCCACCACACTGTATAACCAAACATACGACACATTACTTGACATCTGAAAGGAAAAAGAGGTGTGAGGGGGACGGGAGGATGGGGAGGGAGAGGGAGAGGGAGAGAGAGAGAGAGAGAGAGAGAGAGAGAGAGAGAGAGAGAGAGAGAGAGAGACATGCGGTGCACAAGCTCCGATTGTTTTTGTTAATGGTTAATGATGGAGTCGAAGGGAAAATGTGCATCAAGGACCAACACACTTCCATACATATTGCGTAAATAATAATAATAATAACGTTACGGGCAGCCGTCCTTCTGAACACAGGGTACAGAACAACGGAGTACATCTAGTAAATCAGCGTGGTGTCGGAATCGAGCTCCTGGATAGCAAGGCCGTTAGCGTACCAGGTATGGCGTCTACTGCATGCCTCATGACGAATATCTGTGATGATCAGCGACCAAGTAGGTAAATAGAACTGTTTAAACGTATTTCTTCCACTGCTGTCGCATTTATTTGTTTTGAAACCCCGCCAATCAGATACTAGACTACAGGCTGAAGATACGGCACATCCATTTCAATTTCTTGTGCGTGTGTCAGTGAATTGCAGCTAGATGCATCAAGGAAGTTGCAGCAGCTGAGAAAAGAGCAAAGGAGTGCGTGGAGCGGGCAGCGGCGTGTGTGACCCCCGCTTTCGCCGGCCACGTCAATTAGCAACGCTTCGCCTACAAGCGCAGCGGCCAGTTTCTCCCGTGACGTCTTCACGCGTTAGAAAGCTGCCGCTATAAACCACCGCACGCTTCTCTATTAAATGCGCCCCACCTATTTGTGAACAGCCACATAGACCTTTAATATAACTACAAACACCCGCAAATAAATGTACGACGATAGTAACTCCATCGCGGAAGCTAACCTTCCAGTTGTTTGATCAGAGTTGATTAGCTCAAAAATGTTCAAACGTTTCTAATCCCATGGGACCCAGCTACGTTGGTCATCAGTCCCTAGTCTTACTAAACTAACCTAAGGACAACACATACATCCATGCCCCAGGGAGGATTCGAACCTCCGACGCGGGAGGCCGCGCGATCCGTAACGTGGGGCTCCAGACCTCTCGGCTACTCCCGCACAGCATTTGATTAGCTATCATTCAAAAATGTTCAAATGTTTGTTAAGCTTATGGGACTTAACTACGGGGTCATCAGTCCCTAAACTTACAAACTACTTACGAACTACCTTATACTAAGGACGGCACAAATATCCATGCCCGAGGGGGGGGGGGGATTCGAACCCCCGACCGTAGTGGCCGTGCAGACCGTGACTGGAGCGCCTCAGTCCCCGCGGCCACCGCGGCCGGCAATTAGCTATCATTAAACGAACAATCTGACGTTCTTCGTCAGCTGTAATATATCCTCTTTCGTTGATTTTGTTTTGGTTTGATTTTGAAAGCGACTAAACGACAAGGTTATCAGTCCCTCTTTCGTTGATTCTACTCCTCCAACTGAAAACAAAGTTGAAGGCATAGATGTGATTACCTCCCGGAAAAGTCATCTCTTGTCACCTTTGCCAAAAGAGTGAAGAATTAGGCGAGAATGACCCTAGCGCCTCTCATGTTGTGCCAAATACCTGACAACAGTAACTACACTTGTTTGGTGAAACCTGTTGTAGATATGAGACTGAAACCCCATTGCGTATGAAATTACTAATGAGCTAAAGAAAAGCTTGTAGCTGTATTTTCTTGAGTGATTACTCAGCCATACATTGCACATATAGCAGAATATACGAAATTTACTGTATTTCTTCGACCCCCCCTCCCTCGTTTTGCATGTTGTCATACATTTTTATGTCAGGTGACAAACGAACCCATGACAAAATAATTACAACTCTTCTTTGACTCTTCTCTCTCATACCTTTAGGGAGATGCAGTAGTCCCTTCAGTAACAAGTTATTCTGTATTTCAGGGGAAAGTGAGTTTATTGCTCCTAATCCCATCATTTAAAAGGAGTTGTCATGTTTTCATGAGGTTGAACATCATCAAAACTATGATTAAGTGATAAAAATTGAGAATTTTTTTTACGAATTTGATACCAAATCACCTAATATATTTTGTGTAAACTTGCGGAAACTATTTTTGTAACTAGAATACATTCCACTGCACTTTTTTTTTTCAAAATGTTCAAATGTATGTAAACCTATTGGACCAAACTGCTATGGACATCAGTCCGTAGACTTATAAACTATTTAAAATAAGGACAACACACACACCCATGCCCGAGGGAGGACTCTAAACTCCAACGCGGAGCGGTCGCTCACACCGCAGCAACGCGCCTTAGTGCTCTCGGCCACTACACTGCTTTTTCTCTTATTAATGTTCACCTTTTAGCCTTATTTCAAGACACCGTTCATTCCCTTCAATAGCTCTTCCGTGTTCTTGTTGTCTCCAATGGAATTATGTCATCGCCAAAAAGTTTTTCTTTCCGTCCCGTGAACTGTTTTCATATTTCTCCTAGCTTTCCTTCAGAGCTTGCTCAATGTATACATTAAATACCCTTGGGGAATGGCTACACATCTGTCTTATCCCATTTCCAACAGCTGTGAACCTTTTATCCCTTCGACTCAACAGCTGTCTGGTATCTGTGTGTAACTTTTCATTCCGTATATGCTAGATTCTGAATTTTAAAACGTCTATTACAGATAACATTATCAAAAATTTCTCATATCTACAAAAGCTATAAACGTATGCTTGAATTTCCTTACGATAAACCGTAATGTGAGTATTCCATTAAGTGTTCCTACACTTCTCCTGCATCCAAACTGACGTTCTCCGAGGTCTGATTCTACCAATTCTTCAAATCTTCTGTAAATAATTCCTGTTAGTACTCTGTAACCTCCACTTTTTAAAGTGGTAGTTCGACTATTTTCACATCTGTCTCTACCGGCTTTCTTTGGAATTGGAATTATTATATTCTTCTTGAAGTCTGGGTTTTTGCCTGTCTTTACATCTTACACAACAGGTGGAAAAGTTTCTTCAGGACTGGGTCTCCCAACGATTTCAGCAGTTTTGAGGGAATATCATCTCCTCCTTGGGGCCTTGTTTCAAATTAATCAGTGCTCTGTCATATTCTTCTCGCAGTGTCGTTTCTTATCTTTAACTACTTGGTCTTCCTAGTACACTGATCTGTACCGTTGCATGTTCAAGAGCCCGTGCGGATCCAGTTGGGTTTATTTAGGTTTTCTTTAATAGATTAAGAGAAATTACAGCTCACGTGGGAGGATCCAGGTGTCCATTCATCCCATGCACTCGTCCAGAGTGGAACGGACGATAAATAATCTCAAAGTGGTCGTATGACGCCTTTACCAAACACTTTATCACAGCAATTCTGACTGTACATGTAGAAGTACTCGTACTACGTGTAACAAACCATACACTTCTCTAAATGATTAATATGTGCGTCCTCGTAATGGCATCTCAGCCGATGGCTTCTCAATAGTTAACAAACCCCCAACTACACAGAATTCATTTACGGAAAGTCAGCTGTGCCCTCAACATACCGATGTTCCTGGAAACATAACACACTGAATCCAGCTTCACACATAACGAAACGAATCAGTTCGGAAATTTACCTCTGGCTCCGCAGAACATTTTCAACTGTTTTCTCTTTAAATTATAGTTCTTTATCGATTTCGGCTTTGTCAAATCAGCGCTTCCGCAAATACGTATTTTGCGTGCAATTTTTTAATCTAATTACACATAGTACTATTGCGAAAAAGTCGACTTGTTTCTTGTATCATAGCTCATAGCACTGTAAACTTTAAGTCTGGCACGTATATCTGTACTTCGGGACTGCATTCCTTCTACCTCTGCGTTGATCGATCTTGCACTGCTACTCGAGCCCTCTGACACCGAGCGTTTCTCGTCCCGTTTATCACAGCAATCTCTGACTGTAGTGCGATAAATTTCGCAACGTTCCCTGCCGGCCGCAGGCGTACTGAGTAACTTTCGTCAAGTGTATGATTGCAGCGCTCTTTGTTTCTACACACATGTGCCCGGTCACAGGTCATGTCATTCACGCAGCCACTTTCACCGCCAGCGACCCACTTATTCAGCCGCCGCCTTATGGAAACTCGCTGCCGATACAACGAATTCCCTCTTCCTGACGTAACGGCGAATAAAATCAATTCGCGCCGGTTACCTGGCGGTAATTTCATTTTGCGCATTCAAATGTGTGTCGAGCATAACGATAGGCAATTACTTCCAAACAGGTACTTGCTAGTTATAAATTTAAGTGAAGGTACTCTGTCCAATGGCTGCATTTTTCCATCCATTCAGTGACGTTATCTAGCCTTTGACCCGCTCACCCGTCGCCCAAGTGCCTGAAACATGTAGCTGTCTCATTGTGCAACATAATGCAAATGTTCCCGGAATGAAACTGCAAATTCCGAAGTAGAAGGAAATTTATGTTTCTTAAAAACACGGAACTGTTTTTATCCTTCACTGGTTTTCGGTATTAAAAGTTATAATAAGAAAATGATTTTAAACGCACTGAAGGTGTGATGGAACGACGAGAGTTAATATTGAAGCATAATGCACGTTCTAGAGAGAAATGACTGGTTTAATCTCCCGCCTACTTCGTGGTCATTAGAGAAGAAGCTAACGCTCGATAGGGAAGGGGAAGGAAATCGGTCGTGCCCTTTAAAAGGAACCATCCTGGTATTTACATGTAGTGACAGAGAGAAATCACGGAAAACCTAAATTAGTATGGACGGAGGCTGGTTTGAAACGTCGTCCTCCCTAACAACGAGTGCAAAATGTTCATTCTAGGAAGGATATCGGCTTAGCTGACAAACGTAAATAGCGTCTTATGATTAGGCGTCATATCAAATACATCCGACTACCACCATCTTAAAACAGGAGAAACATAACGTAATCTCTCAGGCATACCTATCGGATACAGTGCTCCTACAAGGAAAATGGATATTGCCAAGAAATGGCGTAACCACAGCCTGCTCACGGAAAACAATGGAGAAGAGGATATACGCTGACCCATTACATGCTTGGCCCACTGGAGTTGTCAAGTTGGAAAGTTGTGATGATTCAGATATCAGAATGGTGCAAAAATTGGCAACTGTCCCATCCATAATAATAATAAGTGTTCAAAAATGTTCAAATGTTTGTAAATCTATCGGACTCAACTACGCGGTTATTAGTCCGTAGCTTACAAACTAAGATAAACTAACCACCCATGCCAGAGGGGGGACTCGAACCTCCGACGGCGAACGGCCGCGCGCACCCCAGCACGGCGCCTCAGTGCCCACGGCTATTCCCCGCAACATGCAACAGTTCTTCTAAAGAACCTGCCTACACTACACTTGAGCCTCCTATTTTCGAGTATTGCGGCGCATTATAGATCCTCACCAGGTAGGACTGACGGAAGATTTAGAGAAAATTCAGAGAAAGGCTGCTCGTTTTGTATTATCGCGATATAGGGGAGGAAGTGTCACGGAAATGATGCACGAGCTGGGATGGGAATCATTAAAAGAAAAGCGTTATTTGATGCGGCGAGATCTATCATGAAATTTCTTTCACCAACTTTCTCTTCCGAGTGCGAACATACATTGGCAGCACCCACCTACATCTACATGGGATACTCTTCAAATCACATTTAAGTGCCTGGCAGAGGGTTCATCGAACCACCGTTATACTATTTTATCTCCCATTCCATTCTCGAAAAGCGCGCGGGAAGAATTAACACCTGAATCTCTTCGTTCGGGCTTTGATTTCTCGTATTTTATTCTGATGATCATTTCTGCCCATGTAAGTGGGAGTCAACAATATATTTTCTCATTCGGAAGAGAATGTTGGCGATTGTAGTTTCGTAAGCAGCCCACGCCGCAGCGATAAGCGTCGTTGTTGTAATGATTCCCATCCCAGATCCTGTATCATTTCCGTAACGCTGTCTCCCGTGTATCGCGACAATACGAAACGAGCTGCCCTTCCTTGGACTCTTTCGATGTCCTCCGTCAAACCCACCTGATAAGGATCCCACACTGGGCAGCAATATTCCATAAAAGGACGGACAAGCGTAGTGTACGCAGTTTCTTTAGTAGTTCTGTTGCATCTTTTAAGGGTTCCACCAATAACACGCAGTCTCTGGTTCGTCTTTCCCACGACACTATCTACGTGTTCTTTCCAATTTAAGTCAGAAGTAATAGTAATTCCTAGGTATTTTGTGAAGTTTACGGCCTTTACATTTTATTGATTTATCATGTAAACAAAGTTTAACGGATTTCTTTTCGTACTCTTGTGGAGGACTTCACACTTCTCATTATTTAGAGTCAATTGCCAATTCTTACACCATACAGGGGAGACATGGCCATCATAATCAAATAACAGAAATCATATCGAAAACAGAAAGTTTTAGGTTTTTCTTTTTCCCGCGAGCTATTAGAAAATGGAACTATAGAGAAATATCGTAAAAGTGGTTCGATGAACCCTCTGCCACGCACTTCAATGTGACTTGCAGAGTATCCATGTACATTTAGATATAAAAACGTATGTATGGACTTTACTGAACCGAATCCTTCCTCTTTAGCAGAATTAGAGATAAAAGAAATTGAGGAGTAAAGACATTTACGAGACGAGTTGAAAAAATAAGGGCTCGGTTAAAAGGACACCATGGGGCATCAAGAAACTGTCAATTTGGTACCAGAAGAAAATGAGAAGGGGGGAAGGGGAAGGGACTGTGGGATGCAAACAGAAATGTTGAAACGGATGTAGGTTAGTGAGGGCTGCGCAGCGGTGGGACACGGTTTGTGAGGCGCCGCGGAGCGTGTCGTGACGGCGGGCATTTCGCGTGCCGGCCCTGGAACACTAACACGTGTACTGGGAAATGTGACACGCAGGGCGCAGATCGTTATTTCTGTGTATGTGTGTAAGGAGGAGGGCGTATATCAGCGCCGCCTGCCAGAAATGTATACCAGCGCAAATATTTTATCTCGCGCGTGCGCGCCTTCGCACGAGCACGCACGCTTAGAAGGCCGCGACGGCGCTAGTTCACGCGCGGATCGTGTAGTAAACACCAACAAAGACACGCTTTTACTACCATGCTAAGCACTCACTCATAATCAGCCTCGCGGCACTTTTATAAGGCCTTCCTTACTTTCTGAGGAAAAAGTACAAGCAGCGTACTTGCAGAGAGAAAGTCGTCGACGATTTGATCGTATCGCATGGCGTGCACTTACAAGATGCGTTTGACGTCAGTCTCTAATGACCACAGTGTCAACAGGACGTTAAACTCTGATCTTCCTTTCTTTTTTCGTTAGGCGTGGTCGAAATCCGCAACCAATTAGTACGTGGATAAGTGGGTATAGTTTCTAGACGGTTTTCGGGATCGGACTTCTATTTTAGACACGGATATGGGGTAACATCAAGGAAACATTCAACCACGAAAGAGCGCAATAGTAAATTTCCACGATTCACTAAAATATAGCGTGTGAGTGCGAGACATTCTTTGTGGAGTTTTTATAGAAAAAAATTGTTCAGATTTGCAAATTATTGATAAAGGAGAGGAAGAAAGAAGGCTTAGGAAAAAAGGGTTCACAGTGGCTGCATTAGGGCATTGAAATGAAACAATGGCGACAAGTGAAAATGTGAGCCGGGCCGGGATTCGAACCCTGGTCTCCCGCTTCGGGCCTGCGGTCGCCTTAACCACTTGGCTGCCCGTACTCGCCTCCCGACCCTCTCAAATTCCCACAAGTCGCACGCTATGGCTGTAGCGCCCCTATCGTTCATGCCCTCTTACACTCGTCATTACGGATTCTCGTACAAGGTCTCACGTATGACCGCATCTGCGGTGACGTAATTAAAGATAACGCCGTCTTCGCGTCCGAAAGAACAGACACCACACCAATAAGATAAAAATTGTTCAAATTCCACGGCGAACACACGACGGACGCCTACCTCGTCCTTCACCCCCTCATCTCCTCCCCCTATATTCTCATTCTACAGCTCGTTATTTTTGTCAGTCTCCTGCTCCCCCCCTCTCTCTCTGTTCATCCCGTCGTCCCCCTCTCTCTCCTCCTCACACTCACTCCTCCTCCCCATATATCTGGAAAATTACATAATATACCAACACTCGTGGTGATCGGTGAAACTTTGACAAAGAATATTACAAGCTTCTAAAGTCCATTCACCTTACGGTATCTTGCAGAATATAAAAACCTTCTCCACTAAGACGTACATGCGTGTGCCAACATTCATGGTAATAGGTCAAAAAGTGTATGTTGTATGGTGTCCCCGCCGAACAGAGTAATCTTCCTCCTGTTTCGAAGGCAAAGTGTGCAAAATTTCGTGGAGATCGGAATATGACGGTAGACTGGTGTCTAGGCCTCTTTAGGGAATTACCCTCCGCCACGCACTATATGGAATTTTTGGTAGACGGTGACCGTCCTCTTGTATTGAAGGTCAAGAGTGTGAAATTTTATAAAAATTAGAATAAAACTATGTATTATTATTAGAACAAATCGATAGATTTATATGAATTACAAAAAAGCCGATATTCTTATTTTTTCGCGGCAATTTACAAAAATAATACGCAGCACAAATACAATGAAACACACGAAAAATTTATATACCGCAGTTATTTTGTTTGTATATCACCTAATCCCCTAATTGCTTTGAGCAGTGTAAATTGGTATTATTTCCCTTTACACTCGCTGCTGTTGTTTTTTCACAGATGTGATGGTGCGGTTCACTCAAAAGCTTAAGAGTTCGTGATTGAATTACGACGATTAAGTGAAAGTGATGTTACCAATAGCGCAGAATAAATAATTGGTGGTAGCAAGGCGATGGCGTGAGCTTTTGCGGACCCAGACCTACCCTGAGAAACAGGAAGTGCTGACAGCGAGCCAGAACAATGCTCCGGCAGCCTTGAACCCACATTCTGGGTTGGCCCGTTCACAACATTATTCATTTCTCTCGCTATCGTACAGCTGCCAGCTTTTCGCATAACTTTAATATACCTAGTACTTGTTTCTTTCCAGAGAGATCGGACCCTAGTCTTACACGCTACTTAAATTTACTTATTCTAAATACAACCCGCACACCCAGGCCCGATTGAGGATTGAAACCTCCGCCGGAAGTAGCCGCACGATCCATGACAAGGCGCCTTAGACCGCGCGTCTAGCCCCACACGGTTACCTTTTACAGCGGATAAAACTTTCAGATCGTTGTAGCGGTTTATTCATTTGATTTCGTCCACTACAGTAGTAAAAAATCCTGTTCTGTTCTTCTTCACGACGTGAAATCAGATGTTCGCAGAGCCCTCCATGTATTTTTTTTATACGCTAAATAACTGCATATCTTTCGGTATAGGAACTGTTATCGATGCATTCCTACAATCGTGAAATATTTTTGAGAAGGTCGCAGCCTCGCAGTCAGATTAAAACTAAACAACCGTGACAGAACTTATCATCGTCCCATAGGTATCCTATATAAATTAAAGATCATCCTACAGGATTGTTAGCGTACATCGCCAACAGTCCCCATTAAATCCCTAAATAACTTTGTACAATGCCTTCAGAAATATTAGTATTTGTTTAAATCAGCTTTCACTACTGTCACTGATCATGTTTCTGTTATCTACAACGTAAAGGCTAGTCTTATGTAGGAGCTTGCACGGAAGGCACTAGCTACATCTCCACTGCATACTGTAGTACACTTGAAGCTGCTTCCATGCCTTCGGCTTCCTTTGCGTTTTACCATCTATCCCCCACTCCCCTCCTACGTATCCCTCCATTACCAAATCGACGATTACTTTATGTGTCCTGTCAATCTATTTCTTATTTGAGTGAAGTTGTGACAAAATTTAATTTTTTTTTCTTATTCCGATCCAGTGTTGCTTTATTAGTTATTCACAACATTCTCTAACAGCACCATGTTTCAAAAACTTTTATTCTCGTTATGCCTGAGCTCCACTACAAACCCACATTCTACACATCTATATAAAGAAAAGAGATTACGTTCTCATAAAGGCATATCATAAATCAACGTATTCATGTTTATTATGAACTCTTCTGCATTTTATGATATACTTTCCCCTCGACATCACGAATTATTTTTCTGCTCAAATAGCAGTAAACATCTACTTCTAGTGGCCTCAGTCTTAACGTACGCCGGCCGCGGTGGCCGAGGGGACTGAGGCGCTCCAGTCACGGTCTGCACGGTCACTACGGTCGGGAGTTCGAATCCCCCCTCGGGCATGGATATTTGTGCCGTCCTAGTTTGTAAGTAGTTCATAAGTAGTTTGTAAGTTTAGGGACTGATGACCCCGTAGTTAAGTCCCGTAAGACTTACAAACATTTGAATCTTAACGTAATTCCTTCATCATCCGCAGATTTAATTGGAATAATCTGCAATACTTTTGTTTTTATTTTTGTGGATACTCACATTATCAATTCTATTCAAAAAAAGTGTCAATTCCGTCCAACTGCCTTTTTACCATTTTTTGTAGAATTAGATTGCCATCGGCAAGCCACAAAAGTTACTGCTCGGTCAATGTACCGTTTGAATAAGACGAAGAAATGGCTAGAAATCTTGACAAGCAGTGCCTCTATTTCATCTCTTTTGAGCCTGGCAGCAGATCAGCTTCCGATCGCAGTATTTTACCCGTAATGCGCCTGTATTTATGTACTGGCGCACACTGTGAGGTATGCGCGCAGGTGGAGGTTTTTATTCGGGAGGAGGGTCGTTGTGACGCAGGCGGTGACTCGTCGGCCGCAAACAATATCCCGTAACGAGCTCAATTCACAAGTAAGCTAAGTGGGCGCATCACGGGCCGTCCGGCACAGTTATTCACAATCAAGCGGCGCGGCCCTAAGATGTTTCCGTCCGAAACAAAACTGGCCGCCGCACCAAACACATTCTGCTCGCCTCCGTCCTCACAAACTACCTTATTCACAGCTTCAAATTCCTCTCCTAACCATATTACTATCGGCTCCAAAACTCTTCGGGAATTGGACGAACAGCATCTCAGGTGCTTCTAGACGTACAAATAAGATTAAAAATAATACATTTTGAGCAAACAAATGAACTAATGGAGTCGCTAAGCGAGCATGGACTCTGTCCGAATATCCGACATACCTAAGTGGAAAAGGAATGTTAGGGTAGTATCTTACCGCTGCCGCCTGGATCTTTACATTAGCTCCACCTCAAGTGAAATAATTTGCCTAAAACCACGCTCTTCCCTAATGAGAAACCAGTGTGTTAGGGAGAGGTCGTTTCCTGCCAGAGAGCGTAATGAAACGGACACAGTACTTTCAGCACAGATGTCTTTTACTATATTCACATGCTGCTGGGTAGAGACCTGCCCTACAGTTTTCCGTGCTTTAGGATCTGAAGCTGCATACATGTTTTTTAATTCCCATTAGCTCTTTCTACATGTCTTGTAAGCAACCTAGGAACTTTCTTTGTTCACCTAACAACCATTTGCCTGAGTAAATGTCATTTTTTTTTTTTTTTTTTTCATTACGGTCATATTCAACCGTCTCTGATTTTATTTCCTTATTTCTCACTATTCACTGCCTATTCCCAGGTTTTTAATTTAGATTTTTATATTACTAGTCCACGCGTAACTCCCATTTGATCGTAAGTAGTGTCGTACCTAACATGTCAGCCTAGAAACCTATAGAATAAATAAAAAATTTCAAATGTTTGTAAATCTATGGGACCAAACTGCGTGGTCATCAGTCCGTAGCTTACAAACTACTTAAACTAAGTAAACTAACCTAAGGACAACACACACACACACACACACACACACACACACACACACAGGCCCCAGGGAGGACTCGAACCTCCGACGGCGAGCAACCGCGCGCTCCGCAGCAAGGCGCCTTAGACCGCTCGGCTACTCCACCGCGGCAACTGTAGAATACAGGATCTAACTGTAGCTTTGTCAGTCTACCTTTTAACCTAGCAGTCACCTCTGAACAAAGTTTACCTTTTAAACTAGCAGTCACCTCTAACAAACAGATTCGCCAAATACGAACTTAAGGTTAAACTGTAGATCCCGTTCTCCGGCTCGCTAAGTTAAAAAGGACATGTTAAGTCGCCAATGTGGATTCCAATTAAAAGACTTTCACCCGGTTCCTGAGAAGCGCCAAATTATCATCGTCATCGGAACACGTAACACTCTGCTTATAACTCCAGTTTTTAGATACACTGGAAAAACTTAGGTTTGAAAACCCTGTTTAGTTAACCAATAGAACTACAGATTACTTTTGCTCGTATGTTTATTTCACCATTCTAGTCGTCACCGTGTATAGCAACTGTCCACGCTAGGCACCTTGTGCAAATGTTTTGGTCTCTGTATAACCACGCACCGCTCATCCATTTGAAAGTACTTACTGCATTCAAGCCTCAGTTCACCCCTCCCCTTCCCCGCCTCTATTACCACATTACCTGATTCCCAGATGCCTAACGATATCTCGTATGTAATTCATAAAACGTAAACCATTAGTTAGTTCGCGAGTCTGGCGTTCACTGTAGATCTATTCTTGATTTCATGTTGGAACTTACAGTTTTACTCCTATAATCAATTTTGCGGCGGAAAACCCTTCATATGAAATCTGGGCACAGGTTCTTTAATTTCAAATGTTCAAATGTTTTTTAAGCTTATGGGACTTAACTACGGGGCCATCAGTCCCTAAACTTACAAACTACTTATCTACTACCTTATACTAAGGACGGCACAAATATCCATGCCCGAGGGGGGATTCGAACCCCCGACCGTAGTGGCCGTGCAGACCGTAACTGGAGCGCCTCAGTCCCCTCGGCCACCGCGGCCGGCGTTCTTTAAGTGATTTCGTTTCTCATAGGCTAGTATATGATACTTTGCTTTTCCTGTTTTATGTATCGGAGTAAACTTGTTGCCGTTGTTATTGTAAATTAACCCATGTACTACATTTTATGGAAGACAACTACAAAAATAAATAAATAAAAAGCTTCATTTTATTAGATACGGTAATGAAATTAAAGTTATGGGAAAAGATAGTAAGTGTGAGATTAACAAAAGTTTGCCGTACTAAGTGCTCACCTATTCTCTTCCAATATTACACTTGATCATAAAAAGGTCAAAAACTAAACTCTCTTATGGTGGATCGTGGGCTCAGCTAGTAGAGGACTTGTCCGCGAAAGGCCAGAGTCCAAGGTTTGATTCCCGGTTCGACACCGAGTTTTAATCTGGCAGAAAATTTCAGTTAAGCGCACACTCCGCAGTAAAGAGTCATTCCGGAAACAATCGCCCAGGATGTCGCTAAGCCATGCCTTCACAATATCCAGAGAGCTAGCCCTGCAGCAGACGTTCGGGAAGCTTGGGAGGCTGGAGACGAGCAAACAGTGGACGTCAAGCTGTGAGCCGTTACAGCACCTGCCCACCAAAAACGAAAGTGTAAGGTTCCAGCTCCGAGCCGATGTACGTTTAATCTGCCACCAAGTTTCAAAAAACTTAAACTGGCAATTGCAACATTCCTACCTGCATAAGATTTCCCACTTTATACGACAAAGGAAAACCAATTTTTCTTCAGCACTTAGTTGACTTTGTGGTAGATGCTCGAGGCATTTTAAAACATTCCGTAAAATATGTTTATCTTTGTGGCTACCCCGAGTTTTTACTTTGCGAAACATTGAGTTGTCTGGAAAATTAATTGAAGCGAGTAAAGACAGTGAGGAGCCCTAGATGCTCGTCGCATCAGATAGAAACTTGGATAGTGGAGAGAAGGGTGGCGTGCACAAAGTTTATCTTGCTGATGTCTGGACGCGTGCTGGCGGCTGCACATCCAGTGAAAGGATGGCAATTATTCCCGCTGTTACAAGGCCGCCCATTCATTACTCCACACAATGGCCAATAAACAGACCCGCTACTAATTCTACGCTAGATGGGCACAACTTCAAATTTATTTGAGGAATCCTAGATTAATGTGTACAGCTTTTCCACAGCTACCATTACTGAGAAAATTGCTGGATTTTTAGATGGCTGAGAATGTGTGTTCACTTGGGAATGTTTTGTTTTCCGCAGAGAGAGAGATATATATATATATATATATATATATATATATATATATATATATATATATATATATATATATACTTGGTTAGTGCAACTAATCGTTTGCTCCATAGAATGGAATTGTCTTCTTTGCTAGATGAAATATGCTCTGATTAGTGCTCTAAAGAAAAGCTACGTAGAAAAACTAACGCGTGCCTAAATACAAGACGAATAAACTTATGGGCTATGAGATTGCCCTTAAAGCGACATCGACAACACAATTTCCGTCCACAGTTTGTGTTTTAAAGGCTCAACTTCTAAAAGGCCTTCATCTCACGTTGTTGCGGCAACTCTCTTCTCTATTTGTACCGACTTCTCCATTTATTAATAATTCTGACATGTTGCCCTTCTGATACATATATTTCCTTTCTTGGATTCCTTCTTGCTTCCTTCTCCAGAAATAGTAGTTCTAAAAGTCTCGTTTCTGTTTACTTGACCAACTAGGTCGTTGTTCCTCCGCTAGTTGATTACTTCCAAAATATGACAGGTTTTTCTTCCGTGCTACTGGCCTTTGTTAGCTTTCGCTATGCCGATCTGCCATTTCTATCAGTTTGTCTTCGGCTGTGTTTAGCTTTCACAGACATACAGGAGCATGTCGACGAACACTAGACAATTTTTATTTTATTTTATCTTGTACATCAAATGACTAGCTTTCTACGAATTAGATTCTTTCACCGAAGGCTTGTTTTGCTTTTTTACTTTTGATATGCCGCGTTGGAGTAGCCGAGTGGTCTAAAGCGACTCGCTGCGGAGGTTCGAGTCCTCCCTGGGGCATGGGTGTGTGTGTTGTCCTTAGGTTAGTCTACCTAGGTTTAAGTAGTTTGTAAGCTACGGACTGATGACCACGCAGTTTGGTCCGATAGATTTACAAACAATTGAACATTTTGAACTTTTGATATTTGGTGTCTTCCTCATATGTGATTGGTTTTCTATATTCATTTTGTGTTTTACTTTTTTAATAATAAAATTATCAATACTCAAAATAGGCTTGCTGGTTTTAAATAATAATATTAGTCAATTATGAGGTTACCCGTAATACATTAATATTTGTAGATGATGTTGCTAGAAATTAATTTTTAAAGAAGTAAGTGTTGTACTTCCCTAAAATAATTTTATACTCCAAATGAACAACCAGATCCATGATCCAAACTTGAGTTAACGTGTGGAAATACAACTTTTAATCAAGTCTACTCAGCAGTTGTAATTTATCTGAAAATAAAATTGTAAAACTAGAAAAACCGGACAAAGTAGAAACATTACCGCACTGACAAGCACAAGAATGTTAAAGGGCTAGTTCAAAATGTTCAAATGTTTGTAAAGCTTATGGGACTTAACTACGTGGTCATCAGTCCCTAAACTTACAAACTACTTATGATATACCTTGTATTAAGGACGACACAAATATACATGCCCGAGGGGGGTTTCGAACCCCCGACCGTAGTGGCCGTGCAGACCGTGACTGGAGCACCTCAGTCCCCTCGGCCACCGCGGCCGGCAAAGGGCTAGTTGCTGGTCCCTGCTTTCCCAATTCCTGGATTACATGTTTTGTGAAATGCTTTATAGTGATATTCACATATTTACACTACAAGGTCCGTAAAAATACTGGAAATATTACTGCTACACAAACTGAAGGTTACAATGTTTCGTACAGGAGCTTCACGTACCAAGGCAACAGGGATGAGAAAAAGCTAGTGCAGCCACTGCACGTTAAAATAAGGCAAATAAAGAAAATTACATGAATGTGTGATGACTTGGTCATTAGAGACAGAACAAAAGTAATTTCAAGAATTCGAAGGACGGGAATAAATAATATCGCGGTCTGAGAAACAATTTAAGAAAACCAGGATCACGGGTTTCCAATGCCGATACTCCGGGATAAGGTTAAAACGTGAAGCGTCTTCATTAATCATGCGCTGTCCTTGCTAGACGCGCTAAGCGTTTGCTTTGTGAAATAGTCTTCTCATCGCTCTTTAGCTAACAACTCTAGGCGGATTCAGTCACTACATTTACCCATTTTTCTTGTGATGTCCTGCAAAGAAAAGCGTCAGTCGGTGCAAATGTACGAATACATACAATTCATTTTGTTCACTGCAATAAATATCTGAGTATTACGTGGGAAGACGTAACCTGTACGGAATCGTTAAAATTAATCAACCTTGTTTATCGATATGAAACATAAATAAACTGTGAAGATTGATGGCTGGCTTTAATATTATTGTCGCGCTATAATTAATTACCTTCACCGGTCGGGACCGCGCACAGATAGAACTGCGACTTCCCCACACTGCAGAGTAAGCAGACTGCTGTCTCCCCTATCTTCACTGGTCATTCGGTCGAAAATCGCGTTATCACTTGTTTTATAAATTTATTTATGGCACTTGCAAAATATTGCAAAAATCGATATCTACATACAGATTTTACAATAATTCAAATACTATAGCACAAAACGCCAGAGTCGTGTGCATTTGGCATCCAAAATGTATAAAATGTTCTAGCAAGAAGCGACGGAACTGTTAGTGAATGCATGCAGATTATCACCTCGGCCCATCGCATTGACAATTGTCGTATTAAGTCATAAATAATAAATACGCTTCGCACCTAACTACGGCTTCTCCCTCGCTGTTCCTCCCTAATGGGGTTTTCCGCGCCGTTCTAAGAGCTGCCGTAAATTATCCCAGGCTTGCCGACTCACCCTCGTTTCAGAGAGAGTGGTTGCCCTCGCGAGCGAATATCACTCTGAAAAATTAATTTGGAAGAACTAATAACCACCTTCCGATTGAAAACTGCAGGTGGAAGTGTTACGAAGTATTTTATTTCTATAGCGCGTTCGAGAGGTTTAACCCTCAATTATCGGGCGGGTAACACAGTGGCTTCTGGAAGTCTCTCAGCGACCGAATTACGTGGCGCAGGGGCTACCACACTCGCATTCGGAAGAGGGGTGCTTCAAGTACACCTCCGGATTCAGGTTTTCCCTGATTTCCCTAAATAACTCCTGGCAAATTCCGGGATGGTTCCTTTGAAAGGAACGACCGACTTTCTTCCCCATCCTTACCCAAACAAACTGAGCGTGAGCTCCGTCTCTAATGATCACGCTGTCGACCGGATGTTTAAACCCTACAGTGGCTGCAGCGTTCTTTTTCTGTCGCGTGAACTGACATAGATTTTGTAAACTTTTTGTTTTTTTAATCGATATCATTACTAGTCACGGTAAACACTGAAACTAAACACAAGGTGTAACTAAGTAAAAGCTCCGGTAATTCTATAGAGGACCTGACAGCAAGCAGAACATGTCCCGTTAACATATGGTTTATTTGCTTTCGTTACCGTGTGACAGGCATCTGTTGTGGTGTACATAACACTGACCACTTTACTATGCTGGCTGGTCATCTGTGTTGTAGTCAGAAGTCTAGGTGCCGCATTATAAACTGTCTCACTCGTTCCCATATTCCAAGCGTCTGTCGTAATTGCTGACACCCTTGCTCTATGTGCTAACGCAATGTTCAAATGTTTGTAAAGCTAAGGGACTTAACTGCGGGATTATCAGTCCCTATCTACGTTATGGTCATGTGTGGCACACACAATGGTCTTCAAATGGCCCCATAAGTAGAAGTTTGATGGATTGAAGCCAGGAGAACGAACCGATGACCAACAACTGACAAACTTGCATAGTGAAATGGTCTGTGTTAGGTACACCACAACAAAAGCCTGTAACACGGTAACTAAAGGAAGCCGCGGCGGAGCGGCCGGGCGCATTGAGGCGCTATGCTACGATGCACGAAGCTGTTCCCCGTCGAAGGTTCGAATCCCCTTTCGGGCATGGGTGTTTGTACCGTCTTTAGTATAAGTTAGTTTGTAAGGCTGCGGTGAAGTAGCCGAGCGGTCTAAGGCGTCTCGCTGCGGAGCGTGCGGTTGGTCGCCGTGGAGGTTCGAGTCCTCCCTGGGGCATGGGTGTGTGTGTTGTCCTTAGGTAAGTTTACCTAGGTTTAAGTAGTTTGTAAGCTACAGACTGATGACCACGTACTTTGGTCCGATAGATTTACAAACATTTAAACTTTTTTTTATGTTTACAGGACGTTTGCTTGTTTTCCGATATTCTATCGAATCCCCGGAACTTTCCTATATATTTAAATACACTTTGTATATGGAGCCCCTGTTCTGAACCAAAAAAATGTTCAAATGTTTGTACAGCTTATGGGACTTAACTACGGGGTCATCAGTCCCTAAACTTACAAACTATTTATGAACTACCTTATACTAAAGATTCGAACCCCCGACGGCGAACTGCCGCGCGCACCGCAACACGGAGCTCCAGTACGCACGGCTAATCCGCGGCGGCTGTTCTGAACCTTATATTTGGAAAGTATTCAATGTTTCATTCACCCGCAACAGAAATTGTTACAGTTTGTGGAAGGAGGTGGTGTGGAGGAACCGGAAATGCATTTCTGCTCGTTTTCTCACAAAATACGCCAAACTTAAGATATACGAAAGCCAACACTGAATTTGTGGCGCGTGGAATGAACGGGTCGATTTGCAGAGTGCAAGTACACGAAAGCTGCCCCATGTTTTCTTGCTGCTGTGAGAGCGCGCGGCTCAATTTGTGAGGAGCTGGGGCAGGGGTGGCTTGTAGGTACACTCGCATTAATGGAGACCTCTGGCGGCAACAAAGGGCGCCATTTCGCACCTGAGGAGACGTCCACGTAACGGGATTTGGGCGCCATTCTAAGAGCTGCCATAAATTAGCAACGCCTCCTTTCAGCGGCGCTACAACACAGCCGCCCTTAAATCACCGGCCGCATTCATCTGAGAGCCCCGTGCCAACTGTCCGCTCCATCACCAGATTGCTAGCGCTTCTAATCCACTCGAGGCGAAGCTACTCGAAACCCCGAGATCGGTTTCAGGGCCACAGTCGTCTACTGACGGGGAGTATTAACCACGGCGCAGCGTTTCCACATTGCCGAAGGTGAAAGAAGCGGTAAATAACAGATAAAAGTTACTTCTACCGAATGGGGAACTAATGCAAGAGCTGTGAATATAAACAATTTGTAATCTGGTCGCGACCCGCGGGCGGGATTCACGCAGCTACTTAAGCCTCGCCTTACGGAGGAAACTACTGATATGGATCGCGCGCCCCCCTTTCCATACACTCAGTGCCAACAAATTATGAAACAAAATACGAGTTTTTTAGTGTATATTTGCACTCCATTTAAAATGTTTACACTTATTTGCACGTCTTGGACATAATTTTTTACGTTTTACAATAGCCCCATCCTTTGCCGCCTTTGCTCACCCAAACACTAGTGGATCACAAGGACTTTAAAAACTCTTATTATTTTATAACATTAATTTTCACCCCATAAAAATAAGAAACAATTAAGTTTTGCCTCTTCTTTATACTGATTACGGTTACGGATTAGTTTGTTCAGTTTAAAGTTGTTACGTACTTACAGTATTACGTTAGGTCCAGTTTTACTTAAAATTGGTTCAATAGTTCCTCTCCAAAAATTCATTATGAATTCCTATGGATAAAAAGAGGGCAAGCTCAAAAAGGTAAAAGTGACAACAGCCGAGGAAGACTCGCTGATGAAACTAACTCGTGATACTTCACTGAAAAATTTGTTTAAAGACTGAATCGGAATCTCATACTGGATCTTAAAAGGAAGGGTATCAAGTAGGTCCAAATGCTTCGATATCAGACATTGTCTATCGATTAATATCTGCGGTCGAGGCGCAATAATAATGTCTCGGGCGAAACGTTGCGGATTGTATGGCCGCTCCAGTCGGAGGTTTGAGTCCTCCGTCGCGCATGCGCGCGCGCGTGTGTGTGTGTGTGTGTGTGTGTGTGTGTGTGTGTGTGTGTTTTGTCCTTAGTATAAGTAGCTTGTATGTCTAGGGGCCGATGACCACAGCAGTTTGGTCCCATATGTTTACAAACATATGAACACGTTTTATACATTTCTTATTTGATAGTGTTCTCTTCACGGTGTTCAAAATGCTTACTCAAAATGTTTTGCTCGTTTAATAATAAATTTAGTCTCATGTTAAAAATAATTTTATATTAGTATTTATGTATATATACTGGGCCACATCATTAATGACGAGCTCACATCACGTAAGTCTGGGGAAAAATCGGAAATTTCGACATGAATGTGTTTGGTGATGAGGAACCGCATCTTCTACCGAGTGAGCGCATTACATTGTAAGTATTCAAATGTTCAAATGTTTGTAGAGTCTATGAGACTTAACTACGGGGTCATCAGTCCCTAAACTTAAAAACTACTTATGAACTACTTACGAACTAGGACTGCACAAATATCCATGACCGAGGGGGGATTCGAACCCCCGACCGTAGTGGCCGTGCGGACCATGACTGGAGCGCCTCAATCCCCTCGGCCACCGCGGCCGGCTTGTAAGTATTCTCCACAAATAACTGCAAGGACCTTTTCATTTGTATATAAATTAAAACGTGAACTAACTGAAACCCACGATTGATATACGTACGTAGATAAAAAAAAATCATTCCTGAATAGCCACTCTAGATGGCTTTCACGTAAAAGCTCAAACATTTTTTGGGAAATCAATACAAATACTGCAGTAACAACAAAGCATTTTGTTTATATTTATCAACAAATATTTATATGGCTGCACCGGAAAACGATAACTCCAACAACCTAGTTAATATCTGTATCGCAAGTTACAAGGGAGAGGTTGCTTCTTAATTGTGTTGACTAAGTGTCAATCGCGTACTGATCAAGAGAAAAGTAACACTTATATTAGACTCTTGGGCCTCACCGTAATACGCAAAGGGGCAGCGTTTTATCTAAAAATTTCCCAAGAGTGTTTTCCGCGAAAGCTGCTCTTTTTTTTACGTTGTCTATCAGAATCCTGGCAATACCCCTCTACATAAATTCTTCTCGACGACTGTATCCGGCGGTACTCCTGTTTCCCCATTATGGCGTATATGACTGGGTCTTCTGATAATACCTCATCAATTAGCCTTTTTTTTACTAGGGTTTAGGCGTCTCTGATTCCATATCAACTAGTACAGCCTTAATACAATTTATCACTAGTGTTGTAACTAGATGACTTACTACTGAGTTCTTTCTCTTCGTTAAAACATATTTATCCACATCTAAAGGCAGTCATTCAGTTCACCAACTGAAAATTTTGTTTATGTAACTTATAGTCGCTGGGTGCCGTGTACAAGATGTATAGTGATATAATACAAACAAAATAGCCAGTTGAGGACAGTCAAACAAATAAACATACGTCCGCTAATTCCGAGTATTACGATTATTTGTATCAAGACCTTATAACGGAAACCGAAAGGATCGAAATTCTAGATAAGCACCTGATGGTAAACACAGCTCAAGTGTGCTGTACACGTCTGCTGCCGCGGTGGAGTGGCCGAGCGCTCTAAGGCGCCTTGCTGCGGAAAGCGCGGTTGCTCGCAGTTGGAGGTTAGAGTCCTCCCTCGGGCATGCGGGTGTGTGTTGTCCTTAGTGTAAGTTAGTTTAAGTAGTTTGTAAGTCTAGGAAGTGATTTATTGGGGAAAAAGTGGTGTTAGGTCGAATGTTTATTGGGATTAAGAGCCTACTTCACTTTCCCCCTTACTGATGTAACTATAATAGTTAAGTATAAAACATCGATTAATATATGTCGGATCATTAATTCCTACGAATTCAAAGTTCCTATGACGTTCGAGTAAAAACGTCGGAACCCTTTATCCTATACAGTTCATAGAAAGTTCGCTTCGAAAGTCAAGAATTTTGAATGAAGGAATGAAGATGATTGACGGACAAATGACAATTTTAAACTGACTGTCTGGTTCAATTATTCTATAGAAAAGAAGCCTGCTTCTGATTGGCCTGCCACGAAGCACGTTTTCTCTGCTATAAAAAGTTTGTGAAGAGGAACAAGTTGGTCACGTCTAAGAGAAGGCGGACAGCATCGCTTTGAGAGACGGAGCTGCGCGGCTGTGGATACAGCTCCCTGAAGGCGGTGCCTATAACCAATCCTTGGCGGGCGATCTTTTGTAAGCAAGTTACGGCCGGCGAAACTTCCGAACAAAAGGGATGGCCAACAGCCCCTGATTTGGGCTTTCTCGCGAGACCCACTGCCGCCAACTTGGCGAAAATGGAGGAGCAGCCCCAGGGGAAGCCCCGACCGCCCTCCGTGTCGCACAACAGTATATTCTTCTACACTGGAGAGGCATCGATGAGTGCACGAGCGCCGCAGGCAAGTGTGTTGCAATCCTTACTGTTAATTAGGAACGTTCTGCAGATTAAGCAGAGTTTCGGCATAAGCGAGAAGCTACCTGCCCCTGCTTCATAATCGCCTGTACTACCTCTTGCAGTGTGCATTATCTAGCATTACGACAGAGGCACGACCCGAGTCAACTAATAACTACGTCCTAAATCACTGTCCAGTGGCCAACAGACTATTCGCAGTTTGTTTCACAATATTTGGAAACCTTGGTATCTAATACTGGCCCGAAGCTTAGTGTTGATTTTGATTCTGGTATTCATTCTAATTACTTTCAACAACTAAAAATAAATAGAAACACTTTTATTTACTCTCAACATTACAAAATAATTACAAGCTGCTCCAAATAACTCACAGGAATTTTATATATATCGCTTTGTTCCAACTTGCTTTAAGCTATCTCACCTCTATAATGTATAATGTACGCAACATACCGTTTTTGCTGGCTCATACAATTAATTGTGTCTAACCGTACTTTTTGTATACCACTTGTTTTCCTTTCTGCAAATTCTCAGAAGATTTCACCTTCTGATTAAATAAAGCAGTTTAAAGCAATCTCCGTATGGTTTCCAGCGTTAAGGTAATTTCGGCTTGTTTTCAGTGATTTTGAACTATAATGTCTTTATAATATGCTAAAATATGCAAATATACACTACATTCAAATGAGTGGTTTTTCGATTCTGTCCACTCTTGGCAACTAACATTCGTTGCGAGTGAAGAAGCAAAGGAATGAGGTCAAAGGCGATGCAGAACATAAAAGCCTTCCGCTACTAACAACAACAAACATGTTCCATGCCGTACATCAACCCAGAAGGCTACCTTGATGTAAGGGTTTCACATTTGTGTCCTACAGTGAATGCAGAATGGACGTATGGTTCACATAAAATGGGACTTTTTTCGATGCCATAAAAAGTATCCATTATGAAACAAATTCTGATTGCATTTTCAAATATAATTAAAAAATACATTTTGTAGTATTTAGTTGTTAGCACATAAACAAAATGCATCATTGTAATCCCTGAAAACATTTTATTACCAGAATAACAATGTATTTGAGTCTAGATGTACAACCATGCTACAAGCCCCAATATTTTGGTGAATGGCAATTATTTTAATGTAGTATTTTAGGGTTATTTGTCCATGAGCAATGCACAGATCAATAATACAAAATCTCAGCTCAAGACTGTCTTAGATAAAAAGTATTATTTCAACTAAACTGATACTTTACGTAGTGTTTGAAAACATAATGATATATTTTATTATATATTATTTATTTTGGAAAACATATATGATAAGCATTGACTAGCAGCATCCTGAATTGGGGCACGTAAATGTGGAAGAGTGACCGACATGAGCTGTGTCACTCTCGCGCAGAACTGCAGCAACGATTCGCGTAAGTCACCACCAGGTGGTAGGTGGTGTATAGATTGAAGTTGGTATTCACAATCTAACAATCATGGTGGATATTAAAGAAGACTTGACGTCGTTAAAAAGTGTCTCTTGGGCAGTAATACGAACTGTTAAGAACTGATAAACAGCCGTAGCATGGCTGGAGAAAATAACGTATTCCGCCTTTTCTTAACGAACCAGTAACGCCTGCACTATCCGGGCATGGGATTAACACCACAGTTCTCTGGACTGCGAGTTAGCAACTATAGCCACGGTATGGCTTCCTCGGAATACGTAGGATTCACACTCATTTAATGTACTGCTAGTCAGCAGCTAGCAAAAGAAGAAAACGCACGCAAGAGAAACGTACTTTGGAATCTGCCGTTGAAGCTCGTAAAGCCAATTTACATGCGGGAATGGCTGTCACAATACTTCAGAGAAGAACCTTTATTGGCTGCGTGGACGGAACTCATTACCGCTACTTAACTAAAACATCCTCACTCGGAACTCTTTAGCTCTCGACATCAGTGTCGCCGGTAATAAATGAGTTGGAGGAAATTCACAAGCTGAGCAAGACCCTTACATTATTATTACACAGCCTGCCGTTTGAATATTCTATCGCAGTTAGCTAGCAGCCGTTGCGCCTTTACAGTTGAGCAAATATTCATAGCTTTTTTTCCCTAGGATATCACTATAGAGCTTATATAAGCTGCAACACGGCAGGCAGGCGGCAGTGTTATATTATTTACAACACGCTTTCTATAGAACAGTCACATTAATACAACATGCGTTCGTTTTAACACTGCCAGACATTCTACAACCTACCTGCCGACGGCTGTGTGACTGATGGGATATGCAACAACAGTTTTCGCACCATTACATCTCAACAAATAACCACTCCCGACCCACCGCTTCTTTTTTTTAGTAATCCCGTAAGGAGTCTTTTTTCGCGCGAAGCTGAAATTTTAAATACAAATTTTATTTCATTACCGACTAGCCAATTTCGCCGATTTGGGTATTATCTGGTAACATTTCTCAACAAATACATTATATGCTTCCACTTGTAAGAATAAAGCGATTCAATCAACAGCCGCGCGGGAGTAGCCGAGCGGTTTGGAGTGCCACTTTACGGATCGCGCGGCCTTCCGCGTCGAGGTTCGAATCTTCTCTCGGGCATGTTTTTCTTAGTTTAGTTTAACTTAGTTTAAGTAGTTTGTAAGCTACGGACTAATAACCCAGAAGTTGAGTCCGATAGATTTGCAAACATTACCATTCAACCAACAGTGCGGAGGGATCAACATGTAAATGACTCATATTTACCGATATGAGGATCTGTTACCTTGAACGGAAAAAGTGGTATCCACTTGTGGGTTCAGTGAAACAACACATTAAGACAGATTAGCTGACACATGGAAGCACACAATTAACCTCTGTCATGTTGGTTGTAAAAGCAATGATATGAAATGTTTATATTATATGAAAGAAGCCTCATGCAGTAAAATGGTACCTTCCACAAAATTTAAAGCGTATGTGGACTTGATCATACAAAGACTGCCTACTACCTGCGACGTTCGTGGCAGAGGCTATATTTTTCATTGTAAAGTTTCTTCCACTTAATTCCACTCCATTTTAGAATGGAACTTAGTGAGAATTTGAAAGATATTATCTACGGACGATTTTTAATTTGTGTGGCCATGATGTCTGTAGTTACTTTATAATAATGAATATTATTTTTTCTTCGTTTGTTTATGCAACTACAATAAGATGCGATCATTTCTTAGCACACGCATTTTGTTTTATGGAATTTAATACATCATCAGTGGTATGCAGTGACATATATACACAATTCGATTAATTTTCATATATCGAATGTAGTTCGTTAATTTCTTTTGTCAACTGTTGATTTTTTTCACGAAATTTCATTTTGAGAAAAAAAAATACTGCTTTCGATCTACGAAAACAAATCAAACTGTATATTGTAAACCACTGGTGATGTTGAAAGTCGTCGAGTAAAAGGAAATTGTATCTTACTGTAGTTGTATACTACCCTGCACAATTACGTCAGTGGCTGCTCTGAAAGACGGTGATCAAAATCTTAATTACAGATAACAATATTAACTCTGCTGTTTCGGAAATAGCCGATAATTATCGGCATGGTCCACAGTTTTCCCGTATCATTCAGGTATCGCCGTACATATGTTAAAAATTCAAATGTTTGTAACTATATGGGACTTAACTTCTTTGGTTATTAGTCCCTACGCTTACAAACTACTTAACCTAACCTAAGGACAACACACACACCCATGCCCGAGGGAAGACTCGAACCCCCGACAAGGAGCAATCGCGCGCTCCGCAGCAAAGCGCCTTAGAACGCTCGGCCATTCCCCCGCGGCACAATAAACTGTAGCCTGTCATTTGCTTCCAATATAACTAAATCTATAACATCACATCCTCACACATTATTAATTTCCAAAATTTGTACCACTTGACATACCCTAGTTGTGAATCATCAGACCGGAAATCCTCAAGATCATAACTTTACGTTTAACTATAGTATTACGAGCTATTTTCCAGTCTTTGCACCAGGCTGATATTTTGTCCCGGCCTAACTGGATGTAATGCTTCATCTGTGAAAAGCCTCAGAATAGTGCTACTACTAACTTTGGTAGGATGACTGTTTTTCACCAGGAAATACACCTCGAGGCCAGTGGAGAATAATCCGCTGCTCAGGATTCACACCATACACTCGACCACGTTCTCCGCAAGAAGCTATTTTTCACAACTCCCGACCGTGAAAATCGTTCCTGGAGGTAATGATTTATCGCCGTTAAATGATTACATTGTAGGCGTTTAAGGCTGCAGGCGGGTCGTCCTCATCTGTGGAGGAGGGGGGGGGGGGAGAAGTGGAGGGGGGAGAGGTGAAGGGAAGGGGAGAGGTGAAGGGAAGGGGAGAGGTGGAGGGGAGAGGCACAAATCATCGTGGCGCAGGCCCGCCACTCGCTCATGCAACCACTGCATGCTCTTCGTCTCACTTTCTTCTTCTGTCACTGGCTTCTTATTTTACTAAAACCGTAAGTGACTAAACTGCTCTTCAGCAACATAATTTTTACTATTTTTGTCCATAAAAAGGTTACGTTACTGTATTAGGCGTTTTCATTGGTTTTACGAAAAAAATAAGCGTATGAAGATTTTTATGGCATCATTTCTAGCTTACACGAATATTTTCATTATCTACAAGTGCTGAAATGAGTCTCTTGGATCATCTTACGAAATTGTGACAAAGAGTTGAGTGTAACTCGCACAGGCCATGCCGGAAGAAGGAACACCGATACAAGCAATAGTTTGTGTAACGAACTTCATGGTATACTTATTTGTAAGTATGACTGAAAAAACTGAATAAATTTAATTCTTATTTTTAAACGTAACGAACAGAAACGGACTAATCCTTATGTAACTAGGCACACTAGGATATAATACTGTTGATGTTAAAAGAACACCCATACGAAATAAGAACGAAGTACTGGCTCCTTAAAAATATCTATTGTCTAAACCTAAATACGCCTTGGACAGGATATAAACGTTATTTGTATCTATTTATTTTACGGAGCAGCACTAAATCTTAGTCTTCCGTTTTGTGTTGATAACGATTTGTCGAAAAATGGATCCATATAAATTAATTTTCTGTGAAGCAAATATCTTGTACACGTTTTGTTTGACCATATTACCACTTTTGCCAGTGGTAATTGCCACGGAGACGAAATTAGCTAATTGTCAATAGTAAAGTGTTTGATTTAAATAAAATACATCTATTTCCAAAGTTTAATTCTTTTAAGAGGAATACTTATGAGTGAAGGCTTTGGTCATTATACTTCCTACGAATTAAAGTTCGATACACAGGAAGTTCGACAACATCGAGTCAGCTGTATCATGGCGTCTAGTCCACCAGGAAACTAATGAGACAAGAAGCTCCGAAAGTGTCTCAGGAAGTAAACACAATTAGTGTGATGGTAGTCGTCGTTGCCCTCATTTGCATCTAGGCCGTGGAAGCCACCTTCCAGAGAGCGGCGATGTATACCGCGATCATCCCTCCCTCCCTTTCACGTTCAATTTGCGAATCCTACGTGGAAAGAACGATTGTCAGTAAGCGTCCTTAAGAGCATTTTTCCCATTTTCTCGTTGTGATCATTTCGCGAAACGTACATGGAAGAGAGTAATAAACGGACTTGGAAAGTGCCACGGGTTAGCGTCCTCCGGCGTGCGAACTGCAGTGGGACGCCTTACAAGACAGTTTGGACACCAATCGTCATCGTCACGCTGCTGCTAACTCCAGGTTCGTTGGTGGGTGCAGGTGCCATGACAACCCAGATATGCCCGGTGGAGTCTAACCCAAGGCTTCGGGGAGTCCATCTCAGTGTTTGAACTTGAGCCGCATGTTCCTGTAACGCCAGGGTGTTTGAAGGCGCAGAGTGGATGGAGAAGGCAGCCGAGCAGCTCAGCATACCGCGGACCTTCCAAAATAACTGGCGGGGTGGGAGGCCTCATTCAATACCATGACCGAGCGCTCTAAGGACCCTTGCTGCGGAGTGCGCGGCTGCTCGCCTTTGGAGGTTCGAGTTCTCCCTCGGGCGCGCGCGCGCGTGCTTGGGTGTGTGTGTGTGTGTGTGTTTTGTCCTTAGGTTAGTTTAAGCAGTTTGCAAGCCCAGGGCCTGATAACCATAGTAGTTAAGTCCCATGGATTTACAAAGAGATGAACTTTTTGAAGATTCCATGCCCTGATGATAATAGACACGCTGCCGCCTAGGACCATATCTTCTTGGCATTTAGGATCCATCTATTCATATGCACATCGTTTACCATCGGCACGGAACAGTTAAAATCGTGATTCGTCCGAGCAGGGAGGACTCAAACCTCCACGGGAGCAACCGCGCGCTCCGCAGCGAGACGCTTTAGACCGCTCGGCTACTCCACCGCGGCATTGATCACAATAGCCATACATAAATACCACATCGACCTTTTCTGTAATTGGTAAACGGTCTATTTTAACACGAGTAATGTATTACGTACTTATACGTTTGTGACTATTACAGCGCCATTTATCAGAAAGCGAAAAAAGTGTTCCAAATAAAACATCCATATTTATTTTCGTACTAGACGAATTTGTAATAAATATGGGGGTACCTATTTAAACAAACGCAGTTGATATCTGTTTGGCCTATGGCAGCACCATCTAGCGGGCCAACCATAGCGCCATCTTGTTCCCCTTCAAGCTAGAAAAGTTTTGTTCTGTGTAGGTTTTTCCGTTTGATGCTTATTTCGTGAGATATTTGGCCCTGTCACTATCAATGGACCACCTCGTATTTGAAACGAATGCTCTCAGAATTCTAACGCAAACTTTTCGCGGAAGCACAACTCCTTTCCTGTAACGTCTGCCACAGGAATATGTTGACCATCTCCGTAGTTCCCTCGAGCGGACCAAACGATCCTTTCAGGAAACGAGTCTGCTTCTCCAGTATCTATCACACACACACACACACACACACACACACACCTACCCACCCACCCACAACACACACACACACACACACACACACACACACACACACACACACACACACACCACTCCTATCATTAAGACCTTATACGGCCCAGACACATGAAGAGCACTTAAAATAGGTCTGTGTAGCGTTTTATCAGCTTCTTCTTCGTGTATAAATTACATCTGCTTTAGATTCTTCCAATGCATCTCACCTCGCTACGCACTTCAGCTACAATGGCTTATGTGTCCAGCACGACATTTTTATGACTCAGACTGGTGCTCGTGGAGGAGAGAGACGGGGATTTCGCGACGGTAGGAACAGTTTGGTTCCGTCTGCTGCTCCCCTCGCGGAATTAAAAATAAATGGGCGTTGGGATTAGGGCGGTGGCGCTGGGTGCGTGCAACCGCCGCCTGCTAAGTGTCTACATGCAGGTCGATATTCCAATGAGTCGAGGGAGCGAGTCGATGGCGCCGCCTCGCACCTACACCTCCAGACGGCGCCGATCACTCACCTGGCGCCACTTCCGCGAAAACAAGGCGCTGCACACCTGTGTGACTGCACGAAAATATAAAATTAACTGGCGATGTCTAGCTCAGGAAAAGTCGCGTCGGATTTTGGGAAACCTCAGATAACTCGGAGAGGACGTCGAGGCTGAGTTATGTGACAAGCGTGCGTGTATCGGTCTGTTACCACTGCCCAGGCATCGACTGCACACTCCGATCGGGCGCTACACGACACAACAAATAAATTCAATTCCTATAACGGTGCTGATAGAAATAGCGGTGGCAGACGTTTTTAAGGAGGCTGTGCGAATGCGAAACGAGGTGTCGCCTACACGAAAATTCTCGGAGGACAGACAAAACTTCCCTGTGTAATTCACAAGTTCCGATGTTTCTGTCACGATATCTCCCACAGCAGTGTTAACAAAACATTCAGAAATCTAACGCTGTTTAAATCTCCGGTATCTATGAAATAATGGAACTCCTGTGTGGACAAATGCGTTATTACACTGACGAGTGCTTGCAATGTGAACCACTTCTCAACAACTGTTTACAGCGAGTGCGTGCGCCAGCGGCGGACAGTTCAGTTCTTTACGCAAAATGAAGAGGAAAATTTACCACACATATGAAGGACACCACATATAGAACACTTGTGCGATCCATTGTTAGCTATTGCTCGAGTGTTCGAGAGCACCACAGCTTAAGATTGAAGGAACACACAGGAGTAATTCGAGGTAGGTGACCAGATTTCTTATCGGATGGTTTCATCGGTACGGAAGTCTTACAGAAACGCTCTGCGAGTTAAGATGGAAATTCTCGAAGGGGAAAGGCGATCTTTATACAAAATGTTATTGAGGAACTTCAGAGATAGTAAAACGATTCTACTGCCTCCGACGTTGATCCCTCTGAAGAGCTAAGGGAAAAACAAAGGATGTTAGTGCTCAAAAAGAGACTCTTATCTTCCTCTTTCGGTACTGCCTCTCCCAAGCACTTCAGGATGTATAAATTCACGCAACGTTCAACTGAAGGAGACGTGTACCGTTCTTTCGCTGTGAGGAAGATTTTGATTGTGTTTCTCGTGAAATCGAGTTCAACATGGTTAAAACGAATGGCAACAAAAACAGACTGAATGACAAATATCCGAGAGTCAAAGTACCTGCGCACAACATTGGCACAACTGACAGCGAAGAGCAACGTCTCCTCCGACGATTCGACAACTGGTGGAGAGATACCTGCTCGCCACGTGTAATGTACAAGGGTAGACAGGAACCTGGTTAGGTGTGGCCGTGTCATTCCCCAGGGATACTGGTCGGCGGCCAGTGGAGGTCTCACTGGCGTGTCGTGTTTACGAATGCTCATGGCATCTTGGTCCGAGTGAACAGCGACTGTCGGTATGAGCTCCAATTTGTTTGGTTTATCGTGTTGGTTATTTTTTGGGACATCTGTGGGATGTGGCGTAATATCCTACAACTCCTCTGTGGACGAAAGCTCTCTGAATATGGACAGGAAACCACTCTGCGATGCCAGCACACCTCCAAAATCCTACCTTTAGTGCTCACCAAACGGCCCCCTTGCATTTTCTGTTATGACCCCCAGCCTTCTGAGCAATAATCAAAAATTGGCATTTAGTAAGCCTTTCCTCTCGTGTATGTAATATTTTAAACTGAAGCTCAGCTTGGCATCTGCGTCTTTCACAATTAGTTTTGTTTCGTCATCCAGTTTCAGACCGTTGCGAATGATTTAGGTTTCCAATGTCTTTTCGATAATAGCGTAATTTCGATAAACTGATATAAGATTTTGTTCATCATGTCTTCACTGTTGGTAAGGTAAAATCAGTAACTACCATCACACAATATTTATTTCTGTTGCCGGATTTGGGCACTTGAGGCTTACGTGTCCGGTCCGGCCATCGTGTAACACGAAGCAACTTCGCGTTCGCCATCCTCCCACCATGCCTGGAAAGGCGACTCATATACCTCTGAAAGAAACCGATAAGAAATAACTATTGCCACTGTTCGATTACTTGCTTTGTTTTCTTCAACAGCACTAGAAGCCTTCGCTTCTGAAAATTAATATTTGTGCCCCGTTTCCCACATTATCTCGATAGCTCTCCTTATTCTATAGATAAGCATCCAGTACTGGAAGTCTGTGAAGACACGGGCCACTTTCAAACTCTCTACTGCCGCGCGTATCAAGTGTATAGCTAGCTGTTCATAGGTCCGTCCACAGGCAAATATATCCAATCACGATGTCTTCTTGCGCTCTCTTCTCCCTTGGCATTGAATTTTCCCTTTAATAATCAGCTGCAGTATTGTTATCACTAGTTTCCCATTGTATGATCCAATTACGCAGTTTACTTCATCTGATTATAATTAATAACGAAAGATTATTCATTAATCGCTGTAGAGCTTCTTTGTTACTAGTGTTGTCCACGGCATTCTTCATTACAAATATCTCTGCATGTACCACATACATTCATGGAGTCATTCGATACAAAATATTCTAAAGTTCCTTGGTCCACGATCGGGTGTCTGAGGGAACTACTTTCTGAAACGGAACCGTAGCATGGATTAATATATATGTAGTAACAGAGCCCTTAAATTCCTTAAGGAACCTTCCATTTGTTACAGCGTAGTAACAATAGTGAACAGTTATGTCTACCGCAGTTCCGCGCAGAACCACTCAAGGCATGAAAGACGAAGAAAGCTAACAACAACGTGATAAAATTCCAGACAGTAGATTCAATGTTATCGCTCTACAGTTATTTTTCCTTTCATTTTATATTTCTGTCACATCTTAAAGCATTTTTCAACATGAAACACACTGAGTTCCATCGTGTTTGTGCATCCACGCTGTATTTTAGGCGCCGCGGCGCAGTGGCCAAGAGTATAGAGGCGCTATGCTCCGATGCGCGTGGCCGCTCCTCGTTGGGGGTTCGAAACCCTCCTCGGGCATTGAAGTTTGTGTTGTCTTTAGTATAAGTTAGTTCATAAGTCGTTTGTAAGTTTAGGGACTGATGACCCCGCAGTTAAGTTCCATAAGCTTACCAAAAATTTGAACCTTTTTTGTATTTTAGGTGCTCCTATAAATCGGTGAATTATCACTCAAAGTCAGAGAAAGGCAACATCACAGCACGCCTAATAAGATCATACCTAGCAAAGAATCGAGCTTTTCAAATCAACCTTCGCTTTTATGGCAACTTTGCCCCTTTCTCACCTTCGCCGTTACGATACGCTTTGCGTTTGCATGTCTTTCCATACTGAAGAGCCTTTATAGTTAACAACTGAGTACAAATTCGTTGCTAAAATCTAGCAAGGTGGCCAGTTAATTAACACAGTGGTTTCTTACCCGAGAGTAGAGTGGTTCAAATTCCCTCATGTATCTTAACCGTACATTTTTTTTTCTTCGAACACAGCTGAAGCAGTAAAATATCAACTTTAGACAACTGCTGTTCAAGCGATTGAGCGAACAGCAGCGGCTGGATCTGGCTAATTATCGGCCCCCTGGATCTGCACACTCTGCTCAGAAACTTACTTATACATCCATACATTTCCCCTCATGTGCAGCGGCCCCGCTGTAAAAGGTCGGTGAAAAAACGTCACTACAGAAAAATATGTAGTTCGGAAGAAAGTTGGCCTTCGGTATGGCGCTTCTGCAACATTCCAGAAAGTTTGGCACGCTGTGTGCGTCACGATGTGTTAAGCCGCGGGCCTTCGCACCAAGTTACCGGGCCAGTGCTAACCGCTGCTCGGCCACTACTACCACCACGGGAAATTCATCTCCCAATACCTAAATAAATCATCTGATCCACTTTTATCCGTCTGCAACTAGGCGTCAAAATAATCAACAGTTATTCGCTGAGATCCCTTTACCTCAAATTTCAAAAAGTACGTTATATATGTCGTCCCACTCTAAGACCATTGCGCATCAATACTTGAATATTGTCCGTTAGTGTGAAACCCGTGCTAGGTGGGATTGGTATAGAAGATAGAGAAGCTCCAAAGAACAGTAGGACGCTTCGTTACAGATTCATTTCGCAAGCGCACAGATGATCGGCCAACTGCAGTGGCAGGCGCTGCAACACAGACGTCCTTCATCATGGCAAGCCTACCAGACAGTACGTTTTCTAGATCATTCAACAAATATATTGCTTCCGCATACGTACATCTCGCGAAGATACCTCAAGGATAAAATTAGATACCCTTCAGAGGCTAAGCGGCAGTCGTTTTACCGGCGTACATACGTAGATGGAACATAAAGTCCCCTCCGCTACAGCGAGGGAGCTTGCGGAAATTAGATGCCGCAATGTCAGAAGAATGTACATGTTCTGGACTCCCTGCACCCAAGGCTCTGCTGATCATGCGTCAGCGGCGTGAGCGAAATGGGAATGTTGTCCTAAGTTGCAGTACGGAGGACAGTACGATTCTTGTGGGCAAATCGCCTACATTTCACAATGATTCACCGTCGAATTCTGGTTCTATATCAACCAAATGCAGTGTCGTGTCACGAGGCAGTGAAACGGTGTCAACAACTTGACCAACGCTAATGTAGATGATGCCCATCGGGAAAGAAGGCTACAGATAACAATGACATTTTCTGACGACGAATACGTTCACGCAGTATTTCTCGAATGACTCCGTTACTGATCAATGGATTTCTAGCATGAACTGAACTTTCCAGTTCATACTAAAGTTGTTCCATGAGGTTCATGCTGGAGACTGAGTAGGTCCTTTGGACCACAGCCTTGTATTTTCGTAAGAACCACTATAAAATGGCCCGTTGTTTCTGGTCAGGAGTTTTGATGATATGTGTCCAGGATCAAGTCCGATTCTCTAGAACTGGCAGGTGTATATTTTCGTTAAACAGTGCTGGACGTAGTGTATGGTACCCCGACACCACATTCCACAAGACTGCGACTTAATAGTGAATAAGAAGACCTTTCTCCAGTCCTCGGGTAATGGAGTAGAGCAGATCTCATGGGCTAGGCGTGCAGAACAGTGCCGCGCGACCTGAGGTGCCATTTCACGGATTTTACGACCTCTTCCCTAGGAGGTTCAAGTCCTCCTTCGGACAAGCTTGTGTATGTTGTTCTTAGCATAACTTACTTTAGTAGTTTGTAGTTTGAACATTTCCCTGCATTTCAAATACCTGTCACCATATCTTAACTACAATAAAAGATATTGACTATACCTAGGCATAACGCTCTTCCGCTTTACGTATGTGAAACAAATCATCCAGAAACCTAAATCTCATCAAGAACCAGTTGGTGCAGTACTAAACCAGTTGACCCGCATTCCGTTCATATGCCTGTCCTGAGCTTCAGATCCATCTACAATATCCTCGTCGTCGATGGGACGTTAAATGCTGTAAGGTTCATTCTTATCTGTACACAGCCATTGCCTTCCTCATTTCAAACAACGAACTAATATTTCTATTACATGTGCAGTACCTGGGTACTGGACTCAAATGGCGACAAAAATTCGCTCAGGATGAGGAACGAAATTTACCGTATCCTTTTCAGTTTAACCGTCCCAGGATGATTTAAGGAAACCATAGAAAGCCTTAATCTCGATGTCCGACAGTTGAATGGAAAATGTACTGTAGGACTTTGTAGATATGACAGTTCCCGAAAAACGTACAAAAAGTGTGTCGAGAATGGTTACTTCCTGATTAGTGGGGAGGAGCAGTCCGTCCCACTGAGATCGGCTGCCACGAGCAGCGGACCGCTGCCGATTCTGCGTCATTAAAGTTCATTAAGGCGCAACAGCTGGGCATACATCCAGTGGCACAGAACGGCGGCCAAATAAATTTGAGCAGGTAACAATGCGCGCTATCCCGTCGCACTCGCCATAACTTGCCGCCCGTGAAAGGCGAGCAGCGCGCTGTCACGCGCTGAAAAGCCAACTCGGCTGCAGTAATTCTTCCCCTCAACAAGCCATTCCGCCTCTTTCCCCGGCTCACTGAATTCCCTCTCCCTCTCTCTGAAACGAGCCGGCCAAAAAACTGCTCGCGCCAATGTCCGATATCGGTCAGCTGTCACTGTCTGGCGACACGATAAACACCCCTAACGACAGACCCTCACCTCTCTGATAGTTCCGCATTGCGCACTGGGTTTGTTTTCCTTTAACCAAAGCGAACTGTTCAACAGTAACACTGGGAAGGTTACCTGTAACCCAGTACATTTTGTTACATCAACAGAGCACGGACAGAAAAGAAAAAAAAAAAAAGAAAGACCGTAACATCAAACAGCATTGCTCATAAGCAATTTCGGCACTCTTCCTGCCCAAGGCTCTAAACGATTTGCGTGGATCTGACACTGTGACACTGTTTGTTCAAATGTTTGTAGAGTTTAAGGGACTTAACTGCGAAGTCATCAGTCCCTAAACTTACAAACTACTTATGAACTACCTTATACTAAAGACGGTACAAACATCCATGCCCGAGGGGGATTCGAACCCTCGACGGGGAACGGCCTCGCGCATCGTAACATAACGTCTCAATGTGAAATGTAAACTTTCACGACCGGAATGGTCAGAATTACTAAACATTTCTGGGCTGTTATGCCGTGGTCTAGTGGATTTATTATTAAAACCCAACATTTCGTCCCCGATTCAAGGGGGATCGTGGCACTTTTGGATGTGCCAGGGTGTGAATCGGACATCCAAAAGTGCCACGATCCCCCTTGAGAATGTCCTCCGCAGTCGGGGACGAAACGTTGGGTTTTAATAATAAATCCACTAGACCACGGCACAGAAGCCCGGAAATTTTTAGTAATAGCGTCTCAATGCGCTCGGCCGCGACTCACTGTTTGTAACCAGTCTCATGTTCTTAGGATTTATCTGTGTGCTTTTTAGCAGAGCAGAAATGCAGCCTGCCCAGCATTCAGAGATAAACAAGGAAACCCACCATATCACATCTCTGTACTGCATAATATAAGTACACTGAAGAGCCAGACAAACTGCTACAGTGATGCGTATGCAAACGCAGAGATATGTAACACTCAGAAGACGGCGCTGCGATCGGCAACGCCCGTATAATAGCACAGGTATTTGGCGCAGGCGTTAGATCCGTTACTGCTGCTACAATTGCAGGTTATCACGATTTGAACGTACTGTCATAGTCGGCGCACGAGGGATGGGACACAGCGTCTCCGAGGTCGACATGACGAGGGGAAATCCCGTACAATTTCACGAGTGCACCGTGAATATCGAAAATCCGGTAAACATCAAATCTCCGCCATCGCTGCGGCCGGAAGAAAGATCGTGCAAGAACGGAACCAACGTCGACTGAACAGAATCGTTTAGCATGACAGAAGTGCAACCATTCCGCAAACTGCTGCGGAATTCAATGCTGGGTCATAAACAAGTGCCAGCGTGCGAACCATTCAGCGAAACATCATCAATATGGGCTTTCGGAGCCAAAGGCACACACGTGTAAGCTTGCTGATTGCACGACACAAAGCTTTATCGTCTGCACCCGTCAACACCGACAATGGACTGTTGATGACTGGAAACGTGTCGCCAGGTCTGACGAATCTCGTTTCCAATCGTATCGAGAGGATGGACGTGTACGGATATGGAGACAACCTCATGAATCTATGGACCCTTCGTGTCAGCAAGAGACTGTTAGAGTTGGTGGAGGCTCTGTAATTCTGTGAGGTGTGTGGAGCTAGAAAGATACGGAACCCCTAAATCGTCTGGTTACAACTCTAACCGGCGACAAGTACGTACGCATCGTCACTGTTCATTTACATTCATTTAAGTCCACTGTGCATACTGGCGGACTCGAGCATTCCAGCATTACAAGTGACACCCCACACGTCCAGAACTGCTACAGTGGCTCCCGGAACCTCTTCTCAGTTTAAACAACTCCGCTGGCCACTAAACTCCCCAGACACGAACATTGCTGAGCATATCTGTTTGCCTTGCAACGTGCTGTTCAAAAGAGTTCCCCACCTCCTAGTACTCTTACGGATTTATGGAGAGCCCTGCCGGATGCAGCACTACTTCAGATATTAGTCAAGTGCATGCCACGTCGTGCTCGCACGGGGCCTACGCGATATTAGCCAGGTGTACCAGTTTCCTTGGTTCTTCAGTGTATTTTCTGCAGCTATAGGTATCGACGTACTGAAAAGTTAACTGGGAGACGATTTCTCGGTAAAAATTTAATAGCCTTCACGACGAAGGAAGACTATTAGCGACATTAGAATTGTTCTGCAGTCAGTTTGAAATGCCGGTCCTCTAAATTTCCTCAGTACTGTTTCTCGAAAAGAACTCCGCATTCCCTGCAAGGATTCCCATTAAAGTTCCCGAAGTATCTCAGTATTACAAGTTGGTCAACCTGCTAGTAAATTTAGCAGCTCGTCTGTGAACTGTTTCTATGTCTTTCTGTAATCTGTCCCGAACGAAGGAAGGAATCTTAGGGTTTAACGTTCCTTCGACAGCATGGTCATTAGAGACGGAGCTCACGTTCCGATATTTGGGGAAGGGTGGGGAAGGAAATCGGCCAAGCCCTTTCAAAGGAACCATCCCGCCATTTCCCTGGAGTTATTTAGGATAATCACGAAAAACCTAAATTTGGATTGCCGGAAGTGGATTTGAACCACCGTCTTCCAGAATGCGAGTCCAGTGTGTTACCACAGCGCCACATCGCTCGGTAATCTGTCCTTCAAATGTTCAAATGTTTGTAAATCTGTCGGACCAAACTGCGTGGTCATCAGTCCGTAGCTTACAAACTACTTAAACCTAGGTAAATTAACCTAAGGACAACACACACACCCATGCCCCAGGGAGGACTCGAACCTCCACGGCGAGCAACCGGGCGCTCCGCAGCGAGACGCTTTAGACCGCTCGGCTACTCCACCGCGGCGGTAATCTGTCCTGAGGATGATCTCAAACACATATACAGTACTCAAAAATGAGTCACACTAGTGTTCTACACGCAGTTCCCTTTAAAGGTGAACCACATATCCCCGAAATTTTACCACGAACCGAAGTCTACGATCTGTCTTCCAGGCAATTGTCCTTACATGCTCCTTCCACTTGTATCGACGTAACTGAGTCAAGCATCACAAAACTAACGGTGTATTCGAATATTACCGGACTGAGATACTTTTGTAAGCTTTCATGGTCTTCAATAATTTGCCGTCATTGGTGCAGACACTGGTGTCAGAATGATTTAGAAGTTGTTTCTTATCACAGTGTTTTATTTTCCTGATTTTCAACCACTTTATAGTGGTGTTGAGATAGTCTCAATCGCCATTCCGTTATTTTCCGTTAATGGCTCGCTGTTAGAATCTGTTGCCGGCACAGAGAGGTGGTGCAATAGCACACTGGACTCAAATTCTGGAGGACGGCGGTTCAAACCTACATCCGACCATCCCGACTTAAGTTTTCTGTAAGTCCCCTAACTCACTACAGGCAAACGTCGAGATGGTTTCTTTCAAAGGGCGGCCGATTTCCTTCTCCATCGTTAACATAAAAGCAATCTAGCGTGTGCTCCGTGTCTCATGACCACGATGTCGACGAGACTTTAAACCCTAGTGTCGGTCCTTCCTTCCTCTTCCTGCGGCCGACGGAGAAAAAAGCCAAATTTAGAAGGCACAAGATAAGAAAAACTCTCCGTGTTGAGCTAGGAAACCTTGCCGCGCGGGAGTAGCCGAGCAGTCTGGAGCACCACGTTACGGATCGCGCGACCTCCCGAGTCGGATGTTCGATTCCTCCCTCGGACATGGATGTGTGTGTGTTGTCCTTAGGTTAGTTTAACTTAGTTTAAGTAGTTTGTAAGTCTAGGGACTTGTGACCAAAGTAGTTTGGTCCCATGCAATTACAAACATTTGAACAATTGAACGATTTGATCAATTCAAATAACAACACGCGCTGCGAGCGCGCCAGACAAAACAATGTTTCTCGGCAGAAACATTCCTTATCTCTTTCTTATTAGCTGGAAAATGTTAGCAACCGCTAAAATATCAATGTCACAGAATCAGTCAACTCATTCAACCCCCTGGGTATAGCAATTTGTGGGAACATGAAATTGAATGGTGACTTCGGCTCAGTCCCAGGTGGCAGACTATGGTCACTAGTAGGATGCTGCAAAAATTGAGCCAGTCTACAATGAAGCTTATAGAGTACCCTTCAGATTACTGTGGCGTCCTTACCAGGTATGCCTATCGGGGGGTATGTGAAGAAGGGCAGTAGGAAAGCTGACGCCTCCCGCGTGAGGCCAGTGTAAAGTACTAATTACGGCACTTGAGTGACTCCTGCCGGCCGACAGGCGCGCCTGCCTCGTATGCTAAGCAGTGGCGGCGATAAAGCGAGAGCCCGCCGATAGCCGCCGGAATCAAAACAGCGAAAATCCATTACAACGCCGCCTGATTGAGCTGAATCGCCGCCTGTTTTACGAGCTGGCACTCCTCTGCACGCGATCCACATGCTACATTCTTTATCCCTTCATTGTCCGCGCTCCACATCCTCGCACCTAGGCCAGTGTACGTCTGCAAGCGTGCACAGGCAGTACAGAAAATAAAAACGTACCATCTCCCTTGCAATTTGCCCTACAGGTATTGCTTACAATTATTTCAGCTCTGTCTGATGAATGGGAATGAAAGTCACACAGGATATTTGTAAGGTAATTACTTCGAATGAGCCGTTTTCAGTCCCAAATCGTATACTCGTCCCCACCTCCTCCATCTCGTGCACAACAGTGAACCACTCCAAGGTATATCTGTAGCTCTTATTCTAAGCATCGACAGAGTTTCACAAAAAAAAAAAAAAAAAAAAAAAAAAATCAGATCTACCCAGAGGCTTTTACAGGTCAATATTCGTTCTCCGCATGCTTAAACATGACAGCCATGTTCTCGGCATGTAACGACACCGTCTACCCACATTATACTCGAATCTACACAATGTTCCGTAGCACTAAAGGAGAGCAAGATACTAAATGAGGCTGAAATAAACATGAAAAATACTATTAAACATTTCGAAATATGAATAAGAGTACGCGAGGTTTGCGGGACAGAAGCATCAGTCTTCAGTGGTGGGTGGAACCACCGATAGCAGGAGAACCAATTTCAGTGGTAAGAGATTAAAAATATTTCTCTCTCTCTTGCTGATACAATGATTGTGCGACAATGTCGTTGGCTCCATCGCTCGTATCAACTAGAGTCATGAAAATGAGATTAAGAGAAAGACTAAGCGACAGGCAACAGCAGCAGCGTGCCTACAGTGAGCGGTCGCGCTCTACGTGCCACCCAACGACGGAACTGGCGCATTCCTACCACGTTAACCATTCATTTATTGTCACTGTGATATTGCCCGCGAAAAGAATAAAACTGACCTACTCTGAGCATCCGTTAAAGGAAACCTACACCTACATATTTATTCCGAAAGGACATAATCATGTTATCATCCATTAATGGATGCACACATTTTTTCGTTTCTTTCTTTATGCTTTCAAGATTGTGTAAGTTAAGTGCTGTATTCCGGTTTTCCGAGTGTTTGACGTTGATGGGCAGAACGCTTACTTTCTGCAGGGCGCAGCTCTTGTTTCTGAGGTGCGCTCGCGTGTTGTGCGTAGTTCGGACCCATGCTGTCTGACAGTACATTTTTGTGAATCATTGGCATTATTTTGCGAGTGAAATGACCGAAAAAACATAGTACTGTGCTGATGCTACACTGGGCATAGAACCGAGGGCATTCTATACCATACTTTTCCCAAAGACTTACAAAAGCAACTTGAAATGTTTTCTAGTGGATTACAAATGGGGCATGCAAAATAGGCTGACGGGTCTGGCTACAAAAAAGTTGCTCAAGTCCAATGAAATCCAATCTTAGAAAATACCGAACTTCTATAGGGGAAAAAAAATCTTGGTGCTGCAGATTCACATAATTCAGAAAACGACGTACCGCAATGAGAATTTTGCAGAGGAATGAGGATCAGGACTCCTAAAGCACTATAATTTTTATCTCTCAAGATAAGCGAACTCGAAAAGGCAATTATTTCAGAAATTCTTCCTGAAACCTGATGTAATATATAAAATGCAATAAATTAGACTTCAACACTGTTTTGATGCATTTAAACGTTTAACTAGAAGAAAATGTCGCAGCTAGGAGGAAAGTTACACAAAAAGGGATAGCTTTAAAAATATTTGGAAGATGAAAAAGCAAGGTGGTTACGACTATGTGTTTCACCTGTGGACATAACTGTGTTTGCTGAATAAAAAAGTATAAAGCTTAACACATTTAAAATATCAAACAATAAATTTGATATTTATATCATCTGTGCGTGACATACGAGACAGGATGGTTCACATTAACGTTCATTGCTGGGGTGCTAAGCCGCTACTGGAGAGCCTTGGCAACACTGGGGACATGAGGCAGAATTGTGGAGGGAGACAATCCTTGCAGTCGCTGTCTTCATTAAGTCACGGTGGCTTAGTGTACAACGCCTGCGTAGCAAATAGAGGGTACCGGGTTCCAATCCCCGCCGTAGCATAAATTTTAATTCAATGCCTTTCCAGATTTATGTATTTGATATTTAAAATACCTTTATCTCCTCTTCGAATGCGCTTGCTTATCTGACGAGGAAGAAATTTCCTTTGCCATGTCATTCAGACATAGACCAATTAGCTTAATAATCAATAAGGCTCTTTAAACAACGTCTTGTTTCAATTAAGGCTAGGTCAACAAAACCATCTGGGACCAGCCAACAAATTAAAATTTTGATGTTGCAATAACAAGCAATGTATTATAATCATAAGAACACTTGAATGAATTGGGGTTCTTGTTATAGCTGTTATATGCGATAAGAGAGCGATGAATAAGTGTCGAAACAACTTGGTGTACTCTTAACAAAGACTTTTTTTTTCCTTTTTTATATTTTGTTTCGAAACAACACAAATGCTGAAATTATTACGAAATTATTACGAAATATTTGATTCATGACAGAGTCACCTTGTATGGTGGTATCATATTTATAGAACATCTTCTGCAGCACCAGCCAAGAGACCTTCCTATCAACTTTGACATCCATAATATAACTCTGGAATACCTACACAGGTATTTTCACATCGTGTGCAGGCTGTGAGATACGTTTGGTATATGGAACACGAAAACTTTCAAAGAATTGAGTATTCTATAAACATGGTTTGTGTTCATGTTGGTCTTCGAAATGCGACAATAACTTTTAGCTGCCTACAGTGATCAATTTTTAAAAGAGCATCGTGAATTATTACCGCAGCATCGCCATTCAACTTGTTCAGTTCCGGAAATGCTTGTATTAGTTTTGGATGTATAGGCATAGCAACGTAAATGTACACTATCACGATTACTATAAAGAGATCGCAAAATATATGTGTTTGGCATATTTTTCTCTCGGAGGACACAGCGAGCCGCTACACTCGTCTGCAGAGATGTGAGGGGAGTTTGCAGCTTATACGAGGCTCACCTCTGGAAGCTCCTGCCGCCCTGCTACCTGAGCGTAGAGATGCCTACAGTGAGGGATTAACCGATCCTTTCCAGTACCCTTCCTGTCCTCATTAAAAGTGCAGAATTAGTGTGCCCGAATTCTACCGACTTAAATGAAATCAGTCCAATTTTTCAAATTATTCTTGTATAAACAGGAGTCACTCGTGTTTTTATCCAGTCACTTGGGACTCTGTCGACTCTCTGGTAGTGTCGACAGTGGACAGAAATTTTGAAGTAAGACAGATACAGTTACTTGGCCGTATGATACATTTTATGTGCGACGATAGGTGGTTTTTACTGGCGCACAGGACACGAGAGCTCGCCCTGTGGTTGTCGTCGTCGCAGGTGCCTGAGTGGTACATGCCTCCAGTGTGCACCAGCAGAGAGAGCAGCAAAAATGTTCAAATGTTTGTGTAGTTTATGGGACTTAAACTACGGGGTCATCAGTCCCTAAACTTTCAAACTACTTATGAACTACTTACGAACTAGGACGGCACAAATATCGATGCCCGAGGGGGGATTGGAACCCCCGACAGTAGTGGCCGTGCAGACCGTGACTGGAGCGCCTCAGTCCCCAGGCTCGTGCGCCTATTGGCAACCTCCTTGCCCTCTGGCCAGATTCCCGGCGGTGGCGGAAAGCGAGCTGCCGCCCGCGTTATCTCGCCTCTTTGTGCAGACAGCCAGTTTTGGACAGTATCTGCGCGCGCATTAATCTTGCGCGACTCACCTGCAAGCACGCGCATATCACCCCTTATTTATCTCTTCCATTCCACTACCTGATATCGCCGCACAAAAAGGAAATACTTGGACGCATCGACCTGAATTGCGCCGCACGTGCTTCTCCATATCTGGCGCGAATTCCCTCGTGCACTCTATCACATCAAGTTGTGGCTTCCAAACATGATGGCCATAGCAAAACGAATTGCCAAACTAACGTAGTTTAGTGTGTTTACATACATGAGGCGGGAGAGGGGGAGGGGCAGTACATTGAAAATTCGGTCCGTAAACTGCGAGAGCACATTTTCTGCATGTGCCTTACCACTACAACCCAAGGTAGTGTTTGAATACTACTGCCAGTATTAATCTTATTATAATTTAGTCAATACAATTTATATACATCGTCTTTGCATGTATTAACTTCATTTAAATTATATTATTAACATTTTATTAATTGTTTCCCAATTAAAATCAATGTTAAATCGTGGGTAACTCAGATGTCAAAAGATCTGTATGTGTAAAATCCTGGTTTGGTGAAAAAAGTCAGCCTGATGGCCCTCATCCGATAAGGCTAAATAAATAATATAACCAGTGATGAAAAAATACAAATTGAAAGTTAAGTCGAGAGACGAACCGTCGCCTCATCCATGTTCGTCTTAGCTCGTGACATAACCACTAATACGGCTAACCACGTGATCAGAATGAGCTCAAGCCCGTCTCCAAGGCACAGATACACAAGCTACATAACGTAGAAAACTTCTCTTGCGATTTTCTTGTTAATGCTTGAGTAGTACACGTTACTACTTTATGTAGTTTTAATGGCCTACTAAAGGCGTAAGACGTTTGAAGTAAATCCGTGATTGCAAAGGCGTAGCCTTCTCTTGTTAGTGCGCAGTAACAGAAAGAATTCCCAGCCTTAAGGATAATGGAATGCCAAACATTTATCACACCAACTAGGGTTGAATTTGCACATTTAATGACAGGAAGGAAGAGGAAGGAATTGAATAACGTTATCTGCACTAGAGCACTGAAATAAATCAATGGCGAGGAGTAAAAATACGAGCCGGGGCGGGATACGAACCCGGCTACTTGCGCTTGCCATCCGTCCGTCTCAAACTCTCACTATTCGCACACTAAAGCTGTAGCTCCCCTATCGCTTATGCCCTCTTATGCTCGCCATTCCGGAAATATCGTATGATGTCGAACGTTATTACTGCATCTGAGGTAAAGTAATGTACCACACGGCATCGACGAGTACAAATACTTATATAGATCGGTGTGGCGTGTTTTCTTTTGGACATTGCGAAAGAACTAACACCACAGGGATGTATAGGTATACTACAGGTAGAGATGTCATCGCCGGCCGCGGTGGCCGAGGGGACTGCGGTGCGCCTGTCACAGTCTGCACGGCCGCTACGGTCGGGGGTTAGAATCCCCCCTTGGGCCTGGATGTTTGTGACGTCTTTAGTATGAGGTAGTTCATAAGTAGTTTGTAAGTTTGGGGATTAATGACCCCGCAGTTAAGTCCCTTAAGCTTAACAAACATTTGAACAGAGATGTCATCCAGATGTCCTGCTTTGCTGGTTGGATTCCTGGTGTTTGGCAGGGGTCATTCCTGGAACACCCCGTGACGCCACTGAGATGCTACGTGGCTGAGCAGTAGGGCTAGCAGCTGTGCGTTATGGTGGAAGACACGGCGCCCAGGCTGCCTGCACTGGTCAGGGCGGCGGAACGTCGCATTCACACTTCCCATTGACGCCGGCGTCAAACGTTGCATTAGTTACGATTTGAATAGCATCGTTTTGGGACTGAATGTTGACGAGAGGGACTGGGCGCAGCCTTTTCCGAGAAAATATCGCAGTATTCCCGCAAAGGGATGAGGGAGACCACGGAAAGCCTAAATTACGACGTCTGACAGGGAAGTGTTCCGCCACCTCTAGCTGGCTGGCGCTTAATTTAGTGGCGGGCTCAACGTGCCGCACTACGCAGCGAAAGGAATCGTCTGGTGAGCCGGCGGACGCCTAAAAGCTTTCGGATTTCCGATAAAGAAGGTGTTGTCAAATGTCTGAACTGTCGCAGGGATTGTGTTGCGAGGCAAAATGGATATCGGCACCTCCCATCACTTAGCGCGCCGTTCCAAACAATAACAAAATACAACAGCACAGACGAGAAATATTCCGCGGCAACGCCCATACACCTACCGCTGTCATCTTTCCCACTCTCCGCAATCTCTTCTTGTATAAAATGAAAATAACTATTCTCTTGCAAGCTTTGCAAAGAAATCCTATCACGCGCTCATATTCCCCTCCTGCAGCGTTTCCGTTTTCCATTAGAAAATCTATTTCATTCAGTTACGGCGATTAAAAATCTAGAGCTAACATGAAATGGAAGGAGCACATACGCAGAGTATGCACAATGGACGACATTTCATTGAGAAAGTATGAAGCACCCGACAGCGTGGTCATTAGAGACAAAGGATGGGGAATGAAATCGGCCTTGTCCTTTCAAAGGAACCAGCACAGTATATGCCAGGAGTGATTGACGGAAATCACAGGACACCTGGCAGGAGGCGGGTTTGAACCAGCGTCCTTCCGAGTGCGAGTCCAGTGGGTTACCATTGTGCCGCCGCATTTAGAACGTTTGCTTGCATACTGCTCGAGTGCACCAGCAGGTCAGACATCGAAGCAATTCAAAGACGCCCAGATAATTTGTGCCTACTCTATGAACTTTGATGGAAATAATTCCAAAACTTGAAGAACATTTAACTAACAGACAACCCCGATAAAATGGTGATAGGTAAACAACTGCTCGCTCACTACAGTCTCGCTGTATTTCCCGTAAAACGGTTGCAACACGCGTGTCGTAGTAATGTTACTACTGTTGGGACTTAAAGTCAGCACCACACGCCAGACGCACTTTCGTGAAGAAGGCAGCGGATGAGCGGCAGCCAATGACACGCCGGCACCGAGCCTCCTGGAAGGAGCAGCCGAGAAGCGCGCCCTCTACAAGCAGTTTTATCTAGGCCGACATGCGTCTGGAAGGGCACTCCGTACTCGACTCAGAACAAAGCAGTTACTGTGGTTCAGCGAAGCTAGCATCGTGCAAGAAGACGCCGCCGCGAGAACAGACATACTCTCATCAATCAAAGTTGAGTATTTTGTATACCTTAGTAAATAAAACTTGTATTACTAATTTGTATAGCTGTCTACGCACCCCACGCGTACTGAGCAGATCCATTCACGCAAGATAGGCCGACGAGGACAAAACTACTACTAAATCTATTCGCAACATACTTCACATGCAGAATCTACATTTTTTGCGTATGAAAGGAAAAAAAAAAGTAGACAGACATTAAAGATAAACTTAACTTCCAAGTACATCGAGACATTTGTCATATCGCTTTATAAGCTTCAAAAAGCCTTCCAGAAAAAAATCAGGGCGTTGTATACGGAAGAAGCATTGAACGGGTTGTTTGACGTTAGAATTGCTTCCAAAGTGCCTTCCGCCGAGAATCTTCTTCAAAGCTGGAAAGTCACTTGGTGAGAGATCAGGACTGTATGGCGGATGATGTAGGCGCTCCCAACCAATAGTTGCAATATGGTTTCGCGTTGCCGTCGCCGAGTGTACCCAATGGTGTATCGGTGTCTTGCACGTGCGCGTTTACCTGCTGTGTCGTCTTTCGTCCATAGCCGTTCAACGTTTCTTCAGTATGCAACGCCATGATTTTTTTTTTCTTGGACGGCTTTTTGAAGTTTATAAAGCGGTTTGACCAATGTCTCAATGTACAGGGTGTCTCACGAAAGACGCCTGCCAGGCGTCCGTGCATCGCGCGGTACGGCTCCCGGGCGCCACCACCGCATCTCCGCCAGCTACGGCAGCGCCCGATTCTCGGACTCTATTGTGCCGTGGGTGCATACACTGAGTTAAGGTGTAAAAGACATTGCCATCTGAGTGACCTAAGCTTACCCTTAATTACATTAGATGTTCAAAATGATGTCCCTCTATAGAAAGAGCGCCCTGACAGCGCTTGAACACATTTGCGAACACTCGACAAATTTCGGCTGCCGAAATCTGGGAAATGACTATTACAATCTTTTTTCACGAAACAAATTCTGACACGTATGTGAACAATATCCTGCATCCATGTTTTCAAGAACTTTCACCCAACGAAAAGCTGTATGGTTATTTCATGCAGGACAATGCAAGACCACACATTGCTAATACTTCTATGGCAGCAATACGAAGTGTTTTTGATGATAGGATAGTTGACTGGCCACCTCGTTCTCCAGATCTAAATCCCTGTGACTTTTATCTTTGGCGAATGTTAAAAGACAAGGTGTATGGAAGCAATCCTCATACACTCGAAAAGTTGGAAGACAGGATGTGACTATTCATTTCCCAGATTTCGGTAGCCGAAATTCGTCGAGTGTTCGCAAATGTGTTCAAGGGATGTCAGGCCGCTCTTTCCATAGAGGGACATCATTTTGAACATCTACTGTAAATAAAGGTAAGCTTAGGTTATTCATATGGCAACGTTTTTTAGACTTTAACTCAGTGTATGATCCCGCGGCACAATAGAGTCCGAGAATCGGGCGCTGCCGTGGCCGCCGGATGCGGTGGCGAAGGCCGGGAACCGTACCGCGCGATCCGCGGACGCCTGGTAGGCTCTTTCGTGAGACACCCAGTACCAGTAAACTATGTAGAAAAATAAAGATATGTCTTATCTCTAATGTCTCATTCTATTTTTATTCCTTTTATACACAACTCTGCCCACAGGCGACAGGAGAAACTTATTTTCCAACTATCCCTCGTATATCACCAAATGTGCCGCAAATTTATATCAATGCACGACACGTAGTTTACGAGATATGACGTCATAAACATAGAGATACGTGAAAAACTGCTATTACTACCTTAGTACTAAATATATTTTCAAATCATTTTCCCAAACGCATAAAAATATATTTTACCAACGGTATATGTTATTGCAACTTTGCATCAAAATTTAAAAGGAATAGATCAAGAAATTTTCGCAGATTTGCGATTACGATCACTTACATTTTCTGTACGTTTGTTTTTCATACTAAACCTCCGAAAATTCTTGACTGATTTCAAATTTTGACACAAAGTTGCATTCTAATACGGCCCTTCCAACGCATGCAGCTAGTATGGTATAACAGTGACCTCACAAAGAACACTAATGGTAACAGAAGATGCAGTAACATAAGTACTGTCTGAAAAATTGGCTGTACAAATATTTAGTCAATGTGGCTTGCTATAAATGTTCAGAAACGTAAAGTTATGCACTTTACGAAACACAAATATGCAGAATCCTATGTCTACAATTTCAGTGAGTCATAAATGGAAACTATCAAATTCTTGGGAGTAGCAAGTTGTAGGTAAAAGGAATGGAATGATCATATAGGGTCGCGCGGTCTGGGGCTCCAAGCCACGGATTGTGCGGCCGCTCCCACCGGAGGTTAGAGTATTCTCTCAGGCATGGGTGTGTGCGCTGTCCTTAGTATAGGTTAGATTAAGTAGCTTGTAAATCTATGTACCGATAACATCAGCAGTTTGGTCCGTTAGGTTTACAAATATTTCAACATACAGGTTGAGGTTAACATACAAGTTCCGGTGCACGTCAATCGAATAAAAGACTTATTTTCATTGTCTGAATACTGTTAAAATGTAATCGGTCTACAAAAAAGGGTAGCTTTCGTGGGAACCATCCTAGAAGTGTGTGTGGGACCCATATTAACTTTGGTTACTGATGTATACAAACAAATTAGCAGCACCTGAGTTCACAGGTTTGCCACAGACGAGAGAGCGTCCCACAAATTTTGATACGCCTAATATGGTACACGCCTGATCCCTCATTTCTCGCGACCAGTACTTAGTTACAACGACGTATGCATCATTCCCGTAGAGGTCGCGAAGATAAATGTAATTTGAACGCTGTGAGAAGAAGATTGCAAATGCAGACTTCCGTGTGCCAAGTGTAAATAGGAGCGTCTAACATCTGTCCTAAGAGCATAAAAAACTCAAAGTAACATCTTTGGAAGTTCAAAAATATACCACATTTCATTACCTACCACAGACTCCACGTTTTATTTCCTTCACTCACGGGATACAGAATTAATTAACACTGGAATCGAGCAGTCTTCCGCGTTCTCAGCATCACGATTCAAACCATATATTTCAAAATTGTGAAGTAAGAAACAGCAGTTTGTGCCTACAGATAAGTATTTGAGGAATGTCTTTCTCGGAGAGTACAGCGCCCCCATCAGCGGCCGCGATTTCTTGTTTACTCTAAATTTTCAGCGTTTAGGCGAGCTTCCTTGGCGTATGAGAGTGAAAAGCTCGCCGAGTTGTTCATTTCCATTCGTGATAAATTCTCTTAAAAGCGTGACGTAGTTTATGTTTTGAGGCTTTCTCCGGCGCAGTGCTTTACGGCTTATCGATATCGCTTTCGAAGAACACGGGATGGCTTCTTAAACAGCTTTCCAGAAGCGGAATGAGGAATTCCTGGCGGCCTTAGTCAGCGGACGGCCCACACTGGCGCACCTGCGCTGCTCTCCGCCGTTCCTTTCTAGACGAGGATACTTCGCAGTTTTCTCTTCTAATTACGATCGCTCAATCGGGAACAAACTTCCTTTCTAGGAAGAACAATGACTGCTGACGATAAGCTCCATTATTCGTGTTTTTAAGTTATTCTTAAAAGAAATCCTACAGCACGGCAAATTCGAGAGCAGTTTCTAGCAAGTTAAAATCCAAACATTGTGATGCAGCATGAATCTATCTCACGTTTTTCTCTGAGTGTACTTTTCTCAAGACAGAAAATAAACTGCTAAGTGTTCGCTCTCTTGCTGATTTTGCAGAGATTATGCCATTGGCGGAGTTTTTTTTTTTTTTTTTTTTTTTTTTTTTTAGGTTAGCACTGATTTGACTAGCGGGGCGTTGAATGTGTCACTTAACACCATAAATCCTCCAACAAACCAATCACTTGCAGATGAGCCTGGACAAAGAAAATCATTTCCAACACTTGTTCCGCGTCGCTATCGACGCTTCTATTGACTGTTCCTGCTAACGCAAACAATCGTATCTCGCTAATCTTATCATCGCTTCTGTTCGATGCAGTGAGCACCAAACGTCAGGCTGATTCAATAGGTGCAATGAAACGGAATGTTTAGCTCTTCCATTACTCGGCTTTCCATTGGCCAATGTAACTAAAGGTAAAGTCATCTAAGCTGCTGTCTGTTCCCCCTGCAAGTGTCGCTACTGACGTGCGCCCGAGTTGAAATGCTTGTCACGCGCATCTCTCGTCGCCGGAAACGCATGCTGCAAGTTTTAGTTGATTTGTATGCTTTCTATACGCTGTAGTTATTCCGCGTGGTTGGCACTGCACATCGAAAAGATAACATGGAGGCGTGTTTATAATCGTAAGAAAATGAGACAATCTAGTGAGATTTGTAGAGATTCCGAAAGTGAGCTAACTCAGTTGGAAATAAGTGTTAACATGGACTGCTTTTATATGCCACCTGCCAAAGGAGCAGAACTGTGGGACATTTGAGAGGGAACGTGGAAAATGTTTCGTATAATGTTCCTGGTCATGTTTCTAATGTTCTTTGAACATTACAACAAACTGTTATGCTAATCAGCACCTATACGTAAAAACTAGTTAAACTAATTTACATTAAGTACGATACACACACCCATTCCCGAGAAAGGTCTCGAACGTCCGGGTACAGCCGCCAAGTCCATAGCATGACGCTTTAGACTGTGATCATCTTTTGTTTTACGTTCAGATTTCAATTTAACAACTACAGGCCCAGACGGATATTCTCAAGTGAGTGAAATGGCTAAAATAAGCAGAGAATCGAGGGAAATTGTTCAAGGCGCTTTATCGGAAAATTATGTTGAGCAGGTAAACAGATAACCTACTTATAAATGCAAAATATTTGATCTGTTCACCATGAGAACGAACTCGATTGAAAGAAGTAATTATAACTGTAACCAAAGCTCAACAAGTGAAGTAAACTTGGGTAGCGTATCTAGTCGAGAGAACTGATGGGCGATGGAGAACGGAAGTTCTTAGGTGGACGTAGTGGAAGCGAGGCAAACAATACGCAGGTGAACATGGCTGCGTACTCCTCAAGATCATAATGCACGGAGAATTTTTTAGGAGGCCCTTAAGAAGCAGTGGATATAAAGACTGATAATACAGATGACCCTAGGAAAATGACGGATTAATCCCCATATCCGACTCAGAAAGGCGAAAGCAAACAGTTTCAGTAATCCCCTCACACTTCTGTCTTTGGGTAAATGATAGAAACGAACAGAAATGGAATCGAAAGCGAGCAACTCTGGACTCGGACAATGGCAGAAAAATGTCCCGGTTGATTGGTAAACAATAGATGCAAGTAAGTAACTTGTAACTCACATTGATACCTACTATGTAGGACGTGCGGTTTTCGAAACCTTTCCGCACGCAAAATGTGAAAGTTGTCCTTTGTCATGTACTTTTCATTGAACTTAAATGTGTCACAGCAAAAGTAATACGACGTGTACAGCAAGTCAGAATTAAGGCACAAAGGAACAGTTCTCCCCTACTTCTTGATTCCGTCAGGACCGAGGAAGTGAGCCGTCGAGGGGGAGAGGGATTTCAATTGCATTAAAAGAAAAAGAGCTTTTCGGAGAATAGCCGGAAACACGCCGGTGTAAAGATACCGCGGAAAACTTAATTCTCTACGTGCGTCCCACCGACTGATACTCACCCTAAAATGAAAGATGACGAAACATATTCAATTCGCAAAATTACCACAGCTATACAATCACTAAAATGCATACGGAGTCTTACCGATGGTCCCTTTTGCTTTGCACCAAAAGTGAGTAGAAGAGGTAGGAGGGAAGATGGAGTATCTCCCGTGACACTCCCTGACGTAGTTGAACGGTACACATAACTGACGCGATAACTTACTTTCAGGGTAGCTCTTCGGCCAGTATTAAGAGTTATTTCATCAAGAATGTCGGGACGGTGATGACCCCCCACACACTGCAACTCACAGTCTCCAAATACATTAGCGGCAAACACATTAGCGGGAAACGCACCAATGATACGGAGCTCGCGAAGAGGGCCACAATAGCGGGCTGTGCTCGGTGGAAAAGAAACCTCAGCGGGTTATGGAGGAACGCGATACTCACAGCGGCGCTTGGCGAGCCAGTCACAGCCATTTATCGCGGGCCTTACACAAGAAAACACTCCCGCCAAAATGAGCACCACTCTTACATTACCTTCAAATACGTGACAGTTTATATTACAAATAACTGAAAAGGTATCTTAAATATAACATATCGAGGGTACAGAGGACTCGTGACGCACGCTTAAGTGTATTAACGTACAGGACCAAGATGCAAGTGACACCGTAAGTGTATTAATAAAGACATTAACGAGACAGCACAAACTTTGGGATAGTATAATAGCACATTATTATAGTATACAGAATAGCATTGGCAGAAGACGCCTGACCTCGTATTAAAGCCAATTGAGGGCAAATAATTATCTTAAACGACACCCGTTCTACAGACAGGCTCCGGTGGAATCATTAATACGTTAACTACTACACAACAGCCCTACTATCTGCGAAATCGCGCAAGTCAAGAGAATGTTATAAAACCACAAGACCTACGAAATTCAGTCACTGACGGTAAAAGTATTAAAAAAATGCATCGATTGCGACTGATTGACGCCACTGAAGACAAAGAAGTTAGAACTACATTAGGTTAGGATGTCTCGAAAAGAAAGCCACACTAAAATAATTGAGTGCTACGGCCTACGAAAGCTCCACCGTGTTTCCACTTTGCTGGGAACAAGAAACATAAGAATTTATAAACTTATGGACACAGTTGCCTAGGACTTCAGTGTGTCCATTTTCCTACGTATTGGAAAATGTAAATCTTGCGAATAAGTCAGGATGGTTTTTATCTTGCAAAGATGGACAGAGAGGCATTTTAGAGCAGAAATGATTCACAATAATTAGAATAAGAGACCACGCGCATGTGCCAAAAATGTTCAATTGTTTGTAGAGCTTATGGGACTTGACTACGGGGCCATCAGTCCCTAAACTTACAAACTACTTATGAACTAGCTAAGACTACAGACGGCACAAATATCCATGCCCGAGGGGGGCTTCGAACCCCCGACCGTAGTGGCCGTGCGGACCGTGACTGAAGCGCCTCAGTCCCCTCGGCCACCGCGTCCGGCGCGCAAGTGCCGCCACTCTATCAGCACATACGGAGAGAAACAACGCCTCGAGGAGACAATACAACGGTCCGACATGATTCCACACGAAATTGGCATACATGAAAATTATACCGCTGATTTTGTCACTTAATTTAACTTTTCTCGTTTGAATATTCCTGTGTGCCGGACCAGGGACGTTTCTCTTTGGCGGACACAGACCTCTGCCAACTGAGGTACTCAAGCAGGACCGTCACAGTCAGAAACTTGTTTCTTATTTTCCAAACTGGCGTCAGCCATGCATGCACAGCTCTACGGGAGAGCACCTGCCCATCAAAGGCAAGGCCCACAGGTTCGAGCGCAGGCCCAGCACGCCGTTTTAATCTGCTAGCATGTTTCGAGATAGCGCCAACTTCGCTCAAGAGTGAAAAATAGTTCTACATTTCTTGAATCTTCAGTAACGTCAACAATAATTCGTTTTGATCGCAAAGCTTGCAAAATTTTGTTTTTCGGATAACCGGTTCGATTATAATCGTGCAGATCATCCTCAGACCTCTCGCTGGAGTTGTTTTGAAGAGACGAGGAGCGGTAAACAGCGGTAAACGAATGGTGACTCCCTTGTCTTCCGTCTGCTCATCGTCTCTGCAAAACATCGGGTCTGAAGATGGTCTGTACCATGTGTTCAAAATCGTTTTCCATCACACATAATGGAAGTCTTCGAACACATCATCGATAAAATGACCGGACAAATTTTCAGTTTCACCATCAGTCATTGTGGCTTTGTGAAGGGCTATGGAAAACACATGCTGTCAATGCTGCTTGTGTGCTTACTGGAAAACACCAACAGTTTGGCTCTCTCGATGTTGAAAAGGCCTTTGACAGAGTACCAGACGAGTTGATTTGGCTACCCCTGCGGAAGCATGGAGTGCCTGTAAAACTAGTAAAATGGGTCAAGACTGCTCCACGACGATCCAAGGTGCCGGGGACAAACTATTGCTGGACTATCGGACGACTTTCGTTTTTGTGTGACAATGCAACGCAGATCTCTCACCCTCCTTTTCAACAAATTCAAGAATAAGGTCACAAACCCTGGACGTTACTGTATGATGATGATTTGTTACTGGCCGCCTGCCGCAGTGGCCGAGCGGTCTGCGGCGCGCCAGTTACAGTCTGCACGGCCGCTAGGTCGGGGGTTCGAATCCCCCCTCGGGCATGGATATTTGTGCCGTTTCTAGTATAAGGTAGTTCATAAGTAGTGTGTAGGTTTAGGGACTGATGACCCCGCAGTTAAGTCTCTTAAGTTTAACAAACATTTGAACATTTTGTTACTGGCCTCTGAAGACAAGACAAACCTTGAGCTACGCTCTTGCAAAAGTACGACTACAGCTCAAAGTAATACAGACGCATTATCTCAACACAGATTTAAATGACTGTAACCACGAGAATAAATGATGATCTCCCACAAATAAAGACCTTTAACTCAATGTGCTCGACAATTACTACAGGTGGAAATCACATTGCAACAATCTCTAGCTGCATCACCAGTAAGTGAGGTGTACTCTGTGGGCATCCTCTTAGAGCAGACAAAATAGTAGTGGCAAAGGCTGATTTTAGTTCGAAAGTAAATGGGAAATGACCAGTAGAACGGCCTAGACAGCGATTACTGGACACCAAAGGAAGATATCAGTCCTTCACCCCGATAGTTCACAAAATCGTAAAAAAAAGGCCACAAAGGGACAAAAAAGTGGGACAAACGAAAGGAAGAAGACACGTTACACTATACCCATATATACGTGGATCATTTTCATCTGAATGGCTTAATATGGTAATATGCTCCAGAACTGTGAATATAGTCGTAACAAAGTAGTGCTACAATCACGTTCACCACTATAGAAAAACACAAAACACCGTTGATGCTACCAAAGTTTATAATGAGAGATTCCTAAATTGTCCATCAGTTAATCACTATGACACAAGAAATATTTTAAGGGTATTTTCGGGCGCTACAACGACATTTTTAAATTGTAAGCAACTAGACGCCTTTCACTTACAATTATGTTCCTGCAGAATCCATTTCTTTTAGATCCTGAATATTTTATCAGGGAATAAGTTTCAGATTGGCCAGCAGAAGTTAAACAGACGGTTACAAATAAATAGATCGCTTATTAGGGATGTTAACTTAATACTTCTCAGCGAAATACGATTTTTTATCTAGGATTGTGTGACCCACAGAAAGCTATAAGGTTGAGGGCGGAGTTAAGCTTTCCCCTCGCGCTAGTTTCTTGCGGGTGCATATCGAGTGATGTATATGAGTGGCAATCTGTAAATGGCAAGGAAGTTGTTGGAAGTAATTCGAAAGTCATACACGAGAAAACGGCATAACTTGGCCGTCTCGAGTCGTTTGGAAAGATTTCAAGAGAAACTTTGTAAGATTTGCTGGAACTGCGCTGGTCACTGTCCAAGAATTTTTTCACTCAAGAGAGCTGATAACAAAATGCCTCACAATACTTGTGTTTGAAAACGTAGAAAAGCCAGTTTATCTAGTAACGTTATACAATAATTCCTCACATATGCAACTAATTACTAGATTCTAACAGAAATAACAGCATAAGAAAACCTTTGCAATTAAGTTTTTAAACATGGCATATTGTCGTAGTGATAAAAGACTTAACGTTGCTTCCAGTCATATTTAAAACAGCTCTGTGCAAAAACCTGGATCCCAAGGTCAGTTTAATACCTAGATAAAAAAGAAAGGGAGCGATATCACCTTCCAATGAAATTGTTTCATGGCGCAGCTCAATGTGGGCGTAAGAGGTAAGCCCGCAGCAATGGCGCCGGTGAATTCTGTTAATGTAACTGCATCGCTGGCCCTATCTGTTTTTTATTATGTGTTAGAGTCAAGGACAGTCGTAGCCGGTCGGTAGGGTGCTAGAGAGCTGCCGTGGTAAATGCTTATATGGATCGTTCGCATAACTGACTTTAAACTGATTCACCATATGAAAAGAAAGTTTCCTGAAACAGGAGTTTGTTACATTAAATGGTCAAAGCCTTCACGCAACTGGTATACAGATAGTTCAGTTAAAGGCAGTGTGCCACGTCAAGTGTGATTATAGAGGAGTAACATTACATGTTTATCAATTGAAATCCTTGTTTAAAACAGTTATATTCAATTTCTTAACCCGTACACCACTCCACTTTACGACAAGACAGGAAGAAGAGATATACGAGATGGCGAACAACGTGAGTGCAACGGTAGGTAGGATATAATTGGAAACTGAAATTCGTTTTCCATTCGCGAAAAATTAGTCGACGGTTTTTAGGATCTAAAATCGGCGACATTTTCTCATCAGTAAATGATAAAAATCATGAACAGATAAAAACTAAGAGAATTCCTAGGGTTACTGGGTAGAGGAAGCGGGAATGGAGGATGGAGGGGTGGGGGCGTTGACACTGGAGATAAGTATTTACCCGATCCTCCAATTCACATCCAATTCGGTCGACGGAAAGCACAACGGAAAAAGGCTAATTCGAAAAGGGTTTTCTTAGTTTCCTGCGGGACCCCTTCACACGCCGAGACCACGATTTATATGGGGCCAGCAATTCGCGGAAATACCTGCGATAAAATCCACATATAACTACTAAATTCACAGTTGGACTCAAACAAACAACGTTTTGGTTACCAGCAAATCGACTCGAGAAGCAAGCTATATTATCCGTTTCTGGAGACAATACAGTATGGCCGATTGTCTGGTTAACGATGTTGTTAAAGCGACTCGGTTCAATGGAACGAAGGAGTGAAGCTGGCAGCAGTCAAATGCGCCGCGGCCGCATCTCGACAGGTGCGCGCCATGAAGCAGGGGTCGTTAGGTGCGCTGACGTGAATGGGGCAGATGCGTCTTCCTTCCGGCTGACCACACGCCGCGGCTGCACGACGCTCGCTTTATATTCCTAGCGCCAATAGCATGCAGCGTCTTCTAAAGGAAAACACATCGACAGCAGTGCAAAACACTCTCAATTTGATTCGTAATTTTGCGAAATATTTTTAAGGCGGACTAGCATTTTCTGACACTCGAAAGTTTGTGACGGACCGAGTCTCGAACCTGCATCTGCAGCTTTTAGCGATCGGCCGCCTTTTACCTCTCGACAAAATGGAGCACGTTTCCTGGCACGACCCAAACTCCTATGTGTCATACTTATTACCGTCTTCTAGTCCCGTTACACTACAAAGTTTCCTTTTCTGATAATAGATGTTAGTAAGGTTGACATTTCTTTACTACGTACCTACCTTTTAAAAATCCGTTTTAGGTTTAGTTTTTAATACTGTATTTTTATATCGCCTAGCTTTTCTTAACAGACAGTCGTGTTTCGGTGACCATACCAAGTCCTTTCATATATGTGTACGATTTTAGCTTTTTGGAATTCTCTGAGTAATTCTAACTTACATATATTACAGTGTTAGCTATTCTGGGCTTCCTATCGATGCCAAATCTGTCTTAGGTGCCTGTAAAAATTTACATGTACAGGCAGAAAACATAGTCAAATGTTCAAATGTTTGTAGGGCTTATGGGACTTAACTACGGGGTCATCAGTCCCTAAACTTACAAACTACTTATGAACTACCTACTACTAAGGACTGCACAAATATCCATGCCCGAGGGGGGATTCGAACCCCAGACCGCGACTGGCGCGCCGAAGTCCTCTCGGCCACCGCGGCCGGCCATAGTCAAATTTCATCGAGGTAGCACAGTGGTAGACTGCTAGACTATGAATCCAAAGGTCGCGGGTTTGATACGCGCCAAGTCCTAGGATTTTTATCTGACACTTTCCACTTCTTTTACCTCTGACAATGTTGCTGCTGTGAAAATTGTCGAGCAGCACCATGGTTTGGAATCCACGGGAAACTGTAGGCCCCCACCTTTAAATGGGCGGGTTACGTCAGTTCGAAGGTCGGAGGAAGGCAAAGGCATACCACGTCCAAACAGGACCTAGTAAAGCAATGTGGTGTTCAAACCAATCTTAACTTACTTGTAATAAAATGCTGCATTGAACCAATTTCATTTCAGTGCATTATTAAACAAAGCTTTGTATCTCAGTCAGAACAAAATATGGGACACATCTGATGAAGTAGCCCTACTTAGTGCTTCCCTACAATATAACCGTGGCTTTGTAGAATGCGTTATGCACGCTATGATAGTTTCGCTTTCTATGTTTATTTTCAGCTTCACTTAGTATCGAAATCAAGCTGTCAGATTCAGTGTACACGCAAATTCGAGCCTAATTACACTAGTATGTCGGTGAAAATGAAACAAGTGATCGCTATCCATTAATGAAACAAACTATGGTTTTGTCGGCGTTAAGTTGATCCCTGGCAGCTTGTTTTCTTTTGAAAGTTTTCAACAATTAAATACAATCAGCTTCCGACGAAACATAGTCTGTGGAGTTACTATAAGAGATATTTACAAAATTACATAATACAACTGGTGACGACAGACGCATGAAACTGTAATGAGCGAAATGAAACAACTCTTAGAGATTAACTTGCAACGACTCAACTATAGTTTCGTTGAAACGCAAATATGTGGATAGAATAAAATTAGCAGAACACACTGAAGCACTGACAGGTCTAGCTCTGAACAGGTAACTAATGCTCCCTGTTAGTGATCAGGTAATACAGCAATCCCTGGCTAACTGGATAATTCGTTTCCTTCGAGACATTTCTCGGCATTATTGTGGAGATACGATTTTGGTACATACCCAGCCGAAACTGATTTAATGTAAGCACTGACGTATTAATTCCGCTGTTTATAGTACAATGCCATGAGCCACTGCCAGGTATTCCGTAAATTATAGGCCCCTACTATCTACCTGACTAATAGCTCCACTGATCCATGTATCATCCTTGCGTATTCGCAGCGGCGTTCCAAAATGCTTTTAAATAAAAGTAACGACCACTCACCGAGAGTCGCATAAACCACAGGCCTCTTCACAATAGTCCCCTTCGATGGAAGTCCAAAGGTGCCATCATTTTTGTCACCACCGGAAGCTGAAATGGTAAGTTTCTTCATCAGAGGTTTCAACATCTTATGACAATAGTCCGCGTTACATTGTAGGTTACAGCATTGTCGCTTTTACTAATTGAAGAGAGAACTGTATTCGATAGGCGAGCCCTTGGACCCAGTAAATAAAATTATTCTGCGCTTTGGACCACAACTTCAATTTATTAAACAGAACACCCACAAGAAGGCCGCTTCCAGCAATGGCCCGACACTTCTGTGGATTTTAATATATTGATGATGCGTTCCAACGCTCAGATCAATTTCCCTTCGTTTAAAGTTTTACACCTTAGATCAAGTTTTGAATCCGATATATGACGTATATCCAATTCAAAATTCGTCGTAAAATATACTTCAGCAGTATATATCAACAGGTTATTTACCAGACAGTGCCAAGAAAATGTTTAGAATTTATTATAATTAATTTTAGTACAGTGAATGTAGGTATGTTATAAACAATTCAAGAGCAAACAAAATAAATTAATAAAATAAAACTGAATTAACAACTAATTCCTAGAGCCAGCTTACAAAATCTGGAAGTTAGCTCGCTTAAAGAGGATTGTATGGCCAGTAAAAGAGATAAGGAAATAATGAAAGCGGCCTGCAGTACTCTTGGTACAGTAGTTGGAACAGTGCTTCATAAAGCACGTAGAAACAACACTTCTCAAAGTCATAATGTGTGCAGAACTGTTACATGGCCGCAATGCATGTTTAATGGTGATGATGTCACAGCCTGTTCAGATTCGCCAACAGTTTCAGAAAAAGAAACTAACTACATGTAACGAACTTGCTCAATAATTGTTAAACGTCACGAGTAAATATAATGGCGAAAAATGACTAAGTTAGAGGAAGACATGCTCATGGTCTCGCTCCCTGTTCTGATCCAGTGTTGGAGGGACGAGATGCGCTGGCCAACTCCGGCCACAGTGGGCTTCGGATATACGTGTCCAGCATGCTCACGTCGGTCGCCCACTTGCCACACTGGTTTCCTGATTTAATTACCCAATTTTTACCTGGCACTCTGCTCCAATAAGAGTAGTGAAATAAATTAAATTTAAAGTCCATTACGGCCATTAATCACTGTCCTGCTATTCAAGTTGTGTCACGTACTGGCAACAGGTAGGTGAACCAGACTGGAACTGGCGAGTAGCACCTTGTTAAGTGAGTCGGGCTTACCAGTTGACAATACGCGTCCCCTCTGCAGCGGTTCCAGTCCTGTGTAGGGTCAGACTTTCACTTCTGGTGTTTGGCCTGCCTGGTCAGGAGTCTTCGCGCCAACCGACTGTATTACATTGCTCATTTCTCCGCAGGGTCTCATCGAGTGAGCTGTGCGGGAATGGCCCCGCGGTCTGAGATGCCATGTTACGGATTGCGTGGCCGTTCTCGTCGAAGGTTCGAGTCCTCCCTCGGGGATAGGTGTGTGTGTGTGTGTGTGTGTGTGTGTGTGTGTCAGTTTAAGTAGTCTGAAAGTCTAGCGACCGATGACCTCAACAGTTTGGTCCCGTAGATTTACAACCATTTCAACATTTTCCTCGGACGGTTAAGGACGCTTAGTCCAGTGTTCCAGAGCAGGGAGGTTAGAATAGGGGGAGGCGCCCTCAACGCCACAGAAGTGAAGCCACCGTCGTCATATTGTAAAGCCAGTAACATCTGTGGTGACGAGTGTGTATTTACTGATGAGTTAAAAGTGGTACTTTATATAAAAAGAAAGGTAATCTGTATTACCTATTAGCAAGCAAAACAAGAAAGTCATCTGCTATTTTAGACACAAAAGTTTGTTAAATTAATACTTACTATTCATTTCGGTATTTTCCCTCAATGACTTCGAATTTTCATTTTTAAAATCATCTGTTCAGATCTAAACTTACGAAAACGATACAGCTTGGTTCTGTCATTACTGGGAAAATCTTGTTTTCCATTTCCTGTGAACTACTACAGCTGACAACTTCAGTTCTTGTAAAACACCTGCGTATTATCCCGATATGTAAGTCATGTATATCGAATGAGATTTTGCGTTAATAAATCACAATTCGGCCATCTGGAAGGTCTGTATTTGTCCACATAAGTAGTCTATATCTAATATATACCCAGAAATGACAGTCATTTAAATGTATGAGAGTTAAAAGGCAAGAACCACACAGAGCTTTAATCAGAAGACATTTCCGTGGCTCCACAGGATGGCGCACAGGCTTCAATCGACAGTTAAGCTTTGCGTAGTGGCGACATTTCCCCTTATTTTAACCTCCTTGTTCCAAGTTCCGCCTCCAGGTTTCACCCTCTCCCTCTCACTTTCCGACAGGTAGTTTCCTGTGTCCAGCAGACAACAAATAACAAGTGTGCCAGTTACGCCCTCTGTTAGCTTACTCTTGTGAAACAGGAAGCAGCAGAATAGTTTTAGAAACCATATCAACCAGGTTTTTATTTATTTTTATAATCTTTTAAATTCCGTTTTAATGTACAGTCGGCGACAAGATCATTAGCGACGGCGCTGAAGCCCTGTCTGCAGAAAGAAGGCGGTCCTCCCCTTTCTAAAGACCATTTTAGGAGTCTCTTGAAGCGATTGCAGAAACCTAAATCTAGAAGGCTCAATGGGGAGTTGAAGGGTTTGTTCAGAGTGTTATCATGTTGCATACGGAGTTTCATATAATTAATAACTACGACTACCAAAGGCAAAATAAAAGAAGCTCTTTTTTTCCAACGAAGACAATTTTTAAGTAAGTCTATAAATGGAACGATTAGTCTTTTGCTTGATACATCCAAATTTTGCCGGGTAAGTAAATTCCTAGATTCCGATAATCGTTTTCGAACGCATCACTTCATATCATGCGGATATGTGATTCAAATGTTTGTTAAGCTTATTGGACTTAACTGCGGGATCATCAGTCCCTAAACTTACAAACTACTTATAAACTAACTTATACTCAAGGCAACACAAATATCCATGCCCGAGGGAGGATTCGAACTCCCGACGGGGAACGGCCTCGTGCAACGGAGCATAGCGTCTCAGTGCGCCCGGCCACTCCGCCGCGGCCGAAGATTTTCGCACGCCTGTCGATGAAAGAGCGGTCGCCAGCTACGTAGACTCAACATTTTGCGTTATGTCTTGGCAGAGCGTATACAGAACAACGTCGTATCAAAGGTCAACCAAAACTGTCCATACGTCGCTTTTCTGAGAGTTTCGCCAATTCAGACAGCATGACACAGTCCGTCATTAATCTTCATTACAGCCGGAATACGTCGGTCGGATCGGAACGAGTCGGAAAAACTTGACTGCTCTGTCAAAGGGACGGGCGAAAAAAAAAAAAAAAAAAAAGAGAGAGAAAGCGATATTTTTGAAATTTCTTTCACGCTTGCTCACCTGCAACTACAATGACATATACGAAACAATCGCGTTAATGCGCAAACCTGAGACGAAGACACTGAATTCCGGAGGAGACATTCTGTTCGTCAGCCGCTGTACAATGGCCCAGGCTGCAAAACCAGTCTCTCTGAAAAAGGAAAGACGCGGCCGCCTCACGTCGAGCGGAAGCAAACCAATTCGCAGGCTCGAGTTTAGCGTCAAACACTAGTCTCTCTCCTCGTACCGTTAGTCACTTCTTCGACAAACTAACAGGCGACGTTCTGCACATTCGACATTATTTTTCTCTCAGAAACAACTCTATCACTCGCACTGTCTATTTCGCCACATTTTGCTGAAAATTCCGTTATTGTGGATTAGTTCCACAGTCATCTGTTGTCTTAACAGTAACTTATGTACAGCTCCACAGGCCCTAATCCTTTCTCGTGTTCTTAGTTTGAAAGAATATGTTACTTTCATTATTAGCTGCTAGCAAATTTAGCACACTTCGTTTCAATCTACATCTCCACCAAAAACTATGTTTTGCTTACAGCCTGCTATAATCCACGCACCAGTGTGGAAACTTAACAAGTGATCGTGTTCCTCACAAAAGTTCACGAAACCCACAATATATACGGGTACGATTATGACTGATGTGTTGTTTGTAGGCTACGTAAAAAATATTTCACGCTGGTGTTTTCACCGTACACATATGAAGTATTCCGAAATGTAATAAATGCAAAATATTAAATAACTGTATATACTATATATTTGTTCCACAATAATATTTATTTTGTTGTGAACTAACTTTCGGCCTCTTAGGCCATCTTCAGACAAATTAATAAAGTATTAAGTTGTCTGAAGATGGCCTAAGAAGCCGAAAGATAATTCACAACAAAATAAATGTTACTGTGGAATAAATATATGGTGTATACAGTTATTTAATACGTCTATGTTCAATCAAGAACCGACGGAAGAGTCCATAAAAAAACTCAAAACAAGTAAACACCATTCAAACGAAAGGAAAAATGTTCTCTTTACATACGAACTTTTTTACATTTTTTGTTGCACCTGTGGCAGTTGTTTCCGTTCGTAATATGATTGTGTTGATGACGTGATGTCGTACTGTGCGAATAATACACTTTTGTTGTAACAAAGCTTGAAAATACCTAAGGGGTTAAATTGGTTAATTGTTAATAATTAAATATAATGATTGGACAATAAAATTACTTCCTTTCTCTGGAATGTCCGTGTTGTTGTTTCGAGAGTTTGCGCCACCTAGTTTTTTGGGTGTAAGCAATCGAAACGCGTCGTAGAAAGAGATAGAAGTGATATGTCAATTATAAAATTTTTTTACCTGACCATGAACCTCCAACTGCAAGTAGGAAAGTTTTTTTTTCGGGTTTCTCGAATATATTACTTAAAAAGGTATCAAAAACCTTCCGGTTTCTAGATGCTCAGTACTACTAGGCTAAAATACCATCCCTGGAGTATAAATAAAAAATACGTAGTTTCCCCGCTATGTTCCGGCCTTTGCCCTATTATCACACTTGCCATATATTGCTGTTTCGTGTTGGCCACTTTAAACCTCTGCCACAGTCAGGTCAGTACTGTATTTCCTTTCCTCTGTGTCCTGGAACCCTGTTCTCCGCGACACTTTTATTTGCCCCACTCTCTAACTTCTAGTACTATCATTACCGTTGCGACTTCTCGACCAGATGATCCCTCCTTCAAATCCCAATGTGGTTACAGTGTTCTTTTTTTTATTTCGCCTGGATTTAAATGTTGTTATCAACATTATTGTTGAGACATCGACGCGCAAGTCGCCGAAGATCTGACAAATTTGACTTCGACAGAGTGGCTGAACATCGCGAACCAGGTATCCTAGTCAATAAAGACACACTACGTTTCATTTCATTTGACTGATATCGTAGCGCAGCCGCGCGTAACGGTTAGTACAACATACACCGCCAGCCACGACACATTTGAGATCGCCTGGCCGAAGTTTCAGCCTGCCGGTCGCTAGCTAGACACACAGCAGCGACAGAAATAATGCGCCACATTCTGGGAACCTTAATGAGCTGCCTGTCGCTAATTGCAAAGCCGTTATCAGCGGATCTGGTCAGGAATCCGTACGACCACAACGCTAACTTCCCTGCGGTATAATTAGCCCGTCTCACCGACGCCCGGCCAATCAGGTCGCTGCTTTTTCCCCCTCATTTGTACCTCTTTTGATAATTGTTGTACGCGACACAAACAAAGGAACTAAACGCTGTCGTTCTAAATAACTAAGAAAGGCCATTACTAGTAAATGCACACGCGGCTTTAACAGTACCCACAAACAACGTTGTTTTCGTTTTAAGTTGGTACATCACGTATATCCGCAATACAATGGGACGGTGGGCCGTGGAAATATAAACGTTTTCAGCTTAATGGTTGCATGGAAACAGCTCCATTGGAACGGATGAAGTCAATTTTTGGTGAGAAACATCTTTTCCGTTAGCGTAAGTCCTAATTATTTTCTACGAAATAGGGTTATTTTTTTCGCCCTCTTTCTGCTTTGGTGCTGCAGTAACCCAAGTCTCACACATTCAACAAAGCAAAACTTTGAGATATGCGCCGTTGTGTGCATAATAGCGTATGGAGTTATTGTTCATAAATGTTACGAACGTACTTGGTCTACAGCTGGACAAGGTAGACACCTGTCGGCCTGGATGAAGGCAGCACTAGTCCTTTGAGGTGTTTATTTGGTGCTGAATTGATGTACGAAACATTTATTACTAGTTAATTGTTTATCCACACTGGCTTCCGCTGTGTCGTTCTCGCGTCACCTGCATTCATTTTACAAAAAATGCTTGACATCACAGAAGTTTGGACCACATTACCACGGTAGTATAGAGATCATAGGGATGAAAATGTACCTACGCCCGCCGCGCGGAATGGTCGCGTGGTCTAAGGCATCATGCTACGGACTGGGCGGCCGTTCCCGCCGGAGCTTCGAGTCCACCCTCGTGCATGGCTGTATATGTCTTGGCCTTATTGTAAATTAGTTTAAGTAGTTTGTAAGTCTAGGAACTGATGACAATAGCAGTTTGATCCATTTTTTACCCAAGCCCGTTTTTTGCATCGTTAAATAAGTGTAATTATTATTATGAATAATTATACCCAATGCGGGTATGGTGATTTCTACGCCACTGACGATTACTGAATTACCACTAAAACTCAATATGCTTATAAAGATTGCTGTAGTTTTCTTGACATTACAGAAACGTCCCAACTTAATGAAGTGCAGTCAGGGACAGAAGAATGGCGTAAAATTCGATAATGTCGGGATGGAGAGCACCAGTCTTTGCTAGATGAATGGGTTTGTGGACTTACTGGAATGTTCGGTATAGTTCTTGTTTCGGTTAGTGTGCATGTTATCGGATACATCTGCCCTTTAGTACTGCGGCAGCATCAGTACTATAAAGAACATAAGACATATGGTTTTGTCTGCCACTGGCCAAATTTTGTAGCCTTAATTAAGTGTAAATAATACATCTGATAGAAAACAACTAACCACATGTCTAAGATTTTAGCTCGTTTGCCGGTTATTCTGTTGCTAATTAACATTGGGCTGCTTACAACCGTAATAACGACCTATCGTCAATGGCTTTACAGTGTCCCAAACTTCATACTTTCAAAACCGTCTGCTTGGTTGATTAACTGCCACTGAAAACGAAATAAGTAAATTCAGAAGTAGAATGAAAATGCACTGACTGTGACACGACCACAAATGAGAATTAATAACACGCTTCACTTCCTGAAATTGCATTTTGCACTGGTTCTGTTAACTGACGAGCTCCTAAAAGCTTAACAGAAAGAGTGAGCGGACACGAGCTGGAAAAGACTCACGCGAGCACAAGACGGCAGCGGAAATAGCTTGGATGAAGTGTAGCACGATTCGGGCCAACTTTGCGCCTCTGTTTTCTCGTGCGCAGGCTTTTTATCCTGGCCACTTCCGTAGACATTCCGGTAGGAAAGCTGCACTCCAATTCCGGCCTAACATTAAAAATGAAATACCGCCAAAGACCGCGTAGCCCCTCTTCTTACACCAAACCGTGACAGGGTCGCCCTGCAGGCGACACGGCGCGGCTCAGGGAACCACTTCCCTTGTTGTATTACACATTTGCTGACACTGTTTAACGGTATCATTCCACACGAGTTCCAATTTATCGTAATTTTACTCTAGAAAGTCGTATCGCGACAATAATTAGTATTTGTACGTAAGCGGCAGTCGTGATGTCATACTAACCACATTTTTTGGAGTGCCTTCTTTGAAATATTGTGAGATATACGCACTTGTGACGCTCCGTTCTTCTTAACTTCGTCTGTTACCGAATACCAGACTGAAGAGCAGTACTAGAAAATAGTTCAAACGAGAGTTCTGCAAGATGTTTCGTTGTAGTATATACTGTTGCGTTTCTTGCAAATGATCCTCCACCTGCTTCTACTTTTGCTACTAGTTCCACATCGTCACTTCACTTCACTTCACCGTTCTTGTACATCCAGGACTGCTCTCTTGCCTCTACCGCTGCCGTCTATGTAACCACGATATGTGTCAACGACATTACTTGTACTACGAACAGACTACAGAATATAGTCCGTCATTTCCAGGTTATCAGTCAGCTTACAAACTACTTAAACTAAGGTAAACTAACCGAAGGACAACACAAAACACCGATGCCCTAGAGGGGACTCGAACCCCCGACGGCGAAAGGTCGCGCGCACTCTCGCACGGACCGCTGCCAATAAGCCGTGCGTAGTGGAGCGCCGTGTTGCGGTGCGCGCGGCCGTTAGCCGTCGGGGGTTCGAATCAACACCACCTAGAGAGAAGGCCGCGGCGCTCTCGTGTGACTTCAGGCAGAGTAGGTTGCGCGCGCATAGCTGACTGGGTAGCCGCTGGGGCACGGCCCACTATGCCGAAGCAGCGAGCCAGTCAGCTATGCCAACACCGTCTAGATACAAGGCCTCACAACACGTCCGTGTCACGTCACACCTATAGGCTGCCCTCACAAGCTCACTGGCTGAAGCCGCGAGGCAGCGGGCTGTCCCTCAGCTGCCAGCCAGTGAGCTTTCGAGAGCAGCCTATAGGTGTGACGTGACACGGACGTGTTGTGAGGCCTTGTATCTACACGGTGTTGGCTATACACGCGCAACCTACTCTGCCAGACGTCACACGAGAGCGCCGCGGCCTTCTCTCTAGGTGCTGTTGTTCGAATTCCCCCTGGGGAATGGATGTTTGTGTTGTCCCTAGGTTAGTTTCCCTGATCTTACATAGTCTGTAAGCTACGGACTAATAACCACTCAGTTGAGTCCGATAGATTTACGAACATTTGAACTTCCGCGCGGCACATTGGAGTAAGACAATGCGCCATCAGACGTCGGATTGCTTCGTTGCCAATCTGATTTCATTCCTGTCTTGGCTTTCTTTTTGTACACAAGATCGACTCTGGCATATGTGGAAGCAGCGTGGACTGCTACACTCCAACACACCCAGAGCCTCTTTTATTGAATGCCAAGGCATGTAGCAACGGCTACAGCCAGCAATGTTGGCAACGTTCTGTACTAGTATCATCATATACAACAGTTAACAAAAACAAAAAAAACTTCGCTGTGGTATCTCCTGTCCTTCATGGTGCTGCATTTTGCATGGCCAGCCTGGTGAGCGAGTGTAACAAGCTGTAAAATTAATGCTTAAAACTACACCAAACTATTTGGAACGTAGATTGAAACCAATATTCAGCAGCAAAAAAATTGTGATCCGGACGGTGTTTGTTTATTTAATACTGTACGTATGCGTAAATAAGCAACAAGGAGCACGACGTCTCGTAAGATTACTGCAATTATTATCATCACTGAGCATAATTATGAACATGAAACGAGAGCGGGAAGACAGTTATCGTCTTATAACCAATGGCAGGACGGAGGTCCACCTCTCCACTCGAGAGACTAGGATCATAAGTCGTAGCATTCCCCTTTGGTTCGCAATAAAATATCAAGAAGTTAAGAAAACGTTCTACTAAATCTCTCCATTCACCGCTCTAATTCTAGTGACGAAAGGTGTTCCACCATTGTATTTTCTGTCGTCAGTATTTTCGAGCCCAATGTTACACCGATGTTTCCATATCGGCTACGAAGGAATTTAAATCGGTGCTAAATAATTGCAGAAGAGTCACATGTGACATACATAGCGCGTCATAGTGGGGCAGTGGAAGAAAATTCGAGTATTCGTTCTTCACCCCTGTATTTAGGAATGCCATAAGGAAAAGGGTGGAAGCAACATTGCACACCAAGACCGTCCGCCAGATATCTTAATGTACAAATATAAAGTACAGTCAAAAGTAATGTAGATGGAGGTGAGGTTCCTTGAAAATGTGCGCGCGGTCAAATTGGGCGCGTGCAGGGGGGCAGATGCACGTGTCGCACAACAGATTGCGAGAGACTGATTGTGGCCGCGCCGGCGCGCGGCACTGTCAGCTAAACTGCGCGTACAATTTTTCAGCCGCATTATAAAGCGGAGAGGAATTTTTCAAGCGTCGCAACTATTCATCGGATAAAACGGCGAAAATCCGAGCGCCATGTGGCCCCGCGAGCGGCAAATACTGGCCCACGACGCTTCATATTTCAGTACCCATTTTATCGGTAACGAGCGAATATTATATTTAACACTTACATTTTGGTCGCCGTATTTCCATTTGGGCTGTTACGGCATAATAACCACTTCCTGTGCAAATTATAACTGATACGGCGGTGAAACGCAGCAACCAAAATGCTCGGCGAATATTTTTATTCCCAAGAGAGATTTTCTGAAAACTGCGCTTGAAGTGGGTGTTTTCTGAAAGTGTTTAGCGTTCAACAATGTTACAAAATCTGGACAAAGGTAATGGTGAACCCTTTCTTTTCTTTCTATTTCATTCGAGAAAGTTCTCTACATGTGTAAACCTGAAACTGGCCTATACTTTTAAGAAAAAGACGCGCGTTAAACTAGAGAGTAGGGCGTTTGTATCCGTTTAGTTGTAGCCGAACACACAGAAAATCGAAGCGACAAGACAATTCCATATACCAAATATTACTTTTATGGACTTTGGAAAGACGCGAGATACTTAGTCCTATTCTGAAATATTACTCAAAGAGCAGAATATCTGAATTGCGAAATATGACGACGTACACGTAGGAAAAAATGAAGCACCAACTGTCTGATAAACACCTCTTGCAGGATCCATATGTTGCAATAATTATCTAATGTCATGTAGCAGGCCGTCGTCTCGACCAATAACCTCCGAATTTCGTCGATGATCCATTCCGCTACCTACTTGTGTTGCCCCCTCCATCTAACTTTAATATTACAGTCGCAACTACATCCACTGCCGTCTACTCTGATAGGCTTTCTTTTTAGGGTGTTGATTATACATTACTTCAGCTTTATTACAATCATTCTTGGTTTGCAGCAGAGACAAACTACTCTTCCAGAATGATGTTTTCATTCTGCCGCTAATATGAAATTACCTTGCAGATAAAAACTCTGTGCTGAGCTATCCCGGCACACCTCACGTCCCGTCCTCACAGCTATACTTCCGTCAGTATTTCGCCTTCTTCCTTCCAAACTTCACACAAGTTCTCCTGCGTACTTACGCGAGAAAGGCAAACGTCAAGGGTTCCAATCCCAGCCCGGCTCATAGTTTTAATCTGCCAGAAAGTTCCAACTGTATTCTTATTCCAGCTGGCACGTCTCAGACTGTTGGAATAAACTACAATACTTACATTTCGCGTAAAGATCACGAAGATAAATTACGGCTCGTACTGAGGCGTATAGCCATCCTTCTTTCCCTCGTTACATTTGGGAGTGGAATAGAAAAGGGAATGCCTAGTAGTGGTACAGTGTAGCCTCAGCCACGCACTTTACGGGGGGTTGCGGAGTATATAAGTAGACGAATCTGATTTCAATAAAACTGGAAGCAACTAGAACGGTTTGGCGACGTAAGTCCTGGCTCTGGATCACCGTCTGCTGCTATCAAACCTCCTTGGCAGATTCTGCAGTACACTGGGATAGGCTGAATACAGGGCAAGACTTAACGAGAGACTGAAGAAAGTGGTAGAGACAGCTTCACTCGATGATTGATTATTTTCAAGCACCTAATGATAAAGTGTCTAGAGCTCAAAAATTGTCAAACATGTAAAAATTATTCCTAGAAATTAGGTATCTAGTCATATATTACCCAAAATTCAGTCGCGCATTTTTATGACGACATTTTTCCTTAATAGGCTATTGATTAATCTTCCTACATCCATTATCAAGATCGCTTAACTACGTCCGCAGGCGCCGGAATCAGCTGACCGTGATAGGCTAATACAGTAGGGAAAATGAAGCCACTTAATGACTTTATAAAAGCGTTTCACACTATTTTCTGTCCCACTGAGGAAATCCGAACGAGCCGCGCGGTCCGGGGGCCACGTCGCGGATTGCGCGGCCGCTCGCGTCGGAGCTTAGAGTCCTCCCTCGGGCAGGGGTGTGTATTGTCTTTAGCTTAAACTATTTTGAGCAATTTGCTTTTTAGGTATGGTCCGCCTTGAGCAAACAAAATTGTTTTTAGTTTCTCCCAAACATGTTTCGCTGGCGTTGCAGCATCATCAGTGGAATATTTATTTTATACTATCGTAATACCACATGTAGTTGTATTTGTGGTTCTTTAACTCATAAAACATCACTGTGTATTTTTGACAGTTTGTCTTATTGGTGAATTTGTGGTGTTTTCAAAAAAAAAAAAAAAAAAAAAAAAAAAAAGTTCAAATGTTTGTTAAGCTTAAGGGCCTTAACTAAGGGGTCATCAATCCCTAAACTTACAAACTACTTATGAACTACCTACAACTAAGGACGGCACAAATATCCATGCCCGAGGGAGGATTCGAACCCACGACCGTAGTGGCCGTGCAGACCGTGACTGAAGCGCCTCAGTCCCCTCGGCCACCGCGGCCGGCGTGTGGTGTTTTCACGTCGTGAACAAGCACTGTGGCACTTTTACTTCACTCAATGTTTATGTTATGAAAACAGTTTGCAAGTCTAGGGACCGATGAATTTAGCAGTTTAGTCACTTGGGATAACAAAAATTTGAACTGCCGAACGAGATAGCGCAGTGGTAACACAATGGACTCGCATTCGGCAAGACAGTAGGTTAAATACACCTTCGAGCATACATATTTAAGATTTCCGTGATTTACCTAAATCATTCCAGGCAATTATGGGATGGTTTCCCGGAAACGGGGTGGCCGAATCCCTGCCCCATCCCCACCTAAATGAGAGAAGGGATAATAATGATAAAAATAAAATAAAAGAATTCCAATGAAAAATCTGATTCTTCTTGAGAATGATATTTTTCTGTAAAAGTATGAAAGGCACTGTTGAGATGATTATGATGAGTTTCTGGTAACTCTAAGCGGTGTTACCTTGTTCGATATAGCAACTGACCTACGCTATTTATGTAAAACAGTACAATTGAAACGAAAATACATGCTTTATCAGAGGAAATACGGCTAGACGCTATACATCAGAAAGCTATATGAAGTAGATGAGTGGTCTATATGGAGGAGAGTCACCCCAACAGTAAAGGCGCCAGTCCTTGGCGAGAGAAGCGGCCGAGCGCCAAAACCGAATATGAAGTAACCTCAGGAGGCTGATGTGTCGCGGACGAGATTACGCGGCCGGGTGAGATTTGGCACTCCGCACCGCGTAGGCTAATTAAAATTTTGTATTTTTTACGTTAAAAAAATAAAAACGATTATGGAGGCAGAGGGAGCGGTGGCAGAGTGGTGCAATTTTCTGGCTCGCGGAACAGCTGCAGCCCCGCTGGCCGCTTCTCTGTCTGCACCACGCTTCTCAACCTCCCACATAAGCCAACAGCCTATCGTATTCGAGATCCACCTAATAGAAGGCTCGCTGAGGCAATCGAGAAAAAACAGTGCGGAAGCCGTTTTATGAAATATCCTCCCCTCACACGTTATATGGTTTGCGATAATCCCATAGAAACGTTCTTATGTCCACTCTCAGCTGATGTAAGATATTCATCGTAACTTGTACTTGAGGTGACTGGAATAACTGCCTAAAAGACTACTACGGGTCTGCTTTGTTACGTTTATCTCACATTTATTTAAGATGCGACCCCCACAAACCGGAAATGGTATACTCAAAAGGAAGTGGAGTTCCATGTGCAACCATACTCGTCATGTTGCCTTGCGCATCGAAGAACAAAATACCATACGAGTAGTCGTGATTAATATGTATTTGCATTTGTGACACGCGAATATCACAATGAATCTCTGTGCCACGCAATTATAGCACGGCAGTAGAGATGACGGCACAAAAATTTCACACTGTGCAGTTGTACCAGCTGATCGCTGGTAGGCCACCCAAAAAAGTGCCATGCTACGCCGGTCCCCATAATAAACACGGAGCAGGAGCAACTTGAATGTCGGTGTGAAGTCAAACTGCCAGGTAGGCATCAGGGAATGCTTGTGCACTTCCAGCCCATGTCTACATCCGTAAAAGACAGAGATAACTTACCTCGATTCTGCACGACAGGCGAGTTTTTATAATCCGTTTATCTTGGCTAGCAAACAACCTCCGCGGCATATCCGAATAAATACGGATATCGCGAGGGAGGAGGATTATACAATGTGGATTATCGACAAAATATCACAATACGCTCGTCGTTTAGAGGGAACGCTATTTCTGCCGTTGTGAGCACGGATTCCATCATTCTCAGCTCGCAACAATACTGCTGACATGCAGAAGGTAAGCAGCTTTCGCTAATCTATCCGTCAGCCACGTGAAGTGCTCACTGCCTCTATTGTCGCTGCTCTAGCTGCATTTCCGGTGGTTCGTATTGCGACTTCCACACAGTACTATCTTGTTCTGTAGCAAAGAAATTCATCTGGATGACTAATGTGGCCACAAACACACGTTTTTCATAAGCCATCAATTAATCCATAACTACTGCTGTTATTAGTCCAACCACATCACTTCCGTTCTCAAAGGAAGTGCTTAGAAAATAATGTCAACACTCCTCCATACGCACCACGTTCTATCTTCACTTGTTCTCATGGACTTGACATGAAATATAAAATACAGACAATACACTCTATTTATAGTCTCTTTTTAGTATTGCTGTTTTAATATAGTTTCAAGAAAACAATGCCTCCTATCTTCGAAGAATTTGACATGTGTTGTCGCCGAGTACACACACAGGAAATCTCAAAAAACACCGACAAACTTAGATCACGGGTTCCCTACACCAAAAACAGAAAAATAAAGTTTCTTGTGCGTGACCTATCTCATACAATACATCAAAATCTCTCAACAACTGATGATATTTGCATCCCATTTCATACGTGTCACAATGTTCCCCTGGAAGAGGAGCCGTCAAAAACGAGACGTGATTCGGATTTCACGTTAAACTGTAGGTGCCATTTCCCAGCTTGGGTAAGTGGAGGTGTCTAGGGGCATGTAAGTCGCCGAAATGGCGTCCATTTGCAAGACGTGCACAAAGCCACTAAGCCACACGAAATTATCTTACTATGTCGTCCCCTCTAGATATAACTAATTTTAGCGGAATACCAGTAATGTGCCCCGAACCTACAAAAATTTTTGTCTTAATCATACGCTAGCTCTTTCCTTTATCCACTATTAAGCCAATTCCCATCAATTCTTCTAATGGAATACTTAACACCGTCAAAGAAATGACGTTGTCACGCGCTATCCTGGCAATTGTGCGTTGCAGGACGGAAACTGCGGAAAGCTGAGGCTTGATTTTGACCACTGCTAATAAGTGCAAAGGTTCAACTTCCAGGAGCACGCAAAAACATTTATTACAGCAAACCTCTTCGCCTAGAATTATCCGTCATTTGTTTGTTGTTCTGTCTTGGTTTCTTTCTTTATTTTCTTAAGCAACGTTTATTTGTGTGTTACTTGACATAAAATTCTCCTTTTCAGGAAGGAAAATTTGCGTTCAACGGTTCGCCAACGACGCGGTGATATGAGACTGTGCGGATTGTGGGTGGAAATGTGGCGTGTGCTTTTATAAGGACGTGCCTTTAACGACGGCGCCTCCACTGCACCACTTCATTCGCCACGGAAAAAAGTACTCCGTTTCACCGGAACTGTACTTTTCACTCTTTTCAATACATTCAACTTCGCTCGCCATATTTCGGGATATTCGAGACTATTCCAGTCCCACAGAGTTGACGAGATCGCACGGAGAATGGAACGAAAACTATTGTTTATGAAAAAAGTGTCACCTGTATCAGATACATTACACAAAATAAATTATTTTCACAGCAAATATAAGCTTACGTCGAACGCTTGATGTTTGCACACTGCAGCACGTAATTTTAATGAATGCATCCTGTTTAAGCGAAAAACTAACAGTGTAGGAAGAGGCTGTCAACCTCTGTACAGTTCCTTATGGACACCACGAACGCAAAAAAATGACCAAAAAAAAAAAAGTATTTTTCGTCCTCTCGCTGCGGCGTAATATTTAAGAGCTCATTCCACGTTTCTTAGCCGGCTTATGCAAAAGCTGGCTCGCTACGTCTGCAGTATCTTACGGAGGATTACCGCACAAATCAGTTGCCGCTCGTCACCCAGTTGTGTACTTCCTTTGTGAGGCCCGAGACTCCCGTAAGAACGCAGCTGCGCCACGAAACACTTTCCAATCCGAAGCGACCGCGGAACGATAGCATCGCCGCTGCAGGTAAACCGCTAATTTGACAGCATACGTGAACGCTGGCTCCAGATAGCCAGGCTGCAGTCCATAACTAACCAAATAAGAACTCGGGCCTCGGTTAGTACTTAAGATGCCAGCCACCTGCAACGTACCGACGAATGCCAGCTTCTTCCTTTCAATTCGGACCTTTTGTGCCGAGTATAGACTGTGCGGTATGGCTATTCTTTAGTCTTCGCGGTTCGCCGCACTTTTAAGGCGCCCGTGCACGTAACCGCAAGCTCGACAAATCCTTTGCCTCTACGAAGTTTAAACACGCTTGTAGACGCATCGGTTTGTGAAACAAAATGTGTAGCTCGGGAGGATATGATTTGCTCGATTTGGCCGACTTAATATTGATTTGATGCGGAAAAAAAAAGAAAGAAAATGTGTCGGGCGATGCGTGGTTCATGAAAACGTATTCTCATCTTCACTTTGTCTGAGCTGAAGATATAGAGATGACCGATATAATTATCTGAAGGCAAACAGAGAAATTTATTTGAATCTCGTACTACTCGCAACACCTTAAAGCAGAACACAGTCATTAGAGAAGTTACAATACCACACTAAATTCTCGCAGCAATACTGCGATTTCACGCGAGCTGAAGGACAGAAGGAAAATTACTCCTCCTCCTCATGCACCCTGTATATCCGGTTTGGGATAAGGGTAGTTTGTGTGTTATTGAATCACTTTATTGGCCATTATTTCATTTGTATTCTCCACAAAAAAGGATAACGTGTTAACTTTGTGTGCAAATCTCAGATGCATATAACTGCAAAAGAAAACACCTAGGTACTGCGTTCTTCATTTTTTTTTTTTTATTTTTCCTTAAATACTAACAAACTGCCTTGAACGTTCAACATTTAATCGTTTGGCGTGAATGTTACCGTAGCCAGTCTTATCGAATTCCCCTTTAGCTCGGATTGGCTTGCACCATTGCTATAACAGTTTGTATGAAAATACTTCTTGCGGAGACCCTTTCGAAATTAGATGATGTCTGGTAATTGTGAATCCAGTCTTTAGGAATGCCGCAGGAAATCTGATAGGACCGTTATTATTTTTTGTCTACGTAAATTATCTAACGGACTGGGTGAATATTAATCTGGACTTTTTGCAGATGATGCTGTGTTATACGGGGGAGTCTGAATGCAGTAGCATACAAGATAACACACAAAATTTCTAACTGATGTGATGAATGGCAGCTGGGTCTAACGTTGCTTGACAAAATCGTGTTGATTAAATATCTATGCGTAACCTGTCAGGGCGATATGAAATGGAACGAGCATGTGAGAACAATCGCGGGGAAGGCGGATGGGTCGACTTCGATTTTTGGGAGAATACTGAGAAGACGTAGTTCATCTGTAAAGGAGACCTCGTATAGAACACCAGTACGATCCATTCTTGAGTACCGTTAAAGTGTTCGGGATCCCAAAGGCAGGCAGGTAGATTCGAACGACACACGAGTGTTACAGACGTCGCCCGGGAAGTCAAATAGGAATCCCTGTAGGGAAGACGACTTGCTTTCCAAGAAAATCTATTGAGAAAATTTATAGAGCTGGCATTTGAAGGGGAATGTAGAACGATTCTGCTGGCGCCAACTGACATTTCGCATAAGGGCCACAAAGAAAAGAGAAATTAGGGCTCGTACGGAGGCATATAGCCATTCGTTTTTCCCTTGGCCTGTGTAACAGAAAAGAAAATGACTAATAATGGAACGAGGTACCCTCCGCCACACACCATATGGTGGCTTGAGACGTGTGTACGTAAATGTAGAATGTTACGAAGGTACAACACATTGGGAGAACTAAGTTTCTCGAGTACCATCGTAACATGCGTGTATAAACAGGCATGATGCAGGTCTACAGACTGGGCGTATAATTTTTGTCATGCTCGTAATTCGATCAGTGCTCCTCTGTTTGTACACAAAACGGTAGAAAAGAACAACTTGAAGCGTTCACATATCTGTACAAAATAATCTGCCGTAGGTACACATCCGACACTATACTGATGACTCCATGTGTCTGCCGGTGATAGTTACACTGAAAGAATATCATAGAGGAAACCCAAATTGTAAGGCCGACTATTGCGTTTTGGTTCATAATATATGTAAACGGCTTCAGAAATGAAAAGAGGCTAAGTAAACTGAATTCTTCACTGCCATCAACACACTCTGTGAAGAGAACGTGGTAATGCGAGAGAGCAACAAGTTTGGAAAAGTAACTCTAGTTGTAAATGAAAGATGCAGGAGGCCAGGGCAGTGTCGCACGAGCGCAAAAACAATCGCCGGGTTCATTTATTACGCAAACTAATTACGGCCGATGACGAAGCAGCGGCCGTGGACCAGGGCGGCCAACATTCCAACAAAAAGGAACTGCAGCCACATTCCTACATAAGGCTGTAGGAAGAGAGGTGCAATATTCGTTAAAGGCGCAGACGCGCGGGAAGCGGGCTGCGAATTCTTCCCCAAAGCGTGTAAATTACGACGCTCGGGGTTGGTTAGTGAAACAAATTACACAAAGCTCTCAAATCTATATATCAAGACAACACTGTCTACAATTCTGGGGTGTTAACCAGCAAGGTGGAACAATGGTTAGTCCACTGGCAAGCGTTACGGAGCAGTTATGCTCAAATTCCCCCATGACCTTCTAGATTTAGATTTTCCGTCGTTTCAAGTATATACCGTTATGGCTTCTCTGAAAAAATCGTAGTCTATTTCCTTTTCATCAATGTACGTTCCGATATTGTCCTCCTTCCGTAGTAACGTCGCTGCAGACTACACGTTAAGCCTCTCTTTCTATAAATGCCTCTGACAGCGCGTAATTGTAAATGAAACTACCTTAGAAACACAGTTAAAAGAGAAATCTTTGACTAAGCATAGAGTGCATCTTGCCCTGCTACATCCAGGCACGCCTCCCAGATTTACCTTTCTCTACTTCCGAAACTTTGCAGAAGCTCTCCTGCATACCGAATGAGCGAACGATTCATTCTGGAAACGTAGTCCTACACTACTGCGTTGCAACTTTTCCGCAACGTTCTTTCTTCCAAGGTGCTATTCTACAAATGTATGCAAGAGAGGGGGGGGGGGAATACGAGCGTACTATGGGCAAAAGTGAAGCTAGGAGTGCGCGTCGTCGTCACTTGAGTCAGTAGGAACATTCACCCGCCCAGTGCAAGGCGCCGGGCCTGCAAAGCAGTTTATTTTTGTCAGGAAATATAAATAAATCTGTACACCAATTTACAAAAGAGTCCTGAACCGTCTTTTGCTCGGTAACGTACTGCATCATCTTTCGAAAATAAAACGTGGGTTGTACATGTAATTATTTCGTGCAGCTGAGTTCACCACAGAGCAGGTGTTAATAACTTTTTTATAAGTATAGAGAGTATACCACCCCAAGGTAACACAGGATGAAAACATACCGGTTGCTTTATATGTTTATTTAATCACTAATAAACCGACTTGCTGAGAAGAAACTGCTTTACCGATTTAATTAGGGTAAACAGATACGGACTGCAAACACTTGTCAGCAAATGGAAGGGAACTGATTGTTCGAGGTTTTGTTGAAAGAATCATTCCGCCACAAGTGACTTCTTCTCAGCTGCTTCCGAATGCGTCCAGAGTCTTCGATAAGGATCCAATAGTCAGTACGTTTACAAGCGCTTCACGCATCGGTAGCTGAAAAATAATTAGAAGACGGAAAACAAAATCTCCAGCGCACGGCAGCGCGGTCAGAGGCGGCATGTTACGGATTGCGCGGCCGCTCCCGCCGGAGGTTCGAGTCCTCCCCCGGGAATGTGTGTCGTCCTATTTAGTTTAAGTAGTGTGGATCTAGGGATCGATATCCTTTGTAATTTGGTTTCTTAGTTACAGAACTTCGAAATTCTGAGCCAGCGTACAACAGTTATGCTTGACAGGGATACTCAAAGCCGCGGTTGAATGGCCGAGCGCTCTAAGGCGCCTTGCTGTGGGTCACGCGGTTGCTCCCCGTCGGAGGTTCGAGTCCTCCCTCTAGCATGGGCTGGAGTGTTGTCCTTACGTTAGTTTAAGTAGTTTGCAAGCCTAGGAACTAATAACAGCAGTAGTTACGTCCCATAGATTTACAAACGTTTGAACATTTTTGGATGTTCAAAATCAAATGGTTGTAATCCTAAGGGATCATACGTCTGTGGTCATCGGTTTATAGACTTGCAAACTACATCGACTAACTTTTAGTAAGGGCAAAACAAACATACATGCCCGAGAAAGGACTCGAATCTCCGACGCGAGAGGTCGCGCTATCAGTAACGTGGCGCTCCACACCACGCGGGCCGTCCGTCCTTAGTCTTAGTTAGTTCATAAGTAGTTTGTAAGTTTAGGGACTGATGACCCCGTAGTTAAGTCCCATAAGCTATACAAACATATGAAACACACCACGCGGTCGTTCCCGCGCGGTCGACAGGGAGGTTTAGCGGGATTAGAGCCTGCTGGAAACTGTCTTCAAATGGTTATACAATGGTGATTTTGCTTTGCCTGTAGAGAGTCTGCAACGTTAATTCCGTTTCGAGACAACGATGTAGACCATGAAATAGAAATTATGCACTGCATTTATATGCTGTACTTTTCAGGAATACATCCTCATTATCCCTGAGGAGAAAAAAAAGTCACGATCAACAGAATTCTTAAGTCGTCGTCGTTCGAAAAATTTCTTTTGTACACTTTTCACCTCTTGTATTTTCGGACTATAGGCTACGTGGAAATTGTTTCCGAAGTGGGCCAGAACTTCCTTAGCTTTAATTATTTGCTGAAACTGAAATAACCGAATTTATTCAAGAAAAAGTTTGTTCCGCCGCAGCAGGCGACAGTCGCCACTTCCTATTGTGTCGCTCTGCCGCGAAAATGCTCTCGAATTCCCCGAATTGTTTTCCATCGACGCATCTGATCGTGAAATACCCGTGAGGAAGAAAAGTTGTAGGTCGCTCGCAATCTCAATGCCGGCGAGCTGCGGAGGCAAAAGTTCGCCACCTCCTATTCAGACAGACGGGGCTCAGCACATCAGCTCCGGCGAACACAAGAGTTGCACGAAGCTTCAAAAGAAGGCGTCTTGTGAACAGTTGTGCCACTTTGGGCGACAGAAAGATGTGGGGGAAGGAAGGCGGCAACTTTACGATGCAGAGATAAGGCAGATGCCCATTGTCGGCACGCGAGATAAGACAGCTACACTCAAAACGGCGCGCTCTGCATTTGACATGCCCCAAGCGGCACCGGCCATTTGCATAAGCGCCGACCCGCCGGCCTAAACAACACGGAAGAGTGGTAATTAACGCCGAGTGGAGGTGGCCATCCGATGGGCTCCTGCAACAACGGATGCTCGTCAGCGCACCAAACAGCGACCGATACCCGTAATGGAGATACTCTACTGACACGGAAAAAGGGGCGATAGATGGGTAAAGAAGAAAATTTGATTTTTTCTGTCTAACGCGAGTACCAAATTTTGCAGTATCATGCCGGCCGCGGTGGCCGAGGGGACTAAGGCGCTCCAGTCACGGTCTGCATGGCCACTACGGTCGGGGGTTCGAATCCCCCCTCGGGCATGGATATTTGTGCCGTCTTAGTTCGTAAGTAGTTTGTAAGTTTAGGGACTGGTGACCCCGTAGTTAAGTCCCATAGACTATACAAACATTTGAACATTTTTTGCAGTATCATATTTTCTATTCTCTTCACAGTACGTTTTATGTCCAAATATCGCAGCTTCATGGCGGATATCTGGTAGCGGCTGGTTCGCATTACGTTCGCAAAGGGAAATTTTTCCAGGTAAAGACAGGAAAGGATTGGCGTCGCCGTGCAGTGTTGGTTCATACGCAGCATCGTAGCAGACTACGTGTGCGCCTCAGCTATACTTACTGTAAACTACAGCAAACATTTTACATTGCTTTATTATCCGACAACTAACAAAAGTTACTGACGCTATAAAATGGTTTATTTACGTGGCACACAGCTGCAGGCTGGTGACATTTGACCTATGACTGATCGCTGTCCTATTATGGCAAACATCCTGTATGAGTACAGATTTAGTATAGTATGGCCTAGTTTCCCAACACGATAATTTGCGATTTCAAAACAAATATTTTGTTATGTTTTGTTTATTTATATTGTTTTTTTTTCTACCCTGCAGTTGACATATATTGTCATGGTGTGCCACTTACTTGCGTGATGTCCTTCAGTTTACAATATGAAGAAAATATTACAAAAAAAAAAAAAAAAAAAAAAAAAAAAATTAAAAAATGAAGCACTTTCTGATGTTCTGCAAATTATTCGGTCACTAATCGTCTTTTCTTCTTTCTAGGTAAACTTCAGGAGACAACTGAATGTCGCAGACACAGATAAAATAACGCGTAATTTTCACAGATATTATTTGCAAAGAAGATATATGAAATGTATGCAGAAATAATTTCATGTAACATATTTATATGTCAACAGTTTTTTATCTTCTGCGTAAACAATATATGTGTAAGTTGCAAGTTAATTTATCTCTGCTGCGATAATCAGTTGCCAGCTGAAAATGGCGGTATCATGCTCTGACAAGCACTAATGGAAATGTCACTTAACAAATTTTGTAGTCGCAAATTCATCACTTTTGACTATTATATCATACTTGACTAAACCTCAAGAGTTATTGGTATAACTCTTACAAAGATGGATACAGCTGCCAAGGACATTACTTCTAAGACAACTGAGCGAAGTATGCTTGAACACAAATCGAGAGTTTCGGATGCTAATTACGTCGTACTGAAGGAGGGGTGGAATTGGCTAATATGATGATAAATCTACTACTGGGCAGTTCAGTGCTAGAATATTGGTAACGCACTGATTACCCTTCTTGTGTTTACAATGGATTTTTGTGCATAAAATTAATCTGCAACCAACAAAAGGTATTATCAGCCCCACCATAGATAGTTTCACTTTGCTCCTTGAAACTTTCTGGCTGAAAAGTGGTAATTTGTACTCCGTCTACACGGCAGACAGCCACGGTGGAGTGGCCGAGCGCATTGAGGCGCTATGCTCCGATGCGTGAGGCCGTTACCCGTCGCGGGTCCGAGTCCTTCCTCGGACATTTTGAACACGACAGACAATAATCTCTCCCTTCGCCCCTCTTCACCCCCCCCCCCCTCCAAGTTTAGTGGTACGATGTCCAGTGAATACCCCATCTGAAACCGAACACAGATCAACGACGGAAACAGGGGGAAGGACTATCCAAATGGGCCAACTTACCACAGAACATGAGAGAAGTGCAACGGAGAGTTTCCCTCGTTAGACAGTCAAGCTCAAGACTCCGTAAATTTGTAGTGCATTGCAAGGCACTGGAATTCGTCATAATAGTACCGGATGTGAATGAATACCATTCTCAGGTGCAAGTAATCGATCGTTCGAATTAATTTGTGATATTTCGGCAGCCACATTTTATTTTACTACTCTTCGTTTCTGTTTATATATATTTCTGTTAGCTCTTTATACAAGTAAAGGATTGCCATGTATTAAATGTTAGTCTCAAGTGACACTATTTGATGGAATCCGTGCAGTAAAGCATTTTGAGCTCCTGTCAATGTTTGTCAGATGGGGATGAAACGTTCGTGAATTGATTTGTGGAACTACCACGGCATACTAGTCCGGAAGTTTTAACGAAATAACCATCGACCGTGGACTCCTTCGTGCCCAACCCCATTAATCACAGTTATGGATCGTGTCACAGGAACACTAATTACGACTGCTAACTTTTTTTTGTTACTGAGGGTTTTAGCGATCTAATTGTCATTTGGATATTTAAGATGAATAAGAAATTCAATCGAATAAAGTGGAGGAAGATAATAAGTGCAACCTCGATGAATAAAATATCCCGCTGTTTGCCGGAAGCGATTAGACAAAATCCAGGTAAACCTAGAAGGGCCGAGATTCCTAATGTCCTCGAGTGGAAATGCTGTCACGACTACTGCGAAAGGGGGCAATACAATGACGGTTAACTATATTTTATGAATGCCAGCGCATCAACTACATCGCTAATTTATTTGCAAATGCTTATTTGGGAGCAAAAGCTGGATTGTTTGATTTGTCTATTTTGAATCGCTGCTTTTCGTCACGGCCTACTGAAGCAGTCACACCCGCGCTTGATTGTACACGACGCAAAGCATTGTCTGAAACTGGAGAACCTAAATGTGGAGCTCTCTCTCCGAAAGGCGTGTACGTAAATAATAAAAAAGCTAAAGAAATATAAACAGTTTAGGAAGTTTCATTAACGACTGAGAGTTGGGCACCATTGCGGTTTCGTTAAAACTGCCAATATTTTCTCGTCAGAGCAATTTAAATTCGGAAAACTTATTTAGTGTAGAGTATTAGCGGCCAAAACAAAGGCGGTGGGCGTGTGAACGGCCTAGGCCGCGCGGGGCTTCATTCGTGCGGTGTCCCGTTAATCGATATCTCGCCATTATGGCCTCCACAATGGCCTTTTCAAATTTCTTTGCTGGAGGATTTGAAAAGCAGCGACCGTGGAAATTGGATGGCGCGGGGTGACAGGGCAGCGGACGGCGGCTCCCAGCACTCGCGTAAACAACGCGCCGTCTAAATGCCGCGCAAGTAGCTGTCACCACGCGCACGTCTCACGCCGGCCACATTTTGTTTTGCGTATGTTCCCTATACTTCCTAAACAAAATTACTCTAGTAAGGAAGATTAGTGTTTAACGTCCCATCGAAAGCGTGGTCTTTAGAGTCGGACCTCACGTGGGTAAGGATGGGGAAGAAAATTGATCCTGCCCTTTCAAACGAAACATACCGCCCTTTACCTGGAGCGATGTAGGGACTTCACTGCGCCATCTCGATCGGTAGTGTGGTGAATTAGCTACAAAAACGGAAGTAAAATTGCTGTGTCCAATGAAGCGTGATATGACTTGAAATGTTCTAACTATATAAATGACATATCATATACGATCGGCAGCACTATTAGACTGTTCGCTAACTATGCTGTTGTTAGCAACATACACGAAGATTCGCCGCGGTGGAGTAGCCGAGCGGTCTAAAGCGTCTCGCTGCGGAGCGCCCGGTTGCTCGCCGTGGAGGTTCGAGTCCTCCCTAGGGCATGGGTCTGTGTGTTGTCCTTAGATTAGTTTACCTAGGTTTAAGTAGTTTGTAAGCTACGGACTGATGACCACGCAGTTTGGTCCGGTAGATTTACAGACATTTGAACACTAAGATTCGGACAAAATTTCCACTAGGTTTAATGAATGGTGACTGTCTTAAAATATGAAAAAATTAAGATATGTCTCTCGCAAAGTACCAATGGTATTCGGTTATTATAGCAGTTGTGAACATGAGCAAGTCACGTCCTATACTTACGATGTGTTGGAAGTGTTCCAGGGCCGAGCAGAATAGCCGCGTAGTACAACCCTTTGCCCCACTGTGGTATTTTCACAATACCACTATTTTATTAGCTTCTCCGCCTTTTAATGTCGTAGTGGTAGTGTGAGAAAACCACCCATAATTTTGTAATTATGTGAAACAAATTTCTGAAAATAAATTAACATATAAACTCCCTTGTTACTTCGTGTGGAACAGAAGCGGGCCGGCATAGTTCAGCATATAGGACGTAAGAAACAATGATATGAATAAAAATCCGCCCCATTAAACTTGATATTGTACAGTATTACGTCTTTGGTACCAACTCCATTCGGAATACATTTCGCAGGTATTTTCCTAATGTTCCACTTTGCACACCTGTAAAATTATGTTGTAAGATTCACAGTTCAGGAGATATGACGACATAAGGATTTAGCTGCACGAAATCGAAACTGAAAAGGGTAAGTTGTAGGGTTGAAGACGATAGACATTGAGAGAATGCCGGCCGCGGTGGCCGAGATGTCTGCGGCGCCCCAGTCACAATTTGCACTGCCACTATGGTCGGGGGTTCGAATCCCCCCTCGGGCATGGATGTTTGTGTCGTCTTTTATAAGGTAGTTCATAAGTAGTTTGTAAGTTTAGGGACTGGTGACCCCGCAGTTAAGTCCCTTAAACTTAACAAACATTTGAACAGTTGCGAATTTTGAGGAAAATTTAATTTGATGTGCAGCAAAGAGATACAAGGTATGCTACGGTCTGGACGGCTGTTCCTGTCGGCGGTTCGAGTCCTTCCTCGGGCATGTGTGTGTATATGTGTTTTACTTAGTGTAAGATAGTTTAAGTATTTTGTAAGGGTAGGGACTGGTGACCATAGCAGTTCGGTCTAATGGGTTTATGAACATTTGATTTGGAACGGCCGCCCAGTTCGTAACATGGCGCCTTAGAGCACGCGGCCATTCTGCGCGGCGAAATTTAAAGTGTTCCAGAAAAGTAGTATGCACCACCAGAGTTAATCGCAAATATTTTGCATTACTTATCAGACGTTTGGCGTCCTTGTGATGTCTGTATCATCATATGCATCTAAAAAAATTTGGAGAGACTTTTATTGAATCATGATTGTTCCGTACCAGACACTTTCGTGGTATTGCACGGAAGTGACAGATTTCTCGCGAAAGCCTGTTGGACAAATTTAGCGTCCCTGATTCAAGTAAGCGATTATTCCGCATAAAGTTCACGTCACTAAGAGGGGTCAGTGCACAAACCGAGGTATTTAGACATTAATTTTTCCCCTGACTCTATACAGGAATGCAATTTGGCGCAAAATCAATAATAATGCTACGAAGACCTCTGCCCTGCAATTTAAAACGGTACCTGTACGTGTAGATTTCACTGAAATCGTTCTAGGACAACAGGATATGAATTCCTCCTTAGCCTTAATGAAGGAACCAACCTTGCATTCACGTGAAGTGGTTAGGAATTGGGTGGGAATTTCGGCTCCGATCATGCTGAAAATAAGTAGACGATCGCAAAAGCAAGGAAACAATAGTGCCGACAGCGGAATCTGAGGCAAGTGCGCCGGAAGACTGCGGTGGCACGCACGGTGAGTCAGCGCGACCTGTGCGGCCTTTTAAAAGGCGTCGTTAATTCAATTATGAAATGCTGTGAAATTTAATGCGCCGCGCGCCCTAAGCCGGGGATACCAACTTTGTTATGGATATTGTCGGGCAAAGCCGATTTATCTAGCGATTTGGCGTGCGCCTCTTATCAATTTTCAATTAGTACGCCGGGATAAACGGCTGTAGCAATTTTGGGGGCTTATTGCAGTCCTCCGGGAATGGAAGAGTCGGCCATCTGCCGCGACACGCTTATCGAGCTGCCAGCATCGGTCACCTTCGACAGCCTGCTATGCGCGTTCTTCACCTGATAACTCGCGCCACAGACATTTCCAGGAAAAGACGTCATTTCTTTTAAGGGAAAAACACTTTCCATATATTTCGCAGCACAGTTATTGATCCTAACTTTCATTTATCAAGAGTCCTAGGGAACTATGATGTTCTTGCAAATGGAACTACCTATTTCTTTTAACGCTCCCCATAGGAGGTTCGACTCCTCCAAAAAAATGTTCAAATGTTTGTAAAGCTTATGGGACTTAACTACGGGGTCATCAGTCCCTAAACTTACAAACTACTTATGAACTACTTTACGAAATAAGACGGCACAAATATCCATGCCCGAGGGGGGGGATTCGAACCCCCGACCGTAGTGGCCGTGCAGACCGTGACTGACGCGCCTCAGTCCCCTCGGCCACCGCGGCCGGCTCGACTCCTCCTTCGGGCATGTGTGTGTGTGTGTGTGTGTGTGTGTGTGTGTGTGTGTGTGTGTGTGTGTGTAGTGTCCTTAGCATAAGTTAGTTTAATTAGTTTGTATGTCTAGGGACTAATGATCACTGCAGTTTAGCCCCACAGCTTTACAAACATTTGTACATTTATTGCCGGCCGCGGTGGCCGTGGGGACTGAGGCGCTCCAGTCACGGTCTGCACGGCCACTACGGTCGGGGGTTCGAATCCCCCCTCGGACATGGATATTTGTGCCATCCTAGTTCGTAAGTAGTTCATAAGTAGTTTGTAAGTTTTCTGGACTGATAACCCCGTAGTTAAGTCCCATAAGCTATACAAACATTTGAACATTTATTTTAAAGCCTGCGACAACGAGAAAGAACCAGACATTTTCCGATAACTGGAGCACGTCGAATTATTTCAAAATTTAGTGCAATAATATTATGCGTTCTGAAATTGAGAATGTAGCCAGCTGTCTAAATGGTGAACGGAGCAATGTCTTTGTTGGATTCCAGGAGATAATGAGCGAACGAGACTACGATCTAATGAACATGTCTATGGGAAACATGCAGCATCTACATGGACGGGCTTGACCCAAAGCCGTACTGCATGCACAAGTCTACGGGAGAATTTTACCTAGCAGTGGATCGCAAGTGCTACTGCTAACGGTGACAACACTTACCTTCCGGCAGTGAAGATGTTTGTTTGTAAAGCTTATGGGACTTAACTACGGGGTCATCAGTCCCTAAACTTACAAACTACTTATGAACTACTTACGAACTAGGACGGCACAAATATCCATGCCCGAGGGGGAATTCGAACCCCCGACCGTAGTGGCCGTGCTGACCGTGACTGGAGCGCCTCAGTCACCTCGGCCACCGCGGCCGGCCGGCAGTGAAGAGCATTAACGATTGGTACTAAATTGTGTTGTTATGGTCTTCAGTCCAGAGACTGGTTTGATGCAGCTCTCCACCCTACTCTATCCTGAGCAAGCCTTTTCATCTCCTCATAAGAACGGCAATCCACATCCACTTGAATCTGCTTACTATACGCGTCTCTTGGTCTCCCTCTGCGATTTTTACCCCACACACTTCCCTCCAATGCTAAATTTATGATTCCCCGATGTCTAAGACTGTGTCCTACCAAGCGATCCCTTCTTTTAGTCAGGGTATGCCAAAAATTCATCACGAAACATAATTATACGCCACAAACAACGAACAACACCACAGCTCAAAGCACGTAAGGCGCTAAATAGCCCATTGGAGTATATTTCATTATAATATCCAAGCTAAAGTACAACAAATCAATTCGTTTTCAAAATAAAAACGTTTTATCGTTGCAGATGACAAGATGTAAAACAGGCCATTGCTTAATAAGGGCAGCATGCAAATCTTATCACTAACTTCATGTAGGTATGTAAGCCCTATTATATTCAACGTAATTCTCAAATCAATTTATCAAAATGTCCATACAATAAAAAAAAAAAAAAAAAAAAGGTAACAACCACCCACAGAAGATGCCACAATAAGTGCCGAAACATTTCTGGGTGAGATATATATATATATATATATATATATATATATATATGAGTTTTGCATATGGCGGATTTCTTCACCAATTTATTATAGCAAGCACGGAAGATAGAAGATCTGCACCATCAAAAAATGATCGTTCTTTGATTGTGTTTATTTTCGTTCCACAAATAAGTCAACATAGGTCAAATGTAACACAGTCCCGCAGAAGCAGCATAAAAGCACCTAAATGTGCAGTTAATTACAGAGAGCCAGGTGCTCTCTTTATAAATATTCTGTTTGATATACGTGAAGTGACGTTCCGAGAGGGCTCCGTGGTTCCTATCGAGATTAACAGTGTGCAACTCTAACCAGAGATCGTTTCGAATTTCATGAAACTGTCGCATCTGCGAACGACACCAAAAGAAAGCAAGCACGCTGGAGCAACAATACTTGTATATTACGTGTCTTTGCAACTGGAACGTAGCCAAGTTTCCGTTTTGGAAGGCGTGTGCTGCAGTTCCCACTCCAGGTTTTTATTTTACTTCTGAAATTTCGTACTCTGTCCTCTAATGCACTGAGTATTTTACAGTGTGTTATATTAAGGTGGTAATGCATAGATAACGATTGTTTCGTATTCTCAGATCAGAATCATAAATGAAATATTCACAAGACAGCGTGAATTAGCGAGGAACAAGTGTAAAGCTCCACAGAGCACCTACGTGTAACACACATACTCCGAAAGCCACCTTAAACTGTTGCCCTGTACCACTTCCAACAGTTTTCTTTGTTTTCGCACTCGCAAAGGGAGCAAACAACTTTCTGTATGCCCCCCGCCTGCGAGTGCACAACTCTGTTAGCCTGTCTTCTTCGTGGTCTTTACACAAAATGTACGTAGGCTGCAACAGAATCGACCTGTAGTGGGCTTCAATACAGATTTTTCTAAATATCTTCAGTAGCTTTTCGCGAAAAGAACGTGTCTCCTCTCCAGAGATTTCCATTTTGGTTTATAACGCATCTCTGTAATACTTTCATGTTGGCCGAACCTGCCACTCACAAATGTAGCAGCACATCTCTTCCTTCAATCCAATGTAGCAAGGATACTGAACACTCGAGCAGTACTGCACTTGTTTTCAATCCGCGGTCTGTTTCGAATATGAGCCAAACGTTCCTACACTTCTCCCTGTAACCGAAGAGGCCAGTTCGCCTTCATTCCCCCTACGCTAGCGTTTCATTTTATAAAAATCCTGCAAGAAGTGCTAAATAACTAACATTTCACAAGGCAGTTATAGGATATAATCAATCGGAAATGACAAAGTACCTCTACAAAAACACTGTGTTTTAAGTTTAGAGATTAACTAACAAGCCGCGGTGGAGTAGCCGAGAGGTCTAAGGCGCCTCGCTGGGGAGCGCGCGGTTGCTCCCCGTCGGAGGTTCGAGTCCTCCCTAGGCCATGTGTGTGTGTGTGTGTGTGTGTGTGTGTGTGTGTGTGTGTGTGTGTTGTCCTTAGATTAGTTTACCTTAGTTTAAGTAGTTTGTAAGCTACGAACTGATGACCACGGAGTTTGGTCCGATAAATTTACAAACATTTGAACATTTTTAACGAACATGGGAATGCAGTTACTAAATACTATAGTTTTTTGTGTCTCCGTCATTATGGGGTGAATGTGCATAAGGAAAAGTACGTCGGTGCAAACTATCACTAGGTATTAAACCACCAATGAGCGCCCTACAAAGCCTAACCAACCACTAACAATGATAACAGCAAGAGATGTTTGGGCGAAGAAAGTAGGCTACTGTTACAAGAATCCAAGGTTTCCATAAAAAGCTAAACCAAATCGTAAAATATGTACTGCAATCAGGGAAAACGAACACACTCACTGATTTACATTTCTTATAATAGATATCATGATGAGCATCTGAGCTACAAGATTTAGTACTAGTAACCAAAAACACAAGTAACGGATACAGTTTACTCAAGAAAGATTTTTAAGAAATGTCAGACAACAAAGGCTCATCTATGTCGCTAACGATCTCGTAATTAATGAGACGTCGGCTCACGTACTCTGCTTCAAGAAAACGGTTTCTTGCAGCACTTACGGGTAATTTATATGGGTTAAAAAAAACTCTGCATCTGTCAGTAGCTAGTGAGGACTTTTAAGTCAACTAACAACCCTGAGTCTCGAATGTAATTCCGAACATAGAAGATGGTTGTATTTTCTTCCTGTAGTCTCGACTTATATAAAATGCCATCGATGCTTACGATGCAGTGAAAAGGAAGATATCGATTAGTCAGTAAATCAGTTTTTCGATACGTGAGAAAAGATTGTTATTATTTCAAAGACATACGTCGTATCATTCCCAAATAGAAAACTGTTTTACTTAAATAAGTTTAGTCCGATAATTCATATTTTTTTTTTATAAAAAAAAGCATATTTAAACTCTCAAAATCAATTTTTTTGTAAATCTAAGGGACTTAACTCCTGCGGTTATCAGTCCCTCGGCTTACAAACTACTTTAACTTATTCTAAGGACAACTTACACACCGATGTCCGATGGATGAATCGAACCTCAAACAGTGAGCAACCGTACAGCAAGGCGCCTTAGAGCGTCCGGCCACTTCACCGCGGCTTAAACTTTCATAGCTTAAAAAACTAGAGTTGATTAAATGTGATACATCTATTGCCAGATTATACAGTGCCGGGCACCCTGAAGAAAGATCCAAGGGAAACTGGAATTTGCAGCATGGCTTTGCGTTGAGGAAAGATGCACATGATTATCATGCAGCGTATGCACGCAGCACGTGCGCCAGCTACGAACGGCGAGAGCAGCTTTAGTGTGCCTTGTAGAAGGCACCGAGCGTCTTTCGAACTCGTTTCGGAGATGGACCGAGGAAGAATATTTAGTTATAGGGATCACAGCAAGCAACGCCCGAAGCAGAGTGGACTTTCGTTGAGATGTTTAACACCGAGCCAACGCCGGCAATGCTATGATGAACGAAGGACATGGACAACCGAATGAAATGAAACTGTTATCACCGTCGAATGCCCATTCTGCCTGCACAACCACGAGTCTGCAGGCAACACAGCGAGGGACTGTTGAACTATTTGTTGAGGCTTACCCATCGCCAAACTATCCTGGACGTGATATTGGATCCACTGCCGCCCTATCGAAGTACATACTGCCTGGCATCTCTGAAGCGTTGAAGCCCGCTGTTCTCCTATATAAGCGGAGCTCGCCGACGGTGGTTACACTGAAACAAAATGCAGCGCGGCTACATGTGGCCTGTTTCTGGGCCGCCCACCGAACTACATTGCTGTCTTGGCTTCCCTATTCTTCCGATCTCTCGCCTATCGAAAACGAGTGGACGATCGTAGCGGAACGAGTGATACACCATCCGCAGCTACATCAGATAAGCTTTGGCAGTATCTGGTAGCAGCATGGACTGCTACATCCCCACAACACATCTAGAGCCCGTCTGATAGCAATGGTTAAAGCCAGCAACGATGTCAACAATTAATACTTATTTCATAACCTCCCCATTTCAGAAACGGCTGTAGTTTCAATCACATAATCTTTGTACAACGTGGAATCTCCCGAATAATTTTGCTGTGGTATTTACGGCCCTTCTTGGCACTGCAGTTTGGATGGCTCCGTTCAGAACTAGCTTCAAGTGAAACAGGGTGCACAGCCCATGTGAGGCCAACTGAGGAGCTACTCGATTGAGAAGGAGCGGCTCCGACACAACGGCCGAGAGTGCGGGTCGCCCTCCATACCGCATTCGGTGACGCTTTCGGGCGGAGGATGACACGGCGATCGGTCGGTACCCGATGGGCCTTTCGAGGCCTGTGTGTGACGGAGTTACGGAGTGTGTGCTCAGTCAGATGGTTGATATGAACATCACAGTGCCCGCTATTGCACGTGTTTCATCCTCGTCATCCTCCGAACTTTGAAGTGACCTACAGCTCGGTACCAACTCCGAAAGGTGATACAACATGAAACAACTCATTTAGAGAGGTGAAAAAAGTACAGGTCATAAAAGTTCCAAGGGTATCGACATGCATACCTTTGTAGTGTTGAACACTGTTTTGTAGTCGTTTCACAATTACTGCTATTTCATAGTCATGCTGTTTCAACCCGAGCAATTTTAATTTTTAAAGTATTATTTCTGATATTTCACATTTTGCAAGCCACCCGGCCACAGTTACAGATATATGCAACTCATCTAGTAATCTAATACACGTGGCTACTCCTCTTATGAGCATTACCTTACGTTCACGGTGAACAACAGCTGCAAACAAAGTGGAGAGACGTCGGTCCCAATCAATCGTTCACCGACGGCACTTGCTTTCCGCAAAGAAAAATTCTTGTCAGTGCCGGAGATCGAATGCAATTGGGCCCGGCGGGCCTGGGTTACGGGCGCGGAATACGGAAGAAGTAAATAATGAGAAGTACGGGGTCAACGAGCAGCCGCGGCGGCGCATCGGCTGCCGCCCGCACGCCAGCGCCATTTTATTTTATCCGCGCATTCGGTCGCGACACGAATTTGCATTTGTAAGCGCGTTCATCAAGATTATTGCGGGCCGCGGGCACGCAATCAAAAGCTAATGAATTACACGCCCGCCGCCCCTCCCCGTGCTCATTTCATTTCGAGGAGTCGGAAAAATTTTCCGGCTGGCCTTTCCCGGGCCAGTAAATCGTGTTTTCGGGCTATATAGATATATCTGAAAACGCTCGCTAGCAGACGTCGCGAGCTGTTTATTCTGCTACTTTCGGAATTCCCCAGATCGAGCGAGGCTGTAAAATTTTGTTCACATTACGCCGCGGGCATGTTGGGCCCCCTGGCGCACGCGACACGCCGTGTACAGAGTAGCACAAAGACGGCGCACGAATAATGCCAGCTACCATACCCGCAAGGTGGGGGTACTGTCTCCCAAATATTATTTCACACGCCCCCATTTTCATCGAGACACTAAATTTAATAATTATGATAATAATAAATATTATTTTTAATGTAACAGTAATGATTTGTTTACATAAATGCTCAACACATAAATCTGGCGTATCTTCGAAAAGCCGCGGAGGAGTGGCCAAGTGCAATGAGGCGCTATGCTGCGATGCGCGAGGCCGCTCCCCGTCGGAGGTTCGAGTCCCCCTCGGGCATGGATGTTTGTGTCGTCTTTAGTATAAGGTAGTTCATAAGTAGTTTGGATGACCCCGCGGTTAAGTCCCTTAAGCTTAGCAAACAATTGAACATTTTAACTTCGAAAAATCTACAGGTATGAGAAATACATCATTCGAAAAACCTGAAAAGTATTCTTGACATGCAATGGATTTAATAACTACAATATCAACATATATTGCCAACTTCAAAATTTACGTGCTTTATAAGTGAAGTATATTTTACTTAGCACGAAAACTGTAAACACACGTCTTCTGGACATTCACACTAAATTTGCACTCCTCTGTCAAAAGAAACAAAACCATAATGAAAATTAATTGAGTACATAATACTCAAGATTTCGTCTTTAATTCATTTCGAAGTAACCTTTCGGCTTGCTGACGCCGTTCTCAAACTGAGCCATTTATTAAAGCTTACAGAGACATACCAGTAGTTTTCTGTCATGCGAGCGGCCGGAAAAAAGGTAGTAGAAACTGCGACAGCACGCTACAGTAAGTATAGGAAAGAAACAGGACTTCCCGAGAAGACATTTACGTCTATTTGAGAGGCAGTTTCGGAAATCTTAACGTTAACTATTCTGCTCTCTTTAGAAGGTTGCACAGACATAATTAAACTTGACTAGATGCTCTATATATGGGTTAGTATCGAACACTGACAAATACCGCTTAAAGTTGAAACAAATGAGATTAATTAATTGGTGGAATTAGTTTAATCCAGTGCAAAGCCGGCACGCGTGACGCGGGCACTAACGTGAAACGATATGGCGAATTATTGTGCCCACGGCTGAATTACAGCGACTCACCCCGTTAACACGGCCGGGTCATTATTTGCGGACTCAGACAGGCATATGATTCACAGCGCGGCTATTCCATTTGAGTCCTGCCCCTCCTCGCGGCCCACTGCACATACTTGCTTTCCACGGATCGTAGTTTCATTAATTCAAGCGTCCCCTCCCCCCTCATTCCTAATATGACATGTCTCGCCGTACATCATATGCGAAAGTTGAATTCCGGAGGGAGCAATCTTTAACAAACCAACGCGCCCATAAATGGACTAGATACGGCTGTGTTCCACGAGTTTGGAAAATAATTGGCACTGTTAACTGCTACGGAATTATCAGTCAATGGATAAGCAACGTGTCGCCTGGTAGGAAAAGTCACGTTTGTTTTGATGCCAGGTGGACGGTTATGACAACATACGCCGACAGCCACGCTGCAGGCTCACACCGTGGCGACATTCACCACGGCCATACAAAGCCACAACTCTGATAACAGATCTGACAACGGAAACTCCCCATCGCACCCCCTCAGATTTTGTGTTGTTGTTGTTGTAACTTAGTCATCAGTCTCCAGATTTTGTGGTAAGATGACGCAGCGAATGCCCTATCAAAGACTACACACAGACAAGCTCTAAAACAGTAACAAGTTGTATGGGATTGTGAAATAAAAAAGGAAACTGGAAACAATTAATGGTCGAAATGACAAATATGCAACATCGAGCATAGTGCTAGATCCAAGGCGTCGTGGTTCTGTGGTGGTAAACTGCTAGCTACAGATCTGTGTTCAAACCTCCTTCAGTCAATGATACTAATAATTTCGTGTGGCTCATTGGCCTGGTGCAAGTCTTTCAATTGGACGCCACTTCGGCGACTTGCATATCCCTAGCCTACCCCAGTTATCCTAGCGGGGAAAGGGGACCTACAGCTTAACGTGGAATGCGAACCACGTGTCGTTTCTGGCACCTCACATCGTTGAGAGATGAAGGATGGGTTAAAGTGCAGACTGAAAAAAATCCGAAGTCCGACCGGGTTTCGAACCCGCGATCCTTCGGTTTCCAGTCGAGCGACCCCAAGCTCACCGGGCCCGAATGTATATATGTATCTGTACTTTTTGTTTTCACAAAATAGTCAACTGCCCGTTCGGTCAATGACATCTCCGTTCTCTTTTCGAAGCTTTGGATATTATATAGTACGTAAGTCATGTAAAACGAAAAAAAAAAAAAAAAAAAAAAATCAATTCCGTCCCATAGGCCTCTAAAGCCCATCGGGTACCGACAGACCGCCCTGTCATTCTCCGTCCGAAAGCGTTATCGAATGCGATATGGAGTGGACGTGGTTAGCGCACCGCACTCCCTGCCGTTGGTTAGGTTTTCGTGACCGCAGCCGCTACTCCATAAAGTAGTAGCAAAACTTGCGTCGCAAGGGCCGGGAGCACGCCGCTTGCCAACAACGCTCGGCCCGAACGGTGACCCATCCAAATTATAGTCAAGCCCTACAGGGAGCCGGTGTATTCACTGCGGCACGACCGTTAACACATAAGTCATATGGTAAATATATATTACCGTCGGGAGTAAATGCGATGATATTGAGAGCAGCCGAGACCTCTCGCAGAAATGAAAACAATAAATGATACACATAATCAACTTCGGTCTCTGAAGCTTCAGGACATGTTCTGATTAGCTTGGATACGTGCAGAATTCGTTGGTGTTCATGTAAGAACTTCGAAATCGTTAAAACATGTTTTCACAGCGCACGGGGAAACGTGTGCTCGTGAAACTGTTACGTTCATCTCAAAAATGTTCAAATGTTTGTAAATCTATGGGATCCAACGGCTTGATTATTAGTCCCTAACTTACAAACTACTTAAACTAACCTAAGGACAACACATACACCTATGGCCGAGGGAGGAGTCGAACCCCCGGCGGCGAACGGCCACGTGCACCGCAGCACGGCGCCTCAGTGCACACGGCTCTTCCGCCGCGGCTACATTCATCTGTTGCAGTTATATGACAAAATATTTTGGTGTCATAATTTCTTTGGGAATGACCACATTCGCATTCATACGAACTCATATATATGTCAAAGAGGCATTTCCCATTCAATCACCTGGCGTACAGGTTTAGTGAGCCGATAAGCAATTCCTATCCTACGACGTACATACTGACACAATTGTTGTATATGATCAGAGGTTTTTTCCAGTGGAGGAATCGTCTGTCGTTTTGTCATCAAATGTTTTCAGCTACCATTCAGAAGCCATTACTTTTCCACTGCAACAGAACACTTGTGCGGTATGGACTTTACACCAGGTCACAGACACAAAATTGAATACAATGAACATACATGTTAAAACCCTACGGACAATTGATAATTTGTGAAAAATAAAATAAAAATGTACAGCACAAGGGAGCGTTGAACACGGATCTGTAGCCTCGTATTCCAACACCATGACCACATGGCTTTTGACGCTGCCTCCATGTTGCACATCATGCGCTTGAACAGCACAATGTTTACATTTTTCTTCTTGTTTAGCCGCGGCGGAGCGGCCGAGCGCATTGAGGTGCTATGCTACGATGCGCGACGCCTTTCTCCTTCGGGGGTTCGAATCCCCCCTCGGGCATGGATGTTTGTGCCGTCTTTAGTATAAGCTAGTTTGTAAGTTCAGGGACTGATGACCCCGTAGTTAAGTCCCATAAGCTCTACAAACATTTTTTAAAGCAAAACTTCTTGTTTGACAGTTTCTTACAACTTATTCCTCCTTTCATGCTCTATGTGTTTTCAGTTTTTGACGGTCTACCCACTACGTCAACTTGCCTCTAAATCTGAGGAGGTGGAGGTCCGATGGGGAGTTTCCCTTATGAGCGACGTGCAAATTACCAATTCGTCTGGCACGTCAGAATAGCTGGCACTTGGAATGCTAGCGGGTGCGAGGTCCACACCCACAATTCACCGAGAATTGCGTGACCTCTGCGTACAATCTGGTGCTACACACATCACGCAATGTACCACGACTTATGGAATCCGTGTCACGTATACTGACTGTTTGTGCCGTTCCAAGCGTGAACCAAGGCGTTATTAAGCAAACGTTTTCAGCATACACTAAGGAGACAAAACTCATGGCCTGCCTCCTAATTTCGCGTCGGCCTCTTTGTGCCTGTCCAAGGGGCGTGCACTCAAAAATGCTCTGCTCGCATAATGAGCCACGTTGTCTCCAGAGCCGTGCATAACTTAGAAAGTGCTGACGGTCCCATAAATACATTAGTTGCGATTCATGACGGCAGTCGGGGTGAGCTAATCATTCCCTGTAATAGTATCTTATACAGGACGGCTGACGACGAGCATGTACTCGAAACCGATCTGGTAGATTAAAAAGAAGCAATCTTGTCATTACGTATCAGTAATAATGTGATATATAAATTGGCCAGGATATTCTGCAAACCGATCGCCAACAATTGTGGTCCGGTGACATACACCATTTTCAGCCATAAAAAATCCGTCGTTGTTTGAGAAAATGAAGTCCACGAATGGTTACAGATGGTCTACAGATAGCCGAACACTTTATCGGTTCAGTTGGACGACTCGGTCCATTAAAGGCAAAAGCAGTCCACACCATTATGGAGCCACAGTGCCTCGCTGACAACTTGGGTCCATGGCTTCGTTGGATCTGCGCCATACTCGAACCCTTACCAACTGAAATCGGGACACATGTGATGAAGCCACAATTTCCCAGTCTTGTGCCGATATGGTCAGAGTCCATTAGTAAGACACTCGAATCGGTCGTCTTCTGCCTTAACCCGTCACCACACTCTAACCGATACATTCATTGCGAGTACCACATTAACTTCTGCTGTTATTTCAGGCTGTGCTGCTTGTGTTTTGGCACTGACAACTCTACGCGAACGCCGCTCTTCTGTCATTTAGTGCAGGCCGTCTGCAACTGCATCATTTGTGGAGAGAAGTACTGCATGAAATATGCTTTTCTCGTACACTCTTGGCAATGAGGATCTCGGAATATTGAATCTCCTATCGACTTGCTAAACAGACAACCATACGTACCTACCTCCAACGACAATTCCACGTTCAAAGTGTGCGACCACATTCACATCGGAAAGTTTTTGACACGAATCAGCGGAGCACAAATGGCACCACTGCTAAGGCACCGCCCTTAATGCCTTGCTATTGCCAACTGTATTTGTTCATATCGTTATCCCATCACCTTTATCGCCTCCGAATGTGTGCACTGTACGTTAGCCTTTATCCTAGGATAAGGAATTCTCACTCTTGAAATATGATGATTCTTACTCGAAGACGGAATCAAGATTTAGATTAAACGTTCCGGCGACATCGTGGTCATTAGAGACGGAGGACACGCTCAGATAGTGTGTGTGAGGAATGGAGATGGAAATCGACCTTGCCCTTTGAATGGAACCATTCCTGTATTTGCCTGGAGTGATTTCGGGAAATCACGGAAAACCTAAGGCTGGATGGTCGGAGGCGGGTATGAACCGCCGTCGTCCAGAATGCGGGTCCAGTGTGTTAGCACGGTATGTTACCTCGCTCGGTGATTCTTACTCTAGAAGGGTTCTTTGATTTTACGATCGTTTTATAGTAGTGTTCTCTGTTGTATATGCAAATGGACTTGCTAGTGGCTGCGTATTTGAAACTAGTAGTGTTAGTTAGCAGCTTACAGTCATTCCACAGTGAAGTTATTTCACTGAAATATTTATGCTGAAAGTTAAACTGTTTTGTACGTGACAGACGTTATGTGAACATAATTAAGTGCTTCAAGATACATCTCAAAACTAGCGAAAAGCCGAAGGCGGCTAGGAATGCAAAATAAATGCTGAAGTCCGAGTTGAGCATGCTGCAACAACGTTTGGAAGAAAAAACGGTTTGAAGTTAGTGTAAATAAGAGGGTGGGTAGGGAGCGTGTCGCAGGCGTGCTTACAATCCGCGGCTGCTGCGGCGAACACGGCCGGCGAACACGGCCCGGCCTATAAAAGGCCACTCCAAAAAAACCGCCTCCAGTATTCACACCGCCGATATTACTGCAACAAAAAGACGCTGTGCAGCCGGCAGCAGGAACTGCTGCAGCCTTACTCACTTCCTGACGGCGCATCAGCTGCCCATGACGCGACACTCGATAGCGCCGGCCTGGGATCACTCGTCCAGAGCTCTGCGACAGGTCGTCATTCGTAAGGTATGTCGCGTCATTTTTTTGCTTCCTCTATATATAGCTTAGCAAGCTTTTAAGAAAATGGACGCCTGGGAGAAAATGAGTGGAGGAATGTAAAAATAATAGTCCTGGTCTTTTCATTTATTAACTGAAGATTCCGATTTATTACACAAACAATAGCCACCAATATCGCTAATTTTTTGTGATAAGACGACCTGTCTTCACATACTAATGTTACCACATTGACAACTACGTGAAGGTAATAAATCTTAAGTATATCGCCAACACTATCATCGGCAAGTCACAATGAAAACAAAATGTATCCTTCCACTATTCTGATGGGGATTATGTCACGTTAACATATATACTTTGACGTGACCCAAGCCGTATCAGAATAGAAGCTGGATGTTGCACACATTTTGTTTTCATTGTCACGTACCGCTGATGGTACTGCCGAGATACTTCGTTTTTATTAAGTTCACTTATTTGTCAATGTGCTGAGATTAGTGCGTGAAGACAGGTCTCATGATGGCAGTGTGAGCTGCTGAAACCGGTCGTATCAATTGAGTAAAAAAATAAGTGATTTTGGCTGTTGTCTGTCTAATAAGTTTCTAGACAGATAGATCCTATGTAATAACGACAAAATTCTAGGAAGGTGCCATGTCTTGTCTAAAGCATGGGATCAGTTTTGATAATACTGTATTGGAGCGCACAGTCGAGGTCGCTATTATAATGCGTAACTTTCCCACATAGCTATATTCGGATGAGAATAACAAAGTGCTTGGCAATACGTTTTTTTTTTCTTCTGGACAGCGACCATACCAGACAACGAGCTAGGTCATGTCGCCTGCTTCGCTAGATGCTACCATATTGTTTTGTTTCATTCCACTTATTTTAAACATTATACTAATAAAAAAGCAGCTATGTGATACGCATATTTCGAACTTGTACAGCGACCTACATCATTGAAGTTAACGAAAAATGAACGAAATAATTCCGTGCTGTTGTTTCCACAGGTATATTGATAGGCGAATTAGGCTACCTAGAAAAACGAAAAGAATCAAGAAAAATGTATAGCAAATTTTACGCGGGGCGATAGGGTTTTCTATCAAAACATAAGGATTTTAATATAAGAAAATATTAACCTTGACGTAGTAACAGATTCATGGAAATCTAGCCCCTGTACGAGCCTGAATCGAGGTCAGAAATGAAACCATTAAAATAAATGTTTAAATGTTTGTAGAGCTTATGGGACTTAACTACGGGGAACATGAGCGAATCAAAAATAAAATATTTCGCAATGAATACACCACGAGCATCATATTTCTTATAATACATACCTGACATGAAATGAATGGCGGTGCTGTGGATGAAATATCAGTGACATGAAATAATACTCAACTGCAATGTCATGAGCGCATAATTATGAACATTTGCGCAGTACGAAGAAGGCCAGTAATAGTAACAACATGAGAAAGACATGAGGCGTGCTCAGATAGGTTAGTAGCTAAGGCGAACGCGAACATATAGCAGCAGATGTGTCTGTCTGGCACAAATGTTCATTAGTCGCACAGGTAGATTTCTTACACACGGAATGGTGATATTCCCAACCTACCGCTCGAAGGATAGGCAACTGCGGTTAATACAAAGGAAGGCGGACGGGTTTAGCTCTTTCCTCGAAATTCCAGTCCCCTCTGAAAAGAGGGAAGCTCTTTAATGTCCGGAGGATCGGCATGCAGCGGCTGATTCAAGCAGAGACGCCTGCACCTGTGGGCGACAGGAAACGTCGCGTGCTCACAAAGAGTTGGCGTATCTCACAACTGCTACAGATGTCAGAAGAATATCTAACAGTGGGCCAGGCTTTACGCACAGCGATGTAGCATCTGGTTGTGAAGTACGCGAGGAGACGAGAGAGAGACTGGTGCCTCGTCCATCCTTGTACGCGAATACGGACGGGACGTGGAAGCGCACGACCAGGGAGACACACACGGATACTATTGTCTCGTACATCTAGCGCAGCAACCACACACGGGTGGACGAGTGACAAGCGGCTGAGCTCACGTCACTGGTAATTCTCTAAGGTGCGGCCGGAAAACTGCCGGAAGCAGCAGTAAAATGTTCAAATGTCTGTAATTCTATCGGACCAAACTGTGTGGTCATCAGTCCGTAGCTTACAAACTACTTAAACCTAGATAAACTAACCTAAGGACAACACACACACCCATGCCCCAGGGAGGACTCGAACCTCCACGGCGAGCAACCGTACGCTCCGCAGCGAGACGCTTTGGACCGCTCGGCTACTCCACCGCGGCGAAGCAGCAGTAAGAAGCTCCTCTAGCCTCGAGAATGGCTTCAGTTAGACGAAGGAGAGGATCAGCAAGTTTAATCGTGTATGCCATTTAGAGCTTAAGTCAGTGATCGACGATTGAAGACACCGCGCAACTAGCAAAGTGCAGTAGTGCCGATTGCTACGCTTGCTATGGCATTAACAGTAGATGACATCGCGTATTTCGAGTTGAGATAGTGAGCCCGAGTGTTTGTCAAGGCAGGGACGTATGTGTGCATCAGTGGAGATACCACAGAATGTAGGAAAAAGGCCAACACTTGCTCATCGAAAATGTATACGTTGACGACCTGTTTTAATTTGACGGTTGGTGGAAACATCCCCAGAACGAAACGCAGACAGATAAGTGCCAATGCGACGAGGCCCCATCCCGCTGGAATGTGAGTTGACGTGCTTCTTCTTCGATTTGAGGGAACTATCGTCACTTCACTTCTGCCGTACTCGATAACACAAAAAGCATTTTGTTGAGCAGTTTCCATCTTAGCACTAACAACAGAAATGGGCCAACAACGCTCCTAGCCACCAAATGAACCATCAAATGAAGAGATTAGCTTTCCTTTTCTTCTTTGCAGAGTTTTCACTTTGGTATTCTTTTTTAATCAATCTTTATTTCAAAGCGGGCAGGAACTTAAATTGGCAGTCAACGCAGACCCGCCTCGAAAAATTTTCTGATAAACACCGCGAGGGGACTGCATGCAGTGACCATTTCAGGTCGATAGTCCACAGTTTACAGTTGCACATATCCCTAGTCAGAATACAAACAATAACTGACTTGGTCGTCGTCTGCAGTGACAGCCGAGAGAGTAGTTTGTGGAGGACGCAGTGGTTTAATCCAGAATTATATTTTCACTATACAACGGAGTGTACACTGACATGAAACTTTGTGCCGGAACCGGGATTCGAGCCTGGGACCTCTGTCTTTCGTGGGCAAGCACTCTGCCGACTGAATTGTTCCGTCACGGACCGTGAAGCGTGCCGGGATACCTCAGTCGGTAGAGCACTTCCCCGCGAAAGGCACAAAGGTCCCAGAGTCGAATCCCGGTTCCGGCACAAAGTTTCATATCAGTGAACACTCCGTTGTATAGTGAAAATATAATTCTGGATAAAACCACTGCGGCCTCCACAAACTACGTCTCTCTGGGCCGTCACTGCAGACGACGTCTTGCATCAAGAGAGACCAAGTCAGCTATTATCTGTATTTTGACTAGGAGTATGTGCAACAGTGAACTATAAACTATCGACTTGAAATGGTCACTGCCTGCAGTTCCCCTCGCGGTGTTTGTCAGAAAACTTCTCGAGGATCTGCGTTGACTGCCAGCTTAAGTTCCTGCCCGCTTTGAAATACAGAGTGATTAAAAAAGAATACCAAAGTGAAAACTCTGCAAAGAAGAAAAGGAAAGCTAATCTCTTCATTTGATGGTTCATTTGGTGGCTAGGAGCGTTGTTGGCCCATTTCTATTGTTAGTGCTAAGATGGAAACTGCTCAACAAAATGCTTTTTGTGTTATCGAGTATGGCAGAAGTGAAGTGACGACGGTTCCCTCAAATCGAAGGAGAATCACGTCAACTCACATTCCAGCGGAATGGGGCCTCGCCGCATTGGCACTTATCTGTCTGCGTTTATTTCAACGGAAGGTACCAAAGCAATGGATCGACCACCAGGTAGCAGGTGATGGAGCACTTCATCATTAGCTTCCAAATAGCCCTGACCTCACCCATTGTGATTTTTTTCTATTGTGGTACGTTAAAGATGTGGCGTTCGACCACCTCTGTCAGCTAACAATGAGGAACTAAAAAGGGGAATAACTGCAGCAATCCAAACTCTTAAGCCTGATATGCTACAAAGAGTGTGTAACGAGTTCCGAGTACCGGGTTGATGTGATTTGAGTGTCTGTAGAGGATTACATTCAACATTTGTAACCTTCATTTCCACTGAGAAAAAGTACTTAGTAAAGTACTCTTCATATTGATTAATTACCCAAAGTTCCACCACGTTTCTTTGAATAAGTACAGATTTTCAAAGATGTAATATTCTTGTTGAATCAGCCTGTACTTCGTCACTGACAAGGCGTCACAACTGACTCGGTTATAAGCTTTTTCCTGGTGCATGCTTTCCAGTGATACGCTAATCTATGTCGACATGTTGGGCAGTTTGCGCTGAAACATCCGAAATTTGGCGCTCCATTTGTGCTATTGCTACGGGTGATATCTCCTCCATCACGTCTTTACGTCGACTTACTGGAACGTGCAAACCACCTCACATCGTGTACCGCGTCTATAGCATTTATATATATGACCATTGCGCCCTTTTCAACTCACAAAAGAATTTTTAACGAGTTAGGTCATGTTAACGAGTAAGCAATATTTCGGACGTCTGTGAAGCCCCGAATGCAACATATGACCGGAAATTCAATATATAACTCCAAATTACGAAAGTAGTGCACTGACAATGATGATGATTTCGTGTGTCATTTTTGGCCCTAAGAGCCCAGCTGGGATCATGTTCGGTCTGTCTTGTGCAAGTCTTTTACGTGACGCCCCTGGGGGGACTTGAGCGTCGATGATGATGAAATGATGATGACAACACAACACCCGGAGAAAATCTCCAACCCGACCGGGAATCGAACCCGGGCCCTCTGCATGGGGCTGTCCACTAGACTGCAGAGGCGGACTAGCAGTGCACCACCAAGCACATTATTTATTCATGTTCTTACTTACACTGTAGAAGATACACAGTTACTTTTCATTAATAATTAGAAAGTAGGTCAGTTTAACATGCTATTTATGCACATGTCATTAGAGTCATCAAATACTGTACAGCCGGCCACGGTGGCCGAGGGGACTGAGGCGCTTCAGTCACGGTCTGCACGGCCACTACGGTCGGGGGTTCGAATCCCCCCCTCGGGCATGGATAATTGTGCCGTCCTTAGTCTTAGTTCATAAGTACTTTGTAAGTTTAGGGACTGATGACCCCGTAGTTAAGTCCCATAGACTATACAAACATTTTGAATACTGTTCATCTATGTAACCGTTTACTGCTATGTCTTCTGAGCTGATCTTAAAGAACGGTTTTCTCTTTAAACGATCGGTGGAGATTCGGAGATTCACACAGACCTATTCCCCCGCACTGAGAGGTACCGTAGAGCTGCTCCACAGAGCACTTTCTCTAGTAACCCGCTGCCCATCTGAAGGCAGATGAATAAGAGGCGAACTTCTCTAACTACAAGTGTGGGGAGAAAAAAGTACTAGCCTGCATAATTGCAGCGCGAAATTTCGTAACACTAGCGTGAAAATAATTCAGGCCGCGACTAATTTGCAATTACGTCTCGCTTATACGATCGGAGCTCACGTCTACGGAAATTATTGCCATCAGCGAAATCTTTGATGCAGCAATGTTATACTACGCACCAAACCCGCACATTAGCCAACTTTTTACTCGGGCCCGCGGAGGAAATTTCAGCGATAATGTCGGAGAGACAGTCAAGATAAGACAGGTTTCTGATTATATGCTAGACAGCACTATTATTTAACCGCTACATCGAAATACACGTTTCATTCGAAAACCAACCGGAGAGAACATCCTGGTGGGCGTTCTCTTAGTCGGCCGTGTATGCACACGTGGTAGAAAGAAAACGTGCACACCGCCAGCACGCGCAGCCTCGGATGAGTTAATTCGAGCACGAAACCTCGCTGCTCATAAAATGAAACTAATCGCGTCGTTTCACCAATCTCGAAGATTCACTGCGTCCTCTCTCTCTGATCTGTAGTCAGCAATGACGTCATACTCGGCGGGCGCATGTCAACAAACAGCTCTGTGGGTGAGCTCGCGATAGCCTGGCGGGAACTTAGAAGCGCGCACGTTTGTCTCGCCAGCATGAGTACTACCGCTAACAAAATCAAATGTTCAAATGTTTGTATAGCTTATGGGACTTAACTACGGGGTCATCAGTGTGGTATCGCACAAGTCCAAAGTGCGCGCCACCTGCTTTCGCCGCGCGCCGCCATGCACGCACGGCGCGGCGTTCTTACGACGACAGCCACGAGCGCCCTCTGCTACAACTACGCTCGTGGCCACCACTGAACGACATCGTTCACTTGGGACTGAGTTAGGAACCAGTAAAGACTTCGGAATCCGATAGGCACCAGTGAAGACTTGGCTATCAGTTAGGCACTAGGCAGGACTCTAGCTCAACTATGTATCAGCCTTCTGCAGTACAATGTAAAAGTTAAGTATTGTATAAATTCTGTTCAATATATATCTCTTCTAATTTACTCTAGTGTTTCTAGTTTCTGGCTGCTCCCCTCCGTACCTGCACCAGCGTGCTATCTTTATTCCTGTGTCGGTCTCATTCCGCTCGGCCACCGACACCTACGACGGAACGAGACACAAAAGCGGCGACGAGGCTGGGACACAAAAATCAGTCCCTAAACTTACAAACTACTTATGAACTAATACTAAGGACGGCACAAATGTCCATGCCCGAGCGGGGATACGAACCCCCGACCGTAGTGGCCGTGCAGACCGTGACTGGAGCGCCTCAGTCCCCTCGGCCACCGCGGTCGGCTACCGCTAACAACACTATTTGTTTGTCTCCCTTTAATAAATTGATTCGCGGATTTGTGGCAGAAGTGGGTTAGTGGCTTAACGTCTTCGTCACATCGATGATCTCAGAGAGAAACGTACACTCGACCGTGTAAGGAATCAGGCATCGCCTTTTTCAGCGAAACACCGAGCAAGGTGACGCACACTGGACTCGCTTTCGGGAGGAGAGTAGTTCAAATCCGCCTCCGACCATAGAGACGTCAGTGATTTCCCTAAATCACTCCAAGCAAATGCAGGGATGGCTCCTTTGAAAGGGCACGCTCGATTACATTCCCCATCCTTAATAAAACAATCGCGTTTTGTTGTTGGGCTATAAGGACCACGCTGTCGAAGGAACGTTAATCCCAATCTTCCTTCCGGGTACACGTGTGGAGTGCATACACGGAAAACATGTCAACTCGAGAGTGCGCAAACTGGTACTGTCTAGAGACTGCATCACAATGTGGCCCGGAGACACTTACTAGCAGCGTGACTGTTTCAGAAACTATGAAAACGAATTTAGGAACGTGCTCTCCATAACGAGCACTTCTAACGAAATTAATTCCTTTAGAATGTGCGATATGTGAATTTAACATTACGATATTGTCAGGATGAGGAGCTCCTCTTGCCATCAGGCTATCCTGCGTTCTTCCGGCGCATTACTCAAACTCCGCACAAAACATCAAAATAATGAGCACACAAAGGGTGAGTGTATGCTCGTGCATTCGAAATATTCAAACATTTCGACAGTTACAGGGCATTGAAATAAATTCAATAACGAATTTGAAAATTTGTGCTGGATCAGGATTCCCAACCGTGATTTCCCACTTCGGGTGGGAGGTGACCGTAATAAGGTCTTAACTTATTACATACTACTAGAGTACTGCCACTTCAACAATGTCCAAAAGAAAGGACACTTTATGAGATATGAATGACTAGAAGAGTAAACTTTACTACTTTGCAATGAGCCCATTAGTTGACGTTATGAGAGCAGCTACTTGACTTAATGGAGACAAAGCAAGATGTCATGTAAAAGTTGCTGCCGCGAATTTAGGGATACTGGTTGTCTGAAACCTCATGTGCTACATTTGTCAATTTGATGCTCTTTCTGAGAATTTCATCTGACATCAAGACGGGGCATCATCGATGTTTGTGGCTACCAAAACGACGAGCTTGACTGGGCATAATGGTGAAAATTATTTGCACTGTTACCTTGTCCCCACCCCGTCAGTTCTCCTGACGTAAGGAACTGTGCATTTTTCCCTGGCGGGTATATTAAGGAACGTGTTTTAAGTACCCGAACTGGCAAGAAGATGGGAATTGCTTAGACAAGATATCACAGCTGGTGACGGGGTGTTACTCCATAAAGTGTTTAAAGAACTTTACTACTGGGACGTGCGTCGTGTGAATACAGGGCCATTCACAGAACATATGTAGACTTCAGAAAGCAAACTTGCTGAGTTTATAGTTCTGTTCATGAATCAGTCATATTTGTTTATGCAGTACTTCGAAAGGATAGATCTTTGAAAATAAATGAATCCCTTATACGAGCCCTTTAGGTACGTAAAATGCAGCAAACTGAGAATGGTGTCTGCACAAGTTATAAGTTGCTACTTTAGATAATACAGTATAAACGCAGTTCTTTCGGGAAGCGGGCTTCACTTCAGTTTATGTTTCGTATTCGTATGTTATACACGTTCTACTTCGGTACGCTTAATGCAGTTTCTAGCGGTAGACTGTGATTGCGATATTGATGTCGTGTTGGGTGAATAATTGGAAGCCGCGCGGCCTAAGGCGTCTTGCGCGGCCGCTTTCCGTCAGAGGTTCGAGTCCTTCCTGGGGCATGGGTTGTGTGTTGTTCTTAGGATAAGTTTGTTTAAGTAGTTTGTAAGTTTAGGGACCGATGACCACTGCAATTAGGGCCCATAACGTTACAAACATTTGAACACTGGACAATGAATGACATTGTTGTGTACTCCACATAGATTGTGCATGTATCAAAGGAAATTCTTTGCACGTGTAGATTTGGATTATTCAAAACATTATGAGTTGATATATTATTATAAATATTTTGCAATGAGGTGTGCGGTCTTTTCGCAATATTTATTGTTTCTGAACATATAGTCACGCAAGGCTGAATTTCAGGAGACGCCTGCCAGCAACCAACGCCAGCAGTATTTCCACTGACGAGGAGCTGCGCAAGATTTTTGAGGTAATTCACATACGTAATTACATTTCGAAGGGCGGAGCGCTGAATGTGGCGACAAATTGCAGCTGAAAGCGGGAACCGCATTCTGTACCAGAACAACTGCTAATTAGCACATCCTTTCCACGCTTGCTACGAGGCGCCGAAGTCGTGACAGAAAATTCAGCCACATCAGTGTTATTCGTTAGAGAAGTCTGTCACGTGCTCTAAAAGAGTTAACATTAAATTAAAATAGTAGCTACAAGTGAACCACTCTAGGTAGGTCTAATGAACTTACGACCATCTGCCAAACGCACACATGTGCGGGAGGGGTCCGTGGCTAGAGCGTTCATTATTTTTCGCCGTAGTCACTCATCGTATTCCGTCTCCTTTCTCTTGATTTTATTGCTTGCTTTGTTTACATGACAGACTGCCAGATTTCACGAGTGCTCCGTAATTCTCTACAAGAGGGACAACCATATAAAATAAAACATTATTTTAGCTTTACAATAACTGGATAAGGAAACACGGTGTTCCGCGAAGAATAGTAAATACTTTAAGCGGCGGTAGTATAGACGAATTGCAATAAAATGCCATATAACATGTGTAAATTTTTTAATACATAGGTACAGCGGTTGCTATGTAAAGCAAACATAAAGCAAAAGAGGACGTTCAAAGTTGATTTTTAAAATTCCAGTACTTTTTACTTCTCTTGTTAAAGCCACGTGTATCTCTTCCGAGGCCGTCTCTGCGCTCTTTCATGAAGGCTGCGCTACCCAAAACCAGAACGCTCAATTCGGCTCTCCTATTTCCTTCTTTTGTAGAATTCGCCTTTCAACCATTCACATAGGCAAAAATCCCTGGTGCGGGAATACAGATTAAGATGCGAGTGCTAAGGGATGAATGTAATTGACTCATATGTGTACAGTCAGTGTGGCATATGGAAGTTTGGGACGGTCCTGGAGTCGTGTTCGGGTAGCCTAGTGGTTAAGGCGACCGCTCGCGAAAAGCGGGAAACCCGGGTTCGAGTCCCGGCCCGGGACAAATTGTCATACGTCACCATTTGGTATACCACCTATACCTTATACAATGACGCTAATAAAAATTCGCTATTGCGAAATAATATTGATAAAAATCCAAAGGGTTAAGGTCCGGGGGTCCTTGGTAGCCATACTTACCGATCCATCTTCTGGACCTTCTAGGCTTAGATGATGACTAGAATGAGCAGGATACCCCCTCATTCCGGAAGAACATACGCACGATTGTAACCAAAGGGCTCTCTTCCAATAATGCTGGAAGCTCATTTTCAGGAAAGTGTGGATAATGGGGCCCTGTAAGACGAAGCGATAACATGCACAGGCCCACTCAACTAAACGTCTATCAAACCACACCACACATTAGAGACAAGCGTTCTTGAAAATGAGTCTCCACGATGGCATGTGGGTTTTCTTCGGACCACTGATGTGAATTACGAGTGTTATTAATGCCGTCACGAGGGCAAGCGACTTTATCAGTGAAGGGTAAAAATGGGATTCAAATAATTGTAAAGATATGGGACCAAACTGTGGTGGTCATGAGTCCCTAGACTTGCAAACTACTTAAACTAAATTATGCTAAGTACAACACACACACCCATGGCCTAAGGGAGGACTCGAACCTAGAACGAGGAGTACACGCGCACTCCGCATCAAGACGCCTTAAAGCGCACGGCCACTCCCGCGCGGCAAAAATGGGATTACCTACAGTTCACTGTATTGTACCTGTGCCATGCAGTGTATAGAAGACACTAGTAAACAATCTGGCTGCCTGCGGTTAGGAAATCGTGCGCCGTATTCTCTACAAGGAGCAGCAGCGTTTCCATTACAAACCAATACGATATCGGCAAACTCAGTATGTGTAAATACTTCATTGTTGCAGTACAGTGGACTTGGCCAACAAATCACAATGAGAACTTCACAACTTCAGCATCAACACTCTACTGCTAAATTCGATAAATACGGACGTAGAAACTCATAGAAAGCTGTGTACCAACACACGAAACGAAAAAGCACTGAACTCAGCTGTTATCTTTATACTCAATATAAACAGGACCGATGTTATATGGCAGCTTATTGAATTCGTCTACAGGATGAGTTTTTCCACCTTGTACAAACTATAGCGGTTGAGCGAGGACAGGATACGAAACAAAAAAAGATGGAATGAATGCACGGCGGTAAAACCGTGGCTTCCATCCTAAGGACCATTTATTCAATCATAATTTGCTCCACTGACTTCTATCTAATCACGGTACACGACGCGGCCACAGTTACAGTATGCACTGATGATTTCGTGAGGCATATATGGCCGTTACAGCCCAATTGGGTTAGTGTTCGGCCTGCCTGGTGCAAGTCTTTTTAGCTGAAGCCACTTCGGCGACTTGCGCGATGATGAAACGATGATGAGGGTGACACAAAACCCAGACCTCGAGCGGAGGAACTCTCCGACCGGACCGGGAATCGATCTCGCGCCTCCTGCGTGGCAACCCACCACTCTGTCCATTAAGCCCAGTTTACACGATGATCGCGCTAGTAATGAACAGATCACGTTGCGCGCCATCTAGCGACGTAAACGCGGAACTACCAGCATTTCGTGAGCGCAGACGGCGTTTCGTACTAGCTAGTACGCTTTAGAACAGGTTCTAAATTTGCTAGTAGCGAAGTGTGTGCTCATGCGCAGAAGTGAATTCGTTGTGTGGTTTTCATGTTTATGTGTGGAAATAGCCGCGTCCTTACCAAAATTGCTTCCTTTGTTGGAGAGATATGTCTTGCATCAGTGGAGTGGAACACAGCAGGAATTTAGCTTTCGATTGAGGCATACAGGGTCGCTGCAGAAAATCCTCTCTATTATAAGAAGGTACAATGACTGTTATTTATAGAGAAAATAACAGAAAAGCGTAGATTTAAATGAATTTTGAATACGTCTTGTTGATTAACCTTATATTTTTAAAATTCTATAATTTTTAGCATGTCAGAAAGTCAGTTACACATAATCTCGAAATGTGATGCTAAAAGCAATGCAAAATTTAGTTTACTGAGGTCCCATTATGGATCGGAAATTGCTGATCAGACTTCAACAGCAATATTTGTAAGAGTCGTTACAGAAATTCTTTGTGCAAAGGCTAGGTTTTTGAAAGATTATCGTCACCAAAAAACGCAATGTTATAGCGAACCTAAAAAAATAGTACAACAATTGCAGAAAGTAACTGACGCATAACTTTAACAAAGCTGAAAATGTAATTCAAGTGTAAAAAGTATTTCGTACCTTCAACTTGGCGAAATTCTCTCTCTCTCTCTCTCTCTCTCTCATCGCCGTATTTTTGTCCTTGGACGAACGAAAGCAACTTGGTAAAACACTCAGCACTTAATATTCGTAAAAAAAGAATCTGAATTCATTGAGGTCCTCTGGTATGAATTACTTCATTATCTGCAGGCAGTACACATTTCATTCTTCGTCTCTTCCTCTGAACCAAGGACACACAGCTCCTATAACCGCCGACAATGTAAGCTTCTTAAGTTGAATATGATCAGCTATGACATACACCCAAACGTGAACAATCCACGTATACAAACAGTAATAAGCCCGTATTTTCGCAGAGGCGCTGCTGTTAGTGGTAATCAGACGTGTAGACGAAAGTTTATCGTATTAACGCAACCAAGCCTGTATGGTCGCTCTTCATTAGTACCGAGTTAGTACTATATATCCTCGGGATATCAGACTCCTCGGGATATCCGACCATGTGCTCGACAGTCTTTTGCCGGCGACGAGTCAAACTAACTCAACAGTGCTGTGCATTGTTTCTCTGTTAAACTGCCAGTTGTGTTCTTATTGTCGACGTGAAAGGTGCTCTATTGTTTTTTGTTTTCGTGATTACTGTATCTTTGGTGATAAACTGTGTTGTGCGATTAGTGAAAGTTCGCTATGGCTTCTCAAAACCGTAAGCGTGTGTGCGTTTCCCTTCAACAAAGACTTGAAGTGCTTCAACGTTTGGACCGTGGTGAACCACTAGTCAAATTAGCCGCAGAGCTAGGGGTCGGCGTTACAACTGTAAAAGACTGGAGAAAAAACCGTGAAGACCTTGAAAGTTATTCTATGACAGTTGAAACGGAAGATGCTTTAAAAAATCGTAAAATGTTATAAAAAACTAAGCTAGAACTTGTAGACGAAGATCTTTGGGTTTGGTTTTGTCAAGAACGGCACAAAGGGACTCCTTTGTCGGGTCCTCTTGTGAAAGAATATGTACTGTAAAATAATTTTTTATTGAATACAGTAATTACGATTAATCAGTGCTGTGTATATTGAGTGTTTATTTTGTACAATACTTATAATTTAGTGCTGTATACGGCTGTTTTGACCCGAACAATGTGTTTTATTGCTCCTCGGTATATCCGACCTTTTGGCCGTTCCGACCACGGTCCGGTCCCGTGAAGCTCGGATATCGGGGGTTCCACTGTATCTTTCTTGTGAACATTCGATCGTCGTGTAAAACTGGGCTTAGACTACGGAGACGGACACAGTACGTACTGAAAATAATTTCCATCTGTCTCTACGCATGCGCGGTACGCGCCGTAGCACGTTCGGACTGAAACGTTAACAGCGGCCAGGCTGCATCGCAACAGTGTCAAAGACAGCACGAATACGTTGTTCCAGAGTGTCCACATCTGGAATGAACTCTCGACACTTGGGAGAGGGACCTATAACCGGGAACCGCGGGCCGTGCAGCTGGACCTCCTCGATAAATCGACCAGGTTAGGCACGACTGAGATGCATCCGGAAGTTAACGGCGCAGTGGGCTCGAGCACCATCGTGCAGCAGGCACTAACCCTTCCAATCATTACAGGCACACCAACTATACCATAATACCAATTCCAGGAGGAAACCGTGGCTACATAGTTGAGCGCGTATTGGACAACAAAGTGTGCTGTAAGAAATGGCGTGTAGCACGCATTGGTGTTTGGGTAAGATGTTTAGGTGAGAGATGGGCGCGCGCCATCCGGCAACAGCGCCGGCGGCAGGCGGCTGTCTCCGGCCGCCCCGCGCCGCGCCTCGCACCATTGCTCCTCCGTAATATTTGCCACCGGACACTCCACTTCCTCTACAACCACTCGCTCTCGCCAGTGTCACAGTTTTGTCCCACACTGCGTCTTCTACTCGACCGCCAGCAAGCAGCCAAAACTTCGCGAGTCTACTTTATTATCTATTCCGGCGGTTCCCAACCCGTAGTCCGTGGACTATATCTAGTCCTCGAGAGCTACAATATGGTCCGCGAACGATACAAAATTAAAACTTTCGTTCATTTTAAATCATTAATTGCCGGCCGCGGTGGCCGAGGGGACTAAGGCGCTCCAGTCACGGTCTGCACGGCCACTACGGTCGGGGGTTTGAATCCCCCCTCGGGCATGGATATTTGTGCCGTCCTAGTTCGTAAGTAGTTCATAAGTAGTTTGTAAGTTTAGGGACCGATGACCCCGTAGTTAAGTCCCATAGACTACACAAACATTTGAATTTTTTAAAATTATTAATTCTTTCTTACGTGGTCAGTCAATTGTACTCTGTGATCAGGACATAATGACGATTTCACTGATGATAACAGAAAAAAAGAGAAATTTGTTAACATCAAATATTGATTTAAGCCTAAGGAAGTCCTTTATGAAGGCATTTGTATGGAGTGTTGCCTCGTATGGGAGTGAAACATGGACGATAAACAGTGCGGACAGGAAGAGGATTGAGGCTTTTCAAATGTGGTGCTACAGAAGAACGCTGGGTGGATCGCGTAACTAATGAGGAGGTACTGAACAGAATTGGGGAGAAAAGAAATTTCTGGCATACCTTGACTAAAAGAAGTGATAGATTGATAGGACACATTCTTAGACATCAGGAATTGTAAATTTAGCGTTGGAGGGGAGTGTGTGGGGTAAAAACCGCAGAGGAAGATCAAGAGATGGATACAGTAAGCAGATTCAGACAGATGTAGGTTGCCGTTCTTATCTGGAGATGAAGAGGCTTGCTCAGGATAGGGTATTGTGGAGAGCTGCATCAAACAAGAATCCGGAATGAAGACCACAACAACAACAACAACAACAACAGAAGTGGACAACATCGGTACCGTATGAAATATATTCGTTTCCTAGCGTTGAGAACGGTTATTGACTTCCTAATTTATAGAAATTGTAAAGAACGCATTTGAATACATTCTCTTGGGCAGTTTTTGTTGAAAAAATTCAAAATCATGCAATAACATTCAGGAAGTCGTCTTCCGTTATCTTACAATTTTCTCCATGAATTACTTAGGTAATTAAGGATTTCCTGTTTAAAAACAAATCTACAAATTGATTGAAACTAAGCTTTTTGAAACAATATTAGCCCTAGGGGTACCGAAACTAAAAATAATATGAAAGCTTTAAAATCATCTTGCTGCAAACCGAATTTAATTTTCTACTAAAGGTTTGTATTATAATAGTACTGCCAATACATATTACTTTTGAATGTAACGAACTTGTTATAAGTTTTGATTAAAGTTTATTTTTCTTGGAGCTTGTGGTCCCTGCTCACAAGTAAGAAATCAAAGTGGTCCCTGGTCGATACCTGATCTATAGCGTATGTTTAAACTGTGACTAGGTGACTGTTCATGGTTCCCATACGACTAGCGACCTCATTTCTAGATTCGGAAGAACACTGCATCACCTCCGATCCAATAAGACCGTACCTATTCAAGTACTGTCGTATTCAAACGAACCTTCGGGTTCTTGTCAGCCTTACTTTTCGATTACTCAAGTTACCGTAAGCGACAATGCAGAACATTTAAAGTAACTGAACCGTACTCGTAATGTAACTATATGATTTGACGAAAAAGAAAAGAGGCTCTTAACTTTAAAGTGAAACCGTTTATTGTGATGTGTTCCTGTGAGACTATTTACCGACCTCGAACGGTGTCCTTTGGCTGCGAAAAGTCTGCAAAATTTATCCCCGTAATAGCAGTGGTCAAACAGGCGTGGTACTTCATCTCCACCTCATAACAAAAGCGGTGCCTCTACTACCTGCACACAAATATGCCAAACAGTGGCAGATATATCTGCTTGAAATACACACTGTGAGTACTCATTGTAATCCAACACCGACTTCACTCGTATTTAAAAACGGTGTTGACTGCATTCCTGTTTGCACCTCGCACACGAAGTTTCCCTGCAGACACAAACTTCGCTAATACTCAAAGCCACACGCTACATGTCCTACAAGTTGTTTCCACTGACTTCATCGAGTTGTACATTTCCATAAACATTGAGTAAAAGAACTCACGCCGGCCGCGGTGGCCGAGGTGACTGAGGCGCTCCAGTCACGGTCAGCACGGCCACTACGGTCGGGGGTTCGAATCCCCCCTCGGGCATGGATATTTGTGCCGTCCTTCCTTAGTCATAGCTAGTTCATAAGTAGTTTGTAAGTTTAGGGACTGATGACCCCGTAGTTAAGTCTCATAAACTTAACAAACATTTGAACACTTGAACTCACGAGAGTCTGCTGTAGGCTACAGGCTAAAGAGATGCTTGTCCAATTCAGTTCACCAAGTAGCCACGGCGTCTGAGAAGAAAGTAGGCCGCTGTTTGTGTTCCACTCTACATCATCAGCAGCTCGCTTTGTGTACACCCTGAGTAGTGTCAGGCACCCTGCAACCATGAGCACCCTCCTCCTTCCGTGCCTGCCTCAGCATCTGATCCTCTGTACTTCCCCACGACCCTTTCATCCGCCTTCTCTAATATTAATCTGCTCTTTTCGTCTCCTTTCATGTCTCTTCCTATCGTTACTTAAAAATATTGAAACTATGCGAGTATACGACGTAATCCAAATGTTGGGCACTGATTTGTTTTTCCCTTGAGACGCTTTCTTCTGTGTAACATTCGGCTGCCAGGAACGCGCACGATTACAAATTCTTGGCTGGTCGGCGGCTGCGGCAGCGCCCCCGTCCGTCGTTCCGCTGGTCGCGTAACGCCGGAGTGCAGCACTCACAGTGATGGATGCACACGACAGGCCGCGGATCCAACATTATCGAAGACGGTTATTTTTCACCGGCGGTGAAAAATGTGCGCCCGCCCCCTCCCACTGCCTCCGACAGCAAATGAAGGCATCGGCCCACGGGCGACTTACGGATTAATTTCTGTGGTCTCGTCCTCCACTTTTGATTAGCCGCCATCTATTCCTCCCTCCCCCTCTTCTTTCGCTCGGTTTCCGGTGACAACGAGCTGAATGAGAAGTCGTGTAGCGCGTCACTAATAACGATGGCTGGCTTCCGCACCCTAGCAGTGTGGTCCCCCAACCACCGTCTTAAGTATTTGGTTGCCAAGTGGAAGAACGGCGTGCTAATGCCCAGGAAACCTGCGATAGCAGAGCCTACCACGGTCAGTGCGAACTGTGTGTCTGGCGAAGAGAAACTAAGATATGACAGTCACGTATTACGGTGAATTTTCAGGAGTCATCTTGATAGATACATTTTATTGGATTCACCATTAACATGCACTGCGGCTGGCTTAAGGTAAAAAAAGCAGTCAACAATCCGAAGATTGGTTTGAACACCACATTGCTTTACTAGGCATGGTCCTATTTGGAGGTGGTATGTCGTTGCCTTCCTCCGACCTTCGAACTGACTTACCCAGCCAATTATAGGGGGACCTACAGTTTAACGTGGATTCCGAACCACGGTGCTACTCGGTAGTTTTTCACATGAGCAATACTGCCAGAGGTGAAAGAAGTGGAAAGTGACAGATAAAAATCCTAAGACCTGGCGGGGATCGAACCCGCGACCTTTGGGTTTATAGTCTGACACTCTACTACTGTGCAACCGAGGCGCAGCGGCTGGGTTAGAAACGTGAAACTGAATGAAACCAACAGCCATACTTTTTAATATAAATAATTTATTCTGGAACCAGTTTCAGCCTCACAATGAATCAATCTTCAGGCCCCTAAATCAAATGGAGGTTTCTTATCCTTTTAGACAGTATTAGGAGCCATTCAACTAGTGTCGTGGATTCCTTCTTGCATAACGACGTCGTAGTTGGTGGCAGGTGAAAGTATTGTGTAAGATGGAATCCACGACACCAGTTGAATAGGCTCTTAATACTCTTTGAAAGGATATGGGATCTCCATTTGGTTTAGGGACCTGAAGACTGTTCAGTGTGAGGCCAAAACTGATTGCAGAATAAATTATTTATACGAAATTTACGGCTGCTGGTAGCATTCGGTTTACTATATGATATAAATGTAGTTACAGTGGTATTTCCTCGACATATTTGTATGTCATCACATTGTATTTAATATTAGAATAGTAGTGATCAGCCTTTCGGAATTACGACGAATCTACTAGTGCTTCGGGACACGTATAAGGCAAACGCAATGACGATCTGGGACTGAAGACCCCAAACATTTAACGTTTTGACAACAGAAACGAATGTCTTCTATACAGACGGGATTAGTTGGTGATAGCTTTACAGCGCGTGGTGGAAGAGCCATGCTACGGATTGCTCTCTTAATTTCGCTACAACTGCTAAACATTTTTCTTATTATACATGTATCTATCGCTCCCCTGCTATTTCGTCTTCCACCACTGCTCCGACTGAAGTTTACGACTACTGTTTTCATGTGTGGCCATCATCCGATCTTTTTACTTATTCGTGAGTTAGTTCAGTATTATGAGAGAGAATAGCACATAGGTACTGGAGACATTTGCAGCAAGGAGAGGTTTCCTGTTCAAAATTTCTGGGGAGTACATTTTTAGAAAACACAAACAATATATTACTTCCTACCACACACACTGCGCAAAGTAACGGGAAAAATCGAATGTCATACGAAATTCTTCCCGCGCACTATTCGCAAATGAAGCGTGAGGGTTAGGGAGGAGAGGACGGGAAGTCGGCAGTAGCACACCGTGTGTATATATAGGTGTAGTGGGAATACACCTACCCTCGCGTTCTCCCAGCCCGTAATGTCATACGACGTGCTTCCTTCAAACTTACGAGTCAAATGAAAAATTTATCAGAGGTGGCCCACGTTTCGTCGCCAAGTCACGTAATTCGTGCCGGAAAACAACACACGTAAACAACGATGGTGGTATTGATTCCTCCCGCTGGGTGCAGCGACGAGAAACAAGGATTCGGATGGTGGGCAGTTAATTAAGGAGGCTGGTGTTTACAAAAGAAAGCCGGCTGTAGTATAAATAGACGGGTGAATACGTAATGCCGCTCTCGTTGCAGGGAGGCGATGCACCACCGCCGGCCGCATATTTTAATCGCGCAGGCTCCATCACTCCACTTCCTCTCCATATTAAATCGACGCCTCTGCACAATGGGGAAGCGAGAGCTTTATGCCGCTCACAAAAGAGTGCCAAAAAGGACCGGCACGTCAATCGCTTAACGTCTCCTCGTCTTCGTCGTCGAACAAGAACGACAGCGACGAGCATCAAATACACAAAATTAGCTCAGGAACAGGGCTGGCGCTAGGAAACTTACTATCACATGGAAGTATGAAAATGAAGTCGCCACGAACGTTTCACTATAGACACAGAATATACCTCGGATTAACGTCTTGCCGAAGAAGGAACTCCTGAAAGCTCGTGCTATAAGACACGTTATAAGGACTGCCAAGGGGAACACTTTGATTCTGCAAACGAACACTGATGGCAGTAATATTGCTGCGGTTGGAGAGAAACAATACCACATGTACACCCACACTACAAACGCAAAGGTCCGGGGTTCCGTCATTTGTCACCACTCTGTCTTCCTCTGGCCATGACAAAATATACAGCAATACTCTGTGTGACAGGGGCTATTTTGAACACCACAAAATTCCCTGTCCTCACCCCAAATTCTTTGGACGTTAGCTAGACTTCTTCCGGAATTTTTTTGACACGGCCAGTGTTTCTGTTTCCAAGAAAGTGGAAAAAATACACCACGCACGAGTTAACCCCAGAACAATGGTGTTAGCTTTTAGATACACACTTGCACGCGTGCAACGGAATTTACGCTTCAAGAAACTTGAATTTGACGCTTTCTGCTTCTCACACCCTTCCTCAACAGCGATGTCATCCGAAACGAATCGCGTGCTCCCATCCGGTCAGGAGTGGAACGGCGCAATGATTTGAGGGTCGCGCGCTGCTGATCCGCATTGTAAGCACAGACAAAGATACCGGTGTGTGTAGCTGGTCTCGGTGGTGGCCGCCTCAAGTTCCGCTACAACAAACGAAATATCAACATACGAGAAGAGAGGGCAAGCAACATAATCTCCTGCATCTCTGGGCACAGAACTGCATTGTGCCGCACATTCACGTGTTCTGCATTGCTCGACATGTTATTTGACAAACGAATTGCCATCTGTCCGTAAGTAAGAAATAACTGCTTACTTAGAATTATATGCCAATATGCAATGAAATAGGCCGATATAGGGACGGAACAAAAGAAAAAAGTTCTCTCTCTAGTAAGAGTTCGTTCCAGCCCAGTTGTAATTAGGCAATAAATGAAGTGTGAACGTGCGACAGCTGAAGCTCAACAAGCAGGCAGTGTAGAGATCGCAGGCCAGCGGCCAGCACACGAGGCACCGTCTACGACCGCAGCATCAAGCGCGCCAACCACCTACATTTTTAGAATGAATTTTTCATTTGCAGCTGTACGTATGCTATTATAAAACATTTTGACACAGTAAAAGTGTATGCCGGGCCGATACTAGAACTCTAGACCTTTGCATTACGCGGCAGGTGCTCTACCGCAGCACGACTCCAGCTACATCCACGCTGGAGCGACTAACGTTTAAGTCAAACATAATTACTTCCACGTCTGGAGCTTGGGAAGCATGTGATCGTTAGCTGCACTACATGACACGGAAAGACACTGTGACTGGTTCATTTAAAATTCGTCAATCTTGTATCACCTAGGGCTACTTCTCACATTTTCTTCCTCTATCCTTTTTCTTTTTTTAGTTCTGAAGTATTGGATATAGGGTATCATCGGAAAAGACAGCGAAAGTGTTACGATAACTCAAATGGGAAACTCTGGAGGGAACGCGACGTTCTCTTCCAGGAGAACAACGGAGAAAACTTAAGAGAACGCCGCGCATTTGAAGCTGCCTACAGAACGCTACTACTAGCGCCATCTTACATTCGGTGTGGGCACTACGAAGATAAAACACTTCAGGGTTGGTATAGAGGTATCCCTCGCTACATTGTCGAGTGAAAGATTGAAAGAAGAGACTAGTAGTGATGGCACGAACCCTCCGCTGCCGACTATGTATGAAGATACATATGTGCACTGTTTCGTTATTTTACGCGTTTCCAATGTAGCAGCAACAGAATTTTCTTTTCGAATACATAAAAGCAGCCGTTTGTCACTAAGCTGGAAGAAAACACGAACAGTGAAGCAGAATCGTCAACGAGAGAAGTTATTGCTTTTCCAGAAATGTGTTGGCTGCAGCTACGTTCACCTTCGCCGGTCCCCCTCGACGGAGGAGACTAAAAGCCTATAACGGGCCGGCCTCCTGCAGGGAGGACGACACAATGGAGGCCCGGATTCCCTTTAAAATGGCCGAAATGGGATGATGACATTGACTGCGCCCCGGGCCCTAATACTGCCGCTTCCGACCGCAGCTCTGCACTAAGGACATCCATACTAGCTTTATAACCTCCTTTCACATTGTAACTGCTCTTGCAGCATCTGTTGATGTCTTCATTATTACCCATCTGTAGGAAATACGTGTGCACCAGCAGCTGCGGATATTGTTATACGCGTGAAATGTGCAAAAGTTTTTCGAAATATTCACACGTCTCGACTGCTACTGATAGAGTGACCAACTGTTGAATGAAAGAATGAGGGACAAGACAGTAAAAAAAGGGGGACATTCCACAAGTTTGGGGGAAAGCTACATTTTTAGCTGTAAGTTTAAACCAACAACAATTTTTAAAAAAATGTTCAAATGGTTGTAAATCTATCGGACCAAACTGCGTGGTCATCAGTCCGTAGCTTACAAACTACTGAAACCTAGGTAAACTAACCTAAGAACAACACACACACACAAACACACATGCCCCGCCGGCCGCGGTGGCCGAGGTGACTGAGGCGCTCCAGTCACGGTCAGCACGGCCACTACGGTCGGGGGTTCGAATCCCCCCTCGGGCATGGATATTTGTGCCGTCCTAGTTTGTAAGTAGTTCATAAGTAGTTTGTAAGTTTAGGGACTGATGACCCCGTAGTTAAGTCCCATAAGCTTTAAAAAAAAAAAAAAAAAAAAAAAAAAAAAAAAAAAAAAAAAAAAAAAAACATGCCCCAGGGAGGACTCGAACCTCTACGGCGAGCAACCGCGCGCTCCGCAGCGAGACGCTTTACACCGCTCGGCCTGCTCCACCGCGGCAACAATTTTAACACTTTCAGTAGCATTGTGTGCCCAATTTTGACCAAGAGTACTTTCACTGAAGTAATAACATAGGCGCCGCGGTGGAGTGGCCGAGAGGCCTAAAGCGCCATGTTGCGGAACGCGCAGTTGCTCGCCGTCGGGGGTTCGAGTCCTCCCTCGGGCACGGGTGTTTGTGTTGTTTTTAGGTTTAAGTTAGTTTAAGTAGTTTGTAAGCTTAGGGACTGATAACCACATACGCTAAGTCAAATAAGATTTATAAGAGTTACAAACATTTGAATAACATAGGCAAACATATTTTCCTAGTCTATATTTTACAGCCGGCCGCGGTGGCCGAGCGCTCTGCGGCGCGCCAGTCACGGTCCGCACGGCCACTACGGTCGGGGGTTCGAATCCCCCCCTCGGGCATGGATATTTGTGCCGTCCTTAGTCTTAGCTAGTTCATAGGTAGTTTGTAAGTTTAGGGACTGATGATCCCGTAGTTAAGTCCCATAACCTATACAAACATTTGAATTGTATTTTACATTTCCTTTTCCAGTATGTGAGCTGAAGACCTTTAAATGATAACACAGAAAACAAAATCTGAATAATAAAATAAATAGGCCTACTGAACATTTACAACGCAAATATTGTTACCTTTGTTTAAAAAATTGAAAATGGAAGAAAATGTATATTTGTGGCACTTCTTAGTTTTATCAGTTATGTGAACAGCAACTACTTCTAAATTTCAACCTCTAGTTATAACTACTATATACAGAAATACTGAAAACGTCAGCATAATTAAAAGTATTACACCTTGCATTTTATGAACATACGTGTTTTAAGGGTTTAAATGATGCCTTTTGTTTGGTAATGAAGTGGTACAATCATAACTCTCTAAAGCCAAATCCATTTCTAACATCAAGAAAACCTGAAACGTAAAGGTACAACCTCAACATTTCTCCAAAGGTCATACTGCTAGCATAGGTTACAATATCTTCAGTTTAAGCTAGATGGCAGGACTATTTCGTGTTATGAATAATCATACCGATGACAGTAACAAGAAAATACGTTCATGTATAAATAAAACAATTGAAGGTTATTTTAAAAAATACCTTAAATTACGGGACGGTTGGTTACCCTAGCTACAGGGCAATGAAATAAATTCAATGGCGAAGTCGAAAATTCGCGCTGCAGCGAGATTCGAACCCGGATTTCCGGCTAAGGTCCAACGGTCGCCTTAACTAATTGGGCTAACTAGACACGATTCCCGTGTTGTCCAAATTCTTAACTTATTGCACACTAAGATTTTAGAGCCTCCAGCCCATTACTTCCTTTGGTGGCAGCTTTAGCTGTATTTCCGCTAGGGATCGGGAGTATTTCTGCCATTTGCACGTTAGAGGCATATATAAGATTATAAATATGGTGTCTATTCTTTCGGACATTCGTTTGAGCTTTAATATCACTTGTTTCTTCGTCGCGGGCATTTCACCAGAAGTACGAGCGAGCACGTAATATTGTAGCCGACTCTGGATTTGAACAGTAAACTACTCAATCAAATAAAACACCCCATCATGAAGCGCCGTCCCTTACTAATGCATCACGCTTTTCAGCTTTTCATCTGATCGTTGTCATCTTTATTAACCCAACGTGGTAAGATTTCTACACTGACCATTTATAAGCAACCGTTCGAACCACTGTTTTGAGAATCCACTCCTTTCGTGGGTAAATTACATTTCCTTACTTTTTTCCAAAAAATAGCTGCTAGCATTTCAGATAAATCGATTAATGATCTAACAGCAAAGTTTGAAAACAATACGGATAAAAACGCACGTTCCCGAAACTTTTTTTGAGAGAGTTGTCACAAAGTGAATCGCATCTGAATTGCAGACTACGTAAAAAATTATCAAGCTAAACACCGTTCAAGTATTTCCGATTGTCCTAATGACAAACCACAATGATGGAATAAATTCAAAAGTAGTTAAGAAGCTGGAGTAATATTTTTAAGGAGCATCGCTCAAATACGTACTCAGTTTTTTAGTTACGTTACTCTATTCACTTATCATGACTGAATAAATAATTTCTTATATTTTACTCTATTCAGTACGCATAAGAAACGCTTGGAAATCGAATGAAAGAATAATTATAGAAATCTATATAAACGTTCCAATCATCAACATGTTTCCGTATCGAATACGGATACAATATCAGGGGTCTAAATGAAGGAAGTATTTAGAAGGTATTAAAAACACCGACAGACATTGGGGACAGTTTCCTTTACGGGGGAGTCTAGTAAAGACGATCTCATGCGAACTATCAGCACTTTTTGATCATACATACTGTGAAGCACCTGCCTTCCAGTGAAAAAGTGTCCACAGGGCAGCGCGAGTTCTAGGCGCCATGACAGGGACTGCGCCGTCGCCCCACCGGACTTTCCAGTCCTCCCTAGGGCATGAGTGTGTCAGTTGTCCTTAGCGTAAATTAGTTTAAGTAGTTTGAAAGTCTAGCGACCGACAGTTTGTTCTCTCAGATTAACAAATAGTTTTTGAGCAAAAAAGTACGGCAAGAACCGTCTGGAGAAACATCTTGTTGGGTTATTAAAGTTATATACAGTTAAGGAGCATATGAAGTGTTAGAAGTCTAGAGCGGACCAGCTAGACAGAATTAAATTCAACGCAGTTTTGAAAAAGATCCGTGCCAAAAGTCTTATCGCAAATATCCCAATCTGTAACCTAAACGTTTTAGAAATTTATTTAAAACAGTAGGATTTTAACTGGCAGCAGAAAGTAAGCTTTTAAAAAAGAAAACGAAAGGAGACCCCAAGAAAGAAAAGTGCACACTTGTTAACAACACTTGTTGTTTGAGTCCCATGAGCTTAACAAACTTTTTTTAACTGGAAATGTTGTACCGAGTAGGTGACAAATGAAAATAACACAGTGAATGTTTTAGCTGCAGTTGGTGCAAAGCCTCACATTAGTTCTCGAAAAAATTGCGCGAGTTTCAGGAATTTCTCAAAGAAATGTTCTATGCATATTACATGGATACACATGGAATCCATTTCCTTTATCGCTGCATCAAGAATTGCATGACGACAATTTTCAAAATGTGTTGAAATTTTGCCACTGGTTACAGGAACGACTGCCGGTGAATGATAATTTCATTTCACAATTGCTTTTTTCTGATGAATCAAATTTTACGAATCGTGGTCAGGTGAATAGACATAATATTCATTACTGGTCAGTGGAGAAATCCCATTCGTTAAGGCAAGTTGAACATCAACGCCGATGAAGTGTCAACTATTGGTGCGACATTTTAGGTAATCACGTAATTGGCCCATACTTCATAGAATTTTTGTTACTTTACTCCGATAATAGATTTACAGTTACAAATTCAAAATTACTCATTTACGTTTTTCAACTGGTTGTTTAATTTAATCTAAAAACAAAATGACATCATAACCGAGATAAGGTGACGGTGGTATGCTCTACTAGACATGTTTCCTTTTCTTCTGCCCAATAAAATTCCTGTGGGTTTCTGACTGCATTTTGAGTAGCCTGTATACAATTGTCAGAATGTTTTCGATTACTGTCGAAAGTGGCCTTCTTCAGGATGTCCTGCAGCCATCAGAGCCCCCCTCACTCGAGTCTCTTGCAACAATAGCGAAAACGTGGAGTAATTGCATAAATTCGATTACAAAGCCGGAAGAGTTTTACTGGCACTGACAACGGCGGCGGAAGCCTTTGCTTTTCCTCTTCTTACCAGTTGAAGCGTCCCCTGTGGCTACCGAGAACTCAGGTCAAACCCTAATTCCCCGTAGTGTTGGAACTGCAGCATTCGCTGTGTACATTTGACACTTAATACGGCCTACCGACGACTCTCAGCCACTGCAAATAATGGCGCCAGTAGTGCTGCCACTGTTTATCTGCCGTTACTTCCTCAAACACATTCGGACGCCATCCACGATGTTCTTGCCTTCACGTTATATGCTGTAACACGGTCCACACACGGTGCTTGAAACATCTCCACCTCTTGCTGACACAATTTTTGGCATGCTCTGTAAGTTACAGGAATATTACTCCTCCCACGACTTTCTAGAATGAACTAATAGCACCCAGCGAGCGTGTTTGTGCGCACGCACCTATAACCTGTAGGAATGGAAAGTGAAAGTACACCAAGGATGCATCTAAAAAGAACCGGTTTTACATACTGGCTGGCGAGAAGCGAGGTAATAAGTCGCGGGCATCGCGATAACTACGCAGCACTGCTACTAGAGACCGTTACATGCAACCGCGGAAAACCTTATGGAAGAATCCATCACGCTACAAACTCTCTCGAGTGCTTCGAAGAAAAAAATCTTCGTAATATACACCCCGGAAATGAGCGAAGTACGTGGCAGTAGGCACTTGTCCCAGAACCACTCGTGAGCGGGCGTGAGAAGCGGTTGCGTGTGCGCTGTAATTTACCTCACCTTAGGTGCGTGATTTTTACCGAATCGATACGCAGAAGGTTCAAGAACATTTGTAGTTTTGCCGGGAAAACTGTTCTTTACGTTTACGAAGCAAATTCCACTGTTCGAATTCTTAGTGCCTAGTAGTGAATCGTAACCTGCCATTTCGTTTCCCGCGCGGCAATGACCGCGTGGTCTAAGGCCCCTTGCCAAGGATAGTGTGGCTGCTCTCCGTCGTAGGTTCGAGTCCGCCCTCGAGGATATAAGTGTGTGTTGTCCTTAGTTTAAGTCAGTTTAAATAGTTTGTAAGTCAACGGACCAATGACGTAGCAGTTTGGCCCGTTAGATTTACAAACATTTGAACATTTGGTTTGCCTGTCACTGAACCCAAGTGGTCGTTTCACTTCACACTGCTACTCCTACAAGACTGAGTTGTATCTCACTCATCCAAGTATTTTTAATTTTCGCGAAGTGCACAGCTTAAGTAACTAACTGCTGATGTAGAGAAATACCATCTTTGCACCACGCAGTTAGTCTCAAGACATTATTTCAGCGTTAGCGTTCGTGCTGCTTAATGACTGTCCTGAAATTTTCGGCGCAGCTGAAAATATGGTTAAGTATCTTATATATAAGTCGTTATTTTATAAACCATTGTATTTTCGTATCAAAGGCTTTCCGGAAGTGTAGCACACCGAATGAGCCTGGTTTTATCTAGCCATACGAATAACAATATAATGACATGTTAACCCCTCTATCCGGGTTTCAGATTATCTGTGTCTTCGAAATGTATGATGATTTTCCTGGAGAAGGTAATTTGACGCTTGGAAAGCCAGAACGTATAAAATCAGACTAGTAGAAGTTTAATCCAGTGGTACCCGGAGTTGCCAAGCCAAAACTGCTCATGCCAATGTATACAAATGTGTAGTTTAAAAAAAATCGTACGTTTATTGTTACATGCATTTTTCTCGCGTTCGGGCGTTTTTGTGCTAAACAATCCCAAACGCGACTTTGGTAACCAACCGAACAAATTACGCTGTAATGAATTGTTAGAAATGAAACCGTTCGAGCCCAAACACTCAGCAAATTATTTTGTTTCACCTGTGAATCTGTGTCAGTAGATTCAGTTCACATGAAAACAGTAATAATAACATTTAACAGGATGAATAATATTTTGCACATGGACGTCCACGTACAACACTGATTAAGACAAAAAGTTTTTTGAGCAGCTGTTCAACCGGTAGATCCGGAGGAATACTTTTGGTGACGAGTTTTCTAATATAAAAAAAAAACTGAGCTAAGAACTCAACGATCAACGTACATGCACGATACTACGTCAGCAAGGAAGCAATCTACCCAAGGGGGAAAAAAGAGTGGTAGAGTGCAAAATGTTCAAATGTCTGTAAATCTATCGGACCAAACTGCGTGGTCCTCAGTCCGTAGCTTACAAACTACTTAAACCTAGGTAAACTAACCTACGGACAAACACACACACACACCCATGCCCCAGGGAGGACTCGAACCTCCACGGCGAGCAACCGCGCGCTCCGCAGCGAGGTGCTTTAGACCGCTCGGCTACTCCACCGCGGCGGTAGAGTGCAAGACTATGAATCCAAAGATCGCGCTTTCGATCGCTGCTCAATCATGGAAATCTGTCACTTCTTTCACCTCTGACAATGTTGTTGATGTGAAAATGCTGAGTGGCACCGTGGCTGAGATTCCACGTTAAACTGTAGCCCCCTCCCCCTGTAGCTGGCTCGGTAAATTAGTTCAAAGGTCAGACGAAGGCAACGGCATACCACCTCCAACAAGATCAAGTATAGTAAAGCACTGCCGGCCGCGGTGGCCGAGGGGACTAAGGCGCTCCAGTCACGCTCTGCACGGCCACTACGGTCGGGGGTTCGAATCCCCCCCCCCCCCCTCGGGCATGGATATTTGTGCCGTCCTAGTTCGTAAGTAGTTTGTAAGTTTAGGGACTGATGACCCCGTAGTTAAGTCCCATAGACTATACAAACATTTGAACATTTTGAACATTTGAGTAAAGCACTGCGAATTGTTGACTGCTTTGCCTTTTACCTTTTCCCGCCGGGAATTTGGTTCGCACGGCAACTGTGGCCGGGCTGCCGAAGTGGCAAAGAACCTATGAAGTAGAGCGGGAAATCCAGATGTCGAGTATCGGTACGGCACAAATTGTACAAGTGTCGCCGTTGATGTATTTCAACGGCCGCTAGCAGTCGAGACCGGAAATTTCTTTCTCCTCGGTAGGCCCATCTCGGAATTTCTGTGTGACTACTAAACAAGGCTGTGACGAACAGGGCAGCTCTTCCGAGACTGGGAATAGGGCGGCCAGAGTTTTTGTGGCCACGGGCGCGCCTCGTCATCTGCGGCCTTTGTCCCGGCGGGCGTCGAACCCGCGACTGCGGCCGCGGCAGACAAAGAAAGCCCGCCTGAGTTAGGGCTGTTAATGATGGCGAGCCGGTATTAATATGATGGGCCAACACAATTAATGGCCGGCCGGCAGACAATGGCGACGCCGCATCTCCAGCCTCATGCTCGCCCACGCTTTATTACCAAATAATTTGCTCGTAAATACGCGCACGCCTTACCGGCGACAGCGTCTCCCCCCACCATTCTCCTGCACCCACTGTTCCAGTTCCTTTCGGAAGGACACGGCCTATTCCTGACCTTGTGCTCCCCGCCGTTAAACACTAACTTACCTTTCCTCCCTTTTCATCGCTTTTCTTTTTAGGCACACCGAAAAGTTCTGTGACTTATAGAACCGACACGTTTACTTTACAACACACACTTTTCCGCTCTGCAGACTGGTCATCGATGAGTTGTAATATTCGCGTTCCCGGCGACCGCTTCTCGTCGTACTGCTAAATCGTAGACACGAAAGGACACGCCGCATGTGGTCCTATTCTTCTCCACTCCGATTTCGTGTTCCTTGCCCAATGACGTCGTCAGTGGAACGTGTAAGCACAATCTTTCTTCATTTTTTCGAGACTAGTTTGTCTATTTGCAACAACTGCAACTTCCGTAAAACAATTTTCTCCGAAATGCAGGGAAGTTACTTATAAAACACTCTTCGAATCCAATTAGAGTCGTATAGTCCTACATTGTTTAAACGATAAAAAATAATAACGTGTAAGTATGCGCCTCACTGGACACTAACTGACGGCCGGCCGCGGTGGCCGAGGGGACTGAGGCGCTCCAGTTACGGTCTGCACGGCCACTACGATCGGGGGTTCGAATCCCCCCTCGGGCATGGATATTTGTGCCGTCCTTAGGATTAGCTAGTTCATAAGTAGTTTGTAAGTTTAGGGACTGACGACCCCGTAGTTAAGTTCCATAAGCTATACAAACATTTGAACATTTTTGAACTAACTGACGCAGGGAGGATCAATACAAAAACAGAGGAAAATTAAATAAGAACAGACCTGTGCGAACACCAAGCAACGGATGGTGGAAGACATAATGTGGTAACTTCTGCCGACTTATCTTGCGATTCAGAACTGATATTCAACATTATGGTGGAAAAACGGATGCCCGATTCGTAGAGTACCTACATCCATACTCCGCGAGCCACATCATGATGTGTGGCGGAGGGTTCCTTGTGTTCCATAGTCACTGCTGTTCCTCTTCCAATCGTGTATGGAATGCGGAAAAAATTAATAAAATAATAAAACTATGGCCGGTATGTGTCCGGTTGGGCTCAAATGTGTCTAATTTCATACTTCGTGGACTTTTCGCGAGATATACGTACAAGGAAGCAATATATTGGTTGAATCTTCAAGAAACGAATGCACTTAAAAAATTGACAGAAATCAGTACTGGTAATCAGCACGTTCCTCTTGTAGCGTTTGAAACAGCACAGTGACTTTTGCGGTGGTATTGTATCGTAATTATATATGGTCTAGACAGGCGAAATATCAATATTATCCTTCAGAAAATGATGCAGTTTAACACGACAAGCTACATACAAAACACACCCGGTATTGTGTTAACTACATGTTAGAATCATTGCAAAGGAGACACTTTTGGAATTTCTTTGTCGTGGCAGGATTCTTCTTTTTTTATTATCTTTTCATTCTTTAGTCGATAGAAAACAACAGATACACACAACAGCCTGGCACCGAATGTTATGAAATTTGCAACTTTGTTGGAAATCAACAGTAAAATAATAAAAGTACACGAAGTCTAACTTTACAGACATACACAAGAAGAAAATATGCTGTATGGATATATGACGTAACAAATATTTTCATGTTAAATCCCTTTTCTACAATTCTTCGTGCTACAATAATCATGAGGAGCAAAATGTGCCAAATACCATGACAGCATGGGCAGTATGTTACATTACCACCTTTGCGAAGCCCTAAGTGTCTACCAGTGTTCGTTAAGGGTTCCATGGTGGAACAATTCTCTGGACTCCACGTTCTTTTATTTGAAGGTCATTTGAAAGCCTTGTGAACAGAACCTTTGTACGTGAGACAGTTTGTCTTTGTGCCCCTACTGTGAAAGCCTGTAAACAATACGCAATACTCCGAGGTTAGACCAGCGCATCCGGAAATTTTCACATGTGTATCAAAGCTAACATTCCGAGTAAGAACGAGTTCTTTAATATATTATACCATTATGTCATTTTCCTGTGAATATGCGGCGTTATTATCCCAACAGTAGTTTTGAAATTTTAATTCTTCTATGTGAAAAAGTGTTTTAGGACCCATGAGTGAACGAGAAGTACAGGTCTTGGTTTTTGTCACACCAGATAGATGATATTGGTCTATGACAATATTTTTTATGTGTGGTTCTGGACGTAGGTCTCGTCATATTTACATTCCGTTCAGTAGTTACACTTACTTATTTTAATGTGTTCAATGTTTCAAATGTTTGTATAGTCTATGGGACTTAATTACGGGGTCATCAGTCCCTAAACTTACAAACTACTTACGAACTAGGACGGCACAAATATCCATGCCCGAGGGGGGATTCGAAGCCCCGACCGTAGTGGCCGTGCAGACCGTGAATGGAGCGCCTTAGTCCCCTCGGCCACCGTGGCCGGCTATTTTAATGTGTACAATAACGGTTTATGGCTCGAAATTTCAGATTTTAGGTATGAACTTTGCATCCCTACGCTCTGTGGTTAAGCGAAATGTTCTTAGAGCCAACATCTCTTTTTCCGTCCTCTCACTGCCGTCTGGGTTGTAGCAAACTGTACGCAAAAAACAAGCTTCTGACTAATGCAGGCTGATAACGTCCAAAGTAGTGAGAACAGTTAGTCTACAACAGCGAAATAAAACGTTTGTATCGAAATTCAGATGAGGGTACGCAAGAAAAATGACATACGCCGAGAGATATGAGTAACTGGCAGGTACGTAGTACGTGTGGAAGTTGCGTGGCAAGGTCATCCGTCCAGAAGCGTTGTCCGGGAGGCCTATCGGATAGCTCAACTGTCAAGTAAGTAGGAGACACGACTTCGAATCCAGGCTGGAAATAAAGTTTCAACTTCCCCCACTGATGATTCTGACCACGGCCTATCTGAAGCAGCAAATGTTTTAACATAATTTACTGTATGAGAAAATGCAACCCCAGAAGTTGCTTTCCCCCCACTGATTTAATACAATCACACACTGTACCTCAAAAGACAAAGTTTCGTTAGAACTTTGATTGTATGTGTGCATGAGTACGGCTAAATATAACAAGACGTGGTAGCGTAAGACTTGTGAAATCCTGGGCGCACTCACCGAGTACTCTCAGCTCTCCAGACAATGTGGCGATGATTTTTCTTATCTGAGCTGAGGCGAACAGTTCCCCCGAGGTGGCGGTTACCGTTAACACCAGAGGTCGAAACTCGCAGAGCACGACTATCTCAGATCTTGCCGCACTCTCGGCCAAGTTTACACGCCACTTATTACTCGCAAAAGCTACCTGGAACTGAAAACTCACTTGTACACCGAGCCTTACATATAACGATACTTGTCCGTCCAGAACGATGTGTCCAGTTCTGTTCGTTCGCGGCACAGGTGTGGTAACACACACACACACACACACACACACACACACACACACAGCCATGCCGCAGGGAGGACTCGAACCTCCGACGGCGAGCACCCGCGCGCTCCGCAGCGAGGCGCTTTACACCGTTCGCCTACTCCACCGCGGCGTTTATTCTCAGACGGAAGATTTTCAGTATGCAACAAAGTCATTTCATGCGGACATAATTGTGAGAGTAAAAGATGGACTTCTGGTGAACAATCTGAGGTTGGATTTTATCCTCTACGATTCTACTACCTCTGACAAAATGAAAAATGGTCAAGTTGTTCTGTTCTTCGGCGTACATGTTAACACGTTGGTTTTCCTGTAAGTTCGTTCAGAGATCGGAACAAGGTAAGGATGTATCATTTCTAATGAGACAATTATGTAGTAAAGTACTTTGGTGTTTCAATCAACTTTCGCATTAAGGCACCATTTTGTTTTTACTTAATGCGACATAGTATTTGTTGCCAGTTCTCTATGTCAACTTGTAACGCATGAATGGAAACTCAATGCGTATCAGTGCCTCCACAAAAAAGGGAATGACAGATTAAGCGCACAAATTTCCCTTTTATTCGATTTATTTTTCGCCTTCGAACTGTAAAACAGTTTCCTAGTGTTTCTAACAAAATGTAATATTTTGCAAGGTAAGTTTACATCTACTCAAAAAATTCACATTTTTAAAGTTAGTATTCGATTATGATGACATGGAACTCTCGTATTATTGGCTACTGGTTACAACTATCGTAAAATGTTCAAATGTTTGTATAGTCTATGGGACTTAACTATGGGATCATCAGTCCCTAAACTTACAAACTACTTATGAACTACTTACGAACTAGGACGGCACAAATATCCATGCCCGAGGGGGGATTCGAACCCCCGACCGTAGTGGCCGTGCTGACCGTGACTGGAGCGCCTCAGTCACCTCGCCCACCGCGGCCGGCTCGTAAAATGTATTCTGGTATGTATTCAGCCTACATACGACTTATATCTTTTGATTACACATCATATTCATATTTTTTTTATTAATTGTATTCGGTTAAGATGTATGGGTAACGATGCGAAATACGACACTTATAGTTTTTTTTTTTAGCTACGTATAACTAAGTGGCATAGGCTTTCAGCGAATGTTGAACTGTTTTAGTCCACAATATTGTCATTAATTGTGTTTTGAAACTTGATATTAATGTTCTCATTCTGTGACTTGCTCTTGTATATAATTAAGACTACAGATATGATGCCTAGTTTGTTATTCTTGAATGTACTGTTTTGAGCAGCACACTTCACTGACACATCGCCCATTTCATGACAACGTGTCCTTTCGCCGACATATATTTTACATTCATTTCCCATGGTGACTTCATAACGTCTATTACTAGCGAATTACTACCTCTGGCAATAAAATACGGTGAATAATCCTGTAACATTAACGTAGATGAACTATGAACTGCGGTTACCTTGCTGTCCTTCGAAATAATCACCTCCCACAACTATGCACCGCTGAGCACTGTGATATATATCCTGTAAACTTTGCAAGTGGGATTCCTTTGGGATGGTGTTCAAAAGCCTCCTCACGTTTCGTTTGATGTCAGGAATATCATCAAATCTCTTTCCTTTTAAAGCGATTTGGAGTCGATAGAATAGGAAGAGGGCTGGAGGATTGAGATCCGGCGAGTACAGTGGATGTTCAAGTTGCAGCACCCCCACTTTGCCAGGAGCAGCACCCCCACTTTGCCAGGAACTGTTTGACGACATTGGAAGTTAGTGGGCCAGCATTGTCGTACAGCTTGAACGCTCACCATACTCAGCGGGTCTCAATCCTCCCTCGACTCAAACTCGTTTTAAAGGAAAGAGATTAGACGATATTCCTGGCATCCAACGACACATAACGAGGCTTTTGAACATCATCCGAAAGGAAGGCCGGCCGCGGTGGCCGAGGTGACTGAGGCGCTCCAGTCACGGTCAGCACGGCCACTACGGTCGGGGGTTCGAATCCCCCCTCGGGCATGGATATTTGTGCCGTCCTAGTTCGTAAGTAGTTCATAAGTAGTTTGTAAGTTTTGGGACTGATGACCCCGTAGTTAAGTCCCATAAGCTTTACAAACATTTGAATTTTTTTGAACCCAAGGAAGACAAATTTTCCAGGATACGTATCGAAGAGCTCAGCGGTGCATAGTTATGGGAGGTGAATATTTCGAAGGACAGTACAATAACTGTAGTTCATAGTTCGTCTACGTTAATGTTACAGGACTATTCACCGAACTTCATTGTCAGAAATTGTAGTTTTACTGATAACGGCTACATCCAGCTTTTTCAGTCCATTATTACCATTTTTTCCCCCTGTGTGGTTCAGCGTTTAATATAAAGCAGCAAGTACAGCTGCAGCCTCGACATAATAAATATATACCTAACGGAGAGGCGAAATAAATTCCTTGTAAGCACGCCTGATGTGTAACTTAATCTGTAATTTATTGGAACAGCTGAAGAAGTATGTCGAGAGGCACAGGGCGCGGATTTTGTGAAAGAACCACTCTGGAGTTTTCCTCAAGCTCGGTACAGAGAGCCCGGAGGCAACAATGGCCACATTTATTTGTGACGTGACGCAATTATGAAATGCCGGCACCCGGCCAGACGCCAAATCCTCGCGGCTCGATTTAAGTCGACAGCTGTCTCGTCCGTAAAGAAGCACCAGTAGATGGCGCGATAGCGAGTATTTATTTCGATTTTTGCTGGCAATGCTAATCGGCACGCCGGATCCGCTCTTCGTTAGCCGCACGTCCATTGTAAAGTACGGGACACATCAGGCAGGAGGCTCGTGTAATGACAGCGAATTACAGACGCCGCATTTCGGCCCTCGCTTGGCGCACAGTGGACCACCAAGTCTCCCAGTTGCCATGTAACCTCTTAGGAAAAAAGAAGCGTCACGAAGACTTGACACGGTGGCCGATTGACAGCACAGACCAAGTGTTTTCAATTTTTTTAACCTGTAGCTTAATTTGCAATTATTTAGGCACTTAATGTTTCCGACCCGTTTTTCATCAATTACGTACAGTATAAGTTCGTTACATTTTAGAAATGAACAAAGTTTTTATTGAAGTATAACCACAAAAAGTTGGAATTCGTGAATACTGTATTATGACTCCCAAAACCGGATTTCGTAAACCGATTTCCCAAATCAGCTTTTGGTTGGTCATGTAAACACTCCAAAATCGATTCTGGAAATCCACTTCTGTAAAGCGGTTTTCTATTTCCACAATCGATTTTCGTGCCCATGTAAACGCAACCGTTTCTGAAGTGTTCTTGGTTTGTCAGAGTGTGTGTTGTTGTTAAGAATTTTCGGCGCATATGGACGGAGCGATATTTTCTAGCGTGAAATAAACTTATAAATATTATAGTGAGCATGAATCTGTGTATTTAAGTAAAGAAAAATAGCGATTGTGCTTACTAAATCAGGAGCTGAATCAGCTGTTTTTCAGCCGCCATATTAATTGGGATAGGAAACCCGATTCAGGCTGTGACATGTAAACACGACAGCGAAAGACGGTATACGAAAATCGGTTTTCGTCTTCCGGAAGATGTGTTGCATGTAAACGTAGTGTATAAGTGTTTACTAGGCAACTATCTTGTCAGTCCATCTGTTCGGTACAAATTTTGCAACAAACGTCTCGATGAACTAGATACATGAAACTTTCAACACAGTTCGGAGCTGGATGACAATGCAATATTAAATCGCTTTTTTATCTGTGTGGCGGAAGGTAATTTGTTATTAAGCCTTATTCTGTTCCATTCGCGAATGGACGGCAGAAAAGATCAATTGCTGGTCAGCTTCCCCGTGTGCTCGAATCTCTTTCATTTTTATCTTCGCCGTCTTTTAGTGAGATACACGAAGGAGGAATTGGTTCGCTCGCATGACAAGAAATTGATATGACACGGAACTTTATCTTTTGCCTCTGCCGTATTCTCATTAAAAAGTGTTTCAAAGCTATTTAAAAAAATTCATACACAAGACTTTGAGCAGAAAACAATTAATTAATTAAAAATCAGTTGCTAATACAACCTGCTTTAAATCAGACAAAAATCTGTAAAATATTTTCTCATAACCTCATAGAGATACATAACGTCAAACAAATATTCCTGAAAATTTGAGACTGAGAAGATTTTTATTTAAATGATTATTTTTTTCTCAGTCTTCTCGTTACAACAAATAATGTAGTTTTTTTCTCCGATGGAACAGTATAGGTACTTGAAAAAGGAAAACATGCTATACATTTTCAGTGCATCCGAACAGCAGTAGTCGAATATCTAAAGTAACAGTTATCTCACTGTCGACATCTTTGGCACGAGCCGTTCCATTTCTCTGAATTTTAATCTCTTCAGTTAAACTCCACATTTGTGCTCTCATGTCCAAAAAAGGAAAAACGAACGACAAACTTTAATTTGGAAACTATGGCATATATTGTTTCCAGCAAAATTTTAGCTTGGGAATCTGTTAGTACCAACTTTTAAACGACAGTATTTCTTGAGCAACTCTTACTTCTGTATTCCATATTCGTTAATATTCAAACACATATTGTACTCAAATATAGAATTTTACTAAGAAAATGTCTATCAAGACATGCTCGTACTTAAACAATTTTTATTCGATTTTAGCCGTTATAGGTGTTGTGAATGGAATAAGATTGTCAAAGGTTTGGGACAGGGTGTGTTGTAGCGTTGTAGCTTTGTGGCCTGTCTTGCTAAGGTCGGGACACCTATCAAACTGCGGAGCAAGTTGGTCGAAATCCTTAGCCGACACTGGTGCATTTTCGTCGCGTAGCGGGCAAAGCGAACAATCGCAGTGCGTGGGTGTAGTTTAGCGGCATCCCGACGATACGGGGAGGAGGAGCCAATTGTTATAGAACGGGTTGGTGGCTCTTTCAAACAAACAAACGTGGTAGTGATGGGAAAAACAAGTATACAACAGTTTCGTAACACCACACTGCCGAAGACAAAGAAGTATTTAGGAAGAACGATCTGTAAACAACCGGCCAGAAGTCTTAAGATATCGTAGACGGAGGTCGCATGCGCCAAAAATGGTAATATCCGGAGAGGACAGCCTTGGTCGCCAATATATCGGGCGAGCAACGAAAAGCTCTGAAACACTTAGGATAAATCATCCACTCACGCTAGAATTTTTATCAGCCCTCGTATTAAGGCCCAATCGGGAACTCGTACATGCTTTTAGCTCGCACTGAAAAGAAAGGAACGAGATACGAGAAGGAAAAAAAGAGAATGATTTGATACATTCGTTTGCATCCGGTTGAGCTAAGTGTAATGTTGGCAGATAGGAAACCGTATTTGCGTACGTAAAGCCATCGGATGGCATAGCGCGGCCCCTAATGACGAAATCAATTTAAAACGGCCACCTCGCCTAAATCACGACTAACCGACCGGCGCCAAAAAACGAGCCAACCCATTTGTGGCATTCGGAAATTTAATTTCGGCAGTAATGCGTGTTAAGTTACGGCAAAGGGCGTCACACCTGCAAAGCGTCGCGATACTAATGGAACAACTTTACACACTCCCCGAGCGGGAGGAAGAACTTTTCAAACATTATTAATTGCCTCCTCGACTCACTCTTCCTCACTCAGATGGTGCGACAGAAAAATCTCAGATTATATTCCTCGACACTCTCGTTAGTATCTTCTACCTTATTCTCACTGTCATTAGTAAAATACGCAAAGAGGACTGCATAAACTGTTAACTGTCTAGATTACATTTTTATCTGTAAATTAACCCGCAAGCAGTCAGATGGACCCCCTTCTCACAACGACTGTCACTCCGTAGGCGCTTTCGTATATCTCGTTCTGACTAAACTGCATTGTTTCAAACACAGAAGAACAAGCATTTAGGACTCCACAGAACTACGTTTTTTTTTGTTTTTTTTTCTTTTTTTCTTTTTTATGGGGGGCTAAACGACTGGGTTATCAGTCCCCCGTTCCTAGCGAAGAGTTCACTTCATATGGATAACCATTGGAAAACGAGCACTTGATACGTTTTTCTCCGAATAGCTGCGGACCTCGATTAGTGGACAACTATTCAAAACACGTCTTGCACGTGATGACTTCCGAAGAGGCGCTCGGTTTGTCCAAATCTTAGAAAACAATCCTTTTCTTCAGTGTCTTATTTTCGGACAGCGTATTACCTACATAATCATATCATGTTTGAACCTCTTTTATTGTGTTTGCTTCCTAATATAAGAGTATGGAAATATGATTCTGCCTTGAACAAAACTTGTTTCGGAAAATTTTCTCCATCTTCAGTGGGTTTTGTTTATTATCAATTCAGTGACATACAATGAACTTTTGCAAAAGATGAAGAACAATTTTTGACGTTATAGTGTTTATATTAATGAACGTTTTAATAGACTTCTTAACAGATAAAACATACCATATTATTATGTTTATTTCCTGACCGGGTGATGATTGAGGACAAACCATGTTTCAGTTTTATAGAAGGAAAACTTTAAATACAGTCTTCAATGGTCCAGATTGCATATTTTTATAATTATGATTAGTAGTTTCGGATTTATTTTTAAGCCGTATTCAGGTTTTTTTTAAATCGTGCAGTGTCTTGGTTTAAACTAAATTACAATAAGGACAACATACACACACCCATGCCTGATGAATGACTCGAACCTCTGGCGGGAACAGCCGCCATTCCGCATACAATTTGTAGTACACTTGTGATTTCTGTCCTTTCATTTTTTCATCGACATTTACTAATGAGTATTCAGTGTTGTGTTACGTAATTTGCCTAAATTGAGACCTAATATGAAACTATTACTCTATTATATTTAATTTTTTTCCTAAGCTGTAATTTTATTTACATTCTGTTACAATCAAATATTTGCTATTTTACTCTCTACTCTTTTCATACGTTACGGTACTAGTTTTCGAAAGAAAAAAATGTATCTGGGAATATATTTAAAATAGAGGGAGAGGGGCTACGTATGTGGAAAACGTGTATACTTCCAATTTTGCAGATTTCGCTAATTCACGTTTCTGCTTGTTGATTGAGCTGTGCTTGCTAACACACACTGTTTCAGTGCTTATGTCATGTTTACTTGTTCCGTCATCTTGTTTTTAACCGACATAAAAAAATGAGGAGGTTATCAATTGGACTGTACTTTTTTATGTTTGTTACCTTAGAACCTTCGACTGTGTGAACCAATTCGCCTCAGTGGAGTAGCCGAGCGGACTAAAGCGTCTCGCTGCGGAGCGCGCGGTTGCTCGCCGTGGAGGTTCGAGTCCTCCCTGGGTCATGGATGTGTGTGTTGTCCTTAGGTTAGTTTATCTAGGTTTAAGTAGTTTGTAAGCTACGGACTGATGACCACGTAGTTTGGTCCGATAGATTTACAAACATTTGAACATTTTTTGAACCAATTCTGATGATTCTTTTTTTATTTGAAAGCTGTTGCTTCCCGTGTGGTCCCATTTCAATTTAGTCCAGTTTTGACAATGAAATCCATAAGAGAACCACAGAAGTCTTAAATTTGCATTAAGTATGTGCGCGATAAATGGACGAATAACTCAAAATCACGCCAACCGATTTCGATGATTCTTTTTTTATTGGAAAGGATCTACTTCAAGGGTAGTTTGATGCGAGTTTGGTTAGGTTCTGATTATGGGATCGATGACAAAGTCACGGAAGTCTTCAGGTCTTAGGGGCAAATTAACGATACTCGGCCGAATCTTTTATAGGCTATCCGGGTATTTGAGTCACTTATCGTGACGTCGTTATGGTCAAGTAATTCCCTGTTTTATCTAAAGCCGCATTTTTTGAAAGTCTGTTTTTGTGCTCTTCGCAAGTCTCTTTTAAAACTGTCATCGAGGTAGATATCCTCTGCTGATATAGGCGTTTCTCCCTGACTTCATTTGTTTAATTTAAACGGCGCTGTCTCATATGTGCAGCACGTTTAGTAGGTCTACCGATAGTCAGAAAAACATTAGTGTACTTCAGATTCACTAAAAATAAAAAAAAATTAACAAAACTTTTAACAAAAATAACGACTCAAAAAACTATTCCAAAACAAATTAATATGCACTAAAAAGTAAACTAGCGCGTTCGTTTAGAGAAGTGCGCGTGATTCCGCGCGCCGAGGCGCTGTGTGTGTATGCTCGACAAGACACGCACACACATATATATATTGCGTATTCTTCTACAACTTAATAATCAACTTACTTGTTCTACTCATCAATCAACTTACTTGTTCTACTCATCAATATGTAGGTACGATCTATGTGTTTACCACGCAAGAGGATAAGTATGTACCTACCAACTTTAAAACTAACTCAACATATACCTATGAAAAACAACGATCAAAATATTTTTTTAGATTTCTGCTAAGTAAAATGAAATGAAAAATATTAGACTACTTAAAAGCCAATCAAGTTATTACGATAACATAAGGTAGTTACAATTATTGTTGTTTTTGGAGTCGGTGTCATCCAAGGAAACACTACAATATACCTAGCAAAAATAATACGAGAATATTGAGACCGAAGTCAGATCGGGTGTATTCTTGGCTGACACCGACTCCAAAAACAACAATAATTGTAAGTACGTTATATTATCGTAATAACTTGATTGACTTTTACTTAGGAGAATTCTAAAAAATATTTTGCTCATTCTTTGTTATTCATAGGTATGTGTTGAGTTAAAGTGGGTAGGTACCTACCTATCCTTTTGTGTGGTAAACACATAGATCGTACCTACATACTGATGAGTAGAAAAAGTAAGTCGATTATTAAGTTGTAGAAGATTACGCAATTATTGTTATTACTTTATTTTGGTGCATATTAATTTGTTTTGGAATAGTTTTTTTTTTTTTTTTTTTTTTTTTTTTTTTTTTTTTTTTTTTTTTTTTTTGTTATCAGTTTTTTTTATTTGTATACTGCGTGGGATTTACGAATTTTGTGTGTGTGTGAGATTGAGTGAGTGGTTGATAGATAGATAGATAGATAGATAGAGAGAGAGAGAGAGAGAGAGAGAGAGAGAGAGAGAGAGAGGGGGGGGGGAGGAGAAGGAAGGAAGCTTGGAGTGTAACGTCCCGTCGGGGGGGGGGGGGAGATTTCTTGGTGTTGTTTTAGAGCAAAGAACAGGATACCATTGAATGGTGCTATGTATTCATTCATCCCTTATTCTTCTTCCACCATGGCTTTTAGTATATGATATTTTTCTTCTATTATAGGTCTGTTGCTGCATTTAAAAATTTTTTAACTCCATATTTATGTTTGTTGGTCTGTGTTTAGTGCCGGGCGTGTTCCAGTTTTGTGGTTTTGTCTATCATGTTTTTTGTATCAATTTTCACCAGCTATTTCTTAAATTGTTTGTAGTTCTTTTTGAAAACGTCTTCATCCTCAGTGAGGGAATTTTTATTCAAACTGTGCAGCATGTGTCGGTAACCAGACTCTTTGTAGGTAATAAGACGTGCAGATTACTGATGTGCTCAAGCTTGTGGATCTTCTCAGTACGGAAGATTGGTATTTTTCATGTTTCTGTGTATTGTGATGTCTAGGAAATATGGCTTTTGTGTATTGTTTGACATCATTTTCGAAAACTAGTAGTGAAACCCAAAAAACGACAAACACACAATAAAATAGCGAATTTGTTAGCAACAGAACGTAAAAATAATGACAGTAGTACCAAGATTTAAAAAAAAAAAAAGAAAAAAAAAGAAACAGGAAAGATATATAGAATACAGCAAAAATTGCATATTATTTTTCAGTTTAGGCAAATTACGTAACACAACATTGAAAAGCCATTACTAACTGCAGGTGAGTTAGTGGAGGACAATGATAATTATACCACTGTACTACAAATGTCAGGTAGTGTCATAAATAACAACACGTATTATGAAGGTATATATTTTTACCGTTACGATTTAAAACTATTTACACGTTACTTAACAGATAATAAACAACTCCCAATGAGGATTGAGATACTTCTCGGAAACGTGTGGGCAGTAAAATAAGAACTGTGTTTGCCCATAGCAGAACCACATTTGCATACAATGTATTAGGAGCGGTTCATGAAATTTTAGGACTGCAGAAATGACTGTGATTCATGTCTATCTAGTGGGCATTTCTTCAATTTGTTCATGCGATCTAATGAAACGCCTCATGTGAAATCTAAAAATTATTCATTAAGCTTATCAATAAGTCGTCTCAAAACCCATGGGTACGTTTCAAGTCGATCGGATGCCCTCTCACCCTGCAATACACCACAGAAACATAGGGACGTACGCCTTCAATCTCCTACCGTATAAATAAATAAATAATAATGTAAAAAATCTGCGGAAATAACGATGCAAGAAGCAAACATAGTCCGGCCGTAATTCTCACATAAAATTTGCAACACACAATATATAACAATCTGCGCGAGAAAGGCAATACACAAAAAATCTCAAATTCAGTATCTGCCTGTGCACCATTAGTAATCCACATAAAAAAGCGAGGGCTTCGTAGATTTAGCTGATAGATGATGGTGACAAAGCGGGTCCCCACGCTACATGCAGATAACCGCGCAAGCAACTTCCACGGCGGAACAACTGAATGGGGGATTACCTAACGCGCGGTTCGCGTGCTGGAAGCGAAACCTGCTCATGAAGCCGGGAGCAAATGTCGATGGCCCACGGCAACTTTACCTGGTATCACTGAGTTTCTCAGCCATTTAGCTACACCAATCAATAAAAAATTACAGTGTTGTTCAGAAAAGAGTATGCTGATGGCGCCACAAAGCGATGAGCCGGAGTGCTTTTATGCCCTGTTTTCGATGCCCTCCACAGCTGTAGGGCACTTTTACTCCTTCGGCTATACGGAAGCACTCTTCAACTATCATAATAGCTGATATTACATGTTTAGCTGGATAGCCATCTTACGTATACTGCAAACGTAAACCTTCAACAGGAATAAAATATCGTGACTCACAATCGTCTGCCAAAAACAGAGATCGACATTTTACTCACTAATGCGTATGGGCATCTATTCCAAATAGACGTTTGCATGAAATGGTACTATAGTCAAAACATGCTTGCAGTTAGGAAGGAAAACTATTAGAGTATTAGTTGAACAAACTGCAGCATACCGGAATCATACAACAAACAAACACAATCACACGTAATACTTCAAGCGTATTGCAAATTTAACACACTTATTTCGTGCTTAGCTTTTATTTTTTAAAACCAAAACGTGTCTGGTATAACATACTGATTAATTACAGTAAGCCTAGAATGGAATACTCTACAGCTATCGATAGCTTCCTGTAATCTGGACTGTACTGTACGTTTTGCCATTGTACTATCAGACTTGGAAATTATACTCACATGTCCTTACTTTTGTTTACGTGTCATCTTCACTTTTTTTCAATTCAACATGATACACTAAGATGGTTAAATCATTTTTATCTTTCAACTGATGAAACAAACAATTTACCTTTCGTAAGATTCTTTTGGAGTTCCCACCAACTGCACGAGTCTCCCTTTGATTACCACTCTTTTGCTGGGCTAAATGGTATAGCGTCCGACACCAAATCCAGAGGTATACAATGAATACTTAGCGGAACTTAGGTGTATTTGAGTCACTAGTCGCAATAATATTCATACGCGAAAAAGGCCATAGTAGTCATTTTTAAACTGTAGGTCCCCCTATAACTGACTTGTTAAAGGCAGAGGCATACGATTTGGAACATGCCAAGTAGAATACCGTTCATACCAACCTTTTTTTTTATCTTGCAAGTGAATTATGACATCAGCAACTTGAAACTCGGTGAAACACAGTCGTAAATATCCTTAAAGGTAGACATCGATATGATTAATGTATTCTCTCAACAGGGAAAACCGTACTTGGAAAATTACTATTAAAAATCATGTATTGGAGGTTAAAATTACATGAGCCCTATATGTTATATCAAGACAAATACAGCTATAACACGATAGTTTTCAACTTTGTCAAGTAAAAACAAACTTACAACTTTCATGACCGAATTACTGTTTGTATCCCATTTTGGTGAATGACTTAAAGGCTGTTTCTTGACTGCACAGTTGAGTATGCCGATGTCTTTTACTTGCCCCTAAAATTGAAATGTAAAGCAGTTATCAATCCGAAGATTGATTTGAACACCACAGTGCTTTATTAGGCGGTCCTGTCGGAGATGATATGCCGTTGCCTTCTTCACACCTCTGTACTGACTTAACACCGAGCGTGGTTGAGCAGTGGTAAGACAGTGTACCCGCATTCGGAAGACGATGGTTCAAATTCACCTCCGACCATATAGATTTAGGTTTTCCGTGATTTTCCTAAACCGGTCCAGGCAAATGTCGCCATGGTTCCTTTCAAAGAGCACGTCCGATTTCTTTCCCAAACCTCACCCCAAAATCCTAGCGTTAGCTCCGTCTCTAATGACCACGCTGTCGACGGGACGTTAAACTCTAAACTTTCATCCTACTGACTTACCAAGTCAGTTACCAGATAGACCTACAGTTCCGACCACGGTAAGACTCACCATTTTTGACATCACAAATATTCCTAGAGGTGAAAGAAGTGAAAAGCAGCAGATAAAAATCCTTGGATTGAGAGGGGATCGAACCGGCGACTTTTTTGTGTGCAGTCTCAACTTTACCAAGGAGCCAACTTTCCTTACTGTTCATACTTTTATAATTAGTCCTATTTTATGTGGAACAGGAAACGAATTTATGAGGAAAGGGGGCGTGCCATTCGCGAAAAGAACAAAATAAGCAGTAATATTACGTCTATAAGATTTAATTGTTCAGAAGTTGAAATTTCTTACGAACAGCGTACACATAGCAGATAACATAATAAAGGTGAAAGGAATCTTCACTGATCACGTGTGACATATAATTGAAGTAAACTGCAGAGTCTGATATTCTACACACAACTGTAACAAAAAACTGAAAACATGCTCTTAACCAATAAGCAGTAGACGTAATGGCTTGAAATAGTTAGGTACCGCGCGTCATATCGCAGAAGCGACACATTTCTGTGCCAGAGACAATGCCGCTGGTTAAATGAAAACTACTAGAGCTGTTTAAAAATACCAGTCTACAGAGAAAAATGTAGGGTCCCGGTGTTTACATAGCGCTTCTTACTGTTATGGGCTGTGTAGCCGTATGATGAAACACGACCTCGTCGTGTTCGTCGGCCGCGTCCTGCGGCAGAATATACTGCGTGGCTGGCCTTCCATGTAGGGAGCAAGTAAATCGACCGCCACACAAGTACACCTAAAAACTTGTTTTTCTCGGAAGTGGGGGTCCGCCGGCTTGTGTTTCAGTTGCATAAAGCGACTGCAATGACGCCGGGCGACGTTAAGAAGTCACACAAACTCAGTAGAATTTCCACGTCCCCGTAAGTTACAGAATGCTTTTTCGTGTTTCATCAGCTGGAGCGCCGTGCTGTTGGACTGCTGGTGGACGCAGTCCCGTGGCATAGCATTACACAGCGGCTCTGAGAACATGAAAGCGGCTCGCGACTGGTACAAAGCGCGGGTTCGCGATGTTAACGCTCCGTTTCTACGTGCGAGTTACAGAAACGCTTGTGGCAACCCCAAAAATAGCTCGCATGTTGTACATAAACTAAACAACTATTGCGCTTATACGACTGCGAAAAAAGGCTTTTTTTAAAAGTTATGAAAGCGCGCGCGTTGCAGAGGGAGGTTTCCGCACACGTGGATTCTATTTCACTGGGCATCCGCCGTGATTTACGTCACGTTATCCTCTGGTTTTCCGAAATTAGTTCGGCTTTGGTCGTTAATAAAAGTCACGTATAACTCGGTGGCTAAACTTTAGTTCTCGGGGGAACAGGTGCTGAGCTACTAGAGCCTAATGGAGCCCTGAACGACAAAGCGTGTCTTTTACTACCGGGAATCGAACACTTCTTGCCGATTCGATTGCTTTTAATAAGACGGCGTATTTCAGATAACATGGGCATGGGAATTAATGCCCCACTAAAATTTGCCGCTGTAGAATCTGGTGTGTGTATTTCCTTGAGAAAAACTGGAAAATACATACACAGGATAGCACGCAGGGCGCTAGCTTGGAGGCGAACCTGTTCGGATTTACATCCTTCGGGTTTCCAGAACATTTTTACTCTGCGGCGGAGTGTGCGCTGATATCAAACTTCCTGACAGATTCAAACTGTGTATTGTACATGGATTCAAACACAGGTCGTTTGCCTTTCGCGGGCAAGCGCACTAATCGACTAAGCTACCCCGGCACATCGCCCTGCTCGTTCTCACAGCTTTACTTCCGCTAGTACCTAGCATCAATCCTTCAAAACTTCACAGAAGTTCTCCTGCGCGAGGAAGTGGCGGAAATACGTCTGCGAGGGCGGGTCTTGTGGGGTGCGTACGTAGCTCAGTCGGTTACAGCCACTGCCCGCCAAAGGCAAAGGTTCAGAGTTCGTATCCCTGTCCAGCACACAGTTTTAATCTGTTAGTGAGTTTCATATCTGCGCACACTCCGATGCTGAGTGGAAATATCGTTCTGTAAATATTCACTAGGCTTTGGCAAAGCTATGTCTGCACAATATCCTTTCTGCTGGGAGTGTTAGTCCTGCAAGGTTTGCAGGAGAATTTCTGTCAATTTGTAAACATAGGATGCGTATTACTGGCGGAAGAACCAACAGAGACGCGTGCCGGGGTAGCTCAGTCGGTTAGAGCGCTTCCCGTCGAAAGATAAACGTCCTGGGTTCGAATCCCGGTCCTCCACATACTTGCAACTTGCCACGAAGTTTCAACAGTTGAGTTGCTACACGGGTCAGCCCGAATATGGTTTTAGGCGGTATCTCACAGACGTGTCGGGCTAGTCCAAAATCAAATAAAAATTTCCGTCTTCGTTACTATTACTGAGAGTAAGTATTTGAATGGAATACAGTGCTTTATGGAACTGCTAGTTGGATGCACGGACAAGAAGGTTTCGAATCGTTGTGTTACATCAGTCAAACCTTAAGGTCGTAAATTCTACCAAATACCTAGGAGTTACAATTACGAACAACTTTGACTGGAGAGAACACATAGAAAATATTGTGGGGAAGGCGAACCAAAGGTTACGTTTCATTGGCAGAACGCTTCGAAGATGCACCAGCTCCACCAAAGAGACTGCCTACATCACACTTGTGCGTCCTCTCCTGGAGTACTGTTGCCCCTTGTGGGACCCTCACCAGGTGGGACTGACGGAAGACATTGAGAAGGTTCAGAGAAGGGCAGCTCGTTTTGTTTTATTGCGTTACGGGGGGAAAGCGTCACGAAAATGTTGCACGAACTGGGGTGGAAATCATTAAAAGAAAGACGTTATTCATTGCGGCGTGATCTGTTTGCGAAGTTTCAATCTCCTACTTTTACTTCTGAATGTGAAAATATTTTGCTAGCACCCCCTACTTAGGGAGACATGACGATTACAATAAAATAAGAGAAATCAGATCGAAAACGGAACGATTTAGGTGTTCTTTCTTCCCGCGCACTATTATAGAATGGAACGGTAGACAAAAGTTATGAAAGTGGTTAATGAACTCTCTGCCAGTCACTTAAATGTGATTTGCAGAGTATCTATGTACATGTAGATGTTACAGAAAAACAAGTGAATGCTGAAAAAAAAAATGTTCAGATGTTTGTTAAGCTTATGGTACTTAACTACGGGGTCATCAATCCTTAAACATACAAACTACTTATCTACTACCTTATAATAAGGACGGCACAAGTATCCATGCCCGAGGGGGGATTCGAACCCCCGACCGTAGTGGCAGTGCAGAGCGTGACTGGAGCGCTTCAGTCCCCTCGGCCACCGCGGCCGGCTGAATGCTGAAGATCAGACGCTTAGTCTGGATGACTAAAGAAGTAGGAAGAGTGGGGGAGAAAAGATATTTAAGGCACTACTTGGAGGAAACATAACTCCATCTTCAGTCACGTGCTGAGGTGTTAGAGAATTCTTATCTATGACGATAAAGAGACGTTTGGCGGTAAAAAAAAAAATGTATAAAGGGAGACTGCTCTTGAAAACAGTGAGGGGCTTCAAATTGATGCATGTGGCAGTGTCGGTCGCTAGCGTAATCCTAAGGGCTTTCCTTTCCCCCTGCGCACAAGGGCCCCTATCCCAGCGGGACGAGAGGGTTGCGTCTTAAGTGTATCCGCTTAATGGGCGTGTGGTGTCGGGTTGTGCCGCACGCTGGTGACGACACACGGCAGTCTCCCTGCCGCAGGCCTTGAAGGAGGTCTGCAATGTCACCAACTCACTCGCCTATCACACTGACAGGGCTCGGACGGCGCAAGGTGAGCCGAGGACAGCGCTGACAACAACGATATATAAAGTGGCTGCCTGTAACTGCTATTCGCATTAAGTCATCAATGGATTCGACACAACGCAGCGAAATGTGAGCTGGTCGTTTAGGCGGAGAGCGCATGTACGTACGTGCGTCGGCGTGGCTTGCGTCAGCTCTGCGACGGCGACGGCGCCTGCAGTTCGTCCGAGATGACTTCATTGGCGGGCCGGAAATCTCACGGGCCCCGTTGGTCGGAGCGCCGAACGAGATTACATCGCCGTATAGCTTACGTCCTGCCCTGGACATCGTCGCACAAATGTTGTTTACTTTGGACGTCATAAAATCCCTTCGGGGAAAAATGACGCTCGCAGCGCAAAAAGCAATTCTGTCAGCGAGGAGGGCACTCGCCCGCGACACGCGGAGGCCGGTGCCCCACACTGCGCAGCATACACGCCGACAACCAATCGCGTGCAGGCTCTTCCAAACGGGGGACCTACTATAATCGTGTAACACTGCCACTGCAACACACGGTAGGTTTATTGCGATCCGGGGGAGAGGCAGCCACGACAAAACTAGTTCACCTGGCGACACGACCTATAAGACAGACTTTCAGAGGATTTCATCAGTCTTGGTTGAAAAATATTTCAGTACGTTAATACAGATAAACAATCCTTGAGACGGATTTTCGTCTCGAATTTGTCAAAGACAATAATGATAAATCTGAAGCATAGAATTAAAATTTGTGATGCGGCCGGGAATCGAACCCGGACCTACTAGGCAGACGTCTAAACCGTTAGAAAGTTGGAACACAGAAGCTGAATTAAAGTTTGTGACGTGGAATGAAATCGTACTTAGACTATTCCGAGGCGCCTTAATCGTTGGTGGTGTGGTCTAACGGTTAAGACGTCTGCCTAGTAAGCATGGAGGTCCGGGTTCGATTCCCGGCCGCGTCACAAATTTTAATTCTATGCTTCAGATTTATCATTATTTCAGTAAGTAATTGCAGAACTCTGGGGAAGTTAGCCCGACCTCGACGAAAATCAGTATTGACCCTACCTATATTTATAGTGTTTATAGGTACAGAGAAAGATTGTAACAATGATAACTTGACTGTGCTAATCGAATTTCTGCAGGTAGTGCCGATCAACATAGCAGGCTAACTGCAGCTGCTACATAACCCGCACAACGATTAAATCACTGTTTGCAAAGGGGGAGAGATGTTTCGATAGAAAGGTTCAAAGCGAAGAGACAGCAAAACTTTAGGAAGAGCATTTGAAAGGAATGGAAAGTGTCTTGAAAAGAGGGTACAAAACTAAGAAAATATTACATAAAATAGGAAATGCGAGGTTATTAAATGAGACACTAAAAGCAGCAGACGAGTCTTGCAATTTGGCGAACAAAATAGATGATGACGGCCATAGCACAGTATATATAGTGACTATAAGGAAATATGATATTTGAAAAACGAAGAATTCATTAACGCTCGATATAAATACCAGTGTTTGCAAGTCTTTTATGATGGTACTTATATGGAGCGTAGCTTTGTGTGCAAGTGAAACGTGGGCGATAACTAGTACAGACAAGTAGAGAATAGAAACTTTCGAAATGTGGTGTTACAGAACAACGCTTGAAATATATGGGTAGGTCGAGTAACTAATATAGATGCAGTGAGTTAGAGCTATGGGAAAGGTTGCACGGCGTAGATTAGCGTTGACAGCTGCATTAAACCAGTCTTCGCACTCATCACGCAAAAATAACGGTAAATAATATAGAGTACATGCAACACGCACGGTCTTTGCAGTAATGAGAATTTCTAAAAAAAAGTTCAAATGTTTGTAGATCTATCGGACCTAACTGCGTGGTCATCAGTCCGTAGCTTACAAACTACTTAAAGTAAACTAAGCTAAGGACAACACACACAGCCATGCCCTGGGTAGGACTCGAACCTCCGACGGCAAGTAACCACGCGCTCCGCAGCGAGGCGCCTTAGACCGCTCAGCTACTCCATCGCGGCCGAGAATTTCACTCATCTACTAGAGATGAGGATCCACACTACTACAGTATTTTAGGACAAATATCTTCGACCGGCTCTTTAATGGACTGATTTATTTATTCCATAATTGCAACTTCTTTGCCAAGTGATAATTTAACAAATTCAAATGTTTGTAAAGCTTATGGGACTTAACTGCGGGGTCATCAGTCGCTAAACTTACAAACTGCTTATGAACTAGCTTATACTGAAGACGCCACAAACATCAATGCCCGAGGGGGGGGGGGGGATTCGAACCCCCGACGTGGAACGGCCTCGCGCATCGTAGCATAGCCTCCTCAATGCGCTCGGCCGCTCCGATAATTTAACAGCCCGGAACTATACACTTATTACTATTAGGTCGTTGTGGCCAGCAAAATAAAATAATAATTATAATAAATAAAAATAAAAAAACTTATGTGTCATTGTCTTTGTCAAATAAAGCCGGAGAACACAGAAACAATTCCAATGCAAATACTGACAAGTGAGCATCAGTTTTCGCAGCATATACCTGGTGTAAAAAGGAAAGTGTAAGTAGGGAAAGTGTATGTATTGAATTCGGTAGGAATTGCCTAGTTTTCTTATACAGGTGACTGTAGTTAGGCAACAGGAAAATGCCAAGTATAAAATATGTCCACTCTCATTGTCGGATTATTGGTCGAGAGTAGTGAGCACACACACACACACACACACACACACACACACACACACACACACACACACACAGAGAGAGAGAGAGAGAGAGAGAGAGAGAGAGAGAGAGAGAGAGAGAGAGAGAGAGACTATCGAAGAGGCGCAGTGGTACCACACTGGACACGCATAACAGATTTTCGATTTTTATTGCAATTATTTCCAGTAACAAATTTAGAGATCAAAAGTTCAAAAATTTTAAGACTTCCTCAGATTTTTGCATTATACTTTTCTTCAAGATATGCAGAATTTAAATATCTGAAAAATAGGGAACTAAAACTAAACTTCGTCCGTCTACCGTTTGTAGTCTTTTAACGAAAAGTAATGCGAGATTGAATACTACAAAAACACCAGTTTTCTACTACTGATTCTAAATTTAGTCTGAAACATCGTGTTGTTATTATTAAGGATCACATCACTATTTCGACACTGCGAATAGTCAGTACTAAAGGATGAAAACCGAGCTTGGCGATGGCGAGAACGTACGGTCAAAAAGTCCTACATCGTCACTTTCAGTCTTTATCAATTTTACACCCTGAAGCTGTTTTGTTTTGTTTGTAAATCTTAAGGGACTTAACGTCTGCGGTTATCAGTCCCTAAGATTACAAACTACTTAATCTAACTTAAACCTACAGACAACACAAACACCCATGCCCGAGGAAGGACTCGAACGTCCGACGGCTAGCAACCGCGCGCTCCGCAGCATGTCGCTTTAGACCGCTCGGCCACACACCCTGCAGCAACCGCAAAATTAGAGGCTCCGTTGTTATTCCAAGCTTATAATACATCAATAACATCATAGGAATATTAATCAAATATACCTTCTCTTCCAACGAACATTGTGGATGCTTTCTTTTCAAATGATACCGCAAGTCTGTAGAATCCCCGGCCGTTTTCAAATGGAGCATTGCACTGCATCACTTTCCTACTTTGTAAAGTACTCTGGACTCGGGATGCTTCCATTAGAACACAACCGGTGTCCCGTGACGACTGCGAGTAACTGCCGTATGACCAGACGGAGGAAAGTGTTGCACCCTGCACGTGCGTGTACGCTTCGTCTAATGGGCCGCGCCACAAGACAACAGGCACACTGAAGCCTCAACAACAGCTCTATCGATTCTTATGCCAAGCGTTCGTTGCTCGTTTCTGACTCGGGATTTTTCTTAAATTATCACTGAACGTATTTCCTACTTTCTGCGATAACAGGGGAAATTTCAGTAATAAACATCAATAGTGAAAAGTCATTATAAAATGTAACAGTATCAGCAACTGTTAAAATGTTTTATTTTTAAATTCGTCACCGACGCAGTTGCACATTTATTTGAATTTGTGACAGTCTGGTCCCATACCTTTACAAATATATGAAAATTTTTTCAGTCGTTTGTGACTTCGTGCTCCACAAGATATACGCGATAAATGCAAGATAAGTAGGAGATCAAGCAGACGAGTATTGGCGTCTTATTTGCTTTTAATGCTTTCTTTCCTTCCCTTCTCCAGGGATGCCTATTACTATCTCCCCCATACGGAAGTCTGTGGTATTACTCTTGGTTTCTTGAACGTGTAATTTGTAACTCCATCTTTCGTAAACATTGCCCAGATTCACGTAAATGTTGCGGCGTTATGTGTCGTATCAAACAAATGATCAATATATTTGTACACTTCATTAAATCTTTTATATATTCTTATTTCCTTCCGCGTTTACCGATTTTTCCTTATCTTCTTACTTTTAGGAGATTCTTAAAATAAATTTAAAAAATACTAAAAAAATATTGTTACACATGAAAATTGAAAATAATTAAAACGTCAGAATACGACAGTTTTTACACCGACTTACAAGGAAATATCAATCCGTAAAGTCATAGCTGTTCTTGTAGGATTCGATACCTAGGAGACTGACTCCACATGAATTGTTGGAGACAGATGAAATCCTGGCAATAACGTCAGTATGGAAACTTGATTTACATGTAACTTTTCTTTGTTGCTCGTTAATTACTTAGTTCTGAACAGAAAACCATTTAGTTTTTTGTTACCTGGAAATGACGCGTAAGTTCTTTAAAGAAATAATAACAATGTACAGTTGAATTTAACACAAACAAAAGTTGAAAAACCATGTGTGTATTAATGGAAATTGTGTATTTCTTTCAAGTAACATACGGTAAAATTCAAAACTACGACCTAAGTGGAAATCACTGTTATTACTTATCCCACCACCGAGGCAACTACAGACTCGTACTTATTTAGCCCGCTTTACGCGACACATATAGCCAACTTTGGATTGACAGAATAACATAAATCAGTGTCATTACTCTGTTTTATGGTATGAACTTCCATCAAAAGTGAAAAGTTGATATGCGCACAGGTTCGGCGACTGATCCATGAAGAGGTCCATTAAGATTGCTCACCATGACGCTGTGTGCCTTTGTTTCTCGATACGTGTTTATTCACTATGCTACATTTTATTCCTGGTTCCGGCATGGGACTTCTTTATGAGCCTCCGCTATTTCGCATTTGTATTGGTGACAGTCTACTGCTTTGAGATAGGAGGAATAAATGATGTTAAGTCTTCAGCTGTATGTTCTCCAATAGAACATTAAAAAACGGTTCAGATAGATGATAACGGGGCCGGCCGCAGTGATCTAGCGGTCTGCGGCGCGCCAGTAATGTTCTGCACGGCCACTACGGTCGGGGGTTCGAATCTCACCTCGGGCAAGGATATTTGTGCCGTCCTTAGTTTTAGCTAGTTCATGAGTAGTTTGTAAGTTAAGGTACTCATGACCCCGTAGTTAAGTCCCATAAACTATACAAACATTTGAACATTTTTTTGATGATAACGTATATTTTGGGTATGAAGTGCTAAGAAACACTACTGTTTTCAATATTAACATGAACGTAATCGAGAACCTAGACCAATCAATTATATTTAAAATGACTCCTAATCGACGCGGATGGGTTATGCACGACGATTCTGCGGAACGTAGCTATTGCGTATAATGAGATTTATCTGTATAAAGGTTACACCGGATAAAATTTCTAAAGGTTATGCTTGACTACAGCACGTACGCCAGCGGGGCTAGAATTAATAAATGCTACTTACATTACGTTGTTTTAGTGCTCTCCACATACGGGTATGCATATCGCTGTATTGACATTAAAAGCAAATGTGTTTTCGTTTATGTTTCTTTAAAACACGTTGAAGTCACGTATATATATAATGATATATAACCCACGTAAGCTCTGTGAACATTATCATACAATAACTTCATCAAAGTTTGAGTTGTTTGATTTTCAGCGGCGGATATTATTATTAAAAAAAACACACACACACACAGATTATATTTTATCAGTAACGTGACAAAATTTAGACTGAACTGATATGTATATAAGTTGCACTACTTTCACTACAAAACTAGTCGAATATTCTTTAGGTTTTCCTTTGTGAAACAGAGACGGGAACTCGTTTTCAGCAGTTGGTGATGTAACATTTCCAAGTTGTCGGGGTAGCAGCTACACTCTGCTAAGGGAAAGGAGCCGCCCGCCATAATAGCCACTCGTGTCTCCCTGCCTGTGACTCACAATGTAGCGACCACCACAACACATTTCACATCCACTCTTCCAGTCAATTATCCCCCCACTCCCCTACTTACGGTGGCGCATTCACTGCCGAAGAAGCGCAGCTAAAATTCGAGTGGCTTAAAACAGTGATCGTGCTTAGTATCTAAGCCGTTGCCTCACCCCTCCATCTAACACCGAGCGCGGTGGCGCACTTGAAACTCACTGGACGCATATTAGGGGGGACGGTGGTTCAAATTCACCTCCGACCATCCTGATTAAGGTTTACTGTGATTTCCCCGATTCACGCCAGACAAATGCTCGGATGGTTCTTTTCGTAGGGCACGACCGATTTCCTTCTCCATTGCTGACAAAAACTATCCGAGCTGTCTCTAATGACCACGATGTCGACGGGACGTTACGTCCTAATCTTCCCTCCGCCATCTAACAAAATGGTGCATGCAGTGGTCACTTCAACGCTGGCGAGATATATCTATATTTTCTAAAGTCATTACATCTACACCAGTGCTGCACTCTACATCCGTAAGACACCTCTGAAAACTGTCACGAATAAGGTTTTCTGCAATCTAACCAAATTAGCTATATGATGAAAAGTATTGGGACGTTACTTGGCCGCTCGGGAATGGCAGTGTGGTGTGGAGCGCCACGTAACGGATCACGCGCAGCCTCTCACGTCGGAGGTTCGAGTCCTCCCTTTTGGGAATATGCCTGTGTGTGTGTGGGGGGGGGGGGGAGGGGAGTCTTGTCCTTAGGTTAGTTCAAATGTTTGTTAAGCTTATAGGACTTAACTACGGGGTCATCAGTCCCTAAACTTACAAACTATTTATCAACTACCTTAGACTAAAGACGGCACAAATATCCATGCCCGAGGGGGGATTCGAACCCCCGACCGTAGTGACCGTGCAGACCGTGACTGGAGCGCCTCAGTCTCCTCGGCCACCGCGCCCGGCCCTTAGGTTAGTTTCAGTAATTTGTAAGCCTAGGGACTGATGATATTCATTTGGGGTGTGTCCAGCGTTGCTTTTATGGTTGTTGGGAATGCACCGAGGTAATAAAAGTCTACATGTATGTTAACTTGGATACTCCGTAAGTCACACTGAAGTGCATGGCAGAGGGTTCATCGTACCACTTTTTATGATATTTCCTTATAGTTCCATTCTCTAATAGCTCGAGGGAAAAAGAGACACATCAATCTTTCTGTTTTCGATCTGATATTATGATCATTATGTCTCCCTATGTAAGTGTGTGCTAACAATGAATGTTTGCGTTCGGAAGTGAAAATTGCTGAAAGAAATTCTGCAAATAGATCTCGCTACAACAAATAACGCCTCTCTTTTAATGATTTCTACCTCAATTCGTGCATCATTGCCGGCCGCGGTGGCCGAGGGGACTGAGGCGCTCCAGTCACGGTCTGCACGGCCACTACGGTCGGGGGTTCGAATCCCCCATCGGGCATGGATATTTGTGCCGTCCTTAGTATTAGCTAGTTAATAAGTAGTTTGTAAGTTTAGGGACTGATGACCCATAGTAAAGTCATAAGCTCTACAAACATTAGAACATTTTTTCGTGCATCATTTCCGTGACACTCGCTCTCCTATATCGCGATAATACAAAACGAGCTGCCCTTCTCTGAATTTTTCTCTAAATCGTCTCTCAGTCTCACGTGGTGTGGATCCCACAATGAGCGGCAATACTCCAAGATACGACGCACAGGTGTAGTGTAGGCAGTTTCTTTATTGGAATTCTTGCATCTTCTAAGTGTTATGCCAATGAAACGTAGTCTTTGGTTCGCCTTCCCTACTATATTTTATATGTGTTCTTTCCAATTTAAGTTGTTCGTAATTCTTACTCCCAGGTATTTAGTAGAATTTAAGGTCTTATCATTGTTAAGGGTCAGTTGCCAATTTTTGCACCATTCAAGTAAGGAGATACTTGCTAGCATCGCGTTGAACGGCCAAATGCAGCAAATGGACATGGAATGGCCTCAACATGTATCAAACAGGGATATTAGGCCACGCTTCCTTTATGAACCTTCATAATTGTGGAGGGGTTGCTGGTGCAGGATGGTGTGCACCAACTGATCTCTCGATTACGTCCCATAAATGTCCTATGGGATTCATGTCGGAAGATCTGGGAGGCCAAATTATTAGCTGGAATTTTTGAGAATATTCTTCAAACCAATCGCTACAAAAAAGTTTGTAAATCTATCGGACTCAGCTTCTGGGTTATTAGTCCGTAACTTACAAACTATTTAAACTAACCTAAGGAAAACATAAACAACTATGCCGGAGGGGGACTCGAACCCCCGACGGCGAACGGCCGCGCGCACCCAATCGCGACAATTGTGGCCCGATGGCATGGCGCATTGTCATACATTCAAAAACATCAATTGTTATTTGGGAATATGAAGGCCTAAATGGCTGCAAATGGTTTCCAACCAGCTGAACACAAGCATATCAAGTCATTAATCAGTTCAGCTGGACCAGATAATAGAGTACATACCACTGAAAAACAGTCCACACCATTATAAAAACCACCACCATCCTGAACTCTGAATTGTTGATATCTTGAGTACATGGCTTCGTAGGGTCTGTACTACACTGTAATCCTACCATCGGCTCTCACCCACAGAAACAGGGACCAAGTCACAGTTCGCCAAACGACTAGGGTCCAATCGGTGGGGTGAGGAACGCACCAGAGGCGCCGCAGGCGATGTCACGCTGTTCGCAATGTTATTCGTGTCGGTCGTCTGCTGCCATTAACGGCAAACTGCGCGTCAAATATACTTTCGCCGTACGTCTTATATTGATTTCTGCAGTTATTTCGCGCAGTGTCGCACTGACAACTTTGCACAAAACACAGCTGCTTCCGGTTACGATGTTCTGGTCGTCGGCAGCTGCGTTAGCCTCGGTGAGAGGTAATACTCGCATTTGTGACACTGTGCATTTCGGAATAATTCCCTAACTATTTCCGAATTTGAATATCCCATGCGTCTAGCTCCAACCACCATTCCGCGTTCAAAGTCTGTTAATTCCCAGTAGTGTGGCAGTATACGTGGAAAGCTTTTCACAGTACAAATGACAGCTGCGCCAATGTACTACTCTTTTATAGCTTGTGTAGGTGACAGTACTGATATCTGCATCTATGAATTTTGTCGCCTCAGTGTATTTCAGTGAAACATCTAAATAGCAGCCCTTTCTTCCTCACGAAACGAAAGGAAAGGATGTGTGGGGTTGAACACTGTGGCCTGAAGCCAAGTCGACATTCTCACTCTGCCCAAATGTCAATCATTCAGATCACGAGAGGACTCTGGGCAGATGGGGGATCGTTTCTGCACAGAAAGCACTGCTTCATAGGTGACAGGACGAAGCCGCCCTTACACGTTTAGCCTCGCTCTTACGTCAGCGCTTCGTGGTAGGTAAGGACCTTGATGCATTCGCCAAAGCCATTTCTTTTTATCGGACTGCCGCAGGGTACAGCTTTGGTCAGTCGTTTCCACTCAAGCACGGTACAGTGCGACGCTCTAGCATTGCTTAGCACTGACTACAAAAATGTGTCAGATGTTCGACTGCTGTACGCCAATCTTTACTAGCGCTCTACACACACATAAACTGCTGGCAGCACCTCTGTTGCCGCGCGGAATGCCGCGTGATCTAAGACGTCATGCTCCGGTTGGAGGTTCGAAACCTCACTCGGGCACGTGTGTGCGTGTTGTCCTTAGCAGAAGTTCGTCTAAGTAGTTTGTAAGTCTAGGGACTGATGACCGTTGACCATTTCAGTTTGGTCCACAAATATTTGAACATTTTACCACTCCCCCCCCCCCCCCCCCCCCGCCCCGGACATAGCTCGACAGTCCGTGTCCATCACTACACGACGTCTAACTGGTCTCGGTTTGCAGTGCTCCGTTGTGTTATCATCAGTGAATATGGTCAACTTTAGAGGCGTTAAATTTGTTGTATCTGTAGTAACTTGTACGCGTTCGAAGTCGGTGATCTCCTGTACCGGCACGTTCTTTTTTACTGCTTCTTTTCTAGCAACACAGTACTCCCAGCCTCATTTTACACTGGCTACTCGACGTCTTGCAATGCATCGGGCAGTCAAGACACTTTTAATGCCGTGCGCACTTAGGCACCCTGCTGCTGTGCGGGCGGCCGTTAGCCGTCGGGGGTTCGAGTCCTCCCTCGGGCATGGGTGTTGTCCTTAGCATAAATTACTATAAGTTAGTGTAAGTAGTTTCTAAGCCTAGGAACCGATAACGAACGTAGTTGAGTCCCTTAGATTTACAAACATTTGAACTTTTTTTTTAATTCTAAAATACAGGAATCGAAGACGACGGTGTCCTAATTACTGCAGTAGGTTACAATTACGAAACCAAACATACGCAAATATCGAAATAAAGTAATTTAATTTCTGGATAATTAAAAATCATGCTAATTATAACAAATTTTATTTTGTCGCCGTAGAGGGGTGACTACGTCTGTACCGAGCGCGTTATCCTGTGGGGGGAAGGCGAGCAGCCGACAACCAGCTCCTCACTCCCGGGAGTCGAACCCGGCTCTCGCTGCTACGGCGGATTGCTGTGTAAATGACACTAAGCGCCGGCTGCAGCACGTGTTCTCTTCCTTCCGTTCCTGTCCGGCCTTCACCCTCTCCCTGCTTCTGCCGCGTCTGTCCCCATGTTGTACTCTCTGTTCCTCTTCTGCAGTGACCCCGGGAACAACAGTTCAGAGCTTGTCTTTCAGTTGGGGACTCTTTTTGCGTGTGGCCAACCCTTTTCCATTTTCGTGTGTTCGTTTCTATATCCACAGGCTTTTTATTCTACAGCTCTTCACGGGATATTACATTCGGCGAAAATAACCTCACTAATTTCATAAGTGTAACTGATTTCTGTCACCTTACATATATCACACTCGTACAGCAACTCCAACATTACGTCGCCGTTGTATATATTTTTAAAGTTTTTTTCACAGAAAAGTCTTATTGCTTTTTCAGAGAAATACCGTCGAATGAATGCTTCATTTGTTTTCTTGGTTCCGCTATAGACACCCTACCAAGTTTTGTCGCAATTTTTACTAGATACGTGAGTCTTCAACATCCTATATAGTCCTATTAATAAGGAATGTCCTACATTTAGCCGTAGATATTTGTTTTTTCTCACATTAAACTTACCCAAACTCTTGTCGCCTGTTCCTGCGGCTCTTTCAGTTTGTCAGAAATATGCCTGAATTTTGAGAGGGAAGATATATATCATTGCTGAAATCGAAATAGGTGTCTGATGCTCCTGCACATTTCCCTTTTTATACCTGGAGTCCCCTTTCGCATCAGTTCCGTTGAAGCGAACCAAGAAAAGGGAGAAAGACACATCACTGTTTTATCCGCGACTTAACGCTAATAGATGACGTCAGCTTCCCATAGTGCATTACTGTGCAGAACTATCCCTCACACATTTCCTGCATTCTTTCGATGACCGTATAGGGTACACCCTAGAGTTACATGATTTTCCAGATGCATCTTCTTGTCTTCTTGACACTTATTCGAAGGCTATGAACACTAGTATCAACTAGCTATATATTCCATACAATGTCCTACCATTCTTATATACAGTATCAGTTCCTATTAAAAAACATGTTCCCTACTCTCCAATTGCTGCAATTCATCGAGTCTCCCTTCTTTCGAAGTTATACTAAAATGCTTGTCTTCCATTTTCTGGCATTTCTTTCCTATTCCTGGTCCTCTAGAATAGGAGATATGATAATGTCTGCCTTTGATAGGTCTGTCACAGAAGAACTTACCACATTCCTTTTGTTCTGAGCAATTCTGTTTCTCATTCTGCTTTGCGTTGGACTATTCATTCTTCCAGTTATCGCGGCTTCTGCTACATTTTCCTTCGCTTCCACAGCCCGCTGTTCTTACAATTTTCCTTCTCTATTTCTCACGTTTTCAAAACTTTCGCACCATATTTTATGAGTCAGCTGTATTAGTGCCTTGCTTTTCATTGGGCCTCCCTTGTTAGGACGAGTTCCTGGTGTCACACTTTCTCAGTCGTTCAAGATCTTTTGTCCATCCTTTACGCTTCTTCGTCTACTCTGGTGTTCTGCACGTAGATCTGTCTTCCGCCTCCTGGATTTTGTGATGCTCATTCACATTAGCTTCAGATGCATTTGTTTTACCGTGAAGGAGGAAAGTTATTCCCCCTCGAAGTGTAGTTTCAACAGACTCATTTTGTTTAATAAAAAAAATTACAAGGAGGATGTTATTATCCAAGATCGCAAATTTATTTCAAAATTAGTGTCCACAATTGTGTATAACGTTGTAACATACCTGTATCATTAAAACTATTTCTGTACGAACAATACGATGACATGAAGCACACTGCAACAAAGTCTTGATGCAAAAGCTGTTTTACATCAAGATACATGATGTTGCAAGGCTGTACGAGTGGTTGACCACAAAGATGCATACTTTGTATTTTTATATTTTAATCGATCTGAAAATGAAGATTAAGACTAATTGAAAATGATAATCAGGACAGTAAAGAATTCTAAAACAAATTTGCGATCTTGGCTAACAGCTTGCTCCTGGGAGTTTTTTTTATCAAAATTTTATAGATCGCTCATATTCTGCCAGGTCAGGTCATTTCATCATTTCGTTAGCCGATATTGTCTTCTGATGTAAAGTAAAATAAAAGTTACCGTTCACGGAAAAAACTAGATGCAATTTATTTGTATTCAATCGAGATACACAATTACTCTTTTGTTTTTTTGGTTGTTGCAGCAACAGCCTTCCATTATCACGTCAGTGCTGCTGGTTATTTAAATGACACGAACAATATGATTCCTCGGACTTATTCATTCCCAATTTGTGTCCCACTCCTGCTGAAAAGGACGCAGGCACAATGTTTCCACTACTAGCTTCCTTCTTTACCGTCATCTGACGACTAAATACCTAAAAACCCAAGACGCTCATCAGCTTCAGCTTGCTGAGGATTTTTCTATGTAAATGCTTAACACATGTCACATTTAAGGCTTTGTCGCGGTATCTACATATATGTTATCTATTCCAAAAGCCACAGTATAGTTTATGAAGGCGCATAACCAACTTCATATACACTCACACGCTCTCTCCTCTCTGTTTTTATACACTTACAATGAAGCAGTTTCATTAAATCTGCCAAAATTATTTTCGCGACAGTACTGTCCAGTATTATGCACTGAGCCTGGATTCATTTTTACATAGCTTTACAGAAAACGGTGTCGTCACAATAGAATACCATAGTAAATCACCAACTTAAATGGCTCTTTCTCCACGAAGCCATGTCTTGCTCCATGTTGTTATACCCGCGCTTCTAGCAACAAGCTGTACATCAGTTCGGTATCTAACTTATTCCTAACAATGGTAATTCATAAGACTGACAAACAGAGACGTATTCACCAATATCGCCGGGGAGTAAAGGCAGACAACAAATTCGATCGGTTTCTAGGTAAACCAGATGAGCATTATTACCACGAATTTAACTAGCAAAATATTTAACGGTGTGCTCTATTTAAAAGCTCCGATTTTAAATATGAATTTTCACGGATACGTAGTATCATCTGCAGATATTGTTCACCCAGACAACTGCAAAGGATAATAACGATTTTTGTACTTCACTTTCGGTTACGGTCGTCATAGAGGGCATCTTCAAGTCGCAGTACATTCACAAGTTACTGTATGATGAGTAGACAGCAGCTTTGACGTCAAATGTAGATCCAATAAAATTTCGACGTCAGATATAGTTCAACATCAAAAAACTTGAAAATGTACTGATATGATAATGGAAGGCGGTTGCTGCAACAACCGAAACCAAAAATACACAACAGTAATTGTGAATGTCCATTAAATACAAATAAATTACATCGAGTTTCTTCCGTGAACGGTAACTTTTATTTTACTTTACATCAGAAGATAATAACGGCTAACGAAATGATAAAATGACCTGACATGGCAGAATGAGAGCTATCTATAAAGTTTTGATAAAAAAAACTCCCAGGAGGAAGCTGTTAGGCAAGATCGCAAATTTGTTTCAGAATTCTTTACTGTCCTGATTACCATTTTCGATTAGTCTTAGTCTTCATTTTGAGATCAGTTAAAATATAAAAATACAAAGTATCCATCTTTGAGGGCAACCACTTGTACAGCCTCGGAACATTATGTATCATGATGTAAAACAGCTTTTATGTCAATACTGTGTACTACATGTCACCGTATTGTTCCTACAGAAAAACTTTTAATGATACGGGTATGTTACAACGTTATACACAAATATGGACACTACCGTTGAAATAAATTTGCGATCTTGGATAATAACATCCTCCTTGTAGATTTTTAAAATTACTAATAAACAAAATGAGTCTGTTGAAATTACACATCCAGAAGGAATAACTTTTCTCCTTCGCGGTAAAACCTGAAGATGATGTGACTAAGCATCGCAAAATCCAGGAGGCGAAAGACAGATCTATGTGCAGAACACCAGAGCAGACGAAGAAGCGTAAAGGATGGACAAAAGATCTTGAACGACTGAGAAAGTGAAACAACAGGAGCTCGTCCTAACAAGGGAGGCCCAGTGGAAAGCAAGGCACTAATACAGCTGACTTGTAAAATATGGTGGGAAAGTTTTGAAAATGAGAGAAATAGAGGAGGAAAATTTTAAGAACAGCAGGCTGCGAAAGCGAAGGAAAATGTAGCAGAAGCCGAGATACCTAGAAGAATGAAAAGTGCAACGCAAAGCAGAGATGAGAAACAGAATTGCCCAGAACAAACGGAATGTGGTAAGTTCTTCTGTGACAGACCTATCAAAGGCAGACTTTATCTTACCTCCTATTCTAGAGGACCAGGAATAGGGAAGAAATGCCAGAAAATGGAAGACATGCATTTTAGTATAACTTTAAAATAAGGGAGACTCGATGAACTGCAGCAATTGGAGAGGAATTTTGTTGTTGCCGATTCATAGTACAGTGCTATCGTGGATAGGACTAAATAGAAAGATGGTCTACTTGGAACCCACCTGAGTAGGGAACATGTTTTTAATAGGAACTGATGCTGTATATAAGAATGGTAGGACATTGTATGGAATATATAGCTAGTTGATATGTAGTGTTCATAGCCTTCGATCTAGTGTCAAGACGTCAAGAAGAAGCATGTGGAAAATCATGTAAGTCTAGGGTGTACCCTATACGGTCATCGAAAGAATGCAGGAAATGTGTGAGGGATAGTTCTGCACATTAATGCACTATGGGAAGCTGACGTCATCTATTAGTGTCGCGGATAAAAGAGTGATGTGTCTTTCTCACTTTTCTTGATTCGCTTCAACGGAACTGATGCGAAAGGGATCTCCAGGTATAAAAAGGGAAATGTGCAGGAGCATCAAACACCTACTTCGATTTCAGCAATGATATATATCTTCCCTCTCAAAATTCTGGCATATTTCTGACAAACTGAAAGAGTCGCAGGAACAGGCGACAAGAGTTTGGGTAATTTTAATGTGAGAAAAAAAAATTCTACAGCTAAATGTAGTACATTTCTTATAAATAGGACTATGTAGGATGTTGAAGACTTCACGTATCTAGTAAAAATTGCGACAAAACTTGGAGGAACAATAGTAGGGTGTCCATACCGGAACCAAGAAAAGAAATGAAGCATTCATTCGACGGTATTTCTCTGAAAAAGCAATAAGACGTTTCTGTGAACAAAACTTAAAATATATTCAACAGCGACGTAAAGTTGGAGTTGCTGTACGAGTGTGATATGTGGAAGGAGACAAATCATTTACACTTATGAAATTAGTGGGGTAATTTTTGCCGAATGTAATATCCCGTGAAGAGCTGTAGATCCGTACGAATAAAAACCTGTGGATATAGAAACTCACACACGAAAATGGAAAAGGGTTGGCCACACACAAAAAGAGTCCCCAACTGAAAGACAAGCTCTGAACTGTTGTTCCCGGGGTCTCTGCAGAAGAGGAACAAAGAGTATAACATGGGGGGACAGACGCGGCAGAAGCAGGGAGAGGGTGAAGGCCGGACAGGAACGGCAGGAAGAGAACACGTGCTGCAGCCGGCGCTTAGTGTCATTTACACAGCAATCCGCCGTAGCAGTGAGAGCCGGGTTCGACTCCCGGGAGTGAGGAGCTCCTTGGTGGTTGCTGGCCTTCCCCCCACAGGATAACGCCCCGCTACGTACAGCCGTAGTCACCCCTCTCCGCGACTAAATCCAAAATTTAAGTTCACCTCACTTTTGTACATGTATACACTGACCTCAGATCACAAAACATCACGAATTAAAATTGGTTATAATTAGTATGATTGTTAACTATCGAGAAATTAAATTACTTCATTTCGAGATTTGCGTATGTTTGGTTTCGTAATTTAATTGTAACCGGCTGCAGTAATTAGGACACCGTCGTCTTCGATTCCTGTAATTTAGAATTAAAAGAAAAAAAAAATTCAAAAAAATTCAAATGTTTGTACATCTAGGGGACTCAACTACGTTCGTTATCAGTCCCGAGGCTTACAAACTACTTACATTAACATAAAGTAACTTATGCTAAAGACAACACAGATAATCATGGCCGAGGGAGGACTCGAACCCCTGACGGCTAACGGCCGCCCGCACCGCAGCAGGGCGCCTAGGTGCGCCCGGATATTCTGCCGCGGCTATTTTAGAATCATTACTAGTGTAAATTTCATTTTTTTACACACTTTTGACATAATCGTTCCATTTTTGTGACCACTGAAATGGGTAGCATTGGCCGCAAAATTCGTATTAAATCATTTCAGTTACATAGTTACCATCTTCTGTGCTGAGGCACAAATATCACAAATATAGATCTCTGGTATAGCATGTCATAACAGACATATCTACACTTTTAAGGTGTCAGGTACGAATTAAATTCAGTTAAACGTGTGAATGTGTATGTTAGGACATGAGATTCCACAGATCTAGACCAGCCGTGATATTTGTGCTTCAGCACTGAAAATGGTTACTATGCAACAGAAATCGATTTCCCATAAATAAAAGTAAGATTTTACGGCCAAACCTGCTTTTTTAATTGGTTATAAAATCATTTTTTGGTCGTGGAGCACAACATTCCAGAAAATAGAATCCAATCTGAATAATCATTTCAATTTCGCTTGTATGATTGTTGACTTAAAGCTATTAAAATGCTAGAAAAATTATCGAAAGATTCATGAAGTCATGGGCAAGCCCACCACAAGCTTGATAGTTTTTTTCACTCCTTCCTTTCTGTCGCGGGCGAGGTGCTTATGAATGTTCGGATGAGACATGGAAATCGATCGTGTTCTTTTCAAAGTAGCCACAGTCGATTTAGGGAGAGCGATACATGAAGGGCCGAGGTAGTCGAGCTTCTTAAGCAAAGCGCTCTGAGTAAATAAAAACATAATGTAACCTGAAGAAGAGACAGAAAATCCATCTTGTGGACCACAAGCAACTGTAGTGAACTACATCTACATCCATACTGCACAAACGACGACACGCTGTGTGGCAGAGGGTACTTCCTCCTCCTACTGCAGTCATGTATGGTTCGCGGAAAAAACGGCTGCCGGATTGCCTCAGTGTGGGCTCTAATATCTCTAATTTTATACTTGTGCTCTTTTCGTCAGATACACCCACGAGGTAGCACTCTTGCGTCCTATCAAACCATTGCATAAAAAAAAAAAAAAAAAAAAAAAACGACGCATCTATTGATGATACGCCGCGCGGGAGTAGCCGAGCGGTCTGGAGTGTCACGTTGCGGTTCTAATCATCCCTCGGGCATGGATGTTTGAGTTGTTTTTAGTATAAGTTAGTTTATAAGTAGTTTGTAAGTTTAGGGACTGATGGCACCGCAGTTAAGTCCCATAAGCTAAACAAACATTTGAATTTTTTATTCGTGACATGCATTGTCCAGGATTCACGAGTACATACTTTTAAATGCGGCGTGTAGAAACAAACGAAAAGCCGAATATATGGGTGAGTGCAGAAGCTGTGAGAGCAACGTCCCACTCCAGTATAGACATGTGACAGATAGTATGATTCGCGTTACCGTGGCAATTTCTAAGAACAGGTATAAGCGATACCGTGTCCGGCTTAACCAGTGTGCTAATCAACTGTAAGGACAAGAACATCTTAAACTGGAAGTTAGTGTCCCTACTTGTAAACGTTGTCTGTTGGTTGTTCAGTAAGTACTAAAGTACAACTACTTTCCACACTCTGCCATCGTAAGCAGCTTACGAACGTGATCTACAGGTGGCCGCTTAAGCTAAAACTAGACAAAGCTGTGTTACGTAGCTGTTTTAGCAGTAACAACTTCTTTTACTAAATGAATATTTTCTTTTTCCTTTCGGACAGAACCAGTTATAAGATTTAGCTTTTTATCTATAATGGAAAAAGTTCTTCCACTATAATTAGCTTCCTACTGACAACTATATCCATTTTGTTTTTCAGTTTAATGTTCTTCGTGAACGTGTAATATGATTCAGCAAACGCGATGTCCGTTGGTACTCTCTTGAGAAACGAATTGCTTAGAAGACGAAACGGAAGCAAGCACGGGGTACTTTGTGGCTGCTTGGCGACAAAAATGTCGCTGTCTTGCTTGGTGTGCACGGCGGTCGTGTCCTGGTATGTAAACACAGCCACGGTTTTCTGTTACTGTCCAGCTGCTACTAGTTGCTGCGAGTTTTCACATACACTGCAGCCCTCTTCCCGCTATGCAGCTTACCGAGGGCACTGTCGCTCCTTATATATTCGAAACGTCAAACACAAACGCAAGGCCTAGAATCAAACAACAACTACCAGTAATAAAATATTTTGTAGCGGCGTAAGCTTGCTATGTATCCATTATATGCTACTGCATGAGGTACTCTCAAGTAACATCGGAGTAAAAATAACAATAATAAAGAGCTCCACAGACAAAATCAGTGATTGAAAACATACAATGTAACATTATCACACACAGATCTCTAAGCCTTTCTGGAACGTAAGGCACAAAAATCAATCACGTTTTCTTTTTAGTTTCAAAGTTCATTTAGAAGCATATCATTGTTTCTTTCTACACGCTACTCCTGTTTTGGATAAAGCTCAAATGACGATACCTAAGTACATTTCAAAAACCAAGAACGTAAATATAAGGTAGTGCCTATAAGTACTGTGTAACAGTTAACTGCGAGCAATAGCCAAGATATAGATTATTCTTTCATGTAGTGCGGCCATCTTGACGAAGACGTCAGTGGCTTCTTGCACTGAGTTCATTATGGTGAATTTTGGGACGACTTTTTCTCAATGCGTTGCTATTTGAAAGGGCCGATTATCGTTTTACATTTTCGGTACGGCCATAGCGATTTATGGTTTCGGTAGTTTACCTAACGCACTCAAGAAAATCCAAGGCTTCCTTAAACTAAACAGCGACTAATAACTGCCACAATTCTTATTTAAAAGAGGCAACTCATATATTTGAGCTGCTTCTGAGTTGTAGTTAATGGGATTTACTCCTGTACAAGCCAGCTCAGTAATCGTCTCAAAACTTTCTTGCCACTGATTATTATTAATAATGAGGTACATTTTGTAGCTTACGTGAACGAAGAAATTCATCTTTACAATACCTGGCGACAAAGTCACCGACAGATAAGTAACCCACTTCAACTCCGACGCATTACCAAGTCTCGTTTCACGTTCCCCTTAGTTTTTGCATATACAACGCATCAACGACGAAGTACAATTGAAATCTCCACATTTAAGTTTCCACAAATCACTTAACGCTAATGCCCGTTTTGCTTCTAACGACTTCGGCCTAAAAATATAATACCCTTGTCGTCTGGGCTCTCACACTATTGAGAGGTCTAGAAAAATCTAAATGTTCAAATGTTCATAAAACTCTTCGACCAAACTGCTATGGTCATCAGTCCCTAGACGTACAAACTAATTGTACTAAGACAACACAGACACTTATGCCAGAGGAAAGACTGTAAACTCCGTCGGGACCGGCGGCCAGTGCGTAGCATGACGCCTTAGACCTTGCGACCATTCCGCGCGGCTAGAAAAGTCTCACGCAGTGGATAATTTTTACACTAAATGATACCGTTCAATTCATCTCTCTACGCCAAGTCCACAGTGCTCTTAGTCTTCTATACTAGCAAACTGCACCCTTCGGGGACATGAAATTCATTTTTTGTACAAACATTCTATACATTTCACAGATCACCCGATGTAATGACTTCTTTATGGCATTTCCACTATTATTTATTTTTGTTTCAAAAATCAAACTGTACAAATTATGAATTTATAACAAACAATTAGACTGCATATACAAACTGAACTGCGATGTTAGTGTACTCAGGTTTACAGTAATCCAGTAAAATAGCATTCCTTTTTTCTTACGTATCATCATGTAGGAAAGCATTAAAATTATGGTACGGTCACGGATAAGAACATTTAAATATTTTACAGCGGTAAAATACAACTTATACATATATTATAGCATACAATATAGTCACATCAATCATAACCCCACACAAGACACATTCTAGGGCTTGCAGAAAACACAAATAAAACGAAAGGAAGATATCTAAAACAAAATCTGTTTCCGGTTCTACAACTAGTTATTCACAGCCTTAGTTATGTAAATAATCGCCGGGAACTATAAAGTAGGTAGTAGGGCCTATTACCATTAAGGTTAGCACACAACAAGGAGAGATACATTAACTCTTTATTATAAAGAAACAGAGAAAATCCTAATGCACCCGATCAAGCATCTGTTTTCGTGTAATTAATTTGCGCGCACTATTGAAAATATTCTTAAATAGTTCAGAAGGATGTTGAACAGGAAATTCAACATCGAAAAAACTTCACAAATGTTTATTACGCATCAGTATAGTCAACGGAAAAAAACCCACAAATAATGGAAATGCCAGAAACCGATCTCGACTTCCCAGCAAGGAAATAGCAACATAACCATGTTCAACGCAGGTATGTGTGCGCAATATAGCCTACGAATTCCCACAATTCCTCTGCTCCCCACCACCGAAAAAGAAAAATCCAGCCTAGCCGAGAATATCTGACACCGAACCATGTTGCCAGCCATCGGAGCTGTTCATTATTTTTCTCCAAAAGGAAAACGAATGATACTTCGTGCATTTTACACGATCGTATTACATTTAAAAAATAAGAATTCGTTCCATTTTCTGCAGAAAATACATAGGACCGCCTTGTGACTTTCGTGTCCCTTTTTTAAAAAAAATCCTGATCATAGGCCCCCACCGCAATCTCACACATTTTACAAATCAGAAGCAGAGCGGCGCGTTATTACATTGCCTTAAAGTCGCGACCACACTTATTCACTAAACAATTTACAAGATACTTTGTTTACCGGCGATAGACAAAGGAATTTTATTTTCTGTAGAACAGAGTATACATTGGCTAGATATTTATTTTATTAACGCGCTCGTTTTAGTGTTATTTCATAATCTACGGTAACTCTTTCACAACTGTTTTTTGTCTAATGTTAATGTAAGCAGCGCGGGAGTAGCCGAGCGGTCTGCAGCGTCACGTTGCGGGTCGCGCCGCCTTCCGCGTCGGGGGTTCGAATCCTCCCTCGGGCATGGATGTTTGTCTTGTCTTTAATATAAGTTAGTTCATAAGTAGTTTGTAAGTTTAGGCACTGATGACACCGCAGTTAAGTCCCACGAGCTTTACAGACATTTTTTTCTTAATGTAAGGAGCGAAATGAATCTACGCATAACCCATTATCTCTCTTTTCTGGGATTAAAAACGCTGAAGTTTATGCGTGCAGTAAAAGTTAATAACTGTAATGAATTTAATGTAAGTGGAACAAGAACACAAGTTTGCAGATCTCTACTTGTTGGGAAAAACTACTCAACCCTGATATTACAAACCACTCAACTAGTTCAATACCGTAATGTCTTATTTAATTACAAAAGTATAAACCAAGCGGTATGCATTGGAAGAAGACCTTTTTCTAAAGAATTATTAGAAAATGCAAGCCTAATTTTCTATTACGCTTACTTTATTTATCTTCAATTGGTGAACGATAGGGGGAATGCATTGATGGAACATATCAGAATCACCGTAAGTTTTGCTGACGACACGGAAGAAACCCTTTAACAGTTTCGTGAAGCAAGTTTGAAGGAGACCATTTTTTTTGTAATTAGTTATAATTATAATGGACTTAATGAAAACTGGACAAATCAATAAATAAGTCATAAAACCATCTGACTGTTTCTTATATTTTGCAAAGTAGAAGGCAAATACACGGTCAGCAACACAAAATGATACAAGATTATAATTGACTCTGACTTATGGCAGACAGGTAGGAACCTATTGTTGGGAAAACCACTCAAGATAGGGCTGTGAGAAACTATGAGACCCAGAAATGAAACAAAACAATTAACGGACTAGAGTGAAAGATGTGATAACTGTTGTGAGAACGAAGATGAGCGGAAAATTTAGCCAGAAGTGAAAATAATCAGAAAAGAACGTGCAAATGACATTAAAAATATTCTTAGCAGCATGAAAAAGTTTATACATAAAATGATTGACGATATTTAAATTGTTATAATTTGTTTCATCGATGAATTAAACAACCAGACAGTTAAGAACCTCAGGAACGATAACTGTTATTTTTGGAACATTTTCGCTCGTTTGAACTCAACCCACGACAAAATTAGCGGGTGCCAATGTTTCTGACACGAACAATGTGATCTTTTAACTACAAGGCGACTTAACGTTGCATAGATTTGAAATGCAGGTAACGGGAACTGTCTGCATTTCAGTTGTTGCGCTACCGGTACTCAATGTTGCTAAATTCGCTGAACAGAAAAGGAAGTTAAGAGGAAGTACAACACGATGCAAAGCATGCAGCAGACGGGCAAGCAGCTGCGGATTAGATAGAGTGCAGAATATTGACATTATATACACTATCTATTTAGGGGATGACGAAGAACGGCGCTAAACACTGATAACTCAAAAGGAAATAGCGCATCTACAAGGATATGAATATGCAGTTGTGGTCGGGAAATGTTAAAGGTATTGGTTTAGCATTGTTTTACATTATTGTATAGAGACATTATTGTGAAATAATAAGACCGTTCAATAATACTGATTCACTATAGTGAATTAACAGAAAGCTATGGCAATGTTTATAAATTTATCCCACACGTGGCGTTTAAAAGTTCCGAACTTATCAACTACTAAATTATAATGGTTAATGTGAAACTAATGGAGTCGTAAAGTCTTAACTAATTATTTTCTGTTCTTGAAATTCTAATACGAGGACACAACAGTCGTTATTTGTGTAGTGGCGAAATCTGCAGTTGTAATAGTAAACCGAGCGAGGTGGCTACAGTAGTGGTAACACACTAGAGGGCGGGCGGCGGTTCAGATCTGCCTCCGACCATCCGCGGTTTTCTAATCACTTGCAGCATATGACGTAAAGGTTCCTTTGAAAGGGCACGGCCGATTTCCTTCTCCTAATCTTAACAAAATATCCCAGCTTGTGTCCGTCTTTAATGACGGAACGTTAAACCCAAATCTACCTTCCTTCTTTACAAGATTGTTTAATTTTATTTATTCCAATACAATCAGGGCAATGATGCCCTTCCTTACAGCTGACCCGGCGTACTTACATTTCACCATTAAATGATGCTTAATAAATCTTATATATCACGAGACATTTAACATTCAGATATAAAAATGACCAGAATATAATAACCATAAAAACCCATTTACATTTATGTGCGTAAAGATAAAGTGGTTCTAAACATTTATAAGTATGTACAGTTACTCTGGTGGTTGTAAGATGGGAGGCGTTGCAAATGTGGAACACGGAGAGTGGATGAAAACAGAGTGGAGTTAGTAAGCGAAAAATGAAAGGCGAAAGGGGCGTACAAGTGGATCACAAACCAAAGAGATTCAGCTGTTACACAGAAACTGCATTTTGCGTTGAGTGTTCGGTTGCTTGTTCCACAGAGCAGTTGTTAAAGATTTGTTTCATGAATGGGTACAATTAGATAGTTTATAATAAGTGCATGGTGTTGAGATGGTGGCTAGATGGTATATTAATTCCAGCAACTGAAATGCGTTACGGTTTTCTGTATATCGAAGGAAAAAAACTGAATGGTGCTTCCTCGGTGCAATAGTAGCCTAAATGAAGAGAAGGAATTTGGCTACATAGAAATCAAAATAATGCATGACGGACGATACAAGGCCGACATACGAATCAGATTACTACAAGCAAACATAACATTACTCGCAGAAATAGTCCATTGGTATCAAATACAAGCCTTAAATTCAGAAATACATTTCTGAGATACGATTTAACAGACAGTTGATAAAAAATTACGAGGATGATGAGATGAGAAATAAAGAGAATCGACAAGGAAAGAAATATGTGGATAATACAGTACTAACCAGATCGGACGTGCGTTAAGACGACAGACATGACTACAACGGCACCAGAGGAAGTCGTAGAGCAGAAAAATTAATGGAACACCGAGATTGGTATATATAGCATAAATAATTACGAACTTTGGTTGTAAGAACTAATTGGAGATGAAGACGTCGCGGCACGTCGCATCAAACGAGTGCGAAGACTGACGCCGTCTCCCAAATAAAAGAAAATGTTCCTAAACTTTGGACATAATACTTCACTGAGCGAATGAACACGTAGAACCAAGAAAAGTTGAAAGTCTGCTCCAAAAGGAACCACGGCTTTGAAAGTGTTTACTCGTGTCCCTTCAGCGACAGATGTTAAAGATGGTCCCCATGAAGAAAAGGCTTTGGGGAAAGGCGCGTAAAGGCGGGTCTTGTTAACGCTTCTCAAATTTGGTAGCCCCATCGGGCGGAGCCATCAACAAAGAAACCTGGAGCTTATTGAATGGAGGCAGCGGTAGGGGAAGGCGAGCACGTTTTCAGACTTACTTCCCCCTCCCCCCCCCCCCCCCCATTACAAGGATTTGGCTGCCCCTTAACGCCACCTCAGCCGATATTTCTGAAGCACTGCTCTAAGCGCAGTTCGCAACCAGAGCATAGGTTATGGAACCCTACTTTCAAGCTTCTTGTAAAAATTCTCTGCAATTGCATTTTTGTTAATAGCACTGTAGGAATGTCTTAGGCAGCTTAGACTTTAATTAGAATGTCTCAATAGTAACCGTCAGTCTACAATGACAGCATATAGCAATCGCCGTAAATTCCTGTTCTTCGTACAATGCAGAGATATTTGTCCGAGTGATGGTACGATAACTCTCTCTTTCTAACTCCTCCCCCTCACACGTATTTAGAATAATGACTCCAAAAAACATAAAACTCTTAAGAGCGATCGGTTGTCTTGATATTTTTCACATTTGTCCACCTGCACTAGTGGTATTTCTAACTTTCTATGCATTCTACAGCCTTACTGATACAACAAATTGATGGTTACATCATTGCTATATATTTTATTCAGCTAATTTTAGTAGAATATCATGTATAATCAATTTTTATGTCTTGAGCACGTATTTTTTTCTTTTTTTATGATTCGAGCATTATTCGATACTGAATAGTTAATATTAAATAAAGCGACGTTACCCACGGTATATGGAACTGCCAACACTGTTGCTCAGTATCTTATACTTTTCGTTTTATTTTGATTCTTCTCTCAGAACATTCTCAGCACAGCGTGTCTTAGCGGCGAATTCTCTAGTGTCTGTGTAGCTGCTTTCTATGATTATTTCTCAGTAATTTATTAATTACATCACGCTAGCAAACATTTTTAATTTACCCATTCGCCAGAATTTGATCTCAGTCAGTGGCAATCTCACTGTAACTTGTGGAACTAATGAACTATAATATTTTCGTGTATGTATCTCATTTACCTGTCGTACACCCTTCTAAACAGTAGCACATCACAAAGAAAGAAGAAAATAAATAAATGCACGGAAAATAAAAGCTTACCCCTGCTCAGGACAGTAGAGAACATTGCCACTACACAGCAGTTTGTAATACTTTTACCTTTATTTTTACGAATGCAAAACCATCCACACAACAAGTAGACCTATAGTTAAACAATCGTTTATATTGCCAAAACATTATGATTGGAATTCTTTTTTGTTTCAACATACTTTTTCCGTTGTAATGGAAATAATTTTTTCTCCATTTATTGAATAAGTTTATTCTCGCAATAATCTCACCGACCTCCACGTTAAAACATACGCCATTCATTTGCAGTCTGCGGACTTCATACTGTGACACAGTGCGGTGGAAGAAGAAATTTTGGTTATTGTTTCAGGATCAAACATGTCCCGATTTTCGCAACTGTGGTTCTGTGCATACGTCGATATTTTTCGAAAAATATTTCTACCTATAGAATGTGCATTCGGTCTTATTTGATCTCTCTCGCTCTTTTATTTATTTGAATACCGTTTTGCCTTGTTCTCGAAAAATGCAGTCAGCAACTACAAACCGATTATGCTAAAATATGTACGTAGTTTTATTTAAATAACATGTGGTAACTTTCGATAACTATTGCGATTACATCTCTTCGTAATTAATTTTCGAATCTGTATTTACGCTCGCTCCACAAAAAGAAAGGATAGATGAACAGTGTCTAATCTTTGTTCGCAGGGACTTGCAGAGTATTCGTCAATATGTGCTTCCGATTGTAAGATTTATCTGCATAATTTTGAAGTGTAGTTTTAATCCACATTACGGAATCCTTTTGAAATGTATCGAAAGATGTAGCGGTTCTTCCGTTGATGTGTTTTAATGCAGAGGAAAAAAATATAGTGCTAGCTGTGCATTTAGTTTGGAAATGGAATTCCAAATTGTCAATTTGCAGATTTTATTCCATTACATTTCAAAACGTCTAATACATTCCTTCCGGCAAGAACAGTACGCAGTAATCTTTCGCGGTTTACGCAACTCCATGCTGACACAGTTACACCGACATTTCACGCAAAAAGTGTCGGTTTTACTTTTTAAAATTCGGTTTTCATACAGAGAGGCTCGCAGTAGAAAAATGCACGTTCCTTTGATCTGCCGCGCGGCGCACATTCTGATTTGAGTGCGGCCCGCGAGGGCAACGGAAAAATGAACGCGAAATGCTATCGTGTCAGGAGCAAGCGGCCAGCAGCATCAGCAACTTGTGAAGTTGTTGCCGCCAATTCTGAGAAGAAGACAGTCGGTTATTTTCCTCAAGGCTTCAATAAACACAACAAGGTAACATAATACTGACAGAAATTGTGCTACGTATTTACATCTTCGCATTTAAGACTTCTAAAGCGAAGAAGAGTGTTTCGATGTAACAACTTTGTTTCCGGTGCAATGATGCTAGTACTTTAGTTTCAGTTGTTAAATACTGATGTAGTGTAACTTTCACAATTTTAAGTATTCGCTGTCGATTTTATTAATAACGGTATTATCTAATAGCGTCGATACCGCTATACGGAGATAAAGAATTATTCATTCATTCCAGAAATAATTTTTAGAATATCCAACGATGAGGACTGATAAGCTAGTAGCAGATTGGCTCTATGCACATACATTTTATGTCACTTGGAATGAAATTAATTTTTTTTACTGTATCTAAGCCGCCTTTGCATATATTGCCTGTGGCTGTGATCAGCCAAGTATGAAAACTCCTTTACATTATTTCCATCTGAGGGCAACAGAAACAACAATGACTCAAGGAAAAAAAAAAAAAAAAAAGTATGTTCGGAATTCATATCAGAAGGAGACGTCCGGGACGCTTAGTATAATGTTTTCTGTCAAATACAGTGTTTCCATCACAACTGGCATTTTAGCAGGGCGTCTTTCTTGCGTAACTGGACAAATCGAAGAGAAAAATGTACAGCCAAACTATGCAGATTTAATATTTCGCTTAAGAGTAATGGAAGACAACATTATGATTATACATAAAATTAATTTCGGTTCATCACTTACAGTCGGTACTTGTTGCAAAATAAATTTTCACACCTATAATATCATCGTTTGAAGCGTCTGATGACTATCGGTAAAGTACTTATTCTCTAACATTACTTCAGAAAAAAAACGCATCAATTTCCATGTAATCGTAGCCAGGACACACTCATCTTTACTGATGTACCGGTATGTAATTTTATTTTGTTGTAATTCCAAAATAAAAGAAATATCGTTATAACTATAAAAAAGTAATGAGAATTCGTGAAACCTTCTTACAGCTATCAACGATTCTACTAACTTGATTATCAGTACAATACTTAATGTAATTATTTACAAGTATTTAATTAATTTCAGAATTTGCATATTTAAACATTAAACGCATTGCAGTAATGATTACGGAAACGACAGTGACAAAGCGCTGAAAAAAACTAATTTACATCTATACTCCGCAAGCTAGCTCACGGTGTGTGGCGGAGGGTATCATGCGTACCATTGTCTCTCCTTCTATTCCAAAAATTCAAATGTTTGTAAATCTATCGGACCAAACTGCGTGGTCATCAGTCCGTAGCTAACACACTACTTAAACTAAGGTAAACTAATCTAAGGACAACACACATACACACACCCATGCCCCAGGGAGGACTCGAACCTCCGACGGCGAGCAACCGCGCGCTTCTTAGCGAAGCGCCTTTGACCGCTCGGCTAAGCCACCGCGGCCTTCTATTCGAGTCGCGTATGGTTCGCGGGAAAAATTATTGCCTGTATGCCTCCGTGTGGACCCGAATCTCTCTGATCTAAGCACAGATAAAGTTTTCTGTATGGTCATTCGTTCTGTAGAACGCAGCAAAAAATCACCACTTCTACACGAACAAATAAAATTATGGGGAAAAAACTGAAAATAAATAAACAGCTATCGACAACAGAAACCCCAGACCTGTTACTCTGTGTGTTGGCCGTTCTAACTTAACAATCGGTCAAGGAACACTTCCATACCAAGCATGAGACCTAACAATCGACGTTACCTGAAGTTTATGGATATCAACGTGAGCCGAATTCCTTATCATACGGGGACGGATGAATGCATTTTATCTACCAGTGGAGAGATGATAAAACGTTAAACAAAAGAGTATCCGAAGACCACACAGAAGATGATTTGAAATGGACGGTGAGAACACACGCGCGACTTTACGCTTACTGTCAAGGTACACAAAAATCAAGTGATGTCACGCTGGAAAAATAACATTCTCGTGGTGAGCCGCATAAGAAAAAAATAATCAGCCATCTTGGGCTTTACGTCTATCTGCAGAAAAGGCTTTCTTTAATTACGACTTTGTCCTAACATCCCTCATACGTTCGAAAGCGAAATTCTGTCGCCTATGCAAGTACAAGATAGTGTCTTTGAAAATAAATACGCGAGAGACGACAAATTAAAGCGATGAATGGATTTATCTTTGACTGCCGGTAACTCTTGATCTCCGCTCAACAATAAACCTGTCCACGTCTCCTTCCTATGAAAATAAACGGGATCACGTTACAGAGACACCTGCAAAGGATTGTAATTAGCTTCCATAATTCTGAGATTTGAAATTTCCCTGGCAATATTGACGGAAATTAAAAAAAAAAAAAAAAGTGCAGATTGAGATAGTTTGGAAGTGTTAGTCCCGTCATCTAACTATACCGGCGTCCACATAATAATAATATCACGGTAAAAGTTCCACGCAATCAAGAAGAAAGACTTTCCGCAAATGCTCTTGTACAACAGATATAAGACACACTGTAAGATCCCGATAACAATGTTAGAACACATGAGTAACGAAAATGCACATGTAAACTTCGAATGCCCCTTTCTCAACTACTTCACGTCAAGCAGCAGTAATACACTGTCTTCGACACATTGTTCTTGATCAGAATGCGAGTAAGGGCACGCACTTGATTGAACTACATGACTTGTTATACGACGTATGATTGTAGGGTCAGGGTAGCAGTGCTCTGGAACAAGGCAGTGTAATAAAGCTGAAGGAATGCGGTTGGGAAAGGAATTAACGAAACAAGAAGTGCACCAATTTTAAATAGTTCAAAATCTAAAAGCACTAATTCTGAGAGCCGTACTCTCTTCAGAACCTTTATAACCAATTATCATTCTGAAGAGTACTGTCTCGAGTAATCAAACACAATATATCGAAATACTAGCACTGAGACCCACATTCCAGAAAGTATTTACGTGGGCCGCATGTTAATAATATTTTTTAAAAATAAATGTCAGCCTATAAAAGACCAAATAAAATAAACAAGTCAGTATTTATATGCTACGAACACCACCGACGAATAATTAATGACAAAACGAATGAAATTGTGAGTAAGTGACACAACCGTGTTAACAATTGCAGAAAGCATGCAACAATTTGAAAACGATCAACTAGAATTTCAGAATAATGTGCAATACGTGTGTACGAAACACGAAATCAAACGTATCAAGCAAAAGCAGAAACAGCAAGCATGAAAATTGCAAGTAGCGTACAATCCGGAGTGCGTGAATACAGTGAAGGCTTCTGTAAACAACAGCCGCTCAGCTACAACGGAGCGCACGTGTATTCTACACACGCGGCTCTCTCTACGTAAACAGCGTGCGTACAACTAAATTCTCCTACTTACTAGCCTATCTAGTTAAAACTTCACTATAATGTCTCCTTTGTGAAGCTAAGTGCCATAAATGTCACAGTACGTAACACTATTTCAACACATGAAACAATAAACATTCACGTACCTGTGTTCTTCACAGGTCCGGATTGATGGAGTCTTGGTGCTCAGTCATCGTCGGACCTTCCCAGCAACAATATTATGCACGAGATGCATTGTTGATGAGGAAATCAGTCACATGGACGCACAAGGGATACCCTTGTGTGAATGCACTTCTTTGCTGAAACACCCGCTATATCTTGGTGTAGTAGCTGTTGCACACGTCAATTCTTTGTCAGAATAATGCCTAACCTTCCCTCCCCCCTCCCCTCACACGGCCGGAGCAGTTGTGCGTCCGTCTTCAGCTGCCACTGTCTTCCCACATGCTTCACGCAATGCCGGTTCCAAAAAAGAAAAAAATTAGCACTGAGTTTCCTGTGGCTTGCGAAATGCACCTGACAGCTCTTCTCTGGTCCTTACAGGTGGTGCTCGAAGTGTGTGAAGTGAAGAGAGATTGGCAAAAGCCACGAGCGAAAGCGGGGGAGGCTGGTGTCTCGTCCTCTGAGGCCAGCACAATCGCCTCGCGCAGCGCTCTGACTCCGACTGACCGCCGCCAAGCTTCCAGCTCCGGAGCCCGCCTGCCGCGTTTGCCGCCAGAGGCCCTTCGCGTGCTAGCAGCCGGCGTTGCCATGTCGACAGAATCTTGGCGGGGAGGGGGGAGACACAGCTGCACCTACAACTCTCACAAAAACGGGGCTCGAGTTGTCAAACAACTGAAATTTACAGGCCGGCCGCTTGTATGCAGGTAATATGTCGTATTAAAGCTTGTATCACACACACATCTACGGCTGAGAAGTAACTTTATCAGAGCCCCACAGTCGGAAACAAACCTACGTATTTGACGAGGAAGAGGAATATTAGTCACTTTAATTAGTCGGAGGTCCAGGACCGAACGTACGCATGCCTGCTGATTCCATCCAAGTGTAGGTCCCTGTATATGTGCTTATAACTAATACCGACCTCGCTATTTATTGATCTGACTCATCACCATTGTTCTGTGCACTTGAAGTTACTCCTGACTCTGAATTTCAAATGTCCTGTACCATTGTCGAGCAGACAATGACTCACTTCTATTAAAACCATTTCTTCTTGTACTCATTGACATTTTGCTTTATCATTGCACAAATGAGGCGACTATAACCGCTTATCACTCACTTCGTGCTTCGTCATCGAGCTAAATATTATGCCAGCTGCAGCGACGGAAAATGGAGGTCAGTGAAATGCATTAAGGCGCTTAGCAATCGATAAATTAACTCATTATATTCAAAAGCCAAAGTACAATGGCTTCTTCAGTGTTGTCAACAGAAGCTCTGTACCTCTTCACGCAGGGGAGTGCGCTTAACGAAATACCAGCTGTCTGAAATATTAGACAATATGAGTTCTTGCAGCAATGCACAGCAGACGTTTTGAGAGAAGCCAATCGTTTCGAAGACTGATGAGAGAAAAGCTGTTCAACCGAATATTGTATATCATTATGCCCTATTTGGAAAGAGCGTATTTCTGTTGAGCGTATTATTCTTGACTTGAGAATTACCGTGAATCTCAGCAGCTACCATTTATTCCGTTCTTGACTTAAACTGGACGGCTGTGAGCCAGAGCGTGTGCAGCACAGACAAAATCTCAGTATTTGGCTCATGCAGTTTTACTGACGAGAGCAACCCTCAGATTTTTCATACGAAAACGTATCTAATTTTTACAATGTTAGTCAACAACGTTGCAGATATTCCTTATACGATATATTAAAATGCTGACATGAACTGGAAGTTACTAAAAAATAACAGTGACGTATGAAATTTTTCGCGTGATTTAACTGCTTTAATTCGTGGCTCTCTGTTGTCACTGTTTGAGATGAACAGTGAGCGAAATACTGTACTGGAAGTACTATTCAAAGGCACCGAGCCCGGGGGCGCACTGCTAACACACGGGACTTGCAGTCGGGAGGACGTTGGTTTAAACACACCTCCTGCCATCCAGGCTTAGGTTTTCCGTGATTTTGCTAAATCGACACAGGAAAATGCCGGGATGGTTTTTCTGAAAGGGCACTGCCGATTTCCTTACCCAAACAGGGTTGAGCTTGGCTTGACACTTTGCAGGGAAGTTTCTCTTGTATGTCTAGCAGGCAGTCACGGGTGATGTACTATAGGAAGTGGCCTTGAGTTCCACTATTCAGTAACATAAGCCATGTAATTGATACGGAAAGATGTTTGAGAGATATCATTAATGTTGCCAAGAAACGTAAAATTGTCTCTCTCACCCAGAAATTGTAAATAAATGAGAATATACTGCACACAGGGAATACTAGACACCAACGAAATACAGCCCCATTTGCGAAAGTTAGGATCTAAACAACCGCCTTTTCGATTACTCAGTTTCTTACAGGCAGGCGAATAACCTTTGGCAATGTTTCACACTTTTTGAAATATTTATGTAATTCAATGAGACAAAAATACAAGTGCAGAAAAGAAAGTTTTAAATATTATGTGACATATTTAACAGCCGCCTTCCTTCGTGAAAATTGTCTTTTAAAATTACACTTCGTAAATTAATATTATTGTAACAGTGATAGATTGGAAATTGTAGTTACTTGTCTTTATTTATTTCTTCTCTTAATGATATCCACTGATAGAAAAATTGAAAATATAATGACTGAAACTCATTTGCCGTTCCAGACTGAATCCAAAGTATCTCGAATTCATTCTTTGGCTGAGATCTAAATGTGGCTGATAATGATTTAGAATTTCTGTGATACGTTCAACAACTGGGAAGCCTAAGAGATTTATTCCACAAAATTCACACGAGAAATGTAATTTATTCCTTTCCTGGTCTTCTAGAGACGTCACCCACAAGATTTTCTGACAAAAAGTTGTTGTGAGGGTGTGTGTGGTAAGGAGGCGTAGGAACGCTCTTTAACAGAAACATTAATAACATGTGATATTTATTAAAACAAATGTATATTCATTTTTGGGCGTTGGAGGGAATACAATAATTTCAGACTGATACAGTTTAAGTTGCAGACACTGAGTGATATGTCGAAGTTCTCTTGAGAAAGTCGGCGACAATTCCAAGTGTCGGATGCGATGTTCTCTCGGAGTCTGCAATGATAAGTGTTGAGGCACTGCATAAAATAAGACGAAGCACTGCACTCTGCCGGCTGTTTCACTACAGTTCACGTGTCACTACTACAATGTTTAGTTCAGGCTAACGAGAAACCGCAAAAAGTCAAGTGAAAAAGTTTGAACAAATGCAGTGTTAGCTGTGAAGAAATATGAGTGGCGTTGAACAGCTTATCCGAAAGCAATATTGGTCCGTAAAAAAACTGCAGATTCTGCTCCGAGCGACGTCACAGCCAACATCAAATTACACAGTCACACAGTCTGCTTTTTTTATTGTAAGTTTAAAGCCACCACTACTGGCGACAGGTTGGCAGCAGAATCAGTTTTATTCTACCAAAACATTTACCTCATATATATATATATATATATATATATATATATATATATATATATATATATATATATCGTGGAATCGAAGTCTGTAGCGATGACACCGTTGCATAAAACAGTCTCTCACTTCTTGCCGCGACAATTTTTGATAAAATCTCAAGCTTTCGACGACTGCGTCCATCGTCTTCGTCAGGAGCAACTGAATATCTACGCTGTTGTTTTTTCCTTTATTGTCATTTTTATGCCCATACTGGGCAGGCTGGCAGCAGCATCCTAGGCCGCTCTTCAGCCTACAGAAAGTGTACAATGCATATGGAGATGTTTCAAAATACAATGGAGAGTAAAACGGATAATTTTAAAATAGACACGGTGAAAATGTGAAAATTAATAAGACATACACATAGATGACAAAATACATTCAGTTTTTAAAAGTTGGCCACAGTGGCATATAATCACATTGATGGACACGAGCACTGGTAGCGACGAAGAAAACGGAGACACTGAATATAATACACTGGTGCTTCATGCGGAGGTTACAAACAGTTAAAACGCGCTGAGTAGACGTGCGGCACAAGACTGATGACGATGCTCACATTAAAACCGTAGCACTGTGGCCTCGGCACTTCTTCAATTGGGAGACGTCTTCTCGTCCCAAGTTGGTCACAGTATAGCATCGCCTGTGGATCTTCTGGTTTGCTGGGATGGTGTGTAACTTCAGGGTTGTCTTCTCCGTTGTGCCTTTCTTGTCTTTTTTGTGTATTGTTACCGCCGGTTGTCCTAGGTGTCGGTGGCCGAGTATAGAGAAACTGACACAGGGAAATAGGTTGCGTAAAATGCATTTTTAAAAACCATCAGCTGTTTATTCAAAACCTTATATATCTACCAGTGTCGGTCAATAGACCATCTTCAAGGATAAAAAGGTGTTAAAACTGAATGGTAAAAGGCATCAAATAAAATACATCTAGCTGAGACAAACAGGAGTCAGTATAACTAAAAGTGTTAAAATACAGTGGTCATCTTAGATAAAACCTATCAGTCAAACACGACATAAAAGGTAAGAACAGACTATCCATTGTTAAAGATGGTCTATTGACCGAAACTGGTAGATATATAAGGTTTTAAATAAACAGCTGATAGTTTTTAAAAATGCATTTTATGAAATATATTACGGCTGCTGACACTCGCATCACCACAGCATTCAAAATATGTTGCACGCGTGTGCGGGTACAGAGTCTGAGGTGACCAGCCAGTGGGACAGTAGAAACTAGAAACACTAAGCTGGATTAGTGCAAGAGATATATTTCGTAGAAATATTGTAATGCTTAACTTTTAAAAATTGCATGAGTGCAGAATGCTGATACGTAGTTTAACTAGGTAAAGGCCTGCCTACTGAGGAGAGTCTGTTCTAGTGCCTGTCCTATTGCCAAGTCTTATCCAGTGCCTGTCCTATTGCCAAGTGACCGATACAGTTCAGTGGTGGCTACGAGCGGGGTTGCAGCAGAGGGCGCTCGTGGCTGACGTAAGAACGCCGCGCCATGCTTGCATGGCGGCGCGCGGCGAAAGTACGTGGCGCGCACTTCAGACTTGTGCGACACCACAGTTTTGTAGGCCTCTATTGCCAGCTTGAGTGGCTGGAGCTTCTGAACATTCTTCTGTCTTCCTCGCATGGATTGTGTCGTCACGTCTACCCCTGCGGTCTGCGTCCCTGGAGACGGGGCAGCCTTCTTTTCCTCGATGGCGCAGTATTTCTTGTTTCAGTTCTTGTATTTCTCGGCGTGTTGCGTCGAGTTCGGTGCGCATTGCCGCCCTGTCCTCCATCATGGCGGCTTTCAGGGAGTGGAGGGCCTGCACTGCGTCTGTCATCTCCTTGCACCACTGGTCGCTGGTGGCTTCTGGTGCCGCTTTGTGTTGACCTAACCCTCCTCCCTCACTTGCGGGAGTTGTCGGGGAGATCACGGTCTCTTCGTGTTCCGCGTTCTTGCCGGGGGTGGCCTGGGAATACGACGTTTCTTCTCTGGTCGTCGATCCACCCACGGGTGTAGGTGCAACGGCGGTGGTTTGCAGCGTGTGCGCCACCGCAGTTTGCGCACTACTTCGCGGCGTCCCGCATTCGCGAGTGCCGCGGTGGCCTTAAATAGCCCACCAACTGCGCCCGATTGGTCAGCTTCTGATTGGTCGTCAACTGTGTCGCAGATGGTGTCGACGTCTGCACTGGTGGCGCCACCACTTCCTAGTCTCCGTGAACGCTGTGCGGAATGTCTCTGCTGCTGTCCTGTATCGAAGGCTCGCTTCCGTGCATCGCTGTAACTACCATCACGATTAAACTTGTCCTGGCACATTCTTGTTTTCACAGCCTCTGTAAATTACAGAATCTCAGTTTGTGGAGGACTTGAACGAAATTTTTGTTTCTTCAAATAGGATTTTGTGTTTATTTGTGAGACTGTGCTCAGCGACTGCCGATATCCCCAGTTATTGATCTTCAGTGTTCCGGTGGTGTTCTATACAGCGATCTGAAACAGTACGGATGTAGTTACTTACGCATTCACATGGTATATAGTAAATACCACGGATCCTGAGGTCTTGACTGTTCTTAACAGGGTGCAGCATCTCCTTAATGTTCCAAGGAGGAAGGAAAATTGATCTAATGCATCGTGTCCTTAGAACTATGCCTAGGTATAGCGCCGCAGAAAGGAAGAAACGCAATTGGTTGCCCAACACGTGTATCTTTAATATTTTCAGGTTTCCTTTTCTTGGAAAACGCTGTCTTTATTTCACGTAGTCCATGGCCGTTCTTCCGGGACACATTCTTCACGTGATTAATTTCGAAATCTAAGTGGTCCTCGATAGAAACTGTTTTTGCCCTGTGTATCGAGTACCTGGACATCCCAAACTTTACAGATTACCTGGCACCCATAAGGAAGGGGTCCAAACGGGTGACAACTGGTCGATTGTCTGCGCTGTCGGTTGTCCTACTCACAGACTAGTCAAATACCTCGCCCAATAAAATAAATAAATAAATAAATAAATAAATCTTGTTGTTTTGTACACAGCTGAATGTTGCACATGAATCCAATTTATTTCCACCAACTGTTGTGACACTACTGTTTAAGGACAGTCATACATGCTCTGACTCACAGACCCGTATACTGTTTATAGCACAATGAAGTTACACATTACACAGACAGAATAAAGTCATTCACTTTGTGACGCTTTTTATGCACTTCACTAAAGCCGCATTATGAATACTTCACCTTTTTCAGTTGTTCAGTGGTAGATGTTTTAATAGCTCGTCTGCCTTTATATAAATATGCCAACATTAGGACGACGGATTCTTATGCGTCCAGGAAACTACACGTGACACTTTTCACTTTAAGAAGATTTATTTAATCTTGATGAAGCACAAATAGAAGTACATCTTCAAGACTGCTTGTTACTGATACAGAATTCATACTGGCTGACAAAATGAGACTAACTTTACAACTGACTGAGTTCGCGCCAATTCGCGTGTATTAATATATATTGTAGTTTCTAGAACATTCTAGAATACGGAAGGTACAATATTTAATATAAAACAATTTGTTCATGAAACATAAATAAATCTTGCTTTACGTAAAGATACACAAAATTATGACAAATGCAATAATAGATTTTCATGTCAAAACAAAACAATACAAAAGATCGTAAGTAAATAACAATTAGTGCAGTATTAATATATGATTACATTATTTAAAATGGTTAAGTTAAAGTTATTATTTAATTTTACGGTCAGAAAAGTATTAAATAACGGTCAATACATTACAGAGGACCTCAGATATTTTTAGTTATTAATTTCATTAACAAACACACTATCGTCCAACCTTATGACTTTCAATAATTAATTAATTTATTTACTTCATTAGAAGACCCTAGTACTGAAAGTGATAATCAATGTGACTTGCCAGAAGCGCCATAAGATGCTTATATAATATAAACATGGAATATTAGGGCACAATACTACGACCAACTATGGAATCGTACGTTTCATTAATCCAAACAAACGGGATTTCCTAGGGTATATACATTACAACTTTTATGACTGAGCTCAACATTTTCTATACGCCACTCTTAACGTATTCCTTTTCAATAACTTTAGCAGCAGTGGCGCTTATAAAACAACGTTCATCAGTGAATTTTCTGTGCAAATTTCAGTATCGAAAATGTTCAAATGTTTGTAGAGCTTATGGGACTTAACTGCGGGTCATCAGTCCCTAAACTTCAACCTACTTATGAACTAACTTATACTAAAGACAACACAAACATCCATGCCCGAGGGAGGATTCGAACTAGACGCTGGAGACCGCCCGATCTGCATCGTGGCGCTCCAGACCGCTCGGCCACTCCCGCGCGGCTATCGAATACGAATTGGATTCTATACAACATTTTGGTACAGTGAATTTTCTGACAGCTTCCATTCCGTTCTTAACCCTGTTCGTTTCATCGTGGTGTGACGATGGTGTCCTAAAACCATGATCAAATTTTTGTGTGTGCAAATTTTGCCGTTTCTAAATTAACTGATAATCTAGATTCGCTGAAAGCTTTAGAACGTCATTAACTGTCTCTAATATTCTTCATATAAATCGGAACAAATTAATACATCATCGACATAGACGACAACCATCCTAAAACTTCAACCAAAAAGCATACAACCAGCCAGAGACAATTCTTGCTGCATTACTTTCAGTCCATAACTTGGTGTGTTACACAAAACTGAGATGTATTTACTACTTAATTCATATAATTCTACCTGCCCAAAATTTCTCTTTAGGTCTAAGCTAGTAAGATTTGATGTCGAAAAAAAGTTGCAATAATTACTCTAAACGTTCTGTTTGATTCATTTACTGTAAGGTAAATCTGTTAACTGCCTGTGTATCCAACATGAATTTGATAATTCGTCTCAAACCACATTCACTCTGGACTATTGCAGTGATATCTGGCCTTTAAATAATATTCTGCAACACCATCTGTTTAATTTCAAAATCTGAATTGAAAATAGAAACTCTAAATGTTTGTTTCAAATGTTTGTATAGTTTATGGGACTTAACTACGGGGTCATCAGTTCCTAAACTTACAACCTACTTATGAACTACTTACGAACTAGGACGGCACAAATATCCATGCCCGAGGGGGGATTCGAACCCCCGACCGTAGTGGCCGTGCAGACCGTGACTGGAGCGCCTTAGTCTCCTCGGCCACCGCGGCCGGCTGACGATAAAACATTACTCAAAAATAAAAATAAAAAATTGAGAAAATCTACTACAATTCGAAAGGAATGTGGCCGGAGTCGGAAGTTTTCGCGTATACACCGCCAAGCAAAGCTGTCGTGCCAGCCACCGTTACTACAACGCAGCAAGATACGCCGCAATTAAGGCGAAACCTCATTTCCTATACGACATAGACACAGTATCAACTATAATTTTTGTGTTTCGACCTGCGGCATATGCTAGCTTCTGACGAATCAGATGGCACCTAAGAAAGCTATTATTATACGACAACAACCGACACTGGCATCAATGCTTTCTAACTTCAGAACATCTCTCGACTTTATTTTTATTTTTTTATTTTATTTTTATTTTTTATTTTATTTTTATTTATTATTATTATTTTTTTTGCGGAAAGTTTCAACGTCAAGATAAGCTATAATTGTAATCACTGTTATTTTCTGCTATTGGATGCAGGTATGAAAAGTACACGGTACAATTTATTAAAAACATAATTTCTTCAATAGCTCGATCGATTCAAGAATTGCGACTCTTACAGTCCAAAGTACTTTCTCCTCAGGGAACGATTATTTGCCGAATACCTTGATTCGATATCTCCAGTGGTTTCCAAAATTAAAGCAACAAATAAAAATTTCACATGGTTCCAATTATTTTGACACAAAACAGTATAAGAAGTTAACAGTAAAGTAGAAACAATGTAAAGAATAGAGAAGTGAAACAGCAGAAAGATGCATAACGATAGACAACAATGTTTTCAGTCTTGAGAGTGATTGTTGGATGCTGGCGAGATGCAGCCCGCCTCCCACACGCGCTGCATGTGATTCAAAGCGGGAGAGTGAGCTGGCCATACAGTGCGTGTAGTGCCTTCCATTCACAAGAAAACTTCAACCACTCGTGCTCTATGCGCTTTTTCATTATCGTCAATCAATACCAAGTCTGGCTGGGTCCACAGAACTTCACAAAAAGCGCATATGAGGTCCTACGATCTCGTCACGATAGCTGCCGATGCACCTAAACAATTTCATGAAAAGGTGTTCTAGTAGTTAACATAATCTATGACCACGTTATTTGGGACCCTCTTAAAATAACTGTCTTTTTCTGCAATTTTCAGCTCCCGAAATCGTGCTCCACGTTCCCTCTAGATGCGAATACGTTGAGAATCACTGTCCAGAACAAATCGTACTCATCTGTGGAAAGAACATTGGCCCCTCAGTTCAACGGTCCAGGTGCCATGTTGAAGACTCCACTTTAGACTTTCCCTTCAGAGAAGACGTGTCAGGAGTACGCGTATAGTAGGTCTCCGACAGTAAAGGCCGCTCTGCGGAAGCCGTATGTACTCAGTTTGCCTCGATACGACTCTTGCACTGAATACCGTGAGATCAGATGCCAGTTTCTGCGCAGTACTACTGCAGTACCGACCTCCTCTCGCTGTCAAATAACAGCCCTCGCTTTCTGCAGCCACACGAGGTCCTCTCTTGGTCTTCGGGATAGAGTTTCCGTTTCTGTAAACGGTCGCCACATCCAAGAAACAAACAGAACGATTCACATCAAGCCATCGGGCCACATCAATATCAGACTGTCTTGCTTCGATGCAGAAAGCCTAGTAGACGCTTTTTCTGTACCGTACCACACTGTCTGTGGATGTGTATATAGCAACTGGGGATGTGGGACTACGCAGCAAACTTTTTTTTTTCTTTTTTTTTTTCTGATGCGTGACCTGACGTCATCGTTGGCATGGCTGTACGCTGAATGGCATCCCCTTCCGTGCGGAACACGACGGTACGGACATCTGTTCACATTTTCTTTGATCATATCGTGAATTCGACACACGGCGTGGAAAGAGCGTTTTGTTGCTTTAATTTTGGACACCGGTGTATTTCACCTCGAATGATATACGATTAAAAGCTTATTAATTTTCGAGAGTGTGATGTGGTTACTGGAGATGTGTTCATGCCCATAACTCTCAATAAAGTTAGTGGTTTTAATAGTGATGAGTTTTTAGACTCGGTATATAGTAACTCGTATATACAGTTTACACACATATCGTGCTTCCTTATGAGTAATATTCCCCATTGTAAATGCCGTGGGAAACAGAAACAACAGTAAGATATGACTAAAATTTTACATTGACAACAAAGAATATGACGTTCCCTAGTAGTTCAATCATTATCTGTTAGGTATATTTTAGGGGCAGGTTTGACGACAATGGGTGACTTCTCTCCATTACTAAATTGACGATTCTTGATGTCTCAGAATGTGACTTCTCAATTGATCCCTTCTTTTGGTCAAGATATGTTACAAATTTCTTTTCTCCCCACGTCTGTTCAGTACCTCAGTGAAGCGATCTACCCATCTAATCTTCAATATTCTTTTGTAGCACCAAAGTTCATAATCTTGTTTCCTCTTCTTGTCTGAAGTGTTTATCGTCTACATTTCACTCCTGAAAAGGCTGCACTCGAGACAAATACCTTCAGAAAATACTTCCTAACACTTAGATTAATGTTCAACGTTAACAAATCTTTCTTCTTCGTCAAAAGCTTTCTCCAATTCTACATAAACTAGCCCACCGCAGTGGCCGAGCGGTCTGCGGCACGACAGTCACGGTCTGCACGGCCGCTGTGGTCGGGGGTTCGAATCCCCCCTCGGGCATGGATGTTTGTGCCGTCTTTAGTATAAGCTAGTTCATAAATAATTTGTACGTTTAGGGACTGATGACCCCGTAGTTAAGTCCCATAAGCTCTACAAACATTTGAACATTTTGCACATAAACTATAAAAGCATGTTTGCCTTTCTTCGACCTATCTTCTAAGATAAACCGCAAGGTGAGTATTATATCACTTATTCCTACATTCCTCCTAAATCCAAACTTATCTTCTCTTCCAGTCTACCAGTCTTTACATTCTTCTGTAAATAATTCGTGTTAGTATTTTGCAACCATGACTTATTAAACTGATAGTTCTGTTATTTTCACATCTGTCTGCAGATGCTTTCTTTGGAATTGGAATTTTTACATTCTTCTTGAAGTCTGACGGTATTTCGCCTAACTCTTACATCTTGCACGGCAGGTGGGATAATTTAGTCATGGCTGGCATTCCCAAGGATATCAGTTGTTCAGAGGGGATATCTATTACTCCAGGTCCCTTGTTTCGACTTAGATTTTTCAGTAAACTTCAAATTCTCCGAGCTGTATAGTTTCCCCAATCTTCATGACGTTACTTTCAAAATGTACAATGTCGTGAAATTATCACAACTAAATAATTTGCGCTTACCAGCTCTTCACCGCCTCTAGCCTGGTGCTTACTGAGTCAATTATGAAGGACTGTGTGCTGGTACTAGTGAGTGGACTCGTCCAGCCACCATGCTTGCCGTAGCCACTGCGAAGATGTCGCCAGTACGTCTTTGTTCGCGCATCGCACTTGATCGCTCCGTGTTGTGTGTTGTTACCCTAGCCTGCACTGTAGACAACAGCAGGTTTGCCGTGTCCGATTTGCAGTCAGCCATCACCAGAAGCATCACGACATCCACCCGGGAAATCAGTAGCCGGCCCTCTTAATGAACACCGGGTAAACTGTGCAGCCACACTCGACTAAACATTGCTGGCATATTCAGGGACAGGATCTTACTGACAACACTAATATGGCCTGTAGAGATGTTGCTACTTCCCCTACTGCTTGCCATACAATTCTTCCTGAATTATCTCTGACTGTGTGAGGGGTCACTTTAGCTGTAAGTAATGATAATCAAACGTATAGTCAAATTATAGGGCAGACTATGTAGTATTTATAGATTTCATTAAGAAAAGAATAAAATTGTGAATGCAAGGTATTTCAGGAGAGAATTTAATAGCGCAGCCTCTGTGGGCAGCAGTTTGACAAGGTATGTGTGTGTGGACCCAAGGACACACTCCGTAACTCAAAGGTCATAAATAGAATACGACTTCCATCTGTAAAGCTTAATGCGAAAACTTCACTCTCTACTGCAGTCAACATCTGCATAACTCTAGAATGTATTCTACTGTATAGATGCAGGTTCCAACCAATACATCTTACGATAAAAGACTTGTGCGGTGGTGTAATGGATTGTCTGGACATTTTGGACAAGTGGTCGTGAGGTACAGTACATACTGCACTGCCACTCAGAGCGGGCCTGCTGTGTATGACGGGAAAATATCCATCTGAATCTGGGCAGACGGAAGCGGGACCCTCCTTTTCTCACACTACTTGCTCGAGAGTCATTATGTGTGTTATGTGAATTAAAATAGGAAGTTCATTGGCTTCTGTTTAATTCGGTCAGTAAGAGAAAAAATCTCTCACACACTTTGGTACTTCCAGAGGATACTCGTGCACGGGTCTTGGAGAAATTCGTGGACAATTCTCGTGATGTGAGGTCGTGTAACCCAGATCTCTATTCATTTTAGTTAAAATTGTGCAGTCATTGTTTTGTGGAGTATTAGATTAATCAGTAAAAGATTGTGATAAGTCATGGCGACATTTTCGGGAATTTATTTAGTGAGAAATTAAGACTTTCTTTCGAACGGTATAAACTTCGGTGTTAGAACGAGATAGGTATAGTTCTGTAAGTGTAACAGGGTTAGTACAAACTGTTCGTATTTCCGCATTTTAATTTCTGGAATTGTGTGCTAGAACGGACGTAGTAGCAATCGTTTTGTATTGACAGTGAGAATAAAGAGCAGATATAAGTGTAATTAGATGAATGTCAATTATAACTACCAATCACCTCAAACACGATGAAACCGCGTCCAAAGCGAATGTAACGGGACAACCCAAGGTGGGATTTTTTGATTTGACTGTGTATATACTTAAGAATAAGACACTCTTGATTTGTATCGAACTTTGGACAGACTATTTACTAAACGGAGACAAAATGCTGTGTACAAGAATTCAGTTTACTGAATGTTATTTATACGGTCACCAACCTGATTAGGCAATAAAATGTTCAAACTGTTATTCCAATTTGTTATAAATATTACTTTAAAACAACTAGGTACAAACAAGTTGAAAGCGTTAGGTTTATGGTCCAATAAAAAACACTATAATCTCTATGGAAAGCAATATGTAAGACAAGGCAAACCAAATCACTGACTTACTTCTTAAATGTAGCTCTGAATATGAAAGAAATTTTTGCACTTGATCAAACAATGAAAGACTTTTGGACATAGGTGCCCCTAGTTCAGTCAATTCTGGATTGCACGCATAAATTACACAAATTTATCAACCACAAATCCGTATTTAACTACCTTTTGATTAAGCATTGTATAAATAGTTTTACAGATAAATGTTTGTATAGCTTATGGGACTTAACTACGGGGTGATCAGTCCCTAAACTTACAAACTACTTATGAACTAGCTAACACTAAGGACGGCACAAATATCCATGCCCGAGGGGGGTTCGAACCCCCGACCGTAGTGGCCGTGCAGACCGTGACTGGCGCGCCGCAGTCCCCTCGGTCACCGTGACCGGCGTTTTACGGATATTTTACTGATAGATTTTCTAAAGATGTGGTGGAAGACCTGAAACTGGTATAGTGCAGTTTCCACTGTTTTCATTACTTTTGACCAACATTAACTGTATTTGCAGTGCCTTTAAGCTATGTTTATGACTTTCAACAAATACTATTGATATTAATTTGACTTTTATAAAATTGGAGAGAAAATTTATATTGTACTGATGATAGAGTGAAGGCTTTCACGAGCGGTTGACATTGTAGGTATTATATCTTCTGAGTTGTAAGGCCGTGTTCTTGGAATCTTGCTGTTTCCTGACGTTTCGTCCGATGCTGCGTCGGACTTCTTCAGAGGTTGTCCGTCTGTCGAGTCTTACCGACTGACGAGTCGGAAGTCTGAGAGCTTCTTAAATACCGTCTAAACTGGGCGTGGCTAAGATCCACGTGATAAACAGACATGATCCTTGTCAAAGATAAAGCTATACTATCGAACCATGTCAAAGATAAAAACAGTCATCGATTCTGCAGAGCCACAGTCCATATCATCTCTGCTTATCACGCGGATCTTAGCCACGCCCAGTTTAGACGGTATTTAAGAAGCTCTCAGACCTCCGACCCGTCAGTCGGCAAGACTCAACAGACGGACAACCTCTGCAGAAGTCGGACGCAGCATCGGACGAAACGTTAGGAAGCAGCAAGATTTCGAGAACACGGCCTTACAACCCAGAAGATACAATACCTACAATTGTATTGTACTCCTGATTTGATGCAATCAATCAGTTTATGATTACCATATGATCAATATTATCACTTTAAATTATTTACTGTTATTTCAATAATTTTGTTTTAATAGATTACACTGGGTAACAGCCAAAAAATCGTCCAGGATTTCGCAACTGAATTAGACTAAATTCGATGCCCTGAGTTCGAAAATGACCTTGGATTTGCTCAATCAGGTCAACTTTTTGAGATACAGCCATGAACCTGCCTGACGAGCTATACACACATATGCTAATATCACGGGTTTTGAGTTCAGTCATTTCTCTAAATTCGCTGCCTAAAAATTAGCAGGAAAATAATCAGAATTATTAGTAATATTATTATTATTTTATAATAATATTATAATATAATTTAATAATATTATTATTACTTTCAGATGGCTTCGGCGCGACGTTCATGCAGGAATAATCCGGACGCTTTCTGCTACATCTGCGGAGAATACTCGCTGTCAGCGCCGCGGTGGAGTAGCCGAGTGATCTAAAGCGTCTCGCTGCGGAGCGCGCGGTTGCTCGCCGTGGAGGTTCGAGTCCTCCCTGGGGCAAGGGTGTCTGTGTTTGTCCGTAGGTTAGTTCACCTAGGTTTAAGTAGTTTGTAAGCTACGGACTGATGACCACGCAGTTTGATCCGATAGATTTACAAACATTTGAACATTTTGAGCGCTGTCAGCGGACCGGAAGAACATCACAAGATTTGTGAAGCACGCATACCAGGCTTACTTTAAAGTCAATCGGAAATCGAAGAAACGCCGATATCTGCCTTGAACTCTGAACTCTGAACTTTTGTGTCATGTAACGCTCTTTATTATTATATTTTGATTATTATGCTTATCAAATGTCATATAGTAAATAAATATTGAATTAATTCGGATACGTTGACTTTTATTTCTTGAGGGAAACGGAAAGATTCGTCAGGGCTTTATCAGCAGACATTTGTTTTTCTTACGAAAAACAGATTTGTGTGAAATATCTGTAGACCAAAATACTGATCTAATTTAGTAAAACCAAGGTCATTTTCGGACTCATGGCTTCAAAATTAGTCTAATTGAGCTGAAAAACCCTGGACGATTTTCCAAACTTTTTTTTGTTGCCTAGTGTTATCATTAAATTTGTTATATGAAGTGCAATCTTTAATTAGTAAGTGAACAAACTGCCACAGTTTCTTACAACTTTTCAATTATTTACTATAGCTGGCGTCATGTAGGAAGGCGCTTCCGCGCATAGAGGCGGACGATAAGGGAGGCGTGGAGGGGAAGAGCTACGGCCGAGCGCCAACAGTGGAGCCTGCGACAAACATTGCGTAACTCGCGGCCAGCCGCGTGCGTGCAGAACGTAGGTTATTGGCAGCCAGTGCGGCAGTGGAGGGGATCCGCAGAACGTCTGAAAACTGCGCCGCCTTCCTATGTGACGCAGACTATACAAAATTCCAACTAAGCACTTCAGATTGTTAATTATTTCACTAAGACTTCACTAGACAAAATTTCTAGTTGGTGCGAAGAATGGCAGCTAGCTCTCAATGTAGAAAAATGCAAGGTGATGCGCATGAGTAGAAAAAACAATCCTATAATGTTCGAATACAGCATTAGTAGTGAGCTTCTTGAAGCTGTCGCGTCGTTCAAATATCTAGGCGTAACATTGCAGAGCGATATGAAATGGAACGAGCATGTAAGGACAGTTGTGAGTAAGGCAGACAGCCGACTTCGGTTTATTGGGAGAATTTTGGGAAGATGTACTTCACCTGTAAAGGAGACCGCGTATAAAACGCTTGTACGACCACGTCTTGAGTATTGCTCAAGTATTTGGGACCCGCAGCAGATCGGTTTGAAGGAAGGCATAGAGGCGGTTCAGAGGCGAGCAGCTAGATTTGTTACCGTTAGGTTCGACCAATGCGCGAGTGTCGCGGAAATGCTCCGGCAACTCAATTGGGGATCGCTGGAAGAAAGACGACGTTCTTTTCGTGAATTTCTGTTAAGTAAATTTAGAGGGCCGGAATTTGAAGCTGAGTGTAGTACGATCTTGCTGCCGCCTACTTACATCACAAAGACAAGATAAGAGAAATTAGGGCTCGTACGGAGGCATATAGCCATTCTTTTTTTCCTCGTTCAATTTGGGAGTGGAATAGGAAAGGAAATGCCTAGTAGTGGTACAGTGTACCCTCCGCCACGCACCTTACGGTGAATTGCGGAGTATGTATGTAGATGTAGATTTAATTTTTTATCTGTTCTTATTTAGGACACTCGGACATTTACACACTAGGATAGGACCCTGACTTGGTAAGTGACAGGGATAGACAAAGGTTATCACAAATTTTTAGTTAAATTCACTGATTATTAACACAAATCACTACTTTTTGTCTGATCCATTCGCGCTACAATTCTAAAAGTACATAACAGTGTCAAATATCTCGTGCTGCACAACTAGAGACGAATCGGCGTTAATCGTGGCTCTTGCAGTGTATTCTCTTGTTCGCGATGAGTAAATTTGCATTGTGTCCATAATTCCATGCCACGATATAACAGTCAACCGGCATCCAAGCCTCGCTTACGTCTCGCCACATATGTGCTCACTCACTGGCTGGCAACACTCGACTCTGCCGTTAAGCCACACTGTCTCTATTCCTGCCTCTTTCTTACGCGCCAAAACTTGGCGCATACCAATGGTTTTACATTACACATATCATGTTACATGCTCTGCGTTTGGACCAGACTGAAATCTTCTTACATTTATAACAATAAATATTACCATCAAAATACTGTACAATCAAGATACACAAAAATCATTTTAACTCTACATACACACCACATTTCACGAAAATAATTAAAGATGGATACCTAAAATTATATATCGATTACAGCAAAAGAAACATTTGGTATTAAATAGTTCGAAAAAATTATTGAGTATGTAAATTAATGTTCCGGTATGCTGTAACTGAAAGAAAATCTAGAATGTTCGCTAGCGAGTTCGTGCACAGAAAGAACAGCGTGTCAGCTTTCCGACCATCTTTTGTCAAACGATGAGCTCGTAGAAAATGCGCACGGCCTGAACGCAGCTATCCATTTCCGCGGTGAGGTGCCTGTGTATCATGTTTCCGCGCGCCCGTATTTCATCCGATATGAGCAAAAGAAATGAATGATGTGTTTTCAGAATGCCACAACTTGTAACAGGTTCGCATCGCAGTAGCACGGTGCAGATATTGAAGGTCTGCAGTGAATAAGGAAGTAGGTACCTTTTATTGTGGTAAGGCTGGGCACGGCAATGTGCGACAAGACTCATTAGCTGCTTCTGCGTTCTTGTATGTAACAAGTTAGCCTGCGAAATTAACTGCTCTTCTGCAATACAGAGCAAGCTGAAGCACTCTAAACCTCATTAAATTTCCCTATTCTGTCAAATAGTAAGGTGGGGTCTCCCAGTTTTTTGGTTCTTCTACCGCCTGCTAATTTCGCTTTCTCTAATTTCCTTCTATATCTTCAACAGCGACATGTACATAAAATGTGTCGTACATAATGGTGTTCAGGAATCACTTGATGAAGACGCCGAGTTACGATGTCGAAATACCGTGGTGGAAGGCGCGGACCACTGGTAGCACAATCAATTCTACGAGATGACAACGAATGGCAGCGAACGTCTACGGAATTTCAGGGTAGGTTCTGGCGGTATGCTAGTGATAAGTGTACATGTGTGGTGAGCTGTCTTCTGCAGCGTGTCACACAGCTCCCACGCCGGGATTGATGGTGTGGGACATACGTTACACCTCGAGATCACTTTCATTGATGTTTCTACAAGATAAAGTAACCAGAGCCTGCTGTATTGTACATGCCGTTATCCCTGTTCTTCTGTCAAGATGGTGATGTACTTTTTCAACAGGAGTATACACGCTCATATACTAGTACGGTTGCCGCGAAGCACCGTACTTTTCCCTGATTACAACAGATGTCCTCGCCAACAAATTCACCAGTTCTCTTTATCAGCTGAACATATACGGGACGTGATGAAGACGGACATTACCAGTGCTCTACGGCGTGTAAGAAACATTGCGAAATGCAACAAAAGGCTCAAGACACTTAGAACAATTCATAACAAGATGCTACTCGCCAGCTTTATACCAGCTTTATGCACCAGAGGGGAGTAAACTGAGTACGGAGGGACTGGCACTCTTTACTCTGTTATTGTGTCTTGTTATATTAACTGCCAAGACCGTTTATGATGAAACCATTTATATTATTTCATGACCAGTTTCAACAGAACTTGCTGGCATCCTCAGATGCTCTCACTTCATAAGACTAGCTGTCATTATCGTCGTCGAAAAGTTATAAAATATGTTACCACACTGGGTAGTCACAATAATAAAATTACTGAAATAATTATTATCTTCTTGTTGTATACATCAGTGCTAAAATCACGAACACACACGGTCCCATTCTTGTACATATTGTCTCAAGATGGCTGCAGAAGGCTGATCAGTCTTCTTCACTCGTCGTTGACGCAATGGGACCGTTTGTGCTCGTAATTTTAACACTGATGTATACAACATCATCAAAATCTTCATTTAAGACTGATAATGCTTTTCAGCGTTCAGTCTAGAGCATAGATTCCCTTATAAAATCCTCCATGGTCTCCTATTTAATGCTAACATTGATGCCTCGTCTTATTTTAAGCCTGTTACTTCAAAATCTTTCTTGACCTAATCCAAATACTTTCTCCTTGATCTACCTCCATACCTGCTACCCTCTACTGCCGAACCCATGACTTTCTTAGACAATTTTGCTTCACCCATGCGTGTAACATGAACCCACCATCTCAGCCTGTTTGCTCTAACTAGTTTTTCTTTGATTTCTTCATTATGGACACCCTCCTGCCATTGTTCCCATCTATTAGTACCTGCAATCATCGTTACTACTTTCTTATCTCTAACTTCAACCTTATTAATAAGGTATTCTGTGTCCACCCAGCTTTGACTCTTATAAAACAAAACAGGTCGAAAGATTCAACCGTGCACTGCTAACTTAGTCTTGATACTGGCTTCCTTCTTGCAAAAGAGAATAGACTACAGCATAGCGCTTACTACATTAGTATTGCAATACCTTGATTCCAGTATTTTCACTATGTTGTCATCCTGTGAGAAAATACCTCCTAAGTAATAAAAACTGTCCACCTGTTCTAACTGTATTCCTCCTATTTGACACTAAATTTGTTTAAATCTCTTACCCACACAGACATTGCTTTCGTTTTGGAGATGCTGATCCTCATACCACAACCCTTACATCTCTGATCTAGCTGTGAAATATTAAACTGAAACCTTTCACTCGAATTTGGCAACACCACTAGGTCGTCCGTATATGCGAGACTGCTTATTTTGTTTTCACCTATTTTTATCTCACTCTGACAAACTATTGTTTTCAACATATGATCCATAAATAATTTGAACAAAAGTGGTGACAGGTTGCAGCCTTTTCTTATCCCTAAAACTACCCTGAACCATTACCTCAAATTACAGTCCACTCTAACTGCGCCGCCTGACAATATGCTTACAGACTTTTTATTGCATGCAGAAGTTTGTCTCCTATTCCATGATCTTGTAGAACTGACAATTACTCCCTTATACAGCTACGGTTAGAAGCCTTCTCTATATTTATAAAATATAGATACAATTTCTTGTTCTGCTGATAGTACGACTCCATTATCTGTCGTAAGCTAAATATCTGGTCCTGAGAGCTTCTAAGACTCCGAAACCCAGACTGATTTTCATTCAATTTGTCTTCCACGGATACTCGCACTCTCCTTTCAGCAATACCTGAGATTTTGCCCAGAGCGGTAATTAAAGAGATACCTCTGTACTTGTTACAATCTTTCCTGTTTCCATGCTTGAATATTGGTGTGATTACTGATTTCATCCGGTCAGATGGAATCAGTCCAGACGCCAATGCCATTTCATTTATCAAAGTTCAAATGTTTGTAAATATTTTGGGTCAATCTACTATAGTCATCAGTCCCTAGACTAACAAACTACTTAAACTAAATTACACTAAGAACAATACACACACCCATGCCTGAGGGACGACTCGAACCTCCGACGGTGAGAAACAGCACGCTCCGCGGCAAGGCACCTTAGAACGCTAGCCCAATCCACCATGGCTTTCATACATCCTGTGTAACCATTTGAGACCTGACACTGTATTGGATGAGTTCTGACTTAATTTTATCTACTCCAGTCCCTTTATTTCACTACCATCTATTGACCGTCCTCTTCATTTCCTCAAATGTTTTCTTGTTTCCATCATCACTCGTGTCTTATTGTACATCGAAATCTGAAACATTACTGAACGTTTCACCTATTTTGAGCAACTCTTCAAAATATTCCCTCCATCTGCCCAAGGCATCCACTGGATTGACTAGCAGCTTTCCTGACCTGTATAAAGCACTTGTCAGTTCCTTCTTCCCTCCCTTTAGAAGACTGTTAATTACGATCCAGAATGGTTTTCCAGCGGCTTCACCCAAAGATTCGAACCTATTTCCAAAGTCTGTCATGTTTTCTGCTGGGATGCTGCAATTGTCTGTTTGGCTTTATTTCTTCCTTCAACATGAGTTTCTCTGTCTGCCTGGGTTCTAGTATGAAGCAATTTTTGAAATGCCTTCTTTGTCCTTTTACAGGCTAGCTTAACTGTGCTATTCCATCAAGCTGTCTGCTTCTTCCTGCCTACAGTTACAAGACGTTCTCTAGCTACTTCCAATAGAGTGTCCCTGCACCTTGTCCTTTTTCCAACGACTGTAAAAGACTACTGCCTCCCTGAATTCCTGACCTGTTATTATACAATCAATGACAGACCTGGTTCCCCTGCCTCCCAAAGTATACTTCTTGTTTCGTTACTATTTTGAAATCCATCGGTATCGTCTTTAAAACGCACGGATTGTATCAGGAATCCACTGGAGATCCGACAATCTTCATGTTCCCTTTTAGCGAGGGGAGAAAGAATACAACCTAATCTATATCTATAAATGTGAATGTCTGTTCGGTGCACGTTTATCACGTCTGAACCACAAGACATAAAGAGCTAAACATTTGTACAGTTACTAATGTCTACCCGGGGAAGGATTTAGACACGGTTTTATGGCGATTGGATAGCTATTTATCTATATATATTAATGTGAATGTCTGTTCGGTGTACGCTTATCACGTCCGAACGACAAGACGCAGAGACTTAAATATTTGTAGAGTTACTAATTTGTACCTGAGGAAGGCTTTAGGCACGGTTTTATAGCGATCTGATAGATATTTAGTAATTTGAAGAATATAACGGGAAATGCAGAACAATAATTACTCTTTGAAAATTATATTTACTCTTTGAAAATGGTTTTATTGGTTGCATTGTTGCTTGAGGGTTGATAAAAGGTTGGAGTATATTGGGACGGAAAGTTATCGGTGTATATAAAATTCTACGTGTATGTGTGTGTTAATATTTCGTTCTGCAGCGAAAACTACAGAACGCAAACGAATGGTAGGTATGTAATTGTTGTCCGAAGTCTCCCGTTGTACACCATAGCAGTTCCATGCCGATAGCTATAAGGGGGTGCAAGATATGGTGGTTGAAAGTCGTCAAATTATAAAAAGTTTCGTTTGGAAGGCCAGCGATGACGTTTGCGACTCTATAGCAAGGAGGTTACATACAGCGAAACATGATGCCACAGATCATATCTTTGGTGTATGCATGCTACAATGTCTTCAGCTCTTTCTCTGTAAGGGTAAGCATACGAATAAGGAAATATAACAATAAATAAATAAAGCAGTAAAAAGGAAATTTCTTTTAATACATCTCTTTAAAAAAATCGATTTGACGTTTCGCGCATTACATCAAGTGATCGATCGGTGATATTATTAAAATGATTATTGTTGAATTTCGTGATTGGATTCTTCGAAACGAGTGCATTTTTACGTGTGATTTCTTATGTCTTATATATTCTCTGATAAATGTAACATGTTTTTAGAAAAAAGGATATGGACAGAGAGAGAGAGAGAGAGAGAGAGAGAGAGAGAGTGGATAGGAAAAGTACTAACTCAAGGCTCGAATAAATAAATAAATACCCGGGCAACGCCGAATTTTTAGCTAGTACATTATAAGGCTGGAGTTTCACTAAGTCATCTCTGCCGTAGTATATTGTACGTACGCCGGCGATACGGGCTGCGAATGGAGGGATGAAGGCTGGCGATCTAAATAAAATTGGCGCGTCGAGGTGGTGCAGGCGGGGCGTGTTTGGGGCTGGGATGCGGGGCACGCGCCGCAGATAACTTGTGGCGCCAAATTGTTGGAATGTGACGACGGTCCCGATGACCCGCCATTGTTGCGCCCATCCGTCTCCTCGGCCGGGTGCTCGCTATTCACTGCTTCCTTTCTGCGCTTTAGTGCTCGCACTGAATAACCTCGCCCAGATTTTACTCCCTGTATTGAACATTTTGGTTCTCGAAACCTGCTTCGTATAGCAGACGACTTTCTTTTATTAGCGACTGACACTACCCAATATTGATGCAAAAGTCTTGGCGCTTTTCACACAATCACGACTATAAAAACTTTTTGCGTAAGGATGCGGGGAGATAAAATGTTTCTGACAATATTCGTCTCGGGTGTGCAGCCGGATACCATCGTCAACTAAACACGATATTTCGGCAGACCAACTAGCTGCCATCTTCAGGTGAGTGCGCTGATACACTTACTCGCCGGAAACAGGTAGAACAGAAACAGCGGCCCCTTTATACACCGCTGACGACCCACCGCGCGTGCGCTAAAACCAAAGTAGAGACCCTCTAGCAGCACCCCCTGGGGGTGCTGCCTCTAGGCGCAATAGAACTAGTAGCACGCCGGTGGAGAAAATCGGCAAAACGATGGGTCGAAACAAGGCTTGTTAAAAGAAACAGCAGGTCGAAATGAAGACCGTTGTTGCTTAATATCAGATAAGATCGGGTTCCAAGTTTTACTCAGAGGAAAGCCCTTGTCCCTATTAATAATATCGGCCATACGAATTTCTATGGATTCTTTAAGAACACATTCCCAGTAGCGAGAAGCAGGAGCAATCAGTTTAGTTTCATCATATAACATCTTGTGTCCCTCATTCAGACAATGTTCAGCAACAGCTGACTTTTCAGGTTGAAGCAAACGAGTATGACAGTGGTGTTCCACACACCGATCCTGAACTGTGCGGATCGTTTGGTCGATGTAAGTTTTACCACAATAACATGGAATACTATAAACACCGGGTTTCCTCAGTCCTAAATCATCTTTTACTGACCCAAGGAGGGCCCTAGTCTTAGGTGGGGCCATAAAAACACTTTTAATGTCAAATCTTCTTAAAATTCTTGAAATTTTCGAGGAAATATTCCCGATGAAAGGCAAAAAGGCAATAAATAGACTTGTAATTGTCCTCTAATGGTTCACCTTTTGGACCAAATTAAAACGAACGACAAATTTGTTGAGCATTGTACCCATTCTGTTTAAAGACAACTTTGAGATGCTCCAGTTCTTCACCCAGATGTTCAGCATCAGAGATGGCGTACGCTCTTTTTACTAAATTACGCAAGACCCCCATACGTTGGTGTGGCGGATGACAGCTCGTCGCATGAAGATAAAGATCGGTATGTGTGCGCTTGCGATACACTCCATATCCTAAGGTCCCATCACTGTTCTTTTGAACCAAAACATCCAGAAAATGAAGTTTCCCATTTTTTTCTACCTCCATCGTAAATGTAATATTGGGATGGAGACAATTAAAATGATCTAAAATGATTTAAAGCATCCATTCCATGAGGCCAAACCATCGACGTATCTCCAAAAACAGATAGGCTTAAGAAACGACGTCCTTAAAGCCATGTCTTCAAAGTCCTCCATAAGTTCTACCTCAGTTTCCGGCGAGTAAGTGTATCAGCGCACTCACCTGAAGATGGCAGCCAGTTGGTCTGCCGAAATATCGTGTTTAGTTGACGACGGTATCCGGCTGCACACCCGAGATGAATATTGTCAGTTATTACGCCGGGAAAGTCTACGCAACCACAAAATGTTTCTGTTGGGATACCGCACAGTACAGGATCTGTACGCTAAGCAGTGAAGTAATTGTGAGGTTAAAGATACTCGTTTGGTAAAACACTGTGTCCTAATGCGTGACCAAGTCCGTAACTGCCTGCTACACATGGTCGTCCGACAAGAGTCGTCAACACTTCAGCGCATCCAGTAAGGGCTCAAAGGCGTGATAAACGCGTGAGGTGAGATCAATACTAAAGGGTGGGTGTTGGAAGGTCTCCCACACGAAATGGCGTAGCATCTGCGTTCCTACATTTCCGATACGGGACCGTGCACCACCCTGAAGCAGCATAACACCATGGCATAGTTGTCCCGAGCGTTTCCCCTTAACTGTACGCCGTTGCACAACCATTCCCAAGCGATGGAGCCAACATGTCCTTTGAAATAAATATTCAGCGAGTCCTGGTAATCGAAGAACAGGATTAGTGTCAGCATTGGAGCAAATGACTGGCTTTTGGACTGCTTGGAACAAGGGAACGGTAGATGACGCATTGCACTTCGGTGGCATCAGCTTTGATTGCCTGCAGCAATGACGCTGGTCTGCCAGATGTCTCGGCGTCTTGAGTCGTATCGCGACCAGCGCCATTTAGCACACCATTCCACAACGGTGGTTTCCGTCAGATATACTGCCCCATTTTCCATTGGATGTCTGCTGATGTTTTTCCTTCGCCAGCCAAAAAAAAAAGAATAACAGCACGTTTCTCCCGTTTGGGCACATTTGGTAATAATGTCGCCATATTTCATATTTCTGCATTTACCACACGCACATCAGAAAGACGCGAATGCGACACTATTCCCTTGCCAAAATGTAGGTGCTTATACACGGTGCTTCAGGAGGAATATTTTAGGAGCAGGTACTATAGACTAACTGCAATAAAACTGCCAAATACGATGTGTCCAATTTGTATTGAGTACAGAGCGACAGCTGAGATCAAAGCATTTTTGTTTCGTGTGTTGGTACAATGGTTGCTATAGGCGTATTTATCGAATGCCAGCAGTAGAGTGTTGATGTTCCAGTTGTGAAGCCGTGGTCCAGTTTACATTCAAGTTTTCATTGTGATTTGTTGGCCAAATCTGCTGTGCCGTAGCGTGTAAACATGCCGCACGTATTTACACATGTGGTATTTGCGTATGGGGTTTGGAATCGAAACTTCTGCTGCTTATAGAGAATACAGCATACGATTTCCTAACCGCAGACTGCCGTTTTCAAAAGTGTTTACTCGCATGTTCAATTCAACGCGTGAGTGCCCAGCAGTCATATTGCATTTGAACATGTAAATGAACAGTCTGTGAATGAAGAAGACGACATTATTCAGTTGGTAGAACGTAGTCCAACAAGCACACGTAAAGGTTCTGCATGTATCGATGTTTCACACACAAGTGTATGGGTTCCATCCGTATCATTAACAGCTCAGACTAAACCTTCGAGCAGGAGATGAAGATAGACGATTGGAATCTTGTCGTTGGAAATCGCCAAGAAATCTGTTTTTACTCTTCAACGCTGAAGACACTTTCACTCGTGACGGCATCCATAACTCTTGTAATTAACATCAGTGGTCCGCATTAATGCTAGAGATTCCTTTGGCTACAAGACTGGATATGTTCTTCCACCATGACGGGGCTTCTGCACATCTGCATTGAACGTCATCATTCGCGTTTGCTTTAAGTTTGTTTGTGTTACGTACTAACAGTTGTATCCCTGTACCCAATAAAAATTGGACACATGTTATATTGCGTTTTTGTTGCAATTTCTCTGTATTACCACCTCCTAAAATGTTTACTATTCCTCCTGAAACACCTTGTACACACGCATCGGAACTGCTGCAAACGTAAACATTTTGCTCGCCCCTTACAATTAAGGAAAATAAGGGTGTCTTTTAAATGTGTTTCAGTGTTTTGTGGTGTAACAGTTCAGAATCGTGCAAAGGGAACATACCAGCCGAACGCGTAGTAAAAGGGAGGTCGTTCCTATGACTCTGCTGCATTCCACTTCCCGTTTGCTAGAGACGCGCGCTGCTAGTTGCGTAAGAAGAGAGTGAGTTGTGGTGCTGTTTATTACTAGCAGTGCTGTTAGTTTTTCATTTTCTTTAGTCTACTTACTCATTTCATTTTTAAATACTTTTCTCACAGATTTTTGTCTTATATCACAAACACCACACATTTTGAAGCGAAACAGAAACACTCTGGACCAAGAAGTTTGCTTCAGAAAACTGCAAGCCAAGAGTTCTGAATGACAGACGCAGCTAACAGTCTACAGAGATTTACAGAGTATTTAATTACGTTATTATGAGAATACAGTTTGCAGGCTATAGACTGCAGATTACTTGAAGCAATGCGCCTAAAACCAAGCTTTGTAGATTTGTCATAGTAATAAGCAAATAAAAATAAGAGTTTTTTTTCCGACGGACCACTTTCTTCACAGAATCATTAATCCCCATAAATAGACATTGGTCTCGGTGTAAGACAACAGCTCGTGATCGTCATGGCCCAATAATTTTCCGTCTGCAACACCGGCTGCAGATAAACTTGTATATGAGCTCTCAGGAAGCAGCACGGTAAGGAAGTGCAGTAAGGAGGAGCGGAGAATGAGCCATGACAATACGAACGGGCAGCTCGTGGTTGTGATTGTCTGGAAGGCCTACGTGGTATAAGATTCCGTGTAGCTCGTAACACGGAGCAGCTGGCCTGCAGCGCTCCCGACCAGTGAGGAGCGGAATGGTATTTCTGTAATGTTAAAGGCGGCAGCGGGTGATCAACAGACTTATTTCTTGCAGTGCGGAAAATTGAGATTGCGGAAGTGCGTTCCTGTGCTGTCGTGTGGATTTCGAGTTGAATTTTCTGCTGTTCTGGGAGCAATGAAAGCGCTCGAGCACGGTACACGGATTTCGCTCATCAGATCGCGGAGCCTGTGCTTGGAAGCGAGACTCACATGCAAGGGATTAGCAGAAATCAATGAGTTCTATTCATTGCCGTGGAAATTCGTCAAGTGATATTTTTGTGTGACGCTTTCCCTACTGACTACGAACTACTGTTCTTGTGCTCTTCTACATCTACATCTACATAGATACTCTGCAATCACAGTTAAGTGCCTGGCAGAGGGTTCATTAAACAAGTTAATAACCTTTCTCTGCCGTTCCATTCTCTAATATCGCGCGGGAAGAAAGAACACCTAAATCGTTCCGTTTTTGATCTGATTTCTCTTATTTTATTGGGATGGTCATGTATCCCTATGTAGGTGGGTGCTAGCAAAAATTAAGAAGTAAAAGTCGGTGATTGAAATTTCGCAAATAGATCTCGCCGCAATGAATAACGTCTTTCTTTTAATGATTTCCACCTCAAATCGTGCAACATTTCCGTGACACTTTCCCCTCGTAACGCGATAAAACAAAACGAGCTGCCCTTCTCTGAACCTTCTCAATGTTTTCCGTCAGTCCCACCTGGAGAGGGTCCCACACTGGGCAAATACAATTTCTAACTTCCCTCTGTTTTCCCTAGCGAGCGAGCTGGCATAGTGGTCAGCACAATGGATTCGCATTCTGGAGGACGACGGCTCAAATCCGCGTTCGGCCATTCAGAATTTTCCGTGATTTCACAAATCGCTCCAGGTAAATGCCGGGATGGTTCCTTTCAAATGGCACTGCCGATATCCTTCGTCATACCCGACAAAAACTATCCAAACGTGTGGTCTGTCTCTAGTGACTATGATGTCGACGTGACGTTAAACCCTAACCCTCCTTCATTCTTCCTTTCTTCAGAACATTAATGGACCGTTAGCAAGTGCAGTGCCTGATGTTTATGTTGTAAATAAGGCGCGACCGAATGGTCCGTTTCCGTTTCAGCCAAAATATTGGTTTCTGTTGCAGTTTCGGCCAGAAATAAGCCAAATCTTCCGCTTGGCTGAAACTAAAAAAAAAAAAGTTCAAATGTTTGTATAGCTTATGGGACTTAAATACGGGGTCATCAGTCCCTAAACTTACAAACTACTTATCAACTAGCTTATCCTAAGGACGGCACAGATATTCATGCCCGAGGGGGATTTGAACCCCCGACCGTAGTGGCCGTGCGGACCGTGACTGGAGCGCCTCAGTCCCCTCGGCCACCGCGGCCGGCTGGCTTAAACTAGCTTTCGGGAATGAAGTTGGGATGGACTCAGTCAACAATAACAGTTTATCTCAGTGGACGGCGAGCAGTTGAACTAATAGGAGTCTTTCATCGCGCGTAAAATTTGTTGTTGTTGTTGTAATCACAATATAACGCAGTCGTATCAGATAGTGATATTCTTATACTTTGTTACTACCAATTTAACTTATTCAGTTTTGCACCATTAAGTACATTACTGAATAAGTTCCATTAGGTACGGGTTATCATATTTTTATGCTGAAAGGTTTTATTAATGTGTTTCGTTGAAAGCGAGGAGCTTTTATTAATAATTAATATGCATTTAGGAAACATTAATCGTGGGATTCACAGCTTTTCCTGTTCAGTTTGCGCAAATTTATTCGGACAACAATCATACTGTTAGAACTGTGACGTTATTTTTCGAAATACTTTCTGCAGCACTGATTGAAATTGATTTACTGACTGTAACTTATAGGCATTATGTAATTAGGAATGCCAAAAAGGAGATATTTAAGGATGTTTGGCGTTTACAAAGACCGAAGTGAAGATGGCAATAAAAGCTAGCGCTTCCAATAAAAAGTTGTATAGGCTATTTATGGAATCAAAAGAATTATTACTTTCCGCGTATTTTGTGTTGTGGTAATCGTATCCAGGCTCAGGCGTTTCGTAGTACCTGAAGAGTATCTTCGTGTAAGAAAAGATCCAGGACTGTGGAATTTTCTGTGGTAGCCATACAATAAAGTCTCGTCAATTCGAGGTGAATGGGAGCGGAACGATGTCGAAAACTTGGAAAGGATCACACGTGTCAAAAATATGAACTTTTTAAAACAAAGCGTTTAAAAGGCATTTCAATTGAGATCATAAATGTATTAAAGTTATTTAGCCATTTATTTCGGTGAAGATAGTGTGGGCCCGCGGTTTTTGTGTTGGTTTATGACGTTCGGATTTATGGGAAAGTAGTAATTCCGAGACTAGAAATATCGAGACTCCACTGTATCGAGTTCAGTTCACTTATTTTCTTACTTTAATTTTTTAGACGAAAAATGTCACAACGAGGAGAAAAGAATCCAATTCGGAATTACTTTATTAAAAAGACCGTCCATTTGTCTAAACCTGTGCCATCTTCTACGGACTCCTGGTTAAAATTACACACACTCAAGAAGGCTTAGTACAGGCAGGGGATCTTGCAAAATAAGGGAAAACTAGTTATTATGGTATGACGTAAATGTATCGATATTTTGCGTAAGTATCGCTTTCTGTTTGGGCATAAACTAGAAGAGAAACCGAGTATTCCGTTACGGTTTCGGTTTTGGCCACAAATTATGTTTCGGCCGGACTCTAATTGTAAACATATGGTCAGACACGTTTACCAATACAAGCAGTTATTGTCTTCTGATAAAAGTGTGTTGTCAAAGTGTTCATTTAGTTTACGTGTTATTGTACAGTGGTCCCAGAACTTTCTGTATGTTCCAAAATCCACGTGACAGACGCAACCTACCAATTTGCATTTTCATATTTTTTAACCTATTTACCTAATTAAATGTGCGCCTCGGTTGCACAGTGGTAGAGTGCCAGACTACAAATCCAAAGGTCGCGGGTTCGATCCCTGCCAGGTCCTAGGATTTTTATCTGTCACTTTTCACTTCTTTCACCTCTGGCAGTATTGCTCATGTGAAAAATACCGAGTAGCACCGTGGTTCGGAACCCACGTTAAACTGTAGGTCCCCCTATAATTGGCTGGGTAAGTCAGTTCGAAGGTCGGAGGAAGGCAATGGCATACCACCTCCAAACGGGACCATGCCTAGTAAAGCACTGTGGTGTTCAAACCAATCTTCGGATTGTTGACTGCTTTACCTTTTACCTAATTAATAGATACAATGTTCCACTCTCGGATTCAAGCTATTTCCAGTGAATTCAGTGCAGCAGTGACGTGTGACTGGACCCGCAAGCGTTACGGACGCTCCGACGAACGGACGAAAGGAACGTTCAGTGTCTCCGACAGTATCACTTGTCCACGGATTCCGGAAACGTCGGTCGTGTGAAACCCAGCTCGCGCTTTTACCCCAAGACACCGTGAAAGCATTAGACCATTATCAGACCAACGTTTACTAAAGAAATTTCGGTCAAATGGCGTAACAACCAAAAATTGGGACCGCATTGAGGATATCATGGTAGAAAAGAGGCAAATTTCTTTCTCTCTCTTTTTTTTTAATTTAATTTTTTTTTTTAATCCAGCGTGAACCTCAAATGTCGAAGAAGATCCAGCGTGCCCCAGACAAGCATGGTGAGAGCTCACTGTTGGTGTGAATGAATTTGTGCCTGTTACAGAAGGGCTGCGAGTGGGGCAAACCGCTAATGGGGAACTACGTCTCTCCTCGGTGGTTTGGGCCGCACATGTTTACATACTCTGGGCAAGCGTAAGCAAGTTCTTTGTAATTGGGACGCCACCACGTATTGCCACCACCGGCAAAGCACCATGAGAGCACAGAATTTTGTCTGTGACGAGAGCTATGCTGTCTTCGTTCTTACAAGTGGCTTACCACTTTTAAACGTTCGGTAATTTCATTTAATAATCATCGTACTATTTTTTTCTTGTATGTGAATTTTGTCCCTTTTCTTTGTACAAGAAAATTCACTACGTGAACCGATGCTAGGAGTGCTCTGTGTAACTATCTGTTTCTAAATTTTATCTTAGTGACCTTTCCTCCTACATTATAATTCAGAGCTAGCACTGGAATTTTTATGCATGAATTTTCCTGAATTAGAAGTGGATTCTATGCGTGACAGTGCTGGGCACGTGATTGGCGATGCTAGACGACTCTATTAATTCCCAGTCCTGTGTAGTTAACTTGTGGTGTTGTTTGACTGCTTCTCATGATTAATGCATGAGTCCGTAGATATTTCGCGTATTTTTTCGTATGCATGCCACTAGTCAAATTTTCCGCCTACACCCGTGCTGCGGCCGCCGGCCGTGGTGGCCGAGGGGACTGAGGCGCTCCAGTCACGGTTTGCACGGCCACTACGGTCGGGGGTTCGAATCCCCCCTCGGGCATGGATATTTGTGCCGGCCTTAGTATAAGCTAGTTGATAAGTAGTTTGTAAGTTTAGGGACTGATGACCCCGTAGTTAAGTCCCATAAGCTATACAAGCATTTGAGTATTTGAACATTTGAACACCCATGCTCATATCTCGCTTGTGCATTCAAAATAGACCATAGAATTGTTAGGCTAGCTGACAACGTTTCAAAAATGTATCTTTTTTTTACGGCTTAGTTATACGGAATCTCAGCCCACCAAAGTTTTCTCACAGCGTTGAGTAGAGTTACTTTAATTGCATGTGAGTGCCGAGAGCTGTTTCCATCCAGTCTCCGCTCCTCAGTGTGACAGTGTTATTATTATTTTGTTGTTGTTTAGAGACTGTAGCATTTAATAGTAGTAAAGCCGTCTTATAATCAATGTTCACAAATGAACAGTAGCACCGGAATCTAACAAGTTGTCCATGTAATGTTCTTTAATATAAATAAACTCAAGTTAAAACCTACTTACTTATTCCTGCTGGGTGAATACCACTCGTAGTTACACAGAAGTAAGATTTAAAAAAATATTTTTTATTACCGGTTTCGAGCATTTTAGTCCATTTTTCAACTGAGCCAAGTAAGTCCCACAATATTGTTGTTCGCCATCTGGTTCTTTGTCGAGGATTAACAGGCGTACATAAAACTATTCTTCACAAATAGAAACCTGTTAACCCACAAGAAACAACCGTGAGGCAAACAAAGATATTGTAAGACTTACTTCGTTGATTTGAAAATGGACTAAAATGCCCGAAACAGGCAATCAGAAATTAAAAAAAAAAAAAAAAAAAAAAAAAAAAAAGGACACGCGCTATTCATCTATGAGGTCCAGAGGGCAGTAGATACAGGATCGCAGGTAGATGCCGCAAGGCGTTCGATAACATTCCGCAATGTCGCTGGATGAACGAAGTGTGAGCATATGGAATATCAGACCAACTTGTGACTGGATTGAGGCGTTTCTAGCCAACAGAAAACAGGATATCATTCTCAACGGAGAGAAGTGTTCTGACGTTGAAGTGATCTCAGGTGTCCCCCAGACGTGTGTTATACAAGGTGAGTCTGAAACGTTAGGTGAATGGTTCCATATATGTCAACAAGCGCCCACTATCGTGTAAAGAACTGCAGTCGAGCGGGTGCTAACAGACTCACAAGGAAAGTACTCGAACAAACACAAATATACCAAAATCGTGTGAGAGATAATGTGGGGGTCCCTTATTGCACTAGCGATACTCTCGCATCTGCAAAACTCTGCAGTCGCCCATTAGAGGCGTCTGCATGTGCCACGCCGCATTGCACTTTGAGCTGCCGGTACACCAGTCGGGACCAGTAGGGACAGTGCGGTGTGCCTCTGAAGTTGCGTTTTGTGACGTTATTTGTGTAGTGAAGCGTCAGATGGATCGACGATTGGTAATCAATCCTGCTAATGTATTGAGATGGGTTGAGATGAAATTCCTAAGAGCCCTTCTTCGTGAATACGGTCTTGTTGTAGAAGATGAATCATTCACATGTTTCTGGTATCTATTATAATGTTGAAATATGAGCATAAATTAGAAATACTATAACAGATACCAGGTAACATGCGAATTATTCATCTTCTACACCAATACCATGTTCACGAAGAATGTTTCTTCGTACCTTCATCTCAACCAGTCACAATATATTAGCAGGATTTTTTACCAATCGCCGACCTATCTGACGCTTCACTACACAAATAACGTCATAAAACGCAACTTCAGAGGCACACTGCACCGTCACTACTGGCGTACCGGCAGCTCAATGTGCAATGCGGCATGGCACACGCAGAGGCCTCTAATGGGCGACTGCAGAGCTTTGCAGATGCGGGAGTATCGCTAGTGCAGTAAGGGACCTTCACATTATCTCACACACGATTTTGGTGTATTTATATTTGTTCGAGCCCAGGTACTTTCCTTGTCAGTGTGAGAACTGTCATTGCAACATGGGGCGCAAAATTGAGCAAGGCGGTAACATCAAGTTTTGTGTCAAATCAGGAAAAACGGTGACGGAGATCCATGGGATGTTAGTGTTGGACCCATGGGATGGAAGTGTATGGTGTTGAGGCGGTTAGTAAAAAGTGAGTGTGTGAGTGGTTTAAACGCTTTATAGACGGAAAGGAAGGTGTCCAGGATGAGCCACGTTCGGGTCGATTCTCTACAATCACAGTTCCAGACAACAGGGAACGAGTGAGACGGATGCTTGCGGATGATCCGCGGCTGTCTTTGAGAATGATAGCAGACGAGTTCGGCCAGAAGTTTATGGGAGTGGACAGTGGAATTTCCTGCACGACAAGGCCTGTCGCACACTGCGATGCGCGGGCTCATCTCCTCGCTAGACGTAAGGTCACTGTGCTTCCACACCCCCATTCTCCAGATTTGGCGCCGGTAGACTTCCGTTTCTCCGCCTTAAAATTAGCCCTGACAGGCTTACGCTTCGCAACGGTTGCGGAGATCCACGTGTGACCTCAGTGGTCCGAGAGTAGACATAAGTGACGATTTGAAATGGAACGACCATAAAAAATCAAACTTGGGTAAGGCACATGGCAGACTGAGACTCATTGGAAGATAGTCTTGTGTAGTTCGCGAACGAACCAGGCGAACTACGCGAACTAGTTCGCAGATCCGTCGCCTCTTAGTTCGTCCGCTCCTTTTCCGAAGACTGACGGGGAACAGCGAGAGGACGCGAGAGCGCGCAGAATCGCGTGATTCCCTTCTGCCAGTTACCTTCATTTAGAGCTGAGATGCAGCTCAGTTATAGTTTCATAGTTCACTGCCACAAGAAATCTATTTTAAAAATAAAGTACTACGAGTACAATGTATGCAAAGTAGTTGAATACCATTGTATCACCAATTCGTGTAAATAACTGGTTTATTTGCCTAAGTATTTGATGTCAAATTGCTCAAAAATACGGGTAATAGCACACGCTTTGGCAACACTGATTCGTTATATAAAAAATCTGTCATAAAAAAGAGCTCTTTTAGTAGCGGTAGCAAAAGCCAAAAAGAGCGGACGAACTAGAAGGAGCGGACGAACTAAGAGCAGCGGACGAACTAGGAGCAGCGGACGAACTAGGAAAAGCGGACGATTATGCCAAACGTATCTCGCTTCATAGTTCGTTGGATTCTTTTCCGAAGACCGACGGGCAATAGCGAGAGGGCGCGTAGCAGAATTAAAAATCAAGTGTTTGCCTTCTGCTGATGAGTCATTTCGAGGAGAGCGTCTGCCTGCTAGATTACATAGTTCAGTGCTACAAAATTTCTGTTTTGATGTGTTCTGCACTCTGCAATATCTGACTAATAAATTCCATAATGCCAAGATATAGAGATAACTCTAAACTTAAACGCGAAAAATTATCCACAAACTGTTTCTTTTGGTTTGCGTGATATCGTTAGCGGCTCAAGCAGCTAGCGCATGAAGCAGCTAGGTGGGGGAACTTCCCCATCCGCCTGCACGCGCAGACCACGCCGCTCAGCCGTCACTGGGAGCGGACGAACTATACCCGGGCCGCTGAAACATTGCACTTGACGTTTCGATTTACGGCGAATTAAGTTGCCTACACTGCTTTAGCGACGTTGCAACACTAGCCTCTATACGCACAGCAGACGAAACGGTTTTCAGTTGCATCTCGTAAATGTAAGCTATTTAGCAATAAAAGTGCATATAATAATTCATTCTTGAGCAGCAATTAATTAACGGCATATTAATGTAGACCAGAGCACAACAATGCACACGCTTTCAATAACGGAGCAAAGAAATATAGAAAATAAACATTGGATCATAACAGATACGAAATAAACAATAATCAAGATAGTAACTTCTCTCTCTACGTTTTACAATCACAACGCTTTTCACTCACCAATTTACGGCGACAATGGTGCAATGACATCCAGCTCACTATCTTCACTGCCAAAAGCGTCATCATCTAGACAAATCATTAAATTCTCATGATTACTGATGATCCCTTCCATTGTTTGTGCTGCCCGAATCAGTTTCTCAACGTGATCGACCCCTTTTTTCCAAAATGCAACATCCACATTGGCAACAGCTTCACGCAACAGCTTTTGCACCTCTTATTGTGAAAGACTTATTTTTCCTTAAGTAATTCTTCACGTCACTCCATACCAATTTTATAGGGTTAAAACGTCAAAGAAATGGTGGCAGATTTATTACATTGTGACGCTGCTCCTTTGCGATTTCGTCTACTGCATATGTGGGTGTAATAGGTTTATTTTATTTCACGAGCGATTATAAAAGAAGTTTTGACATTGACATATCCGCAGCAATATTTCTTTCTTGTAACCACTGCCCCATAACCTCTTTCCGATTGTTTGAAGCGACAATGAACTTCCTGCTAAAAGCATAAGCTTCGAAGTTTTTATTCATACGAAATTGAGAACTTACTCAGAAAATGTCACTAGACAAACGTCTTTTCGCTGACATTATCCAATTACTTGAACTTGGAAATTCAAGTTAAACCACTCACAGTAAAACAAATTGCAGCGAAAACAGCACACACAACGAAAACACGAGGTAGATAAGATACACAACTTTGTTTACGTTAGAACTGAACAAAGCCGGCAACGCGGGAATTTTGACGTCACGGCACGTGATCACTGGAAGTGTTTACCGCGCTGTGATTGGACCGTTCCCAGCGACTAGCGACTCGCGCTTCTTGCTCTTCACTTGTTATTTGTAAACGTCAAGTGCAAAGTTTCAGCGGCCCGGGTATAAAAGAGCGAACTAGTTCGCGGCAGAGCCGCGAAGTAAAGTGAGCGCTCCCGATCGCGAACTATTATGCGCAGATCTATTGGAAGAACACTCAGGAGGTGTTATCCGTCAGCAACGGAAGTAGGTTACGAAACTCTCGTTCGGCCAGCGTCTGTGTAATGTTCTTCAGTGTGGGATCCGTATCAGCTGGGGTTAATAGACGCCGGCCGCGGTGGCCGAGGAGACTGAGGCGCTCCAGGTCACGGTCTGCACGGCCACTACGGTCGGGGGTTCGAATCCCCCCTCGGGCATGGATATTTGTGCCGTCCTTAGTCATAGCTAGTTCATAAGTAGTTTGTAAGCTTAGGGACTGATGACCCCGTAGTTAAGTCCCATAAGTTCTACAAACATTTGAACATTTTTATTAATAGAAGGCATAGAGAAGATAGAACAGCACGCTTCGTTACGGGCTCATTTAGTAAGCGCGAAAGCGTCACAGACATGATTAGGAAACTGTAGTGCCAGACCCTGGAAGAGAAACGTCCCGTATCACGGTACGGGATTCCGTCAAAGTTTCGAGAGCGTATGTTTCATGATTAGTGAATCAAAATATTACTTTCCCCTACGCATATTTCGCGAAGCGACCAAAAGGATGAGATTGGGGCTCACACGGAGGCAAACAGGCAATCATTTTACGTGCGAACCATACGCGACTGTGCGGGGTATGGATGTACATCTAGATTCGCATATTCATAATTAAAAGTTTTCGGTGACAGCAATAGAACTTCGAACCTTCAACGCACGGTGTTTAGACTTTACCAGTCTCATTGTACACCTATAACGCTGAAGTTGAGTATTCATTTACTGATAGGGTAAGGTGGTACAATTTCGATATAGGTACAATTCCGATCAACATAAGTTTTCGCGCCATTTTTCACTCGTAGCACTTGCCTTTGTGTGGCGTTGTAGTGTAACATGTTTCCACAGCTGCTCCTGTCTTTTCCAAGAATACATCACTTTGTGCTACGGAGATATGAATTTCTTCCTGTTAAGATGGACGTGGAGCTACTTCATCGAACGCGCTCTTATAAATTTTCTAAGTTTCCACGCGCTTGTAAATTCATTATTGTGCAACGTTTGGTACCGCGAAGTATGCGCTGGTGTCTGAAGGAAAAAGTGCTTTTTATGTGGAAAAAGTCAGTGACCAAAATTGTACGAGGAAGTGATCATAATTGTACCTAGTGTGGTACATTTCCTATCCAATTTTCTTAATTCTTTAACCTTTTTTGTGTTCAAACCATCATTTTAATTGCCTAATATTTGTGTTACATATTCATTAAACATTCAAGAACAAGTGCCATAGTTAAAATCATTTCTTTTCTCAATATATTTGCAGTTACAATTATATTTGTCATAAATGATCGAAATTGTACCACCTTACCCTAATAAATTTTACATGCGTTAATAAATGTGTGGGATCTTCTTGTTAAAGTGTGCCTACAACGTCTTGCAAAATAACACACCCATAACGGTTTCAATGTGATATATTTCGGACAAAAATGTTACCGCTGCAATGCAGTGCCCTTCGCTTCAAGAGTGCAGATTATATTAAAAAGGACGCAGATATAACAAGAAGTAAAGAGAAAGGGAATGGGCTGCAAAGTATTGCAGTGTCATGGTCGCGACCCCCCTGAAATGCAGTTTTGGTGTAGAGGCGACTGCATCGTATTCCGCGGCCGTGTTGTGTCACTCGTAAAGAAAAATGAAGCACACTGCTCAGCCTGGCGGCGGCGTCGCCCCGTCTGCTCGACGTTCTCAGCGATGAGGGGGCCGCACTTGAAATCCGCAATAACACTGCTTAGCTAAACCAACGACACCTTCCCACGATTTAACTAGTATAATAATAAATTCGTGTGGCTCATTGGCCTGGTGTAAGTCTTTCAATTGGACGCCACTTCGGCGACTTGTGTGTCCCTAGCCTACCCCAGTTATCCAACCGGGGAAAGGGGACCTACAGCTTAACGTGGAATCCGAACCACGTGTCGTTTCTGGCGACTCCTCACATCGTTGAGAGGTGAAGGATGGGTTAAAGTGGAGACTGAAAAACTCCGAGGTCCGACCGGGTTTTGAACCGGCGACCCTTCAGTTTCCAGTCGAGCACTTTACCCCAAGACCACCGGACCCGACATTTAACAAGTGATATCATGCTAGAGCACTCTGCAATGGCTCCGCCACGTTCACTGTTTTCCATTGTAGTATACCATTCTGCTGACAGAAGGTAGAAATAAGTATGATACTAAAAGCGACAGATATCCAGTAAACAGGTCAGTTGGTCTCAAAGTAAAACGAAATTGTATAGTGTTATAAAGTAGATTAGTAGTCGGTGTCCAATACATTGGACGCCAGGTCTGAAAGGGTTAAATGGACAATGAGCTGCATGTTGTAAATTATAGTTGTGGCGGACTCATTTCGATTCGGATGATTACAGCGGAAAAATGTTTAAGAAAAAACGTATGCAGCTTTTGCCGTACAATCGTAATTTGCGGTAAAAACTGGGGTTCCCAATGAAGATTTCGAAGTTGCCCCCGCCACCCACACACGGGTTGGGAAATGGGAGGGCGTCGAGTGTAGTATCATTCAAATGTTCAAATGTTTGTAGAGCTTATGGGACTTAACTACGGGGTCATCAGTCCCTAAACTTACAAACTACTTATGAACTAGCTAATACTAAGGACGACACAAATATCCATGCCCGAGGGGGGATTCGAACCCCCGACCGTAGTGGCCGTGCAGACCGTGACTGGCGCGCCTCAGTCAGCTCGGCCACCGCGGCCGGCTGTAGTATCATTGGATGTCCCCTCCGATACAAACAAATTCGTATTGTACATTTTTTGATCAGACGTGTAGTTGTTTCCGTGATATTTGAATGGCTTCCCCCCCCCCCCCCCCCCAAAAAAAAAAAAAAAAAAAAAAAAAATAAAAAAATAAAAAATCAAATGTTTGTAGAGCTTATGGGACGTAACTACGGGGTCATCAGTCCCTAAACTTACAAACTACTTATGAACTAGCTACTACAAAGGGCGGCACAAATATCCATGCCCGAGGGGGGATTCGAACCCCCGACTGTAGTGGCCGTGCAGACCGTGACTAGAGCGCCTTAGTCCCCTCGGCCACTGTGGCCAGCCCAGAATGCGAATCCATTGTGCTAACAACAGTGCCAGCTCGCTCGCTAGGGAAAACAGAGAGAAGTTAGAAATGCATTTTTACGGAATTGATAGTGTTTTAAACGAGAGTATAAAGTAAAATTTAATAAGAGCGAGAAAACTATCACGGAATGTAGTCGAAGTAGATCAGATTATTCTAATGGAATTAGATTAGGAAATAGGACATTAGAACTAATTGACGAGAATTGCTATTTGGCCAGTAAAATTAACTGATTATGCTAGAAGTAGACAGATTATAAAATCTAGAATGGAAAAGGTAAGAATAGCATATCTGAGAAAGAAACAAAGGAAAGAAGATTAAGGTTTAACGCTCCGTCGACGTCGTGCTTATTAGAGACAGTTATGAAGAAGGGAAATTTTTAATCATACAAAAAAGAGAAAAATTAAAGCGATAGGAATTGTTTTCTGAAGCTATTTATTTGTTTCGAGTACGCAAGTCAAGTGTTGAAATGTTTGTAAACCTATTGGACCACAATGCTATGGTCACCAGTTCCTAGTTTTACAAACTACTTAAACTAACTTCCACTAACGACAACACACACACACACACACACACACACACACCCATGCCCGAGGGAGGACTCCCTGTATATCAGACGAAATTTCGAGCTTTTCGACTTTACTTCAGTAGTGTACCGAACACAGCAATTATTCCGCGAATTATTGATGATGTAAAAGGAAATTGCCTAGCGGGACGTGGCGAATTATGTAGATGCAGGAAGGCGAGTTTTGCGAGTAGTTTCGTGTGGAGAGCCATGAGCATTATTTGCGGCTGCGGGGTGTCATACCCGCAGGTGGTCACTCGGTGGCCAGCGCGCCTTCTCATCCGCTTCCCACTACTGGTCTCTAAAAATTCTTTCTATCCAGCCCTGTAGCTTTTACACTCATCTTTATATTTGAAATTGTCTGTGTAACATTCTCGACCGTGGCTAGACCACCTGATAGGTTATAACTGTGTTTCTTAAATGACCTGCTGAAACGTAAGGTCGAGGTTTTTTTATTGTGTTCCCAATATTGATTGATATGTCATACAAAGTACTCGGTTCACTTTGTCGGTTAGCTTGCGTAAGTAGGAACCCTCAGCCGCTAGTGGTCTTCAAATTGCAGCGTATAACGCGGGACTGAGTAACGTAACTACACTGCCAGAAATAATTTAAGAAAATAGTATACCCTCTTATAGCTATCAATGTTCAAATGTTTGTTAAGCTTATGGGACTTAACTACGGGGTCATGAGCCCCAAACTTACAAACTACTTATCTACTACCTTATACTAAGGAAGACACAAATATCCATGCCCGAGGGGGGATTCGAACCCCCGACCGTAGTGGCCGTGCAGACCGTGACTGGAGCGCCTCTGTCCCCTCGGCCACCGCGGCCGGCCTTATAGCTATCCAATTCACTTAAGATTTATTGTTGACATGGCGAACATCGAGTGCGTGAAATGATAAATTTACTGATCAGTAGCTCAAGCGGTACTGAAAAACACCCGTAATAGTACATGGGGTAGCCTCCACGGGCGACAATATACTCTCTCATTCCGGCATCCAATCGATCATACAAATGACCAATACTGTCTTGGGATACATTCTTTCACGTCTATTCAAACTGTTCTGCAAGAGTTATGGGTTGACAAGTGGTACGCGATAGTTGTAGTCCCATCATATGCCACACCTGCGGAATTGGAGGAAGTAAGAACATCATGTAGGCTAGCGAAGTTGCTACACGTCTTGCAGAGCACGTTTAGTTTCAGGCGCAGTGTGCGGGTGAGCATTATCCTGTTGGAACAACACATCTCCTTCCGGTTGCAAGAATGGACAAAGTACGGATCTTAGAACTCTATGCACGTGCCGAGTGCTAGTCAGCGTTCACTCTACAAATACAAAAGGTGAACAACAGGTGTAGCGTTTAGCGCCCTGACCAGAAGTCCCTAGCGGGCAGGCAGAGTGTCATGGACGAATGCACTCTACGAGACAGCGCTCTCCAGGTGACCATCATTTGCACTGAAGCAGAATCTACTCCATCGCTGAAGATTGCGGCTCGTCGCTCCATCTTCCAAGTGATCCTCTGACGGCACCAGGCGAGCCGTTCTCGTCGGTGCTGTGGCGTGAGTGGAAAATGGGTAGAGAAGTGCATACCCGCAGTCCCACTACTAGTAACCGGATGGCAATAGTTCGTGTTGACACTTCTGGGCTCACAAATCTATGCTGTGATTGCTGTACAACATGTCAGTGCTAGTCTTATAATACGACGATCACGAGGGACGTCTGTGGTGCCAGAACCTCGTCCAGGGGTGTGAGAACGTACACGTGACCATAGCAACCAACACTGTTGCACAACTGACGCACCACGTCCAGCTTGTGTGGTAGTTCTCCGAAAGCACCATCTGACCTCTTTCAAAACCGCTCAGTTGGCTGTGAGAAGCACGGCGCGTTTCCGTGGCATGGCACCGTATCTGTCACACGTTGATATCCCACTGAGACTTATGGCTGTAAAAAATTTCCTATTAATGGCTACACACAGATGGCGCTCTAGCTGCTACGTCACTACGCTATCTGTTGGCGGACGACGTTGGAATCATTATCAGTACATCTACTACCCCCCCAGGATGCATCTTCCGTCACCGGATCAAAATCGACGTCCTCCTTACAGATGTACCATTTTTTTCCTTTCGTCATCGTCCAGACGTTTTAGATAAGTGAGAGATCGGGAAAACAAGGAGGTCAAGACAATAAGGCAATCCAATGGCCGAGGAGGACTGCTTCAGCTCTGTGCCACGCTTGGTCGCGCGGCGCCCTGCTACAAGTGTGGCCGTTGGCAAGCTCGGAACACACGGGAGGACGTGAGGCTACAATTCTTCACCCTGGCTGGCTGGTGTACCGGAATGAGCTGCGTGAGTGGAATCGGTATGACCTCAAATCGTAATGACGGCTGCTGAACCAGTATGCATGAGGCAACAGTTTCTCACCACGGCGTTTCCAGGCTCTAATCCGACCGTCGTGATGGATGTAGGCAGAATCGGAATTGGAACGATATTGTTTCTACCGATGGATCCAAATTTTCCAGTGTAAATGTCTCCAGTGTAACAGTTTCCAGTGTAATCGTTGTAGGAAGTATTGGTAGGATAATAATTTATCAATCGACTCTAAAACATTGTGTCCTTTTTTTAAATTCTGCTTACAAGTACACTTTAAACTATCAGATATATCAGCAATAATGCTAGTATATGTTTTGCGATGTTACAGAACCTATTCCCATACGCCGGTCTTCTAACCTAGATTTTTTTCGGTAGTGCAATAAGTGTGGCAAGTGTGTATTAATAGTAATACAGGTAATTCAGATCTGCAAATATTTAATTTGAAGGTTCCTGTACGGTGTATTACAAAAATGAGTCTTTGGATATTTAAAAGTGATGCGTAATCTATGAGTGCAATTTTTAATCTTACAGAACAGTTAAATACCGAAATATCATGTTTTGTGCTAGAAGTTTTACATATTTTATAAATAAAGCAATTTTATTTTGAGGCAAACATTTATGCCCGTGAAACAGTCACTAGTACTCAATAACACAAACATATCGCATTACATTGCTAACAGACGATTAACCTTGTAAGAAAGGCTTATTACACACATTGATGTAGAATAGCAGGCGAAAAGGCAGAAAATTATGAACGACGTTGTAAACCTGTCGGTAATGAACAAAGAGTATTATTTACCTAGATATCATGGAAGAGTTGGCCACACATGCAAGACAGATACCATAAAGGTTAATGCCAGGGCCTTGAGTATTTGTCGTAAATTGGACAGTATTGAAAGACTTACACAGGGTGACCATAATGCCATACTTAAAGAGACTGCAAGTACCAGACATAGAAGCATCGACGTGAAGAACTGACTTCTGAATAAGGTTAATGGACCATAGCTAAGGACAAAAATAGAGATCATCCCATTACAGGTCATAGATGGAAACAGCGACTTTAAAATTCATCGTGTAACAGAGTTACAAATACTAACAAGACGCGAAACCAGTACCACAAGAAAACTAGCATCGGCCAGGTAATCAAGACCCGAGATACATAAGAACACTACATTCTTATACATAACTAGATAAAAGTCGATGCTACTAGGACAGTTACAACCACGTGCGAGCGTTCTAAGGCGTCTTGCTGCGGAGGGCGTGGTTGCTCGCCGTCGGAGGTTCGAGTCCTCCATCGGGCATGGGTGTTTGTGTTGTCCTTAGCATACGTTACTTAAAGTTATTTTAAGTAGTTCGTAAGCCTAGGGACTGATGAGCAACATAATTAAGCCCCTTACATTTACAAACATCATAAGAAATCATAAGAAATAGACAGATAATAATATTTCTGACTGAAAATCATATAGACAAATATGTGTGCTTAAACTGCGAACTAAGGTCTAAAGTCTATTAATGGCTCCTGCGTAAACTTGTACAACCAAATAGGGATCTCAGGAGCCTTAGTCAACATGAGTTTGGATTTAGAAAAAATAAATCACTAATTATGCTTTTGACTTGGATCAAAATTTTAAATACATAAAGTAATTGTGGAAATTCTGACTGACATTGGAGGTGTATTTATCAATCTACGGCGGCTTGGAACTTTCGTACTTCGTAGAGAATTGCAGATTCATTCCGCACCATATGCAAATCTTGTTGATTATTGTAAAGTCAGAACAGCAGAGTGGCATGTGGGATATCAATAGGTTGTGAAGAAAATCACAAAGGGATTCTCTGTGCGCCAGTTTCTTGGGATATTAATGCCATTAAATGACATTTGCTAAAGGCCCAAGAGAAACTAAACGTAATAGTAAATGAAAAGCGCAAATATTTGTATCTTCTATATATATATTCTGATGATGGCCTTTGTAAGTGAAAATCGACTAAGTAAATAAATTAACCCCATAGGACATACACAAAATTACTCTTTCCACTTAGTATTTTATTTATTATTATTAAAGTATGCAGCCGTGTAATCGCATGTATGACAATGCTGCACCAAGTTGACAACAGCGAATAACTTCCGCAAATAACTGTGGCCACGGCTTGCACATGGCCGCAGTCGCGTGCCGTCTGGGTTTCACAGCTTTAAATACCAGCGTTCCTGTCAAATATTTTCGCCGGTGCAGCGCATCTGAACCACCGAGACAAAATATGCAAACCACGCGGACACAGCGCGTGTTCCCCTCATTTTTGCGGGGCTTATTAAAACCCCCTGAGGAGCGCATTCTCGCAAATAAAGCGAGGCCGGCCCGCGGCCGCACAACTTTTACGCCCCCAACTTTTCTTGGCGAGTTTACTCTTCATTTACGCTGTCCGTGTGGTCCCAGGAAGTTCTCTAATAAGCCGAACAGCGGATTGAAAGGGCGCTCGTCGCTGTCTACTCCGATTTACTGAGTCGCCGGTCGCCGGTCTACGGCGGCAGCCTGCCCGCTGGAGTCGCCCAGTCCACCGACCACTAATCCGTTCAGTACACAGATTCGTTTATAAAAAATCGCACTGGCGTGTTTTACGGCCCGCTTTAGATTTGTAGTTTTATAAGTTTGTGCAAACATTTTGGACCAAAAATAATAATCTAAATAATAAAAAATTAATTAATATGAGTGCCTGAAACCCTTTTAGGAAAAAATTATAGGTAGGGGTGGGTTTCGAACCACCGACCTTCAGCTTCATAGTCCAACGCTCTACCCCCTACGCTACGCCTATCAATCACAAAAAAGTCCTTTAATCTCATATTATTGATGGCCGTTGTTAACTGATGCTAATATGGCATTATCGTACTAAGAACTATGTGTTTTTGTTAATTCTTCAGTACGCCATTGCTTTGAAATGACAACGTGTAAGTTACAATAAGAAAATCGTCAAATACGCAACGCAAGATGCCAGAGAGAGTTCTGGGCGAGGAATGTCACGTGACATCTCCGAACGGCTGGTTATCGTTCATTCAATGGAGAGTGTCAAATCTCCGTCATTTTTGCAAATATGTCTCAAACGATACGAGATATGAAAAAAAACCGTAAGGGAGCTAAGTTGTAGAGAATTTTCTCCTCTACAAATTCGGTTATTCAATTTTCGTGTCAGATAAATAGTTAAGCCCTTATTTTCATTTAAATTTCGAGCTGCCAAATGTCGATCGCAAAGGCCTACTTTTAGTGTTACTACCGTAACCTAAAGTGGGCCAAAATGGGACCGCTTATGGTGACATTCTTTCATATGGTAATAAGGAGGAAGTTACGGCGCCTCCCGGGCCGCTATAAACATGCACGTTTGCCCCTGTGCAATTTACGATTCACTAATAAAGGGAAACTGATAAAATATATTTTTGCCACTCATTTATGTGCAGTTCAGGACAATTTGATATCACGTGTAGTATCATCCTCGATATTATGAAATTATCATGGGTAAAATACAGAGGTTATCATTAACTATAGGTCGCGTGCGAATACTTCGAACCATTAGTGGAATGACAAAAAAGTTGGGAAAACATTGAAGTAAAGTTGAATGTTCACTCATAGCTTTCTTCAGAATCAATCAATGCAAGTTTTTAAAAGCGCAAATGGAAGAGTTCGATCCGCTGAATGTTGTTAGGTCTAAAAGAACTGCGTACCTTAATTAGAACCGAAGATGTCGTGAAACAGAAGGATACCGCGTTTGAATAAAAATAAAGGATGGACATACAAGATAATTCTGATACTTGATGACAAATCTGCGAAGGAATACCCTTCGTTTAAAGCAAAAATGAAGGAAATCGGTCGGATAGAAGGGCCTGTGCGACTGACTTTAGTTTACAGCAGGGATGTCCCCATAAGAAATATACAGAAAGAAATCGCGTTTGAATATAAAAAAATGAAGGGAGAGTTATGTAAATTCTGATACTCGTTGACAAATCTGTGGATGAATACCTTTCATTTAAAATAAAAATGAAGGTCATCGGCAGGGTAGTTTGGTTTGGCCGACTGATTTTAGTTTTCGTTGATTCTTTTCATATATAAGATTTGTGCCTAAAGCTGTATGTGCAAAAACATGAAATAGAGACAAAAATGGAGAAGGTAGCGAGGACTGTGTTCTGTCTATAACGTTATTCAATTTGTGTCGATTCTCCCTTGACTGCTTGTATAATTTTCAATATTTATTTAGATGAACTGTTTCCTGTTTACAAGAACATCATCTGGCTATAATACACTGTTATCACCAAAGAGGATATAGTAATGCTGAACAACATAGAAAATGACATTACACGCTGAGAGCGAGGGCCAGACATAAAGTAAACGTTACTTAGGTTTTTCGGCGTTTGGCCTAAATACTTCCTAATTTTTTCCCTTTATATTTTACTTACAGCAGTAGCTTTTTAAATCACGTTACTATTACAGTGTTAGTGTATGTATGTGTGTGAGAGAGAGAGGGTGAAAGAGAGTGAGAAGGGGAGAGAGAGAGAGAGAGAGAGAGAGACAGAGAGAGAGAGAGGAAGAGAGAGAGAGAGAGAGAGAGAGAGGGAGGGAGGGAGTGAGGGAGAGAGAGAGAGAGAGAGGACAAAGACTTACTCTTAGAATTTATATGTGGCAAAATAACACAGTTGCCTACATAAAAATTTAAATTAATAAAATTAAATGAATACAAAGTAATAGCTTGAGAAAGTGTTACATATAGACGATGATACAGAAACAGTGTAAAAGACATACGCTAAATTGCAGATCAGTATGTACTAAGAGCTACACGTAGTGCAGGGAAGATGTCCACATAATAAAACAACATACTGTACTGCATTCTTGTGTACATTGACAATCATAATAAAATAAGAATGAAACAGACAGATTGAAAAGGAAGAGAGAAATGTGGGAATTATGCGAAGTTTAGATATGAATTTCTGAAGTCTCTGGGAGGAACGTGACAAGGAAACGACTGTTCAAGTTGATGTGCAGAATCTAAGTGATTAGAGATATACATCACATTTTCTGAAAGAAATGTCAATCAGACACTTTCTAAGATAGTCCAGACAAATACGAAAACTAAGGCACAATCGGCTCGTCAGATCATATACCAGAGTGGATTCCAAGAATTATATATAGAAGGATGTGAAAGGAAACCGAGAATCAGCATGGGTGTAGGAAATGTGAAAACATCACAGAAGCCATCGGTTGATAATGGAAGTAAATATTCAGAAAAATCAAGACATCTTCCTAGGACCCGTCGACAAGAAAAACCGTTGCACTACGTAAAACGGTTTTAAGTTGTCAGAAAACTGAATGTAAGCTATAGGGAAAGACGGGTAATATGCAGTATGTACAACAATCCACGTGGAACAGTAAGAATGGAATACTCAGAAGGAAATGCGCAGATTAAAATGTAAGTATAACAGAGATTCAATCTATTTCCCCTACTGCTGAACCTGAACATCGCAGAAGCAACGACGGAAATAAATGCAACTGTAGCATTAAAATTCAGTGTGGAGGGATGTCAGAGATAAAATTCGCTGATGACATTACTGTCTTCAGCGAATGTGGCTGAATTGCAAGAGCTGTTGAATGGGATGAACAGTCTAATTAGCACAGAATAGGATTAAAACAGTGATATACGGAAGTAACGAGCAGGGCACATATTAGAATAGCGATTAACGTCGTAACTGCGGACTGCGAATTACGCAAAGTGAAGGCATTCTGCTACTTTGGACACAAAACTACGCTGGTAAACGAAGCAAGGATGATACATAAGGCAGACCAGCACAGGAAAAGAAGCCATTCCTCGTCGAAAGAAGTCTGCTGGTATCAACAAAGGGCTTAATTTGCATAAATAAATAAATAAATAAAAAGGTATGAGGCGGCATAGTTGCGGCTCGACATTGTATTGAAGTCATTGATTGACGAAAAACCAGAGAAGAAGAGAAGCGAAGCTTGGTGATATGGAAGGATGCGGAAAATCAGGTGAACTAATTACGTAAGAAATGGGGAGAGCCTCCGCATAATGGGAGAGGAGAACACTGCCGAGTAAGGACGGTATGAGCGGAATTTAGGACATCTTCCATGTTAGTAGAGGGACGGCCGTAGACGGTGAAGACAAGTGAAGGGATTAACAATGGAGAGGAAGTCATGGTCGCATAAAACTAAAAGCAGAAGGAAAGGGAAAAGCCTATGTACTACTAATTTATTAATTTATAGGTCTTCACACAGATTCACTTTCGTCCTTATTTTTTAAATATACAAGACTGTAGTCATAGCCGCGACCTAACTATGCTGCTGAAAATGTATACTAAGGTGACAAAAATTCATAAGATAACGACATGTATTGATATGGCGGTTAGATTAGATTAGATCAGATTAATACTTGTTCCATAGATCATATATACGACATTTCTTAATGATGTGGAATGTGTCAGTTTAGTAAATGTGCCGGCCGCGGTGGCCGAGGGGACTGAGGCGCTCCAGTCACGGTCTGCACGGCCACTACGGTCGGGGGTTCGAATCCCCCCTCGGGCATGGATATTTATGCCGTCTTTAGTCTTAGCTAGTTCATAAGTAGTTTGTAAGCTTAGGGACTGATGACCCCGTAGTTAAGTCCCATAAGCTATACAAACATTTGAAACATTTGGTAAATGTTGTCTATACATGACAATCAATATGTTAAAGATTTTTTATTTACATTATTTTTATTTTTTTACCCTTGTTTTGCTTGTGGTAGAGAGTTGTAAAATATGGCGGAAATCTGTTCCTGTGTGTATGTTAGATTAGATTAGATTAATACTTGTTCCATAGACCATATATACGACATTTCGTAATGATGTGGAATGTGTCAGTTTAATAAATGTTGTCTATACCTGACAATAAATATGTTAAAGATTTTTTATTTACATTTTTATAGAGGGCACAAGGAATAAAAAGGCGACGCATTGGCAAAAGTGTAATTTGTATCCCTATGATATATGTGAATAGGTTTATGAAGAGATTGTGGCCAGACGACGATAACTAACACTCTTTGGACGCGAAATATAAGTTGGAGTTAAACGCATGAAGCAGTTCATTTCGGAAGTAGGGAATTCAGTATGTCAAGATCCACATTGTGAAGAGCTTGCAGCGAATTCCAAAATCAGACACAACAGAGTGGCCGACGGCCTGCACGTGAGGACCGAGAGTAGTGGCGCTGCGTACAGTTATTACATAAGTGACACGTTTGAAGTAACCGCACCAATCAATGTGCAACCAACGACGTACGTATCCGCCAGGACAGAGCAGCGCCATTTGGCGTTAAGAGGCTAAGATGAAAGTAACTGAAAATAGATTATATACCTATTTCATTATTACTCACGCTTCCCAATGCTTTATTTCACAGGAAGGTAATCCAATTCTATCAAACACATCAAAAAACTTTCGACTGAAAAATAGACATATCCAAGGTTAGAACCAGGGTCCATAGCCTGGGCGTCTAACACACTGACCATTTCTTCTTCGTCGGGCAGGTCGGGTCGTTGCGGACAGGGTATCGTGCTTGTTGACGTCGATTGTTGAGTTCTTCGACCGGCGACAGAGCTGGTCCGGCTACGAGTGTACGAGTACCTAAGCTACAGCATGAAAACACAAAAACGTTAATAACTCGCAGATTATTAACTTGGGAGACCATATTATACTAATAAAACCTATTTGTTTTTCGACGCTCTTTCGATGTATAGCACTGAAAATACGGTTGTCCATCATCAACTTTTATCTTGATTTTTTTCTTCAAAAAGTAGGGTGTGCATAGCAAAAAGCCGAAACACTTGTCTCTTTATTTTCAAAATAGAACCTCCATGTAATATTTGATCAAAATAGGCGAGCCACATGTCAGACCTCTCCTTGCCAGACAACTTCTCTCTTCCATCGAATATTCTCGAGAAGTGACGTCGGGTATCGGAATATCACAGAGGAGGGCGAGAGCTCCCATCCCACGGCTCGTGCCGGAGCACTCGAGAACGCAAATGGAAAGATGTTCTCCTAAAAGTCCTCGCTTCTTGAAACGTATTCTTTTCTGTTTCTCCAGCCGCATCTTACTACGGGATTCGGAAAACGACTAGTGTTTGCTCAATTCTTATACAAGAAACAAAATTGCATAGAGAGGCGTAACTTTAAAATTAATATTTTATTTGGATTATTCAATTAATTTTAAGAAATACTTGTGGAAAATATACTTCGTTTGTTAGCCATTTAATTCGTTATTAATTTCCTTCCTTGTTTCCAAGAACGTTCCACCTGATTAAAATCTGGTGACCTTTTTGTCTGTTTTTATAATTTCTGACCAATAGTATTTCAACCTAATAGGTAAGACATTACAGTTTCTCGTAAACAAATAAAGTATTGTACTGGGTTCAGCCATGTAATACTTTTTTAGAGGACAATATTTTCTCCATTGCCTGTTATCTTTACTTAGAAAACAGTCATAAATATTTATATCATATGTGCATGCATACCGATGCTGCATCATAACACTTACTGAAAATATGTTTCAGGACTATAATTATTGTAGCAGTAGTAAGATTTAATGTTATTTGCTCAATTGTTTCGCAAAACAAAATTTAAGCAAAACCATAGACTATAATGGTGGCTAGTTTGTATTATTTTGCACAGTCGTTACACGAGGCAAGTGTGACTCGACTGTTTGACAAGTTCTGCAGCGTAGCAGGAATCTCCAGCGACCCGAACGCGAGTATCAGTCCTACTGGAAGACAACTCTATATAAGCCTCAAGAATCACAATCCGCGCTTTGTAAAATAACTCAGCTGACACTGCAAATGAAGAACGTAATGTAAGTTTCTTTGTGTTCGTTGTATTAATATTATGCCAGTGTTTATTTTCTGTGTGCGTGCATGTTTAACCGGCCCATCCTCTGTTTTCTTGTAATCCTACAAGGAACCCACAATATCCTCTTGCACGACACTACACAACTAGTTATTAAAAATTTAATGAAATTATTCCATCATCAAATTTGAAAGTATTCCGTGTTTACGTTTGTGAAAATACAGAATCACAGTTTATCATCTCTATTGAAACAGAAGGTATATGGAATATGTGAGTCAGAATTTGTCTAGTGAAATTATGCGCGAATTATGCTGATGAAATTGTTGCATGAACTAGTTAACAAAAAGTAATTGTGTTATCATCACATGACGTTATATCTCAATATGGTAAGATACAAGATGAATGTGGAGTATCCTGTCGTAATGCACAGGTATAGAAGGCAACACGATTCTCATATCGTTTCCATGCAGTTCTTGATCGAAAGAGATGTGATAGGGGGGATCCGATGTCGATTGAGAATGCGTAGGACACTTGCCTGGCTCTTGCCACTTCCTCGAGCGAGTACGAGGGAACTGATGTGCGGATCAACTGGTACAGCAGACAAAACATTGATTTCCATCCTTTCTGTAGTCACTTGTTTCCTTCTGTCACGTTGTATAGATGTTACACTATAACATTAACGTAACTGTCCGAAGAAGTGATATAATCGGCGAGATGGGTGTATTGGGGTATGTTGCCGGATACACAGCACAAGCCGAACTGCATTCTTGCTGCACTCTTCATACAACATTAACATGTCGGCCTTTCCTTCATTGGTAAATCCCATCTTCCAGTCACAACCTACTGCTTCGACTGTCACACAGTAACTAACTAGCAAGTCACAATGCACTCAAGGACACACACAAAGCAGTCATAATCAGATCGTACCATCAAGTACGCAGGGTTCATGGAGCGAACAAATGTCGGTTTGGAAACTTTTCAGAGTTCCTAACCTCGTAAACGAATGACACTAGAGTCCTGCAATAACCAATATTTACACTTTAATTTACCCTACTTTTAGTTTGTTAGTATCGATAGGTATTGTTCCGTTTAACAAAGTTTATGCTTGCACAAAAACACTTTATTATATCTGTTTATTGGCTAAGAATACGAACCCCTGATTACCAGTGAATCCTCTGAAAATCACATATCAATAGCACTTCCCATTTCAGCATATTTGCGGTACAAGTTTTACATGATTCACACTTCATTGCCGCGAATCTTTCGGCGGAACGCGTGCTGAAGTGGTTACCGTCGCAGATTTCTTTGTACTTACTATTTCTAGAATGTTCTACGTCTTTCTCATGATTGATGTACTTGTAAGTACCAGAAAATTCTTTCTATGTATAAATAGCGGAGTATTCCAATCACGAGGCAGTCTGTTCTGAGTGTACTCTTATGTTAGCAATAAACCTGTTCTCAGTGCAAAGTGCTGTGGCATATTAAAGACTCAGCCTTAGAATTTCGAACCACCTGCAGTTTTCAACATGACACTGTACTGCAAAACGTCTGCATCATAGTGGCTCCGACCAAGACGGGACAGCCCAGCAATGGTTTGAAAACAACAAAGGCAAGCTCGATAGCTGGGACAAATTCCAGGCGGAACTAAGGAAAACGTTTGGCGACCACCAGCGGCAAGTCCGTTTATCGGGAGAGCAACTGAAGAACAGGTCCCAACGACATGGTGAGTAAAAAAAAAATCAAATGTTTGTATAGTCTATGGGACTTAACTACGGGGTCATCAGTCCCTAAACTTACAAACTACTTATGAACTAACTAAGACTAAGGACGGCACAAATATCCATGTCCGAGGGGGGATTCGAACCCCCGACCGTAGTGGCCGTGCGGACCGTGACTGGAGCGCCTCAGCCGGCCGCGGTGGCCGAGGTGACTGAGGCGCTCCAGTCACGGTCAGCACGGCCACTACGGTCGGGGGTTCGAATCCCCCCTCGGGCATGGATATTTGTGCCGTCCTAGTTCGTAAGTAGTTCATAAGTAGTTTGTAAGTTTAGGGACTGATGACCCCGTAGTTAAGTCCCATAAGCTTAACAAACATTTGAACATTTTTTTTGGAGCGCCTCAATCCCCTCGGCCACCGCGGCCGGCTCATGGTGAGTCAACGCAGTCGTACATACAGAATGTTTTGGTCCAATGTCATGTAGTTATCCCGGTATGACTGAGGCGATAAAATGTCACACCTAATGAAGGGCACTGCAGGAGATATGTATCATGCTATTATGTTAAAAGACGTTTCAACGACACAAGAGTTTATCAAATGGTGCCATAAAATTTAGAGATGCAACAGAGGAGGACTGGACGAAAGAAGTATGGCAGACTCTCAAATGTAGTCCCTATTGCCGTTGTGGAAGACCAGTATGACTGCTTCTCTCATGCCACAAATTGTGAGAGAATTACAACAGTTTATGGCAGCCGGGACTGTTGGACTGACCGCGTACCAGATTATAGCCATGGATGTCATTCCTGTATGTCCTGACAGAGCCGACGCTGCTGAGGAAGAGGTATTTCAAACATTAGCTCCTGTCTGCCTCGTCAGTCGCACCCGACGCGCGAAGAATGACCTTGCCCTACTATGACTTACGCTGCAGCAGCTAAACGGCAGCCTAGGAACCGGCCGACGCTTCACAACCAACTCTCCCGGTAACTATGACGCTTCCCAGGAGGACAGATATCTGGAAGACAGAAGACAACACGCCAGTTTGTTTTCACTGTGGGCTTCCTGGACATGTCGTACGATACTGTCGGCGGAGAAGACGAGTACTTGATAATTATTGTGCCGTAAGAAGCCAACCATCGGAGCAATTATTTCAACGGTAGTCAACTGCAAATGACTACTGTCGAACTACGGGGCGAAGCCCATGGCTGTATCCTGGACGTGGTCGCTCTCCAACACGCCGCCGCCGTTTACCGTCGCCTTACAGAGATACCAGCTGCTCGCCTAGCCGCCGTGTTCAGGAAAACTAGGCGTGGCGACCATTTATGGAGGTGAGGCCGCCGCAGATGAAAATGTAGCCATAACGCCATCCTCGGATGAAACTTCCTTCAGGCATCCCAGGCTGTCATTGACTTTGGAAGGTTTGAGCTACAAATTGAGGAAGCTGTTCCGACGAGTACAAATAAGACGTACTCCCCTGGAAGGTTGTTTGCTGTCTAGAATGTTGAGATCCCGCTGTTAACAATGAGAAGAGTCCCAGTCAGTAGCCGAGATAATCAGTTTAACTGTGAGGTGCTTGTCGCAAGCAAAAAGCTAATCAGTACAACGAAGTAAATCTACATACAAACGGCTATCATAAGCATTACAGAAGGTCGAGGAGAGATTTGGATCTCTAATTTTCACGAGCAATCGCAACTCATCCCTAAAGAAATGAGTATTGGAATAGATGAACCAGTCCAGAACGGTGAGCTCAAAGTCATCGACGAAATCTCATGCTCTGCTGTTCAAATGTTCAAACGTTTGTTAAGCTTATGGGACTTAACTACGGGGTTATCAGTCCATAAACTTACAAACTACTTATGAACTACTTACGAACTAGGACGGCACAAATATCCATGCCCGAGGGGGGATTCGAACCCCCGACCGTAGTGGCCGTGCTGACCGTGACTGGAGCGCCTCAGTCACCTCGGCCACCGCGGCCGGCTGCTCTGCTGTTACTGCTGACAACACAGTAGAGGAAACTACTATTGAATGACATATAGGGCCTGGTCTGAACAATGTAAACAGGTGTAATTCATACTACACCAATTTTCGGGTGAAAGGTAAGGCAGGAGAAGAGACAGATGAAACAACTCACGATAAAACACCGTATCAATACTGGGAAACATCCACCAATTAGCCAGTGTTCATACACAGTGTCGCCAGCTGAAAGACGGATAATTCGAGAAGAAGTGGAGAAGATGTTGCACGATGACATTGTTCAGCCTTCAGAGAGTCCATGGTCGTCTCCGGTGGTCCTCGTGAAGATGAAGGATGGCACATGGCGTTTCTGTGTCGACTATTGGCGGCTGAACAAAATCACAAAGGAAGATGACTACCCATTGCCGCGCATTGACGACACCTTAGACTGCTTGAAAGGAGTTACACACTTCCCAACCATGGACATGCAAGCAGGTTACTGGCGAATCGAGGCTGACGAAGGTGACAGGCAGAAGACTTCTTTCATTACACGCGACAGCCTCTATGAATTCAAAGTCATACCGTTTAGACTATGTAATGCTCCGGCCACATTCGAACGCATGATGGACAACTTGCTTCGACGTCTTTGTTACCTCAAGGACATTTACGGAACATCTAAGCCGCCTGTCAGAAGTGTGTTCAGACGGCAGGACTTCGCCTGAACCCAAAGAAGTGCCTCTTCGTCGCCAAAGAAATAAAAATCCTGGGGCACCTAGTGAACGGAGATGGTGCCCTTCCTGATCCAGATAAAGTAAGGGCAGCCACAGAAATTCCAACTCCTCAGCACATTAGTGACGTGAGAAGTTTTCTTAGACTGTGCTCATACTACCAGCGTTTCATAAAAGGATTTTGTAACAAGGTACGTCCATTGCAATAACTTCTTCGGGAGGCGTCAAGTGTTACTGGGATGAGACGAAAGAAAAATCTTTCCGGGCATTTACGGAGGCTTTAACTTCCGCATCAGTTCTAACCTTATACGACGAGAATGCGGAAACCGAACTTCACACTGACACTAGCGGTTATGGGATTGGTGCAGTGCTTGTACAGATTCAGGAAAGTGCTGAACAGGTGATAGCCTATGCATTAAGAGTTCTCTTAAAATTCGAGGTAAGCTACTCTACAACCAAGAAACAATGTCTCGCAGTTGTCTGGGCTATTAACAAGTTCCCGCCGTATTTACGAGTATTCGGCAAACCATTCACCATCGTGACAGACCACCATTCTTTATGTTGGCTCTCTAGCTTGAAAGATCCATCAGGTAGACTAGCAAGATGGACACTAAGACTCCAAGAGTACGATGTCACAGTGGTATTAAAAACCGGGCGCAAACACAAGGACGCCGAGTCCTTTTCGAGGAATACATTAGTGAAACACTGCAGCATGGGTGGAATTTTCGCCGTCACTGAATCAGGTGACATTACAGCTGAACAGAGGGAAGATCCAGCATTATTACAAACCATAGAAGCCTTGGAGAAAGGAGAACCGTCCAGAGGAAATTTTCAGCTTATAAACGGGACATTGTATTAGAGTAACTACGATCCACTGGGCCCCAAATGGTTACTGGTCGTTCCAGCTCATCTCCGACCATCTATTGTCAATTATTTCCATGATCTCCAATATTCAATTATCTGGGATTCGTGAAGACCCTAGGCAGAATAAGACGTAGGTATTACTGGCAAGGTCTCTACCGATCTGTCAAGCACTATGTGAGTCACTGTAAGGAGTGCCAGAGACGGAAACATGTGACGCAATTACCTCCAGGTCATCTGGTACCAATTCCACCTGCAGGAGCTCCATTCCACAGGAGTGGAATAGACCTTTTAGGTAGGTTCCCGAAGTCGACAAATGGTAACCGATTGATAAGAGTCTGCACTGACTACCTCACCTACTTCGCTGTCACCAAACCTGTGTCAACTGCACAAGCTCCAGATATCCCAAAATTCCTTGTGGAAGACATTGTTCTGAAGCATGCTACACAACTATCAGAGGTAATGTCACGTTGCGACATTGTCCACAGAATAACAGCTGCCTACTATCCTCAGACTAATGGTCATACGGAACGTTTTAACAAGACGTTAGCAGATATGCTGTCGATGTATGTCGATGTTGAGGAGAAGGACTGGGATACAATACTGCCAGTCGTAACATTTGCTTATAAACAGGAAGAAAAGACACCACTGGCATCAAGCCGTTTTTCCTGGTCCATGGTCGTGAAGCTGAGATGACGATGGATACGCTGTTCCCGTTCCAACCGAACGACATTCATGATGACTATGTGAAACAGCTCATCACTAGGGTCGTAGAAGCAAGACAACTGGATCCAATACAGAGACTGGACGCCCAGGAAAAGGACCGTCAGCAGTATGACGACATGCTGTGTGCAGCTCAGGAGATCTGGTAGGGATTTTTACCCCTGTACGGAAAGTTACCCTATCAGAAAAGTTACTGAAGCGATACTTTGATCCGTTTCGTGTCATACGCCGCCTATTAGAAGTCACATACGACGTCGAGGATTATGACCCGTCCTCAAAACGACAAAAACGAAGAGACATTGTGCACGTCGTGCCTATGAAGTCTTACCACGATCCCAAAGAACAGATAGACAGAAACGGCATCTTGTTCAAGGACTCTGAAGAGCGTTATGATAATGATGAAGCCATGACAGGAGGTCTGTCGTTGGTCATCGTCACTGGAAGTAAAGCGTGCTGGCAGAGTGGAAGGGTTCTTCGGAACTGCCATACAGAAGACCCATGACAAGATCAAGGTCCAGGACACTGCAGCTGGCTCCAAAGGGAACGTAACGGCGGGTCGCTGTTTCTGCAGGAAGGGGAGCAATGTGGCGAGTCTTCCGATGGAAAATTTTGGTGCTGACGATCCCCGGTTCAAATGCCGCCACTAGCAGAAACATTATTTCTATTTATTATTTCTAGAATGTTCTACGTCTTTCTGATTATTGATGTATTTGCAAGTTCCAGAAAATTCTTTCTATGTATAAATAGCGGAGTACTCCAATCAGAAGGCCGTCCGTTCTTAGTGTACGCTTGTGTTGGCAATCAACCTGGTCTAAGTATAAAGTATTGTTCTCTATAAACGACCCGGCCTTCGAATTTCGAACCGCCTACAGTCTTCAACGTGACTATATTATGCAGCACTTGAAAATATACAATACGCCAATTCAAATCTCACGAAATATAAACTGCGGAGAAGTGCTTCTGGTACTCTGCAATACGCGTTCCTTCATGTAATTATTAACTCTGTAACTATATTCAGACACTGGCGAGGAAACGTCGTGTGCCTACGTACAATGTTCTGAACAAAAATCACTCTCCGCTTCTGCCAATCACTGAATATTGTTTTATATTTCGGGTAGATTCTTTCCTCCGTTTTCTTTTATTAACAGAATCTGATGGTAACTAAGACGAAAACAATTCACCAGGAAATTCTGTGGAGTATTATGCCGATAATAATAAAAGACACTTAGCTGTTCAGAAATTTTTGAAATTATTATGAACTTCGCTCCTAAAAGCCGGACCGTGCAGACAATGTATGTAAAGAAAGTTGGTAACATGAGAAAGCGTGGCTGGCAGCGGGCTGTGCTGGCGCGGCCAGATATTCATCAGCACTTTTATAATAACGTAATTTGCGTGTTAATGCGGCGGGCGCTGTTTGCGCAGCTTATCGGGGCCGCATTCAATCTGCCGTTAGCTTCCGACCTAGCCGCGTCAAATGTCTGCAGCCGCCACCCACAATCCGATCGCAAGACCAGGGTCCAGCATAATGCGCACGTCAACAAGCACCGCACATATCGCAGCCAAATGTGTTTGGAAGGCAACACGTTGTACACAGATCACACGGCTGAATATACAGTCCCGTGCGAAGTGACGAAGATGATGGAGTCAGTACTGTTTCTGCCAATGCTCGCTGTAATTGCTACTACACGCCTTGGCAATGAATCTAAAAGGCTCTTCATCTGTTGTTGGGATACAGCAGTCCGTCCTGCTTCGACATATTGCCATCGCTGATCTGGTGCAGCAGCGGGGGATGTAACCCGGGCCAGTCATTCATTCCGCAACCATCATTCAGCCGTTTTGGACGGGTGAGTATCGGGATCACAGGGAAGCCAAGACTGCGGTGGCATCCGATGGGAGGCGAACAAGCCTTCAAAACTGCGTACCGCGTGTGCTCGCACATTAACCTGTTGCAATGTGGCCGTCGGCAAACTCCGTAGTTATGGAAGGACAGCAGGCTCCAATTCTTCAAATGTTCAAATGTTTGTATAGTTTATGGGACTTAACTACGGGGTCATCAGTCCCTAAACTTACAAACTACTTATGAACTAACTAATACAAAGGACGCCACAAATATCCATGCCCGAGGGGAGATTCAATCCCCGACCGTAGTGGCCGTGCAGACCGTGACTGGTGCGCCTCAGTCCCCTCGGCCACCGCGGCCGGCGCTCCAATTCTTCAGAGATGTAGTGCCGTCTGGTTAGTGAACCGGCTACACGTGCTAACGGGGTGCGGGAATGAAATCCAATACCATCCCAAACCGTAATACCGGATGCAGGACCGGAATCGTGACACAACAGGCGACAGTTCAGCTGTCTTATCACCAAAGTGGCTCCACACCCTAATCTGAACATCGTGCTGGTTGCAATCGTCGGCATAAACAATGCGTTCCATTTCCCTGTCCATGACCGTCATTCATCGCACCATTGCTGTCGCAAACGCATGTTCTAAATGCACCCGTGATGTGGCGTGGTGCCCTATAAGTGCAATGCGCACAATTTGCCTGTCATCCCGTGGGCTGGTGTAACCAAGTATGCAAGCTGTCCCGTCGATCCGTCGTTCTCTCCTGCTTTCAGCGAATACAGATCCATATTATGCCCTACACGATCACCGTTTTCTCTGAAGGGTAATCCACAATCTCTGTATGTAGTACTCTTCCTCGGTCAATCTCCAAAGCAAGCTTGAAAGACGCTCGCTATTTTGAACGAGGTAGGCTGAAGCTGCCTACGCAAAACAGCCGCACGAAAGAACAATTCTAGGTCGTCCACACGGCTGCGTCGCAGTTGTTATGAGGGCAGTTTGTTGCCCGATCTGCAAAATTGAAATAAAAGCCTCGCGGCTAGGTCTTCACTGATGATAGTGGTAAATAATGTAATACGTTGACTTTCTTTGGCTTGTTTTGGTTTTTAACTGAGGTGCATAGATATGACTTGGGTGGTTGGACGACCACATGGCCTTTTTGTTGTCTCTTTATACAGCGCTTACAGGAGGTGCCAGTGATGTTAGCCTGTGCTTAAATGCTAATAATCCTGCACAGCCTTCGTCGCCGCAAACGCGTTGCAAAATTCACCTGATATCGATGCTACTTTCGAGGTGTTGCGTTTTAGGTGGCCAGCAGTGTATTTACTGGTAAAGCTAAGAAGCGATGTGAAACTGGACCGTCATGTAAACTAGTATTGTGACAGACGATGGAGGATTTTTAATTTGTTATATTTTGTTCTGGAGTGTGGTTCTACTGGTTGCAGTTTTTGTATAGTAGTTGTTGTGATATCCATTCCGACGATTCGTTTGATGCAGGTCTCCACGCTTCTCTGTCCTGTACAAGCCTCTTCATCTCTGAATAACAACGTCAACCAACATCGATTTGAAACTGCTTACTCTACTCGCCTCTTGGTTTTCTCCCATACTTACTTTTTATAATAAATTTCCCATTCCTTGATATCTCAGAATGTGGCCCAACAATCGATCTGTTCTTTTAGTCTAGCTATGCCAGAAATTTGTTTTATCACTAATTACACGATTTACAAATGTTCAAATGTTTGTAAGCCTAAGGAATTAGACTGCTAAGGTCGCCGGTTCCTAGATTTACAAACTACTGAAAATAACTTACGCCGAGGATAACACACACTGGAACCTCCGGCGGCAGCGGCCACACAATCCGTGACAAGGCGGCCCAGAAGACATTCCCGCGCAGCTCCGATCTACCCAAACAATCTCTGGCGTTGTTCTGTAGCATCCCCTTTCAAATTCTCCAGTGCACTTCTTGTTTGAACCGCTCATCGTTCACGTTTCACTTCCGAATAAGGCTACACACTATAAAAATGACTTCAGAGAAGACTTCTTTACATTTGAATTAATATGTAATATTAAGAAAATTGTTCTTTTTTTCTTCACTTACGCTTTTCTTGCCACTGCCATTTTACATTTTATACGCTCTCAACTTCATCCATCATCACTTATGTCACTGTCAAAATAACAAATAATATACTGAGTTTCCTAATAGAACTGCCGCGGTGGAATGGCCGAACGCACTAAGGCGTCTTGCTGTGGAGATCCTCGTCTGAGGTTCGAGTCCTCCCTCGGGCATGGGTGTGTATGCTGTTCTTAGGTTCATTTAAGTTAAGTAGTTTGTAAGCCTGTGGACTGATAAACTCAGTAGTTTAGCCCCGTAAATATACAAACATCTGAACATTTGAATCTAATATAACTCCCAAAACATAGCATTATAATTATTATTCGACTATAATCCTGAACGGAACGGACAGTGTCTTGAAAGGAGGGTATCCTGAACTTTAACAAGAGCAAAACAAGGATAATAGATTATAGTCGAATAATAATTATAATGCGATGTTTTGGGAGTTATATTAGATTCAAATGTTCAAATGTTTGTATATTTACGGGGCTAAACTACTGAGTTTGATGTTCTAAATTCTTTGCTTTCTCTGGCAGAATTACAATATCATTGGCAATATTCCATTTTTTATCCCTGAAATTTTATGCCTTTTCTAAATTCCTCCTAGCTCTCCTTCGCATGTTACTCAATGTATAGACTGAAGAGCATAGCGGAAGGGCTACAACCCTATCTTACCCCCATTCGAGCCGTTTCGTCCCTTTCATGCTCTTCAACTCTTATGAATGATGTCTGTTTTCTGTACAAGTTATATAGAACTTTTCGTTTCCAATTTTTTAACGTTTCTACCTTTAGAATTTTATGGAATATATTCCAGTCAACATTGTCAAAAACTTTCACAAAATCTCCAAAAGCTCTCAAGGTAGATATTCCTTTCCTTAACCCTTTTTAAGATAAGTCATAGGATCAGTATTGCCTTGCTTGTTCACCAGAACGCACGTTGATCTTCCCCGAAGTCGACTTCAACCAGTTTTGCATTCTTCTGTGAATAATTTGTATCAGTACATTACAACCATGACTTACTAAACTAAAAGTTTCGTAATATTCACACTTATGAGCACCTGGTTCCGTTGGAATTGTAATGATTGACTCCTTTTTAAAGTCTGATGCGTGACAAAAGACATGGGAAGATTGCGAGGCGTGGATCCAGGACTGTAACAGGAGGGCTTAGACCGGACGTAATGCCCAGGGAACTGGTGAGACGACGCAGTTCACCGGAAACCGTCGTCGTAAGTTCACGGAACCTCTGTTACAGAACGACCGCGAGAGCATTTAGCTGCCAGCAGTGTATACGTCGCCTGGGACGGAAGCTCAGACACAGAGACCTTATATGTAGTGACGTCTAGCAAAAGAAAACAGCAATCATATACTCATATTCAAGTATATAAAACTGAATGTTTGTTCATCTGTTTGCTATCAAACTTTGTTAACATATTGTTTTTACTTTCTTGAAGGTTATCGGCGTAATTCTATCACTGTACGACACATAGTTCACGAGATTTTACGTCATGAATACTGAGATGCGTGAAAAACGGCCGAATTATGAATGACGTTTAAATTCATTACTTCATTACAACACTATCCATTTATGCCAATGAATGTACCTATAAAATTACTTCGTTGTACGACTTATAACTCGAATTATTTACAGACGAATGGAAATATCATATGGGTTTAGGAGAAATGTAGGAACACGCGAGGGAATGCGGAATTGCTCACATTACGACAAACCTAGATGGTAGGTTAAGGAAAGGCAAACCTACGTTTTTAGCTTTTGTAGATTTAGAGAAAGCTTTTAATAATTATTGATAGATCTGAAGCATTGAATTAAAATTTGTGGTGCGGCCGGGAATCGAATAATGTTGACTGGAATAAACTCTTTCAAATTCTGAAGGTAGCAGGGGTAAAATATAGGAAACGAAAAGTTATACATATAACTTCTACAAAAACCAGACAGCAAGAGCCGAAAGGGAAGCGAGTAATACAGGGTTGTGGCATTTCGCCAATATTATTGAATCTGTACATTGAGCAAGCTATGAAGGAGTAAAGGGAGTAATTTGGGGAAGGAATTAAATTTCAGGGAGAAGAAATAAAAACTTTACGATTTGTAGATGACATTGTGATTCTGTCAGACACAGCAAAGGACCTGAAATAGCAAATGAACGGATTGGACAGTGTCTTGAAAGGAAGTTATAAGATGAACATTGACAAGAGGAAAACAAAGGTATTAGAATGCAGTGTAAGAAAATCAGGCGAAGATGAAGGAATTAGATTAGGTAACTAGACAATAAAAGTAGTAGATGAGTTTTGTTATTTGGGTATCAAAATAACTTCTGATGGCCAAAGTAAAGACAGGCTATGGGAAGAAAAGCATTTTTCAATAAGCGAAATTTTTTGACATCAAAATTTAATTTAAATGTTAGGCAGTCCTTTCTGAAGGCATTTGTCTGGAGTGTAGCACTGTACGGGAGTGAAACGTGGACGATAGGGACTTCAGACAAATGTGGTGCTACAGACAAAATCTGAAGATTAGATGGGTAGATCGCGTAACTAATGAGGAGGCGCTAAACAGAATACGGGAGACGAATACAATAAGCTGATTTATATGGATGTTGGTTGCTGTTCTTATGAGGAGATGAATAGGCTTGTTCAGGATAAAGTAAGGTGGAGAGCTACACCAAACCATTCTCCGGACTGAAGACCACAACAGCAACATAAGAAAAGTGGAACATACTCAAACGTCTGTGTTAAACGTACGTACGTATCCTAACTGATCACCTGCATCCATTCACGTTCATTGTGAAACGAAATGAAATGTTTGTTAAGCTTATGGGACTTAATTACGGGGTCATCAGTCGGGGATTCGAACCCCCGACCGCCGGCCGCGGTGGCCGAGGTGACTGAGGCGCTCCAGTCACGGTCAGCACGGCCACTACGGGCGGGGGTTCGAATCCCCCCTCGGGCATGGATATTTGTGCCGTCCTAGTTCGTAAGTAGTTCATAAGTAGTTTGTAAGTTTAGGGACTGATGACCCCGTAGTTAAGTCCCATAAGCTTAACAAACATTTGAACATTTTTTTTGAACCCCCGACCGTAGTGGCCGTGCGGACCGTGACTGGAGCGCCTCAGTCCCCTCGGCCGGCCACGTTCATTGTGCATTCCAGCGGGACACTCCGACACCCCAGACTGGCTCCAGGAACATTCTTGTGAGTGTAAACACCTCCGCTGGTCACTAAACTTCCCAGACATAGACATTATTGAGCATATTTGGGATTATTTGCGACGTGCTGCCCAGAAGAGATCTCCCCTGCCTCTTATTTTAAAGGATTTATTGGACAACCCTACAGCATGCGTAGTGCCAATTGCCTCCAGCACTACTTGATAAGTAGGCGAGTCCACGCCACGCCGTGTTGCCTGTTCCCTACAACATATTACGTGGTATACCAGTTTCTTTGGCACCTCAGTGTATTTTGCATACAGCATCCACATATATAGCTAAATGTGCTGACACATAATTCTGGAGATATGACGTCATAAAAACTGAGATACACGAAAAATTATATGGCCTTTGGTTTATTACGTCTTTACTATTAAAACTATTTATAACGCCTTTTGCAAACGTAGTGAAAGGGGATATAAAACCGCGAGCGTATTTCAGTGTAAAGTTGAATCAAAATTTCAATGCAATCGGTCAATAAATTTCGAAGACTTGCGATTAGAAACATTTACATTTTCTTTTCGTTTATTGTTAACATCAAATCTCGGAAAGTTCTTGCCCGACTGATTTGAAATTTTGCCGTAATGCCGCATTCTAATATGGTCATTGCAACGCATATCAGATGTAGCTAGTGTTAAATAATTTTAACCAAAACTCGAGGAGATGACAAGGTAATTAGCGTAACACAGAATTTTTTTTAGCTTCATTGATGTGTTTCTCGAACTTTTTGCGCGTTTTTATCTGTATATCACTTTTTGTAAGTTGCAAAACGTGTGCTACTTGACTGACGGCAAATGAAGTCCGATTTCTGTGTCATTATATAGAAGGTGACTGTTAATCAAAATGTTATCATGTCCCACAAAGCACTGTTAATAGGAGTCTGCCTGTCCCACAAGTGGTACAATGTGCTTCTCCCTACCCGACATTACATTCAGGTTCTGTGAAATGTGTGACGTTTTTTAATTGCATCTTTGACAAATTTTGTTCAGTTCTCTAATGGACGTCTGCAGCTGATTTCTGAGGCTACTATAACTGAATGGCCGTTTGCGAATAAGACACTATTTACTGACTGCTACTGGTTTAGTTGAATTCAGTTAGGAACATCTGCTTCCAATGCCGTATTATCAGTGTGAAGAGTGAAAAATACGACAGATGTAGACTTGTCTTATCACTTGGTTCATTTTTAATGTGCTTACTATTAACGTCAGTATTCTATTATAATCACACACACACACACACACACACACACACACACACACACACACACACATACATACATACATACACACACAAAGAGAGAGAGAGAGAGACTGAGAGAGGCGAAGTTCGAAGAGTGGTAAATGAAAACTGTTACAGTTACTGTAAACTTATAGTGGTATTTCGATTAGCGAAATATATAAATTATTAGACTAGCTATGGTAATCCTTTCGAGTTTACTTTGCAGGGGTAATATTTACAAAACCTCCCTCGAATGGAAATTTGTAGGATATGTTCCCATCTTTACACGTCCTTCAGTTACCAAATTTCATTAAAAATTCGCCCCATGATATACTTTCTCAGCGCCATGCTTTAAATTGTATATTCTTGCTCGCAATAACATCTATGGCGAAATGTTTTTGTGCCGTCTTCTTTGACGACTTTCCCGTATTGTGTTCAACTTCCCGCCGTGCAGTAACAACCCGTCAGTTCCAGATGACAAAGAAAAGGTAGAAATAATGCGCAGAGAATAATTGATTTACGATCTCAAGCGAGAAATCTGCTTCTTTATCTTTTAACTATTCATGTCCTTTGTTTACGTTTCTGGACAGAGAATGAAGGACCCTTCTCAGAACTGAAAAGGTGAGTTTTGAGTATCTCATTTGATTTAAGCTTAATTGGTTGTCAGATCTTAGACACCTGAAAGCAAGGACATTAAAAGCTGATGGGGAGTATAAAAAGGCTGCTTTATAGCCAGAGTTTGATCTCTGCACCATTCGTTGCTGAGTGTTTTAGTTTAGATGGACTTTATCTTTCTGTATATACTCTGCTTCTTGTGGGTAATGAATGACACCACTATTATCTATACCTCCTAGGACATAGACCCTGATCCACCATATTGCACGAATGCAAACGTGAAGATCCGTTCCTGCCAAGTAGTACCAGTTAATTCTTGAAAGCCACCTCATTTACAATTAACACCTACCTTCTATCGCCCGTACACCTTTTACCTGCTTATAAAGTATCCACGTCTTGTAAAATATGCATTTTTCCCACATTTATTGTGTACCTCTCCTTTAGGAACGAGAGGTCGTGCTGCTTCAGTAAACAATATCTACTTCCCTTACATTAATGTTAATACTTTTAAAGTTGTTTTTACATTTACAAAGCTTTGTGTTGGTTGGTTTACAAAGGACATCTTTCCTCTCACTGAACCATTATAAATAGGCTGATGCAGTGGAAATCACAATGAGTGTATTTCATATTATCCTTTTAATTTTGTAGTCTGTAGTTACAAGTACCTGACTGCAGCTATTAAGTCCTTGAAGAGAAGAAGAAGAAAACAACAATGGGACATTCGTGTTTCTGCGAGGGAGAGTTAGGTGACTTTACCAAGGGTGAACTTGAGAAGACTTCAAAAGAATGCGTATATTCAGAAACTTGCTACATCTCTAGAATTGGCATTCTGAGGGAATACAAATTTTGTTTCACTGGTTTCTAAGGTTGTCGAAAGAAGCTTTGGCTCCCACGAAGACACAACCTCCTAAATGAAACATGTACAGCTGCTGCATGTCTTCAAGTACAATAACTTCATGTTTTCTCTCTCTTCTGATGATTGATGATTTGATGTAGGCCTGCTTGTTTGTAACTTAATAAATTAGGATTGGAGAAATATAATTTAGTTGATTAAATCAGGTCAATTGCGTCCCTTTTTACCTTATTTTAGCACCTTTTTCCTTCCGCCCTTCATTTGAAAATTGAATCTCAAAATACTAATTCTCTCTCACACACACACTCTCTCTCTTTCTCTCTCACACACCCATACAGTGCCTCACCACACACGTCTTCTCCAGTCCTCGCCATACCAATCCATCAACCCACTAAGCCTCTTGACTATCACGATGATCTGTCGCCTCCCATTACCCCCAGCCAGTTTCGAAACATGCGACCAGGAGCAGTGAAGCCCTTTGTAGCACAGTTTATTGGGCTATATGTAATAAGATAGTTCAAATGTTTGTAGAGCTATGGGACCAAACTGCAGTGTCTTCAGTCTCTATACTTACTAACCGCTTGAAGTAACTATGCTAGGGACAACACACACTCATGCACAAGAGAGAAAATTGCATTTTTGTAACATTGTTATGTGTTGTTCACATATTATGCAATATTTCAAAGTTATTGCAAAAGTTACTATTTGATTGTGGTTTAGATGGTTTGAAGGTTTTCTTTTGTTCTGTTTAAGTAATAAAAATACATTCGACAACGCAAGTGTTGGTGTACTTCGAAGTCTACGTACTGTCATAGTCAAAGTAGTTTCAAATTTAACGCAATCACAGGAGGTTTTATAGTATTAAGAACATTCTGTGAAATTTACTGATCAAAGTGATGCAGGCAATTTTGATTCGTTAATCTCAGGCAATATTTGAATCAGCAGGTACTATACGAAAAATCCAAATGAGCTACACGCGTAGATTACTTACGGCATTCCTATAATAAACCGATTTTACAGTAAAATTAGTTCCAAACAATTAAATTATACAGCCAGCGTAAAGTCTTATTTCTGTGAAAGATCAAATCCAACTTCAATCAATTCATTCATTTATAATCATCATATGTCATAAAAGGAAGAGTATAATTGCGTACCAAAAAAATTAAAAGCAAATTAAGCTACGATCATGGGAATTACATGGTGTGATAGCCCTTTATCCCCTCTCCGTCAACATTATTCTTGTTTTCGTCTTTCCGTGCTTCGGAAATACAAATTTAATGTCAACACCCGCAGAAGAGATCGGTACATGCTTAAAATATATCTCTGGCCACGCCTATATCTTTGGCCAAGCATAGAAATAGTTCAACGAACAAAGAATGTGAGAACTGATATTTCTTTGACATATTTTTACGAGGATGTGACTGGAAAGGAAAAAGGATACATAGTACTTATCCCTAATATAGAACTACTGAACTGCCAATCCAGTTTAAGGGAATGCAATTTCCATTAAAATTTGCTTATAGTTTTACAGTTACTATAGCGGAAGGACAATCTTTAAAATATTGCGGCATTAATCTTAAAAACTCTTGCTTCTCTCACAGTCAACTGTATGTAGCCTGCTCTAGAGTACGATATCCGAAATTACGAAATTATCAAAGATGTAGAAAGGATCGCCGCGGTGGAATAGCCGTGTGCACTGAGGTGCCGTGCTGCGGTGCGCGTGGCCATTCGCCGTCGGAGGTTCCAGTCCTTCCTCGGGCATGGGTGTATGTGTTGTCCTTGGGTTAGTTAAAGTAGTTTGTAAGCTAGGGACTAAAAACCAAGCAGTTAAGTCCTATAGATTTACAAACATTCGAACAAATGATCTCACACTAATACAATAAACTGATTCACATATTGAAAACAGCACTAGGCCGATTGATTGCCAATGACTAAAACTTTATAATTCGAGGCAATAAGCGACCACCTGGAGAACACGAACCTCGATTTACTGCACCTCATACACATAGTCAAACTGTGGTTGTGGACAGTGAAAACACAAGCCGTGACGTAATTGTACAACGAAGAAAAGGACTACAACGTGTTGCAGAGACACACCGATCATATGATGCCTTGCAATATCCATTAACATTTGTTTTCATTTTTACGGGTAAATGCTGGCTTCTTGTCACTTGGCTTTCATCGGACAGGAAGATGATGGGCCTCTTGTTGTATACTAACCAAAAAATGCCGTCTCTAGCTTAAGAAAGCCGACTGTCTCAGGTAGCATCTGTGGATGAGCGACTCTTGATATCTGGTAGAAGATCCATTATCTACTTCTTCTTTTCTCTTTGTACACTTGCCTTGCTCGGATCCATTAGAACGTTATAAATATCGAGAGGCACGTTGTGGAAATTTTTCGTCCCCTTTATATATCCATTTGTTTGTAATTCATTAGCTTTCTTCGCATAGGTCACGGTTCCATATTAAATTCTCTTTCAGAAATTATCAAAAATGTACAAATGTTTGTAATTCTTATGGACCAAACTACTTTGGTCATATGTCCCTAGACTTACAAACTACTCAAGCTAAGTTAAACTAACCTAAGGACAACACACACACACATCTATGCCCGAGGGAGAATTCCAACTCCCGACGCGGGGGTCACAGGAGAGTATCAAGAATCTTAATTCTTACTGCGCTGTACCACCTAGATTGTACGGCCTTCCTAAGAGCCACAAGGAGAACGTTCCTTTGTCATCTGTACCGTGAATTCCGTGGTCATGCCTGAAAACATACGTTACACGAGGAAGTTTAACTTCGAGAAGGTTGGCGTAAAAGTTTTGCAAAGAACTTAACAGAAAGATAATAAACATCCCACCATCACCTGAAATTACGATGCCTTTATTAAATGTGCCCAACAAGTTTCGAAGGAAACCATTTTTGAGAGGATACATAGTTCAATATCTTCCAGGCATTTCCGACAAAGTACTGTCAGATAGATTTCAGATCCCTCTGTGAAGAGTATCTATTTGCTGAAGAAACTATCCAAGCTTGCGGAAGACTGTTGCAAAATATTACAGCAACTCACAAGGCCAAGTGAAGCAACTTAGTAGAGAATCTCCACATGATATTGAAAAATGGACAAGCCTAATAACTGCTTAAAAATCTAAGCGGCGACCCTGTAAAATTTTACTAGAGTGATACCTAATCAAATGGCTACCCCACTCCTGCAGAACGGCAAATAAAAGGGAGGACAATCAGTGAAGCTTTTCAGTAATATCCGAAAACAGACAATCCGTTTCTTAGGGATCACCTCTTCATTGTTGAACTTGAAGCTGTAATCTCCAACTTGAAAATGTAGAAGGTTGTTGGTATCGACGAGACACGAGTTGAACAGATAAAGAACTTTGGACGTAAACCAATGGAGTGGTTACTAACTCTAATGAAAATATGTGTCGCCAAGCTACACATCCCTAAAACTTGGCGGAATTCTTAACAATGCACTACTTAATCCAGGGAAGGAGCCAACTGATTCGAAAATTTTTTGGCCTATCTCCCTATTATGCCATACCTTCCAGTCACAAGAACATCGGATACTTAATATAATCAGAATAATTCTCGAAGAGACGTTCATCCGACAGCAAGCAGCCTTTCGCGTTGGCAAATCATGTTGTATTCAACTCCTGAATTTAACTCAGCAAACCGAGAGTGGTTTGAACATATGAGATAACTGGAGTCCCTTTTGTTGACTCGACAGCTGCGTATGATACTGTGGATCATAAGACGCTGTTGAAGACAGTGTATGACCTCACCAAAGACAACCAGATAATACCTCTTAACAGCACCTTCCTTCAGAATAGAAAATTTTATGTTTAGATGTAGTGAAAGAAAATAGTAGCAAACACAAAAGAATGGTTTGACTTAGCGTGCTGGTTGCTGCGTTGTGAAATACCTAAATAAATGAGCAGCCAATTCCAGTAAGCGCCAGGCTCTTTCAACTACGACGATAACATAGCTCAAGTTGTCTGTAGCGACGGATGAATTCTCCAAGTACTATAATGCGAAGCGTCTTAAGCCGAACTATAGAAGGGCGCAAGTGTAAACATTCCATATGAAATAGGAAAGGCAAAAAATGGAAAGACAATAATAGAAAAGTAAACATTGCTCAACATAGACGACAGCGTTCTAATGTACAGGCAGCAATGTCTGAACATGAAACAGAAGATCAGTCGATCAGGTCGATATTGCGGTCAACTATCCTGCAAGCACAATATCTAGACACCTAGGGCCAAAGCTAGTACAGAAACTGAACCCAATTGTTGGAACAGCCCCACCCAACTCCCGGGGGATTAATGCTACAGACAGCGAGAGAACAAAGCAGGGCAATGACTTCCGACGCGTGCCGTATGGTCACCAGCCAGCAAGTTCTCACTTCACATCTCGCAACATTTACCTCAATAGGGCTCAGCTTATGGAGGAAACACCGTCTCGCTGTAACAGATGGAGGAGCTCACTGCCCGCAGATATGCCACCAAAAGAAGACTTAGCTCCCGGCCCAAACCAGACGTTCCCTTTATGGAGGTCCCTCGATCCAAGACGAACCTTCACCTTTTGTGAATGTGGAGCTGAAGAAGACCCAAGCCACCTACTTAAATGCCCACTCTTGGCCGACCCTGCACAGTACGGTTATAAAGAAAGTGACAAGGCTATCGAGCTTGTGTTTTTGGAAATACTGACCGGCCGCGGAAATGAATCAGTTAACGTTAAAAAAGAATCCTTTTGAATCCCATATAGTTTTGATACTGAAAAAGTCATTAGGTAAACCAAGCTAAACTGTAACTGCATGCTATAGGAGGAAACTTCCACAACAAAGACACGTGAACATTTTACAGGACATCCGCAAGGATGGGCCGCGGGTGAACACCAAAAAACATATGTTTCAGAAAAAAAAAGATCGAAAACTTCCACTAACTATTCTAGATAATTCTCAGCAACTGGTAAATTATTTCTCTGATATCCGTTCCGTCATGAACCTGAAGCAAATATTTCCAGCACAGGACTGTACCTCGACTTTCTCAGAATCACACCCATCAAGATTTGAAGTGGTCGACAAACATATATTTAAAATGGAAAAGCACAGGACATGTGGTAAAGAAATACTAAAGTCCTTTGCAGGAACTTACCAAGATAACCACAACCATCTAGAAAACAGAAAACCTTCCCAAGTACTGGAAAAACCTGCACTTATCTATACCCGCACTTACCTGTACGCTGCACAAGAAACGATATAGGAGGAATGTGAACGCTTACATATGACTCTCCCTATTACAAGTGACTTACGAGATTTTCTAAGTATGTGTATTCTAGAGAACAGAAGAACGATCTGAATTCAATATTGCAGAAAATGAGTCATGTTTCCGACCCAGAAGAAAAAAATCTCCAATCTGAAAACAATTCTAATATACAACGTCATCAGGCGTGTCTATTCATTTCGATTTCCATAGATTTTAAGAAAGCCGACGGTTATGATGACTGGCAATCCTCGTTCAGCATATCAGAAGAACAGGACTCGACCCAAAACAATATGACACATGAAACAGACAAGTGCTGCACAACATCGAAAGTTAAAGTCGTGCGTGAAATTTCTGATCCCTTCGTGATCGAAAGTGGAGTACGCCAAAGCAAAGGATTATCCCCACTATTCTCCTTCTTAGTACGAGAGAGAGAGAGAGAGAGAGAGAGAGAGAGAGAGAGAGAGAGAGAGAGAGAGAGAAGGGGCAAAGGAATGAAAAGCCAAGGACAAAGAAAACCAACTCGACTAGGTCGATACCGATACGAGACAGAAATTTCAATCCTGGCAACGACTTATCCACAAAAACAATTGCAACAAAACAAAGGTACGAAAATAATGAATTACAGGCAAAAAATGCAAGATGAACGGACTGAGAAATTTCAAATATATAGCTGAAATCCTCGAACCAACATGAAGAGGAAAACTCTCACAGAAAATTCGACTACGAAAAATGAAGAGATCCGATGACAAGACACCACGCATATATAATAAGAAAATGAAAGAGAGATGAAACACAGTTACACAGTAATCAAACCTGAAATACTGTATGCAAGTGGGACAAAAATAATTCATATGAAGAGCGACATGGAAAGCATACTGAAGAGAGAACGCAAATAAGAAGAATTAACAGCTCAAAGTAGACAGGATAGAGTTACAGATTATACCGTAGGTAAACTACAGAGAAGATGTTAACCTAGCAGCAGATGTTTGAAGAACAAGAAGACGTTCTACGGGCACATCAGCAAGTTACTATCGACAAGCATAATGAACGAAGTCGAAGGACAAAGTGAACTGAAGATAGAATCTTCGTGGAGAAAAAAATTATAGAATTGTGGAAGTCCAGAAAAAAATTTTCACACGATGCAGAATAATTCGCGCAATCCTACAGGACATCGATACAAATAATATGTATACTCCCCAAGCCTCGTCACGATGTGTGGTCACTTCCACTTTTCGTGTTCCAGCCGCGTATGGTACGCGGGAACGGCTGCAGTAGCGCTTCCGTGTGGGCTCTAATCTCTCTGAGTTTTTAATGGTGGTATTTTTGCGAGATATACGTAGGAGGAAGCAGTATTTTGTTCGACTCTTTGAGAAACATACGTTCTCTGAACTTTCCAGAAGCTGATACCGTGATGCAGTACTTTCGTTGCGTCTGCCTCTGGAGTATGCCGATCATCTCCATGACGCTTTCTTGTTTACTAAATAAATGTGGTGTAACGAAGCGTGTTGCTCTCCTTTGGATTTTATACATCTCCTACATCAACCCCATCTTGTACTGATGGATCCCACACTCACGACAAAATGCTCAAATTATGCAGAATACTTTGTGGAATCCTACAGGGTCTCAATGCAAATTATATTTAAATTTACATCTATACTCCACTATGAGCAGGTCGTCTTCTAAAAAAACTTAATTCTTACACTTTTAGTGACACACACACACACTCACACACACCCTCACCCCCACCCACCCACACCCACACACACCCAATCACCCCATAGGGTTTTTCACTAAGTGTGTTTGCCTCTGTAAGTTATAAAATAATAGGTGACGGGAAATTTTAATGCGGTAGGTCAACACAATAAATGTTACACTTTCTGCGCAGCTATGAAAATAGTTTATTGTATCTTTTTCCAAAGAGTTACACCTCAAAGATATAAATTTTTAAATGGAACAATAGTTTTTTCTATCGTGCATTGGATTCGTTGAAACCAGTGCGTCCAAATCAATTTAAACTACATTCCTATCACTGTTAGTTTGGGAGCTACAACCCTACGACAGCGTAGCTGACTGGCTGGTGGTCATGAGACAGTGGGCCGTGCCCCAGGGGATAGCCACTCGTCCAGTTAGCTACGCTATCGCAGCCTCCGACCCCGGAACTTTGAAGGGTTGTAGCTCCCAAACTAACAGTGATAGGAATGAAGTTTAAATTGATTTGGACGCAGCTGGTATAAACGAATCCAATACACGATAGAAAAAGCTATTGTTCCATTTTTAAAAAAAATTATATTTTTGTGGTGTAACTCTTTGGAAATGAAAGTGTAACATTTCTTGTGTTGATCTACCGCATTAAAATTTCCTGTCACCTATTATTTTATAACTTACAGAGGCAAACACGCTTAGTGAAACACCCTGTATATATATTTTAGTTGAGATGGACACATTAACACCCACGTCATCATATACAAAGGTATATTCAAATTAAAGTTCGGAGAATGTAGTAATAAAGACATTTCATTGTTAAGAGAAACATGATAATAGCACGGAGACGAGCCTACTAATGCAAGGCGATTGCAGGTTAAATTGTTTCAAAAACTATACAGAGAAAGGCGCGATTTATCCATGCTTCGAGATGGACACGCAGGGGTTGCCACAGCCAGCCGATCGCTACACCATAAACACATCGCGCGGTGCGGTCTCCTTTGAAGGTGGTGACAACTACCCATCTCAAAGCGGGCTCCGCAACAGAGGGCTTTGGCGGCCAGTATCTGCAAAACACTGAAAAAAAGTAAACCTTCGACGGATGGGTGGCAAGCCGTCTGCAAAAGAAAGAAAGCAAACAGCCGCTAGTCTTGTGACGAACAGATAGCGTCTTCCTTTGAGAAGTGTGGGATGCCGAACCTCTGGTCACGTAGGCATCAGTTAAATGTGCATTAAGCAAGGAAATGCTGTACAAAAGATCGCCTTATTTTCTGGATCCTGATGAGGACGTGCAGAAATACGTGAGTTAGGATTGAACAGTGTTCACAGAAAGCTTTTATTAGTCTACGCTCGGAAACCGCCCATGGAAATTATAAAAGGAAAGAGAAGAGGATACAGTGCGAGGTGTCTTCTGAGCAGGTGGCCTCCTAGAAGCACTTCATCCTTACACTTGTCAGTGAGACGTCAGTTTGACATTTCTTCAGAAGACTCCAGTTAGAGACTTCGTATTCAAAGCTATCTTGTCTCGAACCTTCTTTTCCAGATTTTTAGAGTTCGTTTAACTAATTCATCGTTCTAATTAGGAATAACTGTGTCCTGTGTGTAAGGCATCGGAAGTGGAACGACAACTTCGTGTGCAGCAGCTTTTCGTTAAGCAAATTTATCCTTAGATTTCGTACTAAAAATACCAGCAAGCTACCGCAAGAACTATAATTTACTGAAATTTTAATTACTGTAAGAGGAGGATCTGGTGCTTTAACTGTAAAGTACATTTAATCTGTGGGATCACTATTACAGAGGAACAAACCACGAATGACGGAAGAGCCTAACATTGCAGTACCTAACAGTACTGGCAGTCGCACTTCAGCAGGAAGTACATTCTCAAGTTTTATTACTCAGAGTGATTTTGGCAGTAAATCATGTTTTTTTGGATCGCCAGTAATTTTACGCAGAAATTTTCTATAGCGTTTGTGAGTTGTATGAGTTCACCTACTCTGTAGAGAGTATTTGTACTGATTACTCCTATGTAGTTTCTCTGCTTTCGTTCTAGAGATTTTGAGTTCAGACTCTTCTGCACATGATATTCCTCGACGCCCAGAATCCGATGACTAGGATCTATTGAAACTCAAACCGACATAATAAAAGATCCTTTAGGGCTTCACCACCAAAACCTCAACACACTAATAATCGTGACAGAACAACAGGAAAGAATCCTAAGCGCTGAACTTCAGTCAATAAGATAAACAGTAGATACTAGACGATCAGGAATGTAATGAAAAGAATAATCAGACGTTCTCAAAAACTTCAAGGCCAAGAGAATATTTTATATGGAACACTTAGCACGAACACTCTACAGAATCTAGGGACATCGAAACAACTAACAAACGACATGGATAAATTCAATAACAAAATACTTACAATACAGAAAAATGAATCTGAGGTGAAAATCACTTTTACTCGGAAAACTACGCAATATAGAAGGGCAAACAGGCCATAACAATTCCACGAAGAAATCTCAAATTCTGCTTTGCAAGAATCGTAGTACACAAATCAGTATTGGAGTCTAATAGATTCCACTCCAAAATCAGAAAATATATCAGCACTCTCGATACATTGTGGAAATTAATCAACACATATCGTCCAACAAATAACTACAAAAATAAAAACTCATTGATCACAGAATTCTTAGAAGAAACCACTAATAAAATACTCCACGAAGTACGTACATTTTTGCTACGAGATTTTTATGCCCAATTAGGCAAGGAAATATGACTGGTGGAAACACAATTTGGACCACATAAGAAACTATGGACTTGGAAAATACCCAACAACGCCCTTGGAGAGTTTCATGTAGACGACATTAACCATGAAAAATGCGAAGACCAAGGATCAAGTAAAAAATGTTTCGATTATAATCCTCATCTACTTCAAATCGAAGCGAAATGTACACCCAACAGGCAAAACAAGTGAACAAATAGCACTTTCACAGCAGAACAAAATAGCTTACAATTAGAAAATAAATAAATAAATAAATATAAAAATTAAGCGGATCAATAGTAACCACTGAATAGAACCTCTGAAATAATAAAAGAAGAAATGTAACTTGAGGGTGGTGCTGAAGAAAAGAAACGAAAAAGTGTTGAATATGAGATGCAACAGAACCATAGAAGATAGATTACAAGCCTGTAAAAAAACTAACAGCAAACGAACGTCCGCAAACTTGGAAGAATTCAACAAGATACAAAAGACCTTGTGTAACATAATAATCCATAGAGAAAAAGAGGTTATTAAAACAAGAAGCTCACGAAATTTTTACAGAACATCCTGGAAAGTAAGATATCCTTACCGATCTTATGCTTAAAAAGACAAGGCGGAACACTGGAAATACGATCGGAAAAGAATTGTGACACTTTAGCTCATTACTTTGCTACAATACTCAACTGCCATAAACCGAAACAAAAACTACAATTCGAGAAGCCAGAACCTACCTGCATTCCAAATCCTCAAGACACGAAAACATAATGCAAATAATAAAATCATGGAAAAATACAAGAGCATCTGGAGAAAATGGACTGATTTCGAAAATGGATGTTAGACCACAAAACCATTACATCCAAATTACACGGCATTTTTAAAAACATGTTGAATACAGGAAAGGCACAGCAAGAATGGAAGCCAACCTTAATATACTCTCTACACAAGAAAAGAAACAAAACAGAACCTAATGATTGCAGATAAATATTAATACTGTCAAGTACAAAATTTAAGACTGCTACAGCCTCAGATAGATTCACAGGCTTGAGAATACCAAAGAAGAAGGATCATATAGTGGACAGATCAGGAGCGTGAAAACAATATTAACAGCAGGTAACTCCAGGAACACCACAATAACATTCATAGACTGGAAGCTTAGTTTCCACCACACATATAAACATTTTTTTCAGCACACTGGAATAAATTAATGTGCACAATAAGTCGAGAAAGATAATACAATAAAATTAACAAGTAAGGCGTCCAAAGTAAAGTTCATGGAAGAAATCTCGGAACCAATTGAAATCACGACGGCAATGAGCCAGGTTGATCTCTGGCTTAGCCAACAAGTAACTATGTTGAAAAAATAACAGAAAAGAAGCTAAAGAAACAAGAGGAACTTCAAAAATCTCAGCTAAAACGAGGTGTATAAATATAAAATGAAAACCACAGTACAGTACAGAGACAGATGTCCACAGGTAATTAAGTACGGAAAGGTAACACAAGTACAAAATTTAAAATACCTGGGAGTCACAAAGAAACGGGGTGGAACTCAACATCCATTGAAGAAAGTATCATGTAAGCACAAAAAGCTTACAGGTTTACATGGAACCACTTCACCAAAAGCAAAATGTCCACCAATGGCAAATTAAGGCACTACAGAGCAATAGTCTTAACAGAGGCCTTATATGGCCCAAAAACAACGATCATCAAACTAAGATCGAATATCAAGGAAACAGAAAATCAAGAGAGGAAAATATTCAGAAAGAGCCACGGGTAGGTTCAGAAAGGAAGAACTGGATAAACAGCCAGAAAAAAATGTCCAAGAGGATTGCAAACAGTATCAGAATAAAAGGCCAGAGGTCTGCGGACACACACGAGGCCGTGATCAAATGTAATGCCTTCCAATATTTATACAATTAAAAAAAACCATCGAGGTATTCCATGACGTGCATATTATTCGGTCGACTTTTTCGCTTCTCTGACGCAAATTATAGCCGCTTTGGAGCATTTAATTGTTGTACGTAACATGATGATTTGTTACGAAACTATGTTGGTACTGGAGAAAGAGCGTGTTAACTGAAAGCACGACTTGAAAGTGTTGGCTCACACGTAAACAACCTTCCCTCAGCATAACACATAGCTGTGCTACGACAGATGCAACAATGCAGCGTCTTGGGTTCACTGCCATGGATCATCCGGCATACAGTCATGACTTAGTTACATATGATATTTTCCTGCTCCAAAACTTAAAGGACACCTTCGAGAACTTCACTTTGACAGAGATGAAGCGATCGACGCAGTCAAATCTTCTGCAGTGATAAACTGGACGGTAACCAGGAGTGACTATGGTGAGAAATAAATATGTAGAATGATAAGTTTGTTTCATTTAAAAGTCTGTAAGAGTTTTCACACAAAATTCTGAGGCTGTACTTTCCAGCGTGCCATCGCACAAAGAAAGAACGAAGAAAGACTTACCAAAAAGGTTTAATAGAGGGAAAACCAGTTAGGTAAAAAAAAAAAAAAAAAAAAAAAAAAAAAAAAAAAAAAAAAAAAAATCATAGAAGACCTCAAGAAACTAAACATCGCCTTAGAAGAGATGATAGGTTTTTAAAATGCAAATTAGAAATGTAAGCCGTAGAAGATGAAAAGATAGTTTCTAAGAATTTCTGATAATAAAGTAGCGAGGTACAGTAAAGAATATCTGAGTGGCGGACACTAGCAAAATTAAAAATGTGAGGGTACAGAAAGCCTTAACATCTGTAGTAGGTCTGAAGATTAGAATGGAATGATTATAGCGGTCTAAACTCCAATTATATTGAAAAATGAACTGTCGAAGGGTTGGTAAGAAATTGTGATTTTGGTATAGACATAAAAATTAAGTTGTGTGTGTAGTGTGTGCACTCTTCAGGCTCGGCACTGTGTTTTCCGAAGAGCTTGGTGAGTCTCGTGCTCAGGTCGTCTTTACGTGACTCACTCGCAGAGTTTTGTGGTGTTCTGTAGGAGGCATAGAGAACTGCTCATCACATACCCGTGGGTGCATTAAAATAACATTTGGTCTTCAACAAGATGCAGGAATAGGACTTTTATTCCAACTACTTTCTTTCTGTTATTCTGAAAGGAGTTCAGAATTTCATTAAGAAGTTATTATGATTGGTTGAATTGTTTTCTACGATGACTGACTTCCCATGCAGTGGTGAGTGTATTTGAATTATATTTCGCAAAATTGTGTTCATGTCTCGCTACTTTGGAAAAGAAAGATGCTGTGATTTAACGTGAAAAATGTACAACCACAGAGAACAAGAGGATGAAAAAAAATCGTCGATGAATGTTCAGTTCTAGAAAGATTCGGCGAGGGATATTCAATTTTTCCTGAGGAAGGCTGGTGTTGAACTGACTAGGAAAACGCTTTTGACAACTGTTACTGGACTGCATTCTTTGAACATCTGAATTGCTCAGGTATAAAATAAGGGAGAGAAAAGCAATTGAGTAATTGCGCTGGAACCAGACTGCTGTTTTAAGTGTTCAATCACACTAAAGAAAGGCGGTGACAGACCATGAGTTATCTGGATAGAACACCACAGGCTGCTCAAGATGTAAGCAATAAAGACAGCTAAATATATAGGCGGGTCAAGACGAGGACTGGAAAAAATCAATATTTACCGATGACGATGTAATTGTGCCAGAAACAGCAAAGTAATAAGCTGGATGGAAAGGACAGTGCACTGCAAAGATGTGACCATAAACAAGGCAAGGATAATTAAAATAAGTTGTTCTAAGGTAACTTGATTAGAGAGTGAGACGCTTAAAGTAGTAGACGAGTATCTAAAATAAAGCCTACAGCGTGAAGAAAAGCGTGTTTGAAAAAGACATAGTTTACCGTCAAACATAAATTTAAGTATTAGTAAATATTGTCTAAAATTCTGGAACGTGAAATATCGATGAAAAACAGAACAAGCAAGAATCAAATAAAAGCTTTTGAATTTGATGCTGCAGAATAATCCTGAAGGTAAGATGAGCAGATCCAGTATCCAGAAAGGACTGATTGGTAGGACACTGTGACACTGAAGAATAATTCTAATGCTGATTAGTGGAAAAGGGGGAGGGGAGGGGAGAGTAGAAGTTAAACTTGGAAGATTAAAGTTTGAGTATAAGAAGTAGTTTCAAGCGGACTTAGGATGCCGTTGTTATACAGGGAGGATAAGATATGTACAACATGGACGAGCTGCATGGAACCAGTTAAGTCTTATTACGATGACGACTAGTATTCGATGTTGTAACGATTACGGTAGCAAAAATCTGATGCTGTTCGTTTACTTGGTACTCAGGGTACCAAAGGCATAGGGAATAGACTCTCCACAGACTTGTTGCGGGAAGGAACAGCGTTTAAGAGGACATCACAAAAACACGAAATACAAGGTCAGTATCGCGGTTCGATTTTTCAGAAGCAATGTGTGGATGGTACAACACTCTTTCTATTAAGCTGCTGATAAAGATCCTCCTTCCACGGAGTGTGTGTATGTATGTACAGTAAAGCAATAACTCGTGGAATTCATGAAGATGACATAGCGTATTCCATTTTAGAAGGTAATAATTTTTATGCATTATTGGTTTATTGTTAAGCGATACACGTGCGAAAAATTACTGTGGGAAGAAATCAGTCAAGTGGGAACCAATTAATGTGAATGGAAACAGAACAGAATGCTCCATGTAGTGATAGTATTCAGCTTATAGGTGGAGATCGCAAAGAAATACTAGGTCCTATCCGCAGTAGATTCTGTTTGTTTATTAAATAACGTTATTTTTCAATGACAACGCGAAGAAATTGGCTCCCCTTTTATCAGCAGTGAACCGTAAGTCTCTAGAGGAGCGAAGCGTTCCTAATGATTGGAAGAAAGTGATATGATTTACGTTTTGAAGAAGGGTCGTCCAGAAGATGCACTAAACAACGGGATTATGTCTATGACATCGGTGTATTGCAGAATTTTGGAAAATGTTTTATTCTTGACTAAAATGATATTTTTGGAGACCGAAAATCGGCTCTGTAGAAATCAACACGATTTCCAAAAACAACTATCATGTTACACCCAGTTCACCCTATTCGTTCACGAGATGCCGTGTTCTTAACTATCGAAAAGCGTTCGATACGGTTCCATACTGATGTCTAGCTAACAATATACGAACGATCGGAGTATCAGACTACCTGAGTGGCTGGATTGAGGAGCTTCTACGAAAAGGAGAGAATTCTTCTGATGAGAAAGTAATTTCTAGCGCACCTAAAGGGTTGTTATAGGACTATTACTTTCTCAATACATGATGTATAAGTGACCAAGTAGACATCGTGCTGTAGTATACCGATAAGTTGCAAAGCTGGAAAATTGTAGTGAAATATAGGCAGTAGGATATGCAGCGTATCGACTTGATGCAGGGAGTGGCAGTTGATCCTCAGCATAAAAAAATGCGATGTATTGCGAGCACACTGACAGGAAGATGCTTATCACGTGATTACGCGATTGCAGGACAATTACTGGAAGCAGTTAGCTTCATAAAATAGCTGGTAATATGAATACGGAGCGATTTGAAGGGAGAAGACCAAATAAAATTAGTTATGGGCAAGGCGGATTCTAGACTGAGACTCATTGGAAAAACGTTCAGTAAGTGTAGTCCACCAACAAAAGAAGTAGTCTACAAAACACTCTTTCGATAAATACATGAATAGCAGTTGGCAGTGTGGTATCCGTTCAAATTCAAATGTTCGAATGTCTGTAAATCTATCGGACCAAACTGCGTGGTCATCAGTTCATAGCTTACAAACTACTTAAACCTAGGCAAACTAATCTAAGGACAACACACACACACCCATGCCCCAGGGACGACTCGAACCTCCGACGGCTGTGGTATCCGTAGCAGGTGGGATTGATAGAGGCGTTAGAAAAGATCCAACGATGAGCAACACGCTATGTTACAGGTGTATTTAGCAAGAGGTAAAGCATTACGGACAGTATTAGCCTAAGCCAATTGAAGACTTCCCAAGAGAGGTGTTCAGCATCGCAGTGTGGGCTACTGTCAAGGTTCAGAGAGCGTACGTTTCACGACAAGTCAATCGGCATACTGCTTCGTCCTTCCTATGGGCGAATATCTCTGATGAGGTCGAGATAGGCCTCAATAATCACGCACACGAATACCGCAACTTCCGTTCCCTGGGGCATCCTGCCTAAAAGGTGCGACGAAGAAGAAGTAAGCACAAGTTTAAAGTGTCCTTCTTCTCGAGAAAACCTAGAAACAAGAATCTCAAGGAAAACAAATGAAAATCTGATTTCGATGTGTTGATGACTTACTGGCTGGCATGACAGCTAGTCAATAAATCAAGACATCTGAAATGGATTTTCCTTATATTTATAATGAAACTCAGATGCAGATGTCGAAACAGTATTCCTGTTTCTTAAATGAAAAACGAAAATTAAAAACAGGAAACCTTTAGGCTGTCTGAGATAGAAGTGAGCGAACAACAATATTTGTTCCAGTAAAAATCCTTTAATTTGCACTGAAATACTTTTTTATTTTATTTTGTCTTACTAGGTGACAGGAAATTCAGTCAGATTTGGACCAGTTAACAAGGATAATAGGTATGAAAAAGACAAGTGACTTGATATCTGTTTCTCTGTAACGTGTGAAACACGAAGAAGTGGGAAATGCGTTTTGTACTCTAATAAGCATCATGCCAGAAGATCCACCACTTACACAGTTCGCCGGCTACCTATTGGAAAATTACATTATGAGTAAAATGAATTTTTCTAACCTATTTGTGCAGACGAATCATATCCGCTATGGAGAACTACAAACGCATGCAAGATCTTTCATTCTTGTTTTAATTCTTAGAATCCACTCACCCCAAGATTTACATTTTTGTGACTACCCTGAGATCAGTACAAACAGACTCTTAGATTCGACAAAATAGTGCCAGTAATGGTTCCTTACCAAAAACGGACAACATCCCCAAAGAGAAAAATATTTAACCAGAAGAAATCTACAGTTGCAAAACGGCGAAGTTGTTTGCATTTTTTGAATTACAAAATTTACATATTACTTTTAACTTCGAAGTATTTTGTGAACAGGCGTATTAATAACTGAAGATCGTTATTATATCCTTTATTCCATCACCTTTCTTTCCGTTTAGAAATTTAAGGTCTTGTAAATTCGTACGTAACTGATCGTTTTGTACATTTTGAAGTGCAATGTAATAAAATTGCTACAGTTGTATGTGGTTTACTGATGGCACAGCGAAAACTTTGAGTCTGCAGGTCAGTTGTGGAGTTTATGTACTGGCGATCGGGACCACTTCGGCCAAGTTGAGGAGTTCGTATGAGACGCTGCGAATGTCTCACGAAAATACAATGACAATAAATTCAGAGAGATTAAAGCCCACGTGTTGAATTACCGGCAGTCGTTCTTCCCGCGAACCATACGCTTCTAGAAGAGGAAAAGCTTGCGCAGTATAGATGAAGATATATAACAATCTTTTTACAATAAAATGGTATTGGTTTAAGATACCTAAATAGGAATGCACAATTAGGGAATATTTCTTTTCGTCATTGCCGCGCAGGACTAGCCGAGCGGATCTAAACAAATTGTTAAGAACTGCGAAGTTCCTCCCGCCGGAGGTCTGAGACCTCCCTCGTGCATTTGTATGTGTGTGTGTGTTGTCCTTAGGTTTGTTTAAGTAGTTTGTAAGCCTAGGGACTGTTGACCACTGTAATTTGGTCCTATAGATTTTCAAGCATTTGAATTTGATTTTTTTTGTCTTCTGCGGATGTAAGATAAATAATTGCTGACTTCAAAAACTGACGGTAGAAAGTGCTGAATATTGCTGAGGTAGATGGTGAAACTGCGTAAAGGGTGCTGGAACTATTGGGGCATGTATCTTTAGCGACGTATGGTTCCTGTATGCAGACAAAAGTTACCCAGTTCCATGTGCCGTGTACGTTATGAAGGATGCCTAGAGGTTAAAAAGGATTGTAAACAGTGCTTTCCAAGGCTGTAGCAGATTTGCCAAATTGTATTAGAGGATCACACTCGCATCGAGAGTAACAACGCTGTGACGATGGTCGTGTGGCATTTGTGGTCGTTAGACTCCATCTGGGATCGTGTTCTGCCTTCCTGGTGGAAGTCTTAGCTGACGCCACTTCGGTGACGATAATGAGGATGACACAACACCCCTTCGCTGATCGGCGAAAATCTCTTAGCCGACCGGGAATCGAACCCGTACCCCCTGTGTGGTAACCCACCACGCTGTGTACTAGACTACGCACGTACACTAAAAAGCCACAAATCGTCTAATGTGTCTGACAGATTCCAAGTAAATTGTATGAGAGTAAGGATACAAATTTTATTGCTCAAATCTATGACACAAAAATAAAAATGGGACCGATGAAGTAAAATTTTCATTAAACAAACATACGTGCTCTTACTTTTCTATTAGTGGGTGAATCCTTTATTTTAATAGGGTGGCAACGTTAAGCCACTTGCGACGCGTGGAAGAAACACGTCGCACCTAGAGGTCGGGGTGGTATTCCTCATCGAGATTCGAGCTAACAATTTATCTAACAAAAAGTGATCGGGTGCATTTTGAAACCACATGTATGAAATTGAGGCTTTGGAAATACGGTCTAGGAAACGGACGGCAGAAAAATAAAGAGAAAGAAACTTGGCCTGTATTCGAACCAAAGCTCCGTGTTGGATAACAGTTGTAAATTGTCGTAGCTGTGTTGGGAAAAATTCCAGAGCTCCAAGCGCTGATAGAAAGTACTGAGGCACAAATCGTTATAGGTTCTGAAAGCTGGCTGACGCCTGAGATAAATTCGGCCGAAATTTTTTCAAAGGGCCAAATGGTCTTCAGAAAGGATAGAATAAATAAAACAGGGGGTGGCGTGTTTATTGCTGTTACAAACGGTTTATCCTGCAACGAAATTGAGGCAGATACTTCCTGTGAATTGGTCTGGGTAGAGGTTATACCTGACCACCGAAATAAATTAATAATTGGATCTTTTTATCGGCCCCCTGACTCAGACGATGCGGTTGCAGAAATGTTCAAAGAAAGCTTGAAACATATTTCAAACAGGTATCCGAAGCATACTGTTATAATCGGTGGCGACTTTAATTTACCCTCGATATGTTGGCATAATTACGTATTCAAAATTGGGGGCAAATATAAAACATCGTCCGAACTAGTTCTGAATGCTTTTTCTGAGAACTACTTCGAACAGTTAGTTCATGAACCCACTAGAATAGTACGTGGTTGCGAAAATACTCTTGATCTCCTAGCAACAAATAATCCCGAGATAGTAAAGAGCATCAAAACAGATACAGGGATTAGCGAACATCGAGTTGTAGTAGCGAGACTGAATATCGAAATTCCCAAATGCACCAAAAATAAACGAAAAATATATCTATTCAATAAAGCAGATAAAAATTCGCTTCACGCTTTCCTCAGTGATAGTCTCCAGTGCTTTCAAAGACATAATATCAGTAGCAATCGAGAGATTTATACCAAATAAATTAATAAAAGAGGGGGCTGACCCCCCGTGGTACACAAAACAGGACAGATCACTGTTGCAGAAACAAAGAAAAACGCATGCAAAATTTAAAAAGACACAGAATCCGCAAGACTGGCAATCTTTTACTGAAACTCGCAACCTAGCGCGGACTTCAATGCGAGAATCTTATAGTTGTTTCCACGACGAAATCCTGTCTCGTAATCTTGCAGAAAATCCAAAGAAATTCTGGTCATATGTGAAGTACACTAGCGGCAAAACACAAACAATACCTTCACTACGCGATAGCAATGGTAATACTACCGACGACAGTACTGCTAAGACAGAATTACTAAACACAGCTTTCCGAAATTCTTTCACCAAAGAAGACGAAGTGAACACTCCAGTATTCAATCCAAGAACAGCTGCCAGCATGCGAAACTTAGAAGTAGATGTTCCTGGAGTAGTAAAACAACTTAAGTTACTAAACAAAAATAAATCTTCCGGGCCAGATTGTATACCAACTAGATTCCTCTCAGAGTATGCTGATGCAATAGCTCCGTACTTAGCTATAATTTACAACCGATCACTCAGCGAAAGATCCGTACACAAAGACTGGAAAGTTGCCCAAATTACTCCAATATTCAAGAAAGGCAATAGGAGTGATCCCCAAAATTACAGGCCTATCTCATTGACGTCGATTTGCAGTAGGAGTTTGGAACATATACTTTGTTCGAATATTATGTACTACCTCGAAGAGAACGACCTATTAACCAATAGTCAGCACGGATTCAGAAAGTATCGCTCTTGCGAAACACAGCTTGCCCTTTATTCACATGAAGTGTTAAGTGCCATCGACAAGGGATCTCAAATCGATTCCATATTTCTGGATTTCCGGAAGGCTTTTGATACTGTACCCCACAAGCGGCTTCTAATGAAATTGCGTGCTTATGGAATATCTCCCCAATTGTGCGATTGGATTCACGATTTCCTATCAGAAAGGACACAGTTCGTTGTAATTGACGGTAAGTCATCGAGTAAAACAGAAGTGATATCTGGCGTTCCACAGGGAAGCGTTATTGGTCCCCTACTCTTCCTCGTGTTTATAAACGATTTAGGAGATAATCTGAATAGCTCCCTTAGACTGTTCGCGGATGATGCTGTCGTTTATCGGTTAGTGAAGTCAACAGAGGATCAAAAGCAACTGCAAAGCGATTTAGACAAAATTTCTACTTGGTGCGAAAATTGGCAATTGGCACTAAATAAAGACAAGTGTGAAGTAATACACATGACCACTAAAAGAAATCCGCTGAACTTCAATTACGCGATAAATCAGTCAAACCTTAAGGTCGTAAATTCTACCAAATACCTTGGAGTTACAATTTCGAACAACTTTGACTGGAGAGAACACACAGAAAATATTGTGGGGAAGGCGAACCAAAGGTTACGTTTCATTGGCAGAACGCTTAGACGATGCACCAGCTCCACCAAAGAGACTGCCTACATCACACTTGTGCGTCCTCTCTTGGAGTACTGTTGCCCCTTGTGGGACCCTCACCAGGTGGGACTGACGGAAGATATTGAGAAGGTTCAGAGAAGGGCAGCTCGTTTTGTTTTATCACGTTACGGGGGGGAAAGCGTCACGGAAATGTTGCACGAATTGGGGTGGAAATCATTAAAAGAAAGACGTTATTCATTGCGGCGTGATCTGTTTGCGAAGTTTCAATCACCGACTTTTAGTTCTGAATGTGAAAATATCTTGCTGGCACCCACCTACTTAGGGAGACATGACCATCCCAATAAAATAAGAGAAATCAGATCGAAAACGGAACGATTTAGGTGTTCTTTCTTCCCGCGCGCTATTAGAGAATGGAACGGTAGAGAAAAGTTATGAAGGTGGTTAATGAACCCTCTGCCAGGCACTTAAATGTGATTTGCAGAGTATCTATGTAGATGTAGATGATGTTGTGGCAGTCTTCTCTGTGAGTTACAACGGCTGGTACGATACTGGAGCGTGACGTTGGCCCTTCTGTACATCCCGTGCGCTGCAAAATATGACAATTTTGCTAACTTCCCGGTTTCATACAATTTGTATTTTCCAAATGCAGCCGTTCTCATTTTCCAAGATAAGCTGTCGTCTTGAATCTGCAAGAGGAATAGCCTGCGGACCTCCAAGTGCGGCATTTTTTCTTCAGCCTGTACTACTCAGTGTCAACGCAACTTATGACAGTAAACTAAAAAAATGTTGTCAGTGACAAAAGAAGTAGATCACAAAAAGCTCACTGCTCACTACTGCTCTTCAGTATGGAACGAACAAGAGAGGACGCACAATATTTAGGGAAGATAGGCCAGTTTCAATATGGGGTTGCTCAGTAAGCATACAGAAGGCATTAAACGCTAAAGCAAAAATATTCGCTTCTATTCCAAAATGGATTGCAGTATAAAGCACTATTCCACTTAACGCGGTGATTTCCCTTCATATGTAAATACTGCATCATTTACAATTGTAGTACACGTTCTAATTAATACAGTGAATAGTCGCCTTAAAACATCCAAAGCAGAAATATCTAGAAGTTCGAATACATTTTGTAGTTGATATAACTGAATACAGAATGGAGACACAATCAAAAGTTGTGTTGCAAAGGAATATATAAAGAAAAATTCAGCTCAGAAAAGACTAACTTTCTACCATTAGTAGTTATACTTACGTTAATAGCATTGGAAGAAAACCTATTAATTGCCTGACTGCTTTGACATATTTCTGGTTCTTGAAATGCCGAACCATAATAATTGTACATAGATACTTAGACGCCAAATATAACTGAAGAGCCAAAGAAACTGGTACACTTGCCTAATGTCCTGTAGATCTCCCACGAGCACGCGGAAGTGTCGCAACGAGATATGGCATGGACTCGACAAATGTCTGAAGTAGTGCTGGAGGGAGCTGACACCATCTGTCCTGCAGAGCTGTCCATGAAGCCGTAAGACTACGAGGGAGCGGACATGTATTCTCAACAGCAAGGAATCCCAGATATGCTCGATAATGTTCTTGTCTGGGGACACTGCTGGCCAGCGGAGGATTTTAAACTCAGAAGAGTGTCTCTAGAGCCACTCTGCAGCTATCTAGAGGTATGGGGTGTCACATTGTCCTGCCAGAATTGCCCAAGTCCGTCGGAATGCAGCATGGACACGAAGGGATGCTGGTGATCAGCCAGGATACGGACGTACGTGTCACCTGTCAGAGTAGTATCAGGGGTCCCATATTACTCTTACTCCACACGCTCCATACCATTACAGAGCCTCCAGCGCTTTGAACAGTCCCCTGTTGACAAACAGGGTCCGTGGATTCACGAGGTTGTCTCCATACTAGTACACGTTAATCCGCCCGATACAACAATTGGGAACGAGACTCGTCAGACCAGCAACATGTTTCCAGCCATCAACAGTCCACTGTCGGTGCGGACGGGCTCAGGCGAGGCGTAAAGCTTTGTGTCGTGCAGCCAGCAAGGGAACACGAGTCGGCACCGAAAGCTGATATCAAAAATGTTTGGTTGAATGTTAGCATGCTGAGGCTTGTTGATGGCTCAGCACTGAAATACGCACCGATTTGCGGAAGGGTTGCGCATCTGTCACGTTGAACGTTTCTCTTCACTCGTCGTAGGATCCGTTCTTGCAGAATCTTGCTTCGGCTGCAGCGATGTCAGATATTTGATGTTATACCGGATTCCCGATATTCTCGGTGCACTTCTGAAATGGTGGTACGGGAAAATTCCTACCTCATTGCTTCTTCGGAGATGCTGTGTCTCCTCTTTTGTTTCCTAAATGTTTGTCTATCACAGAGGCGGGCATTCACAAGTAAACGTCTTGAGTCACTACGAAAAAATATGCATAACTCAGAAGGTATGCGTTTCCGGATCAAGGTTTATTGGACTTTTTTCTTGGTTTGTTGGGTACTACCACCTTCAAAGTATTGAACACCTTTTTTTTGTACGCGCTGTATAATTAATGCGAAGACGGGCAATGATTCTCTCCTCATTGTGGATGTACAGCAGGTTCCAAGTCTTACGGGAATCGGCGAAAGATGCGCGGCAGTGGCCGAGCGCTCTAAGGCGTCTTGCTGCGGAGTGCGCAATTGCTCACCGTCGCAGTTTCGAGTCCTCCCTCTGGTATGTTTGTGTGTGTGTGTGTGTGTGTTGCTATTAGCAAAAGTTATCTTAAGTAGTTTGTAAGTTTAGTGACCGATGATCAGAGTGGTTTGGTCCCCCAGCTTTACAAACATTTGAACATTTGAATCGGCGAAATGCCGCGAGTAGTAAGTGGTAATGGGCAGGGGTACTACGTCTGCAGTGTGTGGATAAGCTGAGAATTAGCTAGGGTGAATGCTGTGTACCCAGTGGTGTAAAGAAAGGGGAAAAAGTACGTCTGGCTATGACCGATAAGTTGCAAAAATGCATTTTGCATGCATCCAAGTCTACTGGAGTTCCATGGAGAAAATACTCTCGAAAAAAATAGATTTATATTTGTTGCGTTCAATAAACTGGATCAAAGCTGTGTAAGATCGGGAACGAATATATATCGGACTTTACTTTCTGGGACATATATGAATTATTCTGAGTGCCAGGATTTCTCGTCTCCGTTGTCACGAATGTAAAACAGCTCTTTCTTAATCTTGTCAGAAGTCGACACAGCTCAAATGTTCTAACATATAAAGCAGAGTGTCCGTATGTTTGTACGTGTTGCATACAAATCTACAGTTTTGTTGCAATTTTTATGAAATTTTGTAAATGTAAGCTTCAATCGATGAGGACGGTCGCCGTAAGTGTAAGAATCACGTACGATATATAGTTCACGAGATATGACGTCATAAACAATGAGATGCGCGAAAAACTGCTGCATTTTGTGACAATGCTGCTCATTTTCTCCTAAACTATTTGACTGATTTCAACCAAATTTGGTACAAACATTCCTTACCGTGAGGTAACAATCACTGCATGGTTAAGAATCACACACGGCATATGGTTCAAAAGGTATTACGTCATAACCAATAGAAATCGCAAGAAATGCAATATAATGCGGCGAGACTTTCGAAATACACTGTATAAGAATGACAGTACTTAGCGATTTGCAACAAATTTTGAACATAATTTCAAACCTTTATTAAACTTTTTCTCGCTGGCAACCATAGTAAAATGATGAAAGGAAAAAAGTTTCTCGCTTACTACTTTTCCGCTGTTTATAGTGTAAAACTACGGCTCTCGGTATGACGTTACAATTTATAATTTGAACACTACAAATTGTAGCGACAGGAAATTTTACAGACAGTATACACATATATAGCTGAATGTACCTTCTGAATTGTATCACAGTCCGACACGTAGTTCATTAGATATGAGGACATAACAGTAACGTTCATGGAAAACCGCCCCGCCGGCCGCGGTGGCTGAGGGGACTGAGGCACTTCAGTCACGGTCTGCACGGCCACTACGGTCGGGGGTTCGAATCCCCCCTCGGGCATGGATATTTGTGCCGTCCTTAGTTGTAGGTAGTTCATAAGTAGTTTGTAAGTTTAGGGACTGATGACCCCGTAGTTAAGTCCCTTAAGCTTAACAAACATTTGAAAACGCCCCATCACGCACCAAGTTTTAATCTATTACTTCTATACGACTAATTGTATTCCCAAGAGATTTTACAGACATACATTCTTTATACAAATGAATATATACCTGAAGAATGGAAGGAATAAATAAATAAATACTCGAGCAACGCCGGGTTTTCAAATGTTTGTATAGTCTATGGGACTTAACTACGGGGTCATCACTCCCTAAACTTACAAACTACTTATGAACTACTTACGAACTAGGACGGCACAAATATCCATGCCCGAGGGGGGATTCGAACCCCCGACCGTAGTGGCCGTGCAGACCGTGACTGGAGCGCCGCAGTCCCCTCGGCCACCGCGGCCGGCCCAGGTTTTCAGCTAGTTACTTATACAATTAAGGCGAAGACGGCCGGCGATCCAGTTTTGAGTGTGGATGCACTCTGGCCCCGACTCTTACTGGATGCCGCGAGTAATGAGCAACAGTGGGCAGGGGCAGTGCGTCAGTAGTGTGTGGACGAGTGGAGACATTGCGCGTGGCGGGAGGCGACCAGGGCTTCCCGTGCGGTCGCGGTTACCTCTGTTCCCGAGCACGAATCCTGCCTGGGCACCAATTCTGAACGGTGCCCAGCGGTTTATTTGGATGGCCACTGGCAGCTGGCGCCTGTGTGGTCAAATGAAGGGCCACCACACAGCCTCCTGGCCCTTCCGCCTTCGGTCGCCCTCTGACTCACGTGGCATTACAAGCGCGATCACATTTAACGAAACGCAGCTGCTGTCGCTATTCCAGCTGGACAATAGCGTGGAGAAGGAAGGAGAGGCTAGAGCTGGCTGTATCGATTGCGGCGCGAGTGATGTTGTGCTGCGGGTCAAGACGCGCCGGCCTGCTCTTACGTAAATCTGCCGCCACATCAAAGGCCTGTCTGATAAGCCCCGAGCCCTAATGAGAAGCCGCAACACCAACCCGCAAAACTACGCCTTCTTCACATCGGGACACCACTTCCCACAGGCACAATTTTGTTGTTAACGCACTTTTCTCTGTCTGGGATCTCAGTAACACTAAAAATGCGATTCTTTTAGTTTAAGCCATCACGAGCATTTTTGCTATTGTTCCTGCTGAGGTCTTTTGTCCGAAGACTGGTTTGATGCAGTTCTTCACGTTACTATATCCTGTGGAACAATCTTCATTTCCGAATAAGTATGGCAACGAGCTTACTGGTCACACGGTCTCCATCTGTAATTTCTTCCTCCACAGATTTCCCTCCAGTACTAAACTGCTGATTCCTTGATGCTTCAGAGGTGATATTGGGCATTCCACAGGGTAGTGTTATTGGTCCTCTGCTGGTCCTTATATACATGAACGATTTGGGAGAGAATATAAGTAGCTCTCTTGGGTTGTTTGCAGATCACGCCGTCATTTACCGTCTGGTAAAATCATCTGAAGATCAAAACCAACTGCAGAACGATCTGAATACGATATCACTATGGTGTAAAGATTGGCAATTGACTCTGAATAATGAGAAGTGTGAAGTCGCCCACATGAGTACGAAAAGAAATCTGTTAAACTTTGTTTACAAGATAAATCAATCGAATGTGTATGCCGTTAACTCCACTAAATACCTAAGGATTATTATTGCTTCGGACTTGAATTGGAAGGAACACGTAGATAGTGTCGTGAGAAAGGCGAACCAGAGACTGCGTGTTATTGGCAGAACCCTTAAAAGATGCAACAGAACTACTAAAGAAATTGCATACACTACGCTTGTCCGTCCTTTTTTGGAGTGAAATATATCGCAATTTGCGATGTTATGGCATCACTGTATGTGGTTTAGGTGGAATACCGAACTGTGGCGAATGAAAATTTGTGCCCGGCCGGGATTCTAACCCGGGATCTCCTGCTTACTAGGCAGGAGTACTGCTGCCCATTGTGGGATCTTTATCAGGTGGGTTTTACAGAGGACATCGAAAGAGTCCAAAGAAGGGCAGCTCGTTTCGTGTTTCGATAGAGGGGAGACAGCGTTACGGAAATGATACAGGATCTGGGATCGGAATCATTACAACAACGGCGCCTATCGCTGCGGCGTGGGCTACTTACGAAACTCCTGTCGCCAACATTCTCCTCCGAATGCGAAAATATATTATTGACTCTCACGTACATAGATAGAAATGATCATCAGAATAAAATACGAGAAATCAGAGCTCGAACGGAGAGATTCAGGTGTTCTTTCCGCGCGCTATTCGAGAATGAAATGGGAGATAAAATAGTATAAAGGTGGTTCGATGAACCCTCTGCCAGGCACTTATAAGGGATTTGCACAGTATCCCATGTAGTTGTAGAATGTGCTCCATTAACCGACCCCTTCTTTCAAATTTCTTTTCACCCAAGTTCTCTTCAGTAGGCCTACCTCTACCTTTCTAATCTTCAGCATTCTTCCGTGGCACCACATTTCGAATGATTATATTTTCTCACAGTTTGGACTGTTCATTGTTCGTATTTCATTTCAATATAAGGCTACACTCCAGGAAAGACGTCCTAAAACATTTATTTGACATGTTGGCAAACTTCCCCAGAAATGCTTTCCTTGTCATTGCTATTTACATTCGAAACCTTCTCTACTTCCTCTAGCAACTGTTATTTTACTGCACAAATATAACAACTCATCTACTATTTTTAGTTTTTCATTTGGTAATCTGCGTACTCCAACATCACCTGATGTAATTCCAAATATTCAAATGTTTGTAAACCTATTAGACCAAACGGCTATAGTCATCAGTCCCTAGACTTACAAACTGCTTAAACTAACTTGCGCTAAGGGTAAAACACACACACACACACCCATGCCCGAGGGAGGACTCGAATCTCTGGCGGGAGTGACCGGCCAGTCAGTAGCATGACGCTTTGACCACGCGACCGTTCCGCGCGGCTCTATCCGTTCCGTTCACGTGTTCTTCCAAGTCCTTTGCTGTCTCTGACAGAGTTAGAATATAATAAACAAATAGCTAAGTATTTATTTCTTCTCCCTAAAATGCAATTCCTTCTCCAAAATTTTGTTTGCTTTCCTTTACTGACTGGTTAATGTACCGATCTAATAACATCGGGAATAATTTGCCTTCCTTCCTTCCAAATCTCTGCTTCCGTTTCAGGAAGTAGCGTTTAGTCCTTGTACAAGTTGTAAATAAACTTTAGCGCCACCATCTTCAGAATTCCGAAGTGTGGATCCCAGTAAACGGTGTCAAATCTACTAATTTAGGTTTCCGTCTCCTTAACCTGTTTTCTAACTTAACTCGTAGGGTCAGTATTACCTTGCGTGTTACTATATTTCGCCGCAACTCAAAATAATCTTCTGAGATGTTTACATTTACTAGTTCTGTAAATAACTCCTATTAGTATTTTGCAACCATTACGTAAAAAAGGTAAAGCAGTCATCAATCCGAAGATTGGTTTGAACACCACAGTGCTTTACTAGGCATGGTACTGAACTGAATATTAGCTCATGTTAACTCCTGCTTTCTTTGGAATTAGAATTATTATTTTCTGTTTGAAGTCTGAGGTATTTTCCCTGTTCTCCCGAGGATATTAGCAGTACGTTCAACGCGCCACTTGGTGTCTTCCCTGTCGGCATGTCCAGCTGCCTGCCTTCTGCCAGTATTTCTGTCACAGTGCAACAGTATACGTCATTTCCGCATTCCTGGAGGTTTCTTTTTCTTCTACTCTATTTCATCTGCTTATTTTACCCCAATATTTTCTTGCCGTACCGATTCGATTCCTTCTGTACTGCTATCATCGTTTGCTAGATGACATTACTCACATAATGTGACGACAAACCTTGTCAACTTGGTGAATTTAAACTGACATATCTGAAAACCATATATTCATTAGCGTATACGTATGTAATCATCATCACTATTACTGTAGTTAAATACTGTTCATGTACTTTATGTATATGTGTATTGCGATGTTAATTTATTAGGGATGTCCGGTTAGATGCAAGGTGAGGTTGAGCGTATCAATTTTAATAGATGACTTATATGCATAAATAAGAAGCCTGCATAAGCCCGTTTCTGGGAAGTGATCTCAGACTGGTTTGGAGAGGGTAGCATGTTGCTTATACGGAGTCTCACACCACCTGTGCACTCAGTCGACGTAGTTCCTGAGCTGTACGCGCTCACTCATTGTCTGTCACCTTGTGACCCTAGATGGGTAAATCGAAGTTTCCAGAAAAGTCATAATACACATAAGAAGCGCTTGCTCATCTACAAAGGGGAAAACTTTTACGTATTTTCCGAGATAATCAGAAATGGAAACTCACACTGCGTAAGATACTACAGAAATTGTATCTGCCCGAAAATTCTTGTTTTCTTTTCTATAGCCCTTCGTGTGTTTCAGAGGAGATAAACGCTCGCTTCTAGGTATAACGAGTGGCTGCGTTTTAAACCGATTTTCTCTACGGAGGATTAAGAAATTAATATCCTCTCTAACAGGCGAGCTGCTCGTGCAGGTATCATGTTTCTTTCGTAAACAATAATTCTAGAATCGCTAATGAAGCAGATTCTCTGAATATCCTGAGGGCACTTTCCTGACCAGTGCAGGTCGCCTTTATGTTTGTAGCCATTTTACTTGGAAAGAAACCTTAGCCGAAGCTCATAATACTTATATGGAAACCACTTATGCTGTTATTTTTCCCAGCACAATGTCAGCTATTCGTCTTCTCATATAATCCTTCTTTCTTATCATCTATAATGCAAGAAGAACAGTGATGGGTAAAATTTACTTTCATCTCTTCCGTTATTCGTATTCACAATCATTAAAATAATAACCTACTCTCTCTGAGCCACGGACATTGCTTAGGTGGGGTGGCTTGTCTCTCTCTCATATATAGCCGCACACAACGGAGGGATATCTGTGGAGAGGTCAGACAAACATGTCGTTCCTGAAGAATGCTGATTGGTTGCTGTATGTGATATTAATATAATCTCTTTATTACGGGTTTCGGGCGAGGGCCGTCATCAGATAATCTGTTAAAATACACAATCCTGAGCACAAGGTTTTATTTATTTTTTTATCAAGCATATAAACGATATCAAATTAAATGTATACAAACCATTTAATATAGTGCTTAAGATGAAAAGCACTAACATATAACATTTAAAGAAATCAGTCAAGTGTATTCTAGGTTCGTTAATACAGAAGTCTGGAATTAAAAATTGCCGTGGCGAAGTAAATTTTAAGCTCACAGAAGGCTTGTGGAAAATGGTGCTTTTAAACAGTCCACAAAAACAACTTTGAAAACATTTTAAGGTACATATTTTGACAATAAAGGACATTTTCTTCTCTTTAAAATGAATTTTTTGGAGGAACTTCGCCCATTTGGTACAATAAAAATAAGATTAAAAGACTTTATTCACAATCAAAATTTTTGAAAGTAGTTTGGGTACACTATGTAAGTCAGCTACATGGTGGGGTCCCAAATCAGAGGAGAAGAGGAGAATAAATTTACTTTTACAAAATCCACCAAAATAAAAGAAACTTAAATTTGTTTGTGAAACGAGCTGTTTTTACAGATTACCTGATTATGGCACGCACCCGAAACCGGTAAGAACATGATTAAATTGATGCAAAATATACCAACCAATCAGAAAAGTTAGTATACTGTGTTAACCAGAATGGTGGCATGCCTCATGTACAACTTTAAGTTGTTTCTGGAATCCTTAAGAAGGGTAGCTGCTTTTTCAGTAGTAGCACGTGCAGCAATTTAAATAATTGACTAGTCTGGTCTTGTAACGTGGCCTTACTCTGCTGCTGCTCTAAAATCTGAAATCAAAGAGACAGTACAGTCGTTATTTTTTCCGGAGGGCATGCAGTTCTTCCTGTACGGTTAAATCGTGATGGACTTCTCTTGGGTGAAATAGTCTGGAGGTAAAGTAATCTCCCATTGGGATCTTTACACGGCGAATGTTCAAGAGGACGTTGTCATCAGGAGAAAACTGACGGCCTGGAGATCGTAGTGTGGGATGTTAGAATATTAATCGCACAGTTTGGTTAGAGTATTCACCAAAGTTAAATAGATATGTTCAATTTAGATATAGCGGGAATAGTTGGCAGGAAGAAACGGGCTTTGGGCCAGGTAAGTATAGGATTATAATTCATGTAAATGTAATGGAGGAATTAGTCTCATAATGAATACGAAAATAAGAATACGCGTAAGTTACTATTAGCCCAGGCAAATTAGACTTTTGGTTTCCTACTGATAGCTCATGCAAGTCGGCTAATTGTGCCACATCAACAACAGAGTGGTCAGACGACTGAAAAGGCATTACCTGACACGACTTACCTACGACTAATCGAATAATGGCCGGCCGCGGCGGCCGAGGAGACTGAGGCGCTCCAGTCACGGTCTGCACGGCCACTACGGTCGGGGGTTCGAATCCCCCCTCGGGCATGGATATTTGTGCCGTTCTTAGTTGTAAGTAGTTTGTAAGTTTAGGGACTGATGACCCCGTAGTTAAGTCCCATAGACTCTAAAAAAAAATCGAATAATGACATCGTGAATACCAGAATCCACGCTGACTACAATAAAATCTACAATCTCTACACAGATCTTGCAGTTCCATCATCCTCTCCACGCATGACTCATTAAACTGTTTTAAACACTGATTCATTTTAAGACGAGCAGCAATGACATGTGAGTTGTGCACAAAATGCGCCATCAAAGCCTTACACAACGCATTGAAGCGGGCCCTTGCAGTGACAGACGTTCGATACCAAGTTATACAGGAAAGAACTACCAGAAAGGAGGTGTGCATTAATATCTAGTGGGTAACTAACCTTTCTCGACCTGCATTAGAGCAAGAAACATTTCAGGTAGGTGTCCCACCTTCCTGTAAATACAGCGAAACGTACAAAGCCTGAGCTGGGGCAGCGACGGACGACACCTATTGCCTCTGTTGTCCCCGAGTAACCTACATTTGGAGAAGCTCAACATGTTGCTATTGTTGTTGTTGCTACCATAATTGCAGCTACTGCCTCCATAATGTCAATTTGTCAAAATTTGCCTGCATAATTCCATAATGTGGTAGTGCACGAAACTGCAACACGACCATTGCACGTATGAGTTAGACTAGTCACCAGTATAATAATCAGTACTACGGTAGGGACTAGAAACGTAAATCCGCTGTCTGGGAAACACGCCGCTCTCGGTCAAGTGGACCCATGTTATCAATGGCGAAACAACTCCAACCTAAAACTAACCGAACTGTGCCCTAGCCGGATCATCAACAGTACTGTGATCAATTCCAAGAGCAAAACCAGGAGAATGACCGTAACACAGGCAAACGTGTGAGTGTGGCTGATTATCAGCAGACGTGGCGTTTTTACGCTGGGACCACACAACTATCCCGAACTAATCCGCGCATCGGCCGCCAGAGGCACTTACCGACAGACACGGCGCTGGCCTGCCCGGAAACCACTCTTTGGCTGTTGGCACCGTTGTTTCAAATGTTTATGTTTGTAAAGTTATGGGACCTAACTACACTAGTCATCGGTATCTATACTTGCAAACTACTTAGACTAACTTATCCAAAGAACAATACATATACCATTGCCCGAAGGAGGACTCGAACCTTTGACGGAGAACAGCTGCGCGCATCGTAGCAAGGCACCTTAATTGCGCACGGCTATTCCGCCGCGACACATTGTTGTTTCCGTATTCTCGGTTGCCACTGCATCGTCGATGGGTGCGGATAATAAACGCAGCATATTAAATTCATCAATATATCCAAGACAGACACGAAGCCAATGCCCAACATACTAAAAAAAGCTTATATACCCACTAGAGTTTAGATGACGAAGAGACTGGAAGAAGGAGAATGTACGGTAAGACAAAAGGAAATTATTCAGTTAAGACACAGGAAAAGTTAATTATGATGTGTTAGTGGAATTCAAGGAAAGGAACAGAAGTAAAAAACAAACAAAAAAACAAAAACAAAAACAAGGAAAAAAACGCACTGACGTGTTTTACGGCCCACTTTAGATTTGTAGTTTTATAAGTTTTTGCAAACATTTAGGACCAAAATAATAATCTAAATTAAAAAAAGTAATTAATAAGAGTGTCTGAAACCCTTTTAGGACAAAAAAATTAGATAGTAGCGGGTTCCGAACCACTGACCTGCAGTGTCACAGACTAACTCATTGTCCACTACGCTACAGCTAACGATTAGAAATTGCATTCTTTAATTTCATACTATTGATGGCTGTTGTTAACTGATGCTAATATGGCATTTGTAGACACTAGATTATCATTTATCGTACGAATAACGACGTGTTTTTGTTAATTCTTTAGTGCACCATTGTTTTGAAATGACAACGTGTAAGTTACAATAATAAAATCATCAAATACGCAACGCAAGATGGCGTATGCCAGAGAGAGTTCTGAGCGAGGAATGTCACGTGACATCTGCGAACGGCTGGTTTTCGTTAAATCAATGGAGGGTGTCAAAACTCCCTTATTTTTGCAAATATCTCTCAAACAATACGAGATATGAAAGAAACATCAGGGAACAGAGTTGTAGAGAATTTTCTCCTCTACAAATTCGGTTATTCAATTTTCGCGTCAGATGAACTGTGTATTTGCATTTAAAATTACATTACATACGGCTTTTTTTGGTATTACTAACGTATTTCTTGTCCAAAATATTTGAAAAAGTGAGGTTCCGATCTCTGGTAGCGAACAATTACGTCTGTAAAATTTGGTGCAAATCGGTTGAACGGTTCGATCTAAATAGTGAGAACACGTTACAGACAGACGAACATCGTCAAATCGCCGTAATTTTTGTAAATATCTCTGCAACGTTGCAAGATATGAAAAAAAACACAATAGAGAGAAGTTGTAGAGAATTTTCCCCTCTACCAATTAGGTTATTCAATTTTCGTGTCAGATGAACGGTTCGGTTGCAATTACAATTATATTACAAACGGCTTTTTTTATATTACTACCGTATTGTTTGTCAGAAAAATTTGAAAAAGGTAGGTTCTGGTCTCTGGTGTCCTACAGTTATGTCTGTAAAATTTGGTACTGATCGGTTGAACGGTTCGTCTTAAAAACAGGGAACACGTTACGGACTGACAGACAGACATCCCAAAATCGCCGTTATTTTTGCAAATATCTCTGAAACGATACGAGATATGAAAAAAACATAAGAGAGCAAGGTTGTAGAGAATTTTCTCCTCCACAAATTCGGTTATTCAATTTTCGCGTCAGATGAATGGTTAAGCCGTTATTTTCATTTAAATTTCGAGCTGTCAAAAGACGATCGCAACGGCCCACTTTTTGTGTTACTACCGTAACCTAAAGTGGGCCAATAGTAGGAGAATAGGGACTGTTACAAAGTAAATATGTAGACGAAGAAGCTTGCACAGGACAGAAGATTTGCGGGGGAGGTTTGCGTCAAATCAGCGTTCGGGCTGAAGAGCAGTAAAGCAGCAGCAACCACGGCTGTTGTTGGTTGTAACGCAGAGTAATGGTTGAGGTGTTCTGGCGGCGCCTGTTCCTGGTTCCGATTGGACGGCCGGCGCGCCTCATGTTTGGTCGGGAAGCCAGGCTGCGATAGGAGCATCCCGGCCATTTATTTAGTCGCTGTAACTTCTTGGCAGGGGCAGCTAAAGTAGCACTTAAAACTTTCTACTTATTATTTTCTAGGCATATTGCCAAGGCTGCTTCTTTTTCGGGATATCACGTTTCAGCGAGTGAGCGCCCTTGTTGCAGTGAGAGAACACAGTCTGAACGTATCTTGTCTGTTATGACAGGAGCAAGTTGTCGCAGTAGTAATTATTCATCACTGGTTTCAGTGCTAAGAGTAACGTTAAGAGCTTTCAGTGGATCGCGAAAGAGGGCGTATTACGGAGACCAGGACAGCATCCGATTGGGTTTGTCACAACACTTTCTGAAATGTGCAGGCCGGCCGCGGTGGCCGAGAGGACTAAGGCGCTCCAGTCACGGTCTGCACGGCCACTACGGTCGGGGGTTCGAATCCCCCTCGGGCATGGATATTTGTGCCGTCCTAGTTCGTAAGTAGTTCATAAGTAGTTTGTCAGTTTAGGGACTGATGACCCCGTAGTTAAGTCCCATAGACTATACAAACTCTGCGGGTCTTTCACGGGCCTTCGCGACAAACCACGGGTGCTTTCCTGTCTGATAGTTACGGAGCGAGAATGGGACTGTACCAATGAAAACGCCTGTGACCGGAAACCAACCAGTCATTCATTCATTCGCATTACAAGTTCAGTCTCACGATATTTCTACGAGTTTTCCTCATACACTTCCAAGTGGTAGTTAAATACTATGTTATTAATGGCCAAGCGTTTGTATGTACCCTCAGTACCACAGAATGAGACCCAAAAGTTTCTATTAATCGTTTCGTAGCCATTGACGTTCGATTTTTAGCTCCTGCTCCCGTTACGCTGCATGGACATGGCCATTTACGAATTGTGGAAATGTCTCCTTTTACTTCTTTCCTGTCCTTTCGTCCCACAGTTGCTTTTACTATATTATAATGCAGATATTTATTTATATAAGCCGTCTGTGCTACTGAACTAAGACAAGTTATTTTGACATACGCGTTTCACCTTTATTTGCAAGTATCTTCAGTGGCGTGGAATGTATACATGTTAATGTTTTACACTGTTTCGTTTATTTTACGTTTTTAGTATTTTAGTTATAAACAGTTCTGGCGCGTTATCTAAGTATAGATAATGATACTTTGATGTTATTACTTACAATTTCTGGTAGATGCTGGTCTGCATATGCTACTGTTTGGTGACTTGAGGTTGTTGTGTTTCCGTCTTCTTTTATGGCACTGGATTTTTCATTTCAGCACTTCAACACTAGGCAAATGCCATTTAGTTTGTGTTGTGTTGTCAACTGTTGAATGTGTGTTTGTACTATACTTACTTTGTGTCAGTGTGTGTGTGTGTGTTTCCGATGTAATTGTGGAAAATACTGCACCAGTTATTAATATATATTCCTTCCATTCCTGAAAGTGTAACCACCGTAAATTAACAGTTGTCATTCGTAACATTATTCTCTTACTTCCCAGAAAATGAGAGATTTCCGGGTTATACTTTTGATAGCTGCTAAATACGATAATATTTTGAATGTGCTGCTGCACTCCAATACACAATCGTTTCGTGGTATGTTTTTATCAGCCAGCAGCTTGGCGCCTCAACAGTTGAGAAGTTGCAGGAAATCACTGGGAGTTAGGCGACTATTATGTTAGATTCTGATTCTAGTATGAAGTTACCATACTTCACCGTTGTAAACACTACAACGACAGCTAATGTTGTGACAATGGTGCTCTTGCCACGCTAAGGCGCCTAGCTGTGGTGCGCGCGGCCGCTGTCGGAAATTCGGGCGTGTGTGTCTGTATTGTGCTTAGGATAAGTTAGTTTAAGCAGTTTGTAAGCTTAGGGACCGATGACCACTGCAGTTAGGTCCCATGACTTTACAAACATTTGAACATTTGAAACACTTAGATTCCACTACAGCCTTGCATGGACTGCAGCGATCAACGTAATTCCTTCACAACCTCGCGACTGACAATCACGGGGGATGTTTTAGTAGCGACATCTAACGAAAGTTCAAGCTTGCACTCGTACTTTCTTCTCCGTAATAGTTACAACCTATAAGCTCAATTGCAATGTCTTACGTTTCATATTAATGAGCAGAAAAAGTCCACCTATAAATGTACCATCATTTGATCAACGCACTAATTCCGAAATGTAGGACATAGTAATAGGTATTTCCGGTGTAGAGAAGCAGCTGAGAGAGATAAATAAGAAAACGTCTGCTGGTCCGGATGGAATACCAGTTCGCTTTTACAAAGAGTATTCTGCGACATTGGCCCCCTACTTAGCTTACATTTATCACGGATCTTTAATTCAGCGCAGAGTTCCTAGTGATTGGAAAAAAGCGCAGGTGACTCCCGTTTATAAGAAAGAAAAGAGAACTGACCCATACAATTACAGGCCAATATCGTTGACATCAGTTTCAAGTAGAATTTTGGAGCATATTCTCAGTTCGAATACAGTAAATTTCCTTGAAATGGAAAATCTTCTTTCTATGAATCAGCACGGGTTTAGGAAACATAGTTCATGTGAAACTCAGCTTGCCCTTTTCTCACATGACATCTTGCGAGCCATGGATGAAGGGCAACAGGCGAATTGTGTTTTTCTCGACTTCAAAAAGGCATTCGACGCGGTGCCACACTGCAGACTGATAACGAAGATACGATCTTATGGAATAGGTTCACAGATTTGTGACTGGTTGGAAGACTTCCTAAGTAATAGAACGCAGTACGTTGTTCTCGACGGCGAGTGTTCATCAGAGACGTGTGTATCGTCAGGTGTGCCCCAGGGGAGTGTGATAGGACCGCTATTATTTTCTATCTATATAAATGATCTGATGGAGTAGAGTAAGTTGTAATTTGCGGCTGTTTGCTGATGATTCTGTGGTGTATGGGAGGGTGTCGTCTTTAACTGACTGTAATAGCATACAGGATTACTTAGACAAAATATCTAGTTGGTGCGAAGAATGGCAGCTAGCTCTCAATGTAGAAAAATGTAAGGTGATGCGCATGAGTAGGAAAAACAATCCCATAATGTTCGAATACAGCATTAGCAGTGAGCTTCTTGATGCTGTCGCGTCGTTCAAATATCTAGGCGTAACACTGCAGAGCGATATGAAATGGAAGGAACATGTAAGGACAGTTGTGAGTAAGGCAGACAGCCGACTTCGGTTTATTGGGAGAATTTTGGGAAGATGTACTTCAACTGTAAAGGAGACCGCGTATAAAACGCTTGTACGACCACGTCTTGAGTATTGCTCAAGTATTTGGGACCCGCAGCAGATCGGTTTGAAGGAAGACATAGAGGCGGTTCAGAGGCGAGCAGCTAGATTTGTTACCGGTAGGTTCGACCAATGCGCGAGTGTCACGGAAATGCTCCGGCAACTCAATTGGGGATCGCTGGAAGAAAGACGACGTTCTTTTCGTGAATTTCTGTTAAGTAAATTTAGAGGGCCGGAATTTGAAGCTGAGTGTAGTACGATCTTGCTGCCGCCTACTTACATTTCGCGTAAAGATCACAAAGACAAGATAAGAAAAATTGGGGCTCGTACGGAGGCATATAGGCATTCTTTTTTTCCTCGTTCAATTTGGGAGTGGAATAGGAAAGGAAATGCCTAGTAGTGGTACAGTGTACCCTCCGCCACGCACCTTACGGTGAATTGCGGAGTACGTATGTAGATGTAGATAGAAAAAGGCCGTACTTATAAAAAGTGCGTAAATAATCGACAAAGTACACTTTATCCTGAATATTGCAGTGTGTGTCCCCCCGTTTTCAACTAAAATGTACCGTTCATACTGGAAACAGAAGTAGGCATTTCCTTTTAGGTACCCCCAGCAGACACATGCCTGCTAGACGGCCGGGTCGCCGCTTTCCTGGGAACAGCCGTCTACCACCAGCCGCTCTTCTGGCCTACCCAGATGGCCCTCCGTGTGTGAATTCCTGGAGCTGTCGCGCTTTCTGACGTCAATGTTTGTCCCTGCTCGGTTTGGTTGACACTCGGCTTTTGCTGAGAGCGTCCTCTCGCCTCGGTTCCCAGCGCTCACTTGCGAAACGCGAGCGCCTGGGTACGCGAGACAGGAGATCGGAGAATCAGGCAGGGTGCAACACGTCCAACTTTCCAACTTCGTCATGCCATGTAACCGTAATATAGGCTCAAAGCCAGGGGTCAATCGTTACGAACTGGGTAACAGCCGTACGAACTGGTGCCGACGCCACATGCTGAAAATAAACGTAAGACCCCGTACACGCTGAGAATGAGAGGAAACGTATTTGACGTCACGACTTGGCTGGTCGTGTTGTCCACGCGGACAGGGCTCTTTCCTCTAACCAGGTTCTTCGCCAGTCTGACAGAATACTTGTGAATAATGGTCTGTACTTTCGTCTTAAGACGGTTTTCGACAGTGAAAATTTCTTCTGTTAAAGTCAATCAGTGTTTTTGTGACATTACGTGCTCTGTTCGTGCCCGAGATCCAGTGCGCCGAAGAGGACACCACCAAGCTGATCTCCGTGCTTTCCGACGTCCGGAATGCTTTCGATGCAGCAGTTATCATAGAGTGCGCGTAGTACTTAATTACCGAGTGCCGGACGAGATTTGTGATTACATTCAGAGCTTCCTTGCAGTCAGCACCTCGTTATTAATAGAATCAGTTAGACGCAGGTAAAGGTAATTTTGGGATTACCCCACGAAAGTTCTGCAGTAGCAATAGAGTTTATAATATCTGTAAACGACCAAGTGGATAACCTTTTTTGCTCCAGGTGTCAACTGAGGGACTGTAACGATTTCCGAAAGAGCTGTAGAGGTTTAATATTGCGTGCGGGGTCTGGGAGTTTGAAAAACGCAAATGAACGTCACGTACTACACCTCATAGGCGAAGAAAACCAATTATTTCTTTTACTATCGACCACAAATCACTGGAAACAGTAGCTACCGCAAAACTCACAGGCGATCTGAAGAGGAATCAAATGTGTAAGAAACTGTAGGAAATGAATATGTGAGGCTTACGTTAACTCCAGTACAGCATGTGACTTACAAAACACTCTGTAAACACACCACATGTACGGAAAACTCAAATGTCACATTGTATTTCATTTCGTGACAAGCACTACAATTATTTATATGTGAAGTCATACGTTAAGGAACCATGACGACCTAGACTATGTAGGCAAGGATATCGTCATTATAATCCCAGGAAGGTGTGATAGTCCATGTTCATTATCTACATACATAAAGGAAGGCAGTAAGCAAGATTAGGGTTTAATGTTCCGTCGACAGCATGGTCATTAGAGACGGAGCCCATTACCGAATATTTGGGTAATGTCGGGGAAGGAAATATGCCGTGATTTCTCTAAGGAACTATCTCGGCATTTGCTTGGAGTGAATTAGGGAAATCATAGAAAACCTATATCTGGATGGCCGGAGGTGAATTTGAACCACTGTCCTCTCGAATGAGAGTCCAATGTGTTACCACTGCGAGATGTTTAAATGGTTTAAAGGGCTGGTTAAGCAGCAATCTCCTGCTATGTGACGACGGTGCTGTGTTTGGAAGCTGTCGTCATCAAGTGACTGTAGGATAATACAGGATGACTCAGACATAATTACTAGTTTGGACTGATGTGTGGAAGTTTTCACTAAGTGTAGAAACATAAATTAACGCACTCGAGTAGGAAAAACAATCCTGCAGTACTCGAATACAGCATTAGAAATGTGTTACGTGACACAGTCACGTCGATTAAATATCCAGGCATAGCGTTGCAAAGAGATATGAAATGAAAGGAACGTACAAGAATTGTTGTAGGAAGGTCTAATGATTGGCAGAATTTGGTACTACCCAACTGTTTGCGAGCCCTACAAGATACCATAAAAGAAAGAGAGAAAATGAATTCAGAGGCGTGCAGATAGATTACTTTGTTACCAGTAGGTCCGATCTACATACTGCGAGAATAATTTATTGGTAATGAACTGTAGATTAAAAATTAGGAAACTGCAAAAAGGTAGAAAAGTAATGAGATGGAACCTGGATAAACTGAAAGAACCTGACGTTTTTGGGAGTTTCAGAGGGAGCATTATGCAAGGTTTGACCGACATGGAGGAAAGTAATACAGTAGAAGAGGAATGGGTAACTTTGAAAGATACAGTAGTGAAAAATGTTCAAATGTTTGTAAAGCTTATCGGACTTAACTACGGGGTTATCAGTCCCTAAACTTACAAACTATTTATGAACTACTTACGAACTAGGACGGCAAAAATATCCATGCCCGAGGGGGATTCGAACCCCCGACAGTAGTGGCCGTGCAGACCGTGACTGAAGCGCCTCAGTCCCCGCGGCCACCGCGGCCGGCATACAGTTGTGAAGGCTGTACAGAATCTTATAGGCCGGAGGACCAGGCCTATTAGAAATCATTGGGTAACAAAGGTTAATTTGAACTTAATTGATTAAAGGAGAAATTATATAAAGAAAAGCAGCAATTGAATAATGCAAAAGGAAGCAAAGACGGCAGATTAGCTTAGCAGGAATGGCTAGAGGACAAATGCTATGTAGAAGCATGTATAACTAGTGGAAAGATAGACGAGGTGGAGTAGCCGAGCGGTCTAAAGCACCTCGCTGCGGAACGCGCGGTTGCTCGCCGTGGGGGTTCGAGTCCTCCCTGGGGCATGGGTGTGTGTGTCTTTGTCCGTAGGTTAGTTTACCTAGGTTTAAGTAGTTTGTAAGCTACGGACTGATGACCACGCAGTTTGGTCCGATAGAATTACAACATTTGAACATTTTAGAGGAAAGATAGATACCGCCTACAAGAAAATAAAAGAAACGTTTGGAGACAAGAAGAGCAGCTGTATGACTATCAAGACCTCTGATGGAAAACCATTACCAAGCAAAGAAGGGAAAGATGAAAGGTGTAAGGAATATATAGAAGGCCTGCACAAAGGAAATAAACTTGAAGGCGGTATTCTAGAAATGTAAGACGAAGTAGAGGAAGATGAGATAGGATATACTATACTGCAAGAAGAATTTGACAGAGCACTGAAACATTTGAGTCGATACAAGGACCCTGGAGTGGATTATATTCCCTCTGAATTGCTGTCATTGTTGGAAGAGCCAGTCATTAAGAAACTATTTCGCCATGTGCGCAAGATATATGAGACAGGGGAAATACCCTCAGACTTCAAGAAGAATCTAATGATTCCAATTCAGTAAGAGCCAAGAGGTCTGCACAAGTGTGAATATATTCTAGTATTCGATACATAATGCTTATGTTTAAATTGTGTCTCAACATTTAGTGTTCTGTAGGTGTTATGAAACAAATTGAAGTACCGTCGGCGGACAGGATGAACTGACGCCGTGGGGTGGATGAGACCTGAGGGCCAATTTCGTGAGGCCTGCTTTACGAACTGGGACACTCACCGTGCTGAGTAATAAGGAAGATCCCACAAACAGCGGCGTGGTTGTCATTCAGTCATTTAGTAAAAGCGAAAATTCGGGAGATGCTCTTTCCAGTGGTAGGAACTAAAAATAGAGGTGGTGCATCACATACAGATTAACTGCTGAAATTCCAGGGGAGTTCCTTCCATGAGTATCGCACCATATTACTTCACCAGAAAATCGTGGATATTGGAGTCCATACTGAGGTTTACTGACAACATTCTCCTGCATCACTCGTTAATTAAACATGGAAAAATATTCGTTACCATTCAACCACCATAAGTCGACTATTGGAGTACAGATATAGACGATGTTCAGCCCAATTAATTTTACCATCTCACAAATCGCCAAAATTGCAAGCTAATAGTTTTGTATCCACAGTAATTATTGCCTAAGAGAGTCAGTTGATTGATACTATTGAAAGCTGTTTGAAATGGAGAAGTCACTGGTAGAGCCTCGTGACAAGATGGCACTTACTGGATTTTAACTTAAAAACCTTTTATCGTTTATTAAGGCATTTCTGCTGTAGTACTAGCCAATAGTCGAATTTGATAATGTCACGTTGCCCTAGGTTGATGTAATTTTGTGTCATCTCAGCGCGCTAATAGAAAAACATATATTTTATCTTATAGAGAAGAAAGAGGTTTGGTGAGAAAATCCCGGGTTCTTTTAGAAGAACTGGAATGTTAACATTTTTTGTCACCCTTCTGTGATATCAGAGGACGCTAGAAAGAATCTGTTGTAGATTAGCGGTATTTGTTTCCATTACCACTGTCAGATATTGGAATTTATATGATTATCAATAAGGGTTATTGGAACTTGTAGAATATACACACTGGTCAAAACAATTAAGGAATCAGTTGCGATATCTAATTTCTGAAGTATTGTAATCGGCAGAATGAACTAAAATGGTTCGATGTCTTTCTGTCGGTTCTACGGATTGGAGACAACAGCATCACGGCAACCGAGATAGCGGTAATAACAGAAAGTTGCTGCAGAGGGGGTTGGTGTTCACTTGTGTTTACTCTACCAAACGAATTACGCAAGCAGTTGGGTTCAGATAGTGTAATGAGCAGGCAGTACAATTCAACAACGACGTGACTCACCAGAAGATGGCATGGAGAGCCATAGGAAGGTTAGAAGCGAAACAGAGACAGAGGGATGACGCTACAGCTACTGGTGTGTTCCAGGACCTGGACGCGATTTCAAACAACAGGAACTGTTAAATGAAGGCAAGGCCAAGGCCCTCCAAGGGTAACATCAGCAAGAGATGACCGTTATCTCCGGTTAACAGCCTGTCGCGACAGGAGGCTGAGTGCAACTCAGCTGCAACGAATCCACCAGGCAGAAACAGAACGCGCAATATAAACACAAACAGTCCGAAATTCCTTCGGGAATGTGGCCTCTGTGCACGGAGGCCTATGGTGTGCGTTCCATTAAAAGCACGACACCGTTTAGCCCGCAGAACTGGGCAATGGAACGTTGTAACGAAAGGCGCCGGGTGCTGTTCACGGATGAGTCAAGATTTTGTGTTCAGTCGGGCAAATTTCGTTCCCTCGTCTGGAGAGAACGTGGAACTCTGAACAATCCTGTTTGTGTGCAGGAAACGTCGCCATATCATGTTGGTGGACGAATGGTGTGTGCAGGAGTCGACAACATTGGCGGACGTACGGACGTCTATTGAGAATGGTGCTTTGACTGCTCAGAGGTAGAGAGACGACATCCTTCGACCTCTTGTTGTGACCTATGCTTGTGACTTAGGAGATGGGTTCCTTCTGGTGGACGATAATAATCGTTCTCACAGAGCTGCACAGGTGGACAACCTACTTGAAATTGAAGGAATTGGACGAATGGGGTTGCCAGCTTGTTCACCGGACTTAAACCAGATGACCATGTCTGGGATGCACTTGGCGGACGCACTGCAGCCAGACCAGCACCTCCCACAACGGTTGCAGAGCTGGATATTGCACTCATGGATGAAGGGCCAAATATCCATCTAGAGCTCACTGATAACCTCATACTGTCCATGCCACGCAGATGTGTATTTGTACTGGCCGTCGGAGTTAATCACACTCCATATTAGAGGCAAACTAGAATGACTTTTTAATTATTGTGGCAGCCCCATGGTACCTCGCTCTCAGGAAACGCTATGTAAGTAAAGAGCTGCGACAGCAAAATTTCGTACTATATCACACACAAATTACAATTGTAACCAATATCTGAATAAAATACGTTGAGTCGCCGGCCGCGGTGGCCGAGGGGACTGAGGCGCTCCAGTCACGGTCTGCACGGCCACTACGGTCGGGGGTTCGAATCCCCCCTTCGGCATGGATATTTGTGCCGTCCTTAGGATAAGCTAGTTCATAAGTAGTTTGTAAGTTTAGGGACTGATGACCCCGTAGTTAAGTCCCATAAGCTATACAAACATTTGAACATTTTTAAAATACATTACCATATGCATAATGTGTCTGATATCTCACATGATCCCTGTTTTGAAGAGTGTACATGTGGCTCAAAGTTTAGAGTAGGCAGTCATTTTAATAGCATCCGCAATGTGTATCAGCTTAGCGTGTGACATGTCAATAAGGGTGAGGCGATGCTTAATATTTTCATTTTCTGACTGAGGAACAGTACACCCGCTTCCAAAGAGTCAGTGGAGAGCCACAGGCTAAGACGCGTCTCACCCTTGGGGTTAATAAAACCGAACGGCGACATTAAATTTGATGTCTTATCAAACAATAGTGAGAAGCTATGAGTCATGGTAGACTTGATAGTCATTATTCGATATGTAATCTTCCCCTTAAATGAGATGAGAATGGGCACGCCTAACAGATGTGAACAACTGTCGGGATAGTTCCGTAGATCAACGAAGACCTCTCATGAGGATGGAAGTGTGGCGTAAGATCGCATCTTCTTTTCCAGAGTGACCTAGTAACGTACTCCACCTCTTCATGGAGGCTGGTTTTCGTTTGGAGTTCGCTGGGTGAAACGATTAGAATTGGAGCAGATCCATAATACAAGGGCCATTAGATTGTAGTGGGTGTTTGTCTCGAGACGACTAAATATCTCGAAAATGGAGAAAAGTTGATATTAGTACAGAGTACATCCGTCTGTGCTACAACCGCACACCTCTTAAGCACTCCTCTGCTTGTATCGAACAAATGGGAACCCCCATTTATTGGACATTAGTAGCCTAAGCAAAAAATACACAAGATTACTCAAATTATTGGTGGCGCTGTAATCGACAAACGACAAGTGTTCTTATTTTGGGGATTAATAACCAACGCCTTTTAGCCTACATTTTATTTACGTTCTAAATATAAGCCTTTGTGTTCTACCGCTTCATGTCTTATGTTAAAACTACTCCGCAAGAACCAAGATGCAGTGTATCGTGATTCCAGTTATCTCTGGATCGGTAGAGGAAGTTCGGTAGCGTGGTCTACCGGATCACCTAAACCTACGCCGCCGGCTTTGTTCTAGATGGATTAATTGAAAGACTAAGGGTATGCAGAAGTGACAGCTATTCGACAGAACACGATAGAAAGTATCAGACATACTTGGGCAGACATTGTATACACGCATTCCACCCACAAATTAATAAATGTTACGAAATGATACTTTTCACACTACATATAAATGACGTAGTACATAACTTTGTATGTTCAGTGAAGCTTTTCGCGGATGATGCAGTTTGTTACAAGGAGTGGCCATTGACCCTCATTATTAACTGGGGTTCGTATTATCATTACATAGCGAGGAAGAGCCTTCATTACACAATTGAAGAAAAATCACTGGAAGCAGCTACTTACATAACATTTCTGGGTGTATGCATACGGACGGGTCCGAAGAGGAATGACCTCATAAATTTAATAGTAAGGCAGAATGACATTCACTGGAAGAACACTGGGGACGTGTAGTTCATCAACAAATGAGGTAGCTTACAAAACACTCGTCCCACAAACGCTTGAATATTTTTCGTCATTGTGGGATGCGGAGCTGATGGGAGCGATAGAGATGTTAGAGAAGATACAGAGTACAGAAGCGCACTTCGTTACAGGTTTATTTCGGAAGCGCGAAGGGTTCACAGAGATGATTAGCCAATTCCAGTGACCGATGCTGCAAGGGAGGCATTCAGTAACACGATATAGGCTATGGTGAAAAGGTCTAAGAGTATAAGATTCTGGGAGAGTCATAAAACATATTAATACCTCCTACACATGTGATAAGAAAATAAAAACAGATAGATTAGATCCCACAAGGAGGCTTACAGGCAAGCATTCTTCCCGCGAATCATACGCAGTTGGAACATGAAAATAAGGAAGTTACAGTGATACACAAAGTGCCCTACGCCACACCCTGACTTGGCTTTCAAAGTATAGATGTAGATCTAGTTGTAGAAATAGAAAGTCATCAGTTTGTGCATTTGTTGTCGAAACTACGGTGAGGGGTAAGAAGACTCACCAAAATGAAGCAGCCCAGTGGTGAGACGCAGGAGGAGTCGAAGAAATTAAGTACACCAGGGCAAGGTGCAGCACGTCTCTCTCACAGTCAAACAGACCACTGGAGAGTCGATACAGGACACATCACAATAAAGCTCCATAATGGTCAGAAACAAGAGGACTTGTCGTCAAAGACAAGCAACCCCAATTGTGAGAGGCAAGAGGGATTGTTTGCACTAAGTACCCCAATGGTGAGAGATAGGAGAAATCGACTAGGCCAATCGTCCATTGGTGAGAGGTTCATACACATTGGTGAGAGGCAGCCGAACTTAACAAAATCAAGCAACTGAATGTTAAGCGTTAATAGTACTCACCAAATTCAAGCATTCTGGTGGTGAGACGAAGGAGACATCAAAGAAATCAAGTAGCCCCAATGGTGTGAAGCAAGAGGACTCACTGAACTCAGACACCCAAATGGTGGTAGAGAAAAGATCTTACAGAAGTCAAGCAGCACTAATGGTGATATGACTGAGACAACATAAAAAAACCAATATGAAGAGCCAAGAAGACTCTCGAAAACCAGAAACACCAAAAGTGAGAGACATATTTCACCAAAATCTTACAGCCTCAATGCTGAGAAGCAGGAAGACCCACTGAAATGAAGCACCCTGTAGTGAGGGGTAAGTACCAAAATGATGAAAAGCAATATGGCTTCCAAAAACCAAGCACCTCAATGGCAAGAGGCAAGAGGATTTGTCTGAATCAAATACCCCAATGGCGAGAAGTATGAGGAACTGCCAAAATGAGAAGGACGTTCACTCGCCCAAAATAAAACAATCCGTTGGTGATAGATAGCATGACTCGCCGAAATCAATCAGCCGCAACTGTGAAACACAGGTAAGCCGATTCAACAAAATAAAGCAACTCTATTGGGAGAGGCAATAGCACTGTTCCAAAATCAAGACCTTAAACTGTATGAGTCGAAAGAACTCTCAAAAATGAAGCACCAAAATGGTTAGAGGGAGAGGACTCATTGAAATCAAGCACCATAAAAGAAAAAGGTAAGATGGTTTGATGAAATCAAGCAACAGGGCTCAGTTAAATAAACTATCCCAATGGTGAGAAGCAGAAAGCCTCAAGGAAAACAAGCAGTCACAATGGTGACAGGCAGGAGGACACATGGAAAACAGACACCCAAATGGTGAGGTGCAAGAGGAATAATGAAACACAGACATCCAAATAGTGAAACGCAAACTGCTCGCTATAATGAAGCATCTCCAATAATGAGAGGCAGTGTGATGTACAACAATGGAAAGAAGCTAGAGTGCATATCTAAACCCAGCAGGATTAATGGTGAGTGGCACGAACAATCGCTAAAATCAAGCCTCCATGCTCGAAAAGATAAGAAGCAAGAGGATTCACTGATATCAAATATCCAATTAGTGACAAGCACGATTATTCCGAAAAATCAAACAACCCAATGTCGAGAGACAAGAGAAGTCGTTCAGAATCAAGAACACCGGCGAGAGACAATAGGTCTCTACGAAATCGCGTACACTAAAGGTGAGAGGCAAGTGGACTGATCGTATTCAAGCACAAGAGGATCCACACTAAAGACACTACAGTCTTATGCACTCCAATGGTGAAACACAGGAGCAAGACTACTGCCGAAAATCAGCCATTTTACTGGTGAGGTTCTAGAGGACTTGAGAAAATCACTGGGGAAAGGCAAGAACACTCGCCAAAATTAGGCACCCAGTTGTTAGAGGCATGAAGAGAAGCACGAAAAATCAGTCACGCCAGTGATGACAGGTAAGAGACCCCAGTTGAGAGAGACAATAAAACTTGCGGAATTCAAGCATCCCAATAGTGAGAAGAAAGAGAACTACGCACATCAGTGAGTGGTGAGACGTAAGAGGTCTTACTGTGAATTCAGGCACGAAAATGGTGAGAGGCAAGAGGACTCGTTCAAAATGAAGCATCCAAAAGCATTCAGGCATTCAGGATTCAAAATATGAAAGGAGAGAGTATGTGCCGAAAAGTAGACGCACAACATAAAAACCCAAGTAGTTCTTGAAAACCAAGCACCCCAATGCACATAGTTAAAAAGGTTTCACAGTAGCAAGCACTACAGTTTGAGTAGTATTCGCTAAAATGAGCACTCCAGAGAAAAACGAATTCTCTCAAATCAATCAAGCTGACAGTAAGTAGTAAAACAAACCACACAACTCACGCACCCAAATGGAGAGAGATGCAAGAGAAGACATTTAATTCAAGAACTTTCATAGGCCTTGCTGAAATCAAGCACCCCAATGGCGATAAACTAACTAGCCTAGATTCAAGTATCCAAATAGAGGCATAGACATCAAGCCTTGGTTAAAGTCAATAACTCTAATGGCGAGAAGCATGAGGTCACACAGAAATGAAACACCCTAACGACAAGACGCTAGAAGAATCACCTAAAATCGCATATGTAAACGTGTCAATAGTTAGAGTAGGAAGTCTCACTAAATCCATTGCCTTAATAGTAAGAGGTAAGGGGGCCCACTCAAAAGAAACACCCAAATGGTGAAAGGAGGGGCAAGGCAAGATGACTTGCAGAATTCAGGCACCCAAATGATGAGAGCCAAGAGGATTGTAGAAATCATACACCCCAGTTGTGAGAGGCTAGAGGCAACACATCAATCTTCAGAGGGAGAAGTACTCACCCAATGGTGAAAAGGAAGAAGACATACCAAAATTCAAGCTCCATAATAGTGAGAGATAGGGGAACTCTCTGAAATCATCAACCGATTGGTGAGGGACCAGAGGATTCGCTAAAAATCAAACACCAAAATGGTGAAATGCACAAGGACTCGACTGAATCATTCCCCAAGTGGGTGGTAAAATAACTCTTTAAACTGACTCACAGAAATAGTGAGAGGCAGGATGACTAGCCAAAATGCAACAGCCCAATGGCAAGTGGCTCGTTGAAATCTAGTACCCCAATGGCGAGAGGCATGAGGAGTTGCCAAAATGAACTATCCGACTGTTGAAGGGCAAGAGGACTAGCCCAGATGGAGCCTCCCAGTGGTAATACACAGGAGGACTTGAAGAAATCGTCAGGTCTCAATGGGGAGAGACAAGTGCACCCTGAAAAATGAGGCATCCTAATGTTGTGCAGCAGGAGGTACCACAATAAACAAGCGTACCCAAGAATTAGAGGGTACGATTCTCATGCAAAATCAACCACGAATATCATTAGGGGCAGGAAGACTCTACAAGAGTCTACACAGAATAATGCATCCTAATGGTGAAATGCATGAGGACTTTCAGAAAACAAACATTCCCAATAATCCGATGCAAAAGAAATCTAGCACTCCCAATTATGATAAAACACTCACCTAGGCTCAAGCACCCTAATGGAGACAGAGATATCAAGCTTTGCTAAATGTCAAAAACTCTAATTGCGAGAAGCACGAGGTCTCACAGAACAGGAGTACCCCAATAATAAGAGGTAAGAAGAATCACCGAAAATTGTAAACAGAGACATCAAGCCTTGCTTAAATTCAACAACTCTAATGTTGAGAAGTAGGGAGTTGTACAGAAATTATGGAGCCCCAGCCACAAGAAGCAAGAAGAATCACCGAAAATCAAACATGTCAATAGTGAAAGCAGAGAGACTCACTGAATCCTTTATCTTAATCGTGAAGGGCAAGACGGCAAGTAAAATAAAGTAAAATTAAAAACACCCAAATGGTGAAACTGGGGTACTGCTGAAAATCATGCCCAACCCCTCAAACTTAGATAAGAGGGGAAGTTCTTGCCAATATTAGGAATGTCAGTCATGAGAGGCAAGAAGGATAGCCCAAATTAATAACCGCTGGTGTTGAGAGGCGTGAGGTCTCACTGAAATCAAACATTCCCATGGTGAGACAAAGAAGGGATAGCCAAAATCATGGAATCTCATTAGTGCAAGAGAAGAGGACTCTCAAAAGTAAAAAACCCAAATGGTAAGAGACAAGAAGTCTTAACCGAAAGCAAACACCTCAATCATTAGAAACAAGAATTAATAGGCAAAAGCAAGCACGAAAGTCTTGAGGACAAAAAGACTCGCCGAGAGTCGAGAACACTCCATTAGTGGAAGGTAAAATGGCTCGCTAAAAATTAAGTACCAAAATGTTGAGACACATGAGGGCTCGCTCAAATCTAGCACCACTATGGAGAACGGCAGTAATCTCACTGAAATCTGGCAATCCAATGACGAGAGGCAAGAGATCTCGTTAAAAAGAGACCTCAAGGATGAGATTAGAGAAGAACCACACAAAATCATTCACCCCAATAGTCAGAGGCTAGATTACTCATAAAATTAAGGCACCCAAATGATGAGAGCCAAGAGGACTCTTAGTAATCAATGACCACAATAGTGGAAGGCTAAAGGAATTGATGTACCCACACATCAACCTTCATAGGGAGGAGCACTCACCCAGTGGTTAAAAGGAAGAAGAATTATCAGAAATGAAGCACCGTAATAGTGAGAAACAGAACTCATTGGTATCACCAACCCAGTGGCGAGGGACCAGAGGAATTGCTAAAAATCAAGCATCAAAATGCTGAAATGCACAAGGACTCGTCTCAATCATTCTCCAAGTGAGTGGGAAAATGACTACAAATTCACTCACCAAAATAGTGAGGTGACTCGCCAAAATGCAACAATCCAATGGTGAGTGGCAAGTGGCTCGTTGAAATCTAACACCCCAATGGCGACAGGCATGAGGAGTTGCCAAAATGAACTACCTGAGTGTTGAAGGGCTAGAGGACTGGCTCAGATGAAGGTTCCCAGTGGTAATACACAGGAGAACTTGACGAAATCATCAGGTCTCAATGGTGAAAGACAAGAGCTCTATGAAAAATCAGGCATCCTAATGTTGTGCAGCAGGAGGTCTCACCAAAAACAAGGGTCACTAAGAATTAGAGGCTATGATTCCCATGCAAAATCAACCACAAATATCATTAGGGGCAGGAAGACTCGCCAAGAGTCTACACAGAATAATGTATCGTAATGGTGAAATGCATGAGTACTTTCAGAAAACAAACATCCGCAATGATAGAATGCGAAAATTTTCGTTTATTATGAAGGCTGAAAATAATGAGGTCCAAAAAGACTCTCCAAGCGTCAACACAGGAATCGTATGAGGCAAGAATAATAGCTCAAACTAAATCACCTCAGTGGTAAAATACAAGAGAACTCACCAAAAGTAAGAATGCCAATGATCAGTTCAGAATGCTTTCATCCAAAGTCAATCACCTCATTCGTGATGGACTGGAAGACTCATGAAAACAGTCAGCACTTTAGTGGTGGAAAATAAGAAAACTTTCTAAAATCAGGGACAACAGACGTGAGTCACTACAGTGATACTCTACGAGATCTAGCGGTCCTAATTATGATAAAATACTCACCTAGAGTCAAGCATCCAAATGGAGACAGAGACATCAAGTCTTGCTTAAGGTCAAAAACTCTAACTCTGAAATGGACTACCCCAATAATAAGAGGTAAGAAGAATCAGCGAATATCAAACGTGTCAATCGTGAGTGCAGGAAGACACACTGAATCCATTACCTTAATAGTGAGGGGAAAGAGGGACACATCAAAAGAAACAAAAAATGGCGAAAGGAGTAGGACTGGTGTAAATGATGCGCACCCCCTCCCCCTAAGGGTAAGAGGGATAAGGGGAAGATCTTGCCAAAGTTGGGCGTGTCAGTGATGAGAGGAAACAAGGGTAGTCCACATAAATAATCGCCAGTGGTGATAGGCATGTGGTCTCACCCAAATCAAACACCCCAATGGCAAGATAATGAAGGATTCACTGAAATCATGGAACCTCAATAACGTGAGAAAAGAGGACTCTCCAAAATGAAACACCCTAATGGTAAGAGGCAGAAAGTCTTGCCAAAAGCAAGCACCCCCAGTTATCAGAAGCTAGAATTCACAGAAAAAATCAAGCACGAAAATCGTGAGTTCAAGAAGACTCACTGAGAGTCGAGCACTTTATTGGTGTGAGGCAAAATGACTCGCTAAAACTAAAGCACCAAAATGTTGAGACACACGAGGACTCACTGAAATCTAGGACTACAATGGAGAACGGCAGAAATCTCACTGAAATTGGGCAATCCAATGGTGAGAGGCAAGAGATCTAGGTAAATACGAACCTTAAGGATGAGATTAGAGAAGAACCTCACAAAATCCTTCACACCAATTGTAAAAGGCAAGATGACTTGCAGAATTCAGGCAACCAAATGGTGAGGGCCAAGAGAACTCGAAGAAATCAATCTCCCCAATTGTGAAAGCTTAGAAGAATCTGTGTAAGAACATTTCAACCTTGAGAGGGATGAGCACTCACCCAGTGTTCAAATGGTAGAAGAATTATCAGAAATTAAGCACTGTAGTAGAGAGAGAAAAGAGAACTCGCAGAAATCAGCAACCCAATGGTGATGGACCAGAGGATTCGATAAAAACCAAGCACCCAAATTGTGAAACATACGAATACTCGTGGTAATCATTACCAAAGTGAGTGGGAAAATGACTTTATTCACTCACCGAAATAGTGAGAGGCAGAGTGATTCGCCAACCCAACAGTGAGTGGGAAGTGGCTCATTGAAATCTAGTACCTCAATGGCGGGAGACATGAAGATTTGCCAAAATGAACCACCTCAGTGTTGAAGGGCGAGAGGACTCGCTGAGACGAAGCATGCCAGTGGTAACACATGGGAGAACTTGACGAAATAATCATATCTCAATGGTGAGAGACAAGAACACTTTGAAAAATGAAGCATCCTGGTTGTGAGCGCAAAACTCACCGAAAAGAAGCATCCCTAATTAGATACTATGATTGCCATGCAAAATGAACCATGAATATCGTTAAAGAGAAAACGGCCGGCACTCCAGTGATGAAAAACAAGAGAACTCGCTCAAATCAGAGACAACACTGTAGCATTTCCAATAATAATAATAAGACTCACCTAGACTCAAGCACACAAATGGAGACAGAGACATCAAGTCTTGCTTAAGGTCAAAAACTGTAATGGCTAGGAGCACAAGGTCTCACAGAAATGGAGTATCCCAATAATAATAGGTAAGAAGAATCCCCGAAAATCAAACATGTCAACAGTGAGAACAGGAAGACCCACTGAATCTATAACCTTAATGGTGAGGGGCAAGAGGTCCAGCGAAAGTAACACCCAAATGGTGAAAGGGGGCGAGAGACTGGTGTAAATCAAACCCCTCCCCCAAGAAAAAGGTAAGAGTGGGAGATCTAGCCGAAATCGGGCATGTCAGTGATGAGAGGCCCAAATTAATAACCGCCAGTGGTGAGAGCCATGAGGTCTCACCGAAATCAAACATTACACTCGCGAGACAAAGTAGGACTCACCGAAATCACGGAAAATCAATTGTGTAAGGCAAGAGGGCTCTTCAAATTCGAACACACTTATGCCAAGAGGCAGAAACCTCAATCATCAGAAGCTAGTATTCTCAGGCAAAATCAAACACGAAAATCGTGAGTACAAGAAGACTCGCTGAGAGTCGAGCACTCTATTGGTGCAAGGAAAAATGGCTCGCTGAAACTAAAGCAATAAAATGTTGAGACGCACGAGTGCTCGCTGATATCTAGCACCACAATGGAGAACGGCGAAAATCTCACTGAAATCGGGCAATCCAATGGTAAGAGGCAAGAGATCTCGCTTAAAAGGGACCTTAAAGATGAGATTAGAGAAGTACCACACAGAATCCTTCACCCCAATCGTCAGAGGCAAGATGACTTGCAGAATTCAGGCACCCAAATGGTGAGAATAAAGAGCACTCGTAGAAATCAATCTCCCCAATTGTGAAAGCTTAGAAGAATCGGTGTAAGAACATTTCAACCTTGAGAGGGAGGGGCACTCACCCAGTGTTGAAAAGGTAGAGGAATTACCAAAAATCACACACTGTAATAGCAAGAGACAGGAGTACTTGCTGAAATCATCAACCCTGTGGTGAAGGACTAGAGGAATCGCTCAAAATCAAGCACCAAAATAGTGAAACGCAAAAGGACTCGTCGTAATCATTCCCTAAGAAGGTAGAAAAATAACTACAAATTCATAGGAAAATAACTACAAATTCACTTACCGAAAGAGTGAGAGGTAGGATGACTAGCCAAATGCAACAACCCAATGGTGAGTGGCAAGTAGCTCGTTGAAACCTAGTACCCAATGGGGAGTGTCATGAGAACTCATCAAAATCAACTACCTCAGTCTTGAAGGGCGATAGGACTTGCTGAAATAAAGTATCCTTGTGGTAACACACAGGAGGACTTGGTAATACACAGTAGGACTTGACGATATCATCAGGTCTCAATGCTGAGAGACAAGAGCACTCCTGGAATATCTGACATTGTAATGGTGAGCAGCAGGAGGTCTCACCAAAAATGAGCATCCCCAAAAATTAGAAGTTATGATTCCCATGCAAAATCAATCATGAATATTGTTAGAGGAAAGAAGTCCCGCCGAGAGTCAACACAGCATAAAGTAATCCAATGTTGAAAAGCAGCAGGACTCTCAGAAGAAAAAAACATCCGAAATTGTCTAACCCTAAAACTTTCGTGCAATATGAAGGCTGAAAATCATGAGGTCCAAGAAGACTCACCAAGACACAACACAGTGAAGGTGCGAGGCAAGAATATTAGCTCAAACTTATTTACCCCAGTGGTAAGATACAAGAGAACTCACCTAAAGTACGAATGCCAATGATCAGTTGAGAGTGCTTTCGTCCAAAATCACGTCATTAGTGATGGACTGGAAGACTCATGAAAACAGCTGGCACTCCAGTGATGAAAAATAAGAGAAGTCGCTAAAATCAGGAAAAGCAGTGGTGATCCGCTACAGTGGTAGTCTACAAAATCTAAAATTCCCAATGATGATAAGAAGTCTCGCCTAGACTCAAGCACCCAAATGGAGACAGAGATATTTCAAGCCTTGGTTAAGATCAAAAACTCTAATGGCAAGAAGTATGAGGTCTCACAGAAATGGAGCACCCCAAAATAACAGGTAAGAAGAATCACCGAAAATCAAACATATTAATAGTGAAAGCAGAAAGACTCACTGAATCCATTACCTTAATGGCAAGGGGCAAGACAACTGGTGGAAATCATGTCCTACCCACTAAATTTAGGTAAGAGGTGAAGATCTTGCCAATATCAGGAATGTCAGTCATGGGAGGCAAGAAGGATAGCCCAAATTAATAACCACGAGTATTGAGAGGCAAAATCATGGAATCTCAATGTTGCAAGACAAGAGGACTCTCAAAAGTAAAAAGCCCAAATGGTAAGAGACAGGAGGTCTTACTGAAAGCAAGCACCCCAATCATCAGAAGCAAGAATTAACAGGAAAAATCAAGCACGAAAGTATTGAGAGCAAGAAGACTCGCCGAGAGTCTAGCACTCCATTAGTGTGAGAAAAAATGGCTCGCTGAAAGTGAAGCATCAAATTATGTAGACAGAAGAGGCTCGCTCAAATCTAGCACCAAAATGGAGAATGGCTGGAAGTGTCACTGACATCAGGCAATACAATGGTAAATTGCAAAAGTTCTCGCTAAACAGGAAGCTTAAGGATGAGATTAGAGAAGAACCACACAAAATCCTTCACCCATACAGTCAGAGGCTAGATTATTCATTGAATTCAAGTACCCAAATGGTACGAGCCAAGAGGACTCATGGAAACCAATCACCACAATAGTGGAAGGCTAGATGAATTGATGTACCCACACATCAACCTTCAGAGATAGGAGTACTCGCCCAGTGGTTACAAGGAAGAAGAATTATCAAAAATGAAACACTGTAATAGTGAGAAAAAGAAGAACCCATGACATCGTCAACACAGTGGTGAGAGACCAGAGAAATCGCTAAAAATCAAGCATCAAAATGGCGAAATGCACAAGGACTCGTCTCAATCATTTTCCAAGTGAGGGGGAAAATGACTACAAATTCACTCACCTAAATAGTGGTGAGATGCAGGACGACTCGAAAAATGCAACAACCGAATGGTGAGTGCCAAGTGGTTCAGTGAAATCTAGTACCTCAATGGCAAGAGGTATGAAGACTCGCCAAATTGAACTACCTGAGTGTTGAAGGGCAAGAGGACTTGCTTATATGGAGCATCCCAGTGGTAATATACAGGAGGACTTGACGAAATCATCAGGTTCCAATGATGAGTGACAATCATACTAATGTTGTGTGGCAGGTGGTCTCACCGAAAACAAGCATCTCTAATAATTAGAGGCTATGATTCCCATGTAAAATCAACCGTGAATACTATTAGGGAACAGAACATTTGCTAAGATTTGAGCAATCCAGTTCTGTGAAGCAAGAAGACGCTCTGCAAATGAAGCACTCAAATTGTGTCCAGCATGAACACTTGCTGGAACGTGAATACTGGAGTGTTGAGGAAGAAGGGGTCTCTCTGAAATTAAGTACCCCAATGTTGAGAGGCAAGAGTTTTCCGTAAAGAAAGGATCATTATAATGAGATTAAAAAACAATCACAGAAAATCTATAACCAGAATGGTTAGAGGCAAGAAGATTCACATTATTCAGGCGCCCAAATAATTCGTGGAAGATTACTCAACAAAATGAAGCAGTCCTAATAGTGGCTAGAAAGACATGCTCAAAATCAAACACATGATAATGAGAGGGGTGAGGAATACAACATATCAATGGCGAATGGCAAGTGGACTCGTCGAAATGAGAGCACCCCAATGGTGATAGGCCATAGCACTTTGTGTTATGAACACTCAAATCTTCTGAGGGATTTGCCGAAATTCAGCAACCCACATGGTTAGATGCAAGTAGACTCATCACAATCTAGCACCTCAGTGGTGAGACACATAAGGTCTCGCAAAAAATCAAGCATCTTAATGTTGAGAGGTTAGAAGACTCGCTGAAATCAACCATCATAATGGTGAGTGTCAAGAATTCTAATCAAAATCTCTCACCCCAGCGGTGAAAATCAAAAGGACTCTCCAAAATCAAGCACCAAATGGTGAAATACAAGAAGCCTCGACAATTATCAAATATCACAACAATGAGAGGCAAGACGGTTCGCTAAATTCAAACAGCCCAGTGCTGAGAGATAAGTGGAGTCAATAAATTCAAGCACTCAAATGCTGAAAAATTAAGAAATTAAGCTCCAAGAATTATCATAGGCAGGAAGAATCATCGAAATGAAGCTTCTCAGAGAAAAGACAGGAGGACTTCATGAAATAATGGAGCCTATGTGATGACGACTAGCCAAAATCAGATATCATAAATGTGAGAGCCAGAAGGATTCCCCTAGAAACAAGCACCCCCATTTGTGTAATGCTAGAATTCTCATCCAAAATCAAACACAAAAATGTTGAGGAGCAAAACGTTTCGCCGAGAGTTGAGGACGGCTTTGGTGAGAGGGAAGAAGGCTAGCCCAGACTAAATCATCTCATTGGTGACACGCAAGAGAACTCACCGAAAGCAAGAATGACAATAGTCAGTTGCTACAGTGTTAATCCAAAATCCATTAACCCAAAGGCGAGAGCAAAAGGACTCGCTCAAAGCTGAGCATTTCAATGGTGAAAAGATTGGGATCTCGCCAATATCAAGCAACACAGTACAGAGTCGCAGGAGGGATACTCAACAAAATGTAGCAATCCCAATAATGAGAGAAAGGAAGACTTCCCCAAACTCTAGCACCCAAATGGAGAGGAACTGCAGGCCCCACAGAAACTCAACAACTCCAGTGGTGACAAGTACAACGTCTCACAGAAATGAAGCACCCCAATGGTGAGAAACAGGTGGTCTCGTTTAGTCACTCCAGTGGTGAAAACCGAGAAGAACCAACCAAAATCAAGCACCTCAATAGTAGAGCAGGAGAAGTAAATGAAATCCATCACCTCAGTGGGGAGGAGCAAGAGCGTCCACTCAAAATGATTATGCTCTCCAAACATGAAAGGGAAGAGGACTCGCCAAAATCGATCATGTCAGTGATGAGAGGAATGAAGGCTAGACATCAGTCATCTCATAGTGAGAGGCATGAGGTCTCACCAAAATGAAGCACTGATGGTGAGAGACAAGAACAGTCGCAAAAATCAAGCATCTCGATGATGAGACAAAGGAGGGCTCACACTAATTATGGAGCCCCAATAGTGAGAGACAAGTGGACTCTCTGAAATCAAGCATTCTAGTGATGAAATGCAAAAGGTTTCAGTAGAATCACACACCCCAGTGATAAAAGGCGAACTGCGCAAAATCCATCACCTCAATAGTCGGAGGTAAGAGGACTTCCAGAATTCACGCAAATGGTAAGTGGATAGAGAACTCACGAAAATCAAACAATATCAATGGTGGCAGCCAAGAGAACAAGAAATCAGATACACAAATCGCGGGAGGCGAGAAAATACGCTCAAAATCAAGAACCCACTAATGAAAGGGATTAGGGATCACCAAAATTAAGCACATCAATGGAGATAGGCAAGCGCTTCCAACAAAGACGATTTGGTGGAAAAGCACTTCAATTATGAGAGAGAGGAGTTAAGGATTACAAGACGAAATCAACCAGCCCCAGTTGAACTGGTAAAAATCAGTTACCTCAATGGTGAGGTACTAGAGGAATCGCTAAAAATGGAGCACACGAATGGTGGTAGACAGAAGGACTCACCTAAATCATTTTCCCAACATGGAGAGCAAAGATATCTCTGTGAGTTCACTTGTCCGAACTAAGTGAGATGGAGGTTGACTTGCCGAAATCTTGCACCCCAAAAATGAGAGGCTAGTGACCCTTCGAAATTTAGCATCCCAATAGTGACAAGCAAGAAAACTCGCCCTGAAGCAATTCAATACTGAGAGGCAGTAGTACTCACTGAAATGAAGCACTCTAGTGTTAAAAGACCAGAAACTAGCCAAAAGTAATCACCTTAGTAGTGATAGGGATTAGGACTTTCCAGAATCAATACCATCAGTTGTGAGGAGCAAGTGGACTCGCCGAAATCCAGTAGCCCAACATGAGATGCCAGTGAACTCATCACAGTCATTGGGGAGAGATAAGAGGTCTCGCCCAAAATCCAACATCCTCGTGGTGAGAGGTTAGAGGACTGACCAAAATTAGGCACCATAATGGTGACTAGGGGAAGGAAGAATCACCCAAATTTAAGCACCCCAATAGTGAGAGATAGGAAGTCTCACTGAAATCACGTCAGTGGAGAGGTCTCCCATAAAAGTAAGTATCCAGATAGGGAGGAGGAAGAGGACTCACTGAATTCAGGCCCCAAAATAGTGAGGATCAAGAAGACACGCAGAAATCTCTCAGTCCCAGTGGCGAGAGCAAGAGGATTCTCTGAAATCAAGCACGAAAATGATGTGAGGCAAGAGAACTCCCCAAATCTAAGCACCCCACTGGCCTGGTGCTAGTATTCTCGTCCAAAATCAACCACCTCAATCGTGAGGGGCAAGAAGACACGTGAAAGGTCAAGCCCTCCATTGGTGAGAAGAAAGACTCGCTGTAATCGATCACTCCAATGGTGAGAGGGAGGTGTTCTCACTGAATTCAAGCAGCCCAATCGTGATAGAGGAAAAATTACTCAAAATTTAATATTCCATTGTGATTGACTCTCTGAAATCAATCGTCCCAATTATAAATGCAAGAACTCGTTCAAAAGCAAGCACCCAAATTTTTGTGAGGCAGGAGAACTCGCGTAAATCACGGCTCTTAATGGTTAGGGGGAAGACTACTAGTCATAAACAAGCACCTCACTGGTGACAGACACAGATAGTCTGGCAAATGAAGCACTCCGGTGGTGAGATACTCGAGGATTCATTGAAATCAAGTATCTTAATGGTGAGACGTAACCCCTACTTCGAAAGGCAGGAGGCCTGAAATAAAGCACCTTAAGGCGAGATGAAAGAAAACTCGCTCATTATCAAGCACCACAATGTACAGAGGCAAGAGAACTTGACAAACTCATGGATTCCTATGGTGGGAGGCAAGAAGAGTCGCCCTAAATCGAGATCCGCAATGGTGAGTGTCAAAAGGACTCACATCATACCAAGCGCCGCAATGGTGATAGACATTAGTCGGCGGAATCAAGCACCCCACAAATCTTGAGATTATAAGAACTAGCCGAAATATAGCAGCCAAATAATTAGGGGCATGTGGACCTTCGAAATGAAGCCCACCAATGACGTAAAACAGCAGCTCCAATGGTGAGAGGCAAGGGGTTGCTGAATTCAGTATCGCGATTTGAACCACAAGGTATTATATCCGCGTCATAGTTCAAGTCCAGTCAAATCGTGAAAAAAAGGGGTCAAAGTGGAAAAATTTGGTGTAATTGTTTTTAGTGGTTTATTCCATGTTTTCTGGTGTGCTGAACAAGACTCTGCAGTTGTCCAATACAAATGTACATGGCAAATATGAGAAATCCTCAAAAAACCACTAGAAACACAAATTTCAGTGATTTTCAGCTTACAAGTTGCAAAGAAATCTATTTACACAAAAAGAGACCCAGTAGTAAAATTAAGAGGAGAATAGTACATACAATTCTGTAACTTTTTTGTCCGTTGTATTGTTTCCGCGTAAAAGAGCGTTGAAGAATCGGTGAAATCAGTAAATTTTGGAAAATTACATTTCAAGTTTATCTTCAAGAGAATCGTTTCGTGTGCAGTTGGTTGCCTTTCAACGTGTTTACCATGTAAGCAGCTCTTCTGTTTGTGAGCTCAGGTGCGCGCTGCCCGCCTACCTGTGGCTGCGCCGCTGCCCTTAACTCAGGGGCTGTTCCCCAGTTTGTGTACGTTCCCTGCCGTCATCCTGCCATTTCTCTTTCTCTGGACGACCTTAATCTATTTTCGTTTTTATTTTCTTTGAGGTACAGCTCAGCACCTCGGGACCAATGTCGAGTGATAAGTGTTTTATTTTGAGAAGGATTTAAGTGAGGGTACAGTGAAAGTGATCAAAGAAAAAAAAAAAAAATAGAAACTTTTACGTGATGCTAGTAAAAATGATTGGAATGGGGCTGTTTAAGCGGCTGAAATATCTGTTAGCGAACATGTTTCATATCAGAAAAGTAACATAAATGAAATAATGGTAGCTGCGTACTTGAAGAAAGCTACTCAACCAAGCACTTCTTCAGGAAAATTAAGATTATCCTCTGAATATTTCTACTGCAGAACACAGTGTTTTGTGTGTGGGACAGGTATTCCTGAAGATTACACGAGGTCACAACAATGGCTACCTCCTTATAAACGTAATTTAGTGCATCTGGTGACGAAAATAAAGATGAAGGACACCGTTATAAACAGGTTCAACTACGTGGAGAAGATTTCGGTGTAGTAGTTATCAACAGGATCTAGCCGATAACAGGCATGGTCGATGCTGACTTTAGGTAGCATGATGAATGTTTAAAGAACTCTTTACATTAGTAGGCTCCGTGATGATAAAAAGAAAACCGTTGGTCCTCACGCTGAAGGGGTTAAGAGAGTTATGAATGACAGTTTCATTTTTATAGAAAAGAATGAAAAGGAATGTCAGTTTTCATTAGACCAGCTAATAACTCAGATAGAGGGGAACTACAGTTCTGAGAGAAGAACTATAATACAACATTTATTGGATACATATGGGTAAGATGTTGTCATATTAAACATCAAAAAGAATATAATCATATGTTACAAAAATAAAGTCTATAAGATTTTGACTAATGCGTGGTACATGGAAAGACATTCTTGTGTTAGTTGAGACATCATCTGTCATAATTATTGAAGAGATACGATCAATACCGTATGCTATTGACGACTATCCTCGTCCTGATTCTTTCTTGGACAAAAATAAATGTCGTTTCCTTGACGTTCTCGAAGTTTCTTAGAAAGACTGATACTGAAGAAGAAGCGAGCAAACACTGGAAAGTGGAAAAGAAAGTTTTACGCATTTCGCACAGTGTTTTTAAAGCCAACTTCTTTGCTTTATCCCTTACAATTTGGGCTATCAGCTTTCTTTTATAAGAAGTGTGGATCACGAAAACTTATTATTATGTCATCTTTGGAATTTTGCGCCTCTTATTTCGAAGCTGTTCTTCTTGAAGTTTCAGCAGTCGTGAGACCATCACTACAAATAGATTCGACAGTTTTCCATCAATTTGTTAAGCTGATATTAACACGCGTACAGTGGATGGATATAATGCCTTCCATGCAATGGGGGAAATACATTTGATAACCTCTAGAAATGCTGGAAGGAAGGAAAGAATCTTGGAATTTAACGTCCCGTCGACAGCGTGATCATTAGAAACGGAGCTTACGGTCAGAGTGTTTAGGTAAGGATTTGGAAGGAAATCGGCCGTGCCCTTTCAAAGGAACCATTCCGGCATTTGCCTGGAGTGATTTAGAGAAATCATGGAAAACCTAAATCTATATATCGGATTTGGAGGTAGATTTGAACCACCGTCCTTCCGAATGCGAGTCCAGTATGTTAGCACTGCGCCACCTCGCTCGGTCTAGAAATGCTATTGCTACGAATCAAAGAATTGTCCTAGTAAAGGAAACAGTACCAGATCAACTAATAGGTGAGAAGGGAGCTGTTACCTGAAAATATTTTGAGAAGACAGGTAATCTTCTCTATAGCCTGTGCCAACGCTACAGCCACCAGCATCAGAAGCAACTTTGAAACTTATTTCTTGCAAATGCATGAAGACCTGTCAAATCAACTGTGGATGCAAGAAAGAAGGTTTCAACTGTTCCAATATATGCGAGAACAGCTGCAATAACATGGACGTTGCAGAAATTGAAGAACAAATTTTCTGAATCATATGAAGATAACTATGCAGAAAAACAGCAGTTCTATAGTACCTTTACGAGTATTTCTTCACTTACTACTGACTTGTGATTGAAAAAAAGTTTGTTAATAAATACTTCTTTCATAGCTATTCAGTACATTATAAAGTATTTGGGATTACGACACTGTTTTAGACGTTGAAGTTCTAGAAGGCTATTCCGAAGAAATTACATAAGCCGCATCTAAGAAGGCCCATATTGCCACATAAATACATGTAAAATTGCACAGAGATTGGAAAATATATAATGTAATTTTTTTTGTTGTTTTCCAAAAATGACTGATTTCCCCAACATTTCACCAGTGTTTTGTGTGGAAAACATAGGACTTACAAAAAATATTACAGGCCTAAACTGTAGGTAATTTTCCCCTTTATTTTACTACTGGGCTATTTTTTGTGTAAATAGCTTGCTTTTCAAGTTAGAATCTGAAAACCATTAAAAATTTAATTTTATCGGCCGAAATTTTTGTTGGACATCTTCTGATTCGTGTTCAGCACTTCAAAAATATAAAATAAACCACTAAAAACAAATACCAAATTTTTCCAGTCCCAACTACCATTTTAATGGACTATTCCTGGATCACGATAAACGTGGTTTCTAATTACATGCTGAAACCGCAAACTTTTATGATATGTAGAATCATATCTGCAACACTCAATAAATATTAATGTCAACAACAGATATTGAAACACAAAGGCGAACATTTTCGTCCTTAATGAAACACATGTGATGCATCAGTTCTTAATCGTGAGTAATACCACAGTGATTTTTAGTCCATTACAGCAAAATGTGCCACGAATGGAAAAAAAAAGAAAAATAATTTGAGTAAACCTTGCGTATTTTTTGTTGTACAGTCAGAATATGCACAAAAAAGGGGATTCATATTGACAAATATCATGTAATCACGTCCACTTAGGAGGGGTTTTTGAAAATGTCCATCTGTATAAGAAACACATGTCTTCTTTACTAAAGTTAACGTATCTGAGGTTCAGGAAAGCGTCTTATAACAGGGATGTTCTGGCCTGCAGTAAATCTTTTTGTTATAAATACTTACGAAATGTTGGAGAGTATCTGCTTCATCTAGGAAAATATCAATTCTCAATGTTAGATGCACATGGTATAAAACAGCAGGTGACATTTTACCGACACGACAAATATGAACGTATCATTTACAGTTATCTAGTTTGTTGCGAAGACCTGACTGTTGCACAGATGTTGTTTGGAGACATTGTGCTACTACGAAGAGGAGTAGTACTTTTTTAGAAAGTTTTTTAGTATAAAAATGCAGTCTTCAGGGAAAAGATGGAAGCCTGATGGGTGTTGGAGTATTTATAACACGCTCGATCATTCTCCAGCACGTGTAGCAACATTAACGAGTCTGGCGTTACCCCTCAACACACTCGATAGACTAAGTATGTTAGAGAATGTTTTTCGGCTGTTAGTCACACGAACATTTGCTTAGACCACGTATTCTATCGCGTACTAAATGAAACATCATTCCGGAGTGTAGTTGTTTCCACAAAAGTTGAGACTGGAAGAGGCCACAAAAGCGTACGCTTCACAGCATTTCATTTACTTCTGTTTGCGAATGCGGAAAGACCCGTTCTCGTATCTGGCCATCACAGGGAGACGGTGGAAGAACGAGCTGTTTCTGCCGACTGGAATGTTTATCGGGGTAATTGACAGGGGAGAGCGTACCGTCCTAATTTGGGAAACAACATGGGCACCTTGGCTTATGGGGCGCGGGATTGTGCGTATTAACGTATCGAGCCATAAAGCTATATTCTAATACACGAATTTCCATTGTGAATCCTCTCCGGAGGTAAATCGGCGGTATCGGGAGCGGCACAAAATGATTGTGCTCTGCGGGTAATTTCACCTAATTCCGCGTAATGCCGTCTTTAACGCCGAAGGTACAAGCGCGGCGCCGGCAGATGGGACATTGCTCGTCCTAACGACTTCCCAACTTGGCTTTTATTAGCGTGAAGGCTGGCCGCCTTATCGATTCCTTACACATCGGGCATTCGCATCGCCTTCCGTCTCCGTGCGCCCGCAGTGCATAAAAATAGCCAACTTGTGCAATTTCTAGGCCGTTAACGCGGACCCGTAAACTACCAAAGTGGAGCGCCGATCAGGAAAAACACATTTCCCAAATGTACCTTGCACCTCCTCTCCCGGAGATTTCTTCTTTTTTCTTGTCTGTGGATCGTCGCTACTCTGCCGATGGCGAGAATTCATGCCGAAATACAGAGAGCTTTCCGTGGTGCAGGTGGAAGCGTGCAATTACTATTCCCACGCCCTCTTGCAAATACTGGTGTAGACGCACAATTGACCCATATTTGCCTACATAGTGAACTTTGTAGCAAAGCAACACAAGGTTATAAATGCAAGGCAAGCATATCTCGTGTGTTCTTACCCTTCTCCTGATTTCCTCCCAGATCGCCTGTTACCACTCTGTATTATTATTTTTTTTGTAAGATAGTTGTTATTAGTACTTTGCAAGCGGTGTTTATGAAATTGATAATAGCACGATATGAACCTGCTTTCTTTGGTACTGTGATTATTATATCTTTTTGAAGTCAAACGATATTTGGAGTTTTTTATACAGCGTGTGCAAGAAATGGCATAATGTCCTAGAAACACAAATCAGGAAACACTAGTTCCTAAACAAATTTCATATCCGATTTGATTACATTAATTAATTTATTTAAATGAGCGATTTCAGTTCAACAGGGAATCATAATAAGATCTGTAGATGACAGTTCCATAACTAAATAGCCATGTACAAAATATAAAAACGTTGCCATACCACTCCCACCTCAACGTTGGATGCACCAGAAAGATGCTGAATGTATTGATCACAAGAATAACATTTCCAACAATCAACAAATTTAGGTGCTAGGTACATAATAAAATAGTGGTTTGGTCGAATCCACGATTGTTATATGCCACAGGGATACTGCTGTCAGCTGGCGTTTGCTACATTTATCACATTTAAAAAAAGGTTTTTATACAAGGGTAATTTTAAAAATTAAGAACCGATTTGTTACGGGGTAAAAGAAGAATGTAAATTGTATCTCAAACTTCAATATGCACATTTTTCATTTATTGGCATACTCAACATGAACATGAAACATTTCTCGAGTTGTGACACCAGCTTTGGGATCTAAGCATCAAAGATTTCTGCCGCTTGACCATCGAAATTCTTTGTCGTGATGTTTTTCAAAAAATGCTCAAATATTTTTATAGCTTATGAGACTCGACTACGGGGTCATCAGTCCCTAAACTTACAAACTACTTATGAACTATCTAATACTAAGGACGGCACAAATATCCATGCCCGAGGGGGGATTCGAACTTCCGGCCGTAGTGGCCGTGCAGACCGTGACCGGCGCGCCTCAGTACCCTCGGCCACCGCGGCCGGCAAGTTTTTCACTAACAGTGTGATAAATCTTGAAATTTGGGGAAATCTCTGATCTGGACGCGTCATGAACTTGATGAGGCTATTTGCCGAAACAAGCGCTATACTACTGGCGAGCTGCATCAGAAATTTCCGAAAGTTTCAAAATCAGTAGTTTCTCACGTTTTTACTGTCAAACTTCTCTACAAAAAATGTGATGGTCAGACGGCAGAGTCCTTTGCGCTGGGCTCTAAACGCTGGTGCCACGACTTGTCAAATGTTTAAATGTTCATGGTGACTCTATTGAAAAGTAAATAATTGTGCATGTTGTAGTTTGTGAGACAACTTACGTTAATAAACAAAGTTTGCCTTAAACAAAGTGTCCCTTAACTGTGTAAAATGATAGACCTTAATTTTATTGTCTGTAAGAACGGTATTCCCACCAAAATAAACAAAAATAATTATTAACGCAGCATGTAAGGAGACGTCTTATTCAGATTCGACCTTTGTAACAGACGGTAGCTGGTGACGTTAGCGCTAAGGGCTATAATCGTGGATTCGACTAAACCTCTAGTTTACTGTGTGACGTAGGATGTGAACTGGCTGTTATCTGTGCAGGTTACTCCTGTACTACTACATCCAGGCACGTTATGGTGCATTTAATATTGGTAAGCATTATATTCAAAAAAACTTATATCTAATAGAGGACTTACTAGTAAGTTATTTATTGTCTATATTTGTACCGTTCAACTGGCCATGCTGTGTCTGTAGATGTCAAACGGAAGGAGCTTATATGTTTTAGCTACCTCATCCCTGATCCAGTGTGCCGTAACCATCGAAACGCGCTGGGAATGGACGGGACGTTGGAACTTTCTCATTTCAGTATTGAAAAGGAACTGATTCAGTTATGAAAATAGCTTATGTACCTAGAACTCGAATATGATGCGCTGAAAGGAATAAGGGTTTACCCTCCGGTCGACAGCAAGCTATTAGAGAAGAAAATAAGGGTGAAACTTCTCATACAAACTGTCCTGGCATCCGACTTGATGTGTTTGCGATATCTTAAAACTGCAATGAAAGGTGCCCTGGCAGCTATCCTCTAGTGTGATAGCTACGAGGCAGGACGTACTACACGATTCTGCACGTCCCCTCTCCGAGCGTGCAGGCGCGGTAGTGAGAGACACCACATAAATTTGGCGGTTCGCATCGCAGATTTAAGTTTTCCTTTAATTCTTTGGATCTTCCGAGACAATCGCCGGGATGGTTCCTTCGGAAGCGCACGGCCATTTCTTTCCGCAACCTCGCCCCAGCCCGAGATCGTGCTCAGACTCTTAATTACCTCGTCTTCCGTTTTACGGCTACACTCCGAATTGAAGAGCAAGAATTTCTGTGATTCGCACCGCCATTCTGGTATAATCTCGCGTTAAAGCTTTTTGATCACTTCTGCAACACTCGCGCTGCCTAAATAAACCAATGACGGGGCACAGAGATATGTTTTTATTCTCCTCAATTCCTTCATTTAGTCCCTCTTGGTAAGAGTTAATGTGTAATGCAGAAAACTCGGATTTCGTTAGAAGAAGACTTGTCAAAGCAGCCTTCCTTGTAGATTTTAGCAACAAGTTCAATGATTAAACATTATGAATCATACCATCATTCGCTTGAAGTGATTTAGAAAAACGGTGTACAATCCAGATCAGGAACTGAAAACATAGTGTATCGAATGGGAAGAATTATCTTATTCCGTTAGATCTGAACGACATCTAAGGCTCTGGACGGCTGTAGTTTGTAAGTCTTAGGAGTAATGACCACAGCAGTTTGGTCCCTTAGGTAACAAACATTTGAATTTGAATCGACAATTCGCAAGGCCCCAGGCCCACAGCTTCCGTTATCAGTGTTACTAATGATCTTACCAACGAGCTAACCAAACAACTAACCAAACTGCTCCTTTAATTAGTAACCGTGAATATCACATTAAAAACTCACGAATTTGCTTTGCATACCAAAATAATCAGATCGGTGCAAATTATTTTATCGGCAGCCTCAGTGTTGTCTCTTCTTTCACAAAGAACTCAGTGGAAGATGGTCCTACAACAGATCGTGGGTAAATGGCTTCCATCTTCTACACTATCAACCTGTTTAGCCTTAATTTGACGACTTTGTACCATCTGCAGGGCAATACATTTTCAGAACAGACTGTGTCTTACTTGCTTACAGAGTATTTCGACCTGCCTTTGTCTTCCTACCATGGCGTTCGAGGTTCTGACCAGTTCATTCATCTGACCAACGATCTGCGCCGTAACTTAGGTTTCTGGTTAAATGAAGACTAAAGGAAAGCACTGCTACTAGGGAGAACATACACATTGGTTTATCGATCACTCGACATAACATATGGGCACGCCTTTCGAATAATTGTGTGTGGAACATTCAGGGCCAGGAGGTGCCAGAGACTCTGCCCGACACCCATTCCCAGTACAGGCTCTGATGCAGAAAATGATACATGACGAGGTCACCACCCCTCACTGACATAGACCAGAAGGATAGCCTAAAGAAGGAAGCAACTCTCTACTCTTCTCTCTCTAGGAGAGTATGAAGGCTAGGATTCAATCCCCTTTCGGTCTTTTATTTTTATTCTCACCCTGTGTGTTTCGTCATTCCGGGACTGATAATCGTAGGGAGAGGAAGAATCATTATTAGCAGAGTTATGTTACCTGGAAACAGCGGCAAACGGCATTACAGTGTGTGTTACAATACAACGATAAGGTTGTCGTAGAGGAGCCGGAAATTATAGGATTATAGTAGACTTGTAAATCACTACTAAAAAAATAACACACAAGACATCACAAAATTTACACTGTAAAAAATAACCACCAGTGCCACCGATACAATCTGGGAACACGGTGGACAAGCACTTAGTTTCAAAAGCTACAAAATGTAAAGTTAAGTGCGGATGTGATGGCCTCCATGTGACTGTTGAGAGCCGCTGTGGCGTCGCCATAGCTTTATGGCAGACGGCAGCCATGCTTGGAGCCGCAACTGCTGTGAGTGTCCACACGAGCATGTGATGGAACTGGTGGACAACTGTCGCCCCTCATGCCAACGAGCATTCGCACCCTGCAAGTATTCGCAGGGTGGGGCAAATAAAAGTGCATGCGATTGGGAGTGACTGTACGCGTACTGAAAGGCCTAAAGGACACATTCTGAGACATCAAGGAATCGTCTACTTAGTACTGGAGGGAAGTGAGGGGTAGAAACCGCAGAGAGAGGCTACGAGACGACGTTCAAAACTATATAAATTTATCCATGTTATTTGGATTGTTCTGAGGTCTGCGACTGTATTATAAACTTTTTTGGAATAATTAATGCTGCAGCAGTCACTTTTTACTAATATTTTTATTAGCACTACGCGTTTCGGCAGCAAGCTGCCATCATCGGGTGCATTTTTACAGTTACTGGTTCATTATTGTAAAAAGTAAGTAGTAAAAAGTGACTGCTAGAGCATTAATTATTCCAAAAAAGTTCAAAACTATACTTGCACAGGGCTGAGTAGTATGGAGAGCTGCATCACACCCATCTTCGAACTGAAGACCACAACTACAATAACTAATTTCCCTATGACAGATAAAACTCAGGATATCGGCCTTGTGATATTGGTTTCTGATCACCCTTCATAGGTCCCTGAAGAAGGAGGTTGATACGCAGAGAAAAAAACAGTATATCACGAGGAAAAACTGGATTCCGATTATGACTTTGCCAAATCGAATAACGATGCTGAATGTAAAACACAAATCATCTCGGAGTACAGAAAAAGTGTAGACAGGGCGTCATTAACGAGTATTTAAAACACTAAGCTGTCACTCACTCGGAATTTGTAATAACTGGAATACTCGCAAACGCGAGGGAGAGTTCTAAGTCGCAAGAAATGAAAGTTTTGAACGGTGCGAGGCCCCCTCGGCCGTCTAAAAATTCATTAGTCTGGTGACGCTTTCATAAGAGAGTCGGAATGCGTGCGCCACCGACTGCGGCTGCTCCTTCATTCTGCATGCCGGCAGGGCTGCCACCTGCAGGCAGGGCTGCCACCTGCAGGCAGGGCTGCCGCCTGCCAGTCACTCAGGGTCTCACCTGGCGGTGCGAATAATAAAACGGGCTGCCCATCAAATGCTTATAAGGTCGAATGCAGTGTATCCAACGGCCATTTGTTGTAACGTTTTACACATAGAACATATCTTAAGCCTCAACATAACGACTTTCGTAAAGAAGGTAAAGAAAATCTCAGAGAAAAAGCTGGATTTCAGGAATGAGCACTCGTGTTCAACACAATGCTTTATTTCCGCTTAATATTTTTCAGATACAATGATTTGCAAATCCTGAGGACGAAAGTCATTTTCGCATTATGTGTCAGTGTCAAGTAAGATGACTCGATGAAAGTTGAGTGGTATAAATGAAGAATGGTTACGGTTGGACTGATTATCTGGCATATTTTGCCTCATTGAGAACGTTCATACAAGTTTTAATAATATATAAACCTATACGTAAAGGATTGTTAGGCCTTGAATAATTATATACTTTAATTCTCTTTTAAATGACATCAGATGGGAACTTTCGAGATTTTGTACAATAAGTCTGTCGTCATATTATAAAAGTAAAAGGTCTTCTAGTGAGATATATGGATGAAGGTCAGACATGTGTTGTCAAGTGTACCACGTTGTTAACGATTTTTATATGTACACCAAATTTTTACGAGAAGACCTTTTAGTTTTATAATATGACGATAAACTTATTGTACAAAGCCTCAAAAATTCCCATGTGATGTCCATTAGAAAAAGGAATTTCGAGATGACGATTTATAAAAATGAAATCGGTAATTTCAATAATTACTGAGATCAAGCCAAACATTCATTAACTTAACGTTTACTGGAAGTTAATTTAAAAAAAATACGCATTGAGACAAACAGAAACTAACTTGCATTCAAAATCAGTAATATCACTGAAGTCGTTCGGGTTGTGATGATCCCTTGGGCGTTATAAAATGTGAGGCATGGTTCACACTGCAATGTGTTCTCATGGTGGTCATATGGTAGGAAAGGAGTTTTTGTGGTAAGGCGTTGCATTCTTCCATCAGCACAGTTGAAAGTTGGTGGTTAATGCAGTACGTCTTCCCAATGCATCCCATGCGTGCTAGATGGGATATAAGTCGGATGAACGGGTTGACCAGATGATTCCTGTCTGTCGTCCCAGTATCTCTTCCAGCTGACCTGTTGGCACGTTGTCATCCATAATGATAAGTGTGAGGAGCACTCGGGCAGTGCGCCGCAGGTTCCGTACAAACTTCATGCTGTCTGTAGATAGTTCAGCCACCCAGCGAATCGAGGATATTGACAATTTTTTCTCTGTTATCTGTCGTGGGAACAGCACGATTTTCAAGAATGTTTTAATTTTGTATTTTCAGTTTATACTTTTAGTCTAACTTTACATTCACTAACGAATGTCTTTGTTTATTTTTTAGCTACATCAACATGCTATGCTAATTGGCAATTGCACATTCGTTGACTTGGCCTGCTTTTGTTCTTGTTGTGATTACTGCTAAGATTCTACGGAAGTCTCCAGAGACGAAAACGGTACAGCCGGCGACAGGCCTATTGTCGGTATGCAAATGTCGAATTGTTCTGTGGAGCTCTTCAGAGGATGTTTTATGGAATATCGGATTCTCGTCGCAAACAATGGAAGTGCTGTCCTGCTTTAATTACCAATATTACTTTGCTTTGAAACATTGCAGATGCTGTCCATGTCGTAGTCATAGACTGTCAGGATAAGTTGATAAGTTCAGTGGCGCGGATATCGGGTAGCCTGGCACCCATCGACACTGGATGCAAAGGCATAATTTCCACAGTCCCAGGATTCGCTTCATCGTATCTCAGCCATCTAGCGCAATATATTTGTGAACCATAAAAACAAATATTCCTTCTAAATAACTATGTATTACTGAAAAACAGATCAAATCCCTACACTAGCTTCTGAGATTTTTGACAGCTTACGAATGGGATGTAAGTTCATAAAGAAAAATATATTTTTATGAGATACGATAAAGCAATTATTTATTGACCTTACTTCTACTATGGACCCGCACTTGTTGCCGAATTTCATGTATCTAGCTTCATGGGAATCACTCATAACTTTTGATGAGTGAGTTTCCGAGTATCAAAAAATATTACCGAAATGATCATAACTTTTGACTGCATTGACTTAGAAACTTCAATTCTTCACACCGCCAAGGGACCGTGGACGTTAGTGGGGAAGTTTGTAATACCGGATCATTACATTAATACTACACTGCATAAAAGTTTATTATTCTATCCTATCAATTGAAGATTTCACTCTTCCAAACGTACATTTCTAGAAAAATCTATAGAGCGTCAAGGGACACGTGTTTCTTGTTTGGTTAATTTTTATGGAACTGGTTGCAACTGCATTTTTGAAGCAAGTTCGTCTTTTTTAAATGGAACTATATACTTTTTATAACTGCTCAAAATGTTCAAATGTTTGTTAAGCTTATGTGACTTAACTGCGGGGTCATCAGTCCCTAAACATACAAACTACTTATGAACTAACTTTTGCTGAAGAAAGCACAAACATCCATGCCCGAGGGAGGATTTGAACCCCCGACGGGGAACGGCCTCGCGCATCGGAGCATTGCGCTTATAACTGCATTCAATAGCTCTGGAGAAGAAAGTTACAATGATATAGCGTTTTTTAATGTTGAAATTGAAACTTGTCGCAGAAAATTCGAGTAATGTCCTAGAATTTGAGAGCACGGTGGCCAGAAACGGCATTTGCGGTGTGTCTCAGATCAGGCTGCGTAGTTGTTTTCTGTAAGGCAGGCCTAAATAAAGATTTATTCCCCCTTGAAGCTAAATTTTAGAAGAAATATTTGACCTATTTTTCCGTGTACGTGGCTGTGCGCTTCTAAGAGGTAAAATACATGATGGATACACTATGGTTCACTCGTTGAACTAACTTTTTGATGAACACCGGTACACAGCAAAATAAATATTCTTCTTATAGATACGTAGTTTCATGCTGAAAGTAAGCGCGTAATGACGGCGTTACCAGCTACGAGCAATACACCCTGTCGCCTTTCGAAAGGAAGGTGAACAGATGTAATTGCAGTGGATGATACGCTGGAGCATCCACTGGTGATTCGACGAGACGTCTGGCGTAGTTTGGGCTTCGTCACAGACTGCATGTATGAGTGATAATCGAACAGGTAAATCTAAGGGAATCATCCGGGGGACCCCGCACACCACTTCAGAACATGATTTAGTCCTATCTATCGTCCAGGAATATTTTCATTCAGTATTTGCTTTGGAACACGAAAGTGTGAGCGGGACAACCATCGTGTTGCAGCCACATACATCTTCCAATATCAAGTGATGCCCCTTATAGAAGAACCGGCAGAACATTCGTAAGAAAGTGTGAGTACGAATTTCAGTTGAGCACGACTGTAATGAATTAGGGTGCCACATTGTAATTGCCCATGATGACGCACCTTGCGTTTACGCTCGGCTGCAGACGACGTTGCACCTTACGTAGCCAGTGTGAATTCTCGCCTCCCCAGTGGTGCATCTTATAGCAATTTGGATTATCGTGTTTAATTAACGTTGCTTCACGCTAAAGAGCACACACTGGAAAAACATAGGGACGTCTTTCAGCTGCTGAAGGACACACCGCCAAAATTCTGTATGATTGAAAATTCGGTTGTCGAGTGTCTGATGTAGTGATAGATGATAGAGGTGGAATTTCTGACGATTTAAGATGCGAATGACGCTTGTCTGGTTGATTTCACATTCCTTGGCAATATGTCTCGTACCACTGAGCGGATTCATTAGCGTGGTAGCCTTGAAAGCTTCTTCGTGTTCTCTGTAAGTTGCAGTCATCTTTCTTGTCCTTTTTTTATGCTCAAGCAACCTATCCACATTAGCAACTTAATAATTCGTGCAACTGCATTGTGCACCGTACATTCGCGATACGGATAGGTAGCCCTACACCGCTATCTTTCACATTCACCATTTAAAAGTAGTATATTCAACTTCTCCTCATTAGCATACAAGTTTGCACTCAACGAATGTAGATACAGAAATGAGTATCTTGCAGTGAAGACAAGTAAATAGTCAAATGTATAAACATACTGAGACGGCGTAGCACTAGAGCTGTGCTTGGCGCTGTTAGCACCGCTAATGCCGTTTCCGGCCACAGTGCTTTCAAATTATATGACATCCAATTTTTACGACACGTTTTGACGTCAGCATTAACAAATGCTGTATTACTGCAATTGTATTTGAAGAGCCACAAATCCAGTCATAAAAACTATACGTCTGTTTAAAAAAGGAAAACAAACATATAATGTTTACCGGTGTGTGGACCATGCTGAGAGATCTAGAGCTATTTACCGTATTTGTATTATTACTCGCATTCAGAATTATGCCTCGCCTTTACATCTGCACCTTCAAGAGAATCACATGCCTAGTGGCATTACGATTTCGTACCTCTCCCCCTGTGAGAGCTCGAAATGCACCCAGGAACATACACTACCTGTGAAACGGAACTTGCACAGAAGACGCTAATGCGTTCTGTTCACAGCCACGTGAAATGGCCGCGTGGTCTAAGGCCATACCCGTCGGAGGTTCGAGTTCTCCCTCGGGCATTGGCGTGTTGTGTGTGTTGTCCTTAGTTTAAGTACTTTGTAAGTCTAGGGACTGATGACCATAGCAGTATGGTCAAATACGCTTACAAACATTTGAACATTTTTAATCAGTTCACGAATATTTGCCGTCCTTATGGAAGAAGCAGCAGCTGTATGAGTATAAAGAACTCAGATGTAAAACCAGTTCTCAGCCAAGAAGGCAAAGCTGAAAGGTGGAAAGAGTATATAGAGGGGCTCTACAAAGGAAATGAACTTAGAGACATTATTGTATGAAGGGAAGAGGATGTAGATGAAGAATAAATAGGAGATACAATACTGAGAGATGAATTTGACAGAGCACTGAAAGACCTAAGTCGAAACAAGGCTCCTGGAATGGACGACATTCCCTCAGAACTACTTAAGTCTCTGGGAGAGCCAGCCACGACAAAACTATTTCAACTGGTACGTAAGATGTATGAGACAGGTAAAATACCCTCAGACTTTAATAAAAATGTAATAATCCCTATTCCAAAGATAGCAGGTGTAGATAGGTGTGAAAATTATAGAACCATCAGTTTAATACGTCTTGGTTGAAAAATTTTAACACGAATTATTTACAGAAGGATGGAAAAGCTAGTAGAAGCCGACCTTGGGGAAGACCAGTTTGTATTCAGGAGAAATGTAGGAACACGGGAGGCAATACTCACCTTACGGCATACCTTAGAAGGTAGATTAAGGAGAGGTAAACCTACATTTCTAGTTTTTGCAGATTTGGAGAATGCAATTAACAATGTTGATTGGAATACACTCTTTTAAATTCTGAAATCAGCAGGAGTAAAATATAAGGAACGGAAGGTTATTTACAACTTGTACAAAAACCAGACAGCAGTTATCAGAGTTGAAGGGCATGAAAGGCATGCCGAGATTGGGAAGAGTGTAAGACAGTGTTGTAGCCTTTCTACAATGTTGTTCAATTTGTACATTGAGCAAACTATAAATGAAAGCAAGGAGAAACTTGGGAAATGAATTAAAGTGCAAGGTGAAGAAATAAAACCTTGTGTTTTGCTGATGATATTGTAATTCTGTCAGAGACAGCAAAGGACCTGGAGGAGCAACTGAACGGAATAGACAGTGTGTTGAAAGGAGCATATAAGATGAACATTAACAAGAGTTAAACGAGGGTAATGGAGTGCAGTCTAAGAAAATCAGGCAATGCTGAAGAAATTAGATTACGTAACGAATCAATAAAGGTGGTAGACGAGTTTTGTTACTTGGGCAGGAAAATAACATATGATGGTCGCAGTACAGAGGATATAAATTTCAGAATAAAATGGGAAGAAAAGCGTTTTTGAAAAAGAGAAATTAGTTAACATCGAATGCTAATTTAAGCAGAAGGAATTCATTTCTGAAGGCATTGGTATGGAGTGTTGCCTTGTATGGGAGTGAAACATGGACGATAAACAGTGCGGACAGGAAGAGGATAGAGGCTTTTGAAATGTGGTGCTACAGAAGAATGCTGAAGATTAGTTCGGTGGATCGCGTAAGTAATGAGGAAGTAATGATCAGAATTGGAGAGAAAAGGAATTTTTGGCATACTTTGACCAAAAGAAGGGATCCATTGGTAGGACACAGTCTTAAACATCAAGGAATTGTGAATTTAACATTGGAGGGAAGTGTGTGGGGTAAAAATCGCAGTGGGAGACCAAGAGATGAATATAGTAAGCAAATTCAAATGGATGTAGGTTGCCGTTCTCATGAGGAGATGAAGAGGCTTGCTCAGGATAGAGTAGGGTGGAGAGCAGCATCAAACCAGTCTCCGGACTGAAGTCAACAACAACAACATTAAATAAGCATGTCGCCAGATATGGGAAGGTGTCAGGACCATGTTGCTAACACTGTAAAAGGGCGGTATAGGCCTATGAAAGTGAAGCAGACATGAGAATATTTGGAGGAACGAGCTTTCCCTCATGACTCACTGTTTGACAAATTTGGAGAACGGGTATTCGAGGATGGCTGTGAAATTATGCTATTGTATACCTTTTATTTGCGTGAGGACCCAAGGAGATGAGGGCATGTACTGAGCTATACAAACTAATTTTCCTTCCCGATCGGGATAGAAAAATCGGTACCAGTGGTAGCAGTTTCCTGCCGTTAAACACTGTCCAGGGTAGTGGTGTTTCAGAATAATACTGTAAAAAGTTTGGGGATTATAATGGATTATATTTTTAACGTTTTGGTATAAGAAATTTATTTGAAATTTGAAATAAAATTTGAAATAAAATTTCTACACTGGTAGAAGAGTTTGACCTCCTTTTACTTCTGTCCTCAGAATTAATTTCATTGCTTTGGATGGAAGACTGTAAATACACGACTTGAGTGGTGTAGCTGTGTACGGGAGATATATCACAGACAATTCAGTCAGAGAGTAATTGGAAGGGGATGCGCAGTCCCTTGCCCTGTGTGGCTCGCTTGACCTCAACCACCTTAACTTCGTCCAGTGGGAACAGTTCTTGAGCTTACTGAACGTATCTTAACAGCATTTAATACCATAAGAAGGAGAGAGCAATTATACAGAGAGTCAGACAAAACGTGATATCTTATTGCACAATATCTAACGAAGTGAACATTTGCCCTAAGGTAGTGAAGCCACTGATACAACATAGAGCATTTAATTATCCTCTACTGCTTCGTCAGTAAAAGTTCTTATAGCTACTGTATTTTACTGTTCCATTCAGCCTACCAACTGCATAGAAAACGCAAAGTGAAAAAGAAACTTTATTTCACATTTGCAATCGTGAGTTCCTTATCTCGAAACGTCCAAAACCGTACAATGTCTCAAATTTTGAAACACCCGGGCAGTGACTCTTGGTTGACCTTCTACTGGACTACAAGACTGTATCTTCTTTCTTAGTAGACTCTATGCGGGCCGTGCTACGTCGCTGACACAGTGGACTGTTTCAAAGTGTCCAGAATTTTAACCTTTACTATCTAAATGACCTTGTGGACTTGTAAATATCATAAATTAAATGATAATAAAAACTACAAAATAGCATGCATTATTTCTTGTCATCTTTCAATTTGGAGGCTATCTCTTGCTCTGAATATAGTATACATTACTTTCAGAGATAACGCTCACTTTCTTTTGTATACGCAGAACGTCGGTGTTCAGTTCGATCTGATATTAATCCCAAACATTTGTAGACTATTCAGGTGTGGATTATAAGCAGTTTCTATCATACACAAATCGAAGGTTGCTCGTATCATATCAATGAATGGTAACCTGCCATTTTCATTACCCTCAAGTGAGACTGATCATATCTTCATACAGTGCTACTCCCAAATATTTGCTTTTGTTGTTTAACAGATCCAGGAAGTTTAAAGTCGAGTGCATTAGCTATAGTGAAAAATTCTTTCCGAATGAATGCCAGAATAAGTGGATACGTCACTAACTGCACGAGTCGGTAGATGGCATGAGTCGCAATTTTACTGATCTTTTTACTATCAAAGTACTTTCGGATTTCGGCTTTAAATAGCTATCATCAGTCATGATAGACAAGGAACTTATAGAAACAGTATTAACTTGTATGTATCAAAATGAAACAGCACGTTACCCAATAGCAATGATGCTGTTGTAGTAAGGATATCTTTATAAGAGTTACTTGAACCAATTTAGACTATGTCATTGCAGATGGTAGATGAAAACGAAGGGTTTTGTCTAAAAAAATAGTATAGGCCTAGCGTACGTCACAGTTCAAGTAATGCCCTCTACCCAACAAAGATTCATTATGGAATCAAATCTAGCTACGTAACGAACTATATTTGAGTAATTAATCCTTTTTTCAAGCGATAGCATGCTTTCTCATGTAAAACATTAAATTTCTGTGTATCGAGAGCAATTTGTCGGTAATTTTAGCGGGCTGGTATTTTGTCCAGATATAAAGGCGATGTTTACTGGATCGAATTTATTAACTGATGTCTCAACAATTGTTGTAGTCGTAAAACAGTGAATTACAGCAGCGTGTCCCATTTATTATCCGCTAAAAATACATTTCATCAAAATATTGCTGACTGGCTGATGGCGTGAGCTTCCTGTTACCCGTTAAAGACACTCAGGATAAGCAGCGCATCTGAAGCCTGCGGTTATGTGAAGGCGTGTCCGGTACCTGGCCGCCCACCAGACGGCATGTGCTCGCCTCGCACTGCTCTGTACTGGAACTCCTACAAGGACGCCGTCTCTCCTAGATAACCCCGTATCATTATATACACGGCATGCCAGACCAGTGACGAAGCCAGCAGGATGTAGTACGGGGGGGAGGGGGAGTGACTTGGTCTCCCTAACTGCACCTAATTAAAAAATAATAATAATAAAAGGGGGAGGACTATCGAATTCCGAATAACATGAGATAATGAAAGTCTTCCTCTCTCTCTTTATTTTTTTACGCTTATTAGAAAGCAAGTGTGTTCCTGGTCCTAGGGATCGGGGCTGTAGCGTCATCGCCAGTGTGCCAGACACATTTGATTCGTTCCGTTCATCAAATGACGAAGTGGGAGGCGTTAAGTGTAGAGAGTCAAATGCCATTGCTACTGATTCCATTTACCGGGATTTTTCCTAAGTATTTTAAGGCAGGAATCGGAAACCTCTTATTATCCACGGGCCACGTTGCCAATCCCTTCGAGCCGTACAAGATTACAAATTAATGTTGTTGTTGTTATAGTCTTCAGTCCCGAGATTGTTTTGATGTAGCTCTTCTCGCAACTCTATCCCCTGCAAGCCTATTCATCTCCAAATAAGGACGGCAGCCTACGTCCAGTGGAACCCTCCTACTGTATTTGTCTCTTTGTCTACCTCTGCGATTTTTATCCCCCAAACTTTCCTCCAATACTAATCTGACGATTGTTTGATGCCTCATAATGTGTCCTACCAATCTATTCCTTCCTCTAATCAAGATATGCCAGAAATTGTTTGAGAGAATCATCTTGAATGTTTGTTAGGTGTAAATTTATTTAGGAAAAAATAATTTAATATAGTATTTAAAATAGGTGAGTACAGGGTTATCAACACAAAATCAGTTGGTGGTAACGCATGAGTAGGTCTGATAATGAATAAGAAAATAGCAATGCGGGTAAGTTACTATGAACAGCATAGTGAACGCTTTATCGTAGTAAAGATAGACACGAAGCCAACACCGACCACAGTAGTGGAAGTTTATATGCCAACTAGCACGGCCGATGATGAGGATATCGAAAAATGTATGAGGAGATAAAAGAAATCATTCAGAAAGTTAAGAGAGACGAAAATTTGATTGTGATGGGGGACGGGAACTTGGTAGTAGGAAAGGGGAGAGAAGGAAATGTAGTAGGTGAATATGGGCTGGGAAAAAGGAAAAAGAGGAGATCGCTTGGTAGAATTTTCGTAGAGCACAATCTAATGATCACCAACACTTGGTTTAATCATCATGAAAGAAGGCTGTATACGTGGAACAGACCAGCAGACACTAGAAGGTACCAGATTGACTTTATAATGGTAAGGAATAAATTTAGAAACCAGGTTCTAAACTGTAAGACATATCCAGGGGCAGATATAGACTCTGACCACAACTTATTGGTTTATGAACTGCAGATTAAAACTTAAGAGACTGCAGAAAGGTTAGGAGATGGAACATGAACAAATTGAAGGAATCAAAGGTGGTTGAGAGTATCAGAGGGAGCATTAGGCAAGGACTGGCTGAAACGGGGGAAAGTAATACGGTGGAAGAAGAATGGGTAGCTTTGAGAGAAGGGTAGTGAAGGCAGCAGAGGACCATATAGGCAAAAGGACAAGGCCTAGTAGAAATCCCTGGATAACACAGGATATACTGAACTTAATTGATGAGAGGAGAAAATATAAAAATTTAGCAAGTGAAACAGGAAAAAGGGAGTATAAACGTCTGAAAAATGTGATTGACAGGAAGTGCAGACTGGCTAAGCAGGAGTGGCTAGAGGACAAATGCAGAACCGTAGAAGAATGCATAACTAGGGGAAAGATAGATACCGCCTACAGGAAAATAAAAGAGATATTTGAAATATCAAGAACTCAGACGGTAAACGAATACTAAGCAAAGAGGGGAAAGCTGAACTGTGGAATGAATATATAGAGGGCCTATACAAAGGAAATAAACTTGAAGGCAGTATTCTGGAAATGGAAGACGAAGTGGAGGAAGATAAAATAGGAGATATGATACTGCTAGAAGAATTTGACAGAGCGCTGAAGCACTTGAGTCGAAACAAGGCCCCGTCTGAGCTACTGATATCGTTAGGAGAGCCAGTCGTGCAAAAATTGTATCACATAGTATGTAAGATGTATGAGACAGGGGAAATACCCTCCGACTTCAAGAAGAATATCGTAATTCCAATTCCAAAGAAAGCAAGTGCAGACAAGTGTGAAAATTACAGTACTATCAGTTTTATAAGTCATGGTTGCAAAATACTAACGAGAATTATTTACAGACGAATGGAAAAACTTGTGGAATCCGACCTCGGGGAAGATGAATTTGGATTTAGGAGAAATGTAGGAACACGGGAGGCAATACTCACATTACGACTTATCTTAGAAGATAGGCTAAGGAAAAGGAAACCTACATTTTTAGCGTTTGTCGATTTGGAGAAAGCTTTTGACAATGTCGACTGGAATACACTCTTTCAAATTCTGAAGATAGCAGGTGTAAAATTTAGGGAGCGTAGAATTATTTCCAACCTATCAAAAACTAGAGAGCAGTTATTAGAGTCAAAGGGCAAAAAAGTTGGGAAGGGAGTAAGACAGGGTTGTAGCCTTTCCCCAATGTTGTTCAATCTGTACATTGGGCAAGCAGTGAAGGAGTGGAAGGAGAAATTTGGAGAGGGTATTAAAGTCCAGGGAGAAGAAATAAAAAACATTGCGGTTTGCCGATGCCATAGTAATTCTGTCAGAGACCGCAAAAGATCTGGAAGTGGAATTGAATGGAATGGAAAGTGTCTTGAAACGAAGATATAAGATGAACATTAACAAGAGTAAAACGAAGGTAATGGAATGCAATGTCAGAAAATCAGGCGATGCTGAAGGAATTAGATTAAGTAATGAGACAATAAAAGTAGTAGATGAGTTTTGTTATTTGGGTAGCAAGATAACTTCTGATGGCCGAAGTAAAGAAGATATAAAATACTGAATGGCTTTGGGAAGAAAAGCGTTTCTAAAGAAGCGAAAATTGTTAACATCCAATATTAATTTAAATGTTAGGAAGTCCTTTCTGAAAGCATTTGTCTGGAGTGTAGCATTGTATGGGAGTGAAACGTGGACTATAAGGAGTTCAGACAAAAAGATGATAGAAGCTTTTGAAATGTGGTGCTACAGACGAATGATGAAAATTAGATGGGTAGATCACGTAACTAATGAAGAGGTGCTTAACCGAATCGGGGAGAAAAGGAGTTTCTGGGATATCCTGACTAAGAGAAGGGATAGATTGGTTGGACACATCCTGAGACATCAAGTAATTGTCAACTTAGCGTTAGAAGGAAGTGTGTGGGGTAAAAATCGTAGAGGGAGACCGAGGGACGAATACAGTAAGCAGATTCAAAAGGATGTAGGTTGCCGAACGTATTCTCAGATGAAGAGACTTGCACAGGACAGGGTAGCATGGAGAGCTGCATCAAACCAGTCTGCTGACTGAAGACCCAACAACAACATTCATAGTTAGACCGAATAAGTAATTTACACGCAGGAGTCAATATCATTGCAATTAGTTAACACAACGAATCCAGCATTGACTGGAGACAATGTTGCTGCGTAGTTTTCTGTCGATCTCTTTGTGATCTGAGTGAGAACGCACTAGAGATTTGTTTGCAAAAGTGATTTTTGATGCTTCAGAATGTGGTTTGCTTTCAGCACATGAGGTGTAAAGCTGATTGACACATTTTAGGTCTTAAACTCTTGGTGTCAAGGATATTCTTGACTGTAAGGTGCTAAACATCTCTCACGGTTAATATTGTAAGCATGTAAATAGATATGTGTAATAATAGCACAAATCCACATGATCTAACGGACGATCAAAATTACATATCTGAAAATAGTTACAGTTTAGGTAACATGACAACAGCACACTACTGAATGGCCGGCCGCAGTGGCTGAGCGTTTTGCGACGTGCCAGTCACGGTCTGCATGGCCACTGCGGTCGGGAGTTCGAATCCCCCCTCGGGCATGGATGTTTGTGCCGTCTTTAGTATAAGCTAGTTCATAAGTAGTTTGTAAGTTTAGGGACTGATGACCCCGTAGTTAAGTCCCATAAGCTCTACAAACATTTGAACATCACTGAATGATACTTCGTCCAAAATCTTTGAAGAGATTCTTCAGTTTCTGGAATTTATAACAGGAGATGTATTTCCGCAACAAACCTTTGGAAGTAGTGCCTGCTAGAAACTTCAATAATACCTTGGATCATACCTGATGAGTTGTCTCAGTGATAGTATTTTCTTGAATGAAGCTTTCGGTGGTGGTTTGGTTAGAGGATATTTTATGAAATCACCTGCAACAGAAAGAGAAAATTTGGTTACTCATGTATATATTCATTGACAATATTATTTTACTGGTTCTTTCTTATTAACGTTTGACTCTCCGAAGTAGATAATGTTGATACGAGTAACTTAATATAAATCACATGGGGTCGCATATGTCGGGAAGTACCAAGACAAATGGATGACAATTGATACACATGTGTTGTCACCAGGCGCGGCGGAGCGACCGAGCGCATTGAGGCGCTATGCTACGATGCGCGAGGCCGTTCCCCACTTTTTGGGTATTTCCCTACATTTGCGACCCTACGTGTCGCACATCAAATTATTTGTCTCAACGTCACTTACGTCGCTTTGGAAGTTTTTAAACGTTAATAAGAAACACCGTGTACAGCACTGCAAAACTTACAGGAAATCATTTTGTGTTTCGCTGGGATGGCTATGAAATTGTGCAACTGATATACGAGGGTCGTCGACAATGTAAGTTCTGCTTCTGTTTCTATCAGCGGCAGCGCTACGATCGCAGTTCCGAGCATGCTTGGCAGTTACTCTGACTCAAGGGGAAGACATATATACCATTTTCAGATTGCTACTGCCGATGTGTGCTTTGTAGTGCTTTTTTATAATGTCAGCCGTAATTGAAAATGCTGCCGCGTGTGAAATCAGATCTGTGATTTGTTTTCTAAATGCAAGGAAAGTTAAACCAAAGTAAATTCGTCGGCAAATCTGCGAGGTTTACGGACAAAATGCTGTGAACGGTTCAATGGTTAGAAGATGGGTCAGACTGTTCAATGAAGGACGTGATTAAGTGCACGATGAAGAGCGAAGTGATAGCCCGTCTGTGGTTACTGATGAACTGGTTCACACAATTGAAGAGAAGGTTAAGTACAAAATCCTAGCGACTTTCATCTTTTCTTACACCTAAAATTTGTCCTTGGTGGTCAAGAACATGTTACCACTTGGGTGAATACTCAGGCGGCAACATTCTGTGAAAAAGGCATACAAAAACAGGTGCCACGCTATAAGTGCCTTCCAAATTTACGAAGCTATATAGAAAAGTAGTAGATTTTTTTACAATAAATATTTTTTCTGTATCTGTACACGTTTATTTTCTCTAACCGAACGGAACTTACTTTGTGGACATACCTCGTATTTTCAGCTGTCAGTATGCAGCTTGGGACATTGTTGAACTAGGACTGCTATCCACAACTAGCTGGCCGCATGATCTTAGAGGGAAGGAGACCAAGAGGAAGGCATAAGAAGAGATGGATGAAGAGCATAAGGGAGGATTTACTGCGATTACAGGCCTGGAATGGTTGGAGAGAAACGGACAGGAAAAGAGAAGAATGGAGAACCTTGGTCTTGACAGCGCGCTGTACTCTGACCGTTATCGCGCCAAGTAAAGTAACTGCAGCATTTTAAATTATGATGTATGCATATCAAAGGTGCCCAAAGGGTGGGTGAGGGGTTCATGACGCCAACTGCCTCATTGACATTTCTGGGGGTGGCGGGTGGGGGAGTGAAAAGTGAGTACTTTTGGTCAGCCTGGGGGTGCTTTAAACCTGAAATTAAAGATATTTAATTTTAATATTAAATGGCAAAATCATTTCATTAGGTAATAAACTAGGAATCCAGGACCTAATATCTCGGGTGTCGGGGAGGGGGGGGAGGTTGCAATTTGGGGGAGGGGGTGAGTCATTGGCCAAGGGGGGCACCTCTGATGCATATTGTGCTAATGGATAATAGAAGGCTGGCAACATTATTATATATCTGTGATAATGGGGTACTGATCAAAGGAATGCTGGAACAATCTAGAGAGGTTCTTAAAATAATCACTTCCTGATAAGAGTCGGAGCAGATTTAAATTTTAATTCACTGTCTGTACTCAGTGTATTGAAAGACGGCATCGTGATTGAGTATTTGCGCGAACCATTCACCGAAAGAAAGTCTTAAAGACACTGTTTACGAAAGGCAGCAGCGTTTGAGATGTTAATGGAGCTCTGAGTAACGCAAACTGAAGTTTTATCTTTAAGGCTAGCTGCCACCCTGTGCGAAGGCATGCACATCCACCCACGCACACGCAGATAACGCACGTGCGAACGTCTCCGCGATGACATGCAAATCTGGTGATGTGCTGCTGCTCGCACGATCACGCGCATGCCCGCGGCACGTGATATACAAACAAATCTAATAATATTTCCCCCCGGCTGCAGAGATGCGCCTCTGCAGAATTCCAGACATGTGACCCACCTCGCTTCCGCTAGCGCTGCCACACATTGCTGTTCTCCAGCGAGACGGTGATAATCATTCGATAATGTACTACCTGAACCACTTGAATTACTCGGTTGACGTTTGGCTGTGCGGTGCTTTAAGACAGAGAAATAACGTCGATACAATTTATATTACGTGCAGCTAGCGTTACTGAGGAGATCAGAAGATCTGAGCGTCCCTATAGCCCTGAAATGTTCTAGAAAGTGTGTCAGTATGGAAATGTATGTTAGTTTCTTGCAAGGGAAATTTTAATACAGGTTTGTCAAATTATAGCAATTGAACTCACAAGTATAATTTCGTGTTTGCGTGTAAGTAATTTTATAGTCAGCCGTACTTGATGAACTCGGTTGCAGAACAGAAATAAGTTGTTTCTGAGAGAACTCAAAGCCTTCCGATAACATATGGTACTTCGACTCATGAAATGTGTGTATCGGCCTTGATTACAAGCTTTATAGTAATTAAGTAACTCCAAATGACTTTGTGCGTTCGCTCGAATGCAGTGAGCAGTGAAAAAAGTAGATTGTTCTTCGCTAATAGCTCTGCAAGGGAACGTTGATTACCTGCGACACTAATCACTATTAAATTTCTTGTGTGGTCTGTTCTTTATCCTGTATGTGTCATTACTGAATTAAAATGCCATAAAAAGATAATGACTATGACCCCCAGCAAGAGAAGGTGTTGAAAGTGTCGCAACAGATTTGTTTAGTCACTAGTAAACAATTACACTGATGTTCAAAAGTGCAGATGTAAACGGCCATTATTTACAGACATTAATGTTGGTCCTGCTGGCATTACGGACTCCAGGAGACTAGAAAAGTACGTGCTAATATTCTGAAAAAACCTGTGGTTGTCACAGTACAACTGTTACTCAGTGGGTGTTTGCTGCATTAAATTTACGGGAATTTTCACAATATTAAGGTTTATTGACTCTTGATTTTTAGTACCATACAAGTGTGGTTCTTTGGGTGGGAAGCTAACAGTACATAAAATTCCCGCCCTATTTATTCCACGAATGCTGGGTAAAAGAATGATTTTCTCATACGTCATTGTTACTTCTGTAACTGGTGTAGTTCCGTCTCCATTATTATTGCATTAGTAGTGCATATTCATCAGCAGAACGTTATTATAGTCCTCATAGCCGTTCAGAAGAAATTTTCTTCGAACCAGAATGTTACAAATGGACTGTTAGATCTTTAGGTGATTATTCGAATAACCACAAGACAGAACCATTCTTTCAAAGTCAAATGTTCAAATGTTTGTATATCTAAAGGACTTCACTGCTGCGGTTATCAGTCCCTAGTCTTACAAACTACTTAAACTAACTTATGCTAAGGACAAGACACACGCTCATGCCCCAAGGGAGGACTCGAACCTCCTACGGTAAGGAACCGCGCGCTCCGCAGCAAGACGCCTTAGAGCGCTCGGCCACTCCACAGCGGCCAACCATTGTTTATTTACTGTTATTGTGATGGAAGTATTTGTTGCACAATCGGAAGAGTCATTTACACTTAAGGGCATTTAAAGATGCAATAGTCAAACATGTGAAGGACTATTATTCTTCCTTCCTTTGCCATATTTGATTACACTGGTACAACAAGCTGGCTCTGCCAAATAGATTGTCCGAGTTTTAGAAAACTTACGGTGTTTGTTTCGGTAACAACTCATGCAAGTTGCACAAGGCGGTGAGCTGCTGTGCTATTGCTTTCAAATGCTCCATATCATAACGGAATCAGCACGTGTACCAAAGAGAAGTAAATTGGGGAGCTATCACACCCGCCAAATAAGACTTAGGTGATGAAATTGTAACAATGCCTTTCAGAAAATTCTTAAGTGGTCCTCTGCAAATAGACTGACATTAAATTTCGATAAAACACAGTGTATACTATTTTGTACAGTAAATGTAATGGCACCATTGATAAATGTACACTTTGAGGAGAAATCTGTAGTTCAGGTATAACATTCAGAAATTTTAAGTGTGTGTATTAATTAGAGATTGAATTGGAAGAAACACCTTGATGATCTGCTGAAACGTTTGAGTTCAGCTACTTATGATATTAGGGTTATTGCAAATTGAGTGGTGTTAGCATTACTAGGAGTATCTCATTTTCTTAGTGTGGCATCTTGTTTTGGGGTCATTCATCACAGAGTAAGAAATAGTATTCATTGCACAAAAGTGTATAATTAGAATAATTGCTGGAACCCACCTAAGATCACCCCAAAAACATTTATACAGGGTGTTACAAAAAGGTACGGCCAAACTTTCAGGAAACATTCCTCACACACAAAGAAAGAAAATATGTTATGTGGACAAGTGTCCGGAAAAGCTTAATTTCCATGTTAGAGCTCATTTTATTACTTCTCTTCAAATCACATTAATCATGGAATGAAAACACACAGCAACAGAACGTACCAGAGTGACTTCAAACACTTTGTTACAGGAAATGTTCAAAATGATCTCCGTTATCGAGGATACATGCATTCACCCTCCGTCGCATGGAATCCCTGATGCGCTGATGCAGCCCTGCTGGAGAATAGCGTATTGTATCACAGCCGTCCACAATACGAGTACGAAGACTCTCTACATTTGGTATCGGGGTTGCGTAGAGAAGAGCTATCAAATGCCCCCATAAATGAAAGTCAAGAGGGTTGAGGTCAGGAGAGCGTGGAGGCCATGGAACTGGTCTGCCTCTACCAATCCATCGGTCACCGAATCTGTTGTTGAGAAGCGTAAAAATACGTCGACTGAAATGTGCAGGAGCTCCATCGTGCGTGAACCACATGTTGTGTCGTACTTGTAAAGGCACATGTTCTTGCAGCACAGGTAGAGTATCCCGTATGAAATCATGATACGTGCTCCAGTGAGCGTAGGTGGAAGAACATGAGGCCTAATCAAGACATCACCAACAATTCCTGCCCAAACGTTCACAGAAAATCTGTGTTGATGACGTGATTGCACAATTGCGTGCGGATTCTCGTCAGCCCATACATGTTGATTGTGAAAATTTACAATTTGATCATGTTGGAATGACGCCTCATCCGTAAATACTAAAATGAGCTCTACGGAAACATGTCCACATAACTTATTTTCTTTCTTTGTGTGTGAGGAATGTTTCCTGAAAGTTTGGCCGTACCTTTTTGTAACACCCTGTATATGCCTACGCTACGATCTACCCAAAAGTGCGTGGCGGAGGGTACCTTGTACCACTACCAGTAACTTGCTTTCCTGTTCCACTCCCATATATAAAGAGGGAAAAATGAATGCTTGTATGAATCTGTACGAGCCCTAATTGCTCTGATCTTATCAGTGTGGTCTCTTCCTGCAGTCCGCTTCAGATTCTGGCCCTCTGAATTTCTTCAACAGTATTTCTCGGAAGAAACATCGCCTTCCCTCCAGCAACTCCCATTTGATTTCCCGAAGAATCTCAGTAACATTCGCGCATTGATCGAACCTACCAGTAGAAAACCTAGTCGCCGCTCTCTGAATTGCTTATAAATCTTCCTTTAAACCGATCTGGTGGGGATCCCACATACTTGAGCAGTACTGAGGACCGGGTCGCACAAGCGTTTTGTATGTGATCCCCTTTACAGACGAATCAAATATTCCCAAAATTCTCTCAATAAGCCAAAGTCGTCTATCCGCCTTCCCCGCGAATGTCATTATATGATCGTTCCATTTCATATCGTTGTGCAGCTTTACGCTTAGATATTTAACTGACGCTACTCGGTCAAGCAGCACACTACTAATGCTTTATTCCAACATTACAGGATTGTTTGTCCTACTCATCTGTATCACCTTACATTTTTCAACATTTACAGTTGACTGCCATGCCTCACACCGCCTAGAAATTTCGCCCAAGTCATCCTGCATCCTACTACAGTTATTCATCGACGACACCTTCCTGTACACTACAGCATCATCCACAAACAGCCGCAGATTGCAACTCACTCTGTGCGTCAGATAGATAGAAAATAACAACGGCTCTATCACACTTCCCTGGAACCCTCCTGACGATACCCAAATCTACGATTGAACACTCGCCATCGAGGAAAATCTTTTGGGTTCCATTACTTAAGTAGTCTTCGAGCCATTAACATATTTGGGTACCTATTCCATATGGTCGTACCTTCGTTATCAGTCTGTAGTGCGGCACCTTGTCGAACGCCTGGGAAAAATTAAGTAATACGCAGTCTGTCTGTTGTCCTTCATCCATAGCACGCAGGATGTCATGAGAGCAAAGGATAAGCTGATTTTCGCACGATCGATGCTTCCTAAAGCTGTGCTGATTCATGTGGAGAAGCTTCTGTGTCTCATGGAAATTTATTTAATTAGAACTGAGAAAATGTTCAAGAATTCTACAGTAAACTGATTTTCATGATAATGATATGTGATTATGTAGGTGCGTCATTTTGCGTTTCTTATACACGGGAGTCATCTGGGCCTTTTCTAGTCGCTTCGAACTTTGCGCTGGATCAAAGATTCGCGCTAAATGCAAGCTAAGTAACCGTCCAATGCCGACGAGTAGTCTTTGTAAAACTGAATTGGTACCCCATCTGGACCTGTCAATTTGTTTCTTTTCAACTATCTCAACTGTTTCTATACACCGGCTATGTGTTTGTTTGGGAGCCTCTGTTTGGGAGTTCGTGCGATCGCTAAATGAAGGTGTGTTTGCAGGGTCGTCTGCGTGAATGATTTCTGAAACGTTAAATTTAAAAGTTTGGCCTTCATTTTGCTGTCTTCTATCACCACCACAGAATGATCAAAGAGTGACTAGATTGATGCCTTTGAGCCTCCTACCGGTTTTACATAGGGCCAGAATTTTCTCAGGTTCTTTTGCTAAGGTAAGGATCTGGAGATCTTCACAGTAGCTTCAAAAATAAAATTATATATATAAAGACTACACGGAAAGAAGGGGTTAAGTCCAAATTTCACGAAAATGAGTACTGGTATCCTTATGAAGTACATCAGATGTATTTTCAGTTGGGTGAACTTAAATGAATGTAATGGGTTTAGTCACTGACTTGTAGCGAGATCAAAATATGGTATACACTGAGAAAACGGGTCAAGTCCATCCGAAACACGGAAACAAAGGGTGAAGTCCAGCCGGTGTCGATTTCTCAGCAGTCAGCTGTATTTTTTTCCTGCTGTTACGGCAGTATCATTGTTGAAATCGTTAAATGCAATGTCATTGTTGATTTTCATATGTATTGTCGAAGCAAACACGGAGCAGATTTCTCATTAGCATCTTTGCTTTATGCTGTGGCAAAACCGAATATTGTGTCGTGATTTGCGCTAACACAGAGTAGCCTTGACATTCACTTAAATTCTTTGTGGTGTAGTAGATTGAATTTCGTGTGATATCCAACTGAGGACGGTGTTTCAACTGACGATTTGTGCGTTACACTAAGAAATTAAAAAATTGTTTTACAGATAAAAAGACGTAAAGGGTCCCGTTTTTTTAAAATATTGTTTTATACTTTTAGGGAACACTAAAGAAAGGTCGTAGAATGTACTGTATAAATTACATAAGCGTATGTCAATAACCAATGAAACTGTAACGTTTTAAACTTTGAAATTACTCTCCTGAAAAGTCTGTAAAATTGACTTAACACCTTCTTTCCGTGTAGTCTTCATATATATATTCACATATGAAATTTGTTGTTAATATCGCAACCCAAGTGAAAGTAATAGCAGGTTTCATAACTACAACATTAGGAGAAAAGATGATCTTTACTATTCAAGGTTAAATCTAAATTTTGCACAGAAAAGGGGTGAATATGCTGCCACAAAAGTCTTTGATTGCCCATCAATTAGTATAAGAAATCTAACAGATAGCCAATTACCAATTAAAAGAAAATGGAAGAATATTTGAATGACATCTCCTTCTACTCACTAGATGAATTACTAGATATTAATTAGTAATTTTACGAACAATAAAAAGAGAAACAATGAATGTTTTAGCCGGCCGCGGTAACCGAGGGGACTGCGGCGCTTCAGTCACAGTCTGCACGGCCACTACGGTCGGGGGTTCGAATCCCCCCTCGGGCATGGATATTTGTGCCGTCCTTAGTGCGTAAGTAGTTTGTAAGTTTAGGGAGTGATGACCCCGTAGTTAAGTCCCATAAGCTCTACAAACATTTGATTTGAATGTTTTATAACATCATGTAGACTCCTTTTATTAAACTAACACTGTAATATTTCGCCCAGGGACGCTTTTGTTCAGGGACTTTGCCAATGGAAGCATTCGCGCACGCATTCCAGCGTCCTGCCGGCCCGGGGGTGGAGAGGGAGCCAGCAGGAAGCGGCCCAACTTTCACCTTCAGCACCACCCGCCTCCCCTCATCCTCCCGACAGGGGGCAGCCTGGCGAAACCAGCCTGACTTCAGGAGAGTCCAGATAAATGCCGACAACGGACGCAGGGCAGAGGAAGTCCTTATCTGCAGACACCGAGGAGTTGTTTCCAAAAAAAATAAAAAAAAAATAAAAATAAATAAAAAAAAAAATCGCACAGACTTGTTTTACGGCCCACTATAGATTTGTAGTTTTATACGTTTTTGCAAACATTTTGGACCAAAATAATAATCTAAATAATATACAATTAATTAATGTGTCTGAAACCGTTTTAGGGAAAAAAATAGGCAGCGGCGGGAAAAAAGGAGGTTCTGGTCTCTGGCTGCCTACAATCATCTCTGTAAAATTTGCTGCTGATCGGTTGAACGGTTCGTCTTACAAACAGAGAACACGTTACGGACAGACAGAAGGACGGACAGACAGACATACATCTCAAAATCGCGGTTATTTTTACAAATACCTTTGAAACGCTACGAGATATGAAAAAAACATAAGAGAGCAAAGTTGTAGAGAATTTTCTCCTCTACAAATTCGGTTATTCAATTTTCGTGTCATATGAATAGTTAAGCCGTTCTTTTCATTTAAATTTCGAGCTGTCAAAAGACGATCGCAAAGGCCCACCCTTAGTGTTACTACCGTAACCTACAGTCGGCCAACAGCGACGGCATCGCACATAAAATGTGGACCCCCTACAGACGGAAAGAAGACAAGCAAACCCCTGCAGTGCGAACATGCGTGAGTGGGAGAGAGTGTGGCCTACGATGCAAAACAATGTTTCTCGACAGGAATAAAGACACTGATAGATGGCTTACCAGGCGGGCCTAACACAGACAGTGGCCACAAAGATCTGTATTTTAGAACCAAGAAAGAATGCAGAAGATAAAGACAACGCGGTTGAAACGTGGGAAAGGCGTCAGTTTGCGAGTCTCATCTCAAATTCAAATGTTTGTTAAGCTTATGGGACTTAACTACGGGGTCATCAGTCCCTAAACTTACAAAATACTTATCAACTACCTTATACTAAAGACGGAACAAATATCCGTGCCCGAGGGGGGATTCGAACCCCCGACCGTAGTGGCCGTGCAGACCGTGACTGGAGCGCCTCAGTCCCCTCGGCCACCGCGGCCGTCTAGTCTCATCTTAGCCCACAGAAAATTTCCACCGGGGACTGAGAGGCGTGGTCGTGGAAACGGCGCTCAGCTATTGGATGGCATTGCCAAACCAACCCACCAATCACAGAGCCAAAGAGACGCAAAATTCGAGAAGCTGTAGCTGGGGAGCCAAAGGGGGACTTGGTGAGAAACCACGGAAGAGGGCACTTGGTCCGACGCCGGAGAAGCGAGGAGACATGGTGGCAGCTTCCGCCTGGGCAGACGCGGGACTTTGGACGCCACCGCGCCACGCAGCCCCAGTTCGCGGAGCAGAAGAGGGCCGCTGCGTGATGCCTCCGCCACCTCCGACGCGCACACATCGCACCGCGCCGATCCAGCGCCTGACGCCCACATCAAAGTAATGCTGCTGAGACAGGAAATTACCTTGCCCTTCCCTGTTCATATCTGAGTCGTGTCCATGCCCAGTCAAATCGGCCCTGAGAGATTGTTATCATCAAATCTAATATATAAAGCAGAGTGTCCGTATGTTTGTAACGTGTTGCATACAAATCTACGGTTTTGTTCCAATCTTTGTGAAATTTTGTACACGTAATCTTCAATCCATGAGAACGGTCGCCGTAAATGTAAGAATCACGTGCGATATATAGTTCACGAGATATGACGTTATAAACAATGAGATGCTCGAAAACCTGCTGCGTTTAGCGACAATGCTGTTCTTTTTCTCCTAAACCACTGGACCGATTTCAACCACATTTGATACACACTTTCCTTACCGCGAGGAAACAATTGTAGTAGGGTTAAGAATCACATACGACACATGGTTCACCAGATATGACGTCATAAACAATAGGAATCGTAAAAAAAACTGCCACATAATGCGGTGAGATTTTATAAATACACTATATGAGAAAGAGCACTTATTGACTTGCAACAAACATTAAACATAATTTCAAACATTTATTAAAATTTTTCTCTCTGACAATCATAACAAAATGATGAAAGGAAAAAAGTTTCTCACTTACTACTTTTCCTCTGTTTATGGAGTAAAACTACGCCATTCGGTATGACGCTACAATTTATAATTTCTACACTACAAATTGTAGCCGCAGGGAATTTTACAGACAGTATATACACTTATAGTTCAATGTACCTTCTAAATTGTATCACAGTACGACACGTAATTCATGAGATGTTCAAATGTTCAAATGTTTGTACAGTCTATGGGACTTAACTACGGGGTCATCAGTCCCTAAAATTACAAACTACTTATGAACTAATTACTAACTAGGACGGCACAAATATCCATGCCCGAGGGGGATTCGAACCCCCGACCGTAGTGGCCGTGCAGACCGTGACTGGAGCGCCTTAGTCTCCTCGGCCACCGCGGCCGGCGTCATGAGATGTGACCACGTAAACAGTAACGTTCATCAAAAAACGCCCTATTACGCACCAAGTTTTAATCTATTACTTCTTTACTACTAATTGTATTCCCAAGAGATTTTACAGACATACAGCCCTGATACAGATGAATATATACCTGAAAAATGGCAGGAATAAGTAAATAAATTCCGGGCAACGCTGGGTTTTCAGCTAGTCTTTTAATAAATAAAACTAAATTACATGTGCTAAGCCTCTGTGTAATCCCTTGAATGAAATGTCCCTACTTGCCTAGTTCAATAATTATTCATTATATTGGCCCGCTTTAGGTTACGGTAGAATCAGAAAAGCGGGCCTTTGCGATCGTCTTTGACAGCACGAAATTTAAAAGAAAATAACGGCCTAACAATTCATCTGACACAAAAACTGAATAACCTAATTTGTAGAGGAGAAAATTCTCTACAACTTTGCTCTCTTATGTTTTTTTCATATCTCGTAGCGTTTCAGCGATATCTGCAAAAATAACGGCGAATTTTGGATGTCTGTCTGCCTATCCGTAACGTGTTCCCTGTTTTTAAGACGAACCATTCAACCGATCAGCACCAAATTTTACAGACATAATTGTAGGCGGCCAGAGACCAGAACCACCCTTTTTCAATTTTTTCGGACAAAAAATAAGGTAGTAATACCAAAAAAGCCGTTTGTAATATAATTGTAATTGCAAACGAACCGTTCATCTGGCACGAAAATTGAATATCCTAATTGTGTAGAGGGGAAAATTCTCTACAACTTCGCTATATTATTTTTTTTCATATCTTGCATCATTTCAGAGATATTTGCAAAAATAACGGCGATTTGACGATGTCTGTCTGTAATGTGTTTCAACTTTTTAGGTCGAACCGTTCAACGGATCGGCACCAAATTTTACAGACGCAATTGTTGATCACCAGACACCAGAACCTCGCTTTTTCAAATATTTCAGACAAGAAATACGTTAGTAGTAGTAGAAAAAAAGCCGTTTGTAATGAAATTTTAATTGCAAATAAACCGTTCATCTGACGCGAAAATTCAGTAACCGAATTTGTAGAGGAGAAAAATCTATACAACTTTGTTCCCTTATGTTTTTTTCATATCTCGTATCGTTTGAGAAATATTTGCAAAAATAACGGAGATTTGACACCCTCCATGGAATTAACGAAAACCAGCCGTTAGAAGATGTCATGTGACATTATTAATTAATTTTTGATTATTTACATTATTATTTTGGTTAAAAATGTTGGCAGAAACTCTTAAGACTACAAATATAAAGTGGGCCGTAAAACACGTCAGTGCGATTTTTTTAAATTTCATTTTGCTGCAGTGTGGGAGTTATTCAGGGAGAGGTTTGAATTTACCACAACACGTTGCACATCATTACAAAATGTGTATTCATAATCTATGGAAAAAGTATTAATCTAATCTAATCTATGAATCAATTCTCCATGTTGACTTGTAGTGCTCCTAAATACTGCTGCCGCTAGGTATCTTTCGGTTCTGACTGTTTGTGCAAAGATTTATTAAAAGTGTAATCGAAAAAAAAAAAAAAAAATAGCACTGACGTGTTTTACGGCCCACTTTAGATTTGTAGTTTTATAAGTTTTTACAAACATTTTGGACCAAAATAATAATCTAAATAATAATAAAGTAATTAAGAGTGTCTGAAACCCCTTTAGGAAAAAAAATTAGGTAGTGGCGGGTTTGAACCACCGACCTTTTGCGTCACAGTCCAGCACCTTGCCCACTACGCTACGGCTATAAATGAAAACAACAGTTATTTAATCTCATACTATTGATAGCCGTTGTGAACTAATGTTAATATGGCATTTGTACACATTTAGATTATCATTTATCGTACGAAGAACGATTTGTTTTTGTTAATTCGTCAGTGTGCCGTTGCTTTGAAATGACAACTTGAAAGTTACAATAAGAAAATCATCAAATACGCGAGGAATGTCAGGTGTCGTTTCTCCTCTACCAATTAGGTTAATCAATTTTCGTGTCAGATGAACGGTTCGTTTGCAATTACAATTATGTTACAAACGGCTATTTTTGGTTTTAATGCCGTATTTTTTTGTCCGAAAAATTTGAAAAAGGGAGATTCTGGTCTCTGGCGGCCCTCAATCATGTCTGTGAAATTTGGTGCTGATCGGTTGAACGGTTCGTCTTAAAAACAGGGAACACGTTACGCACAGACAGACAGACAGACATACATCCCAAAATCGCCGTTATTTTTGCAAATATCTTGGAAACGATACGAGATATGAAAAAAAAAACATAAGAGAGCAAAGTTGTAGAGAATTTTCTCCTCTACAAATTCAGTTATTCAATTTTCGTGTCAGATGAATAGTTAAGGCGTTATTTTCATTTAAATTTCGAGCTGTCAAAAGACGATCGCAAAGGCCCGTTTTAGTGTTACTACCGTAACCTAAAGTGGGACAAAAAGGATTGATACTTCATAAATCATACTGAGTAACCAAGTCTTTGTTAAATGAATGCAGTTTTGTAGTTTACTGTAGAATGTAGGGCCCGTTTTATACAAATAGTAGCTGAAATGCGTCACATTATTGATCCACGATAGTTTTACGAAACTTACAAAACATCTGATAGATTATTTTAGAAATCAATTTCCACTTTCAGGTTAAATATTCCATGTCATTCTTCACGTGTGTCGTTTGCCCTTATATTTCAGACTTCATTTACGTTGGGATAATTTTATCTGCCTTGCTCTCCATACCGTAATTTAATTGTATGTTTTGTCCATCTAGCTTGGTCCTGAATAATTTTAATCTCCAGAATAACTTGAACTGCCCACTTCATGTTCATTCTATATTGCAGTAATAGCGATGTCTTTATGAACGTTATTTAACACACACAACAACGCTAGTGTTCACCTTGGTTCCAAGGTATCCTGAACACCGAAGTTGAATATGTATCAAGAACACAGTTCCTTAGATTGTCCACAGATGTCACTCGACCTGCACAAAGATGTAAGCAAACACGCATGAGGATTGAGAATGGGACGGAGTGATTAAGACGACCAATCAGTTGAAATCATAACACCAGGGAGGAAGTGCACTGCTTGTGTTGTAGTTGTGTTGTGCCTAGAAGTTTGGCCGTAACATTAATGTTACTGTGTGTCAGGAGGGACTCTCATCAATGGAAGCTTCCAGACGTCTCGGAGAGAACAAAAGCGATGTTGTTCGGTCGTGGAGGGTGTACAGAGATACAGGAACTGGTCGATGACTTGCCTCGCTCTGGCCACCCGGAGGCTACCACAGCAGCTGGTGCCGCTACTCACTCCCCAGAATTGTCATCAAGTGCTACGTAGAGATGAGACTGCACCTGCCTTCCACCGGACAATCGTGGAAGACGTTTTTGGAGGCAGCCTGGTCATCGTGGACGTCTTAGGCACTCTGACCAGCGCGTGCAGCAAGGTGGTGGTTCTCTGGCGTCTCGCGGTGGCATTTGCGGAGCCAACGTACGCAACCGGTGGTCAGAGAAGGCAATCAAACGGCTGTACGCTACAGGGTAAAATCCTCCGACGTACAGTGGGACCACATCGTCAGCATTTAGGCGAGGGATTCGTCTTAGCCGGCCGCGGTGGCCGAGGGGACTGAGGCGCTTCAGTCACGGTCTGCACGGCCACTACGGTCGGGGGTTCGAATCCCCCCTCGGGCATGGATATTTGTGCCGTCCTTAGTGTTAGCTAGTTCATAAGTAGTTTGTAAGTTTAGGGACTGATGATCCCGTAGTTAAGTCCCATAAGCCTTACAAACATTTGAACATTTGAATTTGATTCGTCTTAATGGACAACAATTCTCGCACTCATCGTGCACATCCCATGAATGCATTCCTTCAAGATAACGACAGCGCAAGATTAGAATGCCCAGCACGTTCTCCAATCATGAACCGTATCGGACGTGCCTGGGATGCATTGAAAAGGGCTGTTATTGGATGAGACGACCCACCATCTAATCTGAGAGATCTACGCCGGACCGCCGTTGTGGAATGGGACACTCTGGACCGACAGTGCCTTGATGATCTAATGGACAGTATACCACGAAGAATACAGGCATGCAACATTGTAAGATGATGTGTTACTGGGGGGTTACTGGTGTATGCTGCAAGCTGGAACACAAATTAGGAATGTCTAGGTTATAGTCATACAATTTGCGATTTTCTGTTTCGAGGAGAAGTAAAGAGAACTGAAATACTGTTTTTGTATACTTCTGTTCCATTTTTATGTAAAGGATCGTGAACCCCAATAATTGTCGTGATGCAACCCTTACGTTGATGTGTATAGTTGGTAACCGAGTGGTAGCCGGCAGCCTAGGTGGCAACACTGTAACACCACGTGACTAACGTGAATTGATAAGGAAATCTAACCCGACTAAAGTCATAATTTCAGTTACGGTAATATTCATAGTTGTTTTCTATCCTTTTTTTCTCAGTTGATTTTCGTAGATGTTGATCTACATGTGTTCTTTTTCGCCTCAGGCTGCTGTTTCCTTTTTCCTGCCTTTATTTCAAATGGGTCTTTCATTCCAGCAAGCTAGCAGTAGGCATCTGCCATTTTGTTTAATATCAGTTACTGTAACTGAGAAACTTGTTTTTACATGTCACGTATAAGAAACTAACGTATATGACCGTACTGACAGACTTGTAAAACATTTCAGGACTATATTGCATCTCAGTTTGTTCTTTTGACGTCGTTAGTAACGCTTACTATATCTAACATAAACTGTGATGACGGTATATTTGTATCTTAAAGCAGCTCAACGTGAGTCGAGTAATTCAAGTAATTTGGTGTGGACTTGATTGGCTCATGTTGGTGGAGAACGGTAGCCGCCATGAGCCCCTGCGGCCAGCTGTGCTGACCACTGCTTCGCACAAACCCACGCAGTTACCCTGGCACGCATCCCTCCTCTGTCCAAATTATCGTTTCTGCCTCAGTCTATCTTGCGTTCCCCCTAAACAAGAACAGCAGAGTAACATCTGTCTGAATCAAATGCAATAGGTCCTCCACACACAACGAAACGGAGATCCTACTTGAAACACGGACATAATTCTTTTTAATCAAATTGAACTGTATGGTTTCAAGACATTTTTCGTCTGAAACATTTATCTTTCTGTGTACCGAGTGCTATGAGCGTGTCCGTTCGTGCATCAGCGTACAGCCTGCGTTTTTCCCTTCTGTTCTCCCCTCCTTCGCTCCTCTCTCCTTCACGGCCTGCCACTGGTGTTCACATGTTTGTATATCTATGGGAATTAACTACTCTGGTCATCCGTCTCTAGGCTTACAAACCACTTAAATTAACTTACGCTAAGGACAACAAATACACCCATGCCCGACGGAGGACTCGAACCTCCGACGGGGAGCAGCGGCGTGCTTCGCAGTTAGGCGCCTTGGAACGCTCAGCCATTCCACCGCGGCACTGGTGGTCCTAACAGCTGCCCCCTCCCCCCGGTCGCTTCTCTCCGTCCTTCACATCCCCCCCTCACTCATACTCTGCTATACTTCGCATTCCAGGCCCACTACCGACTGAACTTCCTCCAAAGCAGCGCATTCTGGCTAGGGCAGCAAAAGAAAGCCATCATATGCATGTTTGTGTATATGATTTGCGTTTGTGTTTATTTTCCTTGCATTTCTCGCGAAGGCTTTAGCTGAAATCTCACGTGAGCATTCTGTTGCTCAATATGTTCAAATGTTTGTAGAGCTTATGGGACTTAACTGCGGGTCATCAGTCCCTTAACTTACAACTACTTATGAACTACCTTATACTATAGACGACACAAACATCCATGCCCGAGGGGGATTCGAACCCCCAACCGTACCGGCCATGCAGACTGTGACTGGCGCGCCGCAGACCGCTCGGCCGCTGCGGCCGGCTTACGGTGATTAGCACTCCATTTTTTCATGACATTATTTTCTCATTATCTTGCATCAATCTGATTTCCAGTATCGTGTATACTTTGTGATACATATTGATATGAGATTTAGTTTGTTCACACATGTTGTGATCAAGAAAAGTTAATCATAATTGCTTACATACTGATTGTATGTCTTACATAAAATCATTAAACAGTTCAGGCGCTGATTAGCTATTGTAGCTAGAATGTAACTAATAGGCTCTATTGAATGGTATACGTAATTTTGTGCGATCAGACGAGTGTGTGCCTAACGTTTCTTTGGAATGCAATAATTTATATATAGAATATTTTTACATTCTGAAATCAAATGCCGCGGCGAATTTGCCGCGCGTACTGGAGCATAGTGTTGCTGTGCGCGCAGCTGTCCGCCGTCGGGGGTTCGAATCCCCCCTCGGACATGGATGTTTGTGTCGTCTGTAGTATAAGGTAGTTCATAAGTAGTTTGTAAGTTTAGGGACTGATGATCCCGCAGTTAAGTCCCTTAAGCTTTACAAACATTAGAACATTTTTTTTGAAATCAAATGTTCAAATGTTTGTAAACCCATTAAACCAACTGCTATGGTCGTCAGTCTCCACACTTACAAACTGCTTAAACTTACACTAAGGTCAACACATACATCCATGCCAAAGGGAGGTCTGGAACCTCCAACAGGAGCGACCGCCCCGTCCATAGCATGATGATTCAGACCACACGGCCACTCCCGCGCGGCTATTTAAAAATAATTTAAAAGTTTTAAATGTGTGAGAACCTGAAACGCTGTACAGTTTAAACTCTGAATCTCCCTTGCGATAGTTATATCTACGTCAACGTGCACAGATAGCAAGTGTGCATCAAACTTTCTTTGGAATATAATAATTTTAAATAAAAATAATATCTACAGTATTTTTATTTGCGTTTTTTCTTTCTCATTCTCTCTTAAATACATTAAAAGATCAAAAATGAAATTACTGATCGTGTGGAACAGTATTTGACGCGGAAAGAAAAGACATTTACTGCATTATAAAAGAGGGAGGAAGGAGGTGCCGAAATTTACTGACGAGGCAGATAGACTTGAAATTTTTATCTTGACTTGGTCATTCTTTCAAAGACATTGCTGACATGTGCATGCGTCTGATGGACGTGATGGTCTCAATAATCACGTTGTGATGTCAAGATCAAAGTGTAGAAGAAAGAACATTGCTCTACTACCTTTGTGTGCGAATTTTTTAAGAGGCCTGATTTTCCATTCGATGCACGGTCGGTAACTGTTTAAAAATTTTCCACCAGCATGCGTAGATGAAATAAGCAGTAAAACATAGCAGGAAGAAACCCGAATTTTCATTACTGTTGAAACTAAGCTGGAGTGCACCACGTCGGTTGCACCGCAAAAGCCGGCAGCCAGAATTTATAATGAACAGATTAATTAATAAATACCTGCCCCCACCACAGCAGCGCGGCTGTCGGATTTTTATGAGCACGAGGAGCCCGCATTCTCCATTGAGTACTTTTTTTTTTAATGAATACCTTGACAGTCGTTTCATATGCGGCTTACTGGTGGTCGTTAGTAGCCACAGTATGGACGCCACATATTTTAGTTTCCGAACTGCTCTGCTTCTGTGGTCACTAAAAACCATTTGAAATCACACAGAATTGCCTGGTGAGCAGATAACTCCTCGACTATAATCACTGCAGTGAAAAACAGAAGACTTCACTACCCACGTAGCACTGGCGGAGTCGGTAAGGCACTCGTGACAAATTTGTAATTCCTATCTACTTCCAGACCCAGATCTACCAGATAAACGGCATGAAGAAGGTGTTTTATGTGGCTGAAACGAGAGAATATTAGCATTAGCTAGCGACATTTGGAAGCCTGCTAGAACAGCTACTTAAGATAATGCATCGTCCTCAACAAGGCTAACCCCATAATGTTGCGTACTGTTATGAGATTTTATTCTTTGATAATATTAAACGTTTTCGTATCTTTTTTTTTCTTTTTATAACGAACAGTTAAATAAAAACATGACAGATGGAAATTAATGTCAATATTGCATTATAAATGGCCTATATTAAATGACCATTTCATGTTTTTCAAGTTTGTCGAGTTTCTTTCAATGGTGCTCTGAAAATGGGCTTCGCCTGATACGCGTAAACGTAAGTTCTTTCACAGTGGCCTATCAGCTTTTTTAATTAATTTTAATTACTCCTAGGGATTTATCAAAGGTACCGTGACAATTGTGGCACACGCTAATATAAATACGGACTGCAGGCATCTCTTCGTGCTTGATATCTTTCCCGACGGCGATGGCATCAGCCGTGCTACCGTGGTTGGAAGAGCGTAACAGAGGACTCACGTTGATGTCCTGTAATTATATGACCTGTGAGTAGGCCCCTTGTATCGATGATGTATTCCGTTGAAGAAGAGGGCCGAGGCACTATTACGCAGATGGGGAAAATATTTTGGCCTATCAGTGTTTCTTTTGGCTTATCAGGAGTTTGTTCTTTGGCATGAGACAAGAACAGAACACGCTTATAACAAGTAATAAAACACTCGAACTGCCAAATGAAATGCAAAGGTTATTCTGGTTACATAAACTACTTTGCTACTATTTTGCTGGCCTTCTTCAGATACTCATTTCCATGACTTTTGTCCTGAGAGGAACTCATGATAATCAGAGATTCCTAGCCAGAACCATACACATAGTAACTGCTGCCTGATACCTAACAAAAAAAAAAACCACCCACAGTAGCCACGATTTGCTTGATGGCAGCAGAATGTCTGCTAGAAAAATGCACTAATGCTACATGTTAATAGAGGTTCCGACTACAAATGTTGAGTTGTCTCAGAGTAAATCAAAACTTATAGGAAATAGACTCCGAGTTTGTTTTTAAGAGAATGCACAAATTATTGTTTGTCACTCTTCGATCGGGATGTAAATATGGTAGTTGTTTCGGGTAAAACATTTCATCTGAAGATACTATGGGATTTTGTATTTGTACATATACCTTTAATTTAGCTATAGTTAAAAGTAATACCCCACGATGATGTAAAGGCAACTATGAGAAACATGACTGATATTTCTGAATCGAATTCACCTTTTCATTTAAGTTTATTGATAAGAGATCACGACTCGTTTGGATTACTTCAGTTGTTCAGTCAAACTGAAATTTTATAGTATTATTTGCCGTATTTACACAAAGTAATGTATTTAACGTTAATTAGCTGAAAATGATGGAAGCTTAGGGTTTAACAACCAGTCCACAGCATGGTCGTTAAAGAACTAGCTCACGCTCTGATTTTTGTTTAAGGACGGAGAAAGATATCGGCCTTGTCTTTTGAAAGTAACTATCCCGACATTTCCTTGAAGTGATTTAGGGAAATCACGGAAAACCTAAATCTGGATAGTTGGAGGTGGAATTGAATCACCGTCCTTCCGAATGAAAGTCCAGTGTTCTACCATTGCGCCACCTCGCTCGGCATCAGCTTCTGAAACTGTATTATACTGTAAATGCATCAATCGCATAAATGAATTTTAAAAATGTGCAATTCACTTTACGCAAAACAGTTTTCTTATGAGTGGTTAACAAGTTATTTACCACAGTATTATCAGCCGATATCACTAGTGAAAATCTGAACAAGTATTTGGAAACACCCCTACAATATTTAACCACAACATTCACAGTTTCCTGTTCTTCATTCTTTAAACAAACTGCTCGAAACGTAAAAGACAGAATGATCTGTTTACATAGTTCTGTTACAAGTAAAACGTCAAAAAAGAATTGTTATCAAATGAATGCGCTGTACATTTTATAAGCTTAATTAAAAATAAAATTTCTGTTTTATTTGTATTATTAAAATGGCTCCCAAATTTTCCTTACCGCTATGATTATAAACGTATAGAAAGTAACAGCCAAAAATGGCCAGCGTTTAGGTACTTATTCGTTGTCAGAGGAGAATATTTCCACCAGATTATAGACTACTGTCTTCGAGTTAACTTAGTGTTCTTGTCTTCATTTACCCTTGCGTGCATACCGTGGGAAATTTCTCTTTTTCCGCTTTCATACCAATGGTGCTAATTTCATATGTAGAAAATGGAAACACTGTCGAAGGAGTTCTGTAAATTGAAGTAAGTATTAAGCCCAACAACGAAACAATTAAACCTTTGCAAAACACTGGTGGAAAACATGCACTCTTAGCAAAAACGGTAATTCAGATGGAACTTAATGCAAATGCGTTCAGGTACTAATTGGTGCTTGAATATTTCCTACACGTTATTAGAGACAAATTTACTGATTACATGATTCTCTTCCCTATTCGTATATCATTACAACTATTTATCTTGGCCTCATGATAGCACCATAAAATGATACACAACAGATCCGAAGCGACGAACATCAGTTTTTAATGAATAGAATCAAACAGAATGTGAACTACATTTAATTACGGTGGACGGAACGATCCTGTTTGACGCTTTGTTAAACGAAGTCACCTTCAAAGCGATGTTTAAATGTAGTTATTAATGCAGCTCTGTGCTACTGCAGCGTCAATATATTCATAGCATTAATACTCATAGCATTAATACTAGGCAGTAAAAAATATGAATTATCATGAAACCAGGGCATTACCAAGCAGAGGAAACTGTTACTCGTTAGACGTTGGTACGACGTACGTCTGTTGAAATCTGTAAGACAAAAATTCAAGCTTTTATTTTCAAAATTATGATGTTATTTATGGTAGAATGGCAGAAGACGTCGCAAAATCTCTTTTACAAAGAAACTTGGAGATGGGAGGGGAAACAAACAAGTTGATTCTCCTACTGGTTGTTGTTACCTGTACCATTATAAGTGGACGTTCTTCTGTAGAAGCATACCAGCAGTTATAACAGGTACAATAAGCAGTAAATATATTCACTTAAAAGTCAGACTAAATTGCAATTTATGTGATGGTAACAGGTTTCGGCCATTTAAATGGCCATCCTCAGACCACTACAGCCCTAGGGTTGGCCACCGGTTCCCTTAGTAGAAGCTGCCTGAATGATGGATGTCGACATCTATCATAATATAGTTAGGTTTTATGTGCAGTCTCAACAGAAAATGTTCAAATGTTTATAAACTCATTGGACCAAACTGCTATGGTCATCATTCCGTAGACTTAAGGTAAAGCAGTCAACAATCCGAAGATTGGTTTGAACACCACAGTGCTTTACTAGGCATGGTCCTGTTTGGAGGTGGTATGCCGTTGCCTTCCTCCGACCTGACTTACCCAGCCAGTTATAGGGGGACCTACAGTTTAACGTGAGTTCCGAACCACGGTGCTAATCGGTATTTTTCACATGAGCAATACTGCCAGAGGTGAAAGAAGTGGAAAGTGACAGATAAAAATCCTAGGACCTGGCGGGGATCGAACCCGCGACCTTTGGATTTGTAGTCTGGCACTCTACCACTGTGCAACCGAGGCGCACCCGTAGACTTACAAACTAGTTAACTAAATTACACTAAGCACAACGCACACACCCATGCTCGAGGGAGGGCTCGAACCTCCGGCGGGAACGATCGTCCGTACCATGTTGCCTTAGACCACGCGGCTCTGAACAGAAACCCGTGATAACGACACGCTACATTGCTCTGATCCATAAAAGTGCCCACCTAACTTGGGAAAGACATCACAGATGTATGGTAATAGCGTTAAACAATATCATAATGCTACACAGTCGATGCGTAGAAGATAAAGAAACTGTGTTTATGCTGTCAAGAACTATTAAGGAAATCAGAGACTTGTATTTCCAGACAAATACGTCAGGAGTGCCCACCAAATGCGTACTTAGACATAAATTTGAGAGTTAATACGAACATTTAAGGCCAATTATTTGAAGCCTCTCAAGGATAGATTTCAAAATAATCCTAACAAATGAATTCCAAAGTATGTGCAGCTTCTGAACGTATATTTGTCGAAAATAAGCAACTAGTCTACGAGGAATACAATTATGGTGGGAAGTATTCTGGCTGCTGACTGTAACTTCAGTCGGCACCGAGCCATGCTATTAGCCTTAAACAGTTCTTAATTCAGATCGGTCACATGCTTCTAAAATATGTAACTACTGTGAAACCGGTGATCAGTGTTTGCCAGCTACAAGCTATAGTTTTCTATTTCGGTTAATGCGTTTTATGTATTTTTTCTGAACAATGACTTTCTTGTTGATTAAAATGTAATAAAATATGGATAATGAATTTAATTGTTTAGTCATGCCGAGAATACAAGCAAGAATCGTAGAGATTTTGTGAGAAGAATCCCCACAAGGGAAAAGTCCTCAAGACCCACAAGAAAGAAATGTTTACCATTTATATTCGCAAACTCCAAATTCTACCGACTTATGCTGGTGTTCTAAAGATAGAATATTGTTCTGTGACACAAGAAAATTTGTGCCGGCTTCGGATTCGAATCTGGGTTTCTTGTTTCTCACAAGCACTTTGTTCCGCAGAAAAAAAAAATCATAAGAAACTTTTAAATGCTAAAATGTGCCTAAATTCATCTAAATTAACGATCGAAGAGAGCGTTTTAATGTACAATTCTGGCTAAATAATATTAAATTAATTGCAAAGACGTCACGACACGTGTAGTTACTTTGTAATAATTGTCACAAGCGGTGATAAACAGTCACGGTTTGCCACAAACATCAAACAACCATAATAGATGTCTAATATTTTCATCATTGAAATGGCCGGTCACACTTGCTCTGTAATATCAAATTTGATGGTAGGTCAATACAAAACCGACGCACTGGTGGAGCCGATTACTTCCACAGACGTTGCAGTACAAAAGACAACACGATAACGTAACTCATTAAAATATATAGAAAATTAGGTCTCGATATAGCATACTCACATTCTATAGCCAAGTCCACATGGTGCGGTGTGGGAGTCTCTAGAGAGTTCTTGTGAAGTATATACTCGAGGGGAAAAATCCGGTGTGCGTCGGTATGCACACCCACGTGCCTGCTGATCGGAAACTTATTCATATTTGGGGAAGGCTGGGGATACAGAATCATCTCGACTCTGGGCTGGAGTGGCACTGGCAAGGAGCGAGAGGGTAAACCCTAGCCGCGAGAAGAGAAGGCCGCGCGCAGAGACAAAGCAGCGCGAATTTCAAGAGGTGGTCTGCGTTTCCCGTCGTGTGACAGATAAACTGCCGGGGTGGACGTTTAGCGCGGCTCGCGACCTAGATAACACGCTTACCCTGCCGTGCGGGGCTGGTATATGCAAACTTTTGCTGAGGGGAGGACATGTCAACCAATCGTAGAAGACGGTTATTAACAGTTTTGAAGGAGCCAATTTGACAGCGCGTAGTAAACGGGGACGAGTCCCAGTTTCGACCAGCAAGCCGCAACCCGGCCAACACAGCCGGTATACGAGAGGCAAATACTCATAGCCCGGTCAAAATAGACATTCAGCCTTTCATAAATTCCCAAGCTGAAAATTTGCATAAACGTTAGGGATACCATTATAATGAAATTGTGGGAAGTCTCCATGGATCCCGTGTGTACAATTTTTTTTTTTTTTTTACATACGGTCATAGTTCGCAAAAATGTGTGTTTTTTTTTATTTTTTATTTTATTTTTTTTTTACAATTTTTGGCAAAACGTTAAGTTTTATGATGAAACAAGTTCAGACACAAATTATAGATAATGCAGTTTTCTACAAAAATTGTTCTAATACTAAAACTATTATCCATTATGAATGAGGAACACTGCGACTGTGGTGAAAAAAGGTATCTTGAATGACAACACCCAGTCGCCTTTTACGTAAAATGTTTTTATTACATTTCTCCCATTACCGGTATCAATATGCCTAGCATATCATCATCAGATGGTGAACGGTTTTTTATATTGCAGATGGTGTGTGGAGGGATTTGTGCATCTGTTATAATTACAAAAACAAAACAAGTGAACTATGTGGCGAGTATAACTGACATAATATTGACTTAGGCCTAAATGTTGCTACTTACAATTACAAAAACAAAACAACTGAACTATGTGGCGAGCATAACTGACATACTAATATTGATTAAGGCCTAAATGTTGTTACTTACAATTTGTGTTATCCATAAACCCATTGTCACAAATGGTAGCATGAACACATTCATTGTGTTGCTATGCACTTCACTCGTATTACAAAGCATAACTGGTGGCGTGCACATATTTATTGTGCTGCTAAACACTTCATACATGATGCACTATACAGGTTCCACGCACTATACAAATGTAAACAAATCAAAGATATTCGCCAAAGATGTTGCACAGTTACATCACCCTTTGGTTGACACTCGCATTATCTGGAAATTATGTATTTGATTGAGAATATGTTATGAGCTTAAGTTATGTAATTTCTAATATGTTAATGTTAATTATTTGTGGTACAATATTTTTAAATTATTACATTTCTTATTTTTATGTTTGTTAACATAATGAAACAGGGCGAAATTTTGTCGATAATTTAATAGTCGTTTAAAGATGAATTAATGTAGGTAATGAACTTTTAGGAATATAGTACGGGGCAGGGCACAAGGAGAGGAGTTAGTGTCTGTAGCGAGAGACAGAGGTGGGAGAAATCGGAAAGAGGGAAAAAGAGAGAGAGGCACAGAGAGAGTGTGAGAGAGAGGCACAGGGAGCGAGAACGGTTCACCATCTGATGATGATATGCTTGGCATATCGAAACCGGTAATGGGAGAAATGTAATAAAAACATTTTACATAAAAGGCGACTGGTTGCTGTCATTCAAGATACCTTGTTCTAATACTTTCTCCCTAATATTCACCGTTTCTGTTGTACTCTCCATAAAACCTACACGTTTTCCACACCACCTATGATATGGTGTAGGTGTCACATTTTTTTAACGTGGTTTCTACAGTTAGCCTACTCCACAGTCTACTTTAGCGGTTTAGTGGAATATCAGGTTTTATTTAATCCTCTTCTTCTTCTTATCTTCCTTCATCATCATTATCTTTGGCATCCTCCTAAATTGTTGCAACAACGAAACGTCTGTTGTTTCTTCGTTGATGGAAGTATCTACTTCTGTTGGAGATGTAACATTAGAACACAACTGCCCATGACAACTGGTGCATACTGCTGAAGAAAATGAGACAACCTTTTGCAATCGCATTTTGAAAAAAAAAAGTGTTGCAGCTTTTTTGGTGCAGGTGAACGTGGAGTCTGAACTGGCTCCGACACATTTTCAGTTAGCTTCCAGCCCCATTCTTCTGGATCCAGGTGATTACCCAGCCACACTTGAACCTGGTAATACTCTTGTTAAAAATGTTAGTGACCACAAGCCGAGGTTGGAGAATAGTCAGCACTAACATAACCCCGGAGACGAGTAGAGAATTCTCCACCTTCAACGAGACTTCCAACAATGCCTTGAGAATGCACCAATTTTTCTTCTCGGCAAATTAGACTGGGATTTTGGGATTTTGTTCGAAAAGGACGCGGCAAATTTCCGAGAACTTTGTATTCCAGGACTACACTGCGAAATGCAATTTTAACCGGCCGCAGAAAAGTAACGGAAGAGACAGAAATATGAAACCTTTACGAAATGAAAAAAAAGTAAAATAAAATAAACCTCTCTAAGATTACATACCTGTTCAGCGCAGTTCGATGTGACATCCATTTGTCAATCTACACACATTCGATCTATATTCTGATTAATTCTACACATGTTGTAGGACATCAAGTGTACGGAGTGGATAGCATCTTTCATTCTCTCCTTTAAACGGTCAATGGTGTTGATATGAACACTGTATACACGAATCACCACATAACCCCACAATAAAAGGGCAAGAGGCATCAAGTCCTAGGCACGTTGTGGCTATGCCTTATATCCATCCCTTCCTATCCATCGCTGGGGAAACTCTGTATCCATCTCCCAACTAGCATAAATTATGGCATAGTGTGAAGGAGCGACGTTTCGTTGGAAGATGATACCTTCAACTTCAGTTGAATTTGTTGCACTACATACAAAAACAAAATGTCTAAGTAGATTTTTTACGTCATAGTTCTCTCCGCACCGAAATACGGGACAATAATTTTATAATGTTTGAGGGCACAACAGTCGTTCACCTTAGGAAAGCTACGTTGGTTTTCAATGTAGGCAAGAGGATTTTCAGTAGTCTATATTCTAATGTTGTAGAGATAAACAGGACTACACACATGAAATATGGTCACATCACTAAATACTGTTATCTTTACGAATTTTTGATTGTTATCAATCTGTGAAGCAAATTCAAATCGTTTTGGTCTATCAGATTGTTGGATAGCGTGGAACAATTGCAATCTTTAACTCGCAAAACGGAGACTGTAATAGTCTTTAACTGTTCTTGAGCATATGTGCGCAACGTTTCGTTAGGTAGGTGTCCCGTATAGATGCTACAATTTCGTCACTACCCGAACACCTACCAGAACGGCTTTGGTCTAGCAAACCGCCAGTTTCCTGTAACTGTTGATCCCACCGTCTAATGTTCTTTCTATGAGCCGGGACTTGATTGTACACACGACCATATTCACTCTGAACATGAGTTAGGGATTCAAATACAGTTGTCCTCAGAACATACTAAACTTTAATTGATTTTTCCGTCGGTACTTGACAGAACATGAAAAAAGGAACAACTTCCTGATGTTCTGCAAAACTTTTTTATTGGCCACAAACCGGCTTTCGGCTTCTTAGGCCATCATCAGGTGACAACTGAATGTAGTACACATGTTTTCAAAGATGTTAAGATTTACAAAGATGTTATCAGAGACAATCGATACTTCACAGGAAAGTTCATCGCAAATACTTATTTATGAGAGTTATTAACATTTATATAAAAATATAATAAATATATGTAAAGAATCAAAACTAATATGATTATTATTGAAAAGGAAGGTTGAAAATAAAACTTATTTCAGTAGAGGTGTAGAGGGAAACTGGATCTGATCGTTTAATACTAAACTAGCATCCTGTGCCAAATGTTTATTGATTTCCAATATTTCAGTAGTGTAATATTTCTGCTTTTCTTCAGGGGATGTAGAATCTCACAGTTTACATCATAATCATGGCCTTCTCTGAGCAGATGTTCAGCAAAGGTTGAACTGTCTTTTTTTTTTAACCTCCAGCTTCTCTTATGTTCTGATAATCTAATAGTTACAGCCCTGCCAGACTGACTAACATACAGTTTCCCACAATGTCTGCATGTGATCTTGTATACACCACTCTGTGATAGAGGTTGAATTTTGTCCTTACTATTGAATATAATACTAAACTTTCCTGCCGCGGTCGAGTAGCCGAGCGGTCTAAAGCATCTCGCTGCGGAGCGCGCGGTTGCTCGCCGTGGAGGTTCGAGTCCTCCCTGGGGCATGGGTGTGTGTGTTGTCCTTAGGTTAGTTTAACTAGGTTTAAGTAGTTTGTAAGCTACGGACTGATGACCACGCAGTTTGGTCCGATAGAATTACAAACATTTGAACATTTGAACTAAACTTTCCTCTGCGCTGTCCATATATTGACTGAAATGGTGTGACCTGGTGCAGCTACGCATTTCGATACATTTCATTGCTGCGTCATTACTTGCGCGCGCAGAGTTTTTCTTTCATTCTGTGAAGGGGTCACATTCTGATTTGTTTCATTGACATTTTGTGACCGGTTTTAACCGCACCATGACGTTACGGACACACTGTTTTTCGTAGACTTGTTAACGATATTTTTAAAGTAGCTACCAATATCAGAGTGGTAAAAAAACTGTTTCCAGGAATATTTTAAGAAATTAATTATACTTGTAATTAGATTCCATTTTTGTTCCAGCCCACCACAGAATTATAATGAAATAAAAGGTTTCAGCTTGGTAGGCGATGTGAGATGTTTATTTTATTAAAATTCACAACATATCGATTTCGTCCCTATGATGAAACATCACCAGTGCGTGCAGAATTGCAAGTCATGGCCGGCCGTGGGGACTGAGGCGCTTCAGTCACGGTCTGCACGGCCACTATGATCGGGGGTTCGAATCCCCCCTCGGGCATGGATATTTGTGCCGTCCTAGTTCGTAAGTAGTTCATAAGTAGTTTGTAAGTTTAGGGACTGATGACCCCGTAGTTAAGTCCCTTAAGATTTACAAACATTTGAACATTTGAATTTGCAAGTCATGATGACCTACGTGCTCTGATTAAAACATTTTTTTCGTCATGTCATAAAATACATTTAAAAGGTCTTGGCGGTACAAGTCACAAGTATAAAATTTTATACTTGTGACTTGTACCGCCAAGACTTTTTAAATGTATTTTATGACATGACGAAAAAAATGTTTTACGCAGAGCATATATGTCATCATGACTTGCAATTCTGCACGCACTGATGATGTTTCATCATACGGACGAAATCGATATGTTGTGAATTGTAATAAAATAAACATCTCACATCACCTACCAAGCTGAAACCTTTTATTTCAAGTAATTATACTGTGCTAACTTGATTTCGCAATCAGTTTCGGTTTTAAAACATCTTTATGGCAGAAAAAAATTACAAGACAATCACATATCTTACATTTCTTCTGTCAGTTGTAAATGTGTAAAATTCTACCGTGATCTTTTGCTATACCAAAGCTGTAAACCAAAATAGGAAAATTGTAAAAATACACTACTTGAATACACACACAATCAAGTTATGTATTTTTCACAGTTTTCCTGTTATGGTTTAACGTCTTGGTTTGGCAAAAGAACACTGTGAAATTTCACACATTAACAACTGATAGAGAAATTTATGTGTGATTGTCTTGTACTTTTTCCTGCCACAAAGACGGTTTAAAACCGAAAATAGCTGCGAAATAAAGTTAATTAGGCGACACGATGTAATAGATTTCTTAAAATATATTCCTGCTGTGGATTGTCGCATAAGCAAAATAAATATTTCCAGGAATATTTCGTACGCACGCAAGTTTCTTAATCGTAAATACGAATATCAAGATACGGAGTTAAATCTTTTTCTGTTTACGTAAAAAGTCGACTGAATACCTTCGTAGAAACCTGCACATGAGAAACAAACAGTAGGTCTTTACCTCCTGGATAACCGCCAAATTTAGTAAATTTCTGTTATCTCTAGCTGTTTCCACAAGACCTTGAAATACGTGCCATTACAGTTGATTTTAAGGTCCTTAAACATTGTCCACGCTGTTAACAGACTCGTGTTCATGTAACTGTACAATGGAGCTGTAGTACGTCGATTGAGACGTGGTAGCACAGTGTAGCGGCAGCTGGACAGTAGCGCAGTTTAATATTCGTGGTGGCATTCCTGTGCTGTGACGTGGGAAAGGCGCGATGAAAGGAGCCGACGCAGAGGCACGGATTTTGACGGCCGTTTGATTGCGAGGGCTAGATTCGGAGCACGTAGCTTTTATGTCGGCGAGGTTTCATTAACGAACGTAAAACAGAAGCCAGCCAAGGCCGCGCCAAACGGTAAACGCAAATTAGCGGCCACTGCCACGCAGATATTCTCTCTCTCTCCCGCTGCCTCGCAGTAAATGCCGCATAATCTGTCACGGATATTCCGTGCAGATCCTTCGCGCAGCTTGTAATGGAAACGCCAGTTTTAAATTTCAGATCTCTGCTCGACGAAATATGATAACTCGAACACAGATGAAACGTTTTCTTTACGCTGTGCCATGGTCAGACGGCAGTGTTGATTCAGATAAGATCAAGCAGAGCGAAAGGACACCATTCAGAGCTCGCTCTGTGTTGTGTGTCATTCGTACCTATTGCGTATACTTGCGTCGTCGATCGAAAACCGCCGCCCGTGAATTGAGATATTTGATTCGTTTCCTGAATGCTAAGAACATTAAATCAAGAGACATTCATAGAGAAAACTGCGATGTTTGCAGAAAAAGCAGTGAGCAGATGGGTCCAACAATTGAAGGAACGGCGTGACCAAGATAAAGAACGAAATTGATGTCCATGTGTGGTTTCTAATGGACTGGTTAGTGCAGTCGAATAAATGATTAAGAAAAACCGTACGTTGACTATTAATGCTCTTACTTGTCAACTTCCATGAATTTCCATCTCTTTCGCCATCTGATGTCGTTCCTTGGTGGTAAGACTTTAACTACGATGAAGAGGTAAAACAACATTTACCACATGGTTGACAATACAGGCGGAAGCATTCCATGACGAAGGAATAAATAATATTATACCATGTTTTGAGAAACGCCTGGAAAATTGCGGGAGCTCTGTTGAAAAGTAATTTATTATTGATTTTTGTGAAATAAATCTTTATCTGTACTCGATTCCTTTTTTATTACCAAACGGAACTTAATTTACGAACTACCCTCGTAGTTACTTTGCTGCCCCATTCAAAGCAAATCACTGCAAGATATTTTTAAAAAATTTGTAGCAGTTGGCGGCGGTGGAGTAGCCGAGCGGTCTAAGGCGCCTCGCTGCGGAGCGCGCGGTTGCTCGCCGTCGGAGGTTCGAGACCTCCCTGGGGCATGGGTGTGCGTGTGTGTGTGTGTGTGTGTGTGTGTGTGTGTGTTGTCCTTAGGTTAGTTTACCTTAGTTTAAGTAGTTTGTAAGCTACGGACTGATGACCACGCAGTTCGGTCCGATAGATTTACAAACATTTGAACATTTTGTAGAAGTTGAAAAACAAAAAAACAAATAAAACAAAAAACCATTCTGTACACTTTGCGTGTAACTCATTTTAGTGCATAAATTCTTTTGTATGAAATTTAGCTAACATACTGAAATTGTATTTAAACTTAATAGCAGAATGATATCTCTCTGGAAGCCGGAATTCACGGGACTCTTCCGATTCTGTCCCTGTATACAGAGAATCAGATGGTCGCAAAATTCTTCGTATTTCAATGATGGAATATGGAAAAGAGAATATTTTTAAATGATAGTAAGAATTCTGTCGTTTCATTAACACTCGAAACAGTTTGGTTAAATGTTCAGACTCAATATAAATTACACAATTTGCATAGCCAAACTAAGATTGGGAATAGTAAAATCGGCTGTCAGATTCACGAGTAAGCGAATTATTTTTGTAATAAAGTATTTAATTACTTCAAATTTATCAGTCTAATTTATAATAGCTTGCTGATTTGACGAAAAACTGAAATATTTCACAAAAAGTTGTTACTCGCTATGTAAATGAAGTGTCGAAAGTTCATTACTTCAGCGCCCAGCGACCGTGCGGAGAAAAGATGCACTGCCATGATGTTTAATTGTCAAAGAGGTTTCTTCCGAATAAGGTACAAAGATTTAAGGAATTTCGAGAACTAAAGACCCTAAGAAGGCAAAAAATGTGTCAATAAACTCATACGTCTGAATAAAATAAGAATTGAAAAAGTTTTGGGGGTAAGAAATAAAGAGGGTTAAGAAACATTTGGCGTCTCTTAAAATAAATCTGAAAATCGCGTACAGTCAATGAGGTTCATCATTCTGTGATCTGTTTTACTTCTTACTTTTACACAAGTTATTTCAGAAAACATTTGACGTTATTTTCAGCCAAATTTTATTCTATATTTAAGCAGCCTATTTGAGTAACCGAAACGCTTCAAAGTAGCACTGATTTCTGATGAATTACGTGCCCAGCAATCAAATGTCATTAAAATTTGTTGGTTACTCACTGAGTTTTATTAGGAATTTGATTTGTTTAATATATTATGATGCTAGGTGTACCGTACAAAAACTTAACAATAAACTTTGAGTTGCAGTGTAAACAGTACAGATAAGACCAAGTGATAGGTCTGTAAGTTCAAATTCAAATAGTGTCAATGCTCCAAGCAGGAAACCTTGTGCCACACAGAGCGCCACCTCTATACAACGGGCACCTTGATGTGAAGGTAGCTCAGCCTTCCTTACTTCCACTAATGCCATTTTCCTGTAACCTGTGAATGTTAAAAGATCGTGGTCACATAACAAAACTCATCTTTATTGACTAGGTAATGTAACATATCCCATAAACGTAGGCTCCTCTTCGTATATTCGCCGGCCGTGGTGGCCGAGCGTTCTGTGGCGCGCGTCACAGTCTGCACGGCCACTACGGTCGGGGGTTCGAATCCCCCCTCGAGCATGGATATTTGTGCCGTCCTTAGTATTAGCTAGTTCATAAGTAGTTTGTAAGTTTAGCGACTGATGACCCCGTATTTAAGTCCCATAAGCTCTACAAACATTTGAACATTTTCTTCCTATATTCAAAGAAATTGGCTGGATGTATTCGGAGTTGATTACATAAATGATGAAATTGTCCATAAAGGTTCCTGTCATTGTAAATTCTACTGCGCATCCTTATTTTCATAACTAAAACTTTGTTTGCTAGTTTTTAAGCTAAAACATTCAATGTTTTATTGGCGCATTTTTTTGTTTGAAAAAAAAAAAAAAAACTGAAGTAGTAACGTCACGCATCTACATGTCACGTGTTGTCCGTTGTCCTTCGTTTCTCTCCCGCACATAAAAAAGAGATGGCGCAGTGGTTAGGACACTGCATTCGGGAGGACACCGGTTCAAATCCTCCTTCGTCCATCCAGATTTAGATATTCTGCGATTTACGTAAATCAGTCCAGGTAAATGGTGAGTGGTTTTTTTGTAATCAACAGATTTATTTCCCAATCCTTATCAGAACAATCCGAAATTGTGCTTCGTTTCTAACAACCACGATGTCTACGGGACCTTAAAACCTAATCTTTGTTATTTCCTTTTCTTATTTCGTATAACGTTGCAGAAGCCTTCCTAAGTTTCCGGGCCCCAAAAAATCATTTTTTATGATTATATTATAAGAAGCAAAGGAAAACGATTACAAAGAGTTAATAATTGTAGCACCACATACTTTTTGAGACCTTTAGAGCGATGTTTACGCATTAGTCTCAACTACGTAATAATGACTTTTTCATTAAAAATATATATTGGTAATAATGGCACCTAATATGTTTTAGCTATTATATGGTAGTTTCCTTGACATATTTTACGAAACATGTGGAGGTTGAGTAGACGTCGATCGTCACTGACTACATTATTTTATTTTTAATTTTGGAAATAACAGCAACCAGCCACTTTGCTGGCAATAACAATATATAATAATACTTTGTAGCATAAAATAGCTGCATTTTCTTGTCACGGGGTCCCGGACTAATCGTTCTACAATCTCTGCATGGATTTCAGTGCTGTTGCGTTTGCAGGCAGCTCAAAAACTGACTGTCGCCACAAAGCAAGCGTAAGCGTATCAGAAGGGCTTCAAAAATATTGAACCGTAATTACTGTGCCAGCTTGAAAACAAAGAAAAAGTAAATAGAAATAAAAAGGTGTATGTGAGATGAATAGCACTAAGAAGAAAAAATATTGGTAGTACTGTAAGAAGAAAAATATAAGTAATACTAAATATAAATGGAAAACTCAATAATACATAATTCTGCAAGAAGAGAAGAGAATGACTGGCCCGGATAGCCAAGCGTGTTAAAGCTCCCGCTTGTGAGACGGAGAGGCGCGCAGGCCCCAGTAGAATGCCCTTGGACATGTGCAGACCAGGGCCGGCGTACCGACCAGTCTGGATATGGCGTTTACGCGGTTTCCCACGTCCCACTTGTCGAATACTGAGATGGTAACCATGTCCTGCCTCTCGCCCTAGTTCACATTTCGTAAACATTTAGAAAACGTTCATTGTAACACTAGACGCAGAAAGTTGGCACTTATGTTTCCTCCCGAGGGTGATGGTGTAGTGGCAGGAAGGACATCCGGCCACTCTTAACCTAACCACACTAGAAGCCCACAGCAGTCACGCCGACCCCGCGTCAGAGCGGGTAAGGCGAGGCAAAAAAAAAAAAAAAAAAAAAAAAAAAAAAAAAGTTCAGATGTTTGTTAAGCCGTGGGAATTATTAGTCCCTAGGCCTACAGACTAGTTAAATTAACTTAAACTAACATAAGAACAAACACACACCCCATCCCCGAAAGTAGAGTTGAACTTCCGTCGGTGAGCAACAGCGCGCTCCGCTGCAAGGCGCCTTAGAGCGCTCGGCCACTCTCCCGCGGATAAGGCGAAGTAGTAGTGAGGGTGGCAAGGTGAACGGATGCGTGAAAGTAAAAGTTCATAGTTCCAAGGGAATGTTAGTGGGTGGGATTGTCACAGTGCCACGTGTGATGTAGCAGGTGCCACACACTGCAGCGCTTGTGTTGCGTTACATTGCAAGCCTGTACAAAGTACACGAAATAAATTGAGAAAGGTGCAGGTAAAAAGTGGATATTTAAGACATAATGATCGACATCTGGAATGAGTAATCAGAGAATCAACTATTTTCCAAAATATTTCTGTGAAACACAATTTTGTGAGTGCTATGTAACTGGATACAAAGAGATCTATAGATACCGTGGTGTCTATTCTTTCCAACATGTCCGGAAGAACAAACAGCACACAAGGTATAAATCAGTTTCTACGTGACGACGACGTACGGTTCATTACTTCAGCACAGAAAATGTTCAAATGTTTGTAAATCTATCGGACCAAACTGCGTGGTCATCAGTCCGTAGCTTACAAACTACTTAAACCTAGGTAAAGTAACATAAGGACAAACACACACACCCGTGCCCCAGGGAGGACACGAACCTCCACGGCGAGCAACCGCGCGCTCCGCAGAGAGACGCTTTAGACCGCTCACCACAGAAACGATAATATCGTTCGATCCTGTACGGGAATCCGGATGGCGAGCATAAAAGGACATGAACGGTAGGGGGCCTGCTTCCGTAGCGTGCGACTTGTGTGTGGACGGGAAGCCTGCCTGGATAGCCTAATGGTTAAGGCGACCGCTGGCCCGAAACAGGAAATCCGGCTTCGAGTCCCGGTCCCACAAAAATGTTCACTTATCCCCCTGAATTATTTCAGTGCCTAGCGTAGCCAGAGTCAATCCTTCCCCTCCTCTTGCCTCTTCCTTCCTTTCACTCAATTACGTATTCTGTGGGAGGTAGCGCACGGAGACCACATCGGACACCTGTACCCCAGAGTGAAGCAGCTAAAACCCACGAATGACCACACTCAGATTGTTCAGAGGTTTCTGTATCGCTTAAGGTGAGACAAGGATACCTTCAGCAAAGCGCCAACGTCATTGTACAATCTATAATCACATGTACAAAGAGAGAGAGAGAGAGAGAGAGAGAGAGAGAGAGAGAGAGAGAGAGAGAGAAAGCCATACAGGTTTTAAAGGTGTGAATTTCTTTAGTATTATTTCTTTCGCCTCATGTTGCCCAGCTGTTTAGTCAAACAAAGTTTCTTCGGTGTCATGTACTGAATCTGTAATACATTCGTCAAATTTCACGGTGAAACTTTCCTGGCGGATTAAAACTGTGTCCCGGAACCGGGATTAGAACCTGGGACCTTTGACTTCCGCGGGCAAGCGCTCTACCGACTGAGCTAACCCGGCACGCTTCACAATCCGTCCTCACAGCTTTTCTTCCGTCAGTACTCCGCCCCCTACTTTCCAAACTTCACATACGTCCTCCTGCGAACCAGGAATCATTCTGGAAACATTCATTAGGCTGTGGCTAACCCATGTCTCCACCATATACTTTCTTCCAGGAGTGCTAGTTCTGCAAGTTTCGCAGGAGAACTTCTGTGAAGTTTGGAAAGTAGGAGGCGGGGTACTGGCGGACGTAAAACTGTCAGGACGGGCCGTGAAGCGTGCCGGGATAGCTCAGTATGTACAGCGCTTAACCGCAAAAGGTAAAGGTACCAGGTTCGAATCCCGGTTCCGGCGCACAGTTTTAATCCGCCAGGAAAGTTTCATATCAGCGCATACTTCGCTGCAGCGTGAAATTTATCATTCCTGAAACTTCACGGTGCTCAGCTATATTGCTTCCACATTGCAGACTGCCATCAACACGTGTTTCGTGAACTTAGGCTCGTTCTTAGTTCATACCTCCAGTTGAAATTCACTAGTCGTAATTATATCTTCTACTCCTGTTGATTTGTACTCCTGGTAATTGCAGCAATGACATCTTTATTTCTATTCGGATAGACGTGGATTTTACATAAATATCTGTGACTGGCGTTAACATTGGTTTTTACCATTCTTTTGCAGGCACATCGCTAACTTAGTTTTTGAAGTTATCTGCAGTACTTCGGGTACTTTCTACTCCTCCGTTTATTTTTTTCATGATCACTTAGGCGTTATTTACACTGCCCTAAATCGGTTTCAAAACGTTGCAGTTTCTTTTGGTACTAAATGACGCAACTTCGTATAGTAATTTGTTCTGAAGGGATATAAGGACTGATCAGTACTTGCTTTAACTCAGTACAGACAATAGTAGCACAAAAAAAAAAAAAAAAAAAAAAAAAAAAAAAAAAAAAAAAAAAAAACCAGAAGAAAATAAAAATTCAAATTGGGCTTTTGGTAACAAGGTACAGACATGTAGGTAATCACAACCTAGCTTATGAGGTAAGAAGGGGAGTCAAAAGATATTGTACCATAAGTAGAGCGTCACGCCAAAGAAAAAAGACTGAGAAGTACAGATATGTGGCCTGTCTGAGATGTAAAATACTAACTAAGAAGAGAAGGAGTAATCATACTGTGAGTAGATAAAGGTCATAATTCTGAGTAAAGAGTGACATACCTCCACCCAACACCGACCCAACTATAACCATAGTCAAACACCAGACACCAGTGTCATTTCACACCTACATGTCTTATGCAGGTCCCCCTCTGCTCTTGAAACACCTGTCCTGCCAATAGGCTCAACCGCTTGTCCTTTACTTAAATTCAACAATATTGCACTAGTCAAAGATTATCTCTCTTTCACCCGAAACCTCAACTGGAAATACCAGTTCACAACCTCCATGTAATAGGCCCAGTGATGTATCTTGTCTGAAACATTCAAACCTCCCTCAAAAGTATTCCACTGTAGACATTTGCGAAATTGCTCACATCCATTATGACCCTCCAGTCTTTCCTGAAGAACATGCCAACGAACCTTTACATCAGCTGAGCTGAAACCAATACAATTTGGGATCTGAAAAGCAGGCCGCCCTATTATCCTAGCAGCAGGTAAAGTCCCCACAAGAGTAGTACTTCACTGTGGGGAATATATACTGAGTTGCAGAAAACCCTAAAAAACCTTATGTCCCTGACAAGGTCTCCCACCTGCCTACAGACCTGGTTACTCTAACAGATCCACTCACCCCTACCTTCCACTTAATACACAAAGAAAATCATTCTGGCAGTTGCGTAATATAAGACTTTACAGTTCCAATAGAACGCATCTCGCGTCTGGCAGATCAAGATCCCAACCTATCGACCGCAACATTCCATTTTGTAATAAAGACACAAGTCACTTCCTGGAACGCCTCGAATCCATTCCCATCTCTCTCCCACCTGGAACTTTCCTTGACACCCTATATGCTACATCCCCGTATAGAAATACCCATGGTCTCTTTTCCCTTGAGAACTACCTCTTTTAAATTCCACCCGAAAATCTTAGAAAAACCTCATTACTTATTACACTTGGTAACTTAATGTACAACCATAATTATTTCACTTTTGAGGGTCATCCCTAAAAACAAATCAGGAATATGGCTTTGGGACCCAGGATAGACCAGTGGGCCACAGAGACTCGTTAAGGTGTAACCTCATTCTGATATATTGTCCCTATTTAACTGTATTACTCTTAAAATATCTGCACTGCAGTGAAAATGTCAACGGTACACGGCGCAGGTCTTGTCTGGGAACAATATCGTTTGATCTACCCACGGTACTTGTTGTTTACATCAGTAATGCTCGGTTTTACTCTTTGACTTCAACCCTGCATTCGGGATTGTTCCATTCTGTCTCCGGTTTCTTTTTTGGCTACGTCAGCAGTGATAAATTTCAGTATGGATAGGTTTACTGATGAAGTTCACAGTGATACTCCCTCGTGTATAGGTTCTGTATATGCAGTGAAAGAGCAGTACAGCGACGCTATATTGAGCTTTGGCCGCAGCGACGGCAGGCAGAGCACAATGCTGCTGGCTCGAGTAACTATCGACCTCGCAGCGGGTTGCGCTCACATGGCACCATGATTGGCAGGTACGCGTACCTACTGGTTGCCGGCGGGGAGTAGGGCATAGCGCTCCAGTCTCTCGTCTCGAAATTAAATATCTCCAAAACCTAAGATCGACGTAAGAGGATATGTTAATTGAGAAGGCTCTAAGAACTTCATAAAGACCTTTAATTGCCTGCAGAAATTTGTCTCGTATTCCATAATCTTGTAGAAATGAAAATAGATTGCTCCTAGGAACATGGATCTAGATCTATAAAACATAGATACAGTTCCCTGTTACACTTATAGCACTTTTCCATTATCTGCTGTAAGCTAAAGATTTGGTCCTGACAGCCTCTAAGATGCCTAAAACCTCACAGATTTTCATCCAGTTTGTCTTCAACTAATGCCCGCACTCTCCTTTCAACAATACCTGAGAAGATTTACCCAAAGCGCTAATTAAAGAGATACCTCTTTAGTTGTTATATCTTTTCTGTTTACATGCTTGAAAATTAGTGTGATTACTGATTCCGTCAGGAACATGTCATGACTCCCATGCTAATTCAATTAATTTCACTTAATTTCATCTACTCCGGCCGCGTTATTGCATTGCAGTCTATTGATCATTTTCTCCACTTCTTCAAATGCGGCCCTGTTCGCATCATTCCTATCCCATTGTACCACAAATGACATATCACTGAACGTTTCACCTACATTTAGCAACTCTTCAAAATATTTTCTCCATCTGTTCAAGGCATCAAAATGTTGAAATGTTTGTAAATGTAAGTCTAACTACATTGGTCATCAGTCCCTAGGCTTACAAACTACTTACACTAACTAAAAGTAACTTATGCTAAGGACAACAGAAACACCCATGCCCAAGGGAGGACTCGAACCCCCAACAGCGAACGACCGCGCGCACCGCAGGAGGGCGCCTCAGTGCACATAGCTATTCTGCCGCGGCCTCCAAGGCATCCACAGGATTCACTAGTAGCTTTCGTGATCTGTCCAAAACACTTGTCATTTCTATCGTCTCTCCCTTTCGAAAACTGCTCATTAAGCTCACGAATGGTCTCCCGCGGCTTGACCCAAAGTTTTTGACCTATTTCTAACGTCTTCCCATGAGTTCTGCTTGGATTCTGCAATTAACTGTTTCGCTTTGCTTTTTTCTTCAACATACGTTTCTCTGTCTGCCTGAGTTCTAATATAGAGCCATTTTTGAAACGTCTTGCTTTTCCTTTTACAGGCTGCCTCGACTGCGTCGTTTCACCATCATGTCTGCTTCTTTCTGCCTTTACAGGGTACTCTTCCAAGACGTTGTCTAGTCAATTCTGGTAGTAGTCTCTGTATCGCTGCAGATTAAATAATGATCTGTTTAATCAAAGAACTCTCTGAAAACACGTGTCTCCCTGACTCCTTCCTGAATTACTGGTGTGTTATTATAGAATCAACGACAAATCTGCCCCCCCACTGCCTTCACAAGTATACCGGTTAATGTTCTTATGCTTAAAAAAAAAAAGGAGTTTTTGATAACTAAGCCCATACTGGCATAGAAATCCAAGAGTTGTTTTCCATTCCTGTTGGCCTCCATTATTCTCTCCAAACTTAGCCCCAACCTTTTCATACTCTTCTGTTCGATTTCCTAGCCTGGCATTGAAATCACCCATGAGAAAAACATTGTCCTTTATTGTAACAACTACATCACTGAGTGTTGTGTCATAAAATGTGTCCATTACATCTTGATTTGTCCATTCACAGGGCGTATACACTCACACATTCATAATTTTCCTGCTGGAGACTGCCGGATCACCTCAGTGGTTCGTTTACATACATTTTCGTAATTACGAAGGCTTGTATTGCTTTCCTGATGTGAAGCCCTACACTTACTGCTTTGATTCCTGAGAGGTAAACTTCGTATTCTCCCACTTCGTATTCTTTCTTTCCCTGAACCAAACGTCACTAATACTAAAACATTTAGCCCCATCTTAATTGCAGCCTATGCCAGCTCTAACGTCTACCCAGTAGCCCCCGTTGATGTTGATAAAAAAATGTTTGTAAAGCTTATGGGACCTAACTACGGGGTCATCAGTCCCTAAACTTACAAACTACTTATGAACTACTTACGAACTAGGACGGCACAAATATCCATGCCCGAGGGGGGATTCGAACCCCCGACCGTAGTGGCCGTGCAGACCGTGACTGAAGCGCCTCAGTCCCCTCGGCCACCGCGGCCGGCGATGTTGATAGCTCCCAATCTCATTCCAGGCTGTTTTCCAATTGGTATCTGTAGAGTCCCTAGTCTGTCAATTAGAGGTGGAACTCGATCACCTCCAAAGGTCCGACGCATTTTGTTCTGATGGTTGTCAGTATCAGATCGTAGTACCTGGGAAGCAGGTTGCTAGCCTTTCCTGCTCAGGGTACCGTTGGGTTTTACCCCTAACGGTTGAAGGGCTAACGGGTGGACTTGATAGTCTTTGCCGTCTGAGCACAAAGGTGGCCACGACTTTGAATATGTCGGAGATGCCCAGCCGTATTCCAAAGTAACTGGTATACCGCCTCAGGACGAATTACTCGGCCACTCATATGTTGCCCATGGTTCATGAACTAGAACATGACTAGAGGAACCCAAACCATGAACCACTAAAAGCTTTATTATTAATATTGTAATTGTCCTAAATTTGAAAGCAACAATTCATCCATTTTTTCCATGCATGAACTATTGTAATTCTAATTTCAGTAATAATAATAATTTAAAAAAAGTGCTAGTCAAGCGAATAGCAGCGGCAGGACGCGTACAAATGCGAGTGAAGTTGGCTGACCTCCAGCCCTCCGTACAGTAACCATAGCCACATGATGTCACTGGCTGTTAGCTGACACGACGGCGGCGTATTTGTGGCGACAATAGTGAGGCTTACTCAGCAAAAATGAACATTCACACGGCGAGTTCTTCCATCACAAATTTGGATAATGGCCTTAAAACTGTAGCCTTGGTTCTACAGGCTTCGAAAGGTTCAATTGGTACCGAGCTGCCACATGTCATTCTCCGCCCGTCGGCGTCAACGTATGCGTTATGGAGGGGGACGTGGTCAGCCCCCCGCACTCCTGGCCGTTGTGTCGGCCTTCGGCACCGAAACCACTAGCCCTCAAACAAACAGCCCCTCAACTGGCCTCACAAGGACTGAGTGCACCCCTCTTGCCAACAGCGCTCGGCAGGCCCGGATGGTGACCAATCCAAAAGCTAGTCGAGTTTCAAAGTGCTTAACTTAGGTGATCAAGCGGGAAGCTGTGTATCCGCTGCGGCACGACCGTTGCCTTGAAAATAACTTCACAAATTGTTATCTGTCTATCTGCTCCTTTGCTAGCAAAGTTTGTAAGTATTTAAGCATCATATCTTGGCGAATAGTAGACATACATCCTCTAATAACATTTTTAGTGAGCAATTCACTTACCAAATAATACGTCACGACCACGTTACTTGTTTTAAATTATGCGTTGTAACTGAAAGGAAATCCTAATAATAAAATTGGTTTTGGAACTGGGTCCCACATGACCACAAAATGTAAATTAAACATGAAATAAATATAAAGCCCACTGATGATGGCACAGAGGTGCTGAAACTAGTTTGGGTGTCAAATAAAAACAGTGTTTTGCATATCAGGCGGACCTCATACCCAGGAACTGAATTATACTGGTTTTGAGTTAATTTTGTAAACAGTCGATTACGCCTATCCATTGTAAGTAACACTTGTCCGGTCTGCGTATCGCAACTCTATCTTTCTGTCTGACAAAGTACATTCGCAAAGCCTCTCACCGATACTGCAATAATATTAATTACAATGGAAACTTAATGCGTTATCAATAATTACTACAGCAATTTTAGTTGCCCACAGCGGTAATTATACATGTTGCTCAGACTTATATATAGAGGGGTAATAATGAATAGGACAGGAAACACAGGTACCAGTATAATATAAGGCTTATTATTATTTATTTAGTTATTCTATGATGTTTACCTATATGTACCTATTATGCGCACTGGATAAATTATGTTCTTCGTTGGATGTTGAGCAGCTTGTATCTTGTGTATTAAAATAACATCGGAAGAAAGCTATATTTCCAATATATGTGATGATTTTGATCCTCCTGACAGTATTATTTGGAATACGTAAGATTCAAGTCTCGAATCTAGGTACATTTGAAGTTATCGTAAACGTAAGTTTTCACCGAAGACGGTATCATCATAAAAGTGGTCGAAACATTATTCTTCATTGTTTAATATACATGGGCTGTACTATGTAAAATGACTTCTCCAGCGAAACTACTTCCCTCACATTGTAACTTTTAATGTCGTTCTGCGATACATTCGTGCTAGGCGCAGAACGTATGCCTTAACTCCTGGGCTATGCGTGCGCGAACGTGGTATCAGTTCGAATTATAAGGAAAATAATTACATTTAAAAACTCCAATTTGCACTTATTTCTGGCGAGGCACACACACATACGCGCGCGCGCGCGCGGAGAGAGAGGGAGAGCAATTTTAAAGCAGCCGTCTTTTTTATCCCAGTTACCACTGAAAACATTCCTCTAAACCCAGGAAGGTTACCGCTCTACAGAATGTGCACAAGGGACCTATATCTTGCTCTAATCAGCTATCATGCAGAATTACACCGACTCTGTCTTCTACAATGCCGCCACATACGTAACACACGGGTCAGTGTCTATTTTTTTTTTATTTTTTTTTTTTTTTATTTGGTTATTTAACCTGACCAGATTAGGGCCATAGGGCCCTCTCTTACATCTGATCAGGAACAACATAAACAGGATTTCATTACAAAAAAACACTGCATTAATAATAAAAATAATAACAATATATGATAGTACTAATAATAATAATGATAATAATAACACAAAAAGTAGTACTAATAATAACAAGAGATATTCACATTTGAATTAAGTTTAAAATAAACAGAAGAGAGAAAATGGTTAGTGAAAGAGGAGAAGATTGAAAAATGACAGTGCTAATGGATGTGAGGAAGTGGAGACATATATGAATGGAGATCTCTGCTGGCGAAAGGAAAGGGAAACATTTATGGGGGGAGGAGGAATTGACAACAGTGGGCTACAGACTGGTAAGTGGAGAAAAAGATGGCTATTGTGACAGAAGGTGAACCCTTAGTTGTCTTTTAAAGTTTTGAATTGATTTTATTTCTCTTAACTTTTGAGGAAGATTGTTCCACAGACGTGTTCCCGATACAGAAAATGATTTGGAGAAGATTGCAGTGTTATGTGAAGGTAGAGAGAGAGTTTTATTTTGGTAAGAGCGTGTGTTTCTGCTGTGCTGTTCAGATAGTAATATAGTCGTTGAGGATAAGTATGCAGGTTTGCAATGATTGAGAAAGTGATGCAGCAAACATAGTGTACGATAGCTTCGACGCTTATCTGCACGTAGCCAAGATAACTGCTGGTATGCGGGACTGACATGGTCGTAGAAACGTAAGTTGCAAATGTATCGGATACAAGAATTCATCGCCAGGTCCAGCCTACGTGAGTTTTCGTGTGATAGTCCTTGCAGAATAGCATCACCATAATCTAAATTGGGAAGTATTAATGTCTCAACGAGCTTCTTTTTCAGCTGTAAAGGAAATGCTTTTTTATATTTCTGCAGTGAATGAAGTGATGCATATACCTTCTTACAGACTCTCGTTGTGTGCTCTGTCCAGTCTAAGTGCTGATCAAATATTACTCCTAAGTTCTTTGCTGAATGAGAGAAGCGTATTTGTGTGTCGTTCAGTATTAAAGGTGGAAGAGTTTCTCTGAACTGTGGAGTGATAAGTCTTTTATGGGCCGCTAAGATTGCCTGTGTTTTTGATGGATTCAGTATCAATCCCATGCTATGTGCCCATCTTGATAGTGAAAGTAAGTCTGCGTTTACTTGCTGGATGGCTGTGCTTAGGTTTTTAGGACTTTCACTGAGATATAATTGTAAGTCATCAGCGTATAGATGGTATTTACAGTGGGACAGAACAGTGGACACATCATTAACATATAGAGAGAAGAGTAACGGCCCCAGTACAGATCCTTGTGGAATCCCTGATACAACATCCCTCCATTTTGACCTATTTTTTGCTGTTATCACACACTGTTTACGGGTGGTGAGGTATGAGTGGAACCACTCAATAGCACTTGTAGAGAAATTTAGGTTAGATAGTTTAGCGAGTAATATGTCAAAATCGACATTGTCGAAAGCTTTGCTAAAATCTAAAAAACACATAATTGTCGCCTGTTGGTTATCCATAGCATGCTTGAGATCGTCTGTAACTTTTATAAGAGCAGTCGTCGTGCTGCGATTTTGGCGGAAACCCGATTGATATTCGTCTAGTAGGTCGTGTGATGTTAAATAGCTAGTTATCTGCTCATGGACTATATATTCCAAGGCCTTGGATAGTGATGGTAGGATGCAAATAGGTCTGTAGTCGGAAAGTTTTGTGGCAGATTCCTTTTTTGGTAATGGTTTAATAAGACCATGCTTCCATAATGTTGGGAAGATACTGGAAGTCAGAGAATTGTTAAAGATGTCAGTTATAATTTGTAGTAGCGGGTCGATGACACTACTAATCATGAGTACATTAATATTATCATGCCCTGCAGCTGCTGAACGAATTCGCAAAATCGATTTCCTGACTGTGTTTGGACTTACCGGCTTGAGAGAAAATTTTTGGTTTGTATCAGCCACCGACATTTTAAGGGAATTAATAGTTTGCGTCTTTGTGCGTTGGTCCATTACAAATGTCGGTGTGGTAAAATGCTCGTTAAGATCTTCTATAGGAACTACAGGTTCGGTAGCAGATTTTGATTTGCCAATTCCTAGACCTCGTAATTTTTTCCATAGGATGGCAGGTCTGTGAAGGTCTTTGGTTAACGAGTGAGCGTGCCTGAGTTTCGCATTTCTCACCGATTGACTAACACGGTTTCGTTGTTTCTTGTACGCGAGTTGATTTTCAGAGGTCGGGTGCCGTTTGTATTCCCTGTGTGCTGCGTCTCTGACGCTCATCAGGTGTTTGATGTCGTCTGTAAGCCACGGTGCAGGCTTTCTCTTTACTTTTCTTGTTTTAAGGGGAGCATGTTTGTCATACAATTTGGTTAATTTATTAGTGAAGTCACATACTTGCATATTAACGTTGCGATTTTTTCCTGTTGGTATCAGCCACGAAATATCATAGGCATCTGCTGCAAGCTCAGTCATATTCATATGCTTAAGATCTCTAAAAGTCGTCACTTGCGATGTATTCGTAGGGCACGTCAGTGAATAGGACATGAGTATAATATCGTGGGAAGATAATCCAGGAGCAGAGATCTGATCTGAGCGGATTACTCTGTTTGGAGACTTGGTTGCAAGGATATCAATAAGTGTATGAGTGTCTGCTGTATGGTGGGTCGGCCCAAGTGGAACCAATGAAAGGTTTGAGGAGGAAAGTATGCGAGTGAATTTTGACGCAGAAGGACTCTTTTGTAAGAAATTTATGTTTACATCTCCAGCTATAACTACGTGTTCATACGAGGGTGAAAAACTTGACAGAGCAGATTCAAAACTTGAGAGTTGCCCAACCTTTGGTGGATTGTATATTACACAGATCAGACATTTCCTATGGAAAGCCTTAATTTCTACGAACATGTATTCGGGCTGTTTTTCTTCGTTTTTGGACGAGTGGACAATTTTAGGATAAAGGTTTGCCCGAATATATGCTGCAACTCCGCCACCTCGTTTGTTACATCTGTCATGTCTCAGGAAAATGTAATCGTCATGAAGAGCTACAGAGTTAGAGGGTATGCTCGGCTTTAGCCATGTCTCTGATAGAAGTATAACGTGAAAACCGAGGCTTGTCCTGCGTATCTAATGTTTTCTTTGTAGGCTTGATACTAAACAAACGTAATCCTTCATTTTCTCGTCACTTCCTAATATCTCCTTACAGTTTCGGATTTTTCAAATTTTAATTCATTTCAGTGGTTCATTTTGAGTTCCGAGAACACGTTTTTCCAAGGCAAGACTGAAATTTTGAAGATTTTAAGCCAATGTCAGTTTTTATCTTTCACCCATGAACGATATAGTACTCGTATTTCAAACAATCAGCTTGGATTCGGGAGGACTTGCATTGAGCTTTTCGTCCGGATATCCTGATTTAGGGCGCGCGGCAAAGTCGTTGCGGTTTAAGGCGCCATACCATGGATTACGAGTCGGAGGTTCGAGTTCTACCTGGAGTGTGCGTGTGTGTGTGTTGTCCTTAGCATAAATTACATTAAGTTGGATTAAGTACTTTGTAAGGTTAGGGACCGATGACTACAGCTCTTTGATCCCTCAGGTTTACGAACATTTGAAACTTGATTTACGTTTGCGCTGCTTCCCCAAATCATTTTACGCAATTACCGTGACGGCACCTCTGAAAAAGTATACATAATATTTTCTTATCGTGATGGCGACTCTGAAAAAGGACACACAATATTTTCTTCCCCACGTTTCTCTAAGCCGAGGTTGTGTTCCGTTATTAACAGTCTTGTCGTCGATGGGACAATTAACATTCGCCTCTCTTTTTTTTCTCGGGTAACCTGAGCAACGTTCTATTTATAAAATACTTGTAGTAAATATTGAAAACGGTGGTTGTGCTCCTCTTATCTGAAATTTTTCCACGTTGTTTATAATGATCAAGTATTGAGGTATTAATACGTATTCTCCAACAACTGATGCAAGTTTCCTGCCTGTTGTCGTATTTAAAATCATCGATCTTTCTTCGTATACATCGAGATTCGTTCTTCTAATAACTTGTACTTCACTCATAAGATGTGAGTTCCGTAATGCTTTTCCTTGAGAGATCATTCACATGAGAGCTCTGACTCCGCGAACACCAACGAGGACTTTATGGAATACCACGAACCCTGAATTTGTACGAGATCTCAAATTTCATAATGACATCTGCTATTGTGTATAATTTGTAAATGATTTGCTTATACCGATGACGTCGAGACTCATTTGCACAGTACAAAGTGGCCCTGTGATCCTCTGCATTTGGGACCTTAAGAAAATCTGTAGTGGTCGTATCATTCTCGCGCAGAAATTACTGCCTAAGAATCGGTCAAACCATAAATTTTGCAACCGCTTTTATGATTGATACGATATAGTTAAACAATGAGGTTTAGTCAGCCGATTGTGTCGTGTAGTTGGCTGAGATGGAAATATGTGACGCCATGCATTGTGTGGAGGAGTGTAGTGAATAACATCTTACGTGTCATCCTCGCCTGTTCCATTCGGCTACGGTGCGCGGAAGAAAACGACAACGTAGATAAGGGCTCGAATTTCTCAGATTTTTCTGTCATCGTCGTTTTTGCCTGATCCCTTATAGAGTGTACGTTCTCGGAATCCTATAGCGTCTGTCAGCGTACACCGATGGGTATCTTCATGACGCTCGCGTGCTTATTATTTCAACCCGCAACGAAACACTTCGCGTTTTTTATCTTCTCCGTGTATTAATCTGTTATCTATTAATAGCGATTAATACTATCTGACAAGGAGCTCAGATTGACAAGCAGTAGTCTAGGGTCGTTCTGGCGAGTGGACGAATAATACTTCCTCAGGGTTCCTCTAGTGTACATTCATTCTGTCATTTCGTCTGCCTTATATAAAATCAGTTTCATGTGGTACTTCCTCACAACGCATATTATCATATTAAACAGTAGGTAGACTTTTCAGTGGTCGTTGGCCAATGGTATAGTAGAACAGTAACGGTTATCTCCGTCTACGCGTGATTAATAGTTAATACTTGTCTGAGTTTAGGATGAGCATCCAGTTGCTAGCTGAAACATCGAATGTGTGCAAGTTCTTTTTGTAATTTACTGCATTTTCTGGCGTTGCAAGCCTCGCGTTTCCGACCTGCATTATCGTGTTGTACCGCGTGTAATTACGCAAATGGAAGAGAGGGAGAGTTAGAGCGAGTTGCAACGTCACTCTTCGATCTACAGACACAGATAACATCTCCCCATTGCCGATTTACTCTTTATATACATTTTTACTAGAAGTACCACTACTCAACTGACAGCTAATTATATTAGTCAGCGGAGTTGAGCTGTGAAACCTCGGATGTTGTCAGTTACATTAGCAATTTTCACTTCTAATTATTTTCAGTTATTTAAACATCCTGGCAGATTGAAACTGTGTTTCGGACCGGGACTCTAACCCAGGACCTTTGCCTTCCGTGGGCCAGCCATCTACCAGGTGAGTTTCCCGAGCTGTCCTCACAGCAGGAGAACTCGTGTGAAGTTTGGAAGGCAGGAGGAGAGAAAATGGCGCGAGTAAAGATTTGCTTGGGTTGCTCAGTTGGAGAACGCTGAGCCATGAAAGGCAAAGATTAGAGTCCCGGTTCAGCACACAGTTTTAATCTGCTAGGAAGTTTCATATCGGCACACATTCAGCTGCAGAATCAAAATTCATTCTGGAGATACCTAGTTATTAGTGCTACTAACATTGGTTTTTATTTATTTATTATTATTGTTTTTGGGCACAATTTTTAAGGTGTTTAAGAAGGTCGCGATGGAGAGGCCGAGCGGACTAAGGCGCCTTGTTGCGGAGTGCACTGTTTCTCGCTGTCCCTCGGGCGTGTGTGTGTGTTGCCCTAAGCTTAGTTTAAGTTTTTTATGCCTAGGGACTGATGATCAAAGAAGTTACGTACCATATATCTACAAAACATTTAAAAAATTGTTTAATAAGAACTCTCAATAAGCTAAGGTCCCAGCTCGCTTCGCTACGAACTATGGGTAGCGAGTACGAAAACATAAAAGTCTCAAAATGTTCAAATGTTTGTAGAAAAAAATGTTCAAATGTTTGTTAAGCTTATGGGACTTAACTACGGGGTCATCAGTCCCTAAACTTACAAACTACTTATTTACTACCTTATACTAAGGACGGCACAAATATCCATGCCCGAGGGGGGATTCGAACCCCCGACCGTAGTGGCCGTGCAGACCGTGACTGGAGCGCCTCAGTCCCCTCGGCCCCGCGGCCGGCTGTTTGTAGAACTTATGGGACTTATCTACGGGGTCATCAGTCCCTAAGCTTACAAAGTACTTGTGAACTGGCTAAGACTAAGAACGGCACAAATATCCATGCCCGAGAGGGGATTCGAACTCCCGACCGTAGTGGCCGGGCAGACCGTGACTGGAGCGCCTCAGTCCCCTCGGCCACCGCAGCCGGCACATAAAAGTCTGACAGAGTCAATAGTAAAGTCTTGTTTCCGAAGACTGATGGGCGTCGATCGGTGATTGGTGTACGACGACGTAGTAAGGTGCAGATTGGCTGTGTGCTGGATGAGCAATACCTTTTTGATAATCATTAGCATAAATCGTATAGTTTACGCATATTTATTTGCATGATTCGCAAATGAAACGTTTTAAAGAAGAAAATTTCAATATAGCTTTCGGAACGTTAAAATATGTTTTCAATATGGAGATATAGTCATTCTGAATACGTACAGATTAAAACTGTTTTTTCTATTAATCCACCTAATGCTAGAACACTGAAATTCGTTACACTCCATGACGACTAGATTTATTCGATGTTTTCTGTTTGTTTAATTGATTATCTGTTATTTCATTTTCTTACGTGCTTGCCGCGGCAGAATAGCCGTGCGCACTAAGGCGCGTTGCTGCGGTGCGCGCGGCCGTTTGGGGGTTCAAGTCCTACCTCGGACATAGGTGTTTTTGTTGTCCTTAGCATAAGTTAGTTTAAATAATTTCTAAGCCTAGGGACTGATTACCAAAGTAATTAAGGCCTTTAGATTTACAAACATTTGAACATTTTTTTCTTACATGTTTCAGTTCACTAACGGTACGCGTGCTATCGTGGCTTCATTTGGGGGACAGTTATACGGAATTGTGTTCTAATATTTTCTAAATGGATTAATATTACTTGTCACCTATTTCCTACGCAGTTGAATTTGCCCCGAGTTCAACTTTGCGGCTGTTCTATTTGGTACAATGAGGAATTATATTATTTACTAGAAATTCAAATTAGAACAATTCCGAGCATTACAGTTTCCTTTCCTCAGTAAGATTTGTCAGTATAAAATGTACGTAACAAGAGATTGTGCGCACCCGGCGAAATCGCAGTTCTTTATTTTACATAATGTGAAGTTATTTAATTTCTTGTATTTCTGAGGTATGGTAACCTTGTGGGTCCATATATCCATTGCGTGTCACGATTCTATAACCGCTATTGCTTATACGTGTTCTATATAGTCACATAGTATTGCCATTAAAAAGGCTCACACAAATCAAGTTTCTCTTGCTATCACTATTATTCTTCGATCCCCAAAGTACTTTTTGTTTGGGTTATGAATTTTGCAGTCAGATCACATTACTAATTAAAATTTATGGGTATTAACTTTACGTATCACAGGGCATTTTCAGTTCATGTGTACAAAAGATACATCGTTTACAAAACGAAGCTTACAAAATGTTTTATTAGAATTCTTCTTAATCAGAACTAGAAACCGTCAAGACTTGTCGTTAGCCGGGCTTCACTAAAACGTATCCTCGCCACGGCTAGTACATTCGTACAAAAGTCATGTCAAGAGTGCTTACGTAACTTGAAAGAGGATCGTGTCAGGATTCACTCATCAGTTGCCCTTAATTTATGTTTAGTTTTATTTAGTCTTCAGCTAAATGAATGAAGCACAAAATCCAAGTAACATTATACCAGTATCAACGATACAAAGTGCCCGGCGCATGAATCATTACTTATGTTCTTCAAAAACTGGCAGAACTCATTCCTGTAGCTTTAAATTAAAATATTTTAGGAAAGGTTTTAACGTAACTGTTAATGATATTGAATGAAACAAGAAAGTTTACTGTACTAGAAGTACAGTAAAATAAACCAGTGATTGGTAATAATAAACCTTTGGTTTCACTTAATACCATTCATGATATTTCTGTATGTAGATAAGGCTACTTTAGAACATTAAATTCTAATAAAGAATTATTACAGTGACAGCAATAGGAAAATCTTGTTATATCGCTAGGTCACATGTTCGGCAGTTGTTAAAATTTGGTGACGGACGTAAAATGTGGTCGGACGGTGTGGATGGAAGGGAATAGTTGTTCAACTACCTATAGTAAGATTCACTTTGGACCGTACTAGTCCGTCTACCAATCCAGTTAGCAGTTTGGTCACCACTCACACCAAGATTAAATAAGCCCAGTAGCGGGCCGACTCAGATTTGACAGACCTGGGCTCGTGAATGCAAAGATCGCCTTCGAAGCCGCATTCCATTGAGTTCGGAGGTAAACCTTCTATTCAGACAAGCCGTATACCGATTTACTAGAAAATCTGTTCCTTCACTGCAAAAGACGGGAGGGATGGAAACCACCGCTGCACTGCCGGAAAGACCAGCGCATGCGGAGGGGCCGAAGGCATCGGCACGGGAAGTGCTTTCAAGCCGACCACTTCAGACCTGATAAGGCTGAGGTGCTAAGTGGCCGGCTCTCCACAAAAAGAATGGCCTCCTTCTGGGCTGTCGTTGCCCCAACTGACGTCATCTGCAGTCTCCACGCACGCCTTACAGCATTCGTATTAGCCATTCACTAGACCAGCATTAAATTTGCCTGTTGCATAGGGTACGAGACGTTTCACAACTGCCAACATATATAACTGGAATCTGGCAAGACATTACATCGTAAGAATTACCCACTCACCTAGATACGTGGACGACATTCCTGTCTGCCTGGCAAAGCAGCCAGCTTACCCTCGTTGATTCTATTCGTACTGAGAGGGTGTCTTTGGCTCGACTCTGACTTCAACACATGTAAACAGGAAAACTTAACTGTAGATTTGACTGATTTATCGTGTAACTGAAGTTTAACGGATTTCATTTAACCTCTACTTATCGTTATTAAGGATCAATTGCCAATTGTTGCACCACGCAGATATCTTATCTAAATCATTTTCAGTTGATTGCTAATATCAACCACTGAAACAGCTGTGTTTCCTTTCAGAAACCATACGTTTGTCCGGCATCTCAACAGATACCCCTCCGTTGTGGTTGCGCCTACGGATTCTGTACCCTTGAGGTAAGCAAGCTACTCCATCACGACAAGGGGCGACGAGCCGAAAACGTTCAAACTCAAATTTCCCTGAAGCAGTTGAGATTTTTCATATGTTGAAGTCCCTGTCATGCTCTACATATTCTGTCAATATGAATCAAATCAACCGCGTGGAATGACCGTGCGGTTTGGAGCGTTGCGTCGCGGACTGCGCGGCCTTTTCCGCCGGAGGTTCGAGTCCTCTCTCGGGCAAGGTTGTGTGTGTTGTCCTTAGCGCAAGTTAGTTTAAGTAGTTTGTAAGTGGAGAGACCGATATCTTAGCAGTTTGGTCTCTTGGGATGACAAACATTTTTGAATCAAATCAGCGAGGAGACTTTCGTACGGTGCTCTTGTGAGTGACAATTCTGGTGAGAAGTAGGTACACGAACAAGCTTTAGTTTTTGACTGTAATACATATTGTAAAGGATGTTTCTTGGTCGGCAATACCGCTATGACTGTTTGCACAGGCACCTACATAGCAAAACGTGTTAATTGCATCTATAATGTTTACATCTTATGTAATCTTACATATTGAATACTTAAGTGTTTTAATTTAGTATCTGTAGATGGTCTGTCCAGAGAAACCATCTTTCATTGTAAGAACAGTGCCAGGGAAGGGACGCTTGGAGTTTAAAAGAACAGTGCCAGTATAACGACATAATTTTATGAGATATGCCCGCTGAACTGCTCGTGTGGTCTGTTTCTCGCTAGGAGGAAGGCAAGTTCAAACTGCTGCAGTAGAACTAAGTGCCAATTGCCCTATCTCTCCCCCCGGTCCAGTGCGAAGTTGACGGCTTACCGTCCCAGTGACCACTTCCCGAGAGACGCAGCAGCTGCGCAGTAGGGTACTCAAACTGCGAGAACTGTGCCCGCATCTCATTGGCTTTCCGCCATCTTCGGCCCTGTGGTGGTGCGAACCGAGCTGCTCCACCCGGAAGTCAGGGTCAGGCGGGTTACGCTGTCTAGTTTAACCTTCCAATTGACACTCTTGTTCTCAGCCAACACACCCATTGTACCCACCACTAACAGTCCTAATGCATATTCACTGCCATTGTTTCTCTATATAATCGCTGGCTGCCTACAGATGGCAACGTCAGTCTTTTTATTTTCTCACCGGACAACATACGCACAGAAAAGAAGAGCTGCCGGATGCTAATTTTTTAAGAAAGTGTTTTGTTCGCCAGTGAGGAAAGACTTCCACACTGATTACAAGATCACTTTTACGAAACATATTCATGTTGTTTTACATTAGTTTGCATAAAAATAAAGTATTGTTTTAGACAATCGAAGTTACTGAGGTGCCTTTGTGTTGTTTTAGTGGTGACTTCAGTGCTGAAGTCACTTTTGCAACTTTTGTCCTGTTGCTTATCGTCACAATCCTCTACAATGGCCGTCTGTCGGAAACACTCAGCACATATTTTCGTCGGCGTTTTGACTCAGCGGACGACTTTTTTCCACTTTCTCTGTATCCGGTATAGGTCTTCGAATGTGTGCCATTTTAAAGACCAAAGTTTGCAGCTATCTTGGTTTCGGAAATTCCCACATACGCGCAACATCAATTCACGTTTGAATTCACTTAGGTACAGCGCTCTGAGCTACACAGGATACTATTCACATCACGGTCAGCACTTACAATGTGTTGATGACATTGTCCCGCTGCCATTCGTCGTCAAATACAAAAGAATTACCTTCAGCCTTCGCCAACAACTACATTTGTGTTCTAGCAGGCCGGCCGCGGTGGCCGAGGTGACTGAGGCGCTCCAGTCACGGTCAGCACGGCCACTACGGTCGGGGCTTCGATTTCCCCCTCGGGCATGGATATTTGTGCCGTCCTAGTTCGTAAGTAGTTCATAAGTAGTTTGTAAGTTTAGGGACTGATGACCCCGTAGTTAAGTCCCATAAGCTTTACAAACATTTGAACATTTGAATTTGTTCTAGCATGCCGTTTTCGCTGTGTTTCCATGTTTGTTCAACCCGTGTACTTTATTTGTGACTGAGTTACATTCCATCAAATTTCTTCCACTATATCGCAGACTGTCGTCATTTTTCGTACAACTTATTTTGTGATTCGTCCATTTAAAAAAGTTCAGGACAAACACTTCGAGACATTTCACGTTTGTACGCGTTTCCAGTGACTACTCGCTTATTTCTGTAATCGATTAATAATATGTATCGCCGCCTATTTACGCCGAATATGTCAATAATCGTCGCTATTCCGCAGTCCTATATTCTACTAAAGATATTTGGCGCTAGGGATATCCATCAGATGATTTCTACATTTTTCAGGGTATCACAGTGGTGCAGGCAACAACGTGATAAGCCATTTTATAGAAGACAACAGTAGTCTACAGAAGTCCCCTAAGCTACAGAACATTTGTCGCACTAAATTGTTGATACCTTTCCGTTCTTACTCCGCTTGCTTTTTGGATAATATGTTAACATCATTAATGTAAATTTTCCTCGAGAACAATGAAAGAAATGGCATTTGTAAACCTAGTCAATAAATAAATTGCCTTTACAGTCCGATATAAACTTAGCCCTTATAATCACAGCAGTTTCGTGGGTATACACGGCAGACAAACAAACAAATTTCAAATTCAGATGTTTGTAAATCTAAAGCACTTAACAGTTGCGGTTATCAGCCCCTAAGCTTACAAACTACTTAAACTAACTTATGCTAAGGTCAACACACACACACACACACACACACACTCTCTCTCTCTCTCTCTCTCACACACACACACACAGCCATGCCCGAGAGAGGACTAAATGTTCAAAATGTACAAATGTTTGTTAAGCTTAAGGGACTTAACTGCGGGGTCATCAGTCCCTAAACTTACAAACTACTTATGAACTACCTTATACTAAAGACGGCACAAACATCCATGCCCGAGAGGGATTCGAACCCCGGACGGGGAACAGCCTCGCGCATCGTAGCTTAGCGCCTCAATGCGCTCGGCCGCTCCGCCGCGGCGGAGGACTCGAACCTCCGACGATGAGCAACGGTGCGCTCCGCAGCAAGGCGCCTTGGAGCGCTCGACCCCTGCACCGCGGCCAAACAAATGTAATTGTAATTTTTATGCTATGAAAATTCACTGTATTTTGAGACAAAATTTAGGCAGAACTCAAATTAACATTTTGTTAGTACAAGCAGCACGAATTTTAATACTCAAAGACTACTTTAGAGAGAAAAAGAAATGAACTCCGTTGGAGAACCTGCTGTGTAACATTGATGGTTTTTGTGTCAGAGGCGTCCATACAGTTTTCGTGTGCGCGCGTCGCAGTACGTAAGCGCCGACATTTAGTACTCGGGCACTGCGTCGTGGCAGTCGGCCACGAGCGTAAACAAATGGCTATTCACGTACCACTATACAACTGGTAAAACCGCCTCCGCCAGAGTCATTTGCTTTGGGGAACAAAGTCGTACATTCTGTGAAATGATTTGTCTTTTTACATAAAAAGAAGGATGTCTGTTTGTTTGTTTTCCTCATTTGTTTACGGTCGCGGCTGACTACCACGATACAGTGTCAGAGTAATTGGCAGTGGATTTGTGTACCATTCGTGTCTTTCTGTCGTGCGCACACGAGCGCCAACAAAACAAGAGATGTCCTTGGTTCAGCGAAGGGTTCGTTCGATAGGCTGCGCACAGTCGGAGTCTTTGAAATCGGCTTTGGATGTGGCTGAGTGTACTTAGGCGAAACTGGGTGGTCGATTAACAGTGCCGGACCTACGACGTTTCCCAAACGGGGCATACGAACTTTATAGTGGGGGTACTGATAACTTTTGCAGTTTTGTCCCTATAAAACAATAAACCAACCAAACTTAATAGTGCTCCCCCCACCCCCTTGTTTCGTCATCGGCGGTCACAGTGTTGGCGCACCCACATTAGTACCACTAAAAGGGGGTCGTTTGCAATGGTCTTTTAACACCTAGAAATTTAATTGCAAATAACGGCTTAACCTTAATCTGAGACAAAAATTTAATAAAGGAACTTGTAGATGAGAGAATTGTCTACAACTGTGCTTATGTTCTTTTCCATATCTTGTACTCTTTGAGAGATATTAAAAAAAAAAAAAAAAAGCAATGGTGGAGTTTGTCAGTAACGTTTTCCCACTTTTAGGTCGCGCCGTTCAGCCGACCGGCAGCAACTTTTACGGCGTATTTGCAGGCCGCCAGCCACCAGAACCTCTCTGGCGCACGCTGCTCAAAGAATGATGTCACATGAGGAGGAGCAAAATGTGCAAATGTTTGTAGAGCTTATGGGACTTAACTACGGGGTCATCAGCCCCTAAACCTACAAACTACTTATGAACTAGCTAAGACTAAGGGCGGCACAAATATCCATGCCCGAGGGGGGATTCGAACCCCAGACCGTGACTGTAGCGCCTCAGCCCCCTCGGCCACCGCGGCCGGCGCGCACGCTGCTAGAGGGTACACTATGCCATGTCTCGGCTGTTATGCGTCTGACAGAAAGAAATTTCAAGTAAAAGCTGTTCAGAAATTAACATGGAGTACCTTTCGTTTGGAAGTTTTTTTCGATACTTTGATTCTGAAATCTAGTACGTACACGTCTGAAGATATAATTCTTCAAATGGCTCTACCGTCATATTCTTTTGCTGTTTCTTTTAATGGAGGTTCGAAGAGTGATCTGAGGTTGATAATTCATTAAGGGATCAATATATCGAAGGGTAATATATTCACAATTAATAATCATGATTCATTATTTTCAGATTCGTTTCGTTATTTCCGAAGCCCCCCCCCACCCTAATACATTAATTTTTAGCGTAACTGACTTTCTTTGAAAAGGTCTTCCAAAAAAGCCGAAAAGCAAATGAAAATATGAAAATAAAAATCGCACTGGCCTGTTTTTCCGTCCACTTTTGCAAATACTTCGGACAAATAAATAATAAAAATATAAATAATGTACATTTAAATATATAAAAATTGTATACATAATAATATTATCTTTATATACTTATTTTTTTTATCTTAGAATTGACCAACTAGGATCACGAAACAGCTTCAGTTCCTCTTCTTTCTTTGTTGTTTCCTATTCTTGCAATACTCTTTCATCTAATCCCCATGTTTTTGACGTGGTGCTGCCTTTGAACTGAAACTCTTGGATCGACTATAATACAAGTGAATAGGATGGCGGATTTGAAGCACCGTCTTTCGAATGCAAGCCCAGTGTGTTTTCACCGTGCCACCTAGTTCGGTTTGGAGACTACATTGAAAACTACTGCCACGTATCTGAGTTACTTAAAACTTTAGTGCACCAGTCAATAAAAGTCATATGGTGTGTCACGATATTGTTTAAGTTACCGTACTTTTTGAAATACTGTCTAAGTTCTTTCCTGGAGAATAGAACAGTAGATTGGCTAACTACACTCAGCTGGTGAGACGCTGGAGCCTTCCGAGCTGTTTGGAGTTATCGTTGGGCGCTGCACTTTGCGAGGTCATCAGTGACAGCCGCTAGAGGCCGGTGGTAGTTCTGCGAATCCACTTATCAGCAGACACAAGAAGCGTCCAGATGCAAGGCGGAGCTCCTCTATGAGAGCCAGGCGGCATCGCGAGGCGGCGCTCTGTTTATTGCTTGGCTCGTCCTGACCCACTCCAGATAGCGGCGACCACATTCGCTTTCAGTTTTATTCGACAGAGAGAGGATCAAAAGAAACCTTAACTACGCGACCAAATAAAAGGAGTAAATCGTTATTTGATGAAATACAAAAGTAAAAGAGTGTTACTACTACTCCTGGCTTCAAGTAATTTAACCGCTCAAACAGAAGGAAATGTGAAAATTTCTTGTCTGGGCAGGGAAAACCAATATCTTTATGAAAATAATGCATATATTTTTCGGTTCAGTCCACGGTAAGATAAATGTACTTCGTCTAAATGTCTTTTCTGTGAGCAGAATGATTCTAGTTTTGGAAAATACGCAACGTGCTCCAACCTGAGATTAGCCTCGCGTGCTTGTAAGAGAGGCACAGCTTAAAAAGAAAAACAAAATTTACTGCACAGCGTATCGAAATTCCTCACACCTTACTATTGTATACTTCTTTGACGATTGTGGAATATTCCATCGTATTTAAAATTGGCCAACGGAGAGAATACAGAAAGGGTAAATGTTGTAGAGCTTTACTTTATATATTTATTCATTTACTTTAATTTACTTGCGCCTTTGCTCCGCTTGCTGGGGGTCACGTGACATTGTTCATTTTAAGTGGTGGATGTTGCCAGATGTCCTTAACGTCATAACCCCGCCTGTATGGGAGCCAACTACCTTTCTTCTTCGCTCCTCGTTTTGACGTATTTCAAAATGTTCAAATTTTTGTGTAGTTTATGGGACTTAACTACGGGGTCATCAGTCCCTAAACTTACAAACTACTTATGAACTAGCTAACACTAAGGACGGAACAAATATCCATGCCCGAAGGGGGATTCGAACCCCTGACTGTAGTGGCCGTTCAGACCGTGACTGACACGCCTCAGTCCCCTCGGCCACCGCAGCCGACGAGGTATTTCAGGTAGTCAGTCTGAGTATTATACGGATGAAATGAGAATAGTGTACCAATGTCGTTTCAGCCGCTCTAACGAGTAACAGAAAGAATGTGTGAAGTATGTAGTCTCTTGCTTCACTGGTTGTATGGTAATGTCACGACGGGCAGTAATCTATCCTAATTTCGACATTAAAGTACCTCCAGAATATATCTGCCATCATCTTGTTAAAGAATTCTGTGGCCGGCCGCGGTGGCCGAGGTGACTGCTGGGCGCCGTGGCTCAGCGCGCCCGGTCAGAGGGTTGAACGCCTCTCTGTAATAAAAAAGCTGAGCCAAAATCTCATCGACCAGCAACGAACAAAAAGGATCAACGACCGCAATGAACTGAACTACCAATAGAAAAAAAAAAAAAAATTAGAGCGTTAGCTTGTCGTGCAGAGGGTCCTGGGTTCAAGTCCCACCTCGCTATATATATATATATATATATATATATATATATATATATATATATATATATATATAAAAAGGTGACTGAGGCGGTTCAGTCACGGTCAGCACGGCCACTACGGTCGGGGGTTCGAATCCCCCCTCGGGCATGGATATTTGTGCCGTCCTAGTTCGTAAGTAGTTCATAAGTAGTTTGTGAGTTTAGGGACTGATGACTCCGTAGTTAAGTCCCATAAGCTTAACAAACATTTGAATTTTTGTTTGGTGACTGAGGCGCTCCAGTCACGGTCGGCACGGCCACTACGGTCGGGGGTTCGAATCCCCCTCGGGCATGGATATTTGTGCCGTCTTTAGTCTTAGCTAGTTCATAAGTAGTTTGTAAGCTTAGGGACTGATGACCCCGTAGTTAAGTCCCATAAGTTGTACAAACATTTGAACATTTGAATTTTAATTCTGTGAGGCCATTCGTCTGTGTATGGCAGCCAATTATGACTATGTGGCTGATGATGTGATATTACCTCTGATACTAATATCGGCTGTAAGAATTTTTCACGTTCGGAGATTATAAGACGAGGTGCTCTTTGCTACAAAACCATGTCTTCTACAATCTAGCTTACAATTTTTGGTCGCGCGGGAGTAGCCGAGCGGTCTGGAGCGCCACGTTGCGGAATGCGCGGCTTCCTGCGTCGGAGGTTCGAATCCTCCCTCGGGCATGGATGTTTGTGTTGTCTTTAGTATAAGTTAGTTTATAAGTAGTTTGTAAGTTTAGGGACTGATGAAACCGCAGTTAAGTCCCATAAGGCTAACAAACATTTGAACGTCTTTACAATTTATGGAGGTTCGGGATTAGGCACACACTTTGACACAACGTAAGGGCAGGGATATTCACTAAAGACTATAATCCTTCCATCCCCAGTTGCGGCTTAGGAAACCTCCAAAAAGGTTCGATGGAATGGCAGTGCTTCTGTTGGAGATGGTACCAGATACACTGAGGGTAACTGCCTAACAGGCTTCCATACATGCAATTCCATTCAGTAGCTCACATAATGTCTAACGGTTCGCTTCAGAGCTGCCCAAGAATATATGTGTCTGTTTCAGTGTGGAGTCTTTACGAGCCCTAGGTGACCATATGTTCGGGTGTTCATGGGGATGCTTCAGGAAAGATGGCTATAGATGATCAACTATATATGCCCAATTCTATCACAATCCCTGTTATACCAGATTTCGTTTATTATTTGGCAATCTCTCTCTGACGGATTTCTATAGTTTACAGCAGGGCTTGTATCTTCCCCTCTTTGCTATTTAATGCCAGGATGACTGAGATTTCATCCAAACTGCTGTGTTTGCCAAGGCATTCTTTGAAAGTTAAGACGTAGTGTTCATCTCGCCATTTGACCGAATCAAGTGGTCCAGTGGTAACACACTGGTCTCGCATTCGCGAGGAAGATTGTTCAAATACACCCCCGGCCATCCAAATTTAGGTTTTCCTTTATTTATGTAAATCACTCCTGGCAAATGCCGGGAAGGTTCCTTTGAAAGGATACGGCTGATTTCATACAGCATCATTACTCAAACAATCGGAGCGTGAGATCCGTCTCTCATGACTACGCTGTGGACGGGACGTTGAACACGCATCTTCCATCCTTTCTTCGCCATTTGACTCAATTAATACTTCAGGCTAGACAACCAGCATAAAGAATGGCAGTCCATTACGATGGTCATTGGTTACAAATTAAATACTGCCAGAATTTGTTGATGGAAGCATAATCTATAATCTTTTCGGTACATTCCTGAAAATGCACTAGAACTACGCCTGTCCAATAATCACTGTAGATATTTTTGAAAATGGCAGGCAGTAGAAGTCGACCACAGAATATATATATATATATATATGGCCACCATGTATCACTAACGTCGTCATCTCCAAATTAACATGAGGAAAAAAAAAAAAGAAAAAAAAAAAAAAAAAAAAAAAACTGAGGCACACATTTTTGGGACGGAGGATTGCAATTAAAGTGGTACACATAAACCCTACAGTTTTAATTTTACAGTTATTTATGATATTCGAGACGACTAAACAAATCAAGAAAAAAGGGATTGACCGCAATTTGACTGATAATTGTATGTTTATTGTCAGAACCAGGTTTCAGCCTTAGGCCATTTTCAAGTGCTGTTCATATCATTTTAAAAAACATTATTTGAATTAATATAAAGTAATATGAAATACAAATATAAGGCACATTACAGTGGGATATTCTCTGTGCCGTAGTCTAGTGACATATAGCGACTCAACACGCAGTGTGTTGTTGTAAACATTAATCTGCAAAGTGCTTAGCATAAAACTATACGTTTGGCTCCAGCGAGCGATAATCTCAGACTGAGATTCTGGGTGCTAAACCGCTGTTTTATGTACATACAAAGCATCAAAATATTTCGGAGATGTGAAGTCCTGTCTACCTGTAGCTTTAGGTGCGGAGGTGTCGCATAAAATAATAACTGCTTTGCCAGGCGCTGCCGCAGTGAGCCGCCCAATATTAGTGCAAATGTCATCAATAAAGCAGCGCAGCCGAGAGCTGGCAATTAAATTTTCATACGCCGTGAAATGTAGTGCCGCACAGGTAGCGGTTTAAAAGTGAGCAGGTAAATATGTCGGCGCAAAGTGGTCCTGTAAATCAACCGAGCCAAGTACCAGCGCAGGGGAGCAGCAACTAGAGAAATGTCTTCAAACCCTTCTGTGTTCCAGGATAGTCTCCTGCACAACGGTTTCGCTCTAGAAGGAGGAAAGGGAGATTAGGGTTGAACCAGCTGTCGACAGTGGGGTCATTAGAGGCACAGCATGAGTCCAGAGACACCAAAAATACAGTACAACGTGCAGCGTCAGTATATAGCGTTATTGTCGATATAATGTTCTTCGGGCATGCATACATGTCTGAAGGAAACAGACACTGCGGTGGCTACAGCTTTCAACAATAACAGAAATATCAGTTGTACGCTCTGTTGGTGAAATATGGTAAGTTGTCTGGCACAGGACTGTAAACCGATCGCCTTAATCATTGGGCTGTGCTGGCAAACTTGCCGGGCCGAACCAAACCTCTGTATCCCACATAGCGTAATATTATCCTGCGATTTCCGTACGGGGTGAGACATTAATTGTCGCGGGACTTGAAATAAAAAGTTGTAAAGTCTGTGTTTAACGCTGTATTCAGTGCAGTGTCTACAGACATGCATACATGTAGTATAAAATCCACTTTTGAATACAAATCGCTTTGTCAACACTAACCAGGGCGATACACTTAAGCGTGTTCCATCTTCTTGTCGCAGATTCAACACCCATCATCACGGTAAGAAAATACTAACCTCCGCTGCAACATCTGATAATGAGCCTAAAAACCGCTTCATGGAATAAAATAAAGTATTTTTTAAAAGTAACTGGTTAATGTTTTTTGAAATTATATTGAATAAATGACGCAGTGGTTGGGAAGGGAGTAAGACGGAGTTGCAGCCCTTCTCCTATGTTATTCAATTGGTACATTGAGCAAGCTGTGAAGGTAAGCAAGAAATTTGGAAAAGGAATTAAAGTTCATGGTGAAGAAATAAAAACATTGAGTTTTGCCACTGACACTGTAATTCTGTCAGAGACAGCAAAGGACCTGGAAGAGCAATTGAATGGAATGGACGGTGTGTTGAAAGGAGCATATAAGATTAATGTAAACAAGGGTAATGGAATGCATTCTAAGAAAATTAGGTGATGTTGAAGGAATAAGATTGGGTAATGAGACAATAAAAGTAGTAGATCCGTTTGGTATTTGGGCAGGAAAATCACTTATGATGGTCGAAGTAGAGAAGATATAATATGCATAATGGTTATAAGAAGAAAAACATTTCTGAAGAAGAGAAATTTGTTGACATCCAATAATAATTTAAATGTTAGGAAATCCTTACTGAAAGCATTTCTCTGGTGAGTATCATCGTGTGGGGGTGAAACGTGGACGACAAGGAGTACAGACAGAAAGATGTCACAAGATTTTGAAATGTGATGCTCGCTCTCCTTCCAAGGCTGTATTGTACACCTTCCGAGGTGTTCCTGGCGACGCTGATTATGAGTGTTGACGACTGGCGGGTTAAACAGGCACACATATTGGTTTTTCACTTTTCACGTATTTAAAGCGGAAACTTCGCTTCGCAATATCTCGGCATGTAATTGGCGTATTGCGATGCAACCATTGTTTATGTGATTTGTCATGCTATCGATTGCTGATGAAATAATATACGATGTCCGTTTAAAAACATATAAGTTTGTGTTAAGAAACACATATGCTCCCGTCTCTAATGACCAAGCTGTCGACGGGACGTTAAACCCTAAGATTCCTTCCTTACACATATGCTTTCGTTTTAGAATGTTTCAAAATATTTACATTCATGAGCCCCTGCCTTACATTGATACCGGTGAAAGTCGTTTTACAAAATGTTCAAATGTTTGTATAGCTTATGGGACTTAACTACGGGGTCTTTGGTCCGAAAACTTACAAACTACTTATGAACTAGCTAATCCTAAGGACGGCACAAACATCCATGCCCGAGGGGGGACTCGAACCCCCGACCGCAGTGGCCGCGCAGACCGTGACTGAAGCGCCCCAGTCCCCTCGTTTTAGCTTCGGATAACTTCAAATTCATGATATTCTGACTCAAATGCATGTTCAGCTGCAATCGACTTTTCAATTTTACCTAGTCGACAAAGATATGTATGTGCCCTCACTTTTAAATTCACGATTTTCCTGGTAATCTCTCTGTCAGCATGTGGGATGTATGAAATTCCATGTACTTACAGAAAGATCTACATTGGAACAGCCAAGAAGAATGTCACAGAGGAATTCTGAAGACAGATGTATTGACTGGTTAAGTAATGGAGAGATTCTGAAGCAATTTACATACAAAATAACGTCACAACAATTTACTGTGAAAGGCATCGGTCGACAGAACACACCCTGAGGCATCACGGAATGGTGAATTTAATAATGGAACAAGAAGTTTGAAGCTTAAAAGTTTAGAGGGACGCTACAGTAATAGTGTTAAAATGAATGTAGGCTACAGCAGTTATTCAGAAATGAAGCTGCTGTTCAATCGGATGATGAGATGAAACGCCTCAACATCTCCGTCTAGGGAAAAATTTTCCCTTGGTGAGCTGTGTTAAGTATTGGGCACGCAGGACTGAAGGCTGCTTCTCGTAAGCATAGGCCGGCGACGTTTGGCGGCTGCTGCCAACTTTTTGTACGGACGCCTTATCTGCCGCTCGGCGCCAATGGAGGCGCCACCAGATAAGCTCCTATCTCCTGGTTTTGTTCTCGCCGCTCCCTCTCAACATGTAATTTCCTCCTGCAATGCAACTCACTCCAATTTTTTTTCTTCCTTCGCTTCTCTTTCCCCTTTCTTCCATGTACATGCACGTTTAATTCTTTTCTTCGAATGCAGCTGATGTTAGTAAAGATCTAAAATTATATATGGATACAGCGATTATGATGAAATCTTGACGGCGAAAAGTTGGCACTTTTTCACTTTCACTCGACAGATCGCATTGCTTGATACTTCCTTCTTAATCAGTTTGGAAAACATAGTTTCCTTATTTGGAAAAACAGAGAACTGATATTGTTTTAAAGATGAATATAACAGTCTAGTTCGCAAAATTTAACAATTTATTAGTTCAGGTAACCGGTTTCGATCTCAGGTGAGATCATCTTCTGACCTAGTCGCCTCGCTGTAGATGTTCAGGCGATGAACATCTACAGCGAGACGACTAGGTCTCAAGATGATCTCACCTGAGATCGAAACCGGTTACCTGAACTAATAAATTGTTAAATGTTGCGAACTAGACTGTTATTTTCATCTTTACTTACTTTTTACCATAAAAATCGCTATTTCCGTGTAATTTGAAACCAACATATCCTCTTCAGTCGCGGATTATTTATACAGGGCAATATTAAGTAGTGTACTAGCACAAAACACTTGTAAGCATGGACTGTAAGATTCATACTTTACCAGCTGTGAGCACTCGGTCAATAAAAGATATGGATTTCATACCATCGAACATCAACAAGTGCGCATAACTTCCGAGATATGCATTTTGGAGCCCACGTTTACAGAACAGTTTTTATGTGTTTCATTTCAAGTTAACGTTCAAATGTTTGTAAATCTAAGGCACTTAACTGCTGAGGATATCAGTCCCTAGGCTTACAAACTACTTAAACTAACTTATGCTATGGGCTACGCACTCACCCATAGCCGCGGCGGAGTGGCCAAGCGCATTGAGGCGCTATGCTGCGATGTGCGAGGCCGCTCCCCGTCGGGGGTTCGAATCCCCCCTCGGGCATGGATGTTTGTGTCGTCTTTAGTATAAGGTAGTTCATAAGTAGTTTGTAAGTTTTGGGACTGATGACCCCACAGTTAAATCCCTTAGGCTTAACAAACATTTGAATACTCACCCATGCCCGAGTAAACACTCAACCTCCGACGGCGAGCAACCGTGCTCTCCGCAGCAAGGTGCCTTAAAGCGCTCGGCCACTCCACCGCGTCATTTCATATTAGTACACCTCAAAATATGAAAAGCAAAGTGCCGTACTAAATAAGATTTATTTCATAGTATCAACGTGTATAATAATAACAGTCAACCAGTTGTATTAAATACGTTTTGAGTCGTGTAGACTCGATTTTGTGTTCTTTAATTTCCGATTGGGAAATTTTATATATTTAAATCTCTTTTGGTGAGAATTTCTAGTGCCTAACTTTGTGTTTAATACAAAGTTCGAGTAGCTTATATCCCCTTGTTCAGGTTCGAGGAGAGGAGGTTGAGCCGTGGACACTCCTGGTTCTGATTTCGTGCGTCCTTTCTGTTCGATTTCGCCCTGTCGCCAGCGCGGGATAGTCTGCGTTGTTGTTTGTTAATGAAACTTTCGATTAAAAATATCTTTCCCTCCTGGTTTCGCTTCATTTGGTTGCTACATTTACCTTGCGACTTATATTTAGGTTGCATTATTCATGAACGAGTCGCTGTGCACTTCTTATGTCGATCTATTTTCACAGCGCATTCTGTCATTCTTGGCGCAAACAAGCCTAATGATCGTAATATCGATTGCGGTTTCCCCTCCTGCTGCTGAGGGCGTAGTTGTGGTGATTCATGTACACTTGTTGTCTTGAAGCCTCAAGCGCATGCGTGCTCACAGCGCATGGAGACAGCGGAGAGTACGCAGTGGGCAGTCGGGGACTTAGTCAAAGAAAGAGGGTAAGGTGGAGTTGGGCAGTGCCAGTATGTGTCTACCTGAGAGTCCGGTGTGGCTAGGCAGCTGCGCTGGCCCCTGTGTGTTTGTCGGGCCGCTGACCAACCAGTTGGCTCGGCTGACGTTCTCCGGGGTTCAGACATGGATGTGGATTGTACTTCGCCGTGGGACGTGGCTGATTCTTAAATACTAAGAGGAATTTGGGCCGTTCCTTTTGGCAACTCGTTGGCGCTGGGGGCCGTTCTATGTTGATGGAACGACCTTCCCACATAAAGTGGGACGCCGGTATTTTCGCCGCTGCGAAGCTCATGTGTAACCAGGGTATTGATCTGGTTTGTAGCCGTTCGCGAGTCATTTACCTGACCTGGCCGCGGACGTATTTTTTTGGCAGTGTTCTTTCTGCCACTCTATCGATTGCTGCCTGAGGAGTGGTTGTACGAGTATTTTTGTCTGTTTCAGTTTTGAATTTCATGATAACCGCCGCACTCAACCTTGAAAGGTCCCTCTCTCGTGTTTGGTGTATTTCAGCTGTACTGCCGGGCGCGGTGGCCGAGGGGACTGAGGCGCTCCAGTAACGGTCTGCACGGCCACTACGGTCGGGGGTTCGAATCCCCCCTAGGGCATGGATAAAATGTTCAAATGTTTGTTAAGCTTATGGGACTTAACTACGGGGTCATCAGTCCCTAAACTTACAAACTACTTATGAACTACCTTATACTAAAGACGGCACAAATATCCATGCCCGAGGGGGGATTCGAACCCCCGACCGTAGTGGCCGTGCAGACCGTGACTGAAGCGCCTCAATCTCCTCGGCCACCGCGGCCGGCGGGGGCATGGATATTTGTGCCGTCCCTAATATAAGGTAGTTCATAAGTAGTTTGTAAGTTTAGGGACTGATGACCCCGTAGTTAAGTCCCATAAGCTTAACAAACATTTGAACATTTCAACTGTACTGTTGGCCTTCACATTACTTAGTACTACTGTCTAACACTTTTGCCCTATTAGATTTAATGCATGTTGATGTTTAACGGTTGTTGCTGCTAACCACCTGCAGCGGGTTTTGTTGTTGCATTTGTATGTAGTCCTTGGACAAATGTTCTTAATGCGTAGTCAGACTTTAAATGCTCGTTTGCGCAATGTGTATTTCTGTATTGTGAACTGTTCTAATATTTAACTGTGACGTGTTCTCTGTCATGTTGTTCAAAATTCAAATGTTTGTAAATCTAAGGGACTTAACTACGCTAGTCATCAGTCCCTAGGCTTACAAACTACTTACACTAATTTAAAGTAACTTATTTTAAGGACAACACAAACACCCATGCCCGAGGGAGGACTCGAACCCCCGACGGCGAACGGCAGCGCGCACCGCAGCAGGTTGCCTTAGTGCGCATGGCTATTCTGCCAGGGCCCTCTCTTTCATGTCGGAATTAAGTTTTGTCATGTGGTTACTTGTGTTTAATTTTGTTGCCTTGCAACTGTTGTGACCTTATGTACTGTTGGTTAATTTTAAGCGTGGCCTTAGCCGATTAAGTAAATAAAAAAAAAAAATAAACTTTTGAGCACTTTCTACCAAATGGTATTTAATTCTGTATATTTCAAATGTCCAAATGTTTGTAATTCTATGGGACCAAACTACGTTGGTCATCAGTTCCTAGTCTTACAAACTACTTAAACTAAGTTAAACTAACCTAAGGACAACACACATATCCATGCCCGAGGGAGCATTCGAACCTCCGACGCAGGAGGCCACGCGATCCGTAACGTGGCGCTACAGACCGCTCGGCTACTCCAGCGCGGCTCTGTGTATTTCATTAATTGTTTTAAAGCACGGGCTCAACCCGTTTTCCTAAGGTTTTATATCAAGTATGTTTGTATCTTGTAGGATGGATATTTTACTACGGGTTTGAATTAAAAAAAAAAAAAAAAAAAAAAAAAAAAAAAAAAAAAAAAAATCGAATTTTCTCAAGGCGCTTAAATCAACCTTACTTGTACTGTCAACTTCAGGTCTTCAAATTTGTTAATACATTTATTAAAGTAGCAATTGTTTTTATAACCCTCACTCCAGTCATTCCAGTCTCTCATGTTTGTTTAAATGTAAATTCTAAGTCTCATTTTCTTAAACTTTGACCAGGTTTCGGCAAAATTAATATTGCTTTCTCAGAAGGTGTCGCACACGTGAAATTACATAAAAGTTGTTATAAAATAGAACATAGAGCCAAATGCTCTAGTCAAAGCGCAACTTTTAGTCATTGTCAACCGTTAACATATGAAATATTAAAATTGACTTGTCAAGATTCAAAACTGTGCACCAATGACATAGACAGGGCAAGGGAGCTCCGCTGACTGACTCGCTCACTCGGCCTGGCTGTGTGTCATTGCTTTACGGTTTTAAATACTGACATATCAGTTTTAACCAAATATATAAAAATTAAAATTTGTTTGTTCGTACCGTTCAGCCGATTGCGGTGAAACTTTGCGTACTTGACCTTCAAATCAAAAGGAAAGCTACTGGATGCGTAAAATTTTTGTATGGTGCATGGCAGACGCTACTTTACCCACGGTCTTCGACAAAATCAACTGTTTTATCCCGAGAAGGGCAGCTCGTTGTTTTGTGTTATCGTGATATAGGGGACAGAGTTTCACGGAAATGATGCACGGACTGCAGAGTATTTATGGAGCTATAGATGTAGATTTTGATGAAGGTTTCGCACACTTAAGAAATTTTTACATATTTCACCTTCAAAACAAGGGGAGAATCACCGTCCACTTAAGATTCATACGCTACACGGCGGAGGGTATCTTGCACTAAATTTAGACACTGATTCACTGATTACCATGATAGTTAACAGAGTTATACAAGATTTCTCCAATGGCTGAGGCAATGGGCTGAAGAGGTGTAGGAGGAGTTCGGCAAGGAGACGAGGAGCTGACTGGCAAAGGAAATGGAACAGAGAGGGACCGAGAGACAAGGAAAGACAAGAGAAAAGGGAAGGACGGATGGTCTGCAATGAAAACGTACCCGGGTCACCGGGTTCTCAGCCAGTATTTTATGTTTTAATTGTTGACATGGCATAAAAGATGGCTCCATGCTTTATTTTATAACACCTTTTATGTAATTTCACGTGTTTGACACCTTCTGCAGAAGGTAAAATTAATTTTGCCGAAACCTAGTCAAGGTTTAAGAAAACCTATTTAATGCAACTGGTCAGCTGTTATTCTTCTGCAAGTTGATACTACTCCACCGTCGTTGAAATTAAGCCATGTATAAGATTTTGTATTTCATAGTACTCGTGGTTCTTAAGGTAGATCAAGTTAGTAATATTTGTTTGAACAACTAAGGAAGGCTGCACCACACCCAATCTGTCCCACACCGCCACAGACCACAAAGCTTCAGACGGTTTGGTGGCCACTGTTTCAGCCACCATAGTTGTCAGATTTCCCGAAAGGGGAGGAACAAGGTTAATTTTCATAAGTTGAATATTGTGACGTTAAAACTCACTGGCATGGTTTGATTGAGTGTTTTGGTGTTTAAACAGTAGCTTCTGCTGTTTGTATGTGGTAGGTTAGGATTGCAATGTTTAGTTAAGGGCGCTTTGAAGATACCACGAATTGATGCGAGGACACGACTGACAGTATCCACAATTCACGAACTGAGACCGATATTCCAGCCAGTCACCATGTGTTATTCACTGTAATAGCTGAGTGACTATTTTAGACAGCTGGCAGGACATGTTCCTTGCCTGTCTCCAGTGAGCCGGACGCGGCTGTGGGTACGCTGTCTGGAGGCGTGCGCAGACCTTCCTGACCACTAGCACGGAGCTGATTCACGTAACAAGGTGCAACACCATGCGTCAGCCTCTGTAATGAATGTCCGTGGGAGTGCTTAAATCGTTAATCAGGCACACTTCACAGTTTATTTTCGTAAGAGGTCTACAGAAGAAGTGGAGGGTACAAGATCCTGAGAACATTGCTGCACTTGAAATTTTGCTGTCTGCTGTATTAGATAACTCTTATAGAGAAGAGTTTGGAACCTATGCTTTGCAGGACTGTGTCCATAACATATAGGCATATTTCTATAGATCGATGGCCTGAATCCGAATATTTATTCGAAAAGAATGCACCACACTCTTAAATAATGTCGGGATAATGCTCTTTTAGCACATAATTCTTTTGTTAAAGACAAACTGTGACGACTAAACGTAAGATCGCCAGTACCTTGTTATAGAGGAAGAAAGTGGTTGGAAGTGCCATATAATTCAGAAGTCAAGGAAATTTTCGTTAAAGACAGTCGAGTGGTATGCAGCTGCAATTTGCTTTCTCCCGACAGCAAAACATGTATCCACAGCTACTTGTGCTCATGTGCCCATTCGGGTGTAAAATGGAACACGTGCAAGCACTAACACATACTATATCAAATGGTTGACAAACTTTCTTAGTCCCCGGCCTGCACGAAAAATGACGATACGTTTGTCGTAGTCAGCAACGATTTTTCCGTCTTGAACAAACGAGAGGAATTCATGGCACACGTCAGTAATCATCAGTTCCAGAGAATGAACTGAATGAACTAACTCTTTGGTTTAAAAAAGAAAGCCTTTATAGTTAATGAATTAACATTTTCGGAAAAAAAGCTTCCATAAAAGCAGCAGTAACTGCAGTTCGCAGTCAGAATGATAAGCACTTTATTCTGGAAACGGAAAAATGCCATAAGAAAAAAAAATCATTCCACAACGAAGGATTTCTTTTAACTTAAGGAAAAGCTAGTCAGTCTATACCGTTCTCAAGGCTTGACGTAACGAAGAGCCATATCTTACTTTCTTCTCTTTTGGTTCACCTTTCTTCCATGCGCATGCCCGTTTGTTTCTTTACCTCGGGTGCAGCAATTGCGATTATAGGTAAAAAATTGAGTATGATGAAAAGGTGGCACATTTTCGCTTTCACTTCACAGCAGTGTCACCGCCTTGCTGGATACTACCTTCTGACCATACAAGTCATTCTTCCCAAGTTGAAACATCGCGATGAAGCAGTTAATGATTCATCACATCACAGCAATGAATCGATAACTTAAATTAGTGAATAAATGGACAGTGTACAAAATACAGTTGTGATAAAACACTATGGAACAATTTAAAGACAACTATAAACATTATGATGAATTGTTTCCTATTTTTACATTATTTAGAGTAGTGTGCGGAAACACATCGGCATATCTCCTTGCGTGCATTGCGTTTGCTGTCTATCGAAGTCAAATTTTGCACTTTCAACTGTTTCTGTACGATACTTGCAGCCTGTACTCTATACCGAGTAAAATGTATTAACAGTCGTCTTCTGAACCAACACAATTGTGCTGTACAACGACTGATGTGTCAGAATATTCTATAGAATGGAATACGTCCACATTCATCACACGAAGCAACAGTATTGTTCAGTACAACGCATGATGTTTGCGACATCCGTAACATGAATACAACACAGATGAGGTGACTGTTCGTTAGGTATTAAGCAGAGACCATACAATCTCAGTGAAGCTGCATTTCCTTGTACAAGTAAGGTGATCAGGATATGTCCTTCCATCCTGGTGGATGCTTTAGAGGTTAGGAAGAAATGCCCAGTCCACGGTTTCCACTTGCTCAGCGATTTTCTAAGTTTGTGTTTCTTGTTCTTGTGAAGGGTGAAGATTTTGTAGACATTACATGCCGTAGCGATGCAACTAATTTTAAACTTCCTCCAAATCTTGAGGACGCTGTAATTGTTGTTATCCAGAAGCGGCAAATTTTTCGTAATCTGAGGAGCAGGTAACTGAGACTCCTCGTTGTGCTCGCCCATGTAAAATTTGATTCCGTGAAAAGATGAGATTACAGTTTCTCTACAGCGAAACATTGCTGCTTGCGTTAAATGTTAACCTTCCCTTTCCTCACATTCTGTGTGTTCGAATTCCATTTTCGCTACGGTAACAGCATTTACATTAATAAATTCACTATCATAGAAGTAATACTAAAATACTGCAGTAAAACACATACACTCACTATCTGCCTCTTTTACCACATAAATTTACTATTAGAATGAATATATGGTGTCTGCAGTACGTGCCCCACTGTTTTCTTTCTCAGGAACGTATTAAACCTGGTCGTGGGCATCCTGGTCCTATGTCTATAACTAAATTCCTCTTCTCTTCCTACATGTCTCGGTGGACGACGTACACTGCTGTCTCACTATATAATGCATCTACACATGTCTCAAGCAGAATTGCGATGATTGCCTCCTATTTAAACTCGCTCAAAGTCCGATAGCCGGCCGCGGTGGCCGAGGGGACTAAGGCGCTTCAGTCACGGTCTGCACGGCCACTACGGTCGGGGGTTCGAATCCCCCCTCGGGCATGGATATTTGTGCCGTCCTTAGTTGTAGGTAGTTCATAAGTAGTTTGTAAGTTTAGGGACTGATGACCTCGTAGTTAAGTCCCTTAGACTATACAAACATTTTGAACATTATTATTTTGAAGTCCGTTAGGTTCAAGGACGAGTTTGTAACCAAAAGATTATCAGAAATTATTCTCCAGGCAAGAGTTTTTATTCACATCACGTATTACCGGTATTTTACCGGAACTACACAGGGTGAGTCACGAGCAAAGCTACATGGTATGAGAGGCGATAGTACAGCTGATCCTCTTGCTCAGTTTGTAAATCTATTTACCTTGAATAAATCCCCGTAATCATTTGTTTGTCTCTATATGTAAATAAATAACATCTACAGATTTTCGTTACATTAGGATAATTCTATCGTGGTACATCTTTTTTGTTTCAGAGTGTAAGACAAAGAAAAAAAAAGCTGCATTGCTCCAAGCAAATGTTTGTGTGTTTTTGAAACTGTTATATTTATCAGTTGCGCACATATGCTAGTCATAAATTCTGTTACACTGTATAAGTTTTGATCCTGCCATCCTGTTGATGTTGATCTGATAAATGGGAATTTCGAGCTCGGTGGCCTCCCTGGAAGCTTGGCTGTGTGTCAGTACCGGAATTCACCCTCTCCGTTTTCTAATCATCTCCATCACGTACATGCCATTACACTACAAAACGCCCATCTCAGTCATCTGCGCTTAACAGTAACAGTTTATATATATAGCTCATACTTCAACTGTGGGTGAAGGATAGGAAAAACGTTTCCAAAGAGGCGGCTGAACCTGTAATACGGTCACTTCCAGACGTTCGTACAATACGAATTCCGTTTACTTTACAGTTGGTTATAAACAGTGACAAATTACAAGATGAAAACTCACTTTCGGTAGTGGTTAAATTCAACAGGCTAGAAATATGTAAACACGCAGTAGTTAAGTCCCACGAAATATGTTAAATTATATTATTATTCCCAGCTAGTTATCGTAGCTTTTGTGGTAGGAAAACTTATTTTCTATTTCGCTAAGGTATTCACGACAGCATAAACGACATGTTTTCTGAAGTTTTCTGGGCAGCGTTGACTGTACTGGTCTGATGCCAACAACTACCGCCCAATCTCACTTCTCACAGCCTTGTCCAAAATTCTTGAAAAAGTAATGTATTCTAGAGTAGCTTCACACTTGGTAAAAATAAAGTTCTAACAAAATGTGAGTTTGGTTTTCAGAAAGGTTTTTCAACAGAAAATGCTATATATACTTTCACCAATGAAATATTGCTCTGAAAAACCGGACATCACCCGTTGGGATTGTTTGTGATCTCTCCAAGGCTTTTGATTGTGTAAATCATGGAATTCTTCTAGATAAACTGAAGTATTGTGGTATGAATGGGACAGTGTAAAAATGGTTTAAATCATACCTAACAGGAAGAGTGCAAAAAGTTGATCTAAGTAGTTCACATAATATGCAAAAAACAGCTGATTTCTCAAACTGGGGAACAATAAAAAATGGGGTGCCACAAGGTTCGGTCTTGGGCCCTTTGCTGTTATTAATATATATTAATGATTTGTCATTCTGTATTCATGAAGATGCAAAACTGGTTCTTTTTGCTGATGATAAAAGCATAGATATCACACCTGACAGACAAGAACTAACTGAAGAAATTGTAAAAGACGTCTTTCAGAAAATCATTAAGTGGTTCTCAGCAAATGGACTATCATTAAATTTCGATAAAACACAATAAACACAGAAAATGGAATGACACCATTGATCATAAATCTGTAGCAAAGATAGAATATTCAAAATTTTTAGGTGTATGCATTGATGAGGGGTTGAACTGGAAAAAAACACATTGAAGATCAGCTGAAACGTTTGAGTTCAGCTACTTATGCTTTAGGGTAATTGCAAATTTTGCTGATATACATCTCAATAAATTAGCTTACTATGCCTATTTTCATTCTCTCCTTTCGTATGGTATCATTTTCTGGGGCAATTCATCTTTGAGTAATAAAGTATTGATTGCACAAAAGCGTGTAATCAGAATAATTGCTGGAGCCCATCCACGATCATCCTGCAGACATTTATTTGAATAGCTAGGGATCTTCACAGTATATATATTCACTTATGAAATTTGTTATTACCAGTAGCACCGAATTCAAAAGAAATAGCCGTGTACATAACTACAATACTATGAGAAAGAATTATTTTCACTATTCAAGGGTAAATCTAGTTTTGGCATGGTAAGAGGTGAATTAAGATGCCACAAAAGTCTTTGGTCACCTACCAAACAGCATCAAAAGCCTGACAGATAGCCCACTAGCATTTACTAGCAAATTAAAAGAATTTCTGAATGGCAACTCCTTCTACATTATAGATGAATTTTTAGATATAAATTAGTAAATCTAAAAAAAAAAAAAATAAAAAAAAAAAAATAAAAATAAAATAAAAAATAAATAAAATAAAAATAAATTGTGTCAAGTAATATTTAGTACAAAATAATAATTTGTAAAGACACCTTTCATTAACCTGACACATTGCACATCATTACGAAGTGTTGTATTCATGATCTATGGAACAAGTACTAATCTAATCTAATATACTGCAGCTTCGGAACGACTGCACCTTCATGGAGATCTATCGGTCTATTACACTGATGGTACGGGAAGATGTATTGTGTTCCCTACAATCTACGTCTCCACCAACAACCTCTTCCCATTAAATGACATTTCAAACATTTATTTCATTGAATGCTGCACTTTTATTTATAGGTGATGTTTAATGACGTCGATTGTTTCGGTTTTCCGCCATTCTCAAATGAACTGCAATACATTCACATATATAAATACAAATATACAAATATATCTTTAGGTGTAATTTATAATATTTGGTTTATATATTTACGATGTATTCTTACAGTTTAATGCCATAGAGTGCATTTCTTTGCAGTTTTTATGCTAATGTATATTATACGATGTATTGAGAAAGTTACTATTTTTTACACTATTATTAATTTCGTATCGTTCACTCCACTGAAATTTATCTGTTTACAAAGAGTATACATTTTTATATTTGATAGAAATTCAGCGATGTAAGCTATGAACAAAGATCGTAATATTATTAGACTTGAAATTTATTTATATAAATGTCTGTGGTTGTATAAAAGATCTTAATATTTTATGCTTGTGTTCAACTATATAGTTTATGTTAATATCTTTGCTGTTTACAGCCTGAACTGTCGAAAGTTATCTTTTTCTTTTCTGATATTAATAAAGTTTTCTAAATATTGTTTGTGCTTAAAATCTGTTTTCTCGTGAAGAATTTTGTCTGGAAATGCATCCACGTGAATATATATTTCAAGTTATTTGTAAACAGATAAATGTCACTGGAGTGAACTATACGAAATTTATAATAGTGCAAAAAATAATAACTTCCTCAACACAGCGTGTAAGATAGAGGGAGTTCCATTTATCTTGACCACTCAAAATATCTCTGGAACAACAGCTATTGTAAAACGACTTTCAGCGGTATCAATGTAGGGCAGGTGGTCATGAATGTAAATATTTTGAAACATTCTAAAACGAAATCTTTTTTTTAACAAAAAGTTATGTGTTTTTAAATGGACACCCAGTTTCATCAGAAATCTATAGCACGACAAATCACACAAACAATGGCGTTGATTGCATCGCAATACGCCAATTACACCCCGACATATTGCGGAGCAAAGTTGAGTCATGAAATACGCCCGGCTAGCGTACGTCCTAACACTCAGGCGAGAACTCCATGCTATTCAGGACGTGCGCTTTTAAGTCTAATTTTATAAATTAGACTTAAAGAAATATTTGTATTTATATGTATTGATAGTGTCAGGCCAAATATCTCACGAAATAAGCATCAAACGAAAAAACTACAAAGAACAAAACTTTTCTAGCTTGAAGGGGGAAAACAGATGGCCCACTAGATGGCGCTGCCATGAATCAAACGGATGTCAACTCCATTTTTAAAAGTAGGTACCCCCATTTTTATTACATATTCGTCTAGTACGTAAATAAATGAATATGAATGTTTTATTTGGAACACTTTTTTCGCTTTGAGATAGATGGCATTGTAGTAGTCACAAACATATTGCTCACAATTTTAGATGAACAGTGGGTAACAGGTAGGTTTCTTAAATCAAAACACACAACGTTTGAACTTTATTTCGGTTGTTTCAAACTGATACGTGTACTTTTGTGAAATTATCATATATTATGGGAACGCATGCTGTTACTGCGTGATTACCTGTAATTACCTCTTGACTTCAATAAATGCTCAAAATGTTGTCCTTCAACTTCAATGCATGTGGCAATACGCGTAACGAAATTCCTCTCAACAGCGACTAGTTCGCCTCCAGTAATGTTCTCACATGCAGGCAGCTCTTCCCATTGGTATCGAGATGCCGTGACCAGATTAATATTGCCACTCTGCTCAGTCCTGTGTATTTATCTCTGTGAGAAACTCACTGAAAGGGTTAGTATGTGTGTGCACGCCACATAAACAGAGGTAACTGTTGGATGTGATCACAGATTGAGAGGTAAGATACGTATTGCGGCAAGGAAAAAAAAATCCGAAAACAACAATAATCAGTCATTTTTAATGACCAGCTAATTCATTTAAGACAGAATTTATTTGTTTCACTTAAACTCATTGATATGACCTTCAGTCACTTGTTGAGCAAAAGAACTGTCTCATATTGGTAGCCTTAGCACCTGGCCTTGCCCTGCTATTTATCTACCCATTGTTTTGTCCCCTCCTCCTCTTCATTTCGTCCTTTCTCAGTGCATCTCCTCCTTTACCCTCTCCCTGTTTTCATATCCTCCTCCTCCTTCATCTACCTCCACCTCATTCTACTCGTCCTCCACCGCCGTCTCCCTCTGCTACCACTCTGCACATTCCTCTTACTGTTAAAATTCACAGCAACATTTCCTATGTTACTACAGTCTTCCACTGGTCCATGTCCTCCCTCCCTCTCCCCTCTCTCTGTTCCCATGTTCCTCCCCCCTCTGTTTGTGCCCCCCTCCCCCCCGTTTCTCGGCCTGTCTCCTCGCCTCCCTCGGCCCAGTTTCTCCTCCTCTCTGTCCATCTTCTCCTCCTCTCTGTCCATCTTCTCCTCGCCCTCTCTCAGTCCAACACCCCCTCCTTATGTCAGTGGACAATTACAATCAGTTTGCTTGCACATATTCTCTGTTATACTATAGTAAACTTCCTTGAGACGGGAAAGCTTCTGTCCATGAATCAGCACTTCTTAAGGAAGCATAGATCGTGCGAAAACCAGCTTGCCCTTTTCTCTCATGACATCTTGCGTGCCATGGATGAAGGGCAACAGGAAAACTGCATACATCTCGATTTACGAAAAGTGTTTGACACGGTACCGCAATACAGACTGCTAACGAAGGTACGAGCTTATGGAACAGGTATCCAAATATGTGAGTGGCTCGAAGATTACTTAAGTAATAGAACCCAGTACGTTGTCCTCAATGACGACTGTTCATCAGAGACTAGGGTATCGTCAGGGGTGTTCCAGGGAACTGTGATAGGACCGCTATTATTTTGTATCTCTGTAAATGATCTGACGGATAGAGCGAGTTGCATCTGCGGCTGTTTGCTGATGATGCCGTGGTGTACAAGAGGGTGTCGTCATTGAATGGCTGTAGTAGGATGCAGGATGACCAGGACCAAATTTTTACATGGTGTGAGGAATGGCAACTACTGCTAAACATAGGAAAATGTAAGTGATGCAGTTTAATGGGAGAAACAATCCAGTAATATTCAAATACAGTTTTAGTAGTGTGACGCGTCAATTAAATATCTAGGCGTAACGCTGCACAGCGGCATGACATGGAGTGAGCATATAAGTACAATCGTGGGGAAGACAAATGGTCAATTTCGGTTTATTGGGATGAATTCTGTGAAGGTGAGATTCGTCTGTTAAGGAGACCACATATAAAACGCTTGTACGACCCCGACTTGAATATTGCTCAAATGTTTGGTATCCCCACCAGATCGGTTTAAAGGAGATCATAAAGGTAGTTCAGAGACGGGTGGCGAGGCTTCTAATTGGTAGGTTCGATCAATGCGCGAGTGTTGCCAAAATGCTTCGGGAACTGTACTGGGAGTCGCTGGAAGGGAGGCGACGTTCATTTGGAGAAGCACTGTTGAAGAAATTTAGAGAGTCGGAATTTGAGGTGGACCGCAGAACGATTTCACTCCCGCGATCCTACATTTCGCGTAAATACTACAAGAATAAAATTAGAGAGATTAGGGCCCGTTCGGATGCATACAAGCATTCGTTTCCCCTCGTTCTATATGGGAGTGGAATAGGAAAGCAAGTAACTCGTAGTGGTAGTCAGTACCTTCCGCCACGCACCTTTTGGTGGATTGCGGAGTATGTATATAGATGTAGATAGGACAACTTTCATGGTAATGGGTGAAACGTGTCGAAGTTGATTGCAGGGGTACTCCGTCAAGCACCGTACGGTCTCTTACGGAATACGGAAACCACGACGGATACATACATCCATGTTGTAACTTTTATGGTGATTGGTCAAACGGTGTCGATGTCTGTTGGAAGGTACCCTTTGGCACGCACCATACGAAATATTACTTACAAAGCGGTCTTTCTCTTGTTCTCAAGCTCGAAAAAAAAAAAAAAAAAACAAACTGTAGACTGGTGTCCGATATAGCAATTACATTACGCTTCGCCATGAACCAAATGGAATTTTATGCAGACGGCCCAAATAAAATGTTTGTAAAGTTATGGGCCCTAACTGCAGTGGTCATCGGTCCCTAAACTTACAAACTACTTAAACTAACTTATTGTAAGAACAACACAGACACCCATGCGTGAGAAGGCATTCGAACCACCGACGACGAACGGCCGTGCGCACAGCCTCAAAGCGCCTTAGTGTGTGCGCCAAATTACTCAACACATAACTCTTGCAGAAGTACGCAAACAGTTCAAGCAGGCGTCGTATAATGTATTAGAAGACAGTATTCCCAATCGGTATGATCGAATGGATGCCAGAATCAGCGCCTGCATTGCTCCCTTGGGGGCGTCATCATGTAGTAAATATTAAACCACGCATCGACATCCGGAGCTAATAAAGAGCATTTAAACAGACACAGGAATTAGTGGACACAGAATTGTCCTAGCGAGACTGACTATCGGATTTTCCAAATACACCAAAATTAAAAGAAAATTATATTTATTCAAAAAAGCAGATAAAAATTTGATTAACGGTTTCCTGAGTAAAGATTTCCAGTCTTTCGAAACTAAGAATGTGAGTGTAGATCAGACGTGGCTTACATTCAAAGAAATAATATCGACATCCATTGACAGATTCATACAAAACGAATTAACAAAAGAGGGCTGACCAGCCGTGGTGCAAAAGCGAAGAAAAAAAAAACATGCCAAATTTAAACGCACAAAAAATCCCCAAGACTGGCAGTCTTTTACAAAAACTAGAAATTTAGCTCGAACTTCAATGCGAGAAGCTCATAATAGTTACAACGAAACCTTGTCACGTAATTTGGTAGAGAATTCTGAGAAATTCTGGTCGTAAGTATACTAGCGGCAAAAAACAAAACAATCAATGTCTTCATTACACGATAGAAATGGTGATGCTATTGATGAAAGTTCTGATAAAGCAGAATTGATTAACACAGCTTTCCGAAATACCTTCACTACAGAAGACGAAGCAAATACTCCAGAATTCCTATCAAGAACAGCTCCCACCATTCGTAATTTAGAAGTAGATACCCCTGGTGTACTAAAGCAACTTAAATCACTTAACAAAAGAACGTCTCCTGGTCCTGACTATATACCATTTAGGTTCCTTTCAGAGTATGCTGATGCATTAGCCCCATACCTAACTATCATATACAACCGCTGACGTTCTATACCCAAAGATGGAAAGTTGCACAGGTCATTCCAATATTCATGAAAGGCAATAGGAATGATCCGAAAAATTACTGGCCTATATCATTGACGTCGATTTGCAGCAGGATGTTAGAACATATACTTTCCTAAAATATTATGAACTACCTGGAAGAGAACAACCTATTGTCCCAAAGTCAAGACGAATTCAGAAAGTATCGTTCTTGTGAAACACAGCTAGCTCTTTACTCACATGATGTGATGAGTGCTATCGATAAGGGATGTCAAATAGATTCCATATTCCTATATTTCCGGAAGGCTTTTGACACTGTACCTCACAAGCGTCTTCTAATCAAATTGCGCGCTTATGAAATATCGCCACAGTTGTGCGATTTGATTTGTGATTTCCTGTCAGAAAGGACACAGTCCGTCAGTTACATCGTTAAGTCATCGGGAAGAACGGAAGTGATATCTGGCGTTCCCTAGGGAAGTGTTATAGGGGCCCTACTGTTCCTTATTTTTATAAACGATTTAGGAGACAATCTGAGTAGCTCTCTCAGACTGTTCGCGGACGATGGTGTCATTTATCGGTTAGTAAAGTCATCAGAAGATAAAGAGCAACTGCAAAATGATTTAAATAAGATATGTGCATGGTGCAAAAATTGGCTATTGATCCTTAATAATGAGAAGTGTGAGGTTATCGATATGACCACTAAAAGAAATCCGTTAAATTTCAGTTACACGATAAATCAGTCAAACCTACAGGCCGTCAATTCTACTAAATACCTAGGAGTAACAATTATGAAGAACTTAAATTGGAAAGAACACATAGAAAATATTGTAGAAAAGACGAACCAAAGACCACGTTTCATTGGCAGAACACTTAGAATATGCAACAGTTCTACTGAAGAAACTGCCTACACTATACTTGTGCGTCCTATTTTGGTGTAACGCTGCGCATTGTGGGATCCAAAAATGTTCAAATGTTTGTATAGTCTATGGGACTTAACTTCGGGGTCATCAGTCCCTAAACTTACAAACTACTTATGAACTAATTACGAACTAGGACGGCACAAATATCCATGCCCGAGGGGGGATTCGAACCCCCGACCGTAGTGGCCGTACAGACCGTGACTGGAGCGCCTTTTTTATTTTTATTTTTTTTTTTAAATCATGAAATCAAATGAAGTCCAGTGCCCTATCTGGAAGAAATTTGTCAACTAATATATAATGGAAAAATAACTGTATAAATGATGCCACTTCCGGCATGCTGCATCATTCGTGGCATTTTCGAACTTAAAGGTATATAACGTAAAATAAACTGGGGCCTCCTCTGTTAGTGTAGCACCATCCGGTCGGTGTTCTTGGGAGATCTTCTCGAACTTATTAAGTCTGATCCGTTCAATTGGTCGGTATCTTCGTTAAACTATCACTATCATCTTCTCGTACCCAGTACACCCCAGGCAGGTGGCGGGTCAGTAAACACTACCTCTAAAAAATTTGCGTAACTTTCCTTGTATTTACCAAGTCGTCGTAGCTTCGTGTGTCCATCCTGTAAATAGTGCCAATAGTTCAGTTTGTCCGTGTTTGCATCATGATATGTGTAATGTACCGTCATGCCCGTTACCCACGTCACCGCATTCGTCTTCTGACGTGGGAAATATGTTTTATCTGGGAAAAATACTATGTCCGTTGAGATTTCTGACTGTACTGTGTGTATCATGAACGCTATGATCTTCCGTGCCAGATTCCACACTCCCAGCGCTGTGCCGCAGACCAACCGATGTTCGTCCGTGTCGAGCGTGTCGCATCGTAGGCATACGGGCGTGTCTGTCATGTGGATAGCATACTGTCTCTCCTTCTTCGGGTACTTCCGGTTAACCACCATGTACCACGTTGACCTGGCCGATGTAGGGAGGTGGGGGTGGTGCACTGTGCGCCACACAACATTCCAGTTAATCGCAGGGTACCTCCGTCCCATCTTATTCCGTTCCATGCGTCTTACAAGCAGTCTATACACATCTTTGGAAGTCGGTGATCGGGTAGTTGGTAAATCTGCTCGCACATAACTGTGTTCCACGAAGAACTTTCGGATGTGTGATAATGGAGGCGTAATGTGCCCAACACTAACCGGTGGAAGAAGCGATGGCGGTGCTAGTTCTTCGATTATCGCACCCGTTAGGGAGTAGTTCCTGTTACGCCACAGTTTGCACATGGTGTTAATATACATTGCCCGAGCCTTTTCGTAGACATTGACTAGGCCAACACCACCTTCCCGCGTCGGGAGCGTGAGCGACTCGTATTGCACCTTAAAGAGCTGTCCCATGCTCACGTAGTATCCAAAGGCTGCTTGTATCCTCGTGGCCATCGTACGTGGCAAAGGGAGAAGGTGTGCCACGTGGCACATCTTGGGTGCGAGGTGGAGGTTGACCAGTGTTACTCTCTGCAGCATATCCATCGAGCGCAGGGCGTTGAGTCGTACTGATGTGCGTAGTTGACACAACAGCTTACGGTAGTTGTCTGCTGTTGTTCGTGCCGTCTCCGTATGGAAAGTGATACCCAAACATCGTAGGGTTTTCACCACAGGTAAGGGTCCTTCAGTTCCTGGTTCGAGTCCTAGGCCTACATTCATGAATTGCGATTTTCGAAAGTTAACCACGCTACTAGATGCCTCCCCGTACTTCTGTAGCCAATCCATTGCTGTGCGTGTCTCCTCTGCTGTCTTCACTAGAAGCACTACATCATCAGCATATGCTCTACATTTGAAGGACTGATTCCGTAGAGTGATACCTGTGAGTCGTTGGCGCAATCCTGCAAGACATGGCTCTAGTGCGATGGCATACAAGATGATGGACAACGGACACCCCTGTCTGACTGATCGTAAAATCTGGAAATGTTCTGTTCTCCCTCCATTAATCAACACCGCTGACCGGGCACCATGCAACAACTTCATCACCATAGTGGTAAAAGTAGGCGGAACACCCATCCTGAGCATCATTGCCTTGAGGTAGGTGTGATCCACTCTATCGAAGGCATGGTCAAAATCGATGCTTATCAATGCTCCACGTAGACGACACGCCTTGGCAAGGCAGATAACCTCACGATAGTCTCCCAAGGCCGTATGAATATTGCTTGTACCTCCGAGACATGTCTGATCCTTGTTGATTCGGTCCTTTAGCAATGTTTTGAAGCGACATCCTATTATACGCATAAGGATCTTGTAGTCGCTATTTAGGAGGGTCAAAGGCCGATAATCGCATGGTCGCTTGCCTCCCTGTGGTTTCCGAATTGGAATCACCAACCCTTCTGTGAATTCAGTGGGGACTGGTAGCTCCTGCGCGATTATCTCGTTAAACATACTTAACCACATCGGTGCCATAATAGTGACAAACGTGCGATAGAATTCCAATGGGAAACCGTCTGGACCCGGGGATTTGTTCGGAGCTCCTCGTTGGATGGCCTCCACCATCTCCTCTTCCGTTATGGCTTGTAGGATGTCTGCTTCCGAGTTAGCGTATGTCATGCCTGGGATCTCATTAAGGACGGTCTCCATTGCCTCCTGTTCCACCTCGTCGTCCCCATAAAATCTGGTGAAATGGTCCTGGAACGCCTGGGCTATGTCTTTCTGTGCTGTATATTTCCGGCCGTCGTCGAGTTCAACCTCGTGAATTAATCCCCGACGTCTACATTGTCTTTCCCGTATGACATAGTGCATGGAGGGCTGTTCATTGTGGAGTCCATCCTGCACCCTCGCACGTATCATTGTACCTGCCATTCTGGATGTTGTGAGTTGTATTAGTTTTGCCTTGACATGGTGTACGGCTGTTTGGCGTTCTGGTAACGGAGGTTGGGAATAGAGTTCCCGGAGGGTCGTATAATAAAATTCAGAGGTCATGCGCTGCCAACGAGAAGCCTCCTTCCCATAAAAAATAAATGTTCTTCTTAAGGCTGGTTTCACGCACGTGACCCACCAATGGAGAACAGAACCATATGCATTTCTGCGCCTTAGGCAATTTTGCCATGTTTCCTCTACCATACGTCGACATTCTGCGTCGTGAAGATGAGAAACATTCAATTTCCAATTACTCCTTCGTCTCCATACCTTTTGCCGGGCGAGGGTGACTGTACAGATATATGACTCGTGGTCGGTGAACGCTGTAGGCCAAATTTCCGCATCCACTGTCGACGTCATCAGTCTTCTTGAAACATAAATCCTATCCAATCTGCTCGCCGAGTGGCTGGTGATGTACGTGTATCCCTGTTGTCCAGGATGTTTGAGGTCCCATGTATCAATTAATTGCATCCCGTTGACCAGCGCTCTGAGTTCTTGACATGTCGTGTAGTTAGGATGTTGGTCCTTCCTGTCTAGTACACAGTTGAAGTCTCCCCCTATGATACAAGCCTCGTATTGGCCCCTGAACAATGGGGTCACCTCTTGGGCGTAAAATTCCTGGCGTTCCCTCCTCTTATCGCTGCCTGATGGTGCATAAATATTGATCAGTCGTACGCCTCCTATGGTGACGGCTGTTCCGCGTGCTGAGGGCAGATACTCTATGTCGACAGCACGTATCCCTTCTTTGAGTAATATTGCCGTGCCGATGCGTCTCTCGTCACTCGGTGGGCAGTAAATGTCGTATCCATAGAAGTCCTGGGTGTGAAGGACTCTTACTTCCTGCAGCAGCGCTATGTCTATATCCGCCGCCTTGAGCATGTCACTGAGCATCTTCATCTTGACGGGCGTTTTTATGCCACTGATGTTAATGGACCCTATCCGGTACGCCTGTTGCATGACATGTATCATAGGGGAGTCACAGTCTGACAGTTAACACCTCCTATCATCCTTGTGCCCCATCCCAGTCCCCATCGCCCTCACTTGCTGTCATACGTTAGTCGAAATGGCCGCCCGGACTCATTCCGCCGGGGTGCTTATCTGCTACTCCTTCGTTCTCGTCTGCGTACTGAGTCGCCTCTGTTGCCCAGTCCAAATGCGTTCTTTCGGCGCCATGTTCTGTTGTCCGGTTGACGTTCTCAACAGTCAAAGATCCTTTATCTGTTTCCACCTCGTCTTGTGTTATGTCGTTCCTCTGAAAACAGGTCGCCGCTCCACTTCTCTCTTCGCTCGGTATTTCTTCCGCGGCCGTGGTTTGTTGCTCCTTGCTGTGGGTAACCTCGTCATTCGTCTCTGATTCCTTGCTGTCTTTGTCGGACGAAAGGCGGCGTTTTCTCCGCCGTTTTGGCGCTCGCTGCTTCCGTTGTCTGACCTCCGAATCTGAGGTCAGTACAGCCTCCTGATCGTCGTTTTTCAAGTCCACGTCCTGCTCCTTCGCACTGTCAACTTCCATTTCCGCCGCGTCCTGCAAGGGCTGTGGCGAAGTCATAACGTCCTGCGACCGCCGTTCATGATCCATCTCCGCCTCTTCTGGCTTTGATTCGTTAGATTGGTCTTCCGTCGTTACATGCTGATTCGGTTCTGGTGTGGTTCTCGTATCCCCGCGAAAGGCCGCAGCATACGTCAAGGGGAGCACCGTCGCATGCTGCTGCTGTTGTGGATCATCACGTGGCAGTTGTAATAGCCTCCTTTGTGTACACTAAGACCTCACGTGTCCCTCCTTTCCACAACCCGAGCAAGTTCTCGGTTGTCCGTCGTAGATGACGATTGCCCTACAGCCACCGATATACAGGTATGACGGAACGTGTTTGCGTAATTCAATCTTTATCTGTCTTACGCCGTTCAGGACACGATATGTTGCAAAAGTCGCCCATTTCTCGGCTTCATGTGAGATAACCGTGCCATACGGGCTCAAAGCCTCTGTCACCAATTTTTCGGGCAATTCGAACGGTAGCTCGAAGACGCGGATTGTTCTTAATCCCATTCCGGCGTGATCCACTGTAACCAATCCTACATTTCCGTCTGAATGGCAAAAACGGAGACCCTGTTGGTGTCGTTGTAATATTCTATCACATGCCGCTTCATCAATGAGCTTGCAGTAAACGACGCTACTGACTATGGACAAGTGTATTCCTACCAGAACGTCCGGCTCGATTTTTACCTCATCTCGTAGAAAGCGTTCTATTTCGTAGGCCTTTGGTCGTGCAAAGTCGTTATTGAAAGTGAATCGCAGTGTCGATTTACGGTATGAAAAAGCCATAGTTCGATCTGTGCACTACTAAATTACACCGCTACGCACTCCGCGTAAACAACTTGCGCGCTGCGCCTGTGGCCGGGACGTAAACAACGCCCGAGCCGGTGCACGGCCGAAGCCCAACTGCCTTAGTCCCCTCGGCCACCGCGGCCGGCTTGTGGAATCCACACCAGGTGGGACTAACGGACGATTTAGAGAAAATTCAGAGAAGGGCAGCTCGTTTTGTGTTATCCCGACGTGGGGGAGAGAGTGTCACGGAAATAAAAGGCGTTATTTGTTGCGGTGAGATCTATTTTAGAAATTTCTTTCACCAACTTTCTCTTCATAAGGCGAACATATATTGTTAGCACCCACCTACATAGGGAGACATGATCATCATAATAAAGTAAGAGGAATCAGATCGAAAACAGAAAGATTTAGATGTTACTTTTTCCCTGTGAGCTATTAGAGAATGGAACTATAGAGAAATATCGTAAAAGTGGTTCGATGAACCCTCTGCCATGCACTTCAATTGACTTGCTATAGATGTAGATGTAGATACTTCAGTACCGGTTGAGCTATTGATCTGTAAATGCAATCATTTCATGTACTCCATATGCACTGTCTAAACATAAACGTTGAGTGAATTGGAAAAGAGGATGTACTATTTTTCTCTAAGGCACCTTCGATAATTTTCACTTGTCAGTTTAAAATGTATTGCTTTTTACTCGATGTTCTATTTTGCATGAAACAAGTCACTCTACTTTGTGTAATTTAAGGCTGAAATTGCAGGTTGAAACGCCTGTTATTGTACTTTGGATTAAAGGACCACTCAACATACGGCAAAGGCGCTGAATCGTCGATAGGTACACAAAAAAGGACGAAAACACACGGTTTAGGATCAATATCCTTCTAAGATATAAGGTACACACATACACACATGAAGTTGTATTTCCTTCACGCTAACATCACAATAATTATATTCCCCTCACATTTTCCGGAGCAGTTCCATTACTACATAAACTTTGAAAATATGTCTTGAGTCACAAACACACAAAATCTGAACAGTAGGTAATATATATTTGTACGTTGTATGTAGGTAGAGATAGAGCTTTTGTGTATTCAACGTGTGGTTTATCCAATTCTTTTCGACACTTGAATAACGCAAGGTGAAATACTACGTAGCATTGGCAGCAACAGACTTCGTCACCGAAATTATCATAGTTCCAGCAACTAGACGTCGCTATTTGTGTGGAAGTTTCCACATTGTGTAACTTTAGCTGCGCTTGTATCATTCAGTTATGGCGACAAAGTTGCAGAAAGGGAGATCACCATCATGAACGTTGACCAATGAGTAAGTCAGATACGAGTAGCAATACCTAAATTTCTGCTAGTAGTTGACGAGTGATATTTCCCGTTCAAGATATTTGGCGGTTCCATTTCCTAACTTCGACGCAGAATTCCTATTGTGTTCCAACGCTTCCACATCGATATGGTCATAAAAAAAAAAAAAAATAAATAAATAAATAAAAAAAAAAAACATTCGTGTATGTTCCCTGAGCGAAGTATTGAAAACATCTTGATTGTGATGAAAATAATTCCTTACCTCTATCAGAAATAGTTTTTGTTGTGTATGCAAGTGCTAATCTCAGTTCCATATTAGTAATCATGAAAGTTTTAATCCTCCAAACAATACCATTAAACGGTAGTAGCTACATAATTCGACAGATGACTCATTGTTGTGCCAAGCAATTGGGAAAAATTAAGCAACATTAGGTTCCAATGTACATTTATCATTGTGATCATAAGGGAAAGAGGCGACGGTCGAGTCCGGTTTGAAAATCATTCGTGACTTTCCAAAGAAACCATGTGATTTAGAGAAGCAATGGAAATGCAGATTTCGATGGTCGGATGGACGCCTGAACTACTCTTGTACCAACTTTGAGTGCGTCGCTTGGTATGTGGCTACCTTATTTTAAATTTAATAGAACTGAATTTCAAAGTTTGAAAATTATCACAAATGTGGTAGTTAAATATGCACCATAATTACAGCTTTCCCGACAGTACATAAACATACCGCAATTTGTCTAATTGTCGAAGGATTGGGGACGGGTCCGCACTAGTGGATCACTGGCTTTTTCTCTGGGAGACTAATGCCAGCATAGTTCCCTAATGCAGTGAAATCTCCGCTTTTCCGCCAAGCGCAACAAACAACTAGGCTGCGAGGGTAGAACACAAAGAAAAACAAGCGGATCGATGGGGCTGTCGTGCGCAGGGCGGTCGCCGGTAATTCAATGCTGCAAATACTCCGCAGCAAAACAGCACAGTTGCCGCCAAACTCGATAATGCTGTGGATTCGGCTGCGGAGCGACAAGAAAGCGTCGCATCACCCCGTGTCAGCGAGGCGGATGCTGTTTCTGCTATTGCGACCAGTTATTCGAAAATGCGCAGTACAGAAAGAGATGAAAAGCTACGAGGTATATGATGAAGGGATCATCCCCCCCCTCCCCACGACCATTTATCACCTGTTGGGCAACTTAGAACTATAGAAATTGACGCTCCGGAAAAGATCGGCAGCAATCACAGCAAAACATACAGTATGTGTACAACGCGTCATTAGGAGTACATAAGAAAATAATAACTTACGGGATTAAATGCGGAGCACGGAAAAATCTTTGTTATTGAAGAATAATTGGGAATAGTAACTGGAAATATTTTCATTTTTCTAATATTTATTGTAGCCGTCACAGTTACAAAAATTACTGGCATATTATGTGACTAGCTTCGGACTTTGTCCATTTTCATACAATTGGCTTTAACTGCAATGCTACATATTGACCTTTGTCAATGAGCATTTAAAAGAGTTCGTATGTATCCATTTGTTTAAAGAGGCCTGGTGATATTGTTACACGTGAAAGCTACAGAGTGTCCGTACAATCACCATATCCGCTCGTAATGAAATCCTTCTGGGTCCCTGGTTGGAACCCAATCAGTCCTTAAATTCGGAATAAATATCTCCAGTCGTTGTTTTTTTTTTTTTTTTTATCACATTCTTGTTGGCAGTACTAGATTTTGCTACATACCCTTTTTCTTAAACTGGGATGGGGTATCACATGTCGACCTCCAAGTGCGACACTTCTGTTTTCGCCATGGGGATTAACAAAATTCTGTTTCGATGTATTTCACCTTTGAATATTAAATTGACCAACCAAAAACGATATTAGTGAAGCAAAACGCAGTTGGTTTGCTTTTAACCCCTAAATGTGGATTTTTTCCCCTTAAAACTTCATTATACAGTTTTATTCCCCGAGAGAAAATATTGGTTTTCTTTTGTTTCTCTAGTCCAAACTGGATCTGGTTGCATATTTTATAAGCTATTAGCGTAATATATAATAATGTTTTACTTGATTCATACAACACATTCGCACATGTACACACTTGGACTTGTTAACCATCATCAGGAAAACCGGAAACTGGAAAGAGGAAATGTGAGCGATTGCCAATATCACATTTTATATTTAGCTAAAAAATGTTCAAATATTTGTACACCTTTTGGGACTTACCTTCGGGGTCATTAGTCCGTAAAATTACAAACTACTTACGAACTAACTTATACTAAAGACAGCACAAACATCCACGCCCAAGGGAGGATTCGAACCTCCGACGCGGGCGGCCGCGCGATCCGCAACGTGGCGCTCCAGACCGCTCGGCTACTCCCGTGCGGCATTTAGCTACAAATCAAAGGCGTTCTCTCGGTATAGAAAAGGAGTATTTCATGATTTGACTAGCGGCGTAACAGCAGGGTGAACAATGCCAGTGCCTGAGACCACTAGTTCATCACTTGTGTTTGTCCTGTTACAGCGAGCGCATCGTAGCCTCGTGGTGAAAGACACAACATAATGGCACACACGACGCCATTTGGACCCTGTTCTGCAGGGTAAATACTCGGCCATCTTGCAGTAGGGCAGACACAGTCTCAGAAACCGTGAATGTACCACAAAGTGACATTTCCAAGCTTTGGAGACGATTCCGAGACACAGGGGATGTTCGTCTTAGACGAGTACCAGGTCGACCAGGAGTAACCACCCCACAGTAGGACCGATAACTGGCCTTAACTGCCGGACGAAACCAAAATGGCCGGCCGCGGTGGCCGAGGGAACTGAGGCGCTCCAGTCACGGTCTGCACGGCCACTACGGTCGGGGGTTCGAATCCCCCCTCGGGCATGGATATTTGTGCCGTCCTTAGTGTTAAGTAGTTCATAAGTAGTTTGTAAGTTTAGGGACTGATGACCCCGTAGTTAAGTCCCATAAGCTATACAAACATTTGAATATTTGAAACCAAAATGTACCTGCACTGTGTACCCCAAACTGTGTACCGAAGACTCAGAATGGCAGGCCTGTTTGCTAGACGTCTAGGGTGTGCGTCCTGCTCCTGCACAGATACAGGCCCCTTCACTGTAGAGTCAGCAACATCGAATCTTGTCCTTTAATGGATGGAGGAATGTGCTCTCCACAGATGAATCCCACTTAAATTTACAGAGTGATTTCCGTCGCACATTAATCTGGAGAGAGCCTGGTAACCGTCGCGACCACAGGAACATCGTGGAAAGGCACCAGTATGGTGGTGCTGGCGTCATGGTGTGGGGAGGCGTCTTGTGGAATGGCCATACAGATATCCACATCTTCCATGGTGATCCGAGGACCACAGTTACCGCTCATCGATACACTGCAACCACATGTTCGAATCTTCAGAGGTGAGGTTGGTCCAGACTTCCTCTATATGAAAGATAACGCTCGTCCACATCGCGCTACTCTGGTGGTTCAGTTGCTTGAAGAGAAAGATATTCATCGCATGGACTAGCCAGCGAGGTCTGCAGATATTAATCCTATATATATATATATATATATATATATATATATATATATATATATATATATATATAACGTACCTGGGGTGCATTAGGGAGGTAAATTGCATCACAACAGCCTCCGCCAACGACTGTCCAAGACCTGCGCATTGCCCTTTCGTAGGAACGGGATCGATTGCCAAGAGAGCTCTTAGACCATCTCGTCCCTGCAAAGTTTCTTTTGTTGTGGATGGGACACTCATCAGATGCGGTCATACGTTGACCTCTCACGGGAATCCGTAATGTCGAGTGTAAGAGGGTATGGACGATGGCAAGGATGTAGCCGTACCGTGCGACTTGCGGACGTTGAGACTGACGGGAGGTGAGCACGGGTAGCCAAGTGGCTGCCGGGGGCCTTGGCTCAGCGCGACCGGCCAGAGGGCTGTCATAAAGAGGCTATGCCAAGAACACATCGAGCTGCAAGGAACAGAACTACCCATAGAGGAAAGGGAGGGGGCAAGTGTTTAAAGCGACCGTTGGCCCGAAGCGGGAGACCCGGGATTGATTCCCGCCGCGTCACATATTTTCATTTGTCGCCATTTTATAATTTAAATGCTTCAATGCAGCTGAACTCAACCCTTTCCTTCCTAATTCTTATTCCGTCTCACTTTAATAAATAAATGGTACTGCATGTATTTCCGGAAGATGTTACTTAAGCGCAATACCAGCGGACTAATTGTTACCAGATTTACCAATTTCTCATGATATAATTCTAATCTACTCCTTCCTTTGATTTTTGACACTTCAGTTACCTTTCTATCCCTCCGTCATTTATCTCCGTATATTCCATTTTTTCGACAGCACGACGATTTAGAACATTAACTACATTGCATTCTTTCTCTATGGGACAGCTGTCATAAAGGCATTTAGTATTTCGGCCTTTTGTGTGTCATTCTTAGTTTCAATGCCATTACGGCCATTTAACAAAATACCAAAAGTTCTTAGCATTTTGTACCAAGTCGCCGCAAATAACTTTAGAGAATTGTTTGACGCATTACGCTTGGCCTTCCGTTTGGTATCTTATTATTTTTGCTTGTCTGTAAGGCTTTGGGCACGATTATATTTCCAATGATTTCTCTCTGCTTTCGTGGAAGTTGTTTTAACTTGGTTGTTGACCCACGGTGAATCTTCGCCATCTCTCAGACGTTTACTCTGCATGCAGTTACATAAAGCGTATTGTACGATGCTCTTCAACTGTGTGCACTAATGCTCAACAACTGCCGGAGCTGGAGACGTACGTTTCATGTTGAACCGTCAAGTACTCTGAACTCTGTCTCTTGTCTGTTTCGCTAAACAGGAAGATCCTCCTGCCTTTCTTGTTATTCCTATTTACTGCTGTGTTCATTAATACTGTAACCACCTTATGATCACAGATTCCGTGTTCAGCGGCAAGTGAATCGAAAAGTTCGGGTCTCTTTGTCATTAGAAGGCCTAAGATGTTGTCTCCACGAGTCGTTTCTCTGTTTAACTGCTAAAGGTAATTTTCGGATAAAGCACTTACAAGGGACACCTTTGATCTCGAACGCTCGGAGCCGCACGAACCATGCTTGGAATAACAAGCAATCATAAACAGGACAGTGCTGTGCGTCATTTCCATGCAAAACGTTGCATTGTGCCTCACGTAACATTTCAACAGAGAGAAACAAAGGAACACGATATCAATACCATAGGAAGGAAATTGTATGTAATGGCGTCAGTGTATCATTACATATTCAATCAGCAGCGTCAAAAACTCGTTGCTTAAAGTACTTATAATAGCGCAAAACACACATATACAAAAGTACTTATAGCGCTTCATTAGTTTACTATAGGAATTAAAGCCAAGATTGTAATAGTCCTCATAAATGTTCTCCAGTACGCTGTCATCCATACTGGACTTCATCTTTTTGGGTGGCGAGGGTTCATACTAACTATGACTTGACTGTTCCTGTTGCTCTGGAAATAAATGTCGTGTACTTCTTGAAGAGCCACCTTCTGGTTCAGGTTCCTTCCGTCCTTCAAATTCCGTATACCTATCCAGCGTAACGTCGTGTATTTCTGTGTTGTTGCCATTTTATGTTTGAATTATTATGTTATATAATATATCCGCGAACTCCAGATCTTCGAACCCGATATCATTTCCATATTCAGCCCACAAATTGGTCCCTAATATTTGGACCTCATGCGTTGGATTAATTCTCTTCATGATATCGTTGTAGCTATACCACTCACGCAACTGGAGCACGGATTAGTGCAGCTACACTATGCCACCATCTCGTGACGCAAGCAGAAAAAGTGAGCCTTTTGCATGAAAATGACGCACACCAATGCTCTGTTTATGATTGCTTGTTCTTCTAAGCTTGGTTTTGTGCGGTTCCGAGCGTTGTAGGCCAAAGGTGTCCCTTGTTAAAACAATATTGCTCGAGTCTTTGTCCCTGCCGCCTTCTTAAACACGTTTGTCTCCAAGTCTATATCCGGTAAGTTAAAATCTGTATCTGAATCTATAATATCACTAGGAAATCTACGGGAAATATTTTCCAAGTTTTCGATCGGATTTTCCGGCAATACTGCTCTTAAGACAGGGATCTATAAAATCATCCATTGGCCATGTTCAAGCCACTTTTAACCCTGCTCCAGGCCACAATTATTTTACACTGAGGATCTGGAACAATTTCAAACTATGTTGTCCTATTTTTATGGCTATAAAAATGCCTTAGGCATTCAGCCTGTCTCTGAGCTATACGTTCCAGTCTGAATTTAGAATTTCGTTAGTCTTCTAGTATGGTTTCAGCTAACTTTCCGTCCTATTAGGCGCAATGTATTAAGTGATAGCAGTTGTTTTTTTCCATAGACGCTCCTGTACTTAAAGTATCACTATATAACATTTCCTTTTTCCATTGTGCTGTGGCATGTGCTGCCCTGCCTGGAAATATACGACGTCTTATCGGCCTTTGGAGGGGTTTCGTTATTCTACAATAAGCCGTATGAGCGATCCACACGTACTCCACTGCCCTAGCAGTCGCTTCGTGCATACACTGCACGCCTGACCTACTAAGGGAAACTACATCTCTCCACCCGATAGCGAAGATCGAGATATTTGCATCAAAGATCGCCACAGAATCGACTGAGCTTCTGGTTTAAGCCTTTCACAAGGACCCAAACAAGAGGCCCGCGATCTGTTTTCGAAACGATGCTACAAATCGATAGCCCCAATTCTACCGCACGAGCAAGGCTAGCTGTCTTCACCAAATCCACCAGTTGCATGCAGGAATTGAGGATGACGTCTGAATCCAGCCGACAGGAGTCACTGTTGCTGACATGAGCAACAATTCGCTGCGTGGTGCACCCAGAGCTCTCTATTGCCGCCACCGAGCGAGGTGACACAGTGGTAACACACTGCATTCGCATTCGGAAGGCCGGTGGTTCAAATCCACCTCCGGCCATCCAGATTTAGGTTTTCCGTGATTTCCCAAAATCACTCCAGGCAAATGCACGGCCGATTTCCTTCCTCATCTTTAACCAAAACTCCGAGCGTTAGATCCGTCGCTAATGACCAAGCTGTCGACGGGACGTTAAACCCTAAACTTCCTTCCTTCCTTTCTATTGCCGCCGGTAGAGAGTCCTCCTCGTCTCGCATGAGACCTCCCGCAAATCAAACAGAGCTGGCAAACAGCTGGCCCTGTTCCCGACTTCCACGGTATTTCCTCAAGGGACTCCATCAGCCATCTAACATCGCAGTTCCAAATTACAAGCAAGTCCAGCATCTGGGTTCTACCGGACTTTTCATGAATATCGTCATCGCCGCAATAGGCGAGGCAGGCAGTGCTGGCTCAGAGGTAATATAAGCAGTGGGCAACAACTCAAAGATATTACAAAAAGTGTCCACATTACCACTACGTGAGCGGTTCATCTACAGGATGATAAGTAGTTGCAAATGTCTAGCTTTGCATGACAATGCGAATTGTGTGTCTACAGTGTGTGATTTGCTATTCGGCGTCAGAATACGAAAGAAAGGTTGGTTCGAGATGCTGTGCATGTAGACGTAACGCATCTACATCTGCCATAACATGACGGAATGCATACGACGCACTAGCCTGGACTGCTTATACATCACGCAGAGAAACTACCTTACAATAAAACGTCAATAATTTGTTGTACGTTAAACTACCAGCAAGGCAGTGACGGCCAGTGAAATCTCCAGCACACCCAAAATGGCGAGGGAGTAAACACGGACTGCGTGCCGCAGTGGAATAGCCGAGCGCTCTAAGGTGCTTTGCTGTGTCGCATTCGTAGGTTCGAGTCCTCCCTCGAGCATGGGTGTGTATTTTTTCCTTTGCATAAGTTAGTTTAAATAGTTTGTAAACCGAGGGACTGATAATCGCAGCAGTCAAGTGCCTTAGATTTAGAAACATTTGATCATTTGAACGGACTGCGCGCTTCGTCGCCAAGAGACTGGCTGCCTGAGAAACAGCTACCACACGCCACGCCGCGAGGACGCGCGTTAAACATGCAGCGCTATCGACCGAATCAGGCACGGCATTTTTAGAATCAAACGAAAGTTAATGAAACAGGAATTCTTTTCAACTCTTGGCAGCAATGTTTTTGCGTGTTTGTGGTACGATACCCGCAAATCCCTTCAGCCCGAAGTGCTCAATTAAAGACGTAACAGCGGAAAATTCAAACTCAGATATTATCGTCCGATTTTGGAAATATACTGTCTGACGAAACAATGTTTAATAAACATCTCAGAACGTAAGAGGAATTTTACGACGAAAGAGAATATTTCCAAGATCTACAGTTACTCTAACACGTAAATACCGATTTAGGTTATATAAATATCAAATAATAATTCAGTTTTCCGAGATATATGCTATCTCATTATATCAAATGTTCAAATGTTAGTAAATCTATCGGACTAAACTACTTGGTTATTAGTCCGTAGCTTACAAACTATTTGAACTAAGGTAAACTAACCTAAGGACAACACAAACACCCATGCCCGAGGACGGACTCAAACCCTGACGTCGAACTACCGCGCGCACCGCAGCACGGCGCCCCAGTGCGCACGGCTACTCCGCCGCGGCCTCATAATATCACAGATACTGAATCGAAAGAGACGTGTTCAATTAAAATTTATGCCGCGGCCGGGATTCCAATCCAGGGCCTCCTGCTTACTAGGCAGAATAAAGTTTTTGTCGTGGAGGGAGACGTGCTCTTAAGACATTCCGTGGAGGCGCATTTTATATAAGGTTTCGACAGCAACGTGTAAAATGAAAAATGTATAAATATAAACGCCCCTCTTTCTATACATTATCACTTTAGGTTAGCAGCACTAAAAGTGAGCCTTTTGCTGTTGCCATTTGATAGCTCGAAAGGTAGTTGCAAAAGACGGATTTGTGAGGGAGAAAATACCCAACAACTTTGCTCTCTTATGTTTTTTCCCTATTTCGCGCCGTTTCAGAGATATTTGCAAAAATAACGGACGATTTTACACACTCTCTGTGTGTGTGTGTGTTTGTGTCTGTTTCTGCCTGCAAAGGTTTCCCACTTTTCAGGTCGCGCCGTTCAACCGATCGGCTCCAAATTTTACAGAGGTATTTGTTGGCCGCCAGCGACCAGAACCTCCCTCAGGCTATTATTTCGGACAAAAATAATAAAAGCATTATTAATACGAATAATATAAAACAAATATATAAAATATCAAATATATTATTTGTATATATTTAATTATGCAGTATTTTATAAAAATATTATACTTTATATATTTAATTTTATATTATTTATGTTTTAATAACACATCTGTCCGAAATATTTGCACAAATCATGAAAGTACAGGAAAGCCTGAAGTGGGCCGCGAAGCACGCCAGAGCAATTGTTTTCTTACTGAGGTCGACCAGCCCTCCGCTCGAGCGCGCTGAGCTACCGCGCCGATTATCCGAGTACGCGTACCTTCCAATCCATGTTCTCAACTTACCACACACTGCTGGTGTGGTGGCCCTATCACTGTCCCTCACTGCCAGCACCTACGCTGAATTCTCACAAGCATCTGCAGTGAAAGTGTCGGTTTGCTTGTACTCAATTGTATGTATGACCTCTTTTCATTAGAACATGACAGAAAGAACACGCAACAAATATATAAGAGGAATAACATTTTAAATTAAATTTCTTAGCTCTAAATTGCTTTTGCTTTATTACGCAGTGACAAAACAAAACATATTTTTATGTTCCTGACGCGAAATAAAGTAGAAAAAGCTGGTAGATTCTTCCGGTTTATAAGACCGCGGTCCATAAAACTTTGCAGTTTTCCCTGACGTTTCGTCCAGAAATGCGCAGGACATCTTCGGAGGTCTTCCTCTACCGCTGAGTCTTGCCGACTGACGAGTCGGGCGTCTGAGAGCGACATATATACTGTGGAAAGTGGGCGTGGCCAAGCTATCACGTTATCAGCAGAGATAGCCCTTGTCAGAGATAAAACATCACTACCGATTGCAGTTCTGTCAGATACAGAGATACCATTGAAATATATAAACACAAGGATAATTTTAGTAGGAAAGAAGAAGCTATGAAACTTAGTGACATATGCACAGTAGCTTTACAAGATCGGCAGGTTTTATTTCTGACAGACTGCAATCGATAGTGATGTTTTATCTCTGACAAGGACTACTCTGCTGATAAAAGTGATACTTGGCCACGTCCACTTTCCACAGTATATATGTCGCTCTCAGACGCCCGACTCGTCAGTCGGCAAGACTCATCGGAAGAGGAAGACCTCCGAAGATGTCCTGCGCAGTTCTGGACGGAACTTCAGGGAAAACTGCAAAGTTTTATGGACCACGGACTTATAACCCGGAAGATCTACAAGCAGCAGTGACATCCGGTCGTCTGTGAATAACTGGAACATTCTATACGTTCTCCAGCATGCTTGGCTTTGACGAGAAAGTGAAAAACCTATAAATATTATTAAATGTGTATATGTATGTACGTGTGTTTGTGTGTGTGTGTGTGTGTGTATGTGTGTGTGTGTGCGTGTGCCACATCTTCTCATAAACTACTGGAATGATTTCAACTAAACTTGGTACACACACTCCCTACTATCAGAAAACAATCGCTGAGGTAGTAAGAACCACCTTTGACAGATGGGTCCGGAGACGTGACGTCATAAAGAATTGAATTCGCGAAAACCTTCTACATCGTGCGACAATGTTCCACATCTCCTCCAAAACTAATGGTCCGATTGCAACCAGATTTGGTTTAAATATTCTTTACCGTAAGTATGAGGGTAAAGACGGTTCTTCAGGAGATATAACGTCATAAGAAATGAGTCACAGAAACGTGCCCCATCTTGCGACGTAACGTTATTCATCCACATTTTTACTAGCAACAAACCTCACATACAATTTCAAACCTTTATGAAACTTTTTCTGACAACCCCAACGAAATGATGAAAAGATAAAAGTTTCACTCTTACTCTTTTTCGGCTATACAATCAGTAAAACTACGGCATTCGGCATGACGTTACAATTTATTATTTCTACACTACTAACTGGATTCACGAGGCATTTTACAGACAGTATGCACATTTATTACTCTATGTTGCTTCGAATGTATGTATGATACTGCGACACATAGTTCAGGACGTAAGAAACAGTGATATGAATAAAAATCCGCCCCATTACACTTGAGATTGTAAAGTATTACGTCTTTGGTACCAACTCTATCCGGAACACATTTCGCAGGTAGTTTCTAAACATTCCACTCTGCACACCTATAAAATTATGTTGTAAGATTCACAGTTCAGAAGATATGACGAGATAAGGATTTAGCTGCACGAAATCGAAACTGAAAAGGGTAAGTTGTTGGGTTGAAGACGATAGACATTGAGAGAAGAAGGATATGGACTAAGGTAAGAACGTAACAAATAAACATCCGGTTGATGCCGAGAACTAACGCTACTAACGGTAAAAAATGGTGTTAGAACTGTATTCCACGGGGGTTTCTGCAATACGACAGCCGTTCTGCAATACCAGCTCACGCTGACACTTGGCGTACTATGACCACATCTGCGACCCGGAATGGCAAAACGTGAGAGGCCGGCGAATACTAAGGCTGTGTCCAGTGGCTGAGTGGCACTCTTTGGAAACTGGGCTGGCTGTGAAATCGGCACAGGAAACGGCGTGAAGCAGTGCGAAGGCGAGGTGGGAAGACGGCGAGCCACGTGTCGGCCCATCTATCGATCTCCCCTAATTCTTGCCTTTGCTTGGCGCCTACCACAGGGGACCGGCTCGCCGGACGCTACCCACACCTCAGGCCCAGGTGGCCGCTAATGTCGCGCTTCCCAACACTTGCACGTACCATCGAGGAGGGTTTGTATGCAGCGAGGAAAACTGTCCAAAGGCTGCTTTCCTGGATTTACTTGAGTTTCTGGTATTAGAGATCGACGCGCGTAATGGCCGCGTGGTCTAACGTCTCGTGCCACGGACTGGGCGGCTGTTCCTGACGGAGGTTCGTATCCTCCCTCGGGCAAGGGCGCGTATGTGTTGTCTTTAGCATAAGCTAGTTTCAGTAATTTGTAAGTCTAGGGACTGACAACCTTAGTAGTTCGGTTCAACAGGTTTAGAAATACTCGATTTGAACGTGAGATCACGACACTAAAATCGATTGCCGTCACAGTCACCGCCGCGGGAATACACAGTTGTCAATAGCAGTTTCTGGCTTCCTGTCAGAGGCCGCGCACGTGTGATCACGTGAGTAGAATCTGACTGGCCGAAGCGTAGTTAACTATTGTTTCTAAAGAACTGACCGCCATTTGACTGAATCTTTTCTTTTTTAAATTTAATTTAATTAATTTATTTATTTTTATTTTTTATTGTCACAACCTGGTTTCGGCCTTACGCCATTTTCAAGTGCTGTGATAAAAGTTGTCAGACAGGTTTCCTTATGTCGTGGTCATAATAATAAAAACAATAAAAATATTCGGGGTTGAGTCCATGTCGGAAGTATAAAATGGGTGACACATTTGTCCCCGCATCTTAATTTAAAATAATAAGACAGGTATGAGTTTACCAGAAGATCACAAAGGCAGATGCCTCCCGTGCCTCCTGGTCTCCTTCACGTGTACGACTTTCTTTGATGGTTCCTAAGCCAAGTACGTGTTATGATTATATTGTGTTCTGTACAAAATTCTATTACGCGACTTTCTTTTTCATTCCTTTTTCCCAGTCCATATGCAACTACTATTTTTCCTTCCCTTGCTTTTCTACTACCAAGTTCCAGTCCCCCATCACAATCAAGTTTTCCTCTCGCTTAACGGTTTGAATAATTTAATTTACCTCGTCGTAAATTTCTTCGATGACCCCATCATGGGCAGAGCTAGTTGGCAGATTAGATTGAACTGATGTGATGGGTGTTGCCTTAGTATCTATCTTGGCTTTGACAAAGCCATCACTATGCTGTTCAAATGTTCAAATGTTTGTAGAGTCTATGGGACTTAACTACGGGGTCATCAGTCCCTAAACTTACAAACTACTTATGAACTACTTACAACTAAGGGCAGCACAAATATCCATGCCCGAGGGGGGATTCTAACCCCGACTGTAGTGGCCGTGCAGACCGTGACTGGAGTGCCTCAGTCCCCTCAGCCACCGCGGCCGGCACTATGCTGTTCACAGTAGTTTATCTGCATTCCTATTTTCTTATTTATTAATATCCGTAAGCCTGCTTTACCGCCAACTGAATTTGCATTTATAATTCTGTACTCAATTGACCAGAAATGTCGGTCCCGGTGATGCCGGTCGCCGTGGCTCAGCGCGCCCGGTCAGAGGACTCAACGCCCTCTGTAATAAAAAAGCTGAGCCAACAACACAGAACAAGAACGAACAAAGACGATCAGCGTCCGCAACGAAGCGAACTACCTATAGAACAAAATAATAATAATAAAAAACAGGGTGGTCGTGGGGTAAAGTGCTCGACTGGAAACCGAACGGTCGCGGGTTCAAAACCCGGTCGGACCTCGGATTTTTTCAGTCTGCAGACCTCTCAACGATGTGAGGAGTCGCCAGAAACGACACGTGGTTCGGATTCCACGTTAAGCTGTAGGTCCCCTTGCCCCGGTTGGATAACTGGAGTAGGCTAGGGACACGCAAGTCGCCGAAGTGGCGTCCAATTGAAAGACTTGCACCAGGCCAATGAACCACACGAAATTATTATTATTACCAGAAATATGGGTCATATTTTTCTACAAACGTTTACATTCGCTACTATATCCAGCTTCAATCTATCCATTTCCCTTTTTAAGTTTTCTGCCCTCCCTACCCGATTAAGGGATCTAACATTCCACGCTCCGATCCGTAAAAGTGCAAGTGTTGTTTTTCCTGATGACGAAATCCTCCTGACTAGGGTCCCCCCCCCCCATCTCGGAGATCCGAATGGGGAACTTTTTACTTCCGAAGTATTTTACCCAAGAGGGTGTCATCTTCATATATTCATACAGTAGAGCTGCATGTCCTCGGGAAAAGTAACGACTGTAGTTTTCCCTCGCAGAGGCAGAGCCACGTTAACTTATGTTGCAAGGCCAGCACATTCAATCATCCAGACCGTTGCCCCTGGAACTACTGCCCGTGTTCAGGAACCGCATGTTTGTCTGGCCTCTCAACAGATACTCCTACATAGCAGTATCGCTGAGGGACGCAAGACACCTCACCTCGGCAATACAAATTATTTAACATGACATAGCCATTTAGATGAATACCAGTCACATATCTGGCATAATCGCATAATGAAGACCACATTTATAAAAGTGATTGACGATCTGAAACGAGCGATGGACAAACAACAGGCGACTGTTATGTGATATTTAGATTGCAGCAAATATTTTGACACTCACTGCTTTGAAGGCTACTTGCTGAACTCACAAGTCTAAATTGTTCTTCAAGTGGTATACAATGGTTCCACTCATTCTTTAGATCTCGTCTAGATCGGAAAAAATGGGTCACAATGGAGGGATGAAGTTAATGATCGCACAAGGACCTGTATTGGGCCCCTTGGTTTTGTCATTAATCATTCTGTTAAGCTCGGTGCATACACGACAGATAGGCTTGGCAGTTAATGTTGTACTGCAGTAAGGCCGAAGACCTCAGGTTGCAGCGCCGTAACCTGTCAAGTGGTACATCCATGTTCCAACCTACCCCCAATGTGTATTTTTTTTATTATTTGCTTTCAAACTAACAATTACTTTTGAATATACTTTGATACCTAAAGTATTATGGTTTAAATCATGAATAATTTAATGTAGATTTTCAAACGGCTGTCACAGCTACTTAATATGAGAATTACACTCACGTTTTTAGTAAGCCGAATAATTTCAAATGCATTTTCAATATAAGTAAATTAATTACCTCTATCATGAGATTCCGGAAGGAGTTCTAATTATATAAAATTTTTAGTAATTTCATATTTAATTGTTCATTTTGCATTTTAAGTGCAAGCACCACAATAATAATTGTCATAAAAAATTAAAACAAAAGTTATTTAGGCATATTGCACCATTAGTGTAGGATAATTGTTTAGAGGAACATCGTTTCTTTCCAAAGATCTGAGGAAAACCATACTTTGTTGGCATTCATAAAAATTTCTCATTAGTTAGAAAGCCAGAAGCGAACCAGGTAGATTGGATCATTTCCTGAAAAAGTGGTGATGATAGCTGATGATGAACTATAGACTGTATTTTTATGCAGTATTGACTGTTCTTGACTGTCTACTGTTTGTAATATTAGGGGAACAGCTATACTCTGCTTTTCCATGAAGAAACCGGTTCCTCTAATTTACAACGAATATTTATAATCTTTCCACAGCGTACAATATCGGCTAACTTTGTAATCAAATTTTAATGTCAATAGTATTTAACGTTTTAATCTATCTATATTAATTGTAAAATGCGTTTTCAATTCTTCGACTTTATATTGTAATTAAAAGTTTAGTTACCTGCCATCGTCATTTCATAAATAGAATTAAGTACTTTATCGTGAAACTCGTAATATTTTGTATCATTAAATATATTTAAGAATAGCTAATTTTTAAAACAAATAATACAAATAAATTTTTCCCCTGGCAGGACCCAACACAGATCATTCGCATGACAGTCTGGTAGGCCACTTCCATTTTTTTTCTGCGGTTTGATTGGTCCTTTGCGGACGTTGGTTCGTTTTGCTGCATGTTTATCATTTCGGCGTTCACTCAGTTTTTTGTTACAGAGGTCGTCGGCCCCTCTGACCGAGCGCGCTGAACTGCCACGCCGGCACGCTTTAGCTATTTCCACATTCTGGATCACGCGTCAAATTAAATAGAATATAACATGTATTTGAATAGCGCTTAAACTCTGGAGCCCTTTTCTTGGAATTTTCGAGATAGTGAGTTTTAAAATTTGAGTGGACCCTCTTGACGTAAAAAGGTAACGCAGTCAACAATCCGAAGATTGGTTTGAACAACACAGTGCTTTACTAGGAGGTGATATGCCGTTGCCTTCCTCCGACCTTCTAACTGACTTACCCAGCCAGCTGTAGGAGGACCTACAGTTTAACGTGGATTACCGAACCGCACCCTCTTGAAGTAAAAAAAAAAAAAAAATAAAAAAAAATAAAAAAAAATAAAAAAAATATTAAAAAAAATCTTCAAATGTTTGTTAAACTTATGGGACTTAACTGCGCGATCATCAGTTCCGAAAATTACAAACTACTTATGAACTACCTTATACTAAAGACAACACAAACATCTATGCCCGAGGGAGGATTCGGGGAAGGGCTTCGCGCATCGGAGCATAGCGCCTCAATGCGCTCGGACACTCCGCCGCGTCTTGACGTATACTACATTCGAAGTCTCCTCCCAAACTGAATTTCTGATACCTGAAGTCTCCTTGTAAGTACAAGTCCACAATACTTGCCTTACCAGAGTGGGCACAGAACATCTGTTTGAAACTTAACATATGTATAATGCAGGCAAGTCGCTCATAGAAGACTCATTATCCCACAGTACGCTTCTTCCACCATTAATCCCGAACAGCACAGAAATAATCTTTTACGTCTGCAGAAAGAACTTATGAATAATTATAGACAATCTGTCAGACTGAATTGAACACTCTACCATAGTCTGTAAGAAAGTGAGAGCATCACATCACTCATTACGGAAATCTAGAAAATTTTTTTAAGACAGATGTTTCTTTTCCAGCTTAAAAAGGAGCTCGTATAGACACTAATACAAGCAGTTGGACGCCTTTACACTATTTTCAAAATGAATTTTAGTGTTACAGTTTCTGGCATGTCATTGTGAGTGGTCCACTGTTTTCCTAATCTGGATTATTTTTTTAAACCTTTGGGAACGGATGACCTTTTTTTTTTTTTTTTGCTACAGTTGTCATTTAACCGAAGTAGTGCATTCGTGTGCACCGTAATTTCGTCATCTCACCGGCAGATGTTTGATACTTACAAGAATGAACAGTACTGCAGTGGAAAAATTTCCGATTTATCTAAAGGATCCTCAAAAACATTGTCATCGTGATGAGTGTTGGAGAACCGCCATTCGGACTGGGTCACCTCCCAGATAAGTGAGCCTGCGCGTTACGCTATACGATCAGCTCTGCCGCCTCGATAATTGTTTAGTTTATGTCGATAAAAGGTTAACAACCGTGCTATGTGAGTTAATTATTGAATATAGTGTAGCACCCGATCATTAGTGGAACATTTAGAAAATTAATTGCGTATAGCGTTGCCCAGCGCTTGCCAAACGAAGTTGGCTGCGAATTAGGATCAGCTAGCATTACTATTTGAAATGATGGTTGCCGTCTATTAAATTGAAATGCAGTCCACAAATTGGCACAATCACGTTGATGGAGTCGCGTTTAGTGCAGAATACAAAATTTTATCACCACACCGGCAGCTGTTTAATACCTACAGCGTGAACCCGATTAAGTTTATCAGATTACTTTCAGAATTTTCATGACTATTGTAGTGCAAGGGACCAGTGATCTAGGCTAGCTAGTAGCAAAGCAGTGGCATTTCGTATACCTATTACACTCATTAACTTTAAGTCCTTGTTGAAATTAAAATATCTGAACAACGGTGGAAATATCAGCGATGTGCCTTACGCGTCTTATTGGAAACAGACTCCTCCTACGCATTCGCGTACTTGCATTTTATAATAGCTATGACCACTTTAGTCTTCGCCTTCAAGCTTGCATTCACCATTGCTGTGTGCTGTCGCGGGATATTTTCCGGCAGTGTTAGTTTTGTCTCATCTGTGATATACTCCAATATGGGGAGGCTTTCTGACGATGAGTTGAGCGATGTGCTCTTCGTTCGTGGATTCTTTGAATGCAGAGGGGCATAGCGGCTGTGTTGTTCCAGTGGCGACGGTTAAAACATCACAGCCGGTCGCGGTGGCCGAGGAGACTGAGGCGCTCCAGTCACGGTCTGCACGGCCACTACGGTCGGGGGTTCGAATCCCCCCTCGGGCATGGATATTTGTGCCGTCCTTAGTCTTAGTTAGATCATAAGTAGTTTGTAAGTTTAGGGACTGATAACCCCGTCGTTAAGTCCCATAGACTATACAAACATTTTAATTTGAAAACATCACAGTTCTTTACCATCTGTGCATAGTCGTCCCTGAGCAACCGGATCTCATCTTGTTCGAATACTGGTCGTATTAGTATTCGATAACGCACAATCTGGAAGAGAATCTGTTACATGTGACTGCTGACAATACTGTCACTGTCGGAGTGTTACCCAAGCCATGCTACTGCTTTGATGATCTCACATAACAATTACACATATATTATCCACGGAAGGTTCTCCTCCGTAGTCCAGTGAACAGAGTGGTTATTTGCCACACAGGTAGCCCGCTTACGAGTTCCAGATGGGTCGAGAATTTTCTCCGCTCTGGGATTGCGTGTTGTCCCGTCTTCATCATGATTTTTTTCACCATCATCAAATGTTTCGATGTTTGTATAACTTATAGGACTTAACTAAGGGGTCATTAGTCCCTAAACTCACAAACAACTTATGAACTAGCTAATCCTAAGGACGGCACAAATATCCATGCCCGAGGGGGGGATTCGAACCCCGACCGTAGTGGCAGTGCAGACCGTGACTGGAGCGCCTCAGTCCCCTCGGCCACCGCGGCCGGCTCACCATCATCGTCGATAGGCAAGTCGCCGAAGTGGCCTCATCCAAAAAGACTTACACCAGGCAGGCCATACACAACCACAGTTATGATCTAACGACCAAAAATGCCGCATGATCATCATCATCATTCACGGATGACAAAATCATTGCAGTCAGTGACTTCCCATACCCAATATAGTTTGCAATGTATGGAGAAAGGCAGTAGCCCTCACGTTGTCGACAGACGCCATGTTCAGCAGTATGGGGCGTCGAAAACCCACACGCACTAATGTTTTGATCCCGTAAACAAAATTTCTCTAGGTAGTTTTGGGGTCGTATCCACAGCGATTTTGTGTTAAAAACGGCGAACTTCCACATATATAGAATGTTCCTTCAGCATGTCCTCCTACGGTATGGCCAGGATAAGAGTCCAACAAATGCAATGAATTAATGTCTGCAATTGGTAAGAAAGCGAATCGAATTAAATGTGAAAAACTATTCTTTCACAATTTGTCCAGATTTTTATACGTCTATTTAAGATTTTTTGCGGTAAACTGCCCTTTCTTTCATTAATGGACTCAGTTTGCCTTGATGTTTCTCATTCCACAATTACTGTGGAAACGTTAATTCACTCATTACCTGCATTGTTATATAGAATGTATCGGCACTACATTGAGTGCACAACCAGCTGCCCATTACTTTATGTTTCTTCCGTCCTAAAATAATGAATTGGGTTTATACTCTGATGTCTCAGACCACTTGAGTGGTGGGGGCTAAACAGAGAAAAATAGGGAAAGCAGCAAAAGCTTCGTCTTCACGTCAGTTACGAATTAATACCATTTCCTCTACACGTTTACTGGGAGTAAAATTCGTAGGTTTGCGATTTTCTATTCCGTATGATTTCTTGCATATGCTTAACGTGACCTAAGGAACTTTAAAGCCAGTGCTGTTTATTTCCTTTGCAATTCTAGACCGAGTGCAGCGCCTCTAACGAGCAGTTATACATTTTTCGAATCCTAGTCGTATTCGTATTCGATAACGCACAATCTGGAAGAGAATCTGTTACATGCGACTGCTCACAATTCTATGCTTCAGATTTATCATTAGCCGGCCGCGGTGGTCGAGGGGTTACTGTTAGGTTGTTAGCTTCAGTTGACAGTTTCAGTTCTCAGATTGTGTCTCTGCATATTAAGTCACAATGAGCAGCCAATATTACCCTGCACAGTGCAAAGCTACAGTTTTTCCTGCAGATCCATTTGATCTAAAAGCTGATGCAGAAGTTTTAAGAAAAGCTATGAAAGGGTTTGGTACAGATGAACAAGCAATAATACATGTCATTGCACACAGAGGAATTGTGCAGCGGTTGGAAATTGCCGAAACATTTAAAACCTTATATGGGAAGGATTTAATAAAGGAACTGAAGCGTGAACTTAGTGGCAAGTTTGAGGATGTTATTGTTGGACTGATGACTCCACTTCCTCAGTATTACGCAAAGGAACTACATGATGCTATGGCTGGATTAGGAACTGACGAGGAAGCCGTTATTGAGATACTGTGTACCCTGAGAAATTATGGTATTAAGACCATAGCACAATTTTATGAAAACTTGTATGGAAAAAGTTTGGAGAGTGATTTGAAAGGAGACACTTCAGGCCATTTCAAACGACTTCTTGTTTCTTTGTGCATGGCCAACAGAAATGAGAACCAAGCAGTTGATCATGCAGCTGCAAGAAGTGATGCTGAGGTACTTTTCAATGCAGGTGTTAAGGAATGGGGAAAAGATGAATCTGTGTTCAACTCTATATTGGTAACAAGAAACTACATGCAGTTAAGGCAGATATTTCAAGAGTATGAGAAGCTTGCTGGTCATGATATTGAATCTGCCATCAAGAAAGAATTTTCTGGAAGCATAGAAAAGAGCTTACTAGCAATTGTGAAATGTGCTAAAAGCAAAGTTGGCTATTTTGCTGAAAGATTGCATGACAGCATGGCTGGCTTAGGCACAAAGGACAAGACGCTGAATCGAATAATTCTATCACGTTCAGAGATAGATTTGGGTGATATTAAAGAAACTTTTGAACAGACGTACGGCAAATATCTGGAGAGTTTCATTTCGGGTGATACATATGGGGATTAAAAAAAAGTGCTTCTGGCATTGGTTGCTTAATATGGTATTCCAGAACTTTCAGTAAATAAGCACTTCAAAATATTAGAATTTCTGCAAATAAGAATTCTCACCATGAAAGCTGATGTATGATTTTGGAAGATGTAAATGGTTTATGAAAAAATGCTGTTACATTACCTGTGACACAGCATTTCAATCAAATGTAGTAATACATAAATCTTAATTATAGATACTATTTTTATATACTGGCTTCAAAGAAGTAATAGATCTTAATCATCTATTTTTGTTTTAAATTCATTTAAGAAGGTTGTTTACTGTTTTCTCACTATAATTCTTTATTACCAATGTCACAATGCATTGTCTTAATTCGGATACTTAAGTGTGTTGTAAATTTACGAATATTTATTCCTGCCATAAAAATTACTGATCAGTGAAAAATAAAGGAAATTTCACTGTATTGTTGATTACAGCTACAGTTTCAACCATGGATTTGTTGAATCTTTCTTCTTCACTTCAACCATTGGACCATCCATTGGTAGTGACTGGTGTAAGAAGTCACAATTAGATCTTCTTGTAGATCATCTGCAATTGAATAAAGTGTCAAATTAAAAAAAAAAAGTGGACTGAGGCGCTCCAGTCACGGTCTGCACGGCCACTACGGTCGGGGGTTCGAATCCCCCCTCGGGCATGGATATTTGTGCCGTCCTTAGTCTTAGCTAGTTCAAATCAAAATGTTCAAATGTTTGTTAAGCTTATGGGACTTAACTACGGGGTCATCAGTCCGTAAACTTACAAACTACTTATGAACTACTTACGAACTAGTACGGCACAAATATCCATGCCCGAGGGGGGATTCGAACCCCCGACCGTAGTGGCCGTGCAGACCGTGACTGGAGCGCCTCAGTCCCCTCGGCCACCGCGGCCACCGCGGCCGGCTTAGCTAGTTCTTAAGTAGTTTGTAAGCTTAGGGACTGATGACCCCGTAGTTGAGTCCCATAAGTTCTACAAACATTTGAACATTTATCATTATTGTCTTTTTCGAAAACGTTGTGTTCCTATCACAATACCGCGAGTTTAATTTTTTGGCGTATTTGTGACCTCTTGTAGGTCTTTTTCCCATATAAATCTTGCTAACTGTCGTCTATGAAGAATTTTAGCCTGTGACATCCTTATCTCCATAAATATTCGCCTCGTTTAATTTTTTATGAATTCTATGGCTAGGAGTACGGCTAGTCTCTGTGTAGGACGACGGGACAAAGCTACGTCGATCTGAGAAGCTACCTCGTCTAGAGAACGCCGATGACCTTCGTCCCACAGTTTGATATAACTGTTGAGAGCTGACTTGTTTGAACGGGGCTGACGCGACTGTCTTTGTCTAGTAATTTACGGAAGTAAACAGCTTCCAACTATTGTTCCTCAGTTGAGTAATCATATAATAAAGGCTGTTTCATTCTATGTATTGCGAGATATTACATGTCTTGCTGATGCGGTCATGTGCCACTCCCTGCAACACTCGTCGATTTGCTCCTGCATCCCGCTACAATTCCTAGCGCTGCTATTTTCTCGACGTACTACAGTATTATAGCTGACGCGGCCAAGATTTATCCCTTTTATATTGCAACAGGCATCTTTCAGCACTTATTTTCTCTAACTCTTTACTGTTGCATTATTTGCATGCTCTGCCACCTTTTTATGAATTCCACCGTTGTTGTGACATCCTTTATGAGAAGAACTTCGCATATGTCTTCTTCGATTCATTTCATGAAATGTGACTGATTAATTTCCTTACTACTTGGATTCGCAATGCAGCATATGGGCAAAACATTCTGGTTGTAAAACTGCATAGCGTCCCGATGATGATGGAGCCTGTTCTTCTGCTAAGTGGGCTTTCTGCTGATTGTCACCAAAAGTATTCTTCCAGTTTTTTGTTTGTTTGTTTTGACGACGTTACAGCGTTCAATGAATGAAATAAATCGCAATTTGCGATCAGTTATGGCTTCACTGTACTAGGTTTAGATGGAATACCAATAGGCTGTGGTAATAGGAAAGAGACGGCGTGGCGAATGGAGATTTGGCTGTGGCGGGAGACGTGTAGAGAAGAGTCCTCTGCAGTGGGGCTGGTCACTGTGTCCTCGGTGGCGGAGTGGTCAGCGTATCTGCCTAGTAAGCAGGAGATCCCTGGTTAGAATCCCGGCCGGGCACAAATTTTCATTCGCTACACTTTGGTATTCCATCCAAACCTAGTACAGTGAAGCCATAACTGATCGCAAATTGCAATTTATTTGAAAAAGTATTCTTAGTGTGGTCTGGAATTGTCCCCAGTTACAAAAACTTGTCAGGTGTTCTGTAATTTCTTCTGGGCTGTACCGTGCACCCAAACTGCTCACGTCACCCCACCGTTGCATTGGCATCTCGGTTGAATCCTTTCAGCCATTTCATCAGGTTACAACCTGCGTCAGGGAACACCGATCGATGCCTGATATGCAACTGAATAGTTATTGTTTCAGAGTCAGAATGTTCAAATGTTTGTAAAGCTTAAGGGACTTAATTGTGGGGTCATCAGTTCCTAAACTTACAAACTACTTATGAACGAACTTACACTAAAGACAACGCAAACATCTATGCCCGAGGGAGGATTCGAACGTCCGAAGCGGGAAGCCGCGTGATCCGCAACGTGGCGCTCCAGACCACTCGGCTACTCCCGCGCGGCGTTTCAGACTCCTTTGGTGTCATGAATACACGGGTGGTGGAAGGAATTGCTGCTTGTACACCGCTAAACTTAGAACTGAAAGCACGGTTCTCACTAAAGCCAACATGGAGGTGGAACACAACTGACCTCCTAGACGGGAAGCGCAGCTATTTATAGAAGCATCGAATATTCCAGAACATGCAAGAACCGTGAACGTAAGAACTTTGTAGAACCATTGTGGAACGATAAATGCTAAAGAACATGTAAGTGGTAGAGATGGGACTTTACTGTATACCTCTAAGAAGCCTGTCATCGACGCCATCGATGCCGCAGGACAGCTCGCGCCAGTATTCTAGCAATTCTTGTCTTCTTATTGGATACTGTGTTGAGATTCCTCAGTGCGTCCATCTCATCTGTCTTCTACGCGTTAATTCGGAATTACTGTTAAGACGTAGGTAGCATATACAGTTTATCTTAGTCTACGAAACAGGTTTATTTTTTAAAAACTGACCGGCACTCAACGAACGTAATACAGACAGAATACCAGGAACGCGGCGATTCAGCACTGCTCCCTTTGTTTGGAGGGGAGGGGGTTGGAGATATCATGCTAATGCCAGCTGCCGTCAGTGCGCTAAACAGCATAATTTTATTTCCGTACATTTTCATTACCGGACTGTTTCTTAAATTCCGTGAGTGCTTCTCTTTTTAAGAGTTTTATTCTTGCGTTCTTAGTACATTCTGACTTTACAGCATTCGAAAAGAAACGTTTTGATCGTCCATTATGCTGCAGTTCCATTTAAGAAACGAAGTAATCAATAATTAATATGAAAAGAGAAGACAGGCCCTCCTCATTTAGTGAGCGAGTTCTCGAAATAAATATATGTGAAAACTAAATTACGATACCTTAAATAATTTTGGATATATTTGAGATAAACAGCTTCTATGATTGGCCCTAAGTAGTATAACTCAGTTTTCAAAAATTTTTCACGTGTACTAGTTTCCAAGGCCTTATATCCCTTGTTCTGTTGCAGTTTTTCGTAGTTAATCTGACGGTACTAAAATGTAGAACGATCTATAATCTCAACAAGCACTAAAGGACGTGTCATCAAATGCTTCATTCACCGTTTGTAACAGAATAATGAAGTTCATTCCTGCTACTGAGAGAAGTATATCTTCTAATATCTCTTGAGCCGATTTCCAGGATTGCTTCTCGAAAATATATACGCACGGTTTCAGCGTCAAAGAGTCGCTCATAGCTTGACATCTACATAGCTTTTGTCTAGAGATTTAAAAAAAAAAAAAAAAAAAAAAAAAAAAAAAAAAAAAAAAAAAAACAGTGTATTATGTATTTTACAATTGTGATGCGGTCGACAGGAAACGATAAATTTATAGTTTATCAGAATAAATCAAGTTACCAAGACTTATAATGTGAAGAGTAAATCAAAAGAAAAATATCCCCAAAATATTAGGGCCACAAATTAAATTACTGCAGTAGACTAGATTACTCAAACAGGATTTCAAAAGTAAAATCTGACATCTATTCATGAAACATAAGTTTTCGTACAAATGGATTTTTCCATGTGCCTTTTACCAACCACCTAATGCCTAGGGTTTATCGCCGGTAATTAAATTCTAGAGGCTACAAAGCCAACATTAAGCTCTTACAGAAATTTTCGCAGTGATAACACCACGAGTTTAATAGATTTTTATCCAGAAGTATGAACGACAGACGAGCATAAGATCTCACGAAAGTGTTGAATGAACATCAAACTCGCATCTGTTTGGAAAAATTAAATACATAAATCACAAACGAATACTTGAAGAGAGGGGATGAAGTCCATTAAATGGAATTGAATTGCGGTTTAGTTGCGTTTCAGTGAAATATTACTGTTGTAGCGCCAGCCGCGGTGGCCGAGGGGACTGAGGCACTGCAGTCACGGTCTGCAGGGCCACTACGGTCGGGGGTTCGAATCCCCCCTCGGGCATGGATATTTGTGCCGTCCTTAGTATTAGCTAGTTCGTAAGTAGTTTGTAAGTTTAGGGACTGATGACCCCGTAGTTAAGTCCCATAGGCTTTACAAACATTTGAACTGTTGTAGCGCGAAATGTTACGCAAACATGTCGTTTGTAAGCTCAGCTTGTAGACTTCTGTTATTCAAATTAGTAATCTGTGACCTATCTCATTTACAACAGTATCTCTTTATCATTACTGAGGTGCTGGAGACACTGCCTCACAACTTCGCCTTCTTCATTTCTGTTGCATTTTCACATCGCTTTTTACAAGGAAACACGTGGCGCCCCTAACTCGCTTGCGTCGTCACTGTTTCGTCTACTTTCATTTTAAAAAGAGAACGATTAATGTAAAAAAAAACGCCGTGTTACTGCTGCGTAACACAGAAAGCAAGGCTGTGCATAGATAAAAGTCTTTCGGAAGACAGTGCGATGTAGATAGCCTTTGACCTTAGCCGAGAGAAATTAACGACGCGGGTATCAATATTGTGAAGCAACTTGTTGTGGATGAGTTAATTAGTCCGGAGAATCGGCGAGATGTGGGGCGGCGCGTGACCCGCAGCGGCGCCGCTCTGCCAGAACACCGCGCCGGGCAGCCTGCGCCGGAATCCGCCTCTGTACAGTTACAACGAGCAAAAGCTGCGCTCTTGCGACCCGCAACAAACACAGCCAAGTGCGAGCGCGCTACACTCGCACTGCGGGGAATCTGGCTCCGATTTTCACTGCAGCTACAGTCAACGTGGCGTTACTGTATCGGGCGATAGAATCGAACTCGTACTGCAAACTGGGGCATGCGCAGTATTTTGGTTGAAGAGTAGTACCACTAAATAAAGTCAAAAACAAGAACTTTGGTGTATTTGTGTTTGAATACATGTTTTAACCAATGTACAGCAGCGACCGTTGCTAATTTTGGCCCACTTTAGGTTACGGTAGTAACACTAAAAGTGGGCCTTTGCGATCGTCTTTTGACAGCTCGAAATTGAAATTAAAATAACGGCTTAACTGTTCATCTGACACTAAAATTGAATAACCGAATTTGTAGAGGAGAAAATTCTCTACAACTTTGCTCTCTTATGTTTTTTTCATATCTCGTAGCGTTTCAAAGATATTTGCAAAAATAACGGCGATTTTGGGATCTATGTCCGTCTGTCCGTAACGTGTTCCCTGTTTTTAAGACGAACCGTTCAACCGATCAACACCACATTTTACAGACATGATTGTAGGCCGCCAGAGACCAGAACCTCCCTTTTTCAAATATTTCGGACAAAAAATACGGTAGTAGAACCAAAAAAAGCCGTTTGTAATATAATTGTAATTACAAACGAACCGTTCATCTGACACGAAAGTTGTATAACCTAATTGGTAGAGGAGAAAATTCTCTACAACTTAGCTCCCTTACGTTTTTTTCATATCTCGTATCGTTTGAGACATATTTGCAAAAATAACGGAGATTCGACACCCTCCATTGAATTAACGAAAACCCGCCGTTCGGAGATGTCACGTGACATTCGTCGCCCAGAACTCTCTCTGGCATACGCCATCTTGCGTTGCGTATTTGATGATTTTATTGTTGTAACTTATATATTGTCATTTCAAAGCAATGGCGCACTGAAGAATTAACAAAAACACATCGTTCTTCGTACGATAAATGATAATCTAGTGTCTACAAATGCCATATTAGCATCAGTTACCAATGGCCATCAGTAGTATGAGATTAAAGGATTCGTCTTCTCATTGATATCCGTAGCGAAGTGGGCAAGGCATTATACTGTGACAGTAAAGCTCGGTGGTTCGAAACCCGCTACTAACTAAATTTTTTTTCCTAAAAGGGTTTCAGACACTCTTATTAATTAATTTTTTATTATTTAGATTATTATTTTGGTCCAAAATGTTTTCAAAAACTTATAAAACTACAAAACTAAAGTGGGCCGTAAAACACGTCAGTGCGATTTTTTAAGAGGAAAACAGCCATTCGTCGCTAAATAAAATAAACTTCTTTACCACAAATGACGGTTTTTGAAAGTGATTTCTAGCCAGTGCCAACTGGCGTACCGCAAATGATGTATCCACATAGATGAAAAACATACTTATTCAAATTTTGTGCCTCCTTTTGTAAGTTAGCTGGTTTCTGTTTGTAATTTTACTTGTGAACATATGAAAATCGTATGTACTTATTTTTTCCATACATACATGCCCTCCACTACCCATTGATGGTTCTCCTGTTTGTACCAGTTTGCCATTTCGTCATCTTTATAAATTAAATGAAAACAAAAATAAGTAAAGAAAACTTTTCAGAAAAACGACTGCATTAAATTGTATTACAGTGTGAATTTATTATAAATTTTACCACAACTCTATTTTCGTTTGGACCAGCATTTTATGATGTCCATTTGGACATTAAAATTTTTATTTCTGTAATGAGTTAGTTACAAAATTGGAATGTCATAAAAGTTGTATGACCTTATTTATATTTTGTCAAATTGTTTTATAATAATTTCAACTTGTTTCGTCCATGTAGAGGGCACTCATAATTTCATGACTGGCCGGCCGCGGTGGCCGAGGGGACTGAGGCGCTGCAGTCACGGTCTGCACGGCCATTACGGTCGGGGGTTCGAATCCCCCCTCGGGCATGGATATTTGTGCCGTTCTTAGTCTTAGCTAGTTCATAAGTAGTTTGTAAGTTTAGGGACTGATGACCCCGTCGTTAAGTACCATAAGCAATATATTATTATATACAAACAATTGAACATTTATACTAAAGACAGCACAAACATCCATGCCGAAGGATGGCACTTTTTTTAAAATTATTTTACTTTCTGTAGTGTATAACTGCGAAACATATACGTGTGGTTCAAATACAACACCACAGTGTATGTATGGATGGCCGCGGCAGAGTGGCCAAGCGAACTGAGACGCAATGCTCTGATGTGCGAGGCTTCCCCCCTTCGGCATGGATGTTTGTCTGTCTTTAGTATAAATGTTCAATTGTTTGTATAGCTTATGACGGGGTCATCAGTCCCTAAACTTACAAACTACTTATGAACTAGCTAACACTAAGGACGGCACAAATATCCATGCCCGAGGGGGGATTCGAACCCCCGACCGTAGTGGCCGTACAGATCGTGACTGGCGCGCCGCAGTCCCCTCGGCCACCGCGGCCGGCTGTTTAGTATAAGTTAGTTCATAAGTAGTATGTAAGTTTTGCGACTGATGACCCCGCAGTTTAAGTCCCATAAGCTACACAAATATCTGAACATTTTTGATGTATGGCTGTTACTGATTGTTAAGTAGCGTGTTAATGCATTGACATACTTAATAATTGCGATTTACGAAAATGTCACAGGAACTACATTTGGCGATCAATTATGATTCTTTTGTCCGGATCTGGTGGCAGGGCATCACTTGGGCTGCTCAGTTCTTGTGACACTCTTTGCTAGAAGAGCAGGGCGCATGTCTTCTGCAACTCCTTTCAACAAGCGTAAGACTTTTTTTTATCTGTTTTTGTGATGTATTGAGAGGCATCAGGCCTTCCCTAGCCTATCACTTTTTATTCTTTGACGAGAGAATTGAACGAATCACCTAATACAGTAGAGGAAATAATCGATTCTTGTTCTGATTTGATCTGGGAATAAAAGCAGAGATGGTGAAGTGAGATAATGTGCTTTGTATTAGCAATATGGGTGTGTGTAGTGAGTTGCTTGTAGAGACAGAAAGGCGAGGGTCCAGCAGGCCAGAGGCGCAGCCTGAGGGAGGGGACCGCCCTCAGTCAACACCCCCTGAAGAGGAGGCCTTTGCTCAGCCCCTGCTCCTGCCTCACATCACTGCCTGCCTCGGTCAGCAGGTACAGCAGGACACTGGAAAGCGCCGCTGCGTGCAACAGCCGCTTCACACGCGGCAACCAGTCTAGAGCACAGGGTTCTCTCTCCTGTCTGCCAGCTGTTAAAATATTCGCAACAATGACCTTTTCTTCCATGGACTAGCCACCGAGTCTAGCTGGCGCCAAGAGGGAGAGAGAGAGAGAGAGAGAGAGAGAGAGAGAAACATATCTTCTGTCATGTCCTCCGGGCTGAAGACAACCCTTCACAAGTAGTCGTGTGTGCTATGGACGTAGGAAACAGTAGGCATACCGGGAAAGCTGCATCTACATATACAATCTACAAATCATATTTACGTGCCTGTTGGAGGGCTTATCGAACGGCTTTCGTAATATTTCTCTACTGTTCCATCCTCTAATAGCGGGAAGGAAAAACGAGCACATATATCTTTGCTGCGCGGGAATGGGCGTGCGCATTGAGGCTCCTTGCTGCAGAGTGCGCTGCTGCTTCACCTTGGAGTTCGAGTTCTCCCTCGGGCACGGGTGTGTGTGTGTGTTTGTGTTTGTGTGTGTGTGTGTGTGTGTGTGTGTGTGGGTGTGTGTTGTCCATAGCATAGGTTAATTAGACACTTTGCAAGTCTAGGGATTGCAGTTTGGTCCCATATCTTTATAAACATTTGAACATTTTTGGACCTTTTCGTTTCAGATCTCATTTATTTTATTATTATGATAGTGTCTCGGTATGTAGGTGGGTTCTAACAAAACTGTTTGCACTCGGAGAAGAAAGTTAGTGACGGAAATTTCGCAAATAGATCTCTTTGCAAGATTTCCACACCAAATCGTGCATCATATCTCTCACACTCTCCGCCCGAATCGCGATAATACAAAACGAGCTGCCCTTCTCAGAACCTTTTCTATGTCTATATATATACATGTGGCGTCTGTTCCGAAAGAACAGACGTCACTTCTGATCCTGCAGTTGTTATTATTTAATATTCACAGAATATATGACATCAACTGCGTTTGGGCAAAGCTGAAAATGTGTACCCAGCCGGGATTCGAACCCGGGTCTCCTGCTTTCTAGGCAGTTGCGCTGACCCCTACACCACTGGGGACACAGTGATCACCGCACCTTTTCTATGTCCTCCATCAGGTCCTTAAGTACTTTAAGCAGAGAGTTTTTGGCGCTGCTGATTCAATACGTAATGATACAATGACGCCATTAAATTACATATAATTTCTTTCCTATGCTATTGCTATCTTGTTATATTGTTTCTCTCTGTTAAAATGTTACTTGAGACATAATGCAACGTTTTGCACGGAAATTACGCACACCACTGACCTGTTTATGATGCCTACTATTCCCAACATGATTTCGTGAGGTTCCCAGTGCAAATGTTCAAATGTTTGTTAAACTTATGGGACTTAACTACGGGGTCATCAGTCCCTAAATTTACAAACTACTTATGAACTACTTACGAACTAGGACGGCACAAATATCCATGCCCGAGGGGGGATTCGAACCCCCAACCGTGCTAACCGTGACTGGAGCGCCTCAGTCACCTCGGCCACCGCGGCCGGCGGTTCCCAGTGTTTGAGGTCAAAGGTGTCCCTTGTAAGAGATTAACTGTCCAGTCCAGTGCATGATTAGAACTTCCATTGCCGCGGCGGTGTGGCCAAGCGCATTGAGACGCTATGCTGCGATGTGCGAGGCCGTTCCCCGTCGGGGGTTCGAATCCCCCTCGGGCATAGATGTTTGTGTCGTCTTTAGTATAAGGTAGTTCATAAGAAGTTTGTAAGTTTAGGGACTGATGACCCCGCAATTGAGTCCCTTAAGCTTAGCAAACATTTGAACATTTAGAACTTCCATTCAACTTGAACCAGACTTTTTCTACATTGTCATGGCCAGAGCTCAATGTTTCGCGTTCTTCATTGAAATATGACATTACTGCCTCTTTATCCAGTTCGCTGAAGATACACATCTTTTGACTTGCTGTAATTGCTCTGTGTGCTTTGGTAAGCAATGTTGACACAATCGTTTCATGCTCTCTGATACTAGTTGCAATGTGAACGTCCTCTAGAAAGTTTGGTCTATTGATTGCCATTAGATCCAATATATTTCCATCAAGAGTGGGGTTCAGAACTATTTAATCTGGGTAGTTTTCCAAGATTACGTTTCAGGCCTACACTAAAAAACTGTAATTATTCCATTTGAGTGTTGGATAATTAAAGTACTCACTATTTTCTACTGCATGATTGGGGCCTTACTGTACTAGCGAACTGTATTGTTTCCTAAAAGTTTCAGTTACATTTAGGATGAGTGTGGTAGTTGACATAAGGATCCAGTTGTAAGAATATGACTGTCTCTGACACTGTCAGAATTGGGATGTTTAAGCGAAATTTGACCATCCATTGACACAATAGGCTAATAGAAATGGATTTGATGCATCATCACAGTAAACTTGAAACTCAAATCCAATGAAACATAAATTGAAGTTGTGTGCGCGAATGTTTCGCCCAAATCGTAATGGGCATCAAGCTCTACCGTTAGAAATAAAAGCAAGATGATAGAATTAGAAAATTCATCAGGTTCGTGTCACCGGAGCTGTGCATGCAACCAGAAATTTCTAACTCACAGTTGGTACACCCTTGATTCTGTAGTCACGAGCTTTCGTTATTCACCAGAACAGGCTCCTAAAATGGTAAATTGGATTGTACAGAAACGAGCTTAACCTAATCTAAAAGCGATTAAAATGGGCTGGAAGTGATGAAACTGTGGTCTGGATAAGAGGGTGTTGTCAGGGATCTCCCATACGCAGTGTGAGCCACTATGGAGAGATGCGCCAACACTAATCACATTGGTAATGCTCCAGAGGTAAATTAATACCCTATGTTTTAAACCATTTTTGGAACAGCGAACTTAAAATGATAAATAATTTAAATATTACAGTCTAAATCGCAAGTTGCAGATTTTTTTAATGGCAACCGGTATCGGTCCTACAAGACCATCATCAACTCCAGTTGACGCCTACTCCGGCCACCGCAACCATCCACCAACAAGGTGCCAAAGGCCTGATGGTGGCCCTGTGGGACCGAAACCGGTCAACTGCAGTTGACGCCTGCTCCGGCCACCGCCACCGTCCACCTACAAGTTGCCAAAGGCCTGATGATGATCCATTAGAACCGAAACCGGTTGTTATTAAAAAAACTCTGCAACTTACGATCTAGACTGTAATATTTTAATTATTAATACCCTATATACTCAGAACAAAAACAACTTTCAGACAAAACATTGTGGGTCAGTTTAACCGTCCATGAATCTTCCACCAATATTAGAGGATTTGAGTGAGGAAGTCCATACCTACCATGGATGGCCAAGAGGAGGGTCATTCCACAAGATATGAAGTACTATTAGCAAGGCTACACAATCCTGTCGACATGTCAATACATATTCCGCAAGCCAACATATGGTGAGAGGAGGAGGGTACTTCGTACCATTGCTAGTCATTTCACTTTCTGTTCCTCCATACGAACTTTAAAAATGCGAGGGTTGGCTCGACCCATGTAGAGACTACACAGGACGGTAGATACTTTTTGAAAGGAAGAGCGTCATGTTGCAGTAATCTACCTGACTCTGTGGATTTTATTACATAGAGCCGTAGCCAACCATTTGCCGTTCCATTTTTGACCGAACTGAAATTTGTTTTGCCTCCGCACATTCACACGTGGGACCGTCAAAGCGAATGGGGAGTGAATAACTGCTCCACTAGGCAAACAGTGGGCCAATTGATTCCCTGTGATACCACCATAACTTGACACCCATAGAGAGACATTTGCATTGTCAGCATCACTAACGTCAGTGGGATGGTCATGGATAGTAGAGACCAAAGGGTAGGAAGAATAGCATCGGCAAGTAGCCTGGAAACTGATCACTGAGTCTGTACACAGTAAAAAACTTTCTATGAAGGCCCGTTTTATAAAATACTCTGCCAAAAGCTACGATCTCTGCAGTGAAAAAGTTACTTGTTCTCTCATCGAATGGCGTTCCATGCCGATAGAAGATGTTAAAGGATATTCTATCTGATCCAGAGTTTTAGAGCCATCTACGTAAAAGATGGTAGCACTCTGGAAGTCTTGATGGACTGGATGAAACAAACCCAGAAATATTATGGTGATGTACGAGACTTTAGGACCCTCCTTCTAATCCATGTCCTGAGTAACATCCCCACCTGGAGGGCGGAGGACTGCGTGAGAAACCACAGGGAGCACAGTCTAGGGATGTGATATGGAAATCTTGGTAGAGGCAAGCGACGCGCAGCGCAGTTGGTGATCTCATCTGAATCTGATACCAGGTAGTTGACACACTTTGTATGGAAAGTGAAATAGAAACATGAGATGGTCACGAAATTGTCGAATGGCGATTGCATAGGAGTCAAAGAGCTGGATCTGTCGAATCTAAAAACGCATATTACGATTATGGATATGGTGTCCGTATCTATACCGAAGACCGATTCCTAGAAGGGTACACCGGTTCCCGCTACATCACCGAAGTTAAGCATTGTCGGGCTTGGCTGGATGGATGGGTAACCCTCCGGATCATCCGAGCGCTGTTGGCAAGCAGTGTGCGCTCATCCCTTGTGAGGCCAATTAAGGAGATACTTGATTGAGCAGTAGCAGCTCCGGTCAAGAAAACTGCCGGGAGTGTGGGGCCCTGATCACGTCCCTCCCAATACCCTCCGTTGACGCCTTCGGGTGGAGGGTGATGTGGCGTCCTGTAGGGCGTAGTTTAGTTTTAGTTTTGAGTCCCTAACTATAATTGTTTGTATGGCTGAAATAAGCAAACGAAAACTTCATTGCGGGTGCACAGTTAAGTCCTATCCCTTCCCGGAATACCGGTTGAAATGCAAACAATTGGAATGATGAACAGGGGACGCTAAGCAGTAGTGTACGATAAGCTGCGAATTTGTGCAGGAGAAACGCGTCCCGATAGCCTGATGGTTAAAATGTCCGCTGGCTCAAAGAGGAAAAGCCGGGTTTGAATAACAGTCCGGCACAAATTTTCGACTTCGTCGTTAAATTTAAAGACCTGAAACAGCCGAGATGACTGAACAATTCGTAAATTTAGCTGTTAATGTAAACCAACTGTGTGTGTTCTTTCATACATGCACGAAAGAACAGACACCATATCTGTAATCTAACATTATTCGTTACCGTTGATTAATATTCACCACATTACCGATTGTAGTCAGCTGATGTGTGATGGGCAATTTAAACAATAACGGGTTCATACAGACACACATAACCTCTTATACTGAGAAGGTTGCTCATATTCTGAAGCAAAAGGGTTCAAATTCCCGAAAGTTCACGCAACTTTATCTTTTACGGTGTTTTTCTACGTAAATGTAATTTAACGTCGACACAATTCCTCCCATCAAAAATTTCTTGAACACCGTTGGTAAGTTCAAGCAAAACCTCTTCCGATATGAGTCCGTAGCGCAACATACATTGGCATGCATTCTTCGGTGTTGGCGCCTGAAATGGACAAACCTTACTCGTGTCTGTGATAACGCATGAGAACTGTAGTCTGCGATTCATGATACAGAGGTCACGCGATAAGCTACAGGCCACTAGCAACGCTAATTAAATAGTTTGTTTATTTCTGAATTACCGACATTTAATTAGCAATTCGATGTTTTATTTCAAAGTTTACATTCCCTTAGAAAAAAGGAAGCTGTGTCCCGACTTAACTGGCGCCAGTGGACGCTGTGGCTTGCCAGCAGAACTTTCCAGTGAACAGAATACAGTGTGTCGTAATTAATGGGGACCGATCGTTACGGGCGTCCAATCGGATAGTGTGATAGATCACAGCTCTTCGCGTGACGGAAAAAGTCTGTTCCCGTAAACGGCTGGCCGCTTTCTCATTTATTAAAGAATCCGAAAGAAGTGTAGTTCATACACGGAAGATATCGCGCGCAAAAAACTTTGTCGAGCAATTCATTCGTCACTTACGGACCCATAAAAAAAAAAAAAAAAAAAAAAAAAAAAAAAACATTAAAATTTAAATAACAGCTACAAAAGACTCATATAGAGGACTGGAAATCGTTTTGTGAATTGCAGAGAGGGTTCTTCATAAAACTCCAACAACCCACCTAAGATATGTGGTAATATTCGTATTCACTCTCTGTAACTTGAGGTCCGTAGGTCAACTCATTACGCGTGCTCGATTGGCCGTTCGGTTTAAGGCGCGTCTGTTCACCATCGGAGGTTCGAGTCGTCCTTAGGGTATATGTGTGTGTGTGTGTGTGTGTGTGTGTGTGTGTGTGTGTCGTCCTTAGCATAAGTTAGTGTAAGTAGTAAGTCTAGGGACTGATGACCACTGTACATTACAGCAGTACCACACACCTGGAAGTGCTTATATTAGCCTCAACGTGCAGATGCGGGATTTCTATGAAGTGGTTAAAAAAGTGAGAGAACAATGTGCACACCTCACTAAAGCCACGTTATCACATTCCAAATCACTTTCGTATTCACTCAGTCAAATATCAAAAGCCACACATTACATTTTCAAATGATGATGTTTGTATGTCAGTGTCATACCCTGTCTTTCAGGAAGGAAATTGCAACATAGGCTTACGCGTAGGTGCAGCAAATTGATTGTAAATCACAGTGCGAAGTTTCACGATGAAATAACGATGATGTACCTTCAATTGTGATTTGGCACCTTGTAGTCTTAAAAGAATCAGTAATCCTTGTGATACAGAGTTTATATTGCCGAAAGAAGTTAACTTCAAAGTGTTGGAAACATGTTTTGTTTTCGGTGGCAAGATCTTCAGAGTAACACCATTGCTTGGAAAACTTGCATCTAGAAGGGTACGGTCTGTATGACGCGCCCAGGAGACATACAACAATAGACTCTTTTCACTTGTTACATGTTCGCCAAGGACCGAAGTTAGAAAACGTTTAATGTGTTCTTTAGTCATTTTTCCACTTTTGCTTGTCTCTACGTGAATGTTTCGTGGATAGGTTCCTTCAGGTATATTTAAAAAATTTCGACCGAAAGCGCCTTGTGTCCCTTGAAACCAGATGTACAACTTCTTTGGTAGTCTGCCTGCCGTTGATAAAGCCTTATCATTTGAGTAGCTGCGGGTAGAGCTATGTACAGACATTACCTGTAGTTTTCTCTCCTCTGCAGGACAGTGTTGATGCTGAAGACATTTCATACTGGAATTGACTCTGGCCACTGTTCCAAACATTACCTTTCTCCACACCCTCCTATGTTCCAAACATGCTCACTTCCTCCAAAAACTGTTGTGCCTTCTGACATATAATGTTATCGTCTTCTTTGTCCTTACGTGTGACAAATGAAATAATATGCCGGGATAAAATGCCATATTCAACCTTGAATTGGTCGATAAAGAAATGGACGCTTTGAAATTGAGCAAGCCAACCACTTTAAACTCCTCTACCGCCCACATCTCCAGATGCCAGTAGTGAACTGTAGTTCCATACCTTCTTGCAGCATCTAATTGCGATATTACCTACCCTTTTATTGTTTGCAATTGCGACAGTCTGTTTTCTGTGATACGAGCACCTGCTCCCCGTTTTCTAGACACATAATTTAGAATGAATGTGCAATTTGATTTACTTTTGATGCACTTATAGCGCTTGATTAGTTTGCTCTGGGACTTGAAACTACGATTGTAATAATCCTCATAGAGGTTCTCTAGTACGCTGTCATCGATAGTTTTAATACACTGGACTTCATATTTTTGGGTGGCGAGGGTTCGTATTCACTGTGACATGACTGTTCCTGTTGCTCTGAAGATGAATATCGTGTACTGCTTGAAGAGCCACCCTCAGTTTCAGGTTCCCCCTGTCCTTCAAATTCCGTTTATCTATCCAGGATAACTTCGTGTATTTTTGTGTCGTCGCCATTATACTTTTGAAGTAATATCTTACATAATATATCCGCGAAATCCATATCCTCGGCCCCGATGTCATTTCCATATTGAGCACGTCGCAACTTGGTCCCCAATATTTGGAGCTCGTGCGTAGGATTATGCCTCTTCATGATATCACTGCACTGTACATAGTTTACATAGTAACTCACTTGCGAACACTGGCAGAGAGCCGGGCGCGGTGGCAGAGGGGACTGAGGCGCTCCAGTCACGGTCTGCACGGCCACTACGGTCGGGGGTTCGAATCCCCCCTCGGGCATGGATATTTGTGCCGTCCTTAGTATAAGGTAGTAGATAAGTAGTTTGTAAGTTTAGGGACTGATGACCCCGTAGTTGAGTCCCATAAGCTTAACAAACATTTGAACACTGGAAGAGACAAACAGGTACTGTAGCTATACCACTCATGCAACTGGAGCACTGCTCAGTGGCGCTAGCAAACAAGTGCGGCGTTATTTCTAACCCTTTTTTCGTGCGTTTCCGAGCATTCGAGGTCAAAAGTGTCCCTTCTGAGTAGAAAACTTGATAATGGAGGACACCCTTCATGACGTACAGTAACTGTGAATAAACATACAAAGAAACAGATACTATGGCATAATTGGTGTACAAAACACCACCGGGGGTATACACAGAGAGATTCTGAATGAAACACATTAAATCTCAAATGGAAAAAAGTGTTAATGTTGCAGTGCCTGCCTTAGCAGAATATACGAGCGTTGGAACTTAAATAGTGGCAACTATTTATTCACAACCGATACAAAGCGTTACATGTTTGCACCTGTTACTGTCATTCGAAGTAGTTACCAGCGATGTGTAGAACCCGTTGTCAGCGATGTGGAAGGCGTAGTATACCGTTAGCAGAGCCTGTTCTGTTGTTGGTGCAAATGGAGTCGTTTACTTCCTGTGGAATCTCTGGAACAGTTCTGAAGCGAATGCCACGATGTGGTTACTTCATCTTAGGAATCAAATCAAAGTCACAAGGACTTATGTCCGGAGAGAATGGTAGATGTTACAGTACTTCCCAATCCCATCGACGGATCAGAGCAACCACAGCTTGCTCTATATGCGCCCGTGCATTGTCGACCAAAATGAAGAGTGGTTGCGCAGAAAGTTTTGCCGCTTCTTTCGAAAACGCGCTAACATGTAACGCTTTTGTATTGTTTGTGAATAAATAGTTACCACTATTTAAGTTCCAACCCTCGTATCTCTCACAACTTGAAAATTTCTGATCATATCTAAAGACTAAAACTTCATTGGAAATGAAAGCTCTTTATCGGACCGCCTTTCGGGGACAGGAGCTCCACAATATCAACCATCCAAGTACAACTCATAATCTACCTACACATCATTTCCTGGCTTTCAGGCCACATAGACGTTTGCTCACATGCTATGCGGGAGTAACACTCCTGGAAGAGCGGTATGAGGACGGTGCGTCAGTCGTACTTTTATGAAGTACGTCGATTGAGCTACCTGGATGGGGCATTACGCTGGAGCTATTTGGATGGAACATTAGGGAAGAACTACTGGGATGGAACATTTTTACAGGAAGGACATTTGTCTCGGGTTCATAAGTAAGTGGTGTACACACTTTTAATCTCCCAGGAAGTATCAAACCAAAAAACTATTGGCAGTAACCTTGAAAGTGAATTAACCTAAGATACTGTTCAAAAGTAGGGGAAAAGGTCCAATAGTGTATTCTTTTTCAATTGTTTATAAAGCAACAGAAACGGCTAGGCTGCGTTGGAGTGGCCGAGCGTACTAAGGCGCCTTGCTGCAAAGCGCGCGGTTGCTCGCCGTCGGAAGTTCGAGTCCTACTTAGGGCATGGGTGTGTGTGCTGTCCTTAGTTTAAGTTGGTTAAAGTAGCATGTTAGCCTAGAGACTGATGTCCAAAGAAGTTCACTCCCATAGATTTACAAATATTTGAACATTTTAAACAGCTAGCGAACAATTATGTTTTTGCAACCTCGATTACGGAGGTGATGGGCGCACTTTAAAGGTCACTGGGCTCGACGACAGTGTTGCAAACCTCTGTTTGACAATGCGTATCAAAATGTTTCGTAGATTATATAAATTGATTAAAACGGAAGCTGGCATGGTTCCTGGCAGTGTACAAGGTTGATCCAAAAAATGTTCAAGTGTTTGTAAATCTATGGGACTTAACTTCTATGGTCATCACTCCCTACGCTTACAAAACTAGTTCCACTAACTTAAACTAACCTAAGGACAAGACACACACACACACACACACACACACACACACACACACACACACACATGCCAGAGGGAGGACTCGAACCTCCGATGTCGAGCAACCGCGCGCTCCAGAGCAAGGCGCCTTAGAGCGCTCGGACACTCCACCGCGGCCAAGGTTGTTCCCTCACCATTATTGTACACTCCGATGTGTAAGAAATTCGCCGTCTACGGAACTTGTAATAAAAAAAAAAGTTTCATTTTTTAAAATTTTCACTTTAAAGACTGCCCAGGCAGCCATGAACTGCATAATGATTTGAATGCCAGTCTTCAGCTGTCATTCTGTAGATGGAAGGCCACGAGTCAGGTGTGTATCTTCAATATAAGAGACGTTGTACACCTGAAGACGTACAAAAAATTACTGTGTAATCCAGTTATCTCAACAATAGAATTATTGTGTTGTTGTGGTCTTCAGTCCGGAGACTGGTTTGATGCAGCTCTCCACAATACCCTATCCTGAGCAAGCCTCTTCATCTCCACATAAGAACGGCAACCTACATTTGTCTGAATCTGCTTACTGTAACCATCTCTTGGTCATCCTCTGCGATTTTTACCCCATACACTTCCCTCCAACGCTAAATTCACAATTCCTTGATGTCTAAGAATATGTCCTACCAATCTATCCCTTCTTTTAGTTAAGGTATGCCAGAAATTTCTGTTTTCCCCAATTCTCTTGAGTACCTCCTCATTAGTTACGCGATCCACCCACCTAATCTTCAGCATTCTTCTGTAGCACCATATTTAAAAAACCTCAATCCTCTTCCTGTCCGCACTGTTTATCGTCCATGCCTCACTCCCATACAAAGCAACACTCCATACAAATGCCTTCAGAAAGGACTTCCTTAGGCTTAAATCAATATTAGATGTTAACAAATTTCTCTTTTTCAAGAACGCTTTTCTACCCATTGCCATTCTGCATTTTATATCCTCTGTACTGCGACCGTCATTTGTTATTTTACTGCCCAAGTAACAAAACTCGTCTACCTCCTTTATTGTTTCGTTTCCCAATCTAATTCCTTCAGCATCACCTGATTTTCTTACACTGCACTCCATTACCCTAGTTTTGCTCATGTTAATGTTCATCTTATATGCACCTTTCAGCAGACTGTCCATTCCGTTCAATTGCTCTTCCAGGTCCTTTGCTGTATCTGACAGAATTACTATGTCGTCGGCGAAACGCAATGTTTTTAATTCTTCACCCTGAACTTTAATTCCTTCTCCAAACTTCTCCTTGTTTTCCTTTATAGCTTGCTCAATGTATAAATTGAATAACAATGGAGAAAGACTACAACCCTGTCTTACTCCCTTTCCAACCACTGCATCCCTTTCATGTCCTTCAACTCTGACAACCGCTGTCTGGTTTTTGTACAAGTTGTAAATAACCTTACCCTCCCTATATTTTACTCCTGCTTGCTGCAGAACTTGAAAGAGTTTGTTCTAATCAACATTGTCAAAAGCCTTCTCCAAATCTACAAAAGCTAGAAATGTAGGTTTGCCTTTTCTTAATCTATCTTCTAGGATAAGCCGTAAAGTGAGTATTGCCTCCCGTGTTCCCACAGTAAAAGTACCGCCGTTCAAAATATTTGTAAAACTTATGGGACTTAACGGCGAGGTCATCAGTCCCTGAACATACAAACTACTTATGCACTAACTTATAGTAAAGACAACACAAACATCATGCCCGAGGGAAGTTTCGAACCTCCGACGCGGGAGGCCACGCGATCCGCAACGTGGCGCTCCAGACCGCTCGGCTACTGCCGCACGGCTCCGCCGTTCTGCCTGTCATTAGTTGGCGTAATACATGTATCACTCCCACACAGGATGAGGGAGCTCTCTACACATATAACCTTTGACAATGAAGTTCGGTAAATAGTCCTGTGACATTACTTAGATGAACTATGAGCTATAGTTACTTTACTGTACTTCGAAACAGTCACCTCCCGTAACTATGCACTGCTGAGCTCTGCGATCCATGTCCAGGAAACTCTGCATGAAGTGTTCCTTTGGGATGGTGTAAAAAAAAATAAAAAATAAAAAATAAAAAAAAAATAAAAAAATAAAAAGTTCAAATGTGTGTGAGGTCTTATGCGACCAAACTTCGTGCTCATCAGTCATCAGACTTACACACTAATTACTTAACTAACTTACGCTAAGGACAACACGAACACCCGTGCCCGAGGGATGATTCGAACCCCCGACCGCAGTGGCCGTCCAGACCGTGACTGGCGCGCCGTAGACCGCTTGGCCACTGCGGCCGGCTGGGATGGTGTTCAACAGCCTCTTTACAGTTCATTAATTTTGACAACATTTTCAGAGGAGAAAACCAGCGATCTATTTGGTATGATCAATATTACAAAAAACAGTCTTGATCGCAGGAATTAACAGTTTCAATTAACCGGTTTCGACCTGATGTAGGTCATCTTCGGAATTACAAACAGCCCATATGGCCAGTGCTGCACTCGGCTGGGCTGGGCTGTCCTGGGCTGTTCTGCTGCCAGCAGGTAACTGTTGAAACTAAGGGATCCTGTATCTACTGACATCTGAATCTCGTGGATGAATAGCGTGAGCTGTCTTTCACATCATCGTTGCTTTCTGAAACCATGTTAATACCTATAAAATAGACTTACGGTTTCCAGAAATGACAATACTCGAACATAAAATGTGTTCCAGAATTCTACAACTGACCGATGTCAGCTCGGTACGAGGACCAGATAAAGAAACCAGAGGATTGTGATCTGTAATGATAGAGAAGGTATCGTGCCCAATACAGGATTATGTAGAACTTCTTAATCCCACAAACAAAAGCTAGCACCTTGTTGTGTCATGGAAGCATCTTCAAAATGTATCCGATAAGATGTACGGCACTGTTTGATATGGAGGGGGATAGAACCGGATTAGCTTCATCACAGAACAGGGTTAACGGTTCATCTACAGAGTATGAAGCCAAACAGCGAACAGAGCAGTAGTACTGCTTGAGGCACTGAAAATTGACACTACGCTGACAAGAAAAATTTAACGTCCTGCGGCGGGGACTGCGGCGGACTGCGGCGTGCCAGTCACGGTCTGCACGGCCACTACGGTCAGGGGTTCGAATCCCCCCTCGGGCATGGATATTTGTGCCGTCCTTAGGGTTAGCTTGTTCATAAGTTTAGGGACTGATGACCCCGTAGTTAAGTCCCATAAGCTATAAAACTTTTTAACGTCCTTCTGCTAAAGATGAATTGAAGCATAAGAGATGATCACAGCCTGGGGAATTAATTTATCATATTACAAAATATTACCAAAAAAGACTGGAGTGTCTTCAGGTTCTTGGGTGCTGGAAAGTTATTAACGACTTTTATGTTGTCGTTCGCAAGCGTGAAGACATCAATTTTATATGCGACTTAAAAAAATTCCCATGTGTTGAGAAGAAAATGCACTTTTCTCTTATGCAACAAAGGCCACTCTTCAGCCGGTGTTGTATGGCAATCTTCAACTTCCGTAAATCCTACTCCTGTATAGAGCCTGGTATCCAGATTAAATCCAGGTCATTGCACAACAGGGATCGTTCGGAATCAACTGTTCTAAATATACCTGTTAAATCTCCTTAACATACGAGTTTCCAAAAGGCAAGGTATTATTAAATTGGTAAAGTCCAACGGGGGTGTTGAGTATTAAGAAAGTCCATTGCCTGAGTCCAACAGCGTAAACCAAAACATAAAAGCACTGCTCCTCTGATAAATTCACCAACAATTTCTCTACTCATAGAAAGAGTCAGTAACGGCAACCACCACCAAATGAGTTGCCTATTGACTTAAAAAAATAAGAGAAACAATGCTTCGATGCTGGAAAAAACTGCAACACGCCTGCACCTTGTTGCACGAGGAGGAGAGAATTGACAAGGGGCGACAAAATGAAGCCACTGATGACTTACGAGACAGGTATGCTTCAAAATTTTTAAGCCTGTGAGAAGCTATTCTGAAACAATTACGGACTACAACGAAGAGTCCAAATCTTATAAAAAGGGCTGATTCAGATACTAAACGAACTTTAGCCACAATCTGGAAATGAGAAACAGAAAAGTGTTCAAAATAATATGGTTTTGCGTTAATATTAAACTCAAAATTAACAGTGTAAGGTGGTTTTCCATTGTCTCGTGCAGAGACGGTGAATGTGCCCGTGATATGAACACGCTTTTTACTATCCAGCATCAGCAAAATACTTAACAATGCGTGAGGGGCGTAGGAGACAACCGGCGCCGACAACATCGGCGCATCGAAAACTCAACTCACAGCTTGCCGACTTTCACAAAAAGTTGTCAAATGTCGTATATGACAGCGTATCTCCCACACGTGGAGAATTTCGTGTATGATGTCGCGATCAGAGCAAACCGACCGAGACACACACAAAATTCATGGTGTCCTCACCGCATATGCAGTATGCGGTACATACTATTTCTTTCGGTAATTACTACTATTCATAGCTGTTTTTATCTCTCATTAGACTATTGTCAGATTTATCAAAGAATCACGATCAAATAAAGAAGTAAAATTTACATTAATGCTATAAGCAGATATATTAATCGTTCTTTCACGTCAAACAGCTTACACTTGAATAAAGAAATGAAAAATTACGGGAAACAACCTCCATCAATAACTAAGATAAAATTATGGAAGAAGAGAAAAAATGTGTATGTGCTTATATACTAGACTAAAATAAGAAATGAAGATGTCTAAACAAATGATAAACTGGGGCAGGAGGTTGTGAAGCCAATGAATCATCTCATACACTTTCATTTAACGTTTAGACTGTTTCCTGCTGTCCGGTTATCAAAAATATTTCGTACATAAAACCGAAGCATGTAATGCTGTATTGACGATAAATACTTGATGCGTTTTGGCTGAATGAGACGCTTTTGTAGTTGAGCTTAGGAAATGTTTCGTTAAAATCGAGATTTTTAATAGAGTGCTTTTGGTTCGATCAGTGCCAGTTCATATGAGGGAAGAATTGAAGGAAGGAAGATTAAGCTTTAACGTCCGCCGACAGCGTGCTCATGGGGGATGGTCACATTAGGGAAGAGTGATTCCGGCTAAGTAATCAAGTTGGAGCAGGTCTGCGGTTTACCCAACGCCACACTTAGGCGTACGTGCTCCAAGGGACTGGTGACGCAAACGGAGGGAAATAAAAATTGGCAGCGGTCGGCGCGAATCATCTGCATGGTAATCACTCGCGCCACACGTGTTCTTATCTGCAGATGGCGCGTCGCTGTCAGCCAAAACTGCTGGTTTCATTTTATCTCATCATCTAGCAGTCTGAATCCACGGCGATTCACTGCACGAGAAATATGTTTGCAATGGCGAACTCCTCATTCACTGAAGGTATATTAAATCGAGAAAAGTACTTCTTTTCACAGGAAGGGAAAGGTTTGAGTTTTAGTCCAATTGCTAAAAAGGTTACTACAGATGGAGAATGAACTCTCACATACTAGTTAGTGGCCATTTTGAAGGAATCATTCTGCCATTCATCGGATAAGATTTAGGGAGAGCGCGGAGAAGGCAAATAACAAAAGCTGTATATACATTCGAACCCAGATCTTCCTGTACACAATTGAGGGAGGTGGTGAGGTGGTTACGGACGAACTCGAATCCCCATCTGGCTATTCACATTTAAGTCTGCATGCTTTCCCTAAAACGATTAACGCAAATGTTTTTCAGGCCTTTATAAATCTGAATTTGCCCACTCTTTCTAATGGCATACTAGAAAACTGGACCAAAACTCCTAATCTGAATCTTTTCCAAAGGAAAGGAAAGGAAAGGAAAGGAAAGGAAAGGGATGGAAAGGAAACGAAGGAAGGTCAGGGTATAACGTCCCGCCTACTGCGCAGTCATTATAGATAATTAACGGGAAGGAAAAGGAAGAAATGTATGGTTTCTACATGTACAGCTACATACAAAGACATAGTATGGTGCACGGAGGACGGCACCATTTATCATTGTGTCATTTCCTTTCTTGTGCCTCTCGAAAATGGAGCGAGGGAAAATCTATCGCTTATGTGCCTTCGTACTAGCCCTAGCTTCCCTTCTCTTCTCTCTTCTACATCTACATAAATACTCCGCTAATCACATTTAAGTGCATGGCGGAGGGTTCACTGAATCGCTTTTATGATATTTCCCTACCATTCCATTCTCTAGTAACACGCGGGAAAAAGGAAAGCCTGAATCTTTCCATTTTAGATCTGATATCTTTTATTTTGTTAAGGTTATCATGTCACCCTATGTAGTGGGCGCTAACAAAATATGTTCGCATTCGCAAGAGGAAATTGTTGGCCGGCCGCGGTGGCCGAGGGGACTGAAGCGCTCCAGTCACGGTCTGCACGGCCACTACGGTCGGAGTTTCGAATTCCCCCTCGGGCATGGATATTTGTGCCGTCCTTAGTCTTAGCTAGTTCATAAGTAGTTTGTAAGTTTAGGGACTGATGACCCCGTAGTTAAGTCCCTTAAGCTTAACAAACATTTGAACATTCAGTGCTCATGTGGATGACTTCACACTTTTCATTGTTTAGGGTCAAATTGCCAATTTTTGCACCATGCAGGTATCTAAATCATTTTGCAGTTGCTTTTGATGTTCAAAAAATGTTTCAAATGTTTGTTGAGCTTAAGGGACTTAACTGCGGGGTCATCAGTCCCTAAACGTACAAACTACTTGTGAATTACCTTATACTAAAGACGACACAAACATCCATGCCCGAGGGGGGATTTGAACCCCCGACCGTAGCGACCGTGCAGACTGTGACTGGCGCACCGCAGACCTCTCGGCCACTGCGGCCGGCTTTTTATCTTCTGATGACTTTACTAACCGATAAACGACATCATCAACCACTAAGAGAGCTGCTCATATTGTCTCCTAAATCGTTTATACAGATTAGGAAAAGTAGAGGCCCTATGACACTTCCACGGAGAACGCCAGATATCACTTCCGTCGCACGCGGTGAAATTCCCTCTATTACAACGTACTGTGTCGTTTCTGACTGGAAATCGCGAATCCAGTCACATAAGTGTGACGATATTACATAAGCCCACAATTTGATCAGAATACGCTTTTGAGGTACAGTAGCAAGAGCCTTCCGGAAATCTAGAAATATGGCGTCGATTTGAGATCCCTTGTTGATAACACTTATCACTTCATGTGAGTAAAGAGCTAGCTGTGTTTCACAAAAAGTATACTGAATCCGTGTTCACTATGGGTCAATGGGTCGTTCTGTTCGAGATAGTTCAAAATGTTTGAGGAAAGTATACGTTCTAAAATCCTGCTGCAAAGCGACGTAAATGATATAGATCTGTAATTTTGCGGAACGCTCCTATTGCCTTTCTTGATTATTGGAGTGATCTGTGCTACTATCCAATCTTTGGGTACAGAACTTTTTCTGAGCGACCGGATGTATATAGAACTATTGCATCATCATACTCTGGAAGGAACCGAATTGGTATACAATCTGGCCCAAGAGACTTGCATTTGTTAGGTGATTTAAATTGCTTTAATATTACACGGATATCTGCTTCTAAATTATACATGCTGGCGGTTGTTCTTGATTCGAATTCTGGAGTATTTGCTTCGTCTTCGATGGTGAAGGAATTTCGGAAAGCTGAGTTTAGAAATTCTGCTTTAGCATAGCTGTCATCCGTAGCATCACCATTGCCATTGCGAACGCTACCATTCATAATAAGAATCAAGAATGCCTGGAAAAGAGCTACGTTTCCAATTGCATGTGATGCTCTTGACTGTTATTTGTAATAAGGAAGATTCAAGTTGCTCAATACCCAACTGCAGTGCGCATGTTGTCGGTTACATTTGTGTTTAACGGATTTTTATACGAAGACGCACAAACACGCTTCATAATATGTACGTACAGCTAAATGGAATAAATGAATAATAATAATCCCTACGTTAACAGTTACCTGTGTTTCTTGTCTATTCATTACTGGACCACTATCTATAAGGCTTACTAACGTGTATAATTACCCCTGTGTGCAGCTATAATTGTTGCTGATTACACTTTAAGTTTCCATTGTAATGAATATTATTTCAGTATAGGCGAGACACTTTGCGAATGTACCTTGGAAGGAAGGAAGGAATCTTAGGGTTTAACGTCCCGTCGACTGCTTGGTCATTAGAGACGGACCTCACGCTCGGACTTTTGGGGAAAGGAACCATCCCGGCATTTGCCTGGAGTGATTTAGGGAAATCACGGAAAACCTAAATCTGGATGGCCGGAGGTGGATTTGAACCACCGTCCTTCCGAATACGAGTCCAGTGTGTTACCACTGCGCCACCTCGCTCGGTAATGTACCTTGTAAGACGCTAAACCGGTAGTGATTTTGATAAATTAAAGTATTATAAAGCCATAGTGGATTTATTTATTACAATATTTAAATTTGGTTGCGGATGCTCACATTTCGTGATAAATTGCTTAGTAATATCAGCACCAAAATTTACTATAATAATAAAGTAGTAATTATTTGTAACCTCTAATTACTTAGTTCTTATACTGCATTCCGATTTTGGTATCACCAATCGTGTCTCACAACCTCACGCCGGGTTAAGCGAAGTGGCGTTTGTTGGGCGCGAATCGTCGCCATTTGGAATGAAGTGGCTGATGTGGAGCAACGCAGGATGATCGTGTGCTTCATTACTGGCCACCTCGCCCCTCATCGACTGCAGCCATTACCGTCCGGATATGAGGCATCAGTCTGCGACAAGAGCAATCGTTCCCCCGTCTCGACACTGGAATGATGCTGCTACCGTCTTACCTAGTTTTCAACTAATAAACTAGAAACGACTCTGTTGGACTATCGTCATCCTGGTTGGGATTTATTGCGTAAATGTAAACCCGGTAGTGGGCTCAGAGTATTATCTGAAGCGCCTGCGCATTCGAATGACTTAAGCTGAATTTCCTGTTTAACACTAGGCAAAATCCTGAAAGTGTGCCCCTCAGGTTACACGAAGCAGTTTTATATTAATCACAAAAAACGTGAATGCATGTAATCTGGACCTCAGACTAGCCACACCTTAGTCATAGAGAACCCAACTGTGTCTATTCCCCTTAACTGTACCACACGTGAACGTATTATCTGAATGTATACAGGTACTTAAACCTATCATTCGCCGTGTTGTTCCTGAACAACAACGTATTAAAAGTTGATTTATACCGTATTTTGTGCATCAATCCTTAAAGTTGCATTTTTGTTGATGAACAACATGCTTCTAGTACGACAGTTTGTCATTTGGTACGGCGTATAGCCACTTCTGAGGCATTAATCTGTCCATCTTGGAGGTTGTGTTGCGTTGCCGTCTGTACGTGGCTGATAGTGTGAGCGTGAGTGTGGTTCATGTTCTTTTATTTTAGCAGTGAATTGTCTTGTCTTTGATGCTACATGCTGACTAGAACTGACTTTTTGATGACCCAATATGTAGAAATTTAAAATCTAATGTGATTAATAACATAATGGAGGGGCACACAGGACGACGTCGAAGGCACTGCTTAAAAACATAAGGCAACATGAATATTCCGCCTATTCGGCGGTCGCTTACGTTTTAAAGACACTTGTAACGCTAAACATAGACACTCACCCCGTTTACATGGGCTCCCAAAACCGAATTTCGTAAACCGATTTCCCAATTCCGCTTTTGGATGGCCATGTAAACACTCCAAAATCGAGATAGAGCTTCTGTGAAGTTTGGAAAGTAGGAGACGAGGTACTGGCGGAAGTAAGGTTGTGAGGCGGCATCGTGAGTCGTGTCGGGATAGCACAGTCGGTGGTGCGCTTGCCCGCGAAAGGCAAAGGTCCCAGGTTCGAGTCCCGGTTCCGGCACATAATTTTAATCTGCCAGGAAGTTTCATATCAGGGCACACTCCGCTGCAGAGTGAAGTTTCATTCTGGAAACATCCCTTAGGCTGTGGCTAAGCCATGTCTCCACCATATCCTTTCTTCCAGGAGTGCTAGTCTTGCGTGTTTGCAGGAGAGCTTCTGTGAAGTTTGGAAAGTAGGAGACGAGGTACTGGCGGAAGTAAAGTTGTGAGGCGGAATCGTGAGTCGTGTCGGGATAGCACAGTCGGTAGTGCGCTTGCCCGCGAAAGGCAAAGGTACCAGGTTCGAGTCCCGGTTCCGGCACACAATTTTAATCTGCCAGGAAGTTTCATATCAGCGCACACTCCGCTGCAGAGTGAAGTTTCATTCTGGAGTTCATAAGTAGTTTGTAAGCTTAGGGACTGATGACCCCGTAGTTAAGTCCCATAAGTTCTACAAACATTTGAACATTTTTTGAGACCGGCCATATTGAAGATTTCTCCACGCACTGATAATTTTTGTTCCTTCCCGCACTTGAGTGGGGTCACGTGGTTAACTATTGATTTGGCAAGATTAATTGAAAGGGTGGCCAGATATTCTTTCTGTCGCCATCTCTATGCTCTAGCAATCAAACGCCAAATTTAACATGGTGAGAATCCCCACATTTCCACACCATAGAATACTTCTTTTCTTTTTAACTAAGCAGTGGCTTTCTTTGACGGTCTACTGCTATTGCTGTGGTCTTCAGTCTGAAGACTGGTCAGACGAAGCACTGCACACAATTTTCCCTGAGCAATCCTAATTATTTCTGCATTAATACTGCAGCCCACATCATTATTTCCAGATGCATCATATCAGCCGATTCGTCCATTTAGTGTAATAAGTTTCATTCTACCCCAATGCCATTAAGTATCTCCTTAGTAGATATTCGATCTACTTATCTTCAGCATTATTCTGTGCATCACATTACGAAAGCTTCTGTTCTCGTCCTGTATGAAATGATTATCGTCCACAATAGACTTGTACAAGACTGTGATGTGCTAAGTTAGCCTCATATTAGAAGCACGGATAATAGTGGAAAGTGACCAGAAGTGTGTAAACGTGCTACAGAAACGAGGTCAGGCCCTCCATCACCAGTTTCCCGACGACCAATGCGAACGTGCATCGATGGCACAACGAGATGTTTAAGCCCAGCTTACGTGATCTGGGGCTTAACCCGCAGTGTGTGGAGGGTTTTGTTCAGTCCGCAGGGAGTTCCGTGCTGTGTTATTTGTATTTTTCGCAACAAGAGTTGGCTATGGACTTGAACCAGGGTGTTTATTTCAACTTTCCCTCTCCTCCATATCATGCGGCTGCGCCCGTCGGCAACATATGTGTTCAATGGACTGCACATATACATTACTCGCCTGAAGTGTACTCGTGCAACCTATCGTACACCCGATCTTGAACCTGCAGGAAATTTGTCCGACTGTTAGGAACAGCTGTTGAAAAGTAGCAGACGTCTCTGCACTGTCTACGACAGTGCTTTTCAACGTTTTCGAATATGCGAACTCCTTACAAGTAAAAATATTCTGGCGACCTTTTCCAAATTAAAATATTCTGCCCAGCCTCCCCCCCCCCCCCAAAAAAAAAAAAAAATCTCACGAACACTAACAAAACTATGGTATCTCAAAGAAAACAATTTTAATCTTCTTTCTTTTGCTTCAGCTGTCTTTTAAATTGTTGGATGGAGTTGATTGTGTATTTTTCGGAGTGGAGCACATATGTTATTTTTACATGATTTCCGACAGAATATGTATTTTGCACTACTGAATCCCTAGTCATTTTATGGTGCAACTTCTTCCTCCTGTGACGACGACCCCCGAGGAAGACTTTACGATCCCCTTGGGGGTTGCGGACTACACGTTGTAAAACATTGGTCTACGGGGTGAAATCGTCAGTACCTTGCTACAGCTGTCCACGCTGTCCTTCTGACCGAAATGAAGTCGTTATCAAGGCTTACGGCGGTGTTACGCGATATTATCACGATGTCTCCAGAAACAACTGTTTTATTTAGTTTTTACCTGATATGTTTATCAATAGCGAGTAGGGAGCTACATGGGGTGACATTGAAACCACAAAGCCAAACACAAATTATTCGCTTTTGGTAATAAAACGCCATTTTCTTGCTGTATTTTACCAAGACGGGTTCCGCCTCCCTAGTTTTTAACTTTTGAATTTGTTATTTATCTGTCTCAGCCGCGCGGAATGGCGGCGTTGTCTAAGGCGTCATGGTAAGGGATGTGCAGCCGTTCCCGCCGGAACTTCGAGTCCTCCCTCGAGTATGGATGTGTGTGTCGTCCTTAGTGTAGATTAGTTTAAGTAGTTTGTAAGTATGGAGTCTGATGATCATAGCAGTTTGGTCCAATAGGTTTACAAACATTTGAACATTTATATGTCTCAAGGTGGTAATTAATTTTGTTTGGAACCTAATTAAGTTACCGTTTTAAGACTGCAAGTCAAATAACACGTTCAAAAAGCAAAGAAATGTAAAAAAAAATATGTAGTGGCAACATTGTGCGATGTCAGACTGTGACTCAGATCCGAAAAAAAGAACCAACCCACTATAGATGTCTTGTAGTAAAAAGAAAGACGAAAAGCGTCTTAGTAAATTAATAAATTGCAGTAAGGAAAAGGGCAGTTTCATTACCGAAAACGAAGACTTCGGCGCTTGCTGCGGAAGATGGCCACACAGCCTTGTTACAATACTTAAAGTATTCCAGAAAACAAGTGCAATTTATTAGCCGCAGTTACACGTTTCTATCATCGAGCATCACATCAGCTAGGTGACAGATCGACGATTTGACACTAAACATAATCCGAAAATCATCTGAGTACGCACTTGTTAGTAACAATTCGACAATATATTCCATATCCATGCATAAAATGTTCAAATATTTGCAGAGCTTATGGGACTTAACTACGGGATCATAAGTTCCTAAACTTACAAACGACTTATGAACTAGCTTATACTAAAGACGGCACAAACATCCATGCCCGAGAGGGGATTCGAACACCCGACGGCAGCGGCCGTGCAGACCGTGACTGGCACGCAGCAGACCGCTCGGCCACCGCGGCCGGCATCCATACATAGGAGTAACATCTACATTCATTTAACCTTTCGTACTGGCAGAATAACTATAAATAAATGGTCCGTAATACAACACCAGAAATATGAAACTCACTTCCTATATTTCACATGGCAACTTCCAATTTTAGAGCTCCCATAAACGCACAAAATGGTTTAAGCACGTAGACGGAGAATTGGCGTACCATAATTAATCCGCAACAGGTTTAGTTTTGGAGAAAATGATTTAATTGCTTGAAATAAATAATGGTAATTAAGAAAAAAAATGTCAACTTAATAACCAATTTTTTCCAAGAATTTTCTCAACCAAACGAAGACTAAGAACAACTGACATATTTGAGGTCTAGATTTGCAAAAACAAAAATGTTAATGAAATGAAATATAAAACTAATTCCTTGGAATTAATTGTTGTCATAAAGAAAAACTTAATTGATGGTTTGAAGACAATTGAAGTATTTAACGAACAACTGCTGTAGCCGCGGCGGAGAGGCCAAGCGCATTGAAGCGCTATGCTCCGATACGCGAGGCCGTTCCCCTTCGGGGGTTCGAATCCTCCCTCGGGCATGAATGTTTGTGTCGTCTTTAATATAAGGTGGTTCATAAGTAGTTTGTAAGTTTAGGTATTGATGACACCGCAGTTAAGTCTCTTAAGCTGTACAAACATTTTTTGAACAACACTGAAAATGGAGTATCAAAAAGTTCCTCTCTTTGAGAAATATAAGTTTTTGGCATAAAAAACTTACATTGGTGTGAGATTTAAGTGCAAAATGCTGCAGTTGCAGTCGAAATACTAAATTTAGGGACTTTCGAGAGTATAAGATTCTTGGAACGCAAATGATGTGTCCTGAATGAAGTACATATAAAGGTGTAGCTGTTTTAGATAGAAGAGTTTAATTCGTACATTTGATTTTTAAAGTGGCTTCATTCCTATCAAGTGTTGAATTTAGAATAACAGATTCTAAGAAGAGAAATGAAGTGTCAAAAAGGTGATCTATTTGAGTTCCTAGTTATTTAGCTCATAGCCGCGCCGGAGTGACCGCACAGTCTGAGGCCTCATCTTATGGATTGCGCGTCCGTTGCCGTCAGGGATTCGAGTCCTCCCTCGGTCATGAGTGTGCATGATGTCCTCATATACGTTATTTTAAGTAATTTGTAAGTCTAGGGACCGATGACCTCAGCAGTTAGTTCCCCTAGGTTTACAAACAATTGGAAATGTTTTATTTGGCTCATGAAAAGGTATATTGGTGGGATATTTGTCTGTCAAAATGGTTATAATCTGATCAAGTACTAATTTTAGGACGTTACGAGAAGCGAAGACCCTACGAAAGCAAGTGAGTTATCAACAAAATCATGATTACAGAAGAAAATTTTAATATTACAAATTTTTGAAGGGAAATCGGTCAAATGTTTTTTGAAATGATTTACCTAAAAACAAGAAATAAAATACGTTGGAGAAATTTTTAACGTGCCTTCGAATTACGCCCAAAATCAACTACAGAAAATAAAGCAGGTGAAATTATTTCCCTTCTTACAAAACCACATGGGCATTGCATTTTTGTATTTTTTTTAAAATATTTATGGTACGTTGAGTTCGGGCCTCAAATAGTAAACACACAAAGCCATTAAATACAACTCTAAAAAATTCTCGAGAAAATTGAATTTGAAGTTCTACAAGCACTTTGAAATATCTGTTACGGTGTCAAATATTCCGACTGTCGGCGTAGCTCGTTTGTGAGCTTTGAGAGTTGTTCATCAAGTGAACATAGATTTGGAGGTTCAAATACCATCATATTCTAAATTTTTTTCATCGTGTTGAAATGCTTCAACCAGTTAAATACAAAATTCATCATCTATATGGTAATTAACACATTTTAATCGTTATTATTTTATGAAAAATGCATACATTTTTGTTTATTCTTAATTTTGTATGTAGATGAGGTGAAGACATTGTTGTCACCTGACGAAGACTGTCTAGGTGGGCTACGCTGGAAAATCCATTAGGACTTATGCAGACGACTTTCCAAAAGCAGCATCGTAGCTCTTCACAAAGTGAATAAGCAAAGGCAACCGTCGACATCTCATAGTAAAGCCAGTAAGTACTGTAGAAAATGTATATTGCGATTCTTTTAAATTGAAACATTTTTAACAACCTTTTATAAAAATATAGAAAATTATGAACAAACAAATATACGTGCATTCTTCATAAATAATTATGATTAGATATGTGTTAATTACCATATGTTTTTTACATTTTAATGGTTGACACATTCGAAAACAACGAAAGAAAGAATAAGATTATAGTGAGATTCGAAGCATCGAACCTAAATTAGATTTATCGACAATGTACAACACTACCATTTCTTTCTTTCTGGCTACGCCGAAAACTGGATTATTTGACATCGTAAGGGGGCGTCTATTAATCACGTGGGGTGTTTGAGGGGAAGAGGTTGGACCCGAAATACCAAATCTCGCGTGGGGTGAGGGGGTGGGGAGATGAGGTCTCGGCAAATCTCACGCAATTTTTTCCGCAAGAAACAGTGTAAAATTGCGAGGTAACCGAGTTAAATTAAGTAAATCATGTTTCACGTTTTAAATATGACTAAATCCTACACAATAACATTTATCGCACTCATGAAAACGCCACATACTAACACAGTAGCCCCACTATAAAGACAACACAAACATCCTTGCCCGAGGGAGGATTCGGAGCTCCGACGCGAGAGGCCGCGCGATCCGCAGCGTGGTACTCCAGACCGCTCGGCTACTCCCGTGCAGCATTTATCTACAAACCAAAGGCGTTCACTCGGTATAGGAAAGGAGTATTTCATGATTTGACTAGCGGCGTAACAACAGGGTGAACAATGCAAGTGCCTGAGACCACTAATTCTTCACTTGTGGTTGTCCTGTTACAGCGAGCGCATTGTAGCCTTGTGGTGAAAGAAACAACGTAATGGCACGTGTGTTTTGACATCCATTTACAATTTTAGTTGGCTCATGAACTAATTGTTCGAAGCAGTTCTCAGAGAATGCGTTGAGTGCAATTTCGCACGATGTTTTATGCGTACCTCCTGATTTGAAAATATAATTTCGCCACCAAATTGAGGGTAAATAAAATCACCGCCTATTATCATTGTGTGAGTCGGGTACGTGTTTGCAATTAGACACAGGTTTTTTCTGAACCTTTCTGCTATTGTATCGTCATAGTCGGGGGGCCGGTGAAAGGAACCAATTATTAACTTTTTTACGGTTTACGAATACAACCTGTGCCCATAATAACTCACAGGAACTATCAACTTCAACTTCACTACACGATAGACTACTTTTGACGGCGACTAACACGCCTCCACCTATTTTGTTTAATCTATCCTTTCTGAACACAGTTAGATCGTTTGCAAAATCTTCTGCTGAACTTATTTCCGGCTTAAGCTATCTTTCACTACCTATAATGATATGTGTTTCGTTGCTTTCTATTAACGCTTGGCGTTCTGGTACTTTGCTGACACAGATACGACCATTTACAACTGTCATATCGATAGTTCCTAGATCTACATTTCTCCTGTGATCGACCTGCACCCTTTGAGACAGCCCATTTAGTGTTTCCCCAAAGCTCTCTACCCTAAAAAACCGCCCAGTCCACGCCACACAGCCCCCGCTACCCGTGTAGCCGCTTCCTGCGTGTAGTGGATGCCTGACCTATTTAGCGGAACCCGGAACCCCACCACCCGATGGCCAAGTCGGTCGTAGAACCGTCTGTACCAGAGGTTCACAGTCGGCCCTGTAAACTACGCAGCTCTGCTTTCATCTTGCTTTCATCTTGCAAGCAAGACTGGCAGTCTTTACCACTTCAGGTAGTCGCTCAAAACCTGAGAGGATCTCTTCAGATACAAAGCAACACACATCCTTAGTACCGACGTGAGCCACCACCTGCAGTTGGCTGCTCCCCGTACCCTTCCGGAAGGACCCGATCCACATCTGGAATGACTCCACACGGTATACACATGGAGTGCACGTTGGCCTTCTTCCCCTCTTTGCCAGCCATCTCTCTAAGGAGCTCCATTACCCGCCTAACGTTGGAGCTCCCAACTACAAGCAAATCCACCCTCTGTGAAAACCCGGATCTTGAAGACTGTGTGGTGGCTTCAGGATGAGAGACACCATCCGGCTCAGGAACATTGTCCTGAATAGATATGAATGCATATCGTTGTACGAATGCTAGTATCTACTTTTGTTCCGCTGTTCGATTCTTTCTGTGATTCTATACATTCTGCCTTAAATACAAGCCTTAACTAGGCTAAAATAAAGAAAACCAAATTACGTTTTAAATAAATCCACCGTAATAAGCCCATGAACCACAGACATTGCCGAGGTGGGGTGTCTTGCGTGCCTCAACGATACAGATAGCCGTACCGTAGGTGCAACCACAACGGAGGGGTATCTGTGGAGAGGCCAGACAAACGTGTGGTTCCTGAAGAGGGGCAGCAGCCTTTTCAGTAGTTACAGGGGCAACAGTCTGTATGATTGACTGAGCTGGCCTTGTAACATCAGCTAACGTGGCTCAGCCACACAGCTACTGCGAACGGCTGAAAGCAAGGGGAAACTACAGCCGTTACTTTTCCCGAGGACATGCAGCTCTACTGTATGAACATATGATGATGGCATCCTCTCGGATAAAATATTCCGGAGGTAAAATAGTCCCCCATTCGGATCTCCGGGCGGGGACTACTCAGGAGGATGTTGTTATCAGGAAAGACAATACTGGCATTCTACGGATCGGAGCGTGGAATGTTAGATCCCTTAATCGGGTAGGAAAATTAGAAAATTTAAAAAGGGAAATGGATAGGTTGAAGTTAGATATAGTGGGGATTAGTGAAGTTCGGTGGCAGGATGAACAGGATTTCTGGTCAGGTGAGTACAGGATTATAAATACAAAATCAGTTGGGGGTATCACAGGAGTAGGACTGATAATGAATAGGAAAATAGGAATGCGGGTTAACTACTATGAGCAGCACAGAGATCGCATTATCTTTGTCAAGATAGATACGAAGCCAACACCGACAACAGTACTACAGGTTTATATGCCAACTAGCTCTGCCGATGATGAGGAGATCGAAGAAATATATGAGGAGCTAAAGGAAATTATTCAGACAGTTAAGGGAGAGGAAAACTTAATTGTGATGGGAGACTGGAATTCTGTAGTAGGAAAAGGAAGAGAAGGAAAAATAGTAGGTGAATATGGACTGGGCAGGAGGAATGAAAGAGGAAGTCGCCTGGTAGAATTTTGCACGGAACATGATTTAATCGTAACAAACACCTGGTTTAAGAATCACAAAAGAAGGTTGTATACATGGAAGAGACCAGGAGACACCGGAAGGTATCAGATAGATTTTATAATGGTAAGACATAGATTCCGGAACCAGGTTATAAACTGCAAGACGTACCCAGGGGCAGATATAGACTCTGACCATAACTTCTTAGTCATGAACTGTAGGCTGAAACTGAAAAAATTGCAGAAAGGTAGGAAAATAAGGAGATGGGACTTAGATAAATTGAAGGAAAGTGAAGTTGTGGAGAATTTCAGAGGGAGATTTAGGCAACAATTGACAAAAACAGGGGGAAATAAAACGGTAGAAGAGGAATGGGTAGCATTGAGAGATGAAATAGTGAAGGCAGCAGAGGACAAAATAGGTAGAAAGGCAAGACCTACAAAAAATCCTTGGATATCAAAGGAAATACTAGATTTAATTGATGAAAGGAGAAAATATAAAAATGCAGTAAATGAAATAGGCAAAATGGAGTACAGACGATTAAAAAATGAGATTGACAGGAAGTGCAAAATGGCTAAGCAGGAGTGGCTAGAAGCCAAATGCAAATCTGTAGAAGAATGTATAAGAAGGGGAAAAGTAGATACCGCCTACAGGAAAATAAAAGAGACATTTGGGGACAAGAAAAGCAACTCTACGAATATCAAGAACTCAGATGGGAAGCCGGTTCTCAGCAAAGAAGGGAAAGCTGAAAGGTGGAAAGAGTACATAGAGCAGCTCTACAAAGGAAATGAACTTACAGACAATGTGGTAGGAAGGGAAGAGGAGGTAGATCAAGATGAAATAGGAGATGCTATACTGAGAGATGAATTTGACAGAGCCTTGAAAGACCTAGGTCGGAACAAGGCCCCAGGAGTAGATGACATACCCTCAGAGCTACTAAAGTCTCTGGGAGAGCCAGCCATGACAAGACTATTTGAACTGGTGTGTAGGATTTATGAGACAGGCGAAATACCCTCAGACTTTAAGAAAAATGTAATAATCCCCATTCCAAAGAAATCAGGCGCAGACAGGTGTGAAAATTACAGAACCATCAGTTTGATAAGTCATGGTTGCAAAATTATAACACGAATTATCTACAGGAGAATGGAAAAGCTGGTAGAAGCTGACCTCGGGGAAGATCAGTTTAGATTCAGGAGGAACATAGGAACCCAGGAGGCAATACTCACTTTACGTCTTATCTTAGAAGATAGATTAAGGAAAGGCAAACCTACATTTTTAGCTTTTGTAGATTTGGAGAAAGCATTTGACAATGTTGACTGGAATACACTCTTTCAAATTCTGAGTCAGCAGGGGTAAAATATAGGGAAAGGAGAGTTATTTATAACTTGTACAAAAGCCAAACCGCAGTTATTAGACTCGAAGGGCATGAAAGGGAAGCATCAGTTGGGAAGGGAGTAAGACAGGGTTGTAGCCTTTCTCCGATGTTATTCAATTTGTACATCGAGCAGGCGGTGAAGGAAAGCAAGGAAAAATTTGGAATAGGGATTAAAGTACAGGGGAAAAAATAAAAACATTGCGTTTTGCTGATGACATTGTAATTCTGTCAGAGACAGCATAGGACCAGGAAGAGCAGTTGAATGGAATGGACAGTGTGTTGAAGAGAGCATATAAAATGAACATTAACAAGAGCAAAACAAAAATAATGGAATGCGGTCTCATAAAATCGGGCGATGCTGAAGGAATTAGATTAGGTAAAGAAACAATGAAGGTGGTAGATGAATTTTGTTACTTGGGTAGTAAAATAACATGTGATGGTCGCAGTACAGAGGATGTAAAATGCAGAATGGCAATGGGAAGAAAAGCTGTTTGAAAAAGAGAAATTTGCTATCATCGAATATTAATTTAAGTGTAAGGAAGTCTTTTCTGAAGGCATTTGTGTGGAGTGTTGCCTTGTACGGGAGTGAAACATGGACGATAAGCAGTGCGGACAGGAAGAGAATAGAGGCTTTTGAAATGTGGTGTTACAGAAGAATGCTGAAGATTAGGTGGGTAGATCGCATAAACAATGAAGAAGTACTGAACAGAATTGGTGAGAAAAGGAATTTTTGGCATACCCTGACTAAAAGAAGGGATCGCTTGGTAGGACACATTCTTAGACATCGGGGAATCGTAAATTTAGCATTGGAGGGAAGTATGTGGGGCAAAAAATCACAGAGGGAGACCAAGAGACGCGTATAGTAAGCAGATTCAAGTGGATGTGGGTTGCCGTTCTTATGAGGAGATGAAAAGGCTTGCTCAGGATAGAGTAGGGTGGAGAGCTGCATCAAACCAGTCTCCGGACTGAAGACCATAACAACAACAAGCACAGATTAACGAATTTACACTAAAACAGCATTTTGAAAAATTCCACGTGAGTTTAAGGGAGGGAGGAAGACAAGAAAAATCTCACGCCATCTCACCAGTGGGGAGGGAGTCGAAACAACACCCAAATGATCTCACGTAATTGACGTCCCTTAAACGGCATTTAAATGTGAAAAACTTCAGACTCGATTGTTTCGAGAATTTTTGTGGGTTGCATCGACTGGCTTTGGGTGGTTACTATTTGAGGTCTGAACGTCACGAACAACAGGTATGAAAAATTACAAAAATCGGACAACCATGTGGTCTCCTTGTTAGTTGTAGAAAAATCAGTGCCGCGGTGGAGTAGCCGAGCGGTCTAAAGTGTCTCGCTGCGGAGCGCGCGGTTGCTCGCCGTGGAGGTTCGAGTCCTCCCTGGGGCATGGGTGTGTGTGTGTTTGTCCGTAGGTTAGTTTACCTATATTTAAGTAGTTTGTAAGCTACGGACTGATGACCACGCTGTTTACAGAAATTTGAACACATTTTTTGAAAAATCAGTTCACAAGCTTCTGACAGCACTCTTTTCGTTTTTATATCTTTTTATTTTACGTACGATAAACGTGAGTTGCAGTACTAGACTTGCAGTTTGGAGCAGAGTTTCAGCGTGTGGCGTTTGTTTTTGCGCGGTGTTATCTGTATGAGAATATGAGCAGGAAGTTGGCTGTATTTGCGGGGCAGCTGGAACGGAGCGGCGCCGACAAAGGCGGCGAGGAGCTGCACGCGTTAATGAAGCGTGCGTGTGGCTAGCCGCGCCTCTTTGCTCGCACCTTATCTGCAGCCGTCAATATAAACAAATAGTTCATTTTAGCCGCGCGGTCTTAGGCGCCATGGCACGGATCGCGGGCTCGCTCCCGTCAGAAGTTGCAGTCCTCTCTCCGGCATATGTGTGTTTGTTTTCGTGTTAGCATAACTTTATTTAAGACAGTTTTAATAGTTCGTAAGTATAGGGAGCGAAGATCTCCGCATTTTCGTCCCTTAGGTTTACAATCGCTTGGACATTTCGTTTAGTTAATTTTAATTGCACCATCGTTGACGTACATTACGTAACAAAAAATGTGAGGCACACAGCTGTGTAGCAGGAAACGGAATGAAACTTCGCAGATGGAGAGGGTGTGTGGTGTTACTTCACTGAGCACAAACGCGCCTCTTATTTGCGAAGAACTTGGCTGTTTGAGCCCTTCTGGTCTGCGTGCATACTCTGAAGGGTGTGATAAACCCATATATCCTCTCATCGAACGATGTGGCGCAGTGGTAACACAATGGACTCCTATTCGGGAGGACGGCTGTTCAAAACCGTATTCTGCCATCTTCATTAAGGTCTTCCATGATTTCCCTACAACACTCCAGGCAAATGCACGCCCGATTTCTTCCTCCATCCCTGACAAAACCTATGCGAGCGTGTGCTCCGTTTGTAATGACGACGATGTCGACCGAAGATTAACTTGCTTACTTCCTTTCCTTCACACCCTGTCATGAGGTGAGCGGCACCTAAGCTATTGTAATTGGTCCGTCACATTCTGGATACTGCCACTGGGGCACAACTGACGCCCAAGCTGGCCTCACATGTCTTCTGTTGTTGTCATATGCCCTATGTGGAGGATAACTGTCCAGTTGACAACTGCTACCAGTTAATTCTTATATCTAAAAAAAGTACTAGTTTCATATGAAATTTTTTCGTAAATCGTTATTATTAAACGGTAATCGCAGCATATAGGTTTATAATAAACAAAGTGAAAGTAATATGCTCGTTTAAAAATGTCAAATACGCTGCAGTGACTATCCAGTGCACGCGCGGCTATGGCCTCCCTAGGGCTCCGCTACTGCGTCGGGAGTTTGAATCGAAATTGAAAATGAAATGTCTGTAAATCTATCGGACCAAACTGCGTGGTCATCAGTCCGTAGCTTACAAACTACTTACACCTAGGTAAACTAATCTACGGACAAACACATACACCCATGCCCCAGGGAGGACTCGAACCTCCACGGCGAGCAACAGCGCGCTCCGCAGCGAGTTTGAATCCTCCCTCGGGGATGTGTGTGTGTGTGTGTGTGTGTGTGTGTGTGTGTGTGTGTGTGTGTGTGTGTGTTATCCGTAGCATAATTTAAAGTAGTTTGTAAGTATAGAGTCTGGTTCCTTAAATTTTAGACAGGCACCACGGTTTTACAGTGGTTATACACTAATGGTTTTAAACAGAGACTCCGTTTCGCTACATTCCGTTCCGTAGTGTAGCACTACCGTGTTATCAGCATTCGCCTTCCTAACGAAAATGCCGTTTTTTTCTTTCTATTTTCAGCAAAATTTAACGTGATCCTGAAGGCACTGGAACAGATGTGGCGTCTTCAGGACGATATGCTCCGATTTACTTAGTGCACAACATACTTGCAGTGCCTGAGAAGTTAACGTAGCTGCAGCTGTACAAGACATCGTCTCCAAGTTGCAGAATAGGTTGGAGTAATTGTGGGAGGAGGTTGGCTGGCAGTGAAAATAAGCTCCGAATGGTAAACCAACTGCCGGACTGTGTCGATCCGCCTGCCATCTTCTCAGGCGGCTTGTAGTGATCTTTACACGCCTCCCAATACGGCACTGCCTTTTTGCACACGGCTTCTTACTCCAGAGAGCAGATCTCCCAATATGTAGCGTGGAAATGATTGTAGTCCATAGTTTAACTGCGAGCATTTTATATCGTGCTGAGAGGGCAGAAGCGAATCTTTATGGGGGCCTGCCTTCTGTTTTAGGATAATGATACTTGTGTTGTCAAAGTTTTCAATTTTTGTGATTTAGTTATAAGTTGGCGCAATGGATAGGTCGTGAAAACGGATCAATCGAGAAAACTGGAAAAAGCAAAAGATAAAAACTGAACGGTCCATGCGAAAGATAGGCAGCGTCAAGCAGATTGTGAACGTTTGAGTGCTGTGGTCCTGTGGGTAGCATGAAGGTCTGTGGTACAAGAGGTACTTGGTTGAAGCCTTCCCTCAAACGAAAATGTTTAGTTTCGCAAAATTATGATCTGTCCGTCCGTTCATTGACATCTCTGTCCACTGTAATCAGTTTAGTGTCTGTGTTTTGCGACCGCAGCGCAAAACCGTGCGATTAGCATATGAAAGGAAGTGCCTCTCCAATGGGAACCTAAAACATTTCATCGCAAGGTGATAGGTCAAACCGATTCCTTCACAGGAAAACACGTCTGATGTATTCTATACGACGCTGGTGACGGTATGTGCGTCATATGACAGGCATCTCTTGTCGACCCACCTAACTTGTACAGTTGGTGAATGGGTAAAGAGATTCTACCTCGCCAGATTTAGGTTTTCTTGTGGATCTGATAATCACTCCTAAGAAAGTAATGAAAACATAAGAGTTTGACACATAAACTGCAACAAATGAATGCAACAGTGTCACAGTCTGAAAATGAAAAAAAAAAAAAAAAAAGTTATCGCCTGTGGGAAGGCTCGAACCCCGGATCCTATCGGTCTGCTATTTCTCGTGTTAGCCACAGGACTATGACGCTCCTGCTCAGACTATATGCTCCATGTTACTTACCATTCGCATATACTACTCTTTTTTATATTTTGCTTATTTTTTTCGTAGTTCCACACAACTTCCTGTTTTGTCGATTGATCTGTGTTCAGTTTTTCAAGGCCTATCCACTGCGCCAACTTATAACTAAATCTGAGGGGGCTGCGATGGGGAGGTTCCCTTGTTAGTATGCTACAGAGTGCCTGGCTCATCCGTTTTATTCCTGTCTCAGCCAGCCACGTCAATCTGTCTAGTTGTTTTAACTTATTTTTAGACAATCATTTAATCGAGACATGAAACGACCTTTTTGTGATCGAGTATAGTTTCTCACAGTGTTTGTCACATTGTTGTTACCCTTCATTTCTGTTGTTCGTCACCAATTTTCTTTGATGTAGTTTAGTGACACTCGGCCCTCACTGTTCTCATCTAATAATCATCATCGTCTACTATGCAGCCGTCACAAAACATTATATTATTATTATAATGTTTGTAAATCTATCGGACTCAACTGCGTGGTTATTAGTCCGGAGCTTACAAACTACTTAAACTGAGGTAAACTAACGTAAAGATAACACAAACACCCATGCCCGAGAGGGGACTTGAACCCTCGGCGGCGAACGGCCGCGCGCACCGCAGCACGGTCCCCAGTGCGCACGGCTTATCCGCCGTCACTGTTACTTCCTAAACGAATTTCTCAAATGTTCAAATGTTTGTACAACTTATGGGACTTAACTACGGGGTCATCAGTCCCTAAGCTTACAAACTACTTATGAACTACCTATGACTAAGGACGGCACAAATATCCATGCCCGAGGGAGGATTCGAACCCCCGACCGTAGTGGCCGTGCAGACCGTGACTGGAGCGCCTTAGTCCCCTCGGCCACCGCGGCCGGCAAACGAATTTCTGACGGTCCTGTCTAGATTTCTCTAACGATTGTGTGCAAACCTGTAATTGCACAATGAATCATTTATTTATGTACCATGTGCAACAATCCACATTTCGTGAAACATAAAATCATTTATCTTAAAATGTGTACGACATGTTTATTCTTGAATTTTTCCTTTACACATTTTACATGTACACTGTAATTCGTAAAAATACTGGTCTATATTAAGAGGTCAGAAAATAAGAGTTAGAGTATTTTCTTGAATAAAATTGCATAGTCTTGTTTTTCCGACTATTGACCGTATTTCACAGTTCTGTTTCTTTCCGACTCGCCCACATTTGAGGTCGACGTTGTATACAGTATAGCCCTTGATATCTTTGTAAGTATCGTCATTTAGTAATGTTTTCATTCACACCTTTAATATTTCCGAAATTTTCAAAAATGTTCACTTTCACTCTTTTGAAAATCTGGACCCTGATTGTCAGCAAGCCGTCAGAAAACAGTCGACTACACGCTGTTTATGAGAAGAGAACCTGCAGGGAAGTCTGCAAATACGGCAGTGAAATCCTCAATAGTTTTATGCACGTAAAACATGTTTTTAATATTGTATAGCTGGGGTAAAAAGTGAATAATTACAGAACAACCGCCAATCAAAGTCCTTTTTTAACTGTGCTGTCATTTCGCTGCATTGCGGCTGACAGTTCGGAGTCCATTATATACCGACGGAAATTTGGACTGCCAGTTGTTACTCTCTTTAACCCTTTCGTTCCCAGTGTTATTCCTGGATAATAACGTATTAAAAGCTGGTTTATACCCTATTTTGTGTATCGGTATTTAAAGTCACAAGGTTGTTGATGAACAACTTGCTTCTAGTACGACATTTTGCCGCTTGGTACGGCGTGTAGCCACTTCTGAGGCATTATTGTATCGGCCTTGGAGGTTGTGTCACGTTACCGTCTGTATGTTGCTGTGAGTGTGAGCTTGAGTGTGGTTCATGTTATTTTATTTGGGCAGTGAATAGTCTTGTCTTTGGAGCTGTGGCGAAGATTATTCTAGCATTATTGATTTGGCAGTGTTAACTATCAACCAAAAAACGTCCAAGTAATAAAATACCTCGATACAAACATCTGTGTTGCGCATGAAATACATGACATACAAAAACAGTAGTTCGATGAATAATTATAAAACACACATTTTGATGTTTAGTACACTGTATTAATACAGAAAACACTGAATTTTAATTTTCCAAGCTTAATTCATAATGTAGGAATGAAAGGGTTAATAAATTATCCATTATTCGTGACGTATCTCTCCCTTTCCCCCTTCCCCTTCGTTCTCCTGTTAACACTCAGTGCGATAGCTATTTTCCTGATTCCTTTATTTATTATAGTCTTGTACCGAACAGAAAATGTTAGTTCTACAGTTTTATAAGTATTTTTCTCACGTAGTAGTGTCTCTCAGAACTAAAGTATAGGTTATGGTGTTGTACGTGTTAATTTCATGTGATAAGCATGATCCATAGCTTGTTGATAAAACATACATTTTTTATGCTGTTCAAATGTTTGTTATGTTTAGGGGTCTTAACTGCGGGGTCATCAGTCCCTGACCTTACAAACTACTTATGAACTAACTTATACTAAAGACAACACAAACATCCATGCCCGAGGGGGAGTCAAACCCTCGAAGGGGAACGGTTTAGCTCATCGGAGCATAGCACCTCAATGCGCTCGGCCACTCCGCCGCGGCATTTGGTGCTGTGTTTAAATGTTTGTATAGCTTATGGGACTTAACTACGGGGCCATCAGTTCCAAAACTTACAAACTACTTATGAACTAGCCAAGACTAAGGACGACACAAATATCCATGCCCGAGGGGGCATTCGAACCCCCGACCGTAGGGGCCGTGCAAACCGTGAGTGGAGCGCCTCAATCCCCTCAGCCACCGCGGCCGGCTTGGTGCTGTGATCAGTGATCTGTCGCCAGGCAACACGTTCAGACAACGCAGCAGGGTTTTGCACGGAGTTGTTTGGTGTAGTCACACAGGCTCCTTTAAAGTCAATTTTATATACCTTTTCGGCAATGCCGCTATATTTTCACTAAACATACGCCTGTTCCTATAGTCAGGCTCAGTAATAACATCAGTTTTCTATATGATATTCATGATCTGCATACATGGGTTGTTGGAAACTGAAATTCGCGTGCATTTGTCTGTAGACTGTTAAGTGATGACGATAAACATTATTTGATTGGTAAGGGACTAAAAGGTGAAGTTTTGATCTAGCACCCTTTCTCCCTGCTGGAAGGTTCCCACAAAACTCATTTTATATATACGAAAATGCCATTTATGCAGTTATGGGCATTTTTCCAACTATTTATAAGCCTATGAAAACAAATTTGAGTCTGGCGCGAGGGTAGCTCCAGGTAATCGCTGTGACTGAATGGCGTAGTGGTCCGAATGAAATTACCATCTGATTACAAATTTTCAACTTTCCCCCTTGATTTAATTCAATCCCCTCTGGTAACGATACAACTTTCTTTGTGTCTTAATTTTTTCTTACTTTCTGTCTGTTCTATAATTTGATAATTCCATGATTGCCGTACCATGTCCCTGTTGTGATAGTGCTTGTGTTTTGGCCCCATCACAAGTTGTTCACGTACGTAATTAATGAGCCTATGGGTGTCATCGCAAAAACAGAAAGATCGTCTGTGTCTCCGTTTGAGGCCATGTAAATACAGCCTTAGCCACTGAACACAATTTAAATATTTATAGCATGCTGGGTGGCACAGACAGCAACTTGAATTATTCAACCAATTCGTTAAATAAACTTGAAAGTTGCACAGAAGTAGAATTTATTATTGACGACTGTTTTTGGACCTATTTTAGTCCATTATCAAGTCAATCAATAAGCTCTACAGTTACAAAACACATAACCGCTGGATAAAATGACTTTCATGTGGAGCTGGACAGACTCTAAACTAAACTGCTGAACTTTCCACTTGGGCTTTAAGTTACTTTACATAAAATTTTTGCTCTAGCAATTTTGAACTACTTTCAGTGCATATTATCTAAACGTTTACTACATATTAGTTAGTTTTATTCACACGCAACATAAATATATGCAGTTAAACAGTGTCTTACGTTTGATAAATGAGTATAATTTTGTTGTTGTACTGTAGGGCTGGAATAATTTCCAGAAATTTATTTCTCATATGCCAGTAACCGATATATTTTACGGATGGAATGTTGTTTTGTGATAGCGTAAGCGTAGCATCTTCTTTGGCCCCCCGTACGTAGAGCCACTGAGCCGCGACTACCAACAGCAAAGTATTGATTGAATGCTGTATTGGCAGTCCAACTGCACCAATCATTTCCGCTGCGAAATTTAATGCACAAAACGCTGGCGGTCGTCACATTACGTGCGATCCCTGGTCGACCTGTCAGTCCTCATTGCATCTAAAATGCAGCTGCGGTTTCTGCTAATTTCGCATGACGAATATGGATGGCATTCACTCGTCACGTGCAATACGAGCTGTGTATTGTAGACTTGATCCCCACTGCAACAAGGGAGCTGCGAAGCGTGAACTGCAGCGGAACGAGTGACAAACAACATTTCGGAAATGTCACAAGCGCTGCCCGCTGAGTCGCATTAAACTCTCCTATAGAATAACTGCTACTGCTGTTTCACTTCGTAGAGCTATCTGTTATTAGTTTCCTCTTTGATCCAAGACTTTTACTGAAAATACACACATAAAATTCACTAAAAAAAGCAACAACGACTCTTTCTGCAGGTAATCATCCAGAGGATCTAAGCGGGTCAAAATTTTTTTAGAGCAAGGTTGAACACGAAAATGGCGAAGGTAGCTATAGAATGAAAGCGAGCGTATGAATTACCATATTAAGACGCATTTATATTTATTTTTTTAGCCTGATCAGATTGGGGACATCAGGCTCTCTCTTACATCGGACCAGGGTTTTACACATACAGTACTTCTTTACATGTGAGTTACCTATAATATAACAATGATTTTAATAGATAAAAATTAATAACATAATTTATACTGATTGAATACATACAAAAGGATGTAAATAAATAGTATTGACTTAACTCTAATAGTATTACTACTAGCAGTACCACTGAGACACCTTCTGCTGCTGCAGATAGTAGAAATAACAACATTGATATTAGCAGATACAAGATGTACTTTTGAATATATAGAAACTGGTTAAGGCATGGCGAATTCTGACAGGGGGAAGTTAGGAAAGCTGTACTTGCCGAGAGCAACGGCAATCGGCGAATATCTGTCAGGAGGAATGGATGTGACGTTGTAACAGGAGCGTAGGGTAATAAAGACTGCCGGCCGCGGTGGCCGAGGAAATTGAGGCGCTCCAGTCACGGTCTGCACGGCCACTACGGTCGGGGGTTCGAATCCCCCTCGGGCATGGATATTTGTGCCGTCCTTAGTCTTAGCTAGTTCATAAGTAGTTTGTAAGTTTAGGGACTGATGACTCCGTAGTTAAGTCCCATAAACAATACAAACAAACAAACGTAATAAAGACTGGCGTAGTTATTGCTTTAGTAGATAATCCATTAAATGTCGTTTGAAGCTGCCAGTGTTATTCAGTTCTCTGATATAGTGAGGTAGATTGTTCCAGAGTCTGGTTCCTTCTACTGAAAAGGATGTTGAGAAAACGGCTGAGTGATGGATAGAGACAGAAAGGGTTTTGCTCTGACAGGAACGAGTATTTCTGTTATGTTGATCAGATAAGAGTGTTAAGGTCGAGGAAAGATATGAGGGACAGTGTAGACTTAATGAAAGCTGTTAACCGGGTATCAACAAACCATTAACAGCCACTGAGAAGCAGGGCAATGTAAAACCAATTCCAGTATACTAAAGAATACAAACGTCACAGTGACATGCAATAAAATTGGCCAGGTTAGCGAAAAATGCAGAATATACAGAGTAGTCGAACAAGGAAATTCTGTAGATATTCTTAGATCCTGTCATTGGGCAGACAGATGTGAAATGTGTACCGCTATTAGTAAATCAAGGCCGGCCGCAATGGCCGAGCGATCTGCGGCGCGCCAGTCACGTTCTGCACGGCCACTACGGCCGGGGGTTCGAATCCCCCTCGGGCATGGATATTTGTGCCGTCCTTAGTATTAGCTAGTTCATAAGTAGTTTGTAAGTTTAGGGACTGATGACCCCGTAGTTAAGTCCCATAAGCTCTACAAACATTTGAACATTTAGTAAATCAAGCCTCGATTTCGTTACTTTCAATATATGGCGTTGTACTTTTACCTGCATCACAAGGAATCGAAGGCGATCTCAGACGTATTATAGATAATCAGTTGCTATTAAAAATTGAGAATTAATTTTTTAATAGCAACTGATTTTCTCTTTATTGTCTTTTCTGTTTATTGTCTTGCGCATCAAGTTCCCGTCTTCGAATGCACAAATACATGCTGTTAATGTTTACAAAAAATTGAGAATCAATTTTATGGAGACATTAACAGCAGGTTCCTAGTGTCAGGGAATTCATGTATTTGTGTATTTGAAGACGGCAACTTGATGGGGAAGACAATAAACAGAATAGTAAAAATGATGTGTAATATTAAAAAGAACTGTATTTTTCGGTAACCCAGTTTTCAAGCACGTTTTGTGTAGAGTAGTAGGATAAGGACTTCAATGTGATACTATAACCATTTAACAGGCAAGCAACGGACAGGTGAATGCAAGAAATTAGGCGGTCAGACAGAAAAGAATCTGACGGCTCAGGGAATAGACTGCAGTGGAAAACGTATTGATGAGCGACAATAAAACTGAAGTTCGCAGCTGCTTCGTGGACCAAGGACTTTCTTTGTTGCCGCGTTGGAATAGCCTTGCACTCTAAGGCGCCTTGATGCGGTGTGCACGGCCGTTCCCCGTCGAAGGCTCGAGTCCTCCCTAGGGTATGGGTGTGCGGGTTGTTCTTAGCATAAGTTAGTTTATGTAGTTTGTAATTTTAGTGACCGATGACCACTGCAGTTAGGTCCCTTAGCTTTACAAACATTTGAACACATAGGGAGACGATTATCCCTAAATAACGCCATATTCACTATCTTCGACGTTAACGCCCTCTGGCATTGTTTGCGGTTACCACTATCTCTGTGTTGCTAACAGCGACAGTTCGGCATGCGATATTTCGTGGTTAATGGCTTTGTTCATGAACTTGCGCGTAATATTTGCTTGTCTGTATTCTGGTTGTGGTGCTCACAAACTTGAGCATTTCTGGCCATTTTGTAAGTATTTGGTATCGAACATGATTTTATTTCTCGCTGTTACTTGATAAATTGTCCATGTATTGTATTATGTTGTATTTATTTTTTGAAATAATTATTTTTGACTACCACAGTTTTCTGAAGATGATATTTCAAAAGGCATCACAACCAGTAAATGTGCATGCGACCAAGGCGTCTCCAAGAATTTTTTAGGTGAGAAAATTACACAGACACAGTGACTGGTCCAAGGAGAAAGTAACCAAGTGTTGGTCACTTATGTCCCGTTTTTTTGCCAACATATTATGACCTGTCCGTTGTTATTGCCGTGGTGAGACGTCTGCATCTGTGCGAGCAATTTTCTTTTAATCTAGAACACTCACTTTGGAAATCATTAGACAAACATCATGGAAACTTCTACGCCATTGCTAGAATATCGAAAATGGTGGCAATAGTGCACAAAAAATTGATTCTGAAAACTTGATTCTGATTGGTCTATGGAGGGATATGATTGATTGCGAAAATATTTTTGCCATTGTTTTATGACATGTTTGCTGTTATTACTGTGGGTGGGCTGGACGTCCCTGCATTCTTCATTCTGTCCTTTCCTACCATCATACGTACTGGAGAGACGATAACACAACCATACTGAAAATTTCTCAGCTATTATTGGGAAGGTGGCTTCCACATTATTTGCTGTAAAACGTTTTTTTTTTCTACAAACCCCTTTTGTACTGGGGCAGAAGGGTTGCTATCTCGTAGGTAGTAGCATTTGGGGAGCCTGAGCCCATTATCTCGTAATGCACCTAATATAAATTGTCTTTGAAAGCTGTTAATTTTGATATGATGTTATAGATATTTCGCTATATACCATGACCAACAGGGGAATGATTCTTTTTATAAAACAATGAGGTCACAACGCTAAATCAGCAAATATTTGACAATTAAAATCTTTATCGCAAAATGTTACGTAAATAGTTTGACATTATAGGTCTAAACAAGAGTGTATTTTTTGTCAATTATTACACAATTTGATCGTCATTCATGCTGTTGAAATTTGTTGAAGTCTCTGTAAGGGAATATTTATTGTTTAAGTGCACGTAATTTATGTATGAGGTTAGAGATAAGAGACAAATTCGAAATAGCAGTTAATTATGAAGATGTTTAAATGTGTGCCTGGAAGTAGTCTCTGTCGGTGTCTGGAGTGCCGAAATTCACGTAATAATAATTTTAACACTATATTTAAATTATAATAAATAGCTATCCCTTGATCCTTGAATGCCGTGATTTCATGTATGAATATGGTACGTAGTAGCACGAGGCTCACGTAACTGGAATGACAATATGAATTTTAACAAGGAACAAATATCCTGTCCCAGAACACACACACAATGGTCCTCTCAGTACGGCTACAAACGTCAAATGACCTGATGTGACATTAAAAAAAAAAAAAAGTGCAAATGTTTGTAAATCTATCGGACCAAACTACGTGGTCATCAGTCCGTAGCTTACAAACTACTTAAACTAAGTTAAACTAACCGCGCGCTCCGCAGCGAAGCGCTTTAGACCGCTCGGCTACTACACCGCGGCGACTTTTCAAATGGCCTAATTATGATTAATTTATAATCAGTGCACACATTTTTATCCTGTCAGTAAATTGAACAGGCCGTGAATGACTTAATTATAACAATTATATTATTAATTTATAATAACTGACAAAACATTCCGGCCCCAAATACAAACATGATGGTCCTCTCTGCATAGTGAACACATCTCAAATGGCTCATTTCATGCAAGTGCCATAGCTATCAACGTTGTTTTGTGAGGTGGAGGGAGTTTTGAATCCTATCGTTCCAGAAGCCTTAGTGGAGGTGGTCGGATGTCCTTGACGGAACCGCATACATTGTTTGGGTAGTGGTGTAACGAGTTGTAACAGGTTACGGACTTCAACTGGCAGTATCTTATCTGCATGTCTTGTAGTGGAAGGGACGGGGAGGGAGGGGTGACCTCTAATGACAGTTGTGCACTTATGGATTCTAACAGAAAGGAAGCCATTACTGGGTGTGTGGTGTAACAGGTGTTCAATGAATATCTGTGAGTTTCGTATTATAACTTTCCTCAGCAGCTCTTAACATTGATCATTATAAACGTATAAAACATGGGTCCCTGTATTAAAGGTGTACATCTACATCGGTACTCCGCATTCCGCGTCACGGTGTGTGACGGAGGGCAGTTTGTGAACCATTGTCATTTCCTCCACATGGTTCGAGGAACAAACGACTGCCGGTATGCCTGCGTGTGTGTTCCAATGTCTCTTATTTTATCCTTATGTTCGTTTCACGAGATGTACGTAGGAGGAAGCAATGTATGGGCTGACTCTTCGAGAAACGGTTGCCCACGGAATTTTTGACAGAAGCCCGTACCGTGATACTAAGGGTCTCTCTTGCAGCGTCTGCCACTGCAGTTTCCTAATCATCCCTGTGACGTTTTCATGCTTACTACGTGAGCCTGTAACGAAGAGAGGTAATCTCTGTTGGATCTTTTCTATGTCTTCTATCATTCCTACCTATTACGGATCTCACTGATGAACAATACTCAAGCGTCTGACGAACGAGTTCTTATAACCTAGTTCCTTTGTTAACGGACTGCATTTCCTGGCCGGGGCGGAACAGCCGTGCGCACTGAGGCGCCCTGCTACGCTGCGCGCGGCCGTTCCACGTCGGAGGTTCGAGTTCTCCCTCGGGCATGGGTGTCTGTGTTGTTCTTAGGATAAGTTAGTTTAAGTAGTTTGTAAGCTTAGGGACCGATGACCACTTTAGTTAGGTCCCATAACTTTACAAACATTTGAACATTTGCACTTCCTGAGGATTCTTCCAATTAATCTCAGTCTGGAATCTCCTTTAACCAGGATTAATCTTATATGGCCGTTCCCAAATATTTTATGGAAGTCACTGCTTCCAGTGTTTGCCCTGCCAATTCGTAGTTATATAATAAAGTATCTTTGTTTCTATATAAATGCAACACATTACATTTGTTTATGTAGAGGCTAAATTGGCATTCTCTGCAGCATGAGTCGATACACTGCAGACCCTTTTGCATTTCGCAAGCATTTCCCAGTGTATCGACTTCTCGATATACTACAGCATCATCCTCACTGACCTTCCGACGTTATCTACGAGGTCATTTATATATACTGTGTAAATCAGCTGTACCATATCTCTCCAATGGGACACGCCGAATTCTCTCCGTTGAGAATGAGATGCTGCGCTCTATTAACTACAAAGTCTTTAGTTCAATCACACAGTTGGTCTGATATTCCACATGCTCGCACTTTGTTCATAACGCGACTGTGCGGAATCGTATCGAACGCCTGCGGAAGTAAATAAATACTCCGTGTTAGCCTGGATCTATTGGCCTGTCCGTCTCGTGGATGGAGAGCGAGAGCTGGGATTCACATTTTCGTTGCTTTAGGAAGCCATATTGATTCATATAGACGAGATTTCCAGTCTCCCGAAATCTCATAGTACTCGAACATAAAACGTGTTCCAAATTTCTACAACTGACCGACGTCAGAGGTACAGGGTTGTAGTTTTCCCTATATGATCGGTGACTCTTCTTGAAACAGGGAATGACCTCCGCGTTTATCCAATCCTTAGAACGCTTCGCTCCTCTAGAGACCTTAGGTACAATGCAATTGTTGCAGATACAATTTATTTCCATCAGATTGCCTTCCATAAAGAAGGTTTATTGCGCCCACGACTGTATATGATTTCTAAATGGGTGATTTGCAGCAAACAGTTTTGTTTTGTTTTTAAACTGCTTTTTTTTCTGCAGATCTAGATTTCGGCAAGTGACTTGCCATTCTCAATGCATAATTTTTTTAATATCAGCATGCTATGTATGTGCACACTTTATCCCCCATAAACGCTATACAGAACATTTGTTAGTTCAGTTTAGTTGCAATATATATCGGATTTTTTTAAAAAAAATCCATTTTCCAAAAATAGTTTTCTTGTTGCTGCCAATCCGTCTTTCATACCTTCAATAAAATTAGTATATTAAGTTACATTTCCGCACCAATAGAAAAACTCATGTATTACTCATAGTCTTTCATGTCCTAATCTAGCCCTCTCTTCATTGTTTTATTAACTTCAACTACATTCTATTCCCCTTGCATCAGTGTTGTTGTTGCTTATGTCACCACTTCTTACAACAGGCCATCCATTCAGTTTAACTAACCGTGCACGTCGTCTACCGTCGGAAGCTTCAAAGTCTTAATTTCATTTCCAGCAACGTTAATTCCGTTTCCAGATTCTTCCTGATTTACTTCATCGCTTGCTGAATGTAGAGGTTAAATAGCATGGGGGACAATTTACCAGTACTGCTTACCCTACATTTGACTCTCACAACTGTTCAAGTTTTACATAATATTTCACTTCGTGTATTTTCATACTAATATCTTCACACTTTCAAAGACCATATTTCAGAATAAATGCAAATGCGGTATGACGTTGTTGACAGGGACATGCTGTGCGGTGGTTTCAGCCGGCTGTCGGAAGAGACGCTTTGCCCCTTGCGCACCTTGGCTTCTTCCCTGGCAGATAGGCAGAGTTATATTCTATATAGCCTGTTTCAGCACAGAGGACAAACATCTCATGCTAAGAATGCAATATGACTTTCAGGTACTTGATACTATGTTGTTTATTATGTCTGACTTCAATCTATTCCTTATAAATTGTTAAATGTCAAAACTGCCTACCCAATCGAGCGATGTGTGATTTCAGGGTGGGTGCAACGAATTTTACTTTTTAATTTTTGTGGTGACAGAATCTTCGTCAGGGAAGCCGACTTCGATATCCAAATAGAAGACTTGTTTTATTAGGAAATATTTTATCATAGGGGATGCTAACACGGTTAAAACGTACAATAGAGCTGCATGACCTCGTGAAATTAGTAGCAGTAACTTTCACTGGTTGTAAGCAATTCGTCGTACTAACATAGCAATCCACATACAGGCTACCATTATCAGGCCAGATTCTCTGATCATTCAGACTCTGCCACTAATCAAACTGGTGCTGTTCCTTTTTAATTACGGTGAGTTAGACTGGCCATATACGAATTTTAAGCTTTATAAGAAAGTGATGATTATGAAGCCAGGTTTATAGATCTAAAATGAGATCCACTATTCACCGAAAAAGCAGATGCTTGATTGGATAGTTACTATATATGATTTTTATTGTCATCTTCATTGGTTTAACTACGTATGTTCCTGAATACGAAACCTACGTAACATACCAATTAAAAAACTGATACATTAAAAATATAAAAATCCCTACATACATTGAATTGAGGAAGTTACAAGAAAAGCATGGAAAAAATACATTCGAACTTATTACTGATACTCTCAACAGCATTTGCACGTAACATATTTTTCCCCTTTTGCCGCGTCTGAAACCGTAGATATCGCAAAAGTCAAAATATTGTGTCTTGTGTGTGAAGTAAAGAAAGCAAAAGGCAGAGTGCATTAACGGCTTGTGAAATAGGATTAGCTACACGACGACGAAACCGAATCCGCAAATCCGCTCGGACGCGGGCCCATGCGCGGCAATGTGTCCGTCAGTTTGTTACGTGTGCTCCGGAAATTACTGTAAAAATTCTGACTATACGGGCGAAAAGTCATTTATTTGCGGAGTTAAATTTTAATCAAAAGGCTCCAGAGCGGGCGGCGGCGCCGTGGGCAAAGCTTTGATAATCCAGTCAATTTGTTCGCGCACTTATTTGCGACGCGTTTGATCTCGGAGCTTCAAAACCGTAAATTTGAACCTTCGGACGCTACACAAATCCCCGGAAATTTTTCACATTCGCGTAATTAGCTTCCGATGAATACCTCGGTGCCAGATTAATTGTCGAGTTTAATTTAAAGGAAAAGTAGCAGTTTACGTTCAACAAATTTGTGAGAAGCTATCTGCAGGAAAGGGCGTTAGAGGGGTAAGATGGAAACAATTGTGAAGAACTGTCCAATGAGCTCTCAACTTATGGAGCTTCCTTTATCAATGTGCTCTTTACCGCACAACTGTCAAGATCCTTTTACTATTTAGTTACTGTCAGTGTGGAAGATGGTATCTGATAACATTCGGTTACTGTAAAGTAATGAATTAGAGGAATGGAGGTCACTCGTCACTGGTCTACTTATTTATTTTTTAACTACTGTATTTTGTGTGGACGCGGCGGATTCGCCGTGCGTGCTGGAGCGCCGTGCTGCAGTGCGCGCGCCCGTCCGCAGTCGGGGGTTCGAGGCCCCCCTCGGGCACGCATGTTTGTGTTGTCCTTAGGTTAGTTTACCTTAGTTTAAGTAGTTTGTAAGCTACCGACTAATGATCAAGCAGTTGAGTCCGATAGATTTACAAACATTTGAACATTTATTTTGTGGCCAATTAATGGTATAATTTTATTCGGTGAGCAGAATATTGGAACAAAGCACAGATCTAGGAAGGAGGAAGAAAGATTTGAGTGTGGCATCTCTCTAAATCAGAATATAAGGAGTCGAAGCATTTGCTCAATTGAGCAATAGAGAAGAGTGATGAGCGCGGGTGGACACATGTAAATGAAGGAAAGAAGATTAGGGTTTGATGTACCGTCGACAGCGCGGTCTTTAGGGACAATCTCGCTAAGCACTTTTAACTTTTAAAATAGTTAGCGTGATGAAATTCGTATATCGTATTTTTCAAAAGCAGAGAATGGCGTTCTAGCAGAAAGGTCAACAAATGAAATACAGTCTTAGAACTATCACAGAAAAGATAAAACATTTCAGGCCCCAAATACAAGTCACTACATTGTTCTTCGTTCGGGGGATGGCATGTCTCAAATGGGAAGAGTAACACAACTCGAAGGAAGAAAAAAAAAAAAAAAAGAAAGAAAGAAAGAGACAAGTTCTTGCGCCAAACTTCTGCAGAAGGTCGATGTATTCGGCGAGCTTCTACAATACCCAAAACACAACAGAACATCCGTCATGTAAAATGATATAACCAGGATTGCGTTACCTGTATCCTTTTACTATGTGGCACCATAACGCAAGCATCTCCGAATCACAGATGAGGCGCGGTGGAATGGCCGAGCGCTCTAAGGTGCATTGCTGCAGAGCGCGCGGTTGCTCCCCGTCAAAGGTTGGAGACCACCCTCGGGCATGGGCATTTGTCCTTAGGTTTGTTTAAGTAGTTTGTAAGCTTACGAACTGATAACCACAGTAGTTAAGTCCCACAGATTTACGAACTTTTGAACGTTTGATCACAAATGACATGGTGTGCTGTACGCCATTCACACTAGCCACGGTACTGCTGAATGTCGTCTCTCTACGAGATTTCTTGAGCGTTCTCATAACATAATGTGGTATATATGTCGTGTGCCGGTGTAAGTCTTGTAGACACTAGGTCCGTTTGTACATAGCTGTATTCCACGTTATGGTTAACCAACGATGGGATGAGAGGTCCCGTAATCGGCACTAATGAAGAGGGTGTACCAAAGAGACTTGTCGGTGCCTAATCCACATTTGATCATTGTACTGACAGCTACAGGACGCTCGCGGACGTGATAAACGGCAAGGCCAGCTCGCCTTGCGGGGACGGTAAGTGTTTTATACTGTAGATGCCGTTAAGTTGCATCTCTGCGCTCACAAAGTACCCTAACACTACAAGGTGCCAGCGGAAACATCGGCATCAAGAGCACTTAGGCGTAATGTGAGATACAAGATTCCGGCTGTTAACAAAGGTAATCTCTTTTATCTTGTCTAAAACTCCTAACGTGCTACCTCGGAAGCTTGTTACGATTTTTTGTAGTAGTAATTTATAGTTTATCGTTGGCGTGTGATATACGTCGTTAGTGAACATAATCCACAAATATTTAATCAATTTCATCTTCCTGAACGGTATCAAACTGCCAAATGGGTGCTCTCTGTCGATATTAATTGCCCAGGGCTTCGCTATGTTATGTAATTTCCTGCAATCACGCCATACTGAGCGATTAATTCATTGCCACTCGTATCTTGCTACCTTAAAAAAAGTTCAAATGTTTGTTGAGCTAAGGTACTTAACTGCAGTCGCTAAATTTACAAACAACTTATAAACTAACTTATACTAAAGACAACACAGACATCCATGCCCGAGGGAGGATTCCAAACCCCGACGGTGAACGGCCTCTTGCATCGGAGCATAGCGCCTCAGTGCCCTCGGCCACTCCGCCGCGGCTCTTGCCACCTGACTGCGCCTTGAATATCAGATCATCCACATATATTCTCCATACGTCGCCCATTATCGTTATTTCTGTTAGTCTGTTCTGAAGCCACAAAGTAATTACTCCATAATTATGGTATGAATATCGTCGGCCGGCCGCCGTGGCCGAGGAGACTGAGGCGCTCCAGTCACGGTCTGTACGGCCACTACGGTCGGGGATTCGAATCCCCCCTCGGGCATGGATATTTGTGCCGTCCTAGTTCGTAAGTAGTTCATAAGTAGTTTGTAAGTTTAGGGACTGATGATCCCGTAGTTCAGTCCTATAGACTATACAAACATTTGAACATTTTTGAATATCGTCGACAGCAGACCCTTTGTCCTACGATACCGATTGACAATCACCATACATCCATTAACGAGCACTCTGGAGGAAACACTGCGGAGTGTCTGCATCACGACGGTAACAAACATATGTGGAAACTCCATGTGCGTCACTTCGAGATATAACAGACTTACTCTACCAAATACATTTCCGAAGGCCACTGAAAACGAAACACCGCGGAAACGACCGGTTGTTACCAGGATCATTACATCCTGGTAGTCACTGTTCGCCGTCTGTATATTATTGTCCCTACAGAGCAACGTATGGTCAAGTGACACTTGAGGCAAGCTGCAAGAATACTGGTGTAAATATTGAATTCGTAGTTAAGATGCATCAGCGGCCAGTACTCCTTTACCCATGTTTTACCAGATGATTTGGGGAACTGAATAATCATATGCTCCACAAAGTCAAGTGGGAGGGGCACATTAGGTGACAGCGATTCGCGGTACATAGTAGTCCATCCGGGAGCAATAAGAACTCTAAATGCCCGATAAAACTCTAACGGGTATCCACCTGAACTCTGCAACTTGTTCAATGTGCCCGTAGAGAGAGCTTCTGCCACTTCATCAAACAATAACCTCCGCCATTAACAACCCCTCAGCTATCTCACAAGGATCCAAGACACTCTCCAGTGAACTTAAACCAAGACTTCGAGATTCTAGAGGTGACAGTAATGTACCACAAAGCTGACGGCAATGTCTTTTTGTGACGACTGTCAACCGTCATGCCGACTGCATGTATTAAAGTTTACAACTTCGTTGTCTCTCTCTGATGACGTGGTGCATTGAAGTCACGTCTTCCTGGAAGAGATCAAAAACTCTCTCTCGGAATACTGCTCCCCCTTGGGTGCAACACATATGGGATATTATCTTGGCCTGAACCAGTTTAGTTGCGGCGCACCGATCTTGTGATGCTACATGTGAAGAGAACATCGTCAAATAAAAACCCATTGCATTGTGTCTCCACAATGACTGCTCACGTCTATACGTGACCAGTGCTCGCCTCGAAGCGGGCATGATGGACTCCGTCCATCATCGAAGCGTCGAAGGGTCGCACGAGTCTTCTATTAAACATCTATAGTCTGGATCCCGCAAGTGTTCTACATTCATCTTCCAAGTGCTTCGACTAACCCGATGACGTTAGAATTACACCGTACGTCCATACGCTTTATGATCCAAGAAGGCCACAGATCACATTCCCACTCCAAGGACAGCAATTTTTGAGACGATGTGTAACAAACTGGATCGAGACTACTTACAGGGTTTAGTACCACAAATATAGCCGAGCGCTAATAGCCGAGCGGTTCTAAGCCCCTTGTCAGGGACTTCGAGGCTGCTCCCGCCGGGGGTTCGAGTCCAGTCTCAGGCATGTGTGTGTGTGTGTGTGTGTGTGTGTGTGTGTGTGTGTTGTCCATAGGTTAGTTAGAGTAGTTTGTAAGCCTAGGGACTCATGCCCATAGTAGTTTGGTCCTATAGAATTACAAACGTTTGAGCATTTTTGAACCCACATATATACATGAGCACCCACTTCCAGGTAGCGATAAAATTTATATACTGCGCTAAAAGTCATAGCATCTGGTATGAGGTGCAGTAAGCACGCAGCTGAAATCATCTAATGCAAGCTCTGCCACTATCAGTACCCTTCCTGATGGCCCATGGACCACGTTTCCCGCTTATATACCATCTAGTAAAAGTACCGCCGTTCAAAATATTTGTAAAACTTATGGGACTTAACGGCGAGGTCATCAGTCCCTGAACATACATATTACTTATGCACTAACTTATAGTAAAGACAACACAAACATCATGCCCGAGGGAAGTTTCGAACCTCCGACGCGGGAGGCCACGCGATCCGCAAAGTGGCGCTCCAGACCGCTCGGCTACTGCCGCACGGCTCCGCCGTTCTGCCTGTCATTAGTTGGCGTAATACATGTATCACTCCCACACAGGATGAGGGAGCTCTCTACACATATAACCTTTGACAATGAAGTTCGGTAAATAGTCCTGTGACATTACTTAGATGAACTATGAACTATAGTTACTTTACTGTACTTCGAAACAGTCACCTCCCGTAACTATGCACTGCTGAGCTCTGCGATCCATGTCCAGGAAACTCTGCATGAAGTGTTCCTTTGGGATGGTGTAAAAAAATAAATAAATAAATAAATAAAAAATAAAAAAAAATAAAAATAAAAAAAATGTTCAAATGTGTGTGAGGTCTTATGCGACCAAACTTCGTGCTCATCAGTCATCAGACTTACACACTAATTACTTAACTAACTTACGCTAAGGACAACACGAACACCCGTGCCCGAGGGATGATTCGAACCCCCGACCGCAGTGGCCGTCCAGACCGTGACTGGCGTGCCGTAGACCGCTTGGCCACTGCGGCCGGCTGGGATGGTGTTCAACAGCCTCTTTACAGTTCATTAATTTTGACAACATTGTCAGAGGAGAAAAACAGCAATCTATTTGGTATGATCAATATTACAAAAAACAGTCTTGATCGCAGAAATTAACAGTTTCAATTAACCGGTTCCGACCTGATGTAGGTCATCTTCGGAATTACAAACAGCCCATGTGGCCAGTGCTGCACTCGGCTGGGCTGGGCTGTCCTGGGCTGTTCTGCTGCCAGCAGGTAACTGTTGAAACTAAGGGATCCTGTATCTACTGACATCTGAATCTCGTGGATGAATAGCGTGAGCTGTCTTTCACATCATCGTTGCTTTCTGAAACCATGTTAATACCTATAAAATAGACTTACGGTTTCCAGAAATGACAATACTCGAACATAAAATGTGTTCCAGAATTCTACAACTGACCGATGTCAGCTCGGTACGAGGACCAGATAAAGAAACCAGAGGATTGTGATCTGTAATGATAGAGAAGGTATCGTGCCCAATACAGGATTATGTAGAACTTCTTAATCCCACAAACAAAAGCTAGCACCTTGTTGTGTCATGGAAGCATCTTCAAAATGTATCCGATAAGATGTACGGCACTGTTTGATATGGGGGGGGGGGGGGATAGAACCGGATTGGCTTCATCACAGAACAGGGTTAACGGTTCATCTGCAGAGTATGAAGCCAAACAGCGAACAGAGCAGTAGTACTGCTTGAGGCACTGAAAATTGACACTACGCTGACAAGAAAAATTTAACGTCCTGCGGCGGGGACTGCGGCGGACTGCGGCGTGCCAGTCACGGTCTGCACGGCCACTACGGTCAGGGGTTCGAATCCCCCCTCGGGCATGGATATTTGTGCCGTCCTTAGGGTTAGCTTGTTCATAAGTTTAGGGACTGATGACCCCGTAGTTAAGTCCCATAAGCTATAAAACTTTTTAACGTCCTTCTGCTAAAGATGAATTGAAGCATAAGAGATGATCACAGCCTGGGGAATTAATTTATCATATTACAAAATATTACCAAAAAAGACTGGAGTGTCTTCAGGTTCTTGGGTGCTGGAAAGTTATTAACGACTTTTATGTTGTCGTTCGCAAGCGTGAAGACATCAATTTTATATGCGACTTAAAAAAATTCCCATGTGTTGAGAAGAAAATGCACTTTTCTCTTATGCAACAAAGGCCACTCTTCAGCCGGTGTTGTATGGCAATCTTCAACTTCCGTAAATCCTACTCCTGTATAGAGCCTGGTATCCAGATTAAATCCAGGTCATTGCACAACAGGGATCGTTCGGAATCAACTGTTCTAAATATACCTGTTAAATCTCCTTAACATACGAGTTTCCAAAAGGCAAGGTATTATTAAATTGGTAAAGTCCAACGGGGGTGTTGAGTATTAAGAAAGTCCATTGCCTGAGTCCAACAGCGTAAACCAAAACATAAAAGCACTGCTCCTCTGATAAATTCACCAACAATTTCTCTATTCATAGAAAGGGTCAGTAACGGCAACCACCACTAAATGCCTATTGACTTAAAAAATAAGAGAAACAATGCTTCGATGATGGAAAAACTGCAACATGCCTTCACCTTGTCGCACGAGGAGAGAATTGACAAGGGGCGACAAAATAAAGCCACTGGTGACTTACGAGAAAGGTATGCTTCAAAATTTGTAAGCCTGTGAGAAGCTATTCTGAGACAATTAACGACTACAACGAAGAGTCCAAACCTTATAAAAAGGGCTGTTTCAGATACTAAACGCACTTTAGCCACAATCTGAAAATGAGGAACAGAAAAGTGTTCAAGATAATATGGTTTTGCGTTAATATTAAACTCAAAATTAACAGTGTAAGGTGGTTTTCCATTGTCTCGTGCAGAGACGGTGAATGTGCCCGTGATATGAACACGCTTTTTACTATCCAGCATCAGCAAAATACTTAACAATGCGTGAGGGACGTAGGAGACAACCGGCGCCGACAACATCGGCGCATCGAAAACTCAACTCACAGCTTGCCGACTTTCACAAAAAGTTGTCAAATGTCATATATGACAGCGTATCTCCCACACGTGGAGAATTTCGTGTATGATGTCGCGATCAGAGCAAACCGACCGAGACCGACGTGTTCGAAGGCAGGCAGCCTCAACCACAGACAAATATATGTGCCTCAACACTGCCCGACTCAGTGAGAGGTCGCGCCTCCCGGGAACCCTGTGCTGTTTATCGCGCACATCTACTTTCCACACTTCCAAACTGCCCGACAGGAAGTCCGTTGTCATCACCTGCAGTCTGCAAATTGTCAGCTGTAGAAGGGTTGGACAAGGTGAACGCTCCAGTCTCGGGCTTAGCGTCAGGTGCTATCTGACAATCTAACGATCGAGTCGGCATATGATGTAGAACTTTTGTGATATTCAAAGCGATACTTGTGGGATTGCCCCTTGGAAATCGGGGATATATACCACATAAATGCTTTTTGTGCTACTTAACGTCCCAAATATTGCGCAAGGAATCGACACATTTCGCCAAAAGGCAGCTACTCGGCCTCCATAGGAGGCTTTAAATTATGGACAGCTTTGAATAAACCCACATTACTGGACAAGTACGCGGCTGTAATGATACTTTTCACCTAACACAGCGGGAAGAATAGGCGGAAGTGATTTCCCCACCTTTTCGTAGACTCACAGAAATCGGAAAATTGCGTCGAGGGCGGGGAAGAAGGCTTTGCAGGAGCGCGTGGCCGACGAGATGCGCGTCGTGGCCATTCTGGTTTAACAGGCGTGCACCTGCTCGCGCTGCCGCTACCAGCACTGCGGCCCACAATTAACTAGGGGCAGCCAAATACGGGCGTCACATGCGCCGAACATCCTTCGTCGCCCTTTTACAGTCCGCATGGGCGTGGAACAACGCCGCTACACACCTCTGCGGGAAAAAGGTGCCATACGGGCCGACGGTGGCTCCACAGAACACGCGAGAAAATGCACTCGCCGTGCGAGTCAGTTACGAGGAGCAGGAATCTCAAACCACTTAGAGACGAGCGCGTGTAAACGCCACGCGGGACGGATATACAGCGTGAGTCAAAAGTCACAGTACATCCTTTTATTTCAAAACCTCTCCAAGAACTGGGAAACCTGAATATTCCAGTAAAGTATGGGCGAAATGGTCTATCTTCTACGGTATTTACCATATATAAACTCCATCTTCAAATCGGTCGTCTTGAAGCCTTTATATAAAATGGAAAGGGAGTCGTGTGATATATCAAGTTACAACAGCTTTTTCTGAGGAGATCAGTCATTCAAACAGATTTCGACATAGCAGTTATAGTTCAAAAGTTACAATAAGATCCGTCTTTTGATAGTGACAGATTGTTGAACACATTAAAAGACTGTTCTTTATGGAAAAGTGTCGAGTCTGTACCTTCAAATGTATTGTAACTTTTGAAACATAACATCTCGGTCGATCTGTTTACAGGAATGAACTTGTTAGAAAATATTGACGTTATTTGATGTAACACACGACTCTCCATGTTAAAAACGAACGTAGACTCAAGATGGCCTATTTATAAAAAATGTTCAAATGTTTGTTAAGCTTATGGGACTTAACTACGGGGTCATCAGTCCCTAAACTTACAAACTACTTATGAACTACTTACGAACTAGGACGGCACAAATATCCATGCCCGAGGGGGGATTCGAACCCCCGACCGTAGTGGCCGTGCTGACCGTGACTGGAGCGCCTCAGTCACCTCTGCCACCGCGGCCGGCGCCTATTTATAGATGGCGTCCATATTAGATACATACCGTAAAAGGAAGACAACCTCACCTATATCTTACTGGAATATTCAGATTTCCCTATTCCTGTAGGGGTTTTGAAATAAAAGGGTGTATGGTGACTTTTGACTGACGCTGTAGATAGCTGGCAACTAAGTGCGCGTCACGGCTGACGATACGAGCAGTGGACAAGTGCACAGCAGCTGACTGCACGTAAGCGACGGGTCCGGCGCCATCGCCAGCTGGTGCGTCCACACCATGCGTCGCCTGTGCCTCTCGTGGCACTTTTCGGGGATATATCCCTGCTCTAACCACGCCAGCTCCTTATATTCCATCGGGTGTCCAATGGAATACCAACACTGGTTAAAATTGTCTTACCCCATCCTCAATTCAGGCATGCTATAGTCGCACGAACTTCTATCGTACCCGTTATAACGGCTCCGTTGCCATTTAAAAAGTGGACTGGGCAGCGACAATGTTGCCTGGCGATCGTATTCAGTCTGGACCGGCGTCTAGTACACAAGGCTTTTCACACAGACCAACAAGAAGAAATCAGGTGGTGTGACATATGGTCAGTTTGCAGACCACGAAACATGAACACTTCTTTATGTCCGATTTTCTGGGAATGTGTCATCCAGACGTGCACAAATCCACGGTCTAAATCAAGTTGTGGCTGCATCAAGTTGGAACCACATCCGTTAACAAATAACGGGTGGGGTATGTTTCAGAGGCCTTGATGGAATGTTTCTGGTAGTCACTGTACATATCACAGTTACCACAACATTTTTCGTTTCTACCTTACAGGAATATTTTCTTGCCGCATACTGACACATTTACCATTTTACTTCATCCCTGAAAATCTGATCGAGGTAGCACAGTGGTTAGCACACTAGACTCGCTTTCGAAAGGTGGCTCCAGGCAAATTCCGGGATGGTTCCTTTCAAAGTGTCCGACCATTTTCCTTCCCAATCATTAACAAAATTTTCCGGCCTTGTGCTTCGTGTCTAATGATCATGTTGTCGACGCGATGTTAAACCCTAAGTATTCCATCATTCGTACTTCATCCCTGAAATGTTATAACATCATTACGGAATTGATTTGCCATCTAACATGACAGCTATACCGTCAGGGTCATCATGGAAATCACTGTGTGGGCGCTGCAGCGCTCGGTTGTTCGCCAACGGGGGTTCGAGTCCCGCTAGGGCATAGGTGTTTGTGTTGTTCTTAGGTTAGTTTACCTTAGTTTATGTAGTTTGTAAGCTGCGGATTAATAACCATGTAACTGAGTCCGGTAGATGTACAAACATTTGAACATTTTGGGAATCACTGATAAACGTTCGCTTGCGAAACCACGCCAGCAGGTAAGTTACTGATTTATTATTAATTATTCACGTATGGGCCCAATATTACCACGCAAGGTACAGTCAATCAATGTCGCTTCTGATGTTAGGCAATCCTTTGTGCACAAATTTGTTTCAGAATGAAGTCTCTTCCTTCCATTAGACCACGGTGTTCCAGTCCCTTTTCTGATTTCTCTGTGACCGGGTTTCCAATCACATATCTTTTGTCTGAATGTTTTCTATCTGTAACGTCTTCCTGAGTTATACCGGCTAGTTTAAGAGCCTCCTTAATCGCAGCGATCTATTTAATTGACTCAGTTGTGGCCTTACTTCTGTTTTAGTAGAATTCTACTATTTGATTTGTCAACCTAGAGGGTGCAATTCTTTTAATGTGCTAATAAAATTAAAGTCCTATTTTTTTCATGTTACCATGTACATATGTGTATTCTTCTAATTCTTTAATACTTCTCAGGCAAAGAATAAATCACTGTCCAGAGACATATTTTGTCTCAACATATATCAGAGATATTAAACTGAAGGAGAGGCTTTGAATTAAAACTTGTGCCATGGCCAGGATTCGAACTCAGGACATCCTGCTTACTAGGCAGGCGCTATACCACTAAGCCAGCATGACTTAATTTATTACATAGGAACACATGAGGCAGAATTGAAGTTCGTGTTGTGGAGGGAGCCGTGCCTTAAGACAGTCCCTGTATACATTAAGTCATCGTGGCTTAGTGGTATAGCGCCTGCCTAGTACGCAGCAGGTACCAGATTGAAATATAAAACAAAAAGAGAGATGTAAATGTTTATCTTATATAATGACAAAATTTAATACATAAAATTAGACAATCTCAGACATAATTAATGTTAATGTTTTTCTGTACGTAAAAGTTTAATAAACATTATGTAAAAAAAGTTTGAACCGAATACCTCTTCGTCAGTTTAATAACTTCTCAGACAATAAGTTTCTCCAGCAGTAATTTTGGGGCCTATCTCTATCTATTTAAATTAAAGTTTCTGCTCCATAAAGACGCCCGGTTTCCTACAGTGCTGTAATTTGGAAAGTTATATTTTATTAAAATATTTTGTTTTAACTTGAGTGCAGTTGCCATTTTTAGATAGCGAACTTCGTTTGCAGCCTTTTCCAGACAGAGTTCTTTGCATAATTTCCGCCAAAGTAATTAAAATGAGGAACTTTTATTTTTTTTATTTTCCAGATTTCGTTTTCAGAAACTTTGAGGCTTGTTTGTTGCATAGACATATACATCGTTTTTCGAATATTTGTAGTCGTAATATTTCCGGTTTGATTATAATTCATACACTTTTTATCACCAGCGTACTTTGCATCTTTCATTTTAGCGTCTTTCTTGACAGTGGTGAGTTTTTCACCTTTTTCATATGCAGGAGGAACTGTAACACTGGTATAAATTCTGACATCGATGGCCCGTGGAATTATTCGCGACTGCCTGGACATAGATTGACATACACGGGCCTGGTAGCACGCCTGACACCAGTCTCTGGGGTAGCCTGTCGGCTTCTATCACTCCGCAGCCAGCTCCTTCCATTGCTAGCCGTTATTTGTACTGTTCGTGAGGCGTATCTGTACCTTTTCTTTTAATAGTTTTAAATCTGTTTTTTTGCAGTCGTCCTTACACACGTGCAGTTTGCATAAGCTAGTATTTTCTTTGTAGTTTAGTTTTAGTGTGATTTTTCTAAGCCGCTTTTATATTCCGTATAAAACCATGCCTTCAGTTTCCAAATTTTCGTCTTCCTGCTTCAACTAACCAGCGAGGTGCACGAACCATTACCCTGTTTTTGTATCCTACTGATACCACAACGAAGACGGCTTACATATGACCAGCATCCAGAATCATGTGCTATCAACACAATATCTCCGAAACAGTATCATTACATCTTAATTAATGAAGCATGATCATTACAGTGTGGCTTTTATGGCCAGTTTCTTAAATACCAAGACTGACCTAACAGTTGAAACACGTACCACTCTTCCTTATACTGCTCGACATAGCCATAGTTGTGGTGAACGAAGGTGACATGTTTCCACTTCATCTGCAATATGCCATTAGTAACTTCTTTGCATAAAGTTTAGAGGGTGCTATCAGCTGTATTTTTGGCTATGTTCAACGTTTGGGGATCTTAGGATCTTAGGACCTTCATCATTAATTTTCTTTCTTTTTTATCTGTGTGCCACGTGGCAATGGCTCTTGCTGCGGAGTGCGCGGCTGCCCCCCGTCGGAGGTTCGAGTCCTCCCTCGGGCATGGCTGTGTGTGTTGTCGTTATCATAAGATAGTACAAATAGTTTGTAAGTCCTATGCAATTTGGTCCCATAACTTTACAAACAGTTCAACATTTATCCGTGAGGTTAAGTTTCCTAAGTTGTGAATTGTGTATATTTCTCGGAAAATATTTTACGACAGTTATATTCCTCTATTGGAAAATTCGAAAATTTTATTTTTAAGCTCATACGATAGTACTCTTACTTATGTGTTTCGTTTGTTAGATTTTATGCCAATCAAATCACATTAATTTTCTTGCTGATACTTGTCGTCATTTATTGTGTCGTACCCATCTTTTGAATGTCATCATCATTCGTTTTCTGTGAATCTATTTTAGTTAGTTTAGAAAAATGTTCAAATGTTTGTTAAGCTTATGCGACTTAACTACGGGGTCATCAGTCCCTAAACTTACAAACTACTTATGAACTACCTTATACTAAAGACGGCAAAAATATCCATGGCCGAGGGGGGATTCGAACCCCCGACCGTAGTGGCCGTGTAGACCGTGACTGAAGCGCCTCAGTCTCCTCGGCCACCGCGGCCGGCTTAGATTAGAAGTATATTACTTTTGATCTACACTGTGTAGTTAAGCAAAGTCTGTTGTTCTGTTGACGTTAAGGGTTTTAATCATTACTAGCGTGTAACTGGGAAAAGAGATGAAATTTTAATCCTTATTTGGAGTGTCCTGCTCATCTTCTCTGAAGTGATAATCTCGAAAATTCTCCCGGTTGTATAGAATTTGGAAAAAAAATTAAATTACTGTATTGTATCCGGCTATGCTGTGATTCCCTTTCCTTTGCCTGTCAGTTACAAGTTGATTAATTTTATTATGCCGCGGGTGAGTGGCCAAGCGCGTTGAGGCGCTATGCTCCGATGCACGAGGCCGTTCCCCATCGGGGGTTCGAATCCCCCCTCGGGCATCGATGTTTGTGTCGTATAAGGTAGTTTATAAGTAGTTTGTAAGTTTAGGGACTGACGATCCCGCAGTTAAGTCCCATAAGCTAAACAAACATTTTAACATTTTGAATTTTCTTATTATGATTTCTCACGCACAAGAAGTGCAAATATTTCACTAATAATATTATTGAGTCACACTGCGTTGGAGAAAAGATAAGTATGCCAAGTACCACAGTAATATTTTTTGTGTCAATTATGTTATTCCAGCTAACTGGAGGTTTGTCACGTTCACGCGTTATTCTCCCCACAAACACACCAAATATATAACATTTAGACAGAGATTTCAAGGTTCTGTAGCCTATTATGCTTTTTCTTATAGTAGAATGCAGGTTCCGTTACAGTGAGCTACTATTAACGAGGTGGGAATTGTGCGTCAAAATGTTAAAATGTTTGTAAACCTATTGGACCAAACTGCTATGGTCATTAGTCCCTAGAGTGACAAACTACTTTAACTTTCACTAATGACAACACATATACCCATGCCCGAAAGGGCACTCGATCTTCCGACGGCGAGCAACCGCGCGCTCCGCAGCAAGGCGTCTTAGAACGCTCTGCCATTCCGGCGCGGGAATTGTATCTTTACCTGGAATTATGCACTACTTTTACATTGAAGGCAAGCCGATCATTCGCAGGGCGAAGACTGACAAAGAGATCGGGCCCGCCAGAATGGCTTTCAAGTACCTGTCAAGGGCTCTCTGCATTAAAAGACCAAATGTAGGCGAAGCCGATCCCAAATTTTACTACTGCATACATTGTCAGTGCCGTACGAGACGATGACGCAGCCGCCACAACGATACCTAAAAACTGAGAAGGGCGCTGCTAGCGCATGGTAATTCATACACCTACACTAAATTGTATTCAAAATTCGAGTTTAGAAAATAAATGAAAAGGGAACAAAAAGTTATATTCAATTTTCACATAAATGAGAGAGATGCTGAGTCGAAAAGCACGAAAGAGACGCAGTAACGGGGAAGGGTGTAAGACAGGCTTGTCGCCCTTACCTGGTGTTATCTAATCTATACCTTAAGGAAGCTGTGAAAGAAAGCAAGGAGAAATTTGGAGAAGGAAGTGAAGTTCAGTGTGAAGAAATAAAGATTTACAATTTGCCGATGATATCCTAATACTGTTAGAGACGGCAAAGGAACTGAAAGAGAAAATGAAACGAATTGACAGTGTCTTGAAAGGAAGGTGTAATATGAACATTAATAAAGGCAAAATAAGTGTAATTAAATCTAGTTTAAAAAAATAAGGCATTGCAGAAGGAATTAGATTAGGAAACGAGACAATAAAAACAGCAGTAGTAAAAATGTTTAAATGTTTGTAAAATTATCGGACTCAACTGCGTGGTCATCTGTCCGTAGCTTTGAAACTACTTAAACTAAGGCAAATTAACCTAAGGACAACACAAACACCCATGTCCGAGGGGAGACTCTAATCCCCGACGGCGAGCGGCCGCGCACACAGCAGCACGGCGCCCCAGTACGCACGGCTAATTCGCCGCGGCCAGCAGTAGTAGACGGGTAGCAAAATAACTTCTCATAGTCGATGCAAAAATATATGAAATGCAGAATTGCTGCGGGAAAAAAGCGCTTTTGTTAGGTAGTCCTTTCTGAAAGCATATGTCTGGAGTGTAGTACTGTATGGGAGGGAAATTTGAACAACAAGTTCAGAAAAAAAGACGATAGGAGCTTTAGAAACGTTGTGCTAGAGACGAATACTGAAGATTAGTTGAGTAGATTGCGTAATTAACAAGGAGGCGCTGAACAGAAATTTCGTCATTTCGTAACTAAAAGAAGGGAACGATTGGTGGTACAAATTCTGAGAAATCAAGGAATCGTCAGTTTAGGATTGGAGGGAAGTGTGTGGTGTAAAATTACCAAACGGAAACCGAAGGACGAATACAGTAAGCAGGTATAAAATGATCTAGGCATTGGAAGTAGAACGATTCTTACGAGAAGAAGCCAAGCCCCCACCATCCGACATTTTGGGAATTCATTTGTCACCGTATACGTCGAAGTCGTGAATACTGTGGCGCGTCAACGAATAATTCGTGCCACCCATCACAGACTACGATTCCGCCACGTCGGTGCGGTCACTGTCGACCATGGTGGATTAGGCATGAACTACTCTTTAAACTCTTGGAGAAAGACATGATTGAGGCTTTCCTCTCCTATCTACATAAATACTCAGCAACTGAAACTGAAGTCGAACCACTTTTATGATAATTCCCTACCGTTCGATTCTCTAATAACGCGCGGGAAAAAGGAACACCTAAATCTTTCCGTTTTCGACCTGATTTCTCTTATTTTATTGGGATGATCATGTCTCCCTATTTAGGAGGATGCTAACAAAATATATTCGCATTCGAAAGGGAAAGTTGGTGAAAGAAATTTTTCAAATAAACCTCGCCGCAACGAATAACACTTTTGTTTTAATGATTTCCACCCAAACTCGTGCATCATTTCTGTGACACTCTCGCCCTATATCGCGATAATACAAAACGTGCTGCCCTTCTCTGAAGTTTTTCTAAATCGTCGTCAGTTCCACTTGTTGGGGATCCGACAATGGGCACCAATACTCCAAAATTGGACGCGCAAGTGTTGTGTAGGCTGTTTCTTTAGTAGAACTGTTGCATCTTCTAAGTGTTCTGCCAGTGAAACGTAGCCTTTGGTTCGGTTTCCTTACAATATTTTCTGTGGGTTCTTTCCAATTTAAGTTGTTCGTAATTGTTATTCCTAGGTATTTAGTTGAATTTACGGCCTGTGTATTTGACTGATTTTTTGGTGTAAATGCAGTCTAGCAGATTTCTTTTAGTGCTCATATGGGTAACTTCACACTTTTCATTATGCAGATATCTAAGTCATTTTGCAGTTGCTTTTGATCTTCGGTTAATTTTACTAACCGAAAATGGCACTGTGCATGAGCATTCTGCCGGACGTTGGGTGCAATTTCAAACGTACCCCGGTAGCAATGGAGTACAACAGATCACTGTCGATCTACAACGCCACGTACCGTCTTACCAGATGATCAGCGGGTCTCTCGCGATCGTCATTTACGCGGCCAGGATACTGAAAAGAATGCCAACAGCGACGTGAGTGTCTCCAACTGCGCATCACCCAACTGCCGGCCAACGATGTGTCGTCGACGACACCGCCGACAGTACTACCGGTCACCCAGACAGCTACTCACTCTTCCTCGCCCGTCGAACGACGCCAACCAGGACTCGATCCAGTGACACTTCACGCTGGCCAGGGGAGCGCCGAGAACACGGCGACAGCTCCCCAACCTGTGGCTCCTTCGCCGCTACTGACAACAGTACCGACGCATGACTCCTCTCCAGCCACTGAAATGGACATCGATCCCACACAGGCCTTTCTCCCGGACCGACGCGACTCTCTCTCGTCTTCTGACATCGGAGGACGCCCGACTCCCACCACGCCGGCCCATCCTGACGAATTCTGGCATACCACTGACTCAGGGCCGATGTTGGTTCCTCCGACCACTGCAGCAGAGAACGTGGACGATATTGCGACGAAGACCTCGATGACATGGAACGACAAAGCGGACAGCTAGCAGAACCTGAAATGAGGCCGGATCTGCCCCTGGAGGCCACGTAGTTATTGCTCAGGGAGGCTCGCAGCGCGTTGAGAGACCCCACGCCGTCCCCAGCCACCCGCGGCCGGAGTTCCGCTCCACGGCGCAGCTCGACTGCACACGTGCCGACGATCAACCATTAATACCAACATGAGCTCCCTCGGTCAACGAAAATCCGACTTCTGAGAGAGATGGTGTGGGAATCGGACGTCGACGTCGCTCTCCTACAAGAAGTGTACTTACCCACACTCCCGCACGCCAGCCGCGGTGGCCGAGGGGACTGAGGCGCTCCAGTCACGGTCTGCACGGCCACTACGGTCGGGGGTTCGAATCCCCCCTCGAGCATGGATATTTGTGCCGTCCTTAGTCTTAGTTAGTTCATTAGTTAGTTCATGTCATCTAGTTCATAAGTAGTTTGTAAGTTTAGGGACTGATGACCCCGTAGTTAAGTCCAATAAGCTATACAAACATTTGAATTTGAACACTCCCGCACGTGACACCTCCGGTGACGTGGCGTAGGAAACTACGTTCGTGAGGATATTTCTGTGGCAGGCGTCACGTATTTGAGGCATGACGATCACTGTTATTGGCGCGCGTGTCGCGAACATTTACGTTCCTTCTGGTACTATCCGGCGACATGACAGAGCGCAATTTTACTCTCAGACAATCGCCCTTTGTTTCTAGAAGATGATGATTAGTGTTTTAGGACTATAGACGGCTAGGACATCAGCGCCCGTACTGAGATCATAAACATACGAAAGCAAAATAGAGCATGTTCAAATGTTTGTAAAGCTTATAGGACTTAACTGCGGGGTCATCAGTCCCTAAACTTACAAACTACTTAAGAACTAACTTATAGTATAGACAGCACAAACATCCACAGCCGAGGGGGGATTCGAAATCCAGCCAGGGAACGGCCTTGAGCATCGGAGCATAGCGCTTCAATGCGCTCGGCAGCTTCGCCGCGGCTTACTGAGCATGCCTTAAGGACTTACAAAAATTAAGAGTACAACCAAATGTTGTAATCATGACTTTTACCAACTTTAAAAATGAGACACAACGTAGCAGTTTAAAATATGACTACAGATACGGTTAAAATTTTGACAGATGGATGTGGCCCAGAAAACTACTTATAAATGAAACATGACTGAACCACTCCGCTATACATTAAAATCTTACACCCAATATTTTGGTTAGAAAACCAGAAACCACACAAAATAGTAAAACACGCTCGGTTCACACCTGCCTCAACATCACGTAAAATGCAGAGGAGTTCCTGTGGGAGACCCAAATCTCTCCTCAGACCATTGTATAACGCACACTTAAAATATGTCGTACCGACATTTGCGTTCCACATCTGTGACACACTGGTGGTTCCTCACGGCGTAAAAGCAAGCCGTGCGTCAGTGGGCAATGACCTATTCGAAATGAGTCAGGGCTTGTCGAGGGTGGAAGGAGGTATGCAACGGAAGCACGAAGGTTCGACTGGGCGTAGCTTATTGTTCGCGACTTTCATTCATTCAGCCTCCAATCAAAATATGGTCTTGCGTGCCACAGATGTTATAACGGCCTGCAGGAGAACAAACGAGTGTGAGGGGGAGGTGGCGGGAGCAAGCCTCCTTGGCAGCCACTTCAGCCAGCTCGATTCCCCGGATCCCTACGTGCCCTGGAACCTAGCAAAACATTATTTCTTTTTCGTGCCTTTGCAGTATAAGGAGAGCATCCTGTACCTCTTGCACCATCTGATCTGCCGGGTACGTCGGATAAAGAGCGAGAAGGACGCACTGGGAATCTGAACAGATGACGAATTTCACTCCATTATCACGTTTCATCTGCTTCAGTGCCCTCAGGATAGCAAACAGTTCCGCATAATAAATAGAAAACTGTTCTGTAAGCCCAATATGAAGGACAGCATCGGGGAACACGATACAGCAGCCAATACGATCACCATACATGGAACTATTTGTGAAAACTGCAATAACATTGCAATGTTAATTTAAAATGTCATGAAATTTAGTTTTGTGAAAATGACGTCTGGAAACTGGGCCAGCAGATGGTTGCCTGCAGTTCCCTGCACCACCGAACTCCATCGAAACGATTACTTTTATTTACCGGGAGTACACCCACTAATCAACCGAACCTTACGCTATCGTATGGCCCAAAGGACTGATGATCTCATACCTTTACACCGATGACGACAAAAAAACTCGTAGCCTTCTGGCAGTATTTACAAACCGACCATGTTGCAATAGGGCGCCGACAGCATCATCGAACCTAAATACCTGCCAGCTGTCTTCACAGCATCCCCACTCAGTCGGAAAGTATCGCCTCATGCACCACTATAACAATAAACATTTTACATTTTTGTCTTAAATTTATATTTACGTTATGTTGATACCTACTTACGAAATTCATGGTTTGAATCCCTAGCAAGTACACACCGGACTAGAAGTGAAAAATAAATTTTACTTTTAATGTATCTTCATTAGTTGTCAACATTAACTATAGGTGCTGTTATTTATTGTCAGACAGGCACACATGTCATTACTTTTGAGCTAACAGTTCACACCGAACGTTTATTCGTAGATGGAAAGCAACAACGATAAGCCCGTGGTTCGATTCCTATCCAGTTAAACATTTATGATATTCTAGATGAAAAAGTTCAACGGTATGTGGCCGGATCACTGTCTCAGATTGACATAAACTCGTGACCTTTCTCATCTAGAATTACGGGGCGAGAAGCCAAAGAATTACATATCATATCCTTATCTCAGATTTAAATGTATCGATGTTCGTGAAGAAATCCGTTAGCTAACATCTGATTTTTCTTAGTTAACAATCTGATTAGATACTGGGTTTATACCTCAGTCACAGAACTTTACATCATAGCCCATTTTTACTTGTGAATAAAGGTATATTTAAGGTCTTTCATTGTTTCTTAACAAGGATATAAGTTTTTTTGTTGCGTTTCTCGATTCAGTACCAAAAATTGTCATTTATTTTCAAGTTCAGATTTGTAAACTGACAGTTGTGAACACTTCCATATTTTACATCTCTTTATGCTTAGTCGCCTATGAGGATGTAAGTCGTGATCGAGTCTCGATAAGGCATGAAACCTTTTGTTAATTAGCAATGGCTGTAGGTACTGTGTTTCATTTCCGATTCAGAGAAAAATGGTTGGTCATGTCATTCAAAGTACATCATGTGTACAGACAAACTGCTGGTGATGTACTGTTGTTATTGAAGATTCCATTCAACGTTTGCGCAATTAATCGGATTCGTTTCATCTTATTAATTTAACAACCGGTTTATGTAACACTCGCCAAAGGAACAAAATTTCGCAGCTGTGAGGAAACCATAGAGACAGCAAACGTTCTTAGAATTACTATAGAACTTTAGGATTTTTCATATTTTCGTAAAATCACTACTTCATAATAACATTAACTTTTATCTAAGAATTACTGAATTATTTTTGTTGCACCAGACTCTGATATGTGCAGTATCGCTTTTGCATGTCATTGATTATAACAAAGTTGCGTTTACAAGCGTTCAGAACTGCCTCAACTTTAATAACATGTTTCCTTTTATTTGCGATATAGAGCTGTTAATTTACCTGTGGAAAGATTGCCACCAAAGAGACTGCCTACTCACACTTGTGCGTCCTCTCCTGGAGTACTGTTGCCCATTGGGGGAACCTCACCAGGTGGGACTGACGGAAGATATTGAGAAGGTTCAGAGAAGGGCAGCTCGTTTTGTTTTATCACGTTACCGGGGGTAAAGATTCTCGGAAATGTTGCACGAATTGGGGTGGAAATCATTAAAAGAAAGACTTATTCATTGCGGCGTGATCTGTTTGCGAAGTTTCAATCGCCGACTTTTACTTCTGAATGTGAAAATATTTTGCTAGCATCTACCTACTTAGAGAGACATGACCATCCCAATAAAATAAGGGAAATCAGATCGAAACGGAACGATTTAGGTGTTCTTTCTTCCCGCGCACTATTAGAGAATGGAAAGGTAGAGAAAAGTTATGAAAGTGGTTAATGAACCCTCTGCCAGGCACTTAAATGTGATTTGCAGAGTATCTCTGTAGATGTAGAGAGCACTGTCCTCTAGGAGTCTCTTGTGGCATCCATTTTGATATAGTCCAACGAATGTACCGCCTACGCCTAGCGATAAGAGGATTCGCAAGACAGATGTGTTATTTGGGATACATGAATATCAGATGTAACGCAATTCAATTCGTTCCTTTCTCTCTCTTTTTGTTTCTTCCACATAGTAGTATATATGTATGTGAGAATTCTTGAATTCTTGCGCCTGCGTGTTCGGTTCGTGTCGCTAGTAAAAGGTTCGATCACGAATGAGCCGTTGTTGGTTCTGAAGGTAATATATGCACGGTGTTCTAACGGAACATTTCAAGTGACTGCACCTAAACGTTCAAATGTTTGTAATTCCATGGGACCAAACTACGTTGGTTATCAGTCCCTAGACTTACAATCTACTTAATCTAAGTTAAACTAACCTAAGGACAACACACACATCCACGCTCGAGGTGGGATTCGAACCTCCGACGCGGGAGGCCGCGGGATCTGTAACGTGGCGCTCCAGACCGCTCGGCTACTCCCGCGCTGCAAGTGACTGCACCGTTTATGACAAAAACAGAAAAGTAATAATAAATGCATACACTGATTTACAAATTAACAGTATTTAATTAGCTATCTGCTACCGGAATTTTTAATTTAAGTTAGTTTAAATTAATTAAATGTGGGAACTGACATAAATACAGAATTATTCCATGCAGATAGCGGTTAAATACCCTGTTTATTTTTTTATGCTGTTTAACGTCCTGTGAAATCCCTGTAGGTAACATTGTCGGTGAAGCATTCTTTGTACGTACGAAGGACAGAACAGCAGTGAGACTGCTATTGTAATTCGAATAGAGTGCACTGGATAAGCCAACTGACTCTTCATAGTCAATACAGAAGTCCTTCGGGTGCGAACATTTACTGCTGCCTACAACGTTTTTTCCCTTGAATATCAGAAACAGAACCCAGTAAGTCCGTGGACAGTCGGTCCTGATATGTAGGAGTTGGTGATACATGAAGTTGTCAGAATAAAAAAGCTATAACAGAAAGCAATATCGTCGGATACGAAACTTCAAGAGAATTCGGAAATAATCTTAAAAACAGATGGTTTGACTGAAATAGGCAGAATAATTTATTCATCGCCGAACGTATCCGAAGTCAAAGTATTGCTTCTGGTCTCGTGATCCAGCAGAGAACATGTGGAAACGAGGAGGGAGTAGAGAAAATTAATATAAAAACTGAAAGTGCTAGGGAACGTTTTCTTACCAGTGTAAGTGTAAAGATCCTACATTATTTATATTTCTTATCATTTTGTTGTTTAAATCGGTAGGAAATATTAAAAAGTTTTTTAACAGAAATGTTTAGTTCTACGAGTTTTGTCAAACACAATTTAAATTTGTTGTCTGTCCCTATTTAAAATTCTGATCCTGAGTTTCATTTTCGATTTTCTAGTAGCTATCAGTCAATGTAACGTTCACTAATAAATTCGTCGTTGTCAGTTTCTAATTACGAAATGCTCTCATCCGCAAAAATTGGGTGTACTGTTTCCGAGAGAAAGGATACGCACGGTGAGTTTGAAGCACGATGTATATCGTCGAATATACTAACTTAACTTGAATCAAAGTATTGATTCTCAAGACATATTACTGTATTTGACGGATAATTAGTAGTATCGGTTACCCCTGACCACTAGACCAGTAAGACAGTATTACAATACACTTCCCTGAAGGAATATAATTTTAGGACTTTTTTCACCGTGCATTTCACGAAGAGACCAGTAGATAGGACGTTGGATAGACATTTCTGAGTAATTATATTTGCCTCTGGTTCTGTCTCAGGTTTGAGATTTATCTTTAATAAGAATCAAATAAACAATAAACTAAGCCGTTTTATTCATTTGATTATAAAATGACCGTTATATTCGACTTATAAAAAGGTTTATAGTTCACTGTTTCAAATGAGGCTTTTCATAGATTTAAAAAAGTGTTTTGTTATTTCCTTTCAGGTCGATGACACCGAGAAACATAATTGCAGGCGAGTATTAGTGCTCGGATTGACGTACAAAGAAAAGCTGTATCGCTCATTGGATACCTTCGGAGATAGCAAGTTAACGTACGTAATTGTAAGCTGCACTTAGCAACACTTTATGACCACCACTTTAAAACCGTTGATATCCTTCACTAGAATGTGGAACTGATATGCTGAATGCATTAAGTCATAAGAACAAATAAAATTTTGATAGTAAATACGTTCCTAAATATAGAGTGAGCTACAAGTGGCCGTAAACCCTTTTATTTCGGAAACTCTGCAGGAAATGGGAAAACTGAGTGTTCCAGTAATGGATGGGCGAAGTGGTCCATCTTTTACGGTATTTACCGAATATGGACGCCATCTTGAAATCGGTTATCTTGAATCGAAGCCAATTTTTTTTTAATGGTAAGCAGATCGTTTGATATATCTAATAACGCCAGCACTTTCTGACAAGTTCATTGCTATAAACAGATTCGACGTACCAGTTATGTGCAAGGGTAGGCTTCCGCGGCCGTTGTCACAATCAATAAAATTCTTAAAGATGGGCAATGCGGTCTCATACCCAAAAAAATTTCATTGATACTGTATGGATCAAAAGTTACAACACATTTTGTTGGGAGGTAAAGACCGGATTGTTATCCATAAAGAACAGTGTGCTCTGCATGCCTTACCTCTTGGTCAACGAACATTTGAAGGTACTGAAGCCAATCGTCGAGCTCTCGCAGAAGGAGATATGCTGGCACATGCGTTGCTCGAGATGCTGTCCGTTCCTTATTTCCTCTACATGTATGGTTTTATTTAAGTGGCCCAAAATATAAAAGTCAAGAGGTGTGAGATTAGGTGATATGGGGGGGCCATTCGATAGAACCACGTCGGCCAATCCAGCGACCAGGAAGTTGACCATCAAACCACTGACGTACGACGACTCCGTAGTGTGGTGGAACCCTATCCTGTTGAAAGTAAGCTTATTCAGAACTAAGAGAAGAAACAGCACTTCTTGAAGCATTTGCAGGTAGCTTTGAGAATTTAGATTCTGGTGAATGAAAATTGTCCGACTTACACGTGTACCGCACACTACACCCTAACTATTACGTTACCAGCTACCTTTGAAGTTCCCATTCAGTCTGTATACTGGTCAGTACAGTAATGTGATTGTGACGGTTGACTTCATCACTGACAAAAATTTTTGCCTCATGAACAAAATACCGAGTGCAAAAGAGGGAACATATGCAAATGTTTGTAGAACTTATGGGATTTGAACCCCCGACCGTAGTGGCCGTGCAGACCGTGACTGAAGCGCCTCAGTCCCCTCGGCCACCGCGGCCGGCGAGGGAACATGTAACTGTTGAACCACAACCACTATGTCGAATCTGTTTATAGGAATAAACATGTCTGAAAATCCTGATGTTAATGGATATATCATATACCCCATTTTCATTGAAAAAAAAAAAAAAAAAAAAACCTTGGATTAACGATGGGCGATTTAAAGATGGCGCCCATGTCCGTTATGTACCGTAAAATATAGACCACTTCACCCATACCTTACTGGTTTATTCTGTTTCCAGAGGTTTTGATATAACAGGATGTAATGCAACTTTGACTCACCCTGTAATTCAATATGGCATAATTCTATATATATTTGCGGTTATACTATGGAATTACGACGATAAAATACATTTAGCTCATTAAGAGTTGAGTAAGTTTCCACTTGATAGAAAAAATCATATTTTGTAACCAGTAATGACATCTTACAGAGTATATTATATGTTGTACGAGTACTTTGCATGTATAAATGGGAATGACGCATATTTCCAGGAAACGGCATTTGAACAAAAATGTTCAAATGTTTGTAAATCCATAGGACTTAACTGCTTGTTTATTAGTCCCTAGCTTACAAACTACTTAAACTAACCTAAGGACAACACATACTCCCATGCCATAGGGAGAACTCGAACCTCCGACGGCGAACGGCCGCGCGCACCGAAATACGGCGCCTCAGTGCGCACGGCCATCCCGCCGCGCCGGTACTGAACACTTCCAATACTCTTATTTAGTAAAAGAGTTTTATTTAACAACTTTATGGTACATTGCCATTCTGTGCACATTTTGCAGACCACGGGGAATTTTGAAACTATCACGGATTATTTCCGCAGATTGCGGATTTTCATTTGCATTTCGCAGAGCATAAACAGGTGGAGATACACCAGTAGCAAAACAACGGCTTCAGTTAATTAGCAGTTCATTGGAATTTCAATAAAAGCAAAGTGTACGTCCTAATCATTCAAAACAATATCCAGTTCGGATGTTCACATGAATTACTGTCCGAGAGTGGAGCAGGATCTCATATGCCGCGCTCTGCGTTTTAAATTAGCCTTCCCCTCTCAGCAATGTAAAAAGTCGCAATAAACGACACTAGGGTCGCATACTACGTTAAACTGCAGGTCGCCTATCCCCAGCCGGCCGCGGTGGCCGAGGGGACTGAGGCGCTCCAGTCACGGTCTGCACCGCCTCTACGGTCGGGGGTTCGAATCCCCCCTCGGGCATGGATATTTGTGCCGTCCTAGTTCGTAAGTAGTTCATAAGTAGTTTGTAAGTTTAGGGACTGATGACCCCGTAGTTAAGTCCCACAGACTATACAAACATTTGAACATGTTTTGCCTATCCCCAGTTTGATAAGTGTTGTAGGTTACGGACACGGAGATCCTCTTTCCAGTTGGCTATTGTTGTTAAATATGCGTCAACGCATTAAACTACACTCTCAAAACGATAAGAGGATCAGGTGAGATACCTACGTTGTGAAGTACTGTCATCGGCAGAATGAACTAAAATGGTTTGACGTCTTTCTGTCGGTTGTAGGGAGTAGAGACAACAACATTAAGGCAACCGAGATAGCGGTAATAACAGAAAGTTGCTGCAGAAGGGGTTGGTGTTAATTTGTGTTTACTCTACCAAACGAATTACAGAAGTGGTTGGGTTCAGATAGTGTAGTGAGTAGTTAGTGCAATGCAACAACAAAGTGACATACCCGAAGCTGTGACATGGAGAATCATAAGAAGGTTATAAGCGGCACAGACTCAGGGAGAGGTGGCTGCAACTATTAGAGTGTTCCAAAGTGTAATTTCCAGGACCTGGACGCGATTTCAGACAACAGGAACCATTAAAAGAAAGCAAGGTCAAAGTCACCCACGGGTAACACCAGCAAGAGATGTTCGTTATCTCCGGTTCACAGCCCGTCGAGACAGGAGGCTGAATGCAACTCAGCTGCAACGCACCTTCCAGGCAGCGACAGGGCGCGCAATATCGACACAAACAAGTCGAAATGGCCTTTGTAAATGTGCCCTTTACGCACGGAGTCGTATGGTGTGAGTCTCATTAAAACCATGACACCGTTTAGCCCGCAGAAACTAGGCGGAGGAATATCAGGGTTGGAGTGAACCGAATGGTGCCGGGTCCAGTTCACAATAAGTCAATATTTTGTGTTCAGTCGAACAATTGTCGTTCTCTCATCTGGAGAGAACGTGGAATTCGGAACAATCACCACAATATGATGGTGGTGGACCAATAGTGTGGGCCGCAGTGAGAACTGGAGAAAGTAGGGACCTCTATGTGGTTCAGAATGACGCTTTGGCTACTCAGAATTACAGAGACGAAATCCTTCGATTTTTGTTGTGACATAGAGCTGCACTGGTGGAACACACGTTTGAAGCTGAGGGAACTGAACGAATGGAGTGGCCAGTTTGTTCACCAGACCGATTGAGCAGGTCTGTGATGCACTTGGCAAACTCATTGCAGGCCACTTGATTGATAACCTCATACTGTACTGTATCACCCGCAAACAACAATTGTAATCAATATCTGAATAAAATACTTTACCATATGAAAAGTGTGTATGATATCTCACCTGATCCACTAATTGTTTTGAGCGGTGCATTATTTAACTAATGTAACGACATGATCCATGATAGCGCAACAGTTTGGTATTGATAATTTTTCAATAATATATTAAACAGATAAATAAGAAATCGATAAAATAGGTAATGGGAGAATTGACGTAGGAAGGCTACGGAACCAGTAAGAATTTACGTCATTATTTTTAAAAGATACATAACAAACCTAGGGGGACAAAAGTATTCTTGATGGAGTTAGATGGAAATACTTCTATTTGGTCCCATAGAATTACAAACATTTGAACATTTTTTGATTTACTTCTACGATCTTGCTACGAAACCGAAGGCCATGACACTGTGTTTGCCGCAATAGAATCACGTTCGGGAGAACGACAGTCAATTATGTGTCCCGCCATCCGGATTTACTCATAGTTTTCCCGTAATTTCCCTAAACTGATCCAGGAAAATGCCTAAATGGTTTCTCTGAAAGAATTCTGCGGATTTTTCCCATATTTGCCACAGTGTGAGGTTGAGCTTCTTTTGTAATGACCTTCATGTCGATGAGGCGTTAAAACGTAACCATTCTGCGACTAACACGTGGAAATGCAGACGTTAAAAAAAAAAAAAAAAAAAAAAAAAAAAAAAAAAAAAGAGAGATAATAAAATAAAATAAAATAAAAACCCAGGATTGTTTGTGTTTATAAATCTATAGGACTTACCTTCTAGGTTATCAGTCCGTAGCTTACAAACTATTTAAACTAATGTAAGGACAACACAAACACCCATGCCCTAGGGGGGAATCGAACCTCCGACGGCGAACGGCCGCGCGCACCGCAACACGGTGCTCCAGTACGCGCAGCTAATCCGCCGCCGCCCAACAGGATTGGTACTTATTTACAGCACCGCCCAAAAGCTTTTCAACATCAGTAATTTTGATGATAAATGCTAATTGGAACCAGGAATCCGTTAGAAATATTCAAAGTCAGATTTGGAATAACCGTTTATGGAACAGAATACAAGCAGTCAAAGTTTACTCTCCTCAAAGTAGTCTACTTTGGCTTTAATCACTGTTCTGAATACGTGAGGCATTCTTACTGTCAACTGAATCAGGGTGTCTTCAGTGATATGCTGCCATTCCTCTTGTAGTCCGGTTCAGAGATGATTAACTTTGGCAATAGGCCTTGATGTAACTGCTCTATCCAAGTAATCTCACAAAGCAGTTCAATAGGATTAAAGTCTGGGGATGGGGGCCGCAAGATCAACCTTTTCAGTTCCTTTTTTTTTTTCAAAATTTTTCAAACACGTTTTACCCTTTTTTAAGTGTGTTCATAGTCGTTATGTTGCTGTAGGACGAATCCCTTGCAAATCAAAAGTCGTCTATGCGGCTTTGCATGATACTGTACAATGCGAGGGTAATCCTATTTCTTCATTCTTCCGTTTATTTCTACAAGGTAACCAGTCTCACAGCCTCAAAAACATCCACAGACCACGAGGGAGTCCCTTTATTGCTTTGCTGTTGGAGATTCACATTACTGTAATATTCGTTCACCTAGCAAATGACGAACAAACTTGCGTCGCTTTGTTACAAAGACCTCAGATTTTGATTCGTCTGTGAAATTTACCTTTATCAGTGATTTACTGCACAAATTTGATGTTGGCTTTTCCAGAGTAGGTTTTCCTACCTATTATTAGACGTCAGTAATGGCTTCAATACGCCCGTCTAGGTTCACTGTCTCAATACGTCTTTTCTCCGTACTTACACTCACCAATGGCTGTGTTCTGCTGCCAAAAGTGGCGCTGTTTAGAAGCAATCACCTTCACTTATGATTCTTATCAATTTTTGAAGCGACCTTTGGTCTAGGCTTTCGTTATCGGGCCGGCCGCGGTGGCCGAGGGGAGTGAGGCGCTCCAGTCACGGTCTGCACGGCTACTACGGTCGGGGGTTCGAATCCCCCCTCGGGCATGGATATTTGTGCCGTACTTAGGATTAGTTAGTTCATAAGTAGTTTGTAAGTTTAGGGACTGATGACCCCGTAGTTAAGTCCCATAAGCGATACAAACATTTGAACATTTTTTTTTTTTTTTTTTTCGTTATCGGTCCATGGTCTGACCAGTATTCCCATGCCTGTGCAAGTTATAATGGAGACATTCCAAGGAAATGTGTTTTTGACACTCTATTTGTCTCATAGTAGGATCGGTTGCTCGTAAAGTCACAACTGCGGAATGTTTTTCTGTTGGAAGTTCCTTTGTTCGTCTCATTACCGATATTTACACTGAGCACTCTCTACAGTTCATTCTTTCCTATCTCGTGCGTAACGATATGTATGTTTCATACCTGTAAACGGGTATACAAATTTTAATGTCCCATGAACGCCATCTATTGAGGAAAGATACCTACGCTGTTCACTCGTGTAGTGCGTGAAATGCGGAAAAAAGAAATTGGCATTGCTAATGTTGTCTCGTCAATGAGGAGGCGGTAGGAAAATCTGATTTCTGACAATGAGGAGATGATTAAATAAAATGCTCGAGATGCTGATTGGCCGTGGCATTCCAGCGCGTGCTGCGACACACACATGAAGAGGCGTTAGCTGGCAGGGCCTCAGCAGCGGGGGAGGGCGCGACCCTCCACCGCGCGCTTCCACTCACAGTCGCCCCCGCATATCTGCAGTCGTGTCCTCTTTACTCTGACCGTGTCAGTCCCATGGCTGACATTATATACTCATACATACATTACATACTCTGCTTCCAGAAGAGCCTATGTCTGATATGTTCAGTGTACTACATAGCTTATCTAGCGCTGAACGTGTAACGTCAGTCAGAAACCACGCGACCGCGCGGGCTGAGGCGCCATGTCAAGGATTGCTGTGACCGATACAATGTTATGTAGAACAGCGAAAAGTAACTTTAAAAGGGGCTTTTTGATTAACTTTTAATTTATGGATCTATTCAGTTAAAAGGATTACGAATTCCTTAACTGCAGAAATTAGCAGAAAACACTATTATTGAGGCAAGAGAAACACCTGGAATAAAAGTACCTAATTGGCTGTAAATTTTTTGAGGTTGTAGGTGTACACAAGCTCGAAAATAGTAATGTCCGATAAATGCAAACAATATAAAGTGCGCCGCGGTGGAGTAGCCGAGCGTCTAAGGCGCCTCGCTGCGGTGCGCGCGGTTGCTCGCCGTCGGAGGTTCGAGTCTTCCCTAGGGCATGGGTGTGTGTGTTGTCCTTAAGTTATTTTACCTTAGTTTAAGTAGTTTGTAAACTACGGACTGATGACCACGCAGTTTGGTCCGATAGATTTACAAAAATTTGAACATATAGGAAGTCCCATTGAACAGAAAACAAAATTTAATATGATAACTAATTCAGAATATGTATTCCAGTAACTACAATACTTACTGTAAAATATGTAATGCACACGACGTTCAGCTTCAGAAAATTCTCAAAACATGTCTTTGTTCACGTTTATTTACACAGAAAATCGGAGTGAAAAATTCTTTCAATACGTTTACTGCCCCTTTCTTTCTTTCTCTTCAGCCCTTTTCCCGCACATGTAGCGTCGGCTTTGTTATTGCAGATTTGGCATGTTAGTACTGACGGGGCGGCCGGATGCCCTACCTGCCGCCACCCGCTGCCCCCCGGGAGGAAATGTGTACCCCAAATGTCTGTATATAGTGTTATATGTGGGAAAGTTCAAAAATGTTCAAATGTTTGTAGAGTCTATGGGACTTAACTACGGGGTCATCAGTCCCTAAACTTACAAACTAATCATGAACTACTTACGAACTAGGACGGCACAAATATCCATGCCCGAGGGGGGATTCGAACCCCCGACCGTAGTCGCCGTGCTGACCGTGACTGGAGCGCCTCAGTCACCTTTTTTTTTTTTTGTTTCTTTTTTTTTTTTCTTTTTTTTTCTCTCTCTCTCTTTCAGTCCCCCTTTTTTTGTTTTTGTTTTTTTTTATTTTTTTATTTATTTATTTTTTCTTTTTTTTTTTCTTTTTTTTTAGAACCACGGCCCAATATAATGGAAGTTTGTGACATGACGCGTTAACCCTTTTTTTTTTCTTTTATTATTATTAAGGGAATGGGGGGTGGGTTTTGGGATGTATGTATTCTTTATTTTGTTTTATTATTTCAACTTCATCAAAATAAAACAGCCTTTTCCGGGCAGACATAGAAAATTTGAATAAGGAAATAAAAGCTTCTGTATTATTTTCCACGCGCCTGTCACCCCCTTTAGGGTTTTCTCTCTCTTGTTTTTGATATATATTTTTATTTGCGCTCTATACTAACGGATGTAGCGTGTCCGTGCACAACAAAAAACTAGAAACAGTAAAGTAAAGAAAACTCTCTGTGGGGAGTGAGTTTCCGGACGGTCGACTCCAGTGCTTCTGCCACCAGGCACGTCTTCTCGTTTTGTTGTGAGAGGTAACCGTTTCATCATGTTCATCCCATGCCTCTTCATCGTCATCATATTAGCTTCTCATACCCGGGACATTCCAGCTCCTTGGAGGATCTCGTAACGCACTCCCCAGAAAATTAGAAAAATATTGTTGATACTTCGGGTTCCGAATCAGCGCCATATGTTGTTCTTGTAAATGGTTCCAGAAGTCCGGCACATGCTTCGCGCCGTCGCGATGCAAATAATACACCGCCTGGGCTCGAATCCACGCCACCGCGTTCGTTTTGGTTCGTGGGTAATACGTTCTGTCTGGAAAAAGGACAATCTTTGGGTCGATATTGTGCTGTCCGACGCGCAGTAGAAAGCCAATCATCTGCGTCACCAGCCGCCATACTTCCGCAGAGAGCCCGCACATGAGACGGTGAGCATCGTCGTCTAGAACCTGGCATACTTGGCATAACGGAGTGTTCACCATATTGATGGCGTGCAGGCGGGATCCAGTAACTTGTTTACCGTTAACCAACATGTACCATGTCGTTCTTGTTTCCGTGTCAAGTGTGGCATGATGAATTGTCCGCCATACCACCGGCCAGTGGATCGTGGGGTGCCGTGCTTCCACAGGGTTGGCGGGGCGCCTGCTCGTAAGTATCCGGTAGATGTCGCGCGCTGTCGGAGATCTATTTATTGGGAGTTCTGTCATAATATAGCTATATTCAATGAAAAACTCTCTGATATGTTGAAACGGTGAAGAAATGTTCTGCACCATCACCGGCGCTTGCCGAGAAGCTGGCGCCAGTTCGTCTACCAAGATTCCTGACAGACACTTGTGCTGTCTTCTCCATGTTTTCAATGTCGCGCTAATATATAGCGCCACCGATCGATCGTGAACGTGAACAAGCCCGAGGCCACCTCTACTAGTTGGTAATGTCAGAGCCTCATACCGGATCTTGAATAGGGCTCCCGTGCTGACAAAGTATCCAAACGCTGCCAGTATGCTTCGGGCGATCATCTTTGGCATCGGTAGAATCTGTGCATAATGTGGAATGCGCGTCGCCAAGTATGTATTTATATAAATGACGCGTTGAATCATATTTAATGTCCTTAGTGCGTTCGCTTTGACACCATTTCGTATGGTTATGAGCAACCTCTTGAAGTTGAGCGCGACCGATCGTCGTAGATCATTCGTGAAGACGATTCCCAAATACTTGATCCTGTCCCGTAACGGGAATGGGGCTACACAGTCGGCAGGTAGTCCTGTACCTATATTCAAGGCGACGGATTTGGCCACATTCATACGGCTACCTGTAGCGGCACCGTATCGATTGATCCAGTCCAAAGCCGCGTTAACGTCGTTGCCGTTTCTCACCACCAATATAAGGTCGTCGGCATATGCTTTGCAACGAAATGTGTAACCACGCATCGTAATTCCTGTCAGGCGTTGGCGGAGGCCGCTGAGAAGTGGTTCAAGAGCCATGGCATATATGATCGTGGACAAAGGACATCCTTGTCGAATCGATCGCTGGATAGTTAGGGGCCCAACCAATCGTCCGTTGACAAGCACTTTAGAAGGAGCCCCATGTAGTATTCGCATCACTATAGTTATGAAGGGCGGCGGGAAATTCATTTGCGTCATCAGTTCCTTAATGTAGGTGTGGCTGACTCTGTCGAAAGCACGATCGAAGTCTATAGATATCAGAGCTCCACGTAGACGACATGCTTTCGCCAATGCGATCGAATCGCGGTATTCACTAAGCGCCGTCTGGATGTTGTTGTCACTGCCGAGGGATGTCTGGTCTGATGACACCACGCGATGCAGAACTTTTTTAATTCGTGTCGCCATCAGCCGAGTGAAAATCTTGAAATCACAGTTAAGTAGTGTTAGGGGGCGATATTCTCCGATTCTTGTGCTGTGTGATGTTTTAGGTATTGGGATGATGACGCCCTCTACAAATGCTGGCGGAAGTGGCTCTTCAGGAGACATGATTTCGCGACAAATTTCCGTCCAATAGGGAGCAATCAAGTGTTGGAAAGCCCGATAAAATTCCAAAGGTATTCCGTCAGGCCCTGGCGACTTATTGAGTGCGCCCTTGCCTATGGCATCGATCACTTCGTCCTCAGTAATGTCCTCCAGCAGTATCGCTTGCGCCTCTTGATCTAGAGTCCCGAATAGCGTGTTAGTGACTTCATGGAGGGCCTCCCGCTCTAGTTCTTCTGCGGTATATAATCGGGTATAATAATCAGCGAAGGCACGTGCTATGTCATTTTGTGACGTGAGATGGGAGCCATCATCAGTGTCAACGGTATGTATTAGTCCCCTGCGACGTCGCTCACGTTCCTGAATAATATGGTGCATCGATGGATGTTCACCCGCAACACGATCCATTGTCCTCGCACGGACCGCTGCACCTTCCAGATGAGAGCGCATAAGAGCGACGATTTTAGCCTTAGCTCGTTGAACCATCATTTGTCGTTCCGGTGAAGGGGCCTGATATGTGCATTCTCTTAGTATAGTGAAATAAAAGTTTAAAGTTTGCCATTTCCACCGTGATTGTTCGCGCCCCAACGCAATGAATGCACGCCGTATCGCCGGTTTTGTGCATTCTAACCACCAACTTAATGTCGTAGGGTAAGTCCGTCGTCGCCTTACGCAATTATTCCAAACTTCTTCAATAACTTGATGACACTCCGGAGCTTGAAGATGGGCCACGTTCATCTTCCATATTCCATGGCCTCGCGCCACCTCGGCCACCGCGGCCGGCTGTGGGAAAGTGTAAAGTGTTATGAAATGTTTGAGAATCGTGTAACTGAGGCGGGACTTGGGGAACAGCCCGGTATTCACCTAGGCGGATGTGGAAAACAGCTTAAAAACCACATCCAGGCTGGCCGGCATTCCGACTTCCCTTCGTTAATCCACCGGGCGGATTCGAAACGGAGCCGGTACGCCTCCCCGCACAGCGGTGCGTTAGACCACACGGCTAACCGAGAGGGTACGTTTACTCCCCCTTAAACGGTATAAAACACAAATATTGATTACAGCTAATGCAATAGGACAAAATAAATTTTCCGTGGCACACAAAGTACGAAAATAACCGTCAGAGTTTGAATACAAGAAACACGAAGAAGTTTAAATTTTTCGAAGAGCATCATGACCATCGATTTCGAGGCGAATTTTGTTGACGTGCTTGATTTTAACTCTGGAAGAAAGGAAATGCGAAGTCGGCTAAGATACGCAAATATAAGTAAATAAAAGTGCAAATTGCTATTGTTTAACACGTACACGTTACTTTTTAGTTAGGGCAACGACAGTGGCAAAAGTAAATTTCATTTTAAGAATTTTTCAAAATGTAACACTTTGAAAATTTTTTAAAAGAATATCCGTATCACCTCCTCCACTAACGTGTCAAATATGAACACAGCAAAGTTAGTATATGTCACTGAAAGGTCGTAAAATGTTGAACACAACAATAAATGTCTTCTACTTGGAGTGGCATTAATATTGTTAACGTAAACAAATACTGACGGAAAACAAACCCGGCACAAAACCGAGCTATACAAAAGTAAGGCTTGAGGGTCAAGAGCATAATGGGCGTGAACAGGAAGTGCTGTCACTGTATGAAAAACTTCGTTTCCAAACAAGACAACGCAGCCGCGCGGGAATGGCCATGTGGTCTGGAGCGTCTCGTTACGGATCGCGCTGCCTCTCGCGTCGGAGGTTCGATTCCTTGCTCAGCCATGGTTGGTTGGGGGATAAAACTGCGGGGGTCATCTGTCCCCCACCTCAGCCATGGATGAGTGTGTTGTACTTTGGTTAATTTAACTTAGTTTAAGTAGTTTGTAAATCTAGGGACTGATGGGCATAGTAGTTTGTTTCCATACGATTACAAACTTACTTTTTTCCCTTTTTTTTGTAACATCCAGCATTTACCGTCGTCATTTGCACAACTATGATGATTTTTTCAGAGTAATATAAGTTCATCTACAGATATAAACTGGAGTAAGAAGTCGAACGAATCGAAATTACTCTGTTGAACAATCTGCCAAAGACCACAAGCCCGTTATCGAAAATTACTCAGAAATATTCCCGAACAACCTTTAAAATTCTGTCGGTGGAATTCCGGATCATCATACGTAGTGAGAATGTACTCTTCCTGTTTCCGTGAGATTATTACACCACGTGGAAGCATACAACTGTGTTTGCATTTCAGTATTTCGCAAATAACGCAACATTATATTTTCAAACGAAGTCAGTGCCTCGCTGAGAAAACAAAAGTCCAACCAAACCGAATAGACGGAAGGAGAGCTGTGTGAGATGCGTTGATTGAATTCGAAAGCAACAGTCTCTCTACCAATCAGACATAAAATCTTAAAAATCTTCCGTGTGAAGTCAGTCCTGCGATCAAAGTCCCTTAAAAAGTCTGTGGCGTCAAAACGGAGGCTGGCTTAGATAATTTTGTCCTCCAGAATTGTTTCTTTGTAAGAAATCTTACAACGGTTTTGTGCTGAATTGGCAGACAGTGATAAAAGTCGATGTACTGCTGGTAATTGAAATTACGCAAGAAATGAAAAATAAATGGAACTAATGGAACAGCTGTCCCGTCCATAATAGATTATGCGAAAACGTTCCTTCGTTTCAGCCTTCTTTGATTTTCGGTATGCATTCAACAGAGTTCCATTCTCGTCTTCAGACAACAAAATACGATCTTACCAACTACCTCACTAGAGCTACGATTCGATTAAATTCCTGGTACATAAAACCCAATACGCCCCTGTTAACAACACCAAATACAGAGAAGTAATTTCGGGAATATCGCAAGGGAAAAGTCTTAGGGCCGTTACTGGTTATGGTATCCTCACATGTTTGTAGAACTTATGGGACTTAACTACGGGGTCATCAGTCCCTAAACTTACAAACTACTTATGAACTACTTACGAACTAGGACGGCACAAATATCCATGCGCGAGGGGGGATTCGAATCCCCGACCGTAGTGGCCGTGCAGACCGTGACTGGAGCGCCTCAGTCCCCTCGGCCACCGCGGCCAGCTATGGTATCCTCCTCAGTCGTCATGCAGTATATATGCTACTCTCAATATTCATCAATATTCATAGTTTTGTGTATTAAACTTTCTGCGCCAGCTACTGTGCAAGTTGTATCGTATGCCTTCTGCGAAAACTCTCAGTTCGTTTCAGGATATGATTGAAGACAACTATCGCAGAGTTAGTATAGTTTCCAGAAATAAAGGTAATTTCTGCTTGATTTCAAATGTTCAAATGTTTGTAGAGGTTATGGGACTTAACTACGGGGTCATCAGTCCCTAAACTTACAAACTACTTATGAACTAGCTTATACTAAGGACGGCACAAATATCCATGCCCGAGGGGGGATTCGAACTCCCGACCGTAGTGGCCGTGCTGATTTACGTGATTATGAAATGGCCCGTGTTCATAATAAGCTGTAATATCTTAATATACTCTATGATCGCGAATATGTGAATTTTTATTTCCTTACAACAAGACGAGAGTTTCGATTAATTACACGGTTTACCCTCGGAAACTATCCATAATCTGACACCCGTGAGGGAGAATAAGAGATGAAAAAGTGAATGAAGTAGAAGAAGAAGAATGTGAAGACAAAGATGATGCATCCCCAATAAGGAATTATCCTATATCACGGAGGCTTGTGCCAACACCTACAGCAAGGGTGTTTTAATGCCAAGCACCTACAATGATTAATATCACAAGTCCTTTTCGATGTGTGTTGTCTGCATGTAAGAGATTCACGTTTCGCAGTGCTCTGGTTGTATAATAAAAAAAAGTTATTTTAACGCCCTGAGCCACCGAATGAAATTATTAATTTTGACAACTCGTTTCGATCAACTGAGTATCATTAGGTTCAATGTCGTGTTTGATATTATATAGAATTATTAATAGCAACAGATAAAAACATGAAGTAATCACTGTTATAGTACTGTAATGTAAATTATGTCGTCAATTTAGGGAAAAAAACTGTGCTAGGTAGCACATTCATTCGTGTAATATCCGCATTCGGTGGTAACCCTGTAACCAGATTCATGACACATCGAGTTGACTGCGACGCTGATCCTTACGTTAATGATTTTATATGTCGCATAGCATGATATTGTAAATATATTTTACGAACCTGATGGCCAGTCGACCAAAACCGGTTGTGCAAATAACGAATTTTATTTAGCAGTACAGAGCGGTAACATGCCACTTTTCAAATATTTGCAAGCCGTGTGGCACAACCTCCTGAAAATATACTGAAAATACATCTATATTTCTGGAAATGAACAGCGACCAATTTATAATATTAATATTGAAATTAAAACATCCCAGATCGCAATACATCCCATATTTTAGAGATACATTTAAATGAGAGTAAAAATGCGAGGAAATTAACAGAAGTGTATATCCGTGATGGCTGGCGCTGGCGGCGGACGCTGCAGACGTCCCTCTAAATGATTTGCGGTGTATTGCAGTGATCATTGTCTGAAGATGGTCATTTGACCGAAAGCGGTTACGAATTCAAAGGAAATTAGAAATTTGCAATCTGGTCTGTATTAATTTTAACATTTTTGTTTCACTGAAAAAAAAAAGGAAAGCTATTTGCAATTCTGTAAAAATATCAGAATGTGGCGTTTACATAGGGACTTAGCAAATTAAGCTCCTCATTACATCCCACGCTAAAATCATTGCACAACATGAGTAGCGCATTGCCAGAAGACAGTTCAAATGTTTGTAGAGTCTATGGGACCCAACTACGGGGCCATCAGTCCCTAAACTTACAAACTTCTTACGAACTACTTACAACTAAGGACGGCACAAATATCCATGCCCGAAGGATGATTCGAACCCCCGACCGTAGTGGCCGAGCAGACCGTGACTGGAGCGCCTCAGTCCCCTCGGCCACCGCGGCCGGCCCAGAAGACAGTAAATGTGCATTCTGCAGAGACAGTTTTGCTGCACAACGGCTAACAAATGCATCACAATGTGCATCTGGAAAGGCGTCAAAACTGCGAACGTACTCCAAAGCTAAAGCACGCAGGATTCTGATGGACCAAACACCTAAATTAGAAATGTTCAAATGTTTGTACAGCTTATGGGACTTAACTACGGGGTCATCAGTCCCTAAACTTACAAACTACTTATGAACTACTTACGAACTAGGACGGCACAAATATCCATGCCCGAGGGGGGATTCGAACCCCCGACCGTAGTGGCCGTGCAGACCGTGACTGAAGCGCCTCAGTCTCCTCGGCCACCGCGGCCGGCCCTAAATTAGACAAAGCTTCACCGTGAAATTCTGGCGGTTAATGGATCACATATCATGTCGCTTTCACCGCTATGACGTGATGCCAAAAGTTCGGTCAAAACGGCACACACGAATGAACCCTCTGCCATGCACTTCATTGTGGCTTGCAGAGTATATATGTAGATGTAGAATGCTGTCGGTATCGAGCGCCATCGCCGTCGAACACAGATGAGGCAGTGAACAAATTGAAGAGCAGAAATCACAAATTTTTCAACGGCGAAGAAGACTACAATGTTTCTATTAAGAGGAAGAAAATATTAAATTAAGTGTGGAACATACAGCCGTTGCTCATAGAGTCTTTGTGATCATTTTTAAATAAAGTGCCATGAATCTGTTCCACTATTAAATGAATTACAGCATTCAAAACGTTACTTGATCTGCTATAATAATGTGCATTTTTCTAGAAGTTCTCTGATATAAAAAAAATCTGTTTTTGTTCACAGATATTATAATAAAATAACATTTGGTGGTACTTACGTAAATATACTTGTGTATTTCTGATGTCAGTTTTTATGCAAATTCTGTCAAAGGAATCCTTAAACGCCACACGGGATGACTGCGCGGCCTGAGACTGCATGCCACAGATTGCGCGGCCGCTCCCCTCGGAGGTTCGAGTCCTCCCTCTGGTATTATTGTGTGTGTTGTCCTGAGCAATGTCAGTTTTAGGGATATCTAAGTCAGTAAGTAATGATAGCAGTACAGTTCCATCTCTATTAGCAAAATGCTCAAATGTTTGTAAATCTATCAGACTCAACTGCTGGGTTATCAGCCCGTAGCTTACAAACTACTTAAACTAACCCAAGGACAACACAAACACCCATGCCCGAGGGGGGACTCGCACCCCCGACGGCAAACGGCCGCGCGCATCGCGGCACGGTGCCCCAGTATGCACGGCTAATCCGCCGCGGCCCACTGTTAGACCAATACTTAGATATACTTGTAATTTTTCCTTTCGAAACAGTCAGTTTTCTGACAAACTGAAATAATCAGTAGTAAAACCACTCTACAAAGAGTACGAAAGGGGTAATGTAGACAACTTTAGACATATTTCTATAAAATTAGTTTTTCCAAAATTTATTGAAAAGACTGTATATTTAACGTTAATTGATCAATTCAATTCCCATTATTTTACTGTCAAATGTACAGTTTGATTTCAGAACTGGTTTAACAACAGTAAATGCTATATTCTCTTTTCTCTGTGAGGCACTTGAAGGATTAAATAAAAAACTGCGAACGCTTTGCGTTTTTTCTTTTGAATAAACAAAAGCGTTTGACTGTGTTGCTTACGAGATATTGTTGCAGAAGTTGGAACATTATGGAGTAAGGGGAGTCACTCACAGTTCGTTCACCTCTTACTTTAATAACAGACTGCAGAAGGTGATACGCACTCACAAAGGAGCACAGTTAAGTTCGGGGAAACCCAAGGCTCTTTTCTGAGGCTGCTGATGTTTCTCATTTATATAAATAGTATGGTTTCAAGTATAACGGGTAATTCTAAGATATTTCTGTTTATTGATGTCACTAGCTTGGTAGTGAAGGAAGTTGTTGGCATAAAAAAAAGTTCAAATGTTTATAAAGCTTATGGGACTTAACTGCGAGGTCATCAGTCCCTAAACTTACGAACTACTTATGAACTACCTTAGACTAAAGACAGCACAAATTACATGCCCGAGGTGGGATTCGAACCCCTCGCGCATCGTAGCACAGCTCCTCAATGCGCTCGGCCGCTCCGCCACGGCAGACGTTGTTGGCAATATTAGTGCAGTATGAAATAATGCAGTGAAAGAAATAACTTGATTATGAATCACAGTAAGACTCGGTTTTTACTTTTTCTAACATATAATTAAACAAAATCTGACATTTCAAGTACACAGAACGGCCACTTGATAAGTGAGACTGAACAGTTCAAATTTCTAGGCGTTCAGATAGATAGTAAGATATCGTAGAAAGCCCATTTCAGGATTGTGTTCAAAACCTAAATGTTGAGTTATTTACCATTTGAAATAAGTGATAATTCAACACGTAAGGTAGTCTATTTGCTTCTTTTCATTCCGTTATGAAGTATAGGGTTACTTTTTGGGTAACTCCTCTGCATCAAAAATGGGTATTCATTGCGCAGAAACGGGCGGTTCGACCAATAAGTGGGATAAGCCCGCTTCTCTCTTGTCAACCGCTGTTTAGTATCCTGGGAATTCTGAGATTAGCCTCACCGTACATATTTTCTTCAATTGTTTGTTGTTAATAGCATTTGGTAATTTAAAAGAGTTTGCAGCTTTCACTCAGTTAATTCGAGAAACAAATCGAATCTGCACCTGGATCATACCAGTTTGATCCCTGTACAGAATGGTTTGCAGTATTCTGCAGCATCCATTATTAATACGATGCCACAATAATTCAAGAAACGTTAGTAGTGATCCACGCACTTTCAAAGCTAAGTTGAAAGGTTTCCTCTTGGCAAAGTATTCCGATTCTGTCGAGGAATTACTGAACAAATTGAAATATTAAGCTAATTTCTGTGTGACGTTGTTGGTTTGTATTACGTATTTTTAGGTCCGTCGATAGTTTCAATACGATGTACTGACTTGTTCCACGTCTATGGAAACTTGCTCCTGAATTCATTCCTGCGGAACACGATAAATATTAAAAATTAAATAAAAAATAAGTGACTGGTGACCTCAGCAGCCTGGCCCCATAGGTTTACCAACATTTGGACATATGGAATCCTTACAATAGCTCATTATTTGGACGAAAACGTAATGGAGGCCTGAAGTAGCATGTTTACTTCATGTCTTAACAGTTTTACGAATGACAAAATGTAAATTTATTACCATGATACGTCTGATCTTAAGGAACAGACGTTGCTGATGGTCCGCAGCTACTAATGTTAAATATACATATATTAATTCGCAATTTTCGAGAATTTCCGACTCGAATCCCGGTCTGGCACAAATTTTCATATGTTACAAAATGATAGACAAACTGAAGAAAAGCAGGTAAAGTCGGAAATTCTCGCAAAGTGCGAATTAATATATGTATATGTAAATGTATTAGTGTAGTCTTATTTGCCCCTGAAGAACTCACTGACCGCAAATGTAAGCTCTTCACCCATAAAATCAGAATTCGGTAATGAAGGCAGACACACTAATGAAGTAAAACATAATGACCATTTCTCACTGCATTAGTGAATGCCATTTGGTGGCACCATGGGGGCGACACGTGGTAAGAAAAGTATATATTGTAGCCCCCCCCCCCCCCACCTACAATGGATTCTTTAAGAGCTATGAACACTTGTTCATCGTCGGTGTTGTGAAACACATCTCTTCTACGAGACAAGTACTCATAGGTCTTAAGTATGTATCTCAAAGCCTATGTTTACTGGCAAATTTTTTCTTGGGCTCCTGTCGCGATCACCTACGGAACGTGCATAACATTTGGGAAATCGTCCACGCCTCATCACACAACGTGGGGGTAGGTGGGTTGCTGCTCTGTGAAGCAGGATAGCTGCTAGACCTGCCAACAATGCTGGCACAGGCAGAAGCGATTAGAGCACGCCACTAGGCGCCCGTAGACCGACATAGGTCTCAGCAGGCGACCCTGAATTGTGCGCACACTGACCGATATCATCCGCAGTGGCCACGGCTTCACCCGAAAGTTGACCGTGGCTCGATTGGAACATGTCATGTGACCTAGGCGTACACTTCTGCTGCCACATACTCTTGTAAATAATATGGAGTGATAAACAAGTTTGAGCAGGGTGCACTCAGCCCTTGTGAGATCAACTGAGGAGCTAGTTGATTGAGAAGTATCGGCTCCGGTCAGGAAAACTGACATAACGGCCGGGAGTGCGGGACGCTGACCACGCCCCCCATACCGCATCTATTGACGCATTCGGGGAGAGACTGAAACGGCGGCTGGTCAGTATCCAGCGAGCCTCTCGAGGCCTGTCGGATGAAGTATATTAAAAAAAAAATAAAACAAGTTTTAGGGCATTGTTGTAACGTGTATTCAACATAGCGCGCGGGAGTTGCCGCGTTGTCTGAGGAATCATGCTACGGACTGGTCGGTCGCGCCCGTCGGAAGTTCGAGTCTTCCCTCGGGCATGGGTGTGTGTGTTGTCCTTAGTGTAAGTTAAAGTATTTTATATATCTAGGGACTGATGACTATAGCAGTTTACTCCAATAGATCTACAAACATTTGAGCATTTTATTCAGCATAGAGTCCCTCTGATGCGGGTGCAAGAACACCAATATGTAGCAAATGATTGTTGTGGCGTTCGTGTCTTTCAGATGTGCGTGTAGTAAATGTGGAGAGGTGAAGTATGGAAATGTTATTGCCAAAGGCGTTCATACGGGATCAACATGCTATTACTCATTTCTTCGCTGCCGAAGAACAAGTACCGCCAGACAACGATCGGAACAAGGAATATTAGGGTTTAAAGTCCCGACGACATGGTGGTCAATAGAGAAGGAGCACACCTCTGTTTTATTCAGGTTAGTCTGAAGCTTCCATTTATTGAAGTAATCACGTAATTTCGTCACATCACTTGTCAGCACGTTCTCACAGTGCATTAGAATTTCACTCTGCAAGACTAATGTTATGTCAATCGCATTCTGAATTTTCATGGAGTCTGTGTCTGGCACGTCATGGATATAAAAGTTAAACAGGATTGATGCCAGAACTAAGTTCTGAGGTATGTCGTTGTTTAGAGTTCTCCACATGCTATCTTGTTTCATGTACGATCGTTGTTGTTTTGGTCTTCAGTCTGGAACTCTATTCTGAGCAAGTCTCTTCATTTCCTCATTAGAACGCCAACCCATATCTATTTGACTCTGCTTACTGTGGCCGGCTCTTGGTCTCCCCCTACAATTTTTACCTCACAGACTTCCTTCCAAACCGAGCGAGGTGGCACAGTGGTAAGACACTGGACTTGCATTCGGAAAGATAGTGGTTCAAATCCACCTCTGGCCATCCAGATTTAGGTTTTCCGTGATTTCCCTAAATCACTTCAGGCAAATGCCGGAAAGGTTCCTTTGAAAGGGCGCGGCCGATTTCCTTCCACATTCTTACCCAAACATTCTGAGCGTAAGCTCCGTCTCTAATGACCATGCTGACGACGGGACGTTAAACTGCAAGTCTCCTTCCTTTCTTCGAATTCCCTCAAATGCTAAATTCAAGATTCCTTGTCGGCTCAAAACGTGTCTCGCCAATCGATGCTATCGCTAAGTCAAGTTATGCCAGAAACCTTTCTTCACAATTCTGTTCAGTAACTCTTCATTGGTTACCTCATATACCCATATACCCTTCATCATTCATCTGTAGCACCACATTTCAAAAGCCACTATCATCTTTTTGTATGAAATACTCATCATCGACGTTTCACTTCCGCGCAATGCTGCATTCCACACAAATGACTTCTGAAAGGACTTCCTAGAATTTAAATTAATTTTGAATGTCAACAAATTTCGCTCCTTCATAAATGCTTTTTTCCCACAGACATTCTGCATTTTATATCTTCTTTACTTCGATCATCAGAAGTTATTTTTCTACTCAAATATGAAAATGCAAATACTACTTTTATTGTCTCGTGACATTATCTAATTCCTTCAGCATCGCCTGATTTTCTTACACTGCATTTCATTGCCCTTGTTTTGCTCTTGTTTATGATGATCTGTTAACTTACATTCAAGACACTGTCTATTCGTTCAATTGCTATACGAGGTTCTTTGTTGTTCCCGACAGAATTGCATTGTCACCGGCAAACAACAAAGTTTTTATTTTTTCTCCTTGATCTTCAATTACTTCTCCAAATATCTCCTTGCATTGTCTCACAGCTTGTTCAATATACAGATCGAAAACATTGGGGAAAGGCCACAGCCCTGTCTTACTCCCTTCACAATCACTGCGTCCCTTTTATGCCCTTCGACTCTTAAAATTGATGTCTGGTTTTTGTAGAAGTTGTATGTAACGTATAGTTCCTTGAATTTTATTCTTGCTTACTTCAGAATTTGAAACAGTGTGTTCAAGTCAACAACAACAAAAGCTTTCTCTAAATCTGCAAAAGCTAAAAAACTTCTAGGATAAGTCGTAATCTAAGTAATATATTATCACAATGAGCTTTTACACTATTGTAGCTGTTATATTTATCTGTATTCTGTGGGACGTGAAGATGATTTCAGTGACACAACGAAACAGTTGGGTAAACAAAAAATTTCTGAAGTTTGCCTTCTAAAATCACAGTCTCCATCTGTAATACTTGGGTTGTTATGTTTACGTTTTAACATACTATTATACCTGTTAACGAGTACAATATGAATATTTTATGTCCGAAAGAACAGACACGACACAAATATAATGAAAATCACATACTGATAAATCTGGCGATCTCGGGGGCCAGAAAATGTTACCGAATCGTAAGATTACACGGTTAGCTATCAATTCTCGCACACATGCCATCAATTGCCGTGCAGTGTGTGATGTCGCTCCGACCTATTGAAACGAGGCTTCTTCAACGTTTTGAAAGTTGTTCGATGCAGGTGTAACGAAAGTTCGTAACATGTCCAAGTAACGATCAGCATTTCCAGTAGTTGTTGTGTTTCTCTGTTCATTTGCGAAAAAATGCGGTCCGATAATCCCATGTGATGAAACACCACACCATACTGCCACTTTACAAGAGGGTAAAGGGTGCTCATGAACGTCATTAGGCCGGCCGCGGTGGCCGAGGGGACTAAGACGCTCCAGTCACGGTCTGCACGGCCACTACGGTCGGGGGTTCGAATCCCCCCTCGGGCATGGATATTTGTGCCGTCCTTAGTCTTAGGTAGTTCATAAGTAGTTTGTAAGTTTAGGGACTGATGACCCCGTAGTTAAGTCCCATAGACTATACAAACATTTGAAACATTTGAACGTCATTAGGATTTGTGTTTGCCCAGTAACGGTCGTTCTGCATTCGTACAGAAGGACGCCATCTGAAGGACGTAATTACAAAAAGAAATGATAAATTTCACCAATATTTCGTAAATGGCAAAGTTGTAAGATTTCAGTTACTATGGATTAAATTTCTTTCTTCCATCACTTCTAGTTTTAATGGATTGTGGAAATGTTCCCGTTTGTCTTTGTCACCCTGTATACACATATAGTGACTGCACAGTAATTTGTAACTTAATATTATACGTAATCTAAGTTATTGTTATATGGATAGGCTTTGCTAGTGAAGGGAACATTTATTAAAAAGAAACAATAATTTGTCAAAAAAGTTCAAATGTTTTTAAAGGCATGGGACCTAACTGCAGTGGTCATCAGTCCCTAGACTTACAAACTTACACACACATGCCCAACGGGGGACTCTACCTTCCGACGGGAAGCAGACGCGCACTCCGCAGCAAGGAGTCTTAGAGCGCACGGCCACTCCCACACGTCAATGATTTGTCTAAGATCAGATTATTTTACACAAATTGTGTAATCAATGAGATTTTCGGTGTAACTGATATGCTTTATATCTGGATTGAAACATGTTAGTTTATTTCTTCATCTCTCCGTTTTTATTTATTTATTTTATTTTTTTAAGATACAGAGAGCAAAATTGAAAACGCACGCTCGCGTAACAAAGTATTTGTGCAGCAATTAATTTCTTAAATGCTATATTTCTAGACATTCCAGTTGTCGCGCGGTCTGAGGCGCCATATCACGTATCCTGCGGCCGCTCCCGCCGGAAATTCGAGTCCTTCCTTGGACATGAGTATGTGTGTTGCTCTTAGTATTAGTTAAAGTTATTTTATGTAGTGTGTAAGCCTATGAAGCGGTGACCCTAGCCGTTTGCTCCCCCTGAGCCAAACAGACTTTCAATTTTGAACACGCCACAATTTCCCTCGCCACTCGATGTGGACGATCCAGTCATAATTCAGCGGCCGTAATGAAATAAGTAGAAAATAGTGGTATGTGTAAAATAAAGTAAGTAGCTGCTGTAAACAACAAGCAAACAGGGTACTATCTCGCAGTTAGAGAGAGAATAAATCGCCAGACGTTTACTCATATGACACTTGCAAATGGCGTAGGACGGGGCGTTGCCACGTCGCACCTATGAACGAATGTTACTGTTTCGTTGTTCTCGTATCGGCTTTATTAGCTACATTAGTTTCTTCTTTAGAACGGGCTCTGAACATAACTTTTCCGATTGTAAAGCTTTGTTCTTAAAGTAGATTTTCGCATTTAAGATATTTTACTTAAAAAGAAATTACTTGGGCTCGAACACACAGAAATACACAAAAATCGTATGATAGATAATGTAAAGGTCTCTTATTGCACTAGTGATACTCCCGCATCTGAAAAACTCTGCAGTCGCCCATTAGAGGCCTCTGCTTGTGCCATGCCGCATTGCACTTTGACCTGCCGGTACGCCAGTAGTGACGGTGCAGTGTGCCTCTGAAGTTGCGTTTTGTGACGTTATTTGTGAGGTGAAGTGTCGGATGGGTCGGCGATTGGTAATCAATCCTGCTAATATAGTGTGACTGGTTGAGGTGAAGTTACGAAGAAACCTTCTTCGTGTAGATGGTATTGGTGTAGAAGATGAATCATTCGCATGTTACCTATTATCTATTATAGTGTTTCTAATCTACACTCATATTTCTACACTATAATAGATACCAGAAAACATGTGACTGATTCTTCTTCTACACCAAGACCGTATTCACGAAGAAGGGCTCTTCGGAATTTCATCTCAACCAATTGCAATACATTAGCAGGACTGATTACCAATCGCCGACCCATCTGACGCTTCACTACACAAATAACGTCACAAAGCGCAACTTCAGAGGCACACTGCACCGTCACTACTGGCGTACCGGCAGGTCAAAGTGCAATGCGGCATGGCACATGCAGAGGCCTCTAATGGGCGACTGCAGAGTTTTGCAGATGCGGAAGTATCACTAGTACAATAAGGGACCTTTACAGTATCTATCGTACGATTTTGGTGTATTTCTGTTTATTCGAGCCTAAGTACTTTCCTTGTGAGATGTTTTAAAGTCATCCGATGACCCCTTGAATAGACACTGAGAGCCACTTGTGGGTTGGGAACGCATTTTAGGAACCACTGACTTCGAGTTAAATTTATTGCAAGGTATAACAATATTTACGTACAATACACACACTGATATCGATAACTGATGACAACTTTTCTAATATTTAGTCAAGTAATGTTAACGTATTGGTGGTTTATTTGCGTTTATTACTCAGCCAGGGGTGGCTTTTAAATAAATTAATAAAGTACATTAATCGAAAGCCTTCCTATTCCCGTGTGTTTTGCGTGCCTCGCATACATTCTGTACGTAGGTTTCACAGCAGAAGTTACAGAGTGACGCAAAATGAGCAACAAATGTGTGCTGCACAGACTCTGCAAAGTGTGGGCAGGCTGTTTGTATCCGAAGCCATGTGGTCTGGAAGGCGCGAGCCCGATCAATAGAGCCAACACCAACACAATGGAGCTGGTCACGCAGATGCTCAGGGCAGGGTTGTCAGCGGGTCACGGAATTACAAGTCTCGGCCATTTTTCTCTGTCGACTGTCCGGTGTTTCAGCGGAACTCACGTGGACGTGATGTATATTTTATGAAACCACAAGGCGGATGGCAACACACGGGCACTGTGTAAACGATATTTGAGGACCCGCGCGCGTGTGCTTTGTTTGCAGAAAGGCTGGTGGACGCGCGCCGCGCCAGAAAGCGACGCAGCCGCCGGCCGCACCACCAGGCTCCTCATTCTGAACGCCGACGCGCTGCCTGCCCTCTAGCAGTCGCACTCCTATCCCACCGAGAGAGTGCCTCCGGAATTTCACAGCATTTTCTACTTCTTTTTTAATCCTGTTTTAATCATACTTTGTTGTATGGGAGTGAAAGTTGGGTGGATACAGGTTACCTTATTCATACTTCTCTTCACAATGTATTCGCACTCCCAAATTGCCGCAAAGCCAGTGGCTTTGGTTTTGGGGGGGGGGGGGTGGTATAGATCTGCTTGACGTGCAAAATTTTAGTCAGACAGACTACCATCTACCACTCCCGTTGAAGAAACTAATTCACTCCCATCCAATGAAAGCTTATGGTAAAACACCCCAAGTTTCCAATCTTTACCAGATTGCTGATATACGATTTCTTTCTTCCTGTTTTTTTTTTTTTTTTTTTTTTTTTTTTTTTTTTTTTGGGGGGGGGGGGGTCTGGGGGGGGGGGGTTCTATCCCCCTCATCGCCCCCCCCCCATAGTTACGCCACTGCGCAAAACAGTCTACAGTCTAGAGCCAGAACCAAAGCTACAGCGATTGTTAACAATATTCTCACACCACACTCGGTATTAGAATGCATAAAAGTGAAAATATCAGCATCAATTCACACAGTAGAGCATTTGCGCTCTACGCAAAGGTGGTGAATACAGTTCTTTGAATAAAATTGGACAAGCTAGACAGTTTCAAGTACCTGGGATGTATTTTCTCACAGGATGGCAACATAGTGAAAGAACTGGAATCGAGGTGCAGCAAAGCTAATGCAGTGAGTGCTCAGCTAAGATCTACTCTCTTCTGCAAGAAGGAAGTAAGTACCAAATACTAAGCTAGCAGTGCACCGCTCTATCTTTCGACCAACTTTGTTGTATGGGAGTGAAAGTTGGGTGGATACAGGTTACCTTATTCATAAGGTAGAGGTTACAGATATGAAAGTAGTAAGAATGATTGCAGGTACTAATAGATGGGAACAATGGCAGGAGGGTGTCCATAATGAGGAAATCAAAGAAAAACTGGGAATGAACATAATAGATGAAGCATTTAGAGCGAACAGACTGCGATGATGGGGACATGTTACACGCACGGGAGAAGCAAGGTTACCTAAGAGACTCATGAGCTCGGCAGCGGAGGGTAAGTGGAGTCTAGGTAGACCAAGAAGAAAGTACTTAGATTCTGTGCAGAATGATTTGAAGTAAAAGGCATAACATTAGATGACGCATCAATGTTAGCATTGAATAGGGGATCATGGAGGAATTTTATTAGAGGTACTATGCTCCAGACTGAACGCTGAAAGGCATAATCAGTCTCTAATGATGATGATGATTTTTAATCCTCGTGCATGTTTTATGTTGTACAAGTATTTCCTGTCGTCTAAATTCTACCAATTGTGTTCACAAAGCAATGAAACTCAATGTAATTAGAATTTATTGGTATGCAGATTCTTAGTTCCTACATGAACGCTGAATTTCCATACAATAAGGTAAGTAGGAATTCGTCGCTATTCAAAATGAAGAAATTAAAATTATCATTGACGTCGGTTTGCAGCCGGATTTTAGAACGTATACTTTCCTCTAATATTATGAACTATCTCGAAGAGAACGACCTATTCACCCATAGTCAACACGCATTCAGAAAGTATCATTCTTGTGAAACACAACTAGCTCTTTACTCACATGATGTGATGAGTCTTATAGAAAAAAGATGTCAAATAGATTCCGTATTTCTAGATTTCCGGAAGCCTTTCGACACTGTACCTCACAAGCGTCTTCTAATCAAACTGCGCGCTTATGGAATACCGTCACAACTGAGCAATTGAATTCGTGATTTCCTGCCAGACAGGACACAGTACGTTGTAATTGTCGTAAAGTCATCGAGTAGAGCTAAAATATCTGGCGTTCCCCAGGGAGGTGTTATAGGGCCCCTACTGTTCCATATTTTTATAAACGATTTAGGAGATAATCTGAGTAGCTCCGTAGGACTATTCTCGGATGATGCGGATGATAACAATGTACTGCCTTCTATTACTTAGGGAGTCTTCGAGCTAGTCACAAATCTGTGAACCTATTTCATTAGCTGTCTGCAGTGTGGCACCGCGTCGAATGCCTTTTTGAAATCGAGAAAAACACAATCCGCCTGTTCCCCTTCATCCATGGCTCGCAAGGATGTTCCTGAGGACTTTGGCATAGGAGACACGTTGTCTCCAGCACCTCGCTATTGGCAAATACATTGATTGTGTTTTTCCTTGTATGTGGGGAAGGAATAGAAAAAGGATGGAAAGGATTATCTTTGCAATAGGGCATTGAAATAATTCAACGACGACAAGTGAAAATTTGTGCTGGACCGGGATTCGAACCCTGGATTCAAGCTTTTTATATCGTTACTCTTTAAGTCAGACTTATGTGGCTGTCAGATTGTTCATAGAACCATCTTCATACTATTTATCTACCATTGCATTCTCGAATACCAGGCGGAAAGAAAGAACACCGAACTCTCATCTCTCCGTTCAAGCCCCGATAGCTCTAATTTCTTATTATCATTTCTGCCTATGGACATGGCAGTCAACAATATTTCCGCATTCGGAGGAGAAAGCCGCTGACCGAAATTTCGTCACTTGATCTCGTCGTAACGAAAAACGCCGTTGTTGTGGTGGTGACACTCACTCGCCTGTATCGTGGTAATGCAAACCTTTTTGCCCTTCTTTGTACTCTTTCGATGTCCTCCGTCAATCTCACTTGATAAGGATCCCATATTGTGCAGCAGTACTCCAAAAGAGGACGAAAAAAGCGTAGTCTAGACAGTCTCTCTAGTAATTCAGTTTTATCTTCTAAGTGTTCTGTCAATAAAGTGCAGTCTTTGGTTCGCCTTCCCCAAAATATTTTCCATGTTCTTTCCAATTTAATTCGATCTAATTGTAATTCCTTGATATTCAGTTCCATTTACGGCCTTCAAAAGAAGTTTAACGAATTCCTATTAGTATTCACGTGGAGGTCTTCGTACTCATCATTATTCTGGGTCATCTGCGAATTTTAGCATCATGTAAAAGTCTTGTCGAAGTCATTCTGAATTTGATTTTGATATTCTGATGACTTTACTAGGCGATAAATGACAGCATCATTCGCCAACAACCCAAGAAGACTGCTAAGATTATCTCCCGCATTGTTTATATAGATAAGGAAGAGCATAGGATCGATTACACTACCCTGGGGAACGCCATTTATCGACTCTGTTTTAGCTGATGCCTTTCAGTTGAGAACGGTGCCCTCTCGGGCAGAAAATTTCCACTTCACGCACATACCTGTGACGAAATTCCATAAGCACCCAATTTCACTGAAATCCTTTTGTGAGGTACAGTATCAAAAGTCTTCTGGACACCTAAAATATGGAATCAAACTGATTGTGATTTCCCTTGTCAATAGTACTCATCACTTCGCGTTAATTTGTTAACAGATGGTGCTGTTACAGGTAATTCATAACGTTTGAACTAAGTATATGTTCCAAAATCCTTCTGCAGAACGATGTCAGTGATATAAAGCTGTAATCAGTGGATTACATATATTGCCTTTCTTTAATAACGGTGTGACCTATGCGACTTTCTAATGTTTGGGTTGTGATCCCTCTCTGAGCGAGCGGCTGTGTATGACTCTTAAGCATGGGGCTATTGCATCAGCATACTCTGATAGGAACGTAATCGGTGTACAGTCTGGTCCGGAAGACTTATTTTTGTTAAGCGATGTAAGTTGCATCACTACTTTGAGGATATCTACCTATTTCTATGTGCTAATGTTGGCAGCTATTCTTACTTCCCGATCTGGAATATTGATTTCGTCTTTTTCGTTAAAGGAATTACGGACAGCTATGTTTAATGACTCTGTTTTAGTAGCACTGACATCGATAGCATTACCATATCTAATAAGCAGTGAAGGTATTGATTGTGTTGCACGTAGTATACTTTATATATGACCAGAATCTCTTTGGGTTTTCTGCCAAATTTCGAGACGGAGTTTCTTTGTGAAACTATTTAAGGGTGTCACATTGATGTCCTCACTAAATTTCGAGCTTCTGAGTAGGATACGCAATTTAGGGAATTTTGTATTCGTTTAAATTTGGCATGCTTTATCCGTTGTTTCTGCAACGGTGTTCTGACCTGTTGTGTGTACCAAGGTTAATCAGCTCCATCTTTTGTTGCTTTTTTGGTATAAATATATCAGTTGCTGTTATAAATAAAATTACAGGTATTCATCCCTAACCATTTATTTCTTAATGCTAATATTTCGGCTGTATATCGTTCAGCCATCATCAGAAAGACAATTAAAACAAATAGACTGTCGGCAGAGTATTTCCGTCCACCTTTTACACTTTAAAAGAGTGGAAAATCAACGGCAAGGATGTGAAGACGACGGGAGTGTGATTACATAAGCACTCTATATATGGCGTTATGGTTTCGTACTTTTCTGTCGTCGTAGTTAACCACAGATTATGATTGTATATAATCTCCATGGAGGATACTAAAGCCTTTACATCTTTGCCGTCGATTTGTTACACTTTCACAGTTTAAAAGGTGGACGGAAACACTCTGCCTGCAGTCTAGTTGTCTTAATTATTGCATGATGATGGCTGAACGATATGTAGCTGAAAAATTAGAAATAAGAAATAAAAGGTTACTGCTGAATAGGCCTACCTATAATTACATTTATAATGAAATACGCCGAGAAAATATGAAGATTCACATATCAGTTTCTGTCGGCACTATTTCTTAGAATTAAAGCTTCATCTGGTCTAGAATTACATTTATAATTTGAAGCGCTATGCTACGATGCGCGAGGTCGTTTCCCGTCGGGGGTTCGAATCCCCCCTCGGGCATGGATGTTTGTACCGTCTTTAGTATAAGCTAGTTAATAAGTAGTTTGTAAGTTTAGGGACTGATGACCCCGTAGTTAAGTCCCATAAGCTCTACAAACATTTGAACATTTTGTTGTTGTTGTTGTGTTTTTTAAAGAGGAATAATTTGGAAGGAATGGAGACTGTCAGCCAGGCAGGCATTAAGCGAGTTTTTCTATGCTTTTCTGAATAGATTGCTGGAAATATTTTTCAACGGGGCCACCGGTCACCTAATCCATTTAGCTATCCGTGCACGTCTCCAGCCCGACCCTTACGTCGCACGCTGCGGAAGTAGTGAACCTATCGTTCATAGTCCTCTTATACTCGTCATACCGGACGCACGAGGTCGAAAGATGTTGCCGCATCTACGGTGAAGGAATTAACGTCATCGCGTAGACATACCTAGTAGTCACCATCGAGCGCACAGTGGCACAGTGGTTACCACACTGCACTCGAAATTTAGAGTCAGGTTGTTCGAGTCCGCCTCCGACCATCCAGGTTTATATTTTCTTTGATTCCACTAAATCACTACAGAGAATTACCGGGGTGGTTCCTTTAAACCGGCACGACCAATTTCTTTCCCTGTCCTGAAAAAAAAAAAAAAAAAAAAATAAATAAATAAATAAAAAAAAATCGACCTTGCGTTCCGTTTCTAATGAAGACGGCGTCGATGGAACATTAAACCCTAATAGTCCTTCTTTCCAGTAACCACTCATCTGCCGACGCGTACCTCTTTGGTGTGTTTGCAATTGCTACGCGAACAGATACGCCGAGCGTCGTTGTGCCTCTCTCCCATTGCATTTAGTAAAGCTTGTATATCGGACAACTCCTCATCTGTAAACCTATGCATACCTATGCATATCACTGTTAACGTACGACGGAGCACGAAGACAGGGGATTACTGCTGTAAACGTCAAGTACGGCGAGTAAAGGGAACGAGTTTGTGTCCAGACAAAACACGCAGACCACACGTCCACTTCTGAACTTTTGTGCAGATATTTCCGCATGTATAGATAACTTGAAATAAGAAAGTCTAAATTCTTGTAACGCGCTGCTGGATATATACCAGCACAACCTCTCAAATTTTATGACGTTTTTCATCGAAATCAGCTGTATTATGAATAGAAATACTACCCATTGGCTAGACATGAAAATTTGCGCCTGACTGGGTCTTCAGTCTGGATTTCTCGCAAATTTTGAGCGGGCGCATGAACCAACCAATTTTTTGGGTCTTCCTTTTACATATTTTCCTTATTTCTCATTTATTTATATGTTTCGCTACCTTAGCGTTAAAAATTCCTCGAAGAAGACAAAATTATGTGTATAATACATTCACACAGATATGAAAATACGAGGGGTGTGGGTGTTCAAAGGAAAAGGTGCGAAACGAATCCGTGGGTATAATTGAAGTCGTTATTCAACAGTTATCACCAGAGGCCGGAGCACAACTATCCCACTGCTTAACGAGCCGAAGGATTTCAAATCAAATGTTCAAATGTCTGTAAATCTATCGGACCAAACTGCGTGGTCATCAGTCCGTAGCTTATAAACTACTTAAACCTAGGTAAACTAACCTAAGGACAACACACATACCCATGCCCCAGGGAGGACTCGAACCTCAGACGGCGAGCAACCGCGCGCTCCGCAGCAAGACGCTTTAGACCGCTCGGCTACTCCACCGCGGCCCGAAGGATTCTCTGTTCCCAAAATTCCCGTGGCTGTGACAAGAGCCAGTCATGTGCTGTGTCTTTCAGTTCGTCGTCCGAGTTGAAGCGCATCCCTTTGAGATTTTTTTTTTCCTTTTTTTCTTTTGCGGACCAAACAGATGGGAGTTACAGGGAAACATATCCGGGTTGTAGGGCATACGCTCAAGCTGCTCCCACTTGACGTCTGGAGGCGAATTATCATCAAGCAGAATCACTGCCTCCGTGAGCAGCCCAATTCGTTTGCCCATGATGGACTTGCGCAGGCTATGGAGAGACATTGTTAATGGTTTTTCCGTGCTCTAGGAATTCGATGAGTATCCGACCTCAGACGTCAAAAAAGACGGTGATCGTCACCTTGCCTGCTGTTAATCGGCCTGGTAAGTCCTGTAAAGTGGAAGGAACGGTGATATTAGCCTCTGTCGTTAGGCAGTAATACGTCGAGGGCAAGAATGTAGGAGGGCGAGTCGCAGCAGAATGCACTTTGTTGCCAGCATTATAACAGACACGTTACGGAACCAGCTCCTTCAAGCAGGTCTGCTAGTCTCGAAATCAGAGGAGGTGGTGGTCACAGACCACCACAGGGAACTGGAGGTGCTTTTTATTTCATGGCAACCATGAAACGAGGTGAGGAGATTGGATGAAATATTCGACGGATTTCGGCGATGTGCCAAGAGCGAGTGGTTTCCTATCTACATCTACATCTACATAGATACTCTGCAAATCACATTCAAGTGCCTGGCAGAGGGTTCATTAACCACTTTCATAACTTTTCTCTACCGTTCCATTCTCTGATAGCGCGCTCTCTTATTTTATTGGGATTGTCATGTCTCCCTAAGTAGGTGGGTGCTAGCAAAATATTTTCACATTCAGAACTAAAAGTCGGTGATTGAAACTTCGCAAAAAGATCACGCCGCAATGAATAACGTCTTTCTTTTAATGATTTCCACCCCAATACGTGCAACATTTCCGTGACGCTTTCCCCCCCGTAACGTGATAGAACAAAACGTGCTGCCCTTCTCTAAACCTTCTCAATGTATTCCGTCAGTCCCACCTGGTGAGGGTCCCACAAGGGGCAACAGTACTCCAGGAGAGGACGCACAAGTGTGATGTAGGCAGTCTCTTTGGTGGAGCTGGTGCATCTTCGAAGCGTTCTGCCAATGAAACGTAACCTTTGGTTCGCCTTCCCCACAATATTTTCTATGTGTTCTTTCCAGTGAAAGTTGTTCGTAATTTAGGATGTATCAGTGGAGTGTGAGAAATTGATCAAATCCTACGAGCGACTGTGGTAAAATATGTCACGCACTCGGAAGAATTGGAAGCCCGGAGGGGAAATTTGGAAACATTGTTTGACACGGCAGTTGAGGGTTGTATTTTAGGGTTGAAGCTAAATAGGTAGGCCGAAAGGAAAATGGGAAGAATGAATCGGTGTAGGAGTACCACACTATACAGATAGCAAATTTGGGGTATGAAATGCTCAGGAACATTCGGTTATAACGAACTTGGCGGGGAGGAAGTGCTGGACTACGCAAGAGGATTGGAGAACGTGATAAGCCGAAAATAGGAGGTGTCAAACACGTGTGGAGGTGGTGGAGAAGGGAACTGTGCTGGCGAGGTAGCTACAAGTAGAAGCAGGCGGCGCGCGGGACGCAAGAGGGTGGTGGAAGAAGCCATACACCTCGCGTTGCAACGACAACTGTGTGCTTATCTTATGTTGCCCAAACAGTATTTATTAGGGTTGCCGGATACCAAGAGGGGCGCCTGTGAAGCCTCATTATGAAGCCCAGTGGACAAAGCCTGTCATTATACATAAGTAAAAACCGACCGAACTCGATCATTTATTCCAATTCGGTTCCCGGTAACAGGACGACATGCACAGTTTAAGTGTTATGCAGTACACATCTGTTTGGTGAAGTGCTGAAATCGTGGTAAGTTCGTGCAGGAAAGTATCTACGGGATACTATTACTTCCAGATGTTGACATTAGACATGCTGTAATGAGTTGCAACAGTGTAGACGAGAGAGGGTCACGGTGTGTCCGACTAGGGTAACACAAAGAAGCCCAAGCGCATAATGAGCAGTACAGCTGTAAAAGGAATGTTGTGGAATCCCGATTGCTTTTTCGACATCAGGACTTTATTCCTTCAAAGAGAACATGGTGGTAGGTGGCGAGCTGTTATGAGGAACGGATGACTTGAACTAACAGAAGCAGGATGCTGATCAACGGCACTATATACGAACATACCTTCCGTCTCCCGGGTAGATAGGTTAGAGAATTTTAAAAGAGGAATGTATAGTTTTACGTCAGATACAGTGGGAAATGGAGAAATGCGGAGGCACGGAGAACAGGTCTAGTCAGGTGATCACAGAGCTGTAACTATGAAATCAAAGAGGAGCAACGCAGGGGAAGGTCGAATAATGAATCGGAAAATAGGAATGCAGGTTGTTGTTGTTGTTGTTGTGGTCTTCAGTCCGCAGACTGGTTTGGTGCAGATCTCCACCCTACACTTTCCTGTGCAAGTGTTTTAATCTGAGAATAAGTTCGGCAACCTACATCCTTTTGAATCTGCTTACTGTATTCATCTCTTTGTCTCCCTCTGCGGTTTTTGCTCCCAACACTTCCCTCCAATGCTAAATTCACGATTCCTTGATGTCTAAAGAATGTGTCCTACCAATCGATCCTTTTTTTTAGTCAAGGTTGCCAGAAATTTCTTTTCTCCCTAATTCGCTTCAGTACCTCCTCATTAGTTACACCATCAACCCACCCAATCTTCAGCATTCTTCTGTAGCACCACATTTCAAAAGCCTCTATCCTATTCCTGTCCGCACTGTTTATCGTCCAAGTTTCACTCCCATACAATGCTACACTCGAGACAAATGCTTTCAGAAAGAACTTCCTAACATTTAAACTAATATTGGATGTCAACAAATTTCGCTTCTTCAGAAACGCTTTTCTTCCCATACCCAGTCTGCATTTTATATCTTCTCTATTTCGGCATCAGAAGTTATCTTGCTACCCAAATAACAAAACTCATCTACTACTTTTATTGTCTCATTACCTAATCTAATTCCTTCAGCATCGCCTGACTTTCTGGCGCTACATTCCATTATCCTTGTTTTACTCTTGTTCATGTTCATCTTATACCCTCTTTTCAAGACACTGTGCATTCCATTCAATTGCTCTTCCAGATCCTTTGCGGTCTCTGACAGAATTACTACGTCATCGGCAAACCGTGAAGTGTTTATTTCTTCTCCTTGAACTTTAATTCCCTCTCAAAATTTCTTCTTGCATTCCATCACTGCTTGCTCAATGTAGAGATTGAATAACATTGGGGAAATGCCACAACCCTGTCTTGCTCCCTTCTCAACCGCTGCGTCCCTTTCATGCCCTTCGACTCTAATTACCGCTGTCTGGTTTTTGTATACGTTGAATATAACTCTTCGCTCCCTATATTTTACCAAGTTACCTTCAGAATTTGAAATAGTTTATTCCAGTTGATATTGTCAAAACCTTTTTCCAAATCTACAAATGCTAAAAACGTAGGTTTGACTTTTCTTAGCCTATCTTCTAAGATAATAATAATAACTTCGTGTGGCTCATTGGCCTGGTGCAAGTCTTTCAATTGGACGCCACTTCGGCGACTTGCGTGTCCCCAGCCTACCCCAGTTATCCAACCGGGGAAAGGGGACCTACAGCTTAACGTGGAATCCGAACCACGTGTTGTTTCTGGCGACTCCTCACATCGTTGAGAGGTGAAGGATGGGTTAAAGTGAAGACTGAAAAATACGAGGTTCCACAGGGCTTCGAACCCGCGACCCTTCGTTTTCCAGTAGAGAACTTTACCCCAAGACCACCGGGCTCGACATGTTCTAAGATAAGTCGTAATGTGAGTATTGCCTCCCGTGTTCCTACATTTCTCCTAAATCCAAAGGTTTCCCCTTGCTTTCAGCCGTTCGCAGTAACTGCATGGCAAAGCCATGTTAGCTGATGTTACAAGGCCAGCTCAGTCAATCATCCAGACTGTCGCCATTGTAACTACTGAAAAGGCTGCTGCCCCTCTTCAGGAACCACCCGTTTGTTTGGCCTCTCCACAGATACCCCTCCGCTGCTGTTGCACCTACGGTACGGCTATTTGTACCGTTGAGGCACGCAAGCCACCCCACCTCAGCAATGTCTGTGGTTCATGGGGATGGGGAACGCAGGAAATGTGTCTACCTCCGTAAATGTTACCGAGTTTGAAATAAAGTGTGTTGTGGTAGAATTATTTACTCCGATAATTCAGGATGGTGATAATTCAATTGTGACGGAGAGACGTGGATTAGTTAGTAGGAAAAGGAAGAGAAAGGAATATTGTAAGAATACACGGACGAGGGAAAGGAATGAAAGGGGAAACCGTTGGTAGAATCTTTCTAAGAGATAAAATTAATCATTACTAACTTTCGGTTTCATGAAAGGTTTTATACGTGGATGAGATCTTCATCAGTGCTATTGTCTACGATATTTGCAACGCTGTTGAAAGATTTAAGGAAAAGGATAAAGAAAGCGCAATATATTTTCTTTTACCGTGTACAGTACGTCTAATAACTGCAAATGATTATGCTTACCAGTGACGGTTTTAAAGAGCTCTAATTCTATGACATTTAATCGTTGCAGATTAGTCGTCATTCTATACCGCTCCTGGAGATGTCGCATGACAGCCTGTGCGTTAAGTGACATCGCGAACACAAACCTCTTACTAGACTCTGTTCGCAGTTCTAGACGTTCGGGCATTAAGCGGTCGCAGTGAATCGGCCGCCGGCCGCGGTGTCCGAGCGGTCTGCGGCGCGCCAGTCACAGTCTGCACGGCCGCTACGGTCGGGGGTTCGAATCCCCCCTTCGGGCATGGATGTTTGTGTCGTCTTTAGTATAAGGTAGTTCATAAGTAGTTTGTAAGTTTAGGGACTGATGACCTCGCAGTTAAGTCCCTTAAGGTTAACAAACATTTGAACATTTTAAGCGGTCGAATGAGGAACGACCCGAACGCGCGAACGTTTAACAGCTGTATTTTGAGGAGGCCGTAACTGGGTAGTATTTGAATAAAGGCCAAAATTTTGGCGTTTTCTGGGGTTGGTATGTAGCTCATGTATTGGCCCACTTTAGGTTACGGTAGTAACACCAAAAGTGGGCCTTTGTGATCGTCTTTTCACAGCTCGAAATTTAAATGAAAATAACGGCTTAACTATTCATCTGACACGAAAATTGAATAACCGAATTTGTAGAGGAGAAAATTCTCTACAACTTTGCTCTCTTATGTTTTTTTTTCATATCTCGTAGCGTTTCAAAGACATTTGCAAAAATAACGGCGATTTTGGGATGTCTGTCTGTCCGTCTGTCTGTCTGTCCGAAACGTGTTCCCTGTTTTTAAGACGAACCGTTCAACCGAACGGCACCAAATTTTACAGACATGATTGTAGGCCGCCAGAGACCAGAAACTACTTTTTTTCAAATTTGATGATTTTCTTATTGTAACTTACACGCTGTCATTTCAAAGCAATGGTGCACCGAAGAATTAACAAAAACACATCGTTCTTCGTACGACAAATGATAATCTAGTGTTTACAAATGCCATATTAGCATCAGTTAACAACGGCCATCAATAGTTTGAGATTAAAGGACTCATATGTTGCTTGATAGCCGTAGCGTAGTGGGCAAGGCGTAGGACTATTATGCTATAAAAATGTTCAAATGTCTGTAAATCTATCACACCAAACACCGTGGTCATCAGTCCGTAGCTTACAAACTACTTAAACCTAGGTAAACTAACCTACGCCGGCCGCGGTGGCCGAGGGGACTGAGGCGCTCCAGTCACGGTCTGCACGGCCACTACGGTCGGGGGTTCGAATCCCCCCTCAGGCATGGATATTTGTGCCGTCCTAGTTCGTAAGTAGTTCATAAGTAGTTTGTAAGTTTAGGGACTGATGACCCCGTAGTTAAGTCCCATAAGCTTAACAAACATTTTTGAACTAACCTACGGACAAACACACACTCACACACACACACACATACACACACACACACACACCCATGCCCCAGGGAGGACTCGAACCTCCACGGCGAGCAACCGCACGCTCCTCAGCGAGGTGCTTTAGATCGCTCGGCTATTCCACCGCGGCATGACGCTATAGGTCGGTGGTTCGGAACCAGGCCACTACCTTTTTTTTTCTCTTTTCTTTCTTTCTTTCTTTCTTTCTTTCTTTTTTTTTCTAAACGGTTTCAGACGCTCTTATTAATTAGTTTTTTATTATTTAGATTATTATTTTGGTCCAAAATGTTTGCAAAAACTTATAATACTACATATCTAAAGTGGGCCGGAGAACACGTCAGTGCGTTTTTTTTCCCAAGAAAAATATGAGGTCGAGTTGATGATGTTCCCTTGTAAGCTGGCTGGCGCAAGCCCACCCTGTGGTGGTGTGCACGCGGGCGCTGTGATTGGCAGGAGGCAGATTTTTGCTGGCAGCCGCCCCGCCGCCGCTTATTCGTAATCGGAAGCGCGGCGCGGCGCGGCGCGTGGGTCGATGCGGCGTTAAGTGGCCGGGACCTGTTGCGGCAGGAGGCCGGCAACACGCCGCTATTCTGTCGCCGTCGCCGTCGCCGTCGCCGTTACTTACAACAACACTTGGCCGCCCACTTGCGAGCCGGCCTCTGCCGCGCTGCTTCGGCAACACCAGGTGATCCGTGTCGCAGTCGTCACGCCGAGTCCCCGCCAGTCACACTCCTGTCGCCATAAAAAAACCCGAACATCGGCTTTCTCGTGCTCGGCATTTATGGTCGTGTCAAAGTTTGTAAACGACGTAACTGCCGCCTTTGACTGTCGAGGTTATTTATTTACACCAGTGAAGTATCAGCCCTGTGGCCATTACCAACGAGTATACTGCAAACCATAAAAGAATACACTTTATGTTAGAACTAGGTGAAAACATGGTGTCGCCTGGGTATTCATTTATGCCACACTCTCGCAGTCCATAACCCCTCGAGTACTCTGTCTCTCTCTCTTTCTATATCCATCTCTTTCTCTCACAGCCGCGCCGGCCGCGGTGGCCGAGGGGACTGAGGCGCTCCAGTCACGGTCTGCACGGCCACTACGGTCGGGGGTTCGAATCCCGCCTCGGGCATGGATATTTGTGCCGTCCTTAGTCTTAGTTAGTTCATAAGTAGTTTGTAAGTTTAGGGACTGATGACCCCGCAGTTAAGTCCCATAAGCTATACAAACATTTGAACATTTTCTCCCAGCAGCGGTGGAGTAGCCGAACGGTATAAGGCGCCTCGCTGCGGAGCGCGTGGTTGCTCGCCGTCGGGGGTTTGAGTCCTCCCTAGGGCATGGGTGTTTGTGTTGTCCTTAGGTTGGCTCACCTTAGTTTAAACAGTTTGTAAGCTACGGACTGATGACCACGCAGTTTGGTCCGATAGATTTGCAAACAAACAAACATTTTTCTCTCTCATCTCTCTGGCCGTCTCCACCTTTCTCCTTCCCAGCCCGTGTCTTCCGCCCCCACCCACCTCCTCGTCCTCTCTCTGTTCATTCCGCCTCTTCAATTCACCTCCTCGTCCTGCCTATAAATCTATCGGACCAAACTGCGTGGTCATCAGTCCGTAGCTTATAAACTACTTAAACCTAGGTAAACTAACCTAAGGACAAACACACACACCCATGCCCCAGGGAGGACTCGAACCTCCACGGCGAGCAACCGCGCGCTCCGCAGCGAGGCGCCTTAGACCGCTCGGCTACTCAACCGCGGCTCACATAAATCTATCACCTGTTGTGATGATCAGTGAAACACTGTCAAACTTTGTTGCAAGGTATACTTTGCCATGCCCCATACGCTGACTTGCGATTATAAAATCCCTTCCTATGAAAACATTAATATATGAGCGAAGATTGTAATAATTAGTACAACGGTGTAACAGTTTATTGTAAGGTACCCTCTTGTTTTTAAGATCAAGTTTGCAAAATGTAACCAAGATCGGAATAAAACTGTAGATTTGTATGAAATGCAAACGATCACATAAAGGGATACACTTTTTTATACACAATATCATCAAAAGGATCTGGCCAGTCCCAAAAACATACGTTTTAATAAAAATGAGACATTTCAGCTTGGCGGGCGATATGAAATGTTTACTTTACAAAAATTCACATATCGATTTCGTTCCCACGATGGAACATGGTCAGTGCAGACTGCAAGTCATGATGACTCACGTACGCTGCATAAAACATTTCATGGTCAGTTTCATAAGATACCTAAACCGGCCTTACTCATTTTAAACTCGTGCCCTGCACCAGGAAGATCTGTTTAGTTATCTTATGGATCTGACCACTAAATGTTTTATGCAGAGTACGCGAGTCATCATAACTTGCAATCTGCACTGATGATGTTCCATCATGGGAACGAAATCGATATGTGAATTTTTGTAAAATAAATATTTTATATCGCCCGCCAAGCTGAAACGTCTTTGCGATACTGTTGTGGGTTGGCACAATCTCCATTATGGAATCAAATGACATACATTTTGCATACTATATGCATTGTGCTGTCACCTACTGCCATGTACTCCATATCAGTAACCTCAGTAGTCCTTGGCCATCGTGAGCAGAATGGGCGCTCCGTGGAACCCACGGTCTTGGAACGTGGTCAGATGATTGGGTGTCATTTGTATAAAAACTCTGTACGCGAGATTTCCACACTCCTGAACATCGCCAGGTCCACTGTTTCTGATGTATAGTGAAGTGGAAACGTGAAGGGACACGTTCAGCCCGAAAGCGTACAGGCCGACCTCGTCTGTTGCCTGACAGTGGAAGACCGCCGACACTTGAAGAGGGTCGTACAGCGTAAAAGGCAGCCATCTGTTTAGACCATCACACAGGAATCCCAAACTGGATCAGGATACACTCCATATATTCAGGCGGGAGGTGACAAAACTTGGATTTCATGGTCGAGCGGATGCCCATAAGCCACGCATCACGCAGGTCAGCGACTAAAGACGCCTCGCTTGGTGTAAGGAGCGTAAACATTGAATGATTGAACAGTGGAGAAACGTTGTGTGGAGTGGCGAATCATGGTACACAATGTGGCGGTCAGATGTCGAATGGTCGGTGTATGTCACCTGACAGAGTGTATAGTGCCCCAGTAAAATTCGGAAGCGGCAGTGTTATGGTGAAGTCGTGTTTTTCATGGAGGAAGCTCACGCCCAGGGCCGGCTCGTCCATATAGGCAATTGCCTAGGGCGCTGGATTTTGGGGGCGGTAAATTTGTCGTGCGAGGCGAACCCTCGTGCGCTCGCGGTGCGGTTTACTTTGCTGTTGCGTTGCAGTTCCAGAAGCGATGAAATCCCGGCTACTACACGTAGACAGAGCAACAGGGAAGAGACAAGACGCGAATCAATGTTTCATGCATTTCCCTTGACTCTTCAGAAATTTGCCAGTAAGCGTTTAATGAACAGACGAGCAGCAGTTTGCAACTAATGATCCGCGATCAGCGCCGGCCATCGTGTCAGCTGGGGCGCCCTCACGGACCCGCGCAGTCCGTCGCTCTGCAGGCTCTGTAGTGTACAGTGACTTCTTCAGTCAAAAGAAACTGATCTGAACGCTGATACAAATGTTCTGCTGAACACAAAAATCATCCTCGAAGATTGTAGAGGTGATTTGGGATTTGAAAAAATGCTGATAGAAGCAAGAGGAAGTTCAGAAGCAGCCAATATTTCCACAACATTTTCATCAAATATGGAACCAGTAGGTCTAAGACACAAGAAAAGACAGTTTGGTTGTAAAGCAGAAGGTGAACCTATTCATGACGAGCAAAATCGGTTTAAAATTAATTTTTAATTTGTAATGTTGGATAGTGCGCCTCGGTTGCACAGTGGTATAGTGCCAGACTATAAATCCAAAGGTCGCGGGTTCGATCCCCGCTAGGTCCTACGATTTTTATCTCTCACTTTCCACTTCTATCACCTCTGGCAGTATTGCTCATGTGAAAAATACCGAGTAGCACCGTGGTTCGGAACCGACGTTAAACTGTAGGTCCCCCTATAACTGACTGGGTAAGTCAGTTCGAAGGTCGGAGGAAGGCAACGGCATACCACCTCTAAACAGGACCATGCCTAGTAAAGCACTGTGGTGTTCAAACCAATCTTCGGATTGTTGACTGCTTTACTTTTTTTTTTTTTTTTTTTTTTTTTTAATGTTGGATACTGCAATGAATTCAATTGACGTTTCATCAAATTGACAACCTAAATCGTGTATTTGGCTGTCTGTACAAAATGCATGGGAAAAAAACCTCCCAAAGCTGTTCTCTTAAAATGTGTTCATTTGGAAAAGTCTATAACTCACAAAGACTCTAAAGATATTGATTCTACTGATCTATGCACTGAATTATAAGTCATAATTTCTTAACTTATTATAACTCAGGGCCATAGGACGTTCTGAGTTATATTTGTAAAAATGGACTTACAAACATTGTACTTAATTAAGTTACTGCACTCAGTGTTGCTTACACTTCCGGTGTCTGTAGCCAGTGGTGAGCGCAGCTTCTCGAAATTAAAACTCCCTAAAAACATATCTGTGATCCACAGTGACTCAAGAACGACTTGTGGGGTTGACAGCTGCCGACCGCGGTGGCCGAGGGGACTGAGGCGCTCCAGTCACGGTCTGCACGGCCACTACGGTCGGGGGTTCGAATCCCCCTCGGGCATGGATATTTGTGCCGTCCTTAGTATTAGTTAGTTCATAAGTAGTTTGTAAGTTTAGGGACTGATGACCCCGTAGTTAAGTCCCATAAGCTACACAAACATTTGAACATTTGATTTGGTTGACAGCTTTGTCAGTGAACGAGAAACAGCAGACACAATCGATTTATAGGAGATCGTCTCAGATTTTAAAAAACCCAAGGTGAGAAAAATGAAATTTGTGTGTCTCTTTGTATAATAAAGCTTATAATTTTATCAGTTATTGTAAACTATCAACCAAAACCATTTTAAAAGACAGAACGTAAAATCGATGAAAAAGTAATATTGTTGTTTAAAAGTGTACGATGTGTTCCATTTTAATCGAGAAATATGCTTATGTAATGTATATGTTGTGATTATGTATTTAAATGAAAAATGTATTTTACATTGATGTTTTATTGCGATTTTATTAAATGGGGCGCCATTAGAATAATTTGTCTAGGGCGCCGAGTTTTCCCGGGCCGGCCCTGGTCACACCTCTTGTTGTTTAGCGTGGCACTATCACAGCACAGGCCTACATTGATGTTTTAATCACATTCTTGCTTTCCACTGTTGAAGAGCAATATGGGGTTTGTGACTGCATCTTTCAACACGAACGAGCCCCTATTCATAATGCAAGGCCATTGTGGAGTGGATGCACGCCAGTGATACCCCCGTAATGGATGCGCAGAGTCCTGTCTTGAATCCTGTAGAATACCTTTGGGATGTTGCGGATCGCTGACTTCGTGCCAGACCTCACCGACCTACATTGATACCTGTCTTCAATGCAGGATTCCGTGAAAAATGGGCTGCCATTCCCCGAGAAACCTTCCAGCGCCTGATTGAACGTATGCCTGCGAGAGTGAAAGCTGTCAAGACTAAGGGTGAGCCAACACCATACTGAATTCCAGCATTACCGATGGAGGACGCCACGAACTTGAAAGCCATTTTCAGCCAGGTGTCCGGATACTTTTGATGATATTGTGTATGTAAGATAAATAAGATTAAAATCGGTACTTTAATTTTCGTGTTCACGTATTAATATTACGATGGCGTGGCCGAGTGACCGAGCGTTCTAAGGTGTCTTGCTGCGGAGCGCACGGGTGCTCGTCGTCGGGGCTTGGAGTCCTCCCTTGGGCATGGGTGTTTGTGTTGCCTTTAGCATAAGTCACTTTTAGTTAGTGTAAGTAGTTTGTAAGCCTAGGGACTGATGACCAACGTAATTAAGCACGTTAGATTTACAAACATTTTAAAATTTAAATGTTACGATGCATCAATGCGTTGCATCTCCCATGGCGGGTTGCCTTACGAGGCAATAATAGGCGTCTGATTTCAGATTTTTTTTTTTTTTTTTTTTTTTCGATTTTTCATCTGTTCCTTCGTCTCTTTCCTATTATTTTTTTCTCTAAACCAATCCTGATTAAAGGCGAAAAAAATACGAAATTCTTGAAATCGGCCAGTTTTTGAGTTTTAGGGTGACTAACGCATATATACGTGGTATAGTCAATAACGCCTGAGACTGACCGCATGACGGCGCTGTAGTGGACTATAGCACGTCGGTGGCGCCGTGGTATGGTGCTATGTCAGTCTCTCGTCCCTGTATGAGACAGCAGAGTGCGTGCACTGGAAGCAGACGTTCGGTCGTTGTTGTGACGGTGGTTTGAATGCGCCAGTCGGACCTTGACATGTCACAGTTTGAGTAACGGGCAAACATCACGTTCTGCCAGAAATTAGTGAAAAACACTTCCGAAACGTTTCAATTGATGCAGCAGGCGTGCGGTGAGAATGCATTGAGTCGCAGTGTTGTGTTTAGGTCGCAGAACCCCTGAAGGAAGGAGATCTTACAGCCGAATTATTTTGGAGATAACAGGTTGTACAAAGATCACATGACTGAAAATACAGCCCCATGTAAAGTGAGGAAGATGACGAAACCAGTATTGGTTATAACCACTGTTACACCTCTCGGCATTGAATGAAAGCGTCACTGGATGTGTTATTGGGGTGTAGCAATCCACTCTACTTCCACATATTGCCAAAGTTGACCTAATCTAGTAGCAGCTGGGTGTAGTCGTCTCACAGTTATCGATCTGACGTTTCCGATAGGCGAGGACAGGGAGGCCAATGCAGCAATGCAACCCGATGAGTGATGAAGACGTGAACATTGCGTGCCACGTATGCTCATGCATTATACGATTCTAATGTAGCCATCGGCAAGTTCCGAAGATACGGGAGAACAACAGCCTTCAAGAATTCAGAGATGCAACGCCGGCTAGATAGACATTGTACCGACAATGCATACTAGGGGATGCGGCAGTGGAATCCAATACCATACCACAACTGTGCTGCACAGGGCAACAGCTCAACAGACTCTTATAATGCTATCTCTAGACCATCGCTGTGGTGCAGGCAGAATCTTGATTGGAACGACATTGTTTTTACCGACGAATCCCGAATATACAACGGGTTTAAATGAAGAAATAAATGTGTATTTATAACATTATAGAGAAGATAGCTTAAAACTAATTATATTGATTTATTACAAATAATCGTGTAAGCTGAAGCCATTTTAAATGGAAAGAGCCTATGTGGTGTCGGTAGGGTATACTATAGAAGCTGTTTCCACAGTCACGTCAAGATGGCCGCTAGTTGTCGAAGAAGTACTCGATGGACTCCATAAATTTTCAATGGCGGGGCATCTGATTATCGATATCCACAGATAAGGATGAAGCATCACAGCAGTTGGTATTGGCGACGGTATCTTGATACAATGTCAAACAGAAAGAAAATAGTGCAGACACCAAGAAAACCACACTGTTCCCTACGTCGACCTGGTGGTTTAGTGCGGCTTTTCAATACTCGTCACTAACCTATCGTTTCATATCTAATCCGAATCTTCTCTTCATTTAAATCAACTGCTGTATGTTATGTTTTATCAAGTGTTTTGTTTCTAGTGGAATAATAACGAGCCGGCCGCGGTGGCCGAGGTGACTGATGCGCTTCAGTCACGGTCAGCACGGCCACTACGGTCGGGGGTTCGAATCCCCCCTCGGGCATGGGTATTTGTGCCGTCCTAGTTCGTAAGTAGTTCATAAGTAGTTTGTAAGTTTAGGGACTGATGACCACGTAGTTAAGTCCCATAAGCTTAACAAACATTTGAACATTTTTTGAATAATAACGTTACCTACACTCTACGTACACACCACATCAGCTACTGAATTAGGTAAGCCTACTGAAATAGGTACGTGACCATAATCACTAGACGATGGCGCCGTGGCAGAGCGCTGCATGGTCTGGTGAATGCCGATACCTCCTTCATCATTTCAGTCCTTCAGGGGAGCATGCCATTGTCACTTGTGCTGTAGGACGGAGACAAGATGGCGACGGCTCAGTTGTGCTCTGTCACGTGGCCTCCCATGGGTGCAGTGGAGCACCATATGGCCAACAAGTAAAGTAGTTTCGTTGCAGACCACTTATACCTCTTCCTGGCGATCATGTTTCCGAACGGCAGCGGCATTTTTCGGAAAGACAATGTGGCGTGTCAAGCGGACAGGAGTGTGATGGAGTGTTTCGAGGAACACAGTAGCAAGCTTTAATTAATGAGTTGCCCCCGCCCCCTCCAACTCGCCAGATCTGAAACCGGTCGAATGCATCTGGGATGTGATTGAACGTGGTGTCAGCGCTCATCGCCAGGAGTTACTTGACTTGTGTGTACACGTGTGGTGTCAACTCCCTGTAGCCACCTACCAGGGCCTCACTGCTCCCTGACACGGTTATCCATGCCATTGCTGGACGTACAGGCTCTTAGGTAGCTGGTCGTTATGCTTTGCTTGGTCAGTGTAAATTATTAAGGTGCACGCTTTATTTCTGTTCTATACTAGACAGCATTCTGAAAATGGAAGCTATATGTACGTTATAATCGATTCACACCCGCAACTTAATAAAAGCTGTATAGATATGAATGACAGTAATTATATACCCGGGCTGCTGAAACGTTACACTTGACGTTTCGCGTTACAGCGAGTTACATTGGCTCCACTGTTACAGCGACGTTGCAACACTAGCCTCTACACACACAGTAGACGAAAAACGGTTTTCAGTTGCATCTCGTAAACGTAAGCTATTGAGCAATAAAATTGCACATAGTAATTCGTTCTTGAGCTGCTACCACAAAGCACCAATTAGTTAACGGCATAGTAATGTAGGCAAGAGTATAACAACGCACACGCTTTCTCTAGCGTAGCAAAGAAATATAGAAAATAAGAATTTTTCATGACAGGTGCGAAATAACCAATAATCAAGATAGTAACTTCTGTCTCTACGTTTCATAATCACAATACTTCTCATTCACCAATTGTGCAATTCCATCCAGCTCCCCATCTTCATTGTTATTGCCACTTCCAAAATCGTCGTCATCACCAAGACTAATCATTAACTGTTCACGATCACTGACAAACCCTTCCATTGTCTGCGTTGCCCATATCAGTTTTTCTACGTGTTATACGATTTTTTTAACCAAAATCTGCATCCACATTGGCAACAGCTTCACCCAACAGCCTTTCCACCTCCGTTATTGTTTCTGATGTAATTCTGCATGTCACTCATTACTAGTTCCATAGGCGTAAAATGGCAGTGATATGGCGGCAGCCTTATTACATTGTGACTCTGCTTCTTCACGATTTCGTCTACGACATATGTGGGCGTAATAGGCTTATTTTGTTTCACGAGCGAATATAAAAGAAGTTTTGACATTGACATATCTGCAGGAATATTTCTTTCTTGTAGCCATAGCACCATACTTCTGTCCGGTCATTTGAAGCAGAATGAACTTCCTGCTGAGAGCATATGCTTCGAAGTTTTTAATCATACGAAATTAAGAACTTACTCAGAGAATGTCACTAGACAAACGTCTTTTCAGTGACATTATTCATCTACTTAAATTCGGAAAGTCAAGTTAAACCACTCACAGTAAAACAAATCGCAGTGAAGAAAGCACACACAACGTAAACACGCGGTAGACGCGATACACAACGTTGTTTACGGTAGCACTGGACAAAGCCGGAAACGCGGGAACTTTGACGTCATGGCACGTGACCACCGGAAGTGTTTACCGCGCTGTGATTGGATCGTTTCTAGCGACTAGGGCCTCACACTTCTTGGCCTTCACTTGTTATTTGTAAACGTCAAGTGCAAAGTTTCAGCGGCCCAGGTATAGTACTGAATTGAGCCAAAATTAAGTTTAACCATTACAGTGGTTTTATATCTGCAGTTTCCTTTAGCCTAACTTTGAAAACTTGAAGAACCGTTCGGCAAGATGGTAGACCAAAACAGTCCCCAGCACTGCGCTCTGCTCGGACGATGCAGCCGCACATTTCTTCTACGTCGGAGCTGCCATTGTGAGGCGCCGAAAGCGTTGCGAATGGTCGAGCTCACAGATCGAATCAGCTCCAGTTAGTAGCAGGCAGGTCGAATATTCCGAATGACCGAGCTAGGAATCCCCCCCACTGTCGCTTCTGTTTGGTGTGACCACCATTTCACGAAATCACTCCGACGTGCTTGCTTAACAAAGCCACTTCCCGCACCGGAGTCGGATAAATGCCCTAACGGCGGAGGAGCCTTGAAATCATTAATCGAGCGTGAAGTCCGTGCCGATTATTGCCAGATTTGCACATTGTGTAACGCCGGAGTTCCTCGTACTGGTGCTTATTCTGTCGTGCTAAAGACCGCACCTCCTCGCGGGCACTTCCTTGTACAGTTCTTCTGAAGCCGAGGGCGTCAGTGTATCTCTCTCCTTGCACAGCATTCCTTATGGCGCCTCACCGACCAGCAAACATCACTGTGAGCTATTTCCATTTCCTTAGCCGCACGAAAACTTCTGATTGAGGCTTTCAGATGTTTCCTCATTGTGCACGTTAATTAATCGTAAAGAACAATTACATTTCAGTTCACCGCTGCGACAACAGACAAAAACGGCTTTATGGGGAAGGTACAAACCAAGTCGCAATGGATAGTACTGCTTACCATTGTCGTTACAGAGACAAGAAAGTGCCAGCATTAATGGTGGGACTTAAGGAGTGGAGTTTTATTTATTTATTTTATTGGCCTTTGAGTAGTCCCCATACAGCCATCCACATAAGTATTCCTAAGGACATCCTCTGATACAGTTATGTAAGCAAGTTGGCAAAAGCAAACAAACAAACATCAATGATATGACAGAACACAAAAACAGCAAGATCAATTTGAAGTAACATAAGAAACATTAAAGATATAACACAAAGACAAGAGCAATTTGAAACAGCATGTAGTGATTAAATATGGTTTTATCTTTCACATAACAGTTCATAACTCTTTCTTCGCCGCCGTTAGAAAGCAGATAAGTTCTTTGTACACAGCAAAGTCTTTGGTTACCAATAGCCGGCCGCGGTGGCCGAGGGGACTGAGGCGCTCCAGTCACGGTCTGCACGGCCACTACGGTCGGGGGTTCGAATCCCCCTCGGGCATGGATATTTGCGCCGTCCTTAGTATTAGTTAGTTCATAAGTTTAGGGACTGATGACCCCGTAGTTAAGTCACATAAGCTATACAAACATTTGAACATTTGGTTAACAAAGATACGCTAACTGGTAGTTCCTGCTCACAATGTAACTTAGCAACTTTGATGTGAGCTCCCACGTGTTCATGCATTCAAATAAAAAATGTGATTTGTGTCTTCCGCTTCGTCGCAGTCACAAAGTGGAGATGTCACTATGCCTACGCGATGTAGGTGCTGCGCAGTTCGACAGTGGTTGCACTTCAACCTCGCTATGGTGACTGCAAGCTTCCGTGAACACCTCAGTCCATTGTGCCAAGGTAAGGTTGGTAGCACTGGTGTTATTTATGCATAGTATATCCTTTAGTTGACTGGGAAGCTTGCCATTCTTAGTCGCATTCAGTTCGAATTTTCCTTCTGTAAACTGGCAAAAGATCTTCCGCTGGAATCTGATTATATTTTTCTGCACCAGTGGTAACCGCTTCCTTGGCAAGTGTATCAGCGCTCTCGTTTTCCAGAACGTTGTTGTGTGCTTTAATCCAACACACGGAGACACTGCGTCCATTCCTTTCCAGGTGGTTTATGTGTGCCATTATCTCGTAGTCTATTGGGTGGTTTTTATGCCCTCGACGAAAATATTTAAGAAGTGTGAGCGCAGATATAGTGTCCGATAAGATGTCAATATGTTTCTCCAGAACCGTAAGGCAGTTCTTGAGAGCTTCCAAGATGGCTGTGAGTTCAGCGGTCATTATTGTCACTTCATTTGTCAGTTTGTATTTACATCCTGTTTGCTTATTGGTATCCCAAAAAGCGCATCCCGTCCTGTCCTGGGTTTTGGAACCGTCTGTGTAAAGAATCCTCGGCTGTGAATATTTGTCTTGGAATTCTAGTAATGCGTAATTTGCCAGAGTTGAGGAAGCTTGGAGATCACATGACACATTAGGTCCAACGACAGTACATAAGTAGCTTCGTTCAAACATGAGCAGTCGCCGATTTGAGATGGCTAATCGGATGTTCTGCGCTACCTCTAGATATTCCCTTGCAAGTGCCGGTAGGTTCTTACACAGCCAATAATGAGCAGTGTAACATATTACAGAAAGTTCCTGTATGCGATATAATAAGACGTTTTTTGAAAATTGTGCCCTCTTCATTAGAAATTTTATGCTTAAATATTTGCGTCGTAAGTGTAGAGGTGTTTGTCTATGTCATCTATGTGCTCATAAACAATTCATTCGATTACAATGAAACTTTGGTGAACTATTCACCGTGCGCCCACGACCCAAAAACAAAAGAGCACAACACATAGTTCAGGAGATACGACATCATAAGTAATGAGAAGCCACCGCGTGAGAATACCCAGATATATGTGTCAATTATTGGAAAATGGGAGAAGTTAGCGATCTGCAACAAAGTTTGCATGTAATTTCGGATGTTTATGAAGCGTTTTGTAACTGACCCTCCCACAAAATGATGAAACGAAAAAAGTCTACCGCTCACAACAGTTTCTCTATAGATGCCGTAAAACTGTCGCATCAGGCATGACCTTCAATCACAAAAAGTTAGCATTACAGACTCGCAAGTTACTATTTATTTTTGTCTGCAACTCTCCCTTAATTCTCTTGCATCCAAAACTAAGCAATATGTTTTCTTAATCTTTATCTATATAACAGCGAAAGGACACTGACTGCCGCGGTGGAGTAGCCGAGCGGTCTAAAGCTCGCGGTTGCTCGCCGGGGAGGTTCGAGTCCTCCCTGGGGCATGGGTGTGTGTGTGTTTGTCTGTAGGTTAGTTTACCTAGGTATACGTAGTTTGTAAGCTACGGACTGATGACCACGCAGTTTGGTCCAATAGATTTACAGACATTTGAATTTATTTTATTTTATTTTATTTTATTTATTTATTTTTATTAACTCACTCACTCACTGACTAAACACGAAATCTCGAAAACTACTTCTCCTATGAAGCTTAAATTTGGCAAGAATGTAGTTTATAGGTACAAAATGTCAGCTAATAAAGTATTTTGTGATAGGTGCATGGTGGAGCATACTTCTCCTACAGACTCACGAAATCTTCAGTTTCATTCCGATCTTCACGAAATTTCGCACGCTTGACCCTGAAAACAAGAGGAAAGTCACCATCTACCTGAAGTTTCATATGGTGCACGGGGGAGGGTACTTTGCAACATAAAAATGTTTCCCTAAATATCTTGGTCGCGCCATAACATGAGAACGGCTCGACCGATTTCACAGATCCTTTTTTGGTGTTTTTGGTGTTATTCTCAGAACAAGGGTAGTATGAAATAAAACTGGAATATTTGAGAACAACAAAGTGCGTTTTTCAGTGTGACCCTACGTTTGTATTGCATAGAAATATATAGTTTTGTTCCGAAATTGATGAAATCTTGCACACTCTACCTGTAAAACAAGAGGAATGTCACTGTCTGTATAAAATTTCGCTTGGTGCTTGGTGGAGGGTACTTAACTTACGGAATTTTACAAAATGCATAGTTTTGCTCCAATCTTTATGAATTTATGCACACTTAACGTTTAAACCAAGAGGAAGATCACTGACAGAGGGTTCCTTGCAGAAACCTTTGCCGAGAGAGAAAAATGTTTAAATGTTTATATAGTCTATGGGACTTAACCACGGGGTCATCAGTCCCTAAACTTACAAACTACTTACGAAATAGTACGGCAAAAATATCCATGCCCGAGGGGGGATTCGAACTCCCAGCCGTAGTGGCCGTGTAGACCATGACTGGAGCGCCTCAGTCTCCTTTTTTTTTTTTTTTTTTTTTTTTTTTTTTTTTTTTTTTTTCTTCAGGTAGATCTATGATGTGCGGTCGTTTTTCTTTGTTCGTTCTTGGTCGTTCGTTGATCAGTTGGCTCAGCTTTTTTATTACAGAGGACGTTCAGCACTCTGACCGGGCGCGCTGAGCCACGGCGCCCGGCTAACTGGGGCATGGGTGTGTGTGTGTTTGTCTGTAGGTTAGTTTACCTAGGTATACGTAGTTTGTAAGCTACGGACTGATGACCACGCAGTTTGGTCCAATAGATTTACAGACATTTGAATTTATTTTATTTTATTTTATTTTATTTATTTATTTTTATTAACTCACTCACTCACTGACTAAACACGAAATCTCGAAAACTACTTCTCCTATGAAGCTTAAATTTGGCAAGAATGTAGTTTATAGGTACAAAATGTCAGCTAATAAAGTATTTTGTGATAGGTGCATGGTGGAGCATACTTCTCCTACAGACTCACGAAATCTTCAGTTTCATTCCGATCTTCACGAAATTTCGCACGCTTGACCCTGAAAACAAGAGGAAAGTCACCATCTACCTGAAGTTTCATATGGTGCACGGGGGAGGGTACTTTGCAACATAAAAATGTTTCCCTAAATATCTTGGTCGCGCCATAACATGAGAACGGCTCGACCGATTTCACAGATCCTTTTTTGGTGTTTTTGGTGTTATTCTCAGAACAAGGGTAGTATGAAATAAAACTGGAATATTTGAGAACAACAAAGTGCGTTTTTCAGTGTGACCCTACGTTTGTATTGCATAGAAATATATAGTTTTGTTCCGAAATTGATGAAATCTTGCACACTCTACCTGTAAAACAAGAGGAATGTCACTGTCTGTATAAAATTTCGCTTGGTGCTTGGTGGAGGGTACTTAACTTACGGAATTTTACAAAATGCATAGTTTTGCTCCAATCTTTATGAATTTATGCACACTTAACGTTTAAACCAAGAGGAAGATCACTGACAGAGGGTTCCTTGCAGAAACCTTTGCCGAGAGAGAAAAATGTTTAAATGTTTATATAGTCTATGGGACTTAACCACGGGGTCATCAGTCCCTAAACTTACAAACTACTTACGAAATAGTACGGCAAAAATATCCATGCCCGAGGGGGGATTCGAACTCCCAGCCGTAGTGGCCGTGTAGACCATGACTGGAGCGCCTCAGTCTCCTCGGCCACCGCGGCCGGCTTGCCGAGAGAGGGAAAGGTGGAAACGAACAGAGAGATGGGAGAGAAAGAGGTGGATGCAGAGAGACGTGGGAAGGGGATGTGGACTACGAGAGTGTAGGATAAATAAAGACACGGACAACGCCGGGTTTACAGCTAGTTTCGATATAAAAAATTTGTTAGCTTTGGTAGTGAATACACATGTCTGGCATAAACAGCTATGCCATTAGTCTGCACTTTTTGATTTTTTAAATTTTTGTTTTCCGAAATAAAGGTTTGTTTAAATCGGAGGTACATGAAAAGCGTTAGGCGTCTTCGCTTTTGGTGTAAAAAGTAATAACGAATTAATCGAATTGCAGATATTACCATCAGATAGATACTTGCAGATTTGCTGTTAACTGTAAGAAAAAACAAGTATATTACGTTAGTGAGACGGTATCAGATTGCAATTTACTATTCAGTAAATCCATTAGGCATATGCGAAATTCAGTGTTAAAGCCGAAACATTCCAGATTTTTTGAGAGAGTGGTATCACGATAAGCAAGTAACATTATCAGAAGATTAAGCTAATTGAGACACCAGTTTTACACTAATATTACTCCTGTGTTTGTATTTACAAACACATCACTACTCTGCAATTCAGTCTTCATCTAGTCACTTTTCATCCCGTATCCATACCGTTCATTGTCGAATAGCAACCCGGGAAAAAGATTACCTAAATTTTCCGTTCGATATCTGATTTCTCATGTTCTATGGTGCTGATCATTTCTCCCTATGTTAAAGGGGTAGGGAATCTACAAAATATTTCTGCATTCGGAGTCGAAAGCAGATAACTGTAATATGATAAATGGATCTTTCCGCGACAAAAATGCCTTTGTTTTAATGATTTACACTGCAACTGGCATATCGTATCGTATCTATGAGACTCTGTCCTCTATTGTGTGATAATAGAAAACGAGCTGCCCTTCTTCGTACTTTATCTGTGTCCTCTGTCAACCCCATCTGGTGGCCTCTTGAGCACAGCAAAGGGCACCATATAGCCAGCCGACATCTCCTACCATCTCACTACTTTCGCTTTTAAAATAGTATCTGAATCATCTATGAAAAGTGAATACTGACATATCCATGGCCTAGAATGAAATATTTAATATATTTTATGAAACACTTGCCATGACAATGGCTAGTCAATAGCCGAAACCTAAATCTGGATAAATAAGATTTAAAATCAACGACAACCGATTGCTGACAACTAAAAGTTTGAATTACCTTTCTGCTATGAGTGTCGTAGCTGACGTGCTACTGAATGAACTGATTTTAAGTTTTTATTCTTTCATTTTTTCTGTACCCCACAGTTAGACAATTTCAAGTATCTGGGATTTATTTTCTCACAGGATGGCAACATAGCGAAAGAACTGGAATCAAGGTGCAGCAAAGATAATGCAGTGAATGCTCAGCTTATACTTTCTTCTGCAAGAAGGAAGTAAGTACCAAGACTAATTTAGCACTGCACCGCTCTGTCTTTCGACCAACTTTGTTGTATGGGAGTGAAAGTTGGGTGGATACAGGTTACCTTATTCACAAGGTAGAGGTTACAGATATGAAAGTAGCAAGAATGATTCCAGGTACTAATAGATGGGAACAATGGCAGGAGGGTGTCCATAATGAGGAAATCAAAGAAAAACTGGGAATGAACACCATAAATGAAGCAGTTAGAGCGAACAGACTGAGATGGTGGGGTCATATTACACGCATGAAAGAAGCAAGGTTACCTAAGACTCATGAGATCGGCAGTGGAGGGTAAGAGGAGTTGAGGTAGACCAAGAAGCAAGTACTTAGATTCGGTAAAGAATGATTTTGAAGTAAAAGGCTTAACATCAGACGAGGCATCAATGTTAGTATTGAATAGGGAATCATGGAGGAATTTTATTAGAGGTACTATGCTCCAGACTGAACGCTGAAAGGCATAATCAGTCTCTAATGATGATGATGATGATGATGATGTACACCAGTACATTATCATTCTCCGTGAGTGTCAAAACAAATCCCAAATAATGGTAATTTCCCTATTGGTTTATGTTTTGTAATTTTTGGGCCTACAGCGTAGTAAATGTCTATTAATTAAATAACACAATTTTGTCCGTATATGCTGCTGTCAGTATTTCTTGTTATTAAGAATAGTCCCAATTTAGCTACACAATCATATTAGGTTTTCTATACTTGAACATATGAATTGTTTCTATCATGTAATTTAGGCTTATAAAAATATTTTACATATGTCATTTTATCTCCTGACTTCTACACAATATCACTTTTATTTTTGTCTGTGCTTAATATTTATTATAGTATTGTCACATCTGTACTTCGTTCTTATATATCACTTTTTAAATTTCGGAAAATATTATATCTTCAGGTAAATAGAAACAGATATTTTATAATCTATATAGCATTGTTAAATGCTTGTGAACAGTAATGTGAAAGACGTTGTAGGGTTGTTTAAATGTATGTTTAAAGTACTGTGTTATTTTGCTTAGCTGAATTTTATGTTTGGTGAAATTGTCGAAAACTTATTTATGTTTACCCTGGATCTAGGTTGAAACTATCAATAAAGTTCCAGGGTAAGCATAAAGTAAGTTTCCGACCATCCAAAACATAGTATTCAACAAATAACACAGCAACACAGGTAACTAAATAACGCCACAATGTCTTTGATATCATTGTCCACAAGCATGTAACCATGCAATGGTGATTGTAATATGGCTGAGGTTCTTTATTTGAAGAAAAAATATTTCCGGAAAATTTAAAAAAAGCGATATTAAGAACAAAGTACTGAAATAAAAACGATATAACAAACAATAAACAAAATCAGCACTAAAAAGCGTTATTGTGTGGATGTCTGGACATAACATACCGTATGCAAGAGTATATGCAAAATACTTTAAGTAGGCGTAAGTTACGTAGTACAAAACTAATTTACAAATATTTTATATGTTCAGTTAAAGAATACGTGAGGATGGTTGTATGGGACCATAGTTTGTAACAAAATTATTGAAAGGAACATACACGGATAAAACTGCATTATGGTTTACAGTTTTTATTCCCAGTAGTATACTGTGTAATCTTTATTTGTGACAATGTCCTCGCCTTAGGTGTTGTGCGCATACGCCCCTGTCACATGTTTTCGTGCTAGTTCGCGTTCAGAGCAGCACTGTCCCGTTTTCCAGGCACTCATCCACTCGTATATGCTTAGGCAGTCTCTGTACTCTTTGTGTTTCATTCAGTTTTCCATAAACGCACCTTATATTCGCGTTGTATCTATGTTCAGTTCTTGGTGCCGGCAGTTGGCCCCCTTTCTTATCTAACAAATAGTTTTGGCGGTAGGGTACACTCAGCACAAAAAATGTGATTCAGTATCAGTCACCTAATCTAAAAATATGTTTTGTCTGCAATGGCACTTATTTACCACTACAAAAAATTCAAATGTTCAAATGTTTGTAAATCTATCGGACCAAACTGCGTGGTCATCAGTCCGTAGCTTACAAACTACTTAAACCTAGGTAAACTAATCTAAGGACAACACACACACCCATGCCCCAGGAAGGACTCGAACCTCCACGGCGAGCAACCGCGCGCTCCGCAGCGAGACGCTTTAGACCGCTCGGCTACTCCACCGCGGCCTTTACCACCACAAATAGCATCCCTCACCTCTGCCAATGATATGGAAAACCTCGAATTGTTTCGTAGGTAAGTTATAGATGACCTACATGAGACTTGGTAAGTTAGTTCGAAAAGGCATAAATGGTTGAAGCGTTGCCACCCCACACAGTCATGACTTTTTTCTCTAGAAAACGTAGCACAAGAGTTCTTCAGTGGATAATTCTAACGTCGTGTTATCTTCCATATAATAATTTATTGCCGGCCGCGGTGGCCGAGGGGACGGAGGCGCTCCAGTCACGGTCTGCACGGCCACTACGGTCGGGGGCTAGAATCCCCCCCTCGGGCATGGATATTTGTGCCGTCCTTAGTATAAGGTAGTAGATAAGTAGTTTGTAAGTTAAGCTTAACAAACATTTGAACATTTTTTGAATAATTTATTATAATGTATTTATTTCCTCCATTACATCAATAATTTATTACGTTGAAAGACACCAATGGAGTTACAATCCTGGCGCCGCGGTGGAGTAGCCGAGCGGTCTAAAGCATCTCGTTGCGGAGCGCGCGGTTGCTAGCCGTGGAGGTTCGAGTCCTCCCTGGGACATGGGTGTGTGTGTTGGTCCGTAGGTTAGTTTACCTAGGTTTAAGTAGTTTGTAAGCTACGGACTGATGACCACGCAGTCTGGTCCGATAGATTTACAGACATTTGAACATTTACAATCCTGGCATCCCGAAATTCAGCACCCTGAAGGAAACATCCAAGACAGGGTAAATTTTCAGCACGCGTTTGCGCACATGATTGTCATTTCAGCCCAGACGTGTATAACTAGCGCCACTACCTCCACTTCCTCCAAGCGCAATGTAAAGAGGGAACAGGTGGACGCACTGGAATTGTTTGCGGAAGCAGTTTCAGCATCTCTTGTAGAAGACGGCGAGCGTCTTTTGAGGAATTGGCCTACTTTGTCCAAAAGAAGTTCATTTTTAATATGTTACATGATAATTAGGAAAGTATATTATAGTTTCACGTCCCATCGACATCGTGGCCGTTAGAGGCGGAGCATACGCTCCAGTAATTTTTGTCAGGGGTCGGGAAGGAAATCTACCGTATCCTATGAAAGGAACCACCCACCCATTTCCTGGAGTGATTTAAGGAAATGGCAGAAAACATAAATCTGGATGGCCGGAGCCGGATTCGAACCGTCAAATGTTTGTAAATCTTAAGGGACTTAACTGCGTGGTCATAAGTCCCTAAACTTACAAACTACTTATGACCTAGCTTATACTAAAGACGGCACAAACATCCATGCCCGAGGGGGGATTCGAACGGCCTCGCGCATCGTAGCATAGCCCCTCAATGCGCTCGGCCGCTCCGCCGCGGCAACGACAAACTTCTCCACAGTTTCAAACAAATTCAAATGTTTGTAAACTTTTTGGACCAAACTGCTATAGTTATCAGTCCCTAGTCTTACATACTACTTGAACTAAATTACACTGAGGACAACACACACTCCCATGCCAGAGAAAGGACTCGAACCTTCGGCGAGGACGGCCGTCCAGTCGGTAGCATGACGCCTTAGACCACGCGGTCATTCCGCGAGGCGCATTGGCGTCTCTGATGTGCATACTACTAAAGCGAAACACACTTAGGGATCACATTGCACTCCAGAAAACAATGAAATAAAAACCAGTACGTCTTACATAATCATGAAGTGCTGTAACACTCACCTGAATGATTAAAATTGTTTCACCATACAGATATATGTAACTCCCGGAGCCTCACCTGCGAACAAAAAGATACAGTAACCATGAAGAAAAATTGAAAAAAAAAGTGTTTATCACAGCATTTATCTCATAATTTATGGACAATATTAACAGAAACTGACAGTATCATTTAAAACGTCTGTGATGCATGAAACTGAGTGCAGATTAATTTCTGGAACTCTACAAATGAGACATAAAATTAATGTCGGATGGATAGAAAAAGAGACACATTTAATCTATAGCTCTTCGAACCTGACGGAACCATACTTATAATAACACAATATCATAAAAGCCAGCTGCGTAATTTCTATGCAAAAAGTTGCATTCTACTACAAGTGACATATGAACGTAGAGAACATGGAAGGAATCTACACGAAATTTAGTGACATAAATTTATAATTGCATTTTCCGTCAATAGTGCCATCCTACTTAAAGTCAATACAATAGTTCAAAACACATGTTCTACACCGTTGACAGTGATTATATTAATCCTAAAAAGGCCGATGAAATGGTTAAGAGATGTGGCAGAGGCTCATGATCGTTATTTCATCGTCGAACTTCACTCCGTGATTTAAAATCAACTTTTGAATCAACGTATAAGCCCATGATGTAATATGCTTGAAAAAAAGGTATGACATTCACATATCGTAATCATCATTTGAAAATGTAGTGTGGCTCTCGATATTGGAATGATTCAATGGAAAAGTGATTTTCAGTGCAAAACGTAGCTTTAGTGAGGTGTGCACTTTGTTATCTTCCACTTAATTGACATCCCGCATTTGTACCTAGAGGACTAATATAATCACTATCAGGGGTGTACCATATGGGTGCTTTATGCTATTAAAATTGTTATATAAAGCAGTTTTTTGGAACTGTAGACTGAAAATGTAATGATACACTGACGTAACTGAATTAGTATCATTTCCCTCATGTGTTACTTGTTTCCCCTCTCTATTAAAATATTCCTTGTGATATGATGCAATGTTACAGATGCAAATAACGTTAGATCATTGTTTTTTTATAATGTGATCGAGTGTTATTCTAAACATAATTTTTCCGATTCCTAACGTTTGAGGTCAAAAGTGCCCCTTGTAAGTGGTTTAGTGCTGCAGTTATTAGCTTTCTTTCAACACCAACTGTGAAACAACAATGAAAAAATTTCTCATATACTCTCATAGCAACCGAAAGTCATCTGTAAGCGCTCCACTTCATATCTGAACACGTCTTATTTTAATTACGTTTGGAAAATTTTTAATTAGAAACACATTATATTTTAAATTAAATTAAAAATAGAAGACGTGACCACTCACAAGCTGAAATACAACTCAAATTATTCACCAGGCAAGTTGCGCCACGGCTTTTGTAAATCGGCTTTCGTATCTTGTACGCGGGCACTAGGACAGAGTGGATTTCGAACCTTTTCGCACAAACCTTCTATTGGGGACAAATCTGAGGATGTGTCTCGGCACAAGATTATCTTTGTACCGGGCAGACAGTTTTGAGAGGCTAGGACCATACTTGAACAAGAATTGTGTTATTGAAATATGGCCTCATGATGCTCTCGCATGGGGGATAATACATGGGGAGACAAGGTGTGTGTGACGTACTACTGTAACGTCAGGGTTTCCTCAGTTACCAGACGTGGCGCCCTGCACCATTACATCAGGAGTAAATCCGTTAGCCCTCCAAAAATAATAATTGGACGTCTTGACAGTCAGCGCTAGTGTAGGATCGCAATTCGTCTGCCGCGGTGAAGTGGCTGAGTGCTCCAAGGCTCCTTGTTGCGGAGCACGTAGTCGATCGCCGTCGGAGGTTCGAGTCCTCCCTTGGGCATGGATTTGTATGTTGTCCTTAGCATAAGTTTAAGTAGTTTGTAAGCCTGGAGACTGATAACCGCAGCAGTTAAGTCTCTTAGATTTACAAACATTTGATTTGCAATTCGTCAATAAAAGTAATGCGATGCCATTTATCTGTAGTCTATGCTTCTCGGCAAAGGCACCACACCAAAAGCAGTTGCTTGTATTATGTCGCTGAAAGAAGTTCATGTATGGGACGTTAATTCTCTTGCCCGTCTGCTGCTAGCCTCTGCCTATTGTTGCGGGATGACAGAGAATGTGGCAGAGAATCCATTACTTACGCATGTGCGGATGTGAGAAGATTACAGTCAGCTCGATGCACAATACTGCAGCTCTCCAATCTGGAGCCAGACGTGCTGGAATGGAACCTTGACGTCTAGTGTACCTGCTGTCGTAGTACTACGCTGCTTTTAACCGATTGGCCTACGAATGTGGATACTGCATGATTCGACCTGCCGGTCAAATGAAGACCCACAATATTGACCCTTCAAAGTCTACCAGATCCTGACAACGCTTCCATGTAAACCTTGCATCTTACGGCAGCATAGAGAAACTGCTGTAGTGCTAGAGGACGCTGTAGAGGTTGCAACGGTGTTTGTTCAGACTTTCTGACGCGTTTGTGAGTGAGGGGGGTTAAATAATCCATGTTCATGTTACAATTATGGGAGTGATGGTAATGCATGAAACCGGATTTTAATGTTAATTGTACAAGGTATAAAATAAAAATCATATCTGTGTGTAGCCTTTAAGAAAGAGAAAAGGAAGTAGATCCTTTCATATTTATCACTCTGATCTTATCTACTCAGTCGTGCACTAAAGTCTCCAAACATTATACTTGAACTCGAAAACACAAGTGCTAACAAATTCTGACCTGCGTACTGATCAGGTATTATCGTAAAAAAGACACACGTCACTCACTTATGACGTACGGCATTGTTTTTTGGGGTAACTCGACTGATGCAAAAAGGCTATTTCTGGCTCAAAACCGGGCGGTTCGAGCAATATCTGGTGTAAGTTCGCGAACGTCATGTCGACCCCTTTTCAGTAGTCTGAGAATTTTGACTCTGGCGTCACAATACGTTTTTTCTTTAATGTCGTTTGTTGTTAATAATATCAGCTTATTCCCACGAGTTAGTAGCTTTCACTCGGTGAACACTAGACAGAAGTCGAATCTACATTCGCATCGCACCACGTTAACACTTGTGCAGAAAGGTGTACAGTATTCTGCGGCATCCATTTTCAATAAGCTGCCACAAGAACTAAAGAATCTTAGCACTAATCCACACGCTTTCAAATCTAAATTGAAAGGTTTCCTCATGGCTCACTCCTTTTATTCTGTCGAGGAACTCCTAGAAAAGTTAAACAATTAAGCTAATTCATTTTTTTCTTTATTGATTCTTTTCACTTTGTCTTAAGATTTTCGTGTGCAAAGGACTACTTAAAAATTTTCTATATCCATTCTTGTGTAACAATTAATGTATTGACTTGTTCCACGACCATGGAGTGTCACTCCTCAATTGGGTCCTATGGAACAGAAAAAAAACAATAAATAAATAAAAAATAATAATATTTCGAGAAATCGTGTTATAAGGACGTCATGTTTAATTAGTTAATTTGCAGGATCAAACATACAGTAGGTGGTGGGAAAAAATCCTTTACAAATGGGTGTTAAAGGTACAGATGAGAATAGAAAGCCTACGCGTCGAACCTTGCGTTCACTCATCTCTATCGCACTGGAGCCCAGTGACAGCACTTGGACGCCCCGTCATCAGAGCGTATCCACACGTTTGGTGCCCGCCTACTGGTTTCATCTGTTTTTGCGCACGATGTAAAAGACATAGTTAAATACACATGATGTAGTAACACCTATAGGTTTATTGACTAAAGTAGAAGACGATACAAAATGGGAACTAAAGTCCATACCACATAAATGCAATTTGAATGTCATCCCGAACGATTCCTAAGGAGCGCTCATCGTGACAAGGTCTACGTCCATCGTGACGGCCAGGAGAGGGAATGAGTCGTCGAGGAATAGCGGCACTGTTCTCTGTGGGTGGGAGCTCGTGGGCATTCGACTATCTTTTGAGATCGGCGCGCTTTGGAGCAGCTGACAATGGTGCGGGCATACCTTCGAACGGACCGTAGCAACACCAAGTGACGCGTCCGAGGTGGCTGACAGGCGCCCAGTCATCCGTGTGGTGCTCGAAACGAAGTTTGCAAGTGAGCTCGGAACAGAACTGAATCTGAAGGGAACAGCGCCGACCTAAACACCCGCCTGTGGAGGAAAAGAATTACACCGTCACGTGGACACTTACTACGTAAACATGAATTGGTCTGTCACCAGTAGCGGACTCAGATGGGGTCTACGGAGCTCGAGCCCTCTCCCCCTCCAAAAGCGATGTTTGCCTCGGTAAAGCCCATCCTTAACTCGGCCAGGCCCCTCGCAAATAAAAATCCGGGATCCGCCATTGCCCGGGATTGTAGCGCTGTTTCCCGTGATATACGCAACACATCTTGTCGCGGCTCGCGCCCCTGATGCTGTAGCGGCTGCGGGAGGCCTGGAGGAAAACAATTCTGCGAATTTTCTGTTTACAAGCCATCTTCCGGCATACGGCAGGGGCCGTATCTTGGCTGAGCAGGCACGTACGTTGATGTAGCTGCCACATATGCACGGAAGCAGCCCTACTTGCACCACGTGAGGGAATGAGAGATGAGCGTATTATGCAAAGTCACGCATGGAAGGGCGGGAAGTAGGCAACAACATTGATAATGGTTGATTTAAATCAGTTTTATATGAAAAGCGAAAAAATTTCGTTGTCTTCGGTAAACTGACTGAATTAGAAAAGAAATGCGTAACTTTTACATCGACATCCATTCTCACGTTGTGTGGTGGAGGGTACCTTGTGTACCATCGTCACTTCGTTTCCTATTCCAGTCGAGCATGGTTACCGGAAAAAGCGATTGTCGGACTTCTCTGTGTGGTTTCGCGAGATATACGTACGACGAAGCAGTGTATTGGTTGACTCTTCACGAAACTGTTCTCTCAGAGCTTTACAGAAGCCCTTACCGCGATACAGATCGCCTACCACCGGAGTTTACCAGTCATCTCTGTGACGATTTTCTGCTGAAGAAACTCAACTGTAACGAAGCGCGCTGCTCTCCGTTGCATCTTCTCTGTCGCTTGTATCAGATCCCGCTGATGAGCACTACTCAAGCATCAGCTGAACGAGTGTTATGGACTGCACTTCCTTCCAGTTCATGTGCTTGGCATCTAACGGGCCAGTTTAAAGCGCCGCTTTCGACCCCGGCACGATTCTGTCCGGTCGATTAACGACATAGGTCGGTGTGCCGGCCAGTCTGCATGTGTTTTTAGGCGGTTTACCACACCCCACTAGCTGAATACAGGGTTGATACCAAAATTCCTCCTCGGTTACACGATTCGCGATCATTTTCGCCCATTTTCAGTATACGCAGACAGTTGGATACACGTATTTCCTCCCTGGGGTAAGAGGATGTCGGCAAGATTTCCATTCGTCCACCCCTTAAAATTAACCATGCCAAATCCGAAAGTGACCACGCCAACCGTCTGCAAGTGGGATAAAGGCGGAAGAAAAATCTTTCTCGCATCTACCTTACCCACAACTAACTTGTTCTGGAACTGTGCGAATCCTGAACTTCTTCAGTAAAGATAGGCGTTGCCGTATGTCCAATCAACGCAGCACCAGATATTGACAGGGAATTGTAATGGTAACTTTCAGTAAACAGATATTTTAATGAAAACTAACGTTTATCGCCTGTCTTAATTAATGGCAAGATGCTACATAGTTTCACTTATAAGCCGAGTAAATGAAGAACTTAACACGGATGCTGTGTGGTCACTAATAAACAAACAGTGAGTAATTTTGTCTCAGGGACAGGAAATTAAAGTTTAATTAATTTGATTAATTAACAGCTATATCAGAAGTCATTCACCAAATGACGAAATGCAAGTAACAACTGTCGCACTCTGTCATGTTAATACATTTTCTCTCAAATGTTTGGGACACAATGGCGGCTTTTTTTTCTGAGAACTGGATGCTGATAGAAATAGGTGACTTATTTTTTTTTTAAACGCGTGCTCTCACTGTGATTTGGTATGTGTTTCCAATGTGTTTGTGGGTGTGACATTTCGGAGAAGGCAGTAGGTAGTGTGACAACATACCAATACAATCTCGGCCTCCCACCACCGGCCAGTCTGACATGATAGAGCGAGTGGGTTTTTTTTTTTTTTTTTTTTTTTTTGGGGGGGGGGGCGATTGACGAAGGACTGTGGTACACATCGGCTCCAAAGTTGACATTTCCGTATGATCTGTGGACAGAACCCTGCATAGGGACCTGAAAATGCACAAAGTGCCCTCCAGGTGGGTGCCGCGAATCCTGACGGATGACCACAGAGCAGCGTGCGTGGCAGTGTCGACGTGTCATGGTGGCACGAATGAGACTTTCCTTTCCTAAAGACGAGTTCTCAGCGAGCACGGAATCATGTACTCGTCTTTGAGAAAAATATTTACAGCTGCAGTGATATTTCGTCGAGAAATAACAGAAGTTAAACCGTTTTCGTACGATTAGTTTGTGAGAAAAAATGCATCTCGTATAGTGGTTATTTTACACTCTTGCGTGAACGTTGAGACGAGTAGCATAGACGCAGTGTCGCACTGAGAGGAAGGCATTATGGGCGGTTGTTTGCGGTGGGCGGAGGCGCGGAGGAAGCGGCAACAGGATCCGTGGAGCTGGTGGCCATTTCCTGGCCCTTCATTGCCGCCCAGAGATTGCCCGCCTGCATGCTCGCGCCTGCGCCTGCGCCTGCGCCGCCCCCCAGCCTCCAGACTCCCCCGCAGATTTATCTTCCCATAGGCCCGCTCAATCGATTTAGCTGAAAGCTTCTTCTCAGTCTATAGCGACCTCGTCATCGACAGCCGACTGCCGATATCTATTAGGCGTCCCTCCGCGGCCACTAACACTTTTACCCGGTTTTTGGGATTTTTGTTTGCGTTCCTTCATGGATATGAAGGCATTTTATTCTTAATAGCTGGATTTATTTGATGAGAACTGTTCGCAAACACTACAGTCCCCAAAACTTGTCTTGAGTCTCGACTTGAACTTTAAGCTTTAGACAAAATAATTTTAGGATTAACGTACATTTCTCATTGATTACAATTAAGTTTCTTACATTCACCCAAAGAACACCCTATACTGGTCACATATATTCATAAAATTATACATTAGCTACGGCAAGTTGTGTTAAAGTAAATGTCCATCGACAATCCTGAGCGAACAACAACTGTCTTCTACTCGAAACTTCTCTCTTCTATTGGCCCACTTTAGGTTACGATAGTAACACTAAAAGTGGGCCTTTGCGATCGTCTTTTGATAGCTCGAATGTTAAATAAAAATAACGGCTTAACTATTCGTCTGACACGAAAATTGAATAACCGAATTTGTAGAGGAGAAAATTCTCTACAACTTTGCTCTCTTGTGTTTTTTTCATATCTCGTGTCGTTTGAGAGAAATTTGCAAAAATATCGGAGATTTGACACCCTCCATTGAATAAACGAAAACCAGCCGTTCGGAGATGTCACGTGACATTCCTCGCCCAGAACTCTCTCTGGCATCTTGCGTTGCGTATTTGATGATTTTCTTATTGTAACTTACACGTTGTCATTTCAAAGCAATGGCGCACTGAAGAATTACCAAAAACACATAGTTCTTCGTACGATAATCTAGTGTCTACAAATGCCATAGTACCATCAGTTAACAACGGCCATCAGTAGTATGAGACTAATGGACTCATTTTGTGAGTGATAGCCGTAGCGTAGTGGCTAAAGCGTTGGACTGTGGCGGTAAAGGTCGGTGGTTCGAAGCCCGCCACTACCTACTTTTTTCCTAAAAGAGTTTCAGACACTCTTATTAATTAATTTTTTATTATTTAGATTATTATTTTGGTCCAAAATGTTTTCACAAACATATAAAACTACAAATCTAAAGTGGGCCGTAAAACAGGTCAGTGCGATTTTTTTTCAAATACAGAACTGAGTGAAACGAAACAAGGGGACTTATTCTTCTCAAAACTTTGGTTTCACAATTAATTCGATGTTGTCATTTTTCTCTAAAGACGTTGACAACATCCACCCTTGATTTCTAAGAAGTTGTTCCCTGTTTAATTTCGCCCATAGTGTGGGCGGAACTCGGTACGCGCCACTCTAAACAGTGTTTTTCGTCAAATAATAAAACCATGCAAAAATAAACTAAAAGTCTCTGCGAAACTGAAAAAAAAATATATTTAACGAAAAGCTACGAAGACAATACGCTTGAGAGAGAGAGAGAGAGAGAGAGAGAGAGAGAGAGAAAGAGAAAGAGAAAGAGAGAGGATGTATTTAGGTGTTATTTACGCAAGTTTATTGGCAGATCCCACGATATACGTAGACTAAATCAATTGTTCTCGTCAATTAAGCTATTTACCATCCTAATATATTTTATAATGTACTGTCTCAAGTTCGTTGCCTTCTCCAGCATGCCGCTATCTTAGTTTCTCATTTTATGCACAGTTGTGTCTGTTTTCGGCGATTTAGTTAGCTGCTTATGTTCAACAGTTGTTATAGCCTGCCAAACATGTACACTCTGTACGATTAACAGCATCTGAACACAACTGCAAGTGCGTCCCATTCAAAATTTGGTCGGAGCACAAGTAGAGCAACACTACGAGGGCAGAAAATGACGGCCCTACTGGAAACCTATAAAGCTCACAAACGATTTATTTTGACAAGAAAGCTTGAAAGGCCACTTTACGATTTCTGATTCGAAATATTTATTTGGTTTATACTCGGGCCAGGTGATTTCTGGGTAATGCGCTCTACTAGAAGCTGAGGGGTCGTGAATTCGAAACGCGGTCGAGTCACGGATTTTTTAGTCTGCGCTTCAACCAGCCTTCGCCTCTAAGCGGTGTGAGAAGTCGGCATAAACTACACGTAGTTTGAATTCAATGTTAAACAGTACGGTCCTATTTCCCGGTTGGATGACTGGGAAAGGTTAGTGACACGCAAGTCGCCGAAATGATGACTAGTTGAATGACTTGCGCCAGGCTCAATGACGTGAGATACACGAGATTATTACTCTTATTATTTGATTTATAAAACCAAAAAATCAATAAGTGACGTTTCACTTAGGAAAGTGCAATACAGTATAAACTTTGCAGGTCCTCATCCCGAGCTCCAGTGAGAGAAGTATTGGGGGTCGCATTAGCAACCCAACCTATAAAACTTCTACCGTTATAGAAGCAACATGGAAATTCGAGCATCAGAATCTTACTGTTCTCCACATAAACGAGAATGGTAATTTCGACATTTCTTTGACAGTGGCCTGAATAAAAAAAAAATTACAGGACAGCGTAGCCAGTCAGTAATGAAACGGTATTCGTCGTTAATGATATAAAATATCAACTGTATTGGAACTTGGAATGAGCACAGTTTTGAAAGTAAATGATAACACAATATGCATAAAACTGGAAGTGTATTGAAATAATAGTGTAGCTAAAGGTACTACCACACAAAGGAAACTAATTTATATACCTTTGCAGCCTTATCAAATATAACGGAAGCATAGATGCAGACATCAGCAGCAGAACTGGTAAAAGTATTTAGTCTTCCATGGAATGCAATACATATAACAACTAGGCTTTATAACTATGTCGCCGGCCGCGGTGGCCGAGGGGACTGAGGAGCTTCAGTCACGGTCTGCACGGCCACTACGGTCGGGGGTTCGAATACCCCCTCGGGCATGGATATTTGTGCCGTCCTTAGTATTAGCTGGTTTGTAAGTTTAGGGACTGATGACCCCGTAGTTAAGTCCCATAAGCCATACAAAAATCTGAACATTTTTTTAACTATGTCGACAAAGTTTCAATTGTATTCCCTATCTTTCTACCGACGGATATATGCACGCGTAGAAAAAATCTTGAAAAATCACCATGCAAGTTCAATGTTTTTCATCAAAGATGTTTACAGCGAAATTAGAATATCAGTTATCCTGTACTACGAAGCCTATAAAGAATTGGTGCTGAAAGAAGTCCCAGGTGTGTGGGGTCGTGTTCCATACGTGTAAGATGCAAGAATCCACAGTTGCGCACTGTTTTGGAAACCAGTTTATTGATACAGAGCAGAGAACAATCTCGTAACACTTGAAAATCAAGTTCTACAAAGGCTTTTCGGTACGTGGCTGCAAACTAGAAGGAAACTGAAAACCTTAACTGGAATCAGGGATGTAGATAGGTTGAGGAACAGGAGGCTCATATTCCCTCCTCCCACCACCAAGCCATATCCACACTAAACCTGTTACTTTTAGTCGTTCGCAGTGCAAGCTATGTTCCAGTTTTAAACGTTTTAACGGCGTCAGATATTTTGGAGAATGATCCAAATAAACTTCTTGTACCGGAGAACTGACCGCCCTAGAAGAGAACCGAAGCCCCCACCCCCTTAGAAGGGGACCGAATTCTCTCCGTCTCCTCCCAAGAAGAGTAAATTATCTACGCCGTTGATTGGGATAAAAGAAAGTTCTATTAGGTATTATGGGGAGTTGAGTTCAGAAACTGAATAAATAGTGAAAGTTGAACAAGGTCGTAGAGCCTAACTGAATGTGTGTCACTTTTTACACAGAATATGCAATTAATGTAGCCCGTATTTTATCATAATTTATCTTAGCTCACTCTGACAAATTGTTACTCACAGTGGTTAGAAGTAAGAGCAGGTTACACTCCTTAATAACAAAGGTATCAGAGGTGACCCGTCACGCAGAAATGTCCGCGTGGTCTAATGCTCCATGTTATGGATTGCGCGTTCGCTTCCGTCGGAGGTTCGAGCCCTTCCTTGGGCATGGGTGTCTATGTTGTCCTTAGCATAAGTTAGTTTATATAGTTTTTAAGTACAGGGACCGATGATCCAAGCGGTTTTGTCCCTTATATTTACAAATATTTGAATATTTAGAAGTGATGCACAAACAATGCCAGTATGAAACTTCCTGGCAGATTAAAACTGTGTGCCGGAACCGGGACTCGAACCTGGACCTTTGCCTATCGAGGGCAAGCGCTCTGCCAACTGAGCTATCCCTCCACGACTCACGATCCGTCCTCACAACTTTAATTTTTCCAGTACCTCGCCTCCTACTTTCCAAAATTCACAGTAGTTCTCCTGCGAACGTCTGTGAAGTTCGGAAAGTAGGAGGCGAGGTACTGGCACAATTAAAGTTGTGACGATGGATCTTGAGTCGTATCCGGATAGCTCAGTTGGCAGAGCGCTTTCCTGCGAAAGGCAAAGGTCCAGGTTCGAATCCCGGTTCCGGCACACAGTTTTAATCTGCCAGGAAGTTTCATATCAGCGCTCACTCCGCTTAAGAGTCAAAGTTTCATTCTGGAATTGCCAGTATCGTTGAAATTAGTGTGTTATAGAAACTTTGAAAATATTGTTCAGTTAAAACTTTCGGGCTCAGGGGCCGATGTATAAAAGGACTTCCTGACGTTTCACCTTCCTCTGATGAAGACATCTTCTGAGGTCCTTCGGCTACTGCCACTGCGCCATATTCCTCTTCTTAGGATTCTGTTATACATCGACTTAAGTACAGTTTTAATCCGAGAGAGTTCCGCTTACTATTATGGTAATGTGCCTTTCAGTTACTTCTCCCGGTTTATTGTCTTCGCAATGTGGCGATTTATGGTATTGTCCAGGTTCTTGTGGCTACCCGTTTGACTGGTTTAGGATATCAACCAGCCGTTTATGGCGATCCCTGTTTTCGTTCGTTTGCCCCAAAAGGGTGATGAGTGGATTGGAGGATACCCACGACAGACTTGTCGTAAGAGAACGCAGCTTTTTCGGAAACGATCGGTGACCAGTGGTTCGTCAGCAGCAATATGAAAGTACTTCGCTGGGATGTCTCGTGGTAGATGATAAATTCTTCTGAGGTCTTTATGATGCAGTTTTTGCAATAGATCAATGTGCGTTTTGGCTGAATTTCCCCACATAAGGACACACGTAGCCCATCACTGTAAAGTTGCAGTCCTGCCTCGATCGAAAGAAAGGAGTGCTCATTGTGTCCCAATTGTTGTGATGTCTTATTCCAGACGTCATTTACGTGATGTTTCTAGTTAAGCTCTCGGTTAAACGAAATCACTAGGTACTTGGTCGACCTGGTCCATGGTATACCCACGCCGAATAGAGTGATGTTTGCTACTTCAAGCTTCTTACGTTTCGTGGACAGGTGTTCGCCGGCCGCGGTGGCCGACGGGACTGCGGCGCGCCAATCACGGTCTGCACGGCCACTACGGTCGGGGGTTCGAATCCCCCCTCGGGCATGGATATTTGTGCCGTCGTTAGTGTTAGCTAGCTCATAAGTAGTTTGTAAGTTTAGTGACTGATGACCCCGTAGTTAAGTCCCATAAGCTATACAAACATTTGAACGTTTTGACAGGTGTGCCCGACTCTTTGAGGCACTGAAACCGATGCGCTTGCGCGTTAACCACTGCTCAAGATCCGTGCAGGCTTCTTGTTGTCGTCCTCGAATGATATCCAAATTTGCGTACCCGTGGCGTGGATGGTATGTCCAAGGTGGAGACGCTGTATAAAACTGGCCCCAGGATCGAGCCCTGGGGAACTGCAGCTCGAACAGGTCGTTGTGTGGACGTGATGTCCATAATCCTCTCAGCCAAAGTTCGTGCAGACAGGTAGCTGGCCAGTAATCGCTCGGAGACCGTATAAATGTAAGTGATGGAGCAATCCCTGCTGCCACATGCTATCAAAAGGCTTGGTGACATATAAGAGGACCATACCGCAGTACTCTCTTTGGCTGACAGCAAATATGGCTTATATAATGACCCATAGCAGCTGGTGAATAGTGGAGCGGCCTGGACGAAACCCAAAATGTTCCTAAGGGAGAATGTTGAGTTCTTCAGTCTTCTGGAGCACTCGAGTCAATAAGAGGCGCTCGAAGATCTTGTGATATGTGGTAGGAGTCTAATCGGTATTTAACTCTTACGATCAGAGGTATTTTTGCTCTGTTTGTCGATGGGCACAATATTGGAATGCTTCTACTTGTCAGGGTACGTATGGGTTCGATGTTAAGATGTTGAAGAGGCGACACATAAATATAAGGCTTTCCTGTGGATGCTCCCGCAACATACTTCCGTCGATGGAGTCGTTGCCTGGCGTCTTCGTTACGTTGCTCGAGCGGCTCTTGCATTTATAGCTGCGCATTGACGGCACCACCATTCGTCACGACGTGACAACTGAGTTGCTGTATCTGAATGGCGTCCTGTGTTTCGAGTTGAAATGGAATCTGTGACATGTAAGATTGTGAGCACTGGGTGGAGGGGGGAGGGATTGTATGGTTGAGACGTCCGTTCCGCCACCTAAATTTTTAAGAATTAAGTATTAATTTACGGCAGAAGAGGAACAGGGGATAGGAAGATTACTATTTATTGGAAACACCACGAGGAGTAGTGGCTGGGAGATTATTATACAGTTTGACTGTCAACAGGGTAAACTCTCAGACGTTGTTGGAGTTAGTTCAAGTGTATCACAACTCTTACCTCGCGGTTTATTCTCCTCTTTCGCGTCTTTTCTCTCCTCTATGTTACCACCAGTTGCTTGTAATTGATTTCATTGCAACTGGAAAGGCAGAACATGTGCGGGGCTAAGTTGTATTTTGTCTCGTCAGGATGTAGTAATTTCCAGAAACCAGAGAACTTCTTTGGGAGCTGTTGTCCTAGCGCAGAAGTGGCACAAAAATGTAGGATAATTGTTCTTGATGTGAGACTGAAATATAAGTGGTGGTGGATTTTCGATTCCAGATTTTGGAAGCTAGATATTTTTCTGTTTATTCGATCTTCACATGAATTCCTGTTGCAGATAAAACAATGACATGCATTTTGTACTCGTACATTATAGCACAATGATTCAAACCCATCTCACGAATAAGTAATTACAGAAATCATCTATACATAGTTCTGTTTCTAAAACTAATTCAGAGTATTTCCGTGTATTATACCAGATTTATGGCTGTGATTCGCGACAATGTCATACATTTTAACCGCTCGCCACTGAGATAAAAGTCTCGCGTAACTGCAAAAATGTTCAAATGTTTGTATAGTTTATGGGACTTAACTACGGGGTCATCAGTCCCTAAACATACAAAATACTTATGAACTACTTACGAACTAGGACGGCACAAATATCCATGCCCGAGGGGGGATTCGAACCCCCGACCGTAGTGGCCGTGCAGACCGTGACTGGAGCGCCTCTGTCCCCTCGGCCACCGCGGCCGGCCGCGTAACTGCTATGGGAATTCTGCGTACTACTCGACTGTATTATTAGACTGACCTCTAATTAATCCGCGTCGGCCGCCCTTGTTTTCGCCAACCGAACATATTCTAGTTCTTCGTCTAATTATCACTATTATTTTGTTAACAAGCATTGTAATTAAATGATTCTTTAAAATGGCCACGAATGACCTTGTTATTGAGAGCTTATTTAAACTGACAGAAACTACGATATGAATTATAAGTTTTTAAATGTTAATAAATCGTATTAGAGGGTTTGTATGTAAGTCAATCACATCATTCACTTACTATTTTGGCACAAATTCACGCGGGACTGGCAATCAGAGCACCATCTGTTATCTGTTCCACACACCGCTTCTTACGTCATACTTTTACTACTTCAGTATGAATCAAATTATGGAGTAAACTTGGGAAGTGACCATACAGATCAAAAGCCAGATATATCAAACGGTCAACCCGGAGAGAGGATAGAAGGCAAGAACCAAGCAATCGTCAGAGAGGCACTCAGGGCCCGGGATTCATCATTATCATCGATCCGACACGCAACAGGTGCTTCAGTGACCGCAACGGCCATTAACAGGCGGCCCACCAAAGATCGCTGCGGTGACGGTGCCCTTCCGCCAACCACTATTGATCTCTGTACACCGAAAAGCCAAACTGGAGCGCCGTAGGGTACATTTGGCGTGATATTGCTTGACTGGAGTAGAATCGTCTTCACTCATGAGATCCGTTTCTGACTGACTCTCGATGACCAACGAAGGCGTGTCTGGAGACGGCTCGGACGGCAGTTGGATGCCACCCTGACTGTCGCTCGCCATTCGGCCAGACAAACATGAGTGATTGTTTTGGGTGCCGTTTCGTTTCAATCAGGGCCCCTTCGTCAACCTTACAGCACAGCGGTATTTCGATGACATTCTAGGCACCGTTTAGTTGCCCTTAATGGCAAGCCAGCCTGCCCTTACATTTGGGCAAGATAATGCCCGCATGTGCACCGCGAGAGCCTCTTCTGGTTGTCTTCGTCCTTTACAAACCCTGCCTTTGCCAGCAAAGTCGCTGGATCTTTCCTTATTTGACGACGTTTGGAGTGCAGGGCTCTGCATTCAGCTCGATTTGACGATCTAAATCAACAGCTGGATAGAATATGGCACGATATCTCTCAGTTGAGCGTACAACAACGCACTCACTCCAAGGCAAATAACTTCTTGCAAAAGAGTCAGAGGTGAACTACCGTATAGTGATTTGCTAAATTCGTACTGCTCTTTCTTATGAATACATGGTTCATTTTCTATCAACTGTTGATTTGCTTGTCTGTTCATTACATCTACCAACTTCCGTCCCTATTTTTTTCTTCACAGTGCATACACTGCCGGAAATAAAAATTAGTACGCCCTGTCGGATGTTTCGAATTCAACCAATATTGTTATTGTTCAAATGTTCAAATGTTTGCAGAACTTATGGGGTCATTAGTCCCTAAGCTTACAAACTACTTATGAACTAGCTAAGACTAAGGACGGCACAAATATCCATGCCCGAGGGGGGATTCGAACCCCCTACCGTAGTGGCTGTGCAGAACGTGACTGGAGCGCCTCAGTCCCCTCGGCCACCGCGACCGGCACCTATTGTTGTTCAAACAGTGCATATCAAGTACGTGAAATCATTACATTTACTGATCAATAGCTCTATCTGCATTGAAATATCAGGTGTTGGCCTGTTCTAAACAACCATATTAGTACGTGCTTTAACCTTCATAGACGGTAATAAAGGTGCTGATTTTGGCATCCATTTGATCATACACATGGCGAATACTGTTTGCAAATACATTATTCCATGCGTACTCCATCTGTTTACGTAGTTGTATAAAATTTTTGGCTTGACGAGTCACGCGTATCAATTGTCATCCCATCATATGCCACACTTGTTCGATTGGAGACAAGCCCGGAGATCGTGTTGGCCCGAGAAGTTGCTATACGTCTTGCGAAGCACATTGAGTTTCACGCGCAGTTTGTGGACGGGCATTGTCCTATTGGAACAACATGTCACCTTCTTATTGACAAAAGGAGGGGTCTTACAACATTCTGCATGCACAAAGTGCTGGTCAGCGTTCCCTCCGCGAGTACCTAATGCGAAGGGAAGTTGTAGCTTCTTGCACCCCAGACAGTAAGGCAAGGGGTGGGGCCAGTGTGTTCTGGACGACATGACTCCACGAGACAGCGTTCACCTGGTGTACATCGTACGCGCAAAATACCATCTCCCTCAGGCCGCCATTCCACCTTCCAAGTGATCCTCTGACAGCAACAGCGATGCTGTGGCGTGAGTGGAAGGCGGGCAAGAGGCCTGTGTGCCCGTACTCCCACTGATATTAACCACTGGCAACAGTTCGTGCTGACACTTCTGGGCAAACAGAGCCTCTTATCTCTGCTGGGGATTTGCCACTTCTACCCTTACAATAGGACAATTTTGCGGACGTCTGTGCTTCGTGGACGTCCAGAACCTTGTCTACGGGTGTGAGAATGTTCCCGTGACCATTGCAACCAGCATCGTTGCACAACTGGCGCAGCACGTCCGGATCGTGTCACAAATTTCTAAAAGGACCATTCCACCACTCGGAAGGGTACAATTTGACCGCCTTCAAAGTCGCTCAGTTGGCTGTAGGAAGCACGAGTATGTCCCCATGGCATGGTGCCTATTTGCTTCGTAGGTTAATATCACACTGAACCTTGTGGCTCTAAACGTTACCTATTTAAAGGCACACAAAAAATGTTCCATTGCGGACGACGTTGAAACCATTATCAGTATAGCCGCGGTGGAGTAGCCGAACGGTCTCAAGCACCTCGCTGCGGAGCGCGCGGCCGCGGTGGAGTAGCCGAGCGGTCTAAAACGTCTCGCTGCGGAGCGCGCGGTTACTCGCCGTGGAGGTTCGAGTCCTCCCTGGGGCATGGGTGTGTGTGTTTGTCCGTAGGTTAGTTTACCTAGGTTTAAGTAGTTTGTAAGCTACGGACTGATGACCACGCAGTTTGGTCCGATAGATTTACAGACATTTGAACAATTATCAGTATATATATAATATCCACCAGTTGGCATCTGTCGTCATCGGATCAAAATCTACGTCGTCTTTCCAGGAATATTAACATTTTTCCGACAATGTATAGATTTATCTATGTATCTGTAGTTCTTACTACCGCCGTTAGTCGTCAAGGTCATCTTGTGGATATCGATGGGGCTGGCATTGTAAAGGGTTCAAACTTTGTTCTGCGTGTTATAAATCCCTGAAGCAACGTATGGGACCAGTCCAGAGTTGCACAAAAAGAGCGTGGGAAATCACTGCAAACCCGGAATGAGGCTGTCCTGTGTCATCGCACCGCTGTTTATCCGCCGTGGGGATGGCTGTAGTCCAAAAAAACCGAGCCGCGGGTTACGCTATAGAAGCAGACATATTAAAGCTGCTCAAAAATGTTCAAATGCTTGTAAAGCTTATGGCACTTATTTTGAAGACAACAAAAACATCCATGCCCGAGGGAGGATTCGAACCTCCGACGCGGCGGCCCGCGCGATCCGTAACATGGCTCTCCAGACCGCTCGGCTACTCCAGCGCGGCATTATAGCTGCTATAAACTATGATTTCCGTGTAAACCCAAGTGTTCAGTTTTGTCACGAATCTTCAGAATTCATATTTTTGGCCGGCAGCGGTGGCCGAGGGGACTGAGGCGCTCCAGTCACGGTCTGCACGGCCACTACTGTCGGGGGTTGGAATCCCCCCTCGGGCATGGATATTTGTGCCGTCCTAGTTAGTAATTAGTTCATAAGTAGTTTGTAAGTTTAGGGACTGATGACCCCGTAGTTAAGTCCCATAAGCTATACAAGCATTTGATTTGATTTTTCATATTTTCGGCCTCCGGAAGGTTTGAGTCCTCCCTCGGGCATGGGTGTGTGTATTGTCCTCAGCATAACTTTAAGTAGTTTGTGAGCCTAGGGATTGATAACCGCAGCAGTTAATGTACCTTAGATTTACATACATTTGAACATTTATTGTTAACGCTCTCTTTGGCTTCGTCTGTATCCAGCCTGAGATTGAACACAGATTTCTAGTGTTGAGTAATTTTACTCCATACACGGATCTTGAAACTCGTCTCCGGGCAGTCGGGTTGCTACTGGACTTTATCAGTAGTGTACTGTGATTATCAGTCCCTAGGATTACGAACTACTTAAACTAAATTGAACTAACGTGAGGACAATAGACACACACACACACACACACACACACACACACACACACACACACACACACACACACGCACGCACGCACGCACGCACGCAGGCACGCGCCAGAGTGAGGACTCGAACCTCCGACGGGGAGCAATCGCACGCTCCGCAGCAAGCCGCCTTAGACCGTTCAACCATTCCACCGCGGCTATCAGTAGTGTCAGAGCTACAATCGTTTAACACTGTATGTCTGTTGAAGTGAGATGTCGTTTCTCAATAAGAAACAATTTGACTAACTGAATAGGTGATTAGTCGACCTGAATCTAACTATAAGCAAAAAACTACAAACAGCAGTTATATCACGCAGGCCGCGGCATAGTTGTGCTTTTGCGACTAGGAAGAGGACTGACGAAAGCCGAACACTTGTTTATGAATATTAAATTGTCGATGAGAATGGTAGTTGGATGTCTTACTTAAAGAAATACAAACACCTTTTTACATAGAAATATTTATGCGAAACCTTGTTTATCACCAATTAGCGTAATGCATTTCTGAAATTGGTGATGGTTGAGAATTTGATAAGCATCTTGATAACGCCGCGTTGGAATTCTCGCGTGGTCTGAGGCGCAATTTCAGGGATTGCGAGGCCGCTACCGTTGGAGATTCGAGTCCTTCCTCGGGCACGGGGTTGTGTGGCGTTGCATGTGGAGTCCTTAGCATAAGTTAATTTAAGTAGTGTCTAAGTATAGGGACTCATGAGCTCAGGACATTGCTCCCTTATGTTTACAAACGTAGGACCATCGTAGCATAAATACAGGTGTGTGAAAACGGCTGATTGCTATATTTCTTAAGTAATTTCATTTGATGTAGATTTTATTTTACACGACGCCAAGTAACATTTGAGAAAAGAATGGCGTAATTTGATTTAAGACTGTTCTTCGAACACGGCATTGTAAAATATTTATATTAAACACGCATTATCCATTTGGATGTTGCGTCAATTTTGTTGACATTTCTGTCGGTATCGAAACGGCTTCATCAGAATATTATTCAGTTTCAGTGCGTTAACCGTATTCGTTACCTCTTATTCTCAAATTAGAAAGCATTGCTGAAGTTATATTAGGCACGCATTATCAAATGTTGTTTGTAAATCTATCGGACCAAACTGCGTGGTCATCAGTCCGTAGCTTACAAACTACTTAAACTAAGGTAAACTAACCTAAGGACAACACACACACACACACACACACACACACACACACACACATGCCCCAGGGATGACTCGAACCTCCGACGGCGAGCAACCGCGCGCTCCGCAGCAAGACGCCTTAGACCGATCGGCTAATCCACCGCGCCGCACGCATTATCGATTTGGATGTTGCGTCAGTTTTGTTGACATTTCTGACGGCATCGAAACGGCTTCATCATAAAATAATTCTGTTTAAGTGTGTTAACCGTGTTCGTTAATTCTTATTCTCAAATTAGAAAACATTGCTGAAGTTATTACTAAAATGGTGTTCCAGAAGACATACTAAACATTTCAGCGTGGCGTTCTGTAAAGAATTTGTTGTAAAATGTTCATATCATTATGTTTTCTGTGTCGAACTGCCAGGCAGAGCGTCAGTATTTGAGAGGCACAACAGAGCCGCCCGCCTGCTGGCTTTGGGCTCGTACAAGTATTCTGCTGCTGAGGAAGAATACCGGGAACTGTTTACCATGCACAGAGTAGCCCAAACATGAATCTTCACTACTGTTCTCGACTAACTTTGGAGGCTTGGTGCCTTTCCCATAACACACTTCATTTCTTCTAGGGATTCCCGCGGTACCTAAGGGGGAATCTTTGAAGTAAAGGCGGCACTGTTCGAGCCAGACACTGCCGAGGAAATTCAGAGAAGCAGTATTCGACGAACGCCTTGCTGCACAACAGTTGTCGTACCGCGGATCTGACGTAGGGGCCCTGAGAATAAGGGAGTTATTACCGTCATATTTGTCTCAACGAATATGCGAGTGCTACATACAAGAGGCAGTGTGGTCCCAATTCTAAATCAGTTAGTGGTTGCGAAATCTACGAAAAAATTACAATAATTTAAGTTCAAATATACATCGATAAACTTAACGAAAATGAACGACATACACATCAGTAGTACGGTTATTACGAACACAAGCTTAGCGTGATAAGACATCTAAATTTGTATATTCGCTAGTTGTTTAGTTTTCACTTTAAAGTAATCGTGAAGAATTTTTCTCTTACTTATCAGTCCTTGCAAAGTGTGCAAGTTAATATGTTTGACAGTGAAAATACGTCTTTGGAATGATTAGCATCTCTATTTATATTCCCTAATTTCCAACACAGATCTTCGGCACTTAGAGAAATGCATTCTCGGGACTGCTATTATATACGCTTTTATCTATAATTTCTAAAATATGGATTAACAATAAACATAATGTTAAAAGTAATGCATGTTACCACTAAGTATGTTGGCTCAGTTACGCCGTGGCGGAGTGACCAAGCGCATTGAGGCGCTATGCTCTGATGCGCGAGGCCTTTTTCCGTCGGGGTTTCGAATCCCCCCTCGGGCCTGGATGTTCGTGTTGTCTTTAGTATACGATAGTTTGTAATTTCAGGGACTGATGACTCCACAGTTAAGTCCCATAAGCTTAACAAACATTTAACTTTTTTTTTTTTTGGCCAACAAGGAGACGGGGAACTGTCCGAAATTTCGTGTGGTGAAAGAGGACCCCTAACACATCACGTGGTTAGAATATTAGGACGCACTACTCGAAAATCCCGAGAAAAATCGATACGAAGTTTCTTAGGTGCCTTATGGGTATAAAATGTTAGTCCATTGCCGTGCCGCCGTCTGGCCCAGATGGTTAGAGTTCGGACTCTTACGCCAGAGGTCTCGCGTTCGATTCCTCCTCCGGCACTTTTTTCCCCTTCTGTTTCATTTTCTTTTGTTATTCCACCAATTATTCAAAACGTTTCTCAAACCTACATTATCTTTAACAAATTAGTTACATTATTGAATAAAAATTATTTTCCTTTTCTCCAACAACTCAAATCATGGCGGTGGGTTTTCCATTGTAACATATGTGAGGAGAAATATTGGGCTTTTAATCAGAAAAACAAAGTCAATTGGGAAACATTCAATTTTTATACAAATAATAATTGTAAACAACAACCGCAGTGGTAATTATCGTAAAAACAAATAATGCAAGAATTTTTGCCACATCTTGCGCAACATACAAAAGCGGATTTTTTTACAATCACAGCGCGTTTCCAATAAATCTGTACAAAAACAAGCCCCATTAACATTTACGAAAATTTTTCGAGCTTCTGATAATTTTGAGGCAAACCAGGCATTTTGAATCATGTCTCGGAATATTGGTGACGATAATTGATGGTGAATAAGAGATGAATTCTTATTCTTATACAATCTTTCCGGGAATTAATTTCACGATTCTTCTTTAACAATGCGCTGCAATTTTGCAAGAGCTTTATGAAATTTTTAACTTGCCTGTAAAAGTAAACATCACAGGTTGTACCAAAGAAGTGCATTTTGGAGGTATGACTTTTACAGACCAAGTTTGTATATTTTCGTCATCTTTGAAAAATTGCATCATGTATCTCCGGATTCGCTTGTCCTCCCCAGGAGTCAATGAGAAGGAAAATTTTTTTTCTCCCCGACGTAAGATTTTAAACATTTCCGGACTTTGATTATGTTACGATGACGTTCGTATAAGTATTGGCATAGCCATCTATTAATTTGTGGATAGGAGGTCCGTAATGACCTGTCGCTTCTTGTAAGCATATAAAGATATGTGGGAGAGGTTTTCCGGATAATGTTACTGAATATTGAGCGGTGTACGAATGCGTCACTTTATTCAAATCCGACTTTTTCACGAAAACTGTTTTACTCCTCTTTTCAGTGAGAGTCCTATTGAAAACAGATTGATACTGATATCCTGAAACAATAGTATTTTTAATATTAAACAATATTCGAATGTGTTTGTAAATATCTTTTTCTATAATTAAATTCGAATTGATATATTTTACATCGCTAAAAAAATGTTCTACGCAGAAAACATGTATTTACCTGTTTGGTCAGTATTTACCACATAATCCTCATGGTATTGAGGGTTTAAATGGCACGTCTGCCGACGAAAGGTTTCCGCAGACGCCTGGATGTTCTACATTGACGCCGCTTCTTTTTTTTCTAAACCTGTTTCGTCATCTTGCGTTGTGAAATTCTGTGCTTCTGTTTAAACGCCATGACCCATCGATCAAACGCCTTGAATAATTTGAAAGCGACTAATTGTGCAGCCGCAGCCGCAGCCAATTGCTGTAAATTTCTTGTCGTGACTTGCTGATATTGCTGTCTTACTTCCACAAAACGGTCGTAGGTCCACGAATCTATCGCCTCAAATTTATCCATTCGTGTACCACCACTTTTAATATCCTTCTCCCATTGTGAAAGACATACTTTTCTCTTCAATAGGCGGCATCTCTCTATCTTTTTTTTTTTTTTTTTTTTTTTTTTTTTTTTTTTTTTTTTTTCAATGTAGCCAAGGACCATGTGGAGCAATATTCACGACTTTGAATTTGTAAGCAATGGGAATCATGTCACTTTTAAATCTCTTCGGTGACGATCTATAATCGTCTGAAGACGAATCACTTTGTGGCACTTCGAACTGTTCGTCGTTCTCCTCAAATTCTTTGCAATCCTCATGAGCGTGAATTAACTCCTCTTCAGTTACGAATGTTTTTCACCCAAAAATTCCAATGTATTATTATAAAGTTCTCCGGCCAATAACATAGCATCGCGGGAGATTTCTTCCGAAGCAATGAAATTATTTTCTGTCAACAGCTTTTCATAATACACCACTGCGTCCTTCAATCGTAATTTTGATCGATCACTATGAATGGATTCTTCAGGAACTTCTCCCATTCCAGATGAGCCAGCAACTTCTTCAGTCGACATGTTTAACCTCGAAACGGAATAACACGTTGGAATTTGAAACAGGCACGTCTGTTCATGACAAAATCGAAAAACAAACCGCCGTTTACTTATCACGGCTCGCGCACACTCCTATGCGCAGATGACCGTTATAATCGCAAGGGGACCCTTACAAAGCCCCTTTAAACCTTGAAACCCCAAAAACGAAATAGAACAACGAGCACGAATATTTTTCAGTGATTGAAAAACTTTGCGTTCCTGAGCTAAAATAATGTTTTATAAATAATGTAGTTTTGAGAAAGTTTTTGAATAATTGGTGGAATAATAATAGAAAATGAAACAGAAGGAAAAAAGTGTCGGAGGAGGAATCAAACTTGAGACCTCTGACGTAAGTGTCCCAGCCCTAACCATCTAGGCTAGACGGCGGCTGGGCAGTGGAGTAATATTTTATACTCATAATGCACCTAAGACACTTCGGATCGATTTTTCTCGGGATTTTCCGAGTAGTGCGTCCTAATATTTTAACCATGTGAGGTGTTAGGGGTCTTCTTTCACCACACAAAATTTCGGACAAATTCCTGACGCCACGGTCGTGCCGTCTCCTTGTCAATTACTTCGGACTTTCCCATCACAATCGTGCGGATGGAAAATTACTCGTCATAAAGCATTCGCAGAGTTAGCCTGTAATTAGTGAAAGTTACGTGCAGATGTACTTCACAGAGATATCTTGCATTTAGTACAATAATGAATTAAATGAGAGGTTCGGAACATTGCAAACTGTAATCGTCGATCTACTGCAGAAAAATAATCTAGTTTCTTCAACAGAAATCATCTGTCGAGCAACGAAGGCTATGATTACTGACAAAATCATTTGAACTCGTGTCATTTGCTTTGCGACGAATTCTCATGAACCATTTGCGAACGTCATCTACTACAGCTAGACGAAGAGAGTAGGAAATAAAGGAATGAAATAAATATGTTTTTCAATCAGGTTTTTCCGAGTTCCGCTCTGATTGGCAATCGGGTCTAGTTTATCTAGCGCTGCACATTTCAGCGTAGCGGCAGTATTCCTCCACATTTCGCCGTCTAACTTCATATTCTATCAAATACAATAATCGTCTTCTTTGTGTATTTAACAATTTTCTCCACTACCGCTCTTCGTTACCGGAGCTCTCCTTAGAAATGCTACATTTCTGAACGATTTAAACAGCGATTCTGCGTAATTGCAACTTAATTGCCTCGCTGTTCCGAAGCGAGGCAATTTTGTTCGTAACCTTTTTCCTGTCAGTAACTTCTTGCTCCTTGCAAAGTGTAGCTTATCCGTTTTCTAGTAAATTGCTTTCATAGTGCTGGCTACTCTCAACATCCTGAACAGTGTACGCGTATTTTTAAAACGGCACACTTAGTTTCTCTTCCGTCGTACGACTTGGTTCAGTTTTTACGGATGAGAACGAATTGATTCTTCCAAGAGATACACGAGCAATTGATACATATTTAGATGGTGGACGCAGTGACTAGACACCGTACTCGCATTTCGAAGAACTTTGGTTCAAAACCTAATTCGACCCTCCGGATGAAGATTTCCTATATGGACCGTGTTATGCATCACAAGACCAAACGCCGTTACTTTATATTTCTGATGTGAGCGCAATTAGTGATGTTTAGTAGTTATGTACAGTGAAATTTCAGTACTAAGTGAAAGTACACTAACCCTTCTTTTGTACAAAAAGTCGAGAAACATAAATAAATACATTTTAAGAACATATAAAATTTAGGTTCCATTATGTCAGTTATGACATATGGCGCTTGGACTAGTGATGCATAACACCGTCCATATATCCTGCAAATCGCCCAAATCAAATCTGGAGCTGATTCATCTCTAAAGTACACTTCAGGTAACTTTTCTCATCCTTGTCTACTCAGCTAGTCATTGATGCGTCCTTCATCCGAATGATATATTATTGCGCTCGTCCCCCATTGAATGAAGGCTCTATGTCTTATCACAGTACCGGGCGTAAGGGCTTCCAATATGCAAATCTAGTTAATGTCTGAGAATTGATTGTGCCAACTACACTGACTGTAATTACTAACTAACTTTCTTATCATTTTTGGCAAAATAGTGACTTCGCAAAATTAACTATGCAGAAAGGCATTAAATAGTTATGACACCGTTACCTTTCAGTTAATAATAGTTTCAATTAGCTATGACGCAATAGCGACGGTTTAATATGACAAATTAGTACTATGAATAGAAAGTATTACAGAAGATCTGCACTTTAAAGATACCTCTAGTTTCAGCTGTTGTTTTAATGGTCGGGTAATACGGATACGGACCACATCAAAAGCACCAATCTCTGAAAATATTATCTGCTGCTACAACTTTCTAGACTATACACACACATTCGTTCAAGTAGGTGAGAGACCTGTCTAGGAACTATGGATATACATGTACATCTTAGTAGCTCATCTGTATGAACTTGAAATGTTAGTGACCGATTTAACAAATAACAGTCTGAGTGACAAATATTTGTTGCCACGTCCAGCAGTTAAAAAAATCTAACGTTATTTTTTTCTTTTGAGACCGGAAGTGTCATACTCGAATAATGCCGTTAGAAAGAAGAAAGCTAACACACATTAAACATGGGGATAAAGGCTAAAAGATATCAAGATATACAGCGTGGATTTCGACCTATAGTACAAAATAAAACGAGAACACAATCCGTTTATTTTGTTTTGTAGCTGGGAACCTTAATTCATTAGCACAATGTAATGTACGTACAATTTTTCAAATATTTATAATTCACAACCTTGTATTTAAGACTACTTTTCTCCTTAACACAACATGCAAATTTCTAATGTCACTGTATTACAATAAATTTCAAAATGAATAAAATACATGTTACTGACAATAGGAGAAAAAATGCTGAAACATGTCTGGGGAAAATAAAACAATATAACAGTGCATTGGGTATAGAGGTATTTCTAGTCATTTATTCTCAGCGAGCAGGAAAAGAAAAAGATACCAGAACATCCAAACAGATTATTATTACAACTTCAAATTGAAAATTCTTCATGTTGTTGGTGGTGTACAGAGTCTGTAGTTTGGTTGCTGAAGTAACAATCGTATGGTAATATCTTGCGAGCTTCAATCAGTAGAGAGCTGGCTGGCGTTGTTCCATTACCGCAAGTGGCATCGCGAAGCTACGGTTCCATCAAACTTGTCAAGCCGTCGGCAGCCGTAATCCGTCCTTCATCTACCGTACCCAGACGTATGTAATGTTGAGCGATGCTTCCCCACCACCCAGTCATGAGGCAGCTTGAGGCCTTCCTGATGGTGTCACGAGGCGGTTGAAGCGTTCATGTACTAAGTGCAGTTCACTCGTATCCGAGAATTGTTTATTGTTTTAAGAACATTTCCCTAGCGCTATTAACGCTATATCTGTGGAGGGATTTAGTATTGTCTTGGGAAACATAGCTTACATTGGTTTTCTTGGAAAGATAATCCTAATAGTTTCATACACTCACGGTTCCAACCTATTACGAATCGGTCAGCGAGGTGATAGTGACGTACAAGACGTCTGCGAAATGAAGAATCTTTGCTTACAAGGGACACCCACCAACCCCAGCGACAGATTTGGTGGTAAGTTGACGCAGTGGATAGCCCGTAAAAGGGCGAACACAGATGAAAACTAAAACCAGGAAGTACGTGTGTGAAGATGTGCAAAAATGAAGCAGAGTAGAAACAGGAACGGTTCAAGCGTAGGATGTGCAACTTTAAGCCCGTGAGTACAGCATGGTGTTGGACTGCTGCGCGGGAGGTCTGTGTTTTTAAAAGCTTCATCGTGTTCTATATTTCAATTTCAGGAAATTAACAAAATTACAAACTGTCCGCCCGGTCATTAACGTCTCTGTTCGATAAATTCAATTTTGTATCTGTGTCGTGATGTGGCCGTTTGCAAAAGCGAGAGGCAAGCAAAGGATCGGCCACGCTGCCTGAGGCGCCGCCACGGATGGCACGCATGCTCCCGCCGGAGATTCGAGTCCCCCCTCGGGTATGCGTGTGTGTAGTCCTTAGCATAAGTTAAAGTTGATTTACGTTAAACTGATAACCTGAATAGTTTGGTCCCTTAGATCTTAGGGGAGAGCGGGTACGGTAGTCCCATATATCTTCTTCAAGTTTTCCCGCGGTAATCATAATAAATATTCGCACTTTCATTTAATCTATACTTTTAAGAATTATTATAAAATTATTTATGGCTTCATAATTATTGTGATGAAATTAGCATTGCCTTTTCTATTATACGATGTTTGTCACTACAGACTCCGGGACTGGGATGGTTGTCACAGGTATCGGGGTTGTTGTCACGTTTTATTATTGCGTGAAAAATCAGGATCTCAAAGAAACATAATCCTTGTTGTATTTATATAAATTACTTCAAGCCAAATGAGCATTCAAGTTTAAAATATGACACTCAATTTCACGCAAATAATATAAGCACAAAATAATTCAGATGATTCTACACAAAAAGTTCACTAATTCAACATACAGAAGGAAAAAGACTTATATGCTAATATAATAAGTTTTTAACAATAGCCTACGGTAAAAACTGTTCATAGATAACAGCCCTAAAATAAAAAACTGTCAATACTCTACAAAATTAGTCTTTGTTTCCTTTTTTGCATCTGCTATTTAGTTAGCTTAGGGACCTATAACCGCAGACGATAAGTCCCTTAAGATTTATAAACATTTTAACATTTGAAACGCAAATACTTTCGTGGGGCCATGCGGAGCGGGTCTGACATTGCACATTTCGAGATCCTGTAGTGAGAAGTACGGAATACTTTTAATGAGTATCTGGCTCTGGATCTGAATAACATGCATAGTTGTCCGTCCAGTAATTTATATGCTGTCATCACTTACCGATGTAATACACGTTAAAAAAAGTGTTGCATCACCACGATTCTAGGTGGCTGGTGGGTCGTCTGGTCCAACAACAGCCCTTTTCAACGTATCCGAGGCATGCTCAATAGTTAATGTCTGCAGAACATGCTGGCCATTTCGATGTTGTTATCATGAAGAATTGCATTCACAAGTTGTACCCGACGAGCGAGAATTGTCGGCCATTAAGACGAATCCCTCGGCGAAATGCTGCCTATATGGTTGCACGACACGTCGGAGGCTGTCATCCCTGAACGGTACAGCAGTTTGTCTGCATTGCACGACCACACTGTCGTTAGCTGGCCTGGCCCCACATAATACCACTCCAAAACACCAGACAACTACCGCCTCACTGCACTCGCTGGGAGACACCACTCGATGCAAATTCTGACGAGTCCATTCAGCGCGTTGTTGGGCTCATCTGCACCGCGCTGCATGGTGCCTAGGTGTCATAGCTGGACCTCGTCACGGGCGTCGGCATTGATGTTGCATGTCTTGATAGTCTATTACGTATAGTTTGAGCCGAAACACGGCGTCCTGTGGCCGAACTAAAATCATTATTCAACGTTGTGGCTTTCCCCTCAGTTTTCCTCCGAAATGAAATTGGTAAATAGCGGACATCAGCTGCTGTGGTAGCCTTTGGGCAATCAGACTGTGGCAAGCCATCGACCAGTATTCGGTACCACCTCCACGTCTGAATAACATCGCTTGGGTTCATCCCGAAGCGTCTGGAAAGTTCCCTTCCTTTCTAGTGACTGGAACTACTCGGCCGTATTACCGAGCCTGTCGCATTTTCACTGCTCAAAAAAAATGTTCAAATGTTTGTTAAGCTTATGGGACTTAACTACGGGGTCATCAGTCCCTAAACTTACAAAGTACTTACGAACTACCTTATACTAAGGACAGAACAAATATCCATACCCGAGGGGGGATTCGAACCCCCGACCGTAGTGGCCGTGCAGACCGTGACTGGAGCGCCTCAGTCCCCGCGGCCACCGCGGCCGGCTTTGCACTGCTCATGTGGTTGTTTAGATCTTTGTGTGGGTTGACTGACATATATCGACAATTTAAGAAACTGTGTCCAGTCGGTATATACACATTCAACGCTTCTGTTCAGCTGATGACATTCTGGCCCGTTTACCATTGGCAGGAAGATCAGGAAATTCGGCTGTACAGTGCTGCAGCTGATGTTCACTCGGCTGCTTCAGTAGCGTCACATTTTGAGGTCGTCAGTGACAGAGAGTGTCTCCATAAGCCGAGATAGTATTAAACATTGAAGCACAAGTATTCGCTCTTGCAATTGGAGATAAGAGCTCACATAGTTTTCCATTAAACCTTACAACTCACTGTACTGGAAGCAATGCTAGTGGTGGACAGTGAACTTGATAACTTATCACAGAATGTTAGCTACCACCGGCGTTAACTAGGACATCTTGAGCTGTGATAACACTCACTGACAAAAATGTTAAGGAAGGGAGAAACTAAACAAAGCCATCTTCACACTTACAAGTTATAATATTTGTGTGCAGAATTGGAACAGATGTTATTCATTCAGACTTACCCTCAGATACAAGGTAAATTACATCTTTGGCAGTGACGCTGTAATGCAATTGAAAAGCTAAAAGTTGAATAATAAATTAATATACACGGATCAAACCAGGAAAAACAGCAAACAGAAAATCTGTGCTTTTTAGGCGTATAGGACGGAGATTACCGTTTACAGCCACACTGATACTTCTTCCAAACTCGGCCATGAGCCGGTAACGTTGTGTCACAGAAACGCATGGCATTCTCTGGAGCCTTGCTGATTCTCACTAACGCATTGCACGTCCATTATACACCCTGTCACACCTGATATTGAGATCTCGCGGTAACTACAGTAATACTCTCCGGCTGCCATTAGAGTCATTAGGTGAATTGTGGGACTAAACAGAAACACTTACGGTGAGGGAAGGAAGGAAGCTCAGGGGTTAACGTCCCGTCGGGAGCGTGGTCGTTAGAGACGAAATTCACGCTCGCAGTTTTACTGTAAGAATTGGGAAAGAAATCGGCTGTGCCCTTTCAAAGGAGCCATCTCGGCATTTGCCTGGAGTGATTTAGTGAAATTACGGAAAACCTAAACCAGGATGGCCAGAGGTGGATTCGAACCACCGTCCAAGCGAATGCGAGTCCGGTGTGTTACCACGGCGCCACTTCGCTCGGTCACGTACTTCCTGTAGGGACGTAACATTTGAATGTAGCCTGGTCGGCGAGCGAGAGGGCAGAGACAGGCTTTGCAGTGGCGTGACGGACAGTGGCGCTAGTTAGCGGCATTTGCAGCTGACGCAGCCCATTACTTTCAGCCCTGCCGCTTTTCCGCTTAAAAAGTTAGAGCGTCGCCCGGCTCCACAATAATTAGGTCCCAGCGAGATGGGCGCGCACGAAGGCCGGCCGATCAATTGCTACTGCTGAATAAACACGGTAGCTGCGCATCACAAAATAAGAAATCTCCCCGAGGCTTTCTGCGTGCATTTTGTAAACTGGCTCTCTGCATCAACAGTTATACTCAGTGTCAGCGAGTGAGGTTGCACAGCGGCCGACACAATGGACTCGCGTTCGGGAGGGTGCACTTCAAATCTCCGATCGGCTATTCAGATTTAGGTTTTGTTCTGTTTCCGGATGTCTGCTTTGGTAGCAGTGTCGTCAGCGGGCCTAACTGCTGTATTGCTCGTGCATAATCGCGCGGTCTGAGACGCCAGGACACGGACTGCTCGGCCGCGCCCTCCGGAGATTCGTTTCGTCTCTCGGGAATGTTCAAATGTTTGTAACCTCTGGGACCAAACTAAAAAAAAATGTTCACATGTTTGTATAGCTTATGGGACTTAACTACGGGGTCATCAGTCCCTAAACTTACAAACTACTTATGAACTACCTTATACTAAGGACGGCACAAATATCCATGCCCGAGGGGGAATTCGAATCCCCGACAGTAGTGGCCGTGCAGACCGTGACTGGAGCGCCTCAGTCCCCTCGGCCACCGCGGCCGGCGGACCAAACTAAGTTGGTCACTAGTCACTACTCTTACAAACTACTTAAACTAATTTAAACAAACCTAAGGACAAGACACACATCCATGGTCGAGGGAGTATTCGAACCTCCGACGCGGGAGGCCGCTCGATCCGTAACGTGGCGCTCCAGACCGCTCGGCTACTCCCGCGCGGCCCATAGGGAATGTGTGTGTACGTCGTCCTTAGCATAAGTTAGAATTATTTTAAATAGTTTATAAATCAAGGGGCTAATGAGCTCAGCTGTTTGGTCCCTTAAGAAAAAAAAATCTAATATATGAAGCAGAGTGTCCGTATGTGTGTACGTATTGCATACAAATCTACAGTTTTGCTCTAATCTTTATGAAATTTTGTACACGTAAGCTTCAATCCATGAGGACGGTCGCCGTAAGTGTAAAAATCACATACGATATATAGTTCACGAGATATGACGTCATAAAAAATGATATGCGCGAAAAACTGCTGCATTTTGCGACAATGCTGCTCATTTTATCCTAAACCATTGGACCGATTTCAACCAAATTTGGTACACACATTCCTTACCGCGAGGTAGCAATTGCTGCATGGTTAAGAATCACATACGGCACATGGTTCAAAAGATATTACGTCATAGCTAATAGAAATTGCAAAAAATGCCATATAATGTGGCGAGACTTTCGAAATACACTGTAAGAGAATGACAGTCTTAGCGACTTGCAACAAACTTTAAACATAATTTCAAATTTTATTAAACTTTTTCTCGCTGGCAACCATAGTAAAATGATGAAAGGAAAAACTTTTCTCGCGTACTACTTTTCCGCTGTTTATGGAGTAAAACTACGACTCTCGGTATGACGTTACAATTTATAATTTGAACACTACAAATTGTAGCGACAGGAAATTTTACAGACAGTATACCCATACATAGTTGAATGTAGCTTCTAAATTTTATCACATTCCGACACGTAGTTTATGAGATATGAGCACATAAACAGTAACGTTCTGCTTTTCATGGACTGAAACTATGACTTTCGGTATGGCGTTACAATTTATAATTTCTACACTACAAATGGTAGTAGCAGTAAATTTTAAAAACATTACACAGGTATATAGTTGGGTGTACCTCATAAATTGTATTACAGTATGGCACGTAGTTCATGAGATATAATCACATAAACAGTAAAATTCATGGAAAACCTCCCCATTACGCACCAAGTTTTAATCTATTACTTCTTTACAACTAATTGTGTTCCCAAGAGATTTTACAGACAAACAGCCCTTATGTAAATGAATATATGTCTGAAAAATGGCAGGAATAAATAAATAAATACCCAGGCAAAGCCGGGTTTTCAGCTAGTATATGATAATTTAAAAATCTTATACGCAGAGAATCAGGGCTCGAGTCCGTTTACTGGCTGCGCCGTTTATATGGTGGGAAGACTGTAACGGAGTGCACACAGCCCTGCAATCCCACTTGAGTGAGAAGCTGCTCCGTAAGGTCTGCGAAGCTAACAACGGCCGGTGGAGTGGAGCACAGATTCTACCCAGAAGGTGACGCGATGACGAATCGGTAGGAAATGGCTCGATAACTCCAACAAAGAGGGTTCTGGGTTTTGTGCTTTTCCCGCGCGGAATGCCTGCGTTTGTCTAAAGTGTCGTGCTACGGACTGGGCGACCGCTCCCGCCGGAGGTTCAAGTCCTCCCTCGGGCAAGGGTGTATGTGTGGTGTCTTTAGTGTAAGTTAGTTTAAGTAGTTTGTAAGTCCAGGGAATGATGACCAATTGGTTGACAAACATTTGAACATTTATTTGTGCTTTCCCCAAAACAGAGCCAAACAAATACCGGGATAATTCCTCTGAAAAAAACATGGCCGCTTTCCCATCAATCCTTCCTCTAATCCGAGTTTACGTTACTCGCCTTGTCGTCGACAGGACGTTCAACTTAAACACCTTCCTCACGGAATGTACTTCTAGAACCATAATTATATCAGGAATTTTGCGTTCCATTCGCAACCTGTGATTCGAAAGCAAAAAACTTGTCTGACTTCTTTGTCGTCATTCTCGCCGACTACCAAGAAGGAAGTAATTTTTTGCTCCACACTTTTTGGAGTTTTTACGCCCGGAATGTTAACAATAAGCTTCCTGTGTTAGTACGTCTGCTACTGCAGTGTGATAATGAACTCCTTAACGCTTATGTCCGTTCTGTGCCTACCCTTGACGTATCATGTCGCTGTTCTTTGAATTACAACTACTGCGATAGAAAGGGATACAAGTGAGATTGCTCTGAATGTCTTCTCTGGAAAAAGGTTGAACAAGCAAGTGAAGGATTGACCCATGAGGATGATGTACTGACCTTCTAGTATAAACACAACCCAATGTATGGAATGGAGAAGACCATTAGTGGTCACAAGGTTATGATAACATCAATAAATACGGTCAAATTTAGTACAGTAGATACGAAATACGTGCTGGTAATAGGAAGAACCATATTTCTGAAAAGGACAAATTTGCTAACATGAAAGTAAAATAAGAAGACATTTCATAAGGCAAACTTATTTGTCTGGAGTATTGCTGTACGGAAGTGAAACGTAGATAGTATATATTTCAGACAAGAATATGAGTATTTGAAATATGTTTCTACAGAAAAATTCTAAGGGTTAGATAGATAAACCGAATATCTAACTAGAAGGGGCTGAATCGATATTTGGAGAGGAGAAATCTTATGACACAACTTGACTATAATATAGGGTCGTTTTTGACTCTGAGTCTTGAAAGAATCGCCAGTTTGCTACTGAGGGAAATGTATGAGTTTGGGGCAGCATATTGAATGAATACAATGCCATTATTATAATGTGCTAAATATAATATAAATAAAGTTAGTAAATTATCTAACTATTCCTGATAATAATATATGTAACAGATAAGTAGGACGGGGAAGGAGGCACTAAGGCCAGTTTACGAACAAGTCTTTACTTTATTAGCAAAGGAGAAGAGAGGTAAAGAAGGATTAAGGTTTAGCGCATCGTGGGGGAAGTAGTCCGTCGTGCTCTTTAAGAGGAACTGTACATGAATCCGCTTTAAGCGAATTGAGAAATCACCGAGAATGTAATGATTGTAAATCTATCGGACCAAACTGCGTGGTCATCAGTCCGTAGCTTACAAACTACTTAAACAAAGGTAAACTAACCTAAGGACAAAACACACACCCATGCCCTGTGAAGGTCTCGAACCTCCGACGGCGAGCAACCGCGCGCTCCGCAGCGGGGCGCCTTAGACCTCTCGGCTACTCCACCACGGCAAATCACCGAAAACTAAATCTCAATAGTCACACGGAAGTATAAATCTCCAATTCTCTGAAGACGGATGCAACTTCTTACTGCTACCTTAACCACTTCACTGGGTTTTTATAAGAGCTGTTAACAAAAATTCTGCAAGAATAGTATAAAATCCACAGAAAATTTTAAAGGACATATTGGAGATACTTGTATTTGCATGTAACTTACAATTTAATGTTAGGTTGAAATTTTACCTAAGAAAATACTCGACATCTTCATGTTTATTCTTTTATTTACTTCCCGTGTAATTTACTGCAGAAAACTATTGACGGCGCAAGTCGAAAGTTGGCATATTATGACAGAGTTTATGGTTATTTATTCTCTAATATATGATTATTTTTAAATAAAGGATCTTAAACAAGCTTGTCTCACAAGGAAAACTGAACTTTCTTGAGGTAACTGTAAAGGGATCACAGGTATGTTCGACCGGAAAGGACACGTCCTATCCTTGCCTAATCGCTATAAGTCCAAACCTCACCGTGGACGTGCGTGAAAACTTGATCTTAAACACCCGAATGCAGACTTCCCCAGCGTATACTACTGATGAAAATTTATCGGGTATCCAGCCGGCTGGCAGTGTTGATTTATCATAGCTGCCACCCGCCTGGAAACTCCATGGATTTTCGTCAACCTTCATCTTGTTCGTTGCCTATGTCCTTCCACTGCATTGCGGTTATAGCCCTATGTCCTGGCATGGAAAATCTAATTTGTCAAGGATGGACTACTTCAACTTGTTTAAACACGGTTACTGTGCTCTAGGACTCTCTTTTACGTTTCCACCTTCACATGACGGCTGTTAATTATTTGAGCTAGGCATAACATTCACCTTCCGACAGTGTAGGCAGTTCACAGTATGTTGGTATTTTGCATCACAAAATGCTAGAACATTCTAGACATCTCCGAGGTTGGATAATTAATTTGTTACTTTCCGTGTGAGGTAATTTGCACAAGCACTGATGTTTGTGTCCATTATAACCCTTTCAGGTCCTGCATGCACAGTTGTGCGTTTCAGGTTTTGCTCGTTTTATTTCTTTGTGATGGACACTAGGAAGTTCGGGCCTGCATCACACAATCGTGAATGGACTGTGGTAACGTGCGCAACGTATTTTAGTTTTATGTTTCTTCACTATGTGGTACCAGCAGTCGGAAAACTTTAAGTACACTTGCAATGGCGGCAGAAAAGACTTGACAAGATATTGATATCCTTGGCTTGACATGTGAAGCTATAATATCTGACAGCCAGTTGGCTTTATTTGATCCTGTGATGTTATTACGTCATTCCATTCAAAGGTATGTTACTGTGAGATGGTGAAGATCATAAGCCGCGGTGGAGTAGCCGAGCGGTCTAAAGCGTCTTGCTGCGGATCGCGCGGTTGCTCGCCGTGGAGGTTCGAGTCCTCCCTGGGGCATGGGTGTGTGTGTTTGTCCGTAGGTTAGTTTACCTAGGTTTAAGTAGTTTGTAAGCTACGGACTGATGACCACGCAGTTTGGTCCGATAGATTTACAAACATTTGAACAAATTTCAAACATTTGAAGATCATAAAAGTTTGTAGTGAAGTCCCAAAACAATTGTGTGCGTACAAAACTTTTGAAAATAAGTTAATTTTCTGTTTTGTAATGAATTATTGTATGTATTTTGTATCTTAAATATACGAATGCCACGTCACCTACAGCCTGGGTTCTGAAAGGGATAGATGAACACTTCTCTTCGTGATGTTTTCTATTACTTGCACTTGCGGAAGTACTTGAAATTATCAAGTCGTTCGTCAGTACGGAGAAATCGTCATGCGTGAAACTGACTTCGAGCGTTAGCAATTCATATATAAATGATGAATTAGGAATATTTAAACGTCTTGGCTGTTTCATGCCTTCGAATCAAACTGGACGCCGAAGTTGAAAATGTGTACCGGACCAGAACTGCAGCCCGGAACTGCAGTCTCAACCAAGAGGCTGTTAGAGGTGCTCATGTTGACGATTTTGCTCGCTCCTACTCGCTCGCACTTGACCTGATCGATAAATACGCCGAGGAAGACGGTGAGCATACCTTGCCTGCTGAGGCACAGCCATGAATTTTTGGGGGGGGAGCTGCTGACACATGGTTCGCGTCCCTCGATGTCTCACTACGTTATCGCAAAGCCGCATATTCAATTTGTTACAGGGTGTCCAGAAAAGGACTCCCTGATTTCAAAATTAAATAACTCGAAAACAAAGATCGATAGAGGAATGCAGTAAACGGTATGTTTATTGTAAAAGCTGTAAGAGGTTTATACAGCAGTTTAAAATAATAGTAATAATAGTAATGCCTAGTATAAATAGTGATCCCAAGCCCAGAGCGATCAGTTCCACTATTGAAACGTGAAAGGAGGTTAGCGTACCGAAGGAAGAGATTAAAACCATGTACTCCATTGAACAACGCGTTTTTATGGTGCTAGAGTACCACAGGTTAGAAGAGAGTCCTACGGCAACAAGGCGAAGTTTTGAAGCACGATTTAATGTTGCAAAAAGACCCGATGCGAAAACCATTCATACTCTCTTCGCAAAATTTCAACGAACAGGCAGCGTAACTGATGATCTAGTGGGGCATGTTGGCCGCGAGCAAACCGTAATTACGCCTGAAAATATCGCCACAGTTTCTGGAATTATTCAGCGAAATCCAATGTCATCCGTCCGTAGAATTGCATCTGCGTTCCAGCACGCAGAAAATACTGAGAAAGAGCCTACACATGTTTCCATTCAAAATTCAAACGCACCAGGCCATACCCGTACAAGCTGTGCTAATCAGATGATCACAATCATAGATAGTGAAGGATTTGATGTTGGCTGCATCTGGTTTACAGATGAAGCACACTTCCACCTGAATTGATACGTGAATAAGCAGAACTGGTGATTTTGGGGTTCCGAAAAGCCATATTGGTGTAAAGCGAAACCCCTGTATTCTCTTAAAGTTACTGTGTGGGCTGCAGTATGCAGCAGAGGGATTATTGGCCATTTTCATTCGAGAAACGGTCACTGGTTCACGTTACGTTGGAATTTTGGAACAATTTGTCGCCACACAGCAAGCGTTAGAGGATCGACCAGGTACTGAATGGTTTATGCATATTCGCCGGATTTGACTCTCTGTGACTTTTTTTGGGGGGCTCAGTGAAAGACATGGTCTACCCGAAGAAAACAGATTTTTCCCGCTTATTTTCTGCAATATCGGCTGCGAAACACAGTGAAACTAAAAATAACACACGTAATGAAAACTGTTTCTTTTTTCTGAAAGAAAGTTAAACATTTGACAAAAAAATTTAAATCATAAAGCGATGTGATGTAGCCTTCTATATATTAAAGTTTTTTAAAACACGAAAATCAGAAAAGTAAATTTATCCCTTTCCGCAGAGTAGACGGTCGGGTATTTCTAGCTTGACATGATCGAACGAGCACGAGAAACATCAAATGCTAAGCTAAGCGACTAAGCCAGCATGCTAAGCGACTACCTTACATGTGACAGACTGTCACGGAATTACTAGTACCTTACATTTCGAGCGAGCATAGACGCCAGCTGCGGGCCTGTATAGGCTGTCCGCACACGCTTCTTGCTAGTCGCTTATCGCAGACTACTGTTGTAGCTCTCGCTGTCCATTATTTCACTCGCTTAAGCTTTACCTGTATTCCTGCAAGAAATCGGGATTAATTATGAATCAGCACCGAAATTGTCATTCGTCTGTTGGAAGCATGCGTACTGCTCTTTCAGAAATGCCCTAAAACGATAAGCTATACGTACAATATACAATTAATGAACTCTTTTTTATTTTATTTTTTATTTTTTGAGGCGCAATGTTCCGATGCGCGAGGCCGTTCCCCGTCGGGGGTTCGAATCCCCCCTTGGGCATGGATTTTTGTGCTGTCTTTAAGTATAAGTTAGTTCTTAAGTAGTTTGTAAGTTTAGAGACTGATGACCCCGCAGTTAAGTCCCATAAGCTTTTTTATTTTTTTAAACTGGTTTTTAATTATTAAATCACGTGCCGGGATATGTGTCTTTATACAGGGAGATCGCAAGAGCGAAAAACTGGAAGATCTGCAGAAGATCGCTATATGACGTAGGAACAGGCACACTCTAGAAGTATGCGTCCAAAGCGAGTTAGAACGGATTGGCTGCAAAACGTGATGTGAAACAGTTCACGATTAGGTTCACCGGAGGATCCTAAGGATGGGATAGGGGAAAGCTTACAAAGCCGTCCTTCGGAAGGCGGTAGGAAGATTATGGTTTAACGTCCTGTCAATAGTGTGGTTAATAAAGACGGAGCACAAGCTCGGATTAAAGTTGGCAAAGGATGGGGACGGAAATCGGCCGTGGCCTTTGATAGGTACCACCCTGGAATTTGGCCCAAGTCATTGAGGGAAATTATGTTAAACATAAATCGGGATGGCACAAGGCGAATTTCAAGCCCAGGCCTCCCAAATACAGGTCCATTTCGCTCGGCCCGTCGTTTAGACTGTTATTGAGTGTTGTCGGAAACCTGGGCTACAGTCAGGTAGGACTAAGAAGAAAATATAAATATACAAATAAAGACAAATGAGTTTTCCTACGAAAGTGTAATGGAATATCTTATCCAACAGCAGAAGCATGCAATGCAGAAGAGATACTGTGCCTTATAATAAACTACACGTAGGCAGGACGAGGAAAACTTAACATTCTGTCCTTCTCCAGTCGGTTTTGGTGCTATTTAGAATAAATTCTAGAGCGAGGCACTTGATTGAGCTAGTGATAAACAAAGGATTTTGGCATGATCGAAAATGTAACTAGGGTGAATGCAGCACGCACGCCAGCAGGCTTGAAGCAGGAAATGTAGACTGGGGCGGGCCGTAGTTGTGGGCGGAAGGGGGCGTGAGGCGGGCTACGACTAATTTGACCAAAAAGCGAACAGTTGGGAGCCGGCGACACGAGTCCGCACTCACCGTCCCTCTGCCATAAATGTCAGCCAACGCTCCGCCTGCAATATTTAGCTCGCATTGCCTGTTAACTCACGCTCACTCCGATAGCGAAGCAGCCCGTCGACCATATTTTACCCTGTCAAGATTTACGAAGATTTCTGTTACTTAGAAGGAGTTCTAGGAAAGTATGACGACTCTAATTGTGACGTGCGAATCTGGGGCCACGGCAGTGCTCCCACCTAGTCGAGCGCGCACACCCGTACCATCGTTTCATCGAAGCCGTTCGACCCCCTCTGTATCTTCGTTGTGGATAAAACTAGAAGCCTGAATTTTCAGTGACCGAGAATGAATAATGAATATCTAAAGTCTCTTACCTAACTAAACATAATCATTCAATGAAGTATAATCCCATAAAAATGTACAGTACAGTTCAGTAGATCGAGTTGACCCGCCAAGTCGGGCACACAGCGGTAGCACCCTTACTCGAAGCCATTGACACTACTTTCTATCCCCTGTATCTTCGTTGTGGATACAGTTACAAACTCCAACTTTCGATGATAAGGTCTGTCTACTATAAGTATCTATATTCCAAAATTATACTATTGTATGCCTTATAATTTATGAAATATTGATAGTCGTAAATCGTTAATTCTGTCACTCACCAATCATCAAAATTCTAATGTATTTCTAGCATACAGAGGAACTTAAAACTTTGTATTTAGTAAGAGGTTAGCCTATAATGAAAGGAAAAATTCAAATATCCCTAAGTATCTATCCCGTTTTCGAACGTTCAGAATGCTTGCCGGAATAACTAAATGTGAAATTATTAACAAAGCCCATGTTCATTGCGAACAATTTCCAATATGTATATCCTATGCCGTTGCATCCCCTCAGAGCTGCGCTGGTGGACAACATGCTAAAAGGTGAGGTAATTGAAGGAATGGAGAGGCCAGCTTGTTTATCAGACTTAAACCTGATTTCAAAAAAAATGTTCAAATGTTTGTATAGCTTATGGGACTTAACTACGGGGTCATCAGTCCCTAAACTTACAAACTACTTATGAACTAACTAATATCCATGCCCGAGGGGGGATTCGAACCCCCGACCGTAGTGGCCGTGCAGACCGTGACTGGAGCGCCTCAGTCCCCTCGGCCACCGCGGCTGGCTAAACCTGATTTACGATTTCTGGGATACACTTGGCAGACGCATTGCAGACAGACCAGCACCTCCCACAATGTTTGCAGAGCTGAATTTGGCCGGCAGCGGTGGCCGAGGGGACTGAGGCGCTCCAGTCACGGTCTGCACGGCCACTACGGTCGGGTGTTCGAATCCCCCCTCTGGCATGGATATTTGTGCAGTCCATAGGATTAGCTAGTTCATAAGTAGTTTGTAAGTTGAGGGACTGATGACCCCGTCGTTAAGTCCCATAAGCTATACAAACATTTGAGCTGAATTTGCACTCATGGAAGAATGGCCGAAAATCCCTCAGAGCTGATTGATAACCTCATACTGTCCATGCCACACAAGTATGCAACTGTACTGGCTGTCAGTATTATGGTAGCCCCATGGTACCTCACTATAATCAAACGCCATGTAAACCTCGAGGAAAGCGTTGAGACAGCAAAATATCGTACTGTTTCGCACAAAAATTACAGTAGCAGCAATAATCTGAGTAAAACACCTTACCATATGTATACCTCCTGCCTCGAAGGGCTGTTAACCGGAGATAACGATCAACTGTTGCTGATGTTACCAGTGAACGATGTTGGCCTTGTCTTCTTTTAATGCTTCCTGTTGTCTGATATGGCGTCGAAATCCTGGAAATTACACTTTGGGATACTCTAATAGGTGCAGCTACTTCCATCCATGTCGGTTCCCCTTCCAACCTTCCTACCGCTCTCCATGCCATAGCTTGGGGTAAGTCCCGTTGTTGTTGCATTGCACTGCCTGCTCACTACATTACCTGAACCCAACTGCTTGTGTAATCCGTTTGGTAGAGTAAACACAAGTCAACACCATTACCTCGGCAGCAACTTTCTCTTAACACCACTATTTTGGTTGCTGTAAGGTTGTTGTCTCCACTTCGTAGAACCGACAGAAAGACGTCAAACGATTTTTGTTCATTCTGCCGATGACAACACTTGAGAACCTACATATCTCAACTGATCCCCAAATTGTTTTGACCAGTGTATCAACCGAGGAAGTAGCTTACAAAATACAATTTCGATCAATACTTGAATATTGATCGGTAGTGTGGTAGCCGTACCAGGTGTGAATCACAGTGTATTTAGAAAAGATCCAGAGAAGAACGGTACGCTTCGTTACATGTTTATTTAGCAAGTGCGAAAGCCTTGCTGCGAAAATTTGCAGAAGATGCAAGAGAGGCATTCTGTATCATTGTATTCATATGTTTATATGTTTGTTAAGCTTATGGGACTTAACTACGGGGCATCAGTCCTTAAACTTACAAACTACTTATGAACTACTTACGAACTAGGACGGCACAAATATCCATGCCCGAGGGGGGATTCGAACCCCCGACCGTAGTGGCCGTGCTGACCGTGACTGGAGCGCCTCAGTCACCTCGGCCACCGCGGCCGGCTCATTGTATTCACTACTGTCAAATTTCCGGGAGCGTATGTTTCTTGATGAGTTAGCCAATATATTTCTGGCCCTTCATATAGCTCGCGAAAAGGCCAAGAACATAAAATTAAAAGATTGCAACGCACACGGAGGCTTACCGACAGTAGTTTACCCCGCAGACCCATACGGAAATGGATCATAAAAAGGAGTAAGTTACCCTGGTGCACAAAATATACATGCGGACTGATGACGTATACAGGATGTATCAAATAGGATGACGCAAACTTACACGGTTGAAAGTACACGATAATACAAGCAAAATGTCCCTGTGGACATGGCTTCGCAAACGAGCCGTTTGCGAGGTAATTACGAATTTATGGTTGCAAGCCGTCACTTACGTCTCTGTAAACATCGCCGTAATTAGTACACATTAATTTGAAATTTAGACTTTACTATCTTCCAGGACCACTTGTGGTTGTTCCCCTTCAGCAACGTCAGAGTATGTGGTACATGCATGATGGAGCTTCGGCACATTTTGCTGCAACTGTGAGAAGGAATCGAACGCGCAGATACGCCAAACATGGATAGTTCGAGGCGGACGTTTGCCTTGACCTCCAAGATCACCTGATCTAGATCGTTTGCACTTTGTTGGAGCGGAAAGTTGTTCACCCTTGTCAAAAATTCCGAAATGATCCAGGGGTATTCGAAAGAATTTGAAATAATTTACAGAGACGAGCACAGTATTGCATCCAGATGCAAGGAAGACACTTCGAACACATCCTTTCACAGGTAATGCATACGTGAAATGTGAACTAAATACGATGTAAAGCCCAATAGTAAAGTCTAAATTTCAAATTAATTTGTACTAACTGGGACGATATTTACAATAAAGTCAGGGAACTAAATGAGACATAAATCTTAATTGTAAAGTCTGAATTTCAAATTAATGTGTACTAACTAGGACGATGTTTACAATGACGTCAGTGGCGGCTTGGAACCATACATTCGTAATTATCTCGCGAACGACTTGTTTGCGGACCCATGTTTACTGGAACATTTTTGTTCTATTATCGTCTACTTTCAATCGTGTAGGTTTGAACAATCCTTTTTGATTCACCCTGTAAGATGGCTTACACGTACCTATCTTTTTCCGGAGCACGAGCAGATATTCCTCGAAAATCTTGCCGATGGTGTCATCTGTTTTATCGAAACCAACAGCTATTGCTCGGAAAAATACGTTACATCGACAATTCTCACTAGCCCTATAGGAACAAGAGAAAAAAGAGAGAGAGAGAAAAAAACGGAATTTATAAAAGTACTGGAGCGCCATATATTTTTTAATTGAACGTGGATGCGCCCAGCGTGCTGAGTGCCCCTTATAAACGCTTTCGAGCCGAATGTACTGAATATTCATCTTCTGTGGGAGGGAGGGCAGAGGTAGCAACCGGCGGCCAGCACACGCCACGCAGCTAATCTCATTCGCAGTCGCCTGCTCACTGTTGGCTGGAGAACAGAGCTGTGACCGGGACGCTAACTTTATAGCAGGCTAGCGTTGATTTTAGGGGCCTTTGCAGTACGTTCCGTTCCTTTAGGAGAAAGCGGCCCGTTTGGCTTTGGAGTGCAGCCTAGGTGTCGTGTGTACTGGGCAAACACGTGAGCGCCACTTCGGCTCCCTAGCGATGCCCAACTGTTCACGTTCGTTTGCCGCCTGGGCTCTGGCAAGCAGCAACTTCCTAAATTAGCATTATCTCGATAGAAAGCGCCTTTGGATTATTCTGAATACAAATTGAAAACTGTTAAATTACTTAACTATTAGGATGAATAAGTAATATTCAGAACATACGTACTGTAAAGTAAACCACCACGAACAAAAGCCATATTTATTGTAAAAGTGTATGTATTATTGTGCGTTCCATATACCCTCCTAAACTTCTGCATATATTTGAATCAAACATAGTGCGCAAGTCACTTTCTGTCTGGAAAGTACCACTGTTGTTTGAGAATGACCTGCCTTTCAAAAAGATCGTGGTAGGGAAGAGAAAGAATCGTTCTGCAATGTTCCAAAATTCCCATACTATATTCATTCAGTATTTGAGAATAAGAGCTCTTGCAACGACCTTCCCACGTAATTTCAAACCTTTAAGAGATTCTTTCTTTCTCTATTCCTGACCATTCTTGACCTATCATGGGGCTCAGGAATAGTGTACACAGAAGGCTGGATGGTTAATGTTCCTGCTGGTTCCGTTAATGCTCATGCAAGACATACTGAATTGCGTGACAGCTGCAGTGTATTCCCTGCAGCCATATTTTGCACACTTGCTCATATCCGTTCCTGTAGCTGGGAGTTCTTCCTCATGTGTAGCGACTCCCTGAGCGACCTACAAGCCCTCAATCAGTGCTTCCCTCGCCATCTCTTGTACTGGCCATCCAAAAGTCCGTTTACGCTGTTGAACAAAGTCGATGGTCGATAGTCTTCCTATGGAACCCAGGACACGTCGGAATATCGGGAAATGAACACACGGACATGTTTGTCAAAGGGGCTACCCATAAATCGACTCTGGACATTGGTATACTGGTAACTGGCCTCCGTTCGGTGGTACGCGGTCGAATTTTCGGGTTGTGGGATATCGAATGGCGTCCCCTACCCACGTCAAATGAATTCAGAACAATGAAGAGACAGCGAACGTGTGGAGGACCTCCACGTGGGCCTCTCACAGGGACTCTGTCGTTCTCTGTGGGCTCCGAATCGACCGTACTTGGCTACACACGCTCACCTCCTCCGTCATGGGGATCTTCCTCACTGTCGCCGTGGTTCACATTTGATAGTGGCCACATTTAAGTGGAATGCCCCAATTTAGTGCCCTGGGATGGAATTTCAATCTTCCTTACTTCTTATCTCTCGTTTTAGGTGACACTGCCTCAAGGGATAATACGGTTATGAATTTTAATCGTGAAAGTGTTTTTATCATTCTTTACGTCATTTCTTTATCTATGTTTCTCTTGCCTAGTACTTCCAGCAGGAAATTTTAATGTGTTACAGGTAGCTGGATCATCCTTTTTATTACTATGGTCAACCAGTTAAGACACTATGCTATTTTGTTTTAAAACCTTCTTCCGTCTCTTTTCCTCTAATTACAGTTTTTAATTTTAACATGTTCCTCACGTTTTCAGCTTTACTGTGGTTTCACACATTGTTTTATGTATTTCTATTAAAGACTGGTTTTTAACAAACACTCTGTGGATGGAAAAAGGAGCGATAGACAAAGTGGCTTGGTCTCTTAAACCACAAACCAACCAATCTCATCTCTTTCGTTCTGCCACCCACCGTGAAATGACGAAGAGGATAATGTTTATCAGTTATCACATCTCTTTCAACTAAAACTGCCGCGTCAAGCATAACTTTTTGTTTTATTACCTGCTAATATCAACTCCATTCGCAACAAATATTGCGGAGAGTGCTCACACGTATTACTGAATTTATCAGTAAATCAAAGTACGACACAGAGTTCAGGACACACGAAATCTTAAAAGCTGAGCTGTGTGAATGCATAAGTGCAGAGCGAACTTCGTTAGAGGTGACATATGTGTATGGGTAATTGTGAAATACACTGCCAGCGAAAAAAGAAAGACAAAGTAGTACATCTGGATCGGCGATGTCGATTTTGATCCGACGACGGCAGATGTCAACTGGGGGATAGTAGATGTGCTGATAATGATTTCAACGAGACACGCCAACAGCCAGTGCAGAGACTCAGCTGCCCCAGCGTCATCTGTGTCTACCCTATACTAGGGATTTCTTACAGCCATAAGCATCAGTGTGATATCAGCATGTAAAACAAATAGGCGCCACGCCACAGAGACGTATTCGTGCTTTCTCAGCCCAACTGAGCGAGTTGGAAAGCGGCCAAATTTGGGCTTCCGAGAGTCGGGATAGTATTTTCGGAGAATCGCCGCATACATTGGAGTGCTGTGTCAGTTGTGCAACGATGCTGGATGCAACAGTAACGTCAACGTTCTCGCACCCGTATAAGAGATTCAGGACTTACGTCCGCCACGATCAGCGCATAGTAAGGGCAGCAGTAGCTACCACAGCACAGACAAGAGGGTTTCGTGAAATCTAGCAGACCTTTGGGCATTATACAGTGTTAGTTTTTCAAAGCTACAACACAAATCAAAAATGTGTTGCTTCGCCACTATTCTAGGGGTTCGAGACTCTTTACATAAAAATGAAAAGGGATATACAAAGACGACATTTCAATTCTATTTATTGCTCATGGAAACAGAAAGAGACAAGTTGTTTCACAATTACGTAGGCATTCTAAATGTGCGGTCCACACTGCAGCATTCACCAGTACTCCTGATAACATGTCCTCTTGCATTGCTGCATGTCTGTATTCATTGTAACATACTGTCCATTACAACGTTGAGGAACTGTTGGTCCATGTTGTCCCACTCTGATGGTACGCGGGACCAGCACTGCCAGTTGCAGGAATAGCCTGTTAGTTCAAACTTTATATTATTAACTTCTGTAATTAGGATTCAAGTGTACGAAGATCATTGACAGTGTTACATATGTCGCTTGTTGTTTAACGACATAAATAAATATTATAAAACAACTGGCATCCCTTATTATTTGAAAAATAGCCACAGTTATTAAAGTTCCACAGTACTTCACTTCAAGACAGAAGGATGAACGACCTGTGCGCTGCTTCTGCGTGAAGACAACAACGGAAAAGAAGAAGCCAGGTGAGTGAACAGAAACTTTATCTGCACGCACTGACGATGCATGTAGTTCTACGGCCCTCAGGTGCAGTGCCACGTAATTAAACCTTGCGACATTGGCACGCGTGGGGCTTAACACCTCCGAGGGGAAGTGTCAGAGAAAGTGGTAGAGAGACACGTAGATTATCTAACATTCCAATCACTTTTATCAAACTGTGTATGCACCTTTTATCTCGACCCCGCCGTAGGCGTTGTACAGTGTGTACCCAACGTAGCGTGACACCAATCCGGGTATAAAAGCAACGACTTGTAAGCGAGGGCTTCGTGTGCGATTCGTGTCTTTCCGAAGTGCGTGCCGTAAATGCGGAAATGGAACTAGGCGTCGCTATCACCAAATGCGATAAAACAGGCTCAACGTGCTGTTACTCTTTTCATAGCTGCCGAATGACACATACCGGAAGAATTGGTATGGGACAATGTGCCAGTCGAAACCCACCATCGACGTGTACTAGAGTTTCAAGTGTCGTGCTGGTTGCGATCGACACAGGACGTCGTTCCATCTGGGGTGAGTCCAGCGAGCACAAAGCGCGTCAAGGGCTGAGCCAGTCATCTCTGAACTAACTGGATGTCCAACTACAGACTTCTGAGCGTCCAAGCCAAAGATGTTCATATTCTGTTCCTTTACTAATTACAACATGGCTGCTAAGAAGTATTACAAGAAAACGAAAAGGAAATATGTTTCGATTCGGTACTCACGCGATGTCACGTACCACCTGATGGAAATTCGATTGACTAATTGCAACATGGCGGATAATGTTAAATCGTGAGAAAAGCATATGTATGCGCAGGCACGCTACAGTTCTATCCTCAGACACCAGAGTTATACATCCAGGTTATAATAAAGATCACTGGGCCGAGCACAGCCTAACAGGATAGGCTGCCCGCACGAAGCCGAATGGTCGAGCATACAAGGATTGAGTGCGTCTAGGGTACAGGAAAAACGTTAAGCGCATATTACCCGTGCATGACTTCAACCAGCACAGGCTTCTCATCTTTAGAGTGCCTGTCTGGAATCATGCAACGTGAGGTAGCAATTGTAGCAAGAAGCATGACTGAAACCAATGTGTAACCTACACATTGAAGAAACGTGAAGGTCTAAAAATCTACATAACTTCTGTTGACTCTACACGGAAAGCATAAATGTCGTGGGTACTTATCATGTATGAACTGCTCTAAATTACCGTGTTTTCCGTTGGGAATGATTCATTAAAAAAACTGTTGTAAGAAATATCAGACAAATACAAGTCGTTCAAGGTCACCGGGCCGGCCGCGGTGGCCGAGGGGACTGAGGCGCGTCAGTCACAGTCTACACGGCCACTACGGTCGGGAGTTCGAATCCCCCCTCGGACATGGATATTTGTGCCGTCTTTAGCGTAAGCTAGTTCATAAGTAGTTTGTAAGTTTAGGGACTGATGACCCCGTAGTTAAGTCCCATAAGCTATACAATCATTTGAACAAGGTCACCGGTACTAATAAATATCTGTAGGAAAGTATTTTCAGTATTTTCACTTAACTTGCAAAATTTATACATAATACCAGATACGATTTTTTACAGGAAATGTAAAAAAAGAAAATATTAGCCTTGATTCTCCTACATGAGAAAACTGTAACTACTTCCAAACAAAAGATTGCTCTTGTAGCTCAGGAAATACTTAGCAGTGGGTAACAGATCTTCACGAGTTATGCAGGTATGTAGTCATTACTGTAACCATTTTTGTACTCTGAGTGTATATATTGTCATACCACCAAACAGAGGTGTAATAATTCGTACCAAATTTCAAGAAAGTATTTTTTTTTTTTTTTTTTTAGTAAACTTAAAGGATATCTGCATCAGCTGTTGCATTACTCCTTTCTCTTTTATTCCTTAATACAGGGCAATCTTCAAGTGCGATCTCATCAAACAGACACACACAGAAAGAGAGAGATGTTCAAGGACTGGAAGAATGACAATCGTGTACAACATGTGAAATAGACATCTATCTTTTGATGAACCTCAGAGATGACGATGTCATTTGAAATTGGTGATGCAGGCATGAACATGATCTGCCAGAAATGGATGTAGTTGCAGGAAGTACTTTATGTATCCCAGTATCGCCGCATGTTCATCGGGAGATTGGCGAATCCGGCATGTTATATACTCATCGCAGGTACCAACTCATATCGAGAACATGTTAGTAATCGACTCCTGATTAACAGAATTTATAAAACTTCTTCTAATGCAATCATATGAAAAGCGTGAACAGATACAGGTATAAATATACAATTTTGTCAAACAATGACGCCTCCTACATTTCATGAAAATTAATTATTTAATGTGTACGTTATTTCCTATTACTAACAAATAGAATTATTAAAAACAAGTGTGATTGTGCTGCAGTACGCTTCGTCAATTTTCCTCTTGCTGTAACTTGACTATGTCGTAAAACCGTTCTTGGAAATGTTACATTTATGTCAAAAATAGAAGGAGAAAGAGGGAGAGAGAGTAATCGGATTTGGGGTTTGCGCTTTGAGGCGAGGCGAGGGACGGTAAGACGAGCTGAGGTGAGACTAGAGGCATCGTGTCTGGCCTGCCTGGTTATTCGCCGTGTCCGTAGTCCGAACAGTATACAAGGAAGGAGTATGTTAGAGAACAGTCATAGGGGTCGGTGCTCGCTTTAGCAGGCCAGCCTGAACCGCAGCACTCTAAGCTGCGGCAGCAAGTGGCAGTCTCGTCTCTCCCCATGTCATCATCTCTCCACTATAAAAGCCCTTGTAGGACGAGGATGTGCTGCAGGAGTTCAGTTCTTCTTCACGCAGCAGGAAACAGAGTTTTACCAAGCGGGTATGTTTAACCTGGTGCGTCGGTGGACGGAATGCCTCAGTTCTGACGGCGATTTTGACTCTTTGTCATACTATTCTGCCGCGGTGGAGTGGCCGAGCGGTCTAAAGCGTCTCGCTGCGGAGCGCGCGGTTGCTCGCCGTGGAGGTTCGAGTCCTCCCTGGGGATGGGTGTGTGTGTTGTCCTTAGGTTAGTTTACCTAGGTTTCAGTAGTTTGTAAGTTACGGACTGATGACCTCGCAGTTTGGTCCGATAGATTTACAAACATTTGAAACATTTCATTCTATTCTGGGCTGTAGAGCCTTGGAACGGAAACTATTTTGTCGTTTCTTATACCAGGCAGCAAATTCTACGATATTATCAACAAAACAAACACAAAGTCGTACCAATTTTCCGAAATGTCCACAGTTTCTGTCGCTCTGAACTAGACTTAAAGGGTAGACAGGATATTCTGAGAAAAATTGTTCTATTACATTTTGGAAAGATTTGCTAATGCACAACCTTCGCCGTCTCCTTGCTAACGTAGCGGTCGACAGTTTTACTCGCGTCTCACTTCCTAAACTGACGTGGCGCACTGAAGCCGAAACACAGAATAAACATAGAACTAACCAGGAATAGCGTTCTAAAGTATATGTTCGCTTTTGATTGATAGCATTTCAGGCAAACCTTCGCAACGTTACAAACCATTTGACAAAGCTCAGGTTTTAGTGCATTTGCCGACCGTCTGCAATCGGCGATGCAAAATGGGATAAGATTATGCCTCAGTTTGTGGAGTCCTGTTTTCAAACATTTCGGTTTTCATTAACATGGCGAAAAAGATATCAATACCACAGAAGTAATACCCATGACAAACTGGTAAATTTTCTTGTTTCCATGGCTTCATCGCTATGATGATGAGAACCGAAGAGTTTGAAAGCAGGAATCTACAAACTGGGACAGAATCCCAACTTGCATGGTGCATTGCAGACATATGATCCGATGCGCGAGGCCATTCCCTGCGAGGGTTCGAATCTCCCTCGGGCATGGATGTTTGTGTCGTCTTTAGTATAAGGTAGTTCATAAATAGTTTGTAAGTTTAGGGACTGATGACCCCGCAGTTAAGTCCCTTAAGCTTAACAAACATTTGAATATTTTGATTGTAGGCAGACACCAAACGCACGAAAACCTGCAAAGACGTCTCAGAGTCTGAGCTTTGCCAAATGCTTGGTATCGTTCGAAGGATTGCCTGAAAGGCTATCAATCCAAAGCAAACATATTCTTTGAAACTATGTCCCTCATTAATTTTGTGTGGATTCTGTGTTTCGGTTTCAGATTGCCTCATCAGCTAACGAATCGTGATAATAGTAAAACAGTCCACCGCTACTTTTGTACAGAGTTGGACAATGTATTTGTGCAGTAGAACATCTTCCAAAATGTAATTTAAATAGTCTCCATCTGATTGCAAACTGTCTCGGCTTGTCTTTGGACTTTTCACTTTGACCTTTGTCTTTGTCCTTTCAGGTTTGTCCTCACATAATCTGTTCAAAAATTGTTCTTTTTATGGGTTTTAGATCAAAAGGTACTACAATAAATGAGCCATCACTTGTGCGAGCAGAAGTCATAATTTAACAAAATTTACATTTTAATTTGCCGAGCACATGAAGCATCAGAATAAAGCAACGAGGAGTATATGCAGTTGATTCACAGTGTTGGGTGCAACGAGTAGTGTGAAACGATAGTACGAGTCAGTGTGCAGTTGTACTGCTTTGCAGGGCGCTGGGGCGAGCGCTACGATCTGAAGAATACTGGAGTATCCGCTGTCGCTGCACCGTTCCCCGCCCATTCCATATTTTATTGGTCTGGGGAGGCGTAAAAGAGGCGGTGCTTCCGTACCATGACCAGGTTGTCGATGTACATGTATCTACATCTACACCTACAGATTACTTAAGTACCTTGTTCGAATGTTCAAATGTTTGTAAAACTATGGGACCAAACTGCAGTGGTCATCGGTCCTCTAGACTTACAAACTACTGAAACTAACTTACGCTAAGGAAAACACACATCCGTGCCTGAGAGAGGTCTCTAACTTCCGACGGAAAGGAGTGGTACGCTCCGAAGCAAGGCGCCTTATAACGCACTGTCATTCCCACCAGGCTAAGTGTCTGTCAGTGGTTCGTCGTACCGCTTATATACTGTTTATTTACCATTCCATTCTAGAATGCCTAAATGCTTCTCAATGGTTCGTCGTAGAACTTTCATGCTGTTTATTTACCATCCAATTCTCGAATATCACGCTGGAAGAAAGAAAACCTACATTTCTCAGTTTGATATTTAATCTTTTTTTATTTTGCTTTGATAATTATTTCTTCCTATGCAGATGCGAATGAAATATATATTTAAGCATTCGGATCAGAAAGTTAGCAATCGAATTTTAGTTAAATACAGGGTGCGGAAAATAAAAGTGGCTCGGAGAACAGAGTTTCAAGGTACAAAGAAACACAGCGGAGGAAAGGAAATACAGTACTACCCTGTTTGTGGAAGATATTGAGAGTGACCAGCATAGATCTCTTGGTATTTTTGTGCCCTGGTCAGCAGGTTGCTGAAGGCGGATGAAGCTGGGACGGCTGGAATTGTTGCCATCTCATCCGAAATGTTCTGCTCCAGTTCTTGTAGGCTATGAGGGTACACGTTAGACTTGAGTGCATCCACGTAAAGTGATCGCTCACTGACAAATCAAGTGGCCTGGGTTGAGCGACCAGCATCGAACCTCCTCTCTTCTAGCAGGGCTTCCTGGTTGTTATTTAATGGATAAAAAGTGATAGCAAGAGAGGAACACTACATATCAGTCGTACAATTCACTTAAAATAAATGGTCATTATGTTTGCAGTTGATATATTGAAAGGTGAGGTAGCCTGTACAATTGATAATGCAGTCAGAAAACAGGATATAAAACACGACCTTACAATGAGAACGTCTTGCTGCAGGGCATGATAAAAATGAAACCATTTTTAAGTAAATTATGGTTCTGTTAACTCGTCCCACCCTTAATGAGATAGTGTGCACCTAGAGAGAATACTGAAGTTTTCTTTTAGCAACGTGAATGAACAACTGAGCCCAGGTAGGGCAACACTAATGCTACAGCGAGTGCAGGGGTTACACTAATCGCGCCTTCCATTCTGTATGCAAAGCGTTGTATTTCTATAAACTCGCGAACGAACACGACCGCATCGAGGCGGTGAAGTTCATGAGTGCTGCAGTTTGTGCGCACCGAGACCTACAATGCCGGCAACACCCGCACAAGAGTAGTTCGTCAACCCGTACCTTACAAGGCTAGCGAGCAACTGAGGACGATAAGGACTCTCTCGATGGTTTTGTTACCTCGTACGTCATCCGCCAACAAAATTAGGAACTTATAACCTCTTCAGAGGAACCGCTAACATTGGTTGTGACCTGGTTTCACGCTTCTTAGGTTTGCTGTCCTGCAGAGACGGGAAATGGCCGAAGTAAGAGCAGTCAAGTGGTGTTGGTCCACATCAAAGAAACCATGCCAAATCCTCGAAACTAACGATTGGATTGACCCTTGTGGCTGTTCGACGAATTGAGAATTTACAATAGTATTTAATTTGGTACCCGGAAAAATACAATGACGATGGTCCTATGGTTAGGCAAGAATCCTGCGACATTAGGTTGTAGGGGAAAATTAATTTCATGTGGTTCCGCGAAAGAAGCGTTCCAGAAGCAAATAAGACTCCTAACCAGTGGTTTAAACAAAGAATTAAGGAAGAGACTGGTTAAGTCTCTAATATGGAGTGTGGCCTTATATGGAGCAGAAACGTGGACATTGAGAAAGCAAGATGAGAAAATTGAAGCTTGTGAAATGCGGATATGGCGTAGGATGGAGAAGATCAGCTGGATCGATAAAGTCAGAAATGAAGAAGTACTGAATAGAGTTCGAGGGGAACGGAGGATGTTGCTGACGATAAATAACAGGAAACTAAACTGGATAGGCCACAGTTTAAGACGAGATTGCCTCCTGGTAAAGGCAATTGAGGGTTGCACTCCGGGAAAGAGAGGAAGGGGCAGAAGAAGGTACCAGATGCTGGATGACGTTAGCAAGCCACTAGGAGGTACCAAAGAGCGAAGATGATCGCAAAAGACAGAGAAGCATGGAGGGCTATGCAGTCTAAACCTGCCGTACGGCACACAACCAAATGATGATGATGATGATGGTTTAATTTCCGATTTATTTTATTGATTTTAACCATTTTAATCGGGCAGTACATTGTGACATATCAGTAGAGTTGTAATTTTGGGTACTCTTTGAATCCATAATCAGAAAGTTTATAACTATTTCATTAATGCACACTGTCTTTATCTTAAAGACTGTACGAGGTGGTACACTGGCACCTTTCTATTTGGCTAGGAAAAGTCTCAGTTCTACAGTCAGACCTGAAGACTGAATAAATGTGCTCCAAAGTTTTAGTCGATTTTAGGGGCTGTTGCTCCATCCTGTTGGCAGTAACTGCGGGTCTCCTGCTCGTGCGCCACTTTTATTTGCCCCTCAAATGTTCAAATGTTTGTAGATCTATAGGACCAAACGGCTTGGTCATCTGTCCGTAACTTACAAACTACTTAAACCTAGGTAAAATAACCTACGGACAAACACACACACCCATGCTCCAGGGAGGACTCGAACCTCCACGGCGAGCAACCGCGCGCTCCGCAGTGAGACGCTTTAGACCGCCTTTTTTTTTTTTTTTTTTTTTTTGTTAGTTCTCTTTATTGCGGACGCTGATCGGTTTTGTTCGTTCTTGTTCGATGTGTTCTTGGCTCAGCTTTTTTATTACAGAGAGCGTTGAGCCCTCTGACCGGGCGCGCTGAGCCACGGCGTCCGGCTACATATATGACATCAACTGCGATTGGGCAAAGCTGAAAATGTGTACCCAGCCGGGATTCGAACCCGGGTCTCCTGCTTTCCAGGCAGTTGCGCTGACCCCTACACCACTGGGGACACTACCGCTCGGCTACTCCACCGCGTTATTTGCCCCTCCCTGTAGATCTCGTCGCAACAAAACGCCGTCGTTGTAACGTTCCTACTCCAACTCCTGTATCATTTTCGAGACACTCTCTCCCTCGTATCTCGATAACACAAAACGAACTGCCATTTGTGAAGTAATATCATAAAAAATTACCTCTATGAACATAACGAATCTTGAGAAGGTACATCTACATCAAAACTTTGTGTGTGCCTGAATTAATGTGAGACAGCAGAACGTTTACGGTGACAGGAAAAGATTAATGCAGAAAGTCTGAAAGTAGACTACAAAATCAATTATAATGCTTCCAAAATACTGTACAATGTACACAACCGAATGGAAATCAGAAAAATTAAAAATGGGTAACAGAAGCAGTGGGTGAGTTTTTGGACGGATTGCAAAAGTAATAAATAGGAGAACAAAATCCGTCTTGGATGTTCTGGGGAGACGAAATCCAGTTTTCGAAATAAATCTTTGAAAGCCAATGAAAAGGAATTTTTCAGTTGGACAGTGATTTGTAGGAGAGGTAGCAAACAGAATACATTGGAAGACAGAATTAAGAAAATGAAGTGGAGGTAGGCAAGACACGTCGCTAGGACACCATAGACGGCCCATGGAAGTCAAGCAAACACAACAATGATTTGATGACAGACAAGAGCATCGATGCGCCTGTCTCAACTAATGAATTTAAATACCTTTACAGCTTTTCACAGTGACTATAAATTATGTGCCCTATTAGGATGAAATTAACCAATGCCCTGAATATCCGTTGTTTTGCTGAGGTATTCTCCCTGTGAAGGAAGAATGTGTTTGTGAGAGTTTTATACATTTAGGAGCAAACATAATTATCGAGAATTTGCGCCGGGTTAGGGCGCGAGCTTGGACAGTTAATGGAAGTCGATCGGTTGTGAAATCAGGAAATGGAGGTTAGCAGCCTGGTCGTTGCACAAATTTACTGTGTGCACTCTATAAAGAAGCTTTATTAGCGCTATATTTTGCTTAAAACAGTCGCTTTGTGTGTACAACAAAAGGAAATCTATTTACTTCGGTTAATTTGATTCACACGCGTATTATTGGGTAACGTTGTGCACTACTGCATTAATAGACATATTAAGCGAAAAACGACACTGAATTGTGGTAATATTTTCGTAAGTATTATTGGGTGAAATGACTTCCATAATTGCTAAGGGCGAGGGAGACCCATTTTAGATTTTTGAAAACAAATTTGCCATGTAACTTAAATAAAAATATTCATGACACCATCTGACCACAAGGAATTTACACAACTGATTATACGTCTAGCAGTTTGCAGTTGTCACCCTCTTCACTTTTAGTTTATCTCAGTATGACGCAAGGTCTCTTTCATTGTTTCTCCGACCGTGCTTCGCCAAACTTTAAATTTGAAAAATTGGTTACAAACCTCGTAACATCTATACAATGAGTTTTCACCACAAAAATCGTCATAGAGTGGATGGAGCAGATTGGTGCCACTTGACTGTTCTTGTGCGTGATGCTAAAGCTACTGAGTATAACAGTCACACAAAACACTATATTCCTACTCTAATTTTTTATATCTCGGCCTTAACACATCTAAAGTGTACGTGTACATATCTCAGTTGAGAATTTTCTTTTCCGTTTTATTGTTTTCTGTGCTACATAATTATAACTAACACTCCATCCTCAAATTAGGAAAACGTCACCCTGTTGTTGTTGTTTTTTTTTTTATAAAATTTAAAAAAATTTTTTTTTCATCCACTAATATGGAGCTTTATTTGCTTTTCGATTTCAGCTAATGAGGAACACGAACCACTTATGAGAACATTTTCTGTATTTCCTACACTCCCGCTCCTCCACGCGCCTACCCACTATTTTCATGTAGTTTGACCTGTCTTGCATTTCTCTCCAAAATGTTCAAATGTTTGTAAATCTATTGGACCAAACTGCGTGGTCATCAGTCCGTAGCTTACAAACTACTTAAACCTTGGTAAACTAACCTAAGGACAACACACACACCCATGCCCCAGGGAGGACTCGAACCTCCACGGCGAGCAACCGCGCGCTCCGCAGCGAGGTGCTTTAGACCGCTCGGCTACTCCACCGCTACGCATTTCTCTCCCATCTTATTTCAGTCTTCTCGGTCAACATGTTCTCCTTACAGTATGCTAAAAAATTACGTTTTAAATTCCACATATTACTTTAACAAAATCGTTCTACACTATCATACACCTGCTTGATGAGTGTATACACGCTGCACCTATCTCTCATACCCTTGTTCGTCTGTAGCTTAACTTTTGCACTTCTCCACACACCGTAAGTATCGCATATTCTTCACCTGTTGATATTCAACTTTCCAGTCGGCCTCTGTATTCAATACGTGAGTCTCACTCTTTACTATCTTAAGAACAACTTTCAACACAATGTTGAATATTGTTTTTAGTGCTGTCATTCTCATATGATAATGCTAAGGCTTGTTTTTGTACGTGAAAGAACTTCAGTTTTGAAATTTTTGCATGGTTCCATATTTGCAACCCCTTCTTCTGGTCGGTACGTTTGTGTTTCAGCCGTTTTCTTTACCTGTGTTGACAACTGCTAGTTTTCACGCTGCACTAGTACAGGTTGAATGATCATATATGCATCACCTGCTAGACTGCAAAAAAACAGCAGAATCAACTTCATTTGATAACAGGACTATAGACATCAGTTGTTGCTGTTGTGGCCTTCAGTCCTGCAGCTCTCCACGATACCCTGTCCTGTGCAAGTCTCTTCATCTGAGAATACGTTCGGCAACCTACATCCTTTTTGATCTACTTACTGTATTCGTAACCTCGGTCTCCCTCTACGACCTTTACCCCACAATCTTCCAATGCTAAGTTGACAATTTCTTGATGTCACAGAATGTGTCCCAAAAATCTACATATGCCAGAAACTCCTTTTCTCCATAATGCGGTTAAGCACCTCCTCATTAGTTCCGTGATCTACCCATCTAATTTTCATCATTCGTCTGTAGCACCACATTTCAAAAGCACCTATCATCTTTTTGTCTGAACTCCTTATCGTCCAACTTTCACACCCATACAATGTTACACTCCAGACAAATGCTTTCAGAAAGGACTTTCTAACATTTAAATTAAAATTGGATGTCAACAAATTTCGCTTCTTCAGAAACGCTTTTCTTCCCATAGCCATTCTGCATTTTATATCTTCTTTACTTCGGCCATCAGAAGTTATCTTGCTACCCAAATAACAAAACTCATCTACTACTTTTATTGTCCTATTACCTAATCTAATTCCTTCAGCATCGCCTAATTTTCTGACATTCCATTCCATTACCCTCGTTTTACTCGTTTTAATGTTCATCTTATATCTTCCTTTCAAGACACTGTCCATTCCATTCAATTTCTCTTCCAGATCCTTTGCAGTCTCTGACAAAATTACTATGTCATCGGCAAACCGCAAAGTTTTTATTTCTTCTCCCTGAACTTTAATTCCGTCTCCAAATTTCTTCTTCCATTCCTTCACTGCTTGCTCATTGTACAGATTGAACAACTTTGGGTAAAGGCTACAACCCTGTCTTACTCCCTTCCCAACCTCTGCGTCCATTTCTTGCCCTCCGACTCTAATAAGTGCTTTCTGTTTTTTTTTTTTTTTATATAGGTTGAGTGTAATTCTTCGCTCCCTATATTTTACCCCTGCTGCCTTCAGAATTTGAAAGAGTGTATTCCAGTAGATATTGTCAAAAGCTTTCTTCAAATCTACAAAAGCTAAAAACGTAGGTTTGCCTTTCCTTAACGGTGTTTAAAACAAAAGTAACTGATTTGGTAAATCTACATCATATCCAACTTGAAAAGACGCTAATGCAATTTCTACTAAAAGAATGTACGCTCCGCTTACCTCATTACTGCTAAGTACCTTCGTTCCATCGAGACCTTCTGCATTTCGTAAAGCCAGTTGCTGCTTTCGTGTCTCAAAGCAGAACTAAGAATCTTAGGAAGTATGCCACTTTCATGCATTCAAATATATACATTTGTTTCTCCTCCTATCACTGTTGTGACAGCTATTATTATGATTATTGTTATCATTATTAGCGGTATCACTAATATTAGAAGTAGTATTATATTTACGCTGTTGTAAGTTAGTACAGTTATCGACATTGTCATTAGGTACGTGTAAAGTCTTGTTTCAAATCTTTCATTATATTATTAGTAATTATATTAGTGACATTTTAAGAGTATTGACTATATAACATACTGTAGTTCGTAAGAGATATTTCTACAGTTTATTGAGCCGAAAAGGAGTGTCAGGTCTTCTTCCTCTCTTCTAGCTCTTTCGTGTGAGCACAAGTTTTTCCTTCCTGGCTTTATCTTCACCTTTGTCTTCTGCATTCTGTGAGAATAAGTGCAAATCAATCAATTTTTATTTGAAATTGAACTGTGAGTAATAATATGGTTCTTTTATTAAAAAGAAATTAGATAATTAATTTAATACGAGGCGCGTCCAGAAAGTAAGTTCCGTTTGGTTATATAAAACGAACGGGTGCATATACAGAAAAGATATTGATTGTACAAAAATCTACAACTGTTAAACTACTTTTCTACATAGCTTCCGAAATTTTGTAGGCATTTGTCATAGCATGGCACAAGGTTTTTGTGCCTTTTTCATAGAATGTTGCCGCCTGTGTACTCAAAATTCAATTGTTCAAATGTTTGTAGTGCTTATGGGACTTAAATACGGGGTCATCAGTCCCTAAACTTACAAACTACTTATGAACTAGCTACAACTAAGGACGGCACAAATATCCATGCCCGAGGGGGGATTCGAACCCCCGACCGTAGTGGCCGTGCAGACCGTGACTGAAGCGCCGCAGTCCCCTCGGCCACCGCGGCCGGCCCGTCTGTGTATTCAACCATGTGGTAACATGTTCTTTCAGCTCGTCATCATCGTTGAAGAGATGTCCACCAAGCACAGATTTTAGGTGTAAGAAGAGGATTACTGTCAAAAGATTTTTTTTTTTTTTTTTTTTTTTTTTTTTTTTTTTTTTTTTTTTTTTTTTTTTTTTTTTTTACGATAATGCCTGATCTCACACACCGAATGTGACCAAACAATTCTTACGGTAATTTCAATGGGACCTGTTTGATCATCCCCGATACAGCTCGGACCTCTCTCCTAGCGACTTTCATCTCTTCTTACACCTAAAATCTATCCTTGGTGGTCAACACTACAACAATGATAAAGATGGTTGAATACACAGGCGACAACCTTCTGTGAAGGATGCACGCAAAGACTTGTGGCACGCTATGACAAGTGCCTACAAAATTTCGGCAGTTACGTGGAAAAGTAGTTTAAGAGTTGTAGAATTTTGTGCAATAAAAATTTCTTCTGTATCTGTGTACAATTTCATTTTATTACCAAACGCAACTTACTTTCTGGACGCGCCTCGTAAATAAAATTTTATCTACTTTATCTTCACCTTTTCACATTTTTTACATTAATCACATAAATTGGAATTTTTCTGCATAATAAACCCGTGGTCAAGAACGTGTTACATTCTTGCTACTACGAAGGAAGACTAAGGTGTAACATCGCATCGACTACGTGCTAATTAGAGATGGAGAACAAGCTGATATTATTTTTGATCACGACGGGAAAGGAAATCGCCTCTGGCTTATCAGAGGAACCAACTCGGAATTTGCCTGAAGCTATTTAGGAAAATCGCAGGAAACCTAAATCTGGATGACAAAAGGCAGATTTGAACTGCAGCCCTTCAGAATGCGAGTCCAAGGTGCTAAGCACAGAGCAACTTTCTTTTGATTTGGTGCTTTGATGTTACTTTCAATTTATTTTGGTCCAATGAGGTTGTTTTCTTTACCCGTCAGAAATAGCTAGTGGTACGTCTATAATTTAATACTGTTCTATTTATCAGAATGTTAGTCTGTTCGAATGTGCGCCGACATTCAGATATTTACGTCATTTTTAGCAGTATAAAATATTTGTATACGGCTGGAGTACAGCTTACTCGGTTGTGTTGGTCGTGTGTAAGCAGCGAGAGGAGAGAACGCCAGTACGGTAGTAGGCACGCGGTGAATAAATCCCTGGCAGCGGCAGCGATTTGCGCTGGCGGTGGTCTCGGAGAGATGGGAGGCTCTTCAGGAGACGGGTTTAAGGAGCACGCGCAAATCCTCGCTTTTTCCGCGACTTATCCCTCTCCAAGCCTCTTCTCCTCATGTCATCCTTCGCGGAGGACGTTCTCGCTATCACTAAGATGGATTTATTATGTATGGTGGGCCATTCCGAACAGCGGCTACGTAAGAGAACGTTCTTGACCAAATCTGTACCTGACTCAGAGAAACAAAGAACACATACAACAGTAAAATCTTGATTACAGAATCGTGGCAGGCTTGCAGGGTAATGCTTTATTTCTTACATTTACTGTATGAGAGAAAATCAACCGGCGAGCAAATACGAGGCGCTTCCAGAAAGTAAGTTCCGTTTGGTAATAACATGAAATTGTACACAGATACAGAAGAAATTTTTATTGCACAAAATTCTACAACTCTTAAACTACTTTTCCACATAACTGCCGAAATTTTGTAGGCACTTGTCATAGCGTGCCACAAGTTTTTGCATGCATCCTTCACAGAAGGTTGCCGCCTGCGTATTCAACCATGTGGTAACAGCTCTTTATCATCGTTGAAGTGTTGACCACTAAGGACTGATTTTAGGTGTAAGAAGAGATGAAAGTCGCTAGGAGAGAGGTCCGAGCTGTATGGAGGATGATCAAACAGGTCCCATTGAAATTTCCGTAAGAATTGTTTGGTCACATTCGGTGTGTGAGGTCAGGCATTATCGTGAAAAAAAATCTTTTGACAGTAATCCTCTTCTTACACCTTAAATCTGTCCTTGGTGGACAACACTTCAACGATGATGACAAGCTGAAAGAACATGTTATCACATGGTTGAATACACAGGCGGTAACATTCTATGAAAAAGGCACACAAAACCTTGTGCCATGCTATGTCAATTGCCTACAAAATTTTGGAAGCTATGTAGAAAAGTAGTTTAACAGTTGTAGATTTTTGTACAACCAATATTTTTCCTGTATCTGTACTCGTTCATTTTATATAACCAAACGGAACTTACTTTCTGAACGCTCCTCGTACTTGTATTCAAGATATCTTTTATTGTGAACTTGCGTCACAAATATGTATAACATTTTTATGTGATCTCCAACATACTGTATTGTTTGGTACCTGTACTTCACAAATCACGCTTCCATCTTTCATAGGTGATTTTTTGTGATTTTCTAATCGTGGTCATTTAATGTGGAGTATTTGGGAGGCATTACTACAGGCTGTCCGATTCTTCGTGGTACGTTTCGTTTTCATGAGAAATAGCGTGTTGTAATTCAGGATCTAATCGTATATAACGCACCTGCAAGTCTGAATGAACGATGGTCCATACCACCATGTCCTTAGCACAAGTTAGCGTAAGTTGTTTGTAAGTCTAGGGACCGATGAACTTTGCTGTCTCTTACGTTAGCAAACATTTGAGATTTGGGAAGAAACTGGGCTGTTCAGTATCGGGTATAAGTTGCAGTTTCATTTTAGTAATTTTTAGCAGAGCATCTCCTGCCAAACCAAGTGAAGTAATGTAACGTAATGCACTGGATGAAGGCATGCGGCAATCTGCGAAGGGTTTTCGACACATCTGCAAGGCGTTGCATATTTATTTTCAAACATAAATGGGACTTGTCTACAACTTACACTTCAATAGATGCCACGAATTAGAAGCTCTTTGGTACTCGCCTTGTGTTATAGTCTGGCCAATTAATAATACTTTTGGAATTTCAAGACAGGATAAGTGATATTCCAGGAAAAGCAACTCATTTCTCACATCTCAGAAAGAAAAATTTGCTTTTAATTAACAAGAATAAACTTCCATACATCCCGTCCTGCCTGGTACACATTCTATGTGATTACACGACGTGCATAGACATGTCAGGCTAGTGTAACGTATGGAAGTTTGTGTGTGCCTGGAGAGTGTACTCGGATGGCCGAGAGGTTGAGGTGACCGCTTGCTCACTGCAGGAGATCCGGGTTCGTTTCCCGGTCCGGCACAAATTTTCATTTGTTACAAAATAATAGACACCTTATGAAGACGAGCTTAAGTTGGAAGTTTCTGCAAAATGCAATTTAATGTCTGTAGCTGCAAACCATCACCAAGGTCTGTTTCTTTGGAACAGACATTTCATAGGTTCTAGAGAAATATATTACATACAAACGACAGTATATAATAAAATACAAAACGACTACGGCATATTGAGTTGGTGCAGTGCTAACAGGTCAGTGTCAAACAAGGTATGTTGGGGGAGAAACTTTGGTGCCTGTGTAAATGAAAAGTATTTAATAAAACTTTTTTTAATTATCTGATCCATAAATTTGCTTTATTGATAAGGTCCGCCTTGAGCAAACACCAATGTTTTTAGTTTCTCCCATACATGTTTCGCTGGCTTTGCAGCATCATCAGTGGGATGTTTAATTCATACTGTCTTAATACCACATGTAGTTGTGTTTGTGGTTCTTCAACTCACAAATCGTCATTGAGAATTTTTGACAGTTTGTCATTTTGGTGAATTTGCGCTGTTTTTGCGTTGTGAACAAGCACTGTGGCACTTTCACTTCACTCAATGTTTATGTTATGTAAACAGTGCTTGTTCACAACGCAAAAACGGCGCAAATTCACCAAAATGACAAACTGTCAAAAATTCTCAGTGACGTTTTGTGCGTTGAAGAACCACAAACACAACTACATGTGGACCGTGACTGGAGCGCCTCAGTCCCCTCGGCCACCGCGGCCGGCGTGACTGTGTGCACAGTTATGAGTTACAGAAATTAGAACGGTCTTCACTACTGTGCTACAAACTAAGTTCAACACTGACCGAACACTTTCAAAGTCCAAACAGCAGCGGAATCGAAATATTTCCTACACTCAGCTATCTGAAACGGCCGTTTCGCCATTCTTATCTAAAAAATGTTCAAATGTTTGTACAGCTTATGGGACTTAACTAAGGGGTCATCAGTCCCTAAACTTACAAACTACTTATGAACTACTTACGAACTAGGACGGCACAAATATCCATGCCCGAGGGGGGATTCGAACCCCCGACCGTAGTGGCCTTGCAGACCGTGACTGAAGTGCCGTAGTCCTCTCGGCCACCGCGGCCGGCATTCCTATCTTATCCCAGATTGTTCCCAAACCTTCTCGAACGAAATTCGCCCCAAAGATGAACCTCCAATGCAGTGCCTGACATTGTAAACCTCGCCGCGAAGTGGCCGAGCTTTCCAAGGCGCCTAGCTGCGGAGCACGCCGCTGCTCGCCGACGGAGGTTCGAGTCCTTCCTCGGGCTTGGGTGTATTTGTTCTCCTTAGCGTAAGTTAGTTTAAGTGGTTTGTAAGCCTAGAAACTGATGACCAGAGTAGTTACGTCCCATAGACTTACAAACATTTGATTTTATAAACCCTTGGGTTCTTTTAACCAGCAAACTGTCTCCCTTGTCCTAATCGCAGTTACCCTCCACTTAAAAATGCGCCAACTGGTGTCACCTAATTACCTCCTGTGACCACCACTTTACACTGTAGTGAGTCGGTAATGTTACAGGTAAGAATTACCTCCCGCAACAATGGTTCATGGGCTTAAGTATTAAGAGAATTATTTTGTATTATTGGTTTTTACTCGGTATTATAGTAGGTATAAAAATGTTTTTGTGTATGTTTTCTGATGTTTAATGAAAGGCGCGGAAATCTTCATGTAAAGTTAAGTGTTCAACACCTCAATTACTCAATTAAATCGAAGTGGCTCAGTCAGTACCTTGTTATACTACTCAGAGTCTTGAGAAACACTCAAGAATTTGTTGGAAATGTGTTTTGTATGCCAAGGTTTTCGCAGATACACTGAATTTCCTTGAATCTTTTACATGAAACTCTCATTTTCGTACAACTAGTTTAGAGAATTTTCAAATGTTCAAAAAATTTAAGGGACTTAACTACTGCCGTCATCAGCCTCTAGGCTAACAAATTACTTAAACTAACTTCTGCTAAGGACAACACACACACACACACACACACACACACACACACACACACACACACATATATATATATATATATATATATATATATATATATATATATATGCCCGAGGTAGGACTCGAACCTCCGACGGTGAGCAACGGTGCGCTCCAGAGCAAGGCGCCTTAGAGCGCTCGGTCACTCCACCGCTCCTTGTGAATTTTCCATTTTATTTCTGTTTGGGCGGTTAGTCCTCGGTGCTTTACTGTTGTACCATTTCAATGAATTATCACCAAACAGCAAGTGACCTCTTCGCATACGTATATACAATTTTTTACATTTATTGACATCGAAGGGCAATTTCTTCTGCGTGAACCAAAATTCGTTTTCCTTCCGGCGTTGATGTATTTCTCAATCTTCCTGCCTTTAAATGGGATCGTCTGCGGATATCCTCGCGGAGTTTCGGAGGTTATCCAACAGGACATTTATGTAAGAGTGTATAGTAAACAGGAAGTGCCCTGTAACACTCCCCTGGGGTACTTCCGAAATTACTTCTTTCCGCCCAATGCTACTTCCAGTGGCCCAAGCGCATGCAACCCTCTAGGGGAAAGGTCTCAGGAGTAATTCACTCAAACTTGATGTTTCTGATTGTTGCAAATGTCTTACGGCGAACGTGGGTCTCCAATGCGATAACGCAACAGATGTAATCCACGTCCATATTTACACTCGCCTTAGTCCAATCAGTTAATCATTCTGCACACTGTAGAAATGTTTTCCCTCTTTATTTCATGGTTTTCATTTGACTTCCACCGTATAATGAGCACTTGTTTAAGGTTCTGGCAGTATGACAGGGCAATAATAATATATTATGCCCCACACAATGCAGTGAAATCCGAAATAAACTATTCTAGTATCTGAATAAAATACCTTAGAGATTCTAAATGAAAACAGTGTAATTTCATTTCAAATGATGTGACTGAATGTGTCACACTACTATTTGAAAGTGTGTTGAAAAAATTTATGTTGAAGTTTTACGTAATACCTCTATAAACCTAAAATATTTTGATTACTCTCTAAATGAGAGTATTTGTGAAAATGTCATAACGAAAAGTGATTGAAATCTGATATATTTTCAATAAATACTTTGTTCGCAATACTAGAGACATGATAAATACACACACTTCTGAGCTTGTTTCATTTTCTTTTTTTGAAAAATAAACAACGGAAATTTGTAATTTTTTGCAAATTTCAATATCATGTGTTGAAAATATGATTAGTCTCAGGATGTTAATTGTTTTGAGAACTGATAAAATGGAAGGACTAATAACTCTCAGCTATGACATCAATGCAATAAATTCTTAAACAGTCAAAATATTTATACATAAAGATGAAAGCATCTAAAATTTTTGGGCATTCAGAAACTACTTTCCCCAAACCCCTTGAGCTCCCTAAAACGCCAATCATCATCATCCCAAACCCCGTTTCTAAATATTCTAACAATTTGATTGTAGGCTACTTAGAGAATTTGCAATTAGAGGGGGCAATACTTCTCTGTGTAAAGTATGAGAAATTTTTTAGGTAGAGCAAGCTCTACTCTCAAGGTCAAACGATAATGAACACTTAAATACTTAAATTGATCGCTGATTGTAAGAAAATGTTATGCAGAACTGGTATTTCTCAATCAAAATAATTATTTGATAACTTTTTAAGTTGGTGGGAAAACAATTAATAATTTTGTTAAAGCATTCTATAAAAATATAAGGTACATAATATTTATACCCATTTTATGACATTATTAAAAAAAATTTATTGTCTTTTGTCATCATTTTACTTGTTCATCACTATCCATTAATTAAAATTGTTTACAATGAAACAGTCACCACTGCTCTGTTGAAAAGAGTTCATGAAAAATAATTAAAAAAACTAAAACATCTGCTTAATGTTGAAATTATACATCCCAGCTCAGTTTGCATACATCCAACTAGATCAGTATTTTGGAAGTGGGAACTACACATTGATCTTTTGACGATGGTTATTTGGAAACATAGGGTATCATCAAGGAGATATTATATTTCGTAGCTCAAGAGAGCTACTCGGGTAGCAGAGAACTTGTGGAGTGCACAAAATGTTCAAATGTTTGTTAAGCTTATGGGACTTAACTACAGGGTCATCAGTCCCTAAACTTACAAACTACTTATAAACTACTTACGAACTAGGACGGCACAAATATCCATGCCCGAGGAGGGATTCGAACCCCCGACCGTAGTGGCCGTGCTGACCGTGACTGGAGCGCCTCAGCCACCTCGGCCACCGCGGCCGGCTGGAGTGCACATGGGAGATTTTTAGGCAAGGCAATAATTCAAATGATCACTCGTCTATCGATATACATGCAATGAAAGTAGGCCGCATTCAGAAGAAATCTTCAACTGTCCAAATATTTACAATAAATGTTTCATAGTATTAGAAACAAAATTCTCGAATTTACTGCATTGCAGGAAAGTTGTCGCGCTCAAATAATCCTAGGGATTGGGAGTTGGCTGAGTCCTGACGTTGGAAGCTGCGAAATATTTAGCGAAGACTGAAATGTACAGGGTGTTCCATCTGAAGTTTCGGATTGCAGAAAGATTCTACTGTCCTAACCTACATTTCTCGTGAAGTCCACAAAGATAAGCTCAGAGAGATTAGGGCTCGGACAGATGTATGCAAACATTCATTTTCCCCTCGTTCTTTATGGGAGTGGAACAGGAAAGCAAGTAACTAGTAGTGGTACTGAGTACCCTGCACCATGCACCTTTGGGTGGATAGCGGAGTATGTATGTAAATGTAGATGTAGGCGTATACACTTATTATCTGTTCCACCCACCACCGATTGTCATACACGCGAGAACTTCAGGGGATGTAGAAGTCGTCTTGAAGAACAAAATGAGCATTGAAACCCATGCCGGAAAACGCCATTCAACGGCGCTAAGGTGAGTCCAAGTTACATGCACCGGCCCAAGCCGCTGGAATGCCCTCCAACAACTTCGACGCTTCGTAGGCGTCATTGGATGACGTTTTCGGGCATGGGTTCCTATGCTCATTTTGTTCTTCAAGACGCCTTATACATCCCATAGAAGTTTGTTGGTATAACTGAATAAATCTGAAACACACAGGCATATGGAACACACGCCCATTTCAGTCTTGGACGTCCCTTTACTTCCGGAAAGGTGCGCTAAGCGAACTTTTGTGACAGACATTTTCTAACTACTGGCACGAGGGGAACCGCGCTGTGAAGCCGGATTGTGCGAATTTCGCTTCACCCCTTATATGTGAGTATGCCTATGGTCCCCAGACCTCCGAGCGTTCTCGCCGAACATGACCTAACTTATCTCTTAATATTCTTGCTATGTGCGTTTGGCTTTACATGTCTAGTGATCTGTCTTACGCACAGTATTCTTTACTTTCAGTGTTCTCTTTTACAAAACTTTACATATGCAGATGCTATTAATGTTATGATGTGATGGATACTTCTTTAACAACTTGATATATGCTCACGGCATTAACTTTGAATTTGTTGGTTGCTGCCTTCATGAAATTGTAATGTAATCCACCAGAGTTATTTTTGCATTTTTGCCATATAACTTTTGTTGTAGAGTTGAGGATAATCACTGGTTTAATTTTAGTGCTAATTTTTCTCCTCCCCTGTACAATTTCAGTTCCGATGATCCCGACCCGGATGTAACGTGTCAATAAAAAAATCGCATTGACGTGTTTTACGGCCCACTTTAGATTTGTAGTTTTATAAGTTTTTGCAAACATTTTGGACCAAAATAATAATCTAAATAATAATTAATTAATTAATAAGTGTCTGAAACCCTTTTAGGAAAAAGAATTAAGTAGTGGCGGGTTTCGTACCACCGACCTTTCGCGTCACAGTTGAACACCTTGCCCACTACGCTACGGATATAAATCGAAACGGGAGTACTTTAATCTCATACTATTAATGGTCGTTGTTAACTGATGTTAATATGGCATTTGTAGAGATTAGATTATCATTTATCGTACGAAGAACGATGTGTTTTTGTTAATTCCTCAGTCTGCCGTTGCTTTGAATGACAACGTGTAAGTTACAATAAGAAAATAATCAAATACGCGAGGAATGTCACGTGACATTTCCGAACGGTTGGTTTTCGTTAATTCAATGGTGTCAAATATTCGTTATTTTTGCAAATATGTCTCAAACGATACGAGATATGAAAAAAAAACATATGACCTAAGTTGTGGAGGATGTTCTCCTCTACCAATTAGGTTATTCAATTTTCGTGTCAGATGTACGGTTCGTTTGCAATTACAATTATATTACAAACGGCAGTTTTTCGTTTTACTACCGTATTGTTTCTCCGAAAAATTTGGAAAAGGGAGGTTCTGGTCTCGGGCGGCCTACAATCATGTCTGTAAAATTTGGTGCTGATCGGATGAACGGTTCGTCTTAAAAACAGGGAACACGTTACGGACAGACAGACAGACATACAGTCCTAAATCGCCGTTATTTTTGCAAATATCTTTGAAACGCTACGAGATATGAAAAAAAAAAAAAAAAACATAAGAGAGAAAAGTTGTAGAGAATGTTCTCCTCTACAAATTGGGTTATGCAGTTTTCATGACAGATGAATAGTTAAGCCGTTATTTTCATTTAAATTTCGAACTGTCAAAAGACGATCGCAAAGGCCCACTTTTAGTGTTACTACCGTAACCTAAAATGGGCCAAAAGTATAATTTGCAACCTACGACTATTCTATTTTGAAAATCATAATAAGGTTGCTTTCTTAAACCGATATAATGGAGTGGAAATTTTGTACTGATGTTTGCACAGACACAAATGAACTGAGAAAACATCGCGGGTTTGCATAAAACGGGCAAACCCCAGCGATCCAGTTATCAGTATAATCATGGTACGTGGAGAGCACTGCAAACCAAACGATTGCGTAAGTGGGACCTGGGCGTGGTGAATTATGGACGAGTGCGCGCCGGTGGCGTCTTGCGGGGAGAGAAGCGACGATAAACAGGCGCGCAACAGGTAGCTTCCGTTCATCAGCCGCCGCCAAAGCGAGAAACAATCGCGCGCCGAATTATAAAAGCAGGCGCCGGCACGCACCACCACGCTTCGCCATTACGCTTCCTTTACTCGCAGATCGCAACAACAGCGTGGCTGACGGCTGTTTGTTTACTGGACAACTGCCGCACCAGCGTCCAGTCAGAGAACGAGATTCCTCACTGTCAGTCGCCATTATCACATGGATGTTCTCAATCAAATTCTGATGCTGACCACCAGTAATAAAACAGCTGTCACTAATTTTACCTGTTTGCATTTTTCTTTGAGTGGTATGCTCTTTTATGCGACTCACTAATACTCCAAAATGAAACTTTAACTCTGCAGCGCATTGTGCGCTAATATGAAACTTCCCGGCAGATTAAAATTGTGTACCGTAACCGGGATTCGAATCTGGGACTTTCCCTTGCCCTCGTAAGGCAAAGGTCGCAGGTTCGAATCCCGGTTACGGCACACAATTTTAATCCTCCAGGAAGTTTCACACTAATACTCGTTTCGAATGTCTACCAGGGAAATAATAATCGTTCCTTATGGTGTTCTGACAGCTATGTCACAACGCTCTGTTGGCGGACGACAGTGAAACCATTATTAGTACTTCTACTATATACCAGGTGGCAGCTGCCTTCAGAAGATCAAAAGCGACTTCGTCTTTCCAGGTGTACTATTTTTTTCGCTAGTGTAACTGTTGGTGCGTCACTCGAATATAGGTGTAATCTGACACCTAGGAATAGCGTGGGTAAGCTGACCTTGAAAATACGTACCTCATTAGCGTAACCTGATTCTCTCCCCCTTAACGTTTATCTTATTAGTTACCTTGAGTTTATTTCGTTATCTACGCTCGTATTTACTGATAATGTACGGAGACGATGGCACGGATCAGTGACCGTGCATACCATCACTGACGGATCCACAATCACACCCAATCTCGTCCGACTAAAACCGTTGTCCGCGCGTGTTTTTCCTCAGATCGACAAAGATATTAAAATTAGGCCGTGGAAGATACAGGTTGTACAGAGAATGTTCTAGTATTTCCGAACCAAATCACTGAAGAGCAGACTTCGTCCCATTTTCAGTGTGGAGAGGGGCTTCATCATCCAACAGAATGATTGCGTTCGACGGCATTTATGGGCGTTTTGACTCTAGCGTTGTAGTTTCTCCGATGTGTCTTCGTAGCGCTGCGCATTGTTGTGGTTCCACACTCAAATCCCTGCAGTCGAAGGGAGGAGACATGTATACTACATCTGTCTGCGTAAAAGTGTACTTTTTACTAAATATTTGTTATTCGTGTATCCGAGGTGGAAAATGCGTACCAGCCGGGTATTCACGTAGTGGGATGTGGAAAACCGTATAGAAACATCGCTGCTGGCTGGCTCACCTACCCATGTCGGGTGATTCGGCATACCTCCGCAGTCTTAGAAAGCGGCACCTTACGCGGCACGGCTAGCTGCAGTGTCACTGATAGCCTTTAAATATGCTGACAGCTTCTTTGAGCTTTGTGAGAGATCTTTCGATAAGATTCCGCTTTCGTTGTCATGTAAGACTTCACGCACTGACTTTAGACTCCACATAGCTGGCTCTGCAGTATGTCTGTATGTATAGCCCTTTGCGTTCTTTTACCCGTATTATGTTGCAATTTCTCTTGAAGGTTCTTTACAGAAACTATGTATCCTAGAGTATCTAGAGAACCGCAAGTTGTTTAGTCAATTGAAAATTCAAAGTCTGATTGCAAGCACGAAGTGTTAGCCTAAGTAAAGTTATGTAATCGTAATTACGTTTTGCAGAAAATTTTTCAGCAATCAGTTGTAAATATTAATTTATTCAGATCTAGATTTCGACCACTGTGTGCTCATTATCAATGCTTAAAACAAAACGGTTAAAACACATAAAACATTTCGATCTGCATGTCGGAGGTTCATGTTTTACGAGTTTTTACCGTTTTGTTTTAAGAACTGATAATGATCACCCAGTGGTCGAAATGTAGATCTGAATAAATTAATATTTACGACTGATTGCTCAAAAATATTCTACAAATCAAATAAACGGGCGTTGAACACAAGTGCCACCATGGCTGCTCTAGCTGATGGAAACTCATTGGTGCCTTCGGTACTAATGGTTAATGATTTGCAGCTTAGTGATGTTTGTCAATTATTTGATTTTCTGTGGCAAAATGATATTTTATGTGATGGATAGGTTCATAACGGGACCCACTCAGCGTCATGAGACGAAATAAAAAGTTCCATGGCAAAATAGCCACCGTACCGAAAATGACACGCGTGTTTCCGAAACTGCATGTAATTTAGTTTCTTGTAACAGAATAGGAGCCACATGATATTAATTTGTTTCGATTTATGGTTAAAATGAAGAAATAATAAATGTAAGACTGGATTTTAGCCTGCCGTCAACGACGTGATCACTAAAGAGGGAATACAACTCAGAGTGAAAAGAACACCCATCTCGGCCTAGTCTTTCGAAATGTACCACTCCAATACTTCGAATCCAATATTAGTGAATGCACGTGAAGGTTAAATTTGGAACTGAATGTCAGTTATCACGTCTTACCTCTACCTCACCTCGTTCAATATTGCGTTCTAAACAATTGCCAAATGCCATCAAGTCAGTGGTAAGAACTCATCGATTCGTCACTTCCAAAGCCATATTTAAATTCATGAGCAACCCGAGGTTAAAATTCTAATACTGATAACGACTGTAGGCTGGTACTCTTCAGACGTTATACATGCTGCTATATTGTGACATCATTAGCGTCTGTCGCGTGAAGTGCTTACCGAATATTGTCGGTTTTGCGCTCGAGTTACGATATTAGTTATTAAAAGAAAGGCGTTGTTCGTCGCGACGCGATCTATTTGCGAACCTTCTTTCACCGAGTTTCTCCTCAGAATGTGAAATAGTTTTGGGCACCCACCTAAATAAGGAGACATGATCATCAGAATGAAATAAGAGAAATCAGATGGAAAACGGAAAGATGTAGGAGTTCCTTTCTCCCGCGCGCTGTTACAGAATGTTATGAAAGCGGTACGACGTACACTCTGCCAGGCATTTAAATGTAATCTTCAGAGTAAATATATAGACCTACATCTACATACATACTCCGCCATTCACCCAATGGTGCGTGGCGGAGGGTACTCAGTAGCACTACTGCTTTCCTGTTTCACTCCCATATAGAACGAGGGAAAAACGATTGCCTGCATGCATCCGCACGAGCCCTAATCTCTGTGATCTTCTCTCTGTGGTCAGTAGTTAAAAATGGCTGGCATTAACGTTTTATTTCGACAGCGTGTTGTCATTGAATTCTTTGTTAAGGATGGAACATTTTCTGGCTAAATTGACCTACATTTCAACGTACCAATGGATATGTCTACATCGGGGCTAACAATGTTAGAGAAGATTGTGATGCATCACTTTAATCGAAATAAGTCGTTTTCTGCCAAAAATAATGAGATAAATCAAAAGGGTAAAAAACATAGCCTTAGTAATTTTGCATTAATGGAAAGTAAGAAATATAGATAAGATGGTCAATACTGGATGGTTACTGTAAAACTGTATAATAACCGTAGCGGGAATATGTCTGCAGAACGTAGCGAGATGGGTGATCTTTCTTCCAGCGATTCCAATTTGAGTTCGCGGAGCATTTCTGTGACACTAGCGCATTGGTCGAACCTAGCAGTAACGAACCTAGCTGCTCGCCTCTGAACTGCCTCTATGCCTTCCTTTAAATTAATCTGCTGCGGGTCCTCAACACTTGAGCAATACTCAAGACATAGTTTTACAAGAGGTTTTTTTTATCGCTCTGCAATATTACGCCTAGATAGCTGAACGACGCTATTATATCAAGCAAGCAAGGCTTCCTCGGCCGATTGCTGAATATTACCGATATTAGCTATCTGGGTATAAGGTCGTGGTCCAGAGCATGATAATCTGCGTGACGTTTCGTCTTCCACTGCTGAAGACTTCTTCGGAGGCTTTACATTGTCTGCAAAGGGACAAATCTGTAACTATTGAAAATCACGCGAAGTAATGTGGAAAATCAGACAGATTTTCTTAATATCCTACTAGTACTTAATACCTTTATTCTTGATGCGCCATATACCCATGTCTTATACGTTTTTAATTATCAATGTTAAGAAATGAGGAGGAGACTAAACAAGTTATAACACAAAACCCAATGGTATTCGTTAAACACCCCTACAAGATGGCATGTGAAGCCTCTTGGCATTCACCATCGAACTACCACCATGGAGCCGCGGCGGAGTGACCAAGCACATTGAGGCGCTATGCTCCGATGCGTAAGGCCGCTCCCCGTCAGGGGTTCGAATCCCCCCTCTGGCATGGATGTTTGTATCGTCTTTAGTATAAGGTAGTCCATAGGTAGTTTTTAAGTTTAGGGACTGATGACCCCGCAGTTAAGTCCCTTAAGCTTAACAAACATTTGAACATTTTTTACCACCATGGAGAACAAGAAGTAAAATTTGGATTGATTTTCTTGATTCTTGACAAACTATAATTGCCTGCAGCCTCACTCCGTTTCGTTATTGTGGTGAAGATCAACACATTCCGGTGAGAAACTCTTTCACATTCCTCCCTGCATTTTCGACTTGTTACCATTTTTACGATTCTCTCGAAGAACATTACGAGACGATGGACGACGTCTATCAAGCGGAGTATCGGTGTGTCAGGGAAGCTGGAACTGCCTTCTATCGTTAGGGTATTGTGAGGATAGCGGACTGATGGGAAAAAGTATGCAAAGAAATGGAGACTAAAAGTGACATGTAGTGCTACATTAATAATTTATCAAACATAAAGACTGTTTTTGTTAATTGTTGATCATTACTTTCAGTATCATCGACATAATAACAAATCTCTATAATAGTGGACGCCATGTGTGTTCTGTCGTGTAGCATGCTTACCTGCGATTCTTTCTCCCACTGCTCCGCCTCTAATGGTCGTTTTGTAGAAGGGACGTTAAATTCCGACCTACTTTCCTCTCTTCCTTCTAGCTAACTGCCAAACGCTGTTGAAATATTGGATCACTCTTCGAAACTCGTATTTGATGTTATTTATTGGGATTACAGTTTCCTGTTGAAATTTCGTTGAGAGATCGACCGGTTGCTCTTGCTATTTTCACGAGCGGAAGCCTCGCTCATTCTTCGATAGTTGGCTGCACTGTATTTTCGCTGCCTCGGCATTTGTACTCCTCCCAGACCGCTAATTTAAGTTTTGCGACGCCAGAGGTACACCTCAAACCAAGCGATAAGTAATTATCCGCTGCGGTCTCCCTACTGGAAAGCCGCTTAAGGCTGCTTTCATCCAGTTTCTAATTTTTCTCAAGTAATAGGGTTATCTAAAAAAGAAGCATAACGAAAAATTTGTCCCGGTTATCCGATGGAATAGCTGACTGCTTCAAAGTCTTTGATGTTAGATGGTGCAGGTAGTCGACTGAAATAGCCAATCAAACTAGGATACAGGCGTACTGCCTGTAGATGTTAATGAGATAAGATACGACAAGAACAGGATCGGGTCGTAATCATCAAATTCCTTGAGGGAAAAAAAGAGAGAGTATCGAAATGAGAATATTGGAAAACTTCCAATAACTTTAAGCAAGTCTTGGAATCCAGCATATATTATTGTTATTATTATTATATACTGATATATTAATCTATCAACATTAATTTTATATATTTCGACCAAATGAGGCATACTTTAGAAAAACTAAATTTTATATGAAGTTGAATCATTTCTAAATATTGCTCTGCTAAAAGATTTCCCTGCTAACGCACATTTTTTGAAAACTAATTACTTTGTGAATAAATATCCAGAAACATAATATACATAGAGAAATTGTGAAATATCTACTGAACATTTGAAAATTGGAATGTTATGATTGGAAAGAAGAAAATATGTGAGCAGTTGTTAGTACAGCTTGGTTTGTCATGTCAGTTGATAATGGTTTCCAGGCAAGATACGTATTTATTTAATTTGATGGCCCCTTTTGATGTTACTTAGGCATCATATTCTTACCTTGGTATTATTTGTAGTTTAATACATATCTTATTAAAGTCGAAGTAAAACCTGTATTTCCTAATCTTCGTTTGTAATGTCAACATGGTGAACATTCTCCCAACAGCCTGGCGTGGCAAAATGTTATTTATGGAACACATGGGTTCGTTGGGGCGATATGGAATAAATTTATAATGGCTTCCAGTCAAAATAGCTACTTCTTGAATATGGCTAAGTTGCATCGAAAGAGGTCATCAAATTAAAATCTTGCCTGGAAACTATAACAAATTAATTCCAGATCGCCCCCGACGAATCCATGTGTTCCATACGTGGTATCATTTTATTCTATTGTTATCTTCCAGTTCTAGAATTACGTTAAACGTCTTGTATGACCAAAGTGTAATATAATATAAATCAGAGAAATATGATTATATTTACCACTTGCTTGGATAGAGATCTAAGGAGATGACTGGAACCTGATATCAGCAGCAGCTTTAGGCAAGCCATTCTTGGACTCCCTTCTGGCGCTATTGAAGAAGACAGAAGGAGTACTCGGAAAAAAATAACGAACAAGAACAACAATCCGGCAGTAGAACTCAGGACGCTGTTCGCCCTCCGTGATGACATGAATGTAGTGGTTTTAGGAGCAGCCGGCCGCGGTGGCCGAGGGGACTGAGGCGCGTCAGTCACGGTCTGCACGGCCACTACGGTCGGGGGGTTCGAATCCCCCTCGGGCGTGGATATTTGTGCCGTCCTTAGTGTTAGCTAGTTCATAAGTAGTTTGTAAGTTTAGGGACTGATGACCCCGTAGTTAAGTCCCATAACCTATACAAACATTTAAACATTTTTTAGCAGCAGATAAAGGCAATGCGGCAGTACTACTGAATTCAGAAGGTTACTAGCAGGAGATCGACACATTACTGCAAGATCCGGCAAACCAACAAATGGGACATTTGTTACGCCTAAGATCATTGACCTTTTCAGCACTCAGGTCTGGACAGGAACACGATCAGACTGGAGCCACCGTTATCGAATGTTCAAATGTTTGTATAGCTTATGGGACTTAACTACAAGGTCATCAGTCCCTACACTTACACACTACGTATGAACTAACTAACACTAAGGACGGCATAAATATCAATGCCCGAGGGGGGATTCGAACCCCCGACCGTAGTGGACGTGCAGACCGTGACTGGCGCGACGCAGTCCCCTTGGCCACCGCGGCCGGCACCACCGTTATCACTACAACTATATGGCTAATATCCATAAGGTGAATGTTCCACTGTGTCCCTTATTGAACGCTATAAACTCGTGAGAACTGGCGCTCCAAAATGAATCAAGAACATACTGCTCACCACCTCTCGTAATGACGTCTAGCTAAAAAGAAAACAAAAACATGTAAATATTTCAGGACACCCATTGATGATGCCTTGAGACAAAGGCGAAACGCGTATGGGTGACTTATATATATAAAAATAAAACGCTTCATTCGTAGTAGCAAAAGGCGTTTACTTTAAAAACATTACAGTGAAAAACAAGGAAGGTTCGCGTTTAACGTTCCGTCGAGTGGAAATGACAAAAAGAGCATAAGTTCGGACAGTTTTTTGATAAGAATGGGGAAGGAAATCGGCCGTGCCGTTTCAAAGGAATCATTTAGGCATTTGCCTACAGCGATTTAGGTAAGAAGTTCGGGGTTAACGTCCTGTCGATATCGTGGTCGTTAGAGACGCAGCACACGCTCGGATAGTTCCTGCCAGGTATGGAGAAGGAAATGGGCTGTGTCCTTAGAAAGGAACCATCCCTGTATTTGTCCGGAGTCGTTTAGGTCGCAGTGTATTTCTAGCTCAGTGCATGTCTGAACACTAACAATTCAACAGTATAAAACACAGCTATAATAAAAGTGAATGTATTTTACATTAGAATTGCGTAATTTCTTGTTGAGATTAATTCTACTTTGAATAGAACGTAGTAGATTTTTTATAATAAATAAAGTGTTCACGATGAATGAAAGCAAATCATGAAGACCGTTTTCAGGAATCAGTTGATAACTGGACAAGTTGCAGTAAGTTATTGTTCATATATTCAAACAAAAAGCCTGTGTACTCGTTTACAAGTAGATCACATAGTGAGATATTCCTTAATAGGTATAATTCCATGTTATTATTCCCGGGCGCATCACAAATTTTAATTCAATACTTCACCTTTATCTTTAAGTGTAATTCCGTTGTGTCTTACTTGAAATGAGAAACAATCGTTGCGCAAAGTGTATTTTCGGTAATCTTTAAGCTAGATTTTGTTCCATTCGAAAAAATACAACATAAATTTATTCTATAACATTAATTTTAATACTGCACATTATGTTTTACAAGGAAGTAGTATCAACAGAAAGAATATTATATTCGTTGGTTCAAAAAATGTTCAAATGTTTGTAGAACTTATGGGACTCTACAACGGGGTCATCAGTCCCTAAGCTTACAAACTACTTATGAACTAGCTAAGACTAAGGACGGCACAAATATCCATGCCCGAGGGGGGATTCGAACCCCCGACCGCAGTGGCCGTGCAGACCGTGACTGAAGCGCCTCAGTCCCCTCGGCCACCGCGGCCGGCTGTTCGTTGGTTTTGAGATGTCTCAGATAGTAGCGTTATGGCTTTGGAGAAGGAAGTGTCGCCGAATACTTGTTTAGTGTAAGGGGTGGTCGCATATTTAAAAAGGGTGGAAAAGACTGGTCTAGGAAAACCACGGCAAACCTAAATCTGGATGGCAGGATCCGCAGAGTGCGATTCCAGTGTGATAACCACTGCGCAAACTCACCGATCTTAAATTATAAAAGTCTTACTTGCCGCGTACCACTTGTGAATAGTGACGGAGGAGCATGGATACTAGTCCACACGCACTCTCAGACACTACAGGGTGACCTCTTAGGTGAGGCTCAGATGTAGGCATAGACCTGTTCGAGGGCGGAAGGCAGGACTATGAGCACGAGTCATCGCGAAGTAAGAGGATTTTTGAGGCACGGAGGAGGGTTGACGCGAGCGCAGCAGCAGGGCGGACAGGTGCGCCTGGCGTGGAGGGCCGCCATAAAGGCGTGATTGCCGCGCCTCACGCCACGCTCCGCCCTGTCCCAGAGCTGCCAACCACACCGACCGACACCCCGCCGCCGAAAGTCGACACCTCGCTATCGACCTGCTCCGCAGCCCAATGAACACTGCAGGAGCGAACCCTGCAACCACCTTTCTGTTACACTCGCAGACATAACAAGGAAAATACGAGTAACTGTTTGCCTCTGTACTAATTTGAGTCACTTTCCTTTTGCCTTAGCTGTTCTTAAACTAGATAAATGTTGAAATATAATCGTCCTCCAGTCTTCAATAAATACAGGTGCTCCATCCTTTCTCAACAGCCTGTTGCGGAAATGCTGTCCTCATGACTCCGAGGAGTCTCATCTGCTAAGGAAAGTTTTGGTTTCGAACGAACATATCTGTATGAAATTTTGGTTACAGGACCATTACGTATATCTCAGTGTGTTACTGAGAGTAATTTTCCTGCAAGATTCTGCAAACGTTCTCTCGGTGTCATTCTTCTTCTTCTTTAGTTGGTTTGTAGCAGAGCGCTACTCCTCTCTCTTGTCTGCCTTCCTTTTCATTTCCACGTTGTATGTATTTAATCCAACGTCATTCACGATCTGCTGCATGTATGACATTCTTAACCGTCCCCAGTGATTCCTTCCCACATTACCTCCTTCTGCTATTTCGCTAAAGAAGCTAATTGCAATGCAGACGTCTTAACTACAAATGAAGTGTCCGTCAATACACCTAAAATCCATATGTATATTAACAATGAGAAATTTTGTGTCTATATTACACCTTAACGCTGAAATGTCTGGACGGATTTGGCTAAAATTTGGACTGAACATGGCTTATCCACTAGATTGACACACAGGCTACCTATAGTAAGCCATCGTGCAGTTCATGGCAGAGTACCCTTTGAGAGATTTTGACACCGTCTGATCGGCCACCACAACAGTTCGTACATGTATCTAAGTTATCATGGAGAAACCATTTATACTCAGCGAACCACCGCCTGCTGCATGACTGGAAGTCGGAGGAGGAGCAGGTGAGACGGACTAGTGGGAGATATAGAGCAGCATCTGCACTCCTCAAGAATCCTCACAGGGTTTGGCGGAGGGCACTTTGTTTACCATCGTCACTTCCTCCTATTCCAGTTGCGTGTGGCTCGTGGAATAAACGATTGCTGGTATGCCTCCGTTTGGGCCCTAATCTCTCTAGCTTTATCTTTGTGGACAATGCGCGAGATGTACGTAGGAGAAAGCTATACATGCTCTCGGAAGTATGAAAGAAGCCCGTACCGCAATACAGAAACTTTCTCTTCCAGCGTCTGCCACTAAAATTTCCTAATCATTGGCTCTTACTAAATGAGCCCGTAAGGAAGCGTGTTGCTCTCCGTTGGATTTTCTCTATGTCGCCTATTAACCCTACCTGGTACGGATCACACACTGATGAGTAATACTCAAGCGCTGACCGAATAAAGGTTTTCCAACACAGTTCCTTTGCTGACGGACTAAACTCCCTGAGGTTTCATCGAGTGAATGTCTCTCTGTCATCTGCCTTACCCACGATTAATTCTTCCATTTCAAATCACTCCATATTTTATGGAAGTGTTTCCTGTGTTTGTCTCGTATTGCGTGGATATAAAATAGAGACTATTTCTCTCTATGTAATCGCGACACCTTACACTTATTTATATTGAGGCTCGATTGCCATTCCCTGCACCATGCGTCAATTCGCTGCAGATCCTCCCTCATTTCGCTACCCTTTTCTGGTATCGCGACTTATCGATAAACTACAGCATCAATCGCAAAAAGTCTCATTGAACTTCCGATGTGATCTATGACGTCATTTGTGTATATTGCGAAAAGCAACGGCCCTATCTACATCTACATCCATACTCCGCAAGCCACCCGATATGTGTGTGCCGGAGGGTACCTTGAGTACCACTATCGGTTCTCGCTCCTATTCCAGTCCCGTAATGTTCGCGGAAAGAAAGATTGTCGGTATGCCTCTGTGTGGGCTTTAATCTCTCTGATTTTAACTTCATGATCTCTACGCGAGATATACGTAGGAGGGAACAATATACTGCTAGACTCCTCAGTAAAGGTATGTTCTCGAAACTTCGACAAAAGCCCGTACCGAGCGACATAGCGTCTCTCCTGTAGAGTCTTCCACTGGAGTTTATCGATCATCTCCGTAACGCTTTCACGATTACTAAATGATCCTGTAACGAAGTGCGCTGCTCTCCGTTGGATCTTTACTACTTCCTCTATCATCCCCACCTCGTACGGATCCCACACCGGTGAGCAGTATTCAAGCTGTGGGCGAATAAGTGTACTTCCTTTATTTTCGGACTGCATTTCCTTAGGATTCTTCCAATGAATCTAAGTCTGGCATCTGCTTTACCGACGATTGATTTTATGTCATTCCATTTTAAATCACTCATAATGCCTACTCCCAGATAATTTATGGAATTAACTTCTTCCAGTTGCTGACCCGCTATAGTGTAGCTAAATGATATAGGATCTTTCTTTCCATGTATTCGCAGCACATTACACTTGTCTACATTGATATTCAATTGCCATCCCTGTACCATGCGTCAATTCGATGCAGATCCTCCTGCATTTAAATACAATTTTCCTTTGTTACAACCTCTCTATATACTACAGCGTCATCTGCGAAAAGCCTCAGTGAGCTACCGATGTTATCCGTAAGGTCATTTATATACATCGTGAACAGCAACGGACGCACGACACTCCCGTGTGGCACACGTGACATCACTCTTACTTCGGAAGACTTCTCTCCATTGAGAATGACATGCTGCTTTCTGTTGTCTGGAAACTCCTCGATCCAATCACTCAAATGGTCTGATAGACCATATGCTCTTACTTTCTTCATTAAACGTCTGTGGGGTAATGTATCAAACGCCTTGCGGAAGTCAAGCCCTATAACACTACCATGGCACACGCCCGAAATTACTTTAACGTATGAAGACTTCACTTTTTCGAGAATGAGACGCTGCGTTCTGTTAGTAACGCCTCAATCGAGTCACACATTCGGCTTGATACTCCATACGCTCCAATTTATTCTTCAGGTGACGGTGCGGCACATTATCGAAGATTGTAATAACCACATGACGCATGATATGTTACTGGAAATGCACGTATATTACCACTGTTTGTATCAGAAGGAGAAAATGAGGAGATAGAAACAAAAGGATTCGATAGAGGCGGAGAAGAAGAAGGGGGGAGGGAGAATTCAAGTTGACAGAGGGGCAGGAAGAGCTGGGCAGAGAGAGGAGGAAGTAGGCGATGGACTACAGGAAAACTGGAAGAGAAATTACCCAGAAATTCTGGATTGTACAAAATGTGCACAACCTCCTGACGTGTATTTTTTCAAGCAGTATAAAATATATACAAAGAGAATAACAAAGATTGTTTAACTACGTTCCAGGAACATGCAGGCAAAATTGCTTGACACATTATGTGGAAGAACACTGGCTATGATACTGGTGGATAAAATTGTCTGTTGACATGGCGTTCAGTACAAATATAATGTAATATGTAATTGTGAAGTGATCAACTTGTTTTTCTTCAGAGAGTGTTTCGTAATTATTCGTACTGGTATGGACAGTCTTCACTTGCATTTGTAGTTAATCTACCTCTATTGCATTTGGCGTCTACAGAAACATCTACACTTACTTCTGCAGCTCGTGTGCAACCATACAAAAAAATAACACTCAGTAGTACGTTCAGAGATACGTAATGGTCCTGTAACCAACATTTCATACATATTTATTGGTCGTAGTGCAAATACTTTGCTTTTCTACTCAAGTAGCATTTCTCAAATACTTTCAAACAGATAGAACCGACCACAAGGAAAGCAGAAGAACGCGTTTCAACTACTCCACTGTATTTCCTCGATCAAATGTGGTGGCGATACCACACGCTACAGCAGTACTCTAGAATGTGACAAACATATCTGTACGTAGTCTCCTACACAGGCTCGTTCTTATCTATAAGTAACCATTCGTCTTCCCTGCAAAGAACCTGATGTGCTGCCTTTGTTATATGTTGCTTCGCGAAAATAAACCAATATCTAAATAAATTGAGTGAAGCATACCATTAATACGGCTGTGGAATATTAAAGCAATGTTTCTTCTTCCATCTCATTAAGTTACGTTTATTTACATTTAAAATAAACTGAACATACAAACAGAGCAGACACTACTAATGTGAGATGTTTTTCGTGACGACAACCAGCCTCGTAATGCTACAACATGAGCATTGAGTTATGCTGCATGAGAATGGAGAAAAGGAAGAAGAATAACGGGGAGAAGAGAAGAGCATTGACTTTAGTATTTTACAGACGGAAAGTTACAGGTGTTCGTTACTTATGGGAAATTTTAATAGGATGACATAATGAAATGCCTCAAACGTAGCAGAAAAGTGAATTGCGCCAAAGTGCAGGGCAGCTTGTTCCAGAGACGGGCAGCAGTGACAGCGAAGGAATTTGCAAATGTTTTTGTTTAATGAGCATTTTATACTGCTTTAACACATTTAGCCGGCCGCGGTGGCCGAGGGGACTGAGGCGCTCCAGTCACGGTCCGCACGGCCACTACGGTCGGGGGTTCGAATCCCCCCTCGGGCATGGATATTTGTGCCATTCTTAGGATTAGCTAGTTCATAAGTAGTTTGTAAGTTTAGGGACTGATGACCCCGTAGTTAAGTCCCATAAGCTATACAAACATTTGAACATTTTTAACACATTTAGTAGAAATTAAACACTTCCCGGGCGTTGTTACCACTGGAGAAGGCTTGTATGGGGATGGAAAGGCACTAATGCGGTACCCCGGGTGGTAAAGACCTGGTTGCTGTGCACCCAAAGTGCCATATCGATCCACTAAAGTGGTACCCGTCGGCGCACACTGTACGAACTTTGCTTCGTCGTGTCTCTCATCCACTCAGCCGAGGATAATTGGCTTTCTTGCTCCCCATTACAAGAAATAACACTGAGTCGATTGTAAGTGGAAGCTGCCGTGTCCCAAAGCTAATTTCCGAGACCGGAGTGGTCAGCGGATAATATAATCGTCGTGTGACACACATACGTGCCGGCCATTTGTTGAACTTTGGCGTGTAAAGGCCGCTCGCCGTTGTTTGTTTCCTCCGAGTGAAAGACAGGTGGCTCTCGCCACGGAAACGACTTTGAGCACTTCCCAAAATATACAGACGCCACATCCCAGCCGTTGTATTTGTTTGTAGCCTGCTGCAATAAAGCACCACAGTTCGTTTGTTGGAAATGCCTGCTAGTCCAGGGGCATATTTTCAATATCAAGCCGTTGTCAGGGACAGCGGTGGGAACAAATAAGCGATTTTTAAGAATTAGATCATGTGTTAGTATTAGTATTTCGTTAGTCGACAAATAAAACTGGGTGGCGGAAAGAATTTCCAGCCTGGAGCAGTCTTTGGTGGGATAGATTTAGTTGGTGTATTTTTGTCCCTGCTAATGGCAGGTGGTGTAATCAAGCAATATGGACATATGAAAGTTTCTGTCGGGGACGGGGCTCGAATCTGTGTCCGTTGCCTATTAGGCAGTTGTGCTATCCTTGCACCACCCACACGGGCTTCACACACATGCACGGACTACTCAAGCAAGTACTCCGTCCGACCCAAATTTCCATATGACCTACTTTGACCACTGTACGCCATGGTTCACACCTAACCGGCAGGAATCTGCTCTTCAAATACATATATTTAATGTTTGGAAACACAAGGGGCCAAACTGCTGAGGCCATCGGTCCCTAGACTTATGAACAACACATACCAATGACCGAGGGAGGACTTGAATCTCCGACGGGAGCGGCCGAGCAATATGTGACATGGTGCCTCACACTGCACGGCCATTACCGCGTAGAAAATCCGCACTGAAATAAGCGTCAGCCATCGACAAGGTGCATTACAATCAAGAATTGGGTATGTTCTTTAAATGTTCAAATGTTTGTAGAACTTATGGGACTTAACTACGGGGTCATTAGTCCCTAAGCTTACAAACTACTTATGAACTAGCTAACACTAAGGACGGCACAAATATCCATGCCCGAGGGGGGATTCGAACCCCCGACCGTAGTGGCCGTGCAGACCGTGACTGGAGCGCCTCAGTCCCCTCGGCCACCGCCGCCGGCGTATGTTCTTTTCCGAATGTTCATGAATATGTTTCATAATTGGAAAATGACGGAAAGGTCGGATGTCGAAATATCCTATTTCGTTAGCGATTGCATCCGGCACCGGAGAGAAATATTAACAGTTAATTTCTTCGTGAATGTCAAGGTTAGACAGCTTTCTATCAGTTCATTATCTAAGATACCGCCCCTCGAAACGGCGGTGTCACTAACAAGAAACACAGCGATGAACTTAGCATTGGCATGAGTCTCGCCTTTCAATGCGTGCGGATATTGCATAGAATTTGCAGACGAAACTTTCTCTTCCATATTATTGTTTGGCCAACAGTTTATTGAATAATTAACTTAAAAGTTAACAGAATGAAACTATCACTCTGCAGCGGAGAGTGCTCTGATATGAAACTTTCTGGGAAAGGTCGCAGGTTCGAGTCCCTGTTCCGGCTCACAATTTTAATGTGCCAGGAAGTTTCATATCAGTGCACACTCAAAAATGTTCAAATGTTTGTATCGCTTATGGGACTTAACTACGGGGTCATCAGTCCCTAAACTTACAAACTACTTATGAACTAGCTAACACTAAGGACGGCACAAATATCCATGCCCGAGGGGGGATTCGAACCCCCGACCGTAGTGGCTGTGCAGACCGTGACTGGAGCGCCTCAGTCCCCTCGGCCACCGCGGCCGGCTCAGTGCACACTCCGTTGGAGAGTAATAGTTTCATTCTGGAAATAACACTTAGGCTGTGGCTAAGCTGTGTCTCTACCATATCCTTTATTCCAGTAGTGCTAGTCTTGCAAGGTTCGCAGAACTTTTGCGAAGTTTGGAATGTAGGAGGCGAGGTACTAGCATAATTTAATTTGTGAGGACGGTCCGTGAGTCGTGTCGGGATAGCTCAGAGTTAGACCGCTTGCCCACGATAGGCAAAGGTCTGAGGTTCGATCCCCGGTTCCGGCACACAATTTTAATCTGCAGGAAGTTTCAACTTTAAAGTTGTTTGCTTTTAGGATTAACTGTGGCGGGAACACGTCTAAAATGCACGATTGATGTTCGCGATCGAGGGGAAATTTGTCCCATAGATGGAAGGCCGATCATATACTGTTTACACACATGCTATCCTCTTTTACTTATACCCTGACTGAAACGTTTGTGATACTTCTACTCGAAGCATCTTCATGAAATATGAATAAAGTAATCGCTTTTCGTTTGAGCTGGTCCATTATATTTTCTTCGGCGTTGCGGTTTCTGGGCAACAGAAAAGACATTATTCCGCAAATATTGGGATGTGCAGAGAAGTTGTGCACAGCTTTTCTATTTCTCTCAAGATCATCTATACATCGTTTGATTTCCATTCACGTCAGAAAGTCCTTATTGAACAATAAACGGGAAGGAGGCAGTTTACTGATTAGTTCCATAATTGTATGTAAGTATGGCTGCATGATACCTATTGAGTTCAATAACAGAAGTATGTATTACGTCACAAAAAAGGAGCTACAAGATTCTGAATAAGTAGCCTGCTAGGAAATAGAAGTTAGGTTAATATGTTAGTTGGCACACTTCCCCTCCTGAGCAGGTGTTACAATCAGTTACTTCTGATGTTTGGTGTCAAGATAACTTCATATAAGTCCAGTAAGTTCAAAACCAAAAGAATATAGATATTTTAGCTTATTTTCAAATTTTACTTAGTTACCTGCCAGGAGTTAGCGCGCAAGTGATCATAAGCCTAGTTGATAGCACTATTCGCCTCTTTCTGTGCTAAAGTTTCCGAACCAACGAACCAGCCATCCAATAAATTGATTAAGAGAAACAAGAACTGTAGAAGTCCGCGGGATCAAGCACGTAGTCCAAGACCTTTAGCAGTGGTAACGATCGCTACAGTATATGCACGTTTTCGCCATAAAGGTAGCCGTAATTGAGTGGCTGCGACGTTGGCGATACTGCAGCATACGACGAAACTTTTATTGTGTCTCCATTGCCTCGTCATGTGTGGGTAGTGAATTTTGGAGAGCGTATTTCACTTTTGATAGTTTCATTTGACAGAAAAGGAACGAATGGACGGTCGTATTTGCGTGTATTCAAGTCTGAGACAGGAGCACGTGATAGCGTCCGCGTCTGCTCTGCTAATTGGCTACTCTGAGAAGCGTGAATACTGCGCCACCAGCCACTCCTGCCGTCTGTACAGGCAATTAGTGCGCAATATTACTATTTATAACGCTTAGAAACTGAAGATAAATGGCACATGCGTCTCGCAGACAGCAGCAAACGAGTATGTGAAAAATATCACAGTACTAAACGATGGAAGGAAATTCGTATGGGTTTATAAATTTGTTATAGCCGCAGCAGATCAAATAACGGAGAGTGGATCGTTTACATGTGGTTTTAAACGAAACAGACAACTATTTCATTTACTTTGTTTCATATGAACATAGTAATACCCCATGTGGTCGGTATCCTAAAAAAAACGTTTTATTACTTTTTCATAGGCACGTGCGATTAGAAGTTAGACAAATCGTATCGTATCAAAAATACTTCTACAAAATTTGAGGACAAAGCGTATCAAAAATCTTTTCACTCACCATTAGGGCGGAGTCGTCACACTAAAACGAGAGACAATGATCTCGGAAACAAATTGGATGAAAATCCTTAGTTTTTCACATATTGATACCTCTTAGCGTTCAAAGTATTTCAGGTAAGACACTAAGAACTGAAGTTCGTAAGGAGACATAATTTTGGCAGAAAAAATGTATTCGCAATTTCAAATATGAAGCAGCATCAGCTGTACAATTTTTTGTGACATGAAAATCTTTGCCGGGCCAGGATTCCAACCCGCATTCCCTACTTCTCGTGATGCTCGCGTTAACCATTGCGCTATACGTGCACTCCTCCAGGAACCAGCCGATCTTCCGTATGACAGATGTCTCTACTACACTTGAGTGCTCGTACATTCATCATATTCACAATTGGGAATACACTTCTTGTATTCTTGGCAGCCGTAGCCCGTCCCTACACACATGCATGTCATCATTAATACGATCGTTGCAAATCACAATTTCCACAGTGCTTTACTAGGCATGGTCCTGTTTGGAGGTGGTATGCTGTTGCCTTCCTCCGACCTTCGAACTGACTTACCCAGCCAGTTATAGGAGGACATACACTTTAACGTGGGTTCCGATAATTCTTCCACTAGCCTATTTTATAGTCACTCGAGAATTCATAAAGAACTACTTCCCTTGCAATTATTTATTTATCTCATTGCGGATTTGCACCGCCTAGTCATACCTTCATGCGCTAATGATGCACTGAAAATTTTACGTTCGTTGAATTTTAGACTTGTCACGAAATAAATTTATTTACGACGATTTGAATTTATATGACAAATATATTCAAGTTTTGATGTTAAAATCATAAAATAGTTTCTCCAATCATTCACGTTCATTCCTAAAGTTACGCGGTCGCTCCAACAGCTTTGGAAAGAGTTCGAATGCTTAAGACAGATATATCACGAAGTTTTACGAATGCTACCCATGTTACGTGACACGCTGCTAATATCTTGAAATATTTCTAAACTTCTTCGAACTACTGAATAAATAACGTAACAGAAGCTGGAATAGAGGACTTGTCTGTAGAAACGGAACTGAATTCTGACGTAGAATGCATTGTGGCCGAGTAGTCGACCCAACATTTTCGAGAACACTATGAGTAGAGTCTTAGGTGATCGATGACATACTGCTGTGAGCGGCGAATAAACTATTCCAGGTGCGTAGTTATACAGTCCCCCCCCCCCCCCCCCCGCCGCCACAAAGTCCTCCTCCGCCACTGATCTGTTTTATGTGCAGGTTTTTGTCAGCAGCATACGTATGTTTACCAAACTCATGGTACGAAACTGCATTCAAATAATCTTTTAACAATCGGTTTCGGTCTAAAACCATCGTCTGGAACGAAAAATTATTGCCGCGCGGGAGTAGCCGAGCGGTCTGGAGCACCACGTTACGGATCGCGCGTCCTCCCGTGTCGGAGGTTCGAATCCTCCCTCGGGCATGGATATGTGTGTTGTTCTTAGGTTAGTTTAACTTAGTTTAACCCAGATAGCGCTGACGTCCTTCCAGAAGGACGAGAATTGTGGCTTAGTTTTTAATTCTTGTAGTTAAGAATTCGCGCACAGTGCCGTATTTAATTTTTGTTTTAATTGCCTGCTCCCATTTAAGATCAATTTCAGTTTGTATTGTTGATTTCAAAGTAATGGCATAGGACTGCAAAGTTGACGTTCATGCTGAAGATATTTACGACATACTCGCAATTGGGTTTGTATTACTTGAACATTCTTTAATTTTTCTGACATTTATATGTATACATTTTATCTTAAACAGTATTTTGATACTAATGATTCGCCGCGGTGGAGTATCCGAGCGATCTAAAGCACCTCGCTGCAAAGCGCGCGGTTGCTCGCCGTGGAGGTTCGAGTCCTCCGTGGGGCATGGGTGTGTGTGTGTGTTTGTCCGTAGGTTAGTTTACCTAGGTTTAAGCAGTTTGTAAGCTATGGACTGATGGCCACGCAGTTTTGTCCGATAGATTTACAGGCATTTGAACATTTTTACTTACGATTCATCAGACGAAAATTCTAAAACATTTATTTTGACGTCCTTCCAGAAAGACGAAAAATATTCAAAAAATAATGGTGTGTTTGTTAAAAAGAATCACTTATGTTTTAGTTTAGTCATATGAAGGTAATTTATACCTTTCGAAATAAAATTAAAACCAAAATAATTCCATGTTATCTGGGGTAACTAGTTTGTAAGTCAAGGGATTGATGACCAACGTAGTTTGGTCCCATAGGCTTAGAAACATTAGAGCATTTCCTCTTTTCAACATAGTTAACATTAATAGGTTCATATGTCATTTCGTACGACAACCTTTTATATCCCAGCTTTACACAACTCTGCCGCCTGGCTGTTAAATCAGTAGCGCTTTACACCAAGAAATTCCTGATGTGGCAATTTCTGCTTGAGATCTTTAATAGTGAAACGCCTGTTATGGAGGATTGATTCGTCAAAATCTTGTGTCAGATCTTCATGAATTACGAACATTTGAACATTTTTTAAATTGTTCAATATAATAAGCATGACACTCACGAATAAAGCAAACTCACATGAGCTTATAAAAAGATAAACTATAGGAACACTCAACAGTGTGGCTATGATTGCTAGTGCAGGAAAATCATTGTGTACTATGCTGTTGGTCATGAGATTATTACCTCGTATAAAATAAATGTTTATTTTTGAGACAGATCTAGACTCAGCATTATCTCTGATAATGATTATAAGATGAGACATTGATAAAATTTGTGCCGGGTGCCCTTCTTCCTAGGCCGTCGCTAGATGGATAATGGGAGTGCACGGAATACCTAAGCACGCCTCTCTCCACAACACACACTCCAGTTGCGCTGTTTTTAAACGCGAATCAACAGTACTGAGCTTCTCCAATATCGAAATAGCGCCTACATACTGTCAGCTAGCAGAAGTCTACTGGCTACTTGTTGGGGCAGCACACAGCCGCCTGCGACAGTCGTCCCCCTGCAAGGCGAGCCGAGTATGCTGCCGTCTGCTTCGTTGAGACAGCCGCTGCTTCCTAGGGGTCAACGCAAGCCATCGAGTAACCGCCGTCTGATACTGTGTGGCCGTTTTACTGAATAAAGATCATTGTTATTAATGGAGCATCTCTGATTCCACGACAGTCGATGATCTGTAGCATGCACCCAACAGTCCTCACAACATCCTAAGATTTAATAACTTCCGCTGCCCCAGCAATTTTACACGTTTTAGAACCTCCTTAGTGTGCTTGTTTCCGAGGTTAAAACCTTTTTATGGGGGACAGTCAAATGAACGCGGACACCCTCCACAACGGAAACAATTCCACCACACTTACTTACTTACTGCCAGGGCAATTTGAACCGAAGCCGTCCTTAGCCTCGCGTACGACAGAGCGGCATTCCTCTCTATCCTCAGCTTCTGCTTCATTCCTTCCCGTCTTCTGCAGATCCTTCCTAACGTCATCCACCCAGCCCATTCTTGGCCTTCCCAATCGTCTCTTTCCCTCCGGTCTCTTTTCCCTCTGGTACCGTAAAACGCGACACCTTGTCTCACCACATGACCATTTCGCGTCGTTCTTTAACTTTTGATTATGGCTGCTATGTCTGGCTCTTTGTGCACCTCCCTGATCTTCTTTTATCCTACAGCCATTATTTTCCAATAAGAGTTCATATATTTTCCACAGCATCTCATTTTAAAATGTAATCAATTTTCTTACTGTCTTCTGTGTCATTGTCCGTCTTTCGTTGTGATAAATCACTGTTGCTCTGATGATTGCTTGTACATTCTCAGCTTCCATCTATACGACAGTAGTTTGACTTAAACAATGAATGCAATGCATGCATAGTTCCGTTTCCTGCTTGTATTCTTGTTAAAATTCAAGTCTCAAGATTGGTGGTGTATTCAGTTAACACCTAAGTACGGCGTGCTGTTTGCTGTTTCTAACATCGTGCGAGGTGGCGCAATGATATGACACTGGACTTGCATTCGGGAGGACGGTGGTTCAAAGCCGCCTCCGGCCATCCTGATTTAGGTTTTTCCATTATTTCACTGAATCGCTTCTACCAAATGCCAGGGTGTTTTCTTTCAAAGGGCCTGACCGAATTCCTTCCCCATCCTTAGCAAAAATCAAATAGCGCGTGTACTCCATCTGTAATGACCACGGCGTCAACAGGACGTTAAGACCCAATTTCCCTATTTTACTGCATCAAATGGTACCTTTTTGTAATTATAATGATCTGTATGTTCTCTCTTTTACTCGTTACTACGACTAGTTTGGTATTAGTCTCAGTTTTCGTCAGTCTCTTGCTTCCAGCTTGGTTCATCAGTTTTCTTCCTATCTTCTCCAATTGCATCAGGTATTTACCAGTTAGAAACCACTGGACAAGCAGACGGCTCCTGTAGTTGAAGAAGAGGTTACAATGACCACACTGCAAATTATGGAAACAGCTGTTGTTTTGAATTAAATGATTCAATGTCTGTCGTTTATATTTCTTAAATGGCCGGTTTCGAGCCAATTGCTCATCTTCAGATCAGTCTTTTACAATTACAGTGTAACTTGTCCCTTACTGAACACGATGTTCACTGTCGTACGATAGTGCGACGATGGAGTGGCCGAGCGTTCTAAGGTGCCTTGCTGCGGAGCGCGCGGTTGTTCGCTGTTGGAGGTCCGAGTCCTCCCTGGGCATCGGTGTTTGTGCTGTATAAGTTACTTTAAGTTAGTTTATGTAGTTTGTAAGCCTAGGAACTGATGACCAACATAGTTAAGCCCGTTAGATTTACAGACATTGAACATTTGTCGTACGACAGCGGAGATGGGCAGGTGGTTAGCTGGCCCGGCCATTTAAGAAATATAATCGAGCTAAAGACTAAAATTGAAGCATTTAATTCAAAACAGGATCGCGATAACTCTCTTAAGTCTTGTTTTGATAAAGCTGTTGATTTCTTTGGCGGGGGAGGTGAGGGGTGTCTACACTGTCGACTGTGACGTTTGCCCTCAGCCTGGCACCACATTTCATTCCCGGGACAGAAGGGTTGCACGATAATGGGCACCTCCACACTGCCTATCGGACGAAGGCTATGCTGCAGGCTGTGATTTTCACATCTTTGGTGACCTAAAGAAGAACGTGGATGGACAACGGTTTCAGTCGGATGTACGATTTTCATTTGACTCGCCATTATAAACAGTCAACATTGTTGTTACGGGTGTCCAATTTTTTGGAACGTCCCTTCCTCCCTTTTGCCGCACATCGCGTGCAGCACTGGCACTGCTGCAACACAGAGTACATCATACACGTAGGATTAACTTCCTGAGCTAAATCAAACTGGTAAGACCTTTAGTTTATAACGTAAACATTTTTTTTTGAAAATGAGGAGAGAATAACCAAGTGTTTCCAAACTGACAGCAACTTTTCTACATCATCGACGAAACTAACCCATCGCGTAGTCACAGGCGAAGCTATCCGCAGGAAAACACAGAATCAATTAGCATACCTTGTCACTCATCCCTTGGTCAAAGACGGTGATTACGTGCCGTTGCACTACGGCCTGCTTACAATTCAATATAACACTAATAATGCGGCACTTGACGCAGATGGTGAATTACTATGACAATGTGGGAAACTGTGGCAAATAGTTCATTTGGATAATGTGGTGTTTCAAACGTATTTTTGTTGGCTTTAGTCTCTTTATTGCATTAATGAACATATTCTCCAGTCTCCTAGCCGTACATTAGCTACTACACACGTTTATTAGAATACAATTCTTTTAAACTGTGCAAATAAACAGCTTTTACGGATGCAGCATCACATGTGCTACAAAATGGTGCAGTACTTCTACATATTGAGTAAGTCTCTACGTTTGGCTCACCGCCATAGTTTATAGCACTACGTATATCTCTCTCACAGTTCAAACAGTTCTTAGATATTCACACGTAAACTGCGGTACCGGAAAGAAGATGTTAATACTAGCGTCGACGCTGTTACACCCTAGTGGCTCCCAGGCCACCTATTTCCTTCCGCTAGCTCGGACACCGACGAGAGCTCGCTATGTGCACCTCTCTCTCTCTCTCTCTCTCTCTCTCTCTCTCTCTCTCTCTCTCTCTCTCTCCTTTTTTTTTCCTCTCTCTCTCCCCCTCTCTCTCTTTCCATCCACAACCTGGTAACGTGACCACTGCTTGAATCAAGTTAACTCTTATATTTTGGACCATCAAGTACACATTATTTATTTTTAATAAATTCCGCAAATAAATAGGATATTATTAAATAATACCTTCCTTTTCTTATCATTGTAGATATTTTTTCAAATATACAGAGTGTTCAAAAGTGTTAAATTCTTGGAGAGGTGGTATTATTAATCGAAACAAGAAATAAGTTCAATGAACAAGGGTACGGAAGGATATACTTTCTGAGATAAACACGTGTTTATAGCAAGGACTGCGCGACGATTGGTTGCAGATAGAATAGTTGCACTGGCAGAAGAAGAGGTGTCTCACTCTCCTATGCGTCTGATACTTTACTAGCAATTGCTGTACCCTTATCCTTTACAAGCCGTTCAGTCTCCAAGTTTACAAGAACATCATGGCATACGGCGATTCTCTCAAACGGCAGTTGCAGAAGTGTGGTTACATTCAAGATTTGATTCACCGATGATCGATGATGCAGGGTTCACAAGAGATGTATGGCAGATATAAATCCCCAATAATTCTGGAAAGAGAGTATCAACAACAATTCGCAATCAATATATGGGCAGGCGTACTTGGCGACAGATTAACAGGGCTTTACGTACCACGAAAAAAGTTTAAATGGGGCCCATTATCTGAACTTTCTCATTACTCTATTGCTTACACTGTTGGAGGATGTCCCATGCCAGCAACGAATTGCTGATGTCGTTCATGCTTGATGGCGCACGAGCACACTTACGTCTGTGTGCACGCCGAACATGTGACGCAAACTTTTCAGGACTGCTTGGTTGGTGGGGAGAGCCCACACCTTGGCCTGGTCGTTCCCCACACCTCAATCCCCTAGACCTTTGGTTATGTGGATACTTGGAGAAAGTGGTCTACGCAAGTCCAATCAAATATGTGCATACGCTACAGGCTACAGTATTCAAAGCGTGTCAGCAAACTGTCTGAACTGCACTCCTTACGCAGAAGAGCAGAGCAATGCATTACCATGGATGGAAGCTACAAGGAACACTTCCTGCAAACACGTTTCTATTTCACAAACTATGCGGTTGCGAACCCATGTTTATTGGACATATTTTTCTTCTTTCGATGAGTAATATCACCCCTCAAAGTATTTTTTTTTCAAACAACTTGTATAAAGAAATCAAATTTTACGTGCTACGTTTAATGCTTCCAACCTGAACATCTACAGTGTAGTGATTTTTTTTCAGTTTAAGAGGTCAGCCGCTGTGTTCATCAAATAACATTTCCGCCTTGTCCATCATGTGCTTGTGGTTCGTCGGTTTTGGCTGATCAGTTTAAAGGGGAGCCCGACGCCCGTCCTACCGCCAACCCATTCCCCCTTCCCAGGGAGGGAAAATATAAGTATAGACCAACTGTCTGCGTACAGTGTTACCGATTAAAATTTGCGAATATTTTTTTTCCAAATGTTCGTGAATCGTGTAACTGAGGCGGGACTTGGGTACCAGCCCGGTATTCACCTAGTAGGATATGGGGAAACTGCCTCAAAACCACAACCTGGCTGACGGCACACCGACGCACTTCGTTAATCTGCCAGCTGAATTCGAAGCGGGGCCACTACAGCTCACGGACTCGGAAATCGGCACTTTAAACCGCGCGGCTACACGGGTGGGTGTAATATTTGTGCAATATTACATTCCTTGAAGAACTTATAAATAGATATTAGCAAATAAAAAAAAAAAAAAGAAAGCGTAGACTAATCTTTGCATGTAATAGTGACGTAATCTTTCTCTTGGCACACAACAATGGTTCATGTTAACAACGGAAATACACTTTTATATCTATAACTCTGCAAAACAATCATTATCGAATTTTTAAAGATGTTAAAAGCCGTCGTATTATTCATCATTTAATTGTGTGAGCCGAGGCGGAGTGGCCGATGGCATTGAGGCGCTATGCTCCGATGCGCGAGGCCCTTCCTCGTCGGAAGTTCGAATCCCCCCTCTGGCATGGATGTTTGTGCTGTCTTTAGTATCAGTTACTTTATAAGTAGTTTGTAAATTTAGGGACTGATGACCCCGCAGTTAAGTCCCATAAGCTTAATTTAAAAAAGAAAAGTGGTCCCTTTCAGGAACATATAAAATACGCTCCAGCTCTACCTGTAAATATTCGGCTGGTATTCTGGTGTTGCGGAACTTCTTGGAAACAGTAACTCAACATTACCTAACTCTAAGTTACACAGCTGGCTGGCGTGCCTCAGTCCAAACATTGTCATTCAACATCAGCTTCTCATAACCAATGTATACGTATCAACTACACTGAAGAGCAAAGAAACTGGTATAGACAGGCGTATGCAAACACAGAGATATGTCAACACTCAGAGAACGGTGCTGCGATAGACAACGCCTATATAAGGCAGGTGTCTGGTTGCCATGGCGGGTCATCACGATTTAAGTGAGTTTGAGCTTCGAGCTGTAATCGAAACACAGGAGATGGGACACAGCATCTACGAGGTAGCGATAAGGTGCGGATTTTCCTGCACAGTCATTTTACGGGAGCATCGTGAATATCGGGAGTCCAGCAAAACACCAAATCTCCGACATGGTTGCGGCCGGAAAGATATCCAGCAAGAACGGGACCAACGACGACTGCAGAGAAGCGTTCAGCGTGACAGAAGTGCTACACTTCCGCAGATTGGTGAAGATTTCAATGCTGGGCCATCGACCAGTGTCAGCGTGCGAGTCGTTCAACGAAACATCATCGATATTGGTTCTCGGAGCCGACGGTCCACTCGTGTATCGTTGCTGACTGCACGATGCAAAAGTTTACGTCTCTCCTAAAGCTCGTCAACACAGACATTAGACTATTGATAACTGGAAACTTGTTGCTTGGTCTGACGAGTCTCGTTTCCAATTGTATCGAGAGGATGGACGTGTTCGGGTATGGAGACAACCTCATGAATCAATGGAACCTGCATGTCACCAGGGGACTGTTCAAGTTGGTGGGGGCTCTGTAATGGTATGAGGCGTGTGCAGTCGGACTGATATCGGACCCTGATACACCTAGATACGACTCTGACAGGTGATACGTACACACGCATCCCGGCTGATCACCTGAATCCATTCATGTCCATTGTGCGTTCCGACGGACTTAGGCAATTCCAGCAGGACAATGCCACACTCCACACGTTCACATATGCTACAGAGTAGCATGGCACCGGCAACACTCATCTGAGTTCAAACATCGCCGCAGCATTATTGAGCAGATCTGGGATGATTTGCAACGTGCTGTTCAGTTTCTTCGAATCTTCACTGTTTATCGCTAGGTAATCCACGAAGTCCTACTTCATTTCTTTTTGCGTTATATTTTTCAGAAATGAAGCCAATAATACAATTTGGCACTGCTTACAAATCAACAGTGATTAGAAATGACGAACTGAAAACGATAACACGAATTTGCAACAGTCTCCAACATTTAAGTATGGACGTTGACGGTTGCTTGGTGATATGTGCACACCAGCAGGAGCGCGTACGCTGTTGGCTTGTGGACTTAGGCTCATATCGCAATGAAAATAGCCTTTGTCACGTATCCTTTATAAAAGTTGGAGTATGGTGGTAGCTTTTATAAAACATTTGTCAAAGAACTGTGACAAAGTAATACTAGTGTATGTGCTCTTCGTATCTCGTGCACCGGCGTTCACATGCAAATGTCAACATGGGTTTTGATTAGTGTAGGGAAATACTGTTATTACGTTTCTCCAGGCCATGCATTTTCACTCAGAGTATGAAATAGTTCTTCATGATTCACAAGTTCACACAGTCGAACTCAGCATCGCTTCATACCATTACGGTTGTATGAGTTGTGTAAGCGCTCAGCGGGCTGAGTGACGGTATTGAATTAGAGGCGGCCTAACTGGAGCTCATATTGCGCGAGGCACGGCAAAAGCTCTCCCCCTTTGTGACTGAATCTCCATTTTAACTGTGATAGCTTATATATCATACGTGTTTCATAACCGTCGAGATGCTTTATCAATCTTTTGTATTTTTTTCTTTTGCTTGCCTTTGTTTTTCATTCCAACAGTAATTTCTTCGCTCTAATTATGTGAAGCATCAAATGTTTTTCGTTGTTCAGGTATATTGGAAAGCACGCTGTCTTCCATGGCGAACTTGATGGAGAGCTGTAGCGCCGTAGCATATTTTAAATGGGGGTGGATTGTGTGATAAAGCACAGATAGCGTCTGGTCGCCGTGTCGTCGTCTACATCTTGATCCATTCTCCGTGAGCAAACGCACGGTGTGTGGCGAGTTAATACGGAACGAGTTTCTCTGGAGTTCTTCTTTGTCCTCTGTCAGTCCCAACACATGACAATCCCACAATTCGCAGCAGTACTCCAAAATTGGACGGATAAGTATCGTGTAGGCAGTTTCTTTAGGAGAACTGCTGCATCTTCCAGGGGTTCTGCCAATGAAACGTAGCCTTTGGTTGCTGCGCTGTCTAAAGCGTCAGGTCGCGTCGTCGCTCTCGCCAGAGTTTAAGAGTGCTTTCTCGAGCATGGGTTTGTGTGTTGTCCATAGCGTAAGTCAATTTAAGTAGTCAATTTAAGTAAGTCTGTCGACCGACGACCTCACCAGTTTGAACTTTTCTTTTTAGAGTTTTTATTTTATTTTTATTTATTTATTAATTTTTTGTAGCTTTTGATTCACGATATACCCTGTGCGTTATTTCCAGATTCGTTTGTTCGTAATTGTAATTGTTAGGTGTTTAGTTGAATTTACGGCCTTTAGATTTATCTGATTTATGGTGTAACTGAAGTTTAACGGAATTTTTTAAAGCAAAGCATATTCAAATGCCTGTAAATCTATCGGACCAAACTGCGTGGTCATCAGTCCGTAGCTTAGAAACTACTTAAACCTGGGTAAACTAACCTAAGGAGAATACATACACATCTATGCCCCATGGAGGACTCGAACCTCCGACGGCGAGTAACCGCGCGCTCCGCAGCGAGGCGCCTTAGACCGCTCGGCCACTCCACCGCGGCAGAATTTTTTAGTGCCCATATGAATGACTTCGCACTTTGTAATTATTAAGGGTCAACTGCCAATTTTCGCACCATGCAGATATCTTATCTAAATCATTAACCGATAAACGACAGTATCATCCGCTAACAGTGTAAGATAACTGCTCAGATCGTCTCCTTACTGATGAATAAAGACAAGGAACAGTAGGGGCCCTATAACTCTTGCATGGGGAACGCCAGGTAGCACTCTTGTTTTACTCGATGACCTCCCGTCCATTACTACTTACTGTGTACTTTCAGACCGTAAACCAGTTGCGAAACTTCTATAAGCATGTCATTTCATTAGAAGCCGCTTGTTAGGTACATTGTCATATGCCTCACGAAAATCTAGAAACATGGAATCGATTTCAGATCCCTTGTCAATAGCACTCATTTCTTCTTGTGAGTAAAGGGCTAACTGTGTTACACAACAACGATACTTTCTGAATCAGTGTTGACTATGGGTTAATAGGCCATTCGCTGCGGTGGAGTGCCCTAGCGGTCTAAAGCGCCATGCTGAGGATCGCGCGGTTTCTCGCCGTCGGGGGTTCCAGTCCTCCATCGGCATGGGTGTCTGTGTTGTCTTTAGGTTTCACTTAGTTTAAGTAGTTTGTAAGCACAGGGTCTCACACCACAGACGTTAAGTCCCAGAAAATTTACAAACATTTGAACATTTAATAGGACATTCTCTTCAGGGTAGTTCACAATATTCTCAAAAAATCGCACTGACGTGTTTTACGGCCCACTTTAGATTTGTAGTTTCATAAGTTTTTGCAAACATTTTGGACCAAAATAATAATCTAAATAATAAAAAATTAATTAATAACAGTGTCTGAAGCCTATGTAGGAAAAATAAGTTAGGTACTGTCGGGTTCCAAACCACTGACCTTCAGCATCACAGTCCAACACATTGCCCACTAAGCTACAGCTAACAGTTAGGAATTGCGTTATTTAATCTCATACTATTGATGGCCGTTGTTAACTGATGCTAATATGGTATTTGTAGACACTAGATCATCATTTATCGTACGAAGAACGACGTCTTTTTGTTAATTCTTCAGTGCGCCATTGCTTTGAAATGACAACGTTACAATAAGGAAATCATCAAATACGCAACGCAAGATGGCGTATGCCAGAGACAGTTCTGGGCGAGGAATGTCTCATGACATATGCGAACGGCTGGTTTTCGTTAATTTAATGGAGGATGACAAAACTCCGTTATTTTGCAAATCTCTCTCAAACGATACGAGATATGAAAAAAAGATAAAAAAAAACAAAAAAAAAAAAAACAAAAAACAAAACAAAAAAACATAAGGGAACAAAGCTGTAGAGAATTTTCTCCTCTACAAATTCGTTTATTCAATTTTCGCAATTAAAATTACATTACAAACGGCTTTTTTTGCTATTACTAACGTATTTCTTGTCCGAAATATTTCAAAAAGCGAGGTTCTGGTCTCTGGTAGCCAGCAATTATGTCTGTAAAATTTAGTGTCGATCGGTTGAACGGTTCGACCTAAAAAGTGGGAACATGTTACAGCCAGACAGACATAGTCAAATCGCCGTTATTTTTGCAAATATCTCTGCAACGATGCAAGATATGAAAAAAACATAATAGAGCGAAGTTGTAGAGAATTTTTACCTCTACCAATTAGGTTCCCTACCAATTAGGTTATTCAATTTTCGTGTCAGATGAACGGTTCGTTTGCAATTACAATTATATTACAAACGGCTTTTTTTGGTATTACTACCGTATTTTTTGTCCGAAATATTTGAAAAAGGGAGGTTCTGGTCTCTGGCGGCCTACAATTATGTGTGCAAAATTTGGTGCTGATCGTTTTGAACTATTCGTCTTAAAATCAGGGAACACGTTACGGACAGACAGACGGACAGACAGACATACATCCCAAAATCGCCGTTAATTTTTGCATATATTTGTGAAACGATACGAGAAATGAAAAAAAAAAAAAAAAAAAAAAAAACATAAGAGAGCAAACTTGTAGAGAATTTTCTCCTCTACAAATCCGGTTTTTCAATTTTTGTGTCAGATGCCTGGTTAAGCCATTATTTTGATTTTCATTTCGAGCTGTCAAAAGACGATCGCAAAAGCCCACTTTTAGTGTTACTACCGTAACCTAAAGTGGGCCAAAAGTATATATTCCAAAATCCTGCTGCAAATCGACGACAATGATAGGGGACTGTTTTTTGCGCATCAGTCGTCTTGCCCTTTCTTGAATATTGGAGTGACCTGTGCAACTTTCCAGACGTTGAGTACGGATAGCTGCGCGGGAAAGGCCGCGTGTCTGAAGACCCATGCAAGGGTGTGTGTGTGTGTGTGTGTGTGTGTGTGTGTGTGTGTGTGTGTGTTGTCGTTAGCAGGAGTTATAGCTTAAGTAGTTTTTTAGTCCAGCAACCAATGGTCTTAGCAGTTCGGTCTCTTAGGTTTACAAACATTTGAAATTTTTTGGGGGTACGGATCTTTCACTGAGCGAGGTGTTGCACATGACAACTAGGTACGGAGCTATTGCATCAGTGTAATCTGAAAGGAACCTTACTGGTATACAGTCTGGACCTGAAAACTTCCTTTTACTAAGTGGTTTAAGTTGCTTTACCACTCCAAGCTTATCTACTTCTAAATTAAACGTGCTGGTAGCTGTTCTTGATTCGAATTCTGGAATATTTGCTTTGTATTCTTTGGTAAAAGAATTTCGGAAAGCTGTGTATAACAATTCTGCTTTAGCAGCTCAGTCATCAGTAGCCTGACCATTGCTACCACGTAATGGAGATATTGTGTTTTACCGCTTGAGTACACATAATCAGAATTTCTTTGGTTTTTATACCATATCACGAGATCGAATTTCCTTCTACAAACAGTTATATTATTCTCGCATTGAAATTCGTGTCATAATTTGATTTCCTGTGTAAAATTTTCAATCTTGGTGAATTTCTGTCAGTTTAAATTTGGCATGCCTTTTTCTTTGTTAGAGCAACAGTGATCTGTTTTGTGTACCATCTTTTGTTAATTTATTTGGTATAAATCTCGCAACTGCTGTCGAGATTATTTCCTTGAATCGAAGCCGCATGTGATCTACATTCACATTCTTCGTTTCGTGAAACAGGAAACTCACTCAGGAAAAAGTGTTCAAATGTTTGTAAATCAAAGGGAATAAACTGCTGAGGTCATCGGTCCCTGGACTTACAAACTACCTAAACTAATTTATGCTAAAGACGACACATACAACCATGCCCGAGAGAGGTCTCAAACCTCCGACGGGGAGTGGCCGCGCAATCCGTAGCATGATTTCGTAGTCCACGCGCCTCGCTTAGGAAAGCGTTAAGCGAATTTTTATTTGACCTTTTGAGTAGATATAAACATGTACTGACGGGGAGGGTGGTTGAAATTTGCGGAAAGAATCATTCCATAGTGCTACCAGGAGTCCAGTCACGCTGTATCTCGTGACAGTCCGATAGATGTGGGTTTGACGAATGCCTCGAGAACGTTACCTGTCTTAATGTTTAGTGCCAACAACGAAGTGGATAAGTTTTGGTCCCCTTATTGCGATACAGGAAACGCTAACTGCGATTTCAGACTGCAGATTGCAGTAGAGGATGATTCTATGAATGTCGCAATACACTCTGTCATAAAGCAGCAGCTCAGAGGCAATGGTTTGTGGACAGTTACATTCATGAAATATAGACCTTACATTTTAAAACTTTGGGCAGATGCATCGTATCAGGACTGAAGAAATACACGGAGTTTCAGGAGAAGTATTAAAAATATTAGGAGGTAATAGTATAAAATAAATGACATATAATATTAGTTCCACTTTCAATGAGTATAGAGGTTTATCTGTTAATATGTAACTCAAAAAGTCTGAAAATGGCCTTCTATCTTCTGACTTTTAAGTTACTGAAAATGCGTTGGTAGTCGCGGGTAAATCCAGTTCAGTATCCTTACTAACGTATATTATAGCTTGATATCTGTTCTCTTCTTCTTGTGTTAAAGCAATATGGTATGATTTTCATCTTCAGCATTTTGTTACACATACGCAGTGTCCTAAAGAACGCATCGCTGTTTAATGTATTAGTTTTTCAGTGAAGGATTAGACGAAATACTAAACTTGCACTTTGTTTTCAAAATCTAAGATTATTTTACAGCAATATTTCCAGTGAATGCAGCAAGAAGTGTGTTTTTAATGTAGATATTAACTACAAATAAAGTCAGAACTGGACTAAATGCATCAAACCTTTTTTTACTTTATTATATTAACAGCCGGAAGAATAATAGGGCGTGATTCAAATGTTTGTAAATATATGGGATTTAACATCGTTGGTTATTAGTCCCTAGGCTTACAAACTACTTAAACTACGTTACACTAACCTAAGGATAACACACACACACACACACACACACTCACACACACGTGCCCGAGGGAGGAATCGAACCTCTGACGGCAAGAAACCACGCGATCCGTAGCAAGGAGCTTAGAAACGCTCGGCGAGTCAACTACAGCTAGGAAGTGCTGACCTTTGATATTCCTTTCCCTTCTAAGAGTCAAATACAAAGTAGATTTTGGAAATTATAAATAGTAACGAAGTTTTTTTTTGACTTGGCAAACTCTACATAGCACTCCTGGTGCTCGTCATTAGTATTTTGCATAAATCATGCGATGGTCATTTCATAGAGACGAGCGAAGGAGAAAAAGGTTCCATTCGGCAATATATTTTACAGCTGGCGTGCGGTTAGCTGTCACGACCATTCGCCAGAAACGCTGACAGCTAACATAGCGCAGGCTGTGAAATGCATAGCAATGCGGCTGCTCTTTTTATTACTCTGACGGATGAACTGTCGCGTAAAGCTCAGTGAGCTAGCCCGGATGGGCTGCAGCTGGATACATCAAAAGCTTGCCGACAGTCTCAGATACAAAAATTTGGTGTTTTTAAGTATATAGCGTACACCGGCACTGGTTGATGAGACTCAATTACCATGGAACCAGAAACACATACGGATAATTTGAGGGTCTTCGACTCTGGGCGCTGCCTAAGTACTACTGGAATCCTCTTAAATAAAGTGGGATAGAAGTAGGACTCACTGAGAGGCTTCCGCCTGCCCCATTACAAACTTTCTTCTTCGCTTCCTACGTCACCCGCACGTTTGTTAATCTCCTTAGGGTTCGAAGAACCGTTGCGTTTTGTGTACAGGGTTGATTTCTGTACGAAGCGACTCCTTTAGCATTTAAGCATTTAGTCTTTTTATGCAGGATGAGATAGGACACACAACAAACAGACTCATAAGTAATAAATACACAGTGGTACGATTTTCGCTAAGTAACAATGGCTAATGTTTCAATGTTCTGGCAGTTGCTCTCGCAACGATTATAACTTAGGAATTATGAAACTGACTACGATTCTTGCATGGCATTGTATATTTCTCTCTATAGCATTATAGTCTTAGAAGAAATATAAAATAATAAATCAGTATCCAAATGCATATTTCGCCTCATTATATATTAAAGATATTGAATCGAATGAGAGGAATTGAATTAATATTTGTGCCGCAGCCAAGATTTGAACCCAGGACCTCCTGCTTACTAGGCAAGCGCTTAAACCACGTTTTTTGTTGTTCTTCCGGTAGATCGATGCTTTGAGGTCGTTTGTTAAAGTTCGTTCTGGGTTATTCGTTTAGTATTGAGCTTTTTTCCCCCCACAGAAGGCGTCGAGCGCCCTGGCCTAGCGCGCTGAGCGACCGCGCGCGGCAGTCACTGTCCCAGCACGACCTAATGAAAGCAGCGACTGTCTTAAAGCTCGTCTCTCTCCACTACAGTCTTAGATTCTGCCTCGTGCCCCTATATAAATAAGTATCAACGTTGCCGAGGTTCTCCAATAGCGGAGTAGCACCCGAAGAATGAACGTTAATGGCCACTATACTGGGGTGGTATTCCACTACTGGAGAGCCTCGGCAAGATAATACGTATTTATGCAGGGGAACACTAGGCACAATTCAAGTATGTCTTGCGGAGGAAGACAGTCGGTCGCGGTGGCTTAGAAAAAAAGGTGGTTATAGTGCCTACTAAGCAGGAGGTCCAAGGGTCGAATCCTGACCGCGAAACAATTTTTTATTCAATGAGCCTACTTGAGTTCACAGTGTTCGTAAAGTTCCTTAATGACATAACGTTGGTAGAAGTTGACCAAATATTAACAAGATAACAGCATCACATACGAGTAGCTTCCCCTCAGAAGAAGAGGCCTAACAGACGTCTGCTCTACTTTAACAAATGTGAGCAGATGATTGAAGGCTTCAAGTGTAAGCCAAGAGTCCAATTAATGAATTGTGCACTTAAAAATCTGAATCTTAAAGCCTATTCATTAGCGAAATTACTGGACAGGGCAGCTGAACCACGAAGCTGCTAAGGAGGGCTTATCAGACGCCGACCCTACGACAACCGGTTGGGTCGACACCGTCGTACTACCGCCCCCCCCCATACCCAATCCCTTTCCCTAGAGAAAAGTACAATTCCGTCAGTGTAAGACTCCTGATGATCAATTAGCACCCAACACTGGTACAAAAATAAACAATTAAATCGCAGGCTAAAGGCGTTGTTTGGAGCGACGTTCCAGCCTGGCTCTGATGGTAAAAAAATGTTCAAATGTTTGTATAGCTTATGGGACTTAACTACGGGGTCATCAGTCCCTAAACTTACAAACTACTTATCAACTAGCTTATTCTAAGGACGGCACAAATATCCATGCCCGAGGGGGATTCGAACCCCCGATGGGGAACGGCCTCGCGCATCGCAGCATAGCGCCTCAATGCACTCGGTCGCTCCGCTGCGGCGGTCAGCTTCTAACAGAGTTTCTATTCTTCTGTAAATAATTGGTGTTAAAATTTTGCAACCATGGCTTATCGAACTGATGGTTCTGTAATTTTACAGAAATTGTAGATTTGGAGAAATCTTTCGGCAATGTTGAATGGAATACACTCTTTCACATTCTGTAAATCAGCAGGGGTAAAATATAGGGAACGGAAGATTATTTACAACTTCTACATTAACCAAACAGCTGTTATCAGAGTTGAAGGGCATGAAAGGGACGCAGTGATTGCGAAGGGAGTAAGACAGGGTTGCAGCCTTTCTCCATTATTATTCAACTCGTACATTGAGCAAGTTGTGAAGGAAATCAAAGAGAAATTTGGAGAAAGAATTAGAGTTCAGGGCGAAGAAATAAAAACATTGCGTTTTGATGACGACATTGTAATATGAAAGAATAACAACAGCAGGATCAGAAGTGACGTCTGTTCTGAAATCTTCCGTTGTCTCCTGGTCTCTTCCACGTATCTAAGCGTCTTTCATAGTTCTTAGACCAATTGTTTGTTATGATTTAATGATGTTCCGTACAGAATTCTACCAGGCGACTTTCTCTTTCATTCCTCTTCTGTAGTTCATATTCACCTACTATGTTTCCTTCTCTTCCTTTTCCATATATATATTTCCGCCGATGGCAGGGTATGTATTTACTCCATGTTAGTCAATCTCCTCAGCCTCTGTCCATTGCCTTCTGTTCCTGTATCTTCCCACTTCTGATTAGTTTGTATGAAGCTCCATATCTCCTGAATAATATGTCCTACAATTATATCATTTCCAAGGTATGTAGACTGGAATATTAGGAAACTGCCTGCGAAATTTGTTGCAAATGGAATTCGTAATAATGACGTAATAAATTACAGCCTCCTTCGTGATGAGTCGGTTTTCAGGTACCTAATTGTTTATGACGTCATATCTCAACTATGTGAGATAGGTGGTTTTAACTTCTCAGCAATTGCTTCTTGCCGGTTAGGGACATCTGTGCTAAGCTTGAATCAGTTCAGACGCTTAGGGCGAGATGTGTTACACATATACATACATACCTACGTACGTTGGTGTTTAACGTTTAAAAAGCTCCAAAGCGATGTAGATGACGATCAGACAAGTAATTAGACGAATGTCGCGCAGATGTCGGTAAATACCCCAAAAGCTTAATGTAAATGTTTAGTATGTTGAGTCACCATTTGAGGTACCTAACTACACGTGCAGCGATTCGGCTTGAGAGAAGAGTAAATAAAATATCTTAGCAAAATCAAATGTTCAAATGTTTGTTAAGCTTATGGGACTTAACTACGGGGTCATCAGTCCCTAAACTTACAAACTACTTATGAACTACCTTATATTAAGGACGGCACAAATATCCATGCCCGAGGAGGGATTCGAACCCCCGACCGTCGTTGCCGTGCAGACCGTGACTGGAGCGCCTCAGTCCCCGCGGCCACCGCGGCCGGCAAAAATATCTTAGCATTGTTGTCCAACGAAATGAGAAAAGTACTGTTTGCCAACACCCAGGATTGAACCATGAACTTCACGTACGAAAAACCGCGAGCGTAGATCATGAGTAACGCCGTGGGGAGTACTTGATTTGGGTTGGGATTTTGAAGTACGATGGACTGACCGTCTCATCAGCTGCACGTGCATCGAAGTACGTAAACTGGTGAGGTCACAAAATTTTTCATCCACGATATTTTTCATCTACCTTTGGTGTATTTCCCGACATTTATGACCTCATGTGTCTTGTATTCAGTTACTTGTCTCAGCGTCATCTACGTCGCTTCGGAGGATTTTAACGTTAAATAGAGATACCCAAATTACATATACTTAATACATTGTATAAGGCGGTAGTTAATAAATTATTGAGTTTTCACATCAATGTCACCATTATTATTTTTGGGGTCAACAGTAAGTTTTGAAATATATTCGTATTTCAGTGCGGAAGTACCTGCAAGCTGTGGGCACTTTGTGTGTCTCTGAAAATTAAAAACTGACTGACGCATAACATCGAGAACGCCACACCGCGGAAAGAAATGTTACGATTTGAATGAGAGCCCAAGGGCACTAAAATGAAACTGAAATTGATTACGTTTTCAATATTATCATCTGACGACAACATAGCTCAGGCAATTACGTCGAAATAGCTTTCATTCTGATACAGACAGACAAAGTTTACCGAGTATTTAACTCGCAAATGATTCTAACAGAATCAGCTTGAAGAAGAACAATTTCTGTACGAACAATTGCGTTTTGGGCTCTGTAATATCAAAGAAATAGTCCGTGTACTGTTGGTACCTTATTACTTTTGATGAAAATTTATTGCAAGTTAATATACGCTTACTTATGATACAAAGTATACAGTTAATGAAATGCAATCGTCTTGTTTTATAAAGGAATATTTTAATTTGTAGAGAACAGGAGAAATAATGAGCTACCAGCTAATGAAATGCGTGCATCCCATCGCTATACGGGCGAATGCTTCCGTACCATATAACTGGCCTAGTTCAACTCTTGATAAACTCAGTTCTATTAAAAAGCTATAATTATTGTGTGATTTACTAGTAGGTATTAATACTGGGATATTTTGCAAGAATAGTGATGACTTGAAAGTTATCAGATTGGATCCATCGCAGAGGTACCATTATCTTATGAGATGGCGCGTTGATTAGCACACTGGACTCGCACTCGTGATGGCGATGGTTCTGATCCCTTTCATTTCATTCAGCTTAAGGATTCTCATGGCTTTCCTAACTTGTACAAGTTAAATCACCAAATGGTTAGTTTCAAAATGGCGCTGCCACTTTTCCTTCCCATATTTTAGTAATACGGGATTGCGTTTCTTTCCAATCACCAAGCTCTTAACTGGACGTTAAACTGTAATTTTCCTTCGTTCGTTGTGTTACAGTGTGAGGAAATGTGTAGTCATTACGAAGCACAAGAACAAACTAGAACGTCTGACAGCGTCAGGGTGAATATAAATTGATAATTTCACGTATAGAGATCTCAACATTTCTGAATGCTTCACCTGTGGGCTGTAATTAAAAAATGAAACTTCATTACCACTACATCTACAGCTACATCTACATCTATATGGGATACTCTGCAAATCACATTTAAGTGCCTGGCAGAGGGTTCATCGAACCACAATTATACTATTTATCTCCCATTCCATTCTCCAATAGCGCGCGGGAAGAAAGAACACCTGAATCTCTCTGTTCGAGCTCTGATTTCTCTTATTTTATTCTGATGATCATTTCTACCTATGTAAGTGGGAGACAACAATATATTTTCCCATTCGCAGGAGAATGTTGGCGATTGGAGTTTCGAAAGTAGCCCACGCCGCAGCGATAAGCGCCGTTGTTGTAATGATTCCCATCCCAGATCCTGTATCATTTGCGTAACGCTGTCTCCCCTGTATCGTGACAATACGAAACGAGCAGCCCTTCTTTGGACTCTTTCGATGTCCTCCGTCAAACCCACCTGATAAGGATCCCACACTGGGCTGCAATACTCCAAAAATAGACGGACAAGCGCAGTGTATGCAGTTTCTTTAGTAGTTTTGTTGCATCTTTTAAGGGTTCTGCCAATAAAACGCAGTCTCTGGTTCGCCTTTCCCACGATATTATCTACGTGTTCTTTCCAGTTTAGATCTGAAGTAATAGTAATTCCTAGGTATTTTGTGGAGCTTACGGCCTTCACATTTGATTGATTTATGTTGTAAACAAAGTTTAACGGATTTTTTTTCGTACTTATGTGGTCGACTTCACACTTCTCATTATTTAGAGTCAATTGTCAATTTTTACACCATACTGATATCTTATTCAGATCGTTCTGCAGTTGGTTTTGATCTTCAGATGATTTTACTAGACGGTAAATGATGGCGTCATCTGCAAACAACCTAAGAGAGCTACTTAGATTTTCCCCTAAATCGTTTATGTAAATGAGGAATAGCAGAGGACCAATAACACTACCCTGTGGAACGCCCGATATCACCTCTGTTTTAGTCGATACCTTACCATCGATTACCACGAACTGTGTCCTCTCTGACAAGAAATCCCCTATCCAATCGCAAATTTGGGGCGATATACCATAACCACGCAATTTGATTAAAAGCCGTTTGTGAGGCACGGTGTCAAAAGCTTTCTGGAAATCAAGAAATACGGAATCGATTTGCGAACCTTTGTCGATAGCACCCATCACTTCGTGTGAATAAAGAGCTAGTTGTGTTTCGCATGAACGATATTTTCTAAATCCGTGTTGACCTTGGGTCAATAGATCGTTCTGTTAGAGATAATTCATAATATTTGAATACAGGATATGTTCCAAAACCCTGCTGCAAATTGACGTCAATGAAATAGGCCTGTAGTTTAGTGGGTTACTCCTACTGCCTTTCTTGAATATAGGTGTGACCTGTGCAACTTTCCAGTCTTTTGGTACAGATACTTCTATGAGAGAGCGGTTGTATATGACTGTTAAGTAAGGAGCTATCGCTTCAGCATAATCAGATAGAAATCTAATGGGTATACAATCCGCACCAGAAGACTTGTTCTTGTTAAGTGATTTTAGTTGCTGCACTACTCCGATGATATCTACTTCTATGTTACTCATTACGGCATCTGTTCGTAATTCGAAATCTGGAATATTGGTTTCGTCTTCTTTGGTGAATGAGTTTCTAAAAGCTAAGTTTAGTAACTCTGCTTTAGTAGCGCTGTCATCGGCAGGATCGCCATTACTATCAAGTAGTGAAGGTATTGTTTGTGATTTGTCCCGAGTATATTTGAAATATGACCAAAATCTCTTTGGGTTTTCAGTCAAATTACGAGAAAGAGTTTCGTTGTAATAAATATTGTAGGCATCTCGCATTGAAATCCTCGCTAAATTTCGAGCTTCTGAGTACGATCGCAAATCCTGGGGATTTGTTATGTAAAGTCCACCCAGTACGTTATTACGAAAGCAGAAAACATACACAATCTTCAGACACAGAGCACACCAAGTACAATTTCAAATACGCATGGAACATTATGAAACAAGAAACAACAAAAAAGAGCTATATGATTGGTACTGTATCAGCAAACAGTGCCTGTAGCAATTACGAGGCACTCAAATCACAAACCACCGAATTCAATGTCTTTTTCTTCACAAACATATACTAGTTGCAAAAAGTTATTTCTCAATGACATTGCAAAATTAATAAGATGACTAAGAAGTAATAATTCTACAGTTTGTGATGTTTCCAGCAGAGTACTAAAATTCTGTGAAAAGCTGTCTGCGATCAGTCAGTGGATAAGCCGATAATTAGCGACAGACTTCAATGCGGACGTAATTGACAGGAAGGCAAGTAATTCTGTATTAGAACCGCGTTTATAATACGAGTAGTGGAAATAAGCTATCTGTCTCAAATTACAGAGTAGTTTCACTCCTTTCAGTGTTTTCAAAAAGTTTGTGAAAATGCAAGGGTTATGACATATTACTGATGCTTTTCTTTCTAACTATCTTCCACTTTGGCTTTCTTAAGTTTGCATGACGAAGACTGTATTGAGTAGAGTGACTTAACAGACAACCTGTAACTGTATGTAGTAGCGAACTATTAAGAGTTCTTGAGTACTGCTTTGTAACTAAAGTGCATAGTTATAAATGTTACCACAGGGGCCGAGCAGACGGCGAGACAATGGAGCTGAGGGGTCGATAGCAGAGTCCAGAAATACTCATTTACAATGCCCGTGGACTACAGGCCAAACCTGCACTCGATCTCCATCAGTTTCCTCCCTTTATCTTTACTCAACAGAGATGGTTTTATATTTCTTATGATCTGGTTCGCGAAGGTAAATCAAAGTCTTGTCCTATTTATATAACAATAATTTCACTGTCTAACAAAATAAAAAAAATAATAAAAAAAATAAAAAAAGAGAGAGAGAGAGAGAAAGAAAGAGAGATGCACGCAGAAGAATTTATCGGAAGTGAATGAAACTACATACAATGAAAGACCGCGTGACTACAGTGAGATGATTACAATGTGCGGTGAGAGGGACAAGGCGGGTGGCAGTTGCAGGTGGAACGTTAGCGCCAGGTCAGAAGGGTGACGCAATCCATGCTCTCATGGGGTTCGGAATGGCGTGTAACACTCTTTGGATCGAGCCCTGAGGCAAGTTTGTCCACAGCACAGATGTTGCAGTTGTTCCTCCGGATCCTACGTGTTGGCTGAGAAGGATAACCCTTCCAGTATTATTCCACACTTCTTCATAGTCTCTTTGGGTTTTCTGTCGTATACTAAAATCAAACTGATTCAATATTTCGATGGTACAACTGTCCGCCATCTTAACCGATTAATGCCCAGAACTATTTTTTTGTTTTTGATTTTGATGAAATTAAGTCAATGTAGGTCTTTTAAGGGTAGTAGCATGAATCAATGACTAAAACTATAATTTTTAATTGTTACATTGTTTTATTTCGCGTATGATAAAACATACCATGGGCATTAACATTTATAATTCACTAGTGCAATATCATTATTTATGTATCGAGAAAACAATGTTGTATCTAATTTTATTTATTAAAACTGGTACATTACTACTTTTCAAATACACAAAAATTCGTTAATGGCGTTGGGAAAATAGAAACAATCTGGATCAAGTCCAACATTGCATTATAAGAGCAATATTTTAAACACTCTTTACCCGAGATATTGCAAAAAACAAGCATCTTGGTGAAGACCAACATTACATTGTATGCAATGAAATTTGGAGTATTTTCCACAATTTTTATATCTCCTATCAGTTAGAATTTTGTCAACAAAGTGTCCGACATTGTCTCTGAGGATATCATTTGGTACACCTTTCCTGGATCTTGGCATGGGGCCTCAAGGTTTATTCATTGTAGGTGATGTCAGTAGAGATAGAACAACATTTCGCTGGAGCTCCAACAAACTCTTGTTACATATTGTAAGGAGTCAAGTTTTCCGCACTCTCATTTCCTACATATTCCAACCTCAAAATCACATTCTAATAGTCAAGATGAATCTTTTGAATATAAACTTGATGGGGTACGAACATTTTCAATGATAATAATTACAGTTTGATATGCAAATTACAATGTCAAGTTGAAAGTTCAATAAGATAATCGAGGCTGATCGTACTAGTGAACAAACATTTGTTTTTCTAAAGCGAGGCAAGGCACCTGTGTGGTGGCCACTGGTGACAATAAGATGTGGGCAAAACACTCATCACCCCAACTCCCTCGCATCGGACAGAAAAGCTCAAAATGTTCAAATGTTTGTATAGTCTATGGGACCTAACTACGTGGTCATCAGTCCCTAAACTTACAAACTACTTATGAACTACTTACGAACTAGGACGGCACAAATATCCATGCCCGAGGGGGGATTCGAAGCCCCGACCGTAGTGGCCGTGCAGGCCGTGACTGGAGCGCCTTAGTCCCCTCGGCCACCGCGGCCGGCGCAGAAAAGCCACTGCCTTCGTGGGGAAATACGGACGCTTATAAACCTGTTAAAAGCTACACAATGCCATGTTCAACAAAGCATGTTTACTTGGAACTTTTAGGACGCAGATGGAAGGCGACTTACAACTGGAGCCACCGAGTCTGGGAGGAAATTCCTAAATAAGACGTAGCTTTGTTAGCTGACTCACTACAGGCCAACATAACAGTCGGAATCATTTCCATCACATGGTGGAAGAAAAACTAAATCCAGCTCACCAGCAAATATTATGAATTATCTCGAACAGAACGATCTATTGACCCAAGGTCAACACGGATTTAGAAAATATCGTTCATGCGAGACACAACTAGCTCTATATTCACACGAAGTGATGGGTGCTATCGACAAAGGTTCGCAAATCGATTCCGTATTTCTTGATTTCCAGAAAGCTTTTGACACCGTACCTCACAAACGGATTTTAATCAAATTGCGTGGTTATGGTATATCGCCCCAAATTTGCAATTGGATAGGGGATTTCTTGTCAGAGAGGACACAGTTCGTAGTAATCGATGGTAAGGCATCGACTAAAACAGAGGTGATATCGGGCGTTCCACAAGGTAGTGTTATTGGTCCTCTGCTATTCCTTATTTACATAAACGATTTAGGGGAAAATCTAAGTAGCTCTCTTAGGTTGTTTGCAGATGACGCCGTCATTTACCGTCTAGTAAAATCATCTGAAGATCAAAACCAACTGCAGAACGATCTGAATAAGATATCAGTATGGTGTAAAAATTGACAATTGACTCTAATTAATGAGAAGTGTGAAGTCGTCCACATGAGTACGAAAAGAAATCCGTTAAACTTTGTTTACAACATAAATCAATCAAATGTGAACGCCGTAAACTCCACAAAATACCTAGGAATCACTATTACTTCAGACTTAAACTGGAAAGAACACGTAGATAATATCGTGGGAAAGGCGAACCAGAGACTGCGTTTTATTGGCAGAATCCTTAAAAGATGCAACAGAACTACTAAAGAAACTGCATACACTGCGCTTGTCCGTCCATTTTTGGAGTATTGCAGCCCAGTGTGGGATCCTTATCAGGTGGGTTTGACGGAGGACATCGAAAGAGTCCAAAGAAGGGCAGCTCGTTTCGTATTGTCACGATACAGGGGAGACAGCGTTACGGAAATGATACAGGATCTGGGATGGGAATCATTACAACAACGGCGCTTATCGCTGAGGCGAAACTCCAATCGCCAACATTCTCCTCCGAATGCGAAAATATATTGTTGACTCCCACTTACATAGGTAGAAATGATCATCAGAATAAAATAAGAGAAATCAGAGCTCGAACAGAGAGATTCAGGTGTTCTTTCTTCCCGCGCGCTATTGGAGAATGGAATGGGAGATAAATAGTATAATTGTGGTTTCGATGAACCCTCTGCCAGGCACTTAAATGTGATTTGCAGAGTATCCCATGTAGATGTAGATGTAGATGTAGATCTGTTACACTGTAGATACTGTCATCATCACTGAGATTCATGAGTAGTTTTAGAGTTTCTTCTGCATTACGGGGATTGTCGTATGATAATAGTATTTATTTAACCTGATGATAAAATATACTTCATAAAAATCTAGCAAGAGACAACTGCATTTGTTATTTTACTTGCTTAGTAGGAAAGTAAATGTTTCTTGAATCACATTTAAAACTAGTGCTATTTTCCCATTGTATGATATATCATACGACGAACAATCTGTCTATTATATAAGCCTAGCGTGCTCAATGGTTGCACAGTGGTAGAGTACTAGACTACAAATCCAAAGGTCCTGCGTTCGATCCCCGCCAGGTCCTACGATTTTTATCTGTCACTTTCCACTTCTTTCACCTCTGGCAGTATTGCTCATGTGAAAAATACCGAGTAGCACCGTGGTTCGGAACCCACGTTAAACTGTAGGTCCCCCTATAACTGGCTGAGTAAGTCAGTTCGAAGGTCGGAGGAAGGCAATGGCATACCACTTCCAAACAGGACCATGCCTAGTAAAGCACTGTGGTGTTCAAACCAATCTTCGGATTGTTGACTGCTTTACTTTACTAAAGATTTTACAGGTAGAAACAATGTCATGCTCTTTTGTTATTCTGTGCTAATACTAAAACCATAATCCCAGCATTTATATCAGTACAAGCAGCTTCAGTATAAAATAAAATTCTTATATGTCACTCATGATCTTGGCAGTTCAAAGTTCCACTAAAAGGAAATGGCTAACTGCACTATAATGGTATTGTTATGTCACTGAAAACTACGATTATTGTGGAGTGGAACTCTCTGACTGTACACAGAAACAATTGTAAAATACCTACACCATTCTATCTAGTGGTAACAATACAAAATAAAAAAACATGTGTGACGTATTATATAACATACCATGGGCATTAATGGGTTAAGGAACCGTCTCTGCTAATGACTCCCGCTGAATACTGATGCCAAACCCCTAGTCTCTGTTTATTAGATTGTCCGTCAACCTGTTTTCAATAGCTTCTCTGTAAACACTGTTTCAGAAGCCGGAGGTATGGTATGTGGGTCTCGTCATATGTTGTGTCCCTCCGTTGAACAGTGTTCTGCTATCGCTGACTTTTCCGCCTGCAGTAGTCGCGTGTGACGGCAATGTCCCACGGATCTATCTTGCACAGTGCGAATCGAACGGCCGATCACACTGACTCGTTATTATGTAAACTCCATGTTTCCTGAGTCCCAGGTCATCTTTGATGGAGCAAAGCAGTGCCCTAATCATGGGAGACAGTCGGAAAACAGTCTTGATATTACAACTTTTTAAAAGTCTTCCAATTTTAAAAGAAACACCCCCAACATAAGGAATGAAGGCTAGAGCCCTACACTCCTTTTTATGCACCTCTGTTTCTCACAGTAATCATTTTCCTTGAAAACAGTCGTCAGATATTCCAGTTCAAATGGTAAACTGTCCGCATCTGAAGTGGCAAGTGCTCTGCATACCAGAGTTCTAAGGACGCCGTTGAGTTGGTATTGTGGATGGAAACTATTGGCATGCAGATACCATTTCAGTATTGGCCAGCTTTCGGTGAACACTATGCCCCAGTGTGCCATCATTAAAAAAAAAAAAAAAAAAAAAAAAAAAAAAAACCACTACATCAAGGATGGAAGTTTCCCATCGGTTTCGACCTTCACAGTAAATTTAATTGTATGGATGAAGGCAATTAAAATGGTCCAAAAATCGATTGAGCTTATTACGTCCATGAGGCCAGATGGAAATGGTGTCGTAAAAGTATCTCCAAAAATTCGGTGGTTGCAAAGCTGAATTTCATAGTCCCCTGTCCTCAAAGTCGTCCATAAATATAGTGGCGACTATGGGTGATAAAGGGCTGCCCATAGCTACTCCGTCCTTTTGCTAAACGATGCAGAGTTCCGATGACCTTGCTGGCAACGGAAGAACCGCAACAATTTGTAGGTAGTCCATTAACACAGGTGCTTGTTGGAACATTTTGCTGTGCCATCAGGTGTAGGACGTGTGGCCGCAGAATGTCAGTGATGTAACAATTTGCCGTCGATGTCTCCCGAAACTCGACTAGCGGTAACCTGAACGCAGGGATACCACCTGTGTGCCTCTCCACAATATTGGCTGGGTGTGTTCTCTGGCCTGATCGCCACCAAACCCGAACACGATGATCATCGGAAGTTATGGAGAAGCGGGACTCACCATTGAAGACGATACGACGTCATTCGTCTTCTGTCCATGCCTGCCAGACAAGTCACTCCAAACGCCGGCGCTTGTATCCTGGTGTCAATGGCAACCGACGCATGGCGCGGCAGGAGAGCAATATTGCAAACACGAGACGTCGAGATACTGTGCGTGAACTCATAGCATGTCGTAGGGTATACAGTGTATGTTCGCGGATGGCAGGTACCAAGGTCATGAGATCCGGGCACCTTATGGCGGTCCACAACTGGGGTGGTGTTTCTTGGTCGACCCGAACCTGCACAACATGACCGGGTGCCCTCACGTACTCGTTGATTCCATCAGGCTACTGTCACATTTGAATGGCCCCTATGCCTGGCAGTTGCATAATACCACCAACCCGCTTCACGCAATCCAATGATGGGTCTCTCTCAATTTCATTCGCTTGTTGGCTAGCTGTTTAACGCGTTTGCAAGGCATCGCAGGCGCTTCGTATGGTAAGTACACGTCTTGCTTCATTGTCTGACCCATGACAGTTGACTGGTATCAACTTCGCAACGACAGGGTGGTGAAATCACGAATGCACTCTGGTGGGCGTTCTACAAATTATAGAGACGTGGAATCTAACCACACATCGATGGTGTGCATGAATATCGAAGTGGGATAGTATTTGATCTCTATTTCTGGGTGAACAGTCTGTTTGTCAGGCAGTGTAATTATTCTGTTTAGTAGCATATCTATTCAAATGAAAATATGTCTATTTGGTCATAATTTTCTGACCCGAACGGGTCTTCATTAGTTAGCCCGAGTATAGGCTTTCAAAAAGTATCTGAAAACTGGGTGCAGCTACACGTAGTCAACACAACTGCACTCTTCTGAGGATTCACTGTCTTGAGCACAACCGGTAATGATTTAAATAAATTAGCTGTACAGCTACACGGAGTGTTCTCTTAACGAAGTTTGCAGACTCATAAAATTCTTTGAAAGATGTAGTGTTCGCCATTGACTATTTCATTTATTTGCAATAAAAATACAGTCAGTCCTTCAAAGACACTAGTCAAGTTCACGTCTTTATTCAGCTTGCTACTCCAGCCAGCACTACGTTATCCTCGAGGTCCCTTCACAGCCATTAACAGGTTTAATTTTCATTAAATAAACATAAAGATTAGGCTAATAGACATACCAGTCATACTGATGCCCGGTATGACGCCGGGCGCCGTGGCTCAGCGCGCCCGGTCAGAGGGCTGAACAGTTTAAAAGAGTTGCTCATATTGACCCCTAACTCGTTTATAACGAAAAGGAACATTAGGGGCCCCTAAAACATTTCCCTTCGGAATGCCACATATCACTTCTGTTTCACTCTATGACTTTCCGTCAGTTACTACGTAATGTGTCCTTTCTGACAGGAAATCATGAATCCAGTCGCACAGCTGAGACGATATTCCATAAACATGCAATTTGATTGTTATGTGTGTTGTAGGCATAGGTTGAATGTCTAAAATAGTGTTATTAATTTCATAACGATCTTTCTGAAAATCAACCGTTGGTGGGTATTTATTTATTCCTGCAGTCTCTCGCAGCATCTCATTTTTCTTCGTATCTTTCCCCTCTCCCCTCTGACGGTTCATTTTCTCCTCCTCTCTCCTGCCCCATCCCTACCTCAACCTCCACCTCTCTGTCCAAGTTGCCTTCCTCCTATCTACAAAAAGTTACATATTCTACCAACTTTCGTGGTTATCGGTATAATGGTGTCGATGTCTGTTATAAGGTACCCTCCGCCTTGCACCGTATGAAATCTTACGTGAACAGTGATGTTCCTCATTTTCTGAGGTCAAAGTTGAAAACTGATATAAATATCGGAATAAAAACTGTGGACTTGTGTCAAAGTCTGTTGTCAAATACCCTAATCCCATTGACCGTACAAAATCTTAAACACACACTAATCTTCCTCCTCTTTGAAAAATCAAGTGTGCAGAATTTTATGAGGATCGAGATAAATCTGTAGATTTAAATTAATTACAAACAAACAAACAAGCAAATAAAGAGTATTTTTTATACAAAACATATATTACTATATTAAATTTGTTTGAAAAGTTTGTAGTCTGTGTCTGGGTCGTGTAAAATGTGGAGTAAATTGTTCAAGACGTTTTAGATATTTTGGGTAACAACATTGAACAGTTATGTCTTCATGTAACAGAAGCCTTAACACCCAGCGTTGCCCGTAAATGTCTTTATTCCATTTTGGTGTTGCTTCATATCCTTCTTACCCCTCTGTCGGCCGTTTTCACTACTATTTCACCGGAATCTGTAGTGAATTTTGGCATACAGTATTGTATTTACGTTGCTCAATGCTTATATCGTCATATCAAAAATGTTCAAATGTTTGTAAATCTTATCGGACCACACTGCGTGGTCATCACTTCGTAGCTTATAAACTAGTTAAACCTAGGTAAATTAACCTAAGGACAACACGCACACCCATGCCCCAGGGAAGATTCGAACCTCCACCGCGAGCAACCGCGGGCTCCGCAACGAGACGCTTTAGACCGCTCCGCTACTCCACCGCGGCAACGTCATATCTCTTGAGCGTTGTTTCACAAAATAAAGTAATTTTCCAGAGATGTAGAGTGGAATATTGGACAGCTGCATGCGAAATGAATTTCGAATAGAGTTAGTAATGAAGACGACGTAAATTAAAACATGTCGCGTGAGTGCCCAATTTATCTTGTATCTTACTGTTTAAGGCGACATATCTCGTGAAGTATGTATTGCAATATGTTATGGTCTTGAAGTAACATTCAGTGGTAACGTCCATACTGTCTGTAAAATAGCTGTTGAATACATTTAGTGGTGCAGAAGTAATAACTTGCAACGTTATACCGAATGTCGTAGTTTTACTGCAGGAACAGAGTCAAAGTAGAAGACCATAAACTTCTTTCCTGTCATCATTTTCCTGGGATTACCAACGAGAAAATCTTCCACAGAAGTTTAAAATCGTGTGTAAAATTCGTTGCAACCGACTAAGTGTTATCATTCTTAAAAACTGAATGAACACTCTCGTTATTCACGCATCGTATGATGTAGCAGCTTACACCCATCTCATTGTTAATGACGCCATATCTGGTTAACTGTGTGTCGTAGGTTCTTCTTACCCCTTCAGCGATTGTTACCTCAAGGTAAGGGATCTGTGTTGGCGTTCCCCATGGTAGTGTTACCGGATCCCAATTGTTCCTTATCTTCATAAACGATTTAGGAGATAATGTGACCCGCTCTCTGATACTGTTCGCGGATGATGTCGTTAATCGGTTAGTAAAGTCACCCGAAAATCAAAACCAACTGCAAAATAATTTAGGTAAGATATATGCATAATGGAAAAATTGGCAACTGAACCTGAATAATGAAAAGTGTGAAGTCATCCATATGAGTACTAAAAGAAATCTGCTAAACTTCATTTAAAACATAAATCAGTCAAACCTACAGGCCATAAATTCAACTAAACACCAACGAATAACAATTACTAACAACTGAAATTGGAACGAACACAGACAAAATATTGTAGGGAAGCAGAACCAAAGGCTATGTAATGTTGGCAGAACACTTAGAAGATGCAACAGTTTAACTGAAGAAACTGACTACACAACACTTGTACGTCCAATTTTGGAGTATTACTGCCCACTGCGGGATCGCCACCAAATAGGACTGTAGGGCGATTTAGAGAAAGTTTAGAGAAGGGCAGCTCGATTTGTGTTATCACAATATAGGGCGAGAGTGTCACGGAAATGATTCACGAGTTGGGGTGGAAATCATTAAAAAGATTACGCTATTGGTTGCGGCGAGATCTATTTTAGAAATTTCTTTCACCAACTTTCTCTTCCGAATGTGAACATATTTTGCTAGCACCCACCTACATAGGGAGACATGATCATCGCAATAAAATAAGAGAAATCAGGTGGAAAACGGAACGATTTAGGTGTTCATTTTTCCCGTGCGCTGTTAATGAATGGCACTGTAGAGAAATATAAAAGCTGTTCGATGAACCCTCTGCCATGCACTTCAATGTGAGTATTTATAGAGATGGAGATGAAGTAGATGTGTTCCAAGTTTGGTTGAAATCGGTCCAATGGTTTAGGAGTTGTGTGAACATTGTCGCGTGATCCAGCAGGTTTTCCGCATATTTTTACTTATGGCGACATATTTCCTGACCTATTTCTTTTTACGTGGTTCTTACCCTCACAGTGACTTTCCTCTTATTTTGAATGTCAAGTGGGCAAAATTTCATCACATGCGGAATAAAACTTCGAATGAAATACAAATACTCTTTTTTATATATAACATTTTAGTAGAAATGTTAATAAATTTGTTTACATTTAACTGTGGAGGTGAGCATTCATGACATAACAAGGGACGTAGGGTGTTCAGAGCCCCTAACATAAATGTAATACTAAGGTTTCGATTTTTTCCTTTTTTTTTTCATTTTACAATAAGCATTGCCTTTAGTCTTACACTAATTCACTTAAGTACAATTTTAATTCCTAAGTTACACGAATTATCCGTAACTGATAAATCAGTAACAAGTGTGGAATGGTTTCATATGTTCTTATACAGACTAATCTTCAAATTAATCAAATAAAAAAGCTTTAACCATATTAAAATTATAGAGAGGTATTAATAGACAAATCAGCACACATATTTCTATCACTTAAGACAATCATTCATATCAAAAATCTAGAAAAAATCACATTTCAGCACTGAACCTTTTTTCATTATCACTTGATTCTGAATTGATACATATACTGCAGATGTTTTTCACATGGCTTAAACACATAAATTGGTTACACTTGCAAGACCAACCTCTCCGGTGTTATTGAATAGGAGGATACCATATATTCACCAACACCGTCGTCAGATTGTTCACTTGCAGTTGCATGGTCACTTCCTTCACACTGTTCTTTTTCTTCATTGTCAGCCGCGGCGTAGTGGCCGAGCGCATTGATGCGCTATGCTCCGATGCTCGAGGCCGTTCCCCGTCAGGGGTTCGAATCCCCCCTCGGGCATGGATGTTTGTGCTGTCTTTAGTATAACTTAGTTTATAAGTAGTTTGTAAGTTCGAGGACTGATGGTCTCGGAGTTAAGTCCCATAAGCTTAACAAACATTAGAACATTTTCTTCATTGTCATCCATGTCCTCAAATTTTGAAATATCACAGTCTTCATTTTCACTAAACACTTCCTTCACCACCCTTCTAAGACGTTTTTGCTCCTCCTCATGTGACATCATTCTTTGATAGTTGAACACTAGCGACATTCTTCAGCTCTAGGTGTGCTTTCTTGTGTATGAGATAGATCACTACAAAAAAGACCTCTTTTTATAGGGCAGTAGCAGTGACACACAAAAAGGCCATCATGTCGTAGGTTCGGTGGACCAATTTCAATCTTTGAACTTACGTAAATGACGTAGTGGCATCTGCAGCTCCTTGCACTCCTGTCTCCAGTGATCACGGTGTCAGTGAGAATCCACGCCTAGGTGCATAAGATGCTAAGCGCGATGCGTGACGGACGTGTTTCACTTGCTGCTTCTAAGATCAGTATCGGTGACCATAGGCGTCCAATCGACCACGACTCTGGATATGCGATACAATTGTGTGTTTAATACCTTTAGATTTATAGTTATACTAGCTTAAACCAGCGGCTCCGCTTGATTTTTAATCAACATTCAAATAAAAAAATAAATTATGTGAGGTGCTTAATGATTTACAATAAATAATACATAATTATTCCTTATATCCTGTGTTGCAATATCTCAACACGTATGGTGTGAGTAATGTCCAAATTCATTTTAATTTCATTTTAGGGCATTCTGGTAAAAGACGTTATTTGTATTAAAGGAAATTTCTTTTTTACTGCTTTATTTATTCTTATATTTCCTTTCGTATGCTTATCCTTACAGAGAAAGAGCTGAAGACACTGTAGCACGCATAGACCAATGATATGGTCTGTGGCATCACGTTTCGCTGTATGTAACCTCCTCGCTATAGAGTCGCAAACGTCATTGCTGGCCTTCAGTGCGAATTTTTTTATAATTTGACGACTTTCAACCACCATATCTTCCACCCCCTTATAGCTATCGGTATGGAACTGCTGTGGTATACAACGGGAGACTTCGGACAACAATTACACACAGACATTCGTTTGCGTTCTGTAGTTTTCGCTGCAGAGCGAAATATTAACACACACACACACGCACACACACGTAGAATTTTATATACACCGATAACTTTCCATCCCAATATACTCCACCCTTTTGTCATTATCAACCCTCATGCAACAATGCAACCAATAACACCATTTACAAAGAGAAAATATAATTTTCAAAGAGTAATTATTGTTCCGCATTTAGCGTTATATTCTTCAAATTACTAAATATCTATCAGATCGCTATAAAACCGTGCCTAAAACCTTCCTCAGGTATAAATTAGTAACTGTACAAATATTTAAGTCTCTGCGTCTTGTCGTTCGGACGTGATAAGCGTACATAGAACAGACATTCACATTAATATATATAGATAAATAGCTATCCGATCGTCATAAAACAGTGCCTTCTCCGGGTAGACATTAGTAACTGTACAAAATTTTAGCTCTTCATGTCTTGTGGTTCAGTCGTGATAAACGTACACCGAACAGACATTCACATTTATGGATATAGATTTCCGATTTTTGCAATAGCACATCTAAATAGCGTTTTTGGAATTCAATAGGACATATTAAAACCATGGTTTAACGACGAATTATGTAGCTTTAAAGGCGAAATTCGTGAAAATTCAAAACCTGCACCTACTCATCTTTCGACCAAACATTAAGGAAACAGATAATCAAAATGTCTCTCTAATGAGAAAGAAAAGTTTGCACACTTGTGCATTAAGTGCATACTGCTTGTCGCGCGGGAGTGGGCGTGAGGTCTAAGGCGCCATGCGTGGCCGCTCCCCGTAGGAGCTTTGAGTCATCCCTCGGACATGGGTGTAAGTGTTAAATGTTCAAATGTTTTTAGAGCTTAAGGGACTTAACTGCGGGGTTATCAGTCCATAAACTTACAAAATACTTATGAACTACCTTATACTAAAGACAGCACAAGCATCCATGCCCTAGGGGGTATTCGAGCCCCACGATGGGGAATGGCCTCGCGCATCGTAGCATAGCGCCTCAATGTGCTCGGCCGCTCCGCCGCGGCGTTTATGTGTTGTCCTTAGCATAAGTTTAAGTAGTTTGTAAGTCTTGGGCCCGATAACTTCAGCAGTTTGGTACCTTAGGACTACAAACATTTGAACATTTTTGAACAAACTTCTTATTAGCATGACTTTTTGTAGGCTGTTGTATAATATGTGTAGGTAACTTGTTTCACTTCGCCCATTGTCAGAATTTACATAGAACGAAATTTCTAAGATTTTTAAGCTTTAAAGAAGAAAACTTAAAAATTATCCCATGAAATTTGCTAATCTAGTGATATTACATATGTCTACGCGATGTTGGCGTTAAGTTCAGTTGTCCACGAGAGCTGTGCTAATATCGTTGTACATCGTGCGGGAATGCAGTATAGCGAGAATAAGAGGATTATGAACGATAACAGCGCTAATTCCTTAGCGTGCAACGTATGGGAAATTTACAGACGGGAAGCGTGTGTGGGTAGCCAAGTAGTTAAGGTGACTGTTGGTCGGAAGCGAGGAACGCGGCACACGCCTGTGAAAATAGCCGCGGCGGTATTTGCTTCGGTCAGTGTGGTACGCGAATGGGACTGTCAGAAGGCGCACCTCACACTTAACGACATCGATAATAATAATCGCGCAGCTCCCTACTGGTTGGCGCTTCAGCTGAGTGTGTCTCATATAAACGATGTCTCACGCTGTTTTATGTAGTATTACCGATCACCACCATCAGATGCCATACCTACACGCACAAATTTTTTACAGAAATCGTTGTTAAATTTAACGTTAGCCCTGCCGACGCTCTTCGACGCTCGAAAAGTAACTAAACGCTCTTCGCGTAGGACACACCTTCTTATGTGAATAGGACAATAGTGACTTACGATACGATTACAAAAAAAAAAAAAAATAGTTTGTTATTTCCTACTGTGCCTTGTCAAACTGTTTTCGTTACCCTGTTTTCTTTTTATGCAGTGTGATGGATTCCGTTAAGTAGCCCTCTTTCTGGTTTTTTGTGCCGTTTAGTTGCCTCATGTGGCTGGCAGCCGGGACACAATTTCTCGGCAGCGCTGCTAAGAAAGAGCGGAATGTGGTGCCGTGATTAAGTACCACTCTGGAGTTTCTCTTTTTTGGATCGGGTAATGAGTTCTTGAATTCCCTGTCAAGGGCCCTACCACTTTGGCACGGCACGTCTTCGCCCTTCACTGCTGAGCTAACGGGCCATTTCTCTAGATGCATCCTAGTACACATACTGCAGTACGGCAGATTTCGCATTTCTGCTGGTGCGTATAAGCTTTCTTCATCACTTAGCACGCTTGTAGCCTATTTATTAAGTTGCTCTCTTACGGTTATTTCTACACTCACATTCAGATTTTGCACGCCTTATTATGGTGTCGGCCCAATCGTCCTGTGCGTGAGGCTTCATAAGTACGGGAGGAGAACAGGTTCCAACCCTTCAGTGCTGTAACGCTAGAGTGGTAGTATACCAACTGTGCATACTATGGGAGCGCGGGAGTGGAATCCAGTTTTTTTCACATGCACCTAGTATACTCAACATCTAGAATGTAGTAACAAGTTCTCTCTCTCTCCTCTTTTTTCCCCCTGACCGATTTCACATCTATAAGGGCAATTACATTTATAATCCGTAGGTGGTACAGTAACAAATCGATCTCGTTTTGTGCTTGTTTGCGTATCTTTTTTTTTTTACATCCAAGAAGATCTCCTCAGTTTGGATCAGCTGGAACAACAGGTACATTTAGTCTCTAATCCAGTCTATAGCGATGGATAAGGTAACAGTCTCTAACCACGGTTTCTTCAGACTCTAATCCGACTATCATCGTGGTTCACGGAGCATCGGCATTCGTTGGTAAGAACAATGTCGTTTCATTCGGTTTTCCATGACCGTCGTTCATAGCATCACTGACGGCGCAAATGCTTGTGTTATTGACTCGGTGCTAAACACAGCAATGGACGATTTCCTCACAGTTTGTCTGCTACAGACGACGTCGAATGGAAAGCGCGACTTTTGGTTTGAGATTCCATTTAGGATACTCCCCTTGAAACTCAGTCATGTATTTACACTTTGTAGAACAACTTATCTAGCATATTTCTAGAGTTGTGACCTTTCTTGAGACTTATCTTCGATAGTTTCAGCTACCAATCATTACTACTGCACCTATCTGTATTGGCAGGTTGAGGACTAAGACGCCACTCCCTACTCAGTCGTCATCCACCTGCATATTTTTCTGTACTTCATCACTATTTACGTACGTCTTTATTTACCAGTATACTAGCGCGCCATCTCGTAGCACCGTCACGATGTTATTCACCAGGGTATGTTTTTCTCTAACGACCCCTGTAACATTATCTGACGCATTTACTCAGACATGCTGACTTGTACAAAAGCGCACTCTACGGCATTTTACAGGTTTCCGAAGCTCGCTTTTGATTAGTAGGCGACGGTGCGCAATTATATGTAATACATTGTAAGAGTCGAGGATAAGAGCATTAATCTGGGCAAATTCTATTCGTGAACCTCAGTTTATCATGCCCGAGATAGTTTGCAAACAAAAGCAATAAAAACTAAAAGTGATTACCACGATAGAGAGAGAATGAGAGTGTGCTGTTAAGCCATGTCAGAGCGTATTCACATTCATATTCCCACATATATCTAAATGCCTTTTCCTCTTTATATGATGGTAGTATTTATTCAGTTGTCCCTCTCTTCTAACAGACATCTTCTTTAGAAAGTAGTTTCAACCGCTCTTACTTCTAAACATCTTCTGCCCATAAGTGATTCTTTTGTTTACTCTTTAAAATTTTATGTCACTGTTTTATATATAACTTCTCTTTGTTATTACTTAAGCCGCGGCGGACTGAGGTGCTATGCTCCGATGCGCGAGGCCGTTCCCTGTCGGGGGTTCGAATGCCCCCTCGGGCATGGATGTTTGTGTTGTCTTTAGTATAAGGTAGTTCATAATTAGTTTGTAAGTTTAGGGATCGATGACCCCGCAGTTAAGTCTGATAAGCTCAACAAACATTTGAACATTTTTTTGTTATTACTTAAGAACTTTTTATTGCATTGTAATCAATTATAACATGTAACAACATCAAAATGGTAAAAACATGGTCTATTTATAAATAGCGTGATTTGGTGAAAAGGGAGCAATAAAATAAATAAATTTTAAATAAATGTCATGGATGAACAGATTGAGATATACATGGAAACCACATCGATTCCTGCAGAGGAGAATTTCGATCTCCAAAAAGGTCCATACGGAGTACCCGAAGCATTATCACTTCTGCACCACAATTTGCGAAAAATTCATGGGAAAAACTTCTGTAGGTACACATCAGATTAACCCGAATTCCCTTAATTTGATCGTCATGACGATTGATGTAATGCTCATGAAGATAAGATTCAACATTTCCTGCTGCGAGCTCTCTAAAAATTATAAACGAAAACTTCTGCATTATGTACAACATAGTTTCTTCGTTGATTTTCACTGGAGAGAGTTGAGCATTTCTCAGCCATTTTGGTACAAATAACTAACAAACACAGCAGCTATTTTCGGAAACATCTCCATTATTTCTGTAAATCGAACCCATTAAGGTTTCATCGCTTGGTAACAGATGATGAGTCGGTTGAATTAGAGTTGTACTTCTTGTTGAGTAAATTACACTTCCTTTTGGCTGTTTTACTGAGAAGTATAGCATTTATTTTTCACAATAATGGTATGTATGTTTTGGCTCCGATCTTAACTACTTTAGATGCTTTTGCGTCAGTGACACAGAAATCAAAAATACTGCTTGTTTCCCTGTGTGTTATAACCGCAGAGAGCCGGGAACATTCATTTTCTGTTAGGTCTCTCTTGTTTATAGATGATAGTAAACATGTTATCGCCGGCCGCGGTGGCCGAGGTGACTGAGGCGCTCCAGTCACGGTCAGCACGGCCACTACGGTCGGGGGTTCGAATCCCCCCTCGGGCATGGATATTTGTGCCGTCCTAGTTCGTAAGTAGTTCATAAGTAGTTTGTAAGTTTAGGGACTGATGACCCCGTTGTTAAGTCCCATAAGCTTAACAAACATTTGAACACTTTTTTTTAACATGTTATCACCCACAACGAAAGCAGATATTTTGGGGGAGGAAGTAGTATACTAACCGAATCATCTCTTGACCTAAACCCTTGCGATATTAACTGGAGACATTTCCGTGATCCACGACTTTTATTCTATCCCCACGCCTTCGCACTTACTGAACGAACCACACATAAATACCTCGCTTTTATGTACAGATTATTGATTCATTCTATTCTATCTGGCCTGGCAAACTTCCCAGAATTATGAAAAATACTTAAGTTTTATGCGCCACTTGTTTCGTATTACATTTTACTAGGATATTTTCAGTGAATACCAGAAACCGCGCGGTTAGCCGTGCGGCGTAAGGCGCTATTTTCCATGATGGGCAGATATGCCGACCTCAGCTCGAATCCGCCCGGTGGATTACCGACGTGGGTCGATGTAACGGCCAGCCTCCATATGGGTTGTAGGACGTTTTCCACACATCCTTAGGTAAATATCGGGCTGGTACCCAAGTTACGCCTCATTTACGAGATTAACATTTAGAAAAATTTTCAGACACCTGGACATGATAACACTGTACGCATACAGTTGGGGCAGACATATCCCGTCCCAGCGCGTAATGAGGTGACGATACGAATGGAATACGGCTCCCCTTGATTAATCATGCCAATTCAATAGCTTACAGCGCGACTCCGTGCAGGTGGGAAAAAATCTAGGAAAAGATTTTGGTACACTTTATGGTACGGTAGTAACACTAAAAGTGGGCCTTTGCGATCGTCTTTTGACAGCTCGAAATTTAAATGAAAATAACGGCTTAACCATGCATGTGACACGAAAATTGAATAAACCGCATTTGTAGAGGAGAAAATTATCTACAACTTTTTTCTCTTATGTTTTTTTTCATATCTCGTATCGTTTCAGAGATATTTGCAAAAATAACGGCGATTTTGGGATGTCTGTCTGTCTGTCTATCTGTCCAACTGTCTGTCTGTCCGTAACGTGTTCCCTGTTTTTAAGACGAACCGTTCAACCGATCAGCACCAAATTTTGCACACATAATTGTAGGCCGTCAGAGACCAGAACGTCCCTTTTTCAAATTTTTCGGACAAAAACTACGGTAGTAATACCAAAAAAGCCATTTGTAATGTAATTTTAATTGCAAATAAACCATTCATCTGACGCGAAAATTGAATAAACGAATTTGTAGAGGAAATAATTCTCTACAACTTTGTTCCCTTATGTTTTTTTTCATATCTCGTATAGTTTGAGAGATACTTGTAAAAATAACGGAGATTTGGCACCCTCCATTCAATTAACGAAAGCCAGCCGTTCGGAGATGTCTCGTGACATTCGTCGCCCAGAACTCTCTCTGGCATAGCCATCTTGCGTTGCGTATTTGATGATTTTCTTATTGTAACTTACAAGTTGTCATTTCAAAGCAATGGCGCACTGAAGAATTAACAAAAAGACGTCGTTCTACGTACAATAAATGATAATCTGGTGTCTACAAATCCCATATTAGCATCAGTTAACAACGGCCATCAATAATATGAGATTAGAGAACGAAATTCCTAACTGTTAGCTTTAGCTCTCAGCGCGCCCGGTCAGGGGGCTAAACGCCCTCTGTAATAAAAAAGCTGAGCCAACCGCTGAACGAACAAACACGAACAAACTGAAAGAACGACCGCGAATAACAGATCAACCAGATGAAGAAAAAAAAAAAAAAAAAAAAAAAAAGCGTAGTGGGCAATGTGTTGGACTGTGACGCAAGGGTTTCAGACACACTTATTAATTAATTTTTTATTATTTAGATTATTATTTTGGTTCAAAATGTTTGCAAAATCTTATAAAACTAGAAATCTAAAGTGGGCCGTAAAACACGTCAATGCGATTTTTTCCTATACATCTCAGCGTGGTATCTGCTCCTATATTTATCCTTATGTGGCCAGTCCACATAATAGTGACACTTGAACTCGTGATTCAAATCAAATGTTCAAATGTTTGTTAAGCTTATGGGACTTAACTACGGGGTCATCAGTCCCTAAACTTACAAACTACTTATCACCTACCTTATATTAAGGACGGCACAAATATCCATGCCCGAGGGGGGATTCGAACCCCCGACCGTAGTGGCCGTACAGACCGTGACTGGAGCGCCTCAGCCCCTCGGCCACCGCGGCCCGCTGTACTTGTAATTCGTTAAGTTTATTGCCGTTCATGATGAAATAGTAGGGTTGGTTTACGTTCTAGGAGGCGATCCACTTTTAATATTGTAAAAAGATATAAAAAAAGCCAAGATCGCTGATAATCAATTTTTATTTACGACGTTTTTCGTTTATAAATGACTGTCAGTTTATACAGATATTTTTGTGGTATGCACAAACTTAATTACGCCATCAACGTAGATATTAGTCTATTTTTTTCAAATGACTTCTAATTATTTTTATAATCTGTACAACACGTTTTTAACCTCATTGTGGTTTTAATATTACATTGGTGTGTGCTGCCATCTGGCGTCATATTCTTTTATCCTTGACTTGTATCATGTACCAGTTTGCTATTGTCACTCACTGTGATAATTATGTTTTATTATAATAATATAGTGCACTTATGCACAGTAAATTGTTATATTACATCTGATTGACATTACAAGGCATGTCTCATCTCTAAATATGCCCGATTTTGCTCTTATGGATTTAAATGATGTATTTTCTCGTTTTATTATAATGACATGCATGTTTTAAATTTCCGTCTTTCCTTTTTAACAGATTATGGCCTTGCAAAATATTCTATTTGACTAGCTGATGCTGACATAGTTCAGCGAAACCGGTCGACGTAAATAAAAATTGATTATCAGCGATCTTGGCTTTTTTATATCTTTTTACAATAGAAATAGTAGGGCTTGTAGCAATCCTCGATCGTCTGCAGATCTTCCTTCATGTTGGTTCATTTTCAGTGTTCCTGCACATGATGATTGCCAGCAAACAGGTTTGCAAGGCTTCAGCAATATAGGGACCTGACGGAAAACTTAAATCAGAATGGTCAGACGGGGGTCGGACCTTGTGCCATCCGGAAACGAGTCCAGTTCGTTTGGCTTAAATCTGGAGGTTTGGTGATAGAAGGGTGAGTCCGCTCCCGTAGAGCACAAAGGCGTTGTACCTGACTCCGGGCTGTGAGGCAACGTGCAGTAACCTCGTATCGGGAACAGGGCGCGCTTTGTGCGGCAGTAAAACGCGTGGGCGGAGACACGCTTGCACAAACAGGCCAGGGCCCCCTTGTTTGGCGGCAAACAGTCACCTCTTTCGCGTCGGCTGGACACCCCCTGTGAGAGCAGGGCAAACAGCTCCCCGACCGTTCCGCACCTGTTCGCATCGCCTGCTGCTTCGTAACGCCCCCCAGCCCCATCCCCCGTCGAATGGAGACACGATAACTTGCAATTTCTTTTGCGAGGAAACCCGCACTGGCCACGGGAGAGAAATACATTCAGAGGTAAAGCAAACATGAGACACCCATCATCCAGCATTGTGATGGGAAGAATCGAGACATCAAAGTAAACGAGAACTCCGTTCTCGAGAACCAATAGGATCGCAATACATGTCAGAAAACCTGAAAGTGAGAACTTTCAAGAGTTCGGGAGCTAAGGGGTCTTAACCCAGGCAGACGATTCTAAAGTCATCAATTTTCTGTTTTCGGATTATGTATTTAAGATATAATGTTATCTGCTGCAACTCGAAAGGAAATAATTTTTTGGAAACGAAGCGATCCTACATCCATTAGCGAGGATAGTTTCTCAGACAGCATTTTACTTTTGCCACACAAAATAAAAACCTTTTGCATTGCATCCCATACGATTATGAAGAAACAAAAATGATACTTTTATATTTTAGACTGACAACTGCACTTGACGGTGATATTGCTGTACATTCTCTGCAGACAGTACTAGACACATTGATGCAGAATTAAGTTTCCCACCATTAGTAAACAAAAAATCGCACTGACCTGTTTTACGGCCCACTTTAGATTTGTAGATTTTTGCAAACATTTTGGACCAAAATAATAATCTAAATAATAAAAAAAATAATTAATAAGAGTGTCTGAAACCCTAAAAAAATAATTAGTTAGCGGTACGTTCCGAACCACCTACCTTTAGCGCCATAGTAGTCCAACGTCTTGCCCATTACGCTACAGCAATCACTCAATACAGAAATCCTTTAATCTCATACTATAGATGGCCGTTGTTAACTGATGCTAATATGGCATTTGTAGACACTAAATTATCATTTATCGTACGAAGAACGATGTGTTTTTGGTAATTCTTCAGTGCACCATTGCTTTGAAATGACAACGTGTAAGCTACAATAAGAAAATCATCAAATACGCAACGCGAGATGGCTTATGCCAGACAGAGTTCTGGGCGAGGAATGTCACGTGACATCTCAGAACGGCTGGTTTTCGTTAATTCAATGGAGGGTGTCAAATCTCCGTTATTTTGCAAATATGTCTCAAACGATACGAAATATGAAAAAAACATAAGGGAGCTAAGTTGTAGAGAATTTTCTCCTCTACTAATTACATTATTCAATTTTCGTGCAGATGAACGGTTCGCTTGCAATTACAATTATATTACAAACGGCTTTGTTTGGTATTACTACAGTATTTTTTGTCCGAAAAATTTGAAAAAGGGAGTTCTGGTCTCTGGCGGCCTACAATCATGTCTGTAAAATTTGGTGCTGATCGGTTGAACGGTTCGTCTTAAAAACATGGAACACGTTACGGACAGACAGACAGACAGACATCCCAAAATCGCCGTTATTTTTGCTAATATCTTTGAAACGCTACGAGATATGAAAAAAACGTAGAGAATTTTCTTCTCTACAAATTCGGTTAATCAGTTTTCGTGTCAGATTAATAGTTAAGCCGTTATTTTCATTTATATTTAGAGCTGTCAAAAGACGATCGCAAAGGCCCATTTTTAGTGTTACTGCCGTAACCTAAAGTGGGCCAAAATATTTGCAGTGAAAGACGAAGTATAGAGCACTTTTTGGTTCTGGTGATGTGACGCATTGCTTCTTACGAAACAGACCTTTCACGAGAACAAATTGCTTCTAATCTGGACTCGAGTGGTGCTGGCAATCGGCATGAAACGGGAGCCCTCCTTCTCAGAATACGGGACTTCACTTCTCGTGACACACTGCAATGGAGAATGTCACGGACAGTGCCAGTCGTACACGGCAAGTAAATGACGCGCCAGTAAAAAAGAACACTGGCGAAGGAACACTCATTCCAGACTGAACGTCTCTCTGTTCTGTGCATCCTGACCCCGAGCATTTCGATAGCTTATTATGGGAAATAAGCTCTTTAGATCACGAACACACAGTATCTCATAGCTGTGGATCAAAAATTACGTGGACCAAACATGATCCTAAATTGAGTATTCTGCGATGAGCAACCAATGACTAGGAAAGAGTTTTTAATGTACGCTAGGCAATCCAACCCAGGTTCGAACGGGTAGAGTCTGTAGCTAGGAGAATTAACTGGCGTAAAAATAATTTTGTTTGCAGGCAGCTGCGTAGATTTAGATCTGTTCAGAGAATATAGGCATCTGAATATTATCTCTTACATATGATATAAAAACACCCTCGGCATGTACAGTCGGTTCAAAGCACTGTACAGTGTGTAACACAGAAGGAAGCACACTTTTGTAAGGAGCACTATCTACAAAGCCATAAACTGCGAGTCGTACGGAATGGCCGCCTGGTCTAAGGCGCTATGCAACGGACTAGGCGCTGGAGGTTAGAGTCCTATCTCAGGCATAGGTGTGTGTGTTATCCTTAGTGTAAGATAGTTTACGTAGTTTGACAGATTACTATATCGGTTTGGTCATATAGATTTACAAACATTTGAACATTTGAATAAAAGGAAAGTGCCACGTATTATTAGTAAGGAACATCCTCTGGTACAAAGCATAGAAATTTAGCATCCCCTTACATGTAATTACGGTACGAAACACCCTCTGTCATGTAACATCCGTGTGAAACATCCCATGTGCCGAAACAATGGCCTGAAACGTGTTTTGCCACGATACACCTTTACAAAGTAGTTTCTGACACACAGTATTGATATATAATATCGTCCGATTCGTAATATTGATATGAAGTATTCTTTGCCATGCCACATTTGTATGAAATACCAGTCACCATACACAATTAGTATAGAGCACTCTCCAGCACGCGATACTGGGACGCAGTACTTTCTGCCATGAAACATCGACATGAATCATGGTATGCCACCGAATAGCGGTATACCGCGTACTTCACCACCAAATATTGGAAAGAAGCAACGTCTGCAATGGAACATAGCAAGCAAGCACTCCTACAAAAAAAAAAAAAAAAAAAAAAAAAAAAAAAAAAAAAAAAAAAAAAAATAAAATAAAATAAAATAAAAAAGAAAAAAAAAAAAAACCAAGGTATGTGCTGACAATAACATTAACACAGATCACAGATTATCCACCCCGCAGGCAGCAATCGGATAGCAACCTGAGTGTTGTCTGACTGACTAACAGGAGTTGTGATTTGGGACGCCATTTTATTTCACAGCAGGACTCCTTTGTTGTAATACGCGGTGCCCTAAGAGGGCAGCGGTACGTCGGGGCCGGCCGCGGTGGCCGAGGGGACTGAGGCGCTTCAGTCACGGTCTGCACGGCCACTACGGTCGGGGGTTCGAATCCCCCCACGGGCATGGATATTTGTGCCGTCCTAGTTCGTAAGTAGTTCATAAGTAGTTTGTAAGTTTAGGGACTGATGACCCCGTAGTTAAGTCCCATAAGCTTTACAAACATTTGAACATTTTCGAGAGTTTTCGCTGCTTGTCTTCGTGCTTGCCAATTAACACCTTGGCCACCCAAATCGAAAACGTTTGGAGCATAGTAGGCAGGAACTCTCCAAGCAGCTCGGAAGTTTGGCAGCTAAAACAACACATCGACTGAATTTAGAAAGATATCCTCAAGAGTACACCAAATATCTCTGTCAATAAATACCAAGTCGAATTACTCTTTACTTAAGGTGAGAGTTGTGCTAACGGTTTACTGACTCACTCAATTTTTGAAGCTCTTCCTCTACACTAAATCATACATTTTTTCTGAATTTGAGATCATTTGTTTGTTACGTACATCACATCTGCCGATTTTCGTCCAATTAGGATAATTACTTCGTAGTGCATCAGTGTGTGTAGTGACATCGACAGCTAACAAATCATAGCATCAGCAAATATTCATAAGAACGGCAGTGTAATTCTACATTTATAATAAAATCCATTGACGGTACCAAACGTTATTTTCATTGGTTTCAGACCTTTTGATACTGCTGAGCCACGAGAAAGTACTCTGGTGATAGGCAAAATTAAATTAGGCTTGTTGATGAAACCCACCTACATGTTCAAAATAAAGTTCAAATGTTTGTCATTCTGTGGGACCAAACTAAAGCTATCCTAAGGACAACACACACACACACACACACACACACACACATACACACACACACGCACACACATACATACACACATGCCCAAGCGAGGACTCGAACCTTCGGAGGGAGAGTTCTCGCAGTCCCTGACATGGCGCCTAGAACCCCTAGGCCATTCCGCGCGGCAGCTATCAGTTCCAACACTATTTCCTGAAATTCTAATAAGAGAACACATGTTTATCAAAGACTTTTGGCCTACAGTCTCTGAATCGAACAAAGTATTCTCTTTTGAGGTTCTAGCCAGATTGATACATTTTATCCAATAACGATGACATTTCCCCAGAAACATTTGTACTTTCACTCCTTCTGCTCTCTGGGTAGTGCAATCTTCTATGCCATGCGCACATTAAATGAATGTCCGCATGTCCTGTAACGAGTAATGCTTCATCTTAGAAAACAGCTTATCAACTGTTAACAGAAGAAAGCTCCATTGTGAAACTATCCAATACGACGATGTCCGGAGTCAACTGGGAGCAGCTGTTAATTGTGAAGAGTAAGTAGTATACAACCAGGTGATTCACATATAAGGTATTATACAGCCAGATGTATTCATTTCACAGGTTTGACAAGTGGAGATACTCGGTTGAGGTAGTTTAGTGAATATAATTCTGAGCGTATATTTTTGGGAGATCATATATTTATTTCGCTACGTTATACCTCTTTTCATCTTAGAATATTCAGTTAATTTAGTGACAATTGGATGAGTGGAAGGAGATGGTTAAAACAATTATACAAGTGGACACAGTGTGCCTAAATCAATCAGCGAACAGCAGCCTATACTTCAAGGGTGCTGTATTGAAGTATTGCTCTGAAAAGATCAGTTTAAGCAGTTTAGTTTCATACAGATCAAGATTACAGATACCGGTCACTCTTCCAGTCAAAAAGCACTCATTCCGCATAGACAAGTAAGCCAACTTCTTTCAGGTTCAGCACATTAACAGTATTGAAATTGTTTAGACGCTTCATCGGAAACTGTTAAAGACTTCCTCCGATGTCCAGTGTCTGTACAACGCCAGCTTTAAAGGAATTAGTTTTCACGCTTTCCACGACTCTTCAGTATCAGCTTCACCACGAAGTTTCCGAGAAATATTCAATAACTATCACGTCTTATATATTTTTTCTTGCCACTTGAAACCGGTTTATTAATATTTTTCGGTGCTTCTAGGCTGTAGCACGACAGGACCACTAGCTACCGTCTGGTCTTTTTGCGAGTTCTTGCCCATTGGTGCGATTGGACTGAAATTTCTTGGAAGAAACGTGAAAGTAATTTGTGGGGCGCTTCAAGGAAGTGTTAAAGGACCATTTCTTTTCACACTACATACAAATGGCACGGCAGATAACGTCGGAAGCTCATGAGGCTTTTCTCGGATGTTGCATGGGATGTGGCATGGGAATGACAATTGACCCTCAACATAAAAATTGTAAAGTATTCCGAATATATAGGTAGAAATACGATGTTTTGTGTTTAAGCCGATTATTGCAGACGTCATCAACAGCAGTAAGTGACTTCATTGACACACAGCAAAGTGTATGGAGCTATGTTTCTGGTGTGTTTATGTGTTTCAGACACTCTGTTAATTCTCAGTGACATATTTGTAGCGCGGCTGGCCTTTTCTCGCGCCGACCGCTTTAACAGGAGGATCAGACAGTCAATATTTGAATTGGATATAGTGGTCTTTCGGCAATTCCACGCTTTTTACGCTACATTGGTATTCGGATGGGAATTCTTTTCGTTAAACGAGTTGATCGTTTAGATTAATATCAATAAATGAGTGAAATGTGTTGCAAAGTTAAACCGTATTATTTGAAACGGGACGTGTTGGCTGTGAGCAAATATTATTTGTTACTCCCTAAATGCTGCGAATAAACAACGTGGTTTTGGGGGGCTTGCGGGCGACGTGTTTAACTACATGTTGCAAGCGACAGGGTAATTCGTTGAAATATTTTTGAATCGCGCGAATGGTGTAAAAACTTTTGTCAGTTTTGCACAAGAAATTCATGTTTTTCGCTCTATGCCCCTTGCAATGACTCAGCCAGGATCTGCAGCGCTAAGATGACTGATTGCCAAAAGGAAAGGAAGGAAGATTAAAGTTTAACGCCCCGTCCACGCCGTAACTCTTAGAGACGGGACTGATACCCAATGACATTTCGCAAAATACCGAGCTTCCCAAACTTCTGTCTCTCTGACACACACACACACACACACACACACACACACACACACACACACACACAAACAAACAAAGACACAAAACTCTGCTCATTGCGCCTTCGAGTTTTGATTTTATTCTGTGGTACGTCGAGATTTCATATTTATTGTGACACGAAACTAAGCTTATCTAAAATGCCATTGTACTACCATTCGGTGCAAGGAATAGTTATTTACTGTGGCTAATATGAAGTAACACAAATAATCAATGCATGCACTCAGTGTTGGTGGGGACTTCAATCTATCTTCGAATATTATGATAAATATATTTTTTCATACTCGCTGGCAGGCAGAAAACATAGTCTCAAATTTTACTAAATACTTTCTCCGAAATTTATTTTACTTAATGAGGCCCTGATAACTGTAAATGACTGAAAAGTATACTTGACCTCCTTGCAATAAATAAAGCAAGTAGTGACCATCATGACTGATACAGGGAATAGAGAACAGAAGTTTTTTGTGGGGAGGGGAGGCTCAGTATTAACCTGACTTACTAAAGACAAAGGCAAAATATATCTTTTTAAAAGGCTTTGTGGAAGTAAAATGAAATAAATGTTTTTGATACCAGTAAATCTTGTTTTATATGGTCGTAACATTTGAAATTGCCCATTATGTATACTCCCAATATTTTATCGAAGTAACTGCTTCCAATGTTGGTCCTGCTATGGTGTAGCAGAATAAAATGTTACAAGGTTTTTGTTTCTATTTACGAAAACTATTGTACATTCACCTGGAAGTTATGTGGAAAAATAGATCTATGTGGATGTTTAGTGGCTTTCTTACATTAGAGCCGTGGTGTTGCTGATTGCTTGTTTGTGGCGTGTTCTTGATGTCATATGATATTCAAAGTGCTTTTTTTTGTGAATTAGCACTGTTTACATCGCCATTTGTCTTGTTGTGGTAGCTGTATAGTATTCATTTTTATGTGGTGCATCTGTGATGTGGAGCGCGAATTTTGAATAGTTTTGATACTGGTGTCGTTTTGTGTGTGTATTTTTTATTGTGTGTGTGTGGAGAGAAATATTTGTTTCGTGTGTGTATGTGTGTGTGTGAGAGAGAGAGAGAGAAAGAGAGAGAGAGAGAGAGAGAGAGAGAGAGAGAGAGAGAGAGAGAGAGAGAGAGATATTGTGTGTGTGTGGGGGGGGGGGGGGACTGTTAGGCGTAATGTGGGGGTGGGATTTATTTATATATATCTTTTATGGTCTCAATCACGGTTTTGTTGCATAGTGATGTATATTCGTTAAGTGCTATTGCTTTCTGGATGTGATAGTTTTCCTCTTTTGTTAATTTTTGGAATAAGCTGTTGTTGGTTTTGAGAATTTGCAGGTCAGTTTCTATGTTTGTTGGGGTATGATTCTGTTTTATTAAATATTCAGCTGTCACTCAACATTTGCTGCTGTTCCAAAAGTTGTATGACTTTACGTTCGACTTCTGAAAATGTAACATACCGTATGCTTTTCAATAAGCATAGAAGACATAGAAGCAGTTCAGAGGCGAGTAGCTAGGTTTGTTACTGGTAGGTTCGACCAATGCGCGAGTGTCAAGGAAATGCTCCGGCAACTCAATTGGGGATCGTTGGAGGAAAGACGACGTTCTTTTCGTGAAATTCTGTGGAGGAAATTTAGAGGGCCGGAATTTGAAGCTGAGTGTAGCACGATCTTGCTGCCGCCTACTTACATTTCGCATAGTGATCACAAAGACAAAATAAGAGAAATTACGACTCGTACGGAGGCATATAGGCATTCTTTTTTTCCTCGTTCTATTTGGGAGTGGAATAGGAAAGTAAATGCCTAGTAGTGGTACAGTGTACTCTCCGCCACGCACCTTACGGTGGATTGCGGAGTATATATGTAGATGTAGGTGTAGATGTAGTAGGTCTACCTTGGAGCTCAACCAGTATTTTCCGAAAGTGGAGAGAAATATACGATGTGTTTCAGGAGGAATCGTAACTAATTTAGGAGGTGGTAGTATTCACGAACTGCACAAAAAATCCCATATGATATGTGTCATATTTTTCTTGAGTACATAGATACAGCTGTCAGTATGTCACCCAAACAAACTTAAAGCAGAGGCAAATGAGGGCATTTATACTGATTCTTCTGGCGATTCCTGATAACACATCATCGTATTGAATTGAAAGGACAGCTTGGTGTACGCTCTACAAAGTTATTTTTCTTTAGTTAATCGGTTTTCGACTTACAAGGCTATCTTAAAGTGTGATGGAGTCCAGTAGCAAGGTGGGTAGTGTTGCTTAGGACGGCCGGTGCGGCCTCTATCCAGACAAACCGGCCATTGTCCTACCACAACACGCCGCAGGATCCCACGCGCTGGAGGCCGCCACACCGGATGTTCCTGCGGGTCGCGGCAGACCGGAGGATGCACTGTCTCCACTGATGAACAAAGGAGAACCGTTATGTGCGATAATGATAATAGCAAATACACACAGAGTACTTACTTTTCCACTCCTTCCCATTCTGCTGCAGCTGGGAGGCACTGAAAGATCTCAGCTACACTTCCTGATCCTTCTGATACCTGCAGTTGCGAATGTAGAGCTCTCTATCCTCCCGTATATATCAGACACATTGGTCACCTGACTGGATGTCGCCAATCTCTTGACGGTGATTATTGTCATCCGCCTCTTACGCTTCCACAAACAGAAATGCGTTTTGATAAATGGCATACACTTCCAGCGCCGGCAACCAGTTGTATGAGGTGAAGGATTCATTTTCAAGCTATCTCGATGTGGCGACATTATTTGCTGCATTGTGTACGTCTTCTCCTCCAGTGCCAGACTTCGTGCAGGATGCTTTGGGCACAATCTTCGACTGCATGCTTGCACGTAATACAGTTATTCAATTTCTCTCGCATCGACGCGCCACACATCTCTTCAATAGAACACATTGTTGATGCGGAGATGCTTGTGCTGAGATGATGTAGCATCTTTGCCCCCTGAAAGAGCGGCCGCATGTTTCGCGATGTATTGACAGTTCACTCGCCAGCAGAAGTACGTATCAGTTGCGGAAGCCAACTACAAAGCAACTACGTGCATCTCCATTATTTGAGAGAATAAAATTTCATACACTCCTAAATCATTTCCTCTTTTGACACCTTATGCAGATAACTGTATATGCAGTCATCACATGTGTGTTTGTAGGTATTGCGCTTATTAAACGACTCTCGACTCGACACGCCACAAATCTCTTGAATAGAAGACAGCGCGCAACAGAGGGTGTCGAGTGACTGACTTTCCCCTGTATGCGTACTTGTATAAAGAGGTGGATGTGGGAGAGTGTACCAATAGCAAGTGAGCAATTTTAAATAACCACCAATAAGGGCGGAAGGGGAATTTCCACCTGTGGTTTTCCTAAGTGGAGGAACGCGGTATTAATTGATCAATGAATTTATAAGTCAATAATTTGATTGTTCTGCTAAGATACTAAGATAGTTCGCGCAATCGCGCAGTACGTAGAGGGATGCAGATTCGGAAAATGGTGCGCTATGCTAGCTCTTACGTAATGTTGAACAGTCTACAAACGTTATCAAAGATTTACGAAAGATATGATTCCTTCATCTCAGGTTTTGTTCATTAGCTAGAGATGTTTAAAAAACTATGGCAGGGGCAAAGTTTAGAGCATTCACAAACAGACTTATGAAAAACTCCAGGAGACATACATATTTTCTCCACCAGCAAACTTCTCATGTGACGTTAAAATTGGAAAAATAGGTGTCTGCACTGAGGCGTAGACCAACAATGGAACAGTAGTTTACTCAAAACGCAAATAGATTTATGCTTCTACGTAATGCAGTTGGTGCTAGCCTAAGAGAGGGACCAGAGGAAATTGTTCTCACCCTGTGTCCACAGGTGACACTTATCGAAAAGGAAACGTGCACTTTTTAAACTTTCAGACTTCAACTACTGGAACTACAGTAGAATACTAGTGGTTCATCTTACCTCATCAGACGCTTCTTATAAGACATAAACTATTTTTATGAAAATATATGCCGTATCTTGCTGCACTACTTGAGCGTGGATGAAATCACCATAGATACATAAGAGAAATATACCTAATACTTAAAATCATATATATATATATATATATATATATATATATATATATATATATATATATTCTCAATTCACTTTCAAATTATGCATGACATCATTTTGTAGATCTGATTTTTACAGTGTATAGATACGTTCTTTCACAACATGATGTGCAATTAGTGTTAACAAGAGCTTTATTATGGAATTCACTTAAATTGCGATTAAGTGGATGAATGTTGGGAGTAGGTGTGTTCCTGGTAAGTACGGCAATGTTACATAGCTCTGGATCCATCGGTAACCCCATAAAAGGTGAAACACGACACCGCTACACATCACAGCTACACGATACACGAGCAGATATGTGGATTTCCTCATAGAAGAAGCTGCTTCACAGTTCAAGATATCTGAAAATTATTTATATAACTAGAACGTAGCATGCAACTATTGACAGATAAGAAGGAGGTATTTACTTTCTACGTAATTTTAACCGTGGTGTACCTTGTAAATTCCGAGGTCGTTAACGGCAGTAAGTGAGTAAAGCAACTAAACATCAGCTGGTTGAGTTATCCATGAACAATTTAATTTTTAGTATAGGCGCTTTCCTGTGTCCAGGAAATGGTACCAAGTTTCGGGTGAAGTTTGTTTTGTTGTCAAAGGTATTTTATATTGAGCCCTCAAGTTATAAATGAAAACCATTAGATATTTTTAAATGTGTGATTATTGCAGATTAACCAGACCTACGGTTCTGATGAATTTATGAACAAATGTAGCAGATGTACAATTTTTAAGTGAACAATGCAGCGGAACTGCCGTTCTAGCGACACCGCAGTACATCACAGGCGCAGCACACGAAATACTTTCCGGGTAAGCGAAAGCTTTATACAGCACCAGCGTCGGTGGTTTTTCGGCCGTAGCGCCTCGTCGATATTCCGTGCGGAAAAATATGTTCCGTTTGGTAGGAAAGCGAATCGAAGCGGCCGTGACCTTTGTAAAGTACCGTTAGGGGATTCGGCGGAGTGATTTAAAGGAGCCTAAACCACGATAGCCCGCCACTTGGCTCAAGAGACGTGTTGGAGAAACAGTTTCCCTCCAGAATAGGTGTCATAATGATGCGACACGCATTTAAAGTTTCAGTGCGATAATATTTATAACTTAAGTGGCGCCGCGTAGGGTCGATCCTCAGGTCAAGTGACTACAACCTGAAACATCTTTATTTCTCTCCAAACGCCTAAGCGTTTCGCAAGTAATGGACCTTTGAGAAGAATCTGCTATAACACCGAAGCGTTCTGTGGATGCATGCGTATTATATTCCTTCCACAAACATAAATCGCACAAAACAGGTGTATCCCAGAAGTTACAAATTTCCTTGTACGAAGGAGGACTGTTTTATTAAAATGAAATAGTCAACACTGATTGGAATGATAATTCATGCAAGTTGTGCTACAGCACAGAGTGCACAAAGCTGCGTTATTAGGCCCAACTCTTCAATAGTTGCAACCTCCCATGCATCCCACCTTGCACTAACATGACAGCTATTTGATAAGTTTGGAGGGGTTGGTTCACATATGTTGCCGGCCGCGGTGGCCGAGGGGACTAAGGCGCTCCAGTCACGGTCTGCACGGCCACTACGGTCGGGGGTTCGAATCCCCCCTCGGGCATGGATATTTGTGCCGTCCTAGTTCGTAAGTAGTTCATAAGTAGTTTGTAAGTTTAGGTACTGATAACCCCGTAGTTAAGTCCCATAGACTTTACAAACATTTGAACATTTTTCACATATGTTGTCAGGAACAAGCCAAGACTGCTCTTTGACCAACACAACTCATTAGCACCCTTCGTCACCCCCCAAAAATTTCGCACTACGTGGTATATGTAACAGGAAGAAGCGGAGGAGGCAAGTATGTTGCTCCTCGACCGAAATAAGCACTGCAAAACTTCGTACCATTTGGCTGTTGTCTACTGCTTTTCTGGTAGTAAAGTTTTTCGAAGGTTAAGCCCACGATGAAGAGGAGAGCAAGTAAATCAAAATCTTTAGAGTATGAGACCGCGTAGTCAATGCAGAAAAGCCGCGACGGATTAGCCGTGCGCACTGGGGCGCCGTGCTGCGGTGAGCGTGGCCGTTCGCCGTCTGGGTTTCGAGTCTCCCCTCGGGCATGGGTGTTTCTGTTGTCCTTAGGTTAGTTTATCGTAGTATCAGTACTTTCTAAGCTACGGACTAATAACCAAGCAGTTGAGTCCGATAGATTTACAAACATTTGAACATTTGAATGCAGAAGATTTTCCGACGTTGACAATGCGTTGTCATATAGTGGAGAATTTTATTGACAGTGTCATCGGCCGCAGAGGCCTACTCTTACAGAGCACAAGTAACTCCACATCCTCTCGTATCACTCTCGCCTTCTTGTAGAATGTCCTTCTAGCGATGGCGGTACGGATATCAGGGTCTGCATCTCCTTTTGCTGTCTTAGTTTCAATGCCTTCGAGTCCAAATCCAGAGTACAGCTTTCAGTAATCGCCTTTTATTGGAATCATTTGCTAATAGTTTTTCCTGGGGCATTTTAATGATAGCTGAAGCGTTCCCAGAAAGAGCAGTGCAATGGCGTAATTGTTCTGCTACTTTAGTACTCCCGAGGGCCCGCTGACATATCCATCAAACACCACTGAGTTGTTGCCAACTTTTTAAATTGCTAGTTGATGTAGGAAGCAACAATTACTTCGAGCCAATCGTTTCTGTGCCAGATAGCTTCGTGGAGAAAGTATCTGCCATCGGTTACTAAAAATGTTCTGGCACTAAGAGAGAAGTTTTGGGAAGTGGAATCTGTGTATGAAGTTTATTTTGTCCCCGTACGCATCATCTATCAGTTGAAAAACGGCAATGGTGGAGGGGTCCTTTCATATGAAAAATTATCGATTATCTCACTGACCAACTACTTAGTCATGCGCATCTTTTGAATGATGCTGTGTGGATCCATGTCAACACCCTAGTTGTGCATTTTAATAGAGTTTCTGTGAGCCAAAGTTAGCACCCACATCATGTGTCTGGGGGTAAAAATTCGTCTTTTATTTTATTTTAAAAGTAATTTTTCCCGAAAGAAATACCAATTTTTACCTATTAGATGAGAGAAGCTAATTAATTTATGAATTTTTATTCATGGTTTTATATTGTTATGTATTTCTGTGGTCTCTGCATTCTCTTGACATCTTTGAAGTGATCGTTCAGGAATTGTATCTCCTACACGATAAACACTCGACGCAACATTGTCTAGAACAGTGTACCGCTTCCTACAGGAATCGTCTACTGTAACTTCATCTATCGCTCGTAGAAACTGTTGATTCTCCTTAAAGCTAAGCGTCAGACTCACTTCAGTTAACTAAATTTTTTTCACCTCTGTTACATGGCCTTCCTCAACGTCTCTTCGACATATAAAACAATCACCTACCTCCCTCAACCCACATTTTACAAAACTAGCCGTGGTGGAGTAGCCGAGAGGTATAAGGCGCCTCGCTGCGGAACGCGCGGTCGCTCGCCGTCGGAGGTTCGAGTCCTCCCTGGGGCATGGTTTTGTGTGTGTGTGTGTGTGTGTGTGTGTGTGTGTGTGTGTGTGTTTTGTCCTTTGAACATTTGAACAAAACTAGCTGAGAAACTCGCAGAGTAGGGAACCGAATGCCGCAGGAAAGTTAACAGGGCAAAGCAGTTGCCTAAACATCTTTCAGTAGGGAAGATATTGCTGTGGGAAATAAGGTGACATTACAACAACAAATCGTCGGAAGTCCTCTGCAGGAATGCTGAGTTATGCTGCCCCTATTGGTGTCCCTAATTGAGAAAGAGTTCTCGATGTAGGTTTTTGTACTCGAACTGATCTCTGAATTATGTGGGTGGCCAAATGATTTGGTTGAATTGTCCAGAATGTTAAACAAACAAATTGTGGCCCGCTGAAATGGCGCACTGTCATCCATAAAATTCCATTGTTGTTTGGGAACATGAAGTCCGCGAATGGTTTCAAATGATCTGCAAGTAATAGAACATACCCATTCCCAATCAATAATCGGTTCACTTGAACCAGAAAACCATTCCATTCCATGTAAAAATTGCCCACAACATTAAGGCTCCACCACCAGCTTGTTCAGTGGCGACTTGGGTTCAAACCTACATTGCCTCAAAACTCTTCTATTCAAATGTTTGTAAGTCTATGAGATTTAACTACTCTGGCCATTAGTCCCTAGGCTTACAAATTACTTAAACTAACTTATACTAAGGATAACAAATACATGCCCGAGGGAGGACTCGAACCCCCGACGGCGAGGAGCGGCGCGCTCCGCAGCAAGGCGCTTGGGAACGCTCGGTAACCTCACCGCGGCACTCTTCTGTTCAACCCTCATATATCATACCACCTGCAAGTATTACATCAATAATAAGGAAACATCGATCTGATGTGAGAAATAATAGAGTAGCTGTCAGCCAATTGAAACAAAGAAAACTATCATGGTTGTTGGATGACGTTTTGTGACGTTACGTAAAATTGGAGCCGTTTACATTATTATTTCTTGCGATGGGCCCTCCTTATACGGTGATTTTGTTGTCGATGAAATCGAAATATCGGAACGTTCATTAAAAGTAATTCCGCCAATGTATATGCCCTACTGTTTACACTGGTGGTATACTTTCATTGACAAAACAGTTTCATTGGCCTGTTCAGAAGTGCCCTGTTCTCGTCGCAAAAACAACGGAAATAAGGAGTAATAGCGGTTCAATCAATGAAACACACGCCTGGGTCCGTAAACAACTGAAGTTCCTGCTTTCGGTAAAATGCTATATTATGTTTGCATTTCCGCTAAATTACCGCCGTATCGGGAGCTAATAAGGAACGTTTACCAGGTTACTTTTCCTAATAATATTCGCACTAAATGTGACTGCGTTTCTACATTGCTAGAAAACTCTTGATGGTACATATCAGCCTGGACAGTGGATTGGTACTCTGAGGAATAAAAGTAAAAGCGAAAACGATGTACTAGGTTTATACACGTTAGTAGCCGGTGTTGCCCTGGTAACCGTAGTCCATCCCCTTCACCCAGTCTCCGGCAACCTCCTCTCTACTCTCTCTCTGTTGTTCATCTCCTACACATTCATGCTGAAATCTTCGGTAGTTTTCGGTGCTAACCTCGATAGACACTGGATCTTTAACTTTTCTACAAAGACCACTAGCAGGCTCATCAACAGACAGGAAGGAAATTTGAAGTTAACTTCTCCATAAGCTTTGTCGCTGTTCTGAGTCAGCGCCCTGTACACTGAGTAGTGAGTATCGTACAGAAATGCGCACCTGCTACTGCCTGCTTTTTCTGATGTCGTCAGTTGTGTGGACTTAATTGTATTGCACTGACTGATCTGTTAACTGCATTTGTGCATGTATCTAACCCTACTGCTACAGTTATGTGCTTTTGGGGTAATCTGTAAGGTACTTTTGTACGAGTGTGGACTCAACGTAAAGGTCGATCCTTTAGATGCCGTAAGTGCTTATTAGCCTCTTAAGTCGTGAAAATTAGCTATCGTTTGTTCTATTAAGAGTACTTTTCGTGACTTTTCATAATTTGTGTACATTGGAGACACTTTTTTGTTTATTAAATCGAACATAGGAGATAAACATAAGGGAAAACCTATTCAGCAACAGTATAAACCAGCTGACAATGCTCGTACCTATTTAGACTTCACACTTGTACACAGTATGTCAGTAGCACTTTAATACTCCTCCCTCGGGCATGGGTGTGTGTTGTCCTTAACATAAGTTAATGTAAGTAATTTGTGAGTCGTCGGACTGATGACCTTGTTGTTTGGTGCCATAGCTTTACAAACATTTGATTTTGTCAGAAATCTGTCCGGTTCCAATGTATGGGACTGTATGCTGGCTTTTAGTAATAGGAGTGGAACACCGTCTTGCTGTCATATGGATTAATACCGCACGCCCACGTCACAAATTATGTAGGTTATATGAAGCAGCACGAATAGCACATGAAAGGAAGCCACACCTACGTTGTTAGGGGTATGTTCTGAGAGCAGACGATACAACAGAGGCAAAGACTAATTTCAGCTTGAAATTACACGGAAACGGTCAGTAGGACGACCTACGCAGAGATGACTTGACACCTTGTATGAAGAATTGAAGATCTGAGGCATTCACCCAGATCGGGCACCAGATCGTAACAAGTGGCATGAAATAGGTGTATTTCAATCTTTATTCACAGTCCTTTTCCATCTCATCAAGCCGGCCGCGGTGGCCGAGGGGACTGAGGCGCTCCAGTCACGGTCTGCACGGCCACTACGGTCGGGGGTTCGAATCCCCCCTCGGGCATGGATATTTGTGCCGTCCTAGTTCCTAAGTAGTTCATAAGTAGTATGTAAGTTTAGGGACTGATGACCCCGTAGTTAAGTCCCATAGACTATACAAACATTTGAACATTTTTTGAACATCTCATCAAATCTTGGCCACTCCTCATCCATAGAGAACAACTACGTACCTGCTACGTTATCCGTACACTCGAAACCAATATCCCCACTCTTAGGCTCTAATTTATACTACAGTACCCCCAGAAACTTCACTGACTTCATACCCTATTCCAGTGTAGTTGCTCCCTCTCCCATTAACTGAAAACCAAACCGATATCTATGCATCTTATCTGGTAATGACCCTTCCCTCCCTATCTCACTTTGCATCAGGAAGTGTACAACCTACGTTCCGCTACCCCCTCCCCCCCCCCTCTCCTTCCACGCTGTGGCCTTGAGCACGCCAAGGTATCCTGTCACCATCTGCTGATTCACTAACACTATCCACCGCCCACCTCCACTTACCACGATAAATGTCCACCATACTTCATCAGGAGCAATAGCATTACTGGACGGAATCCTGCATCAAGTTAGATTGCAATAAACCATTACAGTACTTTGCAGATTTGAGTTTATGTGTGAGTAGACGCTATATACGCACCACGCTCGAGTTGACTGGCACAACAATTTCCCAAGGCATCTTCCCAATCAGTCTACCTCCTGACTTAGTCTCCCGATCACCGCTTGCATCGTGCGTCGAACAGAACGATGCCTGTTCAACAGTCAGCAGTGAAATTTATTTAATACAGTCAATGAAAATGTAATTTCTTTCAATTTCAATAGAATGTGTCAGCATTTGTATTGGAATTTTATTTGGCTGAAAGTTGTGTTGTGCTCACAGCCCACGCACGCCGCTATAGGGCAAGGAGAGAAAAAACACAGCCGTCTCGTCAGCAGAAATAAAAACACGAAGCGCACTAGTTCATTAACAATGACCTATAGATATTCCTCAGTTGCTAACTTGCATTAGTAATGCTGTACATATATATCCAAGAATATCTATCGAAAATGATATGATTGAATTATTGCATGTAAGTGTGTATTCCAATACAAACCTTAGTTTATTTTTACAGATTATGAGACCTTTATGCGGGAAATTAAGTGTGTATTTATCAATGAGTGTCGAATTGTACTTTATAGTTTTAACTTATATGTCGGAACGTATCTCTAGTTCAACGCTTCAGATTGAAGTTTTGGTGACTTATACTGTTTCATTGTAAAAATAACAACTCGAAACAGCATTATTTGTTATTTCACACTGATATTAAAAATGTAATGACGTGTGGTTATCACTGGAAAACCACGAACTGGAAGGCCTCCAACTAATTTAGATCACATATCGTTTTTTTCTGTAGGCAGGTTCATCTACGGCTCAATGATATCAAATGATTAATTCCTGAGATACAGGAAGCTATACAGAGTGCAGTGCCAATATTTCGGGTGGTTGCCTAATTCCGGGTGGGTACATATTTTACTTGCTAGGTGATGCACTCGCTAGCTCGTTGCAGTAACTATTTCCAGCATTGTGAGTGTTGTGACAACGCTGTGAAATTTTCCGTCTCCACGACTATTTTTGTATTGAGGTTAAAATAAATAATTTATTCGAAATTCTATGCAGAACTATGTATTAATTCATTAAATTTTAGAATTTATCTTCAGCTCGTAATTAGGAAACATAATTTACAGGGTGAAAATAGTATGTTTTAATTATATGTCCTGCTGTTCCTGAATGAGTAAATATTCCGATGATTTTTTGCAAGAGTGGATTTATATATTCCCTAGTATTATTGTTGCTCATTTTCCGTAACTTAAAGACTCTTGTTTACCAGTAATCTTAAATTATAAAAGTAGCATGTATTAGGAATCATTCCCAATACTTACGAAAACCCTAGTAGTCTGACATAATCCGCCAAATTTCGTTGAAATAAAGTGTTAATTAATAAAGAAATTCACTAATAAACTCTTGGCTAGGAACAGACCATCCTCGTATTGGAGGTCCGTTCTCAGGTTCGTCATGACTTTTAGTGCAGCCACAAAATTTCTTCTTTCTCTGTGAACAATGTAATATTATTCTATATGATTTCAAATAACAAAGTAAAAGAATTAAATAGGTGTATCTCTGTGTTCCTACTGTATGGGCAGGTAATTGTCAGGTGTTTGACAGAGTCTCAAGCTCAGCACACAGTCTAAAGCTCGGGAGAAGAGGAATAATTAACAGTCATGAAACATGGCTTCAGGAATGTATGCTGCGGACTCACTAAAACTGGAACAATATTGGGGAATGTAAATGATGACCTGGGGCTATGAAAGTCAGGTATTTACATCATTCCATGCCTGTGTATCGTGCCATACATCGGCCAGAAATCTGAGACTGGACATCAAGTGCAAAAAACATGTAGGGGACACCACACTCAGAAAGACAACAAAATCAGCCTTAGAAGAGCACTGACTAGACCTCTGTCACTCGACGAACTACAGTGACACCAAGGTTGTTACACACACCCGACATACTGCGACAGTGTCGTATAAGATTCCATCGAAAACAAAGTCACTGAGAATCTAATCAATCGTGGCAGTGGACACAAGCTCAGCATTGTTTGGAAACCGACTCTTCAACTTCCGAAAACTCATCGCAGGGTACTTCGAGATTTCGTGAGAACAAGAAGTGGAGACCGAGAAAAACAGCCATGAGACAGACTAGACCGCATTTGAAACACCTCAGAAGCGGACCGAACCGGACGCGGAGGGCAGTCAGAACATCAGGGTCTCAACCACAGGCTTCGTCGACTCTGTGACATTCATGGCTGTAGATTTCTGGACCTGCGTTATCGCGTGGGTAATTGTAGGAATCTCCTTCATGGATCAGGAGTGCACTACATAAAGGAAGCAACTACTTGGCTTGCAATGTTCAAATCTTTGTTAAGCTTAAGGGACTTAACTGCGGGATCTTCTGTCCCTAAACTTACAAACAATTTATGAACTACCTTATACTAAAGACGACACTAACATCCATGCCCGAGGGGAGATTCGAACCCCCGACTGTAGTGGCCGACTCGGCTAGCAGAGTACCTGTGGCGTGCACATGGGATTTCTTTGGCTAGATGATAGTTCTAATGAACACTCGTCAATCGAAATTCAGTGAAATCAGGTCGTATTCAGAAGGACTCTTCAACTGTCAAAATATTAGCAGTAAATTTGTCAAAATATTAGAAACAAAGTTCTCGAATTTACTGTATTGCAGGAAATTTGCCGCGCTCGAATAATCATCGGGCCTGAGAGTTGGCTGAATCCCATGGGATGTACGTCGCAAAGACAGATCAGGTACGATTGGAAGGGGTGTGTTCATTGATGTCCACAAAAGTTTTCCTTCTGCTGAGCTCGAAGTCAGGAGTGACTGTGAGGTTATTTGGACACGTGTAACAGGTATGGGCGAAATCAAGTTAATAGTTGTGTGTTTTACCGGCCACCCGGATCCACTGTTACAGTGCTAGAGTCATTCAAGGAAAGTTTACGATCAGTAGCGAGAAGGTACCCGGACCATGCTTTATTAGTTGGGGGCGACGTCAACCTGCTGAGTATACATTGGGACGCCTATGATTTCACTACAGGGGTACAGACAATGAGTCTTGTGAACTATTGTTGAGTACGCTTTCCGAACACTGCTTTGAGCAGCTAAATCGTCAGCTCGCACGCATTGGAAATATTTGAGACGTTATAGCTACAACACACGCCAGACCTTGTCAATTATGTCACTGTAGAACAGGGGTTAGTAATCATGGTGTCGTCATAGCGACAATGGCCACCAAAGATAATAAACCGGTCAAGAAGACTAGGAGAGTTTTTGTGATAGAAAGAGCAGATAAGCAATATTGTTAGCATATTCGGAAAATGCTGAAAAAACAAAGGCAGTCGCACTCTCGGTTCAGAAAAAGGTCAAGCAAATAAAATCAGACAAAAGTTAGTAGAGATTTGCGTGTCTGTAAAAGGGCAAAACGAGAAGCCTACAATAAATACCATCGTCATACCTTAGCAAAAGATCGTGCCGAGAACCGGAAAAAATTCTGGTTTTATGTGAAATCGGTAAGCGGATCAAAAATTTGTATCCAGTTACTCGATAATTCTGGGGTGGTGATAACAGACAGCAAAATGACGGCCGAGTTTTAAATTTAACATTTAAAAAATGATCACGCAGGAGGACCTAGCAAACATACCTTCATTTGTTGGTCGCATTAACTTTCGAGTGGCGGACATAATAAGAGGCATAGCTGGTGTACAGAAGCAGCTGAGATAGTTGAAAAGAATCAAGTCGCCAGGGTCACATGGGGTACCAAGCCGGTTTTACAAAGAGTACTCAGCTGCATTGGCCACTTGCTTAGCTTGCATTTATTGCGAATCTGATCCTGCGTAAAGTTCCAAGCGACTAGAAAAAGGCTTAGGTAACTCGTGTATAAAAAAAAAGGCAAAAGAACGGGCCCACGAAATTAGAGACCTGTATCATTAATATCAGTTTGCTGTAGAATTCTTGAACCTATTATCAGTTCTAATATAGTAAATTTCCTTGAGACGGAAAAGCTTATGTCCATGCATCATCGTACGAAAACCAGCTTGTCCTTTTTCTCCCATGACATTTTGCGTGCTATGGATGAAGGGCAACAGGCAGACTGTATATTTCTCGATTTTCGAAAGACTTCTGACACAGTACTGCACTACAGACTGCTAACGAATGAACGAGCTTATGGAATAGGTACCCAAATATGTGAGTGGCTCGGGGACTGCTTAGTAATAGAACCCAGTACGTTGTCCTCAATGGCCAGTGTTCATCAGCGACTTTGTTGTTGCCAGGAGTGCTCTAGGGAAGTGTGATAGGACTGCTATTATTTTCCATCTGTATAAATGATCTGACGGCCAGAGCGAGTTACAATCTGCGGGCGTTTGCTGATGATGCTGTGGTGTATAAGTGGGTGTCGTCATTGAATGACTGTAGTAGGATGCAGGATGACTTGGACCAAAGGTGGCGTGAGGAATGGCAACTAGCCCTAAATATAGAAAATGTAAGGTGACGCAGATGAGTAGGAGAAACAATGTCGTAATGTTTGAATACAGCATTAGTAGTGTGCTGCTTTGCAGGGCCTCGTCTCGTAAATATCTAAGCGCAACGCTGCACAGCAATATGAAAAGGAACGAGCATATAAGGGAATGCGGATGGACGGCTTAAGTTTTTTGGGAGAATTTTGGGAACATGTGATTCGACTGTAAAGGAGACTGCATATAAAACGCTTGTACGACCCCGTTTCGAGTATTTAGCAAGTGTTTGGGATTCCCACCAGATAGGATTAAAAAAGGTCACAGAGGCAGTTCAAAGGCGGGCGGCTAGGTTTGTAACTGGGAGATTCGATCAATGCGCTTGTGTTGTTGAAATGCTTTGAGAACTCAAATGGGAGTCGTTGGAGGAATGGCGATGTTCGTTTTAAGAAACACTGTTGAAGAAATTTCGAGGGCTGGCATTTGAGGCTTACTGCAGAACGATTCTACTGCCGCCAACCTACATTTCGTGTTAAGACCACAAAGATAAGATCTAAGAGATTAGGGCTCGTACGGATGCTGCATACAATCATTCGTTTTCCCCTCGTTCTGTATGGCAGTGGAGCAGGACAGCAAGTAACTAGTAGTGGTACTGAGTACCCTCCGCCACGCACCTTTGTGTGGACTGCGGAGTACGTATGTAGATGTAGAGAGAAGACTAATGGAACCACGCTTGGTGAGTGTGGACCGCACTAGCGACGTGTACCGATTACGGAGCGCCCAGCACCATCCAGGCATAAATACTCATTTATGTGGTGGCTGTTCTTTTCGGACAGGCAATTGACAATTTAAATGCGGACGCATTAATACGATCGATCCCTTGAGGGAATCCAGTATAGGCTACAAGCAAGTGGAATCACATGGGCATGGGGCAGTACAATCGTAGTGTGCTAAAGGGTGAGAATTACGGATGGAAGGGAAGCGTGCCTGGATAACATCATTGTTGCCGGGAGCCGTGGCTCAGCGCGCCCGGTCAGAGGGCTCCATGCCCTCTGTAATAAAAAAAGCTGAGCCAACCATTCAACGAATAAAAACGATCAGCGTCCGCAACGAAGAGAACTACCCATAGAACAAAAAGAAAAAAAAATGATTAAGGTGATCGCTGGCCCAAAGCGGGAAATCCGGGTTCGAACCCCGGTCCAGCATAAGTTTTTATCTTTGCCATTGGATTTATTTCAATGTCCTGAAACGTCAAAATGTTTAAATATTTTGAATCATAAATACTCAATTCAACGATCCACCCAAACTCCATTCTCGGGTAAACTGCGGGTTACGCGGTCGAAATGCCGTGCCAGAAGGAGACGGATGTCTGGCAAGAGTCCCGATTTTCACCATGTCAACAGATCACCGGGAAAGGAAGAATAATAATAACGGACAAGTAGTTAGGGGCGAGTGATTAGCATAACGATATTCAGACAGGAGACAGGAAATAAAGAAGACGAGTGAACCAGAACTGTATGACAAAACGGGTACAATACAAGGACAATAGGAACATATCCTTCGGATACATCCTTAAAATCGACCATGACCGGCTGACTTCAGATAATGTTGGTTCTTGCGAAAGAAATTTTCCAGCACGAGACTTTCGACAAGAATGTGATCAGGGAAAAGAAGATAGGCCTACTTAACGTGGTCCTTATATGCTCAAAAGGAAAAAATAGAAAATAAGGTTTTCGACTGTGATATACTATTATCACTACGTTTAGCTTTTGCAATAGATGCTTAACAGTACTTCCCATGAGAGTACTACCAAGAAGCCTACTGCTTCTTGCTTCACTAATCTTAGTACTATTCATTATAGGAAGACTGAATAACTGTACCAAGAGAGTGCGTATATAAAAACCTGGATATAATTTCTTCCATTGCAATTTAGAGTTAAACCGTTGGCTTTAAAACTACGGCCGATCCTTTCTGGAAATTGATTTTAAATATTAATGAGTTCCCTGCCTGAATTGGTACATGTTATACTTGTATCATTTGCAAACAGAAAGTTATTTTTGTATAAATATCTCCCATAGTAAAAAGCAAGCTGTTCATGTGTTTCAAGAACGATGTGTCACTAGAACGAAATCTTGAGGAAATACGCAACTGGATTCCAAACTATTTAGTTCGTTATTTACAATAGTTGTGCACTTACTCCTCGCTGAAATTCCCAAGGCTGTATTCTTTGTAGTGAACTTTTCACAGCCAAACTGACTCGTGCTTATTGGCACCATCCTGCATCAACTGCTCAAATTGAACTGCATTTGTCCACGACCTTGTTTCTTCAAAGTTTCTATCTACGGCAATTAATTTCTTATAATTGCCATGATCCTTACCACGAAACTTTTCTTTGTACATGCATTCGCCTACCGAGATATTAAATGAGTACGGTACCCAAATCCTTGTAACGAATAATGTTCCGTCTGCGACATCCAACAAACCGCGATCTGTAGACAATGGTAAACACCTCCGTGGGCAAATTGTAGACGATTGTGCATTTTCTCCTGCTAGATCTACGAGCATTGGTGAGGGAGGCAGTTGGTTATGTAACCTAGCAATTTCACTTACACGGTTCGCATGAATACCTCATTCGAGACATCTTACGGTCTGTAAGATTCAGTTCTGGACCACCTGTTTCTCGTCTCAAAATACTCAGTTTAGGATCTTCTACAGTGCATTATATTTAATCGTAAAGTTAACTAAGTCCTGTATATTAATGTACCCTCAGCAAAATTGTGATCGTTTTGCAGGGATAATATCAGCGTTTATTGTGTCAGGTGCATATTCGTATTGGTTTGTTCCTTCCCTGTACGTGTAAGATAAACATAGAATTACAGTTCCGGCTGTCTGTTATGAAATGTTGTTGTCATTCGACGAGCTCTAGTAATGAGTGGGCCTTTGCGGTACTTCTTTCGCCAGCTTGCATACAAGTTTTTTGTCGTGGTGGGAGATCTAGGGTTAATGAGACGCAGATACTGCTATCAGCCTCCTCGTTAGCGTGTCTGGGCGCAACAATGATGCCTTGTTCTCTTCCGCAGAAGCGCTCGTCTTCCTTGATCCAGCAGAGCTGACTGCAAAACATATTTCTTCAAATTTTCATCTTTTTAAATGTTAATTTCCTTTTAATGCTGAACTATAATTATTTTATTTATTAGTTGTTATATATTTATTGACGACGACCGTTTCGGCTTTACGTCATTTCCAAGTTAAGTTATTCTTTTGCAGCATAAAGTCCTGGAGTGCTTTATCTCGCAGTTTTTGACCTGAATTTTTTTCTATAAGATTTTTTCAGGAAGTTATTATTTGCACTGCTCTTATTTTTTCAGTACAGTTCATTCCAGTGACATTTATTTGTTAAAAGTCACTAGAGTGAGCTGTACTGCAAAAATAATACCAGTGCAAATAATCTACATCTACATCTACATAGATACTCTGCAAATCACATTTAAGTGCCTGGCAGAGGGTTCATTAACCACTTTCATAACTTTTCTCTACCGTTCCATTCTCTAATAGCGCGCGGGAAGAAAGAGTACCTAAATCGTTCCGTTTTCGATCTGATTTCTCTTATTTTATTAGGATAGTCATGTCTCCCTAAGAAGGAGGGCGCTAGCAAAATGTTTTCACATTCAGAAATAAAAGTCGGTGAATGAAACTTCGCAAACAGATCACGCCGCAATGAATAACGTCTTTCTTTTAATGATTTCCACCCCAATTCGTGCAACATTTCCGTGACGCTTCCCCCCCCCCCCATAACGTGATAAAACGAGCTGCCCTTCTCTCAACCTTCTCAATGTCTTTCGTCAGTCCCACCTGGTGAGGGTCCCACAAGGGGCAAAAGTACTCCAGTAGACGCACAAGTGTAATGTAGGCAGTCTCTTTGGTGGAGTTGGTGCATCTTCGAAGCGTTCTGCCAAAGAAACGTAACCTTTGGTTCGCCTTTCCCACAATATTTTCTGTGTGTTCTCTCCAGTCTAAGTTGTTCGTAATTGTAACTCCAAGGTATTTGGTAGAATTTACGACCTTAAGGTTTGACTGATTTATCGCGTAATTGAAGTTCAGCGGATTTCTTTTAGTGGTCATGTGTATTACTTCACACTTTTCTTTATTTAGTGTCAATTGCCAATTTTGTCTATATCGCTTTGCAGTTGCTTTTGATCCTCTGTTGACTTCACTACCCGATAAACGAATAACTTGCTAAAAGATCTTCTAGAAAAAATATCAGCATAAAAAACTCCGAGACAAAGTATTCCAGGAGATTATGCAGTAACAGAAAAACTTGACTTAAAAATGGCGAAAAGCCGAAACGGTCGTCGCCATTATATGAATAACATCTAATAAGTAAAATAATAACAGTGCAGCATTAATAGGAAATAAATATTTGAAATATCATTTGCTGACTTGATGTATGCTACAGTCCCACCTGAAAATAATCTTTTGAAGTAAAAGAGATGGATCAGTTCGAATAAAAGATCTAAACAGTAGGCATACACTGATTGGGATTTTTAAGGGCACTAACATTTGTGAGGAAAACTGTGTATGCAGGTACGCCCAGCTGAAATCAAACACGAGTCATCAACGAATGGAGGCAGCTTTTATGTCGGGCGGCGTGTTGTGGTTCACTACTGGCACAGCGGTGCCAGTGTTACGACGAAAATAAATAACTCTTTGTGCAGCCTCGGCGCCAGGAATAAATTTGCGTTAGTCGGATGTCGTTGTTTGTTAGCGACGTGTCACAGCCGCTTCCCCCACCACACGCTGCACGACCGCGGGGAGGGGGAAATGGGGAGAGGCGGTAGAATGGGGCGCACGTGCGCTACTTCCTGCGTCAGGGGAGCACACACTCCATTTCCGCTGTTTCTCGTGTTATTGGTCTATGAGAGAATACGTACTACAGGAACATTTCAGTCGTTAAACAAACTGTGCGTTATTTAACGATGCGTTGCTAACTGGTTTTGTTGAAATGTTATCGGGTATTCAGCAGGTGGCATCCTCCAATTGCCGGCTGTCCGAGAACGTTTCAAAATCATTACACGCTCGGCGAGTCTAAAGCCAAGCACAGGTTTTGTTGATGGAATTGTCCTAACACCGAATCACTGTAAAATTAATAATTGTGTTAGAATTTACCCGCAGTTTAATCCAGATATCGCGTTTAAGTATTATTTATGAATACGCTGAATCAGTGGCGTAGCTATGTCACCAAGGGCCCCGGGGCAAAAATGACATCGGGGCCCTCTTTACACTAATACTGTACAGGTGCAAAACTAATTCATCATCAGCTCCTTACCCACTGGAAGACATAAGGCAAACCTAAATACTACTAAGTAAATTAGTATGTGTCACGCAGCAGATAATATTTAATCGTACTCTCTAATATAATTGTGAAAGTTTGTTTGTTTGTTATGCTTTCACTCAAAAATTACTAGGTGATTTGGATGAAATTTTGCAGAGGGATAGTGTTGGACCTGGGTAGGACGTACAGATGAAAATTCCCCATTGGATATTTTTCGTCCGCGGTGACAGCAGGCGGAATTTTGTCAGTGCCGACAACTCACTCTCGCTAAACTATTGCGCTGTTAGCTCATTTCATTGATAGCCCAGTCAAATAAGGAAAATAGGGGAAACATTCGTGTAGGATGGTTTCATCAAAAGTAAGTTGTCGGCTTTTGTTTGATGAAACACTTTGGATTGAATCTTGGCCCTACCAGGCTTCTTGAAATATATGTTAGTGTCTGGCCAGGAAAAAGGAGTAAGTAAAATAACTAAGTCGATATCTTTGCTTATTATCGTGACAGTGGGGTAAAGGGCAGCGTGTTTATGCACAATTTACTATTGAGACAAAGTAATTATTACATGAAACTTCTGATCCGTGAATGTAATTAAAGCTTTAAATGGCAGAATAAACAAATAGTGTCAATAACTACTCTTGAGCTCTTGAAAACTGGAGGCCACGAACATGATTTCTTAAAAAAAAAAAAAAAAAAAAAAAAAAAATGTTCAAATGTTTGTATAGTCTATGGGACTTAACTACGGGGTCATCAGTCCCTAAACTTACAAACTACTTATGAACTACTTACGAACTAGGACAGCACAAATATCCATGCCCGAGGGGGGATTCGAACCCCCGACCGTAGTGGCCGTGCAGACCGTGACTGGAGCGCCTTAGTCCCCTCGGCCACCGCGGCCGGCCATGATTTCTTACTGGGGCCAATTCATACTGTAACACCAAGTCACAGCACGCTACTGTGAGTTGCAACTGCACCACGGAGCTTTAAATGGAAAATTGTCCGTGAGTTGTATTTACTTCACGTGACCAGAAGAGAAGACTTCCTGTGACTTATATTTAACTCACGTGGCAGTCAATGTGTTAAAACATTGTTTACTGAAAGTTAGGAATTTTTCTATTTCTTCTAACACGAATACTATTAGTCCTTCAAAAAATCATAATTTTTTTCGCCCCTCACTGTGTATCACGAACATAATGAGTGGCGATTTTCAAGTCGTGGTGATTTCGTTCGTGCTTCTTCGCGCATGAGTACGTACTGGAGTAACACAATGCTTCAAACTGTTAGATTGCAGATGTTGCCAAAGATATGATTTCTGATCGGTAATTATCGGTAAGCGTTTCCGTGACTGCAGTACATTATAGTAATAATATGGGTACGCCGGCCGCGGTGGCCGAGGGGACTGAGGCGCTCCAGTCACGGTCTGCACGACCACTACGGTCGGGGGTTCGAATCCCCCCCTCGGGCATGGATATTTGTGCCGTCCTTAGTATAAGGTAGTTGATAAGTAGTTTGTAAGTTTAGGGACTGATGACCCCGCAGTTAAGTCCCATAAGCTTAACAAACATTTGAACATTTGAATATGGGTACACAATTAAAAAGTAGTCAATTCTATTTTAACAATTATTTTACAATCTTTTCCTGGTTTTGGTTTTTGAAAAATCCTCAATAAGGTCTGTTAAATCTAGACTTGATGCAGCCTTGTTTTCGATTGCTATGAGTGCCAAATGGCCGAGTCGAGCTTGAGCAACACTGTACCTCAGATGCGTTTTGATAATTTTTAATTTGCTGAACGAACCTCCGGCTGCTGCAGAAGAATAAAACTGCGGTAAATACTTCCGTAAACTTACATTCTAATAATGCATTTTTTAAATACTTTCTTACATAATTGGCGAACTGTCTATGTTGGGGTCCATTTCGGCACGAGAAATTAAAAGTCGAATTTCCTTCATTCAACTAAAATGTTATATACACTATAACGTCTATTATCCGAAGTAATTTGTGGCCATTGATATTCGGAAAGACGGTTTATTCGGATATTCGAACTGTACACTTCTGTTTGCAAATAAGAAGTACTGTACAGTAAATGTATTTATACTGTATTTGGAGGAGCGCGATCCTTCACATTGCGCCGAGCCGGCACGCCGCAACACTTGGAAGACGCAGCTGTTGCTGTGAACAGCACTAATGCTGCCGCTACTTCTGCCGACTGAAGTGTGCCGATTGTTGGACACATTGACTGGCAGCTTCGCCTGTCAGCAGCGCCACATAGTGGCGTCTTGTGAAGGCCCAATTAGAAGCATTGTTCCTCAGCCAGTGGCCCAGTGCGGCTACTGTGGGAAATTTGGTTTGAGGGAAGGGGAAGGGTAAAAACAAAATTAAATAAAAAATTCGATGCTCTACTGTAACTTTTTTCGATCGTCGTTCACGAAGGCCGAGGGACCCCTGGAGCTCGGGGGCCCCGGGGCACTGCCCCGCCTAGCCCTATGATAGCTACGCCACTGCGCTGAATGTGGAATTTTAGACAAAATTTAGAACTGAATCTGTAGGATTTAGAAAGCACAGAGATTTGTGCATAGTTGTGATCCGGTGTCCAGCATCTATGTTAGGCTTTACCACAGCGCCTCCAGTTGGAGTCTTACGCCATACCGAGTTGTATTGCCTCCTATGGAAAGCTTCAAACTGAATCAGGTCACGGACATTACGCACTAAATATTTCATGATTTGAATGTGCGTCTATGAAGGAACATGTCATTTTCAGTACATTGTTATGGTGCAGTAACATTGTCAACATTGCCAATATATTTTAATGTTAGTTCACTACGTGTTTATATCTCGAGTAAATATCGTCGGACAGTCGAATTTAGTTACTACGTTAGTTCGTTGTCTGTTCATATTCACGACAGGAGGTTGTGGTACGTGTGAATTGATCAACATAGGCCAAATCCAAAAAAAAAAAAAAAAAAAAAAAAAAATGTTCAAATGTTTGTAGAGCTTATGGGATTTAACTACGGGGTCATCAGTCCCTAATCTTACAAACAACTTATGAAGTAGATTACACTAAGGACGGCACAAATATCCATGCCCGAGGGGGGATTCGAACCCCCGACCGTAGTGGCCGTGCAAAACGTGACTGGCGCGTCGCAGACCGCTCGGCCACCGCGGCCGGCCCACATACTAAGAATAAGTATTTATACGGATACATACGTTGAAAAATCTGGTAAGGAAATAAGACACTTCAAAAGATGAGATTTGGTATTTGGGCAGCTAAATAATTGATAACAGACGAAGAAGTGAAACTTTAAGCTCAGACTAGCAATACCAAGAAAAATTTCTACGAAAGATGAATTAGTTAAAATCCCATATAAATGTGTTAGGCTACGGTGACAAAGGACGCACCTCGCGTACGTACCTCACAGGCGTGTGGATATTAGGTGGCCACGCAGGAGCATCGATAACACTCTCACTGTCCAAATGTCTCTTCAAATGCATAATCAGAAAATGGTTATATCAGAAAATATTTCTTTAATATGAACTGTTGCGGAAACTATCGTCATGCTGCATATACAAGCCTGATACACTAATTGTGGAGAGAAGTGAGCGTGGGGAATTCACGTTGCACGAACAACTTTGCGAGTTTAAAGGTATATATATTGTCGTTATTTACCGTGACTGTAAAATCGTTCGACATCTTTCTAAATGTTCAAATGTTTGTATAGCTTATGGGACTTAACTACGGGGTCATCAGTCCCTAAACTTACAAACTACTTATGAACTAGCTAACACTAAGGACGGCACAAATATCCATGGCCGAGGGGGGATTCGAACCCCCGACCGTAGTGGCCGTGCAGACCGTGACTGGCGCGCCACAGGCCCCTCGGCCATCGCGGCCGGCGACATCTTTCTCATGGCTATTTCAGAAAAGTTGCAAAGTCAAAACACTGATTACAGAGCCAGTATATCTCGTCAGAAGTGTCTAGTAACATTATTGACCACGATGGTCATTAGATGGCTTTTATTCAGCACCAAATTGAGGAGAAAATTGAAAATGTAGCAAAGCCTTATCATTATTATCGTGTAGGTACACTGTTATTAATTAATATATAGTCGCATCCATGACTAAATCCATAACTTAAAGTTACAAGAATTGCCATATTCCATTTCAGCAACTCTCTACAAATTCTTTTTAACCATTTAGAAGTTCTTGCACTTGGATTACGTAAACATTCTCTTTTGAAAGTGCCGATATTAATACTTCGTTATCCATGGTAGAGAAGAAGGAGCCTCAGCGGCGTTTATCAGGTAGTGTAATCTTGGAAGTCATTAGGCGATACGCCAGAAAGAAGCGACGCAACTATTGGCCCACCGACATGCGAAGTCGCCTGGCGCTCAAAGTGGCCGGTCTGCAGCTGTTATCGCCGGCCATCTAGCCACGGGCGAGGCGCCTCTGTGTCCCTAGCCTCAGCTAGTCTTTTCAGAAGCTACATCTGGGACGTAGTTTATGGAGCTGAAACACGTCCGATAGGAAAGTCAGATTAAAAGACAACACAAGATTTTGAAATGTGCTGCTGCGCAAGAATGCTGAATATTAGATGGACAGATAGAATAACAAATCAGGGGGTACTGGATCGGAAAGGAGGGAAAGGAATTTATTACGCAACATGACACATGAATAAAAGAAGGGATCACTCGACAAGACACTTTCTATGACACGTAGGAATGATCATTTTGGTAACAGAAGAATATGTGTTGAAGGCGGGGGGGGGGAGTTAGGGGGGAGTAGGCGAATTGTTGAGGGAGAGACTAAGAGATGGATGAGTAGTCTCAGACGGATGTGGGTGGCTGTGGAAATGAAGAGATTTGCACAGCATGAACTGGCATAGAGATTTGCGTCCAGCAAGTCTTCGAAAAGAACACACAACAACAATGAACCATAAACAATATTTGTCACTTAATGTTATTTACTGACTAAAGGATTACTCGTCTGTTACTCCTCAGATATTTAAAGTGCCTGTGCTGAGCAACAGGATCAGTTCAAAAACAATAGTAATTGGAGCTATAGTCATGTGTGTAACCTCCAGACATGACATAAAGTCGTTAATGAGGTATGCGCCCATATCAGTATTAATTGATAAACGGTGCTATTAGGACGCTGTGTAAAATTATAGAGCCACAGATAGTGATATGGTCATGCGTTTATTGACGCGTTTCGATCAAAATCATCTTCATAATCGTGGAAGGGGGTTTACATAATAAAATTGTATGGCTGAACATGTTCAGCAGGGCCTTGACGCCATACAATTTTATTATGTAAACCCGCTTCCACGATTATGAAGATGATTTTGATCGAAACGCGTCAATAAACGCATGACCACATCACTATCTGTGGCTCTATAATTTTACACAGCGTCCTAATAGCACTGTTTATCAATTAATGTATGCAACCTGTCTGCGGAGTGTCTTGAGTGCTGTTCTGGCGATTTTTAGGTGTACAGCTATCTAAAAATATTGTGGCAACAGTTATACTTCACTACAGGAAAGGTGAACTAAGATTATAACGCCGCGGCGGAGCGGCCGAGCGCATTGAAGCGCTATGCTACGATGCGCTATGCCGTTCCCCGTCGGGGGTTCGAATCCCCCCTCCGGCATGGCTGTTTGTGCCGTCTTTAGTATAAGCTAGTTCATAAGTAGTTTGTAAGTTTAGGGACTGATGACCTCGTAGTTAAGTCCCATAAGCTCTACAAACATTTTAAGATTATAAAGCAGAAATGGAATGATTCCCTCCACGACATGGCTTCAAACAGACGACGGAAATAATTTACTGTTTCCAAACAGAAGCTGAATTCACCAGTCCCTACAGCTGTGAATGAATTAAGTACGTGGAAAGCGAAAGTACTTGAAATACAATAAAATTAGTAATGTTAAGCATTTGCAAACTGTATGATGAGAATTTCAGTGCAACGGAATAACAACCTAGCAAGAAAAACAAGAAACGAAATCCTGTGGAAGGAAAAAGATAAGAACGGACAAAGATGGAGAAAGTGATAGCGGAAGTGATGGAAAAGAAAATCTGAGAATGCAACTTGCGGACTAGGATGTCGTTCTGAATAATTAAAATCTTTATTGTTTTTTTTTAGCACTTTTACTTCATCATTTTTCTTCTTACCAAATTGTCCTTGGGTAGAAGGTTAAATGACAGAACACTGAAACTTAACACTTAGCAATTTTAAATATGTTTATGAATCTATCTATTTCATTTTAAGTAGCTTGTTAAAATTAGAATATTTGGTATAAAGTAGCGTGACTTGACATGAGTACATGAAATTCCAGGGCTATTTTTAGAACCATATGCATAATGATCAGACTCATAAAGTGAAATTAAATTTGTAACTTCAGACGCTTTTTATAGCGATAGTAAATAAAAATGCTAATGGGCTATAACCAAAACTACCACAGTTACAACAAGAAATTTGAAATCGCACCTGTTTATGAGACAAAAGTTATCTGGTGTAAATCTGATGAGGTAGTATAGAATATCAAGGTTTCAGTGACGAGTAAACTTAAAATATATGACGTGATTCAGATGTTTGCTCCAAAAAAAGGTTCAAATGTTTGTAAATCTATGAGACTTAGCTGCTGGGTTATTAGTCCCTAGCTTACAAACTACTTAAACTAAATTAAACTAAACTAAGGATAACACACACATCCATGCCCGAGGGAGGATTCGAACCTCCGACGCGGGCATATGTTTGCCCCTCAGTTTGTAATTGTGTACTAACTAATTCCTTTTCTTTGTTAAAGGCGTAATTTTGCATTTATCCACAATTAAAGGGCTCTGACGCGCATTACTCAAAGAGGAAACGTAGTCCACATTTTTGTATTCCTCCTCCTACCCCCCCTCCCCCCCTTAACCTTCTTAATAAGCAATAACATACGGCGAAAATAACGATGGTGCCGACGGTAGGGCATTGCGCTACTGTGGACTTTATTCCAGGAGATGTCAATAGCTAATTATTTAAATGTACCGCTCAGGAATAAATTTTGACTTGTCCTTTTACGTTTGTAGGAGCCATATTTTATTTTAAATATAAGACAAAGGAGGTAATCTATCGTTCCTGGTGGTTGGCTGTGACTTTTGTGAGGACTGATAATGCTGCCTTGGAAGCTCTTGAGTCTTTCTCAGAGAGTGACATTATTGCATATAGAACGTGGAATATTGGTGAATTTCTCAATAGAGAATACAATTGTTTCTAGATTTATTCTAACATGCGATTTGTTTTGAAGACCAGAAATTACCGTCATGTTCCAACTTCAGAGGAAGTACATCTGTGGCTGAAAGTTAATGAACTGTTTCAGATTAATATCAGTTGTAAGGAGATAAGATTGTGTATTGTCATTCTTAATACAGTTACTGGCCCTTTCCTTCCAGCCAGTAAATGAAATAAATATGTAAAAGCTAATGAGTTATCAGTTGGTGATCCTGTGAATCGCGGTGCAGTGTTGTCTGCAATGAAGTGTCGTGACCTTGAGCGGGACGTACTCTGGCGGCTGTCTGTTCGAGCGCGGATTCTCTAGTTTAACTATTTTTATGTTAGTCGAACTTTAATCGCGTGAAGTGTGTTGTTGCGAAGATTTGTGGTACCGTATCTTGCTTTCAGTTGACGATGTGTCACCGTGGTGAATATACTTCGGAAATCTACAAAAATGTGGATACTAATTTCAATTGTTTGTTCCGAACGTCGATGTTGGATATGATTTGAAATAAATAGAATGTAATCTTACAAAAATGAAGGATTTTCGGGCATCTGTTTATAAGGACATTTCGTCTCGTTTTGCTGCGAATTCGTCCCCACAGAGTGCAGACGTTTGCCCGTATAAACGCCTTATATGGGGAGTGCACTCGGCTCGGGGATCGATATTCTGGTGAGCAACAAGGCGGCCGCATCTGGTATGGACAGCTGGAGCCGTGTTCTCAGACAGCGCTAATTATTCACACCACCGCGGCCGCGGCTCAGATCGTTTTCAAAACAGCCCACAACACTTCCGCATCGATGCACGTAATTAATGACTGCTGGTCCAAGGAAATTGTTAATACTGCTCCTCGGCACAACATTGTTCAAATTTCTCCATAGATGCTAGGGAGTGTCAGTACGCCGTGATTTTTTCACTTCATACTGCAATGGCTCGAAATTATTGCAATCTGTGGTTTTAGAGGTCACGGAGGACTTGATTCTTTGTACTGAAATTCAAGAAGCAATCGTCAACTTTTCCCTCCCTATGTATGGGTTCATTTTCAAATTCAGATATGGATCCTCCGTTGGGACTGCTGCATGTATCATTAAACTAACACCAAAAAACGATTAAAGCTGTTAAGTTATGGAATTTTATTTTATCCCCTTTTGGTATGTGAACACCGCAGCTCTTTTCGTAATAATACTGCAGTAAATAAATACTGCTAGCAGCCTCAAGATTGTTGTAAGCCGGCCGCGGTGGTCGAGGGGACTAAGGCGCTCCAGTCACGGTCTGCACGGCCACTACGGTCGGGGGTTCCAATCCCCCCTCGGGCATGGATATTTGTGCCGTCCTAGTTCGTAAGTAGTTCATAAGTAGTTTGTAAGTTTAGGGACTGATGACCCCGTCGTTAAGTCCCATAGACTATACAAACATTTGAACATTTTTTGATTGTTGTAAATCAATTTATTTCACCGTTACTAGTTTCGGGCCTGAGCCCAACATCAGACGGTAGTGTTGATTTCAAATCTACACTGGTGTCCTAAAATAACAAGGTTGTTATATTTAGCATAGAAATATATAAACTTTGTTAACTATGGATTCACATAACTTTGTTATTTTAGAACACCAATGTAGATCTGAAATCAGCACTACCGTCTGATGTTGGACTCAGGTCGAAACTAGTGACGCTGAAATAAATTGATTTAAAAAATCTTATGGCTGGTTGCAGAATTTATTTACTGCAGTATTATTATGGATTTTTATTGCCTCCAGTTTCGACACTTCATTGCGTCATATTTAGCCCCCGTGACCAGAGTAAAATGCGACTTATTATGTACTTATATCCATCGATTGCAGCTCATATATGTAAACTCTGTGAACACTGCCCAACGACGCTATCACGTGAGGCATCAACAGACATTCCATCTTACCCATATGTCACCCCTTCGTTTGAAACATCTGCGACGACGATTAGAATGGATTTTTGTAGGGATCCAAAAAAACGTTTCAGACACATGAATGCGCAGTATCGGCACGAAAGTACGTTGGAGGAGGGGGGTGACGCAAAAGGCGTCAATGAAAACAGCCCAACCATTGGGGCGCTAATTCCCACACATGTCCCTGTCAAACAACAGCTCAACGTTGTTAACGACGTGAACACTTCTGTCACGTTCAGGACAATTCTGCCCTTGTCTGAGCTGAACGCGAGACTGAAAACCCACTTAAACTTATCCGATCCCTTTACGCTTTGTACAACTACAGTTTTTCTACCAGACCTAGATTCATTGGAAGAATACTAAGGAAATACAGTCCGAAAAAAAAAGGAAGTAGGTTACAGTACACTTGTTCGCCCACAGCTTGAATACTGCTCACCGGTGTGGGATCCGTACCAGGTGGGATTGATAGAGGAGGTAGAGAAAATTCAACGGAGAGCAGCGCGCTTCGTTACAGGATCATTTGGTAATCGTGAAAGTGTTACGGAGATGATCTATGAACTCTAGTGGAAGACTCTGCAGGAGAGACGCTCTGTCGCTCGGTACGGGCTTTTGTCGAAGTTTCGAGAACATACCTTTACCGAGGAGTCTAGCAGTATATTGCTCCCTCCTACGTATATCTCGCGAAGAGACCGTGAGGATAAAATCAGAGAGATTAGAGCCCACACAGAGGCATACCGACAATCCTTCTTTCCGCGAATAATACGTGACTGGAATAGGAGGGAAAATCGATAGTGGTACTCAAGGTACCCTCTGCCACACACCGTCAGGTGGCTTGCGGAGTATGGTTGTAGATGTTGTAGATGTAGATGTACAAGAAAGAGACTATTCGACAAAATGTCAGTGTGATTACAAATAGCGAAAGAGCTCCTATTTTGTGCCTTGGTGTGAAGTGTTCACCAACGGGTGCAACATTAAAACATACGTGAATATAACGGTAAACGCACCCTCTAAGACTCTCAGCAAGTCAGCTTCCATGAAACTTCGTTGAGCAGTCTGAACGCAGAATTTCAGGTAGTCTACTATATTTTCTACAAATATGATGCTGTGGCATTAGTTTCCCCTGCGTGTGTCGTCTTGATCTACTAATTTGTTCAAATGTTCAAATGTTTGTAGAGCTTATGGGACTTAACTACGGGTTCATCAGTCCCTAAACTTACAAACTACTTATGGACTAGCTAATACTAAGGACGGCACAAATATCCATGCCCGAGGGGGGATTCGAACCCCCGACCGTAGTGGCCGTGCAGACCGTGAATGGCACGTCGCAGACGGCTCGGCCACCGCGGCCGGCTACTAATTTGTTTTGATATTACTGTTCCGCAGGTATTTTGCGCTTTTGACCGACCAAAGGGTCTGTACAGCATTTCCCCGTACTTTTAAAAAGTAATCGGGACCACTAGACACAAAAATTGAGCATTTCAGCTACCAGCACCCAATACAAACAGCCGCTGGAGTGGCCAAGAGCTTTAAGACGCGTTGCTGCGGAGCGCGCTGTTGCTCGTCGTCAGAGCTTCGAGTCCTCCCTTGCGCATGGGTGTATGTGTTGTCCTTAGGTTATTATTAGTTAGTTTAAGTAGCTTGTACGGCTAGGGACTGCAGATAATAGCAATTTGGTCCAATAGGTTTACAATCATTTGAACAGAACAAACAGCTTCATGTGAAATACTTGATAAACAAATAAACACAATGAAGATAACAAACAAGTGCTGATCACGTATTTGTGAAAATAAAAATATTTAACGATGTCTTGTGTATGGCGAAATTACTTTCCAAACTAACATGAGTTTGCAAGTTATTTATTAAGGAGGGGAATGAAGAATCATTGGCAAGGAAAGGATTGACATTGAGGCAGTGAAATTATACAATGGCGACGAGTGAAAATGTGAGCAGTGCCGGGAATCGAACCCGGATCTCTGCTTTGGGCCAGAGGTGGCCTTAACCACTTGGCTACCCGCGGTCGCCTCCAGTCCGCCTCAGATTTCCACAAGTCGCACTTACGGCTGTAGCGTCCCCATCGTCCACTGCTTTTTACACTCGCAATTACGCACTCTCGTGCGCGGTCGAACGTATGATCGCATCTGCAGGGAAGAAAATGAACCAAAGACCGTCTTCGCGTGTGAATTCTTATTACAGAATGGGATGGTGTCTTTTCTTTCGGACATCACTTCAATTAAGATGAAACATAGTTTCATTTTAAAAGAAAATGGTAATGTTTATCACCGTCTCTTTTACCATTGATGATTCCTGTAAGTGATATTAATTCAAGAATATCTGACATATAATACACAGCGAATAAATGCGCTTCTTCTATTGTCATCAGACCATACAGGGGCCAATCTTGGGTGGCTTGCTGAGTCCAGTCAAATTTCACGTACTATCATGCACAAAAATGTCCGAACGACCTAAATTACGTTCCGTCTGATGTGTGCCGGCCGCGGTGGCCGAGGAGACTGAGGCGCTCCAGTCACGGTCGGGGGTTCGAATCCCCCCTCGGGCATGGATATTTGTGCCGTCCTAGTTCGTAAGTAGTTCATAAGTAGTTTGTAAGTTTAGGGACTGATGACCCCGTAGTTAAGTCCCATAGACCATAAAAACATTTGAACATTTGATTTCTCTGATGTGCATACTTCCCAAATAACGTACCTGTTTTGCGGGTACTCTAATCGCTTCGCGGTGTAGTGTTTCGACTTTTCAGAATGTTTCCACTAGAGAAATTTGCTCTTTACTGTAGTCATTCCGGATGTAAATTAACATCACGATATTGCAAATAAAAAAAAAAACACGTTACTAAGTTCTTAACGGTTGTTAACTCCTCTTTCTCGCAATAACTGCCACAGAAAAAGAATTGCCATACTCATTAGAGTCTGAAATAACAAATCCCGTCACATAAGACGTTCAGTAATCCTTAAACAACATTCAATATTCTTATATACAACAGATTTTATGATAGTGCCCGAATTCCTAAATTTATTTAGGAATACGAAGTACTCTTGTTCTCTAAATATCTTTCTCGTGAATGCGAAACGTAGTTCCGGCGGCTAGCGGTTGTTAACTGATTGTTGAACTAACGTGATAATAAAATCTCGTTAACAGCCGTAAACGCTCTATGAAAGCTTCAATATTGTCGCGTTGAAATGGAAGTAAGCTTGACTTCAAAGGCACGGTTGTCGACTGAACACAACACTTATACTGAAGGCAGGTTTATTGCGAACTGAAACGTACACGCAGCACCGACTGCCTCTCGGGCAGAGTGCTCTACTATTTATACACAGTCATAATGTATCAGAAATTAGAAGAATAAAAACATAAGAAATAAGTAGAAATTACAAGTGAACATAAGAAACATGTAGAACATTCAGGAAACGTTAATTACAAAGAAATAAACGGGATTGAACCGGCGACCTGTAACCCGATTTTAGGTTCCCTTTGGAAGCAGCTGCAATGTCCTGGATCTTGATCTTGTCATGGGTCCTCCGTATGGCAGCTCTGGAGAATCCTTCCCTTCTCCACGATTAACGACGACAGACGTTCCTGTCTTGACTCCATCAATATCAGAGTCCTTGAACAAGAAGGCATTGTCACCTATCTGCTCTTCAGGATCGTAGTAAGGCTTCATGCACAGGACGTGAACAATGTCTCTTCGTTTTCGTCGTTTCGACGAAGGCTCATAATCCTTAACTTCGTATGTGACGTCTGACAGGCGGCGTATGACACGACACGGACCAAAGTATCGCTTCAATAACTTTTCTGATAGCCCAAGTTTCCGCACAGGGGTAAAAATTCATACCAGATCTCCTGGGATGTACACAACAGGTCGATGCTTGTCGTTATACCGCTGACGGTCCTTCTCCTGGGCGTCCAGTGTCCGTATGCGAGCCAGCTGTCTTGCTTCTTCGACCCTGGTGATGAGCTGTTTCACATGGTCTTCCTGAGTGCCGTCCGGATGGAACGGGAACCTCGTGTCCATTGTCGTCTCAGCTTCACGTCCATGGAGCAGGGAAAACGGCGTGAAGCCTGTGGTGTCTTGTTTTGCGGTATTATAAGCAAATGTCACGATTGACAATACTGTATCCCAATTCTTCTGCTCAACATCGACGTACATCGACAGCATATCTGCTAAAGTCTTGTTAAAACGTACTGTAAGACCATTTGCCTGAAGATGGTATGCAGTTGTCATTATGTGAACAATGTCGCACCGTGACATTAACTCTGATACTAGTTTTGATTGGAATACTTTTCCACGATCAGATATCATGACACGTGGTGCTCCATGCTACAAAGCAATGTCTTCTAAGAGGAATTTTGCGATATCTGGAGCTACTGCAGTCGACACAGGTTTGGTGACAGCGTAGCGTGTGAGGTAGTCGGTGCAGATTATTATTCATCGGTTACTGGCTGTCGACTTCGGGAACCGCCATAAAAGGTCGATCCCAACTCAATGGAATGGAGCTGCTGTCGGTGGAATCGGTACGAGAGCTAATTGCGGCACATGCTTCCGTCCCTGGCACTCTTTAGAGTAACTCACACAGTGCTTGACAGATCGGTAGACACCTTTCCAGTAATACCTGCGTCTGATTTTGTCTAGGGTCTTCACGAATCCCAGATGACCGGATATTGGAGCATCGTGGAAATACTTGAGAATAGCTGGCTGCAGATGAACTGGAACGACCAGTAGCCATTTGGGGCCCAGTGGATCGTAGTTGCTCTTATACAATGTCCCGTTTATAAGTTGGAACTCTCCATTTGTAGGTTCTCCTTTCTCCAAGGCATCTATGGTTATTAATAGTGCTGGATCTTCCCTCTGTTCAGCTGTAACGTCACCTAATTCAGTGAGGGCTGAAATTTTATTCATGCTATTCTGTTCCAATAATGGATTCCTCGAAAGGCAGTCGGCATCCTTGTGTTTGTGCCCGTTCTTGAATACCACTGTGAAGTCGTTCTCTTGGAGTCTTAGTGCCCATCTTGCTAGTCGACCTGATGGATCCTTCAAGCTAGTCAGCCAACACAAGGAATGGTGGACTGTCACGATGGTGAATGATTTGCCGAATAAATACGGCCGGAACTTGTTGATAGCCCAGATAACTGCGAGACATTCTTTCTCAGTTGTAGTTTATCTCGAACTTTGAGAGTACTCTTGATGCATACTCTATCACCTTTTCAGCACCTTCCTGAACTTGTACAAGCACTGCACCAATCGCATGACCTCCGGCGTCTGTCTGAAGTTCAGTTTTGGCATTCTTGTCGTACAAGGCTAGAACTGGTGCGGAAGTTAGAGCCTCGTTAAGTGCCCGGAAATCTCTTTCTTTTGTGTCATCCCAGTAAAACTTGGCGTCTCCCTGCAAAAGTTCTTGCAGTGGACGCGCCTTGAAACAAAATCATTTTATGAAACGTCGGTAGTATGAGCACAGCCCAAGAAAACTTCTCACATCACGAATGTGCTTAGGAGTTGGAAATTCTGTGACTGCCCTTACTTTATCTGGATCAGGACACCATCTCCGTTGACTAGGTGCCCCATGATTTTCTTCTCTTTGGCGACGAAGAGGCATTCTTTGGATTGAGGCGGAGTCCTGCAGTCTAAACACACTTCAACACAGTTGACAGGCGACTCAGATGTTCTTCAAATGTTTTCAAGAAAACTAAAATGTCATATAAATAGCAAAGACAAGTCGTCCACTTTAGGTGTCGAAGCAATTTGTCCATCATGCGTCCGAATGTGGCCGGAGCATTACATAATCCGAATGGCATTACTTCGAATTCATGGAGGCCGTCAGTTGTAATAAAAGCCGTCTTCTCCCTGTCAGCTTCCTCAACCTCTGTTTGCCAGTAACCTGTCTGCATGTCCATAGTTGAGAAGTATGAAGCTCCTTTCAAGCAGTCTAAGGTGTTGTCAATGCGCAGCAGTGGGTAGACATCTTTCTTTGTGATTTAGTTCAACCACCGATAGTCGACACAGAATCGCTACGTGCCATCCTTCTTCTTTACGAGGACCACTGGAGACGACCAAGGACTCTCCGAAGTTTGAATAATGTAATCGTGCAACATCTTCTCCATTTCCTCCCGAAATATCCGTCTTTCAGCTGGGTACACTCTATACGAACGCTGGGTAATTGGTGGATGATCCCCAGTATTGATACGATGACTTATCGTGGGCCGTTTCGTCTGACTTTTCCTCTTCTGAGGTGTGATCGCACCGGAAAATTGGCATAGTACAGCTAACACCCGCTGGCGTTGTTCCTTGGTTAGTCCGGACCCTATTGGCACTTCCACGGTTGTTTCCTCCAGCGTGTTGTCAGTCCTGGACTGGTTCAGCTGTCCCGATATACATTCCTTTGGGGATAAGTTGTGACTGCTCGTGACAATTAGTGATCCAAATCTCTCCTCGACCACCGGTAATGCTTATGATAGCCGCTGGTATCAAAATTTCTTTTGTGAGCCTGATAAGATTTTTACTATCAACAAGCACTTCACAGTTTAACCGGTCATCTGTGTTTGTGACTGCGACTCTTCTCATTGTCAACGGCGGGATCGTCACATAGTGACGATAATGGCCATAATCTGATGCTCGCTCGGTCTAAATAGTCCCGGCTGCCACAAATTGTTGTAATTATTCTCTCATATGTCGTGTGTGAGGAGCGAAGTCATGTTGGTTTTCCACAACGGCCTTAGGGACTACATTCGGGAGTCTGTCATACTTATTTCGTGTAACCCTCCTTTGTTGCATCTCTTCAATTCGCTGGCACCACTTGATGAACTCTACCGTCGTAGAGACGTCTTTTATCAAAAGAGCTTAGTACATGTTTTCTGCAATACCCTTCATCAGGTGCGTGATTTTGTCGGCCTCAGTCATATTCGGATTGACTATGTTACACAGGGCCAAAAAATTCTGTAAGTACGACTGTGTCGGCTCACCATGTCGTTGGGCCCGGTTCTTCAGTTGTTCTTACGCCGAGCAGATTTATCGTTGGCGGTCTTCAAACGTTTTCTTAAGTTCCGTCTGGAACGTTTCCCAATCATTCGGCTACTCTGCGTTGGTTTCAAACAATTGCTGGGCTGTTCCGTCCAGGTAGAAATAAACGTTGGCCAGGCACATTGTATGATCCCACCTGTTGTACTTGGCGACTCGGTCGAACCCTTTTAGCCATTTGTTGTGGTCCTGTCCAGCGTCTCCAGAGAACGCCGACGGGTGTCTGATGTGTAGCTGGCATACCGCTGGTTTCGTGTCCATGGTTCTTCTGATGATACGGACTTTCGGAAGGATGTACTCGGTATATCCCTTGTATTTCGGTTCTATTCCGTGTACGCGACGGCTTTTACGTTCCCTAATCGGAGCTACGGTGATACAGCTGTTGCACAGGATACCCGGCGCCACCACCAAACAATGTCGCGTTGAAATGGAAGTAGGCTTGATTTCTAAGGCAGGGCTGTCGACTAAACACAACGCTTATACTGATAGCAGGTTTATTGCGAACTGAAACGTACACACAGCACCGACTGCCTCTCGGGCAGAGTGCTCTGCTATTTATACACAGACAGAATGTACCAGAAATTAGTAGAATAGTTAACATAAGAAACAAGTAGAAATTACAAATGAACATATGAAACATGTAGAACATTCTGGAAACGTTAATTAAAAAGAAATAAAATTTTGCCGGTGGACGGAATTGGACCGGCGACCTTTAGCTCCGTAGTCCGTGACTTTTTTTTTTTTTTTTTTTTTTTTTTTTTTTTTTTTTTTTTAACGGGCCTCCTCTCCACCACTTCAGTCAACTGCGCCACGCCGGCAGTTGGGTAACGTCGCGTCTCGCGGCAATATTATTAACAGCGAATCACCAACAATTTCCCTGTACTCATACCTGAACTTGAAATGATATGACGAACTATCTTGTTCAGGAATCGAACCAGTCACCCGCAGGCATTGTTAATTAAGCAAAGCACTCGTGTCTTGACGATATTCGATCATGACAATGATTGTCATAGCTGACTAGGCATTAAGATGTGTGAAATATTGGAGTTATCACCACAAATATCAGAACGCAAATCTGAACTGTTAGAATGCCAATTTTAATTTATTTTATGTATTTATTTTTATTTTATAGAACCAGAAACTTGATAAAACCCTTATGTTCATAATCACGAGTTACGTAGTGCGCAGACTGAGGCCAGGGCGGAAATACATACGAGGCTGCTCCCGCCGGAGGTTCGAGTCGGTCCTCGGACATGTCTCTGTGTGTTGTCCTTAGATCAGTTTAAGTTAAAGTACTTTGTAAGCCAAGCGACTGATGAACATAGTAATTCCGTCCCATAGATTTACAAACATTAGTTTTGCAGTTACATACCCAGTATCTAAACGATTGATAACGAAGAAAAGTCAGATGTTAGTAGCCGAATTTTTTCACCAGCAGCGAGATGTTTGTCAAATTGGAAACTATGTGCCAGACACTTATGAAATTTATTTTTAATATTCGCGTTTTGTGATCAGTATAGTGCTGTCTTTACATGTGAGCATGTATGTGTTAAAGGTTGTTAAAACGTTCAATTGTGTGTAAGACTATTGGACCAAACTGCAATGGTCATCAGTCCCTAGACTTACAAACTATTTAAACTAATTTACACTTATGACAACACACACACCCATGCCCAAGGGAGGACTCGAAACTCCATCGGGAACGGACGCCCACTCCGTAGCTTCTAAAATGAGTAGAAAGCCGTAAATGCTCTTCAACATACGTGCTCCACCAGCAGTATGTAGATAATAATAATGATACTGACAGTAATAATCGAATTATCTGGAAAATTTACACCCTGCAGTGGTATTTTCCAAATTAAGGAACTTGTTTAAATAGTGGAAATTCCATGTCTTCTAACCGGGATATGATGGCTAGAGTCGTCTTTACATGCCGCTGACATTAGACTAGTATAATTTCGGTGTTATAATCGTGCTTCTGGTTCATCGATTCATTGAGCGCATCATTATCTTCACCGCCTCTTGTAGATATACTAAGCACAACCTACTTTACCTCATCGTAGTTGTCCGGTGGATCGCTTGTAGTTTAAACCTGCAAGTTGTGCGTTCGATTACCCTTTTTAGGCGTACATTTTAAGATGCACGATGTTATCTACTTCACCTGTGGTAACACCAAGTGAAAAACGTCAAGTTCACCCAAGTTCAAAATCCGTATTAAATCGAATCAGTTCGCTATCAAATGGGACAGATTCGATTTATCGTTGTCAGTAAGAGGCAGAATACACAGCAATTAGAAACTCTGTCACCATAAATCTTTCCTTACATTAAAAAATCTTTAGTTTATTTTATAAACCAACGGTCTTTTAAGGTAACATGGCTTTTATTACATTTCAACTTGACACGTTGAAAATTACGGTACTGAAGCGGGATTCTAATTGGAACGTCCTCTTTTGCTGTAGTCGACTCTCTCGGAACCATATAGTTGGATCATTTCGTTAGTTTCTCCGATACTACGACTGCTCTAGTTCTCTGGCGCGAGCAGCCTCGTATGTAACTCCCGCACAGTCTTAAGTCTAGGCAGTTTGTTATTCGTGACTAGTCTCATAAGGGATGTTAAATAGGATATGCATTTCTAGATTTCCGGAAGGCTTTTGGCACTGTACGTCACAAGAATGTTCTAATCAAATTGCGCGCTTATGGAATATCGCTACATTTGTGCGACTGGATTCGAAATTTCGTGTCAAAAAGGACACAGTACGTTGTAATTCACGGAATATCATAGAGTAGAACAGAAGTGATATTTGGCGTTCCCCAGGGACCCTTATCTTTATATAAGCGATTTAGGAGACAATGTGCACATCTCTCTTAGAAGGTTCGTGGATTACGTTTTCGTTTATCGGTTAGTTAAGTCAGCAGAAGTTCAAAAGCAACTGCAAAATGATTCAGTATGGCGCAAAAAATGGAAATTGTACCATGAATAAAGAGAAGTGTGAAGTCACTCATATGACCATTAAAAGAAATCCGATAAACTTAATTTAAAGGATAAATCAGTGAAAACTACAGGCCGTAGATTCAAATAAATACCTAGGAGTAAGAATTACGAACAACTTAAACTGGAAAGAACACATAGAAAATATTGTACAGAAAGCCAAGCAAAGACTACGTTTCGTTGGCAGAACACTTAGAAGATGCAACAGTTCTACTTAAGAAACTGCCTACACCACACTTGTGCGTCCTAATTTGGAGTACGGCTGCTAGTTGTGGGATCACCAGCAAGTGGGACTGATAAAAGATTTAGAGAAAGTTCAGAGAAGGGCAGCTCGTTTTGTATTATCGCGATATACGGGGGAAAGTGTCACGGAAATGATGCAGGAGTTGGAGTGGAAATCATTAAGAGAAAGGCATTATTCGTTGCAACGAGAACTATTTTCGAAATTTCCTTCAGCAACTTTCGCTTCCGAATGCGAACATATATTGTTAGCACCAATCTACATTGTAAGACATCATAATTGAAATAAAATAAGAGAAATCAGATCGAAAATGGAAAGATTTAGGTGTTCTTTCTTCCCGCAAGCTATTAAAGAATGGAACTGTAGAGAAAGATAATATAAGTGTTTCAATGTCACTTGCAGAGTATTTATGTAGATGTAGATGAAGTTCCTGGTTCAGTAAAATAAATACATAAAATAAAATAAATTGAATTGGCATTCTAATGTTCAGATTTTCTTTCTGATATTTGTGATGATAACTTCGGTATTTCACACATCTTTATGCTTAGTCAGCTATGACAATCTTCTTCATGATCGAGTATGGATAAGACACGAATGCTTTGTGTTAAAAAAAAATGTTCAAATGTTTGTATAGCTTATGGGACTTAACTACGGGTCATCAGTCCCTAAACTTACAAACTACTTATGATCTACTTACAAACTAGGACGGCACAAATATCCATGCCCGAGGAGGATTCGAACCCCGGACCGTAGTGGTCGTACAGACCGTGACTGGAGCGCCTCAGTCCCCTCGGCCACCGCGGCTGGCAATGCTTTGTGGTACAAATATTTGTACAGGTATGAGGTCAGAGAAATTGTTGGTGATTCGCAATTAATATTAAAGTTCCATAGAGCGGTTACTGTTGTTAATAGACTTTTTATTACCTGGTTAGTTCAACAATCGGTTAATACAAAACCGCTAGCTACTGGAACGTCGGTTCGCAGTTGTGGGTATTGTTGCTGTAATAACAAACGTTAAAACTTGATAACATATTTCCTTTTATTTGCAATATCGGCATGTTAATTTACTGTTGGAATTATTGCAATGAAGAGCAGTTTTCTCTAGTATAGTCAAACGACTATACCGCGAAGCGATTAGAGTACCTGGAAGAAAGGTACGTTATATGGGATGCATACACATCAGGCGGAATGAGATTCAGGTTGTTCAGATACTTTTGCCCATGATAGTACGACGCACTTCCCCTCGGATGCTGCGTTTTCAAGAGGATCGCAAAAGCAAATGTGAATTGTTTTACAATGAAGCTCCGTATTTGTGGAAGTTTAGCCCGCTATACATCGCCATATGATAAAGTTTCATTTCCTGAGAATAGAGTATAGCAGTAACGTACCTGGACTCTTGCTGTGTGTTCTCGGCGCGGTGGCTCGGCGTCCGTCAGGGGGCTGCTCCTCGCTCTGCAATAAAAAGAAGAAAACTCAGTTAACTTTCCTTCGATAGACTTGGAGAGACATCCACACAGGGCCATCTCTCCACAGATGAACGTGGCAAAGAAGCAGAGACAGAAAACGAAGAAGGATTAGCGTTTATTGCCCTGTCGACAACATATCAGTGACAGAGCAATAGCTCTGATAGTTTTTTTTAAGGTTTGGGAAGGAATTTGGAAGTGTGATCTCAAAGAAACCGTTCCTGGTATTTGGCTGGAGTGATTTAGCTAAATCATGCAAAACCTAAATCTGGATGGCTGAAGGTGCATTTGAACCACCGTCCTACCGAATCCGTGTCTAAGGTGTTAACCACTGCTCCACCTTTCTCGGTGATAAAAAGTGATACCTCGAGTTCAAAATTCATATTCTCTGTTGCGTCAGGATGTGTTAACGGATTCCTTCCGTCGGTCTCGGTAGCTTTGTGTTGAATGCAGGTGACTGCGGCACGCAGAACCCGGGTTCTCTCACTTGTACTGCCACAGACGTTTCTTTGGTGGGAGTGGAAACTGGCACGGAATACTGAGAAGCAAATGAGGCAACTGAGAAGCTAATTGACTGAGTGGTGATTTCTCCGCAGTCTAGAGAGTCGCAAAATGCGACTTGAGCACGCGGATGATGCTGTCATTTATCGGTTAGTGCAGTCTTCAGAGGATCAAAAGCAACTGCAAAGGGATATAGACAAAATTTCTACTTGGTGCGAAAATTGGCAATTGACACTAAATAAAGAAAAGTGTGAAGTAATACACATGACCACTAAAAGAAATCCGCTGAACTTCAATTACGCGATAAATCAGTCAAACCTTAAGGTCGTAAATTCTACCAAATACCTTGGAGTTACAATTACGAACAACTTAGACTGGAGAGAACACATAGAAAATATTGTGGGGAAGGCGAACCAAATGTTACGTTTCATTGGCAGAACGCTTCGAAGATGCACCAGCTCCACCAAAGAGACTGCCTACATCACACTTGTGCGTCCTCTCCTGGAGTACTGTTGCCCCTTGTGGGACCCTCACCAGGTGGGACTGACGGAAGATATTGAGAAGGTTCAGAGAAGGGCAGCTCGTTTTGTTTTATCACGTTACGGGGTGAAAGCGTCACGGAAATGTTGCACGAATTGGGGTGGAAATCATTAAAAGAAAGACGTTATTCATTGCGGCGTGATCTGTTTGCGAAGTTTCAATCAATGACTTTTACTTCTGAATGTGAAAATATTTTGCTAGCACCCACCTACTTAGGGAGACATGACCATCCCAATAAAATAAGAGAAATCAGATCGAAAACGGAACGATTTAGGTGTTCTTTCTTCCCGCGCGCTATTAGAGAATGGAACGGTAGAGAAAAGTTATGAAAGTGGTTAATGAACCCTCTTCCAGGCACTTAAATGTGATTTGCAGAGTATCTATGTAAATGTAGATGTATATGTGTCCGTCCACACCGAAACCACAACACGACGAATGATACGCCGCCTGAAAGAGATTCCTTTGGTCTTCCAACCTGAATGATGAGCTCGTGCCATGAACTTATTTTCTCTCTAATTCGATTCAGTGCCTCATCAGCCATCCATTGTATATCTACGTAACATGCAGCTTTCTTGTGTGGTACTGAAAGGCGGCAGTATGTCGCATATTGTCATGCAGCCGATGATGATTCGCTGCGTATGTCGTCATTTTTTTTTTTCATTCTGACACGCGGAAATTGTTTATCTTTATTTCGATATTTGTATTATAGAGATCTGTCTGTAGCCCCGCGAAGCTGTTGGAGGTGTCATGCTGAAAAAAATATTCCCAGCACTATCTGCAGATGGTCAACGATCGCGGCAAGAAGTAAAAAGTCTCTAATTTCGTGGCAATAACGTCACTGAATCATTGAGATTTATTCACAGACAAATAAGTTACTAAATTTTATTGTCTAATATTTTTGAAATTGGCAATTGATGCTGCACATCTTCGTCCTCAAATATGAATGTTTAACACTAACTGCTTAGACAAATTTCAGTGTGATTCCTGTCAACTAACTTAATAAAAATTTTTAGTCATGCACCCTAACATTCCTTTTAATACATGGAATTAAGGATGCTATTACAGTATAACATTCACACTCTCCTTTGTGTTATATGAATCGAAACTTTCAGGTATATTGGTTACTATGAGGGCTGAGAGATTTCTCTTACTTCTTGATATTCAAAGTGCTCCAACAAATTTTCAGAAAAGACCTTGAGAACAATTTCACTGCATTCATAGAAAATTAATTTGAGACGTTCGCCCCAAAGCGATATGAAATTACATCTGCTGTGGCAGGTGTTGAACAGACATACCCGATCACCATGTTTAACCCTTGACCACGCTGCTGCTATTACCAACTTTCTTATCCTTACCGAGCGAGGTGGCGCAGTGATCTACATCTACATACATATTCCGCAATCCACCGAAAGGTGTGTGGTGGAGGGTACTCAGTACCACTACTAGTTACTTGCTTTCCTGTTCCATTCTCACATAGAATGATTGAAAAACGAATACCTGTATGTATCTGTACGAGCACTAATCTCTCTGATCTTATTTTTTGTGGTCTTTACGCGAAATGTAAGTTGGCGGCAGTAGTATCTTTCTGCAGTCCGTTTTAAATTCCGGCCCTCTAAATTTCTTCCACAGTGTTTCGTCTTCCTTACAGCGACTCCCATTTCAGTTCCCGAAGCAACTCAGTAACACTCATGCATCGATAGAACCTACCAGTAACAAACCTAGCGGTACGCCTCTGAATTGCTTTTATATCTTTCTTTAAACCGATGTGGTTGGGGGTTCGAATCCCCCTTCGGGCATGGATATTTGTGCCGTCCTTAGTGTTAGCTAGTTGATAAGTAGTTTGTAAGTTTAGGGACTGATGATCCCATAGTTAAGTCCCATAAACTATACAAACATTTGAACATTTTTTCATTTATATAGATAGAAAATAATAACTTTTCTGTCACACTTTCCTGGAGTACTTCAGACTATACTCTAGTCTCTGATGAACCCTCGCCATCGAGGCCAACGTATTCGGTTATGTTACATAAGTAGTCTTCACGCCACTCACATATTTGGTTACCTATTCCATATGCCCGTACCTTCGTTAGCAGTCTGCTGGCAGCACCGTGTCGAACGCATTTCGAAAATCGAGAAAATATGCTGTCTGCCTGGTGCCCTTCATCCACAGCACGCAAGGTGTTATGAAAGACAAGGGTAAGCTGGGTTTCGCACGGTCGATGCTTCACAGTGTACGCACTGGACACGCATTCGAGAGGACGGCGGTTCAGATTCACCTCCGGCTATCTAGATTTTAATTTCTCTGGGTTTTTCCTTCGAGGGACACGAACTATTTCGTTCCCCATCCTTACTTTCACAATTGGAGAGTTAGCTGTGTCTCTAATGAGCACGCAATCGACTGGACGTTAAACCCTTATCTTCCTTCCTAACTTTATTGCTTTCTATTTATATTCCACTCTTAATATAGGGTTTTACTGCTATTCCCACCTGCTTTAGACACAGTTGTGTTACTGGTAGTACGTGGGCATTATTAACTTTAACTAGTGTTGGTAATACTGCGATTGTACCATGCCGGTTCGTAAGGTTCACTATTTTCACATCCTTTTGCCTGCTGCAATTTATCACTCTCCTGCAACGATTTTCACAAGCATGTTTTTCTACCGAATAACTGTGTTTTCTGCGTTTTAAATGTCTGAGCTACTGAAGATTGTGAGTATGCTACAATTTTCACATTCTGTAAATTTAGAGCAACCCGAACTGTCTCAGAGAAGGCATCCAGCAAATCTAAAACGCTGTTGTGAAAACTGAATTACTGCTCCACCTATAATATAGGTATTCCCCACATCAACTGTACTGATACAAATGCCTGGTACGTAAGGTTATGTGTATTCTCTTTTAAAGATCCGAACCATGGTGGTTGATGTTGGTTTTCACGTGGGGCTTAAGAACCATATTGTACGCTCCAAATTAAAGTACCTGCTTCATCTTACACTCCTTGGTATCTTCCCTTTTCTTGTATCTCCCGGAAAAATCGATGCAGATTGTCCCTCTGTAGTTTCTCAGCGGGTGGTTAGGTTGCAATCTGATAGCTTTTCCCCTTGTAAACTGTACTGTGCAGTAAATTACCTTGACAATTGCGAAGGAACAAATGACACTTGCTAAGGAACAACTGCCCATTATACCGGAACAGAACATCCGACCAGTGGTAGTGAAATGAAGTGAATAGTGGTAACTGCAGTGAAGCCTGTGCACGAACTTTCTGTGTGAATTCGACAGGTCGTGAAGTACCTTGGTTAACGAATTTTGTAGTGAAACGGACCAGTGCGTTCAGTTTAGTACGGTAACACACTGCTAGGCATGACTCAAGTGCATGACAACCTTTTACGGGCAAATGTATGGCTAAAAGTCATTCCTGTTGACCGTAGTTGCGGGTGTGTCCGAAAGTCGTCTCGCGATTATAAAATGCCGCTGAATGTGGAAATTCTGTGCCAAAGCATGCCGGTGATCGTATACAGTGCACCACACGGCAAAAGAATACGTATCCCTAATGACGAAACGCTGCAGAGCTTGCAACTGCTGGCAGTACACGTGTCTGCCAGAAACATTTCACGACCTTTAAATCAGGTTGTTTGTATCTTCGGAAGACGGCTGAATACATCCCCTTTGCCGGCCGCGGTGGCCGAGCGGTCTGCGGCGCGCCAGTCTCGGTCTGCACGCCCACTACGGTCGGGGGTTCGAATCACCCCTCGGGCATGGATATTTCTGCCGTCTTTAGTATTAGCTAGTTAATAAGTAGTTTGTAAGTTTAGGGACTGATGACCCCGTAGTTAAGTCCCATAAGCTCTACAAACATTTTAACATTTTTGAACATCCCCTTTAACGACGCCATCGTCGGGAAAGAGTTGGTTGGTTTTGGCCGGCAGTTCAGAGTGATGTTCTCCGACGGAACCCCGCTTCGCTCTGGCAATTGATTCTGGCTACCAGTTAGTGTGGATAAAAAGGAATGAAGGAAAATTAGGGTTTAACGCTCCGTCGACAGCGTGGTCATAAGAGGCGGAGCTCACGCTCGGATTGTTTGGTAAGGATGAGGAAGGAAATCGGCCGTGACCTTTCAAATGAACTATCCCGGAATTTGCCTATAGTGATTTAAGGACATCAAAACCTAAATCTTGATGGCTGGAGATGGATTTGACCCATCGTCTCCCGAATGCGAGTCCAGCATGTCACATCTGCGCCACCTTGCTTGATGTGTGCGGATAAGAGGGGCACACGTTGGCACACAGCAGAATGTTCTTGAACGCATTGGTATTATTTTTTATTTTTTTATTTTGTACAGCTTATGGGACTTAACTACGGGGTCATCAGTCCTTATGCGCATTTGTATGGTGTAGGTGCTATAAGTGTGTGTACAAAGACCGAACAGTACTGCATATATTTGCGCTATGTACCATCAGTACAAGTAAGTTGACAGTCTGCGCGGTGGCTTATGGGAGCGACAATACATGTGAAATGCCTTCTAGTCGCTCTCACCAGCCATCGCGCCGAACTCAATCCGCGAGAGTAGTGTCGTTACAGCAAGGTTCTGGATCACGTCCTTCTGCTTAGGAACCAAGCGAGATGCCGCTAGATGCCGCAGTGGTTAAACGCTGGACTGATATTAGGGAGAATGGCGGTTTAATCTCGCCTCCGGCCATCCTGATTTAGGTTTTCCTTGATTTACCTAAATCAGGCAAATTCATGGATGTTGCCTCTCAAAGGGCACGGCGGATTTCCTTCCCCACCCCCGACAAAAATTACCCGAGCGTATGTTCTGTCTCTAATACCCTCACCGTCGACGGGTCTTTCAACCCTAATTTTCCTTCCCTTATTCTGTTTACGTGTGAGGGATGCAGTAGGATCCGACTTCCTATTTATCGACGACAATGCTCTCCGGCACAGGACCGCTGTGGGGTCAGAAAGATTGGAAAGTGATTATATTGCATGTATGAAATGGTGTGCATACTCTCCGGAGGTAAACCTCACAGAGCACGCCTGGGATGCTCTTGGCGGACGCGTTCCTCTGTGAATATGCTCCAACCCATGCAACAACTCAAGTGGGACAATATCCTCCTCGGACTCCTCAATAGCTTGGTAGCCAGCATGAATAAAATATGTAAAATACGCTTTCATGTCTGAAAAGAGCTTTTTCCTTATTGAGACTCGGCCCAATGTCAAATGTAAACGTTACTTACGTCTGTTATCCTGAATTCTCAAAATAAAAAAGAAGGGTTCAAATCTTTGTAAACCATATTGGAGTTAACTGCGGGTTCATCAGTCCATAAACTTTCAAACTACTTATAAACTAACTTATACAAAAGACAACACAAACATCACTGCCCGAGGGAGGATTCGAACCTCCGACGGGGAACTCTGATTTCTCATGAGATGAAATGTGTAATATATTTCGTTGCAAATATACCACTCCTTCTGAGTCTCATCCATCATTGCCTTTGATTCATTATGTACAACAATGATATTGTTCCAGAATGAAACTTTTCATTCTGCAGCGGAGTGTGCGCTGATATGAAACTTCCTGGCAGATTAAAATTGTGTGCCTGGACCAGGACTCGAACCTGGGACATTTGCCTTTCGCGGGGAAGCGCTCTACCTACAGAGCTATCCTGACACGACTCACAACTTTACTTCCGCCAGTACCTCGCCTCCTACTTTGCGCCTAGAGTGCGCTTGCCCGCGAAAGGCAAAGGTCCCAGGTTCGAGTCTCGGTTCCGGCACACAGTTTCAATCTGCCAGGAAGTTTCAATGATATTGTTCCTTAGCAAGTGTAAAGCAGTATGTACGGTAGCTGTCTCGACGTAATTATCTTACGCAACCAATGTTATTAACAGCGCAATAAATGGATGTCTAATAGCATGTTGACGCGAGTGCCATATTAATGACGTCACGAATAGCATGTAAGTTTCAGCTGATATATTATACTGTTTGAATTTATTATATCTTTTACTTCTTGAGACTAATTAGAATCAGCTTTTGGTAATTGATTATCTGAATATGTCACGAACATTGTGTTATGTAAGTAGCTTAAATTTTTGTTTTTCAGTTACATCAGGACTGCATTATGTAACAGACGGGGAGCGAGTCAGTGAAGCAAGAAATTGCTTAACAGCGGAAGAGTAGCTGCGTGAAATATGCAAATTTGCGTCAGATTATAACTGCTGCTCCTGCCAAAGTAAAGAGAATTATAAAATCACGTCTAGATACACTTTTTGTGCGAACTTGCAGTACTCTAGGCAACCTGAAACAAACAGTGGCTGAGAGCTTTCTTTCTTTTGGGTATTTACTTCTTCGCTACCATATTGCACTGGAAATTATGAACGATTTTCCTATACTTTCGTTGAACAACATTGTGCTTTAATTCAAGATGGAAATAGATTAGCAAGAAGTTCCAAAATGAGGAAAAGCGACATTACTTCCCACCTTAAAAAATGACGGATATCATGGCTGATTGAGCATTGCGAAGTTTCGTCAGTGTCAAAATAAATGCCGTACGAGGGAAATGAAGAAACGGAAAAAGAATAAAGGTATTAAAGTTTATTGACGAATAATGTTTGGCTATTTGGCCTGTAACACCCAGATGTAGAATACCTAGTGAAACGTTTGCCCTCGCCCCCCATTCCTTGCGAAATATATCGGTATATGTTGTGTTTGTGTCTTCATTACAAAGACTGGTTTGATGCAGCCTTCGCCCCACTCTTTCCTTACTAGTATATAGGGTCCAGATAATCACACAGATCGGACAAATATATTTATCAGGCAAAAAAGGTACGCACCTAACTTACATATGGTGGTAGGCCAAGAGGTTCACTTGAAATATTTCCGTAACCGTTTAGGATATCGTAATTGTGCTTTCACCCAGGTGAGTTATGAAAATGTTTTCATAAAATGATTTATAGCTTCTTTACGTAGCTATATTTATTACGGAGATATCGATGTCAATTTCGATTTTCCGAATGAAACTATAGTAATAACTACCCCGAATATAGTATCTCCAAAAGGGTCGAATTCGACGGCGTTTTAAAATCTGAACACCATTAATGGAGTAACTGTAATATATAGAATTCTTTTGAGTATGTTCAAAAATGTTCAAATGTTTGTATAGCTTATGGGACTTAACTACGGGATCATTAGTCCCTAAACTTACAAACTACTTATGAACTAACTAAGACTAAGGACGGCACAAATATCCATGCCCGAGGGGGGATTCGAACCCCCGACCGTAGTGGCCGTGCAGACCGTGACTGGAGCGCCTCAGTCCCCTCGGCCACCGCGGCCGGCTTTTGAGTATGAAACCGACGACTATCTTATACGAAATTTCGTGATTTGACACCCAAATCAAGAGGTACGTGAAGTCAGTTAAGGAGAGAACAGAGTGATACAATCGGAATTCGTCCTAGGGAATGTGACCTCTACGCACTGAAGCCTATGTTATGTGTCCCATTAAAACCATGACATCGTTAAGCTCGCAGAAACTGAGCGGAGGAACGTCGGGATTGGAGTTGTAGCGAATGGCACCGGGTCCTGCTCACAGATGTCTCAAGATTTTCTGTTCAGCCGGACAATAGTCGTCCCTTATCTGTAGGGAACGTGGAGCACGAAACAGTCCTGCTTATGTGCAGGAAACAACATACGAGTACATGTGTTCCTTTTGGTGGTCGATAACGATCGTCCCCACAGAGCTGCACTGGTAGACAGCATGCTTGAAGCTGAAGGAATTGAACGAATGGAGTGGCCATCTTGTTTACTGGACTGAAACCCTACTGGCATTGCAGTCAGACCAGCATCAACCACAACGGATGCAGAGCTGGATATTGCACGCATGGAAGAATGGCTAAATATCCCTCAAGAGCTGCTTGATAACCTCATACTGCCCATGACACGCAGTGTGCCACTGAACCGTCCGTCCGAGGTGATCACACACCGTATTATGGGGCAACGAGAATGACGTTTTCACTCTTATGGTAGCCCCATGGTGCCTCGCTCTAAGTAAATGCCGTGTAAACCTCAAGTAAAGAGTTGAGTCACAAAAATATCATACGGTATTACAAATTACAATTGTAATCATTATCTAAATAAAATACTTTACCATATGTATATTGTGTATGATATATTAATTGTCCCTTAATTGTTTCAGTTGCGCAAGTTAATTACGAATGCTGAAAATACTGCCATACAATTATTCTTATTGCTGCATCCCTGAACAAGTTGTGTCTTTATGGGATTTCTTACAACTGTTTTTCTTTCAGTTCGTCACTTTCAACTGGAAAAAAAATTAAAGCAGTTTACGCATGATAAATATCCTATATTTTTACGGATTCTCTCCAAAGCCAACAGAAATTTATTCTAGACGTCGAATTTTAGATCCCCCAAAGTGTAGACATGTGTTCAGTGATATTTCTTACTACAGTTGCCACCTCATGCTGCATAACTCCAGACGAGTACACTAAGAACGAGTAGCCTGTGCTGGTTGTACTCGTGCAAGGATAAAGATGCGTTTAACATCTTTTGAGTCAAACGCTACTTGGGATTCAAAAATGCAAATGTCTGTAAATCTATCGGACCAAACTGCGTGGTCATCAGTCCGTAGCTTACAAACTACTTAAACCTAGGTAAACTAACCTAAGGACAAACACAGACACCCATGCCCCAGGGAGGACTCGAACCTCCACGGGGAGCAACCGCGCGCTCCGCAGCGAGGTGCTTTAGACCGCTCGGCTACTCCACCGCGGCTACCTGGGATTCCGCTCGGCCACAATCACTGGGTTGTGGGCAGACTATCCAGTTAGGCTGTGTTCGCCCCAACACACATTTTGTGCGGCGCTCCAGGGCTCTAATGGAAACTTGAGAGATAATGGCCGTAATGAACTTTTGCAAAGATATCCGAATTCAGTTCAATTGCAGATCTTGTCCTAACGACAAAAACGTCATGAGGTTACAATGTCACGGCACTGACACCTACACATGTACGTCGGTGTTTGGTGGAAACAAATTTGTGTACCACTGTCACATTTACCTTTCCTTGCTCTAGAGGGCCGCTGCGGTGGCCGAGGGGACTGCGGCGCGCCAGTCACGGTCTGCACAGCCACTACGGTCGGGGGTTAGAATCCCCCCTCGGGCATGGATATTTGTACCGCCCTTAGTGTTAGCTAGTTCATAAGTAGTTTGTAAGTTTAGGGACTGATGACCCCGTAGTATGGGTGTGGATACTAGTGGTTAGGTATCGGACGAACGAGTGTCCTGTAAGCTAATTCCTTGGTGAAATACATTTTCTGTTGATTCTTCAAATGAATTTCGGCCATGCTTCTGCCTAATTTCCAGCTCATTTTAAGCGGTTGTGCAACCTCACATTTCTCATATTCCTAGAGATTTTATGGATGTAACTGCTTCCCGTTATTGTTCGACAGTCGTGTAACCTCACATTGTAAAATAAAGAAAGTCATTTGGCATGGGTGGTTGGGAAACCGCGAAAGTCACTGCTTTCTGGATTTCGTGGACGAAGAGAGAGCGAGCTCTGTTTCTCACGATCGTTGGTTTCAGAATCATTGTTGACTTTTGTGAAGGAGGTTTATAGTCTCCAGAAATGACGCAACACGCGTGCATCAAACGTTTTAAAAAAATCCACTACAAACCGAAGTAAGAGATATATAGGCCAATAGATTTGGTCCTTCGTTTCAACGACTCTTATTGAAATGATCTTTTTTTTCTGGTTGCGATCGGTTCGCTCCTACGGTACACTGCTGGTAGAAGAGCGGCCAGTTCATTCACATACTGTATGGAGAATAGTACTTTCAGCTTCTCTGGCCTTTCCTCTGTTCCATCTCTTGGTCACATATGAAGTTATTTATCATTTTGTCGTTCCTTCTGTTGTTGATGTAGAGGTTTATAATAGCACGCGATGACCACTCGATCCACTATTACATTTACCTTTGCCCACATTATTTTGCCTTCTAATGACACAAGTTTAGAATTTATTTGTTGTTGAGACATATTCAACTAGTTTTCTGCTCCTGGTTTATGTATACATTATTATAGTTTATATACGAGACTTTAGCGAGACCTTTCTGTTAGACCAAGGATGTCCATATAATTTTCAAAGTGGAGACACAATATTTTGACACTATGGCGAGTTAAATACAAAAAGAGAAAAAAATTGTAAAGTAATTAATTACTAAACCAATGACAATCAAAACAGATTTTCTATGTAGGCACGCAGTGTGTATTTATTTCAGAATATTATGAACTTAAAATGAAACATAAAATTAACGAAATGAACTTAATGAGACAAATAACATTATTTCCCTTGTGCTGCACGGTTCCTAATTATTTTGAGATATGTCCAATGTCGAAATCCTGATAATCCCGGCAGATGGTCGCCTGTTAGTGAAGATCTCGTTATAGATTTTAGATTATTCAGTCGTAAAAAAAAAAAAAAAAAAAAAAAAAGGGGAAACAAACCTGCTCACGGATAAGTGGGCCTCAAAATAAGGACAGCTTTTGACGTGTTTTCACTTGGATAGGTTAGGATATTGATCAAGTAGATATATATTTCTGTTTATGTATATGTTACATCTGTGCAAGTTGAGGGTCCCTTGCATCTCTCAGAACCACGCGTCGATCCTCTGCAGATTTCCCTGCATTTCCCTACAAACTTTTAGCTCTGTGTACAAAATATCATCCCTGAAAAGTTTCCTGGAAATTATTTAATTCTGTCACTCCATTCTGCAGGCAGCTATAGAAGGCCGTTTCAAGGCTTTCATTACTTTAAATCTCAATCAACTTCATCTAGATGTGAAAATGGCTTCTTAAACATTTATTTTCATACATTTTTTCGAACACTTTTATATAGAGCTCTTGATTTTTAAACTTTGTGTATTTTTCCCGAAACAGTGAGTGAATATGCACATACATTTCATTTTTACCTTGTTGTTTTCAAGTTAGATCAACTAAAGCCCCAGATAACCCAATCACTGCTCATTCTTCAAAACAATTTACATGTAGTTTGGTCTCGGTGCCATACTGTGTAATCAGCAGCATTTAAACGGCTCGAGGACGTGAGAGAAGTGGGCCTCAATGCAGCAGAAACGCGGGGGGCAGGTTTAGGTACAGTTGGTGTCCCTCAACCCACATGCATGTTTGTTTGCACCCACGCGCCATCGGAAAAGAGGGTTAGTTGATTTGCTGTGACGAATTCTACCTTGTCTGGACACAGCACGCTTCTTTTTGGGCATTTTCTATCCAAAAAATCCCACATGTAAAACGTCATTACGTATTGGGCTAGTCCTGTGTGTATTACATGACTGACGTAATACGAGGGTGCTTTATTTCTACGCCCGATGACGAAGGTCAAAACATCCGAACGGCCACTACGCTCGGGGGTTAGAATCCCCCCTCGGGCATGGATATTTGTACCGCCCTTAGTGTTAGCTAGTTCATAAGTAGTTTGTAAGTTTAGGGACTGATGACCCCGTAGTTAAGTCCCATAAGCTCTACAAACATTTGAACACTTGATTTGAAAAATCCGAATTCATGACTGTCGCAGACTTCTCTGAACTCCTATTTTAAGCAGTCTACTAGGCTCCAAATCAAAGGACCGCGATCGGTGCTGAGACTGGTGTAACTAAACGATAGCTCTGCTTCAAACCTGCGAGTGATGTTGGCTGTCTTCACGACATTAATCAGCAGCCTGTACGCACCGAGGTTGGACCCTGAACTCAGGTGACAGGCTTCATTGGTGCCGACATGAGCCATAATTTACAGCCGAGGGCACCCAGTGCTTTGAGTCGTCGCCGACAGAGCCCCTCTACATCTCGGCTGAGACCACCCAACGAGCAAAGACCGTGAGCACTGGCCTTCTTTCTCAACCTGCCAACTATTTCTCTGCGTCACTCAATCAGCCGCTTAACGTTACAGGTCCCAATAACCAGCAATCGCACCCTTTGCGCTTGTCCTCGTCTCCAAGAAGATTAGCCTACCAGGCAAGCATCCCGAGCAGTATCATGTGTACTATAAGTAATGAGCAATTTGTCAAACCGTTTTTTGAAGGGTAAGTGAACAACAGGTCGGCTTGGTAGTAGCCTCTCTGTCACAGTTTGCAGATCGCCACCAGGCAACTGCCGACTGCCAGGAAAGTGGGAACAGGAAGACGCAGTGGTATCGGGGATCCCAGGATGGCAGCCTTCGACCGTAGCCAACGAAGCACTCAGGTGTTTATGGACAGAGGCCAGATCCCCCTAAATAAGTACGCTCTACTGTTTGTACCCAATTTTTGTCTATGTCTCAAATACATTGCCTTACATGTTGAAGCAAGTCCACAGTTCGTCATCTCTTTGCTAGCGTGCAACAAGGTTCGGTCGTTGAAGCTACACCTCTGATTTACCTGAGACCGACATCATACCACTTGCGCTGAACGATTGTGAGAATGCGAACTTGTCGTTGCCGGCCGCGGTGGCCGAGGAGACTGAGGCGCTCCAGTCACGGTCTGCACGGCTACTACGGTCGGGGGTTCGAATCCCCCCTCGGGCATGGATATTTGTGCCGTCCTAGTTCGTAAGTAGTTCATAAGTAGTTTGTAAGTTTAGGGACTGATGACCCCGTAGTTAAGTCCCATAGACTGTACAAACATTTGAACATTTGAACTTGTCGTTATTCTTCAGAGTGGACTGTACATCACCTCTGACAATTTGCCACTTGGGCTTCAAGTGGCGCTTTAAATTCGACGATACCAAGACGAAGATCGTGGTAGTTTACACGCTGCGCTATTTCAATATTACTGCCACACATTAGTTTCCAGGCAGCCCTACGCCATTGGAATGGCATGCTGGTGTAACTAGGTCTCAAGCTATACCGTCAGGCCATCGAAATGCACATAGAGAAATTATCAACAGTTCACTGCAGTTGGCAATTACCATTTGGAGTGGTCAGATGCATGACGAAGTAACAGTTTTTCTACGAGAAAATGCGGCCATCGTACGATACGAAAATGCAGGTGTTAGGCCAAAAAATTCGGCGATGCGTCCATAAAAAATGGCCGTAACAGCTACCCGCATATGCTGTTTCTACTGACTCCAGGAAAATTGAATAACATGTAGCAAACATTTATACAAGTAACAATCTCTAAAACAAGCCGAATGATAATGCATAACTCCGTGAACATCTGTAACACGCTTTCATTCTGTGTTTAAATTGACCAAGGTACTCTGGTCTCCGGTCCCTAAACTTATACACTACTTATACTAACTTACGCTAAGGACAACACACACATCCATGCCCAAAGGATGACTGTAACCTCCGGTGGAAGCAACAACGTAACGCTCCACAAACCTCACCCTGAGACCGCGTGACTGTTCATGGGCGGGTCATTCTGTGTTTGTTCTGGTGTGTAGAGTACTGGCTAGTTTGAATAAAATAATGTCGTTTGGAAGCCAAAGGAAAACATATACGTTCTTTCTTTACAGAGCATTAAGAAAGGCGGGGAGCACAGTGCATGGTACGCACAAAGGTAATCCGAAACTTGAGGCCCATCAAGAATTGCTATTTGCGGTGATATTTGTTTTTCAAGATAATGAATGTGAGGTTGCTTACTAGGCATTCTTCTTATACATATGCACGAAATAACCTAAGGACGTCTCCCTCCCAACAGAACATCATAGCAGAAATGAAGTTGTGTTGTGGAGGAAGACGTCCTTAGGTTATTTCGTGCATTGTCTTTGTCTATGCCACGGTAGCTGAATGGCTAAGGCGATTGCCTAGTAAGTGCCAGGATGGTAGCTCAGAGATCTCTGAAATAAAAATGCTGACCCAAAATCTCATCGATTAACACAGAACAAAAATCATGTCACGTCCGCAAGAAACTGAACTACTCGAAGGAAAAAGAGTAAGCAGGAGGCCGGGTTCGAATCCCAGCCTTGGTAACAATTTTAACTAGTGCATTGCCTTATGTATATTACTTTGATGCGTTGAGACTATTTTGTTTCGGGAATATATATATGTTTGATGTTAAATTGTTTCCAATTACACTGACGTCTATTGAAGTATATTTCCGGGGCTTTTATGGGAACCTGTTTCTGACATTACTTTTTTTTTTTTTTTTTTTTTTTTTTTTTTTTTTTTTTTTTTTTTTTAGCAGAAAAACGGTTCTTAAACTATTACTTCACACTCCACGATTCACACAGGTTGAAGAATTCTTGTCAGACTACAGTTTTCTGATTTCGCAACATTCAGTTTAGAACTCGTTGGGCCTAAGGGTTGGTGTCTATTGGTATAATGGCACTGTCGCCCCATTTGGCATGCGATGATTGCCTCCTTTGTTTTTGCGAAATACACGGGTACTCTTAACACAGAGTTGCAATATTCGTCACGCGTCACCATACCGCTAATGACAGGCACTCGCGCCTTGTCTGTGGCACTCCTGTAGCAGGCATGAATAACCTGGAGCAGTCTGATCTACGTGCAAAGCGCGCGCGAGTCTGGCCGGATATTAAGCCACCTGCATATCTAATCCCGCCTCTGGCCGAGAAACCGCACCCTGCGTTTAAACCTTTGTCTACATATTTGAAATTATAATCAGGCAGCTGTGAACTCAAAGTACTCATCGTGACACCTCATCTCGTGTCGATGGGACTGCGCTAGAGGGTTTTCACATGAGAGCCTGTGAAGGCCACTGAACGTACATTGAGGTATATGGGGAAACTGTTGTTAAGCTCTTCAGTCCGAAGAGTTATTCAACGTAGCTCTCTAGGGTACCGTATCTAGCACAAACAACTTTATCCCTGCATAACTAGTGTAGTCCTCGTCCACTTCATCCTACTGAATCTGACTCCCCTTTACAAACTTTTACCTCATATCTCTCTGCACTACCAAATTCACTCCGGCCGCGGTGGCCGAGGAGACTAAGGCGCTCCAGTCACGGTCTGCACGGCCACTACGGTCGGGGGTTCGAATCCCCCCTCGGGCATGGATATTTGTGCCGTCCTAGTTCGTAAGTAGTTCATAAGTAGTTTGTAAGTTTAGGGACTGATGACCCCGTAGTTAAGTCCCATAGACTATACAAACAAAACCAAATTCACTACTCCTTCATGCGTCAGACTGTGTTCTAGTCACAAATATCTTCCATCCGCCTCCGTGGCTGACTGGTGAGCGTAGTTACCTGCCATGCGGAGGAAGCGGATTCTACTCTCCGTATTACCAAGAATAAGGATTTTTTTGTTACTGGAAGGACTGGTAGGGGTTTCATCAGTATAGCGATACTATTTGTGGAGCTATTTGACTGAGTAGTAAAAGGAAAGGAAGGAAAATTAGGGTTTAACATCTTGTAAACAGCGGGGCCATTAGGGAAGGAGCTCACGCTTGGATTTTTGGGTAAGGACGGGGAAGGAAGTCGGCCGTACCTTCCTAGGGATCCATCCCGGCATTTTCCTGGATTGATTTAGGAACATCAGGGAAAACCTAAATCTAGATGACTGCAGGTGGATTTGATCCACCGTCCTCCCGAATGCGAGTCTACTGTGTTAACACTGTGTTTAAAGCCAGCAAAGTGGTAGAGAGTGAGGTGCTTGGGATCCCCTTTCCAAAACTGAGAGACTGATTTCACGCGGGATGCGGTAGTCAATTTTCGTAACTAAAACACTGTACCAATCCCATAATTAGTCAGCAGCTTTTTCCAGCTACGGACGACACTGGGACAGTAGCTCAGTTGCAGAAAGGAGTTAGTGTATGGAAATTATTGCAATCCTATCAAATGACTTGCTTGACCCATTAGAGAATAAACCAGTCCTACAACGGCTGGAAATGTAGTTCATGCATGATGGAACACGAGAATATTTTTCCGAAATGTTCTATAACAACACAGAAGAAAGGAAGGGAGATTTGAGTTTAACGTCCCACCTACAGTGATCATTAGATGTAGCTGATAACACCACAGACAGATATTTAATGGACACAGAGTTGCTCTAGCAGGTCCAATACATTGTCCAAATTGTTTGCATGGTCTTAATCCTTACGAATTTCATCTATGGGGACAATTTAAAATTTTTGTGTATGCAGACAGCTTGATGATGTACGGATACCATCATCAGTACTTGTCAGCGCAACTGTAACAAACATGGAGTTTTGAAGATAGTGGATAATACTCTATAAGGAGGATTAGAAGACTGCTGTACTATGAATGGATACCACATTCAGCTTCTTGTCACATGATACGTCATATCTGAACACTGGAGTTTGATTTAGGTTGAACATAATGCTGTGGAGCTTGGAGCAAGCGTACTCGCCCATGACTGATGCATCTAGGCGTTTCTGGGTAGAGCAGCGTGTTTAGTCAGCAAGTGCTTCTGTCAGATTCCAACAGCCTCCAGACGTAACGTGCTACGTATTCAGCACAAAGAGTAGATTTATATTATTCATGTGTGTGCAATTACTGCACAAACTATTTTACACTACATGACAAAAAAGGTAATTGAAAGTGGTTGAAAGTGAATGAAACTATGTACGAAGAAAGACCACGTGACTTTAATGAACTGATTACAGTATGGGATGAAAGAGAAAAGGCTATTGGCAGTTATAGGTGGAATGTTGGCACCAGGTCATAGGGCATCGAAACCTCTTTGGCACCAATGCATGCCCTTATGCTGTTCGGAATGGTGGCAAACACCGTTTGGATCCTCCCCTGAAGTACGTTTGTGCACAATATTGCAACTGTCCCTACAGATACTACGGTTTGGTACTGGGTCGGAGGTCTCTTCCAATGTTATCCCACACTTACTCAAAGATAGCGAGATCCAGGGATCTTGCTGGCAACGAGTGATCTCAGAATACTGTAGGCAACCCGTAGACACACGACGTGTGTGAGGTGACTTTCCTTTAATTTTTTTTCTTGTTCGAATACTGTCCCTGGCTGCTGTGTGATCAGGGGTAGGACGTGCGGACGGCGAATGTCTGTGACGTATCGCTGTGCCGTCCATATCTGCCAAAGCACGACTAGAGGTCACCTGAATGCATATCCTATGGTTATGCATAGCATGGTGCCAGGGGTTCCGCCTGTATGTCTCTCTAGGATATTAGCATAATTTTCTCTTTACCATTGACCACGCCAAAACCGAACACGACGATCATCGGACATTATGGAGAAGCGTTTTTCATCACTGAAAATGATTCGTAGCCATTTGTCCCCTGCCCTTGCCTTTCAGGCAGGGCGCCACTCCAAACACCGTCGTTGTTGTTCTGGCGTCAATAGCAACCGGCGCATGGGGCATCAGGACCCCAATCCATCAGATGCGAGTCGTCGAGACACTGTGATGGAATCAGAGAATATCGTAGGTACTCATGTATACCTTCGCGGATGGTGGGTCCCGAGGTCATGGCACCCAGCATTGCTTGGAGCACCATACGACGGTCCTACCTGGGGGTGGTGCTTCTTGACTGGCACGAACCTGCTAGACGTGACAGGGTGTCCTAATGTAGCCACTGATTCCAGCATCGGGCCATTGTGACATCTGAATGGGCACAATTCCTGGCAGTTGCACTATACGACCAGCTACCGCCATGCAGTCCACCGATGCGGTCTCTGTCAAATTCATTCATCTGGTGAACAGGCTGTTTAAAGTGTCTGCGAATCATCGCGGGTGCTTCATGCTACACGTAAACGTCTTGCATCATTGACTGATTTAGCGGCAGTTGACTTATACCAAGTTCACAACAACACGACAGTGAAATCGCGATTACATCGAGGTGGACGTTCTACACATTATAGATCTGTGGAAATGGAATCATTTCCTCAGGCATCAATGGTACACATATATACCGAAATGGGATAATGCTAGACTACACCTGAGTCAAATCAATGTTCAAATGTTTGTAGAGCTTATGGAACTCAACTACGGGGTCATTAGTCCCTAAAGTTACTTACAAACTACTTTTCAACTAGCTTATACTAAAGACGGCACGAACATCCATGCCTGAGGGGGGATTCGAACCCCCGACCGCAGCAGCCGTGCAGACTGCTCGGCCACCGCGGCCGGCTACACCTGAGTCCATCTTTTTTTTTTGTAGATACCCAGTATGTCATGTTAAAAAGCAAGGCGATGTCACAAATATGCATAAATGCTCTGCAGATCATCTATGTCGCAAAAATTAATGAAATTTACATTTCTTATTACACAAAAGAGAACATGAAAGCAATTTTTTGCAGTCATTTGTCGGGACTGGCTAAGCTATTCACTTGTTTCATAATGTAACTGATTACTCTATGAGTTACTTCGATTACAATCAGCTTAATAATTTATCTATGACAGCTGATCTAATAGCCAGATTTGCTTGTTGGCAGATGCGATTACACCCCACCTAATGCATTTAGTTTATGACTTTCTTGTTGTTTTTTTTTTTAGTATCTGTCAAGAAATTTTGCTCAAATAGCAGAAATTGGTTAGAGGTAAATTGATTCTTTTTCTCCAAAGGAAAGATAAGGCAAATTCCTATAAAACTGAGGTGCCGTATGTAACTATAGATTAATTAGTGAGGTCACAGAGACCAGGAACTATTTTGATTACCAGTATTGAATTTTAAATATAAAACTGCTTTAATTTTATTTGTGGACGAACTAATGCACACAGAATTCAATATGAAAGGTTAGTTCTGAATAAATTTTTAGCACGCATATAATGGCACAATCAAATTTTCGACTGCCTTTATGTATAAAAAGTTGTAAGAGAAACTGAAAACACCATGAAATCATTAGGTGACAGAGAAGCTTGGGTCTTCCTGGGAAGGTTGTACCGAAGTCCTAAATGGACTTCGAGTACTTGCTAATTGTTCAAATGTTTGTGAATCTATTGGACTCAACTGCTGGGACATCAGTCCGTAGCTTACAAACTACTTAAACTAAGGTAAACTAACCTAAGGACAACACAAACACCCATGCCCGAGGGGGGACACGAACCCCCGACGGCGAACGGCTGCACGCACCGCAGCACGACGCCCGAACGCGCACGGCTAATCCGCCGCGGCGAGCATCTTATTCTTCTGAGTTTTTCAAGACTGTAGAGACAAGGCGGATGCTAGTCTGGGCGGCTATATGGTCACACACGTTTTTCTGACAAAACTTTTAGCTTTGTGGGTCGCTGTAACTCGAAATATTTCGCTTCGTTTCAGTGAGAACGTACGGATATTTTGCAGTAGTCACGATATCTGCCAGCTACCCAGCGGAGCTTTTATTGACGTGAGTAAAGTCAATTTGACTTTCAGTTTATTGCACTGTGTCTGAATTGCAACACATTTTGCCAGTGGGAACAGATCAGCACTAATAATGATTGCGTCGTGTGCCAATTAGACTACCATTTGTTTGTTAGTGCATGCCGTGACTTCGATTGATTTAGCTGTGTTGACCACGATCTCATTTATTTTGTTTACATTGTGTGTTTTCCAACCGTTATATTGGAGACTAAAGCTAAAATTTATTTCACTTAATTACCTCAAGTTTATCACCTGTCTACGAAATTTTGTGCGACACTTAGAACAATACACTTTATTTGTCAAATTTTAACATCAGCAGTTGGGGTATGTTTTTTAAACTTTCAGCACCTACTGTCAAACTATTTTAAACCTGATTTTTAGAGCAGAGATAATTTCATGTTTTTTTAATATTTTTATTTGATTAAATGAAACTGTAGTCAAATCCTCTTCCACTACCGGAAAGAACATAGCAAGTACGTGACATTAGATGCTTTGCTGTTTCACTGGAAAGAATGGAGTGTTCTCATTTGTGTACTGCATTTTGTAAGACTTTCGTAATACCTTGGAGCTTGCATTAGAAGAGCTGTGTCTTACTGTTGCGGAGATGAACCAGCACTCGTAACTAAAAAAATGTTCAAATGTTTGTATAGTCTATGGGACTTAACTACGGGGTCATCAGTCCCTAAACTTACAAACTACTTACAAACTAGGACGGCACAAATATCCATGCCCGAGGGGGGATTCGAACCCCCGACCGTAGAGGCCGTGCAGACCGTGACTGGAGCGCCTTAGTCTCCTCGGCCACCGCGGCCGGCCACTCGTAACTCTTAACACCTCTCAAAATATGTAATGTAGTTAAGATCGTTTGTATTGCAGAATTAGTTGTGTGAACTTTCAATTCTTATAGTTATCGACAGAGCTCATTAAAAACATCAGTGTCTGATCAGTGTGCTTTGTCAGCCACTGACCCCACACTTTCGTATCTTAATTTCTATTTACATGTTTGCCGGGATTAAAATATATTTATTTATGTGCCAAACGTCGTCTTTTTCATTGCAAACATTTTACGTTCTGTAATAATGAAAGGCTGCGGAAGATACAACCGTCTTCGATGTCCTATTTGGAAAGGTGTTTTTCGTTGTTGTACTCTTTAATGTCCAGGTTTGAAACCCATAAAAGGATGCACCCCGAAAAGTACTTTTGGTAAGGAACAGTGACATTTAAATAATACAAGCTAAATAAGGCCACGCTCTGCTGTAACTCAGTATGATATGACTGAATGGGAAAGTACTGTACATGAACACAGCACATGTCATATGACAGGAACCTTATATCGAGTGGGGCCTCCACTGGCCCTATGAACATGAGACGCCGTGGAAGTAAGTCTGCAACTCCTTGGTACTCCTTTCTACACCGCTGAGCCGGCCGCGGTGGCCGAGGGGACTAAGGCGCTTCACGGTCTGCACGGCCACTACGGTCGGGGGTTCGAAACCCCCTCGGGCATGGATATTTGTGCCGTCCTAGTTCGTAAGTAGTTCATAAGTAGTTTGTAAGTTTAGGGACTGATGACCCCGTAGTTAAGTCCCATAAGCTGCACAAACATTTGAACATTCTACACCGCTGACACCAAAACCTTCTGATCTATTTGTGCGTACACCACGATCCATAGGATGGATTCCGGTCTATGATATGTCAGATATGCTCGACGGAGTTTATATCTGGGCTCGAGGGTAGCCATCTCACAAGGGGACCTTCAGATCTAGGAAATTCAGTTTCGGATGAGACTTGGCATGTCACTAGTATAGGTAAGGGTATCCACTCATAGAACTTTTAAAGCGCACTATGCAGAAATTTCCAAGAAAAAAGGCTCCAAAGTTTGAACCGCAGCATATATACTTTAGAGAAGAGAAAGTTGTAGAATGGACGAATAGCTCGGGTGGTAGTGTAATCACCTCTCACATGAATGCTCCGCGTTCGAACCTACCCTCAAGAATAATTTTTTAAATTATTTTTCTTAAAACTTATAATGACTTTTAAATAAAGATTATTACCGAAAGTATTATCGATTAAATCATAAATGATTTTATTTGGTTTTTGAAATGGCTGTCGTAACCACTTAAAATCATAATTACTCTCACTTTTTCTTTTTCGTAAGTTGAATAATTTGAAATGCATTTTAATTTAGGTAAATTAATCACCTCTGTCATAACTTTCCGGATGGAGTTTCAATAGAATAAGATTTTTCGCAATACCATGTTCATTAGTCTATTTTGTATTTTATGTGCAAGTACCATGATGATAATTGTCATAAAAACAATTGAAACAAAAATATTTTTTTTTCTTTACAATTAATGAAAGAGACTTGTTTACAGGAACAATTTTTTTGTTTGTTTTTGTTTCAAAAGATCTGAAGAAAAACCCACTTCGTCGACTTTCCTAGCCGCGACGGAGCGGCCGAGGGCATTGAAGATCTCTGCTCTGATGCGCGTTACCTTGCCCCGTCGGGGTTTCGAATCCTCCCTCGGTCATAGATGTTTGTGCTGTCTTTAGTATAACTTAGTTTATAAGTAATTTGTAAGTTTAGGGACTGATGACCCCGCAATTAAGTCCCATAAGCTTAACATACATTTGAACTTTGTTTTGATTTGACTGTCTAGAAAACTTCTCTTTGAATGCGTGAAAGCGAACCAGGTACGTCGGATCATTTCCTTAAAAATTGGTGATGACAGTTGATAACAGACTATAGATTGTACTTTTATGCAGTCTTGACTCGTCGTGACTGTCTGTCTGTTTGTTTACAAAGAATAGGACAACAGCTGTATTCTGCTTTTCCACGAAGAAACTGGTTCCACGAATTTACAACGAATATTTATAATATTTCCACAGCTTTTAAAGACAATAGTATTTAAAGATTAATCTACCTATATTAAGCGTAAAATGTAGTTGGAATTACTCGACTTTTTAAGAGGAAAATATTGTGATTAAAATTTTATAATTAAAAACCGTCATTTCATAAATACATTAATTCTTTATTGTGTAATTGATAATGTTTTATAGCGTTAATTTTGTTTAAAAATTGTTAGAATGTTTGAAAGAAGTAACAAAAATGGAATGTTTGGCACAGGCAGAAGCGGACCCTTGTCAACCACAGCAGAGTGTAACACAGTACCGTCTCAGCTGTTTTGTCACACTACTGCGAGGGACTCATTAACTAGTACATATGAGTTGTGCTTAAACCTCAGAGCTCTTTTGCACGAAATTGTCTGGATAGTGCGCTTTAAAACTTGTATGAGTGGACACTCTTGACGTGTACTACTAACATGCCAAGTCTCATCCCAAACTGAATTTCGGAGACCTGAAGGTTTCCTTGTCAGTCTTTAGACCTCCCATTCGCGTCCTTTGGAAATATTCCAGGGCGGTGTGAAAACGACGTGACGGCGCGTTATTGCCTGGAAACACCGCAGAACCCTCCAGGTGGTAGCAAGACCGAATGTACGGGGAAATGGCCGCCGTGAGCGTCAAAATACAATGGACTATCAAAAAGTCTCTTCGGAAACAACTAGCAGGCTCATTCCGTTCCAGAAATATGCAGGCCATACAATGACAAAGGCACGACCGCGTTGGAGCACACCTGCGATTGATGTGGTCTGCGTCACCCACAGCGCGCCTCATCGGGAGGATGCACTTAATTGTGATTGGTCCGACGATATCACGTTCCGCCATTGTGACTGCCAACAAATGCCCGATGACGTTCTGTTAAAAGTGGCTGTCGTGTGTAGCACCGATCCCATACGCCATGGAAACCCGTGTTGCTGTGGACTGAACTGTGGGAGCCGTGATTTGCTGCACTCTTGTCAGTATTGCCAATCAAGATGAGAGGGTGGCTGTACAGCCAGTGGTTTTTCTGCTGTTGGAATGTGACACCCTCATTCAGCTATTCACGATTCACCCTCTATACGGTTGAACGTTTGAAGTCGAATTCTTACACCGCTGCTGAAATTGAAATTCCCATCCGTCGAGCATCGACCGACATACCCCGTTGGAACGATTTCCGCTCATGACGGCATTACATGTTACACAAAAAATCACTTGCTATCACGTCTCAGACGATTCCTACGCAACTTCAGCTGCCGTAGACTGACTGAGAAAACACATTACGCTGTTTAGTATCCTCCCTTGCACCGTTGTGGTTAAGTCGAAAGACAGAAAAATTGTCTACGGAGAACCATTATTTAGTGTAAACCGTTGGATTTTTTGTTTTCCCGTGTTCTGTATGAAAATAAAGATAAGAGAATTTACGGTCTCGGGAGCATGCGTCGTTTAATTGTTCGTGAGAAAATCAGTCTTTTCTACACTCTTTACCTCCTTCACCCATCTTTCAGTACACCTCCTCATCCCCTCTCTGTCAATCACCTGCAGCCCATCCTCATGGCACTCCTTTCCAGACAGCAAGTAATATGTGTACCAAGTTTGACAAAAATCGATAAAGCGGCTTATGTTGACACTGATTCTGTAGACCGATTCTCTGCTGGTTTGTAGCGTACGGCTCCAGAGAGGATGTAAAATATATGTATACTATTCTGACGTGTGGACCAGCATTGAGTTCTGTCCTGTAGTTTCGTTTTCCCGCAGCACAATCTTTTTGACGTCATATTATCTGATTCAAATGTTTCAAATGTTTGTATAGCTTATGGGACTTAACTACGGGGCCATCAGTCCCTAAAGTTACAAACTACCTAATACTAAGGACGGCACAAATATCCATGCCCGAGGGAGGATTCGAAACCCCGACCGTAGTGGCCGTGCAGACCGTGACTGTAGCGCCTCAGTCCCCTCGGCCACCGCGGTCGGCCATATCATCTGAACTATATGTCGTACAATACTACAATATTGTACGTACATTTAGTGGCATTTGATTATTGTCTGGGAAACGTTGCGTATAAAATAAGTAGCAAAGTAAACCTTCACGCATTATACGGTAGTTTTTCACGCATATCAGTTGTTACGAGGTCATATCGTCTGAAATGTGTGTCGTACAGTGATATAATACATTCAGTAGTACCCATTAATACCTTAATAAATGTCTCTGGTATACAGTTAGTAGTGCAGATGTAATAAAGTAAATCGCTCTTCCGACTGATGTGCCAGTTTTTCTACATGGGTTTCGACAATGTAGTAAGTGATAAACTTTTTCTCTCATTATTCTGTGGGTGTGGGAGGAGGGTCAGCGATGAAAAGCTACGCGTTTTAACTTACGCGTCAGGTTAGTTGCAAGGCAATAAGTATTATTTTTTCATACCTATCTCTATCTCTTTGATCATTACATAGAAGTGGATAGCATAAAAAGCTTTTCCATGAAAAACACAAAGTTGTGAGAAAATTTCAAGTCATTTGACCAACAACTTTTTGCCCTCTAAGAGCACAAAAATACGCAGACTAAAGTCGTATATGTAAAACATGTTATCAGTCTCCTTTAAGTATTATTTTTATTTCCGCCATCGTTAGTTACTCTGGTGACAAAATAAGACACTCGTCGACACCTTTTATTGCCATTTTGTGTAATCCAGTTCCCTCAGCCTAATCTGATTTAGTTGCACTACGTTACAATCCAACGGTTTACTTTTGTTTATATTCGTAAAAAAAGTTTAAGACGTCATTCAACTGATATCCAAGTCATTTGCCGTCACTAATTAAATTTCGATATCCTCGTCAAAATAAATATTTATTTCTTCTTCTTGAAATTTAATTCCTTGCGTTAATTTCTCCGGGTTCCTTTAGTACTTGCGTAATGTACAGATTAAATTGCATTGCGGAAAGGCCAAGACTTGACTCAGTCCCTTTTTAGTTACTGCCTCTCTTTCATTTTCTCCGGCTCTTGTAACTACAGCCTGGTTTTTGTTCATGGTGAAGATAAAATTTAGCTCCCTGATTTTATCGGATCTACCTAGATACTTTCAAAGAGTTAATAGCAGTCAATGCTGTTAAAACATTCTCTAAATCCACAGACGGTATTAACGCAGTTTTGATGTTTTTCAATCTTTCTTCTGTCACAGTCGTTCGACGGTACGTACTCGTTTGTTTTTCTTCAGTTCTGCACTCAAATTCCTTAGCTCAGTTTCAACTAGTGTTCCTATTGCTATGTAAAAAATTCTCGTTGGTAGTTGCTAGTCATAACTTATTAACATGATTGATTGCTGATATTCAAAACATTTGCATCTGCCTTTCTTCAGTTGGGCTCATGACATCTTTTCTGAAGTGCGAAGGGATTCGGAATAATTCACATATATTAACTAATCAAAAGTATCCAGACACACGTTAGTAAACGTTGATGTGGTGTATGTCTACCCTTCTTCTATTTGATTTCTTGAACCTTTCTGCGGACACTTGCCGCGAGGTGTTTGAATGTGTGCAGAGGAGTGGCAGCTCACTTTCCTTAAGAAACTAAATCACAGAAGTTAATTATGTTGGACGAGCAAATGTGATATTTTAATTCATCTTAAAGCGGTCTGTTTCTTCCTTTTCGGGCGTCTAGGCAAGTCACACCATGTCAGTAATGTTATTGTCCACACACCACTGCTTCGGAGACAGGGGGTGCATTGCCACGCTGAAGCATGTGCTGTAAAATGAGCATATATTCTGTTAAAGCCAGTAATGAGGCTGCACGAAAAAAAAACAGCCGTGCTGCAACTTCACTTCTTGTGTTTGTCACTGTTGGCACTACACATAGCGGCATAAACCGTTCTCCGGGTATTCCTTGCACCCAAACCCGCCTACCGCTTTGACACAGGACGCAGCGTGGCTCATCGCTCCAAATCACTGACCAGTGGGGTCGATCGAGTGCCGCTAAGTATTAACAACAGAAACGTCTGTCTTGTGAGCAGCTGCTCGACAGTTCAACCAAATTCTCTGTGTTAGCTGGTAGTACCCTGGAAGCCACGAGTGATTCAGCCACCTGATCTCTTGTGCTTTTCTACTACGACCCTCTGCTCCCTGCCCGTCTGTTCGTGGCTCTCGGTCTTGGTTTAGCTGTCGCTTTCTTGCTTCCTCGACATCCGGAGTAACTGGACCAGACCTCTCCTGCCCCGAACATTCTGCTGTTCCTGTCTGTTTCTTTACTAGGTAAAAGGTACAGGTGTCAACAGTCCGAAGATTGGTTTGAACACCACGGTGTCTTACTAGGCGTGCAGCACGTTTCGTTGCGGGCTCATTTAGCAAGCGTGAAAGCATCACAGTGATGATTAAGAAACTCCAGAGGCAGACGCTACAAGAGAGGCGTTCTGTACCGCGGTACGCGCTTTTGTAAATAGATCCAAGACCAAACGTTTCATGAAGAGTCAACGAATATATTGCTTCCTCCTACGTGTTCTCGCGAAGCGACCACAAGGATAAGGTTATAGAGATTAGGGTCCACACAGAGGCAAATCATTTCCCCGCGAACCATACGCGACTGGAATAGGAGGAAGTGACCGTGGTACGCGAATTACCCTCCGTCACACATCGTGAGGTGGCTCAAGGAGTATCGATGTAGATGCAGGTGTAGTGTTTGGAAGAGATATCGTTAAGGAGAGCTCGCTGCAAAAGAAGAATAATTTAGGATTGTAGAACACCGTATTGGTATATCTTTGAATCGACTCAGCAGATTACATTGTTCATTCTGGCATAATATGTTAACTGTTCCGTATTATAGGTTGCAGAGTGCCATTTCAAAGAGACAGTGCACTGACGATGTACGAACAAACGTCCGCAACGGATCGAACTACCAAAAAAGTCTGCCGTTACAAGGGACGCAAGTTCGCGTCCCCACTTTTCCTTTGAGTTTTTAATTTTTTTTTAATTTATTTCAAAACATTTTATGAATTTCTTAAAAATGTAAGGCAAGTATTATTTGAAATGTTCTATATTATTTAAATTTCCATGTGATTAAATTCCCTGAAGAATAGATTAATGTTATTCCCTGTCACGAATATTTCGTCGATTATTTCCCAATATATGACAATTTCACGGTGTGCACTCAGGGAGAACCCCAATAGGACAGCTTCACGAGCAGCAAAAATATTAATCTTTTTCCATGACACATATATATGGCTGTTTCTTTCCGTATTGCAGCAATTTTAGAGACTGTGTACCCTATATGCTATTGCAGAGATGTATTGAAACAAATGTCAATTCTCAGCATGTTATGCAGTACATTGTTTTGTGTCTTTTTGTTTTTACTTATATGCTCTCTGAACTATAACCATACTATTCACTGTACTAAGAGTGCGTGTTATGTTGATAATACAAGAAGTAAACAGGATATTTAGATAAAGGCCTACATGAAAAATTCTAGTTGGAGGCAAAAAGGATGACGATAAATTATTCAAGCATAAAAGTATACAATAAACTTACAGTTATGTTGCATTACTCACTGGGAATGTGGTTAAATTAAAAAAGAAACTAAAACTTTATCAGTAGCTATTCTTTGTGGGAATTTTTTGACAATCTGTATTACTTCCTGTAATGTGTTTAATTTGAAGCTTTACTGTAAGAACTGATCATGTAACACAATCACTTGTATATAACTTGTTGGCCCTATATTTTTCTGCGAATTAGAACGTAAGCTTAATGGTAAAATTTTACTAATGGCAGTAGCGGCGTAGTGTGTTGATGTTGGCAACGACCATTGCATGCTCTCTGAAAAACGCAATAATATCGAATGAACGGAATAATCTTTTTATTGGACGTGAAATAAATGACTAATGTTGTTCCTGCTCTATGAGTGACAGGTTCTTGTATGTAGATTAATTATTTTCGTAAGGCGAACATTTCGTTGCCAATATTAGCACATTAAGCCGTTGCTGCCGTAAGTAAATTGGAACCTCTTTTTGGAAACATTTTGTTTCTTTGGGATGACAGCGCTTTGATGATAATTTAATATATAATGCAATAGTCTAGAGCGCAATACTGGTCATTTATTACAAACCGGTTTGAATCCAATGTTGGGTCATCTTCGGATTTTTCTCAGAGACGGCGTGGAGCGGTGCTGGAGCTGCGAGTCCTCAGGTGAGACCTGTAGTTTCACGTGGACTCACAACTATGAGGCAGCTCGGCATTTTTCACATCAACAACACTGCCAGAGGTGAATGAAGTGAAAATTGACAATAAATATCACAGTACTAAACAGGGACAGAACCCGTGATCTTCGGATTCATGATTCGTCACTCCACCACTCTGCCACCGAGTCCCACAAATCAGTAGCATCCAGTGGTCAGTTTCACATCAGAAACAAGTGTCCGGACACTTCAGATCGAACAGTGTAACTGATATATCAGATCTAATAAATCTATCACAGCTTTTTCCCAAAGTTCTCAAAAATTCTGAAGGTATGTATGCCTATTTCAGGAGCCTTTACTCGAATTAGGTCTATCAATGCTCTGTTATAATCTCTCTGTTTCATATCTCCAGTCTACTCTTCATCGACTTCCACCTCTCTTCCACTAATGTTATCTTCAAGATTATTTGCTCTACATAGACTTTCTATGTATTTTCCCACCGTTCAGACTTCCTCGACGTAGAACTGGTTTTCTGTTTTGATACACACAGAACTGCTCTCCCTTCGGTTTCTCTCTTTTCCGTTTCTCTCTAACCATTTCCGACTTGACAGTTTACACTTCATATACACTTTACGTTTTGAAAGTTTCATTCCATTTTCAATTTCCTACATTTTTATTTGTATATTTTTACCAGTTAGGTATTATGAGTTTTGTTCAAGTAATTTTTTATTGGGCATACTACTTTGCCTATTTGATCTTCTCCTGCCCTCAGTATTTCATCTCTTAAAGCTATACATTCATCTCCTGTTTTATTCCTTCCCCTGCTTGAGTTAATCGTCGCATAATACTCCCTCTAAAGTCATTAACAGCCATTGGTTATCTCAAGTTATGCATTAGACATCATGTGTGGTAGAACAAATTAAAGATATTGAGTAAGTCCTGTCGCTTGGAAGACTCGTGCCCTGTACGGAGGTGACTTAAACAACATTCCATTAATCACACGAAGCATTGATCACCCGGAAGCAGTTATATGCTACGACACCGTATGTTGGTACATACAATTTGAAGAAGATTGTAACGTTCTTCATCCTACAGGACCAGTTATTTCATACTTGAGGTCATTAGGAAGTCTTCATAACAAATAAATATGGAGCAATCGGAAATGCATTCCATGATCCTAGCTTGTTTTCAACCGGTCTCCAACGTGATTGCTACGATAAATAATTAGCCTCACGTTAATGTAATGCCTCTTAGCTTCTGTTGGAGATCTACGACCGACGTTTATTTAACTCTCCTCGTGAGGTTTCGCTAGTAAGAGTGGCTGAGTTGTCAAAAGCTGGCTCTCCATTAATGCTGGGGACTGGAGTCCTGAGTTGACATGTGCCTGTCACGCTAACGCCTTACGCCTTTTTACTGGTCGTTAACGCCGTGTTTCTCCCTTTGGAACCCAGAACGGTCGTTCGCTGCAGCGTGAATTAGGATTAGTTAACTGTGATATTTGTCGTCATGCTGGTGAATTTGTATGTCTTCCCTGAGCAAACGGGTGTGGTAGACCTTCTCCACAGCGTGAATATGTGTGTCGACATATATTATACATATATGATCGATCTCTCAAACGCGTGCTCCGGTAAAGCTGGTTTATTCACCCGTCACAACCTGTTATACCGTTTATATTGGGTGATGCTAATATAGATCGAGCGTCTTAAATTTACAACATAGACTTTTCAGATTTACATGGCATGCGGTATATTCTGAACGTTGCGAAACGCTTCCTTTCCTCTTTCGCTAGTCGGTTTGTAAACAGTCTCTACGCCGTGTTAGAGCACTGTAGGTCTGTGCGTCACCCTGGGGATACATAAGAGATAGACTGTACCCAATATTTCTTCGACCAAAAAGGCATTTCACATAGTTGTAGGTTTTGTGACAAGTCTGATGACTGTGCTGCAGGATCTATTGCTCATTGGCACCCATTCCAGGTGTTGCAGCTCACATCTCGCATCTGTGGTGCTATGGCTCACACGTCTGTCTTGTGTGCAATACGAGAATATTAATAATTCCTCTTTCCTTCTCTAGGTGGTGATGCGGCAGTTAATTCAAGTATCTGTCGGTGTGTCGGTTTTTGATACACTCTGGGTCCCTTGCTCTCAGATTCATCAGAACCAGCATGTCTGGAAAGGGTACTCATTGAAACTTTTAGACGTATGTGTTGTTGTTGTGGTCTTCAGTCCGGAGACTGGTATGATGCAGCTCTCCACAGTACCCTATGCTGAGCAAGCCTCTTCAACTCCACATAAGAACGGCAGCCTATATCTGTCTGGATCTGCTTACTGTATCCATCTCTCGGTCTTCCTCTGCGGTTTTTACCCCACACACTTCCCTCCAATGCTAAATTCACAATTCCTTGATGTCTAAGAATCTGTCCTGCCAATCGGTCCCTTCTTTTAGTCAAGTTATGTCAGAAATTTCTTTTCTCCCCAATTCTGTTCAGTACCTGCTCATTAGTTACGCGATCCACCCACCTAATCTTCAGCATTCTTCTATAACACCAGATTTCAAAAGCCTCTATCCTCTTCCTATCCATACTGTTTATCGTCCATGTTTCACTCCCATACAAGGCAACACTACACACAAATGTCTTGCGATTGTAAAATCTATCTGCTATGACCCGGTGTCTCCTGGTCTCTTCCACGTATACAACCTTCTTTCGTGATTCTTAAACCAGGTGTTTGTTATAACTAAATTATGTTCAGTGCAAAATTCTACCAGGCGGCTTCCTCTTTCATTCCTTTTGCCCAGACCACATTCACCTACTATCATACCTTCCCTTCCTTGTCCTACTACCGAATTCCAGTCTCCCATAACAATTAAGTTTTCCTCTCCCTTAATTGTCTGAATAATTTCCTTTAGCTCCTCATATATTTCTTCGATCTCCTCATCATCGGCAGAGCTAGTTGGCATATAAACCTGTACTACTGTGATCGGTGTTGGCCTCATATCAACCTTGACTACGATAATGCGATCACTGTGTTGCTCATAGTAGTTTACCCGCATTCCTATTTTCTTATTCATTATCAGACCTACTCCTGTAATACCCAAAACTGCTTTTGTATTTATAATCCTGTACTCACCTGACCAGAAATCCTGTTCCTCTTTCCACCTAACTTCACTAATCCCAACTATATCTAACTTCAACCTATCCATTTCTCTTTTTAAATTTTCTAGCTTTCCTACCTGATAAAGGGATCTAACATTCCATGCTCCGATCCGTAGAATGCCAGTATTGTCTTTCCTGATGATCACATCCTCCTGAGTAGTCCCCGCCCGGAGATCCGAATGGGGGACTATTTTACCTCCGGAATATTTTACCCGAGAGGATGCCATCATCATATTTTCATACAGTAGAGCTGCATGTCCTCGGGAAAACTAACGGCTGTAGTTTCCCCTTGCTTTTAGCCGTTCGCAGTAGCTGTGTGGCAAAGCCACATTAGCTGATGTTACGAGGCCAGCACAGTCAATCATCCAGACTGTTGCCCCTGTAACTATTGAAAAGGCTGCTGCCCCTCTTCAGGAACCACACGTTTGTCTGGCCTCTCCACAGATACCCCTCCGCTGTGGTTGCACCTACGGTACGGCTATCTGTATCGTTGAGGCACGCAAACCACCCCACCTCGCCAATGTCTGTGGTTCATGGGAGTGGCATACAGGAAATTATATGCTGGTTTGAAGACAGTTTAAATGTACCTGTCTTACGAAGCCACCAATTGCTGCTTTACTGTGGATAAACATACTGGAGTCATCGACATAAATATACCACAAATTACATTTAGAGGGTAATGAATCAGATTCTTGTCTTTTGAATTAGATAACGACTGCTGAAGTGGACTGCTCATGGAGAGACCTTCTAGATGTTGACAGAAATTGCCATTACATACAAAATAGCCAGTGGTATTGCGTGTGTGAATGAACTTGGTAGTACCTGATAAGAAAATAGTCTCAATTTACTGATTGACTGTTTCTTTAGCTCTTCCGCGTAGTATCAGATACAGGTGTAGATCTTTACTGATGTGTGTTCTTTTAGAAAATCCAACTTCCACTCATCAATTTCTATTGTGTAAACAGTTCTACATCTGGGAGTACATCTGCAAATCGCAAGCCACCTCATGGTGTGAGGTACTTTGGGTAGTATAGTCACTTCCTCCTCTTATACCAGTTAGCGGGTAAAGTAACTGCCGGTAATACTGCCAGGGCTCTAAACTTTCTCATTGTATCCCCGTGGTCTTTCTGCGATATATGAGGAAGCAATGTTCTGGGCGATTCTTGGAGGAAAGTACGCTCTCGGAACTTAAACACGAGACATTACGGTAATAGAGAACGCTTCTCTTGCAACATCCGCTGCTGTAGTTGGCGAATTATTGCCATGACGCTTCGGCTCATGTTAAATACTCCTGTAACGATGCGTGATGCTCTTATCTGGATCTTCTATATCATTCCCACCTGATACGAGTCGACACTAGCGAGTAATATTCAAAGTATTGGTCGAACAGTGTTTTGTAAACTACATTCTTTATCGACAGATTACACTTCCTGAGTATTTTTCCAATAAATCTCAATATGGAATCTATATTACGATAAATTTTATGTGGCCGTCCCGCTTCAAATCTCTTCTTGTGGACATTCCGAGATATTTTATGGAAGTAGCTGCTTCCAGTGATTCTTACGCATTTGTACGATCATACAATACAGGCGTTTTCTTTTTCTCTATCCTCAATACCTTACATTTGTTTATATTCAGGGTCACTTATCACTTCCTATACCATGTATCGATTCGCTGCGGATCCTCTCACATTTCGCAACAATTTCCGGCGTTGCGATTTCTCCACATACCACAGCGTTAACTGCGAAAGTCCTCACCGAAATTCCAACTTTATTATTGGTTATTTATATGAACTGTTGTCCACATAAACTGCAGTGCCATGAAATGGCGAGCCATATCACACGCAAATTTATTTCGGCGAAAACTCGTTGTACAAATATTGTATTATATTATACAGCCCCATGTGAAGTGAGGAATATGATAAAATCAATATTGATTGTGCTGCTATTGCTGGCTATAAACGCTGCTACACGACTTGCTCCGAGTCATAGAGGCTGTGGGTATGTTTCCTGGGCATATCAGTCCAGGCTTCTTCCACAAGTTGGTAAATTTGATTTGGTGTAACAGTGGATGGTGTATCCGGGGCCAGCCGTTCCCAATCATCTAGTAATCGTTTTCGTTAAGTGAGAGATCTAAAGAACAGGAGGCCATGTCATGAATGCAATCCGATGGGCGACGAAACGATCAAATGTTTCAAATCTTTGTTGAGCTTAAGGGACTTAACTGCGGGTTCATCAGTCCCTAAAGTTACAAACTACTTACAAACTACCTTATACTAAAAACAGCAAAAACGTCCATGCCCGAGAGAGGATTCGAACCTCCGACAGGGAACGGCCTCGCGCATCGTAGCATAGCGCCTCAATGCGCTCGGCCACTCCGCCGCGGCGCGACGAAACGGTCATGAAAACTATGTGTCCCGTGTGTTCGTAAATTATCCTGTCGGAAGGTGGCCAAAGGCAAGCTCAGAAGTTGTGGGAGTACAAGATGTTTCAAGACTCCATAGATGTAACGCTGACTGGTAAATATACCCGTAATGCGTATTAGGGTATTGCAGGAGTGGAATCAAATAGTCTACTACCAGAATCGGTAATATAATGTCCATGACTGTCACAGGAGGAAGGTAGCTTAGGATTTAACTTCTCGTCGACAGTGCGGTCATTGGAGATGGGGAAGGGAATCGGCTGTGCACTTTTCGAAGAGTGGCGTTCAAGGCGCCGTGCTGCGGAGCTCGCGGTTGCTCGCCGTTGGAGGTTCGACCCCTCTTTTGGACATTGGTGAGTGTGTTGTCTTTAGGTTAGTGTAACGTAGTTTAAGTAGTTTATAAGCCTAGGGACTGATGACCAAAGAAGTTAAAGTCCCACAGATTTGCAAACATTTGAACTTTTCAAAGGAACCATCCCGGATTTTGTATAGAGTGGTTTGAGCAAATCACGGAAAAGCTTAATCTGGAAGGCCGGAAGTGGATTTGAATCCGTCGTCCCGAATGCGCCACATAGCTCGGTTAGGGTTGGTATGGCGGGTGATGCACAAGGCAACAGTTCAACGGTCGCTCAGTACGGATGTCTTCCACACCATGGTATATCCCAACGGCGCTGTTTTGACGCCCTATAGGGATTGCAATGAACATTGCTTTATTGTCGAATCCATATTCTGCCGGCGCCACCACGATGGTCGGATAAGAGTCTGGATAATCGTGGTGAGATCTGTTTGAACTGTAGCCATATACGAGGCATGTCCACAAAGTAAGTTCCGTTTGTTTATATAAAACAAACGTGTACAGATACAGGAAAAATATTTATTGTACAAAAATATACAACTATTAAACTACTTTTTCTAGGCATTTGTCATAGCGTGGCAGAAGTCTTTGTATGCCTTCTTTGTAGAAGGTTGCCGCCTGTGTATTCAACCATGTGGTAACATGGTCGTCGTCATCGCTGAAGTGTTGACCACCATGGACAGGTTTTACGTGTAAGAAGAAAGTCGCTAGGAGCGAGACTGTACGGAGGATGATCAAACACGTCCCAGTGAAATTCCCGTAAGAGTTGTTTGGTCACATTCGCCTTGTGAGCTCGGGCGCCAACGTGAAGGAAAGAAGAAGAATCCTTTCATCTCTTCTTACACCTAAAATCTGTCCTTGGTGGTCAACACTTCAGCGATGATGAGCTGAAAGAACATGTTTGACACATGGTTGAATACACAGGCGGCAACCTTCTATGAAGAAGGCACACAAAAACTTGTCCCACGCTATGACAAGTGCCTACAAAATTTAAGAAGTTATGTAGAAAAGTAGTTGAACAGTTGCAGATTTTTATACAATAAATATTTTTTCTGTGTCTGTTCACGTTTGGTTTATATAACCAAACGGAACTTACTTTGTGGACATACCTCGTACATCGCTACACTAGTCCTACAATGTTATTATGGTGGTTTGGGGTGATATTGGTTTCCACTCCCCCTCCCTCTTCCCACCGGTAGCACGCATTGGCTGTACACCAAACGGCCAGCTTGACTTTGCAACAGGATAATGCGCTACCGGAGGTCGCATGTCCAGGACTATCAGGCTGCAGTTCTGCTGTAGCCTCTATCTTCACGTCTGATCGATGATTGGGAGCGACTGTCCCAGTATACGTCAGACGCTGCTACACCAGGTGAACTTCGGTACAACGTATAAGCAGCATTGTCTGCTGTACCCCAGTAATGCATCCGAGTCTAGAGCCTCTTCGATTCAATTCCGAGGCATGTAGCACCAATTATAGCCATTACTAGTTTCATGATCTTCCTCACTTCACATATGGTTGTATTTTCAATTAAACGATTTTTGTATGTGAAACATAAATTTCATCTGTGATATTTCCGGTCCTTATAGGTGCTGTATTTTGGATGGCCAACGAAAAGTAACGCTCGTAAAACACTCCCTTGTGGTATGTCACAAAAGCCTGTCACATCAGAAGATTTTTCTCCGTTGACAATGTCATATTGTGTACTATTCGCTACCTCCGAATTGGTCGGAATTCCGCACGCTCGGCATGGCGAGCGGAGCGAGCTGAATTTTACATGATTGTTGCTTTCGGGACCCCCGTTTATTCCTACAATAGAGACTTCCTGTCTACATAAACGTTATAACACTCGACCACAAAAAATATTCCACAATTCAAAAGTCCCACGTCACAGATACAGACTTATAGTTTAGAGCATCTGTTTGACGGTCCTTCTTAAAAACAGAAGTTGTTTGCGTTTTCTGCGTAATTAGCAACGTTTCTCCTCTCCCACCGTGTTCCTTCTCATACCCAGCGTAAAATCGAAAGGTATCCCATGAGGTCCATTGTCCTTTCCTCCGTTGAGTGATCTCAATTGCTTTTCTATCTCTTGGCCATTATTTTCGGTATTTGCAATTTTGTCGTCCGCATAATGATTTAGAAGCGGAACTAGAGTGCGATCTTCCTCTGTGAAACAAATGTGGGATAAAACATTTAATATTGCAGCCTTTTTGTGTGTCGTGCTCTGTGTCAACGCCATCCTGATCCCGAGTTTCTGGACGTCTGGTTTTAATCCGTTTATTGATTTAGCATAAGACCAGATTTTTGTCGATAACTTTGGCTATCTGTCAGTGTCGCAGTTTCTCGTAAGTTAGACAGCATGTTACATCTTGAATTAAACTGCAGGGTTGCAAGTTCCTGGAACACGTAATTGTACATATGCCACGCCTCAGGCACGTGACAGATGATTTATTGTTATCTTTTGTGATAGTCCTATCCACAGAGACGTGACATATGGTTCCTCTTTGTGAGTCATACGTATCTACTACTCTTTGTTTAATTGTGACCCTCAACATTAGGGAGAGGACGCCTAGTCCGTCACTTTTTTTTTTTAATTGCTTTTTACATCTCTGCCCGTCAGTGAAACGTACATGCAGTTTCTAATCCTTAGTCTACAATTTCTAAAATTTCTTTACGTATTTATTAACTGGTATAAGTACGTGAGATACAACACCTTTTGCGTAACTACGTTCAGTTAGACTACATGTGGTAGATGTCATGTATGAAAGTCAGGAACGAGAGAACGGAAAAAAGAGAAAACAATTTAAGTTGCAAACAGCATATCTTTGAAATTGTGATTTATGTCTGTGAAGAAACATTTAATGCAGCGGAAATCCTACACGAATCTCTTTCAGTTGCGATTTTAAAGCATGTAAATTATTTTTTACCTACTTTTTCTATCGTGTTCTGTCAGTTCTTCACCTTAATGTTCTGCCCTCTCGGATATTTATATTTTACACATTTAACGTATCCGCCGATAAGGACAAAATGACTTCATTGCATAGCCTACTGTCTCTAGTTGCACGGAGAGTGAGCACAGATCTCGGAAGAGTAAAATTTAGTGTCACCAGACACCGAATCAAGGGGGACGATTGTTATCTTCGATTATCACGGTCATAGAGAGGATGGTGGACATCATCTGTGATTTCACATTCACACAGTGACGTGCAGATTATTCCGACTCTAGACATAAAAACGAGCACTTGAAGCTCCACTTTTCTTATAAAGCGAGGTGGCGCAGTGCTAACGCACTGAACTCGTATTCTAGAGGACGGCAATTCAAACACACCTGATTTTCGTGATTTTCCTAAATCACTGCGGGCAAATGCATGGATGGTTCCTTTCATAGGGCACAGCCGATTTCCTTCCCAGTTCCTGACAGAAACTATTCGAGTGTGTGTTCCGTCTCTGACGATCATGATACCGACGGCACGTTAAAGCCACTAAACCCTAATATTCCTTCCGTCCTTTCCTTCACAACTTGCTCCTCTGTCAGACATAATATCGGGTAGCATGCAGAGGCGGTGTCGTTCTGCGCAGCAGCTGTTTACACGCAACAGGTCGGCGGTCTGCCGCGCTCTCTGTGCTGCTGCCGATGCCAATGTTTGCTCCGAGAGACGCAACGTCCCTCTGAAATCGAAACCACTTTGCGGAACGTTTCCATTAACTCTTTCCTTTCCAGTGTTGTAGTCCAGGAACAACGATATATTAAAAGTTGATTGCTACCATATTTTGTGCATCAGTCCTTAAAGTTGCATTTTTGTTGATGAACAACATGCTTCTAGTACGACATTTTGCCGCTTTGTACGGCGTGTAGCCACTTCTGAGGCATTAATCTGTCCATCTTGGAGGTTGTGTTGCGTTGCCGTCTGTACGTGGCTGAGAGTGTGAGCGTGAGTGTGGTTCCTTTTGTTTTATTCCAGCAGTGAATTGTCTTGTCTTTGGTGCTGTGGCGAAGATCTGGCAGTTTTAACTATCACCAAAATAACGTCCAAGTAATAAAATACCTCGATACAAACGTCTGTGTTGTACATGAAATACATGACAAAAAATCAATAAATCGACAAAAAATTTTAAAACACATATTTTGATGTTTACTGCACTGTATTAATACAGAAAAAATGAATTTTAATTTTTTCAAAGCTGATTTCATAATGGGGGACTGAAAGGGTTAAGTCTGTCGCACATGCTACTAGAAACATCGCCAATTATTCAGTGAAAGACCAGAGCCGAATATTTCCTATCAAATTACAACGAAATAAATTATATAGCGGTCGCAGATGAAACAAACTGTACATTGCAGGATTTCAAACTACCTACTTAAACTAACTGAAACTAACTGATGCTATTAACAGCACACACGCCATGCCCGAGGGAGGACATGAACCTCATATAGTGAGCGGCCGCGCAATCCGTGGCTACACGCCTTACGGGGGAAATTCCCCATCATCCCCCTAAGATTTAGTATCAAGTTGGCGTAGTGGGTATCCCGTCAAAAACTGAACGCATCGAGTATGAAAGCAGGAAGAAGTTGTAAGGAACTGCCAAACACGAAGAAAAACGTAGACAGGGATCTGTTCGAGCGCATGAAGGAAGCCTCAAAATTCACGTTATCTTGTTTATGTGGCCGCGGTGTTGGACTATGAAGCTGAACATCCGTATTCAAAACTCCGTCGTGCTGTATATTTCTAGTTTTTGTTTTTCAAAAAATATCAACTGTCTCTCCGGTGTTTGACATACCTGTTCATTATATTCATTTTTGTGTCTGTGTTGTGGCGTGAAGACCTTACCGAGCTAGTGTTCTACTGGCAGTCGAAAAATAGTGACTTTTAAATGGGAGCCACAAACGTTTGATGACCACAGCCGAATCCTCCACTTGAAAAATCATCTGATCATACACAACATTTGTTACAGTACGTGCGTGATAGGATAGGAATTACTTAGAGGTGCACGTAACTTTTACGCCTGATGAGTGAGTGAGACATACCTCATTGCCCGATTTATGCGTTCGTATTAAAATGAATGTGAAAACTTTAGAAGGATTAATTAAAACACAACAGTTTGTCACATAACTGCAACAGATGAACGCAACAGTTTCACAGTCACACACTTTTCCTGTGCGCTGTTAAAACGTCATCAAAATTTGCATATATCCAAACTAATCAGAACATATCCTGTAATTTCGGAGAGCTGAGTTGAGCCGGCCGCGGTGGCCGAGCGATCTGCGGCGTGCCAGTCACGGTCTGCACGATCGCTGCGGTCGGGGGTTCGAATCCCCCCTCGGGTATGGATGTTTGTGCCGTCTTTATTGTAAGCTAGTTCATAAGCAGTTTGTAAGTTTAGGGACTGATGACCCCATAGTTAAGTCCCATAAGCTCTACAAACATTTGAACATTTGAGCTGAGTTGATTATGTTTATTATTTATTGTTTTCATTTCAGCGAGACGTCTCGTCTGCTCTCACTATCATCACATTTACTTGCGACGATAATATATGCTTACCATGTGAGTTATGTATATGATAGTTCATAACGCTACAAAAAGAGAATGGTTACACTGACCGAACGGGCAGTTGACAATTTTCTAAAAAACAAATAGTAAAAATACATAGACTGAAGGAGATTTGATGACGGACCTCCAGCACTGCAGTCTTTCACGCCATAGAATCCCAACGCCACGGCTGCAGCAGTATGCTCGATGTTGCATATCCAGCACTTCGACTACTAATTGTTCCTAGTTTGGTTTTTTCTTTCACAGTTCCACGTAACTTCTTCCAGTTTTCGTGCTTGATCTGTGTTGAGCTTTTGATGGGTTATCCGCTGCGTCACCTCACAACAAAATCTGAGGAGGGTGCAATGGGGAGTTTCCTTTGTTAGACCGAGAAGCCTTTCCCGCGCCGCGCCGCGCGGTCGCAGATGATTCAACACTTGAAACGAATTTAATTATCCGCATTTAAATATATAAGGTATATGCAACACATGTCGATACCGGCACATGAATATTTCGAAGATATGCCCGATTTTCGTGTCTATCGCTGCGTAACGAGTAAATATACGTCTATAGAAGTAATGCGAAATACGGTGCGGATTATGTTTTCCATCTGCACATTCAGTTGAGAGAACATTGACTTCCTTACCTGAGGACGTTGGTGGAGAGGAATGAACTCCTTATGTTTTGCTGGGAGATAAATTTTTATAAGCTAATTCGTGGGTTATGGAATGGATAAATTGATTCACATTGTTAAGTACATAGTGCATCAGTCTTACGTAGTAGACGTCAAAGCTGGAGGCTAGAATGAGACTTCATCAAAAATTACAGTAGTTCTCCTACACACTGATAAACGTGTTTAATTTCCATTACGTGAAAATATTCAAGAATAGAAAACAGTAATAGCAGGACCCAAATGCCAATTTGTAGAAGATAATAAACAATGCACCGGTTAAGTAATGTACAGCGATTGTATGAAATTAAAATATGTTTTGATTTAAAAGTTCCAATAATATGTTATATAGGCAACGCCAAATGGTACATCCAGGTACCGACAGCTTACAACGTAAATACTTGAAAATTTCTCTTGTGTTCTTTTCCGCAGCCACAAATGACAGGAAATGTAGTTAAATAACCATCAGAGCTGCGTTTTATTATATTTTTATCGATTGCGCTACGAGTTTAGAGCTTTGCTCATTTTCAAGCGGTATAATCAGCAATGAAAATCTGCATAATCAGACAGCCAAGATCGCTAGTTTAAAATTCCTTTATTCAGAACGGTTTCGACAAATCTATATTGTCATTTTCAATTAATTAATATGTAAATATCACTTAGTAATATTTCGTCATGTTCATAATATTTCGTCATGTTCGTGGTATTTAAATATTTACGAACTTGAAGATGGCAACATAGATTTGCTGAAGCCATGATCAATAAAGGAATTTTAGAGAAGCGATCATGGCTCCTCTGTATATGCAATTCCCATTTCAAGATATTAGATCGAACCCCGACTTGAGTTATATCAAGCACGTACAAGCTATACACATGTGTTTTTCAAAGACTGTTGTCAGTCATAACATTGTAAATGTTGTGTCTCTCCAAAAATCTGTTCATTAATACTAACAATTTGCAATTAACTTGAATATCCTCACAAACGTCCGATATCTATGGCACCTCAGAGGCAGTACACATCGTGCTTGATGATATCCACCCGATTCATGAGCAACAGGTTACGTTGCTAGGAGCAACGGAGCCAGATGGGACGCCATTGTTCAGTGTAATACCTTCCGTTTGTGGGGATTTTAAAGTTAATTTGAAGTTGTTACTGTTAATGAACATCTTTTTAGACTGACATAACATTTACAATATTACGAATGACAGCGGCCTCTGAAAAACGTGTTCATTAATTTTAACAACAGTGGCGGTCGTTCAGTAGGAATGGCATTATTTACGTTGTTAAGTTCTTAGTGTGTAGTTTTAACATTTGGAGTCGAAAATCTCTTAGCTGATGTATGAATCAAAATATATTATTTACATATAGTCACTGTAGTTTGTGATATCGGTACAATGTTTATTATTTTCTACAAATTGGCGTTTGTTTCCTGCTTTTACTGTATTCTAATGGTAGATAGTTTCAAGTAATGAAATGAAAAATGAACACGTTTACCAGTTAGTAGCAGAACCACTGTAATTTGAACATAGCTGCGAGTACACGCTGGAGGCCCGTGGATGTATCACCAGTTTTAACTGCCATTTTAAATTTTAATGTAACCAGTGATATGTATCGACAGAGGATAATGTACAAGTTTTTAGCAGCAATTTGTTACATGTATTGGATTATTACGGTTTGAAAAAGACTAATGGTTTGATAATGGACAGTAGAATCCGAAACTAGTCACTGACTTCAAAATTGTGCATCTGCGTCGGACAAAATAAATTGTTTTACAAAATAATCTTAGCTTGAGTTGCCACCTTGTAGGACTTACCACGCAAGTGTAATTTCAATTGTCAGAATTGTAAAGCTTCGTTCGTTGATATTCCTTTATAGAAGACCAAAGGCGTTTAGAACTTATTGAAAGAAAATTCCACCATTTAACTGGAAATTACTATGCATTTATTTAACACGGTATTGATTTAGGCGTTATAGTAATTTTCAGATTCAATATGATATGCCAGAAAATGTTCGATATTTATTTCAGAAGATCTCGTATGTGGATCCATTGATCTGACGTGTGATTGATCGCTGTAATTGCAACAGGGACGCAACGGATAGAACTTTGGCCATTTTCGATTCTAGTCTTGATGCAGTGATCAAATTTTCAAAATGTTATGGCGTTGCTTCTGCTTATTAGCATGTTAACATAACTGAAATTCAAGTACCATAAGTATTTCTTTGACGTTGCGAGCTGCAAGGAATTGGCGAATCTGGTTCATCAGCTACATTTCTGCCTTTAAGCCTCACTTGACTTCAGGGGCAAATTCAAATGTTCAAATGTGTATAATTCTATGGGGCCAATTTACTGTGGTCATCAGTCCCTAGCCGCGCGAAATGGCCGCGTGTTCTAAGGCGTCATGATACGGACTCCGCGACAGTTCCCGCTGCAGGTCTGAGTCCTCCCTCGGCCATGGATGTGTGTTCTCTTCCCTGTAAGATAGTTTGTAAGTCTAGGGTATGATGACCGTAGTAGTTTGGTCCAACAGGTCCGCCTAAAATATTCAGTTCTGACAACTGAATAATGATTTGAAGATATTAACTATGGAATAAATTAATTTGTGTATAATTTTGACGTTTAGATTCAATGGCGCACTCTATTCGTTGCCAAATGAATTTCCTGAGGAAAGTGAGAGAAACGAAAAACAGTTGCGACTAGCTGCTAATATACAATCAAAATTTATCCATCCAGTAAATGCATATTACGTCAGTTTTGTAGTATGTTTTCAGGAACGGAACGAAGAGATATGTAGTCAAAGACACCGTAGTTCAAGCAACAGGTATTCGTTGCCAAATGAATTTCCTGAAGAAAGTGAGAAAAACGAAAAACAGTTGTGGCTAGCTGCTAATATACAATGAAAATCTATCCATCCAGTAAATGCATATTACTTCAGTTTTGTAGTATGTTTTCAGGAACGGAACGAACAGACATGTAGTCAAAGACACCGTAGTTCAAGCAACAGGTAGCCGTTGGAATGTGACCTCAGCTTTCCTCTCAGCTGTTACGTAAGCAGAGCGCTGACAGTAAAATGCATGTAAAGAAAAGGAAGGTATGGTGTGTGGCAATGCAAAAATTATTCAGAAATTTCGGGACTATTTGCCAGGGACGAAAAGAGCAAAAGGATGCATCGGAGGTAGATATATGTGCAATATAAACCAGAACTCCACCGACAAACTATCCTAGTATGGAGCGAAAGGAGAAGAGTGTGTGTAGTCAAAATGCGAGGGCACGTAATTGACCAACTATGAGCACTTTTTTCTTCTTAGCTACCGACAGATAATTCTTTTCCAAGATCGGCTAGGGTGGCCGAGGGGACTGAGACGTTCCAGTCACGGTCTGCACGGCCACTACGGTCGGGAGTTCGAATCCCCCCCTCGGGCATGGATATTTGTGCCGTCCTTAGTCTTAGCTAGTTCATAAGTAGTTTGTAAGCTTAGGGACTGATGACCCCGTAGTTAATTCCCATAAGCTCTACAAACATTTGAACATTATTATTCTTTTCCAAGCTCTTTGGAGTAGTAGTATTCCAAAGTGCTAGAGTGCTACAAACACTTGGTCTTCAACGTTATTTTGAACAATTGCTCATACATAATACAGTGCGCATTTTAGAGCCCAATTTAGAGGAGACTTTCTCTTGTGGTAATTATTTCAGCAATCAGTCGTCAAAAAATAAATTTTTATTTGTTTGCAAATCCAGATTTCGACCACTGTGTGTTCATTATCAATGCATAAAACCAATTAAAATACTTAAAATATCTTTCTCTTGTCGTGGTGCATAATGCGTCTTATCAAACATGGAAAGCAAAGAGCTTCGAAGTAGAAGACTTGTGTTTCACAGTAGCGAAATCAACAAGTGTTATTATGTCTTAAGGCACCTGTCCTTTTTAGAGTCCATGTTTGTTAGGATTTTTATTTTTATTAATTAATTATTTATATTGACTCTTTTTATTTTTTATTTATTTTTATTTTTTATTTTTATTTATTTTATTTATTTATTTATTTATTTTTTTTGCTTCTGAAACACTGTTAGTGGAATTGTGGTTGGCGCTTATACATATAGCACAAATGAAAGCTTCGGTTTCTGAAGTTAACGCTAGCAGTGCCAGAGTGAAGTAACGTAAATGTATGTGTGATAATGGGAGGTGCGCGGCGCTCACGGTAGCCCAATTTAGAGGAGACTTTTGCTGTGGTGCATAGTGCGTCTTATCAAACATGGAAAGCAAAGAGCTTCGGAGTAGAAGACTTGTGTTTCGCAGTAGCGAAATCAACAAGTGTTCTTGTGTCTTAAGCTTTTTAGAGTCCATGTTTTTTAGGATTTTTATTTTTATTAATTATTTTTATTGACTTTTTATTTATTTTATTTATTTATTTGTTTATTTATTTTTATTTTATTTTATTTTTTTTTTTTTTTTTGCTCATGAGTATTGCTTCTCAAATATTGTCGGTGGAATTGTGGTTGGCGCTTATACATATAGCACAAATGAAAGCTTCGGTTTCTGAAGTTATCGATAACAATGCCAGAGTGAAGAAACGTAAATGTATGTGTGATAATGGGAGGTGTCTTATCAAACATGGAAAGCAAAGAGCTTTGAAGTAGAAGACTTGTGTTTCGCCGCAGCGAAATCAAGAAGTGTTCTTATGTCTTAAGCTTTTTAGAGTCCACGTTTGATAGGATTTTTATTTTTATTAATTATTTTTATTGACTTTTTATTTATTTTTTATTTATTTATTTTTATTTATTTATTATTATTTATTTATTTATTTTTATTGCTCATGAGTATTGCTTCTGAAATATTGTCGGTGGAATTGTGGTTGGCGCTTATACATATAGCACAAATGAAAGCTTCGGTTTCTGAAGTTATCGCTAACAGTGCCAGAGTGAAGTAACGTAAATGTATGTGTGATAATGGGAGGTGTCTTATCAAACATGGAAAGCAAAGAGCTTTGAAGTAGAAGACTTGTGTTTCGCCGTAGCGAAATCAACAAGTGTTCTTATGTCTTAAGCTTTTTAGAGTCCACGTTTGTTAGGATTTTTATTTTTATTAATTATTTTTATTGACTTTTTATTTATTTATTTATTTTTTATTTATTTATTTTTATTTTTATTTTTATTTATTTATTATTATTTATTTATTTATTTTAATTGTTCATGAGTATTGCTTCTGAAATATTGTCGGTGGAATTGTGGTTGGCGCTTATACATGTAGTATACGCTAGCAATGCGAGACTGAAGTGTAGTAAGTGTATGTGTGGCAGTGGGAGGTGCGCGGCGCGGCGCGGCACTCACGGTAGCGGCGTCGGCGTCGGCGTCGGCGGCGTCGGCGGCGGCGGCGTCGGCCTGTCGGGGCGGCGGCGCCTGCTGCGGCGTCGGATGCTGCCGGCGGCGTCGCTAGGCAGCGAATGGCGGCCCGGCGGCCGCCGCCCGCCGCGCCGCCCGCGCCGCCCCCGCGCCACCCCTCCAGCCGGCGCGCCCTGCGCCCTGCGCCCCCGCGCCCGGCATTCTCTTCCTAGAAAAACCGATGTGCGCTCTACCGTCGTTTCCCGGCGACAGCCAATCGCGGCCCGCGGACACGCCCACTGGCCATCCTAGCACCCGTCCCTCCCCTCTACCGATCGTACGCCCACCTAATCCCCGGTGCGCGCATTTTCGTCGCGCCGACACCCACACAGGTAACGCCGCCCCTGCCCGAATACGTCAGCCAGCTAACTAACTCTCTGACGGAGAGCGAAAAAGCGAAACCGAAAATCGCTTCTGAAATTCCGAGAAGCGATATCCCTTCAGGAACGGACGCATTTACTGCGAAATTGCGATTCCGAATGAGTTTATTAGTTCCACAGAAATCTTCAGTTTGAGCCAGGTCTTCATTAAGCCTAGGCGAACTACTGGAATTATGCAGAGCAGTATCTGAAGTTCGTCGTGACGGTATGTAGTCATAAAAAAAATCGCACTGCGAAGCAATTTAGACAAAATTTCTACTTGGTGAGAAAATGAGCAATTAACACTAAATAAAGAAAAGTGTGAAGTAATACACATGACCACTAAAAGAAATCCGCTGAACTTCAATTACGCGATAAATCAGTCAAACCTTAAGGTCGTAAATTCTACCAAATACCTTGGAGTTACAATTACGAACAACTTTGGCTGGAGAGAACACATAGAAAATATTATGGGGAAGGCGAATCAAAGGTTACGTTTCATCGGCAGAACGCTTCGAAGATGCACCAGCTCCACCAAAGAGACTGCCTACATCACACTTGTGCGTCCTCTCCTGGAGTACTGTTGCCCCTTGTGGGACCCTCATCAGGTGGGACTGACGGAAGATATTGAGAAGGTTCAGAGGTCAGCTCGTTTTGTTTTATCACGTTACGGGGGGAAAGAGTCACGGAAATGTTGCACGAATTGGGGTGGAAATCATTAAAAGATAGACGTTATTCATTAAGGCGTGATATGTTTGCGAAGTTTCAATCACCGACTTTTACTTCTGAATGTGAAAATATTTTGCTAGCACCCACCTACTTAGAGAGACATGACCATCCCAATAAAATAAGAGAAATCAGATCGAAAACGGAACGATTTAGGTGTTCTTTCTTCCCGTGCGCTATTAGAGAATGGAACGGTAGAGAAAAGTTATGAAAGTGGTTAATGTACCCTCTGCCAGGCACTTAAATGTGATTTGCAGAGTATCTACGTAGATGTAGATGTAGATGTAGATATGTTATCCTAGAAGATAGATTAAGGAAAGGAAAACCTACATTTCTACCTTTCGTAGATTTGGAGAAGGCTTTTGACAATGTTGATTGGAATAAACTTTTTCAAGTTCTGCAGCAAGCAGGAGTTAAATATAGGGAGCGTAGGATTATTTACAACTTGTACAAAAACCAGACAGCAGTTGTCAGAGTTGAAGGGCATGAAAGGGATGCCGTGGTTGGGAAGGGATTAAGACAGGATTGTAGCCTTTCTCCAATGTTATTCAATTTGTACATTGAGCAACCTATAAAGGAAAACAAGGAGAAATTTGGAGAAGGAATTAAAGTTCAGGGTGAAGAATTAAAAACATTGCTTTTTGCCGACGACATAGTAATTCTGTCAGATACAGCAAAGGATTTGGAACAGCAGTTGGACGGAATGGACAGTGTGCTGAAAGGTGTATATAAGATGAACATTAACAAGAGCAAAACAAGGATAATGGAGTGCAAGTCTTAGAAAATCAGGCGATGCTGCAGGAATTAGATAAGGGAACGAAACAATAAAGGAGGTAGATGGGTTTTGTTATTTGGGCAGTAAAATAACAAATGATGGTCGCAGTACAGAGGATATAAAATGCAGAATGGCAATGGGTAGAAAAGCGTTTTTGAAAAAGAGAAATTTGTTAACATCGAATATTGATTTAAGCCTAAGGAAGCTCTTTCTGAAGGCATTTGTATGGAGAGATGCATTCTATGGGAGTGAAACATGGACGATAAACAGTGCCGACAGGAAGAGGATTGAGGCTTTTGAAATGTGGTGTTACAGAAGAATGCTGAAGATTAGGTGGGCGGATCGCGTAACTAATGAGGAGGTACTGAACAGAATTGCGGATAAAAGAAATTTCTGGCATACCTTGACTAAAAGAAGGGATAGATTGGTAGGACACATTCTTAGACATTAAGGAATTGTGAATTTAGCTTTGGAGGGAAGTGTGTGGGGTAAAAACCACAGAGAAAGACCAAGAGATAGATATAGTAAGCAGATTCAGACAGATGTAGGTTGCCGTTCTTATGTGGAGATGAAGAGGCTTACTCAGGATAGGGTATTGTGGAGAACTGCATCAAACCAGTCTCAAGACTGAAGCCCACAATAACAACATGTTGTATGGCCCAGTTTAGATTTGCTGTAGTCTTATGATTTTTTTGCAAACTTATCGGACACAAATAATAAAAACAAAAATAATAAAAACTGAAACTTCCTGACAGATTAAACTTGTGTGCCGGAACCGGGACTCGAACCTGAAACCTTTGCCTTTCGCGGGCAAGCGCTCTACCACTGAGCTATCCAGACACGACGCACGGTGCCGCCCCACAGCTTCAATTCTGCCAGTACCTCGCTTCCTACTTTCAAAACTTCCCAGGTTCGAGTCCCGGTTCCGGTACACAATTTTAATCTGTCAGGAAGTTTCATATCAGCGCACACTCCGCTGCAGAGTGAAGGTTTCATTCTGGATAATAAAAATTGATGGACGATACGATTACGACTCATCTATTGTGATAATCTCTATGCACCCAACAGGTAATATTCTTTCTGACCGTATATTAACAAACAGCTAAAAGTATTTGATATTTGAATTTAATCTTGAAAAAACAAACTCTTTTTTGAACTTTTACCACTTTAAACTATTATTTTAATGTTTCTCCCACATTTTAATTATCTTTTTCCGTTAAAATTTTATCACCTTGCCTTGATTTGGTAATTTCTTCTAAGTTTATTTTCTTTGCCAGTACTACGAGGGTAAGTCAATTATTATCCGCAAAGAAGTTATAAAATTTTATAGTAATAAAATACGAAACTTACAAGAACATCATTTTTCGACATAGTCTCCTTGCTTTTCAATGCACTTCGTCCATCGCTCTACAAGCTACCTTATGCCCTCATAAAAGAAGGTTTTCGGTTAAGCTGCGAGCCAGGAATGCCCCGCTTCCTTCACTGCTTCGTCCGTTTCGAATCGATGGTCTCTTAATGCCTTTTTGAGTGGACCAAACAAGTGATAGAAGGGGCAAGATCGGGACTATATGGAGGATAATCCAGAACTTCGAATTTGAGTTTCTGGAGCGTTTCAGCAGTGTGGACAGCAGTATGCGGACGGGCATTGTCGTGCAACAACACAACACCTTCTGACAGCAATCCTCGGCGTTTGCTTCGAATTGCAGGCTTTTGCCTGTCAGTAAGCATCTCACTGCAAAGTACACTGTTTATTGTTGTGCCCCTTTCACCATAACTTTCCAGTACAGGACCTCGTGCATCCCAAAAACCCGTAAGCATCAGTTTTCCTGCGGACGGTTGTGTCTTGAACTTTTTCTTGCACGGCGAATTTGGATGTTTCCATTCCATACTCTGCCGTTTACTCTCCGGCTCGTAATGATGGATCCATGTTTCGTCATGATTCTGTCTAAGAAGTTGTCCCCTTCGCTACCATAGCGATCCAAATGCTTTTTTTTTTTTTTTTTTTTTTTTTTTTTTTTTTTTTGCAGATGTCGAGGCGCGTTTGCATATACAACTGTGTGAGTTGTTTTGGAACCCATCTTGCACAAACTATACGAAATCCAAATATGTTGTGAATAATTTCGTAGGCAGAACCATGACTAATTTGAAGACGATGAGCCACTTCATCAATAGTTAATCGTCTGTCTAAGAGAATCATTTCACGTGATCGCTCAATGGTTTCTTCATTTGTGGCGGTAAACGGTTGTCCGGCTCCTTCATCGTGCTTAATACTCGTGCGACCATTTCGGAATTTTTCAATCCACTTGTACACACTTCGTTGTGGCAAAACACTTCTCCCGTACTGTACTGAAAGTCTTCTATGAATTTCGGCCCCTGATACACCTTCCGCCCACAAAACACGTATCACTGAACGTTGCTTTTCTTTGGTGCAAATAGACAGCGGAGCAGCCATGATTAACAGCATGGCAGCGACAACGAAACTAACGTAGCAGCTTGAAAATTGCAAAGATATAACAACAAATAAACAAAGCATGCGTCACCAACGTAAAACGACAGTACTACCAACATAAACAAAAATATAACTAAATTGCGGATAATAATTGACTTACCCTCGTAGTTAGGAATGACTATATCCTGTAAGGAACGTAGCGTACATTTGGCGTTCGCAAATGAGTCACGTGACATCCCTCGCCCGAAACTCTCTTTTGAATATGCCTTATTACTATGTGTATTGATGATTTTCTTAATACTACTCAAACATTCTCATTTCAAGGCAATGGCGCAATGAAAATTGCCACAACACGTCGTTCTTAGGACACTGAATTATAACCAAATGTCTAAAAATGTCATGTTAGCAAGAAACACCTGCCATCGATAGTGAGAGAATTACGGATTACTCTCGCAGCTGTTCGGTGTAGCGTAATGAGCGGCGAATTTGTTTGTCATGCACGAATATGTTAGATGGTAGTTGGAAATTTGCTGGGCGCGGTGGCTCAGCGCGCTCGGTCAGAGGGTTGCCGACGTAGTAGTAGCTCAGCGTGCTCGATCAGAGGGTACGACGCCCCCTGTCACAAAAAAACTGAGACCACGGCGAAACAATCAAAATAAAATAAAAACCAACGTCCACAAAGGACAGATCAAACCAAAGAACCAATGAAAAGAGAGAAAGAGGACTCAACGCCACCTGTAATAAAACAACTGACCAAAATTCTCAACGAATAGCCCAGAACCAACATGAACAAACAACTGAAAAGCATTGATCTACCTGAAGAACAAAAAATAAATAAATAAAAATAAAATAAACAAAATAAAAAACCGTCACTGTCATTTTTTCCTCTGTTTCTTTGTTTTCATCTTGTTTCCTAAAAGGTTTTCACACACTCTTGTTAATTGAATGCAACTATATTCTGCAAGATTCCGAGTTGTTCAAAGATAACAGAGCTTTCTCTGAAAAGTACATTTGTTCTATTTTGTGAACATACCATGAAATACATGCCAACGAACTGCAAACACAGACTACTTTTTCACATGTACATAAACTGGGGAGATACTGTTATAGTGACTGTTTTAAATGATGTAACGATAGTAGTAACTTTGTATATAGATTAAAGAGCAAATATTCTGTTTCAGATCGTGACTACGTTTTCTTTTACAGCTAAAATAAAAATACTTTTAGAATGACTATCGTAAATGACGTAACGATAATAATAACTTTGTATATAGATTAAGTACTAGAGCTATGTGGAATTCTGTATTACCACACTTATTCCGTTTGTTATTTTAGGTGTAAAAGAAAACGTAGTCACGGTTTGAAACAGTATATTTGCTCTTTATTTTAGCGCAGAACAAAGTAACATGAACAAAGTCATATCTGAACTACAGAAAAGGTTACACAATCTACTTTAAAAGCGTCCATAGCAACCATACCAAAGACAAACAGTTTAGTAGACGCATTGATTCTAATAATTGACTTTCAATTCCATTAACAGCGAATAATTGCTTAGAGAAAAACAGGTAATTTGTTGCAATGTAAACACTTCCCTCCCGTTTCATTAAGGAACGACAGTTGCCACAGAAATCTGGGACTCAATTTATGTATGAAACTACCAGTATCTGCACGTTGTTTAGAATATTCATTGTCACAGTCACCTCCCCGTTCTTGTGCAAATGCTTCAGAAGGCCAGTGTTCAAAATGTTCAAAAGTTTGTATAGCTTATGGGGCTTAACAACGGGGTTATCAGTCTGTAAACTTACAAACTATCTATGAACTAGCTAATACTAAGGACGGCACAAATATCCATGCCCGAGGGGGGATTCGAACCCCCGACCGTAGTGGCCGTGCAGACCGTGACTGGAGCGCTTCAGTCCCCTCGGCCACAGCGGCTGTTGTTACGTATTGTACGCCATGTTCACGAAATAGATCAAACGCACATTTTACATGGAGCACTCTTATATCTACACAACTCTAAACATTGCAGAAGATAGCTGTATTTAATTAATAAGAGTGTCGGAAACCCTTCTGGGAGACAAGACGAAAATTAAATGGTATCGGCGGGTTTCGAATTGGTGCAGCACAACGTAGCGCACTATCCACTACACCACGGCGAACAACTACGACAGTCTATATCAATTTTCGTACTATTGAGGGCAGTTGCTAACAGCTAAAATGACACTTTTAGACACTAGATTATAATTTATCGTACTATGAGCGATGTGCTTTTGTTAATTCTTGAGTGTGACTCTTCTTTGATATAACAACGCGTAAGTTATAATAAGAAAATCATGAAATACATGAAGCAAGATGGCATATGCCAGAGGGAGTTCTGGGCGAGGAATGTCAAATGACATTTCCTAACGCCTGGCTTACGTAAATTCAAGGGACGGTGTCAAATCGCCGTATTTTTCTTGCAAATATCTATGGAACGGTGCTAGTTACGTAAAAATGAAGTTGTAGAGAATTTTCTCCTCTACAAATTCGATTATTCAATTTTCGTGTCTGATGCACGGTTTGTTTTCAATTACAATTACATTACAAACGGCTTTTTTAGTGTTACTAATTTATTTTTTGTCCGAAAAATTTGAAAGATGGAGGTTCTGGTCTCTGGCAGGCAGCAATTATGTCTATAAAACATGGTTCCGATCGTTTGAACGGTTCGAACTAAAAAGTGGGAACACTTTATAGACAGACAGACATCGTCAAATCGCCGTTATTTTGGCAAAATGTACGGTTAAGCCGTTATTTTTATTTAAATTTCGAACTGTCAAGAGGCGATCGCAAAGGCCCACTTTTAGTGTCACTACCGTAACCTAAAGTGGGCCAAAAATTTATTTATCGAGAGAGTGGGTGGAGACTGGACGCTTGGAAGAATCTACATCCAAGCACCTACTCCGCAAGGTATCGTATGATGCGTGGCGGAGCCTTCCCAATACAACTACTAGTCATACAACTGCGGCGTCTTATCTTTCGGACATGTCCGACAGAACTGACGTCGCTATGTGATGCTGCAGCTGTTATAAATATACTTTTAATCGAGATATCTTGTCTTAGCTGCTGTAATCAGACAATGTGGAAAAAGTGGGTTCGAGTTGTGGCGATATACAATTATTTTGAAAGTTTTCAAGTGTTTGTAAATCTAAGGAGCTTAATTACGGTGGTTATTAGTCCCTAATTACAAACTACTTACACTACCTTAAAGTAACTTATGCTAAGGACAACACAAACAACCATGCACGAGGGAAGACTCGAACCCCTGACGGCGAACGGCCGCGTGCACCGCAGCTGGGCGCCTTAATGCGCACGGCTATTATGCCGTGGCTTGAAATTTTTAACTAATCATTTGTTTTGTAGTTAAAGAACGGATTAGGCTCCAACTCACCTTATTACTGCTGTTGATGTATATTTCGGGTTGAATGTGTCATGGAATTTAGTATAAAATTCCACTTAAGGTAGGAATCGGCCCATGTTGTATTCTGTTTGCTATTACAGTAGATGTATTTCAAAGATTCTTAAGAAGAAATGGCTATTGACGATCATACGTTTGCCAATCGTCAAGATATATTAACACTTTTTTATGATTAAAAATGTTCAAATGTTTGTAAATCTATCGGACCAAACTGCGTGGTCATCAGTCCGTAGCTTACAAACCACTTAAACTAAAGTAATCTAACCTAAGGACAAAAACACACACACACACCCATGCCCCAGGGACGACTCGAGCCTCCGATGGCGAGCAACCGCTCCGTAGCGAGGTGCCTTAGACCGCTCAGCTACTCTACCGCGACCTTTTTTATGATTAATTGTATTCACAAAATACTTGCAATGCCTCAATTTAAGACAATTAATTATATACAGGTATTATATGGTGCGTAATATGCTAAAACCCTGAGATTTGTGTGTCATATAACGTGACGTAATTATCACTATGACGTAAACTGTATTATGTATAGGTACATCGGTACAGCGAACACTGTCTGTGTGTGTTGCTATGAAGTTTATATGTTGAACTGATAGAACCAGTGAATAAGTTAAATATGTATTTAGTCAGTATAATGATATGAAGTTTATTTAAATCCTATGACAACGGATTCAGCGTGTGAGAATATTACTATGTGGAGGGATGTCTACTCTCAAAAGCTATGCTACGTGAGCCAAACTAGCAAGGAATATTTTACGTTGTTAGTCAAATGAGTGACGCGCCAATGCTATGAGCGGTTACCTGATGTCAATATTCAATATGAAGACTATTTTGGACTTTGTAACGGAGGTAATATGTCAGCGCGACTGCTTGAAAGGAAGTCAGTTTATAACTGTAATTTGTACCAAACAAAGAAGATAATTTTCATTTGTGTACTATTTGTGTTTAAATAAATATTGTTTGTCTTTGAAGAACATATTTTCATGTCAATGTTGTTTGGTAGACAATAATACCCCGGTTAAATTTAGTAGCCATTTCCTCTCCGGTTCCACTACTATAGTGAGCGAAGGAAAAGCGACTGTCGTTATATGAGCCTATAGGAGCCCTAAATTCTCTTTGATGCCCTTATGCGAATTGAAAGTTGGCGGCAGTAGAGGTCAGTTTACCTAGGTTTCAGTAGTTTGTAAGCTACGGACTGATGACCACGCAGTTTGGTCCGATAGATTTAAAACCATTTGAACATTTGATAGATCAAACTGTAGAAACAATAAAAATAATAATAATGTAGAGGAGATAAATAATTACTGAAAAACTAGCGTTAGGCCTTAAAACACTGAAGGTGTGAAACACTGAAATATGAAATTGTAAAGGTCACATTGTAAAAGTCTAAACGTAAAATTGTATAAAATGTTTGTTAATAATTGTTGAAATATTAAAATACGAGGCGCGTCCAGAAAGCAAGTTCCGATTCAATTTATCTCCGCTGCAGCGCTGTGTTTGCAGTTCCGCACATACGCTGTAGACGATGTGTATCAAGGAGAAGAAGGTGCGACATTTGGAGATCGCTGTCAGTTACGTACCCTTTGTTGTGCTTGTTTGAAACGTCAGCGTTGATTGAAAATCCCGTCGCCTGTGAAATCAGGTCGGTGATCCGGTTTCTGAATGCGATGAAAGTGAAACCAAGGGAAATGTATCGGCAAATTTGCGATGTTTACGGACCAAATGCGATGAGTGATTCGATGGTGAGAAGATGGGTCCGACAGTTCAATGGCGGACGTAGTGATATGCACGATGAAGAACGAAGTGGGCGTCCACCTTTGGTTACAGAAGAACTGGTTCACGCTATTGATGACAAGATACAGGAAAACTGTAGGTTTACAATAAGTGCACCAATGACGACGGGATGAAAGAAACTGTTTCCAACTGGTTGAAGACACCGGCGGCAGTTTTCTATGAAGAAGGTATACAAAACCTGGTGCCACGCTATTACAAATGCCTGCAAGATTTCGGCAGTTATGTGGAAAGTAGTTTAAGAGTTGTAGAATTTTGTGCAATAAAAATTTCTTCTGTATCTGTGTACAGTTTCATTTTATTACCAAACGGAACTTACTTTCTGGACGCGCCTCGTACATACGGGAGTTGGTTGCTTGTTGTTGTGTGGTGGCGTTATGCAGCGCGCAGCTTTTCCTGCAGAAGCCGGCGTGCACGGCAACCAGCTGCTAGGACGCGTGCGAGCAGAAGCTCTGCGTGTGGCCGCCGCTCCTAGGCGGAACACTGCAACAGCCTTTCAAAGTTTCTAAAACGTGCTCCGTCGATAAAATAGTTCTGCTGATTTATGTGTTACCTGGTTTTTGCATCAGATGTGTAAATATCTCAGTTTTTTCCTGGACTGTGATGAGGCGTCCTTTAGGTAGCCAATGCAACACTTGAAAATGCGTCTCAATCGTTTCTACAGCGGGCTTCGATGTCAAAAGATGTTCTTAAAATGCTGTTTTGTTATTGTGAACTGAATCGTCCTCTATGAAATGTATTTAATACATTCTTCCTGTGTGACCTACGTACATTTTTCGACAGTCTCCACACTTCTGTTAAAAAAAAAAAAAAAAAAAAAAAAAAAAAAAAAAAAAAAAAAAAAAAAAAAAAAAAAAAAAAAAAAAAATCAAATGAAACTTCCTGGCAGATGAAAATTGTGTGCCGGAACCGGGACTCGAACCTGGGACCTTTGCCTTTCGCGGGCAAGCGCACTACCGACTGTGCTATCCCGACACGACTCACGATGTCGCCTCACAACTTTACTTCCGCCAGTACCTCGCCTCCTACTTTCCCGGTTTCGGCACACAATTTTAATCTGCCAGGAAGTTTCATATCAGCGCACACTCCGCTGCATAGTGAAGTTTCATTCTTTTCTAAAAAATCAAATGTTTGCAAATCTATGGGACTTCTGTGGTTATTGGTTCCTAGTGTTACAAATTACTTGAACTAAGTTAAATTAACCTAAGGACAAAACACACACATACACACACGCACACACACACACACACACACACACACACACACACACACACACATGCCCCAGGGACGACTCGAACCTCAAACGGCGAGCAACCGCGTGCTCCGCAGCTAGGGCCGTGAATTTCGAGCCTAATTTGTACACGCGGTGCTTTAGACTAAAGGGAGAAACGTCATTGGTCTTAAACTCTATACGTAAATTGGTAATTTGAAATTGGTTAGTAATAATTTCTGCAACAATTCCGCTATAGCTCATGGGCATGCAGACGACGTCCTTGTCTTCCTGTTCACAGGTTAGAGTACTACCATTGTTGTTCTTTTTGTTTTTGCAGCAATTTAGTTATTGTGAAACCTTAACTTTTTCCAGCGTACTGAATGTCAAACAACTTACGGGTATGCTGCCGGGTGACGTCGTCGACCGCAGCTGATATTTCGACAGGAGTACACCCTGCCATTGTCAATGCACAAGGCAGTTGTACCTTGAGAACGGTAGGGTGTGCTCCTGTTTTAATATCGGCGATGGTCGACGACGTCACCCGGCAGCAGACCCGTAAGTTGTTTGAAATTTAGTTATTATTGAGCCTGGATATCCGTTGATTGCTGCAGCTGACTTAACTGTAGAAATTTCTGTTCCTCTCATTCCCATTCCCTCAATATTTTTTTTTCTCGTATGAAATGTTGTCGTTCCTCCAGGGATTCCCAAATTACCTTCAGTATACTGTGAGTTTTTCTTCAATTCGATATGGCGAGGATACCAATCTTTTGAAAAGTACTCATTGATGTGTGGCAGTAGTGTTTTACACGCAGTGTCCTTTATACATGAATCACGCCTTCACGAAATTCTCCCATAAACTGAAGTTAACCATTCTCCTTTCTCACATCTGTCGTTACGTGTTCATTCCAACATTACGTAGATATTTAAACGACGTGACTGTCATTTCTCACATCAACTATAAAATGGGTTCAAATCCCAGTCCATCCCTCCAAGTTTAGATGTTCTGTGGTTTCCCTATATCTCATAAGGCAAATTCTTCGCTGGTCCCTTTATAAAGAAAGCGTTGGTTTTCCCACGTCCTTCTGCAATTCCAACGTTTACTATGTCTCTAATGACTTTATCAACGTCACTAATTCCTTTCCTGCTTGTCGTTACTTACATAATCGCGTTGTATCGCGTTACTTTGCTTTTGCACAGAAACTGCTCCCTCAAAAGGAAACTTTTACTTCGTCGCTTATATAAACACACTCTCAAATATGATTGCATTCGTTTTACCACAAAAGGAAGCCAATTTCCGAAAACAAAATTCGTTATTATCAGGGTGTGTTTTTAAAAAATACCCAACGTAGAAGCTGTTAAATCACAGTTTTAAAGTCTTAACAACTTTCGCTACTAAATGCTTCAATTGGACTATTTATTAGATTTGGTGAAACTGATACGTAAACGTCTTTTAATGAGTGAATTAACAGACTGACATCTTCTGTATCTCGAAGACCAAATTAATCAACTTGGGAAAATTTTAGGCAAAAATTTTTCAGATACTAAGATGGATACTTCTGCCTTGAATGAATGCGTTATTTTGCTTATAATGCCGGATGCAATAAGGTTTAGTTTTTTCCCCAATGAGATAACGTACAAGAAATGTTCGTCTTCGCAGCACTATTAATCGCAATTATTTTCATAGAACATGGCTTCAGATTTCAATTCCTTACTAATCCAAGCAGTTTGACAAACTTATCGTCCTAATTCCTTATTTCTCTTTTCTAATTTACTTACTGGCCCTCCTATTCAAATGTAAAAAAAAAATAATAAATAAATAAAAATGCAATGCATTTAGCATGAACATAGGTCCACGCTCCCCAGCCAGATACCTTCTTCGTCGCGTTTTATAATTGATTTTTTTATTTTTAAAATATTTTTCGTCCTCTCCTATAGCTTCGCCTTTAGCTGGTGATGGAATTGTTTGCGCCGGTGCAAAGCTGTAGTATTTATTCGAAGTTACTCACCCAGAACTTTCCCGAAGGAAATTTTTGAATTGCTGCTAACCCTTAAACAATTTTCTTTGGAATTATTCTTAGAAAACAAATAAATTTAGCTTCTTCTCTTGGAAGACGTTAATCATCAGAATTTAAAGTTAATATTAAAGGAAAGGGTCCTTCTCAATAATCTACGAGAAATAATACACAAAGAAAACCGTGCTCATTATTATCAAGTACGTAGAACTTAGAAATTACTAAGCTTAATTTTCTCTTCAGCAGAAACAAATTAGACGTCGCCTTTATAATGAACCGTGCAGATTTTATTTTATAAGGCGCACGTAGTAGCAGAACCCTAGTTTATATCTGTCGTGCTGTAGCAAATCAGAGAGAAATGTGAAACACAGGTTCGCTAACTGAGAACCTCCACAGACCTGCCGTTCTGAGAAAAAGAATACGAGGTCTAGGTATGTGCAAACAAGACTGCTGCCGAACCTGCAGTTACTGCCGAGAATCTTAATCGGTAATTCGCAACGCTGATAAGAGTACTTGACCAGCACGTAAGGGCGCAAACTATCTATCCCTTTATGGCGTCAGTGGACGATATAAATGAACAATTTTTCTGCAACGCGGTCAAGAAGTCGATTACATGAATTTGTTCGGCAGCTGCAGAGCATGATAATGTTACAGTTCAAATGATGAATTCTCTCATCGATTCATTAGTACCTATAATAACAGACATTTAATCTCCAGTACTTTCCCAACAGCTTGGAAGTATGGACTAACAAAACCGTTTACAAAAAAGGAGTCTGCGAGACAACCTTCTGGCTACAGCAGACCCATTTACATTTTACTGGCGTTTCCCATGGCTTTGGAATACATAGTTCACGAGCGGCTTACAAATTACATTACTCGAAACAATTAGGAGATCAGATATCTCACAAGATATACATTAGGTAACGTATTTTATTCAATATTGCTTACAATAGTAATTTGTGTGTGATACAGTACGGTATTTTTCTGTCTCAATTCTTTACTTGAGGTTTAAGTGGCGTTTACTTAGAGAGAGGCAATATGAAATTCATTCTCGTTACACACTAATATGGTGTGTGTGGCATGGACAGTATGAAGTTATTAAGGGATATTTGTCCATTCTCATATGAGTGAAATATCCAGCTCTGGGGGTGCTGGTCTGGCTGCAATGCGTCTGCCAAGGGCATCCCAGATATGCTCAATCGGGTTTAAGTTCGGCGAACAAGCTGGCCACTCCATTCGTTCAGTTCCCTAGACTTCAAGTATGTTGTCCACGAGTGCAGCTCTGTGGGGACGAGCGTTATCGTCCACCAGAAGACACGCATAACGTATGGCACCACTGTAGGGCACAACAAAACGTCGAAGGATCTCGTCTCTATACCTCTGCTGTGCGGGAGTGGCCTTGTAGTCTAAGGCATCATGCTGTGGACTCCCGTCGGCGTTTCGAGTCCTCCTTCGGGCATAGGTGTATGTGTGTGTTGTCCTTAGCGTTAGATAGTTTAAGTAATTTGTAAGTCTAGAGACTGATAACCGTAGCAGTTTGGTCCAAAAGGTTTACAAATATTTGAACATTTCTCTATACTTCTGAGCAGTCAAAGCGCCATTCTGAACGACAAAGATGTCCGCCAATACTGACTCTTGTCCACCCACTGACTATTTAGTTGCGCAAAGTAGTGTCCGAAAAACGTGTTCAACAGTAGTTTACAGACTGCTTGTCTGTACCCCCTGTAGTGAAACACAGACGTTATACTTTGTACTCAGCAGGTTAAAGTTGCCCCCAACTAATAATGCATAGCCCGGGTATCTTCGCGCTACTGAAGGAAAACTTTCCTTGACTCTAGCACTGTGACGGTGGAATAGAGGGCCGGTAAAAACACCCAACCAATAACTTGATCCGCGGCGGAGCAGCCGAGCGCATTGAGGCGCTATGCTACGATGCGCGAGGCCGTTCCCCGTCGGGGGTTCGAATCCCCCGCGGGCATGGATGCTTGTGCCGTCTTTTATAAGATAGTTCATAAATAGTTTGTAAGATTAGGGACTGATGAGCCCGCAGTTAAGTCCCATAAGCTTTACAAACATTTGAATAACTTGATTTCGCCTATCTGTGTTACTCGCGTCCAGATAACGTCACATTCACTCTCGACTTCCAACTCAGTGGAAACAATATTTTTGTCGACTGCAATGAACACATCCCCTCCAATTGCACCTGATCTATCTTTGCGAAATACATTCCACTCTCGCTAAATATTTCGGAGATTCCTACGTCGGGATTCAGCCAACTCTCAGTCCCGAGGATTATTTCATCGCAACAAATATCCTGCAATGCAGTAAATTCGGAAACTTTGTTCCAAATATTCTGAAAATTTACTGCTAATATTTTGACGGTCGAAGAATTATTCTGAATTCGGTCTGATTTCACTGTCTGCATATCGACTGACGAGTGTTCATCGGAACCATCACCTGGCTTAAACAATAAAAACAAAGCAATGTGCACTCGACAAGTACTCTGCTACCCTAGTAGCTGCTTTCTTTGTGTAGTACACCCCTGATCTGTCAAGGAGTGCAGTAACGTATGCTAAGAACGTCACACAAACCAATACCCGAGGAAGGACTGGAACCTCCGCATAAAGGCGCCTTAGAGCACAAGGCTATTCTCTCGCGGTCCTACAAGAAACTATTTACCCTGTCGTATCCATGAAAGATTAACAGTAACCCTACATGCTGATAAACAGCTAGGATTTATGTGCACTATCGAGTATTTGCATACGTCTAAGCACTAATAAAGTGATAAATAAGCTCTAAAAACGTAAAATATGCATAAAATGAAATAAGTTATTACAAATTTCTCATGTTTAATATCCCTGATTAAGAATTAAATTGCAATTTAATTACTAAATGAAGTCATTAAGAAAATTATATTTATAACTCCTTCTCTCTCATTCTGTTTCCATCCCTTTCTCCCGGTTTCTCTCTCTCAATTTTATGATTTTTTTAAATTGGAGACATTTTTATTAACAGCATTCATGTGAGCAGATATGTGTAAATTTTGTGCAATCTGCAATATTTTGTTACAGGGCACCAATAACGTGATAAAAATGTGATATTTAGTTCAATAAAAAAAATCCCTAAATCTAAAATCCCACAGATTTTAAAAATATTCTGAAAAACCATTAATAATACTTGGTAGTTTTTCAAGTACGACGCACAGCACTATATTTCCTTACATTCTTACGGTGCGATTTTCTTCAAACCACTGTCGAAGCAAGTAAGCTACCTGCGGCACTGTAAAATTCCCTCTCTGGCTCACACTTACGAAATTACGAGTAACAGTGTACTAGTTAAAAACTTAAAATGTAATTGAAAATAGCAGTTCCTAATTCTTAGAAATGTTATCTAGCGACTAACTTCTTATACGGTCGGGGGTTCGAATCCCCCCTCGGGCATGGATATTTGTGCCGTCCTAGTTCGTAAGTAGTTCATAAGTAGTTTGTAAGTTTAGGGACTGATGACCACGTAGTTAAGTCCCATAAACTATACAAACATTTGAACATTTTGACTAACTTCTTAGTTTCGAATGTTCAAATATCAGTAAAGCTTATGGGACTTAACTGCGGGTTCATCAGTCCCTAAACTTACAAACTACTTATGAACTAAATTATACTAAAGACAACACAAACAACCATGCCCGAGAGAGGACTCGAACCTCCGACGCGGGAGGCGCGCGATCCGCAACGTGGCGCTTCATACCGCTCAGCTACTCCCGCGCGGCAACTTCTTAGTTTGTAGCATAGTATAAACAGTAACTAGTTTTACGATGCGACGGCCACGCCAAACTTTAAATATTATACACATGATTATTGAAAACCATCTAGTTTACATTAAGTTGTTGAATGGCATATTTTTATAGTATATCAGGAACCAATCAATGTTGATGGATATGTAATTGTTATTTTTGGTGCTCTATTATGAATTTGGAAAGGTGATGGATAACAGTACTTATACACAAACGTTGCAAAAAACAAATTTTGCTCGGCGTTTCTCGTCATCTTAAAGTATCATCGTGAAATACTTTTATCTCAAGAATCATTACAAAGAACCTAAATGTATGCAGAAATATGCACAAATTAGTTAAGCTGCAGTAACCCCTTGTACTTGCATTCATATGCAGTGCCCATCCAGATTTAGGTTTTTTGCTAGGTCCCTGAATCACTACAGGAATATGGTGAGATGGTTCCTTTGAAAGGGCACTGCCGATATCCTTCCCCATCCTCACCCACGGATCCGAGCGTGAGCTTCGTTTCTGATTACCACGCTGTCGACGGGACGCTAAATCCTAAGCTTCCTTCCTTATCACTAAAATATCCAAGAATCCGCGTTTACTCATACTCGAATGGACATACTTTGATCTGTTGTAGTCCTGAATTAGCAAGCACCTAGGAGCTTTTTGAGTGATGCTTCCAGTATGGCTATCAGCAATCTCGCGAAACTAGTGCACATTGCGTTAATATGTATCTACATATTGTCTCTGCAAATCACAGTTAAGTGCTTTCACCATAATTCTCTACAGTTTCTGTTTTCTGTAATAGAGCGTGAGAAAAAGAAAGCCGGCCGCGGTGGCCGAGGGGACTAAGGCGTTCCAGTCACGGTCTGCACGGCCACTACGGTCGGGGGTTCGAATCCCCCCTCGTAGTTTGTAAGTTTAGGGACTGATGACCCCGTAGTTAAGTCCCATAGACTTTACAACCATTTGAACATTTGGAAAAAGAAACAACTACATCTTTCCGTTTTCGAAGAAAAATTTATAATTTTTGTAGATTTAGGGAACCATACTGCTGAGATTATCAGTTTCTAGATATTCGAACGACTGAAACTAACTTATGCTGAAAACAAAACAGATACTATGCCCGAAGGAAATCTCGCCTTCCATGGGGAGCGTCCTCGGAGTGGATGGTAAGGCGCCTTAAACCAACGGCCACTGTCGTGCAAAAACATTTTCGTTCTGATTTCTATTAGTTCATTGTGATGATCACGTCTCTTATGTAGGTGGGTGCTACAAATATAATCGCATTTGGAGGAGATAGTTGGCGAAAGAAATTTCACAAACACATCCCGCCGCAATGAGTAATGTCTTTATTTACTGATTTGCAGCCCAGCTCATGCATCATTTCCGTGACACTCTCTTCCCCGTATCAAGATAATTGTAAACGAGCTGCCCTTCTCTGAACTTTTTCTATGTCCTCCATCAGTCTCACAATACTCCAAGATTCGACGGACAAGTAAATGCAGTATAGGAAGTTTCTTTAGTAGCAATGTTGCAGCTTGTAAGTGTTCTGCCAATGAAATGCAGACTTTGATTCGCCTTCCCGACGATATTTTCTATGTTCTCTATCCAACTGAAGTTGATCGTAATTGAAATTCCTAGGTATTTAGTCGAATTTACCGCCTTTAGATTTGACAAGTAAAGTGATTGGTCTTAAGTCTTGCGAATTTATTTCGCTTTAAGTTTAGAGAATAACAATCACTATACGTTGTTCATGTTTGGAATAACCCGAGTGTAAACGTTCTATGCAATACATATCCCTCTGGATTTTCTGTTACCAGATACGCTCTGCGCCTTGCGGCGCTAAAGCCGTGTTCTCGTATGTACAGTTAAATGAGATAATAAGAATGCGTGTTCTGCAGCGGGATAAATGCGGTCGAATAAGTTTATGACAGAAAGAATATTCATCGGTGAATTAGTGCTACTGGCCAACTAACAATGATGCAAACAGTCACAGAAAATTTGTACAAGTTTGGATTATGTATCTGATATTAAAGAAATAGGTGTATAAAAACCATTCTGTATTAGAATACAACGTTATGCCAAAATTTCAAAGCAGTCAGTCTTGAACTTTCGGAGATTAACAATTTTCAACAAAGGAACATTCAATTTTTTTGTAGTATAGTTGTCTAATCAAGTGATGTGTTGAAAGTACGTAACTGGCTGTAATTTGGCACTATAAAAATACTTATTTTGTTACTTTAATATTGTTTCTTTTTCCCAACAAATTAACAAAGACTAAATTTATTATTTCAAACAATTTTCATTTATTTTCCTTGAACAGTTACAGATATTTCTTTTTTCAATAACATGTTTATAAGCATTTGGATCATCTTCAGATCTTGTAGTTGCGTCGGCATCTCGTCTTCCCTGCTTTGTAACAATTACTGTGTTCCGTACACAGTCGAGATGGGCTGTGGGTGCAACTACAACATTTGAAGATGATCCAACTCGATCGAATAATGTAACTGAACAAAATATATTTGCAACTGTTGGAGGACGATAAATAAGTATTGTTTTAAATAATACACTACAGTTGCTGACTATCTCACGTCAATTGTGTTGACTAAAGTAAAAAATTTATTTATTAATAGCAATTATGCTACAGTAAAGTATGCCCTAAAAATTATATGCTTATTCCACACAACTTAATTGTTGCCATCCTTCCAGTCGATCTTGTGGACAGCAGGCTGACCTGCTAAAGCTTTTAATCCCATTGAGCGCAATTTCAAAGGATACGGCAGACATGTGCAAATTTGTAGTACAAATCCAGCATAGGTTATAACGACACTGACAGGTTCATTAATCGATGAGATATATTCTCAAGATTCCCCTTCTGTTTCCGTAATCCTCGCACTAATTTCTTTAGCATTTAATATAACATAAACGCCATTCTAATAGAACTGTATGTAGAAGTATCATACACTGTTTAAAATTAATTTTACTCTAAAGCCAAAATGCCACATCCAGAATTTCAGGTGCTTCACTGAGAAGAAAACTAATTTGAAGGTAGTGTTCCTATATAGCCATGTGATCCATGTGAGAATCAAAAATGTACTCACAGTGTACGAAAGCTCGTTCTGTTGACGGCCGGGCGGGATGGCGCTCTGTCAGCGGCGCTTGCGTTGCACGTTGTTTATTTCTTGGGTACACACGCCACAGACAAGAAATCTCTTCCCTATCTTTCTAAGAAAATCTGCGATACCGTCCAGGCAGGATGAAAGACACCCGGTTTTCAATTATCTATGGATCCTGTCAATTTTCACCCGAATACGCTTCGTGAACTTTGGAATGGTTTTCTCAGAATCAGGGCAGGTGAATGGGTAGAGCCAACATGTCTTAGAAACTTCAATTTTAGGTTGTACACAAGCGATCTGCCAAACATGAGCAAAGTCGATCGTCAACATCTGGGAACTTCCCCTTGTCAGTCTCATGGAATCCGATCTCAATTAAGTTCTACAAATGCAAGACTTAACGTTAGTAAAACCTATATTTAAGGCAATAAAACAAAATCTCGTCGTTGATGCAAGAATTATCTTCGCTAAACATTATTAAATATTAGAGGCCATAGAGTGTGAAGTTGCATTGCAAAGTTTTCAGTTGTCGCCTGCAAACGCTAGTACGCCACTGACGTGCAAGCATTCAACGCTGGAAGCCAAACACTGCTGATCAGATTGCTCGGCAAGTGACCATAAACGAACAAAATAATTTTACTCAGTCGGAAAGAAGATTTTTGATGTCTACAGAACTGAGTATTGCGTTTAATGCAGCTTTGCAAACTGAGTTACTTTTAAAATTAACAATTAAATCACGGGCCGGTTTCTAACAAAATCATAGTCATCGTTATTAATGAGTGTATACGGTTTCTATGTGCAACAGTGTAAATAAAAAGAATTTCACTAATAATTTTTTGTAGGTGAATTTACCACCTTAAAAACCAATTCTGGACAAGCACAAATAAAACAGGGTGTGTGGATATCAATGTAGTTAAAGGCTACAGTCTAGCAGGTGCTTAGCGTTGGCTGAGTTGCTTAGCGTACCCCTAATATTCTATACGTCCGATACCTGGTGATCAACGGTGATGGGAAGCTCCCCATAAGGTCATTAATATTTAAAAGGAAGGTCATACAGTCTCGCTCAATGAGTAACGACTTGTTGTTGTTGTTGTGGTCTTCAGTCCGGAGACTGGTTTGATGCTGCTCTCTACAATACCCTATCCTGAGCAAGCCTCTTCATCTCCACATAAGAACGACAACCTACATCTGTCTGAATCTGCTTACTGTATCCATCTCTTGGTCTTACCCTGCGGATTTTTTCCCCACACACTTCCCTCCAACGCTAAATTCACAATTCCTTGATGTCTAAGAATGTGTCCTACCAATCTATCCCTTCTTTTAGTCAAGGTATGCCAGAAATTCCTTTTCTCCCCAATTCTGTTCAGTACCTCCTCATTAGTTACGCGATACACCCACCTAATCTTCAGCATTCTTCTGTAGCACCATATTTCAAAAGCCTCAATCCTCTTCCTGTCCGCACTGTTTATCGTCCATGTCTCACTCCCATACAAGGCAACACTCCATACAAATGCCTTCAGAAAGGACTTCCTTAGGTTTAAATCAATATTCGATGTTAACAAATTTCTCTTTTTCAAGAACGCTTTTCTACCCATTGCCATTCTGCATTTTATATCCTCTGTACTGCGACCATCATTTGTTATTTTACTGCCGAAGTAACAGAACTCATCTACCTCCTTTATTGCTTCGTTTCCCAATCTAATTCCTTCAGCATCACCTGATTTTCTTACACTGCACTCCATTACCCTAGTTTTACTCTTGTTAATGTTCATCTTATATGCACCTTTCAGCACACTGTCCATTCCGTTCAATTGCTCTTCCAGGTCCTTTGCTGTATCTGACAGAATTACTATGTCGTCGGCAAAACGCAATGTTTTTAATTCTTCACCCTGAACTTTAATTCCTTCTCCAAATTTCTCCTTGCTTTCCTTTATAGCTTGCTCAATGTACAAATTGAACAACAATGGAGAAAGACTACAACCCTGTCTTACTCCCTTTCCAACCACGGCATCCCTTTCATGCCCTTCAACTCTGACAACCGCTGTCTGGTTTTTGTACAAGTTGTAAGATTAACGACTTATTGGAGAGAAAATATCAGAGTAAAGCGTGATCAGAGCTGTAGATATGAAATCATCTGCTTCCTTTTGCCTCTTTCAATGGCTACGTATACACATAATTTTCATTTTGCACGCATCTATGACAAAGCGCTTTTTGAATTATGTAAGTTTCATAGGCCTCTTTGTATAATTATAATCAAAAATTGATACGTCATTTTTCAAGTTGATGTATTTGTGTAATGATTTAGGTACAATTTCACTTGCGGCAGCGACTAATGTTTCCAAAATCTCTTGACTGCTCTTTGAAAACTCAGTTACATACAATGAGGTAAATAATCTTCCGTGATTACCATGAAATATTACATCAGTACTGAATGCAGTAGCTGCCGTAAGTAAAATTAAACTTTCATTTTTAAGTAATTCTACGATGGTAAACGTCCATCTTTTGTCGGCAGGAATTTAGAAGCGTATATTCGATATATATCGTTAGAGACCCGGCAACTTGAATTGCAAACATTATTAGAAAGCATTTGGTTCCAGAGCGTTACTCGGGAATGTTGTTTTCTGTAACGCAGTGGTAATTCGAAGGAGATTCTTATCAGAGTGAATATTTTGAATGAATCGTTTTGTTGTCCATGAAATAAATATTTAATGCAGTTCCTGCTCTGTCGTTAATACATTCTTGTACGAACCACTCTCCGGTCAATAAATCAATTATCCCTATAAACTGAAAATTTCGTTGCCAACTTTACTACTCTACGCTGCTACACCGTAAGTGAAATTTTGCTGAGCAACCAATAAGAGAGGCCGAGGGGAACATTCCTTTTTGTTTACAATTTAACAGATAATTAAGTCTGACCTTGCTGTCTGGTTGACAGGTTGTCGTAAGAGTAAGGTAATTATCCTTATGAAACGAACATTCCGTTGCCAACATTGGCAAACTACACCGCCGCCTTAGACAAAATTTAATCATTACCTCAAAACTGTAACGGTGACCAAATTATATCTGTTCATCCTATCTCTGAGGTTTGTGTTATCCAGTATCAGGAATGATTCTTTGAGCGGTGGAGGGATATGGCTTGGCGCTCGGGGAATCGATATGTTCATCGTACATCAATTCGTTGAGTAGCGGGATCGTCCTCCCAGTCGTCCGTCTTAGGAAGTGACTTTGTATGCGACTCCGCTGCGCTTCGCTTGGTAATATGCAGTATATAACACTAAACAGACCACCTTCGAGAGAGATCACGACTGCTTGTAACGCGTAGTATCTATAAATAAAAGACAATGTTCCTAGTGACTGACTGAGGGATTAAATCAATGATTATCATAGCCCAGCCGAAACCACTGATGATAAAAACTTGGAAATTTGCAGAGGGAGTTCATCTTACACCGTTGGCGTCACTTAAAAAGCGTATTTTCGATATTTCGTCCGTAAGGGGGTGAAATAGGGGATGAAAAGGTTTTTGAAAATACGTTGTTATCCAGTCAATTTTGAAGCTAGACCTACATAAATTTGTATAAGTATGGATTCTTGGTTAGAATTTAAAAAAGGTGCCTATCGGCTTTTTCCGAAAATCAGCCATTAAGGGAGTGAAATAGGGGATGAGAAGATTTTTGAAAAATGCTGCTATTAAGCCAATTTTGAAGGCAGAACAACAACAGTTGGGATTTGGAGTCTATGTTACAATTAAAACAGTACGTATATATCTCCGCTCCCACTCTTCTTCATTGCCTACCTTTCCTGTATCTCGTCTTAGAAATCTAACTTAGAACCATGTTTAGTCTTATGTTCAAAATCTTATACCTCCGAAAGTTCTTGACTGAATGCTTTGAAATATTGATACAACGTCCTACTGGATTACGCACATGTTTTGCATACCTATTTTTAAATATATATCATATATGAATTTATATAAATTTTACAACGTGGATAAGTTGTTGCCAAAATCGCAAAAGTGTCATATATATATAATGGTTATGTATAATATATTAAATAAATAGGTATCTAAAAATATTCCTGTGTTACAGTGCAACCTTGCGTCAAATTTGGAGCTCAATCAATGAAGAACTTTTTGAGATTTCGAAACACACACAAACTAACACCACATTTTTATACATAGAGATTAAAACCAGTGATTTTTTCTAAAATTATTTTAAGGTGCACTCTTAGTTTTAGTCCAGAAAACATCATAACCTTACAATTGCCGTCAGTTATGCGGAGTTCGGCTGTGTCTCACAAGGAACGAAAGAAACACATATCGATACCGTTATTGAACTGAAAGCGCATAATAGAGTGCTTCAAGGTTCACTGTAATTACAACTGTGTGGAACAAAAATATTTGGGTCTAATTGAGTGTTATGAAACTAAGTATATGCTTGATATTATAATAAAATATCGAAGGGCGTTCTAAAAATGTTACTGTTATTGATAAAAGCGCTACGCCTAGTCTTTTTCCTCCACCATCGTTAGTTATCATTTTCGTATTATATGTAAATGCATTTATGACCTACAGATTGCTACTAAGGAATGTTGAAATTGACCGTAAAATAATAATATCAATAAAAATTGTGCGTTCTGAAATTCAGTTAAATGAAAAAAATTTTAGTAAAGTTTTCATTTTTAACCACCAACCATTAGTGCTTACTGTGGAATTTTTTCTTTTTCTTCAAATCCTTGCATTTCGGAATGTCTTCCGTTCACTGTTCCACGTAATAGAAAACTCATTGTTTTGATCTTTTGACGATACTGTTGGCGTTTCCTCATCATTGCTTGCTTTCGAATTACAGGCTTTTCGATGTCTAGGAGGATGAATTTATTTTCTCTATTCTTCTCAACTAAGGGAAAAACACAAAATAATTGTCTAAATCACCACCAAACACTAATATACGTGTCTATTGAACTAAAATTACTTTTTCGCGATTGTTAGAGAATGTACCGTCAAACAGTTATCTTCAGGTGGTTCAGATGCTAGCCACGGTTCCTACAGGCGGTTGGAGTATTTGATGAAGGCAGATTTGCTCACAAGGTGGAAGCAGACCTATCGATTTGTAGCTTCGTTCCCAGAATTGGTCGCCGCCCTTTGGTTTGGAACCGAGAGGAAGTCATAAAGTACAGACCTATACGATTCTGCGGCGATCTTGGGTACAAATTCCGTGAACTCCGTTGTCGGGTGAAGAAATGTAGGGTCCCCTTTAATAGGTCAGGCGTGCACTACAAGCTTGAAGCGGCAACTAGGGATGTGAAAGAAGTTTCACGTACACATGAGGGTCTTTTAGGTTAGAAAAATCCCTCCACTGGAAAAAAGGACCCGCATTTTGAGTCGAGTTGGGTAACTTTTGCAGTACCAGAAGGCAGAGAGAAAAGGTTAGTATATTATTGGTTAACTGCAGGTATACCTATGAAAAGATCCCAGGTCTGCACTGGCTTGTAACCGGCCACAATACCCAGTAGTACTTGGGATGAAACGCTGGATGAAACCAGATGTCAATTACAGCGACAGTCTGAACGTAGACAGCAACAATATCGTTGAAACGTGTTGAACATAGACGGTGAAGGTGTTTTTATAGCGATAAAATACGATACTATCGAGTGAGATTTACAGAATGTGAAATAATTTGAGCGAACTCTAAATATTTCAACATTTCCACCGTTCCAAGGCATTGAATTAAATCCAATGGAACAGATGAAAATTTGTGCTGGACCGACATTCGAAACCGGATTTCCCGCTTTGGGCCAGCGGTCGCCTTCAAAAATTCAAATGTCTGTAAATCTATCGGACCAAACTGCGTGGTTATCAGTCCGTAGCTTACAAACTACTTAAACCTAGGTAAACTAACCTAAGGACAAACACACACGCACCCATGCCCCAGGGAGGACTCGAACCTCCACGGCGAGCAACCGCGCGCTCCGCAGCGAGACGCTTTAGACCACTCGGCTACTCCACCGCGGCTCGGTCGCCTTAACCAGTCCGGCTATCCAGGCACGCTTCCCGGCCAACCAAACTTCTCATCTTGTAGCACACGACGATTGTAGTGCCGCCTTCCCCATCTGATTCCACTTGCTCGCGGCCTATACTGGATTCCCGCAAGGGATCGAGCGTATTAATGCGCCCGCATTGAAATTATTAATTGCCTGTTGCAGCAGATATACAATTATTTATATGGTATCTGTTCTTTTCGTACAAGCTCTCTATAATGCCATTTCAGTTCAATAACGGTATCGATAGGTGTTTCTTTTGTTCCGTGTGAGATACAGCCGGATTCCGCATAGCTGACAACAAATGTAAGAAAAGACACAGACACAATATAAAGAATCATATAAATAATTTGAGCGAAGTTTAGGCTTAAAAGTGGATCAAACATGATCACTGGACGTTTTTGTAGAACCCCCTGGTTCAGCAGTAGTAGTAGTCGCACTTTTGAGGAAAAACATGGAAAATATTTCTTGTAAATCTGTTAGGTAGAGATTTTATCTTACTGGATGTTGGCTGAGAGATACAAATGTTTAAGATGGGTGGAAGGGATAGAAAGTCGAGTTGAATTGTTTCAAGTGTTTTACCCGAAAATTACCTTGAGCAGTTAAACAGAGAATCGACTCGTGGTGATAACATCTTAAACCTTGTGATGAGGAAGAGAAAGGAACTTTTCGACTCTGTTAGCGTAGAAGAGGAAATCAGTAATCATAAGGACGTTGACGTCTCAATTAATACAGCGGTAAATAAGAAAGGTAAGAAGATCTTTCTGTTTAGGAAGAGCGACATAGACGCAGATTTCAGAGTATCTGACGGTCCGACATGACAGTTTCTTCTCCAACCAGACACTGTTGAGAATCGGTGTGCAAAGTTCAAAAGCGTCACATAATACGTTTTAGACAGATGTGTGAAGAGTAAAATTATGAGATATGGGAAAGATACAGAAACAGAGAGAGATTCACTGCAAATTGAAATGTAGATAAAACCCCATAGGCCAGCAAAAATTATACAATGGCGTAATTAGCGCAAGACAGGTAAGGTGCGATGCATTCAATGGTTTTGAAAGTAAAGGTATATACCGACTACACGGAAAATCCTAAGAATTTTTTTTTAATCTATGAACGTATTGACATCAAAAGTCACAAGCTCTGTGACCATGATTGCCTTAAAACACAGAATGATTACAAAAAGCCGAAATACTGACGACCTTTTTCAAATCTGTTTTACACACGAATTTGCACTTTAGTTCCTCCTCTGAAATGCCGTACTGACGATAAAGTGGAAGTTATCGAGGTAATGACAGAGAAATAGAAGAACAATTGAAGTCACTCAACAGAAGAAAGACGCTAGATCAGATGGGATACCAGTTAGATTCTTCACAGAGTATGGGAAGCAACTTTCATTCACGGCGTTATTTTTTGCGTAACTCAACTGATACAAAACAGCATATTTTTGGCTCAGAAACTGGCGATTCGAGCAATATGTGGTGTAAGTTCACGAGCGTCATGTAGACCCCTTTTCAGAAGTCTGAGAATTCTGACACTGGCGTCACAATACGTATTTTCTTTAATGTCGATTGTTGTTCATAATATCTGCTTATTCCCACGAGTTAGTAGCTTTCACTCGGTGAATACCAGACAGAAGTCGAATATATATTTGCATCACACCACCTTGACACTTGTGCAGAAAGGTGTGCCGTATTCTGCAGCATCCATTTACAATAAGCTGCCACAAGAACTCAAGCATCTTACTACTAACCTACGCGCTTTCAAATCTAAATTGAAAAGTTACCTCAAGGCTTACTCCTTTTATTCTATCAAGGAACTCCTAGAAAAGTTAAACAGTTAAGCTAAGCAAGGAATGTATTCACACTTGAGAAAATGAACCAGCATCAGCTGCACAATTTAACGGTCACATGTGGAAATTTGTGCCGGAACCAAACTTGAACCCGACTTTTGCCGGTTTTTGAGATTGGTCGTGTTATTATGCTAACCGAACACGCCTCCCAGACAGACCCAACAATCCATATGACACACTTAATGTAGCAGTAAGGTAAATATTACATCACATATTATAAGATGAAAGAGTACTATTATATGTAAACCACAGTAGTAAAAAATCAGACAGAGAAACATTCAAAGTAATCATGTCCATACCACATAAGAATTTGGTATAGTGATAATAACTGGCAGCTGTGATGTGCGTAAATACTGTCAGAATTTTTTCATTGATAACTGGTGTTGTAACGGACTGCGGTAAACGTTATTACGAACAAACTACTGATTACACTTCTAGGAAAATGCAACACGATATGCATACAAACTACAAATGACACGCTGTATAAAATATTCACGCTACTCTTTTTAATATAAAATTTTATGTAGGTGGAAAACCATACATTTTCTTTCTCCTCAGAAATGGTATCTCCCATGGATGTAATAGAAAGTGGAAACAGAATTCTGGTACTCTTTAAATTCGTATTGCTCCTTACACAGCGAGTGAGGTGATGCAGCGATAACACACCGCACTCGCATTCGGGAGAACGGCGCTTCAAAATGTTCAAATATATGTAAAGCTTTGGGACCAATCTGCAGTGGTTATCAGTCTCTAGACCTGCAAACTACTTAAACTTACTTATGCTAAGGACAACACACATATCCGTGCCCGAAGGAGGACTCGAACCTCGACAGAGTGCAGTCGCGCAGTCCGCAGCAATGCGGTCATACCTGCGGGGTACGGCGCTTCAAATCTGCCTCTGGCCATCCACATTAAGGTTTTCCGTAATTTCTGTAAGTCACTCTCGACAAATGAGGGGGTGGATACTTTCAAAGAGCAAAGAAAAATAATCCAAGATTGTGCTCCGTCTCTAATGTCTACGCTGTCGACGGGGAACTTAAACCTCAATCTTCGTTTCTTTATCTTTTCTGCTTACTCATGAAAAATTGTGTATTAAACTAATAAGATGTTTTAAACCTGCCATAGGACTTCATTTGTCATCTGTGACGTGGAAAGCACTGAACCAATTGAGAGTAGCAGTGTCACGAAGCATGTCGAAACTCAGAAAGTGGGGCTTCATGATGGAAGACGTATACTGTGACGGTGAAAAGCTACAGAACCCAAATCATCTTCTCGTCTGCAGAAACCAACCCAATCTTTGCACCATTATATATATATTCAACAAATCATAACGTCATCAAGGAAGCAGAATTTTGGAACTTGCAGTCTATTTATCTTAAAATTAGCCGTGTTAAAATGTTTAAATGTTTGTAAACCTATGGGACCAAACTACTGTGGTCATCAGTGCCTAGACTTACAAGCTACTTTAACTTCAACTAACCTGAGGACAACACACACCTCATTCCCGAGGGAAGACTCGAACCTCCGGCGGGAGCGGCTGCTCGGTCCGTGACATGGCGCCTAGAAACGCAAGGTCATTCCCGCGCGGAATCAGAAGTCTCTTGCACAACTTTTTCAGTACTTTTAATACGTTATATCATTATTTAATTGCCTTGTTGCGTAATGTGTTAACGTACTGCGAATTACCACGTAATTTTCTTGGCGAGTGCAATTTCGCTGTACTACAGAATATCAGAGCAAAGAAAATTATACTTGAAACTGAAACAGTAGAACATTCGAAACCGAACCCCAGGCACAGGTAAAATGAAAATTTGCGGAGCATATTCAGGAAGTAGCGTTTCTATTTCACAATCATAATCATGAATGTTTCATTTACGGTTGCGAGAATTTGATTATTTTCTAAGGCACTGAAAATTGTTTCTTTATAAAGAACCACGTAAGGTGTCCTATACTGAAATGACTCCTACCAGTGGAAGAACGATTTAAATCTGGGATACGACGGGCTTCCTGGTACTGTAAATTCAGCGATGCGTTGTGCAGAGCAGCGAACGTGCGATGCTAAACAAGCCGCTCTTTCGGGAGGAACCGCGAAGCAGTCAGGCCTCTGTTACCGATCGCTGTCACACACTTCGCAATCGTGGAAGAAGTTTTGGAAGGCACTCGTTGGTAGGGATCTCTCTCGTGATGCGGAACGACGTTAGAGTAACACTTGGTCCTCGACGTGCTGCTTTTATTTCTCCTGCTCTCGAGTTCCACGCCGTGATACTCTGGCGGCAGCGCCTTGCTGTGTCCCTCTAGAACAACGGCACAGCAAACCACATGAGTCTTTGCGTAATCCTCTTAGCGGCTTTCGTCAGCTGCAGTGTAAACGCTACCTCCGGAGCTGGGATAAATGGACTACACGTGAATACGTCTCTCTTCCTGCGTTCCTCTGACACAGCATATGAAACCGCTCGATTGCCCACCACACACACTGCGTATTCTTGGTAGTATCCTAAAGCTCATTCCTTGCAGTTTACAACGGCGTTTTCTGGAGCTGACACACTATTACGTGCCTCATATGGTATTTAAAAGAGATACAAAGGTAGAAATTAAGCTGCTTCTGAAGTGGAGCACCTGTTTATAAGTAGGGAAACATGAACTGTTTCGGCTGAAATTTCTTTTTGTTCTGTGTCATGTGAGCTAAAAGTTATTTGTAATAAAAAACTTTAAATTAAGAAAACAGTTGGTGACAGGTACCGGTTGGTACTCACGTCATCTGAGCCTCTGAACTGAAACTGGTAATATAGAATCCATAGAAATAAATCGTTTGTTGCGATCTGTATTGTTAATTATATTTTATTTTGTTAAAACTGCAGTTTACGATCGCTGTGGTTCGTAAATAATGTCAAATGCTATAAACCCTTGGTGGCCTGTTAGGTTTGTTCCTCACATGTGCCATGAGAAGACAGGCTGAACCCGTTCTAGTAGTATTTGAATTGGTGTCAGTTTTCCGATAATGGCATAAATGACCGTATTAGTGACGTTTTGTGCTGTTGTCGAATTTCCTCCCTCACACTCCCACCACCACTGTAACATATTGCAATACCCCTGTGTATAATATGGCAAGAAATTCAAGAATTGGATCCAGGGCCTTTCCCCCCACTCTTGTGACATCACTGAGCATAAACGAACATAAACGAGTGTGAAATTAAACTAATAAAAATCAAAGATGGCTACTGATGGAAGTAAGTGAGTTGTGCTAAATATAGAGTACAAGGAGGCCACTGGCTGCCTACCTGACATCATTAGGAAAGAATGGCTGTTATCAGCGTGAAATTCAACATTACAAGATGGCTCATCATCATACTGCCGGCATCATCATGCTGCCGTTAAATACGAACACACCCAGCATTGTTCACTTTCCTGGTTTTTCTCCTGACGTTACTCATCTGAGACACAATAAAAACTGCGTTCTAAAGTTTGTTAAAGGCGAGCTGCGGTGGAATAGCAGAGCGCCCTAAGGCGCCTTGCTGTGGAGCGCGCGGCTACTCCTGGTTGGAAGTTTCAGTTCTCCCTCCGGCATGGCTGTGTTTGTTGTCTTTAGGATAATTGAAGGAATTTTGTAAGTCTAGGGACTGATGATTACTGAAGTTTGGTTCCATAGCTTCACAAACATTTGAACATGTTAAAGGTGAGAATTTAGCGGAAAGCAGTCCTACACAGAAATACATTTAAATGTAGTCACATAGGCAGAATGTAGATGATCTATTTTTGCGTCGATTGGCCGTTGCATTTTTAAGTAATTCCCAGTATTTGTCTTTCTTCCCATACAATCTATTTATCTAGGAATCACCTCGTTTCTGTCTATATACAGATGATATTTAGAGTATGAAACATCGTAAGCAATGCAACATTACTGTAACTAAGATGAGGGCGTTATATTAACGAGGGAGTGAAATATTAATGGAATGTGCAAAATCATTGATCATTGTTGCACGACTTATTTTGTTACCGTCTTTTTGTTCAGTGTCGAATCATCTGAGAAAACAGTATGTCGTTTATAATGCTACAATGTACAGAATTATGTTGTTTCGTTTGAGATAAAGCTTTTCTCACAGGAATTCTAGTTCAAATGTTCAAATGTTTGTATAGCCTATGGGACTTAACTACGGGGTCATCAGTCCCTAAACTTACAAACTACTTATGAACTAACTAAGACTAAGGACGGCACAAATATCCATGCCCGAGGGGGGATTCGAACCCCCGACCGTAGTGGCTGTGTAGACCGTGACTGGAGCGCCTCAGTCCCCTCGGCCACCACGGCCGGCTGAATTCTAGTATTGTGTATGGTATAAATTATATAGATTTCAACATTTCTTTTAGTCTTCGCTGCTCGTAGGTGTTGCAATCATGCAATATGGACATAAGAATATTTATGTCACAGCCGGGATTCGATCGCGAGACTTACTAGGTAGTTGGGCTAAGTCTCTACGCCACTGCGGGCACACGGGCTTAACACAGCTGCTAGGGAAACCGAAGCATGCTCCCCACCTGTCCCTAACTCTCATTTGCCATCCTGCTTCGACCAAGGTAGTCCATGGTTGGCAGCAAGCCCTTTATGTCTGCCACGAGTCCGGTTCTCGTGTGCACACGTACTAAAGGAAGCATTAAACCTGGACAAGGTGGATTACATAGCCTATCCGAAAGAACAGACTCCCTAATGTTAATTGTACGACTTACACTTTTGTTATAAAATAATGTCTCAGTGCTGGAAGTATTATGTGTGGCATGTGGACACTAAATGAGCACCGATAAAGCTATGCGTCGACTCATGGCTGGCGGACAGTATGCGGAGACGTATCTTAGCTGGCTGGTGGCTGAAGAATTGTTTATTTAGCGTCACCTAGTAGCACGGGAGAGACATGGCAACTTTGTGCTGAGCTGCAAGCTACGACATTGACAGTTATTCAGAACTCCTTCTGTGACATGAGCAGATCAAGTGCCGGCAATGGCTGCAGAGGCACTGGCCAGCATACACCGGCGTGTGGCTCAGCAAAAGCGCCGCAGCGCTGGGCTGCTCCACTGCCACATGTGTTCTGCAACTGGCAGCCCAGTAACTGACGATCGCCGACATTTCAACACGCTGCCATTTCCAATGGAAAACCGCAGCGAGTAAGTACCGTGCACGGAAATTTAATATCTCGGTTTTCAATCAAAACAAGTAAGTTTGCCTCGCGGCAATGGCCGCTCGGGCTTAGGTGACATGTTACGTCTTGTGCTGCCGCGCCCATCTTAGGTTCGAGTCCTCCCTCGGGAATGGCTGTGTGTGCTGTCCTTATCATAGGTTAGTTCCAGTAGTTTGTAAGTCTATAGATCATTATATTTACAGACATTTTATTTTGAACAAGAAAGATTACACACAACGAACAAATAGGCAGCGCAATCGGTGTTCGTCGATGCTGTTAGCCGGCAGCATACCCGCAATAGTTCTAATACTCAATTTGCGGGCAGAAGCTCAGCATTTACGCATTGTTTGCTTTTACGGGGAGGGAAAGTAACGTTGTCTTTGAAGGTTGGTTAAACTTATCAAGTAGAGTTAGTTTGCAACGTGCTCTGTCGTCCTTGTTGAGGTTTGGAGATAAGATAATTCATATTCACGGAATTTATAACATTAACTGCGAATGGGTAAAGATGAAAATGTGTAACCAGCCGAGATTCGAACCAAAGTCTCCTGCTTTCTAGGCAGTTGCGCTGACGTCTACACCACTGGGGACACAGCGATCACAACGTCGATGGAATTACTCAAGTACACCCCCCGTAAGATACAGATTCTCAGCCTTACCCTGTCCAGTAGAACTCAAACTCGTAGTTTTGTAAACTGATTGCCGTAAGAGCAAGGGCCTAGGAGTGACTTCGAACTGAAGAAAGGATCATTGGCCGTCATCGGCATATTGTATCAGTTATATAAATATAGCGTCTGTTCTTTCGGACAATTCAAGTTGGCAGGGTAAAGTTGAGAATTTGTATCTGACGGGAGGCGTACTGGAGCAATTCCGTGCAGGTGCGGTGAGCGCTGTGTCACGAGTGGTGTAGTTGTCAGCGCAACTACCTATTAAGTTGGAGACCCGGCTTAGAATCTCTGCGTGATACGCATTTTTAACTATACCCATTGGCAGTTAATGACATACATTCCGGGAATATGAATAGATAATAACTGCTGGATGAAAAGTGGCATCCGTTCTTTCGGACACGTCCTCAATCACAGACTTCACATATAGGTGAGATAGTTGTTGTGTCTGCTAAAGTTGTGCATCGCATTAATTCTCATGCCGCCAATCGCTTCAAACAAAGAGCTGATTTGGCTTTTGTCTGTGAAAGGATTCTTGTACCAACCGAGAATTACATTTTGTTTCTAGGGAATCATTTTGGTCACATTAATGACTGCTTCTAAAGTTTCCGAATTTTCTTGGGATTGGATAGACGGTGGTTTTTGCTCACAGTCTGATTGGGAATTTCAATCTGTAACTGCTCGGCATTCGCCTAAGTTTGACAGTTTTAGTTAAAAAACGTCCACTGAATGTGTGGTCGTGTTCCATTTTGAGTTACTCATTACTCTTAAGTGTTTCTCCGCAATTAATATTGTCTATTTGTATGTCAATCTTTATTCCTTTATTAATGATCACCTTTATTAATGATCATTGTCCCATGTATACATATATATTTCCACCTGTGTGATTGAACTTGTGTGTTTGTATGAATGTGGAAGGTTGCTTTTAATATTGACTGACTGCCACGCAATGGCTTACAGTCGCCGCCTCGCGCTTTAGGCCTTGTTTGCTTTAGTTAAGAATGCATGGCTTCGTATGTCGTCTGCACTACCGTCTGCTGGGTGGCCAGAGACAAGCTTACTTGGCAAGATGATGAGGTGGCCATGTTCTTAGTGTAGTACCAACATAACCATGGACGAAAGAGGTGACAAAAGAGACCTCTCTGGAGCTCTAGTAAAGATTATTAACTTCTTCAGGTAGCGAGGGTTGGTAGACAGTAGGCTCTGAACGCACTCTGGATCACTTGTAGCGAGCCCTACATCCGGTGTGTGGAGGGGAAGGCTTTTGGCGCGGCCTGAGGCTTCACACTTGCTGCGACCACTGAAGTGAGTATATCGTCGAATCATGCTGAGGGGATAGCATGCTGTTAGAACTTTGCTTCCTTTGTGATCAGGCAGTCTTGGTTTATCAATGATAGTTTCCTTGAGTAATTCTTTTGCTATGCAAGGTGAAGTGTTCCTTAGTTTACAGAACTCGATTACTCGATTTATTCAGTGTAAATTTAGTATTTGTGTTTCCAATATGGTAATGATTTTTTGTCCTGTCTTCTCAAGTTAGAATACCTGTGTGTGGCCTTCAGCCTTTGTGCAAACTTAGTATGTTTGAATTTCCTTGCCGGTTTTTAACTAACATTTTTGTGCCGTGTCTGTATTTGTGAGTATGCTAAATTTTTCTTAGATATTCTGGATTGATTCCGTCTTTCCTGTCTTGGTGTGACCAATTGCACAATGTGCTTTCATAATGGTCATTAATTCGGCCTTCAGCCATGCTGTTACTGATACCAGTTTTCTTCTATGTGAATTCTCACCTGTGCTTTACTCGCTTATTCTAAATTAATTTCTTTTTGTAAATTCTATGTAATTCACCATGGTCACACACCACATGGTACTTAAGGATAGTATGCCACTGCCTCACTGCACATGAGTTCGTTTGGTGCATAGTTCATTTTAATTTGTGCTTGAAGACGCCCGCCATCTTGTCAAAATGCCACCGATGCTTCGTGTCGCCATTGCTTTCAAGTGTTGCCGCATGCGTAATGTGTCACAAGCATTATGTGTGTGTCTGTGAGCGAATGAATGTGCTTTCAAAAAATGCTCAAGACCAAACTGCGTGGTCATCAGTCCGTAGCTTACAAACTACTTAAACCTAATCAAAATATCCACGGGTGTACTGCCGGTCTATAGTGTCCAACGGGCCTGTTGGACACTATAGACCGGCAGTACACCCGTGGATATTTTGATTATCAAATACGCCAGGAGAAACTGAAGAATTACATAAACCTAGGTAAACTACCACTCCCATGAACCACAGACATTGCCGAGGTGGGGTGGCTTGCGTGCCTCAACGATACAGATAGCCGTACCATAGGTGCAACCACAGCGGAGGGGTATCTGTGGAGAGGCCAGACAAACGTGTGGTACCTGAAGAGGGGCAGCAGCCTTTTCAGTAGTTACAGGGGCAACAGTCTGGATGATTGACTGAGCTGGCCTTGTAACATCAGCTAATGTGGCTTTGCCACACAGTTACTGCGAACGGCTGAAAGCAAGGGGAAACTACAGCCGTTATTTTTTTCCCGAGGACATGCAGCTCTACTGTATGAACATATGATGATGGCATCCTCTCGGGTAAAATATTCCGGAGGTAAAATAGTCCCCCATTCGGATCTCCGGGCGGGGACTACTCAGGAGGATGCTGTCATCAGGAAAGACAATACTGGCATTCTACGAGTCGGAGCGTGGAATGTTAGATCCCTTAATCGAGTAGGAAAATTAGAAAACTTAAAAAGGGAAATGGATAGATTGAAGTTAGATATAGTAGGGATTAGTGAAGTTCGGTGGCAGGATGAACAGGATTTCTGGTTAGGCGAGTACAGGATTATAAATACAAAATCAATTGGGGGTATCACAGGAGTAGGATTGATAATGAATAAGAAAATAGGAATGCGGGTAAACTACTATGACCAGCACAGTGATCGCATTATCATTGTCAAGATAGATACGAAGCCAACACCGACAACAGTAGTACAGGTTTATATGCCAACTAGCTCTGCCGATGAGGAGGAAATCGAAGAAATATATGAGGAGCTAAAGGAAATTATTCAGACAATTAAGGGAGAGGAAAACTTAATTGTTATGGGAGACTGGAATTCGGTAGTTGGACAAGGAAGGGAAGGGAAGATAGTAGGTGAATATGGTCTGGGCAAAAGGAATGAAAGAGGAAGCCGCCTGGTAGAATTCTGCACAGAACATAATTTAGTTATAACAAACACCTGGTTCAAGAATCACAAAAGAAGGTTGTATACGTGGAAGAGGCCAGGAGACACCGGGAGATACCAGATAGATTTTATAATGGTAAGACATAGATTTCGGAACCAGGTATTACAGTGTAAGACATACCCAGGGGCAGATATAGACTCTGACCATAACTTGTTGGTTATGAACTGTAGGCTGAAACTGAAGAAACTACAAAAAGGTAGGAAAATAAGGAGATGGGACCTTGATAAATTAAAGGAACCAGGGTTCTTAAGAATTTCAGAGGGAGCTTTAGACAACAATTGACAGAAACGGTGGAAAATAAAACAGTAGAGGAGGAATGGGTTAAATTGAGAGATGAAATAGTTAAGGTAGCAGAGGACAAAATAGGTAGGAAGGGAAGACCTACAAAAAATCCTTGGATATCACAGGAGATACTAAATTTAATCGATGAAAGGAGAAAATATAAAAATGCAGTAAATGAAACGGGCAAAATGGAGTACAGACGACTAAGAAATGAGATTGACAGGAAGTGCAAAATGGCTAAGCAGGAGTGGCTAGAAGGAAAATGCAAGGATGTAGAAAATTGTATAAATAGGGGAAAAATAGATACAGCCTACAGGAATATAAAAGAAACATTTGGAGATAAGAACAACAGCTCTATGAATATCAAGGACACTGATGGAAAACCAGTTCTCAGCAAAGAAGGGAAAGCTGAAAGGAGGAAAGAGTATATAGAGGGGCTGTACAAAGGAAATGAACTCCGAGACAATATTGTAGGAAGGGAAGAGGATGTAGATGAAGATGACATAGGAGATACTGTACTGAGAGAAGAATTTGACAGAGCCCTGAAAGACCTAAGTCGAAACAAGGCCCCTGGAGTAGATGATATTCCCTCAGAGCTACTGAAGTCTCTGGGAGAACCAGCCATGACAAACCTGTTTCACCTGGTGTGTACGATGTATGAGACAGGCGAAGTACCCTCAGACTTTAAGAAAAATGTTATAATCCCCATTCCAAAGAAAACAGGAGCAGACAGGTGTGAAAACTACAGAACCATCAGTTTAATAAGTCATGGTTGCAAAATATTAACACGAATTATATACAGAAGGATGGAAAAGCTGGTAGAAGCCGACCTCGGGGAAGATCAGTTTGGGTTCAGGAGAAATGTAGGAACACGGGAGGCAATACTCACTTTACGGCTTATCCTAGAAGATAGATTAAGAAAAGGCAAACCTACATTTCTAGCTTTTGTAGATTTGGAGAAGGCTTTTGATAATGTTGATTGGAATAAACTCTTTCAAGTTCTGAAGCAAGCAGGAGTAAAATATAGGGAACGTAAGGTTATATACAACTTGTACAAAAACCAGACAGCGGTTATCAGAGTTGAAGGGCATGAAAGGGATGCAGTGATTGGAAAGGGAGTAAGACAGGGTTGTAGTCTTTCTCCATTGTTTTTCAATTTGTACATTGAGAAAGCTATAAAGGAAAGCAAGGAGGAATTTGGAGAAGGAATTAAAGTTCAGGGTGAAGAATTAAAAACATTGCGTTTTGCCGACGACATAGTAATTCTGTCAGATACAGCAAAGGACCTGGAAGAGCAATTGAACGGAATGGACAGTGTGCTGAAAGGAGCATATAAGATGAACATTAACAAGAGCAAAACTAGGGTAATGGAGTGCAGTGTAAGAAAATCAGGTGATGCTGAAGGAATTAGATTGGGAAACGAAGCAATAAAGGAGGTAGATGAGTTTTGTTACTTGGGCAGTAAAATAACAAATGATGGTCGCAGTACAGAGGATATAAAATGCAGAATGGCAATGGGTAGAAAAGCGTTCTTGAAAAAGAGAAATTTGTTAACATCGAATATTGATTTAAGCCTAAGGAAGTCCTTTCTGAAGGCATTTGTATGGAGTGTTGCCTTGTATGGAAGTGAGACGTGGACGATAAACAGTGCGGACAGGAAGAGGATTGAGGCTTTTGAAATATGGTGCTACAGAAGAATGCTTAAGATTAGGTGGGTGGATCGCGTAACTAATGAGGAGGTACTGAACAGAATTGGAGAGAAAAGAAATTTCTGGCATACCTTGACTAAAAGAAGGGATAGATTGGTAGGACACATTCTTAGACATCAAGGAATTGTGAATTTAGCGTTGGAGGGAAGTGTGTGGGGTAAAAATCGCAGAGGAAGACCAAGGGATGGATACAGTAAGCAGATTCAGACAGATGTAGGTTGCCGTTCTTATGTGGAGATGAAGAGGCTTGCTCAGGATAGGGTATTGTGGAGAGCTGCATCAAACCAGTCTCCGGACTGAAGACCACAACAACAACAACAGGTAAACTAACCTAAGGACAAACACACACACCCATGCCCCAGGGAGGACTCGAACCTCCACAGCGAGCAACCGCGCGCTCCGCAGCGAGACGCTTTAGACCGCTCGGCTACTCCACCATGGCAATGTGCTTTCTTTTATCCAATGTGTATTTGCAAATTTCCTCCCATATTACCTCCCTATTCATAAAGGGCAGAAACAATCTTATTACAGTCAGTATCTTTATGATTTAACTTTTGTACAAGGTGTGTGCTTTATTGTGCTTACTATGGTCTCCTCACATTTATTTGCTTGTTCATTTTATTGAATAGATAATGACTTAAAGTATCAAACCTCTACATTATTCTTTCATGATCCCCGTCCGATGTTTTAATTATCTATTCCTCTTTTTAAACATTAATTTTGTGTTTGTTAAAACCTTGGCTGTTCCCTTAAGGAGTGAGCAGTTAGATAAATTTTCGTTGCGCAAGTACTGTGGCCACTTGTAAAGTAATTTAGAGCAGCAGTGAGCATTTTAACTTGTATTATAGATCTCTACTGCCTGAGAGCTTACATAGAAAACTTAACAAGCTACTTCCACAGTGACTCGAAGTATAATTTAGATAACTCGACGATCTGTGATCGGTCTCATGGAGGAAACTTTTGACGAAGCAGCTTTAACTCGGAAAGTTTTATTAAACAGTCGACTTTTTAACTACCTTCTGAAGCTGCAGAGGTCAGAGAGAAGCTTGTAAGTCACGTTCATCTATGAGTAGCGTAACAGCAGATGGGGGAGCTACCTTAATGTTAATTCCGAATGGATTTTGATATTTTACCTGCGGGCAACGCAAATGCGTCGATTATATTGGACAAACAGGATTAAGTTCAATAGATGTAGTGCTTACTTTCTGACTCACCATATTGTAGGACTGGTGCTGGCCGTACAGAAGCGTTGAGGGAAAAACTAATACCGAGCGGGGATGACAGTGCGCTCTAATGCGCTTTGCTGTGGAATGAGCAACTGGTCCCCGTTGGGGTTCGAATCCTCCCTCGGGCATGGGTGTGTGTGCTGTTCTTAGCATAAGTTAAAGTAGTTTGTAAGTCTAGGGACTAATTAGTACTGCAATTTCTTCTCATAGCTTTACAAAAATTTCAACATTTGAATTTGAGAAACTAATAATCTACTAGAGATAAATTATTGAAAAGAATGGTGGTCGACAGCAATCAGTAGTCGTTAAAATGCTGTTCTTTATTTAAGCAGCTCCAGATTTCGATCAGTAACTAGCCATTATGGATGCAGCATTTCATAAGAAAATGTTTGTTGCACGCCATGGACATGTCCGTAATGTAGGGCAAGGGTGGGCACGTGAGCTGCCCCAACTCTTGTGGCGCTGTGCTGTGCCTCACAGACGAATGGAGGAGGCGGCCGCGGGTGGTCGCTCAGCTTGCCCGCAGGGAGTTCATCCCCACCTCTGCGCTAATACCGCAAGCAAGGCACGCAGCGAAACGAGCTTTTCTAGGTTGCGGTCTTAGTGTTTTCGGTGACGAAGTTTCACTAGCGTTCGTGGTACAATAAAAGTAGAGAGAATAAAATGGCTAAGGAGGAGTTAAGATCCTCAAAACGAAAATGATCACCCTTCGAAATATTAGATCTTGCATCTCTAACTTAACTTAGAAGTCAAATAAGTGTCTTCAGTATAACTTTGATTGATGCTCATAAACTAATAGCCGATGTTTTTGACACTGTTTTTGGCGTTTAATACAAAACTGATGCTGTGGATGTAGCAAATTCTAGGATGGTCATTCGCACTGTTTTCGAATACAGCAATAGTTACAAATAAAACAACTCTTGCAAATGAGACATTGAGGAATGAATTTATGTAATGAATTTGTTGGAGTCTTACACGTTTTGTTAGAAAATTCTGTACTGGATTTAGTAACTTACATAGATTTTAAACTTATTTAGCATAGTAGTCTAAATATATGCAACGATATTCCTCAGTTGCTGATTCCGTTTGGTATATTCTGTCACAAAGATAAGAAATTTCAGTTTTTTGTAAATGAAATTTTTTATTCCTTTAGTAAAAAACCATATTGATTGAAAATTGTTTTATTAATTATTGACGCGTTTCGCCCTTTAGCAGGGCATCTTTAGATTATCTGCGTGACAGAATTTTCACAAAATTACAAGGCGGAATTACAAACGGGTATAATGATACATGGGCTTAATTTGTATTAAGAAGACAGTATAAATGGTAAATAAAGCTTACAATGCGCTCTCCGAAGTGTGACACCGTAAGATGTTTTGCGGTGTTTCTATTTTTTTGGAATTTTTGGATTTCCTTGTAGCCCTACAAATGATCGGTTAACCACGAATTACAGTTGGAACATACTCGGTAAAGATGTGAGAAACATAAAACCGATTTTTAAGATTACCTTAATAGAAGCGAAACGCGTCATTAATTAACAAAACAATTTGCAATCAAGACGGTTTTTTACTGAAGGAATATTTATTCTGACTGATTGCTGTACACCATGGACTGGGAATCATTTTATTTGAAAATTTTTATTCTTCATTACCATGGTATGAAATTCCTGTCCTATGTAACTGATTTTTTAAATTCTTCGACAACATTTATTTTCAAAAGTTGGCAGTTTCTGATGATATATGCCAAACTGATTTACCATTTCTGTATTGGGCAATCACAGTTCAATGCCTAAATTCAGTAGGAGCTTGGTGAGTTTCACTCAAGTCAGGTGCTGAGGGAGAGGTTCCTCAGTATTGATGATATTGTGATTTCAAAAACAAAATTTCACACACTGACAACTATTTACAAATAAAAAGTCTGTTTTGCAGTGTAATGATTGACGACAAAGACTTTTGTGAAGGATGGAGTTTTTGCTACGTAATTGTTATAAGCTGTTATTACGTTTTCCTTCAATAGTGCTTCTGTACAGCATGAACTTTTTCTTTATGGCTACAATTCTTGTAACGCTATGCACATGTTGTAGGTATTCTGTCGTTAGTATTTATTGCAGCATCGTGCTACATTAATTACAACTCAATTTAATGTAATTAAATTCTCAAACGTCATCTGCTGAGTCTGTATTACTGGCAGTCTTCAGTAGTATTCGCGAGGAAGAGAATGTGAGCTGCGCGCGCCATTACCGTATCTCACGCGCCCACCTCTGTTGAAAATGTTTAAATATTTGTATAGCTTATGGGCAAAATGAAATACAGACGACTAAAAAATGAGATTGACAGGAAGTGCAAAATGGCTAAGCAGGAGTGGCTAGAAGCCAAATGCAAATCTGTAGAAGAATGTATAACAAGGGGAAAAGTAGATACCGCCTACAGGAAAATAAAAGAGACATTTGGGGACAGTAAAAGCAGCTCTATGAATATCAAGAACTCAGATGGGAAACCAGTTCTCAGCAAAGATGGGAAAGCTGAAAGGTGGAAAGAGTACATAGAGCAGCTCTACAAAGGAAATGAACTTAGAGGCGATGTTGTAGGAAGGGAAGAGGAAGTAGATCAAGATGAAATAGGAGATACTATATTGAGAGATGAATTTGACAGAGCCTTGAAAGACCTAGGGCGGAACAAGGCCCCAGGAGTAGATGACATACCCTCAGAGCTACTAAAGTCTCTGGGAGAGCCAGCCATGACAAGGCTATTTGAACTGGCGTGTAGGATGTATGAGACAGGCGAAATGCCCTCAGACTTTAAGAAAAATGTAATAATCCCCATTCCAAAGAAATCAGGCGCAGACAGGTGTGAAAATTACAGAACAATCAGTTTGATAAGTCATGGTTGCAAAATTTCAACACGAATTATCTACAGGAGAATGGAAAAGCTGGTAGAAGCTGACCTCGGGGAAGATCAGTTTGGATTCAGGAGGAATGTTGGAACCCGGGAGGCAATAATCACTTTACGTCTTATCTTAGAAGATAGATCAAGGAAAGGCAAACCTACATTTTTAGCTTTTGTAGATTTGGAGAAAGCATTTGACAATGTTGACTGGAATACACTCTTTCAAATTCTGAAGTCAGCTGGGGTAAAATATAGGGAAAGGAGAGTTATTTACAACTTGTACAAAAGCCAGACTGCAGTTATTAGACTCGAAGGGCATGAAAGGGAAGCATCAGTTGGGAAGGGAGTAAGACATGGTTGTAGCCTTTCTCCGATGTTATTCAATTTGTACATCGAGCAGGCGGTGAAGGAAAGCAAGGAAAAATTTGGAATAGGGATTAAAGTTCAGGGGGAAGAAATAAAAACATTGCGTTTTGCTGATGACATTGTAATTCTGTCAGAGACAGCAAAGGACCTGGAAGAGCAGCTGAATGGAATGGACAGTGTGTTGAAGAAAGCGTATAAAATGAACATTAACAAGAGCAAAACAAAAATAATGGAATGCGGTCTTAGAAAATCAGGCGATGCTGAAGGAATTAGATTAGGTAACGAAACAATGAAGGTGGTAGATGAGTATTGTTACTTGGGTAGTAAAATAACATGCGATGGTCGCAGTACAACGGATATAAAATGCAGAATGGCAATGGGAAGAAAAGCATTTTTGAAAAAGAGAAATTTGCTAACATCGAATATTAATTTAAGGGTAAGGAAGTCTTTTCTGAATGCATTTGTGTGGAGTGTTGCCTTGTACGGGAGTGAAACATGGACGATAAGCAGTGCGGACAGGAAGAGAATAGAGGGTTTTGAAATGTGGTGCTACAGAAGAATGCTGAAGATTAGGTGGGTAGATTGCATAACTAATGAAGAGATACTGAACAGAATTGGAGAGAAAAGGAATTTTTGGCAAACCCTGACTAAAAGAAGGGATCGCTTGGTATGACACATTCTTAGACATCGAGGAATCGTAAATTTAACATTGGAGGGAAGTGTGTGGGGTAAAAATTGCAGAGGGAGACCAAGAGACACGTATAGTAAGCAGATTCAAGTGGATGTGGGTTGCCCTTCTTATGAGGAGATGAAAAGGCTTGCTCAGGATAGAGTAGGGTGGAGAGTTGCATCAAACCAGTCTCCGGACTGAAGACCATAACAACAACATAGCTTATGGGACTTAACTACGGGGTCATCAGTCCCTAAACTTACAAACTACTTATGAACTACCTTATACTAAGGACGGCACAGATATCCATGCCCGAGGGGGATTCGAACCCCCGACCGTAGTGGCCGTGCAGGCCGTGCCTGCGCGCCGCAGTCCGCTCGGCCACTCGGCCCTCAGCCACCTCTGTCCAAGATTGTATGACCTTCGTAAAGTTCATACGAAAGGGATCATTCTTAAGTCCATTTTGTGTAACAGTGTATCATTTAGCAAAATACCTTGCTGGGTTGTTGAGCCCAATGGTAGGTCCCAGTGAAGATCACATGAACAACTCGGCAGATTTCATACGTCGATTAGATGTATTGCGTTCGAATTACTCTGACAGTTTACTCAGTTTTCATGTAGATTCTTTCTTCACTCTAAATAAGATTATGTTTGGTGCTAACAAATTTATTTCGACATGAGTTGACTTTCACCTACATGTTATACAATGAATACACAGATGGAGCAGCGATGGTAGCCCACTTTCCGGTATCAACGCCAATTTATTTGTGGAGGACGTGGTGGAAGTTGCCCCAAAGCTAGCGACATTGAAACCCGTGTATGTTTTTTATATTTGTGGCCGATACTTTTGCTGTTTGGCCTTATGGTAGTATGTCGTGTCAAACTATTTCATTGTTGGCTGTGTATTGACTAGTTTATACATTAAGAGTGATACATCTCGCCCCACCGAATAGCGCCTTTCTTTTAATGATTTCCACACCAACTCGTGCATAAATTCCGCGACACTCTCTCCCCTATATCGTGATAATACAAAACGAGTGACCTTCTCTGAACTTTCTGTAACTCGTTCGTCAGTCCCAAATGTTCTGGATCCCACAATGCGAATCAATACTTCAAAATAGGTCGCACAAGTGTAGAGTAGGCTGTTTCTTTAGTAATATTATTGCATCTTCTAAGTGATCTGCCAATGAAACGTAGCCTTTGGTTCGCCTTTCCATTCTGGAGTTTTTGTTCTTTGGTTTTTAAAGGGGGCTAAACGGCTAAGTTATCAGTCCCCTGTTCCCAGCTAACAGAGCACATCATTTGATTAGCGATTAAAAATGAAGGACTCCACATCTAGTACACGAGATGGTCAAAGTCACAATGAGTACTAAAACGACAACATAAAAAGGAAAACCACGAGATTGGGAACCAAATAGACAACAGTACTAAAATAGCACAGCAGAATATTGTGCCTGGCTGATCGGAAGGATAATAACGGACGAGGCAGCCATTCTGCACGTAGTAGAACTGCCAGTGAAAGATAGGACTGACAGGACGAAATTGATAACATATTAAAACCGTTTGAATGGTGGATGCCTGAAAGATCAGGCTTGGGTACACACCATTAAATCACATCATAAAAACCAGACGCGCAAATAAAACGTAAAACACGGTCACTCATAGCAGCATCGTCTCCTAGCACAAAAGAAAGCGCATCTGGCAGATTAAAATATTGTCGCAAGGCAACTAAAAGTGGACAATCCACCACAATGTGCACCAATGTCAGAATGCGCCACAGATACACTGTGGCGCGTCCTCTCACCGAAGGAGGTGGCCATGTGTCAGCCAGATGTGGCCAATTCGCAGGCGACAGATAACAACCGATTCCCTACCAGATGACTGCAGTGACGACTTTCCAGGTGGCCGTAGATAGCTTCACTGCACAGAGCTTGTTTGGTTGAGCCGAGTTAGCCCACACTGAATTACAAAGGCCAAGTATCTTCCGATGGAAATCCAGTCGCAGGTCGCTCTCCGGAAGACCCATTTCCAACGGACTGGAGGTTGTAGCCTGGTTAGCCGGCTGATCCACGTGTTCGTTTCCAGGAATGCCGATGTGGCCCGTGGTGCAAACGAAGTCCACAGAGCTACCAACGGGTGTGTTGAAAAACACTTTCCGAGGGCTTGTAAGCCACTCAGGGAGTCAGAATAGATAACCATAGACTCCCCAGGGCAGGCTCTGAGATGTTCAAGTGCCCGAAAAATAGCAACCAGTTGCGCAGTGAACACGCTATTCCCACAGGGCAGTGAATGCCGTTCGATATGCTCACCGTGGGCATAAGTATACCCAGCATGGCCGTCGACTAGGGAACCATCCGTGTACACAACTTCCGCGCCACAGAACGACTCCAAAACCACCTGAAACTGGCGACGGAGATTCAGCGGTACAACAGAGGCTCTCGAGTTATGCGACAAGTCCAGCTGAAGCTGCAGACGTGGAAGGGACCAAGGAATGGTACGGCAAGGGCAGTGAAAAATGGGAGGGATGGAAAGGGACTCAAGCGATGACAGGAGGGAACGAACACGAACCGCGATGGGGAGACCCGACCTCAGCCGTCGTCGTGGGTACGGGAGTGCTGCAGCTGGGAAAAGAAGCCTGTGATTCGGATGGTGAGGTGATGCATGAACGTGGGCAGCATAGGATGATAATAGCTGCTGCCGGCGAAATTGTAGGGGAAGGACTCCAGATTCAGCAAGAAGGCTTGCCACTGGTCTTGTCCAAAAGGCCCTGGTCGCTAAACGCCCGCCACTATGAAGGATAGGGTCCAAGACTCGCAATACAGATGGGGCTGCTGATTCGTACACAAAGCTTCCATAATCGAGGCGTGATTGAATGAGAGCCTTATAGATCTGAAAAAAACTTGGTCGGGCGGCTCCCCAATCAGTGTAGCCGAGGCATCGTAAAATATCCATGTATCGTCAACACTTCTGCTTGAGCTGACGAAAGTGTGGAACCCAACTGAGCTGGCTGTCGAAGAGCATGCCGAAAAACCGGCGATCTCTTCAACACGAAGCAGTTCGTCGTACAAATGAAGCTCTGGGTCCAAATGGACAGCTCGATAGCGGCAGAAGTGCATCATCCGAGTTTTCGATGGAAAGAATTGCCACCCATGGTTTGAGGCCCACGACTGCGCCTTGTGGATGGCTCCCTGCAGACGTCTTTCAGCTACACCAATTCTAGCAGAGCTGAAGTATAAACAAAAGTCATCGACGAACAAGGAAAAGAAACTGACGACCCCAATGCCTCCGCAAGACCATTGATTGCAATTAAAAAGAGAGGGACACTAAGGATGGACCCCTGTGGGACTCCGCTCTCCTGGACTCGGGGGGAGCTGAGGGAGGTACCAACCCGTACCCGAAAAGAGCGGAAGGAAAGAAAGTTTTGAATAAAAAGCGGAAGCGGACCCCTCAAGCCCCAACCATGCAGTGCAGCCAGAATGTGGTGGCGCCAGGTGGTGTAGTAAGCCTTCCTGAGGTCAAAAAGACGGCAACAAGGTGCTCACGCCTTATAAATGCCGTACGGATGACAAATTTTAGAGCCACCAGGTTATCTACAGTGGAGCGGCCTTGGCGGAAAGCCCCGTCGAGTATCCACATAAGCCGCCGACTCACCATACGTTCTAAGAGCTTTCAAAGGACGTTGGTGAGGCTGATTGGGCGGTATCAGCCTCCTGTGGATCAGCAGCAGGCTTAATCACCAAGATAATGTTGCTTTCCCGCCAATGTGACAGGAGAACCCCCTCTTCCCACAGATGGTTGAATAAGGCGAGAAGCTGGTGTTGGAACTATGCTGGAAGGTGCCGGATGAACTGGCTGTGGATCCTGTCAGCTCAAGGAGAGGTATCGGGGCAGTTTGGAATTCCCATTCACTGAAAGGGGAATTGTACGTTTTTTCCCAGCGCGTATGGAAGGACTGCCGGTGCCGTTAAACCCGCTCTTTGACTGCACGGAAGTCTGCACTGTATGCTGCAGTTTCGGAGATGCGAGCATAATGCTCCGCCATATGCTAAGCAAACGACCCTCCATGACGCATCTAATGGCTTCAGTCTGCTGCTGATCTCGTCGTGATCGGTCGGTATTACTGGGGTCCCAAGGTCTATTCGGTCGGATTTTATAGACACTGACGGAGGAACACTCGCAAGGAGAATGCCATGTTGTTGACAGTTCACTGCAAAAGTATACTATCGCTAATTCAGCCCAAATGAAACGCCCCCTCAATTAATGGTTGCGTAAGCAGTCGCGTCTACTGGCATTGCAAGTGATGCAAACGAACATATCCTGCGTTATACAGAAAAAGCATGTTGTGCCTATTGTTGAAATTAAGCAACGGTTCTTGCAAATCCTGGTAAACGAATAACTTCAAGCTTTATCATAGGTTCAATTGGCGGGAGGTCAGCTGATCTTGCTGGTCACTACAATTATACACTACGGAGGGTATATTGTGTCATACAGCCAGTTGTAGGCGCGGATTGTCCTGTTGAGAAATCTCAACGCCTTCTTGTCGAAGAATCACCAGTATAATTCTGATAACAGCTTTTGCATTGTAATGGGTACTGGTTACTTCATCCTGCAGAAAAAACAACTGTGACAGCGAGTTGTAACCTAACGGGCTCTCGCACCATGAAGCTTGGAATGAAACTTGTGTCCATTTGGAACAGACTGCTCACTGGTCTACGTCATAAATGTGTATGACCATCGCCTGCATTCTTAATCTCATCACTAAATACAACAAAATGCCATTCAATCTCCAGGTAACTTCTTCACGCCACTAGAGCAGCCATGCTTGGCAGTGGTGTCGTCTCAATGGAAGCTTGATCAGAGGCACTCGTAATCTCGATCCTGCTGCAAGCAGGCGGATTGCAATGGCCGGTGGTGTCGCAGGAAGCAGAACATGTATCTGGCTTTTGCTCTTCAATGTTCGATTGGCCATTGCTTCTTGCAAAATGTGATGATCTTAACATGCATCTTAAGTACGCAGATGCCCAGAATCTGGCGTACAAGTATGGGGATGTTGCACAAACCACTTTGGAAAGCGACTACACACCATATGTACAGTACATTGTACTCGACGCGTTTATCATATGTTTGTAGATCTTATGGGACTTGACTACGAGGTCATCAGTCCCTAAACTTACAAACTACTTATGAACTAACTAATACTAAGGACGGCACAAATATCCATGCCCGAGAGGGTATTCGAACCCCCGAGCGTAGTGGAGCGCCTCAGTCCCCTCGGCCACCGCGGCCGGCGTTATGTCATTCCAGCATCTCGCTAGCCAAATATACGACTTTGTTAAATGGCTAAAATAATTGTTTAACAGGTATGTGTACATGTAGGTAGGGGATGGTTTTACCATGGAATTAGTACTGCAAACACTCAATCCAGTTAGTATCTGTAGGGTACAAACATAGTTGGCACATGTCTTCCATGAGTGAGAGAAGATAACACGTGATGATATTTTATCTTTCAAAGATTTTATCATGACCTCAGTAAATAAATATATGTATGAACAGAGGTCTTGGAAGAAAAGCTCTTTTAAAATCCAAGCTGTTGGGCCGCAGCTATTTAAATTGGTGTCTGTCTTTGGGCAAGTGAGCATGAAAATGGAAAATGTCACCACATTTCCCTACCACAAACTATAGACGAGCCCAGCTAACATAATGAAATTCTGTGTCCTGGCACTATAGAAAGTTTGGTTATTGCTGCCTGTTTACAAATCTGGACCATTGTCGATGAAGTACGAGGGCGAGATCGTTGCAGGTTTGAGCCGTATTACTTCATGACCGAGCATGAATCGCGTTGTTTCGAAGGTCCACGTGGTCAAAATTGAAGTCCTGTCACAACAGGGTGGGTCGAGTAGCTATACATACCTGCTCCATTAATACAGCCTGTTTTTAGATGTACTCCATGTCAGTCATCGACCTGATGTGGGTCATCATGCCTAACTGCTGCTGAACGCTGCCTTCGCTGCCTCTGGAGCCTGACAGTCTCACAGTTGGGGGCCATCTGCTGGCTGACTTCTACCACTCCAGGCTGCATTCTGTGCTCGAGCGCCATCTTCCCTTGACCTGTTGACGCGCCGTCAGCTGTCTACTGACTGCTGCTGACTCGCCATCTTGGGCCAGTGGTTTTTTATCCCCAGCCACGCTTGGTTGTTCCCCCACCAGGCCGACCACGGACTGATAGCTGGCCAGCTTACCCCAAATTTGCTGCCGTTGCGTGTCTGTCCGATCTGAAGCATATCTGCCGAGGAGCTAACTTGCTTTTTATCACGACGCGGCCGTCTAAGAGTTGTGCTGGCCGCCTTGGCTGCCGCGCTAAGCGAAGCAAACACCACCGCACATGCTACTGGGCGCTGACAACAGCAACACAAAGCTTTTAACTGTTCTGTGAAGTCTCATGAATAAACTTGTTGCTATTTCTCAGTGTCCTCTTCATAAAAACACGATAGACCACACGCCTTAAAACTAGTGCTGCCCTGGAAACCATCTGTAACGTTTTTACGGCCTGCAAAGAGATCAACAAAGACTAGATACTTGATACCGCCAGAAGTTGCCAGTGGATTTAAGCGAGGTACTGGCACGTGATTTACATATCGTCAACACAGTGGAGTGAAAAAGAAACTATTTTCTCCGATTTTAGTTCTTCAGATGCGATGACAGACCGACTTGATTGGCAGAGGCATTTAAAATTGAATTTTGTTATAACTGATTAAGGCATAGAGGGAATGTATCGAAATGACTTCCGTTATGCATCTGGTTCAGAGCACCCAGTCTAAATGATTAGGTCGTAGTGCGCCCTGCATGGAGTCGTCACCAGTTATATGTTTCAAATATCGTATATATAGTCATACGTGCGATGAATATGCCTTGTTCATGATTAGGAGGACATACTGCATCATATTACAGCACTGTCTGTTTGCCTTATTCTGTGTATCCTTTTTTTTTTTTTTTAAATTATGTAGTACATAAAGGTCTTATAACGAAAAATAAAGTTATCCAAAAAAGCAGATAGCAAACAAATTAACAAAAGAGGGCGCTATCAAAACACAAAACAGATTAGATCACTCTTGCAAAAGCAAAGAAAAAAATCATGCCAAATTCAAATAGACACACAATCACCAAGACTGGCAGTCTTTTACAAACAGTCGATATTTAACTCGAAATTCAACGTGAGACGCTTATGATAGTTTCCATAACGAAACCATGTCACGTAACTTGGTGGAAATTCCTAAACGATTCAGCTCGTATGTAAAGTATACTCACGAAAAAACACAACCAACACCTTCACTATGCGATAGCAACGTTGATGTTACTGATGAAAATTGTGATAAAACAGAATTGCTGAACACAGCCTTCAGAAATTCATTCACCAAAGAGGACGAAACAAATACTCCAAAATTCCAATAAAGAACAGCTGACTGCAAGCGTAATTTAGAAATAGATATCCTTGGAGTATTAAAAAAACTTTCACTTAACAAAAGAAAGTCTACCGGTCCAGATTGTTCACCAATTAGGTACCTTTCAGAATACGCTGATGCAATAGCCCTGTACGAGCCATCATATACAACCGTTCGCTCAGCGAAAGATCCGTACCCAAAGACTGGAAAGTCGCACAGGTCACTCCAATATTTAAGGAAGGCAATAAGAGTGATCCGCAAAATTGCAGGTATGTAATATTGACGTTGGTTTGCAGCAGGATTTTAGACCATATACTTTCTAGGGACTGATGACCCCGTAGTTAAGTCCCATAAGCTCTACAAACATTTGAACATACACTTTCCTCAAACATTATAAACTACCTCGAATAGAACGATCTATTGATCCATAGTCAACACGTGTTCAGAAAGTATCGTTCTTGTGAAACCCAGCTGGCTCTTTATTCACATGAAGTAATGAGTGCTATCGACAAGGGATCTCAAATCGATTCCGCATTTCTAGGTTACCGGAAGGCTTTTGACACTGTACCTCACAAGCTGTTCTAACCAAATCGCGTGCTTACGGAATATCGTAACAGTTATGCGGTTTGATTCGTGTTTTTCTGTTAGAAAGGACACAGTACGTTGTAACTGACGGAAAGTCATCGAGTAAAACAGAAGTGATATCTGGCATCCCCCAGTGAAGTGTTATACGGCCTCTACTGTTCCTTGACTCTATAAACGATTTAGGATACAATACAACCAGCTCTCTTAGACCGTTAGCGGATGATGCTGTCATTTATCGGTCAGTTGAGTTCACCCGAAGATCAAAAGCAGCTGCAAAATGATTTATATAACATATCTGCATGGTGCAAAAATTGGTAATTGATCCTGAATAATGAAAAATGTGAAGTCATCAATAGGAGCACTAAAAGAAATCCGCTAAACATCATTTACACCATAAAATCAGTCAAGTCTACAGGCCATACATTCAACTAAAAACCTAGGAATAGAGATTACAAACAACGTAAATTGGAAAGAACGCATAGAAAGTATTGTAGGGAAGGCGAATCAAAGACTACTTTTCATTGGCAGAATGCTAAGTAGCATGACGATTTTCATTCACTGCATTCGTATGTCATCATATTATGGGGTAATTCATCATTGAGTAAAAAAGTATTTATTGCACAAAAGCGTGTAATCAGAATAATTGCTGGAGGCCACCCAAGATCATCCTGCAGACATGTATTTAAATATTTAGGTATCCTCGCATTATATATATTTACTTATGAAATTAGTTGTTAATAATGTAGCCCAGTTCAAAAGTAATTGCAGTGTGCATAGCTATAACACCAGGAGGAAGGATGATCTTCACGATGCAGGGTTAAATCTGTATTTGGCACTGAAAGGGGTGAATTATGCTGCCAATAAAGTTTTCGGTAACCTACCAAACAGCATCAAAAGCCTGACAGCTAGTCAACTAAAATTTAAAAATAAATTAAAAGAATTTATGAATATAACAACTTTTACTCATTGGATGAATTTTTAGATATAAATTAGTAAATCTAAAAAATAAAATATATAAAAAATAAAATATATAAAAAATAAAACACTAATAAAAAAATAAAAAAATATATTTGTGTCATTTAATATTCTGTGTAATATAATACTTTGTACACGCATCTTTTATTAACCTGACACGTTCCACATCATTACGAAGTGTTGTACTAATGATCTATGGAACAAGTATTAATCTAATCTAATCTAAACATATGATTTCTGAACGGAAAATGAAAGACTTTCCGTTATGAAAATTTGCAGAGTGCTGGAGCGAAAGCAGCAAGTACTTTATGACCTACAATGAATTTTCTGTTAGCATTGGAGTGTGCGCTGATATGAATTATGCTGACAAGTTAAAATGTATCTGGAAAGGTGCCTTTCTGCTATTTGAACTACCCAAGCGTCAATAGTCGTCGCCCACGAGATGAAATGGTCCAAAGTTCGATTTACTGTCTGTTATACAATCGTAATTTGCCAGCATGTTTCACACGATGATTTGCAAGCATCCAATATTTGACTTATCTCACTTTTATATATGGGGGGCAGCTGTAACAAGTTGTCTACAAAGAATCTATAACGATTCCCCAAGAGATGAAATGGCGTGTAACGCACAGGTGTACCGCAGTATGTCCAAATGAAAATAACATTCTGTATCGTGTGTTCAAAATAGCTTTAATCAAATTGTCGTTTCAGAAAGTCAACATTTTGACCACTTAATTATAACAAACACGTAACCGAAAGAAGCGTTTGCTTGTATTTGGAGTAGTAGGACAGACGCTTAATAGATCTCACCTCCTGAAGCAGGGCAGTGGTTTGCTGCGTTGTTACCTTCTTAGTGCCAGCAGTTTCCACATTTATTATGTTGTAGACAGCGCTTTCCAATGACCTGGAAATGAGTGTCCGTTAAAAACGAATTGTGTATCATAATTTGGGCAACACTAACAGCTAAGAATAGCTTTTGCGCGTATGTACTCAGCTTAGTGGCGGGCGCTCTCGCCGGACGTATGTGGGTGGCGTGGCCGCGTCCACCCAGGTGTGTTCCGCAGCGCCGCCCAATATTGGCTGTCAGCCACGTCATCGCTCCCGTGGCCAAGCTAAGCCGACACCACGCGCGTCTCGTGGAAGCAAAAACCTCCCATCACACTCACTCTATATGTAGCCTCAACTTCGGCACGTCACCAGCCAGTCACTGAGAGTTTGTTCCTATTTCCCTGTGGTTTTTTTTTTTTCAGTGGTGCTCGGGTTGCTCTAGGCTTGAACTTTGGTTTGTTTCTTTCATTATTAATTCATTCCCACGAGTTTCACTACGAGGGCGAGCTGTCAGCGGACTATTGCCGTTCTCCAGCCTGTAACATAAATAAAGCATACAAGCTTAGTAAAGATCAGTACAAAGTATGTATATGTTGAAGAAATGTTCTCGTATTATCAGCCCAGTCGTGATGTCGTATTGTCGCAACGTTTCTACGAATCTCCCACTCGTAATCTTCAGGTGAACACATGTTTTGTATCGACCCCTTGAATTTCTCAACTTGTATCACAAATTCTTCTTCAACTCAGTCTTACATTTCAATAAGTAACCGTCATCTCATCATTAGATTTTGAGGTCAAAATACTATGTCTGTTCGGTGTACGTTTATCACGTCTGAACCACAAGACATGAAGAGCTAAAAATTTTTACAGTTACTACTGTCTACCCGGGGAAGGCTTTAGGCACGGTTTTATGGCGATATATATATATATATATATATATATATATATATATATATATATATATATATATATATATATATATATTAATGTGAATGTCTGTTCGGTGTACGCTTATCACGTCCGAACGACAAGACCCAAAGACTTAAATATTTGTACAGTTACTAATTTATACTTCAGGAAGGTTTTAGGCACGGTTTTATAGCGATCTGATAGATATTTAGTAATCTGAAGAATATAACGCGAAGTGCGGAACAATAATAACTCTTTGAAAATTATATTTACTCTTTGAAAATGGTTTTATTGGTTGCATTGTTCTTGAGGGTAGATAATAATAAAAGGGTGGAGTATATTGGGATGAAAAGTTATCGGTGTATATAAAATTCTACGTGTGTGTGTTAATATTTCGCTCTGCTGCGAAAACTATTGAACGCAAAGGAATGGTGTGTGTGCAATTGTTGTCCGAAGTCTCCCGTTGTACACCGTAGTAGTTCCATGCCGATAGCTATAAGAGGGTGGAAGATATGGTGGTTGAAAGTCGTCAAATTAAAAAAAAAATATCAGACTGAAGGCCACCGATGACGTTTGCGACTCTATAGCAAGGAAGTTACATGCAGCGAAACGTGATGCCACAGACCGTATCTTAGGTCTATGCTTGCTACAATGTCTTCAGCTCTTTCTCTGTAAGGAAATATAAGAATAAATAAATAAAGCAGTAAAAAAGAAATCTCTTTTAATACATCTCTTTAAAAAATCGATTTGACGTTTCGCGCATTACATCAAGTGTAATGTGATAGCTACAAGGGGGGTGGAATGTATGGTGGTTGAAAGTCGTCAAATTATTTAAAAAATTCTGACTGAAGGCCAGCGTTGACGTTTGCGACTGTAGAGGAAGGAGGTTACATACAACGAAACGTGATGCCACAGACCATATCTTTGGTCTATGCGTGCTACTATGTCTTCAGCTATTTCTCTGCAAGGATAAGCATACGAATAAGTAATTACAAGAATAAATAAATAAACCAGTATAAAAGAAATTTCTTTTAATACATCTCTTTAATAAAATCGATTTGACGTTTCGCGCATTATCTATCATAATCAACACTCCAGAGGAGCGGCGGGTTGAAGCTAGTTTCGTAATATAATTCCCTCCCCCAAAAACAACCCGATTTGACAGTACACTGTTATATTACCTTCCTTATACTTCTGCAGATATGTATCTTTCAACATCTTTCCAATATACTGGCCACCCAGTTCAGTTAAATTGCATATACATGTACTTCACTACAACTGTGCCTGTTTGTGAGTTACAGGGGGTTGGGGGGACTGCAGCCCCCTTCCCGCTCCCTCTGTATCAAACTGCCCCAAACTCTGATTTCAAATTAGGCATCCTAAGCAGAGATATTTATTTTCCTCTCACTGAATATACGTATAAATTTACATTTAATTTAAATTTGTGGATTAATATCCACAGACTATTAATTCATTGTTACTCTACTAACTTTATCATGTAGGCTTGTTAATTTTGGAAAAAAGTTTTATTTATTGAAACTTTTGAAACATTTCTCACTGAATAGTTATTCTAATCATGTTGCTGTTCTTTTCATCTTAACTCCAACATCCGTTAATTCGGAGCTAGTGAATGGCATTATTAGTTACTTGAGTTGGGCACGTCGGTATGAACTTTCTAATTACAGCATATATTTCAAACAAAGCAAAATTTCTTCATTTCTTTAGACCAGTACATTACCGAAAACATGCAAACATTGACAGATACTGACAGTGGTGTTAAATGTTTTAAAGTAGACGATGAACCTAAAAAACAAAATGGTAATATGGTGTTAACAAAGTAGAAGGTAGTAACGGTAGGAATATTTTTTTGTCTTTGGTGGATAATATAAAATAAGCAGATTTGAAGACGGATTTATTTTCGAATGGAGTCTTTTAGTGAAAATATGTTTTATTCTGAAACGTCAGTTCCTGGGTTAAATGATGTGATGTATATTAAATGAAGTGAAACCACGTTTATGTGTGTGTGTGTGGGGGGGGGGGGGGGGGGACGAGCTTATGGTTTTACGTACCGTCGACAGCTTGGTCACTGGAGACGGAGCTAACGCTCGGGGTATTTGGGGAAGGATTGGGAAGGAAATCGGCCATGCCCTTTGAAAGGAACCATCCCGGCATTTACCTGGAGTAATTTAGGGAAATCACGGGAAACCTAAATTTGGATGGCCGGAGGTGGATTTGAACCACCATCCTCCCGAATGCGAGTCCAGTGCGTTACCACTGCGCCACCTCGCTCGGTGCCACGTTTATGTCACAAGTTGAAAATTTTCAAATCTATAAAGAAAACCCTCGATATATTTCCATTTCTGTGAACGAAATTGTGAAAGCAGTTGAAATCGTACCAATATTTACGACAGAATGTGAATTTGGGTTTAGTGCCATGAATTTAACGGTGACAGATAAAAATAATTTACAAAAATCCTACACTGTCAAACCTATATTATTTCAATAAATGAGTCTCCTCTTCATTGATTCAAAATTAAGAAACCAATTGACAAACTTTTGAACCTTCAGGAAGAGTTTCATTCATCACGTCACTTCAGTTAAGCTATATACTGTTGTACGATTTTGTAAGTATGATTTACCTGTAACGTACTTTTTAAGATACAGTAAGAAAGTAATAACAAATTGTACACAGGAAGTTAACATTCATTCAGGAGAGTGGACAGATGAAGATTTAGCTACTGTCGTTATTTTACCATAAATATGACTTCAGCCCCCTGTAATGTAATGACATTGTAACGAAAGGCCCAGTATCTCTGTTGTAGGTTTAAAAAGAAATCACAAGTCGAAAGAGAATTATTATCCCACCAAATTCTACATCTGCTTCACTGGATGTCGAAAACTAATGTTCTGATAAAATAATCACTAAATATCATAAAAGAAAATCTCTTAAAACATAGAAACATTTCCATCATGGGAAAAAACGAAATTATTGATCTCCTAACTACCATCTTATAAAAGAACTATTTCGTTAAATAAAAGGTTTCCGCTTGGTATGCGATGAGAGATGTTTCTTTTATTAAATTTCAAAACATATCGATTTCGTCCCTATGATGGGACCTCATCAGTGCTAGGTGTGATTTTCTTGGTGATACATTCCTTGTTGAAGTGGATGTGTTGACTTGTAATCGCCAGTCTGACCTTCAGATTCTTGAATTTAAAAAATGCTGCACATGCTCAGCTAGGCAAAATATTCTTGTAACTAGATTCCATTTTGTGCCAGCCCACCACAGAATTATAATTATAGGGACGAAATCGATATGTTTTGAAGTTTAATAAAAGAAACATCTCACATCGCCTACCAAGCGGAAACCTTTTATTTAATTATAATTCTGTGGTGGGCTGGCACAAAATGGAATCTAGTTACAAGAAGATTTTGCCTAGCTGGGCATGTGCAGCATTTTTTAAATTCAAGAATCTGAAGGTCAGACTGGCGATTACAAGTCAACACATCCACTTCAACAAGGAATGTATCACCAAGAAAATCACACCTGGCACTGATGATGTCCCATCATAGGGACGAAATCGATATGTTTTGAAGTTTAATAAAAGAAACATCTCACATCGCCTACCAAGCGGAAACCTTTTATTTAATTATAATTCTGTGGTGGGCTGGCACAAAATGGAATCTAGTTACAAGAACTATTTCGAATCAACAATAAAATTTATACTGAAGTGGACGGTGTAGCAATGGTAAATTGCATAGTAAGTACATTATGAGATATATTCCTAAATACCCAGAAGATAAGCTATTCACATTGAAGAAGCAATTTTCAAACGAAATTATTTATTATTACCGATAAGTAGACGATAACCTGATGCTTATAAATAGAACCAACGATGACATACAAAAGGTTATTTTTATGCGATCTACACCATAATATAAAATTCAAAATCGAGGTTGAAATCAATAATTCAACTTTTAGGTCTAACTGTTACTAAACATAATAACCGACACAAAGTGAAATATACAGAAAGCCTTCCACCACATATTGTATTATCCTATGTGAGATAAATTAGCATATTTCAACTCAATGGTCATCAGACTAATCAATTTACCTGTAAAGAAAGAAGCAGTTGATAAAGAACTAGAAATACTTCAGTACATAGCCTACAAAAACAATATTGATTTTCATATTGTCAGTTATAGAAAAAACAAATAACCCTAAAAAAGATGAAACACACAAAGGCATCCACCCACTAGAGCAGACGAAATACATACCGAATTTAAATACATGCCCACTATATATCTTGGTAATATTTCCAACAATATTAACGGATTTTTTCAAAAATACCATAATTAAATTCGCCTTTCGCACTAACAGCAATTTAAGAACAAAACTACACTTCGCAACCACTAAACTTATCCCGTAAGTACAGCCAGGAATTTACAAAATCACGTGTGACACTGAATATCTTTTACATTGGTCAGATTGGACGGAATTTCATCACAATTTTTCACCAACACGTAAGAATAAGCGAAAACAACCAGTCAAGTTTCTATGCAAATCTAAAGAAACGAAAGCCATTGAGCACATAATACAGAAAACGCACTAACACTAATACTTAAAATACCAAACAGGTTGGAACTGAATAACTTGGGGGAGCGTGAAATATATAATCACACAAAAAATTATCCTTATGATATACATTATGAATAAAACAAGTTTAAACATATAAATTATCTAGTTAATTTTAATGATTTCATCAATGATCAGGGATGAGAACCAAATCTGTGACGAACTATCAGAGATAGCTAAAAATATAATCCTCTCTGATGAGTGTAAACATTAAACGTCCCTGGTGACGTAGTTGATTACACTAGAAATATGAAACATGTCCGCAGAACTGTTAAACATACAGTAAAATGTAATATATATATATATATATATATATATATATATATATATATAATTTAACATCATACCACTTCAAGGTATAGAAAACTTAACAGCAAAAAAGTATAGAATTGGAAAATTCTTGAATAACTCATAAAATAAACTAAGACAGTACCACCAGATGTTATGTATGAACGTCAGAACACCGTAAACGTAAGTGAAATTTTCATATGTTATTCGTAGTAACATACGAAATTAACATATTTACTCTTATATACACGCAGACGCTTGAGAAGGGCAAACTGCTGAGACAGCTGTTGCAACAACTATTACATTTACAGCAGTGATACTGTGCCATTCAGTACAATGTCTTTTAAATACACGTACTTCAGTTCGGGCCCAACATTCAGGAAACTAACTATAATAGTTTGAAAATCGCTGTGAATTCAAAGAAACCTCAAAAATCTGGTAGCATTCCAAAATCAAACACGAAGGAGGACCTGAGATATGGCCGGCCGCGGTGGCCGAGGGGACTGAGGCACTTCAGTCACGGTCTGCACGGCCACTACGGTGGGGTTGGAACACTTGCGGGGAGTGATACTTGCGCGGAGTGACACTTGCGCGGAACCCGGGACCCTTGGGGCGGCTAATGGCTTTTCCTGGGTACAGGAACACCAAGAAGTCTAGCACTGCTGTTGTCAAGTTTCCACACTGTCAACATAACACGAAACTCAGTGAAATTGCACAACCCTTTTAAAGCTGAAGAGCAATATACTAACTTGTTCTAACTACATATGAATTCGTTGAGTGTTCCTCCTGAAATCAAAAAGGTATTTTAATAGTGATAATGTTTGGAGAGTTATTAAGACATTCTCTGCTACTACAAGACGATGACTTTCCACAGTCATAACTCCTAAAAGCATATTATTCAGAACACTAAGCATATCAAGACACCTGCGCAAGCAATAAATATATTAGGCATCCTGCACAGATACGTTGATGTAATTGACCGCTATGTAGTTAACACCACTATCACGCTACTTCCATCTCTTTAAAAATAGCTACTATGCTTTTTAATAGGAGACGCAACCTTAAACCTACAATTAAAAAACGTTAATAATAAGTCAATGAGTATTTTACATACTTGGAGCGTTTATTCATAGACCCCAAAACAATTTGGCTGTATTCGAATTAGAAATACATCTAAGAAATGTATGAAATACGGAATGTGTAAGGGAATGTCACACACCGAAAAATGCTAAAGATAAATTCTATTTTCCATCACCGTCATATAGAACCATTTTTACTCCGAACTTGGCATAAACCAACAGGGAGAAACAAGTTGCAAGACTTTCAGGAAAAAATGAAGCGAAATTGACAGCCAATAGTTGGTTATAAATTACATTGCCTGTTAACTGTATAAATATAAATTACGGAATACGCGGAACTCCTGTTCAGTACAGTCAGAAAGGTCTAAGGTAATAGGCAGTGGTGTACAATCAGATATCCGTATCACTCTCCTCCTCAAGAAGTCTGTGTGAAGATTTATATTCAGAACATTCAAGAAAAAGGTGTTGAAACTACAAGAAGCAGCTCATTTACTCAGGAAGGGAAAACGTTATGGTGCCCATAAATTTGAATGGCTGTATCTCTTGTAGTAACATTCATTTTTGGATAAAATGTTAAAATCCAAAATACCAGAATTTTGTTTTTCTAAACTCAGTGCCAACTTTTTTTGTCGAAATTTTTGCAGGAAGTAGTCTCGACGTGATTTCATACTTCTATGCATTAATATTATCAAACATGTAATTTGTGTCACAAATTGCGCGGCCGGTCCGGTCGGATTTTTTAGTCCTTCCTCGGACATGGGTATGTTTGTTTGTACCTTGCCTACATTATTTTAAGTAAGATTAAGTAGTGTAAGTCTAGCGACCGATGACCTAAATAGTTTGGCCGCATAAGACTACACATATACACGTAATTTATTTATTTCATCATCACATTTAAGTACTAATAATTAAAGAAACTTAAATGTAGAAATTTGAAATAAATACTGAAAACAAATGATTGGTATGTCTCATAAAATGAATGCACATAACCGTTGAATTATGTCTTGTGAATGTACCTACAAAATCTGCCATATGAAAATTATAGTGTGAGTCCCAAATTTGTTTTTTATGTAATAACATTAAAAACATATTAAAACTCGAGAACTCGAAAACCAGCGAAGTTATGGACTTGAAGCGTTTTGTGTTGCTAAATCTTTACATAGTAGACACGATTTTAAAATTTGGTTGCTATTGCCAAAGTAGACGAAACGTTAAATTTTTTGGTGTAATCTTCGCCGTGTAGACTGTATGTTGTAGAAGTCTACGTCGAACCTAATTAGAATCATACCTCTGAGGAGAGAACGTTGTGTGCACTTCTCCTGCGTTTCCAGTCGCCGTGCTGTGCTACGTAACGACATCGTACCGTTCCACTTTACCGAGAGCTATATATGTATTGGTGTGATGTCTGTTCTTTCGAACATCACACCAATATATGTATCATTTAGACGCAAAGATTCTGGGCTCTGTTTTCATCGCTAACGCGACTAACCAACGTTAGACCTCGTGTGTAAACAGTTAAAGGTTATGAGTGCCACTGGAAAAATGCATAAGTAACACCTGTTGTTTGAGACTTGAAGATGACCTGAAATTAGCCGAAATCGATATCTCATAATAAACATAAGGTGTAGCTGTCTACATTTCATAATGCTATTCCTAACATATTTAAGAGCTGCTCAAAAATAAATGCGAATATAGATGCGAATTCTGACTCAAAATGCAGTAAATCCGAAATTGTAGTTAGCAACGGTTGCGCTCAATTCCGATTTCATCACATTCCTCTTCACATGGTGCTGTATTGTAAATCGAGTGATATTTGTACGACGTGTTATCTCCCTGTTGAATGAGGTTGTGATATCTCCGGGACCTTACTACAGCTCCACCTCGCTCGGTGGGCCTTTCCCTGAATACGGCACAGGTAGCGGCTGGAGGGCGTGGAGTAGGGGTGGTGTATCCTGTGATATTCCTGGCCTGTGGCCACTTCATATTTCTGGCCGCTGGCCATTTCTTTGCTAACATTGTACGTGCCTTAAACGCGGAAGAAAGACAGCAGTGCAGCATATGTTGAAATGTGGGGTGGGGAGCAGTAGCATATGGCGCAGTAGGTGCTGGTTCCCGTGGGAAAGCCCGCCTATGTTACTGGTGCTCTCCTCGCATTGGCTGCTGCATTTCACGTCACGTGATTTATTTTGAAATTACTTTTGTTTATTATAAACTAAATATTAATTATTCAGAGCTGAGAATTTATTACAAATATCTCTCAAGGACAGGCTAGATTTGGACAGTTTAAAAAGTTTAAGGTCTCTTCTCTTATTGTAACAAGAGAAGAGCGATTTTGCAGAAGGCGCGCGACGGCCCTGTTTTGGCGCGAAATAGAGCGTCAGGTGCCCTCTCGCAACGCGCCGCAGTGGCAGTCTCGAGCTGACCACTATACGCGCCGGACCGCTCCGGTCATGAGTTAAGATTTTTGTAATAGTGATAACAGTCGAGGTCTCAACATGAACTATGGGCAGCATAGGCCGTATCATATTAACAATATTTGCTCATTTTTTTAATTATTTATTTAATAAATGGCATCCCTGACAATTAAAAATCTCGCGAGTCGCTTATTATGCTTCCATCATAAAGAACTTTAGCCTCGCTTGTATGCTGTAGAAGAACCAACGACCTGTGTGCTGTCTTCTGCGCTGGGGACACAACTATAGAAGACAACAGGTTAGTCAGAACTCTATGCTGTCCATAAAGTCTTGGACAGCAACTACGGCACCTCGTGCGTACTGTAGGGCGGTACAAACGCACACTGCTACGCAACAGCATCCGCAAGGATGTGGAGGTTTTTGGGGACTTGTGGGAGGAAGCAGTATTAACTTCTCCGTCCGCAAATAAAACCCTAGGAAGCTTGTAATCCCTACTTCTGGAACACCCTGTTCACTACCTGCAGCGTCCGGGTCTCCCCGCAAGTGTCTACAAATTCCCTTTCCGCGCAAGTGTCACTCCCCTCAAGTGTCACAAACTCACTACGGTCGGGGGTTCGAATCCCTCCTCGGGCATGGATATTTGTGCCGTCCTTAGTTGTAGGTAGTTGATAAGTAGTTTGTAAGTTTAGGGACTGATGACCCCGTAGTTAAGTCCCTTAAGCTTAAAAAACATTTGAACATTGAACATTGAGGAACTCAATGTCGCGTGTTGCCGCGATTGTTGGTTGTGCTAGATGGTAATGGCAATAAGGACATGGTGAAGGAAATTTCACAGTTGGCTTTGCTGTGGTCTCCTATTCCACGCGTGTGCCCGTTACAGACTCTATTGGCCTGCTGTCCCGGATCTTGGACGATACTAATGTAGATTGATTAAAGTACATTCCGATGTTATCATATTTTTACGTGGTGGAGGATATTTTAAACAGGTGTATGGTGTCACGATGGGAAACTTATTAGCTCCAGTTATACTCAACTTATTTATGAAACAGTTCGACGAAATAGTTTTACAATATGGCTCCAGCAAAGCCTCGTTGTTTTTATGGTTAAGTCTACAGCACGTTCCTAACATGGCTTCACTGGCGTGAAAATACAGTACAGTTTCTTGAGGATATCAAAAACATTCACTGCCACGTCAAGTTCGCGATGGAAGCACAGCAGGACGGTTTCTTGTCATTCCTGCACGTCCTTAACTGCCGAAAATCCAACGGTTGTCTCAACCACAGCGTATACTGAGAACCCTCTGACATGGATCGGTATCATAAGAACAAAGATACTGACTGTTTTGAGAACGTTGGTACATATGGACGACACCGTTTCAGACGTCAAAAATCTGCCGACAGAACTGAGCCACTCATGAAGGGTACAAAAACAGACAAATTTTTTCAAGCAATTTCGTCGCATTCAGAAAGTAGAATGCTTCTGAGGAAGACACGATGAAACCTGCGCTTTTACATTTTTGTGGTTTCTCTCTAGCAGGCTCCTGGAGATACTTACTTCCTGCCCAACCACAGTGAATCTGTCATGTCATTCCACTCTAAAATTTGCTGTCTGGGTTTTGTACAAGTTGAATATAATTCTTGGCTCCCTATATTTTACCCCTGTTACCTTTGGAATTTGAAAGAGTATTTTCCAGCGAACTTTGTCAAAAGCTTTCTTCAGATTCACAAATGCAAAAAACGTAGGTTTACCTTTTCTTAATCTATTGTCTAAGATAAGTCGTAATGTATTGCCTCGCGTGCTCCAACATTTCTCCTAAATCCAAACTGATCTTCCCCAAAGTCGGATTCTACGAGTTTTTCCATTCGTCGGGAAATAATTCGTGTTAGTATTTTGCAACCATGACTTATTATGCTGATTGTTTTGTGATTTTCATATTTGTCTGCACTTGTTTTCTTAGGAATTGGAATCACGATATTCTTCTTGAAATCTGCGGGTATTTCTCCTGTCTCATACATCTTGCGTGCCAGGTGGAACAATTTTTTCATGACTGGTTCTCCTAACGATAACAGCAGTTCAGAGGGAACATAATCTACTCCAATTGAACTGAAACAATTACACACACAAACGATCTTCCATAAATTCAGTGCAGTGGAAAGAAGCGTGATTGCGTATCTGGTATCGATATAATGGGTAGTGAGTATTGTCTCATAAGGTAAGTTTACCAAATTGAACATTTCCCTTATAGCGTCCACCTGTATTATCATGAAGTCTTCTCAAGTTTATGATCTTCAGTTTGATCGGAAAAAAATCATTAAATCATTCAAGTAACCACCGAATTGAAATTCGCTTCCCACGTAGCATCGTTTTAGTATACGAGGTAATTTTCAACGATGTCTGAGAGACAGCAATCAGCAAAGCAGCATTCCTCGCCTTTCCTTTGTGAGCAGGTGGAACCAAAATGTATGCAAAAAGAACAACTTATTATTAAAATTTCTTAATGGCAGCTCAACATCTACATAGCTCTGCAATTCATATTTAAGTGCCTGGAAGTTTGTTCATGGAACCGCTTTCAGACTATTTCTCTACTGATCCATTCTCGAATAGTACGAGGTAAAAAGAAACATGTAAATCTTCCCGCTATACATCTGATGTCTCTTATTTTATTCTGGAGAGCATGTCTGACTATGAAGGTGAGTGCGAACAAGATATGTTAGAATTCTGAGGGGAAAGTTGGCAAAATAAATTTCGTAAATCGATATCGCCGCAACGACTAACTTTCTTATGATTTCCGCCTCAACTCTTCCATCATTTCTGTGGCACTCTCTCCCATAATTCAAAACGAGCTGCTCTTCTATGAACTTTTCTATGTCCTCCGTCAGCCCCACCTGGTAAGGATCACACACGGTTAGGCAATACTCCAAAAGAGGAATTACAACTATAATGTGGGTGGCGTTTTTAGTGGAACTTTTTCATTGTCTAAGTGTTCTGCTAATGAAACTCAGCGTTTGGTGCTCCTTTCACGAAACAATTTCTATGTGTTCTTTACAATTTAACCTGTTCCCTATTGTAATTTCTAGTATTTAACTGAATTTACGACCCATAGATTTGAGTGATTTATCGTGCAAATCCAGTTCAACGTATTTGTTATAGTGATCATACGGATGACCTCATACTTTTCATTATTTAGCCTCACCTGCCATTTTTTGCACCAAACTGATATCTAAATCTTTTTGAGTTGGTTATAATTCTCTGGTGAGTTCACCAGAGATTGTTGCCTTTTAAGATGCGCCTTCGTACCAAGGAAGAACTGAATATCATGCTTCATTGTACTGTCTCCGGCATAAAATAAAAAAGAAAGATTAGGAATTTTTGAAATAAACTTGGAAGAATTAGAAGCATAAGTATTTGAATTTTCATAACACGGAAATCGACAATCTTATGTATCATTACACTCAAACCTAGAAGTACAAGATTCGTGTTAACGACAACAATAAAATTATATTCACAGAACATGATTCTTCAACAAGGAAAAATTCGTTGCATACTTCATTAAAGGAAACGAGCTTGCATTTACAATTAGACGAAGAAAAAAGATAATTTGCGATGTTAAAACGTGCTTACATTCAACTAAAACCTGTCAGTGTATGAGAAGTACGGAGAGAAGAGGAAAGAGACAGAGTCATACTTGCAATAGGGTAGGAGATACGGAAATTTATATTTTTAATGGGGATAAAGAATGGACGGTTATTTAGACAAGAATTGATCAGGTGGACTTTTTTGACTGGATGTGCATATCTGCAGTTCGAGGGCACGATCGGAATGTCAAACCTGTTCTTACACTTTTTATAGATCAAGGACTACGAAGACTGCGGATTTCCTATTACATTTATGTAAGGCTTAGGAGTTAGTATGGCATTTGTACCGTCCCTAAAATTTGATATGCATCGATTAGTAGTGGGTGCCCAACTACAACAGGCAATAAAAAAAAAGAGATAACCGATATCAGAATATAACCTTCAAATGAAATACAGCCACGCGGAATGGCTGCGTGGTTTAAGGCGTCATGCTACGGACTTTGCAGCCGTTCCCGTTCGAGGTTCGAGTCCTCTCTCGGGCAGGGTGTGTATGCTGTCCTAAGTGTAAGTTAGTTTAAGTTGTTTGTAAGTCTAGGGACTGATGACCCTAACGGTTTTGTCCAGTAGGTTTACACACATTTTAACATTTAAAAAAAATCAAAGATACAGACAGCTGTTTACATTTATGGCACATTTGGCACTGTGTGTCATAGAATTTGTAGATAAAATGTACATGGATTAATTCAATACGACTGGAAATCGGGAAATGGCGGTACACTAAGCTGTTATTCACAATTACAAATAATAACACGGGGGAGTGTTTAGTTTTAAAACTGTCACACAAACATTTTTCATCCTTTCGTAGAATAAATTTCATGGCATGTACCTCATTTAATTCATCAACATCTCCGAATAACACACAGGTTGAAATTGAAATGTTAGAGTCATTATTTACTTACCCATATTTATCTTTGTATTTCAACAACAGTATCTTCCACCAGAACAAATCTTCACAGTAAGAGCTGCGAGTCTTGTTTGTGTGGCTCAGATTTCTCCTAGTCACTGACGCACTGTTGTGCTCATATTTACTCTTAGCCTCTTAACTGCATTCAGTAGTGCTCGTTTCTCTTTCAGGTTTGTTTCCTTGCACTGTTAGCTGTAAAACAATTGTGATAAACAGCAGGTGTGCTAATGCAGAACTGGTCAACATGCACCTCGTGTATGGATTCATTCAGTACAGTGGAAGGGCGGAAATTGGCGCCATGCATAACTGCTATAACAGTAACATTTCATGTGTTGTTTCGATACGTTTGTACATTTTTACGTTTTGTTGATTCTTACATAGACTGCTTCATTGTTGTCGGGTTTTTTTCCCAAATGTTTGTATAGCTTATGGGACTCAACTACGGGGTAATTAGTCCCTAAACTTCCAAACTACTTATGAACTAGCTAATACTAAGGACGGCACAAATATCCATGCCCGAGGGGGTATTAGACCCCCGACCGTAGTGGCCGTGCGGACCGGGACTGGAGCGCCTCAGTCCACTCGGCCACCGCGGCCGGCGTATTTTCCCAGAGGAAAAAGGGTTTCACAAGTCATTTATACCAAAATGCTCAGAAACAGTCAATAAACGGCTTTCGATATTTTTTCTGTTGATTTCAGTTTCACACTACATAAGTGGCTGGTAGTAAACATTTATCGAAAGACTCATCGTGTTGTGTACAACCAGTTGTAGGAAATCCTGTTTCACTGCAGCGAACCGTTGATAACTATCAGGATTTGAGATAGTGTGTGTGAGGCTGAGAGGAATAGTGTTGTGAGATTGGTGTGGGCACGTGAGAGGATCAATAGCGCCACAACCGGCAGCGGACGCTTGCTTTATCGCGGCTGCCGGCCGGGCCGCAGCCGTGCAGCCCAGCTCCCAACCTCGCACTGTCGAGGGCACGCGCTGCTTCTCGGACACTTAACCTCTTTCCGCGCAATACTCACACGTGGCATGACGTTCTCTTCTGGATCGGCGTGTCGCCCCTTCCCTTAAAACTTGTCCCGCAGACGCGCCACGTTATCGTGGCAGCTCTACATCCATCCGCAAAGCAGAGCAAACAATCCGTCGGTCAAACGATACATCCAATGTTTGTATAGTCTATGGGACTTAACTACGGGGTCATCAGTCCCTAAAATTACAAATTACTTATGAACTACTTACGAACTATGACGGCACAAATATCCATGCCCGAGGGGGGATTCGAACCCCCGACCGTAGTGGCCGTGCAGACCGTGACTGGAGCGCCTTAGTCCCCTCGGCCACCGCGGCCGGCACGATACGTCCCTTTGAGGTTCAAATGTTCAAATGTCTGTAAATCTATCGGACCAAACTGCGTGGTCGTCAGTCCGTAGTTTACAAACTACTTAAACTAAGGTAAAATAACCTAAGGGCATGACACACACCCATGCCTTAGGGAGGACTCGAACCTCCAACGGCGAGCAACCGCGCGCTCCGCAGCGAGACGCCTTAGACCGCGCGGCTACTCCACCGCGGCTCCCTTTGAGGTAGCCTGTTTCCTCTTCACTGACACCAGCATATAATTCGAAGCACTCTCTTTTCATACTTTCCTCGCCTATGTTTCCTTATCTGATATTATAACCCTACCGTGTGCTGCTGGATTAAATTCCCATCAGAAAATCACAAGATCCTAAGCAATAACGCTAAAATTTCGAAATAAACATCATAAATTCCCTTCTCCAAACCCCTAAATATGTTCCCCACTTGTATTTTCCGACTTTTGATCCCATTCCAAGAAATCGTCTACATGGAGCATGTCATTTTACCGCCAAAACAATTTTCTAGCTGGCGCACAGAAGCAAACGTCATAATTCAACCTGAGATTAACGCTACAAAAAAGAGCATCTGATTCAGAAAGTTTCCACTTGTTTTTCGAGTTTCATTATTTCATTCATAACCACACTGTTTACAAAAACCCGCACGGGTGAAGAAAAATTACAGCCTGCTGCCAAACTGCTATTACTTGAGCATCATATCATAAAAAAACCATAATCATCAAGTTCAAACATGACGGAGCATCGACCCTACGTCCAATTCTAAAGAATTCTAGAAAGAAATCAGTCGTAGCTTACTGGCGTACCACACTTAAGAACGAAAGTAACTTCATCATGATGTCAAGTAATACAGCCTAATAATACTTTCAACATACACAGAAAGGACTGTTAACAGTGCAGTACAGCAGATAACTGAAAGACATGCGTAATGGTATGAACATAAATGATACCTCTATTCAAGGCAATAATTGTGGCGATACCTGGAACTACAACTTTACGTCCATTATATCGTTTTTCGTTTACTGCAAATGTTTACCTCAAAATCAACAGGGTTTTGTTTCCTTAGAACTTATATAACTTCCATGAAACTTATCCAAATTTACATCGAGTTGCGAGCGTGAAGGTCGGGGTGAGAGTTTAAAATAGGGAAAGATTAATTTTTGAAACTCACAACCACCAGCTGCGAACCAAATTCCTAAACATGCAAAAACACTGGAACTGTTATTGCGACTGTTTGACTCGTTTTCTAGGGGATGATATCACACGTTTGCAGCTTTCCTTCCCTGCATATGATTAACAAAACAAATTCATAATAAATTCAAGTTCATGAGAGAAAAGGGTGTACTAACTACTATTTTTGAAAACACGTGAAAGTTCACTTTATGTTGTTTATTTCACAATACTTGAACCCTGTGGCTGATACGTCTGTACGTCGGCACATTTATCAAATAAAGTTATAGCTTGAGAGCCCCCAGACAAAATGAATATTTGTCGCGAATTGTTTTCACACCACGTGGCTGTCTCAAACACCGTTTATGTTCATGCCTATGCGACGACACGTGTTACATTAACAAATCACAGTCACTTTAATTCAATGCGATGCACACCTTGTTCCACCGGCTAAATATTCACAAACACACAGTAGCACTCGATTTAACTTGGTGCAGTCTACGACGAGCAACCACACGTGGCGATTGCCACAAACAAATCTCAAGTCACCACCTCGAGATCCACATGCCGACTGAGGCAGAGCGACGCCGCCAGGCCAGCCACACCACGTGCTCTCTGGAGTCCTCACTTCCTGCCCTCGTGCGCGCGCGCGCCAAAAGCTCAACTGCCAGGGTTTTTTCCCCTACGTCATCAACTTCCCCATGTGAACTGTTCTAACCGATTTGCCAACGTACAGCGCTCAGCCAATACATTTCTAATACTTTACTTAAAATCAAAGTAATTACACTACACATTAAACAAATATTTTCTTACGTTTTTATATTAGTATAAACATCCTTTGTACTGTTTATCATAATCGTGCAATTTCTTATATCACAGATAACTGATTTAACTGAATATTTCAAGGTAGAATACAAAAGATTGATTGAAAATAAAATGAAAAATAGTTAATATATTATTTTTATAAACAAACATTGCCATGCTAGTTGTGTAACTGTCTTGTCTTCGTTGGTAATTTATTACTTTTCATTGTCAATTAAACATATTACGTTAGATGTGACTATATCAGCTAATGTATTGTTTATTTATCAACAGGCTATTTTGTAATGAGGGCCTTAAAGGTTCCTAACTGCATCGTATTACGTCAAATGCCAGTAGTATTACAATATTTGTGCACTGCACTGTGACTGGCACTCGCCATTGTCCCTCTCTCCCCTCACCGGAAACGAACTGTAAAATCCTAAGTTGGAACAAGCCACCAACATCGGCCTGCTCGCTGGCCTCCCGTCAGCTACAAGCACACAGCAAATCTCAACGTGGAGAATTTCTACCTATGGCCTAACTATAAATGTTGTCACCCAACTGTGTACATACATTGCTACCATAATTAATAAGATTAAAATTGTGTAACATTTAGTGCATTGGCATGGTCAATGTTTGCAGTGAACTTCATACTGTTTAATTATCAAATGCTATTAATTACCAGTATTTCTATTGGGCGGTAATCTCAAAATGTGCACTGTAATTTTTGATTTAAAACTGGAATGGAAGACTCCTCAAGAAAGCCTGGTCCAACAAATACGCCTTTCTTCAATTTCAATAGTTGTATAAATTCTCACAAGGATTGTTGAAACAATCTAGATGTCGTGTTTATTTTAGCAAATTATTTATCCGGCCAAGTTGTATGGGTGAAGGTGCTAAAATAATCTTTCTGTCCAAGAAGATTTTTTTTTTTTTTAAATAATAATCCATCCATACTTCAAAGGTGTTCTGCATAGTAGGTGTGTAGGCATTTTACTCACTTTACCCTACTATCATAATCACATAAGAAACGGCGCTATTTGTAATAGTAACATTGGTGACCAACGATTATACGTGGCACATTTAAATCGCCACTTATGATCCAGAAAAGTGCGAAATGTTTAGTTAATTTGATACAATGACATTGTTTAACGTAACAGACTTTCAACTACTTTATAGTAGGATCTATGGACAGTCTATATAACACCTTTTTCTTTTGTTTTGCAATAAACTGGGTAAACTCTTAATGTCTGAGTAATGCAATAATAGATGTTCTTGTTTGGAATATGGTCCAAGTACTTTCACCTCCGCTTTGCATAGACCTTTTTTCCTGATGCAAACGAGTTCATTTGAGTATGGAACCAAGGGCAATTTTTTCCTTTGTTAGGTAGAATTTCATAACCGAATCGTTAAGTTCGGTTTGCGACGACATATTTGATTCTAAGTTGTCTAAATTACAATGGAACTGGTTATGAGCTGGCACAAAATTATAAAGGAAAAGCAAAATATTGTGGACCTTCTACAGTAATAATCTATTTCGTTGGCGATTTTTCAGTTTGCAAGACTGTATTCAGACGATAAATGATTATTAGAAAGTGTACGAAATAGAGTGAACATTCATTACAAATATACTAGACAACGTTTCGTATGAGATTTAGTTTTTCCTGGACTCTTACATTCATCACAGTCACAGGTTCCAAATTCAAAATGGATGCGATTTTTAACGTTATCTATGCCTTTTGGTGGTTTAGAAACACAAAGGTGTGTACTATGGATTAATGGTCACATGACAGACACAAAGTTACGCCAGTCAATTACATCTACAATTTTGTACGGCTAAGTAAAAGCAGTACCGTTACAAGAATAACAGTCGTATTTCTTTTTGTATCACTGCCATAAAAAATATGCAGACTTATCTTTCTCTCTTTGTGAGATTTACTACACATACTGTATGTTATGTGATGCCCACGACTCACTCTGATCACAAAATTAATTTCCATACCATGGGACGTATGTCTTTTCCAAATCCTCAACTTTACGTTATTTAATCAACAAAATTCTTATAAAAGCTAACACGATAGTTTTTAGGACTACGACTTACCACCGTACGGAACACATCCATATAAACTTTTGAAAGTGAACTTGAGTATATCAAAACGAACTGCTGTAAATAAAGATGAATCAAAGTACTTGACATAGTGTCGGCGAGAGGCCCACCAGGTACCGACCGGCTGCGGTGTCACCTCCGTCCTAAGGTGTCAACATGAAGGGGGACGTGCTCAGCGCCTGGCAGTCACGGTCGTTGTGTCCGTTTCCGTGATCATAGCTGCTATTCCTCAATCAAGTAGTTCCTCAATTCGCCTCACTAGGGTTGAGTACACCCCAGTTGCCAATAGCGCTCGGCAGACCCGGACGGTGATCAATCCAAGTACTAGCAACGCTTATCAGTGCTCAACTTCGATGATCCAACGAGAACCGGTGTATCCACTGCGGCACTGCTGTTGCCATTAATTGAAGAAGTGATGAATTTAGTGAAATACTGCGCTTTAATTCAAAATATGGATTTTTGTTGTCATATTAGGATTCGGCAAGCGAAATCACCGAAAGAGTCAATTAAAAATAAATCGAGCAAATGCGAGTAGGAATCGGCAAAAAAACGTAATTACCTGTAGAAAATTAATGTTCAATTGTGTGTTACGCATATAGGACGTAAATTACAAATTGCTTATGAACTAACTTATACTAAAGAGAACACAGACATCCATGCCCGAGGGAGGATTCGAATCCCTGACGGGGAACGGCCTCGCCCATCGGAGCATAGAGCCTCAATGCGCTCGGCCACTCCGCCGCGGTACCTGTAGAGATAACAAAAATTTCTCTGGCCAGGCCGGCAGCGGTGGACGAGGGGACTGAGGCGCTCCAGTCATGGTCTGCACGGCCAGTACGGTCGGGGGTTCGAATCCCCCCTCGAGCATGGATATTTGTGCCGTCCTTAGTCTTAGTTAGTTCATAAGAAGTTTGTAAGTTTAGGGACTGATGACCCCGTAGTTAAGTCCCATAAGCTATATAAACATTTGAATTTCCTCTGGCCCAACGACCGGGTGCATCTCTTTCTGTTGAACGATATTTCGGCGTTTTGCGTCTCCTTAACCTACCTCTGTTCTCTTAACAGGACAAAGCCGCGGTGGCGTCGTGCTGCGATGCGTGCGGCCGTTCGCCGTGGGGGGTTCGAGCCCCCCTCGGGCATTGGTGTTTGTGTTGCCATTAGGTTAGTTTACCTTAGTTTAAGTAGTTTGTAAGCTACGGACTAATAACCACGCAGTTGAGTCCGATAGATTTACGAATATTTGAAACATTTTCAAACAGGACAAATGAGACCTACATTTAAGGAGGTATCCGGATCATCAGCTGTTTCCTGCAACACATCACATCGTAGAGCTGCGAAAACTGTTTTAAAACGAAAGCAGAACAAATCCATCGACAGACCAAGATATGATTCCACGATCTTACCAGATACACTATCGCTATCGTGACGTTCGATTTCCCCACATAGAACCACATCACGTTGCTGCTCTCGCTGGACGATGTGTCTAGGACGCTCAGGCTGACCTGCCTCCAAAACATCTCCAGCGGTTGTATGGTTGAAGGCAGTTGCGAGTCTCATCTGTGAATAGTACAATTTGATTCGATAAACTACGTCAGTTCGTTGCACGAAAATCATTATTCAGCATGGTGGCGTCCCTCTGAGGGTTCCATCGAGCTAAATTCGTAAGTAGCGATCATTAACTGATATGGTTGCTTTTGGGTGGACAGTTCGAAGCAAGTTATCGACGTTCCTGTATATCTGTACCTCCTCCACGTCCGAACAAAATCGCTTTGGTTCACTCCGAGACATCCTGAAACATCGGTTGATCAGAGTCCCTCCTGACACAAAGTAACAATGCAGATACGATCACGCTTCTGAATTGACCTTATAAGGTATAAGGTAAAGTAGTCAACAATCCGAAATTTGGTTTAAATACCACAGTGCTATACCTGGTACGGTACTGTTTGGAGGAGGTGTGCCATTGCCTTCCTCCGACCTTCGAACTGACTTACCCAGCCAGTTATAGGGAGATCTACAATTGAACGTGTATTCTGAACCACGGATTGAGCATACAGACATGGCATAACTACAGTCAACACAAGAAGTGTACTTCCTTTCTGATTTTATGAGTGGGACTGGTCGTCCGTCCTATCCACGCCTTCGCCTTCGCCTTTGCACTGCTCATGCGTGGATGTTTACTTCTTCGTGTGGGTAAAGTAACATCTATGAACAATTTAAAAAACTGTGTTTTTGATACAATTTACACATTCAAAGTAAGTGTCAGTGGAAACAAGGCAATGCAACACTTTGTGTGTGTGTGTGCATGTCTAACAGGGCAGACGACAATTTCAATGCGCATACACAAAAATTTCGGGCTCCTTGTAGGAATAAACAAGAAGAGAGACAAAGAACTGGGGACACTGCGGCAGTAGTGTGCGATGCGATGAGTTGTCAATTTGGGTAGGACGGGAAGCATGTCCGGATGCCCGACCCGGCAGAGACAACCATTTCCAAGAAGCGGAAATATGGTCTGAAACAAATTGTCAACTGTCGCTGTTAAACGTATCCCAATTCTCTGTAGTATCAAAGAAGTCAGAAATTTCTATATATACAACTGGCGTCTGTTCCGAAAGAACAGATGTCATTTCTGATCCTGCAGTTGTTATTCCTTCATATTCACAAAAAATATGACATCAAATGTAAATGGGCAAATCTAAAAATGTGTACCAAACCGGGATTCGAACCCGCCTAGAAAGAGGGAGACCCGGGTTCGAATCCCGGCTGGATACACATTTTTAGCTTTGCCCATTTACAGTTGACGTCATATAATCTGTGAATATCAGAAATTTCTATTTCATAATTTTATCGGTTTTCATCGAATTAAGTACAAAAACGGAAATTAATAAACAAACATCTTTTGCTGTGTAAACATTCGGTACCAAAATGTTTTCTGTCTTGTACGAGGTAAGAATGACAAGAAAGACAAGTAATGTGGTAGGGTTTTTTTTTGTTTTTTTTGTTTTTTGTTTTTTTGCTCTTGTATGACTCCACTCTTACAAAAGTTTCTACAATAGCCTCTGTATTGTTATTATAGTAGGTCACGTACTACAAAAAATGTAATGTTAACTGTAATAGAATGTCTAAAGATACATGGGTAAACGCAAAAGAGCTTTTGAAGGTTTTATTCCCCCCGGATAAAAACAAAACGTTCGCTTTCAAATGAAGGTGGAAATATGATGAAGCGGAGGCCATATGAAGTGATTTGGAGCAACTGTTAGATACGAACATGGAGATATTGACCGGCGCAGAAATAGGCTGCCACCTGAGTGCAACACCCACGCTCTGCCTCCCCTACTCGTCTCCAGATAATAACCGTAATCAAGGGGAGCGGCGTCCAACAATTCGATTACGATCGATACCAAGGGTGCCACGTCAATTCGGGGGGTGGCATGTGAAACTGAATTTTTCCGAACCTTTCGCCGGCGATATTTCGAGACCGGGTAACACCGAATGACAGTTCGTAATTCCGCTAACACGGGTGCCAGTCTGCCGGCAGAAAACCTGCAACCAAGTGTACATAGCGTCAGTACGGGCTTATTATTGCAATGTGTACACAGCGAGGGTATCGAAAAAGTAACCTGTAATCTAAGCAAAGGAACTGATTGTTTCAGTCTTTCATATCAGTCAAATGGCTCACCAATTTATACCTAACAGTACAAATTAACACGATTAAAGCCTAGTAATCAATTATAATCATTTGCAGCTGTTTTCCATTTGAGGCAGTAAGGGTTTGAGACTAATCACGGCGTTATATCTGCTATAACGAAGGTACAGAAACTTGATTCTACACATTACAGATTTTGAATGAATTCGTGGGCAATCAGACGCCAGCCACTTTGCTGCTTCATATCTTTCTGAAAGAAATGTATGAAACTTGCAAAAATGCAAATTCCCATTCCAGCAAGAAATATGTCTGACAGGGCATACAACACACTGGTGATGCCGAGTGAAAGAAACATTCTCAATCCTTTGGAGTTATCAGCCAGCAGCGACTTTTAAATATTCTCGTTCTTTCTATATATGTCTCTGGTAATCTTTCAGAGTCAACTTGCAGTCCGTAACAGATTTAGTTTTAAATTTGACGTGAGAGAAACATCAGGTAAAATGGCGTTTGTGGACACTATAATGAGAGTGCCACCATAAAAGTAATATGAAATGAAAAGTTTGAGTCAGAATAGGCGATCCCCGAAAATCCTGTATTGTTTTCTTAATAGTTGCTATTTTCCAAGTGTATCTTTATTCACATTTCTATATAAAAGTTTTAGTACTATTGGACGTTGACGTGTGTTTTGATCGGAAACCTATGTCACATTCCTGATAAGCTGATGACTGAACTTAAGAGAAATTAATCATGGAGTGGTTTCTTTGGTATGTCGTAGAAAGTGAAAAGAAGTAAAAAGTTTTCCTCGGCTATTTTACGAAAGGTTAGAGGAACAGAGAGGTTTTTATAAGTTTAGGGAGGATTTAAACAGGTCATGTTTGTATCATTCACCAGTTTGTCATAGATATTTACAATGTATAGTCCGGAGTCAACGGACCTCTCATCACCACACCGTCCAAATGAACAAAATATAGTCTGATCTATAGAAAATACGACGATGTCAACGTATGCTTGAACAAGCTCACTAATGTACTGTCAGATAAACGGGAGAGCAGATCCAAGCAGTGTCGTTTGACAGGCAGGTATGTGAATAGAGAGACCACATCAAAGGTGACCACTGTTTCCCCTTCCCCAAAACGTAGACATTTAACATGGCTGATAAAGTCGTCGGTATTCTTGATATGATGCACATCGACCTATATGCAGTGTATGAAGTTGGTCAGATGTTTTATCAGTTGATATGTCGATGGACCAGTTATATTCACAAGGGGGCAAAGAGATCCCTGTTTTGGATCTCTGGTAGCCTATAAAGCATAGGTGGTGTCGGAGTCTAAAGTGATATGCCGGCCGCGGTGGCCGAGGGGACTGAGGCGCTTCAGTCACGATCTGCACGGCCACTACGGTCGGGGTTTTGAATCCCCCCTCGGGCATGGATATTTGTGCCGTCCTAGTTCGTAAGTAGTTCATAAGTAGTTTGTAGGTTTAGGGACTGACGACTCCGTAGTTGGGTCCCATAAGCTGTACAAACATTTGAACATTTTTTCTAAAGTGATATGAGGCGCCCGAATCGCTGGTGTTGCGTTCTCTGTACCAGTTTGCCAGAGAGCTGCGAGGAAGAGTTCGTGCTGTGGTGGGAAACTGAACAGTTGTCGTACGTTGTTTTAACAACGATAGCAAAATGTCGCGTGTTTCCCGCGCCACAACATGGGTAAGAAAAACGCACAGAGGAGAGCTGCTGCAGTGCAGGGGCCGTCGATCGTGCAACTCACTGAGTCTGCCGATCACGGCAAGAACAGGATCGTGCACCAGTCCCACCCTTGTACATCTCATGCAGGGGAGCGTGGACGGGGCCGTTCGATGTGGTAGCCGGCTGCTTCAGACGGGAGGTTGGCATCGAGTCCGTGGAGTCTGAAACGACCAACTGGAAACAGGCAGCGACTATGGCAGACCACAGGGCACTCAAGAGCGCTGTGGCTGCCTTCATAGTCGATGCGTCTCCCTCGAAGACGACGTCCGAAGCAGGGAGTTCACCAGGGCGTTCCTAAGGAGGCTACCATGATGCTGCGACGGAGCAGCAGTCCGCAAAGGGCTGCGGCGAGCTGGGTTCGGTAGTGCGACTGCAAGGCTACACAACCGGAACAACAGGAGGAGGCCGCCGCTCTACATTGTTGCCGGGCAAACGGTTGACGATGAGGGCGGCGTCTTCTCTTTGCGGAAGCTATTGGGTTCCCAGTGACAGTTGAAGCTCTTCCTGCCAACATGAACCATCTCCCCAGTGCTACAAGTGCCAGGGTGAGGGCCATGTGGCCAAGTACTGCCGCAACGCTGTGCGGTTAGTGAAACGTTCAGGTGAGTATGACACTCGCACCTGCGAGCGCGGCAGAGGAGAAGCGCCGACTTGCGCTGGCTGTGGCACCCCACGTTGCCAACTGGCGAGGCTACCCGGCTTTCTCAAGCCGCAGCCAAGCCAACGGTGGCGTGGTGACCGATGCCGCGGTGACGACGACGAGGGGAGGACGCGGCTGCCGCACCTCCTGCCCGCGATAGGCCTGAGCACCCCACTGAAGGCGGCGCGAACCGGCCGAGAACGGAAAGGGGGCCAGCGCCTCCCGCCCCAAAGAACACGCTGAGCAACGACGATCTTCGCACTGCCGCAGAGGTGGCAACAGCGGCTTTCAAAGCCACCGTGGCAGCAGAGAGGGCGGCCTCCCAGGCCCAACTTGCTGCAGACACGGAGAGGACCCCCGGCAACTACGGCAGCTGCACGCCCAACTGGCGCGCGACCTTTGGGAAGAAGAAGCTGAGGCCAATCCGGAGCCCGCCCCTGCCGTGCCGTGCTCTGGGGTAGCCACTGCCGGCGCTCCTGTGGTTACGCGACCACACTCCACAGCTATCGATCCGATAACGCCTGCGCAGAAGAAGGCGTTAGAGGACCTGTCGGCCGCACTGGAGGAGAAATCACTCACAAGGAGACCACATTGGTATCGGATTTTAGAATTTTTTATATTTATGGTACGTGAAGTACATAACTTAAGTAACAATCAGGCAAAGCCATTGAACGCGACTTAAAAAAATGCTCGAGAAATCGACTTTTAAATATTCCATGTACATGTAAGTACCAACAATTAAAACAATTGTGGCATCTGTCTTTGTAGCTCAGGCGGTAGCGTTCTGGTCTCACGAACAAAGTGGCGGTAGTTCGAATCAGAAATTATTTTGCTGTTTTCAAATACTTACACCATTTTAATAACTAATGGTAATTTTTATGAACAATGCACGTATTTTTGTTTATTCGTATTTTTCTATATTTTACAAAAGGTTGTGAATAATGATGATTCAAATTTAAAGACAAAGGAAGCAAAAACCAACCAACCAAACGAAATCGTGTGCCACGGGTAACTTCATGGAACATGTAAACAAATTTACACTATTTCAGATTCAGTTATACAAAACATTTTGGGACCTCTAATCCTACATGTTGTGTCAATTTTTGTATATGTCTATGTAGAAGTGCTGAATACGTTGTCGCCGCTTAAAACAATGGTTGGGTAGGTTAGCTGCTTGGAAAGCCATTAGTACCTTCAGAGATGATTTTTCAAAAACAGCGTCGCTGGTATTCACAAACTGAACAATCTAGACAATCGTCATAAACTAATGTTGAAATGTTTGTCAAGTTTAAGGGACTTAACTACGGGGTCATCAGTCCCTAAACTTACAAACTACTTATGAACTAGCTAACACTAAAGACGGCAGAAACATCCATGGCCGAGGGGGGATTCGAATCCCCGACCATCAGTTCAAATGTTCAAATGTTTGTAGAGTCTATGGGACTTAACTATGGGGTCATCAGTCCCTAAACTTACAAACTACTTATGAACTAGCTAATCCTAAGGACGGCACAAATATCCATGCCCGAGGGGAGATTCGAACCCCCGACCGTAGTGGCCGTGCAGACCGTGACTGGAGCGCCTCAGTCCCCTCGGCCACCGCGGCCGGCCCGACCATCAGTATTAACAACCTTTTATAAAATATAGGAAATTACGAATACACCAAAGTACGTGCATTTTTAGTTAAATTACCATTAGATATTAAAATTGTGTAAGTATTCGAACACAACGAAAACAGAAAAACACTGTCACGGCGGGATTCGAACCAGTACACTGTGTTTATAAGGCCAGAAAGCTACTACTTTTTTCTGTGGGTAGTTCTATTCCTTGCGGTCTCTGATCGTGTTTGTTCGTTATTGTTCGATGTGTTCTGGCTCAGTTTTTTACTACAGAGGACGTTGAGTCCTCTGACTGGGCACGCTGAGCTACCGCTCCCGGCTCACCTGAGAAGCTACACTCTACAGATACTGCAACGCTTTTAATTATTGGTACTTTTATGTACTTGAAAAGCTTCAAAGTCGATTTTCTCGATGATATTTTCAAAAATGTTCAAATGTTTGTAAATCTATCGGACCAAACTGCGTGGTCATCAGTCCGTAGCTTACAAACTACTTAAACTAAGGTAAACTAACCTAAGGACAACACACACACCCATGCCCCAGGGAGGACTCGAACCTCCTCGGCGAGCAACCGCGGCCGCGGTGGAGTAGCCGAGCGGTCTAAGGCGTCTCTCTGCGGAGCACGCGGTTGCTCGCCGTGGAGGTTCGAGTCCTCCCTGGGGCATGGGTGTGTGTGTTGTCCTTAGGTTAGTTTACCTAGGTTTAACTAGTTTGTAAGCTACGGACTGATGACCACGCAGTTTGGTCCGATAGTTTTACAAACATTTGAACATTTTTGAGCAAACGCGCACTCCGCAGCGAGACGCTTTAGACCGCTCGGCTACTCCACCGCGGCAATGATATTTTAGAGTTGCGTCGGAATGGCTTTAGCTGATCGTTACTTGAGTTCTCAACTTCACGTAACGTAAATACAAAAAAAAAAAAAAAAAAAAAAAAAAAAAAAAAAAAAAAAATATTTCTAAAATCCGATATCCATGTGGTCTTGTTGTCAGTGATGAAGTGGCCCAGAGCAACACGACGACCGGCGGCAGTAACCTCTCCGCGCACTCATATGCGTGCTGAGGAACCGTGAAGGATGACGACGCCGCCGAAGAGAAGACGCTGCAAACATCGTGGCACAGTGCTGCACTTGACCAGCTGGACAAGTGCAGCAGTTCTGATTCTGCTGCCGCACTACCGGACTGATGCCTTTATGAAGACCTTAGCAATGACACGGTATCTGATGCACGATACCCATACTAACATAACCTACCCTTGCATGAACTGTCGGAGTTAGCAAGGAATCCCCTACTGCCGTGACTACCCGTCCACGACTGTCGGAGAGGCTTTTTTCCCTTGGCACTTACCTTGGCACTTTTTTCCCTCTGCCCTTAAAACCGCTCGTCTTTCGATGCTTTCGACCACTCACTATCTCCCGATTGACCGGATTAATTGGTAATCGTACCCACACGTAAGTGGTAGAGTGCCAGACTATGGATCAAAAGGTCGACGGTTCGATCACCGCCAGGTCCTAGGATTTTCACTTTCCACTTCTTTTATCTCTTGCAGTGTTATTGATGTGAAAAATATCGAGTAGCACCGTGGTTCGGAACCCACGTTAAATTGTAGGTCCCCCTATAACTGGCTGGGTAAGTCAATTCGAAGGTCGGAGGAAGGCAACGGCATACCACTTCCAAACAGGACCATATATTGTGTTCAAACCAATCTTCAGATTCTTGACTACTTTACCGTTTGTTACCTTACCCAAACGTACGGCACACATCACAGTTCCCGCTCCTGTGACTCTTACATTAACTTACTAACACTTACAGAGGTGACAGTAGATCTTTTGAGATGGTCACCATGCTAGTGCGAGCGTGGAGGGGCTCCACTCTTTTGCGTCTGGGAGAGGAAATTCTTGATAACGGCCTTTTCCAATAATGAATATTTGAAGGAGCTATAATGATTTTCTCATTATACTTGAGGTCGGGTCTCGTGGCACTTTTCAGCAGGTATCTTCTTCGAGAATCGTCGTAGTCATCTCGAATCAGGATGAAGGATGTATTTCCCTTTCCTGCTGGCAGAAACACGATGAGATGATCTTTTGGGAATGTACGAAGACCGTTGCGTTCAGCCCTAGTCTCGTTCTACGCTAATGGCATAGATTTTCAAATGATCCGTCACGTTTCGCGACAATTTTCGTTAGTACTCTCACTAGGCACCTTGTGGGCTGTGTGACCACATGCATAACATCACATACAGGGGGACTCCGAGGCGCTGGTGCGAGCTTCAGACTTTTTGTCAAAATGACACCTGGATCGACATCTTTGTCATACGTACTGATGACATTTATTTCTGTAGATTTTCGTTCTGCATCCTGTTGTTGCAATGTTTTGTACAATTGCTTTTTTTTAACGATTGAAAAGCTTATGTGACATAACTGCGGGGTCATCAGGCCCTAAACTTACAAACTACTTATGAAGTAGACACCATAAACATCCATGCCCGAGGGGGGATTTGAACCCGCGACGGGTAACGGCCTCACGCATCTGAACATAGCGCCTCAATGCGTTTGGCCGCTCCGCCGCGGCGTTTAGTGTATTGGTGTGTGTGGTGGTAATTGGGAGGGGTAAATTTACAAAAGAAGGGGTAGAAATAAAACATCTGAAAATACCATAAAAAGAAAGGTGTTTTGCAGATCAGCACAGCATGAAATCCAGTCATCATGTGGTTGAAATAGGCGTGACAGACGCGGGACGAAAACATTACAATATCTGGCGAGGAGGCAAGCGGAGTGACGTCAGAGCCAACAGCGTGCCTGTGTACCGCAATGGCAATGCAACACGGCAGTCATTTAGCACTTGACAATGGCCGAGGGGAGGTCGGTCGAAAGCTCTTGGAGTTTTAACCAGTTAGTTATTTATAAATTACTATATTTTTGCCAGGAATTTTAAATTTATGAGAGTCACATTTATTCAAACTGCAGCAGTAGAAAGAGCGGGTGAACTCCTGTAACACGGATATCGCAGACATGACTGAATTTCAATTAGTGGCAGTACAGAACTCGTGAACTAATGTGACTGTCGTTGTTAAAATTTACATTTGTTAAAAATTAGTTACTGGGCAAAATACTGCATGTACTGCATACTAATTTCATTTGGATTTGTAGTGCAAAGGTAATGTTATACTCAGATTTCTAGTTTGATATGTATATAAAATGTTGCTGCAGATACTGTTGATGATATGACGTCATAGAAGGCCGGATTTTCTGTGAATATGTGCTCGAAGCGTTTAAAAGGGTGACGGCCAACTTTATCTTACACACTGTTTGGACCGGGTTGACGGAGGCTGTTAAGCAAATATTTTTTCGCTCATACAAGTTTTTGCGTCGTAAGTTTCGGGAATTTGAAATGTTTCGCATCAGTTCAGTGGGGGCTCAGAGATATTCTGGGGCGGGTAGAACTCTTCTCATTCCTGCTGGTTGTTCAGAAGAACTTATATTTCAGCGAATGAAGCAGATTTGGAATTTCATTTATGTATGTTCAGCGATTTTTAAGTCAAGGTATTCTAACCATAGAATATCGTTGACTTTCGCATCTAAGCTGCCACGAAAAGTCAAATATCAAATAAAATTTCTGAAACCCACATAACCTGTCAGACTGAAATATGTCACAACATATTCTGAGTAGTATTGAAAGGCAACATTCAGTCTTAACTGCTGTCAATGTGGACATTACGTTCCCGAAAAGTGAAATAAACCAGCCATAACTGAAAATAAGAAACAAATATGGCACATCTAGCGTCCAGCAAATAAAAAAAAATTTCCAAGCAGGATTCGAACAAAAAAAACTGATTACGGCAGTACAGCGCAAATGACCACTGTTATACAATAAATAATAATATAGCAGCGATTCTGGTTATACATATGAGTACTGCTAGCGATCCGCCCAGGATTTACACGGGTGGAATTTATATTCTATAAGAATCGATATGTTTTATTGGGTGCTATGTTCGACGTAATGTTCAAATGTTTGTTAAGCTTATGGGACTTTACTGCGGGGTCATCAGTTCCTAAACTTACAAACTACTTATAAACTAACTTATACTAAAGACAGCAAAAACATCCATGCCCGAGTGAGGATTCGAACCCCCAACGGGGAAGGCCTCGCGCATCGGAGCATAGCACCTCAATGCACTCGGCCGCTCCACCGCGGCGTTCTACGTAATATGATTAAACACAATGAAGACCATGCTTATAGAATGCGCAGCGCGTGTAATCCAATTTAGATTCTAATATCGCAGTCTAAGGTATGCGTAAAAGTTTTTCGCCTGGTACTTGGAAGGACAGTAGCACTCCTAGCGGAGAAAGAGCCAAATGTAGTGTTTCAAAATCAAATGTTTGTTAAGCTTATGGGACTTTACTACGGGGTCATCAGTCCCTATACTTACAAACTACTTATCAACTACCTTATACTAAGGACGACACAAATATCCATGCCCGAGAGGGGATTCTAACCCCCGACCGTAGTGGCCGTGCAGACCATGACTGGAGCGCCTCAGTCCCCTCGGCCACCGCAGCCGGCAACTGTAGTGGCACTATCAACATACGGGGGATAGAATGCAGGGAGACGCCGTTACGCTGCAAAAGTGAAGCCTGCCTCCGCCGTATTGCTGAGTCTTGGAGAAGTGTTGGTATTGTAGAACTTGTGTTTTATGTCACTTAAAACAGGAGTAAAACGTCCGGCGGTTTTCTCGTGATGTACAAAGTATTAAAAGAGTACAAATTAGCCGTTAAAAGTTTTCAAATCTATTAGAATAATAATGTTTTATTACTATTTATTCCAGAAAGTATATTGTTTGAAAGTACGTACTTTGCACTGACTGCCAGTTCAATGCAGTAAGAGGGTCGACTCTGCGCAGTTTTAACGGAGAAATAGAATTCTACAACCCACCAAGATGGCGGACAGGCTTCAACTGATGTAAGTGCTCGGCATAGATAACGCCACATCCCTTTATTTTAACCTTCTTGGTAGGGCATAACACGAACGCTCGCAGAAGACACGCTAGCACTCCGAGCCAAGTAACAGTGGACTGGCGTCGTACAGACGGCTGGCTCTTTCTCCGGTAGGGGCGCTATTGTCGTTCTGAGTGCCAGACGCGAACTTCTAGGCATACGTTAATAAATATCTTGATTCGACCGCTACCAAATTTCACTGGTTGACCCCTGGGCCAATATGAAAATTTTCTGAAGATTTCATCAACATTGCTCCAGCCGCCTTGGAGTCGGTAGGGAGCCTATATATAAACATCCAGTTTTATAGGTTACAAGTCTGTGTAAGTCGAAGACATTTTGAAGGTATCAGGACTCGAAGATTAACAATTTTAAAACACTTTACCAGTGGGGAATTTGACTGTTTTCGTCAGTGATCGCCGCCTAATATTGTTACATCTTGTCTCGATTGGAGATTTATTTTATTCATTTTAGCTGTGGAATACTTGTGGTTTCCATTAATTTTAATTATTTATATAGTGTAATTGCCAACTTATATTTTGGGTGTTGGAGCAAACTTTCAGTTCACCAAAGTACGCGTAGTTTATTAGCAGCCTATTAATGTCTATGTGGTATTGAGACCAATAAACTTTGTTAGTTAAATATACAATATTAAGCGTTCGCGGCGATATAGCTGTTTGCGCTGTTCTCATTCATCCAACCAGGTGCAGTCGTTCTCGTAACACGATATTTCAACAGCATACCTTCCCATCATATTCAGTGATGCCTGCAGAATGAAAGTGTTTAGTTGCAGTGTAAGTTGCTTAAATCTCAGGCAATCTTGGGCTACAGTTGTGCAGATTAAACAATTTAATCTTCGTGAATATACAAATATTGGAGGGCATTGAATTAAATTCAATGACGAAGCTGAAAATTTGCGCCGGACCAGGACATGAACCCGGATTTCCCTTTTTGGGCCGGCGGTTGCGAACCATTAGCTATCCAGACACGGTTCTCGTCCTGTCCAAATTTTCAGCTTATCACACACTACGACTGTACTGCACCTGCCCATTAGTTTCCTTGTTCTCAGCTTTTACGTGTACTCGCGCAAGGGATCGGACGCAATTGTGGATCCACAATGATATTTTCATTGCCTGCTTGAAGCAGAAATACAGAAATGTCCGAAAAAGCCGCTTTGGAGTGACCGAGCGCCTTAAGGGCCTTGCTGCGGAGTGCGCGGTTGCTCCCCGTGTTCCAGTCCTTCCTCGGGCATGGGTGCATGTGTTGTCTTTAGCATATGTTAGTGTAAGTAGTTTGTAAGTCTAGGGACTGATGACCATTGCATTTTAGTCCCATAGTTTTACATACATTTTAACACTTTGTCCGAAAGAACAGACGCTATATCGATAATTATATGTAGCCACAAATATAGAAATACAATTTCTGTGGGGATGCACAATTACGTCAGATGTGATGGGAAATGTTTAGGCGACCGCTTGCAGAAAGCGGGAAATTAAGGTTCGAATTTCCGGCCCGCCACAAATTTTGAACATCGCCACTTAATTCAATAACTTGAAAATACCGAGGTGTTGAAACATTTCTAAATTCATCAATAATTCCGTCGTTAATGCCAACCAGTAGTATCTGTGCTATTCAAAATTTTCAAAAGAACATACACTATAACTACAATATTAATCACCGTTTCTGACGGCAGATGCCTTTCTTGTGGATCGTCTCTGACGACTTGATATGTAATGTTATAAAACAAGCTACGTACCTGCTAGCCATAGCTTGTGGGTTAGTGTAGTCAGGAGGTGCTTTGGCAGAGTGTATTAGTTGCCAGCCTCAATCCTCCGTTCCCTCTTTCCTTCTGAACGATTTCCCAGATGGGTGCACGGAGATTTTTCATATGTTGGTCTTCCAGTCAGACTCATCACGCCGCGCGGGAATGGTCGCGTGGTCTAGGGCGCCATCCTACGGATTGAGCAAACATTCCCGCCGGAGGTTTGAATCCTCCCACGGGCATAGGTATGTGTATTGTCCTTTACATAAGTTATTTTAAGAAGTTCGTAACTCAAGGGACTGATGACCATAGCAGTTTCAAATGTCTGTAAATCTATCGGACCAAACTGCGTGGTCATCAGTCCGTAGCTTACAAACTACTTAAGCCTAGGTAAACTAACCTACGTACAAACATACACACCCATGCCCCAGGGAGGACCCGAACCTCCACGGCGAGCAACCGCGCGCTCCGCAGCGAGACGCTTTAGACCGCTCGGCCACTCCACCGCGGCCATAGCAGTTTGGTCGCTTAGGAACCGCTCTGTAAGCGTAGCAACTCGTGACAGCGAGCGGCCGACACTGCGAGGTTCTGCATTGACTCGTGGGTGACAGTGTCGTCACCGTCTCAACCCCTTGGGGAGGAGCGGCCTCCAGACCTATGGAGATGACAATTACATGCTATCATCTATGGTAAAGTCTGTTCTTTAAAATATTAGATTTTATTTATATACAAGATTAGGGCTGCTTAAAATGAACTAATAATGTCGCACAGTTGCGTCATAAGTATTGTCTGTTTAAGTAACATGACACAGTACGTTGCCTTCAATGGCGAGTATTCATCAGAGGCGAGAGTATTTTCAGCAGTGCCCCAAGGAAGTGCGACAGGACCAATATTATTTTCTATGTGCATAAATTTGTCTGTAGGACGGCACAAAATTTACAAGTGGTGTGATGAATGACAGCTAAAACTAAATGTAGAAAAATGATCCAGATGTCTAGGAAATACGATCTCAAATTGTTAGAATACGGTATCAGTAGAGAAACCTCCTGTTTTAAGGCGCTGCTTTTTTGAGAGGGGGCGATATGCCGGCTGAAGCTGGAATCCACCCGACGTACGTGGGTCGGTGTGACGGTCAGGCTGGATGAGGTTTTTAGGCGGTTTTTCACATCCACTAAGTGAATACCCGGCTGATACCAAAGTATAGCATCAGTTACATGACTCTCAAACATTTATTAATATCCAGAATGAAACTTTCACTCTGTAGCGGAGTGTGCGCTGATATGAAACTTCCTGGCAGATTAAAATTGTGTGCCCGAACCGGGACTCAAACCTGGGACCTTTGCCTTTCGTGGGCAAGCGCAAGTTTGGAAAGTAGGAGGCGAGGTACTGGCGGAAGTGAAGTTGTGCGGCGGGATCGTGAGTCGTGTCGGGGAAGCACGGTCGTTAGTGCGCTTGCCCGCGAATGGCAAAGGTCCCAGGTTTGAGTCCCAGTTCCGGCACACAATTTTAATCTGCCGGGAAGTTTCATTTATTAATATATCGCATCACATCCTTTCATATTGTACTGTAGCGGCTATGCACTGCCCTGTATCTGTATTTAGCTCAGTTTTTTTTTTTTTTTTTTCGCCTGTGAGTGAGGCGGACGGCGAGTGTCAGTCAGCGTTAGGTGTGACGAGCGCAGTAGTGAGTGTGGCTGAAGCTACTGCGTCATTAGCACGGCTGGGCAGTGAACTGTATCCAGGAGAAAGCTGTAGATAATAATTACATCGTACCAAATCCCTTGTTAACATTATTTTAACGCAACAGATCTCATCATTTATAAACAATTTAAAATATATGCAACTGAATGAAAACCTGAATCTCCACCTAGTTTTTCTACACCGCTTTTTATAGTGTAATTAAGGTTCTCGGTTTTAGTCAGACAGCACTGGATAGACTATTTATTATTTATTTATTTTACTGTCTAGGAGTAAGACATATCTTTCGATCAATAAATATACAATTACAATACAATTATTATTTAAAAAATTACAATCTAGGGACACCAGAAGAGGAAGAGAATCGTCAAGAGGTGAGTGAAACTACGTATTGCTCGGTTTTCGGTGGAATCAACCAGGTTGCTGAGTTGCAATATGTATAACACTGTAGGCTGACGGCCGCGGTGACCGAGGGGACTGAGGCGCTCCAGTCACGGTCTGCACGGCCATTACTGTCGGGGGTTCGAATCCCCCCTCGGGCATGGATATTTGTGCTGTCCTTAGTCTTGGTTAGTTCATAAGTAGTTTGTAAGTTTAGGTACTGATAACCAAATGTTTGTAGAACTTATGGGACTTAACTACGGGGGTCATCAGTCCCTAAGCTTACAAACTACTTATGAACTAGCTAAGACTAAGGACGGCACAAATATCCATGCCCGAGGGGGGATTCGAACCCCCGACCGTAGTGGCCGTGCAGACCGTGACTGAAGCGCCTCAGTCCCCTCGGCCACCGCGGCCGGCGACTGATAACCCCGTAGTTAAATCCCATAAGCTGAACAAACATTTGAACTGTAGGCTGGCGTTTGGGGTACACAAATTTCCTCCCAGGGGTAATGGGGTGGTGAGGGAACAGCATCCGGTCACGCCTTAAATTAACAGGCCAACCCCATTATAACAATGCGACCCGGCGACAATATCGGATAAATGCAAAAGAAAAAGGCAGTACTAGTTGGGAGCTGCTTGAGAAGATTGCGTAACGCTACAGAGCGATAAGAAATGGAACGTTCGTGTAAGGACAGTTGTGGGAAAGGCGGGTGGTCGTATTCATTTGCTTAGGAGAAATTATGGAAGATGTTCAAAAATGTTCAAATGTTTGTACAGCTTATGGGACTTAACTACGGGGTTATCAGTCCCTAAACTTACAAACTGCTTATGAACTAGCTAATACTAAGGACGGCACAAATATCTATGCCCTAGGGGGGGATTCGAACCCCAGACCGTAATGGCCGTGCAGACCGTGACTGGAGCGCCTCAGTCCCCAGACCGCGTATGAAACGCACGTGCGACCTCGCCTGCTGAAGTGTTGGGATTCAGACCAAATCTTTTTAAATGAAGATATAGAATCAATTCAGAGGCAGTCTGCTTAGTTTGTAACTGGTAGTTCAGATCAATGCGTGATTGTTTACAGGAGGTGTTTCGAGAAACCAAATGAGAATTGTTGGAGGGAAGGCGTGGTTATTGAGAAATACTACTGAGGAAATTTAGAGGGCCGGAATTTGAAGCTGACTGCCGTCAACTTACATTTCGCGTAAAGTTCACGAACATAAGATAACTGAGGACTCGTACAGAGGCATACAGCAAATAGTTTCCCCTCGTTCTATTTGCAAGTGGAACAGAAAAGGAAATGGCTAGTAGTTCAACGAGGTACCGCCCGCCCACACAACCTGCGGTGGATTGCAAAGTGTGTATGCAGATGTAAATGGTCGAGTTTATGGCAGCGGGAACATTGGTCGACCAGTTCGACAGCAAGATACTCCAAGATGGAGGCTGCAGCCGCCACTCGTTCGTCGTCTCCACTTCGCTTTTTTTCCACTTCCATCCTTGGTTGGAATTGTAGTGAGCTCTCAGAGTGGTGAAGTCCGTCTTCCACACTTTCCGCCTTCTGCGACTGGATCGTCTTCACTTTTATTTGTTTACTTAATGCTACTTTTCTTTCCCACACCTGATGGGGAAGGGCATGTTGTTTGAACGCTTGCCTTTTTCAACCGTTGATTACGATTTTTCTTGTTCTTATTAATAACTTTTTTCTATTTCTATTGTATTAAATTTTTATAATTTTACATTTTATTGATTCAAAAGTAACTTGCGCTAGCGTATTTGTCATTCATTTCTGTGCCAGTATTTTGACTTGTGGTGGCACTTTTACAAGGAACGAGCGTGTTGAATGTTGGGGTGGTTTGTTTCCTTAGGTTATTTAACATGTTGTCCATCTTCTGGGTGGCTATCGTTTGTTGTGCAATATTTGTTTGTTATCGGCGATCCCATCTCCACCCTCACCACTCCATCCTATATTGTAGTGTCGTAGTTAGTGGCGCCAGAAATCACATTACCATCGATTGCCGTCGCGGAGAACTCCGACAGGATCCCCTTCTGAGGCCTCGCATTTATAAAGGCTATCAAGTGTGTCAAATCTGATTAGCAGGAGCATAGTTACATAGCTGGTACATATGGACTATAAGACAGAGAGCACATGGATTCAGCAGGGAATGCATCGCTTGGCCTAACAGTGTCTTCACCGGGCATCATGTTCCGCAGTGCCTCAAGACTTGTCGCTAGTTGACGTCGCTTGTTTGCGTCCGATGGAAGAAAACTTTGAAAAATCACTCAGTCACTGGACTTAAACTTCATCATACTGGAATTACTGTACTCCGCCTAAAGATGAGAATTTACTTGTTTTAATACATAGCACATGCTATTACTGTGGATAGATAGTTCTTGTTAATGAATACCTATTATGTCTTACCAACACCCTCCACAACAGAGGTTGCTTGCGATTGGATAGTGCAGGAAGCGGTGGGCAACGATCGCATCATGGGCCATACAGGAAGCGCGATTTACCGAAGCCGTTCATTTCAGCGGATCGCTGCTACTCGATTCGCTGGGATGAGATAGCCGCTGTTGTTCTTGCCAATCACTAACCCTTCCAAACATATCGAGACGCAAAGAGACAGAGAGAGAGAGAGAGAGAGAGAGAGAGAGAGAGAGAGAGAGAGAGAGAGAGGCAAAGTCAGGGGAAAGTCTTAGTCTCGGTGCGTCGCCGTCTTCAAGGAACAGCTGTTCGAATAGGTCAGATCGTGAAAATATAGAAGAAGGCAATGGAACAGCGATACCGCTGCCAGTAGTTTGCCATGTAGCCAGGTATTTCTGAGACACACAAGCATGTTTTAAATGTGACCAGGGACGTGATAAATGCTGCAGTGTCGCGTATGACGATGATATCAGAGACAGCTACATCACTACCGATACGTGTACGGGAACACTTCCAACTTACACGTCAGAGCCGCGCGTTACGATCATTGTCACTTGCGTCAAACCTGACTGCTGGAACCAGAGTTACATAGTCGGCACATTCGGCGTGTGAAATGGTGTTCATTGATGCAGCACACAGTGTTTATCGACAGCGTACTATGATTCAGGACACAGTGCTTCTTTTTTAGTCACAAAGTGCTACGCATCGCAGAACGAAGTCCTCACCTCCAGACAGCGCTTCGCAGTACCTTAACAATGGTTCACAATGAAACTTCCCTATTATCGCGGACTGGCAAGAGAATTTTGAAAGTCACGAAGATGTCTTATACTTTAAATATATCAGTTTCCAATGCTTGTAGTTCTCCAACGCCCAAAGGTGAGTATACATTTGTTGTAAAAAATTTTATAGGTTACTAAAGTCGAGCCGGCCGCGGTGGACGAGCGGTCTGCGGCGCGCCAGTCACAGTCTGCACGGCCGCTACGGTCGGGGGTTCGAATCCGCCCTAAGGCATGTCCGTTTGTGTCGTCTTTAGTATAAGGTAGTTCATAAGTAGTTTGTAAGTTTAGGGACTGATGACCCCGCAGTTAAGTCCCTTAAGCTTAACAAACATTCGAACTAAAGTCGTGGGATCTATGCGTTAAAGTGTACCCAGACACACCTTACAGTAACTCCCCGAGAACGCACGTGGTATCAGAAGCCTCGTGACATGGTTTACAAGTGTATCAACTATAGCGGGGCGCGCGCCAATAATTATCGAGCTGAAAATGTTCAAATGTTTGTAATCCTACGGGACCAAACTACGTTGGTCATCAATCCCTAGTCTTACAAATTACTTCTACATCTACATACATACTCCGCAATTCACCGTAAGGTGCGTGGCGGAGTGTACACTGTACCACTACTAGGCATTTCCTTTCCTATTCTACTCCCAAATAGAACGAGGAAAAAAAGAATGCCTATATGCCTCTGTACGAGCCCTGATTTCTCTTATCTTGTCTTTGTGATCACCACGCAAAATGTAAGTAGGCGGCAGCAAGATCGTACTACACTCAGCTACAAATTCCAGCCCTCTAAATTTCCTCAACAGAAATTCACGAAAAGAACGTCGACTTTCCTCTAGCGATCCCGAATTGAGTTGCCGGAGCATTTATGTGACACTCGCGCATTGGTCGAACCTACCAGTAACAAACCTAGCTGATCACCTATGAACTGCTTCTATGTCTTCCTTTAAACTGATCTGCCGGTCCCAAATACTTGAGCAATACTCAAGACGTGGTCGCACAAGCGTTTTATACGCGGTTTCCTTTACAGGTGAAGTACATCTTCCCAAAATTCTCCCAATAAACCGGAGTCGGCTGTCCGTCTTACTCTCAACTGTCCTTACATGTTCGTTCGATTTCATATCGCTCTGCAATGTTACGCCTAGATATTTGAACGACGCGACAGCATCAAGAAGCTCTCTACTAATGCTGTATTCGAACATTATGGGATTGTTTTTCCTACTCATGCACATCACCTTACATTTTTCTTCATTGAGAGCTAGCTGCCATTTTTCGCACCAACTAGAAATTCTGTCTAAGTCATCTTGTATGCTATTACAGTCAGTTAAAGACGACACCCTCCCATACACCACAGCATCATCAGCAAACAGCCGCTTACTCTGTCCATTAGATCATTTATATAAATAAACTAAACTAAGTTAAACTAACCTAAGGACAACACACACATCCATGCCCGAGGGAGGATTCTAACATCCGACGAGGGAGGCCGCGAGTCAGTAACGTGGCGCTCCAGACCGCTCGGCTACTCCCGCGCGGCCATCTCGAGCTGAAACGGGAAAAGAAGGCCAGAAGAAGGCGTGCTCGCGCTAGTGCTACCGAGCAGCTACAGGCAGGATGTCATGGAGGAGAGCCACGAGAGCCCCCTGCCTCCTCCTCCCGCAGAGGGGCTACGCAGCAGGCCCCATCGTTCCCACGTTCTCCGCGAACAAGAGTCAGCATTAGCACTGTCGGTCCCTCGAAGGCCAGTCGTTCGCTGTCGCTCCTAAGGATTCGAATTGCAGTTCTTCCACACTCTTACCCCATTCTCTGACTGAGGGACAATGAGCTAGCGCTCTTAGACTTAATAATAACCCGCTAAGACTCTACCGCGTCCTTCATATACACGGAAATATCATTATGTAGTCCAGTATCGTACCATACTGAAGAGCCAAAGAAACGGGTACACCTGCCTAAAATCGTGTATGGTGCGCGCGAACACAAACGAGTGTAGCTACTCGACTAATCCTACAGGGATGTCCACAAATCGGTAAGAGTACGAGGGGGTGAAGATTTTATCTGAACAACAGTTCGCAAGGCATCCCACATATGATAACTAATGTTCATGTATGGGGAGTTGGGAGGCCAGCGGAGATGTTTAAACTCAGAAGAGTGTTCCTGCAGCCACTCTCTAGAAATGCTGGACGTCTGTCGAGTCGCTTTGTCCTGCTTAAATTGCCCAAGTCCGTCGGAATGCACAATGGACATGAATGCATGTACGTGATGGGCCAGAATACATACGTACTTGTCACAGTCATAGTCACTGTCACAGGCGTTTATAGACCAATCAGGGATTCCACATCACTCAAGCTGCACACATCCCACACCATCTAAGAGCCTCTACCAACGTCAACAGTCGCGAATGGCATGTATGGTCCAGGGATTCATGAGGTTGTCTTCATACCAGTAAACATCCATCCGCTCGATATAATGGGAAACGAGAGTCGTTCGACCAGGCAACATGTTTCCAGTCATCAACAGTCCAATGTTGACGGGCCCAGAGAGGCGTCAAGCATTGTGCCGTGCAGTCAGCAAGAGTATACTAGTAGGCCTTCGGCTCCGAAAATCCATATCGATGTTGTTTCGCTGAATGGATCGCACATTGACGCTTGTTGATAGCCCAGCATTGAAATTCGCAGAAATTTGTGGAAGCGTTGGACTTCTGTCACGTTGAACGATCCTCTTCAGTCGTCGTTGTTCACGTCCTTGCTGGATCTTTACCCGCTCTCAGCTATGTCGGAGATTTGATGTTTTTATCGAATTTCCGACATTCACGGTGTACTCGTGAAATGGTTGTACGGGAAAATCGTTACCTTATCGCTACCTCGGACATTATGTGTCCCATCTCTCGTGCGCTGACTGAAACACTAGGTTCAAACACTTAAATCGTGATAGCTTGTAGCAGCAGTAACCGATCTAACCCCGGTGTTCAAATGTTTCAAATGTTTGTTAAGCTTATGGGACTTAACTACGGGGTCATCAGTCCCTAAACTTACAAACTACTTATCTACTACCTGCCCGAGGGGGGATTCGAACCCCCGACCGTAGTGGTCGTGTAGACCGTGACTGGAGCGCCTCAGTCCCCTCGGCCAGCGCGGCCGGCAACGCCGGTGTCCGACACGTCTTGTATATAGGCGGTGCCTACCGCAGTGCCGTGCCTGACTGCTTGCTTGTCTCTGTGTTTGCATACGCATCGCCGTAACACTTCCTACTGTGTATTGTTTAGTAAAAAACTTGTATCAAGTTGTTTGCTGTCCTTCTCCTCAGTTTCTCATATTAATGTGCAGAAATTTGATTCTACGATGCGTCTATGAAACTGAAATAAATTTTTTTTTTTTTTTTTCATAAGCTTTTCGCCTTTATTTACAAGGCATCTTCAGTGACTTGGAATATATACACGTCTATGTTTTACATTAGTTCGCCTTTTACGTTTATGGCAGTTTAAGTTATAAAAAGTTCTGACGTTTTCTATGTCTATAAATAACGATATTTTGGTTTTATTTGGGCTTACTGTTTTTGTAGATACTGCCCTGCATGTATTGTTGTCTCTGGTATGCTGTCTTTTTCGTCTTATAAAGCGAATGTTTTTCCCCAGCACAAGGTACAGGCCAGTTTGTTTATGTGATGTTTTTGTTTTTGACGGTGTTGCCAACTGTCGGAGGTCTTTCTACTACCAGCTTTTGAATCTGTTTCGTGCTGTCTTTGTTTTCCGTCAGCGTCCACACAGGCCGGCAGCAACTGCGGCCGCGCGCACAAACAGCAAATAGCGAACCCTAGCCGGCGCTGGCCACCGCCCACCCCACATTCGCCAGTTTCAGACAATAACAAAAGTGAATACAAACATCAGTCCAGGATTTCCTTTCCCACCGATAGCTAAAAATAAAGTAAGCACCGATATCGTATCTGTTTGGCAGCCCACCGATACACAGCACACTGTGCCTTCATATTTCGTAAGTGGAACCGGCTTGCCGCGGCGGAGTGGCCGAGTGCATTGATGCGCTACGCTCCGATGTGCGAGGCCGTTCCCCGTCGGGGGTTCGAATCCTCCCTCGGATATGGATGTTTGTGTCGTCATTAGTATAAGGTAGTTTATAAGTTGTTTGTTAGTTTCGGGACTGATGACCCCTCAGTTAAGTGCCATACGCTTGACAAACATTTGAACATTTTTGTAACCGGCTTCTTATTTGAAGTGACATACAGTAAATTGTTTTTTCTCTGCATTTTTTTCTTTCAGTTTGTAAATATAATCTGTGGTCTTGTGTATATTAGACTCAACGTCGCGTGTAAGTAACAGTATAGTCTTCCTGTGAGTGAATCGCAACAGCCGGCCGCGGTAGCCGAGGGGCTGAGGCGCTCCAGTCACGGTCTGCACGGCCACTACGGTCGGAGGTTCAAATCCCCCCTCGGGCATGGATATTTGTGCCGTCCTTAGTATTAGTTAGTTCATAAGTAGTTTGTAAGTTTAGGGACTGATGACCCCGTACTTAAGTTCCATAAGCTATACAAACAAACGTTGAATCGCAACAGTTGTTTGCCTTCCTTTCTCGTAACTGTATCCGCCTCATTACAAACGACATACTGTTAACTTTTCTGTGTGGTTCTTCCTTCAGTTTCTGAAATTTATCGTCTTCTCGTGCATATATTATATTCAGATTCGCGTTAAGTATCTGTTTCCGTACTTTCCACCAGTTAATCTCTATAGTCGTCTCGTTAAATGTTCAAATGTTTGTAGATCTTATGGGACTTAACTACGGGGTCATCAGTCCCTAAGCTTACAAACTACTTATGAACTAGCTAAGACTAAGGACGGCACAAGTATCCATGCCCGAGAGGGGAATCGAACCCCCGACCGTAGTGGCCGTGGAGACCGTGTCTGGAGCGCCTCAGTCCCTTCGGCCATCGCGGCCGGCTAGTCGTCTCTGTTTTTCCTTAGATGCTCATTGTAAAGACTACATCTAGCCTTTTTAACCGTTCATTTCTCTGGGTACTATGGTAAGGGATAGGGACCGTGACTGCTGTTTCAGATGCAAACTAAGTTGGAGACACTTCGCTTCCAGCTTCACGCTGTGTTAATCACGGTTGTAAAGCGTCTCGCTGCGGAGCGCGCGGTTGCTCGCCGTGGAGGTTCGAGTCCTCCCTGGGGCATGGGTGTGTGTGTGTGTGTGTTGTCCGTAGGTTAGTTTACCTAGGTTTAAGTAGTTTGTAAGCTACGGACTGATGACCACGCAGTTTGGTACGATAGATTAACAAACATTTGAACATTTATTCACGGTTGCACAGCTCGAGGCTGCGATCCAAGGGCATCGTTGTTGTCAATCGGAAGTCGGAAGCGAACGGACGTCTGTCGCGTCCAACGATCGGCCGGCGGCTGTGACGAGCCACGTCACTTCTCGCAAGGAGGCGAACATCCCACCTGTGGTCGCGTGGGAGGCCGCCTCAGAGCACGCCAGGCAACCAAAGACTTCCCGGGGGAGCGATCGTGAGCCCTCCCCGGTTCGTCGTTCCTACAGATTTGAGACACTATCTGTGCCAGACAATGTTCCGAGCCGGATGGCGAAGTCACCTGTCAGTCTGCAAGACCCGTGCTATCACGTAGGGTGGGTTTACTTGTAGTTGCGAGCTCCAACGTTAGGCGGGTAATGGAGCCCCTTAGGGAAATGGCTGCTATGGAGGGAAAGAAGGCCAATGTGCACTACGTATGCATACCGGGTAGAGTCAATCAAGATGTGCTATGGGTCCATCCGGACGCCATGAAGATTACAGGGTGCAGTCAACTGCAGGTGGTGGCTCATGTCTTTAGGCATTATGTGTGTCGTTTTGGGTTGGAAGAGATTCTCTCCGGTTTTCAGCGGCTATCTGAAGTGGTCTTGCTTGCAAGATGAAGGCAAAGCTCACCAACTGCAGCATAGTTGACACGACCGACTGCGGATCTCTGGTAGAGAGCCGAGTGGAGGGTATGAATCAGAGGCTCAGATGGTTTGCGGCCGTGTAGGCTGCAGATTCCTTGACTTGTACTATAGGATAGTGTGGTTCTGGGTTGCGTTGAACAGCTCAGACGTCCACTACCAACACCACCTAGATACAAGGCACCACAACAGTTCGTGTCACATCACACCGAATAGCCCGCCATCACTAGCTGACTGGCTGACGCGGGCTGTTGTGTGGCCTGCCTCTTGGTGGTGTTGCCACTATACGCAGGAAGCGTCTACGCGGGTAGCGGGGACTGTGTGCCATGGGCTGGATGGTTTTCTTAGGTGAGAGGGCTTCACGAATTTTCAAAAAGGGCCTCAGTCATAAGGCGTACAGGTCACAATAGGACAGATCTAAAAACCATTGGTTTAATGGTTGATGATTGCAGATTCGGAGGCCAAAGTTTCGTCATGAAGGACCTTGTTTCCGTAACGTGAAGATCCATCGGTAGTTTCAGCTTCAAATGACATTTAAAAATACGTTGACACACTAAACAGAGTACACAAAACCCACGGCCATGTTCACGACTGCAGAAACATCACTCTCCACTGACTATATTCAACATGACAGGAGAGGCTCTGTCTAACCATTTAGAGTGCTCAAAGTAGTATATAGAGAGGATTACGATAAGAAAACGCTCTATATAAATCATAAGAGTGGGAAACATTGTGTTTGTTTTATCGTCCATTCAGGGGATGTAGCCATATTCAGCAGTAGGAGAGTAAATAAATGGTAAGATTGGACGATAGTATACGAGGACATTTTTGCGCAAGTTAGGAATTTCAACGTCACATACATTCCTTTCAGTTTGTGGTGGCTACCGTGATTCACCCACGTCAGAAGACCAGCGGTGAGTGCCGCGGACGTGCAGCGTCAGATGGTAATCGCACTATTTTCCCGCATTTTCCAGAGCCCTACAGAATGTTTATACAGTAACTCTAAAGTGCTGGCACAGCTTACATTTTGTTAAACAGCTCATAATAACAGCTATACCGCGCATGGGAATGCAGTGTCATTATTAGTCTAAGAAAAGTTAAGAGAGACAAAAAATGAAAAATAAAAATAAATAAATGAAAAAGCTGTAATTGTCTAGATAGCTAAGGAATATTCAATAAAAAGAGAACGACTAAGTTATTAAAAAATGTACCCTGAAACTACAACTATGTAAAGGAAATTCGACCTTGTAGTACTTCAAGGATTAATCCTTTTGATTTAATGCTATTTCTTAGATACTCTGATCTTTGTTGGATGTAGCCAACTTGAAGATTATTATGACAGAAATAGAACTCTAATGAGGTTAGAGTTCCATCCTGGATTTTTGACATTCCTAATACTGAATGACTTTTATATTATTGTATCATCCTTCCTCAGAGTCCGAGCGAGCACAGTAGCGAAGGGATCTGTTATTGATTGGGAGAGCCAGTGTTAGGAGCGTTATGGAGCCCTTTAGGCAGACAGTGCCCAGGGCCGGAAATAATTCCGATGTGCACTTGGTGTGTCTGCCTCATCCGAGATTTGGGGGCGGCCTTACCGGCGCTTTTGAGCATACGGGGAGCAGTCGCATGCAAGTTGTTGCACAAGTTGGCACTAATGACTACTGTCGTCTGCGTTCTGAGGACATCCTCAGATGGTACGGCTGGTTGACGGAATTGGTGAAGACTGCTGTCCTCACGTGGGGTGCAAGCAGAGCTTTCAATTTGGAGCATTGTTGCCAGAGTGGATAGGGTCCTTTGGTTTGAAGCCGAGTGGAGTGTGGTGTCGCACAAGTCTAAAGTGCGCGCCACCTACTTTCGCCGCACGCCGCCATGCACGCACGGCACGGCGTTCTTACGACGTCAGCCACGAGCGCCCTCTGCTACAACTCCGCTCGTGGCCATCACTGAACGACATCGTTCACTTGGGACTGAGATAGGAACCAGTTAACACTTCGGAATCAGATAGGCACCAGTGAAGACTTTGCTATCGGATAGGCACTAGGCAGGCCTCTAGCTCAACTATGTATCAGCATTCTGCAGTACTGAGCCATGTAAAAGTTAAGTATTGTATAAATTCTGTGCAATATATATCTCGTCCTAATTTACTCTAGTGTTTCTAGTTTCTGCTGTCCCACTGGCTGCTCACCTCCGTACCTACACAAGAGTGCTACTTTTATTCCTGTGTCGGTCTTCCTACTTGGCCACCAACACCTACGACGGAAACGAGACACAAAAGCGGCGACGAGGCTGGGACACAAAAGTGGCGACGAGGATGGGATACAAAAGTGGCGACGAGGAGTGATAGAACCTTGGACCAGCCCGCTTGCAGCAGCCAGACAGCAGCAGTGGAGCACGCAGAAATTGCTCCCGCCCACCCACCCTTATTATAAGATTTTTGGGGGAACATTTTCAGTTACGTGTTTTGTGGACTTTTTTGTTGCAGAGCGTCTTCTTTCACATTGCATTTGTGTTTTGTTATAAGTTACTTGTATGCGCGGCGCCTAATCGGTCAGCATGGCCACTACCCCGAACCCAAACTTAATGGAAATTTTTCAGTTACAGACGGCGCAAATCACGCAACTACTTCAAGCAGTGTCCCAGTTAACAGCGCAAGCAGCTAACCACCAACAGCCGTTGCTTCAGCAGCCCGCACCTGCCGCTGCACCGCTCCCTACGTTCCGCCAGTACAACGAACGTGAGGAAGAATGGAGTGACTACTTCGCTCAATTTCAAGAACTCGACACGGCTCATCAAATAACAGGTCAGACTGTTAAGCATCTTTTATTGTCTGTGGTGGGCCCCAAAACCTTCGTATTACTGCAGAAACTTTTCCCCCACGCATCTCCTCGTGATGTAGACTTTGATGCAATAGTAGATGCACTGAATACTCATTATGAGAGAAAAGTTCTAGTAGCCGCTGCACGGTACCGATTTTTCAGACTTAAAAAATTACTGCAGCAGTCACACCAGGAATGGATCACTGAGTTGAAGGGCTTAACCCGCAAATGTAAATTTACTTGTTCTTGTGGACTTTCTTATAGTGACGTTATGTTAAGAGATGCGATACGCAGAACATTCAGGACCCCAGAATTAGGGCAGCAATTCTAAAACAGCCTGACCCTTCATTAGACAGTGTCCTGCTGCTTATTGAAGCGCATGATACTTTTGACTTAGCAGATGTAGAAATGCAAAGCCACAGTGTAAATTCAGTGAGCCGTAACGAACGCTTTCCTAGCCGTAGTTCTCAGTCTAGCCCTAGTGATTCTTACTTTTCGACCGGCCGTGCTGAACAGACAGTGAACAGTAGCCAGTGTAAAAGTGCAACACAAAGGTCGCACCGTCGTGTTAGAAATAGTAATTTGAATAACGGGCGCCAACGCTCATTTCAGAAAAATGTTCGTAAATCTTGCCCCCAGTGTGTATCTCGCCACAAACGTGCGCATTGCCCTAGTCGCAACACAACCTGTTATCAATGTGGCGAATCAGGACATGTACAAACAGTGTGTATGCAAAACAAACTTTCAAAGAACGGTGCCGTTGGGAACGGTGCGAGAACAATTCATTCTGTAAATGTCATACACGCTGTGAACTTGGCCAGTGTTTCTTTTGATTCTAAAATGCCTGAAAGTTCTGCGCCTAATGCAAAACTATATAGTGAGCCACGTAGCAAGCGTCGTCGAGCGCGTAATTCTGTGCAACGGTAAAGGGTTCGGGACAAGCAAAATGACTATGTACAGTGCAATCCTGTAGTGAACCTAGTGCCTTCTACAACTTCCCCTTGTAAAAGTGCCCAGTACTGTGTAGCTAGTGACAGTAGACTTGATGTAGCTACTCAAAGTAATTCTAGTGCAGTAGCCTTGCATTGTGCGGATGCCGATCCGGCGGTAGTGCCATCTAGGGACAGTGATATTAACCTATGTGCCGATTCTGCGCCGCTTTCTACCGCACGGAGCTCGCGCATGCGCAAGCGCAGCAAACAAGCTGTATTAGACGTTGCCCATATTCGCGCACCTGTCGAGCGCCACAAGCAAAAGCTTTTTGTGCAACTGAACTTCTGGGTTTGCCAAAATTGTCGCCGTCTCAACATGTGCTAACGGCATATACAGGTCAAAATATTCCCGTGATAGGAACGTGTAGCCTGCCCGCCTCTTTTCAAGGTGTAACAAAAACAGTTGCTTTTGTTGTTCTTCAGGCCAAATCTACGCAGAACATTTTTGGACTCGATTCCTTCGACTTGTTTGGTTTATCAATTCAAAGAGATGTGCTTCAAATTTCGTCAGTAGTGCCTCAGGACAAAATAAATGCATTGTGTGAAAAATATAGTGACTTGTTTTCGCCGGAACTAGGTTGTGCAATAGACTTCGTGGCACATGTAACTTTAAAAGAATCTGCTGTACCAAAATTTCGTAAAGCTAGACCAGTGCCTATCGCAATACGTGAAAGAGTTGCGGAAGAACTTAAACGTTGGCAAGATAGTGGGGTGATTTCTCCTGTTTCTGCGAGTCAGTGGGCCTCGCCTATAGTAATTGTACCCAAGCCGTCAGGAAAACTTCGTCTCTGTGCGGACTTCAAATCAACAGTGAACAGTCAAACATTTGTAGACACTTATCCCCTGCCCAGACCTGACGAACTAATGGACAAATTAGGACAGTCTCGCTTCTTTTCCAAGATTGATTTAGCAGAGGCATACTTACAAATTCCGCTTTATGACGAGTCAAAGAAGTTTTTCGTCAGTAATACATGGGCCTTTTTCAATTTCAACGCCTACCCTTTGGCAATTCTTCCGCCCCCGCTATTTTTCAGCGCTTTCTGGAACAGCTGACAGTTTCTGTACCGTGTTGCTCGAAGTACTTAGATGATATTGTGGTATCCGGACGTATAGTTGAAGAACATTTAGCAAACCTGGAGTGCTTTTTCAAAGTGATGACTGCAGCACGTTTACGTTGCAATAAAGCAAAGTGTTCGTTTTTTCAAACTGAAATAGAGTACCTAGGGCATGTGATTAATGCCCAAGGAATTCATCCCTTACAGTCACATCTTAGAGCATTCAAAGACTTGCCTCCTCCCAAGAATGTGCACGAATTGCAAGCAGTAATGGGAAAGCTGAACTATTATTTCAGGTTTATTCCCAACGCCTCTCAGATTGCAGCTCCACTGCATCACTTACGTAGGAAGAATGTTCCTTTAGTATGGTCTAAAGATTGCCAAATTGCCTTTGACAAATTAAAGTCTGCACTACTCAGTGATGCATGTTTGATTCCCTTTGACCCACAGAAGCCTGTAGTGCTAGCAGTTGATGCCTCGTCATACGGTCTGGGTGCAATATTGTCACATCGTATTGGTTCTCACGATCGTCCTATCGCCTTTGCGTCCAAGCTACTGACGCCAACGCAACAGAATTACAGCCAGATAGAAAAGGAGGCCTTAGCAATCATTTACGGCGTCTCAAAGTTTCATCATTATCTCTATGGTAGAAAATTCTATTTGTTGACAGACCACAAGCCTCTCACGTCGTTGTTCTCACCCACAAAGCCAATTCCGTCACGAACGGCACAAAAGTTTCAGAGATGGTCCTTAATACTGTCTAATTATCAGTATGAGATTTTGTACCGACCTACCACTAAACACGCCAACGCGGACACACTTTACCGACTTCCGGTTGGCCAGGATGTGTTATTTGATTCTACGGAAATGGCATGTTGTCAGATAAACTCCAAAGATGCTTCCGCTGTCGCAGATTTCCCTTTGAACTCTCGTCGGGTTGCACAGGAAACAGCTGCAGATGCAGACCTAAGTGTGGTATCACGTTTTGTTCGCTCTGGGTGGCCTGCCAGAGCCAAAGACATTCAACGGCCTCTGGTTCGACGTTATTTTGCACAACGTCATGCATTATCTTTAAGTCAGGGTGTTCCGTTGTTACATACCGACAACGACCAAACAATAGTGATTGTTCCTCGTTCCCTGCAACGAGAAGTGTTACGCCTCCTGCATCAAGGACATTGGGGTATTGTTAGGACAAAGCAACTGGCCAGACGTCATTGTACCTGGGTCGGTATGGACGCTCAGATAGAGCGCATGACGTCACAGTGTACAGTTTGTGCGGAGCATCAGGCGGCTCCTCCGCAACGTTTCTCAGACTGGACACGCCCCAAGGGACCATGGCAACGTTTACACATTGACTTTGCCGGACCTTTCTGGAACACGCGCTGGTTAATTGTTGTAGACGCTTTCAGCAAGTTTCCTTTCGTGATAGCCATGAACTCAACGACAGCGTCCAGTAAAATAAGTGCCTTAACATCAGTGTTTTGCATCGAAGGTCTGCCTGAAACTATCGTCAGTGACAATGGACCTCAGTTTGTTACTACGGAATTTCAACAGTTTTGTCGTGTGAATGGCATTCAGTATATTACCACCGCACCTTTTCACCCTCAGTCCAATGGTGAAGCAGAACGTTTCGTTCGAACATTCAAGTCTCACATGGAAAAGATGAAAAGTCAGCACTCCAGGCAGCAAGCTCTTCAAATTTTCCTGTCTACGTATCGGTGCATGCCACGTGACGGCCCGTCTCCTGCCGAGCTGCTGCACGGCCGCCGTCACCGCACTCTCCTTCACCTGCTGCAGCCTCCCACGCACCGAGTCGGTTCGTATGGCGCTTCGCGTTTTCAGGTTTCTACGCCGGTGCTGTACAGGGTGTTTGCTGGTATGAAGAAGACATGGTTGCCAGGCACCATTCAGCGCGTGCTCGGTCGCAATATGTACGTTGTAAGTTCTTCCACAGGGTCGGAGCTGCGGCGCCACGCAAACCAATTGCGCCTGCACAGGCCGCGCGATCCTGTCTCGGGTTTCTTGATTCCAGACCCAGTTCAGCGGCAGGGAGCACCTCCACATTGCTCGCCGCCGGGTCCAGCGTCCCCGGACTACGAGATAGTACCCATGGAGGTAGACGCGCCTCCATTGCAGTCGCCGCCGCTGTCGCCACCGCAGATGACAGCGTCACCGAGAAGGACTCCAGGACCGTGCGGTCCCCCCCAGCTTGGGCCACGCACCTGAGAAGAAGATGGCCTGCTCCCTCTGGGCGGAGGCGTGCGCCCTTCCCCAGGTTTTGGTGGGTTTCCCGGGGGATCGCAAGGTGGATGCCGGGGCGCGGACGGCGTCTCGATCCAAGCCGCAGCTACGACGACCGTCCCACCAGTAACGCCCCCGCCCAGGCCCTCCTCCCAGTGCCGTCGCCGTGGCCCTCAGCCCTACGCCACGACGACGCGGCGTTTTGGCGGGGAGGGGTGTGGTGTCGCACAAGTCTAAAGTGCGCGCCACCTACTTTCGCCGCGCGCCGCCATGCACGCACGGCGCGGCGTTCTTACGACGTCAGCCACGAGCGCCCTCTGCTACAACTCCGCTCGTGGCCACCACTGAACGACATCGTTCACTTGGGACTGAGATAGGAACCAGTTAACACTTCGGAATCAGATAGGCACCAGTGAAGACTTTACTATCGGATAGGCACTAGGCAGGCCTCTAGCTCAACTATGTATCAGCATTCTGCAGTACTGAGCTATGTAAAAGTTAAGTATTGTATAAATTCTGTGCAATATATATCTCGTTCTAATTTACTCTAGTGTTTCTAGTTTCTGCTGTCCCACTGGCTGCTCACCTCCGTACCTGCACAAGCGTGCTACCTTTATTCCTGTGTCGGTCTTCCTACTCGGCCACCGACACCTACGACGGAAACGAGACACAAAAGCGGCGACGAGGCTGAGACACAAAAGTGGCGACGAGGCTGGGACACAAAATGGAGGATCTCAACCAGAGGCTTCGTCGACTTTGTGACAGTCATCGCTGCATATTTCTGCACCTCTGTGATCGGAAGGCGAGTTGTAGGGATAAGCAGCAACTCAGGTAGCAGAGTATTTATGGAGTGCACATATACATATATAGTTCTGATGAACACTCGTCTATTGATATACAGACAGTGAAATGAGGACGCATTCAGAGGGGTTCTTCAACTGTCAAAATATTAGCTGTAAAGTTTCAAAGTAATGGAAACAACGTTCCCGGATTTACTGCACCGTAGGAAAGTTGCCGCGCTCAAATAATCCTCGGGACTGAGAGTTCGTTGAATCCCGACGCTGGATGCTCCGAAATCTTTAGCGAAGATTGGGATGTATATCGCTAAGATAAATCAGGTACAATCGTAGGAGGTGTTTTCATTGCAGTCGCCAAAAATATTCTTTCTACTGAGGTCGAAGTCTATACTCCGTTCGCCGAAACGAGAGACGGACTGTAAACACATCGAAGTGCGTGACCAGGGGTGGACAAAACAGGGGCTTCCGCTAAATGTCGCCGCATCCGTTTCAGATGTAAGGCGTTTGTGTGTCTTATGACGGGTGATATTAGACGCTTGCTAAAAATTTCATGTTAAAGGACTAGTTACTGAATAGCAGCATAAGTATTAACCTTTCATATTCTACCTCTTTTTTTTCTTTCTCGTCTCTATCGCGCAAATGTAAACTCATTATGTCATCTTACATTTTGAAACCATACAAGAAGCAATCAAAGAAGAAATCATTCAGTTACTAATGTGTATAAAACGAAGCTGTTATAACCAGTACAATAAATGACAAATAGTGTTTCAAAAACAGCTGCATCTATGGGTGTTGGTCGTTCCTCAGTTTATTATGTGGTAATTGATTACAAGGCCAGACACTCTTGGAAGTCTCTAAAAAAACATCACGACAGAAGCTCACAGAAACGTGATACGAACGAAAGTACATGATTTGTTGTTTCGTTGTGAACGAAAATGCAGATTTGGGCAATTTTCAGAGATTCTATGAATTATTAAAATATATTAATTTTGCATACCTGTGGTGTTTAAAATCACTGCTATATACCAAAACACACAACCGTTTTACACCTGATACAGATGTTTTAATTACAAATTATTAACTTATCCCCAACAGCCTTGAAGTTTATGTTCTTTCATTTAAGGACCTGTTTCGATATTGCATTAATATCATCTTCAGGCCCTATACAAATTAAGTCGCAAATCAGTTCTGCACCTTTGTCATACAAAATATAAAGAAGAATTAATGTAATGACGGAACCAGAAGTTTAATACAACAACGTAAACTTTACGGTTGTTGATGGATACGTTAGTAATTCGGAATTAAAACTCGACCAACAGCCGTAGTCGCTATTCCATCTCAACATGGAACCACATAGCTTGATACACAGGTAGCGACACTGTGCGAGTGCACCTTTTTTGTCCACCCCTGGTCACGCGCCCCGGTCTGTTTACAGCATGTCTCTCGTTTCGGTGAACGGAGTATAGAGTGACTGTGAGGTTATCTGGACAAGTGTAACAGCTGTAGGCGAAATCACGTTAATGGTTCGATGTTTTTACCGGACACCCGGTTCCACCGTCACAGTGCTAGCTAGAGTCATTCAAAGAAAATTTACGATCAGTAGCGCGAAGGTACACGGACCATGTATTACTAGTTGGGGGCCACCTCAACCTGCCGAGTATAGACTGGGAGGCCTATTCTTTCACTACAGGGGGTACAGACAGGCAGTCTTGTGACCTATTGCGCACTTTTCCGATTACTGCTTTGAGCAGCTAAATCGTCAGCCCACACGCATAGGAAGTGTTTTGGACAATACAACTACAATCATGCCAGACCTTGTACCTTATCAAAGGGGGTGGCACTCTCGGTTCAAACAAAGTCAAGCAAATCAATCAGAAAAACTTAATAGAGATTCACGCATTTATAAAAAGAGGCCGGCCGCGGTGGCCGAGGGGACTGAGGCGCTTCAGTCACGGTCTGCACGGCCACTACGGTCGGGGGATCGAATCCCCCCTCGGGCATGGATATTTGTGTCGTCCTTAGGATTAGCTAGTTCATAAGTAGTTTGTAAGCTTAGGGACTGTTGACCCCGTAGTTAAGTCCCATAAGTTCTACAAACATTTGAACATTTTTTTATAAAAAGAGCAATGCGCGATGCATACAATAATTCCCATCGTCATACCTTAGCAAAAGATTTTGTCGAGAACCCGGAAAATTCTGCTCCTATGTAAAATCGGTAAGCGGATCAATGGCCTCTATTCAGTCACTCGTTGATCATTGTGAGGTAGTGAAAGAAGACAACAAAATGAAGGCAGGATATTTAAATTTGTGTTGTTGTTGTGGTCTTCAGTCCGGAGACTGGTTTGATGCAGCTCTCCACAATACCCTATCATGAGCAAGCCTCTTCATCTCCACATAAGAACGGCAACCTACATCTGTCTGAACCTGCTTACTGTATCCATCTCTTGGTCTTCCTCTGCGGTTTTTACCCCACACACTTCCCTCCAACGCTAAATTCACAATTCCTTGATGTCTAAGAATGTGTCCTACCAAGCGATCCCTTCTTTTAGTCAAGGTATGCCAGAAATTTCTTTTCTCCCCAATTCTGTTCAGTACCTCCTCATTAGTTACGCGATCCACCCACCTAATCTTCATCATTCTTCTGTAGCACCATATTTCAAAAGCCTCAATCCTCTTCCTGTCCGCACTGTTTATAGTCCATGTCTCACTCCCATACAAGGCAACACTCCATACAAATGCCTTCAGAAAGGACATCCTTAGGCTTAAATCAATATTCGATGTTAACAAATTTCTCTTTTTCAAGAACGCTTTTCTACCCATTGCCATTCTGCATTTTATATCCTATGTACTGCGACCATCATTTGTTATTTTACTGCCCAAGTAACAAAACTCATCTACCTCCTTTATTGCTTCGTTACCTAATCTAATTCCTCAGCATCACCTGATTTTCTTACACTGCACTCCATTACCCTAGTTTTGCTCTTGTTAATGTTCATCTTATATGCACCTTTCAACACACTGTCCATTCCGTTCAATTGCTCTTCCAGGTCCTTTGCTGTATCTGACAGAATTACTATGTCGTCGGCAAAACGCAATGTTTTTAATTCTTCACCCTGAACTTTAATTCCTTCTCCAAATTTCTCCTTGCTTTCCTTTATAGCTTGCTCATTGTACAAATTGAATAACAATGGAGAAAGACTACAACCCTGTCTTACTCCCTTTCCAACCACTGCATCCCTTACATGCCCTTCAACTCTGACAACCGCTGTCTGGTTTTTGTACAAGTTGTAAATAACCTTACGCTCCCTATATTTTACTCCTGCTTGCTTCAGAACTTGAAAGAGTTTATTCCAATCAACATTGTCAAAAGCCTTCTCCAAATCTACAAAAGCTAGAAATGTAGGTTTGCCTTTTCTTAATCTATCTTCTAGGATAAGCCGTAAAGTGAGTATTGCCTCCCTTGTTCCTACATTTCTCCTGAACCCAAACTGATCTTCCCCGAGGTCGGCTTCTACCAGCGTTTCCATCCTTCTGTATATTTAAGAAATCATTTACGCAGGAGGACCATCTAAACATACACTCATTTGATGGTAGCACTAACTCCCAAATGGAGGACAGTAATAGGCATAGCCGGTGTAGACAAGTAGCTGAGAGAGTTGAAAACAAACAAGTCGCCAGGTCCAGATGGGGTACCATCCGGTTTTACAAAAAGTACTGCCGCGCTGGACTGGCCGAGCACTACAAGGCGCATTGCTGCGGAGCGCACGGTTGCTCGCCGTCGGGGGTTCCAGTCCTTCTTCAGACATAGTTGTAGTTGTTTGTGATGTCCTTAGTGTAAGTTACTTTAACTTAGTTTTAGTAGTTTATAATCCTAGGGACGATGACCAACGCAGGTAAGTCCATTAGATTTACAAATATTTGACATTTATTTGACAATGAGTACTCAGCGGAACTGGCCCATTACTTAGCTTGCATTTACCGCGAATCTTTGATCCAGCGCAAAGTTCCAACCGACTGGCAAAAGGCGCAGGTAACTCCCGTGTATAAGGTAGGCAAAAGAACGGACCCATCATTAACATCAATTTGCTGTAGAATTGTTAAACATAATCTCAGTTGTAATATAGTAAATTTCGTTGAGAAGCATCTATCGTGCGAAACACAGCTTGCTCTTTCCTCTCACGACACCTTGCGAGCTATGGATGAAGGCCAACAGCCAGAAAACATATTTCTCCATTTTCGAAAGGCGTTTGACACTGTACAGCATTACAGACTGCTAACGAAGGTACGAGCTTATAGAATAGGTACCCAAATAAGTGAGTGGATCGAAGACTACTTGAATAACAATCCAGTACGTTGTCCTCTATGGCGAGTGTTCATCAGTGACTAGGTTGGTTGGTTGCTTTGGGGGTTTTAGGGGGACTAGACTACTATGGCAATCAGTCCCTCTCAGAGATTAGGTTATCATCAGGGGTGCCACAGGATAGTGAGATAGGATTGTTATTATTTTCTACCTATATAAACTATCTGACAGTCAGAGTGAGTTGCAATCTGCAGCTGTTTGCTGATGATGCTGTGGTGCACAGGGAGGTGTCGTCATTGAATGACTGTCGTAGAAAGCAGGATGACTTGGACCAAATTTCTAGGTGGTGTGAGGAATGGAAACTAGCGGCAAACGTAGAAAAATGTAAGGTGATGCAGATAAGTAGGAGACACAATTCTGTAATACGCGAATACAGCATTAGTAGTGTACAGCTTGAGAGAGTCGCGTCAATTAAATACATAGGCGTAACGCTACAAGGCGATATAAAGTGGAACGAGCATATAAGGACAGTCGCGGGGAAGGCGAATGGTTGACTTCGGTTTATTGGGAGAATTTTGGGAAGGTGTGATTCGTCTGTAAAGGAGATCGCATACAAAATACTTTTACGACCCCGTTTTGATTATTGCTGAAGTGTTTGAAAGGAGGACATAGAAGCCGTTCAGAGGTGGGCGACTAGGTTTGTAACTGGTAGATTCGATCAATGCGAGAGTGTCACTGAAATGCTTAGGGAACTGAAATGTGAGTCGCTGGAGAGAAGGCGACGTTCTTTTTGAGAAACACTGTTAGAGAAATTTAGAGGGCCGGAATTTGAAGCGGCCTGTTGAACGATTCTACTGCTGCCAACCTACATTTCGCGTAAAGACCACAAAGATGAGATCAGAGAGATAAGAGCTCGTACGAATGCGTACGAGCATTCGTTTTTTACTCGCTCTGTATGGGAGTGGAACAGCGAAGCAATTAACTAATAGTGGTACTGAGTACCCTCCGCGACGCACCTTTGGGTGGATTGCGGAATATGTATGTAGATGTCTGCAGATTAAGTATTAAACAATACCTGAATTCGATAAACTTATCTACAAAAGCTGGTAACCAATGAGTAGATGACTTTCAGAGGAAGAGGCGTATGTACGCAATATAATAATAAATGGAGTAAAAGAGATGTAAGGTAATTTCGGGATAGACGGGCATACGGAAGAGATGGCCAACGCCTGTATGTCTTCCACGGTTCGCTGTACAGCGCTGCCGGTCAGTTGATAGTGAGTACGTAAAGTCCGAGATTGTTGCTCTTCCGCATGAGCCTTTATATTCATTAAAAGTAAGTAATTTTCATGAATTTATTTTTCAATATACCCCGAAATTACATGGTATATCATAACCTTTCGATTCAACATAATTAGATTGTGAATACTGACGGAACCTTACGGATAAGAATTGTATGTCTATATTGTTTGAGTTTGTTGCACCATATTTGATTACACTGCGATGGCCATCGATCAAGAGAGACGACCATACCATTATCGGTATAGGCGGCAAGCCTGAAAGAAATCTGTTACCCAAGCCGCAATCCACGTATAGATCTATCGATCGACTCCATTTCAGCATGCAAATGTGACCAATATCCCCTTAAAGACGAGCAACTTCACCTCTACCAGGACCGTCTACAAGAATAGACGATATTTGGCCTGTGATTTCAAATGAAACAAACCAAGTTACCCCTACTGACATTGTGAACAATATTTTAACTATGTCAGTTAGACTGGCATATTCCAGTGACGGGCAATGATCCTTTCGTTAGTAGGGAGGGGTTGGCAAGTTTGGAGCCCTTACTCTTAGGGGAATTAGTACATAGTGACTACGAGTTTGAGTACTGTGGGCAGGGTAAAGCTGGAAATTTGTGTCTGACGGGAGGCGTGCTTAGGTAGTCCTCGCAGGTGCGGTGATCACTGTGTCCCCAGTGGTGTAGGGGTCAGCGCAAATGCCTAGAAAGCGGGATACCCGGGTTCGAATGTCGGCTGGGTACACATAATCAGCTTTACCCATTCGCAGTTGACGTCATAAGTTCTGTGAATATGAAAGGATAACAACTACTGGATCAGATGTGACGTCTGTTCTTTCGAAATAGACGCCACATGTATATAGTACACGTGCATTAAATAAGGACGAAAGTACGAGGGTTGGAACTTAAATAGTGGCGACTGTTTATTCACAACCGATACAAAAGCGTTACATGTTTGCCCCTGTTACTGTTCTTCGAAGTAGTTGTTGTGTAGAACCCGTTTCCAGCGATGTGGAAGGCGTAGTACACCGTACGCCGTTAGCAGAACCTCGCCTGTGGATTGTGCGAATGGAGCGGTCTACTGCCTGTCTAATCTCTGCAACAGTTCCGAAGCGAATACCACGAAGTGGTTCCTTCATCTTCAGAATCAAATCAAAGTCACAAGGGCGTAAATCTGGGGAGTGTGGTGGATGGTACAGTACTTCCCAGTCCCATCGACCGAACAGAACAGCCACAGCTTGTGCTGTATGCGCCCGCGCATAGTCGTGCAAATGATGGGTAGGTTGCGCAGAATGTGTTGCCGCTTCTTTCGCAAAGCTGGTCGCAGGTGATGCTCCAAAATCGAACAGTAATACTGTGTATTGACGGTCTGCCGTGGAGGAACGTATTGCGTTAGGATAACACCATCACAGTTGTACTCGAGAATCACCATATCTTTCATCATATTGGGGCTCTGACGCACTTGGACTTTCGTGGCGACCCATAATGACGCCATTCGTTAGAATGGAGTATCTGTTTTGGCTCGTACAATGTTGTCAATGTTTCATCCAGTGCTACGATACGGCGTTAGAAAGCCTGCTTCGCGCTCATAGCGCTCCAATTGCGTCTGAGCAGCATCGTAACGCATCCATTTCTACATTTCCCATCGTGATGCAGTTTCTCGCATGTCCAGGCGTTCCTTCAGGATGCGAAACACAGTCGAATGCGCTAATCAGGTATCGTGAGCGAGCTCACGAATCGTCTGGCATCGATCACTGTCCACTTACGCGGCATTTCTTCTTCAAAGACGCCGCGGCGGATTATTCGTGCGTACTGGGGCGCCGTGCTGCGGTGCGCGCGGCCGTTCGCCGTCGGGGGTTCAAGTCCACCCTCTGGCACGGGTGTTAGTGTTGTCCTTAGGTTATTTTACCTTAGTTTAAGTAGTTTGTAAGCTACGGACTAATAATCACGCAGTTGAAACCGATAGATTTACAAAATTTCAATCTTCAAATACACTAGGACGACTTGCTGGATGTATGTCTGTCACAGTTTGCCGACTTTCGTGCCACTGTTCTGTACGGCAATGCCTATTCCCCGCGCGCCTCTTGAAGATCTTGATGACACTGTCGTGCTGTACGACCTTTGGCACATTCAATCTTGATCCAACTCCGTTATTCCTGTTTCGAGAACATAGTGACACCTTTACGTTAGACCGCTCGCACACAAGTGAATGTGTTTGGAATGGGCGAGTCCATTAGGTAGGTATGTCAACAACGTGTGCATAGTGTTTCCACAGCAGTGTTGCCACTATTTAAGTTCCAACCCTCGTATGATTTGCCGTTACTCCCAAAAGTAATGAACGTGAAAATGCTGCTACCTCAGGTGCCACAGTCCTTTTAGCTTACATGGTAAAAATTGCACATAGAATTATGAAGACCTATTAAGAATGAGTTTCGTGCTCAAATATGTTGCTTAATTGTAGTAATGAATATTAACATGTATAAGTATAGTTATAACACAACACCATGTGTAGAAAGAAAATGACATTTAAAGCATTTATTAAACATCTAACTTCGTGTCTCATCGAACATCGCAGTTTCTTCATAACTCCAGTGGAAGTCAGAATTGCACGTAAGCCATCATTGGAGGAGAAGACTCACTGGGCGAAACCCCAAGTTAACTGACAACGACCCACGAGCATTAAGAACGACTGTGGCCAGACAACGTAAAACTGCCACGAAAAAGCGACTTCAGAACTCAGACTATCACTTGAGTAACACTTTATACGTAAAACAGTTCGGCTGGAACTTAAAATTCATAGAAGGGTTGCAGTTGCTTATCCTTAATGACAGAAGCCAACGGAAAGCTTCCAAGGAAGTGCTGGCACGATTATAAGATCTGGACACTTGTTAACTGTATGTGGTATGGTCAGATGAATCCTCGTTTACATTGCTTCTTACAAACTACCGGATTTATGTATCTAAAACTCCAAAAGAAGCTTACCATATGGCATGTCTGCTTCTTAAAGTCAACCATGGGTAAGATTTCTTCATGATTTGGGGATCTATATCATGATATTCAACTGTTTCTATCATTATCCTCACTGGTCGAATAACTGTGACCATCCGCAACAGCAAATATGACTGACATATTGGAAAGGAACATTGTCATATTTAAAAACGATAATGTACCCACACGCATAGCGAAAAAGATTCAAATGTTCTCTCTACAGCAGGAGTAGATTATTAAACAACTCCCCTGCGCAGGAACATACACCTGTTTCAATGTAACTGAAGTGTTGTCATGAGGTATAGAGCAGAGATTGATGACCAGATTTATAGCTACAGTATCCTTGAAGTAAAATGTGTATATTTTGGTAAAATAATGGATAAAACTCTGTTTGAAATTAGTATCTGTTCTTCAAAGAGTTGTAGGAATTCACAAAGCAAACGGTGGGCTAGCTCATACTAACGGAAAAAGTATTGATTTTGAATGAAACACACGAGTTAAATGTGTAATATTCTACAAATTTTTTGTTTTGAAAAACCAGTTTTCGGCTATTACGCCTTCATCGGGTAAACACTACAAAGATATAGCAATGCTGGTTGGAAGTTTTACGTTCAAAGATCTTAAGATACTATATAGATAATATGGATAATATAAGAACTTTGAACGTAAAACTTCCAAGCTGCATTCCTATATCTCTGTAGTATTTAACTGCTGAAGGGGTAACAGCCGAAAACCGTTTTGTAAAAACAATGAATTTGCAGCCGCGATGGAGTGGCCAAGTGTTTTAAGGTGCCTTGCTGTGGAGCACGCGATTGCTCTCAGGTTCGAGTCCTACCTCTGGCATAGTTGTGTGCGTTGTCCTTTGCATGAGTTAGTTTAAATTAGTTTCAGTAGTTTATAAGCCGAGGGACTGATAATCACAGCAGTTAAGACCCTTAGATTACAAACATTTGAATTTGAATACATTTGCAGAATATTACACATTTATCTCATGTGTTTTATTGAAAATGAAAAAAATATTTTATCAAGAACCTACAGAACAGTCAGTGAATTAAAAAAATCTCTATGTTAGGTGTTTATATAATTTTGTCCACTCCAATTATGTTGAGAGGTACCCCATTTTTTTGGTTAATCCGAAATGTCAAGCCGGCCGCGGTGGCCGAGGGTAATGAGGCGTCCAGTCACGGTCCGCACGGCCACTACGGTCGTGGGTTAGAATCCCCCCTCGGGCATGGATATTTGTGCCGTCCTTAGTTGTAAGTAGTTTGTAAGTTTAGGGACTGATGACCCCGTAGTTAAGTCCCATAGACTCTACAAACATTTGAACATTTTTCGAAATGTCAATTATGCCATTGAACCCTCCGTATCTGTAGGAATAATAATGTGTACGTCAATTAGGATCAATTTCTGCAAACCTTTTGGTGATGGGAATAAGTATTGCTAGTGAAATTTCGGTCGTTTGGAATCGTGGGCCCTATGAAAGGCGACAGGGAGCGGAGCCGTTACAAGACTCCGGCACGTGGCAGAAACGCGCGCCCGGGGGGCACCCAGAAGTGTTTTTTTCTCAGAAAGTTATTGTGAGCGCCACAGTTCCATATGAAAGAGAACGTGCACACGATAGTCACGCAAGAGATGGCGCAGGCTCGGTTTCGTAGAACCACGACAAGAGCAGCTCCTCCCCGTGAGAAACAATTTCTGGCGTTAGACCGTTTTTCCCGCGCGAGGAAGTTAAGAAGGCCAAATGCTTATATCCATGCGCGAGGTCCACTCGGGACAATGTCTAAGCACCTTACTGACTGCCGCAAATTTGAGGCTCTGAAATTGGTCAGCAAGACGGGGGTGGAAATTTTGGTAAGAGAGGGAACTTCTTCACAGGAGAGTGTTAGAAGGAGATCGCCACGGGACGTGGCAGCGTTCAGTTGTGTGCAGGAGGGCTCCACGCGTTGTGGCAGCCTTAGGAAATTTTCTTTTATTGTGCAAGAGCGCAGTTCTCTATTTCTTGGGGGCTAGCTAGTGTAAAGTTCGGCGATTTAGGAGAGCCTGTCTTGAGCCCTGGAACCGGAACGGTGACCAGCAGCTCTGTTTGATTTAACGAATCCGTTATCGTCACGCCAAGCTATATTCTCTGTGTCGAAACCCCCGCTCTGAGACATTCGTTGCATCCTTAGAGCGTAGCTCCTCTGGTGTACAAACTGGTCTAGTGGTGTATGACAGAATTGCAAGGCCTTAACTTGACAGCGAACTCCACCCGGACTCGTGGCTCTATTTAATCTCAGTACAGCAGCGTTCCTTCCGGATTTACACCGGTTATTGTTTCTTCTTCGCGACCGGTTCTTCAGTCTTCGGCGCAACCGTCTTCCTCGTCTTCAGCACCAACACGACACAGCTTCCCCTCTGCCGTTCACGTACCGCTAATTTACTGCAGCAATTCAGCTACAAAATCACTGTCTATCGTTCACAGAGCCTACAACACCAGTAATTGTCACAGGTTTGCAGAACTTGCTAACTTTCTATAGTGTTTATTTTGTGTGAGTATTCAAAGAAATAGAATTATTAGGTGTTTCCACGATTCACAGCTTTGTCTTTCGCTGAACTTTAAACAACCTCCATTTTGTAAGCATACATGTAATCCTTGTTCAGCATCTTATGATACTAAATATTTAGATTGTATGAACTATTTTATTTCTGCCACCCTTTCATCATTCTCATTTAATGCAAGTGTATTTTGTTTCATTTTGGAAGGGATCATTAACAAGATAGGCAGTTAGCTAATTAATGCTCAATAAGCTCCATTCGTATTCAGTGCTTAATAAAATGTACTATTCCAAACGCAGTCAGATAGCAGATAAGCGTTCGTTATTTTAGTCGATAAGCAAGTCAATTTCCAATTAATTCAGTATCAAAAGAGAGAGTCGTTCATTTATCGACCTCTATAGCAGTACATCTACATCTGCAAGTCACATTGAAGTGCACGGCAGAGGGTGTATCGAACCACATGTATGATATTTCTTTATAGTTCCATTCTCTAATAGCTCGCGGGGAAAAGGAACACCTAAATATTTCTGTTTTCGATATGATTTCTGTTATTTTATTATGATGATCATGTCTCCCTATGTAGAAGCATGCTAACAATATATGTTCGCATTCTAAGAGAAAGTTGGTGAAAGAAATTTCGCAAATAGACCTCGTCGCAACAAATAACGCCTTTCTTTTAATGATTTCCACACCAACTCGTGCACCAATATCCGTGACACTCTCTCCCCTATATCGCGATAATACAAAACGACCCGCTCTTCCCTGAATTTTCTCTAAATTAAATGAAGTTGTTTCATTGTTTTAATAAAAAAAAGTTCCACGCAGCTTAATTTTAGAACAGTATTTTGTACAAAAATATTTCTCGTTATAAATGTTCTCAGCAGTTTAAAAAAATAAGTACTCCAGTCCTCAGAACGCACAGTAAATTTTACTCTAAATAATGTCGGTATCATTTAAAGGAGATACTTTAACAGAGTTTTCGAATGTTTCGATTTCAATTGTTTCTCTCTCATTTCCTTGATAAATTGATTCTACGGTTTTAATTTCTGATATAAACTGTTTATTTTTTCGTGCGTTTATGTTTTTTCTCGGCATTCTTAAGTTGGGTTGTAGCCCCCAAACTCTTGGAAACCAGCTAGGCTGTATTATTAGTTGTCTTCTACTTTACGAAGACCTATTCCATAAAACAGCTGAAATAATTAGTTGGTGTGGTGAGTACAAATAATAAATAAAGAAAAGAAGCATTTAACTTGTGAAAATCTCTTGATTTGACATTTGCGTTGCGGTCGACAATTCAGCTATTCTCCAATAGTACGTTGGATCTGTTTAAATAACAAGTCAGACACCTTTTCTAGTTTATATATTTCATCTTTTTATATTTTCAGATACTTTCACACTACGTTTTCTAAGAGAGAACTTAGACATGTCTGAGTAGCCGAGCGGTCTAAAGCGTCTCGCTGCGGAGTGCGCGGTTGCTCGCCGTGGAGGTTCGAGTCCTCCCTGGGGTATGGGTGTGTGTGTTTGTCCTTAGGTTAGTTTCCCTAGGTTTAAGTAGTTTGTAAGCTACGGACTGATGAGCACGCAGTTTGGTCCGATAGATTTACAAACATTTGAACATTTTTAGACATGTCTTACCACACTCTGTTAAACAGTGCGTAACATGGCTATGTCTTTCTCCCGTCTCTCAGTACTGTACTAAACGGAAAAAACATTTTGTAAATGACTTTTTGTCTAAACATTCTACTTCTGTTCCGAAATTGTTAATAAACTTTAGCAGTTTAACCATACAATATTTAATACATTTATTATAGCTTTTTATGACATTAAATATTTATTTTTTAATATGGTGTGTATTTTCCCAATTGTTTTGACTTCATAAATTTGCATATTAAACTTAATCAATAGAACATACTTTTCGACTTTGACGTGTATGGATATATAGTTTTAAATTACTGGTTTGGTGTATTATTGTTTAGACTCTTAATTTTAGTTTATTTCGATTTGTAGTGTGTAATTCACTAAATACATTTTGATTAGTGTCTTTATTTCGACTATAATTCCTTAGTACCAGAGAAATAGTTGAAACGAATGACAAAAGCATAATATACGTTTAATTTACAGTCTAGTGATATATGAAACATGGTCTGCCCTAATTTATTTAAAACAAGTTAAATATGTAATAATGCTGTTCAATAGTTACAGCGTGTAATGTTGTTATTTGTATATTTGTAAATGAATTTATATGACCAGCATATTCCGTAACTTCGTATAATGTGTTCTTAGTAGCTGTGATTATTTACGAAAGTATAAAAGCACAATATTATGTAACGAGATACAAAATATTAATAAGATTTTTAAATGAACATTGAAGTTTTATGGTATACTAGCTGAAAACCCGGCGTTTCCCGGGTATTTATTTATTTATTCCTGCCATTTTTCAGGTATATATTTATTTCTATAAAGTCTCTATGTCTGTAAAATCTCTTGGGAATACAATTAGTAGCAAAGAAGTAATAGATTAAAAATTGGTGCGTGACGGGTCGGTTTTCCACGAACGTTACTGTTTATGTGCTCATATCTCATAAACTGCCTGTCGTACTGTGATACAACTTAGAAGGTACACTCAACTATATGCGTGTCTATTGTCTGTAAAATATCCTGCGGCTACAATTTGTAGTGTACAAATTATAAATTGTAACGTCATAGCGAATCCCGTCGTTTTATTCAATAAACAGCGGAAAAGTAGTAAGCGAGAAACCTTTTTTCCTTTCATCATTTTGCTATGGTTGCCACCGAGAGAAAGTTTAATAAAAGTTTGAAATTATGTACAAAGTTTGTTGCAAGTCGCTAAGTACTCTGATTCTCGTATAGCGTATTTATAAAGTCTCGCCGTATTATGTGGCAGTTTCTTGCAAATCCTATTGTTTATGACGTCCTATCTTGTGAATCATGTGTCGTATATCATTCTTAACCCTACAGCAATTGTACCTCACGGCAAGGAATGTGTGTACCAAATTTGGTTGAAATCGGTCCAGTAGTTTAGGAGAAAATGAGCAGAATTATCGCTAAATGCAGCAGTTTTCTTCGTATCTCATTGTTTATGACGTCATATCTCGTGAACTATGTATCGTACGTGACTCTTACACTTACAGCGACCGTTCTCGTGGATTGAACAAAACTGGAACAAAACTGTAAATTTGTATGCAACACGTACAAATATACGGACACTCTGCTTTATATATTAGATGTATGTGAATAATAGTAGTTCATACAGAACACTAGAATATTACAAATTACACTACCGGTGGTAGACTTTTACTTAAGGTTTCTGTTGAATGTGTTCCCGGGACGTAAAGAATGTGCAACATGTAGACGCGTTACGGAGTCACAATCCTGTTCCAAAATTATGAATGTTTTTGCTAGTCTATTTGGTGATGTAAACGTGGATTAACGATTGGTGGATTGTAGTCACACGGTGTAGTCAGTATCACCAGCTATTTAAACATATCTTTACAACGAACCCTCTCAGTGTTTTTGTATACCTGTAATAGAGACACATTGTTTCATTTTATTTTCAGAATGTGCCTTGCGTTTTCTAGAGAGCCCACGTGACGCTAAATTCTCGTTAGGATATTAGGCGAGGCGCCGCTGCAGTAATGCGTTTGTGTGAAGATGCTGGGCGGCGAGTCATTTGCCGAGGGAAACGCCGGTGGCCGGCGTTTAGGGGGCGCGAGATGACCTGATGAAATATTTAGGGGCACCAGGTGCGCGCAGAATTACGCCGGGATCCAAACGGGATGACGAGCGCCGGACTAATGAAACAGCGACACCTCACTGCTGTGCATTACCGCAGCACAGCATATTCACAGCCCACACCGGCGGGAAACTACTCACTTCCTGTCTGCTACGTCGCGGCCTATCTTGCAGATACAGCTAAGGCAGTCAGCCACTCTCACTGCTCTAGACTAGTGATTAGATTCGGCAGTTATAAGGGTCTGTGCCACATTGGCTCCTATTGTAGTACCAGCTAACCGACGCACATATCGGGGATATTCATTATAATTTGCAATTTGAACCACGGACATTTTTTCTGTACAACAAGCGAAAGGAACTCATATACGTATTCTAAGCTTAATATATTACGAGCTATAACTTCGCTAAGCCATAAAAGCATTGGTTTTATTTATTTATACGTGTCCAGAACATAACATATTAAATATAACGTATCATATATACAGGGTGTTTCACTAAGTGTGTTTGCCTCTGTAACATAAAACAATAGGTGACGGGAAATTTTAATTCGGTAGGTCAACACAAGTAATGTTACACTTTATGCGGAGCTATGAACATAGTTTATTGCATCATTATATCTTTGTGCTGTAACTCTTTGGAAAATGATACAGTAAACTGTGTTCATAGTTCCGCAGAAAGTGTAACATTTCTTGTGTTGACCCACCGCATTAAAATTTCCCGTCACCTATTATTTTATAAGTTACAGAGTCAAACACACTTAGTGAAACACCATATATATATGGGGGGGGGGGGGGTGATTGGGTGTGTGTGGGTGTTGGTGGGTTACTAGCTGAAAACCCGGCGTTGCCCGGATATTTATTTATTTATTTCAGCTATTTTTCAGGTAGATATTCATTTGTATAAGGGCTGTATGTCTGCAAAATCTCTTGGGAATAAAGTTAGTAGTAAAGAAGTAATAGATTAAAACTTGGTGCGGGAAGGGGCGGTTTTCCATGAACCTTACTGTTTATGGTCATATCCCATGAAATACGTGTCGTACTGTGACAAAATTTAGAAGATACGCTCAACTATATGCGTGTATACTGTCTGCAAAATTTACTGCGACTGCATTTTGTAGTGTAGAAATTACAAATTGTAACGTCATACCGAAAGCCGTAGTTTTGTTCCATGAACACCGAAACGTTACCGTTTATGTGCTCATATCTCATGAACTACGTGTCGTACTGTGTTAAACTTTAGAAGGTACATTCAGCTATATGTGTGTATGCTGTCTGTAAAATTTCCTGTCGCTACAATTTGTAGTGCTCAAATTATAAATTGTAACGTTATACCGAGAGCCGTAATTTTACTCCATAAACGTCGGAAAAGTAGTAAGCGCGAAACTTTTTTCCTTTCATCATTTTACTATGGTTGCCAGCGAGAAAAAGTTTAATAAAGGTTTGAAATTATGTTTAAAGTTTGTTGCAAGTCGCTAAGTACTGTCATTCTCATAAAGTGTATTTCGAAAGTCTCGCCGCATTATATGGAATTTTTTGCGATTTCTGTTGGTTATGACGTAATATCTTTTGCACCACGTGCCGTAAGTGATTCTTAACCATGCCAGCAATTGTTACCTCACGGTAAGGAATGTATGTACCAAATCTGGTTGAAATCGGTCCAATGGTTTAGGAGAAAATGAGCAGCATTGTCGCAAAATGCAGCTGTTTATCGCGCATCTCATTGTTTATGACGTCATATCTCGTGAACTATATATCGTATGTGATTCTTACACTTACGGCAACCGTCCTCATGGATTGAAGCTTACGTGTACAAAATTTCATAAAGATTGGAACAAAACTGTAGTTTTTATGCAACTCGTACAAACATACGGACACTCTGCTTTATATATTAGACAAGTATTACAGGGAATATGTGCATATTTATATTCCATATGCTGCCCAGAATTCCTCTGCACAGACTGCTTTATTATTGGCGATAATCAGATTGTACAAGGAAACAGGTGCCGACAGTTTTCTGCAGTTTTCTGCTGATGGTCTTGAGGTTCACCACACTCACAATGTTCGTCCCCTGAGATATATCCTCATTTCTTCATGTTCTCCTTAGACATAGATACTCCAGTTCCCAGTCTATTGGGTAACTTCCATGTCGTGTATGGGAGATTATGACCTGTAGCAAGTTCTTCCTTGGAGTTTCTCTGATGATGAGCTACGCCAGAGTTGTATCCAATGATCTGCAGCTGATGTCTGGATTGGTTGCATTGTCCGGAGGAAACTTTTTCTCTACTTGAGTGTTAGTTTTTCATGTTCGCATCCAAACAGGGGTGTCTCTGATCCATCTCCTGCTTCTTTCTTTCTACTTCAGGTGCTGTTCTCCTTCGGATGTCTGGAGGTGGTAGATTTTGTCGACAGGGGTTGCCCGCAAGCAACCGCTTAAAATTCGTCCTGTTTTATTTAGGGCAATATTTACCTGTCTGTCATGGCTGGAGTTCTGCTATACAGGTGCTGCATATTCAACAGTGGAGAAACACAAACATAAATAAAATGAATTGAGAGAATAAGACTTATTAATTCGTGCGAGGACTGTTCAATACAGAATGATCGTAATTTCTTACGGTCATAATTTTCGGTGCTAAAATATAATCTCTGATATTCTGTCAGCTTAATGTGAAACAATCACGGCGTAGTAGTTTCATTGTTGGGACTCCCGGTACCCGCCTGTGAGAGGCAGGCAAATTCAGACATGTTCAGTATCGCCTACCGCTGCAATGGAGGTAACGTGCGAGGAACAATAAGCGGATTTGAAATTGTGCATTCGTCTCAAGAAATCGTCAGCCGAGTTACAGGAGGCATATGGAGAGTTTGTTCCTTTCTACAGAACACCTCGAAGATGGTTTAAAATGTTTAAAGAGGGGAGATAATTTCGAAGGAAGGTGGACCTAGTGCTCCACTTACTGCTCTTACGGAAGAAAACAACACTGCTGCTGTCATTGTGAAAGAGGATCGACGAATTACCTTAAGTTCACTTTCTGACATGCTAGAAATTTTATTGGGTGCTAACTACACCGTGGTGACAGGAACATCACACATGAGACGTACTTGTGCGCGATGGGTTCAAATACTGTTGATTTCCGAATACCGATCGAGAGGACATTCGCGTGCACGTCTGCATGCAGTTAAAGTTGATGTTAGAGGAAGATCCGAAGTTTCTTTGAAATGTAATCACAGTTGACGAAACTTGGGTACATCATTTCGATTCTGAAAATGGACACCTTTGACTTCCAACGCTCGGAACCGCACGAAACCATTCTTGTAATAATAGGAACGAGGCGTTCGTCATTTCCACACAAAACGTTGCATTTTACCTTAGGTATCATTTTAACACGGAGAAAAAAAGTAGCGATATATCAATATCACAGAAAGGAAATTATATGTAGCTTAAAGGCGTCAGTGTATCATTACATATAATCAGCAGCACTAAAAAGTCTGTGCTTAAAGTACTTATCGCAAAACACACATATACAGCAGTACCACACACTTGAAAGTGCTTTTATTAGTCCTCAAAGTGCAGATGCGGGATTTCGATGAAGTGATTGAAACAGAGTGGGAGATAACAATGTGTACCCCTCACTAAAGCCACGTTGTCACATTCCAAATCGCTTTCGCATTCACGCAGTCCAATATCAAAAGCCACCCAAATAACATTTTCAAATGATGATGTTGGAATGTCAATGTCATACCCTGGCTTTCGCCAAGCGTATTGTAACACAATTAATTCTCTTCGTGATATCACTGCATTGTACGCAGTTTACACAGTAACTCGCTTACAAACACTCAGAGAGACAAATACGTACTGCAGCTATACCACTCACGCAACTGGGGCAGTGGTTAGTGAAGCTCCAATATGCCATCATCTACTGGTGCTACCAGACAGCTGTTGCGTTTTGCATGGATATGACACACACCACTGTTGTTGAATATCGAAAGTCCCAAAGTTACCAAAAATAGACGAAAAGTATATTTGTTCCGGAAAGCAGACATAAATACCATACATTGCTTCTTGAAAGGCAGTTTCCACTCGTTCCTAACACTAAACGCAAGTGTAGGCCAGATGTGGCACCAATTCAAAGATGTGGTATGGACAATGTCTTCCGTCAGTCCCACCTGGTGAGGGTCCCACACTGGGCAACAGAACTCGAGGAGAGGACGCACAAATGTGATGTAGGCAGAACTGTTGGTAGAACTATTGCGTTCTGCCAATGAAACGTAACCTTTGGTTTGCCTTCCCCACAATATTTTCTACGTTGTCTCTCCAGTCTAAGTTGTTCGTAATTGTAACTCCTAGTTATTTTGTAGAATTTACGACCTTAAGGTTTGACTGATTTATCGTGTAACTGAAGTTCAGCGGATTTCTTTTAGTGGTGATCTGTATTACTTCACACTTTTCATTATTTAGTGTTAATTGCCGATTTTCGCACCATGTAAAAATTTTGGCTAAATCGCTTTGCAGTTGCTTTTGATCCTCTGTTGACTTTAATAACCGATAAACGACAGCATCATTCGTGAACAGTCTAAGAGAGCTATTCAGATTGTCTCCTAAATCGTTAATACCGGGTGATCAAAAAGTCAGTAAAATTTGATAACTTAATAAATCACGGAATAATGCAGATAGAGAGGTAAAAATTGACACACATGCTTGGAATGACATGGGGTTTTATTAGAACCAAACAAAAAACAAAAGTTCAAAAAATGTTCGATAGATGGCGCTTCATCTGATCAGAAAAGCAATAATTAGCATAACAAATTAAGGCAAAGCAAAAGTGACGTTCTTTGCAGCAATTGTTCAATATGTTCACCATCTCAACAATAGATATAGTCGATGAATAATGTTGTGAACAGCACTGTAAAGCCTGTCCGGAGTTATGGTGAGGCATTAGCGTCGGATGTTTTCTTTCAGCATACCTAGAGATGTCGTCGGTCGATCACGATACACTTGCGACTTCAGGTAACCACAAAGCCAATAATCGTACGTACTGACGTCTGGGGACCTGGGAGGCCAAATATGACGACAATTGCGGCTGAGCACACGATCATCACCAAACGACGTGCGCAAGAGATCTGTCACGCGTCTAGCAATATGGGGTGGAGCGCCATCCTGCATAAAAATCCTACATTCCAGCAGTTGTTTATAAGTCAGGTTGGGGATGATGCGATTTGTAACATATCGGCGTACCTCTCACCGTCACGGTAGCAGTTACAAAACCAGAATCACACAGTTCCTCGAAGAAAAAAGGCCCGATAATGGTAGATGTTTGGTTCTAATAAAACCTCATGTCATTCCAAGCATATGTGTCAATTTTTAATTCTCTATCTACATTACTCCGTGATTTATTGAGTTTTCAAATTTATACTGACTTTTTGATCACCCGGTAAACACAAGGAAGAGTAGGGACCTACAACGCTTCCCTGGGGAACGCCAGATATCACTTCTGTTTTACTAGATGACTTACCGTCAATTACTACGAACTGTGTCCTTTCTGATACGAAATCGTGTATCCAATCGTACGATGGGGGTGATATTCCATAAAGACGCAATTTCACATCTTTCCTCGTATACAGGGCGTATCTAAACATAGGGGACTGTGCCTTGTGCAGACGAGTATTGCCCTGCTGAGAAATGACACCATATAGCTGTCGTATGAGAATTAGCACATGGGGGCGCAGGATGACTGTTGCGTCATCGGAATTCTTTCAAAATACGTGAAATCACACCTGACGGCAATATAGCTACATTATGTTGTTGTTGTTGTGGTCCTCAGTCCGGAGACTGGTTTGATGCAGCTCTCCACAATACCCTATCCTGAGCAAGCCTCTTCATCTCCACATAAGAACGGCAACCTACATCTGTATGAATCTGCTTACTGTATCCATCTCTTGGTCTTCCTCTGCGGTTTTTACCCCACACACTTCCCTCCAACGCTAAATTCACAAGTCCTTGATGTCTAAGAATGTGCCCTACCAATCTATCCCTTCTTTTAGTCAAGGTATGCCAGAAATTTCTTTTCTCCCCAATTCGGTTCAGTACCTCCTCATTAGTTACGCGATCCACCCACCTAATCTTCAGCATTCTTCTGTAGCACCATATTTCAAAAGCCTCTATCCTCTTTCTGTCCACACTACTTATCGTCCATGTTTCACTCCCATACAAGGCAAAACTCCATACAAATGCCTTCAGAAAGGATTTTCTTAGGCTTAAATCAATATTCGATGTTAACAAATTTCTCTTTTTCAAGAATGCTTTTCTCCCCATTGCTATTCTGCATTTTATATCCTCTGTACTGCGACCATCATTTGTTATTTTACTGCCCAAGTAACAAAATTCATCTACCTCCTTCATTGCTTCGTTACCTAATCTAATTCCTTCAGCATGACCTGATTTTCTTAGACTGCACTCCATTACCCTAGTTTTGCTCTTGTTAATGTTCATCTTATATGCCCCTTTCAGCACACTGTCCATTCCGTTCAACTGCTCTTCCAGATCCTTTGCTGTCTCTGCCAGAATTACTATGTCGTCGGCAAAACGTAATGTTTTTAGTTCTTCCCCCTGAACTTTAATTCCTTCACAAAATTTCTCCTTGCTTTCCTTTATAGCTTGCTCAATGTACAAATTGAATAACATTGGAGAAAGGCTACAACCCTGTCTTACTCCCTTTCCAACCACTGCATCACTTTCATGCCCTTCAACTCTGACAACCGCTGTCTGGTTTTTGTATAAGTTGTAAATAATCTTACGCTCCCTATATTTTACTCCTGCTTGCTTCAGAACTTGAAAGAGTTATAATGGGAAGTAATAGCTATAGGTGGTTTGACACTTCACGTTATCGCTGTAAAACGTTTATAATATCATATGTTTCATTGAAAGGAAAAAAAGTTTTGAACATAATTTCAGAATTTTGCAGGACAGTGAACACAATAGCAGGCTCCATAGGCGCAGTTGTTAGCACGCCGCTTCTTGGCTGTGGGTAGGGGCGCCGCACCAGCTGGCATAGGCCCAGTGGCGTAACCACGTGGTACAGTGTGTCACACAGCCACGATCACGTTATCTGGCAGATAACTGCGTGAATGTCGGGCTCAGTGATTTGGGGTAAAGCACTCGACTCCAAACGGTTCGAAATCCGGGCTAGACCTCAAAATCTTTCAGTCTGCGTTTTAACCCATCCTTCACCTCTCAACGATGTGAGGAAACTACACTTGGTTCGGATTCCACGTTAAGCTGTGGGTCCCCTTTCCCCGCTTGGATAACTGGAGTAGGCTAGGGACACGCAAGTTGCCAAAATGGCGTCTTGCAAGACTTGCAACAGGCCAATGAGCCACACTAAACTATTATTATAGTGAGTGAAAACCATGTTACTACCGAAGTCCCCGCTCAGTGAGACCTCTCGCAAATATTCAGAAAATGTCTTCAATTTATCAGGTACATAACACTACACTCAGACGGTTCGGGTATACGGATTCCCTCACTGCCTTGTTCGGGTGGCAACAGGAAGCGCATCAAATGTTCAAATGTTTGTTAAGATTATGGGACTTAACTACGGAGTCATCAGTCCCTAAACGTACAAACTACTTATGAACTACCTTATAGACACAAACATCCATGCCCGAGGGGGGATTCGAACCCCCGACCGTAGCGGCCGTGCAGAGTGTGACTGGCGCGCCGCAGTCCCCTCGGCCACCGCGGCAGCGGAAGCGCATCAAACCAGTCCGTAAATTCATCATGGCACACTGGACAACTATCCGCCTCTGTATCCAAGTGATCAACCGACAGGCCCTCATGCAGAGGTCCGATTCCCGGTAACACCAAGGATGTTTCCTCGGTGGGAGGACTTGACGACGGTTCAACGAGCTTCGACGCGCCAACTAAGAAGCTGGGAGCAGCATTAAGGTCAAGGGTCGACACTGACCAAGAGTGTGATGTGCTGGCTACATACTCCCCATACCATATCCGATGACGGTACTGCCGTGGTGGAATGGCCGATCGTTCTAAGGCGCCTTTCTGAGGAGCGCGCTGTTACTCCACGTCGGAGGGTTGAGTTCTCCGTCAGGCATGTGTGTGTGTGTGTGTGTTTTGTTCTTAGGTTAATTTCAGTAGTTTGTTAGCATAGAGACTGATAATTTCAGTTCTTCTGATCGTCATCAGGGAATTTCTTTCTTTTTGTCTTTTTTTTTATTCTCTTTAAATTCAAATAGCAAGTTTGTGGGGCTCAATATGTGTGTTGGGAAAGGTAAAATAAAGAGACAGAGAAGAAGAAGGAAGAACAGAGAACCAAAATATACGTTTTCTACTTGGTTGAAGAAAAAATCCATATGCTAGTCAAGAAAATCAAGACGTACCTACATACGTATCATACATTTACATCTGTGTATTGCCTAATTTTTTTTATTCTGTTCTTTCCTTTTCAAAATATCTGACGATGGTGCTCCGAAACGCGTAACAAATAAAAATAAAAAATATATATTTTGGGAACAAGACATTTCTAGAATTTTATTACATTCCAAAATATATATATTTCATCTGAAAAAAAAAAAAAATACAAAGTGCATAGAACGAAACGTGGGAACACTCATAATTTGAGGAATTATACATTAATTCCTTAATTAAATAAACATTAAGTATACATTAATTAATCAAGCACAAAGTAAATATTAATTAATCAACTGGTTAATTAAGCATTGATGAATCATTATAGGTAAGCAGTGACGATTCGGGATACAGTTCAGGCGCAAATTCATCTATGAGTCTGCCACATGTCTTTCACCCATGCCATCACAAGCCATAACCCCTTACTATCACTGTTACTTTTGAGTCACGTAAGTTTTTCTGACAATTCTGACATGAAAATAGCCATGAGGCAATTAAAACTAGACAGAAACAGTAATTGGACACATTTTTTAAATATTTTCTTACTAGTTTCGCTCTACTTTCTCGACTTTTGAGCAGCAAGATGGGAAGTGGTGGCGGTGGCCAGAGCAGCAGCGCTCGTGGTGACGACACATGCTCTGCCTGCTCTCACCACAGCCTTACACATGGCGTACAAAAGTCTTTAGGCTGAAACCGGTAACCATCTAAAGGAAAAAATCCTGTCAGGGACTGTTTTCATTTATTCTTTAAGTATTAGCAAGATCGCTGCTATCTCTAACGAGAAATGTTCTACAAAATTATTGCAAGTCTAATATGTTTTAGGTACCAGTTTTGCAGATTCTCTCTCTCTCTCTCTCTGTTCCTCCCTCCCTCGCCTCCGCGTGTGTGTGTGTGTGTGTGTGTGTATGTATGTTCTGATGACAAACCTTACCTATTACATAAAGATGTGGGAGAATACTGCAAGTTATTTCCTGTATTTAATTTTTGTTTTGAATACCTTTAAACATGCACAAAAAAATCTGATACTTTTAAACACGGCCAAGATGATGAGTTGGTGAGCAACACTGTGTCTGAATATTGTGTTATAATGGGCTGGAAGGTGTTAAAATGTGAATGGCATCTTTAGCCAGTCCTTAATTTCACAACATTTTTCTGTGATTAAATAGAATGTACAAATTTCTTCCATCGATAAAAGATAGTATGTTGAAACAGGTGAAGACTGTCCAATAAATATATAAAACTTACTAGAGTTAGTGAAGAAATGAGGAAAATTTAGAATCTGCAGGAGCAGGCGAAGAATGTACACTTTATTCATGAAATAACATTAACCAGATAAAATTACGTATCCAATAGAACAGCTGATAAAATTAATCAAAGCTAGACATATACGTCTTGAGGAAATTATCTAGATCCTGATTTGAATGTAAATCTTAAGTAACAGTTTTTAAATCGCTTTTGTTTTATAAATGACCGCTTTCAGGCCAGTTGGCCATCTTCAGATATGTCGCAAGAATTAAGTAACAACCGTCTGTAAGCTACTGTCAAGAAAGTTAAAAGAATTACAATTACAAGAACATAAAATATATAATAAAAAGGGTAAGGTGGTACAAATTCGATATAGGTACAATTCCGATTAACATACGTTTTCGCGCCATTTGTCAGTCTCGTAGTGTCTCGTTGTGTGGCGTTGTAGGTAGCAGGTTTCTACAGCTCCTGCTGTCTCTTCCAAGATGCTAAGGAGATATAATTTTTTCCTATTAAGAGGTAAGTGAAGCTACTTAGTCTAACTCGCTCTTATAAATTTTCTAGTTATTTTTTTTCTTATAAATTTTCTAGTTAAGGGTGACTGGATTCGCTACCAAAAGTGCAATGTTTGGTACCACGAAGTATGCGTTGGTGTCTGACGGAAAAAGTGCTTTTTATGTGGAGAAACCCGTAATCAAAATTGTACCAGGAAGTGATCAAAATTGTACCTACTGTGGTACATTTGCGATTGATTTTTCTCAATTCTGTAACCTTTTTTGTGTTTATACCAACATTTGTAATTGTCTAATATTTGTGTTACATATTCATTAAACATCCAAGAACAAGTGCAATAGTTAAAATTATTTCTTTTCTCAATATATTTCCACCTTACCCTATGTTTGTGTATATCTTATACATTTGTAATTTTAATTATTTTAACTTTGTTGATGTAGCATACAATCAGTTGTCATGTAATTCTTATTAAAACATCTGAAAATGGGTAGCTGGCCCGAAACTTAAATAAATGTAATCTAAAGACTGACATGGCAGATTGTTGATAAAAACGTCGAGAAATGACATTAGCCATAGTGCACGAAGAAATCATAAAAAATATGCATCCTCTAAAACAGGCGAAGAATAATTAAGAAATAAGGTTAGCTACGAGAAGTGAAGAAATGAGGAAAGGGACATAGAGCTGAAAATCATGGGTCTCCAACAACATCAAAGAAGTGAAACAAGTGATTCCAAGGGGGAAAAATCAAGGAGAATCTGTATGTACCTAATCTGTGTATTAAACAACAGTAAAATTTTTGTGTTCCTAATTCGAGCAATATGTGTTCTGGCATAAATTTAGGGCATAAGAAAAATTCGCAAGGTAGGTAAAGCAAAGAAAAGAGGAAAAATATTATCAGTGTCCTTATAGAACAAATGTGCACGATACATGTAAAACGAGGGAAAAATAGTAATGGTAGGCTGTGTGCAGCTTAAAATGACGTTTTACACTTGTCAAGAGAAGACGATCCAGAAAAAGTCTATAGACTATTTCAAAAGTCTCAGGCACAAAAGGATAGTATGTTGAAATAGGTTGAAGACTGTTCAAGAAATATATAAAGCTTACTGGAGTTAGTGAAGAAATGAGGAAAATTTATAATCTGCAGGAGCAGGCGAAGAATATGCACTTTACTCATGAAATAACATTAACCAGAGCAATAAAAGAGACGATAAAATTACGTATCCAATAGAACAGCTGAAATGAAAAAAAAAGAAAGAAAAAAACATAATGAAGAGGATCCAGAAAAGTCTGTAGACTATTTCAAATGTCTCAGGCACAAAAGGATCCACAACATGAGGAGACAGAAAAATTGTTTGATGACAGTGTCATCATACTAATCAAGAGTGTCTGGAATTCCCACTAATCATAATTCCCATGACGATGAACGCTAGTGGACGAAAGAAATAGTTGCAGACTATCACTGACTCAACATGTCAAACAATTCAGTATTTGTTGTAGTGAGACACCATTGTGGTCAAGCTCGGATAACTAAGTACATGGCATTAGATTTAGTTAAAGAGCATTATCAGTTGTCGCTAATGGCCATAAAGAACAATCATGGTCTTGATGAATACCAGAAAATATTAATGTAGTTAACGTTTGATCCCTTAACTTTCTAAATATCGATAAACTACATGTTAATAGGTCTATTAGGGTAGAAAGTATTGATGTATGTGGATGAAATAACGATTTTGTAATATCTTTAGAGGCACGTGATAGCTGCCACATGGAAGTGTTTGAAAAATTAAGACGACGCAATCTCATACTTCGGTTAGGTAAATGTGAATTCCTCCAAAGAGAAGTCAATTACCTATAGAAGATTTATTGACAGATCCAGTAAGCCATACTTCAAATGTTCAAATGTTTGTTAAGCTTATGGGACTTAACTACGGGGTCATCAGTCCCTAAACTTACAAACTACTTATGAACTACTTACGAACTAGGACGGCACAAATATCCATACCCGAGGGGGGATTCGGACCCCCGACAGTAGTGGCCGTGCTGACCGTGACTGGAGCGCCTCAGTCACCTCGGCCACCGCGGCCGGCTAAGCTATACTTCCATATGAGATATTAAGAAATTATATCACCTATGCTTGGGCCACAAAGCACTAAAATCACATTTCAGAGTTATAGTAAAAGCTGTTGTGTCCACAAATATTAAGGAATTCATATACTGAAAAATAATTTATTATCATAATTAGTGCAATTCGGCCAAACTTGATGTAGTGAGAGCAGACATGGTCGTTGTAGAACATATATCACCTAGGATAGTTAATAAGGTAGTGAAGAAATATATCACCAGCTAAAGAGAACTGCTCAACACCATTTGAAGAAGTAGAAGAAAGAGTGGCTTTTAACGTTGACATCGTGGTCTTGGGAGTCGGAGCACACGCTCGGATTCAAAATTTGTGGTGGGTATTGATCAGAAGTTACTAACACGGATCTTTCTCAAGATAAATGCAGTTTAGACTGAAATTAGTAGAATGTCAACATGAAATGTTATATGAAACTGGGAAACCACCATTCGAGAATTTGTGATTATAGACGGCGAAGCAAAATTCGCACATTCGGGCTTCGCAGCGCGATTCTTCAAATACCAGCAATAAAAAAATTATCTTACAAAATTTCGTCCTCCACATATTTCTGGCAGTAAACGGACGTCCATAGATGTGTGTTCCACAGATCATTGTGTTACAGAATTAGACAAATACACCGATAAGCTTCTAGGGGATGTGAAAGCCTTGAGGAACAAAACGGGTTTGGAAACCCATGCCCGGAAACGTCACTTCGAAATCTTGAGTGGGAACCCACGGTTTTTATCGCAGTTACGATTGTACGGCAAAAACGTGAACTCTTTTCCGTTTCGCTACAGTTGGCGCTGAAATCAGCGGAATCGAAATGAGTCCACGACTGTAATTTACAACATGCAGCTCAATGTCAGTTTAATATTCAGTGGCACAGGGACACACAGTCATAATGAGAGGGTGGGACACGCCAGTAAATCATGACGTTTATTTGGAAACCCCAACCGCAACGTTGTATCCCTTTGACATATAGAACAAGAAACTATTCGGTGTCCCTCTGTGGCCGTGTAGCGAACTACGACGAGTTATAACACACATTACACTGTGACCGGAGCTCATGTATATAGCAGATGTATAATAGAAAGCAACTCCAAGCATTACGCGTACAGTGTTTACTTACGGCACAACTACTTATCATTCGTAGACAAGACGTGCGAACAGACGATGCATGCTGCTACCACAGAAGAAGAAAAATTGAAGGGATCTTGATTTACTATGACTGTAAGAGAAATGTTGAAGTTGCTGTTGCCATGTATGCCGAGCGTTTTCCAGAGAATGTCCGCACTCGTTCGTTGTATTACAAGGGTGTGATCGCCTTTATGTTTAGTGGCAGTGTACAGACCGCCAAGCGGAACCGAAGCAAACCAGCTATAGGGAAAGATAGTGAAACAACAGTACGAGCAGCCGTACACTACAATCCACAGATAAGTGATCGACAATTACACCACGATTCTGGTATGTCCATCAAAAAATGTTCAAATGTTTGTTCAGTTTAAGGGACTTAACTGCGGGGTCATCAGTCCCTAAACTTACGAACTGCTTATTAACTACCTTATACTAAAGACGACACAAACATCCATGCCCGAGGGGGAATTCGAACCCCCGACCGTAGCGACCGTGCAGACTGTGACTGGCGTGCCGCAGACCGCTCGGTCACTGCGGCCGGCCGGTATGTCCATCGGTAATATTTGCAACATATTGCATCGTCATAGGTATCATCCATACCATGTATCACGACATCAAGAACTGTATGGAGACGATTTCCAAGAACTATGCCTAAGTTCTTTGCCGAGGAACTGTTTTCCTCTAAGTCTACCTTAATGTATGGACAGTTCGCTGTTTGTAGAAGATATGACAACATAATACAATGCTGGTGCAGACATACCATTGTAAAACGTTGTTTACACATGAGAGAGCCCCTAGGTATTTTCACGTCAACCCAACTACATCGTCTATTGCCATTGCAGTTGGTACTAGATCATCGAATTTGGGAGGTAGATAATTGCAATGTGTTGCCTGCTCTGATGAGTTTCTTTCTACATTAGATAGTTGTCTGTGTCAACATACACAATCGTACAGGCTCTGAACTTGCGCTGCACCACAGACTGCTGGCTGATAGGAGCAATGGTGTTCTGCGTGGGGCATGCAATTAAGGGAAAAAAAATGTTCAAATGTTTGTTAAGCTTATGGGACCTAACTACGGGGTCATCAGTCCCTAAACTTACAAACTACTTATGAACTACTTACGAACTAGGACGGCACAAATATCCATGCCCGAGGGGGGATTCGAACCCCCGACCGTAGTGGCCGTGCTGACCGTGACTGGAGCGCCTCAGTCACCTCGGCCACCGCGGCCGGCGCAATTAAGGGAGCTCTGGTTGTTATCGAAGACGATATGACGGTTATGGATTAGGCGGAAATTATTACGAACAGTATCATCCCTTCACTAATGATATCTTCATGGTGGCGATGGCATCTTCCAACAGGATAACTGTCTGCGTATCAGACGTTTGATAAGCAAGACACTGAACTCACATTCGTATCATGGTCGACGAAGTAGTGTGATTCGAACCTGATATGATACATTTGGGCCGCGGTGGAGTAGCCGAGCGGTCTAAAGCGTCTCGCTGCGGAGCGCGCGGTTGCTCGCCGTGGAGGTTCGAGTCCTCCCTGGGACATGGGTGTGTGTTTGTCCTTAGGTTAGTTTACCTAGGTTTAAGTAGTTTGTAAGCTACGGACTGATGACCACGCAGTCTGGTCCGATAGATTTACAAACATTTGTCGAATTCATGCAAGTCAGTATCGCTACTGTACTGCTTTTCAAAAGTGGATCAGCACGCTATTAAGCAAATGGTTACCATGTTTTGACCTATCACTGAATATTTATCGGTTGACTTTGATTTATTCCACATCCATAATCACCTCATTACTTTAGGCCTTTTGAAGGCATAACAGCGTGGCTAATGTTTCCTTCTTGTTCGATTAATATGCATAATGGCATTTAGTGTAATGTGTTTTACATCCTTAAGGTTACCATAAAATACGAAAAAGGGTAACTAATCTTATGTAATATAATATAACGTCTGATAGTAAAATGAAGACTTTCACGGCCGGAAATGTCATGTTCATTAACATTATTCGGGCTGTTAAGCCGTGATCGGTTAACTTTGTTGTCAAAATCCAACGTTTCGCCCCCGTCTGTGAGGCCTGTAGGGTTGCAGGTGCAGCACATTACTGACTGGCGCTAAGTTTGATGTCCGCGCGTTCGCGCGCCGGCACGTGACGTCACGTGTTTTGAAGACGTCAGTGCAATTGGCCGTCGTCGGCCGCCGCCGATCGCCGTTGCCATCACACTGTAGTAGATGGGTGGTACACCTCTTGTTCAGCACCGGCATCCATATACCGTTTAGTTTCATGCCCACTTTCTTACGATTGAAATTATTCCGATGTTGGGCCCTTTCCATTGCCTCCCTGTACAGCCTCTCATAGTCTCCGCTTGTGGCCGCTAGTAATTGCGCCTCGACGAAGCGAATGTGGTGGTTACCTGGCTGGAAAGCATGCCCCGCAACAGCTGATCGTTCCGTTTGTCCTCTTCTACAATTGCCCTTGTGCTCTTCCAAATGTTTTGCGATAGTTCTTTTGGTGGTACCCACATAAACATCTCCGCAACTGCACGGGATCCTGTACACTCCAGCTTTATCAAATGTTTTGCGAGCGTCATTGGCAGGCTTAGGGTGTTCTTGTATCTTACGGGTTGGTTTGTAAATTTCGGAAATATTCCGCTCCTTTAAAATTCCCCCAATTCTTTCCGTTAAATATTTAACGAACGGCAGAAACAACAGATTTAGCAGTGGCCTGTTCATTATTATGGTTTCTGCGTGGCTGTTTCAACGCACGTTTTATTTCTGCTGTCGAGTATCCGTTTTTCATTAACGCATTGTGGAGATGTTCCATCTCAGCGTCGAGCAACTCAGGTTCACAAATGTTTCTAGCTCTATACGCTAACGCTTTTGTTGTGGGTGGTGCTTCGAATCCCGATGCAAATAACAATCCGTGTGTGTGGACTTACGGTGTATTGTGTGCCCCAAACTACCATTTTCTTTTCTGAAAACAAACACGTCGAGAAATATGTGTAAGCAGTTTGTAAGACGGGACTGATGACCATAGTAGTATGGTACCACAGATTAACAGACTTTTGAACATTTCAGAAAGCTACGTAAGTAATTTTCTTTCTTTGAAATGAGCCGTGTTTGAACTTATATTGTGGATAAAATTATTTGAAAACGTTCACTGCTAGTGTTACCGTTCAGATTCTAAGCATAAATCTGTGTTTAAATGAGAAATGCAAATGTGGATAACTATGCCATTTTTAGCATCCATCAATATCGACACGATGTGTTAAAAATTATCAAGACACCTGGCGGAAAAAGACTAACAAGTTCGTGGCGATATCCATCGGCTATGCTGGAATTCAGTATGGTGTTGGCCCACCTTAGTCTTAAAGACAGCTTCCATTCTCGCAGGGATACGTTGAATCAGGTGCTGGGAGGTTTCTTGAGGAATGGAAGGCCAATCCTCACGGAGTGCTGCACTGAGGTGAGGTATCGATTTAGATAGATGTGGCCTGGCACGAAGCCGGCCTTCCAAAACATCTATAGGATTCAAGTCAAGACTCTACTCAGGCAAATCCATTACAGGGATTCATTAAGAACGCGTGCTCGATCGTGTTGAATGATGCAATCGCTATTCCAGAATTCTTCTACAACAGTGGGAAGCAAGAAGGTCGGTGCTGTGATAGTGCCACGCAAAACAACAAAGGGTACAAGGCCCCTGCATGAAAAAATCGACTACACCTTAACACCAGAATCTTACTGCTGTCACTACACACTCTGGCACATAACATTCACTGGGAATTCGCCATACCAACACCCTGCCATCGGATCGCCACATTGTGTACCGTGATTCGTCACTCCTTACACCAAGCAAGGCGTCGTTTACCATTGACCTGCGTGATGTGTGGCTCATCGGCAGTCCTCGACCATGAAATCCAAGTTGTGTCACCTCCCGCCTAACTGTCATAATACTTGGAGTGGATCGTGATTCAGTTTGGTATTCCTGTGTGGTGTTCTGGATAGATGCCTGCCTATTATACTGTATGACCCTCTTCAACTGTCGGCTGTCTCTGTCAGTCAACACACAAGATCGGCCTGTACGCTTTCGTACTGTACGTGTTCCTTCCCGTTTGCACTTCACTATCAAAAAATGTTCAAATGTTGTATAGCTTATAGGACTTAACTACGGGCTCATCAGTCTCTAAACTTACAAACTACTTACGAACCAGCTAATACTAAGGACGGCACAAATATCCATGTCCGAGGGTGGATTCGAACACCCGACCGTAGTGGCCGTGCAGACCGTGACTGGAGTGCCTCAGTCCCCTCGGCCACTGCGGCCGGCCACTTCACTATCACATCAGAAACAGTGGACTTAGGAATGTTTATCAGTGTGGAAATCTCGTGCACAGACTTCTGACATTAGTGACCCGCAATCATCTGACCCCGTTCTAAGTCCGTGAATTCTGCCGAGCGCCCCATTCTGCTCTCTCACTATGTTTAATGACTACTGAGGTCGCTGATATGAAGTATCTGGCACTAGGTGGTAGCACAATGCACCTAATGTGAAGAACGTTTGTTTTTGGGGTTGTCCGGATACTTTTGATCACATAGTGGAGATCATTAGGTGGAAAACCGGCATATTTTCCACAGTATAAGAACATGTGCAGCAGTGGTATGTTTATTGAACCATGCTGATATCTACTTTAGTAATTCAAGGAAATTATGTAAAATATAAAATTGATCAAGGTAGCTAGAAGGGAATTGGAATACAAATTTGTCATCTTCCTTGTCAGTCTTTTTTAAATGTCGATATTCGAGGCTGCTGGATTCTCGGTATTGGTGGCGGAATTGCAAATGTACTGTTTTAATCAGAGGTAGCCGCAGCGAAATAGCCGTGCGCAATAAGGCGCCTTGTTATGTTGCGCACGGCCGCCTCACGTCGGAGGTTCGAGTCCTGCCTCGGGTGCGCGTGTGTGTGTTGTTCTTACGATAAGTTAGTTTAAGTAGTTTGTAAGTTTGAGGACCGATGACCACTTCAGTTAGGTCTCATAACTTTACACAAGCACTTGCAACATTTAATCTTAAGTAGTTTCAGACAATGAAAGAAATTAACTATATAACTGTAGACCAACATTGTTGTAATGTAGACACAATGGATACCGCACTGCCAGCCAACTAGATAGAAAATAGAGGAGAACAAACTGGAAAAAGGAAATGTAGCAAAGTACCCTTACGAAATAGGTGTCACCGCTTTAATTCATTTTATCTGGAGGATGGTGGTTCAAATCCACCTCCGGCCATCCAGATTTAGGTTTTCCGTGATTTCCCTAAATTACTCCAGACAAATGCTGAGATTGTTCCTGTCAAAGGGTAAGGCCGATTTCCTCCAACATCCTTTCCCAAAAATCCGAGGTTAAGCTCCGTCTGTAATGACCACGCTGTCGATGGGACGTTAAACACTAAGCTTCCTTCTTTCCTTCCTTCCTTAGTTCATTTTTCAGCTGAAAGGGAAATGATCTTATCGGTGCATGGCTTACAGACAGTTTGGGATGGGTTAAGAAGCTAGAATTGTCACGAGGTATATTGCACTGTTGGTGACGGTAGCTGTTTTCCATTTGATGTTTGAGATTTAAAAGTCATCGAAGAATTGCGGTTAGGATAGATTAGCGGCAGGAGAAAAGTGTCGCGCTAGCAGGTTTTATTTTCGGGAGCAAAGGATTACTATTGGATCACAGAAACTACAATATTAATCCTATTCGAAAATAGCACAAATAATTATGTTTACATTAATGAGAACCAATATCACTGTTGCCAGAAGGTTTTTTTTGTGTTTCTGAAATTTCGAAACTGTTTATGACGGCAAAGTAATAATTTTTAATGAGTTATTCCTATCCACGAGAAAGAAATTAAACTAATAATTTTCAGAAATAATAGGTATTTTCGTGTTCTGAGGTCGTCTTTTAAAGGTTTTCTAACTGTGCTGAAGAAATTGTTTGTTTACTTGTGTTTTTTTTTTTTTTTTTAAATGTGACCTGCTTTTGATTTAAGGAAAGCGCAACAAAGCTAAATTCAAGGTTGAGTCCTCTCATTAAGATAGGAACTTTTCAGCGCTCGCTTTGTTTTATTGCATGGATGTGCGGCTATAAATACATTATTCCGCTAACAGAAATACCGCAGAATGTCTGGTTATTCTTCGGTACTCTAGCGCGAGGAATGCTTTGTCGTTTAACATTTATCTCGTCGATGAATAAAAGGTCGGTAACAGTGAAAGCACGTTGCACTTACTCTGTATTTTGTTATTCATTATTGTAAGCTACCGTTGTGCAGCCAAGGTCAAAGTAAAATCTGAGGACCACATTAAGCACCCCAGTGAAGCATAATGGTGGCCGTTACCTACTGAAAACAGTGTCCATAAAGAGCGTCGTTTTGGTATTCTGGAAGCTTTTACACATCCCGCGGGCTCTCTCTGGCTTGCCGATAATGCATACAGAGATTCATTTCAACTTTAAATTGTTACCATGTCTTCATCGAATGTCCTCTGCGTGCATACAAGTAGTTAGGTACATCAATAACTTTAGTTAATATATGCGAAACACGCGCGCAGTTTAATCCTTATTCGAAAACATGAGGCCTTGAGGTTCAGTTCAAAGCATTCATACAGGTGAGACTACATCGGTACTCATTGACCTTAAGCACTTGCGTATTGATATAATTTACATAAATGGAAGCGATCATCGTATGCAGATTAGGACATTTGCTTAAGACTATCAGCATCTTTGGGTGCACACGAACTCGTAGCACGTTTTAATGTAATCTCTTCGTATGACGGATAAAATGTTTCCGTCGTGAAGCCACCAGCCGATCTTCGTTCGTTAAAAAATCGGGACCTCTCTGAAGTAAAAGGGAGTTCTTTCACTGTAAATTAAATGAAACATACAAGGTGTGTCTGAAGGGTCTCAGAAAATAGAGGACACAAGAGTTACTAACAAAATACCTTTACTGGTCTTCAAAATTATATTATCGTGATTGGCTACAACACACTTCTGACATCGGTTGCACAGCTGTTGGAAACTGTCAGCAAACACTTTTTGTGGAATCGGTCGAAGCACTGAGGGCACGCGCTGTTGGATCTCCGCAACTGTTGCGAAGCGTGAGCCTTTCAGAGCTAATCTAAGGCGGAGAAACAGAAAGAAGTCTGCCGACGCCAAATCTCGAGAAAAAGGAGAGTGTGAAAGCACGGTGGCATTGCATTATCAAGAAAGACGAGCACGCGGATCGCACTGTGCGAACAGCACTGTCGTGCAGGAAATTCCACTGTCCAATTCGGTACAATTCTGGCCAAACCCGCCGGATGCGTTGCAGCAGCTGTTTCAAAACTCCCTTTCAAACTTCTGCGTTGACAATATGACCATCGGGTACAAATTAATGATGGATCAAGTCCTTGCCGTCGAAAAAAGCAATCAACATCCTTTCCGTTTCTAAAGCTGTAATGACACGATTTCTCAAACTGACCCTGTTAGCTGGATCGCAGCACCACCGCTTAACTGCAATACTTTTCATGGATGGGGTCGCTTGTTGACATGGCCCTCAATGTGTTTGCTCGGGCTCTTCATCTTCGCCAGCAAGGTTTGTGAAATATTGGATAATTCACAGAACTTTTCAGACGCACCTTGTGTAATAAAAGCCATGTTTCTACTCTATTAATAAAAAAAATTACGTTTGTGAACGTAAATTACGGATAGATATTTCTTAAGACCCACTGGAGAAATCCATGTAATGCCAGGTTAAATCCAGCATCATAAAAAAATTAAAAAAATCAAATGTTTGTATAGCTTATTGGACTTAACTACGGGGTCATCAGTCCCTAAACTTACAAACTACTTATCAGCTAGTTTATCCTAAGGACGGCACAAATATCCATGCCCGAGGGGGGATTGGAACCCCCGACCGTAGTGGCCGTGCAGACCGTGACTGGAGCGCCTCAGTCCCCCTTTTTTGTTTTTTTTTTGTTTTTGTTTTTTTTTTTCTTTCTTCTTTTTTTTCAAATTTTTTGCCGCTGGGCGGGATTTTTTTTGCCTTAGTCTCCCTTTTTTTGTTTTTTTTTTTATTTTTTTATTTTTTTTAAAATTAATTTTTTTGTTATTTCTTTTTGCCGGTGGGCGGTTTTTTGTGAGGGATGGGGAGTGGTTTTGGGATATATGCATTCGGTAGTTTATTTTAATATTTCAACTTCATCAAAATAAAACAGCCTTTTCCTGGCAGACATAGAAAATATTGAAAAAGAAAATAAAAGCTTCTGTATTTGCTGTATTATTTTCCACTCGCCTGTCGCCCCATTTAGGGTATTCTCTCTCTTTTTTTATTGAAATTATAATGATTGTGTTTCACTTTGACTCACGCAAGTAACTTCCATGTGCTCTATACTAACGGATGTAGCGTGTCCATGCATAACTAAAAACATTAAAGTAAAGAAAACTCTGTGTGGGGACTAAGTTTCCGGGCGGTCGACTGCAGTGCTTCTGCCGCCAGGCACGTCTTCTCTTTTTATTGTAAGAGGTAACCGTTTCATCATGTTCATCATATGCCTCTTCATCGTCAACAAATCAGCTTCTCATACCCGGGACATTCCAGCTCCGTGGAGGATCTAGGAACGCACTCCCCAGAAAATTAGAAAAATATTGTTGATACTTCGGGTTCCGTATCAGCGCCATATGTTGGTCTTGTAAATGGTTCCAGAAGTCCGGCACATCTTTCGCGCCTTCGCGATGCAAATAATACACCGCCTGGGCTCGAATCCATGTCACCGCGTTCGTTTTGGCTCGTGGGTAATACGTTCTGTCTGGAAAAAGGACAATCTTGGGGTCGATATTTTGCTGTCCGACGCGCAGTAGAAAGCCAATCATCTGCGTCACCAGCCGCCATACTTCAGCAGAAGGCCCGCACATAAGACGGTGAGCATCGTCGTCTAGAACCTGGCATAGTTGGCATAACGGAGTGTTCACCATATTGATGGCGTGCAGGCGGGATCCAATTACTTGTTTACCGTTAACCAACATGTACCATGTCGATCTTGATTCCGTGTCAAGTGTGGCATGATGAACTGTCCGCCATACCACAGGCCAGTGAATCGTGGGGTGCCGTGCTTCCACAGGGTTGGCAGGGCGCCTGCTCGTAAGTATCCGGTAGATGTCGCGCGCTGTCGGAGATCTACTTATTGGGAGTTCTGTCATAATATAGCTATATTCAAGGAAAAAGTCTCTGATATGTTGAAACGGTGAAGAAATGTTCTGCACCATCACCGGCGCTTGCCGAGAAGCTGGCGCCAGTTCATCTATCAAGATTCCTGACAGACTCTTGTGCTGTCTTCTCCATGTTTTCAATGTCGCACTAATATATAGCGCCATCGATCGATCGTAAACGTGAACGAGCCCGAGGCCACCTCTACGAGATACCGGATCCTGAATAGGACTCCCGTGCTGACAAAGTATCCAAATGCTGCCAGTATGTTTCGGGCGATCGTCTTTGGCATCGGTAGAATCTGTGCATAATGTGGAATGCGCGACGCCAAGTATGTATTTATATAAGTGACACGTTGAATCATATTTAATGTCCACAGTGCGTTCGCTTTGATACCATTTCGTATGGTTATGAGCAACCTCTTGAAGTTGAGCGCCACGGAGCGTCGTACATCATTCGTGAAGACGATTCCCAGATATTTGATTCTGTCCCGTAACGGGAATGGGGCAACACAGTCGGCAGTTAGCCCTGTACCGATACTCAAGGCGACGGATTTGGCCACATTCATACGGCTACCCGTAGCGGCACCGTATCGATTGATCCAGTCCAAAGCCGCGTTAACGTCGTTGCCGTTTCTCACCACCAATATGAGGTCGTCGGCATATGCTTTGCAACGAAATGTGTAACCACGCATCGTAATTCCTGTCAGGCGTTGGCGGAGGCCGCTGAGAAGTGGTTCAAGAGCCATGGCATATATGATCGTGGACAAAGGACATCCTTGTCGAATCGATCTCTCGATTGTTAGGGGCCCAACCAATCGGCCGTTGACAAGCACTTTAGAAGTGGCCCCATGTAGTAGTCGCATCACTATGGTTATGAAGGGCGGCGGGAAATTCATTTGCGTCATCAGTTCCTTAATGTACGTGTGGCTGACTCTGTCGAAGGCACGATCGAAATCTACAGAAATCAGAGCTCCACATAGACGACATGCTTTCGCCAGTGCGATCGAATCGCGGTACTCACTGAGCGCCGTCTGGATGTTGTTGTCACTGCCGAGGGATGTTTGGTCTGATGACACCACGCGATGCAGAACTTTTTTAATTCGTGTCGCCATCAGCCGAGTGAAAATCTTGAAGTCACAGTTAAGTAATGTTAGGGGGCGATATTCTCTGATTCTTGTGCTGCGTGATGTTTTAGGTATTAGGATGATGACGCCCTCTACAAATGCTGGCGGAAGTGGCTCTTCAGGAGACATGATTTCGCGACAAATTTCCGTCCAATAGGGAGCAATCAAGTGTTGGAAAGCCCGATAAAATTCCAAAGGTATTCCGTCTGGCCCTGTCGACTTATTGAGTGCGCCCTTGCCTATGGCATCGAGCACTTCGTCCTCAGTAATGTCCTCCAGCAGTATCGCTCCCACCTCTTGATCTAGCGTCCCGAATAGCGTGTTAGTGACTTCATGGAGGGCCTCCCGATCTAGTTCTTCTGCGGTGTATAATAGGGTATAATAATCAGCGAAGGCACGTGCTATGTCATTTTGTGACGTGAGATGGAAGCCATCATCAGTATCAATGGTATGTATTAGGCCCCTGCGACGTCGCTTATGTTCCTGAATAATATGGTGCATCGATGGATGTTCACCCGCAACACGGTCCATTGCCCTCGCACGGACCGCTACACCTCCCAGATGAGAGCGCATAAGAGCAACGATTTTAGCCTTAGCTCGTTGAATCATCATTTGTCGTTCCGGTGAAGGGGCCTGATATGTGCATTCTCTTAGTATAGTGAAATAAAAGTTTAAAGTTTGCCATTTCCACTGTGATTGTTCGCACCCCAACGCAATGAATGCACGCCGTATCGCCGGTTTAGTGCATTCTAACCACCATCTTAATGTCGTAGGGTAAGTCCGTCGTCGCCTTACAAAATTACTCCAAACTTCTTCAATAACTTGATGACACTCCGGAGCTTGAAGATGGGCCAAGTTCATCTTCCATATGCCATGGCCTCGCCACACTTGTTGCCTTTGGAGGCCGATCGTGCAGATATAAACCGAGTGGTCACTGAAGGCCGCTGGCCATAGTTCTGCGTCAAGAATGTCACGTTGGAGGCAGCGCGTAACGTAGATGCGATATAAGAGGCTGCCGGAATGGCTGGTTACGTAAGTGTATCCGGTTCGATCTCCATGTACATATTCCCACGTATCTACCATCCGAAGTCCCTGTGTTAAATTTCTCAATTCTGGACATGGATTATAGTGTGGGAACTGGTCCTTCGGCGACAGTACACAGTTGAAATCGCCGCCAAGGATGCATTCAGCGTGTCGCCCTAGAAAGAGCGGAGCTATTTCTTCGGCAAAGAAGTGGGATCGTTCTCTTCGTTTGTCCGTGCCGGACGGTGCGTAGATGTTGATAAAGCGCACTCCAAGTACTGTTATGGCCATTCCTCGTGCCGATGGTAAGTATATGACGTCCTCCGCTACAAGACCTTCCTTTAGGAGCATCGCTACGCCGCTACCAGTGTCTGAAGCTGGTGACATGAAGCGGTTGTAGCCATAGAAAGACGGGAAGTCGTCGACGTACACTTCTTGTAATAGAGCGATGTCTATGTCTGCTGCGCGCAGCATATCCTTTAGGAGGGTAGTCTTGATTTGCGGCCTTATATTATTGGTGTTGATGGATGCTATGCGGTAGGCTTGTTGCTGCCCTACCCGTTGTTGGGCGTGCATAGTAAGCGTGCATTGTTATTGCTGGAGCGTTCTCCTTCGGTGGTGCCAGTGAAGCGGCAAACTTTAGTTATGACGGGACTCCGTGGGCGGTGTCTTCGCAACCGCGGTGCTCGCGGTTAGCGGAGCCTGGATTTCATCGACGTCGTCGAGTTCACTTGTCCAAGAGGGGCCCTGTGTCCGGAACTTTGCAGACACAGCCGCTGACAGCGTATTTTCTGTTATCGTGCGAAGTTGTGGGACGTCGTGCGGGACGTCAGAGATGGCCTCGCTGGTGTGTCCTGGGTCTTCACGTTCAGCGTTGTGATGTTGTTCGTCGTCAGAGGCCCCCGTACTATCCATCGTGGCGTCCTCATCATCTGCCCGGTCTGTACGTAGAAAACTATCATCCGATGGTGTGCGACGTCGTTTCCTCCGTCGTTTTGGGGATCTCTGCTTGCGTTGTCGTACATCCGTGACCGCATCCTGTGTGGAGGCTTGGTCGTCTGATGAGTTGGGCACAAAAGCAGCCGTAAGTGGCACCAGCCGATCGACGTCCATAGACGTCTCCGTTGTAGCCACTTCAGTTTGTTGTGGTTGGTCCGTATCGGTTTCCTCGACTGTCATCTTGGCAGCGTTGTCATCAACTTGTGTCACCTCGACTGTGGAATCATCCACCGCTTGATACTCAGTATCGCGCGACGGAAGATCTTGTCGAGTAGCGGCAGAGTAAGTAAGAGGCATAGGAACGGTCGTGAGTGGTGATGCAGTTTCGCCCGCCGGAACTTGTGTGATCCTCCTTTGGATGCATTGAGAACGTAAATGGCCCTCCTTGCCGCAGCCGGAACAGGTCTTGGGCTGACCGTCGTATATAATTATGGCTCTGCAACCTAGTGAGGTAAGACGGAACGTGCTTTGTAAGATCAATCCGTACTTGCCGCACCCCATTCAGAACGGGGTATTTCGTAAATGTGCTCCATTTTTCGGGAACATGGCTGATAACACGTCCATATGGTTGTAAAGCATTGACCACTACATGTCCGGAACCTCGAAGGGCAGTTCGAAGACTCTTATAGTGCGTATTCCTGCGTGGTCGATCGAAACTGCTCCAACATTGCCATCGGCATGTTTAAATTTTAGTCCATCCGCATGGTCGCGTACAAGTTTGTCACACACTGTGTCGTTGCTCAATTTTAGATATACCACACTGCTCGTAATAGAGAAATGAATGCCAATCACGTACTCGGGATCGATTTTTAGCTCTTCTTCTATGAAACGTTCGATTTCAAATGCTTTGGGTCGTGCGTATCCAGGCGTGAAATTGATCTTGATAGTTGCCTTCCTGTATGAGTGTTCCATTGCGTGTCAATAAGTAGTCACTCGCGAGAAACAGAAACAGGAAACAGCCGCGCGCGCGCCCGAGACTCCGCGGCGGGACGTAAACACGTCCACCTCACCGCACCGCTGCCTAAAGCAGACTGTCGTGCAGACCGTGACTGGAGCGCCTCAGTCCCCTCGGCCACCGCGGCCGGCAGCATCATCGAGATGGGTGTTCTGCCATGAGGCAATTCTTCACGTGCAGCTCTCCATGGAGTCCTGTCGTTTGCTACCTTTTTGTCTTCACATAACGATATCCTATCCTTATACTGTCAACCATCTGGTATCTTAGAAGGCCTTCTTCGTCCATTCACTGTTCCTTCTATAGCAAGCATCAGCAGACAACCTCTTCTAATATATAAAGCAGTGTGTCCGTATGTTTGTACGTGTTACATACAAATCTACAGTTTTGTTCCAATCTTTATGAAATTTTGTACACGTAAACTTCAATCCATGAGGACGGTCGCCGTAAGTGCAAGAATCACATACGATATATAGTTCACGAGATATGACGTCTTAAACAATGAAATGCGCGAAAAACTGCTGCATTTTTCTAACAATGCTGCTCATTTTCTCCTAAACCATTGGCCTGATTTCAACTAAATTTGGTACACACATTCCTTACCGTGAGGTAACAATTGCTGCATGGTTAAGAATCACATACGGCACATGGTTCGAAAGATATTACGTCATAACCAATAGAAATCGCAAAAAAATGCCATATAATGCGGCGAGACTTTCGAAATACACTGTATGAGAATGACGGTACTTAGCGACTTGCAACAAACTTTAAACATAATTTAAAACCTTTATTAAACTTTTCTCGCTGGCAACCATAGTAAAATGATGAAAGGAAAACAGTTTCTCGCTTATTACTTTTCCGCTGTTTATGGAATAAAACTACGGCTCTCGGTATGACGTTACAATTTATAATTTGAACACTACAAACTGTAGCGACAGGGCATTTTACAGACAGTATACACATATATAGGTGAATGTAGCTTCTAAATTGTATCAGATTCCGACACGTAGTTCATGAGATATGAGCACATAAACAGCAACGTTCCGCTGTTCATGGTCTAAACTATGGCTTCCGGTATGACGTTACAATTTATAATATCTACACTACAAATTGTATCGGCAGGAAATTTTACAGACAATACCCACGCTTTTAGTCGAGTGTACCTTATACATTGTATCACAGTACGACATGTACTTTATGAGATATGAGCATATGAACAGTAACGGTCATGGAAAACCGCCCCATCACGCACCAAATTTTAATCTATTACTTCTTTACTACTAATTGTATTCCCAAGAAATTTTACAGACATACAGCCCTTATACAAATGAATATACCTGAAAAATGGCACGAATAAATAAATAAATATATACCCAGGCAACGCCAGGTTTTCCGCTAGTTTTCTTCTAAATTCTCATTCCGAATTCCTCGCAGAACTTATTCATATCCTGTAACATTTCTATCATAGTTCTTTCGTTTTCTACCAGTAGCGCCATATGGTTTGCAAATAGAATACTTTCCACTCTAATACCTCCTACCCGTACACTTTTGTTTCATACATTTCTGTATAATTATGATGATGGTGTGGCAGTTTTGGCCGTTAGACCCCAACTGGGGTCGTATTCAACTTGTATGGTGCAAGTCGTTTTAGCTGATGCCACTTCGGCGACTTGCGTGTCAGTTATGATGATGAGGACGACACAACACCTTGTCTTCGAAAGGAAAAGATATCCGACCAGACCGGGAACCAAACCTGGGCCCCCTACGTGGCAACCCACCATGGTGTCCACTATGTTACGGAGGAGAACTTCTATATAATGTGTTACAGACATATGTTAAACATAATTGAAAGAGAGAAAGAGAAAGCAGCCTCTGCTCAGTCCCCTACCAATTGTGCTTTCCTCTGTCATCTCATTCCAATTCTGTGCTCGTATTTTCTTATTTACTTATCTTTCTTCTGTCCCTCCAGTCGACTCCTTTCATAATTTGTATGCTCATTAACTTATTCCACTATACCCTATCGAAGATCTTCTCCAAGTAAATAAAAACAGTATACATTTCCTTTTTCAGTGTATCCCTCGCCTTAGCAGTCCAATAGCATATATCGTCCCTTTCCCTCTTCTAAATCCAAACTGCTCCCTTTTTTTTTCCGAGTCTGCCATGAAGTCTTCTATTTACCGCCCTTAGCAGAACTTTTGCTGAGTGTCAAATCAAACTTAAGACTCGAAAATTCTAACAGTTCTTGGCATTTACTTTCTTCTCAGTCTGTATAATAGTGCTGAGTGAAAGTCATATGGCCATACATCCTATTCGTATATCTTATTACTTAGATAAGTTAATTCTTGCACAACACTATTTCCAAGGCTCTTAAACAACTGTGCTGGTAGTCTAGCAACTACACTTGCTTTGTGATTCTTCTTATGACTTAAAGCATTCTCTACGTCTCTTTCCAAGTCGCAGCATCCTTTGTCCTCTTCAGTAACTCTCGTCTCCTCTTCCAATTCAATATTTTTCGCTTTTTAATCTGCCTCGTCTAAGAAATATACGTATTCTTGGCACCTTCCCAACACTTCCTCCAGGTTATGAACCGTTATACCATCACTTCTTTCTATTTTATTACTTGTTCTGCTTTTCTTTGCCCCAAAGACTAGATCAGCAGCTAATCTCTAAATCATTTCATATTTTCATTCCTTTTCTAGTTCTGTATTTCCTTACATCTCTCTTTTAACCATGTTTTACTTGCTTGTTCTGTTTCTCTCCTTAATTCATTATTCAGATTCCTATACTTTCTTTTCCTTTCCTCAGATCCTACTGTCTTCTATTTCCTTCTTTTTTCCATCTCGTATAGTATTGTCGTTCTTTTGATCTTCCTCAACCCTAAAATTTCTTACGCAGATTCCTTGAGTTTTTGTGTAATTCTCTTCCATATTTCGTTTGCGCTCTCTACATTAGGCCCTCTATCCCATTTTGACATAAAAATGTTTTCTAACTCAGTTTTCTTAGTCACATTTCTCTCGTTTTTCCTCCTCTTACTCTCATGATCTTAATGTGCAAGTCTGCAACCACCAAGTTGTGGTCAGAATCTACTTCTGCTCCAAGGTATGCTTTGGCATTGTTAGGCAGTTTTTTTACCCATTCTCTATTATGATGTAATAAATTTGGTATCTGCCGTTAATCAGCGTAGATATCCGTTAATACTTCGTCTTCTCTGGTTTTCAAACAAGGTGTTTCCAATCAGAAGACAATTTTCTCTGCAGAAGTTAACCAGACTTTCACCCCTGTCATTCCTATTCCCGAGTCTAAATCTCCCAACTACTTCTCCCCCCCCCCCTTTATTTTCTTTTCCTACCACTGCATTCAAATCTCTGATTACATTCATGCAACCATTTCTTTTTTCTTCATGCAGCATAGTCCACGATTTTTTTTCTCTAGATACAGCTTCATATTAAGTAGATGTGGAAAGTAATTATTAAACATCACAGGCCGCATTGTTCACACAAGTAACAGCAAGGAATGGTAAGCTACATAAATTCTTTATGTGTTAACTAGATGTTAAGAAACACAACCCACATTTTTACCAAATGAAATATACAATGGTAGGACAGCCAAGCACTACTGTATTTTCTGACAGAAATAATGCAGTAAATAAAACAATTTATACCTAATTGATACCTAATTGAAGACCGATTTGACAAATACAGCACGCATGCTGGTTGTATATATCGTATGGTATAATGGCAGATACATATAATACATTAGTAAAATATACTAGTGTCTAAATAATAAGATAAAACATATCTCTGTCACAGAGCCAAGTCCAACTCCTTTAACCATTGGACAGCTTCCTGACTGACTAGATGGAGTTCGGTCATCCCTCCTGAGAATGATCGTAATGGGCAGTTAGTAAGTATGTGAGTCATCGTTTGTATGTCTGCTCCACAGTCACATGATTGGTCGTCTGCCTGTCCCCATTTCAATTTCCAATAGTTACAGTGGCCAACACCATTTCTGGAAGCGTTTGGTCAAAGACCATTCTCTCCTGGGAAGGTCCATTACTTGGAGCTTCTTCGAGAGATCGTCTATTCAGACGCTGTTTTGTCTATTAAACGAATCCCAACTTCTTGCCCAGTTCGATTTAGGCGAAAAGCTACTCTCATGTAGTTTCACAGCTGTTTTAAGATGTGGTTTACGTGATTTCAACCGGCTTACCTGTGGTGGAAGGTCTTTCAGGATAGGAAGCTCAGGAGTGGACAAGATCTTACAGTACTCTCTCATTAAGACTTCCTACCGTCTTAGATCAGGATGTTGCATGATATTGGGATCCATTGAAGTGGTGTAGCCATCAGAGTGCCACTGATCAATCTCATTGCTCTATTTAATTGTACATCAGTGTCTCTCACATGAGCACTGTTGAGCCAGACAGGAGAGCAGTATTCATTCAGCTGCAGAGTAAACTAGGGACAAAGCTGTTGAACGCAAAATCTTAGCACTGGCTCCCCAAGATAACCCTGCTAAGTGCAGCAATATGTTATTCCTAGTTTTAACTTTGTCTGCTGTTTTTTGAAGGTGGTACTTAAAACTGAGAGATCTATCCAAGATGATTCCTAGGTATTTTGGATGTTCACTATGTTCAAATTGAAAACCATCAAACGAGATTTTAAGTTTATAGTCAGACATCCTATTATTGAGATGGAAACAAGCTACTTCCGTTTTATTTGGGTTTGGCTTTAGTTTCCACATTGCGAAGTGAGGTGAGTTAGTTCAGATGTTAAGGTAGTTTTCGTCACATGGATGTCTCTGAGTTGTTACGCTATGGCAAATCATCGGCATAAATGAATTTTCTAGATTGCGTAGCTGGAGTATCAGCGGTGTAAACATTAAAAAGAATGGGAGCAAGAACCGAACCCTGGGGAGGCCACCGTGAATCTGTCTAAACCCACTTTCCGTGTTGCCCATATAGATCTTAATCAGACGACCACTTAGCATTGAGTTCAGAAGTCGCAATAAAACAGGACAAGGAATGAGATTGTAAAGCTTCACTGGGAGGCCCTTCTTTCAGACGGTATCATAAGATGCTGAGAGATGCAGAAAAGCAACCGAAGTGGTACACTTCCTTTCGTAACCAGTCTCAATGAAAGATGTCAGTGCTAGGACCTGGTCACAGTAATTATGGCCTTGTTTGAAACCAGCTTGTTCAACAGGGATACTAGAAGTGAGAATGGGAACAATACGATTGTAGGTGAGTGTCTCGAGCAGCTTGTAACATACATTGAGAAGTGCAATTGGGCGATAGCTATCTGCGCGGTCGGCTGTTTACCAGGCTTCAAAACAGCTATTACTTTAGATCTCTTAAAAGCTTTTGGTAGAGAGCTGTCTTTAACAATGATATTGAATAAATTTATAAGCCACAATCGGGTCATGAGTCCAGTATGTTTAATACATTCTGTGAAAATATCATCTATACCGGCAGCTTTCCCAGTCGTCACATCAGAGACAGCCACATACAGTTCGTCTAAGCAAAAAGGTTTTGATACTTCCATGGGAACATGCTGGCACTTCTTAACTTCATTTGGTTTGTAGGATATGAATCTGTCAGACTGTTGACGTTTTGACTTGCATAGTGCTACGATTCGTTTGGCTATGTCGGAAGGATCAGGGTGTGTGGGAGGCAGTTTTTCCTCGGATACACTGTAGGCAATTTCCTCAGAGGTGACCAAGCCTTTCTGCTGCTGTGAGTGAAATCTGAACTCTGAACTTTTTTCACCTAAATCTTTCTCCTGGCATTATCAAGGGAGTTCAGTAGCAGGTCGGCAGTGTTTGAATCTTCAGTGCTGATAAATTCATTATACAGGTATTCACACTCTTGGCTCCATCCCGGAATATATGTCTTTCTGTAGCCTCGCGGTATAAGGCTTTAGCTGTAGCTTTAAAGAGTCCAGCGAATCTGTCATAATTTTGTATTGTAGGAGGGATGAATCTAATGTTGTCCTCTAATTTTGAAGTAAATGCCTCCCAGTCTGCTCTATTCAAATTCAACCCGTGTCTCGGAAAAGATCTTATTAGGAGAATCTTATTCCCAACTGATATCAGCACTGTCTTGTGCTGCGACCGTGGGAATATGCCAAGTACCTTCCTCGTAAGAGATAGAGATCTTAATGTCTGATCACAGGAACAAAAACACAGATCAGGTGAATACCCACGCTTCCAACGGGCTGAGAAAAATGTGCTGGAGTCTTTTGCGTCAAAAACCAAGGAAAGGTTATTATTTTCAGCACATTCAGCTAAGGCTATTCCATTTTCGTTATCAGACGAGTACCCCCATTGGCTACTGTGGCTGTTGAAATCGCCGAAATATAGAGAAGGGTGTTCGAAAACTGCGAGAACCGTATCTTGGCACTGGATGTTGGGAGGCTTGTAGACTATGGTAGTTCCAAACACTTTCACTGCCAATACAAATATGTCATCGTCGCAGCTTTCATGGATTATAGATACATTATCCAAGTCCTGTCTAGTATATGTAGCCACGCCATATGTTCTATGGCCTATCTCTCCCACAAGCCTGTAGCCATGGATATTGCCTCTTGCACAATTTTTAAGGTCTTCTGCATCGGTTTATTGTAGAGCAAGGACGTAAGTATTATTACTCAGAAGATTTCTGCTGAGGAAGTCACATTTTGACCTACTTTTCCACCTCCAATATTCAAAGGCACACTTTTAGGACTGGACCTATTGCTCTGTTCAGATCGTTTTGTTGACAATTTTGTTGGCCCTGACAAGAGACATTCGGGATTGTTGTGGTAGCTGACATAGCTGGGAGATCACCGTTATGACACGACCAGCTACCAGAGATTGTTGTCTGTTTAGAACCACCCAGGGAGCACGTGGAGCTTTGAGGATTGCTTCCAGACGCGAACAACTTTATCCCCCTCTGACCACTGACCACAGTTCAGTCAGCTGCCAGCCGCCTTTATTAAAGTACTAGACTAGTTACAAGTTGATTATTTAGTATTCTACTCTTCATAGTTAATTGTATCGATAGGATGGATAGGATGTGTGCTTGCTGTGTGCGGAAGCAGGAGGAGTTGGCCGCAGTTCGCGAACAGCTGAGCGTGCTCCTGGCTACGGTCAGCTGTCTTGAGGCTGCTACTTCGGGGTGAAGCGAATGTGGGGTGTCTGATGCGCCGACTTGGACACCTCAGGTATCTCAAGCTTCGCCGTCTGTCCCTGCTGTCGAGGCACATTTAGGTGTACCGGACGTGGTCGAGCCGCCCTCTCCGCATTGGGAGTGGCGCGTTGAACGGCGTTGGCGTCGCTCGAGGCGGAAGGCCATTGTTGAGATTGGCCATCGGGCCACGCCCGTTTGACCTGTTTGTTGACATGTGGCCACTCCTTCAGCAGGGTCCGAGCAGGTGCACGGGGATAGTGGATTATTAGTTATTGGGATGTCCAATGTTAGGCGCGTGATAGAGCCCCTTAGCCAGATAGCGTGGAGTTCCGGAAAGAATTGCAACGTGCAATTTTTGTGTCTGTCCTCATCCGGGTGCGGTCGGCTGTAAGTTGTGGCTGACGTCGGCACCGATGACGCTTGTCGCTTGGGTTCTGAGGACATCCTGAGTTCAACGGGCGGCTGGAGGAATTGGTGAAGACTGCTGGCCTCGCTTGCGGGATGCAAGCAGAGCTGTCGATTTGTAGCATTGTTTCCAGGGTTGATCGGGTCCTTTGGTTAGGAGCCGAGTGGAAGGTCTGAACCGACTCTGTGACAGTTAAGGCTACAGACTTCTCGATCTGCATTATCGGGTGGGGAATCGTAAGACGCCCTTAGAGGGGTGCACTACACTAAGGAAGCGGCTACTTGGGTAGCAGAGTACTTGTGGCGTTCACATGGCGTTTCTATAGGCAAGGAGCTGGCTGTGATGAGCACTAGCCAGTCAACGTTCAGATAGCGAATTCAAGCCGCATTCAGAATAATAATTCGACTGTCAAAATACTAGCGCTGCGGGGAAGTTATTGTGCTCAGATAGTTTTAGGCACCGAAAGCTGGATAAATCATGGGAAATATTTAGCGAGGCTTGGAATGTATATAGGAAAGACAGATCAGACACAAATGGAGGGGGAGTGCTCATGGCAGTGGACAAAGATATTGTTTCTACCGAGGTCGAACTTCAGAGTGACTGTGAAGTTACATGGACACGTGTAACAGGTCTAAGAGAAGCAAATGTCAGTAGCTGGGTGTTTTTGCCGACCCTCCAGTGGTGCTGTAGCAGTTTTAGAGTCATTCAAAGAAAGTCGGCGCCAGGTAATGCGTAGGAAACCGGGCCATTCAATATTAGACGGGGTGGGGGGGGGGGGGCGAGTCTTCAACCTTAAGAGTGTAGATTGGCACTTCTCTAGTTTAACTTCAGGCTATACAGACAAGCAGTCTTGTGAACTACTATTGGACACATTTTCCGAAAACTACCTTGAGCAGTTAAACAGACAACCCAAACGAAATGGAAATATTTTAGACCTTATAGCTACCAACAGGTCCGAACTTATTAACGATGTCAGTGTAGAGTCAGCAGCTGGAGATCATGATATCGTCATAGCGTCCATGGTGACCACAGATAATAAACCAGTCAAGAAGGCTAGGGGCGAGTTAGCGTGTTTTTGTTAGAAAGAGACGATACGCAATTTTCAGCATCGCACTTAGAAAATGAATGGACGTCGTTTAGTTCCGGTACAGTGGATGTAGAGAAATTGTGTACTACATTTAAATGCGTTGTAAATCAAGGGTTAGAGAAATATGTGCCTATAATGTCGATTAAGGATGGAAAAGATCCACCGTGGTATAATAATAATATTAGAAAGCTAAGGCTATAGCACTCTAGATTCAAAAAATGAACACGCAAATCAAAACACGCTAAATTTAGTAGAGATTCGTGCGTCTATAAAAAGATCGATGCACGAAGCATACAATAATTACCACAGCCATACCTTAGGAAAAGATCTTTCTGAGAACCCGAAAAAATTCTGGTCCTATGTAAAATCGATAAGTGGCTCAAAGGCCACTATCCAGTCACTGTTGATCATTCCGGGAAAGTAACAGAAGAAACCAAACGGAAAGCTGAAGTTATAAATTTAACATATAAAAAATAATTCACACAGGAGGACCATACAAAAGTACCATAATTTGATCAACGTACTAACTCCCAAATGCAGGAAATCGTAATAGATATTTCCGGTTTAGAGAAGCAGCTGAGAGAGCTAAATACGAAAAAGTCTCCTGGTCCGGATGGAATACCAGTTCAGTTTTACAAAGAGTATACTGCAGCATTGGCCCCTTTCTTAGCTTTCATTAATAGCGAATCTTTCATTCAGCGCATAGTTCCTAGTGAAAGGAAGAAGAGCGCAGGCGACTCCCGTTTATAATGATGGTAAAAGAACTGGACCACATAATTACAGGCCAATATCGTTGATATCAGTTTCCCACAGAATTTTGGAGCATATTCTCAGCTCGAATATCGTAAATTTCCTTGAGACGGATAAGCTTCTTTCTATGAATCAGCACGGGTTTAGGAAACATCGTTCGTGTGAAACTCATCTTTCTCTTTTCTTACATGACATCTTGCGAGCCATGTATGAAGGACAACAGACAGATTGCATTATTCCCTATTTCAAAAAGGATTTCACGCAGTGACGCACTGCAGACTGCAGAACGGTCTTGCTGTCGCCTACTTACATTTTGCGTAATGATCACAAATACAAGATAAGAGAAATTAGGGCTCGTACAGAGTCATATAGACATTCTTTCTTCCCTCGTTCTGTTTGGGAGTGGAATAGGAAAGGAAATGCCAAGTAGTGGTAAGGTGTACCCTCCGGTGTGTATATGAAGATGTAGAACAGTCTAAGAGAGTTGCTCACAATCTCTCCTACATTGTTCATGAAGATACGGATCATTAGGGGCTCTATATCATTTCCATGGGAAACGCCAGATATTACACTACTGGCCATTAAAATTGCTACACCAAGAAGAAATGCAGATGATAAACAGCGTTAAGGGTCTTCATTGGACAAATATATTATACTAAAACTGACACGTTCTTACATTTTCGGGCAATTTGGGTGCATTGATCCTGAGAAATCAGTACCCAGAACAACCACCTCTGGTCGTAATAACGGCCTTGATACGCCTGGGCATTGACTTAAACAGAGCTTCGATGGCGTGTACAGGTACAGATGGCCACGCAGCTTCAACACGATACAACAGTTTGAAACACGTCCACTGAATGTGTGGTCGTGTTCCATTTTGATTGATTCATTAAGCTAAAGTGTTTTTGCAACATTAATGCTTTCTATTTGTGTGTTAATAATTTTATTCCTTTTATTAATGATCAATGCCCCATGTTTATATATGTTTGCCCACCATTTATATATGTTGCCACCCGTGTCATTGAACTTGTCTGTTCATGTGAATCTGTGCTCTTAATATTGACTGACTGCCGCGCAATGGCTTACAGTCGCCGCCTCCCGCCTTAGGCCTCGTTTTGCTGTTGTTAAGAACGCATGGCTTCATTTATCGTCTGCGCTGGCGTCTGCTGGCTGGCCAGAGACAAGCATACTTGGCTAGGTGGCGAGGTGGCCGTGATCTTAGTGTCGTTACTGTCGTACCTACCTAATCTTGGATGAAAGAGGTGACAGGAGACCTCTCTGGGAGCGGTTGAAGGGGGAATTGTCTTGGCCAGGTAGCAAGGGTTGGTAAACACTAGTCTCTGAACGCACTCTACGTCGCTTTTAGCGCTCTCTACATCTGGTGTATGGCGAGGGGAGGTTTTTCCGAGGCCTTGGAGCTTTGGTCTTCACTCTTCATTCTGGCTCCGATGACTGTGGAAGTAAGTACTTCGCCGAGTCATGCTGAGGGGAAGGCATGCTGTTAGGACTTTACTTTCTTTGTGATCAGGCAATCTTGTTCTTCAGTGATAGTTTTTTGAGTAATTCTTTCGCTATGCAAGGCAAAGTGTTTCTTAATTTACAGAACACAAGTAAATTCAGTGTAATTTTATTATTTGCATTTTAATTCCAATGATGATTGTGTGTCCAGATTTGCTCAAGTTAGATTATCAGCGTTTGTATAAACTTAGTGTGTTTGAATTTCCTTGTGTTTCTAACTGACTTTTCGTGTCGTTACTGTATCCGCGAGTATGCTAAATATTTCTCTGATTTTCATGTTTGATTCCATCTTTCCTGTCTTGTATGACCGATTGCACTACGTGCTTTTGTAACGGTCGTTACTTCGGGCTACAACCATGCTTTTGTTAATACTAACTTTCTTCTATACGAATTCTCGTGTGTGCTTTACTCGCTTATTCTAAATTAATTTCTGTTTGTAAATGCTATGTAATTCACTGTGGTCGCACACCACGAGGTACTTAAGAATAGTATGCCACTGCCGTCCCACACATGAGTTCATTTAGTGCACAGTGTATTTATAAATTTGTGATCAAGACAACTGCCATCTTGTCAAAACGCCACCGACACTTCGTTTCGCTGCTACTTTCATTTGTTTGAACTTTGTTATGTACCGCCTACCTTTATGCATGTCTCTGTGAATGAATGAATATGTTTTCAGGGCAGAAATAATTTTAATACGGGCAGTAGTTATATGATTTAATTCACTTTTGTACAAGGTGTGCGCTGAATTTGGTCTCCCCACATTTATGTGCATGTTATTTTTCTGAATAGATCATGATTTTAAGTATCAAACCTCTGCTTTATGATTTCATACTACCTGTCCCATGTTTAATTACCTATTCATTTATTTTTGACATTGATTTTGTGTTTGTTAAAACGTTGGATGCTCCCTTAAGGAATGAGCAGTTAGATAAATTTCCGTTGCGCATATATTGTGGCCACTCATAAAGTAATTGAGATCAGCAGTGAGCGTTATAACTTTCATTTGCGTATCTCAATTGCACGAGATTTTGCTTATTTTAATAACAGGCTACCTTCAAGTTCGTCAAGAGCACTGACTGGCGTATTGTGTTGAGCCAGTTGCTCGGCCACCATTGACCAGACGTTTTGAGTTGGTGAGAGATCTGGAGAATGTACTGCCCAGGGTAGCAGTCGAACATTTTCCGTATCCAGAAAGTCCCACACGGGACCTGCAACATGCAGTCCTGCATTACCCTGCTGAAATGTAGGGTTTCGCAAGGATGAAATGAAGGGTAGAGCCAATGGTCGTAACACATTTGAAATGTAACGGCCACTGTTACAAGTGCGAACAAGAGGTGACCGAGACATGTAACCAATGGCACCCCATACCATCACGCCGGGTGATACGCCAGTATGGCGATGACGAATACACGCTTCCAATGTGCGTTCACCAAGATGTCGTCAAACATGGATGCGACCATCATGATGCTGTAAACAGAACCTGGATTCAAAAATGTTCAAATGTTTGTATACCTTATGGGGCTTAACTATGGGGTCATCAGTCCCTTACAAACTACCATGAACTAGCTAACACTAAGGACGGCACAAATATCCATGCCCGAGGGGGGATTCGAACTCCCGACCGTAGTGGCCGTGCAGACCGTGACTAGAGCGCCTCAGTCCCCTCGGCCACCGCGGCCGGCGAACCTGGATTCATTCGAAAAAAATGACGTTTTGCCATTCGTGCACCCAGGTTCGTCGTTGCGTACACCGTCGCAGGCGCTGCTTTCTGTGATGCAGCGTCAAGGGTAACCGCAGCCATGGTCTCTGAGCTGATAGTCCATACTGCTGCAAACGTCGTCGAACTGTTCCTGCACATTGCTGTTGTCTTGCAAACGTGCCCATCTGTTGAGTCAGGGATCGAGACGTGGCTGCTCGATCCGTTACAGCCATGTGGATAAGATGCCTGTCATCTCGACTGCTAGTGATACGATGCAGTTGGGATACAGCACGGCGTTCCGTATTGCCCTCCTGAACCACCGATTCCTTGTTCTGTCATTGGATCGCTACCAACGCGAGCACCAATGTCGCGATACAATAAACCGCAAACGCAATAGGCTAAAATCCGAGCTTTATAAAAGTCGGAAACGTGATGGTACGCATTTCTCCTCCTTACACGAGGCATCACAACAACGTTTCACCAGGCAACGCCGGTCAACTGCTGTTTGTGTATGAGAAATTGGTTGGAAACTTTCCTGATGTCAGCACGTCGTAGGTGTCGCCACCAGCGCCAACCTTGTGTGAATGCTCTGAAAATCTAATCATTTGTATATCACCCCATCTTCCTCCTGTCGGTTAAATTTCGCGTCTGAACCACGTCATCTTCGTGGTGTAGCTATTTTAATGGCCAGGAGTTTGCTTCTGTTTTACTCCATGACTTTCCGCCAATTACAACGCAGGATGCCGGCCGCAGTGGCCGAGCGGTCTGCGGCGCGCCAGTGACAGTCTGCACGACCGCTACGGTCGGGGGTTGGTATCCTCCCTCGGGCGTGGATGTTTGTGTCGCCTTTAATATAAGCTAGTTCATTAGTAGTTTGTAAGTTTAGGGACTGATGACCCCACAGTTAAGTCCATTAAGCTTAACAAACATTTGAACAACGCACGGTGTCCTTTCTGACAGGAAATCACGAATCCAGTCACGCAACTGTGACGATATTTCATAAGCATTCAATTCGATAAGGAGACGCTTGTGAGGTACAGTGTCAAAAGCCATCCGGAAATCGATAAATTTTAATCTATTTGAGGTAGTTCATAATGTTTGAGTAAAGCATATGTTCTAAAATAAATAAACCGACGCCAACGATATAGGTTTTTAATTCTGCGGGTCACTCCTATTGCCTTTATCGCATATTGAAGCGACCCGTGGAACTTTCCCGCCTTAGGGAAATCTTTCGCTTAACGAGCAGTCGTATATGACGGCAAGGTAGGGGAATACGGAAGGAAATGTCTAATAGTGGTACAGTGTACCCTCTGCCACGCACCTTACGATGGTTTTCGGAGTATATATGTAGATGTAGAATAGCTTTGTTTGGCAATTATGCTTTAGCACAACTGTCATCAGTTGCATTATCGTTACTATCGGGTAGTGAAAGTACTGATCGTGATTCGTCACTAGTAAATTTACATACGACCAGAATTTCTTAGGATATTCCTCTAAATTACGTGACATGGTTTCATTGTGGATACTATTATAAGCATTCGCATTCAAGTCCGAGCTGTGTTTCAAGTTTCTGTAAAAGATTGTCGGTCTCAGAGATTTTGTGTATGTTTAAATTTAGCATACTTTTTTCTTTGGTTTTGGAAGAGTGATCTAACCAGCTTTGTGTACCAAGGCGGGTCAGCCCCCTCTTTTGTTAATTTATTTAATATAAATCTGTCAATAGCTATCTATATTATATTTCTGAATGTAAGCTACATCTGATCTAGACTCTCACTGTTAATTTCGAAAGCCTGGAGATATCCATTCAGGAAAGCGTTAATCGAATTCTTATCTGCGTTCTTCAGTAAATATTTTTTTCGGTCAATTTTGGTAGATTTCGCAAATCATATATTCAGTATCGCTACGACAACTCTATGTTCACTAAACACTGTGTCTGTTTTGATGCTCGTTTTTAACTCGGGATTATTTGTTGCTAAGAGGTCAAGTATATTTTCACAAGTATTTACTTTTCTAATGGGTTTATGAATTAACTGCTCAAGGTTAGTTTTGGAGAATCCGTTCAGTACAATTTCGGACGTCACAGTCGTAGTAAGGTCGCCATTAACCGTACCTATAGTACATACACCTAGATTTTCGCGAGAAACGTGACTATTTCAAAATCACGATGGAACCATGTAGTCTCATCCTAGGCCTGAGAGGTAAGTCGCGGATACGATTATTATTTCCGATTAGCTTGTAATGACCGTATGTTTTTGCTCGCTAATGCGAAATGTAAATATTAGTCTTTTCTTCGGCAAACACTAAATTGTTTATATGAATTTTGAAGACCACCGAAATATATCCGATTACAACAGTTTCATTGGATTTGATACCACTTTGCTGCTGCAAATAGTGTTTTAGGGCTCTCAACAGCGAGGTCATCAGCGCCCGGATATCATATTGCAAACTCATTATTCGATATTCGGGAAATCTGTTAGTAATGTTTACGTTTGTACGTGCATTTTGTTAGGGTTCAGTAATACATTTGGTAAATTAACGTGTAAACGTCATTCTCTAAATATTGGGTTACAAAACGGCAGTAAAATATTACTTACTGTTTTTACTTAATTAAAACCAGCATAATGAAGTTTCCAAGAAACGTTGTCCTTCTATGGCAGAAAGTGCCCTGTGGGCCTGTTAAAAGTACTTCACAGTAATGGAAAGGCTATCAGTTACACGAGATATACATTACGCAGACTTTGTGGCCATTAACGAAGCATTGTACATTTTCACTTTTCTTAAATTACCGAACTTTATGCATTTTAACTGTAGTGCAGCGTACATGTACTTAAACGAAAAGTATTATGTAGCGTTATATGATCCACCCTATAGCCTTATTACCTCACAATACTATTTGAAAATAAGCCTTTTTGAAATGGTTCCCTTTATCAGAAGAATTGCCTATACTTTTCTGAAATATTGATCATACTCAAACCCTCATGCCACAACAGCACCAAAGATGCTCCTCTGAACAACTCAGTAACGTGCATTGAAACAAAGTTATTCATTGATAAAAGACTTCATGTAATTCAAATGTACAAACTATGGCGGAAGGCCTTATAAATGTTCAACTGAAAGTAACTTGCATCTAGATGTCAACAGGCGATGAATTTTAATTTTTATATTATTCGTGACTGTATTGCATTGAATGTAGCTATCAGATATCTATTTAAGTTAGCCATGACCTTCTGTGTAGCAATCAGACACGAGAATTTTATAATCTGAGAATTTCATAATATGTACATACAAGAAGAATTTTACATGAGACTTCTAAAATCTCATTAAAGGTGATGTTCTACCTTCTAGATCTGTAGATGGCCATACAGGAGAGTGGATAACGTCCACCTTTGAAGATTATATTGATTATGAGGAAAAAATCTTTAAATCTACTTAAGCATTATAGTCCCTCACAAACTTTTAAAGTAACTTCTAGATTATAAAATCCTCTACGATGATGTTACTGGAGAACATTATTAAAGCTTTATCGCATTGAACCAGGAAGTTCATAGTTTATATTTATATCTCTTGTAAATAAATTATTTCAATTTTGACAATATGAAAAAAAAAACATAGACAAAAATAGAAATTTGGACAGGCTTGATCTCGATCAAATACTGGTAACAATTTTAACATAATAATTGAAATTTTCAGTTGACAACCCAAATCCGATCGGCAGTCTGCTATACATTTTGGATAAATGAGTGAAATGTTTTAACAGGTTAGTTATATTACCGCTACCACTTACAAACCGTATTACAACAGAAAATGTTGTTGCAGATACTTCTCCGTGTTTGCTGACGAATAATACTGTACATATCCCACAATATTTCGTCGAAATAACTGTCCGACATACTAAGGAGTTGGTAATATCTAAGCGTCTTGCTTAATTGACCAGCAGGAACTGTCAACACCTGGGGATGTCAGAAAGTGAAATCGCCATCTTGTTTCAAGCAGCAGCTATTTTGATACTGAAATCGTCCTATGTGGTATTGTGTTTTGTGGTTAACAAGCCCGGAATAGAAATGGTGTCACCTTCAAATTCCAGGAAACAGAAGCTACTCAACATGTACGAAGTGAGTTGATAAAACAAACATTTACAATCAAACAGTTTGTTATAAGATAACTCACCTCACGTATGTTATCTTTTTCTTTTTCACAGGTTTATTGCTACATACAGCGAGATTTTGCTAATGTATATCTACAATAAAATATTTTTGTACTTTTTGTGACGCCAGAATAGCTTGAAGGTGAGGCGCAGTCACGAAAATATTTCATTATGGCTTTAAACTGGAAATTTTTTACCTTACGCTGCAGTAAGACGGGGAAAACACCTACAGTGACCAGACGCATTTTGCATCACTGGGAAGTACAGGCATAGGTCACATGTTACACTTGCTTCTGACCATAAATAAAAAACGAGATTAATCTAGAGATCTGTTCTCATTCCGCTTGGAGAGCCACCCAGAGCTCTAGACAGAACATTATCATCGGTCCGATGCGATCTCGCGCCGGCCGCGGTGGCCGCGGGCACTGAGGCGCGTCAGTCACGGTCAGCACGGCCACTACGGCCAGGGGTTCGAATCCCTCCTCGGGCATGGATATTTGTGCCGTCCTTAGTTGTAGCTAGTTCATGAGTAGTTTGTAAGTTTAGGGACTGATGACCCCGTAGTTAAGTCTCATAAGCTCTACAAACATTTGAACATTTCTTTGCTATCTCGCGGTATCCCTTGCACCGACTACCGTTGACCTCAGTACACCAACAAGTTTATTTTAAGTGAATCCGCCCAAATTTAGCATGCAATATCACTGCAGTGTTGACTTGCGCTTCGAATTGACCAGAGAAATTGTATATAGAGAGGCCCTGGTAAGCTGTGGATAACAACCCCAAACGTCACCCGCTATGCGGCCTGACTATGAGGATCTGGACGCCATTGGCTGTTATCGACGGCATCATGTAGCGTAGCGCTACGTTGATGGTGTTGTACGTCCCGGCTCATTGTCCTTCAAAATGTTCAAATGTTTGTAAAGCTTATGGGACGTAACTGCGGGGTCATCAGTCCCTAAACTTACAAACTACTTACTAACTAGTTTATACTAAAGACGGCACAAACATCCATGCCCGAGGGGGCATTCGAACCCCCGACGGGAATCGGCTTCGCACATCGTAGAATAGCGCTTCAATGCGCTCAGCCGCTCCGCCGCGGCCATGGTCCTTCATGGCGAGCCATCCTGGGTTCATATGTAAGTAAGATTATGTACGCTCTCCCAGGACGGGAGTTTCTATTACTTATCTTCGTGCCTGTCAAACCCAACCTTAGAGAGAAAGGTCACTTGATTTCTCTACAGTTGACGTCGGAACATTTTTGGCAGGCCCCTCCAACCCGTTCGGTATTCTGACGTTCTAATGACCCATTTGGACAGAATTCCTCAAGGGAATTTCCAACAATTTTGCCAATCAATGCCAAGCCGTTTAGCGTCTTACATAGGGGCCAGAGGTGGCCCAACTCATTACGGACTTGTACGATTTGTGATTACTTTTCCCTTGAATAAGTCATCGAAATTTCTGAAAATATAATAATTTTCTTGCCTGCACATGTACACCAGGTTTACAGATTTCCGAACAATTCGGATAATTCCTCCATGGTGCGTCTTGCTTTACCTTGTCTCAGAATTTTTAAGAGGCGTGCAGTACAGAGTACATATGCTAATGCAGACAATAGTCGTGATTATCTCACCGACACCAGATTGACGATGCCAGCTACGTTAAGCACCGTGTCGTGCCGCGTACAGAAGTCCCGAACCGCCTGTTGCTCATCCTCATCTAATAGGAATAGTCTACACTTGAAGGCCTTTTTAAGGAAACGAAGGCGTGTTAAACGCATGGAAAGGGATAAGGACTATAGGGCGAGCCTATCCCATTTGAGTTGACCTAACTTGGATGAGGCTAGACAGATCTATCGGCGTCTTGTGCAGAATTGATATCAGCACGGATCTTGGAGCCCCCTTCTCCAACGTTGGCTTTCGAAATACATGCTACCCCTTACACATTCTACATACTCCGATGGATGACTGCTGGTGTTAGTCCTTTGGCAGCCAAGAAAAGAAAAGCTTCATGCTGGTCCTTTTTTACAGAATGTGTACTAACGTCGCCATGATTTGCGTTTACGCGTTGTCCGCCCACGCATCAAAGAGACACGAATGTTACGCTTATCCCTTACCTACAGGTCGTTCTTTATATATCAGAGTCGGTCTATGTTGCAGCAACGCCCTGAACAGAAACATTTTATGAATTCGTAATACTGAAACATTTCCACCGTTTCAGGGCACAGAAATAAATTCAAGGGGAAAGCTGAAATTTGCGCTGGATCGGGATTCGAACCCGCATTTTCCGCTTCGGCCCAGCAGTCGCCTTAACCAGTTAGGCTATACAGGTACTCCAATTAGTTTCTCTTGCTCGCAGCCTATATTGTATTCCCGCAAGGAATCGAGCATATTTGTGCATCTGTAAAGAAATCGTCAGTTGCCGGTAAGGGCATATATACGGTTATTGATATGGTGTCTGTTCTTTCAGACATCTCCGAAAGATTAGACCACGTATCAATAATATCAATGCCCTGCACTTTGCGGCGACAGAATTAACGATGATTTGTAGCGCAGATTCATAGCTTCGATTATAATAAAAAGAAGTGGTGATCCAGAATATGTTCGTTCACTCACTATAGCAAAGGTCACCTTTACTAAGACCAAGCGTCAGTTACAAAAGTCCAAATAAGACTTTTGCGCATGATCCTATAGTATATAGCGAACTTGTGAGGATAGGAAACCGTAGCGAAATGCAGGGAGATGTGCACACGATCAATATTTGGTGTAGGGAGACGAAATTGACCTTTAATATATGCAGATGAAATGCATTTGGAATTGAATGCCAGCTTGACCCTTTACTTCATGAGTACAAGATGGCAGAAAAATCACTGAAATCAGTTACATCAAATATCTAAGAGTATGTGTACGGTGAAATCTTTAGTGAAACGACAACATAAAACTAAGAGAAGATAAGGCAGATGCTAGATGGACGTTATCTAGAAGAATCCTCAGGTTATGTGGTCTACCCGCAAAGGACGCAGCTTACTAAACTCTTGTTCGACAAATATTCGAATATTTTCCACGAGTCTGTGGTCAGTACCAGACAGGACGAATAGGGTAAATCGAGAGGCTTCAGAGAAGTGTGCGTTCATTTACGTTAATTCATTGAGGGTGGAAACGTCAAACCGATGTAAGATCAAATGTTTGTAAATCTATGGGGCTTAACTTATTTGCTTGTCAATCCCTAGGCTTAAACTTACCTAAGGACAACACAAACATCCATACCCAAGGGAAGACTCTAACCTCCGACGGCGAGCAACTGCGCTCTCGCAGCAAGGCGCCTTAGGACGCTCGGCCACTCCACCGCGGCAAACCGATCTCAGGCAACTGCAGAAGTGTACACTGGAAAAGGGGCAGTCGGCATCACCATGTGGTTCAGTTCCGAGAACGTGCGTTACTCGAAGAGGCAACCAATATGATGGTACCCATTACGTATATCTCCATGAAGATAGCATTAGGAATATCAGAGCCCACAAGCAGGATTCACAATAGCTGTTTGTGCCATGAGCCATTCGCAACTGAAATAGGAACTGTAGGAAGCGACAGCTCGCGGCAGAAACCGTAATGAGCCTTGTGAAGTACAGATTTTAAGTTGTTCTGAACAGGAGTAACTCGAAATCCACAGCTCAAATGCTGGCTTCTGCCTCGCATATTACAGCGCCGCGCGGGAATGGATGTGCAGTCTAAGGCAAAGTGCTGCGGAGTGCGCCGCTGCTCCCCGTCAGAGGTTCGAGTCCTCCCTCGTACATGTGTGTGTGTGTGTGTGTGTGTGTGTGTGTGTGTGTGTGTGTGTGTGTGTTGTGTGTGTGTGCGCGTGTTTTGTTCTTAGCGTAAGTTAAAGTAGTTTGTGGGTCTAGCGACCGATGACCTCTGCAGTTTGGTTCCTTAGGATTACAAACATTTGGAAGTTTTTTGAATATCGACTCTTCCACAACAACACACTGAAAAAATTGGTAATAATACATTTATCATAAAAATATCATATACATAATAGTGCAAACAATACAAATACATACACTGAACTGACGCAGCAATCATAAACAGAAAATAATGTGGTATCTATATGTGCTTGACAAGTTCGCATCCATTAATGAGGCAGCAGATCCTTTAATTTTTCATGTCATTGCTTTCAGTTAGCAGTATCCATTCTTCATATGACTAATAAAACATTCTATTCAGGAGGGTAGCACACGCTGCCAGGCCATGATGTCTCTTTTGATGGCTAGAGAATAAACCACCGAGGAGTATTTGTTCCCCACAACGCTGTCAATTAGTAAACACGGCACATCAAAAGCTGCGCGGCATCAACGACTGCAGTGAACAATGAAATCTGTCCCGGTCGTTCGGTAATCTACACTATGATGTAGTTAAGGGCCTTTTCTCAGTTCATAATTGAGTGATCCTTTGTAGGCTGGCAGGTTTTAATACGTCCTCTCTCTGCTTATCACACAGTCGTTCACATATTAATAACACCCTGTACAGTAAGTAGAGTCAAAGTTGTGCGCTGTACGATGCTTCTAAGAGGATTTGCGTTATTTCGACAAGTCATCGCGCCTGTCAGATAATTTCCAATACGCAGCAGAGTTAGATACGCTGTCCAGTTGCAGAGACTCTGTTATATGCCATAGATGAAAGTATGAAGTTGCAGTGATTAAAAAGGAAAGAAAGAAAAAAAGTGTTAGATTGCAGCAGATAATTCCTCGGACATTATGTACAAATTTATGAAACTACTAACTTATATTCCTGTGCTTCGCAACGGTTGTTAAAGAGGGACTTGTGTATATCTTGGTTTATTAGGGTTCCGGACCTAGGTCAGCAAAACCCTAACTGGAATTTTTTCTTGCAGTGGCAGCGGTTTAGTTTGCCATCGTTGGCAACGAACTATTCGCTTTAGGAGGATGATTAATTTACTGACCAGGACAGCATAAACTATTTATTTCATAGTGAACATAAAGAATTATTCCCCTCAATCTACGTGGCTGATTTCTGAAAAAGCATTCAACGGCCGTTGCTAACATCTGCTTACAACGCCGACGCCGCAAATAAAATTGTAGCCCTTCTTGCAGTGTATTACACCATAGTTATGGGAATGAAATAAAAAAAAAAAAAAACGCAGCAACGCCATTATTAGTTATTTGGTGTAGTATATAACTAACGTCGCCTCACTTTGTCCTTTCCTGTCCTATAGCGTTTTCGAGGCATTCCTAAACAGAACGCACTCAAAATGTAATGACGATACACCGAAATCAGTAAGGAAAATATATAAATTCGTTTCCTTGCAAGGCATTCTTAGTAAATGAAAACATCGATAGGACGTCGTTATGTTTTAAATTCAAATGATACCCGTCGATGAATGCACTTCTATTTTTTCCATGACATTGCAAAGCATATGGGATACAGATAGGAAAAAAATATTTTTTTGTGTCCAACATAGGTTAAATGTTACTTGCCGTGGTAGCGGTTGACTATGTTAACGTTGGCAACGAAATATTCGCTTTAGGGGGATCATTAATTCACTGATCGTATCAACATTAATTATTTATTTCATTATCAACACAAAGGATTATTTCTCTCATCGTACGTGACAGATTTTTAAATACGTTTCAGCGACCGTTGCCAACATCAATACTCTACACCTCTGCCGTAAGGAAAATCGTAGCTCTAGTTTCAGTGCATTACACCTTAGTTATATGACTAAAAAATGCAGCATAGCCATTTTAGTTATTTGGTATACTATGTAAGTAACAGCGCCTCTATCGGATCTTTGCTATACTACGCTGTAATTCAAACATAGCATACAGCACAAACTACAGATTACGATATATTTTCTTCTCCTGATTCGATTTTGATGAAATAAAGCTTATATGTTGCCCGAAGGTCCTCTCAATTGACCTATGAAACCCCATGATATATCGTATATTACTCTTGGAGATTTGCTGTACTACACCGACGGGGCGTTAAACGCTAATATTTCTTCCTTTCTTCCGGACTATAAACAATATTTCTTGTGACTTGTCCAGGATAAAATATGAATATTTTATATGGAGATGCCATGCCTGAGCAAGCGATATAAAGCTGTCCTTGTGAGAAACATGCAGATTTCAAATACACTCCACAGTATTGAGTAGATTGCTCTGTGTTTTATTAAGCGTAATAGAAAATGCAAGTCCCACTGCAAACTGCAGTCTCTTAAAGTTAAAAGCCAGATCTCTCGGAAACAATGGGTATTCGTCGGATGTACACAATTTCATTCTCTTCCTTTCCTTGTAGTTCTATAGAAGTTTATTGCTTCTTCCTACAGCGGTATGCGCTTCACAGTTCAAAGTTGCTTCAAAGTTTCAACAGCATTGTCATCTTTCAGGAATTTCCTTAAGCTCACTGGAATACAGGAGTGTCTTAGCAGTAAATAAGAAATGTAATAAAACGTAATGCCTGATGTGAAAAGTTTTACACATCGCAGTATATATGATCTCATATTTACGGAGTTATATGTTGTACAATTGTATAATTTTGCAGGTATATATTCATTTGTATAAGTGCTGTATGTCTGAAAAATCTGTTGCGAATGTAATTAGTAGTAAAGAAGTGATAGATTAAAACTTGGTGCGTGATGGGGCGGTTTTCCATGAACGTTACTGTTTATGTGCTCGTATCTCATGAACTACGTGTCGAACCGTGATACAATTTAGAAGGTACATTCAACTATATGTGTGTATACTGCTTGTAAGATTTCCTGCAGATACTGTATGTAGTGTAGAAAAAGTTTCTTAAAGGTTTGAAATTATGTTTAAAGTTTGTTGCAAGTCGCTAAGTGCTCTCCTTCTGAAATAGTGGACTGATAAAGTCACAGTATCACGTGCCGCAAGACGGGGAAGTTTTCATTGTTTATGACGTCATATCTCCTGAACTATCATTCATATCGTAAAATCGTTTCTTAGCTGACGTCTACTACCTATAAACTACACTCCTGCCAAATGTCAGCTCCATAGGTGAAGTAGTTTTCGATTTTTCTTGTTTAGTCAGTGAGTGAGTATATGAATGAGTCTTCTTTCGCTTTTATATAAATAGAGATTCCAGTAGAAATTCAGAAAGACAAGTTCAAATGCTTGTAAATCTAAGGGACCTAACTGCTTACATCATTGGTCCCTACGCTCACAAAAATGTTCAAATGTTTGGTAAGCTTATGGGACTTAACTACGGGGTCATCAGTCCCTAAACTTACAAACTACTTATCAACTACCTTTTACTAAAGACGGCACAAATATCCATGGGGAGGGGGGATTCGAACCCCCGACCGTAGTGGCCGTGCAGACCGTGACTGGAGCGCCTCAGTCTCCTAGACCACCGCGGCCGGCCTTACGCTCACAAACTATTAAACTAACTTACGACCTGGACAATACACACTCCAATTCCCGAGGAAAGACTCGAACCTCTGGAGGGAACGGGAGCGGCGACTCAATCCGTAAAATGGCGCCCCACACCGCGCCGCTATTTCCCCGATGCCAAGTGTAACTAATATGTTGATAATAACGTGCCATTCCAATTTTTTGTTATGCCACAAAAGACGCAAATTAAATATTTTGTGATTCATCAACACAGCAAGACCGAATATGAAGTTAAAGCGTCATTTCTGTTTTTTTTTTTAATGAGAATTTCTTCATTAATTATTTACCGTCTGCCGCTCTTAAGAATGGCGACATTTCAGACTACAGATACTTTTGGTACCCAGATTTCGAGCCATGTTTCCTTCATTTAAATTGCCATCTCCTTTTTCATTCCTATCCTGCCAACATCGTGTGTGGATTTATAAACATTTAATAGATTTATTACAGACAACATAATTACAGTATATCAGAAGCCCACACACTTATTAAATTTTTCAGGAATCGACATTCGAGTTTTATTTGGTATGTATAATTGAAAATTGGAAGACTTAAATATTTAAAAATAGTTAATCGCTGCTTCATGTCCAATTAAAACCTTTGATTCATCTGAAACCCATTCCTTTCACTTATTGCAACTTAGAGATATTAGTGAAACGTATTTAACGGATGAGTGGTCAGAATCAAAAGAAGTTCTCATTATTTTCCGATTCGCCACGATCAAAATTTTTCAATACATACTATTTTTAATGTTCCGATTATGTCAGTTAGATAAAAGTGAAATTCCATCCAGCTGTTGTTCACTACAATTCTCCTAAGCATTTATGATAACGAGAAACGTGGTAAAGTAAATGTTCCATACCTTCCATAACTTTTATCTCTACGGGAAGAGATCATTTTTTGAACTCCACAGTTTACATCAAACGGCAAGTCATTCACAACTATCTCGTTGCAGGTTTCTGGTAAGCCCGTAACTTTTGAATTGTGTGCGATAAGACGTAGGGGGCAGATTTCGCTGGCAAGCGCAAAGCTAGATGGCGCGTCTTCTGTTAGCGGTCTTGACGTCAGAAGCGCCAGCAGAACGGGTTTGGGCTGTCATTGCAGCGAGTGACGTAGCAGGTCCGGTTTGCAGCGGTCGCCAAATACGTCGGCGGCAGTTTATTCCTTCTCTTCTCTTCTCGTCACGTCCAGAGCCAATTTATTAGGGGCCTCGCTCAGATTGCCACTGATGGCGTCCTCCTCGCGCAACGGACGGCGTAATTAAAACTGCACCCTCATAATTCCTTAATTTACGCCCAGTTGTGGTAGACGGAATAAATTGGCCGTGTTGAGTAAGTTAATGAAGAATCGGTTCTTCCGCACTTTTGGATACATTTCCATAGACTACACAGGAGCGCTTTTCGTGCTCCAGTTGCAAATGACACGCGTCAGTAACCACTTCTCCGCATTAACTCCAATTCCTTTAATTTTTATCCTCATGATTAGGTGACTCTCGCAATTCTTAATGATTAAGAACACAAGAAAACAACAATTACACTTATTTATTGTATTCAACGACCGATTTCTACATTTACGTTGTATTTTTATTTTCTTTTATATTTTCTTTTATCTTTTTGTACTTTTCTTTGTTGCGAAATACATATATGATGAATCGTAAACTGTGGGAATTTTCGCTTTGCCTCTCTTGTAGCGTCTGTAAATGGTTTGGGAAGAGCGCCTCATATACACTCACTGTTTTCTCTACTAACCCTACTGCGTGAGAATTCTAGGCTAACGATAAATAGTCAAGAACTGGATGAACGAGACTTCAGAATGCTACATCTTCATGGATCAATTACGTTCTCTTCGGGTTTGTTTAATATCCCTGTCTGACACCTGTCTTTTATACAACTATTTTTATGTATTCGATCAACTTTACGTCTCTCCTGACGCAACGTGCTAGTCTTCTAACTCTGACCCCCCAGGGGGCTCACGGTTCTTTCGGAGTACGTGCGTAGCGAACACGGGGCCCCGAACTAATGCAGTCTTCTTACTTCTTTACTTCCCGGACTGCATTTCCTTTCCACCTCCCTTCCTTTCCTATCCTTACTCCTTCCCCTCAGCCGGCCGCGGTGGCCGAGGAGACTGAGGCGCTCCAGTCACGGTCTGCACGGCCACTACGGTCGTGGGTTCGAATCCCCCTTCGGGCATGGATATTTGTGCCGTCCTAGTTTGTAAGTAGTTCATAAGTAGTTTGTAAGTTTAGGGATTAATGACCCCGTAGTTAAGTCCCATAAACTGTACAAACATTTGAACATTTTCCTTCCCCTTACCACCGGGGGACTGATAACCTTAGCAGTTTAGTCTCCCCATCCCAACCGAACAATCCAACCCAACTTCTTTCATCTAAAAGTCTTTGGGCCTCTTCAGATACGATGCGCCAGAATTGTTCACCGTGAGCGTAAACTGTCAGTCGTTGCATCAAACGTCGGTATTCTTGCAGTTTGTCAGTTATGTTTGCGAGGAAGACTGCAGCAGAATCACAGGGATGACGAATAATGTATTTTGTTCACGCAGTAGCAATGCGAAACTGTATCGAACTCCTATCAGTTGTCAAATAACACGGCAAGAATTTAGGTGCACATTTTAAGTGCATTCTGTCCTGCTGAATATTACGGTCTCTAGAAAGATAATAGTTCGGGTGTATTAACCGCGTTCAAAAATTCTGTAACAGGTAAGTCTGATGACTCTTTCTTGAAACTTGAATGCCATTTGCATTCTTCCTATTGCTTGCAACACTGCGACATATAAAAAAAGTCTGGTACATGTTTACCAAGTGTTTTTCAGATGCCCTGTACAGAAATTTAGAGGTATCACATTCTGATCAGCCGCTATGCTTCTGTTATGAAACTGTTGTCGATTTTTCAATACATTTCGAAATCTATCATTTCATTAACAAATGTAAATACTTTAGGCCAGAGTTTATATAATGCATTACGAAAACTGTAACATGTAAGAATATTTCTCAGAAATTAAATGTATGAACCCATGGAAGATAGGATGTAAGTGCTAAAATTTGTCTGGGTGAAAAACTTCATGGAAACTGGTATAAGAATTCATGAAAGCTCGTAAATATATTTTGCATATATGTAACTGATTATATCAACGTATTTTCTAAAGTGAGTATTAAGTACCTCCCTCCCACTGGCAAAGGTTACGCCTGAGGGTTTCTGTTACTCAAAACTTTGATGTTAGTTGGTGTATCAGCAACTCTGCTGCCTTTTTAAACGAGTCTTTCATAATACACACGCTTCGGAGGAGAAGTTAGTTGCTCAGGTGCGAAGTTTACTGGTAGGAAGAGCGGGGATTTTTCTTAGGCCTAATTCTCTCCAGAGGGCTCCCACGTAGACTAGAGGTGTGCCAGCCTGTTTAATAACTGCTCAGATGATGAAAGACTCCCACACAGCCGTAATCTTTTACTCCGCGCCACTGGCAGTGGCAATCTTACCTCACTAAGTCCCACATCGCCTTTATCCTGACGAAAGGGAGCTTGACAATATTTTAGACTCAAACTCACTCTGCATGGTTCTCATAACACGCATTATACGAGGGTTGCAAAGAAGTGAACGTATCACCCTTCCTCTTACTGTTATTTGTTGAAAACTAGTGCACCCCACAATGTTTCGAAATTGTCAGATATGGATGAGAATTGGTTACAGATCCTACACTCCATCCCCGAATCTCTCTGCCCGTTACTTCAACATCTCTGCATCTACTCGTATTTCTTAACTTCCTCTATGTCCTCTTGGGCCTCTCTCTGTATTACCTACCTGAAATACCACAGTTGCTCACGTATTTATTTATTTCAATATACTGTTAGTCCATGTGCTCCTCCGTCCTATGTCCATTCCCTGCTCCCCTTCTATCAATTACTGCTGCTCCTCCTCCGCCTCCATCCCCCTGTCTCTGCCATTATTTGCCCACGCTCTCTGCCAACTCGATCCTGACCTCTTTTCCTATTAATGTCCACCCTCACTTGTGCATGAAAAATTTGGCTATCTGGCAAATTTCATGGTAATCGGTAGAAAGGTGTCGAAGTATGGAGCAAGGTACCCTCCGCCATACACGGTACAAAATCCTATGTAATCAGTGAAGTTTCTCTTGTTTTGAAGGTGAAGTGTACAAAATTTTATCGCCTTTAGATAAACGGAATGGCAGCGCATAAAATGCGAATCAAAACCGAAGTTAACAGTCTTAATTACTTTTCAGCGCCCACTCAAATACAAGTCATTTAAACAAAATCGCACGATGTCTTTGGAAGATGTTCAGTGACATACAAACAATTCTTACAACACCTTTTACGACGTGGTTTTTAGCTACAACATTGTTAAGGTCTCATAGTTTTCGGGCATTTTACCGAAAATTATACAAAGTGCAATCAGAATTAAAAAGGAATACGCGAGTAATTTATAAAGCATGGTTATGTTGTACATAAGTTTGGAAAACACGTGCAACGTGAACTAAATTGTAGCAGCAATGTAACGTGAGAAATAGTAACACGGCGTACCTATTCAACACCGTCTGAAGAGAAGGTCTGTGCGCTGCCGTGCCACGTCACGCAGAGTAGGTCGCGATCGCGTAGCTCACTGGCTGACCGATGTGAGGGCGTGGGTTGTGCCCCATCGGCCAGCCAGTGAGCTACGCGATCGCGACCTACTCTGCGTGACGTGGCACGGCAGCGCGCAGGCCTTCTCTTAAGACGGTGTTGATCTATTGGATGCATACGTAACCTTGATACGAAAAGGTTAATTTCTACGTTCTGGACCTAGATGAGTAATTCAGATACGCCTGGCAACCTCAGCATTCAATTTGCAATAAAAGATATTGAGGTCCCAACCTCCTGAGCCGCTTTCAGGCTGACGTCCTTGACCTTATTGGCAGTCACCATGGCCCCGTTCTCCTCACCATAGACCCCAGCAGTCACCCTGACAGCGCCCCCGTTCCCTCAACCCACTCCCATGGTTGTTCATGATTACTCTCGTGCCGACTGGGATGCCTACCATCGTTCCAAAGACACTTCGGTTGCCAGCCACTTCCTACCACTCCACACACCTGCCGACATTGACCACGCCTCATCCTTCGTTCACCAGACCGTTGCTCACGCCGTTCATGTGCACATTACCACCAAAGCCATCCACTCACACTGCTCCACCCTCCCTCCACAGACCGTTTTCTTCCTCTGGGAATCCCATCGAGTTCACTGCTCCTTTCTGTTGACCTGTGACCGGGACACACTTCTACGCTACTGGCAACTCCAACGCCAGATGAGAAACCTCTTGACCGCGAAAAGACGCTGGGATTGGCGTCAGACGTGCGCCCGCCTTAATGTTCCGCTTCCTGTGAATTGCTCCAAGTACTGGCAAGCCTTCCACCGTCTTACTGAGAGTCACTCCATTCCCCCAATGTCTTTTCCATACCTGATTATCCCCGGTTTGACACTCTTTATTCCCGCATGTCCATGAGCACACCGATACCTCTGTCCCTCCTGTTCACCCCATGCTTTCACTAATTAGACCACATCCCCCTCTCAGATATCAACTCACCTGTCACCACCCTTGACAAAGAACTCACACTTCGCACAAAATGCAAGCCGCAGTGGAGTAGCCGAGCGGTCTATAACGTCTCGCTGCGGAGCGCGCGGTTGCTCGCCGTGGAGGTTCGAGTCCTCCCTGGGGCATGGGTGTGTGTGTTTGTCCGTAGGTTAGTTTACCTAGGTTTAAGTAGTTTGTAAGCTATGGACTGATGACCACGCAGTTTGGTCCAATAGATTTACAGACATTTTTGAACAAAATGCAAAACCTGTCCCAATCATGACCACCTAACCTACAGGCATCTCTCAACATTATCCTTTATACTGGCTTTTCCCCGACCTGTGTAGACATCCCACATCCTTATGTTCCCGAAACCTGGCAAGCCTCCATCTGAAGCCTCATCCTACTGCCCATCAGCCTCACGTCGGTATTCAGCAAGGTTCTGGAAACCATTCCTCTCCTGCCACATCCACCAACACCTTCATCAATAACAACTCCTTTCCCTTTCCCTGTGTGGCTTACGACCCTCCTTCTCTGTCCATAACCAACTCCTCCACATCATCCACCCACATTCTGTCAAAATGAATTCCCATTGTACCGGCATATTTGCCTCTCTCGTCATCGAGAAGGCCTACATCTGAGTATGGGATTTCGGTCTCCTTTTCAAACTCCAGACCTACGTCCTTCCTATTACTTATGTCCGTTTCATTACTTCCTTTCTCTCCCAGCGCCCATCCTACATCACTGTCTACAATTCCGACTCCCGTTTGTTCTAACTCTCCACCGGGGTGCCACAGGGCACCGTCCTCTACGTTTTCCTGTACCTAATTTACTCGGCAGACATGCCACAACCCAAGCCTCCTGTCCATCTTCTTCAGTACACTGACTACACCGTCTTCCTGCCCCTAGCCCCCTCCCTTCCACACTGTCAACATCTGCTATTTTCTCACCTACCTGAATTCTCCACTTGGTGCAACCAGTGTCTCCTTCACGTCAACCCCAATCCCAGGCAATCATCATAGGTCACACCACCTGCTACTTCCGCCACTAAGACCTTTACCTTAGGCTCTATGACCATCCTATTCATCAGATCTCTACCCTTAAATATGTTGGCCTCACACTAGACTGCTCCCTTTCCTGGAATCCCCAACTTCAGACCCTCTGTCAGAAATTCCTCTTCCACCTCAACCTGCTCAAGCTCCTTTCTGGTTGGACATTGGGACTGAACCCCTCCACCGTCCTATATACTTACAGCTCCCTCATGCGTCCTGTCCTGTATAGTGTCCACTCTGTATGGGATTCTGCCACCCCTGCCTATTACAAGTCCCTCCACATCCTTGAGCACCATGCCCTCAGCCTCCTCGCTTATCGCATCCATCTCCCTTCCCCATGTGGATCCTTTATGATCTCATTCCTTTCACATACCTCCTCAAATTCCTGGAGCATATCCGTACACCATACATTTCCCGCAAAATATAATCCTGTCACATCTGGTTTCTCCTCTCCACTTGAATCCTGGTCCTCTGATGTGCCGTTACCAACATATCCCTCCTCCCACCACCTCCACACATCCTTTTCGAGGGTAACTTCCATCAGCTTCCCCTCCCGTATAATGCTCTCGACCCAACACCTGTCCCTCCTACCAGTTCCAATCCTTCCCTGTATTTTATATGCCACCTCTCTACTCCTTTCCTTTCCCTCACCCTGCAGTCCTTATGTCCCATCCCCTCCCCCCTGGTCCCCCCTTTCCCCTCCTCTCCTATTCCCCTGCTCTCCCATTCCCTTCCTATCCCTGTCCCCTCCCCTGCGGAGTCACTGTGCAGTATATTTCAACGAGTGTGCCAGTGTTTCGTGTTCTAATGCTTGCAATATATATCGGCGTGTTTTAAGACTTCAGCAACAGCAAGAGGGCAGAACAAGGGTTGCAATGTGTTTTATTCTGTGCTCCCCGTCTCGTCGCCATTTTTAGAGCTCTGTGTTGACTTCAGTGTGTTAAAGCAAATGATCAAATGTTTGTATAGTCTATGGGACTTAACTACGGGGTCATCAGTCCCTAAACTTACAAACGACTTATGAAGTACTTACGAACTAGGACGGCACAAATATCCATGCCCGAGGGGGGATTCGAACCCCCGACCGTAGTGGCCGTGCAGACCGTGACTGGAGCGCCTTAGTCCCCTCGGCCACCGCGGCCGGCTGTGTTTAAGTCACCGTGGCAATTTTAATTCAGACTATGAGTATTTCATCTGCATTTTATGTTATTTTTAACTTGTCATCATTCATCTTGTAAATTGAAAACTCTTCTGTTCCTCACTGTTGTCAAAAACGTTACTACTAATTGTGAATTTTTTGTCACTCGGCTGAAGAACGGCGCTGAGGCCGCTACCATTCTGCCCCATATGAGATTTTAAAATAACAATAAAGAAAAAAATTACACACACATAAGAATGATGTTTCATCTACATACCCTGTTTCTCCACGCAATTTCCGTCCCGTTCTATGGCCTCCTTCCAGCACGAAGTAAGAGCGTGTATACTTTGTCGTTACCAATCCTTGCACTGGTGAAGGAGCCATTTCCTCACTGTAAGGCATCGCCTTTTGTTCTTCCTTAAAAGTCTTCCACGAATGTCATACTTTAATGGTACAATGCGTCTGTTCTCATGTTGCTCGTGCAACATGTCTGGTGTGATAGCCGTGGATGATCTTCCCGACCGTTGCAAATCTTGGAGTTCCACCCTACAGCCTTCTGATGACCTCATCTTCTCTGTCCAGCGACTAACTGTACTCCTGTCGACAGAAGGTGCTCAAGAGGCTTTGCACAAACCTGTGTGAATATTCCCCACAGTTTCTTTCTCTGCAGTGAGAAATTCATTGAAGACACGTTGATTGTAACAAAAATTATTTAGAGGCGCCATATTGAAATGGTCCTGCAGCTATGCCATCTGCCGAGAAGACCAGAAGTCTTGCGCGTGCACTCAGGAAGGAAGGAAGCTTAGGGTTTAACGTCCCGTCGACAGCTTGGTCATTAAAGACGGAGCGAACGCTCGGAGTTTTGGGTAAGGATGGGGAAGGAAATCGGCCGTGCCCTTTGAAAGGAACCATCCCAGCATTTGCCTGGAGTGATTTAGGAAAATCACGGAAAACCTAAATCTGGATGGCCGGAGGTGGATTTGAATGAGAGTCCAGTGCGTTATCACTGCGACACCTCGCTCGGTCGCGTGCACTCACTTCATATAATTCATACATGAAGTTTCGCAATCGGAACATTTGCTTTCGGCTGAGAATAGTAAATAAATAAAATGCGGTGCATTACCTTCTGGACAGATCTCTCATAATGATCCTGTCAAATTATCGTAATTCCTTTTTATTTTTTACGATTTTTTATATGTACTTTGCTGCAGTTGCAGTTGGACAAATGAATCCTTTGTTGATTTACATAGAATGGTCAATATTAATAATGTGGCGAGGTCTGGACAGGGGATTAAAAAATTGACGTAGTTCTTTGTGAAGCGACGTGAGTGCCGGCGCGTGAGGAGCGCTGTGCGGGTTGCGTGTGACGGACGCCGGTGTCCGCTGGCGTGCTAATTAAACGGCCAGCTTTATCACTGGCGCCTGTGTCACGCTGCAGAGTGGCTCGCTTCCCCACTACACACACGCGCCCAGTATTACACGCTGAGTCCTGTTAGAACGCGAGCTATTCCCTTAGGTGTTGGTGGGACACGCACTATATGCCAACGTAGGGTAGATAAACCATGCCGTGAATCCCTTTGGCTCAGTATGATATCAAATTACTGGGACGGTAAGTGAAAGAAGTCTTACAAGCAAAAACGCACCGAGAAAACACTCGATTCAAATCATCTTCCTTCCCATTTCCTGTTTCCCTCGTTGTTGCTAATTAAAATTAACTTTTATCAATAATGAAAGGAGCAGCATTAGTCGCAAAATCTTTTGCTTTATTTAGGCTAATCGATTTCGGTTTTCCAAGAAACCATCTTCAGTGCTGTCAGCAAGTTCAAAACAGCATATTTGTAAAATGTACAATGACATTTAAGTCTAACATATCCATTGACATAGCTAGATACATGTGATACTATCTGGTGGTATGACACCAGATAGTATCACATGTATCCAGCTATGTCAATGGATATCTTAGACATAAATGGATATCTTAGACATACAATGACACCAGATAGTATCACATGTATCTAGCTATGTCAATGGATATCTTAGACGTAAATGTCATGGTACATTTTACAAATATGCTGTTTTGAACTTGCTGACAGCACTGAAGATGGTTTCTTGGAAAACCGAAATCGATTAGCCTAAATAAAGCAAAAGATTTTACGGCTAATGCTGCTCCTTTCATTATTGATAAAAGTGATTTTGTGGCACACCCCTCCAGATAATGAAATCCAATTAAAATTAAAATTAAGGTATTACAAATTAGGAACACGCTTAAGATTCTATGCAGACGGTGACAAATTACCAGGAGGTTATTCTTACAGGAAAGTAAACGAAATAACGAAGGAAATAAACAAATTTATTTGCAGACTTCTTTACCACGACACTGCTGACAACATCCTCGACCTAGTAGCTGTGACACTGTAGTTGACCGGTACGCGTCTGCTACTGCAAATGAACCTTTCCAATATGAAAGGCTCTAGAATCCGTTTTCAGGAAACTCTGGTACTTTCTAAAATGTTCAAATGATTGTAAATCTATGGGACTCAACAGCTTGGTTATTAGTCCCTAGCTTACAAACTACTTAACATAAGGTAAACTAAACTAAGGACAACACAAACACCCATGCCCGAGGGGGGGAATCGAACCTCCGACAGCGGACGGCCGCGCGCACCGCAACACGGCGCTCTAGTACGTGCGGCTAATCCGCCGCGGCTGGTTCTTTTTTGTGTCTTTTGTACCATACCACTGATAGGTACTCAAGTCAGAAGGTAGTTTTTCAATTTTCAATGCTCATTTGTTATTAGTGGAGATTGTAATGCGTGATAATAATGAAACGTCAGAGGTGTATATATGAAACAATCTACTTCATTTTAAACCCATTAACTGCTAAAAAACCATCACTTATTTTTTTCTTTTTTCGTCGCATATGATAAGGACATTTCGAATGTTATACGTTTCATTGGTCACCTAGTATAAATAATATTAAAAATCGATATTTCAATTTTCCTAATCACGTATTTATATTAAGATAACTACGATGGATTTTTAACAACAGTCAACTACATTTATAAAACGAACGCTGAGAATGAAGACTTCAGAAAAGTATATTTTATATTAGTTAAACAAGATGGCAAATAGGCCTGTACTGAGAAAACATGATAACAGACCCATGAATTTTATGTGTTCTACTGTGTAGCTTCATTAAGTAATACAGTGCTCAATCATGCCAAGCATTGCTGATGGCTTCATTACATCTACATCTAGATCTTTTCACAGCACTTTAAGGGGTGAAATATTTTATGTAAAGGCAGATACAAGCCATTAAACCTTAATTTACGTGTCTTTTACGACTATAAAAACTGTTTTTCAAAAATAGAAAATTTGGTCAGATTGCTCTCAGACTCATATTACAATCCAGGAAAGTTCTGAAAGACTTAGTACATTTACAAACATTTACAAAATATTTATTCTATTTCGTCATGATTCCGTCATATAAAACCGTTACTGTCCATAATCAATATTAATAAAACTGTAATGAATTTAGGAAACTTGGTGGCTGAGTGGCCTTAACGTCCTTCTCATCAGAGTATGAAACTTTTATTTCCTGAATCATATTTTCTCCTCCAAAAACGATGGGTTTCTTAGCAGTTAACACAAGGGCCGGACAGCACACTGAAATCTTGATTCTTGCGTTACTGGAGCATTAAAATCCATGGTATTGTGACCGTAGCAGGGACGTAAGGGCCAACCGTAAGGCGCAGAAAGCATGCTGCGCAGCCCAGGAGGTTCGAGTCCGACCTCGGGCATCTGTTTGTATATTGCTTTTACTGTCAGTTAGTTTAAGTAATTTCTAAGTCTCGGGACCGATAACCTCAGAAGTTTGGTCCCACAGTTTTACGAACATTTCAAAGCTTACTGCAGTATACTCTGACAACGTCGGCAGACTTAATGTTTGAATGAGGTCTGCTGATTTTTGCAGCCTACCATCAATCCTTTTCATTACATGTACGAATTCTATAACCATTGTGCTTTCCTATTTCCGTTGTAGTTCCTTCGGATCAACATCCCTAATATCATGGTATGTTATAACTTCTATTAACCATTTAATGCATGACTTTTTATTTGAAGCTATAAGAAATACCACGATTAGTGCGTATATATTGAGAAAAATATTGAAAAAAAAATCTTGAAAATTATTATGTACTACTAGAAATGTATGTAGATGTAGCAATAAACTGTTCATAGCTGGTCAGCTGTATAGTGGTTCCATGATGTACCCGATGCAGCAAATGTCACTATTGTGCCTCTCATCTTTCCAGAAAGTAACTCATAACGCAACAGCAGTATGTGATTGACTACTTTTGCATGGCAAAGAAGGAATACTGAAGTAAACAAACCCACATGTTAGGAGCAACTTAATGCAGCTAACTGTCGAACTGCTTTACTAGCACTCTGCAATTTACAATTTCTAGGACGAGCTACTAGCATATGTAACACCATGCATAAAAGCAGCTACAAATGAATTTGTGGTAAAATTTTGATCAGTCTGAGAGATAACGGGAAAAATAAGGTATGTAGCTGATCAGCTACACTATGCGTTAAAGGGTTAACACTATTTAACCATGTGCACAACTAACTACCGACTGGAGATTTTCTAAATAGTTTTCTCGTTGGATTTAGGCTGCCCTTTAGATTTTTTGTTTTTTCATGGGACCTAACTGTAGTGATCATCGGTTCCTCAACTTACAAACTACTTAAACTAACTTATTCTAAGAACATCACACACACACACACACAAATATGCCGGAGGGAGGACTGCCGGCGCGGCCCTGCAGATCTCTTCTGAGCTTTGTGGTTGTAAAAGAGAGACAATTTATCAGAAGAACTCCCCACACGTTTCTTTACAATAAAAACATTATCTGTCGCAGGATGTGATTTGTTACTGTTATTCTCTGTTACATTGTCAGATGGCCTAGGCGGACTAGCCAGACGAGATCTTTTTGACTTTGGATTGTTAGTATTGCCCAAACAGCAACGTTGCACTAGTGCGCTGAAAAGTGGTCGAAGAAATATACCCTGATTTTACGACTATGGACTAGCGGCGTCCCCAGCTCAGGGACCCCGCCATTCACAGAAGTGAATACTGAGTCCCATGAGTGTGGACTAGCAGTGAAGTCGTTGCTACGCTGATTTCTGCATACAACTGTCAGCAGTAGAACTAAAGGAAGTAAAGAAGGAATATTAGGACTTAACGCTCCGTCGACAGGGTGTTTGGTGGAACTAGACTTTCATTTAGAGTTCTTTTATACTTGGTCGTGAGGATGAAACATGTTAATATCTAACCCGCGACATGATACTATCATTAAGAGGGTATGGACCATACAGAATTTATTTGCTACATGTAAATCTTGGTCATGAAGCTGATTGTGCCTATGAAAAGATTAACACCTTAGTACGTTTATTTATGTATTACGGCCTTTACTGCAGGAAGGACGATTACTGCATTCAAACAACGACTTCCCAAAATACTTTGTGTCTCCTCTGAACGACTGTGCAGACCAAGTATCTAGAGAGTAAAGAGTACTTACAGTGGCAACAGAATATGCAGCAACGAGCTCAGGCTGAAAATGATTCCACAGACCACTTTGGTGAGTCAGATGACAGTCGTAGCGCTCAGGTGACGGCTACACGGACGAAGACAGATAAACATACAATTAGGAAAAATTATACGACACATATCCACAATGTGAGTTTCCCTATTTTTTTTTCAAAATAAAACAATATCATAGTTACATGAAAGTTTTATTCGCAAAGGTTACAAAACTGTTAAAGCTATTTTTTACATACTCACTAAAAGAAGTGAGATATTGTCACATAGTGGGATCATCTTTTGGCCCACTTTAGGTTACGATAGTAACAGTAAATGTGGGCCTTGGGCGATCGTATTTTGACAGCAGCTCGAAATTTAAATTAAAATAACGACTTAACGCTTCATCTGTCATGAAAATAGAATAACCTCATTTGTCGAGGAGAAAATTCTCTACAACTTTGCTCTCTTATGTTTTTTTCATAACTTGCACCGTTACAAAGATATTTGCAAAAATAACGACGGTTTAACACCGTCACTTGATTTTACATAAACCAGGCGTTCTGAGATGTCACGTGACATTCCTCGCCCAGAACTCTCTCTGGCATACCCAATCTTGCTTTGTGTATTTGATGATTTTCTTATTATAATTTACGCGTTGTCTTTTCAAAGCAACGGCTTACTGACGAATTAACAAAAACACGTCTTTCTTACTACGATAAATTATAACCTTGTGTCTAAAATGCCATATTACCAATTAACAACTCCTATCAATAGTACGTGAATTAAGGATCAGTTTCGTAATTGTCTGCAGTAGTGTAGTATGCAGCGCGTTGGAGTGTGATGCATATTGTCGGTAATTCGAAACCCGCCTAATCCATTTCTTTTCGCCTTGGCTCCTAAGAGGTTTTCGGAGACCATTATTAATTAAATAGCGCTATGTTTTACAATGTTTAGAGTTGTGCATATGTAACAGTGCTCCCTCTAAAATGTGCGTTTGTTCTATTTCGTGAACATGCCGTGAAATACAAAACAACGAATTGAATAATGGTCTTCTGAAGCATATGCACATAAACTGGGAGAATACTGTAATAATGAATATTCTAAACAATGTGATTATACTGGTAGTTTCATGTATAAATGAAGTTCTATATTTCTGTTGCAACTGTCGTTCCTTAATGAAACTGAAGGAAAGTGTATACATCGCAACAAATTCCCTAGCTTCTTCTTTTTTCTAATGAGTTATTCACTACTTACGGAATATGTTGAAAATCATTCATTAGAGTCAATGCATCTCCTAAAATGTTTGGTATGGTTGCTTTTTAACGTAGATTGTATTAACTTTTGTGTATTTCAGATATGACTTTGTTCATGTTACTTGGTTCTGCGCTAAAATTAAGAGCAAATATTATGTTTCAAACCGTGACTACATTTTGTTTTACAGCTAAAATAACAAACGGAATGTGTGGTAACACTGAATTCCAAATAACTCTAGTACTAAATCTATATACAGAACTACTACTATCATTATGTCACTTACAACAGTCATTATAACAGGTTCTCCCCAGTTTATGTACATGTGAAAAAGAAGTCTGTGGTTGCAGTTCGTTGGTATGTATTTCATGGTATGTTCACAAAATAGAACAAAAGCACTTTTCAGAGAAAGCGCTGTTACCTTGCAGAATATAGTAGTGTTCAATTAACAAGAGTGTGCAAAAAATTTAGGAATCAAGATTGAAAAGAAAAAAAATGGAAAAAATCGGTGACGGTTTTTTATTTATATATTTTTTTCTTCAGGTAGATTGATGCTTTTCGTTCGTTTGTTCATGTTCGTTCTGGGTTGTTCATTGAGAATTTTGATCAGTTTTTTTAATTAATTTTTTTTTTAAAGGTAGCGTTGACCACTTTCTTTTTCTCTCTTTTCATTGGTTCATCAGTTTGATCGGTCCTTTGCGTCGTTGGTTTTTGTTTTCTTTTTATCGTTTCGTCGTTGACTCATCAGGAACTGGGTCTTCTGCTGAATGCTGGGCCAGAGATAGGTTTCCATCGGGAGCAATCCTGTCCAAGTGACGCCTAACTTCGGGATTTGTATCAAAGGACTCATGTTCCACTGGCAATGTCAACAGCACGTTAGAGCTATCATAGTTCTTGTGGAATGTATTGGATATCGTAGGAGTAACTGGCATGGCGTTAAAGATAGCACATAGTTGACGGCGGCAAGCCGTTTCTGTAGGGATGCTGCCGTCAGAGGGGAGTAAGGGCAACAAGGGTCAATAGAGTAAAATGTAGGCCATATTTACAATCGTGGAATATCTTCAAAGCAAAGGTGATTAGCAGAGCATCTCTTTCGATTTGTTCATAGTTGCATTGCGCTGAAGTCACAAAGACTTGAAAAATATCTACTTGTATCTTAGAGGATGCTTGGCAGACCTTAGCTTTGTGACCTGTTTTTGCGCACGACGCATATTCTGTATGGTAAAACTGGCACCGGTGCCTGGGATGGATGTCAAAACTAGTAAATGCTGAGGGTGGCAGGTGGGAAAAATCTGTATCTGTGGAGATGGAGATGCCTTAGAGTATGGGAACACTGAGTGGAAGGTGGTATTGGCGGCAAAAAAGGAGATAGATTGTGCAGGGACACAGATACCGAACGGGGCTGTTCGAATGTCGAAATGACTGGGATACAGTGCATAATGAGGGATCTTTCAATTTCAGTAAGTCCACTTGAAGCCCTCAACCGGAGTATGTACCAAAATTATGTTATGCTACGCTCACAGGCTGCGAGTTTTACACAGATGGGATTCCATGGTTTATAAAGCAGTATAACAAGTGTTTGAATTTGTACGAAAATTTGTTGAAAAACTAGCTGCAACGGTTTGAGGGTACGTAATAAAGGTTTTCTAAGGAAAATATCAGAACTTACGTTTCGAATCCCCCTTGTTCAAAAGTTCAAAACTAAATACTCTTATACTCTTAGTATATAACTTCTTGCCACGCCCTATTGTTAATCACAGATATAAACGATCATAGAACATTGTAATCGTGTTTCAAGAACCTTTGAGTGAAAATTTGTACACAAAGTAATGCCGGAGGATTCGCTCCTAGGCATGACACTGTTCCACCCGACGTTTAATGGCCTGGTAGAACGAATCATTCGAACATTTAAAGACCAGATGTCAAGACTTCATCATCACCGCTCACTGTTAGTGGATTTTATACGAAAATCAAGTTACTGGAGACCAGTGTCACTGTACGTTTTTATGGGCGTCCAAAATGGTCACTATTCTTCTCCACCCACGTCAGCCAACAGAGCCGCTCTCCTGAGATACATGTGATTGGTTCTCCAACCACGATGGTGTATGGGGGCATGAATTTCTCAAGACGTTGACGCCGTTAGCTTCCAGCAGTTATAATGAGAATCTAGGGCCAGGCCATGGTAGAAGTCCCACTATCTAACGGTTTCCATTGCCATCAGCACTTGAACCATATTAATTCTACGAAGCCACTGTTGGACCCTGACTGACGTTTAACTCCTCTTCTTGTGTTCCAGGCAACCAGAAGCCATCAACACAGCTCTGTTTCTTTACGTAAGGAAACAGTCTATATCTCTGGTCACAGACTGGCCCTGCTTACAGAATTCGAATCATAAAAGGAAATTAAAAAGCGAAAAGTAAACTCCGCGCGGATATATTTTCGCAGACAGACATGTACGCGATTCCTCATACTCGGTGCCCCAGTCGATATTCAGGTATATGAAAGGAACGATCCTTCGAAGCAAAATCGTTTACTAAACTTTGGCCCTAAACTATGTGCTTTAAGAGCTTTGAGTTCTTTTTCAGTAGAAGAGATGGGCATCGAATATGAACAAGTGCTCATAGCTATTAACGTTCACATGTTTACTAGACTTTTTTGCTTGTGTCTCCAGTGGCATGGTGGTTACCGACTGCCTGGTAAAAGAGAGGAGCAGGATTCGAATCCCAACGGGGCACAAATTTTAAAATTTCGCCACTGATTTATTTCAATGCAGTATGTAACGTCATAAATTTCTTTGAGTGTTGATAAACACTGTTTGATCGAATAATGTTACTGAACATTCTTCCTGAGCCACTCTTCACAGCTTTCATTTATTATTATATTCGCACACAGCGGCCTCTGCTGACCATCAACAATGAACAGCCGTGACAGACCAGATAATATCCACGCGAATCCCTGAGCACACGGACCACTCCCTCTCTAATGCCAAACTGTGCTTGGCACGCATATTCAGAGTAATAACGGTATACCTTAATGCTAGTCAGTTTAGTCACCTTGAAAGGTCGGTAAATTAGAGAAGTGAATGTAACAGCACTCGAAAAAACAGAACCTCAGGCATACTGTGTACATGACTGCTACAGCGTACATTACGCTTTATCGAGATAGTGGGGTATTCGAAATGAAAGAGATTTGGTAAGGAGTTCCTATATCACTGTAATTATTCACAGAAATAGTAACATTAGCTCCTGACAAAATATTGTCTACTTAAGATCAACAACTATATAAGAATGTAACCAAACGAACTTTGAAAGTAGGAGGAAAATTTATTGTAAAAAGAATGAAATATAGTATAACAAACAAATTGAAAAGTTTGTAGATTAACTACATTATTTCTGAGGTTAGCTTTTGATATCTGAATCAGACGCGTGGATGAATAATTATTTAAATAAACGCTAGAACAAACAAAATTATGAAAACTAAGGTTCTGATGTGTATGGTCAGGAAAGATTTAATCAAAGTCTATTAATAATTTCTGTTATAGAGAACGAGAAAGCGATTTGTAGGTCAAGAGTGATTTAGAAATTAATGATTGCTTGATGATAAGTGATGGGAAACACGGTGGCAAATAACAGGAAAGCAAAGAATTCGATCTTCTAAATTGTAATAATCTTAATGAAAATGACAAAAAGAAGTATCGGAAGGAAAAAAATGATTCTAGAGCGGTAAAAGAAATTCCATGAATGTTTGGATGAGAAAATATGGAGCAAACAGACTTACAGGGAAATGTGTAGATGGCTTAAAATAAAGCTAAAAGCCGGGAAAATCTAAAGAAGCTTTAATCCACCAGGGACTGGTGATAATTTATTGATTTATTAAATTACCTGTAAGCATTCAGAAACACCCATGTCAATTTAACGTAGTTAGAGAAGGATAAGTGTTAATAAACAAAAGATTCGAAGTAGAAAAGTAATAGAGAAAAGCTGGATTAAAATGGTTCATAAGGAAATCAGAAAGGCGGAAAACAAATGCTATTGACTCAAACTAAAAACGAGACATTGACATTCAGAATAAAAATAAATTATAGCACGGTTGTGGATTTCTCATGTCATGTCATGAAAAATTACTAAATTAAAGAAAAATATAATGAAAAAATTGTAGCTGTGGCCCTCCTGATTGGCCGAGTGGCTATCCCCTGGGGCACGGCCCACTGTCTCATGATCACCAGCCAGTGAGCTACGCTGTCGCAGCCTCCGCTCCCGAAAATTCGAAGGATTGTAGCTCCCAAACTAACAGTGATAGGAATGTAGTTTAAATTGATTTGGACACAGCTGGTTTCAACGAATCCAATGCACGATAGAAAAAACTATTGTTCCATTTAAAAAATTATATCTTTGTGCTGTAACTCTTTGGAAAATGATACAATAAACTATGTTCATAGCTCTGCAGAAAGTGTAACATTTCTTGTGTTGACCTACCGCATTAAAATTTCCCGTCACCTATTATTTTATAAGTTACAGAGGCAAACACACTTAGTGATATTGTCAGTATTACAGCAATGTACTTTTGCTTTGCCGGCCGCGGTGGCCGAGGTGACTGAGGCGCTCCAGTCACGGTCAGCACGGCCAATACGGTCGGGGGTTCGAATCCCCCCTCGGGCATGGATATTTGTGCCGTCCTAGTTCGTAAGTAGTTCATAAGTAGTTTGTAAGTTTAGGGACTGATGACCCCGTAGTTAAGTCCCATAAGCTTAACGAACATTTTGAACTTTTGCTTTGTTTCGAACTTGCTTAATGAGTGAAGGATAGGAAACGGTTTATCTAACAATAATGAAAATATTCTGTATAAAATTACGTCAAAAGTAATAAGCAACGCCGAACGTGTGCTCGTGATTATCAATACCGCGCGAAAGTTCTCAAACAAGACGAATACAAGGCGAAGGAAAGAACACGAAAAGTTATCAGGCACATGAAGCCAGAAAAAAATTCCGTTTTCTCTGCAGCTGACCGTTGGCAAATGGATCTGAAAAGGAAACGTGGGGTGTATTCGGTGGCAGGAAGTATAAACTTGTGGCGCAGGTGGCGACGTATAGGATGGCGGGTGTGAGTTGCAGAAGCTCCAAGCGTGCGCAGCCGTGCTGCCGCGCCTGGGGGGCTTCGCCGCCACACGCGGCCTATTCACGCCCGCACGTCTCTGCAATTCGGCAGAAATTATACCTACACTTACAGCAGTGGCTTCACTGGCTTACAAGCAGGCCAGACACCTACGGGTACGACACAGCTGGACACAGAGAACGACCTATCTGCGGGTTACGCTGTAGCTGCAAATTTCACACGTGCCGAGCGAGACTTGTTTTGGTAGGAGCATTAGTATGGTGTTGGTACCCCTGAAACTCGTTCCGCCAGTTTTACTTGGTGACGCCAACTATTTATTTATTTATTTCTTTATTTATAATCCTGCTACCTTTTAATATAAAGCAGGACGTGCATTTGTAGTTTTACATGTTACCTGGAATACACTCTTTCAAATTCTGAAGTCAGCAGGGGTAAAATACAGGGAAAGGAGAGTTATTTACAACTTGTACAAAAACCAGACCGCAGTTATTAGACTCGAAGGGCATGAAAGGCAAGCATCAGTTGGGAAGGGAGTAAGACAGGGCTGTAGCCTTTCTCCGATGTTATTCAATTTATACATCGAGCAGGCGGTGAAGGAAAGCAAGGAAAAAGTTGGAATAGGGATTAAAGTTCAGGGGGAAGAAATAAAAACATTGCGTTTTGCTGATGACATTGTAATTCTGTCAGAGACAGCAAAGGACATGGAAGAGCAGTTGAACGGAATGGACTGTGTGCTGAAAGGTGCATATCAGATGAACATTAACAAGAGCAAAACAAAAATAATGGAATGCGGTCTTAGAAAATCAGGCGATGCTGAAGGAATTAGATTAGGTAACGAAACAATGAAGGTGGTAGATGAGTTTTGTTACTTGGGTAGTAAAATAACATGCGATGGTCGCAGTACAGAGGATATAAAATGCAGAATGGCTATGGAAAGAAAAGCATTTTTGAAAAAGAGAAATTTGCTAACATCGAATATTAATTTCAGTGTAAGGAAGTCTTTTCTGAAGGCATTTGTGTGGAGTGTTGCCTTGTACGGGAGTGAAACATGGACGATAAGCAGTGCCGACAGGAAGAGGATAGCGGCTTTTGAAATGTGGTGCTACAGAAGAATGCTGAAGATTAGGTGGGTAGATCGCATAACTAATGAAGAGGTACTGAACAGAATTGGGGAGAAAAGGAATTTCTGACATAACTTGACTAAAAGAAGGGATCGATTGGCTGGACAGATTCTTAGACATCGAGGAATCGTAAATTTAGCATTGGAGGGAAATGTGTGGGGTAAAAATCACAGAGGGAGACCAAGAGACGCGTATAGTAAGAAGATTAAAGTGGATGTGGGTTGCCGTTTTTATGAGAAGCTGAAAAGGCTTGCTCAAGATAGAGTAGGGTGGAGAGATGCATCAAACCAGTCTCCGGACTGAAGACCATAACAACACAACATGTTATACATTTGTTCAGTAATGTTACATAATTTTATTATTTTAGATAAATAGAAATAAGAGGGGGGAAAATAAAAGCAAAGAGAAAATACATATATACAAGTGCTTACAGTTGTTGCTACAGTTATAATATAAAAATTACAATTCGTACATTTTACAATAATTAGATATATTGGAGAACATAAAAACATGATTGATTACATGGTTGTTATACATATGTTGAAATTTAATGTATTCTGAAATTTGTTAATTTTAATTGGGCAAAACAACGAAATAGGAAAGAAAGGAATGATATCTAAAAATATATATATGTAGGGGGTTTTCTGTCCTTATGGTTAGCTGCATTGTACCGTGCTGGGCGTTGAGTACATTGGAATGTTTCCTTCAAGCTACTGATCACCCAGCTCAGTTTCCATGGTTTTGGTGATATTAGTCTCTTTTCTTTATATTGTTTGCTCTTTCTTGTTTCAGGTGTTAGTATTCATATTAATGTAAAGAAGGTCTGGTTTGGGTTGTTGACAGTGGGAGAGTGCTCCCCTGTCAATCTTGAGTCTCATCGGTGTCACTTCATTTATGAAAGTTTCATCGCCTTCTTCCTCGTCTGTTTGTTCCCAACTACACCTGTCTACTCTGTGAGGCACATGGGCACGCCTCCTGTACGGCCTTGTCCTTTTGTATTCTTCGTAGGTCACTTTGGATATCTTGTCTGCTACAGTGTTGAGTAATTTTTGTTCGTCTCTTATTATGTCATACATCGTATCGTCTGTTGTAAAGTCAAGCTGCTGTGAGTCTCTGACATGTGTGTATCGTCCGCAGAGTAAGACGATGTGTTCAGGGGAGCCTTCGGTGTTTTGGCAGGTTCAAGTGTTAGTGTCGCCCAGTCCCATTCGGAATAGGTGAGTGGGATATGGACCATGTCCTGTAAGGAAGTGAACCATACCGCGGCTAGGTGCCAGAAATACAGTGTGTCCATAATTAAAGTTCCAGTTTCTGAATGCTGTGGAAACAGAAACATTGTTTCGAAAAAATTAAATTTTAGGTAGGAAAGAAGTTATGGATCAAACGCATTTAATGAACATTGTACTAATAGATGGCTCTGTACGCGTCATAACGTCAGGTGTTTCGTAATATCGTAGTTAAAGTCTGCTGACCGATTATGTTGTTTGTTTTAGTCTTAAAGCTGTAGCATTTGATTATTCATTAATTGTCCGCTGTTTACAAGCTGTATCAATCAGTTTTTCTATTTGGATTTTTTTTTCTGGTGGCAGATATAAAAGAATATGAAAGTTACTTATTCACAGAATATATGACATCAACTGCGAATGGGGAAAGCTGAAATTGTACCCAGCTGGGATTCGAACCCGGGCCTCCCGCTTTGTAAGCAGTTGCGTTGACCACTCCACCAGCGCGGACACAGTGATCAGACGACCTTCAAGGACAACCTAAGCACGCTTTCCCAGCAGGATCAGAAGTGACATCTATTCTTTCGGAAAGACACCACACACACACACACACACACACACACACACACACACATATTACGCCGGTGACGTGCAATGATTCTTTCGTTAGTGGGGAGGCGTGGCCAAGTTTGGGGCCCTTATTCTTACGGAAATTAGTTTCAAAACTACGAGTTTGAGTACTGTGGACAGGGTGAAGCTGGGAATTTGTATCTGATGGGAGGCTTCCTTAGGTAGTCCTTGCAGGTGCGGGGATCTCCATCTACATACATACATATACATCTACATAGATACTCTGCTAATCACATTTAAGTGCCTGGCATTGTTCCCAGTGGTGTAGTGGTCAGCGCAACTGTCTAGAAAGCGGGAGATCCGAGTTCGAATCCCGGCTGGGTACACATTTTCAGCTTTGCCCATTCGCAGTTGATATCATATATGTTCTGTGAATATGTAAGAATAACAACTGTAGGATCAGAAGTGACAGCTGTTCTTTCGGAACAGACGCCACATGTATATAAATAAGAGAATTGATTAATACAGCATATATATATATATATATATATATATATATATATATATATATATATATATATTACAGAACACCTGACGGTACAGCCTTACTAATGCTTTATTAATGAAAACAGTATAGCGCGACTCTGTTGCGGGTACATGAACTCCAACAAGGCACTAGTGTGGCGCTCGTATCTTTCTGGCGTACATGCGGTAAATGCAGGGACATGAACTGTGCGACGTACTCACCAAACGCGTCGAAACAACGCCCAATTACTTTTATTGTTTTGATGGCTGCCGAAGGACACACTCAAACAATCATTAATCGGAGAATGATGAACGAGCATGAGGGCAGCACATCAGTCGACAATGGCCGTCGTGGAATGGTGCGCCAAGTGGTGGTGGTGGTGATAACGCACGCCGGACATCGTGACGCAGAAGTTACGCCGACTCAAGAGGGAGACGGCTGAGCAGCCGCCCTAGGTCGTCACCCTCCCCAGCGGTTATCACTTCTTCAGCCCCTTGGATAAAGCCCGTGAGGAGCAGACGATTCCTGTCGAAACAGCAAGTGCAGCAGGCAGATATGGACTTCATCCTGCAGAAAGACACGGTGCTTTATCAAAGGGATATCTTTAACATGGTGCGTAGGTCGGATGAGGTTTTAGTGCTCACGGTGATTTCCCTGATTGGCATATCGATAGTGGGCTTTATCACCTTTTTAAAGGAAACTTTTTCACCACCACCCCATACACTGCCTTAATTTATGAAATTATGAGATATGAATCACTTGAAGCGGAATGCTATAGACACCTTGAATAAATGTCAGGCTACAACTACGAGTAGAACAACACTATATGAATGTAGAAATTGCTACGAGAGTGCGAAGCTTACCTACTTCGCCCTTCTCAGAGCGAGGAGTTAGTGAGAAACACAGTTAAGATATGGAAGAAAAGAGAGAGTCTTTTTAAATGTGTGTCTACAGTAGATCGCCGTAGATTTGACATATAAATCTAACAAGTAGCAAGGAGACTGTGAAACGGATTTTGGCTAAAGAATCTTCTTCGGGACATTTCTTTATTTATCGTATGACATAAACATTTGGACATGTATGGTACAGTGGACATTTGTATTTCTCCAGGTGAGTGGCTGAGACAACAAATAGCTTACCAATGTTTATATACAACATTTAAAATATAAATATACAAGTGTACAGTAAAATGGACATTACAATGTATGACGCAGTGGACTGTAAAGTGCTCGGTAACATTATGCTGTAAGAAGAGCCAGTGAAAGAGACAATAAATTATACAGTAAGACGAACAGTTGAAAGAACATTAAAACAACAATAAAACAACATTCAGGGGAAAACTGAAATAGGTAACAGAAAGGGACAATGAAGTGAGCAGGAAATATACACAGTTAACTGAATTAAGAAAGATGTGCAGAGAACACTTAAAAGTCGACCACTGTACGTAACAAGAGCCTTGTTTAATCATTAAAATTAGTAAATGAGGCCCGTGTGAACTGCTACAAGCCTTGTTCCCTGGCCAAAACTGAGAACTGACTCGTTTCAAATTACTTCAATAACAGGAAGTTAATACTACAGTGGTCAATATACATAGTAGCTCATACGTTATTACATACACACATTAATAAGCAAGCCACCACAATTAAAATTATCTTGGAAAGGTGGTTAAGAAAACACTTATGGCGCAACGGAATTTAGACATAAAAAATTATTGCATCTGAACTTGTTCTCAGCACTTGTGAAGAACAATATTAAATAAAAGAGGGAAGGTGTAATAAAACTACAATTTATAGGCAACTTACGGATTGTGCTGAACTTAGACTTGTTCATTCAGTTAGAAAACAAGCAAAATGGAGAACCAATTTTGTTAATATAATAAAATACATCTCTTACATGGATTAATGTGGACGGTGCCCAGCCTAAATTATACATAATTTAACGCTACTGGGGGGAAGGATTCACAAACAACAGTCATTCTCTCTCACACACGCAATGCCACAGCAAAACTCACCAAATTCAGCGTACTTAGACGAGGCGGAAGCAGGCGCCGCTATCGTAGGCCAAATTCAGCAAGTCGCAGGTAGCACAAAACACAATATACAAAACACTTTGAAGCTGGCTCTGGTCTGTCTTGTATATTTTGAGATGGTGCGTGTTTATAGCCAAGTTAAATTACATCTAAATTGGACCGCGAGAAAACAGCTAACGTTACAAAATCACGGTGGATTCTTAAGTTGCAGTCTGTCAGCAATTGATCTAGGTACTGGTTTTATATGGGAAGTGGCGTGAACTCAGGCGACTAGCTGCAAATCCCGGAAGTCGGAGCTCGGACCCACGTGGTTCCGAAAACCGATAAAATTGAATACATTCAGTTTCCGAAAAACAAAGAAAATTAAGTGCTGCATGTAACCCATAGAAATGCTTATAATTATATAAGGAAGCGAATGAAATACAGCTACATCCGATAGGGGGCGATTACAGAGACGGATGAAGTCCAGATTCAGGAAAACCACAAAAATGAAATAATCACAAAGACGGAAAAATAAAATAAGAAATACGGCATGCAACCCATAGAAATGTTCAGAATTACACGAAGAAGCGAAAGAAATGTAGCTACATACGATAGGGAGCGATTACAGAGACGGATGAAGCCCAGTCTCCAAAATCAGTAAAAGTGAAATAATTACAAAGCCGGAAAAATAAAATTGTGAATTACGGCATGCATCCAACAGAAATGTTTAGAATTACATGAAGAAGCTATTGAAGGAGGTTGTACAAGGCTCAGAGTGAATTACTGACAAAGAAGGAGAGCGTACTACAGGTCCAAGAAGAAACGGCGAAATTAAAATAAGCGGGAAGAGAAGATCGCGAAATAATAGTGGAAATTAGGATACCAGCATAGTTACTTTCCTGATGGGCATGAAACAAACAAGAGTGGAAGCTGAAGGTTTTGTTCTATGAACCAACCACGTGGAACACATATCACTCATGGAAGGAAACGATGAGAAGATTTTTACATGCACTGTATAAAATGAACATATCACCTATTAGAAATCGGGCCCCACAAAGCTAGAAAGTATTTACACAGAGTTCATACACCGCCACATGATCACAAAAGGTTTTAATATAACAGGCCGTTATCGAACTGCAACTAGAATCACTATCTATTGGAAATCACTGAATTGAAAAACGAGAACACATTTCCGCACACGATCGGAGAAAATATTCCAAAAAATGATTCGAAGTTCACGAATCTAAGTTAAGCATGCTAGTCAATGAAACGCTACCATCTCCAGAAACAAGAGCAGAACCAACCTTACCTCACCAGACGCCCAGTACAAAGTGAATCGCCGTGCGGCTACCGGGCCGCGGAAAAACGACCGGAAGCCGGAAAATCCACGAAAACAGCGGTGGTGGGGACGGACAGCGAGACTCGCGCTAAAGAAAGCTCGCTGACTGGACTGTAACCAAAGGGTGTAGAAACCTCTTTGGTAGTATCAGCAGCTATTGATACAGAGCCAGAGAGAACGATACAAAGCGAGCTATCACTCCCCACATTCAGACAGCCATAGATTCTCGCACCCACTTAAAAGTAAAACAACTGCATATTCTCACAGGGATAGTGGCGCAGCGGAGAAGCCGTACTTATGCCACATTACTTAGTATAATAATAAATTATTGACATAACAAAATAAGAAAAACCTTGCAATATTAACTAATATTCCAACACATGAAGTAAAAATGTTATTCCTCAAGTCTTGAAAAGAATGGGGGTTCAAGTTTTAACAAAATTATAATCTAGCGACATTAAATAAATTATAACTTTACAGAAACTATACAAAAATATATGGAAGACGACAGACGGTCGTCTTTCTCACTGTCCTTATAATTAAAGTCTGAGCCACCCAGCCGTGAAATTGCAGCATCCGTCACTTCATATAGGTCTGTTCTTGGTACTGGGTACGATCTGATGTTGCAGTCGTACCCGATATGGCCTACTTTTTGGCGCAAAGCACCACAGTCGCAAGAGAACTTGGCGATAAGCCCCATTTGTACAGAAAATCCCAAGAGAGTACATGTGATATTCGGATCCTGTTATGCGCATTCCATTGTTGGCGCGCAAGTTCGAAACCAGTGGATATTTATGCGGGGTCGGACCAGAGAGTTGTGACGTAGTCAGAGCTCCAGCACGTCCATTCTACTTTGGTGTGACGTCACGACCGCTGGACTGCTGAGCACATCGCTCTCAAAATTTTTATAATTTTGGATTCATATAATGAACGCTTATTCGTGATAATATTTAATCCATATATGTTCTAGTAGAGAATCTTAATTCATTTTAGCGTTTGTTGTGCCGTTTTTGCTGCGAGTGTTGTTATTTGTGAATGTGTGTGCCCGCCATGGACGTTTCAGTGCTGTATTTACATTTGGCGGCGAGCAGTTCCAGCTTTGGCGGTCTCCGAAAGATAAGTTCCGATGGGTCAATTGAAGTCCAGGATAAGACCTGTCGTCTTTGACGAGGTCAACGAGAAAGACAGACCGCGGCGCGAACGTCATGTGACGTATGCAAGGCAGTCCTGAGCCGGCGCGATCGCTAGCTGGTTAGCCGGCCGTTATGAGGCAGTGGGATATGCCCCAGCGGCCAGCCAACCGGCTAGCGATCGCGCCGGCTCAGGACTGCCTTGCTTACATCACATGACGTTCGCGCCACGGCCTGTCTTTCTCGTTGGCCTCGGCTTTGACCAATGACGTCATACCTGAGTTAATGACAAAAGTTTGTTTACAAGCAGAACATAGATTATAGATTAAGATTTTATGTTGAAAAAGTGATCTGTAGCTTCTCTCTGATAGTGAGGTATAGGTTAACTGAGAGGGTTTATTTTTTCTCAAGTGAGCGCTGAAGGCGCGAATTTTTGTCCTGAGACCTGTGATCGATGATACATTCTGTTGTGGTAATCTGTAATTTACGAGGATAATCACAGATTATTATTTACAATACATACATATTACGATATTATCCCCTATGTTTATATTCGTTGATAGTGTTTGTTTTGCTAGATGGTATATCTACGTAGTGTATCTTATGAGACTCAGTTATGACGTCATTGGTCAAAGCCAAAGGGATGTATCCCGGTCTTCAATTACGCCGTTATTTACTAACTTTAGTACTTTTCAACCAGTGTTTTCTTGCTGTTTTTATCGTAATAGCGGTAGGGAAACTTTCGCTTTCGGTGTAGGATAACTCTTGCGTACTCACCGTTTTTATTTAGTTTATTAGTAAAGCAACTGTGTAAAGTTTTGGTGGTAGTGGTATTTGCTCTGTATTGGTACTACTCCTACTACTACTACTACTACTACTAGTAGTAGTAGTTGTTGTTGTTGTTTCTTGATTTCTAGAGACAGATTTGTTGATTTCTGTAGTTAAGGTACTTCATAAACTCGTTCTTTTGTAGAAATGTAACTTACAGAACATAGAAATATAGTTTTTCTTAACAAACAACTATAAAATTAAACCATGAGTGAAAAGTGTGGGCTCTGTCGTAGTTTCGTGAGTAGTGGGCTGCAGTGTGGGATTTGTACAAAGGACTTTCATTGTGGGGGACGCAATGGGGAAGCCAGTGGGCACTGCAGTGAGGTTGTCTCCTGGAATTGCAGGATATACAACAGGTATCAGCTGATAGAGGAGCAGGAGCGTAACATATGTGCCCTTCAGGTACAGCTGAAAAACGTTGAGGAGAAAGTAAGTAGGCTAAGGAGGGAAAGGGGGCTGGGGAATAGGAACTGGCAATCGGCAAGAAGACAGCCAGGAGGAGATATTCAGATATCTTCACTTTGCATGTTGCAAATAGATTTGACCAACTGTCAGAGTTAAGTGTAGATGCAACTGCTATAGCTGTAGGTGTAGGAAGTATGCAGTAGACTTTAGCTACTAGGAAGCCGAAATCAGTGGATATGTCTATTAGGAAGAAGAAGGTTCTGCTGTTACGCTGTTCTCATGACTGTCCCAACAGTTGCAAGAGGAACTTAAGAGTGAGTACCAGGTCAGCAGCAAAGTGAATCCTAGTGCAGGGTTAGCTCAGGTTACTTGTAACACAGGGGACTTATGTAGTAATTTCCCAAAAGAGAATCAGGTAGTCATAGTGGGTGGAGCCGGGAACGGTCTTGATAGGGGCGGGGAGTATGATACAGGTAGTAATCTGGAATGGACAGCCACTCAAACTGATGGCACGAATGTGAATTTCGTGCAGATTTTTCAGCGTCATGTAAGTCCTCATCCTAATACAGCCGTCAGGCGTATTAAGAAGTGGCTTGAGGAGACGCTGGGGACAGAGGGCATGGGTCACATTGCTGTGGTGTTAGTTGAGACTATCCAGAGGTCAGATTTCACTAGACACGGTCTGCACATCAATAGGTATGGGAATGGGAGGTTGACAAAGCTCATAGGTGACAGTGTGGTAGGGAGTGGGGTGTCATTCATGGAAAAATTCCAGTAGTCATTGGTGTTAGGGTTACACCTTGCTTGAACTGAAGACAAAGGATAGGTATTCCTACTTAAAGGAAGTCCCTCTAACAAAGGAACCACTTTCGTCAAACTTTAAGCATCTTAATAATAAGCGAATTACTACATTTCATCAAAATATGCAAGGTATCAGAGATACCTAACAAATAAGTTAATGAACTGCTTATGGATGCTGACCCTGACATTATTGGTATTTCAGAGCACCTTTTAAATGATATGACAATTCAGAAAGTTCCTTTGCCAGGTTACAGGTTATCTACCTTCTTCTGTAAGAGTTCTTTGCAGTGTGGTGGAGTGGCCATGAATATTATGAACGATATTATATTTCAGGCCATCGATGTTTCAATACTCCACTCAAAAAAAGATATTTGATTGTTGTGCAGGAGTTGTTAGTGTTAATGGAACTAAACTACTAATTGTTGTTATTTATAGGTCCCCTAACTCAAATTTTAAAATGTTTCAGCCCAAGCTAGAGTTGGTTCTGGGTTCACTTTATAAGAAGAACAAACATTTAGTTATATATGTACTTTCTGTATGTAGCAGGTTAACTAAACAGAACACTATTTTGTACAGGTAATCATATAAAATTGTTGGAAAACAGGTTCACGAGGCTGCTACCTGAAACAGTCAGCCATGATACAAAGAGGAGACTGAGTCAATAATTAAATCATTAATGATCAGGGACTCTTGTGGATATGACGGGATATCTAGGAATATTCTAAAGTACTGTTCTTCATATGTTAGCCCAGTACTTAGCCAAATTTTTATTTTTCCTTTCAGAGTGGTCAGTTTCCTGACAGAACCACTGAAGGACACGGTTGAAGACTGACTCGTGTCGCGGCGACAGAAATTCTGAGAATTGAAAAAAATTTTATAGTTGTGTTCGGTTCTTTGGTGATTACTTTTCAAGGAAGACGTAAATTGTACTCACTGTGTTGTTTCTTAATTTTCTCAAATGGCCACCCTTCATGTATTCACAACAAATCCACATCGTATAGCAGTTTCAGCAGTGGCTTTAAATTTCTTACTTATCTTCTATGTCTGTTACATCAAACAACGTACGTTGCAGTATATTATTTCATGTAGATTTTCATGGTTGTGGTGTACTTTCTCACTTCCCTCTCTGTACTTTGGTACGTTGTGTTAGTTGTACGATTTATTCCATATTTTACTATTTGTCAAATTTATTTCGGAAACGCTCTCCTCTACAAAAATTAAAAAAAAGTAAATATAAAAAAAATCAGATTACCAGAATTCAAGTCTGACCTCACACAGGGCACTATAAAAATGATTACTGCACGACCAGTGGCATACATTGTTATGTTCACATATTCGCGGACTGTATGACATTAACTGCGAATGGGTAAAGTTGATAATGTGTACCCAGTTGGGATTCGAACCAGGCTCCTCTGCTTTCTAGGCAGTTGCGCTGATCCCTACACCACTGGGGACACAGTGATCACCACAACTGCACGGAATTACTCGAGTAAGCCTCGCGCCAGACATAAATTCTCAACTTCACCCTGCCCACTGGAAATCAAACTCGTAGTTTTTGTAAATTGATTCCCGCAAGAGTAAGGGTCTAGGAATGCCTCCGCACTGAAGCAAGGATCATTGCTCGTCATCAGCATTTTGTATAAGTTATATTGAAAGACAACCGTTAATCATAAAATTAATTCTAGCTGAAAGGAGCCAGTTAAAAAGCTTACTTTAAACATATATCTATGGCCGTGAAACCAGCTAACGGATTCGCGTGAACTGTTGACTACTTCCTGCAACAGAATCTTGTTCCCGGGCCCAGAATTTAGAACTGACTCAAAATTTACTTCAGCAGCAGGAAGACAAAGAGACGGTGGCCCAACATACGTCGCAGATCACGAGAATTACACACAATCATTAATATATAAGCCACCCCGAACTAAACCAGTTTATGAAGGTGGCTGTGAGAACATTTATGACGCAACGGAATTAAAAAACATGATAATATGTTTCTGAATTAGTTCTCGGCACTGGTGAAAACAACATTAAATAAAAGGGAGGGTATTTATTAACTAATATTCGTAATTAGAACAAAATTTATGTGACAATAAATTATTTATTCAGTTCAAACAAAACCAATTTTGTTAAACAATAAAAATGCATCCCATTGAAACTAAAGTTAAAGTTAATCAGTTTGGAAAACATTGTTTCCTTGTTTGTAAGAAAAAACGCACTTTTTATTTAATGATAAAAATAACAGTCCTGTTCGCAAAATTATTTTTACAATTTATTAATATAGGTGACCGGTTTCGATCTAGGTGTAGGTCATCTTCAGATCTCGCTGGAGATGTTCAGGCGGTGAGCGTGCGGCGACTGCGAACTGGACTGTTATTTTTATCATAAAGTTAAAGTAATCTGAACTGAACATCGTCGGAGGAAGGGTTTACAATCAACAAGCATTCATCCACTCACACGCGCGAAGCAAAGCGAAAGTCACCCAACTCAGCGTGTGATACGAAGCAGAAGCAGGCGCCGCTATCGTAGACGAAATTCAGCGAACGAGGATGTACCACACAACACAAGGAAAATAAACTTCGTAGGTGGCTCTGGCCTGTCTTTCTTTGAGATGGTACGCGGTAATGGCGAGATTAATTTCCATTTAAATCAAACCGTGAGCATGCAAACTTACTAAGACACACGGCACGTGTCTGCTACATGATATATTCGCGCCCCACTGAAGGCGAAGTGCGTAAAGGTCGTATTCATTTCAACAAAAATTCATTTCAACAAAAATTACGAAGCAAGAATACACAATAGTAAGACACTGGTATGTGAGCAGCGGCGAGAACTCAAGTGATTAGCTACAAACCTTTGAAGTCGGAGTTCGGAATCACGTGGTTGAGAAAACCAGTAAAAAAAATCGATTTCCGAAAAATAAAGAAAAGTCGCTACGGCATGCAGCCCTTAGAAATGCGTAGGATATCATAAGAAAGCTAAAGAAATATAGTTAGACGGGACTGGAAAGGTTTTACACGGATGGACGGTCCAGTCTTCAAAAATCAGAAAAGTGGAATAAATTCAAAGTCGGAGTAAATCAACCAAGAAATACGGCATGCAGCACTTAGAAATACGTAGTATTTCATAAGCAAGCTAATGAAGTGGTTCGTACAAGGCTAGAAGAGAATTTACTGACGGAGTCTGAGCAAAGTACAAGTTTGGAAACGAAACAACAATTTAAAATAGACGGAGAAGAGATCGCGAGTACCAATGGAAATCATAAAGATATACACATAATTTCTTCCCTGAAGGGCATAAAAACAGACACAGGGGTAGCTGAAGGCTTTGTTCTAAGAACACACCACGTGGAGTACATATCACTCGCGGAAGGAGACAACGGAAAAGAATACTTCACATGCACTACACAGAATAAAAATATCCGCACGTTAGTTGCATCCCACGAAGCTAGAAGAAATTAAACCGAAAGCTACCTCTAACGGGCATTGCTTACCCAACTTGTAACCAAAGGGTGGAGGAAGCTCTTTGGTAGCATCAAAAGCAGAAGTTGGTAACGACTACCTATCGACTCGAAGCCAGAGATGCAAAGCGAGCAGCCAGCAGCCGACGACGAAAATTCTCATACATACACTCAGACTGCCAAGCTAGAAGATGCTCATACATGCACATACAGAATAAAGCAAGTACACGTTTTCACAGGGACAGTGGCGTCACGGAGAAACCGTACATATTGCCACATACATAGACACAGTGGTAAATTATTAGCATAATAAAATCCTAGCAATATTAACACAGCATTACAGAAACTAACATTTAAAAACATGAAATGAAATGCTATTCCTCATGCCTCCGAACGAAAGGGGTTCTCGTTTAGAAAAAAAGCCCGTCTAGTGAACTTAGATAAATTACAAAGTTAAAAACCTAGGGAAGACGGCAGAAAGCCATCTTTCAGTATATATGTGGTAGTAATGATCCTTTATTCAGTGCGGAGGCGCTCCTAGGACCTTACTCGTACGAGAATCAGCTTACAAAAACTATGTGTTTGAGTTCCACTGGGCAGGGTAAAGTTGAGAATTTGTGTCTTGCGCGAGGCGTACTTGAGTAATTCCATGGAGGTGCGGTGATCACTGTATCCCCCGTGGTGTAAAGGTCAGCGCCACTGCCTAGAAAGCAGGAGACACGGTTTTGAATCTCGGCTGGGTACACATTTTCAACATTACTCATTAGCTGTTAATTTCATATATTCCGTGAATATGAACAAACAATGACTGCTGGATCAAAAGTGGCGTCTTTTCTTTCTGACATGTCCGAAAGAACAAACACCCCATATATGTAAATTGTCATGTTAGCCATATTCCATTCGTGAATATCAGGCTTCCAAAAATGCTTGTTATACTCCGTATACATTCCAGCTGGAACACGAGAATCTTAATGCTTTTAATAACGCTATAACACCCAATTTACAAAAAAAAAAAAAAAAAAAAAAAAAAAAAAAAAAAAATATATATATATATATATATATATATATATATATATATATATATATATAAAATAAAAAATTATATAAATAAAATAAAATATGAAATTATAATGCTTATGAATGAACACACGAAAGCTTGTCGGAACAGTACAAAAAACAAGTAGAATGTAGTTAAAGATTTCCGTACTTCCATCTAAATGGAAAAAAAGTCTGAAAAAAACCCTTGCATGGCATAAGCAAGGTAGCCTAAAGCTAATTCGAAGTGTAACACAACTTTCAGTAAGAGGAAAAAAATTACTCCTACTGGCCACCCCCATCCCATGAAGTGGATAAAATCGTGGAATAAGATTATGAGAGGAGCTGGGACATTTTGAAGCTCAACCCAAGTTTGTGTAGAGCGCTGTTTTCGCTCTTCGTGACTCTAATACAGCTGCCACGAAAAGAAGACAATGCCGCCTGGGTGACTAAATGGGCCAGAGGCACGAAATGTTTTTAATAAATGGCAACAGATATCTGCCGTTTAATCCTCTTGCCACAACAACATTCAAAAAAGTTTTACGGCGAGCCACTACTACGAAATTCTGGAATTATTACTCGGTAACAAATAATATTTAGCCGAAATTTCGGACAAACTCTCTTTAAAAGCACAGAATACAAACTTTCTGCACAGGAGATAAAATCACTGCTGCACTTATACAAAGAACCGTTGTGCGGTAGACCGGAGGGCGGTAGGTTAGGCTTTAATGCTGTTCTACATCGCGGTCTGCAGAGTAATTCATCGTGTTTTACTGACATTCCACCTGAGCATCTTCTGTGTACACAAACCTCACTGAATATATCATGTAACAGTAATGATAATTTAAAATTAATTTCTCCGATGGTAAGAGAATAATTATGGCTAAAATATAAAGACGTATAATACAATGCCGGAAAAATTAGCTTAGAGTTCTGCAAATCATTCGGGATTTATTGTTGAAACAGTCCATATGGAGTACATGAAGTGAATAAATTTTTGGATCAAGCCGTCTTTTAATGCAACGCCATTCATTGTCTTATTTAGTATGTATGTCTTTAGATAGCTACTATGAAAAAATTGCATAATTACTTTTATTGAGTCAGCTGACAGATGACAACTACTCTTCAGTCCAATTGAGATAAACGACGCAAGATAAGACAGTCACTTTAAACGAATCGTTATAGTGAAATTCAAACGGAGTTCAAACGAATACATAGCCAAAGACGCCTTTGTCGCACCCAAGTGGCGTAAGTCATCACATTTAAAGTGAAACGTCTCACTTGGACAATTACCGCCATTTAGCCTCATCATAATTAAACTGGTACAGCAGCTGGTTTTGTAGAACCGAGGTTTCTATGAGATCTTGTCTGAAACTGCGCCCTTATACACGTTAACTACCTGTTAATTGCTTTGAAACGTTTCACACTTCTTGTCAAAGGAATTTCACGTGGGATTAAATACATTTATAAGATTATATGTACGGTAATTTTATGTTCGAAATTACCGCTATTGATGATTAAATTTTTAGTTGGTTCTCACATGGCAGCGTGCTATAGCCTAAATTATTCAAACAATTTTTCCTTTTCTCTTACATTAAATACGACGGTGTATTATGTCTATCGTATCACTATTCACAGAGAAATATCGATAATTTGTTTCACTGGCTTTAATAAAGGCACAGAATCAGTGTCTATCAATTTTGATATTTGCCAAGATCAGATTCTGTGCCAAATGTTGAAAGATTAGAAATTGATCTTGTGGTACAAATTGAGTCCTTTTCTGAAAGCGAATGTTTTCTGTTCACTCTGCACTAGGGACAGGCAAAGGATTATTGACTATAGTTCATTCAAGTTCTCTTCAATCTGTCAGTGTACATTTAATAATAATGTGTTTCCCCATACACCTTTTAGTGAACATTGTCAGGTTCCTTCTCTGGGCAGACAAACTGAGTTTTAGGTATAATTATGCCCAAAACAATACGAACAACATGAATACATCCCAAATGACGAGAGTGTCTTGCGGATCCTCAAATCGCTTCGTGGTATAGTTGATGAACTATTCAAAATGGCTCTACTACAGAAAACACGTATTTACAGCAATCATATCAGATGTAAATTAAGTTCTTAATGTTTGTAAAATCTATTTCAAAACAATAAATGACGTATTAAAAGTATTACCACACACATCAGAGTTTAATATAGCAATGTGTGTTGCATGAAACATTCAGTAATTCTTAGAAAACACTAAATATTATTATGAACAACAGTTTTTAGGACAGTAACAGAATTCATAAAGCTCTATAATGATTCGAAGAACTTTTGCTATTTGACTCGTTTTCTCACAACTGCAAAACTTCGTTCCTGTTAATGGCGGCCCGTCTTCGAGGTGAATAACTTTTATTGCAACGTTTTGTAATCAGATTTCTATTTTTCCAAATATTCTGAAATTTTTTTTTTATTGTTTTCTTCATCTGTGACGTTTCTCCTTGTAATGTGATTCGTGTGTTCGTGGATCATTTTTATTGTATAGATTAAATAAGATGTTTGGGTTTTATGGTTATTTCACAATCAGATATAAAGAGCACACTAAAAAAAGTGAAAAAAACTTTTTGCGAGCACTTAAAATCCGAAAACGACACAGTAAGGATTATAAACAATGCCCTGGAAGTAACTGAAGTATGTATTCGCGCAACAAATGACGCAAATAATTTGCTAAACAACGATCAAACTGATTTAAAAAATGATGTAGATGTTTTTATTCAGGTCTTAAAGCTGGAGAACGGTTAAGCAAATAGAACTCTGATGAAAGATAATACTTAAATAATAAAATTACAACCAAAGACTAAGAGGGAACAATAGAGTCGAACAAAAATGTATCAGCATTACAGCATATCTTGCTATAATTCCGAATATAAAACTTCTCCCTCCCCCAAATTCTCTACAGTCTTCTACCCAGAAAAGAACTTTATACCGTCTTCATTAACACTTATATACCCTCTAAGGTGCTGTTGTATGACTGTAAATAAATCGTTATAGGCAATATCTAGATCAGTATTTCACAGAAACTAAAGGTTCAACGGATTTATGAGAAACAAAAATACCTCGAAAATAAGGGACAGTTACAGTCAAAATAACAGTTCATCAGAATAGCGTGTGTACAACACCGGATACAAGTTTTTGTAGATTATACGTATTCAGTAAAAGTGCTGCAATAATGGGACTAACTTATGAACTTTGAAACTAATACACATTAAGATATATTCGCCTATTAATAATAATTATTAATAGACATTATAATGTTTTAGTTTAAACTCCTAAATTACATAAAAGATAATTGCTATGTTGGTCACTGTTACATAGAGAAGAGGAGGAAGAAGATAGTCTATTGAGAAGAAATTAAAATACTGATTTGAAATATGCGTCCTACATGATCGCAGCTGCACTAGGTAGTGTAAATAAACAAAGTTTGGATAAACCTAGAATAAATTATGGGTATGACGGAAAATTCTTAAAGTCTAATAAAAAATAACAAACAGAATTCTATGTCCGAAATGGTGAATACGATAAAAGAACTCATTGCAATGAATGTTATGAAGAAGAAACTGGAAAATGGATGAGTGGCGACGATGCAGAATAGCGCAGTTGTGAACCTTATTACTCACAAAGCTGACGCCGCCAGCATCTCGCCAAGTAGTGGTCAATAAAATAAAGATGAAAATACACTGACTGCTTGTGAAGCATTTACATGTTTAGTTACTGCTTTGCCAGTATATGCAGCTCAAGATGTAAGCGATAATGTTAGATATCTCTAATCTTGCTCAGCTAAAAACAAATTAATGATTTTAATGCATTAATTCTATACGTGTACTTTACATAATAATGTGTTAAGTATCACTGTTTTTGTTTACTAGGCTGTACGACATACTAAAACTTGTCATTACCATAACAGAAAGAGATACATGTTATTACAACTACATGTAGTTATTGTCGGTAAATAAAACGATCCAGTTTGATTACCCAAATAAACTGGTATTCCAGCCAACACCCGTGTACCCTGAATACTTCGGATAATCGACACTGTCTGCTGTGCCTGTCAATTTCTAAAATTTGCATCACATTTATAAGTTATAACAAAGTGTTATTTCCTGAAAAACAGTTTAAAGGAAATATCTAGTGTTTGCAGAACTTTCTATGCCCATGCATTTTTTATCTTGACGGTGTGTACCAGAAAATTTCGAGGTAATAATAATTTGATTAGAAATGCTGGTGCAGTACTTGCTTCTTGGACTCTTCTTAAGTACACGATAATAAGATGTAGTAATCGAGTTTTATGAAGAACGTGTAGGAATGAAGCTAAGAGGTAACTCAAGGCATTGTAGAGTGCATGCGTCAGTGAAATGTTTTGGGTTTTTCCAGTTGAGATGCGCAGGCTTGCCAGCACTGTCATCATAATTCGACCTAGTTTTACAACAAAAACTCCTTAAATAGTAAGAAAAATTGTATTCTCATAATGCTATGGAGATGTATATTTGCGCATCTGTAACTATTACAAGAAAAATGATTGTGAAGCAGAAAAGAATAGACATACATTTGAGATTTGTGTTATTTAAATATAGCTGAAAATGTTAGAACAATAATGTTCTTGGACAAACATTGACCCAAAAATTATACCGAAAATAAGTTTTGCCTTTAATCTCAATACTTAACATGATGCTAATACGTAGTTGCTAGATACTAACCAAGTATGTAAGACATTCGTCTCACGCAGCATAAGCAGAACAACTCGACCTTTCTTTTAGTCTTTGTGTATTTGGCAATGCATACGCTGGTAGCTTATTAGTCTAATATTCTTGTTCTGTATGGTAGGCCTACCACTTGGGTAGCTTCCAAGGAAAGAATGTACATTGCATGCTGCTTTGACGACAAACTTTAACAGCAGCAGTTCCCTACACATCAACGATCACAAAGTTGTAATCGTGATCAAGAAATACGAGGAAGAAGACGTAGTTTTATAACCTACTGAAGGGCAATAAAGTCAGTACACCAGGAAGTTAGAAAAATTGATTACTTGGACAATATCTGGGCAAATAAACGCCGAATACAATCGGGGTAGATGGTTCAGTTTCATCAGGTAAGGAAACCTTTTTGTCTGGAATGACTATAGTAAATAAAGCGCCATATGGGATTTTTTTTTTTTTTACGAATGCATTGTGAAGTGTGCACACTGAAATTTTCTGGGCACAGATTAAGAATTACGTCGCAGTAAAGAATACAACAGACCTGACTGCATTGAAAGTACTGAAGATGTGATGCACGTTAAAAAGCGGAAAAATCAATATGGGACTTGGATACGAAGAGAGTTTAACTACTTGATTCAATAGGAGGAGCACAAAAATGTTCAGATACCTGTAAATCTATCGGACCAAACTGCGTGGTCATCAGTCCGTAGCTTTCAAACTACTTAAACCTAGGAAACTAACCTAAGGAAAACACACAAACCCATGTCCCAGGGAGGACTCGAACCTCCACGGCGGGCAACCGCGTGCTCCGCAGCGAGGTGCTTTAGACCGCTCGGCTACTCCACCGCGGCGGAGGAGCACAAGCAGCTCATCTGACTCCTCAGACGGGTGGTTGTTCTGCCTGTGTTGGAAAAACGTAGAGAGTTTGTTCGATAACATTACTGGTGAGTCGTTTTATTTATTTGTTCAAGTTTTTCTTCATATCCAACTAAAGCGCATGTGACTCAGAGAGCAGGAAAGAATGAGTGCGTAATTGCGTGCACAGCTACAGATTTTATTCTTGTTATTGTTCATCATGTGCTGCGCATGCTAAGCGCCTTGCTGTTGAGAATCCTCGCTTTCCGTTTGTACTTTTATTAAGTACTCAAAATGTTCAAATGTTTCTAAATGTGTGGGATTTAACTACTGCGGTTAACAGTCCCTAGAATTACAAATTACATAAACTAACTTAAACTACAAGGACAACACACACACTAATGCCTGAGGGAGGACTCCAATTACGCGGAATAACCGTGCGATCCGCAGTAAGACGCCTTAGAGCGCTCGGCTATTCCACCACGGCTTTTAGGTACTGTGACATTATTCCCACAGTGCAGTGAGAGTATTCTATGATACCTTCCTTTATTTGCTCTTCAATAAATTCGTCCAGTAATGGTTGTAAATGGCGAGCAACTCCAACGGTTCTCTATAGACCGTAGGGGTATTGCCTGTTGGAATTCTATGTTGTATAATTTTTGTTGCTGGTAGTGATCCCTATGAGTTAAACAAATATTGAAATTCCTTATGTGCAGATTCTGTTTCCTCTCGATCACTTCCATCAAGTGCGGAATTTTCTGGCGCAATGTAGTTTTATACTCTCCTGGTTCCCTTTTATTATTCCTATGAGATTAATCGAAATCTTCCTACTCAAAAGCACTTACGGTTGCCAGCAACATTTCCTTCCTTAATTCCTTGTCATCTGTCTCAAAATTATTGCTGGATACCGGTATTCTTTTTCTTCCGTCAATATCTTCCACACGCGCTATGCTCCTAAGCACAAAAAAGTTGCCGCGTCTAACTCCCCATTCGATTTTACTGCTTCTACTAAACACGATGCATCTGCCCGTAAGACGGTATTGTCATTTATCGAAATGAACGTCCTTGTACCTAGCGTCACTCTATCACGTGAATCTACCTTTATGGACATCGGGTGCAGTTTAACTGATTTCTCCTCACACATAGGGAAATCTTGCAACCGAAAGTCCCTCGCAGCTGGGTCACTCAGTGGGAACACTGTCCCACTAAGTTCCAACAATTGTTGACTAAGGATGATTGTAGCGGAATGTTTATTTTGGGAGTCTAGCCCCAAAATCGCGTCATATCTGTCGCTTACCTTTGTCACAATCTCCAGCTCATCGGGAAATAGTGTATTGTCAATTACAAAAAAAAAAAAAAAAAAAAAAAAAAAAAAAAAAAAAAAAAAAAAAAAAGAAACCTGACCAGGTGTACTTGTACCTCGGAATCATACTACTTCTTAATACACTCATTGTAACGGATCTCTATTTAAAAAAAAGTCCACAGTAACCCTGCATTTTCTGTTCGTGTGGTCCTGCGGTTGCATACAGATGTTTTTGCGATTTGTCCCTGGCGGTCACACCTAAAACATCGCATCCGTGTAGAAAAAAAATGTTACGCCGTTCTTTAGACTTTGTTGTTGTTTCTATTTGCTCGAACGCCGTGGCAAAAGTAACGGTCTCAGTTAATGAATTACGCAATTCGGCCCTCACCCTACGGGATGTTTCTCTAGGTAAACCACGCAGAAAATTATCTAAAGCGCTGTTGTGAGCCTCCTGCAAATTAACCTTCTTAACCTCATCATTAACGGTCAACTAGTATTTATTAATATTAATGTTCCTAATTCTACCCAAAAAAAAATTTCTCGTGTTTCATTTTTCCGCTGACTGACTGTATCCAACTCCTCCCTATAGAATCTACAACTGTTTTAGTTCTCAAAACGTTTAAGCAAATCCATTTTTTAAGTCATTAAATGTTAGCACATTTCGCAACTCAGCATAGTAAAATACATATGACTTAGCCTGTCCTATTACTGGTACCTTCGTCATCTGCAGTAATTGCTCCTATGTCCATAACGCTAATTTGACTGCTGCTGACAAAAATGTCAAAAGGGACTACAATATTTTACCTGGTTTACCAGAGAAATGAGTCACAAGGTTGACTGACAGAATCGAGGGTAGACGGAACTATGCCTGTTTGCCGAACATTACTATTATTGTAGTAACTTATTATTATCGTTCTTAACTTGCGCTACTTTATTGACTAAACTCTGAGTTGACTGTCGAAACTTCCTGTGGTACCGTCGCCGCCATTGTACTGCCTTTCTTCTCCATTATAATCACTACTTCCTAATACTGAAATAAAAAAACACTTTTGGACTAATACCTTATACAATCATTAACTAACTATTTAATACTGGTTGTCAGTTTGCATGTACGTCATTCACACACACGAAAAAATACCCATTTGATATTCTCAACGAACAAACAGATTTAAAGGATAAAAATTATTTAGAGAACTTTATTGAAATTTTGGAAAAGGACAACGGATAAAAATTTCACATAAGAGAAAGAAACGATGTTTCTTTGCTATTGTATTATCCATGACACACGAGTACACCCTCTTACTGGCACAGATATATTTTACTGTAAACATAAAGCATCAACAGAGTAAACAGAGTCTATATCTGTCAAATAAAAAAAATAACGAGATAAAACGTGACTATACCATCTTGTCACAAAAAGACACTAACTCTAAATGCTTTATGGATGTCAGTCCAACTTAAACGTAAGTGAATTTGTAATGAAATAATTTTTTAAAATTTTTTATACAAAATTGTATATTGTAAACGAAGGTAATTATTTTATTATACATCACCAGGTCCACTTGAAAATGGCATAACCCGAAACGAGCTTGTAGTGGAGTCAATTTGCACAAGCTGAATAAATATTGTTAGCAGCAAACTTGGATTTCTATATTACGATAAGATCATTCATACCTCTTTAACTGAGTCCAACTTTGACACCAAAATGAAATTATATCGGTGGGGACAGAGAGCGAACTCTTGCCATTAATAGGTTACACATTATTTTTACAAGTAGAACAGGTAGGATGACGGTATTATTGTATATTTTGTGTGATTACGGATCGGAGACTCGACTCAGGTTCAGAGGCATAAATGAGACAGCAGTCCGATTACGTGATTTTTATGTAACGCAAAAGACACAAGAGGGCGCCTCCAGCTCCGTGAGTGGCGCGGCACTTTGTGTCGACTGTGTGCGGGCTGTCGCGCGGAGGTTCGGCTGTTTATACGGGGCGGGCGTGTTTCGCTTGGCTGTCCATGTTGACGCAGGACGCGGCCGCAGACGGCTGCCCCGTCGTCGCGTGGTTGCGTGTCCTCTTCATACCTGCTGTCGGCCTCGGCGGTGGCGTGGTGGCAAGTGTCACGGCCCAGGACCCGCACCACGTCCTCCGTTCTCGCCGTCCGGGTACGGCTGCCTCCTAACAGAAGACGCTCACGATGAGGCTGCCTCTTTTCGCCCATAGCACGTGGCTGGGCAGGTAGCGGGTTGTTACCTCGTGGCGTCGACTCCTGCCCGCCACCTCGAGCCGTAGAGATGGCAGTGCGACCCGGCGGTCATTGGCGATGGCTGACTAGGGTGTACGCTGCCAGCACCAGCCCGGAGTCGAACTGCACTGCCCAGCACTCGACCAGGGTCCGCATCTGGAACCGGAATCGAGCTGTTTTGAACTGAAAATGTTCAAATGTTTGTTAAGCTTATGGGACTCAATTAGGGCGTCATCAGTCACTAAACTTACAAACTACTTATACACTAACTTATACTAAATACAGAACATACATCCATACAAGGGAGAGGATACGAACCCCCGACGGGGAAAGGCCTTGCCCATCAGAGCATAGCGCATTAATGCGCTTGGCCACTCCGCCGCGGCGTTTTGAACTGTCCTGCACCCACTTTTATCTTGATGAGGCATCCTTATCAGACGATTCCTCAAACCGGGGGACTATCAAGGATGGGGTGCCCCATGGTTCTACATGTACATGGGATACTCTGCAAATAACATTTAAGTGCCTCGCAGAGGGTTCATCGAACCACCATTATACTATTTATCTCCCATTACATTCTCGAATAGCGCGCGGGAAGAAAGAACACCTGAATCTCACCGTTCGAGCTTTGATTTCTCGTATTGTATTCTGATGGTCATTTCTACCTATGTAAGTGGGAGTCAACAATATATTTTTGCATTCGGAGGGGAATGTTGGAGTTTGGAAGTAGCCCACGCCGCAGCGATAAGCGCTGTTGTTGTAATGATTCCCATCCCAGATCCTGTATCATTTCCGTAACGCTGAACGCTGTGTCCCCTGTATCGTGACAATACGAAACGAGCTGCCATTCTTTGGACTCTTTCGATGTCCTCCGTCAAACCCACCTGATAAGGATCCCACACTGGGCAGCAATACTCAAAAATAGACGGATAAGCGTAGTGTATGCAGTCTCTTTTGTAGGTCTCTTGCATCTTTTAAGGGTTCTGCCAATAAAATGCAGTCTCTGGTTCGCTTTTCCCACTACATTATCGACGTGTTCTTTCCAGTTGGTCTTAGGTCCCTTACAGATCTTGATATACATAAATAACATAGATATTAACATTACATAAGCTCTCTCTCCCTCATTCTGTGTGTCTTAACCATCTGCTGAGAGCCTCATGGAAACCTCTCTGACGCCGAAGCCATGGACGCTGATGACAGCGATGTTGAGCGCCCTAAAGCTCCAATAACAACAACCGAAGCCATGGAACGTCCTACACAGGGACTCCATGGTTTGGCGTACGATGCTGGTCTCCGAAGAAAGGTGGAATTAGCGCTTAGTGACCGCAAGACGCCTCAAACAAAAACAGAGACCAACCAAGAGAACTCAAACAAGCTAATATTTAAAATAATAACAACAAAACCTATCACAATGTCCCATCTTGTGACCATTCACGATTGATCAACCATGCTTGGTAGTCAGGGTACCGGTAAGGTTGTTACACCTAAACTCTCCTAATTTATTAAAAACATCCGTAACCTAACAACATGTACAGGGTGGGCGGAAAGTAACTACCTTTTTGAATTTGGAGTAGCGATTGATTTTATGTATAGATTGTTATGAATGGTGTCTTGTTTTGTAGATTGTAGTGGGACATAGTGTTCAGAGCCTCTGAATTAGTGATGCCACAGCGATTAAGTATTCAGGACAGAGCGAAAATTGCAGCAAGGTATCAGGTGTGGCAATCTGTAACGCAAGTTCGACGGTGGTGGAGAAACATGCTGCTTGGGAACCAAAGACATTTAAAACTGGCCATGGGAAGTTACTGACGTTCGGTAGTGTTGTGGACACAAAGACATCCGGTCGGTCCTCGACTGTGATGTCAGAGGAAAAGGTGATATCAGTGAGGGGGATGTTTCAGCGGAGCACTGAAAATTCAACAATGCAAGTTGCAAGAGAAGGTGGCCTGACACGTTATTCCATGCGTGAAGTTCTCCACAAACAGTTACATTATAGATCCACAGCTGTCATTTATGAAAGATGAAGCTCCCGCTCATTAAGCTTTGAATGTCAGGCAGTGGCGAGTCATAGGACAACGGATAGGTTGCCGAGACTCCGCAGAATGGCCTACGAGTAGTCCACAACTCACCCCATGTATTGGACCGGAAGCTGTCCTGACAATCACCAAGGCAATGATCAAATTGGAGCTACGTAACTGGCTCAGAAGACAGAACGTAAGCCGGCCGCGGTGGCCGAGGGGACTGAGGCGCTCCAGTCACGGTCTGCACGGCCACTGCGGTCGGGGGTTCGAATCCCCCCTCGGGCATGGATATTTGTGCCGTCCGTAGTCTTAGTTAGTTCATAATTAGTGTGTAAGTTTAGGGACTGATGACCACGTAGTTAAGTCCCATAGTCTATACAAACATTTGAACATTTGACAGCACGTAGAATATTGGACCAAAGTCTATCAACAAAAACATAGCAAGGTAATGATGCCAAAGCCATGTTTTAAAAGAAGCTCTGCAATCTTGGGCCTGAACAGGAGAGAGATTAGACTCATGGTTGGATTGCTGACAGGCCATGGGAATTTCAAAAAACACCTACATACAATGGGAATAACAGAAGAGGACCCTAAATGTAGTATCTGTGATGACGGTGATGAAACTGCATCACATCTAATCTTCGAATGCATTGCATTGGAGAGTTAAAGGCACAGCACATTTGGGACAACCAGACTCGAAGAAATTGTGTCTAATAAAGAACTGGTAAAGGGACTCCTTGCACTGTTCAAGGGCATTGGTTGGCTTTACTAGATATACAGGGAGCGATACCGCACAATAATCTTAGTTACGGTGCGGGCAGTGGCGGGTTGGACCAAGACTGTTTTGCTTCCCTGAGAAAATCAATCAATCACCCCATGTAATTATTTCTTATCGGTGTGGGCTGAGGAAGAAGTGTACCGTAGCAAACTTCAAGCTCATGGTGACTTTGAGGACAAAATCCTTGAGTACAAAGGTGGTGTTCATGGTGAGTTCTGTCGGAAAGTCGTAGAAAATGCGCCTGTTTGTTTAAGAAAGGGCACAGAAAATATTTGGCACAAAATGAATTGTAACTCTTGTAATTCTCACGCCACAATGTGAATTGCTCTGAAATTTGTATAGGAGGTATGATTTAAAAACAGAAAAGCGCCGTGGAATTATAGTCATGTTCAAGTTGTCGTTCGGAGTTGAGTCAAAGTGAGGTAATAGCGGCCAGGTAGTTCCCGCCACAGGAAGCCGTGGCGCGGCCCGCCTGATCGCGCGGCGCCGGAGTTTATGGGAAACCCTAGAAGGACGCGCGTGCACTGGCTTAGGTTGCATCTGCCGCTAATTAATCAACCCACCGAGCTGCACTTTGCTCAATACGAGTAGTGCGACTCACGTAACATTACAGAGTCGCAATTCAGCGCACAAATTCTGCATACGACTCTCAGTAAATTTCTGCTCTATTCGCCTTTAACAGTTATCTTCAATGCATTTTTACTTGCCTTTGCCCGCGAATGTACAGACATTGGCCAGTTACAACTTTATTATGTATGCATTAATGCTACTCTTCAGGTGAGAACCCTCGCAGTCGGGAAATTCTAAAATACCCTAACATATTTCTGTGGCGCAAAGAAACGCACAACATTCCTGACAAATCGTTCATAACTTCCCTAGTGTACTGTTGATATGAATGATTCGGAAGTAAGTTGCGGTTACCGCCAGTGTTGGGTTACTCATTACCTCAACTCTTTTAATTATGGCGGTTATCGATTATCTGAGCAGCTTGTGATACTTAAATTTACTTACGTCATATAGACTGCATTTCTAGAACCAAATGAAGTGTTTTTTATATTGGTGCTCTACAGCTTGGTAATAGAGTTTTGTAATACTGTTTATTGGCAATGCGATAGTTTTTAATTGACGTAAGCTAGGGCAAGGTCTTTGGTTGGTTTCGTGTAGCTACAGTCGGTCTTCTATCAAAACGCCATTCCCACCACAATCTGTGCTTTGGAAGATTCAATATGCACACTTTTGGAATTTTTGAATGCTCATGCTAGCAGCAAACGAGAAGCCGACCTGCTCAGTCTAATATATTTGATATCTGATATGACGTATCTTCAGCCGAAGTGTTCACATCCAGAATCTATACTAACCTCAATTAGACGTTACGATTATACTTGCATCCACTAATGAAATTCATCATATATTTACAATACGCATTCCAATAAATTTAAAATTTCATTGCCGCTCCCCTTTGGGTTAATTTATCTTTCTGTGAGAAATATTATGCCAGAATTATTACCTTTATAATAGAAATAATATGTGGGAAATATTCCGTTAATATTCTGCAGTAACATGATATCAACATTTTATTTGCTACACTCTGCAACTAATGATGTTCATACTCTTCCATCTCCGAAATCAGCATGTTACTTATCTGTCTCTTGGAGAAGTTACTGTCAATGTTTTTCTAGCACGCCAGTCACACCGTTCATTTCAGGAGAGATGAAATTTTACGCCAAGTGCCCCCTACTACATATCTTAAACTAGCTAATTGGTTAATGTAATGCTGTTGAAGTGTGAACAAAAGGGAGATGCTGAAAGAAATGTATTACAAAATCAAAGTGGAACTTCTTTTATATTGAATGTCTGTGATCGTTTGGAGATGGTTGCCTTACTTCGGGATGCGAGTGCCACAGACATACATGAACCAGATTGGCAAGGTCGGAGGAGTTAATGAAGCCTAACGTAGCCATCTTACCTACACAAACCTCAAGGATTTTGCGTATGGTACAAAAAATTACATGACGCATGTATCGACTATTACTCTTAAGGTAGCATGGTTATAACAGTTTATTCCTATTTCTTATGACTGTTTTATGTTTACTCACGTAGCTGGCTGTACAGTGTACACGCTTTAGAGTATTAATATGGTAGCATGACTTCTGGAGAATGTCTGAACTATGAAGTGATCATAAAATAACATCATAACTGTTATAAATGAAATCATTCAGCCGTTACTTTTTGTATTTTATTGACTAGTTTTGAGAATACACTGTTCTCTTCTTCCGACCCTGTATCAGACAATAACAACAATTAACAGCAACGTAGATGTATGGTATAAAATATTAAGTTACATCTATTGATTGTAATGAAATAACTTTGAAATATTAATATTGGCCAAAGTGTGTGGGTAAAAATATATGATACAGGTATTAATTGCACGGTGAATATGAAAGTAACTATCTCAAATAATCGTCATTACATTTCACTGAGCGGCTGTATCTATGATCTATGCCTGTATTGTATATTTTTACCCACACACTTTCACCAATATTAATATTTCAGAGTTATTTCATTACAATCAACAGATGTCATCTTCGTAACTTAATATTTTATACTAAACTTCTAAGTTGTTGTTAAGTGTTGTTATTGTCTGATACAGGATCTGAAGAAGAGAATAGTGTATTCTCGAAACTAGTCAAAAAATCCAATAAGTAACGGCTGAAGGGTTTTCATTTATAACAAGAATAGAACGCTGTCGTCCCAACATCCATAAAATCAAGATGGATGTACAAAAAACATCATAATGTTTCGTACGAACTCTTATCATATTTGACTCAATATTCCGATTTATTTCGGGCAAGTGTATGAAACAGTTTCAGGATGTGGAACGACTGTAGCTTCTGCCGTGGAGTAATTGACACCTGCCGTTGATGACAGTTAGGCGAGAGGGAGTGCGAGTCGGTATGGTTACAGGATTAGAAACGCGCAAGCCTTAAGCGAAATATGTGGCTGGGGCCGCACGTGATCGCTAATTGCTGGGCCCGGCCATGTGCGCCACATTCGTTGCCGTAACGGGTAATAACTGTCGCTGTGCTTAAAGCAAGTCGTAAGCTCGTGCGGAAGTTGTTAGGGTTAATTTTAGGAGAAGGCTTTGAGTACAGTTTCGCATGTTACGTTATCTCTTCCACCGTTCTCGGGGGCATAATTTTTTCAGTCGATAGACGGCAGGCTGGAATCACGGTCAGTTATAACTGTGTGATCATGATACCTACTGACGGATACATCAAGATTTTCTGTGAAAGAACCTGCCACTTGTATTCTTGTGCTGCGTGGACAATGAAAGAGCACAGTAATTTCCTTCAGCGTGTGGTAGCACATTACGGGAGTATCAGTGATGACCTCTCTTGTATGTTACCTGCTCACGTGAGGCGACAAAACACTAACTTTCACTTTAGCTGATGTACTTCATTTGCAAAATCAAATATTTATTATTACATCGTTTGTTTGGGCTACACTCAAGTACTCTTCCTGAACTAAACCTGAAGCTGTGTACTAATTTAGTTTGTAGTTAGGCCATCAGCCTGAAATCTTGCAAAAGTTTTACGATATAATTCTGTTGAATTATCCTCTCTCTTTACGAAGCTAACGTTGCTTTCTAGCACTAGATTAACTCTGAAAATATTGTTTCATTCAAGGCGCTATTTGCTTTACGTAACGCAACCTGTTAGACTGTATAGTACCGCGAATTGTGAGGCGACCAGTGACATCAATACTGTGAATCTTATTTGTCCAATGTGTCCTTCACGTCATCAATGGTATGATCCAGTAGACAGAACTCTACGATTCAGGACAAACTGTAACCCTAGGAAGAACATTGACACTTTGAATTTCTTGCGGACAACGATGGAACTTTTAAGTTGTAACTCAGGATGTTTGCCTTCAGCTTTATCAGTCTCATCGTACATCTACAAAACTAAAGGTTAGTGTTCATTTGTATGTAATAAATTTCTCATGTGTTACAAAAGTTGTGGAATCTTTCTTTTAAAGTGTACCAACGCAAGCCTACCATTTAACACACCCAAAACAGGCAACGACCAAAACTGATTGAAGGTATCAGTTTCTTCTCATACCAGTACTTCAATTAAATTTCCTTTATCAGTTCCCACTGCGTGATAATTTGTTGCGTGTTTTGTTTCCTTTATAGAGATGGTGCATAATATTACTAACAGTGATGGGGAATCCAAATCACATCTTGCCCGCTGTTGCACAAAAGCTTTTATGAAGATTTTATGCCACGAATATGTAACCATTAAATTCCACGATAGGACTGTTCAACTCACTTTTTTATATCATCTTAAAACCGGCTTTAGAAGCGAGTGAGATGTCTCAGACAAACTGCGTGGAGAAAATATCTCCATTCGTATGACTAGTTTCCCCTAAATGTCGATGTTTTAACCACTATTAATTACTTTAAACGTAAATTACAAATAGATACTTTTCTCAGTAGAAGAAAATTTGTAATTTGTACTCTCCTGATCAAATGAAATCATTTTATAATATAAAAACATTGTTTATTGTAGCATTTTTGTACAGAGACTTGTTTTTATGCTATCTCATTAAATCACGCAATGTTGAGGGCATTAGACAAGGAAATAACAAACTGAAAGTAGCAGGTGACTTCTGCTATTTTAGCAGTAAAGTAAGCGATTTTGGTCGATGCAGAGACAATAGCCGACGCAAACTTGTAGAAATGCAATTCCGAAGAAAAGTAATTGAACATGTTATATCAGTTGAAAGGTTAGAAAATATTTCTGAAGATATTTGTCTGGTATATATCATTGTACATAAAGGAAACTAGGACTATTAGATGTTAACAAAGGAAAATATGTAGATTTTTAAGGGGTGGTGGTATACCAGGATGGGTAAGAGCTACTGAAGCGAACTGGGGAGAATGAAACTTGAGGCTGAACTTGACTATAAGAATGAACCGATTGATAAGAGGCAGAGACATCAAGGAGGAAGGAAGCTTCGGGTTTAACGTCCCGTCGACAGCGTGGTCATTAGAGACGGAGCTTACGCTCGAATTTTTGGGAAAGGATGGGGAAGGAAATCGGCCGTGCCCTTTGAAAGGAACCATCCCGGAATTTGCCTGGAGTGATTTAGGGAAATCACGGAAAACCTAAATCAGGATGGTTGGAGGTGGATTTGAACCACCATCCTCCCGAATACGAGTCCAGTGCGTTACCACTGCGCCACCTCGCTCGGTAGACAGCATGGAACTGATGTTTTGGTGCTACGGGAATGTAGGGAGAGGGAGAATACTATGGAGGGAGACCGAGGACTGAATGCAATAAACAACTTCGAATTGATGTAGATTGCAGTAGAGTGTACAGATGCATCAAAACTGTGTACGTTTTAAAACAGTAAGAATACAAAAATATTTTATGTCTAGTATCGTTAGGTAATCCCAGCTCAATACGCATGCCAACACAACCAGCAATCTGCAAAGACTTAGCTTTTCTTTATGATTCACTGTTTCCAAAGTTAACTAAACAAATTCCTGAGTTTACATCTTAAAAGACAGTGAAGGTAAAGATATTCCAGGGATTCTTTTCTGCAGAAGAATTACAGAAATGTTCTGAACCAAGTGAGTTGTTCATAGAGGGCACGATAAGAAGTTAAGGGAACAATGTAATAGACAATGGCTTGGCTTCTCATCTATATATATATATATATATATATATATATATATATATATATATATATATATATATATATATATATTACTATGGATACACTGTTAGAACATCATATTCTCTACATCATAGCATTATCATAATATAGCAAGAAAATGACTTGATAGACGGAGGACTCTTACGGGTAGTGTTTTTGTCAGGGATGTGGAAATAAATCGTCCAAGCCCTTTGACTGCAAGGATTCCGCCATTTTCCTGGAATGATTTAGGGAAACCACGGAAAACCAAAATTAGGATACCCGGAGGCAGGTCCCATGAATGCTATTGCCTCTTGTAATATTAAGTGGCATGGATGATACACTCTGGGCTGGATTCAGTAGCTTCAGTGCTTTAACATTTGAGGGAACGCGCGATTTTGCACAGTAATAGCACACTGGACTCGCATTCGATGGCGGTTCAAATCTAATTTAGGTTTTCCGTGATACCCTTTAGTCACTCCAGGGATATTCCGAGATTGTTCTTCTGAAAGAGCATGGTAAATATTCTTATCAAAAACAGTCCGAGTTTGTGCTTCGTTTTTAATGAGGTTAAGCCCTAACCCTCCTTCTTTCTTTTTTTAACCTTTGACGAGAGTTCAACATGTCGAGTGTTAATTGTGTACCAGTTCACAAACATGACGTTTATCCTCTTGTCTGTAGGAATTACAACTGGGATGAGCATGAGTTTGTACGCTATATGTGAATCGTCATACTGAACTTTTAATTATTTTGAGCCCGCGTATATTTCGTATTATGTGATCACGAAATGAAGAACTTCGATGATTAGGGAGATTGAGCATCCTGCTACCATTATTATAACGCTCTTAACGCAACTCAGCTGCTAATTTTAATAAGTTTTTACTTCTGTCATTAATAAATTCTTATTTTTGGTATGACTGTCGGTTTCCAGGTATGAAGTCCGCTTGATATGCTAAACACTATTTTATTTGAAACCCACACATGTTTCAGCATCTCTCTCCTATCATCGTTGTGTTTCTCATTTATTTATTGCTGTGAGAAACAAAATACATTGATTTCAGTACTATCTCGGCTTTGTTAATCGGTTTTGGCGTGTTAATAGTGAGAGAGTGGCCGGATGCCCTTCCTGTCACCATCCCATGCCCCCCCCCCCCCCAGGAGGAAATGTGTACACCAAATATCTGCGGATAGTCTTATATGTGTCAAAGTGTAAAGTGTTAAGATGTTTGCGAATCGTGTAACTGAGGCGGGACTTGTGGATCAGCCCGGTATTCACCTAGGGGATGTGGAAAACTACCTAAAACCACAATCAGGCTGGCCGGCACTCTACCCTCTTCCTTAATCCGCCGGACGGATTCGAACCAGGGCCGGTACGCCTCCCCGTTCAGAAAGCGGTGCGTTAGACCTCACAGCAAACCGAGCGGGTTATTGATTTCTGTTCTATACTGTGTGTAAATTTAGGCCTAAAATGTCGTGAATCCTATTTTCGTTTTTATCTTCTTTTTACATTCCGTGGTCATGCAGAACCCTTTCTACATAGCCCGCGGGAGCAGCCGAGCGGTCTGGAGCGCCACGTTGCGGATCGCGCGGCCTCCAGCGTCGGAGTTTCGAATCCTCCCTCGGGCATGGATGTTTGTGCTGTCTTTAGTGTCAGTTAGTTCATAAGTAGTTTGTACGTTTAGGGACTGATGACCCCACAATTAAGTCCCATAAGCTTAACGAACATTTCCTTTCTACATAATTACATATTGCTAGCGTTGTAATCTGCAGCCAAATAATCTGTTTGAATCTTGTAAGGATTTTAAAACGCTACTTCTACAGTCTAAAAGTAAATTTGGTAAGTGGGGATATTTAGTTCCTCAGCTTATTGTCTATTACTTACGGTTTCTTTTGGTGTACACTTTCTCTTCGGCGTTTTTGTTGACAACACACATGTAATACACATAGTTTGAGGTCTTTTTTCTTTCACATACTAAAACCAGTAGCAGAGTCATGAATGAATATACCACACTATGCAAAATCATTATTTTACCCATTAAAAGAGCTATACAGAAAGGGCGACACAGACAGTTGAAAAGTAGACACACATACACACACACACACACACACACACACACACACACACACACACACAGAGAGAGAGAGAGAGAGAGAGAGAGAGAGTCACAGAGAGAAAATAAACAAATTTCAAATCAACCGCCCTTCCACTGGAGAACAAGTGAAGGTCGACTAATAGGTACGCATACTGTCGAAGTGTACGTAGTCGAATTTGCTAAAGTGGGATGTGATCGTGAAAGAAAAAAGTCCGCAAAATATGTGCGTTACATGTGTGTTGTCAAAAATGCGGAAAAGAAAGTGCGTTGCGGTCGGTGGTTCGAATCCTCCCTCGGGCATGGATGTTTGTGCCGTCTTTAGTATAAGTTAGTTCATAAGTAGTTTGTAGGTTTAGGGACTGATGACCCCGTAGTTAAGTCCCATAAGCTCTACAAGCATTTGAACATTTGAAAAGTAAGTGTACGCCAAATAAAACCGTAATTAATAGATAACTAGATGACTTGTGTGAATACTTCGCACCGTTAGTGGGGAAAACGGAAGTAAAGTTGAATGTTCACGCATAGCTTTCTTCAGAATCAATCAATGCAAGTGTTTGAAAGTGCAAATGAAAGAACTTAATCCGCTTACTGTTGTTAGGTCAAAAAGAACTGCGTACACCAATTAGAAACGAAATATCTTAAAACAAACCGATTAAAATAATCAATGCAAGGACAGAAGGATACCGCGTTTGAATAAAAATAAAGGACGAAGAGACCCAAGTCAATTCTGATACTTGATGATAAATCTGCCAATGAATACCTTTCGTTTGAAGGAAAATTGAAGGAAATCGGTCGGATAGAACTGCCTGACCGACTGACTTTAGTTTACAGCATAAGAAATATACAGAAGGAAATCGCGTTTCAGTATAGAAAAAGGAAGGCGAGGGTTATGTAAATTCCGATACTTGATGACAAATCTGTGGATGAAAACCTTCCCTTTAAAACAAAAATGAAGGAAATTGGTCGGGTAGTTTGGTCTGGCCGACTGTCTTTTGTTTTCGTAGATTCTTTTAATATATAAGATAATCTGACGATTAAAATACACCACTTAACAAATTTATATTTACACACTAGAAATAGCGTTTCAAAATCTTCACAAGATTAAAACTGATTATATGGTTGCAGATGACAACGCTACCAGTATGTAATTGTGTAGAAAGGATCCTACATGATCAAACTGTTAAAACAAGGTAAAAACGAAAATAGGACTTACGACTTTTTAGGCCTAAATTTAAACATAGTATATTACTGAAATCAATGTATTTTGTTTTTCACAGAAATAAATACGTGAAAAATGCACTGATGGTGGCACAGAGGTGCTGAAACATGTTTGGGTGTAAAATAAAATAGTATTCTGCATATCACGCGGACCTCATACCTAGAATTTTCACTGTAAACACGGCGATAATAAGAGCTGCAAATCGAAAAAACGTTGAATGATTCCCGGTTTCTTTGACAGTACCTTCTTCAATAGTCATTATTTAACTAATTCTCTGGTGTTGTGTACTAAAATTACAGACATTATATTAAAACCCATAACATAAGTATTAAATTACCTTTATATAAAATTTCTGATTGTTTCACTACTTCGTAGGTCCCGCGCAGAAATTTTCTCATTATGAGTCCCGACAGTCCGGGGTGTCGAGTAGAGGCATCAAGTGTGCCCTGATACTATAAATTTCAGAATGTAAAACAAATGAAAAGTTGTGAAAGAAAATACAAGATATTCAAGTGTGGGGTTGTGGATCCGCCTTAATGCAAGACACTTATTATATTCATACCCAAACTAGTTTCTGCGGAAATCCCGCCATCCTCAGTGGGTTTTTTGTATGAGAGGCGGAATATGTTTCCTTGCGACGGGAAAAAGTTCTTTGAAGCCCATCCAGAGGACCAACCAACGAACATGACATGCAGAAGGCCGCATAAAAGGCAAAAAGCAGTATAGAAATAGCCTAATGATTATATAAAACCACTGAGGATGGCGGGATTTCCGCCGAATCTTGATTGTGTACGAAAATAATAAGTGTTTTGCATCAAGGCGGATTCACAAACCCACATTTGTAACGCAAACACGGACCAATTAGAAGAGTATCAAATCAATATATAAAATATTTGTCCAGTATTTGTTGTACCTACAAGTGAAACTTACAAAACAAGATACGTGTAAATTATTGTTTGTTTCTAATAGAATCTCTCTTATTAATATTAGTGAAACCTTTTCTATTAGAAGGGTTTTGCATTAGGAGAGCCGCGGCGGAGCGGACGAGCGCATTGAGGCGCTATGCTCCGATGAGCGAGGCCGTTCCCCGTCGGGGATTCGAATACCCCCTCGGGCATGGATTTTTGTGTCGTATTTAGTATAAGCTAGTTCATAAGTAGTTTGTAAGTTTAGCGGCTGTTGACCCCGCAGTTAAGTCCCTTAAGCTTGACAAACATTTGAACACGTTTTGCATTAGGAGAAATGTGGAACGATCTGGTGTAGCCAATGCATGGATTATTTGACTGCAGGATTACACGTACAAATAATTATTTGCAGCAAGTGTACTTACTGGGCATGCAAGTAGATATGCATGGACCGACATAATGATATCATCGAGCCATACTTCTCAGAACCTTGCGTAGGCCAGTTACTAAATGTACAGTGTTTAGTAATTTAGTCTGGTTTGGTCTATTTCGGTTCAAATAGATCCCATGTAAAGTGACAAATTGTTTTATTAGATTTTAATCCATGTTGAAGTTAGAATACACCTACAGGTCAAAGCCTTCTTATGGCAAAGCGTTGCTACTTGCGTCAGCGTAGCAGAAATATCGACACAGTATTATGCGTCAGCTGTAATATATGAAGTATAAAATATTCGAAGTCATTACTTTTCAGACGCCCTTGTTTTTTGAGTAGGTATATACTGAAAGAATGAGTCCATCTTGACCATAACTTAGGACCCATGTCAGGTACTGGTAAAGTCAGCATTCGGAGCTGAGGAAATTGGTAGTGGTATATTTCCCCTACATCAACATTATCGGAATTCCTCTGCCCCTCCACAACTATTCTATGACTCTCACTCTCCAACCCCCTGTATATCGCAATTTCAGTTCGGCTTAACAAAGCAGTCTTTGCTTGTAAATTTACACCTCCAAAAATGGCAGTAAGGGAAAGAGTTTAAGTTTTGTACAGTAATAAATGACACTTAGGAAAATGACCCTGAAGTAAAAAAATAAGTAGAATAAGCACATTACTGTTGGGAATCGCAGCTGCTCATAGGAATTTTTGTCATTGTATTACAAAGGCATTATATAAAGGGTACAAAATTATTATAGAATGGGTAGATACCATAAATTGAGAAATATATCAAAATATAAGGTCCACGTAAAAATAAAATCATTTAAGATTTGGTTTAATGATATTCTTACCTGTTGTTTCTTTTGTTCTATTCTTTACAAGAAGCCTGAGCAATGCAGTTTTCGTTATTGCTTTCGCTGTACTATTTCAGTCACAACTAAATGGTTTTGGTTTTGTATTAGATATATGATGTATGGCACCACGTGTCTTGTAAATATTGCAATGAAACTAAATGAGTGGTACCTAGATAGATGTAGGAGATGGCCATATTGTTCAAGTGTGTTCAAGGTAATTAAATGGATAACTTAAAAACAAATTCATCCCTATTTAGAACTACTGGGGACAGTGTCACTTATGAATAATATAAGACATACACAAACGATTTTGTTGCCGTGAGAAACCTAAATATTTGATTGGTTGCAACCAGCAAAAATCATTCGTATCATCCTGCAGTGGACGATGCAAAACGTGGAAATGCTGGGCGATAAAATGCGACGGAGATAGTTTTATCTGTTATTATGTTTCAGTATAGGAGGGAGACAATGGATACGTTGCAGCACAATCGAAGGCTTTATTGAAAAGACGGCTATCCGGCGCCGGAATCTCGCTTAATGCACTCCGGCAGAGGTCGGGCAGGCTGCCGCCGCCGATCGAGGTGCGAACAATTTGTCTGATCGGCCACGCTCCGGCGATCCATCATCCTCCGCGCAACCATCTGACAAACTTATCCCAGACGTGGCAAATCTGAAGAAGCTTAACACGCGTTTACACAGTGCTCAGATGAGCCGACAAAACACCGCCGGACACGGCCATCCACATTTCCCAGATGCCCCCTACTTTACGGAGCTCTTTTTATTCCTCGCCGAACAACAACATGGAACTGACAGCCTGCCGTTTCTATTAAACATAATGTACGGCCTGCTTTGTTTTCTTGCCACAGTGAAGCAAAGAACCTAAAAGATATGTGCTAAACAGCACTGGCAGTTTTGCTCTAATTTTGTGCGTTTGAATCCCGAAATAGTCACTGCAAAATTTTTGGCAATAAATTTCGTAATAGATATGGATATATTCTGCCTACTGCTTGTGTTTCCTCTTTGCGGGACTGCTGTAGTATGCGAAAGTCGGGTAAGATTGCGACAGTAACGTATTTTATATTTTTACGGACCTTACGTTGAAATAAAAAACGTAATTTATGGATAAACGATTGCTTAATGTATGTACTTTATATTAAGCTCTTAAACATTTCGTAAAACGGATTTTATTTAGATAGACCTATTTTTGTTGGTGATAGTACCATTCGTCAACTTACCATAAAGGGAAGGTAAAATGACTTTAGGGTATGGGAAATTGACGAAATGAACATTGAAACCAAAGACATTTTATTGTTGCTTATCTGTTTGTCACAGAAGTCGAAAATATAGAATTTCTCCTTTGCTTTGCTATAATTGAAACCCCTACACTGAGCAGAGCTTACTTTATCGGCCTGTCTTTTTTTAATTTTTAATTTATTTATTTTACAGAGTCACGTAAAGTAGCTTCAGAGAGGTTGAATTTTCTAGTTGCGACATTGATAGTATTTCAATTTCTTACATGCCGCATTGCCTCTTTCATCAATCCCTTGCGTCGTGTCTGTCTCTCTTTCTTATGCAAATGTTCAAATGTTTGTAAATCTATCGGACCAAACTACGTGGGCATCAGTCCGTAGCTTACAAACTACTTAAACTAAGGTAAACTAACCTAAGGACACCACACACACCCATGCCCCAGGGAGGACTCGAACCTCCACGGCGAGCAACCGCGCGCTCCGCAGCGAGACGCCTTAGACCGCTTGGCTACTCCACCGCGGCTTTCTTATGCCTCTACATACTGCGTCATCTTAACTACAACCATGTTTTACACAAGAAATTCATTAAACCATTATTAAAGCATCATTAAACTCACAAGGTTTAAAATGAATCAGCTAATATTCATTAATAGAAAATAATTACGCGAAATTTACCTAAAAATTTGGAGGAAGTGTTACAAAAACAGCATCCACTTGCTAACCTCTGTCAGCAAAACAAAATGACCAAGCGGTTATAGTCAACAGACATGCCTGTAAAGCGCGTTAAGGGAGCAATACCATAGTGCACGTAGCACCAGCTGTTGAATTACCGGAGCAATTCACAGTTCACCTTCTTAGACTCCTCGTGAACTTACTCGACCTTCTACTAGCGTGTTTTCACTTTTGGCGATTCCCACATTCTTCCAGCCAATCAGATTGAAAAATAGTCAGATAGGATCTTGCCGCCAATAGAATTTGAATTCACAGATCGTTCTGGATTTCGAAGTGTGGCAGAAGGAGCAATAATGAGGTAATGCAGCAGTTTTGGAAAATTTTAAGTGAAACCGTTTCGGTTACTGGCACTAGTTGTTACAGGCAACGTTTAAGAGATTTCCTCTGCATTTTATTCGTATTTGTATATTTATTGAGGCATAATTTTATCTTATGAAGCTCTTATGAACTACATAAGTGATATGGAAATTAGGCACAAAATTTAGAGAAACTCAGAGGTCAGTCAGTATTTGTCAGTTGAGGACTGATTACAGCATCGCGTCACATCTACCCATAAGGAGATCCTCGCCTCAGACAAAGCCAAGTGATTCCATTCATATTTTGCAGGTCTTTCCTGTACAGCTAAAAGTGAGAGACTGTTGAGGGGGTTTGATGGCCGTCAGTATTTTGCCCAAGCCACCAATACTTTTACGCTGCCAATCATAACTCAATCTGAGGCAAAATTAAGCCACAAGAACAACGAAATTGTACCTCTTTCGAAGAGGTCAAGCTTTCTGGCACACTGCATAAACCACAGAGTAATCAATAGAATAAGTACAGTTCAGTAAAAATCACAATGAAATTCTTAGACATAAATACCACATAAGATGACGAAAGTCACTGGATAGCAAGACGCACAGTTACAACCTATCGGGCACACTAGGTTTAAAAGGACCAAGCACTGGTAGAGTTGTCATTTGTACACCATTGATTCACGTAAAAACGTATCATAATGGCTCCACGACGGAGATTAAAAGACTTAGGAAGCGGAATGGAAGTTGGAGCTATACGCATGAAACATTACACTTCTGGTATCGTTAGGGAGTTAAATATTTCAATATTTGCAGTGTCCATAGTATACTAAAATAACAAATTTCACTCATTACCTTTACCTGTACCTCTACTAATCTGGGAATATTTACTTTTATATTATCCATATTGGTTACTTCGAAATCTGTAATCGTTACTTCGTCTACTTCGTTGCTTTAACACCACTGTCGTCGGTAGCGTCACCAGAAAAAAAAAATGCGACAAGGATTTTTGTGATAAAAAGTCCAAGCATCTCGTATTGAAGTACATGCTAAATTTAGAGTTTCTGTTTAAGATCGCCGATATTGTGTTGTCATGGTTTTTATTTTTTGTCAGAGGTGATGAGCACCGTCTTTTATTAATTTCTCTGTTGCAAATCTGTCAACTATTGTCAATAATATTTATTTCAATACAGATCACAACTGTTCTAGATTTATGCGTTTGAATGTTTGTCATAATCTCAGAATTATTTGTTGCTAAGAGGCCAACTGTGTTTTGATATCTATTGTTCATTCGAATGGTGTCATGAACCAACTGTTCAAAATAATTTTTAGAGAATGCCTTTAACATAATATTGGACGGTGTTTTATGCGTACCTCCGAATTGAAACTTGTATTTTCGCAAACAGATAAAGGGAAATTGAAGTCACAGCCTACTAATTATATGAATCGTGTACATGTTTGTAATCAGATTCACGTTTTCTTCGCACCTGTTCGAACTCGTTCATCTGAGCTTGGAGAGCTGTAAAAGAAAACGGTTAAGGAAAAGCGCCCTAATATCTGATATTTATAAATTTAAGTTTCTGAGTAAACTAGCAGTGTTTAGGTTATATGAAATTCCCTATTACTAGGGAATGTTTAAATACCATGCTGCGAAAATACTTTCTGAATAACGTATAATTTTTACTTTTGGAAAACAGCGTTTCAAATCAGTGGTATTCGGGATCGGGATTCCTAATTACATAATGGAAAATCATAATGTTCAAATGTTTGTAAATCTATCGGACCCATAATGGAAATGAACATTAAAATTTAATGTATTAGTGACGTAGCCTTTTTATTTACACAAAATATTTGTTTCGAAAGTGCAGGGTTTTGCGTAGAAATTAAAAACAACACAAAATCAAATGTAGAAAACGAAATGATCACACCGCCACCATAAAAAAAAGAAAAAGAAAAAAAGACATTTGCTACTGTTTGTCGGGACGAGCTATGGAGTACAACACCAAGCAAGTGAGATATTCAAATACCCGAAATAAGGGAACCATCCGAAATATGGACACTTTGCCTTACCACGCTTTACAGTTATCTGACGTGACAATAACTCATACTAGCTCACAGAACCTATCAACTTAAATTTTGCTACATGATAAATTATAGTTGACTGCAACAAACACGCCATCACCTATTTCATCTGACCTTCCTTTGCTGAACACGGTTAGATCCTGTGATAAAATTTAGGCTGAACTTTGTTTGAGACAACTTTCACAACCTGGAGTTCAGTGTTTTCTGTCAGGGCTTGGAGTTCACTTACTTTCTCAATACAGCTAGAACAGGTTACGCCGATGGTTTCTATATCTACGTTCTTCCGTGTTCGACTTGCGCCACAATGAAAGGATGCTAGTGGTCTGCAATATTGCTGACGTAGTCCACAAGGTTTCGTTCCTGTCGCAAGTCCCGTGGGAGACGAGGTGAAAGTCGTTCATAGCAGCCGACTCCTCTATCGGCCCGCCTCCATACTAGTCCAAGTATTCTGTGATGTGATGATGCTAAGATTGCAAAAGTTGTTACCTGAAACCAAAACTACGAGCGTATAGGAAATTAAATTTTAAATAGATTTCATATTTCAGAAAAGTCGATCGAAGATCGTGAACATGACAAAAAAAAAAAAAGTCCTAAAACAACATTTTTCTTCATTAAATAAAAACCATAGCTCAGAATCAAGAGTTGAAGAGTTGTAGGGCTTAAAACGCTTTCTTTTATAAATACCGATAGTTTTGTTAGGTTTCGAGATGTATTGAAGAAACCGCTACAAACTCTTTGAAACAGTGTTATCTATAACTCGTTAACATATTGGAAGTATAACCCCCCGGTAAGTCAAGAAATTGCCTTTTTTGAAAATTTTAAAAATATTACTCGTTTTATAGATTTACTGTTGTTTTTGAAAGAAAAAAGGCCTTTGCGAAAATTGGCTAGAACCTCTCAAGGGATCGACCTACAGTAACGGTGTTAGGCTTATTTCATTGGTATCGAGTTGCACTTCCATGATTTTTAAATAAAATTTTGATTGTCGTAACTGTAAGTGGCAAACAATAACTTGGAAAAACTAGCTACTTTGTTGGGCGTGATTTTTAAAACCGATTATCTCAGTTTCTGTGTTATGAAAGTGACGTTTAAACAACTGAATTGCTGACATTTCCCACGAATTTGAACATCAATATTGATTTTCTACAACCATCTAAACCCAAGAAGGTATTTTCCTTAAAATAGTGGACGTAATTAAAATTTTAGAGCAATGCGCTTAAAGGAGGTTAATACTGAATAATAGTATTTTTAAGAAAAACTTGTAGGATATGATAGATTGTTTTTAGGATTAGGGACAGAGTAATAAATGTAGCGAGAGTCAGCTGGAGTGGGGGCAGAGCGCCCGCGCTCAGACGGAGCAAGCTAAGCTGGCCGATATTTGTTATCTTGGCTTCTGGTCATGTGCCAATATCCTTTTCTAAATCAAATGTTCAAATGTTTGTATAGCTTATGGGACTTAACTACGGGGTCATCAGTCCCTAAACTTACAAACTACTTACCAACTAGTTAATAGTAAAGACGGCACAAATATCCATGCCCGAGGGGGGATTCGAACCCCCGACCGTAGTGGCCGTGCAGAACGTGACTGGAGCGCCTCAGTCCACTCGGCCACCGCGGCCGGCTATCCTTTTCTACTTACTCAGGTGTAGCTTGATGAGATAAACCATGAGGGTTGTAGTAATCTTGCTGTTAAAAGCAAGATAGCCAGGTACGTTTATCGTCATTTTAATAGTACGGTATTATTAGTTGCCGGCCGCGGAGGCCGAGGGGACTGAGGCGCTCCAGTCACGTTCTACATGGCCACTACGGTCGGGGGTCCGAAACCCACCTCGGGCATGGATATTTGTGCCGTCCCTAGTATTAATCAATTCATAAGTAGTTTATAAGTTTAGGGACTGATGACTCCGTATTTAAGTCCCATAAGCTATACAAACATTTTTTGTTTGTTTTTATTATTACTTCCGTATTTTTATGTAGTATCTTAAATGGTTTGTTTTATTCAAGATTCGTACGCTATAATTCTTACAGATATCTTAAATATTTAGTCCTTTACTTAATTATTTTTGGTACAACATCCAAATGCAAAGCACCATGACGTTTCAGAGGAAGCACCGACGGTTGCTTCTATCTCGTCTCCCGTACGAGCTCACAAACAACGCGCTTTCACGCTTTCGTAATATTCTGTATACCATGACAGGTTCCAGATAGTAGTAGAAAAACGTAACTGCTACTTTTAAGCTCCAAAACTCTCTAAAGTTAATAGCTTTAGATGTGGTGTAAGAAAAACCTTCAAAATTTGGGAATTTTTGTGGGCATTCCCCATTTTGGATTGAGTTTCATAAAACAGAAACTTTATAAAAAATTTAATTTACTACACGTTTATATTTTTTTTAATTTTTAGATTATAATTTTTGAATTCTCTTCTCCCTAATGTTTGCATCGTAGCGTGTGTGTGTGGTCCGGCACTTGTTTCGAGTAGCGGAGCATAATGACGGCGTCTCCATCTGCCTAGTCTAAGGAAGTAATTCATCAAGCCAGGTGACAAGTTTCATTTTGGATAATGCCGTGCCCAGCGCAATAATAAACCTATGCATCCCCTCGTCCAAGCGGAACGCTAGGTGCTGAAAAACTGGTTTGTCTGCCCTGCCTACTCCGTGTGGCTGAGTTAGCAGCAGACGGTGAATGGTGAGGCGTGGTCGCTACATTGAACGTAAAAATTTATAGATGCAGTGCCTTGACAAAGTGGCAAAAAGGGCGATCGTGTCTAGCCATGGCCATGGACATACTGTAGTGAAGCTGCTCGGTATGTTGGACATATGGACAAGAATTGCTTCACGCAGTGAATAATGGCCCATCGCATGCTGTTGGCAACATAACATGCTAACAGGAGCTGTCAGTCATCATTTGCATGAGGAGTATGCTATTGATACGCCTGATTTTCTCGCACAATAACAAGAAGAGATAATCTGGCTGAAAGAACTTGTTTTATGAACACGCTCTCGCCTACCTGCTAAATCACGTGACATGATCACCATAGAAATTCTGTGGGACAAGTTGGAACAAAAGATAGTTGGCTGACATCAGTATCTCAGCAAAGGAAGACGACAGCGCTGCGGCAGCATATGCTCTGTGAGTGGCTCTACCTGGGCATGATTTACCTGTCAAATCTTGTGGACTGTTATAAAGCCCATGGCTCTTACGCGGGATTAAATGATGATTGTAAATATTTCCCTATAGATGACTAATATTTTGTTATGTAATCAGACGTCTCATAGATCGCTACCACCTTACGTTCACGTAGAGACCGTGCGTGTGTGGTTGAGCACATGTATCGATCACTGTGCCATACGTAAATTTGGAAGAGATCCATGAATGAACAACATAGATAAGCTTTACAACATTTGAGAAATTAGAACAGTTTTTTAATGATCCGTGTCAGCTTAATTCCTTACAAGTAAATGTAAGTGTACGAGGGGCGTTTGAAAAGTCAGCGCAAAGGCCGAGAGATGGCACCACTGGCGGGTATCGACGTCATTTTAAGTTAGTAGCGTCTTTGGAAAGAACGCACACCAAGGTTCAGCCATATTGTCCTATTTCATTATGTTGGGCGTACGTGTGAATCACGGGAGTCGAGTGATTGTCAAAGAATAGACGAAAAGAATTTCATGTGGTGATTAAAAATTACTTTATGAAAGGCAAAACGCCTCAGAAGACTAAAGAGAAGCTAAATGAACTTTATGGTGACTCTGAAACTTCTATTAAAACAGTTTATAAGTGGTTTCAAAATTTTTCGGAGTGCCCATATGGGCACAAGTGACGCTGAACGTTCTGGACGTCCTGTGGAGGCTACGACTCCAGAAATCGTTGATAAAATCCATGATATGGTGATGGATGACAGAACAGTTAAGGTGCGTGAAATTACTAGTGCTGTGGGCATCTGGAATGAACGGATACATAATATTTTGCATAAACATTTGGACATGAGAAAGCTATCTGCATGATGGGTGCCGCGATTGCTCACGCTGGAGGAAGAACGGAATTATGTGAAGCGTTGCAAGAAAGGTTTGCAGCTGTTCATGAAGAATCCGCAGGAATTTAAGCGTCGTTTCGTCACTGTGTATGAAACATGGCTACATTACTATACTCCTGAGACCAAAGAACAATCCAAACAATGGGTTACCAATTGCACCAAAAAAGGCGAAGACCGGTTCTTCGGCCGGAAAGGTTATGGCGACTGTCCTTTGGGATTCGCAAGGGGTAATCCTCATCGAGTATCTAGAACAGAGTAAAACTATTACAGGTGCATATTATTCATCGTTATTGGACCGTTTGAAAACCGAGCTGCAAGAAAAACGCCCTCGATTGGCCCACACAAAAGTCCTTTTCCTTCACGACAATGCACCAGCACACACCTCAACAGTTGCGGTCGCAAAATTATTGGAAATAGGATTCCAACTAGTTTCAAATGTTCAAATGTTTGTACAAATTATGGGACGTAACTACGGGGTCATCAGTCCCTAAGCTTACAAACTACTTATGAACTAGCTAAGACTAAAGACGGCACAGATATCCATGCCCGAGGGGGGATTCGAACGCCCGACCGTAGTGGCCGTGCTGACCGTGACTGGAGCGCCTCAGTCCCCTCGGCCACCGCGGCCGGCGTCCAACTAGTTTCACATCACCCTTGTTCTCCAGACTTGGCTCCCTCGGACCTATTTTTTCCCCAATTTTAACAAATGGCTGGAGGGACAAAGATTCATTCAAACGAGGAGATGATTGCAGAAACTAATAGCTATTTTGCAGGCTTTGACAATTCCTACTATTCGATAGGGATCAACAAATTAGAACAGCTTTGGACGAAGTGTATAAGTCTAAAAGGAGACTATGTAGAAAAATAAAAATGATTTTCCCCAAACACGTTAGTGGTTTTTATTTTTCCACCGACTTTTCAAACGCCCCTCGTATATGTCTCTGAAATATGCAAATGCTCTATTAGGAACAGGGAATGAATCTCGGGTTCACTGGCTGTCTAAATGAAAGTCATGTCACTGAAACGGTTAGTGGGAAGCACATCCTGCAAAAATAGCAGATGATGTTGGCTGTGGATATGATACCGTAGCTACGGGCAAAAATTTGCTAGAGACAGGTTGTGCCTTCGTCGGTATTAATATCGGGAAAAAAAGAAAGAAAGAAAGAAAAGGAAAAATAAGCGACGTGTCGTTTCGTATAGTCTCTTGTCGAGGTATAAGCGAAGCGAATTGTAAATAAAGGGCGTGCAGCAGGAATTTGAGTTTTGTGTTTTCCTCTTTTGAGGAAGGAAGCGGGCGACAGGAAGTGGGCAGGTGTCGGAGGGCAGATTTTCCGCCGGGGGCTTTCAATAAGGCAGCGGCGGTCAGCTGTGCGCGCGTTGCCATGGATACGTCAATAATCCTCCCCCGGGCGCGCCGAGATGTGTTTCAGTTGTCGGATTAAATCTTCCGGCCACGCCGGCCAACGCAAACAATTTGGTCGCCCGGCAGCTAGCGGGCAGGTAGCCTGCAAAACATCCGGCCAGCAACTTCTCTGCCCGCCGCTTTTGTTTCCTTTACGCGGAAGTCCGAAAAATATTTACTTGCATTGTATACAGAAAAGTATCCAGCTATTTCGGTTAGGAGAAATTCTCGCGTCTGTGAAAATACTGATGCGCGAAGGCAACGGAAATTTCACCTTCATAGGTAAGCGAAGGAAGAAACTGATAAAAATATGGATCTACGTAAAACCATCAACGGGCCGAAAACAGTAACTCGTCAAACAGTCTGGTGTAACAATAGAAGGCAAAAGAAACAATGCTGAAGTTTTAAATTTCGCGATTAATAAATCATTTACACTGGAGGTTCGAAACATCCATGCCCGAGTGAGGATTCGAAGCTCTACCGCGGCTACTCCAGCGCGGCGGTTCATTTGTTTGGACGTGTATGGAGGACATACAAATAGGCATTCCTAGGACTAAGACGTAACTGAGAGAGCAGAACAAATGAGTCCGCAGATCCGGTTGAAATTTCCGTTCGGTTTTACAGCGAAAATCTATGGGCATTGGACACTGAACGTAGCTTGAAAATATCGCGATTTTCCTACCAATGACTTTAGCAAAGTTCCTGTTGCTCCTGATACATGAGTGACAAAAGGAAGGACCCGCATAACTATGGTATATGTGGATTTCATAGTATGCTATTCCTCTTTTAATTGCTGTTAATAGCATTTATATATCTGTAGCTCAATTTAAATTATGGGGTGAAATATGAAAAAAATTACTTAAGAATAGAAAGGCAGATTAAAATTAAATAAGATTCTGTATTTATTCAAAAGATATGCTGATACTGATTAATTCGTCAGTCAAAATATCTCTTACAGATTCGTTATTAAAGTAAATTCTATCGTTACGTCTTAACAAAAGCTACACTTTCATTTTAATCACTTTAGTGTGATACATTATTTTCAAGATTCTATCGTTACGTCTTAACAAAAGCTACACTTTCATTTTAATCACTTTAGTGTGATACATTATTTTCAAGATCTATTTTATTTAATAATTCTGTCATGTTCAAGGAGTCGACTTGGGTATTCTAGAATTTTTGTAGTTTTTTTCACTTATGGTACGTGAAGTTTAGATATCAAACAGTAATCAGTGAAAGTCATTTTGTCGCAACTCTCAAAAATTCTCGAGGAAAACTACTTTGAAGTTCTGCAAGCATATTTAAATGCTTGTTATAGTGCTACTTCTCACATTTCTATGCGTTGCTTATTTGGTATCGTTATAGATTGTCGATCTGTTTTACGTAAGTTCTGTGGTTCGAATCCCTCCGTAATCTTATTATAATTATTTGGTTGTCTTCGAATAGTATATCCTTTTAAATATAAAATTCATCAAAAATCGTTGATTAACACATATCAAATTTATTTATGAAGAAATATATCGCCACAATTTCGAATAGGTTTTCCAGCGCAGTATACGTCGTCAACCATTGTTATGTGTGACAATCTGTTCAGCGCGTCTACATACATATAAACAAAAGCTGACAATTTGTGGAGTTAGAGATTTCAAAATGTTTTACGTAATTGTATGGTGTAAATTTGTTGATATCCGACATGAATTTATCCCTCGCACAAAAGTTAGGTTAGTAACGAACGGCAGTCAGTAAATAACGGACTGAAGTTTTACACGCACTACTAAATGCTGCGGAAACAAATTGTATTTTGAAGTGGTGAACATGAGAATTCTCTTCTGACAAGAGACTAGAAACTGTAATTTTCGACGCGGATGACAGCAATTTAAGTGATCATTTGACGGCGCTAAATGAATATTGAGTACTCCTTATGCAGTGACATTTAACTTTCGTAAAATATAGATAAATAAGGATGAAAACAATTCGTGCATTTTTATTTAAAATAACGTTAAATGTGTTGATTACCATATATTTTATGAATTTTATATTTAAATGGGTGAATTATTGAAACAAAATGCAATAAATAAATAAATAAAAATGATAGTAAAATGGGACTCGAACCACCAACGCTATGTAAATTTGATCGATGAGTTATAACGTTAGCAAATGAGATACGCCAAGAGTGAAAAAAATTGGCATATAACAGATATGTATACCACATCCATTAAGATAACAGCACATACAACATTATTGCGACCTTTTTCTTGAATACTGATGGGTGTATGGGATCCCAGTAGGTCCGATTAAGGAAGGCGTCACAAAATTCAAGAGTTTGCCACTATGTTCGAGCAACAGAATGCTCAAATGCTCTTTTAAGTCAGTTACGCGGAAGTAAGACACGTTTTTTTCACTAAACACCAGCGAGAAAATGTTATATACATTACCAGTACCAATGAAATCTTTAGTAACAGCATGTGAGAAGCATTATTTTTTCTACGTCTATTGCAAAATTAGTGACTATAAATTAGTTCCATAGTCTGCTATAAAATCCACAAGAATATGCTATATAGGATTCATAGATGGTTGTGGCGAGGACACTAAATGACACTAAATTTATGCTGATTTCCTCAGGCGAAATTTCCAGAACGAAAGACTAAAAGAACGAGGAGGAATGAGTGTAAAACCTCTGTTTTTGATAATCTTATTTTGTTATATGCTGTTACTACATATAATTTACAAACAAGAAATAATGACAAAATTAATACAACAAGTTTGGAAAAAAGTGAAAGTAAATTTTAATGAGATTCGAGTACTTTATTTAATTTTACTGCTAGTTTATTTTATTGAAATTCTTAAAGTTGTGTGAACTACAGTTAATTGGTCTTGAAATGTATGAATACTTAATTACAGAACTGTGATGACACTTTTAAAATCAGAAAAAGAAATGTGTAATATAAAAAATTTCAAAAAGGATTTTCCGCTATATGCAAAATAAATAATGCGTAACAGACTATGGCTCTGAATGAAATAGGTGTTTTTCTACTTTATAAAAAGTGCATGACACATATAAAAAGACAATTTATAACATTAACAATAGAATGATTTCATTTTGTAATGAACACAGAAGAAGGTTACGACTGGATGGACAATACAATACGAAGTAGATAAATAGAAATTTTGATTTTCATATTTCTGAAAAATCACAGAGGATTATCAAAGCAAAGTATCTGATGGCTCTGAAACAGAAACTTTACATGTAGATGCAAGACATAGTGACTTCATTCCACTTGAATATGTGAACATATATCCAAGAAGCAATACGGCTGAAAATTAATATTACTTTTAATTTGAAGTTATACTCTCTACTGTATGCTAGTTTCGATGGCGATTTGTCACTAAAATGTACCGCACAAACAAATACGTTAGTTACAAAAACATTAATTCCTATATCCTGATATCATTATATTCGTCAAATTGCTTTTGGTCATTAGAAAAAAAAACAGTATCATTAATTTGTGTTTTACGACTAACTAAGAGGATAACAATATGAACGGAATTATCAGTGGGTTCTTTAGGACAGTGAGCTGTGATTAATATTGACAATGAGGCAACCTTTTGGCAGCCTGAATCCGCTCGCCTACGGGTAGGTGCAGTATTTTCATCACACAAAAATGCTTCTTGCAATGAATGTGATTTTAGAAGACAGTGCTATAGGCCGCTACATTGATTTTAAAACCTTGTAGATAAAATGTATTCGTGAATTACATATTATCAAATTAGTTGTTATGAAATAAAAATTTCTCTCATCTGACAAATTGAATTTCCTGCTTGTGTTGTGCATCAGATTTACGGTCTCCGTTCTTCCTCACCAAAGACAGACACAGATCTACAGGCACCTTATTTCTTTTTTAAATATTCCTACTCGTTTATTGACATGGAACTTTCAGCACTGTCGCATATATTTGATAACAGTACGTAAAGTATTCCCTATAGGTCTAGAGAAAGCTTTCCGTTAGCTAAATTGAGAAAATGTTAATGCACGTATCGCCTTCTTTTTCATGCTTCCATTGCACTCTTTGCTTATTGTTGAGACAGACATCATAAGCTAATGAAAAGTGTAAACATTTATAACGAACCAGTAAGTCGATTTTTATTTTCAATTAAATATTAACAATTTAATATATCTAAAACAACTCGAAGCTATTAGGGTCGAATATTTTGCATTTAGAGTAATTGAAGATAGGACTGAATGATGTGAAAAAAAGTTAATATGGTCAGGAAATTTTTGATACAGTAAATAAGAGTTATCGGGAACAAGGATTTGCTTAGTCTACATGGAAAGTTTTCAGTCTTTGTGTATTATCAGTTTTGTCTTTTAAACCAGTGAAACATGGACTTTCACTGAGGGAACTATTTGTGGGGTTCACCTGTCTTTTCCACGAGTATAAATTATGCTACTTTCAGTCAAAATGAGTTATTAATTTGAGACGAGTGAGAAAAATAAATGACAGGAATGAGAAGGGGCTGTGGAGCACGAGGGCTTGTAGGCTGTACTAGCTGCAGTCAGCTGCTGGATGTCCAGCTACCTATTGTGTACATCTTGAAGGGAAGCGCTACAAGCTCTTACTATTCTCCTGAGTCTGTTCATTCTCAGTACAAATTTCATAGCGATGGACGTGAACGTTACTCGTCGGATGTTTCAGTAAAAAGATAAATTTGAGTCTTACTGACCATACTGCAGCACATTTACAGGTTCATTCCCAGCAAGTCAACTGGCATTATTTTGTGTTACCATCGTAACTGGGTAGCTTTTCAAAGACTAATTAACAGGAATATAATGGGTTTAACAAGGAAACACTCCATACTTAACTGGTACAAACAGCAAGGTATCTCTTGCACTTCATAACATGAAACAATCTAACAATCGCCACCATATACAATAAAATTATTGATTGTAAGGGGAATTTAGACTTTATCTGAGAGCCCACCAAATTACATTTATATCTTACGTTCAGTATTTTCTAAGTACTGTGTATTTGTCTCTAAAGCACTGCAGCACTGCTGCTGACAATACGGATCACGTTTCACAGATGCTTCTTCCTCTTTCTTCGCTCTTGAAGTAAGCATCTAACTTCCACAACAATAATTATTGCTAAAAATTCTCAGGCATGCAACTGTTGCAAGAATCCTACGCTCAGAGCCCTCGCGCAAACGGCCTATTAAGATATATATTTGGTACCTAGATCACAATTTATTGTACTGTGTTACCAAGAAAAATGAAATTTTAAAGCAATTAAAATCTCATCCCGGTCGGGCAAACCCCAATTTCGACTTCACGTTGCCTTCACATGTTGACCAAGCTATGCAGTGTTGGACGAACACAACTTACATGTATTGGGATATGTACGGCTCTGTTAAAGAAATATGGCTCTATTAATCTCAGGGTTGAGCCGCACACGTCTGCTTTCATGTCCAGCAACTAAAGTAGCTGCAAATAGTACCTTGTACCTGTGATCCTACCGTTGAACTCTCTATAAATAGGCTAATATTTCCGAAACAGAAATAAAATATAAAAAAGAGAAAAATGTTTAACTAAAAGAACAGGTTTTATTTAACATTTGAAAATGAAGTAGGAACGACAGATATCTCAGTTGAATAATATTTATTGAATAATGTTTTGATCTAACGGAAGTGGTCCTACACTAAGGTAAGTAATAACTAAATCCTTTTAAAATTATCACGACAGATGCGTTAACTGCTTTATGGGAATTGTAACAAAATCCCCAACTAAGTAACGATCGTCAATGCTCAGACACTAAGTCCTTCTGGCGATCACACAATACGACATAATCGTCAGCTCCAAATAGTTTAAATCTTAGAACGACGAAGAACACTCTTAAAATCTCGTGTAGAACCTCATAAACTGTTCAGTTTCAATTCCATTATGGGATAGGAAAAACTTAAAGTTCTTAAACTGACACTCATTATCCCTTGCCAGAATTAAAGTCCTGACAAAGTGGCGATTTTCTGCGTAGAGCGTAACACTGTCACAAACAAAGCACTTCAGCTATCCTGATAGGACCTCCTTCTCCCAAGAGGAGACAAAGTATTCCTATAGCCCAGAGGAGTTCTTCTCACAAGACATTTCCGAGTAATTTACTTTACTAACGCAGTTTCCTGCCCTATCCACTCCATCATTGGATAATAGCCATCCCCTACAAAAGTAGAAAAGTTCATAATATGATTTTTTTTTTACTTACGTTTGGCCACTTCCACACTATCTTAAAATTTGACTACATTAAATAGAAAAGTTTTAAACATTCAATCAAGTTGGTAAAATTTATCAGCAGTGCAAATAATGTGTGAAACAAATAATTAAACATAGCAGCCTTAATGACCGCAGATACTATGTAATATTTTCGTAAAGTTAATGGCAAAATATACACATATGCATTAAATAGTTACTCGAACATGAGGGCGAGAGGGGCATATCATGCTGCTTGCAATTGCTGAGTGATGGAGGAGGATACGATGATCATACTATATTTCCATAATGAACTGATTTAACAAGCATAATAAATCCTTAAATAAATAGATGCACGTGTGTTGATTTAATGCTGATATAATGAGGTAATAAGCTATAATCTAAGACACAGTTTGTTGAAATCACAATAGGCATTCAAAAGTCGGTAATTTTAATTTTACTATAGTCACGTATGGTGGACATTAACTTTTGTAGGTTTTAGTATATAAATATTGTTGGTTCATGAGATGCACCTAATTTTTCTGACATCGCAGATGCCTTCAGACGTGACTGGAACGTAACACTGTAATTTATTATTTATTTCTAAGTTAAGAGAGTGTCCATGTTTTAAAAACCCTCCAAAGCGTCCATTCAGACATCCCCCTTGTCACGCCCTAGTCCCGCAGCATGGGTTACCCGTTTCCGGCTGTTCGCCATTCTACACCAGTGTTTTCAAATGCTGCTAATAGACATGCTCATCGCCTTCAGACCCAGCAGAATAAGGCGCTAAGAAGAATATTTCACGTCAACTCGATGTTTCCGTCAAGGTATCTGCATGAGGCCGCGCAAGAGCCTCAATTAAGACTGCAAGCGACGGCGCTAAGAATGTACCGAAAGGCCAGTGCCTCTGACAATCAATTAATCAGGAGCCTAGGAGCTCGCAACGAAGACAGGGCCACTTATAAAAGGCCCGTTGCTCTGCTACAAAGGTAAAATGCCTGGCAGAGCAACTTGAATTAATACAAAATTAGATGGAACAGTTACACCGCTCAATAAAGATGACACATCCCTAAACCCGAAGTTCCTGTCCACATACACACAGAATTGGTAGTAAATGCCCTCGGGTACATACTACATTGATATCAAGACCGAGGTTATGAAGATGCAGTCAAACCGACGTGGCCGGCCGCGGTGGCCGAGGGGATTGAGGCGCTCCAGTCACGGTCTGCACGGCCACTACGGTCGGGAGTTCGAATCCCCCCTCGGGCATGGATGTTTGTGCCGTCCTTAGTATAAGATAGTTGATATGTAGTTTGTAAGTTTAGGGACTAATGACCCCGTAGTTAAGTCCCATAAGCTTAACAAATATTTGAACATTTTTTGATCAAACCGACGTGATGGGGCCAAACCCAGGTACCTGATCGCTCACCTCCCCCTGCTAAATGGGAGCTACACGTATCAACCTGCCTTACATACAAATCAGAATTAGAATTATTTTGTGTCTTACGGAGTGTGTATTCATAATATCACAAACCACAGAACCGAGATATTTCCATACTGATGAACAATGTCTGTGCACTGAACAACAATAGTTGAATGACGACTGTCAACTGCTGGACAGTGGAGAGATCAGCACAGCTGTTTCTTAAACACTGGAACCTCTCATAACGTTTAGCCAATCACCTATAAGCCGAAATAATTATGTACAAATAGATGTACCTATTAGTAAGAGAAACATTAAAACTACTAAAAAGAATTTCCAAATCGACCATAATGAATCTCTTAATGCCACTATTGCAGAAGAAATATTCCAAAAACTTTCAAAACAAACAAAGAAATATTGCATTTATCGCGTGTAGCTTTCTCTCTAGTAGGTTTTTATGGAGATGGTTGACGTTGTTCCAAAGGCACAATAGCATGCTACTTTCCAAACAGACGGCTGCGAACATCGATAGGTGATTCCCATCTGGCAAAGGTCTATAGATGTTTAATTTGGTTACTATGAAGATGAGGGCGGTTTCTTTGAAGCGGCCAGATACATCGAAAGAAAAAGCAGCATAGAAAGCGTTCCGTAGATGCATTCCCAGTATCCACACAGTTAAACGTTAACACATCTACCGCAAAATAATGACAAATGTATTAAGACTTTAAAATCTATTTCAAACCGTTTATCAAATCTTTATATTGTGATCTATATTATTTTATTGTGCGTTATGTAATAGTGAATTATCTTTGAGCAATAATTATTACTGCATCTATAAATTTATTTGCTTTCCAAGTAATTGCGTTATTTTTCATATTAGCTGTTTCAATTCAGAGTAATGGCTCATTGTACTCTTTCATTTATTCACGTACATTTTATCGACACGTAAAATCAATCATGTCACTGCATCTGTAAATGTTTTTGCAAATAATTAAGCTAAAATTTATTACATATACATCTTCGGATTATTGACACGTAACTTTTCTTGCATTAGCCTCTCATAACAGTTTCATCACTATTCTGCTATGTATCTATGCTTATGTTAACAATGGTAAACTCATCTATTGCCTAGTAATGGTATATTTTCCACATTCCTTCTTTTATCGGTGTTTGTGGCCACTTCAATGCAAACCGGCCTTGATCTACATAATGAGCGTTTCGTACATCTACGGAGCGTCTTGTGTTGGACATAATCTATAGCTGTTTACAGCCATCTCTTTAGAGATCACACTGTTGCTATATATTTGGATCGGAGGTCATACTGTTGGTACGTCTTTGGAACTGTGTCATTCACCTTCATAGGAAATGACAGCTTCTCCAAAAATCCCTCAGAAAAGAATCTACATGTAATACCACTTTTCCTCGTTTCCTTTTCAAGTTTTATAAGACAATAGTTACGTTTACAAGACAATTATTGTCAATGAGAAAATTATTCTACGTAATTTTGTCGTTTTATTTTCTAATAATTACATTATTTTAGACATAATTCTTTTAATTTCTACCTAATTAGCTGACACTAACATTACGCTGTCAACAGTAAGCGGAGCTTCCAGTGTCTAAGAAATACCGTGCCGTTCTCTCTAACACTTTAACATTGTTATTCAGCAGATTTTGCTCCGTGCACAGCCGTTGTCCATCCGTATATTTGCTTCTGTAATTTTAAACCTTATCTTAAGCTCTTCTTTATGTAGTGATATAATTTGAATTCTGTTTTGTGTCACAGTTGAAGGTCTCAAGGTGAAACCGTTTTGGAATGAAATTCGTATATGTTCAAATGTTTGTTAAGCTTATGGGACTTAACTACGGGGTCATCAGTCCCTAAACTTACAAACTACTTATGAACTACTTACGAACTAGGACGGCACAAATATCCATGCCCGAGGGGGGATTCGAACCCCCGACCGTAGTGGCCGTAGTCCCCTCGGCCACCGCGGCCGGCAAATTCGTATATGTATTACATCTTCACATCATATGAAATTATAATGAATGGTTTAATTTGCCGTATCTAAAAGATCACTTCATATCGAGCGCCGTTACTTTTGGCTGCGTATATATTCGACTCATATCTGAAGTTTTTCATTTTGTCACTATATTTCTTGTTGTCTTTAATTTTATTTTATTTTCATTGATGTCGCTTCTTGTATGGTGTTTAGCAGACGCATTCATATTTTACAGACGTCGAGTTCTTTTCACTTCAGGGTTAACATTTTAGTTTGAATTCTTTTGATCTGCCTGTAATTTCCTGTTGCTGTCGCTTCGAGTTTATACAAACCTCTCAGACACTGAAAATAAAATTCTATTGTCTTCCTCCTCCAGGCACCTTTTTCACGGGAGTAGTTTTTCATCCTGTTTATTCTTGCTGGCTTTGTGCACCTCAGCCGCAAATTAAGAGGTGAAACTTACAAAGTAAATTTCATTTTACAAGTTTTGTGGAAGACTTTATAGCATCTAGTAGATTGGGTGTTAGCCACAGGCGACATTTAGTCTCTTAGTCTCTACTGCCTACTTGCTCGGTAAGTTGCTTGTTTCTCCAGGTTGATACAGCACATGATTAATATATCATCTGAGAATGATTCTGGCCAGAAGCCTGATTGTAAGACGTCCAATCTCCTGCTCTGAGGCGTTTTCTCATTGACACTTAATACACTATTACAATCAACGACAAATATTACTTGATCCAGACACATTGCAAAATAGCACGATGTCTTTCTAGAATAATTCGGCTCTACAGCGTATTTTTTGGTCCACGAAAGGGAAGTTACGTTGATTAATTGTATAATGTACCATCTATGTCTCTGTTATTCTTTCCTTTAGTCACTACCGTTGTACCGAATTCTTTGCCATTGCCAGGGTTAGTAAGGGCATTATATCCAATAATATTGTCTAAGGAAATATCCGTAACTTCTTGCGATTCTATAGTATCTGCGTCAGCTGCGTGTAGAAATTCTCGGAGATTTATAACGTTCAATGTATTGCTGATGATATTAATGTTTGAAGTTTCAGTTCTGTATGTTTGTAAGGATGTCATGTTAGATGAATCGGGTTCGTTGGTGTTACGTATGCCTTATGATATTGATTCTTCCCCGCTAAGAAGAATTATGAGTTATCATCGTCATTAGTTGAGTCTTTAACTTTTTCCTGTCCTACTGCAATTATCTTAATACATTCGTCTGGATTTTCCGCGTTCCTCTGTTCCGGCCTTCTCTGACAATTTTTGGTACCCGGAAGAGATTCATGTGTGATTTCATTCATGCCTAAAATGAGGATCTCAGAGGGACCGTTTACCTTTCATCTCCCCTCATGGTCACGTCACACGTCACAGGAAGTTGTAAAATAGGAGGGATGATATAAATATTTTCTGGACGGAATTTCGTCGAACGTTTTTTAACGGTCTCTAGTGGCTTCACCCTTTATACAAGTGAAACATTGCATTTGCTTTGCACTCCACGCGGTCAGATCACTTTCAACGTTTTTGCACCCACACAATTTTCTCAGAGAAGAGTTCAGTTGACTTGGAGAGGTCAATATTATCGAACGTTGTCAGAATGCTTATTGATCACTGGTTCCTTTCTCGTGTCGATTCTCACTGGTGCCCCCCTCTAAAATAATAATAAATAAAAAATAAAAACATAGTGGTTTCTATACTGGGTATTGCAGTTCTGACCACCATTATAGAGGCTTCAAACGAAGGTGTGAAATGGGAGTATATGGGGGTGTGACGACCTTTCCACTGTAAGAAGTGACCACGGTGGGGTTGGGCAGACGTTTGTGGCATCATTAGTCCACCGTACAACTCACATCAAATTCTGAGCTCCAACCTTTTTTTGGCAAGCGTCAACATCTTGCTGTTTGAAGCGGAAGGGTGACGTCGCAGAGCGATATAGTTTTGAACCGTTACAAAAGAAGTTTGTAGGGACCTTTGAGGAAAATTTCAAGCCTTACTTCACACAGGGATATAATTGCGGAGTTCTGAAAAAGTAACTCTTTAATTTTGTTTTACAAGAAGATATACACATTTCACATTACTCCTTTAAATACAAAGACACTCCGGAAAGTAAATCTAAATTTGGGCTTATATTATCACCTGACGAATTTGTACTTTTAGTACCAATATTCAAAATGAAATAAAATATGTTTTTTTTAATATGGGCTCTATTTTGAAGTTCCGCAATTATTTGTCATTTGAGCACTTCTATTGACCCTGTCCTTCACAACACGCTTTTGCCAACGTTTGAAAATATCCACTCCTTAATCACAGTTTAAGTGCTTTGTAATAAAATAGTGTTGGTACATCAAAATTATGTAACAGATACACAAGATACCCATGAAGTACGACAAATAAAATCGTCACCGAAAAGCTGTGTTCCACCCCACAAAATTTTACATAAAATTATACATGTCCTTAGTATATTCATAAACCACAGACACTGCGAAGTTGGGGTGGCTTGTGTGCCTCAGCGATACAGATAGTGGTAGGGTAGATGAAACCCTATATGAAACCCTATAGGAGTGGTATATGTGGATAGGTCTCACAAAATTCCCATTACACACTGCTATGAAACCTGAACAGTCCTTTTACACGTCAGGGACACGTTGCCCCATATGACAATTGCTAACGTACTATATTAAAAAAAAGTGGTATGAGCAGTGCTTGAACCCAGGACCTTCGGCATAGGTAGATCGATGCTTTGCGGTCGTTTTTTCAAGTTTGTTCTTGGTTGTACGTTGGGTATTTGGCTTTGCTTTTTTTAAATTATTATTACAGAGCGCATTGAGCGCTCTTACCGAGCGCGCTGAGCCACGGCGCCCGGGAACTACTTGCCCGCAGCAGCTCGACACAGCTTTCACAGTTATGCTTTTCGTTTTATCCGTAGGTCATATGTTACTTATTATTGTAGCTTATACACGTCCTCATGGACGACAGCACATTAAGCACGAATTATATCGGAGTTTCCGTTTATACTCAGTCGATGTACAACGTTTGGTAGCGATCTGTCTGTCTGACATATGGAGATTTGTGTGTCAGGCTTATTCTTAAGGCGGTGTTGGTATCGGTGGGACAGCCTCTTCCTGGCATCTGCCAGCGTGCGTTACTTACATGAACGACCACCGCCACTGCAAAGATTCGACAACACCGTAGACCAGCTAAATGCTACTCCCATCGGATGAGGACGCGCGGCCGCGGTGGAGTATCCGAGCGGTCTAAAGCGTCTCGATGCGGCGCGCGCGGTTGCTCGCCGTGGAGGTTCGATTCCTCCCTGGGGCATGGGTGTGTGTGTTGTCCTTAGGTTAGTTTACCTAGGTTTAAGTAGTTTGTAAGATACGGACTGATGACCACGCAGTTTGGTCCGATAGATTTACAAACATTTGAATATTTGAGGATGCGCGCCTCTATCTGTCTAGGTTGATGAATAATCCAGAGATTTTCCCAACTCAATCTTGCCAGGGCCAACTACACCTTGGACGGGTTCTTTCAGTCACCACCAGTGCATCGAATCCAGAAGTCCAGGTGGGAGAATAGAACCCTATTCTAACGAAGGAAAGATAGGTTCTTTGTCTCCCCGTAATTGTTGTACGTCTCATAGTGGCTGTCATAGAAGAAAAGATAAAAAAAGAAAAATAAACAGTTCATATCTGCTGCATACAAATGGAATTACGAACATTAAAAAAAAAGTATCTTTTTTCCACAATATCAATACTTTATCGCTAGTAAAACACAGCTTTTACGAGTAAATCTTACATTCCACCATAGCGGACGGATGTTAGACTCCGTCTTTAATGTTCATCGTAAAGCTAATGAGTCTTCAATCCGAATATTAGTTTGAAGATGACAATACTATACTAGGTATGGATCTGTTGGGGGTTGTATGCCGTTGACATCCTCCGACTTTTGAACTGACTTACCAGAGACTTACAGGGAAACATATAGTTTAATGTGGACTGCGAACCATGGTATACCTCATTACTTTTCACATTAGCAACATATCCAGATATGTAAGAAGTGGTAAGTGGTAGATAAAATCCTTAGGATTGGCCGTAGCCGCGGTGGAGTAGCCGAGCGGTCTAAAGCGCCTCGCTGCGGAGCGCGCGGATGCTCGCCGTGGAGGTTCGAGTCCTCCCTGGGGCATGGGTGTGTGTGTTTGTCCTTAGGTTAGTTTACCTAGGCTTAAGTAGTTTGTAAGCTACGGACTGATGATCACGCTGTTTGGTCCGATAGATTTACAAACATTTGAACATTTGATTTGATTGGCCGTATATCGAACCCGCGACCTTTGGACATGTAGTCTGACAATTTTTATTTGCTTTTTGTATTTTTCATTTTGTTAGTTGTATTCGAGCTTAGTGGGATCACGGCAGTTCTATATTGTTGGATGAAATCTTGCTCAGTTATCTAAATTACACAGAACGACCATCCATCTGAGAGGGCACGCTGAGCTACCGCAGCCACACTACCCATTCACAGAGCTTATCTGTCCAGCTCTGGGTAACATACGGTAAGCAATTCAAGTAGAGCATGGCCATAATGGCAGGTATTGCTACTACTGCTCTCCACATCTAGAAATCGTGGGTAGTATTACTGATTATTTGTGAAATGTTTGTGGAACAAATGACTGGTTGATTATGGAAAAACAAAGCAATGTGTTTTCATGTTAGTTCTCACCTGTAAGATAATTTCGACGTGTTGTAACTGTGTATTACAACGACATACGAAGCTTTCTACTAATAAAGAGTTTGTCATTTTAAAAAAGCACGGTAACGTGCATTTTTCTTACCGAATCTCATGTTAGGAAGCCGTTTTTCCATGTTGGGAACTAAATAAGCGCCAGACACTTGAAACGGCTTTCACATAAACAAGAACACTACTTGACTGCTGCTTTCTCACTGATATTGGTTAGTGAAACGGCGCGTATTTTGGGATTCTAGAGGTAGTATCAAACGAGAATGCCTTCTGGATACTATTTTAAGTATTCTGTTATAATGTAACAGATTTGACACCTGTGGATACAGGTGATATCACGAGGAAATAGCTGATCTATCCATATTTGAATCTAGACATTATAGTTGCTACCTAAACTGCACTGAGAAACCTATGAAGAGGCGAACATTAGCGGAAATTTAAGCAGCCATTCCAAATTGCAGTAGAGTTGAGATACTGCATGATAGGGGTGAGCAGTCTTTCTTGAAATCGAAAGACTTGATATCATTTGGGAATATTCCTGTGAATTTCTCATCGGTACCTTTTCAAATTGGATTGGTGTATGTTGGTTGTAGACAGGAATGAGTCACTGAGAATAATCTTTACGAAAAATATGGTATGTTTTTGAAACTGTACAACTGATTGGTTGGAAAACTTAGAACTTGCTGTGAAATAATGTAAAACATTGGCAGGTGACCCTTGGGCTTAGCAACGCTTGAAACAACAAGGCGTGAAGACTCGCAGAAAAAAGACCAGAGCTCAGAATATCATGTGACGTGTACGATAGGTTAATGATGTTGTATGGTACCAAAATTCTTCCCAGCGCCACTGTAGAAATGCCACACGATCGCAAGGCAATCACACCCCGACTTACATTTCGACCGTTCATTTGATACATCTCCGTTCGAGGTATGAGGCACATTGGCAGCGTTAAAAACACTCATTTTTATGAGTGTCCGAGGAACATATTTTAGACACTCTGCCTCTGATAATCAATATCAAAAGGTCGCAGAGGAGAAATGAATGGCGCCATTGAAGCCACACACTGATCAAAAATCATATGTTCGAATGTTTGCAAATCCAAGTCCTAGGCTTACAAACTAACTTAGGCTAAGTACAACACACAAATACCCATGCCCGAGGGTGGACTAGATCCACCGATGGCGAACAATCGCGCGCTCCGTAGCAATGAGCCTTAGAACGCTCGGCCACTCCACCGCTGAACAAACTGATTAACCACAATATAATGACCACCTACCTAATGGCCGGTATATCCATCTAACTGCAGCGTGGCGTCGTGGAATTGAAGCAATGAGCCCTCGAAAGGTTGTTGGAGTGAGTTGGCTGCACATCTGCACACGTAAGTCATCTAATTCTCATGGATGCAAGGGAGGGCTCGATGAGTATTGACGCAACGTTGAATCACGTCCCAGACGTGTTCGATCGGTCTCAAATCTATTGGAGTTGATGTGCCACCACAATAGTTGTAACTCGCCATTGTGTTCTTCTAACCAGTGGTCTTGTGACATAAAACATTATCTTGTTCAAAAAGTTACTGTCGTTGCTGAACATTATCGCCATGAAGGGGTATTCGTGATCTTCACGAAATGTACGATACATTTTGGTCGTCATAGTGCTTAACACGAGTACAAGTAGACTGATGGATACGAAAGTGGATGTTCCTCAGGGCACAACTGAGCAACCACCACCAGCTCGTACCGGCCCCCAGTACAGGTTTCAAAGAGTTGTTTCACTGCAAGACGACGGATGCGCACCCTCCCATCGACATGGTGAAGAAGTAATCGTGATTCATCAGAACATTCGGCGCTCTGCCACTTCACCAATGCCCAATGACGATGGTAACGCGCCCAGTACAGTCGTAGTTGCCGGTGTCATGGTGTTAACATTGGCACATGCATTGGTCTTTTGCTGCAGAGGCAGTGTTGGGAGCACTGTGTGTTGAGACATACTTGTACACTGGCCAGCATTAAAGTCTGATGGTAATTCCGCAACAGCTGACCCAACCGCAGACGTTTGTTGGACGTGGTTTCAGCTTGGTTTCGCCACGTATTGAGGACACTCACCACAGAACTCCCTCAAACCCTGGTCAAGTTTTGCATTTTCCGAAATGCTCCTGCCGTTTTGCTAGATTAGTTACGGGTAGCTACGATTAATATGCGATGGTTACGGGAATGTTCAAATGTTTGTAAATCTATCACACCAAACTGCGCGGTCATCAGTCTGTAGCTTACATACTACTTAAACCAAGGTAAACTAACCTAAGGACAACACACACACACACCCATGCCACAGGAAGGACGCGAACCTCCGACGGCGAGCTACCGCGCGCTCCGCAGCGAGGCTCCTTACACCGCACGGCTACCCCACCGCGGCGGTAACAGGAATGCTCAATGAAGCGAACCTGAAATGTTTGAAGGGATGATAACGTTTTTTTCGCGAAACAGTGTTGAGGAAATTCTCGAACAGGTATTCGCGGCTGCGATGCGCGAGGCCGTTCCCCGTCGAGGGTTCGAAACCTCCCTCTGGCATGGATGTTTCTGTCTTCTTTAGTATAAGGTAGTTCATAAGTAGTTTGTAAGTATAGGGACTGATGACCCCGCAGTTAACTCAATTAAACTTAACAAAAATTTGAACATTTTTTGAAAATTAGGGGTCCGAAAATGAAATAGGGATATCAATCATGGGGTCGTGGATTGAGATTCGTGTTGTCATTGTTATTTTCAGTCACCAGATTACATTTGGTGTCACTTCATATTTTAGTCTCTTATGAGCAAAGCCTCTAAATTTTTTCTGTATTAAAGTTTTGCCTCCCTCTAAAACATATTTTCCTCCACTCTATACCTTCCCTCAACAATTCTCTACATCAACAGGTAAACGTTTCTCGATGCCTCGGGGTGTGCCCTATCGATATACCTGTTCTATTATCCATGTTGTGCAAACATTTAATCTTTACGCTATACGATGTAGGATATGATCATTTGTTATTTGAAATATTCATGCAGTATTCAATAATATTCTGCAGCACAAATCTTCAAATGTATTATTTCTTTGGATCCATAGTGTTTACTGTTTGTCTTTCGTTTCCATACCACTTTCCACATTTTCCTGTAACTTCATGGGATCAACTCATTTCGTTTTGGCTATTACTGAGGGATTGGTTGGACGGATGCACTTACTGCCACCACACTCCCTCAGCGACGTAATTTATGCACTGCAGATGACTGTGTTTAATGTTAGCCCATGTGAAAATATGCGATTGTGAAAAGTTTCAAAAATGTTCAAATGTTTGTGAACCTGACGGACCAAATTGTTGAGGTCATCGGCCCTTATACTTACAAAACACTGGGACCTGGGCGTGAACGGGTTGCATTTTCATACCTTGCTTTCGGCGCACATTCCTCTAGATCTACAATGCGGAGGAAGTTGCGATTTTGTACCAACACTGAATGACGTAACTCATCTTTAATCTGAAATTTATTGAAATATCTGTTTTAGTTTAAGAATTACAATTTTTGCCCAATAGATGTTTTTTATGATAATTGTTCGCATTCTGAAGCATTTCCTGGTACATTGTCAGTTTAATAGCATTTAGACTGTGGCAGGCTGCTGTCAACATTCTTAGGAACACATTATGCCTATTGTTTTGTAGTTTGGAGTATATCTGAGGAAACTGAAAAACCCCTATTACACTTCGTTGCTATTTTCTCTAAAAATTACCATTAACATTATATACAGAATGACAAACATAGATTATTTCTGCAAAGATACTGCCCCATTATTCAATTGGGAGAAATCTGATGAACATAGCTAAAACCGATATGAAGATGTATGTACCTAATGTTCTGAAAATGTAATTTCGATAAAATGAGAAAATAATGTTCACAGTGTTTTTGACTCACCTTATGCCTCTTTCAGAATATTTTAGTGGCATCATCTTGCTGACCAGCTGCTTCTTAATCCTCTGCGTACTTTTTCAGGAGTCTTTTCCTTTCTCTGGACCCTTTAGTGGTGCTTCCGCAGCACTTTCAGCTTCAACTAGCCGCTGACAATCTATGGCGTCGGAGCAGCTATCATATTTCATGGCTGGTTATCTAATATGTCCATTACTTTTGTCCTGCTAATTATACCACCATTGAAACAGATAACAGCATCCAGGTGGCTGAGGGGATTGAGGTGCTCCAGTCACGGTCTGCACGGCCACTACGGTCGGGGGTTCGAATCCCCCCCTCGGGCATGGATATTTCAATATGTTCAAATGTTTGTTAAGCTTATGGGACTTACCTACGGGATCATCAGTCCCTAAACTTACAACCTACTTACGAACTACCTTATACTAAGGACGGCACAAATATCCATGCCCAAGGGGGGATTCGAACCCCCGACCGTAGTGGCCGTGCAGACCGCGACTGGAGCGCCTCAGTCCCCGCGGCCACCGCGGCCGGCCATGGATATTTGTGCCGTCTTTAGTCTTAGTTTGTTCATAAGTAGTTTGTAAGTTTAGGGACTGATGACTCCGTACTTAAGTCCCATAGACTCTACGAACATTTGAACAGCATCCATCACACCTATGTTGAGTACTGTCTATTCAGCAAACACTGTTATCGGAACTTGTTGCCACACGCAGCTGTTGAAACTCTCATTAAGATTTTATGTACGATCATGTAGATATTTCTTAAGTAATATTTTATCTGCAAGGTCACTGTATATTGGCTTTATTGTTTCCATGACTGTGGCAGGAATGGAATGTTTTTGGTGATATTGCTTGCCTGAAGCATCAGCGTGGCCAGTATGCAGACATTTGTTCAATGAGCGTTTAAGAGTACAATAACTATTTAAAAGTAAGTAAACCATACATTTTTGGAAATGGGAAAAATTTGTATTTCATATGGAGGCAAAATTATTTTTGTCGTTTTTTCAGTCATTTTCACGTCCAGGTTCCCTTTAAACTAACTTACACTGAAGACAACACACACACACACACACACACACACACACACACACACACACACACACACACACACGAGACGACTCGAACCGGGAACGGCCGCACAATATGTCACGACTTTTTTTGGAAAAAAACGACTCTTCGTGTAGGTAGGTCGAGAACGATTTAAACGCTTGTCCGTCCATTTTTGGAGTATTGCTGCCCAGTGTGGGATCCTTATCAGGTGGGTTTGACGGAGGACATCGAAAGAGTCCAAAGAAGGGCAGCTCGTTTCGTATTGTCACGATACAGTGGTGACAGCGCTACGGAAATGATACAGGATCTGGGATGGGAATCATTACAACAATGGCGCTTATCGTTGCGGCGTGGGCTACTTACGAAACTCCAATCGCCAACATTCTCCTCCGAATGCGAAAATATATTGTTGACTCCCACTTACATAGGTAGAAATGATCATCAGAATAAAATACGAGAAATCAGAGCTCGAACGGAGAGATTCAGGTGTTCTTTCTTTCCGCGCGCTATTCGAGAATGGAATAGGAGATAAATAGTATAATGGTGGTTCGATGAACCCTCTGCCAGGCACTTAAATGTGATTTGCAGAGTATCCCATGTAGATGTAGATGTTTGATGATACAATTCTACCATAAAAAAATAATCACATCCGATTTCAATCAGAATTTTCAGATACTAAAAAAATTAAAACCTGATAGTAAGACCATACGGAGGGTAACAGATTTCAATTAGGTGAGAGCTAAGAAAAGTGGTATTAAAGTAACTCGACTTGTGCATTGAATAAACAGTTATTAAAGTGTGCTGGATCATACTTAATAGCGACATTTTTATTTCTTATTTTTTTTATTTTTTAGATAACAAATGCTTATGCAGTGTCAAACTGTACGTATCATAGGAAATAAGGGACTTGCATACCTGCTCTGAAATTTACATTACTTCCCTTAATCTTTGCGCTATATCCAAGCGTCATCTATAAGACAATCTTAAGTACTGCAAAGCAATAAATGCAGATAGATTACATGTCCTTAAATCAGTACAACCATATTCAAAACAAATAAGGTCTTTGCAATGGAAGGAAAAAAGAGCAGTCCTTATGGTGTAAACTTCCGACAGGTGATGGGCCTGTGCTTGTTTGTGCTGTATGATGCCTAGAGGAGACGCGCCGGCTTTTTGCGGCTGCTCGCGGGCACTCCTTTACGACTGCGAGCTGTTTACATTCTCTGGGCAGATGCCGGCAAGTTACGACGCAGTGTAGACGCCGCAACGTACCACTCAGCCGCAGGTGCAGCATGAATATATCACACAGCGAGTACTTCAAGTGAACAGATCCTGTGCGTGTGTGTGTGTGGGTAAATATGTGTGCTGTTGTTGTTGTGGACTTCATTCTGAAGTCCAGCTTGATGCAGCTCTCCATGCTAAGATGTGTATGTATGCAAGTATAGCCTATATACATATGTATGTGCATATAGTATACAGCGTGACAATTAATGAATTCTATGAAACAAAACAAAAACTAGCTACAATCTAGGGCATGAACACGCTTTATTCAACATGTAAACGTTACTATAGTTATTCTGATTTAGGTTATGATATGTTCGATTTGCCTACCTTCCGTAGAAGTGATGTGGCGTGGACGAATAACGGAATTCTGCATGAACCGCTAAACAGTCGGAATACTGATGCTGTCAGTGGCGTCCTGGATGACTGTTTTCATCTCAGCAATGGTTTTGGGGTATTGCTGTACCCCTTGTATTTAAAATAGCCCCACAAAAAGCAGTCGAATGCGTTCAGATTTGTGGATTATGACGGCCAATCGTGGCCCGTGCTAGTAGCTTCTGGGTACCCCAGAGCCAGATTGTTGTTCGAAAACTGCTCCTCCAAGATGACAAACACTCTCCTGCTTCGATGAGTTAGAGTTCCGTCTTGCATGAAACACATTTTGTGGATGTCATGGTCACTTTAGATAATGGGGATGGAATCAACTTCCAAAAGCTTCAGGTACCGTTCGGTAGTCACCGTACCATCAAGGAATATCGCACCGATTGTTCCGTGACTTGAAAACACACACCAAACAGAGACTTCCCGAAATGTGGATTCTCCGTCCCCCAAACGCGCCAATTTTCATTACTGACGAAACCATCTAAATGTAAGCTCGCCGGCCGCGGTGGCCGAGGAGACTGAGGCGCTTCAGTCACGGTCTGCACGGCCACTATGGTCGGGGGTTCGAATCCCCCCTCGGGCATGGATATTTGTGCCGTCTTTAGTATAAGGTAGTTCATAAGTAGTTTGTAAGTTTAGGGACTGATGACCCCGTAGTTAAGTCCCATAAGCTTAACAAACATTTGAACATTTGTAAGCTCAACCACGCCTTAATCTGTAGAAAATAGTATTCGCGAAACACAACTGTGTTTACATGGCCCTGGAGCGATTAATGGCTCACGTGGGAAGAGATACAGGCCTTCAACAACTTCTACAAACATTTGTCGCAGTTTCTTTCGATTGTTCCCACCTGTTGTGCAGCTCGACTGATCTATTCAAAAATGTTCAAATGTTTGTAAAGCTTATGGGACTTAACTACGGGGTCATCAGTCCCTAAACTTACAAACTACTTATGAACTAGCTAATACTAAGGACGGCACCAATATTCATGCCCGAGGGGGATTCGAACCCCCGACCGTAGTGGCCGTGCAGACCGTGACCGAAGCGCCTCAGTCTCCTGGGCCACCGCGGCCGGCACTGATCTATTCCCTGGGGCAAGTTTGAAATACAGCTCGTGTCTTCTCGATGTTTTCAGGCGTTTGCACCCTTTTTGAACTTCAGACATTGCTGAAACTCATCACGAATTTGCGAATCAAATTCTTGAAATTTTATTAACCTTTAATCGGTTGTCTTCCGTCGAGTCTCATTTGGGCTGTTATTACTCGCATAGTAGGCCTTCACAATTTATACGCTCAGGGAAGCTATATTGAGGCCTTTTCACGAGAAAATGGCCGACAACAAAAATTTGCGTGCGCAAGTGCATACTGATTCCCACCATATTTCAATAACTGTCACCCTGTGTAACATATACGTATCCCCGTGCATTTATGTATGTGTTATCGGCCAGCCTAGAGGTTCCATCCTGGAAAAAGCAACGCTCTGCCGACGAAATTCTCATTTGGTGTACATTTTGTGCTCTGTGTCTGCCTGACTTTGAGGACCTAGCACACTGTAGTCCGTGAGAGACAAAACGGTGTAACGAGTAAGTTAACTCTTATACCGGGACTTCCAAGTACTTTATGGGGATATGAGGATCAGTAAATTCGGTCTGTGACCATATACCAATTTTGTTTGTGCTCCAAAAGTTTCAAGCTATATGTTCACATTATCTTCACTCCTGGAAAGGCAACAACTTAAATATTTATAGGCATACTTTTTGTTTATTGTGTAGCTGTGTATTTCTACATTGTTGGAGAAACCATCATCTGTCGTGCATTGTGTAATTTTTTTGCTGTTACTTGCTAAATTTTGACTTTGTCCGTATGTAAATTAAATTAGAATTGGTGAAACTTTTATTGAAATTCCGGTGAATTTCTCTATATTTTGGAAGTGTATTACGGTTAGAAATAGTTTCCACGAGAAGTCTTCATATAGCTAACTCCAAGACATAGTGTTGATTGTGGATTGTTAAGGAATAGCCGCGGTGGAGTAGCCGAGCGGTCTAAGGCGCCTCGCCGCGGAGCGCGCGGTTGCTCGCCGTCGGAGGTTCGAGTCCTCCCTGGGACATGGATGTGTGTGTTGTCCTTAGGTTAGTTTACCTTAGATTAAGTAGTTTGTAAGCTACGGACTGATGACCACGCAGTTTGGTCTGATAGATTTACAAACATTTGAACATTTGATTTGGTTAAGGAATATGCATAAAATGTAATTTTAGGTGGTTTTCGTAAGAGTAATTACCGCACTATAAAGACATGTTTAAACTGATACACTGACTTCGGAAACGGGACTCATCACACTTGGACGCCAACATGGAGAGAAAGGAGCCAATTCTAGGAGGTGTACTACTATGAGTGTTCAACATGAGAAATAACATAGATTTACCCTTATTAGAAAATTAAGAGATAAATACCTCACTGCACCCTTATGAGATTCAAGCCTTGTCCTATTGTGAATCGTCGTAATAATATGTTAATGAAACAAAACCACGAGGAAAGATAGGGTATTAATCTGCTATCGCTACTCTTCTTATTACCTTAATTTCGAAACTCAATTTGTGTCTCAACAATGTATTGGCCAATGAATAACTCGACACTAGTTTTCAGGCGTGACGACCACAGTGCGCTTCAAATTTATTAAACAGATAATGGAAAAGCGCGCGAGCCGAGAGTGTCGGGGCGACAGGTGGTTCAGAACTGCCATACGTAAATTGAATGGGTTTTCATTTGCCCATATTTGTTTTACAGTTTGAGACATTGTTATCGAATGTATGTTTATTTAAACGCTCTCCTCTTTATGCATTTTTCAATTATCAGTTCAACCGAATGTTTGGTGAGAGCAATATGAATCTCAGTGGAGAGGGTGTTGACTGATGTTCCGGCGGGGAAATTTGCAGCATGCTGTACCACTGCCTTTTCGGTATTATCGCTTCCAAATCTATTACTCTCTGTAGCCGTATTTTTACTACGATATTGGAATTAAAATATTGCAAATAACTCAACGCGAAGAGGCTTCATGATAATCATACAATGTTTCATGATAATTCCGCCTTGAAGTGACAATCAGTCCTTTCACCTGAAAAATGCTGTCTTCAAAGTTGTTTCGAAAGTACTGAGCAATCATGTTTCCATTGTCCCACGCAACTGAGAAAATGTAAAAAATCAGCGTAACCCGTAATTTTTTTCATTCCGTTAAATACCGTTATAAAGCAAATCCATCAGCATCTATTAGCTGTAGAAGTTTGGGTCTTGTTAAATAATTTCAAGCTTTTTATATTTTACAAACATAGACTTTTTTTTAATTTGTAAAGAGGAGTAAAAGGAAGCGTAAAGTTGTATGCTACCTCAGTGCGGCGGTCAAAGTTTCTGCCGCAGCTGGGACAGAATAGGAGATATCACAACCACACCAAAACTCATCCCTTTTTCATGGAATGGAAAGCGCTAGCAGTAGGCTATGGAACTGTGCAGTCTTGCTATCTCAGCTTCGCACGGTGTATGTAATTGATATGTTAACGAACGTAACTTGTGTACGAATATGAAAGCTCATATGGGGAGACAAAAATGCTACCGAAAGAAACCGCAGGCCGCACACATGTCAATTTATTTATTTATTTATTTTGTCTTAGTGCAGAAAGGAACGGTAGATGGCCTGCACTTGTGTAAACCACACCTTCTGTGGTACGGTGATAAGAGTATTCTGGGGAACTAAATCGTACAAATGTCATGTCTTCATGATTTCGAAGTAAATAGATATGTGATGAAAGGTATCCGAACACACGAATGTAATGCGCGGTTGACCATTACATGTCACAAGAGTGGCCCCTTCAGCATAAAAGAATGCTGTGAGGTGATTATAGACAACAGAAGTCATGGAGAACAACGAACGATGATTGCCCTTAAAAAAGGAAACAGTATGAATGGATGTTGAATTTCTGTATTAACAGGAAACTACAATAACGAAAATCGAATTGCATAAATGTTCCCAGTAGTTTCCAGACTCCCAATTGTGACAACATAACCAATCTCATACAAACACAGTTCTAAACATTCCCATAAACAGAAAATTTATTGACATTAAATTAAACGAAACTACGGATGCAAATCAAAATAAATTTAGTAATAAGAGATTGATTGAAAAGGTGCATTTTAAAAGCTCTATTATAGCTCGCCTTTCTCCATTCTTGGAAAGATTGAAATATACCCAAGGAAGTAAAAAAAGAAGAAAAATGATTTAAAAAAAGTTTGTTATAGTTCAAGCTGCTCGAAAGTGGAGTAGTCAATCGAAGTCACCCGTTCAAGAAATATTATGGATACGGCAACATTTCTATAAATTCTCAAGTCGACTGTTTCATCAAATGATTGTGAAGCAGAAAGCGAAGGACAGATCACAGTTAAACCAAGACGTGGCAGAGTTCCTGTACTGATGAACAGGAATCGTTGTACGATTTCGCGTCGTATCATTAGAAGGAATCACTTACAACGTACAAAATGCCACAATCAGTCAATGAAGCCCAGTGGTAAAAGTAGTTAGCATAATGCCCTAGAATTTGTATCAGAACGACATTGCATCTTGTCATATATCCATACCTTTAAGGTATCTTTTTTTCCATGTGATGTGGGTGATATTGTATTTCTGTTCTGACATGCCAACAATGTGGTTGTTGTTGTGGTCTTCAATCTTAGAGAATGGCTTGATGCAGCTCTCCAATCTGCTCTATCCTGTATCGCCTCACGAGAACGGCAACCCATTTGAAACTGCTTACTGTGCTCGCCTCTGGGCCTCCCTCTACGATTTTTACCCCACACACTGCTTGCCAATGCTATACTGACAATTCCTTCATGTTCCAGAATGTGTCCCACCAATATATCCCTTCGCTGACTAAAGATTTGCCAGAAATTTCTCTTCTCTCCAATTCAGTTCAGTAACTCTTCATTACTTTCACGACCTACCCATATAATCTTTATCTTCTTCGTCTGTAGAACCACATTTCAAATGCATCTAACCTCTTCCTGTCTGAACTATTTATAGTCCAAATTTCACTACCGTACAAAGCAAGACTCCTCACTAATTCCTGCAAAAAAGTCTTCCTAACATATAAATTAATATCCGATGTTAACAAATTTTTCTTTCTTTCTGATAACCTTATCGACAAAGTTTCAGTCACATATCGTACTACACTCCACACAAATGCTTCCAGAAATGACTTCATAACATTTAAATTAATTTTGGATTTCAACAAATTTCGTTTCCTCAGAAATGCTTCACTTCCAGTAGCCATTCTACAAATCATGCCTTCTTTACTTGGCCATCAGAAGTTATTTTCACGCCCAAATCACAAAACTCATCTACAACTTTTACTGCCTCATTACCTAATATACTTCCTTCAGCATTACCAGATTTTCTTAGGCAACATTCCATTGCCCTTGTTTAGTTCTTGTTAATAATCATCTTATACGCTCTTTCCAAGGCTCTGTCAATTCCGTTCAATTGATCTTCCGGGTCTTTTGCTGTCTCTGATAGAATCACAATGTCTTTGTTAAACTGCAAAGTTTTCATTTCTTCTCCCTGAACTGTAATTCTTTCTCCAAATTGTTCCTTGCATTCCTTCACAGCTATCTCAAAAACGCAGATTAACTGACATCGGAGAAGGGCTACAACCATGCCTTACTCCCGCTCCAGTAACCGTGTCCCATTCATGGCCTTTGACTCTTATAACTGCTGTCTGGTTTTTGTGCAAGTTGTATTTTACCTCTGCTACTTTCACAATTTCAAAGAGTGTAATCCAGTCAACAGTATCAAAAGTTTTCTCTCAATCTACAAAACATAAAAACATAAGTTTTCCTGTCCTTGACCTGTCTTCTAGGATAAGTCATAATGTACTACCTCACGTGTTCCAGCTTTTCTCCTAAATCCAAACTCATCTTCTCCGAGGTCGGATTCCACCAGTTTTTCCATTCGTCTGTAAATAATTCTAGTTACTATTTTGCAACTATGTCTTATTATACTAATCTATATCTATAAATGTGATTGTCTGTTTGGTGTACGTTTATCACGTCTGAACCACAAGACATAAAGAGCTAAAAATTTGTACAGTTACTAATGTCTACCCGGGAAAGGCTTTATATATATATATATATATATATATATATATATTAATGTGAATGTCTGTTCGGTGTACGCTTATCACGTCCGAACGACAAGACGCAGAGACTGAAATATTTGTACAGTTACTAATTTATACCTGAGGAAGGTTTTAGGCACGGTTTTATAGCGATCTGATAGATATTTAGTAGTTTAGAATATAACGCGAAATGCGGAACAATAATTACTCTTTGAAAATTATATTTACTCTTTGAAAATTGTTTTATTTGTTGCATTGTTGCTTGAGGGTTGATAATGATAAAAGGTTAGAGTATATTGGGATGGAAAGTTATCGGTGTATAAAAAATTATACGTGTGTGTGTTAATATTTCGCTCTGCAGCGAAAACTACAGAACGCAAACGAATGGTCTGTGTGTAATTGTTGTTCGAAGTCTCCCGTTGTACACAACATAGCAGTTCCATGCCGATAGCTATAAGGGGTGGAAGATATGGAGGTTGAAAGTCGTCAAATTATTAAAAAATTCGGACTGACGTTTGCGACTCTATAGCAAGGAGGTTACATACAGCGAAACGTGACGCCACAGACCATATCTTTGGTTTATGCGTGCTACAATGTCTTCAGCTGTTTCTCTGTAAGGATAAGCATACGAATAAGGATATATAAGAATAAATAAATAAAGCAGTAAAAAAGAAATTTCTTTTGATACATCTCTTTAAAAAAATCGATTTGACATTTCTCGCATTACATCAAGTGATCAATCTGTGATATTATTACAATCATTATTGTTGAATTTCGTGATTGGATTCTTCAAAACGAGTGCATTTTTACGTGTGGTTTGATCCACACTACTTTCCTGATAAACGGCAAGTGCATAGACTTCTGCAATCTGATAGGAATAATTTCAGTTCGGCTTTAATAGCGACATTTTATCAAAAATGAGTGAAATTAATTACATTAATTGTTATTTAAACTCCGTAGATAAATGTGCATTGCGTTACTTTAGCACATATTACAACAGTACATCTACTTTTAATAGATCACATTCAGAAAACTTGCCTCGGAAAAGGAAAACGTCATTATTTCTTATATATTCTCCGATAATGATATTTAAAAAAAGGGAGATGGACAGAGAGAGAAGGGTTAGGAGAAGTACTAACTCAAGGCAGGAATAAATAAATACCTGGGCAACGCCGGGTTTTCAGGTAGTATCACATGAAATTGAACTACAAAAATTCCGGCAGAAGAATCAGGTGGGTCCGACTACTTAACTCGGTGATAGAATTCCGCCGAGAAATTGCCGGTTGCTGCAACCATCGACGTCGAGACGGACAGGCGTAGCGAGCACAACCATTCTAGGTGGAGTAGGCAAGTCCTTTCTCAAAGCATTTGTCTGGAGTGTAGCATTGTATGGGAGTGAAATGTGGACGATTGAGAGTTCAGATAAAAAGATGATAGAAGCTTTTGAAATAAGGTGCTACAGACGAATGATGAAACTTAGATGGGTAGATCACGTAACTAATGAGGAGGTGCTTAACCGAATCGGGAAGAAAAGGAGTTTCTGGCATATCCTGACTAAGAGAAGGGATAGATTGGTTGGACACATTCTGAGACATTAAGGAATTGTCAAGTTAGCATTAGAAGGAAGTGTGTGGGGTAAAAATCATAGAGGAAGACCGAGGGACGATTATAGTAAGCAGATTCAAAAGGATGTAGGTTGCCGAACGTATTCTCAGATGAAGAGACTTGCACAGGACAGGGTAGCGTGGAGAGCTGCATCAAACCAGTCTGCGGACTGAAGACCACAACGACAACAACATAGGCACAAGCCGCCCCGTCTGACGCGCTTTCCACACATGGCCCACACGCTCACGTCCTCCTTTCTCTCGGGTCAGAATCCAACTCCTTCTTTTCACCTTGACAACGGCCATTGGGCCGACCAAAGATCAGCTTGAGAAAACCTAGCCATCACCGAAGGAAACAAGGAAGGAGGCCAGTACGGGCGACTGGTAGCTGGCGCCAGTACATAGTAAGGGGAAGAAACGGAATTTGAGCCAGCACGATGCAATACGTTTCATTTTTGTTATTGTATTGTCTATCCGTGTGTGGTCTGTTTTCCTTAGGAAAAGGAATTTAGTATGACTATTGGTGCCCACCGGACACAACACTTACGGCTCATCTGTAGTGATGATAGTAGCAGAAGGTAGTCGTGTATGGTGTTGTGTTCAGTGGAAACATAGTTTGGAGTGGATAACTTCACTTTGATTGCATTAGTTCATATTTCATTCCATTCCATGATCGTGGTAGTGGCGGCTGATGCAGCAACAGTGTTGAATAATTAAATAATTCTCAGTCTCTGTTGCAGTATTCTTTATTACTCCAATTACGCGTTTCGCGCTGTTAGCGCATCATCAGACTGGAAACAGACAAATGTTTTATTACATTCCGTTTACCTGGCGGGCAGCGAATCTAATGTGGCTAAGGTGAGTAAATTTTGAAAAGTCAGACTTACTTGGGCGGAGATGGAGCCAAAGAACTATCTAAAGCAGTAGTGGAGGTGGAGGCAGTTAAAATAAGCATGGATGTCTTTTGCATGTTTTTGGTTATGATTAATGAGACTACATACATTCTCACAGAAAACTTATTCTCATACCGAAATCATTTCATGTCATTTTCATAGCAAAGTGTAAAAATTTATCATATAATTTATTCTTATACAAAATTAATTTAATGTCATTTTCATAGAAAAGTGTGAAAATGTACCGCGTTTCTTTCCATTTGTTTTTAACTAGTTGGTACCCTGCGCCTTGCTGCCACAAAAGAAATAATTGCGCAAATAAAGTTTGAAATTTGAAAGTGTTAGCTTGTTTAATTACGAATGATAGAAATAAAATATGAGGTTTCCAGTTCTGCATTAGTCCATCTCCTCCTTTCCCTTTTCTCTGTTAACTGCTCCTATCCCCGTCTCCTGCTGTCCCTTTCTCTGTCCATTTCCTCCTCCCCCTCCCTCTGTTCATCTCCTTTCACCTGTCTGTCACCATCTCCCCTCTCTCTTTCTCCTTCTCTCCCCTCTTTCTGTCCTCCTCCTTTACTCTCTCTGTCCGTCTCCTCCCTCCCCTTTCTGTCCGTCACCTCCTCCACCTATGCCTCTCCCTCCTGTATACGAAAAATACATATATGCGCCAAGTGTCATGTTGACTGATCAGACGGAGCCAAAGTCGCATGGTACCTTTCGCCATACTAAATCCACTGGCTTGCAGATTATAAAAATCTCCTTCATGGAAACATTCATAAGCGGCTTAAGTGTTTGTCAGTTTGTCGCCGATAGAAATGCGCATGCGCAGAGCTCTTGTCGACTTCCGTAAGCAGCTATGCACCTGAGCAGTTCTGCAGCTTACGTATGTATCAGTTTGTCGCCGACACCTATTATAAACTGTAGTAATACTCTGTGCTAAGCAAAGGGGCATCCTCGCCGCCTGCCCTGGGTAATACAATTTGAATTAGCAGATACCTTACCACAGATATTGTAAATCATAGTTCATAATATCTAGAACAGCAGTCAAATCTGTAGACTGCCGAGCTTTTACTGCTACATTTGTATGCTGACTTTCAAGGTGGCCAGTCAAACAATTCAGATGTTTTTGTAACGCACCCTTCGCCATGCACCTACGAAGGATTACGAAAGGTAGACCATGCATTAACTCGGGGTATAAGTTATCTTCATTCCACATTTCATTCAATTCCGTCCAGCCGTTTCAGCGTGTAGAGTAACAAACGTATTAACCCGCTGTAAGGTGCTCTCCGTCATGCATCGTACGGTGGCTTCCAAAAGGTAGCGCATGCGTTAATTCAGGGTATAAGCTATCTGCATTCCAAATGTCATTCAAATTCGTCCAGCTGTTTCAGAGTGAAGGGAAACAACGTATTAACCCTTTGTAAGGTACCATCCGCCACGAACCAGAGGTGGCTTTGCACCAGATGGTGGCTTACGAAGAAAGGCCATCTACTAATTAGGGTATAAGCTATCTCTGGTCCAAATTCCATCCGTATCCGTCCAGCCATTTCAGCGTGAAGGCGTAAGAAACCAATTAACTAATTGTAAGGCACCATCCAACATGCACCATACTAAGCTAATTTTAGTATGCCTGTAACCTTGGCGCGAGTGCAAGCAAGGAATTGACAAAGTTTTATTGCAATCGGATGTGCGGTATGGTCATGCATAAGATACGAGCAAAAAGACAAACAAACAAACATTATATATAGTTGATGATTTTTGAACATTTCTGGTATCTGATGCCTATTTCAGACTAAGAAGGTTTAAATATTTTGCGGAATGAAAATTTTGTTAGTTTATAACAATATTTATGGACGATGTAGAACTCGTGACTCCTTGTTCAATAAAAAAATGCTCAAATGTTTGTTATGTTATTGGACCTAACTGCATTTGTGATCGGTCCCTAAACTTTCAAACTACTTAAAATAACTTATCCGAAGAGCAACACACACACACGCACCCATGCCCGAAGGAGGACTCGGATATCCGACGGTTAAAGGTCGCGCGCACAGCAGCAAGGCGCCTTAGTGCGCACGGCTATTCCGCCGCGGCTTCAATAAAACTAAGAGGAACAGAAACACTACAATCAGTCACTTTTATTGATATTTTTTGTTTTTCCATCAACGCTTATCAAACCTATACAGATTCATCGTCAAATGACATAGATGTTGATATTACACCAGTATTTCCTTGGCATAATTTAGTCTATTGGCTCTGTGATACAAGATGGAAAATGTCTTCTTTATCTCCATGAGAAGTGTTTGCAAGCCGATTTAGATTAAAAAAACCCATTCTGTACTGACTGTGAAAGTGTATGTCAGTTATCTGCTAGGATCCGTCAAAATTCTTCCATTTCGATTGACAGCTGATGTGTGTTTCACTGTTATTAGTAAAATTGAAGAAGAAAAAGATTCGCCAAGATTTCGAGGACAAATAACCAGTCAACCAGTACCCCTGTATAACTCTTTGCCTTCATCTAAATTCACGTCAACATCTGTAAGCAAACACACGATAATTCCCATGACACGTTCAAATGTTTGTAGATCTAAGGGACTTAACTACGTTGGTCATCAGTCCCTAGGTTTACAAACTAGTTAAACTAATTTATAGTATCTTAGACTAATGACAAACACAAACAGCCATGCCCGAGGGAGGACTCGAACCTCCTACGGCGACCAACCGCGCGATCCGCAGCAAGGCGCCTTAGAACTCTCGGCCACTCCACCGCGGCCCATACAATGTAATTAAATGTACACACTTCCTAGAGTCAAATGTTAAATTTAAAGGACACTTGTGTACACATTATTTATTAGCCGTAATAAACACTATCTGCCTTTCCATGTTATAGAGAATATTAATGTCGATAAATATTTAAATTGTACTGGTGATAGGATCGGAATGAGATAACAGTCCCTTTGAAATTATGCTTCTGTCCTTTAAATAAAAAGGTTTATATAAACAGTTGCCATCCCCTAAAATACTTTAATTTCATTTATTTTTATTTCTTTGTTCTGTGCATTCCTGATAACGTCTGATCTGATCGAAATATCTGCCCACACATCGACTGTGTTACAGGTAGACGAAAAACAAGAGTAAGTATTATGTGTATTTTATTTATTTGTTCTGTTTATATATTTGTGCATGTCAATTCTGATCGAAATAGCTGTCACACATTAAGTGTGACTAAGGTTCGCTTCAGGATCAATACTACTTTCTTCCGCGTTGATTCTTAAATTATATTGTTGAAATTATTGAATACAGATTCTCAGTTAATATCAGAAACAAACAAGTAAAATAACTCCTTAAGAGTTTGACTAACGTAATTTTTTGGTTACAGTATTTACTTCAGAGCGTTGCTCACAAGATGAGGTAAGAACCCCTGCCATGTTGTTGTAGAGACTGTTTAAGTGGCAGATATAAATTCGTTATCAAAAAGATGACGAAATTAAGCAGTGACAAATACTGTTTAATGTATTTGTGCCTGCGTAAGATAATATGCTATCAAATTCCAGTATCCGCCAGCTACTTTTGGACTTTGACGATCGAGAGTATTTATTATAATATTGTTTCGTTTATAGGATACACGGTTCACAATAATTAAAAATTTGATACTAGTATTATGATTACCAACGTAATAACTTTGCGTATACTCTAATGGATGGAAGAACAATTCTGTTCTATCTGATAATGGCAGTTGCGAGAGCATTATTCACGATACGTTTTGCAGTTAGGCTCGCACGCAAGAGTCGTACACACAGCTGATAGAGTGTCCATTTTCGAGTGTAGCAGTTAAAGACACGTAACGGTTTCTAACGTGTCTAAGAATAAAATGTTTGATACGCCTGGCATGACGATAATAGACGAGACAACGAATAAATAGGACTGCACGGTCACGAAGTAACAGTATTCTCAGTAACTCTTTTTGTAAGAAGTAAATATAGGCACACGTAATTCGTATTCCGTCTTTAATGACCGCGCTGTCGATGGTACTTTAAACCCTAATCTTCCTTCCTCTTCCGTAATTTCTTGACAGATAAAACAAATTAAGAAGAAACCAGTAATCGTGAGAATTCAGTTATATCTGGAGCTCGTGAGAGAACGTGCTTTAAAAATGGAGGTACACTGTTCATGTAGAGGGCGAGGCGTTTATTTACTGTCGCAGGCCTTGATTTGGCTTCAAATAGAATGTTCACTGTCCGTGTTTAGCTATTTCACCAATGCAGAGACTTCAGGCATGGATGAATTGTGTGTCGTTGTGGAGCTACACATTACGCCACTTCCATTGCTGAAGCTTTTTTTATAATTTTTATACACTCTTACTTTCTTATAAATGAGTTCATTGTGGTTGCATTTAAAACTAGATACTCGAGGTTTCATTTTGGACAATGTTATGCTTGTCAACTCTAGCAGAAACTTGAAATTGATACAGTTTATTTAAATGTTTATTTTCAGTTATATTTTAATTGTTAGCTGAATTTAAAAATTTGTAGGAGTCTTGCACACCAGTTGTTAATGCACTCTGCATGCTGCCCGCAGAGGAGGTTAAAGATCTGCTTCACTCCAGGAGAGAGTGACGAAGATAGTGTATTCAAATGTTCAAATGTTTCTATAGCTTATTGGACTTAACTACTGGGTCATCAGTCCCTAAACTTACAAACTACTTTATGAACTAGCTAATACTAAGGGAGGCACAAATATCCATGCCCGAGGGGGGATTCGAACCCCCGACCGTCGTGGCCGTGTTGAACGTGACTGGTGCGCCGCAGACAGCTCGGCCACCGCGGCCGGCGATAGTTTATTAAACACCACTTTCAATTTCTCAGTGGGATACCTTCCAATATCTGACGAATTGTTCTTTTCTAACTTATTTCACAGTTGCTGTGTCCGCAGTATTTATGGGCAGTGTAGTTGCTGTGAATTGTCTTTGTCGGCGATGTTGCGGTGGAAGTATAGTTCCTTCTGGTCGTTTCCGTGCGCTCCCGGCCAGTAGATAGCTAGCGGTTAGATGAGCTCTCTCGCGAAGAACTTTGAAAGACGCCGGCTCCGGAAGACGTGTTACGGATAAACGCAAGCCGGAGGCGGCACCACGAGTTTGGCGAGTATGGCGAAAACATTCCATCATTCCATGTACTAGAAGAAGTTATTAATAGGCAAGGAGATGCAATTTATACATTCGTGTATTATTCGCATCGTATGGCCTACGTTTCATTCTTTTCGCATCCGCAGCTTTCAATAAACTTTGAAGGCGATCTGATATTTAGGGGCGAGATGATTCATAAGTTTATAATATGTATTTTTCGTGTACCAGAAATTTGTTATAAGATTACGTACAGGTCATTTAAACCAAATTAATATGTATACGACATTGTTGATCTTTCCCACAAATTAGGGATTTCTATAATTTGTTGGGAATGATACTGTGCGATTACTGTTGTTGCTTAAAAAGAAGGCAATATAGACCATTTAAATAAATTTTCTGCTATGCATTTCTGCTTTCGTAAAATATCTTGCGCACAGACTTTACAGAATACCCCTCTTGTCTGCTTAATGATAGTAAATTTATACGGTGTAAGCAATGAAATAATCAGTTGTCACAATGCTTCTCCATTAATAGAGATAAATACCTGAAGGGGTGAAGACACGTTTTACCGTCGGTCAATGAGTGAAGAAATTTTGTGAAAGATTTTCTACAATGTGTTTTTATGTTCTACGATATACCTTGCGCAGAACATCATAATGGTGATCATACAATGTAAGCTTTCACGGCCGGCGTCTTCCGCAGCCGAAGATGAAACGTTGGAGGAAAGTTTTAAAAATGAACCCGGACGTTTTAAATGAAGAAATCATAATGGTGGATTCAGCATTCTGTAATAGACACATTGTCATGTATATTACTTTCATTTCAAACGTGTATTATTCAACTAACGTGGAGACGTGTTATTATAAATTAGTTGATCCATATCTAAGTGCAGTGCTATAGAGAGACTGCCACCGTGTAAATTATAAGTTGTTTACTATTTTGAGTACTTTAACCTTTATACGAACTTACGAGTGTTTTCACGTTTGTTGTTCTGTTAAATAAGATAAGCCTTCAATTTGTTAGTTTCGCGATCCATTGTCAGGTTGGGCAAAGTATTCAGTTAATTTATGATCAATTTTTCTATCCAAGATAATGTTACAAAATTAGTTATTCGGTCAATACCTAATTTTACTAAGCGGTACAACTAGCATTAGAAATATATTTCAAACAGTTTAGCTTCGGTTTAAAGTGAAGTGGTCGAACTATTCTTGCAGCTTTTGTAGCCATGACATTTTTATGACATTACTGTCTCATATCCTTGATTTGCAACTAATTGTAATACATACTCAGATTAGATCAATACTTGTCCCATAGTTCTTATATACATTTCGTAATGATGTATTGCTAACAAGTGAAGTCAAAAAGATTAGACATGTCCAAATCTATAACTAGAGTCATTTCCGTAGAACAGGACATATCGAGTTGTAGAAAACATTAAAATATGTGTTGTTTCAACGTATGTACCTGCGTACTTCCTAACGAGTTTTACGATGAAGTCTTTTAAAAACATCAGCTTCGTAAGTGAGTACCAAAATAATGTGATATAAACACAATTACCTGACGACATTTCGACATGCTGCATTTTCCTGCTGCTATATCTACATATACGAACGTATTCTGCAGTCCGCCCAAAGGTGACTCGCGGAGGATACTAAGTACCGCTTCTGGTTACTAGCTTTTCTGTTCCACCCCCATACACAACGAGGTAAAACCGAATGCTTGTATGCAGCCGTACGAACACTAATGTCTACGATCCTATCTTTGTGGTCTTTATGCGAAATATAACTTCTTGGAAGTAGAATCGTTTTACAGTCCGTTTCCAATACCGGCCCTCTAAATTTCTTCAACACTATTTCTCGAATAGAACGTTACCTTCTATCCAGCGGCTCCCATTTGAGTTCCCTAAGAATTTCAGTAACACTCTCGCACTGATGGAACCTACCAGTAACAAACCAAGCCGCCAGATTCTGAACTGTTTCTATGTTTTTCTTTAAACCGATATCATATCGCTGTGCAGCGTTACGCCTAGATATTAATTGACGTCACTATGTCAGTCAGCACGCCACTAGTGCTGTATTCGAACATTACGGGATTGTTTCTCCCACTCATCTGCGTCACCTTACATTTTTCTATATTTAGAGCTAGCTGTCACTGCTTACACCACCTAGAAATTTGATCCACGTCATCCTGTAATCTGCTGCAGTCATTCAGTGACGACACCTTCCTGTACACCACAGCATCATCAGCAAAATGACGCAGATGATAACTCAACTCTGTCCGTCAGAGCATCTGTATAGATAGAGAATAACAGCGGTCCTATCAAACTTCCCTGGGGCACTCCTGACGACACTCTAGTCTCTGATGAACACTCGCCATCGAGGACAACGTAACATTAAAATGTTCAAATCTTTGTAATTCTTATTGGACCAAACTACGTTGGTAATCAGTCCCTAGACTTACAAACTACTTAAACTAAGTTGTACTAACCTAAGGACAATACACACATCCAAGCCCTAGGAGGGACTCGAACCCCCGACGCGAGAGTTCGCGCGATCCGAAACGAGGTGCTCCAGACCGCTAGGCTGCTCCCCCGAACCACCCACATATTTTGGTACCTATTCCATAGGATCGTACCTTCGTTAGCAGTCAGCAGTGCGGTACCGTGTCAAACGCCTTTCGAAAATGGAGAAATATGTAGACTGCCTGTTGCCCTTCATCCATAGCTCGCAAGATGTCACGAGTGAAAAGGGCAAGCTGAGATTCGCATGACCGTTGCTTTCTAAAGCAGTGTTGATGTATGCACGGAAGGGTTTCCTTCTGAAGGAAACTTAATCTATTCCACCTGAGAATATGTTGAAATGTTTGTAAATCTATCGGACCAAACTGCGTGGTCATCAGTTCGTAGCTTACAAACTACTTAAACTAAGTATTTGAAAGTGGAATGGGTTCACCGGTAGTTCGGTTCTGTCCGTCTTCAAACACAATAATTCGCCAGCGCAAAGGCAACTCTTAAGTCGCACTATACCTTTCTGATTTATGAAAAGTTTCACATTGAGGTGTGGCCTATATGAAGACGGTTTGATTTGTCCATAGCGCCAGGAGCAAAGTGTTACAGAAAATAATAATAATAATAATAAAATATCTGCACAGAGAACTGGCAGGAACTTCACCAGTTGAGAAGGAAAATTTGTTTTTGAAGTCTTCGACAAAGATCTCATTAGAGCAGAGCATGAGTTGAGATTGGGGAACGAGATGGGAGGAAGTTGACAGTGTAGTATTTTAAGTGACCACACCGGCATTTGCATAGAGTAATTTACGGAAAAGGCCAAAGACTTAAGTGCGGATAAGCGGTGCGTCCTCGAACTGCAAACCTTTCTTGCTTCCATCAGGTCACAATATAGTATGCTCTAAGACAGAGGCAAACATCAACAGTACACACTATATGGGTAAAAGTTTATTTATTCAGTTTTGCAGTGAATTCGAAACAATCGTATTTAGAAGATAGCTTTTCGTATATTCTACTGAAGAACATTGGGTTAATGCAGGTCTTGATTATACCGTAATCACAAAATCAGTGTAGTTTACGAGAAGGGTGGAAGCCATTAAACATCTCCTGTTGATCCCCCGTGCGACAGCAGGGTATGTAAAGCTGTACGGTGAAAAATGGATATGACTTAAGCAATTAATGATATTCTCAGGACATCAAAACAAAATTCGATTTCTTTTAAGCTCAATATATATTCAGATGCAGGTAACGAAAGGTTGGGTAAGAGTCACAAAGTGTAAGAGGAAAGGAATGCGGGAAAGCTACATAGTGAATATATTATCGTAACCAAGATAGACACAAAGCCAACATCCACCAAGGTAGTATAAGTTCCTATTCCAACTAGCTCCATATACGATGAAGATATTGAACGAATGAATGATATGTTGAAAGAAATGATTAATGTTGATAAGGAAGATTTATTGTGTTGGATGTCTGGAATTCAATAGTAGAAACGGGGAGACAACGGAAAATAGAAGGAGAATACGGATTGAGAGAACTGAATGATAGAGAAAGCCGCAAGAAGAATTTTGTACAGACCTTAATCATATAATCGGTAATAGTTGGTTTAAGAACCATAAAAGTGGTGTATACGTGGAAGAGACTTGGAAACACTGCAAGGTTTCAAAATGAGTTTGTGACAGAGATTTTGGAATCAGATTTTTAACTGTAATACTTTTATTTTCAACTGTAAGACTTTTCAGAGGTAAATATACATTCTGAACTTTATTTATTAGTTATCAACTGTACATGGAGATTGAAGAATCTGTAAGCGGTAGGAAATTAAAGGGGTGGAACCTAGATAACTGAAAGAACCAGAGATATTTGAGTGTTTCAGCGGGAGCATTAGGCAACGTTTGATTGAAATAGCGGAAAGGTATACAGTGGAAGTCTTGAGAGATAAAGTAGTGAAGGCAGCAGATGATCAAGTAGGTAAAAAGACAATGCCTACAAGAAATCATCGGATATACAGTATTTACAGTTTTAATTAACAAAATCCGAAGATATAAAAATGTAGCAAATAAACACGTGAAAGGTAATGCAGACGCCTAAAAATGAGACTGACAGGGAGAACAAAATGGCTAAACGAATAGAAGCCTATGGAAGCACGTATAATTAATGGAAAGGCAGCTATCGTCTACATAAGAAGAATCAGCTGTGAGACTATTAAGATGTCCGATGGTAAACTGGTACTAAAGAAGGGAAAACTGAAAGAAGGAAGGAATATAGATGGAATGCAAGAACAATTTTCCACATCACTGGGACAATTAAGTTTGATAAGTTATCTGGTTACCTGGTAAACACAACAGTCCTTCAGAGCCACTGATTTAAAAAATTCAAATATTTGTAAATCTATCGGACCAAACTGCGTGGTCATCAGTCCGTGGCTTACAAACCTAGGTAAACTAACCTAAGGACAACACAAACACCCATGCCCCAGGGAGGACTCGAACCTCCTACGGCGAGCAACCGCGCGCTCCGCAGCGAGGCGCCTTAGACCGCTCGGCTACTCCACCGCGGCCCACTGATGTCCTTGGGAGAGAAAGCCTGCTACTAAAAAGTACCACTTTCTGCGTAAGATGTATGAGACTGGCAAAATACCCACAAAATGTAATAATTCTAAAGAAAGTAACAAGACAGGTGTGAATATTATCGAAATAGCAGTTGAGTAAGTCGTAGTCGCCTTTTATAGACCTTATCAAAAGTGGTAAAAATCATCGAAAACGGCGAAATTGGCTCAGTGAATGCTAATTAGCTGTGTCAAGATGGTCTGGGAGCTCTTTTAGCGAGCACTTGTGGAGCAGTTGGCAATGAACGTGGGTAGCCGAGGTGAAGCGTGGAACGGGGCTTTGCCGTTGTGTGAACATTCCGATGAGGATACTAGCACTTCTGCTTGTTTCCATATGTCATTTAAAAGTATAGCGATCAGTCTGTGTGGTTAAAAGACGTCCGTTCCTGAACGGAAAAGTAATAAAGGAAGCAAGATTATTGTTTAATATCTCGACGACATCGTGGTCATTACAGGCGGAGAACACGCTCAGATAGTTTTGGCAATGATGGTGAAGGAAATCGGCCGTGCCCTTTGAAAGGAACCATGCCTGCATTTTCTGCAATGATTTAGCGAAATCACGCTTTGAACCGCCATCCTCCAGAATGCGAGACCAGTGTTTTACCATGCACCACCTAGGTCGGTACTAAACAGAAAGTGGTGTGAGGTCTCCGATTACGCCGTAGTAGTTCAAAGCCATTCTCGGAGCACTGAAACGTCTCTAATGATTGCGATGTCGGTTTAAACCATAAACCATAATCTTCCTTCCCTCCTTCGTAGTATTTAAGAATGCATACAACTGCAAGTATCTCCCTAGATAAATAGAAAGGGAGTAAGAGCCAATTGAACAGATGTGTGTGTGGTCAGGAGACGACTTTTTTAACACAGGTCCCAAGAGCGAAAGTATGGAATTTGTGGAAAAATTCCGTATTTGTTGACAGAAGCATTTCATTGTGTCTAAAAGGAATGAGGATGGCGCTTGTAAGTACATTTTGCCTCAAATTCACATTAAACGGTTCGAATTTTTTTAGATGGAACTAGGAGAAAGACACTTGGCCTGGTGTCTTCGAGAATTTTCGATGATAATGCTGTAATATATCGAGAATTCAAAGGTAGGAAAATTGCATCGAAATGCAGGAGGCTCTGCAACGAATCGATGCTTGGTGCGGGGAGCGACAATTGACATTCAGTATAAACAAATGGAACCTCATGCGAATATTTAAAGAGAAACAGTCTTTATTAGAAGCAACAAGACAGGCATTCTGCATCAATGTGTGGGCTTCTGCCAAAGTTCAGAGAGCTTCTGTTACATACAGATTTTCCACTGAAAATTGTCACCCCAAATATCTCTGGAACGTCAATAGATATTTAAAAACGACGTTAATGGGAATGAACGCACGGAAAAAATCAAATCAAATCTCTCTAATCGAAGGAAACCAAACGGCTGAGGTTATCGGGCTCTAGACTTACAAATTACTTAAACTATCTTACACTAAGGATATCACACACACCTATACAATGACAGATTCGAACCTACCACATGAAGTGGCTTTAGACCACGTAGCTATTCCCGCGCGGCACAACTTATGCAGCGTCTTATGAAATTAAACACTCTGAAACAGTTTAAACATAATAAAATATTATTTGTAACACACACTGGTTTTTCTCAGCCGCGACGGAGCGCATTGAGGCGCTATGCTACGATGCGCGAGGCCGTTCCCCGTCGGGGGTTCGAATCCCCCCTCAGGCATTGATGTTTGTGCTGTTGTTAGTAAAAGTTAGTGGATAAGTAGTTTGTAAGTTTAGGGACTGATGACCACGCAGTTAAGTCCCTTAAGCACTACAAACATTTCGTTTTTTCTCAAATGGATACTCCATATAATCAATAGCATGAAAAATCACAAAATAATGGCGTTCGTTGCATCGCAATAACTCATGTACATTCGTAGAAAATTCGAAGCGACTTTGACATCTGAAATAAACAAAGGGTGCAGTTAGCGCGTCCCGAGACTCAATACAAGACTCACGGTTGAGTTTCAGGACGTGATAGCTGCGCGCTTCATTCATTTTAGACGTCAACTTCACTTCGGATTTTCTACGAATGTAAATGACTTATTATGACAAACGACATTCTTTTTGTGACTTTTATGCTGTTACCTGAATAAGAAATAATATGGTTTATCAATTAAAAAGTTTTTGTTGAATGTAATATTTGTTTACGTTTTAGACTGTCTCATAGTACTAACTTTCATAAGCCTCTGCCGTATGTTCATTGCCATGAAAATCGTTTTTCAATATCTATTGTTGTTATAGAGATATTTACGGGGGAAAGCTCAGTAGGATACCCTGTGTATCTCGCAAAAAGAGAAGGAGGAAGAGATTAGAGCCAACACTTCTGCTTACCTGCAATAGTTCTTTTAGATTCACGAAAAATTTCCGCCTGGAACAGGAAAAAAAAAGGAGGTGATTCTAGTACACTTAATACTAGTTGCGTTGCGGAGTCGTCCAGAAGAGGTCACGGTCACAGATAGGAGTGCAGTTTGCGGAAAACAAAAGGTGACATATTTGTAAAGATATCTTCAGTTTGGCGCTAGTCCATCGACAGAGTTCAGTAGTTAAAGACAGCCCCGATAGCCACAACAACTGTCCAAACAATCATAGTGTACCATCGCGGCACGCTCACAGGTATTGCCAACTTGGTTTTACATTAGTCACATTGTGTTTTCACTTATCGGTGCGAATATTAATGAATTAATTTCATTGATTCAATTTTTTTGAAGCATACTTATGTCTTTAGTTTCCTTCGGATGTTCGTTCTTTATTTATGCCGCAGTGGAGTGGCCGAGTGACCCGATCGGTAGAGCCGTGTGGTCTAACACACGGCTTTCCGAGACGGGGAGGCGTACCGTCCCCGGTTCGAATCCGCCCGGCGGATAAACGAAGGGGGTCGGAGTGCCTGCGAGCTTGTATATTGTTTAGGCGGTTTCCCACATCTCCCTAGGTGAATACCGGGCTGGTCCCCAAGTTCCGCCTCAGTTACACGATTCGCAAACATTTCGTAACACTTAACACTTTCACACGTATTACACTATACGCAGACATATTGGGTACACATTTCCTCCCGGGGGACATGGGGTGGCGGCAGGAAGGGCATCCGGCTAGCCCGTAATTACTAACATACCAAATCCGCATTAACAAGCCGACCTTGCCTTTGTGGAACAAACGGATAAAGAGAAAGAAGAAGAAGACGAGTAGCCGACGGGTCTAAGGCGCCTTGATGCGGAGCGAGCGGTTCCTCGCCTTCGGACGTTCGAGCCCTTCGTCGAGCTTGGGTGTGTGTGTTGTCTTTAGGTTAATTTAACTTATTTTTAATAGTTTGTAAGCCTAGGGACTAATAACCAAATCAGTTAAGTCGCATAGACTTACAAACATTTGAACATTTCCTTATTTGTGTTTACCGGTGCTCATCTTATAAGTAAACACGAATCGCTGAATATGATGCTCAGTGAAAAACTCGAGAATGTGTGGAACAATTCTGCTTTTTTTTTCATAAATCCGGTGAAGTATGAGCAAGACTCTCATGAAGTGAAAAAATGCACGAAAAAACCGTAAAAAATCTCTTTCGTTTATACATTCAAAATTCTCTTCTTATGTATATCACAGAACTGCTAAACTACTCGAGTGATTTTTATGAAATATTGCGCCTGTGTTTCAGTAGGCCACTTGATGGCTCAGAGTCTCATTTGAATCCGGTAGGTGACGCTGAAAAACCGGAAAAATTGAAACTGGTGTTTCTGTACAGAAGTCACCACCCCGGATTAGATTCGCATTTCATCCGATTGCGGTAAAATGAGGAAGGACGACGGCTCCATAAATTTCCCTATTGTTCATGGCGGAGGGTACTTTACTTACGGTACAGACGTCGACTAAACTTGCAGTTTTATTCCGATACTGACGAAATTTTATTTACCTGAACTTCAAAGTAAGAGAAAGATCAGTTCACATAAGATTTCGTATGGAGCCTGGTGGAGGTAATTTAAACAGTGACTTCAACACCAATATACGGTTTTACTACGGTTTTGAAGAAATTTGTCACACTTTACTTTCAACACAAGAGGAACATCAAATGTTCAAATGTTTGTATAGCTTATGGGACTTAACTACGGGGTCATCAGTCCCTAAACTTACAAACTAGCTAACACCAAGGACAGCACAAATATCCATGCCCGAGGGGGGATTCGAACCCCCGACCGTAGTGGCTGTGCAGACAGTGACTGGAGCGCCTCAGTCCCCTCGGCCACCGCGGCCGGCGAGGAACATCACTATCTACATAATTATATTTTGACATGTTCCACATTCACAAGGGCCTCCTCAACCTCCATGGAACGAACACGTACTTACAATAGACTTTGACTCAGTTTTACCAATTACCATGAAAGTTAGCTCCTGGTCGTGTTTTTTCTTGGAGAGGGTGTCTATAATTAGCAAGTTATCGTATGGCGCATCGCAAAGGATACTTTGCAATAAACTTTGACTGTGTTTCTCTGGTCACCATAAAAGTTGTCAGATGTACACTGAAGAGCAAAACAAAATTGCTAAACGACGACTGAAGAGAAACGGCCAACGTGACAGAAATGTAACCTTTCCTCATATAGCTGCGGATTTCATTGCTGGGCCATCAACGAGCATCAGTTTGCGAATCATTCAACTACACGTTATCGAAATGACTTTGTGAGCCAAAGGCCCATTCTTGTATCCTTGCTGACTGCCCGACAGGAAGCTCTTCGCCTTGCCTGGGTCAGTTAACACCGACTTTGAACTGTTGGCGAGTGGAAGCATATTGCCTGATCTGACTAGTCTCGTTTCCAATTGTATCGTGCGGATGGACGTGAGCTGGTACGGAGACACCCTCTTTAATCTACGGACCCTGAATGTCAGCAGGAGACTTAAAGCTGGTGGAGGCTCTGTTACGGTGTAGGGCTTCTGCAGTTGGAGTGATGTGGGATCCTTTATAAGTCTAGATACGGCACCGACAGGTAACAAATAAGTACGCATCCTTGGTTATCAACTGCATCCATTCATGTCAACTGTGCATTACAGCAATTCCAGCATGACACTGCGACACCCCACAAGTCCATAGTTGCTGCAGAGTGCCTGCAGGAATACTCTCCTGAGTTGAAACACATCCGCTGGCTACCAGACCCGTGGGAGATGAACATTACTGAGTATCTGTGGGATGCCTTGGAACGTGCTGTTCAGAAGAGACCTGCACCCTCTCCTACTTTACGTATTTAGGGACATTCCTGCAAGATTCATGGTGTCAGTTCCCTCCAGCACTACTTGAGACATCAATCGAGTGCATACGATGTCGTGTTGCGGCTCTCCTGTGTGCTCGAAGGGGCCCTACACGATATCCGGCAGGTGTACTAGTTTGTTTGACCTCTTCAGTGTAAATGAAACACAAAATCGTTGCATTAAGAGGTACGGTGCTTCCTGTGGCGAACCACACCAAAAAGTAATTACATAAACCGTACCAAAAAGATCTGCATCGGTATACATACTCACTGAACCGATTCCTTAAAGAAGTGATTTGTATGCCACTCGAGTGGTAATAAAACGCCTCCACATACAACAACTTAACTTCAGGAAAATGTATTCCATTATGACATTTGCACGTTTCGGCATTTGACGTAGGAAGCTATATCGCAAAGCAGATTCAGAAAATCCGACGTTTTTCATAATGCAGTTCACGTTCGGACAGGCTGTGGAACATGAAAGTTTTCACGTCACAAAAGTCGACAAACTCGGCGTCGACATTGGCTTTCCATCTGCGTACGAGGACGGCTTAAGAGAGTCAAAAACGCTGTCTGCCAGGTAGTTTTTACATTTATTGTGCATTTACAAATACAATCGGCTTGGACGCGAGGCATGTTTTAGCAGATTTACACACATCTCATTTCGAATACGTCGCGCTGTAAAATTTTAATCAGTCTGATATATGGTTCACAGCTTATTTTACACGCTGACCAAGGCCAGCCGACATCTGTCCTCCGCAGTAAGCGATGTCCCTTGTCACGTGTTCGAGCAACAAACATCTGATTCAATTAACGGTGGTGCGATCAAAAAGTTGAGTTCCTACGAACTGGATTAAATCCTGCATTGTTCTACTACACAAGGAGCAACGTACAACATATTGTTCATGATAATATAATTGTCGATCGGGGTCGTTAGAATCGAAGTTCCTTTTGTTAAACACTAGAAGTACCGGATTTTTCTGCACTCCTAGTAGTACCATGTAAGTCATTTTTGACCCTCACTTGGAAACTACAATTTCATTGATATTTAGGTGGTGTTTTGGGTTCTTACATGTTGATATTACATTCAAGAAGGCTCTAATGTACAAGAAAAATATTACTTGTTCTCTAAAATGAAGAGTGCACAGTCAAAAGCAAATTTTCAGAAATAAATGTTATTTTCTTCTTACGTTTTACAGAAGAAATTATATAATCTTCTATCAAACATAATTGAAAAAAGTAAGAAAAACTATTTTTCAATGTTTATCTTTATAGAAAGATTGAAACAGAGTCAAAACTTACAATTTATGCGACTACTAATAGTGTTTTTATCTTTACTGGCATATAAGGTAAGTACCAAGTATTTGCAAAAGAGTCTGAAATGCTACATTTTTCTTGTTTATTGCAATCAAGGTACAAAAGTATAAGAAAAAACAAGTTCAGTCTATAATTGTGTTTGGAAATGTCTAGGAAAAAATAGTTGAAAGTATTTTCTAAGCTGGGGTGGACTGTCATTTCAGACATAGGACAAGAGTTTTGGCTTGGCAGCTTTTGCAACACATATTTGTTGGAGTTGAAACATAAGTTTAAAGTTTCATTCCCCTGTTGCCGTTTATAGGAAACATGATTTTTACAATGCCTTCTATTTCCAGATTAGCCTTTTCCGGTGCCAAGTACTTGCATGGGCAGTTTGCCTCCTCCCTTCGGTTTGCATGGGGAAGAAAGCTCATTTGTTATTCTGAGAACGAATTCTAGGCGTGAAGTCTCCTTACATGTACATAACATAAAAATTGTGTGAGCATTGATCGTTGCAAGGTCAAGAATGTTATAAAAGACATGCCCAGGTCATCGATGGGTGCCAGCTTGGACACTGTAAAGTTCATAAGTAGGTTGTAAGTTTAGGGACTGATGACCCGGCACTTAAGTCCCTTAAGCTTAACAAACATTTTGCGTGCTTACTAGTTCAAAAACTTAGATACAAGAGGTAAATCACTGTCAGATGTATGTATTCCGGTCATTTGATAGATCTAAAATGAAGAGTGCACAGTCAAAAGCAAATTTTCAGAAATAAATGTTATTTTCTTCTTACGTTTTACAGAAGAAATTATATAATCTTCTATCAAACATAATTGAAAAAAGTAACAATAAAATCGTCGTCGTACACTGCAATTGTCTCACTACCAAATTCGTCACTTTATTTCGTCGGTGCACCGTCGATGGTAGAGAATCTCGGCATTCGTGAGACCACATCGCCTTGCGATCGTAGCTTCAATGACGCAAACTCGCCACAATGAAGCACAAGCTGTCACCCGGAATGACTGAGGCCACATGGCTTGACCAAAGGCAAATATACACTGGAAACCTCTGCAGCGGCGACGTGCCTGACGTCTGCCATCATGTCATACAACTATTAGCGTTCTTTCAGACAGAGGTGTGGCTGTTCCGTAGCTTCCCACTGATACTTCATTGGTCCTGTCTGGGGCTAGTCCACAGAAAACTGAAAGCCACAGTTATATATGACTTCACCTGACCTCCAAATTTATCGTATTTCTCGTTATTTTTGTCCTAAAGTGTAATAACATATTCCAACATCTCGCAAATAACGTTGAGACACGTCCAGAAGTTATTTCCCGTCTAAAAACTGGCGTTGCTCATATCAGATTGTGTCAAACTGTGAATAGGTCAGAAATGACCCTTACGATACTACTGGTACAACAGATATATTTTTCATACTTCTAGGTGGCCTGGAAGGGATGAAATTTCTGTGAGTTATAGAACTCTATAAATATTAAAAGTTACGAGAGTGTTTAGTCCTACGAAGAATAAGGTGGTTGGTAGGGCTCTCAAAACACCCATATGGATCAAAAATGAGCCACGTCGTACTTCTAGTGTTAATACGCAACACGAATTAATGGTGGATCGTGTACCCCTACCATCCTCTACGTAGACGCGTTAAAAAATTTTTTAAGCAGCGTTTTGTTTGATGAATGATATCTACATCTACAATTACAGGTTTACCCTGAAACGACATTTACGCGCCTGGCAGACCGTTTATTGAACCGGTTCCATCACATTTCTCTACCGTTCCATTCTCTAATAGGGCGCGAGAAGAAGCAACAGCTAAGTAGTTCTTTTTCGATCTTAATGCTCGTATTTTATTATGATGATCATGTCTCCCTACGTAGTTGAGTGCTAACAAACTGCGTTCACATTCTAAGGAGAAAGTTGGTGAAAGTAGTTTGGCAAGTAGATATCGCCGCAGCGAATAACACTTTACTTTTAACGATTTCCACCCCAAATCGTGCATGATTTCCGTGACGCTCTGTACCCTGTATCTCGGTAGTTCAAAACCAAGGTGCTCTTCTCTGAACTTACTTTATACCACTCGTCAGTTCCACTTGGTGGGGATCCCGCAATGCGCTTCAATCCTGCAAAATGTGTGAGACATGTGTGGTGCAGGCTGTTTCTTTAGTGGAACTGTTATATCTTCTAAGTTTTCTGCCAATGAAACGTAGCCTTTGGTTCGCCTTCCTTACGATATTTTCTGTGTGTGTGGGTGTTTTTTCAATTACAGTTTTTCGTAATAACTCATAGTGTGATGAAGAGAACAGTTGTTGATTACAGATTTCTGATTTCTTCGCGGCATCTAATATACCAAGGATTGCAGTATTGTCCAGTGAAGCCTTCTGGTTTCTATCTCTTGTATTCTTATGCTGCTTAAATATAATAAAAATTTCCTTCGATACCACTTAATGTGTTACGACCGCCCCAGATTTTATTTATGACGAATGTCATTTGTTTAAGTCAGTACTTAGTAGTAAAACAGTTCAGAAAAATTTCCAAGACATTGTAGTTCAGATAAATATGAAAAAAATATAAGATTATTCGCCAAAAGTTTTTTGAAATACATGGTCTCGCAGCTCAGATAACTGTAATAATTATACAAATAAAACTCTTTAAAATTTTTACGCCATATTAAATCGAAGTAGGCATTCTCAAGTGACAATATTCCAATATGAACTAAGTTTTTGAACACAGGACTATTATATTCCTATCCAATATATCAAAGATGAACATGGTCGTAGATATTTCTTTCTCTTGGGATGGAGACGCAGGTGGAAGAGCAGTTCAGTTCTGTTCAAGTACAATATATTCATTTCAAATCAGTATCCCAAAATATCAGCACCTGAATTATCATATCAACTGTTTTAAGCTTCTTATTGAAAAACAGATTTCATCGTGACTAAGGCTGCACCACGGACGACGAGGTGGGCTCCGATGGAAAGGAAAATCAAATAACATAATGGTTTCAACCACAACTGGAGAGAAGCCAACTACTCCGACAGAGGCTACAACACTTCCGTCAAAACTCGCCACTGCTACAGTTTCAGCAACACCCGCTCTAGAAGAAGCTGCAATGTCAGTCACAGAGGTCATGGAAACTGAGCCCGTTAGTCGTAAGCGATGCGTGGCGTTGGCTCTTACCTAAAAAACAGGCGCTAAGTAAAAGAAGCAGCAGCAGCAGCAGCAGCAGCAGCCTCTAGTAAAAGACCGATATGGTCTTGTTCAGCATGACAGGCGGGCGCAGAAGTAAGTTCCAGCGCGGAGGCAGCCACAAGAAACTCCTTTCACGCCATCTCAAACACCGACTCCGCAACTAAAGACGGGAGGCAAGATAAAGACGCCGCCCATGGTCCATCGGCGGAAAAAACCATAGCAGCATTGGTACAGTCGCAACCAGCTAACAGGTATATAAAGTGGAACGACCTCGTTTAGAAACAATGATACAGTCTCCACAGGAGCGTAAACTTTTGCCGATCATTGTGCACTACCGAGGAAAATACATCGACCTATACTAACGGCGTAAATGCCACAATTATTAAAATAAATCAATTCATTATGCCGTGTTCGGATGGATTTACTACCGAAACTCAACGTTACGATCCAATTCTCGGAGGGCCTTTAAAGGGGAATCGCGGATTCTTTGAATGTCCGGGAAACACCCCGCATCGCTACTGACTAAAGATAAATCCACTGGAGAACGCGAAATCGGAGTGGCTGCAGTCATTAGCGATCTAGGACGTTTTCCGGATATTCAAAGAAACCACGATCCCTCTTTAATATGTGTTCAGGAGACTGGGACGAAACGTTGGGGCCGGCGCGGTGGCCGAGGGGACTGAAGCGCTCCAGTCACGGTCTGCACGGCCACTACGGTCGGGGGTTCGAATCCCCCCTCGGGCATGGATATTTGTGTCGTCCTTAGTATAAGGTAGTTGATAAGTAGTTTGTAAGTTCAGGGACTGATGACCCCGTAGTTAAGTCCCATAAGCTTAACAAACATTTGATTTGAACATTTGAAACGTTGGGTTTCCGCAATAAATCCATCGGATCACGGCATAATAATCCGGAATCATTTAGTACCTGCAACGAATGACTCTAAACCTTGGCGAGGAATCACACCTGTCAGTTCACCGTCAAATGATGTCTAAAAGTCATGGTGGGCAATAAAAGATAGAATAAAACTAAGCTGAAGAAATGCCATCTGCATATTTACCGAGCAAGATGGCGGAGTCTTAACACTGGTCGAGCATTCAGGAGAACGGCGTTTCAAAACCGCTTGCCGTCATCCTCATCTCGGTATTCCGTGATTTTCCTAAATGACACCAGGCAAATGCCGGGATAATTCCTTTCGAAGTGCACGGCTAATTTCCTTCCTCATTCGCGGCAAAAATTATCTGATCGTGTGCTCCATCTCTAATGACCGCGATGGGACGTTAAAACCTAATCTTCCTTCCGTCCTTGGATACTAAAATTACACTCAACCTAAACTAATAGTCCAAGCTGGTTACCAGGAAGCAGCGGAGAAACATCCATCTCAGTTATCTGACATCGACTCTCGAGGAGGCTTGTGTTAATTTTCACACCCTTGTGCAAATATTGCATCCAAAGATAATGAGAATCATGCCGTTGTAAATCGCAGTTGTCCCAGACTCCGTCGAGAACAGTAAGCTGTCTTACATCAAGTCGATATGGGTAATAAACCTCACCACTGATAAATCCAAAAGAGGACCAGCATGGTGTTATAAATGCCAGGTAAACTGCCATGTAACACTACACTTGCTGTAAGCACAAAAGTACAGGGAAACAACACAGAACACGCACAACATTTTTCCAAGGATAAACTTCAGTGTTACAGTTGCTGTGGGAATCACGATGCATTACCCCAATCAGCACAAGGAATTGGTGCTGCGAAAAATAGGAGCCTGCTTCGCAGTGGTTGTTACAAATGACAGATATTTCCGTAAAACTACTGACTGTAGTTCAGGCTGTTCCAACAGGCTGCTCCGCGAGCAGGAGCGCACAGCTCGGAGCTGCGGTGGTGGGGGAAGTGACGTCACGCACGCTAGTACACAGCGGGCATAAGGAAACAGACGCGCTCGGTTAGTTTAGCAAAAATGTTTGTAAATCTATCGGACCAAACTGCGTGGTCGTCAGTCCGTAGCTTGCAAACTACTTAAACCTAGGTAAACTAACCTAAGGACAAACACACATACCCATGCCCCAGTGAGGACTCGAACCTCCACGGTGAGCAACCGCTCGGTTAGTTTCCGTCAAGGTATAGTACTGACAACAACAAAAATACAAAAACTTGCAGTCGCGAAAGCCCAGTGTCTACTTCTTTAGAAGAACTGTAAATCTTTACTGACAGAGACGGGCGTCCGCAATATCCATTGTGTCACAAAACGCCGGCCGCGGTGGCCGAGGGGACTGAGGCGCTCCAGTCACGGTCTGCACGGCCAATACGGTCGGGGGTTCGAATCCCCCCTGGGGCATGGATATTTGTGCCGTCCTACTAGTTCGTAAGTAGTTCATAAGTAGTTTGTAAGTTCAGGGACTGATGACCCCGTAGTTAAGTCCCATAAGCTTAACAATCATTTGAACATTTTTGTCACAAAACTCTTCTTTGCGCAAAAAAAAAAAAAAAAAAAAAAAAAAAAAAATTACAGCAATTAATTAATTAATTAAAAATCAATTACAGCATCATTACAATCATCTCACATCTCTATAATTCTTATGTGGAAGCATATTAGATTCGTATTTTCTTGTACTGTCTTTCTAAATAGAAAATCTTAGTACTTGTGCCATTCCTTAAAACAATGTTGGATCGGCCGTTATGCAACAAATTGTTGCCACCGTTTACGGAGTTCTGTGAACATTCAAGACAGGCGACGTTTGGTTAGTCTAGTTATTGACAATTAAGGTGGTGTCTTACTAATTTGCATGATGTAAACTATTATGTGTAGACTAAAATATGCTATGAAGAACGTACTTTTCTCGAAGACAGAAATCCCGGTTCCGGCACACAATTTTAATCTGCCAGGGAGTTTCATATCAGCGCACATTCCGCTGCAGAGTGAAAATTTCATTCTGGATAGAAATACAAATGTTCAAATGTTTGTTAAGCTTATGGGACTTAACTACGGGTCATCACTCCCTGAACTTACGAACTACTTATCAACTACCTTATAATAAAGACGGCACAAATATCCATGCCCGAGGGGGGATTCGAACCCCCGACCGTAGTGGCCGTGCAGACCGTGACTGGAGCGCCTCAGTCCACTCGGCCACCGCGGTCGGCTGGACAGAAATCTTACTTATGAAGTTCACTGTAAAATTCGTATTGTCATATTTACGATTGAAATGGTGATACAGGGATCCGGTTCAACGTTTTAAATTAGTAGGTAATAATCTGGCTTCTTTTCATAGTCTAGCAATAACTTCTAAAACCTATGACTTCTTCGTTAAAAAATAATAGGAAAATTCGTTATATGTGTTATAATTGAAACTCCTTACGTTGGTTTAATGAAATAGTCACTCAAAATGTAAACTATCACTAACATTCCAGTGATGAAATCAAATCGTTTTACATTAATTATAATAAAGAAAGACATAATATTATCCAGGAGGATTGACCTGGTGTTACGTGCTCACGGGCGAGCGCGCGAGCTGGGACAGCCTGCTGTAGTATGACAGAGAACGCACACATTCCATTTTTCATCCCAGTAATCACACTTCCAAAGCTTCTTGTAATTGAAACAACACTTATAAAGAGAACAAATCTTCGACGCAAAATTCCGAAGTTCATGAAATTTTTAAACATCCTATCCTATATATTGAAGCTTTAAAGCGGTCTGGTATGTGGTATTCCACGGTGGTACTAATGTGAATGAAGCCACATGTTGCATCAGATCTGTTAACACCAACTATAAACAGTAGATATCGTAGTCTAATTGAATAAAAATAGCATGTTGAGAGAAGCAGGAGAATTCAAGTAATTTCTTGCCAAAGAACGGTTCGACCTCTGTCTGAACATGGACTCATTTAAAGGTCGATGCCAACGTAAGAGCAGCAAATTCTTGATGTTTCAGAAATGATCGTCCGCCTGCAGGCGTTAGAACGGCTATCTACATAAAGAAAAAGATTCATCAACCCCTCCTACAACTACCAGGTCTGAAGACATCAAAATGAACTGTAAGCCAATCAACATAATACAAGGGAGAATTACCTTTGTATGTGCCTACACATTTCACGAGTATTTATCAATCTCCACAATATCCATATACTAACATTTTGGAATAGAACATTTACTGATGAAGATTTTAGTGCAAAAATCATCACTTGGAATTCCACGGCGAGTAACAATAACGCCCGCTAGGTTCTACGCGTCGTGGAAGAGAACGACGCCATGGCCATTAGCACCAAGTGCTGTACCGTCCCCGGAGGAAGACCACGCATCTGAGATACAGTTACATCTGTACGGCTACTCTGCAATTCACTATAAAGTGCCCGTCAAGTATTTATCGAACCATGTTCATACTGTGCCTCTACCTTTCCACTCTAGAATACCGCACGAGTAAAACCAACACCTAAATCAATTTCAAAGCGTCCATTTCCTTTGTCGATCATCTCAAGGCTGAATATGGCATTTAATCCAGGCATATTACTACACTTAACACACGTAAGGACATAGAAGACAATAACATTATACGTCAGAAGACACAACAGTTTAAGGCGCTCCAGTCACGGTCAGCACGGCCACTGCGGTCGGGGGTTCGAATCCCCCCTCGGGCATGGATATTTGTGCCGTCCTAGTTCGTAAGTAGTTCATAAGTAGTTTGGAAGTTTAGGGACTGATGACCCCGTAGTTAAGTCCCATAAGCTTAACAAACATTTGAACATTTTGAACACAACAGTTTGTGGAGAAAGTGAGCATATTTTTAACAGAGGAGGGTGTGGAGAAATGTCAAATAGTGGAACAGTGGACGAGAGTAAATTCCAATATGAAGATCTTGCCACAGAAAACAAACAAAAAAATTACCAACTCCTTGATGTTTACTTCTGTTGGTAATATAAACTCTATATCAGAAGGATTACTGATTTTGTAAGACTAAACCACAAGTGAAGGTACAGAATCATTATTTCATCGTGAAACTTCACTCTAAGTTTTATAATCAATTTACTTACGTATAATCCTATGTTGCAATATGCTTGGCGAAAGCCAAGGTATGACATTGACATACGAACATTATCATTTGAAAATGTAATTACGGTGGCTTTTGATACTGGAATGCGTGAATGCGAAAGTGATTTGGAATGTGATAACGTGGCTTTAGTGAGGTGTGCTCATTGTCCTCTCCCACTTTGTTTTAACCACTTCATTGAAATCCCGAATCTGTAGTTTGAGGACTAACATAAGCACTTTCAGGTGTGTGGTACTGCTGTATATGTCTATTTTGAACTATTGAAGTACTTGAAGCAGGGAGTTTTTGGCGCTGCTGAATGAATATGTAATGATACACTGCCGACGTTCAGTTAGATAATAATTTCTTTCTGATGGTAATAATATCGTATTTGTTTCTCTCTGTTAAAATTTTACTTGAGGTACAATGCAACGTTTTGCATGGAAATGACGCACACCACTGTCCTGTTTATGTTTGTCCCTTTTTAATGGAACCCGAAACCCCACCGCACTATCACGCATGGTAAAAAATCTGCAACCTACACGTTCGCAGAACCGTTTCGTACTCTGATTCAGACCTTCCAGTTTGGCTCTGTAGCAAAGGTCAGCAATCGGTCCTGTCGGCGATGCTAGGAAAAAAAAAAAAAAAATCTGCTCTCTCTGCATTTCGCTATCAAGACTGCCCGTCCTCACCAATTCAGACGCCATAAAACAGAGAGAATCTCTTCCTACCCAAAGTGAAAAACTTCATTTTCGAGGTCATGAGCCACCAGCTGTAGTCCACCTTTGAATTTGTTGCGCTACCTAGTCGCGATTTGCATGCAGAACAGGGCGAGCTCTGACGCAGTGTGGCTGTGCATTGTGTTCAAAATCTTTAGCCTATCCTACACCGGATTCAAACGGCTCTGGGTACTTCTCACACAAATGTGAATGTTGTTTGAGAGTCTCCCAAACACTAATTTGAAGAACATTGTCTTCTCCAGTAAGATTGAAGAGATCAAATAAGTCAAGGCCAAATATGTTTGTACAGTGCCGGTCACTCAGTACGTGGAAGAACACAAACTTTATTACCTCTCTGAAAGAGGCCGGCAAACTATATACGCCAAGTACAAGTATGGACTGCCCATTGTAGACAAACGGCATAGAGGTAGATCTGCGCCGCGGCGGAGTGGCCGAGCGGATTGAGGCGCTGTGCTCCGATGCGCGAGGCTGCTCCCCGTCGGGGGTTCGAATTCCCCCTCGGGCATGGACGTTTGTGCTGTTTTTAGTATAAGGTAGTTCATAAGTACCTTGTAAGTTTATGGAGTGATGACCCCACAGTTAAGTACCATAAGCTTAACAAACATTTGAACATTTTTTTGGTAGATCTGCGTAGGGGCGTGTTTCGGAGAAGTTTCTGTTTTTATTATAAAGTGAATCTGAGGAACCAGTGTCTAGTTGCAACTTAACTCGGCTACACGCAAGGTAACAATCAGTTTATTACCTTTACGGCGAAGCACCTGGGAGGGTTTCCTAGTAGTGAACGTACTTGCAGTAGTTCCGTTCAGTTGCTCGGCCGGGCGAGCAGTCATAGCGTTAATGTTCTGCTTACTCGCGCACTGCCGCGTGTTCGCCGCGGTGGAGTAGCCGAGCGGTCTAAAGCACCTCGCTGCCGAGCGCGCGGTTGCTTGCCGTGGAGGTTCGAATCCTCCCTGGGAAATGGGTGTGTGTGTGTTTGTCCGTAGGTTAGTTTTCCTAGGTTTAAGTAGTTTGTAATCTACGGACTGATGATCACGCAGTTTGGCCCGATAGATTTACAGACATTTGAACATTTGTACAGACAGCCGCGTGTTCGTAGGGCAGCGCCGAGCACTGTCTTGTCGTAAACACACGCTCTGAACGTGGCCTACCTTGCCACAGCTATAGCAACTCGCCTGCCGGCTTGGGAATTGTGAGTGCTTGTGCCAAGTGAAATATCGCGGACACGATTTCCGCATTTTCTGCTGAGCACCTCTACGTTTGCTGCGAGATTGAAATATAGTACCCTTGCGCTTCGACTTTGCCTTGATTTTATTCCCTGTTTTGTCTGTGTTTTGACCTATTTCTTGAAACTATATTCACACAGGAAATCACAGGATTGTCAAAGTTCACCTCCGTAATATCTGCTTAGCTTTGTAATTCAATTATGTAAACCACAGTTTGCAAGTCCGAATCTGACAATTTGAGTTTGGCATGGCGAATCCTAGCAACCGGAACGTTAGGTGTGATAGCATCCCTTAACATAAGATAACTTTAACTTGCCGAAAAGTGTATTTAAATTTACAATGTCTGGTGATCTAATGCAACACAGAATTGAGAGTCACTCTTACTGAGATTTGCTTTATACAACCTGGCGATGCGGTGGCGCTAAGAACTATGCAGAGACGTATCCCAACATGTTGCAATCATTGGTCGATGCACTTGCATTGGATGCGTCGATACACTGTCTCGATCATGTTACCAACTGTTGTAATATTAATTATTACTGTTATTATTACAAGTAAAAATGATACCGAAACGTGAATCAACAGAACCAAATGCATTAATTATTTCAAAATGTTCAAATGCTTGTAGAGTCTATGGGGCTTAACTACGGGGTTATCAGTCCCTAAACTTACAAACTACTTATGAACTACTTACAACTAAGGACGGCACAAATATCCATGACCGAGGGGGGATTCGAACCCCCGACCGCAGTGTCTGTGCAGACCGTGACTGGAGCGCCTCAGTCCCCTCGGCCACCGCGGCCGGCATTAATTATTTCTAGAACTTTGTACGTATGCATTATTTTCAATTAAGCTTTGCTTCCCGTGTGTGGGATGTGCTCTAAAATATTCAGTAACTTTCCGGGCAACACTCATTCAACCAGCCTAATATCAGGCAACACCAAAGCCCCACAATTCCGTAAGCGGCCATTATGGTGGAAAATTTCCGCGTCAACTTTAAATGTGCGGAAGACTCTTTTTTTATTAGAGTGTGTATTCATTCAACTTAAGTCGCTTAAACTATGTCTCATTTAAATATATAACTACAAAACAGCTTCGGACTCTTTGAATATACAGCAACTATCGGTTGTGTGTAAATTTATTACACATATGGTGTAGAGATCGGCCAACAGCGTTTCTTCTTCCTAACTAAACCGAATTATAACATTCAGTTTTTTAGCGTTCTAATGGCAGCATATAAACGGAATTTATCGTGAGACACAATTTTTGCCACTTTCTCATTATATTCTACGGTGGTGAAACTTTTTACGAACATTAATTTCGGAAGAGTCTTACAACACTTTACGTCTTTGAGTGCCTGCTGTATTCTCCAATATTTAGGTATTTTATAGCATCAATAAAATGAGACAGAGCTGCCTGGACCAGCTACTGTTAAAAATCGACTGTGAAAATGAAATAGCCCATCAGATACATAACTGTAAAATAGCGTCTTACCTTGTGAATACAACAACCAGCCACTACCAAATTCTTTTAAGTACATGAAGTGTACCACAACTTTTTCTTAACTAAGTGTACGTAACATTAGCATTAGGGTAACTAGCACGTATACTGGCATTTTTAATGCTGTAAGCCAGATACCTTACAGTAGCGTAAACTGTTCAAAAGTCAGCAACTGTCACAGTAGGGTTCAACTTCACAATGTTACAAGTTGCTAATATTAATTTTATTGACCAAAATTCGAAGTGCAATGAGGCAACTAATCTCGTGTCCCCAATAGTCATTTTACACATCATAAAATGAAACTTTTTTAACTTCCTGTCCACTAGTACTGCCTAAAGTTACTCATTTTTAAGAGTTACCAGTATTGTAAAAACCTGTTACTTATTTCATTGAATACGATATTGTCTTGATTGGCAGCTTGTTAAGCAAGAGTAACTATCTCTGAACATAAGTAGTAGGGCTATTTGTATTTCCGACAAATATAAATGGGAAGACAGTTTTCGCTGATTTTGTTCCTTTCTTAAAACGATTTGTGCAGTTAAACGCTGATCAGCTCTTCGCCATCGAGCTTCATGTACACTACAGTAGTCAAGCAATACAGACGTGACTATGAATTGGATATATATACCGCAGTAGCTATACAATACATGATTTATCTCCTAACAACACTCGTATTTATCTGACGCTTACCCCTATCATGGCGGCCGGCCGAAGGTTCAAATTATCCTGCGACAGTAGCGCCGTTAGTGAGTCTAGTTATTTTTTACAAGGACTTTGGGCAACACCCATACGTACTGCTAACGTTTGGTGTCTGCTTTCCAGGTGTGCTGTCGTCGAGTCCTGCCGCCAGGGGACACCTGGCCCTGCTCGTTGCCACCTGTCGTCGCTGTTGCTTGCCTCCAGCCCAGCCAACACCGTCTAGATACAAGGCCTCACAACAGTCAATGTCACGTCACACCGATAGCCAGCCATCGCAAGCTCACTGGATGGCGCTACGAGGCAGTGGGTGGTGCCCCAGCGGCCAGCCGCTCAGCTAGCGATGGTAGCCTAATGGTGTGACGTGACACGAACTAGTTGTGACGCCTTGTAAGTAGACGGTGATGGCCTAGCCTAGCCCAGCCTGCCGCGCCGTATCCGGATCGAGGTACTGCTGCGATCTTTTCCCAGGTGCCTGCCGCTGCCAGTCTCCTGGGACGTGCCGAGGATCGGTACCCCCCTCTTCGCTGCCGCCGAGTAGCCGCCTCTTTCTGAGAGCCCCGCCGTCCGTCCCCCACCCAGTCCTGGGGTGGGACCGGCCGACTCCAGTTCCTCGTCCGCTGTCGCCGCTGCCGACGCCCCGCTGCTGCTGGAGGCCTCCAGCCGCCCCCCACTCCCCGAGCCTCTCCGCAGTCCTCACCGCCTGCCCTGCGGTTGACGCGGCACCTCCGTCATCGTCATCATTTCTTCCTCTCGGACTGTCCCCCTTTCTTCCTTCTAACGTTCACCCCGCTATCTACGTTTCAATTCCAATATGAGTAACATTCCTACCACTACCACCTCCATTTTCTACACCACCCTCACTGCTGCCCACACCACCACTACCTGGAGCTCAACCTACGCCCACCCCTCCCACAACATCCCCCTTTATGTCGTCCTCTTCACCACCACCACAGCTTCCCAACTCCCATCTCCTCCTCTCCTCACAAGTCTGCGGTATCAGACACCCTGCAATCGCCTCCACACTCATCGACACAACAGTCCCCCCCCTCCCGCCATATCCCTCTTGACACCATCCCTCTACCATCCTCCTCCTCTACCTCTTCCGATGGCGCCTGCTGCAGAAAATCTACCAAGGGCGTAAGTGTGGAACGCTCTCCTGTTTCCACCAAAAGGTCTCCGTCCCCTTCCTCCTTCTTCTGTCCAACAACAACAATTTGCCAGCGCTATGGAGACTTCCCCCATCCCTCCCGTCCCACCTGCTCTCCCCCCCTTTCTTTCTCTCTCGACCTGCTTCATTGACAACAAACCTCTCTCTCTTGAGATTCGTAAGTACCTCCTCGCTGCCCCCATCGCCCGAATCATTCCACATAGGGACTTCGTACTTATCAAATCAACCAGCCCCTCCTCCCACACCAAAATCTTTCAGCGTCTCCCCAGTAGCCAGTTTAGCCCTTATACAACCCTGACTCCCTACTAGGCCTCTTCCTCTCCCCGCCAGACCCTGTCTCCATGCCGCCCTCCCACCCTCACCTCTGTGATCACAAAGCTAAGTTCGTCGATATCAGAGGAGGAGCTGTTGGGACAACTCAATCCGATCTCCGATATCTCCATCCAGTCTGCCATGCGGATCCATAATGCCACCGGCACCACCTACTTGATGCAGATTTTCACCGAATCTGCATCATCCATCGATTGCCTCCTCCTTGAGGGGGCGTTAATCTACGATCGCCGCCACAAGGTGGAACCCTCCTGCTTCCAATCCTAGTCCTACTGCTGTGCCAGGTGTCTCGTTTATAACGACCCCCTGAGACAGAATTGCTGTAACCCCCCCCACCTGCACACAATGTAAATCCTCCCACCTCCACAAATACTGCCCCAACCTAGCCTCGCCTCCTTATATATAACAGCTATGGTGGCGCCACTCCACCTACTGCTACAAATGTAAATCTGTCCCTGCCCCCACCTCTCTAGAACTCACTGTTCCTGATTGTCCTGTCAATCCCTCAATGCATCCAAACAACTCCTTGTGTCCCCTCCCACCATGGATATCGTCATCCAGCTCGAAACAACTATCCTTCATAACATCCATCCCTTCCAGCATCCATACAACCTCCAACAGATTGCCCTCGCTGGCCACTTAGTCTTCCAGCGTGAAACATACACCACCTTTTCCTGTTACTTTCCCATTTCACCTTCCCCAGCTATTTACCCTAGTCTAACCACACCTTAACCCTTTTTCCGTCTACCCCTTCCCTCCCCCTCTTCTCCCCTGCAGACCCCAATAGCAAGCTCCTTCTATACCTTCCTCTACCACAACATCTGATCCCTGCCCACCAACAAACACCTATTTATGCATACCCTCTTCTAACACCACTTGGATACCTTCCCCCTCAACGAAACCTTCATAAAACCCCGTCGTCCCATCAGTACATCTTCCTACCTCCTCCATCACACTGACGGTCGTCATCCCCTCACCTGTGGTGGAATGGCGACAGGCCACCTCCGCCATCACCTCATCTGGCTACAACCCATCCTTAAGATCCCACTGAACACCTGATCCTTAGCTTCTTTCTCTCATCCCTCACTGTCACCATATATGTCCACAGCACTGTTCCCCTCCCTTCCTTCATGACCTGTGTGGATGCTACAGACCTAAACCTTTCTATACAAACATGTGGCTGGGTACACATTTCCAGCTTTGTCCATTCGCAGTTGATTTCATATATTCTGTGAATACTAAACCTTCCTTCCCGTCAGCCTGCCGAACTCCAGCGGTGGCGTCAGATTGTCACCACATCTCTCCAGGGTGACATCTTTCCTCTTCTCCACACTACCCACCCCAAAAACAATACCATCACCGACGTCGTCCAGCCGTCTCCTAACCTCCTTGGGCACCTTACGGTGGAAATCCTACACCTAATAGGCAATGGCCACACCCTAGTCCTACTCACCCTCGATCACCGCGCCTGCTTCGCCCGCTTTCCCCATTCTAGACCCCCTCCCAAACTAGACCATGATTACTCCCATGCCCACTGGGACACCTACCGTGGCTCCAAAGATACCTCGCTCGATAGTCACCACCTGTCACTCCACACAGCTGACGATACAGACCATGCCTCCTCGTTTCTCCACCAGACCGTTGCTTATGTGGTCCAGGACCACATCCCTAACAAAGACGTCTATCCCCATAGTTCCACACTCCGTCGACACGCCGACCTCCTCGTACATGAATCCCGTCAAATCTACAGCTCCATCCTCCATAACCGTGACTGTGATACTCTCATGTGCTACTGTCAAATCCAACGACAAATTAGAAGCCTCTTGTCCGCAAAAAACCACCGGGACTGGAAGCCAGACATGCACCCGTCTTAATTCTGTGCTCCCCATCAGTTCCTCCAAGTACTGGTGCGCCTTCCACCGCCTTACTGGCTGTCTCTCCGTGCCCCACTAACCACTTCTCACCGCGGCGGAGCGGCCGAGCGCATTGAGGCCCTATTCTACGATGAGCGAGTCCGTTCCCCGTCGGGGGTTCGAATCCCCCCTCGTGCATGAATGTTTGTGTCGTCTTCAGTATAAGGAAATTTATAGGTAGTTTTCAGGCTTAGGGACTGATGACCCCGCAGTTAAGTCCCTTAAGCTTAACAAACATTTGAACATTTGAACTAGCCACTTCTCCATGACGACCGTCACTTCCCTGACAATGCCACCAAGTCTGAATACTTTGCCTTCTACGTCTCCGAAGTTTTCTCCAATCCTGGAAATCCCCACTTTGATTACTCCCACTTCCCTAATGTCCATGAGCTTACTGACACCTGTTCCCCACTCATCCTGGCTTCCAGTACCTGGAACACAGCCCCCCCCCCCACAACCTCGGAATCAAATATGCCCATCACCACCCATGACATTGTCGACACCCCTTGCACTAAACGTAACACCGTCCCCAGTTATGACCGGCTTATCTATAGGCACCTTCGGGCCTGCACTTCCTCTTTCCATATTACGTTGGAAACTATTCTTTATCTACATACACCCTTTGTTATATGGGAAAACATGTTCCGGACATGTAAAAGTGCTGCCAGTCTAACAGTCATTTTTGTTATTATCATAATTATTAATGTTACAGTTATTATTATTATTATTATTATTATTATTATTATTATTATTATTATTACTACTATTACTACTTTCGCACGTGTGGTGAAGCTTTCTCATTATTCTTGTGTTCCGATTATTTCTCTTTATGCTTTGAAACTACAAATATATTCCACAGTTTCGCTAATTTCAAATAAACGATGCAAAAGCGAACTACCAATAACACACTGCTATAAAGTACGCAGTCCTTTTACATGTCAGGAGCACGTTGCCCCATACTACAACTGCTAACGTAGTGCAAAAAAAAAAAAAAAAAAAAAAAAAAAATACTATGAGCAGGCCTTGAACCCAGAAGCCTCGGTATAAAAAACCAACGCCCCACCAACTTGTACATATCATACTTTCACAGTTAAGCTTTTCCTGTACTGCGTAGATTATGTGTTACTTGTATTATAATAGTTCATCCACGTTCTCCTGGACAACAGCATATAACATTAATTATAAAGGAGTTTTGATTGATATTCAATCGATAAACGTATGGTATTAATCTGATAGTCTGACATCTGGCGGTTGGGCGTTATACGCGAATTTCAGTTATGATCTGTAACGTGCCTCGGCACTATTTGAAGGTTTTGACACCAAATGACGAATGTTGTACACACAAACTTGGTCTACGTCAGGATAGCTACACTAGTTCGTTCCATGTCGGCTGTGAGCTCAGTACTAAACTCGGGAGATAGGGTGGCAATGAAACAGTGGTCCAGTATAACAAAACAGTTTATTGACATTCGAACTTACAAACGGCCGGAGGCGAGTGGAGGGTGCGTGTGCGCTGTACGCGCTGAGGTGGCGTCCAGCTGACGCCACGAGCCTCGTAGTAGCTGACGCTGCTGGTGAGGCAGCCCGCCGGCTGCTACGCCTCTGTGCTGGTAAGTCGAGGTATCGTCCTCGCACTGCCCCACGCCGCCGCCGCCGCACAATGGCTCACAGTCGCCGTCTCCCGCTTTACGCCACGTTTTCCTGTAGTTAAGAGCGCATGGCTTCGTTTGTCGTCTGCGCTGGCGTCTGCTGGCTGGCCAGAGACAAGCTTACTTACCAAGGTGGCGAGGTGGCCGTGTTCTTAGTGTCATAACAACCTAATCTTGGAAGAAAGAGGTGACAGGAGACCTCTCTTTGTTTGTGTATCTATCGGACCAAACTGCGTGGTCATCAGTCTGTAGCTTACACACTACTTAAACTAAGGTAAACTAACTTAAGGAACACACACACACACACACACACACACACACACACACACACACACATGCCCCAGGGAGGACTCGAACCTCCGACGGCGAGCAATCGCGCGCTCCACAGCGAGGCGCCTTAGACCGCTCGGCTACTCCACCGTTGCGGAGACCTCTCTGGGAGCGGTTGAAGAGGGAATTGTCTTGGTCAGGTAGCAAGGTTTGGTAAACACTAGTCTCTGAACGCACTCTGCGTCGCTATCAGCGGTCTCTACATCCGGTGTATGGCGGGGGGAGGTTTTTCCCGTGGCGTTATAGCTTTACTCTTGATTCTGGCTCCTACAACCGTGGAAGTAAGCACTCCACCAAATTAAGCTGAGGGGAAGGCATGCTGTTAGGAATTTGCTTTCCTTGTGATCAGGCAGTCTTGGTTTTCAGTGATAGGTCTCTTGAGTAATTCTTTCGCTATGTGAGGCGAAGTGTTTCTTAATTTACAGAATTCGAGTAAATTCAGTGTAAATTTATTATTTGTATTTTCATTCCAGTGATGATTGTGTGTCTGGTTTTGCTCAAGTTAGAATACTCGTGTGTGGCCTTCAGCCTTTGTGTAAACCTAGTATGTATGAATTTCCTTCGTGTTTTAACTAATGTTTCTGTTCGCGTCTGTATCTGCGAGTATGCTAAATATTTCTCAGATTTTCTAGCTTGAGTCCATCTTTCCTGTCTTGTAGACCAATTGCACCATGTGCTTTCGTAAAGGTCATTACTTCGCCTTCAGCCATGGTTTTATTAATACCAGCTTTCTTCTATACGAATTCTTGTGTGTACTCTATTCACTTATTCAGAATTAATTTCCTTTGTAAATTTTATGTAATTAAAAAAAATGTTCAAATGTTTGTATAGTCTATGGGACTTAACTGCGGGGTCATCAGTCCCAAAACTTACAAACTACTTATGAACTACTTACGAACTAGGATGGCACAAATATCCATGCCCGAGGGGGGATTCGAACCCCCGACCGTACTGGCCGTGCAGACCGTGACTGAAGCGCCTCAGTCCCCTCGGCCACTGCGGCCAACTTTATGTAATTCACAACGGTTGTACACCACGTGGTACTTAAGAATAGTATGCTGCTGCCTTCCCACACAGGAGTACGTTTAGTGGACAGTATCCTTAAAATTAGTGATCAGAAATATTTAGCCAAGCATGGAATGTATATCGGAAAGATAGATCGGATACAACTGGAGGAGGAGTGTTCAACGCTGTGGACAAAGATATTGTTTCTACTGAGATCAAAGTTGAAAGTAACTCTGAAGTTATCTGGGCACGTATAACAGGTCTAAAAGAAGTAAAGTTAATATTTGGCTGTTTTTACCGGCCCCCCAGTGCTGCTGTAGCAGTTTTAGAATAATTCAAAGAAAGTCTACACCAGGTAGTGCATAGGTATCCGGGCCATGTAATATTAGTCGGAGGAGACTTCAACCTTAAGAGTATAGATTGGGACCTCACTAGTTACATTTTAGGCGGTACAGACAAGCAGTCTTGCGAGCTACTTTTGGACACATTCTCCGAAAACTGTCTTGAGCAGTTAAACCGGCAACCCACGCGCAATGGAAATATTCTAGACCTTATAGCCACAAACAGGCCTGATCTTATTAACGATGTCTGTGTAGAGACAGGAATTAGTGATCATGATATCGTCATAGCGTCGATGGTGTCCAAAGTTCATAAACCAATCAAGAAGGCTAGGAGCGTGTTTTTGTTGGGAAGAGCCGATAAGCAAATGTTACGATCGCATTTAGAAAATGAATGGGCATCGTTTAATTCCGGGACTATGGATGTAGAGGAATTGTGGACTAAATTTAAGTGCATTGTTAATAAAGGGTTAGAGAAATATGTGCCAGTAAAGATGATTAAGGCTGGAAAAGATCCACCCTGGTATAATAATAATGTTAGAAAGCTGCTGAGAAAGCAAAGGCTGTTACACTCTCGATTAAAAAAAGAACACGCTGATGATGACAGGCAAAACTTAGTAGAGGTTCGTGAGTCTATAAAAAGATCAATGCGCGAAGCATACAATAATTATCACAGCCATACCTTAGCAAAAGATCTTTCCGAGAACCCGAAAAAATTCTGGTCTTATGTAAAATCGATAAGCGGGTCAAAGCCCACTGTCCAGACTCTCGTTGATCATTCCGGGGCAGTAATAGAAGAAAGCAAACGGAAAGCTGAAGTTCTAAATTTAACCTTTAGGAAACCTTTCACGCAGGCGGACCGCACAAATGTACCATCATTTGATCAACGTACTAATTCCGAAATGGGTGACATAGCAATAGGTATTTCCGGTGTAGAGAAGCAGCTCAGAGAGCTAAATACGAAAAAGTCTGTTGGTCTGGATGGAATACCAGTTCGGTTTTACAAAGACTATTCTGCGGCATTGGCCCCCTACTTAGCTTGCATTTATCGCGAAACTTTAATTCAGCGCAAAGTTCCTAGTGATTGGAAAAAAGCGCAGGTGACTCCCGTGTATAAGAAAGGAAAGAGAACTGACCCATACAATTACAGGCCAATATCATTGACATCAGTTTCATGTAGAATTATGGAGCATATTCTCAGTTCGAATATAGTAAATTTCCTTGAAACGGAAAAGCTTCTTTCCATGAATCAGCACGGGCTTAGGAAACATCGTTCATGTGAAACTCAGCTTGCCCTTTTCTCACATGACATCTTGCGAGCCATGGACGAAGGGCAACAGGCAGATTGTGTTTTTCTCGACTTCAAAAAGGCGTTCGACGCGGTGCCACACTGCAGACTGCTAACGAAGATACGAGCTTATGGAATAGGTTCATAGATTTGTGACTGGCTGGAAGACTTTCTAAGTAATAGAACACAGTACGTTGTTCTCGACGGCGAGTGTTCATCAGAGACGAGTGTATCGTCAGGCGTGCCCCAGGGGAGTGTGATAGGACCGCTATTATTTTCTATCTATATAAATGATCTGATGGACAGAGTAATTTGTAATTTGCGGCTGTTTGCTGATGATGCTGTGGTGTATGGGAGGGGTAGTCTGTAACTGACTGTAATAGCATACAGGATGACTTAGACAAAATTTCTAGTTGGTGCGAAGAATGGCAGCTAGCTCTCAATGTAGAAAACTGTAAGGTGATGCGCATGAGTAGAAAAAGCAATCCCATAATGTTCGAATACAGCATTAGTAGTGAGCTTCTTGATGCTGTCGCGTCATTCAAATATCTGGGCGTAACATTGCAGAGCGATATGAAATGGAACGAGCATGTAAGGACAGTTGTGAGTAAGGCGGACAGCCGACTTCGGTTTATTGGGAGAATTTTGGGAAGATGTGCTTCACCTGTAAAGGAGACCGCGTATAAAACGCAAGATCACAAAGACAAGATAAGAGAAATTAGGTCTCGTTCGGAGGCATATAGGCATTCTTTCTTTCCTCGTTCAATTTGGGAGTGGATTAGGAAAGGAAATGCCTAGTAGTGGTACAGTGTACCCTCCGCCACGCACCTCACGGTGAATTGCGGAGTATGTATGTAGATGTAGTAGATGAAGACACCTGCCATCTTGTCAAGACGCCACCGACGCTTCGTTTCGCCGCTGTTATCGAGTGTTCCTGCAGAGTAATGTACCACCAAGCATTATGCGCATTTCTGTGAATGAATGAATGTGCCTTCAGCTACCCATTGTGTGTTTGCAAATTTCCTCCTATGTAACCTCCATATTCATAAAGGGCAGAAACAATTTTATAACAGACAGTAATTATATTATTTAATTCACTTTTGTACAAGGTGTGTGCTTAATTTGGTCTCTTCATATTTAGTTGCTTGTTCATTTTTCTGAATAGATTATGATTTTAAAGAATCAAACCTCAGCTTTATGATTTCATGGTCCCCGCCCCATGCTTAATTATTTATTCATTTATTTTTTAACATTGATTTTGTGTTTGTTAAAACGTTGGCTGCTCCATTAAGGAGTGAGCAGTCAGATAAATTTCCGTTGTGCATATACTGTGGCGACTCATAAAGTAATTTAGAACAGCAGTGAGCGTTTTAACTTACATTAGCAGATCTTAACTGCCCGAGATCTTGCTTATTTTAACAATCAGGCCACTTTCAAACTATTTTTTTCTCAATTTTTTTTTCAGAATAAATTTTTATGTCATGTTGTTTTACCTACCGAGTGGTTCGTGAAAACGGTTTTCAGACTTCATGCTAATAAATCATTTACACACATTATTGAACAATCCATGATCTATTAAATTTGTAATAAATGGTACACAAGGAATTACGTAATTGTAACATAAATAAATATCACTTCAGCAAAAGGTTTTGTATTACTGAATCCCTAGTTATTATATGATGCAAGTACTTCCTCCTGTGATGGCGACTCCCCGACAAGACTTTGCGACCCCCCTGTGGTCGCGACCTACAGGTTGAAAAACAGTGCTGTAATGTATTTATACACCATACACATGTGCGATTTTCGGCTATAGTCAACGCCATAGTCTCTGGTAAATACCAGTACAAGCATTTTACATATATACAGTACACTGTATGACAAAAAGTATCCGGTCTGCCCCAGAAACATAGTTTTTCATATGAGGTGCATTGTGCTGCCACCTACTGCCAGGTACTCCATATCAGCGACCTCAGCAGCCACTAGTCAACGTGAGAGAGCAGGATGTGGCGCTCCACGGAACTCACGGACTTCGAACGTCTGTACGCGAGATTTTCACAGTCCCAAACATCCGTCGGTCCACTGTATCTGATTCATAGTGAAGTGAAATCGTGAAGGGCACGTACAGCACGAAAGCGTACAGGACGACCTCGTATTTTGAGTGACAGAGACCGCCGACATTTGTAGTAGGGTCGTACAGTGTACTAGGCAGACATCTATCCAAACCATCACACAGCAATTCCAGAATGTGTCTGGATCCGCTCCAAGTACTCTGAAAGTTAGGCGGGAGGTGAGAAAACTTGGATTTTATGGTCGAGTGGCTGCCCATAACCCACAGATCACGCAGCTCAATGCCAAACAAAGCGTCGCCTGGTGCAAGGCGCTTAAACATTGACAACTGAACAGTGCAAAAACCTTGTTTGGAGTAACGAATCACGGTACACAATGTGGCAATGCAACGGCAGGCTGATGGTATGGCGAATGCCCGGTGAACGTCATCTGCCAGCGTGTGTAGCGCCGACAGTAAAATTCGGAACCGGTGGTGTTATGGTATGGTCGTGTTTTCATGGAGGGAGCTTACACCCCTTGTTACGAGGCATGTCCACAAAGTAAGTTCCGTTTGCTTATATAAAACAAACGTGTACAGATACAGAAAAAAAATATTTATTGTACAAAAATCTACAACTGTTAAACTACTTTTCTACATAGCTTCCGAAATTTTCTAGGCACTTGTCATAGCGTGACACAAGTTTTTCCATGCCTCCTTCATAGGAGGTTGCCGCCTGTGTATTCAACCATGTGGTAACATTCAGCTCGTCATCATCGTTGAAGTGTTGTCCACCGAGGACAAATTTTAGGTGTAAGAAGAGGATTACTGTCAAAAGATGTTTTTTTTTCACGATAATGCCCGACCTCACACGCCGAATGCGACCAAACAACTCTAACAGAAATTTCAATGGGAACTGTTTGATTATCCTCCATACAACTCGGAACTCGCTCCTAGCAACTTTCATCTCTTCTTACACCTAAAATCTGTCCTTGGTGGTCAACACTTCAACGATGATGACGAGCTGAATATTACCACATGGTTGAATATACAGGCGGCAAGCTCCTATGAAGGAGGCATAGAAAAACTTGTCACGCTATGATAAGTGCCTAGAAAATTTCGGAAGCTATTTAGAAAAGTAGTTTAACAGTTGTAGATTTTTGTACAATAAATATTTTTTCTGTATCTGTACACGTTTGTTTTATATAAGCAAACGGAACTGACTTTGTGGACATGCCTCGTATTTTGCATGACACAATCACAACACAGGCCTACATAGTCGTTTTAAGCTTCTTCTTGCTTCCCACAGTTGAATAGCGATTCCGGGATGGCGACTGCAACTTTCAACACGATCAAGCACCTGTTCATAATGAACGGCCTTTGGCGGAGTGGTTACATTAAAATAACATCCCTGGATTGCACTGGCCAACGCAGAGTCCTGGCTTGAACCCTACAGAACACCCTGTGGGATGTTTTGAGCCGCGTGGGAGTAGTCGATCTGGAGCGCCACGTTACGGATAGCGCGCCTCCCGCGTTGGAGGTTCGAATCCTCCCACGAGCATGGATGTGTGTATTATCCTTAGGTTAGTTTAAGTAATTTATAAGTCTAAGGACGTATGACCAAACTAGGTTCGGTCCCATAGAATTACAAACATGGTTTTTGGATGTTTTGGAACGCCAACCTTGTGCCAGCTCTCACCAACCTACATGGCTATTTCTCCTCAGTGCAGCACTCCGTGAAGAATGGGATGCCATTTACAAGAAACCTTCCCAACACCTGATTTAACGTAATCCTGCGAGAGGGAAGCTGTTATCAAGGCTAAGGGTAGGAGAAAACCTTGCTGATGTCCAATATCACCGATGGACGACGCCACGAACTCGTAATTAATTTTTAGCCAGGTGTTCGGGTTCTCTACATTACATTGTGTACCTCTAAGCAAACTCTTTTGCACATTATCATTATCAAATGGCTTCCTTTGTGCCTGGAATATGTGGATCCGTTTCTCAAATATGTTTTTTTTAATATTTACAGAATATAAAAGTAGTTTGAGTTCAAACTTGTTGATTTATTAAGGAAGATAAAAGGAAACACTTTCGTTATGTGAGACAAATGTAACAAGTGTACTGTTTCCCACTTAAGGGTCCTTGAAGGGTTCGACGCTGAACTTACCTTAGGAAAAATTTCACAGTTGTTTTGGCTAGTTCGTAAGCAAAACATTAACATGGAAATTTGTTCTGAAATCCAGTTAAATCACACAGCACATTTTCGGTACTGCTAGCAGTTTCTACCTCATCGGCCAAAAATTGCATTTTTATTGCGTTACGTTGTGTAAAATGTTCTACCTCGCATTTTAGGAACTATTCCTTTTGAGAAACGGTGTACATCGATTTGAAGAAAACACTAGCACTAATACATGATGAATCTGAATATGTCCTAGACCCAAAGTAAACACCCTGGATTTTCATTTCGGCGGGTAGAAAAATTGGAAGGGAACTCGTATGTTCCACTATCAACAGAGATTTCTAATGAAAATGTGAGCTGGTACTGGCCACGAGTAGCTAATTAGGCCGTAACACTCTTGAGTGGAGGAAATTACCCCATTTTTCACCAGAAAATACTACCGGACGTACTGGAGACTGTACGGTACCATGAAGGTAACAGTCATGGCGAGGCCGTGCTGGGCCAGTACCGTGGCAGTGCTGAAGTCATTTCATTTTGTAGCGGGAGACGAAGCATCTGGTGCACGTTATAGCACTGGACACACCAGCAGAACTGCCAGCGCCATTCGCCGAATTTACAGCCAGTATTTGCAAACACTTGAGTTTTATGAGCATTGTAGGCAATAATTAGCAGGCAGGTGCCAATTATGCAGTGATATAAAACAATAAACTTCACACGATTGAGTAAAAAGTATTCATTGCGTGTAATCAGAATAATTGCTGGAGCCCACCCAACAACATCCTGCAGACGTTTATTTAGGGATCTAGGGATCTTCACTGTAGCTTCACAATACATATATTCACTCATGAAATTTGTTATTAACAATCCGACCCAATTCAAAAGTAATAGTAGTGTGCATAGCTACAACACTAGGAGAAAGTATGATATTCACTATTCAAGGTTAAATCTAACTTTGGCTCAGAAAGGGGTGAATTATTCTGCCACAAAAGTCTTTGGTCACTTTTCAAGTAGCATCAAAAGTCTGACAGATAGCCAACTAGTATTTAAAATGAAATTAAAGGAATTTCTGAATGGCAACTTCTTCTACAATGTAGATGAATTTTTAGATAAGAAATAAAAATATAAAACAAAAAAACAACAACAAAAATGTAATAAAAATCCTTAAAATATTGATTGTCAAGTTTAGATAACATTTACTAGACTGACACGTTCCACATCATTACGAAATGTGGTATATATGATCTATGGAACAAGTATTAATCTAATCTCATCTAATCTAATCTGAAGGTCATTTGTCGTAGTTCCGGATCGTGCAAAGGATCCGCCTGCGACATTTTTATCACCTAATGTAGCATTTCTTTTATCTTCCATAAACAGTCTAAAATTTAGAATGCGTAATTCTTTTAAACCTTGTGATCACCGTATGCCTTTTAGTCCTGAAGTCGAAGTTGTTTGGGACCGTAGTACGCCCAGTCACACTTTATGGGTCAGTGTCGGCATGAGCAGGCTCTGCACGTGATGGAAATGCTTACGCCATGGAACCATGCAGCAAACATTGATGTCTGGCCGCGGCTTGGATTTACATCGGTCTCAGACAAACTGCGGGAAGGCAGATAACTTTGGCACGGACTCGTCATGCGTAGTAAGGAAGACGAGGTGGAATGATCTGCTGGGCATCGGGACATACATGGCAGACGACCCCGTGGCAGACCCAAGTCACGATGGATGGACCGTATCAAGGACACAGAATTCATCAGTGCCACCTATGTAGATGTCCTTGAATGATGCGAATGGTGGTGTTACAGCGCGGGACACACGAACAATAAGAATTCCATTAAACACTGTATACTTATATGGTATCCCAAATTAAGAGTTTAGCTCAAAGTTATACATATGGTTGAAATATGTATGGTAGAAGTTGCTAAGATGAGGAATTTATTTTTTGGGACGTGAAACTAACAATCAGAATATTTTTAAATGTAAATAATTTAATTTATATTGGTCATTTCAAACAAAAACTGTGGTATCTCAATATTTCTGACTAATTTTTATCAACTACAAAAATTTACAGGTCGTTATGTCGATATACAGCAGGGTAAATTTTTAATACCAGATATGAGGTGCCGGCCGCGGTGGCCGAGGGGACTGAGGCGCTTCAGTCACGGTCTGCACGGCCAGTACGGTCGGGGGTTCGAATCCCCCCTCGGGCATCGATATTTGTGCCGTCCTAGTTCGTAAGTAGTTTGTAAGTTTAGGGACTGATGACCCCATAGTTAAGTCCCATAGAATTTACAAACATTTCTTTTAAAGAAGAAGAAGAAGATATGAGGTTTCCAGTGTAATGGGATTAAAGATTACCTTTATGATACCTGTCCCATGCATTTCATTGTGAGACAACGAAGGTTCAAATGAAGTCGAATATTTATTTATTATATATAAAAATCTTTTTTAAGAACACTGCGTGTTTTAAGGTGATTTTAACTACTCCAACACAGACATTTTGCCAAAATCTCGTTCAGCAGAAGTGATGATACGTATTAGCTGTTGAAGTTATTACATGTGCGTGTTCTCACAAGGTGTACAGTATATGTTTATCACCACATGTGTCTGACTGAACATAAAAATCTCACCTTTGTGTTAGCATCCCTTGGTTTCGAAAATCTTTCGTTTACTATTTGACCGAAGATCGTGCTCATTGTGCTTCTAATATCTTAAAAGATGTTGCTGGAGATGAGAGCTGGTGAAGTGAAACGCTGTTGACTATGAATTGTTTTCCAAAAGTATGTATAAAATGTGTCTAGGAAGGCGGACCCAACATTGTGATGGAAGCAGTTGTAGTGTTCAATAGCTACGGAATAGTTTACGGAATAGTCCCCACATTGCCGTATCACTGGCCACTGCCCCCTCATTATCTAATTACTTTTAGAAAACCCAAACGCCTATTTCAACATACGTTATACACTCATCTTGCCTTTTCAGGACCTTTCTAAAGTCGTAAAATGTGTACCATTCCATTTCAAAGAGCCGTATGTGTTATGCATCAGTTGATACAAGAGTAAGTGTAATTAGCTATGTACTTGTGGGAACAAGATTATGACAAGGGCGATGCAAAGTGGCTGAGTTCTACGGCAAAGACATTATGAGGCAGATGTTTATTCCTTGTTTTTCTCTTGTGACTTATAGAAGCTCTCTTGTTTATTTTAAAAGTATTATTATTCTTTGTTTTTCTTCCAAGTTGGAATAAAGTGATTTAATGTCCCATTTAGCCGTGGTTATCTTTTTAATATAAATGATGCTTCAAAGTGGCCATATACTAAATAAAAAATATTATCACGTAAGTGTTGCGCTGGAATGACCACGTGGTATGATGCAGCAAGTCACGGATTGCGTGTTTGCTCCGCCGGAGGTTCGAGTCCTCCTTCTGGCACATGCGTGTGTGTGTTTGTGAGTGTGTGTTGTCTTAGCATAAGTTACTGTAGGTAGCGTCTAGGTTTAGGGACCGATAACCTGAGTGGTTTGGTCCCTTATGTCTTACTAAAAAATAATAAGTAAATAAATAAACAAATAAATAAAATGAAAACTGATAAGAGTCAAACTTCAAGGTCATTATTCCTAGTTGTATGTCACAAATGCGATGTTTGGTTCATTGGTTGTTATTCAGTTTCATGGGGGAAGAAAAACAACAGATATATTCGTGGCTACGTTCAATAACCATACGCGCAAGTGAGCGAAACTTCATTCGTAATGCTACTGAAAACGAGAGCGGCACGGAAATAAAAGGGGGCGCGTATGTCCGGTTGAATTCCTCAGCTGCGCGCAGAATAAAAATGTAACAGTGATTAGCTCATTACAAAACGCTGCGCTGGCTGACATGTTAAGTTAAAATGGCCGGATACAAATGGCAGTGGGCTCGGCGCATTTGTTGCCTGCCGAATTAGTAGCGCTAATGGGTGCTCCCCCGCATTTGCATACGAATCGCAGCCAGGAGCAATTTCATCTGCAAATGATCCGGAATCGGCCGTGTGACCGTAAGCGCGCCGGACTCTTCCGGTGAAATAAGGCAGTGCTAAACCCTAGCAGCCGCGCTGTTCCTCCCACACCGCCGCCAAGTGTGGCTTCCCAGAAGCTGCAACACCCACCGACGCTAAAACAAATGGCAAGTGCGTTGCTTTCCGTTTATTATCATTAGATCCTCTAGTGACGTAAACACTAGAGGCAGAAGCATTATCGTTCCAATTGCTAGTACAAGATAAAATAATTTATTTCACACAGCTCGTATAAGATGACCTAAAGTGGATTAAATACTTCCACGAACTGCATTACTATTGACAAATTTAGTGCCAATTTACTTATGGTGGTCTGCAACTCGTTTCTACTGTATCAAAAAAATTGCTGTTTGAAATCTCAAAGTATGAACCATTACACTAAAATGTACGTAATTGAAGTTTCGAAAGCAATTAAAGGTAAGCCACGAAGGAGTAGCCGCGAGGTCTAAGACACCATGCTACTGACTGGGCACCCCCTCCCGCCGGAGGTTCGAGTCCTCCCTCGGGCATGGGTGTGTTGGTGTTGTCCTTAGGATACGATTAATTTAGTTCAAGTAGTTTCTAAGTGAATGTACTAATTACCACACTAGTTTGTTAAAATGTTTGTTAACAAACATACTACTAAACTTACATACTACTTATAATCTAACTTACTAAAGACACCAGAAACATCTATACCCGAGAGAGGATTCGAACCCCCGACAGGGAAAGGCCTCGCACATCGGAGCATAGCGCCTCAATGCGCTCGGTCACTCCACCGCGACTAGTTTGGTCCCATAGGTTTACAAACATTTCAACATTTTGAATTAAAGGTATTGAAAGTGATTCTCCAAAAACGCTAATATGCGAAGAGAGCTATATTATTATACTATTACATTTGTAATCTAACCAGACTTTTAACACTGTTCACTGGAATAATGTGTTATATAATAGTTAATGATCCTCGGAAGAAAGACACGCAAAGAACAAGAGTACGGTCATATTGTCAATCATTTGACATACAAAGTATCAACTAGGTCTATGACACTGTTAACATTGCAGTTTTCAACACTTCAATTAAGCCTTAACTTTCTTGTAATCGTTTTACGGTGCTGCTTTCAAACTTGTTACTGCGGGTTAAATGACCTAGTGTCTTAATATAGTTCGGCTACGTCTGTTCCTTATTTCTTGTATTTCAATTTAAAGTTCTTTAATCTCCTTCCAAGTCTACTATAAACAGTTTCATCTTTCCTGATTCCACTTTCATTATTGAATTTCTTTAGTAGAGGTATCGTTGATGTAAACATCTTTCGCGGCACTAAATTAAATTATGACATTTTCTTGTGAAATGCCGAATTTGAAGCAATCGAGTCAAAAGATGGCCTACATCTAAGAATCTCAAAAAAGTTGTAATTTTACTTCTGAAGTGAGTATGTTCCTTTACGTGATTCACATTCTTTGCCTTTGAAATAAGTTGATAACGACTTTCTTTGAAGTTAATAGGTGTATAGTTATACTCCACCTGGTATTCTTGTTTCTCGGGAAAGTCTTGTTCTAGTACTGCGGAATTTTCTTCTGTCGGTTGCTTCTGTTTCGTTCCTTATTATTCCTCTAGGTGTAATCATTTATGCTGAAAATTCACTTTAACTTTCACTATACATTCAGGTACTTTGTCCTCATATAACATTGCTTTCGAAGCGGTATTATTTTCATTACTGAGTGTTTGTGTTTATAATGCACATCTTAAACTAAGTAAACTATTACGAAAATTTCGATTGCTTATAAAGGTATCTTTATTCTTAATTATCGTATTATGTGCCATCTGTGCATTTATATACCAATACATCAGAACCTGGTCACTCCCAGTAATATGCACAGTAGAGGAATCTATTGGTTGTAATAAAACGGCTGGGGGCACTAAACAATTCAATTTCTGTGGCTAGGTAAACATGACGCACCAGTTTGACTGCAATATTTTCAGCCTTACTTTTCAAACATTTCCATTTTATTGTTCTGAGCAGTCATACTGTAAACATTAATCATCGTGTTCCTGCAACACTCATTTAATGACCTTTATTATACAGTTCAAAAGTGTAGCATCCCATTTATAAAAGTCATAATCGTCTTAGTTGTGTTCACGTGGTTAAGGAATGCATAGAATAGGTACAGAAGGAATGGGATAGACCCAATACTGGGACACTGCTAGGCAACATACACAGATTGCTGAAAAAGTGACATGTGAAATTAATAGGCTCCATCAAATGACTATATTTTCAGACAGTATTAGTACTTAATTTGTACAAGATGTCTGAGTCAATATATTGCTTGGGGTCGAGCGGTAGATATCCAGCTTTATGGCAGGATGAGGCGAAGCCGGCCGCTGTGGCCGAGGGGACTGAGGCGCCGGGCGCCGTGGCTCAGCGCGCCCGGCCAGGGGGCTAAACGCCCTCTGTAATAAAAAAGCTGAGCCAACCGTTGAACGAACAAACACGAACGAATTGAATGAACGACCGCCAATCATAGATCTACCAGATGAATAAAAAAAAAAAAATAAAAAAAAAAAAAAACGAGGCGTGCCAGTCACGGTCTTCACGGTCTCCACGGCCACTACGGTCGGGGGTTCGAATCCCCCCTCGGGCATGGATATTTGTGTCGTCCTTAGTCTTAGCTAGTTTGTAAGTTTAGGGACTGATGACCCCGTAGTTAAGTCCCATACGCTTACAAACATTTTTATTTTATTTTTGATGAGGCGAAGATACGTAGCGGAGAGCCAGAGGAAGCTAGTAAAACAGTATTATTGTTGACAGGTTGAAACGTGTCCATAAAAAAATGTAAGAAAATGTCTAATATTGTGCCTCCTGTTTTGTGTCGAGTAATTTGCTTGCAAGAAAATGTATAATGTTGCTTCTACTGTGTGTATCGATAAGTGTACTTAAGTCTGTAAAGTTTCATCTCTGGCAAAGATCATGTATCGCATAGCATTGTAGCTCGCGCAGAGAGAGTGGGACTTGTGGTTTAGCTCGCTTAGAGAGCGGTTGAGTTGTGTGTATGGCTGAGATGTAGAGCAGAGGCTGCTGTGCCAGCAAGTTGATTTGATTGTATTTGAAATATATATAGTATTTTTATTACTATGAAAACGTTGTACCACCGCTGAAATGAAGGTAATTGCATTTCATGTAATTAGGAAAAAGTTGTACTATGTAGGTAATGTAATGATGATTATTAATAATAAGTAACAAAGTTGACCTTTCTTTCCTGTTACATTTACGTAGTTAGGAGGTTAAACCACTTCCTTTATTTGATAATTAGTTATTTGTGGATTTAAAGTGCAGTATTGATTTTGGTAATCTTGTTGAATAGATTTCGTTATTTGTGTCATAGTGAATGATTGTTATGCAACGCTGCAGTTAATTGATTATGATACTGAATTTTGACAATCAGATACTGATCTGCATAAAATTCTCACAGTCAAACGTTAAGAAAGTGGTTTGTGGTTTTTTAATATCTTTCTCGCAGTCAAATTTTTTGAGTATAGTCAGTGTCTGTTTCATATTGTGACTTGCCACACTTGTTTTGTTAAAAGATCCGTTCCGCACATAATCAGTTTAATGCACTGTTTCTTATTTAACAGTATATACATCAATACCAGGGCCAAAATTAAACCAAATTGCTGTGTTAAAGAACAATTTGTTGTCTGATTTAACGATAGGTTCAACATCAAACTACACACACACAGCTTTTAAGGTTTATTCAGTTGTTACAATATTTCGTGGTGTATGCGTCAGCTCGGCAGGAGGCAGGAGCTAGATCAGCAGGTGACGGCGCCTTGGGTCGCGTCAGATGGCGGTCTCGCCGCGTCTTGTATGTGGCGGCCGCGGCCAGCCGTTCAGAAGGGCGCCACCTGTCCAAGAAGAGACCGCCAGAGCAGGTGTACTCGGTTCCGCCTTCGCTCTATGCAGCTGCTTGTAGGTCCATACTTGGAAACACTGGATTCGAATGCCGTGGTGACTGATGAACTCTTGGTACTATCTAGCAGGGTTAGCACCAGAGTGCTAGCGAGTCAGGATCATTAGCCTTTAGGGAACCAACCAATGAAGACTGAGCCCTCCCTCCTCAGGTAACAACCATAATCAGGGTTCTGAAGTACCTAGGTTCACCACCTTTCCTGGATGAGAATCAGTTCGAATTGTAGCAGTTCCCGGACTCCATCTCCTGGCTGCGACCAGTAACTATTATGCTCTACTGCTTCATATGAGGCACAAGCTGATTACAGTGATTAAATCATTGGATCGACGACTACTCTCCTGAGTGTCATCGCTACCAAAGAACAAGTGACCACAACTTCCTAAAGCGGAAGTATATACACAGAAATCGGCTGAAGCTATGACGTGTGGGTCGGTTCGTAAGGACCGAATGTATGCCGCTTGTGAACGCAGCGTTCACTCAATAAGCACGTTAACCGTTGACTTCTCAAATGGCTATTTACTCTTCTGAAAGAGTAAGGTGTAGTTATGAAATGTTTGCAATCTAACGATTATACCCTCTCGCTTCTATTGTCTTCTGACTGCTGACTGTAGGCTTTCAACTTGCCGACGTAGCGACTGCTGTCGTCATGAGAGATTTTCATTTGCCCCCTTATATATCAATGCTCTAATGCAGCTAATGTCAATCGTTTCGTTCCTAATCTTTCTTCCTTTCTCTTCTTAATAAATTATTTGCAAAGGACGATAGTATTCAGTATCTCGGCACAGCACTATACACTGAGTTTTGACTGACAAGGAGACCATCCGGTCTCGGTAATTCAATTTGGAATGAGAGTTGACGTATTAGTAGTATACGTCAAGGTGTACAATCATAGAAGTTTTAAAACTCACTATCCCGAAAATTTCGAGAGATACAACTTACAGTTTAAAGCGCAGTACATATACTTCTTATATACTAGTCAATGAATAATTATTAGTTGCAGTCTGGCGAAATAGCTCAGGAAGTAGTGTGCGTGACTAATATCCAGATAATCATGGTTCGAAGAAACTTACGAGAAAAAATTATTGTTATTATTTGTATTAAAATTCTGTGACCGTCTTTCTGTTTGTATACGTAGAATAGGACAACAGCTATACTCCGTTTTTCCATGAAGAAACTGGTTCCTCGAATTTACAACGAATGTTGGTAATCTTTTCACATCTTACAATATCGCCTAATTTTGTATTAACATTGTAATAACAATAGTATCTAACATTTTAATCTTGCCACATTAATTGTAAAATGCATATATAACTATTCCGTTTCGTAAAAAGAAAATATTCTATATGAATTTTTATTTAGCTGCAACCGTCTTTTCATAAATAAAAAAAAGTTCTCTGTGATGCATCTGATAATATTTTATATCATTACATTTTATTTAAATTTTTATAAATTTTAAAACAAATGATAAAAATAAAATGTTCTGACAATTATGATTGAACCGTGATCATCCTAACGACAATCAGGCACACTATTACCTGAGGTGTTTTGCCAGACTGCTGTATATCAGATCTATATGTGCTGTGTTTAAAACTTTTGAGCCACTTCTCTCGTAATTGTCTGGATAGTGCGGTTTAAAACTTCTATTAGTCGACACCCTTGATGTATATTACAAACATGTGAAGTCTCACCTCAAAGTGAATTTCAGAGATAGGAAAGTCTCCTTATGAGTTCAGAACGAAGCCGGTAACGGAGATTATCTCCGCTGTACACCATCAGATGGTTCATGATGTAATGCAAAGAACACGGCAGGCAGATTGTGAACTGCGATGACTTGGAACTAACAATAGGACGGAATTGACCATGTGTGTCGCTTATTGGATTATGTGAACTCTTGCACATCTACGCACATCATAAGGCCACCATTTCTAAAGTCTTGGCAGCTTAGTGGTGTCCACTTATTGTCTCGTTTCTTCAACAATTAGATGAGAGTGTTCACACAATGTGAGAAATCTTGTGTAATGATTCGTGTGTGCGTATATTACACATGTTAGCTTTCCGATAAATTATTTCTCCGTCACATGACTTCCTGAAAATAACTTCCACCTTAATATTAATCTCACCAATCTGTGTTATCCAAAGTGGAGGGACGCCACTAATTGGTCACTCTGTTCATGAGTGAAACTGTATATAGACAGCTTAAACAAATTAGGTGATCAGGTAAGATATCATGTACAGTGTACATATAGAACGCATTTTATTCAGATATTGGTCACATTTGTAATTTGGTTATGGTACAGTAGAATATTTGGTTGTCTCATCTCTTAACTTAACGTTTAAAGGGGACTTACTTACAGCGAAGTACCACGGGACTAACATAACAGTGAAAGAGTCATTCTCGTTGTCTTCTAATATGGTGTGCCATAACCTCGGACGGCCAGGACAGTTCCGCACCTGCTTGTCATGGACAGTGTGAGGTTATCTTGAGAGATATTTGCCCATTCTTCCACCTGTGCAATATCCAGCTCTACAACCGTTGTGGGAGGTGCTGGTCTGAGTACAATGCGTCTGACAAGTGCATCCCAGACATGATCAATCAGGTCTAAGTCCGGTCAACAAGCTGGCCACTCCATTCGTTCAATTCCCTCAACTACAAGCATGGTCCAAAAGAATAGCTCTGTGGGGACGAGCTTTATCGTCCACTAGAATGAACCAGCGTAAGACACAACAAAAGGTCGAAGGATCACGTCTCTATACCTCTGAGCAGTCAAAGCACAGTTCTGAACGACAGAGAGGTCCGTACGTCCACCAATACTGACTCCTGTCCACACCATTCATCCACCTCCATGATATGGTGACGTTTCCTGCACATACGCAGGATTGTTCCGAATCCCACGTTCTCTCCAGCTAGGCGAACGAAGATTGTCCGGCTGAAAACGAAATCTTGACTCATCTGTGAACAGAACCTGGTGCCATTCGTTACATCTCCAATCCTGATGTTCCCCCGGCCAGTTTCTGCGGGTTAAACGGTATCGCGGTTTTAATTGGAGACGCCATAGGCCTCCGTGCGTAGAGGCCACTTTATCGATGGCGACTTCGGACTGTTTGTGTTAATATTATGCGTCCTGTTGCTGCCTGGATGATGCGTTACAGATGAGTTGCATTCAACCTCCTGCCTCGACGGGCTGTTAAGCGGAGATAACGGTAATCTCTTGCTGATGTTACCCGTGAACGACCTGGCCTTGCCTTCTTTTAACGGTTTCTGTTGTTTGAAATCGCGCCCGAGTCCAGAAAATTACACTTTGGTACACTCGAATAGCTGTAGCCACCTACCTCTGTGTCTGTCACACTTACAACCTTCCTATGGATCTCCATGTCATAGCTTATGCACAACCACATGTTGCAGGTCCTGTACAGGCCTTTCTCGATACGGAAAATGTTCGACTGCTGCCCTGGCCAGCACATTCTCCAGATTTCTCACCATTTAAAAACGTCTGGTCAATGGTTGCCGAGCAACTGGCTCGTCACAATACGCCAGTCATACTCTTGATGAACTGTGGTATCGTGTTGAAGCTGCATGGGCATCTGTACCTGTACACGCCATCCAAGCTCTACTTGACACAATGCCCGGCGTTGTTGTTGTTGTGGTCTTCAGTCCGGAGACTGGTTTGATGCAGCTCTCCACCCTACTCTATCCTGAGCAAGCCTTTTCATCTCCTCATAAGAACGACAACCCACATCCACTTGAATCTGCTTACTATACGCGTCTCTTGGTCTCCCTCTGCGATTTTTACCCCACACACTTCCCTCCAATGCTAAATTTACGATTCCCTGATGTCTAAGAATGTGTCCTACTAAGCGATCCCTTCTTTTAGTCAGGGTATGCCAAAAATTCCTTTTCTCACGAATTCTGTCCAGTACCTCTTCATTAGTTATGCGATCTACCCACCTAATCTTCAGCATTCTTCTGTAGCACCACATTTCAAAAGACTCTATTCTCTTCCTGTCCGCACTGCTTATCGTCCATGTTTCACTCCCGTACAAGGCAACACTCCACACAAATGCCTTCAGAAAAGACTTCCTTACCCTTAAATTAATATTCGATGTTAGCAAATTTCTCTTTTTCAAAAATGCTTTTCTTCCCATTGCCATTCTGCATTTTATATCCTCTGTACTGCGACCATCGCATGTTATTTTACTACCCAAGTAATAAAACTCATCTACCACCTTCATTGTTTCGTTACCTAATCTAACTCCTTCAGCATCGCCTGATTTTCTAAGACCGCATTCCATTATTTTTGTTTTGCTCTTGTTAATGTTCATTTTATATGCTCTCTTCAACACGCTGTCCATTCCATTCAACTGCTCTTCCAGGTCCTTTGCTGTCTCTGACAGAATTACAATGTCATCAGCAAAACGCAATGTTTTTATTTCTTCCCCCTGAACTTTAATCCCTATTCCAAATTTTTCCTTGCTTTCCTTCACCGCCTGTTCGATGTACAAATTGAATAACATCGGAGAAAGGCTACAACCCTGTCTTACTCCCTTCCCAACTGACGCTTTCCTTTCATGCAATTCGAGTCTAATAACTGCGGTCTGGCTTTTGTACAAGTTGTAAATAACTCTCCTTTCCCTGTATTTTACCCCTGCTGACTTCAGAATTTGAAAGAGTGTATTCCAGTCGACATTATCAAATGCTTTCTCCAAATCTACAAAAGCTAAAAATGTAGGTTTGCCTTTCCTTAATCTATCTTCTAAGATAAGACGTAAAGTGAGTATTGCCTCCCGGGTTCCTACGTTCCTCCTGAATCCAAACTGATCTTCCCCGAGGTCAGCTTCTACCAGCTTTTCCATTCTCCGGTAGATAATTCTTGTTAAAATTTTGCAACCATGACTTATCAAACTGATGGTTCTGTAATTTTCACACCTGTCTGCGCCTGATTTCTTTGGAATGGGGATTATTACATTTTTCTTAAAGTCTGAGGGCATTTCGCCTGTCTCATACATCCTACACATCAGTTCAAATAGTCTTGTCATGGCTGGCTCTCCCAGAGATTTTAGTAGCTCTGAGGGTATGTCATCTACTCCTGGGGCCTTGTTCCGACCTAGGTCTTTCAAGGCTCTGTCAAATTCATCTCTCAGTATAGTATCTCCTATTTCATCTTGATCTACTTCCTCCTCCCTTTCTACAACATCGTCTCTAAGTTCGTTTCCTTTGTAGAGCTGCTCTATGTACTCTTTCCACCTTTCAGCTTTCCCTTCTTTGCTGAGAAGTGGTTTCCCATCTAAGTTCTTGATATTAGTAGAGTTGCTTTTCTTGTCCCCAAATGTCTCTTTTATTTTCCTGTAGGCGGTATCTACTTTCCCCCTTGCTATACATTCTTCTACAGATTTGCATTTGGCTTCTAGCCACTCCTGCTTAGCCATTTTGCGCTTCCTGTCAATCTCATTTTTTAGTCGTTTGTACTCCATTTTGCCTGTTTCGTTTACTGCATTTTTATATTTTCTCCTTTCATCAATTAACTGTAATATTTCCTGTGATATCCATGGATTTTTTGTAGGTCTTGTCTTTCTACCTATTTTGTCCTCCGCTGCCTTCACTATTTCATCTCTCAGTGCTACCCATTCCTCTTCTACTGTTTTATTTCCCCCTGTTTCTGTCAATTGTTGCCTAAATTTCCCTCTGAAATTCTCCAGAACTTCACTTTCCTTCAATTTATCTAAGTCCCATCTCCTTATTTTCCTACCTTTCTGCAGTTTTTTCAGCTTCAGCCTACAGTTCATGACTAACAAGTTATGGTCAGAGTCTATATCTGCCCCTGGGTATGTCCTGCAGTTTATAACCTGGTTCCGGTACCTATGTCTTACCATTATAAAATCTATCTGATACCTTCCGGTGTCTCCTGGTCTCTTCCATGTATACAACCTTCTTTTGTGATTCTTAAACCACGTATTTGTTACGATTAAATCATGTTCCGTGCAAAATTCTACCAGGCGACTTCCTCTTTCATTCCTCCTGCCCAGTCCATATTCACCTATTATTTTTCCTTCTCTTCCTTTTCCTACTACCGAATTACAGTCTCCCATCACAATTAAGTTTTCCTCTCCCTTAACTGTCTGAATAATTTCCTTTAGCTCCTCATATATTTCTTCGATCTCCTCATCATCGGCAGAGTCAGTTGGCATATAAACCTGTACTACTGTTGTCGGTGTTGGCTTCGTATCTATCTTGACAATGGTAATGCGATCACTGTGTTGCTGATAGTAGTTTACTCGCATTCCTATTTTCTTATTCATTATCAGTCCTACTCCTGTGATACCCCCAACTGATTTTGTATCAAGGCCGTTATTACGGCCAGATGTGGTTGTTCTGGGTACTGATTTCTCAGGATTTCTGCACCCAAATTGCGTGAAAATGTAATCACATGTCAGCACTAGTGTAATATATTTGTCCAATGAATACCCGTTTATCATCTGCATTTCTTCTTGGTGTAGCAATTTTAATGTGTATTTTAATCGGGCATCTCCAGTGGAATCTGGAATGACATATTTTTGTTTTGATATGTGATACTTGTAGATTAGAAAACAGTTCAAGTTTTATTTTGTACGTAAATAACTTTAAGGAAATAATTTGTTCTTTTTGCGAAAAATAAGAGCTGAACCGTTTGTTTTAATGTATCTCCACGTATCATATATAAAAGTAGTATATCTTCACAGATTTCATTGAAGACACCTCAGATAAAAAGGGGAGACGGATATGGAAGTCATAAAAATCTATCTCAGCAAGTAAAAGGCGTTTTTATTTATAAAACGAATATCTCTCTGCTTTCTGCAGGTGATGACCACACAGAGTTGTTAGTTTCGAGATTGATTTTATTCCTGGCGTATGAGTGACGTGAGCGCATTAGCTACGGTGGCAGCTTGAATTAACTACCATGTACAAGAGATGTGCATTAGACCATTCAATTATGAGCAGCCAGTGTTGAGTATTGGACGTGCAACCGTGGCGTGTCAGCATCGGTGTGTCACAAATCGCACTGGAGTAGCATCTCTAAATTTACTATTCATGACATTTCCAGAAGAGAAAAGTGCACTGAATGTGTTTCCTGCACACCTCGATTCCCAAATAGAAACGACTAATTATGGACGCCTGCCAGAGACTAACTGAAATGAAAAACCAGGATAATTCTTTGCTGCGAATAGTTAATCAGTATGACGTGACTTGATGTTAACAATAAGGAACTATCAAAATTCTATGTCTATGGCTATACGTTAGTGGCAACAATATCTTTCTGCAGACAGCCGGTAATACCAGTTGACTTTATTATTCCAATAGTGTTAGGCGAAAATGTTTTCTTCCTTCCATGGATTCCCATCTAAGTAAAACTCGCGTGTTAATCGAACCTACCGGCAACTGACCTAAGAAACACTTCTTCATTAACTGTCCTTCAACTACATCCAGTTGGGATTCCAAACTCTAAAGCAACGCTGACGAATGCCCCCCCCCCCCCCCCCCTAATATTCCATACGTGACGCATTTCACGGATGAACACTCTTTCCAGACATTACCCTAGTAAGTAAAACTGTACCATTCATCTTCCAAGTTACACTTGTTTAAGTGGTCGTGTCATTTCATAGTGCTTTGCAGTATTACGCCGAGGCATATTAACGCCGAGTTCTGTCAAGCATCTTATTCGAATATTATGAGGTTCATTCTACTAGTCAACAACATAAGAGCAAGCCACCATTGATAACATACAAAAATTCGGTATAATACATTCTAATTCTACAACAGTCTCACAATGATACTTTTGCGCGAACTACAACGACAAGACGCTTGGGAATGGCCGAGCGGTTCTAGGCACCATGTTGGGCAGCGCGCGAGTCCTCCCTCGGGTACGGCTGTATGTGTTGTCTTTAGCGTAAGTTCATTTAAGTAATTCGTAAGTCTACTGAACGAGACCACAGTAGTTTGGTCCCATAGGAATACAAACATCTGTACATTTCAAAACTCCAAATATTTGCATATTGTTCCTCTCTCTTTTGTGTCAAATTGCTATAGGTGATAGTGTGACCACAACCGAGTATATTGAGACAGGAAAATATCGATTTTTTCATCAACGTACAATTTTCTAGTAACTTCTCCTCGTTGACTGTTCTGCTCCGAGAGTCATGTATATCTACATCTACATCTACATCTCTTCTTCCTTGGCAGTTATGTACAACAGTGTCAAGGTACTGGATACTCCCCGTTAGAAGTAATGGTAGAAAGGAAGCCAATACTTTTAATTGCAGAGGCTGTGGTATTTCACCATGTTAGGTAGAAATAGCAGCCGAAAGAGACGCTACGTCTACATCTACACGGAATACTCTGCAAATCACATTTAAGTGCCTGGCAGAGGGTTCATCTAACCACCTTTATACTAATCATCTATCATTCCATTCTGGAATAGCGCGCAGGAAGAAAGAACATCTGAATCTCTCCGTTCGAGCTATGATTTCTGGTATTTTATTCTGATGCTACCTACCTATGTAGGTAGCGATTGGAGTTTCGTAAGTAGACCACGCCGCACCGATAAACGTCATTGTTGTAATGATACCCATCCTAGACCCCGTATCATTTTCGTGCCCCTGTCACCCCTGTATCGTGACAACACAAAACGAGCCGCCATTCTTTGGACTCTTCCCATTGCTTCCGTCAAACCCACTTGATAAAGATCCCACAATTGGTAGCAATACTCCAAATAAGGACGGACAAGCGTGGTATATGCAGTCTTTTTAGCAGTTCCGTTGCATATTTTAAGTGTTCTGCCAATAAAATGCAGTCTTTGGTTCGCCTTTCCTAAGAAATTATCTACGTGATCTTTCCAGTTTAAGTTTGGTGTAATAGTAATTCCTAGGTGAAATCCCGCGTGGAGAAGTCGGCAAGTCTCAGGAAAAGGCAGGATTATGGTCACTATAAGCCGATTAAGAACATTGTTGGAGAACATGTCTTAGTGAAAGTCAAAGAAAAATCCAGTGAAGTCATGCTGATACGGAAAAGCTGTTTGAGCTATATTATGGCCCGTCTGTGTTCACAGAATGCCCTCACCCCAATACTTTTGGGATCAAGTACCTTACATCTGCCAAGTTATTGGGGTTACAAATGTAACTGAATACGATTACACATAGAAACAGGAAAGTGAAAATTGAAGTATGAAAATGTTATGATAAATGTTATGTTCGTGGAAGTTCTGTTGATGTTTGAGGAGTTATTTTATGAAGGAGGTCGGTGAATTGGCCGCAAAAATTTGGATCATGGAGGTCAGTAGATCATAATTAATTATGGAATGGAATATTCTGGTTGGTGTTAAATGTAATAAGATTTCCGAGAGATTTTCTATTTATTATTCATCAGTTATTTAATTTGAACAAACTATGACTTAGATGATAGCTTATTACCTCAAACTATGAATGAAACACATTTGAAAGTATTTATTTAAGGATTTATCAAACTCGTTACATCAATTTATTATGGAAATAGTCAGATCATCGTATCTTCCACAGTAATTCAGCACTTGCAAGTTGCATGATATTCCCCTCGTACCGTCATGTTCGTGTAACTATTTAATGAATATTTGTCTATTTTGCCAATAACTTTACATAAATATTGTGTAGTACGAGCGGTCAAGCTCGTGAAAGCTGGTTTTATTTATTTCATAATCTACTGCTGCTAAACTCTACCGAGGTGATTGAATGCTTATAATTTTTCTACTTAGTATTGTCAAAATATTAAGATGCTATGGAAGTGTTCAAAGTTAAGTGAAAGCAAATCTTTCATTTTAAGAACTATACTACTTCTGAAGGGCTTGGCGATCTGCCATTGACAGAGGCAGTACCACAGGAAACTGCTGTGGTCAAGTAAAGTACATGGACTGTGCGTGTAGAGAGCTGCTGTAAGAACACTTTATGTTTCGTCTTTGAAGAAGAAGGACCTATCAGAGTTGATGAAGTGATTTGTTTGTGACAGAGTTAGAAACTATGCGGCAGACAGTTGCTTTGTCAGGATGTGTTGTGTATCTGTAGATTTTAACTTTGCCAAGGGCAAATGAGTGTCAGTTTAAGAACCGCAACTTTCTCCGAATCCGTTACCGAATTGAAACTGACCGGTTTACGGGATTCTACACGACATTTTATGAGTGTTGATATTTTGTTCGTCGGACTACGAATTTAACAATTTTGAGCCGACGATTGTCGTGTTGTGCGAAGTGACTTGGACTTAGTGGCTGAGCATCGTCGATGATTATTTAGTTGGAGATTTTTCTGCCATTCTCGTAACGCAGTTAACACATCAGTTGTGATAATTTTATGAGGTTTATTTTTATTTATTACTTTTATTTGTGATAGGACCACTTTCTACAGATCATGTGTTTGAATAAACATTATTTGACTGATTTACCTGGTGCTGCTTACACCATTTGCAAATGTTAGAATACACCTCTTGTTAATTACCCATTCAGCTTTATATTACATTTCATTACTTTTGGCCCACTTTAGGTTACGGTAGTAACACTAAAAGTGGGCCATTGCGATCGCATTTTGACAGCTCGAAATTTAAATGAAAATAACGGCTTAATCATAGATCTGACACGAAATTGGATAAACAAATTTGTAGAGGAGAAAATTCTTTACAAATTTGCGTTCTTATTTTTTTTTTCATATATTGCATCGTTTCAGAGGTATTTTCAAAAATAACGGCGATTTTATGATGTCTGTCTGCTTGTCCATAACGTGTTCCCACTTTTTAGATCGAACAATTCAACCGATCGGCGCCAAATTCTACAGACATTATTGTTGTCCACCAGAGACCAGAAAACTGAATAACCGGATTTTCTAGGGGAAAAAATTCTCTACAACTTTCATCTCTCATGTTTCTTTTAACTCGCACCGTAGCAGAGAATGTTGCCAAAATAACTGCGATATGATACCGCCTCTTGAATTTACGTATACCAGGCGTTAGGAAATGTCACGTGACATTACTCGCCCAGAACTCTCTCTGGCATACGCTTCCTGTGTTTTATGACTTTCTTAAGTTATATTACGCTTTGGCATTTCAAATCAATGGAGCACTGAAGAATTAATAACAGTACGCCGTTCATCATACGATAAATTATAATCCAGTGTCTAAATATGTCATTTTAGCAGTTGGCAACTGCGAGCAATAGTACGAGAATTAATGGAAAATGACATAGTTGTTCGTCGTGGTGTAGTATCAAATGTTCAAATGTTTGTAAAGTCTATGGGACGCAACTACGGGGTCATCAGTCCCTAAACTTACAAACTACTTATGAACTAACTAAGACTAAGGACGGCACAAATATCCATGCCTGAGGGGGGATTCGAACCCCCGACCGTAGTGGCCGTGCAGACCGTGACTGGAGCGCCTCAGTCTCCTCGGCCACCACGGCCGGCGTGGTGTAGTAAGTAGTGCGTTACGTTGTGGTGTATATGGTTTGTAGTTTGTTCAGTTTTGATCGTTAAGTTACAGAGGGCGTCGAGCACGCTGACCGAGCACGCTGACCGAGCATGCTGAACTACCACGTCGGCAACCCTCTGATCGAGCGCTCTGAGCCACCGCGTCCGGCAAGTTTCAAACCACCGTCTAAGAAGTTTGTGCATCACAAACTAATTCGCTGCCCATTACGCTACGACGAACAGCTGCAAGAGTAATACGTAATTCTCGTACCATCGATGACAGGTGTTATCTGCTAACATGGCAAATTTAGACATTAGATAGTAATTCATTCTCCTAACAACGACGTGATTTTGACAATTTGCAGTGCGTCATTGCTTTGAAATGACAACGCTTGAGTAATAATAATAAAATCATCCAATACATAAAGGAAAATGGCATATACAAAAGAGAGTTTCGGACAAAGTTTTGGGCGAGGAAAGTCACGTGACTGATTTCCGAACGCCAAATGTTGAGCACCTCCATAAAACGAACCAGACATGTGCATGGTGGTTGCTATTTTATGTAGATTTTACTGTTTTAATTTTGACCAGCCATCCATTTCATATCTATCTACCAGCACATGATTTTCTAAATAACTATCATCTAGTACACTTACCAGATTTTGTGTGGCGCGCTATAATAAGCAGTTTAATGTCAATGATACCAGATTATGACACCATAGAGTGACGATACCGGACGTCTTGAATAAATAAAATAAAAATTGAGATCTTGTCATTTACCCTATTTAAACAATACGATCGTTCTCTAAGATGAGTAAATTAAGTGATAATGAAAATGTGGTAGAGATATTAAAATAATAGTTTAAAGCGGTAGACGTTAAAAAAAGTGTATATTTGACAAAGCTAAACTCAAATATCAAATAATTTTGGCTGTTTCTAAAAATATGGTCAGAAAGAATATTACGTGTTGGGTGCACAGATATCACAATAGTAGAGTCGTAATCGTATCGTCCATCAATTTTTATTATTTATATTTTTATTATTTGTGACCGAAATGTTTGCAAAAAATCATAAAACTACAGGCAAATCTAAAGTGGGCCGAAAAAACGCCATTGCGATTCTTTCACAAATGATAGCCTATTCATCGAGTATCTGACTAAAGGATCACAGGTGCAAGGTAGTATTCGCAGCTATTGTAGGTGCTGTGTATGAAAGCAGACGTGTATGTTTCGACCCTGACACATATTTCTTGAACAGAGCCATACATAGCCCGATACTACTTAGTTGTGTTTGGCGAATATAGTATAGTATCTGAAAACATGATTGAAAATCGTATAGTAGTTTATTAACTAAACCAGTAGAAACTATTCTGAGAGCTCACACGGGTAAAATACTTCAAATCAGAGCTCTGAATGCAGCGTGTTTGATACAGTTGGTTGTAACGTACGGCGCGACAGTCATGTGTAAGTAGGTTAAGTCTTCTGCATTCATTCATGAATGCTGCTCTAAGGGAAAGGTATAACTGAAATGATGAGTTAGTATAAGTGGTAAATACTTAAATAAACACTTTTAATAATTCGTTTATCCATAATTGAAATACAAATGCAGTAAAATTCTCAAGCTACCATTCCAATTGTGAACATAAAACTACAAAGGCAACTCCAGTTGTCATACTTGGCGTGGTTGTGAGTTATCCGTATAATAACATCTGCAGTTAAACACATGCATTGATAATGGCCAGTTACTGGCCGAAATCATGATTTGCTAATAAAGTTAAAAAAATCGACTGATAGCTGAAAATTCTCAGAGTATTGGATACAAAGGCAACTGTTTTCATAAATGCACATCACATTCATCCGTGTCACAATCCCTTCATGATTTAAAGTAAGGACTACTTACATTTTGTGTTTGAAAATTAAATACCAGGACTGACAGATGTAACAAACATATTTCGACAAGCAAATGTTGGTTTCGCAAATTCCCATTCAGTCAGTATGGAGTTTCCAGGTCCTCCATGTATGTGAAGAGAAATGAACCAATATTAACTCTTAAGTCTTTTGTTGTTACGATCAATGTTACAATGAAGCTTGAAAAGAGCACTATTAACTTCAGCACAGAGGCGATGTCGACCTAGTAGGGCGGCGGTTATTCTACAGAAATCCATAGCATATTATCTATATGTTTATTCACTGTTAACAGTTGTTGAAAAAAAAAAAGATTTCTGAGTGCAGTTGGGAAGCACATGCGTCGGTTTTCATGTACACCCAAGGAAGCTCTGCAATGAGATTACGTTCGATGATTTTACAGGCCAAAGTGCAGGTCCTCTCAGGTCGGTCCACTGATTATTGAAAGTACGGCTTAATTTCCCACGCACAGGTTCTGCAAAGTTTACCAGAACTCAATCTTGTTATAACCACATCCGCCGATGATACGTTTCTCGTTCAATATCGTCAAGTATTCATTTTGAGAATGGCTCCGACGATATCACGTAACTACTGGAGGAAGATTTTCACTCGATCATCCTGCCTAAATATCATCAGTATAACCGGATTGCCCATTCGAACCTGTACTGTTTTAAATGTGCGGAGAACATTCCCGTTCAGAGAAAAGTTCGCTGATCATTCAGTGAGCACTCAGACCATTGCGTTAAGCTACTGCGGACACCAAGTGTATATCTGAAAGAATCAAAGTTCCCTCTATGTGTAGCGTTTCATGTTAAATACTGTTCTACAAGCTTATACTGACTCACTTCATTCATAAGAACATAAAACACTACCTTAGTCTAATGATGTTAGAAAAATATACTTATTTTTTACCTTCTACCCACCGACGTACTACGCATGCTCACTGGTCTATCAAATTCCTTGTTTAGGTCTATTAAAACGCAACGCCTTTGTGCATATTCTGGTTCTGTCTGTGGTATACATACGTAAGAAATTCAATGAATGTTATATGATAAATAGTCCGATAGAAATCTAGAATAAACCTTCACATACAATCATTATTGCATAAGCCTTACTTTTTAATCAAACTGAGATCACTAGTAAATAATAGAATTTTTGGAATATGTAAAATACAAGACTTAACGTGCAAGCTGTCCTGTACGCAAAGCCAACCGAACAAACGCATTCCTCAGACGACGCGCACTTATTTTTACATAACGTAAAATAATATTGAGCATACTTCTATCAAATTAGTACAAAAGTCTTGGAACCTATCCGAAAACGCCAAGTTGTGAAAAAAAAAATAAAAAAAAAAAAAAATAAAATAAAAAAATTGGGATTCAAATCAACACTACATTCAATTGTCAGTTTTACGGCCTACGCCTGAACTTCCAGCACTACGTCAGCGAACTGTTCACGCACCCTCCATGATACTTCTTTTTATTCTGCGCAGAATATATTAACCATATATTTGTCGTTGACTGACATGTAATTACAACAAGTCGTATAAGGACAAAATGTTTGTATAGCTTATGGGACTCAACTACGGGGCCATCAATCCCTAAACTTACAAACTACTTTGAACTAGCTAATACTAAGGACGGCACAAATATCCATGCCCGAGGGGGGATTCGAACCCCCGACCGTAGTGACCGTGCAGACCGTGACTGTCGCGCCGCAGTCAGCTCGGCCACCGCGGCCGGCAATCGCATAAGGAACACTGAGTTTTGACAGATCTTCAGTGTGTTGTGGCCTCGAAACGGCAAATTAGTGTAATACCAAAATTCTGTAACCACCAATAATATATTCCAGTCCTAAGACCTAAGTTATATACAAGAAACTAACCAAACATGTTCTTCTAACGAAGCCAACATAAGGGAAAGACACACGGGTCAAGGTGGTCTATACGTGACACAGGTAGCGTCCTACCATCTCAGTGCTGTACGTTCAGAATATCCTACATGCTTGATATTGCACGGCACGTGTGAAGAGCCAAAAATGTTCAAATGTTTGTAAATCTATCGGACCAAACTGCGTGGTCATTAGTCCGTAGCTTACAAACTACTTAAAGTAAGGTAAACTAACCTCAGGGCAACACACACACCCATGCCCCAGGGAGGACACAAACCTCCGCTGCGAGGCGCATTAGACCGCTCGGCTACTTCACCGTGGCGTGAAAATCCCCCCAACGCGCGGTTTACACGTTGAGTCGACAGAACTAGTCGCGCTGAGCGTACATGTTCACATACACGCTCCATGTGCCAACGACTGTACAGTGTGTGTTGAGGGGTAGAATTGGGGTCCCTCCATCTTTTTTATGCCACAAGCGGAAAGTTCTCTGGGAGGAAGGCTGCTTCAGTGAGAGCTCGAATGTACCATACTCTAGGTCGTGATTATCACGCGAGACATATTTTGGAGGGAGTATGTGTCTTTTTTAACGCATTGGACGTTGACTGTCCCAATTTTTTAAGTCTCTTCGTGGTCCAGGATGCCTCCCATCGGAATGACGGGTTCATACGAATTTTAATATATATATATCACGCAAAACTCTGCGGAAATCCGGTGGGAGAAATGTAGAAGGAATCTCATTAGAGACGGATCAAACACTCTGACTTTTTTTAAAGATGGTAAGCAAATGTTTACAAATGTTTGTTAAACTTATGGGACTTAACTACGGGGTCATCAGTCCCTAAACTTACAAACTACTTATGAACTACTTACGAACTAGGACGGCACAAATATTCATGCCCGAGGGGGGATTCGAATCCCCGACCGTAGTGGCCGTGCTGACCGTGACTGGAGCGCCTCAGTCACCTCGGCCACCGCGGCCGGCGGTAAGCAAATCTTTTTGTGCTGAAATATACTGATGTACTCAAAAGTTTTGACCTGAGCCCAGTGGGACACCTCTTGGACGACTTACAATGTTTAATCCAGACCAAAGTGTCCAGCAACACGAAACTAGAGAGAACGGGATGTTATTCGCCAAGAGACATTCAGATACCTCCTTGAAAATCTCTCCAGCAGAGTTCAAGCTGGCAAAAAGGCGAAGGGTAGTACCCACTATAATAATACTTTTGTTCAGATAATGTATGCCGAAATACGCAGTATATCTGCTGTAAAATTGTCTAGAACAGGAATGTTCTGCCGTCAAACGTTCCTGCCTTATCATCCACGAAAAGTAAGTGAAGAATTCGATGAAATGGCATAGGACAGCTCGAACGTAACATCTACATGGTATGATTACTCTCACTTTATGTAGTGGACTACCGTGGTGTGGATGATGTAGCTTTACCACTTTTTGGATCTGTAAAGATTGCATGGAGTTCCTCTGTGTTTAATCACTTCTTTGTAACGCAAGAACAGTTACTCATTTGTAAAGAAGTATGGAAGATACATTTATTCTATTTTTGGAAGAATGTATCTGGGTGTACTATATATGTTGACATACGTTGTATAAAATTATCTTTTACCTTTCGGCAAACTTAAACTGATTTTAACATTTGTCAGTTACGAATTACTGTTTTTCCAGTCACTTTTGTTTCTGCTGCCCTTAAATCCGTTAACCTTCAAATATAAAATTTATGGTCTACGGATAAGTGGCCTTATATTTGGTAGAAATGGAGAAATTTGTCTGTTTGAGCCGTTTGAGTTGGAGCTCTTCCTCGTAAGGCTTAAAAGTACCACGAAGCACCGTCAAAGAAAGTCAACGAATGAAACGGACAATAAGAAGTGGATAACGAAAAGAGCGTCAACTGAAACTCATTACCTTCTCATATTATTCTGGAGATGCCAATGCAGTCAGCTATATACTTTTCTCAGCGCGCATCTCTTATCCCACATGAGACTACACAAAGAGTTAGTACTACTAGGATATAGTTTTTGATACACAATGCTTCAGTATCGTTTAATTTACTGAAGAATATTAGCAAGAAACTGAGTACCTCATAAACTGCACTGTTTTCAAACTTGCTGAGACGAGTATAGTCTCGCTTCTTAGGTGTATTATAGTTCCCCAATGAACTGATGAGGCACACGGTTGTCATACAGTGGTAATTAGCTGCTGATCTTACCGCTGAAACCGTCAATCCCGTGTGCTTAATATGTTATGTAAACATCTACTCATTGTGGTATTTTCGTTTATTTTCTTTTCATCGTCCACAGGCGCGGCGGAGTGGCCGAACGCATTGAGGCGCTGTGCTCCGATGCGCGAGGCCGTTCCTCGTCGGGGGGTTCGAATCCTCCCTCGTTCAGGGATGTTTCTGCTGTCTTTAGAATAAGTTAGTTTATAAGTAGTTTGTAAGTTTAGGGACTGATGACCCCGCATTTAAGTCCCTAACAAACATTTTGATCATTTCCTCACCCACAATGTAAAATGCAGTACTTAGCAATCGTTATAGAGAGCCCTGTTCCTAGTATATTTCAGATGTTAGAAGGTGACAGAAATGCTTGTCCTCCATCCTTTTTCGCTTCATAGCGTAGTATCCAAAATAGTGTTAAACTGCCAAGTAAATTGATGAATAGCGGGCGTTGCAGCGGACTACGTAACTTTATCGTACGCACGGCAACATCAGATTTTTGATTCACGTTCAAATTTACTTCATATCGGCATGCTAGGCTAGGGGAATCTAATTTAGTTTGTACCCGGAGGTGGACAGTGTTTTATTGTCACATTTAAACACATGACTGTTATCTTGCGTCGATGGTTTGGTAATTGCGGGCGAGCACAATTATCTGCCTCGCAGCATAATGAAACCTATTGTTCCGCACGGAACAGTGGCACAATACTCAGGTGTAATAACATTTGTTTTATGTAGTAATAAATCTGTTATTGTTTTAATGCGGCTAAATGGGTGAAACACACGCGAACAAGGCAGAGCTGACCAGCCAAATTTAGGTTTACCCGAAATCTCGGAACTCAAGTGCCACAATGGCTCGTCGTCAACAGGATGTTAAATCCTAATCTTCCTTTCTCTTTTTAATCGAAAAAAACCCTAACAAACAAGTGTGATATTTCAGCTTTTCTCGGCATGATTGATTAATGGTGTACTTTCCAGAACAGAGCCGGGTTTTTGATTAAACTCTGCCATTCATAAACACATTTCCGCTCCCGGTTCCCGCTACGGCCTTTGATGCGCATCTTCATTCCGCGTCCACAATGTTATTGCGTGAAACAGATGTCCGATATTTATGACTTGAAGGCCAGACGAGCAAGACTTGCTTGAAATGAAACATCCAGTCCAAGTTATTATCTCTTTCAGGCCCTGCACGCACCGTTGTGCGGTTCTGGTTTTGCTCTCTTTATTTCTTTGTGATTCACGCTAGGAAGTTTATGTCTGCATCACACATTCGTGAATGGACTGTGGTAATGTGCGTAATTCCATGTTTCTACACTGGGTGGTACCAACAGTCGGTAAACTTCCAGTACACTTCCAAAGGCGGCAAGAAAGACTTGTTGAGAAGGTGTTGATATCCTTGTTTTTGTTTAGATGGGACTAGACTGCTTGGTCATCAGTCCCGAAAAGCCAGTTAATTTTATATGACTTCTTTCAAAAGGTGTGTTACTATTTGATTATGCAGTCCATACAAATTTGTAGTGAAGGCCCAAACCAGACAATTGTGTGGGTACAAAATTTTTGAAAATAAATTTATTTTCTGTTTTGTAATGAATTACTGTGTGTATTTTGTATCTTAAACGTCCCTCTCTATATTACTGTCACATCACCTACAACCTTGGGTCTGAAAGAGCTATGTTTTTACACATCTTTGTTTAGACAGACAAGTTATTTACGACGTCTCGAAGACAATAGTGGTGTCGTTGTCGTTGTTGTTGTGGTCTTCAGTTCGCAGACTGGTTTGATGCAGCTCTCCACGTTAACCTTCCTGTACAAGCCTCTTCATCTGAGAATACGAACGGCACCCAACATCGATTTGAATCTGCTTACTGTATTCGTCCCACGGACAACCTCTACACTTTTTACCCCCCACACTTCCTTCTAATGCTAAGTTGACGATTCCTTTATGTCCCACCAACCTGTCCCTTTTCTTAGTCAGGATAAGCCAGAAACTCATTTTCTCTCTAATTCTGAAGAGCACCCCCTCATTAGTTACGTGATCTACCCATCTAATCTTCATCATTCGTCTGTAACACCACATTTCGAAAGCTTCTATCATCTTTTTGTCTGAACTCCTTATCGGGCACGTTTCACTTCCATACAATGCTACACTCCAGAAAAATGCTTTCAGGAAGGATTTCCTAACATTTAAACTAATATTAGATGACAACAAATTTCGATTCTTCAGAAACGCTCTTTTTCCCATAGCCATTTTGCATTTTATATCTTCTTTACTTCGGCCATCAGAAGTTATCTTGCTACCCAAATAACAAAACTCATCTACCTCCTTTATTGCTTCGTTTCCCAATCTAATTCCTTCAGCTTCAACTGATTTTTCTGACATTCCATTTCATTACCCTTGTTTTACTCTTGTTAATGTCCATCTTATATCTTCCTTTCAAGACACTGTCCATTCCATTCAACTGCTCTTCCAGATCTTTTGCAGTCTCTGACAAAATTACTATGTCATCGGCAAACCGCAAAGTTTTATTTCTTCTCCAAATTTTTCCTTGAATTCCTTCACTGCTTGTTAAATTTAGAGATTGAACAACATTGGGGAAAGGCCACAACCCTGTCTCACTCCCTTCCCAACCTCTGCGTCCCTTTCTTGCCCTTCGGCTCTAATAACCGCTCTCTGGTTTTTGTATAGGTTGAATGTAACTTTTCGCTTCCGATATTTTACCCCTGCTACCTTCACAATTTGAATGAGTGTATTCCATTCGACATTGTCAAAAGCCTTCTCCAAATCTATAAACGCTAAAAACGTAGGTTTGACTTTCCTTAACCTATCTTTTAAGATAAGTCGTAATGTGAGTATTGCCTCCTGTGTTCCTACATTTCTCCTAAAACCAAACTGATCTTCCGTGAGGTGGGATTCCACAAGTTTTTCCATTCGTCTGTAAATAATTCGTGTTAGTATTTTGGAACCATGACTTATTAAACTGATAGTTCTGTAATTTTTACTTTCTTTGGAATTGGAATCACTATATTCTTCTTGAAGTCTGAGGGTATTTCCCCTGTCTCATACATCTTGCGTACCAGCTGGAACAATTTTTTCATGACTGGCTCTCCTAACGATATCAGCAGTTCAGAAGGAATATGATCTACTACAGGGGCCTTGTTTCGACTCAGATCCTTCAGCGCTCTGCCAAAGTCTTCTCACAGTATCATATCTCCTACCTCTTCTTCCTCCACTTCGTCTTCCATTTCTAGAATACTGCCTTCAAGTTTATTTCCTTTGTATAGGTCCTCTATATATACCTTCCACAGTTCAGTTTTCTCCTCTTTGCTTAGTACTGGATTTCTGACTGAGTTCTTGATATTCATAAAGCTGCGTTTCTTGTCTCCAAATATCTCTTTTATTTTCCTGTAAGCGGTATCTATCTTTCCCCTATTTATACATTCTTCTACGATTATGCATTCGTCCTCTAGCCACGCCTGCTTAGCTAGTCTGCACTTCCTGTCAATATCATTTTTCAGACGTGGTGTCATTATATTTCATTTCATGACTTTATTGAGAATCCACTCAGGGACATATGATTTACCTGATTATTTTAGTTTGGTGTGTCGCTAATGCTTCTTGCATTTCTACTTGTTATAATAGTCTACTCCACTTCCATATGAATGACTGTACGCAAACACACCCAGAATTGGAACACCTCAGTGTTTATATAGGTTTCTACCATTCTTTCAAAAAAGTGTGTATGTTCCAAGAAATAACAATGCATGTTCTGAAGGGCACAAATCTTGGTATAAATCTATCTGTTACTGTCTATACTACTTCCCTGAATTCAAGCTCCATCTGGTCTAAGCTTAGATTTATAAGTTGGGAGGAGTAGAGACTATCTTTGATGAAGCCAATAAGCGATGCCTTCTGTGCTTTTCTGAATAGGTATATTTTTCGTAAATTTTTGGTGGATTTGAGACTTTCGTTATTGTTTCGCTACGACAACCTTGTCTTCACTATTCCCTGGTCTAAGCTTACATTTATAATTTCGGAGGAGTAGAGACTGTCTTTAATGAAGCCAATAAGCGATGCCTTCTGTGCTTTTCTGAATAGATGTATTTTTCGTTAATTTTTGGTGAATTTGAGACTTTCGTTATTCAGTTTCGCTACGACAACCTTGTCTTCACTATTCCCTGTATCCCTGATTGTCGTTATGAAATCAGGATTATTTGTTACTAAGAGTCCAAGTGTGTTTTGACAACCGTTTACTATTCCGATTGGCTCTTCAAATAGTTGTTCGAAAAAAGTTTTACAAAATGTGTTTAAAACAATTTCGTCGATGTTTTATCACTGCCCCCTGATTGAAACACATATTTTATTGGTAAATTGAATCAACAATTGTACTACAATTGTATGACTTGGGTGAATGTTTGAAATAAGGCTCTAGTTTTCTTTCAACCTTTCTGCTGTTGTACCATTTGAGGTTATAGGCCTGCAAAAGGAACCAGTTATTAAGTTAATATGTTTCTCAGGTGTGACTTCTATCCATATTATCTCACAGGAACTAGCAGTTTCAGTTTCGCTACATGATAGACTACTTCTGACGGCGGCATACATGCCCCATTCATTTTATTTTATCTGTCCTTTCTGAACAGCATTTGATCTTTTGCAAAAATATCCGGTTAGAGCTCGCTTTCATGACCTATCACAAATTGTGTGTCAGTGTTTTGTAATAACGCTTGCAATTATGGTACTTACCTAACACAGGTATCACTATTTACAACAGGTTACAATGATAGTCCCATATTTACGTTTGTCTTGTGTTAAACCTGCACTCTATGAGACAGCTCACTTCATGATTTCCTGATATCCTCTACCCTTTATCAGATGCCCTATTTTTCTCAAGACTTACATACTTAAAAAAAGAAATAACTAACATGAAAATTTCTGTGTGATTTTAATTTTAGTCTAGGTTCTACAGTGGGATGAAGGTTAATAAATCAAGAAATTGTTTTTATATTATTCACCTTCCATTTTACAATGTTATATTTGAGACATAAATTACTAAAACATGTTTATTACAATGACAAGTGTGACTTTTGAGAAGGTTTTACAAACCTTGATCTTTGACATAGACAAAAATGACATTTGCTGTAAGGAGTCAACAACTGCTGATCTCCTTACATGCCATTTTTATGTACATGGACAGAACCGGCGCATTTTTCTAAGCAATTTGATACCCCACACACGTTATTTTTGTTTGTAATTGGAGACAGTGGTTGCTGCACTTGCAAAAGTCATTATATCAAGTACATGGCCTGCCATTGAGTGTCGAGTTGGTATGTCAGTTGTGCCATATTTCCTGCCGATCGTGCAGATCGCACAAGATGACGTTTCATGCGGTCCCAAACATGTCCAATGGGGGGCAGATATGGGGATCGTGTTAGCCACGGTAGTTAATGTACACCTTGTAGAGCCGGCCGCGGTGGCCGAGGAGACTGAGGCGCTCCAGTCACGGTCTGCACGGGCACTACGGTCGGGGGTTCGAATCCCCCCTCGGGCATGGATATTTGTGCCGTCTTTAGTATAATGTAGTTGATAAGTAGTTTGTAAGTTTAGGGACTGATGACCCCGTAGTTAAGTCCCATAAGCTTAACAAACATTTGAACATTTGAACACCTTGTAGAGCACATTGTATGGTATGGTAAACATGTGGACATGCATTGTATTGTTAGTAAAGCATATCGTCTTGTTGATGCGTGAAAGGTGGCAAGATGGGTTCAATGATGATTTCAGAGTACCCTGCTCTGTTCAATTTTCCCTCAAGATCAAGAGAGGAGAACTACCAGTATGATGCCTGGTGTTGGCGCCTTGTGCCTCTGTCATACATGCACTCCAGAATTTAATGCTCCACTGCACGACGTCACACACGCATACGACCATCATTGGCATCGAGGCAGAAGCTGACGTAACTGATGACGACACGTCTCCATTCGTCCATCTGTAAGTGCCTTTCATGACACTATTGGAGGTAGGCTGAACGATGTTGGGGTGTGAGCAGAAGAAGGCCTAACGGCACGTATGACTGTGCATCATGGTGTGGGGAGTCATATCCTACACCAGTCATTCTCCTCTGGTGATCATCGAGGGATATTGAACAGTGCATGTTGCAATGAAACTATCATTCAAGCTGTCTTGTTACCGTTCATGCACCGACAAAATAACATGCTTGTCCAACAGGACAGTGCACGTCCACCTATATCGTGCACCACCCAATTTGCTCTTCTCAGTGTACGTCAACTACCCTAGCCAATGCGATCCCTGACAATATTTGGGACTGGATGAAATGTATTCTTGCATGGTCTGCATGACCGGCACGAAATTTGCCTCAACTGGGGCACCAGGTGGAAGTTTTATGGTAAGCCATTCTGCAAGATTACATTCGGCACCTCTACGATCTTCCCCACGAGAGAGTTGCAGCATGAATTGCTGCAATAGGAGGTTATGAACGGTACTGGCGTCGCAACTGCGCACACTGTGGTGACTACTCAAGTGCGCATGGCTCTGTCTATGTGTCTATGCGTTATATACGTCCCCAAAAATGTGTCAATAAAATTTTCCTCTCCTGGGTCGACGAATTCATGGTGTTCTTTTTTCGTTTTCGAGGAATGTGGTTCATCTTAACAACTACTGCAGAAGATGGTCATCCGGGGCGGATTAGCCGTGCACAATGAGGCGTCGTATTGCGATGTGTACGGCCATTCGCGGTCGGGGATTCGAGTCCTCCCTGGGGCATGGGTGTTTGTGTTGTCCTTAGGTTAGTTTACCTTAGTTTAAGTAGTTTGTAAACTAGGGGCTAATAACCACGCAGTTCAGTCACATAGATTTCCGTTTATTTTCTAATACTCTCTGAAGGCAGGTTATTAGTCTGTAGCTTACAAACTACTTAAACTAAGTTAAACTAACCCAAGGACAACACACACATCTATGCCCAAGGGAGGATTCGAACCTCCGACGCGGGAGGACCCGTGATCCGCAACGTGGCGCTCCAGACCAAGAGCGGCTGGTCACAATCAATGGGATCGTTGTGAAGTGGCTACACTGCCTGCTGTCCCGTTTAACTAATAGATGTCATTGTTATCCTGATTCTACCTTCCATGCACCTGAGTACAGTTTAATGGAATATCCTATTTGTTAATACATTCGATAATATGACTTCTAATGGAACCAATGATTGTGGCCCACTTCCTATATCATATCATACGACCTCCGTATTAAGAACTGCCGAATTTTCCCTGAACTTAGTGAGTAATATTCTGACAAAGCTTACACAATTGTTACTGCTTCATCCCGGGGTTAGAGAAATTTTATGCATAGTTGTCGTGAGATCGCAGCCAGTAGCCGCCTTTTGTGTTCATTCGTCCAGAATGGCCCCATTGTCAAGATTTTTTATCCATGAAATTCCGTGTTTTAAGACTGATTGTACAAAATATTCCACCAAGTTACTTTGTTTTTGCACTGTTCCAATAAGTTGTTAGTGATAATATCCAGAGTATTCTTCAGTAACGAACCAAAGAGTCCATGAACGACTGCGCATTTCACAAGTTTTAACTGCACATTACGCATGTTCTTGCATCCCCTACTAAATTTTAATGAGTCATACATAACGGATGCTCGGTACTCCAGTTCCCTAACTTCACATTGTTGGTAAACCATCAAAAAATACATGAATATCATTGTCAGATAGATGTGAAAATGGAACCCCAACGACAGAGTACCAGCTTCAAGGATATGTGGACAAGCAATATGTTACTCGGTCCTCTCCTTTACCCGTTAAACTATCTATTTCCACATGCAAATATTTACAATCGGCATGATTCTTAGGTACCTCATCAAGAAAATACTGAATAACCACTTGAGTTGGGAGTTTTTTCCTGACTACTACCAGCTTAATGACACAAAGATCATGAACAGAAAAGAAAGAAATAGGAGTAAAATACTATCTGACAAGTCCATATAACTCAAAGTTGGCACTTACTTTAAACATTACGATGATTACCAGTGCTGCTGCACCCATTTCTTTCTGCTGGTGTATCGTAACAAACTCCAACATTTTTGCGCATAACCAGAGTAATGGCCCGCGATTCAGGAAGGTGAGGATGAGCAGCTCTCTACTGGAGATGGGTGGAAGTGAAGACAGTCTGCTACTAAATCTATTTATTAATGACCATACGTGAAGGTAGAGCAGCGCATCTGTGGCAGCTAGACCACAGCAAGAGCGTGGTGTTTATTCGATCGAATTACATCTAAACATGAGACCACATGGCGGATCGGAAATGAGACAACCTGTTGTCAGGGCTATGAGATCACCACTACATGTGTAATACGGAGAGAAAGAGCGTTAAATGGAAGTTACCACCTGTGGGGCGGCCAAGAGACAATGGCAAATTAACGGCTCAGGCTCTCACATGGCGGTCGTTGGTTCATGGCCCCAAGACATGCGTGCTGCATCATTGTTTAGGCCGTCTGGTACCGACCATGGTAGTCTGGACCTATGGTTTAAATACTAACGTTCAGGGCTGCCTGTGAAAAGAGCCATGATTCCGTGTCGCCATGAAATCTTTAAAACAGCAGCCGATCAGTTGCATCTGACTTGCTATGTGGCAATCAATGACTTTTCCAGACTTTAATTTGAATTCTTTGCCACGCTCACACGAATGGTTCCTCGCTGGAAAATTGTGTGACCTGATTATGGTTACGGGCTTTCTTCCGTGCCGTTTAAGTTCTATGATGCTGCATCTCCAATAGTACAGTGTCGCTTCAGAAAATTTCATCTCTATATCTATTTTACATTCAACTAAAACATGTTTGTGTCAAATATTACAGAGTCTCATCACTAAATCTCATACTTCACTGCTTTGACAGCTGCCGTAACGCCAGTTTTATACTTTATAGGTGAACTGCTTTTTGTAATTAGCTGCTTGAAATGATCTGTATCTAACCGCATCGTAAATGTTTCAGAAGCTTACTCGTACTACTCCCTCTTGTATCTTTCCAAGTGTAACTGAAGTCACTGTAGCAGATTTTGTCTTTTCGGGTGGCAACGCATGCCATGTCTCGACAGAGTGAGGTGTCAACAGCAAAATATAATACACAAGCGATGGGAAAAGAATAAATAGAAACATTGAAAATATACACTAGTTATAAATTAATTATAAAACATTAGAACTGTTTCGTTATTGTAAGCAGTAGGTTTTTATAATATCCGCAAATAAATAAAACATATACAGCTAGCCCATTTTTAACAGCTTCGTCTAGTTTAATAAATCTGAATTGCTAATAAATTGCATTTTTTGAACCAACAATAAATAATTTTAACAATTTTTCTTTATTTTCTTCATTCTTCATCCCAGGGTCCGCAGCACAATATATATATATATATATTAATACGACATTATAAAAGAGTTTATCCTTTTGATGCTGCTAATATTTTATTTATAACGAAAATATAATAATTTTTATGACTGTTTGTTTGAAAATAGTCTAAGGCAGAAACGGCCGTCGTCGCTATAGTATTAAAATATGATCAGCATCAAAAGGATAAACTCTTTTATAATTTTTCTTTAATTTAGCTATCAACATGTTCGTTGTACCAACTCAGAAACGGTTCATTATAATAAGTACATTCGTTTCATAATAAACTTCAAAGGCAGCAACATATTCATATTCTGTGAAAAAGTCTTCCTGAATGGTTGCATTAATTTTACATCAACTTCTAGAAAGGTATTTACATAATCCAAAACCAGGAACTTTAAACGCCAAAACTAAACTATTCACTTTAGATGGTGGTAAGTCGTCTTCACGTAGTGTGCTACCATGGCACTATAACAAGGCATAACTTAGAACATATAACTGGTCATCAACGGTAACCGGCCAAGCTTACAGGAAGCCATGTGGGGTTTTGATATACCAGAATGTGGTGGGCGTGTATTCGGACTGTGCAAGTTCACACTGACTAGAACCAAGGAAACCGGTATAGACATGCGTATAGAATGACAGAGATCTATTAACACTCAGATTGCGGCACTGCGGTCGGCAACGCCTGTATAAGAAAACAGGTGTCTGACACAGGCGTTACATCTGTTACTGCTGCTACAATATCAGGTTATGACGATTTATGTGAATTTGAACGTGGTGTTATAGCAACATCGCCTAGAGACAAGGTCTTACAATAGGCCGTGCTACGTCACACTGACCAGGATGCGGCCGCCAGATGAATGGCTGGTCACTGGGGCACGCCCTCTGCCTCGTAGCGGCCAGCCAGTAAGCTGGCGGCCACGGCCTGGTCAGTACGACGTAGCTCGGCGTATTGTAAGACCTTGTCTCTAGGTGGTGTTGGTTATAGTCGGCGACCGAGAGATGGGACACAGCATCTCCGAGGTAACAATGAGGTACAGCTTTTGATGTATGACCATTCCAAAACTGCACCGTGATTATAGAGTATCCGGTAAGACATCAAATCTGTAACATCACTGCGAAAGGAAAACGATTCTGCAAGAAAGGGACAAACGATAACTGAAGAAAATCGTTGAACGTGAAGCGCAACGCTCCATAAACTGCTGCAGATTTCAATGTCGGGTTATCAACAAGTGTAAACGAAAATCATCGATATGGGCATTCGGAGCCGAAGGCTTACTTGTGTACATTTTCTGACCCCGCGAAAAAAAAAAAAAAAAAAAAAAAAAAAAAAAAAAAAAAAAAAAAAAAAAAATTACTCCTCGCCCTGGATCGTCAACACCGACAATGGACTGTGAATGACTGGAAACATATTGCCTGGTCTGATGAGTCTCGTTTGCAATCTTATCGAGCAGATTGATGTCTACGGGTATGGAGACAACCTTTTAAATCCATGGACACTGCATGTCAACAGGGGTGTGTTCAAGCTGGTGAATCATCTGTAATGCGGTGAGGCGTGTCCAGTTGGAGTGATATGCGACCCATGGTACGACTAGATACAACTCTTGACAGTTGACACGTACGTACCCATCCTTGCTGATGGCCTGCATCCATCACGTCCATTGCGCACTCCGACAGACTTGGGCAATTCCAGCATGACAATGCGATACCCCAAACTTCAAAAACTGTTCAAATATTTGTAGAACTTATGGGACTTAACTACGGGGTCATCAGTCCATAAGCTTACAAACTACTTATGAACTAGCTAAGACTAAGGAAGGCACAAATATCCATGCCCGAGGGAGGTTCGAACACCCGACCGTAGTGACCGTGCAGACCGTGACTGGAGCGCCTCAGTCCCCTCGGCCACCGCGGCCGGCCAAAACTTCTAGAATTGCTTCAGAGTGGCTCCAGAAATTCTCTTCTGAGTTTAAATACCTCCTCTGAGCACCAAACTCTCCATACATGAACATTATTGAGCATATCTGAATACCCTGCAACGTGTTCTTCAGAAGAGATCTCCACTCCATCGTATGCTTACAGATTTATGAACATTCGTGCATGATGCAAGATGTCATTTCTCTCTAGCACTACTTCAGACATTAGTCCATACCGCGTTGTGTTTCGGCACTATTGCACGCTCGTGGGGTGCTAAACTATATAAGGCATTTGTTCCAGTTTTTTGGGTTTTCATTGTATTATACTGTGAAATCTTATATGTTAAAAGAACCTAAGAAAACTAAAGTCAGTCTGCCAGACCAAACTACACGGTCTATTTCATTCATTTTTGTTTTAAACGAAAGGTATTCATCCACAGATTTGTCATCAAGTATCAAAATTTACATAACCTTCGCCTTCCTTTTTTAATACTCAAACGCGATTTCCTTCTGTATATTTCTTATGGGGATGTCCTTGCTGTAAACTAAAGTCAGTCGGTAAGGCCGTTCTATCCTACCGACTTCCTCCATTTTTGCTTTAAACGAATGGTATTCATTCGCAGATTTGTCATCAAGTATCAGAATTAACTTAAGTCTCTCCATCCTTTATTTTTTATTCAGACGCGGTATCCTTCCGTCCTTGCACTGAATATTTTAATCGGTTTGTTTTAGGGTACCTTCGGTTCTAGTTAAGGTACGCAGTTATTCTTGACCTAACAACACTCAGCGGATCAAGCTCTTTCATTAGCGCTTTTAAATAATTGCATTGATTGATTCTGAAGAAAGCTATGCTTGAACATTCAACTTTACTTCCATTTTTTCCCAACTTTATTGTCATTCCAATAACAGTGCGAAGTATTTGCACGGGTCGTATTCGAACGGGTCCTCTATCTTCCTTGTATATTAAAAGAATCTACGAAAACTGAAGTCAATCGGCCGGACCAAACTACCTGGCCGATTTTTTTCATTTTTTTGGTAATGGAAAGGTATTCATCCACTGATTAGTCATCAAATGACTCTGTGCTACTGGATATTACAAGGGTATAAATTGTCTATTCCTTTTTTACAAGTTATCACATAACGAGAAATAAAATGTTTCTAATTGCCATTAGACTGAATTTTGTTAGGCTAGAATGTGCATATTATTAAGAAGAGTATTACGATAAATCACACCAATGTAATTAATACATTGAATCATATCATTTGATAAGTATCTAAAATGTACAACGGAGGGAATAGTTAGTTGGCGCTGCTATCAGCTGCAGTACTAATAAGTGGGCTGCCAGTGTCACTGATTCTAACTACATTTCACAGTGGTCTGGTACCAAGCTATTTTACGTAAGCGAAAATGGAATGATATAGAAATGTAATTAATAGCTTTGATTCTGCTCTCTATCGTACTTCGGTCCGCTGCTTTCAATTGCATTCATTATGTACTGTATACGTAACGGACAACCCTTTGTGAACTAACATCTTTAAATTTAATTAATTTTAAACATTTTTGAATCAAAGCAACCGTATATTCAGATTAAAACAGATGTAATACAGGCAACCGGGTGCGTAAATTTTTTGTCCATTGATCACGTCTCCTTATCTCTAAAAGTAAATTCATCAAAAGGTAAGAAATAATTTACCTAAAATTATAATGATTCTTTGTTCATTATAGCGTTTTAAAGCTTGCATGGGCAGGCTGGCAGCAGCTAGCTACGCTACCATTCAGCCGACAGCATTAAACATAAGTCACAGGAAATTAAAAGCCAAACCTTAATGTAGGTTAGAATTAGCAATTTAAAAAATACAAAAGACGAATCTAATGGAAGTATAGAAAAGCCGCGGCGGATTAGCCGTGCGCACTGGGGCGCCGTGCTGCGGTGTGGTTTGCCGTCAGAGGTTCGAGTCCCCCCTCGAGCATGGGTGTTGGTGTTGTTGTTTAGTTAGTTTAAATAGTTTGTGAGCTACGGACTAATAAGCCAACAGTTCAATCCGATAGATTTACAAGCATTTGAAAATCACACACGAAATGAAGCAAATAAAGAGAGCTACGGTGTAAGATGATTACAACAGCAACAGGAACACAACATAGTGAAAGAAGACGATGAAAGATTCAGGAGCCGACTTCTGTTCAGCCGTATTCGGCGGGCGCAACTAATTAGAAATTACTTAAGCTCTGTACACGTTCCCTGAGGCTTAAGAACACAACATTGGCTAAACCTTCACTGACGCAGCTGGATCTGTGGGAAGAGAGGTGAGAGGAGGGGCTGGTAGGAGGGATGGGAGACGGGTGAGTAGGGGGAGCGTGGGACTCCGGGAAACTGAAAGGGGAGGATGGGAGCGGCAGTGATGGGAAGGGAGGTCAGATCTACAATGGATAGAAGTGGGGGAGGGAGTGGGGATCAGGATCAGTGTTGGTGCGATGGGTAGATTTCTGGGTGGAGGGCATCATCTGGAAGAGGAAGGGTGCGGAAATTGCCCTGGGATAGGATTTGGAGGGTGTGAAGGTGCAGAGCTGGTGGGATACAGCGGTGCAGGCGTGACAGACGCCCAAGATCGATGAGGGGATAAGCTGGGGGTTTCGGTAATCGAGGTTACGGATTGTGTAGTGGATGTGCATACTTTCAAGAACTGGAGTAAGTAAGGGCATGGAATAATGTCGTATAGTACCCACGTGGGGGACGGGAGATGAATACAGTAAGCGAGGCTGAGAGTGTAAAGTTCTAGGAAAAATGTTCAAAAGTTTGTAAATCTAAGGGACTCAACTAGTTTGGTCATCGGTCTCTAGGCTTACAAACTGCTTAAACTAACTTACTCTAAGGACGACACACGCACCCATGCCCGAGGGAGGACTCGAACCACTAACAGCGAGCAACGGCTCGCTTCACAGTACGGCGTCTTTTAGAGATGGCCCACTCTACTGCGGTGGCGTTCTAGGATTTGCAGAGCTTTATAGATGGAAGGGGGCGGAGATCCAGGTGGGATTCTGGCTACAAAGGTTGGGGTGTATATGGGAGCGGTAAGTGTAAAGGATGGTGGAGGTTTGGAGGCCCCATTTATAGCCAGAAAGGAGTTTAAGGAGACGGAGTCGTCTGTAGGCTTTTTATTTAACGGTTTTAAGGTGGGGAGTCCAGGGGAGGGACTGATCCAGGGTGAGACCTAGGTATTTTAGTGTGGGTGTAAGGCATACTGGGCGACCATAGAGGGTGAGATGGAAATCATGGAGGTGGAATGAAAGGGTGGTATGATCTATGAGGATAGCCTGGGATTGTTCAGGTTTAATAGTAAGGATCCATTGATAGCACCAAGAGGAATAATGGGGTGGATTTTATTGCAGAAGGTGTTGACAACATTGGAGAGGACAAGAGCGGTGGCATCAGCTCATCAGCGTATTGGAGGAGATGTACAGGAGGCGCAACTTGGGGCATGTCGGAAGAGTATAGAAGGTAAAGGAGAGGGGATGGGATGGTGCATTGTGACAACCTGGCGGAGGGATAAAACAAACGGAAGTCAGGGTTGTTGACAGTGACATAGGACAGGCATGTGGAGAGAAAGCTTGGAATGAGTGGACACAGTTAGTATGAAGAGTGTAGGTCTCGAATTTGAAAAGGAAACCAGAATGCCATATTCAGTCATAGGCTTATTTGATATCGAAGGATACGAAGAGGGAAGACTGACAGGAGTTCGACTGGATGGGCAAGGTGAAGGAGTTGGTCATTGTCAGTGAAGAATGGCTGGAAGCCACATTAGGAAAGGGAAGTAGCTGGTGTTGTTGGGGATGTTGTTGGATAAGGCGAGACAGGATGGTTGCCAGAATCGTGGTGAACAACAATGTGACACTGATGGGACGATAGGGGGAAGTGGCGGTTGGAAGTTTGTTAGGTTATGGGAACATTATGATGTGGGATACTTTCCACAGGCAGGGTTAGAAACTGGTATGGAGGATGAAATAGTGCAAGGAGGCAAGGACGGCATGGAAGGAATAAGGGCAGGACCTGAGGTTCCTGTAAGTAAGGCAGGCAGTCACGACCAGGAGCAGTATTGCGTTTGGTGTGGAGTGTCATCTGGATATCTATGGCAGTGATGGGAGTATTGAGGTCTGAGGGCGGGGGGGGGGGAGGAGGGAATGGTCCAAGTATTGGAAGCAGCTGGTGATGAGTAGCAGTTGGAGGTATTCGTGGACACATGAACTTTTGAACTTTGGGAAAGAGGGTATAACCAAAATGGTGGTCGCGAGGAATGGAAAAGGTGTCAGAGAGTTAACGGGGAAAGTGGCGGTTGTCGTGAAGGAGAGGGTATGAGGGCGAATGGCGACTACCAGTAAGGCGATGGAAGGCTTGCCAGTACTGGAAACAATTAATGGGGAGTGCGATGTTAAGGTGTCTGCATTCTCTCGAGATGATATGGTTTCAGATGTGTCAGTGGAGGTGCTAGTGACATCATAGTTTCTGCCGGTCTTCGGTGCGAAGGAAGGATCGATAGAGGCTGCAGGATTCATGTATGAGAAGGACAGCCTGTGGAAGGAGAGAGGGGCAATACGGTTGAATGGCTTTAGTGGGAATATGTAATTGGATGGCACTAGTTAATGCCTGGTAAATGAAGGTATGGGCGAGGTCGATGTAATCATGGGTGCGATAAGAGAGAGGGTGGCTGGCGACTCAGGTAATAATGGTGTGATGGTAGGAATCCCATTTAGCATGGGGTAATCATGGAAAAATTTGGGGGAAGGATCAGAATGAGTTATGGCTGCAGGGCGGCGGTGGTTGTCGATGATAAGTAGGACGTTAAGGACTTCTGCCATGATGCTACCCAGGAAGGTGGGGCAGGCTAAGGCTGCATCAGGGGTGATGTTGCTCTCAGGGCGGGTGAGTTGCAGGAGGAGAAAGAGGTCGCCCTGAAGGGTGGTGAGTAACTGAAGCCACCGCCGGAATGATACATTTTACACAGGTGAAATGGTGAGTGAATCAACCAGTACTTACAAAACTAACATATCATCAGAAATATACATTACGAGCAGGGTTTCTCAGGTTTGATACTATAAAATAGAACATTATAATTATCCACTATTATAGAGACAGATATTACGCAGTTATTACAATGTGCAAATGAAAATAAGGAGCTACGTTACTTCGCATGATACCTGTAGAAATACGCCGAGCGAGGTGACGAAGTGGTAACACATTGGACTCGAATTCAGGAGGAAGGTGGTTCAAACCCGGCTCCGACCATCCGTATCCAGTGATTTCCGTAAATAACTCCAGTCAAATCCCGGTATGCTTTCATGCAAAGGGCACGGCCGATTTCCTTCACCAGCCTTTGCAAAATTTAATCTGAGGGTACGCTCCACCTCTAAAGACCACACTGTCAACGGGACGTGAAGCCCTCATTTTCCTTTCCCTCTTTCTCTGGAACCAGCTGAGTTTTGTCAGTGCTACTCGACCTTGTTAAATCATGTACATGGCGCCCTTGTGAACTGTGCTTACGGTCAGCGGCAAACAGCGCCCAAGTGCAGTCAATTGTTTCTACTACAGCTTTTGTCATAGTCTGCTAACGACACACTTGGCTGGGTCCCCATCGGCGCCTGCTGCGCGCCGTCGGCTAGCGGGGTGCACTCAGCCATTGTGAGGCCAATTGACGACAACTTGGCAGAAGTAGGGCTCCGGTCATGAAACCTGACGACCGCTGCGACAGCGGTGTGCTGGCAACATACCAAATGATACCCCATCTGTCGACGCTTTTGGGCTGATGACAGGGCAGCCGGTCTGTAGCAATAGGTCTTCCGAGGCCTATTATGACGGAGAGTTTATTTTAAATAATGTAGAACTTTAAAAATCGTATCTTTGGCATATTAAGACGTCGTCGTGGACTGCGCTTACGATCGGCAGCAACTGGTATCTAAGCCCCCTCACTTTTCATCCCTACAGGCAGCAATCACAGTTTTTAACCATAATATATTTTGTTGTTCTGGTCTGCAGTACAAGGAGTTGATTGATGCAACTCTCCACGTGAATAATACTTGTCATCATACTGAAGGTTCAGTAATTTTTATACCTTTGAGCACCTGCATTCTTTGGAACTGGAATTACTATATTCTTCTTGAAGTGTGAGGGCATTTCCCATGTCTCATACATCTTGCACACCAAGTGGCGTATTTTGATAATGGTTAGCTCCTCGATGATATCAGAACTTCTCAGGAGCTGTTTTAGGTTCATTCTTGCAGGATCTATCAAACTCTTCTCACATATCATTTTTATTCACTTTCCCAAAACTTCTTTTATACTGCCATCAAATACATTTACTTTGTAACGATTTTTTCTCTCAAATGTTCAAATGTTTGTAAAGCTTATGGGACTTAATTGCGGGGTCATCAGTCCCTAAACTTACAAACTACTTATGAACTAACTTATACTAAAGACAACACAAAAATCCATGCCCGAGGTAGGATTCTAACCTCCGACGCGGAAGGCCGCGCGATCTGCAACGTGGCGCTCCAGACCGCTCGGCTACTCCCGCGCGGCTGAATAAGAATAAAAAATGCTATAGTATAAAGGATACAGAAAAACGTCAGAAACGATAGTTTCACACAATGTGAAAAGTATAGATGAAATACTCTTCATAATATAGACATTCAAATACAGTTCTCCTGTTGTCAGAATTGGATAAAAATATTCTACGAACAATTCTTAAGTCTAATTCATCCAGCAGAAACTTGTGGATACTGCAAACAGCTAAGTGATTAATTCTCTGCTCTGTCACTGTCGAACGCTAATAGTTTATCAGTCGTCGTAGAGCAGAAAAACTGCATTCTGCTTCACCCCTTGACGCTGGACATACAAGCTAAACTGTCGCTAGCGTTTCAACATTAGCAAGTACTTCAAGAACTTGTAGAAACTTAAACATCTTTTTGCTCTTTCAGACATTTTACATTGTATCGTGGATGAAAAAGTTCAAAGTTGATCTTTCAAAGATGGACACTTATTGCCGAATGTGAAACTAACAGATCATATTCGTTTTCTCTCCAACAATATTTTTTTCCTAGGAAGCCTGCTTTTTCATGACAGGTTGGGCAATATTAGATATGTAGGCTCTTGGACAGCTGAATCGATGATTTCAAAATATTTCTGCCTGTAATGTCCAAGTGACAGACATTCATGGAAATCCGTGCCCTTATACAAACAATCTCTGGGGAATGTCTTTATTTTATTCCCATGGTTGGAAGGAAGTAAGGCAGGGATATGGAATTTCCCCAGTGTTATTCAATCTCTACACTGAAGAAGCTGCGTAGGAACGCAAGGTGAAATTTGGAGAAGGAACTAAAGTTAGGGAGAAGAAATAAAAAAAAAACTTTGCATTAGCTGATGACATTGTAATTCTGTCAGAGGTAGCAGAGGACCTGGAAGAGCAATTAAACGGAATGGACAGCCTATTGAAAGGAGGTTATAAGATTAACATTAAGAAGGGAAAAACAAGGGTAACGGAACGTAGTACAAGTAAATAAGGCGATGCTGAAGGAATGAGATTAGGTAATTAGATAAAGCGGTAAATGAGTTTTGTTATTTAGGTAGCAAGATGACTTCTGATGGCGAGTTGAAGATGTAAAATGCAGAAAGGATGTGGTAAGATAAGCTTTTCTGAAAAATGTGTTAGGTTAGGTAGTTTGTAAGTCTATGGACTGATGACTACAGCTGTTTGGTCCAATAGGTTTATAAACATTGGAATATTTTTCAGTCCTTTCTGAAAGCATTGGTCTTGAGTGTAGCATTGTACGGAAGTGAAACGTTGACGATAAGGAATTGTAACAGAGATATGATAGAAGCATTTGAAATTTGGTGCTACAGACGAATTATAAAGATTTGGTAGGAAGATCATGTAACTAAATAGGAAACGCTGAAAAGAATTGGGGAGAAAAGAAATTTCTGGCGTATCTTGAGTCAGAGACGTGAACGATAGTTGGGACATCTGAGACATCAACGAATCTTCAATTTAGCAATTGAGAAAAGAGCGTCGCTCGAGAGGCGAATACAGAAAGTAGGTTCAAAAGGATGTGCTTTGCCATTCTTAGTCGAAGATGTGGAGGCTTGCAGAGGACAGGGTAGCATGCCCAGCTGCATCTACCAATCTCAGGACAGAAGACCACAGCAACGATACAGTGGCGTGCAGCGTGCTGAAGAAGGCAAGAAGTGGACGCGACGAGGCCGATCCAACTGAGCCATCGGCCGTTCAGCGCACTGAACCACACCGTAAAAGGAGAAAAAAGAAGCAGCAACACCTGTACCTCCACCGTTGCTTCAGTGGAACGTGTGGAGTGGACAAAGCTATATGATCTGACAGCAGCAATATGCAAGTAAGAATAGGCGTCGAATCTGTTGCCTCTGACGCAACAGTACTGCTTTAGGCTGCGGCCACCGAGGACTAGAGATCGCTAAAGGCGTAGTGGCTTTCCACATCATCAGTGTGTCTAAGCAGAGGAAGACGCCTTAGCGATAAAAGCGAGAGTTCACTAAGGCGCTCCTCAGGCGACTTCGCGTTTCGCCACACAAAAAATAGTTTGAGAAATACTAAGACGTGAAATCTTTAGCTTTGTAGCTGTCACTAAGGAAAGTCTTTCGACGTATGAGAAAAAGCGAATATGACAAAAATTATCTGCACTCAACGTGGCCGGCCGCGGTGGCCGAGGGGACTGAGGCGCTTCAGTCACGGTTTGCACGGCCACTACGGTCGGGGGTTCGAGTCCCCCCCTCGGGCATGGATATTTGTGCCGTCCTTAGTTGTAGCTAGTTCATAAGTATTTTGTAAGTTTAGGGACTGATGACCCCGTAGTTAAGTCCCATAAGCTTAACAAACTTTTTTTTTTTTTTTTTTTTTTTTTTTTTTTTTTTTTTTTTTTTTTTTTGCACTCAACGTGGTGTGAACTAGTACGACCTATCATTTTCAGTTTCTGAGATCGCAACTCTACTCCCTGCGGTAAGGTAGTCAGCTGGGAACTACGTCCGCCGCGGTGGAGTAGCCGAGCGGTCCAAGGCGCCTCGCTGCGGAGCGCGCAATTGCTTGCCGTCGGAGGTTCGAGTCCTCCCTGGGGCATATATATATGTGTGTGTGTGTGTGTGTGTGTGTGTGTGTTGTCCTTAGGTTAGTTTACCTTAGTTTAAGTAGTTTGTAAGCTACGGACTGATGACCACGCAGTCCGGTCCAATAGATTTACAAACATTTGAACATTTTTGGAACTACGTCCCCATCTTTGGTGTTACTGTCTGCTGAATATACTAATCGCATTTACGTTGTTAACGGGCATGTAATTACATCAGATAGCAATAACAATGCGTTTTGGTGGATACTCAGAGTACCGTTGCCCTGAAAACGAAAATTTTATTATTGGAGGAATTGAAAAGTAATGACTCTTTGGAAATTTCTCTTTCTATTGATTGCCAACACTGCTAGTAACCAGCGCTTCTGAGTGTAGTTCGCAACACTTAGAGACAACGTGTCGCTCGTATTCATGCATTAGTTGGAGTGTAGAAAATTGTTAAACATGGCACCTCCATTGGCCATCTGCACGAAGGAGGAAATGCGATCAATGATTCGCTTTTTGTATATGGTAGGTGTGAAACCTGCGGACATTATTATTAGTCGAAATCAAGCAGGTAATGATGACAGCGGTTTATCCCGGAAAAAGTTCAACTAATGGACATACAGTTTCAAACTGCGAAGAACTTCTATGACAAGACCAGATAGGCTATCGACGACAGCCACTGAGGACATTGTGAATGTCGTTGAGGGTATGATAAGGAAGAACAGGAGAATCGCAGTGGACGACATCGCCAGTACTTTAAACATAGAGGTGTCATCCTGCAGCGCTTGGTCACATTCTGCCAAACGGACGAACTGCACACTCAAGGAGTTGTAATTTGCGATGCTGCAACATCCACCATACAGTCCAGACCTGGCTCCCAGCGATTTTCACGCACTTGGACCCTTAAAGGAAGCACTGCGGTGAAGAAGATTTAAAAGTAATGTAGACATCACTGCTACGAGGCAAAATTGGTTACGGATGCAACAAAAAAGTTTCTTCTGACGGAATCAGAAAACTTGTGATACTTTGGAAAAAGTCCATTGAAAACCAAAGAGCTTACGCGGGAAAATAAAGTATCCTTCAGTTTTCTAACATTAGAATACGTACAGATTTTCTCTAACGGGCTTTTACTTTTCGAATTTTCCTCGTAATACAAAAAATTCTTCAGCCACATATAAATCATTTCCAGTCAATTTATTACAACAAATAGTACCTAAAACGACTAGTTTTCAAGAGACACTAAGTTTATTTAGTTTCTGCACAATGAGATCAACAAGAAACGGCCGCCGCTGTTTAACGCCTACGTGATAGCGGAAGGCGACAGCGACGGAATCTTCGAGTTACGGAACCTCCTAGGCTCCGCAGTGAAGACGGAGAGTATTCTATCAGAACTGTGCTACAGGTGCCAGGGAGGAGGCCACACGCCGACGTACTGCCGCTAACTGTGTCAAATGCTGAGGCGAGCATGACAGATGCAATTACGGCTCGCGACGTCAAGGTACATCGGAGTGAACACGCTGCAGCGGGCCCCATGGCGGAAACGACGAGGCTATCCGGGTTCCTCAAGTCACAGCCAAAGCAGCTGCGGTCGTAGCTCTACATCTACATACATACTCCGCAATCTACTGTAAGGTGCGTGGCGGAGGATACACTGTACCACTACCAGGCATTTCCTTTCCTATTCCACTCCCAAATAGAACGAGGAAAAAAAGAATGCTTATATGCCTCCGTACGAGCCTTAACTTCTCTTATCTTGTCTTTGTGATCACTACGCGAAATGTAAGTAGGCGGCAGCAAGTTCGTACTACACTCAGCTTCAAATTCCGGCCCTCTAAATTTCCTCAACAGAAATTCACATAAAGAACGTCGTCTTTCCTCCAGCGCTCCCAAATTGAGTTGCCGGAGCATTTGCGTGACACTCGCGCATTGGTCGAACCTACCAGTAACAAACCTAGCTGCTCGCCTCTGAACTGTAATTGATCTGCTGCGGGTCTCCAAAGGTCGACGACAAACAACTGCACAAAACTTACAGAAACCCCTAGTGTAGTCTGTTTCCCCACTCAGAGCTAGAAAAACTCAAAGATGGTCCAAGATACCCGAAAAACCTAAATGAGTTATAGAAATTTTCCACAAGAAATAATAAAATAATCGCTTTGTCCACTATTCATATGTTTCTAAATCTATGGGACTTAACTACGGAAGTTATCGGTCCTTCAGCTCACAAACTACATAAACTAACTTAACAAAAACACTCAGACCCGTGCCCGAGAGCGGACTCGAACCTCCGACGGGGAGCAACCACTCTCTCTGAGGCAAGGCGCCTTAGAACGCTCGGCCATTCAACCGCGGCCTTTCACTATTAACTTTATGCCCTCATAACAATTTATATACGTATACTTATTAAGTTTTCACTGTGTAATCTTAATATCACATAAAACTATTACAATTTATACTCTCATGATTAGAATTTTGACAATGTGATGCAATGTATGTTCTGATTTAGAAGGCAGGGTTTTTATGGCATTAAGGAAATAAGCAGGTCTTCCCCAGCGGGCATCGAAACCGGAACAGAAAGCAGTCGAGACAGAGGCTTCATCAGTCCGTGAACGGCGCCACCACAGGCAGGGGGCACCGGCCGCGAACGGAAAAGCGGAAGGCTGCGTCTCCTTCACAGAAGACACAGCGGCGCGCGCGATGGAATGTGCGATGCCAGCGCGGAGGCGACGGCGACCTTCAAAGCCACGTTAGCGGCAGAGCGGCTGCCTCCGCCGCTGCGGTAGTCGCGGAGATGGCTCAGGCCCGCCTACAACTGTGGAAATGCGCGCGGAGATTACGAGAAGAACAGGCTCCTCTCCCTGTCCCGTGTCATACGAGGTGCGAAATGTGGGGAAACCTCACACAGAGGCTGCGAGGAAGTAGTCCCAAACAGCCATCGAAAGTCAGAGCAGGACGCAGAGGAAAGTAGAAGAACTGATCACCACAGCGTGATGTGGGAGGACAACGGCAACGCTGGAAGATTTATCCTACGCCGTTTGGTTGGCAGTGGACCGCCAAAAACGATTGCCGCTGTACTTGCCGCCGACAGCATCGTAAGAAGAGTGGGTGCCACAGTTTAGATTAGATTAGTACTTGTTCCATAAATCATGAATACGGCACTTCGTAATAATGTGGAACGTGTCAGGTTAATGAAGGGTGTCTTTACAAATTATTACTTTGTACTAAATATTACCTGACATAATTTATTTTTATTATTAATTTTTTTAATTTCTTAAATATTTTTCAGATTTACTAATTTATATCTAAAAATTCATGTATAGTGTATTTTGTGTCCCAGCCTCGTCGCCGCTTTTGTGTCTCTTTTCCGTCGTAGGTGTCGGTGGCCGAGCAGAAAGAGACCGACACAGGAATAAAGGATGCACGCTGGTGCAGGTACGAAGGTGAGCAGCCAGTAGGACAGCAGATACTAGAAACACTAGAGTAAATTAGAACGAGATATATATTGCACAGAATTTATACAATACTTAACTTTTACATAGCTCAGTACTGCAGAATGCTGATACATAGTTGAGCTAGAGGACTGCCTAGTGCCTGTCCGATAGCAAAGTCTTCACTGGTGCCTATCTGATTCCGAAGTGTTAACTAGTTCCTATCTCAGTCCCAAGTGAACGATGTCGTTCAGTGGTGGCCACGAGCGGAGTTGTAGCAGAGGGCGCTCGTGGCTGACGTCGTAAGAACGCCGCGCCGTGCGTGCATGGCAGCGCGCGGCGAAAGTAGGTGGCGCGCACTTTAGACTTGTGCGACACCACAGTGTAGAAGGAGTTGCCATTATGAAATCCTCTTAATTTATCTTTAAATGCTAGTTGGCTATCTGTCAGCCTTTTGATGCTGTTTGGTAGGTGACCAAAGACTTTTGTGGCAGAATAACTCATCCCTTTCTAGGCCAAAGATAGATTTAACCTTGAATAGAGAAGACCATTGTTTCTCCTAGTGTTGTAGTTATGTACACTGATATTGATTTTAAATACGGTGGGATTGATAATAATAAATTTCATGAGTGTATATATATACTGTGAAGCTACTGTGAAGATCCCCAGTTCTTCAAATAAGTGTCTACAGGATGATATTGGATGGGCTCCAGCAATTATTCTGATTACACGCTTTTGTGCAATGAATACGTTTTACTCATTGATGAATTACCTCAGAAAATGATGCCATACGAAAGCAGAGAATGCAAATAGGTATAGTAAGCTAATGTACTCAGATGTATATCACCAAAATTTGCAATTACCCTAACAGCATAAGTAGCTGAACTAAAACGTTTCAGCAGACCTACAATGTGTTTTTTTCTAGTCCAACTTCTCATCAATGCATACACCTAAAAATTTTGAATTTTCTACCTTTGCTACAGATTTCTAATCAAAGTCTATATTTATTAATGGCGTCATTCCATTTAGTGTATGGAACTGTATGTACTGTGTTTTATCAAAATTTAATGGTAGTCCATTTGCTGAGAACCACTTAATTACTTTTTGAAAGACGTCGTTTACAATTTCTTCAGTCAGTTCTTGTGTGTCAGGTGTGATAACTATACTTGTATCATCAGCTAAAGAATCAGTTCTGTATCTTCATGAATATTTTTATATATATATTTTTTTTATTTGCATATTATGTGAACTACTTATGTCAACTTTCTGCACTCTTCCTGTTAGGCATGATTTAAATCATTTGTACACTGTCCCATTCATACCACATCACATCAGTTTATCTACAAGCCTTGGAGAGATCACAAAAAATCCCAACGGGATTTAATATTTTATTGGTGAAAGTATATATAGCATTTTCTGTTGAAACGCCTTTCTGAAAACCAAACTGACATTTTTTAGAACTTTATTTTTACCTAAGTTTGAAGCTACTCTAGAATACATTACTTATTCAAGAATTTTGGATAAGGCTGTCAGAAGTGAGATTGGAGGGTAGTTGTTGACATCAGACGTATCCCCTTTTTTGTGCAGATACCGAGGCCGCTGGGATATGAGGTCAGCCAACCTGACTAGCTGGGAGGAGGCGCACACAGCACGCTGAGCAGCCCAGCACGACTACACTGACAACTTTATGACGGAAAATGGATCTGACACGATATCTAACGCTTCATACCCGTTATTAGCATAGCCATCCTTGCATGATATTTCGCAGATAGCTAGAAATCTGCTACTGCTCTCATTACTAAAGTAACTTCCCCCCCCCCTTGGCGCTTCCATCAGCACGTTTGTCTCTCTGCCCTTAAAAGCTCTCCTACTTCAAAAGTTTATGACCACCGTCCATCTTCGGATGGATTGTAGTTATGGGTAATCCTACCCACACGTAAGGACAACATCACAGTCTTAGCTCCTATGACTCCTAAATTAACTTACTTACACATGCAGAGGTGATAGTGCAACTTTTGATTTGGTCACCACACTAAAGCGAGCGAGGAGGCGCCTACTTTAAAATTAATTAATAAAAATAAAAATCGTCAGTATGATAATCATAATGATCGAAATTGCTTATTGAACTGAATAAAACTAATTTGCCATGAGAGACTGAGGGATTTTTGTGTTTACTTGCTACTGAACGTGCGGTTGTTCCCCATCGGAGGTTCGAGTTCTCCCTCGGGCATGGGTATGTGTGTTGTCCTTATGTCAGTTTAAGTTAGTTTAAGTAGTTTGTAAGGTGTAAGCCTAGGGACTGATATCTAAGTAATTAAGTCCCATAGATTTACAAACGCTTCATTTGATTTTCTGTTTGCTTGTAGTCACCATCACTGAATCAACGTTACCTTCAAGATGGCCATATTACCCATCAGAAAAACTAATATTTCCAAGTCTTTATCTTGAAAAGGTATTTCATTTGTATGTAGAGCTATGCTACATCTTATGAATGGATCTTATTTCTGGAGCCATAATGGATTGCGTCGATCCCGGCTGCAATACTTCAGAGATGATATACTGGCTGGTTAGTGCATCGTCAATGCGTACTGGGAGGGGGATGGGGGGTACAGTGTCATCCCAAACCATAATACCGGGCGCAGGAGCAGTAAGGCGATGCAAAGGACAAAAGCTCAGTAGTCTCTCATCGTCGTGTTTCCAGACTCTAATCGGACCACTATGCTGCTGTAAGAGGACTCTGGATTCGCCGGAATAAAGGATATCGTTTCAGTACCTATTCGTTGATTTAAAAAAAGTGTCATTCCAATATCAATACTTATTTCATACTCTTCGTCATTACTCGTGGAGTTGTATTTTCAACCATGTGTTAGTTTCCACATGAAATGGGCTGTGAAATCACGGGACCATCGTGATTTAGCAGTTGGGATGGTCGGCAGTGTAAATGAAGAACTATATAAAGTAGGAAGTTCAGTTAGGATATTCGTGGATGATGCTGTATAGAGAAGTAGCATGTAGCGAAATGCAGGAGAATCGTCAGAGTATCGGCGTTTGGTGCTGTAAGTTCCAGTTGTCCCTCAACACAAAAAGATTACATATTGAGAATACAAACGGAAGATTTTTGCTATACAATTACGTGATTTCAGAACAGTCTCTGGAGCAGTTACTTTCATAAAATATATAGGAGTATGCATACGGAGCCATTTGAAGTCTAAGTACTGTCTGTCTGCTTGGAGTAGCTACAAGGTAGGTAGGTGATTTAAATTAGGTTTTTGGAAATAAAATTTGGATGTTATAATAGAAGCATAACGTTAGAGCTATAGTTATATTCAATAAATAGAGAAAGTTTTATGTATATATTTCGCCCAGAATTGCCCGTGTCATTGAATTGGGTGGTAGCTATCATACAAGCATCACCGATAGCGTACAAAAGATAGGTAACAGCGAGCTATTTTTATTACCTGTGTTCTCTGCAGTTTTAATTTTTACGGTCGTTTGTTTTTGTATTTAATATGCCCACTCTCAAATTGCTGAAAATCCTATAACTTAGTAGCTATGTATTCGCGCCGCCTATATCGCGATAGTCTTTTGTTTTCGTTCAAGTAGTACCGGCAATAGCAGTTGGTCGGCAGGCATCCATCAGGCAGCACCGACATCGCTCGATAGCTAAGTACCAGCGAGTTCCAGTTTTTGAACACTGCGTGGAAATCTAACTTCTTGGCTCAGTACCCGCGTTTAAGTTAGAATCCTACTCTAGAGTCCTACAGCGTGTATTTATAGTCTTTCGTTTTTCTGGGATCTGTGCACAGATGCCAACTGAATTGGTGACACTTCGCTCCCAGCTTCAGGCGGTGTTAACTTCGATTGCACAGTTGGAGGCAGCGGTTGATTGGCACCGCTGTTGTAGGTCACTCGTGGGGAAACAGACGGCGTCTGGCATGTCCGATGTATCTACCAATCGGCTCGCGGTTGCGGCCATTCCTGCTATGGCTCGCAATGATGAATATATCACACCAGTGGTCGCGTGGCAGCTCGCCTCAGGGCAGCTAAAGACATTCTGGAGGACCGATCGAGAGGCCTCGCCTTTTCATCTTATTAACATGTTTCAGGCGCTATGTGTGACGGACAATGTTCGTGAGCTGGATGTGATGCTTGCCCTGAGGTTACGTCTAAGCCTGTAAAATCTGTTAAATTACAGTGAGTGTGTCTACTTGTAGTTGGGAGCTCGAATGTTAGGCGGGCAATGAGCCCCTAGGGACATGGCTGCTAGGAAGGGGAAGAAATCCATTGTGCACTTCGTGTGTATACCTGTTAGAATCATTCCAGATGTGGAGAGGATCCTTCCGGATACCATGCAGGGTATAGGGTGCAACCAACTGTAGGAAGTGACTCACCAAGTGTGTGTCGCTTTGGATCGGAAGAGATTCTCTTCAGTTTTTGGCGGCTATCTGATGTGGCAAAGACTGCCAGTCTTGCTTGGAAGACGACAATAGACCTCACCCAGGGTGCGTTTATTCTGCAATCTCGCTGCTCGCCTGCAAGACATGGAGATGATGAATCAAGAACACAGGGTCTTATCAGTGTATTTAAAGTACACCATCGAAGATTGCCGCGTTGCTCGCTGTAATCCTCACCAGACGATGATGTCAAACTGGTTTGTGTTTCGCGCTGCTACCATCGCCGTATGTCCTGAAACTTGAGCTGTGATTGGCTGCTTCGAGGTCACTCCAGCCGTGCAGTGTTTGCTGCTCGCGGTGTGCTGTTTCTCTTGGCCGTATGCCAAGTATTGTTTGTTACGAGCTTTGATGACAGTTAAACAACAATGAGTGACGTCTTTAAACAGACATTCATTACAGCCGTTTTTCTGGCGAAAAGCCATCTGGGATCATAAGCACGTGAACATCACACTCGTTTCATACCGGGAAAATTATGGAAATAAGTTACAAGAATATGTGCAACACGTCAGTTACACTTTAATAGTGTTTATTTCATTAGACAATATCTTATTAATTACAATAGAATTGAAACAAATTCCTTTTTTGCGCTGTTCTTTCTTGGAGTGTAAATCCAGGAAGTATGTTTCTGTACTCAAAGATGTTCAGTGCAATTTAATTTGTCTATAATGACACTGCGTAAAATTCAAAGAGATTTTATGATCAATTCCGCCGTCTCGACTTTTGTTTAATTAGGGGTCTTCAGTACAAACCACCTTTCTGAAGTTCCAGAATCACATTCAACTGTTTTTAGGATCGTAAAAGGGCTTCGTTCAACTTTTCTTTTGAGTGGTCAAGAGTTTTCTAGGTAGAGGATCTCATCAAGTGTCTTAGCAGAGGGTACGCTTCCTCTCCTATAAAGACATATGGTGCGTTCGTAGCACTACCTGGATGGGAATCTTCCTCAGGATTGGATCACCTTTTACTATCTTATGGTACAGAATAAACACTCTGAAAGAGTCACCATCGCTTTGTTTCCCATGCGGTCCAACGTCAATGAATGTGAATTTATAGTTTACATTACACACTGCCTGCACAATTATTGAAACGTAGCTTTTATCATTTAACTACATGGAATCGGACGATCTAGGGTTTAGAATTCTGAGATGCTTCCCATCGATTAAACTTAGACAATTAGGGAACTCCCACTTCTTGTAGAACGTATCAGTTTTTTTCTCTGAATTCTTCTTCTGATAGTGGCTTCATGTACAATGATTGTTAGATTACCACAACATTGTTTAAACCTGATTAACAACCACAGAAACAGTAATTGTTCATACTGTAAATTATCCTGATAGGTTTTCATATTTATTTATTGATTTACGACATGCTCCATTACAATATTTGTAATACTACATGCTTAGGAGTTTTTAAACTAGTTACCAAAAGAACAAGTGTAATTATGGAATACTATGAGGTTGAGAAAAGCGTCATTTTCACAACTGTAAACTACCGACTGGAAAATGACGTGTCTTCACAATATATGCCGTACACAAAGTCCGGAAAAACTTTCAGTTATTTATTGTGCAAGAACCAAACACTGTACAGATATAATACATATGTCATTTTGAATGGAAACCCTGAAAGTTCTTTTTCGTATTTACCGCCACAGCGTAGTTTGGTAATTTGCCGATAGTCAGTGCTAGTTCGAAACATGGCGAGTTCAAGTGCTGAGCGAGCTTTCTGTGTGTTGGAGTTCGACAAGAACTAGTGTGTTACAGGTGTTTATGTTTAGAATCGCCGGCCGCGGCGGCCGAGGCGACTGAGGCGCTCCAGTCACGGTCTGCACGGCCACTACGGTCGGGGGTTCGAATCCCCCCTCGGGCATGGATATTTGTGCCGTCCTAGTTCGTAAGTAGTTCATAAGTAGTTTGTAAGTTTAGGGACTGATAACCCCGCAGTTAAGTCCCTTAAGCTTAACAAACATTTTTTTGTTTAGAATCAAGTACGGTAGGAATCCAATAACAAGAACGAACATTTACGACTGGGTTCGTAACGACGGGTTGCTTGTGCTCGGCAAATAGAAACGGACTTCCCAATTTGAGTGGAGCGCGTACCAGAGACACTCGTAAGGAGTCCAAAGAAATCGATGCGTCGTGCATCCCGCGAACACGAAATGACAGTGTGGAAAGTCTTGGGACAGAAGCTGTCCATTAAACCATTCAAATTAGAGCTAGTTTAGAAGCTCAATGACGACGACATGGACAAGCGTTTTGAATTTTGTCCGCAGTTGCAACAACTGAATGAGAATGGGGATGGCATTATTGTTGATCGTTTACTTTTTAGCGACGAAGCCACTTTTCACACTGTTGAGAAGGTGAACAGGCATACATGTCGAATCTGGGGTACAAGGCATCCAAACGAATACATTGAATTGGAGCGTCATCCCCAAAGGTAAATGTTTTTTGTGCCTTGTCACGCCGAAAACAGTACGAGAGAACTGTCACTGGATATTCCCTCTTAAACATGTTGCAGCCTCTTGAGTGTGTTTCCCGGTACACCACTGTCTACATCTCCATCTACATGGGATGCTCTGCAAATCATATTTAACTGCCTGGCAGAGGGTTCATCGATCCACAATTATACTATTTATCTCCCATTCCATTCTCGAATAGCGCGCGGGAAGAAAGAACACCTGAATCTCTCTGTTCGAACTCTGATTTCTCGTATTTTATTCTGATGATCATTTCTACCTATGTAAGTGGGAGTCAACAATGTATTTTCGCATTCGGAGGGGAATGTTGGCGATTGGAGTTTCGCAAGTAGCCCACGCCGCAGCGATAAGCGCCGTTGTTGTAATGATTCCCATCCCAGATCCTGTATCATTTCCGTAACGCTGTCTCCCCTGTATCGTTGACAATACGAAACGAGCTGCCCTTCTTTGGACTCTTTCGATGTCCTCCGTCAAACCCACCTGATAAGGATCCCACACTGGGCTGCAATACTCCAAAAATGGACGGACAAGCGTAGTGTATGCAGTTTCTTTTGTAGTTCTGTTGCATCTTTTAAGTGTTCTACCAATAAAATGCAGTCTCTGGATCGCCTTTCCCACGATATTATCTACGTGTTCATTCCAGTTTAAGTCTTAAATAATAGTAATTCCTAGGTATTTTGTGGAGTTTACAGCCTTCACATTTGATTGATTTATCTTGTAAACAAAGTTTAACGGATTTCTTTTCGTACTCATGTGGACGACTTCACACTTCTCATTATTTAGAGTAAATTGCCAATTTTTACACCATACTGATATCTTATTCAGATCGTTCCGCAGTTGGTTTTGATCTTCAGATGATTATACTAGACGGTAAATGACGGCGTCATCTGCAAACAACCTAAGAGAGCTACTTAGATTTTGCTCTAAATCGTTTATGTAAATAAGGAACAGCTGAGGACCAATAACACTACCCTGTGGAACGCCCGATATCACCTCTGTTTTTGTCGATGCCTTACCATCGATTACTACGAACTGTGTCATCTCTGACAAGAAATCCCCTATCCAATCGCAAATTTGTGGCGATATACCATAACCACGCATTTTGATTAAAAGCCGTTTGTGAGGTACGGTGGCAAAAAGCTTTCTGGAAATCAAGAAATACGGAATCGATTTGCGAACCTTTGTCGATAGCACCCATCACTTCGTGTGAATAAAGAGCTAGTTGTGTTTCGCAAGAACGATATTTTCTAAATCCGTGTTGACCTTGGCTCAATAGATCGTTCTGTTCGAGATAATTCATAATATTTGAATACAGGATATGTTCCAAAACCCTGCTGCAAATTTACGTCAATGAAATAGGCCTGTAGTTTAGTGGGTTACTTCTACTGCCTTTCTTGAATATAGGTGTGACCTGGGCAACTTTCCAATCTTTTGGTACAGAACCTTCTATGAGAGAGCGGTTGTATATGGCTGTTAAGTAAGGAGCTATCGCTTCAGCATAATCAGATAGGAATCTAATGGGTATACAATCCGCACCAGAAGACTTGTTCTTGTTAAGTGATTATAGTTTCTGCACTACTCCGATGATATCTACTTATACGTTACTTATTACGGCATCTGTTCGTATTTCGAAATCTGGATTATTGGTTTCGTCTTCTTTGGTGAATGAGTTTCTAAAAGCTATCTTTAGTAACTCTGGTTTAGTAGCGCTGTCATCGGCAGGATCGCCATTACTATCACGTAGTGAAGGTACTGTTTGTGATTTGCTCCGAGTATATTCAACATATGACCAAAATCTCTTTGGGTTTTCAGTCAAATTTCGAGAGTGTGCCTGTCCACAGGAGCCGCTCCTTGGACGGTATAGCACCTGAACTCGTCATGTTCACGACTAGCGCTGACAATCGATAAATAAAAAGAATATGTTGTGGCGGTATACATGAAAAAATAAATTTCTGGGTTTCTCTTCAAAATGATATATATATATATATATATATATATATATATATATATATATATACAAATATACAACGTTTGGTTCTTGTGGAATGAATACCTGACTGTTCCCGGATTTCAGCTAGATCTTTTATTATAAATTTAAGTAACATAATTATTCATAGGTTGTGAAAGGTAATTGCATTGAAAAACTTGTGAAAGTGGTTCATTTATTACTTTATTAAGACTGGTTTATCAACAGGCCAGCTGCCTCCCTTTTCGGTAATACTCTTCTTCAATGCATCTCTCTCGTTATTGAGTTCTTGGCACTCCCACAAAAAGTGATCTACTGTTTGATCACCCTCCCCACATATACAAGTTGCACTTGGAGCTAGATTTATCCGATGGTAGTGAGACAGTTTTCTATGACCAGTTAACATTGTTGTGAGATTAGTAAAATTGGTATCATTATGGAAAGACGATGCTGAACAGACGGAAAAAATTCTTTTGTGATCGCACCCTTTGTAGTTTCAGCGCATTCTCTTTCCCACTTTTCTTTAGATGAGCATCTTAATTTTCTTATAAACACAGACGGAGAAATTCTGTTGTAGCTTCTTGTTGCATCTTTTCGAACTGATATTTTGGCTAACTTGTTTGCCAGTTCGTTTCCAGGAGTTCCCACATGGGCTCTTGTCCATTCTAAGTTGATATACCATGTCCTCTGTTTCAAGTCACTAATTTTGCTTCTGGTCTGTCCTAATAGATATTTATGATTCCTGTAGTTTTCTAGCGAATCCAGTGTAATTCAGTTATCACTGAGAGCTACAGCTGTCATTTCAAGATTTGTTTCTCGTAAGTTATCCAGTTTCTCTAAGGCGCGGAAGCTTGCCAATTGTTCTGCTTGATTAATAATGCATCCTTTCTTTAATGTGTACTTTAACTTAAAAGCAGGTGTGACGTTAATAATTATTGCCACTCCTGTACCTGTTCCGTTCTCCGTATAACTACCATAGATATAAACCTGTATTGGATATTACTTGTTTTCATATTTTTTCCAGTTTAATGATTAACGTGTAAGGTCTGTTGAAACGCACAACGCTTCAGGAGACTAAGTTCTATTAGCCTTAGCAATCTATATATTGATCAGGCGTTGGATTCTTCGAATCTTGGTACTGTTACATTTTCTGTTTAGTGCGTGAATCCAAACGGGAACGGCAAATGCCAATGTTGGTAGCATTGATCTTTTACAAATTATTCTCATTGTTCCTGAACCAAATCTCCAGTTGCGCTTCGCCGATTTAGATAAAGAATGAATTAGTTTCATGCATTTATTGCTCAGGTATTTTATGTGTTCATTATAGGTAAATTTAGTATAAATAATTACGCCCAAATATTTTAATCGTTCCATGTGTTGCAAAACATTATTATTTAGAAATGTATCAACTGTTGCTTTGTCTTTTCCTCGTTATAGTATTGCTTTCGATGTTAGGTCATCAAATCGGATTTTGTTGTTTTGAGCCCATGCTGTGATTATTTCCATTTCTCGGTTGAAGTTCTCCTAAGCGATTACGACTGTCTTAGCTTTAGTTATTACAACCAAGTCATCTGGAAATGCTATGGTCTTTGTGTTAGCGGCGTAACTGAAATTCAGCAGTGAATATTCCAGAAACCTGGTCCGCAGACTCCTGTAGGCACTCTGTTGTCACTTTCTTTTATAGTCTGATGCTAACTGCCAATACCGCCGTTATATCACTGAAATAGATTTTAGCTAAGTTTCAAGTTGCATCAAAAGCTCCTTGAACGTCGAGACTGACAATTATTACATACTGTCCTTGTGATATGCTCTTCTCTATGAAATTCTTAACAGCCAACAACGCATTAACCGCCCCTTTCTGTGGAGTAAATCCGTACTGTTTGTTGCTTAGAACATTATCAGAGAAGACGTGATGCATAATTCTGTTAATTAACAGCTTTTCTTCTGTATTCAGAAGGCTGATGGGACGGAATTTCGACACTTCCATGTTGTTTTCCTTACCAGGTATAACAATGGGTCTTCTCACAATCTCGGAAAACAAGCGTTCTTAGGCGACTATTATATAAAGCAGTGAGATAGTTGGGGAAAATGCTATGGACTCGACGAAGAAGCTTACCACTAACACCATTTTCACCAGAGTCTTGTTTGCGGGCAAGTTCTTTATTATATTATCTACTCCAGTCTCTGTAAAAGCCGTTCCGTTGAGTCGCAGCGTTTGAGATCTTATTAGATTATGATACTCCGTGTCTTGTGACTGGTTATCCTCAGGCACAAAGTATTCGAGCATGTAAATGGCAGTTTCCGTTAAGTCTTTTGTTGTCGTGCTATGCATTCCTTTAGGGTTGTCAGGGGAATATTATTTCAAATTTACCCTGAAGCCATTCTATAAACTGGCAGGTGTCAGGTTGCAATATTGTGTCCAGGGCAGTGTTTTAGCTTTCTGAATAGCAGTGCTGCAGTCTTTCTTCTCTTTGCAATACTGATGCCGTCTTAGTTCCCGCAGCTGTTCGCTTCCTCTCGTCCTTTAATACAATCACCTTAATGCATTGGTTCTTTTTCGCATTGCTGTAAGTGCAGATGTCCACCAGGGAACATATTTTCTCTCGTTTCTGTAGTTCATGTGACTTTGTGTCTTGAACGCTTTACTACAAGAAGTTTAGAGAACATCTTCAAATACTGCAATGAGAAGTTCAGTATTTGTTTCAATTTTCACTTTTTCAGCAAGGTTACGTTCTATTTCCCGCAAGTTATCTGTGGACGCGTGTTGTAGATGTTTGTGTGTTAGCTCTTCTATCAGATAGCCTTCGAAATCATTCAGTTTATAGTCGTTAATAATAATTCTTCTGGTCTGAAATATGCTTTCGACATATGTCGTGGGGGACGCTCCTATATTGCGGTTGTAACAGCTCTCTTCTTTGCCACGCTTCTATTGGTTTAGAATTGGTAGCAGATGAGAAGTTGTTACAGTTAAATCAACTCTGCTCTTTCCTTGACTGTTTTCAAAGGTTGGTCCCTGGTTCCCCTCATTCAGTAAGTATAGATTATTCGAAGCCAGAAATTCTTCAGTTTCGTTTCCTCTGGAGTTCCTTACTGTGTCATATCACATGCTAAATCTTGAATTGCTGTCCATACCAGTTACCAAACCAACTCCTGTATTGTAGGATATTACGTCATCAATATTCCTCAGATCATCTGTGATGGATTATTTAGAATCTAAGTACATGCTCGATAAGAAAAATCGCAGTTTATACTTTATTATTTATACAAAAATTGAATCTTTGTCAGACAGGTGACTGATCAATACAGAATTAATATCTTTGTTGATTATTAGTATTGCTGCCCTTTTCCTTGTTCTACCTGCACTAAATATCTAGTAGTCTCTGGTGATTCCAACTATGTTTTTTTGTTGTTGTTGTAACAATAAGGTTCTTATGAAAGCAGTGTCGCCGCGCAGGAGTAGCCGAGCGGTCTGGAGCGCCACGTTACGAATCGCGCGACCTCCCGCGTCGTGGGTTCGAATCCCCACTGGGGAATGGATGTGTATATTGTCCTTAGGTTAGTTTAACTTAGTTTAAGTAGTTTGTAGGTCGAGGGACTCATGGCCAACGTAATTTGGTCCCATAGAATTACAAACATTTGAGCATTTTTGAAAACAGTGTCAATGTGGTATTGTGCAGATTTATTTGTATGCTCCTGATTTGATTTCGAAGAGTCACATTCGCTGGAATTGTAGTGCTATTTGCTGTTGCCATAAGAGATAATCTATTCTGTTAATGGTGTGTGTTGTTTATTTCAGAAGTGTTGAGATGATTGTATTCCTGTTGTCCTAGTATAGACATGACAAACGCGTATCTCATTTATTTGCCATTTCCTGTTTAAGCGAACATAGTAAACGCTGTAAGTGACGCCTTTCATCAGTCGATTTGGTTATCGTGAGTTTTTTTAATCAATTAATTGGTAGTATTGTTTTCTGATTTCTTGTCGCTTTCAAAAATTTTGAATCCTTTTGAAAATATGACTTTGCCTTGAGGTGTCTGTTCCGCCAGTGGCGCACCGCTCATTCAGGAATCTTATACTGATGAACCGCATTCCCATCCCTTGTCTGTCATTTCATCGTTCAGTTCTTTTGTATCCCATCCTCGTCGCAATTTTTGTGTCCCATCCCCGTCGCCACTTTTGTGTCTCGTTGCCGCCGGTTGTCCTAGGTGTCGGTGGCCGAGTAGAGAGAGACCGACACAGGAATATAGGATGCATGCGTGAGCAGGTACGGAGGTGACCAGCCAGTGGGACAGCAGAAACTAAAAACACTAAGCTAGATTAGAACAAGATATATATTTAGCAGAATTAGTACAATAATTAACTTTGTTAAGTGAAGACTAGTGGAATGCAGATACATAGTTTAACTAGGTAGAGGCCTGTTTACTGATGAGAGTCCTAGTGCCTGTCCTATATCCAAGTGCTGCGGCCACGAGCGGAGTTGCAGCAGATGGCGCTTGTGGCTGACGTCGTAAGAACGCTGCGCCGTGCTTGCATGGCGGCGCGCGGCGAAAGTACGTGGCGCGCACTTCAGACGTGGGCGACACCACAAGTTCCATAGCACCAGACGTAGTTAATATAATCCGCAACAGCTGCTGCGTCTGCAGCTATGTGATTTTCCGCAATAGCTGGAAGCAGTTCCATCAGGTGATATCTCACTAATTTCATTTAAGTCATTTGTTCCCATTTGCCAGATTTTTGATTTGGTATTCGCTAGAAGAATTACCGTTATTAGCGAGGATTGGGTGGTCGACAGTTCTTTTATTAAATTCTATATAAAATCTACGTCTATTAGTGTGTTTAGGTGATATTTCTAAAACGGTAGCAGAAAAGACCGCTGTAGTTCCTCTTTCTCAGACTGTGTAAGAGGCAAAGGATTTGTAGGAGCTGCTTCTTGTACTGACTGTGTAGTCTGATGTATGGCAGCATTTAGTATAAGAGCAGGTAATTCGCATTTGCCATTCGGAACAGTTACTAATTGGGGGCAATTTTTCTTGATATGATCAACACCTTTGCAATGGTGCCATGCATCGTCATCCACGGTAATAGTCAAATAATTACCTTCATAGGGAATCTGAATCGTGAATGGTACTTTCCTTAAATCATCAAATAAGTATTGAGCAGTACGACGAAATTTTATATGAAAACATTCCAAGACCTTGGAGCCGGTTGGAATATCTCTGACTTGTCCTAACATGTCCTCATGTAGACATTTTGTTTACTATGACTACATTAATTATAAATGGAAATACGTTAGAAAAAATGTCTCGTGTTCTGGCTCATTTGAATCGCGTTACCGGCGTCAGTACAGCTTTTATAAGCAGATTACCCTCTTGCACTACACTATCTACGCTATCAGTTCTTGTCAAAATACAAATATGGCTCCTTGATATGCGCAAGCAATGCGTGATACTTGTGCCAGAGATGATGTCACCGATTTGATGTGATCATAAATTACGGTATTAGGAATATTGTCGATAGTCACACGTTTTTTCGGTTAAAATACATATTCGTAAGAGACAGGACGCGATTTGGCTGACACCACTGGAACTGCAGTGGTCATCGGTTCCTAAACTTACGAACTACTTAAACTAACTTATCTTAAGAACAACACACACGGCAAAGCCCGAGGGAGGACTCGAATCTCCGACGACGAACGGCCGCGCGCACCGCAGAAAGGCGCCATAGTGCGCATGGCTATTCCGCCGCGGCTCGGTGTTAACATCTGGTTGTGACTAGCGCCTCGCTGTATTGGTTTGAGTAGCTCGCCATGCCGACGGAGCTTCCCTATTTAACTCAGTAACACAGGGACGTTAGCCCGTACGATACAACGAATTACTGCCCGGTGAAACTCGTGCAGTAGACAGAACATAATCAAGTTCCGAGAAGTAACAGTTACTTTAGAGCACTATTTGGAACACTTGTGCAACAGCAGACAGGCACACGTGTTTACTTAAGTAGCAAGTCATAGATACTCGAGGTTTTCATATGAGAAACCGATTGCCAAGAATTTTAAATGTAAAAAATCAATAAAAAATAATAAAAAATTAAATTGTTTCCTTTACTTTGTCATCTCTGACTATTTTTGGAAATGATTTATATACTTCACTGAAATGGTTTTGATAACATTTTTACAAATATATTTTTCTGCCATCAGTGTTCAATGTTAACAAAAAATGAGAAAACCTTCGACGGCAGTTCATACAGAGATTGAACATGTGTCCTAAAAACACGTCAGATGATGATACGCAGGTTCAGTACTGTTGCCTTATTTCGATTCTGTGTTGTTTCTAAGAGATAATTTTGAATCTACAACAGATAGTGGAAACCTGAATCGTGTGGAATCCAGTGAAAATACTAATCAAATCAGCAAGTACAGTTCAAATTCTGGGGCTAAAACCAACCAACACCATCTGCATTTCATCAGAGCCAACACTAGTCGCTCCTCCACGGAAATTCCATTAACATTGTTGGTCCGAATTTTCATGCGTCCATCCATTGCTGGTCTGATGATATTTAATTATATTGAAAAGTGTGTTACGGCATCCGCAACTCACTGAAGAAGCGCTCTGGAAAATTCTTGAGATTTTTGTAGAGCAGGTAAAGGTATTCTCGACGCGCTGCATTCATAGCGTGCAGTCCATACTTCCTCTTTTTTCTCCAGCAGCGAACGAATATTTTCACTGTCGTCAGACGATGCAGGGAACACGTATCATGGTTCACACCACTGTAATCGATATGGACAGCTGCGGGTTTAATTACTGCCGGCTGCAAGCGAATAGCGATGTGCGAACTGTGAGGGTACAGCGCGAACGCGCCAAAACTCCCGGCAAGCTGCGAGCTGCATGTGCCAGCAGCGCGTTGCGAGGTGCCGCCTGCAAGGGTGCAGCATAGCTGACAGGAGGGGTGTGATACAGAGACGAGTGGAGGGGCTGAATCAGCGTTTAAGACGGTTCATACGTCTGGCGTCCACTACACGCAGGAAGCGACTATACGGGTGGCGGCGGCCAAAGAGGTATATAAACAACATAGAGGGGCTATAGGCAAGCTACAGCGCACTGGGTGGCAGCAGTAAGCAACATTGGGCGCCATATTTGAGGACGTCAGAAGCAGCAGAGTGAGCAGACGCTTCTGTTTGTAATCTAAACTAACGTGTAAGCGCTATTATTAGTGGTAACACATGCCCAGTGCATGTTCGGCGTACAGCTGCAGCAACAGCAGTCATAAAACAGTAGGAATATCATTCATAAAGAAAGAGATATGTAATTATATAGGTCGTTGTGTATCAGCGTGTATATGTCTATAAACATTTATTATACTTAACTTTCGCATTTACCAAGTTTCAAAATTATGTTAACTACAGGACCAACAAAAAGCTAGGCAGAGGACGGGTGTATTTGGTGTGTTTTAATGTAATGACAGTTCTTTATATACTGTACAAAAGCGTATTAATCATTGGGTAATTAGCCTAGGTATATGAACTGTAATTAAACTATTATTTCTACAGATTTCTTTTGAAAAACACGGAGTTGCTAACCCAATGGGTAACAAGTATGAGGCTTGATAAGAAGCAGCCTACAAAGTATAGTTCCATATGATCTTGTCATTTTGAAGAAAAGTTATGGATGCTACCACCGATCCAAAGCGGCTACTGCCAAATGCTATTCAACTATTTTTTCGTTTCCTGAGCACCTACAGAAACAAAAAGCTGTAAGGAGAGTACCAAGGAAAGAAAGAAAGATCGTTTATCATTTAGCTACACTATAGCAGGGCAGCAACTGGAAGCAGTTAATCCCATAAAGTATCTGGGAGCAGTCATTAGGAGGGATTTAAAATGGAGCGACCATAAAAAATCAATCGTCGGTAAAGCAGATGCCAGACTTAGATTCATTGGAAGAATACTAAGGAAATGCAGTCCGGAAACAAATGAAGTAGGTTACAGTCCACTTGTTCGCCCACAGCTTGAACACTGCTCACCGGTGTGGGATCCGTACCAGGTGGGATTGATAGAGGAGGTAGAGAAGATCCAACGGAGAGCAGCGCGCTTCGTTACAGGATCATTTGGTAATCGTGAAAGCGTTACGGAGATGATCGATAAACTGCAGTGGGAGACTCTGCAGGAGAGACGCTCTGTCGCTCGGTACGGGCTTTTGTCGAAGTTTATAGAACATACCTTTACTGAGGAGTCTAGCAGTATATTGCTCCCTCCTACGTATATCTCGCGAAGAGACCGTGAGGATAAAATCAGAGAGATTAGAGCCCACACAGAGGCATACCGACAATCCCTCTTTCCGCGAACAATACGTGACTAGAATAGAAGGGAAAATCGATAGTGGTACTCAAGGTACCCTCCGCCACACACCGTCAGGTGGCTTGCGAAGTATGGTTGCAGATGTAGATGTAGATGTAGAAGGAAACGTCAAATTGTGGGGAGCTTGATAAAGACGTAATGTACTTCAAAGCATGAAATATCATTTGAACCACAGGCAGAATAAAGGTAATTAAAGATTTTAAAGAAATTCGCCTGTGTTTATAGGGAAGATATGTCGGCAAATACAAACTATTATTGACCTTATAGTAAAATCAAATAATGCAGCAGTTCTGCGATTGTAAAAATTACACTTAGGATGCAGTAGTAAGCGAGAAATGCTATTCGTAGTGGGAATTACTTTCCGAAATGCGCCGTCTCGAAATTGAGGAAAAACGGATACTGCCAATGATTAATATGAAACCTATGATTCAGTTGTTAGCAGACGCCCAGTATCACCTGGCGTGACACTGACGTTCTCAATGATGGCGGCAACCTTTCCAATTGGCTTCAACTATGGCGGCGCTGTGGCAAGTCTATGTTGTTTATATACGTGGCGCGTCCAGAAAGGAAGTTCCGTTTTTGTTATATAAAACGAACGGGTACAGATACAGAAAAAATATTGATTGTACAAAACTCTACAACTGTTAAACTACTTTTCTACATAGCTTCCGAAATTTTGTAGGCAATTGTCATAGCATGGCACAAGATTTTGTGTGCTTTTTTTCATAGAATGTTGCCGACTGTTTATTCAACCATGTGGTAACATGTTCTTCCAGGTCGTCATCATCGTTGAAGTGTTGTCCACCAAGGACAGATTTTAGGTGTAAGAAGAGGATTACTGTCCAAAGAATTTTTTTTCACGATAATGCCTGACATCACTCACCGAATGTGACCAAACAATTCTTACGGAAATTTCAATGGGACCTGTTTGATCATCCTCCATACAGCTCGGACCTCTCTCCTAGCGACTTTCATCTCTTCTTACACCTAAAATCTGTCCTTGGTGGTCAACACTTCAACAATGATAAAGAGCTGTTACCACATGGTTGAATACACAGGCAGCAAACTTCTGTGAAGGATGCATGCAAACACTTGTGGCACGCTATGACAAGTGCCTACAAAATTTCGGCAGTTATGTGGAAAAGTAGTTTAAGAGTTGGAGAATTGTGTGCAATTTAAATTTTTTCTGTATCTGTGTACAATTTCATTTTATTATCAAACGGAACTTACTTTCTGGACGCGCCTCGTAGGTCTTTGGCGGCGGCTGTGTGGTGTGCAATGGAAAGTTCCTTTTTTTTCTTCTTCTTTCAGGATGGAGGCCCAGGAGCACTCAGAAAGGGTTTCAGCCTCAAAGGGTGTTGGCCACACATGGATGAACATAGATCTAGGAACCATTGGTCTAACAGTTGTAATCTGTCGTTGCTGTGTGGGCAAAGTACCAGACTTCCAACTGCGAATAGAAACTACTGAAGCACAATTGATTACAGGTAGAGAGAGCTTCCCAAATATGGAGATAAGTTCCGTCGAAAGTTGTTCACAAAGGTCAGACTGAATAAAACAGGCGAAGGTGTGTTCATTGCCGTCAAAACAGTTTATTGTTAATTTTTGTAAATCTATCGGACTCAACTGCGTGGTCATTAGTCCGTAGCTTACAAACTACTTAAACTAACCTAAGGAAACACAAACACCCATGCCTGAGAGGGGTCTCGAATCCCCGACGGCGAATGGCCGCGCGCACCGCAGCACGGCGCCCCAGTACGCACGGCTAATCCGCCGCGACACAAAGTTCCGAAAAAGAAGTAGATAGTTCCTGTGATATGGTATGGGTAGAGGTTATACCTGACAACCAGAATAAATAAATAATTGGTTCTTCTTATCGACTCCTTTACTCAGACGAATCGATTGTAAAAATGTTCAAAGTATTAAATTTCAAGGACACAATTACAATAGTGGAGGCTTGATGTTGAGAAAAAATACATGTTCATTACCGGAGCCATGCGTAAAATATAGTCAAAAAATGTACTGAACGCATTCTCCGAAAACTATTTTGAGCAATTAGTTCATGCATCCGCTAGAATAGTAAACGGTCGACAAGACACTCGTGACATAGAAACAAAAAATCCGTTGCTAATAAACAGCATCAAAACAGATACAGAGATTAGTGAACACAAGGTGGTCGTAGCGAGACTGAATATCAAAATTCCAAAATCTATCACAATGAAACGAGAGATATATCTATTCAAAAAGCAGATGAAAATGCCATTATTGTTTTCCTGATTTAGAGTCTCCAATGTTTTGAAACTAACAAAGTGAGTGTTGATCAAATGTGGCTTACATTTAAACGTTCGTTGAATGGTTCCACGTTTTACAAACAGTCTGGCGATGTTTCGTTGTCGCGTATACACATTGAGGGACATATCAACAAGCGCCCGCTATTCTACAAAGCACTGTAGTGAAGTGGTGGTACACGCTGGGACGCACCTAACAACTCGTGTCGTTGCAACACGGGACGCAAACTAGAGCAAAGCGTTAACATAAAGTTTTGTTTCAAATTAGGTAAAACGGAGACGGAGACCAATGGAATGTTAATGAAACTGTATGATATTGAAGCAGTGAATAAAAAGTGGCCGGCCGCAGTGGCCGCGGGGACTGAGGCACTTCAGTCACGGTCTGCACGGCCACTACGGTCGGGGGTTCGAATCCCCACTCGGGCATGGATATTTGTGCCGTCCTTAGTTGTAGGTAGTTCGTAAGTCGTTTGTAAGTTTAGGGACTGATGACCCCGTAGTTAAGTCCCTTAAGCTTAACAAACATTTGACCATTTTGAATAAAAAGTGTGTGACTGGTTACGGAGATCCAACAGTGCTTGACCTCAGTGTATCGAGCGAATAGATAAGAAGCGTTTTGCAGACAGTTTTCAACAGATGTACAACCGATGCCAGGAGTATATCGTAATCAATGGCGATTACTTTAGAGAACGATAAAGGTATTTTGTTTGTAAATCTTGTTTCCTGTATTTCCTGAGATCACTCACCGAACTTTTCAGGTACACCTTGTAGAATCTATAGCAAATGAGGATTTATACAGAATAAATTGACAAGAAAAGGAGCTACAGAGAACAAAATTACTATGACTGGAAATGTTTTATAGAAACTCAAAATTTAGCGTGAATTTCAATGCGACAAGCTTGTAAAAGTTTCCACAACAAAACTGTGTCTGGTAATTTGGTAGAAAATACGAAAAAAATCTGGTCAAATGGAAAGTATACTAGCGGAAAAGTACCTCCACTACACGATAGCAATAGTGATGCTACAGCAAAACTGATAAACATAGCTTTCCGAAGAACAGCTGCCACCATGCCTAATTTAGAAGAATATTTCCTTGGAGTAGTAAAGAAACGTATATCACATAACAAAAGCAAGTGCGTTCCTTACAGAGTATGCTGATGCAATTTCTCGATACCTAGTTATCATATACGACCACTCGCTTAGCGGAAGATTCGTACTCAAATAGTGTGAAGTTGTAAAGGTTATTCCAATACTCAAGAGCTGCAATAGGAGTGATCCGTAAAATTACAGACCTATATCACTGACGTCGGATTGTAGCAGGATTTTGGAAAACATACTGTTTTCGAATATTATGAACTACTCGAAGACAATGACCAGTTGACCCATAGTCAACATGGATTCCGAAAGTATCGTTCTTATGATATAGAGCTAGCTCGTTAATCACAGTAAGTGATGAGTGTTATCGATAAGAGATCTCATGTTTATTTCATATTTCTTGATTTCTTGGAGGCTTTTGAGATTGTACCGGTACCTCATAAGCGGCTTATAATTAAACTGCGTCCTTGTGGAATGAATATCGTGTAACTCGTGCGATTGGATTCGTGATTTCCAGTCAGGATGGACATGGCACCTAGGAACTGACGAAAATTATCGAGTAAACCAGAAGTGATACCTGATGATCCCCATGCTAGTATTACAGAAGCAACTACTCTCCTTGTCTTTATTAACGAGTTTAGTGACTGAGCAGCTCCGTTTGTCACTGGAAGATGAGAAGCTACAACAAAAAGATTTAGATAAGATATCTGCATGGAGCGAAATTTGGCAGTTGGCTGTAAATAATGAAAAATATAAAGTCATCAATATGAACACTAAAAGAATTCCGTTACACAATAAATAAGTCAGGTATGCAGATCGTAAATTCAACTAAATACCTAGGAATTACTATGACGAACAAATTAAACTGGAAAGAACACAGAAAATATCTTGGGGAAAACGAACCAAAGTTTACGTTCCATTGGCAGAATACTTAGAATATGTAATAGTTCAACTTCTGTTCATTGTGGCATCCTCACCAAGTGGGACTAATAGAGGATATAGAGAAAGATCAGGGAAGTCCATTCTGAATTATCGCGATACAGGGGAGAGAGTGTCACGAGAATCATGCACAAGTTGGCGTGGAAATCATTAAACAAAAGGCTTATTCGTTGCGGCGAAATCTATATACGACGTTTCCTTCTGTAACTTTCTCCTTCGAATGCGAACATTTTTTGTTAGCACCCACGTACTCGGGGAGACGTGAGCATCAAATAAAAAATAGAAATCGGTTAAAATCGGAAAGATTTAAGTGTTCAATTTTTGCCAGGCGCTATTAGAGAACGAAAAGGAAGGGAAACGGTATGAAAGCAGTTCGATAAACCCACTGCCAGGCACTGAAATGTGATTTGCGAAGTAAATATGTAAATGTAGATTGAATCGTATTTTATAACTGCCTTATCCAGCCAGTTATCGGATATTTCAAATTTAACGTGGATGTCTCCATTACACGCACCCTGTTAGTCCTGTCAAGTCTTCTTTGTGTATGATAGCAAGGTAATTAATCCCAGAAACGTATTTTCAGATGGACGATCAGCATGCATGAGGTTAGAGAATGATACGTCAAGTATTTAAACTGTAGTCTCAAATAAAAATGCCTTAACCAGGCTGCAGATTAGAAAAAAAATTTACTTTCATTCATCATCCAAACCTTCTTAACAAGGCATCATCAGTGGGTATCAGAACAGTGCCTACTTCATAATTTCCTTATGTGACAACCTGGTCGGAGTGTTACATATTTTTCTGTGAAAAACGAATTTCACATTTGCACCACATATACCATTACAGTGAAAAGAGTAACATTACGTAACGAATTCAAAGGAAGTGTTGTAAGTAGACGATAATAAACGTTCAGCAAAGTCGATATAGTTTTACCGGCTACTGCACATATTTTAATGTGACAACTACAGCAGAATGTTTAGTAAAACGCTTCGTGAGAACGGCTGCTTGGTTCAAGGCGCAACACTACGGATTGCTCGGGCACTCCAGCCGGAGGAGCTATTGCTCGGTCGGGCATGTGTGCGTGTGTGTGTTTACTTTAACGTAAGTTAGTTGAGATACCGTTTGTATAGGTTAGATTACCGTCTTTTGCAACTGTAAATTAGTCTGTTTTAGACCAAATGCGTTTCGCTTTAGTGGTCAACTGTAAATGAAATATTTTTTGTTTTACACTTTTGTGTGGTTTTTAGTTAATTCGATCATGAATAGTTCTCATGCTAAGGGTTTATTTTTATATCTAATATATAAAGCAGAGTGTCCGTATGTTTGTACGTGTTGCATACAAATCTACAGTTTTGTTCCAATCTTTATGAAATTTTGTACACGTAAGCTTCAATCGATGAGGACGGTCGCTGTAAGTGTAAGGATACGATATACAGTACACGAGATATGACGTCATAAATAATGAGATGCGCGAAAAACTGCTGCATTTTGCGACAATGCTGCTCATTTTCTCCTAAACCATTGGACCGATTTCAACCAAATTTGGTACACACATTCCTTACCGTGAGGTAACAATTTCTGCATAGTTAAGAATCACATACAGCACATGGTTCAAAAGGTATTACGTCATAACCAATTTAAATGGCAAAAATCTATATAATGCGGCGAGACTTTCGAAATACACTGTATGAGAATGACAGTACTTAGCGACTTGCAACAAATTTTAAACATAATTTCAAACCTTTATTAAACTTTCTCTCGCTGGCAACCATGGTAAAATGATGAAGGAAAAAAAGGTTTGGCTTACTACTTTTCCGCTGTTCATGGACTAAAACTACGACTTTCGGTATGACGCTACAATTTATAATTTCTACACGCCAAATTTTAGCTGCAGGAATTTTTACAGACAGTATATACGCACATAGTTGAGTGCATCACAGTACGACACGTAGTTCATGAGGTATGAGCACATAAACAGTAACGTTCATGGACAACCGCCCCATCACTCACCAAGTATTAATCTATTACTTCTTTCCTACTAATTGTATTTGCAACAGATGTTACAGGCACAGAACTTATACAACTGAATACATACCTGAAAAATTATACAATTGTGCAACATATAATTCAAGAAGTATGAGATTGTACGCATTTTATATGTCATTTTTATTTTGATTATTATCTTTCTTTCTTTGGATACTGTACTTATAATTTTTTACATTATGCAAGACAGCCTTATTTCTTATTCATTCTCCGATAAATATAGCACGTTTTTAGAAACAAGGAATGGACAGAGATTAATGGGATAGGAGAAGTACTAATTCAAGGCAGGAATAACTAAATAAATAAATACCCGGGCAAAGTCGGGTTTTCAGCTAGTAATATATAAAATTAAAGTTTTTTTGTCTTTTTGTTCGTATTTTATGAACGGCCATACCGTTCATCCGATTGTGATAAAACTTTATCAACTACTTGACTGGAATTGCGCCTAGGTTATAGGCATACTAAACTTAAATTTGTGGGGTGCATGGCGGAGGGTGCTTTACAATTAGTTAATTCATTTCTTACGCCTTCACTCTGAAATGTCTGGACGGATATGAATGAAAGTTAGAACAGAGGTAGCTTACACCCTGATTAATACATGGGCTACCTTTCTTAAGCCACCGTACAGTGTGTGGCGAAGGGTACCTTACAATGAGTTAATACGGTTGTTTCTCTTCACGCTGAAACAGCTGGACGTATTTGTAAGAAATTTGGAATGCAGACAGATTATGCCCTGAATTAACCCATGAGCTAACTTTAGGAAGCCACCGTATGGTTCATGGCGGAGGGTACCATTCAGTGGGTCAACAAGTTTGTTACTCTTCACGCTGAAACTGCTGGACGGAATTGAATGAAATGTGGAATTAAGATAGCTTGGACGACGAATTAATATATGGGCTACCTTTCACAATCCTCCGTAAGTTACAAATACATCCAAATTGTTTGGCTGGTCACCAGGAAAGTCAGCACATAAATGTATGTTTTAATGAATGAGATTTTTGTAATCTGCAAGCCAGTGAATTTAGCATGGCGGATGGTATCTTACGACTTTGACCAGTGGATTGGTGCATATATGTTTGTTTTCAAATATAGGAGGAAGAGGAGTAGGTGGAGGAGAAGACGGACAGAAAGGGGAGGGAGGAGACGGACAGAGAGCGGGTAGAGGAGGAGACGGACCGAGAGAGGGGAGAGGAGGAGAATGAGGGAGGGGAGATGATGACAGGCAGGTGAAAGGAGATGAATAGAGGGAGGGGTGCAGGAAACGAACAGAGAAAGCGACAGGAGGAGACGGGAGGAACAACAGATGAACAGAGAGAAGGGAAGGGACGAGACGGACTAATGGAAGATTGGAAACCTCATATATACCATACGCTGCCACAACGTTCATATCATTGTGATAAAACTTCGTCAACTTACGTATTGCTCTTACGCGAAGGTTATGGACATAGTAAAGTTAACGTACAGTAGGTGACGCGCGTGTTGTACCGGGAAATGAATCTGAAGGGCATTGAAGTAGTGAGATATTCGAGTGTAACACAAACAAGCAGATCAGCGTTTTATTGTGTCCTACCATTTCGATGCAAACACTTCCGAATTTCTAATGTTATTTCCACAATTATTTCTTCTGTGGCAACAACGCGCCGGGTACCAGTTGGTTCCGAATAAAACGACATTTTGAGATTACTCACAAAAGAGAAACGCATCCCGCCAGGCTATGGAAATGACGAATTTTCGGCAACTTTTGTAAAAAAAAGTGTGACAGCATAAGTGGCAATGTGTGTGACACAAAAACATATGGATCGGGCAACATAAACAGTTGAGTAATCTCAATAGTCCACTTTATTAAGAATAAAATAAAACCATAGCATGAGAACTGTTTATGATCCAATTCAGTAAAAACCAAAACCACACAAAAATGTAATATATATTTTTTTCGTAAAGTTGACCACTGAAGATGATCTGAAATAAAGCGAAACACGTCTGGTCTGAATTAGACTAATTTACAGTTGCAAAAGGCGGTAACTGTATAATAGCTAATAAGGAGCCCAAAAAGCAAAGAAGAATCATGTAGTTGAGATAGTTTGTCACTCTAGGGACGGGGGAGCCCAGCAGTTTAATTCCTTCAATTAAAAAATTTAAACATTTGAAGTAATGTAGCTCTATACACAGTAACGTCAGATGCAGTGCGAGTTTGAAAATCGAGTTTTCTCCTGGAAATCTGCCACATTTAGAATAGATTATCAAATAAGGAAAATACGAGTTACTAACACGTACTGTGATGGTCGATAAGAAGGCGAAACGCATATGTTTGATGAATAAAAAAATTTTCTTCATCAGCAGCGTGCACAATGCGGGTTTCATTTGAAACTGCTACAGTTTAAGTACATGTCAAAAACATTGCCTCCTAAAACAACGTGACGTATTAAGTATTTTTCTGCTTTATTACAGCGTTGTTTACATAGAAGTCTCATTTCAACTATTTTGAATTAATCCTGTATTAATACAGAGAAAGAGGATTTATTTAAATTATAAAAACATAAGATCGATTGCTTTCATCTACTGTTGTATACGTTTACGTTTTATATTTCGGAATAACGTTGGTGAAAATGAGAAACTACCGTACATTTTAATTAAAGATGCAGCAGATGGAATTTTCGGCGGTGAACGTATAACTCTTAACGTTGGGAAACGAAAATATCATCTGTTATGCAACATTGCGTGGCTGACTTTAAGCGTACAGGCCCTAGCACGATTATCATACTCTTATTTAATTGGAAGTCGTCTCTCTCGCTATCTCTCTATCTCTCTGTTTCCCCTCTTTCTCTTGCCTCCCGCTTTAACATCACCCACTCTCTATCCCTCCACATCTCCCTCACACGACTCACCCCCTGCCTACTCTATCTCTCTCTCTTTCTTTCTCTCTCGCAGAAGTGCATTAGATTTCTGCGGAGTAAGCATAAATCTGTTTTCACAAACCATGCCTGTTATCTGTGCTGACGCAGGTTTCAGACTTATGCAGGTTGTAATAGTTTTAGAGGCAGCTTCATTTGAGACTATCACTATGCACGCTCCGCAGAAGTAAGTAGGGCAATCATTAGTGACCACGATATCAACGGGTTGGAAGTGACAGATATTAAAGCAATTGGCGGTCCTGATGTTTGTAAGTTTACACGGTTGTGCACTCTTCTCGCACTCTGGGTTTTATGTGGAGTCGAGTGAAAAGGACTGTCATTCTTATATCTACCAGGCGTTACCAGCGCTACGTTGTTTGCCATTTCACACATTTTAATGTACTGTAAGCATATCTTTAAAGCATTTTGAAAGATTGCCAGAACTTATTCTTCACTTGAAACCTCAGTTCTCGCGTTTTAGTTTGTTTGTATCATTTTAACGCCTGAGATATTTTGCTCCATTTCCCAAAACTGCTTATTCTTTATTTCTTCTTCGTATATTTTTCGCGTAGGTAATCTACACTCTCATGCTCTTTGCAAGAGCTAATCACCCCTTACAAACGCAGGAATTCTACAGTAACTGTGATATGCTCGCGTCTTGGTGTGTAATTATTCGATATTGCCTTGTAGATTCACTCAGAGAAACATGTCATTTGCAGTATCATCAGGAAACTGTTTTCACTTTGATCGAGTCCACGATATTTTACAGAATGTCAGTTTGAGACAGTTCAACTATGTGATCAATTTCCAACATAGTAGTTCATGTGAGTCATAGCTGCAGCGATTTTGTGAAACCCAAAGTTTAAGCTCAGGATGATACAAGAATTTCACCAACCAGGGTGCTCGCGGTTCTTTGTACATCTACATCTACATACATACTTCGCAATTCACCGTAAGCTGTGTGGCGGAGGGTACAGTGTACCACTACTAGGCATTTCCTTTCCTATTCCACTCCCAAATAGAACGAGGAACAAAAGAATGCTTATATGCCTCCGTACGAGCCCTAATTTCTCTTATCTTGTCTTTGTGATCCTTACGCGAAATGTAAGTAGGCGGCAGCAAGATCGTATTACACTTAGCTTCAAATTCCGGCCCTCTAAATTTCCTCGACAGAAATTTACGAAAAGAACGTCGTCTTTCCTCCAGCGATCCCCAATGAGTTGCCGGAGCATTTCCGTGACACTCACACATTGCTCGAAACTAACAGTATCAAACCTAGCTGCTCGCCTCTGAACTGCCTCTATGTCTTCCTTTAAACTGATGTGCTGCGGGTCCAAAACACTTGAGCAATATTCAAGACGTGGTCGTACAAGCGTTTTATACGCGGTCTCCTTTACAAGTAAAGTACATATTCCCAAAATTCTTCCGATAAACTGAAGTCGGGTGTCCGCCTTACTCACAACTGTCCTTACATGTTCTTTCCATTTCACATCGCTCTGCAATGTTACGCCTAGATATTTGAACGACGCGACAGCATCAAGAAGCTCATTACTAATGCTGTATTCGAACATTATGGGATTGGTTTTCCTACTCATGCGCATCACCTTACGTTTTTCTACATTGAGAGGTAGCTGCCATTCTTTGCACAAACTAGAAATTTTGTCTTAGTCATCCTGTATGCTATTACAGTCAGTTAAAGACGACACCTCCCCTACACCACAGCATCATCAGCAAACAGCCGCAAATTACTACCTACTCTGTCCATCACATCATTTATACAGATAGAAGATAATAGCGGTCCTATCACACACCCCTGGGGCACGCCTGGCGATACACTTGTCTCTGATGAACACTCGCCGTCGAGAACAACGTACTGCGTTCTATTACTTAGGAAGTCTTCCAGCCAGTCACAAATCTGTGAACCTATTCCATAAGCTCGTATCTTCGTTAGCAGTCTGTAGTGTGGCACCACGTCGAACGCCTTTTTGAAGTCGAGAAAAACACAATCCGCCTGTTGCACTTCATCCATGGCTCGCAAGATCTCATGTGAGAAAAGGGCAAGCTGAGTTTCACATGAACGATGTTTCCTAAACCCGTACGTAAGTGCTTGGCGAGCATGAGGCCCCGAACTATTGCAGTCTTTCTTCCTTCTTTCCTCCCTGGACTACAATTCCTTTCCCTTCCCCTCTTTTCCTATCCGCTCCCCTTCCCCTCCCAATCGGGTGACTGATGATCTTAACAGTTTGGTCCCCCTGTCCCAAAAAAGAAAAAAAAAAAAAAAAAAACCAACAAAGCAAATAACTGTATCTCCACGTGACATCCTTCGACTTCGGTGCCACTTACATTCTTCTTTAAAATGTGGTTTTAATAATCACATTTTACAGCATTTTTAGCAAAAAATCTTTATCACCGATGTTCTCACCCTTACTGAAATTTCTTTCAGTCCTACAATTCTTGTCAGACTGAAAATAATATCAATATCTGTCAGACTCACTTATTGGTAATCAGACTTGGAGGACTACATTATGAAAAATCATGTCCGGGTTATAACTCACATTTGTTATAATAAACAAAGGAAGCAAGAAACTGCAGCTCCACAATCCACATAAGCTATCACAATAGCTAACATGCATGAACTGTCACGGGTCAGTTCATTATTCTGTTTAATTTCTCTTGATAAGCCAATGAGCTTATCTTTTCCTCTGGCTTCCACATTATCCATCCTGCAACTGGATCTTCATATCCATCGCCCTTTATTGGCACCGAGCTGCTGATGAATAAACGGTTAAATTTGTAATTACGCTTCCGTAGTTACTTATAAAGGCCGCGGCGGAGCGCATTGAGGCACTATGCTGCGATGCGCGAGGCCGTTCCCCGTCGGGGGTTCGAATACCCCCTCGGGCATGGATGTTTGTGCTGTCTTTTAGTATCATTTAGTTCATAAGTATTTTGAAAGATTAGGGACTGATGACTCCGTATTTAAGTCCCATAAGCTTTACAAACATTTGAACATTAGACTTAGTAAATACGCTTTGAACTAATTCAATAATTCATAAACGTTCTGCTTAAGGTAAGAACCAACAGGAAGTAATCATAAACATTTTCTGTCAACAAATTATTCAAGTTGTGTGACTCCTACGTCTCCAGAAAAATAGAGACATACTCGAAAAGTGGCGGCGAAATGAAGTAATAGCTGTGATAATATTTGAATACAATTTTTTCTCCCTTTTTTGGTGCTTAGATATGCTTTGAAATATGGATGTTCCTGTGTAAGACGACGTGGCTTTATTTATTTGACCTGACGCGAGCTCACATTACTTGGAGTAGCGACGTCCCCTTATTACTGTACATTTAGGGATCACCTTTGCGTGAATCTTGAGACTCAAATGCTACGCTGTCTCACGTTATATATATATATAAAATTCCCCTGAGTCCAATCTTATTTTGCTACTAACATGACTTACAACATAATCCTAACTTCTGCACTGCTGAGTTATTTTGCGTGTTACTAGCGGCTTCTCAGAATTGCTTAGGTAGTCCGACTACGTGAGAACTCATTGTCAATGTCTGGTTGGCTTCAGTATGGATTCCGGGTTTCACACTTTCGCAAAGCTTTTTGTATTTATTTACTTGCCTTTGAATTTAACAGAGGAAAAATACAGTGAAACACTGAGTTAACGACTTTGTCCGACGACCCATTGATTTGCTTTCAAAACTGCAACTGACACAGAATGAATTACCCCGCCCCACTGCCGATACCAGAAACTGACTCTGAATCGTGGCGATAGATCACGGTGGGAAAAATAAAACTGCATGGTAAATATTTCATTCATCCTAGTATAGCGAACCTTACACACATCAGCAGCTCGCGGGCCGAATTTTGTGAGATCGGCGACATCTTTCTACAAACAACGCGCATTTTCTTGGACAGTTCTAAATCTCTTGTATTTTGTAGCAAATAGTTCTGCTCCGGCTAAAATGTCTCATAAAATGGCCGTTGATCTGTTTCAAGACGTACGACTGCGGAAGCCCGGTGTCTATAAAATACCCTGCCAGTGTGGTGCAACATACCAAGATCGGACAGTGCCTACTATCGAAGTTCGGTGCCGTGAACATCAATGGCACGAAGATTACAGCAACCTATCAAGTCGGCAGTCGATGAACATTGATGACAAAAATACACTGACCAGTTTTTGACACAGACGTCCAACTTCAGGGCTTTCGTCTTCAAAGAAACTATTGAGATTCGTGTAAGGGAACCTCTGATAAATCGTGATGGCGGGTACGTACTTAGCAAAGCATGGAATCCCGCTGAGAGATTGGTCAAGAAGAGGAACGATGTATCTGACAAACAACTGACTTCGGGAGTAGGTGGAGGTATTTTATTTATTTACCCTTGTTGCGGACCAGCTGCCTTTGGGTATATAGCTGGTCGTGATTACAAAAACTATGTGACACATTTGTGCGACTATGATACATTATTTTCTTTATACATTTACAGTAATTAGAAAAAAATACAAAGAAAAGCGTAAAAACTTATCATAAGGAAAATTGGAAGGCAACTTAAAAACATCAACTATTTTAAGAAGAGAATAATAGAAGATAGGAAAGATTGGTTTAAGTGACAGTCTGAAGAATAAGAAAGTCCAGGGTGGGAGGCCTCGGAATTTACTTCGAGTCCTGCCGTTTGTCAAGGTCTAATTCTATTACTAAGTTTGTAGGTTGTGTGGTATTAGAGCCAGATACAGTTGTGTCAGCCTTGTCAGTATGGGTTATGTCGTTGTGAGTAATTTCTGTATTAGTTGTCGTAGGTGGAGGAACAGCAGAAGCACCTGGGCGCGGAGCGTGGGCTAAACAGTCGGTCGGTGGGATAAGCGAGGGTAGGGATGCTAGGCACGGACCACGGATGCAGTGGGTGGAGAGGGAAGCGCGCCGAGGACTCCACCATCAGTCAGCCAGCCAGCGCACTTCATGATGGCAACGTGGTCGTTTGTTCAAATATTCTGCCCGTTTGACACTGATACCCACTGGTTTAGCCGCGAATTATTTCGATTGACAGATACTCTTAGCACATGCCAGTGTTATTCAAGCCGCGGTGGAGTAGCCGAGCGGCCTAAGGCGCCTCGCTGCGGAGCGCGCGGTTGCTCGCCGTCGGAGTTTCGAGTCCTCCCTGGGGCATGGGTGTGTGTGTATTTGTCCTTAGGTTAGTTTAACTTAGTTTAAGTAGTTTGTAAGCTACGGACTGATGAGCACGCAGTTTGGTCCGATAGATTTACAAACATTTGAACATCTGTATTATTCAATGTTCTTACGACATTTTATTGTTTATTTTAAACATCTTAAATCTGTCAACAATGTCGAATGTAGCCAAAACAACATAATCTTAATATTCATTATACTACAATAGCTTGGCTATAATTTAAATTCGTTGATTGTTTTGACGTTTAAAGATGGATTTGTCAGGGGTGGTACATTGTTTCAACAGAAACCGAACTCTTTTCGTCTATTGTACACGTAAAAACTGTATTAGTTTGTCCACACTTAAAAGCAGAGCCCATAGTTACAGTTTACGTAATATTTATCACCGTCTTTCAGCAGTTCACAATATGCGTTAAACATATTAATATAAATGTTTCATCCATGACTTTAAGCAGGAAACCCAACACACGAGCAACACCGTCAAATCAACAGTTAGGGTTATGTTACTATTCTTCACAATAAACATCGATATTTCAGATTCGATAGTCGAAAATAGGGTCTGGTGTGGCGAAGCTAATAAAAGTATGTTGAAATACTTACGACTTGATGAATGTTTTATTTCATATGTATTGACGTTTACTACTACATATAATAAACAACGGGAAGAAAATCAAATATTCACACTAGTGCTATAACCTAATATGTGTCCTATTGCATTAAATTCCTTAAGTAAAAGATAAATAAATAAAAATTTTAAATAAAATAAATCAGAAGAACCTTATAAAATCACTAATCCGAAATAAAATAAATGAATCAGAGAAAATTGCGTAGTACTTTCTATGCGTAAATTTCGCTGGTTTCTCTGAATTAGCTTATTAAATTGAAATAACTGAAAGTTCTCAGGCTTTCCGTTTTTATTGGTTGTACATATCATTTAACGTGATATAATTCTTACTCAACCATTCGCTTTGTAAAATGTACTATTCTGTATGCAATTCAGAACTCAGTTATTGTTTACATTTTCATTATCTGTCAATAATATGGGATCTTATACTAAAAAAAAAATTTATTAATTTATATTTTATCTACGTTACTTTTAGCATCATCTATGAGTTATATAACTCATTGTTCCAAAAAGTACTGATACATTTATTACTTTTATTATTATGAAACTAAGAGAAAATACGGTTTCTAGGATCTTATTCAGCTTTTGTTTTGCTTTAACTAATATATTTTCACCAAACCAGTATTTTACATTTCTTGAAAAGAATTATAATTACATTTACAAATATTTGTAATACACTCAAAAAATGTTTGTATAGTGTATGGGACTTAACTACGGGCTCATCAGTCCCTAAACTTACAAACTACTTACAAACTAGCTAATACTAAGGACGGCACAAATATCCATGCTCGAGGGAGGGATTCGAATCCCCGACCGTAGTGGCCGTGCAGAGCGTGACTGCAGCGCTTCAGTCCCCTCGGCCACCGCGGCCGGCTGTAATACACTCAAGGTCATTTCCTATTATAATAATTTCCTTTTTAAATTTCTTTAATGATCATTACTTTTTTAACTGTCTTCTGTCCAAGACTTTATTTTCTCTTCTTAAATAAATCACATTAATGTCTTTAGTAGCTTCTTCAATTTATACTTCTGCAAAGTGTTGAGTCATCATGCTCCATATGCAATAAATTCTTCAACCTAACGTTCAGTACAATCGTCACCAGGTAAGGTAGGGAAGGGGTTGTTTACCCAGACAGAGTCAAGTAAAATAAACTGGTTGTGGGAGAGTTCTAGGGACCTATACGGCAGTTACGTTAAGACTGAAAGAATGCAGCGCTTGTGTGAAATAAATAAAGCAGTGGTGCTAGGTAGCGTGAGTGATACGTTCTGGGCGGAAACTGTCGTCTGAAAGAGCTTGTGTTTCTACTCTTTATTTCATCACTGTTCATATGTAGAAATATGTGCAGAAATTTAAATTATATTGTCTTCTTGTTAGCAGCTCCCGAATCACAGGAGCATCTAACCTCGCCAATGTTGTGAAAATACACTACCGAAAAAAAAATTAAAGGAACATTGTGTTTGGCCCAAAGATGGCTACAATATTCCTCTGTAACGGTGCACAAATATGGTATTCTGCTAACTCACCATCGGGCTTGGCGACACTGCAAGAAACTCCAAGTCGACAAATGTAAAAAAATGGCTAAAGCTCTGGAGCTGATTTGAAATCTAATGATGATTCATGATGGCACGTTGGCACCGGATCATCGTAATGCTGCACAAAGCTACTGTGAGTCACATCCGTTTTTACACAGGTTTCACCAGTATTTTCAGACTCTGTGAGTGAGGTCAGAACGGCGACCATGAGCGTAGAAATCCCGCGATCGGTGGAACGAGGACAGCATTTAAAACACACAACACGAAAAGGTCGGAAGGGGTAGTATAATGTGCGGAAATTAAAGCTTCACTTCTCTTGGTCCATTGAATACCACACATTTCGCGATAGAAGAGGTGAGATCGCAACGGTGATGGGCAAACGAAAATCGAAAATGGTGACACATGATGGACAATTCAATCCTTCTCAGAGGACAATGTATGGTTTCAAGCCCATTGATCGCGATCTGACCTCTCCTGAGTGTACTGCAAACGTAATTTTGTTCTGGTATACAAGCTGGCACCAGCACAGGGCGTTTAAGAGCATTCGCGGAATAGAGGCAGCTCCGACACAGCTGGGGTTCGCTTGCCTAGAAGGATACACTAGGCCAGAAATCAAGCACTGTCAACTAACTCAACAAAATACTTGTCGAAATTTTATCGAATTACAGCGTTCAAATGAATGAAATAAATCGCAATCTGCGATGTTATGGCTTCACTGTATTCGGTTTAGATGGCATACCAAACTGTGGCGAAAGAAAATTTGTGCCCGGACGGAATTCGAACCCGGGATCTCCTGCTTACTAGGCAGACGCGTTGACCACTCCGCCACCGAGGACACAGTGATCAGCCCGACTGCAGAGGACTCTTCCCTGCACGTTTCCAGCCACACACAAATCTCCATTCGCCACGCTGTCTCTTTCCTATACCACAGCCTATTTATTCTATAATGCTCGCAGCCACAATATATATACAATTGTATACAAGACGAGGCGCCGGCCGCGGTGGCCGAGGTGACTGAGGCGCTCCAGTCACGGTCAGCACGGCCACTACGGTCGGGGGTTCGAATCCCCCCTCGGGCATGGATATTTGTGCCGCCTTTAGTCTTAGCTAGTTCATAAGTAGTTTGTAAGCTTAGGGACTGATGACCCTGTAGTTAAGTCCCATAAGTTGTACAAACATTTGAACAAGCCGAGGCTGGGCTCCTGACGACAATTAATTGTGTCTCGATACCTCATACTCTGTTCTACCTGATGCGGGAATACAGTATTGTGGCTGCGAGCATTATAGAATAAATAGGCTGTGGTATAGGAAAGAGATAGCGTGGCGAATGGAGATTTTTGTTTGGCGGGAGACGTGCAGGGAAGAGCCCACTGCAGTCGGCCTAGTCAATGTGTCCTCGGTGGCGGAGTGGTCAACGCGTCTGCCTAGTAAGCAGGAGATCCCGGGTTCGAATCCCGGCCGGGCACAAATTTTCATTCGCCACAGTTTGGTATTCCATCTAAACAGAATACAGTGAAGCCATAACATCGCGGATTGCGATTTATTTCATTCACTTGTCGAAATCATTGAGCTGAAAGTGCTCGCCGCGCGGAAACAGCCGTGCTCTCTAAGACACCTTGCTGCGATGTGCGCGGCAACTCTCCGTCGGAGGGTCGAATCCTCCCTCTGGCATGGATGTGTGTTGTTCTTAGCATAAGGTAGTTCAAGTAGTCCGTATGTTTAGGGACGATGACCACTGCGGTTAGGTCCCATAGCTTTACAAACATTTGATTTTTTGAAAGTGCCGACGGCGAGGAGAACTGAGGGGTCATAGAGGGACCATCTTCTCGCATTTGTCAATGTTGCAGCCCCATAACAGCTCCCAGTAGGGTGGGGACAGGTGGACCGATAACACGTAAATTCCCCTTTCTACTTTCTATCACATTCAAATTTCGCCCAATGGCTTTGTGCGGTCTCTGGCAGTTCTATCCTGTACATCAGAGGAATAGTTGCGATTGCTCTACAGTACAAACGGCTCATATCACTTTGAGTTTGGTTGCAACCCCGTGATGTACTTAATAATCCATAAGGTGTCAGCAGTATTAAGGATTGTCAAGAACGTCGTCTGTTTTTCATCACCCTCGATCAACTGCACTTTTTGATACCATAATGTGTGATAATCAACGACCCTAAGGGACGAGTGGTTTCCTTAGCGTCATTTAACACTCCCTGTGGCCTATTCGTGTGGATTCTAAGCAGTGTTCTGCTGAAATTTTGTCCTCGTGCATCATTAAAAGAGGAAACAAATCGCTTGAATTCTATGCTGTGAGTTGCAATTCTGTGCGCAATCGCTCAGTTTCCTAAGAAGGTGTGAAATATGGATAAGAATAGTTTTTACGGCGTTCCCGTTGTGTGACCCGTACGCGGTAGCGGTGAACACCATTGCGTTGAAATTTGGTGCTAATGTGCCATCACTCACCTACCTTAAATCTCACCTGAATTTCTGAGCTCTGCCGTTTTTTTTTTTTTTTTTTTTTTTCGAATTTGTCGACACTAAGTTTTTTCAAACAACTTAGGGGTATGCTGACGGGTGACGTCGTCGACAACCGCCGATATTTCGGCAGGAGGACACCCTGCCATTCTCAAGGCACAACTGCACTTAAGGAAGCAATGTGCAAGCGTATTTAATACCTCGGTTTGCAAAGGGTAAACAAGGAAGATAACACACGCAGTACAAGTCACAGCAGAGTCAACACAACCAAAGATGACCAAACATCAGAAATATCGATAGTGACTGTGAATCAACATGTGAGGCAGCATAGATTTTGTCCCTCTGTTTTTGACGACAGACAGTGCCGGATTCCAATCAGAATTTAAACAAAAACCACCATTTCTGTTTATAAGGTCGCTTGCTAGTTTAATTTCAATAGCTTCCTTAATAACGCTATCCCAATAGGTGGAAGTGCATGCCAGGATTTCCGTGTGGTTGTATTCCATAGGATGATCGGTGCTAAGACAGTGTTCTGCAACAGCGAATTTGTTTGGCTGTTGTAAGCGCGTGTAACGTTTACGTTCAATACACCGGTCTTCCACAGTCCTGATTGTCTGACCAATATATGACATGCCACAACTGCAAGGAATACGATATACACCTGCCTCTTGCAAACCAAGATCATTATTTACGGACCCCAACAGGGCCTTTATCTTAGAAGGTGGTCGAGAAACACATTTAACATCATATTTCCGTAAAATACGACCAACCTTGTTGGAAATACTTCCTGCGTAAGGCAAAAAGGCCATAGATTTAGGTGCTACTTCATTACTATCGTCACTAACCCGTTTCACAGAAGGCTGATAGCGCAATGCACGTTTTATCTGTCTCTCACTATTACCATTCTGACGAAAGGTCTCTTCGAGATGGGAAAACTCAGCTGACAAACTTTAAGGGTCTGAAATGTCATGTGCCCTGTGAACCAAGGTACGAAGTACTCCTTTACGCTGAGCTGGATGGTGACAACTATCAGCTCGCAGACACAAATCAGTGTGAGTAGGCTTCCTATAAACAGAATGTCCCAAAGTACCATCAGCTTTCCTTCTGACCAACACATCAAGGAAAGGAAGACAGCCATTCTTTTCCACCTCCATAGTGAACTGAATATTCGGGTGGATTGAATTTACGTGTTCCAAAAAACCATTTAAATTCTCACTACAATGAGGCCAAACGACAAAAGTGTCGTCTACATATCTGAAAAAAAACACGCAAGTTTCAGAGTCGCTGACGCTAAAGCACGTTCCTCGAAATCCTCCATAAACAAATTGGCCACAATAGGTGAGAACGGGCTTCCCATTGCAACTCCATCAGTTTGTTCATAGTACTGCCCATTGAATAAAAAGTAAGTGGAAGTCAGCACATGTCGAAAAAGATTTGTTAACTTGACACCAAACTTAACCTCAAAGGCTGCAACGAATCTGACAGAGGAACGCGAGTGAAGAGAGACACAACATCAGAACTCACTAAAATATCAGCGTCATTCAAACGCAATCCCTGCAATCGACGTAAGAAATCCGCCGAGTTCTTAATGTGGTGTTCACACCTGCCTACCATTGGACCAAAGCAGGTGTATATCGTATTCCTTGCAGTTGTGGCATGTCATATATTGGTCAAACAATCAGGACTGTGGAAGACCGGTGTATTGAACATAAACGTTACACGCCCTTACAACAGCCAGACAAATCCGTTGTTGCAGAACACTGTCTTGTCACCGGTCATCATATGGAATACAACCACACGGAAATCCTGGCATGCACTTCCGTCTATTGGGATAGTGTTATTAAGGAAGCTGTTGAAATTAAACTAGCAAGCGTCCTAATAAACAGAGATGGTGGTTTTTGTTTAAATTCTGCTTGCAATCCGGCACTGTCTCTCGTCAAAAAACAAGGGACAAAATTTATGCTGCCTCACCTGTTGATTAACAGTCACTGTCGATATTTCTGATGTTTGGTCATCTTCGGTTGTGTTGACTCTGCTGTGACCTGTACTGCGTGTGTTATCTTCCTTGTTTACCCTTTGCAAACCGAGGTATTAAATACGCTTGCACATTGCTTCCTTAAGTGCAGTTGTACCTTGAGAATGGCAGGGTGTCCTCCTGCCGAAATATCGGCGGTTGTCGACGACGTCACCCGGCAGCATACCCGTAAGTTGTTTGAACATTCATTACGCCGGGAAAAGTTAAAGTCTCATTAGGTTTTTTATTATAAAGAGTATTTTTGGTATATCTACGCAACTACAATAAGATCTGATATGCGATATTTTTGCACCAGAAGCGTTTAGTTTCTTTGAATTCAAAATAACAGACATTTATAACTGTTTTAGACCGGGAAACAATTTTTTTAAATGTTTAAAATGTTGATTTTTTTTTCTTACGGAAATTTCGTTTTAAATTTTCAACACCCATCATTAAGTGACGACGTGTTACATATTTAATGGCAGTATTTTCCCTCTCTCTGCTCCATGTTTTTTGAAAGCTCGTCAAGCCCGAAGTTGACGTCGCAGGCTCCATACTTTGGCACCATTACAAAGGATCGTTGGAAGCAAATTCGAGCCAAATTTCGAGCTTTATAAGTCGTAATGGGTCAGAGTTAGTGTGTTTCGAAAAAGTGCCCCTTTAATTCCGCTGCTTAGTGTAATTTGCTTAACGGCTGAGAGACAGTAAACTGAGGCAGAAGACGTGGACGTCCAGTTGGCGTCCCCTCTGCCGTCTAGCGTCTCCCTCGCTGTTTTTGTCGCAGACTCCTCTAACGCTCTGACGAATTACTCTTCCTCCTGCGGAGATCTTTTCGCCGTATTCCATTTACTTATTGTTCGTCTCCGAGATTCTGCGAGGGCGAAATGTGCAGCAAAAACACAAAGCCGGGGCCCGCGTCCGCCTTGGCCTTTGCGACTCCTTCGCAGGGATTAATAACGTTGTCGGCGTGCGGCTTGCGTGCACTTAGGCAAATGAGAGCGCGCCACAATGAGTGCACGCGGCCTGCTTAAGCTCTGCTCGCAATATCTGCCTCTCGCAATCCCACAACTTGCTGCCGAGCTCGCTTACGTGATCAACTCCAAACTGGGAACGTTCGATTTTATTCCCTTCCCGCGATTCTAAAATAAATCCTCTGGAAAATCTCTTCCATCCGCTACCTTATAATTTCTTTACACACACAACTGGAGCAACAAAAGAAGGAAAAGTCCTCCAAACGAATAACCTCCAACATATAAATCTAATACACGTGATTAACAAAATGGTACGGTTGCAGGGGTTATCAAGGCACTCTCTGACATGACCTCTCCAACAATGTTATGCTTTGGTCTGAAGTTGTCAGCTGAAACTAAAGATCAAAAATTCGAGCGATCTCACAAGGACCTAATTACGCAACAAACGAAGTTTGCTTACTGTCTTGAAATTTGATCCGCGAAAAAATATAACTGATTTGTTTTATTCGAATAAAATAAAATAGCCTACAAGTTGCGAGACCAAACAATAAAACTTCAACAGGTTTCAACATCCGTAGTTGATGTTGAAACCTGGTAAATTTTTCACTATTTCACTACGAATTATGGGCTGGTAAATTTTACTGGAACAATAGCCTATTACTGTTAATGCCTCCTAGAAGCCTTGTTCAAACTGTATAAATGTAAATGATAAATACACAAATACAAGAAACGTAAAACATACAATAATGAGTAAATCCTTCACAATTATATACAAATACGTACAATATTTGTACGGAAAGGAGATTTGAACAACATCTAACATATAAAGAATTTACCAGACTAGTTGGAGCAGTAGTAACACACAGGATTCGCTTTCGGAAGGACGATGGTTCAAATCCATCTACGGCCATCCAGATTTAGGTTTTCTATAATTTCCCTAAATCACTCCAGGCAAATGCCGGAATGGTTTCTTTGAAAGTGCACGGCTGATTTCCTGAACCACCTTTACCCAAAAATCCGTGGGTCAGCTTCGTCTCTACAGACCACACTGTCGACGGGGCGTTAAGGTATAAACTTCCTTCTCTCCTATAAGGAATGTCAGGAAAAATGCTGTAATATATACGTATTATAAAAAGGGGCGAATGTGTGTGCGTGTACGAATGTGTATTCGACAACTCCTAAAATACTGCACCGATGTCAACCAATCTCGGTACCAGCACACATATTCCTTAGTGTCAGTCAACCACATTTTAAACTATTAGACATGCCCAGGGACATATAGATTATGACCATAACTTACTGGTTATCAGATATAGATTAAAACTAAAGAAACTTGGAAAATGTAAAAAAGTAAGGAAATGGAACCCGGATAAAATAAACAAACCATAGGTTGCTGAGAGTTTCAGAGGGATCGTTAGTCAAGGACTGACCAAAAAGTAGAAAAGTAATACAGTAGATGAAGAATGGATAGCTTTCAGAGACAAAGTAGTGAAGGCTTCAGAGGATCACATAGGCAGAAGAAATAGGCATAATAGACGGCGTTGGATAACACAGGAGATACTGAACTTATTTGATGAAAGGAGAAAATATAAAAATGCAGCAAGTGAAGCAGGCAAAAGGGAGTACACACGACTAAAAGTGAGGTTGATAGGAAGTGCAAACTGGCAAAGCAGGACTGGCTGGAGGACAAAAGCAAGTCCGTAGAGGAATGTAGAACTAGAGGAATGATAGATGCCGTCTACAGGAAAAAATTAGAGACGTTTAGAGACAAGAAAAGCAGCTTTATGCTTGCAAGAACTCAGACGGAGAACTAGTCTTAAGCAGAGGCAGCTGAAAGATGGAAGGTGTATATAGACGGCTTTACAAGGGAAAGAACTTGAAGGAGGTGGTGTACAAATGTCAGGGGAAGGTGATGAAGATGAGATACAATACAACGAGAAGAATTTGACCGAGCGTGAAACATTTACGTCGAAACAAGGCCTCTGGAGTACATAACACTCCCCCAGAAATGCTGACATCGTTGGGAGAGCCAGTCATGAAGATACTGTTCCACCTTTGGTGCAAGTCGTACGATACAGGAAAAATACCCTCCCACTTCAAGAAAAATATAATAATGTCACTCTCAAATAAAGCAAGAGCAGACACGTGTGAAAATTAAAGAACTGATTTTAATAAGTCATTGTTGAGAAGTACTAACCTGGATTATTTACAGATGAATGGAGAAACTGATAGATTCTGATCTCGAGGAAGAACAGTTTGAATTTAGGAGAAATGTAGGGTCACGTAAGGCAGTACTAATCTTACGATTTATCTTATAAAACAGGTTAAGAAATGACAAACCTAGGTTTACAGCTTTGGTGCATTTGGTGAAAGCTTCTAAAAGTGTTGACCGGAATGCTCTCTTTCAAATTCTTCAGGTGGCAGGAGGAAAATAAAAATGAAACGGCTGTTATAAAAGTCGAAGGGCATGAAAGAGACGCAGAGGTTGGGCAGGGAGTAAATGAAGGCTGTAGCCTTTTCCCAGTGTTATTCAATCTGTACATTGAGCAAGCTATGAAGGAATACGAAGATAAATTTGAAGAAGGAATCAGAACTTTTAGTTTGATGATGACATTGTAATTCTGTAAGAGCTAGAAAATGACCTGGAAGAGCAATTGAACGGAATGGACAGTGTCTTGAAAGACGGTTATAAGATGTTCATCCACAACAGCAAAACAAGAGTACTGGAGTCTAGAGTAAGAATATCCGGAGATGCTGAAGGAATTAGATTAGGTAATGAGACAATGAAAGTATTAGAAGATTTTTATTATTTGGGTAGTAAAATAATTTATAATGGCCGAAGTAAAGATTTAAAATGCAGAATAGCTGTGGGAAGAAAAGCATTTTATAACTAGTGAAATTTGTTGACGTCCAAAATTAATTTAAATGATGGGAAGTCCTTTCTGAAAGAGTTTGTCTGGAGTGTAGCATTTCAAGGCTGTGAAACGTGGGAGATCAAGAATTTAGACAAAAAGATCACAAAAGCTTTTGAAAAGTGATGTTACAGACGAATGCTGAAGATAAAATGAGTAGATGCTGAGCATAATAAGGGAGAGAATAAATTTCTTGTATATCGTGACTAAGGGGAGGGACAATTCTGAGACATCAAGGAATCGACATTTTAGCATTGGAGGGAAGTGTGTGGGGTAAAACTCGCAAAGTCAGACTGACAGACGAATATGGTTAGCATCTTCAAAAGGATGTAGATTGCCGTTATTACTCAGAGATGAAGAGTCTTTCACAGGACAGGTTAGCATGGAGAGATAAGTCAAACCAGTCTTTCTACATCTATATCTACATCCATACTCCACAAGCCATCCACGTAGTGTGGAGGAGGGCAGTTTACCTAGGATTGTCACTTCATCCTATGACAGTGGAGTATGGTTCGCGTGAAAAATGATTGCCTTTATGCTTCCCTGTGGTCCCTAATCTCTCTGATATTATTGTGGTCGCTTCGCGAAATATACGTAGGAGGAAGCAATGTAATGTTGACTAGTCACCAAACGTATGCTCTTGGAACTGTGACTGAAGGCCGTCCCGCGATACAGAACGTATCTCTTCCAGCGTCTGCCAGTGGAGTTTCCTAATCATCTCTGTGATGCTTTGTCGCTTGCTAATGAGCCGGTACGAAGCGCGCAGCTCTCCGCTGGATCTCCACTGTGTCTTCTATTAACCCTACCTGGTACAGATCCCACCGTGATGAGTAATACCCAAGTGCTGGCCGAACCAGAGTTTCGTAACCTACTTCCTTTGTTGATGGGCTACACTTCCTGAGGATTCTCAGTATGCCATGTGTCTATTGATTTTATATCCTCGTTGCATTTCAAATATCCCCTTATGTCTACCCGCAGATATTTTATGGAGATCTGCTTCCAGTGTTTGTCCTGCTTTTGCTTGGTTTTATAATAAAGGATCTTTTTTTCTTTGTAAACCCAGCACTTAACACTTGTTTATGTTGAGGCTCAACTGCCAATGCCTGCACCATGATTCAATACGCTGCAGGGCATCCTACATTTCGCTACCGGTTTCCAGTGTTGCGACCTCTCAATAAACTACTGCATCAGTCACAAAAGGGCTAATTCAACTTTAGGTGTTATTTACGAGGTCGTATACATATATTACATATATTGTTAAAAGCAGCGCCGCGGTGGAGTAGCCGAGCGGTCTAAAGCGTCTCGCTGCGGAGCGCGCGGTTGCTCGCCGTGGAGGTTCGAGTCCTCCCTGGGGCATGGGTGTGTGTGTTGTCCTTAGGTTAGTTTACCTAGGTTTCAGTAGTTTGTAAGCTACGGACTGATGACCACGCAGTTTGGTCCGATAGATTTGCAAAGATTTCATTTGTTAAAAGCAACATACCTGTAACACTCCCCTGCGCTCGCTTGATGTCACTTTAACGTTTGAAGACATCTTTCAGTTAAGAGTGACATGCTTTCTGTTAACAACAACACCTCAGTAACGTCACACAGTTTGTCTCGTATGCCAAAACCTCTTACTTTGTTCAAATCAAATGTTCAAATGTTTGTTAAGCTTATGGGACTTAACTACGGGGTCATCAGTCCCTAAACTTACAAACTACTTATCAACTACCTTATACTAAAGACGGCACAAATATCCATGCCCGAGGGGGGATTCGAACCCCCGACCGTAGTGGCCGTGCAGACCGTGACTGGAGCGCCTCAGTCTCCTCGGCCACCGCGGCCGGCTTACTTTGTTCATCAGGCCACAGTACGAGATGGAATCGAACAACATTCGGAAGTCAAGAAACGCGGCATTTACCTGGGGTCATGTACCTACTGCCCTCTGGATCTCGTGGATGAATAGCGCGAGTTGTGTTTCACACGATCGTTGCTTTCGGAAACTATGTTGATTCCTACCAAGGCAATTCCGGTCTCCATAAATGACGTAATATTCGAACATAAAATGAAATAAGAAGATCTTCCTACAATTCTCGATATTTCTATTGACAGCTGCATTCATTGATGCTGTATTGACCTTATGTTAGTTGATTTCCTGATCTACGCTAGGCGAATCAAACATTTCCGGTCTATTTCTCATCAGCATGTCTAACAAGTTACCTCCACTAGTCGGCTCTATTTAACAGCTCCAGCCTATTTTCGGATACAGCACTTAGAACATTATTGTTCGTTTCTCTGTACCTGCCACCTATCTCAAACACATTTGCCTTCCAGTGTCTGTCCGGTAAGTTGAAACCTTCACCTAATCTATGATGCGAATAAGAAGCCTCGGACATTCTGCCACTACTGCCGCCGTTCCAGGTGGTCTAAAAGAACTTGCAGTAACCATGTTTGAACCACTTTTCTCGCATATTTTTTTCACCTTCCATATCTTTACTGATTTTAATCGACACAATCATATTTTCCCCCTTCAGTGTTGAGCCTATCTCTGCGGTATATGTTCCAGTGAGATTTTAGGATTTCATTACTATTGACATCTGATTTGAACCAGCTTTCCGTCTCTAGTACTATGTTGGAATTGTGACTATCTAAATGTGAGAGCAATTCTGGGACCTTTTCATAGACTCTCCTTCAGTTAACTCGTACTATATTGACCTTATCTTTGTCTGTTCTGTTTTGCCGAGTGCCGCCTTGATCGGAATCAGTAAGCGTCTTAACTGTTTTGTAAAGGTATACCTCTAACCTAAAAAAACCAATTATGAACTCCACACTAACTCCGGTTCCGAAGAAGCCACTTCCTGTGTGTAGTGCACGCCTGACTTATTCAGTGGTTTGCTACATCATTCCACCCGACAGAGAGGGTCGAGAAATTTGCACCCAGTGTGGACTGAAGACCATAGAAACAACGCATTGAACAACCAACAACGACACATAGTTTGGGACTATGACGACGTTCTTTTGATGTGTTCTTAAGTCCGGAAACTGGTTTGGTGGAGCTCTCCACCCTACTCTATCGTGAGCAAATCTCTTCATCTCCTCATAAAAACGCAACCCACTTTTATTTGAATCTACTTTATGTATTCGCCTCTTGTTCTCCCTTTGCGATATATATTCCACACACTTACCTCAAATGCTAAATTCACGATTCCTTGATGTGGCCTATCAATCGATCCCTTGTTTCAGTCAAGGTGTGACAGAAAATCCTCTTCTTCTCAACTCTGTTCAGTGGCTCCTCATTAGTTACTCAAATTAACCACCTACTCTTTAGTACTCTTCTATAGCAACACATTTCAAAAGCCTCCCTCCTTTACCTGTCTGAACTATTTATCGTCCATGTTTCACTACTGCCGTATAAGCCAAAACGTCACACAAATGTCCTCAGAAAAGAATAGGTAAACACTCACTGCATTAGCATAGCTTTGATTCCAGTCTCTTCAGTATGTTGCCATCCTGTGAAAAAATACATCCCAAGTACTTTAAACTCTCCACCTCTTTTGTGTACCTCCTATTTGGCTCTCAAGTTGTTTAAATCTGTAATTTCGTTTTGTACATGCTGAACTTCATACCGTAATCGTTACATCTATCATTTAGCCCCGAAATATTAAATTGCAACCTTTCAATCAAATTTTCCATCACAACTAAGTCGCCCGCATATGCGAGATTGCTTACTTTATTTTCAACTATTTTAATCTCACTCTGTCAGTCTATTGTTTTCAACATATGAGACATTCCTCCCTACCGGGGGAATGATGACCTTAGCAGTTTGGTTTCCTCGTCCCAAACAACCAACCAATAACTGCTGCCTGACAATCTAAGCAAAGAATTTAAATTGCCTCCATAAGTTTTCTTCCTATTCCTTAATCTTGTAGAACTGACAATAACCTTCTTCTAGTAACACAGTCATATGCCTTTTCTTGATCTATGAAACATAGATATAGTTTCCTGTTAAACTCATGGCACTTTTCCAAATCTGTCTGCCGTAAGCTAATGACTTCGCTCTGATAGTCTCTTTGAGGCCAAACCCCACACTGATTTTTATCCAATTTGTCTTGAAATAATACTAGCAGTCTCCATCTAAAAATAACTGACAATATTTTCCCCACAACCCTAATAAAAGTAATACTTCTGTTGGTGTTACAATATTTTCTGTTTCTATGCAATTAAGTTGGTATGATTACTGCTTTCATTCGGTCAGTCGGAACCTGGCTTACACCGACGCCATTTGAGTTATCCTGTGAAATCATTTGTGACCTGACATTCCACTACATTTGTTGAGTTCCGACATAATTTATGACTTAAATGATGCACAGAAATGTATTGACCATTGTCTTTACTTCCTCAAATGCTTACAAATAAAGTCTAAACTAGGAATAATGTAAATAGTTATTTGAAATCTTGGCAATTAAAGATTGTGTATAAAATACTCCTTCTGAAATATTGAAATAGATCGTTTGTTTACATCCTGACCACGTCAGGAAATAACGTTCTAGGGTAACAATGGAACAGAAAAGATTTCTGTACCGTGCCATGTTTTTCTCTTGACTGCAAGTAATCTTAATCGTTGGCTTTGAATGATGCAGACCAAACACTTACTCAGTCAAAGCCTGGAAGCAATCTGAAATAAGGCTCGCCCGACGAAACGATATTCTCCACACTCACCATTGCCATAGTTTGGCATCACATTCTCCTGTTACGAACTTTTGCATCACTGATTGAGGTGTTGGGTTTCCAGCTCGCCCTGTAAATCCCTTCTTACGAGCTCCCATCATATTGTTTTTGCACAACATTTAGTTCTGCAGTGTCTTTGGGTGCTGTTATCCTATTATTGTTGCTACAATCCTCTTCAGTGACTGTCTGTCACAACCACTAAACACAAGCTTACTTTCGCGTTGTACCAACTGACGAAGTTTCACCCCTTTCCTTGTATGCGATGTAAATATTTGCTACGTTGCCTCTTGAAACACCAAACATTTCGACTACCGTAGTTACAAAGTCAGCCACCATACGAGCACCAACCGTTTGCCTACGTTCGAATTCACTTAGCGTCGGCGTAATGCACTCGCAAGTACACAGAACACTTGAAACGCATTAACGACATCCAGCGGGGCCGCTCGTGGCTCGTAACATTTGCGTCGCACGTTAAGCTAGCATCTCAGTCTCCACCAAACAAGCAGTTCTCACGTTGTTCCAACGTTTTTGTTCCAGTCAAAAATGGAATAGACAGTAAATTTGCACGATGAGAAAAGAATGTAGCTGTCTGTGATTTTAATGAGACTGTGGCGCCAATGCACATTTAAAAAAACATAAATTCAATTGTATGTCAGTTACGATGAACTGAGCATCTGCATAATTACTCTGCAGATTACTTTTAAGTGCATGGCATAGTGTTCATCGAACCGAGGGGGAAGAAGGAATACCGAAGTCTTTTCGTTTTCGATCCGATCCCCCTTATTTTATTGTGATAATCATGTTTCCCGATGTAGGTGGACGCTAACAAAATATGTTCGCATTCGGAGGAAAAAGTTAGTGAAAGGAATTCCTCAAGTAGATCTTGCTGCAATGAATAATGCCTTTCTTTTAATGATTTTTACCCTAACTCGTGCATCATTTTCGTGACACTCTCTCCTCTATAACGCGATAATACAAAACGAGCTGCCCTTCTCTGAACTTTGTTAGTTACACTTGGTGGGGATCCCACAATGCACAGCAATACTCCAAATTAAGACATAGAAGTGTAGTGTAGGCAGTTTCTGTAGTGTAGCTGTTGCATCTTGTTTTCTACCACCTTCCCCAAGATATTTGTACTGTGTTCTTTAAAATTAATGTAATTGTAATTGTTAGGTAGTCAATGGAATTTACGATATCTAGAGTTGACTTATTTATTGTGTAAATGGAGTTTAACAGATTTGTTTATGTGCTCTTATGGATGACTTCACACCTTTCATTATTTAGGATCAGCTGACAATTTTCGCACCATGCAAATATCTTATCTAAATCGTTTTGCTGGAGCTTTTGATCATCTGGTGACTTTACTAACCGATAAATGAAAGAATCATCCGCGAACAGTCTAAGAGAGCTGCACAGATTGTCTCCTAAACCGTTTAATATATAAGGAACAGTAGAGACCCTATAACACTTCCCAAGGCAACGCGAGATAGCACTTGTCTTTTACTCGATGACTTTCCGTCAGTTACTATGTAATGTGTGCTTTCTGACAGAAAAGGTGATATTCAATAAGCACGCAATTTGATTAGAAGCCGTTTAGGAGGTGCATTGTTAAAATCCTTCAGGAAATCTAGGAATATGAAATCCATTTGAAATCCCTTATCGATAACACTCAACACGTCATGTGGGTAATTAGCTAGCTATATTTCACAAGAACGATACTTTCTGAATCCGTGTTGACTATGGGTCAATAGATCGTTCACTTAGAGGTAGTTTATAATGTCTGAGGAAAGTGTAAGTTCTAAAATCGAGCTGCCAGCCGACGTCAATGATATAGGCCTGTAATTTTGTGGATCACTCCTTTTGCCTTCCATGAATATTGGAGTGACATTGCTGATTTCCAGTCTTTGTAATCGTATCTTTCACTGCGCGAGCGGTTGTATGTGATAGGTATGGTGCTACTGCACCAGCCTATTGTGAAGAAACGTAGCTGGTATACAATCTGGACCGGGAGACTTGCAAATGATAAGAAATTTATATTGTCTTAATACTCCAGGAATAACTACTTCTAAATTACGTTTGATGGAAGTTGGTCTTTATTCGAATTCTGGTGTATTTTCTTCGTCTTCGTTCGTGAAGAAATTTCTGAAAGCTGTATTTATCAGTTCTGATTTAGTAACCTTGTCATCAGTATCATCACCATTTATATCGCGTGGTCAAGGTATGGATTGTATTTTTCCGTTAGTATACTATACAAACCGTTAGTATACTATACACCAAATAACGTGAGAGAATTTCGTTGTAGACTTATTATAAGCTTCTCGCATTGAAGTTGGCGCTAAATTTTGGGTTCCATAAAAGATTGCCAATCGTACGTTTTGTGTCTGTTTAAATTGGGCTTTGATTTTGCAAGAATGATCAAACATTTTCTGTGCACCACGGCGGATCAGATCTCACGTTTGTTACTTTGCTTTGTATAAATCCCACAATTGCAACCGACATTATTTATTTAAATATATGTAACATCTGATAACACAATCGTTAGTTTCGAAAAACTGTCGGATCACATTCAGCAAAACCTCAAATTGATTTTTATTAGCTTTTATGAAATTATAGATTATTCGTTTAATTTTGGTGGATTTGGATACTTCGATATTCAGTCTCGCTACGATAACTCTGTGTTCAGTAATCCCTGTGTCTGTTTTAATGCTCTTTATTAGCTCCGGAATATTTGTTGCTGTGAGGTTAAGTATGTTTTCACAACCGTTTACTATTGTAGTAGGTTCGTGAACAAATTGCTCGAGATAGTTTTCGGAGAAAACGTTCAATACAATTTGTGACGAATTTTAATGCTTTTCTCCAATTCTGAAAATGTAATTTTGCCAACATGTCGAGGATAAGTTAAAGTCATCACCAATTAAAACTGTATGGTTTCGGTACGTTTTCGACATTTTATCCAAGCTTTCTTCGAATCGTCTGAGTCAGGGGGTCTGTAAAAAGAAGCAATTATTATTCATTCTGGTTGTCAGGTATAACCTCTACCCATTCCAAATTACAGGAACTATCAACATCAATTTCGCTACCGGATAAACCGCTTGTTACAGCAATATATACGCCACCACCTATTTTATTCAATCTATCATTTCTGAAAATCATTCGTACCTTTGTAAACATTTCAGCTGACTTTATCTCCGGCTACAGGCAGTTATCGCTCTTGCATCTACATAAAGATTTAATTTGCACATCACAAGGTAAAAGGTTATTAGTGCTACAATATCAAATAGAAAACAAAAGACCAGCATACAGAGGAGACCGTTTGTACTCTCAAGCACAGAATTTCATAAAATTAAACACGCGAGTTTGAAGAAGGGTTAATGAAAATTCGTTGTTTACACAGGCCATATTCAGCTTCCAAACTGACGTTGATACCTATACATAAAACCAAACTGTAATTACACCAGCTCAAGATGGGCGGGCCGCGGCGGAATATCCGTGCGCAATGAGGCGCCGTGCTGCGGTGCGCGCGCCCGTTCCCAGAGGAGTTTCCAGTCCTCCCTCGGGCATGTGTGTGTGTGTGTGTGTGTGTGTGTGTTGTCCGTAGGTTAGTTTAACTTAGTTTAAGTAGTTTGTAAGCCTAAGGACTAATAACCAAGCAGTTACTTCCCATAGATTTACAAACATTTGAAGATAGGTGAAAACCTGAAACGCTTCTTGGCTAAATAAAACATAATAAAAAGTGTCAGGTTGCTTAATTTATTTAAATAGTTAAATATAATTAACCTTCCCCATATTTTACCCCTGCTGACTTCAGAATTTTAAAGAGTGTATTCCAGTCAACATTATCTAAAGTTTTCTCTAAATCTGTAAAAGCTGGAATTGTAGGTTTGCACTTTCTAAATTTATCTTCTAAAATAAGTTGTAATGTGAGTATTGCCTCCTGTGCTCTTACTTTTCATCTAAATCGAAACTCATCTTCTGCCAGACTTTCCGTTCTTCTGTAAATAATTTTGCAACCGTGATTTATTGAACTGTTAGTTCTGTATTTTCACACCTGTCTGCGCTTGCTTTCTTTGGAATGGAAATTATCACATTTTTCTCAAAGTTGAGGGTGTTCGCCTTTCTCATACATGCTACACTCCAGGTGAAATATCGTTGTTTTGGCTGGCTCCTCCAGAGACATCAGTAGCTCTGAGGAAATATCGTCTACTCCAGGCCCTTGTGTTGACTCACGTTTGCCAGTGTTCTATCAAATGCTTCTCTCAGTAGAGTATCTCCTGTCTCATCTTCATCTACTTCGTCTTTTCTTCCACAATATTGTCTCGAAGTACATTTCTCGTTCGTAGAGCCCCTATATATATTTCTTTTCCGCCTTTCAGCTTTCCCTTCTTCGCTAGCGACTCGTTTTCCACCTGAGTCTTTTTATATTCATACCACTGCTTTTTTGTCTCAAAATGTCTCTTTTATTTTCCTGTAAGAGGTTTCTATTCTTACCTTAGTTATACATTCTTCTATAGACCTGCATTGGCCCTATGTCCCCTGGATATGTCTTACTGTGTAAACCTGGTTCATAAATCTACGTGTTAGCATTTTATAGTGTATCTGCTACATTCAATTGTGTTCTGGTGTCTTTCATTTATTCAAGTCTTTCGCGAGTCTTTAACCAAGTGTTAGTTACGATTAAATTATGTTCCGAGCAGAATTCTTTCATTATTTTCCCAAGCCCATATTCACCGACTATGTTTCCTTCCCTTGCTATTCCTACTACCGATACCAGTCCCCCATCACAATTAAGTCTTCCTCTCCCATAACTGTCGGAATAATTTCCTTCACTTCTTCATACATTTCTTCGATCTCCTCCTCATCGGCAGATCTGTTTGGCATACACACTTGTACTATTGTGGTCGGTGTCGGCTTCTTATCTATCTTGACTACGATAATGCAATCATTGCGTTGCTCATAGGAGTTATGTGACGACGGCGTACGGTTTATTACTTCACTTCTCGAAATGTTCGACCTGGTGTGGGAATCTGAAGTGTCCAGCATTACAATGAGTGGACGGTAGCGGCGCTATAGCAGTATGCGTCTTGTGTGAATGGCTTGTCAGTTCATAGACTTCTGCACCTTCCATTGGGACAATAGCCAACTTCTTAATACAAGCCACTTTCTGACCAACTCGTCCAACTGCTGTGATCAGATATGAAAGAAGTGGTGGTATTCATCACAGATTAGATGTCGATGACATTCAATGTTACTCTGACGAATATGCACTTAAGTTTCTCCGAGATATTCGATATCGGCGATGATCAAAATGGATAGTTTAGAAACAAACATCTTAGAAAATTTCCTGACTGAATAAAAAATTGTGTCGGAACCGAAATTCGAAACCGGATCCTTTACCTCACACGAAGAGCGCTCTACCATATGAACCATACCGGCATGATTCATGCTCCGTTAACACAGCTATTCTTCCGCTAGTATTTCACCGCATTCAAGAAACACAGTGTTGTTTCGACGATCTCTTACAGCTTCCGCCAGAGGAGTATAGTTACCTTTTGAAAAACTCACAACAGCTGAAACTAACAAGCAGTTGGATTCGAAGTATGTATACCAGAAATGATAGTTGCGAATATGAATCAGCTTTATGATTTAATGATGTATGAAAATTTGTCGCTGTCCGGGACGCGAACCCGTATTTCCCGCTTTTGGACAGCGCTAGAGTTACCACTACACTACCCGAGCACACATTCCGGACTGACCCAAATTTTCAGATGCCACACACTGCCTACTGCCCATTCTATGATGCAATTCCTGCACCGGGAAATACGTTCACTATATTGGGCATTAGGGAGTGTATGGCGCAAGGAAGTTTGGGTTGGTCTGCCAAGCGTACGCCGGTAGTGTAATGGTAACGCAAACACTCGCGAAAAGTGGAAATCCGGGTCCGAGTCTCGCTATGGGACCAATTTTCATCCAAAAAACCATTAAATCATAAAGCTGAAGCTGATTCATATTCGCAATTGTGAATAAATTTCTTGCACTTAAATTGAAAGCTGTAGTTTCTGCAGTGTCGTTTTTTCAGTCATGTACGCATTTCTGGACATTTACATCGTTCTGCCGATAAACACGGACACTGCACATTGTATTTTCTAAGTATGCTCAATCTCCGGACGAAACAATTTATCTATGATCGTTGTTGTTGTTGTGGTCTTCAGTCCGGAGACTGGTTTGATGCAGCTCTCCACAATACCCTATCCTGAGCAAGCCTCTTCATCTCCACATAAGAACGGCAACCTACATCTGTCTGAATCTGCTTACTGTATCCATCTCTTAGTCTTCCTCTGCGGTTTTTGCCCCACACACTTTCCTATGATCAACTTACCATAAAAATGAAACAGCTGAATGAATCGGATTCCGTTGAAATCCTAAACAGAATATGATTAAGTGTGACTACACAAAAGATCGTGATTCACTCTTGACAAAATTAATATCTTTTTATTCAAATTCCAATGAAAGCGAACTACTACAAATTTCCTGACAACACAGTTTTTACGTTACCTACAAGAAACGTGCTAACAATTACAGAATGCAGTACTTAAATCTCTTCCTTATCCAGAAATAATACTTAGAGCCGTAGATACCATAGGTTGCCCCAAGTATCTCTCGAAAAGGGGCCTTGAATGTATAAGAAATTCTGAAGATGGTGTCTCTATGACAGAAGGGCTAGAAGAGAATATAGTTATTAAAATAGGAGCAATAGTTATGTTAAGAAGAAATACTGACGTGGTATTGTCTTAGTCAAAGGTTCTACCGGTATCGCACAAGGAGTAAGGGTTGATCCTGAAACTACAATAAATAAATAAATAAATAAAATGAAAAATACATATGGCGTTGAATAATGAAATACCTATACGTGCAGTCAAAACTAAATTTTAAATTATCAATAGAGCTTATGTTTATCGCGAACAGTTTCCAATATGTATAGCCTATGCCACTGCCAGACACAAAAGTCAGAGAGTAAGATCAGAAAATGGTTCTTCATTATTCATAAGCGGAAATCGTACGTGGTGATTTCCAGGGTCACACGTCTCGGCGGATGACATCTGATAAACCTTGTCTTCAGAAATATCAAAGCTCGGCAATCGCAGATTACATTCGCCTTAGAAGTACTTATCGTCCAGGCTTGTCAAAAACTGTTACATCAAAGCCTCTGAGGAAAATAAAAAATAAAAAAAAATGGTTTGTGAGTGGATTTTAAGAAAATCCTTAGCTGACATACAACCAGGGAAGAAAGTTAGGAGGGCTACCTACAAATAGGAATGACATCCCGACTCACTGCTAGAATGAAATACAAATGAGGTGTGACACCTACTCTGTGGCCATTACATGCACCAAAGAGGATCTGAATATTGGAACTGATTATGGCAATTCAAGGAAAGAGTCAACGTACAAGACAGGAAAAACATTTAAAATGAGAGAAACGAAAGTCACCCACATAAATGGAGATGAAGGTAATAACAAAGGACTGTGTGTCAAACATTCTTCAAAAGACAACATTCAATATACATAGCATCAAAGTGCGACAACATTTCTGTTTCTGTGCTGCAAAATTAAGATGTTGTGCATAGGAAGGTATTGAGGTATACAGTGGCCAGTTAAGTTTTGAAAATATCACCAGTTATGGTATCAATATTTATATATAGCACTGGATACCATGCAAACATGAATTAAGAGCATTGTTTCCTTCAATTCAGTTGATGACTTAATGCAGACATGAAGACAATTAGGAAATAAAATAAAACTAATCTCTGATGATGGTACTGATGTTACAGATGGAATTTGCAGTGGACGATGGTGCGAATAACGTTATGGAAATCGCAAAGAATGGAAGTTATGTATCAGGTATATGAACAACAGAAAAGGAATTTTTCCGCCAGATAGCAACTTTTGGAGAGACGGGTCCTGGGTTGGAGTAGAATGACACTGAAAACTTTGCTACTTCAGTGGAAACCTTTAAAAATGTCTTGCAGGAAATTCTCTTATGAACTCAAGTGAAATTGTCTCATAACGCTATGGCGCGCATGAACACGGGAGACAGAATTTCAGATCCTATATTTGTGGGAAGGTTGGTGAAGGTGCAGTATTAGGCCTATAGTCCTTTTCGAAATACAAGTTATTGATTGGTATCTTACAATTATGTTGGGACTGAAGTGCATAACTAATGCAGAGTGCACTATATTACAATGAGCTTATTGTCCGAAAGTACTTCCAGTGGAGCCCACACTTATGAAAATTAAAGAAAATCCACTTTTATTTAAGTAGTTATTTTATAGACTAACATAATTAATATTGAATTATAAAATTAAATGACCGTTCAATAAATATTATGCATAATAAAAACTACTACTTTGAGTTATAAATGAAAATATACCTTATCAGCAACTTCTCCGCCTTCTAAATTGGGAAACTGATGCTAAATATAAGACGAACTTGTTGATATTTTTGTAGGTATCCACTGCAACTTGCAGTACGTGTAGCCTACATGATGAAGGGATTGAACATTAACAATACAATCGACTTTTCAGACATCGCAAATATTGTTACATCAAATCCTTTAAGTTAAATCAAAAGAGACAAGGAATGAGTATTAAGAAAATCCGTGGCTGATGTACAAAAGAAGTTAGCCAAGATGAGAGAAAAGAAATGTAATTCAATCAAAAAGATCATAGAACCAATTACGCAACTCCTTGTCATAATTTGTTATCTACCAACATTTATACCGACAATATCAATATTATACATCTTTATTTCTATAATATGTATCATGACGTGGCTATTGCATGTTAACATAAACTAATATTTAAGGTACTTTATGCATTTTTGTGTGTACATCATTCTTATGTGATTACGTTTGGTTACATAATGGAATATAAATTATTGTTATGTCGATCCCGCCGGAGTCCACTATCGAGCCCGAATGTGCGTGTTGTTTTTAGGATCGGTTTAAGTTAGCTTAAGTACTTTGTAAGTCTAGGAACCAATGATCACAGTACTTTGCTCCCATAGCTTTACATTTGAATTGTTATGTCATGCAATTATGCCACGCAATTGACAGGTCATTACATTTGTTCTTATGTTATTATATTATGGAGCGATTGGCAATCCATTATAGTCATTATAGAAGTAAGGATTTATGATATTGATATAGTCGCTATAAATGTTGGAAGATAACTAATTAGAGAACAAATTATAAAAAAAAGCTTGTCATATCTTGGGCCTGCAGTGTTACAGATGTCGTAGATTGACATAATAATAATTGGTTGGACGAGAGCACTGTAATACTTTTTTTAAATTTATTCCATCACACTGAATAGATATTTTGGAAAAATTGTCGTCGTCAGGTGACTTCCTGCAAAAACACATTTTCGGTTAACAATACGTAGCCAATATTACATAAACAACATTTTACCAAAATTTCAATTATATGTGGTGCAGTACATACGGTATTCAGAGGCTGTACCCTACTTTAACTGGCTTATTCGATATTTATAACGCGTTCCTTTAATCTTATACTTACATAAATATCATATACGCCAAACCGGACGCAGTTTCACCATTCGTTGCAGAGAACAAACTAGAATAAGTGAGAAAAACCCTCCACTTTTTCCAACACTTCAATCGGAAAAACCACACATTAGGTACTATATAAAATGCACTCGAAATTTTACGTATATCGTAAGACAGAAAGGATACGGAATGAACATCCTAGAAGAAATTGATGTATATATCCACGCAACTAGCGACGCAAATAATTTATTACACAATCAAACCGCTTTTAAACACAAAAAATTTGTCGATAATTTTATTCATACATTAACGGTGGACAAATTATAATACAGCTCACCACTGATCAAATATCATAGTATAATGCTAAAGTCAACATAAGACTAAGTAAGTAAAACAGTGTCAAACATAAATTTATCGTCTATGTATATCCTCATAAAATTTCTAATATAAATCCTTAACCCAAACTACCTTCACAACTGCATACACACAGAAATAATAAATAAAATTATGCAATCTTCTCTATTAACTTTTATATATATTTCTAGGGAAATATTCTGAGGCACTGGCAGGTAATAGACTGTAATTCGTAGCTGGAAATTAGATTAAATGAACGCCTTATAAATATCGAATAAATCAGTTAAAGTAGGGTACAACCTCTGAATACCGTATGTACTGCACCACATATAATTGAAATTTTGCAAATTTTGATTATGTATACTTGGCTACGTATTGTTAGGAAAAATGTGTTTCTGTAGAAAGACACCTGACGACGGCAGTTTTGCCGAAAGATATATCTAGTGTGAAGAAATTACAGTGTTCTGTTCCAACCAATTTTAATTACATTATGACAAAGTTTTTAACATTAAGTGAAATAACAGCCTGGGTTTCCCATGATATCTCAAAACTTTTTACGGGCTGCTATAACACGAATGGGTGAGCTCTCTCTTTCTGATAATGCTATCGACAAAGAATTAGACAATTTACGGTTTGTAACATACAAAAATGATTACAGTCCATCGTTAGTAACCCAGTTATATAATGAATCGAAGAATGCTATAATACCTGCAATTGGTCCATCAGTTGCTCCCACTGAAGACCCTCACAGTCGAGTTGGCATCCCATTTCTTGGACCGTTTCCGCACAACATCGCAAAACTTTTAAGGCACACTAACGTTCACCTAGTTTTTTTCAAAGGCTCCCCCATACACAATGAGCAGCCCACTAAGAATTTGTTTTCCAAATCAGGGGTGTACAGTATTAAGTTTACCGAATATTCAGATGAATATATCGGTCAAACAGGAAGATACTTTGCCGTTAGGTTTAGCAACCATCTACTGACTAAAAAAAGGTCAGTTAAAGAAATTCTCCCCCTTTTCCCATCATTTTAAATCTTCAGGCCATTAACCTCCACGCCTGGAAAACTTAAAAATCCTTCACGTGGCTAGTAAAGGCCACAAATGAAATCTGTTAGAGGAATCTGAAATATCCGAACACATTTTTTAAAAACCCGAACCTCTTAAACGACCAAATTATGTCAAAACATCTTCCGGTAACGGCTGCCACCCATAGTAAAATTGTTTATATTACACACGTGAATGTCGCGGTGGAGTGGCCGAGCGTTCCAAGGCGCCTATCTGCGGAGCGCACCGCTACTCGCCGTCGGAGGTTCGAGTCCTCCATCGGGCATGGGTGTATTTGTTGTTCTTAGCATAAGTTAGTTTAAGTACTTTGTAGGCCTAGGGACTGACGACCAGAGTAGTTAAGTCGCATAGATTTACAAACATTTGAACACCTGATTTGAACACACACAAATCTGTAGCTGTTGTCGCACACAAGCGCGCCATCTGCCACCCTTTTGCGCACCTTCCACGCACAAGGTTGAACAGTTACTAGCAAGACACGAGCGCAGAAGCAGCCCGAGGTTGTGTTAGGGAGCGGCTCTTACGTTAGTAAACAAACCAAGATTATTTTTTAACAAAACGTTTTGCGGTGGAAGGACTTTGTCGCGAGACCTGCATTTTTGTACATTTTATGTTTTTGATGGGATTTAGATTTTCCATATTCGTGAAAATGTGATGGTCAGACAGACGTAGTACGTCTAGTACATCCTTAGTTTCTATGTCTTCCAAATAAACAGAAGTTCAAATATATTTTTTTCAATCCCCAATATATTGATGATATATACTAACATTGTGTTTTGCTTTACTTTTTTGAAAATCTTGTGATATCTGAACATTTTTGGACCTGTCAGTCTAAGTTTCTCACTGGACATTGGTCTTAACCTAAAAATAAGTACTTTAGTTTTTGTAAACGCAGTGCCAAATGCAATTGCAGAGTTCTTATCTCTTCTATCGCTTCAGCATGATTCTACGTTACAGGCTACGTAAACGTTGCGACTCACAATCTTGTGAACTGCATGTAACTTCCATACCCAGGTACTTCCAGCTTTTAAATCAGTCAGTCAAAGCGCTCTCACGTTTAATTAACAGGTGTTCATAATATCTCTGATAACGAGCCAGGCAGGTCGTTTAATAAGTCATGGGTGCAAAATACGAACACGAGTTATTTACAGACGAATGGAAAAACTTGTGGAATCTGAGCTTGGAGAAGACAGGTTGGATTTAGGAGAAATGTAGGAACTCGGGAGACAATACTCACATTACGATTTATCTTAGAAGATAGGCTAAGGAAAGGCAAACCTACGTTTTTAGCGTTTACAGATTTGGAGAAAGCTTTTGACAATGACGACTGGAATACAATCTTCTAAATTCTGAAGGTAGCAGGGATAAAATATATGGAGCGAAGAGTTAAATTTAACTTATACAAAAACCAGATAGCGGTTATTAGAGTTGAAGGGCATGAAAGATACGCACAGGTTGGGAAGGGAGTACGACGGAGTTGTAGCATTTCCCAAATTTTGTTCAATCTCTACTCTGAGCAAGCAGTGAAGGAATGCAAGGAAGTAGAAATAAAAGCTTTGCGGTTTGCCGATGACATAGTAATTCTGTCAGAGACCGCAAAGGTTCTGGAAGAGCAATTGACTGAAATGGACGGTGTCTTGAAAAGAGGGTATAAGATGAACATCAACAGGAGTAAAACAAGGATAATGGAATGTAGCGTCAGACAATCAGGCGATGCTGAAGGAATTAGATTAGGTAATGAGACAATAAAAGTAGTAGATGAGTTTTGTTACTAGGGTAGCAAGATAACTTATGATGACCCAAGTGAAGAAGATTTAAAATGCAGAATGGCTATGGGAAGAAATGCTTTTCTGAAGAAGCGAAATTTGTTGACATCCAATATTAATTTTAATGTCAGGAAGTTGTTCCTGCAAGCATTTGTCTGGAGTGTAGCATTCTATGGAAGTGAAACGTGGACGATGAGTACAGACAAAAAGATGATAGAAGCTTTCGAAATGTGGTGCTGCAGACGAATGATGAAAATTAGATGGGTAGATCACGTAACTAATGAGGTGTTGCTTAACGGAATTGGGGAGAAAAGGAGTTTCTGACATATCCTGACTAAGAGAAGGGCTAGATTGGTGGGACACATTCCGAGACGTCGAGGAACCGTCAACTTAGCATTAGAGGGAAGTGTGTGGGGGTAAAATTCGTAGAGGGAGACCGAGGGATGAATACAGTAAGCAAATTCAAAAGGATGTAGGTGTCGAACTTATTCTCATATGAAGAGACTTGCACAGAACAGAGCAGCATGGAGAGCTGCATCAAACCAGACTGCGGACTGAAGACCACAAAACGACAGATCGTTGTCCTTGACGCCTCTGAAATGATACACCTCTTGATATACTCATCAGCTACGTCATCAGTGAAAGGCGCATAAATTGGTTCGACATCGGTAATGTCCTCGGAACTCATGTCCTTGGAAGGCAATTACACCAGTTCGTCATCCTCTAGAATATTAGTGCTAGTGGCATCTTCAAGTTTCTTGATGAAACTGAAGATTGCTTTTACAATGTCTCTTTCGTCGTCATGTACTTCATGTAATGAAGACGGTAATTCGGTCTCGTGTAAAGCCTCGAACACTTTGCTTGGTCAATTCTCGCACGATACAATCAAAAATACAAAATGTCCACTTACACTTCACTACAGCACTCAGTCACAAATATGACATAGTCAGAATATACTTTTGTAACACTGCCAAGCACTCTGCTGCCGCTAGCATGCATTACCTGTGACTCACTGTATGTTTCTCATTAAGCAGCATTGGAAGCTAAATGCGTATTACTGGTGTCTAATGGATCGATTATGCTTACGTAGCCGCGGCGGATTAGCCGTGCTCACTGGGGCGCCGTGCTGCGGTGCGCGCGGCCGCTCGCTGTCGGGGGTTCTAGTCTCCTATCGGGCATGGATGTGTGTGTTGTCGTTAGGTTAGTTTACCTTACTTTAAGTAGTTTGTAAGCTACGGACTAATAACCACGCAGTTAAGTCCCATATATTTACAAATATTTGAACATGTTAACGTAACAAATATTGGGTCATTGCCTGCGAGTTCCTGTGCGACTGTACCTTTTAAGTCTGAAGTTGTATTCACCGGGAAACACACATACTCACCGACCAAGGACTGGAACACCACAGCACTGTAGTAACAGCCTTCTCTGCCTTGTTCAAAATGGAGAACGAATTTCAGTAGGAGAGGGTGGTGGTGAAGCTTCAAATGTCTGTAAATCCATCGGACCAAACTGCGTGGTCATCAGTCCGTAGCTTACAGACTACTTCAACCTAGGTAAAATAAGCTAAGGACAAACACACACACCCATGCCCCAGAGAGGACTCGAACCTCCACGGCGAGCAACCGCGCGCTCCGCAGCGAGGCGAAGCTTCACTAACCAATAAGGGTCAGCAGGAAAGCCGCGAAAAGAAGGTTTATGATATGCTGAAGTTTATTCAAAAAGACCGCTTTGTGGAATAATAATAATAATAATAATAATAATAATAATAATAATGGAAAAGCGATATTTCAATGTTTGATACTGTTACTTCCATGAATTAGGAAATGGACTTCTTTGGCCTTTATAAGGCATTCATTGTCACTTGCACTTACTTTCAAGCCAAACGGTGAACGCGGGGGAGGTATCCATTATGATTACTGGCGAGACACTGCTGAATTTAAAGAAAATAAAACAAAATAACGTTCTTACATGCTCTCAAATATAAATCAGATAGTAATACATGTGATTAGGGGGAATAAGACGTGCCGTTATTGGATTAAAATTTGATAAAAAATGAAAGGACAGGAAATAAACACACGTCTCAGAGTAGTGAAGAGTGAGTGTGTATCAAAATACGAGAGATATATGGACATATCTTTTGATTGCGAGATGGATACAAAATACTTCACAATATCAACAGACCGTAGACTTTATTATGCGACATAAATGTGTACTTGATAACTCTGCCCGTTCCCGAGAAAAATGGCACTTAACAGTTTTATAGACGGGCAATAAAGTGACTACATGAGGATTGCGTTTAGGTCGACCGGTAACGTAACCCTAAAAACTAAAATGCATCAAAAAGTAATGAAGATGTGTTGAGTGTGAAAACACGAATGAAGCGTACAACAGTATTCACTGAGAGCAGTGAGACACTTGGCCCTTGTTTACGACAGTCACCTTTTACAGCACGTTCGTGTGGACAGTGCACAATACGTGGGCTGCTCACGATGAAAGGTCGTGCCCTCACTGCACCTTTTAAATACCACAACAAGCATTCGAATCTAGGGCACACTGATGTCGGCTGTTGTTCACGTATAATGGTACACATTAATACACGCTGATCACTGGCAGGAATGAATAGATGCATTCTCAATTGGGAAACGATTCCTTGTGATGGGAACGACCCAGAAAATGTCAGCCACCGCCTATCAGGATCTGATGCTAGAAGCTTTGCGTCTGTTATTTGTAGGAAGCAAAGTTCTACAGATTTTGGGAAGGAAGGAAGGAAGCTTAGGGTTTAACGTCCCGTCGACAGCGTGGTCATTAGAGACGGAGCTTACGCTCGAATTTTCTGGGAAGGATGTGGGGGGAAATCGGTCGTGCCCTATGAAGGAACCATCCCGGCATTTGCCTGGAGTGATTTAGGGAAATCACGGAAAACCTAAATCTGGATGGCCGGAGATGGATTTGAACCACCGTCCTCCCGAATGCGAGTCCAATGTCTTACCACTGCGCCAAATCACTCGGTACTGATTTTGGGAATCTTTGGAGCAACACATTTGCACAACAGCTGTACCACTTAAATTATTGTAAGGTACATCGACAAAATAACGCACCGTACACCTTTAACTAAAAGCAAGTAATTTCGTGTAGTGGTATCAGACAGCACTATTTTTAGTGTGGTGTATAGGTTTGTATACTGATTCAGAATAGCGGCAGGAAAAAAGTATCGCTCCCGTCGGAAGTTCGAGCTCTCCCTCAGGCGCGCGCGCGCGTGCGCGCGAGCGCGAATATCTGTATATGTGTGTGTGTTTGTGTGTGTTTGTGTGTGTGTGGTGTTCTTAACATCAGTTAGTTGAAGTAGCTAGTAAATCTAGAGAACGATGACCTCAGTAGTTTTTTCCCTTGGGTATTACCTGTTTGTTCCCCATCATTCTTCATGTGACTGCGGCGGCCGATTAGCCGCGCGTGCTGGAGCGCCGTGTTGCGGTGCGCGCGGCCGTCCGCCGTCTGGGGTTCGATTCCCTCCTCGGGCATGGATGTTTGTGTCGTCTTTAGTATAAGGTAGTTCATAAGTTTTGGGACTGATGCAATGTTCAAATGGCTGTAAATCTATCGGACCAAACTGCGTGGTCATCAGTCCGTAGCTTACACCTACTTAAACGTAGGTAAAACTAACAACAGCCGACATTAGTGTGCCCTAGATTCGAATGCTTCTTGTGGTAAGGACAACACACACACCCATGCCCTAGGGAGGACTCGAACTTCCACGGCGAGCAACCGCGCGCTCCGCAGCGAGACGCTTTAGACCGCTCGGCTACTCCACCGCGGCAGGGACTGATGATCCCGCAGTTAAGTCCCTTAAGCTTTACAAACATTTGAACATTTTCTTCACCTGAACGTTACACACGCCATTGTGTCTTTTGTCACAAAGCTGAACGACTGTTATTGCATCAAGGTAAACAAGACTCTTCTTTTTGTTTTGGTACTATATTAATACATAACTGTATAAAACTACATTTTAGATATCCTTCGAGCTTCTTCTTTGAGGTTACAGGACTTAATTTATAATAATAATTTGAAATATTAAAGGATATAATGTGTACGTTTATGAAGTACATGGTATCACTTTGATGTCATGTTGGCGTTATAGATATACAAACATACATAAAGAAGTTTCACATCGCAGTAGTACTTACGACGGAGCTTCAAATGTTTCATTTATAGAAAATAGCTTCACGAAGACCTCGCACAGTAGAAAATCCTAATTTTTATCGTTGTATTGAAAATGGTATCGACTAATTGTGAGAAAAATCGAGAACAGGTAAAACTGAAACTCCATTTTACGGTATTCTTTCGACGATAAAACTAACGTAGAACACTCCGAGAGAATCGCACGTAAACTGTTGAACTAGAAAGGAACAGTAATTAAGGACTCACTTTTTAATGATGTGGAAAAGAAACGTATGAAGGCGAGCTCTAAAGAAGTTTCCGCCACAAGTGATTCGCAACGAAGCACAAGTTCAGGCATGAGCTGGATGTGTTTTTTATGTGATGAAGATGGTTTGGTGAACGCTTCAACGTGTAAACTAGGTATTTGCATGATAAATGTAAGGGGGATTAGAAACGCACAAACCTTGCAAGTACAGCTGCCCAGAATGTGCAGAGTTCTGAATTTCGTATGTGAATATCCGTTGGCTATATAAGCTCAAAATGGGTGAACAGTGTGACATTTTAGTTAATTAATTATTATGAAGGTTAAAAATTACGACTTATGCGTGTTTAAACTATATGGCGTTAATCTGACCATGTGTTCTAAATAACGACAGCATGCACCATTTTTCTATTTCCGTCTTTCTGAACCTCCAGAAGTAAGTATTAAAAATATCTTTACACTCTAAAAAAGGTGTTCTAAAATGATTAGCCGCGGTGGAGTAGCCGAGCGGTCTAAAGCGTCTCGCTGCGGAGCGCGCGGTTGCTTGCCGTGGAGGTTCGAGTCCTCCCTGGAGCATGGGTGACTGTGTTGTCTTTAGGTTAGTTTACCTAGCTTTAAGTAGTTTGTAAGCTACGGACTGATGACCACGCAGTTTGATCCGATAGATCTACAAACATTTGAACATTTCTAAAAGGATTAAAGAGCCTTTATCATAAATTTTGTTGTTACTAAGGAAATTACATGTTTGTACAAACGTGACGCTATTTGTATCCCGAAACTTATTTTACCCAGAAGTTTCTGTCATTTACAGATAATCAGCTGGTGTAGCGTTTGTCTGGTTAAGTGTTAAATAATTTCATTCAACAACACCTCAAAAATGTTTACGACTATTTGGAGATGCTATTGAACAAAATTATATAACAATTGTCACGACAGAACATGCACCTCACGATGGACTGTGAATGACCGAAACAGCTGGTGAAATAAAAAAATCGACGGGATGAAGCTGTTGTGCAAATGTGATGTTCCAATTTTACATCTCGTTTGCAGGTCATTAAATAGGCGCATTGAGTTCCTCATGCATGAAAATGGGCTCTCACTGAAACATCTCACTTCAGTGGACTTTCTGCCACGAGAATATCCATCAACGTACTGTATTCACTCCTAAAATGTGAATCTAAAGGCTCACAAACTAAAACTGTTGGAAATATGATTAAAAAATGTTCAAATGTTTGTATAGTCTATGGGACTTAACGACGGGGTCATCAGTCCCTAAACTTACAAACTACTTATGAACTACTTACGAACTAGGACGGCACAAATATCCATGCCCGAGGGGGGATTCGAACCCCGACCGTAGTGGCCGTGCAGACCGTGACTGGAGCGCCTCAGTCTTCTCGGCCACCGCGGCCGGCAAATATGATTAGAATTAATTTGTACACAGTTTGTACAAATGAACCAGGATCATGGCAGAAAAAAAAATCTAATTAAAAAGTTATAACACGTTCTTGGATCTCTCTGAAAATTAACTAAATAAATTATGTTCATAATTATGAAAAAGGACTGACTTTCGTACATTTAACCTGCCTACCTAAATAAATGACCGTTGGAAGTATTATTTTGTACATTACGTAGAAAATAGCCACGTCTATAACACTCCGTAAATGTGGTCAGACAAAGGTTGACGTGGATGCTCAGGCAACTGAAGCGGGAAGCGTCAGTCGGAAACTGACTGTACATTTGGAGAATCAGTGTTCTAAGTAGACTGCACAACAATTTTACCGTCTCCATACTATATCTTGCCTAAGAACCGTGAGAGTACACTGACAGCTTAAAGACAATACCGACTGATATATGAAGTACTCATTCCTTTCATTAATACGTAGAGAACATATTATAATTTTAGTGTTTCTTTGTAGAGTTCTATCGTGTTTATTTTTCCAGGAAAGTTAGATTATGAAGCTCATCCCCGCGTTCTCTGTATCATCGATGGGCACATTGCGCAGTTTTTATTTGTGGCGATTACTTTCGCCAAATGCCTGCATTGTTCCCAGGTAGATAGGTAATTTCCGAAGTAGGTCGATTTATTGGAATACATATCTGAAACAAACAGCCTAAGTTTTGATAATATTTATCGCGAAACTACCTTACAGATTAAAATGCGTGCCGGGTCGAGATTCGAACCAGTAACCTTTGCCTTTCGCGGGCAGCGCTTGCTCGCGAAAGGCAAAGGTCCCTGATTCGAACGCCAGTCCGAAACACGGTAAAAAAAAGATTGAGATGTTTGTAAATATATGAGACTTAACTACTGTGGTTATCAGTCCCTAGGCTTACAGCCTACTTAAACTAACCTAAGGACAACACACACACACTTCGATGTCCGAGGGAGGACTCGGATCTTCGACGTCGAGCAACTAGGCGTTCCACAGCAAGGCACCTTAGAGCGTCCAGCTACACGATTTTAATTTCAGGAAATTTAATGTCAGTCCACACTCCGCTGCAGAGAGAAAACATCATTATGGAAGATTTATCGTATTCTTCAATATTGTCTCCTGCCTCGTGTCATTAAGATTAAAATGATATCCAGGAATGTGTATTAGGTTTCCTGCGAGATATCAAATATTGTGACCAACTAATCAGTAATTATGGCAAATGCGGAGAAGACTACAGCAGCCTCTGTAAAATCACGTTATGTTCTGCATAATAAGAAAATTTTTGTATCGCCATACTGTTAAACTACAAATATTTTCCTTCGCTAAACAAGAAAAAAGTAAGTGCCAGCAGCTTAGTAAAGAAGTTCTAACCTATAGTGAATATTTGTGCCGTGTTCATTGAGCTACCTACTTAGTAACTAGCTATAATAACATTAAAGAATTAAACTTAATGCCCAGCAATATGAACTGAAATGGTGGCACTGGAGACCGAAGCAGTTAATTGGGTAGCGCAGAAATAAGCGCTGATTAAAAACCAGCCGTGTGTCATAATCAATTATTGGAATTTGTCTTGTTTATGTGGAAGTCGTTTAAATTGTATTTAACTCGCTGAAAGCCTTGCAGGCAATTATTTAACCCAGGCTGCGTTTTTTAATTGTGACCGAAATACTGAGTTTTAAAAAGCGGTGACAATAGCGTAGCACCAGACTTAACCTCTTCGACTGAAGCAACAAATGGTGTTCACTCACTTTCACGTCCTCATCCCTAGGCGTAAGGGAACATATAACGTGTGCAGGATATAAAATAAACAAGAGATGGCACATAAACATACATCATTAATAATTTTTTCCAGATATTTTACATATAGTTTTGTACTTCATTTTTGTAATCTATTGTAGTAATGTTTAAGAAATTGCTTCAAACATATGTAAGGGTGAATTTATCCTGTGATGAGTATACTTCATAAGTATTTCGTGACAAAAATCTTTTTGCGATGTCAGTTACGTATTTACACAGTTTGCGGCAATTTGAGAATGTCTAATTGATGACTGGAGATGGCAATGGTTATATGCAAAAGACAATGTTTATCACGGTAATTGTTGTTGATTGATGAATAATTTACTCAGTACTTGAAAACAGTTGAATTCTGTTTGGTGTAGTTTCTGCATGGAATATAATTTATCTGTTCTGTTAATGTAATGTGTTAAGAGTTTGATATTTTGCTTTTTCTTATTTTGGCAGTAAATCTCAGACGATATTCATTTTGTTGTCAGTTAATGGGTGTAGATTTATGAAGGGTGTATCATAACATACTAGCTCTGCTATTGAAGTAACGCACATAGATGGGTTTTGTATAATTCTTGCGTAAGTGATTCAGACTACCAGACGAGCAAGTGATGTACGATTATTTTCAATGTGTAAAGGATCACGAGATTTCTCCAGGGCACTGTGGAACCTATTTTTAGAAAATTGGTCCACACAACATATATTTTGCACATGAATCAGTAGTGATTATGTCGAAAAGTTACGAGCAAGTGAGACTTACGGATTTTATCAGAAACAGACATATGAAACTTATGGAAGTTTCCGTGTCCGTATTTGATCGAAAATCTACAGTGTCAATCTTTAGATCGTTTTAATTTTGTAAATGAGCGGGTTCGGTCCAGCTACCAATCTTTACATCTGTTAACATGAATTAAATAACCATTGATTGAGATGGACTGCATAAAAAGGTAATAGAATACAAATACAAAAATATAAAAACATACTACTTTTATACAGTTACAGAGTAACCTGTAACTATATGATAAAGATGTTTACGGTTGTAAATAACATAGTAGCATCCTGATAATTTACGCATTTAAAAATACCCATTATAAGGAACAAATGTTTGAAATTGTTTGGAAACTCAACGTATAAAATGGAACTTAAATAGTGGCAACACTGCTGTGGAGACACTATGCAATGGAATCTAATATTGTCGCTGATAGCATACGTTGTTGACATACCTACCTGATCCCCGAGCAAATGGAATCGCATGTCCCACGTCACCAGCGCGCGCACAATTGAGGAAAACACGGTCACTTTTGAGCGAGCGGTCTGACGTAAAGGCGTCACTATATTTCCGAAACAGGAACAATGCACAGTATTGCTGTTCATTTCGGAGCATCACCTGCGACCAGCCTTTGCGAAAGAAGTGACGATACTTTCTGCTCAACCTTCCCATCATTTTACACGACAATGCGCGGGCGCATACAGCGCAAGCTGTGGCTGCTCTGTTCGGTCGATGGGACTGGGAAGTAATGTACCAGCCAGCATAGTCCCCGGACTTAGGTCCTTGTGACTTTTATTTGATTTCGAAGATGAAGGAACCAATTCGTGATATTCGCTTCAAAATAGTTGCAGAGGTTCGACAGGCAGTAGACAGCTCCATTCGCACCATCAACAGAACAGGCTCTGCTAACGGTATACTACACCTTCCACATCGCTGGCAACGGGTTCTACACAACGGAGGTGACTACTTTGAAGGACAGTAACAGATGCAAACGTGTAACGCTTTTGTATCGGTTGTGAATAAATAGTTGCCACTATTTACGTTCCTACCCTCGTATATAACTATAATCAATCGACTTAAAAGAAAACTTTAAAATGAATTGGAAACTGCTATTGGAGAAATACGTATTTATTTTTCAAGTAGCATTGGGTTTGACTGCTGTACCTCCCAGCAGGCATTGTCTACCCAGCGGTACATTGGCGCTTTCTGCAGGCGCATTGCAGCAGGATAATACGGGAACACATGTGACGCGCCACGGTGAAGACTTCTCCATCATACATCGGACTGCAGTGCAGTTCTCACGAACTCCTGCCTATCGGAAACGTCTCGTCGATAATTCCAGAAAGTCTGGCTCGATATATACCTACCGCTACTACACCAGATAGACTCCAGCAATATGCGCAAAAAGCGTGACCTGCTCTACATCAGCAACCCATGCAGAGCCCGTATGATCTAATGCCGAGTACTGTAGGAGCGGTTATAGCCAGCATTGGCGATAACACTCAAAACTGATTTCGTCATCTTTCTCACTTGTATAATCACAAGTACCAGAGCTCCAATTACTAATACAAAGCAATGAAGCTCAAATCATATAGGTATCGAAAGCTGGCTAAAGATGGAGATAAGTTCAGTTGAAATTGTTCAAATGTTCAAATGTTTGTTAAGCTTATGGGACTTAACTACGGGGTCATCAGTCCCTAAACTTACAAACTACTTATCAACTACCTTATACTAAGGACGGCACAAACATCCATGCCCGAGGGGGGATTCGAACCCCCGACCGTAGTGGACGTGCAGACCGTGACTGGAGCGCCTCAGTCCCCTCGGCCACCGCGGCCGGCTGAAATTGTTACAAAGGGACAAACGGTGTTCATAAAGGACAGACAATAAAACAAATGATAGCGTATTTATTGCCACAAGCGGTTTATCTTGTAAATGGAAGTAGCTACTTCTTGTGAGTTGGTATGGAGAGAGGTTATAACCGGAAAACCGGGATTAATAAATAATTGGTTCTCTTTACCGACCCCTGATTCAAACGTTTAGATTACAGAAATTCTTCGCGAAGAAGAAGCTTGAATCAAATTTCAAAAACGTACACAAAGCATACAATTTGAATTGGTGGCGACTTTAACTTACTCTCGATATGTTGGTAAAATTACATGTTAAAAGGCGGAGGCAAGCATAAAATGTCTTCAGAAATTGATCTGAACACATTTTCCGAAAATTAACTCGAGCTATAACTTTATGAACCCACTAGAATATGAAATGGTTGTGAAAACGTACTTGACCTCTTAGCAACAAATAATCCGGAGTTAATATAGAACATCAAAATAGACACAGGGATTAGTGAAAATAGATTTGTCGTAGCGAGTCTCAATATCGGCTTTCCCAAACATGCTAAAATTAAGCGAAAAATATATTTCTTCAAAGAAGCAGATACCGCTTTACAATTTTTCAAACTAACAATGTCAGTATAGATCAGTTGTGGCTTACATTCAGATTAATAATATCCACAGCTTTTGAGAGATTGACACCAAAAACATCAACAAAAGAGGGGGTGACCCGCAGTTGCACACAAAATAGGTTAGATCATTCTTACAAAGGCAAAGAAAAAACCATGCCAAATTTAAAGAGACAAGACTGACAGTCTCTACAGAAACTCAAAACTTAGCTCGATCTTCACGGCGAGAATTTGACAATAGTTTCCTCAACGAAACTTATTTTTCATAATTTGGTGGAAGGTACTAAGAAATTCTGGTCGTATGTAAAGTATACTAGCGGCGAAACGCATTTAATACCTTCAGTACGCGAGAGAAACATTGATGCTATTGATTCTTTCACCAAAGAGGAAGAACCAAGTACTACAGATTTCGAATCAAGAACATCTGCCAGCATGCGGAATTTAGAAGTAGATATCCCTGGAGTATTAAACTCACTTAAATCACCCTAAACAAAAGTAAGTCTCCTGGTCCGGACTGTACACCAATTAGATTCCTTTCAGAGTATGCTGACGCAATGCCCCATACTTATCTATCATAAAAACAGCTTGCTCAGCAAAAGATCCGTGCCCAAAGACAAAAATGTTCAAATGTCTGTAGAGCTCATAGGTCTTAACTGTGGGATCATCAGTCGCTAAACATAGAAACTACTTATGAACAACCTTATACCCAAGTCAGCACAAACATCCACGCCCGAGGGGGGATTCGAACCCCTGACGGGGAACGACCTCGCGCATCGTAGCATAGCACCTCAATGCGATCGGCCGCTCCGCCACGGCGCCCAAAAAGTAGGAAGTTGCACAGGTGATTCCAATATTTGAGGAAAGCAATAGGAGCTATCTGCAAAATTACAAGCCTATGTCATTGACGTCTGTTTGCAGCAGGAATTTAAAATGTACTCTTTTCTCTAACATAATGAATTTCCTCGAAGAGATCGATATATTGACACAAAGTCGACACGAATACAGAAAGTTTCGTTCCGGTAAAACACAACTAGCTTTGTACTCACATGAAGTAATGATTGCTACCAACAAGGGATGTCAAATGACATATTTCTTGATTTCCGGAAGGCTGTTGACACTGTAGCTAACAAGTGTCTTAATCAAATTAAGTTCTTATGGAATATCGCCACAGTTATGCGACTGGATTCGTGGTTTCCTGTCAGAAAGGACACAGTACGTTGTGATTGACGGAAAGTCATCGAGTAAAACTGAGGTTCCCCAGGGAATTGTTCAAGGGCCGCTACTCTTACGTACGTTTATAAACGATTTAGGAGACAATGTGACCAGCTCTCTCAGACTGTTTGCGGATAATCTACATCTAAATATATACCATGAAATTCACATTGAAATGCGTGTCACAGAGTTCATCGATCCACTTTTATAATTTTTCTAAATGTTCAAATGTTTGTATAGCTTATGGGACTTAACTACGGGATCATCAGTCTCTAAACTTAGAAACTACTTATGAACTAACTAATACTAAGGACGGCACAAATATCCATGCCCGAGGGGGGATTCGAACCCCCGACGGCGAACGGCCTCGCGCATCGTAGCGTAGCGCCTCAATGCGCTGGGCCGTTCTGCCGCGGGTGTTATTCTCTTGGCATATAGTTTATGTATATTATATATTTAATATTGCCTGACGAAATACACATCTGACTCTTCACTACACAAATAACGTTACAAAACGCAACTTCAGAGGCACACTGCACCGTCCTATTGGTCTCGATAAATTAAACCTCTGAATGAACAACAAAATGGATTCTAAGATAAAGAAGTGATTCACTCACGAAATAATTCTTTATAAATGGAGTTTATTACTCTTATTAGACATGAAACGCGGAGGTGATCCGACTTTATACATTGGTAAATAACTGTATATTTCCCCTATTACTGTTCATGAGAGGCACAATAAGTATCGCAAGCACTCGAGAGAGAAAGTTCCAAATTTTCACTCGTAAATTAGTGTAGTCCATCGAACACTGCAGTTCCAAATTAATCCGCGATTTAAAAAAAATATTCAAATGTTTGTATAGCTTATGGGACTCGACTACGAGGCCATCAGTCCCTAAACTTACAAACTACCTATGAACTACTTAAGACTAAGGACGTCACAAATATCCATGCCCGAGGGGGGATTCGAACCCCCGACCGTAGTGGCCGTGCAGACTGTGACTGGAGCGCCTCAGTCTCCTCGGCCACCGCGGCCGGCAATCCGCGATTAAAGTATTTGTTATAAAACACAGTTTGTAATCACACGAGTACACGATTGCTGAATTATCACAGTTCCACAGCCCTACTACCGTGCATAGTTTATCCCTTTTCAATCAGAGATTAAGGTATGCAGTTACAGTCCCCGTTACGGATCGCGCGGCCTCCCGCATTGGAGGTTCGAATCCTCGCTCGAGCATGGATGTTTGTGTCGTCTTTAGTATAAGTTAGTTCATAAGTAGTTTGTAAGTTTAGGGACTTTTATGACTCCGCAGTTAAGTCCCATAAGCTCTGCAAACATTTGAACCAATTCGTGTCTCTGCACTGACATCGTTGATGAAGTCAGGCCTGTTGCAAGCTACAAGGTCTAAAATAATTCCGATTCTCATGGACTGCCGATGTAGCTGTTATAGTCAGTTTTCGGAAAACGTGTTCGAAAGTATTCCACAAGACTGCTTGTCTGCACGACCTGCAATAAAACCATAGACGTCCCACACTATAATTTAGAGGTTAAGGTTGCCACCAACTGATATTGCGCGCTACTTCTTGTAGACTTTCTTCGAATGACGCTAGAATAGTGACGGTGGATCCAATCGGCTGGCAGAAACACGGAACCATTTATTTGATATCTCTTAAATTAAAAGTAACAGAAGTGGTATCCACACATGTGGTTGCTGCACATCTTATTTTGCAGTACTGCTGCACACTGTGTGATCTCCACCAAGTGAGAATGACGGGGGATATAGAGAAAGTTCAAAGAACGGCAGCCAGTTTTGTATTACGGCGAAATTGGGGTGAGAGTGTCATGGGAATGTTGCATGACGCGAGAAGGAAATTATTGAAAGATATACGTTACTTTTTGCGGCTAGATCTATTTGCGTAATTACTTCATCACCGTTTTCTTCCGAATTCGAACATATTTTGTTAGCACTCACTACATAGACAGACATGATAATCGCAATAAAGTAAGAGAAATCAGACCGGAAACTGAAAGATTCGGCGTTCCTTTTTCCCGCGCGCTATCAGAGAACAGAAATGTGGAGAAAATTCATTAAAGTGGTTCGAAGAACCCGCTGCTATGCGCTAAAAAGCGATTCGCAGAGTAATTGTGTAGATGTGACATAGACATAATATGTATTATGTAACTGGCCCAACACTAACTTCGATCGCAGCTGCAACTCTTTGAGAAACAGATTCGTAAAGTATAGTTTCCAACATGATGTTACCCATTTTTGTGCCAAAACATCCGACAATTGATTCAACGTTGTCGGATCTATAAATTTAGTCATCAGTCTCTACTCTAAAATTATTCTTTATATTTGAACTTCACAATTTTTCTGTCGATGAGAGATGTTTGGCAATTTCCTGATGCATTGTAAAGCACTCCGGAAACTTTATGGCTGCTTGTGAGTGCATTATTCGTTTGGAAAATCACAGTGTTTGTTAGCAATATGTTGGTATAGCGAGCGGTTTGCTGTCGAGGATGGTGAGATATTTACAATTATCCAACCAGTGACGGTAATGACAGAAACAGCTGTATACCACGATACGGTTGGTCAAATCACGAAGCAGCCTCATCCATGCCTGACTGTAGAAAGGCCGCATGCCGTACCGTTCATTGAACCATATGATTCATTGAACCATATGACGTATTTATACTTACCAATTGTCCAGCTGTTATGGTCATGGCACAATCCCCTTTGTAGCTTTGCGGTGCCTCCCGTAATTAACAATGCCAGCACTTCCATGAAGGTTAAGCTCCAGACGCACTGTTTGCATCGAAACAGTAATACAAATCAAATGTTGGTATAGTCTATGGGACTTAACTACGGGGTCATCAGTCCCTAAACTTACAAACTACTTATGAACTAGCTAATCCTAAGGACGGCACAAATATCCATGCCCGAGGGGGGATTCGAACCCCCGACCGTAGTGGCGGTGCAGACCGTGACTGGAGCGCCTCAGTCTCCTCGGCCACCGCGGCCAGCACAGTAATACACAAGTGAGTGTTGAGTTTTATATTTCCTTTTGCCGTAATACTTTTACGTTGCGTGGCCACAATCGATCTGAATTCTCGTCTGTAGTTGTCAGTTTACTCCGGTCTCGGCTAGTTTTCCTCTTCGCCACTTGTGTTTTACCTTGTTGTGTGAACGCTGTCAGTACCGAGTACATTTTACATTCGTCAAGCTAGTATCTTCGCCACATAACAGCCCTGTACACATTTATCACAACTAGTACAAATAACAGGCAAAATACTTGGGAGCGAACAAAGATATCTGTATGAACGTTTGTGCCGCGGCGGAGCGGACGAGCGCATTGAGGCGCTATGCTATGATGCATGAGGTTGCTCCCCGTCGGGGGTCCGAATCCCCCCCTTGGGCATGGATGTTTGTGCCGTCTTTAGCATAAGCTAGTTCATAAGTAGTTTGTAAGTTTAGGGACTGATGATACCGTAGTTAAGTGCCATAAGCTCTACAGACATCTGAACATTTTTTTTTGAACGTTTCGTTACAGGACCATTACGTAACCCTCTATGTACTAATAGGTGTCGTTTTTCCGAAAACTCTGCAATAATGCTCTAGATAGCACTGTAGATGTAATTTTAGACGCTGTACGCAATGAAAAAACCTCAACTATAAATGTAAATGGGTAATGTCAATAAAAATCTCAGAGCAAAATGAATGACTGCAAAACGCACAGTGAAAAATGTAAGTTGATCGTATTGTATAGTTGCACATTCTATAATATCAGTGTTGAACGCCACGTAAATGACTTTTGAAGTTGTCTACTGGTTCACTAATATCATAACCAGCGTTCCCCCACAAGTAACGAAGCGTTGGTCTATATACTCCATTAGATAACTGGTTGTAAATGACAGAATGATTATTCATGATGAAGAATCTGTCATGCAATTTTGGCTGCATATTACTGGGCCGTAGTTTAAAAAGGTCTCTTATTCTCTTCAAAAAGTGTTCAAATGTTTGTAAAGCTTATGGGACTTAACTGTGGGCCCATCAGTCCCTAAACTTACAAACTACTTATGAACTAGCTTATAAGCTTATACTAAAGACGGCACAAACATCCATGCCCGAGGGGGGATTCGAAACTCCGACGGCGAACAGCCTCGCGCATCGTAGCGTAGCGCCTCAATGCGCTGGGCCGTTCCGCCGCGGGTGTTATTCTCTTGGCATATAGTTTATGTATATTATATATTTAATATTGCCTGACGAAATACACATCTGACTCCTCACTACACAAATAACGTTACAAAACGCAACTTCAGAGGCACACTGCACCGTCCTATTGGTCTCGATTTGCGGCATGGCACACGCAGAGGCCTCTAACGGACGACTGCAAAGTTTTGCGAAAGTGAGAGTATCGTTCAAATGTTCAAATGTTTGTAGAACTTATGGGACTTAACTACAGGGTCATCAGTCCCTAAGCTTACAAACTACTTATGAACTAGCTAAGACTAAGGACGGCACAAATATCCATGCCCGAGGGGGGATTCGAACCCCCGATCGTAGTGGCCGTGCAGACCGTGACTGGAGCGCCTCAGTCCCGTCGGCCACCGCGGCCGGTCGTGTATTTGTGTTTGTTCGAGCCCACGTACTTTCCTTGTATGTCAGAAATGTATGTACGCCTATCTCGCGCGGTAGGATTTTCAGTTAATCGTGCATGTACACTGGTCTCATTTACCGCGCGTGGTCCTACTCAGCCCATACGTGAATAATAATACTAATAATAATAAATACTGTCAGACTGCGTCTAATACATCGTTCGCCAATTGTGCATTGCGGTCATTTTGCAGTTTGAAGAGGGTCACCGTGATGCCATCTCGCAAGATGTATTATACTTCGTGGTGTTTTGTATTATTTTGTCCACCCTTCGTATGTGTTTGAAATATTTTGAGTCCAGTAGGACTTAGAAATATTCCGGTACAGTTTTGACTTTGAATATTTTGAGCAGTGGTGATCCGTATTCCACTAAGTAGCACTGAAAAGAAGAATAAACTATTTTATTTGGATCATAAGTCAATTGTAATTGGGTACGATATTTATGGAAACACGATAAAACTAGCATTCATTACAGTTCTGTTTTTACACTTGTTATTTTGAATATTTACGGCATTTAAAGCAGCGCTACCTCAGCAAGATTTAATCCACCTTAGATAAACAAAGAGAGCAGGAGGTAATTTCTTTTCCATGTACCAGTAAACGGGGTAAGCTGGCACAGAACAGTCACCCTCAAATTCGAAAACAGTAGAGAAAATATTTTTGTTTACTGCAATGAGCACATCTCTTCCTGTTGTGCCTGATGAGCCTTTCCGATATACATTCCATGCCTCGCCAGGTATTTTAGAGATTCATAGTCGGGATTCAGCCGGCTCTAGATCCTGAAAATAGGTTAAGCGCAACAAAATTACAACTGAGCAGTAAATTCTGTAACATTTAGAATTTACAAAAAATTTGAACGTCGAAACAACTTTTTCTGAACGCGGCCTGATTTCTCTATCTGCGAGTCGACTGAACTTCTCAAAATACCGCCTAGTCATAAAGAAAAGAAAAAAAACCAGGTGCATTCCAGTTGCTTCCTTAGTGTAGTGCAGTTCTGTCAATGGGAGTCTTACAATTCTGCACCCAATAATGGAAGTCCAGAAATTTTAATTTAAGACCGCCACAAAGTCAATGAAACCTCTGGTTGAGCCACACACTCGGCTTGGCTTCTACGAAACAATTTAAAGTCATGCTGACATTTTGTCCACCATGACTGTATTTAAATAATTAAAAGGTCGTTTGAAATTTCTGCTACCAGTCTCAACTATGATTCAAGTTTGAAAAATATCATCAGGCTATAGGCATTCAAAATATATTGCTCAAGGTGTACATTAATCTATACTAGAGGACCCGTGCGAATACTTTCCACCATTAGTGGAAAGACAAAAAAAGTTGGGAAAAAATGGAAGTAAAGTTGAATGTTCACACATAGCTTTCTTCAAAATCAATCAATGCAATTGTCTAAATGCGTAAATTTAAGAGCTTGATCAGCTGAGTGTTGTTAGGTCAAAAAGAACTGCGTACCTTAATTATAACCGAAGATATCGTCAAACAAACCGATTAAAATATTCAGTTCAATGGCAGAAGGACACCGCGTTTCAATAAAAATAGAGGATGAATTCTGATACTTGATGACAAATCTTCGAATGAATACCTTTCGTTTAAAGCGGAAATGAAGGAAATCAGCCGGGTAGTTTGGTCTGGCCGACTGACTTTAGTTTTCGTAGATTCTTTTAATATATAAGATTGTCAACATCATGATGTTTGTGGCAATGAACCTGTGAAAAGAGAAAGATGACCTAACTTTCTCTTTTCACAGGTTGATTTCCATAAACATCAAGATGTTGTCAATATAGATTAATGTACAGTTGTAGTAATATATTTTATATGCCTACAGCCTGATGATGATGAAAAGCATCGCTACATGTCGCTATTAAATATTATTCTCACTTAAATCATAGTTCTACCAAACAGAATTTACCTTTGACCTCCACATATGAAATATTGTCTATAACTGCGGCAGGTATACGAAAATTAAACATGAAATTCTTCATTTTACTGATTAGTTTGATATTATAGTCAAATTTTATAAATATGTAAAAGTATTAGGCTTCTGAATTAAATCAAATGTTAACCTGCAGTAATACAATGCACTAGCGTAACTCAACGCTAAAAATTTAGTTAACTGCGTAACTCAGTACTTAAAACTTATCATATTTTCTTGCATAAATAATACTATATCATTCTGCCTCAAGTTAACACCGGGGGAGAACTACCGGTAATCATAAATTAAAAGGATAACAAGCTATTTATCAATTTAATAGTTCTAGAAAACTTCTTCACGTTAAATTTGGTTCCTTGGGTAGTTCTTTTCCAATTAAAGGTCTGTTTTAAAACAGTAACATCAGTCTCAGAAATCAAATCTACTTCTCAATTTTTTCATGACAAGGGCACCAGTGGAATATGGAGCTCAAAAAATTTTAGCACTTACACTGTAGTCTGAAGAGAGCAACACAAAATAAAAGGAAACAAATAATTAAGTAAATCATATTAGCTTCTTCGCTGCTACTTCGTAGATTGTGTTTGTCCCACAATGTTAAAAAAAATAATCCGTACCGCAGAGTCAATAAGGAGCGGGGGGTGTAAGAATCGTAGTCAGAAGAAGACTAAAGATAATTTCAAAATTAGAAGTAACGTCTTGTACTGGTCGTATTCTGTAGAAGTGCATTTCTTAAGCAGGCTGTAAAACTGCCTCTGCGTCGCTAAAGGAAAACAAAATTGTGTTGGAAAGGCATTCGCAATAAATCTTAATTGTGCCGACACTGGACAGCGTTTCTAATTTTTACAAATGTACCCCTCCAGACACAGGATTTTATAGAAAATTGCCGAGGCTTCACTAAAAAGGAAAATTAATTATATTACGCCTGCGAAGCTGAAGGTCGTTTCCTAGTGCCAGGCACAAATTGGCGTAAAAGGAAGGGAAACGTTGTTGGTGTATATTAATCACATTAATGTGGCGTGCTCCTTTTGAAGTCGGCCGGCGGCGCAGCTCGGCTGGGGCATTCAGTACCAAGCTCCGGCAACACCTGCGCCCCGCCCACATGCGCAATTTAACAACAGTAATTAGGTTTACGTTCACGCTTTCGGCGCCGAAAATGAGTGTGCGGAAGCATATCGTGCTCGTCGTAGATGTAAAGGCGGAGCATCGTCGTAGCGAGGAGAAGTGCCGTGTGATGCCGTTCATTTCCGCCCTCTTCTTCCTGATGTCTCTATTTTTACCTCCTATACACCTATCTTGTCTAAGATCGACTTCATTTACAAATATTGACAAATCCGTAATAAATATTCTCTGAAAACAAAGGCAGAAAACAAAGAAAGTAGCAGGGACCGTTTCTCAGGTGTCATGTGTTGCCTTTTATTAATTTCACCCTAACTTTACAGTGTTTATGTAGCTCAATTACTTTCGCAAATTAATCAACCGATTGTTTGTTATTATTCTTGCCGATTATGAGATGACACGTGAACTCGGAGTTAGTGCTCCATGTAACTCATTTTTATGCTTCATTACTGGAATTTCTGAGAAGTTTCTGAAAGTCCTAGAAACGGAATGCCGCGGTGGAGTAGCCGAGCGGTCTAAGGCGTCTCGCTGCGGAGCGCGCGTTTGCTCGCCGTGGAGGTTCGAGTCCTCCCTGAGGCATGGGTGTGTGTGTTGTCCTTAGGTAAGTTTACCTAGATTTAACTAGTTTGTAAGCTACGGACTGATGACCACGCAGTTTGGTCCGGTAAATTTACAAACATTTGAACATTTTTCCTAGAAACGAATACAGCAATTGGTTGTTCCACATCGTCCCCTCGCACTCTGGTTGCAGAAAGTATTTTTTTTTTTTTTTTTTTTTTTTTTTTTTTTTTTTTTTTTTTTTTTTTTTTTTTTTTAGAAAATTGACATAGGAACTTTAAAGTCACAGCACTACATTCATTTGCACTTATGAAGAGATTTACGATAAAAAAACGGCACAAGGCATATAAAATGCGTCGTTTTCACTAAGAGGGACAAAAGTTGATAATATTAAGGGGTTAGGCAAATCTAGAATTTTCTGAAAATGTTGTTTGTCTTTTTTCTTGCAAATGGTCCCCTATGAACTCAAACATGATATCCAAAAAGATTATGGCCGGAAAAATCTCTAAGAAATCCGTTTTTGAAGTTGAGTACATACAATCTGGTTTGTACGATGCTCCTTTTGTGAGCACTAGATGGAAAATTTTAATTAGTTTACGCTATAATGAAGGCAATGAAACTGGAAATCGGCCCCAAAACCTGCAAAATGTACCTGGAGAACGACAAACGGTGCATAAAGCTTGCAGAGTGATCGCTGTGTGCCTTAGTAAAATGGAAGATTGCTTCAAGATCAAGCAGAAAAAATGCTCGAGCAGGACGATAATATGGAAGGACAATTGTGTGGTGCAGGCATCGTAAATTGAAGGTATTGTACATTTATTCACGATTTTCTACTAGTCACAACCTCAGACATGTGTATCTTGGAACGGAATTTTTCAAGTTAGCCGGAAATATACCTCAGACAATTTTCAACCGATATACTTGAAATTTTGCATATATCTTTAACTACACATTGTATATCGAAGTACGTAGCAGTAATGATTTCTATTGCATCGTTATTAAGTTATTAACAATTATTTGACAGGTTTGGAGGCAACCTTTTACCGTTACAGTTCACAAGTATGCCATTTAGCGAAAAAGCTATATATATATATATATATATAAAACCACGTACTTCCATATCTGTTATTAAATATAATCAAACGACATTCATTGGATTACTGTAATTTAAAACTTACAGGAACTGTTTGTCCGGCTGTGTTTGCTGTAAAAACGGAGACGTCATCGAAAAAATGCTGCACAGCTGCCGTCTGGAACTAAACGCTCGGTTTATGTTGTTGTTTTCTGAAAATAAATCGGCGAAAAGATAATTTTTCCTGCCTCTAGAGTGGCCTAAACCCTCAAGGGAGGGCAATCAATACAATCACTGTATAAGTGTCAAATGTGTTCAAGAAACAATATGATGAAGTAAATGTGTGCACGAAGGGAAACAGAATGAAAATAGTTTTCAACTAACTATTTAGGCCGTCTGCAAATAAAATAGTAAATGCTCTACTTGATACTAACAAATCGTGCACGCAGATCATGCCGGTAAATCTGTTAGCTTTAGTTAAGTTTGGGCGTGTTGAACAACGCCCTTTGTATCGCCAGATCGTCCCCTACGATTCTTTCCCTCCGAAGCGGACTGTACACGGAACCGAAACATACTGACAAATCGTAATTCTATAACGGACCAACACTAAAACTTTGAGCAATTCAAAAATGTTCAAATGTTTGTATAGTCTATGGGACTCAACTACGGGGTCATCAGTCCCTAAACTTACAAACAACTTATGAACTAACTAAGGACGGCACAAATATCCATGCCCGAGGGGGATTCGAACCCCCGACCGCAGAGGCCGTGCAGACCGTGACTGAAGCGCCTCAGTCCCCTCGGCCACCGCGGCCGGCCTTGGAGCAATGACTTCCCTCTACTAGACAACTATATATCTAGTCGCGACTGACGATCTACCACTGGAAAACGCTTCAAAACTATGTTACTTATTCAAATTTTTGTTTTCATGCTCAGGAACTTATATCCGTTTCATGCACTAAAGTTGGAGAAATGTTATATTTCGGAACAAGTAAAGGCCTATTCCTTAGCTTTCCTTCTGTGACATGCTGATATATCTTGTACATTGTTGAGCGGATTGTGCAGATCTATTAATGGAGTTTTAGATACCGTCCAAGCGTTTTATTCAGAAGCATAGGTACATTTTTCTGGTAGGACACATAATACTATTTAAATCATTTCCATCGCCAGATTATGGAATTAGCACTCGGATCTGACATGATTACTTCAGATCGCAGTGAAAATTTCACATGCGAAAACGCAAGGAAATGCAACATTGTTCAGGCTGATGGCCAATACATCGGAAGCTTAAGACAACATATTATGACAATGACTATCTGCCCCAGCAACATACGTCGAATCCCCGATGAAGCCAGCTTATGAATAAAGTTAGTATTGATGAAGTACGAAGATGTATTTATTCTACTTCAAGGATGATTCCTTCCCCTATTCTTCAACATTTACACCTACATATTTACTTTGTAAATCGTATTTCAGTACTGGTAGAGGGCCTGTAGTATCGCTTTCATCATATTTCTCTGCAGTTCCATTCTCTAATACCACGAGTGAAAAATGAAAACCCTTTTTTTTTCGTTTTATACCTGGTTCCTCTTATTTTATTATGATTAACATGTCTCACTATGTAGGTGGGTGCTAGGAAAATGTGTATTTTTATTAGGAGGAGAATGTTCGTGAAGGAAATTTGGCAAATAAATCTCACCACGACGACTAACTTCTTTTTTGTAATGATGTCTACACCAACCTCTGCTTTATTTCTCTGATAAACTCACTCCTGCATCGTGAATAATGAAAATGAGCTACCATTCCCTGAAGTCGTTTTATTTCCTCCGTCAGTACTACCTGGTTAAAATCCCACACTGCACGGAAATAATACAAAATGGGTGGGCCAAGTGTATTGCACACATTTTCTTAAGTAACACTGTTGCATCTTCTGATTGTTCTACCAATGAAATGCACACTTTAGTTTACCTTCCCTACGATGTTTTCTATGCGTTCTTTTCAAATTAAGTTGTTCCTGATTGTAATTCCTGTATATTTAGTTCAATGTACCGCCTTTAAATCTGATTGATTTATTGAGTAAATGAAGTTTGGCGAATGTCTTTACACTTTTCATCATTTAGGAACTACTGTCAATTTTTTCACCATGCATATTACTTATTTAAATCGTTTGGCAGATACTTTTTATCTTCTGATGAATTTACTAGCCGGTAAACAGCTGCATTATCCGCGAAAATTTTAAGACATCTGCTCACATTGTCTCCTAAATACACTATCGCACATTAAGATTGCTACACCAAGAAGAAATGCAGATAATAAACGGGTATTCATTGGACAAATATATTATACTAGAACTGACATGTGATTACATTTTCACGCAATTTGGGTGCATAGATCCTGAGAAATCAGTAGCCAGAACAACCACCTCTGGCCGTAATAACGGTCTTGATACGCCTGGACATTGAGTCCAACAGAGTTTTAATGGCGTGTACAGGTACATATGCCCATTCAGCTTCAACACGATATCACAGTTCATCAAGAGTAGTGACTGGCGTATTGTGACGAGTCAGTTGCTCGGCCAGCATTTATCAGACGTTTTCAATTGGTGAGACATCTGGAGAATGTGCTGGCCCGGGCAGCAGTGGAACATTTTCCATATCCAGAAAGTCCCGTACAGGACCTGCAACATGCGGTCGTGCATTATCCAGCTAAATTGTAGGGTTTCGCAGGGATCGAATGAAGGGTAGACCCACGGGTCGTAATGCATCTGAAATGCAACGGCCACTGTGCCGTCGATGTGAACAAGAGGTGACCGAGACGTGTAACCAATGGCACGCCATACCATCACGCCGGGTGATACGCCAGTATGGCGATGACGAATACACGCTTCCAATGGCGAGCACAGGGCCCAGAGCTAATGCTGTCTTCCTTCCTTCTTTACTTCTGGGACTGCATTTCCTTCCCCCTCCCCTCCTTTCCTATCCAGACTCCTTCCACTCCCAACCGGGGGACTGATAACCTCAGTAGTTTAGTCCCCCTATCCCAACCAAACAACTCAACCCAACCTAATTGCACCCCATACCATCACGTGATACGCAAGTATGGCGATGATAATAGCCGGCCGCGGTGGCCGAGGGGACTGAGGCACTCCAGTCACGGTGTGCACGGCCACTACAGTCGGGGGTTCGAATCCCTCCTCGGGCATGGATATTTGTGCCGTTCTAGTTCGTAAGTCGTTCATAAGTAGTTTGTAAGTTTAGGGACTGATGACCCCGTAGTTAAGTCCCATAAGCTGTACAAACATTTGAATTTGCGATGACGAATACACGCTTCCAATGTGCGTACACCGCGACGTCGCTAAACAGGGATGCGATCATCATGATGCTGTAAACAGGACCTGGATTCATCCGAAAAAATGACGTTTCGCCATTCGTGCACCCAGGTTCGTCGTTGCGTACACCATCGCAGGCGATCCTGTCTGTGATGCAGCGTCAAGGGTAACCGCAGCCATGGTCTCCGAGCTGATAGTCCATGCTGCTGCAAACGTCGTCGAACTTTTCGTGCAGATGGTTGTTGTCTTGCCTGTTGACTCAGGCATCGAGACAGCCGGCCGCAGTGGCCGAGCGGTCTGCGGCGCGCCAGTCATAGTCTGCACGGCCGCTACGGTCGGGGGTTCGAATCCCCCTCGGGCATGGATGTTTCTGTATAAGGTAGTTCATAAGTAGTTTGTACGTTTGGGGACTGATGACCCCGCAATTAACTCCCTTAAGCTTAACAAACATTTTAACATCCGTTACAGCCATGCCGATAAGATGCCTGTCATCTCGACTGATAATGATACGAGGCCGTTGGGATCCAGCACGTCGTTCCGTATTGCCCTCCTGAACCCACCGATTCTATATTATGCTAACAGTCATTGGATCACGACCAACGCGAGCATCAATTTCGCGATACGATAAACCGCAATCGCGATAGGCTGCAATCCGACATTTATCAAAGTCGGAATCGTGATGGTACGCATTGCTCCTCCTTACACGAGTCATCACAACAACGTTTCACCAGACAACGCCGGTCAACTGCTATTTGTGTATGAGAAATCGGTTGGAGACTTTCCTCATGTCAGCACGTTGTAGGTGTCGCCACTGGCGCCAACCTTGTGTGAATGCTCTGAAAAGCTAATCATTTGCAAATCACAGAATCGTCTTTCTGTCGGTTAAACTTCGCGTCTGTAGCACGTCATCTTCGTGGTGTATCAATTTTAATGGATAGGATGGTAGTTATTTAGACAAGAAAGATGAGAGGCCTTATAATACTTTCCTGTGTAGTGCCGGGTATCACTTGTTTTACTCGGTGACTTTTCTTGAATTACTACAAACTGTATAATTTCATGTGTCAAATCACGAATCAAGTCGCATAACTGAGATTATATTTCATAAGCACGAAATGTGATTAGAAGCCACTCTTGAGGTGCATTGACAAAAGACTTCCGGAAAATTAGAAATATGGGATCCGTATGAAATCTCTTTCGATAGCAGTTACCACTTAACTAGACTAAAGAGCTAACTGTGTTGCTTAAGAACGGTAGTTTATGAATCCATCTTGACTATAAGTCAATAGGTCGTCCTCTTCGAGGTAGTTCACAATATTCGAACAGAGTGTAGGTTCGTAAATTTTTCTGCAAGCGAACTTCAATGATATGATTCAATAATTTTGGGGATCACTCCGCAACTTCCTAATATTTGAATACGGATGACTTGCTGAGCGATGCGGTTGTATATGATAGCTAGGAATGGGGCTACTTCAACGACATACTCTGAAAGTAACCTAACTGGTATACAATCAGGACCGGAAAACTTGCCTTTGGCTGCGGTGGAGTAGTCGAGCGGTCTAAAGCGTCTCGCTGCGGAGCGCGCGGTTGCTCGCCGTGTAGGTTCGAGTCCTCCCTAGGGCGTGTGGGCGTGTGTGTGTGTGTGTGTGTGTGTGTTGTCTTGTAGGTTAATTTACCTTAGTTTAAATAGTTTGTAAGCTACGGACTGATGACCACGCAGTTTGGTCCGATAGATTTACAAACATTTTAACTTGCCTTTGGTGATTTAAGTTACTAATACTAGTGATATGTGATGGTTGCTCGTCTTTATTCGAATTCTTTACCTTATTGTAGTGTTGTAACTTCTTGATAAACTACAGTGTGGTCCAACAAAAATATGTTTGTCAAGCTTATGGGACTTAACTGTGGGGTCATCAGTCTCTATGCTCACAATCTACATATAAACTAACTTATACTAATGACAGCACAAACATCCAAGCCGGGGGGGGGGGGATTCGAACCCCCTGACGGGGAGCGGCGGTCCGACAAAACCCTCATTGAATTTCCGATATTATCTCAAGGTAATTTATATATGCCGTGAAATGCAACGGTCCTATCACACTCTGCTGAGGCTCGCCTGAGATCACTTTAACGTCTGAAGACTTCGCCTTCTTTGATGAAGGAATTTTAGAAATTCGTCTTCAGCAACTTGGCTTTAGTAGTGCTGGCATTAGTAGCATTACTGCCGGCCTCGGTGGCCGAGGGGACTGAGGCGCTCCAGTCACGGTCTGCACGGCCCCTACGGTCGGGGGTTCGAATCCCCCCTCGGGCATGGATATTTGTGACGTCCTTAGTATTAAGTAGTTCATAGGTAGTTTGTAAGTTTAGGGACTGATGGTCCCGTAGTCGAGTCCCATAAGCTATACAAACATTAGAACAATAGTGGCATTACTATGGCTTTGGTGTTGTGAATGTGTTGATTGTGTTTTTGCTGTTAGTGTATATGGCTCCGACTTTGAACACGTATTATTGCTAACATATCGCGGATTGAGTTAGTCATATGGCGTTCTACATCTACATCCATACTCAGCAAGCCAGCACACGGTGTGTGGCGGAGTGTAATTTGTGTACCACTCCACCAGCCTTTTCTCTGTTGAGCTATTTCAGTTACTTTTCTGTTCCTCTGACACTTATTTCAATATCTGTCATTTTTCTGTTCCTGTGATGGTTTGGAGATGGAACTACAATGCAATCTTTCTCTGGGAAACAACTTTGGGAACATACATTTAGAATTTTGGCCGTTTTTGTGTTATCTCTTGTTTCAAAGCCATTATGGTCACACAGCGTGACAGGTTTGACCCGTTTATGGATTTGCTGTAGAACCAGCATGTCGTACGATTTTCTGCCAAGCCAAGGTACATAAAAAATTGCAATGAAAATCTTTAAGCCGCGCTGGAGACACCGAGCGCTTCTAGGCGACGCTAATTTTTGTATTGTTTAATATTTCTTGTCCGCAAGACTTTGGCTACGCTTACACTTGTAGTAAAGTTCTCTTTGCTTTCGTAACAATTTTCTAACTCGGCTGTTGAGTCACGGTGGAGTATTCCTATTTTATTTGGTAAACACGTATCTAATGCGTATTGTACGGGGCACTTGAACTTCGGCCACAGATGCTCAACCCTGTTAGTACATTAGACGAAACTTTCGTTTTTAGCAGTAAAGTACTCTTAAATACGTCCCTTGTCTCAGTGGACACTCTGCAGATACTTAAATGACAAACACTCTCTTAGAAACAAATAATAAAGCTCAGTGATATGTTCCAATCAGATCCGAAAGACCTACAATGTGTTTGTTTGTAAATCTATTGGACCTAACTGCTATGGTAGTCAGTCCCTAGATTTACTAAATACTTAAACTAACTTATACTAAGGACAACACACGCAATCATGCCCTAGGTAGAAGTTGAACCTACGGTGGGAACACCTCCCAGTCCGTAGCACGACGCCTTAGACCACGCAGCCATTCTGCCCGTAATGTCAGAAACGTTACGGCCATTTCATGAACCAACAAAATTTTTAATCTATTCAAAACTATGAAATTATTGTTCACAATATATGAATATAGAAAAATTATACTTAAGATTACCAACCATTCAATGTGCATGCAATTTCAACAAAGTCCGTCTTAGATGGTAGTTCATTACTTTAAGCTATCATCTCGAAAGCACCACACTCGTATCTGTTTATTTAAGGATTTATTACACTTGTTGTATCAATTTATTATGGAAATATAGTCAGATTATCGTGTCTTCCACACTAATTCAGATATTACAAGCAGCATGACATGCCCCTCAAATCCTCATGTTCGTGTGACTGTTTAATGAATATTTTTCTAGTTTGCCATAAACGTTACGTAAATATTTGGTAATATAAGCTCATGAGAGCTTTCTTGTTTATATATGTATTCCATACATTATTTGTACTGCTGGTAAAGAAAAACTAGATGACTAAATCTTTATTACTTTCAAAATGTTCAAATGTTTGTTAAGCTTATGGGACTTAACTACGGGGTCATCAGTCCCTAAACTTACAAACTACTTATGAACTACTTACGAACTAGGACGGCACAAATATCCATGCCCGAGGGGGGATTCGAACCCCCGACCGTAGTGGCCGTGCTGACCGTGACTGGAGCGCCTCAGTCACCACGGCCACCGCGGCCGGCTTTATTACTTTTCTGTTTAATGCTGTCAAAGTGTTAAGTTAGTGTGGAAGTGGTCACAGTTGAGTCAAAACAAATCTTTCATGTTAAGAACTCTGCTGCTTTTGGAAGGGATGGAAATATGCCAATGAGGGAAAGACTAGGGCAGGAAGCGGCTGTCGTCGAGTAAAATACTTGGACTGTTAGTGTGGAGAGCTATAAGAACACTTTCTCTCGACTTGGAAGGGGGAGGGCCTGCCGGGGTAGCTGCAGTCATTCATTTGTGACAGTCTTAGAATCTGCGCGGCAATTAGCCGCTTTGTCAGAGCTTTAACTTCAGCAAGCGCTAATGAGTGCTAGTTTAAGAACTTTAACTCTTCCCAATTCCATTTAGGAATTGTAACTGAGTAGTTTATTTGACTTTACAAGATATTTTGCGAGAGTTGAGATGTTATTCTTTGGACAAACATATAAACTATTTAGAGCTGACGATTATTTCATGTCATGTGATCGAGAAATGAACTTAGTGTCTGATCATCGTCAATGATAACTTAGTTGGGCATTTTTCTACAATTCTCATAACGCAGTTAATGCAACTAATAATTTTATAAGGTTTATTTTTAATTTATTGTCTTTTCCTGTGTAAAACAACTCCTAACAAAATGCTCCTTTAGTTATTAATAATTTATGTATATTTTACATTTCATTATTTTATTCCGCAAATTAAAGCCTATGCATAAAGTGTTTGACTGTAGAATCACAAGTATAAGGTAATATTTGCAGCTATTGTAATTATTGGGATAAAATCATATTTGTGCGGTACGACACTGAGACTACATCGAGCCGTATTATTAGAAAGCCCGTAGTTAAGTCCCGTAAGATCTACAAACATTTGAACATTTCATTGCCACAAGTCAAATTCCCGGCAATCAGAACCTTTACAATCCATCATCCAACGCGGAACTTTCCATCTCCACCCTTACCTGGCATCCTTCCCCCTCCACTCCCCATCACATTCACAGTCTAGATGCTTGTGACGCTGGAATGGCCGGACATGGTGTTTGTGCTTGTGTAATTGTCTTAGTAATTGTGTGAATGTATGTGTCTCTTTTTCTGATGAAGGCCGTGGTCGAAAATTTGTGTGAATATGATTGTCTATTTTCGTGCCTGTCAGCAACTCAGCGAGCCTCTTTACGGTGAATTGTTATCTATGCTCCATTATTGACATTCTAATAAGATTTTCAATTGTTAAAAGGACATATTTCTCGATAATTACGTTTAATGCTGCCGTTATTTTAAAGATGTGAATTGATTTCATGGCTGAAAGTGTCGATTTTTCCTGCGAGGAATTAAATTACCGCCGGCCGCGGTGGCCGAGGGGACTGAGGCGCTCCAGTCACGGTCTGCACGGCCACTACGGTCGGGGTTTCGAATCCCCCTCGGGCATGGATATTTGTGCCGTCCTTAGTTAGTTCATAAGTAGTTTGTAAGTTTAGGGACTGATGACCCCGTAGTTAAGTCCCATAGACTGTACAAACATTTGAACATTTTGAATTAAATTTCCGTCTTATATTTCGGAAATGGTAGTATTTATTACAACTGTATTCTAATTCTCTAACAGTATACTATGAGATCTGCCCATAGACACTTCATTGACAAAAATGGGTGAGATAGTCACCAAGTTATTAATGTTTATAGTTTACCGTAAAAAATTTACGAACAATCCACCCAACTGAGGGCGTAGTTTTCCCTTTGTTTCAGTGGTACTAGGGTTCCAGTACCTCAATGGGTTAACATGTTAAATTCTGTTTTCACCATATTCCTTTGGACTGTTTGTGAGTGTGTAAGTGTGTGTGTGTGTGTGTGTGTGTGTGTGTGTGTGCCGTGCCTCTCGGCCTCAGTTGTGTGTTCTGAGTTTTCTGCAGTTATAGCTGTAGCAGAGTCAAAAATTTAAGTTCTGGTGAGTTTTTTGTGCAATGCAGATAATTATCAAGAGCTATTTAGCACGGGAATAAGTTATTAAATTTGGTAATACTGAACCGGGTTTTCTTGCTGCTTTTGTCGTTATTGCGGTAGGGACTTTTTCGCTGACTGCTAAGTTTTGTGCTGTGTCTGTTTTCCGTTTCTTTAGTGTATAAATGGACGCTTGATGTTTATTTTATTTTCTCTGCTTAATTTGTTGTTTTACAACATTACGTTGTCAACAGTTCAAATGTTAAAATGTTTGTTAAGCTTATGGGACTTAACTGCGGGTCATCAGTCTCTGAACTTCCAAACTACTTGTGAACCAACTTACACTAAAGACAGCACAAACATCCATGCCCGACGGGGGGATTCGCACCCCCGATGGGGAACGACCTTGCACATCGGAGCATAGCGCCTCAAGGCACTCGGCCGCTCCACCGCGGCTGTCAACAGTAGTAGTTACTGTATTTGTAGAGAGTGATATTTTTAGATTACTGTAGTTGGCTAATATAAGCGTTCTTTTACAGTAAGTGAACGTAGAAAACATATACATGTAATTTCTTTTAATCAGTAACTATAAAATTTCACCATGAGTGAAAAGTGTGGACTCTTTCATAGGTTTGTGAGTTGTGGATTAAGGCGTGAGAATTGTTCAACGTATTAATATTAGGGGGAGTGTAGTGGGAATGCCAGTGGGCATCGTGGTGCGATCCTCTCCTTGAATTGCAGGTTATGTAGCAAGAATAAGCAAGAGTAGTGAGAGTGTAAGATCTGTGCACTCTGCGTACCGCTGCAAAACGCAGAAAAGGAACTATGTAGGTTTTGGGGAAATTGGGACTGGAGATCGAGAACTGGCACTTGGATAGGAAACAGCTTGGAGGAAGAGATTACTCAAATGGAGGTATTTCGCATGTTACTAATAGATGTCACCAACTGTCAGAGTTCAATGGAGGGAAACCTCCTGTATCTGTAAGTGCACCAGACCTCAATTGTTAGAAAGCCTAAATCAGTAACAAATGTAATACAAAGAAGAAAGTTGTGCTCACACAGCAGAGGATGGGCCAGCAGCTGCAGGTGTGCGGAATGGGCACCACTTCGCCAAAATTGTGAAGTCTTCTGCATGGTTCGCTCAGGTGCCTATTAACATAGTGGAGTTATGCAGGAGTTTTACAAAAGAGGATCAAGTAGTGAGATTGGCTGGAGCTGCAAGAAGTCTTTCAATGTGTTTGTAAAGCTATTGAACCAAAATTCTCTGGTCAAAAGTCGCTAGACTACTTAAACTAACTTACACTAAGGACAACACACAAGTCCATGCCCGTGGGAGGGCTCGAATTTCCAGAAGCAATAACCTCCCAGTCTTTAGCATGATGTTTTAGACGAAGCAGGCATTGCATGTGGCTGGAAATAGTCTATATTGGTTCTGGGAGTAAGACATAAGTAAAGTAATTACTGAAACTGATGGCACAAATGTGCATTTGTTGCAGCTGTTTCAGGGTCATGATCGGCCTCATCTTGACACACCTGTCAGAGGTATTAACATGGAAGGAAGGAAGCTTAGGGTTTAACGTCCCGTCGACAGCTTGGTCATTAGAGACGGAGCTAACGCTCGGAATTTTGGGTAATGATGGGGAAGGAAATCGGCCGTGCCCTTTGAAAGGAACCATCCCGACATTTGCCTGGAGTGATTTAGGGAAATCACGGAAAACCTAAATCTGGATGACCGGAGGTGGATTTGAACCACCATCCTCCAGAATACGAGTCCAGTGCGTTACCACTGCGCCACCTCGCTCGTTGGTATTAACATGAGGCTCGAGGAAACTGATGGAAATGGGCATGGCTAACATTGGAATGGTGCTAGTTGATCTTTTCAACAGGTAGAATTTCACTGGGCATGGCCTACACCTAAATAGCCATGGGATGGGCAGGTGACATTGTAGTGGGGGGAGGGGGGTACGACGACCCCTCATTTCTATATTATGGGGCGTTAGAGCCGCACCTTTTAAAACTGAAGTCAGCTGAAAGGTATTCCTCCTTAAAGGAATTTTCTCTAACGAAGTAACCACTTAAGACGAAGGCCAGGTTTCGATGTACTATAGGAATTAACATATTTGATCAAAATATACAAGGTATTAGAGATAAAATTAGCTAACCGCTTATAGTTGTTGACTCTGACAATACTGCTTTTTCAGAGAACTTCTTAAATAAAGTCATAATTCAGAAGCTTCCTTTACCAGGATACAAGTTAGCTGCCTATTTTTCTACCAGTTATTTGTTGTGTGGCGTAGTGGCTTATATATGTTAAAAGCGCTACTCCAGCTGAGTCCATCAATGTATAGAAACATTAACGAAAAGTGTATTCAGTATTGTGCAGGGGTGATTGATTTCATTGGAACTAATCATCTCATTGTTAATTGTAGACCCCTGTCTCCGATTTCCGATTTTAAAACATTTCTGATCGAGTTATATAGGGTTCAGTACAAAAAATTCGTTGTACTTGGTGATCAACATGAGTTGTGTGAATGATTGTGCAAGAAAAAGAATGCTGTTAAATCTACTCAGTTCTTATCATCTGATGCGGTATTCAGTCCATTTAGTGTAGAGGGGAAAATCAGTGCAACCATAAACAAAATTTTTGTTAATTTCTTATTATTAGAGGGAAATTCTGTTCGCAGATTAGTGAATGACCTCTCAGACCATGATCTACAAATTTTAACTATACAAGATTTTGCATATAATTCGGAACTATTTAGAAAAGATAAACCAGTTACAATAGAGGCCTTTCTCAAAATTGGGTACTACCACTAACAAAAATCCTGGGTGGCTGAGAAAAGTTATAAGAATATCATGTAGAACAAACGGGAAAGTATATCAGAATATTAGGAACAGTCTCAATCGACCCGAAGCAACTAATTTAAACAGTGTTCTAAATTTCTGTATAATGCCATTAAGAAGACAAAACTATGTAATATGCCAAAATAATAGCTAATTAACAGGATAAAATGAAAACCATATGGTTAGTCCTGGAGGACGTAGCTGGTCAGCAGCACAAAGCTGATGATATAAAGTCAGTACGTAGTTGAAATGTTTCTGATAAGTCAAACATACGAACAGTATTCAATAATCACTTTCTGAATGTAGCTGGTGAATTAAATAGAACTTTAGGTCATACAGGTAGTCAGTCATACACTGGAGAGCCAAAGAAACTGATATAGGCATGTGTATACAGAAACACAGATATATAAACACTCGGAGAACGGCCCTGCAGCCGGCAATACCCATACAAGACAACAGGTGTCTGACCCAGGTGTTAGATCGGTTACTGCTGCTAGAATGGCGGATTATCACGATTTAACAGAGTTTGATCATGGTTTTACAGTATCTCTGAAGTAGCGATGAGGTGGGCATTTCCCCCCGTACGATTATTTTACGAGTCGACCGTGACTATCGGGAATCCGACAGAAAGAGATCCTGGAAGAACAGGACCAACAACTGGATAGAATCGTTCAACGTGTGAAAGCGCAACCCTTCCGCAGTTTGTTGCGGATTTCAATGCTGCGAACCATTAGAAAAACATCATAAACGTGGCCTTTCGGACCCGAAGGCCTACTCGTGTACCCTTGCTCACTGCACGACACAAAGATTTACGTCTCGCCTAGACCCGTAAATACCGACATTGGACTCTTGATGGTTGCGCGCTCGCTACCGCCGGAGGTTCAAGTCCTCCCTCGGGAATGGGTGTGAGTATGTCTGTTGTCCCTCTGTTACTTTATCTTAGTATAAGTAGTTTGTCAGTCTAGGAAATGATGACCACAGTACTTTGGTCCCATAGAATTACACAGATTACACCATTTCTAACTGCTGCTGACTGGAACCATGTTGTCCAAGGCTGATGTCTCGTCTGTCGTTTCTAGTTGTATCAAGAGTGTGGACGTGTACGGGTATGGAGACAACGCCATGAATCCATGGACCCTGCATGTCGGCAGGAACTGTTCAAGTTGGTAGAGGCTCTGTAATAGTGATTTCAACGTTCTTTTCCTGACTGATCACCTACATCCATTCACGTTGTGCATGGTGCATTACGACGGATCTTGTAAATTCCACCAGGACAATGCGACGTTCCCCACATTCAGAATTACTACTGAGTGGCTCCAGGAACACTCATAATCACCTCCGCTCGCCACAAAACTCCGTAGACATGAACAATGTTGAGCATGGCTGGGATGCCTTGCAATGCGCTGTCCAGAAGAGATCTCCATCCCATCGTACTCCTACGAATTTACGGACAGCCCTGCAGGATGCATGGTGTAAATTCCAGCACGACCTCAGACGTTAGTCGAGTCCATGCCACATCGTGTTCCACACCTTCAGTATATTCAACTGAGCATTTCAGCTCACGTAATTTGCTGTCACTAGTACAGTTTTATTTCAGAAGTGGTTGCACAGCTGAAAATGATATATTTTCTCTTCGCTGTGAGACGCTGGATGAAGAAAATAAAAGACTGCGAACACCAGGCGTTTGATTTAACAAACGCGTTTGACTATCTTGATAACAAAATACCATTTCAGAAGTTGGAACATTGTGAAATAGGAGGAGTACCACACCTCTTACTTTAGTAACATAAATCAGAACGTATTTCTCCACATTGTTCAGAATGGCTATCATTTGCACTCACAATGGGGCACGGTTCAGTGGATGAGTGTGTGTGTGTGTGTGTGTGTGTGTGAGAGAGAGAGAGAGAGAGAGAGAGAGAGAGAGAGAGAGATTTAGGGGTCTGTTCTGAGGCTGCTGTTGTTTCTTATTGATATAAATCATATACCTTCTAGTAAAACAGCTAAAACTGACACTAAAGACAGGACATACACCCATGCCCGAGGGAGGAGTGGAACCTCCGGCGGGAACGGCTGCCGAGTCCGTAGCATGACGTTTTAGACGCGGACATTCCGCGCGGCTGCAAAGTCGCGCATTATGCCTCTCTCGGACCAATCAGAAATAATAGACACCACATATATTATCTATATAAATATCATACTTATCGTCAACATCATGTAGAATTATTGAAGTCATATTGTTTTAAATCTAGAGCTCGATTTCGTCAATAGATTGTTTTATAATGGGCTTATCGAAGCTGAGACGCTCTACTTCGGCCCGCTGCTATCAGCCTAGGTTGTTCGACTAATATGCAAAATGAATCCCTTAACACCTTTGTGTTATATGACATATAATGTTTCGGGAGGTGAAGACTCACTGTAGCTACTTGTGACGCTGTGAAATTACTTACATGTGTATATAACTGAAAACATTAAAATATCACGGAAACTACACTTTGTGTCAAAAACATCGACAACACTAATTTGTTTGTATTGGCGGGGGACATTCAATGTTACTACTTTCGCTCGCTTCACCAAAACCCGTTGGTGGGTGCCGAGGGAGAACTTTGAAATCCCCAATGAGATCCTCCGGATTGCATCGCAGATTACGATTGTACGGCAAAAACTACATACGTTTCGTCTTAAACATTTTTCTGTTTCGCCACAGTTGGCTCTATAATCAGCGGAATCGAAATGAAACCACGATTGAAATTTACAACATGCAGCTAAATGTCCATTTAATATACTATTTGACTGGGGACCCATATTCATACTGCGAGAGTGGGACACGTCAGTAAATCATAACGCTTACGTGGAAACCCCATCTGCATGACATACCGAACATGGGACTATTTGATGAGCCACTGTGGCAGTGTTGCGAACTACGACGAATCATAACACGGAGTACACTGTGATAGGAGCTCATGTATCTAGCAGACGTAGAATAGAAAGTAACTTTAAGGAAGTTCACAGTGTTTACTTCCTGCACACATACCTAACATTCGTTGACAAGACGTGCGAATAAACGATGAATACTTCAACCACAGAAGAGAAAACTGAAATGTTCCTGATTTGCGGCGAATGTAAGAGAAATGTGGACGCTGCTGTTGCCATGTATGCCGAGCGTTTTCCAGACGATCTTAGGTGTCGTTTGTTCTGTTACAAGGTTGTGGTAGCCTTTATGTCTAGTGGCAGTGTTCAGACTGCCAAGCAGAAACGAAGCAAACCAGTTACAGGGTAACCTAATGAAACACCAGTACACCACAATCCACAGATAATTAATCGACAATTACACCGCGATTTTGGTATGTCCATTGGTAGTATTTGCAACATATTGCATCACTATAAGTACTATCCATACCACGTGTCACTGCATAAAGAACTACATGGAGATGATTTCCTTAACCAGATAGAGTTTTGTGAACGGGCACTTCAACAAATGCGAATGATCCCACATTCTTTAACAAGATACTATTTTCCGAAGGATTCACCTTCACAAATCATGGTAGCTTTAACTGGGATAACATGCATTACTGGAGTGTAGGCAGTTCCCACTCGTTACGGCAAGCCGACCGTGGACGCCCTTGGTCGGTTAACGTATGGCGTGGAATCATGAGGAACAAACTCATTGACCCAAGTTTGATTGATGGTTCGTTGGATGGAGGAATATATGGAACGTTTTTGTAACAGGAACTACCGATACTATCCCAGGATGTTGCCCTGGACGTTCTGCACAAATGATACCCAGCGCATTACGCAAGTAAGGCACGCAATGTTTTATACCATGTTCACACTGGTAAGTGGATCGACAGAAGTTAACCAATTAACTGGCAAGCTAGGTCACTCAGTCTGACGCCACTAGATTTCTTTCTGTGGGTATTTTTAAAAGGTGAGGTGTACTAGCAAATTCCAATAGGCCTTGAAGACATGATCGACGGCATACGTAAAGCCTATACTCACTTTTCCATACATATGCTTATATCCTCTGTACAATAATTCGGTGGCCGAGGTGACTGAGGCGCTCCAGTCACGGTCAGCACGGCCACTAAGGTCGGGGGTTCGAATCCCCCCTGGGGCATGGATATTTGTGCCGTCCTAGTTCGTAAGTAGTTCATAAGTAGTTTGTAAGTTTAGGGACTGATGACCCCGTAGTTAAGTCCCATAAGCTTAACAAACATTTGGACATTTTTTTGTACAATAATTTGCAGAACGAATCACTGCATGTACTGCAGTTGAAGGCGCTACATTTGAACTTTTAATTTAATTTGAAAAGCAGCACTTCAGTCCCCGGACACAGAGGCGCAGCCGGCCGCGGTGGCTGAGGGGACTGAGGCGCTTCAGTCACGTTCTGCACGGCCACTACGGTCGGGGGTTCGAATCTCCCGTCGAGCATGGATATTTGTGCCGTCCTTAGTGTAAGTTAGTTCATAAGTAGTTTGTAAGTTTAGGGACTGATGACCCCGTAGTTAAGTCCCATAAGCTATACAAACATTTGAACATTTTTTGAACAGAGGCGCATCAGGTAGTTGCCTGAGCTATACGTCGGGGGTATACAACCTTGTAAGTGGAGTGTACAATTGAAAGCCATAAAGTACTGGCCTGTCCTACTATCGAAGCATGGAGTTTTGGTCTCTTGTGCCACTAAATATTAAATGGATCTTGAGCTGCATTTTTTAAATTGCAGTTGTGGACTCATTACGATTCCGTTGGTTACGGGACGGAAAAATGATTAAGACGAAACGTATGTAGGTTTTGTCGTACATTCGTAATCTGCGATAAGAATCGGGGGTTCCCATTGAAGATTTTAAAGTAGCTCCCTGTCACCCGCGCGCGGGGTTTGGGCAGAAGAAATGTTCCTCTCCGACGTAACAAATTAGTGTTGTACGCTAGTTTGATCCGACGTATAGTTTCCGTGATATTATATATAAAAGCGAGGTTTCTAGTGCTGCTACATCCACCTCCTGGAAGCATGCCTTACTAGCTGTGCACTAATTGTGGCTGTCTTCTTGCAGGCTGTCCTCGCCACTTTGCCGCTCTGCTGTCTCCAGGACCTGCTGCTGCCCGACCTCGCTAGGCTCCGCCGCTACCGTCTCCGCTGGTGGTGGTAGCGTTACCGGCCCGGTGTGGTTCTGTGAGGCCCATCGCTGCTGCCCGTCGCCTCCGCGGTCGACCCGCCCGCCTCCTCGCCGCCTCTGCTGCCAGTCGGCCGGCCTTCCCGCCTGCCGCCCTTGCTCGGCCCGACTGCTTCTGGCGTCCATCGCCGCCATCACTCACCGCCGCCGCCCCAGTTATCGGTTGTGCCGCCGCGCTCCCCGCGGTCGGATCCGCCACCTGCTTCGTCCAGCGCCGCAGCCATTGCGGCCTCCGCAGCTACCAATGGACACCACAGCCGGCCCCGTCTTCAACAGGACCGCCGAAACCAGCGCCCTTGCTCACGTCACTAGTGGACTTCGCCGTTTTCCGTGTGTTCTTCATTTGTGTGTGTGTAGTCCCTCTGTCCAAGTATATCCCTTCCGTCTGTTTCCTCTATCATCACTTTCACTGCCTCCTCCCCAGGCTCCACCACACTCACCTGGAGTGTCACCTCTCATCTCCTCCTCACTACCCTCTCCTCCTCCTCACTACCATCCCCTCCTTACCCTCACCACTCCAGCACCTGCTGCCCCTTTTCCTCTTCAAGATCCTGCTTCTCTTTAGAAACATTTTCTCCCCTTTCCCCCTCCCAGGGTGAGGCCGTCGCGGTCAGCACCTGGCGAGCCAGTGTCGATTACCCCCTCTCCTCACCCCCAGAGGATGTTGTTGGTACAGGGCCACAGAATCACCTCCCTGTCGATCCAATTCCCACTCCCACCTCCCAGACCACCCAGAAAACAAAAAAGTCCAAATGCACTGCCTCCAATTCCGCCTCCTCCACCTCCACAAAGAAAGCCCCTTACCCCTTTGCCATTGGCCCACTAGTCCCCACAGAAGCTGCTACTCTTCCCCCAACTCAGCATCTGGCCTCACAGCCCCTTTCCCCTCCCCCTCCTCTCAGCCCATTCCTCCCCCTCCCCTCCCCCACTCTCCACTCCTTCATCCTCTCTAACCCTGACCCAGAATTCCCCAACCCCTGCACCCTCACCCTCCTCTTCTGCCAATACTTCCCCTCTGCCGGCCGCGGTGTCCGAGGGGACTGAGGCGCTTCAGTCACGGTCTGCATGGTCGCTACGGTCGGGGGTTCGAATCCTCCCTCGGGCATGGATATTTGTGCCGTCCTTAGTTGTAGGTAGTTCATAAGTAGTTTGTACGTTTAGGGACTGATCACCCTGTAGTTAAGTCCCTTAAGCTTAACAAACATTTGAACATTTGAACTCCCCCTCTGCACCCATCTTCCAAATCATTTCCCAGAGGGACTCGGTCATCTTCAAATCCACAGGCCCCAACCTCCACTCCCTCCTCCTCCACAAGATACCCCATATTCAGTTTGGCCCCTGTGCCTCCCTTAACCCTCTTCCCCCTCCCACCATCCACCGCCAAATACCACACCCCCGCCGCCTCCCCCCCCCCGGCACCCTCACCACTGTGATCACCAAAATCAACCCGGGGATCACGGAGGTTAAGGTGCTGGAGGAATTGATGCGGATGCCCACCACAACATCCGCTGAACTCACCATATTAACAATGTGATGGGTCCTATCTACAAGATGCATGTCTTCAATCGACCACCTCCTACACAACAGGGCCCTCATTTACATTTGTCTGCACCACATTGAATCTTCATGCACTCCTCCCCAATCCTACTGCTGTTCCCACTGTCTCACTTACAATGACCTTCTTTCCGAATACTGCCACCTCCATCCTCTCTGTCCCCATTGGCAAGGTCCCCATTTCCATACCTCCTGACCAACCTCACCACCCCTCTCTTGCAAAACCTGCGGCGATACTCACCTCACCTACTACTACATGTGTAAATTCCATCCCCCTCCCATCAAAGCAGATTCACTGTCCTCGTTCGTCCGACCGATCCTTCCATCACTACCAACAAATCCCTTTGCCAGCCCCCACTGTGGAAGAAATCGTCCGGTTCCTCACCACTGTCCTTCAAATTATCCACCCTTTTCAATGCCCCCACAAACTTCACGAAGTCTCACTCGCCGCCCATTCCTTTTTCAACCTCGACATCCCTGAACCACACTCAGTTCTTCTTTTCCCGCACCGACAGCCGCCAGACCCTAGTTTAGTCCCTATCGTTCCCATCCCCCCCCCCCTTGATCCTTTATCCCTTTCATGGCGCAGCAACAGTTTACCCTCCTTTGCGCCAACATCTGCTCCCTACTCATGAGTAAACTCCTTATTAATACCCTTTCCCAATGCCGAATGGATGACTTCTCCTGAACGAAACCTTTTTCCTTCCCTACCACCACGTTCCCTCCAACCCCTACCTCCTCCACTTCCACGATTTTTCCACCCCCTGCTCGAGGTGGCATATGGCCACTTCTACCACCACCCGGTTCAGCCGCATCCTCTCCTTAATATCCCTTATGAACACTTTATCCATACCTTGTGCCTTCCTTCCCCTAGCATAACCTGTGCCTGTGACTCCATGGCCCATACTGACTCCTCCTTTTCAGCCTTCGTGATTGCCATTGACCTCAATATCCATTCCCACACACCCATCGAAATCCACTAATGGCATCAGTTCCTTCCCACCATAAGTGACATCGTCATCCTCCTCCCCCGCCACACCAACCCTTGCAGCAACACCACCCTGACGTCATCGTTTCTCCTAACCTCTTGGGGCACATCACTGCTGAAGTTTTAGACCTTACTGGCAGTGACCACAACCCTGTTCTCCTAACCTTTATCAAAAATGTCCATCGCCCCAACAATCCTTGCCCGCCTCCGCCTCCTTGCCTTGATCATGATTATTCCCAAGCAGACTGGAATGCTTTCCGCTTTTCCCTCACCCATGAGGTCGAAAGCCAGTCCCTTCCCCTACACTCCCCTGCTGACATAGACTATGCCGCCTCCTTCCTCCAACAGACCTTGTCCCATGCCATCCAATCCTGCGTTCCACCAAAGCCATCCACTCTCACTGACCAATCCTTCCCTCACAGGCAGTCCTACCCCTCTGGGAATCCTGCCTCTACTGTTCTTTCTCTGTACCCGGGACTGGGATACACTCCTGTACCACTGGGAACTACAGTGACACATGCACAGTCCTTTGACTGCCAAAAAACGCTGGGACTGGCGACTGACAGTTACACAGCTTAATGCTCACATCCCCATAGACTCCTCCCAGTACTGGAAAGGCTTGCACCGCCTTACTGGTGCCCAACCCACCCCCACGTACCCCGCTGGGGCCTCGGTGGCTGAGCTGGCTGTGGCGCACCAGTCATAGTCTGCATGGCCACTATAGTCGGGGGTTCGAATCCCCCCTCGAGCATGGATATTTGTGCCGTCCTTAGTATTAGCTAGTTCATAAGTAGTTTGTAAGTGCAGGAACTGATGACTCTGTAGTTAAGTCCCATAAGCTCTACAAACATTTGACATTTCGCCCACCTATCCCCTCTTACACCACGCCCAACCACTATCCAATGATGCCAGTAAGGCTCAACATATCGCCTCCCTCCTGACTGACATCTTCACCACCCAGACAATCCCCACATCGATTTTATACTTTTTCCAGACGTTCATAAGAAAACGGACATCTCTCTTCTACCCCTGGCTCCTGATTTCCAATACCTGGGACACAGTCCCCCACTCAGGCATTAACACACCAATCACAACACATGATCTACAGCTGATACTCTGCACAAAACGCAACACAGCTCTCGACCAAGATCACATCACCTATCGCCACCTCCGTGAATGCCTCCTTCCTTCCCTTCCTCACCACGCTAGCAATTTACACCGCCGTGGTGGAGTAGCCGAGCGGTCTAAAGCACCTCACTGCGGAGCGCGCCGTGGAGGTTCGAGTCCTCCCTGGGGCATGGGTGTGTGTGTTTGTCCGTAGGTTAGTTTACCTAGGTTTAAGTAGTTTGTAAGCTATGGACTGATGACCACGCAGTTTGGTCCTATAGATTTACAAACATTTGAACAAACAATTTACACCGGTTACTACTCCTCCCCCCATGGAAAGTTTCTCATGTTCTCATGTTCCTTAAACCTAACCAACCCCCCCCCCCCATCTGATGCCTCCTCCTATCGTCCGATTAGCCTCACCCCAGTGTTCAGCAAGGTCTTCGCATCCATCCTGTCTTGTCACATCCATCACCATCTCTGACTTCACCACCTTCTCCCTGACACCCAGTGTGGTTTTCATCGTTTCTTCGCTTACCCCAACAACTCTTCCTTCAGCTCAATTCCCGTCATGCTGCCATATTTCTATCCCTAGACCTTGAATGGGCCTATGATTGGGTCTGGCATTCCAGTCTGCCCTTCAAACTCTAAACCTATGGTTTTCTCATCAACCTTGCCTGGGTCTTTGCCTCCTTCCTCTCTGACTGCCCTACCTATGTTACCTTCCGCAACTCAGGTTCCCATCTTTTCTAGAACTCTGCTGATGTGCCCCAAGGTTCCATTCTTTCTCCCCTGGTTTATCTCCTGTATACCGCAGATATGCCTAAGCCTCCCCTACCCCAACCCCTTTACACCTCTTCCAATATGCTGATGACACCGCTTTCCTTGCCTTATCTCCCACCCTCGCCCATTCCAACCCCCTTCTCCAATAACACCTTGACCTTTTCACCACTTGGTAGAACCAGTGGCTCCAATCTGTAAGTCCTACCAAAACCAAGGCGATCATTGCAGGTCACACCACCCCTTCCTTCTACCCCCATGAGTTCTACCTCACCCTCTATAACCATCCCGTCTGTGGCACACCCAACCTAAAGTACCTAGGCCTCACCATAGATCGCACCCTCTCCTGAACCCCTCACCCACGTACCATCTAAGAAAAAGCCTGCTCCCCCCTACACCTCCTCAAACTCCTTGTCGGCCGAACCTGGGGCCTGAACCCTTCCACCATCCTCATCTGTCCTATCCTCTGCATCTTCAATCCTGCCTGGATCTTTGCCCCAACATCCTGCTACAAGTCCCTAGAGATCCTCGCCATCCATATCCTGCATCCCCCATGCGGCTTCTTTATGACCTCAACCCCTTCCCCCACCTTGTACGCTTTATTGAACACCTTCATCTTCGTTTCCCCTACTGAAAACTGGACCCCCTCACCCTATTGTCCATCCTCTCCTCACCAATCCCGGACCGTTGCCGCGCCATAATCATTGTATCATCCCTGTTCTCCACTTTTCCACACTCCTGACCCTATCTAGTGGCAATTTTCGCATCCTCCCTCTCCCTGACGATGCCCTCCACCCAGACATATATCACTCGTATCAACTCTGATCCTCCCCCTTCTCCTCTTCACCCCTCGGTCCTTGACCCCACCAAGAGGGCCCCGCTCCCCTCCTTCCCCACCCCCTACTCCTGCCAGTCCCTTTGGAATCCCACCTCCAGCTCCTGACAGCTTCTGGGGACATCCCACCCCCTTCCTTTTCACCAGCCTGTGGTCACTCCTCACTCCATCCCCACCTGTAGCAATGTTCAAATGTTCAAATGTTTGTCAAGCTTATGGGACTTAACTACGGGGTTATCAGTCCCTAAACTTACAAACTACTTATGAACTACTTACTAACTAGGACGGCACAAATATCCATGCCCGAGGGGGGATTCGAACCCCCGACCGTAGTGGCCGTGCAGACCGTGACTGGAGCGCCTCAGTCTCCTCGGCCACCGCGGCCGGCGCCACCTGTGGCCCCTCCTCCGCTCCCCCCCCCCCCCGTTTCCCCCTCTACCTCCCACCCTTTTCTCATTCCACATCTACATCCATCACATTCATCATCATCTGCTTGTGCATCGTCTGTGTCTCCGTCGGAGTGTAAGTCATCAGTGCATTTTTTAACGCAACTGCGAACGGCCATCCCGCAGCCGACGCCTGTGTCTTTTAACTGTCTATGTGACTAAGTGCTTCAGTGTAGCGTTTCTCTGTTGTCGACGCCATGTGATTTTATGTAATACTGCACACCTTTCACTCCATTTCAAACGATGCTCATCTTCCCTTTTGATGCCGTGTTTTATGTTTTGTTTCTTTTTGCACTTCATTTGTATGTTGTTTATATTCTTCGTTAAACGTAAAGTTTCTGTAGGCTGAAGAGCGCCTTAGGTGCTGCAAGCCCGCCACACCCAGGTAATGAAACAACAATAAATAACTCATCTCGTATTTCAATTTCCATCGTTCATGGTCATTCCAGTCTCCTTCATTAATTTCTGTCGCCGCCATTGCTCCAGAGACGTCATCTTTCCGGCATCTGTCCGTCTGTCACGAATTTTCCTTAATGTGGAATCCACTATCGTATTAGTTTTGGCCGTCTTATGTCTGGCTATCGTTGTATGTGTTCGTACCAGAGTAAGAGCTTACTTTCTGTGAAGTTTGGAATTACGCTTTCCACTTTCATAATCTCTCTGATTCTGTCATTACTGATATGATGAAGCCTGGAAACCGCGCGGAATGGCCGCATGGTCTGAGGCGTCATGCTACGGACTGGGAGGTTATTCCCACTGGAGGTTGAGTCCTCCTTAATTCATTGGTGTGTGTGTGTGTGTTTCCGTTAGTGTAAGTTAGTTTATGTAGTTCGTATGTCTAGGGACCGATAACCACAGCAGTTTGGTTCAATCCGTTTAGAAACATTTGAAATAGCCTGAAATATCCCCTACACCGTCTCCAGAAATCCGTCCCAACAGCCAATAGGCGGTTTGTTTGCCTTGATTTTCATTCCCACAACTCTTAACCGTACTTCGCAATACTTTGTTACTGAATGGTAGATGATACGTTTCGTTTTGGAGGCTATATTTTTATTCCAGTAAATACTATTTAGTTGCTTTATGAATCGCTTGCTCTGGCCAATTTCATCGATTACTTCATCCATAATTTTACCACTTGACATTTGTCACTCCAAAACACTTAAGATTACGACCAAACCAATAACTTGGGATTTAATGAATGGTAAAGAAATTGTAATGTGTGTCGTGGTCTTAAACTTTTCAGACCGCTATATATGTCATGATGTTAAGGTTTTCAGATCGTGATCTTACATTTTTCAGATCGCGACCGATGACAGCTGGTTAATCTGCCACTACCGCCGTCCATCTGTGTGTATAAGGTCTGAAGTTTGTCTTAATATAGACCAAAATCCCGTAATCTCATCATAAAAAAATGCGGTCACTCACTTTTTTCACTTTTAATTCAGACAGAAAAAATATCCGTTGCTCTGAAAAATGATAGCTGACGTGGAAGAGGACTCTGTCGGCTTCATTAATAACTCTGTGATATCTGATCATACGGATCGCGCTTTAAATGCATGGATTTCGAAACATAACACTGTCCAGATATAAATACGATGCCTAAACGACAAATCTGATAATTTCCGTGTGTGAGAGGAAATAGCGCGTATTTTGTGACCTGCGTATAGGCAGTTCGTTAAACGCAATTTTTGGGGGTCACGTCGGGACGTCAGAAATCCGAGAACGAACGTCGAATGGACAGAGCGCGGACGGCCGTAATTTCATATTACACTTAATTGTTTGCGTTCTGTAAGGGTGGGACACGAGGGTAATGGACAGCAGGCTGAAAACGACAAAGGCGCGGTACTGGTGACGTTTCCCGTCGATAGCGGTGTCATTAGGTAGGGCGCCACTGCTGCATGTCGCTCGAGTGTCAGCTCCGGCTGACAAATTTGCTGCTGGAATCTTTCAGCGCCGCGCGGCTTTTTATTTTGTTAGCGTTTAGCGTTCCACCGACAGCCAGGTTATTAAAAACGCGCTTGCTCGCACACTCATAACAACGACCCGCTGCTCTCGCCTGGAACATGGCTGGTGGTTTCTCGCTAAATTTATTCGGAATGCTTTTATTTCTATCTGGCATTTGTCAGCACATATCTTTTGGCCACACTATTTTCTAGCCACAGATAACAGATTAGAATATGCTTGTCCTTTCTGGAATTTGCCGCAAGCCTTGGCATTGATCTGGGAGGAATAACCATCGGCAGAGGTTATCAACTCGCGGCGTTTGAGCTGGAGCACTCGCGCCTGTCGAGCAGTGACAGGTGAGAAGGCTGGTAGCTGAGGAGTGTGATGAAAGCTTGCTCGGACAAAATAACAAAAGCGACAAGCGAAATTAGGAAGAGGTGCCTCCGATGTCTCGTCGCCCTACAATAGAGACAGTATGTTCGACTTTTAGTTCGCACCTAGAGTGATCTTTATTTTACGGAAGTAACCGTGATTATAAACCATTTAATGTATCACAAAACGTTGAAAACAGATGTCAAAATCAATTTATAAAGCTATTACGTATTTAAAATCGATAAAGAACACATAAACTGAAAACCTCAAAAGACCTATGATTTCACAAGAGCCGCAGCTTAGCGGCCGAGCGCACTGAGGCGCTATGCTCGGACGCGCGACCCCCGTTCCCCGTCGGGGGTTCGAATCAAAAATGTTCAAATGTTTGTAGAGCTTATGAGACTTAACTACTGGGTCATCACTTCCTAAACTTAAAAACTACTTATGAACTAGCTAATACTAAATACCGCACAAATATCCATGCCCGAGGGGGGTTTCGAACCCCCGACCGTAGTACCGCGCAGATCGTGACTGGCGCGCTGCAGACCGCTCGGCCACTGCGGCCGGCGGGTTCAAAGCCCCCCTCGGGCATGAATGTTTATGCTGTCTTTAGTATAAGGTAGTTCATAAGTAGTTTTTAACTCTAGGGACTGATGACACCGCAGTTAAGTCCCTTAAGCTTAACAAACATTTGAATATGTAGTTCACAAGAGGCATTAAACATAACAGGAAGCACCTTGAAGAGGTTAAGATATTAAAAAAGATCAAGTGATGCTATTGTGCTCATCAGAAACAAAATTACACTGTTATAAGCGATAACCTTGCCTCTTTCATGGGTGCTCACTTAACAACAAATACTTGTAGTTAAATACGGACATTTATGTTAACTTTAGGTAGAGCACACATGTTATAGAGGATATGGTAAATGGCTTCTAGAGGCAGTTTGTAAATCCTTGTAAAGAGTTTCGGGTTATTATTTCGCGATCGTTGAAAGTGTGTATATCACAGGCTAATATTACAAACTAATTACAAGAACAACCCAGTGTCTACTGCCCATGAGTGCTCGAACTTTCTATGACGGACTTTTACTACATTTGTCGCAAGCTTTGCTGTGGCTTACTTCAAATACGATGTGCAGTGTCCATGCTTATCGATAAAACTAAGCAAGTGCCCTCGCGACATGTATGAATGCCTGAAGGAACGGACACTGCGGCTACTACAGCTGTCAAATTAAATACATGAAAGTTATTCGTAATTGTGAATAGCCCCGCGGAAATGGCCGCGCGGTCTGGATCGTCGCCGCGCGTAACGGCCGCGTGGTCTAAGGCGTCATGCTGTGGACTGAGCGGCCGTGATCGCTGCAGGTTCGAGTCCTCCCTCGTGCATGCGCGTGTGTGTTCCCCTTAGTATAAGTTAGTTTAAGTAGTTGGCAAGTCTACAGATCGATGAGAAGAGTCGTTTGGTGCCATAGAAATACTAACGTTTTTTTTGAATTGAGAAAATGTATCACCATCAACTGACAACGTATGGCATACCGAGGTTTGGGGCGATTCGGGAGGCGTGCACGGGTAGCGTAATGGCAACGCGAACGCTCGCCGAAAGCGGAGAATGTGAATGCGAGGCCCGGTCTGGAAAAAATTCTCATGTCACCATTAAATCATACACTTGATGATAATTAATATTCGCAACAGCGAATAAGTTTATTGTATTTAATGCCTGCATATATGAAGTTCTATTGAAATATATGGACAATGCATATCGTACCAGCTAACTAATATTATCGGAGTCGTAGCAGTGAACTTGAGATGAAGCAGTGAACCATCCGAAGTTTGATTTGAACACGACAGTGCTTTACCACGTCCTTTTCCGAGGTGATGTGCTGTTGCTTTATTCCAACCTGTGATCCGTCACCCAGCCATTAATTGGAAATCCAGAGTTTAACGTGGATTCCGAACTACGGTGCAACTCGACATTTTTCAAGTAACAACATTGTCAGAAGGGAAAAAAAGTCCCGAGCAAAGGGTAAAAATCCTATGAATGAGTGGGAACTGAACCCGAGGCCTTCTGGTTCACAGTTTGGCACGAGGATTCTGCCACCGAACCAGAGCTGGAGCTGAACATGAACGTTGTACATCTTTCCATTCGAACGCGTTGCTGAATCTTGACAACTCATACCCCTCGCTCCATATGGGTAACGGTTGACTGTCGCCAGTACAATATTCTGCACTTCAGCCAAATTAAATTTAAACCAAACAAAATAAAAAATATCAAACATACCCCCACCAGGGGTCTCACGGTTCTTTCGTGAGTACGCGCGTGGCGAGCACGGGGCCCCGAGGTAATGCAGTCTTTCTTCCTTCTTTACTCCACGGACCGCATATCCTGTCCCTTCTCCTCCTGACTCTCACTCCTTTCCCTCCCCACCGGGGGACTGATAACCTTTGCTGTTTGGTCCTCCTGTCCCAACCAACTAATCAAACATTGGGAGATATATGTACATACACTAAGTGATCAACAGTATCCGGGATCAACCAGAACATAATTTTTTTCATATTACGTTCATTTTAATGCCAGGTACTCCATATCAGCGACCTCAATAGTCATTAGACATCGTGAGATAGCAGACTTGGGTCAGGTGTTTGGGTGTCACTTGTGTCAGACGTGTGTACGCGAGATTTCCACACTCCTAAACATCCGTAGGTCCACCGTTTCTGGTGTGCTAGTGAAGTGGAAACGTGAAGGGACGTGTACAGCACGAAAGTGTATATGCCGACCACGTCTGTTGACTGACAGAGACCACCAACAGTTGAAGATGATCGAACAGTATAATAGGCAGGCATCTATCCAGACCATCACACAGGAATTAAAATTTGCATCAGGATCCGCTCCAAGTACTATGACAGATGGGGAGGGTGGAAAAAATAGGATTTAATGGTCGAGCGGCTGCCCATTAGCTACACATCACGCAGATCAATCCTAAACGACGCCTCGTTTGGTGTATGGAGCGTAAACATTGAACGATTGTGGTGGTGGTGACGAGTGTGGTATCGCATATGTCCAGTGAACGTCATCTGCCAGTGCGCGTAGTGCCATAAGTAAAATTCGAAAGCGGTGGTGTTGTGGTCGTGTTATTCACCTTGTTGTTTTGCGTAGCTCAAATGTTTGTATGGTCTATGGGACTTAACTACGGAGTCATCAGTCCCTAAACTTACAAGATACTTATGAACTAACTAAGACTAAGGACGGCACAAATATCTATGCCCGAGGGGGGATTCGAACCTCCGACCATAGTGGCCGTGCAGACCGTGACTGAAGCGCCTCAGGCTCCTCGGCCACCGCGGCCGGCTTTTGCGTAGCACTATCACAACAAAGGCGGAGTGGTTACACGACAATAACATCCCTGTATGGACTGCCCTGTACAGAGTTCTGACTTGAATCCTACAGAACACATTTGGGATGTTTTGGGACGCCGACTTCCTGCCAGGCGTCACCGACCTACACCGGTACCTGTCCTCACTGCAGCACTCCGCGAAGAAAGGGCAGCCATTCCCCCAAGAAACCTGCCAGCACCTGACTGAACGTTTGCCTGCGAGAGTGGAAGGTGTCATCAAGGCTAAGAGTGGACCAACTCCATATTGAATTCCAGCATTACTGGTGGACGGCGCCACAAACTTGAAAGTCATTTTCAGCCACATGTCTGGATACTTTTCATCACATAGTGTATTATTAAAAGATTTCAGAAGGAGAAAGCAATGAATATGTATATTTAAATGACATGTATGTATTCCTTCAGTCTGATTAATATAGCTACGCCATTTCAAGTGGGAGACACTGGAGCATCTGCCCAATAGACGTGATCTCTGCACATACCATTACCACTCCTTCGGTGTTATATAGAAGGCCTCGATGATTCTTGCCAGACGAGGTTGAGCAGACATTTCGGATTCGAAATTTCCTGTGCGCTTAAAACTGTGTGCCGGAACTGGGATTTGAACCTGGTACCTTTGCCTTTGGCGGGCAAGCGCTCTACGACTGAGCTATTTCGGCGCGCTTAATATCCGGCCCTCACATCCTACTTTTCAAACATCACGGAAGTTCTCCTGCGAACCTTGCAGTTCTTGCATCCCTGGAAGAAAGGATATGGTGGAGACATAGCTTAGTCACCGCCTAGGGAATGTTTCCAGGTACTCTGGAGTGGAGTGTGCGCTGACAGAAAACTTCCTTGTAGATTAAAACTTTGTTCCGGAACCAGGATTCCGGTACCAATTTAATAATTAACTTTGTGGTAATCGTAAGTTTTCGATACATTTAGTTAGCTATTAATTTTATAGGACTGAAACTTTGTTTGCAGTGTTTAACTTGCTGCAAATCTATAAATCGTAAGAAATATGTGCTATCTGAGTGGTCCGATCCCAAGTGACCACACGGCTGTAAGAGTATATCCAGCATTTCAGCTATGTGGGAGCAGATGGGGACGGCCGGGGACTTTACTTCTTTTCGTATAGAATAACGAAAGTGTTTTGAGTTTTCACGACAAACGGGTCTGAGCACACTTCCTTCTATGCTCTGGTTCTCTTAAGATCTATATGAAATTACGTACAGTACGAAGTACTTCTCCGTATTTGTTGGTACCTCATTGAAATCTCAATCCATGGAATGGAAATCAGGCCTTCTGGGAAAAAGTCTCCTGTGGTTTTTTATAATAAGTTTGTAGTTTCAGCCGTACTGCTCGCATTTGTCTTATCATTTGAGCTGTCCCCTTCTGCCACAATTACATACCATTGGACTTGTATTAGCACATCGTAGCAGTGGCACAATAAATTGCCTGATTCCCAGCATGCATGATTACTGCAGTCGATGAACACAGGCAAGCTTCAAATTCCATTCAGTATAATTTTTAAGAAAAGTGAATTAATTTACGGTGAAGCTCTGCAATGTGGTGAAGCGTATGATGTAGACAGGAAACGTAGGAGATTTTATCTGTGAGATGTATATGTACTGCAAGAACGTATTGTTCAGATTTGTCATAATAACTGAATACTTGAAGCCAGAGAAGGAAATGTTTACAATGACTAATCAGGTAATTACACAAAGCCGTACGTATTAAACAACGGGAAACCAGTTTACTGCTGGAACTGTCGTCTATTGCATTTATGAGGAGACAAATACAATAGCGTCATAACTAATTAATCCAGTCCGTGACATGAACCATTGACCACAATTACATCATGTCAGTATATTTTCTGAACACGTATGATTGTGTGATTTCTTTCTTCCTGCACTTATGATGAGTACATTGTTTATCTTTTTTCTGTTCTTTTTTTTCGACTGTAACTCCCACACCTATCTTTCACTTGAGAACACGAAGAAACGTCAGACACTTCCACAGGATTTACGCACGACAACAGTTCGACTAGTGATGCAGGAAGAGTGACAATGGAAGGATATTTTAAACAGCAGCAACATGCGTTAAGCATTTCGTATACGGATTATCACACAAACCCAACACTCTCAATCTTAGCGCTTGGTTTATTGTGGCGGTGCGGGAATAACAAGGGAATCATTTACACAGAAACAGGAGTTTCTCTATCTGAGCAAACGTTTCCGGACAGCTTTTAGTGGACACTAAATTTTTCTGTTCCACGATTCGCCTTTAAAATGGATTGAAATGTTCCAAGGAAACCTTTAGTAAGTGCCCTGAAGATCTTCCCCAAGAGCTTGTCACTCTGTTCGGAAGGAGTGGGAACGGGTTTGAAGATGATTGGTACTTTATGAAATCTCCTTGCTTGTTAATAACAATTTTAATGAAAGTCCAGCTCCAGTTGCAATTAGTTGTGCTTTATTTAAGCCCACACTACCGGTTTCGGCCTCTATGTTAGGCCATTTTCAAGTGTGACAGACGTTATGCCATAGAGAAAGCAACGTCAAGTTAATAACAACACAATTACTGGCACCTTCATTCCTTTATACTAGCCGGTCCACTTCTCCTGACATCTAGTAGCCTATTCAGTAATATATAGGGAAATCGTAATGCTTATATTACCGGAAAGATTACATAATCTGGAGTACAAAATAATGAACGTGACGGCTAGTCCTGAAGGCTGTTAAGCAGCTGTTTTCTCGTTTTAGCATTGAACCTTTCATGAACAAAATATTGTCAGTATCCATAAGATGTGGAACAGGCTAGATATCCTCAGACTTCAGGATGAATGTAATAATTCCAATTTGAATGGAAATTAAGTGCAGTCAGGTGTTAATACTACAGAACTCTCAGTTTAAAGATCATGGATGCAAAGTATGAACATGAATTATTTATCGAAGAGCAGAAAAACTGGTAGAATCTATTCCTAGAGATGATCAGTTTGGATTTAGGAGAAGTGCATGAACACGTAAGGCAGCAGTCACGACGTATCTTAGAAAATAGAATATGGCAAGGCAAACCTACATTTATAGCTTTTGTAGACTCGGATAAAGCTAGTGACAATGTTCATTTGAATACACTCTTTGAATTTATGAAGGTAGCAGGGGTAATATATAGAGAACGAATAGATATACACAACTGTACAAGGACCAGGCAACAGTTACATGAGTTTAAGGCCGTGAATGGGAGGCAGTGGCTGGGAAGGGAGTAAGGAAGGATTTTAGCCTTTTCTCAATGTTACTCGACCTATACTTCGAACAAACTGGGAATGGAAATGAAGAAGAAATTTTGGAGACGTTGTCAAATTTCAGGGAGAAGGTATAAAATCTTTGCGGTTTACCGATGCCATTGTAATTCTGTCACAGGCAACAAAAGACGACACAGCAATTGAACGGAAAGGACAGTGTTTGTAAATAGGGGTATGTGATATGCAATGAACATGAGAAATGGAATGTAGACAAATGAAATCAGACAATGCTGAAGGAATTTGATTAGGAGACGAGACAGTAAAATTAGTAGTTGGTATGGTATTTGGACGGTAAAATAACTTATCACTGCTGAAGCAGAGAAGATATAAAATACAGGATGGGTAAAGGAAATACGGAATTTCTGACGAAGAGATATTTGTTGACAGAGGATATTAATTTTAATTTTAGGTAGTCTTTTCAGAAGGCATTAGATGTAGTGTAGCCTTGTACGAATCGAAACGTGGAGTATAAGTTGTTAAGAAAAGAAGAAGACGGAATACTTCTAAATTTGGTTCTACAGAAGAATGCTGAAGATTAGACGAATAGATCGTGTAAATAAGCAGGAGGCACTGAACAGAACTGGGTGACAAAGGAATTTGTGGCATATCTTGACTAAAAGAGGTAGGACTCATTCAAAGGCATCAAGAGATGCTCAATTTAGTATTGGAGGGAAGTGTGTGCGTGTTTGTGAGAAGAGGATGTGTTAAAAATCTCTGAGGAATGAGAAGAGGCAAGAACAGGTAACAAGTGCAAATGGATGTGGGTTGCAGTTGTTTTTCAGAGATGAAGAGGGTTGCGCAGGACAGAGTAGTGTGGAAAATGTATCAGAGCAGATTTCTCGGTGAAGACCACAACAAAAACCATAGCATGTTCCTCCTTTCTTTAAACTCATAAATAGTTTATACCTCTGTCTGTACTAGTCCACCACTAGTGTTACTCTGACGTCTACTCGCGGTACTATTTCCATCTACATTCATACTCTGCAAGCCACCTTATGGTGTGTGGCGGAGGGTACTTTGCGCACCATTGTCACATCCTCCTATTCCAGTCGCGTATGGTTCGCGGGAAAAAAATGATTCCTTTATGCCTCTGTGTGAGCCCTTATCTCTCTGATCTTATCCTTGTGGTCGCTTGGCGACATATACGTAGGAGGAAGCAATATATTGGTTGACTCATCATGAAACGTTCGGTCTTGGAATTTTTACAAAACCGCGTACCGCGATACAGAACACCTCTCTTGCAGCCCGTAACGAAGCGTGCTGCTCTCCGTCGGATCTTAGTATGCCTTCGATTAACCATATCTGGTTCGGATCCCATGCTGATCCTATGCTGATCCCACGCTGATGAGCAATACTCAAAAGACGGCCGAACGAGAGTTTTGTAACCCACTTCCTTTTTCGCGGGCTTCACTTCCTCAGGATTCTTCCTATCACTCTCAGTCTGCCATCTGCCTTGCTGACGACTGATTTTATATGGTTGTTCCATTTCAGATCGCCCCTTATGTGTCCTTCCAGATATTTTATGGAAGTAACTGCTAGTGTATAGTTATATAATAAAGGATATTTCTTTCTATGTAAACGCAGCACTTCACACTTGTTTACGTTGAGGCTGAATTGCCATTCCCTACACCAGACGTCAATACGCTGCAGATCATTCTACATTTCGCTACCTTTTTCCAGTATCCCGACTCCTCGATGAACTACAGCATCATACTCGAAAAGCCTCACTGAACTTCCAACGTTGTCTACGAAGCCATTTATATGTACTGTGAAAAGCAAAGGTCCTATAACATTCCCCTGCGGCACGCGTGAGGTCACTTGGACGTCTGAAGACTTCTCTCCGTTGAGAATGGCATCCTGCGATCTATTAGCTAGTAATGGCTTAATCCAGTCACACAGTTGATATGATATTCCATATGGCTGGCACTTTGCTCATCAGGCGACGGTATCGAACGCTTTCGGAAGTCAACTATGTTGTGGACACCTACCGTTGAACGAAGTCTGCAACTAAAAACAGAGGTCTTAATGAAACGAAAAGAGAAGCACACTTGCTGGCTCTCTTCCTTTCATAGTTAGTTCTTACAGCATGAAGCTGCTTTTCTGGTGACTCACCGCCAATTGAATTTTAAGACAGTGGAAAGTGTGGCATGTCATGATGATTCATTGTCCACAAGTGTCGTATATGTGGAGGAGCAGCTTCAAGGCGAGCCCTCTTCTGTCATTCAGCTTCAAGGTGCGGTAGCTCTAGTTGTTCAGGCTGCATTTCATTTCATTTGAGCGTACCACACATCAATATACTATCACTCAACTTCATGCGCAGTTAAAAGAAAAAAAAAATAATAGAAAATGAAATTTCTGTATCGTACACCCGAAAGCAACGTAAGAATATTTTGAGGAAAGATCGAAATGTATATCCGGACAGACGAATTTCCATACTAGATTTATAATGAACAAACAGAATTAAAGTAAAACAGTGCAGAAAAACTAATTGACTTCCAAAAATAGAAAGTATAATTTTTAACAATACATGGAGAAAACAACGGTACTCCCAATAGAAATTTTATCGTTCCACATAAATAACGAAATAAGTATAGAGTAATACTACCTTTTTATGTATCTTTTATCTCTAAAATTTCGCAGATGTGAACTGCTAATTCACTGTAAACATAAGAAGTGAAGAAAACTTGCCGTACTTAGAGCTTCCCCATCCCCATTAAAGACAAAAACTTATCTGTCAAAGTCATATAAACGTATTTTGAAAACAGGTGTGTGAAAAACGAATGGATGACAACACTGTCTAGGGAGCGGACGTCTTAAATCGTAAAAGAGGTACTGGCGATGATTCGAACCGCAGCTCGATCTGGATGTTGGAGCAGCGCACTGAGAGAGGTACGGTCGTGGGTACGGTAGTGTGTAACCTTACACGTGCCTCTGTACATTGCGGTGAACTGTATGACGTGACAGTGTGGCCAGCTCCTTGTTTTCATACACGTCTTTCCAAACTGCATCCCGTCTCAGCTTGCTAGATTAATCGCATGCCGACCTCTAAAAGCAGCATTTTTTCTTCACCCGTAGATGCTACAGGAGTAGTCTGTGTTGTCAAAGAAAAGGTAGTGCAAATAAAAAATAAGTACAATGCATAATGTTCTGAGAAATTTCCAATAGCACTGAAGCTAAAAAAGAATCTCAACAGACATCACGAGACACTATCTTGTGATGCTCAAAAATAGCTATCTATCGGAACAGACGAAAGCTATCAACCTTATATTTTAAATAATTTTACAACGAAAATACTTCACATTTTGTATTTAGCTAATAAAAAAAATAGTACAACAGAAGCGAAAAAATAGTGTCACTCACTGACCTATTGTATGTTGTGGGCCCATGTAACAGCACGAATTTTATACTAATTTAGTATACATGGTAATATTGTTTCTGGGGAATTATGAAATGATTTCATCAACAGAACAGTTGGTCTGAATACTCTTTTCAGAGAACCAACAAGTGCAGATAAAGAATAAACAAAAAGAATGGTATAACAGTGCACATAAAGAAATACAAATTGCTCTATAGTAAGACTGTGAGTAATGTAATATTTTTCGTCTCATGTTGTATTTGCTTTCCTAAGGCCAAGCAGAAAAAATGCAATGAAGTCGTGTTGTATATTTGCTGAAACATTCCTGAATCCTTATTTGCCAAAAATTTGTCACAATTTACTTAGAGAAATAGCTTCGTCGGAGCTGGAAATGGCTACGTTCTAATATTTGAGCACAAATATCTACGCAGTTTTTAAATCTAGCTGAAATGGTCTAAATTTTTGTAAAAATAACCTGAGAAAATACACAGTTCAATATTAGAATTAGTCGCTCCTAAAGCACGTAAGATCACATCTTAATTTTTTACGAGAGAAGTGTGTTGGGAGAATAGAAAGGCAATGGTTCCTGTTGTTTATTCAAACGGATTTATGTGAGGAATTAATGGACTTATATTTGTTCAAACATGAGAGAACGAATTTTGTATTGAGTACCGAATTTTCCACATTATATATCACTGTTAAGGGACCGATAGTTGAATGAGTTGTCACCTGAAGCACACCAGTAACAACACCATTTTGAATAACCCAGCATATCCAGTCAACAGTAATAGATTCGATTTTTTTATTTAGACTAACGACGCTTAATCAATGGAAATTAATGAAGAGAAGCAGTACACATTAGATATTAATAAGAAGCTAAGTGTGCGTGGGATCTGTCACATCCACTCATACTGTGATAATGAAACAACAAAAAGATACACTGGTGAACTATAACAAAGATGTAGACATTTTATTTACAGACGGGTTTCCTGGTAGTTGTACAGAAACAACAGGAAACTCAACTCCTCTCCCCTTCTCCTACCACAAAAGGCTGTGTACTGGCGTAGCAGTCACAGTCTGCACGACCGCTACGGTCGAGGGTTCTAATCCCCCCTCGGGCATGGATGTTTGTGTCGTCTTTAGTATCAGGTAGTTCATAAGTAGTTTGTAAGTTCAGGGACTGATGACCCCGCAGTTTAGTCTCTTAAGCTTAATAAGCATTTGAACATTTGAACTGGCATAGCTTCATTTATATCTATGATAAATGTAAAGCATTTTGTGTACCCTGAACTATAATACGGTGTAGTTACAAAATTTCTATAATTTTGTTTTAGGAAACTATGTTTCGTAGGGTTCTTAATGTAAGTGGCTATTAGCACGAAAGCAGCATTTGAGATATGATAGAGTCATCACTAAAATACAAAAATGAGGTGATGGAAGACGTCTCCAACCTTCCGTTGATCTTCGTGAAACGTGCAGTTGTACAGAAAACAGGAAAAGTTACGAATTGCGGAAGACCAGCAGATAGCTCAAATAATGGAATCTGTTGCTCAAAATAATCAAAATTAATGCACTTCATTAAACTATTACATGTATTTCATTGCGGTATTCGTTTGGTTCGATTTAGAGCGAAAACTGCGCATAAAACTGATAGTTGAAAGGTTCGTTTAAAAAGAAGGAGATCTCACACATGTTAAAATCATATTTCCATCAGAAAGTTTAGCTTTGAATAGTAGTCGTAACAACATATTTATTCGTTTGAAACATATCTCACATGACGGTATCAGAACTAAAACCGGAGTGATTCCGTGTGATATGTGATCACACATTCCCCTGCTTTTCTTAGAAAAATGAAATATGAAATGTTCACACTGTATTCCCATGCCTCACATCGAATTGTATAATATTTTTACATTCAAGGAGCCTTATAGTCTTTATACATTTAATAAATGACATTATTACATGAATGTAATTATTTTACTGGACCGGTTTCGAGCACATGCTCATCGTCAGTCCTCCAGAAGATACATAAAATAGTCCATGAACGTTATGCAAAAAAGCCCTGAATTGGAAAACAAAGGGGAAAAATGAAACCATTTCCAATAATCTCAGTTTAATGTCTTAGTAAACATATTAAAATATTCTGAAGCTCCATAATAATTTGTATAGTTATTTTTAACGACTAAAAATTTCCACTGAATTAAAATAGAAAGGTCGTTTCTGGACTAAATTGCAGAGGAAGAGCTGAAGGTGTGTGGCGGAGGGTACCTTGAGTACCACTATCGGTTCTCCCTCCGAGTTTTATGAAGAAAAATAGAGAAAAATTTTTTCAGTTGTTTTGGTTGGAGATTCTCTATTAATATTTAGGTAGTTACGCAATACGAGAACATTTCTTTCATTAGCGATGTAACATATTCTTAGAGCTTTAAAATAATAACTAAATGATTTCCCCATCTTTAACTGTAAGAGAATGATCTAAATTTATTTACAGGATAGTATTATTATTCACTACTCGGACTGCATGTTAGTGAAGTTTGCAAAAGTGATACTGTCTCAATTTCGTTTCATATATCTTGAAGGAAGTCTTAGATATATGTAAGGTAATGCTACATAAACATTCTTCAACTCTTCCGCTGTAATTCTTTTCGAAACCGACATTATTAAGTTAATTCTGTATGACTTTATAACCGTTCAATTATTACTCTAAAAGTTTATTTTGCGGCCTTATTAATGACGTCATAATCCGGATTCTACGCCACGGAACTTCGGGGACTTTTCGTTTGTTAATTAGGACATGAAACTGAGACTAATGTAAAAGGTTTTTTGTATCCCCTATTTATTCCCATCCATTGCAAAAAAAAGTCCTGGACCGGGCTTATAGCTTATGTTGTGGGAATAGTACATGAGTTAATTTTTTTGAGCATTTTATGTTTTAAATCTTCTGATACATACTTAAATTTTACATTTATGCTATAATTGAATTTGGTTTAGCTGTTTATTAGGTTTCAGTTTTTTATTTATTTATTATTTTATGGCAGGGAAATCGTGTTTTATTAATCAGTGATAGTATTTATTATTTAAAATTTCAAACATGTCATAGATATTGTGATGTGTATTTCCACAATATTTGTGATCTTATTTACAACTATTGTGAAAATACATAAAAAAAATAGCCCATTAAGTGTAAAACGTGTCAGTTTCCGTAGTTTGAAGTTTGAAATATTTCACTTAACAGTTGTTTCATCTTTGGATGAAGATATTCGTATAATCAACGCAAAATGTATATCTTTAGGTCAGTTTGTTCGTTTACGTCATTATTCGGAATTTTTTCCCATACGAATATAAATTTGTAATTTTTTCAGAATGTTTAGATATTTGCCTTTATCACGAACGTGGAGGAATGACAGGAATATGCTATGTCTGTCGTTGCGTGATTTAGTTCTTTAAATGTGCACTGAATGATGAGACATTGCCTTCACTGTCGTAGATGTGTTCTCGGTATCTTATTTCAAAATTATTACCTGTTTCACAGACACATACATTTTACAGCCTTTACATGTTAATTTATGAACTCCAGAACTTGAAAATTCTGTTGTTTCTTCTAGTGACTGATATAAACGTTTGCTTACTGTGTTGTCAGATCTGAATCTTATTATTAGTTTTGTTTTTTTGCAATGCATACTGAATTTTGCCTGATAGCTGTCCCCAAGATGGTAAAACAACGTAGTTGGTTTTCTCTTAATTTCAGTACGTTTGAGTGTAATTTCAATATTAATTTCTGTTCATTCGTTCTGTTTATTTTGGTACTAATTTCGTCAGATACTGACAAAAGGTTTCGGAAATAATTTTGTTAAAAACTGACAAAAATACTACCAAAATAAACACAAAGAACAAAAAGAAATTAAAAGAGAAAATTACAGTAAAACGTATTAAAAATAAAGAGAAAACCAACTATGTTTTTAACCATACTGGGGCCAATTATCAGACAGAATTCAGTATGTTTTACGAAAAACAAAACTAATAATCGAATTCAGAACTGTAACACACTAAGAAAACATCTACATCACTCACTAGAACAAACAAGAAAATTTTCCAGATATTGAGTCTATAAATTAACATCTAAAAGTTGTGAAAAATTATATACCGATGAAACAGGTAGAATTTTGAAATAAGACGTGATAACATATTAACAACAGTGAATACAATCCCTCATTATTCAATTCATATTTGAAATAACAAATTGACGAATGACAGTCATAGCACATATTTGTCATTCCTATACATTACAGATAAAATCAAGTGCATAAACATTCTGGAAGAATTAGAAGTTTTTATTCACATGGAAAAAATCGGAATACTGTCGTTAACGAACAAACTGAACTAAAAAATTAACTTTTTCTATAATTTTACGAATATCCTGGTTCAAAAATGAAACAACAATTCAAAGAAGTATGACAAATTTCATACTATTAAAATTTACGCGTTTTATAACTTTATGGGCCATATTTTGATATATTTTCACAATTGGAGTAAATAAGATAGCAAATACCGACAAATACAGAGAAAATACACATCTCGATATACATGTTATGTTTGACATTTTAGATTACAGAAAGTGTCATTGATTAATAAAATACAATTTTCCTGACATAAAATGAAAATAAAAACGTGCTTAAAGATGAACAGCTAAAACAATTTCGATTATATCTTAAAAATAAAATTTAAATAACTATCGAACGATTTAAAACATAAAACGAACAAAAAATTACCACATGCATTTTCCCCCTATATATTCTATGTAATATATAACTTGCATTCTTTATTTATTGCTGTATCATTTGCGAGACCGCTCCGCTGACGATGAGTATGTTCTGGGAACTGGTCTGCTAAAATAAATGAGTAGCCTATTATCAAAGACGGACATCTGTCGTTTGCCAGAAACTGAGATAAACGTCATTTTTTATTGCGTAACGTAGAGCTAATATATTTATAAGCTGATTTGAGAATTATCAACTTTAATACTTCTTGAAGGATTTATACCTGGAAGTGCCTAATATCAATTTGATTACTCAAGCATCCTCAAATTGTGTTTGAAAATACAGATGTCCGTCTTTGAAGTCGAAACATGTAGGTGTCCGCTTTTCATGTGAACACGCTTTCAGATGTCCGTTTTTGATTCAAAGAGATTCGCTTACTACTGACGAGAATCTTTTACAGTTGTATAATCTGGGAAGTTTTAGGAATATCGACATAATGTGGAAAATATTAAATTCTGAACTCTATAAGATATTGGAAAAATGAAGAACTACAATAATCATAATAATCTTATAATTTTATGTACAGAATGAAATGTTGCGTCACTGAATCTCTAAAATTATTAGCATAAGGTCTGTTGAAACTATCGCCAGCTTTTTCCTTAAATATCCTTACGTTATTTCTGACATCGAACTTCTTTCCAACAAGTGATAATTACGTACAATACACCTTACAATAGAACAGTGTAGTTTATAAGCTAGTCTTACCTTTGTTTCTTTTCAGTGTTTATTTTCCACTTTTTCAGGTTGTCTCAACCGCCTTCTAGATTTTCCTTCGAACGCTGGTTATATATTATGTTCCATTTAACTCGCTTTAAGATTGTTATTAGTCATAATACTATAAAAATTTATTGAAAAACTTAAGTATACGCCAATACGTCTTATCACCAGGCGTATAGTGTCGCCATGTCTGATTTGGTGCACACTGCTTCATTCAACAAGTGTCCGAATTTGATATCAAGCTGTTATGTAGGTGTCCGCTTTTGATGTATTTAACGTGTGATTAATCACATTTGCGTCAATTTTTGAAAAAAAAAAAAAAAAAAACTGACTTCACCAATGAAAAGGGCGGAAAAACGTCCTTTGGGGTCGACTGCTAACTAAATTTCTACAATTAGATCAGATGTCCACGTTTGATATTAGGCTACTCAAATACATAAAAAAGAAGCGATCTAGTCGTTATATTTCTGTAATAATGTCATGTATTAATGCCTAATACTTACTTTAGTGCATATTGTACATATGAAACCTATTAATAAAACAGTGTATTAAATTATATTGCAATGGTACCTGTGTTACACTGAATGTGCCAGCAATAAATTTAAGCAATTGAGTGTAATTTTCTCTAGACAAAGCAAGACACAAGACGCGTAAAATATTAGAAAAACTTTTGTTTCTGAATTACTGTTGAAATAAATATTTAAAATATTGTAAAAGTGAGAAACTCATAATAAATGTTTCGAATGTCCGAAAAACCCTCAAGCGGCTACATATCCATTTGCTGTTTGCTCATTGTTTCTTGCATATGCAGGGGGATGACTTGAAGATAACATACAGAACGTTACTTAGCTGTTAGTCACAACATGGTACGTACTGTACAGCGTGACTAACAAAATGACAGAAAAGAATTGGAGCCCTAGCATACATAAATCACATCCTCCCTCGTGTTTCTATGTATACCTACTGACGGAAGGCCTTGTAGACTGCAGATCTTACGGACAGGATCAGTCCTACTGTTGTCTACTCTCTCCATTGAAACAAACGTCCCTTAGTAAAACTGACCACAGATATAACTAATACCTCTTACCAATACCGCTGTACTTTTACTAAATTATATGACACCGTAAGAGCGTTGGTTGAAATATTCAAGAAGTATTTCTTTATAAATAAACGAATTTGAGTTTATCTGTGAAGCTTATAAGAATGGATAAAATAAAGAGAAACATCATGGAGGACATGTACAAGAGAAAATATGTTATCATATTTTTATATTGTATGCACCAGTGACACACCGACAACCCACTAAACGGTAGACTTATGAACTACCTTATACTAAGGACGTCACAAACATCCATGCACAAGGGGGGATTCGAATCCCCGACGGAGAACGGCTTCGCGCATCGTAGCATAGCGCCTCAATACACTCGGCCGCTCCGCCGCAGCTCCGAAGTAAAGGCAGGCGGATTCTCAGGTATATGTTAGACAGCAGTACACGAGAAAGCCAAGGCGATACCTAAAGAAGTAAGAAATGTGTGTGGCCAGCTGTAGAATCAAAGGAAATCCAATTAAAACACCGGAACATGACTCAGGGGTCGCCTTCAATGCCCGTGCTGTAGAAGGGACGTTAAATCCTGATCTTCAAATGTTAAAATGTTTGTTAAGCTTATGGGACTTAACTACGGGGTCATCAGTCCCTAAACTTACAAACTACTTATGAACTAGCTACAAGTAAGGACGGCACAAATATCCATGCCCGAGGGGGGATTCGAACCCCCGACCGTAGTGGCCGTGTTGACCGTGACTGGAGCGCCTCAGTCCCCTCGGCCACCGCGGCCGGCTCCTGATCTTCCTTTCTTCCTTTAGAGGCGATTTGAAAACAGAGTTCCAAATCTCGAAATGTGCATAGTTAAGAACTCCAGTTGCAAAATATATCTAAAATTCCTACTGAGGGAAACTCAGACAGAAACCAATATTTAATTTCAAAGGGAAATTACACGGATGCAATAATAACGTGATGCCCAACACCTGTGAAAAGAACATTAAGAGAACATGGAGCGGTCACTACGACAAATGCAGCACAGGCACTTGAAACTGATACCTACTAACGAGATCAGTGCCTTAAGGAGACAGCCTGCCTCAATACGAATAGTAAACCTGAGAGATATTTTTAAAAATTCCTCTAAAATAGGTTAGTTTGGAAGCCAAGGAAAAACGTTTACTTAATGACAGTATCAACAGTAGCATAAAAATTTTGCTTGACCTCTTTCTTCCCTCTTATGAATTCATTTTCCAAGTCCAATTTTCACGGAATATCCTTCCTAGGTTTTTACTTTTAGGACATACTGATGGAGGTTTGAAATAAAGTTTTTTTTTTTTTTTTTTTTTTTTTTTTTTTTTTTTTTTTTTTTTTTTCCCTCGAAAGTCACACATTACGATTGATGTTGACACAAGAGCACCGAAATCGCTCACAATAAAAGAGCGGTCTAATTAAAATTCTTGTTAACAGAGCCAAAACAATAATTAGCAGGCAGGACGCCGAATTAAAACACTTGACAAAGGCAGTCCAGAGAAATGGCCTTTCAAAAAAAAGAAGTAAATAGGTTTCTGCCACCAGATAAAAGTGTGCCAAAGGACAACGATAAAATACAACAATGGAAAACTACAGTATTTCTTTTCTCAATTCAGGCCGTATCTAATAAGATCCTAAATATTTTACAGTATCATTACATCACCAACTATTCCAAGCGCTGAGATCTGTACATCTACGTACATACTCTGCAATCCACCCAAAGGGAGGGGTACTCAGTACCACTACCAATTATTTGCTTCCCAGTTCCATTTCCATATAAAACGAGGGAAAAACGAAAATTTGTATGCATAAAATGTTCAAACATTTGTAAATCTATCGGACTTAAATGCATGGTTATTAAGGACAACACAAACACCCATGTCCGAGGGGGTACTGGAACCCCCCACGGCGAACGGCCGAGCGCACCGCAGCACTGCGCCCCAAAGCGCACGGCTAATCCACCGCGGCTGTATGCATCCGTACGAGCCCTAATCTCTCTAATCTTATCTTTGTGGTCCTTACGCGAAATGTAGGTTGGCGGCAGTATAATCGTTCTGCAGTCCGCCTGAAGTTCCGGCCCTCTAAATTTCTTCAGCAGTGCTTCTCGAAAAGAATGTCGCCTCCCCTCCAGCGACTCCCAGTTGAATTCCCGAAGTATTTCGATAACACTCGTGCAATGATCGAATCTACCAGTCACAACTTCGCCGTCCACCTCTGAACTGCCTCTATGTTCTCCTTTAAATCTATCTAGTGAGGATCCCAAACACTTACGCAATACTCAAGACGGGGTCTTACAAGCGTTTTATATGCGGTCTCCTTCACAGACGAATCACACGTTCCCAAAATTCTGCCAATAAAGCGAAGTCGACCATTCGCCTTCCCCACGACTGTCCTTATATGCTCGTTCCGTGTCTTATCGCTGTGCATCGTTGCGCCTAGGTATGTAATTGACGCGTCTCTGTCAACTCTACTAATGCAGTATTCGAACAATGCGGGATTGTTTCTTCTAATCATCTGCATCACCATACATTTTTCTACATTTTACGCTAGCTTTCATTCCTCACACCATCTAGAAATTTGGTCAAAGTCATTATGCATCCTATTACAGTCACGCAAATGATGACACCCTCATCTACACCAAAGCATCATCAGCTAACAGCCACCAATTGCAACTCATTTTGTGTGCCAGATTATTTATATAGACTGGAAATAACAACGGTTCTATCACACTTCCCTGGGGCACTTCTGACGACACCCTACTCTCTGATGAACACTCGCCATCGAGGACAACGTTTTGAGTTATATTACTTAAGTAATTTTCGAGCAACTCAGATATTTCTGTACCTATTGCACAAGCTCGTACCTTCGTTAGTAGTCTGCAGTACGGTACCGTCGCAAACGCCTTTCGAAAATCGAGAAATGTGCATTCTGCTTGTTGCCCTTCATCCATAGCACGCAAGATAACATGACAGAAAAGGGCAAGTTCGGTTTCACACGATCGATGCTTTCTCAATCCGTTCTGACGCATGGAGAAAAGCTTTTCCGTCTCAAGGAAATTTACTGTATTTGAACTGAGAATATGTTCAAGAATTATGCAGGAAATTTATGTTATTGATACCAGTCTGTAATTTATGGGTCCGTTCTGTTGCCTTTCTTTTTACGGGAGTTACTTGTGCGTTTTTCAGTCGCTTGGTACTTTGCGCTGGATCGAAGTTTCGCGATAAATGCAAGCTAAGTGACGTGGCAGTGCCGCCGAGTACTCTTTGAAAAAACGAATTGGTACCCCATCTGGACCAGTCGATTTGTTTGTTTTCAACTCTCTCAGTTACTACTCAACACCAGCTATGCTTATTACTATGTCCTCCATTTGAGAGTTAGTGCGACCATCAAATTAAGGTATTTTTGCATGGTATGTCTGCGTGAATGATTTCTTAAATGTTAAATTTAAATCTTCGGCCTTCATTTTGCTGTCTTCTATCATCACTTCAAAATGATCAACGATTGACTGGATAGAGACCTTTGATCCGCTTACCGATTTTACATAGGACCAGAATTTTTTCTGGTTCTCGACAAAATCTTTTGCTAAGGTATGGCAGTGATAGTTATTGTTTTGGTTTGTGCATTGGTCTTTCTAAAGACATACGAATCTCTGCTAACTTATGTCTGATTTCATTTGCATGACCTTTTTTGAACCGAGAGTGTAACTGCATTTGCTTTCTCAGCATTTTCGAATATTACTAATATACCACGTGGGTTCTTTCCCACCATAATCCACTTTGTCGGCACATATTTCTCCAGCGCTTTATTTGCAATGCATTTAAATTTTTCCCATAATTCCTCTACGTCCACCATACCGGATCTAAACGATCGAAATAACATGGATAAATTTAAGTTTAAGCGATGTCCATTCATTCCCAAAGTGGGACGCTAACAGTAGTTTATCCGCTCTTTCTAGCTCGAACTCTCTTAGGCTTCTTGACCGGTTTATTAACTTTGGTGGCCATTGACGCTATGACGACATCATGATCCCTAACCCCTGTCTCTACAGTGATATCTTTTAGTAGGTCTTGCCTGTTTGTAGCTGTAATGTCTAAATTATTTCCATTGCGTGTGGGCTCAGAACAGTGTTCGGATAACGTACTGAACAATAGTTCACAAGACTGTTGTCTGTAGCCCTTGCAGTGAAAGCATAGGCGTCCCAGTCTATACTCGGCAGGTTGAAGTCGCCCCCAACTAATAAAGCGTGATCCGGCTACCTTCGCGCTACTGATCGTAATTTTTTTTGGGATTACTCTAGCACTGTGACGGTGTAACTGGGTGGTCGGTAAAATCTCCAAACTGTTAACCTAATATCGGCTATACCTGTTACACGTGTCCAAACAAACTCAGTCACTCTCGACTTCGAGCTCAGCAGAAGGAATAAACGCGATCCTTTGTCGGCATGAGGGGCATATAAAATTCCTTGATAAGTTTTACATTGTAACTACAGAGAAAAATGTGAATACAAACCTCAAGGACTCTCAGAATTTTTGCCGTCTATAGACAAACATTGTGTATTCGTCAATCAGGAAAACCAGTGAAGTTAAACGAAACCAAAATCTTACCTACAGTGACGAACAAGTTTGCACTATTATTTACATAAGTCGACAAAAGAGAAGAAGCATTGGAAACGTTGTGATGTATGTATAGTGGTTATACGGTATCGATAGAAAAGTTTTATATCTGAGATTGATTATCTCGATCACAGCCTTTTCTGCAGCATCCATGTAACGCTCTGAAGACTGACATGACTATCGGCAAGACTCAACAGAAGCAATAGCTCCTCTAAAGATTTCCACCACAGGACTGGACGGAGCATGAAGAACCGCAAGGTATCATACACTAAGACCATACAATCAAAAATTCCAACCAGCAACTAACATACCTAGCCACGAAAATCTTGACAGAATGATCAAAAACTTATATAACTGAAAAACGGATGCGTACCTTATGACGAATCACAAACCTATTTCAGTAAAAATTTAAATATTTCTTTGTGAAAACCATTACTCTATGGAAGTTCCTTGCCGATTATTTCGAAAAAGTTCTCAGCCGATTCGTTTTAAATTTTTGCACTGCGTCGAATTCTAGTAGAAAAGGATTTTTGAGAAAGTTTCCACATTGTTATAATTTATATAAATATAAATGTGACATACATTCTCTACTTAGGTAGGTGAATGGAAGCGCGGACGTTTAACAATAAAACGTAGTAACAGATTTTCTAAGCATTGGGCAAGAACGTTTGGAGATATATCTGAGTTTAAACGTAAAAAGTCTCTAGTTTAGGCAGAATTGATAGAGGAATAAAGGAGGGGGAGGAATTGTCTTAGAGAAGGGGAGGGAGGAGAGGAACAGGGAGAGCGTGATGATGAGACAGAGAGGGAGAGGTGGAGATGCGCAAAAAAGAGGGGAAAGAAAAACTGAATGGATAAAGGGGACGGGGCAGGGGTAGCTGGACTGGGAGAGGGAGAGGGAGAGGGAGAGGGAGAGGGAGGGGAGGAACAGAGAAAACGATGGTCATTCAGTTAATTCACAATGCATTACCAAACTACACATATAAATGTGTGCTTCTCTTGTTTTTTGTTGTTTTCCATTTAATCTGTAATCCCCCACTGCAACCGCTAGTCATTCATAAAATTTCAGTCTGATCAAGGCAGGATAAAGATGTTGAAATAAATCAGAACTTCGGTATCATTAACACACAAAAACCTAGAAGAATAAACAAATAATTAAAAAACTAATCATCATGAAAAGGGTGTACACTTCGGTTGCTAAGAGGTAGTGTTGCTTCGTGCGCCGAGGAGGAAGGTTCTCTTGCTTACCTGTCAGCGATGAAAATATCCGAAAGCCTTTCTTTAGTGTTGTGTGTGCGGTCTTCTGTGTCATCGGCGTCGGCGTCGTCCCGTGTCGTAAATAGTTTGTGTTGCTGGTAGCGCCGTCTCCCACTCCATTTCGCCGACCATGTTTCTGTTCCGGGGAAAGGTAGCAGATCACCGAGGAGGACACACAGAAACTTCGATTTATGCCTTTTTTGGTTTAGTGACGGGAGAAAGCAGCCGGCTCCTTAAGAAATAGAAGATCGACTCGTTCTTCACGACTGCTACAAAATTACGACAGCTGTCGTAGATCTGTGAAAGAATGTAGACTTGGAACGCCAAGTGTATACAAAATACCATGCAGTGTCGAACATGAAAGTTGTTTTCGCATCCGTTATCCCGCCGGCCGCAGTGGCCGAACGGTCTGCGGCGCGCGAATCACAGTCTGCACGGCCGCTACGGTCGGGGGTTCGAATCCCCCCTCAGGCATGGATGTTTGTGTCGTCTTCAGTATAAGGTAATTCATAAGTAGTTTGTAAGTTTAGGGAGTGATGACCCCGCAGTTAAGTCCCTTAAACTTAACAAACATCCGAACATCTATAATGAAAAATAAATAAATAAATAAATAAAATAAAACCGTTATCCCGGAAAATCAGCAGTTGCGGAGCATGCTCTGAAAAACAGAGTATTGTGTTTGAATACACATCAGTTGTTACATGAAGAAATTGATGATGGGACAGTGTAATGAAAGAGGCGATCGGGTTGAAAATATGTGACAAAAGTCTTAGTAAAGATGTGGACTTGCACTTAAGCGCAGCTTGGGACCGGCCATAACGAAGTTAAAACGGGCGCTACCGAAACATTATAATACATGGCAACGTCGAAAGCACCAGTGACGTCACAGGAGCATCACAGCTTTAAGGGCGGCAACAGCATTGAATCGTCAGTCGCCACATGGCTGAGGAGAAATAGCTTGAATGTTCGTGAGTTTCGAACCTGACGTGGCTGGAAGCCGGAGAGAATTTTATCGGTCCTGTAAGATTTAGTTTTGATAAATGTACTCGTTCCGCGCAGCCCGGATATGGATATACATGACTGGTTCTTGGACACCTCGCCTATCACGTCTGACCAGGTACATAATGTCTACTTTGATGCTGATAGTTATGTAATTTTTGTCAATTATCTGGTTCCCTAACAAATTAACAGGCTGGTTTTGCATAATGATTTTCAAGTTTCATTTTAGCATCGTAACTCTTCTGTGAGTAACTTACTTCTTGCAGACGCGAAAGTACAAAATAAAAACGTACTTGTATTCAATATTCCGTCAGAAGTTGACATTTTCCTTAAGAAAATGATGTTTTCTTATCGAGATGGAAGATATACGACCTGAAAGCTGGTTGCCTCAACACCGGTAGCAATACTTTAACAGTGTATATTCAGAGATAACTGTAAAACATAAAATCTGCATGTTTGTGGTTACCGTAGTTGTGTAGATTTCAGTACGGGATGTGCTTTCTCTAAAATGAGAGTGCCCACCAAAAATCTGATTGTGCGTTGAGATTACTTGTAATAAAGTCATCGTTTGAACAGCGTCGTAAATTAACGCCAGCTGATATCGTCCCCTGCAACTGGTGCTATGTGTTCCGCGGTGCAGCAAGAAGACCCGCAGTCTACTGCTCGCTAATTACCGTCACTAGCCCTCGCGTCTTGAAGTTCAACGTGTTGTTGACAAACTGACATTGTCCGCTGGTCAAAACAGGACACCACTCACATAGGATAGTGATGAGCCTTTCCTCCCCCAGGGCCGCAAGAAAGATAGTCAGTCGGTTAGTGAGTCTCTTATCGCCCGATTACAATTACTTGCCTCCTTGCTACTTGACAGTTTACGCTCTGGAGCTGCTTTCCTCCAATCAGAGCTATAACGTCACTTCCGGACTGTTCGCCGTGGCCAAACTGCCACTTCAGTTAGAATTCCTTGCCTGGCTTTCTTTTTTGATGTATTTTGAGTCCAATTTATAGACTATTCTATATATTAAAAGAATCTACGAAAAATAAAGTCAGTCGGCCAGGTCAAACTACCCTGCCGATTTCCTTCAGTTTTTGTTTTAAACGAAAGGTATTCATCCACAGATTTGTCATCAAGTATCAGGATTAACTTAAGTCTCTCCATCCTTTAGTTTTATTCAAACTCGTTATCCTTTTGTCCTCGCAATGAATATTTTAATCGGTTTGTTCTACGATGCCTTCGGTTTTAATTAAAGTGCGCAGTTCAAAAAATGTTCAAATGTTTGTTAAGCTTATGGGACTTAACTACGGGGGCATCAGTCCCTAAACTTACAAACTACTTATGAACTACTTACGAACTAGGACGGCACAAATATCCATGCCCGAGGGGGGATTCGAACCCCCGACCGTAGTGGCCGTGCAGACCGTGACTGGAGCGTCTCAGCCCCCTCGGCCACCGCGGCCGGCGTGCGCAGTTCTTTTTGACCTAACAACACTCAGAGGATCAAGCTCTTTCATTTGCGCTTTTAAACACTTGCATTGATTGATTCTGAAGAAAGCTATACGTGAACACTCAACTTTACGTCTATTTTTTCACTAATTTTTTTTTTTTTTTTTTTTTTTTTTTTTTTTTTTTTTTTTTTTTTTGTCATTCCACTAACGGTGCGAAGTATTAGCACAGGTCCTCTAGTCTATTTTATTTTGCATTTCATCATGCGATAACCACACCAAGAATAAATGGTGCACAAAAATGCTAATGAAATACACATGTTCATACACAGCACGAACCAAACACCACTGCATCTCAGATCTTTCGCACTAGCTCCACTACAGCTGCCGCATTCAGCTATTATAATTAACATTACGTGAGCTTCATATGGTTTACACAAAGCAGAACTTTTTGAAAGCAGAAGACATCGTGCTTAGTAGCTAGTTATAAATAAGGATGTGTTTATAGCTTGTGACGTAGCGAAACAGTTAAGATCGTGGGTTCACGACCAGAAAGCTATTGGTTCTAATTTTGTCGTGGCTAATAACTTTATTTTAATGTTATCAAATTTGTGTTTGTTCAATTGTTTTATGCTTAATACTTTGCCACGTCTATTTCATAATCGTATTGACTTTCCATTTTTCCATACTTTTCATCGTGCAATTATATTGTCGATTAGATTTCGCGTATATCGTCAATAAGGTGTAACTATAAATACCTGGAATATTCACAAGCAACTGTATAACTGAGTGCCAAACAGCACTTTTTTTCCTTGCTTTGGACCAGCTGCCGTTGGGTATAAAGCTGGTCAATGTACATAGACAGTTGAGTTTAGCAATTACTTTTATTAGTGTTGTCTAATTCATTTGTTAGAGCGCTAAAAAACTTGTTGTTGTGCGCCCGAAACATCCTATCCTATCCTGATTACTTTTATGATGATTGGGATAGTTTAGTTACCCATTTTCGTAAATATTTAAATTTTTTACATGGTTGATTTTACCTAAATTTTTTAGTTACACTATATTATGTTTAAAGGAAGAGAAAGGGGGGAGGAGGTTGGAGAAAATGGATATAACTAAAATAAAAGAAACTGAAATGAAACTAAGGAATTCGGTATTTATGAAGGTTGCAGAAAGGAAGATAGGAAAGTCGGGGGTTGTAGAGAGGGCTGCGACCAGCCAGGATCAGAGGCCTCGGAATAAACCTCGAGCCCTGTGACCCTGGTGGGTCGCTGAGGGTAACCTGCTTATCAGGTCGTGACGCAGCAGTTCGTGTAGTCATCAGCCAGTGTGACGATATTTTGAGGCAGAGGCGTTCACTACCCTCTTGGCCAATGACTCAACCCCCCCCCCAAACTGCGACCTAACACCCCCACCAAACGGCGACCTACCCCCCTCCCCACCCGAACTATTTAGATTCCTAGTTTATGACGTAATAAATACGATTTTGCCACTTAATATTGAAATTAAATATAGTTTATTTCACGTTTTGCAAATTGTTTTATAAAGCCTCCCCCCAGGCTGGGCAAAAGTATTAGTTTTTCACCCCCCCCCCCCTTCAGAAATTTCAATGACGCAATTTGCGTCATGACCACCCCTGTGGGCACCTCTGTTTGAGGTAAACAATAATAGTCAGAAATTACAGTTTGCTTTTAGCGCTGAATCTGAAGATTTTCTGTCTTGAATTTTGCTCGTAGAGGATGATTTTTAATCGCCGTCAACAAAGCTAACGTGATCTCAGTTTTGCCGCGTTTAGTTGGCCGCTGTTTTATCTTATACAGTGCACATCGCGTGGTTGCGGTTATGTCAAGAGGTGAGTTTAAATTCACGGCTGCACAGTTAAATCATTGGTCTTTTGAAAGTAGTGCCGCACTCCCAACATACCTTTTAGCGATCGCTTCTAACACTGTTCCGCGTTATACAATATAGTAACAGAATTTATGAACCCCGCCCCCCTCCCCTTGTTTATGTCGCCTACAGCTGAGCGGTGGCTCCGGCTGTCTATGGGACAATACTGCAGCGCTACGTGTCAAACGTGAAGTAATTTTAATCGGACTATAGTACAGTACCGCTGGGTATACTAATACCATGTCAAGTACTGGCATTGCCAGTGTCCTAGCTAACTAGCTAATGTTCCTTCTGCTGAGAATACAACGTCGGGGTAGTTGAGGTTCTGGGGTTATCTTATACATCGATGAACAAACAGCAGTATACTCCTGAGGCACCTGCAAATCATTTTATCCCTTTGACGGTACCCATAGTAATTGTACCGGAAATATCTAATGTTGTCATATAGGTAGAAACACTTAGAAAAGTCATCTGGCGATCATTCTGTTGCGACACCGGACTTGTCTTAATGTGGAATGCAAATGTCGTATCGCGCAGTACCGGTTTCATCATTGCAACTGGATGACGATAAGGAGTCGCCGACGTACCAAACTACAGATTCTGGACACAAACGTATCCATCCTGAGCGTGCAGTGGTACATATACAACTGAAATGTAAGGATTCTGGAGTCGAGAAGGCTACCACCAGAACCTCGGACCCCTCACTACACACCAACAGAAATCTTAATGCTCATTTGATTTAATTTTTATGTTCAGTTGCTCGTCATTTCTCTCTGGTAATCAAAATATACAAAGTCATACGTTTGGTTCTGTGAACGTTGATAGGTGGAAAACGAAGTACGAGTAACGTCGTGACGTCAGTTTACTTACTATTCTTGTACGGATGTCGTGTTATTACGAGAAGTACTCCCTGGCTTTGGTATAGTGTTTAATGCAGTTGCTCCATTTCTGCGCGGAGTGATTTGATTTTAGGGATGGCATTCACATTGAAGAAACTAAAAGACTTGAAAATGATAGAGAGATAGGATGCAGCCTTTATAACCTTACCTGTCAACACTGATTCAGGAAGTTTCGTTGTAGTGAAACACAGCTACCTCTTTTCTCACATTAATAGATGAGTGCTATCGAAAAGGGATCTCATATCGATTCCATATTTCTAGATTTGCGAAAGGCTTTTGACACTGTATCTCACAGGCGTCTTCTAATCAAATTGCGTGCTCGTGGAGTATCATCACAATTGTCCGATTGGATTCGCGATGTCCTGTCAGAAATGACACAGTGCGTTGTAATTGAAGTAAAGTCATTTGGCGTTCCCTAGAAAAGTGTTATGGTGCCCGCCCTGTTCTTTCTTTTTATTGACGATTTTGGAGACAATCTGAGCAGTTCTCTTAGACCATTCTTGGATGATGCTGTCATTTATCGGTTAGTTAAGTCACCAGAAGATCAAAAGCAACTGCAAAATAATTGAGATAAGTTATCTGGATGGTACATAACAGGCAATTGACCAAGAATAAAGATAAGTGTGAAGTCATCCATATAATCACTAAAAGAAATCCATTAAACTTCATGTACACTATAAATCAGTCACATCTACAGGCCGTAAATTGAATTAAATTCCTAGGAATAATAGGTACAAACAACTTAAATCGGAAACAATATATAGGAGATATTGTCGGGAAGGCGAACCGAAGGCAACGTTTCATTTTAGAACACTTAGAAGATGCAACAGATCTACTAAACAAATAGCCTGCATTACTCTTTTGCATCCAATTTTGGAGTATTGCTGCACATTGTGGGATCCCCACGAAGAGGGACTGACGGATAGTTTAGTGAAAGTTCAGAGAAGCGCAGCTCGGTTTGATTTTCGCGATGTATGGAGAGAGTGACATGCAGATAATGCACGAGTTGGGGTGGAAATCATTAAAAGAAAGGCGTGAATCGTTGCGGCGAAATTTCTTTCACCGACATTCTCTTCCGAATGCGAAAATGCTTTGTTAGCACCCACCTATATAGGGAGATATGAGCATGATAGAAAAAGAGAAATCAGATCGAAACTGGAACGTTTTAGGTGTTCCGTTTTAGCTTGCGCTGTTAGAGGTTGGAACAGTAGAATAATAAAAGCCGATGAACCCACTGCCATGTACTTGGATGTGATTAGCCGAGTATTTATGTAGATGTACTTTATTTGGCCTGTTTCTTCTGTTTCTGGACGCACTTCTTCTTTACAAGAGGGAGATGTCGTATGCATTGCAGTTCACTGCAAAAATTGTCACTTTCTTTGAGACTGAAAGGTGTTTACGTCTGTAATTATCCAACCATCGTCAAATCCTCTTATATCATGCCACTTCTAGCAGCAGGATACGCAGACTTTATTTTTCGGGATTCACGTGTGTTGCGATACAGGCAAGTGACGTAATCCCTCTCAGTGTTATGAATCACCGTGCAGTGGCCGTGGAATCCGTAAAATTGTATCGATCACCTCGGCAGAACCTTCCCTAGATAGGGTGATAGGTGAAGTATGGGAATGTTGTCTCCGTTCAACTAGCCAATATGCCTCTCTGTTAGAATGGTAGGTTCAGATATCAAACTCGAGATCCAGGAAAACGTTGATACATTTCTCCCCTACTAGAGCGCAAGAAATTGGAGGACGTAATAATGTTACTGTTCACTCATTCGTGACTTATATGATTGCGCTCTCAGCCTCCACTGCGAACTGCTGACGCCTAGCAGGAAATGGAAAAGTAGTTACAATTGAAACTGCGCCAACTGGGAGGAAAACGGGTGCGAACCAAAGCGTATTCCTTGCTTAAAGATAAACACACTTCTTTATACCATCTGAATCACCATCAAAACGTCGTCGGCGACCATGCGTTAGATTTCTAAGATGGGGGGAGGTAATTTTGTGATACAGCAGAAAGACATATTACATGCCCTACATGACTACTACGTTGGTCTGTATGAGGATGAAATTTTGTGGAACACATTTTTTTATTGACATAGAAGTTTTCTGTGTGTTTATTGCCGACATGCGCTGGGAAGCCCTAGTGCGCGAATTTCGCTTCACCCTGAATATTATCAGCATTTTAGTCAAACATTAAACATAAAAACACAATGTCAATCAATACTAGTATTTTCCTTTTCACTAAAGGAACAATCATAACATTTTTCCAGTAATTCTAATTCGAACACCAGCTCTTAAGTTGAAATCTAACAGTGAGCTTCTACGGATGGATTTCGTTCTCTTCTTTGCGTAAAAAAGCAGCATCTACATGTAAGTTTAAATATCGACATAATTTTAGCTGCAAATTTACTCTGAGGAAAGAGAAATCGAGAGATTAATTTTGCTATGAAATAATGCAAATTTCCCGCTGTTGATGTATAAGTTCTATGTGTGGACAAGTTTCCGCCATGTCCACACAAAAATCAGTAAAACTACACAATCCTTTCCTAGCTGACGAGCAGTATAGTAACTTGATCTCACTACAGCTCATTTCGATGAGTGCTCCTCCTGTAACCTAAAATGAATTGTCATAGTGAAAATGTTTTGAAAGTTATTGTGACGTTTACATCTCTACTAAAATATAATGACTTTCTTCAGTCATACCTCATAAAAGCATTTTCAGAATGAAACTTTCACCCTGCAGCAGATTGTGCGCTGATATGAAACTTCCTAGCACATTAAACTTGTGGGCCGGAACCGGGATCGAACCTGGGACCTTCGCCTTTCGCGGGCAGTCCCTCTACCGTCTTATACCTTTGGCTGTGGCTAAGCCATGTCTCCACCATATCCTTTCTTCCAGGTCTGCGATTCATGTAAGTTTTGCAGGAGAACTGTGCAGTTTGGAAAGTAGGAGGCGAGGTACTGGCAGAAGTAAATTTATCAGGACGGATCGTAAAGCGTGTCGGGATAGCCAGACGGTAAAGCGGTTGCCCGCAAAAGGCGAAGGTCCCAGATACTAATCCCGATTTTTAAAATCATTTTATTTATAATACTGAGCATATAAAAAACGTATTAGGCATCCTGCACAGATATGTTGATGTGTCTAATCCGGTCATCATGCTACTTTAATCGCTTTAAAACAGCTACACTCCATTTTATTCGATGGTTCCACCGTAAATGGAAAAAGAAATAGACTATTTCACACATGTGGAGTTTTTACTCTCAGATACTAAAACGATTTGGCTGTATTTGAGACACAAATACGTTTAAGAAACGTTTCAGGTACTGATTTTGTAAGGGACTGTGACACACCGAAAATTGCCAAAGATGATTTCTGTTTTCATCGCCATCAAACAGTGCCAATTTGTACTCTGAAGTTGGGCATAAGCTCAGACAGGGAGAAACAAGTTGCCCGATTTCCAGGAAAACGTAAGCGAAACAATTGGCAGCTAATATCAATTACTTTGCCTGTTGTCTGTCAAAACATAATTTAGGGAATACACTGAACTTCTGTTCAGTATAATAAAAAAAAAGTTCTTAGGAAATAGACAGAGGCTTACAATCAGATATCCGTACCACTGTTCCTCCTCAAGAAGTCTATGACTTGATTTTTATTCAGAAAATTTAAGAATAAGCAACCCTGGTGTCGAAATTACAAGGCGACGCTCATATAAGGAAGAAGGGAAAAGGTTATGGTGCCGATAAATTTTAACGGTTGTATATCGTGCAGTAATATGGACCTAAACTGGTGCGGCCGCGGTGGCCGAGGGGACTGAGGCGCTCCAGTCACGGTCTGCACGGCCACTACGGTCGGGGGTTCGAATCCCCCCTCGGGCATGGATATTTGTGCCGTCCTAGTTCGTAAGTAGTTCATAAGTAGTTTGTAAGTTTAGGGACTGATGACCCCGTAGTTAAGTCCCATAGACTATACAAACATTTTTTTTTGCAGTAATATTCGCTTTCTATAAAATGTTAAAATCCATTATAACAGAAGTTTATTTTTTAACTTGTGCAAACTTCTTTATCACCAGTATTGACCAATCTGAATGAATTTTTTGCAGAAAGTAGACTAGATGTGCTTGCATACTTCTGTGCATTAATTTTATCGAACATGTTACTTGTTTATCTTATGATAACAGATAAGTACCAATAATTAAAGAAAATTTAAGGCTGAAATTTTGAAATAAACACCGAAAAAGTATTATCAATATATCTTCTAAAATGAATGCACAGGACTGTTGAACTATGTCTTGTGAAAAGTACCTACAAAATCAGTCATTTGCAAGTACCTAAAGTTGGTTTTCTGGAATAATATTAAAGCAAATTAAAAATTCCGAACTTGAAAACCATTGAAGTTATGGATTTAAAACATTGGGGGTTGCTACATCTTTAAATGGTAGACAAGATTTTGTAATTTGGTTGCTGTCACCAAAGTAGAAAAAAAGTTAAATTTTTGGATGGAGTCTCCAGTTAAACATTTCGTTGTATATCTTCTAATATATAAAGCAGACTGTCCGTATATTTGTACGTGTTGCATACAAATCTACAGTTTTGTTCCAATCTTTATGAAATTTTGTACACGTAAGCTTCAATCCACGAGGACGGTCGCCGTAAGTGTAAGAATCACATACGATATATAGTTCACGAGATATGACATCATAAACAATGAGATGCGCTAAAAACTGCTGCATTTTCCGACAATGCTGCTAATTTTCTCCTAAACCATTGGACCGATTTCAACCAAATTTGGTACACACGTTCCTTACCGTGAGGTAACAATTGCTGCATGGTTAAGAATCACATAAGGCACATTGTTCAAAAGATATTACGTCATAACCAATAGTAATCGCAACAAATGCCATATAATGCGGCGAGACTTTCGAAATACACTGTATGAGAATGACAGTACTTAGCGACTTGCAACAAACTTTAAACATAATTTCACACCTTTATTATACCATAGTAAAATGATGAAAGGAAAAAAAAATTGTCGCTTACTACTTTTTCCCTGTTTATAGAGTAAAACTACGGCTCTCGGCATGACGTTACAATTTATAATTTGAACATTACAAATTGCAGCGGCAGGAAATTTTACAGACAGTAGACACATATATAGATGAATGTAGCTTCTAAATTGTATCACAGTACGACACGTAGTTCAATAGATGTGAGCACATAAACAGTAACGTAACGCTGTTCATGGACTAAAACTACGGCTTTATGTATGACGTTACAATTTATAATTTCTACACTATGAATTGTAGTCGCAGGAAATTTTACAGACAGTATACACGCATGTAGTTGCGTATACCTTCTAAATTGTATCGCAGTATGACACGTAGTTCATGTGATATGACCACATAAACAGTTGCGTTCATGGAAAACCGGCGCATCACGAACCAACTTTTAACCAATTACTTCTTTTCTACTAATTGAATTCCCAAGAGATTTTACAGGCATACAGCCCTTATTCAAATTAATATCCACCTCAAAAATGGCAGGAATAAATAAATAAATACCCGGGAAACGCCGGGTTTTCAGCTAGTTTGATTATAAATCTACGCGGAAACCTAGTTATGATCGTTGCTCTGAATACAGCACATTGTTGGCACTTCTCGTCCTCTTCCAGTGTGCCGTGTTGTGCTCTCACATCCCAGACGGCGAGAGAGCCCAAAGGTATAGTACCTGCGGCAGACAGGCCTGTGAAACACCACTGGCCAGTACATGGCTTCTGAGCAAGCGTCAACACATTATCTTTCCGGGCAAGGGTAACTCCGTGCAAGTGTCACAAACTCCGACATTCCCTTTCCCTCCTTCACAAAATTGTAATGCACGATACTTACGTTTTATGCAAAGCATCTTAGATACTTAGGTCTTTCCGCGTCCCCCGATGTTGGCTAGGAAACTGAAACGTGTCTCTCGACGATATCAATGAAAACATCAAATTTTTTGCTTACGATGCGAAGTGATTGCGCGATCGCGACATGTCGGAGGCTTGAGACTTTCCGACATACAAGGAAAAGCGTCGTCTCCGTTGTTCGGAGCACTGGTTTAGCTATTTCACACACTGTCTACTCGTTTACGTCTCAATTATTTTACTGTGTGATGCCAGGTAGTCTTGATCCATCGATAGATGTTGGGGGATTAAATTATCATATACAAAGGCGATGGGTTTTCATCTTAGTGTTCTTGTTCTACCCCTGAGTAGTCCCCATCCAGAGCCCGAATAGGGGACTATTTTACTTCAGGAATATTTTACCCGAGAGGATGCCATCATCATATTCATACAGTAGAGCTGCATGTCCTCGGGAAAAATAACAGTTGTACTTTCCCCTTACTTCCAGCCGTTTGCAGTAACTGTGTGGCAAAGCCACATTATCTGATGTTACAAGGCCAGCTCAGTCAGTTATCCAGACTGTTGCCCCTGCAACTACTGAAAAGGCTGCTGCCCTTCATCAGGTACCACACGTTTGTCTGCCCCTTCCACAGATACCCCTCCGCTGTGGTTGCACCTACGGTACGGATATTTGTATTGTCGAGGCACGCAAATCACCCCACCTCGGCAATGTCTGTGGTTCATGGGAGTGGATCTTTTGATATATGAAATGAAAACCGTTGTAAACGATAAATTTCTTTAAGAAAAATTGTACACCATACCATATTCTTTTTCCGGAGGAAATTAAAAGTCGAAAAACTGTTTCAAATGTTCAAATGTTTGTAGAGCTTATGGGACTTAACTACGGGGTCATCAGTCCCTAAACTTACAAACTACGTATGAACTAGTTTATACTAAAGACTGCACAAATATCCATGCCCGAGGGGGGACTCGAAACCCCGACCGCAGCGGCCGTGCAGACCGTGACCGGCACGCCGCAGATCACTCGGCCACTGCGGCCGGCGAAAATTTGTTTCCGCGCACTAGATGCCCGATTGAGTATCTACTCATTATTATTTCATTTACTTCTGCATTTTTTACTGTGACTGAAATCACTGGATCATTTTGTGTTGTTTATCTAGTGGCTTCGAAGTTTATTGAAATTACATTTGAGGAACAATAAATACCGATGTTTGGTTACAGAGACACTTGTAGAACCCATTTTAAAACGCTTTTCATCTTCCTTATTCTATTTTTCTCTTTTTATTCTACTCTACCCTCAAACTCTCCTCTTTACCATATTTTCCTTAACCTTATCCATCCTTATTTTTCAACTATCTAACACATCAGTAGGCGAAGGTATTATATCGAATTAGTTCCTCGCGGGAGGTTGGGAACAAGATCAGTGGTCAGCTGCGAGCAGAAGTGGCCGACTGCGTAAGTGGAGCTGAGGTTTGCTAATAGCCTGGGTGAGTGGGACATTCTAAGTCTTCTCCTTAAATCTTTGTCAACATTTCTAACAAAATGCCTCTTTAGTGATTTAATTTTTGTGTTCCACTTGTAGTCAGTTTTTAGGTACTTGAAGCTCCACACTTGTTTTAATGAAACATTACATCAACATTTTATTTTCCCGTAGTTTATGTATTTTCGGTTTCGTTATATAGACTGCCACTGAGTATTTCTTTTCCTAATTTAAATGGTTTACGCTAGTTTTTGCAGCTCCTTTTGTTCATAGGTAGAACGACCACTTACTCTGCGAACCTAAACTAACATGGTATTAAATCTCTTTGCTATCTACTCGGAAGGAGGAGCAAGGAAGCTTAGGGTTTAATGTCCCATTGACAGCTTGTTAATTAGAGACGGAGCTAATTCTCGGAGTTTTTAGGTGAGGACGGGGAAGGAAATCGGTCGTTCAATGTTCAAATGTTTCAAATGTTCAAATGTTTGTAATCCTATGGGACCAAACTACGTTGATCATCAGTCCCTAGTCTTACAAACTATTTAAACTACGTTAAACTAACCTAAGGACAACACACACATCCATGTCCGAGGGAGGATTCGAACCTCCCCTCGGCCACCGCGGCCGACTGTCGCCCATTAGAGGCCTCTGCGTGTGCCACCCCGCATTGCACATTGACCTAGCGGTACACCAGTAGTGACGGTGCAGTGTGGCTCTGAGGTTGCGTTTTGTGACGTTATATGTGCAGCGAAGCGTCGGATGGGTTGGCGATTGGTAATCAGTCCTGCTAATATAGTGTGACTGGTTGAGAGGAAGTTACGAAGAAACCTTCGTGAAGATGGTATTGGTGTAGAGGATGAATCATTCGCATGTTACGTGGTATCTATTATAGTGTTTCTAATGTATGCTCATATTTCTGCACTATAATAGATACCAGAAAACATGCGAATGATTCATCTTCTACACCCAGACCATTTTCAAGGAGAAGGGCTCTACGGAATGTCATCTCAACCAATCGCAATACATCAGCAGGATTAATTACCAATCACCGACTCATCTGACGCTTCATTACACAAATGACGTTACAAAATGCAACTTCAGAGGAACACCGCACTGTCCCTACTAGTCCCGACTGGCGTACCGGCAGCTCAATGTGCAATGCGGCATGGCACACGCAGACGCCTCTAATGGGCGACTGCAGAGTTTTGCAGATGTGAGAGTATCGCTAGTGCAATAAGGGACCTCTACATTATTTGTCACACGATTTTGGTATATTTGTGTTAGTTCGAGCCCGAGTACTTTCCTTGTAAGTTATATTCTCTATGTTCAGAGTTAAGTGCAACTGAAACTATAAGTACCATCTCCAAATTTAGTGCGTTTCGTACTTTTTACTCCCACTGTGGTTACCGCTTTTTAACGTATTCTCTTACTTTTTGGTCCTTATTATTGTAGTTGAATGGCAAGTTACATTATCACAGGCTTTTTAGAGATCTGTAAAGTGGGGTGTACAACTTCAGACACGTGTGGAATGTCCATAAATATTCACTAGCAACTAAATGCAAAGGGTTTTCGAACTGTCTTAATGTGATTTGTACTGTATTTACGTAACAGAGTCGCCTTCAAAACTTTGACAGTATTTGGATGCTTCGTAACAAATGGATGGAGGAAAAAAATTGATAATGATTTCTGCGTTATACCATGTCTGCATTTCAGACGGACGCGTAAATGTAATCTAGATATATACCCACACGCAGGCCGCGGTGGCCGAGGGGACTGAGGCACTCCAGTCACGGTCTGCACGGCCACTACGGTCGGGGGTTCGAATCCCCCCTCGGGCATCGATATTTGTGCCGTCCTTAGTATTAGCTAGTTTGTAAGTAGTTTGTATTTTTAGGGACTGATGACCCAGTAGTTGAATCCCATAAGCAATACAAACATTTAACATATACCCACAGCGACGGTAGGCTGCCCTTACGTTGACTACAAGGAAAGTAGAAAACAATGGGGGAAAGCCGTTATACACGTGTCAGCTAAATGGGTGGGAGTGTGTGGCGTTAAACGTCGGACAGAGAAAGCTTTGTCCCAGCAGCGGTGCGCCAACCGCCATCTGCGGAATTCGATCGCAGCGCAGCGGCGGGACGCGGCCAGAATTTAAATTAATTGCCGTGCCAGGGGGGACACACAATGGGCCGCGACGCTATGGCCGACAATTCGTCTGAGCTGGCCACCGGTTGTTATCGACGCTCTCACAGTCGCGGGCTTGTCGCGCGCGTCCCTGGATACTGGAGTGATATAGTAGCAACCCCTGGGGGCTAGCTACGTTGCGAGCCATCGATTACGTCTCCAACACACATATACACGACCTACGCCGTCATATTATTGTCTCGAATGTAATGGCGAAGAGAGAAATTTAATACGGCTCCCCACAGAGCCCGAGGTTTTCTGGAGGTTTCCCGTTGTCGTAAGGAAACCGCGCGAACTTGAAATGCCTTGAACCAAGCGTTCCTATCTGCTCATCTACCACGTAATGTGCTACACTCTGGCGCAAAAAAAGGGTCTGCCCTTTTGGGATAGTGTGTACAATGGATGGAGTAATCATACAGGTTTAAACACAACCTGGCGGCCGCGGTGGCCGAGGGGACTGAGGCGCTCCAGTCACGGTCTGCACGGCCACTACGGTCGGGGGTTCGAATCCCCCCTCGGGCATGGATATTTGTGCCGTCCTTAGAATAAGGTAGTTGAGCAGTAGTTTGTGAGTTTAGTGACTGATGACCCCGTAGTTAAGTCCCATAAGGTTAACAAACATTTAAACATTTGAAACACAACCTCGAAAAAAATTTAAGTCAGTATTTTCTACTTGTTTGCAAGCAAATTCCTGCAGCCTCGGTAAACACTGAATTCCATGTGCCAAATTACCGCAGCTCACCGCCAGAGGGTATTTGTTCCAACACCAGCGAAAATGAGGCAGCAGTGCAAATGTTCAAATGTTTGTATAGCTTATGGGACCTAACTACGGGGTCATCAGTCCCTAAACTTACAAACTAATTATGAACTAGCTAACACTAAGGACGGCACAAATATCCATGCCCGAGGGGGGATTAGAACCCCAGACCGTAGTGGCCGTGCAGACCGTGACTGGCGCGCCTCAGTCCCCTCGGCCACCGCGGCCGGCTAGTCCAGTGCAGAGAAATCTCGCGTGACAATTGGTGCACAATTATGTTGATAATCCTAAGTAAAGAATAGTGTCTTCAGATGAACAATTTGTAATCTTTTGGACAGACATACAAATTGTTGGGTTAAGGACAGTCAAACGGTGAGATGAGCAGCGATAAAACGAGACGTTACGACTGTAGAATACTCTGCCCGAATAGTTAACGCAGAATTTACATAGATAACGATGAAAAGTAATTGCTCCTGTGTTAATGAATAGTCCATAGACATTTAGTGAGAAACTGCTAGGACATATTAATATGTAGATATAGTTGCATAGTTGCATAGAAAGCTTATATAAATAAATATCTGCATATTAATACAAGGAGCAACTGAGGGGGAAAAGGACAGAAAACCACTAACAACGCTAGAACACATATTTAACTGGGGCGTTCTCGTACCATCGAATACTGATTAATTCGTTTTAATGCAGTTACATATATTCGATGCCCAAATGGCTATTTTACTGCATATGCAGAAATAGCGGGTATAAATTCCTGAGAGGACCAGGAGCAAAAACGTTATAAGGACATATGGTCGGAATTTTTTCCGATGGAGGTACAAACATCTGAAGATGAAATGATATGTTTCAATGATTGACGACACACATTAGAACACACAAGGCTGGTAGGAGTGTTCCTCGCGCACTGTTGTTTCAAGACCATTAGCAACATTTCAGATTCCATTTGTGATCTGAATTGAATATGTCGAGATTCTTTCACAACGAAATGCACACGTGACGAAGCCAGAAAGTAAATTTCAATTTCTTTAAAAAGATAATACAGCAGAGATAAAAAATACACCAACTAAATATATATATAGAAGACCTCCATGATCACATACCGATGTCCGTTCTTTTCGTCATGTCCGAAAGAAAGACGCCGCAATTCTGAATTGTAATCGATATTGTGGAGGTTTGACGCTTCTTTCAGTGCGGATGCATACGAGGAATGGAATCCTGGAGGGAATACTGGGTTTCCTGCGAGCCATGGAGTACGGTGGTCAAAGTAGGACGACATGGGGAATTTGTGTCGGACTGGGTACGTGTTTGAGTAGTCTACGCACAGATGAGAAACTAGTTTGAGTGGAGGATCAGGGTGAGGAGCACTAAGAGGGGGGTGAAGGATTTGGGTTATGGAGAGGAGAAAGTGGTCATGGTCACAGCTAATGGGCTCAAGAACTAATGGGATGATCGCCCAAGGAGTTTCGGGGAGGCAATGACGACATTAGGGGGCTAGTGTGGCAGGGGAGGGGAACGATGTAGCCTTGGTCGGCGGATAGGAACTGATGCCACCATCAGAGTTCTTCGGAAGTAGGGGAATAGATATTGAGGTCAGAGGCGATCACATAGGTCAATAAGTTTCGATCGATAAGGATAAGGAAGTCGTAGGAGAACACTTGTGAGGAGTGGCACACTTGTGTGGTGTCACACTTGTGAGAAGACCCGGAGAGCAGGTAGGAGGCATTCTACAGGGATTCCAAGAATCTGTTACCTGATCAATAGTTGCTTTCAGTTGCTATACCTGCGACGCCTTTCTGCGGATGTTGTGCAGGTGCATTTTTTCCACTTTATACGATTCGATTCTGCTGTTATTTCGCAGTTCCGTCTAAAAGTAACGATTTTACTGAGCTTATTTCTTCTTCCTGTTGGTGTGCCTTTTGACAAAATGCTTTTGCAATTAATTTTCAGCTTAGTCCAGAATATAAATATAGCAATCTTCGGCTGAAATTGTGGTATTTTCAGTTGCGGCTGCAACATTTGTTCAGAGTGATACACGTTTAGCAGACTTTGTGTAATCTTTTCCTCCATTAAGTTTACTTGCAAGATCTCCAGTGCATTACGCAATTTTTTGCGTTTGACAATTTCTTTTTCATTATAATTTTTGTTCGTAGGCTAGAAAATATTTTGCGTTGACATCAACCTTGAGATTTTTTAATTTCTTTCGGTAGCCTCGTCCGTATCACTGATTTTTTTTCTTTCCTCATCGAAATTTAAATTTAGTGTGTTTTAGTAATCTGCATCTTCTCGAGGACTTTTCCTCTCATGAGTAAAGATTTTTAATAAGTTTTGGTCTTAGTCTTTAGAAACGTTGTTCATGCAAGGATGCGTTTGAGTACAATTCCATGAATACAGTAGCTTATATGTCATACTAAGTCATTAATCTACAAAACAGCCGTAAAAGTCTTGAATTGTATGGTTTTCAGGCGCGCTTTCTAGAACACAAGCTAAAATTTATAAAATATTTCCAGGAAAAATCAGTTACACAGGTTTTGGTTTGGTTTGTTTTGTTTCAGGTAGACAAAACTAAGGAGGTCAGCAGTCCCCCAATGTTAGACAGGAACAGATTGAACAAATTGATTCGTTTGCTTCTAGAATAAGGCAGAGCCACAATCTTTAACACGTTTCCATAAGGAATGATTTACGGGACAACTGAAGCTTGTAACATCGGTTTCAGAAACCAAACTTGTAACTGCCTGGAACAGAGCAAATTAAAGATTTCTGTATCTTTCCACCACGGTATGTAAGTTTTAAAAGGTTTAAAAATGTGTTTCTCGTTTTCTGTACGTCAGAAAGGTGTCAACAGCAATAGTGTATGTCTTGCTTTCCAAGAACTTGTGATGGTAGTGAAGAAAGAACTACATTCAAATCTCTTGGACAAAATTCAGAGCTTGAGAGTCATGATATATCATTTTGTAAATTGGTTGCACACAATAGGTAATATACTGAACATCTATTGCAGAAAGTTGATACCATACTTGTATGTTCTATTTTCTTAATTTTATGTTTGTTATGTACTGGAACTTCTTTGACAGAGCGATGGTTTAGTTGTTTTACCGTTTCCTTTCATTTTCGAATTACTGGGTAGTCACAAAGCTGTAGTACTTCTACTGGAAGAGCTATCAAAGACATGTAGAAAACGAACGGCCTTACAATGAAAAACCTATATCACGATGTACATGATACAGAAAAATATTCATTGCGTTTTATAATTTGACGAAAGCCACTTTTCCTTAGCCTTAGCGAGGACCTTGCAGAGCGGTCATTTAAACCGAGCGGTGGCAGGTACGGCGGAAGGGCCAGTGTAGTAGCTTGCGAGGCAGCCTCTACCTTTACTTGAGTGCCACGGATTTCTCACAGCTGTCTACACATCGTATCTTCTCACAAATGTGTCTTCTAATAAGTGCCACCAACTCCAAACTGTATATCGTGACGCAGTTAACGGTAAGGAAAAGCAGGAACAGAGAGGACGTTGGGAGGGATCGTTGAGGCCGAACCGGGTAATGTCGGAGGTGGACTGGCAACCCCACCTCACGCTAATGGGTGAGGGTAGTCGGAGGTAGGGGGCAGTTCTGACGGTATGGTGGTGTTGGAGAAATGTTTCAATAAGGATAAAGGCGCCAGCTCAGTGGTGGGAGAGAGTATTAATTAACAGGAGTTTATTAGGTGGGAGGGAGCGGATATTGTCGTGAAGGATTGAGAATTACTGCTGCGCTATAAGAGAAAGAAGTGACTAACACGGGAGGGAGAGGGATGTGGGAAGGAAAGGGACGTAGACTAGGCTGTCGACATTGGAGAAGGTAAAATGGGCCTGGTTGTGGGAATATTTGGCGAACATTTGTAACTGAATAACTGAGTGGGTGCCAAAGGCAATTTGTTGTAGGGTTCGTTGGAAAGGTTGTACATTTTGAAGGAAGATGGTAATAAAGTGGATGATGTCCTCGGCTGTAGGAGTGGTGCGAAGGAAGTTGTTGGGTTGAAGGAGGTGGTCAACTGGGTGGACGGGGACAGACAGTTCAGGGATAACAGGAGGGGGTCTGGTTTTTCATTTATAAGAGTAGGTAGTGTGTGCCTGACTGCAGGTATTACAGGAGGGGGAGCGGCAAAGTTGGGACATTGTTTAAGGAAATGAGGAGCTTCACAGAGGGGCCAGGTGGGAGGGTTTCTTCAATTTTCAGTGAGGTGGTAGTTGTGAACAAGGCACTTTTGGCGACTATAGGATTGGGGTGGGGAACGGGTGGGGTCGACCTAGTGCCTACAGTTGAAGATAGAGCCCTTTCGGTAAGGAGGCGGTCGATGGATGCCGCGTCTTCGGTGAAGACGGGCGTAAGGAATGTGGGGTCCATCGCATTGTTAATGCGGCGGGCGGAACGGATGGAGAGTTTGGGCTGGGAGCTTAGCTCCACCAACACCTCGGCCACAGTGATCCCTGGGCTAAGCTTCGTGATCATGGCGGTGAGGGTCGACGGAAGACGGGGAGGGAGAAAAGGGGGAAAGGGGTGAGGTATTTCATTCTTAAACAGTAATATTGACACATCTACTATCGTTCTGACGGCGAGTAAAATACGTTAAGCTAAAAAGTATATTGTACACTGTGAATTGGAGTAACTTTTCCTCTTATGGAATGTGTAAACACTTCCTTTACGGTGTACCACTCTTTAATCTGATTGTTCTGTTTTGTTTTTATACGACCCCAAGTACTAATGGTGGCGTATTATTGGTAGCTTTTATGCAGAGACATAGCGTCAGCTGCTTACTACGTCGTGACGACATACGGAGTCGATGCTTCATTGTGTCGTTGATCGCTGACCAAACAGAACATGGCGATGGATATCTCTTGAATAAATGAAAAAAAAAAAAGAAAAAAAAAACTGAAAATTAAATGATGCTTGTTGCTGCTGCTCCGACGTGCTACTCTATCACAATACACTATTAAACAAACATTGTTTCAAAAGAGAACACGCCGGAATAATTCGGGTTAAATAATTACCAGGTTTATTTTCCGCCAACAACAGCTGACGGCTGGTGAATTTTTAACTTTATCATGAAGCAGTCCGTTAATTTTGATGTTACAACATTAAAAATTCAGCAGCTCAACGAAAACACAGATTTATTTATAACTATGGCGAAAACAGATCAGACAATAAACATTTCGCTGCACTAAGTGACGGCACTGACAAGTAATTATAACATGACAACTTTCACAGTCTCTGTTCATTTGCGAAATATCACAGAAACCTTTCACTAGATTTTCCATAATGACTTGCAGTATAGGTCAAATCACACGTCTTGGTCGCAGCTGTAGCTGAAAATTTCTGTGACTGTGACATATTATAAACCTTATTAATGATTTTCACGATGCATCTTGCAGCTCCTCTTTTTTCCAATTTTATTTCTTCATCTGATGGCTTCTTTCTTGCCAATTAATTCTGCCCTGATTATTCAGTGGATCATCTTTTACAACGTCGGCAATCAAAATTCCACAAAACATCATTCTCTTCTAACTCCGATAGGCAGTTTTTTCTCAGCCAGCAATGAATTTTTATATAACTTAATTCTGCACACACATCCGAGACCTTAACAGGCGCTCACGTCTCTCTCTTCAACGGTCAATTGTTCTAAACGCTATGTACAGATATTTTGTTGGCACCCACATATATAGGAAGACATGATCATCTTAATAAAATAAGAGAAATCAAATCGAAAACGAAAAGATTCAGGTGTTCCTTTTTCACACCTACCATTAGGTTCGATGAACCCTCCGCCATGCATTTAAATGTTATTAGTGGAGTATTTATGTTGATGTAGATAATTTCTCTACAGGACTGAAGCTTCTAAAATTATAATAGAATACGTACAAACATGGAATTAGTATTACATACAATCACGGAATTAATATTACAAATGAACTTAATATTATACAATAAAGAATATTATTGTAGCAACATTGCACTTGTGTACACAAGGCAAGATTAACAGAGATAAAGAAAAAGTACGGTATATAGAAAGGAACAAAATTACAAAATCCTACGTTATTAGTTAGTAGAAGGTGTACATACAAGAACATTGGTGAAAGTAGCTGTGGTGGCTTGTTTTCGATGAGGCAAATAGCACTGTTGAAAATTAAAAAAAATTTCTACATTTTAGATTATGTCCTAATAGCAAAGGGGAGGCGTATTTATTTAATCTTGAAGCGTGTAATTTCATGCGATGGACTGGTCGCTGACTCATAAAGAACTGATGAATGGAGCTGCTCACCTTGTGGCAAAAAGGAAACTTTTGATACGTTTAGAGATGCCTTTTTAATTACACCTATAATCGTACACTGTCTCACTGCCAACCATTGCTATACAGAATCACTTATCGAGCCTATTCAATGCTTTGTATAGGCCTACTTAATTTGGTGAATGCTTTTGAGGAGCCACCTAACGCCTTTGGTGACTCACGCTAACTGCCGAATAGCAGCGGTTGCCTGCCTCATCTCTAGCACCTTCGTTCAATGAGAGGGCTGGCTTTTTCTCAAAAATTAAATGTTCAAATGTTCGTTAAGATTATGGGACTTAACTACGGGGTCATCAGTCCCTAAACTTACAAACTAGTTATGAACTACTTACGAACTAGGACGGCACAAATATCCATGCCCGAGGGGGGATTCGAACCCCCGACCGTAGTGGCCGTGCTGACCGTGACTGGAGCGCCTCAGTCACCTCGGCCACCGCGGCCGGCTGGCTTTTTCTCGTGCCCTTATTTGGGCATCCTGCCAGAAGCCTGGAGTTTTTCGTGTCTAAACCTCTTGGTCAATCCTCGGCGTGTCTGTTACTCATGCCCATATATGGAAGTATTACTCTCAGCAAAGCTATCAGTAACGCTTACGTGTCCCATTATTCCACTATGTTACGAACTCTTAATTCTTGTAAAGTTTATGCACCTTTTACACTTTTAAGTATTACAGTATTCAGATTGAAAACAATTGCTACATTTTTGAGTATTCGCCGACTGGAAAATGGAGGCTTATTTATTTAATCTTGGATTGTGTAATTTCATGTAAAATGACAACAAAAATTATAAATACGCTTTTTTGTCAGTCCAGTGAACGAAAATTGCAGTAATTAAAAAGCAGAAGTTTGTAAATTGCAGAACTGAAATACCGAAAAAGGAAATACTTTCCGACCATCGGGAGGTGAAAAACAAAAATTAATAATCCAGCAATTTCAAATTCCACTGCTACTGCTTGGTGTGGACGCATCGTCAATTTGGAGTTGAGAGGCGCAATCGTGGGCTGAAAGGAAGGAGTGCCCGGCGTCAGCCATCCCAGTAACCGTTGCGAGAAAGGGTTTCCTGCCTTGGGGGAGGAGTGGGAGGCAATCCCTACATTTTATACAGCCAGAAGAAACTGGTTTTTCTGTCAGGTAGCGTTGCGGACATATGGGGGTATGAATTGTCGTTTTAGAACTAGAATTATTTTTGAATTTCTGGTACATTTTTGTAGTATCTAAAAGTGAATTACTTTCCATATCAGATATATTTTACGCGATTTTGCTGCGTACGTTCTGACCAGTATATAAGTTTAAGTGTAGTTTATTATCAAAAGTGCTGGATACCTACCTTTTGTACTCATCAATTTGTCGGTAGTGGCCGCGGCGGAACGGCCGAGCGCATTGAGGCGCTATGCTGTGATGCGCGAGGCTGTTCCCCGTCGGGAGTTTGAATCCCTCCTTGGGCATGGATGTTTGTGCTGTGTTTCGTATAAGGTAGTTCATAAGTAGTTTGTAAGTTTAGAGACTGATGACCCCGCAGTTAAGTCCCATAAGCTTCAACATATTTTTTTTTTTTTTTTTCGATTGTGCGTGTTGGAGGAGTTGTTACGTGTATATCAGTATATCACCACGGTCCTCACAAAAGAGTTCAACAAAAATTTTTGGAAGTCTGTAAATATATAGTTGTAGGTATCCCAGGCAAATTGTGATGACGAAGCAGTAGAGGAAATATCCGACATCTCTCCACACAACGATAAGATTTCACGCCGTTTACTGAAGTTAGCGCTAAATTTCGAATTTATCCCAGGAAATTTGAATTTTTAAACACTACTTCCCTATTTCTTGTAAAGTGTTTCGTGTTCTTTGCCATTTAATATATTTGATAGTTGAAATTTTGAATTTACACCTAATAGGCGAGTTGGAATGGGTTCCGGGAGTCTGTATGTCCATAGTTTGAGTCCCATAGAGGCCAAAGGCCCAGAAGGAAGGAAGAACGGAAGATTATGGTTCAAAGTCACATGGACAGCGCGGGAATTAGACAATGAGCTCACGCTCGGAAACATTGAGTAACAATGTGTAAGGAACAAGCAGGACATAGTTTAATTCCGGAAAATCTGGGATGGGCGTAGGTGGATATGAATCACCAACCCCCAAAATGTAAGTCGACTGTTGTAACCTCTGAGCCACCTCAGTCAGTGGGGTGAGTAGTAGGGAAGATAGAGGGGCGACGAGAGGTGGCATACAACAATCTTATTCCCAATTTTCCGCCTATTCTTTGAAATTCCCAATACTAAAATTGATTTTTATAAATAAATTCGTTACCATCCTCCGCAGTGTAATGTAACCTATAACAGAATTTACATACGACTTCTGCTGCTGCAGCCTTCCTGTCCTGTTTCCTTCAGGTCGATAAGGGGGTAGGTCTGGGCGCGGGGGGGGGGGGCATGTGTTACAGCCACTGGAGTCTTCCATGAGGGAGGAGGAGATTCATACCTGAAGAAATTCCTAAGGTTATTTTGATTCAAAGTCATTTAATTTAATAGAAAGACAATCATTTTCATTTAAACTGTACCACTTCTCTCTTTTATCAACTTCTTCTGGTAAAATACATCTTTACCTGAGACTGTAACATGATTTCGAAATTTATGCGACATACTTTCCAATTTTCCCATCAGATGCCACGCCAATACTCGTACTGAGGCAGGAACTCCAGAGAAGCAACCAATGCCCACATTTGGTCCACTGTCATCCCTGAAATTCGCCTTAATTATTTCACATTCAGTATATGCAACATCTCTCTGAATATTAAATATTTTCAATATAAATACGCCTCTAACTTTCAAAATTCTTTGATGCTGACATTGGATTTCAGTCAGATTTCTGACCATAGTACCAAGTGGGCGTTGTAAGCGTTAGTGGGTGAAAGCAGTTTTAGTATATTGTCACGGACGCTCTTGCAGTTACCTGTTACTTTAGCCATATCTTCAGCCTATGTTCTGCCTCGACTCAGAACAAAAAAAAAAAAACAAAAAAAAAAAAAAAAAAAAAAAAAAAAAAAAAAACGTCATATTTACTCTGCTATACTACTAGTCGCTTCTTGCGGGTAGAGTATGCCTGGAATACGAAGAACAATCGTACATTTCTCCTCCCGGTAGCACAGGTCGAGTAGTCTGCATCCAGAACCGCCACAGAATCATCTGATCTTCTGGCTTGAGCCTCCCAGTAGGCTCCAAACCAGAGAACCGCTATCGGCCCTGGGAACGATGCTATAAACTGACATCACCGTTCCAAAGGGGACGAGGCTAGCTGTCTACACCACCTTTTTCTGTCGTCTGTAAGAAGCAAGGATTTCCTCGTGGCTCAGACGACAAGCGTCGTTGGTGCCAACATGAGCCACGATTTGCTGTTGGGTGAAACGAATATGATGACTCGCTGCTGGCGCTGTCTGTTTAACACCTCGGAAGGAAACCTCCCGGCAAGCAAACGAAGTAGAAAGTGAACATTTTCTCCATACGTGTCTATTATATCCTTGAGGGGCTCTAGCACCAGTCTAAAATTGAAGCTCCCAATGAGACGCAGTCCCAACCTCAGCACTTGTCCCGACCTCTCAGGAACAGGAGGCAACGTGTGGTGGCTCATATATGCTGTCAGCAGTAAGCATAAAGTAAACCTGTAACTTAGATACAAAGGAACTGCTTTGTGATCGGTACCCACTTTCACCTTTCACCCAGAGGTAGGCGACCTCGGCAAAGTTTGCTAACTACCTACGGGCAAATTTCGACCGGAAGGGATGTGGAAATCTGAAGGCGTAGTAGCATCAGTGTCTCAGGCTGCTTTATAGGCTCATGAGATGCCATAGCATTCCCATGAGGCACCCCAGTGATGCTGTAGCACAGGGCAAAAACCTGTAGCTTGAGACCAGGGGAGGGAACACGAGGTAATGCGAGCGCTCACACCAACACCACCTAGAAGACGAGGCCTCACAACTGGCCGCGCCTACGACACACCGAGAGGTCGCGAACGCTAGCTGACTGGCCAGCCGCTACGAGGCGGTGGGCGTTCCCCAGCGGCCAGCCAGTCAGCTGGCGGGGTGACGTAGGTACGGCCAATTGTGAGGCCCTGTCTTCTAGGTGGCGGTGCTCACACTGCTTGCCTGCGGGCAGTGCCAGCAGGGAGTTGCCCCTCCACATCCCTGCTAACATTGCTTCGTTGCTGGAGCAAGCGCTGCAACTCGGGCCTATTCAATTCGCACCACTAGAATAGTTTTATCGGTATCGAAGTATACTTAGCGTTAGTGGTGAGACAAAATTAGTGAGACTTTTTAGACCAGCTGCTCGACTCTCTAGTATGCTTGATACGAAATATTTCCTTCTGAAGTTGCTGTAGGAGTAACATTACTGTCATCCATCTGACTGCAGCAATGGGGTTGATAGCCAGTAATGTCACTCAAAGCATCAAGATGCTAATAATGTATCAGAAAAAAATTGAACGCAATTAGAGGGTGATGAAATAAGCCTTTTACTCTTTCACGGTACTATTTCAGCTCTCAACACTTTTCAGTAATATATACAGGGTGTTACAAAAAGGTACGGCCAAACTTTAAGGAAACATTCCTCACATACAAAGAAAGAAAATATGTTATGTGGACATGTGTCCGGAGACGCTTAATCGCCATGTTAGAGCTCATTTTATTACTTCTCTTCAAATCATGGAATGGAAACACACAGCAACAGAACGTACCAGCGTGACTTCAAACACTTTGTTACGGGAAATGTTCAAAATGTCCTCCGGTAGCGAGGATACATGCATCCACCCTCCGTCGCATGGAATCCCTGATGCGCTCATGCAGCCCTGGAGAATGGCGTATTGTATCACAGCCGTCCACCATACGAGCACGAAGAGTCTCTACATTTGGTACCGGGGTTGCGTAGACAAGAGCTTTCAAATGCCCCCACAAATGAAAATCAAGAGGGTTGAGGTCAGGAGAGCATGGACGCCATAGAATTGGTCCGCCTCTACCAATCCATCGGTCACCGAATCTGTGGTTGAGAAGCGTGCGAACACGTCACTGAAATGTGCAGGAGCTCCATCGTGCATGAATCACATGGTTGTGTCGTAAAGGCACATGTTCTAGCTGCACAGGTAGAGTATCCCGTATGAAATCATAATAACGTGCTCCAGTGAGCGTAGGTGGAAGAACACGAGGCCTAATCAAGACATCACCAACTATTCCTGCCCAAACGTTCACAGAAAATCGATGTTGATGACGTGATTGCACAATTGCGTGCGGATACTCGTCAGCCCACACATGTTGATTGTGAAAATTTACAATTTGATCACGTTGGAATGAAATTTACATTTAAAGAGAAATACTAAAATTAGCTCTAACATGGAAATTAAGCGTTTTCAGACACATGTCCACAGAACATATTTCCTTTCTTTGTGTGTCAGGAATGTTTCCTGGCCGGCCGCGGTGGCCGAGGGGACTGAGGCGCTCCCGTCACGGTCTGCACGGCCACTACGGTCGGGAGTTCGAGTCCCCCCTCGGGCATGGATATTTGTGCCGTCCTTAGTATAAGGTAGTTGATAAGTAGTTTGTAAGTTTAGGGACTGATGACCCCGTAGTTAAGTCCCATAAGCTTAACAAACATTTGAACATTAAAAAAAAATGTTTCCTGAAAATTTGACCGTACCTTTTTGAAACACCCTGTATATACAGGGTGTCTCACCTAACTCTGCCACCTCAAATATCTCTGCAACGACAAAAGATATTCAAAAACGGTTTGCACCAGCATGAACGGACGGCAGGGGCTTAGGAAATTAAATACAGTGTGAAAATTTAAAACTTAAACAAATACTGTTTACTACACAAACGTGTGTGTTTTTAAATGGATACCACTTATTATTTTGTAAGCAATCAATAGCATGAAAAATCAGAAAAATAATGTCGTTGGTTGCATCGCAATACGTCAATTACATCCCGAGAAATAGAGAAGCGAATTTGACGTTTGTAATGAATGGAGCGTACAGCTAGCGCACGTACTGTGCATCAGAGCCGTGCAGCGCGCCAATTTACCCGCCCGAGCTCGCCTGTGTCAGGCCGCTGCGCTCTGCTGCCCGCACCAAGGGTAGTCTAGTGGAGCCCCACTGCACCGCCTGAAGTACACAGCGAGCGAGCTGCGATGCGCCGTCGAGTCCCGACACTCGCCGGGCGAGCGGGTACCCGCCGGGCCCGTGCAACAGCGCTACACAAGGCGCTGCGCTAGACGTTGTATTAATCAGAGCGTAGGCATCGCGCACATTTTTGATTACCTACGTACCAATTTATACGTTATTGCTATGTCTGAAGTACATAACGAACAAGACAGGTCATACCAATGTGCAAGGAGTAGACGCTACTTAATACAAGAAAGTTTCTAATATTCCTTCATTAGTTCATCTTTTAATTGTAAGAACCATATATTCAGCCAAAAGACAATTAGGCTCTGTCGTAAAGCTGTGATGTTATGTAGAGTTTATTTTTTAAATTCCTAAGCACAGTGCCTTTTAAACGTTTTTGTCCTATTACCATATCACAGATATATAGTAGTTTAAACGCCACCTTATTAAAATTAAATTGCCGGCCACGGTGGCCGAGGGGACTGTGGCGCACCAGTCACAGTCTGCACGGCCACTATAGTCGGGGGTTCGAATCCCCCCTCGGGCATGGATATTTGTGCCGTCCTTAGTATTAGCTAGTTCATAAGTAGTTTGTAAGTTTAGGGACTGATGACCCAATAGCTAAGCCCCATAAGCTCTACAAACATTTGAAAATTTGAAAATTAAAGTGAAATACAAAAATAATAGACGAAAAAGTTTCTTACTGGTACGTACAACTAATGGTTTTTGTAGTTTGCGCATCAATGGTTTCATATCAAAAGGGCAGATGCAGGCTTTTGCATAATGGAGAGATGCAGTATACAAAATGTTCAAATGTTTGTTAAGATTAAGGGAATTAAGTGTTGGGTCATCAGTTCGTAAACTTACAAACTACTTATGAACTACCTTATACTAAAGACAGCACAAACATCCATGCCGGAGGAGGGATTCCAACCCCCGACGGGGAATGGCCTCGCGCATCGTAGCATAGCGCCTCAATGCGCTCGGCCGCTCCGCCGCGGCGCAGTATACACTATTAAAGTATTTTACACCTGTCTGTTAACTTATAAGTTTTCGTTATGGAATTAAGCGGCTAAACTTTTTAGTAGAGGATCCACAGACGTTCAAGCGAGTTTCTGGTTACTTTCAACGAGAAGAGTGTTTCTGTATTGTAACTGTATTGTAACTAAGTGTTAGAAGTGAACGTCTTTTCGCACAACGAGTGAACAAGACATGTAATAAATGTGTTATCTCTTAGCAATGCCAAAGATTTATGTGACTTAAGGTTACTGGATGTTTCCAGAAGCTATTACTATTAATATGCAGTTATGTGGATTCTAAAATTATTGCTCCTTCCAAGAGATTGTGAATCCCATTGGTATTAGTAGGCAATGAAGAGAAATAATGTTTGAAAGTTTTTCAAGTCCCTCGAAATGTTCTTCAGTTATATTCTTGACATATTCTTCTAAATAAAGATGATTTCCACTAGCAAATAGTCGAGGTTATTGAAGCACTCATTCTGAATGAAATTCTTACTCATTTCGCAAACTACTGGCTTTTTAAAGAGTTCCTGTTTTCTTTGACAGAATTTTAGCTAGCTAATTAGTAGGGCAACCTTGAATAAAATTAAATAGTATCACATCATCGTAGGGCATATCATTTTTCGTCACACACGTGACAATACCAGGAACAAGGTACTGAAGAACTGAAGAGATTTAAGGTCTCGCCTTGCTCTCCATGTTAGATCCATCTCTTAGTTTAATATAAAGTTAAAGTGAAACACTGTGTAATTAAATACTGAGCAAAGTATAAAACTGCCTAAAAAGTATCGGAGCCGACTAACGCGAAACCGACGACTTACAACAGGCTTAATATTTCCGGCGCGAGCCTATACGGCTATCGTTTTGCTTCTGCAGCACAAATTTGGGCGTCTTCTGTCTGCTTTTACCAGATCCGTTACTGCGCACATCTGGTTTTTTTTTTTTTTTTTTTTTTTTTTTTTTTTTTTTTTTTTTTTTTTTTTTTTTTTTTTTACTGATAGTGCACTGACAATTCATTCAGTGAGGAAAAATTACAAGTGTTTTGCAGATACATGCAATCTGTCCAGCGATACAAAACTGACGACCGCGACCTTGAATGTCACCTCTCCGATAGTGGAGACTCCCTCGGGGTTTCAGCTCGCCCCAGCCAAAGGAAAAAGAGGGGAAAAAATAAAACAACAATGCACCACATGCCTTTATCGATGGACAGTAATTGGTTTACTTCCCTTGGAGTGCTTGAGCGTAAGCTGAACCTTCCAGCCGGCCGCAGTGGCCAAGGTGACTGAGGCGCTCCAGTCACGGTCAGCAAGGCCACTACGGTCGGGGGTTCGAATCCCCCCTCGGGCATAGATATTTGTGCCGTCCTAGTTCGTAAGTAGTTCATAAGTAGTTTGTAAGTTTAGGGACTGATGACCCCGTAGTTAAGTCCCATAAGCTTAACAAACATTTGAACATTTGAACCTTCCAACATTCTACCATTTAATCGTTTCTAATGACCTCGATTGCAACTGAACGTAACAACCTTATCTTCCTTTTTTCTTTCAGCAAGGATACAGCAAGCAATTTAAGGAATTGTCGATAGAAACGCTGTTAGAACACGCGCTGAATACACACACTTGCTATCGCGGCACTGATGCTCCTTAACTCGTAATTACTCGTGAAATGAGACAGCTCTATTTCACTCGCGGTAACGTATGGTCTAAAATGCATAGGTCATTTAAGCTGCCTGCTGTCTTTTTCAATAAACGATTTGTAAATGACGTGCACATACTTCACTAATAGCGTCATTTTAAAACGACATTTACGAATTAAGGAAAGTTGAATGCTTTGATAGAAAGCTAAGATTCTGTACTATCACATGTTCAAAAATCAGATTTTTTAACCCCATAGTTTCTTCAGAATCGAGTGATAAGCATTAAGAATCTAAAAATTCACGCGGAATGAAAAGTAGACATTTAATTTTTTTATTTACTAGCTTAAACCCGCGGCTTCGCTCGCATGTTGGTTGATTATGATAGATAAGCTATCTTTCAGTAGTGTGCTATGAGACTGGTTTTGAAGGATGAAATGAAATACAATACCTTCTTTAGAAACAAATATTTTAAATCAACATTCAAATAAAAAAATAAAAATGTGTGTAGTGATGTAATGCGCGAAACGTCAAATCGATTTTATTAAACAGATGTATTAAAAGAAATTTCGTTTTTACTGCTTAATTTATGTGTTCTTATATTTCCTTATTCGTATAATTATCCTTACAGAGAAAGAGCTGAAAACATTGTAGCACGCATAGACCAAAGATATGGTATGTGGCATCACATTTCGCTGTATGAAACCTCCTTGCTATAGAGTCGCAAACGTCATCGCTGGCCTTCAGTCCGAATTTTTTTATAATTTGATGACTTTCAACCACCATATCTTCTACCCCCTTATAGCTATCGGCATGGAACTGCTATGGTGTACAACGGGAGACTTCGGACAACAATTACACACAGACCATTCGTTTGCGTTCTGTAGTTTTCGCTGCAGAGCGAAGTATTAACACACACACATACGTAGAATTTTATATAAACCGATAACTTTCCATCCCAATACACTCCACCCTTTTATCATTATCAACCGTCAAGCAACAATGCAACCAATAAAACCGCTTTCAAAGGGTAAATATAGTTTTCCAAGAGTAATTGTTGTTCCGCATTATATTCTTCAAATTACTAAATATCTATCAGATCGCTATGAAACTGTGCCTAAAATCTTCTTCAGGTATAAAATAGCAACTGTACAAATATTTAAGTCGCTGCGTCTTGTTCGGACGTGAGAATCGTACACCAAACAGACATTCACATTAATATATAGAGATAAATAGCTATCCTATCACCATAAAACGGTGCCTAAAGCCTTCCCCGGGTAGACGTTAGTAACTGTACAAAGTTTTAGTTCTTTATGTCTTGCGGTTCAGACGTGATAAGCGTACACCGAACAGACATTCACATTTATAGGTATAGATTTATTTATTAACTTGCAAAGTAAAGCTTGTAAGGGAAAACTAAGTTCATTAACCGATGTGGGATGGTCGTATGTACCGTGAACAGTCTTTGCAGCGTGAAAATCGGAATAGTGGATTTCCCGCTAAGGGTGTAGCGGCTGGTGGGCGCGTGCCCCGCCTACGGGCGGCCGGGCGGACCGTGGCTCGGCGGGTAGGCGGGTAGTCGGGTAGGCGGGTAGTCGGGTAGTCGGGTACCCGCGCTGCCCGCCGCCGTCCGCTGCAGCTCGTGCCGGCAGGCCAGGCAGCGCGTGGCCAGGGCCGCCCGGGAGGCGCGCCTACGGGCTCGGGCGGGTAGCGCAGGCCCGTTGCACGGCTCTGAGGTGCATACCTTCCCATTGTGTGAGACCCTTGACATACAGGGTGTCCAGAAAAGGACTCTGATTTCAAAATTAAATATCTCGAAAACAAAGATCGATAGAGGAATGCAGTAAACGGTACGTTTATTGCGAAAGCTGTAAGAAGTTTATACAGCAGTTTGAAATAATAGTTACAAAAGCTGCTAACCGATGGCGCTGTAATCACCATACGTAATGCCTAGTATAAATAGTGATCCGAAGCTCAGAGCGATCAGTTCCACTATTGAAACGTGAAAGGAGGTTAGCGTACCGAAGGAAGAGATTAAAACCATGTACTCCATTGAACAACGCGTTTTTCTGGTGCTAGAGTACCACAGGTTAGAAGAGAGTCTTACGGCAACAAGGCGAAGTTTTCAAGCACGATTTAATGTTCCAAATGTTCAAATGTTTGTTAAGCTTATGGGACTTAACTACGGGGTCATCAGTCCCTAAACTTACAAACTACTTATGAACTACTTACAAACTAGGACGGCACAAATATCCATGCCCGAGGGGGGATTCGAACCCCCGACCGTAGTGGCCATGATGACCGTGACTGGAGCGCCTCAGTCACCTCGGCCACCGCGGCCGGCCTTAATGTTCCAAAAGGACCCGATGCGAAAACCATTCGTACGCTCTTCGCACAATTTCAACGAACAGGCAGCGTAACTGATGATCTAGTGGGGCATGTTGGCCGCAAGCAAACCGCAGTTACGCCTGAAAATATCGCCACCGTTTCTGGAATTATTCAGCGAAATCCAATGTCATCCGTCCGTCGAATTGCACCTGAGACTGGTTTGAAACGTTCCAGCACGCAGAAAATACTGAGAAAGAGCCTACACATGTTTCCATTCAAAATTCAAACGCACCCGTACGAGCTGTGCAACAAAGGGTTGCCTTTGCTAATCAGATTCTCACAATGATTGATAGTGAAGGATTTGATGTTGGCTGCATTTGGTTTACAGATAAAGTACACTTCCACCTGAATGGACACGTGAACAAGCAGTACTGGCGATTTTAAGGACCCGAAAAGCGATATTGGTGTGAAGCGAAACCCCTGTATTCTCCTAAAGTTACTGTGTGGGCTGCAGTATGCAGCAGAGGCATTCTTGGCACTTTTTCATTCGAGAAACGGTCGCTGGTGCACTTTACGTTGCAAATTTCGAACAATTTGTCGCCACACAGCAAGCGTTAGAGGATCGGCCATGTACTGATTGGTTTATGCAAGATGGAACCCGACCACATCGGACCGATAAGTGTTTCGCTTTCTTGAGGAATACTTCGGGAATCGAGTCACTCATTTGGAATATCCCAAATTTACTGCTGCAGGCATGGATTGGCCGGATTTGACTCCCTGTGACTTTTTTTTTGTGGAGCACAGTGAAAGACATTGTCTACCCGAACCATCCCGCCACGCTGAACGAGCTTGAATGGGCGATCTCTGTGGCACGTGAATCCATTTCGGTTGAGACACTACGAAATGTGATGGCGAATTTCATTCTTCGTTTGCGCCACCTCTGTAGTGCCAATGGTGAACATTTTGAAAACATTGTGATATGATTGCTTGCAAAGAGTGTTTTCATACGATTATTTCACTTATGTAAGCTGATATGAGCTGTACAGCTTACAGCGCTATCTGTTAGCAGCTTTAGTAACAATTATTTCAAACTGCTGTATAAACTTCTTACAGCTTTCACAATAAACATACCGTTTACTGCATTCCTCTATCGATTTTTGTTTTCGAGATGTTTAATTTTGAAATCAGGGAGCCCTTTTCTGGACACCCTGTAGATAGCGTGAGGTTCACATCTGAGTCGCAGGACGTGCGCTATCTGTATGCTTCGCAATTTCTCGAGATGTAATTGACGTATTCCGATATAACCACCGCCATTATTTTTCTGGTTTTTCATGCTACTGACTGCATACGAAATATTAGGGGGTGTCCATTTTAAAATATACAAGATTGTGTTGAAAATAGTATTTGCTTACGTTTAAAATTTCGCATAGTATTTAGTTTGCTAAGCCCCTGCCGTCCGTTCGTGGTGGTAAAACCGGTTTTGAATACGTATTGTTGTTCCAGAGAAGAGTCGTTTACAAATGCATGCATTCTTTGTTTCTTATTTTATGTATGTCTTGTATTTGTGACCAGAAAATTAAGTCGAAGAAATGTTACTTTATTTTCTTTTACTGAATGGGATTGGTCCCTCTCCTTCCATCTGTTTCTTCTGTACGAAAACCTGCTTATAATTACCCAAAAAACTAGCAAGAAGACCACATGGGTAACGGATTTTAGAATTTCTTTATATTCATGGTACGTGAAGTTCAGAACTCAAATAACAATCAACCAAAGCCATTCGACGCAACTCTAAAGAATTCTCGAGAAAATAGACTTCGAAGTTTTGCAAAGAACACGTAAGTACCAACAGTTAAAACACTTGCGGCATCTGTCGGTGTACCTCACGTGGTGGCGTTCTGCCTTCACAACCATGGAGTCGGTGTTTAGAATTCCACTGTGACGGATATTTCTTTTCGTTTTCGAATTCATTTATATAAAACATTTTGGAATCGCTAATTCCTCGTGTTATGTGTCCTCACGTAAAACGATGGTAAGGTAGGTTAGCTGCTTCGAAAGCCATAGCAGCTATGGAGATGACTTTCGAAAAATAGTGTCGTAGCTCTTCACAAACTGAACAATAAAAGGCTACCGTCGTCAACTAATAGTGAAGACACTACTGTAAAAACGTATCTTATGTTTCTTTGACTGAAACTAGCATTATTAACAACTTTCTATGAAACAGAGAAAATTACAAATAAACAAAAATACGTGCACGTTTCGTAAAAATTACCATTAGATATTACAATTCTGTCAGTATTAGAACAGAAGGATTTTTTTAAAGCTATCTTGACAGGGTTCGAATCAGCAGCCCCACAGTCGGTAGAGCAGAACGCTACTGCAATTCATTTAATGAATTGTATTTACGCTTACTTGTGAAACTTCAAAGTCGATTTTCTCGAGAATTTTTGAGAGTTGCGTCGAATGGCTTTGGGTGATTGTTATTAGAGTTCTGAACTTAAAGTTCCATAAATATAAAGAATTCTAAAATTAACAAAAGAGGAGAGTAACAGGTGAGTGAAGAAAACATAAAAAAAGTTGGTGGGGAACAAATACATAAGTTTGGAGTCGGTGAATATGGAATAAAGGAGCATATTGAAGTATACAGCCTATATTAAAATTCGCTGGTTTTCAAGAGAGTGGTGTGAGCAACACATGAAAGGAAAACATTGGAATGTGGGTGAGAGACATTACACAATTTCGACAGCCATGATGGCAGTATTATACATAGTAGGTTACATTAATAATGGTGAATACTAGAATTGGGTCTGATAATTGAGAATTAGGTTCGGTTTTTGAGCTTGGTGTTTGTTGATAGAGAGGATTTCAAGCAATGTTAGCTTTCTGCCTTTATTTGCTCTGTGGAGAACATCACATTTAATGTCAAAGGCATGGCATTCATTTAAGGCATGTTCTGCAAAGGTGGAATCTATCTTCTTTAATCTCCAACTCCTCTCATGTTCAGCCAATCTAGTAGTTATAGACCTACCTGACTGACCTACATATAATTTGCCACAATGATTGCAAGAGATCCTATATATGCCACTCCTTTCCAAAGGTGGAATCTCGGCTTTGCTATCGAAGTGCAAGATGGCAATAGTATTTCTATTATAAAAGGCTGGGGTGTATTTTCTGGACTTAAGTTTGCTGGCAAACCTTTCTGATGTTTTACCAACATATGGCATTGGTGCCCATCTTTTGTTTGTGTTACTAGGTATCTTCTGATGAGGATACAAAAGTGGTATTATTCTCTGTCTCTTTTTCTTGCAAAGTATGTTGTCAATCAGGGTAGGGCTATAGCCATTGTTGAATGCAATTCTTTTTATTACTTCCAGTTCATTATCAAAATCTGTTTTGGTCTGAGGGATGGATAATAGACGATGCACCATGCTGTGGAAGGCTGCATTTTTATGTGTTGCTGGATGTTGGGAAGTGGCAGGTATTGTTGTGTCTGTTTCATGTTCTGTCAAGCACCGACAGAAAATTCAGTTAATGTTACTTAAACTAACATGAACTAACCTACACGTACACACACCCATGCCCGAGGGAGGACTTGAACCTCCGGCGGGATCAGCCTTGCAGTCCCTGATATGGTGTTTAGAATCGCCCAGCCATTCAAATGTTCAAATGTTTGTAGAACTTATGGGACTTAACTAGGGGTCATCAGTCCCTAAGCTTACAAACTACTTATGAACTAGCTAAGACTAAGGACGGCACAAATATCCATGCCCGAGGGGGATTCGAACCTCCGACCGTAGTGGTCGTACAGACCGTGACTGGAGTGCCTCAGTCCCCTCGGCCACCGCGGCCGGCGCCCAGGCATTCCCACGGAGCTAAATTACATGAATTCCGTGAAAAACATATGTCTTACATAGATCTCTCAGTTGGCGCATCACCGTTTTCTATGCAAATGGGACTGACCTGATTTCCTCTAGCAGACGATGATGGACAGTGGATGTTGTTTGAATTATCAAACAGAATGATACAAATACAGTGACTGACTGTAAACAAACAAACATCAACAAAGCTGAAATAAATGACGCGTGGAAGAGCGCTGATATGTCGTTGAGGGAAGTATTCTTTAAAACAATTACTCTTTTTCGTTGGGACGAAGTCTTATAAAGTAATTCAACCTCCGATTTTACTGTCTTAAATCGGAAATATTTCGTTGACACCAGCCTACTTACAGTGCGATTATTACCTCAACTCACATGAAAGTATTTAATTGCTCGCGTATCTCCCCCAACTATTTCCGGTATGCCCCATGGAACCAGGACGCTTTCAATGGACAAATGGTACAGGTGCTATCACGGCGTCTTCTGTTAACAATTACACGTCCTGCTAGTGTGCTTCATTTGGAACCGCCATCTCCGTATCATCTGTTCGACTAACCTGTACAATTCCGACCTGGACTTGTCGGTTTGTATCTGCTTCACATGCCCTCCTTATATTTTCGAGATTAACATGGGTTCGCAAAGTCATCATATCGCACACTATAAATTGGTGATAAGAGTTGTACGATGGTTCTTTTATGTAAAGTAATTAGTCTATCAGAATGAGACATTAGAAAACAGGGAGGGGACAAGAGCGTTGTGGTGTGAGTTTCCGCTGTAATATACCATAAAATTACGATAGTATAATATCAGTGATTGTAATTGGTTATTGGAAGTCATAGGACGATGTTTTACGCAATATAATTGAAGTAGCGGCTGTTTTGAGTGCCAACGAATATGTATTGATGTAATTATAGTAAAAAGATACCAAATTACCTTTCTTCCCTCGAGTGTCCCCCTAAATACGTGAATGAGGTAAGTGAACCAATAATTGGAAGTCATTGATCTTATCAATTAAAAGCCGCGGTCCGGTGACTGCATGGTCTGAGGCGCTATGTCACAGATTACGCGGCAACTCCAGCCGAATGTTCAAGTCGTATCTTGGGCATTGGTTCGTGATTTGTCCTACGCTTGAGTTAGTTTCAGTTAGTTTAAGTATGTGTAAGTTTAGGCATCGAAAACTTGATAACTTTGATCCCTTAGCTTTTACACACATATTTATAGGTCAAAGCGGGGTTTTAGTCCCCGATGACCCGGAAGGAGCGGGAAACACTTTGAGTTTCCATTCTTTTCTCCAATAATTCACACCGAATTTGTCTGTTAAAAAAATGTTTGTAAATCTATCGGACCAAACTGCGTGATCATCGGTCCGTAGCTTACAAACTACTTAAACTAAGGTAAACTAACCTAAGGACAAACACACAGCCCGACGCGGTGGCCGAGGGGACTGCGGCGCGCCAGTCACGACCTGCACGACCACTACGGTCGGGGGTTCGAATCCCCCCTCGGGCATGGATATCTGTGCCATCCTTAGTATTAGCTAGTTCATAAGTAGTTTGTAAGTTTAGGGACTGATGACCCCGTAGTTAAGTCCCATAAGCTCTACAAACATTTGAACATTTGAACAAACACACGCACACACACACGCATGCCCAAGGGAGGACTCGAACCTCCGAAGGTGAGCACCCCGCGCTCCGCAGCAAGGCGCCCTTAGACCGCTCGGCTACTCCACTGTCTGTGTCTCGTTCTATGATAGACATGATGGACTAAGCGAGGTTGTACTAACTTACGTAATTATTGCTGTATACTATCAGAGATAATACACTGCTCAAAATGGCATCAGCGTAGCGCATAACAAAAGGTTAAAGGCTCTTACCTCTGAGCAGTCAAGGTGCCTTTTTGAACAACAAAGAGAACCGGATGTCCACCAATACTGAGTCTTGTGCATACCATTCGTCCACCATCATGATGTGGTGATGTTTCCTGCATATAAGCAGGATTGTTCCGAGTTCCACGTTCTCTCGAGATAAGGAAACGACTATTGACCTGCTAAATTGCTGTTTGGAAGGTGCGTTGCATTCAATTTCCTGTCTCGACGAGCTGTTAACCGGAGTTAACGGTCATCTCTTGCCTTCTGAAATCGCATCCAGGTCCTAGAAAATACACTTTGGGACACTCCAATAGCTATAGCCATTTCCAGTGTCTTTCCCGCGCCCAACCTTCCTGAGGCTCTCTACGCTATACTTTCCGGTAAGTCACGTTGTTGTACTGCGCCTACCGAGCGAGGTGGCGCAGTGGTAACACACTGGACTCGCATTCGGAAGGATGGTGGTTCAAATCCACCTCCGGCCATCCAGATTTAGGTTTTCCGTGATTTCCCTAAATCACTCCAGGCAAATGCAAATGTTCAAATGTTCAAATGTTTGTTAAGCTTAAGGGACTTAACTACGGGGTCATCAGTCCCTAAACTTACAAACTACTTATGAACTAGCTACAACTAAGGACGGCACAAATATCCATGCCCGAGGGCCGATTCGAACCCCCGACCGTAGTGGCCGTGCAGACCGTGACTGGAGCGCCTCAGTCCCCTCGGCTACCGCGGCCGGCCCAGGCAAATGCCGGGATAGTTCCTTTGAAAGGGCACGGCCGATTTCCTTCCACATCCTTAACCAAATACTCCGAGCGTAAGCTCCGTCTCTAATGACAACGCTGTCGACGGGACGTTAAACTCCAAGCTTCCTTCCTTTCTTCCTTCCATACTGCGCTGCCTACTGACTACACTATTTGACCCAACAGCACTATCTGAACCCAACAGCTTCTGTAATTCGTTTGGTTGAGTAAATACAAATCAACAACAACCTCCCCCCTCCCTGGAGCAATTTTCTTTTATTACCGTTAGCTCGGTTACCGTAATGTTGTTTTCTCTACTCCGTAGAACCGACAGAAAGACATCGAACCATGTTGGTTCATTCTGCCGATGACAACACTTCAGAACGTAGATATCTCAACTGATCCTCTAATTGTTTTGACCACTGTAATTGGGTAATATATATAGCACTGGAGAAGTCACAGCCAAATTGATATGGGAGAATGTGCGTTGTACAAATATCATATGACTGAAAGTAGAGCCCCATTTTAAGTGAGGAAGATGATAAAATAAGTTTTGCGTTTTACAGTCAGAGTTGAGTATAACCGCTGACACACCCCTCAAGGTTGAATAAATGCCGCTTTGGATGTATTGTTGGAGTACAGCAGTGTATGCTGCCTCCACATATTGACAAAGTTGAACTGGTGAAAAAGTGGGTGGTGTATTCCGGGACAATCAGTCCGGAGTCATCAATAAGTCGTTTCGATAGGTAAGGGCTCGGGAGAAGAGGGCGGAAAAGGCAGTAATGTAATCCGACGTGCGACGAAAAATTTGAAAATTATCGTGCCATGTTAGCCACGCATTATCCTGTTGCAAGTTCCAAAGTCATAGAAGGGAAACAGGCTCCACGATGTCAGAGATGTGACACTGGCTGATTTATGTGCCGATAATGACTACTAGGCGGATGCGGAAATGACATTCAATATCACCCAAAACCATAATACCAGTTGGAGGAACAGTGTGGGCATGCATAACGCAACAGTTCAACAATATCCCACCGCGGTGCCTCTCAAATGTGGTGTTGCAGACAGAATCGGAATTCCACGATAGTAACCGTGTCATTCCATTCGGTTGTCGATGTCCGTCTTTCATCGCACCGTTATCAGCGCAAAAGTCTGTGACGATGATTCAGTAGTAAGCGCAGCAGTGGACGACTTGTGGACAGTACATTCCACTATAAAGGATGTCGCATTGTACTTGCGAACACTGTTTGATGTACAACATACTGACTTTGCTGTGAAATGGTTCGTGATGTGACGGAGTTATCCATGACTGCCTTCCGCACAATATGCCTGTAATCACTTGTAGTGATGCAAGGAACTGGCCGCAAATATGTGTCGTCTGTCTGTCGTTCCCTCTTGCATCCAGCGATTACAGATCCGCACTACAGTTGCATCGTTACGTTAGTAACGTTCACCGATTTTTCTGAAGGATAATACGCAACTATTCTTCGTCGTTCCAACCCGAAACGTGGTATAAGTACTCTAGCTAACTTCTCCGAAAGTACTGACTGATTACGGGAAACAAAAGCACAAAAAACTATTCCAGTACGTCTACACGTCGTCTGTTTCCAATCTATCAAGCACATTGGAGGAAGGAAGATTGGAGTTTAACGTCCCGTCGACAGCGTGGTCATTAGAGACGGAGCTTACGCTCGGAGTATTTGGGTAAGGATGGGGAAGGAAATCGGCCGTGCCCTTTGAAAGGAACCATCCCGGCATATGCCTGGAGCGATTTAGGGAATTCACGGAAAACTTAAATCTGGATGGCCGGAGGTGGATTTGAACCACCATCCTTCCGAATGCGAGTCCAGTGCGTTACCACTGCGCCACCTCGCTCGGTATCAAGCACATTCAAGTGTTACCAATGCGGCCCGTGATGTGCGCTTACGCTGAAATATTAACCCTGCCTCGCGGGTGTAGCCGAGCGGTCTGGAGCGCCATGTTGCGGATCGTGCGGCCTCCATCGGGCATGAATATTTGTGTTGTCCTTAGTATAAGTTAGTTCATAAGTAGTTTGTAAGTTTAGGGACTGATGACCCCGCATTTAAGTCCCATAAGCTTTACAAACATTTGAACATTTGTTAACTATGTGCATCTCTCATCGTATGCTGCAAATTTCAGCTGATTTTAATTTTGTGTGGCTAGCAGAGTAAGTAATAAGACGGTGTTTCTCTGAAACGTATGGGGAACAATATTAGTGAGAAAGTGTCACAGAGGTGCTTATCAAATTGACAGGCAAAGGAATGGGACATCTACCACACCATTGAAGTTATTATTAAGATTGCGAGAAGAGTTAAGTAATAAACAAATTCCTCAGACAAGAATATTTAGAAATTACTTTTAGGGAGATATAATTATTGCAACTGACGGCCATTAATCCTAAGCATATTCGTGGATGTAACAGTAAAAGGAAGAAAACATTATAATACGCAGACGCCAAACACTAGTACGCCTGACTAATATCGTGTAGGGAACCCTAAACCGGCAAACTACTTATGAACTAGCTTATACTAAAGACGGTACAAACATCCATGCCCGAGGGGGGATTCGAACCCCCGACCGCAGCGGCCGTGCAGACCGTGACTGGCTCGCCGCAGACCGCTCGACAGCTGCGGCCGGCCAGGAGGACGCAGGAGCGCCTCAACAAGACGTGGTGTAGACTCGAATAATATTTGAAGATGTGCTGGAAGGAACTGACACGGTGCATACTGCAGGGATGTCCATAAATCCGTAAGATTACGGGGATTGGGAGGGGAGGGGGGGGGGAGAATCTCTTGCGTACTCCAAGTTGCAAGGCATCCCAGATATTCGCAATAATGTTCATGTCTGGGAAGTCTGGTTCATGTCGGGGAAGTCTGGTGTGTGTTCAGAAGAGTGTTCCTGGAGCCAGTCTGTAGCAATTCTAGACGTGTGTCTGCTCGATTTGCCCAAGTCCTATCAGAGTCGTATCTAAACGTATCAGGGGACCCATATCACTCCAACTGAACACGCCCCCACAGCATTAGAGCCTTCACCAGCTTGAACAATGTGCAGGATCCATGTATTCATGAGGTTGTCAGCATACCCGTACACGTTCAACCGTTCACTATAACTGTAAACGAGATTCGTCAGACTAAGAAACATCTTTCCAGTCATAACAGTTCACTTTAGGTGTTTATGGGCCGAGGCGGGGCGTAAAGAATTGTGTCGTGCATTCAACAAGCGACACGAGTTGTCCTCCTGCTCCGAAGACCCACATCAATGACGATTCGTTGAATGGTCCGCACATTGACACTTGCTGCTGGCCCAGCACTGAAATCCGCAGCAATTTGCGGAAGGGTTACACTTCTGTCACGTTGAACGATTCTGTTCAACCGTCTTTGGTCCAGTTCTTGCAGGATCTTTTTCCGGCCGCAGCGATGATTCTCGAGATTCGCGGTGCAGTCGTGGAATGGTCGTATGGAAAAGTCCCCACGACATCGCTACCTCGGAGATGCTGTGCCCCATCTCTCGTGCTCCGACTATATAACTGCACGTTCTCCTCAGTTAAATACTGACAATCTACCACTGTAGCAGCAGTAACCGATCTAAGGTGAGCGCCAGACACCTGATGTCCTACAGACGCGTTGCCGGCGGCAGAGCCGTCCTCTGAATGTTTACATCTCTCTATGATTACACACGCATGCCTATACTAGTTTCTTTGGCTGTGCAGTGTATATGCCGTACTGGAGGAAAACAAATAATTGATCTTTCAAATGATATCTGGGAATGCGACCATCTTACATCATCAGCAGTGACCGATATTTCATCAGGTGCTCGAACCGTAATTTCAAGGCCTTTAAAACGAGAGTATATTCGTTTGTCATGGCCACTGACAAGCATATAACCTGATTATAAAGCACATCCAGAATAAATTTTTCCCTATTTTTTAAACAAGGACAACATAGTTACGCGAAAGACTTTATTCGCAGCAGGTAATACAATATTTAGCTATTTTTAGATATTGTCACCAAAAGAACTGTGACACTTGTCGTAGATCTCGGGATCAACTTTTGTACTCCTGTGACGCTGCGACGGAGCGTGACGCCATTCCCCATCGGGGGTTCGAATCCCCCCTGGGGCATGGAAGTTTGTATCGTCTTTAGTAGTTTGTAAAATTACGGACTGATGACCCCGCAGTTAACTCCCTTAAGCTTAACTAATATTTGAACATTTCAACTCCTGTGACGTAGAATCTGCCTCATGTGAGTGGAACCTTCGTGTAACATTCGTCTCACCTCTTCGTCGTTATGAAAACACAGGTCGGAGGACAGGAACTACTTGAGGTAAAATATGGAAATCCCCAGGATCAATATCAGGACTGAATGCTGGATGATTAAACAGCTCCCAGCCAAATTTCTGCTAAACAGTTTCTTTGTGGGGAGTGGTATGGGGAGAAGCCCTGTCATGGAGCTGCACATCATCTGCAGTAAGCATTCCATCCTTCATTGCACCCCAAGAAACTGCTGTGTTCCGGCCAGCTTCTTGTCAACGACGGAGATCTAAAGACGAGTGTCCTACGCTGGTGCCATTCACAGGCGTCAAACTTCTACACAGGAACACAAACGTTGATCCCATGATGTGACAAATGTCTCATTTCTATTACTGACTTTGTAGAAACATGGCTAAACATTGCTGTACCTGTTTCCCATAAAGTTTTTTATGTAAATGTGTTGTCTTTGTTAGAACAAAGGGGAAACTTACTTTCTGAATGCGTTCATAACTGCCAGTAAGACATCTGAAAATTCGACATGAGAGAAGCATGTCTTCGTCAAACGAAATAAAAATAATAAACGTAGCGCATGTAACAACAAAATATTCGGACGAAAACTGAATTACGACCAACAAGCAATTTTTAATTACAAGTCTTGAAAATAAGAAGGACAATGAATAGAATCTGCGACTATGTTGAAACAAGACTCGCCCAGGATAAGCTTGAATCAGGTAAATGACGGAAAATTAAAATCTACTAATCTTTGTCACAATCATTGTAATCTCATTACCAAAGAAGGGGTCACTAATAACCACAAAATTATTAGATTGTTTCATAAATACACCTTAATGTCACCTTCATTGATCTGAATCAGCTCTCTAAGACGTAGAAGGAAACAATGCCACTGACAGTACTATTCTAAAAGGGATGTAACTCTGCGTATACAGAAGATCCATACGGGTTTAACGAGTGAAAAATCCTTCAAAAGCGAGAATCGGAAAGTAAAAAAGTTATTATGACAATTTTATATTAATGCTTTAAAGGAATGTTAATTGCAATAAATTATAAGCATTTATCTAAGCTGATAGTTTCTAATGATAGATACATAATGTTGATAAATGTAGAAAGAATTTTTGTGGCGTAAAATACATTTTGGTAGTAACAGCAGAACTTTTTCATGAAACGTGCATGTCTTCAGCTTTTAGCCGCAAATATTCTCGTTTGTTTAGAGCAGTCTTTGTATCTCGCGTATAAGTGATAACGTGCAACTTTGCTTGGCTGGCTTTACGCTTACGCGAATGTAAATGCCGCGGATCCGTTTAACAAAGGAGCATGTTTTACGGTCTCTTCTGCTCTCCCGCCTCTGCCTTCATAAAAGCCGGACTGTGCTAAAATAATGAAGTGCGCCGAATTTCACATTGCATACGTTTCTCTTCTACTGTATCGCTCGCACAGGAACAGATCCATCCGCAAAGGATACAGATGTAAGTTGACGAGAGAAAGATATTTTAAATTTCGTACAAACAGCTGTATGTCAGTGAATAAGCTGAGGGAAGAACAAGGTTTTGTGACTCTGATGCTATTGTCTTTATTACTGTGTAGTTTTCAGTAGTATAAGTTCCTACACGATCCTCATTTAGGCAGGGAAGGCAGCGATGGGGCGATGTTAGCAGTGTCGCGGTGGCAGCTCCCTCTACGCCAACAGTGTGACGTCGCACCACGATCATGAAATCGTTCTGACGTTACTCAGTTAATTGATTAACTGATTTTCCACATTTCTCGGTTCTACGCTTTGTGGATCCACTTTCCCAGAGAAGTGACAGTATTAGATACCTCCTTTGTTTCCTTGTTATGTGTAATGGAGGTGGAAGTGTTCTTTATACACTCCTCATTCAGGGACAGTCGTTTTTTAATGAAATCTTACAGTAAATAGTGTTTAATTCCCTCCAGTTGTGTTTAGGAAACCATTATTTCCCCACCTTTTCTGTTTTTGCTCTGATACTTTAGCTCCTCTCAGAAACAGACAAGGCCGGCCGCGGTAGCCGAGGAGACTGAGGCGCTTCAGTCACGGTCTGCACGGCCACTGCGGTCGGGGGTTCGAATCCCCCCTCGGACATGGATGTTTGTGCCGTCCTTAGTATAAGGTAGTTCGTAAGTAGTTTGTAAGTTTAGGGACTGATGACCACGTAGTTAAGTCCCACAAGCTTAACAACCATTTGATTTTTGAGAAACAGACAAGGGTTTCATATTTACCTGGACCACGTTCTCATCGACGATTTGGACTGATATGTGCAGTTGAGGAAGGGTTTCTTCCATTAGTTCCATGAATGATACTTGGATGTGTGAACTATCGTTAAGCCACACGATTTCTGTTTTGTTTGCTGTATTTTCCATGTTGGTATCACAGGAACTGGGACAATATTAGGTCGACACCGCAGAGCCACATTAAGGTCACCCGGTGTCCCTGAAGCTATATTCATGGCACCTCTTTTCAAGTGCCATGGACTTCTCGACATGGATCGCATATCGCCATGGGTTGGTACCTGGGGAATGTGGCAAGGTTATGAGAATTGACGTGGGAGGAATGCTGCGTTGAGGACATATGTCATGCGGTTCGACTCTTGGCACCTGTACGAAATGGAAGACTGCCAGTATACCCTTAACATGCGTCTCACCCCACTAGCATTACTGTTTTCACTATGATAAAACTGTCTCCTTAATAGACAGGATTTCAGTTAATTAATTTTATTTGTAAATGGAACAAAGCTAAATAGGGGTTTGCAAATAGATTCTCGGTAAGACTACAATTTTTTACATAAAAGCATCAAACCCATAGCTCTGAGATTCGTATATATTTGCTGCTATGCAATTTCATCATTCGACTTTAAGGAAACTATTCGACACAAATTTTAATTTTATGTCTTCTTATCTCCTGACTTCGAATCTTTGTAACAAACTCCTTTTCCGTTAAACTTCCTCATACTTACAATGTAGCTTAGAACTTAAATGAAACTTGGCTCATATTTTGAAATTTCTGTTATGGCTGTCACTAACCAGTTTACGTGTTGTGTATTTTATATCATAGAACTCTACATACACGAAACAGCTAACTTACCGAAATTCATTTTTACTTTGAAATGACAACCATTTATGTTTCCATTGTGAGATAAAAAAGTAATATATTTAAAAGATGTTCAAATGTTTGTAAATCTATCAGACTCAACTACTGGGTTATTAGTCCGTAGCTTACAAATTACTTAAACTGAGTTAAGCTAACCTAAGGACAACACAAACACCCATTCCCGAGGGAGGACTCGAACCCCCGACGGCGAACTGCCGCGCGCACCGCAACACGGCGCCACAGTGCGCGTGTCTAATCCGCCACGGCAATATATTTAAATGTTTGTCGGCGACGAGATATGACATGATGCTATGCCGTTGTGCTATGCGTGGTTGTGGCTCACTTTACTCTTTTGTTTGTGATTTATTCACTAAATAACGGCCAGATTGTAAGACAGCGTTGCATTCCGTGCTATTTTTATTTTAGAATTGGCAATATACAATCTCAGAAACAGCAAAAGGGATACATACAATGCAATATGCAGTCTAGAGTAACACATTGATTCACGAAACATTCAGTAACTGTTTTCATTCACTTATTGTCGAACAAATCGTATGTGTTCCAGCTAGCAATCAGTGTGAAATAGGATTTTATTATTCATATAACTAAAGCTTACACACTGTAAGGTCGATGTGACTAAACTGAATACACATCAACTGTGTAAGAATAAACTTGTGTCATATGCTTGGAGAAGGAAGAAGAATGTGCCAAATGTAAGAAACAGACACGCAAGAGATCACTGTGTGGAACGGGTAATGGGCCTTTCCAATACAGGAACACCTTAGGTCCTACGTAAAGCAGAGCAGTGTTCAAATTTTCAAATGTTTGTAAATTTATGGAACTTAACTGCTTGGTTATTAGCCCCTACCTTACAAACAACTTAAACTAAGTTAAACTAACCTAAGGACAACACATACACCCATGCTCGAGGGAGAACTCGAACCTCCGACGGTGAACGGCTGCGCGCACCGCAGTACGAAGGCTCACCCAATGAGCAGGGCTATTCCGCCACGGAGCAGAACAGTCTGTCAGCCTTCATACAAACTACTTTTTAAATCTACATTTTTTTTTTTATATTTCATCGTTCCATCTTGATTACTCTTTCGGAATTTGTAACGTGTAAATACTATATATTTGACTGCTTTGTCGTGTAAATGAAGTTTAACGGATTTATTTTTGAGATTATATGGATGACTTCCCTCTTAGCACTGTTTAGTGTCAATTGCCAATCATCGTACCATGCAGATATCTGAATCGTTTTGCTGCGGCTTTTGATATTATGGTAACATTACTAATCGATAAAGGTCAGTATCATACGTGAACACTCCAAGAGAGCTGCTCACATTGTCTCTAAATCATTTTTTGTATTCATCTACATGTACATCTACACCTACTCTGCAAATCACATTTAAGTGCCTGGCAGAGGGTTCAGTAACTACTTTCATAACCTTTCTCTACCGCTCCATTCTCTAATAGGGCGCGGGAAGAAAGAACATGTATATCGTTCTCTTTTCGATCCGATTTCTCTTATTTTATTGAGATGGTCATGTCTCCCTATGTAGGTGGGTGCTAGCAAAATATTTTCACTTTCATAAGTAAAAGTTGGTGATTGAAATTTCGCAAATAGATCTCGCCGCAACGGATAACGTCGCTCTTTTAATGATTTCCACCTCAGTTGGTGCAACATTTCCGTGACGCTTTAGCTCCTGTAACGTGGTAAAACAAAACGAGCTGCCCTTCTCTGAACCTTCTCAATGTCTTCCGTCAGTCCCGCCTGGTGAGGGTCCCACACTGGACAACAGTACTCCAGGAGAGGACGTAAAAGTGTGCTGTGGGCAGTCTCTTAGGTGGAACTGTTGCATCTTAGAAGCGTTCTGCCAATGAAATGTAACCTTTGGTTCGCCTTCCCCACAATATTTTCTATGTGTTCTCTCCAGTCTAAGTTGATGGTAATTGTAACTCCTAGGTTTTTGGTAGAATTTGCGACCTTAAGGTTTGACTGATTTTTTCGCGTAATTGAAGTTCAGCGGATTTATTTTAGTGGTCATGTGTATTACTTCACACTTTCCTTTATTTAGTGTCAATTTACAATTTTCGCACCATGTAGAAATTTTGTCTAAATCGCTTTGCAGTTGCTTTTGATCCTCTGTTGACTTCACTAACCGATAAACGACAGCAACATCCGCGAAAAGTCTAAGAGAGCTTTCCGGATTGTCTCCTAAATCGTTTATAAACACAAGGAAGAGTAGGGGACCTATAACGCTTCACTGGGGAGCCGAGCGCATTGAGGGGCTACGCTCAAATTCGGGAGGCCGTTTCCCGTCGGGGGTTCGAATCCTCCCCCGGGCATGGATATTTGTTTTGTCTTTAGTATAAGTTAGTTCATAAGCAGTTTGTAAGTTTCGGGACTGATGATCCCGCAGTTAAGTCTCATAAGCTTAACAAAAGTTTGAACATTTCGAGAAATCTGCAGTGTATACGGTCGCAGATCCGTCTGAGCCTCTGATTCAGACCCATCACTCAGCTGTTAACCAGAGGTCCACAGTCGGTCCTGTGATCTATGCTGTAGATAGTGAGCTCTTCCTTTATCTCGCTAGCAAGACTGGCAGTCCTTAGCAGTTCATATACTAGCTCAAACCCAGAGAGAATCTCATCCAATCCAAAGTTACACTCGTCATTAGTACCGAAATGAGCAACCACCCGCAGTTGGTTGCACCCCGTACTCTTCATAGCATCTGTAAGGAGCCGTTGCACATCTGAAATGACTCCACCCAGTACGCGCACGAAGTGAAATTTGTCCTTCTTCTCCTCCCTAGCAGCCATGTCCCTACGGGGCTCCATTACCCGCCTAACGTTGGAGCTCCCAACTGTCAGTAAAGCCACCCGATTTGATAGCTCGGATCTTGTAGGCTGGGAAGGTAACTTCAGGATAAGCGATACTGTCCGGCTCAGGAGCATTGTCTGGCACAGATAGTGCCTCAAATCTGTTGGTAAAACGAACCGGGAAGTCCTCGCGATCGGTCCCAAAAAATGTTCCAATATTTGTATAGCTCATGGGACTTAACTACGGGGTCATCAGTCCCTAAACTTACAAACTACTTATGAACTAACTAAGACTAAGGACGGCACAAATATCCATGCCTGAGGGGTATTCTAACCCCCGACGGGAAACGGCCTCCCGCATTTGAGCATAGCGCCTCAATGCGTTCGGCCAGTCCGCCGTGGAGAATTCCTCGACTTGCGCCGTAGGATGGTGGGGTTGCAGGTTCTGCTGAATAGCTCCGGCATCGACTGTACGCTGGAGCAACTAGACCGGCAGAGGGGGGGGGGTGTGCCGTGGACTGGGCGCTTTGTTAGCTTAGGCGGCTTCGGAAACACACAGAAAGGGTTTCAGTCACAAAGGGCACAGGTGGTCGTGCAGACCGTGACTGGAGTGCCTCAGTCCCCTCGCCACCGCGGCCGGCGCGATCGGTCCCCCGGCCCCGGGAAGTCTTTCGCAGCCTGCCACGCACTCGGGTGACCTCCCACGTAAACATCTCCGGAACGCGAGTCCTGTGTGTTACCACTGCGCCTCCTCTCTCGTTGATACATTTTCGAATAATGTGGCAATTCGGACACTTTGTTCCATCTTATGTTGTACTAAAATCTTCTAGATTCAAAATATCTTACTGTCACCTCGGAACTGTCATATACGAGATTTTAAACCGTATCTTGTATCATCAACCCTCAAATAGTAGTAACTACGTCAAATGATAGAGGGTAACAGCCGTTACGTACACTTTTTCTAAGTCAAGTATAAGGGCTCAGTAATATTGCCTTCTGCTAATTGTGGTTGCCAGGGATACGCGAAATGTAATTCTACTGTTCACAAAAGCAGTTCATATCTTCGCAAACTTCATGAACAAAAATCACCGATATGGAACTAATACACAGCATCGGATAAATCCGGTCACCTTAAATGTTTGCATTATCATTGATACTAATGCATCTTGGCAGATTCACCATCGGACCCGTGGAATACTATGTTCAAATGTTTGTGAATCTGGGGTTATAGGTCCCTAGACTTTCAGACGACTTAAAGAGGGATGACTCCAGCGGTGTCCGGACGCGGCACCCTCGCACAGTTTGTCGCCGGCTGCTGGACCGGCGCCGACATCGTCAGCAGCGGCCCAGCGCCGTGACTTCGGTCTGCTTCGGCTCCGAACTGCCCTGCACAGACTGTGACAGATGAATAGGTGGAAGACAACGTCGTTGGAACCGACCGGCGTGTTGCATCTGTGGAGAAAATCACCGAAATATGGGGCTGGCCGGCCGCGGTGGCCGAGGTGACTGAGGCGCTCCAGTCACGGTTAGCACGGCCACTACGGTCGGGGGTTCGAATCCCCCCTCGGGCATGGATATTTGTGCCGTCCTAGTTCGTAAGTAGTTCATAAGTAGTTTGTAAGTTTTTAAGTCCCATAAGCTTAACAACCATTTGAATTTTTTTTTATGGGGCTGTAGATGATTCTGGTGATTCTAGGGTAGCCAACCGGGACCTTTCGGTGAAGTGAGACGAACGAACTTATAGTTGTGAGATGATACTGTGTTCTCAATGTTGTATTTTTCAAGAACTTTTTTATGCAGTTGAAAGTTGGTATAACCCAGCGGAACGATAAAATGTTCAAATGTTTGTATAGTTTATGGGACTTAACTACGGGGTCATCAGTCCCTAAACTTACAAACTACTTATGAACTACTTACGAACTAGGACGGCACAAATATCCATGCCCAAGGGGGGATTCGAACCCCCGACCGTAGTGGCCGTGCAGACCGTGACTGGAGCCCCTCAGCCCCCTCGGCCACTGCGGCCGGCGCGGAACGATCAAAGTCCGGTGATGACGCCAATGTAATAATTGTGCTGGCAACTTCCCATCTAGCGACAAAGAGCTTTCTTAACGCTTGCTCGAGTGTATGGGAGTAATGGACTTCATCAAGATGACTTTCAAACGTTCGCAATGAACTATCGAACTTCCCACTGGACTGAAAGTAAAAAGGAGCTTTAGATGTATGGTGGATGTCAATGTCAGCTCATAACTACTGAAAACCGGCTGACGTGAACTATAATCCATGGTCGCAGGCACATGCCTTGAGGGAGTCTTTGAGATAAAAGAAAAACAGAGGGTAAAGCCGACCCAGTACTGATATTAATAGTGATTGTCATGGAACTACCGATCTAAATTTAAGTACATATCCACCACAACCGAAACCATTGCGTGTTCCAGAACAGAGTTGTGCATCAATGTGTAGGCACTGTCATGGTCGAAATGTATGTGACCACTAAAAAAGCATTGCGGCAGTGATTTCTGATGCTTCACACAAGCTATGCAATAAGAGACAATTTTCTGACATTGGGTATCCATGTTGTGGAGAGTAAAGTGAAGCTGTTTGAATTGTTTTGTGCAAAATATGCCCCAGTGGCGATAGTGAAACAATAACAAAAATCCCTGCTGGAGGTGTGAGGAATCACAATCTCTGCATCATTCGTTGAACGAAACAGCAGAATACCTAAACGTATGGATAAGATGTTGTGATACAAAAGTAGTGACATGTGACCGGGTGAGGAATGTCCTTCAAACTACAATTCGTGGTGTAAATACTTCAAAACATTTCGAAGAGCTGCGTCGGAAAACTTGCTCCCCATATGAGACGAAAGTAACAAATCTTGAGAATAAATTTGACATCATAATTCTTCATACAAATAAAGTGCTGTGTCAGTAATGACCGGTTAGTAAAGCCACAGGTCAGCATTGAAATATTGTGTAGTGAGCCTGTTCACTCCGCACTGACAATTAGACTATAACAGAACCCAAAGTTGCAGACTTGTAGCTGACCGGACTGGCTTGGAAGGTCTTACAAAAGCTATAAAAGGACAATAATACGTAATCTAATATAACTTTCGATCATCGGAGTATTGGTGTAACTTGGGAAGAACGTCGACAATAGTGAGCACGTGTTTTTCAAGTTGACTGCAATTGAATTGATCTTTTTTGATACTTTGTGAGACAAACCAGTGGGCGTATAAGAAGAAACCATCTCTGTGCGATAGCATGGCTCCAATCCTATAAGAAGATACTTACACAATATGCTTAGCTAGATGAAAGTGAATTGCACAATGATGACTTATTACAGCATCCCTTAATTACTGAATTTCATCCTAACATTCATTGGACCACACAAAACGAACTCCGTCCCGTTAGAGATGTTTGAGTAGAGAAACAACTGGTAGAGAATTAATGATAAACTAAATATAATAGGCTAGTTTCCACAAGACAGTTTGTAACTCTTTTTGACTTTATGGGATGTTGGCAAATCATGAATCACAGGCAAGTGGATAGAGAAGGATGAATGCCCTGAGAATTTATTAAATGTTTTAAATTTTCATATTTCTCTTGGAAGAATGAGCAATGTTTCGTGTTACACTTTAGCCAGTCTCGATGAGAATTTGAAATAAACACCTTAAAGTTGCAAAATAATCTACAGTTACTTGACTTACGACAACTATATCATGCATATAATTTGTACAGGAGGCGAATTTAGCTTCATATAATGGCTCAATGATGAGCAGTTCACACATACTAATTTTTATACACTGGTTTAATAACGATTATTTTTTTCTCTATTAGCTCTGCTCTAAAATTCTACATGGAGACATTTATGATAATAAATGGCACAATGACGAGTGTAATATCAGTCTCGTAGCATTTTTACTACTCTTTCCATAACCGTTAATAGAATTCATGTATTCTTATTGCAGTTTATGCTATGGACAAAAATATATGAAATTAAAATGATACAAAAAGTGTCCATAACAACCTTAACAAATAAATTGAGTGTTATTCCAACAAATACTGCCATCCTCTTAGTATTTCTATGATCTTTGAAAAGATATGCTGACTTTGATTAATTATTCAATAAAAAAGTCCCTTTCTCTTGGCTATTAAAGTTATAAAACGTGCAAATAGTTCCATGAAAGAGGCTTAACAACAGCTAAAAATTGATTACTAGTTACTTTGATGTATTGACTACTTTTAATGATATAAATTACTTAACCAATTCATTATATTCGGTTTGTTTCAATAACTCTTCCGGTATAGCTCTTACAGATCTTTCCGCATGTGGATTTGTAATATATTTGTCTTAGATTTGTCTCTACGTTAATGTTTTCACAGTTTCTGCTAAACGCCTGCATATTACAATAATTCCCTTACATCCTTACGTCACTACCGGCTTGGAACAACCTGCCTTATGTGTACCGGCCACATTTCACAGACCAGCTATCGCTGCCATTAAACGGCCCTAAATCTAAAACACGCTACACCTACTCGTATTTCAAAGGGAAGTTCTCCCTTCCCGGAACCCAATGTCCAGTTAGTACACATAATGTTAAACTATTCGGAAAATTTCGTTAATAGTGAACACTGATCTTTAGAAGCTCTCCGTGTCCATATGTGAGATGGTAGTACATAAGACAATCTCAAAACACACTCAGAGACAAACTGTCGTTTACATCAAATAATAGTACTGCTGTTGTTACCATTCATTAAACTTCTTGCATTGAATTTTTGTTCCACACAAAGATATTTTCTGCGTAAACTCACAGCCAAATTTATCCTGTTACATTTAAATAAAAATAACAATACTCTGTTTAACTGCAACACTATTTCTGGATCTAAACAATAATTAGGGTGTTATCGGCGTACACAGGCGCATCTGTGCTCTGACGTTAGTATATATACAAGTAGCAGCATGTTACACAACGTCTAGAGCAACTGTCTTCATTAACGTTTCTCATTCGTGGCTTTGACTGAGAGCCACTGTCTTTGGCTTGTTTGTATATCTGAAGGTATTGTAACGTGGGATCGCACTCTTCTGGCTGCACGACATATCCTGCTACATGCACTGACATAATATTGGAATTTCAACTTGTCCTGTAGTTCCCAGCTTTATCGAACTCCATTTTAATTGTGTGCTTACACTATTTGCGAATGCGACATTGAAATATACAATGCTTATGCAGCTGGCGTCATATTATGTTCCGTTATAATCTTGTTCAATGGCACTCTGCGACCATCACTCATCCAACAGATTCCTCTTTGTTTTGACTTAATGGATGATGGTTGTCTGCTTTCCTTGTATGAAGTATAAATCTCCGACACGTTGGCTCTTGAAATACAAAATAGTATCTACCTTTCATACGGACGCAGCCACCTTTGACGTACCAACAATTTACCCACTTTCAAATTCACTTCGTTCCAAAATATTGCAACCGCAAATAACACATATATGACTTTGAGCGATACTTGTAAAGAATTTAGGTATTTGCATAGTACCGTTTCCGGTGTAAAACAACAGCGAATTATGTGCGTCTCAATAGCATTGCACGTATAAATTTTCATTATTCATTTCAGGATTACATATCAGCCGGCCGTGGTGGCCGAGCTGTCTGCGGTGCGCCAGTCAGGATCTGCACGGCCACTACGGTCGGGGTTCGAATCCCCCCTCGGGAATGGATATTTGTGCCGTACTTAGTATTAGCTAGTTCATAAGTAGTTTGTACGTTTAGGGACTGATGACCCCGTAGTTAAGTACCATAAGCTCTACAAACATTTTGAGTACATATCATGAAACACAACACTACAGATATTACGAATTAGAAATACTGACTCAATCAATTCAAAGGCAAAGTTGAAATATTGTGCTGGACAGGGATTCGAACCCGGATATCCCGCTTCGGGCCAGCGGTCGCCTTAACCAATTAGGCTATCAAATGTTCAAATGTTTGTAGAACTTATGGGACTTAACTACGGGGTCATCAGTCCCTAAGCTTGCAAACTACTTATGAACTAACTAAGACTAAGGACGGCACAAATATCCATGCCCAAGGGGGGATTCGGACCCCCGACCGTAGTGAGTTTGTGACACTTGCGGGGAGTGACACTTACGCGGAAAGGGAATTTGTAGACACTTGCGCGGAGACCCGGACGCTGCAGGTAGTGAACAGGGTGTTCCAGAAGTAGGGATACACCACCCCTACTCCACGCCCTCCAGCCGCTACCTGTGCCGTATTCAGGGAAAGGCCCACCGAGCGAGGTAGAGCTGTAGTAACGGCCCGGAGATATCACAGCCTCATTCAACAGGGAGATAACACGTCATACAAATATCACACGATTTACAATACAGCACCATGTGAAGAGGAATGTGATGAAATCGGAATTGAGCGCAACCGTTGCTAACTACAATTTCGGATTTACTGCATTTTGAGTCAGAATTCGCATCTACATTCGCATTTATCGCAAATGCGAATTTTTCCTGTCCCTAGTAATACCTCTAAAATAAACAGCTGATCAAGGCACTAAAGGCAAGGGCAGATCTTTGGGTGTATTACTACAAATAACTAAAACACAATTTGATCGTGGAATTATATACAATCTCAGTATAAAGGTTTTTTGTAGGTGGTTTTGAGCAGCTTTTAAATGTGTTAGGAATAGCATTATGTAATATAGACAGCTAAACCTTATGTTTATTATGCGATATCGATTTCGGCTATTTCAGGTCATCTTCAAGCCTCAAACAACAGGTGTTACTTATGCATTTTTCCAGTGGCACTCATAACCTTTAACTGTTTACTCACGAGATCTAACGTTGTTAGTCGCGTTAGCGATGAAAACAGAACCCAGAATCTTTGCGTCTTGGTGTGATGTCTTATTTCGAAAGAACAAACATCACACCAATACATATATAGCTCTCGGTAAAGTGGAACGGTACGATGTCGTTACGTAGCACAGCACGGCGACTGGAAACGCAGGAGAAGTGCAAACAACGTTCTCTCCTCAGTGGTATGATTCTAATTAGGTTCGACGTAGACTTCTACAACATACAGTCTACACGGCGAAGATTACACCAAAATATTTAACGTTTCGTCTACTTTGGCGATAGCAACCAAATTTTAAAATCGTGTCTACTATGTAAAGATTTAGCAACACAAAACGCTTCAAGTCCATAACTTCAGTGGTTTTCGAGTTCTCAATTTTAATATGTTTTTAATGTTATTACATAAAAAACAAATTTGGGACTCACACTACAATTTTCATATGGCAGATTTTGTAGGTACATTCACAAGACATAATTCAACCGTTCTGTGCATTCATTTTATGAGAAATACCAATCATTTGTTTTCAGTGTTTATTTCAAATTTCTACATTTAAGTTTCTTTAATTATTAGTACTTAAATGTGGTAATGAGCCGGCCGCGGTGGCCGAGGGGATTGAGGCGCTCCAGTCACGGTCCGCACGGCCACTACGGTCGGGGGTTCGAACCCCCCTTGGGCATGGATATTTGTGCCGTCCTTAGTTGTAAGTAGTTCATAAGTAGTTTGTAAGTTTAGGGACTGATGACCCCGTAGTTAAGTCCCATAGACTCTACAAACATTTGAACATTTTGTGGTGATGAAATAAATAAATTACGTGTATATGTGTACTCTTATGCGGCCAAACTACTTAGGTCATCGGTCGCTAGACTTACAATACTTAATCTTACTTAAAATAACGTAGGCAAAGTACAAACAAACATACCCATGTCCGAGGAAGGACTCGAACATCCGACCGGACCGGCCGCGCAATTTGTGACACAAATTACATGTTTGATAATATTAATGCATAGAAGAATGAAATCACGTCAAGACTACTTCCTGCAAAAATTTCGACAAAAAAAGTTGGCACTGAGTTTAGAAAAACAAAATTCTGGTATATTGGATTTTAACATTTTATTTATTTATTTTTTTAATGTTTAAGCTTATGGGACTTAACTACGGGGTTATCAGTCCCTAAACTTACAAACTACTTATGAACTACTTACGAACTAGGACGGCACAAATATCCATCCCCGAGGGGGGATTCGAACCCCCGACCGTAGTGACCGTGCAGACCGTGACTGGAGCGCCTCAGTCCCCTCGGCCGCCGCGGCCGGCTTACATTTTATCAGAAAATGAATGTTACTACAAGAGATACAGCCATTCAAATTTACGGGCACCATAACGTATTCCCTTCCTGAATAAATGAGCTGCTTCTTGTAGTTTCAATACCTTTTTCTTGAATGTTTTGAATATAAATCTTCACACAGACTTCTTGAGGATGAGAGTGATGCGGATATCTGATTGTAAACCACTGCCTATTACCTTAGACCTTTTTGACTGTACTGAACAGGAGTCCCGCGTATTCCGTAATTTATATTTATACAGTTAACAGGCAATGTAATTTTAACCAACTATTGGCTGTCAACTTCGCTTCATTTTTCCTGGAAGTCTTGCAACTTGTTTCTCCCTGTTGGTTTATGCCAAGTTCGGAGTAAAAATGGTTCTATATGACGGTGATGGAAAATAGAATTTATCTTTAGCATTTCTCGGTGTGTGACATTCCCTTACACATTACGTATTTCATACAGTTCTTAGATGTATTTCTAATTCGAATACAGCCAAATCGTTTTGGGGTCTACGAATAAACGCTTCAAGTGTGTAAAATACTCATTGACTTATTATTAACGTTTTTTTTAATTGAAGGTTTAAGGTTGCGTCTTCTATTAAAAACATAGTAGCTATTTTTAAAGAGATGGAAGTTGCGTGATAGTGGGGTTAACTACATAGCGGTCAATTACATCAGCGTATCTGTGCAGGATGCCTAATATATTTATTGCTTGCGCAGGTGTCTTGATATGCTTAGTGTTCTGAATAATATGCTTTTAGGAGGTATGACTGTGGAAAGTCATCGTCTTTTAGTAGCAAAGAATGTCTTAATAACTCTCCAAACATTATCACTGTTGAAATACCTTTTTGTTTTCAGGAGGAACACTCAACGAATTCATATGTAGTTAGAACAAGTTACTATATTGCTCTTCAGCTTTGAAAGAGTTGTGCAATTTCACTGAGTTTCGTGTGATGTTGACAGTGTGGAAACTTGACAACAGCAGTGCTAGACTTCTTGGTGTGCCTCTACCCAGGGAAAGCCACTAGCCGCCCCAAGGGGCCCGGGTTCCGCGCAAGTGTCACTCCGCGCAACTGTCACTCCGCGCAAGTGTTCCAACCCCACCGTGCAGACCGTGACTGAAGGCCTCAGTCCCCTGGGCCACCGCGGCCGGCAATTAGGCTATTCAGGCACGCTTTCCTTCCAACCCAAATTCTCAACCTCTAGCCCCCTGCCCATTGATTCCTCGAGGTCGCAGCCTATACTGGATTCCCGCAAGAGATCGAGCGTTTGAATGCGTCCGCATTGAAATTGGCAGTTGCCTGTTGGAGAATTGCCTGTTTAGAATAATTGATATGGTGTTGATCAAAAAAATGTTTAAATGTTTGTATAGTCTATGGGACTTAACTACGGGGTCATCAGTCCCTAAACTTACAAACTACTTATGAACTACTTACGAACTAGGACGGCACAAATATCCATGCCCGAGGGGGGATTCGAACCCCCGACCGTAGTGGCCGTGCAGACCGTGACTGGAGCGCCTTAGTCCCCTCGGCTACCGCGGCCGGCTGGTGTTGATCTTTGTCAACAATAACAATAATTTATTTTCCATTTGAATGTGTTTATGGTCTGTCGACTCCTCCTAGTATTGGTGTCTTAATGAACATTTTTGTCGTTTTGTAATTAATAAAGTTTTCCACTTTGCTTCTTAATGACAGTGGCGTCCTGTTGTATGTTTTCACGTCTAACTGTCGCTACTCATACTACGGTCGGGGGTTCGAATTCGCCCTCGGGCATGGATATTTGTGCCGTCCTTAGTGTTAGCTAGTTCATAAGTAGTTTGCAAGTTTAGGGACTTATGACCCAACTGTTAAGTCCCATAAGCTATATATACAAACATTTGAACATTTGTCGCTACTCAACCATTTTGGATCATTACATGATCATATCTGCATGAGAAAGAATACATCGCTCGCAGGAAACTGTTTTGCAGTGCTGTTCTGAACCACCTAATATTGGCATCCAAAAAATCGTTAAAAGGAAAGAAAGTAAAACTCTGGAAGCACAATAGTAGTAAAAAGTGGGCCCATATAAAAGACACCTCACTAGATGCATATCTATGTTGACTGTCTGCTTACTTGCATTCAAAATCACAACACAACTGCCTGTTATATTTAGAAGCTGTTTATTAACGACATCAACAGATCAACATTTCAATTTTGCTGTATACGCTCTGGTTATACTGCTAAATACATATGATTATGTGGAGACGACAATGAATTACTGCAAACGTTAAATCCAATAACAGCACGTTGTTATATTTTAGCCACACTATTCTTGATCCGCGCCCTAATTTGTATGTGGTTTCATTAAAAAAAATTCTTTTGCTAATTTCTCTCCACAGGAACCTGAAGTGATTTAACTGATAACGCTGAGATATTTATGCAATGAACTAAGTTACTGTAAGTACAGAAAAGGAATATAATTATAATATTCAATTGTTACCACATTACATTTACTGCTTTAGATGTAGAAAAGCATAAGTCACATTTCATTCGCATTGAAATCGTCCTCCATCACACGAATAATTATTGTTCTCATTCTCAAACCAGAAGTTATTATTTGCTAAATGAGTTATTATAATGTTATTAAATTCTGAAATCACATAATCACCTCAAAATGCACCACAAGTTTACACGATAAAATTACAGTAGAGAGAGAAACATTACTTATATCGCACCCACTTCACAAAAACAACCTTGCTTTGACAGCACATTTACCTCTTACAGTTAAATTTAGATTTATGCAGAAGGTTCTCAAAGCACATGTTCATAATTGCAGGCAGCCACTACGAGTGTGTATACTCCTGCCCGCTGCTGGCCACCGACACCCTGTTACTCTCTGCCTAGAGCTACTTGCCACGAATACTTTCGTACTCATCAGCGACATTGGGTGCATAAGGTAAGAGGCTCTCTGTATACAGGGTGGTCGGAAATTCCCGATACAAACTTATAGGGCTTGTAGAGGGTAGTGTGTTCATACCATAGGAACCCATCTCCAGAACGTACCGTTTCCGTTGTACGACAGTTTCAATTGAGATTTGTAACTCGTCAACGTCTGCTTAGGGACAAAGAAATGTCTCAGAGTTCCCTGTCGTGGTATGCAACAGGGAATGTGTTCTGAATGCTCGAAATAGCCATGTCTGGGCGGACGAAAACCCTCATGCTACGCAAGTTCAGGGATTTAAATAAAGGTTTGGAATTCACATCTGGGCAAGTATTCTGGACGGTCATGTGATTGGACCGTACCTCCTTCCATCCAAGCTCACGGGTAGCGCATACTTAGTCTTCCTACGACACGTATTGGACCCGTTCTTGGATGATGTGGCATTGAATGTCCGTCAGAAAATGTGGTTTCAGCATGATGGTGCAGCACCTCACTTTTCACTGGCTGTCCGGAGACATCTTAACAGACGATCTGGTGAAAGATGGATAGGCCGTGGTGGTCCAACCGCGAGGCCGCCACGATCGCCGGATTTAACCCCTATGGACTACTTCATGTGGGGTCGGATGAAGAGCCTAATTTATGAGACACCTGTAGAGACAGAGGAAGATCTGCTGGCAAGAGTTCTGGCCGCAGCACAAGACACTTGAAGAGACACCAGGTGGGGTGGAGAGAGTGCACCAGAACATGCTTCGGAGGTACAGTGTGTGTGACGTCGTTGGTGGTCGCCACATCGAGCCGCTGTTTAAATGCATCAGTACGTTGCGGATGGTGCCGTAGATGCTGGGTTCTTGTTGTTGTCGACTAATGTAAACCATAGAGTGTAAATTCTAATGAAAATGAGTAAGTAATAACGGAACGATTCAGTATTCTTTTCAAAGTGATTGCAACAATTTTAAAGACGACCGTCTGTCGTCTTCCATATATTTTTTGTATATTTCTGTAAAGTAATAATTTATTTAATGTCGCTAGATTATCATTTTGTTAAAACTCGAACCCCACTCTTTTCAAGGCTTGAGGAATAGCATTTTTATTTCATGTGTTAAAATATTAAATAATATTGCTAGGTTTTTCTTATTTTGTTATGTTAATAATTTATTATTATATTAATTAATGTGGCATAAATGTAGCTTCTCCGCTACGCCACTGTCCCTGTGAGAATGTGTACTTGTCTTACTTTTAAGTGGATTTGCGAGAATCTATGGCTGTCTGAATGTGGGGAGTGATAGCTCGCCTTGCATCGTTCTCTCTGGCTCAGTGTTACTACCAAAAGAGGTTTCTACACCCTTTGGTTACAAGCTGGTCGGTGAACCCTCTCCAGCGCGAGTCTTGCTCTCCGTCCCCACCACCGCTGTTTCTTGGGCTTTCCAGCTTCCGGTAGCTTTTCGCGCCCCCCGTGGCCGCTCGGATGTTCATCCTATACTGGGCGTCTGCCGAGGTAACGTTGGTTCTCCTCTTCTCGTGTCCGTGAGATGGTAACGTTTCATCGTCTAGCACGTTTAATTTAGACTCGTGAACTTAGAATCATTTTTTGGAATATTTTCTCCAATCGTGTGCGGAAATGTGTTCTCGTTTTTCAGTTCCGTGATTTCCAATAGATAAACGCGGTGTGTGTGATTCTAGTTGCAGTTTGATCACGGCCTGGTATGTTAAAACCTTTTGTGATCATGTGGCGGTGTATGAACACTGTGTAAATACTTTCTATCTTTGTGGGGCCCGATTTCTAACAGGTGATATGTTCATTTTTGTACAGTGCATGTAAAAATCTCCTCATCGTTTCTTACCGTGAGTGATATGTGTTCCACGTGGTTGGATCCTAGGACAAAGCCTTCAGCTTCCACTCTTGGTTGTTCCATGCCCATCAGGCAAGTAACTATGCGGTTATCCTTCTGATCCCCACTAATATTTCGCGAACTTCTCACCCCGCCTATTTTAATTTTGCTGTTTCTTCTCCGAGTTGTAGTACGCACTGTGTCTATGTCAGTAATTTTCTCTGATCCTTGTACAACCTCCCCCTCCCTCAATAGCTTCCTTATATAATTCTAAACATTTCTATAGGTTGCATGCTGTAATTCTTAATTTTATTTATCCGACTTCGTAATTATTTAATTTTTGTGGTTTTTCTGAGACAGTACCTCATCCGTCTCTGTAACCGCCCCCTATCGCGTGAAGCTGTATTTCATTCGTTTACTTATATAATTCTAAGCAATTCTATGGGTTGCATGCTGTAGTTAATTTTCTTTATTTTTCGGAAACTGAATTTATTCAATTTTATCGGTTTTCGGAACCACGTGGGTCCGAGTTCCGACTTCCGGGGTTTGCAGCTAGTCGCCTGAGTTCACGCCACTTCTCATAGAAAACCAGTACCTAGATCGATTTGTAACAGACTGCGACTTAAGAATCCACCGTGATTTTGATAATGAATCCGATTTTCAACAACTTCACCTTCAGTGGAGTGCGTTCATGTAACGTAGCCGTGTGTCGCCATTAGCGTGTTTGCTCGCAGTCCAATTCAGATGTAATTTAACTTGGCTATACACACGCACCATCTCAAAACAGGCACGACTGACCAGAGCCAGCTTAAAAGTGTTTTGTGCTACCTCCGACTTGCTGAATTTCGCCTACGATAGCGGCGCCTGCTTCCGCCTCGTCTCAGCACGCTGATTTTGGTGGGTTTCAAAAAAATGTTCAAATGTTTGTAGAGCTTATGGGACTTAACTACGGGGTCATCAGTCCCTAAATTTACAAACCACTTATGAACTAGCTACAACTAAGGACGGCACAAATATTCATGCCCGAGGGGGGATTCGAACTCCCGACCGTAGTGGCCGTGCAGACCGTGACTGAAGCGCCGCAGTCCCCTCGGCCACCGCGGCCGGCTTTGGTGAGTTTCGCTGTGGCATTACATGTGTGTGTGCAGTTAAAGCTAGACAATGAGGTCCGGCCGCGGTGGCTGAGGGGACTGAGGCGCTTCAGTCACGGTCTGCACGGCCACTACGGTCGGGGGTTCGAATCCCTCCTCGGGCATGGATATTTGTGCCGTCCTTAGGATTAGCTAGTTCATAAGTAGTTTGTAAGTTTAGGAACTGATGACCCCGTAGTTAAGTCCCATAACAAATGTTCAAATCAAACGTTTTTAATCCTAAGGGACCAAACTGCAATCATCGGCTCTAGACTTATGACAACACACACACATACCCACACACACACCGATGCCCGAGGGGGGACTCGAATCTTGGACGGGAGTGGCCGCATAATCCGTAACATAGCGCTGCAGACTGCGTGGCCATTCCTTCGCGGCGATTGAGGGAGAACCCAATATCGTATTTCATCATCTTCCTTATATCATACAGAGCTTTATTTAAAATCTTGCGAACTATGTACAAAGTGTTATGTTCAAATGTTTGTAATCCTATGGGACCAAACTACGTTGGTCATCAGTCCCTAGTCTTACAAACTTCTTAAACTAAGTTAAACTAACCTAAGGACAACACACACATCCATGCCCGATGGAGGATTCGAACCCCCGACGCGGGAGGCCACGCGATCCGTAATGTGGCGCGCCAGACCGCTCGACTACTCCAGCGAGGCACAAAGTGTTATATTCAAGACAAATTTTAGTGTGATATCTCCCGTGGTCCTTGATGTTGACCGAGTGAGGTGGCGCAGTGGTAAGGCACTGGACTCACATTCGGGAGCACGGTGGTTCAAATCCACCTCCGGCCATCCAGATTTAGGTTTCCTGTGATTTCCCTGAATCACTCCAGGCAGATGCCAGGATGATTCCTTTCGAAGGGCACGGCCGATTTCCTTCCCCATCCTTACCCAAAACTCCGAGCTTTAGCTCCGTCTGTAACGACCAAACTGTGAATGTGAAGTTAAACCCTAAGCTTCTTTCCTTCCTTCCTTGCTGTTGCAATTTGGATGGCCAGCACTAAATTAACTTTCGTTTCTCAGCTTACTTGCTCTTTTGTAGCGAACAAGTCAAAATGTTTCGTTTTAGCATGGTTTTATGGTCGTGTTAATTAACCGTGGTACGCATTTTCTTTCATTTATTAGTTGGCTAGCCATTTGTCTCGACCGTATTTATAAATCTTAGATGAGAACATTCCTGCATCGGTTGAAAACGATTCAAATGTTGAAACGTTGAACATTTATATTGAACACAAATACTCTTCCAGTTTCGTAGATGATTCGGAGACCAAAGTGCCTGTACTAGTGCTTACTTCAGTAATCCTTGTTTCTCTTCAGACACTCTTCTGAAGATCAATTTTTTGTAGTTAAATATATAAAAAGAAAGCTTCACGTGTATGTTGTAGAATTAGTTGTTCCAGACAGGTGCCGTTCTCACTTAGCAAGACTTCTTGTTTTTACAGAACTTAATGTTCTCCCATATGCTTCGAATAAATGTGTGCCATCGAATTTAATTTCCTTTTAATGAGTCTATGACCTGTGTTTCCTAATCTGGCGGTTGGCAAAAGCGTCAGATTATAAATCTCAGTCCAGCGATGACGATTACTCTTATCCTGATAGTTTCCAGTCAGATTCAATTTAAAACTTTGTGAACTTTATATTTATGGTTGTTGTTGCAGACATTTCACCACACGCGAGGTCTAATATATGACCGTGACATATTTATTTTCTTCTACCACACTGAGAGCGCGCTTACATGAAATTATTCTGCACTTGTCTGGCGTACAAAATACTAATAAGTGAAGCTTAAAAACGTACCACTGAAGCAGAGCTAGAATTGCTGACTTAGATACGATCTAGTGCCCTGCAGTCGTCAGGTCTACCAGCTGCTTATTAATTGTTGTGCCCTTGCCTGTGTGCTATTTCTGTAGTTCCGCCCTCTGGAAGGTAAATCGGCTCCGTGCTACAAACTGGGCAGAAAACGCGCACGAATTATATGAGGTGGTACGACTTTCTGAAGCGGACATTCTTCTCGTGATGGCGAGCAGATCCGTTAGCCGTGTGTGTAGGTGTGTGTGTGTGTGTGTGCGCGCGCGCGCATATATATGCACGACACACATATGCATACAATGCGTCGTCGTCTCTGTGGAAACCTTCACCTGACGCTGCAATATAATTTAGAGTGTTGTTTCGGGAGCGCAGCTTGTTTTTAATCTGCTAACTGCCGGGAAGACGCGGCCGCCACACATCACGCTACGCGACTATGCTAATAACTCGACGCTGCCTTAATTCAAAAGCACGTACGTCTCCCGAATGCATAAATCTGCGCTACAGAAATACATTTCACGCAGGGACGTGACTGCCCGATCCACACGGACCGATGTGTGTACCTGAAATACCAGTGCATCGGACACTGCTCGTCAGTATTCACTCACGCAGAATGCGCTTGTAATTTCCACGCCAAAGTTCAGGCCACAGCGTCCTCAGCTGCTGTCGCGTGGGCTTCCGAGTCTCACGTACCCTGCAAGTTAAATTACATTTTCGAACTGCGCAGTTGTTATCTCCATAAATTCTTCGAGCACGATCTTCTAGTCTGAATACATCCAGTATTTCCGTTAAATAAATTACCACGATACACATATTTAAAACTAGCTTAAACCCGCTGCTCCGCTCGCGTGTTGGTTGATTATGATAGATAATTCTCGAAACGTCAAATCAGTTTTTTTTTAAAGAGATGTATTAAAATAAATTTCGTTTTCACTGCTTTATTTATATATTCTTATATTTCCTTATTCCTTTGCTTATCCTTACAGAGAAAGAGATGGAGACATTGTAGCACGCATAGACCAAAGATTGGTCTGTGGCATCACGTTTCGCTGTATGTAACCTCCTTGCTATAGAGTCGCAAACGTCATGGCTGGCCTTCAGTCCGAATTATTTTATAATCCGACGACTTTCAACCACCATATATTCCACTCCGTTATAGCTATCGGCATGGAACTGCTGTGGTGTACAATGGGAGACTTTGGACAACAATTACACACAGACCATTCGTTTGCGTTCTGTAGTTTTCGCTGCAGAGCGAAATATTAACACACACACACGTAGAATTTTATATACACCGATAACTTTCCATCCCAATATACTCCACCCTTTTATCATTATCAACCCTCAAGCAACAATGCAACCAATAAAACCATTTTCAAAGAGTAAATGTAATTTTCAAAGAGTGATTATTGTTCCTATTTCGCGTTATATTCTTCAAATTACTAAATATCTATCAGATCGCTATAAAACCGTGCCTAAAATCTTCCTCAGGTATAAATTAGTAACTGTACAAATATTTAAGTCTCTGCGTCTTGTGGTTCAGACGTGATAAACGTACAGCGAACAGACATTCACATTTATAGATATAGATTACTAGTATCTTGTTAGCAAACATTAAATACGGTTAGCTAGTTTTATGCTGTAGCAAAACATCCCACCGCTATCTGGTTCGTTTCATTTGGTGCATTAGCTGTATATCGCAACTGTATTGCACTGAATTCACAGTTAGGTATAAGGCTGGTCAAATGTTGTCCGGCCACCAAGATCTAGGTGTTTCGTGGTTTCCGCAAATAGATTAAGGTCAGTTATGAAACTTGTGTTCCGTCTCCTGCGATTTCTTTGTCTTCGTGGTGCGACGTAGCTACGTTTCACACCCGTTTAGATATTCAGAGTGTTTAAGTATTTTTCTTATAGCAGACTCAATTCAAAATAATTGTAATATGGAAGCAAAGGAAGAAATGGGTATTCGCATGTTGGCTGCATCTATATAAATAAAAGTCGTTGAGGCGGTGAATGGAGAAAATTCTATTTGTCTACTGGAAGTGTTTCCAATTACTGATATATAGCTACGCACCGAGTAAATACGCATTGACCAGAATTAAGTAGCGAGGATGAAAATCCAGCTTTTAAAATATATTTATCTTCCATATTACATATACCTTAACGTTGGTAGTGCGGCTTGTGTGTCACAACGGTCCACTGAGCTTTGTTGACGGGAGCATTGGTCCTGATACAGTCACCAGACTGGTCCGTTGATGAGAGACCAAAGTGTATTCTTCCTAAAGGAAATGGACGGCAACCACATGACCCCTTAGAATAGTTGACATTGCTTCCAGTTACTTGTGACAGGCTTCTCCTATATCCTCTCCTATTAGTCTCCCTTGGGTAACTCTAGGTTTTGTCGACTAAGGCGGTATCAGGGTCCAAGGCCCGATGGTGTCTCTCATTTTCTACTCGTATTATGTTCAAATGTTTGTAAAGTTATGGGACCTAACTGCAGTGGTTATCGGTCCCTGAACTTACGAACTACTTAAACTAACTTGTCCTAAAACAACACAAACGCCCATGCCCGTGGGAGGACTCGAAACTCCAACGTGGAACGATCGCGCACCGTAGCAGGGCGCCTCAGTCCGCTCGGCTATCCCGCCGCGGCTACTCGTATTAGGTTTGCTAAGAGGCCTTAAGTGACAGCCCTAGCTACCCTGGCTGCAGGTCAATAACCTGTAACAAGGGAAATAAATCCTTTACTTTTCACAACCAAGCTAAGATGACGACCAGGCTAGGAAAACGACTATGAGTAATCGGATCAGTAATTCATTGAAGATAGTATCATGGAATGTAATGGGCTTATACAACAAAGAACTTGAAATTTACCAAGAACCACCCACGGTAAAAATGATACAGCAGTAATAATAGAAACAAGCAAAAAATAAATTTAAAAAAAGAGTATAAATAGAAAGGTAAGATCATGTTCTGATGCACAGTAAAGTAGATTTAAGTGGAAGAGCTAGTGGTGGTGTTGCTATAATGGTAAAAAAGGGAATACATTCATAAACTCCGACTAATGAAAGAATTATACATTTAAAACGTAATATTAACGTCACAGGTATAAATGCACTCCATGAAACCAAAGAAGAAGACACACACCAGTATTATCGTTCGCTGCAGTTTGTTGTGGTAAGCTACCTAGATATCAGCATACCATAATTGCTGGGGATTTTAACGGAAAATAGGAAATACGCCTTCAAAAGGGACTAATGGAGAAGATTATATGAATTTGTTTGGTGAACAGCTAAGAGACGTCGCACCATTTAATAACCCGAGAATAACAAATGGCTTCTTTAGACATCTTAACATCCATAAATTGACCTAGTGTGCAAGACAAAGCAGGTAAATCGTTAGTTATATCCTCACAAATTACAAAACTAAAGATATAAGAGAAAAATCAGGGTAAGATGTACATTCGTACCACTTTATTGTTTTATCTAAAATAAAATTGCCGTAGTATAGTGTAAGTATTAAAACTGATATAAGTCTTTAAAATGCATCTTCTAAAAGCTTCCAGCGTGAGAGGTTTATATCAACGGAGAAGAGATGAAAAGTTACAAGATTCTAAAGTGTATTGAAAAATAAATGACGAGTGGTCGGGAATTCGTGATAAAATAATAAAATTAGATGAAGCTGCTAGGAAAGAGGAAACATATATAAACAAACGAGGATTTCCTGTTGGAATGAAGACTTAGCAAATATGATTAGGAAAAAGATAGATGATTATTTAAAATATCTTTAATAAAAAAGTTGTACAGAATAACATTGCATATGAAAGACATACAGCGCTATTTAAAAGAGACTCCAGAAGTGTGAACAGTTACAATTGGAGGCGTTCCTGGGAAATCTAGAATATGATATCCAATGATAGAAATAAGACAAACAATCAATGCTTTCAATACAGAGGAAACAGGTACTGTACAGTAGAAAAACATCTCAGATGAAACAAGGCTAGACTATTTTCAAAATTTATGCACAGAAAGAAAGAGGAAATATTGGTAGATTCAAACACCTTAGGCGAAATGGAAGATGTAATAGGTACATGTGTGCACATGAAAATCCTAATATTAGGCTTAACAGTTTTATTGACCATGTTGTAAGAATGGCCATGTTCCTCAGTAGTCTTAGCTATATTTCAAAAAAGGAGATCGTAATGACTGCAATAACTATAGCAATATAAATGATTAAATGCTGTAACGGAGACTTTTATAAAGGAAGAGCAAAATGGTTTTAGACCTGGAAGATCATATATAGACTGCGTTAGAAGGGCAATAGAAGGGCACAGAGAATTTAATCAACAGACATGTGTACCTTTCGTGGGTTTCGGAAAGGTCTTCAACCAGATGGTGAGTACTAAATTGAGGAAAATTTTAATACATTTTTGCATTCTCCAACATTTAATAACGTCAGTTCAGAGTCTGAATGCTGATAATGCTATCTAAGTATGCAGACCCTCAACCACTAGTAAACGATGGAGACGAATAATGCAAGAAGTCAATCGTTTTAACATTATGAATGACACTGTTAATAAATGGCAAAAGAAAAGCGAAGATTTATGTCCACCGTTATATACACTCTTTAACTCACTCCTTTTGGCAGACAATCTTCACATAACTGTATGGTTCTTACAGAGAAGTCCAAAACAATATCATTTAACAATATCTGCAAAGAAAACAAAAGTTATCGCCAAGTATGTAAAAGAAACACCTTAGAGCTAAAATCATTATAGATAAAATATATTGACTGCGCTGTGATATATGCTTATAGCAGTTAACCTAAAAAGAAGCTACAAAATTAATTACACATGTTAGGTAAGATTATCAGAACGCTCTTCAGTCAAACCAGGAAAGAGACAGTACTCTTATTTTTAAATACAATGGCCGTGACTTATTTCTCTGTGGATCCGAAGAACGGATTTTAGCGAACAAACATTTACAAAGACTTGAAACAACAGAAATAACACTTCTCAGACCTTTGGCGGGATACAGATTAGATAATCATTAGAGGAATAGTGAGATAAGAGAGGATCTCCGTGTAGTAGGAACATTAGGAAAGACCCAACACTACAGGAATGAATGGCGCGACCATCTGATACGTATGGTTCAAAGCAGGATACCAATGAAAACGTATTACTACAGACCGAAGGGTAGAAGAAGACTAAGAAGACCACAAAGAATCAGATTTAAATGGCTTGGTTTCGGAGCAGGCAAGCATGTATAACCAGAAAATGTACATGACAATGTTGGCCGCAGAAACAGAATCAAGACAGTACATTTCAGTTGGCCCACTCAGATGTAGCAAAAATTAATTCTAAACGATCGCAAATAATAATAACAGAGAACCGCAGTTCGGAGAAGTAAGCGTTTCGATTGAATATGTCAGTGGCCTGTTGATTTGATCCTAGCCCATACTCAGTTTCTACCGTGATGGTCAAGAAGAGATACCTGCAGTTCACAGCGGTGGTTTGATACTGACACATAAAATTGACTTTCCTGGATTGACGAGTTCATCAACGTACCATCTCTAGGATTAGGGGGGCGATCAGTCCTTGGGTCGAATGTACCTCGCGGATTAACACGTCTGCTGACCTGACCAGCCTGGATAGGGTTTCCAGCTTGTTTATCTCATCCAACTAGGTAAACACCGGACTGGCACTCACGTGCTGCCTGATATACAGGCTACGCAAACATGTAGGAAACGTTGCACTACTTTACCGTGACATTTACTCTAGACACACACAGGTGGAATACACAGCTTCTCTCCCTGGGGGTAGAGTTGGCGTCAGGCAAGGCAACCGACCCCAACTATCTCTAACACTAGCAAAGCTGTTTCCACAATGGCTACTATATATACACGGGAACAGACGACGACGACGACGAAGAAGAACTGTTTATCGAGTTTCTGCAGTGGATAATTACTAAATACATGGCAGAGATCTGACGCATTAGTGTAGTGTATTTAGAGTGATATAACTTACGTTACTGTTTAATATTTACGGTGTTACATCCGGTTTTCTTGTGTAGTATAGTTCTAGTAGAGGATAATAATTTATGTTTCATGTTAAACGTTGGATATAGTGAAGTATTCCATCTGTATGAACCAAAGACGTTGGAAGGGTAATGCGGCTTGTGTGCCTCAGCGCTACTTATACTTATGCCGTAGATTCAACCACAGCGTAGGTTTATCTGCAGGCTTACCAGAAGAAGTGTTGGTCCTGAAAAGGGGCAGTAGGCCCTTCATTAGTAGCAGGGACAGTTGGTTAACAGTTGACTAACTCTTCTTGCCATGTAACATGAGCAAATGTGGCGCTAACATACAGGTACTACAAACAGCTGAAAGCGAGATGAAACTACAGGATTTATCTCTCTAGAGGACATGACATTCTGCTGTGTTTATCTTTCTCTTTGGCCACGTTCCCGCACATGCAGGGTCGGCTCTTTGTTAAATTCGGATTTAGCGTGCGTTAATACTTATGTGGTGGCCGGATGCCTTTCCTATCGCCACCCCGTGCCCCCCGGGAGGAAATGTGTACCCCAAATGTCTGCGTATAGTGTTGTATGTGTGAAAGTGAAAAGTGTTACGAAATGTTTGCGAATGGTGTAACTGAGGCGGGACTTGGGTCCATGCCGTTCTGCTGTATGGGTACATAATGTTGACGTCGTCTTGGGTAAAATATTTTGGAGATAAAGTAGTCCCCCCATTCATATTTGTTATCGGGTAATACTCACGAAGAAACTCCACATCGCATCCCACTGATTGCTAGTATTAAGATGGCCGAGTGTCTAGACTGTCAAAATCGGAGCCTAGAAGAAAGACAAAAACAGGGGGAAGGTTTAGGGAACTGTGAAAAAGGAAGGAAACGGTGCAAAGTCAAGATGTGCAACATCGAGCGAATTGAGAGAACCACGGACTCGGGGCTCTGTGATGTTGATGTATTCCGAAGCGTGAGATCCTTATTCAAATCTCCCTCCTGCCTCAGTTTATTCACAAAATTATCAACTCCCGCTCTATCAATTGACATGTCTGTTCACTGTATTGAATTTTGTGCCTGTGTAGAAGTGTAACGTACGTTTTCAATAGCGAATTTTAAGTTACTGGGCCAATAATGGAAACTGATTCCGTACAACTACCCTGTTTGCAGCCGAAAGGCGTTGGCTGTCGAACATGTACTGCAAGCGTTTGATAAAAAGCAACTTGTCAACCCAGCCCTCCACGGTAAAAATGTCTCCGATAAGATGGGAATCTCTTGTCGAAACACCAAATTTGCACACCTATTTAGTGGGGAGATATTCCTACTTACTAAATTTAGAAGTTCGTGTGAATGTGATCACGCCCAGATGAATGATGAAATTATGATAGTTTGTCATATTATCTATAACAAATGAATGCAGCAGTTTCATAATCACAGTTTCCCCGTGCTCTGTAAAAAACAAGGTTTCTGAGGTTTGTACAATATCAAATACTGCATTTTATGTAAAAGCAAATTGGAACATGTTCTGCAATTTCGGACAAGGAAATAGAATGTTTGTGAGATCCTGGATTTTGATGACAGACACGCGATCACGTAAACAATACTGGTTTATGTATGTGGTAAGACAGTCATACTACTTGCAAATGTTCAAATGTTTGTTAAGCTTATGGGACTTAACTACGGGGTCATCAGTCCCTAAACTTACAAACTACTTATGAACTACTTACTAACTAGGACGGCACAAATATCCATGCCCGAGGGGGGATTCGAACCCCCGACCGTAGCGGCCGTGCTGACCGTGACTGGAGCGCCTCAGTCACCTCGGCCACCGCGGCCGGCAGTCATACTACTTGCCTCATATTCTATAACCAGTGCGTAATATGACAATCGTGAAGACTACAGAAAGATGGCTGATACGCCAATGACCAGAGGGTCATACGAGGAAAACCGGAAGCCAGAGAGCTCGCTTGGCAAGTCAACACATGACCGCAGAACCACGACGATGTAGCTGTTCCGTTTCGCTCCATATTACGGATCTTAGGCTTGGAGCGTTCACTGATACCATTGTGCGTCTTTTTGCACAGTTCCGTACACCTTCATGGTTGATCTGGGAACAGTTTTTGATGGGCTATGCATCGGGCTATTTCACCCGTAGATCTGAGGGGACTGCGTTAGGAGTTTTCCTTGACAGGAAGATGTTATCATCACGAAAAACAAAAATGTCATTCCACAGATCGGAGCGTGAAGTTCTCGATCTCATAATCGGCAGGGTAGGACAGAATACTTGGAATGGAATACAAGTTGGTTTAAGGTAGATACACAGGTCTAAACAATAAGGGGATTAGTTGTGATATCTAGGGGTTGTTGTTGTTGTTGGGTTGTTTGGGATAGGGGGACTAAACTACTGAGGTCATCAGCCCCCCGGTGGGAAGGGAAGGAGTGAGGATAGCAAAGGATGGGAGGGGGGAAGGAAATGCAGTCTGGGAACTAAAGAAGGAAGGAAGGAAGACTGCATTAGCTCGGGGCCCCGTGCGCGCCACGCACGTACTCACGAAAGAACCGAGAGCCCCCTGGGGGGTGAGATATCTAGGGTCTCAAGTGTTGTCATCTGGGCAGAATGAACTATAATGGTTCGACGTCTTCCCGTCGGTTCTACAGAGTGGAGACACAAACAATACGTCAACCGAGATAATGGTAATAACAGAAAGTTGATGCAAAGGAGATTGATGTTGACTAGTGTTTACTCTATCAAACTATTGACTGTTCAGAGATGTAGAGACGAGATCCTTCGACCTTCCTTTGTGCCCTACGCTGGTGCCATATGAGATAGGTTCCTTCTGGCGGTCTATAACGCTCGTCCCCACATAGCTGCACTAGTGGATAACATGCTTCAAGATGAGGGAACTAAACGAAAGGAATGACCAGCTTGTTCACCAGACTTAAAGCCGATTGAGTATGTCTGGGATGCACTTGGCAGACGCACTGCACCCAGACCAGCACCTTCCACAGCGGTGGCAGATCTCGATATTGCTCTCTCGGAAGAATGGCCAAATATGCCTCAAGAGCTGATGGATAACCTCTTACCGCCCATGCCACGTAGGTGTGCAACTGTATTGGCAGTCCGCGGTGATCACACACCATATTAGGGGTCAACGAGAATGACTTTTTCACTATAATGGTAGACCCATGGTGCTTCGCTCAGAGTAAACTCCTTCTAAACCTCAAATAAAGAGTTGAGACAGAAAAATATCGTACTTTATCGCACACAAATTGCAGTTGTAAACAATATCTGAATAAAATACGTAATCATACCTATATTTGATCTGATATCTCACCTGATCAACAAACTCTTTTGCAGTGTATAATGGTGAAGTCTGGTGGCTATATGAACAGGACTTCTGGTCTTTCGATCATTACAAGGTAGTCGAAGCCCAAAGCGAACGACTGCGATCCTTGCACTAAAACATGTTTCTTGGAAATCTCTATCCTTTCTACTGTACATTTCTCGACATAGAGGATCCACAACTTATCAAAATAAATGCCTGATTCAAAGTTCATTCTTACACCAAACAAATATGATAATTGCTAGTTTGTGAGTAGTCAAGGAGAACCAAAATTACAGGCATACGAAATCTGTGCACCTTGTCGTGACTCGAACATAGTATATCTCTCTCGAACAAGTTCACACTTACTCAAGTACCCAAGCACGAATCACCAAACGGCCTCACAGCTGTATATTCGCCAGTACGTTATATCCCACCTTTCTGATTTCACAGTAATAGCTTAATTAATTAATTTCCGCTCTTCTTCAGCTTATCTCACCTTACGTTACAATTACATCCACTAACATCCTAAGAAAATTATTATTTTTGTTGTGCTTCTATGTCAAGAACTAAAATATGCCGATCACCATGAAGTGTAATATGGAGGATATTTTTTTTTCGTGTACCTTCCCTTTTCATTCATGAACGGTCCCAGTAGAGACAACTTCTTGATACCACCTCTGCGAGTTGCCGTACATCTGTCTGCACCAACTTTGTGGTATGGACACAGAGGTTGAAGAATATTTGAATTACTGCTGTAAAATTTTTTCCTAGAAGCTTTTGTATTTGTTTATGAAATACATGGCGTCTCTCTAAGAGTGTGAACAATTAAGTTTTTTGACATTTACACAAATGATCAAAAATATTATGATAAGTATTATATTTATGATACCTGTTTTTTTTTCTGGCGTGTTTGAAATAACACACACAGTACACGTAATTGTATACAATCCTCGACAGGCAAACAACAATTTCATTGCGGTTGGACAATAATCATTGCGGCTCCTTGTGATAATAGGCCTACCAGCGAATATCTGAATAAAATACGTAATCATACCTATATTTGATCTGATATCTCACCTGATCAACAAACTCTTTTGCAGTGTATAATGGTGAAGTCTGGTGGCTATATGAACAGGACTTCTGGTCTTTCGATCATTACAAGGTAGTCGAAGCCCAAAGCGAACGACTGCGATCCTTGCACTAAAACATGTTTCTTGGAAATCTCTATCCTTTCTACTGTACATTTCTCGACATAGAGGATCCACAACTTATCAAAATAAATGCCTGATTCAAAGTTCATTCTTACACCAAACAAATATGATAATTGCTAGTTTGTGAGTAGTCAAGGAGAACCAAAATTACAGGCATACGAAATCTGTGCACCTTGTCGTGACTCGAACATAGTATATCTCTCTCGAACAAGTTCACACTTACTCAAGTACCCAAGCACGAATCACCAAACGGCCTCACAGCTGTATATTCGCCAGTACGTTATATCCCACCTTTCTGATTTCACAGTAATAGCTTAATTAATTAATTTCCGCTCTTCTTCAGCTTATCTCACCTTGCGTTACAATTGCATCCACTAACATCCTAAGAAAATTATTATTTTTGTCGTGCTTCTATGTCAAGAACTAAAATATGCCGATCACCATGAAGTGTAATATGGAGGATATTTTTTTTTCGTGTACCTTCCCTTTTCATTCATGAACGGTCCCAGTAGAGACAACTTCTTGATACTACCTCTGCGAGTTGCCGTACATCTGTCTGCACCAACTTTGTGGTATGGACACAGAGGTTGAAGAATATTTGAATTACTGCTGTAAAATTTTTTCCTAGAAGCTTTTGTACTTGTTTATGAAATACATGGCGTCTCTCTAAGAGTGTGAACAATTAAGTTTTTTGACATTTACACAAATGATCAAAAATATTATGATAAGTATTATATTTATGATACCTGTTTTTTTTTCGGGCGTATTTGAAATAACACACACAGTACACGTAATTGTATACAAGCCTCGACAGGCAAACAACAATTTCATTGCGGTTGGACAATAATCATTGCGGCTCCTTGTGATAATAGGCCTACCAGCGAATACTACGAGCAAAGGAGGAAATGGACGATGGACAATAAACCACTAGTGTGTGGTAGTTGAAAATTTGACTGGGACGGGAAGTATCAGGCGCATATAATGAGAGGACGGCAGAAGTAAAGGAATTACGATGGCAGTTCAAAGAGCGCACCGCTACACATTATACCATCAACCTACAACACTGAAAGAGAAGTCTACAATACTCTCACGTGTCGTCACGCACAGCAAAGGGAGATGGTGTAACTGATTGGTTGGCTGCTAGCACAATATGCCTTAGCGACTAGCCCCACAGCTACACGTTAGCGCCCTACTCAGCATGACGTCAAACGAGAACGCCGCGGCCTTCTCCTTTGGTGTTGTCTCAGCCGACAGCTCACAAGCGCGCTGCGAAGGTCAGGTGCAGACACGGTCAACCATAACCGAGCGTCACGCGCTACGTGCTGTTGTTGTGGTCTTCAGTCCAAAGAGTGATTTAATGCAGCTCCCCGCGCTACCCTGCGCAAGCCACTTCGTCTATGAATATAAACGGCAAACTAAATCCCTTTGAAAATGTTCAAATGTTTGTATAGCTTACGGGACTTAACTACGGGGTCATCAGTCCCTAAACTTACAAACTACTTATGAACTACCTAATACTAAGGACAGGACAAATATCCATGCCCGAGGGGGGATTCGAATCCCCGACCGCAGTGGTCATGCAGACCGTGACTGGCGCGCCGCAGAGCGCTCGGCCACAGCGGCCGGCACACCCCTTTGAACATCGTTACTGTAGTCGCCTCTCAGTCTTCCACTACGAGTTTTAACGCCATCCACACAATTCCATAAATGCTCAATTGACGATTCCTTGTGACTCAGAATGTGTCCTACCGATCGATCCCTTACATTTGTCGAGATATACCAGAAATGTACTGACTCCCCAATTCTGTTCAGTACTTCATCATTAGATACGTGATCTACCCACATAATCTTCAGCATTCTCTTGTTACGCCAAATTTCAAAAGCTTCTGTCATTATTCTGTCTGAACTCCTTATCGTCCATGTTTCACTCCCATAAAATAATATACTGCAGGAAAATACCTTAAAATAATAATAATAATAATAAAATAACTCCGCAATTGCCGGTCGCAAGCCCAGGGACTCATCTCGGCAGTGATGAGGAAGTAGGACCGGGAGCAGTATCAACTTCGTTAACAAGCCAGGGTCCAAATGTTCAAATGTTTGTAGAGTCTATGGGACTTAACTACGGAGTCATCAGTCCCTAAACTTACAAACTACTTATGAACTACTTACAACTAAGGACGGCACAAATATCCATGCCCGAGGGGGGATTCGAACCCCCGACCGTAGTGGCCGTGCAGACCGTGACTGGAGCGCCTCAGTCCCCTCGGCCACCGCGGTCGGCAAACCAGGGTCCATCTGGCTCCAGATGGTTGAACCCTGTTACAGGACCCTTTGCCATGGTTACGGTGAAGACCGCAACGGCACCTACGATGGAGATGATGGACTTCAAATCAGGCTAGGTGGCGGAAGAGGTAGCACAGTCCTTCGGATTAATGCAGTGTGTCAAATCTAAGTCGCGTCTGCAGTGGTAGCCACCGGCGACTGGCCAACGTCTGTACACTCAGTGTGTGCGGCTGCAACACATGCTTCAGGAACTGACAATCCCTGATTCTAATAAACACAGTTGTCGACAACTGAACACCAACGCTTACAAGTAATCATGACTCGTGTAAGTAATAACAAAAATTCCCCCAGGCGGTAACCAATCCAGACGTCGACAGGCAGCAACCAGGCACTCGGATTCTAGGGGACCCGGACTTCCACTACCACAGAGAAGGTTGGAGTTATCTCGGAAACTCCCATGCAAGACACCAAAGTACATAGATTCCCTCAACATCAATACTCTTATACATCCTGCAAAGCTACACAATCTAGAGACAGTATTCTATGGGCAGAAGATACTGATCCTCACTCTGCAAGAGTCACATATCACAGACGAAGTCAACACAGACTGTGGCAGTTACCGCAGTTTTAAGAGCAAAACTGATAGGCGGATTGCCAAAGGCGCTCCACTGTTCGGAATGGCCTTCATGGTACATATGACCATACTCGAATCCATCAGAGAAGTCACACCAGTAAACAACTGAATAACGACCATGCACATTCATTGTGCCAACAGAAGACACATACTGATTAACGCACAAGCATGCACTAACCAGAGCAACAAGAAAGATCCACAGTCCGCAGATACATTCTGGTCGACCCTCGAGAAAGTATTAGCCAACGTCCCCAAGGATGACATCAAGCTTCTCCTGGGTGGTATCAGTGCACAGATCTGAAGAGAATAAATTCACGGGAAATTAGTTGGAATTTATTCCGCACATAAATTCACAAAAAAAAAAAAAAAAAAAAAAAAAAAATAAAATAAAAATGCATAAGGCTCATAGAACTCTGCCAGTTGTATAACCTCGAGCTCATGCCGACGTCTCTCAGAAAACACCCCAGGAAAAAAAGAAAACCTGGCGTTCACCAGTCCAGCAGTTTGGCGATTTCAAAACTGACAATGTGGCAATCTCGTACCCAGTGCAGAAAAAGGTCCATGATGCACAGGTATGCAGGGGAACACACACTGACTATGACCACTACCCACACATGTCAAAGTGAAGTTCACACCCAAGATAATGTTTTGTAAGACAACTTCTTTACTGAAATTTGACACGAAAATTATCTCTGACACTGGAGTGAAGGAAGCTTGGTAAAAAAAAGTAAATAACTGTCAAAATTTCGACCGAAAAAACATAGAAAAAGCACAAGCCTTCGTGTCGGTACTTCACGAAAATACCTCTGTAGGTGATGGAAGAGATTTGAAAATTGTGCAGTCACAAATCGGAGAATAGCTCGTAAAACAATAACGTTCCTATACTAAACATATTATGTGCTATAGCAACCGTTCTGACAGCGACAGAATGAATGCCAACGTTCACTCAGTGAACGAAAACAATTTATGAGCGTATATAAAGGAGGTAAATAACCTGGGAACTAGTAGAAATTATGTCGAAAAGCGTTACAGTTTAGTTCGGAATGTTATTCCAATTTCACGGACTTCGCATGATTAATCTGAGGGCTTACCGTAGATGAACAGTGAAATCCGTTTTGCTGTTAAGCGCTTAATAGCTGACACATCGCGCGCCAAATCTACAGTTTATAGCAGGGTTTAGTAGTGTTTTCGGTGCACCTGTAGTATAAAAATGCACGTAAACAATTGTCTTCTATTACATCCTCGTATGATCTTATTCGAAAGTGAGAACTATTAGGAAGAGTATACAATATTCTAAGAAATAAATTGAAAACAACAGTGCTGTATTGCTAGTTTCTCTTTCATTGTAGAAAATGTTAAGATAGAAACCTTTATACGAAAAAGGATACATTTGTGGTGAGATGCAAAATGAAAATAAACGAGAAAAACTTAGACGATGCATATACATAATACGAGGCGCGTCCAGAAAGTAAGTTCCGTTTCAATTTATCTCCACTGCATGCGCTGTAGACGATGTGTATCAAGGAGAAGAACTTGCGCCATTTGGAGATCGCCGTCAGTTACGTACTCTTTGTTGTGCTTGTTTGAAATGTCGGCGTGGATTGAAAATCCCGCCGCCTGTGAAATCAGGTCGGCGATTCGGTTTCTGAATGCGAGGAAAGTGAAACCAAGTGAAATTTATCGGTAAATTTGCGATGTTTACGGACCTAATGCGATGACTGATTCGATGGTGAGAAGATGGGTCCAACAGTTCAATGGCGGGCGCAGTGATGTGCACGATGAAGAACGAAGCGGGCGTCCACCTTTGGTTACAGAACTGGTTCACGCGATTGATGACTTTCATCTGTTCTTACATCTCAAGTCTTTCCTTGGCGGTCATCACTTCACCAATGACGACGAGCTAAAAGAAACTATTTCCAACTGGTTGAAGACACAGGCGGCATATTTCTATGAAGAAGGTATACAAAATCTGGTGCCACACTATGACAAATACGTGCAAAATTTCGGCAGTTATTTGGAAAAGTAGTTTAAAAGTTGTAGAATTTTATGCAATAAAAATTTCTTCTGTATCTGTGTACAGTTTCATTTTATTACCAAACGGAACTTATTATCTGGACGTGCCTCGTAGAAAGGAGAAAGAATCGTGCACCATAGTTCGAAACTGTGACCATTGGAGGTTTTAGAGATGTATATGTGTGAGACAGCTTACAGTGACAATCTTAAGACTACATTGAATTCAGCGAGTTTTTTCTTTCCTTGACATTTCGAGTAATTGTGAACACAGTAAAAAATATTCTCATTTACACGACCCTAAGAAATCACTTCTAAATTCAAGAATTTACCTAAAATTTCTGCTGGTTTCGAAAAGCATTATACTGACTTATGAAGCAGTTTGTTAATTTCGACAGAATTAAAAAATGAAATGTTTGCAAATCTATGGAATTTAATTACTGTGATTATAAGTCCCTAGGCTTACAAATTACATAACCTATCTTAATTTAACCTAAGCAGAACACACACACACCCATGCCCGAGAGAGGACTCAAACCTCCGACGGAGAGCAACCGCGGGCTCCACAGCAAGGCGCTATAGAGTGCTCGAGCATTTCAACGCGGCCGATATCACTACTTCCAACTTTCTATATTCATGGTAATTTTTATCGACCAAACTGCTACGTTCATGGGTCCCTACAGCCCACACATTTCTTATACTAACATATGCTAAGAAAAGCAGACACTCATGTCCGAGGGAGGACTGGACTCGCCGGTTTGGGAGGTCGCTCAATCCGCGAAGTAATGCCTCAGACCGCACGGTCATGTTCAAATGTTTGTAAATCTTATGGGACTTAACGTCTGTGGCTATCAGTCCCTAAGTTTACAAACTACTTCAACCTAAAGACAACACAAACACCAGGGAGGACTCGAACCCCCGACGGCGAGCAACCGCGCGCTCCGCAACATTTCGCTTTAGACCGCTCCACCACTCCACTGCGGGCGCACGGTCATCCCCGGGCGACTAGACGCTGATTCAGAATTCTTTTTCCACAGTTATAGATGTTCTATATGGGACTCAGGGCAACAATTCTTGGCTATCTACATCTACATGGATACTCTGCAAGTCACACTGAAGTGCATGGCGGAGGGTTCATCGAACAACTTTTGCCGGCCGCGGTGGCTGAGGGGACTGAGGCGCTCCAGTCATGGTCTGCACGGCTACTACGGTCGGGGGTACGAATCCCCCCTCGGGCATGGATATTTGTGCCGTCCTTAGTCTTAGTTAGTTCATAAGTAGTTTGTAAGTTTAGGGACTGATGACCCCGTAGTTAAGTCCCATAAGCTTTACAAATATTTGAACATTTTTTGAACAACTTTTATGATATCTCTCAAAAGTTCCATTCTCGAACAGCTCGAGGGAAAAAATTTTCTGTTTTCGATCTGATTGCTCTTACTTTATTATGATGATCAGTGTCTCCCTATGTAGGTGGGTGCTAACAATATATGTCCACATTCTGAAGAGAAGGTTGGTGAAAGAAATTTCGAAAATAGATCTCGTCGCAACAAATAACGCATTTCTTTTAATGATTTCCACCACAACTCGTGCATAATTTCTATGACACTCCCTCCCCTATATACAAAACGGGCTGCCCTTCTCTGAATTTTCTCTAAATGTTCCGTCAGTCCCACCTGGTGTAGATCCTACAATGCGCAGCAATACCCCAAAATAGGACGCATAATCGTAGTGTAGGCAGTTTCTGTGGTAGAACTGTTGCATCTTCTAAGTATTTTGCCAATGAAACCTGGTCTTTGGTTCGCCTTCCCTACAATATTTCCTATGTGGTCTTTCCAGTTTAAGTTGTTCGTAATCGTTACTCCTAAGTATTTCATAGAATTGACAGCCTGTAGGTCTGACTGATTTATTATGTAACTGAAGTTTAACGGATAATTTTTTAATGATCATATGGATGACCTCCTACTTATCATTATTAAGGGTCAAATGCCAATTTCTGGCCGGCCGCGGTGGCCGAGGGGACTGAGGCGCTGCAGTCACGGTCTACACGGCCACTACAGTCGGGGGTTCGAATCCCCCCTCGGGCATGGATATTTGTCCCGTCCGTAGTATTAGCTAGTTCATAAGTAGTTTGTAAGCTTAGGGACTGATGACCCCGTAGTTACGTCCCATAAGTTCTACAAACATTTGAACATTTGGATCTGAGCCAATTTCTGCACCATGCAGATATCTTAACTAAATCATTTTGCAGTTGCTTTTGATTTTCTGGTGACTTTACTAATCGATAAATTACAGCATCATCCGCGAACAGTCTAAGAGAGGCAATGCCCCATTTGGAAGATAAATAAGTTTGAAAGATGGAAAGCAATGCACATTGTTACAGGGCGGTATCTTGTTTGACGTGACATGTTTTGTAACGTCATTACACGTGTCATGTGATAAAAAAAGAAAAACAAACCTTAATCAATTGACTCTCTCATACACCCGTTGCCACTGAGAAATCGAGGAAGACGGTGCATTATGGAATAGCAGAGTACACGTTTCCCAATATACACCAAAACGTTGCTTATCTGCGGACGCGTCATATCGTTGACGCTGAAGAGGAAGTCCTCCAGATCGTCGACCAGAAACCGTCGACGATAACACTAACCATTACGCGTCCCGTGGATATATCCCAGATCAGCGCCTGGCGAGTTCTACACGAATCGTCATTACCACCTCCAAAGGGTCCCGCTGATATTTCCGGACGACGCAGTTAGTGTGCAAGGTCGCTACACCGTTGTGTCGACGTTAAAGATATTCCTCGGATCATTCATTTCACGTACATAGCGTACTTCACAAACTATAATCTGCTCAACCGTCGTAATAACCATATTGCGCATGAAATAAAACGTCAAGCCACCCATCTTTCTGGTATTATTCACGGACATGTGGCTGTCTCATATATTCTCTTACCACGTCGTAACGGGTCATTGGTAATTGGTTTTTCTGGAAGATTTTAATCATTAGGATGACTTTCCAGTTAATACCCTCCGGATGATGTTGATCCAGCATCTTGGCGCGTCAGTCCACTTTTCACGCTACGACCGTCATCATATGCTCTATACATTCGGAGACTGGTGGATAGATTGCAGTGCACCGATTCGTAGGCAGTTGCTATTCAAATGTTCAAATGTTTGTAAATCTATCGGACCAAACTGCGTGGTCATCAGTCCGTAGCTTACAAACTACTTAAACCTAGGTAAACTAACCTACGGACAAACACACACACCCATGCCCCAGGGAGGACTCGAACCTCCACGGCGAGCAACCGCGCGCTCCGCAGCGAGGTGCTTTAGACCGCTCGGCTACTCCACCGCGGCGCAGTTGCTATCGCCCAATTGAAGAGCTCTGGACTTTATCACATTGAACCACATGAAGATGGACCCATCCAGGATTTCGTGAACGTATGTTTGTTTGTGTGTGTGTGTGTGTGTGTGTATGAGAGAGAGAGAGAGACAGAGAGTTTGTGGATTTATGTGTGTGTGTGTGTGTGTGTGTGTCAAAACTATAAGCAGGTACATTTTCTGCAACAAAACTCCTGATAGCCATTTCGAGAGCACTTCACGAAGGGACGAGTTGGTTGACAACGTGCTATTTCCGGCTATGGATTAATTACCATATATGGTTGCTATAAATTTCCTCTACAGCACCTATAAGCAAGTAAATCTAACTATTCTAAGAATCTGAAAAACACGTAGTAGTAGATTACACCTGCGTCATTTGTACTGTTTTGTAAACCTTTGTATCGATTTTTACACACTCATATAAAACATAAAATTCATTGTATCAATTGAACAAAAAGTAATAAAAGCATTTGTCAGATTTATGTAAAATGTGTTAGCGGAAGTTAATCTATGTAGGTCTCACAAAATGGAATGAAGCAGGAGTTGGTAGATTTTCAAAATAGAAACATGGACCAGAACATAGAGCCGCGGCCGTATAGCCGTGCGCACTGAGGCGCTTTGCCACGGTTCTTAGGATACGTTAGTTTAAGTAGTGTGTCAGTTTAGGGACCGATAACCACTGCAATTATTTCCCATAGAAGGACGCACGCAACACTTTATTTTTTAAGTAACTGCACCAAAGCATTAAACCAAGTTGAAATTACTGTCATTATATCAAAATTTATTCGAAACACCGAAATTTTTACAAGTACACTGTATGTGGTGTAAATGTTCTGGCAAATGATGGCAAATGAAAAATTGCACCAGAACAGGACTCAAACTCGGGTTTTTCGCTTATGTTGAGCGATCTCTTTAACCATTACGCGAACCGAATTCGTTACCAAGTAAGACCCAAATATCCATATGCCATACTATGTACCAATCAACTAAAGTCACCCTAATCACTATTGCGAATAAAATAAATTACGATCTAATTATTTCAAGCACTGCAGATCGTCACTATATATGAATATTAGAAAATGCCTAAACGACGATAATAACGTAGGATGAAGCCTCGTTGTATTCATTCTCCCAGTCGCGCGTGGTAGTCTCGGTGTAATACACCCAACTGGAAATCGAAAGGTTATAGTTTTGACACACACACAAATGCACAAACTCTTTCTCTCTCTCTCTCGGTTTGGTCACGCATCCAGCCTTCACCTCTCAACGATGCAAGGAGTCACCGGAAGCCGGCCGCGGTGGCCGAGGGGACTGGGGCGCTCCAGTCACGGTCTGCACGGCCACTACGGTCGGGGGTTCGAATCCCCCCTCGGGCATGGATATTTGTGCCGTCCTTAGTGTCAGCTAGTTAATAAGTAGTTTGTAAGTTTAGGGACTGATGACCCCGTAGTTAAGTCCCATAAGCGTTACAAACATTTGAACATTTTAGTCACCGGAAACGACACGTGGTTCGGATTTCAAGCGAAGCTGTAGGCCCACATTCACCTGGTTGGATAACTGGGGTGGGACAGGGAACCGCAAGTCGCAGAAGTGGCGTCCAGTTGAAAGTTTAGCACCAGGCCACATGTAATTATACAATTCCATTCTTCCTGATGGGGGAATACAGTATAGCTGCGAGCGATATGGAGTGAATTTAGTTCAGGCCCGACCAAGAGGTACAGTACATGGTCCAACTGGGCGCGGCACGGGCGGGCCGAGTCAGGCTAGGACCGTCTTGGCCGTGTTCCACACTTACCGGAACAACTCGCTACGGCGCGACATTACATGCGATGCGGCTCTCATTCTTGCGTCTTAGGGTGCAATGTTTTGCAGCTACCAGCAGTCATTTCTCTACGTTCTGTGGTGTCAAAGAAAATATTTTTTGAAATATTCATTACAGTTTTGGAACTGTGTTCATATAGTTTTCAGGATACAGCCAACGTCGCATCTCTCTTTGAGATATCTTCAAGACCATTTGCTGTATCAGTTGAAAGTGCCCCTATCATTTGCTATTGGATCTTATACATTTTCAAAGTAATTCCCGACTGAAAGACGATTATTTTACACTGAAACTGTTCAGAAGCTCCATGAAGGATTTTCTCAGGTAGAATTGCCACGTCTTCATAATGAAACTGGAAAAGGTTATCCGTGTGTCTCTCAACTTATATGTATGTGAAAGAGGTTTTTTTCAACAACAAATGTAAATAATTACGACAGTGATCATTTTGGTCAGAAAGGTACAAGTTACGCTGTAACTCCAGAAACTGAGCTGAAGATGGGCAGCTGGTCATTTACGAAATAAAAGCGATCTAAAGACTGATTGACATTGCAATATTTAATTTCAATGTAAATAACCGTGAACGTTCGAGTCCTCCCTGGGGCATGGGTGTGTGTGTGTTGTCCTTAGGTTAGTTTACCTAGGTTTAAGTAGTTTGTAAGCTACGGATTGATGACCACGCAGTTTGGTCCGATAGATTTACAAACATTTGAACATAACCAAGGGAAGACTCGATCTTCCGGGGGGAACGGCTACCTCGTCCGTAGCGTGACACCTTACATCACACTGATAATCCACGTGACTCCACGATCATAAACAACGATGCAGTTAAATGTTCAAAAATGTTTGTATAGTCTATGGGACTTAACTACGGGGTCATCAGTCCCTAAACTTACAAACTACTTACGAAATAGGACGGCACAAATATCCATGCCCGAGGGGTGATTCGAACCCCCGACCGTAGTGGCCCTGCAGACCGTGACTGGAGCGCCTCAGTCTCCTCGGCCACCGCGGTCGGCGATGCAGTTATTTCGGATGACAATGCGCAGTTTCACCGGGCCATAATTACTGGCGACTGATTTGAAGAACATTCGAGACAGTTACCCATATCGCCTGATGTGACTTTCAGCAATCACTTAATGGACATAATCGAGCAGTCAGATCGTGCACAAACCATGCACTTGAAATACGTACATAATTTACATAATTATGGACTGCTATTGAGGCAGCATGAATTATTATCCCGCTTGTTGAGTCCAACATACGTCTAGGTGCTGCACTTTACCGGACAGTAGGAGGTCCGACGCGATGTTGAGATATATCCCATGACTTCTTTTATCTTAGTATATAATGCAAGCAGTATCTATCTGTTCTATTCGATGAGGACCACAAAGTTCTTAGTAGGAAACACCCACTTACAGTTTTCACACTTGAAATCATAAATTAAAATCAACAAATCATATCATTAGCCTTCATAGACGGTAAGGAGTACAATCGGATACAATTTTGAAGTTACAGCATAACTTCCTAAAACAGGATTTTGTTGCCTTCAAACACGATATTCAAGTTTATAGTTAGGTTAAGCGTTTTATTCCTTTGGTAACACCTATGGCGAGACACATGCACTGTCACTGAAATTTATAAAATCATATGTTTAAATGTTTGTAATTCTTATGTTATGTTTAGACGATTTTACGAAGAAAACTGGCCATATTTTGTTTCCCAATAAACTAACCAAACATTTTCCTTACTCAGATCTACAAATGGACAGCCAACAGGGGAGTTCTTCAAGAACAATAAAGTAATGCCTGAAATAAACTCACTGTTGTAACACATTGAATACTTCATTTGCGACCTCGCTATGGAAATTTTGCATGCAAAACATTTTTTGTATGCTGTTTCTACATGTAACTACCTTGACTGAAGATACAAACTAGCACAGGATTGCAGTTAATGCTGAGGGGTAACGTTCGTCATCTCCGTACCATGTCGTAAGCAGTACGACGTGCGTGCCTTCCGGTTTGAAACGAAACAGCGAGCATCTCAGAGAGCTCAGCCTTCGATGACTGGTTATAGTTTTGGACGATCCCTAGCTTCCTGACGTCTTTAATTATACTGGTATAGGTCAAACCGACATACGTTTTTAGGGTTCAGATGACTACTAATCAGCATGCACACTATTATATCCACCCGTGCCAACTGTTCCCAAAAGTATTAGGGCGCTGATGACCGCGATGTTGAGCGCCCTAAAGCTCTGACAAAAACAACAACAAAAAGTATTTCGATGAGAGAAAATTGTCCTGTATTGGCAGCAGAAAAGAAAATCGAGAAATAAATTCGGAATACGCATTACTTTAAGGTAAAGGAGGCCAAGCAGTCAACTAATTTCTTAATAATTTCGCCTCAATACTGGAACAGCTATTAGAAGAAGAAGAGCGTCAGCACCCAGTCGTTTAAGGCTGAAAGGAACGTAATAATCTGCAGTTGGAAATGTATCTTCAAATCTGCGTCACTAATGAAAAAAAAAAAAAAAAAAAAAAAAAAAAAAAAAAAAAAAAAAAAAAAAAAGAAAGAAAAATAAGCTTTTACACAACAGAAATACCGTTTGTATTAAGACAAACCCAAGTTGTGGACGAAAATAAATGGAAAAAAGACCAGGTTCGAAACCATTAGACAATGAGACATTGGCGCTGTGAGATTCATGAGAGAATTGCCATAGTATCGATGGTACGGACGGAAGTTGACGTCAACATGTGCTCAAAGACGAAAATCTCACCGCTAAGATGTTTCCCATCCTACACTGGTTTATCAGTGGGTTCAGGACGCATTGCAGGACCTACAATTATTGGCTAAGGAAAGACCAATATTTATATGATTCTAGGAGACACATTTTGTATATCTGGTGCTACTGACGTTCGTGAATAAATTATAAACAATAAAGAATGATTTAGCGATGGCTTATCGGGAGCAAACCGAACCCGTCGTCTTCAATTTTAGACAGATTTCGTACGATTACCAGTTGGTAGTAGACGCAGGGTGTTTTGGTCTGCAAAGCAGTCCCATTTTATATTATTAGACTTGGTGGGGCTTTTAGAGCAGACCCAGAGGCCTATAAAATAGTGCACACCTATAACTCCTGCTTCTGACACCTACCAATTCCCCAGCATGTCTCCTACCAATGTGAAGCCTTTTTACTAGTCACGGGATTGAGGTGAAAAACCATTTATAGAGATAGTTTTGGCTAATTATAAATTTTTGACACCTATGCTGGAGCAAATCTCGACCTTGATTTCTTTAGAATTTACTAATTAAGAAAAAAAATCACACTGACGTGTTTACGGCCCACTTCACATTTGTAGTTTTATAAGTTTTTGCAAACATTTCGGACCAAAATAATAATCTAAATAATAAAAAAGTATAGTGATATGATTACGACACTACTATTGTGGTAATATCTATGCACCCAACACGTAATATTCTTTCCGACCGTATTTTAACAAACAGCCAATATTATATGATATTTGAGTTTAGCTTTGACATACTCTTTTTTAACTTTTACCTCTATGAACTGTCATTTTAATATCTCTCTCACATTTTCATTACATATTTCCGTTAAAATATTATCACTTGTCTTGACTCGGTAGTTCAAAGTTTATTTTCTTTTCCTGTACTGGTTACGAATGACTATAGCCTGGAACGAACGTTCGGACGAGTGACTATAGCCTCGATGGAACACAGCGTACATTTAGTGTTCGTAAATCAATCACGTGACATACCTCGCCCCAAAATGTCTTTTGCGTACGCCATCTTACTTTCTCTACTTGATGATTTTCTTATTATAACTCAAGCGTTGTCATTTCAAAGCAATGACGCACTGACAATTATAAAAAAACACGTCGTTCTTAGGACAGTGAATTATAATGTTGGTCAGTTAGTTAACACCAGCCATCGATGGTACGAGAATCACGGGTTACTCTCGCAGCTGTTCGCCATAGCGTAATAGGCGAGGAATTAGTTGTGGTGGACGAACATATTAGGCGGTGGTTCAGAACTTGCTACGGCGCGGTGGCTCAGCGCGCTTGGTCAGAGGATTGCCGACACGGTAGCTCGACGCCCTCTGTAACGAGAAAACTGAGTTATCTGAAACGATCAAAATAGGACAAAACAAACCAACGTCCACAAAGTACCCCTTCAAACCGAAGAACCAATGAAAAGAAAGAAAACGAAAGATAGTTCAACTAACACCATCTGAAGAGAAGGTCTGTGCGCACCCATGCTACGTCACACAGAGTAGGTCGCGTTCGCGTAGCTCGTTGGCCACTGTGAGGCGGTGGGCTGTGCCCCATCAACCACCGAGTGAGCTATACGATCGCGACCTACTCTGCGTGACGTGACGTGGCACGGCAGTGCACAGGCCTTCTCTTCAGACGGTGTTGGTTCAACGCCATCTGCAATAAAAAAACTGAGTAAAATTCTCAACGAACAACCCCGAACGAATATGAACAAGCGACCGCAAAACATCGATCTCACTGAAGGAATATACATATATATATAAACCACAAATGTCAATTTTTTGGCCCACTTTATTTTTCTTCTTTCTTCCTAAAAGGTTTTCGCACACTCTTGTTAACTGAATACAACTATATTCTGCAAGATTTCGACTTAAAAGGTAACAGCGGTTTCTCTGAAAAGTGCATTTGTTCTGTTTCGAGAACATGCCATGAAAAACATAGCAACGAATTGTAAACATAGACGTCTTTATCACATGTACATAAATTAGGGAAATACTGTTACAATGACTGTTGTAAATGACGTATTCATAGTACTAACTTTGTATATATATTAAGTACTAGAGTAGTGTGGAATTCAGTATTACCACACTTATTCCGTTTGTGATTTTAGCTGTAAAAGAAAGCGTAATCACGGTTTGAAATAGAATATTTGCTCTTTAATTTAGCGCAGAACAGAGTAACATGAACGAAGTCATATCTGAACTACAGGAAATGTAATACCATCTACGTTAAGAGCGTCCATAGCGACCATGTCAAAGACAAACATTTTAGTAGATGCATTGATTGTAATTTATGACTTTAAATAAACGCTTAGAAAAAAAATAAACAAGATAATTTGTTGCAATGTGTACAGTTCCCTTCCGTTTCATCAAGGAACTACACTTGCCACAGAAATCTAGCACTTCCTTTATAAACGAAACTAACGGTATCAGCACGTTGTTTAGAATGTTCATTATTAAAGTATCCTATCGGTTTACATGCATATGCTTCAGAAGACCATCGTTCAATTCGTTGTTACGTATTTCACTGCATGTTCAGGAAATAGAACAAACACTCATTTTAGAGGGAGCATTCTTACATATGCACAGCTCTAAACAATGAAGAACATAGCTCTATTTAATTAGTAAGAGTGCCAGAAACGCTTTTAGAAAGCAAGGGGGGAAAGTTCTTGGGTAGTGGCGGGTTCCGAAACACTGACCATGAGCATTACAGTCAAATGTGCTGCCCACTACACTACGGCTAACAATTAGAACATGCGAACTTTAATCTCGTCCTATTGATGGCAGTTGTTAACTGATGCTAATATGGCATTTTTAGACACTAGAGTATCATTTATCGTACAAAGAGCGACATGTTCTTGTTAATTTTTCAGTGCGCCATTGCTTTGAAATGGCGACGTGTAAGTTACAATCAGAAAATCATCAAATACGCAACGCAAGATGGCGTATGCCAGAGTGAGTTCTGGGTGAGGAATGTCACGTGACATCTCCGAACGGTTGGTTTCCCTTAATTTAATGGAGGGTGTCAAATCTCCGTTATTTTTGCAAATATCTCTCAAACGATACGAGATATGAAAAGAACATAAGAAAGCGAAGTTGTAGAAAATTTTACCCTCTACAAATTAGGGTCTTCAGTTTTTGTGTTAGGTGAACGGTTCGTTTGCAATTACAATTACATTCCAAACGACGTTTTTGGTGTTACTGACTTATTTTTTGTCCGAAAAATTTGAAGAAGGGAGGTTCTGGTCTCTGGCGGCCTACAATTATGTCTTTAAAATTTGGTGCTATTCGGTTGAACGGTTCCACTTAAAAAGTGGGAACACGTTACTGACAGTCAGACAGACATCCCACAATCGCCGTTATTGTTGCAAATATCTCTGAAACGATACGAGATATGAAAAAAAACATAAGAGAGCAAAATTATATAGAATTTTGTCATCTACAAATTCTGTTATTCAAATTTTGTGTCAGGTGAATGGTTAAGCCGTTATTTTCATTTAAATTTCGAGCTGTCAAAAGACGATAGCAAAGGCTCGCTTTTAGTGTTACTACCGTAACCTAAAGTGGGCCAAAAAGAGACTATAACCCATATTTTCATTTTTAAATCTTCTTTCATGACATTTTGCTTAGGCATTGTAAAATAATGAACGCAAAATTATGGCTCAAAGCAAGGGAAGTCCCTCGCCTGTGCCATTGTCATGTCATTACAAGTCATCTCCCCACTGATTGTACTGCATTTACTGCCATCCAGAAGGCACTGGAGCAGGTGACGTGTCATCACAGGGAATCAGTTCTCACTTGAAAGTATTCGTTTCGTATTCTACAAGTAGTGCAACAAATGTACGCGGAAGAGAAATTTTGCAGGTAAATGGGTTACAGGGAATACTGCTCTTTCTTTCTTCGACTGTAAGGAATGAGACACCATTCTGGTACGTATCAGGACACGAGGGAATCTGGGAAGTCGCAGAGAAGAGTACGTTGCATTCCCCTGCAGACTGTTGTACGGCGGAGAGCTGAGCAGTTCTGTGAGGAACAGCGATAATAAGCTGCTCACCGCGGCGTTCCTCACTCCAGCCAGATGAGGTAATGCTGATGCGCCACAGATAAATACGGCTCTGTTACTTTATTCATGACTCAGTGGGCCGACTCCAAGCTGTCTGCGGTACCTGTGGTGTACAAATTTCTCTACGTCATGTTTTAAATTAATGTGGTTTACATTGTGATGAGCGGCTAGAAGTTAATTTAGGTGGAATCTGCATTCTATTTTAACTGTTAACGAGACTAGTTGGTGAAGCTTTTAAAATTATTTATAGCGACTGTATCCCGGAGTAAGCTTTTAGACAGGAGATTTTACTGGTTTGCAGAGTGGCTGGCTATACCTTTTTTTTTTTTTTTTTCATTTAGCAGCTATCCACAGATATCTGCTCTGCTATTTAACTGTTTCCGCTGAATTTCTCATTTTATTATAAATTTTAGAGCTAAGAGAACGCACGAGTGCTGTAACTCTCCCTCCCTCCCTCCCTCTCTCTCTCTCTCTCTCTTTCACACACGCACATCGACCGACCCACCCACACATACCCACGCGTGTGCACACCACGTACGGGCGCGCTGGCGCCCGAGAGAGAGAGAGAGAGAGAGAGAGAGAGAGAGAAAGAGAGAGAGAGAGAGGAGCGAGCCTTGTATGCTTTAGTGGCTATTTATTTTGAATTATATCTGAAATTTTATCGTTCTGTCCCTCTTACCCACAATTGTCTCACAGAATTAAAGTACGGATGTTGAAATATTACTAGTACAGAACACATTGTCATCATTTCCATCAACATATTCGGTGATTTCAGTTATTATGCCACACTTTGAACAAAGCACTTCTTGCGTGACTGTTGTTTTACAGAACTTAAGCTGCACACATATTGACCACTGTACTGAAAATTGCAGATTGCCTTTTAGTGATGTTATACAATACTGTATTGTCATTAGTTACGAATATTGACAGTTTGCCACACGACACCACTATAAGAATAAAAATAATTATTAGTGGTCAATATGTTTTATAAAATGATACCGCGTTTTCTGTGTGCATCAAACAGTTTTTTCGTCCTTCTTTCACCCAATCATGATTCATTAAGTTTCAAATGTAGGGACCAAATTGCCATGATCGTCGGTCCCTTGGCTTACAAACTACTTAAACTAACTGATGCTAAGAACAACACACACACACCCATGGCTGAGGGGGGCTCTAACCTACAGTGGCAGGTGCTGTGCCGTTCCTGGCATGGCGCCAAGAACCCCTCGGCTATCCCAGTGCGGCTCAGTAAGTTCCCCTATCATACGTCAGTACCTTTCTTCTTAATAGTGTGTACCGTTAGTTTTGTATCTGCAGGTCATCTGCAAAAAAACTGAGTTCTCTGTACGTTTTGTTATCTGCAGCTAACGTTGTTTCTATCTTCCTATGACTATCTGAAACTGTAGTAGCAAATATAAAATATTTCCCTAAATATTAAATTGTTCTCTGATGACTGTGGAAATGCACAGAAGCATGTTTGGGTGAAATAAGCAGTAAATTTCTTTTGCCTTAAGCAGAAGCCTTCGAAAAAAAAATAGATATAAATATTGAGCTTTTACTTGTAGCGGTGTACAGTGGTCTTGCTGACAGTATTGCTAATTGCATATTTAGACGTAGATTTAGACATATAAGTCGTTCTTAATCGAGTGTCGGTGTATATAGTAGACCACTTTTGACAGACTTCCACAGCATACAAAACAATCAAACAGTGAAGTAAAATTCTAGATAGCATTCGTATGTTTGCAGTAGAAATAGTTCTAAACTTTAAATTAGCGTCAAACGTCGGCTGCATTTAATACATGCATACTTGGATTTTTACTTGTTCCTAAAATTAAAAAATGGCGTATTCTGTATATTTACATTCACTATTTGTTTTACGGAAATTTTATAAGGAAACTTTATGTGAGAGAAAAATAAATGTTTGTTAAGCTTATGGGACTTAACTACGGGGTCATCAGTCCCTAAAGTTACAAACTACTTATCAACTACCTTATGCTAAGGACGACACAAATATCCATGCCCGAGGGGGGATTCGAACCCCCGGCCGTAATGACCGTGCAGACCGTGACTGAAGCGCCTCAGTCCCCTTTTTTTTTTTTTTTTTTTTTTTTTTTTTTTTTTTGCTCTATGGGTAGTTCTGTTCATTGCGGACGCTGATCGTATTTGTTCGTTGATGTTCGAAGTGTTCTTGGCTCAGCTTTTTTTATTACAGTGGGCGTTGAGCCCCCTGACCGGGCGCGCTGAGCCACGGCGCCCGGCAGTCCCCTCGGCCACCGCGGCCGGCTGTGAGAGAAAGAGTAAGACGTAATATTAATACAGTCCTACATGGTCACAGTAGTACATCGCCCTACAAAGAGCATTTGAAGCACTCGCAACTTTTCATGTTACATCTTCTTTTAGTTACGGATTTCAAATTTTCCAAAAAGAAAAATTCAAATGAACTATGCTGAAAGTTGCAGGTTAAACTGTGATTTTATTTATACCGACAGTTTTATAGCCTTTGCATTGTTTAGCTAATCACCTTGTAATCAATATCGATTATTCGTGTGATCTCGATGGGTTCTCTCACCGTGGCGTTTCTGCACCCTGATTTCACCTTAGGAAAGTTGCTCGGTCGTTAGCCACGCAGGAAGGCACAGGGTCTGCAATGCCCTCTGGGAGGTGAAGTGAAACAGTCCCAAGGATTCACATGCCGTAATAGACATTTTGATGAAAAAACTCTTATTTTAATTCGCCGTGTAAACTAAATATGTTGTTCATGTCTGTTGTTTCGGCTAAGTTATTAAAGCGATGACAGGCCAATGATCCTTTCAGTCACCACATCACCACAGGAGCGGTGAAACGCCAAGAATAATGAGTAGGGTTCTAACGGGATAAGTTGAAAATTTGTGTCTAGCGGGAAACCTGCTAACGGTGGTCTGTGCACTTACCTTGGCCACTGTGTCCCCACGGCACATTTATCTGCGCAATTTCCTAATAGGCCACAAATCCAGGTTTCGAATAACGGTGCGGTATGAATTTTCAACCTTTCCCTCTGATGTAAGTGAATGTCGACTGGCAGGTAATATATTTAATTCCGTTGTGTGTTGATTCGATTATTTTCAAAAAAATGTTCAAATGTTTGTATAGCTTATGGGACTTAACTACGGGGTCATCAGTCCCTAAACTTACAAACTACTTATGAACTAACTAATACTAAGGACGACACAAATATCCATGTCCGAGGGGGGATTCGAACCCCCCACCGTAGTGGCCGTGCAGACCGTGACTGACGCGCCGCAGTCCCCTCGGCCACTGCTGCCGGCGATCTATAACGTCATCCTCCAGTATGTATCTGCCACAGCTCAACGAACGCTTTTGCGGTGAGTAGCCAAGTATTCTCATTATATACAGTGTGACTGGAGCGCCTCATTCCCCTCGGCCACCGCGGCCGGCTCGATTATTTTGCCGTGATTGTTGGCAGCAACATTTTCAGATCTGTCGTGTATATATTAGTGCCGCGGTGGAGTAGCCGAGCGGTCTAAGGCCATGTATGGCTTTCAGCAAAGGATGCTACTGCAGCTATTTTCTGGACTTGGTGGGGCCGCTGCCGTGATTCCAGGTAACAATGTTCATAATGGACACCTAGCTTCTTTCAAACATAGATTTATTCCGTTTTTAAAAATAAGTTTCCATAGTCTGAGTTTTAAACATTTCGAGGTGGTCCGAGTCTCCTCTAACTATCGAAACTCTACCATATTATTTCTCGTGTGATTATACTGTACTCTTGTGTGATTGTATTTCGTTAGGTAAGAGATTTTAGATGCTCATTATTATATGTAATATGCCTTAGATTTTGTAAGGTTTATGTAAAAAAAAAAAAAAAAAAAAAAAAAAAAAAAAAAAAAAAAAAAAAAAAACACTACTTGTTAGAGGCTATGATGTAACAGTTTTTTACAAGTCTGGACGTAAAATGCGCCTAGACGGATTACATTCAGCAATGGCAGACTATCGATCTTTGATACAAATGAAGTAGACATTCCTTATATGTAATTCACCCAACTTTTCACTCTCGAAAGTGCTATGTACATTTGACCATATGTGAATGCGGACGCCAGAGATAAGTTCGTCCTAATTTTTTTGAAAGGGCCAAATGGTCTTCAGTAAGGATAGAACAAATAGAAAAGGGGGTGGCGTGTTTATTACTGTTACAAACGGTTTATCCTGCAGCGAAATTGAAGTAGCTACTTCCAGAGAGTCGGTATGGGTAAAGGTTATACCTGACAACCGGAATAAATTAATAATTGGATTTTTTATCGGCCCCCTGACTCAGACGATGCAGTTGCCTAAATGTTCAAAGAAAGCTTAAATCACATTTCAAATAGGTATCCAAAGCATACTGTTATAATCAGTGGCGACTTTAATTTACCCTCGATATGTCGATATAATTACGTATTCAAAACCGGCGGCAAATATAAAACATCGTCCGAACTAGTTCTGAATGCTTTTTTTGAAAACCACTTCGAACAATTAGTTCATGAACCCACTAGAATAGTAAATGGTTGCGAAAATACCCTTTATCTCCTAGCAACAAATACTCCTGAGCTAGTAAAGAGCATCGAAACAGATACAGGAATTAACGAACATAGAGTTGTACTAGTGAGACTGAATGTCGAAATTCCCAAATGCACCAAAAATAAACGAAATATATATATATATATATATATTCAATAATGCAGATAAAAATTCGCTTCACGCTTTCCTGAGTGATAGTCTCCAGTCTTTCAAAACTAAAAATGCGAGTGTAGATCAGTTGTGGCTTACTTTCAAAGACATAATACCAGTAGCAATCGAGAGTTTTATACCAAATATATTATAAAAGAGGGGTCTAACCCCCCGTGGTACACAAAACAGGCCAGATCACGGTTGCAGAAGCAAAAACAAACGCATGCAAAATTTAAAAAGACACAGAATCCACAAGACTGGCCTTCTTTTACTGAAACTCGCAACCTAGCTCAGACTACAATGCGAGAAGCCTATAGTAGTTACCACAACGAAATCCTGTCTCGTAAACTTGCAGAAAATCTAAAGAAATCTGGTCATATGTGAAGTACACTGTCGGCAAAACACAAACAATATCTTCACTACGCGATAGGAATGGTAATACTACCGATGTCAATACTGCCAAGGCAGAATTACTAAACACAGCTTTCCAAAATTAGTTCACCGAAGAAGACGAAGTGAACACTCCAGAATTCAATCCAAGAACAGCTGCCAGCATGCGAAACTTAGAAGTAGATGTTCCTGTAGTAGTAAAACAACTTAATTCACTAAACAAAAAAAATCTTCCGGGCCAGATTGTATATCAACTAGATTCCTCTCAGAGTATGCTGTTGCAATTGCTCCGTACTTAGCTATAATTTACAACCGATCACTCAGCGAAAGATCCGTATCCAAAGACTGGAAAGTTGCCCAAGTTACTCCAATATTCAAGAAAGGCAATAGGAGTGATCCCCAAATTTACAGGCCAATCTCAATGACGTCGATTTGCAGAATGATTTTGGAACATACAATTTTTCGAACATTATGAACTACCTCGAAGAGATCGATCTATTAACCAATAGTCAAAACGGATTCAGAAATTATCGCTCTTGCGAAACACAGCTTGCCCTTTATTCACATGAAGTGATAAGTGGCATCGACAAGGGATATCAAATGGATTCCATATTTCCGGATTTCCGGAAGGCTTTCGACACTACACCACAAGCGGCTTCTAATGAAATTACGTGCTTATGGAATATCTCCCCAATTGTGCGATTGGATTCACGATTTCCAATCAGAAAGGACACAGTTCGTTGTAATTGACGGTAAGTCATCGAGTAAAACAGAAGTGATATCTGGCGTTCCACAGGGAAGCGTTATAGGGCCCCTACTCTTCCTTGTGTTATAAAAGATTTAGGAGAAAATCTGAATAGCTCTCTTAGACTGTTCGCGGATGATGGTGTCGTTTGTCGGTTAGTGAAGTCAACAGAGGATCAAAAGCAACTGCAAAGCGATTTAGACAAAATTTCTACATGGTGCGAAAATTGGAAATTGACACTAAATAAAGGAAAGTGTGAAGTAATACACATGACCACTAAAATAAATCCGCTGAACTTCAATTACGCGAAAAAATCGGTCAAACCTTAAGGTCGTAAATTCTACCAAATACATAGGAGTTACAATTACGAACAACTTAGACGGAGAGAACACATAGAAAATATTGTGGGGAAGGCGAACCAAAGGTTACGTTTCATCGGCAGAACGCTTCGAAGATGCACCAGCTCCATCAAAGAGACTGCCTACATCACACTTTTGCGTCATCTCCTGGAGTACTGTTGCCCATTGTGGGACCCTCACCAGGTGGGACTGACGGAAGATATTGAGAAGGTTCAGAGAAGGGCAGTTCGTTTTATTTTATCACGTTTCGGGAGGGGGGGGGGAAGCGTCACGGAAATATTGCACGAATTGGGGTGGAACTCATTAAAAGAATCACGTTATTCATTGCGGCGTGAACTGTGTGCGAAGTCTCAATCACCGACTTTTAGTTCTGAATGTGAAAATATTTTGTTAGCACACACCTACTTAGGAAGACATGACCATCCCAATAAAATAAGAGAAATCAGATCGAAAAGGGAACGATTTAGGTGTACTTTCTTCCCGCGCGCTATTAGAGAATGGAACGGTAGAGAAAGTTATGAAAGTGGTTAATGAACCATCTGCCAGGCACTTAAATGTGATTTGCAGGAATATCTATGTAGATGTAGAATCCATCAGTGCACTGATCGAATTTACAGTTTAAGGTGAAATTCGTACCATGTGTCATTTCTGACGACTCCTTACGCCGTAAAAAGGTGACGGCTATGTTAAAATAAGAAGTAAAAATAAATAAATAAATAAATAAAATTAAAAAATGAAATAAAATAAAAAACTGCCGCTGTGTAATCGAAGCTGTGATCTCTCCGATGAGTCTCCAGCATCTTAACATGAGACCATAACCACCATGTGTATTGCGTTCCCAAATCGGACCTGATATTGACAGATGTTTCAATTTTTCCCTTCATTGCAGATTAACTACTATGAAAATACGAAATTTTACGTCTGCTAGGAGTACCTTAGAATTCTGATGATCTGTAAGTGAGCTAGTGACAGAACAAGAAATTTTTTCCTCCCAGTATTACATAAACAATAGGGTGTAGAACAGTATAATTTGGAAATGTAGCTGGTTATAGTAGGTACTCTTGGTCACCGAAATTTTAGGTGTCTATCGTCATCACAAAACGAAGATACAAGGGGATCAAAATTGCCGTGAACGGCTTCAAGAAAAGGATGCTACTGTTGCGCGCTCGTCTTGACAGGATCATTGCCGAGTCCACAGATTACCATAAAAACTAAAAAAAAAAAAAACGTTTCCAACAAGTTAATTAACTATTTAGTAATAATGAATCAAACATGTCTATAAAAATTCCACCAGAAAATTCTTATATAATGCTAATAACAACATAAAAGCATGTCAGTGAGTCGTGATAGATAATACAAAAATGGTTATATACTCGTATAACTATGCACCCTAGAGCTTCCAAATCGCACGGACATGGTAGGATATATATACAAGGTGCTTATCCTGGAACAGCCGATGTTAACATCCCCACATAATAAATACGTGTGAAGGAAAACCGCTACATCAGTAAATTCTACACATATGAGAAAAAAATAGAAAGTAAACGATACAAGGGGTAGAAATTGTCGTGAATGGCTTCGAGGAAGAATGGTACGGCTGTGCAGGCTCGATTTGGTGGGGGCACTACCTTGCCCCCAGATAAGGCTATCAAGTGCTTAAAAGTTATATTCTACCGTTGATGTAACTTTATAAAGTTTTAACTTATTTCATTCCTAAAAGTTCAAATGTTTGTATAGCTCATGGGACTTAACTACGGGGTCACCAGTCCCTGAACTTACAAACTACTTACACACTAGCTAACACTAGGGAAGGCACAAATATCCATGCCCGAGGGGGGATTCGAACCCCCGACCGTAGTGGCCGTGCAGACCGTGACTGGAGCGCCTCAGTCCCCTCGGCCACCGCGGCCGGCATTTCATTCCTACTATCATGTCATCGTAGTAGATACCTGTGACTAATTCTCCCTTTACATTCAAGGATTACAGTAATTATGGCAGTAATAGTTATTGGCGTCTAGAGGCCCAGGCTCTTAGAAAGAGTATCACCAGCCGGCCGTCGCAGACGCTAACTCCGAGCCGTTCACTTGAGGTTGCCAGTAAAGTCCATCGCCTCTCACAAGGGACAGCTTTGACCTCGAACACGCACGAAACCGACCACACATAGAATAACAAACAATTGTTAACAAAACTGTTGTGTGCTTCATTTCCAATGCAACACGCCGCACTTGTCTGCTAGCGCCCCTACATGGTGGCATAGTGTAGCTGCACTATCCAGTGCTACAGTTGCATGAGTGGCAAAGCTGCAGTACGTATTTGTCTCTTGGAGTGTTCGCAAGTGAGCTACTGTGTAAACTGTGTACAGTGCAGTTGTATCATGAAGAAAATCCTACGCATGTTCTACAAATATTAGGGACCAAGTTGCAACGTGCTGAATATGAAAATGGCATCGCGGCCGAAGACCATTGAGTTTTGCGCTTCTATAAGTACTTCAAGCAGTTTATTGAATATGTAATGATACACTGACGCCATTAAATTACGTATATTTGCTTTCCTATATTATTGATATCTTGTCACTTTGTTTCACTCTGTTAAAATGTTAATTGAGATACGTTTTCCATGGAAATGACGCACACCACTGTTCTTTTTATGACTGTTAATTCCAATTATGGTTTCGTGGGGTTCCGAGCGTTCTAGGTCAAAGGTGTCCCGTGTTAGAATTCTAAGTCAGGCGAATTGAACGATATGGCAACAGTAAGAGGGGGAAGTGTCTGGAGGTAGTGTTGTCTCCTTGTTGAGCAGCTAACAACCTGCAAGAGATAGTGGTTTTTGTATTAAGCCCGTGCAGTGTGATTATGACGTCACGATTTCGAAATAACTCCCACCTAAAAAACTTAAAATAAAAATTACAGAATTTCGTTAATTAATTACCAGTCTGAGAACAGCTACAATACTTCCTAATCCTCCAGTTATAACGAAAACTGCTAGAAATAATTCCACAAAACATCTCGTGGTAGCCTCAAGATCACAACTGTTTATGCTCGGGTAGACCACTCGCCGACAGCGGGCAGCGGCTACTGTCTGTGTACACACAGCATTGGCCGCTACTTGTCAAATGCCAAACGACCATGTGAGTCTCATATTCAAATGTTAGTTCCTTAAATGAAGTACTAGTACTTATATTCCATTTATGTATTGGATTTTGGATCTCAAAACGTTTGTGGTATGTTTGGTGACTGCATTTGGGTTAAACAAATAGGAAAATGATTCTCTTGTTTCAAGAAAGATAGGTTTGTTATGATCGATTTACCACATTCAAAAAGTCTCGAAAACTGACAGCCACAATGAACTGCGACCATTTATCTGCCATGTAACATTTGCATTCACCAGATAAGCTCCAGAAACCTGAGTATGTGTACTGCATGCTCTAACTGAAAGCAACAAAAATCAGAGTCTTGATTTATTGCATTTTTTCTGATAAGTCATCAGTTTGCAATTTGAGCATTCCTATTCACTATACTTTCAACTGACGATTAATGCTGCATTTCCTCTGTCTCGTTAAGAATACCTTAATGACTGAGTACTTACATCATTTACATACGCGATCAAGTTAAAGGTGGATATAATACCTTACATATGGTGGCTCAGATATCGTATTACATTAAGAAATCCAAATAAGAGGTGCGTGCATCGAAATCGGTATTTGGTGCATGCCAATGAGATACATAAACTGTATCGGATATTACTAGTGCACGATAACACTTTCTGCTGATTCTTCATCCAATATTCTGTTTGGAAGTCATCTGTCTCTCACTTATTCCTTCGATAATAATAACTTATTCGAAGTTATTCCTATCAGTACAAATTGTTTTCTACAGGCATGGAAATATTTAACTACCTGAGCATTGTCAGTCTGTTTTTGATAATGTGAAAGAAGACTGGAAACAACTAGAAGTCTTTTGCTGAAAAAGTATTCTTAAATATCCCCCTAGCTATATACGGATACTTGTAGCTAGTGTCACAGAAACAGCTAAAGAATTTAACTGCAGCCAGGCTAGAACCAAATGCCCATGAAACATCTACTGCAGAAACGACCATGTGACCACACAGCCAGTGGGAAGCTACGGAGGCTAGTCTTTCATTAATGGTCTGTTGTTTGCTAGAACATATAGATCACTACGTAAGAGTTCATATTGACAAGTTTCACCCATTAGATAACGCCAAATTATTTCAAAAATATTCAAATGTTTCTAAATCTATCGGACTCAACTGCGTGGTTATTAGTCCGTAGCTTACAAACTACTTGAACTAAAGTAAACTAAGCTAAGGACAACAAAAACATCCATGCTCGAGGGGGATTCGAAAACCCGACGGCGAACGGCGCTCCAGTACGCACCGCTAATCCGCCGCGATGCCAAATTATTTATTACGTCTGATGATACAGAAGGTAGAGATTAATAATAAGTTGGCCGAACGTCCTAGGAGTCCATCGTCAGTTCCATATTCCAAAAAATTAGTATTTGTTAATTGCTTTTTCTTGGACAATAATATGATTTGCGAAAATTTGCCTTGTATGTGATAAAAGGGTCTCAGTGGCTTTCTTTGCCAAGTCACTGAATTATGATGGCGTTATCCTATATCAATTTGATTTCTGGAGACAGATTTCTGAGGATAATTAGTTTCATTGAGTTATGAAATGCTTGAATTTTAATAATGACCTTGTGCAGTATGCGACTTTTCATAATTTTCCGCATTGTTATTATTCGTCATCACAGAAATAGTAAGTATTGAATTAAGACGCATTCTGTATGTTATAACGGTCGGCACACTCGCACCCTTGCGGTAGGCTGGGAAAAGTCTCAGCTATATAAATCTATCTTTAAATATAAGGCATGTTGCATAAACATCTGATAATGACCTTGTGCAGTATGGGACTTTTCATAATTTTCCGCATTGTTATTATTCGTCATCACAAAAATAGTAAGTATTGAATTAAGACGCATTCTGTATGTTATAACGATCGGCACACTCGCACCCTTGCGGTAGGCTGGGAAAAGTCTCAGCTATAGAAATCTATCTTTAAATATAAAGCATATTGCATAAACATCTGATGCTGCCCAAAAAATGCTTGAAATGAACTTTAATATCTCCTATTAAACATTTATAACAGGTAAAGTCTACCTTACTGGACTAAAGCAATATTCAGTTCTCGACGATACGTCACTAGCTGTTTATCGCTGCAACTGTAACCATAGACGCAGATCCCATTACAAAAGCGTATTTAAAGTCAGAAGTTTTCTTTTTCCTCTACTTTAATCGTAAAAGACCGCAACGAGTTCAACTAAAGGAATCCTGTGATACTCTTGAGTTCATTATTTTCAGATTACATACTTAGCCACACTTTCACAGTTACTTCTATAATTTCGTTTATCAATCATAAGCGCAGGTATGTCAGGGATTTCACTGCATTTTGAATTGTAAAGTTAGAAGAATGGAAACGTTAAATGTTCACCAAAATAAAACATTAGTGTTTACCTTATGTAGTCGTCTTCAGAGTAATATCATAGTAACCACTTAGAATAGCTGCCAACGATTGACATAAAACTGCATCCAGTTTCATATTTCACGAAACATCTGTACCTGTTGTTGCAATTAGGCGGGAAGGGAATGAATGTGAACTATGGTGTGATCGCTGATAGACTGTAATAACAGTTTATCAAGTAATAATTCCATGCCTCTCCTTGAATTTAATATCCTTAATAGCTCAACACTTCCAAAAGAAGGTGTAAGTCAATTGCAAAAGAAGGAAAAAGAAGAATAGAAATGAAAGACGCTGACAGAAAGGGGCAAGCATATGACATTTCACTGCCATTAACTAGAATATCATGGTCTGTGTTATACATGGATACCAGCGTGTAGATGCTATACCTCTCTACTCTTTCACAAATTGAAAATTGTCGTCGCGCAGAAGTAACCGTGCGCTCTAAACGCCTTGTTGAGGAGCGGGCGGTCGTTCCCTGTCGGAGGTTCAATCCCTTCCTCGGGCATGGGTGTATGTGTTCTTCTTAACATAAGTCACTTTCAGTAATTTGTAAGTTTAGGACCTGCGAGCACTGCAGTCAGGTCAAATTGGCTTTACACAAATGACAGAACTGTCTGCCAATCTGTGCCGTCGTATAACAACATAATAAAACTAATGTGCGAGGGTAGAAGAATGGTTCATGCACTAAACCATTATGTAGTTACTGTGAAGAATTGCATTGAAAATGAACACAAAGCTTGTTGAATATATTGTTGTCTCAGTATCTCTCTGCCTGAAGCATAATGCAAGTTTAAAAGCTGTTCAACATGGATATTATTGGCGTTTAGTGTCAAATCATCATAACTTCTATACTGCAATAATCTATGAGCAGATACTCATCATTATTTCAATATTTATAGGCTTAATGACAGTTTTGCATAAGCATGACTTATTCCATAAACTACTGTCTGCAATTTAGTTATTGCTCACACTTACGACAACTCTTCTCTTTTCACGTTCACCGCAACTCGAATCGGACCAACATTACTCATATTCGTCGGTATCAACTGTTATACATTTTTTGAGCCCGCTTTTCATTTCTTCCTTGGTTTAGAAAGTAACATCATCCGTAGCTTACGAAGTGTCTTCTTGGATGTTCACATATTGCTCTGAAAGCTAAACTGTCCCTTCCTATCTGTTACCCTGAATCGAGGACAGTGCCAATGACAGCAGTCTTAAGGAACATATTAGCAAAGTATGTAACTTTCAAAATTCATGTTACTTTCTAATACCTTCCCCACTCACGGTGGGTGGCGAGCATGGGGTCCCGAGATGGTCAGTCTTTCTTCTTTCTTTCATCCCTGGACTGCATTTCCCTCCTTTCCTGTCCTCACTCCTTCCCCTTCCCATCGGGGAACTGAAGATCCGGGCAGTTTGGTCCCCCTATCCCAAACCTCCAACCAGACAACCACTCTAACAATCTATGCGATATAACCACTTAAAACGCGCCAGACATCTTGATGGCGTTTGGTCTATTAGCTGTTCGATTAGCCTTGCGGAATGGCCACGTGGTCTAAGGCGTCGTGTTACGGACTGGGTGGCCGTTCCCGCCGGAGGTTCGAGTCCTTCCTCGGGTATGAGTGTGTTGTGTTGTCCTCAGGGTAAGTTAATTTAAGTAGTTTGTAAGTCTACGGACTGAATACCGTAACAGTTTCGTCCAATAAGTTTACAAATATTTCAAAAATTTGCATACGAAAGAAAACCAAATAATAAGACAGTTAATTGATTTATGATGTTTAGTCTTCAGTCGGAGTGTCTGAGTGTTATTGGTAACTACGCTGTAGTTCAGAAACGTGAAGACCGTTCATTGGTTGTGAAGTCTTTCGCAGCCGCGAATTTCAGATGCAAGACGTGGTTCCTTCCACGTCCGGCTTTGCATCGGATAGTGGAACTAATTCTTCCGCCTCCTTGTGTATCTGAAACTTGCAATAACATAGAATATTTTTGCCCATGGTGTAACCGACAAGTTACTTCCTCGATGACACGTAAATATGTAGACAAATTCACTTAACTTTTCCATGTCAGTTAGATTGATAATCTGAATTACATTCCTTATAGGTGTGAGATCGGCGTATTACGTTTTGCTTTTGAGTCCAGGGATGTCATACCACCCAGAAATTGCAAGTAATCTCGAGTTTTAAGTGGCAAAGTGACAGTTTGTCGACTCAACCTCGAAAACCATAAGGAAGAGACAATCACAGCAGCGCTTAAGTGCCTTGAAATATAAAAATTGACACAGATAACGTACGTTTTATAATAGTTACTGTACTGTTACAGACGGAAATAACAGCTTTTATGTGATGGGTATTATCAGAGACATGATTCTTCAGGTAACTGCTACTGCGATAACGTTTTCAATACTGCCCATAGACCATCTTCGAGAGTCACCTTCAGTTCACCGCAGATTTCAGCAACTCAGTTTCTCTTCATTACCTCCAACGTGCTGCATCAATTTTCTTACTTTAACCAATATTAACAAGTTTGAATAAAATTACTTGTGAAACATCGAATATTTCTAATAACACAAAAAGACAGTGGTACAATAAGTAATGTAAATACAGTGTAAAAACGTGTTTAATGCACACCAAAAGTAAAGATCTCAACAAAATTCACAACTTCAATAATTGTACCGTAGTATATAATGGAGTAATATGAACTATGTAAAATATTTCACTATGTTCTATTATAAATTATATGAAAAAAATTAAGAAGGCTATTTATATTCTCTGTAAACCATGTGAAACGTCGTCAAAGAAGCAGTTGTAAACAAAGTGTAAAAACGTTAAACAGTGCTGACTGATAGCACTTCTCTATCGCCCAGAGTTGGGTTTTCATGTGTTTAAAACAATTTTCATACATTACTAAGATAGTCAGATCTTTCTGTTAAAGTAAATGTACGTCGCCTTACCAATAACACCCCCACAACAGGTTCCTTTACAAAATTGTGAAAGGCGATGAAAGCTGGATTCATCATTTTGGTCCTAAAAATAGGAAAGCATCAATTACGTTTCAGCAAAATAGATCACCGTACAAAGCATTCATTAATCTATTGGCTCCAATAGGAGGACGCTTTCTGCGGTTAGAAACTAGAGTTCACCTCGCCGTTTCTTAGTCACCTACATAGTTCATTAACACACCGCCATGTTACAAGCTACATTTCAGAGCCCTCTTCCGACAAAGAGTTGCAACTTGCGTCAGTGAAGCGGGGAAGTCAACAGAGTAATATGCATCACATTTAATACCTCAACCGATAGACGTAAAGTATCCCGAAAGTCTATTTGCAGTGATTCAAGAACCATTGGTAAGCGAATGATCTAGGAATATTCTGATGATAAAACAAGATTAATTACAGTGCCCAATAAGGCAATTTAACATTAATTCTTTTCATACTTCGTACTTGAATTTAAGTTACAAATTACTCAAGACGCGATAGAATGCTATGCACTTCACAGCAATTTGAGTTCTGTAAACGTATACGTATATCTCTTAAACAGTTTACTATTCCTGAACAGCGGTTGAACACTTTATCTAATATAATGATACTGAAAATTAAGAACTTAATTCATCAATGTCTCTACAGGCTACTGTACGGAGATCTTGTAATTTACAATAAATATACCAGCATCAAGATAGAAAATGTCAGTAACACCTTCAGGATATAGTGGAACAGAAAAAAAAGTATCACTGTAATAGCTTTCGTCGATTGTTTACAAATAAAAAGGAATGATTTACCAACTGATCCCGTTCAATTAACTGTAACGAAATGTATCTTTTCTCTCCTAAAATTCCAATTATAAGCGGCAAGGAAAGCAGCAGATGGCGCTGGGATTTCGTCAGCTGCAAGATAGCTTCGGGCGTCGAGTGGGGTTGATCGGCTCATTTGGCTACACAATGGATTCTGTGGGGGAACAGCGGATATCCCTTTTTTCGTTTGATTAGGGCTACAGGAACTGTGGCCTGGAAACCACTCTAATTAACTGCTAACTTTACTAACTTCTCATTCTTTCTCTCAACAATGTATCACCTGTTCAATAAGTAGGCCGGCATTACATATAACGCCGCTTTTCTTTCACATGCCTTTATATGCAGGTTACCTGTAGGGCATGGTAAGGCACATTATACATTTATAGTAAAACCACCTTGGTAGACTTCACTCATCAAATGTTTTCTTTATTCATCAAACTCACACCAGCTCCGGGACACTTTCTCGTGTTATTAATACGAGAAGTCAGATCCACAACCTAGATTGGTGCCGTGTTTTACGTCTTCCTGAGGGCATTCCATATTATTTACGGAATACCAGTCTGAATTTGTAACTGTACTGTAAACTTACAAACCCATACTATTAAGATCGCTGTTTCTTTTTAGGAGAAATTGATATGAATGTAACTTCGGTTTATCATAATGGTGTGCTATAGGGCTGCGACATGTTTGTAACTGTCTCGTGACGAAACTCCATAAGGCTCTTCGCGGCTGATGTTACCGTTTATGCGGATATCGCTATGATACGGAATTGTAGCGGAGAATGGACGCATTGCGGACGTGCTAGCAAATGGCATTTAATATTAACGAATGTAGCGGTAACGCATAAATAGACTAACTAACTCATTATCGTATGATTACACGGTAAGTGATCAGTTATTGGAAAGAGATACCGATAAAGAATATTCGAAGTCTGAAGTTATAAACGATTTGCAGTGAAGCAAAATAACCAAAAAGAACTAGTTAATAAGGAACGGACATATAACTTAGATTGTTTTTGGAGTTTTAAGGATATGTAGTTTAGCCAACAATGAAATAGTTTGCAAAACCCGTATTTGACCGATTCGTGAGTAGTACTAATGTCAAACTGCAGTGACAAAATTCTACAAGAACAGTATTGAGCATTACGAAGTGTTTCACTGTGAATATTCCGAGAGGGTTTGTCCGAGAATGTCACGTAACAAGTTACTTCGTCCACTTGCATCTTACTGAATAACCATGACTGTAGTACAGAAATTACAGCTTTAACAAAGTATTCCGACAGGTTTTATTTGATTACAGGTATCGGAAAATGTTGAAAACAGTATATTATCCTACAAAGTGACCTGCAGACTATTGATGTTAGTGTAGGGTGTTCATATAGAAGCCTAATTTGAATTCTTTTTCAGAACTTTGACTAACCACAGCATGTTAACATCTGTTGCTCATGCAGTGCCACAAAGTGGATTTTGCTGGATGAGGATAAATGCTGAAGATTATCAATTAAACTAGAGGACCCGTGCGAAAACTTCGCACCGTTAGTGGAAAAATGGAACTAAAGTTGAATTTTTACGCATAGCTTTTTCAGAATCAATCAATGCAAGTGTTTAAAAGCATAAATGAAAAAGCTTGATCGAGTGAGTGTTGTTAGGTCAAAAATAATTGCGTACCTTAATTAGAACCGAAGATATCGTAAAACAAACCCATTAAAATATTCAATGCAAGGATAGAAGGATACCGCGATTGAATAAAAATGAAGGATGTAGAGACTCAAGTTAATTCTGATACTTGATGACAAATCTGCGAATGAATAAGTTTCGTTTAAAGCAAAAATGAAGGAAATCGGTCCGATATTAGGCTTGACCGACTGACTTTAGTTTAGAGCAAGGACATCCCCATAAGAAAAATACAGAAGGAAATCGCGTTTGAGTATAGAAAAAGGAAGGCGAGAGTTATCTAAATTATGACAGTTCATGACAAACCTGTGCATGAATAGACCTACCTTTCGTTTAAAACAAATATGAAGGACATCGGCAGGGTGGTTTGGTCTGGCCGACTGCCTTTAGGTTTCGCAGAATCTTGTAATATATAAGATTGGGAGATCGTCCGACAAGGAAGACCATTCTGAAAATACCCTATGTGACATTTTATCAATAAATTTATAACAGTCAATGGATACACAGAGTGTGAGATCTTTCAGTGAATCTAAACAGTCCTACAGGTGACAGACTTCCATTTCCGGCTGCCGGGACGGCCATGTACTTTTCTTAGAGCGTGAATTTATAGCTCAGTGAGAACAACGTTCGGTAGGTATTGTTAACTGTACACAACTCACAGCTTCAGGACGCATTCTGTCCACATGCGTAGCAGCAATATTGATGAATATTCTCCATCAAACGCTTTGTGAAAGCGTGGTGGGTCAATTTTGCGTAATTATTTGGACTGTTCAAGCCGCTTCACATGCCATCGAAATTTAATTGTGCAAGGGTACCAACGTGCACATGATTGAGCCTTTATAACGGAAATATGAAGGCTTGTTCAAGCAATCGTAAGTTGTAAAACAATATTGGTAAGAGCAATGTGTGGAGCTATGTGCAGCAAATCACTTGAGAATTACTGGGAAAATTATTCGAATGTATGAAATCCCTGCAGATATAAAGAAAATTAAAACAAAGGCCTGTTACTATAAGACATATGGGTGCGTTGTATAAGTTATGCTGGGTGACCGACGATAACTGGACGTTTATAAAATGTCTAGTGTGGTGTCCCTCGTGCAGATAGAGGCAGGGAACCTTCAGCTGTGCTGCCGCCGGAGCCAACGAGAAATACGTGCCGTGTCGCGTTCATCATCCCACGTGACACAACGGGTCTTACGACTTCCAGTGACAGTCTACGGCGGGGAGCCAGCTACATTTTACGAGCAGTTAAATAACTCCTAACTACAATTCTATATGTGCAAAGCCTCGATAATGCATGAGACACTCAACTCTTCTTCATTGGCATACTGATTTCCCAGACCTAGTAAAGCGTTCACGATGTACAGAGAGAAAGGCAATAAGTGTGATGTAAGTTCGCTGCGGAGCCCGTATTTCTCGTCGGCCTTCGGCTCTAACTATTGAACAACATTTCAGTAGCTTTAGCACATTGGATGACACAGCGCACCATGCTTGTGTGCGTCACATATATTTAAAATGTCACAGCAGTGCAACTGAATTCCGTGTTCAGTATGAAATATCGTGAAGTAAGGAACTTACTGTCAGATTAAAACAGTGTGAAAGACCGGGATTCGAAATTAGAACTTTGGCGCTTCGCGGGGATGTATGGTAGATACTACCTATTCCTATCTTAGACTGAAAGGACGCCAGATAACGTCGAAATGCTGAGACGGGCATGGAATGGAGCCAAGACCCGTTCGCACAACGCTACATGAGTAATGTAAGGCAAGGTCATGAATCTGTGAGCTTCGTCACTCATGACGATTATTGGATTATCATTGTCTTAAGCAGTACTTGCATTCTAACGGAAAAGTTGTCCATTTCCTATTCCCTTCAACTACTGAACAATAGGGACCTTGCACGGATAATATATTACTTATTGAAGAAAATAGTTTATGTGATGTTATAAATTCATTTATTAATGTACGCGGATTTGTAATAGAATAGCTAGTCGCGTCTCATGTGCAACATTCATTGGAAAGAGTGCAGTGAGTAGCACTGAAGGATTCTGCAGGAACTGAGGCTGTTAAAGATTGATGCACATTTGAAAGTAGACTATAAAACAAAGTGCAAGAAAACTTTAATCATACACAGAGTTCCATCTTACTCTGGTATCTGCAGGACCTATGTTAATTTTCATGTCACACGGAAATGGTGCAGTAGCGGAATAGCTGTGCGCGCTGCAGGACCGATAACCACTGCAGCTAGGTCCCATAACTTTACAAACATTTGAACATTTCAACGGAAATGGTCAGTTCAAATATTTAAATGTTTGTAAAGCTATGAGACCAAACTGCAATTGTCATCAGTACCTAGACTTAAAGACTACTTAAACTAACTTACGCTAAGAACAACACACACCAATGCCCGAGGGGGGAGTCGAACCTCCGACGGGAAGCAGACGCGAATTCCGCAGTTAAGCGCCTTAGAGCGCACTGCGAAATGGTCAGTAAAGAGTGGTTTTTTCTCAATATCCCTTTCTAATAACATAACGATAAATCGATTCAATGAGATATTTGCACTATACTATTCCATATCATAGATGTCATACTGAATTTTTACACGAGAAAAAGCATATCTATGCAAGATAATTTAAATCATATTACTCTTGTGTATATGTGAGAGGTAATAGTGAGATGAAAGGTCATGCAGTACGCTGATAAATGTAGTGTTTCTTAGGAAGTTTAAATTATTCACTGCCTGGAAATTTGCGTTAATTTTCCTGTCCTTTGACAGTGGCGCAAATGTGACGTATCACCCGTCTCCGCAGCTGTAGTTTCCATAGACCCCAAAAATAGTAGAGCAGTCTCAATATTTAATCTACACGGCTGGACAGAGACCAACCACTCAACATATCACCAAGCCCAATACGTTTTACGAAAAAAGTTCACAATCAGAAAATCTTGCAATTGTTTCGGAATGGATAAATGATGTTGATGTTGTGTGGCATTTTTAGCCATTAGACTACGGAGGCGGATTATGGATAAATGTATATCAGATATGGTATTCACGGAGAACCTTGCACCATACTTCCGTCAAGTAACGTCAAGGAACGATGATGAAGTGAACGTATGTCTCCATTAGTATACCACAAGGGCAAAATTGTTTTGTGATCTGGGCAGTGGAAATTCATAACTACATCCTTGTTATCACAAACCTGGTCAAAAGGTGCGATCTGTTTGGGCAGTTGCCCCGATTTCTTGGAACACAGCTTCACCAATGGGAAACAAATATTGAACCATGTAGCAGACCTGATCATGGTAGTATTATGTCCTTGCGGATAGCCATTGCGCTCTTGGAGTACCGGGAAGTGTCTGTCTAAACCATCAACGAATTTCGGCAACTCTTCACTAAGGAGATATAAAATATAAAACCAAGCTCTTACCACCACATGAATTTCCTCAATTGCTGCATTACTCCACGATTCTTGGGTTGAGCAGCACGTTTTCCTTCTACAAATTAAGGAAGAGGAAAAGAATGTTAGCATTTTAAGTGACGTCGACAGCATGATCATCAGAGACGGTGTACAAGCTCTGATTGTTTTGATAAGGTTAGGGAAGGAAATCGGCCGTGCCCTTTCCAAGGAAGCATCCGGGCATTTGTCTGGAGCGATTTAGGGCAGTTAAAGGAAACCTAAATCTGGTTGACCGGATGCAGGTTTGAACCGCCGTTGCCGGCCGCGGTGGCCGAGGGGACTGAGGCGCTTCAGTCAAGGTCTGCACGGCCACTACGGTCGGGGGTTCGAATCCCCCCTCGGGCATGGATATTTGTGCCGTCCTTAGTCTTAGCTAGTTCATAAGTAGTTTGTAAGCTTAGGGACTGATGACCCCATAGTTAAGTCCCATAAGTTCTACAAACATTTGAACATTTGATTTTTTGAACCGCCGTCCTCTCGAATGCGAGTCCAATGTGTTACCAACTGCACCATCTGACTCGGTATTTACAAAAGAATCACAACACTGAATTTGATTTTGATAATAAAGATAAACTATGCTAGCGCAAAAAAATCACTCTAGAATAATGGTCCATGACCTTTGCACTTTTCAGAATTCGATCTTGAAGTGATTTGTCTTAACGCAACGTTGCTGCTGCAAACAGACAGCTTTCGCTTTCCATTTTCTTCTCATGGTCAAAATACACAAGGCTACTGCAGGTGCCACAGCTGGGAGGGGACCTAGTTCTCAAAGATGGCGACTCTGATGTCAAAGAGAGATGTAACTCATTACTTATTTTGAACCCGTGACTCTTCTGTTTACCCTAACATATTTGATAATCGAACACTGCGCGACTGTAATTACAGTTCATAGTGGCCAATTGGCACAATATTTCGGCGATGAGACATTGCGCCATATTCAGAGCACCTGACAATGAGGACATTCCTCACTGCCGAAATATTAAGCTATTTTGCACAATGAACCGAAAGTACGCCCGTAGAATGTTCGTTTATTGTGAATCTGTTTGATGTGAAGTGGGATATGGCATCTGGAGAGAAGTTTCGGTTATGAATTAACGTGTCTACACTTCTTGAATTTTCCCACTCCACTGTTGATTCGCCTTGGTACATACGCCGTTTGCACTTCGTTATGAGCAGTGAATGAAAGGTCACATTTATTGCTACGGTGTAATTAAAAGAAACTGGCTTCCACGGCTGTGATACATATGATGATGTAGATACGCGAATCTGATTGCAAGCTGTTCTAGGATTGGGAGCCAAAAAAGTGGTTGAAAATTTATTGCAATATTTAAACAAGACAGGTATTAGACCATCAACTGTTTTCACGTTCTCAGTAAATAGAAAACAGAAAATATATACGACTTGGACTGAAAGTAGAGTGCTTGCCCAGTAACTGTCTCAATAATGACAGGTTTTACGCTATGATATCTGTTTACTTTCAGGTACCGTCATCACTGATATGTTTGTATGTGTGTTTTCGTCTTACCTGACCAGAAAATAATTTCAGGTACAGTTAATTGCAGACTGAAATGTAGGTAAACGTAGTTTTCATTGCTGCAAACACCTTTTACAGGGACGACGCTAGCCGGTCGTCTTGTTTTCGAACTATCGAGCTAAAACATCTGCCGTAAAGTCTAATGCGGTCGAGAGTGCCTAATTTACGTTGTGTGCTGGTTCCCTAAATAAATTTCTGGCTGCTCTTATATGCAAAGCCATGATCGATTCCTCTTTCGATTCTTGTCAAAGCTGAACAAGTAAAGCCTCTCTAATGGTCTCCCTCGTGGCGGGAAGCGAATCTCAACAAGAGACGCCTATTCTTGCCATTTTGTGCGTCGGGGAGAGAACTTCGGCTCCAACGTTGTGCGTTTTTCATTTTAAATAATGGGATCCGCAACAGTTCTTAATTTTAAACTTTTTATTTTATGCACTACCCGAGTTTCGAGACCTGTATCTCATCATTAGGTGCATCTGCAAATTACAATGAAATAAAACAGGACGTCTATCATGTAATAAAATGCCTACCCTAATCTTTACTAAATTATTCAGCACAAAGGGAGTATACGTACTTAGTGAGTCCGTAAAACTGTTTCATGTAGGAACAGATTAAAATGGTGACTCTCCTACATGCCGGGAGGCAACTTGGGATCGATATAGTCACTCACAAGGCAGGGTCTGTATGTAAAACAATCAGTCCCTTAATTAAGAAGCAAAACATAGAAAAGATAGAAAATCGGCACTATTAAGAGCAGAAAAATGTTTGTATATTCCGCGCGCCTAACTATAGCCAACCAAAATGTGAGCCCCACGTAGAAATGCAACTTACCGAACCGTCCGAGCACCGGCCACCGTAGCAGTTGAACTACCAGCAGGCAGACAAGCAGCGATATTGTCAACTATGCTCTAGTGGCACCGTCCTACCGTTATAGTTTCAATTGTCGTGGTCATAATTGTACCAAATGGAGATTAATAACTAGCTCCCAACGCCACTGAATGTTAACCCGACTGTATTTTTGTAACAGACAAGCACTAATAACATGAAATTACACCAGGTGAGATAAGAACCAAAATAAAATTATACATAATTCAAAAACTAACGTTACTGATAACAGTGTACACTACGAGAACCAATAAGAAATTAATATTGCAGAAAGCCACGCTACTATGGAAATGGGTGACCCAAACAAGTTGTGAGATCTATAACGAATGTTCAAATGTTTGTACAGCTTATGGGACTTAACTACGGGGTCATTAGTCCCTAAACTTACAAACTACTTATGAACTAGCTAATACTAAGGACGGCACAAATATCCATGCCCGAGGGGGGATTCGAACCCCCGACCGTTGGGGCCGTGCAGACCGTGACTGACGCGCCGCAGTCCCCTCGCCCACTGCTGCCGGCGATCTATAACGTCATCCTCCAGTATGTATCTGCCACAGCTCAACGAACGCTTTTGCGGTGAGTAGCCAAGTATTCTCGTTATATACAGTGTGTATCTAAATATGAGAGAAAGCTCCGGGGAACTGATAGAGGGCCGGACAAAAGCAGAACATCTCTAGGAAACATATGGTTTATTCGCTTTCGTTACCGTGTTATCGGCATTTATTGTTATGCACACTTTGCACGTTGGTCATTTGTGTAGAGCACACTGGGAACATGTACGTTTCCTTTATATTCACAACTGCGTGCATTTTACCTTATTTTGCTTGTGCAGCTAGAACAATTTTATATGAGTGATTCCCAAACAAATGGATAGGACATCAGGGACCGACACCGTGGCATGCTCGTTCCCCGTCCTCAATCCATTAGGGTCATTGTGTTTGTCACACCTATTCACAACCTGGAATTGCCACGTCAGCGCATAGAGTAAGGGTGTCAGCAGATATGACAGGCGCCTGCGACGTGGGAAGGAGTGAGGCAGTCAATGGCGTGGCGCAGATAGACGCTTGCATTGCAGCTCGTGATAGCCATTTTGAGCACCCTCTGTAGAGAACTGTGTGAAGTAGTTTTATGTACACCACAACAAATGACTGTAACACGGTAACGAAACAAATAAACCGTTGTGTACCGGACATGCTCTGCTTGTTGCCAGGACCTCTACTGAATCCCCGATCTTTCCCACATATTCAGTTATAGCTTGTCGAATAGCGCGCGGCGAAAACGAAACATCTAAATCCATTCGATCGAGCTCTAATCTCTCATATTTTATTGGCATGATCATTTCCGTTTTGTAGGCGCGGGGCAACAAAATATTTTCACATTCGGACTGGCATATCTTAAATTGATCTCGCCGCAGCGAAAAAAGTCTTTGTTTTTAGGATTGCCACCGCAACTCGCGGAGCATGTCCATCTTTCCTATCACCAGATAATACAAAACGAGCTGCTTTTCTTTTTTACTTTACGATGTCCTCCGTCAATCCTATCTGATGAGGATCCCGTACCACGCAGCAATATTCCACCAGAAAACGGACAACCGTAGTAGAGACTGTCTCTTTAGTAGTTATGATGCATCATCTAAGAGTTCTGTTAAAAAGCAGTCCTTGATTCGCTCATATTATATCTTAGGTTAAGAACACAATTTATTTGTGGGACGCCAGATATTAACTTCGCTTTACTCGATGATTTTCCGTCTACTTATACATTGTTTTGCCTTTATGACAGGAAATGACGAATTCAGTCGCACAACTAAAACGATATTCCATAGGTCTGCAATTCGATTAAAAGTCGTTTGTGATGAATGGTGTTCAAATCCTCTCTGAAAATCTAGAAATGTGGAATCACTTCAGTATTTCTCATCGTTAGAGCTCATTAGTCCATGAGAATACATAACTAATTATCTTGTACAAGTACGATATTTTCTGGTCTTGCGTTGGTTATGTACCAACAGAACGATATCTTCAAGATGATTGATAATGTACCACTACCGTATACGCACCAAAAGTCTAATGTAAATCGACGTCAGCGATATGAGTATGCTGGCCGCGGTGGCCGAGGGGACTGAGGCGCTCCAGTCCGGTCTGCACGGCCACTACGGTCGGGGGTTCGAATCCCCCCTCGGGCATGGATATTTGTGCCGTCCTTAGTGTTAGATACTTCATAAGTAGTTTGTAAGTTTAGGGACTGATGACCCCGTAGTTAAGTCCCATAAGCTGTACAAACATTTGAACATTTGATATGAGTATGTAATTGGATGAATTCCTCATATTTCAATGCTGGAGTATTGGTGTGAGATGTGCATCGTTCCAGTCTTTAGGTAAAGAACTTTCGTATAGCGAGCTGTTGTGTATGACTGCTCAGTATGGAGTACCTGTATCAACATACTGTTAAAAGGATCAAATTGGTAAATAATTTGGTCGTTATAGTAGCCATTGTTAACTGATGTGAACTGATTCGAAATGCCTGAGATATCTACTTCTATTTTACTCAAGCTAAGAGCTGTTATGATTCCGAATTATTGAATATTTACTTTGTCTTCTTAAGTGATGTTCACATGTTTGGAAACCTATGGGACTAAACTGATGAGGTCATTGGTTTTTAAATTACAAACCACTTAAACTAACTTATACTAAGAACAATTCACACACTCAAGCCAGAGGAATGACCCCAATCTCTGATGGGAAGCGACTTGCAAACCGTAGCAAGGTACCTTAGACCGCAGAGTCATAAATGTTCAAACGTTTGTAAAGCTTAAGGGACTTATCCGCGGGGTCATCAGCCCCTAAAATTACAAACTACTTATGAACTACCTTATACTAAAGACGGCACAAACATTCCTGCCCGAGGGGGTATTCGAACCCCCGACGGGGAACGGCTTCGCGCATTGTAGCTAGCGCCTCAATGCGCTCGACCACTCCGCCGCGGCACAAGGTCATACCTGCACGGCTTTCTCGGGTGAAACAGGTGTAGAAAACAGTATTCAGTAACTCCACCTTAGCAGCATATTACCAACGATGACATACAGTGGAAGTATGGACTGTACTTGCTAATGCTGTACTGTACCGCGACAAGAACCTCTTTAGATTTTCTTTCACATTTCTAGAGTGTTCCGTTGTGGAATGTACTGAAAGCATCTCGCATTGAAGTCCGTGTAAAACTTTGAGCTTCTGTAAATTTAAGCCTGCATGGGGCATTTTGATTTCATCTACAGGTGAAATTCCTTCTTACTGCATCTTCAATAATGTTGTGACCTTATTTGTGTTCCACTGGGAATCAGTTCAGTTCCCTATTAATTTATATGTACTGTCGATAGTGCTTCTTTGAATAGAAGCCACATTTGCTGTACACTAAGTTATCGGCTTTGTTTTATTTTTATTATTTAATACTAAATTTTGAGTTTATCTGAGTAGGTTTGTTTGAGAAATTACTGAGCCTCGCTACAACGACCTCTCAAACATTAGTGTTGTATCCGTCATGAGACATGCTCTCAATTTGTTCAGCGATGTTTGCATTGGAGTGATCAGCTGCGGTTTCACAAACATTTAAAAATTGTTTGGGTTCATGAAAAAACTGTTCAGAATATTTTCGTTGAAAGATGTCCTACTCCAAATGTTGAAATGTTCGTAAAGCTTATGGGACTTAACTACGGGGTCATCAGTGTCTTTGGCGTGACGTCACGAGTGCTGGACTGCTGTGCACATCGCTCTCGATTTTTTATATAATTTTAGGATTAATATAATTATTTTAATTGTTATTTCGTGATAATATTCAATATAAAGGTGTTCTAGAAAAGGATCGTCAGTTATTTTAGCGTTTGTAGTGCCGTATTTGCTTTAAGTGGTGTTATTTGTGTTCGCGTGTGCGCCGGCATCCACGTCTTACTGCTTTGTTTACATCTGGTGGCGAGTGGTTCCAGCCGTAGCGGTCTCCGAAAGCTAAGTTCCAATAAGTGTTTGTGTTATTGTAGTTAAATTATTAAAGTGAGTAGATTCAGAAGGTGTTATCACGCTAGTTATTTATTAAATTTAGTACTTTTCAACAGGTGACTTGCTGTTTTTAACGTAGTTGAGGTTGGGAAACTTTAAGTTACGGTATTTGATAACTCTTGTACTCTTACTGTGTTTGGTTAGTTTATTAGTGACGCTTGAATTTGAACTTGTTTATACAAGCAATAGTGTAAAGTTTCAGTGGTAGTGTTATTTGTTCTTTTCTGATACTATTAGTTGTTGTTACTTGATTTTGTAGAGACTGAGGTTTGTTGATTGCTGTAGTTAAGAGGTACTTCCTAGTTCTTTTCTAGAAACGTAACTTAATAACTTAATTGTGAAATTTTACCATGAGTGAAAAATGTGGGCTCTGTCGTAGGGTCGTGCGTAGTGGGCTGCAGTGTGGGATTTGCAGTAAGTATTTTCATGGGGGGGAGTGCAGTGGGGAAGCCAGTGGGCATTGTGGTGAGGTTCTCTCCTGGAACTGTAGGATTTGCAGCAGGAATAAGTTGATAGAGGAGCAGGAGCGTTTGATCTGCGCCCTTCAGGTGCAGCTGAAAAACGCTGAAGAGGAACTAGGTAGGCTGAGGAGGGGAAGGGGGGCTGGGGAATGGGAACTGGCAGTTGGCAAGAAGGTAGCTAGGAGAAGGTATTCAGATAGCTTTACATTGCAAGTTGCAAATAGGTTTGACCAACTGTCAGAGTTGAGTGGAGATGAACCTCCTTTAGCTGTAGGTGTAGGAAGTACGCAGCAGACCTCAGCTTTTGGTAAGCCGAAATCTGTCGAGAGGTCTCTTAGGAAGAAGAAGGTTCTGCTGCTAGGTAGTTCTCATGGCAGAGGTGTTGGCCAACAGTTGCAGGAAGTACTTGGGAGTGAGTACCAGGTCACCAGCATAGTGAAGCCTAGTGCAGGGTTAGCTCAGGTCACTTGCAACATAGGGGACTTATGTAGGAATTTTTCAAAAGAGGATCAGGTAGTTATAGTGGGTGGGGCCGGGAATAGTCTTGATAGGGACGGGGAATATGATATAGGTGGTGATCTGGAAAGGATAGCAACTGAAACTGGTGGCACGAATGTGCATTTCGTGCAGCTGTTTCAGCGTCATGATAGGCCTTGTCTTAATACGGCTGTCAGCCGTGTTAACATGGGGCTTGAGAAGGCGCTGATGGCGGAGGGCATGGATCACATTGCAGTGGTGCCAGTTGAAACTATCCAAAGGTCGGATTTTACTAGGCACGGTCTGCACCTCAATAGGTATGGGAAAGGGAGGTTGGCAAAGCTCATAGGTGACAGTGTAGTAGGGGGTGGGGGTTTCACTCATGGAAAAATTCCTGTAGTAGTTGGTGCTAGGGCTGCACCTTTTTTAGACTGAAGACAGCTGATAGATATTCCTGCTTAAAGGAAGTCCCTCTAAGAATTGAACCACCTTTGACAAAGTCTAAGAATATAAATAATAAGGGAATTACTGTTTTTCATCAAAATATACAGGGTATCAGAGATAAAGTTAATGAAATGCTTATTGATACTGATTCTGACATTATTGGAATTTCAGAGCACTTTTTAAGTGGTGTGACAATTAAGAGACTTCCTTTGCCAGGATACAGGTTAGCTGCCTTCTACTCTAGGAGTTCCTTGCAGTGTGGGGGAGTGGCCATGTATGTAAAAAACGATTTTTCATCGGAGTCAATCGATTTTTCTAAACACTGCACAGAACAGATATTTGAATGTTGTGCAGGAGTTGTTAATGTTAATGGAACTAAACTAGTAATAGTTGTTATTTATAGATCCCCTGACTCAGATTTTAAAATGTTTCTGCCCAAGCTGGAATTGGTTCTGGGTTCACTGTATAGGAAGTATAAAAATTTAATTGTGTGTGGAGATTTCAACATTAATTGTGTAGGTGATAGCTCAAGGAAAAGTCAGCTGTTAGATCTATTTAATTCCTATAACATGATGCAAACAGTATTTTTTCCAACGAGAGTGCAAGGAAATAGCAGTTCTACCATTGACAATATTTTTGTTCATTCTTCATTATTAGAGGGGCACTCTGTCAGCAGAATAGTAAATGGCCTATCAGACCACGATGCCCAACTTTTAATTCTAAAAAGTATTTGTTCTCAAACAAATGTTAAACATAAATATCAACTACACAGAAAAGTTAATCCAGTTGCAATTGAGACCTTTTTAAGCCTAATTAAGGAACAAGAATGGCAGGATGTATATAGTGCTGATAATGCAGATGATAAATATAATGCTTTTCTGAACACATTTATTATGCTGTTTGAAAGTTGCTTTCCGCTAGAACGCTCAAAACAGGGTACTTTCAGTAACAGACAGCCAGGGTGGATGACAAAGGGGATAAGAGTATCATGTAGAACTAAGCGGGAGTTGTATCAAAATGTTAGAAGCAGTCAGAATGAAGATGCAGTAGCTCATTACAAACAGTACTGTAAGATTCTGAAAAACGTCATTAAGAATGCAAAAAGTATGTGGTACGCAAAAAGAATAGCAAACTCTCGGGATAAAATTAAAACTATCTGGTCAGTCGTGAAGGAAGTGTCTGGTCAGGAGCAGCAGGTAGAAGATATAACGTCAGTGCGTAGTAGGAATGTTTCTGTTACTGACAAGTTAGATATATGTGCAATATTCAATAATCACTTTCTGAATATAGTAGAGGAACTAAACAAAACTCTAGTTTCTACAGGTAATCATATAACGTTTTTAGAAAAAGCGTTTCCGAGGCTGTTACCTGAAATGATCCTTCATGATACTTCCATAGGTGAGATTGAGTCAATAATTAAATCACTAAAGACTAAGGACTCTTGTGGATATGATGGGGTATCTAGCAGAATTCTAAAGTACTGTTCTCCATATGTTAGCCCAGTACTAAGCCATATTTGTAATTTTTCCTTTCAGAATGGTCAGTTTCCTAACAGATTAAAGTACTCAGTAGTGAAACCGCTTTATAAAAAAGGAGAAAGGGATAATGTAGACAACTATAGACCTATTTCTATGCCATCGGTTTTTTCCAAAGTTATTGAAAAGGCTGTATATTCAAGATTAATTGATCATTTCAGTTCACATAATTTCCTGTCAAACGTACAGTTTGGTTTTAGAAGTGGTTTAACGACCGAAAACGCTATATTTTCGTTTCTCTGTGAGGCACTTGATGGGTTAAATAAGAGACTACGGACATTAGGCGTCTTCTTTGATTTAACAAAAGCGTTTGATTGTGTTGATCACAAAATATTGTTGCAGAAGTTGGAACATTATGGAATACGGGGAGTAGCCCACAACTGGTTCACCTCTTACTTTATTAATAGACAACAGAAGGTAATTCTCCGCAGTGTAGAAAATGGCTATGACGTGCAATCCCAATGGGGCACAATTAAGTATGGGGTGCCCCAGGGGTCTGTTTTGGGACCATTGCTGTTTCTTATTTATATAAATGATATGCCTTCGAGTATAACAGGTGATTGTAAAATATTTTTGTTTGCTGATGATACCAGCTTGGTAGTGAAGGATGTTGCTCGTAATATTGACACAGTATCAAATAATGCAGTTCAAGAGATAAGTTCATGGCTAATAGAAAACAAGTTGATGTTAAATCACAGTAAAACTCAGTTTTTACAATTTCTAACACATAATTTGACGAAATCTGACATTATGATTACACATAATGGGCATGTGATAAGTGAGACTGAACAGTTCAAATTTCTAGGTGTTCATATAGACAGTAAGCTGTCATGGAAAGCCCATGTTCAGGATCTTGTTCCAAAACTAAATTCTGCTATATTTACCATTAGAACAATATCTGAGATAAGTGATTTTTCAACACGAAAAGTAGTCTATTTCGCTTACTTTCACTCACTTATGACGTACGGCATTGTTTTTTGGGGTAACTCGCCTGATGCAAAACGGATATTTCTGGCTCAAAAACGGGCGGTTCGAGCAATATCTGGTGTAAGTTCGCGAACGTCATGTCGACCCCTTTTCAGTAGTCTAGGAATTTTGACTCTGGCGTCACAATACATTTTTTCTTTAATGTCGTTTGTTGTTAATAATATCAGCTTATTCCCACGAGTTAGTAGCTTTCACTCGGTGAATACTAGACAGATGTCTAATCTACATTTGCACCACACCACCTTAACACTTGTGCAGAAAGGGGTGCAGTATTCTGCGGCATCCATTTTCAATAAGCTGCCACAAGAACTTAAGAATCTTAGCACTAATCCACATGCTTTCAAATCTAAATTGAAGAGTTACCTCGTGGCTCACTCCTTTTATTCTGTCGAGGAACTCCTAGAAAAGTTAAACAATTAAGCTAATTCATTTTTTCTTTATTGATTCTTTTCACTTTGTCTTAAGATTGTCGTGTGCAAAGGACTACTTAAAATTTTTCTATTACCATTCAATGTATTGACTTGTTCCATGACCATGGAGTCTTACTCCTGAAGTGGGTCCTATGGAACAGAAAAAAGAAATAATAAATAATAATAAAATAATAATAAACTTACAAACTACTTATGAACTAACTTATTCTAAAGACAACACAAACATCCATGCCCGAGGGAGGATTCGAACCTCCAACGCGGGAGGCCGCGCGATCCGCAACGTGGCGCTCCAGACCTGTCCTACTGCAGAAGTTGTTTTCAATCTAAGCTTTGAACATATATTTTCACAAAGTCGGAGGGTCGATTGAAGTCTGCATCAACTGCAGTTGTTGGAGTTGTCTATTTGTCTGGGTGGGGGGACGGTTCGATAAAATGAGCTTATTATTAATTTTGTTCAGCTGTTGAAAATAACCTCGACCCATGATATAAGCAGCAATTATCTGCTTCAGTTTTACAAAAAGATAAATTATTAACTACGGCCGAAAACACGACACCGCCAACAATATGTAATGGATCCTTTCTGAACATCGTTTGGGCATTTGTAGAAATAGCAGCACATTTATTTCTCGCATTATCCATTTTTCGTCACGTTCAACTATTTCAGGTTCTGTGCTTTCTATTATCGCTTGAATTCATGGTATTTCCCAATACAGCTACGAAAATTAATGACTTCAATACAGTTTATCGTTTGCTTTACTTTCATCCAGTGGTTTTACTGCACTCTTCGAGAATAGACCTTCGAGTACTTTTCGGAACCTAAAACTCCGCCCAGTACACAGTCCCCGCGGTACTTTAGAAGTTCTATAGATTTATCTGGTGGCTATAACGTAGTATTTACGTCCAAAAAATGGAAGGGGGAGCAGTAATGCCATGCACTCTGGGTTCCTTACAAGTAAAGCGCTATTACACACAGCCCTTCAGGCAGCTTGTACACTCGCCACATAGTTTGTGGAAGACGAAAATTAAATTCCGTTTTTTTCAATATAGGTAGGAAGATGACCCAGAAGAGAAAATAAGTCCTATTCTTGCGAGGCAGTTTCGTTACTTTCACCATATCACTTGCATTACGGAAAATTACTGCAAGGTTTACTGGTTGAACTTTTTGTAATCAAAGATATTAGGAATTTAAATGGCTAAAATATCTTACTTAATGAGCGAGACACTGCAAGTAAGCAAAGAAATTAACAACAAAATTTTTTGTTGTGATACTTAGGACCGTGGAGTATGGAGAATTAAAAGTAATCGTACATTCCGAGCAGCGCGCGGTCTTAATCGCCCTGTCGCGTGTCACGTATTTTGCAGTCCCCCTCGGGCATTGGTGTCTGTGTGTGTGTGTGTGTGTGTGTGTGTGTGTGTGTGTGTGAGTGAGTGTGTGCGTGCGCGTGTGTGTTACCATCAGCATAAGTTAGTTTAAGTTAGTGTACGTAGTTTGATAATCTAGGGACCAATAACGTCAGCAGTCTGGTCTCTTGCGTTTACAAAAAGTCTTGAACATTTGGAACGGAAGCTTAGCGTGGGCGGCGGCGGAGCGGCCGAGCGCAATGAGGCGCTATGCTACGATGCGCGAGGCCGTTTCCCGACGGGGGTTTGAATCCACCCTCGGGCATGGATGTTTGTGCTGTCTTTAGTATAAGTTAGTTCATAAGTAGTTTGTAATTTTAGAGACTGATGACCCCGGAAATTAAGTCCCTTAAGCTTAACAAACATTTGAATTTGCTTAGCGTGGGGGTTTAAGTGCCGAACTGACAGGCTGAAGGTTTTGGGTTCCAATCCACTCAGTAACTAAGGAGTGTTTATATTTAAATCTTTATCAGAACAACTTCATTCATTATTCTTATTAAGTTAATTATATTTATTCTTTAATACTTTATGGTGATTTTTTTGTCGTATTAATAACTTTATTTGCAAATCCCTTGCAGATGGTTTAAGAAAGTCGATACAACCCCTTTTTTGTGTTAGATAAAATTTTGTTGCCAGATAGTTATTATATCGGACATTATTTTAACAGCAAGACACCTCTCTGAGGTATGCCTTGCATAAGAATCGAACTGTCTGTATTACTGTCCGTTCATAAGTGAACACGGAATGCAACCGATGTCATTGCCTGTACACTGAACAATTAAAAGTCTGACTGCGCTTTCATTCGACAATACTCCTCGCAAACTTGTCATTTTTCCAATATTTATTTACAGTGTAATGTGTGTAAGTGCATTTTTCATGTAAATAAATCCCTGGTTGCTTTGAAACTGGTACTTCATTCTTCCGTAAAAAGTTAATTTATGTAATTATGTTCTGTTGTTTGCATTTAACAACAAGCTTAATCTGGCAACTAAAGCTTATAGTAACAACAATTATTCTACGAGTTTCCTTCCTAGCCTTGAACTTCAGTTCTCGTGAGAAAAACTGTGTAGTTATCGTCAAGTTGAGTATTGACTATAAAGCAGTGGATATTGCTGCCTGATAATATTTATCAATATCGTTAATACTTTTGATGTTTAGACACCTTGCCTCTCCTTTTTGGTGTAGAAACTTGAATTCCACTCTAGTCCGCATCGTGTCCTGCTTTCCGTAATTTGTAAACCGTCTTCTTGCTCAACTTTAAACTTTCAGATGCACGATTCGTCACCTTCTCTGCTGGCACAAAAAATCCCTTCTCTTTCTCATCGACAAAAAATCTGATGACGTTAACCGCAAGCTTTCGCGCCGGACTCTGAATAAATTTTCCGGCGCTCACCTTGCAAGCTCGTATTGCGACGTAACAACGCTCACTAGTGCAATTGGAGCGTGACTGTACCTAGTACACGATCAAGTTAGTTCCTGGTACGGGCGCATTTACCATTTCGCCTTGCCGGGTAATGCAAATTCTTTGTGATATTTTTTTATACAGCATACCTTTTGCGCTGCGCAAGTTGTCCTCTTGTTTACCCTCAGCAACAGGGCGAAGATTTGCTTACTGACGTGTCTATATCCGGATGGCGTTGTACATAATGCCTGCCACTCAGAAATGAAACTACAAGTCGTTTTTTTTATTCTTAATTTCAGTTACTTTCTTAGAACACGAATGCTATTCGATTAATATCAATCAGTACCTTGCCGCTCCGTTCACGTATGAAGAGCGATAGAAGTGAATACTTAAATGTGCAAGTGAACGCTGTATTTGTTCCAATATTTCCCCGCATTTTTCTAACACTCTTATGTGCATTAAACGTAAAGTCATAATTCTTGCTGTATGTATTTTTATATATTTTACCGCGTTTTGTTTCCTGTAGCATGTTTCCCACATGCGTAAGCAATGTTTGGGTTGGGTTGCATGAGATTTTTTTTTCTTCTTTGCTGATTCACTATATTTTGTTACTCATCACAGGAAAGGCCACTGAACGTGACGAGATACCATTTATATTCTATAAACGGTTTGCGAAGGCACTAATCCTATTCATACAACCAGAGTACTCTAGTAATTTACCTATGGTTCAAGGAAAATTATCAGTAAATTTTATATTCCCAAAAATTTTTATACAGTCTAGTGATATGCTGGCTTTGAAATGTTCAAATGTTTGTTAAGCTTATGGGACTTAACTACGGTGTCATCAGTCCCTAAACTTACAAACTACTTATCAACTACCTTATACTAAGGACGGCACAAATATCCATGCCCGAAGGGGGATTCGAACCCCCGACCGTAGTGGCCGTGCAGACCGTGCTGCCTTTGTCACACATGTAGAACAAGAAAGTACCTACTGAACATGTTGCGTATTTTCGTATTTAACGATTATATTTTCTGCACGGTTCTATTTCCTTTTTGTGTAAGGGTAAACTGGTATAGGAAAGAGAAATTGTATCAGTTGAACGTACATCGCATGTAGCTACTTTACGGCTTACTGTATATTAATTGTAGTATAAAGGAAAATAGCTTGTTGGAGGTGAACAGGGACTACACCTGTTGTATACATATGCAGGGAGAATTTGCCAACGTCCGTGAACAACTGGAAGCTGTGGTTTCCATGGCTGGCAGGGTTTTGGCTGCTACCCGCGGCTGCGGTGACAGTGTGACAATTAAGGCTAATACTTTGAAGTCCGTGGAGCCTTTTTTGTTGCCTGGAATCCCTCATGTATCTACACCTTCCGATTCTCATGACCCTTCCGGTCGACAAGGGCCTGACGGTGATTCGTGAATAGTGGCGGCGTTGCGAATCTCTCGATGAAAGGCGAATTTGCGTACCGACCACAAGGTTGTACCATAATCCCTCAGTAACACACGATGCTGACAGTACCTCTGAGGTAGCACGGGCGGCCTCGCCGATTTAGATCTTCGTAGGAGGTCGAGAAAGAAACAGTTGTGATTTTTATATAATTTGGGAGCTCCAATGTAAGCCTAGTGATGGAGCCCTGGATGGTCTCATCAGGCAGGTTTGGGAAGAAGGCCAGTGTCCACACAGTTCGGGTGTGGGAGTCTCGTCCGACATGTGAAGGCTTTACTCACACACTTGGTGTACCTGGCTGCCATTCATGTCTCGTGTCGACACCAACTACGCCTGCTGTGTGTGTTCCTATAGGAGGATTGCTTATTAAATGAAAACAGCTAGTCTCGCTGTGATCGCGGTCCACTTCTATGGGGCATTACCGATGATGATTTCAACTTTTCTGGATACCCAATGAGAGACTCAAATGAGTAATACAGATGATAGGCACAGGAAATGGAGTGAAATTGATCTAAACATTTCATCCGAAATTGACCCTGAAATGTGAAACGGAGAAACGACTTATGAAGATAATACCTTACCCCTCGATCGACAAACGTATACCAGCGGCGCAATAGCCGTGCGCGCTGAGGCGCCCTGCTACGGAGCGCACGGCCGTCCACGTCGAAGGTTCCAGCCCTCCCTCGGGCATAGGTGTTTGTATTGTTCTCAGGATAAGTTAGTTTAAGTAGTTTATGGCCTCATAGACCTAACCATTGCAGTTTGGTCCCATAACTCGACAAACATTAGAACATTCCACTCAGTGAGGGAGGAATAGGGAATTCTTTATCAGCTGCATAGAGTAGAACTGTAAACAGGAATGTGAAGAAAGAGAGTAAGATATTTCTGTTTAGCAAGTTCGACAAGATGTTAAAATGTTACTAATCCTAAGGGAAGAACTGCTAAGCTCTTGGGTCCCTACACTTACGGAAACTTAAACTGATGCTAAGGATAACACACACACACACACACACACACACACACACACCCTTACCCGATGGGGCCCTCGAATCTTCGGCCGCAGCGGCAGCGCAGTCCGCGACGTGGTGCCCCAGACCGCACGGCATGCAGATACAAGAGTATCTTAGACTTCGACATTAAACTTTCATCTTCAGCTCTGAAAATGTTGATTACAAACTGCTAAATTGTAGAACATTGTACAATACTTTATTACACAATTATTTGTCGAGTAAAAATGTGAAAATACAATAGAGCCATCAAGGTTCGTTAACCGAGTCATAAGACTGTTAAAAAAGCAAATTTAACGTATCCAAATTCTAGAAAATAAGCAGTAATTATCCGATGCCAAAATTATCATTAGGCTGTCGTGGTGTCATGTGTTCGACTTATTCGAAAGTACAGTTCTCTGTACCGAGTTAATAAAAAAGCCTAATAAGTTTCCTTCTGATGTCAGATCAATAAATGTATCGAAATCATGTGAACAGGCATGCAGTGACAATGCCTTTTAAACAGATGATGAAACTCAAAAAGGCGACAAATTTGCGATGTTACTTTACTCAGGAGGATTTCACGGCAGTTCCTCCTTTAAATCGTCACACGAACGGCAAAATGACAGATATCGAAATAGAAAAACAAATGGATAGAAAAATCACTGGAATCACTCAACAGAGGAAAGGCCACTGGACTTCATGGGATACCATTCGTTTCTACTAGCGGATTGCGAAGGCGCTTACCCCCTTTTCGAATACCGGAGTAGTTTCTAGGAGCGAAGCTTTCCTAATGACTGAAAAAAAAAAAACGCTGGTTTAAAAGAGGGATCATCGAACAGATACACTAAGCTGTTGAGCTATACAAACTTCGTGACATTAAAACTCTGGGCCGGAACCTGTATTCGAACCTGGGACCTTTAACGGTTGAGTTATCCCGGCACGCTTTTACTGTGAGGACGGATCGTGATGCATTCCGGAAAAGCTCAGTCGCTAGAGCGCTTGTCCACGAAAAACAAAAGTCTGAGGTTTGAATCCCGGTTCCGACACACATTTTTAATCTGCCAAGAAGTTCCTTATCACCGTACACGCAGTTGCAGAGTGAAAATATCATTATTGAGCTATTTATATGACGTCGGTCAGTTGTAAAATTTTTGAATGTGTTTTGCGCTCGCATATTACGAGATTTTTGAAGACCGAAAATCTCCTGTGTAGGAATCAAAGTTGGTTCTGAAAAGACCATCGTGTGAAACCCAGCACGCACAGATTGTCCAATAGACCCATAAAGCAGTACACTGGCTGCAAGGTAGATTTCGTGTTCGTTGACTTCCGGAAGGGATTCGAAATAGTTCCACAGTATCGCCAAATGAGCGTACAGAAAGGCAGACTAACAGTGTGACTGAACTGAATAGTTTATAACAAATAGAACACAGTATGTCATTCTCAAATAAGTATACCGACATGAGATTAACTTACGACGTGTCCCATGGGTTTGTTAGAGGACCACTACCTTTTACAATTTATATAAATGACTAAGTATATACCGCTGGACGTTCCTTGTGGCTTTACAGGGGTAATGCTGTAGTATACTGAGAAAGCGCTCAAAATGTTTTGCAAAATAGAGTCTGCAGCGTATTGACGTTTTGTGTGAGAGTGGTAATTTACACTCACTCACCATAAACAAATGTAAGGTATTTCGAATAAACAGAAGGAAAGATATTCATGATAACGCGATTGCAAAACAATCATTGCAAGCATTTGCTTCTAAAAAATATCTGGCAGTATGCATACGGTGCGATTTCAAACACAACGACCACATAAAATTAATCGTTTGTATGGCAGATTCCGGGCGGAAATTAAATGGAAGAACTGCCAGGAAATGGAAAACACTGGTCCTTCCAACACTAGAATGTTGCTGGTCTGTATGGAATCCGTTCTATATAGGAATGATAAACGAATAGAGAAAATAAAAACAAGATTAGCACGTTTCATTACAGATTCATTTATCAAGAGCGAAAGCTTCACGAAGATGCAAGAGCAATTTCGGCGGCAGACGCGGTCAGAGAAGCGTTCTATATCACCGTGTGGGCTACAGTCACACTCCCAAGAGGGCACGTTTCTCGAATAGTCAGCCAATATAGCTCTTTTTTCTACGCATACGTTGCGAAAGAGCATCATAATAAAATTATAGGGACGAAAGCCCACACGAAGGCTTACTAGCAGTCGTTCTTGCCACGAACCATAAGCGACTGGAATAGGAAGACGGGGAAGTGACAACAGTACACAACCCGTGAGATGGCATGCGGAGTATAGATATAGGTTGATATACAGATATCTATGAACTCTACGTTTGAAGATCATAAGCAAGATTTACAGCTACATTGATCACTCTGTAGCAGAACACGTAGGGGGAACGATAGTTGCGTATGAAGTAATCGTATGAAAAGAGAAATGTGCTGTAATTTAGCTCGTTACCAAGCGTTAATAAATTTTCCCGTAATTAGGGATTGTCGAGGTAGCGGGTGAGGTAATCCGACGGCTGGAATTGACTAGGCGTGACGGGTTGTCTAATTAAATGTCGGGGCATAACCTCGCTGTGATTTGTGCAGCGTACCGCAAGAAAATGTAAAATCCACACATTTGTCTCAGAATGATCTTTCTTGAATGACGTCTCGCAACGTTCTAAAGCTCCACCTGTATAAACCCCATGTGTGTCATGTGTAAGTGTGAAATGTGCGCAGTGAGATTTGTTTTTGCTATCTGACCACCACCCTGTCACAATTTAACACCTTGGTGGGATCCTTTAGAGCACTCAAATCAACCCTTCCTCTCAATAAATCTCTGATTGGCACCTGTCAACTACGTATTCAATGAAAATTGAATGGGCTCAAATACTATCGATTCAGAATGCATTGAAAGGCATCTGAATGCATTCTGAATATTTGCGAGACTTGAAATGCATCGGCGCCAGTAACGGTATGCACGGCCGCTACGGTCGGGGGTTCGAATCCTCCCTCGGGCATGGGTATTCGTGTTGTCCATAGCGTAAATTAGTTTAAGTTAGTCAAGTAATTAGTGTGTAAATCTAGCGACTGATGACCACGAAGTTTGGTCGTATAAGATCTCACACATTTGAATATTTGAATTGAAATGCTTCGTATTAAAATTTTCCTACTTAGTCGCTAAGTTGTTGTTGTTGTTGTGGTCTTCAGTCTGCAGACTGGTTTGATGCAGCTCTCCACGCTACTCCGTTCTGTGCAACCCTATTCATCTGAAAATACGAACGGCAATCTGCTTACTGTATTCGTCCCTCGGTTTCCCTCTACGGTTTTTACCCCACACACTTCCTTCTAATGCTAAGTTGACGATTCCTTGATGTCTCAGAATGTGTCCCACCAACTTATCCCGACACTTAGTCAGGATATGCCAGAAATTACTTTTCTCCCCAATTCTGCTGAGAACCTCTTCATTAGTTATGTGAGCTACCCATCTATTCTTCATCATTCGTCTGTAGCACCACATTTCGAAAGCTTCTATCATCTTTTTGTCTGAACTCCTTATCGTCCTCATTTCACTCCCATACAATGCTACAATCCAGACAAATGATTTCAGAAAGGACTTCCTAACATTTAAATTAATTCGAATGTCAACAAATGTAGCTTCTTCAGAAACATTTTTCTTCCCAAAGCCAATCTGCATTTTATATCTTCTTTACTTCAGCCATCAGAATTTTTCTTGATAGCTAAATAACAAAGCTCATCTACTGCTGCTATTTTCTCATTACCTAATCTGATTCCTACAGCTTCGCCTGAATCTATATCTATAAATGTGAATGTCTGTTCGGTGTACGTTTATCACGTCTGAACCACAAGACATAAAGAGCTAAAAAATTGTACAGTTACTCATGACAACGCGGGGAAGGTTTTAGGCACGGTTTTATGGCGATCGGATAGCTATTTATCTATATATATTAATGGCAATGTCTGTTCGGTGTACGTTTACCACGTCCGAAGGACAAGACGCAGAGAGTTTAATATTTTTACACTTACTAATTTATACATGAGGAAGATTTTAGGCACGGTTTTATAGCGATCTGATAGATATTTAGTAATTTGAAGAATACAACGCGAAATGCGGAACCATAATTACTCTTTGAAAATTATATTTACTCCCTCGAAAATGGTTTTATTGGTTGCATTGTTGCTTGAGAGTTGATAATGATAAGAGGGTGGAGTATATTGGGATGGAAAGTTATCGGTGTATGTAAAATTCTACGTGTGCGTATGTTAATATTTCGCTCTGCAGCGAAAACTACAGAACGCAAACGAATGGTCTGTGTGTAGTTGTCCAAAGTCTTCCTTTGTACACCATAGTAGTTCCATGCCGATAGCTATAAGGGGGCGGAAGATATGGTGGTTGAAAGTAGTCAAATTATAAAAAAATTCGGACTGAAGGCCAGCGATGACGTTTGCGACTCTATAGTAAGGAGGTTACATACAAAGAAACGTGATGCCACAGACCATATCTTTGGTCTATGCGTGCTACAATGTCTTCAGCTCTTTCTCTGTAAGGATAAGCATACGAATAAGGAAATCTAGGAATAAATAAATAAAGCAGTAAACAAGAAATTTCTTTTAATACGTCTCTTTAAAAAAAATCGATTTGACGTTTCGCGCATTACATCAAGTGATTAAAAATGTTTGTTTCTAAAGAAGTATTGTATTTCATTTCATCCTTCAAAACCAGTCACATAGCACACTACTGAAAGATAGCTTATCTATCATAATCAACCAACACGCGAGCGGAGCCGCGGGTTTAAGCTAGTTAAGCTATATGTGACACAGGTACACCCTTTTCTAATTGCCCCATTTACCGAAATGACGCTATCTGAGTAACAAAGAAGTGACTCATCTAGTGAAACGGCAACTACTAGAGAGCTACGAAGCAATAAAAAGCAAGCATTAATTAATAGTGGAAAGCAAGCGAAGTATCTCCCACAATTTACTGTGCATCGAGAAAATGCCGGACAGCCGCATATCACCGTAATCTAAATGTAGAACACAACACTTCGGGCTCCCGTCCGCTGCTGCGTCAGTGGGGACGCTGATTCTCCAAGTCTCTACAATAAACATGGACAACACACAACTTTCCGTAAAAAATGTTCAAATGTCTGTAAATCTATCGAACCAAACTGCGTGGTCACCAGTCCGTAGCTTACAAACTACTTAAACCTTGGTAGCCTAACCTACGGACAACACACACACCCATGCCCCAGGGAGGACTCGAACCTCCACGGCGAGCAACCGCGCGCTCCGCAGCGAGACGCTTTAGACCGCTTTTTTGTTTGTTCTATGGATAGATCAGTTCATTGCGGTCGTTGTTCCTTTTTGTTCGTTGTCGTTCGATGAGTTCTTGGCTCAGCTTTTTTGTTACAGAGAGGCGTTCAGCCCTCTGACCGGGCGCGCTGAGCCACGGCGCCCGGCACCGCTCGGCTACTCCACCGCGGCAAAACTTTCCGTAAACTTGAGCTCATGTCAGTGCGCGCTCCGTCCTTGACGTTCCCACTCGAGAGCACCGACAGTAATCTTTCTGGAGTCCTGGGCTACCTCCTCCCAAGTTTGCGTTCTCCTCTCTACTAAAATCCGAGAACGAGTCAAATGCAAGCGGACCAAAACAGCCAGTCTCCAGTGCTGCGTCTATGCTAGTTATTTGCGTCTAGGAAACGTCGGCCGCGACAATAAGCCTTGAAATAAAAATTCTACACGGCTTGTGGCTAAAGCAACGGTATCCTCCAGGGAACAAGTGTTTTGCGGAGACCTGTAATTGGGTGGTTCTGTTTGACCGCCCGTAAAGTGACAGGCGATCCGTTCAGGGTATTGCTACTTATTGTGGGCTGCTTATCCACCGCAAAGTAACGAAAGACACGATGCCTACCAACAGCAGTCGGAACACGTGAGGCGGGGCTGCAAAAATCCACTCAACGGCGGTTCCCAGCCGTTTTACAGCACCACTCCCAGGAATTCTAGAAACTAGCTGGATTTAATTGAATTCAAAATTCTACAATCCAACCGAGTAATCCTTACATAAATTATCGAATAAAATAAAATAATAACGGATTACTTACTAGATAGAAAGATAAGCTTAACACTTTGACTGCCGGCCATGTAAACCAATCCATCCCTTAGAGTGCCAGACATTCTGCTTGCAGGAGTAACCCGAGCTGCACTTAGTTTCTTTATCTTCAGTCTGGCGTAAAGAGTTGTCTGATCTTTGAAATAAATCCAGAACTGAACACAGAGCATCTAAATCACATACAACTCCGACGCCCAGGGACCCAATAAAAACGTCTGTACTTAGTCTGTATCAGTCCTCTGTAGAGTCACTACGATATGTTGCTGTTTCACTCGTCTTTCATAGTAACCTCTCAGTACTTTCGGGGAGAATATTTTGCGTGAAGCCATGTCCGTTGATTTACCTACTGAGTGAGCGGACAACACTTTCTACCTGCCCTGTTTCATAGAATGAATGCGACCAGTCGGCCTATTTAGAAACTAAATTTACAAGATCTATAGGCTGGTTTAGACACTTGGTTTACCAAGTAAGGTATTTAAGATAGATCTAGCCCGTCAATAAACTTGATTCTGTTCTTAAAAGCACGAAAACAAAGATCACGTCAAATGACGTGATTGGCATTCTACAGAAATTTCCGTATCCCGTCAATTGACGTGATTGACACTCGGAGTGTTAAACACAACGCCAGTCATCCCAGATATAATTCATGAATATCACTCTGCTTGCTAAAGAATTTGGATTATATTTGCATATAGCCCTACATTGTGATCGGTCGAGAGAGTAGTATTGGAACGTGGAAAATAATGCTTCCTTGCAACGTACCGCTGAAGTAGCTGCTTTACAGTGAGTACCTTTCAAAGCAATAGGTGACACTCCCTGTTCAGCTATTAAACTGTTTGCCACAGTGTTGGTTGTGGTCCTGTAGAATACTGGGACAGGTTATATACACAGTGATGCTGCCCTAGATCAACTACACGCAATTTATGTTTGTCCCAGTTGAATAAAACGTTCAAATTAGTTACGGGAATGCTTCATGCTGATGTCTTCGACAACCTTCCATATTTCGAATGGTACACACAGAGACATTTTCATGGCAGAGTCCTCCCTTTCGTATCTTGAAAATGACGACGGCTATGAATGTCAAAATACCGGTAGTTATGTAAGATGTTAACAGGTTGGATTCCTATAAACTGTTTGAATGACGTGGTATCATAAATGGTTCAGCGAGACATACATGTTGTTTATTTCATTGGACACAAATCGCAAAACAGAACTATAAAATAACATTTAGAGATATTTATTGCATTATCGTGAAGTTGTATATAGTGAGTAGAGGTGACAGAAACTGTCTATCACACAGAGACGTTTATTACAGGGAACGTAGGTATTATTTAAAATTAGTGCAGCCATTTTATTGTATACTCTCAATACCCCTTTTAGCCCTCTTCCCAAAGACTTTATCACTATTATGGGAAGGCTAGATCGAGAGTGTTGTAAGCATTCTCCTTTGTAGATTGAATTTTCTCACAATGGTGTTATTGATGAACCAGTATTTTTTCTAAATGGTAATTAAAAATTCTGAGACCAGGCAATGTGCTTTATCAGCCTGCAGAAATGAGTAGACCCAACAAAGTAATTATAACTTAAAGAAAAACAGATACTCTGTACATTTCGTTATCACTTAACATGAAACTGTCAACAGTTCAAAATAGTTTAAGTTTCCCGAACACCATTTCTACACTCGTAAGTTTTTGTGTAAGAACATTAACACATATCAGCTGCACTGGCGTACACTTGTTTTCTCCAGATTTAGATTCCCGCGAAGCGACCGTTCGCTTCGCAAATCTTAACCCTGCCAGATCGAATCACTCCTAACATCCAGGAGGATGCTCCTTCTTCCAAAATTAGACGTGGAGAGCCTTTTCCATGTAGCCATCACTCACCTGCTCACTCCTAAACATACACTCCCACCAGCTCTGTTGCCGCGGCGGATTAGCCTTGCGCACTGGGGCGCCGTGCTGCGGTGCGCGCGGCCCTTCGCCGTCAGGGGTTCGAGTCTCCCCTCGGGCATGGGTGTTTGTATTGTCCTTAGGTTAGTTTACCTTAGTTTAACTAGTTTGTAAGCTACGGACTAATGACCAAGCAGTTGAGTGCGATAGATTTACAAACATTTGAATTTGAACCAGTTCTGCTCCCTGGACGCATCCTCATTGTCCAATCGCCATCGCTTCCAAAAGTGTCAACATCTTGACATGACATTATTGATAAATCTGAAGCATTGAATTAAAATTTGTGTTGCGGCTGGGAATCGAACCCGGACCTCCATGTTTTTTAGGCAGACGTCTTAATCGTTCGACCACCACACCAATGACGATTAAAGCACCTTGGAATAGTCTAAGTACGATTTCCCTCCAAGTCACAAACTTTAATTCAGCTTCCGTGTTCCAAAGATAGTTGCCACTACTGCCAAGGCTCTCCATGCAGCGGAATAGCACCTCGGCAATGGACATATTGGAACAATCCTGTTATGGTGATATAAATATCAATTTAATACAAACAAACAATCCCTGAGACGGATTTTTGTCTCGAATATGTCAAAAACGTTATTGATAAATCTGAAGCATCGAATTAAAATTAAAATTGTGTTTCAATTGTGTTTAATTCAATGCTTCAGATTTATCAATAATGTCTTTGCCATATTCGAGACGAAATTTCGTCTCAGGGATTGTTTATTTGTATTATATTGACAGGAGATATTTCTTTAAATAAAAACTGACGCTTTGAAACCACTTCCTTACTGATATAACATTATTTAAGTACAAAAAAGGACTGTTAATTACATAGAGTCTGAAATAAATTGACAAACCAGCTTTCATGGGCTTGACCGCTCATGCCACACAATATTTACGTAAATTAATGGTAAATTGTACAATGAATCGACACACTGAAGTTAATATATGGGAGGTGCTGCTTGCACTTTCAGTATTACTGTGGAGAATATGTTGAACGGTTTATATTTCATTAAAAATATATATCAGCTATTAAATAAATATATTCAAGTGTGACGGTTTCAAGATGATAACTACAGATAATAAACTATCATCTAAAACATGGGCTGTTGAAAAAGCATGACGCATCCAAAAGTTGGTTATTTTAAGCTTTATTTTTCAATATTTTGGTTTAATAATGGTAAACATTTGTAATTTTTGAAATATTGAAATTATTTTTTAGAATAATTTGATATGCGTAATTATTCCGACATCGTAGATGTCTTCAATGTTGACGGTAAATAATTTTATAGTTATTTTATTTTATTATAAATTACTGGAGTATGGAACTCGTAGAATTCCTCCTGACACCATTATGAAAAACTTGGCTAACAGGTGTCATTAATTTTGAGTAGAAAGCATGGGCCTTTCCCCGATTTCCGCCTATCTGGACGAACCCCCGATGGCTGCTCGGTTATACCCGATACCTGGCCCGTCTGGCAGCTGCCTCGTCCGCTTGCCGCTCTCCACTGTCGGCCCTTTATCTCTCCACACAATACCATTACTTATACTAATTGCCTGACTCTGCGGACATTACTTCCTTGAAGTCACACTATCAATTACAAGAATTCAGAGTACCCGAGCTATATGTTTCATTAAATCTGGTATTAACCTCAAATAGAAGAATTACAAGAATTTAGCCGCGGTGGCCGAGGGGACTGAGGCGCTCCAGCCACGGTCTGCACGGCCACTACGGTCGGGGGTTCGAATCCCCCCTCGGGCATGGATATTTGTGCTGTTTCTTAGTGGTAGTTAGTTCATAAGTAGTTTGTAAGTTTAGGGACTGATGACCCCGTAGTTAAGTCCCATAAGCTTTAGAAACATTTGAACAATTTACAACAATTTAAAAATGTGGACGCACAGCGTGACCAGTATCAGTACGTCCTTCACAATATTAAAACTAAAACTAAAACAAAAAAAAAAAAAAACAAAAAAAAAACAAAAAAAAAAACGCTTTAACGATAGTATAATATAACGAAAACAGGCGATTGTAGAAGTGAACAAATAGAAGTGGAAATATTTTCGGTACAAAACACTCTGCCAGGCACTTAAATGTGATTTGCAGAGTATTCCATGTAGATGCAGATGTAAAAGGTGCCAAAATGTTCTGTTAAAAGAACGCAAGTAACTGATTTAAGCGGCGCGGAAGTGCTCTGGGGACTTTGACAGAAGCCGTCCCGCTGTACGGAACGCCTCTTCCACCGTCTGCCACTAGAATTTCCTAATAATCTCTGTGACGCTTCCGCCCTTACTTAATGAGGCCGTAACGAAGCGTGCTCCTCCCCGTTCCATCTTCCCGATGACTTCTACTAACACTATCATGCACGGATCTCACACTAATGAGTAATCTCAAGTGTTGTCTGAATGAATGTTTCGTAACCTACTGCCTATGTTGACGAACTACACTTCTTGAAGATTCTTCCAATGAATCAGACATGTACCTGAACTACGATGCATTATATGGTCGTTCCATTTCAAACCACTACTTACTTCTACTACCAGGTATATATGGAAACAGTTGCTTTCACTGTTTGACTTGTTATTGCGTAATAATGTAAAAATGGATATTTCTTTCCACGCAGACGCAGCCCTTTACATTTCTTTAGGTTGCGGATCAATCGCCATTCGCGGCGCAACGCTGCAGATGGTCGTGCATTTCGCTACCCTTTTCCAGTGTTGCGGCTTATCGATATACAGGGTGATCATAATTAAAGTTAAAATTTCAAAACACTGTAAAAATATCACCACTGGCCAGAATGACGTTAAATTTCAACGTGTTATTATCGGAGAATGGAGAAAAATTATGGCACAACAAAAATAAATAGCGTGAAAATTGACCTATACATGGCGCTGTAAGCATCATAAATAGTGATCAACTACAAATGACAAATGAATCATACAACAATACCTACGGTGTAAGTTACACGCTAAACAACAACTTAATGTGCATGGGTGTACAGGTATGATATTGTTAGTTACGTAAGCCCATCCACCGCGACAAGGTCATAACACTTCGGATGGGAAAAATCGGTTTTTAATTGTCCTGAGGCCAAAAACCGCATTAAAAACATAAATCAGAATCAAATCTTTCAATTTCCGTGTGATTGGCGAAAACGTTGTTCAGTATGCTGCCCAAAGTTTTGTGTAACAACTTGAAACCGAGATCCGGCCGCGGTGGCCGAGGGGACTGAGGCGCTCCAGTCACGGTCTGCACGGCCACTACGGTCGGGGGTTCGAATCCCCCCCTCGGGGATGGATATGTATGCCGTCCTTAGTATAAGGTGGCTGATAAGTAGTTTGTAAGTTTAGGGACTGATGACCCCGTAGTTAAGTCCCATAAGTTATACAAACATTTGAACATTGTTTTGAAACCGAGAAACAGTTTGTCCCACAACGGATCGAAGTGTATTTGTGCTCACGTTCAGAATGTCGTGTGCAATGTCTTCAATGCAGCTAAGTTCGGAATCGGAATACTGAACACAACATGTTTCAGATAGCCCCACAGCCAGAAGTCACACGGCCTAAGATCAGGTGATCGAGACGGCTACGCTGAACGAAAATGGCAGCTGGTAACTATAGATTTCTAAAATAGCGCTATAGCAGCTTCTTAGCTGAATTTGCAATCTGCAGAGGTGCGCCTTCTTGCATAAAAATGATACCGTGCACACAGTTGGAGAGCTGGAATGGCGTGGTTGCGCAAAAGACACTCGTAACGCTTACCAGCGACGGTACAGCTTACAGTACCGGAAGCATCCGTCTCTTCCAAAAAACATGAACCTATGATAAATGATGCCGTAAACTCGCACCGCACAGTGACCTATATTGGTAAATATGTGTGTGGATTTTCTTTTGCCCATATTCGACAATTCTGAATACTGACATATCCTGTCAGATGGTAATGGGCTTTTTCTGTCCATAAAATCTTCCACGGCCATTCATCGCCCACTTCCTTGTGAGAAAGGAATTGTAAAGCAAAAGTCTCTCTAGCTGTCAGGTCAACAGGAAGTATGTCGTGCATATGCATAATTTTTAATGGATAGCAAAGAAGTTGTTTGGTTGGATCTTAGGCACCGTGGTCACAGGTTTGTCCAGTTTGGGCCAATTCTTCGTGGCCTACACGTTTGCACACCACCACTCTGCTCCTCGTGCACTGCTGTGGCCGCTTCTTCAGCTGAAGTCGAATCAATTCATTTTCTCTCTCTACCTCGTTGGACACCAAAAGAACCCGTCTTCTTGACTTTCCGAATCACATTCTACAGACCCACGGCAGTCATTGGACCAACGCCTTTTTTTCAAACCCTTCAGTGTCCGGAACTTCAACAGAGGCTTTGATACAGGTTGGCATCAGTGCACCCGCGCGTACGTACCGAGTATTTGATGCAGTAAATAATCACAAAAACCGTTGTTTTTAAGCTTTTTTTAACGTTTCAAGTTGTTATAAATATAAGTGTTGTTACATTAGTGTTAAATAAGTTAAACGCTGTAAAAAGTGTATTTTTCAAAAAATGTTCAAATGTTTGTACAGCTTATAGGACTCAACTACGGGGTCATCAGTCCCTAAACTTACAAACTACTTATGAACTACTTAAGAACTAGGACGGTACAAATATCCATGCCCTAGTGGGGATTCAAACCCCCGACCGTAGTGGCCGTGCAGGCCGTGACTGAAGCGCCTCAGTCCACTCGGCCACCGCGGCCGGCGTGTATTTTTCCTCTCACATTTGCAGACCTAATTTAACGCGCGAAAATCGTTGTAAACAGTGACTAAAACTTGTATCTATTTACCCATGCTTCTATTTTTCTCTCGTTATATATAGTAGTTAAGGTTTAAAAAGTCATTCAACCGCAAATAACCGTAAAACAGTGTAGATTAAAATTTCGTGATTTAACTAAAGTGTGTAGTTATCCCTGTTTGTGGGCCTAATTTTGTTTTTGTGAGCGAGTTTCTTTTTATTCAGTACCCTTTCAGTTTATTCTATTTATAATGAAGAGTTTTTTTAAAGTGCCTCTTGGTGTAACCCTTGCGTTTTATTAAATACTTAATCAAGTTTTTAAGATATCTGTTTTTACCATGGGTGAGAAGTGTGTGATAAGCCGTAGGATCGTTAGTTCCAGGGCGTGGTGTGATAGTTGTAATGGGTTCTTTCATTGGGACGAATGTAGTGGCGTGGGAAATGGGGACATAAATGAGGCTCACCAGTCGTTTTGTAGGATCTGCAGTAGAGATAGGAAAATAGTGGAGCAGGAGGGGAAAATTGCAGCTCTTCAAGCTAAATTAGATAAGGCATGGGAGAACCCGTGCAGGTTAAAGAGCGAAAGGGGTGAAAAGCGGTGGGAAGAGGCAAAAGGTAACACTGGGAACAGGCAGAAAACTTTGTCATTAATCTGAAAAATAGATTTGACCTGTTGCCTCAGTCAGAATCGGATGCGTCTCATGTAGCGGAAGCTGTAGAAAGGGCACAACAAACCTTCAAGAAGGATTTGAAAAAGGTAGACAAATTTGTGAAAAGAAAGAAAGTCTTGTTGTTAAGTAGCTCTCATGGTAGAGGCGTTGGCCAACTACTGCAGGAAGAGCTAGGTCCAGAGTACCAGGTCACAAACTTTTTCAAACCAAATGCGGGTCTGGGTCAGATAACAGAGGATATAGGATATAGGTTCTTCATGCAAAAAAAAAAAAAAAAAGTTCAAATGTTTGTAGAACTTATGGGACTTAGCTACGAGGTCATCAGTCCCTAAACTTACAAACTACTTACGTACTAGCTAATACTGGGGACGGCACAAATATCCATGCCCGAGGGGGGATTCGAGCCCCCGACCGTAGTGTCCGTGCAGAACGTGACTGACGCGCCGCACTCCGCTCGACCACCGCGGCCGGCCTTTATGCAAAGATTTCACAAAGGAGGATACCGTGGTTATAGTGGGTGGTCCACGAAATAGCACTGACAAAGACTATGAATATACCATAGAGAGTGACCTGGTAAAGGTAGCATCAGCAACGAAGCATACTAGTGTGGAATTTGTGTCTGTTTTGAGACGCCATGATCGGCTTCATTTGAACTCTTCTGTCAGGAGAGTGAACTTGGAGCTGGAACGGCTGCTTATGTCAGAGATGGGGTCCCATATTGGTTTGATTTCTGTGGATGATATCTGTAGGTGGGACTACACTAGGCATGGCCTTCACCTCAACAGGAAAGGGAAGGGAAAACTGTCTGGGTTCATTGCAAGGAACTTATGGGGGGGGGGCACTGTCACAAATGGTAAAATACCAGTTGTTACAGGTGTCAGGGGGATGCCTTTTTTGGGATAGGGAGGAGGGAAAGAAAACCAGTTTTGAGGGAGCTTGGAAAACACCGTCAGTTTGAGAAAACAGATAAACAATGTTTAACAGAAAGTATGCAGAATCTGCCAGCAGATCTTTGGTCAACCATTAGTATGCAATATCAGTTATCCTTATGACATCAGAACATCCCTGGACTCAGAAATAAACTTGATGAACTACTCATTTGTATTGATGAAATAGAGTCCTCTAATCCTATTGACATAATTTGCTTCTCTGAACATCATGTGGCCACTGGTATAGATATGTTAAATATTCCAGGGTTTCATTTAGCTTCATAGTTCAGTAGAGTAGATATGGAGGGAGGAGGAGTTGCCACATTTATTAAAAACTGTTATACATACAAGAATATTGATATAAATAAATTTTGTCTGGAGCAGCATTTCGAAGCTTGAGCAACAGGAGTTCCATAACAGATGCTATATAATAGTAACTATTTACCGAGCACCTGCGGGAAATTATAATCTATTCCTAAATCATCTATTAGCTATATCGGATTATTTAACAGGAAGAAACAAAGAAATCTTGGTTGATGGTTGGAAACTGTATCTATCAGCTAAGAGTAGTTCCAATGATGATGACTTAGCTAAATATAAGGAATACTGTAAAATGTTAAATAAAGTAATTCAGACATCTAAACAAATGCACTATGAGAAAAAGATGGCAAAATCAGACAAGAAAATAAAAGCAATATGGGATACAGTGAAAGAGGATACTGGTAGAAACAGAAAGGAACGGTAGCAGATAGCATTAAAAGTAAATGATACATTAGTAACTGATGGGTATAGTGTGGCAAATCTATTTAACGAGTACTTTATGTCGCTTACTGATAGTATGGGATTTTCAGGGTCAGTAAATAATGCCCTTGACTATTTGAAACTGGCATTTACAAAATCTTCAGGAACATGAATATGTCACTCACTTTACCACAAGAAATAACTTCCATAATAAAATCTTTAAAAACAAAGCATTCTAGTGGTTACAATAAAATATCAACAAAGTTAATTAAAGCATGCACTTGTGAATTTAGCACAATTTGAAGTTATTTGTGTAACAAGTCTATTATAACGGAAGCATTTCCTGATTGGCTAAAATATGCGGATATTAAACCTTTATTCAAGAAAGGGGATAGGGAGATACCATCAATCTACAGACCAATTTAATTTTACTTGCAATCTCAAAAATTTTATAAAAGGTAATGTACAAGCAGCTTCTCAACCACCTGACCTCAAATGACATATTGTCTAGAACAGAGTTTGGATTTCTGGAAGGTTCCGATATCGAGAAGGCTATTTACACCTACAGTGAGAATGTACTTAATTCATTTCTGTGATTTATCAAAGGCATTTGATTGTGTGAACCATAACATCCTTTTAAGTAAATTAGAATTTTTCTTGGGAATTGCTGCAAAATAGTTCATGTCGCACCTTGATAACAGGAAACAAAGGGTGTCAGTGCAAGGGACTAGTCAATTAAGCCAACAGTCATCATAAGATTTGGAAGAAATTACATGTGGTGTTCCACAAGGATCCATCTTAAGGCCATTTCTTCCTCTTGTGTACATTAATGACCTCTTACCAGTTACACTGCCAGAAGCAGAGTTCGTGTTGTTTGCAGATGATACAAGTATTGCAATAAATAGCATGTAGAGCTTAGTTTTAGAAAGGTCTGCTAATGATATTTTCATTAACATTAATAAATGGTTCAAAGCCGACACATTGACATTAAACTTTGAAAAGTCTCACTACATGCAGTTCAGAATATGTAAGAGATCCCCATCCAGTATATGCATAAAGTACGAAGAAGAGCAGATAGAAGAGGTTGACAATATAAAATTCTAGGGATTACACCTTGATAATAAATTCAGTTGGGAGGAGCACACCACAGAACTGCAGAAACGACTTAACAAATCTGTATTTGCAATACAAGTGGTATCAGACATAGGAGACATAAAAATAAAAAAGCTTGCATACTTTCCTTACTTTCATTCCATAATGTCATATGGTATAATATTTTGGGGTAACTCTTCAAGTGAAGCAAAAGTTTCCAGAGTCCAAAAGCGTATAATACGTATTATTTGTGGTGCAAATTCACGGACACCTGCAGAAGCCTCAACAAAGAACTGGGTATATTAACTATTGCCTCTCAGTATATTTATTCCTTAATGAAATTTGTCATAAATAATATATCCATTTTCCCAACAAATAGTTCAGTTGATGCCTACAATACTAGGAACAAATATGATCTACACAAGGACTTAAAAGCACTTACTTTAATTCAAAAATGGGTCCACTACTTAGGAATACATATTTTCAATAATTTACCAACAACCATAAAAAATTTAGCTACAAATAAAGATGAGTTTTAGAAGAGCCTAAAGGACTTTCTAGTGGCCCACTCCTACTCCACTGACGAATTCTTAAATAGAACCAAGTGATGCATGTATCAGTATTCATACTATTAGTATTAATATATTATCAGCTTGTAAAATGTGTATGTACCTCTATTAGTAATATTATATTATCAACTTGTAAAAATAAAAAATAAAAGAAATAAATGTTTCACGTCCATGAGGATTACCTCAACACGGGTCTATGGAACGAACCAACTAATCTGAACTAATCTAACTTATCCACAGTCATCATTCTTGTAAAACAGCTTTATAATCAGAGCGCTATCCGGCATTGACACAGTCATGACGAACGTCTCAGAGGCGAAATGAGGAAACATGGCGTGTTAATATCAACTTCAATGGGTCGTGTGCAACAGGTGTTTTCATTTTCATACTTCCGACACATACAACGCCACCTATTAAAAAATTTTTACACTATTTATTTTCCTTTTCTATATATTTTACCTCTTCTACGATAATATTCATTTGCAATTTGACGTCATTCTGACCAGTCGTTTGATTTTTAAAGCGTTTTGAAAGTTTATCTTTGATTATAATCACCCTGTACTATAGCATCATCCGTGAAAGGTTTCATTGAACTCGCGATGTTATCGACGTGGTCATTTATATGTAATGTGAAAAGCAACGGTTATGTGTATTCCCATGGGGCACTGCAGAAATTAATTTTACTTCTGAAGGCTTCTCTACGTTGAAAATAATATGTTGCGTTCTGTTAGCTAGAAACTCTTCAAACCAGCCACATCGTTATTCTCATATTCAATACAGTCGCTTGTTCATCAAGCGACGGGTGTTGACATAATGAGCTTGGGTCAAAACACATAAGTAGCTCTACTTGCTTGGTTTTCTCATCTTCATACGACGATGGATGACAGTCGTCTAGTTACTTTTTCAGACACAGAGAAAATGTCAATCCCTCTGTACTGTCTTTCTTGCAATCTCTCTCCCAATAGCAGCTTAATTGAAACGCCGATAGAAATCTTCAGTTTGTCTTCTTTCTTATCTTTCAGTTTCTATATTGTATACGTACAATAGATTTTTCATAAGACATTACTCTCAAATGCACGGGTTCGCCCTTCTACTACGGTATCCCTGTCTCTCAGCTATAAAAGATAAGCGGTCGCACTAGTGACATATACAGGTTGGAGAAAAATTGTGTCACGAAATTTTAACCATGGATAGCTTATTACAGTAGGAACTAAAATTACTAATGTTGTGTAGCTCGAAAATGCACCATTTTTAAACTTGGCGCCACGCCCTCCGGTTGAGCACGAGATTGCCCTGGTGTCGTATGTTCTGGACAACGCCTGACCGTGGACAGTCCAAGCGCATGGCGCCAAGTTTCCGGAGTTTAAAAATTATGCGTTTTCTTACCACACAACATTAGTAAATTTGGTTCCTACTGGCATCATCTATCCAGGGTTAAAATTTCGTGACACAATTTATCTCTACCTTGTGTAGTTGAATCTTACTTTCCTGGTACAGGTTTAAACTGTAGCATTTGTTATTCTTTGTTGAATTTCCCTTTTAGCCTGACTTTCGTGTAACAATACTGACTGGAGGTACTTGGAAGTTTTGACGCTTTCAAAATTGTGACCGTCGATTCTAACTGCGTCCATTTCATTTTGATGACGAGAAATTTTCATATACTTTGTTTCCTCATTGTTGATCTGTAACCCTAGTTTGCTCGCTTCTAAACTACATCGAGATGTATCCGCTGTCACGTCTTTCAGAGTTTCACCCGCAGTCGCCACATCTTTAGCAAATGCAAGGTTCGTCGCATTTCCAAACATCTCCATCACCATATTATGGCCAACTGATCGCCTTACCATCTCCAGCACAATGTTGAACAGAACTGGTGACACACGATTGCCCTGTCACAACCCATTTATAAATGCGAAAGCTGCCGACAACTGATAGCGAGAGAAAACGTTACGCGACATATAAGCCAGGAAAAAGCATGTGTTTGTCTTTTTCTGTTATCAAAGAAAACGGCAAACAAAATACCGGGCACATAGAACTCGTATAGTTTATTTCACGTGAATGTCAAGGGCACTGATTTACAGGACTTTTAGATTGCTCATCTTTACATTATTGCAAACTTGAATCTTATCTTGAAAACATGAGTGGGCCGTCAGTGGACAGTTGTCTACTTATATTCTCGAGACAAATTAAGAAATGAAAATGAAGCCAAAAGTTTCAAATGAGCTTAGGAATATAGTTTCCCATGTACTCTTAAAATTATCCGTTGTAGCAGAACCTGATCAGATACTTGAAAGTACTCAGGATCTACCAAAAGGAAATAATGTGCCAGTCCCTGGAACGCATGTTGACCTTCCGTTTCTGGTGTACTGTAAAATTCAAATCCTTCCCACAAGATGAATCCCTTTGGTTTGTATCCCTCTCTTCCAAAGTTATTCTGAACAAGAAAGAGTCATATGAACACCTGTCCGTTCTTAACAGTTTCCGAAAAAATTAATGAAAACAATTGGAAACAAAAGAAAATAAGGTGATTATAAAACAAACATTGTGGTTGAATGTTTTGTTTAATTGAATATGGTACACAATTATATTCGCATGGTACCTTACTTGAATACATACATGTAAAACACAAGCGTTAAGTTCCTCGTTTGGGTCCACTCAGTGCTTTTAGACTTCGCTCTTAAATCAAGCACAAATAAGTAAATAATCTAATGGAGTAAGATGTATGTCTGAAGGACATCTGCTTTGGTTCTTTCGATTAACACATCGTATCATTTCTTTTAAAAACATTATTCGAGCACGTGGAAATGGTTGAAATGTAAAAACGACACGTCGGTAAAGCTTTTGAAGCCTGTTTCAGTGGCTACGTGAAGAGGCTGACGGATTACGAACGTGAAGGACGTGCGTTAGAATCTAGCTGGAGTCAATTGCATTTTATTCAATTCAGAGCTGTGCAGGCAACAGTTTAACCTTAATTCGCTACAAACTGAGAAGTTGTAGCCTTTGTATGTTTCATATTCTTTCAAGAGATTACATTTTATAACACTCAAATCGTTAAACAAACAGAAAATGTTATAGTAAAAATATTACAACCTATGTATTTATATGTATATTCTTCGACCGCCACCTGGTGTCCCTATACGCCTGATTGGATTATTATTTTAAATTCTTTCGCGCGGTTTACTCGAGTGAGTGGCTGTGCCTTCCAGTATCTGTTATTTTAAGTTTATTTTGCCTACGTTATCTCTATTTGTTAGTTCTGCTAAAAAGAAGGGCTCAATATCTCCTTGATAGCGATTCAGCTAACTCAATTGGTAACAGTATTTTTCTTTTTGTTGCTTTTAAAATATTCTTTCAGTAATTACATTTGAAAATGTGATGCCTAAAAAGGAAAGTAATGTTTATCTTACCTCCGATAACATTGAAAACCATCATCCTTATAGGAGGGTATTTGTCTGAACTCTCACAAAATAAAACTAATCACATCCCATAAAAATACAAAATAAGTAGTAAGTAGGTTTTTATTTCGAATTTAATATTGTTGGGCTAATAACTACATTGGCCATTCACAGAATTACGAAATTAAATAAAATAAAGAGTGGGATACGAATAGCTTCGTTATTTTGACCACATACTATTAGCATGAAGAACAGTTCAGATCCTTCGAGATATAAAATTTACAAGTCTATGAACAAAGTCCCTATCAATGGAAATTCTCTCATTAAGAAAGAACGAAATCCTTAAGGGCATTCACAGCTCTTGCAGAGTCTTCTTACGTTAAGCCGATACGTGCACCATGGGAATGAGATGAGGTGACTTTGGAGGCTAAGTAAGCCATTGAATAATATTCTCCCTCCTTTAAAACCGGCTCTGAAAGCTAAGGCTAGTGTGTGAACGATGAAAATCATGTTGGTGTGACGTCCTAGGGGATAGCAAAAACGAGCTTTAGGGATGACTAAATTTTCAAGGAAATGTTCATAGCAGGCTGTATTGAACTTACCTTCGATATATTCTAACGTTCCTGCGTCCACATAAGACATCCAGCCCCATCATTTCACACTTACGGGCTAATCCATTTCAAATCGGACAGCGGGAAACCTTGCATTTTTATGGGGTTTTACTTGTCTGTCATAGAAAGTAGACGTAAAGTTAATATCTTTGACAAACTCACAAACACAAACGCTACCAGTTGTTTGTTAGGAACGAAACTAACGTAATTTCATTGAATCACGCGTTTATGAAAGTCATAGCTTGGAAATTATTAAAAGTGAAATTATCAAATAAATTACAAAATGAAGGCGCTATTGTATAGACAGATGTGGTATACATGCCGTACACTGAATTTAAATTTCTAAAACTTTTCATTTTTGGCTACAAAATGCATTTTTGAATGGATTAAAATTTATGTCATAGTGTTCAGCTTCTGATTAAAAGGATTATCAGTAAACAGTTTTATGATATCTTGCGTAGACACTTGTAGAAAAAATAAAATATATCTAGAAACTGCACCAAATTTGCCGGCTTCTCTACACCGGCTACGCTAAGCCGTGTTGTCTGCAACGAGTCGGTGCTTGAGTCCTCTTTGAGTGGCGGACGGCAGCCCGCCGCGCCGCAGTCGAACTTGTGCATGCAGCGCAAGCTTACGTCTTAATTACTTAATTACTGTTTCCACCTTGACGAGAGGGACTCTATAATACTTAAAACGAAAATCAATGAGAAATAAAAAGAAGTTAAAGCATATGTAAGCTTAATCCTCATGAAAAATAGTTTATTTTAGCGAATGGAAAAAAAGTTTTACAACAGAGAATTTATTGTCATGTTATCGTTAAATACCTACACCAACTTTAGATATCCAGCTTCAAATTGAACCGTAGTTCACTGGAATCCGGTATGAGGTTCTTGAGTTACACAGCACACGATTAGTCGCATTCGGAAAATAACGCTAACTTCACCGAATTTTACTCGAAAAATAGTAAACATTTAAGAGATAAATTCATGACAGTTGTTTTCTTTTACATTAATTGGCACATGCAGATAGTATAATTATTTTTAATAATACGAGGTCAATTTTCTTGTTTTTCTTCCGATTTGAAATCGAATATCGTAGTCAAAGCCGCGGCGGAGTGGCCGAGTGCAGCGAGGTGCTATGCTCTGATGCGCGAGGCTGTTCCCCGTCGGCGGTTTGAATCCTTCCTTGGTCATGGATGTTTGTGTTGTCTTTAATATAAGTTAGGTTATAAGTAGTTTGTAAGCTTAGGCACTGATGACCCCCGCAGTTAAGTCCGATAAGCTTAATACACATTTGAATTTCTGTAGTAAAGAGGAGCAGAACTCTGATCGAGGACTCACTTCTGCACTCATTGGAGGAAATGAACCGCGCGGGAGTAGCCGAGCGGTCTGGAGCGTCAAGTTGTGAATCGCGCGGCCTCCCGCATCGGGGTTTCGAATCCTCCTTCGGGCATAAATGTGTGTGGTGTCCTTAGGTCAGTTTAACTTAGTTTAAGTAGTTCGTAAGCTACGGACTAATAACTTCGCAGTTGAGTCCGATAGATTTACGAACATTTGAACATTTGGAGGAAATGAATTTCCTCCACTAGATATCTTCAGAGAAACTCTATTCACGGCTTGTTCGTCAACGTTCTTTAATCTGACAGCAGTTCTCGACGAGCCCGGGAAATGTGAGGTTCTCCTTCGTTCTGGATGATTGACAATGAAGCATTCTCGGCCACCCTCACCAGTTCTTCATCTTGATTCATATTGTTTCCGTTTAGAGCCTCGTGAGAATGATTCGACGTCTCGCTACTTAACCATTAAACCGAGTAATCCATCTCTTTGCTGTGGAAGTGTAACATCATAACAGCCTCCTGCCTCAGATGCACGTAGACCGTTTTCAAAGAGAGCAATTACTCGCTCACGAAGATTCGTATCAGCCATTTTAAAGCAGACCTAAGACGTATGCCAACCAGCTGATACCTGTCTCATAGCTGAAAACTACAAGGACTCCAAGTGGTGCTCGAAGTATTTACAAATAAATACATCGATTTTCAATATTTTTCTGCGAATATTTGTCTGTAAAAGATTATATTGTTATAAAATAGAATCTTCTGAAGGAAAGTGGAACCTAGAAATGATTGCAACTACAAAATTTGTCGCAAATTAAGGTTACAAGTTTTATCTACACAACTCAAAAAAAAAAAAAAAAAAAAAAAAAAAAAAAAAAAATAAAAAATAAAAAAGAAAAATTAAATTAAAAATAAAAAAAATTGAAAAACAAGTTACTCCTGTTAAAATCGCGTGTTTTACGTAACTAATCCGTTAGCTTATGCACTCTTCTTATATTTCAACTTCTTCTACGCACTCGAATAATGATTTCCAAAATAAATGATGACATATACTGCATCCTAGGTATTATATCACTTCTATTTGACGATGTAAACACCCAGCTGATGCTCCACAGACATCTAGAGTTGCGAGCGCTGGCACTTTTGAACTTGGGCATACAGAATGCTCTGTTGTTTGACCCTAAATTATTCGGCCTGAGCAATATTGCTGAATTTATGAATGTGTGTGTCTATGTATCTAGTTTATCATTCTTTTCATAATCAGAGAACATTACTTAATTTCTTATATTGTACTTTAGGAATTTGTATCCAACATATATTCTAAATGTCATTAAACTTAGATCAAATGATTTTTTTATGTGCACACACTACTCCGACAAAGGCAGCGTCGATTTTCATCCGATGACACCAGGTGATATATGGGGGATAGTAGGTATACTGTTAATAGTTTCAACGGCGACTGCCTACAGATAATGTTGTGACGTCACTGCCAGAGCGCCATCTGAGTATACCCTTCTATGAGGACTGTTTATAGCAAGAAGACATCAAGATTTGTTATCCTATGGGGCTCAACGACTTAGGTTATCAATCCCTAGACTTACAATCTACTTAAATTAAGGACGACAAACACACCCATGCCCCAGGGAGGACTCGAACCTCCGACGGGGAACGGCCGCGCGCACCGTAGCAAGGCGTCTAGGTGCGATCGGCTATTCCGCAGCGGTTTTCTTCTACAGCCAAATGAGCAAATTTGCTATGGATCAAATTGTTGCCTTCCGGCTGGCGGTATGGCCCTTTCATAGACTTTCCACACAAATTGGACTTGATTCTGTTGTGCTAAGATGCTTGTTGTAATGGTTACGTGATCATTCCCGCATCCGTAGGCGTGGTTATGGACGTCCACGCACAGACATCCGCCACGATCGTCGTATAGTGAGGGAGGCAGTGGCAGATCGTATAGCTACCGCAGCACAGGTAAGGTTTGTGAACCATGATTTGTCAACACGACCAGTTACCATACGGTTATTAACAGTGGGACTAAGAGAACGCGCACCTCTAGCCCACCTTATTCTTAAGTCACACTTTAGACGAGCACTGTAAGACTGATGATGTCAGAGGATCACTTGGAAGATGGAAAGAGGGGCCGTGGTATTCAGTTGTGAAAGCAGACTTGACCTGCACGCTATCCAGCGTACCGTACCCTCATAATCTCGTAGAACCCGTTCTCTTGCCATTCTTGAAACAAGAAGCTGGCGTGCTGTTCCATCTGGATAATACTCACCCATACACTAAGCGTGAAATTCAACGTGCTCTGCTAGGCAAGCAGAAATTTCACTGTCTAGCACGATGTCCGGATTTGTCTTCAATCGAGATTGTGGGGGATATAATGAGGCGACACTTGATATGTGCTACTCGTCTGTCCATACCTCTTGCAGAATACGTGGAAAGGTCGAGCAGGCGTGGGATAGTGTATTTGAAGAGTGTATTCGTCACCTGTGTGATCGAATGTGTGCCGGAATCAGCAGCTGCATTCCTTCCTGTGGAGACAAAATCGCGTACTAATACAGATTTTTCAGCCAGATTGATACTTGGTGCCTCAGTACCGCTTGAGCTCTTGCTCTGCAGTATAAATGTATACATTTGATGTAGTACATATGCACTGTTTATACAATAAATGTTGGGTGAATTGTAAAACTGTCAAGACGATGCACTTGTTTCTATTTTCGGAAGTGTAATAGGAATTTTCTGTTGCATAAATACAAGAGCGTCCTGCTGAAGTTTGATTGTAAAAACGATTATAGTAATTACTGCACAGTAACGTACTTATTCCGTACTGAAATTATGAATAACACAAGTCAGTCACTGGAGTACTTTAGTTCATATTACACAATCAATGTCAGAAAAGAAAAGAACTTGCATAAATTTGTTTATAAACGTGTTCATTACTCAAGGACATATATTGTCAGCAAATTGGCGATGACGACATGAAGGTAAGTACACTTGAAGAAGAGCATGAACGATTTCCCGATGACCTGCTTTTCTTGTTTAGATGACAATTTTAGCAGAATCAGTTGCTGTTTACACTATTAAATACGTTTAGTACCCCGGCGAAATAACCATGCATCTTAAGGCGCCTTGCTGCCGTGGGCACGGCCGTTCGTCGAGCGCGCGCGCGCGCGCGCGCGCGCGCGTGTGTGTGTGTGTTGTTTTTAGGATATATTGGTTTATGTAGTTTGTAAGTTTATGGAGTGATGACCACTGCAGTTAGGTCCCATGACTTAACAACCATTTGAATACTTTAGTTGTATGTGATAATTAAGTTCTGTATATCTTTAACGAAGTGTTGGATATGAAAGAAATCATTACAAGCTCCATTTAATATCGCGTAAATCCTCTTGACTTCGGTTAGGAAATCAGCACACAAGGTTCGGCACGTGTCGCGTGCGAGTAAAGCAACGCGCTGAGGATTTTCATGGTTATACCGCTGCTGAAAGACACGTTGTAATGTCTGCCGCGAAAAGCAAAAACATCCAAGAACTTCACACACCACATGGCGATAAGGATGAAAAACCAATTTCCTCTTCTTGCCACACTGTCACATGCTTACAATTTACGCATGTTTAAGGTCAATGACAGACAAAATGATTGCCAGGCCGGAATAATTTAAAGAGCTTTTCGTATGCCTCAGTTCAAAAGTGCCTGTGTTCCAAACTGTAGACGTCTATGGAGCTTCAGCTTGTAATTTACACCAGCAAATAGAAGCAACGAAATATTTCGGATACAATATATGACAAGATTCAATAATTATTCCAACACGTACAAACGGTTGAACTATAAGAATACAGTAGAATTACTACAACGAATTACATGTTACATATTCTTTGGTAGCTGAGTGGATAGACTGTCAGTTTTCGAACGTAAGGGACCTGGCGTCTCTATAGTTTTCAGCTAAGGGATACGTATCAGCCAACTGGCCTATTTTTCTAAGTCCTCAGGTGCGATTGACAGGAGCGGGTTGATGTGCTTTTCTGCATCTGCTGTTTACAGCTCAATACTCGTTCTTCAACTATGGTAATGTTATTTATGTTTTAGGCTAAGAGGAAAGTGCGTGGCAACCAGCGCGGTTGGCTCAGCACATCCTCTGTAATTAAAATAAAATTAAGAAATCAACCAAGAACGTACAGAATTTGAGGGACAAATTTCCCTATTGATTTCAGAATGGCATTTTAACTTCTCAGAGGTATAGAGACAATGTCCTTCGACTTTTTGATGTACCCTACCCTGATGATATAGGAAATGGGTTCCTTCTGGTTAATGATAACGCTCGTTCCAACAGAACTGCAGTGGTGGACAACATGCTTGAAGCTGAGAGAATTGAACGAATGGAGTGGCTAGCTTGTTCACCGGTCTTGGACCCGACTGAGCATGTCTGGTATGCACTAGGCAGAAGCATTGCAGCTGTACTAACACATACCACAACGGTTGCAGAGCTGGATATTGCACTCATGGAAGAATGGCCAAATATCCATCAAGAGCTTATTGACAACCTCGTACTGTCCATGCAACGTAGGTGTGCAACTGTTCTGGCTGTCCGAGGAGATCACACACCATATTAGAGGGCAACGACAGTGATTCTTTCACTATTATGGCAGCCCAATGGTGCCTTGCTCTAAGTAAACGGCGTGTAAACTTCAAGTAAAGCGTTGAGACAGCGAAGTATCATACTGTATCACGCACAAATTACAACAATATCCAATATGTGAATGAAATACGTTACCATATACAGGGTGTTACAAAAATGTACGGCCAAACTTTCAGGAAACATTCCTCACACACAAAGAAAGAAAATATGTTATGTGGACATGTGTCCGGAAACGCTTAATTTCCATGTCAGAGCTCATTTCATTACTTCTCTTCAAATCACATTAACCATGGAATGGAAACACACAACAACAGAACGTACCAGCGTGACTTCAAACACTTTGTTACAGGAAATGTTCAAAATGTTCTCAGTTAGCGAGGACACATGTATTCACCCTCCGTCGCATGGAATCCCTGATGCGCTGATGCAGCCCTGGAGAATGGCGTATTGTATCACAGCCGTCCACAATACGAGCACGAAGAGTCTCTACATTTGGTACCGGGGTTGCGTAGACCAGAACTTGCCCCCATAAATGAAAGTCAAGAGGGTTGAGATCAGGAGAGCGTGGAGGCCATGGAATTGGTCCGCCTCTACCAATCCATCGGTCAGCTAATCTGTTGTTGAGAAGCGTACGAACACGTCGTCTGAAATGTGCAGGAGTTCCATCGTGCATGAACCACATGTTGTGTCGTACTCGTAAAGGCACAGGTAGAGTATCCCGTATGACATCATAATAACGTGCTCCAGTGAGCGTAGGTGGAAGAACATGAGTCCCAATCAAGACATCACCAACAATTCCTGCCCAAACGTTCACAGAAAATCTGTGTTGATGACGTGAATCGAGGAAGTACAGTACATACCAACGAAAGAATTGAGTATTTTGACAATTGTCTGCACAAATTATTTCAATTTACATTTAAAGATAAATACTAAAATGAGCTCTAACATGGAACTTACGCGTTTCCGGACACATATCCACATAACATATTTTCTTTCTTTGTGTGTGAGGAATGTTTCCTGAAAGTTTGGCCGTACCTTTTTGTAACACCCCGTATATTCTGTGTGTGATATTTCACGTGATCCCCTAAATGTTTTGAGGAGTGTATTTGGAGCAGTGTCCGACAGAAATATCCTTGTAAGCTCATAAAAGCCGAGTTACTGTGGCACGAGCTAGTTTGTGTGTGGTTAAAGCAGCTGCTTGACGGACGCGGAGATGTTTTTGATTAGACACGTGACAGGCTGCGTGCAGCAATCAGGCTTAAATGCGTCCGCTGCTGGCCATTACTCACAGCTTACTGCTAACTGCTGCCACCGCACAGCTGCCGCATCCAGCCAGAGCTTCGCTGTCCGCTTAAACAACGTCCAAAAATTAAGGCAGCAGGAATGCAATGGAGTAAGGTATTTCTGATATATCTAGTGGTTATATAAATGAGAACATGAAAGCACACAACGTACATTCACGTAAATAACCATTTTGGGGCTGCCATTATTCAGATACATCATAAACAATAGTTCCTTGCGAAACACAGCTTACCCTTTATTCACATGAAGTGTTAAGTGCCATCGACAAGGGATCTCAAATCGATTCCATATCTCTGGATTTCAGGAATGCTTTTGACACTGTACCCCACAAGCGGCTTCTAATGAAATTGCGTGCTTATGGAATATCTCACCAATTGTGCGGTTGGATTCGCGATTTACTATCAGAAAAAACACAGTTCGTTGTAATTGACGGTAAGTCATCGAGTAAAACAGAAGTGATATCTGGCGTTCCACAGGGAAGCGTTATAGGTCCCCTACTCTTCCTCGTGTTTATAAACGATTTAGGAGACAATCTGAATAGCTCCCTTAGACTGTTCGCGGATGATGCTGTGGTTTATCGGTTAGTGAAGTCAACAGAGGATCAAAAGCAACTGCAAAGCGATTTAGACAAAATTTCTGCATGGTGCAAAAATTGGCAATTGACACTAAATAAAGAAAAGTGTGAAGTAATACACATGACCACTAAAAGAAATCGGCTGAACTTCAATTACGCGATAAATCAGTCAAACCTTAAGGTCGTAGATTCTACCAAATAACTAGGAGTTACAATTACAAACAACTTTGACTGGAGAGAACACATAGAAAATATTGTGGGGAAGGCGAACCAAAGGTTACGTTTCATCGGCAGAACGCTTCGGAGATGCACCAGCTCCACCAAAGGTACTGCCTACATCACACTTGTGCGTCCTCTCCTGGAGTACTGTTGCCCCTTGAGGGACCCTCACCAGGTGGGACTGACGGAAGACATTGAGAAGGTTCAAAGAAAGGCAGCTCGTTTTGTTTTATCACGTTACGGGGGGAAAGCGTCACGGAAATGTTGCACGATTTGGGGTGGAAATCATTAAAAGAAAGACGTTATTCATTGCGGCGTGATCTGTTTGAGAAGTTTCAATCACCGACTTTTAGTTCTGAAAGTGAAAATATTTTGCTAGCACCCATTTACTTAGGGAGATATGACCATCCCAATAAAATAAGAGAAATCATATCGAAAACGGAACGATTTAGGTGTTCTTTCTTCCCGCGCGCTATTAGAGAATGGAAAGGTAGAAAAAAGTTATGAAAGTGGTTAATGAACCCTCTGCCAGGCACTTAAATGTGATTTGCAGAGTACCTATGTAGATGTAGATGTCTATGTTTACATCTAAATGTGCTCGGATGCGTACAAATGACTCTTTGAAGTGTGTGCGTAGTAGTGTTCGACTCCCAGCGCGAATACAATTGCGAGCAAAGGGAGACTAAACGGTTATAAGCAACACTTGGGAATTTGGGTCATATGAGAATCGTGTCTGTATAGCCTAGGCAAGAAACGAAACATTTCAGTTCGATTCTGGTTCGGCACAAATTTTCAAATGTAGCATTTAAATTATTTCCCTGCCAATGACACCTTTGTCAAACGAACTTCTCTTAAACAATTGCGTGCTACGTTTCTGTAGATTTTGGTATGGAATATTAAACTAAAAACTTAAGTTCTTATTGCAGTGGTGGAGAAGATATAAAATCCAGAACGGCGTTGGGAAGAGAGCACTTTTTGATGAGAGAAATCTGTTAACATCAAATATTAACTGAAGTGTTAATTGGTCTTTTTCTTAACCCGGGATCACTCGCGTTGTTAGAAAAAATCTAACATTTATGATTTTAGTTGAATATTCCATCACATTTCGAAGCTAATGAACTGACCGTCTAGAAATGCATTCTTTCATATCTCCTGATTCAATTAATATGTGACTCAACAGTCAAATTTCAACAATAGCTTGCTAGTTTTGCATTATTTGAAGTGGTGTGCAGTATTAGATTTTTTCTAACACGGGGGTCTTAACGTAACAATTACTTCTCCTTCCGTGGAAAATCGCTTAGCTTCACTTTTAGTCTGTTTCTTGTACTTGTAACATGCAGTTGTGTTCGTTTGTTTTCTCCTGAAAGTGTTCAGCATATCTTACGTCTTTTATGAGCAAAGTAAATATTCTTATTGAATTTTACGAATTGAATGAAGCAATTGTTTATACAGAATACATGACAGTCTCTGTCGGGTATGGATATATATAAAACTAAAAAACAATGTAAGGGGCCAGCGGTTCCTTCTTGAAACATAAGTTTCTGATTTCTAACGGTCGACAACATCTACACCTTTTTTTGAGATTATAAATTGCAATTACTTCAAGTTTGTTCGCTTCGCCACTGTCAGCGTCTACAGAATCGTCGCTGTGCATGGTGGATAACATTAGACCATTCTTTTTCTGTTCCTTTTTTGAGACGTGTGAGGAAATGAAGCAATTGTCGCTTGGTTTTTATCCAAATGCCGCTATTTAGTTGCCTATATTTTACGCCTAGAAGTTCCGGTGGAATTTCTCTTTTATTCTTTCATAGAGTATATACTAATGTGAAACGATGATTGGCGTACATTTTGTTACCCAGAGGTACCGATGTGAAAGAATTGTCCATCGTCACATTTGTGCCTGTTTTGTCGATCGGTCTAATCAATCGTAACACCACATGCTCTGCGTCATTTGCTACTTGATATGGCCCAGACACCCATGAACCACAGACATTGCCGAGGTGGGGTGGCTTGCGTGCCTCAACGATACAGATAGCCGTACCGTAGGTGCAACCACAGCGGAGGGGTATCTGTGGAGAGACCAGACAAACGTGTGGTTCCTGAAGAGGGGCAGCAGCCTTTTCAGTAGTTATAGGGGCAACAGTCTGGATGATTGACTGAGCTGGCCTTGTAACATTAGCTAATGTGGCTTTGCCACACAGCTACTGCGAACGGCTGAAAGCAAGGGGAAACTACAGCCGTTACTTTTCCCGAGGACATGCAGCTCTACTGTATGAACATATGATGATGGCATCCTCTCGGGTAAAATATTCCGGAAGTAAAATAGTCCCCCATTCGGATCTCCGGGCGGGGACTACTCAGGAGGATGTTGTCATCAGGAAAGACAATACTGGCATTCTACGGATCGGAGCGTGGAATGTTAGATCCCTTAATCGGGTAGGAAAATTAGAAAATTTAAAAAAGGGGAATGGATAGGTTGAAGTTAGATATAGTGGGGATTAGTGAAGTTTGGTGGCAGGATGTACAGGATTTCTGGTCAGGTGAGTACAGGATTATAAATACAAAATCAGTTGGGGGTATCACAGGAGTAGGACTGATAATGAATAAGAAAATAGGAATGCGGGTAAACTACTATGAGCAGCACAGTGATCGCATTATCATTGTCAAGATAGATACGAAGCCAACACCGTCAACAGTAGTATAGGTTTATATGCCAACTAGCTCTGCCGATGATGAGGAGATCGAAGAAATATATGAGGAGCTAGAGGAAATTATTCAGACAGTTAAGGGAGAGGAAAACTTAATTGTTATGGGAGACTGGAATTCGGTAGTAGGAAAAGGAAGAGAAGGAAAAATAATAGGTGAATATAGACTGGGCAGGAGGAATGAAAGAGGAAGTCGCCTGGTAGAATTTTGCACGGAACACGATTTAATCGTAACAAACACGTGGTTTAAGAATCACAAAAGAAGGTTGTATACGTGGAAGAGACCAGGAGACACCGGAAGGTATCAGATAGATTTTATAATGGTAAGACATAGGTACCGGAACCAGGTTATAAACTGCAGGACATACCCAGGGGCAGATATAGACTCAGACCATAACTTGTTAGTCATGAACTGTAGGCTGAAGCTGAAAAAACTGCAGAAAGGTAGGAAAATAAGGAGATGGGACTTAGATAAATTGAAGGAAAGCGAAGTTCTGGAGAATTTCAGAGGGAGATTTAGGCAACAATTGACAGAAACAGGGGGAAATAAAACAGTAGAAGAGGAATGGGTAGCATTGAGAGATGAAATAGTGAAGGCAGCAGAGGACAAAATAAGTAGAAACGCAAGACCTACAAAAAATCCTTGGGTATCACAGGAAATACTAAATTTAATTGATGAAAGGAGAAAATATAAAAATGCAGTAAATGAAACAGGCAAAATGGAGTACAGACGACTAAAACATGAGATTGACAGGAAGTGCAAAATGGCTAAGCAGGAGTGGCTAGAAGACAAATGCAAATCTGTAGAAGAATGTATAAGAAGGGGAAAAGTAGATACCGCCTACAGGAAAATAAAAGAGACATTTGGGGGCAAGAAAAGCAACTCTACGAATATCAAGAACTCAGATAAGAAACCAGTTCTCAGCAAAGAAGGGAAAGCTGAAAGGTGGAAAGAGTACATAGAGCAGCTCTACAAAGGAAATGAACTTAGAGACAATGTTGTAGGAAGGGAAGAGGAAGTACATCAAGACGAAATAGGAGATACTATACTGAGAGATGAATTTAACAGAGCCTTGAAAGACCTAGGTCGGAACAAGGCCCCAGGAGTAGATGACATACCCTCAGAGCTACTAAAGTCTCTGGGAGAGCCAGCCATGACAAGACTATTTGAACTGGTGTGTAGGATGTATGAGACAGGCGAAATGCCCTCAGACTTTAAGAAAAATGTAATAATCCCCATTCCAAAGAAATCAGGTGTAGACAGGTGTGAAAATTACAGAACCATCAGTGTGATAAGTCATAATTGCAAAATTTTAACACGAATTACCTACAGGAGAATGGAAAAGCTGGTAGAAGCTGACCTCGGGGAAGATCAGTTTGGATTCAGGAGGAACATAGGAACCCGGGAGGCAATACTCGCTTTACGTCTTATCTTAGAAGACAGATTAAGGTAAGGCATACCTACATTTTTAGCTTTTGTGGATTTGGAGAAAGCATTTGACAATGTTGACTGGAATACACTCTTTCAAATTCTGAAGTCAGCAGGGGTAAAATACAGGGAAAGGAGAGTTATTTACAACTTGTACAAAAGCCAGACCGCAGTTATTAGACTCGAGGGGCATGAAAGGGAAGCATCAGTTGGGAAGGGAGTAAGACAGGGTTGTAGCCTTTCTCCGATGTTGTTCAATTTGTACATCGAGCAGGAGGTGAAGGAAAGCAAGGAAAAATTTGGAATAGGGATTAAAGTTCAGGGGGAAGAAATAAAAACATTGCGTTTTGCTGATGACATTGTAATTCTGTCAGAGACAGCAAAGGACGTGGAAGAGCAGTTGAACGGAATGGACAGTGTAGTAAAAGGTGCATATCAGATGAACATTAACAAGAGCAAAACTAGGGTAATGGAATGCGGTCTTAGAAAATCAGGCGATACTGAAGGAATTAGATTAGGTAACGAAACAATGAAGGTGGTAGATGAGTTTTGTTACTTGGGTAGTAAAATAACATGCTCAAAAAAAATGTTCAAATGTTTGTTAAGCTTATGGGACTTAACTACGGGGTCATCAGTCCCTAAACTTACAAACTACTTATGAACTACTTACAAACTAGGACGGCACAAATATCCATGCCCGAGGGGGGATTCGAACCCCCGACCGTAGTGGCCGTGCAGACCGTGACTGGAGCGCCTCAGTCTCCTCGGCTACCGCGGCCGGCAAAATAACATGCGATGGTCGCAGTACAGAAGATATAAAATGCAGAATGGCAATGGGAAGAAAAGTATTTTTGAAAAAGAGAAATTTGCTAACATCGAATATTAATTTAAGGGTAAGGAAGTCTTTCCTGAAGGCATTTGTGAGGAGTGTTGCCTTGTACGGGAGTGAAACATGGACGATAAGCAGTGCGGACAGGAAGAGAATAGAGGCTTTTGAAATGTGGTGCTACAGACGAATGCTGAAGATTAGGTGGGTGGATCGCATAACTAATGAAGAGGTACTGAACAGAATTGGTGAGAAAATGAATTTCTGACATACCCTGACTAAAAGAAGGGATCGCTTGGTAGGACACATTCTTAGACATCGGGGAATCGTAAATTTAGCATTGGAGGGAAGTGTGTGGGGTAAAAATCGCAGAGGGAGACCAAGATACGCGTATAGTAAGCAGATTAAAGTGGATGTGGGTTGCCGTTCTTATGAGGAGATGAAAAGGCTTGCTCAGGATAGAGTAGGGTGGAGAGCTGCATCAAACCAGTCTCCGGACTGAAGACCATAACAACAACATGGCCCAGAAGGCTGTTTGCCTGCATTTACTTCCTCCATATTTCGCGTATAAAGGTTTCTGGCATCACAAAGCGCATATACCTTGATGCTATATTCTGTAGGCTTGTTTGCTATATTCTGCCTGAATTTGAAAGGTTCACTGAATTATTTTAACATCCCGTCTATCGTTGTCAGTGCTTCGGCACTACAGCTCTTCTTACAAACATCCACAAATTCGTCAAATTACATGTTCCATACCATGTTTATACTAATTTATAATGCTTTGGTAATAATAAAGAAATGGGTTATTGTATAAATGTGTCTTTGTCTGGTACAAAGAGAATAAAAGGTGCAAGATCTCACTGTTAGAAAAAATCTTAACATGGCAGTTATGGTGTAACAATAATATACGCGAGCGACCGCGGGTTAAGGCACTTGCATGGAAATGTACTCTTGTATGGGACTGAAACGTTAAGGAAAGAGGTGGTTAGACGCTTTTTAAATTTGGTGCTACAGAAGAATGTTGAAATTTAGATGGGTAGATGGTGTAACTAATGAGGAGTAACTGAACAGAATTGGGAACAAAAGTAATTTCTGACATATCTTGACTAAAATAAGGGATCGATTAGTAGGGGACACGTTTAGTGGCATCAAAGTATTGTCAGTTTATTACTGAAGGGAATTTGCGGCGAGGGGGGGGGGGGTGGAGATCGCAGGGGGAGACCAAGAGACGAATATAGTACGCCGGTTCAAAGCGATGTGGGTTGCTGATCTTACTCAGAGATGAAGACGTTTGAACAGCATAACGCTTCGTGGAAGCTGCATCAAATCAGTCTTAGGACAGAAGACGAACACCACATCAACTAAGTTTTGGGCGAAGACTGTTTACACAACCGTCAGCTCGTTGGGAACTGTGCTCTGAGAAGTATGAACATATTGTGCTGACGATGACGGCATATTAATTCGCGCTCAAACATCAGTTCAGTTAATGTACACATATAAAAAAGGTAAACTCACGAAACAAAAGTTCTATGATATTTCGTACTGTCATGAATCGGAATTTATAAAGTATTACATTTTCCTATTTATTGACAAACATAATCCTCACGAATAACTCCTTTTGTGAAACTTCCTGGCAGATTAAAATTGTGTGCCGGAACCGGGATTCGAACCTGGGATCTTTGCCTTTCGCGGGCAAGCGCTGTACCGACTGAGCTTTCCCGACCTGACTCACGATGCCACCTCACAACTTTACTTCCGCCGAGCGCTTGCCCGCGAAAGGCAAAGGTCCCGGGTTCGAGTCCCGGTTCCGGCACACAATTTTAATCTGCCAGGAAGTTTCATATCAGCGTACACTCTGCTGCAGAGTGAAAGTTTCATTCTGGAAACTCCTTTTGTATTCAAGAAGAGCGTAAAATCACTTTCCTTGAGGTGACCCCTTTCTATAGCAACATCTTCCACAAAGAGGTGTCAGTACATCCTCACACATGCCTTTCACATTTATCGCAAGTATTTTCAATTGGATTCATTTCGAGTGAACATGCGTACCAATCGAAGAGTTAAATGCCGATACGTTTGATGAAATAATAGACGATGCCTGCATGATAGCCTAGAGAGTTGTCCATAAACTTCAACTTTCCCCAGAAATGCTGATGAAGCGTTCAACGATAGGTTTTAGGATATTATCAAAAATTAAGATATTTGTATAGCTTATTGGACTTAACTACGGGGTCAGCAGTCCCTAAACTTAAAAACTACTTATGAACTAGTTAACACTAAGGACGACACAAATATCCATGCCCGAGGGGGGATTCGAACCCCCGACCCTAGTGGCCGTGCAGACCGTGACTGACGCGCCCCAATCCCCTCGGCCACCTTGGCCGGCTAGGATATCATTCCAGTATTGTGGCGCCTTGAGCTTGCCGTTGATGAGAAATATTAACGTCCGAAAGGGGCATTCATCTGTGAAGAGAACTTAATGTCAATTATCCATACGTAATTACTGGTGAATATGAGCTCACCTGCGCCGAGCAGCATGCTGTCTGGTGTTAGGGGGCTGGCCCATAGACTTCTTGTACAGCCTCTTTCGTTGTTTGTTTTGACATTTGCCTCCCAATGGCCCTGAAAGAGTCATTTTTTTTATCAAGGTGGCAGCAAGGTCGGGGTTCCTCCAGGCGAGAAAAGGCAGGTACCGATCACATACTGCAGTTGTCGCTCTAGTACGACCTGTGCGGGGCAACTTATGAATACTACCTATAGTTTGAATACGATTCCAGGTCCTTGCCACGTTACTTTTACCCACTACTATTCGCCTTTAAAGTTATCTTAATGAAAGTCCTTGCCGACAAACCAACAACCTGTGTGCGATCAAACGTTGATATTCTTCTTGTTGCCATCGGAGGATGTCACAGGATGTTCCATTTTAATCTATACAGCCCGATATTTCTGAAACGATACAATTCTTCAAAAAATCTCTAGTCATAGCTGTAAGGTTTGAAGGGGTCATGGTAAAGTTATCTTGCAATGACCTTTAATCCTTTTTAGAAGCTCAAACCAAGGTCAAGTTCATTTTATGTAATAGTAATGCCTATTGATTTTATTCCATATTCGTATTCTACGTGAAATAATACCCATTTGTTTGTAGGGAACATTTTTTCTAACACCAACGGTTTTTCGTCATTGGCAATTTCAATGTAAGTACCCCAGGTTACCAGTATCTCAAGAACAAATCGAGGTCGGGAAAAATTGGCAAGACCATTTCGAGTTCACGAAATTTCCACCAAAGTTCAGAAACCATGTAAGACACTGATTGAAAATTTTTCTCCATCTCACTTTATTATGAAGAAAGGGTAACTTGGGAAATTTACGAAACATTTGATTTTGGAAAAGAAAGATCCCTACAAAAATGAGTATTTTTTCATGTCGAATACGAATATGGAATAAAATATAGGGGTTACCACTTGAAAAAATGAACTTGACCTTTGTTTGACCTTGACAAATGCTCTTACGGTCATTTCAAGATAAGCATGACGTGACGTTCTTACAAAACTTACAACTTTTACCACAGATATTTTTTGCATAATTACGCCGATCCAGAGACTTCGCCTGGTATAGTTTAAAGTGGAACATCCTCTATAGTCAAATTTCTTTACATTTTATGACAATGCCAAGGTGCGAATACTTCAAACAATATTAATGTTAAGTCCAGGTTGTATGGGTTTATTGCACATACAGCTAATGCAAAAACATTTTGATGTGTGTAATATATCAACGCATTTGCATCTACACCCACGGTCGGCACACTGAGCTGTTACTGCGGGGTTAATTACGTGCAGTAAGCCTTGCGAGGAGACCACGCCATGGTGCACAACTTTTGTTAGACACAAAATGTTTGCTGACGCTTTCCACCGGTGCTTTCATTATTGATTAAGCCCCTGAGAGACGCCATGTGTGTATAATGTGTGCTGCATAAATAACAGGCACCCGCTGTGCGTGAAAGGTCAATTTCCTGATTCACTTCAGACTTACATTTCCTCCTTTTGAGAAACTTGTTCCTAATGTTTTGTTGCTACAAGTCAATCAGAAAATTTACTAGGAAATATTGTATGAAGACGCTGCACACATGATTTATAGGCTCTGCTTCCTGATGATACATATTCCTCTGAACGTGAAAACTACTTAAGACGTTGTGGTGTGCGGATGTTTTCTGCTTCTAGCGGTGTTGACAAACTTTGTATCACGTTTGAGTTTCGTAGACTGCTTGTTGTATCTACTGTATAGTTGACTGTTTATTCTCCATTAAAATATTCAAATGTTTGCAAATCTAAGGGACTTTTTGCTGCGGTTATCAGTCCCTAGGCTTACAAACTACTTAAACTACCTTATGGTAAGAACAACACACACCCCATGCCTGATGGAGGACTCGAACCTTCGACGGTGAGCAGCCGCGCGCTCCGCAGCAAGGCGCCTTATAGCGCTCGGTCACTCCACCGCAGCTATTCTCTATTAACATGGCAGGTTATTTAGCAGATGTCTGTTAGGTTTCAAAAAATCAAATCAAATGTTTGTTAAGCTTATGGGACTTAACTACAGGGTATCAGACCCTAAACTTACAAACTACTTATGAACTAGCTAATCCTAAGGACGGCACAAAAATATCCATGCACGATGGGGGATTCGAACCCCCGACCGTACTGGCCGTGCAGACCGTGCCTGGAGCGCCTCAGTCCCCTCGGCCACCGCGGCCGGCCCCTAAGCTTGCAAACTACTTAAAATAACTTATGGTAATGACAAGAAATAGGCTCATGCCCGAGGGACGATTCGAACCTCAGACGGCGAGCAGCGGAGGGCTCCGTAACTAGGCGCCTATGGCAACAACGCACTGGCCGTCATCTGCGGCGGTTGGCGGGTAAGCGGCTGCCAATTTCTGCAGTCTTTTAAAAACCGTCGGCACACGGAGCGTGCATGTTCATGTGAGTGTGGAAGGTTGGTTTTAATACTGACTGACTGCCGCACAATGGCTTACAGTCGCCGCCTCGCGCTTTAGGCCTCGTTTACTTTAGTTAAGAATACATGGCTTCGTTTGTCGTCTGCACTGGCGTCTGCTGGGTGGCCAGGAACAAGCTTACTTGGCAAGATGGCGAGGTGGCCTGTTCTTAGTGTAGTAACAACATAAATATGGTCGAAAGAGGTGACAAAAGAGACCTCTCTGGAGCTCTAGAAGAGGGTATTATCTTCTTCAGGTAACTAGGGTTGGTAGACACTATGCTCTGAACGCTGTCTGCATGGCTTTTAGCGCGCTCCACATCTGGTGTGTGGTGTGGAAGCCTTTTGGCGTGGTCTTAGGTTTCACTCTTGCTGCGACCGTCGAAGTAAGTACATCGCCAAATAATGCTGAAGGGATGGCATGCTGTTAGAAATGCGAGGCGAAGTCTTTCTTCATCTGCAGAACTCCAGTAATTCAGTTTGAAATTAGTATTTGCATTCTCATACCGATGATGATTTTGTGTCCGGTTTTTAACTTATTATGTTTGAATTTCCTTGCTGTTTTTTAACTAATGTTTTCACGTCATGTCTGTATCCGCGAGTATGCTAAATATTTCTCAAATTTTCGTGTTTGATTTTGTCTCTTCTGTCTTGGTATGACCGATTGCACCACATTCTTTCGTAACAGTCTTTTCTTCGGCCTTCAGTCATGCTTTTACTAATATTAGCTTTCTTCTATATGTATTCTCGCACATGTTTTACTTGCTTATTCTAAATTAATTTCTTTTCTAAATCCTAAGTAATTCACCGTGGCCGCACACCATATGGTACTTACGGATCGTATTTCACTACCTCCCTGCACATGAGTTCGTTTGGTGCATAGTGTTATTTTAATTTGTGCCTCAAGACACCCGCCATCTTGTCAAAACGCCGCCGATGCTTCATTTCGCTGCTGCTATCAAGTGTTGCCACATGAGTAACATGTTGCAAGTATTATGCATGTGTCTGTGAGTGAATGAATGTGTTTTCCTTTATCCACTGTGTATTTGCAAATTTCCTTCTACCTTACCTCTATATTAATAAAGGGCAGAAACAATTTTAAGGGCAGAAGCTTTATGATTTCATTTACTTTTGTACAAGGTGAGTGCTTTATTGTGCTTAATATGGTCTCCCCACATTTATTTCCGTGTTCATTTTATTGAATAGATGATGATTTAAAGTATCAAACCTATGCTTTATAATTTTATTATCCCCGTCCCATGATTAATTATCTATTCCTTTTTTTAACATTTATTTTGTGTTTGTTAAAACGATGGCTGCTCCCTTAAGGAGTGAACAGTCGGATAAATTTCTCTTGCGCAAGTACTGTGGTCACTCGCAAAGCAATTTGGAGCAGCAGTATGCGTTTTAATATGCATTTGTAGATCTCAACTGTCCGAGATCACACTTAGAAAACATAACAAGCCACTACCAATATCTGACTTATCCTGCTTATCTCTTGGGAACAAGCTTTTAATACCCTGCTGGAAATGCCATCAATTCCATGTGACCTCTTACTCTTGCGAGAGTTTATTATTTTCCTAATTTCTGAAGGAGAGGTGGGTGGAATTTCAGTTGTATCAAATTTTGTAGGTATGGCCTCTTCCATTAACTGCCTTGCTGCTTCTAAGGACTCGAACCTCCGACGGCCAGGAGTGGCACGCTACCCTTCTTTTTTGTGTGTGGTCTTGGCTCAGCTTTTTTATTACAGAGGGCGTTCAGCCCACTGACCGGGCGTGCTGAGTTGTGCCGCCCGACTATCTTGCCGCCTTGGTACGTTTGGCCACTCCACCGCTGCGTAATGGTGAAGTTTGCTCTCAATGTGGCATCATCAAACCACGGCTACTCTCCTTGTAATTCTGAGCTTTGTCTTTTCTTCGCAAGCGTCGACATCTTACTGTTTGGATAATCAACGAGTCCATGGTCACGTCACACTGCTTCACTCTTTCGCACTAATACAGAAAGAAATACTTTACAACTACTGTATAAAAGTGGGAGGCAATTACGTTTTATCGAAGAACTGTCCCATTAATTTTATTGTGCGGTGTAACATTAATCGATAATGCATTTTGCACAGCCTACCACAAGAGTGACCTCACAGTGAATACCCGTAAATCCACACTTTTTCACAAACTACGGCAAAAACTGTTAGTGTCACCATAGAGATTCTTAAGGTAAGCGAATATCCACATCTTCGTAGCATCCACTCACTAAGTGCAAATACACGTTTGGAAATTCAATACTGTATAAGCGTGCTCGAGTATTCTTATCCAAACTCTGAGCTGGAATATTTTCAGTCAAGATGTGAACACGGTAGCCAGGATAATTGTATACAATTCAGCTGTGATTTATATTCACGTTTATGAAACTGAATTCTGGACATTTCACGAAAACAGACGTTATAAAATTGTAGCATGTTCTTTTTGGAATTTTCAATCTTTTATATATACATATATAATTTTCATAATAAAATTTGTGTCTTGTGTTTAGTTGCATGGCTTTTTCACCTACATGCATCAGTAACTTATTATGCAAAGAAATATTTTGGTGCCCATGCATCATTCCGCTATGAGCCTGCTCCTGTTCCTGACGACGGTTACCATCATGTTTATTTTAATTAGTATACAAGTTGAAGATCTGCATTGGCCAGTACACAAAATTAATTCACGGAGAATAGTTAACATGAAATTGTGTATTCTAAATACTGTACAGACTATAAACGGTTATCAACAGTAGCTGATGTGTACTCCACAAACGCTTGGTTCTATGCTGAAAGGGGCAAAATTTATATTAAAGTTGAAACTGGACTTCTATACGAAATATAACGGTGTTTTGACACATTTAAAAAAAATGACTTATTAAAGGACCTTTACAAAACCTATCTCAAGAAACCAATCTAGAACATAAGATTATTCACATCCTATTATTATACCTGGAAAGATACTTTTGTGGAGCAGTTCAAAATAACAATTGAAGGTATGATGTTTAATCGTGCCACTGAACGAAGTTATTCCAAAATGAGTGAAATGGTGCATTATCTAGTAAGACATGCAACACACCGATCAATTAACACGACCTTTTGATGTGAAAGTTAGTAGTTTCTTTTTTCTACTGGCTGTTGTTATAATAAGAATAAGATGATACATCGACGTAAAGGAATTCTGACGTTTTCTTATAACTAACAAAGATACACTAATTTTCGGAAAAGGCTTTATCCCAAACTGGTCTACTCAGGTATTCAATGTCTCAGCTGGAAGAATATTTGTCACGACCTGTAGCAGAAGGTATCTATATCACAGAACTATATAACTTTCTATTTAAGATAATGCTATAAGAAAAGAAAAGAAGATTTTCGCGAAATGTCTTGGTATCGATAAAGTACGCATTATTTCAATGTCTTTGGAAGAGCGTGTATGAGGCATGTATACTACTGTAATACTGGCCTGCAATATGGAGAAAATCCAAATGATTGTCACTTCTGGTCAAGAATTATGTCATTCTATATTTCACCCATCCTGTAATCTTTGATCTGACCGTGTTATAAAGTCTAATTTGAGACTGACAGTAGAATCGGATTGATATCGTGGAGGTGAGTTACAATGCCTTTGCATCGTCTAACATAAGGTATTTGTATAAATCCCCCAAATAAATATTTTACAGTTAGCGGTGGTGATCTGATAACCTATTGACTTTCAAAATAGTAAATCAATACAGCCAAGGCAACGTATATTATATATTGGTAGCTATAACCTTCAGTACAAGATTACGAAGAGGATTATGTTTGATTATGTTTTATCAAAAATGTTCAAATGTTTGTTAAGCTTATGGGACTTAACTACTGGGTCATCGGTCCCTAAACTTACAAACTACTTATAAACTACTTACGAACTAGAACGGCACAAATAGCCTTGCCCGAGGGGGGATTCGAACCCCCGACCGTAGTGGCCGTGCAGACCGTGACTGGAGCGCCTCAGTCCCCTCGGCCACCGCGGCCGGCTATGTTTTATCAGCTAAGATTATCGACAGTAAAAGCAAGGGAAACAATATAATTATTTACGCTCGAGAATGTGACACCACAAGCATTCAACATACTATTTAGGGCATTAATCTGATCAGCGATCTCAGTACGTGATGTGAGTTTGCTCATTTCGTATAATGCTACTGATGCATACAAATTCAGATTACTAGATTTGCCAATTGCTCATTCAATGAAAATGAAACAAGATATGAAAATGGAAGAACAAAAATATGAACATAAATTAATTAAATTCTTCGTATCGTAAATTCGTCAATGATGCCACATTACAGCGTCGAATATGTGTAGCTGGCAAAGCTTAGAAGCGAGTGGAGAAGTTTTCAGATTACCCCCTCCTGAGGCATACACTCGGCACGCTGAGACATTAAATTCAAAAAGGAACTGTAAAGCAAAGCTATGAAACAAACTCCTTTCACAACCACATTTAATTACGTTGACACTGAAAGCCGACCGCTTTGAAATTGTGGCGGTATATAAGGCGGCTAATGATAATTTGAAGATGTGGAAAATAATTGTACTGGTTCGTGTTATGTGCGTAACCAAGAACCTAATATTCTTGAATAACGTCCTGTGGTGGATGAAAACCTCAGAGGCGAAATAAAGTAGCTACAAAAAAAAAAAAAAAAAAAAAAAAAAAAAAAAAAAAAAAAAAAATTGTGAAATTAACATAAAGGAAAGCCTGACAGCTGACAAATATACGGAAAGGGACTTTCCAAGTGGACTGCGTGTATTATTTAATGGTTACATACAATGTCATTTTATGTTAGAATTTGTTAAGAGATGAAGCGTTATTCTGTGACTAATTCATTATGCGACAATTACCTAATATTTTCTAGTTGTAGGTAGTCTTAACTTTTGATTCTTTATTTGGCGATAAAAATAGGTTTTTAGTAATCTAACAAGACAGAAGTTTAATGTTTACGAAATGAAATTATGCAGTAATAGATCACCTTCTCCGAATAGATAAGCGCTATATTCAGTCATAGTGGGTTACATTTATTCAGTTTCTCTAAGTTTACCCCGTCATTGTTTCAATAAAAATGGCTGCTCTCCTCTTTATCCTTAAAAGTGTTGTATGGCTCATGCTCGACATAGGTTTTTACTCTAAGACGAAAATATACGAGACCGCGACTACGTGTTGTGAGACACTAAGGCAATCTTCGATACTAAAAAGACCAAAATCAACTGCCTGTGTGGTACTTTATTTACGAATTCTTTGCTTATAAAATTTTATATCCACACTATACTGTTGACCAAGGAAATTGCTAAAGTACGGAAGGTATATTCAATGGACTAATAATAGTCACCATGGAGAACTGTAGCAAACGTCAATTAAAAACCGTGTGATACTGCTGCTGAACTAGATGATTACTGGGATTCACTTACGAAGAAAGTCCACACGTTAGTGCATGTTTTTGGTATCAAGCTAGGGCAACCGCTGAGGATCGGTTCGCTCAAAAATCAAATGTTTGTAGAGTCTATGGGACTTAACTACGGGATCATCAGTCCCTAAACTCACAAACTACTTACAACTAAGGACGGCACAAATATCCATGCCTGAGGGGGGATTCGAACCCCCGACCGTAGTGGCCGTGCAGACCATGACTGGAGCGCCTCAGTCTCCTCGGCCACCGCGGCCGGCGGGTTCGCTCAGACCCATCAAACTGCGGGATGACGATAATGGCGTTCACCCGCTGTTCCAAAGTATTGCACAGATTTTCTATGGCGTTCAAGTAGGGTGAGCTTTCAGATCAATGAAGATGTAACAAAATGGGCGATTGTTTTTATAACAAGTAATAAATTATTCAAAGCCGATGAACCCAGCTGTTATCGCTTCAATAATAGTATACTCATCATGCAGATATTAACCGACAGTATCAGTCACTATGTTCTTTTGCTAACTGATCAGGATGGATCTTCGTTCACTACATGCAGCACTTTCTCTCGGGTTCGGGTGCGATTTGGTTTCATATGCCGTGTAATGTGAATACGGTCCCTCTCCGTTTGGAACGTATTCCGACCAAGATACTGACATCGTGTTTATTGACTCTATTTGTAACATCACAGCCTGTAGACACTTGTGCATTCCGACAGGATACACCAAAAGACCCAGCAATTCTATCGTGAAGCCATGGGCACGGACAAACACGAGTGCCTATTTCTGTCACTTTCACGTCATAAAAAAAAGTTCAAATGTTTGTAGAGCTTATGGGACTTAAATACGGGGTCATCAGTCCCTAAGCTTACAAACTACTTATGAACTACCTAATTCTAAGGACGGCACAAATATCCATGCCCGAGGGGGGATTAGAATCCCCGACCGTAGTGGCCGTACAGAAAGTGACTGGCGCGCCGCAGACCGCTTGGCCACCGCGGCCGGCTTCACGTCATAAATTTTACCCGTGTTTACGTATAATGTCCGTTTGGAACCTAAAGCTCTCGGTGGTTGCTACTGTCACGTGCTGTGACAGAGGCCATACTCATAAAACGGAGGACTTAAATTGATCGCTGCGCTATATCTAAGTGTCCAGCGATTCAACTGGCCGTGAACATTGGGGTAAAAATTATTTCCCCTCCGGTGAGCGTATGACATATTGGAACGTGACTACTCAGGACTGTGCGTAGTATAAGGGAGAATACATTATTCGCTTTTGGTGATTTGGAGCAATGGCGAGTGCGAAATGTACGAAACAGGCCAGTCAGTACTGACAAAAATAATGGTTGTAGGCCTAATAGTTATCCAGTCGAAATGCTCTTGCATGGGAAATACAAATGGCCTACGTTATTTCATGCTGCTTCAGCCAGGTGTCATACTTTCTCAGTTACAGTGATTTTCGAGAGCTGGTGGGCCAGACTGACGGTAACCAATGCCTGTGTGTCTTCAACGGGTGTGACACCTGGCACCAGCCGAGCACCTGTTTCGAGATAGATCAGGGGAGCACAACAGCACGCAGCTTTACATTAGCTCGTTGGAACATAACGTGACAGACAACTCAAAGACAGCCGTAACACTTTATACGTGCAACGGCTCTTGTTCAAATTACGCAATGGTACACCATCCCATCCCACCATGAAACACGTCCAAATGTAAATGACGAATGGAACATGAAGAATCCACTTTGCTGCATCCACATACGGATACGTCCATTGCGATGCCGTGTGAAGAACTGCGAGTCGCTAGAAAATATGACGACTGATCACTGCTGTCTGTTTCTACCTGAAAGAAAGCCATATCTGCATCTACACACATACTACGCAATCCAGCCAAAGGTGCTGACTTTCCTATTCCTCTTCTATACAGAACGAAGGAAAAACGAATGCTTGTACGCATCTTTACGAGCCCTAATATCTCTAGTCTTTGTGGTCTTTGCGCGAAATGTATGTTGGCGGCAGTAGAGTCGATCTGCAGTCCGCTTCAAATTCCGGCCCTATAAACTTCAAGACTGTTTCTCGAAATGAACGTCGCCTTCCCTCCAGCGACTTCCATTTGAGTTCACGAAGCATCTCATTAACACTATCGCATTGATCGAACCTACCAGTAACAAACCTAGCCTCCCGCCTCTGAATTGCTTCTATGTCTTCCTTTAAACACATCTGATGGGGATCCCAAACACTTGAGTAATACTTAAGACAGGTTCGCACAAGACTTTTATGTGCTGTCTCCATTACAGACGAATCACATCTTTCCAAAACCTTAACAATAAACCGAAGTCGACCATCTGCCTTCCCCATGACTGTCCTTACATGCTCGTTCCATTTCAAATCGCTGTGCAGCGTTGCGCCTAGATATTTAATTGGCGCGACTCTATCAAGTGGCGTACTACTAATTCTGTTTTAGAACATTATGAGATTGTTTCTCCTACTCATCTGCATCACCTTGCATTTTTCTACATTCTCACACCACATAAAAATTTGGTCGAAGTAATCTTACATCCTGCTACAGTCATTCAATGACGACACCTTCCTGAACACCACAGCACCGTCAGCAAACAACCGCACATTGCAACTCACTCACGCACGCGCCTTCCTTAGCAGTCTGCAGTGTGGCACTGTCGAACGTTTTTCAATAATCGAATAATATACAGTCTGCCTGTTGGCTTCATCCCTTAGCGCTAATGATGTCATGAGAGAAAAGAGCAAGCTGACTTTCGCACGATCGATGCTTCCTAATGCCGTTATGATTCGTGGACAGAAGCTTTTCCGTTACTATATTAAAACATCTACGGTCAATGTGTTCACAGTCCGTGTAGCTTTCACTATGGCCATCACACTGGTTATGTGGAACCTTACCTTTCTGCTAGCAAGCCCAGTTCCTGACTGAAGGCTCACCATGTGGCTATACGATCCGCACGACCGAGTGAACAAGAAGCGTGTCCTGAAAGTAAGGCGTCTGAAGTCCCCTGTGGTGTCCAGTACAACAGACAACAGGTGTTACAACTGCTGGGTATTTCTTCAGACTGGGATTCAATTGTTACTCCTGACATCACTTGCCTTGAAGTGACCATACATTTCACAGCGAGTTTTTATTGTTTCTGTAGTGGCATACGCATTTGGCATCATCAGAATTATTGCATCCACTGTCAGAAATAGTCCATCGTTGGTCCAGATGCCGATAGTGTACGTATGAGGGGCCTTGCGCCTGCCACACCTACCATAGCGCGGCGGCGGCGGCGGCGGCGGCGGCGTCCGTCACAAGCATATGGAATAGAGACGAGAGCAGCAGAGGGAAATTCCATCAAATTATTACACTAGCAAGTGATCGCGCCTCTCCAATTGTCACTGCCAACAGTCCAAAAGTCAGCGTTAGGAAAATGGGCGTCCTCTTCATAGTTGTATATCAAACCTCATAATTTTAAGACTCAAGAAGTGACTTTAGGTTCGTTAATAATACGACTTATACACAATATACAAGGAACTATTTTTGGTTTCAGTTGTGTTATTTATTAAGAAAATACTTTTTGTATGCATTTGCAAAAATTCAGTAAAAGCAACATTAAATTTGTAATCATGTACAGCTCTAATTTTGTGTCTGCCTTGTATCTAGTCTCCCGGCTGCAGTTTCTTCTCTCATTAACACAAACGTTCATTTCTACATAGAACTCGCGCTCTTTTTCCAAGCGTGGCCAAAGAAATAAACTTCGTTTTTTTTCAAATTGGATTTAACCTACAGGGTGTGAAATATTCGACTATTCGAAACAAAACGTAAATTAGTTACAAACTACGCCGTGCACACACTTTATCTTACGTGTAAACGTCACACTACCGATGTTAGGATTTAGGTTATGTCATGTTCAATATGCCTCCCTTCAGTGGCAATGAAGTACCTCAGACAAATAGCGAAACTCTCCATGGCCCGCTGAAGTACGAGGCTTGGATCTTAAATAATGGCAACTATTTATTCACAACCCATACCAAATCGTTACATGTTACTGTCCTTCAGAGTAGTCACCAGCGTTGTGTAGAACCCGTTGCCAGCGATGTGGAAGGCGTAGTTTTTGTGTCTCGTTGCCGCCGGTTGTCCTAGGTGTCGGTGGCCGAGTAGAGAGAGACCGATACAGGGAAATAGGATGCACGCGTGTGCGGGTACAGAGTCTGAGGTGACCAGCCAATTGGACGGCAGAAACTAGGAACACTAAGCTAGATTAGTACAAGATATATTTCGTAGAGTTAGTACAATACTTATCTTTGTTAACAGAAGACTAGTGGAATGCAGATACATTGTTTAACTAGGTAGAGGCCTGCCTACTGATGAGAGACCGTTCTAGTGTCTGTCTTAATCCCAAGTGACCGATGCAGTTCAGTGGTGGCCACGAGCGGAGTTGCAGCAGAGGCCGCTGGTGGCTGACGTCGTAAGAACGCCGCGCCGTGCTTGCTTGGTGGTGCGCGGCGAAAGTACGTGGCGCGCACTTCAAACTTGTGCGACACCACAGTAGTGCATCGTTATCAGAGCCTGTTCTGTTGATGGTACAAATGGAGCAGTCTACTGTCTGTCGAATCTCTGGAAGCGACTGCCAAGAAGCGGTTCCTTCATCTTCGGAATCAAATCAAAGTCACAAGGACTTTGAGTATGGTGGATGGTACAGTACTTCCCAGTCCCATCGACCGACCAAAGCAGCCACAGCTTGTACTGTATGCGCCCACCCGTCGTCATTCAAAAGAATGGGTGGGTTGCACAGAAAGTGTTCAAAAATGTTGAAATGTTTGTTAAGCTTAAGGGACATAACTTCGAGGTCATCGGTCCCTAAATTTACAAACTACTTATGAACTAGCTTATACTAAAGACGACACAAACATCCATGCCCCTGACCGTAGCAGCAGAAAGTGTTGTCGCTTCTTTCGCAACGCTTAAGTCCCTGTGACTTTCATTTGATTGCGAAGATGAAGGCACCACTTCGTGGCATTCGCTTTAGAACTGTTACAGAGATTCGACAGGCAGCAGACTACTCTGTTGGCACCATCAAGAGAACAGGCTCTGCTAACGGTATACTATGTTTCCACATCGCTAGCAGTGGGTTGTATGTACATAACGCTGGTGACCACTTTGAAGGACAGTGAATGTTGCCAACATGAAACGCTTTTGTATCGGTTGTGAATAAATAGTTGCCAGTATTTACGTTCCAACCCTTGTATGACCTTCGTATGACCTTCTAAATGTCTGTTTGTAGCTCAGCAATGGTTTTGGGGTTAATACTGTTCCCCTTGTCTTTCATATAACCAAAAGAAAGGGAGTAACCTGTGATCAGATCCAGGAACATGACGACCAATCAAGAACTATGCCAGAGGTCTCTTGGTAGCCTAGAACCTGAATGCGGCCCCCAGAATGGACCTCCAGAACATCAAACACTATCCTGCTCCGATAGGGTCGACCTCCATCTTGCATGAACAACATATTGTCAAAATCAAGACCACTTTGGATAATGGGGATGAAATCATCTTCCAAAACGTTCCTGTACCGTTCGGAAGTCACTGTACCATCAGGGAATATGTCACCGATTATTCCGTGGCTGGATATTGCACACCACACAATCATTCGTTGAGGGTGAAGAGACATCCCTATCTCGAAATGTGGATTCCCGTTCTACAAATGTGCCAATTTTGCTGATTGAGAAAGCCATCATCACACGGTTGTACCGCGTGGTCTTAGCCATCTTACAAAATTACGACAGCTGATGAAACCTGGGAAAGGTGTTTTTAAGATACCGTTTGGGTGTGTACAGTTTTACATCGGGCAGACAGTCTGCACTATTGAACAGCACTGTGTTGAACACGAAAGGTAAGTCCGTTTACGTTATCCCGAGAGATCAGCAATTGCGTAACATGGTCTGGAAAACTAACTTCTCATTGCGTTCGACGACATATCAGTAATTACAAGAACAATTTTCTGGGATAGCGTAATAAAAGAGGCTATCCAAATTAAAGTTTGGGAAAGAAGTCTTTATAAAGACGAATGTTCAAATGTTTGTTAAGCTTAAGGGACTTAACTGCGACGTCATCAGTCCCTAAATTTACAAACTACTTATGAACTACCTTATTCTAAAGACTACACAAACCTCCATGCCCGAGGGGGATTTGAACCCCCGACGGGGAACGGCCACGTGCATCGAAGCACAGCGCCTCAATGCGCTCAGCCTCGGCTTAATAAGACGGCTAAACACATCTTGGGACCCGAACATCGGACGGTTGAAGCGGGCACGGCAGACACGCGAGCAAAACATTACTACATATGCCGATGCCCTGAGCACCAGTGAAATCACGGGAAGCCGAGCAGCTATATAAGGACGACGGCAGCAATTATACGAAAATCAGCACTTGATAATAACCGAGTTGATCCCGGCCGACAGCTCGTAGATCCCAAACCACTTTACGCGACTGGAAACCCCGAGAGAATTTTATCAGCAAAACTTGCTGCGAAACTATATAATCAAACATTTCTGGAAATTACCCTCTGTAATTACTGTGTAATTCAAACCGGAGAATAATTATTGATTTACCGGTCAGGTGCTAAACCTTACTTACCTACTGTGCGAACACTTGCGACTTCATCCAACTACTGTATTTGATAAGAACGTTCTTGATTCTTGTTCAAACGGGGCACAATAATTCCAAGCTGGACACGTAGCATGAGCAAATTTAACTGTACCATGTCGGTGAACGCTGCAACACCAAGCGAAAATCCATTTAACAGGAATAATTTAAATGCTCATAACACACTGTACATTAAATTTATTAATGGAATCGATAATTCAGCTAACTTTACTGTCAAATGTATCTAACGATACGCTGAATTATTAATGTTGGGTTAGATATAAGAGAACGTTAACTTCACAGGGACGCAGGATAACCAGTAATGTTACAGCCATGCTGTTGCTTTCGAATAGAGTACATAGTATGCTTTCTGGTGGTTCTTATGTCTATCGAATGAAATAATTTTTAAGCTTCTCGTGTCTTCTTATTGAATCCAAAGCTCCACGATGGAGGAACGGTATCGCCATAGCTCATACGTTTGATTACGGTAATCCAAAAGTTAGTTTGGTATTCAGTATGTTCTCGAAAAATCGGTTTCGTGCCTTTACGAAGGAGAATTTTACATTCTGTGTTTTTGGTGAAGCATTGTCTTGTAGAGCTAGGCACATCGTATGTGACGCACTGAACGTACCTTCGTTTATTACCAGTCAAACCTAACGTGCTTAATGAGGATTATACCTGGCTTTCTCAGTGTTGCACCGCTACCTATCCTGAACATTCCGGCGTTACGCTGTAGTTAGATTCAGTATTCCTCTGCCCGACCTACACGGCTATTTCTTTCTTTCGTCGTGACCAGTCTAAGAGGAGATTACAAGATTTAATTACACTACAGGCCATTAAAATTGCTACACCACGAAGAAATGCAGATGATAAACGGACAAATATATTATACTAGAACTGACATGTGATTACATTTTCATGCAATTTGGGTGCATAGATCCTGAGATATCAGTACCCAGAAGACCATCTCTAGCCGTAATAACGGCCTTCATACTCCTGGGCATTGAGTCAAACAGAGCTTGGATGGCGTGTACACGCACAGACGCCCATGCAGCTTCAACACGATAATACAGTTCATCAAGAGTAGCGACTAACGTATTGTGATGAGCCACCATTGACCAGACGTTTTCAGTTGGTGAGAGAATGTGCTGGCCAGGGCAGCAGTCGAACATTTTCCGTATCCATTAAGGCCCGTACAGGACCTGCAACATGCGATCGTGCATTATCCTGCTGAAATTTAGGATTCCGCAGGGATCGAATGGAGGGTAGAGCCACGGATCGTAACACATCTGAAATGTAAAGGCCACTGTACAAAGTGCCGTCGATGCGAACAAAAGGTGACCGAGACGTGTAACCAATGGCACCCGATTCCAACACGCCCAGTGATACGCCAGTATGGCGATGACGAATACACGCTTCCAATGTGCGTTCACCGCTATGTCGCCAAACACGGATGCCATCATGATGATGCTGTAAACAGAACCTGGATTCATCAAAAAAAAAAAAAAAAAAAAAAAAAAAAAAAAATGACATTTTGCCATTCGTCAACCCAGGTTCGTCGTTGCGTACACCATCGCAGGCGCTCCTATCTATGAAGCAGCATCAAGGGTAACAGCAGCCATGGTCTCCGAGCTGATAGTCCATGCTGCTGCAAACGTTGTCGAACTGTTCGTGCAGATGGTTGTTGTCTTGCAAACGTCCCCATCTATTGACTCAGGCATCGAGACGTGGCCGCACGATCCGTTACAGCCATGCGGAGAAGATGCCTGTCAATTCGACTGCTAGTGATACGAGGCCGTTGGGATCCAGCACGGCGTTCCGTATTTCCCTCCTGAACCCACCGATTCCATATTTTGCTAACAGTCATTGGATCGCAACCAATGCAAGCAGCAATGTCGCGATTCGATTCACCGCCATCGCGATAGGCAGCAATCCGACCTTTATCAAAGTCGGAAACGTGATGGTACGCATTTCTCCTCCTTAAACGAGGAACCACAACTATGTTGACGCCGGTCAACTGCTGTTTGCGTGTGAGAAATCGGTTGGAAACTTTCCTCATGTCAGCACGTTGTAGGAGTCGCAACCGGCGCCAACCTTGTGTGAATGCTCTGAAAAGCTAATCATTTGCATATCGCAGCATCTTCTTCCTGTCGGTTAAATTTCGCGTCTGTAGAACGTCATCTTCGTGATATAGCAATTTTAATGGCCAGGAGTGTACTTCATTCATGAATGAAATAGAAAAGTCAGTGAATGATTTTGGCATCAGGAAACTATTACCATGCACCGAACAATTCCTTTCAGAAAACGCATTGAGCACAGATGTACAACTTCGTGTACAGCTTGAAAGTAGATGGCAAACCAAGAGCCACATATTATGATAGGAGTGGTGGAACATATACGAGTAGATGTGACATACACAGTGTCCAGATATAAACGAATCTTTGCTGCAATATATAAAAATGTCTCTCCTGGAACATGTAGCTGTCTTACACATTCATAACGAACAATGAGAAGCAAGTAAAACGTATAAGAATACTGTTCAAATAGGAGCGTACAATTTTTCTTTCTATGTAGGTTTTACGAATATCACAAAAAGATGATGATATGTACAATTATGTTAATGAAAATGACGATTAGGGGTAGGCCTACATTCGTATCACACAACGTGTTAAGGATATTGTAACACACTGTCAGCAGAGGCAACCGCCCGATGAGGAGTGGATGGAATGGTGGCTGCCATCAAATCACTTGAGTCTTCAGATTTCATACTGTACTTATATTCCACATCCTATTTCTAACTTACGTTTTACCTCTTTATTTCAATGATTATTGTACAATTTCTCTTCTTCCACTTCGATGTAGTACTCAGGCCCTTTGAAGACTAGAGTACGAGTATTTTTTTGTTAGCGTATGTAATTTTTATACTGTCTCCGTTTATTTGTGTCATGGACGAAATGCGCACCATAAAGAAGATAATATTATCCTCTTTGAAAACTCTCTAACAATGCACTTTCATACATGTACTGAAAATGTTCAAAACACTGTTTCCTAAATATTCCAAACTTAAGACATATGTGTGACTCCTTGTGAATTAATGCGAAAGTCGGTAATTTCCTAGAAGCGTTGTCTCTCAATATGGTAACGATATATATCGCTGCAATCAGACATATCGATATGGCTGTGCGAGCGATATATATTTAAAAAGTGACATGCTCGCGTTGGGCAAAAAACGGATGAATCTGAAGTCGTATTTTTATGCGGGTAGTGAACAAAATATTAAAGAATATTACAAATACTATTTTGAGGCAGCTTACCTTATTGATAAGTGATGTTTTCTTCGAATGTTTTTACTGGTCACTGGTTCCTGCTTCCTTTGTATTATCGGGTGAACTATATGATGCTGGAGAGAGACCTGTTTTACCTTAGCCGGGATAAACTCTTGATATGGCTTTGCAGAATATAGGCAACATTTCACATGCGTTGGTTTTTCCTGAAAGTCTCAAAATATGGAAATACAGAAATTGAAACAGATACATTTCATAACTGTCGCCAGGTCTTCCCTCTTTTTTAATTGTTTCTTTGACAGATTTCCACAGCCTTTCAATGTTCTGGGAGTGCACTGAAGGATCAAAATATTTGTAATTCTATCGGACCAAACTGCGTGGTCATCAGTCCGTAGCTTACAAACTACTTAAACCTAGGTAAACTAACCTAAGGACAACACACACACCCATGCCCCAGGGAGGACTCGAACCTCCACGGCGAGCAACCGCGCGCTCCGCAGCGAGACGCTTTAGACCGCTCGGCTACTCCACCGCGGCACTGATGGATCATCGGAGGAAACAAACTCAACGGCATTATTTACAAATTCGTGGTCTATACCGTCTTTCTTTAAATTTTGGTACGATTTTCAACCGTCGGTAATCACTTTTGTCCCTGGCAAAATAAACTACTTTATTAGTGGTACAAGTGTTGCTTTCGACCTTGATTTCACAGTCTATGCCACCGAAAACCCATATATGTTCCGTTTCCTTCTTGAACTTTCGTCCTCTTCCGTATTTTCTTGTTGAGATGTTGGTTTCATCAATCTCTACAACTTTTCCTGCCCCACCAATAGGAATACTGTAGTTTGTCACAACCACATAACAAATTTCGCGACAGAAGCCGTAATAGTCGCAAACGGTATTAATACTAACATCAGTCTCTGCAGTGCAAGCTTCTAATGTATATTGCCGTATCCAACACGCAACTATTACGAGAGTTTTCTCAATACTTAGTTTTGTGTTGGCAAACCAAGTGTTCGTCCGAATGGATGTCCTTTTTATGCACTTCGAACAAATGAGTTCGTAAGGGAAATCAGGCCACGAAGCTTTCTTCTGAAGTTTAACAGTCCCTTCAGTGCCACAGTCCACACATCGCCTACACTCACTATTAGTCAAAAGTTGCAATTCCCAGCAGAACTGAATACACTTCTTCACAGAAGAAATCCCCGGAATCAACTCGCGCCACGATAATTTATCCAAACCAACAAACTAACAACTGGCGAACAATAATCAGAACACGCGACAAATTAATTCCGAACAACGAAATGTCTAATTCCCGATTTCTTTTGTTCTTCGCGCGCGCGTCACTTTTTCGACATATCTCGCTCGCACAGCTATATCTATATGTCTGATTGCAGCGATATATATATCGTTACAATTTCGAGAGACAACGCTTCTAGGAAATTACCCGAAAGTCATTCAAAATCTGACACTTTGTAAACAAGCAATGGAGGTATTCGTAAGGGTAATTAAATGAAACTAAGTAAATAGGTTCGAGAGCAAGCAATGGCAAAACATGTATGTGGCCGTGATATTCAAATAGGTGAATCCATGGAAAATGAACCAAAATATAGTGAGGTGTTGTGACTGGAAGTGCAGAGACGATCTGAGACAAACATACACTGCAGCACAATGTAGCTCAAGACCATAACCAATGTAGGAAGTCTTTAAATATCAAGTGGCTGATAATGAAAATTTGTACAATATCTACGGCATTTATAATATATCACATTTAAAAAAAAACCTTTAACATTCCGCAAACAGGGCAAAGTGGATGCATTATACTCTCTCAGAAAACGTTGAGTGCGAAATATCACCTACTCGGGTGTGTAGTCTGTTTTCTTTCTCCACAAATTCACTCTTTTCACTTGAGCGAACATTAATTTCCTGTTGCATCGACACTGTAAATAAGTTTTCTGACGCCTGATTGTGGTCGACGTGGACGGTCTTCCCGGAGGACGGGGAAATTGGAAGGAGATGCAGCGGTTTGTGCTGGCGTTAATGAGGGAAAGTTTTCAATAGGCCGCCGCTCTTCTGTCTCCCATCAAGGAGATCAGTGTGCGCGATAAATTAATTGCTGGTGTCTGGCGACCAGGCGGAAGCGAACGTCCATATTTTGCTGTCGCGCGGGGAGAGGGCGCAAGAGACTGCTGTTCGTAGCCCGTCACACGATTACGTCGCCAGTAAGCTGTATAGCTGCAAATGTAGAGCGGAGAAACGCCTTGTAATATTTTACTTGTGGGCACCTAGCGCTTCATTTACACTCCATAACGCTGACCCTTTTTCTTGTTGACGTTAATTACATCCATCTGGTTTAAAGGAATTCTGCTCTTTATTATGCACTGAAACGCATATAGTAAGATTGCACCTAAATAATTTCATCATGGGCTGAGACAATAGGCTATTTTCCCATATTAAAAATATAGTTCACGTTGTTGTTATTCCGATTATACCATTTTTTGTCATGACTCTTATAAAAGTCAGTTATTTTTATGTAATTTAAGCCTAAAATCATTAAAATTCGAGATTAGGTTACATGATCGAATACCCTTTGTTATTGCCTGATGCTCTGATGACGTCACACTACAAGAGAAATAAGAAGCTATATGTGTCTTACAGCAGTGTTAGTGAAAGTTACTACATATTTCCTTACTTTTTCTGCATAATGGAAAACGCATTTACAACTTTTATGTTAGAATGGAAAAGAATTTTGCGAACGTTGACAGTGGAATCCCTCCAAAAGTTAATGCATTTAGGGTACTTTTGTTATTCGAAATGAATCGAGATGTCGGAAATAAGAACAGTGAAAACAGTGTTCCAAGTAAAATATGCTTACAATTAAAGCTCACTATTGTTTGTTGGTGTCAACAGACTGCCTCTAAAGATCAGGACTATCGTACAAAATAAACGTGTGTCAAACAGGATATTCTCATGGAATCATTCTTCGTTTTTCTGTCAATATATTTCACTTTAAAGCTACCATTTATTAGTGGCCACTGTAAAGATTACATGGTAAGTGCGCATCAATATATTTACAGTTCAAAAAATTCAAATGTTCAAATGTTTGTTAAGCTTATGGGACTCAACTACGGGGTCATCAGTCCCTAAACTTACAAACTACTTATCAACTACCTTATACTAAGGACGGCACAAATATCCATGCCCGAGGGGGGATTCGAACCCCCGACCGTAGTGGTCGTGCAGACCGTGACTAGAGCGCCTCAGTCCCCTCGGCCACCGCGGCCGGTAGTTACAGTTCGTAATCAGATTAATGCGTGTGTATAAGTAAATTAATTTTGCGGTCTATTCACTTTCCTTAAACCATTATACATTATTTTCATGCTGCTTGATTACAAAGAAACTTGTCAGGTTAAAACGAAACTTGGAAGGCTAAGGAAAGGTGAAAATTGGAGGACAACTATTTTTACTTAGGTGCCAAGAACAAGTATTTTCCAAGAGAAGACACTTGATTTCTTCAAGTAGTTTCATCTGCTGGAACAACTGATATCACATTTATTTCGTATCGCAAGTTTTAGCGTGTCTGACTACGAATTCCGTGTATCTTGTTCAAGCTCAAGTCCAAGGTAGTATTTTTCTCCCTTTAATTTTAGCGACAGATATGGTATTGTGAAACAGAATTGGATAATTGACGAAATAAGTAGGTACTTCAAATTTCTTCAAATAGTAACAGTCAACAGATTCATTCAAATGACGTTTTAGAGACACAAAACGATGTATCTAACACAGAGGGCTCTTCAGGTGGAAAAGTAAATATCTTAGCGGTGGTAGTACAGACGAGTTTCAACACAATATGCAGTCTAACATATGATACATTTTTTTGAGTTTTTAGTATGTAACGCAAACAAACTTGAAGCAAAGCAATTTTAATTAATTCTTCCGTCACTTCTTGTGATGACATCATACTGAATTAAAAGCACTATTTTCTTTATCTTCCATGACTTCCTTTTTATTTTGTTAACCGGTTTTCAGCTTACAATGCCATCTTCTCACTTTAAACACATTCAGTAATGCGCAGACATCATCAAACACGAAAACGGGGGAAACCGTGTCACGCGTAGGTTGGGAAAGATTGGTGTCCATACTAGACATGTGCATATTTTGAGTTTTGCCGGCACGTACTCGCTCCAGCGTCCCGCACTCTGCTTTTTGGAGTTTGAATGCTTGGAGCGGGCAGGCTTTGCTCGATCGAGGCGGCAACAGCAGAAGCCGCGCAAAGCTTTTGACACGAAAGAACATTTTTAAACCGTTGAAAGTGTCAAAAGTCAAGTACTTCATCTGTAGAAGATAATTTAATCTTCAATTTACATTTGGGTGCCTGGCAGATGGTTTATCGAACCGCTTTCAAAATATTTTACTACCGTTCCATGCTCTGACAGCGCGGGAAGAGGGGGCACCTAAATCTATCGGAGGAGAAAGATGGTGAAAGAAATTACGCAAATAAATCTTGCCGCAAAAAATAAAGCTCTTCTTTTAATGATTTCCATCCAAAATAGTGGATCACTTCTATGACACTCTCACGTATCGCGATAATACAAAACGAGCTTCCGTCCTTTGTAATGTTATATTCTCCGCCAGTTTCACTTTGTGAGGATTCCACAAATAGGAGCAATACTCCAAAAATGGACGGACAAGTCTAAGGTAGGCAGTTTCTTTCGTATGAATGTTGCTTCTTCTAAGTATTCTTATAATGAAACGTAACCTATGGTTCGGCTTCCACACAATATTTTCTGTCTGTTCTTTCCATTTTAAGTTGTTCGTAATTGTTACTCCTAGATATTTAGTTGAATGTATGGCCTGTAGATTTGACTTATTTATCGTGTAACTAAAGTTTAACGGATTTATTTCAGTGGTTCACCCAAATGTAAATTGATCGTTCATATGTTCATTCTTACAGAGAAGATTTATAGTTTCCAGAAGTATATCAATACTGGAGTATTGAACGTATTCCAAAATTCTTCAAATTACCGAGTCAGAAATGAAGGCCTATAGTTTTTCGCATCTGCTCGGCGAATAGCCTACTTTATTTTTCAATTCTCAGGAGCACTTCGCTCTTTTAGAGAGCTACTGCACAACGTTCAAAGAAAGCGAACAAGTTCTTTGGCATATATCGTGTAAAATTGATTTTCTGTGCCTTTAGGTATAGCGGCCTTTCCTCTGTCGAGTGACTACATATTGTCTTCTATCCCTTTGACATGCATTACAATGTCTACCATTTTGTCATCCGTGCGACGGTGTATAAGACGAACTGCAGTGCAAACTTCGTGTTTGAAACAGATTTGGTAAGAGACATTTAGTATTTCGGCCATTTGTGTGTCATCCTCTGTTTCAGCTCCATTACGGTCACAGAGTGTCTGGACACATAGTTTCGACCCGTTTACCGATTTGACGTACGCCAAAATGTGTCAGAATTTTCTGCAAAGTAGATACATAGAACTTTGCTATCGAAGTCGTTCAACGCCTCTCGCATGGCCCTCCTTACTCTAATTTTGGCATCGATTGATTTTTTATTGTCTTTAAAACTTTGTCTGCATTTGAATATGCATTTAAGTTCTATCTGCTTTCGTAAAGGTTTTCTAACTCGGATGATCTTTCCCATCTCCTGACCTTCGTCCATTGATGCTAGAGACGAAAATTTCTTGTTGAGCAGCCAGGTACAGTGAAATCTGTACCTTTTCGTATTTGCTAAACAGGAGATTCGTCCTTCCTTTCGTGATATTTCCTTTCACACTTGAATTCATTGATACTAGAACGACCTCATGATCGCTGCTTCCCTGTTATATGCTAACTAAATCGAAATGTTCGGGTCTATTCGTTATCAGCAGATCTAAGATGTTATTTACACGAGTAGGTTCCCTATTTATCTGCTCGAGGAAGTTTTCAGGTAAAATTCTTAAAACAACATCACTCGATTCTCTGCCCAGCAGCCCTTACTAAACAAATCTCCAACTATAACGTTACCACTAAATCCACGGGACGTACTTTTCCTTTACCAATGCTGCTGAGCCAAATGGTCTATAAAAACACGCAGTGACCTAGTTGGGGCCACTTTTAATCCTGACATTCCAAAAATTATTTCACATCCGGATATCTAATAATTTCACTCTATACAATCGTATTTTTATCGCTATAAAACGCCTCCCCTCAGTATTCAGCCCATCGGTGCGATGTACGTTCCAGTCTGAGTTTAAGATCTCAATACTACTGCCATATGGTTCCAGGTAGCTTCCAATTCCTCGTAAAATGTTGACATTTTGACGACTTAAATGTGAGAGCAGTTCTCGGATCTTTCCACTGATGTCCCTACAGTTAATTATCAGTATATGTATCTTCTCTTTCTTCTTTCTCTTGTGCCGAATGCTGCTCTGTCCAAAAATATCAGGGGTCTTACCGACCCTATGGTGGGATTGTACCATCCTAAAAAAACCATCATTTGCTTTACACACGTACTCCGCTAACCTAGTAGCCGCCTTCTACGCTTAGTGAACGCCAGATCTTTTCAAGGGGATCAGACATTTCTCCACACGATAGCATAGGCCGTTTCATCCAAGATCGCCACAGAATCGTTTGAGACTCAGTTCTAAGACTACCTGTCAGATCTTAATGAGAGAACAGCCATCGCTTTTGAGAACGATTCTATTTTTTTTAGCTCTGCTTCTATACCGCGCGGAAGGCTAGCTGTCTTCACCAAACCCGCCAGCTGCCTGGAGGGGTGCTTGGTGCCTCCATCAACAGCGGCCACGCCTGAGACCTATTGCTGATGCATAAGGGGGCTTTCTTACTGACAGTTCCCCTTTTTCGCCTTCGTCCTTGATATTAGCGAACACATCACATTTCGCCAATCAAAGTCAGGCAAATGTCGACTGACAGGAAGTGGGAAATTGAAGGCTCAGTAGCATCAGCGATCGTAAGTGTTTGTAAGTGTCACAATGGCCACCAGATGTACCCTATCATTCGCCTCAGGTGCCCGGGTAACACTGAATCGCAGAGCATCAGCCTGAAACCTGTTCAACGTGCCCAACACAGACTGCAGCTGCTTACGATCAGCAGTCAGTTCCTTCTGAATGTTTTTCAAATGTTTGTATAGCTTATGGGACTTAACTACGGGGTCATCAGTCCCTAAACTTACAAACTACTTATGAACTACTTACGAACTAGGACGGCACAAATATCCATGCCCGAGGGGGGATTCGAACCCCCGACCGTAGTGGCCGTGCAGACCGTGACTGGAGCGCCTCAGTCCCCTCGGCCACCGCGGCCGGCCAGTTCCTTCTGAATACGTGTACAACAGGTAAAGTAGCTAAACATTTCTATCAAGCTGCGTTCTTTAATTTAACGTATGAACCAAACACGCGAGAATAAAGCCCTTAGAAACGATGAATTTAAGAACTGACAAAGAAAAATAGAGTTAAATTAGACGTATTAAACATGACTGACTGCTAAATATTTAAAGCAACGGTATGGTGTTTCTATTTTTTTTTTAATAATAAACGTTTTAGACGAAAACTCTACAGAACAGTATGCAGCAATTACGTGAGCATGAAACTCTTAAAAACGGAAGCACAAACGAAATTTACGAGTTGACAACTGAGAAAAATGCTGAGAGATTTAACACAAACGGCGTGTAGGACAGGAACTGACAGCTCAATTTTGAACCCACGGTCTCTTACTTCTTTTGAAGGTGAAAGACACGCTCTGACACACGTCTCATGGAGTTCCGTGAGTTGTCTTTCTAAATTGAGATATAAAATTACTATTGTGTAATCGGTATAGAAGATTATGAATCAAGGTTTTATGTGTAGTCGTGTCATACTGATCAATCAAGTATTCTTTAAGAGACTATACCATACACCACTGGAACGAAAGAATCTTGACACCCCCACGCAATGCTGAATTGCCCCTAGATGTCACAGGAAGCTGATCCGCCAATGTCGAAGGTGACTGTTACCTTTGGTAAAGTGATGTTAGTAGAGAAGCAAATTTGGTCAGGCAAGAGAGCATAGATATTTCTAACCTGGACTTGTCATTGTATATCACCCGAGTAACAAATCCATCTGGGACATTTGAGTCCCACTGAAGCTGCCTATTGAAGGATCAAACACAGCGAAGTAATGTTCAGGAAGACGTCAAGAATCTACCGATGAGGAGCGCCATGATAAAACCCGATGTCCTGCTAGCAGTTGAAAATCGTGACTTACTATGGGTCCCACAGCTCTTCTATATCACACATTTATGTAGCTGCTAAGTAACTCCTGGGGTAATGGACAGAGTCGCGCAACTGGACAGTGTTATTCGGAGATAAGAATTGCGATTTACCCTGCAAAAATCTGATGGAAGTGGTTGTTTTTCGCAAATGCCTAGAGCCAATTAACTAGCACCAAGTACAGTAAATTACAGAGAAGATTGTGGCACTGAGCAGGAACGTTTTCCGCTTGCGGTTGTAGTCCTCTTAATGATTTAATGGAAAAGCTAAATGCTGGAGGAGATAACCATAATTTCGATATTTAGAACGCCATGCAGTTAAGTAAAGTCCAGAGACGATGATTTTATCAGCATAACACGGTTATGATAAAACAGCACATGTAGAACAATTGATTGTGGATAATAAGATTCCTGAAGGACTCACTTGCCCATAGTCTCGACCTGAACCCACCGAAACACTGCCGAGACGAAATAGAACGTCCATGTTACTACAGTTCTCAGCATCAAAGGTTCTTTGGTTTGTGTACTACAATTCCCACAAAGATATTCAGTTACCTCTTTTAAAGGGATAAGAGGGTTTATAAGTGCATGTTGTCAACAAGAACTTTTACCAACCGTTTAGTAATAGTGGGAGTACGGGTATGCATACCTCTAGCCAGTCTTCCAGTCACGTCACAACATCGATGTGCACGGCTGGTGCCGTCGGAGAACCACTTGCAAGACAGAATGGCGGGCCGTGGTCTTAAGTGATGAAAACAAATTCTGCATGTTCGGAAGTGATCATCGTTTATGCGTGCGACGTAGGCCTGGAGAGCGATGTCTCGTAGAGGGTATTTGACAGAGGAAAAAGCAGGTGTGGCAGACTTATGAAGTGAATCTTAGTGATTGATTTACAGTTTAAGTAGAAGACTCCTCGTCAAAAGTATTGATTAGGGAGATTGGTATAACAGCCTGAGACCTAGTCGGCACCTGTAGATACTGTACAGCATTGCTTTTCAACCTATTTGAATATACGAACCCAGCTCCCAAGAAAAAATATTCTGGTGGACCCTCTCCCCACTTCGACCTCCCCGAACTGTAAATTAATTGTGTGTGTGAACTCAGTCAGCGATTTTATATTTTATTCTGTTGATACAAATTTCTACTAAAACCAAAGAAATGACAGTATTCTACGTTATAGGATGAAGTTATAGGTTTTTTTTTGTCTGGAATGGAACATATCACCCTATATTTAACATTAATTCCGACAAAATTTATATGGTGGTGACGAGTGCTTGGCGTTGCAAATAAGATTCGGGAGGGAATTATGCTCGTTAAGTCCCACTGTATAGGCAATTTCTAAAGAAGTTGAGTTTTTTTTTTAATTTCTCAAGATTGCTTATTGCCTCTCGTTAGTTATCGATTGGTTCCTGAAAGCAGTTTTCTTGGTCTTCGTTTTTTCATCGTTAACATGGCGTATTTATTATAAAAAGTTCTATTCAAATTAGAATGAATGATATAATGGAATTACGTAATTTTACTATAAAATAAATTTCACTTTTCTTAGGCAATTTTTGTATTGAGGACCCTCTGGTACCCACACATGCACTGGGTTGGTTGTTATTGGTGCAATTCTTCATCCTTCGACCGCGACCTCCAGAGAAAGACTTTGCGAACCCCCTGGGGATCGTGACCTACAGGTTGAAAAACACTGCTGTACGGGATGCCTCGTCTTCCACTGAACTATCACCTGCAGTGAAGTGGACGAATAATGACAGATCCCGTACTTTACGCTAAGGATACAGAAGCCACATAAGAAAACAGTACTCGGGTTACTTTTGATGTCTGCTACACGACTTACGGGCGTTATCCCAACATATCATTTACTTGTGGTTGTAATCGCTTGAGAGGATTAAGGGCTTAAGAATGCCAGCCGTCTCATCCAGTGTTCGAGAACAGGATTCACAGTGCGGCTGCTTACACTGGGTGCAATCTTTTACAGAGGGTAAACGAATAACTGTAAATTAACCTTGCTGGTTTTATTTTAATCTGTCACACAAATAATACCAATTTTCTTTAAGAAAGAAGCGGTTAACATAAAAGATGATTTTCCCATTAAGGCAACAGGAAAACCTCTTGTAAAACTTACTAGTTCGCAAAGAAAATAACATTAATTTGCAAGAAATGTAGATACCATGCACTTCTTTAGAAAGGGAAACGTGTAACATGGTGAATTAGCCTGGTGGGGCTCTATAAAACAATTTACAAAACGTGAAAATAAAAACCATAAACCAATGTTTATATACAAAATAAATTTATCTTCCGAATCCAGGACCTAATATCTCGGGTGTGTGTGTGTGTGTGTGTGTGTGTGTGGGAGGGAGGGGGTGCTCGCAAGTTTGGAGGGGGGGGGAGTCATTGGCCAAGGGGGCGGGGGCACCTGTGGCAGTAACTAAATTACAATCGCCGATTTACTGTGACTGTATTATGCTCACAAGAATGCTAAGTTATTAAATTCTCAATAATATGCTTTTGTTCACATTGATATACTCTTGTAAAGGGTGTAGAACTACAATGATCAGCCCCATCATCATCATCATCTACCGGTTAATGTTATAAACCCGTCCAAGTGACAGCAGAATTACCTGATGAAGACTGGAAGCTGGTCAGACTCATGCACGGTTTATGTAGTATCATGGAGTGTGCTGACCGTGTACAATGGACAAGGCGCACGATCTATCTGAATGTGGCAGAGGGGAGATGGTCCGAAGGCATCGAACGAGTATTTCGGAACGGCGCGACTTGTCATGTGTTGAGTGCTGTGATGATTTTCTTGATAAGGTGGTGGAACCGAGGTACAAACTCCGAGGGGTTGAGTGTCCAGCCGTCATTACAGATGTCTGACACCGTAGGATGGGCAGACGTCAAACAGCAAATGCGGCAAACTGCTGCGGAACTAACATCAGATTTTAACGCTGGTCAGGGAACAAGTGTGTTTGAATATATTTGAATATACAGCGCAACGAACACTCGTAATGATGGGACTCCCGCAGCCGATGACTCGAGCATGTGCCAATGTTAACACCACGATGTCGTCAACAACGATTGAAACTGGCACATGGCCATCGTCACCGGGGGAGAGAGTTGCATGGTCTAATGAAACCCGATGCCTTGTTTATCATGCCGAAGACAGTTTATTCAAACACCTCTTTGAGACTTGTACTGCCGAATGGAGAAAATATGGTGAAGGTTCAGTTTGTCCTAGGAAACATTCACTTGGCCATTCTTGGTTTCAGGGGAGCTCGTGCAAAGCGCCATGGCGGCCAAGAGGTGTCGTGAACTGGTTGCAGTCCACGTACACACATTCATGACGTTAACGTTTCGCAAGGGAAGGCCATTTTCCAACAAGATGACGTGCTACGTTACAAGGCCATGAGTGTGAGATGGAGGTTCAAGGACGTCTCACCTCCTCCCCACCCTTCAACTCCTCAAATCTTAACCCGACCGAACACATTTGGGATGACACTGAATCTGGCAACAGATTTTATCGTACCATCACAGTAACTTACAAGAATTAAGTGAGATGTATATGCTGATGTAGCAGCTCCCTCCACCGACCCAGGCCTCATTGCTTCCATGACAAAGGCCGACATGCCGGCTACTAGGTATTTGGTCATAATGTAACGGCTGTTCAGTCTATTATTCGATAGAAAATGTTAATAGGTAGCTAATCCTGATTTGCTATGAAATGAGATTTACACAAGAGTAGTAAATAATGAAAATTTTCAGAAGAAGAAAGTGTCGAACATTCTTTAAAATACATTTATTTCCCACGTATAAATAAAATGAAACAACGAAATTATTGTTTTTACGAATAGACCTAAAGTATTACTATTATTAAAATAACACCTTAAAATTTAGAGATTAGCGATTATACTGCAGTTTGATTTCGGCACTCGCGAATGTTCGAAATTTCACAATACATCGCGACATACACAAGAGGTAACGCAATCAGTGAAAGATGGCGCCGAAGTAATGTGAGCGGTAAAATATCAGAATCTAGAATTTCAAACCCGCTTACGCCTCCGAATACGGGGTGTCATGCTACGGAAAATTGCGAGTTCGGATTGTATATCTAAATAACTGGCGAATTACACGGATTTTATACTCAGCTGAAACGCTGACAGGATTTTCACAGGTGGTATGAAGAGGGAAATAGCAGCGTCAGTACATTTCAGTCAACACTGCGAAATATGTAACGCTACCAACTTGGCTCATGTATCAAATTCTTACCGACTTCGTTTGGATTTGTCCGAGTGGTTCTCCGCGTATGCTCACAACGTAAAGGCATCTCCTTCCTGTTGGTCTTGTTTAGTATTACCATTACTGCTGACGACTGGATACACTCACTTATATTTCGAGAGTCCGATCTTCTATAGTGTATATTTCATCCTGAGCTGGTATCAAAGACATAAAATATACAAATACGTAAGTCTCGCGACGAATTCCGTCTACTTAAAAAAAGTGTGAAATCTAATGCGGATCCATGACAGTTATTTTAGTTAGTGTTCATGAAACCATCTTTTCAATACTTGTAATAATTTGTTATCTAATTAGTTACTACCAAAATATATAGTGACTATATCAATGTTGTACATTTTCATTTCTATAAAAAGGTATAAGACTTGGAGATCGCATCATAATATAGTTCAGTCTAGAACATGGTCCTAATGGTAATCCTCCATGATCCCCTATTCAGTGCTAACATTGATGCCTCGTCTGATGTTAATCATATTGTTTCAAAACCATTTTGTGGGTTTTTATAGTCACGAACTAGATAATGAACCAGGAAAATGTATGATTGACCAGTAAGTGCTCCTAAGGGCTCGAATACCAGTAACTTCGGAATAAGTTTGGGCATCTCGGTTAGTCCGTCAACCATTAATGGTAAAACTCACTGGGATTCTGGTCGCTATAAATGTTATTAGGTGACTAGATGACAATTTATGACAAAAAATTTTAATATGTGCTTCCGTACATGCTAACTAAAGTAATAGATTTGGTTTTACATGAGATCTCAACACATGCAGCGGTGGCAAGAATGCGTAGCGAAACTTAAATGTTCGTACAGTCACCTTTATTGTGAGATCTGATTTCTTTTTTGTAGATCTGGCACGTCTGGACGGCAAGCGCTTCTACGTCTGTTACTTTCAGCTATTGTGAACTCGTGAGTTTTAATAAAAATGAAGTGGACATTAATGAAATGTAATCCACGCAGACTTCTCACTGCGAAAGTGCCGTGTGTAGTTGACCACTGAACACTGTCAACAAGTGTCCATCAGCGAAATTTGCAAACTTAGCTCTACACTTTTGTGTGCGGTAACAGCATGGGACAAGCGTGAATGAATGTATGTCACTGTAACATTGTACATCACCGGACTTGGTCAGAAAATGGCTTTTACTTACATGTTTGTTTATGTTCCACAGGAAGCGGCAAGAGTTTCTATGTTGTCAAAACATTCACATTCAATGCAAGTATTCCTGAGCGCTGCTCGAAATAAAAATGAGTCTGACCTTAGACTTAAGCCGTTTTTTATTTTTAAAAATCTCATTATACAACGAACAAGTTCCCCCCACCTAAAGCGTAATAGATCAGTAATATCTCACCTTCACCCTCAATATCAAATCCGTAATTCTGCCTTCCTTTCTCATGTGCGGCATACAGTCCACATTAACCAAAATATTTGAAGAAATGTGTGTAGCAGTTTATGAAGCAATCACTCAGCAACATACTCTAGTATTAAAAATACTTCACTCTCATCTGATTATACTTTATTATGTAAATACTTTTAGTTAGATAATCTACGAGGATGAGTCAGTAAATAAATCGCAGACTGAGGCAGACACACCAGTACTGCGTTTACAAGACTGAAAAAATGCTTTACTTTTCAGATGACTTCACCTGTAAATTTAAACACTCATCCCATCGTTCGAGAAGGCTCTAAAAGCCTGGAGCTTGGACTGTTTGAGGCAGCGTTTGCATCCTGTAAGTGACGCTCTTGAGTTGTAACTTTATTTGGTTCTTTAAACTGCTTCAACCCACAAGACGGATGTGTGCTAGTGGTAGAGAAATATCACTACAAATGTTCAAATGTTTGTAGAGCTTATGGGACTTAACTACGGGTTCATCAATCCCTAAACTTACAAACTACTTACAAACTACCTTATACTAAGGAGGGCAAAAATATCCATGCCTGAGGGGGGATTCGAACCCTCGACTGTAGTGGCAGTACAGACCGTTACTGGAGCGCCTCAGCCCCCTTTTTTTTTTTTTTTTTTTTTGTTCTCTGGGTAGTTCTCTTCGTTGCGGACGCTGATCGTTTTTGTTCGAGGTTGTTCGTTGAATATTTGGCTCAGCTTTTTTATTACAGAGGGCGTGGAGCCCTCTGACCGGGCGCGCTGAGCCACGGCGCCCGGCTTAAACTGCGTGGTCGTTAGTCCGTAGCTTACAAACTACTTAAACCTAGGTAAACTAACCTAAGTACAAACACACACACCCATGCCCCAGGGAGGACTCGAACCTCCACGGCGAGCAACCGCGCGCTCCGCAGCGAGACGCTTTAGACCGTTCGGCTACTCCACCGCGGCATCCCCCTCGGCCACCGCGGCCGGCAATACCACTACACAGCGTGCAGTACTGCCATGTTTATCTCAGTTTGCGACTTATTTACCGAACGACCCTCGTACTTTAGATGATTATTATTCCATTTTATATTCCTTCATTTTTGTAGGCTTCTTGTGAACAAAGTTTTTCTCAGAGGCATTGTGTAACAGTTTATGACAAGTCTGGTCGTTAAGTGTTCCTAAGGTGATTACATTCAGCTATTCAACCCATAACTCCAACACAGAAATCGACCGCTTCACCACGATACTATCAGCGATACGCAATACACTGTCCATTGTTACGATGCTGTTATCTTCTTAATTGAAAAGGAAAACGTATTGAACGTTCGAAAAGGGTACTGCTATTTGGGGATGTTTTACTTTTTCCTTTAATTACAGTCTAAATATTAACTAAATACAAAATTTTAAGTATTTGCGTCGGCAAGAAGTACGTTATAATTTTGATGACCCCTGAGTAAGCGACAAAATTACAAGTTTCGTCTGGCAATTCTTCGTTAAGTACAAGTTACAGCCGCGGCGGAGTGGCTGAGCGCATTAAAGCACTATGCTCCGATGCGCGAGGCCGTTACCCGTTGGCGCTTTGAATCCTTCCTCGGGCATGGATGTCTGTGTTGTCTTTAGTATAAGGTAGTTCATAAGTAGTTTGTAAGTTTAGGGACTGATGACCCCGCAGATAAGTTCCATAAGCTTAACAAACATTTGAACAATTTACAAGTTACAAAACAATAATATTTATGAATGTAGCTACTCACGGTAGGTCCTCTTTACCACAAACAAGTTAGCCGTCTAGATATATCCACAACAAAGCTACAGGGAGTCGAAACTGCCGTGGATGGCTTAGAGCAAAAGATGAAATGGCTGTCCTCTTGACTTGGCGGGGAACAATACATTTGTCGTCATATTATACGCTGTATGTTACAGTGCTATGAGTAATCTCGGGTAACTCTTCGTGACACGTTGAATGAATGTCAGTATCTTGTGGGCATTATTGCGTTCATGTGTTTTGTTTATTTACATGTTGTATGGCTACTAGTGATATTCTTGTATGAAGTCTAAAAAGTGAGTTTAACACTTACTGCCCACTTCTCGGTGAAAAATGTGGCACGCTGTTGACCAATTACTTAATTTTCTTCAAGTTAATTTTATTATCTTTTAGTTTCCTGATATCGCTGATATCGATTTTCACTAAAACGGAGACCACAAAAATATAGAATTTTATTATTTATTTATTTATTTATTGTATTTTTGGTACGTGAAGTTCAGAACTTAAGTAACAATCAGCCAAAGGCATTCGACGCAACTCTCAAAATTTCTCGAGTTTTGCAAGTACATGTAAGTTCAAGTAATTAAAACAGTTGCAACATCTGACAGTGTAGCTCAGGTAGTAGCGTTCTGGCCTCGCAACCATAGCGTCAGTGGTTCGAATCTCACTGTGACAGACACGTTGTTTACGGATTCAGTTATATAAAACATTTTGGGATCTCTAATTCCACCTGGGCTGGCCGCGGTGTCCAAGCGGTCTGCGGCGCGCCAGTCACGGTCTGCACGGCCACTACGGTCGGGGGTTCGAATCCCACATCGGGCACAGATATTTGTGCCGTCCTTAGTATTAGCTAGTTCATAAGTAGTTTTTAAGTTTAGGGACTGATGACCCCTAGTTAAGTCCCATAAGCTCTACAAACATTTGAACATTTTTTAATTCCACCTGTTGTGTCAGCTTTTGTTTATGTGTATGTAGAAGAGCTGAACACCTTGACGTCACCTGTAACGATGTTTGAATAGGTTAGCTCCTTGGAGAGCCGTTAGTAGCTATGGGGATGACTTCCCAGAAACGGCTTCGTAGCTCTTCACAGACTGAACAATCAAATACAACCATCATCAACTGACAGTGAAACAAATACTGTACAAAATGTAACTTATGTTTCTTTGATTCAAAACCATAAAATGTATAACCTTTTATAAAATACAGCAAATTTCGAATAAACAAAAATACGTGCATTTTTCGTAAAAATTACCATCAGATATTAAAAAATCGTATAAGTATTCGAACAAAACGAAAAAAAAAAAAAACTGTTACGGCGAGGTTCGAACAACTGACCCTTTGATTGAAAGGTCAGAACGCTACTATCATAGCTACACCGAAAGATGGTGCAATTGTTTTAATTATTGATACTTTTGTGTAGTTGCAAAATGTCAATGTCGATTTTCTCGAGAATTATTGAGAGTTGCGTCGAATGGCTTTGTCTCATTGTTATTTGAGTTCTGAACTTTACGTACAATAAACATAAAAAATTCTAAAATCCGGTACCTATGTGGTCTCCTTGTATGATAAGTAGTAAGTTTTGAACATAACAGAATTCTGTTAAGAGTACCAGGAAAGTAAAGAAATGTGAAAAATCTTGTGGTTTTTTTTTTCTCCATAATTCTAAGTACCTATTGAACTTCCCTCCCAGATATATTTTTTTTTTTCATTTTTTTTCTTTGCGGTTTCTGTACAGAGATTGTCAGTTTTGGCAGAAAGTAAGAAAGGTGTGCGTCAAAATTCGTTGTGTGGTTTTGGAGAGCGTTTTCGGGTGTGTTGCTCTGAACTGTTCAAAATGTTTGTATAGTCTATGGGACTTAACTACGGGGTCATCAGTCCCTAAACTTACAAACTACTTATGAACTACTTACGAACTAGGACGGCACAAATATCCATGCCCGAGGGGGGATTCGAACCCCCGACCGTAGTGGCCGTGGAGACCGTGACTGGAGCGCCTTAGTCCCTTCGGCCACCGCGGCCGGCCTCTGAACTGTGTTTAGTAGGTATGCAAGTGGGTGAATACCTGCTGTAAATAGTTTTGCAGTGAAAATGCCGAGATTAACAGGACATTTAAAAAGCTGTAGGACAAACGGAAGAAGCATGTTTGGAGGAAAGTTTCTGGCAAATGAAGAGGCTAGGTCTGAAGCACATAGTGAAGCTTGTTCCTTCCAGTGAGTGTATCCAAGAGGAAACTGAATACTAATGTAGACAGCAGCAGAAATGAGTCTGTAAACAGATAAGACCAATATAATCAGATATTTTACGTTGGTGTACTGTTAGATATTATTAAAAATTATATCAGTTAAGATTTGTAATCCGAACGACCTTGTGCTACAAGTCAAACTACAAAACTAAGGAATGCTGAAAGGGAAAAAAAATGCTTAAGAGATCAAACTTCAGCAGAAGAAATTGTAAAAATAAAACTATTTAATGAGACTGATGCAGCTGGGAATTTCTAAATAGGCAACAAAGTTTAAAGGTTCGTTTCTCAATTTTTATAAGTACCGTTTCACTTGTGGGATTTTTTTTTTATTTTTTTATTTTTTTTTATTTTATTTTTTATTTTTTTTTTTTTTGTTAAACGTAAGTATGCAGCTAAAATATTAATTTTTATATTACAGTTCTTTGCTTCCAAAATATTTTTAAATACTCAATAAAACCACTTTTAATAACCTGCAAGCGTTTCATGAAAATCTCTTAAGAATTTTCCAAGAAAAATATACCTCCAACTTTTAGTTTTGCAAAGGAAAACATACAACCCTTCGGGTTTCCTCAGGATTAAGAATGCAACAGATGACAGATAATCCATTACATTATTATAAATTTTACTTTCATTAATATTGTAGTAAACGACTATACGAACGTAGGAAATAGATTACTACAGGACGCTGCAGGCTAAAACCTGACAGCTATAAAGGAAAGAAATCTTTAATAGTTACAAACAAGATTGAAAAAGAGCTTAAAACCGACCGACACTCCTTTAGCCTCGGAGTAAAGCGCAGATAGATTACTTGACAACCGATCAGGGGCTTTTATTATTTCGGATAGAGGTTTAAGGGCTTTTAATCTCGGCTGTATTTGGCGATGTAGTATCAGCGGAGGACTTCGCTGCTGCTCGCGGGGGCGGGCGAGGCCTCGTGGGTGCGACGGAGTGTGAAGAGTCGGCGAAATTGAAAAGGACGACAATGCCGCCTTCCTCCCCAGCCCTCCGCATTTACACACAGCCGTCGAGGATGCTTACCTGACTGACACCGCCTCTTTGTATCACCTCGTTTTATATTATTACGAAACTCCCATCCTTAAGGACATCTTTCGAAAGACCGTAATAAGGTTCCTTCCGCGACAAAACAGCTTTTTCGTTCAGACTTTTATTGGCTCTGGCTTTAAATAGCGTCTCTGAGTGCCGGCCATAAACCGGGAGGGGAACTCCGAGGATTATCACTGCCGTCATTTATTTTTCCCATTAAAAAAGAGAAAAAGAAAGTGTGGCAACTAGAAGGGAGTAGACATCTCCAGAAAGTTGCCGCTTTTTTTTTTTAAGGTGGTAGACTCCCGCTCTCGACGGCAACTTTTTAATTCGTTTCCCTTCCTCTTCTCCTCCGCTATGTTTCCGGGACACGGATGAGGACCGCCTCGACGTAAATTACTTCCGAAATACAGAAACGGTGGCAGCGCGTACGGAGCGGCGATTCGATTCGTCCGCCCTGGTGACCGCAAACGGCGCGAGCACGCTTGTTCCTGCAGTTGCAACCTCAACAACTTCCAATTGTCAGCGCGTAATTGACACGCGCAAACTAGAGGCTACATCGGCGAGCTGATTTACGGCCTGTTTTGCAGGCAACTGCGACACGTGTGAATGCCTGACCCACTGCATTAAGGCTTACTAACTAGCCCAGTGTGCAACTCTCGTCACAGAGGCCTCCTCTAACAACATCATTGGCTACATTCGCAGCAGCCTGAATATCTGCTCAGTTGCCATTATACAGGGTGTTTCACTAAGTGTGTTTGCCTCTGTTACTTATAAAATAATAGGTGACGGGAAATTTTAATGCGGTAGATCAACACAAGAAATGTTACACTTTCTGCGGAGCTATGAACATAGTTTATTGTATCATTTTCCAAAGAGTTACACCACAAAGATGTAATTTTTTTAAACGGAACAATAGTTTTTTATATCGTGTATTGGATTCGTTTAAACCAGCTGCGTCCAAATCAATTTAAACTACATTCCTATCACTGTTAGTTTAGTAGCTACAACCCTTCAAAGTTCCGGGGGCGGAGGCTGCGATAGCTTAGCTGACTGGCCGAGTGGCTATCCCCTGGGGCACGGCCCACTGTCTCATGACCACCAGCCAGTCAGATACGCTGTCGTAGACTCCTCCCCCTAAACTTTGAAAGGTTGTAGCTCCCAAACTAACAGTGACAGGAATGTAGTTTCAATTGATTTGGACGCAGCTGGTTTCAACGAATCCAATGCACGATAGAAAGAACTATTGTTCCATTAAAAAAAATTTATCTTTATGGTGAAACTCTTTGGAAAATGATACAATAAACTATGTTCATAGCTCCGCAGAAAGTGTAACATTTCTTGTGTTGAGCTATCGCATTAAAATTTCCCGTCACCTATTATTTTATAAGTTACAGAGGCAAACACACTTAGTGAAACACCCTGTATGTACGACATAACCGCTGAATTTCTCATTTTTGTATCGTATTCATTATTACTGGTAAACTACACTTTAGAATGATAATAATGAGTGTAAATGTGGATAAAAGAAGAGAACACAAAAGCGTATCATGCTGAAATATTATGTGCCAAATATTTAACGTTCATGGAAGTTCCACAAGATGCTAAGTCAAACCAGAAATATTTGAAGAAGTCATCGAATTTGAATAGCTGGGAACATTCTTCTGTGCAGTAATTATGTAAATCTGAAATTAAAACTGGAATCCAAATAGGAGACTGAGTATTACACTCTGTCACTTATCTTACAAGGAAAAATTCATCTAAGAAAATTAAAACGTTCTTCTATAAGTGAATTACGCAAGTCAACTCAAAGGTATATACGTAAACCTGGATCTAAAATAAAGTATGATAAAGCTCTAGAGTAAAACTCCTCGCAGAGGGAAGGGCTTACAAAATATAGCAGTATAATCCATTAACAAGAATAAATTCAAATGCGAGTTCTGGGTGAAGATGGAAGAGGAGAAAAAGGAAACACTCTGACTGTCCTAGGGCGCTGAAATAATTCATTGGCGACAAGAAAATTTTTGCTGGGCTGGGATGGCCAATTTTTTAAAACATTGCGTGTCCTTACTCCCCTACAACCATTCCTTCCACTCGCCATTATTCTCCTTCATCGATGCTTGCTTCATCTGCCTTGATAACTTAATTTCTTCTTCTCCAAGGAGTTGTTCTCTTCACAAACAGGAGTCACACGAGGAAAATGAATTCCTCTTATGATTAAAAATTGTCAGTACAGTGTGCTACAAATCGCTTCTCCCTAATTGAAATAGAGTTCAAGAAATGTTAACCGTGTACATGTGAATTAAACTCAAATGACATCTTCTGTCGTAGATGGAAAGAGAAAGTTTTCTTCATATAACCAAATCAAATATCATTTTCTCTGTTGTGTAGATGGTTTTCTGTATATTTGTTTGCAGAAATTAGGAAACTAAAATAATAACGTAAAAAAAGATGATAAACCTCTTCATGTTACTCAGTTGACAGCTATTTATTACGTTGTCAAAACAACACAATATTTTTAATAAATAGGCGAATATCGGATTATTGTCTCTTGCCTTAGTGATTTTGTGATGTATTTGGACGTATAGACATAAATCCTGTTTGTTTTTGAGATTATGCGTCAGTTTGGATTGTATTGCATGTCCTGCTAGCCAGGTGAGGGTATTACTTTATATTGTGAGCGAGGTTGGGATTGATAAATATATGCTTGCGTAAAAGTACAGGAGGTTGTTACGGTTATATTAAACAATCTTTGGTTAATTGTCTGGTAGATTTCCTTTTCATCTGTGTACACAAACAAATGTTCCTCGGTATCCACTGGTCTTGAAACAGGACAACGATGTGCATCTAATAAATGTGTGCTATGATTTACATTTACGACTATCATCATAACTGTTTACTTACTCTTCACTGTTGTCTACATCCCGTCTCGTAACGTGTTCAGTATTAATTACCTTACTATAAATAATCTTGAGCCATTCACAGAACATTTGTTTATTTAATAGAGAACTCTTTAGTGATCGAGTGTTGTACATCACCCAGCGCACTTCTTGCATTATTTACAAATTTTAAGGTTACTTTAAGTACTCTGCCAGCGATGAACTGAAGTCTATAGCGATTTTAATGCTTTTTCTCTTCATTCATTAGCTATTCACCCACCACTTGTGCCACCGAAGATCTTTGATATGCCACTGGCCACCTTTCTGGGGTCGCCGAAGATTGTTTTTAGGCCCTAGGCGATATTTTCCTTTATCGTAATAGAAACTATTTGACTAGCCTATTTTCGTAGAACTCAGTAATTAACTCATTGTCACATTTTTCTCTCTTTTCCACCCCTCCTTATGAGCTAGAGCGTATTCCTCCGTTGTATCTACTGCACCTTTCAGCAGATAATCACCATGTGTACCTAACATATACCAAAGTACTTCCAGTCTTTGACCAAACATATCTTCACCGTAGCCAAACTGCAATCCTACATTTTTTCTCCATTCCTGTATGAGATTTGGAACCGCCTGTAAAGGACTCACTTCAAAAGGTTCCCATCTCTGGGTGTTATATTTATTTTCATCAGTGTCTCCTATCATTCCCAAACCTCAATTTTTATCACTCATCCACCTTATCTTTGAACTACAATAATGTTGAATCTCGTAACTCCTATGTTTAGTATTTTGCTCCTCTCAACACCTGACTCAACCAACACACTCAGGAACTTTGTACTAGAAGCCAACAATTAAAAACGTTGTCCCTCCTCCCATCATCAATAACCACCCTCACCAAACCCGCCTCATAGCTAACAAACTAAGCCTGGCCCCTTCACTGAATCTTCCAGTCTCAACACATGCCCAACCCAGAACCTACACAACCATCATAGCACACAAACTCCACACAAAACTGAAACGAACCACAAATACTTTATTAACGTCTAATCCGTGACAGAGATAACTGTCGTGTCAAAGAGCTTAACCGTAAGTCCCACGACTTAATGAAACCACACTAGCCTGACTAAGATCTCCTCTTACTAGGCCGCAACCTCAATTGGAAATATCAGTTCACCACCTAGTTAAATCCCCCAGGAAACACAGCGAGTTTCGAACCCTGCCTTGACAAAATCCAAGCATACTTCCAATGGCACTCCCCTGATTTTTCTAAAAACAATCCCCTGTGGGTATCCCAGGGATTCCTAACATCCAAATATGACTCCCAATCCTTCCTAAAAAACATCTCACCAACTTCGAACATCAGTCCAGCTGAATCTCATGCCATCCCAGAGCTGAAAGTAGATCGCTCCATTATCATTCTCCTAGGGGACAGGGGCTCCACAACCAAAGTACGCCAGCGACAGGAGTATGTGGTAAAGGTGCTGACACAACACTCTGACACTTCCACCGACATATCTGTTCCTCATGACCCCATTCCTCCCATCCAGGTTGAGCTACTGTAAATCCCTAACAAGGACTCACATCCGTCTCCATAGAACTACCCACTCCACCTAAATAGTGTACCCTGACTGTTATCTACTATTTAAAATCCGTAGAGAGGAACAATGCGATCGTCCCATTTTATCATGCTTCAGAGACCCAAAAGAACGCATCTCAGCTCTGGTAGACCAACAACACCACCAACCGATCCCGTGACCCACCATACCACATAAAGGACATGAACAACTTATTTCAGTGCCTCAAATTCACCCCCACGCCCTTCTCATCTGAAAGCTTCCTTGCCACCACAGATTTCACATCTCTCGACAGCATCATCCCCTGTAACGATGGTCCTTCTGCTCTACAGCAGTACCTTCCCAAACATCCACCTGAAAGCCTCTCAAGACCCTCATAAATTATCACACTGGCCGGTTTCATCCCTACCAACCATTATTACTCCTTTGAAAACCACACCACCGGGAGAGAGCTATGATAACCTTCATGGCCCCATCCTACGCCAAGCTTTTATTGGGCTGCATGGAAAAAGCACCAGGATCCATATTAAAACCACAAAGCAATGACAGTATCTCCTGTGTTGTAGCTGCCATCTCTTCCCTATCAAGTGCTCCCTTCTATATAGACTAGGCATTCGTGGTAAACGTATATTTTCCACTGACGAATCCCTCACTACCAACAAACAACCTGCCCAATGCGTTTCTCTCCTGTACATACCGACAGACCGTATCCGCGAACGAATCTCCTGATCAGTCCAATCCCACTCTACCCCCTTCCTGTAACAGTTTTCCTAAACTCAGTCCACCCAGTACCATCCTGGCTTGGAATGCCTTAAGACACCGCTCTGTCAGGACTGAGACCTGAAACGAGATCATCACTCCAAAACTTTCTCTTCACACCACCGAAAATAGCCTTTTGCTATCATTCCAAACTCCGCAACATACTCGTCAGACCTTACAAATATCCGAAACTATCCTCCCAACCTGAATGTTCCCACCGTTGTCCATCCTTCCACAACCGCCTACTCCAGCCCACCACAAACAAAATCTACACCAGTCGCAGCAGGGTCACATGTGAAACAACACATGTAACTGACGTGTGTTCATTATACAGCCCTTTACATCGAGGACCAACAACTTCTCTGAAATCATGAATGGTCAGAAACGAACTATTTGCCTGGGTAACACCGACATACTGTGGGGGAGCATGACATCCAACATTACACCTGCGACCACAGACCATGTAAAACACGCGTGCAATCGGAATACTATTAACTAGCACCAGTCTCTCACAGCTGCGAATCAATATATATACATGTGTGTGCATTGAAAGACGGCTGTCTGCCGTCTTCCCTAGGTTTTTAACTTAGATAATTTACAAAGTTCACTACACAGGTTTTGTTGCTAAACGAGAACCCCTTTCATTCGGAGGCATGAGGAATAGCATTTCATTTCATGTTTTTAAATGTTAGTTTCTGTAATAGTGTGTTAATCTTGCTGGGATTTTATTATGCTAATAATTTATCATTCTGTCTTAGAATGTGGCAATATGAACAGTTTCTCTGTGACGCCACTGTCCCGGTGAGAATGTGTACTTGCTTTATTCTGTATGTGCATGTGTGAGTATCTTCTAGCATGGCAGTCTGAGTGTATGTATGAGAAGTTTCGTCGCCGGCTGCTGGTTGCACGCTTTGCATCTCTGGCTTCGTGTCGATAGGTAGTCGTTTCCAAACTCTGCTTTTGATGCTACCAAAGAGGTTCCTCCACCCTTTGGTTACAAGTTGGGTTGGCAATGCCCAGCAGCGAGCCTCGGCAGGATACGCGAGTTTAGGCTCTCGCGGGACATCTGGACACTCTGTCGACCTGTCAACATGTTCTGAATTTCTTTCCTCCCTAGAGATGGTAGCGATTTTTTGTCTGCTTTGTTCAAGTTAGACTTGAGAAATTAGGTTCATTTTTCTGAATAAGTTTCTCCGATCGTGTACGGAAGTGTATTCAGTTTCATTTCGGTAAATATGGTGAATATGTAACTAATTCGGTTTGATAATGGCTGAGAATGGGTAAACTTTGTGAGACTAGCTGGCGGTGTACGAACTCGGTTTAAATTTCTTTCTAGCTTTGTGGGATGAAACTAATGTGCGGGAATATTTTGATTCTGTGTAGTGCATGTGAAATATTCTTTTCCGTTTTCTCCTTCCGCGAGTGATATATACTCCACGTGGTGTGTTCTGAGAACAAAGAATTCAGCTATCCCTGTGTCTGTTTTTATGCCCTTCAGGCAAGAAATTATGCATGTATCTTTCTGATTTCCTTCAGTACATCGCGATCTCCTCTCCGCCTATTTTAAATTGCTGTTTCGTTTCCAAACCTGTACTTTGCATTCATATGCCGTAAGTAAATTCTCTTGTAGCCTTGTACGACCTACTTTATTAGCTTGCTTATGAAATAACATGTATTTCTAGGGTCCGCAAGCCGTATTTTCTAGTTGATTTACCCCGACTTTGAATTTATTCCACTATTACGATTTTTGAAGACTGGATTTCGTGCATCCGTGTAAAACTTTCCTAATGGCGTCTAACTGTATTTCTTTAGCTTCCTTATGATATCCTACGCATTTTAAGGGTAGCATGCCGTAGCTATTTTTCTTTGTTTATCGGATATTGAATTTTGTATTTTTACTAGTTTTCGGAACCACGTGGCTCAGAACTCCGACTTCATGGGTTTATAGCTAGTCACTTGAGTTCTCGCCACTGCTCACACGCCATTGTCTTCCTATTGCGTATTCTTGCTTCGTAATCTGTGATTCCGTTGGTCTTGCTGAAATGAATGCGATTTTTAAGCACTTCGCCTTCAGTGGGGTGCGAATATGTAATGTAGCATCAAATGTTTGTTAAGCTTATGTGGGACTTAACTACGGGGTCATCAGTCCCTAAACTTACAAACTACTTATGAACTACCTTATACTAAAGACGGCACAAATATCCATGGCCGAGGAGGGATTCGAACCCCCGACCGTAGTGGCCGTGCAGACCGTGACTGAAGCGCCTCAGTCTCCTCGGCCACCGCGGCCGACATGTAATGTAGCAGACAAGTGCCGTGTGTCTCAATAATTCTGCATGCTCATGGTTTGATTTGAATGGAAATTAATCTTGCTATTATCGCGTACCATCTCAAGTAAAGAAAGACAGACCAGAGCGACCTACGAAGTTTATTTTTTCTTGTGTTTTGTGATACATCCTGGTTCGCTGAATTTCGCCTACGATAGCGGCGCCTGCTTCTGCTTAGTATCAGCACGCTGAGTTGGGTGAGTTTCGCTGTGCTTCGCTCGTGTTAGTGGCTGAATGCTTGTTGATTGTAAATCTCTCCCTCGACGATGTTTAGTTCAGATTACTATAGCTTAATTGTAAAAGTGGGAGGCATTTTTAGTGTTTAAAAAAATTCTCGCCACTGCTCACACACCATTGTCTTCCTATTGCGTATTCTTGCTTCGTAATCTGTGATTCCGTTGGTCTTGCTGAAATGATTGCGATTTTTAAGCACTTCGCCTTCAGTGGGGTGCGAATATGTAATGTAGCATCAAATGTTTGTTAAGCTTATGTGGGACTTAACTACGGGGTCATCAGTCCCTAAACTTACATACTACTTATGAACTACCTTATACTAAAGACGGCACAAATATCCACGGCCGAGGAGGGATTCGAACCCCCGACCGTAGTGGCCGTGCAGACCGTGACTGAAGCGCCTCAGTCTCCTCGGCCACCGCGGCCGACATGTAATGTAGCAGACAAGGGCCGTGTGTCTCAATAATTCTGCATGCTCATGGTTTGCTCATGTTTGAACTGAATAAATAATTTATTGTCGGTGAAATGTTATCCTTCTTATAAATATTAGTTTATGAATACCCTCCCTTTTTAATTTAATGTTGATTTTCACCAGTGCTGAGAACAAATTCAGATGCAAATTATCATGTTTTGCCAGCCGCGGTGGCCGAGGGGACTGAAGCGCTCCAGTCACGGTCTGCACGGCCACTAAGGTCTGGGGTTCGAATCCGCCCTCGGGCATGGATATTTGTGCCGTTCCTAGTCTTAGTTAGTTCATAAGTAGTTTGTAAGTTTAGAGACTGATGACCCCGTAGTTAAGTCTCATAAGCTATACAAACATTTGAACATTTTTTTATCATGATACTTCCTGGCAGATTAAAATTGTGTGCCGGAACCGGGACTCGAACCTGGGACCTTTGCCTTTCGCGGGCAAGCGCACTACCGACTGTGCTATCCCGACACGACTCACGATGCCGCCTCACAACTTTACTTCCGCCAGTACCTCGCCTCCTACTTTCCAAACTTCACAGAAGCTCTCCTGCAAACACGCAAGACTAGCACTCCTGGAAGAAAGGATATGGTGGAGACATGGCTTAGCCACGGCCTAAGGGATGTTTCATTCTGGATTTTTTTTCATTCTGGATTTTTTAATCGTGTTTTAATTCCGTTGCGCCATAAATGTTCTCACAGCCACCTTCATAAAATGGCTTGTATTTTAATGATTGTGTGTAATTCTCGTGATCTACGTCGTATGTTGGCCACTGTCTGTTTGTCTTCCTTCTGCTAAAGTAAGGTTTAAGTCAGTTCTAAATTCTGGAGCAGGGAACAAGTTTCTGTTGCAGGAAGTAGTCAGTAGTTCACGCGAATCCTTTAGCTGGTTTTACGGCTAAAGTTATATGTTTAAAGTAAGCTTTTCACCTTTCTTCTTTCAGCTAGAATTAATTTTACAAATAACGGTGGTCTTACAGCATTTATGTATTTTTTTTATCTTTTCTTCCCTCTCCCTGTATTCTTACAAAAATATAGTTATTTCCCCCGCCCTCGCACAGCATTATTTGATTCATTTCTCACTACTGTTATCTTTGGTTTGCAGCTGGAATGGCTCAGTATTTAAGTCTTCTTTCCCTCGTGGAGTAGATTGTGAGCAACTCAAATTCCTTTCCTCTTCTACCCCATTTCTGCTCCCTCCCCTCTCCTGTATGATGACGACAAATTATTTTCCGAATGGTCGTTTCTGCGTTTATTTTCGTCTTTTTTGTGATACTATCGGTAACTGACGTAAGTAGCAGCCAGTCCCTATCTCTTTTGAAAAAATCTGGTGAGTCTGTGAGGTGGATGGCATGAAAATTAGTATTGGTCACCACTTTCCTAGTAACTGCCTTGTGGCCCTCTTCCAGACATGTAGATAGTTCGTTCTTCTTGGAGGAAGAGGCAATGGCATTCAATTGTCTTATGTTTTTACGTTTGTATTGGTTTGTGTTCTAAAGTATAAGAAGTTCAGTCAAATCAGCATCCAGAAGATTTGCTGCTCAACTGTCAGGACCTTTCAAAAGTTTAAAATTGGGACACAGTTTGCATAGTGAGTGGCTAAAAAAAGGTCTGTCATTAAGAATCTTAGATTAGTAGCTCCGGATTCTACATGTAACCAACGAATCGGCACCACTTTTCAAATGAGTCCGAAATCTAAAACGCGAAGGCACACGGAAATAAACTAGTTTGCTCGCTGCCTGGAGGAGGAATCTGCTCTCCTGGGCTATCCCACTCGAAGAGTTCTCTTCTCGCTGTTATAGAAACGGTGTTGTTCTCCCGACGTTGGAATCCCTGTAGACAATTCTGGTGAAGGCTATGAGCCCTGGCCAAAGAAAAAATTCAGTTTCCTTATTATTCTGGTCAATCAATGATTTCAATTCCTCAAAAGTGTGTAATTTTTTATTTATTTATTTTTGTTTGGGGGGGGGGGGGGGAGGGTGGATAGAAGTGACCTGTGCAACTTTTCAGTCTTTCGGTACGGAAGTTTCGCTGAGCGAGCGGTTGCATATGACAGATACGTATGGACCTATTTCATCAGAATACGCGTGAAGGTTCGCTGATTTGATGAAGACAAAAATTCTGTGGAAGTAGAACTACTGATTTTTAGCTACTATCCTAGAACCTGTATTTTGGAACCATGTGAGAGGCATAGACTATTTTAGTAACAGATCAGGCGTGTACCACAGGCAGGAGGTGGCTACTTAAGTAGCGGAGCATGAGTGGCAGACACTTTTTATTTTTTTATGTTAAAGACGTACTGTCGTGCGCAAAAATATATCTGAACGACCTGAATTGCGTTCCACCTTATGTGAATGTATCCCAAATAACGTATCTGCCGTGTGGGTACACTAATCGCTTCACTGTATAGTCGTTCGTCTATTCAAAATGGATCTAAAAGCATGTTCAGATGTTTGTTAAGCTTATGGGACTTACCTGCGGGGTCATCAGTCCATAAACTTACAAACTACTTGTGAACTAACTTATATTAAAGACAACACAAACATCCATGCCCGAGGGAGGATTCGAACTTCCGACGTGGGAGGCCACGCGATCCGCAACGTAGCGCTCCAGACCGCCCGGCTACTCCCGCGCGGCCAAAATGAATTTACTAGAATAATTACTCTTTAGGGAAACACGTTATTAGATTAGATTAATACTTGTTCTATAGATTATAAATACGACATTTCGAATTGTTGTGGAATGTGTCAGTTTAATAAAAGATGTCAATACATGACACCCAATATTTTAAGGATTTTTTAAATGTTTTATATTAATTTTTTTAGCGAAATTGCCAAGTTTTATCTATTCATCTAATGTGTAGAAAGAGTTACCACTCCGAAATTCTTTCAACTTCTTTTTATATACTTGTTGGCTATCTATCATACTTTTGATGCTACTTAGCAAGTGATCAAAGACTTTTGTGGCAGCATACTTCACTGCTTTCTGTGCCAAAATTAGATGTAACTTTCAACAGTGAAGATCACTTTTTCTCATAGTGTTGTAGCTATGCACACTGCTATTACTTTTCTGCTGTGTCGGATTATTAATAATAAATTTCATAACTAAATACGTATATTGTGAAGCTACTGTGAAGATTCCTATATTCTTAAATAAATGTCTACAGGACGATCTTGTTTGGGCTCCAGCAGTTATTCTGATTACATGCTTTTGTGCAATGAAGAATGCTTTACTCAATGTTGAATTGCCCCAGATAATGATCCCATACGAATCCTATGAATGAAAATAGACATAGTAAGCTAATTTACTGAGATGTATATCACCATAGTTAGCAATGACCCTGATAGCATAAGTAGCTGAACTCAAATGTTTCAGCAGATGTTCAACGTGTTTCTTCCAATTGAATCTCTCATCAATGCCTAAACCTAAAAATTTTGGATATTCTACCTTAAATTACATTTCTGTTCAAAGTCTATATTTCTTAATGGTTTCATGCCGATTTCTGTATGTAACTGTATATACTGGGTTTTATCAAAGTTTAATATGAGTCCATTTATAGAGAAACAACAATTGTCTGAAAGACACGTTTATATTTTATCAATTAATTCCTTTTTGTCAGGCGTGATTGCTATACTTGTATCGTAAGAAAAAAGAACTAGCTTTGCATCTTCGTGAAAACAGAATGGCAAGTCATTAACATATATTAAGAACAGCAAAGGACCCAAGACCGAATCATGTGGGATTCTCTTTTTGGTAACTCCCCAGTTAGAGGCATTTGCTGTTTCTTGCATATTACCTGAACTGCTTATATCAACTTCCGTCATTCTTCCAGTTCAGTACGATTTAACCTATTTCTGCACTGTCCCACCCATACCACAATAATTAAGTTTATCTAGAAGAATCCCATGATTAACACAAACAAAAGCCTTTCAGACATGACAAAAAATACCGCCGGATGATGTCCGGTTAAACCATTTATTAAGTTCGTGACGTTTGTTAGCTCCACTTTTTTACAATAACTGACATATCAAAAGTATAACTACACTCATTAGACTGATATAACAAACTTTGTAACATAAAACATTCAGTAATTCTTCAACAACCGTTAATATTGTTATGAAAAACACATTTTACGATAGTATCGGAATTCCTAAAGTTCTATAGAAATTCGAAGTACCTTTGCTCGTTTTCACAAAAACTGCAAAACTTCGTTCCGATGGGGAACTGTTCCGAATTAACCAATTGTTGAACTAACCAAATAACAAAAATCTCGATTAACAGAAGCAAACGCTTAATGGAAAGTTTAATAGTAACTGCATACCACCAACAATTACTCTGTACTCATAACTGAACAAAGATTTGTACACATCTTTGAACTTGGATTTATGTGACGAACTATGTTGTTCTGGAATCAATCAAATCACGTTTAGTCATTGCTATCCAAGCAAAACATTAGTATCTTAGTCTTATCGATACTCGATCATGACAAAGATTGTCATAGCTGACTTGGCATAAAGATGTATGGAATATCGGAGTTAGCACCACAAATATCAGAACGCCAATATTAACATGTAAAATGACAGTTTTATTTTTTTTTAATTTACGGAATCAGGAACTTAATAAACAGCCTTTGATAAGAGTCTGCTCCCGCCCGAAGTTCGAATCCTCCCTCGGGCACATGTGTGTGTGTGTGTATGTGTGTGATGTTATCTTTACGTTAGTAGTTTCTAGGTTCAGGGACTTATAAACGCAGTAGCTTCGCCCCATAGATTTACAAATATTAAATTCGGAGCTACACACCTAGTATCTAAGTGGATGATAACTAAGTAATGTCAAATGTTAATAGTGGAAATTTTTCACAAGTAGCGAAACGACAGAATCTATGATAAGGATATAATCTCATCATGGCTGACCGGGAATCAAATCCCGACCCTGCCGACGTTCTTTTTAAGAACGAATATACGTTAAAATTATCTCAAATATTAAGTCAACAGGACTGTGGATGTATGCATGTATGAATTATAACAACGGCAACTGTCGTTATTGGTAGTGCATGAAGAGACATCAATATTTTTTTACTACTAGTCCAGTAACCTCTATCTAGGGCTTCAAGTGAAATTATGAATATTTTGTGCTGGACCTGGATTCTAATCCATATACGTGCCTTTCGTGGAGACCTAGATGAGTCAGCAGTTTCGGAGAGAGCAACGAAATGATCCAACAATATTGTTCCGTCAGGGTCGAATACCGCAAAAGAGGAGATCCGAATTGGAATCCCAGTCCAGTTCCATTATTTCCAGCGTCTCAAATTCAAATGTAATAAGAGCTGTGTGACCTTAAACGACCATCCGTTGATAAAATAAAAATTTGTAATGTAGGAAAAGCAGTCTGGCGACCGAGTTACAGATTGCCGTGTATTAAGTCTGTTGATGTCAATGATAAATTGGCTGTGTCCTAGTTCATAGTGAAATGATTTGGTTTAATACGGATTGTGAACTATGGTTTAAATTTACGTTCTTCACTTGTTGTTACCAGAAGGGAAGAAGATATCATCGTTCCTATTAAAAATATACTGCCGGCCGCGATGGCCGAGGGGACTAAGGCGCTCCAGTCACGGTCTGCACGGCCACTTCGGTCGGGGGTTCGAATCCCCCCTCGGGCATGGATATTTGTGTCGTCCTTAGTATAAGGTAGTTGATAAGTAGTTTGTAAGTTTAGGGACTGATGACCCCGTAGTTAAGTCCCATAAGCTTAACAAACATTTGAACATTTGAACAACAAAAATATACTCCTGAAGAGAGGAATCGAATCCACGTGTTAAACTACAATCGATCAGACAGACCACTATGACAACGTAACGTAAGATGCGCCTTGTATATCTGCTAGAGGCGCTCAATTAAATGATTAACACAGTTCTAATAAAGAAATTGTACTAGTATAATGCCAGCGGGATGTAAAGACGACTCTAGCCACCATATCCCGATGCTATAACATTATGGTATTTCCAAGAATTCAACAAATTCCTTAGTTTGAAAAACACCAGTACATGGTGTCAATTTTCCAGATAATTCTATTACTACTGCCAGTTTTATTATTATCCACGTACTGCTGGTGGTGCACGTATGTAGAAGAGAATTCACAGCTTTTTACTTATTTTTAGAAGCACTTCACCAACCGGCAAGATAATGTATTTCTGGACTAAATGCATTTCAGCTGACAAATAACTGGTTTGTACCCATACGGAATCGATAAACCATTTAGAGTCAATTTCAGATAATATGAGAGAATGCCGGCCTGGGAAAAGCTAAACAACTTTTGACTGAGTAATTTTGTTATGAATTCCCAATTTATTTTCGACATGGATACCTGTAACTCTGTTACAGAACAGCTAAAAATGTGCCCACGACAAGGCCGGCTGTGCGAACCGACAAGCTTTTTCTCTTCGCAGCCGAAAATGCTATTCCAGGGCTAGCGGTAATTACCGCAATAGTTGCTAGACCAGATCAAGCGAAACGCAAAAGAAGAGGATGGTTACAATTTTCGCGTGGAACGACTTTGGTGGACTCAAAAATATGAATTAATAACTTTGTGTCGCACTTTATTGAATGGAATGACATGAAAAATCAAGTGAATTTATCAGCTTAAATGTGTGCTAACCGAGAATTAACTGGCGTCCCAAAGAGTTGCAAAAAGTAATCTACAATGTTGCCAGTTATCCATTAGACTAGCGACAGTCAGAACACGTTTCTTTGGCATCTGTGTTCATCTCGCTGGCAAGCGCTGACGGTTCCTTTGAAAGGGCAAGGCCAATTTCCTTCCCCATCCTTACATAGACAATCCGAGCATGAACTCAACCTCTAATGACTACGCTGGCGAAGGGACGTTAAATTCCGATGTTCATTCCTTCCTTAGCGTGTATGATATGGAATTTCTATACAGTATCTCGCAGTTGGCGTAGTTTTTTCCCAGTTTTTTCCTCAGTTATTTTACTTTGACGATCCCTCTAGGCTTAAAAGACGTTATAACACTTATTATCATTGGTAATTCTTAAAATACGCTGATATATTAAAAATTATGGCACTTCCGTTGTCTTCAACTCAATGGAGAAATGCTATATAACACTTTAAGATATACCTATCCATATTAGTCAACCGATGCTATCGTTTATCGGCTCTTGCTTGAGGTCCACGCAGGGAGCGATTTTTAGATCAGCTGGTAAAGAGATTTACCCTCCAGACTACTGCACCAAGCACCAATTCACCAGAAAAAAAGGAAGGAAGATTTTTTTATGTTCTTTCTGATATGAAATGAATGGGATAGTAAATGAAAAAAAAAAAAAAAAATCTGGCTAATATACACGAACCGGGAAAATACCCGTTAGCATATTCGGTCATCACAATGCATCTGTTATGTTTCGGAAATTAAAGCTTAAAAGTGAAAAAGAAATTCAAATTAGGTGACGGGATAAGAAGTTATGAGTGTTATAGCACTGTTAGCGAAAGTAACTACATTTTTTCCTTTCTTTTCTGCGTACAATCAAGATTTTGGTTTTGGAAAACGGATTTTCCAGTTTTTTGTAAGTTTGGGAAAGTATTTGGTGAATAGTCATAGTGAAAAACCTTCCGAGAGTTGATGCTTTTATATTGTTGTTGTTATTGTTATTATTATGAGTTTCTGTACCCCTCCTCTGCTCTGTAGTCGAATTTGGTCCTGCTAGTTCTACGAATTCTACCAGTTGTATATTCCTGTCCTATTGCCAGTTGTTTGACTGTTGCAGATTTCGCTCTCATTTAAGCTATTCTCTCGTGAATTGCGACTGCTGATAGTTACTTGATTCACACCAATTGTAATCGAACTGTGGATGGTTATTTCCTTGAATATTACGCAGTTTACTCTGTCTCGCCGTGGTCCATTTCCATATCCCTATATCCTGTTATCGCGGTGGTCGTCGTCGTACCGTTCCCATCAGTAACTGTGCCCTCCTTGGTCTCCACGTTGTGGTCCGTTATTCCCTGGGGAGAGGTACCCCTGATCGTTATTCCAGTTCCCTCGGTTGCCGTGTCCCTGATTACTTCTCTTATAACTCTCCTCCTGGACTGAGACTCATTTATATTTTCCTGGCAAACACTCATGATGTTCCGAGGGAAACCAAGTGCAACAGTGTCGCATAGTTTCTTAGCCGTTGAACGGGCGAGCCAAATATTTCTTCTTTCTGTAGAAGGCGTCGACGAATTTCAAAGGGTTGTTGCACTTCGATTCCCGTAATTCATTTGTCCTGTCAAATCCTCTGCTACTTTTCCTGTGACGAATTCATTTTCAAAGAGGTTCGGCGGATTTCGTCATATATTGTGTACGTTTGCGCTATGCCATACATGTGCACTCTACGCCTTCTTCCATGTGTGCACAGATAAATTTCAAGTGTTAAGAAAATAGCAACGACTTGCCTGGCGTTCCACAGGGAAGCGTTATAGGTCCCCTACTCTTCCTCGTGTTTATAAACGATTTAGGAGACAACGTGAATAGCTCCCTTAGACTGTTCACGGATGATGCTGTCGTGTAGTGGTTAGTGAAGTCAACAGAGGATCAAAAGCAACTGCAAAGCGATTTAGACAAAATTTCTGCATGGTGCGAAAATTGGCAATTGACACTAAAAAAAGAAAACTGTCAAGTAATACACATGACCACTAAAAGAAATCCACTAAACTCCAATTACGGGATAAATCAGTCAAACCTTAAGGTCGTAGATTCTACCAAATACCTAGGAGTTACAATTACGAACAACTTTGCCTGGAGAGAACACATAGAAAATATTGTGGGGATGTCGAACCAAAGGTTACGTTTCATCGGCACAACGCTTCGAAGATGAACCAGCTCCACCAAAGAGACTGCCTACATCACACTTGTGCGTCCTCTCCTGGAGTACTGTTGCCCCTTGTGGGACCCTCACCAGGTGGGACTGACGGAAAACATTGAAAAGGTTCAGAGAAGGGCAGCTCGTTTTGTTTTATCACGTTACGGGGGGGGGGGGGGGCGTCACGGAAATGTTGTACGAATTGGGGTGGAAATCATTAAACGAAAGACTTTATTCATTGCGGCGTGATCTGTTTGCGAAGTTTCAATCATCGACTTTTATTTCTGAAAGTGAAAATATTTTGCTAGAACCCACCTACTTAGGGAGACATGACCATCCCAATAAAATAAGAGAAATCAGATCGAAAACGGAACGATTTAGGTGTTCTTTCTTCCCGCGCGCTATTAGAGAATGGAACGGTAGAGAAAAGTTATGAAAGTGGTTACTGAACCCTCTGCCAGGCACTTATATGTGATTTGCAGAGTATCTATATAGATGTAGATGTAGATGAATACTTTGTTGTACTGTGCAGTCCATGATTTTGGATGGAACTGTGCTACTCTTTGTATTTTTGAAACTTTTGTAGTGGTGGAAAATGTTTGTAACTGAACGATTCGTATAGTTTATCTTCTCTCTGCCATCTCCTCTTCCTGCGATCTTCGGTAAATGGATGCCATATCTTCCTCTCTTACGATTTCGCATGAGTCATTTATATTTAATCTCCACACAGTTCTTTCTCTTGAAGGTCGCCCCAGATTCTTTTCGACTGACGTTTGTATAGGGGCGTGCGTTGGCATGGTCACCACTACCACACTATTCATTTCTGCGTGTTCCAATCGCGATTTGTGTAGGATCCTCCTCGTCTGTTTTGCTAGTTCCGTCAGTTCAGTCAGTAACGTCTCTGGCAGTACGTCCCGATTAGTGACAAGGTGGGTTTGCTCTTCAATTTCGCTATCTTCTGTTTTTTTTTCCTCTACCATTTTAGTCTTGTTTTCGTCAGTCTGCCGCTTGTTTCTGCCTGTGTCATTTTCCCCTGCTCTCTGAGCGTGGTCACTACTCCCCTCGTCATCGTGACCTCCGTTTTTGCCGAGCTTGCATGGTTTACAGCAGCGGTACTCAACCTGCGGCCCGCGGGCCACTTGTGGCGCGCCCAGCTTTTTTAGTGGCCCGGCAAGCTAGTCGTCCAGTATTTAAAATTTCGCAAAAAAAAAAAAAAAAAAAAAAAAAAAAAAAAAAAAAACAGTCTAAAAATCTCTGATAAAAACGGGCGAGATGCGTACAGCAAAATCGACGAAGCCAGTGTCCTGAATTTAAGCAGTACTTTCTCCACAGCGCATGTTGCTTGTTGTGAAGCAGGCCCCACTTGAGTGTTTCCCCCCGGTGCTTTCCCGGTGTCCGGACACTTGCCACGCTCTTACCTGCTCGGAAGGTTCGGGTGCTTCTGTCTCCTCCTCCTCCTCCTCCTCCTCCCCCCTAATACCCGGCCTCAGAGTTCCGTGGATAGTGTCACAGAGTTGTGACGGTATCTAGGCATCTGCACACTGGTTGCTTCCGCAGTTCGTAGAATGGCCATTAGTGTGGAAAATACTACAACGAACTTTTGCCCATAACAGTGGTAACGCATATCATTAACAGACGGAATCTAAGGAAGGTAACGTTACGTCCATGTGCTTACGCCGAAAATAGGATAATTGTAAGGGAAAGCTGCTTTCGAAGAACGGATAAGTATTGAACGTATCAGAACATCTGTGGGGACGATCTAACGATGCGACCTTTATTAGTGTATCAGTCCTCAGTATACCTAAATAGCGTAATGATGAAATGAGGTGGTTCCAGTTCTGTTCACTATTGTTTAATCAATAAGTAGTCCACTTTGACTCAACGAAGTAAAAACTTTAGTCCTTACTCCAATGATCCTGCATTGTTCAAATGTTTGCAGAACTTATGGGACTTAACTACGGGGTCATCAGTCCCTAAGCTTACAAACTACTTATGCACTAGCTAAGACTAAGGACGGCACAAATATCCATGCTCGAGGGGGGATTCGAACCCCCGACCGCAGTGGCCGTGCACACCGTGACTGGAGCGCCTCAGTCCCCTCGGCCACCGCGGCCGGCCAAATGATCCTCCTGCAATCATAATTTACAGTTACATCTACCGCTTTTCAATTTCCAATTTTGTATTACGTAAAAGAACCTATAGTTGGACATAGGAAGAGAAATTTTTTATACCTTGTAATATTATCGCCATACTATTACAGATTATGATTTCTAAAATTATTTCCTGTAACTTCAGAGCCGCAATTAGCTCCTAATTTTTATTTTTTTAACTGATAACGCACGCTTTAGGTTTAAAAAAATCTTAACGTTTGAATTGCATTTAAAATAGACACCCTAAAACAGGTCTGCTCTTAAGGTTGACAATTTCGACAGCTATAGTATTGAAATAATTCCCATATACATAAAATTAGACAAGGATAGAAATAACTTTCTAGAGCTAAGACTTTTCTCAGACCAGCACAAAGGTGTCATGAACCACATGGCCAGCCTTTAGGACAAAGACAGTGGGTATAAATAAATAAGTTTGGCATCTGGGAAGAGTTAGAAAATTTTTTAAAGACTTGTCCTTGCATGACGGACTGTTATTGAATGAACAGGTGCAACTAGCATCAAGCCACTACTTTAGATAGTCAATTTAAGTTTCACTGATCTACTCTTGCAGGTTCAGTGATACCTTTTCTTTCACATTAATATGTGTTGGTATTTACGTTTGGTTATTGCATTTCGTTAAATATTTTTCATCGTGTACCACTTATGCTTCTATATGTATAATGTGTAGAATGTTTGACCTCTATCGGTTTGGTACGAAAGCTACCTGCCACACTGTATCATAACTTGGCCACTAGATGACGATAAGCTAACATACGCGCTTTGTACATATGCGCGGTAGTTATCTGTCGACGTTAGCAGCGGAGACATCGCAGCCCCTAGTGACTGCTCCGCCTGGCTACAATTATTTACTTTTTAGGTATGACTATCTGATTATGTCAGATATTTTTGTGTTATTTTAGATCTTGACATGTAGTTTCAACACCTTTATCTTCGTCTGAAGAAGGTGCCCAAAGCGGCATTGAAACCTGGTTACGATTATATGCGTACTTTTCAACTGAGGGCTGCCCCTTAAAAGTTTAATTGTGTTACAGGGCCCCTACTGTTCCATATTTTTATAGACGATTTAGGGGACAATCTGAGTATCTGTCTTAGGTTGTTCTCGGATGATGCTATCACTTATCGGTTAGTAAAACCACCAGAAGATCAAAAGCAAATGCAAAATGATGCATAGTGCAAAAAATGGCAATTGATCCTTAATAATGAGAAGTTTTCAAGTCATCCACGTGACCTCTAAAAAAGGCCCGTTAAACTTAATTTACACGATAACTCAGCCAAAATTATAGGCCGCGAATTCAACTAAATACCCAGGAGTAACAATTACAAACAACTTTAATTGGAAAGAACACATAGAAAATATTGTAGAGAAAGCGAAGTTGGCAGAACACTTAGAAGAAGGAGACTGTCTACACCAAAATTGCGCGTCCTATTTTGGAGTATTGTTGCGCATTGTGGGATCCCCACCAAGTGGGACCGACAGACGATTTAGATAAAGTTCAGAGAAGGGCAGCTCGTTTTGTATTATCGCGATATAGAGGAGAGAGTATCATGGGAATGATGTTACTCGTTGCGACGAGAGCTATTTGCGAAATTTCTTTCGCCGACTTTCTCTTCATATTTTGTAAACAGTCACCTAGACAGGAAGAAATGATCATCAAAATAAAATAAGAGAAATCAGATCGAAAACGAAAAGATTTCGGCGTTCCTTTTTCGTGCGAGCTATTCGAGAATGGATCTGTAGAGAAACATCATAAAAGCGGTTCGATAACCCCTCTGCCATGCACTTCAATGTAATTTGCAGAGTATTTATGTAGATATTTACAATGTTCAAAAAAGTTCAAATCTTTGTAAACCCATTGGACGGAACTGCAACGGTCATCAGACCCTAGACATACAAACTACTTTAACTTACACTAAGGACAAAACACACACCCATGCCCGATGGAGGAATCGAACCTCCGTCGGAAACTGCCACCTATCCAGTATTATGATGCCTTAGATTATGCGGTCATTCCTCACGGCTAACAGTGTTCGAGTTGGAATTGACGCATGTAGATATTCTTCGTAAGTACACATTCCAAACAGCTCATAGTAAAACAAATTCGATTAAGACTCATTGGTAGAGCTAGGTATTTCTCTTCTTTAAAACACAGTAGCAGGCTGCGCGACGCGTCTTCGGAGGTGCGATCGCCGTCAGTGCTAACCAGCGTGAAGACAAGAGACAACGAGCAAACGTATTCCGCCTATCACTCGTGTAATGGAGACTTGACAACGTTGTAGATTACGTTTGAAAATTCTGTGACTGGCGAGTTACTTCTTAATTAGTACAGAATAAAGCTGATAACATCACTTGATTTTACATGTCATTTCCATTCAATAATCTGAGTGATTTTCACGTACGATGTTATTAATTCACGTGTTTGAGTCCAGGAAAGTCGTAGTAATCGAAAATTGCTACCAATCTCTTGTGTTTTCTAGTTATATTGTTTGGCAAATGCTGACTCAGTAACGAAGAACCAAACACCGTACGCCTTCGTTAACTCCTGGATACCTGCGAAATGAATGTGTCTTCGGCTTGTGGAGCCAATTTCTTTGAATGAAATTTTTTAGCATTTCTCCTACATAGCTACAAGTATCCAGATTTAAATCAAATACCGAAGTCTTAGATAACTATTCCGTCAACAGGTACACTCCTGGCCATTAAAATTGCGATACCACGAAGATGCCGTGCTAGAGACACGAAATTTTACCGACAGAAAGAAGATGCTGTGATATGCAAATGATCAGCTTTTCAGAGCATTCACACAAGGTTAGCACCGGTGGCGACACCTACAACGTGCTGACATGACGAAAGTTTCCAACCGATTTCTCACACACTAACAGCAGTTGACCGGCGTTGCCTACTGAAACGTTGTTGTGATGCCTCGTGTAAGGAGGAGAAATGCGTACTATCACGTTTCCGACTTTGATAAAGGTCGGATTGTAGCCTATCGCGACTGCGGTTTATCGTATCGCGACACTGCTGCTCGCGTTGGTCGCGATTCGATGACTGTTAGCAGAATATGGAATCGGTGCGTTCAGGAGGACAATACGGAACGCCGTACTGGATCCCACCACTAGCAGTCGAGATGACAGGCATTTTATCCGCATGGCTGTAACGGATCGTACAGCCACGTCTCGATCCCTGAGTCAACAGATGGGGACGTTTGCAAGACATCAACCATCTGCACGAACAGTTCAACGAAGTTTTCAGCAGCATGAACTATCAGCTCGAAGATCATGGCTGCGATTACTCCTGACGCTGCATCACAGACAGGAGCGCCTGCGATGGTGTACGCAACGACGAACCTGGGTGCACGAATGGCAAAACGTCATTGTTTCGGATGAATCCAGGTTCTGTTTGCAGAATCATGATGGTCGCATCCGTGTTTGGCGACGTTGCGGGAAACGCACATTGGAAGCGTGTATTCGTCATCGCCATACTGGCGTATCACCCGGCGTGATGGTATGGCGTGCCATTGGTTACACGTCTCGGTCATCTCTTGTTCGCATCGACGGCACTTTGAACAGTGGCCGTTACATTTCAGAAGTGTAACGACGCGTGGCTCTACCCTTCCTTCGATCCCTGCGAAACCCTAAATTTCAGCAGAATAATGCACGACCGCATTTTCCAAGTCCTGTAGGGGCCTTTCTGGATGCGGAAAACGTTCGACTGCTGCCTTGGCCAGCACATTCTTCAGATCTCTCACCAATTGAAAAGTCTGGTCAATGGTGGCCGAGTAACTGGCTCGTTACAATACGCCAGTCACTACTCTTGATGAACTGTGGTATCGTGTTGAAGCTGCATGGGCATCTGTACCTGTACACGCCATCCAAGCTCTGTTTGACTCAATGCCTAGGCGTATGAAGGCCGTTTTATGGCCAGAGGTGGTTGTTCTGGGTACTGATTTTTCAGGATCTATGCACCCAAACTGCGTGAATATGTAATCACATGTCAATTCTAGTATAATATATTTGTCCGTTTATCATCTGCATTTCTTCTTGGTGTAGCAATTTTAATGGCCAGTAGTGAATTTAGTTATTTCCAAGACGGCATCCTCCCACATTATTTGAAAGCGTTCGACAGTGCTCAGATGGTTTACCGATTCGTTACCTGAAGAAACCAACTGGTTTCGCCTTTAGAAATCAACAGGTTTGCACTGAAATTTGTTCTAGAAAGAAATCTTCTTGAGAGTTGGATAACCATTGCTAAAAGTGGGTAAATAGCCTTAAATATTCTTCAACCATACATGCACCAGTAATGGTTTGAATATAAAAGATAAGCAATTTATCTAGTTAAATTCACACTTTCTAGTGTTATTTATCAAACTAAGAAATTTGTTGAAATACCTGAATTTTGATAATGACTTCGCATCGCGTTAAAATGCCTAGAGTCGTCTTTACATCATAAAGCAGTATAATTTCTGAGTCAGAAACTTGCTTATAGCTGATCATTTCATTGAGCACCACAGTGACTTCACCGCCTCTAGTATGTATGCTACGCGCATGGTACAACACAACCACAATGCTGGTGTATTATGCCGTAGTAGTTTGGAGAATCGCTTCTAGTTTTTGTCTGATATGTATGAATTCAATACTCCCCTTCTAACGCATATTTCTAACAGACACAATCAAATCCACTCAATCAAATCTACTTCACCTCCGCTAAAACCAAATGAAGAATTTCAAGTTGTACCGTAGTTCAAATTTCGAAGTGAACAAAAATCAATTCACCCTCGCCTTCAACAGGGACAGATCCGATTTATGGTTGTCAGTAACAGGTAGAATACACGCCAATCAGCAACTCGGTCGCCAGAAATCTTTCACGTCGAAAAGTTCATTTCATTTCTTAAACTAATTGTCATTTAAGCTCACATTGATGTTATTATATTTGAACCTGTGACTTTGAAATTAATGTTTCTGGGCCGGGATTCTATCTCGGATGTCCTCTTTAGCGGTATTCGACCCTCTCGGAACCGTATAGCTAAATAATATCGTTGCTTTTTCTAAGGAAGTCGGTACGTAGTTTCGGGATTCGATTCTCGCTTAGGCGTAACATAATTACATCCATATTACAGATCTACCTGTAGGTGAAACAAATTCGACTACTAACATCAGACTTTACTTAATAATCATCCGGTTAGGACTAGGTATGTAACTCCGGCACATAACTTTACGTCAGGGCACTTTGTTACTTGTTATATAACATATATTTCGGATGAATGTACCGTACATCAGGTGGAACGCAGTAGAAGTCAGGGATTTTGCGCATAATACGAGGGTGAGTCAGTAAATAAGTCGCAAACTAAGGTAGGCACGCCAGAACTGCGCGCTTTGTAGGGGTATTTCTCTATCACTACAACACATCCGTCTTGTGGGTTGCAGCAGTTTAAGAACCAAATAAAGTAACAGCGCAAGAGAGTCATTTATCGGATGCAAATGCTGCCACAAACATTCCAAGCTCCAGGCTCTTAAAACCTTCTCGAATAATGGGACGAGTGTTTAAATTTACAGGTGGAATCAGCTGAAAAGTAAAGCAATTTTCAGGCTTGTAAACGCAGTACTGGCGTGCCTACCTCAGTTTGCGACTTACAGGGGATGAAATTTAAATAATAGCAACTATTTATTTACATCCGATACGAAAGTGTTACATGTTTGCAGCTGTTACTGTCCTTCAAAGTAGTCATCAGCGTTGTGTAGAACCCATTTCCAGTGATGTGGAAGACGATTTATACCGTTAGCAGAATCTGTTTTGTTGATTGTGTGAATGGAGCGGTCTACTGCCAGTCGAATCTCTATAACAGTTCTGAAACGAATGCCACGGAGTGGTTACTTCATCTTCGGAACGAAATCAAAGTCACAAGGACTCAAGTATGGTGGATGGCGCAGTATTTACCAGTCCCATCGACAGAACAGAGCAGCCACAGCTTGCGCTATATGCGTCCGTGCATTGGTGTGAAAAATGATGTGTGTGTTGCACAGAAAATGTTGCGCTACTTTCGCAAAGCTGGTCGCAGGTGATGCTGCAAACACGAACAGTAATGCTGTGTATTAACGGTCCGCCGTGGAAGAACGTAATGCGTTAGGAAAACTCCATCACAGTCGTACACGAGAATCACCACAACTTTCACCATACTGAGGCTCTGATGCAATTTCGACTTTCGCGGCGACCCATAGTGACGCCATTCATTGGATTGGTGTTTCAGTTTTGGCTCGTACGATGTGGTCCATGTCTCATCCAGTGTTACGTTACGGCGTTAGAAACCCTCTCCTTCGTGCTCATAGCGCGTTTGAGCAGCGTCGTAACGCATCCATTTCTGCATTGCCGTCAATTCATGCGGAACACATCGTGATGCAATTTTTCGCATGCTCTGGCGTTCCTTCAGGATGCGAAGCACAGTCGTATACGCTAATTCGGTTTCAGAAATGAGCTCACGGATCGTCTGGCGTCGATAAGTGTCCACTTCTTCTTCAGAGACGCTAGGATGACCTGCCCGATGCATGTCTGTCACAGTTTGCCGACCTTCGTTGAAGGCTTTTACCCAACGTACCACTGTTCTGTACGGCAAAGTCGATTCCCCGCACGCCTCTTGAAGACGTTGATGACACTGTCGTGCTGCACGACCTCTGCCACATTCAGTATTGATCTAGATCCGTTGTTCCTGTTTCGAAAACATAGTGACACCTATACGTTAGACCGCTCGCACACAAGTGACTGTTTTTCCCTCTATTGTTCAAAATCAAATGTTCAAATGTTTGTAAAGCTTATGGGACTTAACTACGGGGTTATCAGTCCCTAAACTTACAAACTACTTATGAACTATCTAATCCTAAGGACGGCACAAATATCCATGCCCGAGGGGGATTCGAACCCCCGACCGTAGTGGCCGTGCTGACCGTGACTGGAGCGCCTCAGTCCCCTCGGCCACCGCGGCCGGCCCCTCTATTGTGCGCACGCCAGTGACGCGGGAGGGTAAGTTAGGTATGTCAACTACGTGTGGTATCGGCGACAATAGTAAATTCCATAGCATAGTGTCTCCACAGCAACTATTTAAGTTCCAACGCTTGTATTTACTGACTCACCCTCGTTGCACCACTCACACTGCAGTTGGTTACGGCGAAGGAAGCATATTCCAGGACACGTTCTCACCTCCATAATACAAGGTATATATATCTCCAACAAAGAGGAATAATAATAGTATTACGCACTACTAATTACAACAAGTAATCAAGCTTTCAAATTACATTCAGTTTTGACCTGCAAGGCCTTGAAACGGACATCCGGCTTTAAGAAAATAGCGCGCCTCGTTCTATTGAAATAGAGTTTACCCAGATACGATTACAACAATATATAAAAATTTAATAACATAGTGGACTTTCCATATTCAGCAAACCGTCTACCCAAATCTGATAAGACAGTTAAAATATCCCAGAATGAAACTTTTCACTCTGCAGCGGAGTGTGCGCTGATATGAAACTTCCTGGTAGAAGTAGGAGGCGAGGTACTGTGGAACGGTGCCGTGAGTCGTGCCGGGGTAGCTCAGTGGTAGAGCGCTTGCCTGCGAAAGGCAAAAATCCCAGTTTCGAGTCCCGGTTCTGGCACGCAATTTTAATCTGCCAGGAAGTTTCAGTTAAAATATGAATTACCAAGCAACGGGGCTTGCACCTTTTAGGAAAATAGTTATGGAAATCTGATAAACACGCTTCAAAACACATTTTATGAAAATACTCCGCCTGTTACATTATTTGAGACGGTTAACACAAGTGTGAACTATGACAACTTAAGTAACACTAGGGATTGCGCTATTTACGGAAGACACTCAACTTAAAGTCTTATGAGCAAGATTCAACGTACATTTAATTGAAGCAACACAAAATAATGTTAATAAAACAGCGGGCCTTACCCTAAACCCAAGTCCCAATCTGTTAAGAACAATGCCAACGGCTTCGTATAATGCACCTAACGACTGAAATTACAGTTTAATTAATAATGGGTCTTTACTGTTTAAAGAAAATAATTGGGGATCCGGTTTCAGGAGCTACATTAAGCTTCCCGAGACGACAGGGAGGAAAGGGCGATGGGAGTGATGGGGGTAGACAGCGAGTAGGCGGAAGAGTACTGAGCCAGAAATACCGGATTTCGGTCAGGAACATCGACACGCCAAGAGATATTAAGAAAAATCGCATGTCAGTGATATTATTCCCCGTGTACCCAATCTCTTAATCTGCACTCCACATGCTATTCATACATTACTTGTTGTATGAGGGGCCTTTCCACGTGGCTTTAATTACCATAAAGCACAGTTTTGCTTGCATTGCCTGCTGGGAAACGAGTATCAAGAGTCAATGTTGTTCCACGGTTCCCCTTATTATCAGCAACCTTCCATGGACCATACAGTACCAGTTGAAGAGCAATAATGTTGAAATGTTTCTTCCAGCATCTGACGAGTTGCTAGCAACGACATTTGTACGTTACCTTTACAGCCTATCTTGCTTGTCAGTATACCGCCGATATCGATACGAGGAAGCGGGTGGTGTGTAGACCACTTTCCGGGGTTATCACAGTCTAACGGCTTTGTCTTGGCTTTGCGGGGCTACGGCTACCAGGGAATCCCCAAACTTCTTTGGCGCGGAACCTAAATCGATTGCTGCAGCGCGAACTCCTGTTCCTCTCGAAACACACCACTGGGACGCCGAGCATAAGGTTCCCATCCGTTGACCAGTCCCGCTCTTTGTGTAACGCAGTGACCTGTTACCGAGGCTACGTTCTTTAGTAACTGAACCCAGTCATTGGGCGTTATACTATTGGTAATACCTGCTTGCTTTTCCATGAGCGTATATGTTTTTATTATTCGTTACCGAGAGAGATAGAGCAATTATTTGCGCATTAAACTTTCATTCTGAGGACGGCGGTCCGAACTCACATATGACCACCCAGATTTAGTTTATCGCCAAACGTCTGGATGTTTCCGTTTAAAGGGAACGTTCAATTTCCTTCCTCATTATTGACGAAATTAATCAGAGCTTGAGCTCCGCCTCTAATGAATACGTTGTCGACAAGAAGTTAAACCCTGACTTAATTCCTTCTAGTTAGTCGTTGAACTCGGATGGTGACATTCTGTATGTTGAGTCTGTTATCGTTAGAGAAGTGGAGGACCGTGGATGTCTCTTTCCTCGCGGTTATCTTTTAGTGTTGGTTCGCCGTCTTTCATAGAGTGACGAGTTTATTTTCATTTGATTTAGTGACCTAATGGCGTTTCTGTTGCCCACTAACCGAAGATGTGTAAGTCATGTGTGCTGTCTGCCTGTGACTTGCACTAATTTTATAATGTCTTATCGTATTTTAACTATATTGTGACGCATTTCTTAAGCAGAGACTGCATTCTACTCTGATAACTCGGCATTTGACTGTTAAACGTGCAAATACAATATAAAGGCCACACTCAGGCTGGATGGCGAATCAAATCCGCGGGGCGGATTCACCTCGGGACTGGATCACCTCGCTACCTGGCAAATACAGCACTGTGGCTTAGGCTATACAAACAGGACCGTCATGTGTAACAGTAAACAATACACAGTAGATGCTTAATATTGAAGATGACCAAGCGAAGCGAGCATAATAACCAAATGAGTATTATTTACACAGGTGAAGGAACTTTGATATGGAGTTCGATAAAATGTAATTTCGTTATTTGCATGTCTCAAATGGTAAAGTTAACAATCGCATGTAAATAATAAGAAATATTAATTGTCGTATACGATGTCTCCACTACATTTTGTGTTTTTAGTGGGGACTGATAACACCATAGTGACAGTATCGTTAGAGCAGTACTGACGACCCAAAGCGCGAACTGAAGGCGTTAGGGCTTGTTAAGTAAACGTACATTTTATTCTTTCGGATTTACTGAATGTGTATTATTTACATATACATGACTACTGGGACTGAATTTGGAATGATCAAACTAAATGGAAATAAAAACTTGGGTACTGAGCTCAAGAACACTACCCCTAACTTTCCGTAACTACCTGTGTACTAGTTCCGTCCTCCAGCTCCGTATATTGCTGTGGACTAAAAGAAATGGCGGCAGATCATACCTTGATAAATATGACGAGAGTGAGGCCAGAAGACTACACCTCACCGCCTTCTCTCTTTAAAAGAATGCAAATCATACTTTCACGACCCATTGTACAGAGGAGCCACCGTAATATACAGTGATGTGGCAAAACTCATGGCCCAACGAGTCACTGTAAGTCCCCTGTAGGAATAATGAGGAATGCCACCTCTAGAGCCGTTCATAATGGCGAAACTGCTGGCGGAGCAGCATTTTCTGCACCAACTGATCTCTCGATTAAGTCTCATAAATTTTCGGTAGGTTTCTTGGCGGGTGATGTGGGTGGTAAAATAATTTGCTGGAATAGGCCAGAAAAATTTATTAATCAATCGTAAATAATTGTGACCCTTTCATCATGGTGCATAGTCACCCTTAAAAATCCCATCGTTGTTTGAGAATATTAAGTCCATGAATAGGTGCAAATGGTACTCAAGTAGCCCAACATTATCGTTTGCAGTAAGTGATCGCTTCAGTAGCTCCAGAGGACCGAGTCAGTTCTATGTAAAGACCGTATACAACATGAAGAAGCCATCACTGGCATCCACAGTGGTTTTTTCGCAACAAGCATCCGAGGCTTTAGGGTGGGGGGGGGGGGGTTGCGCCACACTTGAAGCCTACTATCAGGAGGTAGTACCTACTGACATTGGGACTCATCTGAAGTCACGATTATGAACGCTTCAAGCGATGTTGTGTGTTGTGCTGTTAGCAAAAGTACTAGTGTTTTCCGTAGCCCATTACCACCAAATTGCGCCATAACTTCCTAAAGGATACATTAGTCAGACGTCCCACATTGATTTGTGCGCTTATTTCACGCAGTGTTGCTAATCTATTAGCAGTAACAACTCTTAGATATCGCCGCTGCTCTCGCATACGAAGGGCAGGCCTTTGGCCACATTTTTGTCCGTGGTGAGAGGCAAATCTTCATGTGGTATTCTCGCCACACTCTTGACATTGCGGATACCTCAGTACTGAGTCATTAGGTAATCGATATTCCTAACGCTGGACTGTGCCATGCATCTAGCTCCAGTTACCATTCCGCGTTCATAGTCTGTTAATTAACGACGTGCGGCTATAATCACGTCGGAAATGTTTTTACACCAATCACCGGAGTACAAATAACATTCCTGATAATTCACCTTCCTTTTATACCTTGTGTACGCGATTCTACCATTATGTGTATTTGTAAATCTCACTATTTTATGACTTTTGGCACCTCAGTGTCTAAATATCGATATAACATAAAGTAAGAAGCTATTAAAGTTACTAAAATGTGGAAATTGGCTCTTTACGGTAGTTAGGTAGGTTTCTACCCTCACAAACCACAGACATTGCCGAGGTGGGGTGGCTTTCATTCCTCAACGATACAGATAGCCGTACCATAGTTGCAACCACAGCGGAGGGGTATCTGTGGAGAGGTCAGACAACGTGTGGTTCCTGAAGAGGGGCCGCAGCCTTTTCAGTAGTTACAGGGGCAACAGTCTGGATGATTCACTGATCTGGCCTTATAACATCAGCTGACATGGCTTTGCCAGGCAGTTACTGCGAACGGCTGATAACAAGGAGATACTACAGTCGTTAATTTTCCCGAAGACATGAAACTCTACTGTATGAATATATGATGCTGGCATCCCCTCGGGTAAAATATTCCCGAGGTAAAATAGTCCTCCATTCGGATCTCCAGGTGGGGACTACTCAGGAGGACGTCGTCATCAAGTCAGCGTGGAGAGTTGCATCAAACCAGTCTGCGGACTGAAAACCACAACAACAATAACAGGTATGATTTTATCCTTGACTGGCGTTAACTAATATCAAGTTTTATCCTTATTGAGCACTTGAAAACTTGATCACGGTCATTTTACGCAATATTTGCGTCGCTCCCGAGGTCCGATTTTTTAGCCGGCAAGATTTAGCGTCGCCAGGAACACCTCCGAATGTCTCCAACAGCAGCCCTGGGCGGAACGTCAGGAACTGAAAGTTTGATGGAGCACGGCCATACAACCTGCAAGATTTACCAAGAAACGAGATATTGTTTAACGACTGTGTGTGTGCCTTCCACTGCTCAATATACATTTCTTGGTTCAGAAACGCTTGATCGAGAACTTTGAGATTCTTCATTTCCTTTCTTCGCTTTGCAACCACTGATGATGCAAAATCCTTTGGCCGCCTACTTTTGAACTGTTTTACTGAGGTCTGATACCGATCAATTAGACTAGATTGCTTTAGTGTCTCCCATATAGGGCCTAGCATTAATATACCTCTAAATATGTATTTTTTACACATTTATATCCTTTTTTCTTATTTGGATCGGATCTGACTTGAACAAAACACTTTTATTTTCTTCAAATATTTGTAAAGCTGTGGGGCCAAACTGCAGAGGTCATCTGTCCCTAGACTTACAAACTTTCTCTACTGACTTATGCTAAGAACAACACACACACCCACCCACACACACACACACACCAACACCCATGCTCAAGCGAGGACTCGAACCTCCGACGGGGAGCGAATGCCCATTCTGCAGCAAGGCGCCTTAGAGCATACATCCAATCCCGCACGTCCCTTCTTTCTTCTATTAAGCACGTGAGTTTCGCTGAAGTTCCAACATCATCATTGACCTTTTTATTTCCTTTACTTACGCAACAGGAAAATGAGCTTTCCCTTCTGTTCATACATGAAAGAAAGAAAAATTTTAATATTTTCACCTTCTTACTAAATAGTGTAGTTTTTCTGTTATCCTAAGTTTAGTTGTATTGCTTTAGAATTCCTGCATTGGTTATGACCTGATTTACTGTGTAAAACATAACTGCACCAAAATTTCATGAAATGGGAACATTATTTATCGGATTATTATTAATTATAACTGCGTGGCAAGATTATGTGCACACACGTAAAATTCTTTTGTATTATCTTGGTTTCTAGGTCTCCTGAACACAGACGTTGAATGTGTATTTTGAAGCTCGAAGAAGTTCGTTAGATTGTCCACAGATGTCATCCCACCTGTTCAAAGATGTAAGAAACCACGCATCAACGGTGCCAGTGCGGCGGAGTTGCAAGACAGCCGATGACTATCAGTCATAACACCAGGAAGAAAGTTCACTGCTTGTGTTGACTTGAGTTTGCTATGCCTATAGGGTCAATTACGAATTTTGATCATATCCGCATTCGTGTCAGGAGGGGCTCTCATCAAGGGATCTTTCCAAACGTCTCGGAATGAACCAAAGTTATGTTGTTCGAACGTGGAGGGGGTAGTCAGAGATACAGTGACTTTTCGTAACTTGCCTCGCTCTGGCCGCCCGAACGCTACCACAGCAGCTGTTTACCTCTACTTATGAACTTGAGCTCGGAGAAACCCTGAGAGGAATGCCACAATACTGAATAATGCTTTTCGTGCAAGCACAAGACATCGTTTTTCTAAGAGGCTGCATGACAAGCAACTTCAGTCCCGACGTCCATGACAAGGTCCAGATTTGACACAAAGACACCATGCAGCGTGGCACAGATAGGCAAAACAGAATGCTGAATGCACTCGTCAGAATCGGTACCAAGTGCTATTCACGGAAGAGACTCACATCTGTCTCCAGCAAAACAAACGCTGGAGACGCGGTTTGAGGTAGCCTGTTCAGATTGAACGAATTCAAAATAAAATGTTTGTAGAGCTTATGGGACTTAACTACGGGGTCATCAGTCCCTAAACTTACAAACTACTTATGAACTAGCTAACACTAAGGACGGCGCAAATATCCATGCCCAAGAGGGGATTCGAACCCCCGACCGTAGTGGCCGTGCAGACCGTGACTGGAGCGCTTCAGTCCCCTCGGCCACCGCGGTCGGCTTGAACGATATAGGTACACCGTTCAGCGAGTGCAGAAAGCTCGTGGTTCCCAAGTATTTTGAGGAGGCATTATGTGGGGCAGTCCTCGCTCTCACCTTACGAGTACCTTCCTTCGCGATCATGACACGGCAAGATTGGAGTGACATTAACCGTATCGGACATGCCTGGAATACAGTGAACGATGCTCTTTTTGGACGAGACAGACCACTGAAAGTCATTCCAGTGATGATCTATAGCTGGCATCACGTAAGAAGGCGCTTCTGCATGTAGAGGCGGAGCGACAGGGGAAGCGAGGAGGGGAGGAGCTGCTGCCGAGAGCCAACAGTGGAGCCTGCGAGAGAAACATTGCGTAACTCGCGCTGCCAGCCACGCGCCTGCAGAATGAACATTATTGGCTGTCATTGCGGTATAGGAGGAAGATGCGCATAACGGCTGAACACTGGGCCGCCTTCTTACGTGACGCCGACTATAGTGGGTAGTAGGCCACGATGTAGGCATGCACCAGTGCCAGAGGACGCGTTGCCACGAGTAAGGAGGATTGATGCATGCCTAAATCTAGAACACATATTCAGAATATCTACAACTTCTCAATTTGTATTTTCATGAGCAATAAAGAGAACTGAAACGTTGTTTTGTATATATCTAAAATCAAATGTTCAAATGTTTGTAAATCAAAGGACTTAACTACTTTTGTCATCAGTCCCTAGGCATACAAAGTACTTAAACTAACTTACACTAAGGAGAACATACAAACCAATGCCCGAGAGAGGACTTGAACATCTGACGGTGAGCAGCTCTGCAGCAAGGCGTCTCGACCACCCCACTGTGTTTATATATATATATATATATATATATATATATATATATATATATATATATATATATATATATGCTACTTTATGTAAAGGATCATGAATATGTACAATTGTACTGATGCCACAATAATTTTGATATGTGTATTAATATCTGGATATGTGTGTGTGTAGGGAGTCCATATTTCATAGTTTCCTTCATTTACGATTCCCTTTTTGGGGGGGGGGGGGGGAAGGGGGAGTATTGCTGCATTTCAGAATTTTCAAGTCCGTGGGCTATTTCCACGCCCATAAGATGTTCATTCAATATTGAGTGACAGCTATTTTTTCATCTTGTGGTGCTGCTTTGTTGTTGTGGGCATGAATGCATTTGTTGTGTTTTCTCTGGTACTGTTTTGTGTTATTTTTAATAGTGTTCATTCTACGTTTGATTGTTGGTGATGATTTGCCTTGTTTTTGTGTGTTAAGTGCCCTCTTTTTTGCTAATTATTGCGATTCAATTTGTAATATTTGGGTCGTACCTACTAATTCAGAATTGAGTTTCAGATGGTCAAACAAATAGAAGTGGAGAATAGGTACGATACAAAAGTGATAAACTGAATCACAATATTTAACTATAATGAAGGCACCTAATACATAAAAACAAAGATATTATCACCACCATGCATAGCAGGGTCAAAACAAGCAGGCTCAAAACAAGAAAGTAAAGAACACACAGACGACAAGAAATTATCAAAACTAGCCACAGCAACAATAAAATATTGTAATGTCGCTGACAATGCTAAGGCTGCCCATAAAATATACAATGCACCCTAAAATTAAGAAATAAAAGTAACCTAAAAACGGATACTGAATTCTAAGAAAAATATTTAGAACCAGTATAAACACAGCGAACACTACACATCACTACACTACACTGATATGCAAGGACAGCAAACTATTTATATTTAAGAGACAAGCAGAAACTTTTGTACAGAATGTACAGAACTCAGAAGAGCAACAAAACCAAACAGAGGTCACTTCACATATGCTGAATAGCCTATGGATACGAAACATAGCACAACAGACATGAACACAGACCTGAAACTCCTCAAATGCAACAGCAGCCCACACAGAATCTAATACTTGGGGGAAACTGTGAAATATAGAAATCCATAGTTGAAGAAACCAAATAGTAAATGACTATACAGCTCTATCCAGCGCAATTCTGTTCTCAGCCCTCATAGAACAATTAGACAAAATTACTTCATAAACACACACATACACAAGTAAGAATAAAAAAAAATCATCTCGACTCATTCATATTGGCCCAGGTGCACACTCACATGTACACATGCACACGTATACACACACACACATTGTCAAGATTCAAAATCCTATCTAAGAACTCAGTCAAAAGTCAAACTCTCAGCATGGTTTTATTTACAGTTTGTACACTGTGACTGTGTAAACTCAAATAATTATTTTTTTGATTGTCATAATATCGGGAACACCAAAAAAGTAAGTGAAACGCATATTCACATGCACATACTGTTTGTTAACTTGACAGCTGCCGATGTCGGGATGTGGAACTATGCCTTGTTTACGGCCAGATGGGCCTGAAGACGCCCGACAATACTCGACAGAAGACGATCGACGCACGTGGCTTTGCATTGTACAGTCACGTTATTGTGATAGCGCAACTGTGTATCCGCAGCGTCTGCCGAAATGGATAGGCATCGAGCAAATATACGCAATCAAACAGTACGTTCAGATGGTAAAGTTCTGATAAATAATATTGTTCAGTTCTGTCAAGAAGGAAACGCAAAGGGATGCTAATACCGTTAGAAACAGCTATGGAGAAAGCAGTAGGAAACAGTTTAAACTAATATTTTAATAACTTTCAAATTTTCATTATCAATTAATTTACTCATCTTAGCGAACGATCTTACTATATAAATAGGATAGATGGCAAGATCGTAATTTTTATTTTATTTATTCAAGACGACCGGTATCGAGACTCTGTGGTGTCATTATCTGATCTCATTGACAATAAACTGCTTATTATAGTGCTCCACATAAGATCTGTAGGTGTACTAGATGATAGTTAAATCGAAAATCATGTGCTGGTTGACATATATAAAATGGATGGTTGATCAAATTTAAAACACAAAATAAGAACCACCATGCACATGTCTGTTTTTTTAAATCTATCGGACCAAATTGCGTGGTCATCAGTCCGTAGCTTACAAACTACTTAAACCTAGGTAAACTAACCTAAGGACAACACACACACCCATGCCCCAGGGAGGACTCGAACCTCCACGGCGAGCAACCGCACGCTCCGCAGCGAGACGCTTTAGAGCGCTCGGCTACTCCACCGCGGCTGGTTGGTCTTATGAAGGTGCTCAATATTTGGCGTTGGGAAATCAGTACGTGACATCCCTCGCCTAAAACCTTCCCTTGCTTTCTGTATTTGATGATTTTCTTATTATAACTCAAGCGTTGTCATTTCAAAGCAATGGCACACTGAAAATTATCAAAAACACGTCGTTGTTAGGACAGTGAATTATAATCTAATGTCTAAAAATGCCATGTTAGCAGATAACACCTGCCGTAGATGGTACGAGAATTACGGATTACTTGAAATGTTTGTTAAGCTTATGGAACTTAACTGCGGGGTCATAAGTCTCTAACCTTAAAAACTACTTATAGACTAACTTATACTAAAGACAGCACAAACATCCATGCCCAAGGGAGAATTCAGATTTTCAAATGTTTGTAAAGCTTATGGGACTTAACTACGGGGTCATCAGTCCCTAAACTTACAAACTACTTATGAACTACTTACGAACTAGGACGGCACAAATATCCATGCCCGAGGGGGGAATCGAACCCCCGACCTTAGTGGCAGTGCAGACCGTGACTGAAGCGCCTCAGTCCCCTCGGCCACCGCGGCCGGCAGGGAGGATTCGAAGCCCCGACGGGGAGCGGCCCTACGCATCGGAGCATAGCGCCGCTTCCTGTATGTAGTGCACGCCTGACCTTATTCAGGGGGATCATACAATTGTCCGTCTGATTGCACCCAAGATCATCACAAAATCGTCTGAGCCTCTGGTTTAAGCCTTTCACTGGCTCCAAACCAAAGGACCGCGTCGGTTCTGGGACGATGCTATCAAACGATAGCCCCGCTTCTACACCGCGAGAGAGGATAGTTTTCTATCCCAAATCCGCCAGCCGCCTCAAGGAGCCGAGGGTGACTTCTGAACCCAGGCGGAAGGAGTCACAGGTGCCGACATGAGTAACGATTTGCAGCTGAGTGCACCCAGTGCTCTCTATCGCCACCGGCAAAGCTAGTTCCAAATCTCGGATGAGACCTCCCTGCAAGCAGAAGGTGGACAGTGGCATTCTATTCCGACCTTGCTGTTATTTCCCTAAAAGGCTGCATCAGCCGTCTAACAATATAGCTCCCAATTAGATTGATCGGTACACACGACAGGGGATGATAGCGTGAACAGCTCGCTGGTCTTTAATCTGCGAAAGCATGTAAAAGCTGGAAGGGTATTCAGATACGCAGAACATTACTTCACTGAAGATTCGATACTAATCTTCGACCTCGTGTGAAAATCCGAAAAGACGGCCTTAAGACGTCGTGGAAGATAGGGATACTGTAGCCGTTGTTTGCGAATAGTGGGAATTTGAGACCGACGCGAGACGAACTCGAAGTGATACTTTTTTGCCATTTCTCGTCCACTATTCTAAATCCGCAACCTGAAGAGGACGAACATAGGGGAATCGTCCACACTGCTACCGTAATGTGTTTACGCATATTTGTGGCGGGTCACCCATTAAAAGGGATTCCCCTCGTTCTGGAATATCCTCTTTAATGTACATAGGGGTCACTTTTGTGGAAGATACCATATTTGGGTAGGTCCAGAGGCTCATTCTCCATCATCTCGATCTCGTTATGTGACCTGAGTCACCCCCGGTCTGATGTTGCTCGTCTCATGTGTGCATAGTTTGTAGTCGGATCGTTGCCAAGACGTCGCTGTTTCAGTAAACGCCTGAGCAAGGGCATTCCTTGCCTCTCAAACGATAACTCCTAGCTATAATCTGTATCTAATACCTGTCTCATCCCGAAATAGGTAAGTTTCAGTCAATAATATAATTAATTTTTGTGATATCACCACTTATCAATAATTTGTGGCTTGTGTTTACGTATCTTCAACATCGAAGCAGTGTAATTAATATTGATAGGTCAACCCCACCAAATGCCATCCTGATCTTCACAAAATCCATAAATACATGATATTTATTTTAAAACTGAACAGTAAAGAAAATGGGCTGATAAAAAATTTTATTTCAATGTGCAACCAAAAAGAAATCGAGTGTAAGCACTTAAACGTATTTACAGGATTAACTGAGCAATACTCAAAATATGTTTTCAGTTATTCCAGTTCACTTAAAACAAAATTAAACAACCTATATCTCACCATCAAATTAAACAACGAATGAAATTAAAATTCTCTTATTGGTAGCAATTCTATTTATTTCTATACTGGTGATTATGTTCACATTGCTCATTGGTAGTTTTAATATCATGCCAAAGTCCTGAGCTAGGAAGTTAGGAGGTGCATTTTGTAAATACATGGCCTACTCTGAAAAGGAAGCTGTTTGTGCAGCAGTATGTAGAAATTCCTCTTGCGTTCAGTATGATTACATAAATTTGCGGACGGTCGCTCCGCTTCTTTCTGATAATTTATATTGGCTTGCATGAATTATGGACTGTGATTGAATTTATTAGTGCAATAAATCACAGCATGGTTTGTGACGAAAATTGAGTTTCTTCCAGCAGTGGGCTAGGCCTATTTCAACAAAACCTAAATCTTCCAGACGAACTAAACATGAAATTAGAATTTGTGGAGGTGTATTTCAATATATTGGAAGTGAATGAAAGGCGTTTTTGGTGCCATGCGTGTTTTGCTTCAGTATTTGTGAAGCATCATCAGTGGCCTGTAATACATGTTTGTTTTTTGTGTATAATATTTCATTACAGAACGTTTTCCTATGTTTCACAGCAAAATGATTATAAATCTTTGCTAATTTACAATTTATCGGATGCTAACTTACTAGGTCAGAAACAAAACCTGTGGAAAACAGTGATGAAACATGAAATGTGCTCCATCCTTCTTTCTTTCTCGCAGATAGTAACAAACACACTACAAAACAGCTGATACACTCAGAGTTATAAGTAACACAAAAGACAGATGAAAAGAGACAGATGGAAACACTAAACACTGTGAACAAACTCTCACGAAACCAGACCTACATAGTGAAGTGACGAGATAAATGTGTTCATCAAGAACAAGAAAGTCAATCTATCTGGAGCATATGTACACATCTCCATGGAGAAACATATGAAATAACGCCACAAAACCGTAAGCAATACTGAAAAATTAACTTCGCAAAAACTTGTGCCAAATAATTTGTTTCTAATCTACTAGCTTGCAGTTTGAGAAATTGTAACTTAGCAAAGATTGATAACTGTTACATCGTGAAACTTGAAAAATATTTATAACTGTTTGCAATTAAATATTATAAACAAAAACCAACATGATCTCCACAGAAAATCAAGAGAATCGCGTATGGACCAGAAAACGCCTTTCATTCAATTGCAAAAGACTGAAGTACACCACAAATTTTCTAAGCAAATAAGGACGACGGAAAACGAAAAGAAAATGATGAAATTAGTATGTTCAATTCGTTAAGAAACAACTTCTTATTGGCTTTTTATACTTCTTCCATTTAATTTGATGTTACAGTTCTTTGGTGTGTGATAATTACGCCACGGACAGAGTTATATACAGAACTGCAGTACAGTACTTGACAGTTATATAAGGGTAATCCATTTCGAATGCCACACTTTTAAATTTCAGTAGAATGTTTTCTAGGTCCACAATGTATCGTATAACACGTTTACACATCTGGAAGAAAATATTTTCTGGGGTAGTGTGCGTGATTTCAGAAAAAAAAGTGTGGGTCACAGAAAGTGAATGCAATTGTTTCAATTTGCAATAAGAGTCTGCAAAAAGGGCTTGCATGGGACGATAGTGTCCGAAAGAGTTTCAACATACAGCGCACTCCGTCACGCCAAATTGCGATTAGTGAGTCCTGGGTCCTAAACCCAGTGATCTCAGTAGGATCATTGGAGAGAAGCATGGTTCACACATTCCAGAAACACCATTCTGATATGCTGTAATAAGAGATGAATTCTCGCAACGTCTTTAAATAGAAATCTCACATCCACAGACTGCCGCTCGTGCTGAAAACTATAATCGGAACGTAGGACCGGAAATTCTTTGAACATATTCCCTAAATCTCCGATGTCACATTCAGTGGCACCTCTTCCTACCGGCATTAAATATCTTTCTTTAACGTTGTAAATGTGTTAAATTGCGAACAATTATAGTTCCCTACGTAAATGGTTTTTAACACAACTATACTTATCAGTTATTCTACATTCTAGGTGGCGAAATTTTATTTAATTGATTTAAAAATGTTTTCCACGTGATGTAAATGGGGTTGGTAAATTATTTCCGCAGTAGAGGAAAACTAAGCAGACAGTGCAATATCTAAATCTCACTTCAAAGTTCTGTTTTCTACGTTCGTTATTCACCTGATTCTCACATTAGTTACATTTCTTATCATGTCGCATAGTTTTGTCATGGTTGTTTCTCTCAAGATCTTAATCATTTTGAAGGAATGTTGTCAACATAAAGCGTCTTTTTCGGGCTTATGTATGTAGTGCTCTGTGAAATTCTTATTACATAATCAAGTATTCTATTTTATCCTCACCTTTATATACTTCCTTTTCCCTCACTGGAATAGCCGTTAGCTCTACGGCACCTTGCTTCTGAGTGCGGGCCGTTTTCCGTTTGAAGTTCGAATCCCCTCTCGGGCAAGGGCGTGTGTGTGTGTTGTTCTCATAAGTTTGTTTAAGTATCTTGTAAGTTCAGCGATCAATAACTACTGTAGTTAGGTCCCATAGCTTAACAAATATTTGATTTTCTTCTCTTTTCATTATATTGTTCTCAATTCTTTTCTCTTCAGTAAATCTTTTAAGGGAACTATTTGCAATTTGTTCTATCGCTTTATGCATTCTGAAATTGATTACTACAATAACTCTTTTTCTTCTAAACACATCAATTGTCGATGACGATGGATTCGCTATTAACTGTAACATCTTGGACTTTCATATCAAATGAAACTGTTTTGTCCCATCTTTGTCATTAGTAAGTAGGTGAAGTGTATATACTGAATAGTCTCACCATGAGACGGTTCATGGCAGTACTGGCTCTATCCTTGGCTATGCGTATTAACATTGGCACTGCTGATTCAAATGTTAAAATGTTTGTTAAGCTTATGGGACTTAATTGTGGGGTGATCAGTCCCTAAACTTATAAACTAACTTACACTAAAGACAGCACAAACATCCATGCCCGAGGGAGGATTCGAACCCTGCCGAGGGGACTGAGGCGCTCCAGTCACGGTCTGCACGGCCACTACGGTCGGGGGTTCGAATCCCCCCTCGGGCATGGATATTTGTGCCGTCCTTAGTATAAGGTAGTTGATAAGTAGTTTGTAAGTTTAGGGACTGATGACCCCGTAGTTAAGTCCCATAAGCTTAACAAACATTTGAACATTTTTGATTCGAACCCCAAACGGGGAACGGTTCGCGCATCGGAGCATAACGCCTCAATGCGCTCGGCCGTTCCACCGCGGCGGCACTGTTGACTTTCGGTGCAGTTTTGAACCTTTATCTGGGAGGACACTGAGCAGTAACATTTATAAGTTACCATCTGTAACGTCATGATGAAGACATGTTTGCTGCAGCAATTTTAATCTCATTTATACATGTTTATCTTTTACGTATGATTCAATACCTTGTTCTGTACCTTCATTGTATAATATGTCAAACTTATATGCCTATGTTACTTTCTATCTGCCCCGTTTTGCATGATAGATTGAGTAACGTGTCTGTGTGCTATGGACTTACAATATGACTGCTATAATAGTGCTTCTGTCTGCTGTAGCTACAGTTTGTCAACGTTGGGTAATTTAATGAAGCCAAAGAGGTTTTTACCTGAGGCTTTTGTCAATCACGGGACGTTAAGTTAGTGCTAGAAGTGCCTCTTGCGGTGACTTCCGTGAGTGATAGGTGGTTCACTGGCTGGAGGCCAGGAGATGGCATTCTGCCACTGACCACTGCTAAAGTAACATCGTTTTGCAAGCGCGATCTGTTTCACTTACATGAGGTTTGAAATTGTGTAATGCTTCAAGCTATCTGAAGATCTGTAATAGTTTCTTTTCCAGCTCTAGCGAAATCATGATTAACGACTTATTTAGTACAGGAATAGATGCTTTTTTCCGATTTTGCTGTGTTTAGCTGGGAACTTTCTTTGTTCCCATGCGACTTGCGAGTTGGGAGAGTCACCCTCTTCAAGACGGTTTGAGTATTCTGTTTATAGTGTGAAAGTGCGTTTGATTGTGACATTGTGTGTGTGTGTGTGTGTGTGTGTGTGTGTGTGTGTGTGTGCTAATATTCTTGTCGCTTTGATAAATTTATTTGAGTGTTTCTTTGTAATATCAGTATCCTTTCTATGTTGTACCCACATGTTCAAGATTTCATAACTGAGCCATCAGCTTGATGCTTTCGGTTTCCATTTAGCAACATTCAACGTTTCCGCATATTTCATTTTTCAATAGCTTTACCGATCCGATTCGATTAAGAATATCGCGAGTGTGTAAAAACCTTACTTGTTTTCGGTGAATCATGGGCGACTTTGATTTCATTTCAAGTGTGATTAGTAATTTCGTTCTTGGTATGCCCGAGATAAAAACATTAGTAACGACTAGCCAGTGAGCAGTGATTTCTTTACCTTTCGTGTATAATGTAGGATGTTCTACATCTACATAGATACTCTGCAAATCACATTTAAGTGCCTGGAAGAGGGTTCATTGACCACTTTCTTAGCCTTTCTCTACCGTTCCCTTCTATAATAGCAAGCGGGAAGAAAGAACACCTAAATCATGCCGTTTTCGATCCGATTTCTCTTATTTTATTGGGATGGTCATGTCTCGCTATGTAGGTGGGTGCTAGCAAAATATTTTCACATTCAGAAGTAAAAGTCTGTGATTGAAATTTCGCAAATAGATCTCGTCGCAACGAATAACGTCGTTATTTTAATGATGTCCACCTCAAATCGTGCGACATTACCGTGACGCTTTCCCCCCTGTAGCGTGATAAAACAAAACGAGCTGCTCTTCTCTGAACCTTCTCAATGTCCTCCGTCAATCCCATCTGGTGACGGTTCCGCAGTGGGCAACAGTACTCCAGGAGAGTACGCACAAAGTGTGGTGTAGGCAGTCTCTTTGGTGGAGCTGTTGCATCTTCTAAGCGTTCTGCCAATGAAACGTAACCTTTGGTTCGCCTTCCCCACAATATTTTCTGTGTGTTCTCTCCAGTCTAAGTTGTTCGTAATTGTAACTCCTAGGTATTTAGTAGAATTTACGACCTTAAGGTGTGACTGAATTACAGTGTAATTGAAGTTCAGCGGATTTCTTTTAGAGGTCATGTGTATTACTTCACACTTTTCATTATTTAGTGTTAATTGCCAATTTTTCGCACCATGTAGAAATTTTGTCTAAATCGCTTTGCAGTTGTGGCTATGTAGATGACGGAACTCTTGGACATAGAGTTTACAGGAAACGGACGCATACTGATAGGTATTTACTTGCGACCAGCTGTGACCCTCCTTTTCAACGTGCAGGAGTCCTACGGACCTTGGTAAAAAGAGCATATGCCATCTCGGATGCTGAAAATTTACCTCAAGAGCTGCAACAGCTCAATAATGTGTTCCACCGAAATGGCTATACAGACAGGCAGATTCGACGGGCTTTTGAGTTCGGACCACCACGTGATCTGCTGAAAACACTTCCAGTTCTGTTGCTTTCCTTCCTTATGCTGGTAACGTGTCTGCCAAGATAGGAAGGATTTTGAAGAAACACAAAATAAAGTGTATTTTTCGTCCGCCAGCTAAGACTACAGCACTTCTTGACTCTGTTAAAGATGATTTGGGCCTGAGAAAGCCTGGCGTATACAAAATACCTTGTGAGTGCGGCAAAACATACATTGGGCAGACTATTCGCACCGTCAGTGACAGATGTGTTGAACATCACCGCCATACGCGATTGATGCAGCCTGAAAAATCCGCGGTGGCTGAACATTGTCTTTCAGAGGGACACAGGATGCTATACGACGGCCGGCCGCGGTGGCCGAGGTGATTCAGTTGGCTTTGGGCCGTGCTAGCGTGCGCACCTGCGCCGCACGCCGCTTAACGCTCCGCTCCGGGGTTTGTTTACTTCCGCGTCGCGGTATTTGTGTGTATTGAGTCCCGCATTCACGAACCTCATGGCGCACGCTTACCGCCGTGCGACGATCAAAGTAACGTTTCAGGCTGAACATCCACGACCAAGAGCTTTTGAAATCGAACAGTTCATACGAGAAGATCTTCATTTGAACCCACAAGACGTGATCGGAATACACTTTTCAATCACGGGAAGCATCGTCTATATCAAGATGACGACGGAAGCGCTATGCACTGAAGTTGTCCAACGACATAACACCGGACTGAAGTTCAAGCACTCTGATGGACACATCGGTGCCGTAACGGTCGATCATGTAGGATTCGGATTACGTACTCTACGGGTGTTTGAGCTCCCGTTTGAAGTACCTCAAGAAACGGTCATTGCAGCTTTCCAACCGTATGGTAACGTCGTGGGTCACCTCGCAGAAAAGTGGCAAACATTTACGACCTACCAGGTATTAAATGGTGTGCGTCAGATACAGATTGAGCTGAAGAAACACGTTCCGTCGTACCTGATGATTGGTGGTGTGCGGGCCATCGTTATGTACGATGGCCAGCCACGAACATGTTCAGGATGTGGCCAGGAAGGCCATGTCCGGTCCGAATGTATGCGCCGACGTTTGGTACAGACACCACTAGGTGAGGTGGCCTCAGCAACGACGGTCACGTCCCTACCCGTCACCTACGCTGCAGTTGCACAGAACCACGTAATACCACTCCAGGCTACGCCTGAACCTACGTTGCCTGTACCCAACGCAGAAGAAAATACCGGCGACAGAAGCACAGCACCGCCTCCAGCGCCCGCCGACAATAATAGAGACAACTCCGAATGACTCTGCTGGTACCATGGACATTGACCTAAGTGTGGTTCCGACGTCCGCTTTCGTCCAGACGGGTGCGGCGATAGAGCAGGAGCAACCACATTCTGATTCAGAACAACACATCCGAAAACAGCGGTCACCTCGGAGGCGTAAGAAACGCCGTCGAACACCATCCACTGACGGCCCCCATCAGACGACCTTTTCAGATAACGAACGAATGTCTGACAGTGACGTACCATTTTCCGACCAGCAGCAGGATGATACTGCCACCCTGGACAGTCCTAAGGTGACGCACCATACCTCAAATCAGGACATACCATCCTTGAAGTCAGCAGCTAAGAATGACCTTTCCCTCACAGCACCGCTTGGAGCATGCGCCTCGTCCGTTACAGAACAACGCCAGCACACGTCATCGACATCCACATCATGGGCCGACGATGTTGGCGAAGGAGCGGATCAGACAGCTAACGTGGCCGAGCGGGAGCATCCCATGGAGGCACCCAACTAAGAATTGCGGCAACTGTGGGAGACACGGCAAGTCAGCGACTTTCAGGAGCCGCTGCAACGCCTTCTGTAAACCTTGCAAGTGTCCATCCGCAGCAATATCGTATCGCCACGATGAATATGGCCACCATTCGCGCCCCACACAAACTGGCGATGTTTCGAGACACCATCTACTCAAGTGATGTTGATATTGCGCTCCTACAGGAGGTGTTTGTCGCTGATTTTCTCATCCCTACCGGTTATACTGGCTATGTTTCCCACGCCTCCGACACCGGCAGCGGCGTCGCCATCCTCCTACGCGATGGCATTCCAGCAGAGGACGTCGTTTACCTCCACACTGCTCGGGGAATGGCCCTTACTGTATTTGGCGTGCGTATCATTAACATCTATGCACCATCCGGCTCCAGCCACCGTCGAGACCGCAATACATTCTTCGCCGAGGATATCACGCCGCTATTTATGGGTCCACAGGATGACTTGTTATTTGGCGGGGATTTCAACTCGACACAAGGGCCCACTGACCAACGGCCACAACATTCACCCTTTGCGGCTCTCTCTGTGGTCATCGACAGACTACAACTCGTTGACACCTGGACAAAGCTTTACGGAACTCGCCCGGGCTTTACGTTTTACACCGCCCATTCCTCGAGCCGCCTGGATCGCATATACCTCACCCGCTCTCTCGCAGGTGGAACCCGCCACGCGGAAGTCTGGCCCTTAGCCTTTTCAGATCATGAGGCATATATCTGCGACGTTAGTCTCGTCCGACAACGTGTGTGGCATAGTCGTGGCCCGTGGAAACTAAACGTGTCTCACCTGACCGCTCCAGACTGTCGACATTTGATCGAAAGTGCGTGGGCACAGTGTTTACGCCGTCTTAACGCCTATAACTCCACTCTATCTTGGTGGCTCTCCTGTGCAAAGCCAACACTGCGCAAGTCTCTGATGAATTACGGCCGGAACATCAAGACATGGCGAAACAACACTTTGAATTTTTATTATTCCATTCTTCGAGAATGTGTGACGATGCCTTTCTCACCAGCCAGGCAGACGATGGTTCACCGTACAAAGGCCCAAATCTCTTTGATAATGCGCCGCCACCTGGAAGAGACTGTAATCCGATCTCGTACGAATGATAGAATAGGTGAAGAACATCCGTCGATGTACCATCTCATCCAGGAAAGACAAAAACGACGCCGGGCTCTGATACACGTCCTGATTGACGCGGAAGGTCACCGGCACGATACCCAACACGCCATCGGTCAGGCGTTTCGTGCCCATTTCACAAGACTGTATGAAGCTGTTCCGCATTCGCCAGAACTGATTTCAGAAGTCGCACAACTTATTCCAAGTACTCTCCCAGTGGAGGTGGCACGTGAACTCCAGGAAGGCGTGACCACGGATGAAGTACTAGAAGCAATTAAAATGGGGCATAACAATAGGTCTCCTGGGCCCGACGGTATTCCCGTTGAATTTTATAAAAGTTTTGACTACTTGTTAGCACCTACATGGACGACGATCGCTCAAGAACTAATGTCCCCGGCGACTGAGGTCCCTAAAACCTTCCTTGAAGGCATAATTATTCCTGTACACAAACCGAACGGGTCATCCAGAATACAAGATTATCGACCAATAACTCTGCTTAACAGCGATATGAAAATATTTACACGGTTGTTGGCCTCACGACTCAAGAAAGTTGCACGGTACGTCACATCCTTCGACCAGACGTCCTTAGGAGGAGACAACAATATCCATACAGCTCTTTGCCGCTATCGAGACATGATAGCACTTGCCCGATATCAACGACTTCCTGGTGCCCTGGCTTCACTTGACTTTAGCCAGGCCTTCGACCGTGTTGATCACTCCTACTTACAGACAGTTCTCCAGCACATGGGTTTCCCTGGCGATATTATTGCAGTAGTTATGCGCCTTCTGACTGGCGCGACCTCCAAAATCATGTTCAACGGTCGCCTCACCCCACCCGTGGTTATAACACGATCCGTCCGACAAGGCTGCCCACTTTCAATTATATTATACGCCTTTGCTTTAGAACCATTGCTCCAGGGACTACGCCAACGTTTGGAAGGTATGAGTATACATGGGAACCGCTTCTGTTGTACAGCTTACGCCGATGATATCGTCCTTTACCTACGCACTGAGAACGACGTACGGGCAGCCCTGACGTGGGTGGCCACCTATGGCGAGGCATCAGGCAGCTTGCTCAACGTCTCAAAATCCAAGGTCTTGCTCATCGGCGAGGGCCTACCAGAGAGAAGCATCGCTCCTCTAAGTGTAGCCACCACCGTCAGATGTCTTGGCGTAGATTTTTCAGCCGATCTCCGCCGTACAGCAGCGATCAACGGTCGGCGATTGCTTCAGAGAATCAGGGGAAGTCTGGCAGATCACCGGCTACGATCCCTCGACATAGTTCAACGTACACATTATGTGAACATCTATCATGCCTCTCGCATACCCCATGTTGCTCAAGTGCTACCGATCCCAACTCTCCTGGCACGGCGTATGTTGGCTGCGTTAGGCTCCTTCGTCAGCTCCGGATTGATATTCAAAGTGCAATACGACGCCCTTGCACTCCCCCGGGAACGTGGTGGGGTGGGACTAACACATGTGCCGACCAGAGTCACGGCGCTCTACGTCAGCTCTCAATTAAAAATCTGGCGACGTTGCCCACAGAGTCTCACCGGTATCCTATTCAATGCCTTTGCCCCGGACTCTTTGGTAGCCCCAGTGATGATTGCAGCCATTCCAGTTGCCTTCCATCATATCCGAAGATTCTTCTTGGACCTTAGTTATGTATACAAATCTTTACCACCTGCTCGTTTGTCTCAGACTAAAACAGTATATGATCTGCTACAACAGTGTCGACCATCCAACTCGATCGAAATTAAGCATCCACAGTATGTGTGGCGGCATATATGGAAAGCTATTTACGAACGTTTTCTCGAATCAGACGTACAGTCAGCCTGGTATCTCACTGTGAACGGAAAACAAGTAAACCGACATCGCCTGCATCGGATCCATCTCGCCGATTCGCCCCTCTGCATTCACTGCGGAGTGGACGACACAGACGGCCACAGGTTCCACTGTGGTCAGGCGAACGATGTCTGGACGCTCGCTCGGCGAATTTTGGCGTTCCTTACTCGCCAAACAGCCGCCCAGATCGACATCAACATGCTCCTATTTCACGACCCACCTCGCAGCTGGAACGTCCAAGCGATGAGAAGATAAATCTTAACGCAACCAACCTGAACTGAACAGGACCCACAACGGAACATAATCAACGAGAAGACACGTTTGAACGATTCTAAGTATGCCGGTGGCAACACTACGGCGCACATCTTGTTATATATTAAATAAATATATATACATAAAAAAAAAAAAAAAAAAAAAAAAAAAAAAAAAAAAAAAAAAAAAAAAAAAAAAAGGTGACTGAGGCGCTCCAGTCACGGTCAGCACGGCCACTACGGTCGGGGGTTCGAATCCCCTCTCGGGCATGGATATTTGTGCCGTCCTAGTTCGTAAGTAGTTCATAAGTAGTTTGTAAGTTTAGGGACTGATGACCCCGTAGTTAAGTCCCATAAGCTTAACAAACATTTGAACAGATTTTTTTTTTTTTGCTATACGACGAGACAAAAATTATTGCAAACACCTCACATTACTGGGATTGTGTTTTGAAAGAATCAATTGAAATAAGAATAACAGATAACACAATTAACCGTGACAGTGGTTATTTTCTGAGTAAATCGTGGAATCCTGTGTTATCAGACCTAAAGAAACATCGGCATCTGCAGCACATAGCAACGAATGACAATCTATAACGATATATCGTTTTTTACAATAGCCACCACCGGAGGCGCTACAACTTCTTTCGCGCCAGGAGTCAGCAACTACGAGTAAACGCACGCCCTCTGTACTTAGCGCATGCGCCTTCGTACTTTCGTTGTGTATATAGAGCCAGCCGTTCCACAATTTCAGTCAGTCACGGCGAGAGCGGCTTAGCTTCCTCACCTGATGATGGCGGCCAACTGGACCGCGGAAATACTGTGTTCAGATGACAGAATGATCCGGCTGGAAACCCGTGAAGAATTTGATCGCTTTGCAGTTGCTTTTGATCCTCTGTTGACTTCACTAACCTATAAACGACAATATCATCCGGGAACAGTCTAAGGGAGTTTAGTTCCTTTTGTTCTTCAAGATTCAATTTGTGAATGTGTTGCTGGTATAATCAAATGTTCAAATGTTTGTTAAGCTTAAGGGACTTAACTGCGTGGCCATCAGTCCATAAACTTACAAACTACTTATGCATTACCTTATACTAAAGACGGCCCAAACATCCATGACCGAGGGGGAATTCAAAGCCCCGACCGTAGCGGCCGTGCAGACTGTGAGTGGCGCGCCGCAGTCCCCTCGGCCACCGAGGCCAGCGCTGGTATAATCCTTCCTTTTCCTGTCACATTTTATGTTTAAATGATATCGTAAACAGGACCTAGCCTTTGGGGATAAAATCATTTCTTGTTTGATTCTGACTCTATAATAAATAATTGTTCTATTTTAATTTTAATTTTCATGTACCTCATAATTTAACCGACTCTCAGCTATGTACTTTATTTTTCATTCCTTGACTTTTCCACCGTATATTTCAGTCAGGGCTCTTGTATAATTTATTTTGGGGAAATACAATGCACTGACGCCTGCCGAAAGTACATCAATGTTGTACCACGGGCTATATTCGGACTTGCTGCTGGTATCTTTTTAAAGAAACTGTATAGGTGTATCAATGCTATAAGTCAGGCTTGGGAACTTCATCTGTAAGTTCCACGTACTCACGCAAGCAACGAAGGTTTCAATATAACGTTTGAAACTCGTGAATATTTGTATCTGTCAATCTCTCGTCACATTTATACCATAAATAGCTTATATTTCCCTTTATCATGTAAAATTAGTGAAGTTCATGAAACTGCTTATTTGTGTTTTTGTTGAATTTATAATGCTAAGAATGTATAGCACAATGTCTTCTTTCATCACTTGGTACTGAGTCACTGCGAATTGTTATGAGACCGTACAACTCATGAAGCTATTAAGTCTTCTAAACTACGACAAATACTTGTAACTTATGCGGTGACTGAGATATTTTACTTTATATTGATTAGTAATGACATCCAGTTGTGCAGTATTTATCCATTTCCGAAGTTCCAACTCACTGTGCCTTTGTCATGTATGTTGTCATCAGTTATTGAAAATATATCTCTTTCAAACCACCTTTTTCAAATATATTTGTTTGATACCACAACAGCACTGGCATATGATTACTGACGTGCTTTTGTTTTACCTTGTTGTTTGTTTTGTGTTGGCTGCGTCGTTTCAGCGCATATCAAATGTCAGAAAGAAATGGATGGCTTTTTTTTCTGACGTGTGTGTATTTATGCATGTGTCACAAATGTGTGAGCAACTGAATACGGGAGAGGAGAAGAGAGAGAGAGAAATACGAGTGGTAGGACGAGAAGGATAAAAGAAGTGTCAGAATATATTGGCATACAGTTATTACACGCGCACTTTAGGAAACGTAGTTACTACACCGTGAGGCGCCTGGAAAATGAGAGAGCAAAGTGTTAACTTTTGCATATAGGTAGCATTGAAAACTATTTTTCATATGTAAATTAACCTAAGTGGAGAAATGTGTTACACGTACGTCTCATCGATTTTTAATTGTACTTTGAATAATGATTCAGTTTCCATCCAGCTGTCCTCAGTCTCTTAGTTTCTGTAGTACATTATCAAATCTAGAGGCAATGTCACTTCTCTCATTCACTCAGAGGAAAAGTGTTAATTAATACAGCACAGAATCGTTTTAGGGCACGTATGATAGTTTTTGAGATGAATCGGTTTGTCCCTTTGTTGATACTGTGCTAGTGTATTTCTGTGTTGATTTACTTTAGTTGTAATTCAGTTTGGTAGTTTACATATTTTGTTCAATATTTTGGTATCTTGAGACTAGATAACATCATGACAGAAGAAATAATGCATTTTAATTCTGCAAAATGCTAATCAATTATGTTTCATTTCTTTTCTGTTTATCGATGCTTAGAATCTATTAACTAATTCTATACATCTTTGTCATCTACCATAACAATTAAACAGTTCCCAAGCAAGAGCTAGTATATTACAAAACAGTGTGTTGCAACTATGGTGATATCAAAGTTATTGTTTTCGCCTAAATGATGCAAATACCACTAAAAGATATATGATTAACATCTTTTGCCGAAGTGCTAAAAAATCTACTGAAAGACATCTTTCAAGTTGATTGTTGTTTTTGTTGTCTTAAGCCCAAAGAATGGTTTGTTGGACTTTAAAAGACCACCGTTATTTCTAAAATTAATTCTAGCTGAAAGGGGCCAGTTAAAAAAAAATATTCATTAACAAATATTCATAAGTAGGATAAAATTTTACTGACAAATTATTTATTCAGTTCAAACATGCGCAAATGGGGGAACCAATTTTGTTAAACAATAAAATGCATCCCATTTAATGTTAAATTAAAGTAATCTGAACTGAACATCGTCGGGGGAAGGATTTACAGTCAACAAGCATTCATCCACTCACAAGCGCGAAGCAAAGCGAAACTCACCCAACTCAGCGTGCTGATACGAAGCAGAAGCAGGCGCCGCTATCGTAGGCGAAATTCAGCGAACCAGGATGTGTCACACAACACAAGGTAAATAAACTTCGTACGTGGCTCTGGTCTTTCTTTCTTGAGATGGTACGCGATAATGGCGAGATTAATTTCCATTTAAATCAAACCTTGAGCATGCAGACTTACTAAGACACACGGCACGTGTCTGCTACGTTATATATTCGCGCCCCACTGAAGGCGAAGTGCGTAAAGGTCGTATTCGTTTCAACAAAAATCAACGGAATCATAGATTACGAAGCAAAAATACACAATAATAAGGCACAGACCCTTGAAGTCGGAGATCAAAAAATAAAGAAAATTAGTTACGGCATGCAAGCGTTAGAAATGCGCAGGATATCACAATGAAGCTAAATAAATACAGTTAGAAGCGATTGGGAAGGTTTCACACGGGTGGACGAACTCCGGTTTTCAAAAATCAGAAAAGAGGAATACATTCGAGGTTGGAGTAAATCAACTAAGCAATACGGCATGCAGCCCCTAGAAATACGTAGTATTTAATGAGTAAGCTAATAAAGTGGGCTGTGCAAGGCTAGAAGAGAATTTACTGGGGGAGTCTGAACGCAAAGTACAAGTTTGAAAACGAAACAACAATTTAAAATAGACGGAGAGGAGATCGCGATGTAATAAGGGAAATCAGAAAGATACATACATGAGTCCTTGCTTGAAGGGCCTACAAACAGACACAGGGGTAGCTGAAGGCTTTGTTCTAAGAACACTCCACGTGGAGTACATATCACTCGCGGAAGGAGGAAACGGAAAGGAATATTTCACATGCACTATAGAGAATAAAAATATTTCCGCACATTAGTCGCATCTCACAAAGCTAGAAGAAATTAAACACCGACAGCTAATCTCACAAAGGTTACCGATTCTCAGCTGTTATCAAACCGAATTCGTTACATATTCACCGCGTTTACCTATGAAAAATCACCAAAATGAAATTGAGTACACTTCCATACATGATCGAAGAAACGTATTCCGAAAAATGAACCTAAGTTCTGATGACTAACTTGAATACCAGACAAAGAATCGCTACCATATCAAGGGAGAAAAGAAAATCAGAACGTCTTACCAGGTCGAAGCGCAGCCACAGTGTCCAAACGCCCAGCCAGTCCCCGCCACCACCGGAAGTCCGTAAAAACCCACGAAAAACGAGGTGGTGGGGAGAGCTTAAACTCACCCGTCCTACCGAGGCTCGCTACTGACCTTTGCCAACCCAACTTGTAACCAAAAGGTGGAGGAACCTCTTCGGTAGCATCAAAAGTAGAGGTTGGTAACGACTACCTATCGACATGAAGCCAGAGAAACAGTAGTAGCGAGCAGCCAGCAGCTGACGAAGAAATTTCTCATACATACACCCAGACTCCCATGCTAGAAGATGCTCATACATGTGCATACAGAATAATGCAAGTACACATTCTCACAGGGTCAGTGGCGTCACGGAGAAACCATTCATATTGCCACATTCATAGACACAATGATAAATTATTAGCATAATGAAATCCCAGCAATATTACAGAACGAGAGGTGTTCTCGTATCCCATCTAGTGAACTTACATAAATTGCAAAGTTAAAAACCTAGGGAAGACGGCAGACAGTCGTCTTTCAACTTCTCCACGCCACCCTGTCCTCTATCCTTTGTAAGCCTTGCCATCTCTGAAGAAGAACGTCATACAATATCCTTTCGAACCAGGATGAGAGAGGATCATACATTAAAAGTCATATATAACGAGTACTTTCAGAAAAAGGAAGTAATGGTGGGAAATGAATATATTGTATTTAATAACATAAACTACTGTATCCTGCCGCTAAAACTTTGACACATAGGAACTATTCAGACAAACTTCCTCCTCGTCAATGCATACATGTTACGGAAATCGACTGTCTGATCCGAATCGTGGCCTACAGCTCGTTGTTCATGATGGATGTGTAGTTTTTCGTCCACAAAGTACTCATTACATCGAATACTGTCCACTTTGTATTTCACGTGCAGTTTATCCGACGCCATCTCCTCAGGTCCTCTGTAAAACTTTACTCGATGTACTTCCTTCTGTAAAAATTTAATTTTCCTAAGTTTCAAAGCTCAGGGATTAATTTTATCCAGTTGGGATAGTGATGTTTGTAGCGTAACTTTTATTTACAATTTCATTCGGATTTCATGGTAACACATTCTACTGCTTCATTCACGAAATTTAACTCTGTAGGTTCCGTTAGCCAGTGATGTCCATGTTTGCCATGAGCCATGAAGTGAAAACAATGGCAAGCTTCACGTTGCACACATTCCATGTGGCTGCACGCTGTTTCTCAGATTAGTACCAACAGAATCAGCTTACATGTTCCTGTGATACACAGCACACTCAGGATAACCGCGGTGGAGTAGCCGAGCGGTCTAAAGCGTCTCGCTGCGGAGCGCGCGGTTGCTCGCCGTGGAGGTTCGAGTCCTCCCTGGGGCAAGGGTGTGTGTGTGTTGTCCTTAAGTTAGTTTACCTAGGTTTAAGTAGTTTGTAAGCTACGGACTGATGACCACGCAGTTTGGTCCGATAGAATTACAAACATTTGAACATATGAACACTCAGGATGGGAACCATTTGAAATTTTCGTTTCTGACCATCAGTTCCTATTCTGAAGCGCTCCATTCAGAATTGCATACAGTCTGAATTATGTTGACAGTAACCACCAAATTTTTTGCACTCGGTGAGGCAACGCTACATACAAAAGCTGTCTTCTCTAGATGTGCGCCAATTAACTAAAAAAATGTTCAAATGTTTGTAAAGCTTACGGGACTTAACTACGGGGTCATCAGTCCCTAAACTTACAAACTACTTATGAACTACTTACGAACTAGGACGGCACAAATATCCATGCCCGAGGGGGGGATTCGAACCCACGACCGTAGTGGCCGTGCTGACCGTGACTGGAGCGCCTCAGTCACCTCGGCCACCGCGGCCGGCGCCAAGTAACTCTCCGGTGCTCGACACTATCCGCAAATTTGTTCTTCAGAAGAAGCGATATGAATAATCAGGTCACAGCCAATTCAAACGCGAATAGCCGCTTTTGTTCCCTCCGAATCGGATGCCAGACGGTCTCTACACGAGGAGAATATGAGGTTACTTCTGAAAGGAGTGTGGAGTGGTATCACGAACGGCTAAAACTTGTCTCTTGCAGTAGACACAGGAGAACGCAGAGGGTGGGATTTCATATAGTCCCTCACACTCTCGGTGGTGCTTAATTCGGCTACTTCTGTTTGGCTTAGCAGAACAAACGCAATTTTGCGAGCAGGGGTGAGACGGCCTTTGTCAGCTTTTGCGGGGGCGGAAGCGGCGGCGGCGACGTCCGATGCAATATAGGCGGCCTCCCCAACCCCATTACGCTGCAATTCGGCGCTGCTTCTGCGGTGACCACCAGATTGCCCGCCTCCTGCCTCCTGCTTGCATATTTGCTGCTCGCCGACTTCTGGCATCGCTATCACGCTGTTCCACGCTCCGTCCTTTCATGTGTCGTCTGGCGGCGCAACACACAAGCTAGCGCTGTGTGGGAAAGGGACTTCACTCACTGGTTTTCACTTCTTTGTGAAATGAACTAACCTCCGTTGTTATTAACTTTGGTGGTGCTTCACTGCCTTGTCTCCCCGGTCCCTGCGAGTAATATTCTTGCAGTTTATAATCAAGAAGATGACGCAAGTACAGTTACACCATGCAGCACTAAAGGCAACAAAGTACAGGATGTAATAAACATTAAGGTCAGAAGTGTGCACGTGACATAAAAAACTAAACTGATTCCTCTGAGATCAAGCATGAATAGGTATAGGTGATAATTTCAGGCCGGCCGCGATGGCCGAGGAGACTGAGGCGCTCCAGTCACGGTCTGCACGGCCACTACGGTCGGGGGTTCGAATCCCCCTTCGGGCATGGATATTTGTGCCGTCCTTAGTTCATAAGTAGTTCATAAGTAGTTTGTAAGTTTAGGGACTGATGACCCTGTAGTTAAGTCCCATAAGCTTAACAAACATTTGAACATTTGAATTTTGATAATTTCAGACGGTTGGGGGTCTTGAATGAACAATGAAGTTGATGCATGCTCTTGCAAAATACAATTGTTTTACGAAAAGAAAAAAACTACCAACGGTATCGATGTTGGCGGCTCAACCGTAATGTATGCAGATCGACGGTGGAGCTACATCTCGTGACTGATTGTCGAAGTTTCCAGAGCAATGTACTACAATACGTGTTACTTTGAAAGGCAGATTTTGGAGACCGTAACACTTCCATAATACAGGAAGAGTTTTCAAAATGATGTCTTTTATACGGAACACCAATAGAAACTGTATAGCTAAAGATAGTTACAAAAACGAAAGACAACAGGTAAAAGTCGTCACATAAGAAATATTCTCGATAAAACCGCCGTACTTATTCTTAGTTGTTCAAAATATTGTTCTTATCTATAGTCAACCATCATTGCCTGCGAATGTCTTCTGCGAATCTGAATGTGATGAGAGCCGCCAGTCATCAATCTGTTGATATGGAGTTGTGGAATGATGTGTATCAATCTGTAGGGAGATTTTCAAATTTTCAAATGTTTGTTAAGCTTAAGGGACTTAACTGCGGCGTCATCAGTCCAGAACTTACAAACAACTTATGAACTAACTTATACTAAAGACGACACAAACATCCATGCCCGAGGGAGGATTCTAAGCTCCGACGCGGGAGGCCGCGCGATCCGCAACGTGGCGCCCCAGACCGCTCAATATGTTCAAATGTTTGTAGAACTTATGGAACTTAACTACGTCCAAAAAATATACCGTCTTTGATTAATTGTTGAATTTAAATGTCTCTCACAGCTTAATTATTAACGTTATGGGACAATGAAGTAGTTTTGTCGATTCGTCTCAACAAGAGCTATGTCCTGAAAGTTTCAAAAAAATGTTCAAATGTTTGTAGAGCTTATGAGACTTAACTACGGGGTCATCAGTCCCTAAACTTACAAACTACTTATGAAATAGCTAATACTAAGGACGGCACAAATATCCATGCCCGAGGGGGGATTCGAACCTCCGACCGTAGTGGCCGTGCAGACCGTGACTGGAGCGCCTCACTCCCCTCGGCCACCGCGGCCGGCAGATATTGTTTCCTCAGCAACATTTCTCCCACTTCCAAGTAACGATGCACACCTAATCCGACCAGTCAGCCCTGGCGTGACAGACGAGTTTGTTATTTCTCCTTGATTTTCTTCAACAGACATTTGTTAATGGCGTATATGGTCACTACTTTCCATCATATGTACAATTCAGCCCTCGGCCACTGCGGCCGGCCTGAAAGTTTCATTACTTTACAACATATATATTATTTAATAAATTGATTATATGCAGTCTTATTTGTCTCACAAGGAAAGCACTGCGGCCGGCTTGAAAGTTTCATTACTTTACAACATATATATTATTTAATAAATTGATTATATGCAGTCTTATTTGTCTCACAAGGAAAGCACTGCGGCCGGCCTGAAAGTTTCATTACTTTACAACATATATATTATTTAATAAATTGATTATATGCAGTCTTATTTGTCTCACAAGGAAAGTACTTAGGTTCGAACAAACACAAATACACCAAAATCGTGTGAGATGTAATTCAAAGGTCCCTTATTGCACTAGTGATACTCCCGCATCTGCAAAACTGTGCAGTCGTCCATTAGAGGCCTCTGCGTGTGCCATGCCGCAGCGCACATTGGCTGCCGGTACGCCACTCGGCACCAGTAGGGACGGTGCAGTGTGCCTCTGAAGTTGCGTTTTGTGACGTAATTTGTGTAGTGAAGTGTCAGACGGGTTGGCGATTGGTAATCAATCCCGTTAATGTATTGCGATTGTTTGGGAGGAAGTTACGAACAACCCCTAGTGAAGATGATATTGGTGTAGAAGATGAATCATTCGCATGTTTGCCATGCGATCAACATGCATTTCTTCACTGTGCGTTTTGCAGTCATTCATATTGCTTGGAGCATTTTATTGACATTCCCAATTTACATTTATAGTCAAGATTTCTGCATGCGTATCACGTCTACAATTACATCTACAATGCTGTCTAGAGAATGATTGCAGAGGTTTGCAGAAAAACGACACCAACCAGCACATTGAGGGTTATGTAATGGTCCTGTAACCAAACGTTCATACAGATATGTTTGTTCGAGTCCAAGCACTTTCCTTGTCAGTGTCGTTTCGCAATACACTTCCAATCTTGTGGACAAATATTTTTTATTTTATTTTAATTCAAATCATATGTTTGTAAATCTATTACACCAAACTATTGTGGTCAGCAGCCCCAACACTTACAAACTATTTACACTTAGACTAAGGAAAGCACACACACCCATGCTAGAGAGACGACTCGAACCTCCAGTGGGAACGGCCACTCATTTCCGTAACATGACTCCTTAGACCAAGCGGGCATTCCGCGCGACTGTAATTTAATTACTTTTCATTTTCCACCAAGCATTCCTCTGTACTCAGCACGGGTCACGCTGCACTCTTGCATATTAGAACAACAGTTCGCTTATGTCCAACTGTCAGTAGTGGCTGACGTCAGTGTCGCTCTGAATAATCCGCATGGCGCTGTCGGCTTCATCTAGCAGCCCATCATGCCCTGCAATTGTTCCCCGCGAGCTTCGCAGTGACGTGAAATCTGCCACACCACTACGCACGGGCATATTTCAAAGGAGGCGCTTTCCCATACCGAAACCCCGCGCTCAGCTGTCACTTGCTTAGTTACTGAGTGCAGTGTCTACCTCGAAGATACAAGAAATAGAAACATTCTGTACGGTGTGGATAAATTGATCTGTAAGGTCAGTTTAATGACTTACTTTGCATCATCTCTCAAAAGGCCTTTTAAGAAACTAGATGTCTCTCCATAACCAGATTTTGCTATACTCAATACTAATACTTTCATTTGGCAGTGCAGTTGTAAGAAAACAAGAGAGGAAGAAGATCAGAATTTAACGTCCCGTCGGCAACGTTGTCGTTAGAGAATGAGCACAAGCTTGTTTCTTTTTCCCCACTTTATATTACGGTACTGACACTAAAAGTGGGCGTTTGCGATTGCCTTTTGACAGCTCGAAGCTTAACTGTACTTCTGACACGAAAAGTCAATAAATAAATTTGTAGAGGAGAAAATTCTCTACAACTTTGCTCTCTTATGGTTTTTTTTTTTTTTTTTTTTTTTTTTTTTTTTTTTTTTTTTTTTTCATATCTCGCATCTTTACAGAGATATTGGCAAATATAACGGCGATCTGATACCGCCTCTTGCTTTTACGTATACCAGGCGTTAGGAAATGTCATGTGACATTACTCGCCCCAAACTCTCTCTGGCATAAGCCGTCTTGCTTCCTGTAATTTATGATTTTCTTATTATAATTTACGCTTTGCTATTTCACAGCAGTGGCGCACTGCAGAATTAACAAAAGCACGTCGTTCATAGTACGATAAATTATAATTGCGTGTCTAAAAATCTCATTTTAGCTGTTAGCAACTGCCAGTAATAGTACAAGAATTAATGGAAATTCAGTAGTTGTTCGCGGTGGTGTAGTGGGTAGTGCGTTGCGATGCATGTGGTCGTTAGTTCGAAACCCGCCGATGCCATTTTTTTCGCCTTGGCTCCTAAAAGGGTTTCCGGCAGTCTTATTAATTCAACAGATCTATCTTCTGCAATGTTCAGAGTTGTGCAGATGTAAGAGTGCTCCCTCTAAAGTTTCGCTCGTTCTATTTCGTGAAAATGCCATGAAATATGTAACAACGAATTGAACACTGGACTTCTGAATCACTTGTGCAACAACAGGGAGGATACTGTGATAATGAATATTCAAAACAACGTGTAGATACTTGTAGTTTCATACATAAATGGAGTCCTAGATTTCTGTGGCAACCGTCGTTCCTTAAAAAAACGGAATGGAAGTGTATGCATTGCTACAAATTACATGTTCTTCTTCTCTAAGCAATTATTCAATTTTAATGGAATATGTTGAAAGTAATAAATTAGAATCAACGCGTCTACTAAAATGTTTGTCTTTGGCATGGTTGTATGGACGCTTTTAACGTACATTGTATTACCATTTCCGTTGTTCAGATATGTGTATGTTCATGTTACTTTGTTCTGCGCTAAAATAAAGAGCAAATATTCTGTTTCAAACAGTGACTACGTTTTCTTTTACAGCTAAAAGAAGAAACGGAATAAGTGTGGTAATACCGAATTCCACATAGCTCTAGAAAGTTACTACTATCATTACGTCATTTACAACAGTTACTGTAACAGTATCTCCCCCTTTAGTGTACATGTGATAGTCTATGTTTACAACTCGTTAATTTGCATTTCATGGCATGTTCTCGAAACAGAACACATGCACTTTTCAGAGAAAGCGCTGTTACCTTTGAACAACTCGGAACGTTGCAGAATATAGCTGTGTTCAGTTAACAAGAGTGTGCGAAAACCTTTTAGGAAGGAAGGGGAAAAATTGCCAGTGGTAGTTAGATCGGTGCTTTGCGGTCGTTTTTTCATGATTGTGCGTTGAGATTTTTGCTCTGCGCTGAATCCTCCTTTTTCCCTCTTTTCATTGGTTCTTCGGTTTGGCCGGTAGTTCGTGGACGTTGGTTTGTGTTGTTCTATTTTGATCGTTTCGTCGTAGACTTAGTTTTTTTCGTTAGAGGGCGTCGAGCTACCATGCCGGCAACTCTCTGACCGAGCGTGCTGAGCCATAGCGTAGCAAGTTTAGAACAACCGTCTAAAATGTTCGTACATCACAAACTAATTCGTCGCCCATTACGCTACGGCGAACAGCTGCGAGAATAATCCGTAATTCTTGTACCATCGATGGCAGGTGTTAACTGCTAACATGGCATTTTTAGACATTACATTGTAATTCATTGCCCTAAGAACGAAGTGTTTTAAAAATTTTCAGTGCGCTTTTGCATTGAAATGACACTGTTTGAGTTATAATAAGAAAAGCATCAAATACAGAAAGCAAGATGGTGTATGCAAAAGAGAATTTCGGGCGAGGGATGTCACGTGACTGACTTCCGAACGCCGAATGTACGCTGTATTTCATCCAGGCTATAGTCACTCGTCTGAACGCCAAATGTACGCTACGTGCCTTCCAGGCAATAGTTATTCGTAACCAGTACAGGCAGAGAAAATAAATTTCATAAAATGCATTTTTATAAAAACCATCAGCTGTTTATTAAAAACCTTATTCATCTACTAGTTTCGGTCATGGACCATCTTCAAGGATAAACTATACAAAAAATACAAAATAAACGTAATTGATGTGCACAAACACAGAGAGGACATAATCGGGGAAATTACATATAGAGAGACAGAAAATAGAGAATTATGTCAATTTAACATATAGTTAAAATACTTACAAGGTGTTAACAGAGAATGGTAAAATACATCAAATAAAATAATACAACTGAGATAAACAGGAGTCAGTACAACTAAAAGTGTAAAAAATTGCTATGGTCATCTTAGATAAAATCTATCAGTCAAACATGACATAAAAGGTGAGAACGGTCTATGAATAAAAATGGCCATTTTTATTCATAGACCGTTCTCACCTTTTATGTCATGTTTGACTGATAGATTTTATCTAAGATGACCATAGCAATTTTTTACACTTTTAGTTGTACTGACTCCTGTTTATCTCAGTTGTATTATTTTATTTGATGTATTTTACCATTCTCTGTTAACACCTTGTAAGTATTTTAACTATATGTTAAATTGACATAATTCTCTATTTTCTGTCTCTCTATATGTAATTTCCCCGATTATGTCCTCTCTGTGTTTGTGCACATCAATTACGTTTATTTTGTATTTTTTGTATAGTTTATCCTTGAAGATGGTCCATGACCGAAACTAGTAGATGAATAAGGTTTTTAATTAACAGCTGATGGTTTTTATAAAAATGCATTTTATGAAATATATTACGGCTGTTGACTCTCGCCTCACCAAAGCATTCAGAGAAAATAAACTTTGAACCAACTACCAAGGCAGGACAGGTGATAATATTTTAACGTCAAAATATGATGAAAATGTGGGAGAGTTGTTGTTGTTATGGTCTTCAGTCCTGAGACTGGTTTGATGCAGCTCTCCACCCTACTCTATCCTAAGCAAGCCTTTTCATCTCCTCATAAGAACGGTAACCCACATCCACTTGAATCTGCTTACTATACGCGTCTCTTGGTCTCCCTCTGCGATTTTTACCCCACACACTTCCCTCCAATGCTAAATTTACGATTCCCCGATGTCTAAGAATGTATCCTACCAAGCGATCCCTTCTTTTAGTCAGGGTATGCCAAAAATTCCTTTTCTCACCAATTCTGTTCAGTACCTCTTCATTAGTTATGCGATCTACCCACCTAATCTTCAGCATTCTTCTGTAGCACCACATTTCAAAAGCCTCTATTCTCTTCCTGTCCGCACTGCTTATCGTCCATGTTTCACTCCCGTACAAGGCAACACTCCATACAAATGCCTTCAGAAAAGACTTCCTTACTCTTAAATTAATATTCGATGTTAGCAAATTTCTCTTTTTCAAAAATGCTTTTCTTCCCATTGCCATTCTGCATTTTATATCCTCTGTACTGCGACCATCGCATGTTATTTTACTACCCAAGTAACAAAACTCATCTACCACCTTCATTGTTTCGTTACCTAATCTAATTCCTTCAGCATCGCCTGATTTTCTAAGACCGCATTCCATTATTTTTGTTTTGCTCTTATGTGGGAGAGATATCAAAATAATAGTTTATAGAGGTAAAAGTTCAAAAACTAGTATGTTTGAGAAACCTAAACTCAAGTGTCAAATAATTTTGCCTGTTTGTTAAATACGGTCAGACAGAATTTTACGTGTTGGGTGCATAGATCAAATGTTCAAATGTGTTTTAAGCTTGTGGAACTTAACCGCGTGGTTATCAGTCCGTAAACTTAAAAACTACTTATGAACTAACTTATACTAAAAACAGCACAAACATCCATGCCCGAGGGGGGATTCGTACCCTAGCGGGGAACGGCCTCGCGCATTGGTGCCTAGCGCCTCAACCCGCTCGGCCACTCCGCCAGCGGCGCTCCATAGATATTATCACAATAGTAGAATCGTAATCGTATCGCCCATAATTTTTGATTATTTACATTTTCATTATTTTTTCCGAAATGTTTGCAAAAAGTTATAAAACTACAAGCAAATCTAAAGTGACCAGAAAAACATGCCAGTGCGATGTTTCTGATTTTATTTATTTATTATTTATTTATTTATTTCTGTTGTTGTTCAGGATTGGGAAGGATATCGGTCGTACACTTAGAATGAAACGATTCCGGCATTTTCTTGGAGTGAAACACGGAAAACCTACATCTGGATGGCTGGAGGCGGGTCTGGAGATCTGTCCCCCGTAATGAGAGACCATCGTAACCGCAATCAATGCAGTTGCAAATTTGCTCATTCGATGAAGTCTATACCTCGTCTAGAACATTAGGAAATATTGTCATTACTGACATAGTGGAGTTTCCGCCTCATCAGTAGGCACACTCCAGTATAAAAGCCCGCACTGCAGCCACAACAGCCACGAACGTTTCTAGGCTGTCTTTTGTGGCAAACAAAAGAAACGTAAAACATCAACCACAAATGAAGACAGGGCGAAAACTCTCAGTCCATTTACATCTAACTATATGCTTCTAATAACTCGCCTTCGGAAACAATGCAATACAAATTACGTCTGTGGAAACCATCTAGCCCCCAGACTAAACCTACAGTCGTTGGAAAAAATGTTCAAATGTTTGTAGAGCTTATGGGACTTAACTACGGGGTCATCAGTCCCTAAACTTACAAACTACTTATGAACTAGCTTATGGTAAAGACGGCACCACCATCCATGCCCGAGGGGGGATTCGAAACCACATCGGGGAACGACCCTAGTCGTTGGAAATGATCACTCCAGCGGAGTGACCTGACGGAAAAGAACATCGTCGATCAATATATGAATTAATGCAGTAGAACATCAATTAGCTAAGGACAAATGTGGAGGAGATGAAAGCCTTATCGCGGGTGCGTCCTTTAGTTTTTATTTGCAAGATACACATTTTAGATTGTACTGTACCCAACACTCCAAGGGTGATAACACTGGAGAAGTGTTAAATACAGGGGTAGATTTTTGTGTCAGTAGCACACTCCACCTGGCATTGGCTACTGATTTGTTAGCAGTTACATCTTATGTTCATCACCAAGGGCGACAACATGACAAATGTTGTGTGTTCCCTCTGTATTTACCATCAGAAAATCAGAGAACCTGAGGTTCCCACAGCTCTTACAGATCAACTACCGTTAGCAAATATTCTACTTCAATGCCTATAATGTACGAGTATATGTGGCGAAAATACTACTAGCACCAAGCGGTGAGTTTTATGAACAAGCTACGTTGTACAGTGGACTGACATTGTGGACTGGCATTGTGGAGGACAACAGCTGAAATTTGCATCCGGCCAACGAGATTTAGGTCCTCCGTTAAATCTCTAAACCGCATAAGGCTAATCCGAAGATGATCTTTTGAAAGGACTCCGTGTATAAGGAGCTTATAGCCGACTTTTAGAGGGTTTCATTGTGTTTCAGAAGTTGTTCATCCCAACACGGGTAATTCAGCTAATTTCATTGTTGGTACTTGGCTATTCTCAGCCGTAGATCATTCTCCCTATTCCTCTAAATTTCCGCTTTGTAGGAAATAGTTGCTGACTCTCATTCCAGTGAGCACTTCCCAATCTGGATTCACGTAATATATGTAGAAACACTTGCTAAGTTGCCTCAACACCGATGCACTCAATAGAAATGGGTGCGCCAAATCGCTGGTGTGATCACCATGCCACAGACATAGATTCCTTCGGACGTCCGAAAGAACAGGCAGCACACCAATACAATAAGCCGTAGATCATTCTCCCTATTCCCCTATTCCTCTAAAATTCCGCTGTGTAACGCGACGACGGCGTTAGCTTCAGTTATTTCACCGCAGATGCGGTCATACGTCGGACCTCGCACGGGAATCCGCAATGGCGAGTGTAAGAGGGCATGGACGATAGGAGCGCTACAAACATAGTGTGCGACTTGTGGGAATTTGAGACGGACGGGAGGCGAGCACTGGTGGCCAAGTGGTTAAGGCGACCGCTGGCCCGAAGCGGGAGACCCGGGTTCGATTCCCGGTCCGTTCGCATTTTCACTTGTCGCCATTTCTTAATACCAATGCCCAAACGCGGCCACTGTCAATCCTTTCTTTCCTATCCTTCTTCCTGCCCTTCCTTTACCAATCATTTGCAAATGCTATTTGGTTGCAAAGCAAGTGTGGTGTCCGTTCTTTCGGACGTTAGAAAGAACAGCCACCACACCAATACAATAAGAAATCACTTTGCTTTAAATCTCTTGTCATGCACTGTTTCACAAAATATAAAATTTCGGCCATTGTTCTCTTTACCGTTGTGTTTGATAGGGGTATTTCGCTAACTAGTTTTGTCTGATTTTCAGTAAATAAATCATCAGATATTATTTTGGCAGCAGGTAAAATAATATCCTCCCCTACAGTGTGAGATGCTCCCTTTTTGGCTATCAATAAATATGGTTGATATGAAGCTACTTGAGTCTGCTTCTTTTGTTCGCCAGAAGTCAATTTTGTCATCACTAATTTTGACTTTAAAAATTCTGGTTTATTTACGAAATCTGCATATTTTCTTGATAAATGTCTCTTCAGTTTTCAATGTTTCGTGCTTTCGTTAGCCAGTATTTCAAATCACAGAATATATTCTGCGGGAGTAGCTCGTCTTCTATGCCACAAAACACAAACCAATATCGGAAATAATCTGCGTTACATTTGCGAGCAAAGTTTGTTCTTCTTCAGAAAAGAGTTCAGTTTGCTATCTTGAGTAACACCATCACCTTGTAAGGAGTCAAGAACTACTGACCTCCTTACATGTCGTTTTCATGCGCTTGAACGGCATCTCCAAATTCTGATTAGCAATTTGGTACCTGGCAAATATTTGTGATGGTAATTAGACAACGTAGTAAGACGCAGAAGTTAAGCGTTTAAATACGTTGCATATACACAACTGACCATTACAATTGCTACACCAAGAAGAAATGCAGATGTTAAACGGCTATTCATTGGACAAATATATTATACTACAACTGACCTGGGATTACATTTTTACGCAATTCGGTTCATAGATCCTGAGAGTGCGCCTCGGTTGCACAGTGGTAGAGTGCCAGACTACAAATCCAAAAGTCGCGGGTTCGATCCCCGCCAGGTCCTAGGATTTTTATCTGTAACTTTCCACTTCTTTCACCTCTGGCAGTGTTGCTCATGTGAAAAATACCGAGTAGCACCGTGGTTCGGAACCCACGTTAAACTGTAGGTCCCCCTATAACTGGCTGGGTAAGTCAGTTCGAAGGTCGCCAGTCTGCCTCGGGCAGTGTAACGGCGCGGAAGGTACTGTTTACCTCCTCGCCGTAGCGCGTGTTCCGCGGTTGTTTACCTTCGCAGCGCTTGTCGCTTGTATTACGATCAACACTAGAATGGCCAACTCGTACCGCAAAACCACACTGAAGTTCACCTTCTCGAACGAATATGTACGACCAAAAGCACTGGAAATCGAACAATTCCTACGTGAGGAAGTGAAGATCCCCTGTGAGGACATGATTGGAATACACTTCTCGATCGTTAACAGTGTAGTGTACGTCAAATTGACATCCGATGCAGCCTGCGACAGAATACTTGCACGGACAAAAGATGGCCTTAAATTCCGGAATTCGGACGGACACATCGGCCCAGTAGCAGTTGAACATGTCGGCCTAGGTTTACGTACGGTCCGAGTTTTCGAACTTCCGTTCGAAATGCCAGCAGAAGAAGTGATGGCGGCGCTCCGCCCTTACGGAACAGTACACGGACACGTAGCAGAGAAATGGATACACTTCAGTACGTATCCAGTCCTGAACGGCGTGCGGCAAGTGAGCATAGAGCTAAAGAAACACGTCCCGTCCTACCTCTACATCGGCGGCTGCCGGGCCATTGTTATATATGACGGACAGCCGAAGACCTGTTCCGGATGCGGTAAAGAGGGACACGTGAGAAACGAATGTCCCCAACGCAGGATTCCACAACTTCGGAGCGATGATGTCACACTTCCGCAGCCCATAACAACCCTGCCACTAACCTATGCAGCGGCAATGAGACCGGAAGAACTTCAGACGCCAGTTCAAGATCTAGCTCAAGAACTCCCCCAAGACCTTTCACAACCTGCAACGACTGGACGAAATGAGGCCGGCGAGTACCAACGACAACCGATCCCTCGCTCGGAGGTTCCGATACGGGACGAAGATGTCGACAAACGAGACACTGGCATGGAAATTGACGCCATGGTCGTGCCCACAGCCGCTTTCGGCAGTTCCGTTTGAACCGCGCTAGTGTGCGGACGCTGTGTACTGCCTGCGCTGCGTTTCCTTGTTTACCTTTCTGGACTTGTGTTTCACGTAGTGTTGTTCATCTGTTATATCTTGTGTCCGTGTGATTTAATATTTTTTGCTTCATCGTGCTACTGTTCATCGTAATTTCGGTTTTCTAACCGAAATTTTCAGGATACATCATGTCTACTAACGCCAGAAAGAACCAGCTTGTTTTTGCTTTTGACAAGCAAACCCGACAGGTACAGCCTACGGCCCTGGAAGTAGATGACTGGATTGTAAAGGTACTTGGTATCAGTGTTGATTCTGTTCACACAATGCAATTAGATAACGAACAATATTGTGTCTTCGTCAAATTTTTCGATCCTGTGAGTATAGAAAATCTGTTAGCCAAGTGGGGAACGGAAGTTGATTTCATGCATAGAGATGGAACGAAAAGCAGGGTTTCCATATGGCGTGCTGATATAGTGTATAAAACTGTCAGAGTATTGAACCTTCCGATAGAAATAGATAACGACCTGATTAGAGAGGCTCTTTCGAAATATGGGGATATTAAATCTATTACGAATGAAAGATGGTCGCGACATTACAATCTTCATTGTTTCAATGGTATTCGGTCTGCTGAGATGGACATTAAGTCAAATATACCATCTCACATAACTGTAAGCGGTTATAAGGCCCAAATTGTTTACAACGGACAGGTACCTACATGTCACGTGTGTAACGAAACCGGTCATTTGAGACAGGATTGTCCGCGCCGAGTTTACGTTCTAAAAAATAATCTGACGCAACGGCACAGGCTTACGTTAAATGACGTGTTGCCGAAAAATACCCCTGATCAGCTGGTTGGAGCTGTTAATGTATCGGGCCCTTCTGTTATCATTCTTGAAGACACAAATCAATTTCCACCCTTGGCACCGAAACAAAATTCTGTTTCTGCTGCTTGCGATAATGAAATCTTACCGAAAAAAACGTCCTCTGGAGGCAACTGATAGTTGTGCAGATGACGATCAATCCGACACGTCCCACTGTGAGATTACCGCCCAATAGAAATACTGGTAATTAATAGCATTTGATAATTAAACAGTATGAAGTTCACTGCAAACATTGACCATGCCAATGCACTAAATGTTACACAATTTTAATATTATTAAGGTAGCAATGTATGTACACAGTTGGGTGACAACATTTATAGTTAGGCCATAGGTAGAAATTCTCCACGTTGAGATTTGCTGTGTGCTTGTAGCTGACGGGAGGCCAGCGAGCAGGCCGATGTTGGTGGCTTGTTCCAACTTAGGATTTTACAGTTCGTTTCCGGTGAGGGGAGAGAGGGACAATGGCGAGTGCCAGGCACAGTGCAGTGCACAAATATTGTAATACTACTGGCATTTGAAGTAATACGATGCAGTTAGGAACCTTTAAGGCCCTCATTACAAAATAGCCTGTTGATAAATAAACAATACATTAGCTAATATAGTCACATCTAACGTAATATATTTAATTGACAATGAAAAGTAATAAATTACCAACGAAGACAAGACAGTTACACAACTAGCATGGCAATGTTTGTTTATAAAAATAATATACTAACTATTTCTCATTTTATTTTCAATTAATCTTTTGTATTTTATCTTGAAGTATTCAGTTAAATCACTTATCTGTGGTATAAGAAATTGCACAGTTATGATAAACAGTACAAAGGATGTTTATATTAATATAAAAACGTAAGAAAATATTTGTTTAATGTGTAGTGTAATTATTTTGATTTTAAGTAAAGTTTTAGAAATGTATTGGCTGAGCGCTGTACGTTGGCAAATCGGTTACAACAGCTTACATGGGGAAGTTGATGACGTAGGGGAAAAAAACCCGGCAGTTGAGTTTTGGCGCGCGCGCGCGCGAGGGCAGGAAGTGAGGACTCCAGAGAGAGCACGTGGTGTGGCTGGCCTGGCGGCGTCGCTCTGCCTCAGTCGGCATGTGGATCTCGAGGTGGTAACTTGAGATTTGTGTGTGGCAATCGCCACGTGTGGGTGCTCGTCGTAGACTGCACCAAGTTAAATCGAGTGCTACTGTGTGTTTGTGAATAATTAGCCGGTGCAACAAGGTGTGCATCGCATTAAATTAAAGTGACTGTGATTTGTTAATGTAACACGTGTCGTCGCATAGGCATGAACATAAACGGTGTTTGAGACAGCCACGTGGTGTGAAATCAATTCGCGACAAATATTCATTTTGTCTGGGGGCTCGCGAGCTATAACTTTATTTGGTACATTTACCGACGTACAGACGCGACAGCCACAGGGTTCAAGTATTGTGAAATAAACAACATAAAGTGAACTTTCACGTGTTTTCTAAAATAGTAGTTAGTACACCCTTTTCTCTCATGAACTTGATTTTATTATGAATTTGTCTTGTTAATCATATGCAGGGAAGGAAAGCTGCGAACGTGTGATATCATCCCCTAGAAATCGAGTCAAACATTCGCAATCGCAGTTCCAGTGTTTTTGCATGTTTAGGACTTTGGTTCGCAGCTGGTGGTTGTGAGTTTCAAAAATTAATCTTTCCCTATTTTAAACTCTCACCCCGACCTTCACCCTCGCACCACTCGGTACGTAAACAAAAACCGTGCGATGATGTAGTAGTTTCGCAAACAGGTGAAATGAGGATGGATACTGATTTAGAAGTAGATAATCAGCAGTCTGTAAATGATAAAGAAGAAGGCGTAGTTCACACTGTTGTGCAAGAATCAAAAATAGAAGTAGCTGCCTGTCAATATCAGCAGCCTTCAGTTAGTGAAAGCATCCAGGACGAACCTTCAACAGTATCCGCGACATCAGCTTCTCAAAATCTCAAATCGGATGTACCAAACAGAGAGCTGGACAGTGCCGGCCAAGACGTAATCGTGGCCAGCACAGAAGGAAGGACAGTAGCAGCAGAAAATGCGGAAGCGAACACAGTTGCTACAGATGTCCGACGTAGGAAACTGAAACCACAACCGAATTTGAATGTAGAACGGAGACAGGGGAAGCCAAAATCCGGAAAGAGTGAGACAAATCCGAAAAATGTCCGATACGAGACGGTGAGGCACGAGTCATTGGAGGAACAACCTTCAGGCTCGCAAGGAAACAAACCCGTTAGTGATACCGGTGGGACATCTCTAAGTGTAAAGAAAATAGCACAATAATAAAGTTCTGTCACGATACTTAACGTCGAATATACCAGGAAACGTGTATTCCGCTACCAGAAAATCAGAACACAGGTAATTTATTTAACAGCTGTATACACACTCGAATGACGCAGTCGTATTCCGTCACCACTATAAACATTAACAAAATTACCTCTGAATTGAAAATATCAGCTCTTAAAGAATTTCTGTACGAATCGGCGACTGATATTGCTCTGTTGCAAGAAGTTCTTATTTCAAATTTGTTTATTCCGGGATATGTTAGTTACATGAATGTTTCACAAGAAACAAATGTTGGCACAGCAGTCTTAGTAAGGGAGGGCATCCCTGTAACAGAAGTAGAACGTTTGGAATCTGGAAGGGGACTCGGATTAAATATTAATGACGTTAATGTTGTAAACTTGTACGCTCCTTCAGGAAGTTCGCATCGAGCTGACAGAGCAATGTTCTTTAAAAATGAACTTATATATCTGCTCAGGAAGAATCCAAGTCGTTTAATACTGGGTGGTGATTTCAACTGCGTTTTAAATCGGAAAGATCAGATCCCCAATTTTAATTTTTCGACTGAATTGAAACAACTGGTTACTGGTTTAGAATTAAATGACGCGTGGGAAACTAAATACCCCTCAATTGTTGAGTTCACTTATGTAACTGCACACTCACGAAGTAGAATCGATAGACTGTATATCTCCAAAAATCTTGGAATTTCCTTGACGAAAGTAGAAACGATACCTACGTATTTTTCGGATCATTCAAGCGTCTTAGCTTGCTTAAATTTAACGCTGCAGCCCGTACGTAGATTCAGGAATCAGTGGAACTTAAACGTATCGTTGCTTCCACACCGTGACTTAGAAGATCAAATTAGTGAAGCCTTGGCAATTTGCGTGCGTGCCCGTAGTCGACACGTTTCTACTTTAGATTGGTGGGTTAAAATGGCAAAGCCGAAACTGAGGAAGACACTTATGCAGTATAGTGCACAAACCGCTAGAGAACGGAAAAGTACTATAGAATATTACTATTCGGTGTTGAGAGAATTATATGATCAGGTCTCATCCGGGTCCACAACACGGCTAGCAGACATTAAGAGAGTAAAAGCCAAGTTACTAGACATCAAACGGAAACAACTAGAAGGACTGAAACTAAAATCAAAGGCTAATTCAGTATCAGAGGACGAAACGGCTTCATTTTATCACCTGGTGAAGCATGCCAAAAACAGGAGAAGTACCCTTATTGATGAACTTCAAACAAACCATGGCACGATCCTCAAAACCCAGCAGGAGATCATGAAAGAGGTCTATTGTTATTATCAGGAGCTATATTCTGGTAAACCATGCTGCGAGGTGGCCTTGGAAGATTTTCTCGCCGTAGTAACACCACAGTTGACGGAACATGATAACGAACTTTTCCTTGCACGAGTCACAAAAGATGACATCTATGACATACTATGCACCTCGCCACCCAAAAAATCCCCAGGCCCGGATGGTCTGCCAGTAGAATTTTATATACGCTACTGGCCAATATTGGGAGGTGTAATTACGGATGTCGTGAATGAAATCATGCAGGGCATAGTAATACCATCTGAATTCAAAGAGACTAAAATTGTACTTGTCCCAAAAAAATAGAGGGAAAAAAGATTTGAATAACTTCCGACCCATATCGTTACTAAATTCGGATTACAAAATAATAGCGAGAATACTAAACAAGAGAATATCTTTATTGACAAATAAAGTTATTAGCAATCATCAAAACTGCGCAGCAGGCAAAACAATTTTTCAAAACATAGCAGAAATCAGGGATGTAATCGCATTAACTTCCGTAACTAACATAAAATGTGCCTTAATTTTCTTGGACTTTTATAAAGCTTTTGACTTGGTGAGTCACACATATCTTTGTAGGACATTAAAAAAAATTGGTTTCAATGATCGTGTCATAGAGTTGATCAAGAATGTTGCTACAGGTATAAGCGCAAAAATAGCGGTAAACTGCCAAACAACTAAGCCGTTACAAATAAAACGTGGGATACCTCAAGGTAGTCCTCTATCTATGTCCTTATTTGCTATTTCACTGGACCCTTTTCTGAAACAAATTCATACAAAATTAACAGTTATAACGATAGCCGGGCATAAAACTACGATAAGAGCCTACGCCGATGACGTGGGAATCATCATAAGGAACAATAATGATGTAGATACACTCGCTACAGTTATTAAAAAATATTGTTGTGCATCTGGGTCAAATGCAAATGAAAAGAAACGTAAGATGTTAAATCTCAGGGGCTTCGATCATATTAACATTGATTGGGCGACATTACTAGAGCAACACAAAACGCTTGGCATTACTCTGACGCCGTGCACTATGAAAATGACCGCCTTAAACTGGAAAAACACAGCAAGGAACGTGCAAGGAGCCATAATCGAAAATTTGTCACGATATATGAACCAGGTTCAACGGACAAAGTACATAAACTCGTGTATCCTTGCAAAAGCGTATTATACCGCTCAATTATTTCCCCTCCCCAAAATGATAGCAAGGGAAATAATGTCAAAAATTGCAAGTTTTTTATGGAAAGGAGAAACGTTTCGAGTACCTGTCCAAGTAGCGGTATTAGATCCTAAAAATGGTGGATTAGGACTAACAGATATCTCCAACAAAGCATCTGCACTCTATATTAAACGCCAAACGGAATTTATCAGGACAAGACCAAGGACCATTACCAGCCAACTCTTTCACATTGTGAGACCGCACAGCTTAGATCCTCCTGTTGACGTCCAGAGAATTAATAGGCGACTGCAGCACGTGAGGGCTTTCTACATCGAACTGAGTTACCTGAGTAACGAAATTAAACATTCGTCACAGATAACGACGAAAGCTATTATACGGGAACGGAAAGACAATGAAGGTAGAAATAAAATAGAAAAAAAGTTTCCGAATCTGGACTGGACCACCATCTGGAGAAATATTAGTTCTAATACCCTTTCGTCAGATGTGAAACGTGCATGGTATAAGGCTATCAACAACATAATTAGCACGAATGAAAGGTTGTATGATATCGGCATCAGCGACACCAACTTGTGTAGAAAATGCCATCTAGTCGACACAGTTATACATAGATACACTTGCAACGGCAATATACAGATTTGGAAATGGGTTCAAGAAAATATAGCATTGATTACGAGGACTTCACCAGCGGCTATATTGATAACGTTGCTTCATAGACCACAAGAACGTTATTTCCCAGAATCAAAGAACAACGCCGTGCACTGGCTACTGGGTCATTATGTAAATCACGTGGTCAACAGGCTGGGAACAGAAAGTACTATCGATTTTCTAGTGTACTTGCAGTGTGAATATCACAAACTGTATAATTATAAGAATTACAAGAAAAATTTTGGAAACATGTTAAACATTGTGTTTGAAAGATTGGGGATAGGGTAAAGTCAAATAAAGATTCATAATGTCTAACACATGGAATACGAAAATGTTGCAAACAGAAGAAAGAAAGTATAAAATGGATAACTTTACCTATCGTTATTGTTCATAATTACCTTCACAATGTTTTCGTGTTTTTCAACTCCATAAATGAGAAGCAACATAAGCAGAAGTTATGCTGCCTTAGAATAAGATAAAATTTACTTTCAAATAATACCGACATTCTTGTAAAAAACATAATACATATAACCTAATGATAATAGCGAAAGCGGTAAGACGGCATTTGCTGTAGTATTATTCTGAGCTGCGGTCATCACGGGTGGCTATTAGGCTGCTACCTTACCTATTTGGTGATTTGTCAAAGTTGCTGATTCTCTCTGTACTGCTGCAACCGCTAAACGGCGTTAGTATCATTTTTAAACGAAGGAAGTTCAGTTTTGACGTTTTCTACTAGTTTTTGCTGTTTATTCGTCGTTTCTTTCATTGAAGTTGGCTTAATACAAAAAAAAAAAAAAAAAAAAAAAAAAAAAAAAAAAAAAAAAAGTAGCAGTTGAACATGTCGGCCTAGGTTTACGTACGGTCCGAGTTTTCGAACTTCCGTTCCAAATGCCAGCAGAAGTGATGGCGGCGCTCCGCCCTTACGGAACAGTACACGGACACGTAGCAGAGAAATGCATACACTTCAGTACGTATCCAGTCCTGAACGGCGTGCGGCAAGTGAGCATAGAGCTAAAGAAACACGTCCCGTCCTACCTCTACATCGGCGGCTGCCGGGCCATTGTTATATATGACGGACAGCCGAAGACCTGTTCCGGATGCGGTAAAGAGGGACACGTGAGAAACGAATGTCCCCAACGCAGGATTCCACAACGTCGGAGCTATGATGTCACACTTCCGCAGCCCATAACAACCCTGCCACTAACCTATGCAGCGGCAATGAGACCGGAAGAACTTCAGACGCCAGTTCAAGATCTAGCTCAAGAACTCCCACAAGACCTTTCACAACCTGCAACGACTGGACGAGATGAGGCCGGCGAGTACCAACGACAACCGATCCCTCGCTCGGAGGTTCCGATACGGGACGAAGATGTCGACAAACGAGACACTGGCATGGAAATTGACGCCATGGTCGTGCCCACAGCCGCTTTCGTCCCTGAACGTTGCAACTCCATTCCGTCATCTGATTCAGAACTACATCCTCGGAAACAGAAGTCGCCACAACGACGCAAGAAGAGGAGGAAAACATCGGCAACAGAGTCGGAATCACGACTACAGGACGAATCTGTCCCGCTCGCACCAGAGGATTCCCAGGACGATGTCTCCAGCGCAGCTGACAGTGCCCACCACGTGCAGGACGATTTACCGAGTGCCCCTGGAACACAACAGCGTTCTGAAGACCCGGATACCGATGCTTCTCGAGAAACCAAAAAGGATACCGGGATGAGAGCAGCTACTCGCGTATCGACTATGACTGGATCTGCCCCCGTTTCCTGGGGAGACGAAGTACCACCAGATGAAGAAATGCCACAGGATGGCCCGGAAAACCGGGCATGAGTAACAAGCAGGAAACACGCAGCGCCCAAAGACATCCGTTCCTACGCACATGAACGTGCGGGACAACGTACAAGCATACAGGATCGCCACAATTAATTTGAATACCATTGGCTCCCATCCAAAACTTCAATTGTTACGCGACACACTACGAGCTGCGGACATTGACATTGCGCTGTTCCAAGAGCTACGGACGGACACCTGGCCCGATTTATATGGTTATACCGCATATGTAACCCCAACTACCAACGGAGAGGCGGGAGCGCCGATCGTCGTTCGAGATGGCATGGCAGTCGAAGACATCACTTACCTGCCGTCATCACGAGGGCTGGGACTAACAGTACACGGAATCAGGCTGGTCAATATCTACGCGCCCTCCGGTACAGGAAAACGACGTGAACGATCCCAGTTTTACTTTGAAGCGATTACACCGCTTTTTCTGGGACGTTATGAGAACATCATTGTTGGCGGAGATTTCAACTATGTTCTGTCGAAGAAGGACCAATATCCTAATTTTACCACCTGTCCCGAACTCCGACACTTGGTGCAAAGACTCAGTCTCGCAGATACCTGGGAAGTGGTGCACGGACAACGTCCGGGATTTACGCATGTCACGAGTCACTCGGGCAGCCGATTGGATCGCATCTGCGTGTCTTCTCAGCTCACTTCGGACGTCTTAAACGCCGAAAGATGGCCTGCAGCCTTCTCAGACCATAGTGTTTTCGTGTGCACGATAAACCTTCGACGTCAAACAATATGGCACAGTCGGGGCCAATGGAAACTAAACATCGCCTATTTAAAGGAACCGGAATGTCGAGACAGGGTGAAGGATACGTGGGAATCCTGCGAAAGACGCCTCACACAATACTCGTCCACTCTTCTGTGGTGGGTACACTGTGTAAAGCCTGCCTTACACCGCACTCTGCTCCGGTATGGCAAGGAACGTATGCAGTGGCACCGACATACGACAGAATCTTATTACATGATCCTGCGGGACCTTATGGAACATCCGCCGTCGCCAGAACGTCATGCCGAAGCCCAACGTGTCAAGGCAAAGATTTTGGCCCTCACTCGGCGCCAATTGGAGGGTGTCGTGGTTCGAGCGCGCTGTCACGACAACATCAATGGCGAAACACCCTCCATGCATCACGTTGTCACAAACCTCAGACGCCGTCGACAAGCGCTGATTTCCTCTTTAGATTTACCTGACGGTCGCCGACTGAACTCACAGGCTGACATTGCAAAGGCCTTCGCAGCTCATTACCGCCACTTCTATCGTGAAGAAGAGCCTAATGCTGTGGCATTGAGAGAGGTACCACGGACGATCCATCGTACCCTTGATGTTCAGGCGGCGGAATCTCTTTTAGACAACATTTCTACTGAAGATGTCACTGATGCACTCGCCAAGGGAGCTCTTAACCGATCGCCAGGACCAGACGGACTGCCTTTAGAATTCTATAGAACCTTTCAAGACTTGATGCTCCCACGATGGAGAGAGATGTATCAGGAGATACTGTCCAATACAACCTCACCACCGCCAGAATTTCTGGAAGGCATCATTATTCCGATACCAAAACCCGCCGGAGGCAGACGACCTGACAGCTATCGGCCGATAACGTTACTCAACTCCGATTTCAAAATTTTTTCACGGATACTCGCGATGCGACTCAGGCGAGTCCTGTATCAAGTCCTTTCACCCGCACAGACGTCCTTGGGTGGAGACACCAACATACAAACAACACTATCTGACTACAGAGATATCATCGCCACGGCAACAGTCTGTCGACTGCAGGGAGCCATGATTTCTATCGACTTCGACCACGCCTACGATCGCGTGAGCCACAATTTCCTCGCAAAGGTCATGGAACCGATGGCTTTTCCTCCCGCCTTTGTCCTCGTAATTATGCGCCTCCTTCGTGGAGCTTCGTCGACGGTGATGGTCAATGGACGAACGTCAGAACCAGTACCAATCGCACGATCAGTACGACAGGGTTGTCCTCTGTCAACGATCCTGTATGCCATCGCATTAGAACCCCTTCTCTGTGGCTTGCAAAGACTGTTATCAGGGATCACCCTGCGGGGACATACATTCAATTGCCGCGCCTACGCAGACGATCTCGTCTTCATCGTACGTACCAAAGAGGAGGTACAGGAGGCGACGCGATTGATCGAGAAATATGGCAGCGGAGCGGGTAGCCATATGAATATAGCCAAATCCTGCGCGATGAACATTGGACAGGGACTCCCAGATGGAAGCGTAGCCCCATTCAGAACTACAGAGACTCTCCGCTGCCTGGGAATAATTTTCACTCCAGACATCCGTCGTACCACAGCCATGAACTTTCGGCGACAACTTCGGAACATCAGGACTGGAGTTCGAAGTCAGTTGTTGCGAGCGATGGACATGATACAGAAGGTGAAATTCATAAACATCTATATGGCATCCCGTATAACATACATTGCACAAATTTTACCAATTCCTAGAGCGATGGCACGACAGATCCAAGCAGCCTTCGGTTACTTTGTCAGTAACGGTCACATCTTCAAGGTCAAGTACGACACCCTCACACTCCCTAAGCGGAGAGGGGGACTAGCCTTGGTCAACGTCCTGGCACGCGCGACGGCGCTTTATATGCTTACAATCGTTAAGCTCTGGAATCACAGACTCCATAGTATTACGGGTCTGTTGGTCGATGAACTTGCACCTACTTCACGCCACCCGCCGATCTTCCTTGCCCACATAGTACCAGCGCTCTCACACATCAAATTCTTTTTGCTTGAATATAGTTATATTCATCACGACTTTACTCGTACCAGAGCTCCCGCTACGCGCGATATTTATCAACTGTTAATGAGAACACATCCACGGAACGCCGTCGAAGGCCGCCAACCAGAGGTTACGTGGACGACGGTATGGCGCTCAGTGCACCAACCATACTTCACCGCAGAAACGAGCAGCATTTGGTATACCTTTGTTAATGGTAAATATACGACGCGTCACAGACTCCACGCCATCTCCCTGGTGGACTCCCCGCTCTGCCTGAGGTGCAACGAAGACGACACCGACGAACACCGTCTGCTCTGCGGCGAGGCGGCGGACGTATGGCACCTAGTCCAACAGATATTAGCCCTTTATCTCCGGGTACCAACAAACATGATTACCACGAAGATGATACTCCATCCGGATGCGACTTATTTCCCATCATCGAAGATGCATGCAGTCACTTGGATAAAGGGCATGGCTACCCATTATCTTTTGCGAGAAGGACCCAAGGACGTGATAGATTTCTGGACGTTCTTACTAACACGACACGACATTATGAGACGGCAGAACAGGACCAATCACCAGACCTTGCCAAATACTTACGCAACACATCAAGGTGCCCCCCGTAACTGGGTCGATACGGGTAAGAGAAGACGATTAAAACGAACAATAATTCGGACCAAAATCGAACATGGAGGAAGAATTATTTACGCGAAGACATACCCGGGTCCCCGTTGCGGAGAGTCGGACCCGAAGAATTTCCGATATCTGAAGAGGACATCACTCTTCTGTCATCCTTCCAGAATCATATATTAAGTTCGATTTATTATATTTCGTATTATTTTTTTAAATTATATTTTATTTAAATGTTCCAAAGAAAATACAATATGTTGGCCATGTGAATCCAATGACCTGAAGGAAGGCAAAACAAATAAATGAAATTAATTCCTCAACTACAATTCATTTAAATAAAATCCTGGTGGGAGACAGTATTAAGGATGGTATTTTTTTCTTACTTTATTTAGAAAAAAAATCTTTAAAAAAACACCACTACATAATTTTTTTTCCCTAAAAGGGTTTCAGATATTCTTATTAATTAATTAATTATTATTTTAAAAAAACATAAAAAACACAAAAAAATAAAAAAAAGGTCGGAGGAAGGCAACGGCATACCACCTCCAAACAGGACCATGCCTAGTAAAGCACTGTGGTGTTCAAACCAATCTTCGGATTGTTGACTGCTTTACCTTTTTTATTTTATTTTATTTTTTTTTTTTTTTAGATCCTGAGAAATCAGTACCCAGAACAAACACCTCTGGCCTTGATACGCTTGGGCATTTAGTCAAACAGTGACTGGCGTATTGTGACGAGCCAGTTGCTTGGCCGCCATTGACAAGACGTTTTCAATTAATGAGAGTTCTGGAGAATGTGCTGGCCAGGGCAGCAGTCGAACATTTTCCGTATCCAGAAAGGCCCATACAGGACCTGCAACATGCGGTCGTGCATTATCCTGCTGAAATATAGGGTTTCGCAGGGATCGAATGAAGGGTAGAGCCACGGGTCCTAACACATCTCAAATGTAACGGCCACAGTTCAAAGTGCCGTCGATGCGAACAAAAGGTGACCGAGACGTGTAACCAATGACACCCCATACCATCACGCCGGGTGATACGCCAGTATGGCGATGATGAATACACGCTTCCTATGTGCGACCATCATGATGCTGTAAACAGAACCAGGATTCATTCGAAAACATTTAGCCATTCGTGCACCCAGCTTCGTCGTTGCGTACACCATCGCAGGCGCTCCTGTCTGTGATGCAGCGTCAAGGATAGTCGCAGCCATGGTCTCCGAGCTGATAGTCCATGCTGCTGTAAACGTCGTCGAACTGTTCGTGCAGATGGTTGTTGTCTTGCAAACGTCCCCATCTGTTGACTCAGGGATCGAGCCGTGGCTGCACGATCCGTTACAGCCATGCGGACAAGATGCCTGTCATCTCCGACAGCGGTGGCCGAGGGGACTGCGGCGCTCCAGTCACGGTCTGCATGGCCACTACGGTCGGGGGTTCGAATTCCCCCTCGGGCATGGATATTTGTGCCGTCCTTAGTATTAGCTAGTTCATAAGTACTTCGTAAGTTTAGAGACTGGTGACCCCGTAGTTAAGTTCCATAACCTATACAAACATTGGAACATTGGAATTGGCACCTCATATACCATCACGCCGGGTGATACGTCAATATGGCGATGACGAATACACGCTTACAATGTGCGTTCACCGCGATGTCGCCAAAAACGGATGCGCCCAACATGATGCTGTAAACAGAATCTGGATTCATCCGAAAAAATAACGTTTTGCCATTCGTGCACCCAGGTTCGTCGTTGTGTACACCATCGCAGGTGCTCCTCTCTGTAGTGCAGCGTCAGGAGTAATCGCAGCCATGGTCTTCGAGCTGATAGTTCATGCTGCTGAAAACTTCGTTGAACTGTTCGTGCAGATGGTTGATGTCTTACAAACGTCCCCATCTGATGACTCAGGGATCGAGACGTGTCTGTACAATCCGTTACAGCCATGCGGATAAGATGCCTGACATCTCGACTGCTAGTGATACGAGGCTGTTCGGATCCAACAGGGCGTCTCGTATTGCCCTCCTGAACCCACCAATTCCATATTCTGCTAACAGTCATTGGATCGCGAACAACTCGAGCAGCAATGTCGCGATACGATAAACCGCATTCGCAATAGGCTACAATCCGACATTTATCAAAGTCTGAAACTTGATGGTACGCATTTCTCCTCCTTACACGTGGCATCACAACAACGTTTCACCAGGCGACGCAGGTGTCCTGGTGTTAGTGTATGAGAAATCGGTTGGAAACTTTTCTCATGTCAGAAATTGTTTGAATGCTCTGAAAAGCTAATCATTTGCTTATCACAGCATCTTCTTCCTTTCGGTTAAATTTCGCGTCTGTAGGGCGTCATCTTCGTGGTGTAGCAATATCAATGTACTAAGTGGCTGGTGCTGGACAGACATTTTAAACTACGTGGCGTTAGATGGAAGCCGAGTTTCTTTTGAAGGAAGAGTTGTTTTTGCCTAGCGAGGAAGCCCGGTCAGACCTGATCTGCATTCAGTAGGCCGAGACATGCTTTTAGCAGACAACAAGGTTTTTACAACGGTTCATGGTCTCACGTTAACTCATTCTCGCTCGCCTGTGGCAGTAGACACCTGTATGTCTGACATTCTGGTGCTGTACAGGGTTTAAAACGTCACCTCTCATTGCAGGGACATGACGTAGCGAAGCCACCGATACGTTGGTTAAGCGCTTCTCATTGGCTGTCTCGAGCAGATGCTTCTCAGCTGCCAATTTGGAAAAAACATCGAAAGATATATACGGCTGTCTTTTTTTTTTTTTTTTTTTTTTTTTTTTTTTTTTTTTTTTTTTTTTTTTTGCAGAGAGAGAGGCTTCACCTCTAATGAAGGCACTTTCACAGCGGGAGCAATGGACAGTTTTGCCCATCCACAATAATCAGTTCACGTCTGCAGACAATAGTGAGAAGGCATAACGGCGGGCTGGTTTGCTGAATCAGCGTACCCTGTCACATTATATTAGCTTTAACTTGGGATGTTAGCGAGACTTGATTTCATCAAGAGTAATATAAAGATTTGGCTGATTTAGTTCAGCTACAGAACAAACCAGTTAGTTTCTGATATGATTTCAGAGTCCATGTAGTGACCGCCGACGTAGTGAACGGTAATCGTGCGTTAATGCAAGGCTAATTTTTATTTCTACAAGGTCATTTCTGTGGAACGACATTAACACCAGTACAACATAACTCACTGCATTTACCCTGATAGCCTCTTCTAGCCAGTTGTAAAATCAAGTATAGTCGCGATCTCAGGCACCCTCTGATATATATTTTTCTTATGATAAGTTGTTTGTTTATGTTGGTGGGGGGGATATTTGAAACGATACCATAAATGGTTGAATTCTGACCTTTATTATTAACTTTCATATTTGATGTATTATAATATTTATTGCTTTTGTTTTTCCGACTTTTTAATAATAATAAACTAAATTTTACCTCGCAGTAAAACAGCAGTTTTACTGAGACACTGCTTAATACCACATTCCTGTGCCGGTGAGGTCAAGTAGCAGTAACTATGTACTTTCTACTTACGGGAGTAGTCGTTCTGGTCATTCTGCGCACAGTTAGGAACCTGTTATCTGTCTTGGATTGAAACGTTCAATGCTTTCTGATGTCTAGCCTGCATGTCAGGGTATATTTGCGTAGCCTGCAGAGACAACCATTTTACGGTATAAAACATTGCAAATCAATCCTGTAATACAAGGTGTAAGAAAATGTCTGTCATGATTTCGAGACAGGGCAGCGGCACGTGAACTTGAACGCGCTAGAGCCTTCAGGCGAATTACGTGCAGAACTAGTACTGAATGCTGAAGGTTCGTAATAATTAGCTGAAGTCACTCTTTTAGCGCACGATCAAATTTAACTCAAGTGTCTATTTGTATGTAAACGGAAAATAGAAATACAACATCAAACAACTTGAGACTATAAACACGAATGCACGCACTAAATTACAAGCAGCGAATGCATCAGTCACTCAGAGAAAGACTAAATCATTTCCCGTGACACATCTGACACTTGTCGCAAGTGCAAATTGACCACAACTGCTGGCGCGTTAATTACAGAACGGCAGAAGTGGAAGGAAGTCTATCTGTCACACAGAACTTCGCATACAAGCTCCTAACGAGATTTCTTAGGCTCCCACAATGTGACAGCTGTCACACCAACAGCTGTGGCTTGTGCCAACAGCCACCTCTGGTTGCATGGCATACTTCTCCGATAAATTTCTCGCTCATACATAGTGGCATACATCGGCAGGCCGCGTTATGTCTGGTCATGCCCTTTTCAAGTTAACCGCGTTTTTCTTTGTTAGAAGGTATTTTGCACATAAATTCTCAGATCATAACACTTTCCTCTTGAAATACACTTCCATATTTTTTACAGTCGGTGAGATATTTTGCTTACATATTTCAAAAGTCATCCGGTGACCCACCTCAATAAATTGCGTGACCCACCAGTGACCTACAACCTACACTTTGGGAAGCACTGCTCTACACTTATCAGGTTGGTGATATTGCACCCGGGAAAGACAAACCGCCGTGCAGACTGTTGCAGTTCTTCTAATTAGGGACGAAGGCAGCCGACTTGGAATCTTCGAATTCATTTTGGCTCAAAAGGCAGCGTTCCATCTCATTGAGGAAAGCGATTCTGATATCTTTCCTCTTACCAAGAAAAGATCGACCTGTCCCTGTAGTTACTGAAGCGTTGGCCCAAGTAGCTGCGTAATTAAACCGTGGAGCGGACTCTTAGCCATTGTGTGAGATGGATATTACCAACCTGGAAGACCTTCAGCCGCTAGCTCTGTGCATCTACTATCAACAACCCATATAGCTGGCTTTCCAATGAAACTAACATTTCTTAGCAAAATGTTCTGACATCAGTGAGAGATACGGCACAACGTGGAGGGACAACACTATAGGACAGTTCCACTTTCCTTTAATTTCGTCCTCCTTTTCAGACAGACTTGTAGATATCCAACTCCTGACATGCTGTCAAATAGTTTTAACTGGAGAATAATGTACCCCATGAAAGAACTCTTAAGCGTTACCCCATTTGTCACAGACATAAAGAGTAAAATGTCTACGGTAAGAAATCCCGTACAATACTCCTTGTTTGTAAACGATTTTATAATTTTAAGTTCCTCCTCAAACGTCACAACAGCGACTCGGTACTTACAATTTACTGTGTAGAGACTGGAGGTGAACAGTGCAAAGCGAGATTTCGCATTTTCTGAAGATATTTGTGCGTATGTACGTTAATTTTAAATATTGTGGCTTCAATACCATATACCTTACACTTGAAAATTCTGTGAGGTTCTAGAACTATTTCTTGATTCAATACTTCGTCGCTACCACGCCCTAAGGATGTTAAGTATTCCTCAAGAAAGCACTTACTTTCTTAAAGTGTCTTAGCCACAACTATTTGAAGCGAATAGGCCGTGTCTGCTCTCGTTCCATTCGGCTTACGTCAGATCGGTCCTGACTGTGAGTGCACAGGTTATGTATCAGTAACAACTTCTAACACGAATTTCACTGACGCTACCGACGATGAGGGCATCAAGTTAGCCACAGGTGCTTAACGTCCAGTTATCTGTGCTTTGGCTTAGGGACAGTCATTCTCCATCCAAAGGCCAGTCTCAGATCGCATAAAGTATGTTAGATTCTCAACGCTCCCAATTCACCACACAATACCATACCGTTGCTCGTCTAGCTATGGAACAGCTTCTCTCCAATAGACCACGAGTAACATGGCCGTTTGAGATCCGCCTGCTGTGGGACTCCGTTGATGTCTGGGTTGCATTTTCTGATCCTGTCCTCGAAATTCAAATGCCTCAAGAATGAACTGTCTTAGAGTTTGAACTATACACGACAAGTGAAGATGAGTTGTGACTGATAAACGGCTTGTCATTTCCGAGTACTTTTAACACTCCACAACACGTGTATCCAGTAAATAAAAGTGTCCAAATTACCCAGAACGCATATATTTATAAATAGAGCATGGAGAAGGTGTCTTTCTGCTGAACAGATGCTGTCAGATAGGTATTAAAAGAAATTAATTTGGAAGTGTTACTTCTAAGAAGACACGTCGTGATAACCAGTTGCATGTGGCATCATCCTGCTTCACTTCACCTTACTTTAATCAGCCGTGCCGTATCTCCTTCCAGTCACGCAGATAGGATGATGTACTTCACTGTCATCCTCGCCCTGGGAAGTGTGGATTCTAGCTCAAGTGAGAGAACTTTCCAATGTGTGGTGCAAGTGGCATGTCGATCAGAATTCAACAATTTTCAGCAGCCTACGTTTTATATACAGCACATAATGGTAACGGTAAGTTTGACTATATATTTCTCATATATTCGAACTGAATATAAAATGGATTTGGTATGAGTTTTTAGGGTTTGTGAAGTTAAGACTTGAATTTTAAGACGTTGTTAATGTGTTATTAGGTTGGCTAGCTCATCCATGTTTGTTTTAAGTTATCAGCCGGTCGTCTTGATAGTAGCTTTCTATGTAAGATCTCGTGCAGTAGAGATCTTTAAATACGAGTTAAAACTTTAATGCTGCTCTAAATTACTTTACGAGTGGCCACAGTATTTGCACAACGGAAATTTATCTAACTGCTCACTCCTTCAGGGAGCAGCCAACGTTTTAACAAACACAATATATATATATATATATATATATATATATATATATATATATATATATATATATATATATATATATATATATATATATATAAAGGAATAGATAATTAAACATGAGACGGGAAGCATGAAATTATAAAGTACTGATACTTTAAATTATTAACTATTCAATAAAATGAAAAAGCAAAATGCGAGGAGACCAAATAACTAAAATAAAGCACACACCTTGTAAAACAGCGAATTAAATTATAAAGTTACTTCTTGTAATAAATGTTTTCTGCCCTTTATGAATATGGAGGTAACGTGTGAGGATGTTTACAAATACACAGGGGATAAGGAAAGCACATTAATTTACTCACAGACACACACATAATGCTTGCAACACATTACTCAAGTGGAAACACTTCATAGCAGCGGTTAAATTAAAATCAAACTATGTACCAAACGAACTCATCAGTTGGTAGACATCGGCATTCTATCCTTAAGTACCACATGGTGTACGACGAAAGTGATTCGGCAGCCAGCGAGAATCACCGGAAACTGGAGGAAGAATTCACCAGAGGAACACAACGGATAACACAGAGACAAGTTTTAGATAAAGTTTGGTCAATATTGAGAGCGCGCACCAGTCGCCCTTACCGAACTGCGGCACAGACAATTATGTGGAAGCTCGGGTGCTGCTAATGCTCATTCCTGCCTTGAAACAGAGGACACTAGAGAACTGTCTCGTTTGCTTTCCATTTTGAACGTGGTGTGGTTATATCTTAACATCATGGTAACAGATGAAGTACCCAAAAACAAAAATGTTCAAATGTTTGTAAATTCTATGGGACTTAACTACGGGGTCATCAGTCCCTAAACTTACAAACTACTTATGAACTACTTACAAACTAGGACGGCACAAATATCCATGCCCGAGGGGGAATTCGAACCCCCGACCGTAGTGGCCGTGCAGACCGTGACTGGAGCGCCTTAGTCTCCTCGGCCACCGCGGCCGGCACCCGAAAACAAGAGAGCAGCAAAGGGTCTCCAAGATAAAGTATCATCATAGACAGCATTCTCCTCTGATTTCCAATTGGAAGCATGCATCACAAAACTCGATTAAAGAGCGTATTCTCGCGTATCGACATAATTAAATTTCACGCTGCCAGGTATTACACTACCATTCGGAACCCTCTGATGGTAGACGAGTAGAGGGTTTCAAGTATGTCTGGTTAATATCCAACACATGTAATAACTCAACCGATATTGAAAACAGATAAAAATTTTAGAGGCTTTAATTGTAGGCACACTCTAGTAGATTATCTGAAATATTTTACGCTGTATTTTTCATCTTATGTTCAAATGTTTCTAATCCTAAGGGACCCAACTGCTCAGGGAATCGATCCCTAGACTTACAAACTAATTAAACTAATTTATCCTAAGGGCAACACACACACCCATGACCGATGTAAGACTCGAAACTCCAACGTAAATGGCCGCGCATCCCGTAGCATGGAGCCGCAGAACGCACCAGCATCGTCGCCCTACCAAATTTTTATATTGGTGCTATAAACTCCCAGTTGAGTGGCTATATATCGCAAACACACACGAACACATGCACACCACACACACTCGAAGGACAAATAAAAACAATACACCGACGAGACATGTGTACAACCAGAAGAAATAAGCACGGAGTTAATTACGGAGGCTGGCAACGACAACATGGAGGGCGTGTCCGCCGTAGCGTTAGTTTCCGCACTATCGGAGCATATGTGAAAGGGCGCCAACAAACTTAACGCGATCTCCAAGGCATGCGATCGGCTCCGTACGGCCGGGGCGTTTTTGTTCCTCCCAGGCTGCGTCGAAGCCAGCCACAATAAGCTACAGGATCTCATTATTTGAGTTATCGGTGCAGAAGCGTGCAGAGTGTAGTGCGAGCGCATAGTCCGCCGATACCTGGCCGCAGGATTTCCTCCCCCCTGCCGCAGCCTCCACCGCGACCCGCCCCCTCACCGCACCGGTTCAGTGCGCTGACTGGCTACTCCAGCCAGCCAAGCCTTCACAACGGATACCGAAATTGATTACAAGTTGAACAAGCCCACCGTGAAGGAAGCACTTCTGGATTCTGCACACCATTCGTCTGTCCCTACTATTCTTTTTGATTTATGACAACTGGGTTTCTGATTTCTAGTTTCTTGTTTTATAGCCTTAGAGACAGCTTTGTTTCTTCATTTAAGCATTAAAATATTTTTTTATTTGCGACTATTTACGCCGCAACGAAAAATTTTCTGGAAGTCTTCGTGCATGTATGAAAACTGTTTAGAAACTCTCGCTCCTCTGATTTTTCTTGTGAAGCTGAGGGTTTTTGAGTGGGATGTTCCCATTCGTTTTGATTAGGCACTAGTAAATGTGTGGATATCTTCTAAATAATTGCTGTAACTTAAAATAGTATGTAGAGCTCAGGGAATTTTCCACATTCAAAGTTTTTTGTTCACACTTTATATCAAAATTTGCTTAAAAATGCAGTTAGAAAGTCTCGAATAACTCCTTTTCATCGATGGCTTCTGTAGATTCGCTGTCTAAAACATGTACGAAATGCATCTTATACTTTCATTAAATGTCAGAACTGATAAAAGCGACATCGCTCTTTTGAATGTAAGACACGGTGTTTGCTGACTTTCTTTCTGATAACATGATCAGTTACCAATGATGACGATTTGTTATCCTTATAGTACTATTAATCAATGATGATGTGCAAACACTCTGAAAAATGTTAATGGGATTTCTACTTACTTAGTACACGAATATTGTGTTCTTTTGTTATGAAATTCATAATCGATGTCAATTTATTTTTAAATAACAAACCTATATCGCCAATTGGTGATCAATATTCATCAAGAATGCTTAAGTTTTTTATAAATGTCAAAATATTTTAGCTGAATTTCAAAACGTGTCACATTACTAACAGTGATAAGATAATGAGCGAGTTTAATTTACCTCTTTGTCTAAGCGGTACACATGTTCTGCTCCGTTTGAGGATCTCCCCTCTTATGAGGACAGTGTTGTGTTTTAGACTTCTGTATTTCTACACCACTGTTCTGCGAAGCGAATTATGTAGTATAGTTTGGAGACAGAAGTTCAACTTTGGATAATTTCGTTTTTTTCACTAAGCATTCAGATCATGATTTGTCAGACATGTATGAAATCCAGCGTCCTATGCCATTATATCTACTGTCTGATTATGATCGTAATACTGATATTTATTATTATGATGGAATTAATCTTTTTCGAAGTGTCTTGGAATGTTTTTACATCAATAGGGATATTTTTAATCCGGAGCACCTATTGTCCAATTTTATTCTAAGACACAGTGACGCGAGTTTTGGGCATCAGTTGAGAGACTTCCTGCCTATGAGACCCAAGATTCGGTTACTATACTTCCACTAATTAGTGCAGCCTGCCTCCATATATGTATACGTGTTGTCCATGCCTTGTGATGTCACCATCCGAGATATGACATGAGTGAAAAATTATTTTCATAATTACAGGGTCTGAAAATGAGAAATGAAATGAACGTATAACAAAAAACAGAGTTACGTTTCTTGTTGGCAGGAAATTTAAATCAAATGTTTGTAAATCTTTTGGATCAAACTGCTATGGTCATCAGTCCCTATATTTATAAACTACTTAAACTACCGTATACTAAGGACAACAAACACTGCCATGCCCTCCGGTGGAACCGGCCGCGCAGTCCGTAGCATCGGCTGTTCCATCAGGCTGCGTGTCGGAATGGACTTCTACGTGTACCACACCATACAAGCCACACGAAATTGCCGCGTGGTCCAAGGCGTCATGCTACGGATTGGGCGGCCATTTCCGGCGGAGGGCATGGGTGTGTTGCTTGTCTTTAGTGTACATTAGTTTAAGTAGTTTGTAAGTCTAGCCGGCCGCAGTGGCCGAGCGGTCTGCGGCGCGCCAGTCACAGTGTGCACGGCCACTACGGTCGGGGGTTCGAATCCCCCCTCGGGCATGGATATTTGTGCCGTCCTAGTTCGTAGGTAGTTCATAAGTAGTTTGTAAGTTTAGGGACTGATGACCCCGTAGTTAAGTCCCATAAGCTTAACAAACATTTGAACATTTTGAGTATAGGCTATCAAATATTTCAACATTTGAACAAATATTTACTCTTTACAAATGAGGGAATGTGTTATCAGTGTCACATCTAGCAACATCAAGAACAACCAGAAATATCAAAGACGAATTTATTTTAGAGATAACACGTTTTGCAAAGATCACATGACTGAAATGCAGCCCCAAGAGAAGTGAGGAAGGCGATGAAATCAGAACAGAGTATTGTCACTTTTGGTCGCTTTAACCGCTTGGCATCTAATCAAACCGGCTCTGTATGTTCTGTTCGTGTACACCAGTCCATGCTGCTACACGGATTTTCAAAACTTATGTGTAATAGAGACCAGTGGTTCAGCAATCTTCCACCAAAGGTTTTGATAGGTGAGATGTAGTCCGATGGGCAACGAATAAATCTTCAAAAATGCATGCCACGTTTGGTAGCGTGTTATTCTGTGCCGGCCGCGGTGGCCGAGGGGACTGAGGCGCTCCAGTCACGGTCTGTACGGCCACTACGGTCGGGGGTTCGAATCCTCCCTCGGGCATGGATATTTGTGCCGTCCTAGTTCATAAGTAGTTTGTAAGTTTAGGGACTGATGACCCCGTAGTTAAGTCCCATAGGCTGTACAAACATTTGAACATTTTTTGTTATTCTGTAACAATGCGGTCGTCGGCAAGCTCCAAAGGTATTGTAGGACAATTGGCTCAAATACTTCAGACATTTCTGGTTAGTGCATTGGCAACGCGTACTGGGGGTTGGGGGGGGGGAGGATACCACTCCAAACCATAGTATCAGATGTAGCACCAGTGTGCCGAGACATAAGCAACAGTTCAACAGTCTCTCACCACGGAGTCTCCAAACTATATTCCGATGTACGAGGGTGGGGCTGCAAGAATCGAGATTCGTTGGAACGAGCAATGTCGTTCCATGTATTCTCCGTCTCCGTCGTTCAAATAACCAGTGTCGAAGCAAACGCAGCGGCGTTTCTCAGTGGTGATTACTGCGATGGACGCCTTGCGGACAGTGCAGCTGCAGCCAAAGACGCCGAGTGGTACGCGCGGACACTGACTGCTACGCGACAGAGCGAATTTGTTGGGATATGCTTCATAATGTGACAGGGCGATCCCTCACTAACGGGTACACAATGCACCTGTTTTAACGTGCAGTGGTGCAACGATGTGGGTGCAACTGGTACCGTTAGTTCGTCGATTGTCCCTCCTAGCCATTACAAAGGACACCACGATTTCTTGGTTATGAATGACAAGATCACCTATTTCTCTTACACGTAATCCATAACCACTATAAGTAACTGTTATTTTTTAGTTGACTTGTGAAATACGATAGAAAGACATTCAGACTTAATAAAGCTGCTTACGCAAAAGTGGCCAAGCGCATTGAGGCGCTATGCTGCGATGCGCAAGGGCGCTCTCTGTCGGGGGTTCGAATCCCCCTCGGGCATGGATGTCTGTGCCGTCGTTAGTAATAGTAGTTTGTAAGTTTAGGGACTGATGATCCCGCAGTTAAGTCCCTTAAACTTAACAAACATTTGAACTAACGCAAAATAACCACATGAAATAAGAACCATGACCGAGGAAGGACTCGAAGCTCCGAGGGGTAGCAGCTGCTGACTCCAGAGCAAGGCGCCTTAGAGCTCACGGCTACCCCCGTTCGGCCACCCGTTAGGTGCGCATGTGCTGAAATGCTACCTATGTGCATTTCTAAAGACTGCAAAGGCATGCTGCAAACTTTACCTGACTTAGTTGCTTCCTTCATGGAGTTGCATTTTGGTGACCAGCAACGTATATTCATAGGCGTGAAACTAATGCTGATGGGGATAAAATCAATGAGGATTTGATATCAGTGAGGAGCAAAAGAAATACTGAAGCAGAATCATATCGAGTATGAGCTGTACTCTTGGTTCTTGCGAGCTGTTGCTTTAACCAACTCATCAGTACTCTCATTCGTTCCAACCGTGCTGTTCTCATACACCAAGTTTGAGAACCCACAGTAGTAATAATCCTATATCGTTAATCGAAACATGAACGGCAATCAGAGTTTTAATTAATTATGAGTGCGTGTCTAGTCAGTATATTTGTTAAGCTTGCTGTTCGCGAAAAGTACCCATTTTGAGTTTGAGTCCAGGTCTGATATTAGACGTGACATATCCAAGTTCCAATCAGCAAAATCTTCCGTGCGATATTAAAGGTCCATGGATGAATCACAAAAGGACCACTCGGCAATCGGATTTAGTAATTTTTCATTTTGTAATATGTGGAATTAAGATCGGAAGTAACAATTACTCGAGGGTGTTCCTACTATCAAATATTCTATATAAACAGCGTGGGAATGGGCGTACGGTCTAAGGCGAATTGCTACGGTTTGCGCGGCCGTTCCCCATCGGGGATTCGATGCCTCCCTAGAAGATGCGTGTGTGTTGTTCTTAGCGTAAGTTACTTTAGTCAGTTTAAGAAGTCTGTACAACTAGGTACCGGTAACCTCAGCAGTTTGGTCCCATAGGTTCAAAAAGATTTGAGCATTCTCTAGAAAATCGGTGTAGAAATTCTCAGGGCGCCTTTCTTTGTTGAAAATCAAAAAAACCTTGACGGTCCGCGTGGTAATACCAGTAGAGCACTAGAGAGTAAATCGCTTGATCATGGCTTCGCGTTCCATTCCAGTTATGTTCCTTTTCTTTTCTTTCTTTTTTCAAACACCTACATAATCTGGACATAAAATTTACTAAATACTGGCTGTAAACGCGTTGCTCGCGTATTTATTTATTCCATACTCTCGTAGTCCACCTCCCCTTCCCTCCTCTCTCTGCACTCATCTCTCTCTCTCTCTCTCTCTCTCTCTCTCCCTCCTCTCTCTCTCTCTCTCTCTCTCTCTCTCTCTCTCTCCCATTTCTCTGTTGTTTGGTCCCTCATTTCCATCAACACACACACACACACACACATCCATTTCTCTGTACCTTTCCACCTTTCCCTCTCTCGGCAAAGTTTACTCCAAGGTACCCTCTGTCATGTACCATACAAACATTTATGTGCCCAGTGATCTTCCTCTTGGTTTAAAGGCCACGTGTGCAAAAAAACCACAAAGATTAAGGTAGACAGTGACCTTTCTCTTATTTTGAAGTGAAGCGTGCGAAATTTCGTGAAGATCGAAATGAAACTGTAGATTTAGTGAGTCTAGAAGTATGCTCCGTCATGCACGTATCACAAAATACTTTCTTAGCTGACGTTTTGTACCTATAAACTACATTCCTACCAAATTTCACGTTCATAGATGAAGCAGTTTTCGAGATTTCGTGTTTAGTCAATAAGTGAGTGAGTGTCCATTCGCTTTTATATAGATACAGATTGAGAAAGCAGATTGGTTAATTTTGGGTACAAGATAATTAAGGGAGACTTACAGACAAAATTAAATAGTAACATGCAAATCTGTAATGCTGACTTCATTTGATACAAGGTCATGATGCCTGATGGGACAGTTTTATTGCATCTACAGCGAAACTGTTGTGAGTGATAGACTTCTTTTCGTTTCATCATTTTGTGAGGGGAGGGGGGCAGTTATAAAACGCTTCATAAACGTCCGAAATTACATGGAAACTTTGTTAAGGTCCCTAACTACTCCCATTTTCCAATAATTGACATACAAACAACCACTCATTTTTATTTATATAGATAGTAATTATGTTAGCACATGTCTATTACTTTTTGTGAAAACACTATTAACTCCATATTAAAAACTCTTTTTGTGTAAAGTTTGTCTAGTGGAACAAGTCTTCTTTAGTATCATTGGTTCTTTAGTAGTTAGAGCCAATGGTGTTCGTTTCACGATATTACTTTCTAATTGGATTTCGAGCAATAATACAACAGAATCCGTCACGCATAATCTTGAAACATCACTGAACAGCCGCGGTGGAGTAGCCGAGCGGTCTAAGGCGCCTCGCTGCGGAGCGCGCGGTTGCTCGCCGTCTGAGGTTCGAAAAAAAAAAGTTCAAATGTTTGTATAGTCTATGGGACTTAACTACGGGGTCATCAGTCCCTAAACTTACAAACTACTTATGAACTACTTACGAACTAGGACGGCACAAATATCCATGCCCGAGGGGGGATTCGAACCCCCGACCGTAGTGAGCGTGCAGACCGTGACTGGAGCGCCTCTGTCTCCTCGGCCACCGCGGCCGGCTCGGTGGTTCGAGTCCTCGCTCGTACATGGGTGTGTGTGTGTGTGTGTGTGTTCTCCTTAGGTTAGTTTACCTTAGTTGAAGTAGTTTGTAAGCTACGGACTGATGACCACGCAGTTTGGTCCGATAGATTTACAAACATTTGATTCGATTTGATCACTGAATAAGAAGTCAACACCTACTTGTACTGTGAAAAAACATGCGAAATCTTCGTATTACATTACAGTAATTATAATTTATTGTGTCGAATTGGATTTTCCATTTGAACATTTTTTTAATTGATTGTCATACACAATCACGCAAAACACTGTGATTAATTAAATCGAACAAACAGACGTAAATCTTTATGAATGATTTACTTAGCTATCAGTTTTGGCTTTACATTGAATCCATCTTTCGACCTCTAAAATAAATACAGGTTCCTTATATTCCATCGATTTTTACAGTAGTAGGAGCATGCAGAAAACATCTGCTGCTTCGCCAATAAATGTGAAAATGCTAATACAAATCTTGCGAAAGACCAGGAGTTTAACGACTTGGATTATTTGGGCAGGAAGGAGAGTCCGGACGTGGTTTAACTATTTTAATTTTTTTTTTTTTTGCAAATGATAGTTATAGGAAGGGAAGGAAGAAGGATAGGAAATAAAGGATTGACAGTGGCCGCATTTAGGCATTGATATTAAGCAATGGCGACAAGTGAAAATGTGAGCCGGAATCGAACCCGGGTCTCCAGCTTCGGGCCAGCGGTCGCCTTAACCACTTGGCCACCCGTGTTCGCCTCCCGTCCGTCTCAAATTCTCACAAGTCGCACGCTATGTTTGTAGCGCCCCTATCGTCCATGCCCTCTTACACTCGCCATTACGGATTCCCGTGCGAGGTCGGACGTATGACTGCATCTGCGATGAAATAACTGAAGAAACGCCGTCGTCGCGTTAAATACTTATTGTATTGGTGTGGTGTCTGTTCTTTCGGACGCCCGTAAGAACAGACGCAACACCAATACAATAAGTTTTTTTTTATTTTTATTTTTTATTTTATTCTCATAGAATGTAGTTAATTCGTCTCATATCGACCGGCAATATGATGAGGCATTTGTTGACACCTGAAAGTGAGCCGTGCCCCATCGTCCTGGCATAAGGCGCGGCTGCGAGTCAGGCGTGAAGCAACCAGATTTCTCTGGCGGCGGAGAAGGCGTTGGGCGACGTCCCGGCACGCCGTATGCCGCTATGCGGCCCCCTGCTGGCTCGGCCGTGGCGCGTAGGCGACGGCTGTAACCCACACCAGCGACTGCAGACAGCCAGATCACAGACGCGGCGGCGCGCGACCTGCAGTGTACCAAAAGAAAGGAAGGACGGAAGATTAGGGTTCAACGCCCCGTCGAAATCATGGTTATTAGAGACGGAATTCAGGCTGAGATTGTAAATTACAGGAACCTTTGCGGTATTTTCTTGGAGTGATTTAGGGAAATAACGGAGACCGTTCCCCGTCGGGGGCTCGTGTCCCCCCTCGGCCATGGATGTTTGTGCTGCCTTTGGTCACAGACAAATATATACAGACGGGAAACCTCCGTAAGGGCCTGGTCACACGCTCAGGGTTGCGGGGAGGGAAGGCCAGAGCAGCTCCGTAAGATATCCCATGATAACGCTGAGGTCAGAAGCATCCCTCTATAACTGGTCAGAGCAGGCGGCAGGTAGCGGTTGTCCCCACCACCACCTCTCCTCAAACGCCGGCACTGTGTGCTTTAGTATAAGTTGGTTTATAAGTTGTTCGTAAGTTTAGGGACTGATGACACCGCAGTTAGTTCCCATAAGCTTAACAAACATATGAACATTTGAAATAACGGAGAACCTAAATCTGTATGGCCGGAGGTAGATGAAACACCTTCGTCCCGCATACGATCCCAGTCTGTTACCACTGCGCTACTCAGCTCGGATGGTGTCATGCAGGCCGTTGGTTCGGCGGTGTCACCTCCAGGTGATACCTGAAAAATGGCTCGGATAAATGAATAAATACACGGGCAACGCCGGGTTTTCAGCTAGTTATGCATAATTGGGAAAGTTTTATATCAGTAAAACGATGGCAAAAACAAATATTTTCTTTTAGTTGCAAAGACGTAATTAAAAACCCTCTTAATTTAGAGAAGTATTGTCGCTTTTTTAAATGTTGTACCATAGACGCACAGACAAATTCTGAAGATGAGATGAGCTGACCAATCAACTATGGAAGAAAATGTTCAAATGTATGTATAGCTTATGGGACTTAACTACGGGGTCATCAGTCTCTACTAAACTTACAAACTACTTATGAACTAGCTAATACTAAGGACGGCACAAATATACGTGCCCGAGGAGGGATTCGAACCCCCGACCGTAGTGGCCGTGCAGACCGTGACTGGCGCGCCGCAGACAGCTCGGCCACCGCAGCCGGCACTATGGAAGAGATAATGAATTTTATCTGAAAGAAAAGATAATTTGAATAAAAGAAGGGGTATGTTGGTAGGACACGTGCCGAGTCAGTAAGGCAACTGCTTAGAGTGTAGGGTGTAAAAACAGTAGTTGGAGACAAAGACCACAGTTAGGAGATTCAAATGGATGTGGGCTCCTGTAATTACGCACAGATAAAGAGGACTGCATAGGATAGAATAGCGTGATCACACAAATACTACTGTTGATGGCCCTATCACAAACACGTATTTCGTGTTATCCCATTGTTAATAATCGTAGACAATGAAAGAAGATAAAAAATTTTGTAGCGTCGCACGCGATCTAGGAAAAACCTAGCAAGGACTTGCAAATACCGACAAGCAGAAAAAAAGGCAAGCAAGAGATTTCATGTCACGTTTAAATTATACAAACGTGTGGATTTAAATCCATATATGTAATTACGTTGGATCATATGTTTCAGTCCACATATGTAATTACGTGCAATCATAGGTGCATATTGCTTTAATGGCTGAATATTACTTAGAATTTGTAACACCTATGTATCTTTTTATTGGAAAGTATGTTGTGAAGTAGGATAGGTTTTTAAATATACATTAGTATCTTGGCAAATAATCGTTGGCAGAAAGCGTATACCAGATGACACAACAGCACACTCTGGCGGCAATGGTATCTTTGCTGCAAGCCTGACACTGCTAATTAGTTGTAAGAAGGCGCTCGGTCAACGTGACACAATGGAGAAAGTGTTTTAAGTATTTTAACCGTTTTATGTGTGACGTACCATTGGTCAAAGTGAACTGTTTTATGACTGACGTAACATTTTGATGTCATACACCTCCACAAAACGATAAAATAGGACACAAGGTATAAGTTGTGTATATTAATTTGTAGCATTATTGCTGTATTTGATATTGTTATATTTCAAACAACTGTAATTCTTCAGTGACCAGATGATGATACCTCAGTCTATCGAAACTGGTCGCCAGGAAAAATAAATCAATATTTGTGATCTTGGCATTTTAATACTTCAAGTAATTTAGAGCAGCAGTGAGCGTTTTAACTTTCATTTGCGGATCTCAACTGTCCGAGATATTGCTTACTTTAATAGCAGGCTACTTTAAAGGTGAGTAAAGGGTTATAAATACAAAATCAGTTGGTGGTAACATAGGAGTAGGCCTGATAATGAATAAGAAAATAGGAATGCGGGTAAGTTACTATGAACAATATAGTGAACGCATTATCGTAGCAAAGAGAGACATGAAGCCAACACCGAGCACAGTAGTACAAGTTTATATGCCAACTAGCTCTGCCGATGATGATGATATTGAAGAAATGTATGAGGAGATAAAAGAAATTATTCTGAAAATTAAGGGAGACGAAAACTTGATTGTGATGGGGGACTGGAATTCGACAGTAGGAAAAGAAATAGAAGGAAATGTAGTAGGTGAATATGGACTGAGAAGGAGGAAATCGCTTGGTAGAATTTTGTGCAGAGCACAATTTAATCATCACCAACACTTGGTTTAATCATCATGGAAGAAGGCTGCATACGTGGAGGAGACCAGGAGACACTGGAAGGTACCAAATTGACTTTATAATGGTAAGGAATATACAGGATGAATATAAATTTGCGCTCTCGGGCTTCGCAGCGCGATTCCTCACATGCAAGCAATAAAAAAATGTCTCTCACAAAATTCAGTAGAAGAAGAATGGGTAGCTCTGAGAGATAGAGTAGTGGAAGTTGCAGAGGATCATGTAGACAGAAGGACAAGGCCTAATAGAAATCCCTAGATAACACAGGCGATACTGAACTTAATTGATGAGAGGAGAAAAGATAAAAATACAGCAAGTGAAGGAGGCAAAAGGGAGTACAGACTTCAAGAAGAATATAGCAATTCCAATTCCAAAGAAAGCAAGTGCAGACAAATGTGAAAATTACAGAACTATCAGTTTAATAAGTCATGGTTGCAAAATAATAACAGGAATTATTTACAGACGCCTGGAAAAGCTGGTGGAATCCTACTTTGGGGAAGTGGAGGTGGTGCTGATGGTGCTGGTGGTAGTGGTGGAGGAGGAAGAGTAGGAGGTGGAGGAGGAGGAGAAGGAGGAGGAGGTAGCGATGGAGGAGGGTGCAGTAAAGGAAGAAGAGATGATGGGGGAGGAGTAGGTAGTGTTGGAGGAGGGGGAGGTGAAGGAAGAGAGAGATGACTTGTTGGAGAAGTTGGAGGAGACAGTGATGGAAAAGGAGGCAGTGAAGGAGGAAGAGGAGGTGGTGGTGGAGAAAGAGGTAGTGATGGAGGAGGGGCGGTGAAGGAAGAGGAAGAGGAGGTGGCGGAGGAGAAGGAGAAGGAAGAAGCGATGGAGGAGGGGGCAGTAAAGAAGGAGGAGGAGGAGATAGTGATGAAGGAGGGGAAGGTGAAGGAGGAGGAAAAGGAGGTAGTGGTGGAGGAGGAGGCATCGATGGAGGAGGAAGAGTACGGGGTGGTTGATGATGAGGATATAGCGATGGAGGAAGAGGCGGTGTGTGAGGAGGAAGAGGAAATGGTAGTGGAGGATGAGGAGGAGGAGGAGGAGGAGGAAGATGAAATGATAGAAGAGGAAATGGTGGAGAAGGAGGAGAAAGAGGAGGTGGTGGAGAAGAAGGAGAAGGAGGTATCGATGGAGCATGGTGCAGTGAGGGGGGAGGGAGAGGAGGTGGTGGTGGAGGAGGAGGAAGCGATGGAGGAGGACACAAAGAAGGAAGAGGAAGTGGCAGAGGTGGAGGATGTAGTGATGGAGAAGGAGGAAGACGAGGTGGTGGAGGAGGAGGAGGTGGTGGTAGTGATGGATAAGGTGGCGGTGAAGGACGAGGAAGAGGAGGTGGTGGTGGAGGAGGAGGAGGTAGCGATGGAGGAGTGGGCAGTTAAGAAAGAGGAGGTGATGGAGGAGGAGCAGATAGCGATAGACGACTAGGAGGTAAAGGAGGAGGAAGAGGCGGTGATGGAGGAGGAGGAGGCAGCGATGCAGGCGGAGGCAGTGAAGGAGGAGGAAGAGGAGGTGGAGGAGGAGGAGGAGGAGGTAGCGATTGATGAGAAGGCGATGAAGGAGGAGGAAATGGAGGTGGTTGAGGTGGAGGAGAAGAGGATGAGGTAAGAATGGAAGTGCGGGCAGTGAAGGAAGAGGAGGTGATGGAGGAGGAGGTAGTGATGTTCAAATGTTCAAATGTTTGTAAATCTATCAGACCAAACTGCATGGTCATCAGTCCATAGCTTACAAACTACTTAAACTAAGGTAAACTAACCTAAGGACAACACATACACACCCATGCCAAACGGAGGACTCGAACCTCCGACGGCGAGCAACCGCGCGCTCCGCAGCGAGACGCCTTAGACCGCGCGGCTACTCCACCGCGTCAGGTAGTGATGGAGAAGGAGGCGGTGAAGGAGGAGGAACAGTAGATGGTTATGGGGGAGGAGGAGACAGTGATGGAGAAGGACCGATGAAGGCAGAGGAAGAGGAGGTGGTGGAGGAGGAGTTAGCGATGGAGGAGGGGCGGTGAAGGAAGATGATGAGGAGGTGGTGGAGGAGGAGGAGGAAGTAGCGATGGAGGAGGAGGAAGTGGAGGTGGTGGAGTAGGAGTAGGAGGAGGTAGCAATGGAGGAGGGGGCAATGAAGGAGGAGCAAGAGGAGGTGGTGGAGGATTAGGAGGTAGCGATGAAGAAGGGCATCGTGAAGGAGAAGGAAGTGGAGGTGGTGGAGGAGGAAGAGGTAGCGATGGACTAGGGAACAATGAATTAGGAGGAGGAGGAGTTGGTGGAGAAGGGGGAGGTAGATGTAGGTAGACAGAGACAGATAGAGGGGGGAGGCGATGGAAAGGGAGCGGAGGCAGGAGTACATGGACTAATTGAATACTGGAATAAATAAATACCAAGGCAATTATCGTTTTTGCCTAGCTAATAAAGCGAGGAGACTAAGAGGATGGTAAGATACAGAAAAAAGTGTTGTAAGCTATGGGCAGATAGATAAAAGGAAGAGTGAAAGATTTTTATACAATTTTCATGCATATTTCGCAATTCCGACGCATTGACGGGTTCGCTGGTATATAATACATAATGTAAATTGGAAGAACCTGACTGCCCTTTGTCAGATTAGTTCTTCTGTTTAATTGACTGTACAATTATCTCTGTCGGAAGAACAGGTCTCCAGACTTTGACTTTATCTCTCGCTTAGCAGGCTGCAATTGGTAACTACGGCGTGCTGAGTATTCTGCTAGCTCCTCGCTAGTGAGGCGATTCAGATGCTCATACCAAGCGTGACAGTGATGACCCGGCCGAGAAATGCTACGAGAGGCCAGCGCCGCTTTGACGGCGGAGCGGCAAACTTGGCCGTAAACACGGGCTGAATGCTAAGCACGTTGGACGGGAACTCGTGGGCCGTGACTTAATCAGAGGCGAGACGCGCTGACAGCGCTATCGATCGCCTCCTGTTTGTGTCCCCCGTAATCGAGCGGCGTCAGCCGTCTCCGTCTGCGTCTCCGACTCCCGGAGCCACGGGCTCTGTTTGCGCTCCGACACTAAATATTCGCTGTAATTATGCGGGCCAGCTGCCTCACTCGGGGCCAGGCCAATATTTGCGCTGTTCCACCAGTAACAGCGCCACTTCCATTTTCAATCGCCGTCGTGTTACCGATTTTCTTCCCTCGTCTTTCGGGGTGGGGGTTGGAGACGTTAAGCTCTCCAGGCACCGACAGAAAAGGAAATAAGAAAAGCTACTGTGCTTGTTCCATCAGTTCGACAAACAAACATCCGTGTTCTCAAACCTCTGATCATCAGTTCCCTCGCTTTGATCGTTGCGTGCTTTTCATCTCACTTAGTATTTCATTTAATCTTATTTCACTCAGAAAACACCAGCTTACGTTATTCCGTGATAGGGGCACTGCTCTTTGTTTCGGTAGGAAAATATGTGACTTAGTATTATGAGTTGACATGCAGCCTGGACGAAAATAATAAATTTCGTAATATCACCAAATCTTTACAGATTTACACAAAAACGATATTTTGGACAGTTTGTAACCCTGGGAACGCCGCAAAGCTAGAGTAGTACTATACCCTTTATTCCATTAAATTAAATAAATCATGAAGTCGTCAGGTAATTTCTAAATTAATAGATTGCTGTCCAAAAAAGCAACCGCAAAAAGAACCAGTGATATTACATCTAAATGGATTTGAGAGATGACACTTTGTACAAACATCACATGATTGAAATTACAGACTCATGTGAAGATAGTAAAATGATGAAATCAATACTGAGTACTTTCGCCATGACTAACAATAACCACTGCTAAACGCCTCGGCATTGAATCAAAGAGGCTTTGAAAGTGTTGTTATGGTGTAGCAGTACATAGTTCCTCCATATATCGCCAAAGTTCATCTGGTTTGGGAGTGGGGGGTGTACCCGGGCCAGTCATTCCGCAATCATCGGCGAAGCCGAATCTCCTTCTTACATTGTACTCTTTTTTTTTTTTTCTTTTTCTTTTTTTCTAGCACGGTTACTGCACACAATATTACGAATCACTTTCTACTACTTTAACATGAAATTGTGAAATACTATTTTAGTTCTTCTAAAATACTGTGAGAATAAAAATGATGCATGCAATACGAACTGAAGGGCAGGAAGTACAATCTAATACTACTCTAAATGAGAATACCGATTGCATTATGGCATAAGCCCATACTTCGACAGTCTCTCACCACCGCGTATCCAGACGAATCTACCATCGAGGTTATGCAGCCACAATCGCGATTTAAATGACGTTGTTTTCAGCGACAAGCTCCAATGCACCATTCACTTCTACACCAGGTAAACTTCTGCTGTATGTGGAAGCAGCATGACCTGTTACGCCCCAACAACATGTCCAGTCTTGGATTCAATGCTGAATCGTGTAGCAGTGGCAACACAATACCGAATTTATCATTTTACTCATTTCGGATGAGTCTGTATTATCAAACATATCATGTTTGTAGAAAATGTTAAGTCCAAATAAATTTATCAGTGATGTTTCCCTTCGTTATTGTTGTATTTTGGTTTTGCTGCACTAGGCAGGGTATTTCCGGAGGAATTATAAATACTGTATGAGGTGGTAGTACAGATGAATTGAAATACACAGTGTTCAAATATTTTGAAATATAATCGACTAAAATGCTAGGATCATAGGTACTTAGACTTACAAAATAATTGAACTATCATACACTAAGGACAACACACACTCCCATACCCGAGAGAGGGTTCAAACCACCAAGAAGCGGCCATTCCCAAGAGGCGAATTTTTATTTGGTATAGCGATACAGCTGTTAGTATGTGACCCAAGCAAACTTAAATCAAATGTAAATGAAAACTTTATACTGAGTCTTCCGACGGTTTTTAGTTAAACGCCATAATATTGAATGAAAATTACAATTTGGTGTATGTTCTACAAGATTGTTTTCATTTTGGTTCACCGGTTTTCGGTTTGTAAAGCCATCTTCAGACTTTAAGCCTTTCTGCATTCAGTCAGTATATCAGAGTATAGAACACGATACTCTGAAGTGCGTTTGAATAGTAAAACATGTAAGACCCGCGATATCTCAATAAATGAAATACAAACAGATTGTAGGTTTTATAGGTGGTCAGTTTTACTGCTATCATACAATAAACTGCTCGTTGAAATCTTTCGAAACTTCGGTAATTTAAATACTCCTCGTGGAAGTAATCAGAAACTGTAAATATGAACTTCTGTAACACTGAAGATAATTTGTTTCATTAGATGCGCCTTATTTTTCTCATATCAAGGAAGTCTTCAGTTTTGATTTAATGGAACTATTTCAGTCAGTTTTAAGTCCGTTATTTCTGTAGCATATTCTACTTGCAGATCAGCAAGCATCCGTCTTAACTGCATCCTGCTGCGATTAACCCGTTTCTTGCGATTCGCTGACGTTCTGATATCTGCAGCTCACCTGGGCAGCTTTCGGCTACCATGGAGGCGACACCTAAGCCTCCTGTCTACAGATAACGTCATCCCAACTGGAGACGGCCAAATGGCTCACTTGTTTTCGTTATGTTACAGTGTTCTTTGTGTATAGTGTTTCAAAGTTTTTCGATAGAACGAGACGCGTAACTACAATAAAAACTGCAAATAACCACAAAAAATTTACGAGAAATAGAATCATGTTCAGAAAAAAAAAAACATTCAGATTTCATATTCACCGGATATACACCTTTGTATGTTCTGCAGAAATGATTATTATTGGAACTATGTCGGCCTTACGATTCAGTGTCGACATCGATATGGCAGGCCAATACCACCTGCCGGTAAAATGTGTCTGCGAATCTCGTTCTCACTATAAACGGAAGGTAATGGATCAGCGTGACGTGTAGGATGCCTCGAAGATGTACTCATGAGCCATACCGTTAAATCAGTGAGTTTCAATGAGGGCGTATTATTGGTATGAGAGAACGTGATGCATCAGCCCGGGAAATTGTTGTTTGTGTGGGAAGTAGTGCAACGGAAGTGTGCAGAATGGCCATTCAACTCGACGACATGGTTGCAACACCCCCAGACGATCAGCAAGCCATCCGAATGGTAATGCAGGACAGACCTTCGTCTTTCTGGGATCTGGTGCGGCAGTGTAATCTACCGCACGCGGTAAGGGATGACAGTCCGTCTCTGCTTATTACTGCATGGGTCACGTGCACGACGTCTACCACTACTCCTACTTTTGACTAATGTGCACAAATATGCCAGAGACAATAGTGTGTCGAACGACGTCAGTGGGGACAGGAATGGAAACAACAGTATTTTCCGACGAATCCACGTTCTGTTTGTTCGAAAATGGAAGCTATATTTTGGTTCGTCGCAAACAAGGGGTGCGGCATCACTCTATTCTCGCTAGACATACAGCGACAAATCGAGGCCTTATTGTGTCGAGTGCTGTTGGGTATAACCACAAATGACACTTGGTACGTGTGTATGGCAATGTGACCAGTTAGACCTGCGTGAATGCCATCCTACTACCCGTAGCCACCTCCTTTTTGCACGTCTACCCAAACGCATTATTTCACAAGACAGTGAATGCGCACATTTTACTGCAGGGACATGTGTCTTCTTGGTGCCACAGGATGTCAGCCTTTTGCCCCGGCCCAAAAGATCACCAGGTTTGTTTCCAAACGAAAATGTGTGGAATTTGGAGCAAAGACACGTGCAGTGCTGTGCCCAACCCATCACACGCCTCAGACGCATCGATGGCATGACGCGTGGAACACGTTATCAAAGACCATACTGGAACCTGCGCTTACTAGGCAACAGGCCACCTGCTACACTGAGGTAACTGAAATGCTAATCCTGTCTTCACAATATAATAATGATCATGACCACTCAATATGAACCGCGGTGGCCGAGTCGGCTACGGCGCGCCAGTCACGGTCTGCACGGCCGCTACGGTCGGGGGTTCGAATCCTCCGTCGGGCATGGATATTTGTGCCGTCCTTAGTATTAGCTAGTTCATAAGTAGTTTGTAAGTTTAGGGACTGATGACCCCGTAGTTAAGTTCCATAAGCTCTACAAACATTTGAATTTTCAATATGAACCTCCTACCTTTAGTCTTTCTACGTGTTTTTTCTTTTTTTCTTCAAAATAAGTGTCTGTTTGTCCAATGAATATAGGGCTAATGAAAACATGATTTTGTTATTTCGCTTAACTGGTCTATAAATCACTTTTTTGCTGTAGATGCCACGCTATATGTCAACATAAAGATGCACCTACAAAATGTAACCTAATAGAGAGTAAGGTCATGTTCACTGTGTAGTACATATTGTGTATCGATATCTTGATAATCTATGTCTTAGTAATAACTGCGCTTATGTTTGGCTAGTAAGATTAAGTGAAACATAATCCCCCATAATATAGTCTACAATACCGGTGTGCTGCAAGAACATCAAGAGCCAAATTTGGATCACTGTTAACGAATAACGAGAAGAACTGCTGTGACATCGTGGGTAATCTTCTGCAACCTACTCGTGGAAGAGGAAGATCAAACAAACAATTCTCCGTGGACGCAGAGGAAATTTCCTTAAAGTGAAGGAAGAGGAGTGTTATAGTTCCTAAACTGTTCGAAAAGTCGTTTAAAAACCCAAATAGAAATTACGCTGATTTTCATTGAGTGTGTACCTATCTCATAGTGCAAACAATGCACACTGAGTTACTCTTTCCAACTAACAACTAGAATTATGATACTTTCATAGCCATGTTTCTGTTCCTTCAAATCATATGCGTCACAGACAATACTTGGTAGAATAAAAAGAGTCAACGAATGAATCTAATGTTCAAATATTTTAAGAGTCTTTAATGCAATAGGTGAGACTGATATCGAAAGAAACTTTGTCGTACGCACAGTTTAGTTTCCACACTGTGATTGCCTCGAGATGTTCACGATTAGAGAACTAGAAGCATGCGTAAACTGATTCTATGTAAGGTGCATATGGCATAGGCAGATCTCGGTAAGATACCACATTTTAATACACATCACCATCGTCATCATAATCATCCTCAGTTCCAGCTACTGACTGGTTCCGCGTGTAACAAATGTCCCTCTACAGGTTTCTTAGCTCCCACTACAGTTATCTCTATACTCCTCCCCATTCTTCCCCTCTTTTCTGCACTTCTTCCTTCACTCCCACAATCCACCTATCTCTTGGCCTCTCGCTCTCCATTTCCATTTCACGCATCTTTCTTGGAATTCTGCCATCCTCCGCTCTCTTGGCATATCCATACCATCTCAGTCTTGTTTCCTTTATGATCTCCTGTATGGGTCACTCTTCAGAAAAAAAATTATCACCATCTCATATCCGACTGCGAACCTTTTAGTCAGATGTAACCTACTTCTCTGAAATTTTATCACCCATCGCTACATACTGCTCGCCTGTGTCTTCTTCACAAACTACGTTTGTGATGCATACGTATAGGAACATAATATGCTGGACATATCCTTTCATTGATCTTCCGGGGTAGATCTCTACTCCATACAAAACATCTTTCACTCTGCAAGAATCCATGAGTCTGTCATCCTCTTTCGCCCATCTCCCTGTGAATTTATTCCAATTTCTGGAGTTACTCTAACCAGATACTTATACCCACTACACAGTGATGAAAAGGAGAGCAGTTAGAGCACTTTCCTGTTCCAGTCAGTTTTCCTGCCTGTACAAATCCGTCTTGTCAGCCGCTACTTTCAAACAACTCCCACTTCCATGTTACGTCGCGTTTTTCCTCCCCGCAGTTTTTCTTCCAACACAGTTTTTCCCTAGGGTTCCTCGCACCATGCTCCTTTCTACATTGTTATACACTTTTCTGTACACAGGAGAATCACCACCATATCCTTCCCATATTCATAGCGCTTCTCTTGAAGCTTCTGACACTAAAATCAGATGCACTAGATCTTCCTAGTCTAAACGCATGTAGTTTCTCCCTTAAAAGGGCTCCTCCACTTTCTTTCGTACCCCCCTTCCCAGAATCGTTTCGATTATCTTGGTAGCATTGCATATCAAGGTGATTCCTTTGTAATTATAAACATGTTTTCTGCTTCCCTTTTTGAATGTAGGCAAAAAAACTCTTCAACTCCTTGAGGTTTTTTTTTTTTCCAACGCTACTGTCATGAATCGGTAGAGACACGGCACTCCCACAATGGCCTGTAATCACCTCTACCCTTGCTTCACCCACTACCGGTGATTCCCTCATTCAATTACTCTGATTGCTTTATTCGCCTCCGTTCAAGTAAGGTTGTTTTCGTCTTTCTCCACATCCCCCAACTCTTCATTTTCCTCCTCCATATGTCCATTTAGACTTATCTTTTGGCCCACTTTAGGTTATGGTACTAACACTAAATGTGGGCCTTCGCGATCGCCTTCCTACGGCTCGAAATTTAAATGAAAATAACGGCTTAACGGTACATCTGACACGAAAATTGAATAGATGAATATGTAGAGGAAAAAATTCTCAACAACGTTGCTCACTTGTCTTGTTTTTAGTGTATATATATTGCATCGTTTCAGAGATATTTGCAAAAATATCGGCGATTTGACACCGTCATTTGGTTTTACGTAAAAGAGGCGTTAGGAAATGACACGTGAATTCATCGCCCAGAATTCCTGTGACATACATCATCTTGCTTCGTGATTTTATGATTCGCTTATTATAACTTACGTGTTGTCATTTCAAAGCAGTGGCGCACTGAAGAATTAACAAAAGCACGTCGTTGATAGTACGTTAAATTATAATCTAGTGTCTAAAAATGACATTTTAGCCTCTTAGCAACTGCAAGCATAGTACGAAAATGAAGGAAAGCTACCGTAGTTGTTTGATGTGGTGTGGTGGAGAGTGTATTATGTTGTGATGCCTGTAGTCGGTAGTTCGAAACTCGACATCATTTTTTTCCCTTGGCTCCTAAAAGGGTTTCCGGCACACTTATTAATTAAATAGAGCTATCTTCTGCAATATTTAGAGTTGTGCAGATGTAAGAGTGCTCCCACGAAAATGTGCGTTTGTTCTATTTTGTGAATATGCCATGAAATACGTAACAACGAGTTGAGCTCTGGTCTTCTGAAGCATTTGAACAAAAACGGGGAGGATACTGTGATAATGAATATTCTAAACAACGTGCAGAGACTGGTATTTTCATATATAAAGGAAGTCTTACATTTCTGAGGCAAATGTCGTTCCTTAATGAAACGGAAGGGAAGTGTATACATTGCAACAAATTACTTGTGTTTTTCCTAAGCAATTATTCACTATTAATGTAATATGTTGAAAGTCAATAATTAAAATCAATGCGTCTACTAAAATGTTTGTCTTTGACATTTTTGCTACGAACACTTGTACTACCTTTCCTGTAGTTCAGATATTACTTTGTTCATGTTACTTTGTTCTGCACTAAAATAAAGAGCAAAATTTATGTTTCAAACCATGACTACGTTTTCTTTTTCAGCTAAAATATCAAAGGGAGTGTGTGGTAATACCGAATTCCACAAAGCTCTAGTACTTAATCTAAGTACAAAGTTACTATTATCATTACGTCATTTACAACGGTCATTGTAAAAGTATATCCCCAGCTTGTGTAGATGTGATAAAGAAGTCTATGTTTACAATTAGTTGGTATGTATTTCATGATATGTTTACAAAATAGAACAAATGTACTTTTCAGAGAAAGCTCTGTTACCTTTCAATAACTCGGAATCTTGCAGAATGTAGTTGTGTTCAGTTAACAAGAGTGTGCGATAACCTTTTCGGATTGGAAAAAATAGAAGGAAAAATGCCAGGGACGGGTGTTTATTTTCATTTACTTATACTTTTTGTCATCCAGGTAGAGCGCTGCTTTTCGGTCGTTTGGTATTGTTCGTTGCTCAGTTTTTTTTATTACAGATGGCGTTGAGCCCTCTTTCTTTTTCTCTCTTTTCTTTGGTTCTTCGGTTTGATCGGTCCTTTGTGGACGTTGGTTTATTTTGATCATTTCATCGTTATCTCAGTTTTTTCGTTACAGAGGGCGTCGAGCCCTCTGAGCACGCTGAGCTACCACGTAAGCAACCCTCTGACCGGGCGCCCGGCAAGTTTTGAACCGTCGTCTAATATATTAATGCATCACAAACTAATTCGCCGCCCACTACACTACGTCGAACAGCTGCGAGACTAATACGTAATTCTCGTACCATTGATGGCAGGTGTTATCTGCTAACATGGGATTTTTAGACATTAAATTATAATTCATAGTCCTAAGAACGTGTTTTAGAAAATTTTCAATGCGCCATTGCTTTGAAATGACGTTTGAGTAACAATGAGCAAATCATCAAACACACAAAGCAATATGGCGTATACAAAAGAGAGTTTCGGGCGAGGAATGTTACGTGACTGATTTCCGAATGACACATGTACGCTACGTTCCGTCCAGGCTATAGTCATTCGTAACCAGTACAGGCAAAGAAAATAAACTTAGAACAAACTACCAAAGAACACAGGTGATAGTATTTTAATGGAAAAAGCTAACGAGAATGTGGGAGAGATATTAAAATGTCAGTTGAAATATTTAAAAGTTCGAAAAAGAGTATGTTTGTCAAAGTTCGACTCAAATATCAAATAATTTTGGCTGTTTGTTAAAATACGATGACAAAGAATAATACGTGTTGGGTGCATAGATATTATCACACTAGTAGAGTCGTAATCGTTTCGTCAATAATTGTTTATTATTTATATGTCTATTATTTTTGTCCGAAATATTTGCAAAGATCATAAAACTCAGACAAATCTACAGCTGGTCGTAAAACATGACAGTGCGATTTTTTCCCTTACTAAGGAAACTAATAATTGTTTCTTAGAATTCCACTCTGCACTTTTCTTCCTTCAGCTTCCGCATTCCTATCCTACTTTCTTGTCTCTCAGTCCCTTTATTTGTTTAACGCCAATAGCAGTAACTACTAAAAGCCGGTGATAAAATCCCAGGGTCCACGTGGAATTACCTTGACATCTGTAACAGATCGCCGTGGTGGAGTGGCCGAGCGCTCTAAGGCGCCTTGCTTCGGAGCACGCGGTTGCTTGCCGTCGGATGTTCGAGTCCCCTCCTGCGGCATGGGTGTCTGTTGCTCTTAGGTTAGTTTAAGTTAATTTAAGTAGTTTGTAAGTATGATGACCATAGCAGTTTGGTCAAAAAGGGTTACAAACATTAGAACATTTCTGTAACAGTTCTCTTTGTTACTTGATCACATATCACAATCGGTTAAAATAATGATTTGTAAAGTGTCTTCGAATACTGTCAAGAATTACGATCTGTGCTTCTTGCTACTTCAAGTCAGGAGAACCTAAGTGGTCTGTCAGACGGAAGTTCAGCAACTGGTGGAACTGTAGCTGGCAAGATGGCTCTTGAGCTCTGCTCGGCTAACTCAGGAACATAAGTACTTTTCCTCTTACAGACACGGTACGTTGCAGAGTTTTCATCTCCCATGGTGTTTTATAGCACACTCAGCTAAAAGTCTTCCCCTAGATTGTGGATAACCACCGACTACGCAGTATCCTTTCTTCCAGGAGTACCTGACTCGCAGTCCCACGGTAGAACATCTGTGAAGTTTTTAAATTAGGACACGAGAAATTGGTGGAAGTGAATCTACAAGGAGGAGTCGTGAATTTCAGAGGAATCTCTGCGTAAATCAATCGTCCTCGGCCTCATATCTCATATTGAGTCCAAGTGCGACACACGTTTACACGTTAGTAAAGTGAAGCCAACAGTATATCAGTTTTGAAACATGCTAATAGATGCATTTCGTTTGAAGTGGGTCGTTCATCAACTTTTGAGTGTAATGGAGGTGGAGAATTAAATGATTCATTCTGCAAACTAGCTGCTTCTGCGTGTTAGTGTGGCAAATATTAACATAGTACTGTGAAGTCATACGATGTGATCTGTACAATTTCAGTGAAAAATTACTGTCTTTCGGTCTGTGGTGGTTATTATTTTAGAAATATATTAGAAGTACCTTTTTAGTCTCTATACTTGTTATTTAATTTAAAAATTACCCTGCAGATTTTGCAGGAAGATATAAATTTTTAAAATGAGTGTCTTTATTTTTCCACGCTGCTACTTTTCAGGCTTTTTACCGACAGATAATGGAGTCTGCCTAGAAGCAAAAACAGCAGATCTGCGGAGACGAACAAAGCCTGTACACGGTCACTTATTGTATTTTGCATTACCTGTAATGGAGCTTTTTATAAACTCCGAGCTGGGCTTTATACAAGGAAAAAATCCTAACGACCACTTAGTGGCTTTATATTTGGTTAATGGAGAGGAGAGCTTTATACGGCTTACCTCTGTGGCAGGTCTTTGAAGTTTGGCCGGCGCACTCCGTCTGCCAAGCCTTCCCCGCCTCGTGGCCACCTATAGTTCGCCGAAGCCCTCTACCCCACTCTCAAACCTACCCCTTTCACCGATGGCCGCCTATTACGGTCCAGCAATCAGCCTCCGTAACCATATTACTCACGGCTGTGATACTTCATACTTGCCTTCGGTGGACAGATAGATAATTTTTTCACACAATACCACAATGTTGAAGACACTAGATGTATCTCAGGTGAAGAGACTACATGATGGGCATTACGTACTCATAACAAAAAGAAACGCACCTTTATATGGCTTCTATTTCATTCAGTTGACAGCAACCGTCAGGCTCAATATTTTATCCACACACGTTACTGAAAGAAACGGAAATAATATCTCCACAACGCTGCTTCAAACTACAAATATGCATTAGATGACAAATAGTTTATAACTGCAAAAAGATGCTACCAACGACTAAGAAAATATTCTCTTGTGTTAAAAGAGGGATAATCAGGAGGAACAGTACATATTTTAGCGGTTGCTGGTATAGACAAATTTTTAGAAATGAAGTCTAACATATGATCAATTTTTATTGAGTGCAGAAATACAGTTTTTAGTATGTAACCCAAACAAACTTAAAACAAAAGCAAATAAAGACGTTCAAATCTGATTTTCAGAAATTCCACCACCAACTTCAATGCACTTTTGACTTTTCTTGATATCACCATGTGTGACTCTTGTGAGTCAATCTTTGCATTCTTTTATGAGTACTACATTATTCATAGTCCAATCGATGAAATAGGCTCTGCTGTTTCCTTTCTTGTTTTTATTTTTATTCTCTTTGTACAGTTCGCCTTTCGGTCATTCCTACAGGCAAAAATCCAAAGGAACTGAAAATATTAGATTTGATGTATCACCTGACGACTAGGATGTACAGGAGACCGGTCATGCTGGAAGAACATACGTATTCTTATAACCAAAGGTACCCCTTTCAATAATACTGAAAGCTCATTTTGAAGAAAGTGCCGACCTGTTTTAAAAAATAAAAAGATGAAAACAATAAAAAATAATAAAATTAAAAACTCTTTGGGAGGTGCCGGGGGGGGGGAGGTGTCTTGAGCGTCATTGCTTACGAATCAGGTAGTATTCGGTTAGATAATCGTATACCGTATTTTCAACAAGCACTAGCATTTCCATTACAAAACTCGAAGACAAATACCATTTCGACATAGCCAGCTTGTATAAATACGTGTAGCATATTCACACACTTCAATACAGTGGACTTGAACAACAAATCACAGTGAAAGCTTCATTGTAAATTACAGTAAAGCACCACTACATAAATCGAACAGCAACACTCCCTTGCTCACTTTCCATATTTACGCCCATAGCAACCGGTGTAGCACCACTTCATAACTTGGACAGCAACACTCTCCTGCTGCCATTCGATATTTACGCCCATAGCAACCCATAGCAACCGGTGTAGCAACACATGAAACAAAAGTGTTTTGCATTCAGCCGTATCTCTGTATTCAATAAAAATTGGGCACCCATTATATGTCATTTGTTATAAAAATTCATCTACGCTACAACACCATAAAGTATTTTCTATTCCAACTGAAACACACTGTATGGTACAGTACATTATTGTGTCTTGAGCGATACTGCAATTCTTGTTGTTCATTATTTACTATGCCTTTTTTGGTGCTGTAACATAATGCACAGAGAGTGCATGTTGCAGTCAGCCTTCTTTACTGAATGTGACAATCTGAAGCAAATAGTCAGCAATAGTAATTTAGCTGAAATGATAATATAATTGCCCTTGTGTATATAAGTATCCGTTTTTACTCAGGGCTTGCTGGTTTCATGAAAGTCGGTTATCTCGTAACGCGCTACATTTTCCTGTGTACTTGTTTTTTATCAATCATAACAACTAGGCGTTACATTTGGGCTTCACTGAAAGCAAATTTTCAAATACTTGAAATCTTTCTGTGGCATTTAGAAACTCAGTGTGCAGGGTACCTCTCGACGAATTGCCTACAGTCAGACACATGACACGATCTTTGTAAGCAAAAAAAGTATAGTAAATACAAGCACTACAACGCATATCTGAAAATATGTGAAAACGTGACTGTACAAGATTCTGCCGTATTAGCGAAATGTTCAAATGTTTGTGAAGTTTATGGGACTTAACTGTAGGGTCGTCAGTCCCTAAGCTTACAAACTACTTATGAATTACCTTATACTGAAGACAGCACAAACATCCACGCCCGAGGGCCGAGGGGGGGGGGGGGGGGGAGGGGAAATCGAACCCTCAACGGGGAACGGCCTCGCGCATCACAGCATAGCGCCTCAATGCGCTGGGCCGCTCCGTCGCGGCCCTCATTAGCGAAGACGAAAAAGTGCCATATCTAGAAAGGTATGCACTTTAGAGCTCAAACTTACTGAATATTTCTTTGTTTGATCCATAAGACCAGCTCCCAAAATGTGGAAAGCAAAGAACAACCAAAGGAAGTGATTTATTCGTAAGATACCAAGATACTGCCATTTCTAACATGCCATTCTGCTCGATCATGTGGTGGTTCAATGAGATTTGTCGGTGGGACCATTTGAGAATGAAATAGGCAATGGGCTTTCGAACGTCGGATATTTGGGGCAGTAACCAAACAAGTCCAGGGCTTGCATTGTCTCTGAAGCAAACATTAGCCAAATTATGGCAGTGAAATACGTCCACTCAACATAGACATGTAGTTTACTGTTATCAATCATTATCAAGATATTATTTATTTATCGTGTCAGGAGCAAACAAAACCATTATTATATACATTACTAGAAAACCAGTCCCAGAGTAAAATAAATACATATTGGCACTGATTGTGTACACAAACACTGGTTAATTTTTTACTATGCAGTGGATGTCCAAAAATTAGTAAAGTCCAGTGCACTTTGTGTATCATTTACGAAGTCTTCCATAGTACACAGAGTAGGAGGTAATGTGTATTCGAGCAGATGTGACGACGTCTGCACAGCAGCTCTTAAGTCACACTTGCATCAACTGGGCAGCTCCATCTCTGCAGATTGCTCTTCGGTCATGTGACACAGGAACGTATGCGGTTCAGCGATTTCCATGTGGACCATATCTCTGGGATGACACACCAGTTTTTCTGACTACTGACTTGTTCTTGCTGGTCAACTTTTATATGCTGGCCATCAAGAACAAGTCAGTAGTCAGAAAAACTTGTGTGTCATCCCATATTTAGGCATTTTACAATACAAACAACATTTCAACGTTTTTATTCAATAGCAAGGACAAAATTCAACCCCTATCACAGAGTGGTGTGTTCAAGATCACTAGAAAACGTTGTGGGAAAGTGTATGTTGGTCAGTCTGGCAGGGCTGTAGCTATTACATTGTCAGAACACGAGAGAAGCTGGAGGTTAAAAAAGGCAGATTCAACCTTTGCTGAACATCTGCGCAGAGAAAACCATGATTACGATGTACACTGCGAAATCCTACATCCCATGAAGAAAAGAGGAAAGATGACACTACTGGAAATATTGGAAATCAATAAACATTTGGCTAAGGATGCCAGTTTAGTATTAAACGATCAGATCAAGTTCCCCTTTACACCTCTACTGAAATAAGTTTTATTTTGCAAATTTCCGCCGGCCACAGTGGCCGAGCGGTTTGCGGCGCGCCCGTCACAATCTGCACGGCCGCTACGGTCGGGGGCTCGAATCCCCCCTCGAGCATGGATATTTGTGCCGTAGTTCATAAGTAGTTTGTAAGTTTAGGGGCTAATGACCCCGCAGTTAAGTCCCTTAAGCTTAACAAACATTAGAAGATTCTGAAATTCCAAATTTCCTTTTCAACAAAATAATCATGTCAGTTTTGATTCTTTAAACACACTTATTTTTATTTAAATGTTAATAACTTTCATACATATGTACTTGTAATGAACTTTCCTGTGAACTATCGATTTTCTTGATAACATCTTTGTAAATCGTAACATGTTTGTAACATCTTTGAAAACATGTATACTACATTCAGTTGTCACCTGATGATGGCCTAAGAAGCCGAAAGCCGGTTTGTGACGAATAAATACGTTTTGCAGAACATCGGTAAGTTGTTCCTTTTTTATGATATTACAATAGCTTTAGTACCACGCTGCATCGACCCCGTTGTGCTACGAAATGTCGGCCGCAAGGGCACGTGTAAATATTCATTACACAAGAGAAATGGAAGATTTTGGCAGCTGATTATTGTAAATTCTATCGGATAATTAATCAATCTATAGTCTGGGAGTTGAAATTCCGCGGTATATTGCGGTATATTCTACTTTTGCTCTACTTGAAAATGTAAGTTCGGCAAAGCATGGTCGTTTTGCACAGGCATCGGAAAAAAAACAATATAAATAGGATAACAATGAAATTTATACCGATTTAGTAAATGTTCAAATGTTTCTATAGCTTATGGGACGTAACTACGGGATCATCAGTCGCTGAACTTACAAACTACTTATGAACTAACTAAGACTAAGGACGGCACAAATATCCATGCCCGAGCGGGGATTCGAACCCCCGACGGAGGGCACATGTAATGGCCCGCAGGCTCACTACGAGCCTTTCGGAAACTGCACAACTTGTCGGGTGTTCGAGGGCAGCTGTGGTGAGTGTCTTCAACTAGCCGTGAAACCAAAGTGAAACCACGTCCAAACACAAGCGGCCATCCCTTGTTACAGATGTCGGACGTCGTAACTAGCACAACACGACAGACGGCGAACTGTAACAAAACAAACTTTAGACTTTTCTGCTGGGTCGATTACAAGTATATCTGAACACACGGTATAGCTAACACTCCTTAATGTGGGCGTCGTCCAACGACCTATGCATGTGCCAATATTAACATCACGACCTCGCAAACTACGACTGTAATGGGCACGTGATCATCGTCTCTGGACTTCGGCGCAGTGGTAGAGCGTTGTATGGTCTGATGAATCATTCCTTATTATGCAGATGTGAGGGTGCAAATGTGTCGTCTTCTTTACACCTGTACTTGAGGTCGAGGCAAGCTGGCGGCGGCTGTTATGCTCTGCAGAGCACTCGAGTGAGCATCAATGGCTCCAGTGGACATTTTCATGGCACCACAGAGACCAAGAAGGTCTTAAACTGGTCGCAGACCACGTACGCACCTCTATGATGATCATGTTTCCCAACGGCAGTGGCAATTTTCAACAAGAGAATGCGACATATCAGACGGCCATACATGTGATGGAATGATCCGATGAATGCATTGAAGAGTTGCAGTTGATGTGCGGGCCCACCAAATCAGCAGATATAACCCCGATCGGCCATACCTTGTATGTAATTGAACGTGACTTCAGAGCTCATCGTTCCCATGCCCGGAATTTAGATGACTTACGTGTTTGGATGTGGTGCCATGTCCCAGCGACCTGACAAGTGCTCATTGCTTCCATGCAAACACGCGTCGTTTCCGTTATCGTGCCAAGGGTGGACACACCGACTCTTATGTAGATGGTCATAATCGTTCTGACTGATCTGAGTTCATATATCTGAATAGACTTCTTATACTTTTGACATTACTTTTTTTTAAAAAAGCTTATGGGACTTAACTACGGGGTCATCAGTCCCTAAACTTACAAACTAATTATGAAATAGCTAATCCTAAGGACGGCACAAATATCCATGCCCGAGGGGGGATTGGAACCCCCGACCGTAGTGGCCGTGCAGACCATGACTGGAGCGCCTCAGTCCCCTCGGCCACCGCGGCCGGCTGACATTACTTTGTTTCTACTTGATAATGTATCTTTTGTGTAACTTTGAAAATCTTATACATTTATTTCCTGTCTTCCGGTAAACGTGTGGTGAAAAACAATTTTTTTGCCGCTGTGAAGTGGCCGAGCATTCTAAGGTGCCTTGCTGCGGAGCGCGCAGTTGCTCGCCGTCGGGGTTCGAGTCCTCCCTTGGGCATCGGTGTTTGTGTTCATCTGCATCTACATTTACATAACAAAATCTGCAAATCACACCTATCTGCATGGCAAAGGGTTCATCGAACCGCTTTTATGAAATTTCTCTACAGTCCATTCTTTAATAGCTCGCGGGAGAAATGAACACCTAAATCTTTCCGTTTGTTATCTGATTTCTCTTATTTTATTCTGATTATCATGTCTCTCTATATAAATGGGTACTAAAAATATGTTCGCATTCGGAAGAGAAAGTTACTTTAAGTTATTTTGAGTAGTTTGTAAGCCTAGGGACTGATGATTAAAGCAGTTAAGTCCCTTAGATTTACAAACATTTGAACATTTTGAGAAACCATTTTAAGCAGTATAAATGTATACATAAATTGGATTTCATTTCATGGAATGTTGTGAACAACGGTCACAAAATAATTTTAGTAATCAAGCAAAAAGCAGCGCTGGTAGTAATACATTTGCTTTTCTAATAAAAGCACGGGAAGTATGACCAATGCTGCTGTTTCCCTTGTTATTCAAATTATATGCATATACTTTAGTCATATAATTATACCTTCTCATGAAACTGTAAGGATATTTCTCGTCAAGCAGTATATACATTTAGCACCAAACACACAAGAAACCATTTGACATGCGCCTACTTTAATTTTTCTTGCAAAGGAAGTTTATGGGTTTGAAGAGGTATTTTCCGTTTTTATGCTTATTGACAGAAAGGTATTTTGACCGAATAGAGGTTTCGAATTGATGCTTCTGTATTACTTTTTATATCTGGTTTTCAATAATGTAGTATTTCGTATATGAAATAAAAGAACAATGCAGCTGTGTATCCTTTCTAATTTCTATCTGTTGTCACGATGAGATGATGAAACCACAAAATGGTGGTCAGAATAACTCAGGTAAGGGACAAAGGTTCTACAAACTGCTGAATGCCATTGTCACAATGACTCGTAATTTCATTTTCTGAGTAAAACCACGCGCAAAATATATCATTGGAATGTCAAAGGCTCATCAAATATCTGTAGCATATTTTAGCTGCCAGTGCAAATGAAACTCGATGGTCTGTGGATGTTACAATCGTATGGAAACCATGTGGCTTTAAATTACCGTAGCTTGACGTTGTTTCCAAAATGAAATTCATTCTGTAAAGCAACACTTCTGGGAACAGCAGTAGCGTCAATACTCTGCAACAACGCCTTTACCAACATATTAAAGCAGGGATCATATCTCAATTTTTGGACATAATCTCCTCCATCTCGTAAATAACTTATTGTTTTTTTCCGCAAAATATAAAATAAAGGGATGGGTATATGACCTCAGGTGCTAAATTCTTTATTTGCAAGTACCTAAAATGGAGTCACTATATATTCGATACATTCGTATCTCCTACAGTGCAAAGGCTGTTTACGGCAAGTTTTGGAACAATATAACGTTCTATTGTACGTTTCAGCACTGTTCACTAATATATGTAGGATACTAAAACACATAAGGTTTTCTAGCCCTAATTAACAATGATGAAAGCGGAGTAGGAACACTTGTTCCTACTTATTGCTCTTGCTATACCACCGACTGCTAGTAGGTACAACTTCAAAAGTGATAAATCGGTGGGGCCGACGGTGAAGTTAGTTAAATACAGGTGTAGTCTCCATCATTTCGTTCATTAATAACTTCAAACAAATACTGGGATGGTGTTATTTCTTTTGAGATATGTTTATAAGCAGGCAATTTAATTGATATGGATTAGATCGAATAGTAGAAGAACACATCTCTCAAAACCTACACAAATTCTCTAAAAGTGCTATAATTTACCATATCATGCTAACTTAAACATTGGCCATATAGACAATTTCACTTTGGTTGGCAGGATGGTCTCTAACGTCTCCTAATAACAGTAACGTCTCTGAAACAAAACCAGAAACTGACTTAAGTGCCTGTATTTGTAGGTCATTCAGTCACACAAAGTATGTACGACAGTGGGTAATGCATTTGAAAGGGATTGTATCTCCCGTTACTTTTTTCTCTTTAAAACAGTTAAAATACGCCCTGTCATAAGAGATCACAAAATTATTAGTTATAATTACGTTTAACGCATTAGTAGGTACAGATTGTAACTAAAAATTAAGATTCAATTAGTTTGTGATGGTGGATAAATATTGTCTATATAACTTCTTTAAATGTACTGCTATACTGTGATGTGCTATGTTTTCTTCCATAGACAACCGAGTGAGAAGACGCAGTAGCAACACACCGGACTCGCATTCGGAAGGACGGTGGCTCAAATCCACCACCAACCATCCAGGTTTTGGTTTCCCGTGATTTCCTTAAATTACTCCAGGCAAGTGCCGGGATGGTTCCTATGAAAGGGCACGGCCGATTTCCTTGCTCACCCTTACCCATAAACTCCGAGCGTGTGCTGCCTCTCTAATGACCACGGTGACGACGGAACGTTAAACCCTAAGCTGCTATCCTTCTTCCTTCCTTCCTTAGTCTTCATTGAGGAAACTCTTGTTGACTTTCTGCATTATGTAATCCAGTAATAAAAGAAAGAATGTGGTTTATGGAAGCTAGGTCTCTAGGATATGCCATTCACATGGATTAGATTTGCACTGATCGATAGATAGGTGATAACGTCTATGGCCAGTACGTTTCCCAAACTAAAATTGTAGTCAAGGAATCTTAAACTCTAATCTTCGTTCCTTTATTATCATATTGTTATACATCTGGCTCAACTCAGGCTACATATTTACGCAGCAGACTTGCCTTATACAACAATGTGACATGGAAGCATACGACTCTACTCGAAGACTTCTCGAGCAGTTTGATGTATGACAGTAGGCACTGTGCAGGAATTGTTTCAGACCACTAATTTCAATCCGTTTGCATACTGCCCATGATATCCACCATAGCTGAATCTCACAGATTATATGCAGATCATGAACGTCCTGGATCTGAGACTGTTGAGGTGAATTCGCAAAGCAGCACCGAGTTTTTAACAGTAGGCTCATTTCTAGCTGTCCCTAAACCTCTACACCACAATGTGGCACTCTAGGTTGGTGTTGAGAATGAATACTAAAATTTCAGGAAGTCAAAGTTTGCCTGTTTCTTCTGCACTAGGTAACGTACAATATCTTCACTCTGACTGAAATGAGTGTTTAGGACAGCCTATTAGTATTTCTTGTGCAAATTCCAACGGAAGTACTGTACGATTGTTGTAGCACATAGGCGTGAGATATGAACAGGCATTCGGTTACATGCAGTTTGTTAGTCGTCTGTGGTATGTGAGAGAATCGTTGTTAACATTTCCAGTCAAGTTAAACTCTACACAGTGTTTCGAAAATATTCATTCTCCAGCACACCCTCTATCTGCACGTCTCTGACGATTGTCTGGTTGGAGGCAGATATGAGTCGCATCAGTGAATAGCACGTGATGCCATTTTTCATGAGTCCATTCAGCATGCTATTGGGTCCATCTATACCACCCTGCATGGCGTCTAGAGATCCAAAGGTGGACCTCGCCATGGAGCAGCCGCGGTGGAGTGTTCGAGCGCACTGAAACACTAAGCTCCGATGCGCGAGGCCGTTCCCCGACGGGGGTTCGAATCCTCACTAGAGCATGGGTAATTGTGTTGTCTTTAGTATAAGTTAGTTTATAAGTAGTTTGCAAGTTTAGGGACTAATGACCCCACAGTTAAGTCCTATGAGCTTAACAAACATTTGAACATTTTTCGCTATAGACGACGGGAGAAAAATTGCATGTCTTGCAGTTCGTTATGTACAGTTTGAGTCGAAACATGACGTGCTGTGGCTGCTCGAATATCATTATTCAGCATGTTGACGTTCTTCTTACGGTTCCTCCGAGCTGAATTCCTCAGGCAGCGGTCATCAGCTTCTGTGGTAGCTTTTGGACGGCCAGAGCGAGGACATCTGTCGACAGTTCCTGTATCTCTGTACCCCCTCCACGTCCGGACGACACGGTTTTGGTTCAGACCGAAATGACTGGATATTTCCCTCGATGAGAAACATTAAGAACTAAAGTCAACAAAAACTCCGGCGTTATGAGTGGAAGTGACTGGTTGTCTTACCCAATCCTTAGCATTGGCACCGATCATGTTTCGCTGTTTACATTTTTGTGCGGTTTGAGTAACATCTGTGGACAATATAAGAAATCTTTCCCCCTCTCTCCCTCCCCTCCCCCTCACTATATCTTTATCTATATCTCTCTCTCTGACACACACACACAGATATGGTGTTTCACTAAGTGTGTTTGCCTCTGTAACTTATAAAATAATATCCCCATAAAAAGAAATCTACTGGTGTTAAATCGGGCGACCTTGCCGGCCATGAATGAGGACCATGACGCCCCAACCATCTTCCAGCAAACCTGTTGTTTAGTTCTTCCACAACAGCACGTGCAGAATTGGCTGGGTGACCATCGTGCTGCATCCACATATTGACTCTCGTGTGTAGACACACATGTTCAAGAAGACCACCCAAACTGTAGGCTATAAAAGCGCTATATAACTCACCTGTCAGTGTACCTGGGAAGTAGTGTGGACCGATGATTTCATCCCCAAGGATTCCACACCACACGTTAATAGACCACCTACGTTGACGGTCGACAGGTCGTACCCGCCGAGGATTGTCTGCGGCCCAGTAGTGCATGTTAAGGCGATTCACTGCACCATAATTTGTGAACGTGTACTCATCAGAGAACATAACACTTTGTAAAGATTCTAGCGTGAATTACGCATGGCCCACTCACAGAATGTCACTCTTGCACGGAAATCGTTCCCATGCAGCTCCTGGGTCAGTGACAAGCGGTACGGATGAAACATGTGGCCGTGTACTATACGCCACACAGATGTGAGACTGACACCAGCGACTGCAGCAGCGGCTCGTAAGCTGACATGAGGATCGTGGTGTACTGCAGCTAAAACAAACCCCTCCGTCTCCTCACTTCTTGCAGGTCTTCGTCTGTTACTGCGGCGCATTACTAAGCTTCCTGTTTCCCGAAGTCGTTGTTCGGCACGTAAGAACGTAATGGCTGCCGGGGCTCTTCCCCTAGGTTATCTCACGGCATACGCCGTGGCTGCTTCAGTGGCATCGTGTCGGCACTCGCCGAGCATCAGCAACATGTCAACGTACACGTTGTTCGTGTATGCCATCGTCATCCGATGTCAGTAAATGTGGTATATTGAGCCCCGGTTGTTTGTGTGGCAAAATTGATTTTGACGCAGCTGGTTTCAACGAATCCAATGCACGACATGAGGAAAGTTTCCAACCGATGACTCATACACAAACAGCAGTTGACCGGCGTTGCCTGGTGAAACGTTGCTGTGATGCCTCGTGTAAGGAAGAGAAATGCGTACCATCACTTTTCCGATTTTGATAAAGGTCAGATTATACCCTATCGTGATTGCGGTTTATCGTATAGGGACATTGCTGCTCGCGTTGGTCGCGATACAATGACTGTTAGCAGAATATGGAATCGGTGGCTTCAGGAGGGCAATACGGAACGCCGTGCTTGATCCCAACGGCCTCGTATCACTAGCAGTCGAGATGACAGGTATCTTATCAGCATGACTGTAACGGATCGTGCAGCCACGTCTCGATCCCTGAGTCAACAGATGGGGACGTTTGCAAGACAACAACCATCTGCACGAACAGTTCGACGACGTTTGCAGCAACATGGACTATCAGCTCGGAGACCATGGCTGCGGTTCCCCTTGACGCTGCATCACAGACAGGAGCACCTGCGGTGGTGTACGTGACGACGAAGCTGAGTGTTCGAATGGCAAAACGTCATTTTTTTCGGATGAGTCCAGGTTCTGTTTACAGCAACATTATGGTCGCGTCCGTGTTTGGCGACATCGTGGTAAACGAACATTGAAGGCATGTATTCGTCGTCGCCATACTGGCGTATCACCCAGTGTGATGGTATGGGGTGCCATTGGTTACGTGTCTCGGTCACCTCTTGTTCTCATCGACGGCGCTTTGAACAGTGGCCGTTACATTTCCGATGTGTTCGACACTTGGCTCTACCAAATTCAAATTCATAAGTTTGTAAATCTATCGGACCAAACTGCGTGGTAATCAGTCCGTAGCTTCCAAACTACTTAAACTAAGGTAAACTAACCTAAGGACAACGCACACACCTCCGTGGCTCTACTATTCATTCGATACCTGCGAAAACCTACATTTCAGCTGGATAATGCACGACCGCATGTTGCATATCCTGTACCGGCCTTTCTAGGTACGTAAAATGTTCGACTGCTGGCTTGGCCAGCACATTCTCAAGATCTCTCACCAACTGAAAACGTCTGGTTAATTGTGGCCGAGCAACTGGCTCGTCACAATACGCCAGTCACCATTCTTGATGAACTGTGATATCGTGTTGAAGCCATCCAAGCTCTGTTTGACTCATTGCCCAGGCGTATCAAGGCCGTTATTACATCCGGAGGTGATTGTTCTGGGTACTGATTTCTCAGGATCTATGCACCCAAACTGCATGCAAATGTAATCACATTTCAGATCTAGTATAATGTATTTGTCCAATGAATACCCGTTTATCTGCATATCTTCATGGTGTAGCAATTTTAATGGTCAGTAGTAAATATATACATACACACTCACACACACACAAACACACACATACACACACACACACACACACACACACACACATACATACATATATATATATACATACATATATATATATATATATATATATATATATATATATATATATTCCCTAACATCATAAATGTCAAAACCAATTCAAAAACGCGCCCCACATCAGAAACACTCTTTGAAACAAATGAGTACCATAGAGCCTCCACACCCTCACAAATGGCCACAAAAGCAGTACGGTTTGAGATTAAAATAATAACAACAGAAGAACACAGAGTGTGAACACTATGACATATAGCAGGACATATGATACCACTGGAAGAATACGAGAGATCACAAAAAGAAAAGAATGGAAAAAAGGCGCCAGATATAGTTGACATTCCCTCGTAATGATTTAGTTTGTTGTGAATGCGAACCCTGACAAAACTATTCCTCCTGTTTTGCATCGGGAATGGGACTCTCGAACTAACCTCAGACTTTCAGAAAAGAGCAATAATTCCAAATTCTAAGAAAGAAAGAGCTAAATCTTGACAGCCTCTTTTTATTTTCGTACTTGATGTAAATTACATATTTATATTGTTCTTCTGGTCTACAATTCGAGCTCTCTATGATAATCTATCGTGTAAGAGACTCTTCATCTTTGCACAGCTGCTGCAATCCACATCCATTTCAATGTACACTGGTCAAAACAATTAGAGAATCAGTTCTGAAGTATTGTCATCGGCATTATGAACTAAGATAGTACGACGTCTTTCCTCGGTTCTGTTGAGTGGAGACAAATACATCAGGGCAAACGAGATAATGGTAATAACATGAAGTTGTTGCAGAAGGGGTTGTTGTTGACTTGTGTTTACGAAACGAATTACACAACAATTTGGGTTGAGATAGTGTCATGAGCAGCAGCAACAACTTGACTTACTCGAAGCTGTCTCATGGAGAGCTGTAGGAAGGTTGGAAGCGGGAAACACAGATGGAGCTGTCTGCAGCTATTGGAGTGTCACAAAGTGTAATTTCCAATACCTGGTCTGGTAGCGATTTAAAAAAAGAAGTAATCGTTAAAAGAAGGCAAGACCAAGGTCGTCAACGGGTAAAATCAGCTAGACATGACATTTATCTCCGATTAATTGCTCGTTGAGACAGGAGGCTGAATGCAACTGATCTGCAACGCACCCTCCAGGCAGCAACAGGAAGCGCAATATCAACACAAATTGTGCGAAACCGACATCAGGAATGTGACCTCTACGAACGGAGGCCTATGGTGTACGTCCCATTAAAACCATGACACCGTTTAGCCCGCAGAAATTGGGTGGAGGAACTTCAGGACAGGAGTCGTAAAGAATGGCGCCGGGTTCTGTTGAAAGGTGAGTCAAGATTTTGTGCTCAGCCGGACAATCGTCGTTCCCTCATCTGGAGAGAACGTATAACTCGGAACAATCCTGCCTATGTGTAGAAATCAACACTATATAATGGTAGTAGATGAATATTGTGGACAGGAGTGAGTATTGGCCAAAGTACGGATCTCTATGTCGCTCAGAATGGCGCTTTGACTTTTTGTTGTGCCCTACGCTGGTGCTATAGGATGTGGGGTCCTTCTGGTAGACGATAACGCTCGTCCCCACAGAGCTTAACATACGTAAAGGTGAGGAAATTGAACAAATGAAGTGGCCAACTTGTTCATCGGACTTAAACCCAACTGAGAATGTCTGGGATTGCGCTTGGCAGACGCACTGTAGCCAGACTAGCATCTGCCGCAACTGTTGCAGTGCTGGATATTGCACTCATGGAAGAATTGCGAAATATCCCTGAAGAGCTGATTTATAACCTCTTACTGTCCACACCACGAACATGTACAACTGTACTGGCCGTCCGAGGTGATCACACACCATATTAGAGGGCAATGAGAATGACTTTTTCACTATTATGGTAATCCCATTGTTCTTCGCTCTAAGTAAACGCCATGTAAACCTCAAGCAAAGAGTTGAGACAGCAAAATATCGCACTGTATCACACAAATTACAATCGTAACCAATTTCTGAATAAAATACGTTACCATATGTATATTGTGTATGATATCTCAGCTGATCCCCTAACTGTGTTGAGCAGTGTAGTAACACATCTTTGTAAATGTTCTGAAAAGATTCCCTTTTTATAGAAAATTTTTATCCATGAATAATGATTAACGACTTCAGCAGGTGGTGGTATATTCTGAAGGTAGAATCGCCGGAGTTACCTATCGAAATGTACAAGAGGCTTACGAGCTTGTTCTTAAGAGTATGCATTCTATCCCCAAACTCCAAAATGATCTGAAACGGCATTCGATTTCTTACTTATTGAGAGAATAAGTTACAACTGTGTTTCAGAAAAATGTAGGAACATGCGAGATAAAACTGTGCAACATACCTTAGAAAATAGCTTTTGTAAAGCTCCTGGAATTGGAGAAAGCCTAGAAAGCCTGAAATTTTTTTAATGTAGTTGCACTGAAATATAGATGATGAAGGGTTGTTCATAACCTGTATAGAATCCCAACAGCAGTTGTAAGAAGATTTATGATCTGAAACAGCAATGAGCTACAAATATGGGTTTGCCGGCCGCGGTGGCCGAGGAGACTGAGGCGCTCCAGTCACGGTCTGCACGGCCACTACGGTCGGGGGGTCGAATCCCCCCTCGGGCATGGATATTTGTGACGTCCTAGTTCGTAAGTAGTTCATAAGTAGTTTGTAAGTTTAGGGACTGATGACCCCGTAGTTAAGTCCCATAGACTATACAAACATTTGAACATTTTGAAATATGGGTTTCAATACATTTATTTTAATGAAACCAGGACAGCTTTTGAAATTTTTAAAATACAACTTCAAATGGTGGTACACGTCTTCTTTCTGAGGTCATTGTTTTTGTGTTTGTTATTGGTTCGCTGCCTTGTTCACTGTTTGGTGAAATTATCGGTGAAATTAATTTTTTCACCTCCGTGAACAGTTTTGTGAAGTTAATAATAGACGCGTGTGGTGAAAACTTACATTCTTTGTCCGTCTATGTGACGAAATCGCCATGTGCATTTGTTCTGCATTTTTAACATCACACCTTTTTGAATTCAAAATGTTTGTAAATTATCTGACCAAATTGGTGGTCATCAGTCCGTAGCTTACAAACTACTTAAACTAAGGTAAACTAACCTAAGGACAAACACACACCCATGCTCCAGGGAGGATTCGAACCTCCGACGGCGAGCAACCGCGCGCTCCGCAGCGAGGCGCCGTAGACCGTTCGGCTACTCCACCGCGGCACCTTTTTTAATATATACTGTGTATGTTCCGTTTAACTTAATGCGAAGCGGTTATAAAAGTCGATGAACATCGTGTGTTTAAAACCTCCTCACAGATACATTCAGTAATTAGTGCGAATTATTCTGTGATATTGGCATCATTCAAAAAATATAGAACAATAAATTTCCACAATACGCACGTCTTGGCAGATTCAAAACCTCAAACAAAAAATTTCGAGCCAGGAACTGCAGCGTCCTTATTGAGGTGGTGACGAGGCTCTGTGATTGGTGAAAAAAGATATTTTGGGGCAACGTGTAAACGGCTGAAAATAGCATTGTTCTTCAGTATGTATGAAGTCCATAAAGACATATATTTTAGTAATGGAAGTAATACGTTATTTCGTTGGTACAAGGTAAATGGAGTTTCGCTAAATCTTGGATATCTTAGAACCCTACGCATCTCATCAGCGAGCAGAGAACCTGTGTTTAGTTTTCGAATATATTTTTACAGTTTATTTCTAGTTATATATTTTTGGTATTTAAAATTACAAGAATAAGAGGTTTAATAAAACGATCAATCAGGAATAAAATCGAGGAAGATGAATTTCGCAAATTACTTTGATTAGTAAAGAAACCTCTTTGTTTGAAGAAAATTGCACGTTATACTGTTACGAATTTCTGGCAAGATGTGACAGACAGCCGACGAGTCTTTACACTGACGTGCGGTACAGCATTCTACTGGGGTCCCCAAAATCAAAACACATTTCCGGAAACCGAATGAGAATTATAGAACCGTGCGGATCTAACAAAGATTTGTAACATAACTAATGATTAACTTTCATAACAGTTTTTGTCGATGTTATCGTATGCGTGATATGCATTGAAATTAACTACGAAAAAGTAAATATTTTTAAATTTAAAGAAATGTGTTTCCTACCAAACGTTTGATCGTAACGATGTGGTAAGGTTTAAATGACAAGTAGCATCCAATTCGTTTCAGAAATTAATTTTATAGCGACGCGAGGTACAATACTGACTCTACGACTTATCTTAGAAAATGTACTAAGGAAAGACCAATCTACATTTAATGCTTTTGTAGATTTGAAGAAACCCTTTGCCAAATTTGATTTCAATCCACTCTTTGTAATTCTGAACTCAGCTGGGGTAAAACATAAGGAGCGGAAGATTATTTGCAAATTGTACAACAATCATTAGTTATGAGTTGAGGGGCATGAAAGAGACGCAGTGATTGGGAAGGGAGTAAGACAGAGTTGTTGCCTTTCCCTAATATTATTGAATATTTTTATTGAGCAGGCTATGAATTAAAACAAGGAGGAATTTGGAAAAAGAATGAAAGTCTAGGTAGAAGCAATAAAACTTTGCGGTTTTCCGATGATATTGTAATTCTGTCAGAGAAAGCAAACCACTTGGGAGAGCAATTGAACTGAATGGAAAGTGTCTTCAAAGAAGCGTACAAGATGAACATTAACAAGAGCAAACGAAGGGTAATGGTTTGTAGTCTAAGAAAATCAGTCGATGCTAAAAGAATTAGATCACGTAACGAGACAATCAAGATGGTTGATGAGTTTTATTACTTGGTCAGTAAAATAAGTTATGATGTTCGTAGTTCAAACGATATAAAATTCAGAATAGGAATGGGAAGAAAAGCTTTTCTGCAGAAGAGAAATTTGTTAACTTCGAATATTAAGTTTTTAGGAAGTCTTTTCAGAAGGCATTTGTGTAGAGTGTAGGCTGATAAATAATTTAGCACAGAAGCTTTTGAAATGTGATGCAACAAACTAAAGCTGACGATTAAATGAATAGATAGAGTAACTAATGTGGAGGTACTGAACAGAATTGGGGAGAAAAAAAAAATTTGGGCATATGTGGACTAAAGGAGGGCATTGAGTGGCAGAACAATTTCTGAGATATCAACGAATCATCAACATGGTACTCAAGGGAAGTGTGTGTGTGTGTGTGTGTGTGTGTGTGTGTGTGTGTGTGTGTGTGTGTGTGCTTTTACATAAACGGCAAGTAAGTGCAAGTTGCAGCATTGTACAGCGGCGGAGTGGACGAGCCCATTGAGGTGCTATGCTACGATGTGCGAGGTCGTTCCCCGTCGGGGGTTCGAATCCTTCCTCGGGCAAGGATGTTTATGCTGTCTTTAGTATAAAGTAGTTTGTAAGTTTAGGGACTGATGACCCCACAGTTAAGTCCCATAAGCTTAACAAACATTTGAACATTTTTTTTTTTGCAGCAGTTTATTTCCTCGATTTCTAGGAAACTATTATTTTGTCGATGAGACACATGATGGCATAAAATGCTCATTTTTTCTATTATCTAGCTATCCTTTCAGTATTCCGTGCGCATCATGAATGTTCTGGGTGGTTTTCCTCAAAAGCACAGACGTGTTGACCAGCACGTCTAAAAGTATTTCAGTTGCGGTAGTACACTGTCGAAGCGGTTGGTCGTGTTTGAAGCTTTCGCCTTACTGCCCGATACCAACCAACGCACACCACAGTAAAGCGAACTGTTTCGTGCCCATAGCGTGCAACTCCAGTGTGTGTCTGCTGTGGGGGATGCTTCCCTTGCTGTCTGTCATCGTAGAAGTGCGTCGTGCATGAGACGGCTTTGATTTAAATTTGCCGGCTGCGGTGGCAGAGGGAACTGAGGCGCTCCAGTCACGGTCTGCACGGCCACTACGGTCGGGATTTCGAATCCCCCCTCGGGCATGGATATTTGTGCCGTCCTTAGTTGTAAGTATTTCATAAGTAGTTTGTAAGTTTAGGGACTGATGACCCCGTGGTTAAGTCCCATAGACTCTACAAACATTTGAACATATGATTTGCATTTCTTGTGTTATCTAGAACGAATGACATCTAATTGAAGGCATAGAACATACACAAGTGCAAGTAGACACAAGTGAATTTATTTCCTTCATTCCATTTAAATCGATTGCGTTACTGGCGTTTGAAAATAAAACAGATCCAGTACTACTCAAGTTATAGCTAACTATACAGTAAAATTATTTAGATTTTACTTCATATTCAGAATATGAGACCATATTATACGGTTCACTAGAAGTACCACATTAAATACAGAGCCACAACTTAACTAAAAAGATGTACAAAGTGTATCACAATTGGCCCCCACGTAATCAAAAATTAGAACTGCCATAGAAGTAGGTATCCGATAATGGAAGCAAGAACGTTCAATGAAACATGGTTCCCATGCGATCTATTTGTTCCTCCTATACCAAGTCTTGAAGGTACTACCGTCATATATCAATGCAATACTGCACTCGTCACCGAACTGTATTTGGAATCCGTACAAACTCCTCCACATCGTCCCTTGAAATGCTGTAGATTTCGCTATTATTATTGTATTTCATGTGTGTCTACGGTAGCGGTACACAACTGACATTTGTAGATAATATAAGAAACGTAAAATCAGATGGGTTAGATTAAGTAATCTTTGAGGGCAAAGTCGAAGGCGTGCACGACATTTTTCCCATAAGAGATTAAGCTGCTTAGGTCATCGGTCCCTAGACATACAAACTACTTAAACTAACTTATGTTATGGACAACACACACACACCCGTGTCCGAGGGAGGACTCAAACCTCCGGTGGGAGCGGCTGCGGAATCCATGGTCTTCTCCACGCGGTTCTGTGCGACTGATCCTTACTGTACTATATCTGTGCGTTAGATGTCGTCTTAACATCTGCTGTAAAATCACACTAATACTATTGTGGGCCATGGCTAAGATTTGAGTCCAGTCTAATGACTTATTCATTGGTAGGGCAAAAAACACAACTCTTTGTCCTTCCATACGGTTCTCAGCTCAAGGTCGTGTAATTTAAAAAGCTGTAATTACTTGAAAAGGTGAGAAGTATCAATTAAAAAGACGCCCCCACCTTTCCTATAGAATTTCCCCTCCGAGTCAGTGCGGTAAAATATAATTTCGTGAGTTAAGCAATCAACTTCTTTCAAATGACTAACGATACCATCCCCTTATACCTAAGCACGATGGAAGGGGAAAAGCATTTATAGAATAATTCTTGGTCACGTAGGTAGAGTAATACTGTGGTGTAATATAGCGCGGGTGAGAACGTACGGCTACACGGCAGATGCGTCAGCGCGCCTCCCCCACCGCCCATCGCACGCACGCACGCAATTACGTGTTCATACATTGGGGGAAGAAATGAGTTTCGCGGCCAGAAACCACTCGAGTGCTAAACAATGGCGTTCTTATTACACAGCCCCTGCAGCCGTGCCTTAAACACTGCGTGGGCCGCCCGCCAACTACATCTCCAGAGAGCATTATAAATGCTGATGCCTGCAATAGACGCTCTCAAGCACAATAATACGCTTATTTCTTCGAAACGTTAAGAATTCTGTCAAAACAGATAGGGTACGCTAAGTGGTACTGTGTTTGCGGAACTTTTCCTTCAAAAACGTCCATCTTGACAATTATGAATAGCTCATTCGAGACAAATTTTTGAAGTAGATAAGCAAAGACTTCACCAAACCTGCTAGGAAGTTCCAGGAATAGTTTAATTTTACAGTAATAGTTAACGTGAATAACGTGAATAAATGCAGACAAGTTTCTAAGATATATAATGATGTTCTACACAAATAAAATATAATTAAAAACCAATATGAACAGTTGCGAGAGAATCTGATATTTTACAAATAGATTTTGGCTAAAGGACAGCCATCGTCGTGATAACTATCGATGTGTCAGTAATAACGAAGTGACATCAGAAATTTAAACAGGAAAATTTAGTATAATTTACGGAAATGATAGATTGGAAAATTAACTTTAAGTCAGTAAAACGTATGCACCATGATGAATTATCCGTTTCAGACTGAAAGCGGTAGGAGTGATGTACTCTCGTACAGGCTAACACATTATTAAAGCCGGCCGCGGTGGCCGAGGTGACTGAGGCGCTTCAGTCACGGTCACCACGGCCACTACGGTCGGGGGTTCGAATCCCCCCTCGGGCATGGATATTTGTGCCGTCTTTAGTCTTAGCTAGTTCATAAGTAGTTTGTAAGCTTAGGGACTGATGACTCCGTAGTTAAGTCCCATAAGTTGTACAAATAATTGAACATTTGAACATTATTAAAACTTCGGGAAAATTGCATGGTTTACTCAACAGAAAGTGTTTAAAAAATCATCAAGTGAATAAAGCTTTAGTTCATCTGCGGCCTTACGCAAGCAGTTAATCGTTTTGGAATTGCTTGAAAGAGTTTTTAGATGACGTCTTGAAGGTTATCGTCGCAGACTGTCTCCAATTGTCTTAGATCGTCAGTATCACGATTTGGTTGTAGGTAGCTTTCCGTGATGCTTCAAGCATTCTCAATTTGAGGAAAATACGTAGTCCTTGTTGGCCAACGCTTGGCATGCCCAAAGGAATGCAGCAGAGAATCCTGCAGTATGCAGGTGTGCGTTCATCTTTTTGCACGTTTATCCCGCCTAGTATGAGGGTCCATTGATTTTCTTTCGCAGTCTCTGTTTGTTACATCATGGACTATTACTGGGCGAAGATTGATAGACTTCAGATTGTTGTACAGAGTATCGACCCATCGCTGTCTTGTTGTCCTTTGTGTCTCTTCCCCATTACTTTCATGGTAAGAGGAATATTGGTGTTTAACGACCCGTCGACAGCGTGGTCATTAGAGGCGGAGCTTTCGCTCGGATTGTTTGGGTAAGGATAGGGGAAGGAAATTGGCCGTGCCCTTTGAAAGGAAGTATCCCAGCATTTGCCTGGATTGATTTAGGGAAATCACTGAAAACCTAAATCTGGATGGTCGGAGGTGGATTTGAACCACCGTCCTTCCGAATGCGAGTCCAGTGTGTTACCACTGCGCCACCTCGCTCGGTGACTTTCATTGTATGGACTGTCATTGGTATCGTTTCGTGCTCTGTGTACAACATGTGTCTAATCCATGGTAAACATTCTTACAACATTTTGTTCTGCATGGACTAGCGTAAAACGTATCCTAATAATTTGTTCTAAAGTGTGATTCAATCAAGTTATAGCACTTTTACATCGAAACGTCGTCGTCTCAGTGACCCTCAGTCGTCATGATGCCTGTTTTGTGTCCGGCCAACACTCGGTTTCATGGAGAGAAATTGGGCGGCTGACAGTCAGACAGATCTTGAACTTCATTTTGTCCTTCATCTGACAATCACAGGTGATTCCTTTTGTCATTCTCCACATCTAACGGGCTGCCTTCGTTCTTACGCTGCTTCCGTCTAATTTGACCGTCAAGAGGTTGGAGGTCGGAGATACTTAAATTTTATTATTTGTGGTTCATATTCTCAATCAGCGATGAATATTCCAATTTCTCCTGGATCATCTGTCATCGAATAATTCAGTAGACGGACACAACGTACAGGGTGGATAATCCACTTTCGTGTTTGGTAATGAGACTGAATCTTTCTCTTCGCAGCCAACATGACTTCAGCAGTGCAGAGTACCATGGTAGTAGCATGCTCAGAATTGTTGTGACAGTGTCATCACAAGAATAAGCAGCAATAGTGTTAATATCACAAAAAAGTAAGCAGCAGCATCATTACACAACCAAAGATGATGAACGTCAGAAATAACGATGGTGAATGCCAGTAATTACCGGGTGAAACGACATTAATTCGGCCCCTCTGCTATGTGACAAAAAAGAAGAGGAGAGGAGGATTCCACGCTGAATTTAAGGATAAGCCTCGTTCTATATTTATAAGGCTTTTCGTTAATCTAATTTCAACTGATTCTTTAATAACACAATCCCAACAACTAGGAAGTGCGTGCCAGGTTTCCGTATTAGTATATTTCACTGAGTGACCTGTCTCTAAGTAATGTTCCGAAGTATCAGGTTTACTAAGTAACTGTAAACATGCGTGACGCTTCTGTTCAGTTTAGCAACACTCCACAGATCTGATAGCCTGACTAATATATGACATGGTATAACAACACGGAATACGATACACACCCTCCTTACGCTAACTAAGATCATACTTAATAGACCATAAAAGTGCCATAATCTCAGAATTGCGTGGGCAATCTTTCGCTGATGGGATCCACATGCCAACATAAGCTTACGGTCACCATGTCTCATGGAGTAACGCATTGATGTAAATCGCATCCCTTTCTCGACACTCCATGCCAACAAATTGTGCCTGAAGACACGAGTTTTTAGAGAAAATTTGTTTTTATCCGTTTTCGCATTTAGGACATAATTTCTTTACTCGCTCTCTCTTCCCCGAAATTTTGCCACCGGCTTTATTGAAACCAAACACTGTCCGGAACTGGCCCGCGAGCCGCGAGATGGTGGTAGAAAAACACATTTAGTATCATATTTCCGCAAAATGCCATACATGGTAATGCAAGGAAATTTTCTTTCTTCTCTCTTTTTACTTTCGCTACTATTATTTCGTTATTTGTATTCTTACAGCGTACGTTATCGGCTTGATTAGGATCGTAGAAGTTATTTGCGACTACAGCTTCAGTTTTATCCAATTGCGGCTATATGTGTTCATTGTTACAGGTAATTTTAAAAATGCGATCTTTCATGTCAATACGATGCTTTATATACTACTGGACGACATTATAATCTATTTACTGTCCAGACACTTGTTTTTCTGCTACTAAATACGTCAAATTTAGCGACACCATTAGCATCAGATACTTCTATTTCTAACACGTTAATGCTCTTCTGTTCCTTAGATGTGATGGTAAATTTGACGTTCTTACGTTTTTCATTCATTGTTAGTACAATTCATTAATTTCAGAATGCACTCCTACAACAATGGACTCAGAACAAGCCGGCCGCGGTGGCCGAGGAGACTGAGGCGCTCCAGTTACGGTCTGCACGGCCACTACGGTCGGGGGTTCGAGTCCTCCCTTGGGAATGGATATTTGTGCCGTCCTAGTTCGTAAGTAGTTCATAAGTAGCTTGTAAGTTTAGGGACTGATGACCACGCTGTTAAGTCCCTTAAGCTATATAAACATTTGAACATTTGAACTCAGAACAAAATAAACTGAGTAAACATCCTAGAAATATATGCATCTATAGTAATGAGCATGGCTGTATCCCACCTGATATTTACTGAGAAACGTTTGAAGAGAGAACGAGCTCTTTGTCATTGGAAAAGATGAAGTAAGGGATGCACATCGCTGACATAAGTCAATATCAGAATTCTAAATATATTTTAAACTCAAAATTATTGATCCACTGGAGGAAAAGAAAGCCTTCTTTAAGAACCAGAACTAATTTAGCAATAAACACTCATGTGTAACAAATCTTGCTTTGGTAGATGAAACTGACACAATACGATACGGTAATTATGAAGGGGAAAGTTCACACAAATGAAACTTAGTATACGGCGTATCCCTAGGAAGTGCGAGTGTGATATAGCTACAGTGTTCTCAAATTACCTAAACGACTTACCACATTTTATCAAAAGTACTTCAAGAATATTAACGAAAGTTGCTGATATATACCGGTAAGTATCGTCTCTGAAATACAGAAAGACTTGGATAAAACTGGTGCCGAATATTCGAACCATGTCACAAGTGTACACTAACAAGGGAATCTCCTCATCACAGACCACAAGGATTAGGTCTAAGTTGATACAGTGAACAGCCAGTCAAAAATTGGACACAGACTGTGCATGGCAACGGGAAGAAGTGTGGAAAAAGATGAAAAATAAAAATAGTTAACGGACCACTCCTTGACGTAACCACGAAAAATCCATAGTTAGCCACGCCAAACTCACGCTAACGTGACAAACGTGCAAAAAAATACCTGCATCTCTCCAGGCCGATATGGTTCTAGAAACGTAATAGATAATAGAGATTCTTCTGCAAACAGTGGCGGCGCGTCCTGTGTGTTCACTCGTTCCGTGAACCCCCAGAAAAAAGCTTATCAAGGAAAAAAAAAAGTAAATAAAAAAAATGAAATAAAAAGTGTTTCGTTCTTCTATCAGATCATTTTATATGCTCATTCGAAGTATTTTTGTCGCATGAGAAACGTTTTACGTCGCGGAGACAGCACGTATACCAGTCGTAGCGCGGCCGCTATTACATGCGGCAGTGGCAGTAGCGTTGCAATGCTCATGCGCGGCTGAGGTTCAAATTCTCTTCTGAACCCCCTGGAGGCAGCATGTGAGCGAAGGGGCAAAGGGAAACGCCGCTTTCAACATTGGCGTTGGACCTGGTAGAGACACCGGCTCCTGGCTACTCACGAATGGTCCAGAAGCAAGACAATGGAGCTACTGCGCACCTAGCCTTGCGCATGCGCAAATCTTCCATGAAGGCAACATTCGCCCTTCATATTTGTTTTTCGCGCATTGAAGATTTATCAAAAACGCGTCATATTTGGTAAAATATAAATTAAATTAAAATATAAGTTAAAGACGCATCAACTGTAAAAGCCTTCAGAAGATCCGATCATGAATAATAATGAAGTCTCTATTCTCCAATTAGTAAGAATAGCTGTGTGCTTAGCAGCATTGCGCTGAGGTGTCGAATGTAGGGGTTCAACACCGACTGCAATCAAATGTTTTAAACCAAAACTTCTTTTTAACAGATATGGGAACAACAAGGACTTTTGTATTGTCACTTGCCACATATCTTTGGACGTTATAGCAAATGTGTCGCGATTTTGAGGGTAAATGACATTTATACTGTTCGTTGTAACAAATATTTAACTCTTTGAAAAAATGTGGGGAGAGCAGCCTTTGTGCATTCTTATAGGTAGCTTGTCTCTTCATCGTAACAGATTCATTTTGTTACAGTCACTTAACAGTCTAATTAGTTACTTACAGTGTTTTAGTGTTTTATATTATTGGTATTTATTATCAAAGAAAAATGAATAAGCCGAGGTAAGACATTCTGTAGATCTTTTAACAAAAATATAATTTTCTCTTTGGACGCCGAAACATCGACGAAGTGAACTCCAAGTCAACTGAAACACCAGCCAACATTGTCTGCCACAATTATGAATTGTTCTTTCTTGCACAGTACTCCCTCTTTAGTGCCCTTAACGCCGACAATAAGCTCAAGCATTACTACCGTTGCACCTTTTGTTTTATTTTAGGTATTCGACATCTAAAGAGGCACATCTAATGTGCCGTAAAAGATACGGAAAACTTACAATTGAGTACTTGAATGCAATAACAGCGTTAGTCTATTTACGCTGTTATTGCATAAACAACAGTTTTGAAATCCTTGAGCCTTCTGCTATTAAACAAGCCGGGTCTTCGTTCCGTATGATGTTCCTAGAGGTCAGGAACTGTCAAAAGCTGTCAGCGCACTCTACGCTGTTATTTCACTGCATGAGCAGCGGGAGATTGACAAAATTACGTCTATTAGCGGGGTGTTAGAACTGAAACATGTGTGTAATTCTACCCATTATGTGTCTTCTGTATCAAGAGAAAGTGATTCAGATATGTCTGGTGGTAGGATAGTTCGAATGATTGTTTTACACCTACAGGTAGAGGGAAGTAAAGGAAAAGCGATCCAAATAATTGGGTAAGAAACATTGCCAAACGAGCGCGAAATTGTGGCAGTAGTTACATTTCAGTCGTCGCTGGAAGAAAGTGAAGACGAAGGTATTCTGTAAAGTGGTTATATGCTGTAAGGAAAAGTAAATGCATATCATAAATCCTTCAAGGTAAACAGTGAGTAGTCTTTACGCCAACCAAGAACTGTTATGTGTGATTATTGTGCAGAATGCGAGAGTAAACTCAAAACATGTAAATTGCATGTAAATTAGAATACATGTATCATAGAAATATAGTTGAGGCCTACAATGGATTAAAAACAGGTTTCTTTTCCAAGCCAAATAATGTAGTTTCCAGTTTACTCCTGTTAGAGTACGACTATGCTCAAAACGTTCCGGTACTTCGTATAAATATTACGGCTCAGTTTTACAAAAGGCTGTTGTGGCTTTACACATTCAGTCTTCGTTGCCGCAGTGATGAAAGTAGTACCTTATTTTTTTTACTTTCTCGAGTCCGAATTAAAGAAAGATCCAAACTTAGACAGTTCTTTTCTTTACGTTGTCATTCATCATAAGCTTGAGAAGATGCCACATATTAAAAAAGGTTTCATTGCCATCTGATTCCTGTGGGAGGGGAAAGGGGGGGGGGGCAAAACAAAACCAGTATCGTGGCAATGTATTGTGATTGGTTGTCTAGGGCTTTTAATGTAGAGGTAGAGTAACTCTTTCCTGTGAAAGGAGATTCTTTTAGCCAGTGTGACCGTAATTTCGGAAAGTATGGTATCATTCTAAAACAGGTAGATAGTAATGAAACTGTTGAAGAGTGCATCAGTATAATGAAAGACAGTACAAAGAACCGAGAGCCATTTCATGCGGCTATGTCCGATAATTTAATAAAAGACTGGGCACCAGCACTCCAATCTTTGTTCTTAAGGCCCCCTGTAGCAAAGTGTTGCAAATTTTCAATTCAGAAATACGGAAAACTTCATTACAAAGGGTTTAACACGTGTACTTCCAATTTCCAACCATTTACATTCTTCAACAAGAAGTTATTAGAGTCATCTCAAACTCAATTATGTTTTAAGGCGCAGAAATGAGCTGATTTACTGTCGTTAATGAAATACTTGAAACCCGAAAACAGTAAATGGTATGACGACACCTTATCTTAAAACGAAGGATCCTGTAAACTCGGAAATCTAATCTGGTTTAACTAGTGTATAAATAAAGCACAGGTAAAAAGTAGCCTTAGTTTCGGAAAAAAATTACAGAAACTTGCCAAAATCAAGTGCATTTAAGGACTCACTAATAGCTGTCTGTTATTCAGAAGTATGTATTACAATAAGAAAATATTGAGGGGAAACCCTGTTCTGAATTCATTTATGATTCGATATTCTGTATGGATGTGACAAATATATTTACAAAACATCAGTATTGAATCATACATTCCCAAGAACATCCAGGTGAACTTCCTTCTCCCAATTGATCCATAGTATTTGAAACTTATACATTTTTCCATATTTTATGCAATAACTGCGTGTATTAAGAAAATTTAATTGACCTTAATTTCTTTGAAAACCATGATATTTTACCAAAATCTCTAGGAACATCATAGCTGACTTTCGAAAAGTAATTGCAAGAATATCTAACTTTATTTACCAATTTATTCGGCAGATATAAGAAATTGAAACTTTACCTGGCTGATTCACAAAATAGTGTAAATCTACTTACGCTGTTATTGCATCCAAGTCCTCAATTGCGTTAAGCTAGTTGAATGGCGCCACTGTCTGCGGAGTGTGGCCTGTCATATTCGTGAAAGGAAAGTGTTGCGTTAGTTGCAGGCGTGCGGGTTGCAGTTCAAATTGTGGCAATTTAATTTCTATGCAGTAATCTTAAGCCTCGTGAGACGAAAGACGATACGGTTGACAACAGTTACCAAGTAACATTGGTCGTCTCTAAATACTTCGACGAGAATAAAGACCGAACTGAGCATGACGGAGGAAACGTTTTCGCAACCTTAATACTGATGTGAATTGGTGCATATTATATTAACAGAAAAGAAGATAGGAACAGTAAACTCAAAGAACAGATCGAATGCATAGAACAGTGTCGAGGCATTGCAGCCAGTAAATAGGAAACGAGGAGCAGGCCAACAGAGTAACTCGCATCAGCTCCTGGGAATAGTCAAAGATATTCACCAACAATGTAGTTGGAGTTCAGGGTAACAACATCAAGCGAGCAAAAACCGGAACCATATTGTGTTCAAGACTGGTTAGTGTCACGGGACTCGACCAGAATCAGAGGGTATATTCGCTACCTGGAGCTTTAGTAGAGAATGTAAGCGCACCTAACACACTGTTTTAATCCATTTACGCTCTTCGAACTATAGCAAGGCTTAAGTGGACCGGTGTATAGACGTGATATACATTGTCCCATTAAAAAATAAAAATGGATACAACAAATATACTATGCTGGGCAAAACTGTACATTATCACGAGTGATTTACATAGAATATTATCTTACGTTTTTCATAGCACATACTAGAAGAGTAATCGATGCTAGATATTCGCCTACAAGTTCCAGACATTACATGAAACAGGATGCGTTGTTATACTGTACTTCAACAGTTATTAATTGTACTGTATTCCTAGTAATAATTTTAACCGTAGTCGTATTTTAAAGGCTAGAGTCAGTTTTATTGGCAAATATAACAAATCGTTGCCGGAAAATTAATTGAACTGTGGTATGAATCAACTATTGAAGAGATAACAAGTAAATAGCCTCCAGTGTTGTGATCTGGCCAACTTCGTCATCTGTGTCCTTACGTGCATCAGAAGGCACTTTGAGATGGAATCACAGAAAATTGTTGCAATTTGTGGAGGAAGAAGGGCTTCCTCGGATGCTGTTAATTGTTGACCATCACTGTCAATGTCCATTGCAGGCGAAGTAGTACGCTGGGAAGTAATAAGTGAATGTGTCGACAGGGTAAAGGTTTTATACGTATAGGCATAACTCCTCCGTACTTTATTACGAAATACCTTACCTTAAAATACGCGTTTTGCAAATGTTACATTTAAGCTGCCAACTTTCGTAATATTGAAGTATAAATACAAAATCCACTAACACGGCACATATGCTTCCGATCGCCTGAATTGGAGGCTGCGCAACGTGATATTCGTTTGTTGCAGACCACGTGATTATGTGGCTAGCGAATCACAGCACAAAGAAGAGTATAGTCGTCAGCCAATGGTAACCAAACCTTACCGCCACGCAGTATGCAAATAATAATTTTTGGCGTTGGAAATTAAATATGCGGTAATGTTTTTATATACGAAAACGCGCAATGTTTACAAGATGTGAAAATTAACATGTTAACATGAAGTTTCAATTATTTTATTTTCGAAATCACTTGATTAAACTTTCAGACAGACGATAAAATAAATAAAACATGCTATGCTCGACAGGTTCAAGTGAAATTGTTACACTTCTGAGACCCTGATGCACACTTTTTTGTGGTCAGTCTGTCTGAACCTGATGACAAGCATTCTGAAAGTCAAATACATGCCGCGGCTGCAAGGTTCAACCTTTTCCGTACTCAACATCGCTGTGAACAATCATACAAATGGTGGATTGTTGGACTACAAACATGAGTAGAGACTGAAAATTTAATTGTGTCTGTGGTTCGACATTTCAAGACGAAATGTTTCGCTAAGCTATTATTCAGAATCTTACAGATAACATATGTAAGAAATTCTCAGTCATCGCAATCCCACAGTCAGTGATGTGATCAAAGTTATAATAGCTGTCCTTCACACACACCAGGCGGCCGAACTTGACTGGCGCAATACTCGGCCTAGTTCCAAGTAGTCAGCGACATACAGACCGTGATAACGCCTACACTCAGCACTCATGTAAACAAGGTTAGCAAGTTGTTCGCTTCCGCCCAAAGCAAAGTCCTGCGTCATATGTTACGCCACTCACGATACAAAGGACTACTTCTTAGAAAATCCGAATCTAATTTTTTTCACAGAGGGACATACACAGCCGCTCTTCAAGGAAAATAGTAGGAAGACACACTCTTCGCCATAGAACGACCTCCAGACAGGAACACAGGGAAATTAACTTGATTTTAAGCTCAAATTACGCTCAATCTTCAAATGAGCAGCGACGTAGGAGACGAACACAGGCGATCTACCAACATAGGTGCACACACGCACACACACACACACACACACACACACACGCACACACGCACACACACACACAAAGTCAAACACCGAACAAGATAGATTTGATCTTATACAGGAACAAATCTCGCAAGCACTGTAGCGCGCAAAGAGGACGCGGAGAAGAGTCTTTTAAACTGTCGCAGTCACAAATACAGAGATTTTAACACAAGTTATGGCTTAACTTCCAAATTCGTGACATGACCACACCTTTCAACTCAACACAGGAACTTCAACCACGTTGCTGAACCAGGAAACATACGTAAGTATTGACAATCCTGCTCTGCAAGAATCAAGTGTGCAGCCGAGCGCCAATAGTGTTGAAATTATGTTCGTGTTTAGAACTTTCCACTTGCCAGAAACGTACAAGAACATGGCAGGGGCATACCGTTCATAGTAGTTCATACAGAAACGAGCCCTAACATATTCGACATCGACGCTTTTATTTGGTATAAACAAAAAAAAATGTTCAAATGTTTGTTGAGCTTAAGGGACTTAACTGCGGGGTCATCAGTCCCTAAACTTACAAACTACTTATGAACTACCTTATACTAAAGACGGCACACACATCCATGCCCGAGGGGACATTCGAACCCCCGTCGGGGAACGGCCTCACGCATCGTATCACAGCGCCTCAATGCGCTCGGCCGCTCCGCCGCGGCTTGGTTTAGACGTTCGTGACAATGTACATGTAACTGACACTCAAGTTTTCCATGCCGCCATTGAGAGTCTTTGTGACAAGTATGAGAATTTATTCAGCGGTACGCTAGGATGTGCAAAATATTTCATAGTACACACAACATTTCATGCGAATGAGCACTCTAAATTTTGCCGCATATCTCAGTGCAGCACGCACGATGCAACAACGCTGAGACAGAACTTTGTCGCCTTGAATGAATTGGTGTTCTGGAACCCATCACAGCCAGTCGGTGGGCATTACCTCTTGATATCATTCAGATATCAAACCGGAAGATTCAAATGTTCAAATGCTTGTAAACATATTGGACCAAACTGCTATGATCATCATACAAACTATTTAAACTAAGGAGAACACTCGCACCCATGCCCGAGGGAGGACTCGGACCTCTCCCGGGAGTCGCCGCCCAGTGTGCATGATGTCTTAGACCAAGCTGCCATTTCCGCGCCGCCGGGAGGATTCATCTTTGTGCAGGTTTCTAAAGGATTATTCATGCCCAAGCAATCATTGATAAATTACGGTGCTATCTCAGAAATGCTTGGTACATGTCACGCCCAAAGTTACTTTTTGTTTAAATTATTTTGACGACATATTCATTTCCGAACAAACGCCAGAACATCATCCAGAGAATATTGTTAGTTCCTTTTTGTCCTATCTTCTCACAGTTTTTTTTTTTTTTTTATATTCAATAGATATTAATGTATTATTCAGTTGCACCAGGCTGATTACATTTATATCGACATTATAAAAATCATCCAGAGAATGTAGAATATCTTTTCAGCTTTGCCTCAATCAGGCCTCAAATGTAACTTGAAAAATGCTCCTTCTTCAACACAAGTATTGTATATTTACATCGATCATTGACACCAATGGCGCTCTTCCTGTTACCAGGAATGTGCACGCAAATTGCGACATACCTTCGCCCGCGAATATTCATTAAGTGTAAATCGTTCTGGTCAAATAAACTTACTACAAAAAATTTATTCCGAATGCGGCACAAATTTCAGTTCCATGGACCGCCTCAGATGCAAAAATGTGCCATTTCAATGGACTAAGGATTGTGAACAGGTATTCCAGTTCTCAAAAACGCGTTGCAGTTTCAACCTTATTTATCACGATCCGTACAAACCATTAGTGCTTACTCCGGACCCCTCATCCCATGGTATTTGTGTCAAGTTGTCCCATAAAATTGGCAAATCTGAACGCTCCATCGCTTTTGCTTCGAAACCTTTGAATTCAGCATGTAGCTGCTACTCTTTGATGTTTGGTTGGTAGAAGACACATCTGAAACGAGATTGTGGGATTAATTAACCTGTCTGACTTCCGCTTCCAAAATGACATATGAGTTACCTGTTAGTCTTCTGTTGCTGTGGCCATTGCCAGCATCAGACCTACTCTCTTCTTGCAACAGAGGAAGGCTAAAAACAGGAATTCCGACAGTTTAGTGAAATAATCCATATATGCTAGAAGTAGCACACGGAATAATGAGTTTGCGTGACACATCTAACAAAAGACGTACTAATTCTTGCTGCAGGACAAGGCAATCAAATAGACAGAAAACATCGGAAAGAAGAACATTTCAATAATTCGATCAGCATTTAAAAAGAGAGTGGGTATTGAGTGTTTTGTTGCTCTGGCGTTAAGCAGTTGCCCTCGTTGATTATGTGGGGTAATTGGTCCTCTGGACGGCTGCGCGCAGGCATTGTGTGTGCCTGTGGAGCGAGCGGTGGGTTTCTTAGCGAAAGCGAGGGTGATCCCCCCCCCTTTCGCCCCGGGCCGTCGTAGTATGAAGGGGTGAGCATCCAACCCTCGCCGAATGTTCACAAAAAAGCTAAGACACTCGACTGACACTCATGATAACAATTCCTTCTTCTGTATGGCAGTCAATCACGGCGTCTGTGTGACTCAACCAGTCTTTACCCAGGATCGAAGTTGCCGACAGCGGAAACCATCTGAAACGTTTTGAAATTGTCGGTGGACAGTGCGATCGAGACATGTTTCTTTACTGGTTTTAACACAAATGACGCTCTTTATTCTTACTGCTGTTACGGATAGTATCTCTAACTTAATTCTGTCGAGCAATGTGATGACTGGAACCTCCGAAATAACTGAAACAGCCATGCCCGTGTCCAACAAAAACTTGTGTGACATTTCGAAACAGTTCAGTATTATTGTCTGACTTGATACGCTAACAAGTCCTCAAGTGCATTCTGAGGACAGATGGCCTCAATGTCTGGATTCCCACACAAACCTATCGGTAGTAACTTCCGTGCCCTAGTCCAATGTTCATCCACGCATGTGAAGTACATGCTTCCTCAGATGGTGGTGCATTTCGCCTTCAGTGACTTGCCGCCACTTCTTTCCACTGACATTTATCACTTGAACAGTTATCACATTCCTGTCGCTTTGTGAATTTTGACAGTTGTGACCGTGGATCCGATTGTCACACCAGCTGACCCCGCGGCCTCTCTAGCATACAGTGGTAAAATAACGGAATTAATTCCTCCGCTTCCATAGGTGAGACGAGATGATGTACTGCTTACGCTTCACACAGGAACTCTCGCGTGAAGTCCCCCCACTCAGTCTGTGACAGGGCCCAGTCATTATTGCTCATCTTGCTCTCTGTTGAGGGGTCCTGCCCCAGTACTGCGGGAAATTCGAGCTCAATCCTCCCGTAATCTGCTATCACAGATTAGCTTCGAAACTCTTCTGTTTCCTGAAAGTGCTCATAAATTCCTTGTGACTAAGTCTGTCGGATTCGTACCAATCACCGAGCGAGGTGGCGCAGTGGTAAGACGCTGGACTCGTATTCGGAAGGATGGTGGTTCAAATCCACCTCCGGCCATCCAGATTTAGGTTTTCCGTGATTTTCCTAAATCACTACAGGCAAATGCCGAATGGTTCCTTTCAAAGGGCACGGCCGATTTCCTCCCCCCCCCCCCCCCAATTCCTTCCCCAAAACTCAGAGCATAAGCTCTGTCTCTAATGACCAAGCTGTCGACGGGACGTTAAATCCTAAGCTTCCTTCCTTCCTAGCACAGTAAATTTTTCGCAGTTTGGTAGAGCTAACTGCGATGGAGGGTACTACATAGGGGGACATTGTTGTCTTTTTCGTGCAGTAAGCCTTCGCTCTCTGAAAGTCGTAGGTTGGACTTGGTAGTATGTGTTGGTGTCCTTTCTGTCTGCGTGAATGAGCCATTCTCCACTTTCACCAGACTGGCGGTTTCCATCTGTAGTTCACTGGACTGTCGGTTTCCGTCCGTATTCACTCTGGAGGCAGGCTGTCCGACTCACCTCTTCGCAACCTGGAAATCGGAGTGGGCCCGGTAGACTGTCCCATTGTACTCTTACCTCTGCGAAGTTCCTCCGACCGGCTGGCAGAAAGAACAGCCAAAATTCATTTGCAGACGATACCGCGCCAAATTCAGAAGTTTGTCGGTTCGCCATTGTATACAACACCTCATTATTAAGCCTATCCTCTAACTTACAGACTAATTTCATCTCCAGAACTTCGTACTGAGTTCCAACCTTTCTTTTTATTCCAGTACTCAGCTCCTGCAGTTTCTCGTCGTCAGTGGCAAATCTATTTTCAAATTTTCTCAAAATTTCACTGTGACCCAACATGAGAGTACTAGTCTCTGTCACTTGTTCTCGTAATAATTATAAATTTGCTTGTTGTTGGTCTAAGTGTTGTGAAATTGTAACAACCTGCCCCTCTACACAAGCAACGAGAATTTCTACCTTTCGTGGAAAGGACTCTAATTTTTCATTTTTGGCCTTGAATGTTTCGTTTAACTGTGAGCTTACATTTACCGGTATTTCGGCACTGAAACTAACGCTTTGTGCGGTAAATTTATCATCTTACTGCTGACCCAAGATGACCATAAAATCTTTACTTGGAACAGGTGTCTGCTCTTTATGTTGTTTTTGTGTGGCGCTGGCAGCGTGAACGGCACTTAACTAGCATCGCTGGTGGCAGCGTCAAGGCGGAGTCATCAGTAGCGCTGCTGGCGGCCTCGTGGTGAAGCGTTTCATACGCTTTAGTCTGGCGACCCGGGAGCGAACAATCCAACAGTACCCGCGCAGTCGGCTTCTTCTTCTTCCCTAACGGAACCAGCAGATACAAAGGAGCTGCTAGCTGGGGATTAGCCAGGTCATTAGCCGATTAGCGGCCCGTTAGTTCAGCTCTACGCCACGTTCTCTGCTTCTCAATCCCTGTCTAATGACTGACACTGCTGCTTTTTGCAGTAACTAACACTCCCTCTCGATACTCGTACGAAATTACGGTCGCCACCTGCAGTATTTCTAGTGGAAAACAAAACGGATCCCTTTCACCGCTGGTATTCAGTTAAGAATGGTATACAGTATAATTTCGCACTTTCAAAACTCATGAGCTGAATCTTTCATGAAGACTGAATTACAAAAAAATACAAACATCATCTCCTCGTCACCGTTTCTTTAGCACCTCCTCTTTTTATTTTATTTTATGTTTATTTTTATTTTTATTTTTGTAGCTTCCACCATGCGTAATTTAGAAGTAAATATTCCTGGAGTATTAAATAACTTAAATCACTTAACAAAAGTAAGTCTCCCGGTCCTGACTAAATGCCAATTAGGTTCCTTTGAGAGTACGCTAATGCAATTGCCTCATACCTATCATTTACAACCGCTTGATTAGCGAAAGTTGCGTACCCATATACTGAAAAGTCCACAGCACACTCCATTATTCAAGAAAGGTAATAGGAGTAATCCGCAAAATTACAGGCCTACATCAATGACGTCTACATCTACTACATCTATATGGGATACTGTGCAAATCACATTTAAGTGCCTGGCAGAAGATTCATCGAACCACCAATATACTATTTATCTCCCATTCCATTCTCGAATACCTCGCGGGAAGAAAGAACACCTGAATCTCTCCGTTCGAGCTCGTATTTCTCGTATTTTATTCTGATGATCATTTCTACATATGTAAGTGGGAGTCAACTATATATTTTCGCATTCGGAGGAGAATGCTGGCGATTGGAGTTTCGTAAGTAGCCCACGCCGCAGCGATAAGCGCCGTTGTTGTAATGATTCCCATCCCAGATCCTATATCATTTCCGTAACGCTGTCTCCACTGCATCGTGACAATACGAAACGAGCTGCGCTTCTTTGGACTCTTTCGATGTCCTCCGTCGAACCCACCTGATAAGGATCCCACCCTAAGCAGCAATACTCCAAAAATGGACGAACAAGCGTAGTGTATGCAGTTTCTTTAGTAGTTCTGTTACTTGTTTTAAGGGTTCTGCCAATAAATCACAATCTTGGCTCCCCTTTCCCACGACATTATCTAGGTGTTCTTTCCAATTTAAGTCTGAAGTAATAGTAATTCCTAGGTATTTTGTGGAGTTTACGGCCTTCACTTTTGATTGATTTATCTGGTAAACAAAGTTTAACGGGTTTCTTTTCGTACTCATGTGGACGACTTCATACTTCTCATTATTTAGAGTCAATTGCCAATTTTTACACCATAGTGATATCTTATTCAGATAGTTCTGAAGTTGGTTTTGATCTTCAGATGATTTTACTAGACGTTAAATGACGGCGTCATCTGCAAACAACGTAAGAGAGCTACTTAGATTTTCCCCTAAATCGTTTATGTAAATAAGGAACAGCAGAGGACCAATAACACTACCCTGTGGAACGCCCGATATCACCTCTGTTTTAGTCGATGCCTTACCATCGATTACTACGAACTGTGTCCTCTCTGACAGGAAATCCCCTACCCAATCGCAAATTTGGAGCGATATACCATAACCAAGCAATTTGATTAAAAGCCGTTTGTGAGGTTCGGTGTCAAAAGCCTTCTGGAAATCAATAAACACGGAATCGATTTGCGAACCCTTGTCGATAGCACCCATCACTTCGTGTGAATAAAGAGCTAGTTGTGTTTCGCATGAACGATATTTTATACATCCGTGTTGACCTGTTCTGTTCGAGATATTTCATAATATTTGAATACAGGATATGTTCCAAAACCCTGCTGCAAATTGACGTCAATGAAATAGGCCTGTAGTTTAGTGGGTTACTCCTACTTCCTTTCTTGATTATAGATGTGACCTGAGCAAATTTCCATTTGCAGCACGATTTTAGAACATATACTGTCCTCGAATATTATGAATTACCTCCGATAGAACAACCTATTGACCCATAGTCAACACGGATTCAGAAAGTATCGTTCTTGTGAAACACACATGCGTCTTCTAATCAAATTGCGTACTTATGGAATATCGCCACAGCTGTGCCACTGGATTCGTGATTTCGTGACAGAAAGGACACATTACGTTGTAATTGACGGTAAGTCATCGAGTAGAACAGAAGTATTACAGGGCCCCTACTGTTCCTTATTTTTTATAAACGATTTAGGGACAATCTGAGTAGCTCTCTTAGACTGTTCGTAGATGATGCTGTCATTTATCGGTTAGTAAAGTCACCAGAAGATCAAAAGCAACTGTGAAATGATTTAGATAAGATATCTACATGGTGCAAAAATTACCAATTGACCCTTAATAATGACAAGTGTGAGGTCATCCATATGGCCACTAAAATTTAAACTTCAGTTACACGATAAATCAGTCAATCCTAGAGATCTTAAATTCAACTACATACCTAGGAGTAACAACTTCCATGTAGATGTAGAAGAAATGAATGAAACGAGATTCTGTGATTGATTAACCTGCCTGACTTCCACTTCTAAATTAGCAGGTGAATTTATCTTCTGTTTCTGAGACCGTTACCAGCCTCAGATCTCAACTCTCGTGGGGTTTCTGTTATTTAATAAGTGAATAAAAATGGTAGCAACAGGGAAAGGCTAGAGACCAGGAGTCGGACAGTTCAGTGAATTAATTAATTTATTCTGCCAGTATCACACAGGTAGGCTGTTTAATGAAACAAAACGGTTACTAATTCTTGCTGCAGTATAATACAAACAAAATGAGAGAAAAAATCGAAAACAACGAACATTTAAATAACTCGACCAGCCTTTTAAAGAGAGACAGTGTGCTGAGAATGTTTCCTGAAAGTATTTGTTAGTCATGAGAACAACAGACTGAGGCCAATGCAAGGGCGCCACAAATACAAAAGCGAGAGCATTTTAGTGTTCATTGCGCCTATCGCACGATATGCAAACAGTTGCATATTTCGTTAACTCACGACCAAATGCGATTACATCACCTTGATAGCGAAAACCTGATCTTTGGAACTGTGGAGATCATGTTGGTCAATGCGAATAAACACCAAGATCGAACATGGCGGCTACTTCTGTACGATAGACGATCGCAGAACTGCTCACCTATGAACTGCAAGCAACTGAGAGTGGTCACATCACTCACATCAGTTTCGGTTAACGCGAATTTCGCACTGGTGATTCTTACGCCGGGAAAACTAGTGAAGTGTTACCAACCTGATTCAGAGTACTGTTACAGTTAGTTCTGGCTCGCAAGGTCCGTTTTCACGGCTCGAAGGGTGGCGGCCTACCGTAGTGGCAACTCTACAGAGAGATCGGGTACAGGAGTGTCGTCCCACGAACGGACGTTGGCTCCCTGGAGATGAATTTAGCGTCTCCAGCAACCGTTGTGGCACATCGCCATCTTGTAAATTTTATTGTGTTAACTATCCCAGGATCATAGAAATTATTTTGTCCCCACGAGACGATAATCCTCTCATCAGGCAACCTGATGGTGACACTAGATTGTCGGGAAAAATTAGTTTCACAGGTTTAGTTGGTGGTTAATTTTATCAACTACCTGAGTATTAAATGCATCGAACTTAGTAATAACCCAAAACAAATTGTCATTTTTCATATGATTTGAATCCGTCATCAGGAAGTAACTACTTTTTTTTATTTATACTCTCTTTGTCATAAAGGCTGTCAATGTGGTTTATGACACCTTTGTGTTGGTCTGAGGAAAGTCTTATCTCTACAAGCACAAAGGAACTGCAGTCATGAGGGATAAAAAGCAATAGCAGTTGTATATAGTTTTTCCTAATTTCATCACTATGCGGCAGGATATTTTGCTAGTCACAGATCACAAGCCTCATACTGCACTATTTAATCCTTCATAGGAAATTGTTGACGGCATAGCGCAAAAGCAATGTTTGGTCGCTTCTTCTGTCGAACTATCGATATGAAATTAGGTCTTGCCCAACGGTACAACATGCAAATGCCGATACCATTTCTCGCTCACCTATCTGCTCTGATGAATCGTTCGACGAATCACAACATTCTTGCTTAAACATTGTCTCTTCCGTTTAGCAAACACTGGATTCATTTCCTATTGATTCTTGGCGGAATGCCCGATCTTCTCACCAGGACAAATCCTTGAGCCGCGGTGGAGTGGCCGAGCGCTCTAACGCATGTTGCTGAGGAGTATGCGGTTGCTCGTTGTCGGAGCTTCAAGACCTCCCTCAGGCATGGTTATGTGTGTTGTCCTTAGGTTAGTTTACCTTACTTTAAGTAGGTTGTAAGCTACGGACTAATAACCAAGCAATTGAGTCTGATAGATTTACAAACATTTGCACTTTTTTTTTGTCCGTGTAAGTTAGTTTAAGCAGGGACTAATGAACCGAGAAGTAAAGTCCCCAAGATTTATAAACATTTGAAGAAATCCTTAAAATTATTGAAATAATACAATTTCAAATGCTGGCCATACACTTAACGACGTATTTCAAATCACGTAGTGCACCGATATTTCGTGCAGAACAGTTTACCTCGTGTCAAAGTTGTGATTCTGTTTCACATGCATAATGCCCGCTTTTGTTGCTCAGTAACAGTGTCGTTGACCAGCGATGCAAGGGTTCGATTCGTGGCAGGGAACTGGGTGTTGTTTGTTGTCCTCATCATCACTTTCATCATCATCGACACGCAAGTCGGCAAAGTGTCGTCAATATAACATCCTGGCCACGAAAAGCCTTACGATCATTTAACTGCATGCCTAATGCACAAACGCGAGTGGCAATCCCAGAATCATTGCAACAGCAGGTGTTACATCTTCTACAAAAAGGTCACTTGGGAATTGTAGGCACCAAACAGCTCGCCTCAGTATTGTTGTGTTTGATTACACACACACACAAATTTAAAAAATTAAAAATTAAATTTTTTTTTCAAAAAATCAGAAGTTCAGAACCAAGAAGAATGTGATACACCATGGTAACGTTTACATATTGAGTATGCCGGACCATTTTGACAGACGTATTGGTTGATTATCTTAGATGCCTATCGCAAGTATATTTTTGTCATACCAATGCAATTCACAAATATCGCAAGCACTATCAAAGCAATAGCGTCACTATTTTCATTTGAAGGCTTGCCATAAGCAATTGTGTCTCATAATGTGCCGCCATTTTCTTGTAACTAATTTATACTATTCTGCAAATGTAACGTAATTCTACATGTTAGGATAGCATCTTTGTCACCAAAATCAAACAGCGAAGACGAACGTTTCTTTATTAGTTCTCGCATTCAAGACGCAAATGTCACAAGTGAGAAGCTCATATTCACGAGAAAATACATTAGCTACGCTCCTCTTTTGGTGTCGCACTTTACCTGCTTTTGACATTTAAATATCACAACGCCTTCACTGAAGACGCCAACGGACGTTATTGCACTTGCTTAAATATTCAAATGTTTGTAAATCTATCGGACTCAGCTGCTTGGTTATTAGACCGTAGCTTATAAACTACTTAAACTAAGGTAAACTAACCTAAGAACAACAAAAAGACCATGCCCGACGGGGACTCGAATCCCCGACGGCGAACGGCCGCGCGCACCGCAGCACGGCGCCCCAGGTGCGTACAACTAATCCGTCGCGGCGCACTTCTACATCTACATGAGATACTCTGCAAATTACATATAAGTGCCAGGCAGAGGGTTCATCGAACCACCTTTATACTATTTATCCCCCATTCCATTCTCGAATAGTGCGCGGGAAGAAATAACACCTGAATCTCTCCGATCGATCTTTGATTTCTCGTATTTTATTCTGATGATCTTCTCTACCTATGTATGTGGGAGTCAAGAATATATTTTTGCATTCGGAGGAGAATGTTGGTGATTGGAGTTTCCTAAGTTGCCCACGCCGCAGCGAAAAACGCCGTTGTCATTCTGATTCCCACCCCAGATTCTCTATCATTTCCGTGACGCCGTCTACCCTGTATCGTGACAATACAAAACAAGCTGCCCTTCTTTAGACTCTTTCGATGTCCTCCGTCAAACCTACCTGATAAGAATCCCAACCTGGACAGCTATACTCCATAATAGGACGGACAAGCGTAGTGTACGCCATTTCTTTAGTAGTTCTGTTGCCTGTTTTAAGGGATCTGTCAATAAAACACAGTCTCTGGCTCCCCTTTCCCACGACATTATATACGTGTTCTTTCCAGTTTAGGTCTGATGTAATAGTAATTCCTAGGTATTTAGTAGAGTTTACGGCCTTCAGTTCTGATTGATTGCCGGCCGCGGTGGCCGAGGGGACTGAGACGCTCCAGTCACGGTCTGCAGGACCATTACGGTCGGGGGTTCGAATCCCCCCTCGGGCGTGGATATTTGTGCCGTCTTTAGTATAAGGTAGTTGATAAGTAGTTTGTAAGTTTAGGGACTGATGACTCCGTAGTTAAGTCCCATAAGCTTAATAAACATTTGAACATTTTTTTTGATTGATTTATCTTGTAAACAAAGTTTAAAGGAGTTCTTTTTGTACTCCTGTGGAAAATTTACACTTGTGATTATTTAGCGTCAATTGCCAATTTTTACACCATAGTGATATCTTATTTAGATCGTTGTGCAGTTGCTTTTGATCTTCAGATGACTTTACTAGACGATAAATGACGGCGTCATCTACAAAAACCTGAGAGAGCTGCTTAGGTTTTCTCCCAAATCCGTTATATAAGTAAGGAACATCAGAGGACCAATAACACTACCCTGTGGAACGCCCGTTATCACCTCTGTTTTAGTCGATGCCTTACCACTGATTACTACAAACTGTGTCCTCTCTGACAAGAAATCCCCTATCCAATCGCAAATTTGGGGCGATATACCATAACCACGCAATTTGATTAAAAGCCGTTTGTGAGGTACGGTGTCAAAAAGCACCTGGAAATCAAGAAGTACGGAATCAGTTTGAGATGCCTTGTCGATAGCACTCATCACTTCGTGTGGGTAAAGAGCTAGTTGTGTTTCGCATGAACGATATTTTCATAGTGTCGATGAATGTCGACGCCAACCACCCTGCAACACTTGCTTAGTCTACAGCGCTGTGCCCCTTCTTCGGACTGCACGAAGAAGTTCCGTCTGAATGAAAAAAAATCACACTGACGTGTTTTACGGCCCACTTTACATTTGTAGTTTCATAAGTTTTTGCAAACATTTTGGACCAAAATAATAAAAAATTAATTAATAAGAGTGTCTGAAACCCTTTTAGGAAAAAAAGTACGTAGTGGGGGGTTCCCAACCACCGACCTTCAGCGTAAGTCCAACGCCTTGCCCACTACACTCAATCAAAAGAGGAGTCCTTTAATCTCATACTATTGATGGCCCTTGTTAAATGATGCTAATATGGCATTTGTAGATACTAGATTATCATTTATCGTACGAAGAACGATGCGTTATTGCTTTGAAATGACAACCTGTAAGTTACAATAAGAAAATCATCAAATACGCAACGCAAGATGGCGTATACCAGAGAGAGTTCTGGGCGACTAATGTCACGTGACATCTACGAACGGCTGGTTTTCGTTAATTCAATGGAGGGTGTCAAATCTCCGTTATTTTTGCAAATATGTCTCAACCGATGCGAGATATAAAAGAACATAAGGGAGCTAAGTTGTAGAGAATTTTCTCCTCTACCACTTAGGTTATTCAATATTCGTGTCAGATGAACAGTTAGTTTTCAATTACAATTACTTTACAAACGGCTTTTTTTGGTATAACTACCGTATTTTTTGTCCGAAAAATTTGAAAAATGGAGGTTCTGGTCTCTGGCAGCCTACAATCATGTCTGTAAAATTTGGCGCTGATCGGTTGAACAGTTCGTCTTAAAAACAGGGAAAACGTTACGGACAGACAGACATACATACATCCCAAAATCGCCGTTATTTTTGCAAATATCTTTGAAACGCTGCGAGATATGAAAAAAACATAAGAGAGAAAAGTTGTAAAAATTTTCTCTTCTACCATTTAGGTTATTAAAATTTCGTGGCAGATGAATAGTTATGCCGTGATTTTAATTTTAATTTCGATCTGTCAAAAGACGATCGCAAAGGCCCACTTTTAGTGTTACTACCGTTCCCTAAAGTGGGCCAATACAGTACAGAGTATACAGTAAACCATTTTAATAGGAATTATGCGTTGTATTCAGATTTTCTAGCTGGCCGCGGTGGCCGAGGGGACTAAGGCGCTTCAGTCACGGTCTGCACGGCCACTACGGTCGGGGGTTCGAATCCCCCCTCGGGCATGAATATTTGTGCCGTCCTAGTTCGTAAGTAGTTCATAAGTAGTTTGTAAGTTTAGGGACTGATGACCCCGTAGTTAAGTCCCACAGACTATACAAACATTTGAACTTTTTTTTTCAGAATTTCTAGGAGAGCGCATTATATAATTCGCGGCAGCACAATCACGCACCACCGTCATCAAAATCTTCTACGGCACCGCGACTTCAGTGATACTGCCATAAGCCCAGCTGTTACATATTTCTGAACGGCAGGGCGCCTGGCCGCCGGCAGGCCTCGGAGAGCAGCAGCTAGCCGGCTGCTGCCTGCAGGGCGGGCGCCAGCGGCACAAACCTCGTGTGGATGGATGTGGACGCCAGCCACCCTGCAACACCCGGCCCTTCAACGCCGCACGCCGTCGCTCCCACCAACATCGGCGCAGTCATCAGCCGACACCTACTGCAGCTTCCTCAATCGTTCACCCTGTGGCCTGGAGTCGCTGTGAGTCCGTTTGGCGGTTTTTCCGGCGCTCGCAACACGCAGTGCCAGGGCGCTGGCCGGTCTGCTCCTACACAGCTACGCGACCTGCCTTCTCATTCTTCACAGCACAGCCCTCCTTTGTAACGACAATTTATTTTAAACTACAAGCGATCCACCAGACCACTACGGCAAGGATGACTTACGCTGCGCTTGTCATATCTACTATTTGGGGTGAAAACTGTGCAGCGGTCAATGAAACGATCAACCATCAGGTAGCTTCTGACAGAAATTATAGGTTAAGGTGGTACAATTTCGATAAAGGTACAATTCCGATCAACGTAAGTTTTCGCGCCATATTTCTGTCTCGTAGTATCTCGTTGTGTCCAGTTGTAGAGTAGCAGGTTTCTACAGCTCCTCCTGTCTTTTCCAAGAATACACCGCGTTGCCGTAATGAGATATAAATTTTTTCCCTTTAAAGAGGTAAGTGAAGCTACTTAGTCTAACGCGGTCTTATAAATCATCTAGATAAGGGTGACTGGATTCGCTGATAAAATGCAATGTTTGGTACCACGAAGTATGCGTTGGCGCGTGACAGAAAAAGTGCTTTTTATGTGGAAGATGCCCGTAATCAAAATTGTACGAGGAAGTGATCACAATTGTACCTAGTGTGGTACATTTTCGATCGATTTTTCTCAATTCCGTAACCTTTTTATGTGTTTATACCAACATTTGTAACTGTTACATATACATTAAACATCCAAGAACAAGTGCCGTAGTTAAAGTTATTCCTTTTCTCAATTTATTTCCAGCTATAATAACATTTGTCCGAAATGATCGAAATTGTACCACCTTACCCTACTAGTCTAATGTCAGCGGGATGTAAACACGACTTTATCCATCAGATAAAAACGACATGGATATACGAAGCTTGTAGCGATCTGGCATGTCCAACATTAAGAAAGTTCAGCTCTTATATAGAGATAAATTTCGGATCATTATTCAAAGTCTGGAAGGATCTGAAATCAAAAGAACTAAGAAGATTGGAAGGGCCTGGAAGGATGAACATAAGCAACAGCATAGCGTCATATGAAGGAGAGCTGTAGACAGATGAAATTGTAGTCAAAGAAGAAATGAAACTGTAACGTCATCCAAAGTGGTTAATTTGCGAATAAAAATAAAGAAATTAAAATTTTTAATGAGCGTTCTACATATTCAGATTAGCGTTCTGATATTTGTGGTGATAACTGTGACAGTTCACACATCTCTATGACAAGTCAGCTATGATGATCTTTGTCATGTTCGAGTATCCATAAGACACCAATGATCTGCTTGGCTATCAATGGTTTCAGGTGATTGGTTTGATTCCAGAAAAAGAGAGTTCGTCATATCATTCGAAGATCAAAGATGTATACAAGTATTTATTCAGGTATGAGTACAAGTAAACTTTCCGCAGAGTGTTTGCTGCTATTAATCGAGTTTTTATTATCTGGCTATTTCAACAGCCGGTTAATACAAAAACGCTCGCCACCGGAACGATGTTTCACAGTTGTGAGAAACGATTTAGAGCGCAAAAATACTTCGAATTCCTACAGAACTTCAGGAATTCCGATATGATCGTAAAGTCTGTTGCTCATAACAATATGAAATGCTTTTTAAGGATTACTGAATATTTTATGTAAGGGAGTTTGTTATGTTAGACTTTAATGAGTGTGGTAATAATTTCGACACGCAAGTTATTGTAAGGTGGATTTAACAAACGTAAATAACTTAATTACGTGTTTCCTTTTATTTGCAATACATTGGTGTTAATTTACATCTGGATTGATTGCCATAAAGAGTAGTTTTCTCTATCCATTTTGAATAGTTGAATGACTATACTGGTAAGCGACTAGTTTGCCCACAAGAGAGGTACGTCATCTGGCATGCATTCATATCAAGCAGGATGTAATTCAGGTTGTTTGGATACTTTTGCGTTTGATAGTACATCTTCTGACAACATGAACTTCCTATATGTATGCTTTCATGGTGTTCCGTTTTCTTTCTGAAGATGAGTGTATTAATTCGGTAATCTATTGTCAGAGTAATGAGATTATACAGCAGTACTCTTTCACGTCATGTAACTTATAAGTGACATGAATGCTCTTACGTTGACTTGAACAAATACTATTGTTTGATGTGAGATTTGGGTAGGAAGTTTTTGGATTGCCGACCGGAGTGTTAACTGAAGTTGACATTTACCCTGAGTTGTTATTGCACGACGTCTTAACCTGACGACAGCAGTGTATTTCAGCTGCTGCCATTTTACCTAGTTTCTTTCAATAATGGTAGCTTTAATGCCATACAAAACACTAGCGACAAGATGCAAGACATTAATAGAAGTTGTTGAGTATGTGACATGCAATTGTGATTAAAATTACCTGAGGAAGGTTCTTAATCAGAATACATCCACAGGGAAGTATTATTTCTTTTGCGTTCAGCAGCTGAGTACTTTTCTGAACTACGTTGCTTACGACTCCGGTCCGCACGTGTAGCCAGCTTCCTTGTCGGTCGATCGAGTTGTTTGGCTCCTGCAGCTGTACGCAATGGGAAAACTTCCGAGCGTGTTAGCCAATAGTTTTATGTCTGTTCTCGGAACTCTGAACGTTGGATAACTCTGAGTGCCTCATCCAAAAACGTTCGCGCTTGAGTACGCACTTATTTGTGAGGCGTCAACCGAACGAATAGCACACCTGTTAGGGAAGCAGGATACCACTGCATGTATTGTTCATTGGCATGCACTCGTAAAAATGAACCAGGCATTTAAGGTCTGATACTCTGTAACAGTAAGATTCTGATTAAAGCTGTGTTGGATGTTTCTGTCGGGGCAGACACATTTACAACCCATGGTCGTCATTTCTGTCCCACAATGAAGTGCGTGTGGTGGTGAGACGCATTTTACATTAACATTTAACATTTAAATACTTCACATTGGAGTGATTTGCCACAATAAGAGAATATACAAAAATGCTAATCTGATTCCTACATACAGTAGATGTTTATTGTTTATATGCATATAAAATTATTTTAAAACTGGCCATAATTTATTATTTGGTTCATCTAGCAGATAGCCAAATTAAAATCATGATGGTGAACCAAAGTTGTTGGGTGTTCACTGTCTACATGTAAATCATCTCATCTTGTACTTATTTACAATTGAAATCCAGTACCTGAAAATCATATAAATGATCAGTACTAAACAAATTACATTACATTATGTTTCTCAACTATCAGAGTTCAAGTTCAATTCTGACAATTATATAGGCAAACATTACATGAAAATTATCAAGTATACGTTAATTGCCTCAAAAAGCACAGAATTCAAATTAAGGATTTGCTGGATTTTATAAGCTGCACATTACTAAATATGTTACCATTTTGCATATGGTATGTATAAATGTATGATGCACGAAATTAAATATCCGTAATGATATACTAAATTCTCGGAATAATGTACACTGCAAGAAATTATATGTCTGTAATGGTATATTGAATTCTGTGAATATGAATATTTTAACATTGATATTGCCTTGGTATGCGATTTTTTAAACTTGTGTTAATTTTTTATTTTAACTTGTATTTAACTTTAAGAAGTATTTTTATCTTATTATAGAGGGTGTGCAATGTATTCAGTGTTACAATTACTACCTTCAGCAATCTGTTTAAGGATATACAATTCTTCTATTCCATTTAAAGTTTTATAACTCTGAAAATAATGAATTGGAAAAAAAATCCCCTTTTATTCCAGTATGAATAACGTTATTCTGCTGCCCTATAGATAGTGAATTAGTGTTCAATACTATTATTGTAATTATAACATCTAAACAGTTTGATGCTTTTATAAACCACATAATAAGAAAGTAAAATGCCAATTTGGATGAATGTTATGTATTATAACTTTAAATGGTTTAACATCTAGGGATTCATCATAAGTAATGAGTGAGTCAACTACTTCACAATTGATGACTTTCTTACCTATGTCAGGATTGGTCATAAAATTTAGAGAAACAACTGCTGTCATGCCTGTCATTGATTTACCCATACCAAGAACATCTTTCTGAAAGATACCTTTGGTCATTTTGTGTTTGATAAAATAATACTTCATAATAGTAAAAGTTTCTGTTGTTGAGATATTGGTGCACCGAGTCTTGTCATCTGAAACAAACACCACAGGTACATTTATTTTGTAAATTTGTGCAGCTAATTGAAACTCTTTTATGGGATTGAGTTTTGCTTCAGAAAGTTTTCAGGATTCTATTACATTTCTATGATAGTCAGGTTCTATAGTCTATAATGGACCAGAGGTGGAATTTGGTTTTATCTAATTTTATCAGACACCTTAATTTTCTCAAAAAAATTTCATTGGACACTTAATCATTTGGGAAAATGAGAACTTACCATTTTCGTAATTTCTTGTTCATTTCTCTGAAATGTGGGTGTTTGTTCTATCGTGATCTCTACAACATTATTTTCAGTAAACACTCTAAAGTTTTACAAATGTAAGCTAGTTTATTTACTATGATGGAAGTTCTCCTTTATCTGATTTTTGTAATTATATCAGTTTTGTATACGAATTTTTCGTTTTTTAAACTATTTTCAATTCACTGTTCATTATATAAAATTTTTCCTTCTTCAGAACGGAGACTTTGCCTTTATGTGTCATTGGAAAATTTGGACTTTTCGCATTTGGCCAATTCAGTTGGAATGATAACATCAAATGTTCTTTGTTTACGGTTATCTGATTAATAAGTGGAAGTAGACTGTATTTCACGACTTTATTCATCAAACAATTCACAGAATTATTAAACTGACTGTTATTAAAATTAAAACTATATGGTAAAGCTTAAGCACATCATTAGATATTCTATGATTAATTTATGCTGTTGTACTGCTAAACAAAATAATGGTTTTCATAAATATTTTTCCATAAGTCCTTAAACTGACCACCACAGATGTCATCATCAACAGAGGGTCATGTTCTTCATACAAGGATAATAAGGAATTTTTCAGTCATTTTTTTTTATTTCGAAATCTAACACTAGAAGCAGAGAGAATGGAGAATGAATCGAATGTCCTTAAGCAGATCGCTATAGCTAATAATAACAGCAATGAATTTGTTGCTTTTATTCAATACAATAATTTTTTTATCAAAATTCAGATCAAGTGATAATATAAGATAAATGCAAGGTTACAAAAATAGGCTACCAAGATAATATCTCAGTTCAAATCAAAAAAACTATCATAAGTACAGAACTTACCATAGCATTCTGAACAAATGCTTTGTTCTAGCCTCAATTAACACATAACAAAGGCAATGATCTAAAAAAAATTTAAATGATGGAGTATGTAAAATAATTTGTACATTTTGAAACTACAGTTACATATCTCATGCAGTCCTGAATGGTATTCTTAGATTTGATGAACATATATCTGGGATAGCCAGTAGTAAATGCATCTACAGTCAACACATTCTAAATTTCCTCTATACAGACTATGTGTACCTACTAATTTTGTTTTACATAAATGCTACTAGTTGTTCACCTCTTGTATTATCATTTTATGTATTTTATTCCTGTGATATCATCTCTGTTACATATTTGTCAACATATACATTAAGTTTGTACTAAATATTACGGTATTTTATAACTCCCTCATTAAAGCACTCTAGCTTGTAATGATACACACACATTTTACATAACACAAATGCACCACTATACTGAAAGTATAGTTTCATTTTTCTATTGTGACTCCAGATTAATTTGATACGAAATCAAGTGCTTTCTTGATATATGTGTGTATCTTACGTATACATAAAGCGAACGCTAAGTTTTCATATGTATTTTCCTTGTAGATAATGACATTGACACCTAACCAAAACTAGAGGAACGTAGTGACATACCAAGCGGTCTGTTTTATGCATTATATAGCTTGTTAGCAGCTAATTACGTACATAAGTAGACAAAACATATTACATATCGATCCCATATCATTCTAATGGTTATTGGTTGTCGCCAGGCTCACCGAGGCGAGTTCATAGCATGTTTCACCGATCGTGTAATGTGTATCGTTGGTGTGGGTACCAAGACTGTGGTCCTACCTAAAAATCTTTGCACATCTTTGACTCATCAGGTATCGTCGATGAGGTTCCCAAGGATGGCGACTTACCGACCATCGATGCATGCTTATTTTCACCAGAAGACCTCGTAGGGGGCAGCTCACGTTTCAGTAAACCTGCTTATTACTTATTTATTTGATATCTTTTTTGTGATGTAAAACTTTTCTTTTTTAACGTAAAAGTATTGTTACTTCATGTTTAAAGGTAAATGTTCTTAACAAAAAGGTATATAATACAAGTTCTTCACTTTACGAAATTAAATCTCACGGCTATTGGCTACCAATGGCGTTATTCCAAGAACGGTGGGCGGCGGTTCTTCTATTGAACTTCCAGCAGCCAGGCTAAACTCGCTTTATTTGATACTGATCTTTTTGGAGTACGTGTGCGTGATGTGCGGAAACGCCGCCGACTCCCATATTGAGATTCAGCAATAGGTGAGAAACCGCGCATACGCCTGTCACGAGATACCCGACGATCCTCCTGCATTAAGACCTCGGGATCAAACCGCTTCAAGTAAGAATCCGGCAGAAGAGCAGACAGGTTTTTAATAAAGCGCGGAACTCCCGCAATGGGTTCTTCAGGAACCTGCGATAACGGGAACACTTCAGGACGACAACAAGTTGTGTGATCTGCTGCGGGAATAACTCTCTCGAAACAAATTCACGAGACACCATGATCACGACACCACAGGGCAGTCCGTAAAAAGAGTTTATCTGAAACAACATGGAAAGCTTAGCAACAACATATTGAACTTAATTTACGCAACATTTAGCCAGGAACACTGTTAAGATACTGGCAATGGCAGTGCCCGTATCCAGCACTGTTCTCTATACAGCACATTTGAACCTGATTCACTACGGTCCCACAGTCTTCAAGGTTACAACATTTGTGCCTTTAGTCCTACTTGTTCCTAACATCCAGTTTGAATGTAAATGAAGCATTATATTTTTGTTCCTATTCGCAGAACAGTAAATCTGAAGATGATTTCCTTTGTCAACCGATACCAGTCGTCTTACAATAAAATAAAAATTAATGCGATTAAGAATGTATATATTTAAATAAGTTAACAGAGTATAAGGAGGAAAAAGCAGCTGACCGAAATTTCGGAAGTGGATTTCACTGCAATTAACACCCCTTTGTTGTAATTGTTTCTGCTTCATCTTTTGTATTATTTCTTCACATTCTCTCCCCTGTGGGACAAAATTAGCCTTCCTTCTATGTGCTGTTTCAATGTTCTGCTCCAATTTTGTCTGATAAGGATTCCACAAAGCGGAGCAATGCCCCAAAAGAGAACGGACAATCGTAATTTAGCAAGTATCTTCCAGTAGTTCTGTTGCATCTCCAGTTCCGAGAGTAATACATATTCTGTGGTTCGGAGTCAACATTTTTACTTGTTTTTCCTATGGAAGTAGGTCGTAACTGTACTTCCTAGGTATTTAGTCTAAAACCTTAGGGTTTAACGTCCCATCGACAGCGTGGTCATTAGAGATGGAGCTAACGTTCGGATTTTTGGGTAAGGATGAGGGAAGGAAATCAGCCGTGCCCTTTGAAAGGAACCATCCCGGCATTTGCCTGGAGTGATTTAGGGAAATCACAGAAAACCTAAATCTGGATGGTCGGAGGTGGATTTGAACCTTCCGAATACGAGTCCAGTGCGTTACCGCTGCGCCACCTCGCTCGGTGTATTTAGTATAGTTTACATTAAATTTATTTATATTTTACAACGAATTTTAAAGGATACCTTTTAGTATTCATGTGGATGAGCTCACACTTTAAATTATTTAGGGCCACCTACCAATTTTCGCACCATACAGATATCTTGTCTAACTCTGTTTGAAGTATATTTTCAACTTTTTAAGTTTTACTAGATGATGTCTTCCGCCACGCGGAGCGGCAGCACTTTAAGGCGTCTGCCGCTCCATCGTAGATCCCAGTCGCCTCTCGGGCAGGGGTGTGTGTGTGTTGCTCTTAGCAAAAGTTAGTTTAAGTAATTAGTAAGCCTTGGAACCGATGACCACAGCAGTTTGTTCTCTTATGTCTACGAAGTTTTGAACATATTTTTCTTATATTTTACATTAAAATCTGCAAACAATCTAAGAGGGCCACTCATATTTTGTCCTAAGTCATTTAAATAGCTATGTAACAACAGAGTTTCTATAACATTACCTTGGAGAGCGCTTAATGTCACTTCTGTTTTATTCAATGCCCTTCTATTAGTTACTACGAACTATAAACACTCTGATAGGAAATCACGAATAAAATAAAATAACTGTAACGATATTATATAAGCACACAATTTGTTTCAAAGCCGATGATGAGGTACGGTGTCAAAAACCCTGAGAATATATATAAATACTGAATTAATTTCGGATCCAGTATTTACATTATTCATCACTTCGTGTGAGTAAGGGAAAGTTTCGTTTTCAAGAATGAAATTTTCTAAATCAGTGTAGCCTATGGTTCAATAGATCGTTCTGTTCCAGGTAATCGGTAATATCCGAATATGGTATATGTTTCAAAATCCGGCTGCAAATCGATGTCAATGAAATAAGATTACTCCTATGGCTATTCTTGATTATTCGTGTGATCTCTGCAATTTCCAGTATTTGGGTTCGAATCTTCCATTGAGCGAATAGAAATGAAGTTACATGAATCTTAAGTATGGAGCTGTCGCCTCAGTGAACTATTAAAGGAAGCAATCAGTTCACAATATGTTCTGGAAGACTTATATGTATTAATCGATTAAAGACACTTCATTATTCCGAGTTTATCTACTTCTTGGTTACTCATGTTGGTTACTGAACTACGAATTCAGGTCTGTTTAGTTCGTATTATTTGTAGATTTCTGAAAGCTGTGTTTAGCAGCTCTATTTTAATAACACTCTTGTTTCTAGTATACTTTTACACATAACCAGATTGCCTTCCTATTTTTTGTCAAACGTAGAGACAGCGTTTAGTTATAGATAGTACGTTAAGCATATCGCATTCAACTCCGTGCTAGATTTCGAGTTTCCGCAAAGGTTCACAATCTAGAGATTTTGTGTTCCCTTAAATTTGTCTACTTTAGAATTTTATGATTTTGTATGTGTAGTGAGAGTGGTCTTTAGTTAATTTATTAGGTGTAAATCTGTCAACTCCTATTGATAATCATACTTTTAATTTAAATCTCAGATTATCTTCCTCCAAAGTTCTAATTCTGAAGGAGTGGAGATTGTCTCTGCGAAAGGCCTGAAGCACAGTTTTCTGTGCTTTTCAAAATATCTATTTTTCGTTTAGTTTTGCTTGATTTTGAAGTTTCAAAATACAGTCTCGCTAACGACAACCATGTCCTCATTAGTCCCTGTATCCGTTCTGATGGTCCTTATGAGTTCAGTGCAGTTTGTTGCTAAGATGTGAAGTTTGATTTCACAACCATTTACTATTCGAGTGGCATCGTGAACTAATTGCCCGAAATAATTTTCAGAGAAATCGCCTAGCACATATTTTTTGTGTACCTCTACACTTAAACGTGTACTTTTTCAAACGGATCAGTAGTAAATTAAAGTTCCTATCAAATATAATATTATGAATGAGATACTTATTTGCAGTACATCTGTTTCATATGAATAGGGTGGTCGGTAAAAGGAACGAGTTATTAATTTATTACAGTTGTCAAGTATGACCCCTATCCACACTAGCTCACGGGAGCAATCAACTTCAGTTTTAATACATTATAAAACAGTTTTTGAGGGCGAGGAAAACACCCTCACCTTTTCAAAATTTTCCGCTCAACGTGCGTCTGGCTTTAGCTATCTCTCACAAGCTATAACTATTTGCGATTATGTGCTTTCTATTAATGTTTGGAGTTTTGGCACTGTCTCAATACAGATTTCACAATTTACAACAGTTACACCAAGTTTCCGTAGATCCATAATCATGCACCCTTTGAGACAGACACCTTGTGTATCTTTTCCCGAGACACTCTTTCCTAAATAAGGCCCGCTTTGCTGTAATGTTCAAAGCGGCTGTGAAAACCAAGTGGAGCCCATGACGGAAGAATACCCAGATTTCCTGATTTTATTCAGCCAGTATTTAAGAATAACAGCACTCAGTGACTTGAAAGAAATTTTCACCATTAACGGAACTTATTCTCACTGACACCACCCGCAGAAACATGAAAGGAAAAGAAGTATATCGTTTTCTAAACTGACGCTGTTGACACGGTATATCTACTGCATAAGCCATAACGCTCTGATTTGTTATTTCGATCCTACTACCTGTAGACGCTACACATTTTAGAAACAATGTTCCCAAATACCACTCAATGCGCTTACGAAATTAAATTGTGGTACGCAGGTCCGGCACTCTTAAATTTGGCGGCCCATTCATTCAGCCCTCAAGAAAACAATAATGTAGGTGATATATTTTGAAATAAAGAAAGAACGATTTTAGAAATTTCAAAGTAAAGAGTGCTTACTCATTGTATAAATAATAAATTTAAAATTTAGCCTTTCGAGCTATATATATGTATAATGTTTATTATCTCATATGGAAGCAGCTCCTTCGTGCTCTGTGGAGATAATACTCCGATTTGTTAATATATGTTGAAAATTCGTGTTCTTCAAACTATTTTTAATTTGTTTGAGCTTGCTGAAAAATATTTTCTGCAGCGGAAGCAGAAGCTGTAATCCTAAGGAATATCCTTAAGTGAAGCTGGGATAACCTTCTTCCAGTTTATATTTATATATTAAACATAATGTGGATGATGCAGCGGCATCTAGCAAGGCTTTCTCCATTACATGTATACGGTGTTTCAAAGGTTCAAGTAACTAAGGAATGACGTAAAACAGATAAAATGACGATAATACTACAGTTTTGAGGTACCCTCTAGGAATAGAATTAATATCATATAATCTTACCTGACGTTCTGTTTTTATTATTGGCAGCAGTCTTCATGGAAGACGAATCCAGATTTAGTGTTTGAGGGTACACCTACTTTCTTTTTCTTCTTGCTTCTGATATTTTACTGTACGTCATTCTACTCCGTTTGTAACCATTTATTATTATAGAAGTTATTGAACAAATTTAAATTCTCAAAAGCATAACAACTGAAATCAATACAACAGAAGATACTGGTATGCTACGTGAGAAGAAATGGTGACGGGAGGGGGTGGGCGTATCATGTCTGCGACTATTTGCCTGTCAGCTACGAGGAACTTTAGTTTTATTCAGTGATACCGGTTTTTGATTCATTTATTTTACGTGTATATAGTTCAATGATAATTATTTGTATTAAAATATATCAGTTAGGAATAATATTTACTTGCCGCGTGGGAGTAGCCGAGCGGCCCCCCGCATTGGAGATTCGAATCCTCCCTGGGCATTATTGTTTGTGTTGTCTTTGGTATAAGTTAGTTCATAAGTAGTTTGTAAGTTTTGGGACTGATGACCCAGCAGTTAAGTCCCATAAGCTTCACAAACATTTGAATATTTACTTCACCTAGAAATGAAACTGTGCCCAGAATTAGTCCCTTCTAAATTCTGCTACCCGTTACAAGTATGGTGTTGGATTCTACCCAAAGAAATAAGCGTGGGAGACCACGTAAAAAGCGGATAAATAGTATTCAACAATAAATGGGGAAACGAAGACTGGATGAAGGGGAGTGGACAGACAAGAAACGGTAGCGCTTAGGATGCGAAATGCGGCAATGATGTTGCAATTACTCGATTGTGTGTGTGGCGGGGGGGGGGGGGGGCAGGGCTTAAACGTAATATTCATGGTTGCTACTGTACTTTAAACTGTGCAATAACATCTTTAAACGTTTCGATGCATTCAGAAATCGTCCCATAGACCGTAAGTTTTGAAAAGCTACAAATTTAAAGTGTAGAAAATCTAATAGTATACGTTTAAGAACAAATCAACCATACAAGATAAAGTTACATTCCGACGTTGCAGCAGCAAAATGTTAGTTGAAAGTACCCGTGTACATCAATATATGCGCTACATGCGCTCTGTCTGTCATATGACGTTTGTCATACTTGGCGTCAGTGTTGTTTACAATTTCAAAGTGCACCTATAAAAAAGGCTTCCTGGAGGCTTCAGTTATAACAATCAGACGTTCCTCTCCGTCGAATCTCAGAATAAACAACGAAGAGTTACCGGGATCGATACCCGGTGCCTCCACCAAACAATGTCGCGTTGAAATGGAAGCAGGCTTGACTTCGAAGGCAACTGAACACAGCACTTATACTGAAAGAAGGTTTATTTCGAACTTAACATACACACAACACTAACTGCCTCTCGGGCAGAGTGCTCTGCTATTTATACACAGACAGAATGTACCAGAAATTAGAAGAATAGTTAACATAAGAAACAAGTAGAATTTATAAGTGAATATAAAAAGGATGTAGAACATTCTGGAATTATTAATTACACAGAAATAAATGTTTGCTGGTGAATGGGACTGAACCGGCGACCGTCAGCACCGCAGTCGGTGACGCTATCCCCTGTGACACGCCGGCAGTCGGTTTATGTGGTTCCTCGCGGCAATATTGTGAGGTAAAGAGAAGATGTTTAAATCTCCTATTGCGCAGTTGTAACGTACAATGGCAACCATATAAATTACTTTTCCACATTTTTATGTCTTCTACTTTTTCGACAAAATGTGCTCAGAATAATGACAACTTAGTTTCTTTCGGAGGGTTTTCACCACTAGAAAGGTCGTATGAGCATGTATTAAAAATATGTGACTCATATATCGACTTAGACTGTAACATATTCGTAGTATTTAGGAATCGGCTAGTGGACTGTATGGAGACGTAGAGTATCAATAAGAAGAATAGTGGACATAATCCTTCTCAGTTTTCCTCCATGTCCTTACATAATCGTAAATTGTACCGAAACACTAATGACGCCATCGTGAACGGCACGTTATTCTCTATACCAGATTCTTAACTGCGGTTTAATTTTACTACGTTGATTGTAATGTCGAATGAGATTACGAGGCGCGTCCAGAGAGTAAGTTCCGTTTGGTAATAAAATGAAGTTGTACAGAGATACAGAAGAAATTTTTATTGCACAAAATTCTACAACTCTTAAACTACTTTTCCACATAACTGCCGAAATTTTGTAGGCACTTGACACAGCGTGCCACAAGTTTTTGTATGCATCCTTCACAGAAGGTTGCCGCCTGTGTATTCAACCATGTGGTAACAGCTCTTTATCATCATTGAAGTGTTGACCACCAAGGAGAGAGTTTAGGTGTAAGAAGAGATGAAAGTCGCTAGGAGAGAGGTCCGAGCTGTATGGAGGATGATCAAACAGGTCCCATTGAAATTTCCGTAAGAATTGTTTGGTCCGGCCGCGGTGGGCGAGGAGACTGAGGCGCTTCAGTCACGGTCTGCACGGCCACTACGGTCGGGGGTTCGAATCCCCCGTCGGGCATGGATATTTGTGCCGTCTTTAGTATAAGATAGTTCATAAGTAGTTTGTAAGTTTAGGGACTGATGACCCCGTAGTTAAGTCCCATAAGCTTAACAAACATTTGAACATTTGAATTTGAATTGTTTGGTCACATTCGCTGTGTGAGGTCAGGCATTATCGTGAAAAAAAAAATCTTTTGACAGTAATCCTCTTCTTACACCTTAAATCTGTTCTTGGTGGACAACACTTCAACGATGATGACGAGCTGAAAGAACATGTTACCACATGGTTGAATACACAGGCGGCAACATTCTATGAAAAAGGCACACAAAACGTTGTGCCATGCTATGACAATTGCCTAAAAAATTTCGGAAGCTATGTAGAGAAGTAGTTTAATAGTTGTAGATTTTTGTGCAATCAATATTTTTTCTGTATCTGTTCCCGTTCGTTGTATATAACCAAACGGAACTTACTTTCTGGACGCGCCTCGTATTTGGCCCTTGCAGAAATGAGCTCATACGAATAAATGCTACATTCCTTTTGACTGTATCCGTTTTGTGAACTTTCGTCAGGAGAAGGTAGAGAAAAGGATGGGGTGGAGTGAGAGAGAGGGGGAGGGCGTGGTGGGGAGGTGAGAGACAGCGACGGGAGAGGGGGACTTTCAACTTTTGGTGTATTTGTCAGTTGTAGGGCGCGCACAATGGAGGGATGTCGGGGGCGGGTGTCACCAGAGCGGCCTTTGTCATTTTGAAGCTGGGCCTGCAGACGCAAGTTCGCCGTCGGGAGCACGTACTGCGTCCGGCGTCACGAGCAGCTTCAGATTGGTTCGGCTGCCCTAACGAGGAGTCGTTAATTCTGACAGCCTGGGCAGAAGGAAGCGTGGGCTGCAGGTAGAATGCGGCCGCTCTAATTGCTGGGGGAGCAGTTAGAGCCGTCTAATTCCTCTCTGCGCTGCAGGTTTGTTTCACTTCAGGGGGAGCCGGCGCCCGCCACCCTCGCGACAACACGCAGCCGAAACATTTCAGGCGCGCCCGCCGAGTAACAAAGAAGATCTTATCGTTATCGCGCGCCGAGGAAAAGCCCGCGGTGAGAGAGAAAGTGCGAGAAGGTGAGAGGCAACAGGGAAATGGGGGATTACAGAGCGAGAGGAGAAAAGAAGATTGGGAGTCTGTGGGGGAGACGTGTGTGAGATCGAAGCGTGGGTCGTGCTGGAAGCGGAGTAGCAAAGCGTCAGTACAAGACTTGTTAATCAAAATTTACTATTCTGAAACAAATGACCAGTTTCTCGTATTAAGCACTAACTCTGGTAAAACGGCTGCATCTGCAGCAAACTATCGTCTGGCGGTCGCTAAATGATAACTTTTCGAACTTTTGGTAAGGTGAGCGCTTAACAGGCGTCATATTTTTAATAAAATAATCCTTAACCATCATCTGTTTTATTAAATCCTCGAAATCCACTAGTTTCGGTCTAGGACCATCATCATAAACAACTAAACAAGAGTACAGAATAAAATAATTAATTTACACAATAAAAAAGAAAGTAAGAAGCAAAATAGCACACATAGGATAGAAAAGTGGGAATATCAGACTGCTTTGTGTTATAAATACTTACAAGGTATACCCGTCACCATTAATACCCCGAAATGTCTCCATAGGTGTTAAATGACTGATATCATTTTTATATATGTTATAATGAGGGTTCATTTTGATGTTGTATTACATAGTTTTGTTACAACATTGTTACTTCCTATATCATGTGAAATACACTTTAAGAATACCAAACCCTTGGTTTTCATGCATCATGTTGACTGATATCAAATATTAGTTTCTTTCCTACAAATTTTAGATATCTAAATATACCTCCTTATCAATACTACATTATGCAAAGTTCAAGCTTTCGTACTTAAATTAACATTAATTATGCTAAATCACAAGTTATATGATTTTGTATTAACTTTTGATAGATTATTATATCTCTATATTAATACTACCTTTTTGTGTTTAATACCAGTAAATGAAACTTAGAAATACTGTCCTATTAACAGCTAATCTATTAATTCACTTGCATTTTGTAGTCGTTTTACTTTATCTTTAAAGGCTATGTATAATCCCTTGTTTACCTTGTTTATTACTTTCATTAATCGTAGCAACAATTTTGTGTATTCCACAATTCATTTTTACTTATTTTATTATAACTACATTGCTTTGTTAGTTGTGGTTGGTCAATTTTTCTACATCATCATATAAATTTTTTCTTGAGATGTCATTCCTTTAACACACAGCTACCATCATAACAGCCAAGAGCCAGTAACTGTCTGTTTCAAAGCTCTCTAAGGAATTGTCATCTGTCTTGTTACTAAAATAAGAAAAACTGCGATATGTCTCTGTAAACACTTCCCTTGTCTAAGTGCATTATGGTTGTGGTGTTTGTGATGTATCTCTTAATGCATATTTTTATTTCCACTATTATGTTAACTACTGTTACTCCGAATTATGTACAGCATATGTAGAGTGATTATAAACTGTATTTTATATGCTATACAGTAATCCTTGTTTTATAGCTAAATATTCATGATGTAATATTACTGGCTTTTGGTACTACTATTCTGACTTATTCTTCTAAAGTCAAGAACTCTGTGCCTATAATCCCTTTATTTAATTGTACATCACAATGCTATATTTCTTGACATTGTTATATCCACGTATTAATAATGTGCAGAAGTGACATGTTTCCTCATGTCTATGCCATTATAAGCAACCTATGCTATAACACGGAATATTTATCATTATGATTTGAAACTTCATGGTCACGATTTAGTTATGTATATGTTACTTGTTATTTTCATAATTCTATAAATTTTATGGCTACTACATAAGATAGCCCCCATGATTCGAATTCCTTTGTATTAAATAAGTATCCTCAAGTCCAAGTTCCCACACTTTATTATTTAAATCAGGAAGCATTTCAGTTCCAACATTGTATGAAATTAAAATTATTGCCCTTACTGTCACTGTAAGCATAGTATCTACTATGCTACAGTTTTTCACAACAATTAAGACTCTATGTTTATGATCTACTCCATACTGGTATTTAATGTATTCGTAGTTTTACTCTTCCTATCGGATATACGACTCAATTTGCTCAACAGTGGGATTAAGAAGGTAGTTTATAAAATAATCAGTCTTCTTGTAATCTAAACCTTTTTAAGACGATGCTCACTAGTAAGACAATATATTTATGTAGATAGCATTTAATGTTAGAAGCTGTGACAATGTTTAATTGTATTACTATTTGTTGATATACACTTTTCATATACACCCGATTTTTCAAAAGTTGTTAATCACTGCATTTTGTAACTTTGTCTACCTAGGCTGTAACCAAAGATGTTCCGTCAAAGATATTTCACACCCATTAAAATGACTCCATAATTGTATATTCAATTTCGATAGCATAGATTCTGATGGTGTTTGAATCTTGCAATTAGCACAGTGCACTCCTTAGTATTCGTAGTCCATTGTCGTATTTTATGTTTGTTTTGACTGCTATGATAATCTAGTATGACGTTCGTAATTTTAGTGAAAGTGACTCCTGCTGTTTTCAGCCAAATCTATTTTATTTAATGCTGTTGACTAACCTGTTTTACTGTCTTATAAGTGGTTGGTGTTTTTTTTTTTTTTTTTTTTTTTTTTTGAGGGCACTAAACATCTAGGTCATCAGTTCCTACCTTATAAGTACTTATAACACAAACTAATCTGATACTTCCACTTTTCCATCCTATGTGTGCTATTTTGCTTCTTACTGTCTTTTTTATTGTGTACATTAATTATTTTATTCTGTACTCTTGTGTAGTTTATTTATGATGACGGTCATGGCTCGAAAATAGTCGATTTTAAGGATTTAATAAAAACAGCTGATGGTTAAAGATGCATTTTATTAAAGATAACTTTTCGAGCTCGCTTGGTTTCCTTCGCAACAGGGCGCTCATCCACATTACGCGGAAGATGCAGTGGCAAACTACTTCCTCACAGAATCTTTGAATAAAGCTTAGACGTAACTCAGGCTCCTGCACAAATCCCCTTTAATTGTCTCGCAGAACTTCAACGTTAATAATCAGTGCTCCCTGTCCTGTAGCAACAAGTAGTACCTAGTTAGATTAATAGATTGAAAAGTAAAAATAGATCAAGTTTGCCTTTTAATGTTGATTAATATGGCGTGCCAGACTTCTAAATCCCATTTCAGTGCAACAGCCTCCGTCGTTGACTTTACTGATGCGATGGTGTCGTAGTCAGAGGGAGTGCCGTTCCCTGCTATCAGTAACATCCAGCTGCTTCGTTGTGAGTGCATTCGCAACATCCTCTATGCAAAGAGCTGAGAAAAGGTTACGCCCATCAAATTGAAATCCCTGACTTTGCGTTCACATACGAAAAGGACTGATTCCGTACCTTCTGTATAGAAGGAAGTTATTTCCGTATGTTTGAAAGATCATCAATTTTTTTTTTTCTTCTGTTCTGTTCGTAACAGACAGCGAAACGTTCCTTTGACAGAAAAATTTGAAAAGTTACTCTGAAAATTGGAAAAATAGGTATCCACAGTTCTTTTTTGGTTTGTTTGTTATGATCATGGAAATGTTTACAGAAAGTACAAAATTCTGGATAATTATAAATGAAATTCGCCAAAGCGCAAAACTCATACTTTGAATGCACTCTCGCTGAGAGCTGATCATAAGAATGACATAATTCAGAGACCACAATGGTATTTTCTATATATACGTATTTTTTCACAGAGAAAGTGCCTCTACTCCACAAGAAGCCATATGGGTTACGGTACCTAATAGTATATTTCAATACCGTTTGATCCACCAGTAATAAAGATGGCACATGCATGTATAATTTCATAAAGAAAGTTCGTATACTTCGCAAGCCCTGGAGTATATTTACGTACAATTTTACTAGTGACCGTGAAAGTTTATGGAAACTTGTAAAATGTCATAAATATGGGAAAGGAGGAGATGAACTGAGTGAGAAGAAGGTAGAAAGGGACACAGAGCGGAGGAGGAGAAAATTGACAGGAAGGAGTGGATAAGTGACAGGTCAGGAGAAGGCGGGGACAGAGAGAGGGGCAGGAGAACGACAGAGAGAGTGCAGGAGGTGATGACAAGTGAATCTCCAACCTGAAAAGTCAGAGGAGAAGACAAAGCGGCAGAAGCCAACAGATTGAGGCGGGGAGGAACGGACAAACCGGAACGCAATGAAGAGGCAACGAGATAGGGCCTGTGATAGCCAAAGAGCTCAGGGGAAGGAGTGTAGGATGCATATCCAATTCTCATTCATATTTATCAACTGCAATGTACTGCCACGTTCGCTAGTTCAAAAACAATAAAAAGAAAATTCTTTTGTACCAACAATCCACTGTTCTGTTCCACAATTTCAGGCATACAGAAACATTAATGTGAAAATCATTTACAAAACAGAAAAGTTTAGATTTCAATGAAAGCTATTTTAGAGATAATGTAACTCCCACAAAATATGTAAGAAAAAGAGTAAATAATTTCTCTTTCTTTGCTGAATTTGCTCAAAAGAGAGAGGAGAAAATCTGGTTGTAAACTGAAGTCACACAAGTGCAAAAGGAAAATCTTTAAAATGTGTTAGCATATACATTACACTTAGAAGAATTATTCCTATCTTAGCCATTTCAAAAAATTTTGTTCTTGAAATTTTATAGGCGTAATAATACTCGATGAAGTTTGGGGGTTGCAGGCGCACGTCCATCTCTTGCCGCGGCAGAATGGGCGTGCGCACTGACGCAACCTGCTACACTGCGCGCGGTCGTTCGCCGTCGGGGGTTCGAGTCCTCCCTCGGGCATGGGTGTTTGTGTTGTCCTTAGCATAAGTTACTTTAAGTTGGTGTAATTATTTTGTAAGTCTAGGGACTGATGACCAAAGTAGTTAAGTCCCTTAGATTTACAAACATTTGAACATTTTTGAACGTAGATCGAATGGCACGATATTTCGGCTGACAATCTTTCAGCTATCATCAGATGAGTGTCAGCTACTGGAGATTGCCTTTATAGCGAAGGTTGGCGCGGAGACACAAGCGCATGCTACATGAGCGCCCTATGTCAAGTTTCACACCCACTGCATTTTCAGATTCAAAAGTGCACGCAGGCGCATGCACAAAGGTGAAACTACATGCCCGCCTACTGTCGGAACGCACACTAAAACTCTGTTGGCAAATCATAATAATTAACTTTTTCTAGACGTGTTGTTATCAATAAAATGTTTTCTCTCTGAAGATATTAAAGAGACCACCGGGTTCCAAGCCTTGTCCAGTTGAAAACCGAAAGCCTACACAAACGGACATCCATCTGGAAGCGTCGAGCTGTCATCGCCTTGCACAAACGAAGCGACGTCCTCCGAACGTTGGTGGATCGGCACATGCTGAGCCTGATGGAGACAGTTCGCTAAGGAATTGGAACATGTACAGTCAGTGTTCAAAGACAGTGGATATTCTCCACATAAGACTAGGACAGCATTCAGAAGGAGGAAACGTGAACACCCACAGCACCAAAAGAATAAGGAGCTTTTCAGGTCCAGGTCGTTCCTTTCATACGTCATTAACCTCTCGTCCAAATTAGGCAGAACCCTAAGAAACCATCAAGTCAAAGTAATCGTCCGGACACCTGCCAAAGGACGATTTGGGATTGCACAAGGCCGTAATCTGCAGAGTACCATGCGACTTTGCCAAAACCTATATTCATCAAACAACGCGCATAGTGCATGAAAGGGCATATGACCGTCAGTCTCGTCTTTCGGCCAAACCGAGCATTGTACTTACACAGCACACTCTATAGATTATTCTGCCACAGAACACTTGGATAGGACGATATCATTTTGGGATTAGTTGATTAAAGAGTCTGTGGAAATACGATTGGCTAAAAATCGTATTAATCGTGACGGTGGTTTTCAACTGGAGAAGGCTTGGAACCCAGTGATGTCTTTAATATCTTCAGAGAAATTTTTTTTTATTCATAACACATATATAGCGAGAGTTAAATAAGTTTTTATAAGTTGACTTCTGAGTTTTAATGCTCGTTCCCACAGAAGGCGGACATGTAGTTTAACCTTTGCGCATGTGACTGCACGCCACATTTGGATGTGTTGACGTATAGGGCGCGGAACTCGAGAGAGGGCGCTCATGTAGCGGCCGGTTTTGCACATGCATCTCCGCAGCAACCTTCGCTATAAAGGCGTCACCGTGAACTAGCAATTTCCAGTGGCTGCCATTTACAAGACGATCGCTCATAGATTGTCAGCCGAAATATCGTGCCAGGAGTCGACGTTGTCCGGCTGCAATCCAGAAACTTTACTGCGCACCTCGTGTATCTTTCCTGCAAGATGCCATACATGAAACTGAAACACAGATACAAGATTATAACAACACATATGAAGTCATTTCATAATCGTACAGCTTGCATCAAAAGTCTGAGCTGTCACAGAATTTATCACAAGAAATATCATTTCATGAAATATTATTTAAAATGAGAACTTTGTAAGTGTAACATACAGCACATCATCTGTACAGTTGAAATTACTGCTGACATGACGAAATTACTAAGAATTAACAAATGGTGATAGGTCATAAAATTAATCAATTAACACAGAAACACCAAAGCAAAAAAGTATGAAAATGGCTTAAGCCGACAACCGTGAAAGTCACTGAAGGCAGTGCTCTGGCAATAAAATTTGACAAAAATTTCATGTAGTAACTGTGCCCGCAGACGGTTCATCGAACCACTTTCAAAGTGTTTTCTTTCACAAATAGTGTTGGCAATAGGCCTAAAAATATATAAGTGTCTCAGATAAAGCTTTGGTTTCTCTCATTTTATTATTATGATCATTTCTACCTAAAAGAGTTGGAATGTACCAGTAAAGATCCCAGATACTACAAAGTTACAGACCAGTAAGAAAATACTTAAAGCTTATGTTCTTATCATTCACACTTCATACTTATGAAAAGCTACATTAAATTTTACAAAAGCGATACAAATTTTAAACTTTTTTCCCCTAGAAAATAGTTAGCAACGTATTGAGGACATCTAAGAAATTCAGAACCCAGTCAATAGAAAACTTATTTCCCCAAATTTTATAAACTTATATGAGAAGATTCGTGTCATAATATTTATAGATGAAATTAGGTATAATTTTGAAATGTCAAATACTGGACAATAATAACAAAATAATGCAGAAAATTGTGCACTATTGCAGATATTTTGATGACACATTCATGATCTATGATGGAACTGAAGAAAAAAACAGTACCTTTGTTAAGTAGATTTAATAACTTGTTAAAAGCATCAAATTAGCAATAGGAAATCAGAAAGATAACAAAATACGTAATGAGCACAGTATCTTAACAACTGCAGACGCTGTCATTGATTAATCCACCACACAAACGATTTCACAAAAGATGCTGTATTTAGGGCATTCATAAACGGTGCACAGAAATTTCCACTTGATTTTGACGATTACGAAACTGAAAAAAATTACAATAAATTGCATTACACAAAACAAAGATATAACAAATACAATTTAATAAGAAAAACTCCAAATTACCGAAAGGCAACAACTGGGCATGGCCATTACCCTCAGTCTGGAAAAACGGAAGTATATATTACTTATAGCAATTATTTCAGACAAAATATTCAAGCCGTTCATAAACACAAACATCAGAATCACTTCTGCATCAACAAGAGCCTGAGAAAGAACAGGGTTCATGACATCTCACAACCAGTAGAGAGATTAAGTTAATCAGACATTTATTAAGTAATATGCAGTTTGTGCAATAAATACTAAATGGGCAGATATTTAAAAAAAAAGCTTTTCAAAGGACACATTGTCTATTTATGCCTTCTAAAGTTAACATGTCATCTATAGTGAAACATGTAAATAAAGTGGTACTCAGTGTTCATGAAGACAACGATGTAAAAATACTATAAAGACGCATTGGAATCGAAGAGTTTTGAGGAAACTGAAATTTTATACTTTGAGAAAATATTTAAATCTTATTCATAAATCAAATGACAGTGTTTAAAAATTCACATTTTCGAGGAACTTCGTTATTTTTAAAAGAGAAAATACATAAAAATTGAGTTCAAATATGTTTCTAGAAACAATGAACATCTTATTAAGTCTTTAAAAATGAGCTAATACTGTTATTTTTAAACTAACACTCCCATCCTGTAATAAATTTTGTCAGAGATGTAATACCATCTTGAAAGTTCACCCTATCAGTGGGACATAAACCCTTATCTTCCTTTCTCTTTCAAGTGAAATGACAGCAAGACGTGTAAAAGACACTGCAAGTTACTGATAACTCTCGAACTGACGTACCAATTGTTCAGTCGCCACATGTATTGTTTCAAACGCCATCTTCTTTTTGCTGCAGTTTAAGTTTTGCTGTTTCTTGTGTTAAGTGTAGATTGTGAATAATACCTAACAAGTAGGAAAGGTACATGTTGACATAAATATAATACAACAACTTGAAATTAATAAAGTAGTATTGAGTTAAAAATTGAATTTTACAATTAAAAGCAGATTACAACATAAGGCTACATTGCCTCTTATATATTTATCCTTTTCTTTCCACAGTATAACTACCACATGTACCAAGACAATTTTTGGACACTTGTATTTTGTATATGTTGTGCCAGCGTAGTATTAGAGTAAGGTATATCCTTAAAAACTGCTAAAAGAATAATTTAAATAGTTAACAAATTTTATGACTGACAGATATTTGAAGAACTGGCTTACAATTTTGGACATAGTCACAGTCAATGCCAATATGGCCTTAGCTTTAATTGTAATCAGTTTCAGATTTTTTAATGGTTATAAACTTTTTGCCATTTAGGCCAGCAGAGAACACTGTGACATTTGATGTGTATCCTTGAACAATTTCAATGAGGAAGATAATTGGTTTCAAAGTTCTATAGTTCGACTATGAACATTTGTAAGTGCCAAAGTCTGTTACTAATGACAATCAACAAGAGTATAAGAGGACAATGCGGAATAGTGTTAAAGTGAAATTCAACACTGGAAACAATGTACTTCTAATTGCTTTAAGTACATTGCATAAGCTATCACTCACTTTTAATATTTACGAACAATATGATTTTATACTTGTCCTCATATTAAATAACGGATTTATGTTACTTCTCCAGATGTGATATACGATTATACTGATGGACAGCAGAGTACTGTATTTAATCAATTGTTGTGAAGTATTAGAACAAGAGTGGCTGTTACTTCTATTTTTATCATGGGAACACTTTATGCAACTCAAAGTATTGTGTATGTGTGTGGTATGTGTGTGTGTGTCTGTGTGTGTGTGTGTGTGTGTGTGTGTGTGTGTGTGCATTTCACATTTCGGTGACGTGTTTTAGATAAATAAATACTGCAAGTTAGATGTTGTAGCTACATAATTGTATGATAAATACTTTCCCGCATAGCGCAGGATATTCAGAACGTTAGGAAACTTCTGAGAGTAATCAGGATGCCTGCTGCAGATACATATTGATGTTAGATATCTCATTTTATTGGACTGTAAAATACTGTATTTCAATAGTAGGCAGGGCCGGCGCAAGCCCAAGTGCCGCCCCGTGCGAGCTACTAAATTGTCGCCCCCTCCCCCCAGGAAGTGTTTTTTTTTTTTTTTTTTTTTTTTTTTTTGCAAAACTTTTGTGACATTTCTTTGAAACAAATCTACAAATTTGTAGTAAAAGTCAGCAATAAATCGTAATTTTCGTTTTTAAATATGTGCTTACATCTAAACCTTCATGTTGACAGTTACGTTCAGCACGACGGTATAGATGTAAACATAACTCAAAGCATTGAGAATAGCCACTCTGTACCAGAAATCTATGAAGATATGGAAAATGAAAACAGTTGAAACGGCCAATGCTAGTCGAAATATATTTTCAAATGTTTGTATAGCTTATGGGACTTAACTTCGGGGTCATTGGTCCCTAAACTTACAAACTACTTATGAACTAACTAATATTAAGGACGGCACAAATATCGATGCCCGAGGGGGGGATTCGAACCCGCGACCGTAGTGGGCGTGCAGACCGTGACTGGAGCGCCTCAGTCCCCTCGGCCACCGCGGCCGGCGAAATATATTAACTTACTGCACTGCGGTTATTCATTTCAAAGAACTGACACTCGTCATCTGTTGTATTTTGCATGTGTCAGTTCTGTTGTGTCTGATTATGGAATAAGGGGTAACAAATTAGTCATCGCCGTATCACGTCACTTTTCTGGGTTTTATTTTCATTCTAGCTATTGGGGTGACGCGTGCTTATGTACCGAGTTTCCAATTTTTTAAGTAACATACCATAAGAAAAATAAATTTTCCTATTCTGCATTCTTGAAGGAGAAAAATTCTAACTTATGAGTAACGTGCATGCGCAATACTAATTGTACGTTACATGAAAAGCACTTACCTATTACGTCCCAAGTTGCAAGCAATCCCGACGCATCGGTTCTTCTGTTCTTGTGAAACGCAATGAAAGTGCTTCTGACCAGTCTTGACTCTCTCGGCCAACTATCGAAACGATTTCTGTAGTAAAACAATTTGTTTCCATAGCGCGGGAAGAATAAAACACTCAACTGCCATTAAAGGTTCTTAGCAAAATTGCTTCAGGCTTAACATGTAACCGCAGTATCGAACATTGCATTCGATTTCCAAATTAGATTTCGTCTCCTTCAAAATTAGTTGTGAGTAAACACTCGAGCCGGCCGCGGTGGCCGAGGAGACTGAGGCGCTCCAGTCACGGTCCGCACGGCCACTACGGTCGGGGGTTCGAATCCCCCCTCGGGTATGGATATTTGTGCCGTCCTTAGGATACGCTAGTTCATAAGTAGTTTGTAAGCTTAGGGACTGATGACCCCGGAGTTAAGTCCCGTAAGTTCTACAAACATTTGAGTAAACGTTCGACGCGTAACACGCTGGCAGCGCTCCACTCATAAGAATACCGGCGTGTGCGCCAGACTGCTTCCCTTTCGGCGTAAACACGACGGCGCTGCCACAGTGGCAAGGAAGAAATTAGTCTCCCCTTGTTCAACAGGGGCGGCCGGCATGTAGTCGAGACGCCATGCCACAGTTCCCGAAGCCGATCCCTCCGAGGTTTGGTTTGGAATCCCCTCTTGGGCATGAATGTTGAGTTTGTACTACAGATAAAATGGGGGGAGGGGGGGAGGCAGATTTGCCGCCCCTCGGAAAGTGCCGCACGTTTCGCACGTGCCTTGCGCCGGCCCTGATAGTAGGGGAAGGGAAATGAAAGCGTATATGCCCTACCTCTTCCACCTTCAATTTATCAATTTGTTCGAATTTTTTGAATGGATTTTGTAACTTCTCACCATCTTCAATTCTTAAATTTTTTTCCAGGTTGATAACTGACGTAGTTGCCCCTGTACATATGTAAATGGCAAGGCTCCCCTCCACCAGACATTCTACTCAGGTTGATTTGTCCAAGATTTCCTCTATCCTCCCAACTACCCTCTTTGTTGAGTGGATTTGGTCGCAACTAGGTAGGAGAACTATTTCGTTTATTGTACTGAGAATCTGAGAAATGATACTAGTTCTGTTCCTATGAGAAACTAGGAATACTTAGATTTACCTATCCAGACGATATCTGTGAAAGTCTATACATTTTTGAGTCACTTTCACACTTCTGGCCCATTAGATTGAGGGAGAAATGATGGGGAATTGTCTTAAAAATCTGTATGCCATATTTGTAGCGAAGCACCTCGCTATTTCGTCGCTGAGAGCGTGAGTTGGCAACAGTGTTCCTAGCTGCCCTTTTTCTCTCGTCGTAGTACGAAACAACAAGTGGTTCGGCACTCAGCGGCTCATGAGCGCTAGTCTACCACCTGTGTACAGCGCTGCTCTGAGTGGGTCATGAACAAGTGTGTACGTTCCTTACCCAGATACGGCTCTTGTCCTACAGGAAGGATGTTTATAGAGCGGCTTAAAACCGATAGTTAATTCAGCTGAATTTGTTCCATAATGATTGGCCACTTGGTTATGAACAGTTTTAAATTTACGTGTGTCTTACGTAATGACGTTGAGAAGTACTTTTTATTCTATCTTGCTAAGAATATTCTAAAAATTTATAAAAATATCGCTTAAGAGATCATTTTCACACTCGTTTCGAAGACTTGATATCCAGTCGACAAAAGGAACACGTGCAAAGATATTTACATGTCAGTACACGCTTCGCGACGTAACTACCGAAAGACAAGGTGATATCACTAAATAACTTTCTTTCTCGAGATATTATGACACATACTGTTCTCTCAAAATTACTCTTAAGCCTCAATTATTACCAAATTTGCACAATATTAAGAAGCTTATAAAATAGTAAAGTAGCATATCCGCAAATTGTATAAAGTTCCGAACTAAGTGTATTAGTGCATCACGATAGACGTCTGAAAATAAAATTTAAATGGAAAGAGGACCGAATTCTGTATTATTGAAGTATACACTTTATCACGGGGTCCATCAATGGTTAATAACTTAGATACCTACTAGTTAATTGGAGTTTGTACTCGTTCTGTATACCCGAGCTTCTTATTATTAATATCCCTTTACTTTACTGAATATCGCTCTATCATCGGCTTTATAAGCATATTAACAGAGACATGGATTTACAATTTTACTATCACAGTTTTGCATCAATCCATCTGCAGCACTTCACGCATATTTAATTTATTTGGCGAATCCAATGATGAATGTATTATTAATAAATGAGGAAAATATAAATGGATTTCTAGAGGGTGTAAACGATATAAACTGCGAAGAGTAATCCTGATCGTATCGCACTAGCAATTGATTTAAAAAGAAGAATAATCTCTTTAGTCATTTCCCACGGGTTTCTCAGACATAATTGTTGTTTTTTTTTCATTTATTTTTAAATGCTAGTTGGGTATATGTCAGGTTTTCTGATGTTGCTTGGTAGGAGACCAAAGACTTTTGTGGCAGTATAATTTACCCCTTTCTGTTCCAAAAGTCAGATTTAGCCCTACATAGTGAGGATCATCCTTTCTCCTGTTGTTATAGCTGTGCACACTGCTATTACTTTTGAACTGGGTTGCATTATTAACAACAAATTTCATAAGTGAATATATATAGACTGTGAAGTTACTCTGAGGATACCTAAATCCTTAAAGCGATGTCTGCAGGCTGATCATTGGTGGGACCAGCAATTATTCTGATTAAACGCTTTTGTGCAATGAATACTTTTCTACCCAATGATGAATTACCCCAGAATATGATGCCATGCGAAAGCAGTGAATGAAAATAGACATAGTAAGTTAATTTACTGAGATACTTATCGCCAAAATTTGCATCACTTAATTCTTGTTTTTTTTATGTGATTACTATACTTGTATCATCAGCAAAAAGAACTAACTTTGCTTCTTCATCAATGTAGAAAGGCAAGTCATTTATGTATATCAAGAACAGTAAAGGACCTAAGACCGAACCCTGTGGCACCCCATCCTTGATAACCCCCCCCCCCCCCACCCATCGCAGTTTGAGAAATAGGCTGATATTTTGACATTATATGAACCACTTATTTCAACTTTCTGCATTCTTCTTGTTAAGTATGAATTAAACCATTTGTGTACTGCCCCACTCAAACCATAATGATTAAGTTTATATATAAGAATTCCATGATTTACACTATCAAAGGCCTCTGAGAGATCACAAAAAACACCAATGAGTGATGTCCGGTTGTTCAGATCATTTAATATTTGATCAGTGAAGGGTGTCCATTTTTACATCACTCTGGTTCGTCCGTTATTTCCTCTGATAGCTGGGTCGATGTAGGTATTATCCGGCAAAGCCAATTGGTAATCTTGCTGCGGTCGTAAAATGTGTGTGTGTATGAGAACTTCTGCCTATTAGAAAACTGGGCATAATATTTTAAAATTTAACTTTTCTTTTTCTCCTACTTATTGTGATACTGAGCAGTAAAACGACAATATTTCTTACAGTAAAATGTTGTGTATGCTGGGACTTTCCGGATTTTAATACCTCTTACTATATATTTCTGAGTGATAGTGCGATATATAAGAAGTGAAATCAGAATGAAATGAATGTCACTATCTGTATGCATAACAGTTACAGTCTGATCGGCACTTTTTTGACAATATTCCTCGCACACTGTCTCTTTGGCACCATTTGTTTATGGTGTAATGTTCATGAGTCCATGTTTCATCCAAGACAAACACTAGCCGCTTTGATTCTGGTGTATCAGTTTTTTTTTTTTTTTTTTTTTTTTTTTTTTTTTTTTTTTTTTTTTTTTTTTTTTTTTTTTTTGAAAACCTAATGTAGTACTGCACTATTTTTACAACTATGTCTTCTGAGTGACATTTAACAACTAATTTACTTTGGCAACTTTTTAAACTAAATTCCATAGAGAGAACAGTTTACTTTCCTTGGTTATTGTGAAGCTGATCTGTGTGCGACCAGTGTTGTGTTGTGTGGTGTGTCCACAAAATTTTTTATGTTTTATATTGTTCTTGAAAGCATAGATAATTGTTCCTAGTGTTATATTAACCCATCTTGTTAATGGAATAAGTATTGGAATATATAAGTACACTTCAAAAAGCCAAGATAGCTTTTTTATTGTTTTATTGATAACGACGTTGGTATTACAGATCAGATAATGGCCACGTGGTCTTGCCGAAACAAGTTTTCAATAAAATAGTAAATAGTGGTCTTGGCTTTTTGAAGTGTACTTACTTTTCATTCTGTTCTTCAAAATATTTCACGACATTAACTACAAGCCATATTCAGTATGCACCTCCCATGTCCGCACTGCGACGTAACAGTGTGCGTCACTGTAACAGGAGCATCGCTTTACCTTGCCACATCACCAAGTTAATTTCTTAAATGACTCCGGAACCACTTGCTATTTCTCGGATAATAATACACAAGCAAAGTCATGGAGTGTGAGTTGACAATGTAAACAGAAAGACGTCTTTTATCAATCCTACAAGCCTTGGATTTTAGGAATATAAAAATAAAGAATACGATACAAAATATTTCATTGGCCTTTATTGTCAAACAGACCAAGATAAGCCGTCTCTGTAGTTAAGGCAGCTTATGAAGTTTCCGCCCTTAATAGTACATGAAATGTTTTCATAAAATCAAAAAATGGAAGAAACGTATAGTGATTGTGATATCGACTGGAGTGAACACAGTTCACCTGAGACTTCCCGATTCCTTTCTATGAGTTTTAGCTTTTTGCATCGAAACTTCTGGAGCAGTTTGGACATAAAGGCTACTTGCATTGAGTGCAATTTTGTCTGTTTCTTGTGAACTTCATGCAATTCTGTTCGAAAACGCTAACAGCCATTTCACACTCTCTATCTTCAGACACTACTGTTTCATGGTGACACACTGAGATTTTCAGATTAGTACGTGACACCTGTAGTACAAGAAGGGCCCGCAGGAGGGAGTAATATTCAGAAATGCATCTAGTAACAGCCATACACTTCAGCGGATGCTATGCTGCATACAGTTAACACTGAGATTGTTCACCTCGTTACTCAAGCAGTAGGTATGTCTGAAATTCATATGGGCGGCCTGAGCTTTATTTCCTATATTTCCGCGGATTCTTGTATGTGGAAGGTCTGGCATGAGATGCAATACACCACATAATGTCAAAATTAGAAACTACTTGCATAAGATACAGTCAGGTGAAAACCGCTGTGAGAACTGTGTGCTGCCCACATTAACCTTCTTAACGCAGCGGAAGATGCCACGGAAGCTGTTCCTCACCGCATTAACCGAGGAACTGAGTGCGGAGTTTCTACAGCTATAACGTCGATATTAACTACACTATTCCTGACCCAAATACACACAGAAAATATACAATAACATTCAATATTTTATACCTTATGCAGATTATGCGTGTGGCATTTGATATATATTTCGTTTTCTCGCTTTATGCATATTCAAAAGATTATTGATGGTGCCAGTAATGTCATGGTAGGTGGGTGTACTTTAAAATCTAACGCAGTCCCATTAAATGTACCTTTTGTTCAAATTAAGCCATAGTGAGGAAATCATTTCGGTCAAAAATACAAATTCTTACGTATATTTACTGATAAAATTGCATAAAACTATTTTCCAAATAATTAATATGCCATATACTTAGGTGCCTACGATAATTTTTTGGCTACTGCAGCCATGCATCATCACACAAAACTAATAATAAATAGAATTTTACAATGATTACTTACGATATCGACTTTCTCAAAAGATTTGAATAGTAATCAGAAATGTAGGTAATATTCACATCATGTGACTTTATTAATAACATTTGTGCAACAATCAGTCCGGTTAAGAAATTCATCAGTGGAATAAAATATGTATGCCACCATTAAATCCATAAGACACTTCTCAAACTAAATTTTATTATGAGATAAATTTCTTAAGGCTGATTGCAGGTTACTGAAAATTTATATTACTGAGTAGTGCTCACCTCTTATGGACCCAAGAGACTTTAAATATTTGTGAAAGTAACTCATAATGTTCAAACGATTATAATTCTTATGGGACTAAACTACTTTGGTCATAAGTCCCTAGACTTACAAAATACTCAAACTAAGTTAAACTAATCTAAGGACAAAAGACACATCCATGTCCGTGGGATGATTCGAACCTCCAACGCGGGAGGCCTCACGATCCGGCACGTGGCGTTTCAGACCGGCTATTCATATTTCTGGTATTATTTCTATGAACAATGATGTTGGTTTTAAAAAGTTACAGTTTAAAAAAAATTATAATTTAGTAATAATTGTATAGTGAAATAGAAGTTAATATTCCTAAGTTACTGAAGAGCCCTCTGCAAGAAGATCTCGAGCTCACGATACAAACAATGCTTAATGCAACTTTTCTTTTGCTCGGATATCTTTACCTTCCCATGCCAAATTACCGTAGAAAATATTCCAGTATGACATTATGGAATGAAAGTTAGCATAATACACTAGCTGCCTTTTCTTTCATAGCAGCATTGATTTACGCGATTCAGCAATTCTGTGTTATGCTCCTCCCAGTGAAATTCATTATCAAGCTGCAGTCCCTTGAATTTAACACTATAAACTTCTTCTATCTCCTTGCCTTCTTATTGTATGCATACATTAACAGGAAACATTTGACAAGTTCTAAACCGCACATAGTTTCTTGTTTCGAGGTTTGGTGTTAGTAAATGGCGGAGAGACTTTTATTAATGTCCACGACAATTTCGTTAGCTGTACTTTCCAAGGATAACTTGATTTACTATTTAATGAAAGGTTTTTGTCATCTGCCACATGTTGACAGCCTTGGTTTTTCTCAGAGACATAGGATTTGAAACAATTTGCAGCATTTCCTGTCACATGTTGATATTGTACGTTACTTAAAAGTATATTATGATTTAAATAGTCAATTGCTTTAAAAAGATCGTAATTTATAAACAAGTAGCGTTTAATTTAATAAATTCTCGGATTATTTAGATAGTCCTTTCAATATTGGAACTCTTTACATGGAGAGGACGCCGAATTCGTCCGAATTCGTGGTGAGACACAAAAGTGCCCCAAGTGAGAACTCCAAATGGTGAAGCGTTTAGGAAAAAAAGAAAGTTTGATACGGATCTATCACCATATGCATCTTATCAACTGTCCCTGTGACGGCGTGTTTAGGAAGCGGTGATTGGCTTAGCAGTGAAGGATCGGATTCGTAATGAGAAGGTCTTCGGTTCAACTCCACATTGCGACAATTATTTTTCTGCTCCTTGACAATGCGTACACCCACATATTGTTCCCGTAGGGATCGTGAGGACAAGATTAGATTAATTACATCTCGCACGGAAGCACTTAAGCAATCATTCTTCCCACGCTCAATACGTGAATGGAATGGGAAAACCTTAATATCTGGTACTATGAACGTACCCTCTGCCATGCACTTCACAGTAGTTTGCAGAGTTTTGATGTTGACGTAGATTTAGAGTGATGTCACAATTAACCGCAACATCATATAGGTTATTTTATTAATGTATATAACCCAAAAAAGAAAGGGTATTGGATGAAATTCGGGACTGCAAACATTTTAAAAGCGACTATAGTTAACCCGTACTTGGGAACGTCGTGTATGTAAACCGAATCTTCCATTCTTTTGCAATTGATCAGTCACGTGTACGGGGCTGAGAGTCATCGAAGAAACAGGGGAAGCAATAATTTTGACAGCATCTTTCGGACGTTATGAACGCCGCACTTTTGCAGTATTTAATGTCTCCATAGGAAAATAAACTTGATTGACATTCTGAAAAAAAAAAAAAAAAAAAAAAAAAAAAATATTTGCCGCCAGGAGAAATCGAGCTCTCGAACGTTTCAACAAAAATCCGATATCTTACTGCTGTGCCAAACACCGCTTTCTGAACAGAATCTCTCATGGGCAATTGATAAGGTTCATATAGTGCAACATTCGTATCATAACTCCTTTTATTTCCTAAACCTTTAGTCATCTGCAGTTCCCACTTGGTGCACTTTCATATTTCACCTCGCCCTAGATGTAACATAAATTTGGACAAATTCGGCGATGACGAGTAGGTGTCCTCTCCTTGTTAAATCAAATGTTTGTATAGCTTATGGGACTTAACTACGGGGTCATCAGTCCCTAAACTTACAAACTACTTATGAACTAGCTAATACTAAGGACGGCACAAATATTCATGCCCGAGGGGGGGATTCGAACCCCCGACCTTGGTGGCCGTGCAGACCGTGACTGGCGCACCGCAGTCCGCTTGGCCACCGCGGCCGGCTCTCCTTGTTAGACATCTAAATTGTAATATGGATGTTTTTTATTTGTTTTCAGATGGTTAAGAAGATGACTGTATATTATGTTTTATAAAATGTTTGAGAATGTGGGCAAAATTGAAATTAGATTGAAGCTGAATGGCATCTCTTTATCTTCTTTCTTATGCTGAGCTTTTCCTTCAGCACATTTCAGCCATTCAGTAAATGTTCCACTGATAACAAACTGGTAACACAAATAACTTAAAACGTTACTAAACTTAGAGGCATATTGTTTAATCAACGTTATTAATATGTTTTCATAGAAGTAGTTTTTTTAATGGAGGGATTTTATGGTGCACGTTACTTCTACTGGTGGGTGTTGTAAGGGTCATACTCGTATAACTGTAAATGTTTGTAGAGACTGGCGTGAGGCATACCATAGCACAATCTACGGAACCTGTGGACCCTATCTCTTTAGTAACAGTTATACAGAAGTGTTAATCTATTTTAATTCAAAGTTATAATTAATGCACTAAAGTGTGTATGATATTTTACAGATAAAACAACGAGAGTAAGTCGTGAATCGTGGTGTCCGCGTAGTTCAGCTGGTAAAACAAGCAAACGTTCCATGTTTGATTTCCGATACAGCACGCAGTTTTTAATCAAATAGGATGTTTCACATTTAATAACGACTAACCCTAATATGAATTTATTTCTCTCGTAGTAATGCCGACAAGCGCTTACTTGAGTGGCCAAATTATCGAAGTGTAGTATAGTTAACAAATCTCGGCCATATCAAATTATCCACGGTCACAGTAATTATGTAAAATGGTAATATATTACATTATGTATTTGTAAATGAAATTCCTCGCAAGAATAGGAATGTAGCAAGTTGCTGTGAACCCTTCCAGATGTCTCATGTGCTCCCCTGAAGCGGAGTTCAGTCAACCGACATCTTATACAAACTGAAACAGTAGTAAGAAACTTATAGCAGTACAAAAGAGGGGAAGGAAAGTTGATTTTCACCTGGCTTTTGAAACATTTGAATGATTTCAGACTATAATAGTAAAATCGAACAACGCATGTGTCACATGAGAATTTCAGCAAAGTTGTCTTACATCTGCTGCAATCTGATTTAGAATGTCTGTAGTAAATGCGCACTGGTGTTAGTTTTCTAGAGTGCATTGTATGGCTCAATTCAGTGCAACGACATTTTCTGTTGATTGAGTGGTTCAAATGAAAACTATTGGGGAACAATTTAAGATGAGTGAGATATAGCAAATTTATGTTACACTTCCGCCTTTGTGTTACTGGATGGACATATGTCATTCCCTTAAAATTAAATTTGGTAACGCGAATCTGAAAGACTAAATCGATTGCTGATTCACATACCTGTAAGTGAAGTGGTGACGTACTCGTGTCGAAATGCATCGACCGCCTGTTGGAGACATGGATGAGTGTATAGTTTCACTTTCCCGTAAAATTGTTAACTTGAATATTCCGGCACAGTGCAAGGTGTGTTCGCAGAAATAATGAAATATTTAATTTTATGGACAAATATAGGTGTAAAATTTATGATAAAATAGGTGTGTTTTCTCGGTTTAAGCTCATCGTCGCTAGAATGACAAACTCTATCTATATATAAACTCTACTGAGCCGTAAAAAGGTGAGAGTGTATTTCTTTGTCAACAGGTACGGCCAAAGCTTTGTGTGGGGCCTCAAGCAGGAGGGGGAGGATGACACAGCACATTAACCTGCGCGCGACGCAGTTCAAAGGATTCGCGGCGTTGCATGTTCGCTGAAAGATTAGCTCTCGTGGAAGCAAAGGGAGGGGGCAGCCAAACACAGCGACGCGAGGGACGGGTAAACACACGCGACGAGACAGCTCGTCATTCTGTGCAGTACGAAAACTCACTCACAACCAGGCAAGTTTCAATAACGTAACTAATGAATCACGTAATACATAATGTATTTGGATCTACTTGTTTAATTAAAGCGTCGTAAACATACTATCACAATGGAGATGCCTCATTCATCTTATAATAAAATGTGGAAGTTACAGTTTCGTGACAGTCGTTATAAGACATCATTGGAGCAATAATAAATGTGTCACCTGAGAATGACCTCATTGAGGATGCCTACGTTCAAGTTCGTATTAGTGATCTAAAGGCAGATGTAGCAATATTGAGTACCAAAGACAATTATAACCAATAGGGAGACTTATATGGTCGGTTAACATCACTGAGTAGCAGTAAATATATACTAAGCAGAAAATTTAATTTTAGGACTGGACCTCTGTGGCATAGACTCTGTAAAAAAAAAAAGAAAAAAAAATTCTAAAGGACAGTGAATATTGCGGATATATGTAAATAAAGCAAAGAGGTTTAGATACGGAATGGGTAACAGAAGCACGTTTGGGTGTCAAAATTGCAATACGTATAGTTTTCCATGAGTATTATAGTTGTAGGAGATTGGTATCACAATCCTCTTCCGGAGAATACAAAGAAATTCTAGTTGTATGTAAAGATTTTCATCGGCTGCAAACAACGATTCAAACGAAACGGGATGAAACGGCAAATGAAATTAAGAGTAGTAAATCGAAAATCCCTGACCACTGGTTTCACATGTCCTTCACCAGAAAGAATTAAGAAATATTGCCTCAGTTTTCTCACATCACTGGAAATACATCGGGAAACAGCCGAAATGGCTAAAAACGATCAAAGCATAAGGGACCGATGGCATCTATGAATCATTCTACACATATTTCTTTTAAAATTTGCCCTATTTTAATCACACTATACCGTTGTTATATCGAACAAATAACTATGTCCATGAGCAAGAAGAAAGTACAGAACCTACGCGTTTAAAAGAAGGGTAGTTCAGATGATTGACAAAAATACGATCCAATATCTTCGATGTCCATATATTATAAAATCTTAGAACATATATTGAGCTCACATGTAATGACAAAACATAATACCTGATGCATGTTTTGTGTCTGTGTTAGTGGTAAGGCAAGGGTAGATACAGTTTAAAGGAAAGATATCACAGATTTAGTAACAAATGAAATTTGTTATGAAGAAATGAATGTTTAAGTCTGTACATTGGAGAACTTAAGTCATTCGAGACTGATAAAAGTAAGTTCCAGTCACTGGACTAAATACTTAAAGCTCCCTTCAAACTCCGCGATAATTTCTAAGTTACTACACGTAAACATGTCTTGAAGCACTGAAAGATTGTATCGAGGTAAGGTCTCAGTTCTGTTAAGCATAGCTCCCTCTGACAAAATGAAGCACAGCGTCGACTCCATGAACTTGTTGAAACGATAAACTCTTTCTTGCATATAACTTACACATTCTGTTGGAGCGATGTTGAGAGACTTGGTTATATGTACTGCGAAGACCGCTGATGTTGAACGAATTTATTTTATAACCAGTTTCAGTAGAACTATTTGTCATCTTCAGATGATCACTACAACGTGCTGATAACATACATAAATGAAGCAATATGCTTACAGTTATGTAGAAGGAACATATTCTGCGTATAAATACATACGGTACCATTTCGTAGAAACAGGAGTCATTGTTGACGCTGAAAAGGGAAAGTGCTCAAGTTATAAAATGTCACCACACTGAATCGTCACAGTATTAAATCTACTGAAAGAAAAATCACAAGGACAAACGGTCCTATTTTCGTAAATATATCCTCAACGACTGAAAAAGACTGACTCGCTACGCAAACAGCATATTTGACTGAACTTGTAGGTTGTTTTCCTTTGTTTTGGGTTATAAATACCTCCTTTACTGAGGAAGTGACCAAAGGCAGTGTCACAGGACCATTACATTACACAGTTTATGTAATTGACTTCGTAGATAACATCGTAGTATCAATAAGACATGTAGCGGTTGATGGTGCAGTATACAAGGAAGCTGCAACGCTAGAAGACTGTGGAGACATGCAGTAGGATTTTCAATTCAGCGTATCAGTGCTTGATGGGTTAAGAAGCGATTTAAAGCAGAACGACCACACAAAATTAATCGTTGGTAAGGCAGGTGCCAGACTAAGATACATTGGACTAATCTGCAAGAAGTATATCGATCAACAAGAAGTAGCTTATAAACACTCGTTCGTACAAAACTTTAATGTTGCTCATGTGAGATCCATACCAGATAGGATTGACAGAGGAGATAGACATGATCCAAAGGCCAGATCTTCTTATTTTTCCTCTATTTTGATTGAAAACGACCACAACAAAATAAAAAAGTAATTCTATGACACACTTAAATGTCTAATAGATTACTCATGGAGTTCATCATACTTACTTCTCAGTCATAATCGCATTGATGTTCCTGATTTTCACTGCATTATCAATCGAAGAACTTGAAGAACAGAAACACTGAATGTTCACCAAAATGAGGTATTAGTATTTATGTGACGTATTTGTCTCCAGAGAAAAGCTGCATAACTATCCAAAATAGTGGTTCAAAAAAATTCAAATGTTTGTTAAGCTTATGGGACTTAACTATGGGGTCATCAGTCCCTAAACTTACAAACTACTTATGAACTACCTTACACTAAAGACGGCACAAATATCCATGCCCGAGGGGGGATTCGAGCCCCCGACCGTAGGGGCCGTGCATACCGTGACTGAAGCGCCTCAGTCTTCTCGGCCACCGCGGCTGGCAATAGTGGTTCTATGAACCCTCTGCCAGGCACTTAAATGTGCAGAGTATCCCATGTAGATGTAGAAAACTCTGACAACAAGGTACCGATCAGGTGAGTATGAAACTGCATCAAATGTCATACTTTAAGAATAATCTATAGTTATTGTTGTGTCTGGGCGTGGAGAAAATGGGTGTGAAATATGGTATGGTTGACTAGGCCAGTAAAATTAGCTAAAAAAATCGGCTTGCCTTCTAAATATGAGTGTAAATCGGAAAACTGTTTGAATCACTCAAGTAGGCCTTTAGTATGAATAACCTGAGTTTGCCTAAATCTCTGAGTGGAGATTCAACTGTGATGAAGGAAAATCACTGAAAATTTGGAATTTTCTAATTTTTTCTTTTTTTTCAAATTCCACCAAAACTAAGCGTTTCAAAGAAAACGCCAAAGTTATAAAAATGTAAATCATTGAATTCTGCATCTATTGGGTACCAAAACTGTGCTATTGGATTAAATTTTACTAAAAATGCTCTTTCAAAGAATTACGATTTTTCACACTCTCCGAAAATCACTGGCTTCCTCGGTATAAAAGTGCAGCATCCGAGAACGGGCCAGTTTGATGCCAAATTTTATAGGAGAAAAGTTGTAATGCATCAAATTGCCTTTTTAAAAGTCAATGAAAGTGACATGAGAAATATTGCTAATAAGGAAATATTACCATTGTTCAGTTACACGTAGTAATGATTAACATCACTTTTTTCTATCAGTCGAATTATTACTTATAAAGTTCAGTCTTGTTCCTTAAAATATCGATGGGGGATTTCTGCTGCATCGAGTGTCATGGGAGCAAAAGAACAAGTTTCCTCCATAACTACGAAGAATGTGGACTGGATGTAATGTTACGACAGGAAGGTAACGATTATGATTGATGGCTACTCTGATGTTACAAGTGACAGGAGTACGAAATCAGCTGAGCGGCTGCGTAGGGCCATTAAAACGATTGAGCCAACTGTCACTAGGAATGAAACAACACCAGTAACTATGAAAAACAACAGTTCACATATTTATTGATTACACAACTTCAGTATTAGACAAGCTGAGGACGCAGATACTCTGATTGTAAATACAGCTGTTGACACTACGGACTTCAGGTTGTTTCAGGTACTTAAAGACAACAGTTTGTTCCTACATAACTTTAATTGTTGTGTTTCGAGTTCGTCTTTTTACGGCAAAGGGAAACTGAAACTTAGTAAGACACTAGAGACGAAAAATACTCTCCAAAGAGCAGCAGAGCTACTCACCAATTCCAAGTAATGCTACTGTTGTTGAGATTGATAAAGCTGTACGGAAGTTAATTGTGGTCCTCTACTGTCAGGATGAAACGAACCCATTAAATTCTTCTGTATCAAATGTTTGAAAAATCTATATCAAAGATATCATTCAGTCTGGCCTATTTACCTCCTATAATAGAAGCTGCTCAATAGCGTTCCATTACGACTTATTTTCAGGTATAAGCTTGGAAAATGAACCCACTGAATCCATTGCAATGGGACTGGAAAGCTTCAAAAGTCGGTCTCTCCCCAGTTACCACTATTAAGTAAGCAGCACCTGCGAAACTGGTCATTTACTATACACGTGGCACTGGCTGTGTTGGAGGTTGCTCCTGTAGGAAAAACAGCATTCTGTTCACCACTGTCTGCAAATTTTGCAAGGACCAATGCTGCTCCAGTGTTCCAAATGACATTGATGACAGTCACACATATAATGACATTTCGGAAGAAGATAATCTGCAGGACGTTGTAAACCTATTGGACCATCAGTCGCAAGATTTACAATCTACTGACACTAACTTACACTGAGGACAACACACACACACCCATGCCAAAGGGAGAACTGTAACCTCTGGCGAAAAAGGTCGCCCAGTCCCTAGCGTGACGCCTTAGACCACGCGGCCTTTCCGCGCGGCTCGGAAGAAGGATGAAGAGAGTCCAGCAAGAATGTTTATATTGAAGAAATGGAGAAATTAACAGTTAAAGATGTTTGGAACCTCACCTTCTGATGGAATAGAGATATAGTACTCTAAAATTAATAAAAACAGATTACACACAGTAAAAAATTAATCTTTATTGTTAGTTGAATGAAGTTTCCTGAGTCCTAATAAAACAACACTAAACATTATGTATTTATTTTCATAAATACTGCTATAAATTAATTTTTCCCCTTTATATGATATCTTTCTTCTAATTCCGTTGCTTAAAAAACTATTACGTTGATAACGTATAGATTACGTATTGTGTTCCCCTGGCAAAATAGGAATAATGATTTAAATCTTAGAAAAATCCATGGAATGGGTAGTAAGAAGGTTATGTTTGCCATTGACAATAAAAATAATTGTATAATGGCAATATTTCCTTACCAGCTAAGTTTTTGAATGACTTCTTAAACCACACTGTTATACTGTATAATTTTTCTCCTATAAAATTTTGCGTCAAACTGATAATTCTTAGCTGCTGTAAGTTTTATAGCGACGAAGGGAGTGTTTAGTGGAGTGTGAAAAATGAAAGTTCTTTGACGTAGAATTTTTAATCTAATAATGTGGAATTTTTTGTACTCAATCGATTCAGCATGCAAGTAATTCAGTGATTTAAATTTTTCTAACCTTGGTTTTTACGAGTAAAGTCAGTAAACGCTTAGTTTTGGAGGAATTTGGAGAAACTAGAAAAAGTCTGAACTCTTTCTGTTCTTGTGAAGCTCTAAGTAATAAATTGGGACAAACTCAGATTATTCATGGTAGAGGCCTACTTGAGGGATTAAAACAGTTTTCACATTTCCACTAATTTGTGGAAGGCAGACTCCTAGTTATGATGGCCTAGAGTGTAACAACTGTTTATCGCTTGCAAAACAAGATGATGGTCTACAACAAAATAAAGCGAAAGGAAATAATAATAACAATGATACACACAGCGTCAGAAAAATGTGAGCATATAGCATCTCATTGCGATTAACTGGCATCTTATACGTCTGTTTTGTGTGTGTGGTAGGTACCTGGGTGCATATTCTGTTCAACCACTGCTGAAGAACCCTTTGACGAGAAGAAAATAAATCTGAGCTACAATCCGACGTAATGGTAGTTCAGTGTCATGAATCAGTAGCGTATGGATTGTCTCTACATGAACTGTATGCTCGGTGCAGTGGTGGCTGGTGCTTCTGATGACTGGGGGTTCACTTCTTTGAGTGCCGGGTCTTGATAGTGGCGCCTCCGACGCCCTACCCCGTTTCTTTGCGTCGATGCCTTCCAAGCTTCTTTATTTCACGCTTAAACTGAGTAATTTGTTTCTGAAAGATACTGAACCTCGTTCATTTTCTTTGATAATAAACACCAAGAACATATGCACACGAACACTAAGACAGTAACTTATTACACTGTTAAGTGACTTTAACAAAATGAATCTGTTACGATGAAGAAACAAACTACCTTCGGGACACGTGACACTGTAAGCAGCACCCCCTACTAACCTTACGCATGCGCAAAGGCTGCTCTGCTCCACATCTTGTCATACAAATAACTATTTGTTACAACGAAGAGTATAAATGTCATTTACCCTCAAAATCGCAACACTTTTGCTAAAGGTCCAAAGATTTGTGCCAAGTAACAATACAAAAGTCGTTGTTTTTCCAGTATCTGTTACAAATAAGATTGGGTTTTAAAAAAAATGCCTACAGTCACAACGTGATGCCGCTAGTCACACGGCTATTCTTGCTAGACGGAGAGTAATGACTTCATTATTGGATCTTCTGAAGGTTTTTACAGATGATGTGTCTTTAATTTGTAGTTACAAGATATTTTACCAGACATGACGTGTTTCTGATGAATCTTCAATGCGCCAAAAACAAATCCGAAGGGCGGATGTTGCCTTAGTGGAGGAGTCGCCTATGCGCAAGGCTAGGTGCGCAGTAGCCTCGTTGTCTGTGTTTTGTGTAACCGCCAGAGCTCGAGTAGTCTCTACCAACTCCAACACCAATGTTAAAAGCGGCGTTTCCCCTTGCCCCTCCCTGCAGAAAGAGCGCCCTATGGTGCCTCCAGGGAGTTCAGAAGACAATTTGAAACTATGCCGCACATGCCCATTGCAACACTACGGCCTATATTAAGCGACCGGGCTACGACTCTTATACTTGCTGTCTCCGCGACGTAAAACGTTTCTCATACGATAAAAATACTTTGAATGTGCGTACAAACTGATCTGATACAAGAACGAAACGAAGAATGATAGTTTAATAACACTTTGTATGTTATTTATTTATTTCTTCTTTTTCAGGCAGGATGAGGTTTTTTTTCCGTGGGTTCCCTGAACCAGTGAACATATAGGACAGGCCGCCATTGTGTATGCGAAACTGTGCCATCGTATTACACCCTGGTTATTATTGTTGCATACTGTGTTAAGATATAGGCGTCATTCAAAAATGATACCTTAGGTACTCAGTTAATATTCCTTGAACCACTGTGTAGAAAATTAGCACAACACTCAACGTGCTGAACGTATTATCTCCGTATCTGTCTGTCTTAACCATTATACTTCATGTTGGAAAAATGCTCACTGTTAGTAATTATTTTACATTCTTTCAGTATCTGGATACTAAAGGTAGAAATGGTCTAAGTCCTAAAGTAAGAAAATCTGAATTACATGCATTCAAGAGAATGCGTTATAAAAAAAGTTAGATAGTTTAAAGAGGACAATATATATTTTGGAATACTTCATATAAACATTATGCGTAGTAAAGTAAATTTATCTCTTTTAAAGTCTGAATGGAACTTCTTTTTAATTTTTATTTTTATTTTATTTCTTTTTCTTCTTTTTACATTTCTAGCTTTGCAGCCTAGTTAAGTGTAGTTGCTAATGTCAGACCAAATTTCCATACTAATGTGGCTTTTTACAGGAATGCAAGTCACTGCAAAGTGGTACATGCAGTTTCTGTTTGACCTACACTTAATATGTGACGGAAGGTTACATTCAACGAATGTATCTTTTGGTGTACTCTATTAAGTTATATATATATACAGGGTGTCCCACTCATCTTTTTCGCCGAAATTATCGCTGTAACTACGACTTTCACGGTCCCGAACCTACACAGGGGCTTATGAAAGTGATTATCTTTGTCGCATTCGATAGCATGAAAAATCGAAGAAGGAATGGTGATCTTGATAGTCCTTCAGGGTATGCTGCCGGATACTAAGAACAAACTCGTCCGATATTTCGACGATCCAATTGTCTGTCATCCTCAGGAATGTTGCTGCAGAGTTCCGTCGAGTACTGAGGGTAGAGCCGTATTCTCCGTTATATATAGGCGTCGGGCGTGTGTGCGTCGCATGCGCCACCTTCCCCCGGACGTGTACTAGCGGCACCGCGCCTAGTGGGACATCGGTGTAACGATATATCGATTATGACTGATCAAACACTGGCGCTGGCTTCGTAACAGAACGTTGCAATTTGATGTTTTTTAAAAGCGGGTTCCACGATATGCTCAGAGGAAAACCCTTGTCTCGGTTAATCAGATTATCCGCCAATCTAATTTCAGTTGCTTCTTCGTAGACACTGTCCCAAAAACCGGAGATGTTAGCAATTATGAGGGTCTCGTCAAATTCCATCTTGTGTCCCTCAGTTAAACAGTGTTCTGCCACAGCAGATTTTTCAGGCTGCAGCAGTCTCATGTGGCACAATGTTCCACGCATCTATCTTTGACAGTGCGGACAGATCGGCCGATGTACGCCTTGCCGCATTGGCAAGGTATTCTATAAACACTCGGCTTCCTAACACCTAGGTCATCTTTTACAGAGCCAACCAGTGCCCTAATTTTGCTGGGAGGGTGAAAAACACTCTTGGTATTAAAGTTTTTCAAGAGTCTTCCAGTTTTGAAAGAGACGCCCCCAGCATAGGGAATATTCCACTTCGTTAACCTCTGGCGATGGTCCAAACTCCATGGCCCGATGAATTTGTTTGTTAGAATAACCATTTTCTTTAAAGACGGTCTTCAGATGTTCAAGTTCAGGTGTTAAACTATCTGCATCTGAGATGGCAATGCCTTACGAATCAGGGTTTTAAGGACACCGTTGCGTTGGAATGGTGGATGGTAGCTTTTGGCATGCAAATACCGATCGGTATGTGTTGGTTTCGTATAAACCGCGTGTCTCAGGGTGCCATCATGTTTTTTTTTATAAACAAATTACGTCCAGAAATGGGAACTTCCCATCCCTTTCTATCTTCATAGTAAATTTAATATTAGGGTGAAGGCAATTGAAGTGGTCCAAAAATCGGTCAAGCGTATCACGTCCGTGGGGCCAGATAAAGAACGTGTCATCGACGTAACGCCAAAAACACGTAGTTTGCAAATCAGAAGTTCTCAGGGCACTGTCTTCAAAATCTTGGTGTTGGTTGCATCGGAATAAGTCAATTACATCCAGAGAAAGAGCGAAGCGAATTTATGTTTGAAATACATGAAATAAGCAACTAGCGAATCCCGAACCTCGACCGCGAATCTCCCTTCGGTCTCATGACGCTCTAGCCGCGCGCTTCATGTATTTCAAACATGAACTTTGTGTCACATTTTCTCTGATTGACTTTTTGCGATGCAACAACGCTGGTTTTGATAATTTCTCATGTCACTCATTGCGTAAAAAATAATATGTGATATCTATTTAAAATAACACGCATTTGTGTTACAATAATATTGCATTATGATATAGGGCGTCCTATTGTACTTACTTTCATAATCCCCTGTCGTACATTCATAATCGTAAAAGTCATCTTTAATATCTATTGCAGTTCCAGTGATATTTTCGGTGGAAAAAGTTGGGATATATCCATCATATATGATAGATGGCATCGCGGTCTGAGGCCCCATGTTGTAAGATAACAGAAATACCGGGGAATCACTATTCTGTGGGAACATAGCTTCCCAGCAAGCAGGAAGGAAGCAGGCGGCAACCCACAGCTGGCGAGGAGGGGGGGGGGGGTGGCAGGCGGGGTGCATGCGTTTCTGGTTTTCACAACACCAAGAACTGGCTAATCCATCGGTTAAACTACGATGCTGGACAACGGACATGGCCGGTCTCACCGAATGCGAAGATGGCGGTCAATATGGAGAACGTAACTACGATGAAAGATGTCCATATTTGCAGATACAAAATCCCATATTGACCTATAGCAAATCCAAAGATATTACTGAAAGCAGAAAAATTTTACGCGAACTTTTGAATACGTCATGAGATTTCAACGACAGCTTATTACCTCATGCGCTCATCTTGAAAACAATACGCGTTTTTCTATTCATTTAAGAATTTGTTACATCTATAGCATTACAGTTGTTATAATAATTTATTATGAAATTCAGTCAAATAATCATAGCCTCCACAGTAACTGAGCAATTACAAGAATCTCCTCATCTTTATATTTTTATTTAATAACTGATGGGCTACTTTTCCATTGTACTTACGTAAATATTGTGGAGTGTGAGCGGTCAAGCTTGTTTAACTATTTCATACATAATTTGTACAGTTGACAAACAGTCACAAGGTCATTTAATGTTTATAACTTTTTTTATTTTATTTTGTAAAATGTTACGTTAGTGTGAAAGTGGTCAAAGTTAGGTCAAAACAAAGTTTTTTCTGTTAAGAACTCCGCTACTTTTGGAGGGGTTGGATATCTACTAGGGCAGGAAGACAACAGAGGTCGTGTAAAATATTTACATAGGACGGATGGAGAGGCTCTTGTGGGGCTGGAAGTACGCTTTCTGTCTCGTCTTGGAAGAAGGAGGGCTTGCCTGGTTTTCCTGGCAAACGGCCACTTTTTCACAACTTTAGCGCATGACGGGTCTAACTGTTCCAAAGGCTAATGTGTGACGTATCAAGAACTTTAACTATTTCCGATTTCAAGTCGGAATTGTATCTGAACAGTGTGTGTGGTTCTACGTGAGAATTAACAAGTGCTGATATGTTATTTGTCGAACTAAGACTTGAAGTATTTTGCGTGGCGATTATTTCGTGTTCTGTGATCGCTAACCTGAGCATCGTCAATGATTACTTGGGGATTTTTCTACTATTCTTGTAACGCAGTTAAAGCATCTGTTAAAGAAAATTTAAAAGATTAATTTCCAATTTAACTTTTATTTGTGCAGGAACACTTACAGCAGATAAATTTTGGGTTTGAATAAACATTATTCAGCTGAATTATCTAACGTTGCCAACTTCTTTTGCAAACGTTGGAATAAAACCACTTTTATAAATTAACCATTATCTGTATTTTATGTATCATTATTATTTCCAAAATATTAGCCGGCCGCGGTGGCCGAGGGGACTAAGGCGCTTCAGTCACGGTCTGCACGGGCACTACGGTCGGGGGTTCGAATCCCCCCTCGGCCATGGATATTTGTGCCGTCCTTAGTTGTAGGTAGTTCATAGGTAGTTTGTAAGTTTAGGGACTGATGACCCCGTAGTTAAGTCCCTTAAGCTTAACAAACATCTGAACATTGTTTCATTTGTCTGTCTTGCAACTGTAATAAACTGAGGCATCTTCAGTGGTCTGGAATATACATTAATATCTTGATAAACAATTTTCTTTACATTGTTTTGTTTGCAGGTCAGAGATTGTTCTGGAACATCCTATTACACTGTGGTGTAATGGCTTATAAATACTTCATTCAAATTTTTGTTGATATTGGTCTACAGATGCGCAACTGCTTTTGCAAATTTACAAAACATTTAAAGTAATATTTATATGCCATTATACCAAAGGAATATATAATGTGCCGAAATAGTTTCTAACCATTATACAAAACTCTGCAAGGATAATCGTTAAAAATGTTCAAATGTTTGTAGAGCTTATGGGACTTAACCTATGCGTAGAGTGTTTGACTGCAAGATCACAGGTACAAGGAACCGTTTGGAGCTATTGTAGTTGCTGGGCATGAAATAAAACATATACGGTTCGGCCATTAAACTACATCGTGCCGTATTTCATTTACTGAACAATTTATAGCCCGATTCGTGTATATTGTGTTTGAGCAATACAACTTACTGTAGTGAAAACGGGGAGCACGTAAATTAGTAATGTCATGGATTGTGCTGCCACTCCCCTCAGAGTTTCGAGACCTTCCTGCGTCATGAGTGTGTGTGTTATCCTTAGCATAAATTAGTTAAATATTTTGCAACTCTAGCGACGGATGACGTCAACAGTTTGGTCTCTTGGGTTTACAAACATTGAAATTGATTGGAATGTATGCATTTCTACGAGTTAATACCTTTATTTTTAACCACAGTAGTAGTTTAAATTTTTGTATTTGGTACTTTCTTCAAACATTTCGATGTTACATATTGCTTAGTGAAATCTTTAATAGGGCTGTGTCTATTTTGTATCTGGCTTGTTTGTAGATCTGGACATGGTTGTCACTGACAACTGAAACTTGTCATAATATTTTTATTTGTTGTTGTTGTGGTCTTCAGTCCAGAGACTGGTTTGATGCAGCTCTCCACCCTACTCTATCCTGAGCAAGCCTTTTCATCTCCTCATAAGAACGACAACCCACATCCACTTGAATCTGCTTACTATACGCGTCTCTTGGTCTCCCTCTGCGATTTTTACCCCACACACTTCCCTCCAACGCTAAATTCACAATTCCTTGATGTCTAAGAATGTGTCCTATCAACCTATCCCTTCTTTTAGTCAAGGTATACCAGAAATTTCTTTTCTCCCCAATTCGGTTCAGTACCTCCTCATTAGTTACGCGATCCACCCACCTAATCTTCAGCATTCTTCTGTAGCACCACATTTCAAAAGCCTCTATCCTCTTTCTGTCCACACTGCTTATCGTCCATGTTTCACTCCCATATAAGGCAACACTCCATACAAATGCCTTCAGAAAGGACTTCCTTAGGCTTAAATCAATATTCGATGTTAACAAATTTCTCTTTTTCAAAAACGCCTTTCTACCCATTGCCATTCTGCATTTTATATCATCTATCTTATGTAAATGTGGTGTAGGCGTACAAAACTGCGACCGCAGTGGCCGAGCGGTCTGCGGAGCTCCAGTCACAGTCTGCACGGCCACTACGGTCGGGGCTTCGTATCCCCCTCGGGCGTGGATGTTTGTGTCATCTTTAGTATAAGCCAGTTTATAATTAGTTTGTAAGTTTAGGGACTGATGATCCCGCAGTTAAGTCCCTTAATCTTAACAAACGTTTCAATATTTTTGTGTATAAAATTTACTTTCTATTTTTTAGTTGCAAAGAAATTAATTAAATCTTTAATTATTTTGTCTGGTCATCCTTACTTAATGATACTATATTGACAATTGTTTCATTTGTCTGTCTTGCAACTGTAATAAACTGAGGCATCTTCAGTGGTCTGGAATATACATTAATATCTTGATAAACAATTTTCTTTACATTGTTTTGTTTGCAGGTCAGAGATTGTTCTGGAACATCCTATTACACTGTGGTGTAATGGCTTATAAATACTTCATTCAAATTTTTGTTGATATTGGTCTACAGATGCGCAACTGCTTTTGCAAATTTACAAAACATTTAAAGTAATATTTATATGCCATTATACCAAAGGAATATATAATGTGCCGAAATAGTTTCTAACCATTATACAAAACTCTGCAAGGATAATCGTTAAAAATGTTCAAATGTTTGTAGAGCTTATGGGACTTAACTACGGGGTCATCAGTCCCTAAACTTACAAACTACTTATGATCTAGTTAACACTAAGGACGGCACAAATATCCATGCCCGAGAGGGGATTCAAACCCCCGACCGTAGTGGCCGTGCAGACCGTGACTGGAGCTCCTCAGTCCCCTCGGCCACCGCGGCCGGCTGGATAATCGTTAGTGAAGATGTTAAAGTGTATTTCAGGTCACTGAAGAGGTCTTGTTTGCAAAAAGGCGAACGCATATGGGAAATGAATTTTGTTTTTATTTCAGTTGCAGCAGACGTACAAACAATATGAAATTACTTTAAAGCCATATCCTACAGTCCTAATAAAGTCATACCTTATATATTAAAATAATCTATGAAAATTAAAGCAGTCGGCCAGACTAAACTACCCGGCCGATTGCCTTCATTTTTATTTTAAACGAAAGGTATTCATTCGCAGATTTGTGATCAAGTATCAGAACTAACTTCGGTCTCTGCCTTATTTACTTTTATTCAAACGCGGTATCCTTCTGCCCTTGCATTGAATATTTTAATCGGTTAGTTTTACGATATCTTCGTTTCTAGTTAAGGTACGCAGTTCTTTTTGACCTAACAACACACAGCGGATCAAGCTCTTTCAGATCCGCTTTTGAACACTTGCGTTGATTGATTCTGAAGAAAGCTATGCGTGAACATTCTACTTTAATTCCATTTCTTCCCAACTGTTTTGTCATTCCATCAAAGGTGCGAAGTATTCGCACGGGTACTCTTGTATTAATTAACATTTTCGAGTTGTTAAAGTGTTTTCAGAAAGTATACCCTCATTAATATTTCCCACAGTCGTATACCTGATGGGTATTATTCAATTTGTATAGGTTATGGGACCGTCTTTATGCAACTGTAAATTAGTTTATTTTAGACCAGACGCGTTTCGCTTTATTCTAAAGCATCTTCAGTGGTCAGCTGTACAAGAAATGGTTTGTATTACATTATTTGTTTGAGTTTTTACTAAATTCGATCGGTAACAGTTCTCATGCAATTGGATTGTTTTGATTCTTTATAAATTGGACTATTAATATTACTCACGAATTTTTTAAGTTTTCGTCTTCATGTGTGGTTTGTAGCACATTGATACTTGCTGTCACTGCTTATATTTCCACGTCACAGCACGAACCAAAGAACTCGAAAGCAAAACCACACACAGAGACAATAAACAAACAAAACAAACGACATACAGAGCCTGCCAGGCCACAGAAATGGCTATTTTTCAAAAACTTTCGTAAGAAGTGTTACTGTAAAAAAGTGTAAATAGTGTAAATATAAGCAGTGACAGCAAGCGGCAATTTGCTACAAACCACACATTAAGACGAAAACATAAAAAAATTCGTGAGTGATATTAATAGTTCAATTTATTCAGAATCAAAACAATCCAATTGCATGAGAACTGTTACCGATCGAATTTAGTAAAAAGTCGAACAAATAATGTAATGCAAACCATTTCTTGTACAGCTGACCACTGAAGATCCTTTAGAATAAAGCGAAACGCGTCTGGTCTAAAATAGACTAATTTACAGTTGCATAAAGACGGTCCCATAACCTATACAAATTGTATAACTGCAACTGCGGAAAACGAGGCCAAAAGACGAAGAAATATGGTTATTATTATTTCATCATTTGCGACAGGAAAAACTGATGTGTCGCACGGTTTCAAAACTTTCTCGGTTCTTTCTGTAAACTCAAGACACGCACTGAATTCGCAAATTATTTCCCTTATCAACGAAACACAAGATGTAGAAAGCATTCGCTCACAGCGGCTGTAACTAGTCACAAATATTTGCCAACCTCTGAATATGTACGGGGTAACACGGTGGAGGAAGGTTAAGGCGATTTCGTTCACGTCTGCGCTGCTCTGGTTGGTGAAATACTTGCCGGCTGGCTTTTTTGCCTCGTCAAGCAATTACCGCAGGGCGGGGGTGGCCCAGAGCGGCGCAGCGCGAATTCCGCAGCCCGCGCCCAGCAGCCAAGTTTCCAGCCCGCTTCGGAACGAGCCGCCGTTTATGTTGCCCACTTAACGACCTGCTCGTTTACATGTCCCCTGGGAGACAAACACCGAGTTAATTTCGTTCAGCGCTCCGCTGGCGACGTCTTCTCGCTATTGCTTCGGTGTATAAACCACAACTGTTGTCATCTCGCAGAAGGTAACCTGTAACAACCGTGCGCAACATACGCAACTTGAATGTGAGGTCCGCCTGATATGCAAAACACAGTGTTTTCTTTTCACCCCAAGTTTCAAAACCTCTGTACCATCATCAATCGGATTTTATTCATTCGTGGTTGTGGAAAAGAACATATTTTCGAACTAAAGTAGATGTGAAAATTGGGTCCAAAAGTTGTACATCTCAGATTACGTATTCCCCTAATTTTTCATTGTATGTTCATGTTAATTCTATAACATTATTGACGGGTTAACACGCTAGTATGTCAACACACAAAGTATCATATTAATTCAAAAAATGTTCAAATGTTTGTACAACTTATGGGACTTAACTACGGGGTCATCAGTCCCTAAACTTACAAACTACCTTTTACAAAAGACGATACAAACATCAATGTCCGAGAGGGATTCGAACCCCCGACGGGAAACGGCCTCCCACATCGGAACATAGAGCCTCAATGCGCTCGGCCGCTCCCCCGCGGCTGCAGATAACAAGGCTACTCGTATCTCATGTTGAAAAAATGTTCCTACGTGACAATACAATAAAGATAAGATAATAACAAAACTAAAAAACATGACTTTCAGGCCTAATTTTCCCACCTATGTTATTTCTAAAAGATGTTCGTTTTTTATCTGAATAAATAATAACCCACTGATAACGGTACAGAGGCGCTGAACATACTTATGTCACGAGAAAAAACGGTGTTGTGCATACCAGGCAGATCTCATATCCAGTTGCTGAGCGCATCTAAACATTTTAAAAGTATTGCTGGTCTCTGACTAGAAGCGAACTGTAGTATTTCGATTTTTCTGAACGCTGTAATAGAGTTTTGTAGCGCATGTTTAGAGTTGTTAGTTTCTTTGGGGAGTGTAGTCATGGATAAGGACTGTGACTGCTGTGTACGAATGCGAACGTAGATGGTGACACTTCGCTCCCAGTTTCAAGAAGTGTTAACTTCGGCTGCAGAGCTGGAGGCTGTTGCCGAGAGACACCGCTGTTGTGGGCCGGCCGAGCAGATGTCCAGCACGTCTGACGTATCCACTGATCGGCTCGCGGTTGACACCAGCCCTGTTCCTGCTCCCCGTGAGGTAGACACCCCACCTGTGGTCACGTGGGAGGTTGCCCCAGGGCGTGGGAGGCAGCGAAAGACTTTCCCAGGTAACTGACTGACAGGTTCGAGGCGATATCTGTGCTGGAAAATGGGTATGATTGCTTGTAGCTGGGAGCATTAAAATTAGGCAGGTAATGGGTCCCCTTAGAGATATAGCTGTTAAGGAGGGGAAGAAATCCATTTTGCACTTCATGTACATAACGGCTGGAGTCATTCCAGATGTGAATGCAGTCTTTCTGACTGCCATGAAGGTCACAAAGTGTGGTCAACTGCAGGTGGTGGCTCATGTCGGTATCAACTATGTATGTTACTTTTGATCGAAAGACTTTTGTTTGGTTTTGGGTGGCTATCTGAAATGGCAAAGACTGCCAGTCTAGTTTCCAAGACGAAGGCGACCTTGTAGGCTACAGATTCATCAACATTCGCCATCAGGAGCTGTGCATCCGGGTTTCGTTAAATTGGTGAGGTGTCCACTAGACGCTGTTTGCGAGGGCTGTGTGGCGTGGACTGGGCGATTTAGACGGTTACAGGGCCTCGCGAACACACCAAACAGGGTTTCAGTAAAAGAGGGTGCATGTAACATGTAGGAGGAACTCAGCTTAAAGAATCATTTGTCTAACAGTTTTAAATTGTCGGAATATGTGGGGAAAGTAACAGAGTTCCAAGCGCTAATAGAAAGTACTGAAGTAAGAATCTTTATAGACAGCGAAAGCTGTGTAAAGCCGCAGATAAGATCAGTCGAAATTTTTACAAAGGGGCAAATGGGGTTCAGAAATATCTCGTGGTGTGTTTATTGCTGCCACAAGCGGTTTGTCCTGTGAGGTGGTATGGGTACAGGATATACCTAACAACCAGAATATATTAATAATTAGTTTATTTCACCAACCCTCTGACTCAGGCGATGATGTGACACCATAATTAAATTTTTTATGCCTATTTTATGAATTTTAATTTTTTGGTAATATTTATATGACATAATTTATCGGTTTAGTTTGGTGTGCATATATCTGTATACTTATTATTTTTGGTTATAAGAGTCAAGCTATTGAAAATTTGTAAGCTAGGCTACTAATGTAAAGAGTCTTTGAACGATTTACTTTGTTAAACATTTTGTAAATTAATAATATTGTAGAGGTTCTGGCCTGGAGCTTTTATAAATAATGTCCATGTATAAGATGGGGGGCGTCCCCACTTCAAAGGAGAGTGATGACATGGAAGTAAAGGGTGGAAAAAGCCCGCCAGATAGCCGGTTTGCGCGGCGAAACAGTGAGCTGCGAGAGAGTCGTAGCTTCGACGCTGACAAGTGAACAGTGCTTGTGTCTTGTGGTTAGTTGTTTGAGGCTATACTTTTAAGAAGAGCTGTAAAATGGCCTCGGATGGAGAATATAACTCAAAATGATCACTGGCATAATATTAGTGGCTTATTATTGAAATTATTCGACGCTAAGAAGACTAAATTTGGCCACATGCTTCAAGAGCCAGTGATGGAATGTATTATGCCACAATTAACTGCACTGCAGCGCCAACCTTCCACCACAGGCAAAGTAGACAGTTTTTTAGAATTGTAATAACAGCCTGATCCTCACATTTGTGAAAATTTTAATAATCAATTTCATAAACTGTAAATAGTGCCTTTAACCTGTTATTGTACTGTGCCATTAACCTATGTAGGGTCCTTTCTAAATTTAAAATGAAATACTTCCGAGTGATCCACTGAAATAATAACATTTTTAATTTTTAAAGTGCAAGAATTTATAGTAATTTTAATGCATAAGCGTATAGTGGAGATTAACGTAAAGTGTAGGCTAATGTTCAATTTTACCTCCACTAAGCACAAACATTTTTTTTCAATCAGTGGTGTCTTTCATATGTTAACTTTATTCAAGCTTCATGATTGCAATAAGAAAGTGTATAGTTGTTTGAATTAAATTGAAAGACTGCAAATCAGATTCAGGTACCTCATTTTCAAAGTGTATTTGTTTTTAAAATAAAATCTTGCAATACTGAAAGATTATTATTATTATGCAAGTAAGTCAATGAACAGAACAATTTATCTTTATAGTTAAACGAAAAGTGAAAATACCAGTGCTTAACTTATGTTTAGACTAGGTTTCTTAAAAGATTTTCTTTTGCAGTAATTTTACAAAATTAATACAAAATAGTAGTTTGCTGAAGTTAATTCATTGTGTTTTGGGATAGGCCTAAATGATATATCATTTTAATTTTGATTCCAAAGAGTAATCTCATTACTAACAACTTTAGTAACATGTTGTAGACTAAGATCCCATAGCAAATAGATGAATGATGCTTCTGTTTTGTTCAATAACTACATTCAAGTGTAGATTGCTGTGATGTTGTCTAACACTCACAAAAATGACAGTTTCAAGTAGTGTTGTTTTAAAGTCTGTTTTATCAATGCAATTTATTGGTGTACTAAAGATATATTTTTTATTGCATGTTACATTCAGGTTATAAATCAAACAGTTAATTATTGTGTATAGGGACTGGCGACCGTAATACAAATAGTGCTATTTTGCTCTTTAGATAAAATCTTTCTTAGTTCTTGTGGTTTCAACACTATCTTCTCTTCTGGTACTATATATCTTTGTGAAACGAAGGTTACCTGAGATGCTTTCGTCTATTAGGATAACACGCGGTCAAATTAAAAAAATCCTCTCGCAGAGGCACAATTCTGTAGGCGTAGGTTTGTAGTAGCGAATCGGTTCAGTTAGTAATAATACAGTATGCGTAACAAACCTGTTGCGAGTTATTGTATATTGCTAACTGTGCTGTAAGCGGCTACAAAACTTCAACAACCGACAGGAGTGTTGTAAAACAGTTTTAAATTGTCGGAATATGTGGGGAAAGTAACGGAGTTCCAAGCGCTAATAGAAAGTAATGAAGTAAGAATCTTTATAGACAGCGAAAGCTGTTTAAAGCCGGAGATAAGTTCAGTCGAAATTCTTACAAAGGGGCAAATGGGGCTCAGAAAGGATATGTTGAATGAAATATATCGTGGTGTGTTTATTGCTGCCACAGGCAGTTTGTCCTGTGAGGTGGTATGGATAGAGGATATACCTGACAACCAGAATATATTAATAATTAGTTCATTTCACCAACCCTCTGACTCAGGCGATGAGATTGAAGAAATGTCCAAAGAAAGACTGAAACAAGTTTCAAAAACCTACCGGAAGTTTACAGTTGTATACAGGGTGAATCACCTAACACTTGCACCACAAATATTGCGGACAGCGATTGATGTGCGGTTTTCTCAGAATGGATTGGTATTCATGGACTCGTATTATTAGCCAATAAACTGATTGTAAAAATACCTAGAAAATGTATTTTTTGCATAAATGTTTGTTTCTATCATGCACTGGAATTTTTGACACCAGCGGTGTACACAGTATTTTGAATGGCATTTCAACATGTTTAGGTTGGCTGATACAACCATTCATAGTTTTGGGGGCGGAGGCTACGACACTCCAGTACTTTTGTATTGGAAATGTATGCTTTGTGCCCAACATGTTTAATTCTCAAGTCATATACATCTGAATTCAAAACAGCGGAGTAGCGTAGGAATAAATCTCTCCAATTCTTCACACTTCAAAACGTTACGGACGCATGCGTCTTGCCACATACACTTTCTAGGAGACTTTTGATATCTCTTTTACTTGTGGACCAAATGGATGATCTTGGTCGTCCGGAATGGTTCTAACTGGCATTGTGGACAGTTCCTTTTCCCTCATATTTATCTTATATCCCTTAATAGCATAGTGGTCGATATATTGCCCACCTACCATAAGTGCGACACAGTGAACGTTGCTCTTTGCCTTCCTTGTTTTCACCCGTTTCATTCTAAATAACAAGTTTACCGAATTTGTAATATTTCATAGTTTTTGTAACGTTTTATTTTTTGAACATTGTAATGTGTTAAATTTTTCCAATTCAGTAAATTATTTAATAAATTGTATTTTCTTTGCAACATTGAAACCAATTCTTTGGTTTCCATATGCGAAGGACATTTTTAAAAGTGATCATTGCTTATTTGAACGTCAGGGTCACAAATTGGCAGTATTGAGGTTTGCTCACTATACTTTTTCTCTGATTCTGTAAAGTATACCGTATAAACAAACCACTCCGCTGGTCTCGCCGAGCAATACTTCGAAACGTAAATAAATTATTTTCACAGATAGAAAACCAAGATCTTTACATGTTATTGATACATAGCCGACAGAGCCATTAATGTCCTTTCATTTTACATTACCATTGGTGAACCTCATAAACGTCGTTATTTGCACATTTGGCTCCTAGATTATTCAAATTCAAATGTTCAAATGTTTGTAGAGCTTATGGAACTTAACTACAGGGTCATCAGTCCCTAAACTTACAAACTACTTATGAACTAGCTACAACTAAGGACGGCACAAACATCCATGCCCGAGGGGGTATTCGAACCCCCGACCGTAGTGGCCGTGCAGACCGTGACTGAAGCGCCTCAGTCCCCTCGGTCACCGCGGCCGGCCTAGATTATTCCAAGCATTTTCAATCTGGATGGTTTGATCCAGACTGTCAAAAAAGCATCGATCCGTTTTGACATATCCTCCGCAAATGGGAACTAAACGTTATGTTTCAGTAACAAATCCATCCGACCACACCATAATTGCCCGGAATATTGTAGTAATTGGACATTTCCGGCCGTGAAAATTTGCATTTTACAACATTGTTATAGTTGGCTATATAATTGTTCCTTGTTTTCTATTTAAAATGATTTACCAATATACTGTCAACTGTAACGGCTCTTCCGATTCTGTATTTGCTTCTTATCACGTAACGCAGACTTACTGTCTTTTAAATATACATTCAGACGAACACTTTTTTTCAGTGACTACATGTCTTTTGCGATGTCATATTTACTGCAATGTTTATGCTAGCGTGGTGGTATATTTTCACCTTCATCACTTTCCACTATGAACTCACGAAAATTTTTATGCAGCAAAATCCTCAGTTGGAATAAGCATTATATATAGACAGGGTGTATCACTAAGTGTGTTGTAGGTGACGAGAAATTTTATTGCGTTAGGTCAACACGAGAAATGTTACACTTTCTGCGGAGCTATGATAATAGTTTATTGTATCAGTTTCCAAAGAGTTACACCACAAAGATACAATTTTTTGAATGGAACAATAGTTTTTTTTTCTATCGTGTATTGGATTCGTTTAAACCAGCTGTGTCCAAATCAATTTAAACTACATTCCTATCATTGTTAGTTTTGGAGCTACAACCCTTCAACGTTCCTGGGGCGGAGGCTACAATAGCGTAGCTGACTGGCCGAGTGGCTATCCCCTGGGGCATGGCCCACTGTCTCATGACCACCAGCCAGTGAGCTATGCTGTCGTAGCCTCCGCCCCCAAAACTTTCAAGGGTTGTAGCTCCAAAACTAACAGTGATAGGAATGTAGTTTAAATTGATTTGGACGCAGCTGGTTTCAACGAATCCAATGCACGATAGAAAAAACTATTGTTCTATTAAAAAAATTATATCTTTGTGGTGTAACTCTTTGGAAAATGATACAATAAACTATGTTTATAGCTCCGCAGAAAGTGTAACATTTCTTGTGTTGACCTACCGCATTAAAATTTCCCGTCACCTATTATTTTATAAGTTACAGAGGCAAACACACTTAGTGAAACACCATGAAAGAATCTAGTTCACATGAACAAGCCCAAAACTGTATTAATACACTACTGATTTCTGTAGTTTACGAAGATTCTTTAGGTAATTCGGAATAGAAGACTGGAGAGTGTTCTGCTGGGAGACTGCGTGACTAAGAGAGTTTCGAGTAATCTCCGAAAATGAGCAGTTGGGGTCTGCGACAATTTGAGGGCGTAATTTGTAGCCGGGTCTGCGTCGGCCATTTGGGTGTTTGTGAGACGCGGCTGCGAGGGCAGATTGCGGCGCAGGTGACGAATATGCGGCCGTGGGCGGTGCGTGCGGCCGCATTGTTCTTACACGAGCCCCGTTGTCACGCCACTGCGGCACGCAATCAAAACGTCACTTCACTCAAAGTTGCTAGTCCGTTACACCGATAGCGAGTCAGCTGTGCCTTTACGCTGGAAACACGCTATTAAACTCTGCGTCGGCGGTAAAATTCGCCATTCATTGCTCGCGCCGGGCATTCGCATCGCTGAGGCGAGAACTCGCTCCTCAGTTCAGCCTTGTTTTATATTCTGTGTACAGTCCGTGTGTGGACGTGGTGACGCGCGGGCGTACGTAGCGTCTGTGTGCGCTTGTTTATGCAGCAGGGAATGTCAACTAATTGTACGAGCGTAAAAAGCACGTCTTCCGTGATGACAGGCTGCTTGATGAGCAAGTGATCATCATCAGCATCATTATCATAATTTATGGCTGATTATGCATTTCAGAGTTCATTCCGGAGCAAGCTGCCCTTAATAAAATTGTGCCATGATTTCCAATTCGTTGCAAACATTCATGTTTCGTCTGATGTTAGGCCTGTTACTTCAAAATCATTCACGACCGAATCCAAGAACTTTCTCCTTTATCTACATCGACTCCTCCTACCCCCTATTGTCGAACCCACGAGACTCTTAGGCAATCTTTCTTCTCCCATGCTAGTAAAATGAGCTAATTATCTACGTCTGCTTGGCCTGTTTCGTCAGTGGTGTCCATTCCCAGTGTGTCTTTGATTTCCTCATCATGGACACACCGAGCCACTGTTGCCATTTATTAGTGCCTGCTGTCGTCGTTTCCTACTTCCATATCTGTACATCCCGAACTTCTTAATACTGTAACCTATATCCACCCAGCTTTCACTCCCATACGACAGAGTCTGTCGATAGATTGAACGGTGCACTGTTAACTTAGTATTGGTACTAACTTCCTTCTCGTAGAAGAGACTAGATCGTAGCTTAGTGCCCACTGCGTGACAGTTGTTACACATTGATTCCAGCTCTTTTACTATGTTGTTATCCTGTGAGAAAATACATCTTAAGTACTTGAAACTGTCGACCTGTTCTAACATTCTTCCTCCTCTTTCTTACTCATTGTGTTTAAATTTCTCTCTCGAATACGTTACATTAGCTTTGGAGATAATTATCTCCATATCATAACCCTTACATCTCTTATCTAGCTCAGAAATATTAGATTACAACCTTTCAATCGAAACTGCCATCATGCAGAACTGCTTATTTTTTCCACCTGATTTAATATCACCCTGTAAGGCTAGCCTCTTCAACATATGATCCGTAAATATTGTGAACAACAGTGGTGACAGGTTACAGCCTTGTCTTACTCCTGAAACTACCCTGAAGCATGAACTCAATTTACCATTAACTGCTGCCTGACATTCTACGTAAAGCTACGTAATTGCTACAGAAGTTGACCTCCTATTCCGTAATCCTGCAGAGCTGACAGCAAATTCCTCCTAGGAACACAGTCATAACCCTTTTCTAATATTGGTAATGACTTTCTTCTCGGAGAAGAGACTAGATCGTAGCTTAGCACTCACCGCATTAGATTTGTTACACATTGATTCCAATTCTTTTATTATGTTGTCATCCTATGAGAAAATTGATTCCAATTCTTTTATTGTGTTTTCGTCCTGTGAGAAAATACATCTAAAGTACTTGAAACCGTCGACCTGTTCTAAATTTGTTCCTCCTGTTTCGTACTCATCATGTTTAAATTTCTCTCCCGCAGACCTTACATTAGTTAGCTTCAGAGGGCATGTCACGAGCGCTGGACTGCTGGGCAGATCTCGCTCAGATTTAACTTTAGGATTCATATAATTATTTTAACTGTTATTCGTGATAATGTTTAATCTATAGGTGTTCTAGCAGATAATCTTCGTTCATTTTAGCGATTGTTGGGCCGATTTTGCTGCGAGTATTGTTATTTGTGTTTGTTTGTGCGCCGGCATCGACGACCTGGTGCTTTATTTACATCTGGTGAGCAGTTCCAGCCGTAGCGGTCTCCAAGAGATAAGTTCCAATAAGTGTCTTTGTGTTGCTTTGTAGAGACTGAGATTTATTGACTGCTGTAGTTAAGATAGTTCCTCGTTTTTTTGTAGAAACGTAACTTACATAACATAGACGTCTAGTTTTTCTTAAAAAGTAACAGAGCAGTTTTTACAATGAATGAAAAGTGTAGGCTCTGTCGTAGTTTCGCGAGTATTGGGCTGGAGTGTGGGATTTGTACAAAGTATTTTCATTGGGGGGGGAATGCAGTGGGGAAGCCAGTGGACACTGTAGTGAGGTTCTCTCCTGGAATTGCAGGACGTGCAGCAGGTATAAGCTGTTAGAGGAGCAGGAGCGTTTGATCTGCGCCCTTGAGGTGCAGTTGAAGAACGCTGAAGAGGAACTAGCTAGGCTGAGGAGGGGAAGGGGGGCTGGGGATGGGAACTGGCAGTTGGCAAGAGGGTAGCTAGGAGGAGGTTTTCAGATTGACAGTTGTAAATAAATTTGACCAACTGTCAGAATTAAGTGGAGATGAACCTCTTCTATTAGGAAGAAGAAGGTTCTGCTGTTAGGCAGTTCTCATGGAAGAGTTGTTGGCCATCAGTTGCAGGAAGCATTTGGGTTCAAATGTTTGTTAAGCTTATGGGACTTAACTACAGGGTCATCAGTCCCTAAACTTACAAAATACTTCTGAACTAGCTTATACTAAGGACGGCACAAATATCCATGCCCGAGGGGGGATTCGAACCCCCGACCGTAGTGGCCGTGCAGACCGTGACTGGAGCGCCTTAGTCTCCTCGGCCACCGCGGCCGGCGAAGTATTTGGGACTGAGTACCAGGTCACCAGCACAGTGCCTCCCCAGTGCAGGGTTAGGTCAGGTTACTTGTAACATAGGGGACGTATGTAGGAATTTCTCGAAAGAGGATCAGTAGCGATAGTGGATGGAGCAGAGAATATTCTTGATAGGAACGGGGAGTATGATATAGGTGGTGATTTGGAAAGTTTAGCATCTCAAACTGGTGGAATGAATGTGTATTTCGTGCAGCTGTTTTAGCGTCATGATAGGCCTCGTCTTAATACAGCTGTCAGGAGGGCATAGGTCACATTGCAATGCTGTAGGTCGGATTTCACTAGGCACGGTCTGCACCTCAATAGGTATGGGAAGGGGTGGATGGCAAAGCTCATAGGTGACAGTGTAGTAGGGCGTGGGGTTGTCACTCATGGATAAATTCCTGAAGTAGTTGGTGTTACGACTGCACCATTTTAAGACTGAAGACTGCTGATAGTTATTCCTATTTAAAGGAAGTCCCTCTAACAAAGGAACCACTTTTGACAAAGTTTAAGAATCTAAGTAATAAGGGAATTAGTACATTCTACATCTACATCTACATCTACACATCGACATCTACATGGATACTCTGCAAATCACATTGAAGTGCATGGCAGAGGCTTCATCGTACCACTTTATGATATTTCTCTTTAGTTCCTCTAATAGCTCGTGGGAAAAAGAACACCTAAATCTTTCTTTTTTAGATCTGATTTCTCTTATTTTATTATGATGGTCATGTCACACTCTTTAAGTGGGTGGTCACAATATATGTTCGCATCCTGAAGAGAAATTGGTGAAAGGAATTTCAAATAGATCTCGTCGCAACAAATAACGCCTTTCTTTAATGATTCCCACCCCAACTCGTGCATTATTTCTGTAACACTCTTTCCCCCATAATGCGAAAATAAAAAACGGGCTGCTCTTCTCTGAATTTTCTCCAAATCGTCCGTCAGTCCCACCTGGTGTCGATCCCACAATGTGCAGCAATACTCCAAATTAGGACGCACATCTGTAGTATCGGCAGTTTCTTTAGTAGAACTGTTGCATCTTCAAAGTGTTCTGCCAATTAAACGTAGTCTTTGGTTCGCCTTCCCTACAATATTTTCTGTGTGTTCTTTCCAATTTATGTTGTTTGTAATTGTTACTGTGCCGTCGCACAAGTATAAAGTGCGCGCCACCTACATTCGCCGCGCGCCGCCATGCACGCACGGCGCGGCGTTCTTACGACGACAGCCACGAGCGCCCTCTGCTGCAACTCCGCTCGTGGCCACGACTGCTGCATCGTTCACTTGGGACTGAGATAGGAACCAGTTAAGACTTGGCTATCGGATAGGCACTATGACTTATCAGTAGGCAGGCCTCTGTCTAAACTATGTATCAGCATTCTGCAGTCAAGAACTATGTAAAAGTTAAGTATTACTAAGTCTCTATGAAATATATATCTCGTTCTAATTTACTCTAGTGTTTCTAGTTTATGCTGTCCCACTGGCTGGTCACCTCCATACCTGCACACACGTGCATCCTTTATTCCTGTGTTGGTCTCTTTCTACTCGGCCACCAACACCAGGACCACCGGCGGAAACGAGACATAAAAGCGGCGAAGAGGCTGGGACACAAAAGTGGCGACGAGGAGCGATAGAAGAACCGTGGACCAGCCTGCTTGCAGCAGCCAGACAGCAGTAGTCGGAGCACGCAGAAATTGCTCCCGCCCGCCCACCCTTATTATAAGAATTTTGGGGGAAGCTATTTTGTTACGTGTTTTGTGGACTTTTTTGTTGCAGTGCGTCCTCATTTATCTTGCATTTGTGTTTTGTACTAATTTTCATGTTTGCGCAGCGCGTAATCGGTCAGCATGGCCACTACCCCGAACCCAAACTTAATGGAAATTATTCAGTTACAGACGGTGCAAATCACGCAACTACTCCAAGCGGTGTCGCAGTTAACGGCACAGGCAGCTAACCAACAACAACAGCCATCGCTTCAGCAGCCCACACCTGCCGCTGCACCGCTCCCTACGTTCCGTCAGTACGACGAACGTGAGGAAGAATGGAATGATTACCTTGCGCAGTTTCAAGAACTCATCGTGGCTCATCAAATTACAGGTCCGACCGTTAAGCATTTGTTCCTCTCTGTGGTGGGAACCAAAAACCTTCGTGTTACTGCAGAAACTTTTCCCCCACGCATCTCCTCATGATCTAGAATTCGATCAAATTGTAGAAGCACTGAATGCTCATTATGAGAGAAAGGTTCTCGTAGCAGCGGTACGGTACCGATTTTTCAGACTAAAAAAATTACCTGAGCAGTCACACCAGGAATGGATCATGGAATTGAAGAGCTTAACCCGCAAATGTAAATTTACTTGCTCTGGTGGACTTTCTTATAGTGATTTTATGTTGAGGGATGCAATTACGCAGAAAATTCAGGACACCAGAATTAGGGCAGCAATTCTAAAAAAGTCTGACCCCTCATTAGACAGTGTACTGCAGCTTATAGAAGCGCATGATACCTTTGATATATGTGGAAATGCAAAGCCACAGTGTTAATTCAGTGTGCCATAAGGGACGCTTTCCTAGCCGTAGTTCTCAGTCTAGTCCTAGTGATTCTTATTTTTCTACTGGCCGTGCTGAACAGACAGTGAACAGTAGCCAGTGTAGAAGTGCGACACAAAGTCGCCCCGTCGTGTTAGACAAAGTAATTTGAATAACGGGCGCCAACGTTCTTTTCAGAAAAATGTTCGTAAATCTTGGCCCCAGTGTGTATCTCGCCACAAGCGTGAGCATTGCCCTAGTCGCAATGCAACCTGTTATCAATGTGGCGAATCGGGACATGTACAGACAGTGTGTATGCAAAATAAAAACTCAAAGAACGGTACCGTTAGAAACAGTGATTTGCCTAGTGCATGAACAGTTCATGCTGTCAATGTCATAGACGCTGTGGAATTGAACAGTGCTTTACTTGGTTCTCAATTGCAAGAAATCTCTTCTTCGCCTATTGCAAACCTATGTAGTGAGCCACGTCGCAAGCGCCGTCGAGCGCGTAAAACTGTACAATGGAAAAGTGTTCAGGACAAGCAAAATGACTATGTACAGTGCAATCCTGTAGTGAAACTAGTGCCTTCTGCAACTGCTCATTGTAATAGTGCCCAGTACTGTGTAGCTAGTGACAGTAGACTTGATGTAGCTACTCAAAACTGTAGTGCAGTTGTTAGTGAATCTGGAGTAGTTTCGCAAGCTTGCGCGGACGCCGATCCGGCGGTAGTGCCATCTAGGGACAGTGATATTAATCTATGTGCCGATTCTGCGCCGCTTCCTACCGCACGCAGCCCGCGCATGAGCAAGCGCATCAAACAAGCTGTATCAGACGTTGCCCACATTCGCGCACCTATCGAGCGCCACGAGCAGAAACTTTTTGTGACTTTTCTATAGAAAATAAGACTGTGCAATTTCAGCTCGACACTGGTTCCGCTGTCACATTAATAAAGATACTTATGAACTTCTGGGTTCGCCAAAACTGTCGCCGTCTAAACAGGTGTTAACAGCTTATACAGGTCAAAATATTCCTGTGCTAGGAACGTGTAGCCTGCCCGCCTCTTTTCAAGATGTAACGAAAACAGTTGCTTTAGTAGTTCTTCAGGCCAAATCTACACAGAACATTTTTTGGCTAGATGCATTCGATTTGTTCAAATGTTTGTTAAGCTTATGGGACTTAACTACGGGGTTATCAGTCCCTAAACTTACAAACTACTTATGAACTACTTGCGAATTAGGACGGCACAAATATCCATGCCCGAGGGGGGATTCGAACCCCCGACCGTAGTGGCCGTGCTGGCCGTGACTGGAGCGCCTCAGTCACCTCGGCCACCGCGGCCGGCATTCGATTTGTTTGGCTTATCAATTGAAGGAGATGTGCTACAAATTTCGTCGGTAGTGCCTCAGGAAAAAATCAATACATTGAGTGAAAAGTATAGTGACTTGTTTTCGCCGAAACTAGGTTGTGCAAAAGACTTTGTGGCACATGTAACTTTAAAAGAATCTGCAGTTCCAAAAGTTGGTAAAGCTAGACCAGTGCCTATCGCAATTCCTGACAAAGTTGCTGAGGAACTTAAACGTTGGCAAGATAGTGGGGTGATTTCTCCTGTTTTTGCGAGTCAGTGGGCCTCGACTTTAGTAATTATAACAAAGCCGACAGGAAAACTTCGTCTCTGTGCGGACTTCAAATCAACAGTGAACAGTCAAACATTTGTAGACACTTATCCCCTGCCCAAACCAGAGGAACTAATGGACAAATTAGGACAGTCTCGCTTCTTTTCTAAGATTGATTTAGCAGAGGACAGATTCCGCTAGATGAAGAGTCAAAAAATTTTTTCGTCATTAATACTCACATGGGTCTTTTTCAATTTCAACGCCTACCCTTTGGCAGTGCTTCCGCCCCCGCTATTTTTCAGCGTTTTTTTGGAACAGCTGACAGTTTCTGTACCGTGTTGCTCTAACTATTTAGATGATATTGTAGTCTCAGGACGCAAAGTTGAAGAACATTTAGCAAACCTGGAGTGTCTTTTCAAAGTGTTGACTGCAGCAGGTCTACGTTGTAATAAAGCAAAGTGTTCGTTTTTTCAAACTGAAATAGAGTACCTAGGCCATGTGATTAATGCCCAAAGAATTCATCCCTTACAGTCACATCTTCAAGCGATCAAAGACTTAACTATTATTTCAGATTTATTCCCAATTACTCTCAGATTGCAGCTCCACTGCATAGCTTACATAGTCAGTGGGCCTCGACTTTAGTAATTATAACAAAGCCGACAGGAAAACTTCGTCTCTGTGCGGACTTCAAATCAACAGTGAACAGTCAAACATTTGTAGACACTTATCCCCTGCCCAAACCAGAGGAACTAATGGACAAATTAGGACAGTCTCGCTTCTTTTCTAAGATTGATTTAGCAGAGGACAGATTCCGCTAGATGAAGAGTCAAAAAATTTTTTCGTCATTAATACTCACATGGGTCTTTTTCAATTTCAACGCCTACCCTTTGGCAGTGCTTCCGCCCCCGCTATTTTTCAGCGTTTTTTTGGAACAGCTGACAGTTTCTGTACCGTGTTGCTCTAACTATTTAGATGATATTGTAGTCTCAGGACGCAAAGTTGAAGAACATTTAGCAAACCTGGAGTGTCTTTTCAAAGTGTTGACTGCAGCAGGTCTACGTTGTAATAAAGCAAAGTGTTCGTTTTTTCAAACTGAAATAGAGTACCTAGGCCATGTGATTAATGCCCAAAGAATTCATCCCTTACAGTCACATCTTCAAGCGATCAAAGACTTAACTATTATTTCAGATTTATTCCCAATTACTCTCAGATTGCAGCTCCACTGCATAGCTTACATAGTCAGTGGGCCTCGACTTTAGTAATTATAACAAAGCCGACAGGAAAACTTCGTCTCTGTGCGGACTTCAAATCAACAGTGAACAGTCAAACATTTGTAGACACTTATCCCCTGCCCAAACCAGAGGAACTAATGGACAAATTAGGACAGTCTCGCTTCTTTTCTAAGATTGATTTAGCAGAGGACAGATTCCGCTAGATGAAGAGTCAAAAAATTTTTTCGTCATTAATACTCACATGGGTCTTTTTCAATTTCAACGCCTACCCTTTGGCAGTGCTTCCGCCCCCGCTATTTTTCAGCGTTTTTTTGGAACAGCTGACAGTTTCTGTACCGTGTTGCTCTAACTATTTAGATGATATTGTAGTCTCAGGACGCAAAGTTGAAGAACATTTAGCAAACCTGGAGTGTCTTTTCAAAGTGTTGACTGCAGCAGGTCTACGTTGTAATAAAGCAAAGTGTTCGTTTTTTTAAACTGAAATAGAGTTCCTAGGCCATGTGATTAATGCCCAAAGAATTCATCCCTTACAGTCACATCTTCAAGCGATCTAAGACTTAACTATTATTTCAGATTTATTCCCAATTACTCTCAGATTGCAGCTCCACTGCATAGCTTACATAGGAAGAATATTCCTTTTGTATGGTCCAAAGATTGTCAGGTTGCCTTTGACAAATTAAAGTCTGCACTACTCGGTGATGCATGTTTGATTCCCTTTGACTCTCAGAAGCCTGTAGTGCTAGCAGTGGATGCCTCGTCGTACGGTCTGAGTGCAATATTGTCACATCGTATTGGATCTCACAATCGTCCTATTGCCTTTGCATCCAAGCTACTGACGCCAACACAACAGAATTACAGTCAGATAGAAAATGAGGCCTTAGCAATCATTTACGGCGTCACAAAATTTCATCATTATCTCTATGGCAGAAAATTCTATTTCTTGACAGACCACAAGCCTCTTACGTCGTTGTTCTCACCCACAAAGCCAATTCCGCCACGAATGGCACAAAAGCTTCAGAGTTGGTCCTTGATACTGTCTAATTATCAGTATGAGATTTTGTACCGACCCACCACTCAACATGCCAACGCGGACACACTTTCCCGACTTCCGGTTGGCCAGGATGTGTCGTTTGATTCCTCAGAAATGGCATGTTGCCAGATAGACTCCAGAGATACTTCCCCTGTCGCAGATTTCCCTTTGAACTCTCGTCGGGTTGCACAGGAAACAGCTGCTGATGCAGACCTAAGTGTGGTAGCACGTTTTGTTCGCTCAGGGTGGCTTGCCAGAACCAAAGACATTGATCGGCCTCTGGTTCGACGTTATTTTGCACAACGTCATGCATTGTCTTTAAGTCAGGGTATTCTGTTATTACATACCGACAACGACCAAACAATAGTGATTGTTCCTCATTCCCTGCAACGAGAAGTGATACGCCTCCTGCATCAAGGACATTGGGGTATTGTTAGGACAAAGCAATTGGCCAGACGTCATTGTACCTGGGTTGGTATGGACGCTCAGATAGAGAGCATGACGTCACAGTGTACTGTTTGTGAGGAGCATCAGGCGGCTCCTCCGCAACGTTTCTCAGACTGGCCACGCCCCAAGGGACCATGGCAACGTTTACACATTGACTTTGCCGGACCTTTCTGGAATACGCGCTGGTTAATTGTTGTAGACGCTTTCAGCAAGTTTCCTTTCGTGATTGCCATGAACTCAATGACAGCGTCTTGTACAATCAGTGCCCTAAAATCAGTGTTTTGCATCGAAGGTTTGCCTGAAACTATCGTCAGTGACAATGGATCTGAATTTGTTAGTGCGGAATTTCAACAGTTTTGTCGTGTGAATGGCATTCAGCATATCACTACCGCACCTTTTCACCCTCAGTCCAATGGTGAAGCCGAACGTTTCGTACGAACATTCAAGTCTCACATGGAAAAGATGAAAGGTCAGCACTCCAGGCAGCAAGCTCTTCAAATTTTCCTATCTACATATTGGTGCATGCCACGTGACGGCCCGTCTCCTGCCGGGCTGCTACACGGCCGCCGTCACCGCACTCTCCTTCACCTGCTGCAGCCTCCCACGCACCGAGTCGGTTCGTATGACGCTTCGCGTTTTCAGGTTTCGACGCCGGTGCTGTACAAGGTGTTTGCTGGACGTACAAGATGGTTGCCGGGCACCATTCAGCGCGTGCTCGGTCGCAATATGTATGTTGTACGTTCTTCCACAGGGTCGGAGCTGCGGCGTTACGCAAACCAATTGCGCCTGCACAGGCCGCGCGATCCTGTCTCGGGTTTCTTGATTCCAGACCCCGTTCACCGCCAGGGAGCACAGCCGCATCGCTCGCCAACGGGTCCAGCGTCCCCGGACAACGAGATAGTACCCATGGAGGTGGACGCGCCTTCTATGCAGTCTGCCTCTCCACAGCTGCCAGCGTCACTGAGTGGGACTCCGGGACCGTGCGTGCCCCCGCCGCCTGGGCCACACACCTCAGAAGAAGATGACCTGCTCCCTCTGGGCGGAGGCGTGCGCCCTTCCCCTGGTTTTGGTGGGTTTCCCGGGGGATCGCAAGATGGATACCGGGGCGCGGACGGCGTCTCGATCCCAGCCTCTGCTACGACGCCCGTCCCACCAGTAACGTCCCCGCCCAGGCCCTCCTCCCAGTGCCGTCGCCGTGGCCTTCAGCCCTACGCCACGACGACGCGGTGGTTTGGGGGGGGGGGGGGAGGGGTGTGCCGTCGCACAAGTATAAAGTGCGCGCCACGTACTTTCGCCGCGCGCCGCCATGCACGCACGGCGCGGCGTTCTTACGACGACAGCCACGAGCGCCCTCTGCTGCAACTCCGCTCGTGGCCACGACTGCTGCATCGTTCACTTGGGACTGAGATAGGAACCAGTTAAGACTTGGCTGTCGGATAGGCACTATGAATCATCAGTAGGCAGGCCTCTGTCTAAACTACTAAACTATGTATCAGCATTCTGCAGTCAAGAACTATGTAAAAGTTAAGTATTACTAAGTCTCTATGAAATATATATCTCGTTCTAATTTACTCTAGTATTTCTAGTTTCTGCTGTCCCACTGGCTGGTCACCTCGGTACCTGCACACGCGTGCATTCTTTATTCCTGTGTCGGTCCCTTTCTACTCGGCCACCGACACCCAGGACCACCAGCGGAAACGAGACAGAAAAGCGGCGACGAGGCTGGGACACAAAAGTTACACCTAGGTATTTAGTTGAATTTACTGCCTCAAGGTTTGACTGGTTTATCGTGTAACTGAAGTTTAACGTTTTTCTTTAGTTGTCATATGGATGACCTCACACTTATCATTATTAAGGGGGTAAATTGCCAATTTTTGCACCATGCAGATATCAAAATCATTTTGCAGTTGCTTTTGATCTTTTGGTGACTTTACTAACCGATAAATGACAGCATCATCCGTGAACAGTCCTACGGAGCTTTTCAGAGTGTCTCCTAAATCATTTATAAAAATAAGGAACAGTAGACGACCTATAACACTTCCCTGGGGAACGCCAGATATCACTTCTGTACTACTCGATGACTTACCGTCAATGACAACGTACTGTGTCCTTTCTGACAAGAAATCACGAATCCAATCGCAAAACTGTGGCGATATTCCATAAGTACGCTATTTGATTAGAAGACCCTTGTGAAGTACAGTGTCGAAAGCCTTTCGGAAATCTAAAAACACGGAATCTGTTTGTCATCTCTTATCGATAGCACTCATCACATCGTGTGAGTAAAGAGCTAGCTGTGTTTTGCAACAACAATTCTTTCTAAATCTGTGGGACTATGGGACAATAGGTCGTACTCTTCGAGGTAGTTCATAATATTTGAGAAAAGTATATGTTATAACATTCTGATGCAAACCGCCATCATTGATATAGGTCTGTAATTTGCAGGTCACTGCTATTGCCTTTCTTGAATATTGGAGTGACCTATGCAACTGTCCACTCTTTGGGTACGCAACGTTCGCTAAGCGAACGGTTGCATGTGGTTGTATATGATAGTTAGGTATGGAGCTATTGCATTATCATACTCTGAAAGGAACCTAATTGGTATACAGTCAGAACCGGGAGACTTACTTTTGTTAAGTGATTTAAGTTGTTTTAATACTTCAGGGATATTTACATCTAAATTACGCATTGTGGAAGCTATTCTTGATAGGAAGTCTGGGGCATTTGGTTCGCCTTCTCTAGTGAAGTAATTTTTTAAAGCTTCGTTAAGCAATTCTGCTTTAGCCAAACTATCATCAGTAGCATCACCATTTCTATCGTGTATTGAAGGTATTGTTTGTGTATTGCCGCTAGTACACTACTGTCCATTAAAATCGCTACACCAGAAAATAAAAGCAGATGATAAACGGGTATTCATTGGACAAATACATTATACTAGAACTGACATGTGATTACATTTTCACGCAATTTGGGTGCATAGATCCTGAGAAATCAGTACGCAAAACAACCACCTCTGGCCGTAATAACGGCCTTGACACGCCTACGCATTGAGTAAAACGGAGCTTGGATGGCGTGTGCAGGTACAGATGCCCATGCAGCTTCAACGCAATAATACCACAGTTCATCAGGAGTAGTGCTTGGGGTATTGTGACGGACCACTAGCCCGGCCACCATTGACCAATTGCTGAGAGATCTGGAGAATGTGCCGGCCAGGGCAGCAGTCGATCATTTTCCGTATCCAGTAAGGCCCATACGTGACCTGCAACATGCGGTTGTGCATTATCCTGCTGAAATGTAAGGTTTCGCAGGGATCGAATGAAGGGTAGAGCCACAGGTCGTAACACATCTGAAATGTAACGGCCGCTGTACAAAGTGCAGTCGATGCGAACAAGAGGTGACCGAACCATGTAACCTATGGCACCCCATACCATCACGCCGGGTGATACGCCAGTATGGCGATGATGAATACACGCTTCCTATGTGCCACCATCATGCTGCTGTAAACAGAACCTGGATTCATGCGAAAACATTTAGCCATTCGTGCACCCAGGTTCGTCGTTGCGTACACCATCGCAGGCGCTCCTCTCTGTGATGCAGCGTCAAGGATAGCCGCAGCCATGGTCTCCGAGCTGATAGTCCATGCTGCTGCAAACGTCGTCGAACTGTTCGTGCAGATGGTTGTTGTCTTGCAAACGTCCTCATCTGTTGACTCAGGAATCGAGACGTGGCTGCACGTTACAGCCATGCGGACAAGATGCCTTTCATCTCGACTGCTAGTTATACGAGGCCGTTAGGGGTCCAGCACGGCGTTCCGTATTGCCCTCCTGATCCACCGATTCCATATTCTGCTGTCATTGGATCGCGACCGACGCGAGCAGCAATGTCGCGATACGATAAACCGCAATCGCGATAGGCTACAATCCGACCTTCATCAAAGTCAGAAAATTGATGCTGCACATTTCTCCTCCTTACACGAGGCATCACAACAACGTTTCACCAGGCAACGCCGGTCAACTGCAATCGGTTGGGAACTTCCCTCATGTTAGCACGTTGTAGGTATCGCCACCGGCACCAACTTTGTGTGAATGCTCTGGAAAGCTAATCATGTGCATATCACAGCATCTTCTTCCTGTCGGTTAAATTTCGCGTCTGTTGCACGTCATCTTCATGGTGTTACAGCTTTAATGGCCACGAGTGTATAATTTACCAAAATTTCTTAGGATTCTCTACCAAATTATGTGACAGTATTTCGTTGTGGTAACTATTGTAAGCTTCTCTCATTGAAATTCGGGCTAAATTTCTAGTTACAGTATAAGAGTGCCAAACTTGGGGATTTTTTTGTGCGTTTAAATTTTGCATGCTTTTTTCTTTGCTTTTGTAACTGTGATCTAACCTGTTTTGTGCACCACGGCGGGTCAGCCACTCTTATGTTAATTTCTCTGGTATGAATCTGTTAATGGATGTCGATTTTATTTAATTGCTCGTGATAATCTTCGGAGAATGATATACCCAAGGACTTAAAAGCACTTACATTAGTTCAAAAAGGGGTCCACTACTCAGGAACACATATTTTCAATAATTTAAAAAAAACCATAAGAAATTTAGCTGTAAATAAAGATCAAATTAAGAGGAGCCTAAAAGACTTTCTCGTGACCAACTCCTTCTACTCCATTGACGAATGCTTAAATAGAACCAAATGATGCATGTGTCTGTATTCATACTATTAGTATTTTCATATTACCAGCTTGTGAAAAGTGTATGTACCTGTATTAGTAATATTATATTAACAATATATATATGACGTGTTCTACATCCACGAGGATCATCTCAACACGGATCTGTGGAACGAACCAACTAATCTAATCTAATCCATGATACTTACAAAGGAGAGATTGACTCAATAACTAAATAACTAAGGACTGAGAAGTATTGTGGATATGATGGTGTATCTAGCAGAATTCTAAAGTATTGTTCTCCAAATGTCAGCCCAGGACTCAGCCATATTTGTAACTTTAAGAATGGGCAGTTTCCGGACTGATTAAAGTACACATCAGTGAAACCACTTTATAAAAAAGGAGAAAGGGATAATGTACACAACTATAGACCTAATTCTACGCCATCGGTGTTTTCTAAAGTAATTGAAACGACTCTATATTGAAGGTTAATTGATCATTAAAGTTCACATAATTTGTTGTCCGACGTACAGTTGGGTTTCAGAAGTGGTTTAAAGACTGAAAATGCTATATTTTCGTTTCTCTGTGATGCACTTGATGGGTTAAATGAAAGGCTAAGAACATTAGGCGTCTTCTTTGCTTTAACAAAGGCATTTGATTGTATTGATCATGAAATATTGTTGTTGAAGTTGGAATATTATGCAATAAGAGGAGTAGTGCAAAACTGGTTCACCTCTTACTTTAATAACAGACAGCAGAAGGTAATTCTCCGCAGTGTTGAAAATGGATATGACACACAGGCGCAATTGGTCACAGTTAAGTGTGGGGTGCCTCAGGGGTCTATTTTGGGACCGCTGCTTTGTCTTATTTATATAAACTATATACCTTAGAGTATAACATGTGATTGTAAAATATTTTTCTTTGCTTATGATACCAGCTTGGTAGTGAAGGATATCGTTTGTAATATTGACACAGTATCAAACAATGCAGTTCAAGAGATAATTTCATGGCTTGAAGAAAAGAAATTGCTGTTAAATCACAGTAAAAGTGACTTATTACAATATCTAACATACAGTTTACCAAAAGCTGACATTTTGATCACATCATACTTACACTGAACAGTTCACTTTTTAGGTGTTGAGATAGATAGTACGCTGTCGTGTAAAGCCCATGTTCAGGATATTGTTAAAAAACTAAATTCTGCTTTATTTACCATTAGAAGAGTATCTGAATTAAGTGATTTTTCAACACGAAAAGTAGTCTACTATGCTTACTTTCATTCAATTATGACATACGGCGTTGTTTTTTTTCGGTAACTCGACTGATACAATAAAATAAAAACATTTTTGGCTCAAAAACGGGCGGTTCAAATATTCCAGTGTTTGTAAATCTATCGGACTCAACTAACTGGGTTATTAGTCCGTAGCTTACAGATTACTTAAACTAAGGTAAACTAACCTAAGGACAACACAAACACCCATGCCCGAGGGAGGAATCGAACCCCCGACGGTGATCGGCAGGGCGCACCACAGCACGGCGCCCCAGTGCATACGCCTAATCCGCCATTGCGCAAACGGGAGGTTCGAGCAGTATGTGATGTAGTTCGCGAACGTCGTGTCGACCTCTTTTCAGTAGTCTGGAAATTCTGACATTGGCGTCACAAAACCGATTTCCATTAATGTCGGCCGGCCGCGGTGGCCGAGGAGACTGAGGCGCTTCAGTCACGGTCTGCACGGCCACTACGGTCGGGGGTTCGAATCCCCCCTCGGGCATGGATATTTGTGCCGTCCTAGTTCGTAAGTAGTTCATAAGTAGTTTGTAAGTTTAGGGACTGATGACCCCGTAGTTAAGTCCTATAAGCTTTACAAACATTTGAACATTTGAACATTAATGTCGTTTGTTGTTAAAAATATAAGCATGTTCCCACGACTTAGCAGCTTTCACTGGGCGAATACCAGACAGAAATCGAATCTACATTTGGAGCCATCTCCTTGACTGTTGAGCAGAAAGGTCAGGATTATTCTTCAGCATCCATTTTCAATAAGCTGCCACAAGAACTCGAGAATCTTAGTACCAACCCACGCGCTTTCAAATCTAAATTGAAGCGTTACCTCTTGGCTCACTCCTTTTATTCTGTTGAGGAACTGGACAAATTTAAAAAAAAATCATCTAATTCCTTATATTCGTTATTGATTCTTTTTATTTAGACTTAAAATTGTAATGTGCATAGGACAACTAGGTTTTTCTATTACCATTCTTGTGGTAAACTTCATTTACTGACTTGTTCAATACCCATGGAGTCTTACTCTTCAATTAGGTCCTGCGGATCAGAAAACCACATTATTGTTATTACATACATAAAACATAGAATTATCTGTTCCACTCATAGCACTTCTCCATTATCTACCATAATCCTAAGGTCTGGGCCTGACAGCCTCTAAGAAGCCGAAACCCATACTTTCATCTAACTTGTCTTAAACTAATAGTCGCACTCTCCATTCAACAATACCGATGATGGTGCACGCTGCCACACGGCTGCCGCTATTCAGGACTTTTGCAGCGCTGGCAGAGGGAGATTAACATCCGTCGTACTCACAATCCATGAGTCACACAGCGATCACGATCTACTTGCCAAAGTGAAAGAACCATTGCGGACGAACTGGTACGACACCAGCTATGACGTGACCCATGTCATAGGATGGTCAGTATGGGGCATTAACACAAATAGACACGGAGATGGTATACGACACCATCCATAGATTGAACAAAACGACTTAAATATCGGGGATGATTATACTGAAGGCGTGTAACGGTGAGTACCTCTGTCAATGAAGTCATTTCAGAGGAAAATAATAACCTTTTACCCAGCCCTTGTAGAATTACAAACGCACACACCTTCTTTTGTGCATGTAGGCGGCCATAGGAATCCATACGATATTGAATTGTATACATGATGGAAAGTAGTGACCATATACGCCATTAACAAATGTCTGTTGAAGAAAATCAAGGAGAAATGACAAAGTCGTCTGTCACGCCAGGGCTGACTGGTCGGATTATGAGTGCATCATGACTTTGAAGTGGAAGCAATGTTGCTGGGGAAACAATATAATCCCTCTCTACATATACATTTACGTGTGGTACTCTGAAAATCACATCTAAGTGCCTGGTAGAGGGATCATCGAACCACATTCACACTATTTGTCTATCATTCCATTCTTGAACAGCGCGTGGGAAGAGAGAAAACCTAATGTCTCAATTCGAGCTCTGTTTTCTCGTATTTTATTATGATGATAATTTCTCCCGATGTAAGTAGGAGTCAACAGCATGTTGTTGCACTCAGAGATAATATTCCATTACCACGTAATTTGATTAAAGGCGTTTGTGAGGTCAGCTGTCTGAAGCCTTCTGGAAATCAATAACTATGCAATGAATCTGAGATACTTTGTCGATAACACTCATCACTTGTGAGAAAAGAGCTAGCTGTGTTTCATAAGTACGATATTTTCTATGCGGATTCAGTTGGGAATGTAGCTCTTTGTGTTGGAGTAAATTCACAATGTCTGGCCAAAAACCCTGCTCCAAATTGACGTCAATTGTATAAGCCTGTAACTAAGTGGTTTATTCCTACTGCCTTTCCTTAATATCGGTGTGACCTGTGCAACTTTTAGATCTTTGGGTACATGTCCTTCGTTAAAAGGGCGGTTATATATGACTGATAAGTCATAGAGCTGAAGCATCAGAGTACGCTAATAGGAAGCTAATCGGAATTCACTCCGGACCGGAACACTGATTTTTATTAAGGTGTTTAAATTGCTTCAATTCTCCGAGGATATCTATTTCTGCGTTACTCATTTTGGTAGCTGTTCATAATTCGAAATCTGGAATACTGGCCTCGTCTCCTATGATGAAGGAATTTCGGAAAGCAGTGTTTCGTAACTCCTTGACAAGCAAGATAATGGAACGTGGAGAAATAGAACTGAAAATAAAGTAAAATAAGCGACAAGTGAGCTATTAGCGTAATTGGTTATAGAGATTGTGAAATGAGCATGTGGAAGTAGCAGATCACGTGAAAATTGTAGCAAGCCTTAGTGAAATCACCTCCGCAGAGCTACAGAACGAAATGCAGAGCTGTATAACAAACAAAGGACTTAAGTCGACGTACTTTCAATGTACATATTAAGGACCAGCTGAATGCGTCAATGCAAATGGAAGAGTATGTAGAGATAGAAGGAACTGTAAGTGAAAGCAAAGAACAATTTAAAAGAGTGAAAATAGCTATTTTGAATACAGAGGAAACGTACCGGATGGCAAATTTACGGCAGATGAAGGCACACTGAAAAAAAAAAAAGGAAAAACAACATTGAAATGGATGTGATGAAAAAGCCACATCAACTTTGGAACAGTCTACAAAATCGTCATCGCTCAACCGAAAGAAATGTTGTACAGTACCTTTTCCAAAATAGATGAGACAAACGTGGATGAAACTGAGACGAGAAATCCAAACTCCGTATGGAATAGTGAGAAGATTTACTATGAGATGGCACTATGTTTAACTTGCAGCAGTTTGCATTGCCTCTAAAACAACCATCTTAGTTGAGGTATTGTGGAGACGGTTATCACTGCAAGTACTGGGCAGACTGCTGTCCCTCTTCAAAGAACCACAAGATTGTCAGACCACTTAACAGATTCCCCCTCCCGACAGTAGGGCTGTCTGTCTCACTGGTGCATGCAAGCCAACCCAGTGCAATAAGATCCGAAGTTCATTGGAAACACAAAACGCCATAATTGATATTTATGGATACGCTATTTTTCATTCTCCAAAAATATTTTTATCAATTGCACTAAGTCATTAATAGTAAGTGGGGAATTAAAACTCAGCTCAAGAACCTCTAAGTTATACATTTTCTTTAATTCAAACTTTTTCTAATGGGCTAGGTGCTACTACTTTCGAGGAGAAAGTAGAACATTTTCGTTATCAAGGATAGAGTGATAATTTTAACAAGAAGAAAGGTTACACTTTTTTCACGATATGTTACATTTAATTTAATTCACAGAAAAATTACCTCTTTTCTTTTCAGATATGTACGTATACTTGTACAGAAGTAGTTTCTCTGCCACCCATTCTCCTTTCACACACACACACACACACACACACACACACACACATATATATATATATATATATATATATATATATATATATATATATGGAAAAATACATTAAAAGACGTAATTTTAGGCGAAAATAAGGACGCGAAAGTTTAAAAATGTTATTTTGGGTGCAAATAACGAGAAGAAGGAAAAAAAAAGTTCAAATGTTTGTTAAGCTTAAGGGACTTAACTACGGGGTCATCAGTCCCTAAACTTACAAACTACCTACAACTAAGGACGGCACAAATATCCATGCCCGAGGGGGGATTCGAACCCCCGACCGTAGTGGAAGTGCAGACCTTGACTGAAGCGCCTCAGTCCCCTCGGCCACCGCGGCCGGCGAGACGAAATATTCAAGTAGTTTCCAGCAGCCCAATGTATTGCTACACACACGCGCGCGCACACACACACACACACACATTCTGCACATATAAAAAACTTTTCACGCGAAATAACTCTGGAACAACAATAGATATTGGTAACGACTTTCACAGGCGTGAACATAAGACAAGGCTTATTAAACTTGGTGGTCCTTTCTAATAAGCCAACGAATATTATTTTCAACAGATCATTATGTTTTTTAATTGACGTCCCATTATTTATGTTGTGCAATGAATACCATGAAGATTCACAAAAATAATGGCGTTGGTAGCGTCGCAGAGCGTCAATTAAAACCCGAAAAATTGATGCTTGAATTAAATGAAGCGCGCGATTACGGGCAGCGTGAGGTTCCTACTTGACTTTCTGGACAGCGCTAGATTACGCATTCAGCGTCAACTTCGCTTGGAAATTTCACGAGATGTAATTCATGTATTGGGATGCATCAAAACCCGTTCTTTTTGTGACTTCTGATGCTATTGATTGCATAAGGTAAAATATGCGATGTCCATTTAGAATAATATGAAATTGTGTTGAAAGGAATGTATGTTTGTGTTTTAGAATGTCTGGTAGTATTTGCATTCATAAGCCCCTGGCATACGTTCATGACCGCAAAAGCAGATTTTCAGTACCTTTTTTCTTCCAGGGATATTTGTGGTGAAAAGTTTAAGTGGAACACCTTACATATAGCGGTGATTTTTTTTTCACCATTTACCAACTGTAGAGACTGATCGATGATAGGATGCCGAACAGGAAAGGTCCAATCAACTTATGTTCGGAATTGCATGGTTTCTTTGCTAAGGCCGGCCGCGGTGGCTGAGGGGACTGAGGCGCTTCCGTCGCGGTCTGCACGGCCACTGCGGTCGGGGGTTCGAATCCCCCCTCGGGCATGGATATTTGTAGTGTCCTTAGTTGTAGGTAGTTCATAAGTAGTTTTTAAGTTTAGGTACTGATGACCCCGTAGTTAAGTCCCATAAGCTATACAAACATTTGAACATTTGATATATAATGCTTATTCCAACCCAGGACTTATGACCCCTTAGTTAAGTCCCTTAAGCTTAACAAACATTTGAATTTCTTTTTATCCTTGCTAAAGAACATTTCTTCAATTACATTTTGTTACAGAGACTGCAGATAAATACGTGCTGTTATTTGCAGCCATAGTTACAGTAAGCATTGTTTCCCTCTAGAGAGCAGTACCGCGCCGCGGCGGAGTGGCCAAGCGCATTGAGGCGCTAAGCTTCGATGCACGAGGCCTCTTCCGTGGGGGGTTCGAACCCTCCCTCGGGCATGGATGTTTGTGTCGTCTTTAGTATAAGGTAGTTCATAAGTAGTTTCTAAGTTTAGGGACTGATGATCACACAGTCAAGTCCCATAAACTCAAGAAACTTTTGAACCTTTTTTTGAGTAGTACCGTTCGTCATTCGTTATGCCCCAGAGCCCTATCCTGCAATAGTAATTGATAATTTTGTGTCCGATTTGTACATCTTGCCGACTCACCTTGCAATTAATGTGTTAAAGTGTTGTAAATAATGGTTCAGTATTTGAATTGAGAGCTTTCCCGCAAGTACAGGTCAAGCCAGAGGAACTTTTGGAACATTCTCCATGGCAATAATTGTTACCACCCTGATCAGATACAGTGAGTGCAGGGTTTATTATCAACAGACTTTCACTGGTTAAAATGTTCAAATGTTTGTTAAGCTTAAGGGACTTAACTACGGGGTCATCAGTCCCTGAACTTACAAACTACTTATGAACTACCTACAACTAAGGACGGCACAAATATCCATGCCCGAGGGGGGATTCGAACCCCCGACCGTAGTGGCCGCGCAGACCGTGAGTGAAGCGTCACTGGTTAAATCACCAGGCTGTCATCCACATTATTGACAGATAAGACAACCTTCATGCAGAGCGGTACCTTCGGCTTTCTTAACAGTCATCTGTCGCATAGTGTGCAAAATCGCAATGGGGTGCCTACAGTATTTTGGAACTAGTCATCCTTTCACATCGCCTTACAAGCCGTATAACTATAGGCGTTTCTTGCAGGTGACTATGTAAGGCGGCAGGAAATTTCACCAACTTACATGCTATGCTTACACATTAATCATTAATAACGAACAATTATTTATAACGTAATTACTGGTATCATTTTGATTTCGGATAATCTGAATGCAAAAATAGGTAGGAAGAGGGAAAATATTAAAGTTGACTAGGTCACTGGGAAAACTGGTTGATGCTGGTACGCAAAATTTTATATTAACAATATTCACATGTAGTACTTTTCTTGTGGTTGGAAACAAGAACACAGCCAAGTCAGTGAGAGAGGCCGGGAAGAGGCGAGGGGAGCCTAACGGTACCACAAGAGCGCGGATTGTTGACCTGTTGGTGCGAGGTCACAGGTGACTGACCATCTGAGGGCCGCTGGCGCCTTGCGCCAAAACTGGCGGGCGACGATACGATTGGCGCATGATTTCAACCATTCGACAGGTTCTAGTACATTCTAGAAGGCTCCAGAAGCTTCTTTTTTGCGGGAAAGATTTTCGGAAGGCAGTAATGGTGGGGGCGAGAGATTTGAAGCTATAGCTGTGATTGGCTCATAAGAAAATGGTCTGGAGAGACTTGTGGCTTGCTGAAAAGTGAGTCGTGGATTCGGTTAGCTGCGTTCGTTGTGCGAGGACGCAAATATGGAGTTGCTGGCAAAGCGTCCAGTGACTTAGGTCACATAAGTTGCAAGTACAGATTGCATTATTTACTCAAATGTTAGTAAATCTATGGGACTTAACTTCGTTGGTTATTAGTCCCTAGGTTTACAAACTACTTAAAATAACATAAGGACAAAAGACACACACACACACACACACAAAATATTCAAATGTGTGTTAAGCTAATGGGACTTAACTACGGGGTCATCAGTCCCAAAACTTACAAACTACCTATCAACTACCTTTTACTAAGGACGGCACAAATATCCATGCCCGAGGGGGGATTCGAACCCCCGACCGTAGTGGCCGTGCAGACCGTGATTGGAGCGCCTCAGTCGCCTCGGCCACCGCGGCCGGTCACACACACACACACACACATATATGCCTGGGGGAGGACTCGAACCTCTGACGGCGATCAGCCGTGCGTTCCACAGCGAGGCGCCTTAGACCGCTCGGCCACTCCACAGCGGCTGCATTGTTTGAAGTATTCATATTTGTCTCTCTATGAACAGAGGAACAAAATTATTACTTCAGTGCATTGTATCCGCATTTTGAAGCTCTCATTTACAAGCTTACAACAGAGCTACTCTTCTGCTTCTGGCCAGTGAGGCAAGGGGTTTGCGAGAACGCCTTGTTCGCTTTTTATACTTTAGTCACTTCAACTTAGGAGTTGTTTTGAACTAACAAGTTCCTTCACTGTTTAGCCATCGTATCACAGGTTTAGCTGCACTTCGTGCTGACCCATCCATAGTGGCCAGCCGCTGTTCGTCTTATGAGAGCAGTACAACGGATTAATTGGGAAATGCTGATATATGCACATTCCATTTGCTTTAGGGCAGTTAAAGATAAATGTGCCGGCCGCGGTGGCCGCGGGGACTGAGGCGCTCCAGTCACGGTCAGCACGGCCACTACGGTCGGGGGTTCGAATCCCCCCTCGGGCATGGATATTTGTGCCGTCTTAGTTCGTAAGTAGTTCATAAGTAGTTTGTAAGTTTAGGGACTGATGACCCCGTAGTTAAGTCCCATAAGCTTAACAAACATTTGAACATTGAAAGATAAATGTACTTTCCACTAGTTGGTGTATTCTTGACCTTCTGGTTGTAGTCTTTACCTAGTTGCACAGCGATGTTTTAATTTCTTTAAAAGCAATTAGCCGCGGTGGCGTAGCCGAGAGGTCTAAGGCGTCTCGGTGCGGAGCGCGCTGTTGCTCGCCGTCGGAGGTTCGAGTCCTCCCTGGGACATGTGTGTGTGTGTGTGTGTGTGTGTGTGTGTGTGTTGTCCTTGTTGCTACCTTAGTTTAAGTAGTTTGTAAGCTACGGACTGATGACCACACAGTTTGGTCCGATAGATTTACAAACATTTGAACATTTTTTTTTTCAATAATTGACACGACCTCAGTATCAATCATTTTTCATAATAGGTAGAGAGTGTGCCATCCTTGATAGAGATTGTAATTTTGTATCATGATTTATATCTGAATTTGTGCACCGTCCTTTTTTATAATTAAATTACTATATAGAACATTGAATTCTCTGATTTCTTATTTATTAGGATTAGGAATCCCAGCTGCCCCTAGTGATAAGATATTGCCTAAGACTGAAACCAAGTGTTTTTGTATCCAACTTTGGCTAACTGATAGGAGGAATTCATATTTATTTTCATAGTGATACAGTAGGGCTGGTGAACCACACGCAAATTAGCGATAGGGCCCTTCAATACAGTTTTCACCAGTTGTGACATAATCATTATAACTTTGCATACCCTGCTGGAAGGTGTTATTGATGATTGGGAGTGTTATGTGACTGCTACAAGATAGTGCTACAGACCACTTCGCCAATACCGTACAGTCGCATCCCAATTTGTCTTCTTTGGTCGATGGATCGGACGAGTGGGCCCAGTTGCATCGCCTTCTCCTTCACCAGATCTCAAATTATATTATTTCTGATTATTGGCCACACAACATGAATCGTATAAGCAGAGTAGCGTATTCATGATATCTCTGAGTCATGGGATGCAGCCTGGACAAAATAAATGTGTGAAACATAACATGCTACGTCGCGCACACGTAAGCGTTGAGGAACATGGAAACCATTCTCAACATATGCTTTAGCTGAAGGGTACAGCGCGTGTTAGACCGCATTCTCTGTAACAGAGTATGACTGAGTGAATGGTCTCTAGCATGGAAACCGTGTAATTGAGGGCATAAGTTCGTTGCTACTTTTTATTCCGTAATCTCTCTCTGATCAATCTCTAGATTTTGTACGCGGTGGAAAATATCACCTTGTTTATTCATGGTATCATTCGCTACAAAATACGGTGAACTTTGTGACACAGGGTATTTCTCATTATATTACATAGTAGTATGTATTCCCTTTTCATTAGCTTGAAGAAAGATTCCTTAAATGCCTCTTGTACAGTTCGCCAAAAATTGTCTTCAAAATTTCAGCTGGAGCGATGCGTAGAGGTTGTATTAAATTTTTCTATATCTCTATTAATACTGTTTCTTGAAACACTGTAAGCTTTCTTTCGGTGGATACTGTACAACTCTCCGCAAGTGTCTTCCAGTTCGGAAGTTTCAGCATTTCCATGAGGAAATTTGCTAAGCCAAACACTTTAGCATTACTCCAGGATGAGTCACACGAGTTCCCTTTGCGCACGGACTGCGTTTTCCCAAAATCTAAAAAAAGTCTGCTTCATGCTCTATACCCGTCATTCCATTTGATAGTCTCGCATGCTGTTACACTCTATCTTATACTGTAAGTACAGGATAGCACTTTCTTGCGTTTCTCGTGTACACAATATTATACACCAATTTACATTTACAGTACTCTGAAATTTATCAAGATATAACGTAATACTTCCTCAGCGTACTTCGGGATGGCAATTCAGGGCAGATATCTGCACCGTTTCCTAAGGGTCAACCTTACTATTAGAATTGTCTCAAAAGTCATCAGTGTCAAATGGGACCATTAAATTAGCAACGTCATGAATACGGGATGAAACAAGCATCAGATTGGTAAGAGTGTTCAATAAGCTTCAGCGCAACTGCATAAGGTATGTATGGCGAATGTCATATATTTTCTGTATGAAAGAGGAGATTACGTAGCGAGTTTATCCTTCATATATTGCGTTTCTATGTTACTTGCCTGCGGACAGATCAAGTTCTACTTCTTGTAAGGAGGAGGAATATCTGCCAGCACGTGTCGGAACTCGGCAGTAGCAGAATCGTAGCACATTGAGATTGCAGTCTACCCCTCCACGATATTGCTTGTCGCGTTCCTGGGATTCTTCGAATACTCTGCGAATATGAAATCGAGTTTCAGGAGGAGCATTACCAACGTCATACAGTTTCTAAACGACTCCACGCCCTTGCGCCAGACAAGATACAAATACTGATTTTTCACTCGATCTTCATTGCACCTGTTAGCAGCACGATATTTTCGCTCGTGGAAAGTTCTATTATGTCTGTTGCTGCCCAGACTTGCAGCAGCGTGATTATTGCAGCGAGAGTTGTTCCGGCGCTCCCCACATGGGTAACAGCTTGTTTTCTTTCTGACGAAACCTGGGCCAGCGTACAGCAGTAGCCATAGGTGGAGGCTGCACGGAAAACATACGTCGCCATATTGAAATCAGTCACTCTCACAAAGACCAACACGTGGCGTGGAGACCTGAGTGACCATTGGATACAGTGGACGATGATCACTGATTTGCATCGTTGGTAATCTGGACACCAGACGTTGATTTACTATACTTCAGTGTTCGGAGTTTGTGCACTGTACTTGAGGCCTCATGTCTCAACAGTACAACCGAAAACATTATGTTTCCATTAGTGTCCTAGTTACAGAGAGTGCTCTAGAGATATCTCATCCTCTGAAGAAAACTAATCACCGATTGGCAAGAGGCTGGCTTGTTACCACTCGGTCCCTTATAAAGTTATTTCTGTGTCACAGAAAGGAAGATCATCCTATGGAGGAACTGTATTTATCTTCCGATGCCCCAACGGTTCTCACAACACTTAAAGCTACATTTTTTATTTGCAAGTCACGTAACGATCAGTGGCGGAGGTACTATGTGTACCATTGTCATTTCCTGCTTTTACTTTCCAATCACTTACTGTTCACGAACAAAACCCACTGTCGCTGAAATTAGCGTGGGCTTTGATCTCTCGTCGTAGTCATTCCGCCAGACAAAGTCAGGAGTAAGCTATATACATCACTGCTTGCACTATAAACGTACGCTTTCGGAACTTTGACAGGAACGCAAACTGCGGCGCAGAACGTCTCTCTTGCAGGGTCTGCGCTTGCCGTTTTTTGATCACCTCCGTGACGCTATCGTGCCTGTAAGCAAGCCTGTAACGAGAGGCAATGCTCTCATTTGCATCGTCCGTATCTCCTCTATCAATCCCAGTGGATACGGATCCATCATTGACGAGGAAAAGTCAAGTATTTGTCGAACGAGTGTTTTCGTTAATGAACTACACTTTCTGAACATTCTTCCAGTGAATGTCAGTTTTGGGTCCTATGATGTGCCAAATTTCTTGAAAAACAGAATATGAACTGTTAGAAATATGTTTAGGCATATTCATGGCGTGAATGAAGAACTGAACATCATCCTTTGAAATGCTGCATTGATAACGGCTAATTACTGGCCGAAACCTAGATCTACCTAAGTAGAGGTCAAAATTTCAAGGACGACTGATTGCTTCCGAAAAGTAAAAAACTCAGTCCAGTTTGCTCCTAGCATTCACTGAAAATAGATAAACAATGTTCATTACTGTTGCTAGACGTTTCCCAATGGATTTATTGTAAACATGGTTCTCGGACCATACGTCGGATGTTATTGTGCAAACTGTACAGTCCTATCGTATCGACACCGACCATTGCAGCAATTAGGGAGTGAAGTTTAGCAGGCGCCAACACACGCACCAGTTACGACAAGACGCGTGGCTACGCCTACGGCGGCGGCGGAGAGCAGCGCCCTCTACGTCACACTTGCTGGTAGGTCTCAGTCAGTTGGTCATCGGACCCACGAGAAGCATCCAGAAGAACCTAGTTTATGATGTAGTTAATGTTTCTCACACAGATGTCTTCCTGTTCCTGTTCTATTCCTGCTTCAAGCCTGAAGCAAGTTAACTATTTGTTGTTAGTTATGCAAATAAAATTGGCTTTTCTAGTCATGTGTCTGCGTGAGCATTCTTTATGTGTGCTGTCTACTGTTATTTCACGCAGTAGGAAGCGACGAAGATATACAACATGAACTGCATTTTTTAAATACAGATTTCGTCAGTGCAGCTGACCGGAATCTTCAGGTGTGATGGACAACTGCTGGGCCATGACCGACGCATTCCTATTTGTATCATCCTAACGCCCAAACCTTCAGACGTCAGACAGTCAAATTGGTACCAAACGTTGAATATCGATAATCACCCGAAACTTCGATACAATTCGTGCTAATTGCTGCCGTCCAGGAGAACATGCGTAAACAGAAAATAATAAGTAACTCTTGTAGAGGAAAAGCGCATCTGTGGGAGTGCGTCGTGTTGTGCTCCGCGGGGATGTCTGTATGGCGTAAGTTCGTCGTTTCGAGGCTCCTGGGTTGAATCCTTTGTGATGCGAACTTTTTTTTTTACGTTGGAAATCGTTCTACATACATAGGGCCGCGGTGGAGTAGCCGAGCGGTCTAGAGCGTCTCGCTGCGGAGCGCGCGGTTGCTCGCCGTGGAGGTTCGAGTCCTCCCTGGGACATGGGGGTGTGTGTTGTCCTTAGGTTAGTTTACCTAGGTTTAAGTAGTTTGTAAGCTAGGGACTGATGACCACGCAGTTTGGTCCGATAGATTTACAAACATTTGAACATTTGTACATACATAGGGTGTATTATACGACATGTTCCTGTCATATGAAAGTGGGTTTTATAACACTGTGTTATCGGCAGTTTGCTTCCATTTTGCATTCTACAGGTTGGATGCTCAAATACGGGATTCATCAATTCTGCTTGGTGCACGAAAGTAATCTGCTTCACACATCTCTTTCTACACAACCACTATTCTGAAATCTAAGCGTTTGAAACGTTGTGCTTCAGATCAGTAATGGAAATTAGGTGACTAGTAACATAATGAATACGCAGAATATTAGTAGAACTGGCCGAGAAAGGAACATTCGTAAAATTGACAAGAAGGGTCAGTGATAGGACATGTGCTAACCCATAAGTGGTCAACTTTCATGGTACTAGAGGAAGCTGCCGAAGGTGAATGTTACGGTTAAGGACAAAGATTGGAATACATTCAGGAAATAACAGAGGAAGTGGGGTTCTAGAGATACTCTCAGAAGAAGATGTTGCCTCAGGAAAGGAATTCGTAGCCGGTCACACGAAACCAGTCATCGAAAAATGTTAAAATGTTTGTAATTCTATGGAACCAAACTAATTTGATCATAAGTCTCTAACCTTACAAACCACTTAAGTTAAACTAACCTAAGGACAACAAACATATCCATGCCCGACGGAGGATTCGAACTTTATGTACTTACATTTATTATTTTCTACATTACTAGTATTATTATTTTAAATACATTTATTATTTTTATTATTACTATTATTATAGTTGTTACTATCATAATTGTTAATACTGCTGCACGTGTGATACAGTTGTTTCTTTATTCTTATGTTCCGATTGTGTTTATCCTGTGAAAATACGACAAAACCCTAAAGGTTTGCTACTTTCAAAGAAACGAAGCAAAAACAAACTGCCAATAACACGCTACTATACAATACGAACATTTCATTTAAATGTTATGAACGCGTTTCCCTATATGACAGTGGCCAACTTAATGCAGTAATAAAAAAGTTCTGTCAGCAGTGCTTGAACAATGGACTTTCCATTTCACGAACTAACGCTCTAGCAAGTTACCCACAACAGGACGATGTGATTTGCTCTCACTGTTTCTTCTCATTTACTCTATTTTTTATCTTCATTGTTATTTTATGCTAACCATACATACCGCCAGCAAGCTGGCAGCAACTTAACCCTTTAAGACCTGATTTTTTTCTGGAGGAAGGAAATGATATTTTTTGCTGCAATCCTCTTAAGTTACATTTTTAATGATTTTAGAAGCAAGATTTACGCTGTTGCATTCATCCATTTACATACTATAAAATTGCATATGCTGAAAAGCAAGGCATCTTTTTATGGACTAAAATAATTAATTTTGTAGCAATAACTTTTGTACTAAATAAACTGACCATTCCATAGTTGCCATGCAAAATAATTACTACTACTTTTCGCTTGTACAGTGGAATACAAGTAACCCACAACTTGCGTGTTCTTTGGAGTTCACAAGCTGCTGCGCATTGCAACACTGACTACATGCTATTATTATAGTGATCTTCCGCAGTTGACAGTAAGTGTGGACGATGAAAAGGCTGAACACTCATAGTCATATACATGTTGTTTCAATTGAGAAAAATGTTTCCGATCTAGCTTAGACAATGTGAAGTTATGTACACAAATGTAGCCAGTGGGTCTGAAAGGGTTATGCGCTGGTCTTTGGCTTAAAGAATTTATAAAGCAGTGGACATAATAAGATTAAAATAACAATGACATGGCGTTAAAATATGGACTATTAAAATCATTAACATGTAGAATCACTTACTCTCTATGTCAGTTGTTATTTATTATTATAGTTTATGCGCGCTCTTCTCGACGACAGCACATAGCACAAAATATATGGAAGTTTTGGTTGATACTCTATCCATATACAACGTTTACTATCGAAAAATTCTTCGCTTGTGTGGCCATGATCTGATTGACATCTGGAGGTTTGAGTGTAAGAAGGGAACGCACGTGCGTGAACGTGCCAAAATCGGTGGTCACTAGCGTAGAATACTCAATCGGCAGCTACGCCACATATCGGACTGTGAACTAAACATTTCGACACACGCGCCAAACTGTTCACCATACAACGCGCTGTCGACGGCTGCCCCAGCACACTCTCTCGGGCGCCGCATGCAGATGTACGAGTGTGTCCGCACTGGCCTGCGTCCAAGCTCGCCGTGGTCAACTGATAAACTATGTCGCCACCGAAGCTGCTTCACCTCCACAGCCAGTCGTGGTGGTGGTCGTGATTTTAAAATGCTCAGTGCTGAATTTTATGCTGTTCTAACTTGAGTCAAAAAATGTTTGTAATTCTATCGGACCAAACTGCGTGGTGATCAGTCCGTAGCTTCGAAACTACTTAAACCTAGGTAAACTAACCTAAGGACAAACACACACACCCATGCCCCAGAGAGGACTCGAACCTCCACGGCGAGCAACCGCGCACTCCGCAGCGAGACGCTTTAGACCGCTCGGCTACTCCACCGCGGCTTATCTTCATTACCACAGTAACATCTAACGTGTGACCCATGTATGATATTTACTAGATTGAGTAAGATTTCCTTAGAGGGGGCGGTCTCAGTTCTCTTCGCTGTGATCGTGACTTTAGCATAATATAAGGAAGGTTAACTATGACAGAATTTATAAAGCTTGTTTACTTTAAGGGACTAAACTACTATGGTCATCAGTCGCTAGACTTACAAACTACTTAAATTATACTACAGACATCACATACACCCATGCCCGATGGAGAACTCGAAACTTCGATGCGAGCGACCAATTGTGCTTATATTGAGGGATTTCCATTCAACAATATTCTGGTCAACCGTACATTTGTTGTTGCCCTAAGTTAAGAAGTTGAACTAGCCACAAATGTATTCTGTCTATATGGAAGATAGTTACAGCGTATTTTTGTGGACATTCTGGATGACGCTTTGGTGGAAGATAACACTGGATTAGAAGACGCAATATGGACTTTTTACACGTGTTATCTTTTTAATTTCCTTTCAAAACATAATAAAAGCGTAGGGTAATGTACATCCATTAAAATACAATAAAACAGTAATTTTAATTTACATATTTTAAATGATAAAGGCTCTTCGTGGTTCAAATAAAACAACTCACATTTCGGGTCAATGTAACAAGATTTCAGAGAAACCATTTTCTTGAAAATTGGTAGTGCTATGTCGTGGAATGGAAAATTCGGAGAAATTCATGGCATATTGAATTAACATGCTTTATTTTATCTATTTATTTTATTAGATATTTTCTTCATACCCGAAAACTATTTCTGATGGAATTTAGTCCTTTTAACAAATTACTATCCAATCTCACACACACATCAACACGTGTCCATTTCATATTTCCTTCTCTCTCTCTCTCTCTCTCTCTCTCTCTCTCTCTCTCTCTGTCACTCTCCGCTTATTCGTGCCCATCAAACGCGTAACTCCTATAATCCAGTCCGACATTTGTGCACAACATGAAGGTCCTGCAGGCCGGCTGAAAGACCAGATTTTATCCAAGTGCTTTAGGCTCATCTTCGAGAGGAAAGCGAATTAAAATTACATTTGCATCCAGTTATGAATTTTATTCAAAACTAACTGCAAATCAAGATTAAAATTAACTCTCAGGCTTTTACCAAACAGACGTACAGTCAAAAACGCAACTTATTATTATCATTATTCTTATTGTTCTTAATTTTTAATCATCAGTCTGGTGACTGATACCGCTCGGGAGTAGCCGAGCGGCCTGAAGTGCCGCGTTACGGGTTGCGAGGCCTCCCGCGTCGGAGGTTCGAATCCTCACTCGGGCATGGATGTGTGTGTTCTCCTTAGTTTAACTTAGTTTAAGTAGTTTGTATGGTTAGAGACTTATGATCAAAGTAGTTTGGTCCCATAGAATTAAAAAACATTTTAACATTTTTTATGACTGATTTCATGTAACCGGCTACGAATTTCTTTCCAGTGGCAACATCTTCTTCTGAGAGTACCTCTTGAACTCCACTTCCTCTGTTATTCCCTGAATGTATTCCAATCTTTGTCCTTAACCGTAATATTCACCTTCGGCAGCTTCCTCTAGTACCTTGATGGTTGGTCACTTACGGGTTAGCACATGTCCTATCACTGACCCTTCTTGTCAAAGTTTTCCGATTGTTCCTTTCTCGGTCAGTTCTACTAAAATGGTGCGATTACTTATTTTACGAGTCACCTAATCTTCAGTACTGATCTCAAGCACAACGTTTCAAACGCTTAGATTTTCATGTTCCGCATTTCGCACCGTCCGTGATTCATTTAATATACAATCCCGTGCTCAAAAACTTCTTTCGCAGCTATTTCTTCCTCAAATTAAGGCAAATGTTTGAAATCAGTAAACGTCTCTGATCTGTGAGTTTGCTGCGCCACTCAGAGATTTATGTCATGCGTACACCGTCTGTCGTAGGATCTTTGTTTCCAAGACATTTCTGATTACTTTCGTCTTTTTCAGGTGTGATCTGAATTCAGATACTGTACTCATTATACTGCTCATTCCAGTCAACAAATACTACAATTTTTCTACTCATTCACTGAAGACAGTATTATTGTCAACGAATCTCAATACTAATGTCCTGTCATCCCGCGGTGGCCGAGGGGACTGAGGCGCTCCAGTCACGGTCTGCACGGCCACTACGGTCGGGGGTTCGAATCCCCCCTCGGGCATGGATATTTGTGCCGTCCTAGTTCGTAAGTAGTTCATAAGTAGTTTGTAAGTTTAGGGACTGATGACCCCGTAGTTAAGTCCCATAAGCTTAACAAACATTTTTTCCTGTCATCCAAAATTTTTATACCATTCTTGGATATTTCTTTTATTCTCGTCATTGCTTCGTTTAGCTAAGAGTGGTCAGTATTAAAATACGGTCCCAGATTAATGTAATTCTACATTTCATCTGAATGGGTTACATGAATGTGAATGGGAATGCTCTGGGGGATCGGTTGGATCTTGCTTGCAGGGATTGACCGTGGACTAATTTTAGTGCTGTGATGTGAAATGGAGTAACAATTTATAAGCACAGTACTCCTGCTAATAACTGCATGTTTTATCAATGAATTCCAAAAACTAGCTTTAATGATAACAACGCTCGGGTGAGTTCAGGGAAACAATCGCACAAGTGTTCTGTTATGTATGGAGTATTACCTGCAAATTGCATCATGATGTACTACGATGACAATTACTTGAATACATAATCCAAACGACGTCCAACACCGAGGCCCATCTCTAGTGAAGGCGGCCACAGGACATGCAGTTGGCTTGCAGACTGGTGGAGGGGGAGTGAACCGTCAGTTTTAGTCGGGGGTCCAGTGGACGGCGTTCGTTGTATGACTTAGTGAAAGACCCGTTGAAAGTAGCTTGTTAAATTTTCTATGAATGATCTCGGGCAGTAAAGGTCAGGAAATGCAAGTTAAAACGCTCACTGCTGCTCTAAATTACTTTGCGAGTGGCCACAGTACTTGCGCAACGGAAATTTATGTAACTGCTCACTCCTTAATGGAGCAGCCAACGTTTTAACAAACACAAATAATATATATAAAAAGAAATAGATAATTAAACATGGGACAGGGAGCATGAAATTATAAAGCACAGGTTTCATACTTTAAATAATTATCTATTCAATAAAATGAACAAGCAAAGTGTGGGGAGACCAAGTCAGTACAATGATGCACACACCTTGTACAACAGTGAATTAAATTATAAAGTTACTGCCCGTGGTAAAAAAGTTTCTGCCCTTTTTGAATATGGAGGGAACATGGGAGGATATTTGCAAATACGCAGGGGATAAAAAGAGCACAATCATTCATTCACAGACACGCGCATAATGCTTGCGACACTCACTCGGGCGGGAATAATTCATAGCAGCGGCAAAACGAAGTGCCGGCGGCGTTTTGACAAGATGGAGGGGGTCTTCAAGCACAATTGAAATTATACTATGCACAAACGAACTCGTGTGCGGAGAGGCATCGGCATACTATCCTTAAGTATCACGTGATGTACAAGCATGTGAATTACATAGAATTAACAAAAAACTACAACTACAACTAGATGTAAGTACCAATGTATTGTACGAATGTAAAGGTTTTCGCTTAACTATCACTATATGTGGATAGTCACACCACTGTTATATTTCCAGGCTACTTGAAAGTGACGACCAAGCCTAACCAGTTGTCGTAAACAAAGATTTATGAAGCGATGGCAGATGTCCTCGACTGTTTCTATTCAGTTTGGCGTACTGTGACGTGAATTATGCTGCAGGACTACCATAAATAGAAAAAAAAAACAAATTTATTCTAATTCATTTCGACAAATACTAAGTTTGTTTTTGTAGACGTGAAAAGCTTAGTAGGAAACCGTCCAAATAAAATATACTTTTACTTTTTCTATCATTTCAAAATAGCGAGCGAAGCAGACCAACTAATAGGAAAGCGTTATTAATTCACAACGTCTAAGTCGCGCAGGAGTGCGGTTTATGTCGCCTTCATGCCGAGTATGTGTCTGCTCCTGTCGGAAGTTCGACTCCTCCCTCGGGCATATGTGTGTGTGTGTGTGTGTGTGTGTGTGTGTGTTTTGTTCTTAGCATAGCTTAGTTTAAGTAGTTTGTAAGTCTAGGGACTGATTACCACTGCAGTTTGGTTCTGTAGCTTCACAAACATTTGATCACACGGTTACAGTTAAGGTTTATGTCATTGCAACGGCCTAATGGGGCTGGGCCAGGTTAGCAGTGAATGTGGATGTAGGATTTCGTACGGTGGCTCCACGAAGGTGGATTATGTGGCGTTTCCAGAGAAATTAGTTTTCAGGCTTTACAAACACCATATCATGTAGCCAAATACGCTACAAATATGTTCCTGACATTATCAAGTAAAAAATGTTCATTTCCTATCGCTATGAAAAAGATTATTCTACGGCAGCAAGTAGAAGAAAATAGCTGTAAAAAATTTAAAAAAGAAAACCACAATTTACTACTACTATTTTTACGGTAAATACTACATGCAAAGCCGTGTTGGAGTAGCCAAGCGCTCCGAGGCGCCTTGCTGCGGAGCAAGAGTTTGCGACTAATAACCAACTAAGTTAAATCTGTGGAACTTAACTACTCTGGTCATCAGTCCCTAGGCTTACAAACTACTTAAACTACCTTATGCTAAGGACAAAAATACACTCTTGCTCTTGGGAGGACTCGAACCTCCGACTCCAAGCAGCGGCGGGATCCACAGCTAGATCCCTTCGAATACTAGGCCACTCCACCGGGGCAAAGTTGTATTTCAACTTCATGCAAATAACAAAGGCTAATCGCATTTGGTAAAAAAATAAATTGTTCTCTTCAGTTCTGATCCGTCGGGTCTAATGTAATAATTGTGAATATAACATTATACGCAACAGAGGCCTACAAGAATACAAATAGTTAGATGTAATCCTTCAAACGACCTTAGGATGCTTGTGTTCTGTTTACGTTATTCAGCGAAAAACTGTATTTCTCAATGAAATTTGTTTTCATTTGAATCCGAAGTTGTGTAAGGTCAGAATTCAGAAGAGTTAATTATTGGATTATTCGACAATCAATCATTCGACGATATTATTATCCGATCTGATATATAACTGAACATATTCAAACAACAGCACGGAATGGCCGCGTGCTCTAAGGCGTCGTGCCGTGGCCTGGATGGCCGTCCAGCCGGAGGTTCGAGTCCTCCATCGGACATGGGTGTGTGGATATGTGTCTGTGTTTTTTTTTTTTTTTTTTTTTTTTTTTTTTTTTTTTTTTTTTTTTGTCCTTAGTGTAAGTTTAAGTAATTTGTATGCCTATAGACTGATGACCGAAGCAGTTTGGTCCAATTGGTTTGCCAATATTTTAATTGTAACATTCCAATAATACGGAAACTACATGTCTGATAAGAAAGAAGTACAACACTACTTTTTTTTCTTTTTTTCCTTTGTTTCGGAGGGGGACATCCAATGATATTACACTCCTCCAACGCCCCACCCAACTGCGTGGGTTTTAAGGAGTCCAAAGAAGGGCAGCTCGTTTTGTATTGTCTCGATACATGGGAGACAGCGTTACGGAAGTGATACAGGATCTGGGATGGGAATCATTACAGCAACGGCGCTTATCGCTGCGGCGTGGGCTACTTACAAAACTCTAATCGCCAACATTCTCCTCCGAATGCGAAAATATATTGTTGACTGCCACTTACATAGGAAGAAAAGATTATCAGAATAAAATTCGAGAAATTAGAGCTCGAATGGAGAGATTCAGGTGTTCTTTCTTCCGGCGCTCTTTTCGAGAATGAAATGAGAGGTAAATAGTATAAAGGTGGTTCGATGAACCCTCTGCCAGACACTTAAAAGTGTTTTGCAGAGTATCCCATGCAGATGTAGATAGTAAGACTTTCTCCTTGAAAATATACTTACATGTGCCAAATGATACGATGATTTATCGAACAGTGCCGTGCACCATACTACGGCTTACGAAAGTAGCATGTTAGTTAATTGAGGTTAAAAGCTGTCTAGTTTACTAATTTCATCCAAATCTGTCTAGCTGTTTCAGCCTGAAAACGTATCAAACATTGTATATCATGCAAACATTCGCTAACTTTCGATTTTATACCTAACATTTTCTCACTGTCACAACTCCAGCTTTGTGCTGACACAAAACATTCTTAGAAATGTAAGTTACACCAAACATTACCAACTATCAAGCCGGCCGCGGTGGCCGAGGTGGCTGAGGCGCTCCAGTCACGGTCAGCACGGCCACTACGGTCGGGGGTTCGAATCCCCCCTCGGGCATGGATATTTGTGCCGTCCTAGTTCGTCAGTAGTTCATAAGTAGTTTGTAAGTTTAGGGACTGATGACCCCGTAGTTAAGTCCCATAAGCTTAACAAACATTTGAACATTATTTGAACCAACTATCAAGCTCGACAGTTTCCTTGCTAGGCCTGCAGCTACTATTCTTCTTTTCCATCATTCCTTATCTGCGTTTTACAGCAAAGAACACATGTAAAGCGTTCCGTCTCTTTGTTTGATTATTAACTTTAATAATCTTTCTTTTTTGTTATTTAGTCTTTGCTGGTAGTCTTCTTCCCGTGCTCGATGGATTTATATTGATCTTAAGCAGTTGTATTGTAATTGATTTTGTGTATCAGATTTCTGAAGTTACTCGTCCACACAAATCTGTTCTCATAAAATAACATGGTATGAAAATTTAATCTGGTCTTAATGTTTATATATATATTATAATGTTTGCAGTTTCTTCAGAATCAAATTCAACGTCCTGTGCTATCTATGCTACTGTACATTTATTACTTCCTTCTTTTTTACTAGATCAGGGCCGTTCTACGGAGCACTCTATGAAGCAGCGTGTTTCCGCTTTCTGCTGCGGCTCCGTCTCTACTCTGCGAACGAAAGCGCGGAGTATGTGACTGTTCGCCTGACTGCGACAGCCGAGCGGCGCTGTGCGAGGCAAGCTTATTCTTCTGTGGAAGAAAATGTTCAGATGTTTGTAGAGCTTATGGGACTTAACTACGGGGTCATCAGTCCCTAAACTTACAAACTACTTATGAACTAGCTAACACTAAGGACGGCACAAATATCCCTGTCCGAGTGGGAATTCGAACCCCCGACCGTAGTGGCCGTGCAGAACGTGACTGGCGCGCCGCAGACCGCTCGGCCACCGCGGTCAGCTGCCGCGGAGGACTGTGGTGTCATATACAGTAACAAATAACTCATTACTCTGACGAATGAGAGGAGGTATGCATTCTAAATGTACAGTAAAAATGAAACAAAGTTCTTACGTAACATGTACAACTTTTAATGAAAAAGCCTATCACAATACATTTACTGACAAACAGATTTTCAAATCATGAAAACATGCTCAGTCTACATAAATAAGGACAAATGAATGTAATTACGTTCAAATGTTTGTAAATCTATCGGTCCAAACTGCGTGGTCATCAGTCCGTAGCTTACAAACTACTTCTAAGGTAAACTACCTTAAGGACAACACAAATACCCATGCCTCAGGGAGGACTCGAACCTCCGACGGCGAGCAACCGCGCGATCCGCAGCGAGGCGCTTTAGACGAATGTAAATACGTACTAAACAAGAAACTTGATGGGTGTTGGCAAACTGGAATGCTAAGCCAGGAAGTGTTATAAGAATGAATATATACGAAATTATTCAACTTCCGTCTTACATTGATGATTTGTAAATTTATTAACTGTTTCCTTGAGTCAGTGCTTCGATGTTGGGAATGGCTGATTTAGAACAGCTCAGTTTTTTTTTTTTTTTTTTTTTTAATCTTATGGGACTTAACTACGGGGTCATCAGTCCCTAAGCTTACAAACTACTTATGAACTACTTACAAACTAGGACGGCACAAATATCCATGCCCGAGGGGGGATTCGAACCCCCGACCGTAGTGGCCGTGCTGACCGTGACTGGAGCGCCTTAGTCACCTCGGCCACCGCGGCCGGCAGGACAGCTCAGACTTAAAACACATTTCAGATATAATCTGGCCTTCAGATCAAGTATTATTGCCTTTCTTTCGTCTTCGATGTATTTGTCGTATTCCACAGCGTGATTTAGTACATAATGACGTCTAAAATTCAATTTCATTATGTGGTTTAATACCGTGTGCACACTAATCATTTGACACGACCGTCGTGCTCAGCAAAAATTCAGGATTAAAACAGAGTGGTGTTGAGGGTGTGCGGCGGCGGAGCGGCCGAGCGCATTGAGGCGCTATGCTACGATGCGCGAGATCGTTCCCCGTCGGGAGTTGGAATCCCCCCTCGGGCATGGATGTTTGTGCCGTCTTTAGTATAAGGTAGTTCGTAAGTAGTTTGTAAGCTTAGGGGCTGATTACCCCGCAGTTAAGTCCTATAAGCTCTAGAAATATTTGAACATTTTGTTGAGGGTGTGTTGATCGCAGCTTCTGCCAAGACGGCCGGCCCTAGCGTCAGCAGGTCCGCGCTCTCCCCACTGCTCCCGCCTGCCGCAGTGTTTACTTCTCGCCGCCGCTCGCTCCCATACGCCTTTGCTGAACGGCCCTGCCCTAGATCATACACAAAATGTTCAAATGTTTGTTAAGCTTATGGGACTTAACTACGGGGTCATCAGTCCCTAAACTTACAAACTACTTATCAACTACTTACGAACTAGGACGGCACAAATATCCATGCCCGAGGGGGGATTCGAACCCCCGAGCGTAGTGGCCGTGCTGACCGTGACTGAAGCGCCACCGCGGCCGGCAGATCATACACAGTATCTAAGTGAAACTAATTTCAATTACTGTTATCATTATATCAACAGGCCATTTGAAACTTCACACTAGTGGATCACCCACAAAATTACAGTCTATTTCAGGTGTGTGGACTGATATAAGGCCTTTATCCTAAATCATATCGTATTGTTGCTCTCGTGTGTGTATGGCAGTAAAAGCGTGCTGTTATTATACAATTTATCATTGTTTAAAATGAATTAGATTTTTTTCGACAGTGACATCCGATATGTTATTCAATTTATTAATACTAGAAAGCAGAAACTTGCAATGTTGTCAAAATGGAAAAAATCTATTTAAGAGACAAAACTGTTGTGGTTATCTGTCTCTTAACTTACACAGTATTTAAACTAACTTACGCTAAGGACAACACACACACAACACACACACACACACACACACACACACACACACACACACACACACAGACACACACCTTTACCGGAGGGAGAACTCGATCCTCTGGCGGGAGCGGCCGCGCAATCCTTGATATGGCCACTCACACCGTTAGCCAATCCCCGCGCGGCTAAAAATAGATGAAATAAAGTAGGCCTACTTAGTAGTACAGAGAATCTTCTTAAGAACTTCGTTTAATATTACATCAACTGCAACATTATCTTGCATTTGCAGTGGGTATGTTCGCTGCATAATTTCGATACGCCTTGCGTTACTTAAAGTAACCCTTTAATGCATGGTGTAGCTGATCAGCTACATACCTTATTTTTTCGATTATTTCTCGAATTGATCAATTCATTTGTAGCTTCTTCTACACATAGTTTTACACGAGCAAGTTGCTCGTCGTAGAAATTATAAATTGCAGAGTGCTACTGTCAGTTAGTTAGCTGTATTGAGTTGCTCCTAACATTTGCATTTGTTTACTTTACTATTCCTCCTTTGCCACGTAAACGTAGTCAGTCACATACTATTGTTGCATTATGAGTTACTTTCTGGAAAGATTAGAGGCACAATAGTAACATTTACTGCATCGGATACATCATGGAAACGCTTTATAGCTGACCAGCTTATATCTTTTTGTTGCTAGTAGTCCATAATAATTTTTAACCCGCTCGCTTAGCCGTGTGGTCTAACGCACCGCTTTCAGAGACGGGGAGGCGTACCGGCCCCGGTCCGAATCCGCTTGGAGGATTTACGAAGGGGGTCGGAGTGCCAGCCAGCCTGGATGTGGTTTTTAGGCGGTTTTCTACATCCCCCTAGGTGAATGGCGGGCTGGTCCCCAAGTCATGCCTCAGTTACACGATTCACAAACATTTGAAATGTTCAAATGTTTGTAAATCTATCGGACCAAACTGCGTGGTCATCAGTCCGTAGCTTACAAACTACTTAAACCTAGGTAAACTAACCTAAGGACAAACACACCCACCCATGCCCCAGGGAGGACTCGAACCTCCACGGCAAGCAACCGCGCGCTCCGAAGCGAGACGCTTTAGACCGCTCGGCTAGTCCACCGCGGCAGACAAACATTTCATAGCACTTTACACTGTCACACATATGGCACTATACACGGACATTTGGGGTACACATTTCCTCTTGGGGGGGGGGGCAGGGGGTGGCGGCAGGAAGGGCGTCCGGTTTTCCGTCAGTACTAACACGCCAAATCTGCAATAACAAAGCCGACCCTGCATGTGCGGGAAAAGGGCTGATGAGAAAGAAAGTCCATAATTATTTTAAGGTATTTTTTTCAATATTTTTCTCAGTATATATACACTATACATTAATCGTGGTAGCTTTTATAGCTTCAAATAAAAAGTCACGCATTAAAGAGTAAACACTAAGAAAGTAAAAAAAAAAAAAAAAAAAAAAAAAAAAAAAAAAAAAAAAAAAAAAGAAAAAAAAGAAAAAAAAAAAAAAAACATACTTCCTGTTGTACTGAGAGGTACTTGGTCCATTCGTAACTGATACCGTCAAAAGTGGCAGGTCTAAGCCAACATTTTTTCAAGAGGTTTATGACACACTATTTTACAAATTATGAAAAGTTCAAAATTTAAATCACATAGTATCTCACTAATCTACTTTTACTTAGTTTCACGTCGTAATTTTGGACGACAGCGTAAGTTATGAGTGAAGTTCGAGAACAAATTCAATACTGCCGAAATATTTTTCTGATCAGGCTGGCCATCTGCAGACTGTACTAGAGTTTGAGAGTGTTACACGAGAACTGTCTCCGTTTTAGCAGTTGGATTTAGCAACACTTCGTTTTGTTCATATTCACGAAATGGGGAACGTAAGATGAAGCAGACTCTTGGGGTGCGTTATCGGACAGCAGGATGTCGTGTACTGTAGCGACACATGTCGTAGTTATTGAATGAAGCGAGTGCGAGTGGCTGTGGGCGCAGCTGCAGAGATGAGTTGCAGGCTGAGCAGCCGGCAGCCGGCAGCTCGCGAAATATTAATGCGCGCTCCGCGAGCCGGCATCGATTATCGCTTGGCTGCGTCTTTGTTGGCAGCCATTACTAGGTAAGGGGCCTCCGACACGCACGCACGCCTAATAATCTCATAACTCAGCGCGTATCGTCCGGCGCGTCACGCGACGCCGCGCTCGCCGCTGCTCGCCAAACGCACCCGCATTACAAAACTTCCCCCGCTGCGCATGTTTTATGTATCGTATTCAGATAGGCCCCAGTGAGCGCCAACCTGGCCCGCGCTGAGAGCCCAGACGTCCGGCAAATAGCCTCAACTCGCCTCTCACCTCCCCGTCTCCTCTGACATGCCAAACTGCCTCTCTATGCCTGTTTTCCTCTGACTTTATTTCCACTAATCTATTCCCACCTACCTCGCTGATACAAGGCAATACATGTCCTTGAAACCAGATAAAGATTCTATTTTGAAATGAAAGCTGTCTCAGTTGCACAGTATTTTATCACTCTTCAGTGACGCGTTTCGCTCTTAAGCCCTCGCATAAGGCTCATTTAACTATAAATATACATATATAAGGAACTCATAGTTCGATGGGGCGATCTATAATTGTTTAATAATGATTTTTCAGCCAAGATCGCATTTTTCATTTATTAAGTTACCGGTTTCGGCGTGCTCGACGCCATCTTCAGACCTGTCGTAATTTACATAACTTCACATTTTTATATACTAAAAGAGTAAATCCAGGTTGAGGCATCACCAAACATAAAATTACTAGTCACAAATAAAATATATACATCCATCTTCTAATGGTTCTGAAGCGAGGTACTTCAAAGTCTAAGTTCAATATTACTTGAAGTTCAGTATAACACATATATTACTTGAAGTTCAGTATAACACATATACTGAACTTCAAGTAATATTGAACTTAGACTTTGAAGTACCTCGCTTCAGAACCATTAGAAGATGGATGTATATATTTTATTTGTGAGTAGTAATTTTATGTTTGGTGATGTCTCAATCTGGATGTACTCTTTTAGTATATAAAAAATGTCGTGAAGTTATGTAAATTACGACAGGTCTGAAGATGGCGTCGAGCACGTCGAAACCGGTAACTTAATAAATGAAAAAATGCGATCTCGGCTGCAAAACCATTATTATAAATATACAGTTTTAATATGGGTGTAGACGACTCATCGTTCAGATATGCTATCCACGGACTTTTTATTATAACTGGGTAAAATATTTATGGTTATATCTCATTTTTCAGTACAAAAATTCGAAATGTTTCCACTAGGGTCAGAAAATACCCCAGGTATACAATAAGTTTTAAAATGTTTGTATAGATTAAGGGACTTAACTACGGGGTCATCAGTCCCTAAACTTACAAAAAAACTTATGAACTAACTAAGACTAAGGACGGCACAAATATCCATGACCGAGGGGGGATTCGAACCCCCGACCGTAGTGGCCGTGCAGACCGTGACTGGAGCGCTCCAGTCGCCTCGGCCACCGCGACCGGCATGCAATATGTGTTTTTCAGTGTCATACATAAGTTTTTTTACGAAAATAAATCTTGGCAACAATGTACCTTATAAAGTGACATTCATTTGTACATTGTTGTAAACAATGAATAGAAAATACAATTACGTGCACTGTTACGACAAATCCACAATTTGGAATTGAGCTCTGGGCAAAGAAGATGTGCTGTTATAGTTTATTCGTAATGGCTGGTGCTATACTTTTGGCAAGGGGCTACAGGCTTTGCCAGATTTACAGAAGATTGACAGTGATAATGAATCAATTTTTGGAAAAGAAAATGATAGTGATTCTGATGGAGATATGATAGAGGAAGATGTACAGGTCGGACGTGAACTGGATGTGTGTGACTGAAGAAGATGATAATGGCATTCAGGTAACTAGTACATCTACTTTTGTGTCTACAAGTGGACAGATAACATATAACAAAGTACCACCTGATGTGCGCAAGCAGGTTTAAAGGAATGTAATACTTGAAACTACGCATATTCCATATCACCTAGGACCACAATTACAGACAAGGGCAGACTGTTTCAGACTTTTTATCAACAATCACGTGCAGAGTGTAATAGTAATGCACACCAATAATCATGAAAAAGATAATAATTTTATGTACCCAACTCTTGAACGCGGGATTGAACTGGATTGACACTGAGGGCGAGTAGGAGTGTATTTCTGATAAAATTCCATGTAAATGATATTACACATAATACTAATAAATTACAGTATTAGTACATAGTCTGTGCGTTATGAATATTTTGTGTTAAAATAATTTTTGCAACCAAACAAACTACATAAAAGATGTATTCATATTTGAAACAAATGTAGTAAGTAATTACAACTTATATGTAAATTAATTATATGAAGAAATTGCGAAGTTGTAATATTAACTTTGTGCATATGTTTCTCAATAAATTATTTTTTTGACATATTTCAATTTTTACCTCCATAATGTCGCTTGAATCACTTTGGGGTCAAAAAGACCCCAGGCATACAATATGTTTTTCTAGAACTGATACCATGCGAGGATTAGCAGGGCATCGTCAGTTTATATGCCGCTCACTGTGGTGTCACGTCGTACATTGGTATATGGTATCTAAACGTAATTTTCTTGCATGTCTGTATTTTTAGTAACCCTATAAAGGAGCATAGCTCCGCCGACGCGTACGGACTACCACGGCAGTATCACAGCTCGGGCCAATAATTTGAGGAACTACGTGACTTGCCCGTACACATCTCATGCCACGTACCACTGAAAGTGTACCAGTCACTTTTAGAATCCATGCCACACAAAATGTATGCTGTACTGCGTTTTAAATTTGGGCCATACGCTATAAGGCAGATGGCCATACCGTTTACTTCATTAGTGTGTAATATTAGGAACATATGTAAAACTGGGCCCCGTGCGATTCCTTTCTCAATCTCGTTCAAGTTACTAAGATTTCTATAATGTCACTTTTGAATTACTTCCCCCCCCCCCCCCCCCCGGCCGGCAGCAGTGGCCGACCCGTCTGCAGCGCGCCAGTCACGTTCTGTACGGCCACTACGGTCGGGGTTTCGAATCCGTTCTAAGTAGCTAGTTCATAAGTAGTTTGTACGTTTAGGAACTGATGACCCCGTAGTTAAGTCCCATAGACTCTATAAACATTTGAACATTTTTTAATTACCCCATCTAATGTATTCCCGTCTTATTAATACACTTCTGGGAAAAAAGAAAAGAAAAGAAACACTACGAATTCTTCGACCGAGCAGAGGGAAATTTTATTGACGTATTCTCGAGGATGTATACAACACACGATGACACAGGCAGAACCATACGCACATGAGTACAGTCGCCAGAGTGTGCGTAATGTCGACGCTATTATCGTGTTTATCCTCCTTCTGCAGCAATCAAAGCTGCAACTCTCTCATGAGCGAGGCGGGGGGAGGATGCGAAATGTAGTCTTTAGGAATGCCTTGCTTTGTAGTTTCCACCTGTTTCCTCATTTGTGTCAGATTTCGTGCCGGATGTGGAGACGGCGCAAGATCACGATTCGTCCGGCCCCAAAAATGTTCAGTGGGGGACAGATCTGGGGATCGTTCCTTCCAGGGTAATTGACGTACACATTGATCAAGCTCGTTTGGTGCTACTGGATACATGTATATGTGCATTATCCTGTTGGAGTGTCATATCACCTTGTTGGTGCATGAGCGGTAGCAAGACCGTTTGAATAATGGTTTCAATATACCGTGCATTGTTCAATGTCCCCTCGACGATCACCTGAGGAGAACGGCTAGTGTAGAAAATGATTTCCCATATAATGATGCACGATCACGCGTGCAATTATGTCTGCCGCGGTGGAGTAGCCGAGCGGTCTAAGGCGCCTCGCTGCGGAGTGCGCGGTTGCTCGCCGTCGGAGGTTCGAGTCCTCCCTGGGGCATGGGTGTGTGTGTGTGTTTGCCCTTAGGTTAGTTTACTTAGTTTTAAGTAGTTTGTAAGCTACGGACTGATGACCACTTAGTTTGTTCCGACAGATTTACAGACATTTGAACATTTTGGAATTATGTATTCCGCTCACACCCCAACATTGTTCAGACCGCTTCCAGTGGTGTCGCCATAGACGCTTATGGGAGAACAAATGGAGACGTGTGATCTTCAGTGAAGAGAGGAGCTTCTGCCTCGGAGCTAATAATGGTCGTACACTTGTGTGTGGTGCAGGTGAGCGCGAGTGTATATGACAGAGGCACATGGGGCCGACATCCAGCATCATGGTGTGGGGAGACACATCCTGCACTGGCCGTTCTCCTCTGGTGCTTGGCGAGGGTATATAGAACAATACACGGTATACTGAAACCACCATTCAACTCGTCTTGCTACCGTCCAGCCGGCCGCGGTGGCCGAGGGGACTGAGGCGCTTCAGTCACGGTCTGCACGGCCACTACGGTCGGGGGTTCGAATCCCCCCCTCGGGCATGGATATTTGTGCCGTCCTTAGTTGTAGGTAGTTCATAAGTAGTTTGTAAGTTTAGGGACTGATGACCCCGTAGTTAAGTCCCTTAAGCGTAACAAACATTTGAACATTTGCTACCGTCCATGCGCCAGCAAGGCGATATGCTTTTCCAACAGGACAATACGCGTCTACAGGTATCTCGTACCAACCAACGTGCTTTTCAAGGTGTTCGTCAGCTACCCTGTTCTGCACAATCCCCAGATCCGTCCCCCCTTGAGCATGTTTGGGGCCGGACGAAATATCCTGTTGCACGGTCTCACGACCGGCACGAAACTGCAAGGTAGGCCATTCCCAAACACTACATTCAGCACCCCTAAGATCGTCTCAATCGTCTCCATGGGAGAATTGCAGTTTGTACTGTTGCAAAAGGAGGGTATATACGGTACTAGCGTCAACATTGCGCACGCCTCGGTGACTGTACTCACGTGCGTATGACTTCCTTTGTGATCGTGTTTTGTATACAGCCTCGAGAATGTGTCAATAAAATTTCCCACTGCTCGGCCGACGAAATCATGAAGTTATTGTTTTAGTTTCCATCAGTGTAAATATGATCACAATTGGTGTTCTCTAAATTTATTTTTAAGGAAAAAACTGTAACATTTATCGAGTAGCAATGTAAATTGTGTCCTAAGTGGGATAGCTCTTTCGGAATGAATACTGAGATTCTAAGTAAATTGTTTCTACAGTACTCATTAGTACATATAATTCAATCTCAGAGACCACATGAAGATTCTATTAAAATTTTGGACGATAATATTGATGCAGATCTGAACTGAATGCAAAACCGAAGGACCCTGAACATAAGATTTACACTTCTCATTGTAATGTGTGTTTTACCCATTAAACATCTGCTCCAGTGTTTGGACAGTTCGACTATGGATATTGAAAAGAAAGACTGATTTCAGACAAATTAATGGGAAAGGGAGCTATACATAAATCATTTAACTAACGGAAAAGAAATTAGAACATTTTTAACCACATGTGAATTTGTAAGAGTGCATGGTCTCGTGGCGATATGAATGAATAAAATCTTTTCGGACCTCTGGCCGCGTCAAGTAGTTATAATCGGTGGCTCTCTTCTTTAGACGTCTTTCTCTTCCTGGTCTTATCGCGAGAAATGGCTTGTTGTTTCTGGCGCTGACTGTAGAAATTTTCCCTAAAAACGTCTGAAACGACTTTCTGGCTATGAACTAGGGTGTTCAGAACGCAGCGTTTATGCGCTGGATGGTGGTGGCTGAGCACATTCCGATACCTATCCGTATGTTTGTGCAACTTATGGAAACAGTGGATGAGGAGACCATTGGTTTTCCGGCGGGCGAGGACGTTAAGGAACGGCAAAGAACAGTCTTTTTCCACCTCCATTTTGATCTAGTCTGGTCGTGAAAGCCGTTCAGGTGACCTAAAAGTTCTTGTAGTTTCTCCCGCCCGCAAGGCCAGACGACATATTTATCATCGACGTAGTGGTAAAACAACTTGGCTGTGCTGGAGTAGTGTTCAAGGCATTGTTCTCGAAATTTTCTACAAAGATGCTATTTTGTCAAAAACTGACATTTTGAGCCCGTGGTTGTGTATGAAATACAGGTTGATTCTTATAATAAAGAAGACAGCAACCAACCACTTTTGATTATGCTATTTATTAACTAAATAACGCCGTTACCGGTTTCGAACTTTTCAGTTCATCATCAGACGGCTGTTCACGTCCACACAAATGTCACTTACACTTTTCTTTTATGCAGATAATTTTTCTTGTGATGAAAAGTCTTTGGTTGTGTGGTGTCCTACAATACAAAACCTGATTATAATGACTTTCTCGAGCGTAAATGTGACTCATGATACCGACAGATATTGTGATAAAACTTTTATGATAGAACTTTTCTTGTTATGTTCCTCCATATAAGTGTTTCAACGAGTGTTTATTGCAGCAACAGCTGCATTAATCAGCGACACAACCTAATGGAACCGACTTTTCGACGTAAGTAAATAAATAACAAGAAAAGTTCTATCATAAAAGTTTGTTCACAATATTTGTCGGTATCATGAGTCACATTTACGCTCGAGAAATTCATTATAATCAGGTTTTGTATTGTAGGACACCACACAACCAAAGACTTGTATTGTAGGGCGCCATACAACCAAAGACTTTTCGTCACAAGAAAAATTATCTGCATAAATGAAAAATGTAAATGACATTTGTGTAGACATGAACAGCTGTCTGATGATGAACTGAAAGGTTCGAAACCGGTAACAGCGCTATTTAGTCAATAAATAGCATAATCAAAAATGGTTCGTTGCTGTCTTCTTTATTATTAGAATCACCCTGTATGTTCACAATGAGGTTTGCTACGGATGAAGAAGAGAGCAATAATCTAGTAATTTTTCCTTTCTATGGAACAGTGTGAGGAAACATTAGCCCGCTACTGAAGATATACAACATTGAGTCCGTGTTCATGTCTCCACCAAAAATACGACAGCTGATGAGCCCAGTAAAACATGATTTAGGACTCAAAGCACCTTGAGTTTACAAAATACCATGTGAGTGTGACTGCTATTATATTGGAAGGACGCACTGTGGAAGAACGACAGACGGAACACGAGAGGTTCAAATGTTCAAATGTTTGTTAAGCTTATGGGACTTAACTACGGGGTCATCAGTCCCTAAACTTATGAACTACTTACATACTAGGACGGCACAAATATCCATGCCCGAGGGGGGATTCGAACCCCCGACCGTAGTGGCCGTGCTGACCGTGACTGTAGCGCCTGAGTCACCTCGGCCACCGCGGCCGGCAACACGAGAGGTGCTTACGTCCTCACTACCTAGCAAAGTCAGCCTTGGCAGAACATTCATTAGAAAATCGACACCGAATGTGTTTCGACGAAACACCATTGCAAAAACGTAAGGATTCGGAGATAGTGTTGTAAAAGAAGCCACTGAAATTGAAATATCGGAGAACATTATTAATAAGGACATTAGCTTGCAGCTCAGTACAGCATGGATTCCGGCTATAGTGAGGCTGAAGCGGAAGCAGAAGGCACAGTACCTACACTTGACCATATATGACGAGGAAGCGAGCATCACTGACGTCAGAGCCAGCAGCCAGAAGCTGTTGTGGTGGACTTGCGAAGTAAACATGTCCCTTTATGCCGAGGAATCTAGTTCCAGTGACGTCAGGGCCAGTAGCGCAGCTTCATAACGTGTAATCATATGTGAGGGAGGAGGGGAAATTTTTGCCATTAGTAGCATATACTTTAACAACACAAATAGTACTCATAGGATGGCGCAAGCAGTTTTACTGGTTGTAGGACTGACGGTTCGGACTCATGGCAAGTTTAGAGGCATAAATAAGGTAGCATTACAATGACAGTGACTCAAATGAAAGCCGGCCGCGGTGGCCGAGGAGACTAAGGCGCTCCAGTCACGGTCTGCACGGCCACTACGGTCGGGGGTTCGAATCCCCCCTCGGGCATGGATATTTGTGCCGTCCTAGTTCGTAAGTAGTTCATAAGTAGTTTGTAAGTTTAGGGACTGATGACCCCGTAGTTAAGTCCCATAGACTTTACAAACAAACTCAAATGAAAGGTATAAAAGTAGTCACCTCTGGATTGCTGGTAGTGGGGTCGCCCATGTCGTTATGATCTGGTGAATATGTATTATCCGAAACTGCTGGCTTTGCCAATACCACCTAGACACAAGGTATCACAATAGCCTGTGTCACATCACACTGACCAGGCCGCGACCGCCAGCTGACTGGCTGGCCGCCAGGGCACAGCCTACTGCCTCATAGTGGCCAGCCAGTAAGCTGTTGGTCGCGGCCTGGCCGGTGTGACGTGGCACAGTCTGTTGTGAAACCTTGTATCTACTTGATGTTGGCTTGGCACACGCTGTAGGCTGCGTTTATGACGCCATTCAGTGTCCGGTCGTGGTTTAGATGGAACAGGCGTGTTCCACGTGCCTCACCGTGTAGGATCATGATCTACCTATATAGCTTTTCCGTCATGGCGTGGTTGCGTTCCCTTTTCCTACCTGCTGCAATTTGCGAGACTCAGTGATGTCGTGGTTGTTACTGTTTCAACTGAGACTCGAAACCGCGTCCTCTGTACTTGCTTCCCACTGTCGATTGACGTTTGTCCACTCACATTTGTCCACTCACAGGAGCAGGAGACGCTTACTGAATGGCTACATCCCTTTTTCCATGAGGCATCACTCGATAAGTAACGTGTTGCTGTCATCTGGCTCCGTCTCCTACTCCCTTCCTAAAGCTGGCTGGGGTTCATTTAGACATCGTATGGCTGGCTGATGGTCGATGACGGTGGCTGTCGGTACCGTATGCAGCCAGCAGCAATCCAGACTCGAAATGCACTGATCTGGAACTGGTACCGAATTGTCTAATTCACACTTTCCCTCAGTGCTTACCAGGTCAGGCTGCCAACGTCGGAAGTTCCTTCTGACAGGTGTCTCTAGGAAACGTTATGTTTTGACTTCCGCCACGGCCGCGACGGAGTGGCCAAGCGCATTGAGGCGCTATGCTACGATGCGCGAGGCCGTTCCCCGTCGGGGTTCGAATCCCACCTCGGGCATGGATGTTTGTGCCGTCTTTAGTATAAGCTAGTTTATAAGTAGATTGTAAGTTTAGGGACTGATGACCTCACAGTTAAGTATCATAAGCTTTACAAACATTTGAACATCTTCCGCAACACCACATGTGAACTGTGCGGGTTGTCTCCGGCTTCCGTGTGTAAGTTAGCGCCGCTTCCTACTTATGGTACGAAGCCCTTAACACACAATATGAACCGAGTAACACAACCTATTCCACGTTCAGTGTCATTTAGTCTTTCTTGCCACACATTACTAGTTTATCGATATTTCAACAATCGCACTTCATCTTTCACTAACCACAAAAACAGCAAGACAGTGATGTGACTGTGAGGTTATCTGGACACGTGTGACAGGTATAGCGCAAATCAAGTTAATAGTTGGCTGTTTTTACCGGCTACTCGGTTCCACTGTCACAGTCATTCAAAGAAAGTTTACGATTAGTAGCGCGAATTTACCCGAACCATGGGGGCGACTTCAGCCTGCCGAGTATAAACTGGAGCGCCTATACTTTCGCTGCAGGGGACACAGTCAAGCAGTCTTCTGAACTATTGTTGAATACGTTTTCCGAACACAGCTTTGAGCAGGTAAATCGTCAGTCCACACGCAATGGAAATATTTTGGACATTATAGCTACAAACATGCCAGATCTTGTCAATGATGTCACTGTAGAGACAGTGGTTAGTGATCCTGATGTCATCATAGCGAAAATGGTCACCAAAGTTAATTAATCGGTCAAAAAGGCCTAGGAGAGTGTTTGTGCTAGAAATACCTGATAAGCAATTGAGAGAGTCCCACATAAGGAATGAATGGACACCGTTTAGTTCCGATACGGTGGACGTAGAGGAGTTATGGGCAAAATTTAAATGAACTGTAAATAAACCACAGGAGCTATACGTTCCGACAAATTGGATTAAGGATGGTAAAGACCCACCATGATTTAATAGTCTCGCTGCATGCCCCGATACCTCCCCGGCACCAGACCGCATACACAGCCAGTTCGTCCGTCACCTGTCAGCGGAATTTCAAAAGCAATTGCTCGCTTTAATAGTGTCTGGGCAAGGGGTGTTTTCCCACCTCAGTGGACGGATAGTATCATAATCCATATGATGAAACCAGGCTCAGATCCGCTGGCAGTTGACATTTACCGCCTCATCACTTCAACTAACGTACTATGTAAGGTGTTTGATCGTATGGTTAGTCGCCGGCTTATGTAGTGTTCTGGCCCCACAACAATGGGGTTTCCGTCAGGACCGCTCTACTATTGACAATTTAGTGACACTGGACTCTACCAACTGTTCTGTCTTCTCTAGGCGTGAGCACGTACTTGCGGTCTTTTTTAACCTCCAGAAGGCGTATGACACTATCTGGCGCCACCATATTCTTGCTACACCATATGACTGGTGCTTCCGGGGTCTACTACCAATTGTTATCAGGAACTTCCTTTCGCTCCACACTTTTAGGGTTAGAGTCGGTACCTCCACCAGCTAAACCCACGCCCACCAGAACGTTGTCCCATAGGGCTCCATTCTCAGTGTACTGCTCTTTTTAATTGCCACCAACTGTCTTACTGCGGCAGTGGGATCATCGGTTTGTTGTTCTTTATTGGCCTATGACTTTAGTTTATATTTCAGCTCTCCCATCATTGGTGTCATTGAAATGCGTCTGTAGGGAGCATTCCAAAGGCACAGTCATTGGCTCTAACTCATGGCTTTACTTTTTCAACATCCAAAACCCAGGTCATGCAGTTTTGTCGTCGTCGGAGTCTTGTAAACATTACCGCTGTGATGAACGAAGTTCAAATGTTTGTAAATGTATTGGACTAAACTGCTGTGGTCAAGAGTCCCTAGACTTACAAACTACTTTAACTTACACTAAGGACAGTACACATACCCATGCCCGAAGGAGTACTCGAATCTCCGGCGGAATGGCCGCCCAGTTCGTAGCATAACGCCTTAGACCACGCGGCTATCCGCTCTGCTGAACGAAGATATTTTCGCCTTTCATCGCTTCACGAGAGTTGAGAGTCTCCAAAACTCTATCATTCTTAGTTATTAACATAAACTGAATCTTCCGACGATTGGTGCGCTCTTATAAGGACTATATGACATACTAGCTGAAACCCGCGGCTCCGCTCGCGTGTTGGTTGATTGTGATAGATAAGCCATCTTTCAGTAGTGTGATATTTATTTATTATTATTTCCTTATTCGTATGCTAACCTTACAGAGAAAGATCTGAAGACGTTGTAGCACGTATAGACCAAAGATATAGTCACGTTTCGCTGTATGTACCCTCCTTGCTATCGAGTCGCAAACGTCATCGCTGGCCTTCAGTCCGAATTTTTTTATAATCTGACGAGTTTCAACCACCATATCTTCCACCCCCTTATAGCTATCTGCACGGAACTGCTATGGTGCACAACGGGAGACTTCGGACAACTATTACACACACACCATTCGTTTGCATTCTGTACAAATTTTAGCTCTTTATGTCTTGTCGTTCAGACGTGATAACGAAGACTTTTATATACAACGATAACTTTCCATCACAATATACTCCAACCTTTTATCATTATCAACCCTCAAGCGACAATGCAACCAATAAAACCATTTTGAAAGAATAAATATAATTTTCGAAGAGTACTTATTGTTCCGCATATCGTGTTATATTCTTCAAATTACTAAATATCTATCAGATCGCTATAAAACCATGCCTAAAACCTTCCTCAGGTATAAATTAGTAACTGTACAAATATTTAAGTCTCTGCGTCCTGTCGTTCGGACGTGATAAGCGTACACCGAGCAGACATTCACATTAATGTATATAGATAAATAGTTATCCGATCGCCATAAAACCGTGCCTAAAGTAGACATTAGTAACTGTACAAATTTTTAGCTCTTTATGTCTTGTGGTTCAGACGTGATAAACGTACACCGAACAGACATTCACATTTATAGATATAGATGACATTAAAATGACTTTGCGAGTGGAGAATGTAATCTTTTCTAGTGTGCGAGAGAAACTATTCTTGCTGGAGAACTGTGACTTTATAAAATTGTGCAGTACATTAAAGCTAAATGAACTGATGGGTGTTTATGGCCGTAGTTGTTGCGATGAACGGTTCTGCTGTTGTGAGTTATATCCAAGAACATTTGAATTTGCAATCGTGATAATCGTTCATAATTTTGACTAACTTAGAAATTGTGGCCATAAGTGTCATGGACAGTGTATTGTGTAGAATTGTTTTGATGGAGGGGAAGCGTCACTTGTACGTTTCACCGTGGAGATACCCTGAGCAGAGCTGCAATAAACTCTTCTTGAGCATCAAAACTCGCCGTCACCACGACCTGTTGCCGTCATATCACACTTCTGTTGCCGTGACATCACACTTCAAATGTTCAAATGTTTGTAAAGCCTATGGGACTCAACTACGGGGTCATCAGTCCCTAAACTTACAAACTACTTATGAACTAACTAATACTAAGGGCGGCACAAATATCCATGCCCGAGGGGGGATTGGAACCCCCGACCGTAGTGGCCGTGCAGACCGTGACTGGAGCGCCTCAGTCTCCTCGGCCACCGCGGCCGGCACATCACACTTCCCCACAGTTTCAGCATAGATCATGTAAGCTGCGATACTGCGCTGTCTTAAATGACTTTTCGTTCCACATTATGATCCTGTATACCAGTAACATCAGAACACCCACAAGGGTCAAAATAACACAATTCGGTCTCTAAGTGATCGCTGTCTTTTGAAGAATTATTAGTGAAATATTTCTTTTCATGACATTTATATATTTGGCATGTAATTTCCTTATTCTGAAAACCAGCGCACTTCATCTAACCGATTATCACTTTATTCCAGTTTTACCTTTAAGCCCAGAGGGGTCATATCAACCCCTTTAGATATACCTATAATTTTGTTTATTGTTATGCCTTATAATCATATCATGCATTATGAAGTGACTGCTACTTTCTTTTATGGTGCAATAATTTACTTTCGTTCATATTATTACGGTATGAAATGAAAAAAAAAAAAAAGAATCAGTTCGACATTCTCTTGTAAGAATCAGTCTTTCAAAGGTGACTGTGACGTGAAGACTGACATGAATTGCAAACAATGTTGTCGTGTTGAAAACTAAATTCGCAGGCTCGGACGTTAATAGAGCGCAACACTTTATACAGGTTTATTGCTGATAGAAGCGTACACTCAGAACAGACTGCCTCATGATTGGAGTACTCTGCTGTTCATACATGGAAAGAATTTTCTTGAAGTTACAAGTACATCAAACATCAGAAAAAATCGCACTGGCGTGTTGTACAGCTCACTTTAGATTTGCCTGTAGTTTTACAAATTTTTGCAAACATTTCTGACACAAATAATAAAAATATAAATAATAAAAATTGATGGACGATACGATTACGACTCTGCTTTTGTGATGATATCTATACACCCAACACGTTAATATTCTTTATGATCGTATTTTAACAAACAGCTAAAATTATTTGATATTTAAGTTTAGCTTTGACAAATATACTCCATTCTGAACTTTTACCTCTTTAAACTATTATTTTAATATCTCTCCCACATTTTCATTATCAGTTAATTTAGTCATCTTAGGGATAGATGCCAAGATCGCAATTTTTTTTATTTCTTTAAGACGACCGGTTTCGACTCTCAATGATGTTTTTTTTATTTTATTTATTATTTGACATTCCCCATTACATTGTAATATTCCATGTTTGATGGTTAGATTCAGACGGTTACATCAGGTATTTTTGCAAACATAAGAAGTGTACATAAGTTGACAGTGTTTACAAAGAATCAAACAATTTTATACATCAGGAAATCTTATTGAATTACAAAAATTGTAAAAGTCTGTAGTGAATTTATGTACCAAATCATATTTACTGATGGGCCATCCTCCTCCTTTGGCAGCTATTTTTTTCATGAGATGGTCCCTGTCTTCAATAAATTGCAGCAGTCAAAAAGCACGTGGTTAATAGTTTGGACAGCTCTGTTACATATGCACGTTCCGTCTTCCATTATTCTGAACCGCTGATAATAGGCTTTCAGTTTCCCATGACCTGTTAACATAACTGTAAAATTCGGAGATATTGGGAGTTTAGTCATTAAACGTTGTCGGATCGTAGGAAAATACGGTTTAGTGCTTCCCCCGTTTTTTGTTCTTTGTCACTCAGTGTCCCATTTGTTCCTAAACTCTTCTCGAAGTTTCTTCTTTACGGCACTTGTAGGCAATTTGTTGTTCCGTATTGATTGTCGTGATCGAGCTGATCTTTCAGCAAGGTTGTCAGCTAGTTCATTTCCCCATATCCCTCGATGTGCCTTAACCCATTCGAACTGCACCAGCCAGTTGTGTATCTATCGAACTGCACCAGCCAGTTGTGTATCTACAACCTTCTGATTTTACATCTTATTTCTTCAATCAAGAAGTTGTGGTTCTTCGCATTTCTCAAAGAGTCCAAAGTAATCCTGCTGTCGTTGTGAATTACTGCAGTTGTATCAGTATTTGAGAGATTATTTATGAACTCAAGAGCATTGAGAATGGCTAATTGTTCCGCTTGATTGTTTGAGCATTCATTAGACAGTTTTAGCTGTATCTGGTATATAAGCTTCTTATTAACAAATATTACTATCCCAGAACCCACTCAGTCGTCTGACTTGCTTTCATCTGTGTATACGTCAACATGGTAGCTTTTGCTTGCGTCCTTCTCAGTTATCCTCGTAAAGCCTGCCGGGTGTGCCCAGCTTCTGTACTCTAGGGAGATGTCGATTGTCTGCCTGGCGTCTTTAGTTTTTACCAGGTTATAATATTTGGCTGTTTCCTGTATCTTACGAGTTATGGGCATGAGACCTGATAAAACACAGAGTGCTTCACTCGATGTCGTTCTGTAAGCTTTGGCCATTTTTAAATTGATTAACCATTGGACTCTATTAATTTTGATACCATTGTATTGTCGCTCCAGTGCGTCTATCCACATCGGTGAGCCGTACGATAATATAGGCAGTATTGCTACTTTATAAATAGTTTGCAGTGCTGTAGCCCGCAGACCCCAGTTGAGTCTAGCTGATCTGGAAAGAGAGTTAATTATGACCGTGCATTTATATTAATATGTTGAACGTGTTTGTTGAATGTAAACTTACTGTCGATTATAACGCCCAGATATTTTAGATGGTCTCCTTGTTGAAGCACCTTGTTATTAAGGTATATTGCGATTGTCGCTGAGGCAAATTTCCTTTTCCGGTGATAAGCATAGGTTTTGGTTTTAGTTCTTTGAATTGGAGTTTATTATTACTGGCCCAAGTCGATATTAATTGCATGTCTGCGTTACAGATGTTCTCAGCGGCAAGAGGACTCTCCCCTTTGGTTAGTACAATCAGATCGTCGGCAAAGGCTATAGCAAGAGAGTGTCCTGAGTACGGAAATTTAAGCAAGGAATCATATATTCCAGAAACCTGGACCACAACAAGAACATTGTGGGCATCCCTTGCTAGCAGATCTCTCTATGAGAAGGTTGTTGACATTCAACGTTGCAGTTCTGTGACAAATAGCTACGTGTAAGGTTATACAGATTTGCAGGACAGTTAAACTCACGCAACGTCTTTAAAATACCAGGCCTCCAAGCTGCGTCGAAGGCGCCCTGTACATCCAGACTCACCATGATGACACACATTTTAGTTGTGAGACTACTCTCCACAAATTCTTTTACAGCCATTAGCGTGTCAGTCGTACCAGTTTGTGGGGTGAAACCGTACTGGTTCTTATGGAGAAGATCTCTGGCGTAGACGAAATGCATTATTCGATTTATTAAAAGTTTTTCCAGTACCTTCGCTCCAATGCATAAAAGACTTATTGGACGATACTTGTTGATTTCTGTGCTCTGTTCCTTTCCCGGATTAACTATCTGTATTATTTTAGCTCGCTTCCATAGTTTGCGAAAGCATACCATTTGAAGGCAACGATTGTAGATCGTAGTAACAAATTGAGGAAACATATTATAGTCGGCCGCAGTGGCCGAGCGGTCTGCGGCGCGCCAGTCACAGTCTGCACTGTCGCTGCGGTCGGGGGTTCGAATCCCCCCTCGGGCATGGATGTTTGTGTCGTCTTTAGTATAAGGTAGTTCATAAGTTTAGGGACTGATGACCCCGCAGTTACGTCCCTTAAAGCTTAACAAACATTTGAACATTTTTGAAAACATATTATACATCCTCAGTAGAACTGAACTTTTGATGCCATTCTCTCCTGGAGACTTTTTAGGATTCAGCTGTTCCATTACAGTACGAATTTACATCCGTCGTGAAATCTTTATCTTTCTTTGTACTTACAATGGTTTCGGTAACGTACCTAACATATTTATGGTAGTCAGTATCTTCGTCCTCATCTTCCAGTGGAATGAAGTAATCCAGCATGGAATTGAGTGTATCCTCTAGGTTTACTGTCATCGTGCCATCTTGTTTCTATAGGGTTGTCATGAATGAAGTGTTCCTTACTTTCCCTGACGCCAAACGATAGACAGCATTCCACGGATTGTTGCCAGATGTGAAACTACAATACTCCTTCCAAGATCGTAGTTTTTTCTTGACGAATCGCTTCTGTGTATTCCTTCTTCTGCTTAAGATAAAACTCACTACGGTGAGTTCTTGATACCTCGTTATTCTGCGTTCTTTGATACAATCGCAGCATCTGTTTTTTTCCTCTGAATAGTTAATTCGGTTGTCCACTATGGAACCGACCGCTTTTCTATTTCAGTCGTAAAGGGTCCTTTATTTTAAAGGCGTTCTTACATGCTGAGTCTATAACTGCTTCGTAGTCGCTCACTAATTCGTCGATATTCGTTTCCCTTTCCGCCACCACACTTAATGCTTTGTCCATGTCGAGTAAACTCATTGAGGCACATCGATTTATAAATTGCTGCTCTAGTTCTTTAACAACTGACTCTTCCAAAACTCTAAAATTAGCGTTGTTGACATGTTCTTGAAACTGTGGTATCCATTATCATCGTGTTGTACTGAATATGTACCTATATTAAATGTGATAATTCGATGATCTGAGCAACTTTCGTCGTGGCAACATTCCCAGTCATGCAATGACTGTACAAGACAAGCATTATATGGAGTTGCTCAACATTTGGCGTTCGGACATAAGTCACGTGACATTCCTCACCCGAAACTCTGTTTTGTATACGCCATCTTGCTTTATGTATTTCATGATTTTGTTGTCATTTCAAAGCAATGGCGCACTGGAAGTTATAAAAACACGTCGTTTTAGGACAATGAATTATAATCGAGTATCTAAAACTATCATGTTAGCAGATAACACATGCCATCGATGATTACTCTCTCAGCTGTTCAGTGTAGTGTAATGGCAGCGAATTAGTTTTTGATGCACCAACATCTTAGACGGTGGTTCGAAACTTGACGGTTCGAATCCTCCACCCCCTCGGGCATGAATGTTTCTGCTGTCTTTACTATAAGGTAGTTTGAAAGTTTAGGGACTGATGACACCTCAGTTAAGTCCCATAAGCTTTACAAACATTTGAAACTTGACGGGCGCAGTGACTCAGAGCGCCGGTCAGAGGGTTGCTGGCGTGGTAGCTCCGCGTGTTCGGTCAGAGTGCTCGACGCCTTGTGTAACGAAAAAAACTGAGTCAACGACGAAACGATCAAAATTAAACAAAATTAACCAACGTCCACAAAGGATGGATCAAATGGAAGAACCAATGGAAAGAGAGAAAAAGAAAGATGGCTCAACGCCATCTGTAATAAAAAAAACTGAGTAAAATCCTCAACGATCAACCCAGAACGAACATGAACAAACGACCGCAAAGCATCGATATACCTGAAGAATAAAAAATATAAATAAATGTGAATAGAAAAAAATACAAATCCGCCACAGGCATTTATTTTCATCTTGTTTCCTAAAAAGGTTTTCGCACACTCTTGTTAATTGAACACAACTATATCCTGCAAGATACTGAGTTGTTAAAGGGTAACACCGCTCTCTCTGAAGTGTGCATTTATTCTATTTTGTGAACATACCATACAATACGTGCCAACGAATTCCAAACATAGACTACTTTATCACATGTACAAAAACTGGAGACATACTTTTACAATTACTGTTGTAAATGGCGCAATGACAATAGTAACTTTGTCTGTAGATTAAGTACTATAGCTTTGTGGAATTCCGTATTACCACACTTATTCCGTTTGTTGTGTTAGCTGTAAAAGAAAACGTAGTCACGGTTTGAAACAGGATATTTGCTCTTTATTTTAGCGCCGAACAAAGTAACATGAACAAAATCATATCTCAACTACAGAAAAGGTAATACAATTTACGTTAAAAGCGTCCATATCAACCATGCCAAAGACAAACTCTGTAGTAGATTTATTGTTTATAATTAATTACTTTCAACATATTCCATTAATAGTGAATAATTGCTTAGAGTAATCAGGTAATTTGTTGCAATGTATACACTGCCCTTCCGTTTCATTAAGGAAAGACAGTTGGCACAGAAATCTAGTACTCAATTTTATATGAAACTACCAGTGACTGCACGTTGTTTAGAATATTCATTGTTACAGTATCCTCCCAGGTGACGTGAAAATGCTTCAGAAGACCATTTTTCAATTCGTTGTTACGTATTTCACGGCATGTTCACGAAATAGAACAAACGCACATTTTAGAGGGAGCACTCTTACGTCTGCACAACTCTAAACATGGCAGAACATAGCTGTATTTAATTAATAAGAGTGGAGGAAATCCTTTTAGGAACAAGGAGAGAAAAAAAATGGTATCGGCGGATTTCGAACTACCGACCACATGGATCGTACTGTAACGCGCTACCCACTACAGCACCGTGAACAACTACGACCTTGCTCATTGATTCTCGCACTGTTGCTGGCAATTGCTAACGGCTAAAAGTGACATTTTTAGACACTAGATTATAATTTATCGTACTACGAACAATGTGATTTTGTTAATTTTTCAGTTCGCCACTGCTTTGAAATGACAACGCGTAAGTTATATATAAGTTAATTGGGTGAATAGAGACGTATTTTCAAACAAACCAGGTGGAGTTAAAATTATTGAATTAGTTTGGAGGTGAAATCACACGAACGTTTTGCAAGAATACCTCGTTCTATACATTTTTCCTTGAGGGAAGATGTACACAAGGAAATTCAGAGGATGATAGGTTTGGTGTTATAGAGAGAAGTAATAGTGAATGTAACAGTCCATTGATTGTTGTCGGTAAAAAGGATGGTAGTGTGAGAGTGGCTATATATGCTAGGATGTTGAATATCTTAGTGGCAGGGAGACAGAATGGCTTTAGAATATGGACTCGATATTGCAAAACTACTATAAGTTGAATTATGTGACTAGTCCGGATATTGGAAAGCTCCTCTTGCTGAGGACTGTAGGAAATATACTGCCTTTTTGGTAAATGGAAAGTGCTACCAATTTGGATGAAACATTAGTGTATGAGTGTTAGAATGGGCGCTATATCAAGTATTGGGTTCTGAATCGAGTACAAAGGTAACGTTGTATGTAGATGATATGCTAGTCGCCAAGGAATCTTGCGAGAAGCGTTGCAATTTGAGGAATAAGGTGAAAAAGGGGCATTACTCTTAGGCTTTAAAATGTGAGTTTGTGATAAAAGAGAGAAAATTCTGTGGCAGGATTATATCTACCACTGGGATTAGCATTGCTGCTGAGAAGATAATAGCAGTAAAAATGCCCATCTCCAAAGAATGGAAAGCAGCTTAAGCCTTTTATGGCCTGTAATTTTTATAGGAAGAGTTTAATCACGCACATTTAAGTAAATTGTTAAGTCATAAGATACGTTTTGTTTGGACATGCAAGTGTCAGGAAGATTTCGCTTAATGTAAGGAGGCCTTGATGGAGGATAGGATTTTACACCATGCAGACATGAGCAGACATTTTCATCTAGGGAATGATTATAGTGGGTATAGTATAGGGGTAGAATTTTCGGGACTTTGGAACTGAAGAAAAGGAAGACTATAGGACAATTGCTTCTGGAAGAAGATAGTTGACTTGTATGAGAAGAATTACAATGTAACTGATAGTGTAGCTTTGGCAATAATGTGGGGCTTTAAACAGTTAAGAGATCATTTGTGGGGAAACAGAACTATAAGTTAAATACATAACGAACCCTTATATATCATAAGAAATTCAGCGTTATGCATACAAGGTTAACAAGGTGGACAGTTTTCATGCATCAGTTTCAATTTAAAATTAAGCACATTAACAGTACACAGAACAAGGTAACTGATGCTTTGTCCAGAATGTCACTGGGAGAAAATAATGAGGTAGGGCAAGAGATAGATGAACGACATATGATATTGTTTTATACGAAGGGGATTCCAGGAAAGAAGTAAATTGATGGTATTTGCAAACTGATGAGTTGATATCAGAATCAGGATGATGTATGTAAGATGATTAAAAGGAAGTTAGGTATGCCAATCTGTAATAATAAGTTTAAAAAAATACACTAAGGTGCAAGAAGCCTTGTCCAGAGCGACTGATGAGAATTCAGAGGATTGGAAAGTGTATTGACCTAGTAGGTACATTGATGGAATAATTTGAGTTTTGGGCATTAGGGTACTTGGAAAGTTATACAGAAATGTAAAGACTGTGTCTGTCTTGATACAACGTGTAAATAACTGTATTGAGGTATGTGCCAAATGTTTCAGTCAGGGTTACAAACCAAACTTGCCTGTTTTCAATGCAGAATGTCAAATTAGTTTTAATAGAATTATTGGCAGTGGATGTTTATGGCCCTCTGCCAAAACGAAAGGTGATTTTGCACACATCTTTGTGGTATTGGCAGTATTCTCTAAATTTATAATGCTTTATCTTTGATGCAAAGCAATATGGAAGTGAATCTAGACCAGATGGAAAATTAATGTTTTGTGGCGTTTGGTAAACCAAAATCCATACTTTCAGACTACGAGTCGCTGTTTACAAGTGAAAAGTGGAGAAACATGTCTTGCTAGCCATGAAATTAAAGTCATATATATTCAATTCTACCATCCAGCAGGGAATCCTGCAAAGTGTTGAGAGAAATTGGACGATTGTGCCACATATATTGCAGCAATAATCACAGTTCATAGCAAGATAGTAAATATTGAAGACGTAATGTACACTGTGGGTCATGATCTAACAGGATTTACCCCATTTGATATTATGAAGGGGGAAGCTCTTGAATATTGTTGAGAGGTAAGTACCTTTTCTGCATACAGAAGAATTAACTTGGTAAGAAAACGAAGAAGTGAGGGAGTTAGTGAAAGATAAATTAGAGGAAAGGAGGAAACTGACATGATGAGACAAAAAAGAAAGTTGATATAATGTAGACATCTAATGTTGGTAAAGAAGCATGAAAATTCTAAGAAAATAAATAGTGAAATATTAAAATGATTTGATGTGTAAATAGGTCCCTTTGGGGTGGCGAACAAAGTCAAAACAGAAATTTGATTTTAATGACACAATATATTTGAAAGCATACAAGGCTAGAATGACACAAATAATGAGGTGAAATGTGACAGAAAAAGTAGTTGTAAAGTATATGTGATCTTGACGTCAATGTGAAAAGAAGAAGTATTTAAAAAATTGAGATTTTAATCTGTTAAGAAAGAGCATATTAATATATCATGAAAAAATTGGGTTGACATACGATGGGACAAATACCCTAACAGAATGGGTCAAATAGCTGATATATTTAACAGTTAAATGGTTTTTTTATGACGCACTATCAAATAACCTTAAAACGTAAAATATAAAATAAGGATGATACATGTACAAGCAACAGGAAGGGTAATCTGTTAATTGGAAAGGTGAATAGGTCTAAAGCTATTATGACTGGTAGTGAAAAGTATAGATTGATTGATTTGATTTAATTTTTCAGGGAAGCCAAAACAGTCTTGGTCGAACCCGCCACTGCCCGCACCGAAACTAAATTTATTGTGAGGTATCGCTCCCTGTATATCTAGTAAAGCCAACCACTGCCCTTGAACAGTGCAAGGAGTCCCTTTACCAGTTCTTTATTAGACACAATTTCTTCGGGTCTGGTTGTCCCAAATGTTCTGTGCCTTTTACTCTACAATGCAATGCATTCGAAGATTAGATGTGATGCAGTTTCATCACCGTCATCACAGATTCTACATTTTCTTCTCTTCTGTTATTCCCATTGTATGTAGGTGTTTTTTGAAATTCCCATGGCCTGTCAGCAATCCAACCATGAGTCTAATCTCTCTCCTGTTCAGGCCCAGGATTGCAGAGCTTCTTTTAAAACATGGCTTTGGCATCATTACCTTGCCATGTTTTTGTTGATGAACTTTGGTCCAATATTCTACGTGCTGTCTTCTGAGCCAGTTACGTAGCTCCAATTTGATCATTGCCTTGGTGATTGTCAGGACAGGTTCCGGTCCAATAAATGGAGACTCTGCCCCCATCCTGGCTAATCTGTCGGCATGTTCGTTGCCACTGATCCCCGAGTGGCAAGGGAGCCACAATAGGTTTACTCTATTGCTTTCCCCTAGCTCCACCAGAACTCTGTGACATTCTGCAACAATTTTAGACCTTGTTGCAGGAGCTGCCAATGATCTCAGGGCTGTCTGAATAGATGTAGATGCTACGATCTTTGTAGCACCTACGCAAATTCTCGTCCACACATGCCCTGATGGCAGTGATTTCGGCCTGGAATACTGAGGCCAGTTTCCCTAGAGAGATGACGCCCTCCAGTCTTGGCTGCACCCCGTATACCCCAGCCCCAACGCCTTGGTCTGATTTCGACCCGTCAGTGAACCAGACAATATCCCCCGTACGGTGTCGAACTATTGTCTCCCACTGCTCCCTACTTCCAATTATTATACTGAAAGGCTTGTTGAAGCAGTATGGGGTTATAATATAGACGGCTGGCATTTCCCCAACCTTTCCTATATTTACCTCACTCACTATTTTAGTGTGTGATTCTGGATATCCCAAAGAGTTCCAGTTGTCACCAGTTTTGAGCCTGTATGCACCAGCTGCTGCCTCCATCTTGACCCAAAGGTGTAATGGGGGCATATCTAGCATGGTTTCCATCCCAGCAGTTGGTGTGTTGCTAATTCCGCCTGTTATGGCTAAGCAGGCTAATCTCTGCACCTTACCAAGCTCCTTAGCAGCAAATTGCTGTTCTACCTTCTTCCACCACCACACGACCGCCCCATAGGTGATCCTGGGTCAAATCACTGTGGTGTATATCCAGTGCATACCCTTGGGGCTCAGGCCCCAATTTTTGCCACAAGCTCTCCTGGTACTTACTAAAGTACCTTTTGCCTTGGAGCAAATATTCCTAATGTGAGGGGTCCATGTCAGTTTCTCATCTAGGGTAACCCCTAGATATTTCACTGTCCCCTTCACAGGTAGTGCTTCATTGAAAAGCTTTAGATTCCAACTTGAGTGTTCGATATGTTTCCTTGTGAATGGTACAACAACAGTCTTCTTAGGACTAACCCCCCAGATCCTGTTTTCTGCACCAGTCTTGCACAATGTCCAACGCACCTTGTGCCATATTCTTCAATGTGTCAGCAAATTTGCCAAGTATTACTATGAGAAGATCATCTGCGTATCCTTGGCAAAAGTACTGCCTAGAGTTTAATTCTCCAATGAGATCATTCACCACTAGATTCCACAATAAAGGGGAAAGAACTCCTCCTTGCGGGCAACCCCTAGTGGTGTTGATTACCATTTTTCATTAATCATGGTAGCCTCTACCTTTCTTCCACTGAGCATGGCCCTAGTCCACCTACATATAGTGGTCCCTAGGTCATGCACCCCTGCTGCCCTGACCATGGAATCGAAGGTCGTGTTGCTAAAAGCCCCCTCAATGTCCAGGAATATACAGAGGGCTATCTCCCGAAAGTGTAGTGCTTTCTCCACCTTCCCAACAAGTTGGTGGAAAGCTGTATCACATGATTTACCTGGTTGATATGCATGTTGGTTTGGATGTAGAGGAGCCATACTTAACCTCCTTCCTCCAACATGCACATTAAGCAACTTTTCCAATGTCTTAAGAATGAAGGAGGACAGTCTGATTGGTCTCATATCCTTAGCCTTGGTATGGTCAATTCCCCCTGGCTTTGGAACTAAGACAACCTTCACTGCCCTCCAGGCATTGGGAATGATTCCTGCTGCTAGGCTAACACTGAATAACCTGCATAGGAATCTAATAAGATTTTCTCCCGCTTGTTGCAGGAGAGCTGGATAGATTCCATCGGGGCCAGGTGACTTGAACGGTTGAAATGTTCCTACCGCCCATCGGACCTTACTGAAATCGACACACTCCTTGGCCAGATCCCAATCCTCTTTGCGAATACCTGAGAACCGTTGTCTCTCAGGAATCGCATTCTGGTCTGAGTTATCCCCCAGAGTATATTGAGGAAAGTGAGTTTTGAGGAGCAGTTCAAGCGTTTCATGTGCTGTCTTTGTATACTCCCCATCCTCCTTCCTCAATGTTCCTCCTGGATTAGTTGGTACCCTAGTGAGGATTTTATGAAGTCTCGCTTGAGCAGCCGTGCCCTCCACTTCCTCACAGAATACCTTCCAGGATGGCTCCTTTGCCCGTCTGATGGCAAGGTTGTAATTGACAAGGTCCTCACGATATTTTGCCCCTTGTCCTTTGCGCCTCGCAAGGTTAAACGGTCTTCGTACCTGTTTCCTTTGCATTTTACAGGTTATTATTCCACCAAGGCACACTCCAATTTGTGCACTTCTTGGTGATTGAGCAGTTGTCCTGGTATGAGGTCACTATAGCAGACGTTACGGCCTCTAATACTTCCTCAAACTCTGCTGGATTCCTTATCGAAGTTTTAATTTCCGATAAGCTGAAGTCAAGGTCTCTCCTATATGTCTCCCAGTCCGTTTTCCTGGGATTCCTATAGGTCATGGTCTGTCTGGTTCCCATTTCAACCTTGAATTTAATATACATGTGATCTGACGAGGATGGCTCCAGGACCACATGCCACTGTTTGACATAACTTCCCATCATCATGGAACCAAAAGTTATGTCAATTACTTCTTCCCTTCTATTATTCCTGAATGTAGGTTCATCACCCCTATTCAGGATCTCCAGGTTGTTAGATAGGAGAAATTCAAGAAGGTGCTCACCTCTACTGTTGGTGTCCTTGCTGCCCCACGATAGATTGTGGGCATTGGCATCACATCCCACCAACAGTTCGTCACCTTGCCGATGGCAGGCTTCCGTCAGTCTCCTCACTTCCAAAGGAGGAGGAGAGCTGTCTTCGTAAGGAAGGTATGCTGAGGCCAAAACAATTTCCCTCTTGATACCTTCCTCACATTGCTGCATCCTGATGGTCACCAGGTCCCTGGAACAAAAATCCATCATTGGTATGAAAGGTATTCCATTTCTAACATAAATGCATGTTCTGGAGTTTTTTAGATTTCTGGCATAAATCAGCTTACCTCCAGTACCACCGAGGCCCGATACACCCCCTTTGTATAAATAGGGTTCTTGTATCAGGGCCACGTCCACCTCCTGTCTCCCCAGGCGACAGCTCAGGGCAGCAGTGCCCCCTTTACTGTGCTGCAGGTTTATCTGCAGCACTTCCAGTCCCCATCTTGCTGCCATTATTGCCTTTAAGGTCTTTGATTACCCTGATGGCGACCTGCGAGAACCCTAAAAACAGTTTCAGGCCTTGCTCTCGCATTGCCTTCAGGGACTTCTCTCCGACCTCCACCACGAGGGTTCGTCCCTCCGGAACGACCTTTTGGTTAATTACCCTCCAATCCTCTGTCGAGACTTTTGAGTTCTGGACCCTTATTTTCTCGAACAGAGACTTTGGAGGGACATCCTTAAGGATTTTTGGTACCCATATTGATACCTTTGCGGTCTTCAGGAGTTCGGTTGCTGTCTTGACCAGCAGCTTCGCATCCTCCCACAGGGATATCATGGGCACCTTGTCCTTAAGCCATTCTTCTGTGTGCTCCCCAACGCAGACAAAAATGAGGGCACCGCGATCTAGATAGACCCTCCTGCATTTGGGTCCTGGACCAGCGTCCCCACCAATCTCTTCAAAGAGGGCCATCTGCACGAGCTCCTCCTGCTGCGAAGTGATGCTCACCAGTGGGTATCCTACTTGGACAACCGCCATTCTAAAGACCGAGACTGCAGTACTATACGTCTGTTTCCCTATTTCCTGCCTCAGCCTTTTAGGATCACGTTTGTCCAGAGAGGAGGGAGTCTTAGATTCCTCCCTAACCCTCTTGCCACCTGTCTTTGACGTCGAGGGGGTCTGTGTATCCCCTTCGACCTGAGGCAGTTTCTTTTTGGAGGTCTTGGGCTCAAGCCCTTTTGATTCCCTCCACTTATGCTTAGGAAGCCATTCTTTTCCTTCCTTTTGCTTCTGTTCCTTGAGAAGTTTCCTCCTCTGAGCTCCAGACAAGGCCTTAATCCTAATCTGGTCCAACTTCTTTGTTACGGTTCCCACTTCTTGCTCAGGTCTACACCCTGATTCAGAAGTAGGAGTGCACTCCATCGGTCCTGATCCCGATGTCTGACTATCTGAGGTCTCAGATTGCCCCTCAGATTCTTTTAAATACTTTCTTTCTCCGTGTTCATCTTAGTCCCACGAGATTTGGGGATTTATCTACATCTACATAGATACTCTGCAAATCACATTTAAGTGCCTGGCAGAGGGTTCATTAACCACTTTCATAACTTTTCTCTACCGTTCCATTCTCTAATAGCGCGCGGGAAGAAAGAACACCTAAATCGTTCCGTTTTCGATCTGATTTCTCTTATTTTATTGGGATGGTCATGTCTCCCTAAGTAGGTGGGTGCTAGCAAAATATTTTCACATTCAGAACTAAAAGTCGGTGATTGAAACTTCGCAAACAGATCACGCCGCAATGAATAACGTCTTTCTTTTAATGATTTCCACCCCAATTCATGCAACATTTGCGTGACGCTTTCCCCCCCGTAACGTGATAAAACAAAACGAGCTGCCCTTCTCTGAACCTTCTCAATATCTTCCGTCAGTCCCACCTGGTGAGGGTCCCACAAGGGGCAACAGTACTCCAAGAGAGGACGCACAAGTGTGATGTAGCCAGTCTCTTTGGTGGAGCTGGTGCATCTTCTAAGCGTTCTGCCAATGAAACGTAACCTTTGCTTCGCATTCCCCACAATATTTTCTATGTGTTCTCTCCAGTCAAAGTTGTTCGTAATTGTAACTCCTAGGTATTTGGTAGAATTTACGACCTTAAGGTTTGACTGATTTATCGCGTAATTGAAGTTCAGCGGATTTCTTTTAGTGGTCATGTGTATTACTTCACACTTTTCTTTATTTAGTGTCAATTGCCAATTTTCGCACCAAGTAGAAATTTTGTCTAAATCGCTTTGCAGTTGCTTTTGATCCTCTGTTGACTTCACTGACCGATAAACGACAGCATCATCCGCGAACAGTCTAAGGGAGCTATTCAGATTATCTCCTAAATCGTTTATAAACACGAGGAAGAGTAGGGGACCTATAACGCTTCCCTGTGGAACGCCAGATATCACTTCTGTTTTACTCGATGACTTACCGTCAATTACAACGAACTGTGTCCTTTCTGATAGGAAATCGTGAATCCAATCGCACAATTGGGGAGATATTCCATAGGCACGCAATTTCATTAGAAGCCGCTTGTGGGGTACAGTATCAAAAGCCTTCCGGAAATCCAGAAATATGGAATCGATTTGAGATCCCTTGTCGATGGCACTTAACGCTTCATGTGAATAAAGGGCAAGCTGTGTTTCGCAAGAGCGATACTTTCTGAATCCGTGCTGACTATTGGTTAATAGGTCGTTCTCTTCGAGGTAGTACATAATATTCGAACAACGTATATGTTCCAAAATCCTACTGCAAATCGACGTCAATGAGATAGGCCTGTAATTTTGGGGATCACTCCTATTGCCTTTCTTGAATATTGGAGTACCTTGGGCAACTTTCCAGCCTTTTGTACGGATCTTTCGCTGAGTGATCGGTTGTAAATTATAGCTAAGTACGGAGCTATTGCATCAGCATACTCTGAGAGGAATCTAGTTGGTATACAATCTGGCCCGGAAGATATATTTTTGTTTAGTGACTTAAGTTGTTTCACTACTCCAGGAACATCTACTTCTAAGTTTCGCATGCTGGCAGCTGTTCTTGGATTAAATATTGGAGTGTTCACTTCGTCCTCTTTGGTGAAAGAATTTCGGAAAGCTGTGTTTAGTAATCCTGCCTTAGCAGTACTTTCGTCGGTAGTATTACCATTGCTATCGCGTAGTGAAGGTATTGTTTGTGTTTTGCCGCTAGTGTACTTCACATATGACCAGAATTTCTTTGGATTTTCTGCAAGATTACGAGACAGGATTTCGTTGTGGAAACAACTATAAGATTCTCGCATTGAAGTCCGCGCTAGGTTGCGAGTTTCAGTAAAAGATTGCCAGTCTCGCGGATTCTGTGTCTTTTTAAATTTTGCATGCGTTTTTCTTTGTTTCTGCAACAGTGATCTGACCTGTTTTGTGTACCACGGGGAGTCAGCCCCCTCTTTTATTAATTTATTTGGTATAAATCTCTCGATTGCTACTGATATTATGTCTTTGAAAGTAAGCCACAACTGATCTACACTCGCATTTTTAGTTTTGAAGGACTGGAGACTATCACTCAGGAAAGCGTGAAGCGAATTTTTATCTGCTTTATTGAATAGATATATTTTTCGTTTATTTTTGGTGCATTTGGGAATTTCGATATTCAGTCTCGCTACTACAACTCTATGTTCGCTAATCCCTGTATCTGTTTTGATGCTCTTTGCTATCTCGGGATTATTTGTTGCTAGGAGATCAAGAGTATTTTCGCAACCACGTACTTTTCTAGTGGGTTCGTGAACTAACTGTTCGAAGTAGTTTTCAGAAAAAGCATTCAGAACTAGTTCGGACGATGTTTTATATTTGCCCCCGGTTTTGAATAAGTAATTATGCCAACATATCGAGGGTAAATTAAAGTCGCCACCGATTATAACAGTATGCAGTATGGTCCACACCACGATAACCCCGCGTGGTGCAAGGCTACTTACTCAGGGAGGTCGCCCGGTATCCCTGAGACACATCCACCCATGTGCCACGAACCCCTCGGCACGGATCGCATCACACCTTGGGTTGGGAAAGGAATTGGGAAAGGACTGGGAGAGGATAAGGAAGACGGGACGTTGTGGGACACTCTTGGTCTGATCCATCAGCTGAGGCCTTTCCGGCAGTAGGTTCTCTACCTTCGGTATAGCCCTCTGCTTCACGCGGATACGCAAGCTTCTCCACCCGCACGGACAGTGCTTCGTCAAGGTGGTGTCCCCCGGAGAGGAAAAAGTATAGAACTGCGACACCATAGAATTCTAATTTACTGGAAAGTAAGTTTTGGTTCCCACAATCAAATACGTTTGACAACAAAAATTATCTCCTGCTTGTAAGTTATTATCTAATGAATTAAGTACATATTCACTTTAGGCGTAAACAGCTTTCTCAATATCGAAATCATTCAGAAATACAAACTGTGTTGTGGAAAATATGTTATTTGTGGTTAGTTGGTTGAGAAACTGCCTGTACGTTACCTGTTGTAGAATTTTCGAGAATGCTGGCAAAAGTGATATTGGTCTATAGTTTGATGTTATCACTTTATCAAAAAAAAGTTCAAATTTTTGTATAGTCTATGGGACTTAACTACGGGGTCATCAGTCCCTAAACTTACAAACTACTTATGAACTACTTACGAACTAGGACGGCACAAATATCCATGCCCTAGCGGGGATTCGAACCCCCGACCGTAGTGGCCATGCAGACCGTGACTAGAGCGCCTCAGTCTCCTCGGCCACCGCGGTCGGCTATCACTTTCTCCCTGTTCTTGAGTAGAGGTTTAATATCCATATATTTTAGACAGTCAGGAAATGCCCAATTATAATAGACAGGTTACATAAACAGCTCAAAACATTTACTAAACTGAAAATGACATACCTTAATTTTTTTTCGGGTAGATCTATGATCTGCGGTCGTATTTATTGTTCGTACTTGGTCGTTGGTTCATCATTTGGCTCAGCTTTGTTGTTACAGAGGACGTTCAGCTCTCTGAGCTACAGCGCCCGGCTTGGTTACTTAAATAGCTCAAAACTTTTTAATTAACTTTGTCGAAATTTCTTCAGAACCACTTTAATGCTTTGTTTTTAAGGATTTTATAGTATAAGTTATTTCTTGTGGTGAAGTGAGTGACATATTCATGTACCCTAAGTTGTCTGTAAAGGTTAGTTTCAGAGATTCAGGTACATTATTTACTGACCCTGATAATCCCATACTATCAGTGACAGACATAAAGTACTTTTGAAATAGATTTTCCACACTACACCTATCGGTTACTAATGTATCATCTACTCTTAATGCTATCTGCACCTGATCTTTTCTGATACCACAAGTCTCCTCTTTGAACATATCCCTTATTGTTTCCATTTGGTTGCCTGTCAATGCTGTCATCTTCTTAGAGTGTATTTGTTGAGATGTCTTAATTTCTTCTCTAATATTTTATAATTTTCCTTCCGTTTAGCTGAATGATAAGCATCGGAGCTGTTCTTGTCTGACAGGTACATTTTCCTAATTGTCTTACAGCAAATGTGAGTAAACATGAGATGCGAAATACGCAGCTTATGCTAAACTGAATCATTCGGTAGTTCGAACAACTTCCGTCAGGGGCAGGACTGTAGGAAAGCGTTCAAATATGGCTGCTAAATATCAGAACAGGGAAGTGCGTACTGCCGCGAGGCAGGTCCCGCGTCGTAAACATTACCCGCCGCCGTGCCCGCGCTTAGTAGAGGCTCACCTACGCCTCAAGTCACGCCAGCGTCGAACACGGCTGGGTCGCAGTACATTCGCTGACATCTGACCTCCTGCCGCTCGCCGCAGTGGCGCATTCTACACGACGCCTGAGTCTACATTCCGTCACAATGTAGCAGGCGCCTTCTCCAGGAGGCTGAGCGCCGTCGTACGACAGGCCGCGCACGGATGACGTAAAGCGATAAAGTACACTATTGTGTTTCCATGTGGAAAGCTCTCAAAAGAGCGAATTTTCTATGCAAAATACTGCTAAATTTCGTAGCAGCAATCACATTCTCTTTGAAGAAACAAAGTAAAGGGTGAGTCACGTAAAGTGTAACACATTTTTTTCTTGAACGATTACATACATCGAAAAGCGGGTTTTGGCACATCCTACAGCGTCAAGGGGAACATATATTTTTATTAGATGAACGGGTTTAGCACCTGCGTCAACTGAGGTAATGAAACAAGTACGTTTTTAATGCAACCGCTTAATTTTTATAATTGCATTCGATAGCTCTTGAGACGACAATAACGGTGATATATTTTGACTTTTATATGTCTTTGCACCTCTCATTTGGTCCTATGCTGGTTGCACTTTCGTTGTACTGCATCTGTGACTCGTAGTATTAAACATGTATTGTTTTATGTGTTGTACATATGATTTTTCTACTTTTATTCTAAGGCTGTATGATGTGAGATACCTATTACTATTGTGATATACATTGTAAGAATTTCAATTCTATTGTAATGTTGCCGCTGTAATAACCGCCGGCTGTATGGTAACAGTAACCAAAAGCCATAATAAAGAAAAAATAGCGTTTGTTATTGTTGACGTTGAAATCTGTCGTAAAAAATTCTAGAAATGTTGTAAAACGTGAAGACACGGTGACCAGAATCGGCGTCAGCAGTGAAAACACTACTAAGCAGGCGTTCCAGACCAGTCCGCATAATTTTATACCTTAAAGAAGCCGGTGAGAAAATGCTAGAGCTTTTTCTCCCTTGAAACAGCATAAGACCTAACTGGATGCAAGTTCACATACACTACGTTTACATGTAACACATCTTCCGGAAGACGAAAACCGATTTTCGTAAACCGTTTTTCGCTGTCGTGTTTACATGGCACAGCCTGAATCGGATTTCCTAATCCACTTAAGATGGCGGCTGAAAAACAGCTGATTTAGTCCCAGATTTAGTCACCATAATCGCTATATTTCTTTACTTAAATACAGAGATTCAGGCTCACTCTAATATTAATACTTTTATTTCACATTAGAAAATATCACTCCATCCATATGTGCCGAAAATTCTTACCAACAAAACACAATCTGACAAGCCAAGAACACTTCAAAAACGGTTGCGTTTACATGGCACGAAAATCGATTGTGGAACTGGAAAACCGCTTTAGAGAAGTGGACTTTCAGAATCGATTTTGGAGTGTTTGCATAACCAACCAAAAGCGAAATTGCTAAATCGGTTTACGAAATCCGGTTTTTGGAGCCCATGTAAACGGGGTGATTTAAATGTTCCGAGCGCACTGCGGCGCGCCAGTCACACTCTGCACGCCCACTACGGTCGGAGGTTGGAATCCTCCCTTGAGCATGGATATTTGTGCCGTCTTTAGTATTAGCTAGTTCATAAGTAGTTTGTAAGTTTAGGGACTGATGACCCTGTAGTTAAGTTCCATAAGCTCTACCACCATTTGAACATTTGAATATAAATGTTGAATATGGAAATATGATATAGGCTACAATCTACTGTATCACAAAGAGCTTAGAAAAACTACTTTGCATTTTCTTTATCTACCTGGAAGTAAATGAGCTGAAACAGAGAAAAAACGCTTTTAAACCTACTGAAGCAAACTGCTATGGTCATCAGTCCCTAGACTTACAAACTAATTAAACTAAAGACAACACACACAACCACGTCCGAGGGGGGACTCGAACTTCCGGTGGAAATGGCCGCCCATTCTGCAGGGTTGGAATACTTGCACGGAGTGATATTTGCACAGAGTGACACTTGTACAGAGGGGGCTCTTGGCGGGCTAACCGGCTTTTGGCCGGTACAGGTGCACTGAGAAGTCCAGCAGTTCAGCAAAGCCGCTTCTGCACGCTGTCTGGCGCTCACACCACAGCAGTAAGCAACCGTGTAAGCTTATTAAAGTGTTTTGTGGCAAATTTATTTTAAAGAGTGTTATATTAACGAGAACTAACAATGAAAATCAGCATAGCGAGAACGAACGATGAAATTCGTAATATCATCTAATATTTTGATGCTGCAAAGATCGGGTGACAGTGAAATACAAAACATGGTAATTCTTACGCATGTTACAGCCTTAAGTCACTCTCACACGGAGCAAGATTTGCGGAAAGCATGCCGCGAAGCACACAGGTTAGGTGACCGGCATGTTGGATGGCTGTTTGCTGCAGGATTTTGGAAATAGCGCGTGTCCTATTATTCCCACGTGTTTTCGGAATGCTACCTGCGTTGGCCAATCAGGAGTCACGTATGGCGTGTGACCTTGCAGCCAGCAAGGCGGGAACTCGAAGAGAACACACCAGACGGAACGCAGTGCCACACGCCCGCCAGCGAAGTTCAGTCTTTCCCAAACAATTTTAAAGAAACTATTCTGTAGAAAAATATGATTCTCGCACACCTTATAGATGCATTCTTCTGCTTCATGATGAAATGAATATTATTTTGTTAGTGATCATTGTTCTTGTGATATTTACGGATTTAGTTCAGTACTACAAGGAATCCGAAAATTTTACGTTGAAAAATAGAGGTCGCTATGAGTTTGCTTTTGGTACACGTTAGGTCATATGTTGCTGCGGATGAAATGTAGCTGAAATATTGAATAATTCTTCGAAGTTGGAAGGATGTCGCTGTCTATCACCAATCTTGAGATAATGGGTTGTATGTAAAGCAGTTGTTCCCGATCCCGTGCGTCAGCGAAGAAAACGGGACAAAATTTTCATATAATCCCTTATATCTCATAAATGATTGGAGGTATCGAAGCAAGATTTTATCAAATGATAGTACGCAAAGAAGAGATTATTTTGTCACGCTATTAATTTACGAAACTTGCATATGAAATGCGTTATTCGAGCAACTACAGATTTTATTCAATGAAGTAATGGACTTTTAACTAGTCACAGATATCTGGTAAAACTAATTTTGCTTTGTCTTTATTTTTACAATGTAGGTGAGCAACTTATTTGTTTCATTTTATACCGCTTATGGTTATTTTCATATACTACTAACTTATCTTGCCCTCAGTATTACTAAATACAGTTTAATATTATGTGGTAACTGCAAATGCATAAAAACGTTAGTGAGAGGAATATTTGTAAACTCTATTGTTTTGACAAAAGAAGCAGATTTTAGCATTACAACGAAAGTGTCTGCATATTAACGAAATTTCATCACTTAAAAATTACTCTGGAAAAAAGGAAAAAAAAGTAGTGTTGTGAAATAAATAGATTCTTGATTTGAAATTACCGTGGAATTCGATATCGCAGTATGTTTTAAATGATATAGAACAAACCGATGAGATGATTTTATATGTATACGTTCAAATTTCTGAGGAATAAGGAAAAACATTTAGAGTACATATGATATATTTTAGTTAGTGTCGCAGCACAGAGGGATGTGGTTTTTTTATCACAAAGATCTTTCAGCTTGTCAAAAGAATTGAATTTAGACCATGGTGGCTGGTTTACAGGATTCCAGTAAGTTAAACGTTTTTGTATTTCCAAGATTGAGATACAAAAAATAGATCTTTTCGCCTGTTTTCAAACACAATTTTCACCATTAAAATATACTAGGATATCGGATTCCACGAGAGTTTCACTGTAACTACACATTATTGAGCTCTACCAGACTTTTCTTCTTCTTCTGACAAACGTATTTTCACATCCTGTCCCTGACAACGTAACTTCCCTTGTTCCGATGTTAAAATCCGCTTCCTTTGCCAAAACATAGCAGAGCTAGGAAATATTATTTTCAGTAACATTTTTATGCAGATGAAATAGCAACAAAACATTGAGTGTTCCGATTTGTAAGGGGACTAAACGTCAGGGTAATTAGTCGTCCAGAATATTGAAACTAATAACACTGAGGGATAGATAATTTGTACATCATGAAAATGTCCATTCTAAAATTAAATGAGTAACTTATTCACTTACATAGAAAAACAGCAATTCTCTTTTTATCAGCTATTGATGGCCCTTAAAAAGCCCACTACTTCATTCATTAAAATCTACAAATTGTTAAATATTGCGATTCATGTGAAAGTTTCGTAAATTGATCATATAAAAAATAATATCCCCTTCGCGAGCTATCGTTTGATAAAATCTTGCTTCGATACCTCCAATGATTTAAGAGATATAAGGAATTTTATGAAAGTTTCTTACCGTTTTCTTCGCTGACGCGCGTGATAGGGAACAAGCGGCTTACATACAACCCATTATCTCGAGATTGGTGATAGATAGCGACATCCTTCAAACTTCATAGAATAATTCAAAATTTAGCTACATTTCATCCGCAACAACATATGACCTAACTTGAACCAAACGCAAATTCATAGCGACTTCTATTTTTCAATGCAACATTTTCGGATTTTTTGCAGCATTATACTGCAAGATCTTACATTGAAATCTGCCAGTGAGCTTTTGTGGTTGGATTTTGTCTTTGTGTACAAAAGCTGCATGTACAAGCAAATTTAGTCATCGACATAATCGTAGCTGTAAATTTACATTTCGGAAAGAGAAGTATATGAGATTCATTTTGTTATAAAACTAATAACGCAAACTTCCTGCTGTACGTGTATCAGTTCTAGCTCTAAACTAACCCTTTGCTAGCAGATGAACAGTGTAGTAACTTGATCTGACTACAGATTAATACTGTGAGTGTTCTTCCTGTAAAAAAAAGTATTTTCTTAATGGAAATGATTGGAAAGTTAGTAAGACGTTTATATCTACGCTAAAATATAATGACTTTCCTCAGTCATACCTTTAAAAGCATTTTATTTAGAACACTAAGCATAGAATAAACATGTCGCGTTGAAATGGAAGCAGGCTTGACTTCGAAGGAAGGGTTCTCAACTGAACACAGCACTTATACTGTAAGCAGGTTTATTGCGAACAAACACACGCAGCACTGACTGCCTTTCGGGCAGAGTGCTCAGCTATTTATACACAGACAGAATGTATCAGAAATTATAAGAACAGTTAACATAATAAACAAGTACAACTTACAAGGGAACATAAGAAAGATGTAGAACATTCTGCTGTTGTTCATTACAAAGAAATAGATTATCGCCGGTGGACGGGAGTGAACCGGCAACCTTCAGCATCGCAGTTGGGGACGCTATACCATGCGCCACGCCGGCAGTTGGTTTACGTCGTCTCTCGCGGCAATCTTAGACAGCCTGCACATATATGTCGACGTTTGTAACGCTATAATATTGCTACTTTCATCCCTTTTAAAAGAGTTACTCTGCATTTTACCAGAGGACTCCTCCCTAAAGCTTCAATTGCAGGAAAAAAAAAGAGTTTTACTCATATTTAGAGTGTTTACTCTTACATCGCAAAACGATTTGGCTGTATTCGAAATACAATTATGTCAAAGGGGATGTGGCACACTGAAAGATGCCAAATATAATTTCTGATTTCTGTCACCATCAAGCAGAACCGTTTTTACTGCCAACTTGGTATAAACTCAAACAGGGAGAAACAAGTTGTAAGATTTCCAGGACAACTGAAGCGAAACATTTGGCAGCCGCTTTGGCGATAGCCGTGCGCATTAAGGAACCTTTCTGCGGTGCGCACGGCCGTTCGCCTTCGGAGGTTCGAGTCCTCCTCTGGCATATGTGGGTGTGTTGTTCTTAGGATAACTTAGTTTAACGTAGTTTGTAAGTTTAGTGACCGATGACCACTGGAGTTGGGTCCCATAAAATTTGAATTGGCAGGCAATCTTGGCATATCAGTTACTTTGTCTGTTGACTGTGTAAATAGAAAGAAGAGAATACACTGAACTTATGTTCATTACAATCACTGCTTCTCCTAAACAGATCTGTGAATAGATTTGTATCATAAAATTCAGTAAAAAGATGACCCTGGTGTCGAAAGTACGAGAAGTCGGCTCATATAAACAAGAAGGGGAGAGGTTATAGTGTACAAGGTATCTCTTACAGTAACATTCATTATCTATAAAATTTTAAAACCATTTTGTCGGAAGTTTCTTTTTTAACTCGATTAAAACTTTTTATCATCAGTATTAAACAATGGGAATGAAATTTTTACAGCAAGTACTCTTGATGTGTTTACATTCTTCCTTGCATTAATATTATCTAACATATAATTTGTTTATTTTATTATCACATTTAAGTACCAAAAATTGAAGAAAATTTACGACTGAAATTTGAAATATACACTGAAAACATAATCAATACATTTCATAAAATGAATCCACAAAGCTGTTGAACTGTGTCTTATGAAGGTACCCACAAAATCATTTGAAAGTACCAAAAGTTGGTTATCTAGAATACCATCAAAGCAAATTAAAAATTCAGAACTCGAAAACCAATGAAGTTACGGAGTTAAAACGCTGTGTATTGCTACATCTTTAAATAATTGAAACAATTTTAAAATTTTGTAGCTATCGCTAAAGTAGAAGAAAAGTTAAATTTTTGTGCGAAGTCTCCCCTCAAACGCTTCGCCATATATACTGTAAGTTAGTTTATAAGTTTACGCCGAACCTAATTATGATCGTTCCTCTGAACACATTGCATTGTTTGCACTTCCGCGTTTCCAAGTCGGCCGTGCTGAGCTACGTAACGACGTCGCCCACCAAGCTGGAAATTTCGTGATTTTATTACAATACTGAGGTGGGCAGGCACAATTTCCATTATGGAGTCAAATTACAAAAAATAGCTACAGCTGTGGTGACCATGAGAGGATGCAAAATAAGATAATTAGAAAATTCACAATTAGCAAAGTTCGTGAGTTTTGACAGTAAAAATTTTTCTTATTACACTTCTGACTGAATACTAGCGGTGACAGGAATTCATCCTCTTTCTCGCCAGACAATACTGCATGCGGCAATCGTAGTTGTCTTAATAGAGTTCATTTGTCGCTAGAAAAACTACATATTAGCCATGACACTAACACGGAAAGTACTTAGGCTCGAACAACCAGAAATAAACTAAAATCGTATGATAGATAATGTAAAGGTCTCTTATTGCACTAGTGATACTCCCGCATCTGCAAAACTCCGCAGTCGCCCATTAGAGGCTCAAAATTTTCAAATGTTTGTAAATCTATTGGACCAAACTGCGTGGTCATCAGTCCGTAGCTTACAAACTACTTAAACCTAGGTATACTAACCTAAGGACAAACACACACACCCATGCCCCAGGGAGGACTCGAGCCCCCACGGCGAGCAACCGCGCGCTCCGCAGCGAAACGCTTTAGACCGATCGGCTACTCCACCGCGGCCCATTAGAGGCCTCTTCGTGTGCCACGCCGCATTGCACTTTTACCTGCCGGTACGCCAGTAGTGACGGTGCAGTGTGCCTCTGAAGTTGCGTTTTGTGACGTTATTTGTGTGGTGAAGTGTCGGATGAGTCGGCGATTGGTAATCAATCCTGCTAATAATAATAATAATAATAATAATCAATCCTGCTAATATAGTGTGAGTGGTTGAGGTGAAGTTACGAAGAAACCTTCTTCGTGTAGATGGTATTGGTGTAGAAGATGAATCATTCGCTGTTACCTATTATATATTATAGTGTTTATAATCTATGCTCATATTTCTGCACTATAATAGATACCAGAAAACATGTGAATGAATTTTCTTCTACACCAAGACCGTATTCACGAAGAAGGGCTCTTCGGAATTTCATCTCCACCAATTGCAATACATTAGCAGACACGTCGGTCACAGTCTGCACGGCCACTACGGTCGGGGGTTCGAATCCCCCCTCGGGCATGGAAATTTGTGCCGTCCTTAGTATTAGTTAGTTCTTAAGTAGTTTGTAAGCTTAGAGACTGATGACACCATAGTTAAGTCCCACAAGCTCTACAAACATTTGAACATTATCAGGATTGATTACCAATCGCCGACCCATCTGACGCTTCACTACACAAACAACGTCACAAAGCGCTACTTCAGAGGCACACTGCACCGTCACTACTGGCGTACCGGCAGGTCAAAGTGCAATGCGGCGTGGCACACGCAGAGGCTCTAATGGGCGACTGCAGACTTTTGCAGGTGCGAGAGTATCACTAGTGCAGTAAGGGAATTTTACATTATCTGTCATACGATTTTGGTGTATTTCTGTTTGTTCGTGCCTAAGTACTTTCCTTGTAAGACTTAAAAGCTGGGCAGGGGGCGAAGAAGAAAGTGAGCAGCTAGCAGTCCGAGGAGAAGGTCGGATGAGTCCTTTGTGACAGCCAGTGAGCTTACCACAAAGGGGAAAGGCAAGCTCGCGGCTAGGGCTGCGCTGACCGTGGCGGGCGCGCTCAACACCGACCGGTCGAGCAAAAATAACACGGCAGCCCTGGGACAAGCGCTGCTGCTGCAGCTGGCGCTCGCCCTGCCGGAACCGACGCTGTCTCCGCCGTCGCCGACGCCTCCGCCGCAATCTTCACCGATGAGGGGTTGCCAATGTGGCATCCGGCGCATGGCATTTGACACTGCGGGTCCAAATTTCACACAAAAAATCGCACTGACGTGTTTTACGGCCCACTTTAGATTTGTAGTTTTATAAGTTTTTTGCAAACATTTTGGACCAAAATAATAATCTAAATAATAAAAAATTAAATAATAAGAGTGTCTGAAAACCTTTTAGGAATAAAAAAATTAGGTAGTGTCGGTTCCGAAACACTGACCTTCAACATCACAGTCCAACACATTGCCCACTACGCTACAGCTGACAGAAGTAGCATTCTTTAATCATATACTATTGATGGCCGTTGTTAACTGATGTTAATATGGCATTTCCAGACACTAGATTATCACTTATCGTAAGAAAAAGGACGTGTTTTTGTTAATTCTTCAGTGCGCCATTGCTTTGAAATGACAACGTGTAAGTTACAATAAGAAAATCATCAAATACGCAACGCAAGATGGCGTATGCCAAAGAGAATTCTGGGCGAGGAATATCACGTAACATCTGCGAACGGCTGGTTTTCGTTAATTTAATGGAGGGTGTAAAAACTCCGTTATTTTTGCAAATATCTCTGAAACGAAACGAGATAAGAAAAAAAAAAAAAAAAAAAAGAACCATAAGGGAACGAAGTTGTAGAGAATTTTCTCCTCTACAAATTTGTTTATTCAATTTTCGCGTCACATGAACGGTTTATTTGCAATTAAAATTACATTACAAACGGCTTTTTTTTATTACTAACATATTTCTTGCCCGAAATATTTGAAAAGGCGATGTTCTGGTCTCTGGTAGCCAACAATTACGTCTGCAAAATTTGGTGCCTATCGGTGGAACGGTTCGACCTAAAAAGTGTGAACACGTTACAACCTGACATACATCGTCAAATCACAGTTATTTTTGCAAATATCTCTGCAACGATGCAAGATATGAAAAAAAAAAACATAATAGAGCGAAGTTGTAGAGAATTTTCCCCTCTACGAATTAGGTTATCCAATTTTCGTGTCAGATGAACGGTTCGTTTGCTATTACAAATGGCTTTTCTTGGTATTACTACCGTATTTTTTGTCCGAAAAATTTGAAAAAGGGAGGTTCTGGTCTCTGGTGGCATACAATTATGTGTGCAAAATTTGGTGCTGATCGGTTAAACGGTTCGTCTTAAAAACAGGGAACACGTTACGGACAGACAGATAGACAGACATCCCAAAATCGACGTTATTTTTGCAAATATCTCTGAAACGATACGAGATATGAAAAAAACATAAGAGAGCAAAGTTGTAGAGAATTTTCTCCTCTAAAAATTCGGTGTATTCAATTTTCGCGTCAGATGCATGTTTAAGCCGTTATTTTATTTAAATTTCGAGCTGTCAAAAGACGATCGCAAAGGCTCACTTTTAGTGTTACTACCGTAACCTAAAGTGGGCCAAAAGTTGAGTACCGCTTCGTAAGCAGCTGTTGTCAGCCATTATTTAATGTCTATGTTGAGACAGCTATTAGGTGCAAAATTTCGTGTGCTAAGTGCCAGCCTAGAACCGAAATTCATTGTGCAAAGTATTAGCCTAGATGCAAAATTTCCTGTGTAACAAGAGTAGGAAAACGAATGGTACGAAAAATTAAATTCAAGGTTACATCAGCATTTCAAGGCCTTGGTAGCTGTTAATAGCATATTGTGATGGTCCTGGCTTTTTCAGCCCCTATTTTGATTCTTTGTTAGCGCGGTATAGCAGGGGAATTCTCGTAGCCTCCCATTATGCCAGCAGTGATAAGGAAAGCTGACGATGGGAAGGGATTACATCAGGTATCTTCCGTGGGAATGTGCGCCAATTTAGTGAAAAATGTTGCCTGATTGGCTGCAGCCATGATAGCGAATGATTGTAGGTGTCAATCCTTCTAAATTAATCTAATATATAAAGCAGTGTGTCCGTATGTTTGTACGTGTTGCATACAAATCTACAGTTTTGTTCCAAGCTTTATGAAATTTTGTACACATAAGCTTCAATCCATGAGGACGGTCGCCATAAGTGTAAGAATCACATACGATATATAGTTCACGAGATATTACGTCATCAACAATGAGTTGCGCGAAAAACTGCTGCATTTTGCGACAATGCTGCTCATTTTCTCCTAAACCATTGGTCCGATTTCAACCAATTTTGGTACACGCATTCCTTACCGTGAGGTAACAATTGCTGCATGGTTAATGATCACATAGGACACATGGTTCAAAATATATTACGTCGTAACCAATAGAAATCGCAAAAATGCCATAGAATGCGGCGAGACTTTCGAAATACACTGTATGAGAATGGCAGTACTTGGTGACTTGCAACAAACTTTAAACATAATTTCAAACCTTTATTAAACTTTTCTCGCTCGTAAACACAGTAAAATGATGAAAGGAAAAAAGTTTATCTCTTACTACATTCCGCTGTTCACGGACTAAAACTACAGCATTCGGTATAATGTTACAATTTCTAATTTGTACACTACAAATTGTAGCCACAGTAAATTTTACAGGCAGTATACACACATATATTTGGATGTAACTTCTAAATTATATCACAGTACGACATGTAGTTCATGAGATTTGAGCACGTAAACAGTAACGATCCGCTGTTTATGAGCTAAAACTACGGATTTCGGTATGACTTTACAATTTATAATTTCTACACTAGATATCGAAGCCGCAGGAAATTTTACGGACAGTATACAAGCAGCCGGCCGCGGTGGCCGAGGGGACTGAGGCGCTTCACTCACGGTCTGCACGGCCACTACGGTCGGGGGTTCGAATCCCCCCTCGGGCATGGATATTTGTGCCGTCCTAGTTCGTAAGTAGTTCATAAGTAGTTTGTAAGTTTAGGGACTGATGACCCCGTAGTTAAGTCCCATAAGCTTTACAAACATTTGAACATTTGTATACAAGCATACAGTTGAGCGTACCTTCTAATTTGTATCACAGTATGACACGTAGTTCATGAGATAAGAGCACATAAGCAGTAACGTTCATGGAAAGCCGCCCCATCACGCAACAAGTTTTAATCTATTACTTCTTTACTACTAATTATATTCCCATGAGGTTTTACAGACATACAGCCGTTATACAAACTAATATATACCTCGAAAATGGCAGGAATAAATAAATAAATAACCGGGCAGCGCCGGGTTTTCAGCTAGTACTTAATAATCTATATCTATAAATGTGAATGTCTGTTCGGTGTACGTTTATCACGTCTGAACCACAAGACATAAAGAGCTAAAAATTTGTACAGTTACTAATATGTACCCGGCGAGGGTTTTAGGCGCGGTTTTATGGCGATTGGATATATATATATATATATATATATATATATATATATATATATATATATATATATATATATATGAATGTCTGTTCGGTGTGCGCTTATCACGTCCGAACGAGAAGACGGAGAGACTTAAACATTTGTACAGTTACTCATTTATACCTGAGGAAGGTTTTAGGCACGGTTTTATAGCGATCTGATAGATATTTAGTAATTTGAAGAATATAACGCGAAATGCGGAACAATAATTACTCTTTGAAAATTATATTTACTCTTTGAAAATGGTTTTATTGGTTGCATTGTTGCACGAGGATCGATAATGATAAAAGGGTGAAGTATATTGGGATGGAAAGTTATCGGTGTATATAAAATTCTACGTGTGTGTGTGTGTGTGTGTGTGTGTGTGTGTGTGTGTGTGTATGTGTGTGTTAATATTTCGCTCTGCAGCGAAAACTACAGAACACAAACGCATGGTCTGTGTGTAATTGTTGTCCGAAGTCTCCCGTTGTACATCATAGCGGTTCCATGCCGATAGCTATATGGGGGTGGAAGATATGGTGGTTGAAAGTCGTCAAATTATAAAAGAATTCGGACTGAAGGCCAGCGATGACGTTTGTGATTCTATAGCAAGGAGGTTACATACAGCGAAACGTGATGCCACAGACCATATCTTTGGTCTAAGCGTGCTACAATGTCTTCAGCTCTTTCTCTGTAAGGATAAGCATACGAATAAGGAAATATAAGAATGAATAAATAAAAAAGTAAAAAAGAAGTTTCTTTTAATACACCTCTTTATAAAAATCGATTTGACGTTTCGCGCATTACATCAAGTGTTGATCTGTCATATTATTGCAATCATTGTTGAATTTCGTGATAGGATTCTTCGAAACGTGTGCATTTTTACGTGTGATTTGATCTAAACTACTTAATTTCCTGATAATGTTGATTAAAAATGTTTGTTTCTAAAGAAGGTATTGTTTTTCATTTCATCCTTCAAAACCAGTTTCATAGCACACTATTGAATGATAACTTAGCTATCAACTCGCGAGCGGAGCCGCGGGTTTAAGCTAGTATGTTATATTGGACAGAAAACTGTCTCAATATATGCCAACCTTCCGACATTTTCAAAACTTTGTAAGTCATCAGTTTTTATTAAAAAACAATAACTAAATGAGTGAGCGCGCCTCGAGAACATTGGTTCCCTCCTATAGCGCACATCGCAGCCTCCCGCTTCTGGAGGGTTAGCTCATTCCTGTTTCGGTCACCCCGACGGTCATATCGTGCCGAAGCATGGAATACGTTTTACGCGTTTGGCCGCTCGATTAACATCGTAGAAGCGTGCCGCAATAACCAATTTTACGTAACTGAAGGGTTATTGTATCTGTGTAACTTTGTAAATGATAAATCTGTTGCATACGTGTGTAGTGGTTTGTAATTTGAAACTTTACTACGACAGAATTAAAGTAGCTGGTAACTCTGAAATTGCATTATTAGTTTATATCAGAGCCCAAAAAACCACGTTTTAAATTTACGGTCTCATTTTAACTCAACGGATATGCGACCTGAAGCCTAAGCCGTCTGCTCTGGGACAACACCTGAGAAGACATCAGATTAGTGAAAAACTTAATCAAAGAGTTTGTCTTATATTGTGACAGGACAAAATACAACTACATCCCTCACGTGGTCTGCTATACTAGTACAAATTGCGACAATTGCCCGTAGTTCGTGGTAACACGGCTGAAGGAAAGGGGACAGAAATGGGGAGTAATTGTTGTTTCAGGTAGAAAGTGTAAAATTTTAAAAGTGAAGATGTCACATAACATCTCTGACGTACTAGCTGACATGAACTTTGTTCCACGAAGCACGCCCACTACTAATTCTGACACCCAGTAAAGTCTTAATATTCATGGTAGCACTTCAGGGTCACTGGGAGGAAGTTTCAAGGTTGGTTGGTTGGGGCAGAGGTGCCAAACTGCAAAGGTCATCAGTACCCTAGTGGAGAGCGAAAGGAGTGAGGAAAGGAAAGGCGGGGAATGCAAAGGAAATGCAGTCCAAGGAGGAAAGAAGGAAGAAAGACTGCATTAACTCGGGATCCAGTGCTCGCCACGCACGTACTCACGAAAGAACCGTCAGCCCCCTGAGGGGGGGGGGGGGGGGGGGGATTTTCAAGGCAACTAGAATCTCTAGCCCTGTGATTGAAAGTACATGGTGAGTTTAATTACCAAGTTCTCAGAAAAAAAGAAGAGGTCATTTAGTATCGTTGAAAACAAGGTTACAGGAGTAGAAGGATAAGTAGTTTAGATTGCATGGTAAACAGACAAGCATCGAATGAGTATAGAGCCGCCAGGTGAGAACGTAACAGAGGCTGTCACTCTGATGTCGGGTCACATTGAAATGCCATGTGAAATAGAAACAACGATTCTCACTAATGAGGAGAAACTTACACAAGTAAGTACTGGAATAGTTGGAAATGTAGCAGTATGGTAGGAAGTTTTGGGGAATGGTTTAGTTCATAAGTTAGAAGATATGATAGTGAATAAGGTTTTGAGCTGCAAAATGAACCGGCAAATTTTTATACGAGGCGCGTCCAGAAAGTAAGTTCCGTTTGGTTATATAAAACTAACGGGTACAGATACAGAAAAGATATTGATTGTACAAAAATCTACAACTGTTAAACTACTTTTCTACATAGCTTCCGAAATTTTGTAGGCAATTGTCATAGCATGGCACAAGGTTTTGTGTGCCTTTTTCATAGAATGTTGCCGCCTGTGTATTCAACCATGTTCTTTCAGCTCGTCATCGTCGTTGAAGTGTTGTCCACCAAGAACAAATTTTAGGTGTAAGAAGAGGATTACTGTCAAAAAAAATTTTTTTTCGTGATAATGCCTGATCTCACACACCGAATGTGACCAAACAATTCTTACGGAAATTTCAATGGGACATGTTTGATCATCCTCCATATAGTTCGGACCTCTCTCCTAGCGACTTTCATCTCTTCTTACACCTAAAATCTGTCCTTGGTGGTCAACACTTCAACGTTGATAAAGAGCTGTTACCACATGGTTGAATACACAGGCGGCAACCTTCTGTAAGGGATGCATGCAAAAACTTGTGGCACGCTATAACAAGTGCCTACAATATTTTGGCAGTTATGTGAAAAAGTAGTTTAAGAGTTGTAGAATTTAGTGCAATAAAAATTTCCTCTGTATCTGTGTACAATTTAATTTTATTACCAAACGGAAATTACTTTCTGGACGCGCCTCGTATTTGATGCGACTTCGTCTGGGAAGACTTGTCGATGGACACTTTTGCCTGTTGGCAAGGCCGTTGACTACGGCTTAGACGGCAGTGTGTCCAAAGCAATAGCGGGAAGAGTTGACCCCTCCCCGAGCCATAGGCTCGTCTCAATGACAACAGAGTCGGCATAGCCAGCTGAGAGTGGACTACTAATGTTCAAATGTTTGTAAGGCTTATTGGACTCAACTACGGGGTCATCAGTCCCTAAACGTACAAACTACGTATGAACTACCTTATACTAAAGAGAGCATAAACGTCCATGCCCGAGGCGGGATTCTAATCCCCGACGGGGAGCGGCCTCGCGCATCGTAGCATAGCGCCTCAGTGCGCTCGGCCGCTCCACCGCGTCACGAGTGGAACCCTCAACTCCCAGAATGCGGAGACGTTCTATTGATAGGGGCAGTAACGTGTTTCTTTTGTGGTACCCTACAACGCAAATAACTCCGCATAAGTCGGAGAAATTTTAGCGAAATGAACCGCTGTATGCACCCTGTATATTTCCTGCAACATTTTAAGGATTGGTTTGAGTCTATGAGGATTAGTCACAAACTATTGATGGACGCATTCGGTCATCATTTGACGATTGATGCGAGCCTGTGGCAAGATAAAGATAGGCAGTGTTATGAATTTATGCAACTAAGCTGTGAATTCCTGTCACAGCACAGGGGACGTGTCCGTAATCGAGGAATAAGGTGCTCTCTGATGACAGTGCCCTGTTACGATCATAGTGGGGGGGGGGGGGGAAACGTGTGGGACTTCTTTTTGCGTAAAGTGTAAGCAGTGTGTCACCTAGATCCACCCATGGAAGCTGAGGACCTAGCACCAGTGATTTCCAAAGGCATGCACGAGTGGACTCGACAATTACACCCTAACAGATAACCCCCGCAGATAAGACGACCTTCAGATAAGACGAGGTACAAAGTTTCATCAAACTTTTATAGTTTAAGCATATATCTGGCCTATAACACGATCCCCAAGTTACCGTATTTACCCGAATGCATGCCCCCCCCCCCCCCCCCATTAATTTCCAGTTTTCGGGTTCTAAAAATACGCCTGCGAATTAGACTCGGAGGCAAAGCTCCAGGAAGTTCCCAAAAATGCCGTTAGAAGCCGCCGTAAGTAGTTTTCGTGATCGGTACACTTGGATTTATTTTTAAATTGCGCAAAACATTGTTTTCGTAAATCTTTTCTCCATTATGTAAAAATTCATCAGGTGATATCGCAAATGTGCTGCATAGCGCGGCTATAGCGAGGCTTCCACCTTCAAACGATATGTATCGAATCGATACGTTTCGAAACGATATGTATGGAATAAGCGAATGTATCCGAACCGGAGATACGCGCGGTACGCGCCCTCACGTACTAAAAAGAAAAATTTCTTGTTTGTTAACAATCACTTTTGAAAAAGTTATCTGTAGCGTATCCTTAAGAATGTTAGGTATAGCTTAAACAAGAAGGTTTTTTTTTTTTCACTTTTGAAAAAGTTATCTGTAGCGTATCCTTAAGAATGTTAGGTATAGCTTAAACAAGAAGGTTTTTTTTTTTTTTTTTTTTTTTTTTTTTTTTGTAGGCGAGGGCGCGTAGCGTTCGAATCTACGGTTCAAAAACACTAAATCAATTTACATTTGTACGTTCGATATATATCATTTCAGGCCGAGTTACTTCGAGTGTAAGGTTTCTTGTAAATTATCCAGAACACTGTGCTCTTAGATTTCTGCCTAACCACATCCTTCAAAAACATGACACATTCATGAAAAAACATAATTCGTCTGTACGATACATATCGTTTCGGTACTTAACCGCTTCGATATATATCGTTTGGAGGTCGTAGCCGCGCAATTCAGCACATCTGCGAAATTACCAATTTCAGACTAAATTCCAATTTAATTTTTTTTTTGGTACCGTCGTATAAGACGACCTAGGATTTTATGGGCCTTTTTTTTTTAATGATTTAGCCATCGTCTTATCTGCGGAAATATACGGTATTTACAAGAAGAGAAAAACCCACCACGCCATCAGCGGGAGTAACAGTCGCAGGCGCCGTAGGTCGCAACACACTGATTGCAGTCGCTGAGGTTCCGAGCGTGAAGGAAACGCCTTAGCCGCATTGCGACCGCTGGCGACAAACGCGCGAGGCGAGAACCCCGCCACAGGGCGGGTCGTTCATAACAGCGCCGCACAAGGCGAGGCGGGAGGCAGTTGGCGGCCGCAGCGGCACGCCGCGCAACAACACTCCCTTCCTATCCCGAGCCGACCGGAGGAACATCTAGCCAACGCACTTAGGCAAGGCAGCTGCTTAACGTCAGAGCAATAGAACAGCTAATTTAATGAATTACGTCTTTCTTTAGTGGTCTGGGAGACTTTTAAACAGTATCTTCAACCTGTAAGATAGAGAGTTTTTTTGTTTCCTTCCGAACCATACCCACTTACCAATCGCAAGGCTGTTGGTGAAGAAACGGAGCAGATGTTGTTATAAGTAGTAATATGGATACCAAACACTGTCTGCAACACCGTCGTCTTACTCGTAGCCGCGGTGGAGTAGCCGAGCGGTCTAAAGCGTCTCGCTGCGGAGCGCGCGGTTGCTCGCCGTGGAGGTTCGAGTCCTCCCTGGGGCACGGGTGTGTGTTGTCCTTAGCTTAGTTTAGTTTAAGAAGTTTGTAAGCTACGGACTGATGACCACACAGTTTGGTCCGATAGAATTACAAACATTTTAATTTCTTACTCGTAAACCAAGCAGGAATAGTTTGCTACTACACTAATGAGAATAGGAAGAAACGAACTTTTAAGAAAGGACGGCACGACAGAATTGCTAGGACGCCAAGGCGATTAAATATAGATTCGTAACCACCAACGATCTGACGTAATTGAGAAAAGATAACCAAGTTCTACTAGTTACAAGAAGTCTCTATGCGAGTGAAGAACGTCCTTGTAAGCCACTCTTATCCTGAAACTAATGTGGAAAAGTGAATCCAAAACATCGCCAATATAAATACTTTCGTCCAATATGTACTCCCACCATTATTCTGTATTTACTGATAAAGGAGAAAGGGATGGTTCCCGTCAAAGGGCAAAGCCGATTTCCTTCACCATCCTTACCCAAGACTCCGAGCGTTAGCTTCGTCTCTAATGACCAAGCTGTCGACGGGACGTTAAACGCAAGCTTCCTTCCTTCCTAACATATGTTTGAACTAAGTTTCTTAAAAGATTTTCTATTAGAGTAACTTTACAAAATTAAGACAGAATAGTGGGTTTTCTGAAATTAATTTGCTGTGTTTTGGAATAGGCCTAAATGAAATATACATAATTTTAATATTTTGGTTTCACATTTTCTAATGATAGAGTAAGCTTATTATTCACTCCTTTAGTAGGATGCTGCAGACTAATATCCAATACTAAACAGATTAATGATGTTTCAGTTTTGCTTGGTAAGTAACTTCAAGTGTAGATTGCTGTGATGCTGCTTGATATCCATAAAAGTGACAGTTTTAAGTAATGTTGCCTTTAAAGTCTGTTTTACTAATGCTTTTTATCAGATTACTAAAGAAACATTTTCACTGCATAATTACATTCAGAATATAAATCAAATAGTTAATTATTGTCCGTAGGGACTAGCGACCGTAATTAAAACAAATACTACTGTTTTGCTGTCAAAGTAAAAACTCTTTTTGGTTCCTTACGGTTTCAACGCTATCTTTTCTTTTGGTACTATGTATCTTTGTGAAACGAAGGTTACCTGAGATGGTTTCGTCTATTAGGATAACACACGGTCAATTTTAAATCCTCTCGGAGGGGCACAATTCTGTAGGCGTAGGCTTGTAGTAGCGATTCGGTACAGTTAGTAATGTTACAGTACACGTAACAAATCTGTTGCGACTTATTGTATATTGTTAACTGTAAGCTGCTGCAAAGCTTCTCTAACCAACAGGAGTGTTGCAACTAGAGCTATGTGCTATTAACAAAAGTTATTGGTACCAACAGAACAGGGAGGCAACCATCAGAAAAAATAACTGGGTTTAAATTTATTTTGTCCTGTTTAGTTTTAAGTCAAAGGGATTAATTGTATATTTGCAAATAGATTAGTATTTACACTGCTAATGAGATCCTGGAGCTCTGAGAGGCTTTTTTCTTAGCCTGAGCCAACGTCGTTATTCGCCGCCGGCTATTCAGAGCAGCGAGTGATAACAGCTGGTTGCAAAGCAGTAAGATCTCGCAGGCGCCCAGGTTGAGGCTGAACAAAATCTGGGATACTGGAAAGTTGTTTCAGTTAAGCCGCTGAGCCGGTTGCCCAGGTAGTCGAAGTTCCGCTCTCCCCCCCCCCCCCCCCCCAATCCACCAGGACAATTTTCACTGAAAGACACAGATGCCTCTCTTTTTACCTGTGAGTGACAGCGCCAGGATAAAGAATAGGACAATGTGGGTTAGCGTACAAAAAATAGTGACCGCCAAAAGGCTTGGTGTTTCACAAGAAGAAGAGACAAGTCTCCAACTCTAACAGTACTGTGTAACGAGTGTTTTAAGGCATCTTCGGGATGACAACAGCCGTCACTGTTTGCAAGAAAAAACTTCATAACTAATATTGTATTTAAATGTAGATTTTGTTGCAATGTTGAAGTAGCTCTGTAGATTTAAATTTCTATTTTTTGTATAAATGTATATCATTTCTGTATTGATATCAATACAGAAATTATATACATTTATACAAAACAATTGAAATTGAAAGCTTCAGGGCTACCTCAACATTGCAACAAAATCTACTGTTATTCTCAAAATAGAGTGGTACTGAAGGATTCTGTACCCTTAATGGTGTCTGTCTATCCACTCAGATCCCTTTGTCGGGACAGTTGTAAACCTGAACCAAGCCGAACACAAAGTTACCAGTGTGCCATCTTGTCCTGTCTTTATGACAAAGAGAGATGCATTAATGAATTTTTAACTTTCTGGGTATGGATTCAAACAGTATGTAAAATTACGACTCGACTGAAGTGTCACGAGGTAAGGCCAGATTAAAACTGAACAAGTCAATAAGATTAATGGGCAATGAAACCACATAAAACTGTCTTTTCTCTAACGCCACAGGATGCTTGCCTAACCAGAGGACTGTCAACTCGAGCAGGCAAAGTATTTTACGGGTCCCAAATTAATTACCATTATAAATACGCAATATGGAGAATAGCCACAATGGCCATCCCTGCCGTTATTTTCAACGAATGGACATGGCTGCTTCAAGACGGAAGAACACAGTTTGGCTGCCTTTACTTTGGACATTTCCCGCCTTAGCAGGACACTAATCTAAGATGGCTGAAACCAGACCGCCCAGACCAGAACAAATGTCAGCGGTTCCTTCTGGAGAGGTAGGCTACAATTCTGTCGGTGGACGCATACTGTACTTCGATCTAAAAGATAAAAAAAGAAAAGAAAAGAAAAGAAAGTTCCCACTTGTCCTGAAAGATATTGGTTGACGAACTACTTCTGTGCGTAAGTTGCCGCAGTTAAATTACATACTGGTGCTGAATTACTGCAGCGGCGAAAAACTTCGCTGTCTCAACACTTAAGTGTCTACGATTGCCAGTGCGCTTACAGAAATGCGTTTGCTACAGAATGGTAGGAGTGATCAGTTTAACCCTGCTCTCGCTCTAACACTAGTGCTCTACCTGCCTGGTCTCAACTGTTCATTTTCTTGGTTAAATGATAACATCAATATTCTCTCTAAGTACATATACACTCCACTTTCATTAATGGCTGAATGAATTAATTGAACCATCATTTACTTCAATATGTGTTTTTATTTTTATCTTGTCCTGCAGGAAGACTTGTCAGTGCCAGGTTGAGTTTTATATCTTGTGTTTGGCTGTATTATAAAGTCTAACAAGTTACCTAACCTTTCATAATATCAATTGAAGAATATAATGGTCATCTGTTTGAACCTAACCATCCAACTTCTGTAGTCTTCCCCTGTTGCTTTCATTTCTATCCATTGAATAACAAACAAAAGCCCTGAAAGATGAGAAGAGGCTCGATTCTGGTAACAGCCATAGCAGCAGAAGATTCTCAGGTAAGCCTACCCATTAATTGGGGAGCTGATGTTAGGCAGGTTTATTAATTCTAACAACTTCGTACTTTGACGAGTAATGAAAGTGCAACAGCTACAAAAATGAGACAAACAATAAGACTAACTTCTCTTTTGCGCGTGATAATAAGGACACTTACGTAATTTCTAAAGCACTGCAGTAGCAAAAAATCACGATGGTCGAATGATCATACAGAATTCACGTACTTTGCAGCAGAACAAAGAATGCTATTATTATAGTATTTTTTGTTTTTTAATTAACGGTAATGTTTGAACCAGATTTCGACATCTATTATGGGTGTCTTCTTAAACGGAAATTCAAATTACCTAAAGTGGATTACATATAGATATTAATAAAGAGAAAGATGCATTCAGTTTTACAAATTTAACACAAGGGACTGTATTCATATATTACAGCGAAAAGTCCCTTTGAACGACAACACTCCCGTCATGTATAATTACAACGGATTTTCAAATTATAAAACAACAATTTGTTTAGTATATGCCACGTTGAAGTACTGCTCTTTGTCGGGGTACTCGACGAAGTAATCGCATATGGCCTATCAGACCAATTGTGTGATTGGATTAAGGAATTCCTAGATAACAAAATGCAGCATATCATTCTCAAAGGAGAGAAGTCTTCCGAAGTAAGAGTGATGTCAGGTGTATCACAGGGGAGTATCGTGGGTCCGTTGTTGTTCACAATATATATAAATGACCTTGTGGATAACATCGGAATTTCACTGAGGCTTCTTGCGGATGATGCTGTAGTATATAGAGAGGTTGTAACAATGGAAAATTGTATTGAAACGCAGGAGGATCTGAATCGAATTGACGCATGGTGCAGGGAATGACAATTGAATCTCAATGTAGACAAGTGTAATGTTCTATGAATACATAGAAAGAAAGGTCCTTTATTATTTAGCTACACTATAGCACGTCAGTAACTGAAAGAACTTAATTCCATAAACTATCTGGGAGTAGGCATTAGGAGTGATTTGAAATGGAACGACCATATAAAATAAATAGTCGGTAAAGCAGATGGCAGACTTAGATTCATTGGAAAAATCCTAAGGAAATGCAGTCCGAAAGCAAAGGAAGTAGGTTACAGTACACTTGTTCGCCCACTGCTTGAATACTGCTCACCGGTGTGGGATCCGTACCAGGTGGGGTTGATAGAGGAGGTATAGAAGATCCAACGGAGAACAGCGCGATTCGTTATAGGATCATTTAGTAATCGTGAAAGCGTTATGGAGGTGATTGATCAACTCCAGTGGAAGACTCTGCAGGAGAGACGCTCTGTCGCTCGGTACGGGCTTCTGTCGAAGTTTCGAGAACATACCTTTACCGAGGAGTCTAGCTGTATATAGCTCCCTCCTACGTATATCTCGCGAGAGATCATGAGAATAAAATCAGAGAGATTAGTCCACACAGAGGCATACCGACAATCTTTCTTTCCGTGAATAATACGTGACTGGAATAGGAGGTAGAACCGATAGTGGTACTTAAAGTACCCTCCGCCACACTCTGTCGGGTGGCTTGCGGAGTATGGATGTAGATGCAGATGTAGAAAAAGGAGGTCTGACACGATAATTGGAAGTATCCCATGACATTGTCACATCAGTGTAAGGTCACGGACGACTACTTGTCCTCGTGACGAGGAATTGGTAGAGCCACAAGGCAGAAGAGGGTGTCGAAAACGACCATGTCAGATTACTGCATCAGACTGTAAGATGGAACACATTACATCTGTGGAAAAGAAGAAATCGTGGAACATTGCCATTGTCATCGCTGATGATGGCAGCACTAACAAGTAAAACCTTAAAAGACTGCCATATATGGAGATTTGAAAATCGGACTACAGGGACTTGAGCGTTAAACACCGAATGTGATCCTTGGGAAAAGATCTAACAGGGGACTTGAAAATCACTGCCCTCAAAAATTTTCAAATGTTTGTATAGCTTATGGGACTTAACTATGGGGTCATCAGTCCCTAAACTTACAAACTACTTATGAACTAGCTAATCCTAAGGACGGCACAAATATCCATGCCCGAGGGGGGATTCGGACCCACGACCGTAGTGGCCGTGCAGACTGTGACTGGAGCGCCTCAGTCCCCTCGGCAACCGCGGCCGGCCACTGCCCTCAATAAAATGTTGATCTACCAATTAGTAAACGTCACTTTACTGGGATTTTACCGGACTATTTGCTGTTTTGTGGGGCTAACCTTGAGTCTGATATGTAATAACATACGAATTCCAGTACAGTGAATTCATTATCTGTGTTTTCTGTTACAAATAATACTATTTAAGCTGTGTGTATTGATAAATGTGGATGTCATATCCTACCTGAGCGATGTTTACTTTTTCCTCTAATGGCTAAAAGTGCTGAGGTCAGCGATCCCTAAATTACACCCTACTGAAGGCAACGTAAACTAGCGTATGCAAAATATAAGACATACACCCATGCTGCAGGAAGGATTCGAACATTCTGCGGGAGCAACCTCGCAAGCCGTGACATGTTGCCTCAGGCCCGGCTTAAAGTTTCTTGGATTCAATTTATACGAGGGATAATAAAAGAAATGTATTGTGAATTAGAAAGAAATATAGAAAAAAGTGCTAACACAAAGATGGCTCTTACAGCTACGTAAGAATAATAAATGGTTTCAAACGGAGGAAATGCACCTTCAGTACTCTGTTCTCGAATCCAGAAACAAACATTAAAACAATTTGCAAAAAAAGACTATACAACCAGAAGTAGCAGAAAGATCTTAAAAATAGCTGTACTGAAGTAGTGAGTTTTAGAGGTTTATGAGTTGAGAAACGAAAAACTGGTGACAAACGATTGAATTGAAAATACCTATCTTAGAAAAGAAATGTAATGCTGTCATGAATGCTGTGTCCTAATTGTGTCCTTATATTGGCGACAAACAGAAGGAAGTAATCAATAAATAGTAGCAAAAGTAATTCAGGAAAATCAAACACCAGTTGACAATTTGATATATTTTCAAATCGCTGACTAACATGGAAGGCGCTAGAGTTCGATTTTCTTCGGGAGAAAGGGTGATGTGTGTTGTCCTCATCATCATTTTCATCATCTACACGCAGCCTTGCACTAGGCGGCCGAACTATCCCAGATCGGATCTCAAAACTGTCATTCGATAATTTAATTTCAAGGTATTTTATTCCAGGAATGAGATATTTCGTCGGGAGTCGTCGAACTCGAAACGTCGTATTTTAATAGGTGCTTTCTTCTTTTTCAGTACTTGAAAATGAGATAAGGTAGTCCCGAAACAAGTCGAACTGGCATTTTTATGAAATTGATCCATGATTTGCCTCAATACATGAGAAAGTAAAAGTTATATGATGACGTCAAAACATTATAATAATGATAACTATTTCCTGAATTTACCAAGATTAATAAACTACCATATGAAACGATGCGTACCTCGAATGAGTGTGTATTCCTGCCTGCTCGGTGTTTAATATCGCACTAAAACATAGTTGCTTCGCTCACATCATGTATGAAACTCTTTACGGCCAAGGCCGTAAACTAAATGTGTGACGGCCATGCAAACTGGGAGACATAAACAAACAAGTTAGGAGGAGGGGATCCGCCGCCCCTGGTGGGTTTCTCGTGTCACGTGACGCAAATCCTGCGCTGTGGAAACGGATTTGCACTGGAGTGCGCCCTATTGTTTAAACGCATCTCATTAACGCCGCTGTATGCAAATACGGGAAAAGACATTTTCTGCGCGGAAAAAGTCTTGCTTTCAGTTTTATTTGTCCGTATATTTTTTCCGCAAAGCGTGAAAGTGTCGGTATTTGCGTGCTGTGTGCTCGTATTTCTTGTTGACATTGAGTTTGCCGTATAAACTGTCCGTTTAACAAGTCGACTCTCATAATTAACGGACGTTTAAAAATTAAGAGAGAACAAAGTGTGGTCTTATCTGCAGTGCGCGGCTTTCTTTTCAACCGCCAGCTCAGAAGAAAGAATGCAACAGGCTGTCAGAAATGCCACAGCAATTTTATTAGAGGGAGTGATTAAGAAATGAATTTTATTTCACATCATTGCAATTTTCAGCTATTTTAATGTGAGCCAATAAACACATTTTTTACGGTCAGTACTGGTTGTTTACCATTTCTGTCAGACAACAAAGAGAATTTCGTGCCATGACATTTTGATAAGAGTAAGAAACTGCAGAGGCCTCATTTTTGTAACTATAATTACTCATCTTATTTCAACCTTCATTCAGTAGTAATATCTCATATTTGTAGAGCGAATACGGGTGACACGTTTTACTTTGATCTCAGTAGGTATTTTTTGTACTCATAGGCGCCAGTGAAATTTCACTCGGTGAAATGATAAAATGGACTGGTATTCAGGAGAACGACTATTCAAATCTCTCTGCGCACGTTGTTATTAGGGTTTTCCACGGTTTTCCTAAATATCGTAAGGTAATTTCGGAGACAGTACTATAGAAAAGAGCTTGCCAATTCCACGCTATGCTCTGTGTCTAATAAGTGTATCCATAATCATCTTCATTACCTTTATAGATTACCATTATTAACAAGATTACTAGCTTATTTCCGCAGCCTACCCGACTATAATGCTTCATTGTTGAGGAACGGATATAAATTTAAAGCTCTTAATTAAAAGGCGAGTCGGGCCTGAAAACTGCTGCAGTGGCTTCGAAATACGTGGCAACAGTGAAATTAGCGCTTTAAGAACGTAGATTCATGAGGAGGGTAGCAGGGCTCGACAACTTTTGCATCTGTACCAAAAGTGTAGCGAAGTGGGCCTACTGTACCACCTCCAATGTTCCTACACTCTAGATAAATTTTTAGATAAAACTTAGAAATTTCGCTAAAATACATTTAAAAAACTACAAAATCCTTTAAATATTGAGTGTTATGTATAGACACAATTTATTAAACCGACACGTTCCATTTCATTGCGAAATGTCGTATTTATGATCTATGGAACAAGTATGTTCAAATGTTCAAATGTTTGTTAAGCTTATGGGACTTAACTACGGGGTCATCAGTCCCTAAACTTACAAACTACTTATCAACTACCTTATACTAAGGACGGCACAAATATCCATGCCCGAGGTGGGATGCGAACCCCCGACCGTAGTGGCTGTGCAGACCGTGACTGGAGCGCTTCAGTCTCCTCGGCCACCGCGGCCGGCGGAACAAGTATTTATCTAATCTAATCAGACTAGTTATAATCGGTTCTTACGAAAATGTAAAACCACAGTATCTAGTAACGGGATATAGAAGATCAAAAGGTTATATAAATAAACATGCGAGCTTCACGGTATTTATATGTGAAACATCAAAGTTCAAACAGAATTTCAGAATATTAAGAATTTCGCCCTTGGCGATAGAATTTTACTTCACGCCGCCGTGAGTTTTGCTTTTAAGGTTGGTAGTGCCGGAATGTATGCTCACGATGTAAGCGATACGCAACATATAGAAACGTTACATGAGAAAATCTCTTTCTCGTCGTTCTCTGTCCAATGGTACTATACTTACAGACGGGATATATATTTATCGCTTCCTCTACTTTAGTCACCCCTTTATTTAACTCAAACAGAAGAATATGTTGGAAAAGTTCCAATCTATCCACTTGGCATTTCATTATATAGCGTCCACACCTGTCTTTGATATCTTCATGTTACAGAATGATAACATGTAAACTCATGTAGCAACAATTAACTACAGGTAAAAGAATGACAACCGATAAATATAGCAATAAAAATTGGATTACCATCTTTTAAAGCAAAAACGTTACGAACTCACGCACCTACCTAATTAACATTGCCAACTAGTTTATTAATATATGTCATGAGTATCACGGGACCAGCGTATTGCCGTTGGGGGAAATGAATTTCCATCCATGCTGCGACCTCCATAGAAATAAATCCTCAGACGAGCCACAAATATTGTTTGATGCCCAATATGATCACCCTGTTCTTCGTAAATGTTGGTGTGGTACCGAGTGTGGCAGGTTTTAGGAAGTCAAAAAATAATACTACATGTACCGGTACGTCAGTTCTCCGTTCATGACTTTCAGGATATCGCGAGATTAAAGCTTATCTTAGGTTACACGTTATTTTTTTTCCGGAATTTAAGCAGGTTGGAATGAATGAGGTATTCTCATTGCAAGAGATTTACGTAATTCAGTCAGTAAGTTCATAGACTTGATGCATGGGGGATAGGCACCCACACGACTCTTTATGTTACACACGCTCTCGTATTCCAGGTGCGCGTAGTGCAGGAAACACTATGTTTCGTTTCCAGTTATTATCCGGTTGAGATACATCGGATCATTGTCCGCACAACTGATGAGATGACCGCAAATCGTCAAGCGTTAATGACGTTGATCTTGCGATAGATTCGTACCGCAGTGTGCTGGGTAACACGAGATATGTTGAGGTTCGCAGAACACTTGTACGATGCAACAGTTAATACTAAAGAAACTGCCTACACTATACTTGTGCGTCCTATTTTGGTGCATTTATACACATTATGGAATCCCCATCAAGTGGGACTGACAGAGGATATAGAGAATGATCAGAGAAAGGCAGCTCCTTTTGTATTATCGCGATATAACGGAGAGAGTGTTACGGAAAGGATGCAAGAGTTGGGATGTATTTCATCAAAAGAAATGCGTTATTTGTTGCGGTGAGATTTATTTGGAAAAAAGTTTCAGCGACTTTAACTTCCGAATGCAAACATATTTTGTTAGCACTCTCCTTCATGGAGATACGTGATCATCATAATAAAATGAGAGAAGTCAGATATGATATTGAAATAATGATGAAAATGCAGTGGATGGTATATATAAAGATTATTTGTTATCTTCGCAATACGAATACTTGTAGGAAAAACAAAATTTATTAAGACATTGTTTGAATGAATTGACAAAATATCAGTAATTAAAAAATATGTTTAAATAGTCACCTCTCATAACTATGCAGGGGTGTTATCTGCGATACATGTCCTGGAAACTCTGCACAATGTCCTCCTTTGGGATAGTATTCAACAGCCTCGTCACTTTTCGTCTGATGTTTGGAATATCGTCAAATAACATTTCTTTCAAAGCAAGTTTGAGTCGAGGGAATAGGAGTAGGTCTGGAGGATTGAGGTTCAAAAAAATGTTCAAATGTTTGTATAGCTTATGGGACTTAACTACAGGGTCATCAGTCCCTAAACTTACAAGCTACTTATGAACTAGCTCATCCTAAGGACGGCACAAATATCCATGCCCGAGGGGGGATTCGAACCCCCGACCGTAGTGGCCGTGCAGACCGTGACTGAAGCGCCGCAGTCCCCTCGACCACCGCGGCCAGCACATGTCAGTCAGTCAGATCGCTACAGAACGTTGTATATCGATTGTGTATCAACAAAAACTCAGACATAATTTGTGTTACGAGCAGTTGTTCAGGATAACGTGTATAATAAGCAACACAAGATCAACGAAGTTGAGGAAAAGCGTAATTGGCAAAACATGTCAAGTCGATTTCCTGTGGGCACGTTGGCAGAGTGCTGGTTTGTTATACCCTCAGTCCTGAGTTCAAACGCTGCTCATAGATATTTTTTGCTTTACTGCAATATATTGGCACATGCTATTTCGGGCAACGTGTTCCTGACGAGTAAACGGACTGTCCGGATTTTATAGCAGTTTGTTATTGGCAGTTTGCTTTTGCTTCGTTTATCTGAAAGTAGCAAACCTGTAGTAGTTTCGTAGTTTTCAGAGAATAATCAGAAGAAAATGGAACAAAAGAATAAAGAAACAATTACACCACATGTGTGGAAGTGTTAATAGTAATAATAATAAAATACCTGTAACATTGATAGTAATGATAATAATAAATGACTACTAGATTGGCAGCGCTTTCAAATGATAGGAACACGTTATCCCTTATAATACTCGGTGTTTGTAAGTGTAAAAGACTTTCCAACTCAATACACAGTTCTCATCACCAGTGCTTGAACCCACAGCACTTGAAACGACGAACGTGCACTCTATCGTCTTCCCCAGGGGTGTTCGATATGACGCAGTCTCACAGATATGCTTTCCCTGTACTCCGTAAGACAGGTGTTATTACTTCCCGTTTACGCACGTTCTCCTAGACGGCAGTACATAGCACGATTTTTATTGAACTTTTGGTTGATACTCTATCAGTCTGACTGTCAGACATCTGAAGGTTAGGGCGTAAGCTGGCCATCATAAATCTCCAGACAGCTTGCTCCCCGTCTTCAGCCAACAGCCAAATCGTCTGTTTCTACCGGCTCGCTGTATTCGGTTCACCTATCTTCCCCCAAGAGCGGCATTGCTTTTCGTGTGTACTAATGGGCTCTTGTGTTCTGCACTAAACATTTGAAACATTTTACTACAGATAATACAACTTACACAAATCCAGCGGTCAAGCACTGCCAGTCGGGTATGGTGGCCCCGGGGTAAAGTGCTACACTCGAAACCGAAGCATCACCGATTCGATATGCGGTCGGACGACGTTATTTTTCAGTCTGTGTTTTAATCCAGCGTTCACCTCTCAAGTCGCCAGAAACGACACGTGGTTCGGATTACACGAAAAAATGTACTTCCTCATTACTCGGTTGGAGAACACGCAAGTCGCCGATGTGGCGTTCAGTTAAAAGAGTTGTACAAGGACACGCGAAAATATTATTATTAGGGTTTTAACACAAAAAATTATAATGTCTCTTATAATTTGAATATAAAATTTCCTAGTGGCCATTAATATTTACGAATCTCCTATTACCGGAGGATCCATTCGTTGCATACAACTAATGCATTTATGCAATCTAAACCTCACTAACAAAAACAGTTTATTATCATCAGAATAAATTATATGAAAAATAACACCGTTTTTATGACACAGTATATTTGTCTCCGGTAATTCTTGCTTTGTCTATCAGATACTCAAATCTGCCATATTCTGTCCACTCTCATTTTCGAAATATACTTGTGCTGAACATACCTATCTCAAACAAAACAAATTGTTAATACCCGTAGTAACAGAAAAATGCTCGTTTAGAGAAGTCTTCTTTTCGTACAACGGGAATTACTTTAAATTTTGTGAGGCTCTTACGTACTTTTATCCCTTTTCAAGATATTTTTCTGGTTATTCAAGTGACATAAATATACACAGAATTAAATCATTCTTCAAATTAGAATTGTGTCCCGAAGTACTCTGCTCCCGTCATATAAACCAGTACCTCAGTGTGAATTTGGTTATCTTCTGCAAACCACGTAATCCAAGTATTCTTGCTTACGAAACTTACCTACACATTCAGTGTTCTGCAAAAAAGTCACACTCAGTAACATCATAACGTGTTCCCAACACAAAAACCTTTATCCCATACGTCCATTTATTCGCTATGGTGGCGAGAACAAAAACTCCACAACTTCACAACATGTCGTCTTGACACAATAATTTTGGCGATCAGTTGGAATTCTTCCATGGTACATACTAGCAAATCGAATGTGTTATAATTCCCCGTACGTCTGTTGCTACAGCAAAACATTTCAGGTACGTCAATAGCACGTGACTGCCATGGTGACGATGGTACGTGATACGATGTTTGTAAACTTCTTTTACAGCAACCTGAACTCTTTTCACTTGGACAGTCTTATGGAGATAAAATAATTGGTACAAATTACTATATTTAGGTCGAAATGCAACAAAAGTGACCCAATGTAAAATACACATTTGTTTTACAATCGTAAGAACAGCAATCCCAGTATTGCTAATAGAGACATCTAAGGGGAAATGTTTTTCATGAAAATTTGCGACAAGACAACATCAAAAATTTTCTTTTTAATCCTACTAAGCTCTAAACACATCGAATTCTCACTCTAGGAATGTATTCATATGCGAAATGTGGTACATTCCGACGAATTCTGCTGAACTGGTATAGGACTCTTCCACAGCCTTCTCGCGTCTTTGAAGATTTTTGTTTTTTGATGGTCGGATTAGGTAGTCTTATTTCTACTATTTGCGCTTACTGATTATTTTCTGCGGCCACACATTCGTTCCACCCATACTGCTGTCTGCGCACGAAATGCTGTCCATTCTGATTACGGTTCCAACCTCCTCTTTAAAGCTGCGGTTTCCTGGTCAAACAACCGCTTTTTGTTCGTTCGTTCCGTTGATATCCTTTGTTGTTATCATTGGTTAGACGTGGCATTCCGTTATTATGACCATTATTCGAATTTTGCTATCCCTGATTCTCTTCTACTGCAAAATCCGTATCTTCTAGAATTCGCTTGCATTATTCAATCGAGAGTCCTTCACTTTTCATTACGAGCTGCTGATATTCTAGTGGCAAACTATTGTATCACAAGCGCGTAATTTCAGCTTCACTGTACGGGACGTCGAGGAAAAGGTAATTCGTTAGAATACCTTCGAAAAATTTCACTGCACTTTTGCACCCTGAGCTGTCGAAATGTTTAATATGGGTGCTATGCTGCTTAATTCGTCCTGAATTCCCTTTGACCAGTAGTTAGCCAATAAGGATCAATAAATTCTTTATATAACGAAAATGTTCTCGTGATGATGTCTTTTTTCTGCCTCCACTACATTCCAAGTATTCACATACAAATTCTAGTTGTTAGTGGCCATTGAGTTCGTAGGTTGAAATGCGCTCTATCACGAAACGAGGTTGGAGGACGCTTCCTACAACTTTACAACTTGAGAATGTATATATTGACAGACAGGAAACGTTTGCACTGAAAATTATTTGCTTCTCTGTTACTCCATTTCGTTTCTGCTAATGAAGTTTGTATATAGTCCTGTTTTCTTAAACCCGCTAAAACCACTTCATTGTCGCTACGCCCTGGACCTTGGTCTATTTCGTCCGTATTATCTGTTGCACGCAGCGGTGTTCAATGATTTGCTTCATACTCTTCCGTAACTTCCCCTAGTGCATTATTTACTCCCTTCTGTAACATAATGTGGTCTTTGTCGATCTCTCTGCACCGCCTCTGTAACTGCTTCACGGTTTCTTACTGGCCACGCGGGAGTGGCCGTTCGCTCTAAGGCGCATTGCTGCTGATTGCGCGTCTGTTCTCCGTCGGAGATTCGAGTCCTCCGTCAGGCATGGTTGTGTGTTGATCTTAGTGTAAGTTAATTTCAGTAGTTTGTAAGTCCAGGGACTAACGACCACAGCAGTTTGGTCTCATAGCTTTACAAACATTTGAAATTTCTTCCTGAGTCGTCCGCAATCTGAACAGAGTCTGCACCGCAGGTGTAGCTATTGTCACCGATTGATTGGTCAGATTTGAATCGTTTTCCCCATTTCGCGCATACTCCTGAAGCTCTCTATTTTGATTCTTTAACCGTTCCGTAGCTCCCTTCATTTCTTTCACTCCTTCAATCTTGTCGAGACGTGTAGTAATATTCATCATCTTCTTTTCTGTACTGTTTTGCCTTTGTGTAATTCTGTGTTCACTGCGTGGACGGTGGCTCGGCCTGCCTAGAGCTTCCGCTCTTGTGAATGCCGACGGCATTCCCAAACCGAATCAGTGGTAAATTGTAGATTACGCAAAAATGAATATCTATCCAGCAGCTGCATGGCTACCATTTTGCATACTGACCCCTTTTACTTAGAAATTTGCATGTCAAGAACAACTAGCTACAAGGTGTGGCATATCATTATGGGCCCGTTTATGAATACATTATGACAAGAGGAAGACCTGACGCTTTTCACTTGCTACCCACCTTCAGGTGAGCCGTCGATCACACCGATGTAAAGGAGAGGTTTTTAACTCGTTAATACTTCAATAAAGCTTATGTTTACAATTAGAAATGAAACAAATGGTAATTATAGTTCACGTGTTTTTACAATTTCCTATGATGTAGAGAATATCTGTTGTAACAAAGCTGTGTACGATAGAAAAAAAAAGAATATCACACGAATTCAAAGCCCAAATTATGATAGAATGAATCCCTTACCTGACGCAAAATAATGATTCAAAGTTGTTGTTGTTGTTGTGGTCTTCAGTCCGGAACCTGATTTCATGCAGCTCTCCATCCTACTTTATCTTGAGCAAGCCTGTTCATCTCGTCATAAGACCTGGAACATACATCCATTTGAATCTGCTTAATGTATTCACCTCTTGGTCTCCCTCTGCAGTTTTTACCCCACATACTTCCCTCCAACTCTAAGTTCACGATTCCTTGGTGTATGAGAATGTGTCCTATCAGTCGATCCCTTCTTTTAGTCAAGATATGCCAGAAATTCCTTTTCTCATCAATTTTGTTCAGTACCTCTTCATTAGTTACGCGATCCACCCACCTAATTTTCAGCATTCTTCTGTAGCACCACATTTCAAAAGCCTCTTTCCTCACCCTGTCCGCACTGTTAATCGTCCATGTTTTATTCCCATACAAGGCAACACACCACACAAATGCCTCGAGAAAGGACTTCCGTACACTTAAATTAATATTTGATTTTAATAAATTTCTCTTTTTCAAAATAGCTTTTCTTCCCATTGCCATTCTGCATTTTATATCCTCTGTACTGCGACCATCGCGTGTTATTTTACTGCCCAAGTAACGAAACTCACCTACCACCTTTAATGTGTTACCTAATCTAATTCCTTCAGCATTGCCAGATTTTCTTAGAATGCATTCCATTAGCCTTGCTTTGCTCTTGTTAATGTTCAATTTATACCCACCTTTCAATACACAGTCAATTTCTCCTTGATTTCCTTTATAGCTTGCTCAGTGTATAAATTGAATAGCATTGGAGAAAGGCTACAACCCTGTCTTACTCCCTTCCTAACCTCTGCATCCCTTTCATGCCCTTCAACTCTGGTAACTGCTGTCTGGTTTTTGTACAAGTTGTAAATAACCTTCCGTTCCCTACATTTTACTCTTGATGATTTCAGAATTTGAAAGAGTGTGTTCCAATCAACATTGTCAAAAGCTGTCTCCAAATCTACAAAAGCTAGATATGTTGGTTTGCCTTAAGTAAATGACTCAATATTATTTGAAATTGCTTAGGCGAACTTTCTCCTCCAAATATGAACATATTTTGTTAGTACTTGAATTCGTCAGGAGACATGATCATCGCAATAACATTGGAAAAATCAGATCGAAAACAGATAAATTTTCGTGTTCTTTTTCCTGCGTGCTGTTAGAGATACTGTTACATGTTTTGATCCCAGTATTTGAACACGGAAGCAAATTTTTTAATAAATTGCCGCGCAGAATGACCGCGTGGTCTAAGGCGTCATGGTACGTAGTGGGCGGCCATTTCTGCCGGAGGTTCGCGTCCTCCTTCGGGTATGAGTGTGTGTGTCCTTCTTAGTGTAAGTTACTTTAAATAGTTTGTAAGTCTAGGGACTGCTGACCATCGCAGTTTGATGGTATAGGTTTACTAACATTTTAACTCTTGGGCAAATTAAGGAAAAATGTAATGTCCTATCTTCGAATTCGCAGGACGCAAACAACAACACAGATAATTGGGCATATGATGAAATTGATTTCATTTCAATAACATGGCTATACTAATGCACCTATCCACTCTCATGGTACCAAGTGTCGTACTATTACAGTCATTTTGTTACGTATAGCGTGGGGCAACAACGCTGCTGGTTAATCGTTTTGTATGTGAAGAGCTACGACAATAAAGACAGGGACACCTCCATGTCAATTGTACGTATTTCGGACTTTTTGTGATTTTACGTTTATAAATGCAGAATAACAATAGTGGCACCGTGACAGTTATTGAAATTGCGACGTATTTACAATGTATTAAAAATTCAGAAGAGTTCCACCTATTTTCAGGAATGTGTTCTGTTATTTATAATTGATACAACTCTTTTACTTTAAAATGTAATCCCTTACTGTCACTCAGAGTGAAATTGATTCTGACGCAAACATGAGAAAAGTATAAAATGTTCAAATGCTTGTTAAGCTTATGAAACGTAACTGCGGAGTCATCAGTCCCTAAACTTACAAACTACTTATAAACTTACTTATACTAAAGACAGCACGAACATCCATGCCAGAGGGAGGATTCGAAGCGCCGACGGGGAGCGGACTCGAACATTTGAGCATAGCGCCTCAATGCGCTCGGCCACTCCGCCGCGGCGAGAGAAAAATACACAAAACATTTGGTCCCCTCCTGCTCGTTATTATTGTAACGATGTGACAACACAGGACACAAAAGTTTGATCACCAAATGTGATCCATAAAGCACAGATATAATCTGTGAGTAATTTGATTTTTACTTCAAATTACTGTAAAGGTATTAGACATTTAACATATTTAGAAATTTGAACCTAGGATTTTTCCTTAGTGTATAATGTGATGTAATCAGCAAATGGCGGAATAAAATTTAGAAAGCTATACTATTGTTCGACTGTACGAGAAATAAAACAAAATTTCATTTTGCGTCAAATACTTTTCTCCACAAAGTTTTTTTTAATGTATAAATAATTTATAAATAATACTCCATATTTACAGATTTCATTTCGTAAATTATGTAGAAGTATTTCACAATACGTTTTGAAGTTTAGTTTCTGTCCTGATTAGTAAGATAATGCTATCTAGGACGGTTAATCTCCTTTTCTAATTGTTATGCGACTTTGCACGTGGTTACTGTGTTAATAATATGTGTTGTGAGTATTGAACAAAATTACTCAAAAATCACCAAAATTAACGGTGGAATACAAATCAGAAACTACTTCTTCCTCTTTGTGCCCTGTGTGGACAGTAAACGATTTCACTTGAGCTTTCTGTTAAGGCTCAGCATGAAATATGTCATCTGATTACAAGAAATTTTGAAATAGCAGTTTAGAACAAACCTCTAAAACTTGTTATCTGCAGGGCGCACAGTGTTAGTGACGTCGTACATCGACATTTAAAATAATAAGAATTATATAATTTCAACACTGTATATTCACTGTTCGTTGTAGTAGCACTATAAGCTTGTTTCGACTCAGAAGTCGTCTTCAGGTGTTACGCCTGCAATACATAAGTTTTCATAAAATTTTGTACTATGCAGCATAGTACAAAATGTTATGAAAACTTATGTATTGCAGACGTAACACCTGAAGATGACTTCTAAGTCGAAATAATCTTATAGTGTAACTACAGAGTGTTACAAAAAGGTACGCCCAAACTTTCAGGAAACATTCCTCGCACACAAAGAAAGAAAATATGGTAGGTGGACATGTGTCCGGAAACGCTTAATTTCCATGTTAGAGCTCATTTTAGTATTTATCGATGAGGCTTCATTCCAACGTGATCAAATTGTAAATTTTCACAATCAGCTTGTGTGGGCTGACGAGAATCCGCACGCAATTGTGCAATCACGTCATCAACACAGATTTTCTGTGAACGTTTGGGCAGGAATTGTTTGTGATGTCTTGATTGGGCCTCATGTTCTTCCACCTACGCTCATACGGGATACTCTACCTGTGCTGCTAGAACATGTGCCTTTACAAGTGCCGGCCGCGGTGGCCGAGGGGACTGAGGCTCTTCAGTCACGGTCTGCACGGTCACTACGGTCGGGGGTTCGAATCCCTCCTCGGGCATGGATATTTGTGCCGTCCTAGTTCGTAAGTAGTTCATAAGTAGTTTGTAAGTTTAGGGACTGATGACCCCGTAGTTAAGTCACATAAGCTTTACAAACATTTGAACATTTTTGAACCTTTACAAGTACAACACAACATGTGGTTCATACACGATGGAGCTCCTGCACATTTCAGTCGACGTGATCGTACGCTTCTCAACAACAGATTCGGTGACCGATGGATTGGTGGAGGCGGGCCAATTCCATGGCCTCCATGCTCTTCTGACCTCAACCCTCTTGCCTTTCATTTATGGAGGCATTTGAGAGCTCATGTCTACGCAGCCCCGGTACCAAATGTAGACACTCTTCGTGCTCGTATTGTGGACGGCTGTGATACAATACGCCATTCTCCAGGGCTGCATCAGCGCATCAGGGATTCCATGCGACGGAGGGTGGATGCATGCAACCTCGCTAACGGAGGACATTTTGAACATTTCCTGTAACAAAGTGTTTGAAGCCACGCTGGTACGTTTTGTTGCGGTGTGTTTCCATTTCATGATTAATTTGTTTTGAAGAGAAGTAATAAAATGAGCTCAAACATGGAAATTAAGCGTTTCCGGACACATTTCCACATAACATACTTCTTTCTTTGTGTGTGAGGAATGTTTCCTGAAAGTTTGGCCGTACCTTTTTGTAACACCCTGTATAACGAACAGTCAATATAGTGTTGAAATTATATAATTCTTATTATTAAAACTCTAAAAGTATCTGGAGGACAGATTACGATTCTTTACGTATCAGGGCGGTTCTTTTTACACACGCTTTAGCTCCGTGTTTCAGTTGCTATTCACAACCGAGGTCATCACAAACACAGTCAATTTTCAGATAATAATTCCTTTTGTATGTATGTGCTCTGTTACATCAACCAATAAAATAATTTTTCAAAAATGTTCAAATGTTTGTATAGCTTATGGGACTTAACTACGGGGTCATCAGTCCCTAAACTTACAAACTACTTATGAACTAGCTAATACTAAGGACGGCACAAATATCCATGCCCGAGGGGGGGATTCGAACCCCCGACCGTAGTGGCCGTGCAGACCGTGACTGGCGCGCCTCAGTCCTCTCGGCCACCGCGGCCGGCAATAATTTTTCAATTTTTCTTTTCTGATCGCTTTTCATCTCTCGTATTCTGTTTTCCCTTCTCCGTCTGGCTTTTCAGTTGTGACGTAGTTTATCATGTGTTACTGACATCTCTACATCGCAAATTGAACAATCTCTTCAGCATAATTTCGTGTATCGCATTGGTTAAGAGTTTTTCAGGATTTGCACGTTAAACCATCCTGAATGTAGCAATTTTTGTCTTTTCCGGACATACTTCGGCAGATATCTACGAGACATATAAGCGCATTTAGCTCAGTTCTCGCGTGTGTGACATGTCTATAGTACATAAATTTGAGAAAACGTCCTAGAATAAATCTATGCGCCGCTAGAAAAACGACGAAACTGGCGTTATGAAAATTTTGTGAAAATGTTTTGCTGTTGAAAGTGTTCTATTACTGTTAGTAAGAATGGCCAGAATATTTAAAGTTATGTATTGATGAAAGGGTAAGCAACAGAGGAACGTCTATCGTAAGCAAATATACTTTTATCGAGCCCAAAATTAAAAGCGCTTATTTATGTCATAAATTCGTAGCGATACACTTTTCAGAAAGAAAAGTAAATATATATTCGCTACGGTACAAATCGAGACTACACAGTTACGAGTAGAAGTCAATCGTGATAAATCTGTTCTCAGCAATCCCTTCGGTAATGTATAGTCAAGTAATTAACTTTACATCAGACGAAGAACTCGAAATTAAATTACAGCTGCGTCTGCTCCCTTTTCCCGAGTCCGGGATGTTGGTGCGCTTATTTTATCGTCTTGCCTTATTACCCGGCACTCGTCCCGACGTCCCCCCTCACGCTCGCTTCCTAAACGCATCGAATTCGCTTAATTTTATAATTACTCGGCCCGGAGCGCCTGTAATAACAGCGCCGCCGGAATCAGAAGCGCCGGGAGGTGCGAATAATGACGCAGCGCCTGGCATTACTGCCGGCCCTCATCACTTGTTAAGTAATTATTCATATTAGTCGTTTTACAGTCGCGCGCTGCCATTAAGCTGGAACGTCGCGCCACAAATTCCCTTCCAACCTCAGCTCCGTAAACAGGCTCCGAGTAACGTGGAGCACTGGTTATCACAGCCATCTCCCTTTCGGAACGACTCCGGTTCAGGTCTCCTTCCAATCTCTCATATTTAAATATTCCTTGACGCTTAAGGCGAAAGCCGGGTTGGTTCCTTTGGGAAACACACGACAGAATTAAATTCACATTCTTCCAATATCCGAACTTGTACCTAGTCTCTATTGAATCGTCGTAGGAAGGACACACTCGACATGATGCCGGAAAACTAATGGTAGGATGTCATCCATTTGAAGCTTCACATAAAAAACATAACCTCGTTTTCTTTCTGTCCAGGTGTACATAAATTTCAAGGAATTGCGATTGATCGAAATTACCAGTAACAAACCTAGCCTCCCGCCTCTTCCTGTAAACCGATCTGGTGGGGACCCCAAACGCTTCTGCAATACTCAAGACGGGATCGCACAAGCGTTTTAAACGCGGTCTCCTTTGCAGACGAATCACATCTTTTCAAAATTCTCCCAATAAACCGACGCCGACCATCCGCCTACCCCACAACTGCCCTTATATGATAGTTCCATTTCCATTTCATATCGCTGTGCAGCGTTACGCCTAGATATTTAACTGAAGATGCTCTGTCAAGCAGCACACTACCAATGCTGTATTCAAACATCACGGGATTGTTCCTCCTACTCATCTGCATTAATTTACATTTTTCTACATTTAGAGATAGATACTATTACTCACACGACTTAGAATTTTGTTCATATTTATCCTGCATCCCATTACAGTCATTCAATGATGACACCTTCCTGTACAAAACAGCGTCATCAGCGAACAGCAGCAGATTACAAATCATTCTGTCCGTGACTTCATTTACATAGACAGAAAATAATAATTGTCCTATTAAACTTATCTGGGACCCCCCCGCCCCCCTTGACGGTACCCTAGTCACTCATGAACACTCGCCATCGAGGACGACGTACTGAATTTTGTTGCTTAAGTGGTCTTTGAGCCACTCACATACTTGTGTACCTATTCCATATGCTCGTACATCCGTTAGCTGTCTGCCGAACGGCACAGTGACGAACGCCTCTCGGAGGTCGAGAAATATGCAGTTTGCCTGTTCCTCTTGATCCAAAGCACGCAATATGTCATCAGACAAAAGGAAAAGATGAGTTTCGCACGAACAATGCTTCATAGAGCCCTGCCGATGCATGGACAGAAGCATTTCCGTCTCAAAGAAATTTGTTATATTTGAGCTGAGTATATGTTCAAGAATTCTACAGCAAACTGATAGTTCGAGAGTCAAAGAGCCCCTCTGAATGCGGCCGGATTTCTGTTTGCATTTCGGCTGACGAGTGTTCATCAGCCGTATCGCGTAGAGAAAAAAAAGTACATTCCACAAGTACTTTGCTACCGGAGTAGCAGCCTTCTTCGTGAAGTACACCCCACCCAACAACGTAGGTCCAGAACTCTGTACCGCCACAGTGTCGACGAAGCCTTTGGTACCCTTCACTCGGCTCCAAACCAAAGGACCCCGATCCACTCTGGGAAAAATGCTGCAAATTGAAAGCTCTGCTAGCACCCTGCACACGAGGGCAGCAGGTTTCACTAATTCAGCCAGCGGCCTGTGTGATCCTGTAACGTCCTCAGAACTCAAGCGACAGTATTCATTAGTGCCGTCTTACAGTTTTCGAAATCGTTCAAGATTTATTGTTGAATCACTGTTTATGTAGTACAGATCAGTAGCTCAAGCGGTACTGAGGTATCAGGTGTTGTTCCATGCTGAAACACCCACACTAGAATTTCGTGTATCCTACATGGCGGTGTTATTGTCTCACGATACATTGTTCCACGCCCGCTCGACCTGTTCACGTAGTCCAGCAAAAATTGTGGGTTTACGAGTTGCACGTTTCGTTTGTTGTCCCAGCATCCCATACGTGCTCGATTGGGTACAACTTCAAAGACCGTGCTGGCTAGGAAATTTGCAGCCCGTCTTGTAGAGCAAGTTGAGTTTCACTCGAGGTGTGTGGGCAAAGCATTATCCTGTTGAACCAACACATTAACTTTCAGTTGCTACTGTGGAAAAAGAACGAATGTTACAACATTCTGCGTGTACCGAATGCTCCACAAACAACAAAGCTGAACGATGGTTGTAGCTTAACATGTCCCAGACCATGATGCCTGGGGTGAGGCACAGTGTCATGGAAGACTGCACTCCATATTACAGCGCTTACCAGGTCTACGTCATAGGTGCAAACGACCATCAGAAGCGTGCATGCAAAATCTGCTTTTATCGCTGAAAGGTAAGGCCCGTCATTCCAAGTGATCGTTTGATGGCACCAATGTTGTGGCGCGAGTGTAAGAATGGCTATAAATATGGGGAGGGAGGAGGGAAGCTTCGGATTTAACGTCCTGTCGACAGTTTGGTCATTAGAGACCCGTCAGAGTTTTAGGTAAGGATGGGGAAGGAAATCAGTCGTGCCCTTTGAAAGGAACTATCATGGCATTTGCCTGCATTGATTTAGGGAAATCGAAGAAAACCTAAATTAGGATGGCCAGAGGTGGATTTGAACCACCATCCTCCAGAATGGGAGTCCAATGCGTTACCATTGCGCCACCTCGCTCAGAGGCTGTAAATATGCCTGCCCGTAGTCTTTCTGGTGGTTCCTGAATAGCAATGCTTCGTGTTGACACTTCTTGGCTTACAAACGCTCTTATCTGTGCTGCTGCCCTTACAATACAACAATCTTGTCGGACGTCTGTGCTGCGTGAATCTCAAGAACCACGTATATTGACGAGATAAGAAGTACCATAGTCACGATTAGGCACCTCTCCAATACACCAAGTACGATATGTGACCTTCGCAACCAGCACCATTGAACAGCTGGTGCAGCACGTCAAATTTGTGTGACCATTCCACGAAATACCCATCCTGCCACTGGATTGGCCACAAGTAGACAAGTCGATCAGTTGGCCGTAGGAAACACAAGTGCGTTCTGTGGCAAGGCGCCTGTTTACTTCAGATGCATATATCGTTCAGAACCTTAAGACTGTAAACATCCCCTATTAAACGTTGTACACAAACGGCGCTCTGGAAGCTATGTTTCTACACTATCTGTTGACTGACTACTTTGAAACCATTATTAGTACATCTACTACCCTATGTCATCGGATCAAAACTGACATCATCTTTCTAGTTGTACTGACTTTTTCCGGCGGTGTATGTAAAAATAACCTGGTACATAACATCAGAAGTTCAAGATGTTTTCCGTGGATGATGCTGTAGTATATCGAGAAGTTGCAACGTTGAGCAATAGTCGCGAAATGTAGGAGAATTAGCAAAGTATCATCTCATGGTGGGGAGAGTAGCATGTGAATTTCAACTTAAACAAACATAGCGTACAGCGACTACATAGAAACTTGCAGGAAAAATCACTGAAAGAAGTACTTCCATCAGATATCTCGGTGTAACGATCTGAAATGCAACAATATCATGCAATTAATCTCGTGTGATGCAGATGCCAGACTGATATTCATTGCAAGAGTGCTCAGGATGTGTAGTCCATTAACAAATTAAGTAGCTTACAAAGCAGTTGTTCAACCAATATCTTAATAGTGTTTGTCCGTGTGGGATCCGTACCAGATGGATTTGGTGGAAGAGACATGGATGGTCCAACAGAGAGAATGCTTCTTTACAGGTTATCGTAGTAACCGCGAAAGCATTAGGCAGATGATCGTCAACCTCCAGTGGCAGACACTGCAAGAGAAATGTTCTGTATTGTGGTTCTTGTATTGTTTACCAATATATAGCTTCCTTCTACGTATATATTGCAGAAAGGTCACGAGGATAAAATTCGAGAGATAAGGGCCCACAAGGAGGCATACCTTCATTGGTTTCTTTCTGCGAACCATGTAGAATTGGGATAGGAGAATGAATAATTGACAATGGTTGGTTTGTTGGTTGGTTGATGGGAGTAAGGGACCAAGGTCATCGTCCCAGTAACTGGTGATCTTGTTCAAAGTACAATGCTCCAGACACCTTGAGGTGGTTTTCGGAATATGGTCTAACGTGATATCTATGCTGTTGAGATTTTTATTCTACTCTTTCAACTATTTGTAGTGTGGAACAGACTGATCTTACTGCTTACTGTAATTGTACCTGAGGCTCCTGCCTATCTACACTCAGTGAAACTTTGTCACTTATGCAAAGATAGACGTAGATGACATCTCCTGTAAGAAAAAATCTTAAAATTAATAAAGTGTAACTAGTGAGGATCATTTCGAGTACTAAAGTGACGTCGCTAATTCAAATCAAATGTTTGCAAATCTATGGGACTCAACAGTTTGATTATTAGTCCCTACTTTACAAACTACTTAACTTAAGGTAAACTAAACTAAGGACAACACAAACACCCATGCCCGAGGGGGGAATCGAACCCCTGACGGCGGACGGCCGTGCGCACCGCAACACGGCGCTCCAGTACGCACGGCTAATCCGCCGCGGCAGTCGCTAGTTACTGAAATAAAAAGCTGACTGAAAACTATTTGTGTTTATTATTTAACCTCTTTAGAAAACTAAAATTAATGAAGAAACAAATTAATTTTTTTTTTAAATTGTGGATAGGTTGCAGGATAGATGAAATGTATAAACAATTTCAAGATAAAATAAAATTGGTAGAATAGCTGAAGACTTGACTTGAAAATTAATGTAATTTCGTTAGTTTACGTTCAAGGCTGTCACAATGACAGAAATATTATCCAGTGGTAAAATATATTTGTTATTGCTATTTGGGGATGGGTGGAGTTCGCCTAAAGCGTTTGCACACAATACCGTCAACTAGGCCGATGGCTACTAGCTGCATCTTCACTGAAATCGAAACTAAATATTGTCTGTCTTGATCGACTACTACCGATCCCACTTTCCTTGTTTCTTGATGAAGTCAAGAACAACCTATAAATACTAGTCTGGCTATAAATTGGCATGGTACGTCAGTCTCAGACTAACCCGCCGCATTGACACTCAAAAATGCGCTGGCAAGCGCTAACTAATGCACTCTGTCTGTGTTCACACTGGATGTGAAGTATCTCGGCCAACACTATGAACAATGCGCAATCCTTAGTACTCTCCACTGGAGATTCGCTGGGATGCGCTCCATGACAGAGGTGCTCCTTGCAGTGCAGTACTGTGCAGGAATTTTTATCACCTCTCCGCACAAAAATTGCTGAGAGAGATTCGCACCGCAAACATGCGTGCGACGACACACACAGCCAGCACGGGGGAGAGGGCGAGTCTGCCTTTATTTTTCTCATTTCTGTGTGTATATCCTCTGATGAGGCTGGCGCTACCCGCCAGTGGCTCGTCTAACAATCGGATACTGCGTCTTAAAACACCGTATGGCTCACCGATCAAAAGTGAGTCAACGTCTCATTTAGGTATTTTTCTCTAGACTTACCGGCGCCAGTGTATTCGCGTCACACCTGGCGCTAAGAGTTCCACGTAAACATGCTTTGTTAAGCTTGGCATTGTCTGGCTGTTAAGAGGATTTTAAGCGAACGGAGTTTCCTGAGAAGACACTGGCTCGGAGACCTCCCCTGGCGAGGGATGTGGGGTGAGGAGCTTTCCGCCCACCCGCCTTTTGTCACCGGTGGCCGCTACGTGCTCACCTCACCTCGCTTTAGAAAAACAAGTGTATTTGTTCACTAGTACGTGTCAGCCTTGATTATCTTATAGCACTTGTGCCATGATCTCATAATTTGCATATCAAATTGTAATTATTATCATTAAAATGTCCGTACCCCATCGAGTTTATATTCAAAGGATTCGTCTTGACGAGTAGAATGTGATTTTGAGATCGGAATATACAGAAAATGACTGTGAGGAAAACCTGACTCCTTACAATGTATGTAGGTGTAGATGTAATTTTGTGTTTATAGAATAACATAATTCGTTATATTAATGTAGACACTCATTATTCTTAGTTTCACAGTCTCATCAAACCTACTTGTCGTTTATGTATTCAGAGGCTGCAGTGGAACAGTACTGGAGCTGTTTATTTGTTTTACTTGATTTGCGAATTTTGTGTCCTATTTATTGGTCATTGCAAAAGATTTTCTAGCTGGTTTGTTCTTCTGATTTGTTCAAATGTTCAAATGTTTGTAAATCCTATGGGACTTAACTACGGGGTCATCAGTCCCTAAACTTACAAACTACTTATGAACTACTTACGAACTAGGACGGCACAAATATCCATGTCCGAGGGGGGATTCGAACCCCCGACCGTGGTGGCCGTGCTGACCGTGACTGAAGCGCCTCAGTCCCCTCGGCCACCGCGGTCGGCTCTTCTGATTTGAAACTGTGCATTATGAGTAACTTATAAAATTTGTTTTAAAATCTTCGTTAATTATAATCAGTGTAATGTTTTCTTTAAATTTGTGTTATTTCGTATTAGAGGTGCTATCAATTAAAACATTCATAACATTAAATAATTCCGTTATTAAAATCAGTATTATTCATAATTTTAATAGCATCTGGTTTTGTTAAAAAGGGAATCAGTTTTTATAGTTTTTAGTTCCTTTAGCCGGAAAAGTAAAAGTACTTGCATCTGCTACTAAAGAGGAGAGACCCTCAAACAATTTCCTCTTTATATATTATATTCGATTTTCAGTCTGTTCAACTGAATATTATTTGTAACTACTCTTTGACAAAAATCGTAGTTACACAAATTCAAATAAGACTCTTAGACCTGTCCTATGTATTTATGCTCACAGTCAACGTGGTGAATCCAGAGATGGCGTATCATTGTATCTCGTACTTAGTCAGTGTAGGGTCTAAGCACATGTATTCTCTCTGTCGTTAGTCTAATGGAGAATCCACAAAATTGTAGAAAGGCTGGTGGCTCTGTGAAAGGCGATATACAACCTGGAAAAGGTTCAGATTTCATTCGATGTTTTATTCTTCTTAGATTAAATTTTCTGATTGATTCTCACTTAATGGACAACATACAGGTGGGACATTTATATTATTGAGTCCAGGATATCCATTCAACACCTATTTCAGCTTACTTTGCCATGACTGGTACAAACTTGTTACCCTAGATATTACTGGTACATCTAAGGAGTCACATTCGCCGCAGTAGTATAATATTTTAGCGGTTCAATGTTAGCCCTTCACGCGAAAGATTCTGTGGCTGTTGCGTTCTAATCTCACAAGATACAAGGTTTTTGTCTATTCTGTAAAAGATCCAGTACTAGATAGGTCTACAGTCAGTACTGATATTTTAAGACAACCACTATCCCATTTTATCTCTTCTTCGAAAGTGCTAATAGGAGGCATAACAACAATCAGACAATTTCTTCATTTGTTCTGTACCCTGTAGGTCTAATGCTAAAAAAACTTCATCCTTAATAATCCCTGATTTTTCTGCTGCTGTCAGTAGTATTTAGTTAATTCTGGCAATGAATGATATATTAACCGTAAATCGTTACGTGCCTACCGTAATTGTTACATTTGTGTAAATTTTTGTTAGTTCAGTTGCACTTCTTCAATATGAGTGTGGAATGAACCTAAGCACAGAGCGTTTCTAAGGCATAAATATGTATTACACTGCTAATTTGCGGCAATGTGTAATACTTTTTGTACTAAAATACGTTTTTCGCAACATAAGTTGTAATTCATTTGTAGCAATACACTGCATAATGAGCAATATTTACCATGTGTTTATTCAGTACAGCAGACAAATTAAGATGCAGTATTGTCTCCCAAATTATGTAAAACCTCCTGGCAATGGTTGTTTAGGTTTTTTACTTTATGCCTGTAGACAATATTTTGGTAGCACTTGGTCTCCTTGTACGTTATACTTTATTACGGCTATGGAGTACAGTATAAAGATAAGGCAAGGAGCGTAGTGGATTTTGACACCAATTGGCCGTGAACCGCATCTTCAGTAACATGAAGAGTTGGCTTGTGTGAGAGTAATTTGTGAAATACTTCATTGACGTAATTGTGCAAGTCATGCTGCCCACATGATAAGACAGCAGATGTGTTTTGCAATCGATCTTTGTTTCATTTTCGTCCTATTTCTGGAAAATAATACACATTTAAAACTGATTTCCTAAATCTTTTTGACGTCAGCCGTACGAGAATAACAATACTATAATTCATAATGCATAAAAACACGTTCTTTGCCCGCAGTAGGACGAGAATTTCCTGCTTTACGCAAGTGGTCACCTTATCCGATTCAGCTATCTGGACACGCTACGAGTACCGATTCAAACTTCCATTATGCCGCAATGTCGTCATTTCGCTATTGGTTGCACTTTATAATAAGAAAAAGATGTAAATAACATATTATTATCATCCATTAAGTATGTATAGGCTTGTAAGATTAATTATTATATTTTAAGATATCTATTGCTTTAGATATAAATTCATTTCCGAATGAACTGAAAATTAGTGTCCGGGTTCGAATCCCAGCCGGGCACAAATTTTCATTCGCCGCATGTTGGTATTCCATCTAAAACTAGTACAGTGAAGCCATAAGTGATCGCAAATTGCGATTTATTTCATTTATACTATTTATCTCCCATTACATTCTCGGATAGCGCGCGCGAAGAAAGAACACCTGAATCTTTCCGTTCGAGCTCTGATTTCTAGTATTTAATTCCGATGATCATTTCTAACTATGTAAATGGGAGTCAAAAATATATTTTCGAATTCAGAGGAGAATGTTGGGGATTGGAGTTTTGTAAGTAGCCCACGCCGCAGCGATAAACGCCGTTGTTGTAATGATTCCCATCCCAGATCTTGTATCATTTCCGTGACGCTGTCACCCCTGTATCGTGACAATACCAAACGAGCTGCCCTTCTTTGGACTTTCAATGTCCTCCGACAAACTCACCTGATAAGTATCCCACACTGGGTAGCAATACTCCAAAATATGACGGACAAGCGTAGTGTACGCAGTTTCTTTAGTAGTTCTGTTGCATCTTTTAAGGTTCCTGCCAATAAAACGCAGTCTCTGGTTCGTCTTTCCCACGACATTATCTACGTGTTCATTCCAATTTAAGTCTGAAGTAATAGCAATTCCTAGGTATTTTGTGGTGTTTACGGCCTTCACTTTTGATTGATTTATCTTGTAAACAAAGTTAACGGATTTCTTTTCGTACTCATGTGGACGACTTCACACTTCTCATTATTTAGAGTCAATTGGCAATATTTACACCAAAGTGATATCTTATTTAGATCGTTCTGCAGATGGTTTTTATCTTCAGATGCTTTTACTGGACGGTAAATGACGGCGATATTTGCAAACAACCTAAGCGAGATGCTTAGATTTTCTCCCAAATCGTTTAAGTAAATAAGGAACAGCAGAGGTCCAATAACACTACCCTGTGGAACGCCCGATATCATCACTTATTTAGCCGATGCCTTACCATCAATTACCACAAACTGTGTCCTCTCTGACAAGAAATCCTGTACCCAATCGTAAATTTCGGGCGATATACCATAACCGCGCAATTTGATTAAAAGCTGTCTGTGAGGTATAGTGTCGCTTGTAGGTGACAATCATCACTTCGTGTGACTAAAGAGCTAGCTGTGTTTCGCATGAACGATATTTTCTAAATCCGTGTTGACCTTGGGTCAACAGATCATTCTGTTCGAGATAATTTATAATATTTGAATACAGAATATGATCCAAAAACCTGATGAAAATTGACGTCAATGAAATAGGCCTTTAGTTTAGAGGGTTACTGCTACTGCCTTTCTTGAATATAGGTGTGACTTGTGTCACTTTCCAGTCTTTTGGTATGTATCCTTCTTTGAGCGAGAAGTTGTATATGACTCTTAAGTAAGGAGCTATCGCTTAAGCGTAATCAAATAGAAATCTAATGGGTATACAGTCCGAACCAGAAGATGACAGAAGCGTCGCAGTATAATACGTTGCATAGGTTGTCAGCAGTTTCATTCAAAATTTTATCGTTCAGGTAACTGGTGAGCAGGGAGACTGATGGCGCTGTTACTAATCAATAAATGAGAATAACCTTTTATTTTTATCGACTTAATTTTCTGGTCACAAACTAAAACTAGACATAAAATAAGAAACAATGAATACATGGTTTTTTTTATTATACATCTACTAACTTCATACATAGAACATTCCTGAGAAGTGACCTTGTACTCATTGGAAAGAAAGAAACGTGTGTTTTCATCACTCTCGAAGTCTATTTATGTATTTTTATTATCATGAGATTACTGTAGATCAACCACATTGCCTTAGTCATTTGGACGTCAGTAAAGTTACTCCTGGTCATAAATTACATTAATTTTATTTTTGATAAAAAAGAACTTTTACACCTCTACAGGGTATCAATAATTAAAGTCCCACATTCAAAATTCTCCACAAAAAGGGAAGTAAAACTAAGAAGAAAAACAAGGGATAGAATGGCTGCAGATTTCAACGAAACATTATTGATGAACGGGGAAACGTAATGTCATACACAAAAAATAGAAATAAAGATAATTTCTAACTTCATCTATATATGGCACAGTATGCGGCATACGATTAAAATCACGGGACATACGCAGGATACATTGAGTTCGACATAAATGCGCGGGATTCGTGTCATTCGCATCCTATTGCACATGGTAATTTCCTCGCAATGTATATTGCTCCGAATTATCGAAAATGGAACTACTCGACGCGCCAATGTGGTCGTTTTGCGAACTACGACGTATCGTAACAAGTAAGAGACACCGGAATTCACGAATCTTGCAGACATAGAACAGAAAGCATCTCTAAACATTATTACATTGTCAGGGTTTATTGGCTGCACACCCGCTTGTCATTTGTAGAAGTGACTAGTGAATTCGCGATGAATGTTGCAACCACCGAAGAAAACCGTGAAATGACCGGGATTTAGGTTGAATGTAGGATAAATATCGAGAATTTTGTTCTCATGTGTGCAGAGCGTTTTCCAGAGAATTCCTTGTTTTACAGGGTTTTGAACGCATTTATTTGTGATGGCAGCGTACACAGCGGCAAAAGGTAACGAAGCAAACGTGTTATAGGGAAAGGAAATGAAACAGCTGTATTAGTAGCTGTGCAATTACACTGCATTACCGGTATATCCGTAAGTAGTTTTCTCAAAATATTTGATGGCTTTAAGTATCATCGATACTCTGTATTAGAACATCAAGAAATTAATGGCGGCGATTACCTTAATCAGTTAGTGTTCTGAGAATGGGAACTTGAACAAATAAAAATGTACGGCTTTTTCTTGCCGAGGTACTATTTTCCGATGAGTCAATCGCTTCGCGCAATGGCCGCGTGGTCTACGGCGTCATGCTAAGGAATGGGCGGCAGTAATCGCCCGATGTTGGAGTCCTTCCTCGGCCACGCGTGCGCGCGCGCGCGCGCGCGCGTGTGTGTGTGTGTGTGTGTGTGTGTGTGTGTGTTTGTGTGTGTTGTGCATAGTGTAAGTTAGTTTAGGTAGTCTGTAAGTGTAGATAGTGATGACCACAGCAGTTTGGTCCAACAGGTTTAAAAACACTTGAACATTTTTGATTCTATATTAACAAACTACTGTAGCTTTAAGCCGTATAACATGGTTTACTGAAGTGTAGACAATCACACAGAAGTTAAGTCACATAGATTTATAAACTCTTGAACATTTGATTTAGTAACAGGGTAGGTTGTAGCTAATTAACATAGTTGACTTTTGAAGAGGTAGTGTTTAAAGCTTCCCTTCGTGTTATTGTCATATATTGTAATATTATTTATCCTCCCAAGTTGAAACCATTCAACTCTCCAGAAAAAAAATATTGCCTCAGGAAATTTTTGTTACATCCTGCCGTAATTCAGGGCTGGTGATAACTGATATTTGGGATATATGGGAGTTAGTAAGCACGGTTTAATTACATCGTAAAAATAATATTTTATATACTTTTTTCAAGTTGTTTTAAAATCAGATTTTTCAACGATATTATAAAGCAATGACACGTGCTTAAGATAAGTTGGAGACATTACGATTATTATTTCAGTAAGTTGTTAAGAAAATGTTTTATATTAGCCTAGACAGTCAGGAGCACAATTTCACTATTATATCATCCGTGAAAGTTATTTGGCCCCAGGGTACAACATTCATGTTACTTTTATCGTACGTGCAATTGTATGGGGACAACGAGAGAACAACTTCTCACAGGATTAAGGATTTTCTAGTAGGGTGGACGAAACGAGTTGTATAAAACGTTACTGACAGAAGTAGACGTTACGTCAGGTGCATCCCAGGCACGTTTGTTGGGAATCTCGCTGTTCAACTTATACATTAATGCAATTTCAAATGTGGTGACAAAAGTATCGAAGATATGCAGTTATCTAAGAAAGTTTAAATAATATTCATTGGCTGATTAAAAAAGTTTCAAAGTGTTGTAGAGATTAGAAAATCGTTTTAAATGTTCAGAATTGTAAAAGTGGGTTCTTAAAGAAACTAAAGGGCGTACTACCCTGTGTCTACCGTATCAGTCAGTCACAACTGGAATTGATCACTTCACAGTTATAGGTTGGTGTAAAAATTTATAGCGATATTAAAGGGAATATAAAGGGAGTGATCACGTAGTCAAAGTCTCAGGTGAAACAGGCGGCCGAAAATTGCTGAGATGTGTGGGGCCCTTACCAGAAAGCACTTACGGAGATGTTCAAAGTACACAGAGAAAGGCAGAAGCAATGGTCATAGGTCTGTCTGATCAGTAGAAGAGGGTCACGAAGATTCCGAAGAACCTAAAATGGTAGATTCTTTAAGAGAGACATGAACTATCTCTACAATGCCTGCTTACAAGGTTTCAGCATGCAGATTTAAATTATAAATCTATTATTGACAGTTGTTTGCTGTGTTTTTACTCAGTTGCTTGCATTAATATACAGATAATATTTGTTTATACGATCCATCTATGAAACTGAAATAAAACAAGTTTTCCCCATGTCTGTTTCTTCTTTATTTACAAGACATCTTCAATATCAGTTGTTGTAGATGCTGTTTGACATATGTTGTTTCCTCTGGTTGGCTGTTTTTCTTTTATCCTTTATCTCATTGGAATGTTCCTTCACAGCACTAGACACATGCCAATTGGAGTGTCACCAAACATCACATAAACAATTTGGGACGTGCATAGTACTGTGAATAAACATTCCAGGGAGATAAAGAAAAAGAAAAGAGCCAACCAAAGCCAAGAACACATGTTGAACAGTATCTACAATACCGGTTACTGAAGTTGCCTTGTAGGTAAAGACAAACCGTGTATGGCGAGAAACTGGTTTTACTGCAGTTCCATAGACAGACAGTAGGCTATAAGCAAATATGTGAATAATATAAACCTATCCCCTACGTGGTAATCAAGAACAGAGAGTGCAGAGAAGCACATGAGTGTTTAACCTATCATTCAGGCGACGCTCCATACGTAAATAGTTGGGACACAAATTCCAGTAAATGGAACGGTCGAGTATACTGTCCGACATGCACTTACAGACTGTGGAAGTGGATGCAGAATATAGTACAACGAAACGTGAACACAAACATACATCATCATTACCGTTTCCTTCACTGCTTAAAATTTTTCACTGTTTATACATTGCAATCCTTTCCTTATTCTCTTCGTTTTGGTTTAGTTCTTTTATTTTCCCATAAACGTGACTTACCTTTTTACTTGCGTTTTTGAACTATTTCTTCCAACATTGTTTAAGTGGTGAATACGATGAAAGTGCTGTATCTCCTTTCCGGAATGTTTTCTATCTGTGTGTTTCCTCTTATTCTTTGGCAAAGATTTAACTCCAAAGGCGACTTGACTAGATTGTTGGACCTTAAAACACACCACAAAGAGCTCGTGTAACAAACTTCGCCAACTTAACCATATTGCCGCGAGACGCCAACTCACCCAATTCAAAATGTTCAAATGTTTGTATAGCTTATGGGACTTAACTACGGGGTCATCAGTCCCTAAACTTAAAAACTGCATATGAACTAAGACTAAGGACGGCACAAATATCCATGCCCGAGGAGGGATTCGAACCCCCGACCGTAGTGGCCGAGCAGACCGTGACTGCAGCGCCTCATTCCCCTCGGCCGGCGTGGCGCAATGGATACGAACAATCTAAAACGAACTGAAACAACTTGGATTCACCTGAAGAACAAAAAAAGAAAAAAATGGGGAGGGGGAAGATAGCATCACTGATTGCTGTGCTAAAGGACATCGGTTCAATCCCGTCCACAGGCAAAAATTTATTTCTTTGTATTATCATTTCTAGAATATTCTACATGTTTTATGTTCACTTGTAATTTCTACTTGTTTCTTATGTTAACTATTCTTCTAATTTCTGGTACATTCTTTCTGTGTATAAATAGCAGAGCACTCTGCCCGAGAGGCAGTTAGTGCTGCGTGTATGTTAAGTTAGCAATAAACCTGTTTTCAGTGTAAGTGCTGTGTTCAGTTGACAACCCTGCCTTCGAAGTCAAGCCTGCTTCCATTTCATCACGACATTGTTTGGTGGAGGCGCCGGATGTCCTGTGCAACAGCTGCATCACCGTGCATTCGATTAGCCAATGTAAAAGCCGGAATACAAGGGATATATTGAGTACATCCTTCCGAAAGGGCGTATTATCAGACGAACCATGGATACGAACCAGCGGTAAGCCAGCTGCACATTAGGCAACCATCGGTGTTCTCTGGAGACGCTGGACAGAACCCCAACAAGTAGCTAAAAGGGTTCGACCGAGTCGCCAAGTACAACAGGTGGGATCATACAATTATTTCAGACATTACATTCTGTCTGCCCCGCCCGAAGTGAAGAATGGCGTCGCCCTGCTGCAGCCACCAAAGGGCAGCCCATGAACCGGCCGACGCGACCACAACCAACACCACCGGCAACTATGACGCCCCGCAGAAGAACAGGTGTCTGGAGGACAGAAGACAAAACACCACTGTGTTTCCACTGTGGGCGCCCTGGACATGTCGCACGCTACTGCAGAAAGAGAAGGCGTGTATTCGACGATTATTTTGCCGCAAACGTCAGCCATCAGAGAAGTTCTATCCCAGGCAGTAACCTGCTGATGAGTTCAGTCGACCTATGGGAAGAAGCCCATCGCCGTACCCTGGACGAGGTCGCTCCCCGGCGTGCCGCTACGGAGGTGAAGCCGCCCCAGATGAAAATCCTTCATGGACGACAGTCGCTATGATGTCGGCAAATCTGGTCAACGTCATAAATCTACGGCCAACCTGTCTGGGCACTGATTGATTCGGGAGTTTCTTTCTCTGTATTGTCGGATAATAAAGGAAAATGTATTGGGACAGCGTAACCGATCCAGGACGGTGAGCTCAATGTCGCCAACGAAGACCCATGCTCTGCTGTTAGTACAGACAACACGCTGGAGGAAACAACCATGGATCTACCAATAGGGTCCGGACTGACCAAGGAACAACGCCAGAGGGCGTTAGTTATACTATGCCAATTTTCGGGTGCAGTCACACCCCAGGAGGAGAAAAGTCAGACGAAACGGCCCACGATAAGGCATCGTATCAATATTGGGGATCATTCACCAATTAGCCAGAGTTCGTATAGAGTGTCGCCAGCTGAAAGACGGATAATTCGGGAGGAAGTGGAGAAGATGGTCCACGATTACATTATTCAAGCTTCTAAGAGTCCTTGATCGTCTTGGGTGGTCCTCGTAGAGAAGAAGGATGGCACGTGGCGATTCTGTGTTGACTATCGGCGGCTGAACAAAATTACAAAGAAAGATGTCTACCCAATCGAGCTACATACTTCTCAACTATGGACATGCAGACAGGTTACTGGCAAATCGAAGTTGACGAAGCTGATAGGAAGAAGACGGCTTTTATTACACCTGAAGGTCTCTACGAATTCAAAGTAATGCCATTTGGTTTATGTAATGCTCCGGTCACATTCGAACGCATGATGGACAACTTGCTTCGACACGTTAAGTGGACGACGTGTCTTTGTTATTTACATGGCATTGTCGTTTTCTCGAAAACATTCGAAGATCACCTGAGTCGCCTGTCAACTGTGTTGATCTGTGTTCAGTCTGCAGGACTCCGCCTCAATCCAAAGAAGTGCCTCTTCATCACGAAAGAGATAAAAATCCTGGGGCACCTAGTCAACGGAGATGGTGTCCGTCCTGATCCAGATAAAGTAAGGGCAGTCACAGAATTTCCAACTCCTCAGGACATTCGTGATGTGAGAAGTTTTCTCGGGCTCTACTTATACTACCGACGTATTATAAAAGGATTTTGTAACAAGGCACGTCCATTACAAGAACTTCTGCAGGGAGACGCCAAATTTTACTGGGATGAGACAAAAGAAAGCGCTTTCCGGTCACTTAAGGTGGCTCTAACTTCCGCACCAGTAGTAGCCTCGTGCGACGAGAATGCGGAAACTGAACTTCACGCAGACGTCAGTGGTTATGGGATTGGCGCAGTGCTTGTACAAGTTCAGGAAGGTGCTGAAAAGGTGATAGCCTATTCATCAAGAGTACTCTCAAAATCCGAGATAAACTACTCTACAACTGAGAAAGAAAGTCACGCAGTTATCTGGGCTATCAAAAATTTCCGGCCGTATTTATTCGGCAAACCATTCACCGTAGTGAGAGACCACCATTCTTTGTGTTGGCTGACTAGCTTGAAGGATCCATCAGGTCGACTATCAAGATGGGCACTAAGACTCCAAGAGTACGATGTCACAGTGGTATTCAAGAACGGGCGTAAATATAAGGATGCCGACAGCCTTTCGAGGAATCCATTAGTGGAACACAACAGCACGAATGAAATTTCGGCCCTCGCTTAATTAGATGATGTTACAGCAGGGAGATCCAGTACTATTAAAAACCATAGAGGACTTGGAGAAAGGAGAACCGACCAATGGAGAGTTCCAACTTATAAATGGTACATTATATAAGAGCAACTACGATCCACTGGGACCCAAGTGGCTACTGGTCGTTCCAGCTCATCTCCAGCCAACTATTCCCAAGTATTTCCACTATGCTCCAATACCCAGTCATCTGGTAATCTTGAGGACTCTACACAGAATCAGACGCAGGTATTACTGGAAAGGTCTCTACCGATCTGTCAAGCACTATGTGAGACACTGTAAAGAGTGCCAATGACGGAAGCATGTGCAGCTCCATTCCACCGAGTTGGGATCGATCTTTTAGTGAGGTTCCCGAAGTCGACAACCGTTAAACGATGGATAATAGTTTGCACTGAAGGTACGCTGTCACCAAACCTGTGTCGACTGCAGAAACTTCAGAGATCGCATAATTACTTGTAGGAGACATTATTTTGAAGTATGGAGCATCACGTGTGATGATATCTGATCGTGGAAAAGTATTCCAGTCAAAACTAGTATCAGAGGTAATGTCACGTATGGGACATTGTCCACAGAATAACAATTGCATACCATTCTCAGACAAATGGTCTTACAGAACGTTTTAACAAGACGTTAGCACATATGCTGTCGATGTAGGTCGATGTGGAGCATAAGGATTGGGATACAATACTGCCAGTCGTGACATTTGCTTATAATACCACAAGACAAGAAACTACAGGCTTCACGCCGTTTTTCCTGCTCCATAGCCGTGAAGCTGAGTCGACAATGGATACACTGTTTCCGTTCCAGCCGGACGACACAGAATAACTGTGAAACAGCTCATAACCAGGGTCAAAGAAGCAAGGCAGCTGGCTTGCATACGGACACTGGACGCCCAGGAGAACGACCGTCAGCGGTATAACGACAAGTACCGACCTGTTGTGTACAGTCCAGACGTCACATACGAAGCTGAAGATTATGAGCTGTCGTCGAAACGCCAAAACTAAGAGATATTGTTCACGTCCTCCGCATGAAGCCTTACTACGATCCTGAAGAGCAGAGAGGTGAGAATGGCTTCTTGTTCAAGGACGATAATGATACTGAAGAAGCCACGACAGGAACGTCTGTCGTCGGTAATCGTGGGAAGGATTCTCCAGAGCTGCCATACAGAGGATCCATGTCAAGATCAAGATCCAGGACATTGCAGCAGGCTCCAAAGGGAACCTAACAGCGGGTCGCTGTTCTTTCAGGAGAGGAGCAATGCCGCGAGACTCCAAATTACACAACTGCCGGCGTGGCGCAATGGATAGCCGGGCGCCGTGACTCAGCACTTCCGGTCAGGGGGCTAAACGCCCTCTGTAACAAAAAAGCTGAACCAACCATGAAAAAAACGAACAACCACGAACTAAACGAACGACCACGAACCATAGATCCACCAGATGAAAATAATAAGACAGCATCACCGATTGTGGTGCTGAAGGTCGTCGGTTCAATCCCGTCCAACGGCAAAAATTTATTTCTTTATAATTATCATTTCCAGAATATTCTACATGTTTTTTTATGGTCACTTGTAATTACTACCTGTTTCTTATGTTAACTATTCTTCTAATTTCTGGTACATTCTGTCTGTGTATAAATAGCATAGCACTCTGCCCGAGAGGCAGTTAGTGATGCGTCTATGTAAAGTTCGCAATAAACCTGCTTTCAGTATAAGTGCTGTGTTCAGTTGACAACCCTGCCTTCGAAGTCAAGCCTGCTTCCATTTCCATCGTCATCAGAAAGAAAACGAAATGCTTCCGTAATAATCATCGGTAATGTATTGCCGAGCTATCTTTTCATCGTCTGTCACAACTTAGGCAATATTCTCACACTATTAGGCCAAAGTTCTGTAACTAATTTTACAATGAGCGGCTATTGCTATCGCTACTTTAGTATTGTTTTACATATAGTACTGATGCAAGTGCGGCATCTAGTTTCGTAATATTTATAATTATATTTGCGTGTAACAAGATAAGACCCTTCTATAAACCTGACAGGTACTCCAGCACGGCATTTTCTCCGGATACTGGTTTTATTCAACTCATCAAGCTAGCCTGTTAATTAATTAACCTTGTGCCTCAGAGCGCGTCGTATCATTCGATACCTTCTGCGAAATATATTTCTTTCTCCTCTGAATAGGATTAAATATCTCCTCATTAGTCATTTGATCTACCCATCTGATTTTCAACAGTCTTTTATGGTATTACATTTCAAGATATTTTATTTTTTGTGAATTTCTTGTGGCTTACGTCAAGTAATTTAACCATACTGTTGTACGCCGCTATACAGTATATAACTTCAGGAAATCCTCTTCTTAAGAATGAAATCTGTACACGGTCTACACTTTATATTCTCTCCACTTCGGCGATAATAATTTATTTTGCTACCAAAATAGCATAACGCTTCCTGTAATAAAATACTGTAAGATGAACATTAACAATGGCGGATGTAAGGTCGCATAGTCGAATAGTCTTCCACTGAAATTGCCATCTCTAAGATAATTAAAATGTCATTAGCAAATCTCCAAGTTTTTATTTCTCCTTCCTTAAATTTCATTTATTTTCTAAATTTCTCGTTTGTTTTCTTTGCTGCTTGCTCAATTTTCTGATTAATTTACAAATCAATTGCTGATTTCATTTAACCTCTTCCGACTTTTAGAAATGCACAAGTTGGATATAACTTTTCGCGCCCTATGTTTTAGTGATGCTAATTTCTGCATTTCAAAGATTGTAAGCCAACCAGCATTCTCATAATTTTTTTTTTAATTATCCATACAGTGTAAACGTAGATTTACCTTAATGCCGTCTGTGATAAGTGGTACGCCCAATGTTGCAACGTGTGTTCCGGCATTTCTTCGAAGCCCTAACTGATCTTTCCCGAAGTCAGCTTCTACCAGTTTTTCTTCCTATTCTTTTGTGAACTGATGGTTTGGTAATAATTCCATACAACGACATCTGTATTTATTAATTTCTTCTTAAACTCTGGCTTTCAGAACAATAAGAGCAATTCTAATTCGTTTACTGCATGAGATTTGTTTCGGTTTAGATTTATCAGAGGACTGTCACATTCTTCTCGCAGTATCATATCTCCCATCTCATCTCAGATTTCTTCAAAAAATGTTCAAATGTTTGTATAGCTTATGGGACTTAACTACAGGGTCATCAGTCCCTAAACTTACAAACTACTTATGAACTAGCTAATACTAAGGACGGCACAAATATCCATGCCCCAGGGGGATTCGAACCCCGACCGTAGTGGCCGTGCAGACCGTGACTGGAGCGCCTCAGTCCCCTCAGCCACCGCGGCCGGCTCAGATTTCTTCCTCTTGTCCTTCTGTAATACTGATTTCAAGTTTTTTCCCTTATACAGACCGTCAAAGTATTTCTTCCAAAGTCCTACCATTCGTTCTTTATTTGGTACGATCTCACCGCCTACTTTCTTAACACTCCTATTGGCGTTTCTGTTTACTCTAAACGCCACCATAATTTTCTTGCATGCCATATCTTTGTATCCAACAGTCACGAATACTGCTGCATTATTACTTTTACCAGCCAAAAGTTCCTACTTTGCCACTTTGCAATTCCTTTCAGTTTCACTGTTGGCATATCTGTATTACCTTTTCTGTGGTTAAATGTCTCTTTTCGTCAATTCAGTATATCATATGCTCACACTTGTTTTGGAATTCTTAAGAATCCCTGGTGCTTCCAAATTATTTTATTCTCATATATATAATTTTCCACCTTTCTGCAGATTCTTGAACTGTAACGTGTCGCTCATCATCACAGTCCACATCTGTCGCTGGAAACGTTTTACAGCTTACAATGTAAAATCTGATTAGAATATGTTTCTCAAATCATTATTTACAATACTGTAAAGCTTTTATGTCATTTCCACGCATGAAACTTTCTTCCATATTTATTGAACGAAGTATTAGAAATAATTGAATCATGGTTCGCACAAAATTCTACCTGTTGGTTTTCCTTTTGACTCCTTTCTCCGTCGCCCCCCCCCCCCCCTCCGCCCCTCTAGGTTCCAGATGTGATGAATCAGTCTATCAGTCTATCAGTTGTATCATATTTCGTACACAACAATAATGGACGTACCGCATTGGTTATAAACTGCTCGTGAGCTTCCGATAAGTTGATCCAAATGAATGAAAACTGTCACAGCGTACAAATATATTTCTGAGTCTTCCTATAATACTCCACGACAAACAGTTTGTCTCCGTAGTGCTACAGGTAATAAAATTATGGAGAAATCCTAGGAATACTTATGGTAATTAGAAATAGTGAAGGATTTTGTCTTTATTTTTGAATATGATCTTGTACTTACTTCATTCAACTAATGAGTGGACGTTTTATGTTTCATAAGCCTTTGTCGAAAGTGAAAATTAAAGTACAATGATCGTTTCGTCTAGTATTACAGCAATGATACCGAGCGTTAGTGAATGGTACATAACTTTTTTCTAACAGTTGATTTTAACTGATTATTGAGTTAACGTCCATAGGTAATGGTGTATAACCATGTTCTATGAATAAAAAGCTTTTGTATGCTACATAGAGTAACACTAAAATTGAAAGTAACGTTGAAACTCATTTAACGAAGTACAATTCATGTGTTATACACCTGTGAATAAGGTGAAACATGAGCGCCCAATTGTAATTTCAATTTATACAAAGAGGAAATACGTTGCTCTATGTCACTGATTTCTATTATGACACTTCACGAGCAGTTATTAATGCTATTCATCCAGTGCGCAAATACGGTTTTTTTCCAGTACAGCAAGTCGTTCGTACTATGAATATATTTTGGTGAGCATTCGCTGTTACAGGGAACAATCACAATGAGGCAAATTATTCTACTACCTCGTTTCTCATAATTGAATTACACGTTATTTTTGGGATTATTAAATATTCAGATTTATTCCACGAACTGTCGAAAAGAGATTTTATTTCACTGGCTGTTATTTGTGCTTGGAAATATCGCCTCTGGAAGAAATAGATTGCGCCTCACATCTCACACCCACACTTTTTTTTTCAAATCAGAGTTGGAGGAGATGGAGGACCGTGAAGCAAGTATTGATGGAAAAGCTTCAGCATTTTTGTTCGCCAAGAATGTAGTTCAGAAAATTGGAATTCTTTCGTTGCTACGCAGTGCTGCTCCCAATACTGCGTTCAGTATGTCGGCCAACTGAATCATCGCTCGCTGTCTTTCCTACAACTTCCATACAATGTATATTCTGGTGTACATCTACTTAATTTATTTGTTAATAATAGTTAAAAATATGCTGCAAATTAAACTTCAAGTATTCGATCTCGTAATTTATTTTCCGTTTAACTAACGCAAATGAAAGAAAAGTAATTCCAAAGAATAACGATCCAGGTACACAGATTCTTAGAAACTCACATAAGCGCGCGAGCGAGCGAGCGCGCGCGCACACACACACACACACACACACACACACACAACAAAATAATTTTGCTGGTGCTTAAAATCTCTCGACATAAAAACCCCTGATATCCCAAAACTGCTGTGTAGAGAAATGACTTCCACAACGATTTCCCAGTTGTCTTTCAAGACGCATTTACAGTGAAAGTAAAATGAACTCACAACTGGGTAATTGTCTTTGTTCTAGCAATGAGAGAAACGAGAGGAAAGCGCAACATAAATGCAGTTGAACGGAACCTATGTAGTGTACTTCGTTGAGAACAGCTGAGGATTCGTAAAAAAATTTCAGATGATTCGGATTCCACGTTACACTGTAGGCTCGTTCTCCAACTGACAATACTGCAAAGGACAAGCACTATGCGGAAATGGCAAATAATTGTGAGACTTGAACCAGGCAGTTCATCCGCACGGGATTATTTATTACTATTAACTAATAACGATAAGTACCTCAGTAGAACACATGATCGAACAATAATATAATGAAGTACACTGTTGGGAAAAGTGGCGTCTGCTTGTTACGCGCCGCTGATAAGGGTACCGTACCAACACTCCTTCAAAAGTTTGATTCATATTGGCAGAGTATCTGGGAACCACAAGGACTTCAAAACATGTATATGCGAACCCATAGTTCTCAGTCGTTTTGATGAAATAGTGTTTGGTAATATTAGTCACGCTTATATGCTTCGTATGTTCACTGCTCGGTAGTATTCAAGGATCTGCAGCCAAGCGAGTGAGTAGATATGACAGCTCCTCGGTGAGGCGACTGGTTACCCTATACAGGGTGTTACAAATAGTTACGGCCAAACTTTCAGGAAACATTCCTCACACACAAAGAAAGAAAATATGTTATGTGGAAATGTGTCCGGAAACGCTTCATTTCCATGTTAGAGCTAATTTTAGTATTTCTCTTTAAATGTAAAATGAAATAATTCGTGCATACAATTGTCAAAATACCCAATTGTTTCGTTAGTATGTACTGTACTTCCTCGATTGACCGCCAGTTGGCCCAATTGAAGGAAGATAATGTTGACTTCAGTGCTTGTGTTGACATGCGACTCATTGCTCTACAGTACTACGGATGAGGCTTCATTCCAACGTGATGAAATTGTAAATTTTCACAATCAACACGTGTGGGCTGACGAGAATCCTCACGCAATTGTGCAATCACGTCATCAACACAGATTTTCTGTGAACGTTTGGGCAGGAATTGTTGATGTCTTGATTGGGCCTCATGTTCTTCCACCTACGCTCACTGGAGCACATTATCATGATTTCATACGGGATACTCTACCTGTGCTGCTAGAACATGTGCCTTTACAAGTACGACACAACATGTGGTTCATGCACGATGGAGCTCTTGCACATTTCAGTCGACGTGTTCATACGCGTCTCAACAACAGATTCGGTAGAGGCGGACCAATTCCATGGCCTCCACGCTCTCCTGACCTCAACTCTCTTGGCTTTCATTTATGGGGGCATTTGAAAGCTCTTGTCTAGGCAACCCTGGTACCAAATGTAGAGACTCTTCATGCTCGTACTGTGGACGGCTGTGATACAATACGCCATTCTCCAGGGCTGCATCAGCGCATCCGGGATTCCATGCGACGGAGGGTGGATGCATGTATCCTCGCTAACGGAGGACGTTTTGAACATTTCCTGTAACAAAGTGTTTGAAGTGACGCTGGTATGTTCTATTGCTGTGTGTTTCCATTCCATGATTAATGTGATTTGAAGAGACGTAATAAAATGAGCTCTAACATGGAAATTAAGCGTTTTCGGACACATGCCCACCTAACATATTTTCTTTCTTTGTGTGTGAGGAATGTTTCCTGAAAGTTTGGCCGCACCTTTTTGTATCACCCTGTATAATAATAAAGCAAAATAAAAATACTAGGCGAAATTCCGATAGAAATCACTTGTAAGAGGGCACGGATATCCTGAAGAACCACTGAGCAAGACCGACAAAGGAAGAGAAAGATTACAAAAAGTGAGTGCGTACCTTCATAAGTGCGAGGTTCCTGGTACGAATTTAACTGCTGCTACTTTTTTCATTATCCCTACATTAAAAAAATATATTTTTATCACTGAGCAGTTAATTATAATTTGATAATTAATATTTTTATTTTCTTCCCGGCCGTATACGCAGAAAAACGGTCTTATGCTCAGTTGGAACATACATATGGAAATGATATAAATTCCTTTCAATTTTGTTAAGAAAGATTAATATGTTTAGATCAAGATAATGAAAACAGTAAGTGAGATCAAGATAATGAAAACAGTAAGTGATACATTCAACATTGGTGACTTCAGTGGGAATGCTAAAAGGTACCGTCAGCGAAATTGGATCCAGAGCCCTCGGCACTTACCCAACTAGTCTATACGCGAAATCTGACCACAGCGGATTCCTTAAACGCTAGGATCACACGAAGATTATTGTCAAGCCCATGTCTTTAAAACTAAATTTTCTAGAAGGAGAATAAGGAGACTTTTTGTTTACATACCGTTTGAACAAGGCTTTGTCTACCTTACATACAATATGCAGTTGGTAAGAGAAAGTACTTACGATTGTTCTTTCTTGGTGATGCCAGAATAACAAGACGAAATGGCTCAATGTTACTATGCTAAGCAGTCCTCCAATAATAGTAGAACGTCTTGTTAGAGAAGGTTGTGTATTCATTATGCTTCTGCTAAGCACTTTTAAAATACCGTAGTTGACTGGAATTTTATCAAATTAGTGAACTCGTACAACAAATAAATAAAATTAAATAATTTAGAGCTGGAAAAACCCATTTCGATGCCATGTCACTTCCATATTTAATATTCTAAGCCAGTGGTTCGCAAACTTTTGCGTACTGGGACCATCAGTATTTCTGAAAAAATGATGAAACGTTTTCATAAAATAATAATTATAAAAAGGTTCGTGTTAAAAGTCACACTTTCGTGAATTTTTAATGGTTTGTATTAAACAATTACACCAGCCCCACTCCTCACATTCGATGTGTAATTAGTTACTCAGTATTTGTTGTGTTTTACGAAATGTTGCCAGTGGACTACGGTCGGGGTTTCGAATCCCCCCTCGGGCATGGATATTTGTGCCGTCTTTAGAATTAGTTAGTTCATAAGTAGTTTGTAAGTTTAGGGACTGATGACCCCGTAGTTAGGTCCCATAAGCTTAAAAATCATTTGAATTGCCAGTGGTAATATATGTGTTACTGTGGGAACAGTTACTACGGGACTAAAGTCATCGGTTCCTATACTTACACACTAGGTAAACTAACGTATTCTACGGACGATACACGCGCCTTATGACGGTACAGATCCTATATTAACATTTGTTTTGAAGATACACGTGTGCGGGGGGGAATTCGTTGGGCGCAATCACGTGGTTGGATTGACGCCGTCGCCGTTGAAGTGGCATGGTCCATGAAGGCGGAAATCACGTGACTGGAAAAACCAAAATGACCAGTGTTCACGGAGCGGCCACTAGATGGTCCGCTATGGCGGCTAGCTTGCCGCTTTTAATAACAGCAATATTTCAAAGAAAATTAATTAATCGCAATCCAAGCGATGTACAGGGAAGCTGGTACAGTAATGTTAAAGGGAATTTTAAGACAGACAACACGACATATTTTTGTATTACTTGTGCTTCGTAATTGTTGAACTAATTAGCGATAAAAAATTTTAATAATTATCGAAAATTCAGAAATTTATAACTTATTAACAACGGAGGAAGTTTATTGCTTACTACTTTGCGCTGTTAATGCAGTAAAAATCTACGGTATTACATGAAACTTCCTAGCAGATTAAAATTGTGTACCGGAACCGGGAATCGAACCTGGGACCTTTGCTTTTCGCGGGCAAGCACTCTACCGACTGAGCTATCCCGTCACGACCCACGATGCGGCCTCACAACTTTACTTCCGCCAGTACCTCGCCTCCTACTTTCCAAAATTCACAGAAGCTCTCCTGCGAAACATGCAAGACTAGCACTCCTGGAAGATAGGATATGGTGGAGACATGGCTTAGCCAAAGCCTTGGGATGTTTCCAGAATGAAACATTTCACACTGCAGCACAGTGTCCGCTGATATGAAAGTAAAGTTGTGAGGCGGCATCGTGAGTCGTGTCGGGATAGCTCAGTCGGTAGAGCGCTTGTCCGCGAAACGCAAAGGTCCCAGGTTCGAATCCCGGTTCCGGCACACAATTTTAATCTGCCAGGAAGTTTCATATCAGCGCACACTCCGCTGCAGAGTGAATAATTACATTACGACATTACATGTCATTCTTCAGTTTCTCCCGGCATATTTGTTGCTCGAGCAGTCCATGTGTGTACTGTCGGTTCATAGTGTCCAACGGGCACAATATATCAGACATGTCGCCATCGCACTGAAGTCCTTAGGGCGGGCGGCCGTCTTACATCCCCGTCCCCCGCGAGGCGTTCATTTCGCGGTCCTTGCCGTGGTCAGCGCCCAAGCTCACGCGTCGGCGGTCGTTGAACGCTGGTGTCGGCGTCTACGACCGAGTCGCTGTACTTGCCTCACCTCTAGTCCCCAGATCGTCTTGTTTACTGAATGTCCTCTTTTTAATTAGACTCAGTGCTGGTTCCCAAGCCTCAGATTGTAGCCGCAGTCTCGGTTGACGATTGTGCGTGTCTCGATGGCCTCTGTAACAACGCTGTCGCAGTATACAGAAGTTTGTGCCAAGATCCTGGTACGTTCGTAATCCATCTCATGATTTTCGGACAAACAGATCGCAGCAACCGCTGACTTGTGAGGATATTTAAGTCGGATGTGACTCTGATGTTCACGGCAACGACCCTCTATGGTGCACACTGTCTATCCGATATAAGACTTCCCACAAGTCAAACAAGTCATATGACGACAACAATAATGTCAGGGAAACTAATACCCTGGAAATGATGCAGTATCGCTGTTTAATACTTGAATGTAGTGCAATGCTGAAGTTCATAATGCGCTGCAACATTGGCACACACAAGTAGCGTGAAGTGGAGGCGATTGGAAGCTTTCATATAGGGCCTGAGTCAGTCTCCACTCTAGGACCGACCGATGGGAGTAGACGAAAGACTTCTAGCAGCATGACCAAATAGGGACACGGGAATAAGCCACCCCTTTCCATTGGACTGCGAGTTTATAAAGAAGAATACATAGCACCATTTTTCGGCAGTTAGGGTGTTGGGAGACATGGAGGATGGTCATGTTACAATTGGCAGTCGGGAGCCATTGAAGGCGACCACGTTGAACATATGGGTCTTGAGATGTTACGTTAAGTATTGCACATGACACGTATTTGTATGAAGGCAGAAATGACGAAATGTAGTAAACAATGTTATATATTTAAAAAAATATATGCTCTACACTGCAAGGAGGAAGTACCCAATCACAACAGCCTCATCCACTGATTGTGAACGATCCAGCGACCAGAGTATCCACTGCAGATATTGGGACACACATCTGAAGACACAAGGTTTGTGGCTTCCAGACAACATGTGACGGGCTTGGACCTCTCCAACTGCAGGCCTCGTGTGTACAGTTACTCTACCACAACCAGAGACTGGGGCATGAAAAGAGAGTGTTGCAGCTTCTTCCAGAAGGCAAACGTAAGTTTATGTCATTGCAATGCTGTCAGATTTAAAATTCCCAACGAGCTTATACTTTTACTACTATGAAGTGGACAACTTTATTGTCTGTGTTGGGGGCTAGAAATATAACGGCGAACGCCATAGTTCGCGCACATTCTACGAAACTGACATTTAAATCTCTAACATCTCCGCATTCATAATATGTCGACGTTTTGTATCAAGTAGACACTACGCAGAATATGAAAATATTATGTAAGAAACAGATCAATAAGTATTATGAAATATAAGAATCATAACTCATAACATAAATACTGAGTGAAGTGAAAGTGCCAAAGTGCTTCTTCACAACGTAAAATCATCACATATTCATCAAAACGACGAACTGTCAAAAATACACAGATGTTTTGTGAGATAAAGAACTACAAATACAACTACATGTGGTATTACGACAGTATAAAATAAATATCCCACTGATGATGCTGCAACGGCAGCGAAACATGTTTGGGAGGAAATAAAAACAATTGTGTTAGCTCAAGGCAGATAATACTTAAAAAGAAAATTTATAACAATTCATTATTGGCATGTATGCCATCGTAGTAATATTTTACTAGGTATGGTGAAATTGATAATCACGGTTAAAAAAGTACTGAGTGCAAGATTACGTTAAATTAGATGAATAATATTTTATATCTAAATGACACTACTCATAGTTTGTTAATATTACGTCAGAAGCAGAGCAATCAATATTAAGAGGTATAACACTTCTTCATTGGCGTGTGTGCCATCATCAACGGAGAGATTGCCGCGGTGGAGTAGCCGAGCGCTCTATGCGCCTAGTTGCGGAGCGCGCGGTTGCTCGCCGCGGTGGTTCGGATCCTCCCTGGGGCATGGGTGTGTGTGTTGTCCTTAGGTTAGTTTACCTTAGTTTACGTAGTTTGTAAGCTACGGACTGATGACCACGCAGTTTGTTCAAAATGTTCAAATGTTTGTATAGTCTATGGGACTTAACTACGGGGTCATCAGTCCCTAAACTTACAAACTACTTATGAACTACTTACGAACTAGGACGGCACAAATATCCATGCCCGAGGGGGGATTCGAACCCCCGACCGTAGTGGCCGTGCAGACCGTGACTGGAGCGCCTTAGTCTCCTCGGCCACCGCGGCCGGCCACGCAGTTTGGTCCGATAGATTTATAAACATTTGAACGGAAAGATTCAGATGTTCTTTCTTCCCGCGCGCTATTCGAGAATGGAATGGAAGATGAATAGTATATCTGTCAGCCACTTAAATGAGATTTGTAGAGTATCCCATGTAGATGCAGATAGTAATGCTTTACTAGACATGTGTATGTTGGAGAAAGTATTTGTGGATTTCCAGTGGGATGGGAAATGAGGTTATAAATTGATAAAATGCTTAAAGTTTAAATTGAATTATGAATCTAAACTACATTAGTCTCATTAGGTTGTCGTCATCACTTTGGTAACAAAATTCCAATAAACATCATATTTAAAAAGCCAGTGTTAAGAAGTGCAAGCCACACTGACAGTCGGGAGTATATGCAGTTCCCACAAACCATTTGTTGGCACAAAAGATGTACAATCATTCATGTCTCCATGCAAGCTTATTTGCGCATTCTAAAAAAGCAGTTCTCGCCAGCGGTGTAGTTTCTGCAGGACGCTATTCTCTAGATACATTTGCCTCTTATGACTCTCCCTCCCTGTAACACGTGGAGCTGTACTACGACACTAGTGACCTTGAAATGGTTCAGAAAGATTATATACACTCTACTTACGAGCTGGCTTAGTGGAAACCAAATAGTTCACTCTCGGGTCTTTGTGGTCTTAAGACATGTGAACTACTTACAGCTGAGGAACTTTACCTACCAAAACATCGTCCACAAGACACAAGTCGGGCGTTTATGTTGGCCTGTAATCAATGATAGAAACTGTATTTTATAGAACATCAAGTTTGGCCTAACGCTTTATGATGTCAGATGTTCACAAACTGGGAAAGACGGGAGAACAGAGCAGCTTTTTCCGTTGCATGTTTTACGAAAGTTACGGGAGAGTTTGTTCAAGTGTTAACATCCACGGATGAGACCATTTTCAAGTCATTGCCTCTCGCTTACTTTGGCACGAAGGTACATTTCGACAGACTTGACAATAACTTGGGTGGATTTCAATCCCTATCTCCAGGGAGCCCGAGTACACTTCAACGTATGTAAGTCGTAGGGCCTCTGTTATAACCAGTTACTGTAGCTTTTGAAACCCTACAGGAGGTGTAGGGACCTTAAGGGCATCAATGTCATTTACTCACAATCAGCGGCAAATTTATAAATCCACCCAGTTTTCGGTAGGTTTTTTTCCTTTGAGGTGTTTAATTTTATAACTCATTTATATTGGTTTGCCTTGCGGAAATAGGAGGAAGTTCCTATATGGTGGAAGTTCTGATAATTATGGGTAGCTGAGTATGTCGCTTTCTTGGTACTGTACCCTGTAGCTCGTTCCGAACAGCGGTAACAGGTAATTCTGATATGACGTTGTCATTTTGGTTGTGACGCTGTAAACTTCAGATTCTCCACTTCAATTTTGGGATTGTGGGTAAGATAAAAATGTTCTTCAAATTTCTACGCGAAACTCTGCACATCCGAAACAATAATTTGGTGTGAAGAAGGACTATATTACTAAATCATTATAGTTTGTATGTTTATTCAAATCTGTAACAAAGAAATCCGAAATTAGGAAACATATTTCAGAAAGCTATAATTTATATGTTTTAATACTTTTGCCAGTTGTAATGCTTTTGTAATGAATGAGTAAATATTAATAATTTTTAACAATCACTGCATTTAAATATTCTCTACTAACAGTGTAGCTCATTTACAATCGTTTAATGACTGTTAATTTACGTTTCACAAATGGTACCTAATTTTAGTGCAACTTACCCTATTAATGGTTTTAAAATACATGCACAATTTTAATAAATCACATCGTTAAATTAAAATTGTTTTTAATTACAAGAAAATAGTCTCCCTCTGTTTCATGTCTGCTACGGAAACGGTCTAAATAGTTTCAGTCCCTTGCGTATTTTTTAATTTCCCATTCTACATTTTGAAGGCGTGTATGAATTACGAAGAGGTTTAATTTAGTACCATACATGGGTTTCGTAATCTTCTCCTGAACGGCACACCGTATCCATCTACGTATTTTGATCCTGTCAATGTTACATTTTCACTTAGTCATACAAGCGACGTAATGGCAACTGACAGCCCACTGCGTAAATGGTGAGAAAATATCGATAACGATTATATACATGCATTGGTAGTGTGCTATGGATCATCGTGTGCGAGTTATGGTAATTACTCCATTGTGTGTATGTGAATTTGGGCCATATTAGTCAGTTTCTTGCAAATCAATCCAATAACACCGGAATTTTTTTGACTTTTTCCATTTATGTTTGTTTCATTTTATCTCAAAACCAATTATATAAACAGAAAACGGTGTGAGAATTATTATTCAATTTATAATTTTCAAAATAAATAGTTGTTGTCAACGAGCAGCTGTAATGTCCAAATTAAAATATGATACTAATCATACATTCAAATTTATAAGTATTATAACATGACATTCACATTCTATAACACCAAAGTGAATACGATTCTAACGAAACATTTTTATGTTCTCATTAATCCCTTCTGCACTGCTACCTAGCATTCTCGTTTGATATTTGAGTTCTTTCGAAAACATGAAGTAGATTCAGCGACACTATTTCCATATGGCAGCGTGAAATTTTGTGGGTAAATGAATGTTAAAATGTTTGTAGAGCTTATGGGACTTAACTACGGGGTCATCAGTCCCTAAACTTACAAACTACTTATGAACTAGCTAATACTAAGGACGGCACAAATATCCATGCCCGAGGGGGGATTCGAACCCCCGACCGTAGTGGCCGTGCAGACCGTGACTGGCGCGCCGCAGAGCGCTCGGCCACCGCGGCCGGCGGTTAATGAATGTTAATAAAGAAAAACAGAAGAAATTTGTATGTATTTACCGCGTCGCTTGAAACTGTCTTCATATCAAAGTCAGCGGATGTTAAATAACTAAAGAAATAAAAAGTGTTACAGACTACCACAATATACTAAGAAAGACAATTGAAATGAAAGTAGTGGAATTCGAAATCGTTATACGGTTGTCAAATCGCCTGCATTTTAACCGAAATAGTGCCCGTCAGGCAGTCAGTAAAGAAAAGGCACAACAGCGTAAATGTGAAGAAGGAGGTGATGGTTACACAGGTGAGTGACGGTGAGAGATTTTATAGCCTCTGGCGGAGCACCCTCGGCTCCGTCGTGCAGCCGACAGCTTACAAGAGGCGCAGCGAATTCAGATGAAGCCTGTTGATCGATCCGTGGTCCCAGGTGTGTCCGCTGTTCCAGAGAGGGGAACTTGCGCTCTGCCCTGCACGGCCTCTGCAGCCGGTGGCCGCCTTAATCACCCCTCAAGGAAGCCACGCAGATCGCACTCATTTACCAACCACCTGGCGACTTACGCTAACTTTCCTTTTGGCATCTCTTCATTGTCGTCATCGTTTGTAAGCACTTTCTTTTCTTTTAACGACATTGATATCCATCGAGCAGTAGGTGGTTTACTTTGCATCAACGCTATGTGTACTTTGCCCAACAAACTAAACTTGTGAAAATTAGCAAAGAACTTCCGAATATCCAGTGAAGCATGGAATCGCATATAGTCATTGAAAACGACAACCTACCAGAAGAACAAAGATTTAAAAAACATCGTGTATTGCAGCAAATCTTTAATCCCTGATATCCCTCCCTTCCCCCCACCCAAAAAAAAAAAGGGTCATATGTAACTTTCGGCAGCTTCGCATAAAACTGTGACCACTGAAATACCAATAACACAGTGCTAAATCGAAGCCAAAGAAACGGATGTGATAATATTGAGCTTTATCGTCATAGGTTCGCTGCGGTGGAGTGGCCGAGTGGTCTAAGGCGCTTTCCTGTGAAACGCGCGGTTGCTCGCTGTTGATTGTCCGAGTCCTCAATTGGGCATGGGCGTGTGTGTTGTCCTTAGGTTAGTTTAGCTCTGTTTAAGTAGTTTGTAAGCGTAGGGACTGATGGCCAAAGGAGTTACGTCTCATAGATGTACAAACATTTGAAAATTTTTGTCATACGCCCCTAAGCGCAGAATAAACATCAAATTTTGCCACGGAATTAATAAAAAAAGCATGATTTATTCATTTTAGAAAACAAACATCGTGAAACAAGGTAAAAAGTACAGAGAAATTTCCTTACCGATAAAAGTCGACCACTGTAAGTAACAAGTGCTTTGTTTTAGCACTAAAATTAGTAAATGAGGTCCGTGTGAATTACTGGTTACTCCCTGCTATAAAGCCTTGTTCCCTGGCCCAAACTGAGAACTGACTCGTTTCAAATTACTTCAATAACAGGAAGTTAATACTACAGTGGTCAATATACATAGCAGTTCATACGTTATTCCACAGACATTAATAAGCAAGCCACCACAATTGAAGTTATCTTAGAAAGGTGGCTAAGAAAACATTTATGGCGCAACGGAATTTAGATATGAGAAAAAATTGCATCTGAATTAGTTCGTAGCACTTGTGAAGAACAGTATTAAATAAAAGAGGGAAGGTGCTCTAAAACTACAATTTATAGGCAACTTATGGATTATGCTGAACTTAAACTTGTTTATTCAGATAGAAAACAAGCAAAATGGGGAACCAATTTTGTTAATACAATAAAATGCATCTCTTACATGGATTAATGCAGACGGTGTCCAGCCTAAATTATACATGATTTAACGCTGCTGTGAGGAAGGATTCACAAACAACCCTCATTCTCTCACACACAAGCAATGCCACAAGAAACTAACCAAAAACAGCATGCTGAGACGAGGCGGAAGCAGGCGCCGCTATCGTAGGCGAAATTCAGCAAGTCGGAGGTAGCACAAAACACAATATACAAACACTTTGAATCTGGCTCTGGTCTGTCGTGCGTGTTTTGAGATGGTGCGTGTATATAGTCAAGTTAAATTACATCTGAATTGGACTACAAGCAAACACGCTAACGGCGACGCACGGCTACGTTACACGAACGCACTCCACTGAAGGTGAAGTGGTTGAAAGTCGGATTCATTATACAAAATCACGGTGGATTCTTAATTTGCAGTCTGTTAGAAATCGAAATAGGTACTGGTTTTGTAAGAAAAGTGGCGTGAACTCAGGCGACTAGCTGCATACCCCGGTAGTCGGAACTCGGACCCACGTGGTTCCGAAAACCGTAAAATTGAATAAATTCAGTTTCAGAAAAATAAAGAAAATTAAGTACTACATGTAACCCATAGAAATGCTTAGAATTATATACGGAAGCGAATGAAATACAGCTACACGAGATAGGGGGCGATTACAGAGACGGATGAAGTCCAGTCTAAAAAAAAAGAAAAAAAAAAAAAACACCAAAAATGACATAATTACAAAGTCGGAAAAATAAAATAAGAATTACGGCATGAAACCTATAGAAATGTTTAGAATTACATAATGAAGCTACTGAAGAAGGTTGTACAAGGCTCAGAGAGAATTACGGACAAGACAGAGTGCGTAAAATACTCTCGGTGTTCTTGCCGCGTCAAATATGGGTCCCCGCCGAGAGTATTTTACACAAGAACTACGTCGCGAAAGACTTCGTACTCATACAAGACAGAGTGTGTTCTACAAGTCGGAGAGGAAACAGCAAAATTAAAATAAGCGGCGAGAGAATATCGCGAAATATTAGTGGAAATCAGAAGGATACTAACATAGTTACTTGCCTGATGGGCATGGAACAACCAAGAGTGGAAGCTGAAGGCTTTGTTCTATTAACCAACCTCACTGAAACATAACACTCACAGAAGGAAACGAGAAGATTTTTTACATGAACTGTACACCAATCAACATATCACCTATTAGAAATTTGGCCCCACAAACTAGAAAACATTTACACACAGTTAGTACACCGCCACATGACCACAAAAGGTTTTAACATATCAGGCCATTATCAAACTGCAACTAGAATCACACACACCACGTTTATCTATTGGAAATCACTGAATTAAAAAAACGAGAACACATTTCCGCTCACAATCAGAGAAAATATTCCAAGAAAATGATTCTAAGTTCACGAATCTCAGTAAAACGTGCTGATCAGAAACAAGAGCAGAACCAACCTTACCTCAACAGACGATCAGAGCAGAATGCTCCGTCGAGCGGCCACCGGGGATAGTGCGGGAAGTCACTGGAAACCGGAAAATCCCTGAAAACAGTGGTGGTGGGGACGGACAGCGAGATTCGCGCTGGAGGGAAGGTTTGCTAACTAGCCCGCAACCAAAGGGTGTGGAAACCTCTGTGGTAGCATGAGCAGCTATCGATACTGAGCCAGAAAGAACGATGCAAAGCGAGATATCAGTCCCCACATTCAAACACCCATAGATTCTCGCACACACTTAAAAGTACAACTACTGTACATTCTCACAGGGACATTGGCGTAGCGGAAAAGGCGTACTTATGCCACATTAATTAATATAATAATAAATTTTTAACATAACAAAATAAGAAAAACCTAGCAATATTAACTAATATTTTAGAACATGAAATAAAGATGCTATTCCTCAAGCCTTGAAAAGAGTGGGGTTCAAGTTTTAACAAAATGATAATTAACAACATTAAATAAATTATAACTTTACAGAAACTATACAAAAATATATGGAAGACGACAGACAGTCGTCTTTCACCATCGGTGATCATTGAAAGTCATTACCCATTATGAAATGATTATCAGCTTAACACGTGCACGAAGTACACACATATAGGGGTTTCTGAGCGCATCTTTGTTCGTGCTATATAACCACAAGAAGATCATTTTTTTATGACCAGACGCGTTTCATTTTACTGACGTAGAACATTACTAGCGATCAGGAACGAAATGCGTCCACAACTTCTTTTAAATCGATAACTGTCTCTTTTATCCGTTCAATAGCATTCATCTTAAACTTTATAAAACAGCAATAACTATTAAATTTAATTATCATTTTAATCGAAATTATTTTGTCCCTACATTAATGTAAAGGTCAATACCGATTGGTAAGCAGCGAAAATGGGCAGAAAAGCTGCTCAGAATTTTTGCTGAAAATTACATTTGATCATTTTATTATTGAAATATATCTCGATTTAAGAAAGAAACAAAATTGTGTAACTCTTTCATTGGAGACCACTAATGATATATGATGAGAACGAAACGAAACGCGTCTGGTGATAACAAAATGTTCAGATGTTTGTAAATCTAAGGGGTGTAACTTCTGAGTTTATTAGTCCCTATGCTTATAAAGTACTTCAACTAACTTAAACTAACCTAAGGACAATTCACACATCCATACCCGAAGGAGGACTCCACCGTCCGACGGCGAGCAACCGCGCGCTCCGCAGCTAGGTGCCTTAGGGTGCTCGGCCTCTCCACTACCGCTGCGGTAACAAACGGTATCATCTTGTATTCGCATAGGTTCTGGTAATAAAATAACGGTAGCGTCTTGTAGTTGCTTAGGCTGAATCGAAATATCCTGAGTAATTGTAGAGACACTAAAGAAAATATCGTCACACAAACGCAGGAAATGAGGGTGTTAAGGTAGAGCTGAATACATTCACAACCTCAAGACACTCGAAAGATTTTGAACGACGAGGACTAAATACCGAGTGTACGTCTTAGGTAATGTTACAAACTTACGTTCAACTGTTAGATGATACTAAAATGAATGCTTTGAAACGCAAAGTGAATATAAACTAGTAATATGGTTTTGTTGACATACACGACCTACACTTCATAATAACTAAGTGACGTAATAGAAATCCCTGAAGGTGACAAATGCGTGTATTTTGACGCCTCACAGAACCTGCCTCACTGTCTCAAATATTTCTACTTCCTGTTGTAAATTAATACAGAAATTTCGGATTCTATAAATTAGTTGTCATTTCCTACTTTCCGCTGTATCTTACACCTCATGTATCACAGCTAAGATTAAAGCAAGTGCGACTATACATATTGGGATATGTACGGTTCTGATTTAGAAGTTTTGTTCGATGTTATCTTAGGGTCTAATCGTACACATCAGCTTTCATGCCCAAGCAGCTACCTTAGTTGCGGATATTACCTGATAGAGGGAAACAATAAGCTACCATCCAAACCAGAGTTTGTAGAAATTGCATGACGTATTCAAAAGTTGTTTTTTTTAAGAAGGATGTTTCCATCTTTTGATATAGTAGTCATAAACATTTGTAATTTTTGAGATATTGAAATTATTTTTAGAACCATGAGATGTTCGTAATTATAACGACATTTTAGATGTGTTATGTTGATAGTAAAAATTGCTATAGATTATTTTATTTTATTCTGAACTACTGGCGCGTGTAACCCTCAGATGTCCTCCAGAAACACATTTTAAGAAACTCTCGGCTAACAGCACTAATTAGTGTTGAGTACAAACCATGGGCCTTTACGCAAAATCCTGACCGGCAATCGGTTTAACTTGCTATTTCTACCTAGGCTGAATGACAGCTGCTCCAACCAACGGATGTGGTCCACTGCTAGTAGTTTATCTTTCGAAACAATACCATTACTAATTGCGCGACACGTCCGACATTACTTCGGTACAGTCACACATTCAGTTCGAAAAATCATCGTGTTTATGAAACACTATAAAAATGGCAATAACACTGAAAATGGCACTGTCCGTAATGAAACCGAGCTAGATGATGTAATAGTAACATATCGTACCCGCATTTGGGAGAAGAGTTGTTCACACCCCTGTCCATGCATTAGCAATTTAGATTTATCGTGACTTGCGTAAATCACTCCAGATAAATGCCAGGATGGTTTCTTTCAGAGGGTCCGGCCGATTTTCATCTCCAACCATGACAAAAATTATCCGAATGGGGGCTTCATCTGTAACAACCTTGATGTTGATGGGACGTAAAAAACTAGTACTGCCTCCTTCTACTTATTATGTTCATAGTGAATGGAATCTCAGTATTAAGTCTCGAAATACTCTGTTCTATCAATAAGTTTGAATCTGGTTTCCGGGCTGAGAGTCAAACCTGGATTTACCGTTTTGATATAGCGCCTGCCTTAAAGTTTTTCTTTCATTTATTTACTACTTCATTTTATTGTTTTATGTGATTACACTTACACTAGGCAGACAGGAATGGAAGCAGCGAAATTCAGGCTGGAGAAGACACAATGGGTAGGAGTCGAATCCTGTGGCCTGGCCAGGATATCTCCCCTATCCCATCGCTGAACTGGTACGAAGGCAACACAGCTGTTGATCAATCACACTTTCAAGAAAAACGGGATAATCTGCTGTTCATAGCTTGTGCAACAGGTTTATAGACAAAATAATGTATCATGAGTCCGAGGAAACTTGACACCAAGTTGACAGAGATTAGGTACGAAAACAATTTCCCCTCCTCGAAGTTTGCAGGCACAGTAATAAATTATCATTGACCACGATCTTGGTGACAATATGTTGTACAAAAGGTGAGTTATTTATCAACAAATGAACACTGTTAGGACATAATGTCCAAACCATTCATCTGATACTTGTTAAATAGTAACCATTTCGCTTTTAGGTGCCGAACTTCTGCGATCCTTAAACGACATCATTAGTTATTACATCTAAGTCCCTAAAAACTGAATACTACAATTCATACTTGAACCGTATATCTCTCGCTCTTTCGGCTCAATAAAATATCAGACCCTTATGAATCCGCAGTTTTGGGTAACGAGACAACCAACCCAGGAGAAGTGTAGCGCACTACCGAACCTAGGCAGTACTCCCATTCATTGCCAGTCGCTGTATCAACGGCGGTCTCAGCAAGGTGGGAGACGTTTAACATTAACTGTGTACGACAAAGTTATAGGTTGTCAAGGGAGTTAAACACACTGCCGGAAAAACTAAGTACACCTTCTTAGAGTTTTCCAATTCACTCAAGATATATTGTTGAAACTCTGCTTATGGAGTACATAAAATGATTATATTTGCAGATGAATAGCTCAATTCTGTCTGACGTACCACGTGCTATACATGCTGAATCACCCACATTAGTACTTGGTGTAGCCCTGACGGCGGCAATGAAGACGTGGATTCTGGCATCCGTCTGATATTACAGATAGGGAAAATTGTATTTTGTTCGGTTATTCCGCACTAGGACCTATTCACGGGGAATCGAGTGTTGACGAATAGTACGAGTCGGCCCATCATATCCCACACATGCTCTATTGGAGACTCGTCAGGAAATGATGCTGTCCAGGGAAGTAGCTGCACGTCTAGTAGCGGACATTGAGTTTCACGGCAGGGTGTAGGCGTGCATTATCCTGTAAGGAACTACACATCACCTCTCTGTTGCAAGAATGTCGAAAGAAAGGGCCATACAACAATCTGCACGTACTGACCGTTGGTCGCGATCCCTCTGCAAACACCAGAGGAGAACGAGTGTTGTAGCTGATTAGGCATGAGTTGGTGCCAGTGTATCTTGGACGAATGCATGCTACTAGACAGTGCTTCTCACGTCTACGTCGTTTGCGCAGAGGAAGATCAAATGGATGCACTCTGCACGGCAGCTGCTAATCCATTACTAATTACTCATTGCGTCAATTCTTCTATTCTATTTCACATGATCACATTCGGCCACGACATCTAAAAGAGAGAGAAAAAGAAATGAGAGTGTTGGCTTCGAACACAGAACGCAAATCTTAAACGCTTATACATTTTGCCTCCAAACAGCTATTGTAACTGTCGCCCTAACAGATAAGCTGATTTGACAGATATAGAAAATACGAACTTTCCATCGTTATTTTTCATCGAAAATATTTAATGTACGTATATTTTTCTTTAAAATGAAGTTTTCACCTTTCATATTTCCGATATGTAAATATCTGGGTTCTTTTCGAAAAACTAAGATACCGTAAACGCATCTAATTTCAAAATGTTTACACTATCAGACTTCACAAAATTCTATTCTACTCTTATATAGAAATTGTAAATGAAATTTTCATCACAAAAAATATAAGCAGAAAAGTGACGGGTGTCTAATAACGTTCTCTAACACTGCTAAACGCACATATAGCTTCGTCTTCCCGGTGCTATGTAACGTCACCAGAGCTTCAGTGAATTACAGAGCGTTTTCGATCACATGACCTAATCTTCAAATTTACTTTTTCTGAGCTATAACTTCAGAAAAATAGCAGATGTTTTGCAAGAATAGTGACCGAAAGTGCTAACTGGACGTTATACTCACTCAGAATAACAACAATTCCAACCATATTTTTAACATAGGAAAATAGCCTATTTGGTCGCGCTTCTACGGCGATACACGTTCGACGGCATGCAGTATCCAGATGCAAGAACCCTCTTTGAACACACACTAGCGTACCATGCCAAAATTATCTGTTGTTAGAGACTTATTATGCATAACAAAGTCACTCACTGTACTACATACTTCACCTTTTTTTTCAATTGATTTGTATTTAGTTTCTTCCACATTATCTCCACTGACATAATAAAGTATTAATGATATAAAATTACTATCAAAATCGAAGTTAAAAGGAGTGAATAATATGCAGTAGTGTTTCTTAGCGTTATAAACCTAAGAGAACCGCTGAGGAGCCGGCATGTACCTACTAATTTTCAAGGCAGTGCCCCAGCATCGCTGTAACATTCAGTAATTCATAATGCAATAAAGCATTTGGATTCTAGGCTCAGGAAACTTGACGTTATATATGTATTTTTGTGGTATAGATGATTGTGCTGGTTGCTTGTAAAGTGCGATGTTGTATTTATATTTTTATGAATGGACATGAAAGTTGGAGGCAGCACAGAGGCTATTGTGCTCAAACAACACGGAGAGGGGAACTTCTGCATCCTACAGACGGATCCGCATTAACGCTGCAGTGCCCTCTGTGTCGAGTTTTGTTGTTTAACCCAGGACATTGACGTAGAGGCCGGTTAATTGTATACCTCCTATACTACTTTCATCGTCGTCCAAATATTTTTTATATACATATAACGTATCTCTTCCAGTGGCGTGCCCTACATAGCAGACACAACACACGGTACGCATGTATATAATTAAGGCGAAGACGATTCATCCTTTCTTGAATGCGGACGAAATGCTTGGAGTAATGAGTGAATATGGTTCAAAAAAAATGTTCAAATGTTTGTTAAGCTTATAGGACTTAACTACGGGGTCATCAGTCCCTAAACTTACAAACTACTTATCAACTACCTTATTCTAAGGACGGCACAAATATCCATGCCCGAGGGGGGATTCGAACCCCCGACCGTAGTGGCCGTGCAGACCGTGACTGAAGCGCCTCAGTCCCCGCGGCCACCGCGGCCGGCGAGTGAATACGGGTAACGGCTATGGTATCCCACGCAATAGCGCAGTAGTGGTTCATACTATGTGCAAGTGCTCTGTAACCAAGGAAAAAGGTTGATTTTTCATACATCAAAAACAAAAAACACGATGCCAGGTTTACAAGGAACCGCTTGAGCAAAAGCACAACTATCCCCTCCACCCTCCCAAAAAATTGGTGTTCAATTGTAAAGGTGCGAAACGTCTTACAAACAAAACTGTGCCGCTTTGAAATAATGTAAACATTCATAGATGCGATGCGTCATCACCTCTCCCTAATAAAAACAAGGCTGTGCCCTCAGCAGGAAAGATGATACTCACCATCTTTTTCAACGTCCAAGGTCCGATGCTCATCGAATTCTTCGACACGCAAGAACCATTAACATTGACGCGTACTGGGAGAAACTCCGTAGCCTACTCACTTCTATCGAGAGCTTACGGCGTGGGCTGCTCGCGGAGGTAGTGATTCTGCTCCATGAAAACGCGCGTCCAACACGTCTCCAGAAACACTTAAAGTGTACTGGCTAAGTTCAAGTGGGGGGCAGTTTGAGTATCCGCGCTGCAGCCGGGACATGTCGCCCTGTAACTTCCATCTGCTAGATCCGCTAAAACGAAAAGCATCTGAGATGAAAACACTTCTACTCGGACGAGGAACTGAAGGACACAGTAGAGGAATGACTCTTGCCACAGCCACGGGGACTCTGGGAAAAGGGAATCCTTCGGCTCATTGAACAGTCGAATAGTTGTGCATAGGCCTCTGGTGATTACTTTTAAATAAAGACTTCATTTACGCCCATAGTGTTGTTTCGTACCTTTTCATTTGAACACTCCTCGTATATAGTAGGGAGGATGACATGGGGATCGAGTCCTGGCTCGGCACAAATTTTCACCAAATGTTTAAATGTTTGTAAATCTATGGGACTTAACTACTGTGGTTATCAGTACCTAGGCTTACAAACTACTTAAACTAAGCTAAGGATAAACACACACACACACACACACACACGCATATGCCCGAGGGAGGACTCGAACCTCCGACGGCGAGTAACCGCAAGCTCTGCAACGAGGCGCCTTAGAATTCTCGGCCACTCACCCGCGGCAAATTTTCACCTTCCCCCATGTGTTTAATTCAGTTCCAACGAACACATAATATCTTAAACTCCTTTGCATATCAAATAATTTTCTTGAACAGGATTCGAAACTACTGCATCTGAGACGAGCGTCAACGCACGAACTACTCAGTAGCTACCAGAGTACAATTTTAAAATTTAAAATTTTGCATGTGTGTTTGTGTGTGTGTGTGTGTGTGTCTGTTTGGAACGTTTTTATTATTATTATTATAATTTTTTTTTTTTTTTTTTTTTTTTTTTTTTTTTTTTTTTTTTTTTTTGTTGTGAAGCGGGTGCCTGCTTTTAAAATAAAATGCGAATGAAAACTGTAGACTTTTACCACATTAAATAGTAAGAAGGTAAAGAGTAGTTGGGTTTGACGTCCCACCCGTAAACAACGAGAATATTGTGGAGCCTTACCTTTTCCCGGCGTAATGAATGTTGAAACAACTTACGGGTATGCTGCCGGGTGACGTCGTCGACAACCGCCGATATTTCGACAGAAGGACACCCTGCCATTTTCAATGAATGACAGTGTGTCGTCCTATCGAAATATCGTCGGTTGTCGACGACGACGTCACCCGGCAGCATACCCGGAAGTTGTTTGAACAACGAGAATATTAGTGACCGATCCTAAAGTAGGGTTTGTCACGATTATGGAACTCACTACTCATATATTGCTCAGGCAGGACTTGTCTCAATTTTATCACTGATTATGAATACAAAGTGTAACAAAGAACTGGAAATTGTACCGATTCCGTAATTCGAACCTACGCCATGCTGCTTACGAGACAGATGTCCTCCCCGAATGCGACACCAATGCAAAACAGCAAGCAAAGCGTCATCAACTATTCACGAACATCTCCTTCCAAACACAATACATTGGAAAGCTTCTAAAATTACAATAATAATTAAAAAGAGGACACCAAGATGTGTGAAGTGGAATTGGGTTTCTTATTAGGGAGTTTAGGGTGGGAGACGTATTTGAGTAATCCGAGCAGTTGCATTGGCAGTTCTACCTTCGCGGCGCAATCGCTAAGAGCATCTGCCTAATAAGTAGGAAGACACAAACCGTGTGGCAAATTTCATTTCAAAGTTCCAGTCTGTAATCATTGCTTATGGAGCAATTAACTCTGAACTAGATCCGATATGAAGTACTACTACCCACCATTTTTTGGAAACCTAAAATATTGTATATTGAAATAAAAAATTTCCTTTGTCATTTTTACTCTGACGAATGACCAACAACACTCACAAGGAAACTGCTGCAGCTTAACCGGCTAAATGATTTTAAAATACGGAGGGGTTGTCAGTTACATTAGCTTCCAATATCATTTATCTGTATAATTGTACGTTTGTGTGAAGTCGAAGTTCGATCGCCTACGACTCTACAAAAGAAGTCATCGCCGAAAAGTAGCGTGTAACTGACAAATAAGACCAGCTCTTTCAAAGATTCATAAATTAGTTGTTACTTGACAAAAAACTAAATGGTTGCTGTAAACAATATACGTTAACAGATACAGTACTTACAGCGTCAAATTCATAAGAGACGTTTCTGTATTTTCCTAAGTTCTCGTCAAATTCGTCACTGATGTCCATGTAGTGTTTATTAAACGTCTTTCTCATTTGTGCATACTATTTCATTTCACTGTGTTCTAATCACTTCATTGAAATTCTGCATGTCATCTTTTATAAAATAACGCAATATTTATGAGTGTTGTGAATCTATCACTCGCGATTTTCTCTTTCACGCTATAGTTCTCTTCGACTTGTAAAATTGCAGTTTTAAAATTCGGTGGCTGAAGAAATCAATTGTACTTAGTTACATTGTTTAGCAGAAACATTGTAGTCATAGGCTCTAAAAACGATACATCTCCGCAACTGAATATGATTTGTATTCGGTTTTAGCTGTTCGAGCGCAGACACAAAGTAAGACAATTTGATTTGTTGGCTTCATTATTGAAAAGGGATAACCGCGGTGGCGTACCCTAGCGCTCTGAGGCGCTATGCTACGATGCGCGAAACCGTTCCCCGTCGGGGGTTTGAATCCGCCCTCGGGAATGTATGTTTGTGTTGTCTTTAGCCGCTGTGGAGTAGCCGAGTGGTCTAAGGTGCCTCGCTGCGGAGTGCGCGGTTGCTCGTCGTCGGAGGTTCGATTCCTCCCTGGGGCATAGGTGTGTATGTGTGTTGTCCTTAGGTTAGTTTACCTTAGTTTAAGTAGTTTGTAAGCTACGGACTGATGACCACGCAGTTTGGTCCGATACATTTACAAACATTTGAACATTTTGAGCATTTGTTGCCTTTAGTATAAATTAGTTTGTAACTTTAGGAACTGATGACCCCGCAGATAAGTCCCGTAGCCGCGGCGGAGTGGCCAAGCGTATTGAGGCAGTATGCTCCGCTGCGCTAGGCCGCTCCCCTCGGGGGTTCGAATCCCCCCATGAATGTTTGTGTCGTCCTTAGTATAAGATAGTTCGTAAGTAGTTTGTAAGTTTAGAGACTTATGACCCCGAAGTTAAGTCCCTTAACCTTAACAAACGTTTGAACATTTTTGTAAGTCCCATAAGCTTAACAAACATTTGAACATTTTTGCAAAGGGATATGGTGAGTTAATGAAGAGGATATTTCAGCTTGTTTATAACGTATCTTTCTGAATTTTATTTAGTTACGCAAGAATTAAGTTAGATGCACTGTTCTCTTATATCTCAGTAGTTACGATATCTTCAAGAACGAAGAACATCTCATAACAGAAGGGTCCATAACATACACTTAAGCGCCAAAGAAACTGGTGCACCTTCCTAGTACCTGCGTTGCCCCGCGAGAACGCAGAAGTGCGGACGCCGGCCGCGGTGGCCGAGGGGACTGAGGCGCTTCAGTCACGGTCTGCCCGTTCACTACGGTCGGGGGTTCGAATCCCCCCTCGGGCATGGATATTTGTGCCGTCCTTAGTATTAGCTAGTTTGTAAGTAGTTTGTAAGTTTAGGGACTGATGACCCCGTAGTTAAGTCCCATAGACTTTACAAACATTTCAGAAGTGCGGAACACGCCGTGGCATGCTGGGGGAATTGACACCATGCGCTCTGAAGAGCTGTCCATAAATCAGTAATAGTACGAGGGGCTGGAGATATCTTTTGAACAGCACGTTCCAAGGCATCTCAGAAATTCACAATAATGTTAAGATCTGAGGAGTTTGTTGGCTAGGTGAGGTGTTAAAACTCAGATGAGTATTTCTGGAGGCACTATGTAGCAATTCTGAACATATGGCGTGTCGCATTGTCCTCCTCGAATTGCCCAAGTCCGTCGTAAAGCACAATGGACATAAATGGATGCAGGTGATCAGCCAGGAAGCGTACGTACTTGCCACCTGTCACAGTCGTATCTAGATGTATCACTCCAACTGCACACGTTCCTCACCGTTACAGAGCTTCCACCAACTTGACTGTTCCTTGATGGCGTGCAGGTCCCATGGATTCATGAGATTATATCCATAACCGTAGTCGTCTGTCCACTCGATACAGTTGTAAACGAAACTCATCAGATCAGGAAACATGTTTCCAGTCATCAAAACAGTTGTTGAGGGGCCCAGCCGAGGCACAAAGCTTTGTAATTATTGATATGGAGTCTGTTCATTCGGACATGTCCGAAATAACCGACACCATTTGTTGATATTAACGGCCATAATTTTACGAATTGAGATCATTGTAACATTTTGACCGTTTTCGTGCGTTGAAATTCAACGGCGAAGTTTAAAATTTTTGCTGGACCGGGACTCAAACCCAGATTTCCGACTTTGGGCCAGCGGTTGCCTTAACAAATTAGGCTATCGCGGCATGCTTCCCTTCCAACCCAATTTCTCAACTTCTAGCCCCCTGCTAAATTTAACATTTAATAAATCATTCACGCAGGAGAACCGTGCAAACATACTTTCATTTGATGGTCGCACTAGCTCTCGAATGAAGGACTTATTAGTAGGCATAGATCGCGTACAGAAGCAGCTGAGAGAATTGACAAATCTCCAGGTCCAGATAGGGTACCTGTCCGGCTTTACATAGAGTACTCGGAGGCATCTTTGATCCAGCGCTAAGTATCAAGAGACAGGATAATACAGATGTAACTCCCGTGTATAAGAAAGGCTATAGAACAGACACACAAAATTACAGACCCGTATCATTAACATCAGGTTGCTGTAGAATTCTTGAACATATTCTCAGTTCTAGGATAGTAAATTTCCTTGAGACGGAGACATGCCTCATCCCGGCTTTAGGAAGTATCGATCGTGCGAAACCCAGCTTGCCCTTTTCTCTAATGACGTCTTCTGTGATAAGGATGAAGCGCATCAGGCAGACTGCATATTTCGAGATTTTCGAGAGGCATTTACATCTACATGTGATACTCTGCAAATCACATTTAAGTGCCTGGCAGAGGGTTCATCGAACCACAATTATACTATTTATCTTCCATTCCATTCTCGAATAGCGCGCGGGAAGAAAGAACACCTGAATCTCTCTGTTCGAGCTCTGATTTCTCTTATTTTATTCTGATGATCATTTCTACCTATGTAAGTGGGAGTCAACAATATATTTTCGCATTCGGAGGAGAATGTTGGCGATTGGAGTTTCGCAAGTAACCCACGCCTCAGCGATAAGCGCCGTTGTTGTAATGATTCCCATCCCAGATCCTGTATCATTTCCGTAACGCTGTCTCCCCTGTATCGCGACAATACGAAACGAGCTGCCCTTCTTTGGACTCTTTCGATGTCCTCCGTCAAACCCACCTGATAAGGATCCCACACTGGGCTGCAATACTCCAAAAATGGACGGACAAGCGCAGTGTATGCAGTTTCTTTAGTAGTTCTGTTGCATCTTTTAAGGGTTCTGCCAATAAAACGCAGTCTCTGGTTCGCCTTTTCCACGATATTATCTACGTGTTCTTTCCAGTTTAAGTCTGAAGTAATAGTGATTCCTAGGTATTTTGTGGAGTTTACGGCCTTCACATTTGATTGATTTATGTTGTAAACAAAGTTTAACGGATTTCTTTTCGTACTCATGTGGACGACTTCACACTTCTCATTATTTAGAGTCAATTGCCAATTTTTACACCATACTGACATCTTATTCAGATCGTTCTGCAGTTGGTTTTGATCTTCAGATGATTTTACTAGACGATAAATGACGGCGTCATCTGCAAACAACCTAAGAGAGCTACTTAGATTTTCCCCTAAATCATTTATGTAAATAAGGAATGGCAGAGGACCAATAACACTACCCTGTGGAACGCCCGATATCACCTCTGTTTTAGTCGATGCCTTACCATCGATTACTACGAACTGTGGCCTTTCTGACAAGAAATCCCCTATCCAATTGCAAATTTGGGGCGATATGCCATAACCACGCAATTTGATTAAAAGCCGTTTGTGAGGTACGGTGTCAAAAGCTTTCTGGAAATCAAGAAATACGGAATCGATTTGCGAACCTTTGTCGATAGCACCCATCACTTCGTGTGAATATAGAGCTAGTTGTGTTTCGCATGAACGATATTTTCTAAATCCGTGTTGACCTTGGGTCAATAGATCGTTCTGTTCGAGATAATTCATAATATTTGAATACAGGATATGTTCCAAAACCCTGCTGCAAATTGACGTCAATGAAATAGGCCTGTAGTTTAGTGGGTTACTCCTACTGCCTTTCTTGAATATAGGTGTGACCTGTGCAACTTTCCAATCTTTTGTTACAGATCCTTCTATGAGAGAGCGGTTGTATATGACTGTTAAGTAAGGAGCCATCGCTTCAGCATAATCAGATAGAAATCTAATGGGTATACAATCCGGACCAGAAGACTTGTTCTTATTAAGTGATTTTAGTTGCTGCACTACTCCGATGATATCTACTTCTATGTTACTCATTACGGCATCTGTTCGTAATTCGAAATCTGGAATATTGGTTTCATCTTCTTTGGTGAATGAGTTTCTAAAAGCTAAGTTTAGTAACTCTGCTTTAGTAGCGCTGTCATCGGCAGGATCGCCATTACTATCACGTAGTGAAGGTATTGTTTGTGACTTTCCCCGAGTATATTTAACATATGACCAAAATCTCTTTGGGTTTTCAGTCAAATTACGAGAAAGAGTTTCGTTGTGATAAATGTTGTAGGCATCTCGCATTGAAATCCTCGCCAAATTTCGAGCTTCTGAGTACAATCGCAAATCCTGGGGATTTCGTGTTCGTTTAAATTTAGTATGCCTTTTCCTTTGCTTCTGCAACAGTGTCCCAACCTGCCCTGTGTACCAAGGGGGATCGCCTCCTTCATTTATTAATTTATTAGGTATAAAACTTTCTATTGCTGTCGATACCACTTCTTTGAATTTGAGCCACATCTGGTCTACACCTACGTTTAGTGTTAGAAACGAGTGGAAGCTGTCTTTCAAGAAGCAATGTATTTTGTTTCTATCTGCTTTCCTGAACAAATATACTTTGCGTTTATTTTTGGTAACTTTGGGACTTTTGATATTCAATTTCGCTACTACAGCTCTGTGTTCACTAATACCTGTATCCGTTTTGATGCTGGTTATGAGCTCAGGATTATTTGTTGCTAAGAGTTCAAGTGTGTTTTCACATCCATTTACAATTCTAGTTGGCTCATGAACTAATTGTTCGAAGTAATTCTCAGAGAATGCGTTGAGTACAATTTCACACGATACTTTATGCGTACCTCCTGATTTGAAAATATAATTTCGCCAACAGATCGAGGGTAAGTTAAAATCACCACCTACTATTATCGTGTGAGTCGGGTACGTTTTTGTAATTAGACTCAGGTTTTCTTTGAACCTTTCTGCTATTGTATCGTCAGAGTCGGGAGGCCGGTAAAAGGAACCGATTGTTAACTTCTTACGATTTTCGGGTACAACCTCTACCCATAATAGCTCGCACGAACTATCAACTTCAACTTCGCTACATGCAATACTACTTTTGACAGCGACAAACACGCTCCCACCTATTTTGTTTAATCTATCCTTTCTGAACACCGATAGATCTTTTGAAAATACTTCTTCTGAACTTATTTCCGGCTTGAGCCAACTTTCGCTGCCTATAATGATGTGTGTTTCGGTGCTTTCTATTAACGCTTGCAGTTCTGGAACTTTCCCGACACAGCTACGACAATTTACAACTGTTATACCGATTGTTTCCGGATCTACATTTCTCCTGTGATCCACCTGAACCCTTTGAGATTGCCCATTTTCTATTTCCCCGAAGCTCTTTATCCTAAAAAATCGCCCAGTCCACGCCACACAGCCCCCGCTACCCGTGTAGCCGCTTCCTGCGTATATTGGACTACTGACCTATTCAGCGGAACCCGGAAACCCACCACCCGATGGCGCAAGTCAAGGAATCTGCAGCCTACACGGTCGCAGAACCGTCTGAGCCTCTGATTCAGACCCTCCACTCGGCTCTGTACCAGAGGTCCACAGTCGGTCCTGTCAACTATGCTGCAGATAGTGAGCTCTGCTTTCATCTTGCAAGCAAGACTGACAGTCTTTACCACTTCAGTTAGCCGCTCGACACGGTACCGCACGGTACCGCACTACAGGCTGCGAAAGAAGGTACCAGCTTATGGAACAGGTACCCAAATATGTGAGTGGCTCCAGTATTACTTAAGTAACAGAACCCAGTACGTTGTCTTCGTTGGCGAGTGTTCATCAGAGACTAGTTTATCGTCAGGGGTGCCCCAGGAAAGTGTGATAGGACCGATATTATTTTCTATCTATATAAATGGTCTGACGAACAGAGTGAGTTGTAATATGCTGCTGTATGCTGATGATGCTGTGGTGTACAAGAGGGTGTCGTCATTGAATTACTGTAGTAGCATGCAGGATGACTTGGAACAAATTTCTAGGTGGTGTGAGGAATTGAAACTAGTGCTAAATGTAGAAAAATGTAAGGTGATGCAAATGGGTAGGAGAAACAATCCCGAAATGTTCGAGTACAACATTAGTAATGTGCAGATTCGCAGCAATTACATTCCTAGGCGTAACGCTGCACAGCTATATGAAATGGACGAGCATATAAGGACAGTAATGTGGAAAGCGAATGGTCGACTTCGCTTTATTGGGAGAATTTTGGGACGGTATGATTCGTCTGTAAAGGAGACCGCACATAAAACACTTGTACGACCCCGACTTGAGTATTGCGCAAGTGTTTGGGATCCGCACCAGATCGGTTTAATGGAGGCATTTCAGAGGCGGGCGATGAGGTACGTAACGTAGATTCGATCAATGCGCGAGTGGTAGCGAAATGCTTCTGGACTCAACTGGGAGGCGCTGGAGGGGAGGCGACGTTCATTTCCAGAAGCTCTATTGAAGAAATTCAGAGGGCCCGGATTTGAGGAGCACTTCAGAATAATTCTACTGCCACCTACCTACATTTAGCGTAAAGAAGACAAGCTCGAGATTAGAGAGATTAGGGCTCGTACGGATGCACACCAGTATTCGATTTTCCATCGTTCTATATGGCAGTGAGGAAAGCAAGTAGCTAGTAGTGGTACCGAGTACCCTCCGCCACGCATCTTTGGCTGGATTGCGGACTATGTATGTAGATGTTGATGTAGATGACCTTTGATTCCTCTTCCTCGCAGCCTATACTGGATTCCCGCAAGGAATCGAGGGTTAGAATGCGTACGTATTGAAATTGTCAATTGGCTGTTGGGGTATATTTTACAATTATTGATATGTTATGTGTTCTTTCCGACATGTCCGAAATAAAAGACACCGTTTGTTGACATTAACGGCCGTAATTTTACGAAATCGAACTGTTTCGGGTCTTTGAAATAAATTCAACGGCGAAGTTGAAAATTTGTGCTGGACCGGAATCCGAACCCGGATTTCCCACTTCGGGCCAGCGGTCACCTTAACCAATGAGGCTATCCAGACTCGCCACACTTCCAACCAAAATTCTAAACTTCTAGCACCCTGCCCATGGAATCCCTTTGCTCGCAGATTATACTATATTGACGCAAGGAATTGAGTGTTCCAAATGCGTCCACATTGAAATTGTTAGTTGCCTATTGGTGGAATATTTTACAATTATTGATACGGTGCCTCTTCTTTCGCGTATGTGCGAAATAACAGACAACATTTGATGACATTAAAGGCCATAAATCCTACCGGTTTGGAATCCCGGTGCAGCACAAATTTCTACCTTACCATTTAATTATTTCAACTCCCCGAAACGGTTCCAATTCCTAAAATTACGGCTGTTAATGTCAACAAATGGTGTCCGTTATTTCGGATATTCCCGAAAGAGCAGACACCACATCAATAATTGTAAAATGTGATACCAACAGCCAATTGACAATTTCAGTGCGGATGCATTCAAACGTTCAATCCCTTGTGGGAATCCAGTAAGCCGCGGCGAAGTGGTCGAGCGCATTGAGGCGCTATGCCACGATGCGCGAGGCCGTTCCCCATCGGGGATTCGAATCCTCCCTCGGGCATGGATGTTTGTGCCGTCTTTAGTATAAGCTAGTTAATAAGTAGTTTGTAAGTTTAGGGACTAGTGACCACGATGTTAAGTCCTATAAGATTTACAAACATTTGAACAATTTTGGGTATGCAGTAAAGGCTGCGAGCAAGAGAAATCAATGGGCAGGAGGCCAGAAGTTGTGGATTTCGATTGACAGATCGTACGGGGCAGATCCGCGGCCTCGGACTTTTTTGCACCATTGAGCGGTGCTTTCGGAGCAGCGATGAGGAGCGAGTATGTGTGTTTCCTTACGTGTCAAGGACTTTCTACAATCTGTAAGTACAATGTCGACAGTTAACAGAGCAAATAGCGTGCAGTGCATGTTTGACCCCAATGCTTTCAGGCCGTTCGAAATACACGAATGGAATTTTGAAGTTTTGAAAATTCCGGAAGCAGACACGATACTTTCCAATTGGCTTTATAGTTTATACTGGTCTCGTTATTAATGAAATTTGTAGGAGGCAAGATTTTCGAGGAATTTCTTCATGACTGCGCAGGTGAACATAATTTTCGACACACTAACGGCACTATTAGTAAAGTTCAAATCGTACTTTCTGGATATGGTGTAAGGAATGTTAGAGTCTTTAACGTGCCACCCGAATGTCCGAACGATGTGACAGATCGTGCATTATCCTTATACGGTACAGTGCTGTCGCTTAGAAACGAAAAATGGTCGCCGGCCGCGGTGGCCAAGCGGTCTGCGGCACGCAAGTCACGGTCTGCACGGCCACTACGGTCGGGGGTTCGAATCCCCCCTCGGGCATGGATATTTGTGCCGTCCTTAGGATAAGCTAGTTGATAAGTAGTTTGTAAGTTCAGGGACTGATGACCCCGTAGTTAAGTCCCATAAGCTTAACAAACATTTGACTAAGTACGAGACACGTGACGGGAACGGGACCAGAACCCGGACAGCAAGTTGAGGGCCGTGAAGGAAGACAAACGGCAAACGTAGACGATGGAACGGGCGCAAACGGTAGCGTATGGAGGGTGTGTCACAACGGAATACGTCCCTGCCGAACAACTGTTACCGCCCTCCTCTGCACCTGTTCCTACGGAAACCACATGTGAAATCCGGGACTAGAAGGGAGTGGTCTGTTATTTTAAACACGTTGCGTGAGTTTAACTGTCCTGATAATCTGTATAACCTTACACGCAGCTGTTTCAACCAGAGAACTGCAACGTTAAATGTCAACAACGTTCGCATAGATAGACCTGCTACCAAAGGATGCCCACAAGATTCTTGTTACGGTCGATGTCTCTGGAATATATTATATGATTCCTTGCTTAAATTGCCTGACTCAGGACTCTTTCTTATTGTAGCGTTCACAGACGATCTGGTTCTGTTAACCAAAGGGGATAGTCACCTTGCCGCTGAGAACATCTGTAACACAGATAAGCAGTTAATAGCGACTTGGTCCAGTAAGAATAAAAATTCAACGAACAGAAATCAAAAGCATTGCTTATCAGCAGGAAAGGGAAATGTGCCTCATAGAAAGTCGGAATTTACTTTAATAACAAGGTGCTTCAACAAGTAGATCATCTAAAATATCTAGGTGTTATAAACGACAGTAAGTTTACATTCAACAAACACGTTCAACATTTTACTGATAAATGCACGGTCTCAATTAACGCTCTTTTAAGATCTGCTAGACTCAGCTGGGGTCTGCGGGCTACAGCACTGCAAACCATTTATGAAGGAACAATACTGCCTCTTTTATCGTACGGCTCACAGTTGTGGATAGATGCACTGGAGCGACAATACAACCGTACCAAAATCAGTAGAGTCCAACGGTTAATCAATTTGAAGATGATCAAAGCTTACAGAACAACATGCAGTGAAGTGCTTTGTGTTCTATCAGGTCTCATGCACATAACTCTTCAGATACAGGAAATAGCCAAATATTATAATCTGATCAACCTAAAGCCTCCAGACAGACAATCGCCATCGCACTAGAATATAGAAGCTGGGAACACCCGGCAGACTTCACGAGAAAAACTGAGAAGAACGCAAGTTAAAACCACCCTGTTCAAGTATACACAGACGGAAGCAAGTCAGACGACGGAGTGGGTTCAGGTATAGCAATATTTGTTAATAAGCTTATTTACCAGATACCGCTTAAACTGTCCAATGAATGCTCAAACAATCAAGTGGAACAATTTGCTATTCTCAATGCCTTTGAGTTAATAACCAATCTCTCGAATATTGATAGAGCTACCGTAATTCACACCGATAGCAGGATTACTTTGGATTCGTGACGAAATCCGAAGAACCAAATCTACTTGATTGAATAAATACGATGTAAAATCAGAACGAAAAAAATGTTCAAATGATTGTATAGTCTATGGGACTTAACTACGGGGTCATCAGTCCCTAACCTTACAAACTACTTATGAACTACTTACGAACTAGGACGGCACAAATATCCATGCCCGAGGGGGGATTCGAACCCCCGACCGTAGTGGCCGTGCAGACCGTGACTGGAGCGCCTTAGTCTCCTAGGCCACCGCGGCCGGCAAATCAGAACGTTGCAGACCCAAAACTAGCAGGTGTGTTTCAAATGGGTTAAATGAAATCAAGGAATAAGAGGAAATGATGAAACTAGCTGACAATCTCGCTAACAGAGCGGCTCGATCACTACAATCGATACGCTACAGCGGTGAAGAAGAAATGTCGAAAGGAATTTAGGAACAGCAATGTCAACAGGCCATGGGAAACTTAAAGCCTATTATCAAAGGTTCAGAATAACTGAAGACGTAACGTGCACAAGTAAAAAAAGATATTCAAAATGTTGACCTCGTGCTTTTCGACTGCTGCAACTTTCTGAAAGAGAGTGACCATCTCAGGGAAACAAAAAAAAAAAAAAAAAAAAAAAAAAAAAAAAAAAAAAAAAAAAAAAAATTTGACAGAGGAGGAGGATGACTCGTCAGTAAATTTGATTTGGTACATAAATTCACTACAGAATTTTACAACTTACGTAATTCAATAACATTTCCTGCTGTGGAAAACTCATTTGGTTTCTTTATTTAAAGTGATAAATCTTGTATAGCCAAATGCATTCTTTTGTAAATCCTTCCATCTTATGTACTGTGTTTGTGTTTGCCAAAGTATCTAAAGTAACCGCCTGAATGTAACCTTCAAACATTTAATATTACTATGTAATTGGGCATGTCAAATAAATCTATATCTATAAATGTGAATGTCTATTCGGTGTACGTTTATCACGCCTAAACCACAAGACATAAAGAGCTAAAAATTTGTACAGTTACTAATGTCTACCCGGGGAAGGCTTTAGGAACGGTTTTATGGTGATCGGATAGCTATATATATATGTATATATATATATATGTGAATGTCTGTTCGGTGTACGCTTATCACGTCCGAACGACAAGACGCAGAGTCTTAAATATTTGTACAGTTACTAATTTATATCTGAGGAAGGTTTTAGGCAGGAATTTTAAGAATATAACGAGAAATGCGGAACAATAATCACTCTTTCGAAATGTTTATATTGGTTGCATTGTTGCTTGAGGTTGATAATGAAAAAAGGGTGGAGTATATTGGGATGGAAAGTTGTCGCTGTATGTAATATTCTACGCGCGCGCGCGCGCGCGCGCGTTTGTGTGTGTGTGTTAATATTTCGCTCTTCAGCGAAAAGTACAGAACGAAAACGAATGGTTTGTGAGAAATTATTGTCCGAAGTCTCCCGTTGTAGACTATAGCAGTTCCATGCCGATAGCTATAAGGGGGTGAAAAATATCGTGGTTGAAAGTCGTCAAATTATTAAAAAAATCGAACTGAAGGCCAGCGATGACGTTTGAGATTGTATAGCAAGGAGGTTACATACAGCGAAACTTGTTGCCACAGACCATATCTTTGGTCTATGCGTGCTACAATGCCTTCAGTTCTTTCTCTGCAATGATAAGCATACGAAGAAGGAAATATAAGAATAAATAAATAAAGCAATAAAATACATTTGTTTACTTGAATGTTGATTAAAAACGTTTCTTTCTGAAGAAGGTTTTGTATTTCATTTCTTCCTTCAAAACCAGTCTCGCAGCACACTACTGAAAGATTGCTTATCTATCATAATCAACCAACACGCGAGCGGAGCCGCGAGTTTAAACTAGTAATAAAATAAGAAGAAGGCGACATTGCCGCCGCCTGTCCCGTCGGAGCCTAACGCAGCCGTACGTGGAGAAGGGCGTCGGAGGAGAAACGGAAGGCGCGTCAACAAGGAACCGCAGATAGATGAAATGTCGGACACGCATATGTCATTGTCGGAAATCAGTACCGACACTGGTCCGCAGACTTCGACCGCGACGCGACACCCGTCTTTTGACCGGCAGGCAAAAAGTTATGAAGCTTTTCTGAGCTCAGTTAAGGAGAGGGGGCTTATGGCAGCGAAGATAAAGGTCCAGCGACCAGGTTGGCAGCGCTTGCGGCGGCAGTCTGCGGCCCCAGCAGCGGACACGCGGGCAGAGCCTCGCCGACAGACACAGCTGAGCCAACACGTCACGCGGGGTGGTGGGGAGGCGGCAGGGAGCGCGCCGCCCAGGGTACACGTCACGACGGCGCTTTTTACAAATCCGCCGCACGTGTCCTGCAATATTTTATTGTTTACTAGCTGAAAACCCGGCGCTGCCCGGGTATTTATTTATTTATTCCTGCCATTTTTCAGGTATTTATTCATTTGTATAAGGGCTGTATGTATGTAAAATCTCTTGGGAATACAATTAGACGTAAAGAAGTAATAGATTAACCCTTTCACTCCGGCGCTGTGATTGTTGCGCCGTGCGCTGTGGACGAGCGCCAGTCGCGCCCGGCCGTGCCCGCTGTACGGCGCATTTTCCGCGCTCCCCACGGCGCTACTCTGTCCTGCTTTCGCACTCTCAGTGTTATCGCAATTATTGGACTTTATACTATATATTTATCAGGGAAAATTCATTTGGAATAGAAACAGTTTTCTTCTTTCTTTCAGATAATTCGCGTAATTTTTTCGTAAATTCTAATCCAAGTTTTGGATTCAGCTCTGGTGGGAAATGGACATTATTATTATTATAAACGTATATTTCGATTGTTAAATAATATTTATTTACAATTACTTGACGTTACATTTCAGTAGCATTACATTACGATGTATGACGCGAGGCGGAACTGCTACAGCAGTCCACCGGCTAGGCGGCACAGGCAGCACTCGACTTCTGCAGCAGTCCACCGGCTTTGGAGCACATTCGCTCCCGACTTCTGCAGTTCACCGTAGCGAAAGGGTTAAAACTTGGTGCGTGATGGGGCGGTTTTCCATGAACGTTACTTCTTATGTACTCATATCTCATGATCTACGTGTCGTACTGTGATACAATTTAGAAGGTACACTCAAATATATGCATGTAAACTGTCTGCAAAATTTCTTGCGACTACGATTTGTAGTGGAGAAATCATAAATTGTAACGTCATACCGAAAGCCGTAGTTTTACTCCATGAGCAGCGGAACGTTACTGTTTGTGTGCTCGTATCTTATGAACTACGTGTCGGAATGTGATACAATTTAGAAGCTACATTCAACTATATATGTGTCTACTGTCTGTAAAATTTCCTGTCGCTACAATTTGTAGTGTTCAAATTATAAATTGTAACGTCATACCGAAAGCCATAGTTTTACTCCATAAACAGCGGAGAAGTAGTAAGCGAGAAACTTTTTTCCTGTCATTATTTTGCTCTGGGTGTCAGCGAGAAAAAGTTTAATAAAGGTTTGAAATTATGTTTAAAGTTTGTTGCAAGTCGTTAAGTACTCTTATTCTCATATAGCGTTTTTATAAAGTCGCCGCATTATGTGGCAGTGTTTTGCGATTCCTATTGTTTACGACATTATATCTCCTGAACCAGGTGTCGTATGTGGTTCGTAATCGTACAGCAATTGTTATCTCACGTAAGGAATATGTGTATCAAATTTGATTGAAATCGGTCCAGTGGTTTAGGAGAAATTGAGTAGCATTGTCGCTAAATGCTGCAGTTTTAGACACATTTCATTGTTTATAACGTCATATGTCGTGAACGGTATAACTTATATGATTCTTACACTTACGGCAACCGTCCTCATGGGTTGAAGCTTACGTGTACAAAATTTCATAAAGATTAGAACAAAGCTGTATATTTGTATGCAACACGGTCAAATATACGGACACTCTGCTTTATATATTAGATTTTTAACATTTTATGTGGTGTGTGTACTTTCTTGTAGTGCACGTCAAACAACAATACCACCAGCTGACTTTCCACCGGTTACTGTTACGTCTCTTTAAATTTTACATGTTTGCCAGGAATAGACTGAGAGGAGCCTTTTCGGTTTTATCTATAAACATTAATGAGATCTCCATCTTGCACAGTACCTTAGCCCTTACCAAGTTTTTAAAATACGGGATTTTGATCTTGTTTTACTTCAGGACGTGGTAGCGACAGTTCTAAATAAAATGTTCAAATCTTTGTAGAGCTCATGGGACTTAACTACGGGGTCATCAGTCCCTAAACTTACAAACTACTTATGAACTAGCATATACTAAAGACGGCACAAACAAGCATGCCCGAGGGGGGATTCGAACCCCCGACCGCAGCGGCCGGGCAGACCGTGACTGGCACACCTCAGACCGCTCGGCCACTGCGGCCGACTGCGACTGTTCTAAATAACATTCCAGCATACGGCGTAATTTACAACATGGTTTTTGAAACCCAAGTATGGCACTGCGATACTTTATTAAACACTATAGCGCCCGAAGATTTACGCCTGCTCCTATATGCACGAGCGAGTGGCCGCGGTGGAGTAGCCGAGCGGTCTAAAGCGTCTCGCTGCGGAGCGCGCGGTTGCTCGCGAGTCCTTCCTGGGGCATGGGTGTGTGTGTTTGTCCGTAGGTTAGTTTACCTTGGTTTAAGTAGTTTGTAAGCTACGGACTGATGACCACGCAATTTGGTCCGATAGATTTACAGACATTTGAACATTTTGAACGAGCGAGTGCGTGCGTAATAAGAGGGGTCCAGTTCGTTAATATCTACGCGCCCTCTGGAATTACAAATGACGAGCAAGATTCACCTTTTTTAATAAGGAAGTCATTCGTTTTTTAGCTACCAACCGAAATATTGTACTCGACAGCGATTTTAAGTGTGTCACTGCTGATTCAGACCAGATCCCAATGTCCACGAAATGCGCGGAGTTAATGAACGTCATTGCCACAATTGACTTGCGGGACACGTGCAGATACTATAAAGCCAAAACGACGCAGTATACCCACATATATAACACAGGAGTCAGCAGAATTAACCGCATTTACGTATCGAAACAATTCTGCAATCAGCTGCTTGATATTCAGATGCTTCCAGTGGCCTTTTGCAATCATTCCGGATTCGTCTCCTCAATGAAATTTCATGGACATGTCGAACCGCTGACCCCCTTTTTGGAAAACGAATACCTACGATCTCGAGGCAGCTGACCTCCTTTCAAAAGTTCTCAGCACGTGACAGCACTGTCTACAAGCCGGCCGCGTTGGCCGAGGGGACTCCGGCGCGCCAGTCTCGGTCTGCACGGCCACTACGGTCGGGGGTCGATTCCCCCCCCCCCTAGCATGAATATCTGTTCCGTCCTTAGTATTAGCTAGTTCCTAAGTATTTTGTAATTTTAGGGACCGATGACCCTGTAGTTAAGTCCCATATGCTCTACAAAATACCTTTCCGTCGACACTTGCCTGGTGGACTGCGATAGCAAAGCCACAGTTACAGATTGCAGTGTTGCGCTACTGTCGGGAGGGAGCGTATAGGAAGCGGCGCACGCTGGACTTCTACCGGCAGTGCCTGCAAGACGTGCTCAATGCAAGACGTGCTCCGCGTAGTTGAAGAGGAACGCACCACTTACCATCTTGCACGGGTAAAGCGATTTGCCCGCAGTAAACGGGTCATACAGTTTGTGACAGATGCTGGCGTCCATCTGACAGCGAGAGAATAGATCGTGACGCACGTCAGGAACCATTACACCGCCCTCTTTCGCAAGACCGACCATGATGACGATGCCATTCGCATTCTCTTACCAGAAATGGACAGCACGCTTGACAACACTCACCGAGCGGAGTTAGGAGAGGGATCCATGAGGCAGGATGTTGAAGCGATACTGAAACAGTACCCTAAAAGAAAGTACTCACGGCTGAAAGGATTACCATCAGAATGTTATCAATCCATCTGGAACATTGTCGGCGATAGGATTTTGACCAGAAGTGCTGCACTGGGTCGCGGTCCCAAACCGATTTCTCGAGGTTCGAATCGTGTTAATCCCCAAAGGGTAGGGTACGTGCAAAATTACAGACGTACGGCCCATTACCCTGTTGAAACCGGATTTTATTTATTTTTTTATTTATTCATACCTTCATTTAGACCAGCTGCCTGTGGGTATAAATCTGGTCGTGAATTGTGGCCAATATTTACATTCGATTTAGTATATTACAATTTGTTCAAATGTTCAAATGTTTGTAAAGCCTATGGGACTTAACTACGGGGTCATCAGTCCCTAAACTTACAAACTACTTACGAACTAGCTAATACTAAGGACAGCACAAATATCCATGCCCGAGGGGGGATTTGAACACCCGACCGTAGTGGCCGTGCAGACCGTGACTGGAGCACCTCAGTCCCCTCGGCCACCGCGGCCGGCACAATTTGTTCTCTTCTTATCTAAGTACAATGATAATTCTTACATATTAGGCTGATTAGTATATTCATTGATAGTTTGGTATATTTATATTGAATTTAATTATCGGTTAGGGAAAATGGTTCTAATTAAAATAAAACTATTTTGGAAATAGGAAAAGTGGGGTGGTGTTAGTAACTTAAATCTATGCTATAATTTTAAGAAGAGGTGAAAAGATGACAGCATAGTGGTGATTTGGGGGGGGGGGGACTATTCTCGATGACAGGTCAGGGGCGGAGGCCTCGGAATTAACATCGAGCCCTCCGACCCTGGCCAGACTGATGTACAATTTATTTGTTCCTAAACTATTCTCGTTTAGTTATTTAGTCTTTGAAAAATTTCTAAGCATTCTGGCATAATTATTTGGACTAATCCATGAGTAAGTTATTGTAGAGATGATTCAGAGGTGTCCGAGTCTGTGCTGGAGTCCTCATCAGTATCTGTGCCTTCATTGCTGCTGCTGTGCCATGAGTCATGTGTTCTGTGTACGTCCCGAGGTAGGTGTTGAGTGCGTGTATTTATTGTATTCGTGTTGTTTGAGGGTGGATACCTCATCGACTATCCGATTTAGTATCTCCCATGTGTCTTTGTCCCGGATGATCGTCTGTATGTCTCGTTCGTCTGGTAGTGTTGCGTGAGTTGGTGTTCTGTATATTGTACAGTGTAAGACTGTGTGTTTAGGGGAGCCAAACTCCCCGCATGTACATGCTACGGTGTCGTTGAGCCGCATATAGTTCAAGTATGTGGGGTACGGAAAATGACCTGTCAGAAAGTAGACCATACCCCGGCTAGGATTGATATGGTTCAGTCTCAGACTTTCCCTGATGTTTGGGAAGAAATTATACAGTCTGCGTCCCTTTTCAGATACGTCCCATTCCCTTTGTCATGTGTCCATCCTCCATTTGAAGAGTTGGCGCCTCTCATTATTGTTTTAGCCTGTTATGTCCTGAAACCGGATTACAAACTGCTATCCATGCGTGTTGCAGGGAAGCTAAGGTTAGTTATGGAAAAAATCATCTGTCCATTCCAATCGTGTGGCGCTTCCCGACGGAACATATTTCAGGCAGCGTCCGCATACAGGGTTTCTTATACTGCGGTCAATGAATTATAACAGGGGAATTGTCGATTGACTTCGCAAATGCATTCGACAGGATCAGTCACAGCTACCTATGGTTTGTGATGCGGAAGTTTTCACTGGTGCAGCCTCGTTGTGGCAATCAATTGATGGACGTCACCGTCTATCCCAATACAACGAACGAATTGACAGGGTTTCCCACGTTCCATGTACTAACTTGTGCTGGCGACTGACTCCCTGCCGCGAACTCTTAGACGTCGAGTTCGTGGCGTCCATAACCACAGTGAAACGCAAACGTATGCCGCCTATGCGGATGATGTTGGTATCATTCTGGCAAAGCCCCTTGATATAAATTTAACCAACCAAATTCTGCAATTGTACGGACGTGCTTCTGGTTCAGAGATCAATCCAAGGAAAGCTGTACGTCTTCCATCAGGACAGCACGGAATAGACGTCAGAAGGTCATGGTACCGTGTTGCTCGGGACCACAAAGCGTTAGAACTAATTCTGAATGCATGTCCGCAGAAGATGCTGGAAACGGACATTGACCTCAATCAGACATCTGTGTAGAAGACACGAACCCGTCAACTCCACTTGCGCCAGAGAGTGAAACCAATTATTACTTACATCTTGCCAAGAGCTTGGCATGTGACCCAACTTATGAATGCGCATAACCACCTGGCTGTTATGGCGCCATGAAATTTCTAAAGTAAGAGCTGCAATGTGTTCCGTGGGAAAAGAAATTCGCGGGCTGGGCTTAGTCGGCCGGCCGCGGTGGCCGAGGTGACTGAGGCGCTCCAGTCACGGTCAGCACGGCCACTACGGTCGGGGATTCGAATCCCCCCTCGGGCATGGATATTAGTGCCGTCTCTAGTATAAGCTAGTTCATAAGTAGTTTGTAAGTTTAGGGAGTGATGGACTGATGACCCCGCAGTTAAGTCCCTTAAAATAAAACATTTGAACTTTATTTTATTTTATGCACCTCTTCTGGGACGACCTGTACAGAAACTGGAAGCACGGCAACCAATTATGAACTAGTCTCAGGTGTGGGCGAACGTCAACAACGCAGTTCTGCCGACAGAAGTGAGTTCACTATGGTACCGGCCGACCGCGGTGGCCGAGGGGACTGAGGGGCTCCAATCACGGTCTGCACGGCCACTAAGGTCGGGGATTCGAATCCCCCCCTCGGGAATGGATATTTGTGCCGTCCTTAGGATTAGCTAGTTCATAAGTAGTTTGTAAGTTTAGGGACTGATGACCCCATAGTTAAGTCCCATAAGCTATACAAACATCTACATCTACATCTACATAGATACTTTGCAAATCACATTCAAGTGCTTTCATAACTTTTCTCTACCGTTCCATTCTCTAATAGCGCGCGGAAAGAAAGAACACCTACATCGTCCCGTTTTCGATCTGATTTCTCTTATTTTATTGGGATGGTCATGTCTACCTAAGTAGGTGGGTGCTAGCAAAATATTTTCACATTCAAAACTAAAAGTCGGTGATTGAAACTTCGCAAACAGATCACGCCGCAATGAATAACGTCTTTCTTTTAATGATTTCCACCCCAACTCGTGCAACATTTCCGTGACGCTTTCCCCCCCGTAACGTGATAAAACAAAACGAGCCGCCCTTCTCTGAACCTTCTCAATGTCTTCCGTCAGTCCCATCTGGTGAGGGTCCCACAAGGGGCAACAGTACTCCAGGAGAGGACGCACAAGTGTGATGTAGGCAGTCTCTTTGGTGGAGCTGGTGCATCTTCGAAGCGTTCTGCCAATGAAACGTAACCTTTGGTTCCCCTTCCCCACAATATTTTCTATGTGTTCTCTCCAGTCAAAGTTGTTCGTAATTGTAACTCCAAGGTATTTGGTAGAATCTACGACCTTATGGTTTTTAAGGTTGGACTGATCTATCGGGTAATTAAAGTTCAGCGGATTTCTTTTAGTGGTCATGTGTATTACTTCACACTTTTCTTTATTTAGTGTAACTTGCCAATTTTCGCACCATGCAGAAATTTTGTCTAAATCGCTTTGCAGTTGCTTTTGATCCTCTGTTGACTTCACTAACCGATAAACGACAGCATCATCCGCGAACAGTCTAAGGGAGCTATTCAGATTGTCTCCTAAATCGTTTATAAACACGAGGAAGAGTAGGGGACCTATAACGCTTCCCTGTCTAACGCCAGATATCACTTCTGTTTTACTCGATGATTTACCGTCAATTACAACGAACTTTGTTCTTTCTGATAGAAAATCGTGAATCCAATCGCACAATTGGGGAGATATTCCATAAGCACACAATTTCATAAGAAGCCCCTTGTGGGGAACAGTGTCAAAAGCCTTCCTGAAATCCAGAAATATGGAATCGATTTGAGATCCCTTGTCGATGGTACTTAACACTTCATGTGAATAAAGGGCAAGCTGTGTTTCGCAAGAGTGATACTTTCTGAATCCGTGTTGACTACTGGTTAATAGGTTGTTCTCTTCGAGGTAGTTCATAATATTCGAACAAAGTATATGTTCCAAAATCCTACTGCAAATCGACGTCAATTAGATAGGCCTGTAATTTTGGGGATCACTCCTATTGCCTTTCTTGAATATTGGAGTAACTTGGGCAACTTTCCAGTCTTTGGGTACGGATCTTTCGCTGAGTGATCGGTTGTAAATTATAGCTAAGTACGGAGCTATTGCATCAGCATACTCTGAGAGGAATCTAGATGGTATACAGTCTGGCCCGGAAGATTTATTTTTGTTTAGTGTTAGTTGTTTTACTACTCCAGGAACATCTACTTCTAAGTTTCGCATGCTGGCAGCTGTTCTTGGATTGAATACTGGAGAGTTCACTTCGTCTTCTTTGGTGAAAGAATTTCGGAAAGCTGTGTTTAGTAATTCTGCCTTAGCAGTACTGTCATCGGTAGTATTACCATTGCTATCGCGTATTGAAGGTATTGTTTGTGTTTTGCCGCTAGTGTACTTCACATATGAACAGAATTTCTTCGGATTTTCTGCAAGATTACGAGACAGGATTTCGATGTGGTAACTACTATAGGCTTCTCGCATTGAAGTCCGCGCTAGGTTGCAAGTTTCAGTAAAAGATTGCCAGTCTTGTGTATTCTGTGTCTTTTTAAATTTTTCATGCGTTTTTCTTTGTTTCTGAAACAGTGACCTGCTTTGTGTACCACGGGGGGTCAGCCCCCTCTTTTATTAAATTATTTGGTATAAATCTCTCGATTGCTACTGATATTATGTCTTTGAAAGTAAGCCACAACTAATCTACACTCGCATTTTTAGTTTTGAAGGACTGGAGACTATCACTCAGGAAAGCGTGAAGCGAATTTTTATCTGCTTTATTGAATAGATATATTTTTAGTTTATTTTTGGTGCATTTGGGCATTTCGACATTCAGTCACGCTACTACAACTCGATGTTCGCTAATCCCTGGATCTGTTTTGATGCTCTTTACTAGCTCAGTATTATTTGTTGCTAGGAGATCAAGGGTATTTTCGCAACCACTTACTATTCTAGTGGGTTCATGAACTAACTGTTCGAAATAGTTTTCAGAACCTCGATGTTCGCTAATCCCTGGATCTGTTTTGATGCTCTTTACTAGCTCAGTATTATTTGTTGCTAGGAGATCAAGGGTATTTTCGCAACCACTTACTATTCTAGTGGGTTCATGAATTAATTGTTCGAAATAGTTTTCAGAAAAAGCATTCAGAACTAGTTCGGACGATGTTTTATATTTGCCGCCGGTTTTGAATACGTAATTATGCCAACATATCGAGGGTAAATTAAAGTCGCCACCGATTATAACAGTATGCTTCGGATACCTATTTGAAATGTGATTCAAGCTTTCCTTGAACATTTCGGCAACCGCATCGTCTAAGTCAGGGGGCCGATAAAAAGATCCAATTATTAATTTATTCCGGTTGTCAGGAATAACCTCTACTCACACCAACTCACAGGACGTATCTGTCTCAATTTCGCTGCAGGATAAACCGTTAGTAACAGCAATAAACACGCCACCCCCTTTTTTATTTATTCTATCCTTTCTGAAGACCATTTGGCCCTTTGAAAAAATTTCGGCCGAACTTAACTCAGGCGTCAGCCAGCTTTCAGAACCTATAACGATTTGTGCCTCAGTACTTTCTACCAGCGCTTGGAGCTCTGGAACTTTCCCAATACAGCTACGACAATTTACAACTGTTATACCAATGGTTTCTAGATTTGCTTTCTTCCTGTGTCTGACCTGCCCCCTTTGAGACTGAAACCCATTTTGTGTATTCCCGAGGCCCTCTAACCTAAAAAACCGCCCAGTCCACGCCACACAGCCTCCGCTACCCGGGTAGCCGCTTCCTGAGTATAGTGGACTCCTGGCCTGTTTAGCGGAACCCGAAAACCCACCACCCTTTGACGCAAGTCGAGGAATCTGCAGCCCATACGGTCGCAGAACCGTCTGAGCCTCTGATTCAGACCCTCCACTCGGCTCTGAACCAAAGGTCCGCAGTCAGTCCTGTCGACAATGCTGCAGATGGTGAGGTCCGCTTTCATCTTGCAAGAAAGGCTGGCAGTCTTTACCACTTCTGATAGCCGCTCAAAACCAGAGAGGATCTCTTCCGATCCAAAGCGACACACTTCATTGGGCCCGACATGAGCCACCACCTGTAGCTGGCTGCACCCTGTGCTCTTCATGACATCCGGAAGGACCCGTTCCACATCTGGAATGACTCCCCCCCGGTATGCACACGGAGTGCACATTGGATTTCTTCCCCTCTTTAGCAGCCATTTTCCTAAGGGGCTCAATCACCCGCCTAACGTTGGACCTCTCAACTACTAGCAAACCCACCCTCTGTGAGTCCTCGGATATGAACATCTGCACTATGGTACCGACTGGTAAACAATACACTGGCAACAAACCAGTGGCTCGCAGACATCCACCTGCGGGCATTCGCTAGCTGTGGGAAGTGCCACGCCCGCGACACCCGGAACCATCGTTTGTCTGTGTCCGCATGTCTCGGCAGTGTGGGACATTGTGGAATGGTGACTCTCATCAATTGGACCACACCAGGGAACGTGCGAGTCAACTGGTTCATCACGCCGGGCCGTCAAGCCGTACCGCGATACCAAGCTTAACGCCACCATATGGCTGCTAGGCCATACTGCGTACGCCATCATCGAACTACAACTGAGTGATGCGATCCCGTACCTGGCTTATTTGTGGGAAAATTATCGGGGAGTTCAACAGCTTACGCAATACCGTAAAGTATTTGCGAACTTTTTATCAGTGCCATTGATTCATGGTTATCAGAAGGCATTAAACGTCTAAAGAGAATACGTCACCTGGAAGACATTCTTTGGTTTTTCTTAATCTTCTATTATTACAATTTACCTATTCGTGGTATGCTCGCTTCCTTTTTGAGGGATTGACATTTAAGTCGTGACAGGAGCATGACGGAACTTTGTTTTTTCCTCTTTATACATATATATAATGTACTTTGATGATTACTTATCCATTGGCTAAGAAGGCTTCAGGTTTTGCTTTAGTAGTCTTCGATTTGATTACCATTTTATTTTTCTATTTGTCACGTGCAAGAAATGGCAAGGATTCCCATGCACGAGAAGCCGTGCATTTCCTTTTTGTGATTTTCAATTCAGTTGCATGGTTTTCATTCTGTCAATGGCTGAGAAAAGTACTGCAGGGGGTCCAGCGGTTGCTGACGCACCCCTTGGTGAGCGCGCACTCAGGTGGTGTTGGAGAGCGGGTTAGTTGTCAGGACGCCAGACTCCAAACCTCGACGGTACGCCCTGCAGGAAGAGGTAGGGGCGGTCCAGGTGCCACCGTTGGCGTAATGAAAGAATATTGTTCGGTAAAACATTTATTCTGAAGTGGTAAACGTTGCTGCGTACTCCAGGCGACCGGATCGATGGCGTCAGCAGCCTCCTGTGCGCTGAGAGTGCGGCTGCGTCCGCACTTGCTCGGCGTGCGGAGGTAGGCGACCCCTCTGCCACGCCGCTTGTTGTGGAACCGTACGGAAGTACGGTGGAACCTGTGAATGGGAGATTCACACATCTCGACTGCTAATTGCTGTCTCGCATCATCTTCATACTGGACCGCGTTGACGGTTGTCGTGTGGTCGTGATGTGCGCTGACTCCTGGCCTACCGGCAGCTAGGCGTGTTCCCTAGGAACGCTGGAGTTCCAGTGTGCAGGACATGAAAGTCCTCCTAGTTACTTCCTCTGCGTCCGCAGTTGGTTGTAGCGCGGGAGTCGAACTCGGCGCTACGCAGGAGTCGACATCTTGCCGGTTGTCATCTGATGTAGAAGAGTGCTGGAGTTCTTTAACAGACTTGTACCGACGTTAGAACATGTCAGGGAATCGAGTGATACGAAGTGTAAGCCATCGATTCATCTGACCGACTGACTATGAACTCGAGTGCTGGAGTATATATAGTGTGTGCGGAGCGGCTGATATTCCCCCTACGCGATCTGTCATGACCGCATCGGCCCTGTCAAACGAATGTGTCGGTGTTACACATCTTGTCGTTTCCATTTAACAGGTTAGCCGGTGGTTCCAGAAGGCTTCGGATACGCGTTGTTGCTTTAGACTTAGGCAAGATCGTACTGTTCCATTTAACTTCCGCTGATACGTGCTATTCAGTCCGGCGCGTGTGCGTCAATTCCTGTCAGCTTGACCCAGTAAGTATGACGCAAAGTAGGTGTTGTTTCCATTCCCCGATCTGTTGACACAACGCAATGTTTCTACAGCAATCAAGAGTTGGAAAAATTTACCGCTATACTTCCGCTACAGAACTGGTGTGCAACAGTACACAAGAGGCGATGTAAAATAAAGATGCATTCAGAATCAGACTGTTACTTTCTTTCTACTGCCTGGCTTTAGAAGAAGAATACGCTTCGAATAAGATCCTCTACTTAATGTATTTATGTTTTTCCTTTGTTGTGAGTTGTCATAAAGGACAGTGCCCGTCCAATAAACATTTCTTTGGATATTTACCACGCGGTGCTCGTCTTGACCCGTCGCAAATAACATGGAGAGATATGAGGCCCTATAAAAATAAAATAAGAAATAAATAAAAATAAAAAAAGAAGGGAAATACGGGTTCGAATTCCGGTCCAGCACAAATTTCAACTTCGCTTTTCTATTTATTTCAACACCCCGAGACGGTAGAAATGTTTCAGTATTTCAAATTCGTAAAGCTTTGTGGTGTGCCGTCAGCAGGAGTATGCGAGTGGACCTTGGGCTTGGAAAACTCATACTGATGATGTTTCGTTGAATGGTTCTCACGCTGACACTTGTTGATGGACCAGCATTTGCGGATATCGGAGATGTGATGACTTACCGGACTCTCGATATTCACGATGCACTCGTCAAACGGACGTACAGGAAAATTCCCACCTCATCGCTACCCTGAAGATGCTGTGTCCCATCTCTCGTGCGCCGATTATAATATTCCTTTCAAACTCTCTTAAATCTCGATAAACTGCCGTTGCAGTAGCAGTAACCGATCTAATGCTTGCGCTAGACACCTCATCTCTTATGTAGACACTGGCGACCGTAGCACCTGTAAGTCTTGCATGTCTCTGTGTTCGCATACGCATGCATGTATTAGTTTTATTGGCACTTCAGTGTATGTCAAAATGTTCAAATGTTTGTAAAGGTTATGGGACTTAACTGCGGGGTCATCAGTCCCTAAACTTACAAACCACTTATGAACTAGCTTATATTAAAGACGGCACAAACATCCATGCCCGGGGCGGAATTCGAACCCCCGACAGGGAACGGCCTCGCGCATCGTAGCATAGCGCCTCTATGCGCTCGGCCGCTCCGCCGCGGCACAGTGGATAAACATACGAGTGTTGGAACTTAAATAGTGGCACCTATTTATTCACAACCGATACAAAAGCGTTATATGTTTGCACCTGTTACTGTTCAAATGTTCAAATGTTTGTAGAACTTATGGGACTTAACTACGCGGTCATCAGTCCCTAAGCTTACGAACTACTTATGACCTAGCTAAGACTAAGGACGGCACAAATATCCATGCCCGAGGGGGGATTCGAATCCCCGACCGTAGTGGCCGTGGAGACCGTAACTGACGCGCCTCAGTCCCTTGGCCACCGCGGTCGGCACCTGTTACTGTCCTTCTAAGTAGTTACCAGTGTTGTGTAGAACTCGTTGTCAGGATGTGGAAGACGTAGTATATTGTTATCAGAGCCTGTTCTGTTGATGGTGCGAATGGAGCGGTCTACCGCCTGTCGAATCTCTGGAACAGTTCTGAATCAAATACCACGAAGTGGTTCCTTCATCTTCGGAATCAAAACGAAGTCACGAGCACTTACGTCCGGGGAGTATGGTGGACGGTACAGTACTTCCCAGTCCGATCGACCGAAGAGAACAGTCACAGCTTGCACTGTATGCGTCCGCGCATTGTCGTGCAAAATGATGGACACTGTCGTGCTGTACGACCTCTGGCAGATTCAATCTTGATCCAACTCCGTTGTTCCTGTTTCGATAAACATATAGTTACGCTACACCGCCGCGGCGGAGTGGCCGAGTACATGGAGGCGCTATGCTCAGATGCGCGAGGCCGCTCCCTGTTGGGGGTTCGAATCCTCCATCGAGCACGGATGTTTGAGTTGTCTTTAGTATAAGTAAGTTTATAAGTAGTTTGTAAGTTTAGGGACTGATGACCCAGTGGTTAAGTCCCATAAGTTTAACAAACATTTGAACAAGTGACTGTTTCCCTCGTTTGTGTGCACGCGGGTGACGTGGGACGGGCGAGTTCATTTGCTCGGATGTAAGGTAGGTATGTCAACAACGTGTGCTATCAGCGGCAATAGTATATTCTATTGCATAATGTCTCCACAGCAGTTTGCCACTATATCAGTACCAACTCTCGTGCAATACTGTAATGTTCGTATATTTGTTGGGATACTGTATCCACACATTATGAAAGAGTATATTACGTTACGAAACATTTTAATGTGATCATTCAAGATGTGGAGAAGCTACATTTTATTTAATACCCATTTTGTAACCATGTACGAACAAGTCAGTTGTTATGTGAAAATCTTCTACCGAATAAAAGTAGCTAGCTGCAAACCAATCCTTTAGAATCCTCTTAAATTGCACTTCATTGGTGGTTAAACTGTTTTGTTCTTTTAGGAGTTATTGAGAATGTTACTTACTTCCAAAGGACCCGTTTCAGGACAAAACTTGTGACATCATAAAATACAGTATTTTAATATTGGTATATGTAATCAAAATGTATACATTTATTGCATATCGATCTTTTTCCATAATTGTATTAATGTATCGTAGTAATGTACTATGGGTGAGGTGTCTTTGTACTCATAAAAGCTTTGAACATTTTTATATTTTATTAATGTATTTTAAAAATGTGTATTTTAATCTTGTGTTGATTTAAATGTTAATAATTTGGAGATTACTTTATTGTAGTAGGTTTATAGGGGATCTGGCTTAGGGATTTTATAAATGTATGTGTAATGTAAAAGCATGTGGGAAGAACTAAATAACGGAAAGAGCCTGCGTGAATGGAAAAGGTGGGAAAGCGCGCCAAAGCATTCTAGTTGAAAGAGTAGTGTATGAGCCTTCGACGGGTGAGCAGCGTGCAGATGAGGCAGTGTCTTATCAGGCCAATATTGCAAGATTTTATGAAATGGCCTCGGATGACGAACGCTGCATATTGTGAGCAGTGGCGCAAATATTGGTGATTTAATTGTTCTGAATTTCCGACGCCAAGAAGATTGAAAAAGCCACAGCACTGTATGAGCTCATACTTGTATGATTGCGCAACAGCGAACCACGCACCTTCTCTTCTCTGCGAACAAAGGCAATGCAATTTTTATTAGTTTTGTAAGCCAGAGACTCACCTTTGTATGTATTATGAATAACAACCAAATTTCATTTTAACCTGGGTGCCACTGTCACTGTTTTCTGTCACTGACCTATATAGGTTCCTAACCTTATAACTGCAAAAGATTACCCGAGTATCCTAAATATTTAATAATGCAGTGAAGAAACTGATTTTATTCCTTATAATTTCATTCTCAACAAAAAATACGTGTGAATTTTCTCAGACAGTTTAGATAGAAGTTTACATTTAAAGGTTTAGGTAAAGATTAATTATTTAAATTAAAAATCAGATGATAGCTAGAATTCTTTATAATAATCTTGACATGTAAGATATTCAATGACAGTGTTAGATCTATGAACAATCAGCAGTTTAGTTCTTTTGTACAGTATATTTTTTACTGTTTACTGAGTCAGAAAGTAGCTTACTTAGTTCAGGCTATTTAAACAGAGAACAACAGAATAATCTTTTGTAATTCATACTCTGTTCAGATTTGGTATATCAGTGTAGACTTTTCTGCTTTACAAATTAACTATCCTACAGTCATTCGATTTTACTTAAAGGTAACAATAACATTAGTTAAAAATAATTGCTGCATCTATTTAGTCTGGAAGTCATCTTATTTGAACGAATAAAAATGTTGTTCCATATAAGTAAATTATTAACGAGGGAAATTTGTTCTATTACTAAAGCACATAGTATGTATGAAAATATACAGTTGTTACCCATTGATACAAACAAGTTTGCTAGTTTGCATATGCAAGCAGGCATTTAGGCCTAGAATACAAAGTTTATATTTCCTATAAAGCGCTTAGACTTACTCTCAAATGTTTGGTACACCATCTTAAGAGCAGTGTATATTACTGTGGGACATATTTTTCACTTTCTGATTACAAAAATTTACCATACAAATTAATTATTTTCAATCTTACTTTCATAACAGAGTGTATACTTGGATACTGACAGCCTTTGCTCTTCTGTATGTCTATTCCAAAGTTTAAAAAAATGTTCACATAGTCGATGCTACTGCTTATGAAATCATTTGAAACATTAATTTGACTATATAGTCTGGCGACCGTATTTATTATTAAATTTCTTGGTACCTCGGTACAAAGAAACATTAATTTTTCACATCAGTAGTGTATTAGTTTATAAAGTTTTCCCTTGTATGAAATCTTCCAGAGACGAAACATAAGGTTTGATGCCATTATCCATTAGTAAGCATACGGTAATCCTCTCGGAGGGGCGCGTTACTGCTCAGGAACTTTGCGTAATTGTGGGAAGCGGCTGGGAACGGTGCGGTAGGTGAAACTTTCCAGACGTGACATAAAGTCGTTGATGAGGTATGCGCCCGTATCAGTATTAATTGATAAACATTGCTATTAGGACACTGTGTAAAATTATAGGGGCACAGATAGTGATGTGGTCAACGTTTATTGACGATTTTCGATTAAATTATCTTCAGAATCATGGAGGAGGATTAACATAATAAAATTTTATGGCGTGAAGGCCCTGCTAAACATTAATGTTGAGTAATGTTCAGCAGGGCCTTGACGCCATACAATTTTATTATGTAAACCCCTCCCCCCTCCACGATTCTGAAGATAATTTAATCGAAACGCGTCAATAAACGTTGACCACATCACTATCTGTGGTCCTATAATTATACACAGCGTCGTAATAGCACTGTTTATCAATTAAGGTGAAACTTTAACGGCGTAAATTTATTGCACGTAACTTAACGTTTTCTATAGATTACCTTTGAGTATCCTGGATAGCAGGAGCGTTGCAAACTGACTTAAAATTTTTGTGAAGATATCATGCACATGGTAGGAAAAGAATATTTTTGTTTATGGCACATCTGTTGGTTAGCAGTAGTAGGCACAACAAAATGAGATTTTCTTGGTTACGTGTTGACGTAGTGCGTGTTGACTTCTGTCTCGGGGGCATCGGCCGGAGTTGCTGTAACGATTTTTCTGACATTTTACCTGCACGAGGGCTTAACCTCGTGACGGGCCCCTCGGCAGACGGTGGACAGGAAGCGACCGCGCCGGAGATTCTATTTGCCCGCCGCGGCGCGGCGCGCGGCCTTCCCGTGCCTATTACCGCTACCGCCCGCGCTACCTGCGTCCCTCGTTCGCCGCAGCACGCGAATTCAGAATTTGTTTACCGTCAGACTTTCTTTACCTTGTTTCTCTTCTCGTGAATATCTACAACTGTTCCTGAACTAACGGGTGTAATACCTCTTCTCTACAGTGAGAATACTCGTAGCGGAAAATTCCCTTGTCCTCACACTTTGCGGGCTCTGACTTATCGACTAGTTCTCATCTACATGACCAAATTCCATAATTCTTGTTTTAATGATACGTTTCAAGTGACAGTCATTAGTATTGTTGAAACTTCAGAATAATCGTTAAATAATCATAGGACAATTAAAGTGATGGGAAAGTATCTAGTTCTTATTACAAGCTTCTTAACGCGGAATATTGTAGTGTGGCGTGATGGGTTACTACAAAAAATTGTGCCATTTGACGCCACGGACTGGAAGTTTTTTTTATTATTATTATTATTTTTTCATTTTTATGTGTGACAACATTTGTGTTGCAAATGAAGATGTATTTAATCCCTTCAGTAGTTTTGTGGTATGATCCTCTGACGTAATGTATAACGAAATTGTAATCAAAAGAATATAACACTATTAACCTCTTGCATATATTTGTCTGCATATTTTACAAATTTACTGCTGTAAAATTTTACAACCTGTGAGCTCCATAGTTTGTGCCTTTCGAGGTTTAGTGACAAAAAATTGTTTAGTGTTTATGAAAAATTTTGTCAGTTACTCTTTCACAAAGTTAACCTCTTTTGCCACTTCTTGCAGTATCTTGTTTTTGGAACGGTTGATAGTCATTAACGTACACAACGAGAAGTCAGGGACTTAGAAATAACCTTGTGGCAGTTTATTTGATGGCAGAGCCATTAAGATTCTATTCACGCTCGTTGTTCCAGAACACAATATGCGTTTTCGTACCAGTCATTGCCAATCCTATGGTACGCTAGTAGCTTATTCAGGTCATTCATTTCTTTCATATTATAAACGCTACTTTCTCACTTTTAAGTTACAGTCAATGCGAACGGTGTTCTTAAGAATTCTTACAGTACTGATGGATGCTAGTCAACGACCTCCTGCCAAACTGAAGTATAATGCTACATCCGATTGAAGAAAGTCCGTTTTCAATATGCTGTGTTTGCAGAGAACAAAAATTTGACTTTTGTCTAAGCTTTTACTTTATGAGAATACTACGCAACGCTCATGAAATTGTCTTCGACTCGACGTTTGTACTTTCCAGTTTTCCAGCACTGGAATCCATTTAGTAATATAAGTGATGACTCATGATGATTACTAACACTCTAAGGCAAGTAAAAGAAACTGAAAGAAGAGAGAGATTTGCTTGTGATTTCTTGTTGCATTTAAAAATGTGTGTCTGATACCTATATACACATGTTCGTATGGGGAACGGACTTTCAACTAGAAAAAGTAATAGAAAAACTCGGTGCCATTTATTGATAAAAGGAAAAATGCTCATTAAAATTACTAGAAATGATAAAAACACTTTCAGTTGTAAGAAGGAGAGAGGAATTTCTGATCTTAGTGTTACAAGGCGTTAAAAAACATCAACGGTGAAATTTAAAGTTTTTTCGGACCGGGACTCGAACCCGGATTAGGGCCTACTTGATATACATTAGGGGGACTTGTCACTTTTTTCGATGTTCTTCTATTTCTGTCTTAATTTGCTGACTTTTCTTCCTTTATTTATAAATAACGACACAGTTAGCTTCAGGCTGGTAGATAAAAGGTTGACAGGAGTCGAAACGCGATGCCTGCTCACAAACCTCTTTTTTGTTTTCATAATCAATAACAATCTTCATAAACAAAAGGTCTTACACAAATATTAGCACAGGATGTCGTGAGGTAATGTTCACTATTTTCATTTATTGTTTAAGACGAGGCGGTTCAAATGACCACAGTAACATACATAAAATACAATACTAAACACAGTGATGCCTGTTAAGACAGGATTGTGGTATATTAAAGAACGAATATAAAACACAATGTAACGAAAGTGAAGACATCCCTCCGGTAGTGCCATAGGAGAGTGACAAGGAACACGATATATCAGAAAATATATCGTTGTCTCGAGCCAACTTTTCGCACTCGCTATGTGGGTACTACTTCACGTACTGCGTCCTTGTACTGCATTCTGGTCCTAAACACAAAGAAATAACCACTACAATAATCTTTCCTTGCGCGGAGCAGTCCAGCAGCAGAGGGAGGGAGGCGGAATTCACGAAATAAAAGTAATGAGGAGAAATCTAACGATATTCATATTGTCGTTCCAGTGGGAAGATCCAAAGGTCAGTTATATCTTTGAGACCGTCATGGGGAAGGTAATACACGGCAAGTATTTTGATCAAAACTATCGCTTGAATCTTGTAACGGGGAAAGTATCTGTCTATCAGGCGAAGGACCATTCTTTGCTCGACCGTATTTGGTGGCACTCTGAGATAGAATGCAAGCCACTCATCTGTTGAAGCTCCACATTACAAGCTATGTTATTCCATGTCGTTCACTCGATACCGTATACACGTGGGACTCCCGGATATTGGGTGGCGCGTAGCTCCGTCGCATGGTTTGTTCAGTGTTTCGCTTGGCTCTCTGTAGGCCAGGCCACTACCGGGTGTCCTCATTCTATCATGTTTCGATGACGTTTCGTCATCAATAGGCTCTACACATCACGCGCTATTGGTGCCCTGGTACAGGCGACATGCCTCTGTACAAGGAAAAACGTTTGGGTTTGGAATACCGCATGCGCGATGTGAGCAAATGCAACAGTAGGCAAAAAGGGCGGAGGCATCAGTATTAACGATGCGTCCACATCTAGAGCATGGTGTTGGTGTAAAGGGAGGCCGAACGAGCATATTTGTCCCCCACTGTGAGTAGGAATGGGGCAGTTTAGTGTCGTATCTTGAAGAGAAGTCACTGAGCGAAGTGGTGTAGCGGTAAACTCGTACCCACAGTTCAAACCTACCTCCGGTCATCTAGATTTAGATTTTCCGTTGTTTCCCTAAATCACTCTAGGCAATGCTGGGATGATTTCTTTGAAAGCCCACTGCCGATTTCCTTCCCCATATTCACACAAAAATCCGAACGTTAGTTCCGTTTACATTAGATAAGCTGTTCGTTCCATAGATCCATGTTGAGGAGATCCTCGTGCATGTGGAACATATCAATTTTTAGTCTCTAATGACTAGGCTGTCAATGGAACGTTAAACGCTAATCTTCTTTCCTGCCTTTCTTGAAAGGAGGTCCATTACTAAAGATCGCCTTGTTGCACTGCACCATCGCTGGGGTCATCAGTAGGATCTGCGACAAATGAGGTACCAGCGACACCGGTGTGGAAAAGATCTAACAGGCGTTTATAATTTCGAACTGATGACGACGGGCATTTTTCGTGATATCCATTTTGAGTGAGACCTCATTTCGCTCCCGCATCTCTCTGAGACTTCCCTTGCAACATGACAATATCATGATCGTCTTTCCTCTTGCCGTTTCCTGTACCACTCGATCCTGCTCCATCAGGATCTCCTGTCCTCGACGGGAGGGAAAATATAAGTATACGAAATTACCTGCACGAGCTCGACGCATAGAAATGGTCGAAGATATCCCTGTCCGTCCGGACGTAATACCCCGGATAAGTCTTTCTACCCTTTGATTAAAAGTCGTCCTCGAAATGGTACGAAGTAGGACTGCATGATTGTCCTAGGGAAGGGAGCACGACTTCCAGGAAATACTGAGTCAATGAATAAAACGAGTATAAATCCTTGGATACCACGGCACCACACAAGCAACGGGCTCACGCAATGGCAATTACATGGTGATACTCGCTTGGGTCCGACCGGATATTAATGTCCCCCCTGCCTCCAACCCTCACCGCCATATAGCTGCTTCTTGTAAAGACGCTGGACTCCGAGTTCATGATGGTGATCGGTCAATAATGTTCTATACGAGTACTTTCATCCGGTTTACGGAACGGAATAATGAGACCGTCCGTGGAACCCGATGATATGGGAATCATTAATGTTAGGAACTCCTAGTACATATATGTCAATAGTGGGGCTATTAGATTCTTGAAAGTCAGGTAGAATTCCAATGGAAAGCAATCGCATTTAGGAGATTTATTAACCCGCCCCATTGGCAAGGACGTCCGCAACATCGTCCATTGTGTTTTTCTCTAGAAAGTTTGCCGATGCCGAAGCATCGAGTGTAGTAGTGAGGGTTTGTGGCACTGATGCCAAAGCCTCATCGTCGTGGCACGCGTCCTGGTAAATTTGGTGACAGTGTTCATCTAAAGCACGTGTTATGGCAGCCTGGGTCATTACTCTGTAACCATCCGGCAGACCTAGAGGATGCGTTGGAATATCTTCCGCACCACGAAATGCAAGTTCGGCGCAGTCGAGCCATCATTGAATCATTGAGGAATGTTTTAGCAGATTATGTTCATATAAGGCCCACGTAATTTTATTTTATTTTATTTATAAATGGCTGTAATCCTAAGATACCAAACTGCTGAGCTCATCCGTCCATAGATTTACAAACTATTTAAACTAATATACACTCAGGTTAAAACACACACCTATGCCCGAGGAAGGACTCGAACCTCCGACGCAAACGGCTGCGCGATTCGTAAAGTGGAGCCCCAGACGGCACGGCCATTTCCACGCAGTTATTGCCTACGTATTCTCAATTGCCGACATTCCTGATTCTGTAGCTTTGTCACATTCAGTTTCCATAGTCTACGAATTCTAAGCACTTACTACTCCTGTAAGTGGACTGTTAATGTGTATGCAATATTGTCTGAGAAAGATGTGGGCTATCGCTCAGCCTCCAAAATCGATGTTGTATTATCAGAAGAGAAGTAAGCTCTGCATGTGGTCTAGTACGCTGGCTGAATGACTGGTCACATACGTGAGGCACGGACGGTCACCATGTAGCTCCTCTTAAATATCGTCAAGATGCAGGCGTACCAGAAGATACAATTCGGGGCACCGAGTATAGTTTGGTTGTTGAACCTTCTGAAAGAGCATACTGTTTCCACCAATAATGAGGTGAACATAGCATCTCAACAATAGAGGCTTTGTTTATTCTGCATAAAACTGCAACTGTTTCCGCCCTTTATCAGTTCAGAGGGACACAGACAGCTATGAATTGATTGCCTGGTGTATCGAAATCTCGTTCTGGTGGAAAATACATCCAATTTGTGACTCCCATTCCATATCGCACGAGATCAGCCGTTCCTCGGCCTCCCGTATTAGTAGTCATAACGTAAGCTCTCAACCCACAGAATTCTAGTAAGGTGTCTTGTCGAACTTCGTCCATTAGTTCAATAGCCACGCCTACACCCTCTGAATTTCACATCACTTGAAATTTGATAAGTGTGGCGATCATTTATAGATTTGTGGAAGAATTCTGTATGCTTACAGCTAGTCTGAAGTTAGTGTACTGTACATTCGATCGTGGGGAGGAGCTATAGTTGTAACAGTAGATCGACCATGTGAAGTGACCCCTTTAGAACTGTAAAAGTTCTCTAAGTCGTGTTCCACACAGGCAGCTAGTCTCACTCAATCTTGGCGAAAGACTCAGGGATAACATCAACCGCCCACGGCATGAAGTGAGGGGAACGCATTCAAATGCTGACCACAAATAACAGGGGACACGGAGGCACGAGGCAGAGTTCCTCATGTTAGTCGACAATCTTTGGCCGCAGAAGCGTTATCAGTGGCGCTGTGGAAGGAGACATCTTACGTTCTGACGTGGACGCATGCAGTAGTAGCTCTGTGCGGTGGGAAGAGATCGAATTGGTTCACAACTGTGCCTATTGAGACTGCTGCTTCCGAGAGGTCGTTTCCGTGTCCGAAGATGGAACTGAATATCGGCCGTCAGCTATTCTATGTTGATTGCGGACACTAGCGTCTCATCCATTTGCATCCTTCCATTCTCTACATCTCTTTCCTGCTCTATCTGAGTGGGAGAGTAGACAACTTGCTCTTTCTCGTCCACTCCAGACACAGCCGTTAGCGAACAATACAGCGCCTACTCAGGATCATGGATTTGTTCAGAGTGGGCTTGTGGGGCAGTCACGTATTCATGAAGCAAAAACATCATTGTTGTGTAGCGCAGTAGGTATGTAGGTTGGAGCTGGGAAATCCGTCAGTGTTATCACGCTTAGCGAATACAATCTTCCCTTCCAAAACCCGACTAGGTCTTCCGCTGTTCGTCGTATATAATGACTGCAGAGTTAAGATAGGATGGAACATGTTTACCGAGTTCGATGCGCAGCTGTCACATTCCATTCCATACAGTGTGGCTTGTGAATTGGGTCCAGTTATCTGCATTGTGTTTGTAAACCGTTCCATGAGACCTAAGACGACCTACCACATCTTCTTCCGGCAATTAAAATGGGAGTTTGAATATGCGGATCTTTCTAAGATCGGGGCCTCAGTGATTCACATTGCCTAAGTGAATGTTGCCATTTTGATGGGAAGAAAAGCGTTTCTTAAGAAACGAAATTTGTTGACATCCAATATTAGTTTAAATGTAAGGAAGTCCTTTCTGAAAGCATTTGTATAAGAGTGAAACGTGGACGATCAGGAGTTCAGACAAAAATATGATAGAAGCTTTCGAAATGTGGTGCTACAGACGAATGATGAAAATTAGCTGGGTATATCACGTAACTAATGAGGAGGTGCTTAACCGAATTGAGGAGAAAAGGAGTTTCTGGACTAAGAGACGGGATAGATTGGTGAGACACATTCTGAGACATCAAGGAATCGTCAGCTTAGCATTAAAAGGAAGTGTATGAGGTAAAAATAATAGAGGGAGGCCGAGGGACGAATACAGTAAGTAGATTCAAAAGGATGTAGGTTGCTGAACTTATTCTCAGATGAAGAGGCTTGCACAGGATAGGATAGCGCGGAGAGCTGCATCACACATATCTGCGGACTGAAGACCACAACAACAACAACAACTTTGATCTTTCCAAAATTGCGTCGCATGCAGCATTAGTTACTACTTTAGTGTAAACCACTGTGTTCTCATTAGAGAGATGGATTCCAACACCAGTATAAGAAATCTTAACATCCTATCGAAGAAATCATTCCACTTCTACGGCTTTAGGGCGTGGATATTCAGTCGAGAATCAGAATTTCAGCGTCAATTTTCGACAGGAATTGGCAACCTACTTCGTAAATGGAATGAAACTTTTCACTCTGCAGCGGAGTGTGCGCTGATATAAAACTTCCTGGCAGATTAAAGTTGCGTGCCGGAACCGGGACTCGAATCTGGGACCTTTGCCTTTCACGCGTAAGCGCTCTAGTGACTGAGTTATCCCGACACGACTCACGATGCCACCTCACAACTTTACTTCCGCTAGTACCTCGCCTCCTACTTTCCAAACTTCACAGAAGTTCTCCTGCGAAACTTGCAAGACAAGCACTCCTGGAAGAACGGATATGGTGAAGACATGGCTTAGCCACAGCCTGAGGGATGTTTCCGGAATGAAACTTTTCACTCTTCAGCGGATTGTCAAATAGTACTTAATTATGTACTAACTGTTTGTAACAGATATAACGCAATTATGTGTTGTTTTTTAATCTTAGTGTCAGCACCATTACGAAAAGAACACCAATCGCACATGCGTACCTATCTTTCCTTTAAAAAGAATACATTAAAAAACTACGGCAGCCATTGAAACAAAAGAATTGCAGCGTCATGGAAGTGCTCCCTAGAACAAACTATTATCATTAGATGGTGCATCATTACGACCATCATGTTTCACAGCATGTTCATACGATTTTAGAGCCGATGCTATGTAGCTACTTTCCCTAACTAATACATCTGTGTTTTAATGTAGTCTTCTGCTTCATTTGCTTTGTGAGGTTGGAATTGTTACTACGGATTTGGCCTGTCAAGTGAGGCGGTGGCTAGATGCATGTGCAGATGCCAAAAAAAAAAAAAAAAAAAAAAAAAAAAAGAAGAAAAAAAAAACTGTTAAAATGTTTGTAAACCCATAGGAACAGACTGTTGTGGTCATCAGTCCCTACACTTGCAAACTACTTAAACTATCTTGAAGTTTTGCCGGTGTGTTGATTGGTCCATCATGTTTCTGGCTTGAGGCCGGATCATGTTAACGTCTTCAACGATATTTCGGCTGACAAACATGCAGCCATCTTCAGATGAGTACGAGGCTGAAGATTACTGGTGCGCGTCGTTTTGTATATACCGAAGATTGGCGTGCTGCAAGCCCGCAATATGATGGACCTACTTAATCTAAGTTACACTAATGACAACACACACACACACACATACACATGCCAGAGGGAGGTCTTGACTTTCCAGCGGAAACAGCTGCTCAGTCCTTAGCATGACGCCTTACACCACGTGGCCATTCCTCATGGCACCACATTACTTCCGGAAGGAATGTATATGTATAGTGTCATACACCTTAAAGTGTGTGAAAGTTTTCTAAATGTTTTTGAATCGTATAACTGGGGAGGAACTCGGTTACGAACCTCGGATTTACCTATTCGGATGTGGAAAATAGCCTAAAAACCATATTAATGCTGGCCGACAGATCGAGTTACGTCGTTAATCCGCCGAGTGAATTAGAACCGCAATCGGCATACGTCTCCATTCTAGAAAGAGGCGCCTTAAACAGAGCGACTAACCGGGAACATTTTCTATTTAAAAAGTAATTTACATTCCTTCCATTTTGGGGTAGGTGGGCTGGTAATGGCTGAGCTGCCACCTTTAATCCAACAAATAATTAACAAGTGACAACATATTTAAACAACACAAATGATAATGAGTATGAGTGACTGTGGTTCGAGGCAAATGAAAGTTAATAGGGATATCCAAAATAAAATAAAAAATAAAATAAAAAAGAGAAACTATACGTGAGGGAGGTGATTTGATGGGGCCTCTGGTAGCTGTACAGCAGAGTTGCGAAGAAGTCGGTTCAAATGTTCAAATGTTTGTTAAGTTTATGGGACTTAACTACGGGGTCATCAGTCCCTAAACTTACAAACTACTTATGAACTACTTACGAACTAGGACGGCACAAATATCCATGCCCGAGGGGGGATTCGAACCCCCGACCGTAGTGGCCGTGCTGACCGTGACTGGAGCGCCTCAGTCACCTCGGCCACCGCGGCCGGCGAAGAAGTCGGTGTTTGGGGAAGCAGATGTAGGAGGACAAGGAGTGTTAGTGGGAGGAGGCGCGAAAGTGGGGGGTGGGGGGAGAGGAGAGGAAGAGCCAGCTGCAGCAAGGGTGGGAGGGCGGAGCCTTCTTCCAGGAAAGGAACAGGGCTGAGGGGTTGGCTGGAAAGTGGGGTAAATTTCTGGGATGTGTTGACGGTTAAGTAGGGGTACGAGGTTCAAATTCCTTTGAGAAAGAGAGCGTGGAGATGGTGAAAAGAAGGGGCACGTTCATAGAGGCGCAGCGACGATGCAGGATCAAGACTGGGTATTGGGATGAAAGGGTTTTGGGAATCAAGGTGACTGGAGACATGGGAGAGATGTCGGCGTTCACTGTGCTTCAGGAAAGGTGGGAATATGATTAATTGGTGAATGAGGCGATTGGGGAAGGAGGTGTGGATGCGGAAAGCAAGATGTAGTGCATGGCGCTCTAGGTTTTCGTAGAAGTGGCAAAACGTCGTGGAACAGAAGTCCATGCGAAATTGACATAGGTGAGAGTGGAACGGATCATGGTCCTCTAGGTATGGAGGAAAGTGACTAACCAGGTAGGTATCTGTTTTTTGGTATAATACTTTCAATATAAAATATGTAACAAGCTCAATAAATGTAGAAAAGTCCCATTAAGTTAACTTGTAATTCTTGGTTCTTTTTAATTTTTAATTTGATGCTTTGCATAGTACTCATGGAGTTTACCCAGGACATGAGGTCAAAAGGAGAGGTATGGGGGGTATCGGTCGCACAGAACGCGGCCCCAGCAGATGCGGCCCCCTTACGCTGGCACTCAGGGCCCCGTGTTGTATTCATGCCGCCGATATTGGGCTGCCCGATCAGTCTCTGATGGGAGCTGCAATTTGCATGTTCCTGTGTACTGGACCGAGCTAATCAGTAAGTGGACTTTCGGCAGATTTGTCTGCGTCAATAATGCAGCGAAGGACTTCACAGGCATTCTGGGCATACGGGCGAACTGCCTCTCTGGTAACACGTATTTACTCACAAGAATCTATATTTACTGCTCATTTCAGCAGGAGCTACCTCATCAGAGACACGCAGGAAGCCAACGACATTGCTGTTAGCTATCTGTGGTCGTCATTCCAGCGATGCGCAATTCGTGTTGGCGAATTGTAACAAATAGCGTTTCCATTTTAATCAAAATTCGGAGAAATTAACTGTACTGAAATACTTCGGATATTTTGTAATGTGGTCAACATGCCAGTTACAGTAAATAAGAGCCGGTGGCTTGTCAGTACTGCAGCCCACAACCGCGCTGCATGATTTTCCGACAGAACAGCACTGTACATAGTTTTAAACTGCGTATAATAATATTGTTATGTTAATATGCTGATAGTATTGCTGTATATTTAAGGCACTGAAAATGACCGATTAATGATATAAAATCACGTAGAGTTTACAACGAGACAAAAGTCAGTTAATCGTACTTGTATTTTATGAAGTGACATGTTACGTATTAAAAAAAATAGGCAGAATAGTTGTATTTCATGTTTCGCGGCACTGCGGTCCATTGGACGTTACTACAACGTTCTAAAATGTTCTAAATGTTTGTTAAGCTTATGGGACTTAACTACGGGGTCATCACTCACTAAACTTACAAACTACTTATCTACTACCTTATACTAAGGACGGCACAAATATCCATGCCCGAGGGGGGATTCGAACCCCAGACCGTAGTGGCCGTGCAGACCGTGACTGGAGCGCCTCAGTCCCCTCGGCCACCGCGGCCGGCTACTACAACGTCTTCTATCAGATTGTCTACAGAAATCGTTTGGTTTAAAATCTAAGCACGTTCGCCTTAAAGACGTTCATGACTAATTGTGAGACAGATAGCTGGACAAATAGCATACAGTCATCAATAGGGTGAGCAGACGTAATAGTATAAAAGAAGAGGACAAACAGCCTCAAAAAGGAGAACGAAGTAAGAAACAAGAGGACTCACAAAATATATGCTCCTATTTAATAAATGAGTTTATTATACGTAGAAATAATATCCATCCTTACCAGTTATTGATAATTCTCTGAAGGTCCAATTTTATGCACAAGTTTAGGGTTGCTTATCAGTTAGCTGTGAAAAGATACACATGAAAATTCTTTTACATTATATTGTACCATCAATACACAAACGGATTCACGGTTCAACCTATTCCTTTTATCAGTCCACTGTCTGACAATTAGTGAAAATATTCTTTCCGTATTTGTATTCCGCCCTGCCACGATAGTAAAATAATTTGTCGACCAATTTATTATCTTTATTGGTCACTGAGACGTTAGTTCCAGCTCCACGTATTTTAAATTCTCCTTCAAATTCATTTCTCCCTTTCCTGAAGGGAGTATTCTTGGAAACAAAATTCTGAGGTTGCACCCTTGCGTTTTAGTATTGCCGTATATTTTATGAAGCTCATTTGGTTCCATTAAACAGCAATTTACACTCACAAATCATGCGTTCTTCACATGAAATCTATAACGCTAACTGCCAGGCAAAGCCAATTTAAATCCGTAATTGAAGATACGTAGCGAAAATTTTAAATACCGGTAATCGATATTTTGCACTCGCTTATGAGACGATCCATGCTAAAATCGAGGATCCTGCTGCTACATGTAGCACAGCCTTTGTCGTATTCATGACGAAAGCAATGCCTATAGATAAAGTATTTACGAAAAGAACAGTAGAACGGGATAATTGTACATGGAATTACATTATGCTCAACTTCGCGAAAAAGGAGGACAATTTAAAAATCCGCCAGGACCCCGGGCAAAGACCTAAAAAGGACACGTCCGGATTAACCCGGACGAGGTCGTTAGAGTTGGAACTTTATCTCAGACAAGGGAAGCTAAGCGGCTGTGTCAGTTTCGAAACAGCCCATCACGGCGTTTCCCACAATGGAATTACAGAAATGTCTGAAAACTTACATTTGGATGACCAAATGAGGATATTAAATGTCGCAGTTCCGACAACGAGTCCAGTGTCGAATCGCTGCGTTATCGCGTTCCGTTGTCTTTTCGATTCTCTATCACGTTCCTTTCAATAACTTGTAATTGAACCAATCTGTATATTCACAATACATTGTTACTGTATTGCAACAAATATTTCTGTGGATTTCATGCGTGTTTCAATGTTTGACCTTTTATGATACGCTAGAGTCCTACCAAATGCCTGAAAACGAGGTTTTCAGATTCCACTGCTGCACACAACGTCAATCAGACTTTTTCAATTATTACGAAAATTCACTTCAGCCAAATACGGAAACATCAAAATTAAAATTAGAATTGTGATTAGTCAATGGAATATGTCCATGATCGTACATCTGCTGTTGAAAAGTAGTAACAAATCTGCCACTGTTCATTACATGAAGTTCATATACAATTAACAGAATTGGTATGTGCTCAGTCTCATAACTAATTGTCCAATGATTAATCAAAATTCTAATTTTAATTTTGCTATTGCCGTATTTGGCGGAGATGAATTCTTCTAATAAATGATGGGAAGTATCTTATACACTCTCCTGTTGATGGCAGAAAGTGCCGAAACAGTAGATGCTAATTTAATAAAAATATTGTCCGGCTGTTCGCTCAAGGATGATTTTTTCTAAATACAATGCGGCTGTAGACCATAACCTTAATTCAACAAGGCAGTTGAAAATTGGAGGATGGAACCCGAGTCTTCTGCATACTAGGCAGATTATCCGTTCACAAAACCACCTGGAACATGGTTAATACTGCAGCTGAAGGAACTACCCTGACAAACTATGAAACAGTCACAAATTCTCAACTCACAACTCACGCCCTTATCGTAACGTCCCTAGCCAGTTAGTTCAGTTTCCTCACTGCCATGATCAGCCGATTTCCGTAAGTAAATCGAGTCTTGTCTGCATACACACGCAAATATGACATGGGGTTGACACTGAACTTTAGGGGTCTGCCAGTAATTCCACTGACTGGAAGAATTAGGGAATTCGCGTTACCTTGCTCTTCATACTGAGCAAAACGAACGGTGAAAACACTATCTTTATGAGTTTAAATACGACCTAATTATACAGCGTTCTAACGTTTGTACTATTATTTCATGATTAAGAGTGCATCATTTGTGAAGAGTGAGTTCAAAACCCGTTTAGGATTTCCGCTAGCCTTAGTCCAATTATAAGCACCGTGTGTGAAGCTTGTGCGTCTCTTCAGAATTTATGAGAATTTACTGAATGCCATGAAGAGATGCATGTTTGTAGTACGTTTATAATGCAGTATTTCAAATTTCTTTTGTATGCACGATATTTGAAATTTTACTTTCCTATACTTGAGTACGGTCGCTTTTACCAATTACGCCACTAAGGTACCGTATCAACTCGTCGCAGATTATTATCAACGTCGCTCTGTCGGCTTGGAAATATGACTTCGTATCTCAAAACAAGAAAAAGAAATTAGAACTATTTTTATTGCATATTTAGGTAGAAAGCCTTGCATCTCAAATAGTTGGTAGCACCTATCTGCAACACTCGGATGAGGAGGAAAAAGATATTGCTAGACAACCATTTGAAACGATGAAACCACGAATAACTATTCTGAGTTATGAGGTTTTAGTCAGACGCTGTTAGTTTAATTTTGTAAACATAGGTGCGATATGAAGTCGTGTCCGAGGTGTGCGGTCTCTGTGACCACGACGAAACTAGACGAGACTTCAGCTCGTTTTGCGTGATGTGTCACTGGCGGATTCTGGGTTTCATAAATATAAAGACAATCGGGCACCCCATAGCAGGATTTGTAACAATGTTCTATTACAAAACGCTGGTGGTTCCTTATGTTCCAACTACCAATAGGTTGGTCATAAAAGGCGGCCTGTTATGTAGAATTATAGAACTGATCCATTGACGGAATTTAATTGTTTCTGTAATTCTGCAACTGCTTAGTAAATTTTCAATGTGTCGGCAATCCCAGCGTCACTTAAGTAGGCATACAAATTAATAATTAACAAGTATTCTTGGAGCGTGATCTAAATAAACACGAACAATGTCAGTGTTACTTTAGAAATGGGCAGCAAGACATAAACCTGGAATACGCCGCAGTGTGACATAGCTACACAACCACTGACAAACAGAAGGGTTCTTCGTCCAGGTTGAGTACTATAAAGATGGCTCTTCTTAGCGAAGATCTTTAACATAGAAAACAGCATATTTTTGATTCGCAGAACCCACGGATACCAATGTCTAAAGGGATGAGGTTCTTAGTTGATAGCTGCCAACTCACTGAAGATACCACAACATGATATCCAGGTTCGTATGAAGACTTATATTAGTCGATTATTGATTTTACCGTGACGGTCCTTTGGTGAATCAATGTCACGGACACAACAGAAGTTGGTAGAAACAAACTGGATTTATTTTTGACATCCGAGGGTTATGGCGTACATGGTTCCAGAAGAAATGTTGCCTGCAGTCCGGCTCTTTTGCAAGCAAGTAAGTACACTTGATCCTTTTTACAGGTATTCAGCCGGATTTCATTGTTCTTACAACACGATAATTCAACGGTCCCACTGGCCACCATCTTGAAGTGAGATTCCGGAACAACTATCGTGAATTCCTGTAACTGATGCCGCCCTATCGCCATTAGGAGATGTGGCGACCACACCATCCTTCCTCCATGTTATGAGCCAGTATAACATACCTCATCATCTGCTGCAGCCATATTTAAGCTGCAGTTTTGTCACGGAACAATCAATTCTCGCCAATTTTCAATCTTTATAGGAATCTGGACATCATGTTCTCATATTCACATGGAGTTGCCAGCAATTAATTAAAAGCCTCGTCCAGTCAGATGTTGGTCTTTGTGGGCTTTGATGCCAGGAATTAATATCTGCTGGTGTTTATTGACTTTAATTATCAATGTTTAAAGAGAGGTATCCTTGTACAGGACAAACAGACGGAAGAATTGTTTTAACTACTAGTGGTTATCTAGCAGACCCGTAAGAGATATCAGCACAGTATCAAGTGTTCATCAAGTGTTCATTCATTGCGTTCACTAAATCTTACAATTTAGCGCATTTGTGGACTTTTATTGGAATCATTTCATTTATGCTTTCTTAAAATGTTCTTTGGTTTTCTATCAATCATGTATTTTCTGTTGCTGCCATTAGTTGACATCTGATGCAACTACGCAAGGTCGTAGGCATAGAAAACGATGTACGTGCCATTTTGGCATTTACATCCTTCTCTATGTCAGCTCTTCATTTATAACCCTGTACTCAACTAACCAGAAATCCTGTTCATCCTGCCAACGAACTTCTGTAATTCCCGCCATATCCAACTTTATCCTATATATTCCTCTTTTCAAATGTTCTAACTTACCTACCTGATTAAGGGATAAAACATTCCACGCACCGATCTGTAGAATGCCTGTTTTGTTTCGCTTGATGACGACATCCTCCAGAGTTGTCCCCGCTAGGAGATACGAATGGGGAACTATATTACTTCCGGAATATTTTACCCAATAAGACGCCATCAGCATATATTCATACAGTAGAGGTGCATGTTCTCGGGAAATGTAACGACTATAGTTTCCTCTCGCTTTCAGCCGTTCGCAGTAACTGTATGGCAAAGCCATACTAGGCGCCATTACAAGGCCAGTTCAGTCAATCATCCAGCCTGCTGCCCCTGCAACTATTGAAAAGGCTGCTGTCCCTCTTCAGCATCCACACGTTGGTCTGGCCTCTACAAAGATACCCTCCGGCGTGGTTGCAACTACGGTACGGCTATCTGTATCGTTGAAGCATGCAAGCCACCCGACCACAGCAGTGTCTATGTTTTAGTGTATTAACATAAAGAAAGTATATGAAATAAGTAAATATGTCTGGCGTTTCGCTAGGGAGTATTATATTATCATTACAATATTTGTAAATGACCCATTAAATAACATCAGATCGACAACACGGCTGATCTAGTAATAGTACACAATAGTTGCAATGCTGGCGGACTGCACTGAAGTTCAGGAAGACCTGCAGGCAATCGCTGCTTGGTGCAGGTAGTAGCAACTGGTTGTTAACATCAACAAATGTAAGGTATTGCGAATACATAGAAAGAAAAACCATTTATTGTATAATTACAAGATCGCTGAATAATCGGAAATGGAGTTAAATCTGTAAAATTTCTGAAAATATGCTTATGCCGCGATTTGAAGGGTAATGATCACAGATTATTAATCAAGACTAAGGGCGATACCACACTGAGATTTAATAGAAAAATCTTCGCGAAATTTAGTCCATTAACAAAGGAAGTAACTGAAAAATCGCTTGTTTGATGAATACCAAAATATTGCTCGTCATAGTGGGATATATTCCAGATAGGATTGATAGAGGAAATAGAACGGGTGCAAACGATCAGCATGCTTCGTTGCACGTGTATTTAGTAAGCCCGAAAGCGTCATAGAGACGATCAGACAATCCCTTGTGGCAGACTCTGTAATACTGCCGTTCTTCATCAATGTAGAGGCTAGTGTCAAAACCTACTTTGATATCGTTCTTGCCGTGGGACATACTAGAGTGGAAAAGGAAAATTATGAAATGAAGCGGTAAACGAAGTACGTTCCACGACAAACCATAAGTCAGCTTCTTTTGTATATACCACAAGGCATAAACCAGCAGGCATATAGGTCCTAATTGCCTCTAGTAGCCATTTTACTAACTTTTCTATTCTAGAGATATCACACCTGGGTTACAGCGCATAAGTGGCTTGCTTACAGGCATAAACCTGCAGACACAAAGGACCTAGTTGCCTCTTCTACCTACAACTCTTAGTTTTCTATTCTAGAGGCATCACACCGGGATTCCATGCGGGTCCACCCACTGCCATAGTTACACCATAATCAGTATTTTAACATCCAGGACTAACAGCACGATACCTCGTGAAACTTCTTCAATGGACGCAGTTGACTTATTCGGAATCTATCATATGGAAATAGGTCTTTCCCCATAAGGTATGGTGATGGGGATCGGGATATTTAGCCCATCAATATAACAGATTTGTCCTGTGTGCAAGGGGTGGAGCCAGTGGCACGACAGCGAGAAGCGTAGAACACGGAACTGCTGGCTTCTGCCGCGTCAGGATATGTGCTGTACCGTGTCTGTGCACCAAAGCAGTATTTAGCAGCCACCCTGCCTCGGGGTACTCATTTCTCGCTGATAAGTACAATGACGCCTACGCATCCGCAAGTCACCAAGTATCTGTAACATTTTACATGTTTGTAACAAACTTTAAGATGCAATTTCAAGGTATAGAATACTGACAAAGAAGGTCCCTTGCTTGTGTTCAATTAATGTTACATCTTGCACCATATGATAAATTAAGCTGTGATTCTTTTTTTACGCTTGTTAAATATTCTATTCTATTCCTTTTCCAAGAATTGCGAAATCTGTTACGAATAACACAATATGTTACATGTTAGCAAAACATAATTTGAGAATTCTCTTTACGCTCACTTTTGGAAAAATAAATAAATTACATGGGCGTAAACAATAGATTAGCTGGAACCACTGTCATTACCTGCACAAAATACACGTCTGTGGTACCCTACATGTAGAACAATTTGAGACTGGTGTATTAAAGGTACCAAATATATTTGAGGTTTTCCATTTTTCATTCTTTAAATATCGGGTGTTTAGTGTATCGATACCTTTCTATTGGGTTGTTACCAGTATGAACAAATTCTAGTACAATGGCGCCGGACGTCCTGGGCAGTTACAACGTTGTGTTGCTTCTTGCAATGGCCTTGTCGTAAATTAGAGGCAGTGGAAAACTTCCATTCAGGCTGATTGTGGTACTACAGTATTTAACTGAAATGTATAAAGTATGTATAACCACAGCTGAGAGGGAAAAGGACTGAAAAGTTAACTAAAACTAACAACACTGACACAAATAATTCTTAAAATATATTAATCACTGCAAATAATATATTACTTTCTGTATTAAGCGAAATAGACGGCCAGTGGAAATTTTGTATATAGTGGTAGATCGTGAAGTAAAGTTCTGGAATAATTTTCCTCGTAGCTGCACCTGATGTCAGATACACAGCACTCAATTTATCGCAGCACTCGCCCCTGGTTGCAGCGAAGCGCGTGGGCTGCCCTTATTTCGCGACCTTCTGTTACAAAGGCGCCTTGTTATCGTACTGCAGACGGCAGCGAGCAGCGAGAAGCGGGACGCGAGTGTGTATTCATGTGTAAGGCATACTTGGATTGGCAGCAGAAGAAAAGAGAGCACTCCGTCACTGTTCCCTCGTAGACGCTATCTCAGCCTGCAGCTATTCGTTAAATATAACATTCGAGAATGCTTTTCAGTGCATTGGAAATAACTCTTCTTTTATGTCTATGGAAGCGTTAAAATTTAACTTCATAATTTTGAAAAGACTATCAAAGAGAATCGATAATGTAGAAAACTTTAGCCCTTTTTCTATGCCATCAGCTTTTTCTAAAGTTATTGAAAAGACTCTTTATTCAAGTTTAATTGATCATTTTAATTCCCATAATTGTCTGTTAACTGTACTATGGAGTAAGGGGAGTAGCTGAAAATCGGTTCATTTCTTACTTCAATAAAAGACAGCATTTGAATAATTTGCCTTCCAGCATAGCAGGAAATTTTAAGATATTTTTCTTTGCTAATGACACTATCTTGGTAATGAAGGACGTTGTGGGCAATTTTGATGCAGTATCAAATAATAAAGTTAAAAAAATAAGTTGGTGGATTGTAGAAAATAAATTAATGCCAAATCACAGTACGACTCAGTTTTCCAGTTTATAACACATAATGCAACAAAAACTGACATTTCAGTTACACAGAATAGGCACATAATGAGACACAACAGTTCAAACTTTTAGGCGTTCAAATAGATAGTAAGCTTTCATGAAAAGCACACGATCAGATTCTTCTTCAGGAACTAAATGCTGTGGTGTTTACCATTCCAACAGTTACTGAAATTAGTGTTAGCTCAACACGTAAAGAAGTCGACTTTATTTATTTTCATTCGCTTTATGACATATGGTGTTATTTTTTTAGAAGTCCTCCGATTCAAAAAATGTATTTATTGTGCTTCATTGGGCGGTCGAGAAATGTGTGTGGTAAGCTCGTGTATCTCTTGTACACCCATGTTTAGTAGCATGGGAATTCAGACATTCTGCTTGTCGATAGATATTTTTTTGAATGTCGTTTGTCGTTAATAATATATCTTTATTCCCAAGAGTTAGAAATTTTCACTTTGTTAATACTAGACAGAAATCGAATCTGCATTAGGATCACACCTCCTTGACCCTTGTGCAGAAAGGTGTGCAGTATTCTGACGCATCCATATTTAAATTGGCACAAGAATTCAAAATGCTTAAAAGTAATCCTCGGACATATAAACTGAAACGTTTCCTCATGGTTCATTCTTTATATTCTGTAGAGGAATTCCTAAGAACATTAAGGTAATTTCTGGGTTACGTTGTAGATTCTTTTTACTTATGATTAAGCCTGTAGTATGCTTAAGATTGCTACGTGTTTCACTTTATCTACTGATATTCTATTGTTAATACTTGATATACTGACTCGTTCCGTGACCATGGAGGCTTGTTCCTCAATTTAGTACTGCGGAACATGATAAATATAGGTAGAAAAATAGATAAACTGTCATAGAAACGTGGATAATAACACCATTTACAGCTGTGAGCGTATAAAATATTTATTTCACTGTATTAGAAAATGTTCATCAGATTTTTTTTTTTTTCGAGAACGAACTAGGGGAAAATGTTTATGACTGTTAGAACCGACATCGCGCAGAAGTAAACTAGTTGTTTACAACCCAAAAATGCTACTTTTGTTTTAGTGTTAAGTGTGCAGTGAATTTACCCTCTGTCTTCCTAGAAAAACGTTTCTGGCCCAATGTCGAATTTCAGTAGGAGATCATAATTTTTATGAAATCCTCCAGCCATGGCAATGTAAGTGGAAAAATACAGCCATTTTAGAGCCAAAGTTCGTTGTCGATGACAAGTTAATAGATCTGGGTGGACAAGAAAAATAAAATAAATCGTTATTGATGTTCCCACAACCAACTTTCTTCACTCTTGTTGCCAACACTGTTAAGTGAACACTCATTGCCTTGGCCCCATATATAGAAATACCAACACGTTTTTGCCAAGGGATACTTCCTTGTAACAAATAAACGTATACCATATTCAAAAAATTTCTGCTGTAGCATTTGACTCAAGCGGTTGCAAAACAAAAATTCCTCTTTTATATCGTCATGATAGTCGAATCGTACAAAAACAAGTAACAGAGCAGTATTTGTGACATCTGTACTCTCGTAAATTTGAAGAGCGTGCTAAGTGCATTCATGCAGTTGTAATAACAACATTTCTTCAATATAGGAAGACACATTTTCAATTCTTCGTTTTACGGTATTGTTGGAAAACGGAGCTTTTTTTATTTAATTGACGGCTTTTTCTCCCAAAACTGCTTGGACCATGTCTCTAACAGCAGGCAGTAAGATATTTTCACCAATTGTGTGATGTTTTCCCTCCTTCGCAATTCTATAGCTATAACGGTATGAGGCTTTTATCAAATTCCTATCAGTGTTAAGAAATTTAGATTTTTTGTTACAAAACGCTTTATTTCATTTGAAAAAGTCTATAGGTTTATCAATTATATTAGAGTGCTTAGAACTTTGATGATGTTTCTACAAAAGAGGCTTCATGCTTTGATTTGAAAGTTTCTCTAAGCTTATAACGCTTTGTGGGATGGGCGGATCAGTGGTTTTTGTAGCGGGATTTACTGTGAATCCAAATTGTTAAGTAGCTTTCATCATACTTGCGGTTAGGTGTCGCCTTAGGTTTTTTAACTCTATCCTTGACGTTAGAATGAGCTCCATGCTTAAAAATGGCTTCAAGGTCAGCTGAAAATACAATCCTGTATTACACAATAAAGTTAAGCCTCACATCATAGTTATACGAGTAATCAACACTCAGTTCACTGTAATACTCAAACTACGGTTCCAGACGCAAGTTTTCTCCATATCATGATGCCATTTAACGTAATGCCGAAAAAAGTGACAACAACTATCATTCACTGCATAATGACTACTACAGCGCCTCACTCTAGTACACCGCATAAGATGGTAGCAGTTGCTAAGTGTCACGAAAACTTACGAATAACAGCCACCAAGACCCGATTAAAATATCGCTACTTCAAACAAGATGAATTATTCCTGGCAAAGGCAGCGACGACTAATCGGACAGGTATGGGGAAGGGTAATATAATCCGATGCTCCTGTGTCCTGTGTACAGTTCGGATCAAACATTCTGCGGAAAATCCTGTTTCTCTAACGTTAAACAGACGTTCTCGGCAATTTTATCGATCATTATTTCTCACTGTCATTTCACTTTAAATATAGAGTAACGTAACAGTATAATTATACCTATATCAGTAATTGTTCTGTTTACGTTCATGCGAAGCACCTGGAATGTCCTTGAGTACCTCACCGTCTGGGAACCGCTGCACTAGTGCTATTACGAGTTCAGACATGATGTCAGCAAATGTGGCTGAGCATAGGTAGCTATTGCATAATCAAGCGTGTTGTGCGAGCAATGATACATGTTGCAGAGTACGTGATGGCAAATGAAAGACAATGAAATACAAACCCATTGATCTGTGTATATGGCATAGATGTACAATACGAGGGGTATGAGAAAAATAGAATTGAACACGATAGAATCATTGAATAAATTGTATCTTGAAAAGTATTTATCACAGTAAGGAGATGGAGCACTCAGATTGTACCTCTTGTCAAGAATCACCGAATAAACTATTTACATTTGCAATGACTTTAATAATTTAGCTATGAGAGACATTTTAATTGAAGTATTGATCAAAATCAGCATATCTTTTCAATGGACACAGACACATGACTGCATGTGTTGGCAGCGGATACAATGAAAAACATGCATTGTTTGGATGTTAAGATCATTTATTTTTATGGTACGTTTCTTTGTGTTACGTTACATTTTCACAGTTTTATCAGTAATTTAAGATAAGTAAAGATATGTAAATTCTACAAAAACCAATGAAAGGAGGAGTGAAAATACCATAAAACTGAATTATCATTCATATTATATCACAAATCATAAGGGTACAACAGGAATTGACAATTCTTGCCCATGTAACTACAAACTGGACACCCTTAAGCCTTTATTTTCGGGCAATTTATCTGTCGTAAAAATTATTGTAGGCTATGTTTTCAGTGGAGAATTTTAGCATTCATCTGATGACGGAAAATAAATTTTGATTAAATGTATGACTCAAAAGTTGTATATGTGAACTGTTGATTGCTTAAAGCCAGTAAGTAACGCCAATTCAGGCGCTTTTTGTACAGCTGAAAAACAGTCTAGATCGCAGGTCATATTACTTAACAGGTTGAGACCTTATCTTCAGAAACATATGTACAGCTCAAGCTTTATTTGTTCTCCTTAATTGTTTATGTGGAATGCTGTAGCGCCAGTCTTTTAGACTACTCACAAGTCTGCTGTTACGGAAGCAGTCACTCAGTTTCATCATATTACTTGTCAGTACATTTTGAAAGTGGTGAAAGTCTTTTCTCGGGAAACCAATGCATAGTTTGCTTCATATTAATTATCAAGGTTTCCGAGTCTGCCAATAATTGAGACGTAGGCTAAACCGAATTGGAAGCAGAACTGATACTTGAGGTAGGATATTATTTGGAGCCCTCCACCAATCAGCTAGCTTGTCTTCAAATGAACACATTGAAGCGCCTGTGAGGGAAGAAACTCCCCCCCCCCCTCCCCCGAAGATTGTGGTACTGCAGTCGGGCGATCTCCGCAAAATTTACTACAGCCAAATTATTCCACGAAATTACTGCAACACTGCCAGGGTTATGCAGATGCACATATCTCATAAAGTAAGAACACGTCTTACTCGGATGGGAAACGTAAGCTCAGTGGCATCCTGTTGATATTGGGGAAAACTTTGCTATTTGTTAGTACCAGATTTTCTCGTCATTGTAAATGAAATTAGGACACCGCACAAAATAAACATCTAGTATAGTCTACCAAAATTAGCAGATAGCCACACTTAAGGTGGAACTATTAAATACTGTTGCAACATTAATGTACGGATATTGTAATTTTCTTTTCGTATTATTTGATGCTTATTTTTTGCTATAATCGACATGCAAAAACTTTGAGCTATATGGTCCAAACGCAGGGTATATATTAAGATACGTGAAATGTAAAACCATCTGTATTTCCTGGTAGTTCATGCGCAAGGCGCCAAGTTTTGACGCGTATCTAGAGGCACTGTTACATGCAGCGTGGCTTAACAGCAGTTAGTCCGTGAGAGTGTCTGACCAGGTGGAAACGAGGAAGCATCTCACGGAAAAGTGGAAATTTTATCCGATGCAATAGTGTTTAAATTAGCCTCGGCTGCTGGAATAGTGGCAATTACATCTTGGTCTCGAATTTTGACCACATAGTAAATAGCTGATGGAAATATGGTGCCATATACCGAGAGCAACGTCTGGTGGTGGTTATGCCGCAAGTTGCGCAGTTACGCAGCTGCTCGTTCACAGAACTGGATACTTAACAAAACTACGTACTTTTAGATTTGTAATGCGGATGGATCAGTCAGAGAGTACTACGTTTGTTTGAAATAATCATTCATTTGAACTAAAATTTGTTTTCGCCGTAATTTATCACACGCATTTACCTTGTCAGGGTCCTATCCTAGTGTGTGAAAAACCGAGTGTCCAGTATAAGGAGTAGGAACAAGAGTACTTGTTAGAATCATATGAATAATTTAAATTGCTTTGTTTGATGTTTGGAGTAGTAAAATTAAAACTAGTCAATAACTTTTGCTTTTGGCTTCAGTGTTATTTCAAAATGTTTAACAATAATTTAAGAGTGAAATAATGAAATGATAAAATAATCCAAAAAATTAAATAGATTTTTCAGGGTAAGTAAGTACGCAGAAATAAATTTTTACGAATTGTTTATATTCAATAGCACAGCACAGTTTCTTATCTTTTTTCTCAGATGCCATTACCAACAGTAAATATCATAAAATAATAATAACTTGAAAATTGCCTAAGGTACTTGGATATATAATTGATATGGATTAGTGTAGTGAAAATCTGTGAAATGTGTGTAGTACCAGTTTAAGGATCATCACTATTTTAACAGAAAACACGTCACTGATATAATTCATCGTATATTTAATCGAAAGTGGCTCAGTATCAGTTTGTTTATGCAAATTTTGTGGAATTTATGTTTGTGTGCCGGCCGCGGTGGCCGAGGGGATTGAGGCGCTTCAGTCACGGTCTGCACGGCCACTACGGTCGGGGGTTCGAATCCCCCCTCGGGCATGTATATTTGTGCTGTCCTTAGTTGTAAGTAGTTCATAAGTAGTTAGTAAGTTTAGGGACTGATGACCCCGTAGTTAAGTCCCATAGACTCTACAAACATTTGAACAATTTATGTTTGTGTATGAAAAGTGACTGACTTAGGGGAACCTAAGCCAAAAATTCTTTACCGTTTGATGACTATTAGTGAAGTTCAAAAACTTCCTTCATATTCAGAATCATAAATGAACAGTAAACAAAGTAGTTTGGTCTGCCTTGTCATTAGCACTACTTTTCATAGAGATCGCAGATTTTTATGTTGTTGGAAACGTAACGTTTTTTTCTTGTCAGTACATAGTTGTTTTAAAGTAACAGTGACAGCAGGTTTCGCTCAAATTGTGGGTAATAGCTTGAACACTTTAATGCCTAATTAGGTTGGCGACCGTATGAATATAATTTAGTAAACATAAATTGTTGTACGTTATAAATATTCATCCGGTTAAAATTACATACCTGTAGGATGTGTCTTATCCTTAGGTACACGCATGACAATTTTTTTTAAAAATCCCAACTTACATTCACTCCTGACCCAGATTCATCTTGTAATTGGTGTATAGAGGCTGTAGGTTGATTTTTATTATTACATACGACAAGGTTACCGGTGTGGCAAGACTGAGTTAGGTTCCACTGCGAGAAAGTATACATTTTTCGATTTAATGACTGAAGCTGCCCTATAGGGAATTTTAGTTAGCACTGTGATACGACCTTTCCTTACTGTTCTCCTATACCGCAATCTGTTATCTTGTAGTTATTTATTTCGATCTATAGCACTGGAAATGTGTTTTACTGTCTCAGGAGCTCTGGGGTTTTATTCTTTTTCCGGGAAACGTAATGTAAATGCAGATATTACTTTTATGGAATTTTGTGGAAACGCTGATTGAGAAAGAGAGCAAAAGCGCAGATGAAGGACAAGAGAGACAGAAGTGTAGGGGATCACAAAATTTATTAGCAAAGTAGCAAAAATATATTACTTTCCAAGGGGCTTGGTTGAAAAGGCACAAATTTTAATGACAGCTGAAAAGCAAATCAGTATGGTTTGACTTCTGCCTCCAGTCTTTTAAAGGGCTGTATGTGTAATCCCCTCCGACAGGAAAAGTAGAGTTTTTTTCGGAAGTTTTGCAGCGGAAATATGAGAAGAACCGATATAATCAAACTGTCTGTCGTTTCCTGAATTCAGAGTTTCTGTGAGTCTCATTTTCACTCAGCTCTTTTTGTGGTTATCCGATTAGCGCTTGCATTCAGCTGATTCAATGAAATGCTCTCCGCGCCGCCTGCCACCTGATCGCCAGTTCGCAATGTGCTAGTCAGATTAGCTCACGGTATCAGATTGAATTAACAGATCGAACAAGGTCATGCGGAGGCGATACAGTGAAATGGTTTTCGAGGGATTTCCAACGCCATTACGCCCATGTCCAATTTCATTTACTCTACAGGATATATCCTCAAAACAATGGTGATGCCCGTTAGCGCCGCTGTCTATCCAAACCTCTGCGATTTTACTCGCCGTTGTTGTCTTGCAGACCGGCGATTTTATACTGTCGCCTCTCGTTTTGGACTCTGTGCGGAAAAAAACACCGGTGTTAGTGAACACTACGCTGACGTTACTAATTTGTGCTGATGGCGTCAGGCCTACCAGACTTACGTAAAGAAAACTCATAATGAGTAGCGTGTTTACTTTTGGCCTAGCACTGGTGTGTGTTCAAGTGTATGTGTGTGTGTGTGTGTGTGTGTGTGTGTGTGTGTGTGTGCAGTCATATGGGAAAAGGTGAAAGAGTATAATGGGGCAGCTTCTAGTTTGGATATAACAGCGATGTTTTAAGTTGGTAATCTATAATTGGAGTATTGCGAAAAACGTTCAAATGTTTGTAAAGCTTATGGGACTTAACTGCGGGGTCATCAGTCCCTAAACTTTCAAACTACCTAATAACTAACTTATACTAAAGACAGCACAAACATCCATGCCCGAGGGGGAATTCGAACCCCCGACGGGGAACGGCCTCACACATCGTAGCATACCGCCTCAATGCGCTCGGCCACTCCGCCGCGGCAAGGAGTATTGCGTTATTACCCATGTTTTCAAGATAGCATAGAGCATACGTGAGTTGGTTTTCTTCGCAAGATACAAAAAGTTAGTTTGAAACATAGGTCCTGCTTTTTTATATAAATTAATGGTATTTTCTGTACACAACCGCACAAATATTCGGTTCACTCTTACTTTATATCTTAGTAAAAGTAGTGTTATTGTAGCTATACATTTCAATAAATCATTATTTCATCGTATTACGTGTTTTGATAGTTATCCACTGATTATTATTGATTACTTTTTCACATCTCATCGAACTATTAATTAGATTTTAACTAATGAACATCGTGGTTGGTTCATAAATTTTATCTGTGACAAGCATACAGTTAGTATAATTATCGAAATACATTATTTACATTTAATTAAGAGAATCTAGGTTCTTATAGCACACATTATCAGAGTAATAAAATAATACATCTAGCTTCACCATTTCCAAATTTTGAGAAAAAATATAGGTTTTCGAAATCGTAGTGTACAAGAATCCCCTCCTATTGACTAAACCGATCTTGGGAAAGTTTAGGCGTAGATAGGAGTCCGTAGAAGATGGTGTAGGGGGCGTGCGGGTTTACCGTCCCACACTGTCCATCTGGAATCTGCAAACTAAGCTGACCCACCTTCGAGTCAGACTTGTGAGCCGACGTGTAGGCGTTGCTCCTACCTGTTTTGTAGGAAGTTCTCTCGAATGATGTAGTCCCTGCGCAGCTAGATAGCACACTGTAGTATTGCTGGAAGTGCTATTAAAAGAGCTGAAATATATTAACTGTTTGTGGATAGGTAATTTGTATAAATGAAATCCGGGCTGCCAATTACTAGCCAAACCATAATGCAAGACTGTCCAGTGACTTTGAAATTAACAATTAACATTTTACTGTTGATACTGAGAGCATGGTTCCCAAGAGACCGGTGGTTCGGATTAGATCCTAACGCCGACTGACTGCTGTGGCGTGCAGTCAAGACCTCCTATAAACTTCGTACATCTTCGGACGTGCTCGGATATGTTCGTTATAAGGTGTTGTAATTCATTTATTTATTTGTTTGAACACCATTAAAGTACATGAAATGATCACCACCTACTTCCGTTGACCCGTAGTCTGTAACTAAGGTCTGTATGCCAGCAAAACATTGTTAAACAAAAAACATTAATAATTTAAATATTTTAGACTCGCGGCATATTCTTCGAACTTCCCCGGCTTAGAGGCGCGGCGGCACTAGGAATGGGTCGAAAATCGAGTCACAGTGATTTAGAAGTAGCATTTTTCACAGTCGCAACTTTACGGAATCTGACTGCCATTTCAGTCGCAGTTTAGAAGCACAGTAGCAACTAAAAGTGCCAAGTCGCAACTAAGAGTAGCAAGAAGCAGTTTGCACTTTGCCAGCTGTTGGTCGAAGTTTGTACTAATATCTTTGCATTGGGCAGGCTATAGAGCCTACCTGCGATTTCAGTGACAAATCGCGTTTGAGAGTCGCAAGAAGCAATTAACCCTCCATCGGGCGCACCTCCAGATGAAACAAAATCAGGCGCACCCGGCCTGAGAGGCCACCCACATATTTTGTGGACTAGCTCCGCCATGTTAAATCAAATTCAAAATGCGTGTTGGCTAATCTTGAAGAGGATCTAAAGGAAGGAATTACAGCAAACTTAAAGCATAATAATTGATTTATTGAACACAATACACCTTAAACTAAAGTGACCAAAATTACCAATTTCCCACAAAGAGCATTAAAAATTGGTCAAACAGACATCTATAAATGTAATTAAGTTATTTTTAAAGAACATTAGGCAGTCTATTCTGTCATGGAATCATCTTTTCTCGCCACATTTGCAGCAAAAAACCGATGCTTTAGCTCCCAAATCAACAGCTGAAACACAGGAATGGCACAGAACGTATACGTCGCTCAAGCAGATTGGTTGATGACAAGCTGAACATTCCTAATTCTTCATCCTCCGAACTCTTGTTTCAGCCACGTATGGTCGACGTTTTAGCCATTTGGGAGGTAATGTGGGAGAACTTTCCCGTTCCTTGTGGGGTAAAAAAAATTTTTAGTCGAGTTTGCAGCCGAATCGACATTCCACATATATTCATAGCATACACAGGCTAAATTGTCCAGTTAGAAGTTGATGACACAAGGTTTTGTAATTGGTGGCGTCATTTGTAGCAATATCTTTTACACTGGATGTTGTGTAATAATGATGTGACTCTTCACACTATGAATAGTAGAAGGTATCTACTTAGACTACTTCGTCGTCTTATCGTTTCCAAAATAAAAACTCCTCACATATTTTCTTCTCTTCTTTATATTCCCGAGCTGTTCCCTAAACTTCCTATTCAGTTGCTGAGTCCTCCTTGCCTTCTCCTACCTCATCCTGAGAGTGGGTGTCTCTCTCATCGACTAAATCTTCGAGCGCGGCTGGATCTTCAGCAGTTTCGTCCTCGAGGAGGCGCATTATTTCCACAAGATCATTGGGTTAGAGGCATAATATACTTTTCTGGACATTTCAGCAGAAAATATGGATGTGATAACGTAGGAAAAGAAAGAAAAACTGAAATTAGAACTCGATCAGGAGCACTCAGTCTGAAGGGTCAGGGTCGTCAAAGTCTTCTTTTTTTCCGAAGGTAACGGTGAAAATCACAGAGGACAGACTTATTTTGATTTAAACGAAGTAATAAAATAAAAATATCTTGAAAAATCTCACCTTAAAATCTATAACGTAATCGGGCGCAGTCGGCCTGTGAGGCCCAAGGAGTTCCCCGTGATCCGCGTGGAAATCGATGGCAGCCTGCGGATCGGTACTGTGTGAGGTTCCCAAAGTTACGCGAGTAAACGGAGAGGCGGGCCGCTGGGCCACCACTGTTAAGCACGGGAATCAAAAAAGTGTTTTGCTGGCCTGTGAGGCCGACTGCGCCCGACGGAGGGTTAAGAGGCGCAGTTTAGACTTTGCCGGCTGCCATCTGTTGGCCGAAATTGGTACTTCTCGCTTCCTGCCGTCTGCCTCGTGTATGTGTAGATTTTTGTGTATATGTGTTGGTCGAACGCCGTCGGCTCAAACCAGTGAGCTCGAACGTCCTCACTGGTCCAAACTGCGATTTCAGTGAAAAGTCGCGATTAAGAAACGCAAGTAGCAACTGAGAATAGCATTTAATATTCCGTCTTGTGCTACTTGTTGGCCGACTGTCGTACTTTCACTCGTGTGTTCTTTAGGGATGTTGTCAAATTAATAAGAAAGAAGATAATTTTCTTTGTGAAAATGTTTACACTTAGTGACACTATTTTGCCTGGCGGCAATATTTACATGTTGTGAAGCAAAGCCTGGCATGTATGTTTTTAGGTTATAGTTGGTAAAGACTACAAATATGAATGCCAAATAAATATTGTATTATGGACTTGATCCCTGTTTAAATTCATTTTTCATCATAGAACCTACAACTATTATGCGAATTCAGAATACGTATTGCAAATCTGGTTTCGACGAATATTTTTGCATGCATTATACACCGTACATAAAATAAAAATTCCAAGGGTGTTGGTATCAAGTGGTCAAGTAAGTAATTTTACGAAATGTTTAATAGTAGGCCAACTTCATTTTCTGTGTGTACTGCAGCTGTGGTGTTCGTAACATCAGTCATAGGATCAATACTAACAGTTCGCTTTTCGCTTGTCTCAAGCTGAGATTGATATCAACATTTGCAGCGTCCTGAGTGATGATCTCTCAAAAGGAATGTATAAATTGAAGATGCAGTCCATTTCGAGCAAAGAGTAGTCGCAACCCTAGATTGAGAGCAAGTGAACAGGAAGTGACAACCTGTAGAGTACTTCCTACTAGTAAAATTTCTCGAAGTATCATGATTGGTGCAGATGAGAGTCGACGAGTAAGACGTTGCCTTATAATCCAAGTATTTTGTGGCCGCCAAATGTTATAGGTGAAATTTTCTTTTTACCTACATAAAGTTATAAACATGTAGGAGATTAAATTTTTAATATAGCTTCAGTTTCAATATTCTTGAACCGAAAGTGTGAACATGGCAAAAAATTCGCAAAGTTGCAAAAAAACTGTTTTCATAATTAAGTAAAAATCTGTGGCTCCGATCGACGGTATAAAGTGAGAAAGCTGTAGCGCATAGAAAGATATAGCAGTTCCGTTTTTATAAGTATCGTTTATTTGCTATGTTTCGAAATATGACTAAGAAAAATTATAAACTGATCTGCCTGTAACTCGTTAAGGTTCACGTTCCCAAACATTCGTTATTTATTGTAGATATAAACCACAATAAGTCGAAAAATAAATGTTCGACGTATTTTTTTTTTTTTTTTATTTTTTTTTATTTTTATTTTTTTTTTTTTTGTGATGCTTGTGGATTTTTTAAAAATAAGGCCTCCTCCATTCTTCGTTTGAAAATTAACAGAATCGATTGTAGGACACATTTCATCGTATAGAATTGGCCTATCATGCTATTGATACTTTTTAAGATTTTGTGAATTTAACGATCAAAAATTGACTTCGAACACCTCGTACTTCTCTTGAGCGCTTTTTCTTTTTATAAATACACTAGAGTCCCGAAAACTCGGCACTCGGTAACCCGACAGTCCGGATAACTCAGCCACACCTCAGCACACCCCATGGAACTATTCCGTGCTCTCAGGAAGCAGCATTCACGTGAAATCGTAGCGTAGGACAGTCACAGGGTATGATATGCCAAGATATCACCTATTCTTGTGTCACCTACACTCTATTGAATCCTTTGAGTTTCATTAATGCAGTATGTAGATGCGTGTACATAATAAAAACAGTAAAGGAGTGCATTTTTTACAGCGTCGTTTAAACCAGCTTAGGCGTGATGAACAAATAATGAATTTGGTTACAGCAGACAACAGCGGCCGCGCACTCTGCCGCTCAGTCTGCCTGCAGCTTTTGTCATTTCTTAACCGCGTTTTGTTAAGTCCGTGTGAGTGTGAGAAACGAATATCATTTGTTAGATATTCTCTTATATTTATTTCGTGTTACTATACTCCATCACTTGTATTGCATTCTAAAGTAACAATAGAAAGTATTTTATTACAAAACAACCTCACCAATTCTGTTTTTAATATTCGTAGAATATATGACTTCAACTGCTATTGGGCAAAGCTGAAAATGTGTACCCAGCCGGGATTCGAACCCGGGTCTCCTGCTTTCTAGGCAGTTGCGCTGACCCCTACACCACTGGGGACACAGTGATCACCGCACCTGCAAGGACTACCCATGCACGCCTCCCGTCAGATACAAATTCCCAGCTTCACCCTGCCCATAGTATTCAAACTCGTAGTTTAACTAATTCCCGTAAGAGTAAGGGCTTCAAACTTTCCCACCCCTTGCAGGAGACCCGGGTTCGAATCCCGGCTGGGTACACATTTTCAGCTTTGCCCAATAGCAGTTGAAGTCATATATTCTACGAATATTAAATAATAACAGCTGCAGGATCAGAATGTGACGTCTGTTCTTTCCGAACAGACGCCACATGTATATATTTAATTCTGTTTTTAACACCGTTCCCGATAACCCGGCGTTTTCGAAAACTCGGCCAGACTTCGGTCCACATTAGACCGAGTTTTCGGCACTCTACTGTAGAGAGTTTTATGTTATGAAAATAACCTTTAACCAAAAAAACTGCTGTGATTTTTAGCGAATTAAAAATAGAAAACAATATTTGTTCTACAACATATAGTAGACGTGAGAAAGGGGTATTTTCCTTTAAATTATTTAGTATCCGTAACGACGATGCACTATTAGGAGGTCAATATCGAATAATTATGGTTTCCAGACGTCAATACCAGGATGTGTTGAACTGTTTCTACTGTTAGTAATTGAGGGAACAGTACAAGACCCACTCGGATCACTTAGCGCGCGCTAGCACTGAAAAGTGACTACAAACAGCCCAAACTTGCAAAATCTTTCATATCTCGGTTTCTGCACGACGTGGAAAAGTTTGCTGCTTTTACGCTGATGTAGCGTGATCAGAAAATGCGAGTGTTACATACATTTTCGCCTTAGACGCAAAATAGCTCTTTAAAATATTTAAATTTTTATTTAACTTTCATTTTTTTTAATGTTTGTTGTACCTCTAGTAATTCTGCGCAATTACAAAAGTATTTGTCATGTAGTATCTCGATTACGTCGTTTAATCGATAATAACTGCGCTATAAGTGTTATGATTTCCTAAACCCTTACTTCAGTTCTGAATATTTTGGTACAAGTGCGAGCTGATTGCCTCCATTGCAGCGCCCGCTGCAGCAGACGCACTACGCGATTGCACAATTCATTTTATCAGTTGCTAATAAAAACAAGTAAACATATACTATTATTATTTTGTTGAGAATATAAGCATTCAGAATTATCCTCCTACAAGAGAAAAGCACTAAAATGTTCCTTGTGCCTACAAGATAAAAAATTGCCAGTTCTCTCTGTTCCAATAAGTCGCATAATATATATATATATTTCAGTTTAGTAGGACGTGTCTTTTACTGATATCTTAGACTTTTTTTATGACATATATATATATATATATATATATATATATATATATATATATATATATATATATATATATATATGTCATAAAAAAAAGTCTAAGATATCAGTAAAAGACACGTCCTACTAAACTGAAAGAACTTCGACGTCATTTTTGAGCTTTATAATTAAGAAAACCTTTAAAACTATCTTATAATATGGTGGTACAACTTATTATGAAGAAAAGTAAATTCATTATGGAGATCGATCACCTGAGAATATCTAGCTGACTGTTACGAAAGCCTTTTAAAAGAATAACATCCATCCATAAATAATTAATACATACTCTTTTAAATTATCAAACGTAAAATTGAGTTACCACTGTTCTAGTTTCAGTAAATAACAAGTCTGACAACAGGAACGTTAACAACTTATAGATAACACAGTATTTTAAGGTTTTTAATGTTTATTTAGATATATCTGTAAAGGTAACAGAGGACTCCATACTTACAAAAAAGCATTGTGTTGAACGTTTTACGCCATACATCTTTCTCGTTGAACATCTTCGATCGGAGTTATGGGTTTTCAGCGAAGTTTCGAATGAAATAAAATTTCTGAAAATTCCAGCAGCTCTCTCTGGACGTTCCGTTCCGTTTTTCAGGGTGATAATCATCAAAGAAACATTTAAAACATAAATATTGTTCACACCACCTGAAGTTTATGTAAGCAATTTAAAGTAAGAAATTTAAAAAAAATATGCTTCAGTGGAAAGCATACTTCATTCAGATTTTTAAATCACGGTTTTGTAGCTTTCAGCTTTGATACATACCAAGCGTACCGAATCATTGTTGTGAAAACCACCAGCATAATGAATTTGTTGTTACCAACGTATGGTTTTAATGCGAATTTGAAAATAAATCTAATATTGTCCTTTCGCTCGTATTTTATGCACAGCCAAAACGTACAGCCGACTGCGATAAAACTTTGTCAACTAATTGCTTCCATTCGCACGAAGGTTATAGGCATACTAAAATTAACTTCGTCTGATGCATGGCAGAGGGTGCTTCACAATTAGTTGATTCGATTCTTACGAATTCACGCTGAAATGGCTGGATGAATATGAATGACATTTGGAACAGAGGTAGCTTATACCCTGATTAATACATGGGCTACCTTTTGTAAGCCACCGATGGTGAGTGGCGGACGGTGCCTCACAATGGGTTAATATGTTTGCTACTCCTTCGTGCTGAAATGGGTGGATAGATTTGAATGAAATTTGGAATAGAGATACCTTATATCATGCATTAATACATATGATACCTTTCGTAAGCCACCGTACGGTGCATGGCGGAGGGTACCTTACAGTGTGTTAAAAAGTTTGTTACTCTTCACGTTGAAACGGCTAGACAAATTTGAATGAAATTTGGAATGAAGATAGCTTATACCCCGAATTAATACGTTTCATAAGCCTCCGTAGGTGCATGGCGGTGGGTACGTTACAACAAACATCCAAATTGTTTTTATGGTCCCCATGAAAGTCAGCACATAAATGTATGTTTTCATGAAGGAGATTTTTATAATCTGCAAGCCAGTGAATTTAGCATGGCGGAGGGTACCTTGCGACTTTGACACCGTTTGACCAATCACCATAAAATTGGGGCATATATGTATGTTTTCATACATAGGAGGGAGAGGAGTAGGTGGAGGAGGAGATGGACAGAATGCGGGACCGAGCGAGGTGACGCAGTGGTAACACACTGGACTCGCATTCGGAAGGATGGTGGTTCAAATGAACCTCCGGCCATCACCGTGATTTTCCTAAATCACTCCAGGCAAATGCCGGGATGGTTCCTTTGAAAGGGCACGGCTGATTTCCTTCCATATCCTTACCCAAAGAATCCGAGCGTAAGATCCGTCTCTAATGACCACGCTGTCGACGGGACGTTAAACTCCAAGCTTCCTTCCTTCCAGAAAGCGGAGGGAGGAGACGGACAGTGAGAGGGGGGAGCGGGAGAATGAGAGAGGGGAGATGGTGACGGACAGGTGATAGGAGATGAACAGAGGGAGAGAAAGAGAAAGGAGGAGATGGACAGAGAGAGAAGGAAAGAGAAGCTGGACAGAGAGAGGAAGGGGAAAGATAGATGGACTAACTTAAGACTGGAATAAATAAGTACCCTGGCAACAAGGGTTTTCAGCTAGTATCATATAAACACAAGTTACAAAAAGTAAATAAACAACTAAAAGCTGAAACGATGGCTGAGGTAAATAAAGCATATTGTTCTGTCGTCATACTACCCATATCCCATGTTTTTGATGTTACACAAACGCGATACCCCGCAGAAAGCGTTGGAATTCAGGAAATTGTGTGGTCTGCCGACTCATGTTGCCAAAGCTCAGTTTATGATTATCTCCAGCAAACGACAAACAATAGGCCTGACCTCACTGTATACGCTGGACGAAAAGCCGTAGTCACAGAGAGGTTAATGCCCGTGAGAAATCGAGTTGTGTCGTAATCATGTGTAGCCAGCAGGCATGAAGCTGCGGGAGCACGGAAACTTGTTGAGGCCGGCGCCAATAGCTGACAGTAAGCCGATAAAGCAGCAACTTGACACAGCCCGGCGGTGCCGCGCCGCTGCGCCCCTGATCACGCCCCGTCTCTCCCTGCATAACAAGCCGCTCCGCGTGTTGCCCTGCCTGAAGGCCTCTCGGCTATTTGTAACTTCCTTCTCACTGCACACTGGGGTCACCGGCTTTTTATTATTTCTTTATATTACAGGTTGTACTGCTTTTAGTAACATTTAACAGCTAATGCTCACTACTAAGCAGCTTTACAGCACCTCTGTGATCCACGTTTAAACAAAAACTTCCATTTTTGGCCCACTTTAGGTTACGGTAGTAGCACTAAAACCGGGCCTTTGCGATCGTCTTTTGACAGCTCGAAATGTAAATGAAAATAACGGCTTAACCATTCATCTGAAACGAAAATTGAATAACCGAATTTGTAGAGAAGAAAATTCTCTACCGGCCGCGGTGGCCGAGGTGACTGAGGCGCTCCAGTCACGGTCAGCACGGCCACTACGGTCGGGGATTCGAATCCCCCCTCGGGCATGGATATTTGTGCCGTCCTAGTTCGTAAGTAGTTCATAAGTAGTTTGTAAGTTTAGGGACTGATGACTCCGTAGTTAAGTCCCATAATCTTAACAAACATTTGAACCTTTGTTCAACCGATCAGCACCAAATTTTACAGACATAATTCTAGGCCGCAGAGACCAGAATCTCCCTTTTTCAAATTTTTCGGACGAAAAATACGGTAGTAATACCCAAAAAAGCCGTTTGTAATATAATTGTAATTGCAAACGAACCGTTCATCTGACACGAAAATTGAATAACCTAATCGGTAGTGGGGAAAATTCTCTACAACTTCGCTCTATTATGTTTTCTTCATATCTTGCATCGTTGCAGAAATATTTGCAAAAATAACGGCGACGTGACGAAGTCTGTCTGGCTGTAACATGTTCCTAATTTTTAGGTCGAACCGTTCAACCGATCGGCACCAAATTTTACAGATATAATTGTTGGCTACCAGAGACCAGAACCTCGCTTTTTGAAATTTTTCGGACAAGAAATACTTTAGTAAAACCAAAAAAGCCGTTTGTAATGTAATTTTAATTGCAAATAAACCGTTCATCTGACGCGAAAATTGAATAAACGAATTTGTAGAGGAGAAAATTCTCTACAACTTTGTTCCCTAATGCTTTTTTTCATATCTCGTATCGTTTGAGAGATATGTGCAAAAATAACGTTGTTTTGACACTCTCCATTGAATTAAAGAAAACCAGCCGTTCGCAGATGTCACGTGACATTCCTCGCCCAGAACTTTCTCTGGCATATGCCACATTGCGTTGCGTATTTGAAGATTTTCTTATTGTAACTTACACGTTGTCATTTCAAATCAATGGTGCACTGAAGAATTAACAGATAGACGTCGTTCTTCGTACGATAAATGATAATCTAGTGTCTACAAATGCCATATTAGCTCCAGTTAACAACGGCCATTAATAGCATGAAATTAAAGAAGGTAACTACTAACTGCTAGACGTAGCGTAGTATGCAATGCGTTGGACTGTGACGCTGAAGGTTGGTGATTCGAAACCCACCACTACAAAATTTTTTTCCTAAAAGGGTTTCAAACATTCTTATTAATTAATTTTTTTATTATTTAGATGATTATTATTGTCCAAAAGTTTGCAAAAACATATAAAACTGCAAATCTAAAGTTGGTCGTAAATCACGTCAGTGCGATTTTTTTGATCAATTTCAGAGACCATGTATTCCCTCGTGCCACTTAATAATCATGGCAGAAAAACTCACAGTGTGAATGCGACAGTAGGGGTAACTGACAACAGAAATGAAACCGATATATAAAAATTATTTATAATAATCTTTTGTCTTATCCTCTACAGCAGTGCTTTTCAACATATGGGTCACGACCCCCACGGGGGTCGTCGTCACACGAGGAAGTACATGCACCATAAAATAACCAGGAATTCGCTAGTGCAAAAACTACGCCTAAGTAAAATTTACTTAACACTATGCGGCCTGGCTGCAAGCTATGCTCGCAGTCCGTGCTCGAAGCGATGCCGCCAAGCGACGAGCTATGCACGCAGTGCCGTAAAAAACGAACGGGCTATACCAGCAGTTCGTTTGTTTCGTTATGCAGCTTGAAAAATCGACAAGATGGCAGCATCAACAAGAGAAATGTTCATGTCTGTAGATTCTGACACATCCAAGATGTCACGGTAGAGACGATCGCTTACAGATCAAGAAATTTTGGATCTTCTATTCAATGATTTGGGGCCTGAAGAAGAATTTTGTGACGATCTTGAAAATGACAGAGATATCGCAGGTAATTATATTTACTGTAATTTCGACTTTGTGATATTTTCGTGTAATATATTGCAGACTTCTAAAGATAATACAGTTTGTCGATTTGTACATATATCTTATTTATTTACAGAAGAAGAGCTTCATGACGATATTTACATGACGTCTCAACAAGAAATGCGTCAAATACATCGCGAATTTCGGAATGGTAATTACATATCATTACAAAAATAGTTGGCCTAATGTCATTTAGTTGTGTAATGTGATTTTTGTAAATAAATACCTTTCACCTTGCTTTTATAAAACATAAACAAGTGCAATTTTTTCTGCCGGCCGCGGTGGCCGAGGTGACTGAGGCGCTCCAGTCACGGTCAGCACGGCCACTACGGTCGGGGGTTCGAATCCCCCCTCGGGCATGGATATTTGTGCCGTCCTAGTTCGTAAGTAGTTCATAAGTAGTTTGTACGTTTAGGGACTGATGACCCCGTAGTTAAGTCCCATAAGCTTAACAAACATTTGAACATTTTTTTGCAATTTTTTCTACCTACAATACATCTTACTGTAAAACTTTATTTTCCTTGTTTCAGCTACAAACTTGTGATAACACTGTAAATATAAGTGAAGTTGGTAACTATAATGTGTTAATTCATTTTAAAGTTTTAAGTACAGTGGTAACGCAGAAAAAACTGCAACGATTTACCTGTAACCATTCCTAAGTTTTGATATTTTGAAAAAACGACAAAATGTCCTAGACCTTAAAGTGTTAATGTTAACATTACGTAGTTCCTTGTTTAACATTTATTACGAACTAAATAGATCATAGACTTTTTTGTAATACAGTATGTTAATGATGAATGTGCGCAAAGTCTGAAATCTATTTTCAGGATCCAATCAATAGTAAAAGAACACGATACAATAAGTTATTCAGAAATATCCGAAAGAAAGATCTTCCTTTTTGCAAATTGACTATACTGTGGACCCTTTCTTAATGAGCAAGATAAGCTTCTGAGTCTTGCCTAATGTGTTCTATTCCGAAAAATATACACAAAAATGTTCGTCCAACAGTTTAAAAGAAAGCGTAATCAAAAGACAGAAGAAAAAAGATACAGTTTGTTTAATTTGAGACAACATAGTTGTGTTACCGTTCCTGAGGAAGGGGAGTGTGGTCGCCAGAATATTTTTATTTGGAAGGGGGTCGCCAGACATTGTTTACTTGGAACTGGGGTCGCATATTTGAAAAGGTTGAAAAACAATGCTCTACACACACGAGATCATATTTGATTGAATAATTTCATGTATCCCAGTTTTATTAATTTTAATAGTTTCAACAGACACAAAAGAGCAGAATTAGGCTCCAAAAGAAAAAAAATTGTGATCATAGTAATTTTGTTAACGTATGTGCTACATTGGGCTGTTATCGGTACACACTGCACACAGTGAGAAGTGAAAAGTTGGAGGATGGCTGGTAGAAGAGAAAATAAATAACGAAAGTTCATATTAATTTATATGAAGGTTTCATTTGACCCTTTATTACACGTAAAACGTGTTTTAATAGATAACTGAAATGCATAAATAACTTATTTTCTATAAAATTGATGAAAACAGTAGCACGCATTCCGAAAGTGAAACCCTTGCAACCTTGTACTCTGCATCTTGACGTACTTTTGGTCAGTATTCATTATTGACATATTGCAGAAGTATACTTTTATGATACTGTGGGCTGTGCGATTCGGTTGCGGAGAGGTGGCTGTTGGAGGTTAAGCGGTGGTTCCTGCTGAACATAGAAATTGTCCTTCTATTGAACAAAGACAATAACATCGTGGCATCGTTTCTTTAACTCTTCTTTTCCTAGTACACGGAGAGAGCAGCACACTCAAGGCACCCGTGGGTTACGTTAGCAGAATCCTCTTCGATCTGCAGTATCTAGCCTCGAATAACAACCGACATAGGCGGCCGTACACGGCGGGCGGCGTTCTCTCAAAATCTGTAGAGCTAGGAGCGCGGTTCAACACACGTATGTTGAACCCTGGTATCAGGCGAGCCGCAGCGTTGCTCCGTCAGTAGCAATCTAGGACCCGAGTTCCTTGTCCACCTGTGGTGTTCAGAAGTATGGAAGATCCGCTGTGGTTGGGGTCCCAGGTACACACCCACCAGCGGCGTTATAGAATCCACAGCAGGTTTCTGTGGCAACCGACACGGGGCGTGTCCTCCACACTGGCTACCGCACCTCTGACTAATAACGATGTCAATGTGTCTTATAGACTGGACAGTGTATCACTGCCCTGTGGTGACTTCCCAACGACGGGTTGGTAGACGGTTTTCAAATACGCCACTTCGCTGGTTAATTCGGTGCTGAAACCTTCCAGATTTGCTCAGTGCCTCAAGGGTTGATTTTCTTATGCTGCTTCGTCACGTGTAAGAACCTTCTGAATTGGGTCAATGCCTTCTGAGTTAGCGACAACGCGCAATTTCCTCACACGACCAGAGCTTCTCTTACAGAATGCCTCTGACACTGCTACAAGGGTTGGAACTTACATAGTGGCAACTATTTATTCACAACCGATACAAAAGCGTTACATGTTTTCACCTATTATTGTCTTTCAAAGTACTTACCAGCGTTATGTAGAACCCGTTGCCAACGATGTGAAAGGCATAGTATAGCGTTAACAGAGCCTGTTCTGTTGATGGTGCGAATGGAGCGGTCTACTGCCTGTCGATTCTCTGGAACAGTTCTGAAGCAAATACCACGAAGTGGTTTCTTCATCTTCATAATCAAATCAAAGTCACAAGGACTCAAGTCCGGAGAGTATGGTGGATGTTACAGTACTTTCCAGTCCCATCGACCGAAAAGAGCAGCCACAGCTTGCGCAGTACGCGCGCGCGAATTGCCGTGCAAAATGATAGGTGGGTTGCGCATAAAGGGTAGCCGCTTCCTTTCGGAAGAAAATTGTGTTTGAAAAACAGAAATTTTCTAACATAGAATATTAATTTATGTGTGAGGAAATCTTTACTGAAGGCATTTGTGTAGTGTTGCCAGGTACGGTAGTGAAAAATGGACGATCAATAGTTCAGACATGAACAGAATAGACGCTTTTGAAATGTGGTGCTCCAGAAGAATGCTGAAGATTAGGTGGGTACATCACGTAACTAATGAAGAGGTACTGAGCAGAATTAGAGAGAAAAGGAATTTCTTGCATACCTTGTCTAAAACGAGCGACTAATTGATAAAACACACTCTTAGACATAAAGAAATCGTGAATTTAGCATTGGAGGGAAGTGTGTGGGGTAAAATTCGCAGAGGGATGCCAAGAGACGAATACAGTAAGAAGATTCAAAAGGATGTGGGTTGGCATTCTTATGATGAGATGAAGAGTCTTGCTCAGGACTGAGTATGGTGGAGAGGTGCATCAAGCCAGACTACGTACTGAAGACTACAACAACGTTATTATTTACTTCAAACTACTTCCAACACAACACTCCTCCAGGATATCAAGAAGAATTTGTCTCCAAACTCTACCGAAACCAAAATACTATGTATACCACGTTAAACATTTCACGAAAACATCTGTTGTTCTGACAGAATTTTGTGTTCTGGAAGTTGTGGGGCAAAAGTTGATTTATTTCCGCACTTTTCTTGTGAAAACAGTTTTCTCCTACATTGCATCTATTTCAGCAAGACTTTCGTCCTATCTTTGGTAATAGATTATATGGTCTGCTATTGCAAGTTTTAAAAAAGTAAGACAAACTATACTGCTGAAACAATTTAGGGATCAAGTGAGATATCATACACAGTATGCATATGGTAAGGTATTTTTTTCAGATATTAGTTACAGTTATAACTTGTGTGTGGTACAGTACGATATTTTGCTTTCTGAACTCTTTACTAAAGGTTTACATGGCGTTTACTTAGAGCGAGTCACCATGTGTTTACCATAATAATGAAAAAGTTATTCTTTTTGCCCTCTAATACTTATGACGACTACAGCTACGCTCCTCAGGATATTTGGCCATTCTTCCATGAGTGCAATATCTAGCTCTGCAACTGGCGGCAAGGCGTCTGCCCAGACGCGCTCAGTCTGGTTTAATTCAGCTGAACACGCTGACCACTCCATTTGTTCAATCCCCTCAGCTTCAAGCATGCTGACCACCAGGGCAGCTCTGTAAAGACGAGCCTTATCGTCCAGCAAAAGGACCCCATCTCCTATGGCACCAGTGTATGGCATAACAATTGGTCGAGGAGTATCGTCTCTATACCTCTGAGCAGTAAAAGCGCCATTCTGAACAACCTAGACGTCCGTAACTCCGCCAACACAGACTCGTGCCAACACTATTTGCCCACCACCATCACATGGTGATGTTTCTTGCACATAAGCAGGATTGTTTCGAATTCCATGTTCTCTCCAGAAGAGGGAACTACGATTTTCCGGCTGGTGTTCCTCTGGTCAGTTTTTGGGGGATAAATGGTGACGTCATTTCAATGCAACACACACCATAGGCTTCACAGCTTAGAGGCCACATTCCAGAAGGCGAGTTCTGACTGCGTTTGTTGATATTGTGCGTCCTGTTGCTGCCTGAAGGGTGCGTTACAGCGAGTTGCATTCAGCCTCCAATCTCGACAGGCTGTTAAATGAAGGAAACAGACCGCGGCGAAGTGGCCGGGCGCATTGTGGCGCTACGCTCCGATGCGCGAGGCCGTTCCCTCTAGAGGGTTTGAATCCTCCCTCGGGCATGGAAGTTTGCGTTGCCTGTAGTATAAGGTAGTTTACAAGTAGTTTGTACGTTTAGGGACTGATGATACCGCTGTTAAGTCCCATAAGCTTAACAAACATTAGAACATTGGAGATAACGGTCATCTGATACTGACGTTAGTCGTGATCGACCTTGGCTTTGCCATCTTTTAAATGTTCCTGTTGTGTGAAATCGCGTCTAGGTCCTGGAAATTACCATTTGGGGCACTCCAATAGCTGCAGCCAACTCCCTGTCTGTCCCAAATCCAGCCTTCCTATGGCTCTCAATGCCATAGCTTTGGGTAAGACATTTTGTTGTTGCATTGCGTTAACTGCTCGCTACGCTATCTGAACCCAACTGCTCATGTAATTCGTTGAGCGCTGATGACTAGCAGTTTCGCGCCCTAAAACACTAACCATCATATTCATAATCATTTGTGTAATTCGTTTGATACAGTAAATATAATCCAACATTAAGCCTCTCTGCAACAACTTTCTGTTATTACCGCTATCTTGGTTGCCGTAATGATGTTGTCACCCCGCCGCAGAGCTGACAGAAAAACGTCAAAACATTTTAGTTCATTCTGGTGATGACAATACTCGAGAACATTCCCTCCTAATGTTCGAGCTGTTTCTCGATAATGAACCTATGCACTGGCTATGCGGAAATGAAAATTTGATGAATAGCCCTAATTGTCCATGTTCTGTTTCTCGAAGGATATTTGCTTATTAATCTATCCAGTAGGTCCACACCTCCCGTGTTACTACTATAGAACTTTACAACATTTGGTCGTGGGATCTGAATTTAAGCACCATCCTTTTTCGACCACCTCCTACAGTTCTTAATAACAAAATTCCTTTGTTTGCAGATGCTAAACGTATTGCTTTATTGTCAAAACATTTTATTACTGCCCCTATTTCCACTCCTCTGACTATCTGGTTGTTGCAACCCCCTGCCCTCTCGTTTCATATAATTTTCTTCCTTGAGCTGGTAATTTTAAATAGATTCTGTTCCCCATGATTGTACCAAGACAACTGTTTTAAAAATGAGTCAGCAATTTTAAAACTACTCTGCCTACTACATCTAGTTTCAGTAGGACATAAGACTTATTAGGTTTCATATTCCTGGCTGCAAACTCATAACGCAGAAAATTCTGAGAGAAGTCAAAGACAGATGTTGCAACAAAGTTTTTTAAGCGAACAGGCTGTGACTTTCCACGAACATACTGTTTCATATTAATATGGCCATGAAATAATATCATTTATTCCTCAACTGAAACAACAATTGGTGCTTTCATTTTCTAAGCCAGCTTTTATAATTTACCTAAGATTGATCAAAATCTACAAAACTTATCAATTTCCTTTCTTTCATGTGAAAGAGCATTATCATCCACAATTTTAAGATTTTTTCACAAAGTTTGAAATCTATCCCTATATATGTTACCTGAAATTAATGCGTTCTGTGTAGTATGTTCACAGTAAATCTTCAACCTTGGAAAACCTAAAGTAGCAGCTGCTATGCTTGCCCCCCAGTATTTCTTAATTTCCTCTGGGCTGGCATTCAGAGAGTTGACAGTATTTATTGGTACACTGTCATATCTACAAAAATGTCTGAACCGAGGTAATGAGGCATCCTCACGTCTTCAGTCTCCAAGAGCACTTAGTTAATACTTGGTATTAAAGCTTGGTTTAAACTGAAAGAAAGAGACCAAATTATATACTCCACTGAAGTGAGAACCTAATTTAATTTTAAACACATGCATTTTATACATTATTCCTTGGCTCATATATTCAATTTTTAAAGTTATCTACATACACAAAGAAACTTATAGTACTTAAGATTGCTTTGGACTTAGGTTCTCTTAATATCATTACTGAGAAATAATATCTTTCATATACTTACTCAGAAGTATGCATCCACCTTTGTGTTTCATTTCTGATCCTGTCTGGAAGCAACGATTCTGTTCGTGTAGTTTCAGTTACATTGGTTTCAATTTCTTCCACCTCCTTATTCCTATCCTCTGTGAAAGTATCAGACACTGGACTTACAGGAAAATCGTCATCATCATGTTAAATTTACAAAACAGTGTTATATGCCTCCAGTAATCATAACGTGTAGGCTTTCACGGCCGGCGTCTTCTGTGATTAAAACTTCCCGGCTGAGAGGCCGTGGTCGAACAGTAGAAATTTCTTCCCTTGACGTTTCGTTGCCGGCTGCGGGCAACATCTTCTGAGGTGAGTCGACAACTGGCTGCTGGGCCGTGGAGATCCTGCATATATAGAGGGCATAGAGGGCGCCACCACTCGTCACGTGATGTCAAGATTAAAACTATCTCTGGCTGGCGTCATTACTCTCGATCAAAGGTAATCGATTGTCACATCTTTGGTAAAAGGTAGACCGCCATATCTTGTCTAACTTCAAGCCTTCTTCCTTCCTGTTGAAATTATTGCGGTGTTTAAAAATGTCTATAGCCTCTCTATTCATTCGTGCATAATAATGCGATGTCTTGGCTAGCACGCTTGTCTCACTAAATTTTATTTTGTGGTCACCGTTTTCAAAAACATGTTCCGCTACGGCCGATTTGTCCGTGTGTCCCAGTCGACAGTTCCTTTTGTGTTCCGTTAGGCTAGTATTGATACTTCTTTTTGTTGTTCCAATATAAACCTTCCCACAACTACATGGAATCTTATACACACCCGGAGAAGACAAAGGGTGTCGCGCATCTTTCGTTGATCGTAAGTATTCACTGATCTTTTTGGTGGGTTTGAATATTATTTCGACTCTAAACTTGGCCAGTACTTTCCCAATGCGGTCCGTGATATTGTGGATGAATGGGAGAAACACGTTCCCCGCCAAAGGTTGTTGTTGTTGGACGTTAGAAGACATTTGTCTTCTGGGCTAGAGTGCTCGGTCTATCTCCTTATCACTGTATCCGTTTTTCTGAAATGAGGTTCGTAAATGATCGAGTTTCTCTTGCAAATAAGCTGGCTCACAGATTTTATTAGCCCTGTCCACTAATGTCTTAATAACACCTCTCTTCTGCCTGGGATGATGATTCGAATCTTTGTGGATACACCGATCGGTGTGCGTATCTTTTCTGTATACTTTATGACCCAGAGTGCCATCTGCTCGTTTAATCACTGAAACGTCCAAAAAATTTAATCTTGAAGCTGCTTTTTTTCAGATGGCTGCATATTTACAGCTTAATATTACATTGTCAAAAGTTTAATTATAATTAAAAACACATGTATGTAATCTATGTAAAACAGCATTATAATTTACGAAAACACTTTACGCTTACATTATTAGCAGTTTTAGTTTGAGGCACTTTGTAAAGTTAACTCCCGAATGTAACACATGCTCAACATGTAAAAAAACTAACAAAATCGTAGTGTAAACTAAGAATAATGTTTCAAATTACGGTTTGTGTAATCTATAACCACTTTTAAATATGTAAATGCAAAAAATATATCAGAAACCAAATTTAACACTATACTTATCTTGTTTGTTATGACTCATGGCGCCGGCGACGACTGCTCCTGAGACCTCTTGTCAGAACTGAAGAGCTTGAACACTTGAGTATCTTGTTGCACCGTCCTCAGAGAGGACAATACACTGGAGATGTTTTCACACTGAAAAAGTGAGAATGAATGTAGCGCATATGTTGCATGGGGACGGAAGAGATTATTAAATAGTTATTGACACATTCTTTCAATTAGTAATACTGCTAACCCTTCACAATTATATATATATATATATATATATATATATATATATATATATATATATATATATATATATATATATTATATCTCTCATTCTAGATTTATAATCATGGAATTTCTCCATAGAAATCATTTATATGTAGTTTAACATTTTTGTGGCATTAAATTCTGAAATGGTAAAAAAAGTAAAATTAAAACTTCATTTTTCTATTTATATTGCTCAGTGTAAAAATCAAATACAGCCCTACTCTTAATCAACAAATAATTAAAAATTTCCCTAAATGTTACTAGTCAGTTCATCTTAATACAAAAATTTGTTCCTAGCATGCTTCATATAGTTTTTAGAGATCTCGTTTCCTTTTTTTACTCAACTTACTACATTATCCACGACATTACGCAATACAATATTGTTTTTCAGGTGTCTTCCAGGCATTTTATAATTTGATTAAAAGAGTGTAAAATATGGTTACAATGTGGAAGTTAATTTCAGTCTATTAAATGTTAAGAATCAATACAATTTGAAAAATCTTTGAATCATTTTCTTCTAAGCTTTCAAAATAGCTTCAGATAAAATCAGATTTAATAATAATGTATTGATTCAACAATAAAACAAGGGGTCATATTTTTCCTATATGGCTTTTCTCTTGGTGAAAGACTCCACTGGCTAACTCCGTTAATTTCTGTAATTTTCCTCTCTAAAAGTGAAGCACAGACAGTGCCTCGATGATGTCGCTTGCGTGCCTCAACGATACACATCCGGCGGGCATGGTGGATGGTCAGTTGCTAGGAACTGTTTGACAATATTAGCTATCTGGGGGGAGCATTTTGCTACTTGAACATCCATCATTATCGTCGGATCTCAATCCTCCATCGACTCAAATTTGCTTTAAAAGGAAAGAGTTTTGTCGATATTCCTCACATCCAAAGAATCGTGACGAGGATTTAGAACATATCCGCGAAGGAAGACTTCTTGCAATGTTTCCATGACGTGTATCGCAGAGCTCAACGCTGCATACTTATTGGAGGTGACTGTTTCAAAGGGCAGTAAGGTAACTGTAGTTGATAGTTCATCTACGTTAACGTTACAGGACTATTCACTGAAAGTTATTGTTAAAGCTTATATATAGTCATTGCGATAGCGAGTAGGCCACGTACAATTTCCCAGAACGAAATGTTTTTTCGGACATATTTAATGCAAAGATAGCTTCCTACAAAATTTTCGACATCAATGATAATTGTTTAAATAATTGTCCTTGAATGTTTTTAAACCATACTTACATCCAGTAAGCGCCGGCGCTGACAGCTTCATCCTTACTCAGCTGCGTGTTGGTACAGTCTAACGGAGGACTGTATGGGAGGGAGAGCTGTGGTACTGACATCTCTTGGTGAAAATTTTAAGTCTCTTCCAACTTTTGGGCACTTGCCGGTAGCATTAAAGTAAAATTCAAAATTCAAATTTCTCGGTAGCCGCCATCTTGGATTAAGGATAAGGAGGGGGGTGTGGTCCTTGTGTCATGGCGACATCTAGTTTCCCGCCTAAATATGTTGGGTTATTGCCAAAGGCTTTAAAGGGAAGTTAAAAATTAAAATTTCCCAGCAGACGCCATCTTACGTCATTACGACGTTCCCACATCGATGCCCAGTTGGCCAAAGAAGGGGCAGAACATTTAGCTACACTGCACTTCTGCACCGCTAATCTCCTATTACGATTTCTTTCTTTTCTTAGCAGCTTCGCAGTCTGCTTTAATTGTTGCTCGATTTCTCCCAAACCCCCTCCCCCCCTGACAAAAAATTGCATGTGATTATTAGCGGTACCAATGAAACTGATTGTTTCTGATCGACATAGCAAAAAAATGTCATAACGTTCTTATAATGCCTTTAAAAGATTCTTGTGTCTTACTCCAGTACTGGCCACTACTTTTACCTCTATTACACTATATTTATGGCGTTCCCTTTACTTCTTTAAGGTTGTATTAGGCTCCCTGCATAATGCCGTAGTCACAATTTTTGGGGGGAGGGGATCCGACAATAAAAAGCGTTACTACATAATTTCGAGAGGGGTGGGGGGGGGGGGAACTGATTCCTTTCATCCCCCCTTGGCTACGACCCTACTGCGTATTATACTAATACCACTTCCATAACTAAAAGGTATCCTTATTTCACGCCCCCTACTTGGCTTATAGTTACCTAACTTACATTTTCCCGCACTGGATGCCACTCTACTTCTGCTAGTAACTCATCCTCCAGTTTTCTTTCTTGCTGCATAACCTGTATACCCAATCCCATGTTTATGTTTCATACAGCTCTTAATGTAATAGAAAGTGCCCTACTACAATAATGCGCTAATTTTAGTACATTCCCTTCACAGTACATAAACTGAATGGTCTTCATCCGCTGTTCATCTTGGAACTTTCCTCGATTTCGGCGACACTTAAAATACTTTTTTAACATTCCCATTTACGAGCATATGGTCTAGGATCGGAAAGTTTTAAGGACAGTTTTCCTGGACCACTGCTCTCCATTATTCTTCATTAAACGGATCTCTTGACAACGTACAAACTGCCGAATCTATTTTCGTATGCTTCTTAAATGACGAGGTACTCCTATAATAAGACTAGATGGTGCCCAATATCTCATTTCAAGAATTGTATCTTTTCATATAATCCCGTTCGACTTTCAAACCTCCATTCCTCTAAGAAATCTTTTATAGGATCTTATGACTCTTGTTGCCTGACTAGTATGTCATCGGCAGACAGGTGAAAAGTACCATCACACTTTGTAGAATTATGACTCGTCGGAGTTTTGAGTCCTCCCTCGGGCATGGGTTCGTGTGTAGCCCTTAGAGTAAGTTAGTTTAAGTAGTTTGTCCGTTTGTGGACCATTACCTAAGCAGGTTGGTCCCTTAGCATTACAGACATTCGAATGCTTTTCGTCTTCTCCTCTGTACCTTAAACATTTATCAGTCTCCTATTTTGCCTTTATTTGCAGTGCTCCAAGACCTTCTCCCTGCTTTTGAAAACAATTCATATTGTTCACATGATCACGTATAGCTTCAAAATCACGCCCATCGCTTAACATTTGTAGATTTAAAATTTCAAATATTCCTTGTAACTGACATAGATAGTGCCCCATTTTCTCCATGTTGATTTCTTATATACGCTTGTAATCGGTTTTACATTACGTCCTGAACTCTATGATCTACTGATTTTTGTTCTTCATTAAGATTTTACCTTAAGGTTTCTTTCGGCGATACCTTCAAACAAACGAGTTACATGGATGATGTATAAATTTTCTGATTCAGGAGCTAATTTTCTACCATTGATTAACGAATGTGTGTGTCTAACTTTGCAGTGATGTTATCTGTCTTCTCAAAAGAATTCCATTTTAAATTTATCTGACTGTGCTGCACGAGCTTCTCTCTAACCACGACTCTCGGACATGACCTTCAATATCTCGTAATCCAATACCCATTTTTCCACACATATCATTATTTAATGCTAGTCGCTCAGTGTAGCCTTCCATCTAGTTTGTCCACTTATAAACTGTTCTTCATGTTTTCGGCTTAACTGTGATTACATCTTTTGCAAGCTATTACTGATGGTACCTGTCAAAACATGACTAACTCTGCCCTCCATCTCTTTTGAACTACATTTTATTTGTTGTATACCACTATTTAATTTTGATAATAATTCCGTAAATTCCTTCGTCGTATAATCGGAAAGCGAGACTATAGTTTCTACTACAACTTAAATGTACTACCTACATTACAATATTCACAAAGAATATTTCTAATAACTATAAAGATAACACTTCCATATTTTCGCAATCTCTGTCTTACATCACTCTTATAGTTTGTAGACTCAGTTACTTATACAAACTGTAGTTTCCTTTCAAAAACTATCAATAATAAGCAAGATGTGAATTCTGTCACAGCATAAATAATTCAGCTGTAGCCAAAGCTACAGGAAACATGCGCCGGCCTGATGACAAAGCAATTCGACATCTGTAACGGCGGATTGCAGAGTCCGCTACCTTGAACTCACGATGCAAGATTGTGGGAAGACAGCGAGGAGTTGCAGGCACCACGAGTCCACGACAGAACACTGTTTACCAGGTGCTGCAGAGGAAACGGTGATTAGTCAAACCATGTTTCAGGCAGCTAGACAGTCCATCGACCGCCTTGTCCACCTGCACAAACAGTATTCTCGCACCGCAAAAGTGTTCTTCTTCTCCTGAGACTATTTACATATGTCGAAAGTTTTCTATTCTGTATCAGTTTCTATCTCTGAGAGGAAACGATATTTAATCCGTATAATTCACGACCCTTTACTGCATTCTCAACCTACGTCTACAAAGTCATTACTCATGTTCAAAAGTCTTATTTTATCTAGCACTGCTAATTTAATCTCTTTTTGGAATGTGTGTTACCCCATAATAGTTTGCCGTAAAGTCAGGATCCAGATCCAAAGAAAGTTATAAACTTCAAGCTGTAGCTCTTTTAACTTTACAAAATGGACAGTCCTTCCCAAACTCGTTATCTCAAATTATGCTTTTAATGATTTCCCTTTGCACGTCATGATATTTTACCAGCGAAGTGCCGCGCGGGAGTAGCGGATCGCGCGGCCTTCGGCGTCGGAGGTTCGAATCCTCCCTCGGAAACGGATCTGTGTGTTGCCCTTAGGTTACTATAACTTATTGTAAGTACTTTATAAGACTAGGGACTGCTGACCAACGTAGTTTGGTCCCATAGAATTACAAACATTTGAACATTTTGAACCACCAAAGCTCTTCATACATAATTAAAGGAAATCAAAATTAGAATTACTATATTCCTTTTAAAAAGTTTTCCATGAACTGCAAAATTATTGCTGCGACACTTCATTAGAAACCAGTTTCTCGCAGTTTTTCTTTGGTAGACGACTTACACCATATACAAATAATGAACACACATTTTAGGTTTTCAAGGTGAAATCAAAAAACTTGTACATAATGGAATTTTTTTACAATTATAAATTCCTGATTTCTAATTATATTATCAAAAATATATTGGCCATGGTAGGAACTTGATGCTTCAGCTATCTTCTTGCAGCTGTAAGCCGCCGGCTAAGACGCGGTTCTGTCTGGTTGGTTGTAAGTAGACACATGTTTTTTTTGGCATTAATAAAGAACGCAACAATAAATATTCTAAGATGTTTTGCGATGTCTTCACGAATCATATGTTTCTGGTCGGGACAATAGAGTTGGCGATACATATAAAATTACAGCGATATTTGTAGTGGCTAATGAGGTTGTAATCTTACACATAATTTTGACAAGAAAGATCTACGTCTACTTATATAATTCGATATCCATCGTAAGGTGCCTGGCAGAGACTACACTGTACAAATACTAGGAATTTCCTTTCCTATTCCACTCCTAAATATAACTAGGGAAAAAAGAATGTCTATATGCCTCTATATGAACCCTACTTTCTCTTATCTAGTCTTTGTGATCTTTACGCGAAATGTAAGTAGGCGGCAGCAAGATCGGTCTGCAGTCTGCTTCAAATTCCACCCCTCTAAATTTATTCAACAGAATTTCTCGAAAAGATCGTCGTCTTTTGTCCAGCGATTCCCATTTGAATTTCCGGAGTATTTCTATGACACTCGCGCATTGGTGTAACCTACAAGTAACGTACCTAGCTGCTCGCCTCTGAACTGCTTCCATTTTTTCCTTTAAACTGATTTGCTGTGGGTCCCAAACACCTAAGCAATAGTCAAAACGTGATCGTACTAGCGTTTTATACGCGGACTCCTTTACAGATGAAGTATACCTTCCCAAAATCCTCACAATAAACCGCCTTGCTCACAACTGTCCTTACATGTTCGTTCAATTTCATATCGCTCTGCAGTGGTACTCCTAGATATTTGAACGACGCGACTGTATGAATAGATTCGTCAACAGGCGAAAATATCCGTTAATTTTAAAAGACCGAACTTTCTGTTCGAGACATGAGGACAAAAGAGTGACTGCCGAATTTGTCGTCTTTAAATGACTGTAATAGCATACATGTCTAGTAGTGCTACAGTGTACCCTTCGCCACGCATCTTACGGTGCATTGCAGAGTATGTATGTAGATGTAGACGTTGCTAACATCAGAACGAGTTCTCAAGCGATAGTGAATGCTGTGCATACTTTTGAAATTGACTGAGAGAATGTAAATTATTATAAACCGATTCTGCAACTCTTAAGATAAAATGTTTGTAAACCTTTGCAAATTATTGATAAAGGAGGGGAATGAAGATGGATTAGGAAGGAAAGGATTGACAGTGGCTGCTTTAGGGCATTGAAATGAAACAATGGCGACAAGTTAAACTGTGAGACAGGGCGGGAATCGAACCCGGGTCTCCCGCTTAGGCTACCCATGCTCGCCTCGCGTCCGTCTCAAACTTCCAGAAATCGCACGCTATGGCTGTAACGCCTCTGTCGTTCATGCCCTCTTACACTCGCCATTACGGATTCCCGTGCGAGGTCGAACTTATGAGCTCATCTGCGGTGAAGTAAGTGAAGTTAACGACGTCTGTGCGTGTAAATACTTATTCTACGGGTGTGGTGTTTGTTATTTCGGACATTTATTTTCTGTTAACTGTGTAGTGAAATATAGTTTTCAGTTTTAAACTGTACTTGATCGAAAACATTCGTAATTCACGACAGAAAGCTAATATATAACCATGAGTTTTCAGGTTGCCTCTGACTGTATATACGTGTTATAGACAAGAACACTACATCTACATTTACATACATAATCCACAATTCATCGTAAGGTGCGTGGCGGAGGGTACACTCTTTGACAAAAAACCTGGCCGCCGGCCGGCCGCCGCTGAGCCTAAGTCCGAGCCGATCGCGACATGGGACAATAAAAGTGGCCGCGCTGATTCGCTCTAAGTCCGGCTATCTGCACTATCTGGCAACACTGTAGACTGCGGGAGTTCATACGGTACTTCTTGTCTGCTGTTAGAAGGTCTGTAGGTTAGATACATCCGTGGTCCCGCGCTAAAGTGCGTGACTTGCATGTGAAAGTATTAGCGACCGAAACCGACTGTTGATAAAAATTTTAAATTCACGTTCCTCGTGCGTACTGATGCCACATGTGTAAGGGAAGCATATGCGTAACGTATTTCATTTTTTGATACACTGTTTCTAACATTTCGGCTCAATAACACTGTTGCGTCTGGCCGCAGCACTCGGCAGAGCTCTCCACGGCCCACTCGCCGGCAGCAGCGGTGGCGGCGCTACACAGCGCTGCCTCGCCCTCTGCCCACAGCGCCTGCTGCCGCTCATCGCCCTGGATATGTAAAATGCCGTGGTGTTGCTGAGTGGTGATCCACAAAAAGGTTGCCATGTGTATTTCAGACACGATATCAACGGAGCAGATCACCCATTTTGAATGATGACCCTACTATTACACTAATACATAATACATTAGAGAGGCAAAACATTTTCATAGTCATTCATCCAATCAAATGGCACTCTCCGATGTTTAACACTTATTTCTGGTTTAAATCGCGATCCTTTTCTTTTCAGAAAAGCCCTTCATGTAATTTGTTATTGTCATCACTTCATATGTTTTCATTAAGACACTGTGCGTAACTGCACTACAATGTTTAGTGCCGTTGTTTGATTCCTTATGGTAAATGTATGAGCTAAATTATGTGAATACGTTTCAGCGCACGTTATAAAGCAACACAGCCACACTGAAAGGTGTCTCATTTCTACAGCAGATATTTTGCATGAACGAACTATATTAATCATTATGTTCACTTCCTCTGTAAGCATCCCCTAGCATGTGGGTCCTAAGGAAATAGTAAAAATTCCCATTGAGGGAGGTCAATTCGAATTCCTTCAAAGGCGTTTGTATGGTGAAGAAAAAAGACATCTAATACCATTTCCGTAATTTGGAGTCGACCTTTTTGAAAGCCTTATTGTATAAAGCTTTTCTTCTGATTCCATTAAAGAGTTTCTTCTTGCAATCTGCAGCGTATAAAGTAAAATAAAGCAAAGTAAAACGGAATACAACCGCCAAAAGCACTGTGTCCAACCAGGATTAGAACTGCCGACCCACAGCTCGGTTGCATTGCGAGACACGAGCAGAACCACACAGCCAACCACACGCTGCCGGCTGGTGCCCTCAGTCTCTCACATATTCAGTGCTGAGCCTGTAACGTATTTCGAACGTTAACCTGAAAGTCACCTATGCGAATAAAAAAATTCCTTGAGTGCAAAAGTTAAATTTCTGTCTCTCATATCACATGGGCATTATACAGCATGAGTCATGAAAGTAGAAGAGGCATGTCAAGTGACCTTAGCTAGACAACTCAGTACCACTTGCGGAAGTAACTGCACTGTCACAGTGTTGCCAAATATTAGCAACGATGTTGCCAGTTCTTAGCTGTACTAGGAAGACCTGTGTAGCGATAAGCGACGCGAAATAGCCCTCGTCTCATACGGGTTTCAAGAGGGAAGTCGCGGATTTTGGTTAATACGCGGCGCAATCTCCTGATAGTTTCCATCGTCACACTTTAGGATGTAGATATTTAATTCGTCCAATGAGGCCGAAACCAGCGTTCATATATTTTGAAACTTAACAGCATTATGATATAATTTCAGCAAATGACTAGAGAAGTTAAACATACTGATATTGTTCTAGAAACATACGGCAGGTCAAAGACTGAGATATGTAAACATCCATCACGATTTCAGTTTCACCTCCCCCCCCAAAAATGACTAAAACAATTACTTTGTTAGATTTCAGCAAAAGCTACTTTGTTTTCAATTTTTCGTGAAAAGTTACTGTAAATTAACATTGCCTCATCCGACACGAAAAACTTCGCATCTTGAAAGTGACTGCGTTGCAAAATGCAGCCTTACGACCGCACAACTATTATTTCACGTGTTGGTTTGTTTGAAAGCCAGAAGAAACATAATCAACTGATTATGTGTGCAACACAGTAATTAGATCATTTGGGGATTCTGAAGACAGGATACTTAAAATTACGGCCATGAACACAGAAACTAAACTGTGTATGTGAGAAATGTGCAATTCTGAGGTTTTTCATCTGCAAACATATACATATAATCCATAGACTACTAACCAGCTTATTGATTTCGCAGTGTTACAGCCTTGTTGGCCCAACAAATGATGATGAGAATCCGAATCCATGTGTATGATGGATTCTTCGAGTTATGCCACCTACGACTTTCATGTGTTGTTGCTTAGTATTTGTCATCACGATGATAAATCAACAGAAATTATTACAAAATTTTTGCCTAATTGTTCATATAGTTGTATTTTCCGTAAAACCACACATTCTTTCCGGTCTCTTGGCCACGTGGGAAAGAATGCTTTTGCAACTGAATTAATGATAATAATGATAGTAATCAATGGCGTTTATCTCATTACAGCAGAATGATAACGATTACAATAAGAATAGAAAATGCCGATCTCTCGGTTGACACACTGAAATGAGTTTTGGTATTTAGTTGCTGAATACCGTTTAGGACATTTTTCAGAGGAGAAAAATAGACCTAAAGCCACACACATCACTAGTACAACGATATCTCACTAATCAACTATGCTTGCTGTAGATCAGAAGACGAGAATAGCGTCACCGACCTAAATTGAGAGTACTGGTTCAGTTGTCTGACATTTGTTGGCAGTTAATACATCCCCGACATAAACCACAAAATTGTTTGCAATTTAAACAGGGGTCGACCTTCCTGCAGTCGAAAATTTAATTCAGGATAACAGAGTCATATTAAGTCAATGATCAAACTCATATCCTCAAGAATATTGGAAAATACCTCGAATGCTGGAAATGAGGAAACGATCAGAGTTGTCTAGCGTTGTAAGCAATACTGCCAAGCAATAGCAAGAACTTCTTGGGCATCCCACAATATCCTCATTCCTACAAACAGCATGCTAACTGACTTTTAGCCATGTTGCGCTACCAAAGGCCATTCTAAGTAAGGCTTCAGTCCGAAAGCAGACAACAGCATTGAAAAATGCTAATGAATAGTTGACTTACACTCATCAACTTCCGGGGAGAGTTTCTTTTAACAAAACGAAGAAAGTGCAAAACGACTACTTTCTCCAAAATTCCTACGGACTGTTGTCCCAAAATGGATGTATATACGTTCAGTCTTGTCATACGCGGCTCACATTCCAGGAATATCACAAAAATGAGTATCTGGCGTGTACCGTCTTAGAGCAGCTATTACGCAAGTTTTTACCGATAATCATAAAACTGACCAGACGGGTTTTGCTGCAGAATATAGCGACTTCTATTAGATCCGCGTAACCTTTCCCGACAAGAAACTGTTTTCTTCGTATAATGATGCCCCTGTTTAGGTGAATTATAATGTTACTGTTTAATGTTGCTTCAGAAAAACTTTTTGGATTAAATATATTTATCTTTGCAGGTGCTTCAAAGTAATTGTAATAATTAGTTTCCCTTCAAATTAATCCATTTATTCGATGTATTATTTGTAAAGTAATTACAACCGCGAAAAGTGAAATAGTACTATAAACCAACAGTTTGGTTACTTTAGGTCTATCGTCCATGGGCAGAACGCTTCCATGTGAAATATCTCCACGAAAGGCTGAGAAGCGGTTCTCTGTCATAGTATGGAGTAAGGCTCGCGTAGCTGTGGAGAAGAGATGTAATTGTGTGTTGAAGAAAGATATATCTAAGAAACATGCCTATTAATTTTATTTTTCTCCTGTATTTATATCTTTCAGGCTTATATTCGCCTTTACTTGTCACAAAATAATGACATATCTTTTTCTCTGCAAGTAGCATTACATTTTCCGTTATCTCTAGATGAATCATACTTTGTCTCTGCCGGTCCCAGATCTCACGTCGAAAGAAAAATGTCCTCCACATCATTCATTTCTCAGGAGGCGGTCGTATATTTACCATTGGTATATTTACTTGTACGAATATTGTTCGCAAGCGTAAATAGTTTGCTCTTGCTGTTCGTCTCCAATTTCCTATAATTCTCCTCGTGAAGTGCATGAACTGTGCTTTATTATTGTTAGTACCATTAGTTTTTATTTCAAGTTGAGCTTTGAATTTGTATTTTTTTATTACCGTTACATTTGTTTGTTGAGTATGTTTGACAGTATTGAAGGTCAACAAGTTCTCATATCCATTAACATAAGCATGTTAGAGCTAATGTATAACGATCATTTTTGTCTTGTTTCATCTGTACAACTTCCTCTCAAAATGTGAAACACTTCTTTTAACACCCTTCATTTGAAACCGATATGTAGGCAGTGGACATTCACGGATTACTCATTTATTAACGTCATTGATAATGATAATTAGGATCAGATTTATTTACAAATTTTGTACTCAATCCATTTAATTAAATTACAACCCTCCGCATTCTACGGCATCTATTCTAAATCAATGAATAAGAGATACGTCAATACGTTTATTTACTATCTTTTAACAAGCAACAGTGCAATTGCTTTCCATAATACTGATTTAAACCGTGGCACAATTCATCGATCAATTTTAATTTTAATCGTTGTAACACGTATTTATTAGGTTGCTTTATTGTCTATTGTGTGTTTCTTACAAATTTTACAATTGATTTTATACTAACGATAGGCCAGAAACTTAATTAACGTAACTCAGAACCGTGTGACAATGCAATATCTACTCGCGTTCATTTTTGCGAGTTGGTCCAGTGGTAACACACTGGATTCATATTCGGCCATTCGGATTTGAATTTTCCATGATTTTGCTAAATAAGTCTAGGAAAATGGCGGAATGGTCCCTGCGGCAGTGTGCGGCTGATTTCCTTCCACATCCTTATCACAACAATCCGTAACCTTCCTTCTTTCTTTCGTGTCTAGTGTGCAATATTTTGTTTATGTTTCAGTGTGTTGGTACAAATTTTGCAGTTCATTTCAAACCTAATTCCCACTAAACAAGAGACCTTAAACTTTCAACTCAACTTATAACTGGATGGCACTGCTACATTAAAGCCATTTCCTCATTGGTGTGTGGTGGAGGGCACTTTATATACAACTGCTGTTTCCTCCTGTTTCCTTCCAGTCGTGAATGGTTCGCCGTTAAAACAATTTCTGGTAGGACTTAATGTGAGTTCATATGGCCCTATCTTTTACCTTCGCGATCTTTCCGTGGACTAATACGTACGAGGGGTAAGGTGAATTAGAAATAAAACAGATGTATCAAATGTCTCTGTTGTATTCTCATGCAAACGTTTGAAACTGAATGAAAAATTTCACACATACAAAATTTGAAAAGTGTAAAACAATCATTTAAATGAAAAATGCTTGTAAAATGGTTTTAAAATAGACTAAGACGTATAAAGTAACTTTTTCCACTCGAAAATTGCTACCGCGTTAAAGATAGTTCCAAAAAAATTCGAATTTTTAATTGCTATGTCAGTCATCATAGTAACACTGGAACGTAAAGTGTTCTTGCTTCATGAGTAATGCTAGCAGTAGCGTTTAGTCGCCATCGACTTGAAGGGTAATTTATTTCATTAACATTCTGAAGTCGATAAGAGGTATGACGCGGTGGCGGCAGTCACAGTCGTTTTGGTAAATGCGGCACAACGAGCGAGCGAAGGCGCGTGCATTTGGAAACGGAGAAGGCGGAGCGCGCCTGCTGGAGGGAAAGGATAGTTGTCGTTCTGAATAGACGAAGCCATCAAACGGAGTCTAACAGATGTTCGGTAGACCTCCCCGAACTTTCGCGGTTTGACTGTAACATAAGAAATAAATGAAATTCACGAATTGCATTGAATGGTTAGTAAATTAATGTCGTCCGCTATCTGCCGACGATACCACTCGAATGATAATCTATCGACGTGAGATGCATGGAACCTAAAAGTCGCCATAAAGTTTGTACTCTGAAACCTATCACCGCGCTGTAGCGAGCAAATTGCAACTAAAACTATGTCTGTAAAGCATTCGGCCATCAGACTACGTAACATTTTATGAAATCAAAGAGGCAGGCAACAGTAAGACAGGTTCGAAATCTATCGAGCATATCAAGGAACGTGCTAAAAATTTGCGTTTGATTCAAATGGAAAGCTATTAAACGTAGCAAGATGTTCCATCAATAACATCCGTGGTCCCGCGGTAAAGTGCGTGACTTGCATGTGAAAGTATTAGCGATCGAAACCGACTGTTGATAAAAATTTTATCTACATAAATGATCTGATGAACAGAGTAAGTTGTAATATGCGGCTGTTTGCTGATGATGCTGTGGTGTATGGGAGGGTATCGTCTGTAACTGACTGTAATAGCATACAGATGACTTAGACAAAATTTCTAGTTGGTGCGAAGATTGGCAGCTAGCTCTCAATGTGGAAAAATGTAAGGTGATGCGCATGAGTAGAAAAAACAATCCCATAATGTTCGAATACAGCATTAGTAGTGAGATTCTTGATGCTGTCGCGTCGTTCAAATATCTAGGCGTAAAATTTCAGAGTGATATGAAATGGAACGAGCATGTAAGGACAGTTGTGAGTAAGGCGGACAGCCGACATCGGTTTATTGGGAAAATTTTGGGAAGATGTACTTCACCTGTAAAGGAGACCGTGTATAAAACGCTTGTACGACCACGTCTTGAGTATTGCTCAAGTGTTTGGGACCCGCAGCAGATCAGTTTAAAGGAAGACATAGAGGCGGTTCAGAGACGAGCAGCTAGATTTGTTACTGGTAGGTTCGACCAATGCGCGAGTGTCATGGAAATGCTCCGGCAACTCAATTGGGGATCGCTGGAAGAAAGACGACGTTCTTTTCGTGAATTTCTGTTGAGTAAATTTAGAGGGCCGGAATTTGAAGCTGAGTGTAGTACGATCTTCCTGCCGCCTAGTTACATTTCGCGTAAAGATCACAAAGACAAGATAAGAGAAATTAGGGCTCGTACAGAGGCATATAGGCATTCTTTTTTTCCTCGTTCAATTTGGGAGTGGAATAGGAAAGGAAATGCCTAGTAGTGGTACAGTGTACCCTCCGCCACGCACCTTACGGTGAATTGCGGAGTATGTATGTAGATGTAGATGTAGAGGTCGCTTGTAATTTCCATATTGACCTGCCGACGTTTTATTTTATCAGGAAGCAAACTCTAAGGAAACTGGACAGAATTTGAGTATTTACGAAGACTTTTCTGCGAAAAATTGTGTGTCTTTTTGTTATTTAATGGAGTAAAGTAAACATAACGATAAGCCCTACCTAGTATACAACCATAAACCGAGAAACAAAACTGGAAAAACTCTCAATGAGGTATTCATTGATATTTTTTCTTTACTCTTTTAAAATAGCTGGCCACATGGCACATATGCAATTTGGAGGGCACAGTGTCTCGAGCATGAGTGGAATTACGGATCCTAACATGCAGGACGCCAGCTACAAAAACTCGTTCATCAGGCCACCAATGTAATCAAGATTTTCCAACGTCGTAGCTAGGGTCTATTGTTTCGCAACTTTGGCATCATGTAGATGTGAGTCTGATTTGTAAATCTGCAAACAGTTGACTTTTTCTCGTCACCTCCATTAAATATTCTGTAAAATTAATATCAGAATATGCACATTGTAGTAGCTGAATTGTGTTCAAGAAGGTCGTTTCATACATTAACTACTCCTACTCTCTTTCACGTTGCGAGCAATTTGCCTCAGCTGTGAGTAAATCAATGAGGTAAGGTTTATAGCAGTTATGTCTAGCTGTATAATAGTCACTTTCTAAACACCTAGCTTATTTCGAAATCGGGTTAGTTTTGTTGTAAAAGCTGGATCTTATCAATTCATCTCGTTATGTCTTTCAAATGTTCAAATGTTTGTCAGGCTTAAGGGACTTAACTGCAGGGTCATCAGTCCCTAATCATACAAACTATTTGTGAACCACCTTATACTAAAGACGACACAAACAGCCATGCCCGAGAGGGGATTCGAACCCCCGACGGGGAACGGCCTCGCGCATCGTAGCATAGCGTCTAGATGCGCTCGGCCGCTCCCCCGCGGCGTTACGTCTTTAAATTATCCGCTTACTGTGAAACAAAACCATTCGTGCAATATGTTTCCTGGCAACCTCATAGTAGATGCCATAGCCACCTACTTCAAGAATATCAAGTGACATCACAAACAAAACGACAGAACATTTTCTTAAATGAATTTATCTGTTGTTCTAAAATGATGGTAAGCTTTTAAATATTGATAAAACAAATTACTTGTAAATTACTTCAAATGTTGTCATCACATAAAGTAAATAATAAATTCTGAAACCGCATCAGCTGTTTTTTAATTAAAATCATTGGTTTACAGGTCCACGACCGTTTTCGTGTTAAATATTCTTCATATGAAAATTCATTACAGAGACCCAACGTTCAAATCACTTTCATCTGTCATGGAAATAAAATTTCATTAAATAGGCCCGGATATATGGAACCAGCCCAACAGAAATTATTACTGTCGTTCGGAATAAAATCCAACGACGTTAAAATGTGGACAAATAGTCGCGTAATTTTGATTACTTTATTGTCCAAGAAACCAGTAGATTGCCGACGAAGTGAAGGTGTCCAAACTAAAGAAGACAGTCTAAAGAATCGAACAAACAGATAGATGACGCATTTGTATTTGGTTCATCTTTGCATCAAGTATTACGGGAACGTAAAAAACTTACTAATATGCACAACTACCCACTTTCTCTATTTTGTTTCATTTTCAAGAGGACTAAATTCAAATATGCTTATCTAAACATAATTTGTTTATTACACTGCGTCAATGCTTTGGGTACATTTCCATAATAGCTGCTCATTTAGGTAATACACCTTGAATGTGAGACGCGCATGACAAGACACAACGTAGATACAGTCCGTTTTCGAACTACAGTGCCTAGTATCATTGGTCAAAATGATCGTTCGCACTACTTTTTCGTTTTGTTACAAAAAGCTCTCACTGAATGTTGGTGAGAGTAAGTGGTTGATACCTTACTGTTTAGTGACGGATGGGGCAACGTTCGTTTCCAGTAACATTTAATGAAATGTCGAAATCTAACAAAGTAATTGTTTTAATCTGTTTTTAGGGGGGGGATATATCAGCATGTTTCACTTCTCTAGTCATTTGCTGAAATTATATCATAATGCTGTTAAGTTTCAAAATATATGAACGCTGGTTTCGGCCTCATTGGACGAATTAAATATCTACATCCTAAAGTGTGACGATGGAAACTATCAGGAGATTGCGCCGCGTATTAACCAAAATCCGCGACTTCCCTCTTGAAGCCCGTATGAGACGAGGGCTATTTCGCGTCGCTTATCGCTACACAGGTCTTCCTAGTACAGCTAAGAACTGGCAACATCGTTGCTAATATTTGGCAACACTGTGACAGTGCAGTTACTTCCGCAAGTGGTACTGAGTTGTCTAGCTAAGGTCACTTGACATGCCTCTTCTACTTTCATGACTCATGCTGTATAATGCCCATGTGATATGAGAGACAGAAATTTAACTTTTGCACTCAAGGAATTTTTTTATTCGCATAGGTGACTTTCAGGTTAACGTTCGAAATACGTTACAGGCTCAGCACTGAATATGTGAGAGACTGAGGGCACCAGCCGGCAGCGTGTGGTTGGCTGTGTGGTTCTGCTCGTGTCTCGCGATGCAACCGAGCTGTGGGTCGGCAGTTCTAATCCTGGTTGGACACAGTGCTTTTGGCGGTGGTATTCCGTTTTACTTTGCTTTATTTTACTTTATACGCTGCAGATTGCAAGAAGAAACTCTTTAATGGAATCAGAAGAAAAGCTTTATACAATAAGGCTTTCAAAAAGGTCGACTCCAAATTACGGAAATGGTATTAGATGTCTTTTTTCTTCACCATACAAACGCCTTTGAAGGAATTCGAATTGACCTCCCTCAATGGGAATTTTTACTATTTCCTTAGGACCCACATGCTAGGGGATGCTTACAGAGGAAGTGAACATAATGATTAATATAGTTCGTTCATGCAAAATATCTGCTGTAGAAATGAGACACCTTTCAGTGTGGCTGTGTTGCTTTATAACGTGCGCTGAAACGTATTCACATAATTTAGCTCATACATTTACCATAAGGAATCAAACAACGGCACTAAACATTGTAGTGCAGTTACGCACAGTGTCTTAATGAAAACATATGAAGTGATGACAATAACAAATTACATGAAGGGCTTTTCTGAAAAGAAAAGGATCGCGATTTAAACCAGAAATAAGTGTTAAACATCGGAGAGTGCCATTTGATTGGATGAATGACTATGAAAATGTTTTGCCTCTCTAATGTATTATGTATTAGTGTAATAGTAGGGTCATCATTCAAAATGGGTGATCTGCTCCGTTGATATCGTGTCTGAAATACACATGGCAACCTTTTTGTGGATCACCACTCAGCAACACCACGGCATTTTACATATCCAGGGCGATGAGCGGCAGCAGGCGCTGTGGGCAGAGGGCGAGGCAGCGCTGTGTAGCGCCGCCACCGCTGCTGCCGGCGAGTGGGCCGTGGAGAGCTCTGCCGAGTGCTGCGGCCAGACGCAACAGTGTTATTGAGCCGAAATGTTAGAAACAGTGTATCAAAAAATGAAATACGTTACGCATATGCTTCCCTTACACATGTGGCATCAGTACGCACGAGGAACGTGAATTTAAAATTTTTATCAACAGTCGGTTTCGGTCGCTAATACTTTCACATGCAAGTCACGCACTTTAGCGCGGGACCACGGATGTAGCTGAGCTACATAACTTCGAACAGCACACAAGAAGTACTGTATGAACTCCCGCAGTCTACAGTGTTGCCAGATTGTGCAGATAGCCGGACTTAGAGCGAATCAGCGCGGCCACTTTTATTGTCCCATGTCGCGATCGGCTCGAACTTAGGCTCAGCGGCGGCCGGCCGGCGACCAGGTTTTTTGTCAAAAAGTGTACACTGTACCACTACTAGGCATTTCCTTTCCTATTCCACTCCCAAATGGAACGAGGAAAAAACGAATGCCTATCTGCCTCCGTGCGAGCCCTGATTTCTGTTATCTTGTCTTTGTGATCACTGCGCGAAATGTAAGTAGGCGGCAGCAAGATTGTACTACACTCAGCTTCAAATTCCGGCCCTCTAAATTTCTACAGAAATTCACGAAAAGAACGTCGTCTTTCTTCCAGCGATCCCCAATTGAGTTGCCGGAGCATTTCCGTGACACTCGCGCATTGGTCGAACCTACCGGTAACAAATCTAGCTGCTCGCCTCTGAACCGCCTCTATGTCTTCCTTTAAACTGGTCTGCTGCGGCTCCCAAACACTTGAGCAATACTCAAGACGTGGTCGTACAAGCGTTTTATACGCGGTCTCCTTTACAGGTGATGTACATCTTCCCAAAATTCTCACAATAAACCGAAGTCGGCTGTCCGCCTTACTCACAACTGTCCTTAGATGTTCGTTCCATTTCATATCGCTCTGCAATGTTGCGCCTAGATATCTGAACGGCGCGACAGCATCAAGAAGCTAAGCATAATGTACGGGGAAGGAGTGAGGGAAAGGGAGAATAATTGTTGTTTGGCGAGCCCAGTTCTAGAAATATGCGTGAGGAGTGCGTGCGCAGTCTATCAGATTTAAAGCAAGCGACACTGCGTGAAGTCATGCGCGGCAGCCGTTGGCGCTATACCCCATAATGGCTTACCTGTCGCTTTTTCTATGTACCTTGAGTTTAATATACTACAACTAGTTTGTATGTCTGGGAACCGAAGACCTGAGCAGTTTAATCCCTTAGGTTTACAAACATTTCAACACTTCGAAATATCCGATATCGTTTATTTACTTGGCCAGTGTACAGATTCTGAATCAGTCAGAACTGTCATGCAGAGACATTAGAAGTAGAGATATCCAAATCACTGAGACAATGTTAAAATACTTAAATGTTTATTGTCTAGTTTCCAATATTGGGACAGAAATATTTCGGCGTTAGTACCTTTTCTAGCTTCTTGCCGGTATAAGCATGTAGGTATATGTCAAAACCAAAGGATACTTATGGATGTGTAATCCATGGACCGAAAGTACCTCTTACGGGACCCACCAATGTCCATCTCATCAACACTGTCAGATGGTACAGAACAAGGTGGCCCACTGAAGTGTAATACGGGAGGGAAGAAGTTCTAGCCACGTGATGTCATTCTGATATTAGTTTTTCATAATTTCCTCAATCTCTCCAGGAAAATGATAGGAAGGTTTCTTTAAAGGCGCCATCCTTTCCCCTTCTCATGACAAAAACATTTAGTGCAATTGCTCTGTTTCTAATGAGCACGATAGAAGCTGGGTGTTTAACCTTCCTTTCATCGTTTTCCAGCCGTACAGTATTAACAAACAGATACAGTGTTTCTCAACTTGCGGCTTGCAAAATCTTGTTCGGAAATCGTCATCACAGGAGGAACTAGTTGTATCATAAAGCAACCAGATAGGAGCATGCCTGAGTACTAGATGTTACCTAATGCAAAAACACAGGCCTAATAAAAGTGAATCGTATTTTATATTAAAACTACGCAATTCCTCGTTGATCATCATTTCTCAGTTGAATAGGAAACGAATGTATTATGATAAATCCACCGTTTTAACAATGAATAAACGAAAGACCTGAAATTGTTTTAAGGTGCCAGGCGGTAACTAAATTTACAAGATACAATAAGTAATTGTTATAAATTCAATTTTTACAAATTGACTATACAGTGCGACTTTGCTCAACGAGCATAATTTGCATTTGCGCTTTACCTGCAATGGGAAATCTGGTTATGCAACATAATTTTTCTTGGAATTCATGTAATAATAGGATGTGTTCCATTCAGAACACTGGGCTAAAATTGATCATATAATGTACATTACTGTATTTTTGTTGTCTTTTGCAAGAAAGTTGTATCAAAAGAAGAGAATTAAATTCGTTGCTTTTGAAATTACTCACATAGTTTTGTTATGGTTCGGGGAGTGGGTGGGTTGTCGCCAAAATATTTTTAGTTGGGAGGTGGTAGCGTATTCAAAAAGGCTGGGAAGCTCTGAGATAGAACATATTCGAGTTATGCACTTCGTTACACTGACCTGGCAGCTCGAGAATCCACAGACATGCTTAATAAGGTGTAGTGGGACTGCAGCAATGGTGAAAAATGTTGCAAAACTGCGAGAACTCATTTACAAAAACAAATCTGTCTCTCTCTACACACCCCGTTTATTTGTAAGAGGACTTATAAGAAATTAGGTTATGCGGAGGGTTATAGCCTATCTTTTCTCCGTACTGTTGAATAGGAAGGGTTAGAATTAGCCTTAAAAACATACTCTACTACACGCCATACGGGGACTAACATAGGCCGCGGCGGAGTGACCGAGCGCATTGAGGCGCTATGTTCAGATGCGCGAGGCCGTTCCCCGTCGGAGGTTCGAATCCTGCCTCGGACACGGATGTTTGTGTTGTCTTTACTATAAGTTTATTTATAAGTAGTTTGTAAGTTTAGGCACTAATGGCCCCGCAAGTCCCATAAGCTTAACAAACATCTGAACATTTGACTAACAGAGTGGAAATGCGGGTATGTAACACAGATTAGACGAAAATAATCTCACAATTATGTAACAACGCATATTTGTTAATTCTGAAAGTATGGTCTTTGTACTTGGACAACTGAAAACTACAAAATGTTGTGGCGTACGGTGATGAAAAGCGAAACAAAAAGTTAATACAATACTGCGTTATAAGACTATGGAGAAATGAGTGGGACACTTCCGACATAGTTATTAGAGTATCTTAATTTCTCTTATCTACATTAGGTTCCTTATCCCTCTGAGAAGACTGATACATTATTTAACTGCTCATGCCTTTCACGCTATTAAACAGGATTAAATTACATGATGGGTTAGTGGTATTTACGCCTGTTACAGATTGAGCATTCCGAAATACACGTATTTGACATGCGAGCAGTGCCGACTATGATCTCAAGTGTCAACGAGTGAACTTGGCGTAGTTTAGAAGACACTGTAGCTGCCGTAACCATGAAATGCAGGTAGGACCTCGCCAGTCATACAGTAGAACCTTCACTACTGGTCAACACTCCGAACCCACAGTGGTTAGACCAGCAAGACCACAATCACTGTAGAAACTTTCTACCAAATTAGTTTAAACGATAACAGTATTGTGCCTCTAAGATGTTGCAAAGTGTCGCTGAATCGATTTCTCGTAGTGAGAGCTACTCGCCTATCCTTTTGTGCCTCAGGTGACGCTGACTGGTGTAATTATAGGAGAAAAAATGTTCAAATGTTAGTTAAGCTTATGGGACTTAACTACGGGGTCATCAGTCCCTAAACTTACAAACTACTTATGAACTACTTACGAACTAGGACGACACAAATATCCATGCCCGAGGGGGGATTCGAACCCCCGACCGTAGTGGCCGTGCTGACCATGACTGGAGCGCCTCAGTCACCTCGGCCACCGCGGCCGGCAATTATAGGAGAGTTCCAGTACCAGAAACTACCTTTAATTGTGTTTTCACTGTTATTTCTGGGGGAAAATGACGTTAATCAGCGAATAAGGGAGAAATTTACCGATAGTAGTCATAGCACTAGTACGAAAAGTAGTACTAGTAGTTTAGTAATCACTTAAAAAGTAAAGAGTATAATTTAGTGTAAGAAAGTAATTCTTCCTTCTTTCTCTTCCATGTAACTGGTAAATTGAATATTATAAAAATTGTTATGTACAATATTATCAAATAATCTGTGAGGGATTATTTTATTTTCATTATTCAGACAATACTTTGTAAACAATAATTAATTTATTGTATTAGTCAAGAAGTTTTAAAATGGAGAAAAATGTAGATATGGGAAGCCCTCTCCGTGGAGGTTTGGGAAATACTACAAAATGATGGCAAGTAAACAGTGTTTCGTGTGGTTAGAATCTGGTTGTGAGTAGTTGGATTTTATTTCAAGCAGTGTCGGCCCACCATCGAAAACCTAAATCATGAAGACTGGAGACGGGTTTAAAATACTGTCCTCCCGATACCAATGTGCCAATAGATTTCGATTCTTCATCAGACTTATTCATCATATGCCTGATCAGTGCTGGTGACGGTGGTATCAAGTACGGAGATACACCAGATGCGAGTTTTGTGCAGAAAAATTCTCGAAAAGGACTAGACGAGAATTATGAATTAAATCAGTTCGTACCAAATGTGAGAATGCTGGATTCCAGACATTCCTGTTAATTAGTTTTAATTTTGCGTTAATCTAAATGCTTAAATATAATAGCATCCCATTTTTACGGTTTTGTCCATATCTGTAGAGTGAGGTTGTAAACAAGGTAAAAGCAGTTACACTAGCTGTAATTTATTTAACAATAATAATACGAATTGAGAGGTTACAGGTGAATCACACGTTGATTTTAATGAGAACATTATGTCCATTTGCCTTTATTAGTGTCCTCCAATTTCTTGACACAGCCAACAATGAAATATGCTAGAGCATAAGAATACTAAATCTCTACACATGCAACAATAATAACAGAATGTGGGTTCGATTTGTATTATTTGTATCTACTAAAAATTTTATAGCAGGTGTTAAAGGAAATGGAGAGTGAATGTTGGCAAATAAAATTGTGTTGAGATTCTTTATACGCATATGGTTAATGTGTGCGAACAATCAGTGGTCTGATTTGCTGGGGCAGTACCATTGTCGGGATTACCTGAAAATTATCAGTGTGCTCTACAGAAGGTCCTGCGCCGTTTATGAAACTGTAAGAATAAAGGGTTGGATGGTTTATACCATTTAAGTATGGAGATGACACAGAGGCTGGTAAGGCCAAAGAACAATCATCGAACAACTTGTGAATGAGGCTCTTGGTGTGAATGGAGACAAACGAGAAATATTTCAAGTATGTTGGATAGAAATAAGCGACTGGCAGGCATTAGATTTTCTCTTATCCATCTCACGCCGTGTTTTAGGAGTGACAGTCCCTATTCATGAATCTACTTGGGATGTGGGGCATCGGCATCCAATGGGCCGACATCGTGAAAGCGCGTAATCAGTATTCTGAACGATAATAGCAGCCCTCTTCGGAGAAAGATATCGGTGCTTTCGGCAGCGTCTGCCGCCCAAAAGGCATTGTCCTACTGTCACAGGACGCAGGGGGCCGGGAGCTATCTTCCGACTGACCAGTCTGTGTTTTTGAACGAGTAGAGAGTATTCTGGTCCAGCCAAACCGTGAATGGATATAGCCGTATTTGGGACATCTGAGGCAATTAAGTTGGCGCCGAAACCGCTGCAGTCCTCTGGCGAGGGCAGTGATGACGCTATAGTACACCTCAGGCTACTCGCACAGTAATTTACGAGGAGGAACTCGCCGAGGTTATGTTTGCTAGATCCCCTGGTGTAAGGCTTACAGTGCTGACTGTCGGGCGACATACTGAAGAATGGCTCTTGGAATACGGTGTGCTAAAAAAACCACGCAAGACGTCCATGTTTGAAGTGATTCCCTTGGGTCAGCTACCCTTCCCGTGAGAACGCGGGACATGGTGCGGAGCTCTGGCCGCAGATACGTGGGAGCTTCGGTGACTGGGTCATTCAGAGATGTTTGGCAGTTTTAACGATCCATCTCTCGTGAGTGATCTGGCGTTGGCCGTACATTGCTATGCCATAGGCGATCGGATCTTTCAGTTCAGTGAAGGCATGACCCTAGGAGAGGAGAGAAAAAAATTGAGTTGTAATCATTCGTTGGAACAGGGTGAGAGATTACCCTCCTAAGAGAGAACGCTACTCATAGTCTGATTGTTTCATTTCGCTGGACTTAAGAGTTTAGAACAACTTTTGGACCTTGTTCGTAACTTAAACCTTTGAGCTGAATGATGCCGATTTGAGAATAAGGTAAGCATGTCTGGAAATAGTCACACCGACACACTGTTCTTGTGAACTTAGCACAATCTTAAGTTATTTGTGTAACCAGTCTGTTATAACGGGTACATTTCCTGATTGGCTAAAATATGCAGATATTAAACATCTCTTCAAGAAGGGGGATAAAGAGATACCATCAAACTACAGACCCATTTCACTTTTGCCAGCATTCTCAAAAATTATAGAAAAGGTAATGTACAAGCAGCTTCTCAACCACTTAACCGCAAATGGCATATTGTCTAGAACACAGTTTGGATTTCTGAAAGGTTCCGATATTGAGAAGGCTATTTACACTTTCAGTGAGAATGTACTTAATTCATTAGATAATAAATTGCAAGCAGCAGGTATTTTCTGTGATTTGTCAAAGGCATTTGATTGTGTGAACCATAACATCCTTTTAAGTAAATTAGAATTCTATGGGGTCACGGGAAATGCTGCAAAATGGTTCAAGTCGTACCTCACTAACAGGAAACAAAGGGTGTCAGTGCAAGTGACTAGTGAATTAGGCCAACAGTGATCATCGGATTGGGAAGAAATTACATGTGGTGTCCCACAAGGATCCATCTTAGGGCCATTGCTTTTTCTTGTGTACATTAATGATCTCTCATCAGTTACACTACCAGAAGCAGAGTTCGTTTTGTTTGCAGATGATACAAGTATTGCAATAAAGAGTACGTCAAGTATAGTGATAGAAAAGTCTGCTAATGATATTTTCATGAACATTAATAAATGGTTTAAAGCCAACTCATTGTCATTAAACTTTGAAAAGACGCACTACTTGCACTTCAGAACATGTAAGAGATTTCCTGACAGCATATGCATTAAGTATGAAGAAGAGCAGATAGAAGAGGTTGACAGTATTAAATTCCTGGGATTACAGCTTGATAATAAATTTAGTTGGGAGGAGCACACCACAGAACTGCAGAAACAACTCAACAAATCTGTATTTTCAATACGAGTGTTATCAGACATAGGAGACATAAAAATAAGAAAGCTTGCATACTTTGCTTACTTTCATTCCTTAATGTCATATGGTATAATATTTTGGGGTAACTCTTCAAGTCAGTCAAAAGTCTTCAGAGTCCAAAAACGTATAATACGTATTATTTGTGGAGTAAATTCACGGACGTCTTGTAGAAGCCTCTTCAAAGAACTGGGTATATTAACTACTGCCTCTCAGTATATTTATTCCTTAATGAAATTTGTCATAAATAATATATCCCTTTTCCCAACAAACAGCTCAGTTCATGCATACAATACTAGAAATAAAAATGATCTACACAAGGATTTAAAAGCACTTACTTTAGTTCAAAAAGGGGTCCACTACTCAGGAACACACATTTTCAATAATTTACCATCAAGTATAAAAAATTTAGCTACAAATAAAGATCAGTTTAAGAGGAACCTAAAAACTTTCTAGTGGCCAACTCCTTCTACTCCATTAGTGAATTTATAAATTGTACCAAATGATGCATGCACTCATACTATATTAGTATTATTATATTATCAGCAAAAAAAAAAAAACCTTAAAAATTATGTATCTGTATTTATAAGTGTATGTATTTGTATTTATATTATCAGTATTATCTGTTATTCAACTTGTAAATTTTGTTTCTTGACATGTTCCACATCCACGAGGATCCCCTCAATATGGATCTACGGAACAAATAAATAATCTAATCTAATCTACTAATAACGACCCTGTTCTGGTGTCACTTGAGTATTCAGCAATCGCATGTAGAAATACACGTTGGCTGTAGTGGCAGGACATAGACAATCTAGTAATATCGTTGACACTGAGGTACATCGGGGTCACAGCTGCTAATAATAGTTGTGTTCCGGTCCTCAGATATGAAGCGGAGCTTTTATCTTGGCCACAATTTACAGTTGTCACTACACGCTGCCGCACACCACCGCCGATGCTGTGTATTCGTCGCATATCAGTGTTTGGTTATTACCGCTTGCACTTGCTAGTGCGACAGAGGGTTCGTTACGTTTTTCGATTTTCTGCCTGATGGGAAGACGAATTATTTAGGGCTGAAGTACCGGAATACTGCTCCTGACTATGTGTCTGTTTATCAGTAAATATGATTTGTTTTCTGTATTTATGACGATAGTATCGTAGGATTTGCCGCTAGTTGTCCAGAGGAAAGAATAGTATTACTTGTGTAAAGACCTTCTAATATGAATGGCAGTGATTTTCCGTCTTTGCAACATACAATAAAATGCGATTTTTTTCACACCAGACGCGTTTCGTTTTATTGAATGTAAAACATCATCAGTGGTCTGAAATAATAGAAATCTACAGTTTGTTTTTTGTTTAGATCGAAAACAGTTCTAAAATGGACCCTGAAAAGTAGGCCTAATGTTTGGTACTTACGGAAATTTTGTCTCCTTTTCGCTTCACATCATGGAATGCCGGTCTGTTTAGTGCAATACCGCCAGTTCTTCATGCTGTGTCGTTTTCTCACTACTTTCACTGTCACTGTTTCACTGTTTATACTTGTTTTCCACAGATCAGAAGTGTTTGTTTTTGTTTTTACTGATTCTGCTCAGTGTGTTATTGGAGTCTTGCCAACCTCACAAATGTGGTTCTTTCTCTATGTTTTATAATAAATTATGTTTCGATGTATTTAGTTTTGATGTAAGCAGATTGGGATAGTGGCAGAATAATACATGTATATATTTAATGGGAACATTATTATTATTATTATTTTATTTAATTTTTTTAATTACTATTATATTATTATAATTGTTGTTATTATTGGTGGGGGGTTTTAGTAGTAGGGAAAGATGACTGAATGGTGGTTGGATGTGGTAAGGTGTGATGTGAAGTGAGTTGGAGGACAAAAGTGATGGATATGAGGTGTGGTGCAGTAATATTAAACTCCTGGGTGGTGGTGATGCAAGTAGTGTGCATGTGTGTGATGTGTGTGTGTTTGGGGGGGGGGGGGGTTGTGTTTTTTGTTGAATCTGGTATGTGATGTAGGGTAACAGTGATGGGAACGAGGTTGAGTGTTTGTTAGCAGGGGGGCGAGAAAGTTTGGGAGTTTTATATCAATATGTGTGACACGTTCGGAGGGTCTCGTGTTTAGCGGAGAGATAGCTATGTGATTTTATTTTACCTTAGCTGTGGTGTGTTGGTAGTGGTATCTGGAATGGGATGTGGAAGTAGTCTGAGATAGTTACGGCCATGACGGGGAATGTTTTATGTGATTTCATCAATTATTTTATACAATGTTTGTTTTCCAATATTTATTTGGTCATTTAGTAGTTGTTTGTTGTGTGATAGTGCTTTGTGTATGTGGAGGTTTTCTTGGAAGGGGAGTAGGTGTCTGTCTCTACTAGTCTGTATGATTTCCATATCTTTTTCTATAGTGCTGGGCCTATGGTGTTCTTGTTTCAGGTGGTCGGCAAATGTTGAATGGTTTGTGCCATACTTCCAGGCTCTGATGTGCTCTTTGTATGTAGTATCAAATGTTCTGCCAGTCATCCCAATATATATATTACCACAGTCTCTGCATTTGAGCTGATAAATATCAGATTGTTGGTATTTGTCTCTTTTTGGTTTTAGTTTGGGGATGTGTTTTTGAATTGGGTTGCTTGTTTTGTAGGCAATGTTTATGCCTTGTTTCTTGAATATATTACCTATGTTGTATGTGAATTTGTTGTGGTAGGTTAGTGTATGCCATTTGTTATTGTGTGTGCTGTTTGCCTGTGTCAATGTGGTTTGTGTTGGTTTTTTTTCTTCAATTGTGTCTTTATTTTCCTGTTTAGTTTGTCTACAAGGGTTTCTTCGTAGCCATTTTTAGTGCAATTTGTTTTATAATAGTTAGCTCCTTTTGGTAATTAGAAGTGTTTAGGGGGATCCTATTGAGTCTGTTGAGCCTGTACCTAATTGCAGCTTGTTTGTGACTTTGTGGATTGTTTGAAGTGGCATGTATAATGAGGGGGGTAAGATTTTTATGGACCTTTGGTTGGCATCTCATGTTGGGTGCTTGAGGATTTTTTTGCACAATTCTCTGTTTTTCTCTGTCTGAAAGTGTGTATTCTATGTTTTTGAGTGTGTTTTTGACCTGGGTTTGGAATATGTTGGTTGGGTTTGATTTTAGCTTTTTTATGTTGTTTTTGGTGATGAAATCTTCAGTTTTTTCTATGTACTCTTTTGTTTCCATGAGAACAAAACTATTGCCTTTGTCTGATTTGGTTATGATAATGTTTTCTGCCTGCAATTTCTTGTTTAGATTTTTAAGTTTTGTTTCATCACTTCTATTATTAAACTTATTAGAATCTTTTTTAATTTGTGTTGCTATGTTTTTAATTTCCTCTTTTATTAATTCCCTAGTAAGCCATGTATTTACAGTACTGTTTTGGAATCTTTTTTAATTTGTGTTGCTATGTTTTTAATTTCCTCTTTTATTAATTCCCTAGTAAGCCCTGTATTTACAGTACTGTTTTAGAATCTTTTTTAATTTGTGTTGCTATGTTTTTAATTTCCTCTTTTATTAATTCCCTAGTAAGCCCTGTATTTACAGTACTGTTTTAGAATCTTTTTTAATTTGTGTTGCTATGTTTTTAATTTCCTCTTTTATTAATTCCCTAGTAAGCCCTGCATTTACAGTACTGTTTTAGAATCTTTTTTAATTTGTGTTGCTATGTTTTTAATTTCCTCTTTTATTAATTCCCTAGTAAGCCCTGTATTTACAGTACTGTTTTAGAATCTTTTTTAATTTGTGTTGCTATGTTTTTATTTCCTCTTTTATTAATTCCCTAATAAGCCCTGTATTTACAGTAGTGTTTTAGAATCTTTTTTAATTTGTGTTGCTATGTTTTTAATTTCCTCTTTTATTAATTCCCTAGTAAGCCCTGTATTTACAGTACTGTTTTAGAATCTTTTTTAATTTGTGTTGCTATGTTTTTAATTTCCTCTTTTATTAATTCCCTAGTAAGCTCTGTATTTACAGTAGTGTTTTAGAATCTTTTTTAATTTGTGTTGCTATGTTTTTAATTTCCTCTTTTATTAATTCCCTAGTAAGCCCTGTATTTACAGTACTGTTTTAGAATCTTTTTTAATTTGTGTTGCTATGTTTTTAATTTCCTCTTTTATTAATTCCCTAGTAAGCCCTGTATTTACAGTACTGTTTCAGATTCCAAACCCAGGTCAAAAACACACTCAAAAACATAGAATACACACTTTCAGACAGAGAAAAACAGAGAATTGTGCAAAAAAATCCTCAAGCACCCAACATGAGATGCCAACCAAAAGTCCATAAAAATCTTACCCCCCTCCGTCCAATAGTAAATTTCAGAACAGCTCCCACATACCTTCTATCAAAAGAAATGCAGGCCCAGCTCACACATTACTACACAATTGAAAATGACAGAACAGTGAAAAACACCACTCAATTAATACAGAACATCAAAAACATAAACATCCCTAACACAGCAACATTGCTCTCTTTTGATGTAGAAAGCATGTACAGCTGCATCCCTGTAAATGAAACTATCAGGCTAATAGAAGATAATCTAAAAACACACAGCCAGCTACCTCTAGAACAAATAAACGAAATAATAAAATTGGTAGAACTAATAACAAAACAAAACTATTTTGAATTAAATGGGGACTACTACATACAAGAAGATGGGCTACCCATGGGTTCACCAATTTCAGGAACATTAGCAAACATTTACATGAATCATATAGAGAAAATAATATTTGAAGATATAGTAACAAAGCAGAATTACATCATCATCTACTGGTACCGATACATGGATGATATAATATGTATGGTGGATGAACCTAAAAACAGAATACAACAACTACATAAAGATATAAATACCATACACAAAAACATAAATTTTACAATAGAGGAAGAACAGAAGGACACACTCAATTTCCTAGACATAACAATAACAAAAGAAAACCACACACACACATTTGACATATTTAGAAAACTCACCACCTCAGACATCATTATACATGCCACTTCAAACAATCCACAAAGTCACAAACAAGCTGCAATTAGGTACATGCTCAACAGACTCAATAGGATCCCCCTAAACACTTCTAATTACCAAAAGGAGCTAATTATTATAAAACAAATTGCACTAAAAATGGCTACGAAGAAACCCTTGTAGACAAACTAAACAGGAAAATAAAGACACAATTGAAGAAAAAAAAAAAAAAAAAAAACCAACACAAACCACATTGACACAGGCAAACAGCACACACAATAACAAATGGCATACACTAACCTACCACAACAAATTCACATACAACATAGGTAATATATTCAAGAAACAAGGCATAAACATTGCCTACAAAACAAGCAACCCCAAACTAAAACCAAAAAGAGACAAATACCAACAATCTGATATTTATCAGCTCAAATGCAGAGACTGTGGTAATATATATATATTGGGATGACTGGCAGAACATTTGATACTACATACAAAGAGCACATCAGAGCCTGGAAGTATGGCACAAACCATTCAACATTTGCCGACCACCTGAAACAAGAACACCGTAGGCCCAGCACTATAGAAAAAGATATGGAAATCATACAGACTAGTAGAGACAGACACCTACTCCCCTTCCAAGAAAACCTCCACATACACAAAGCACTATCACACAACAAACAACTACTAAATGACCAAATAAATACTGGAAAACAAACATTGTATAAAATAATTGATGAAATCACATAAAACATTCCCCGTCATGCCCGTAACTATCTCAAACTACTTCCACATCCCATTCCAGATACCACTACCAACACACCACAGCTAAGGTAAAATAAAATCACATAGCTATCTCTACGCTAAACACGAGACCCTCCGAACGTGTCACACATATTGATATAAAACTCCCAAACTTTCTCGCCCCCCTGCTAACAAACACTCAACCTCGTTCCCATCACTGTTACCCTACATCACATACCAGATTCAACAAAAAACACAACCCCCCCCCCCCAAACACACACACATCACACACATGCACACTACTTGCATCACCACCACCCAGGAGTTTAATATTACTGCACCACACCTCATATCCATCACTTTTGTCCTCCAACTCACTTCACATCACACCTTACCACATCCAACCACCATTCAGTCATCTTTCCCTACTACTAAAACCCCCCACCAATAATAACAACAATTATAATAATATAATAGTAATTAAAAAAATTAAATAAAATAATAATAATAATAATGTTCCCATTAAATATATACATGTATTATTCTGCCACTATCCCAATCTGCTTACATCAAAACTAAATACATCGAAACATAATTTATTATAAAACATAGAGAAAGAACCACATTTGTGAGGTTGGCAAGACTCCAATAACACACTGAGCAGAATCAGTAAAAACAAAAACAAACACTTCTGATCTGTGGAAAACAAGTATAAACAGTGAAACAGTGACAGTGAAAGTAGTGAGAAAACGACACAGCATGAAGAACTGGCGGTATTGCACTAAACAGACCGGCATTCCATGATGTGAAGCGAAAAGGAGACAAAATTTCCGTAAGTACCAAACATTAGGCCTACTTTTCAGGGTCCATTTAAGAACTGTTTTCGATCTAAACAAAAAACAAACTGTAGATTTCTATTATTTCAGACCACTGATGATGTTTTACATTCAATAAAACGAAACGCGTCTGGTGTGAAAAAATCGCATTTTATTGTATGTTGCAAAGACGGAAAATCACTGCCATTAATAATTATGAAGGCAACTACGGACATTATGGCCACACAAACGAAGAACCTTGTAATAGTTTTGATTAACGTATTTATATGTATAATTTGCCTTTTAATCGGACTTATCGATGAATAAATATTCGTTGAGTTACATATCTCGACATTATTCAGATTACTTCTAGTATCCTTTATCACTGTTTTTGAAGGGGTTTCACGCATGGTTTTGGTCACTGTAACTGAGTCTTAGAGTTCAATTAATTAGCTTTTGGAAAGTCAGACAGTCCTATCATTTGATATAAAGTGCTTCTCAAATCATCTTTCTTATCCATTTCTTTATCCCACCTATACCTTGTATTTGACAAACCCATACCAGGATTATGCCCAACTTCATTTACGTTCCTATTACCCCTCACCTCACATTTGGCGAAAACCTGCCTGGATTCTTTCTTCTTGCTTTCCAATGTATCTCATTCCACTTCACCTTTCATTTGGAAAAACCTTCCAATGATCTTTCCCATCATTATCCATCATCCCCCTCTCACTCATTTTATTTGACGAAAGCCTCCCGGAATTATCCCATCCTTCCTTATTCATTACCTTCCACCTTTCATTTGTCGAAAAGCTGCCGGGATTCGTTCTTCTCCATTGTATCTATTATTCCACCCACCAGCGTTCAGAATAATAAATGTCGCGAAATAACATATATATTATGAAAATTTAGTCACGTCTCACAATCTAAACAACTGATACACACGGAAACAAAAAAAAGACAAATAAAACAAAATTTGGTAGCTATGTTCTAAATACTTCATAAGACTTGCAAACGTAGAAGGAAATGTTTTAAAAGCTCATTAAATTATTATTCACTCTATCATTTAATTTAACACAAAGATATAGCACAACATGTGATACGTTTTGATAGTGAAATCAATGACACAAAAAGTGAACTTTATTTTGCACGCAAACTGGATAAAACAGTTCTTTTTCTTTATCAAGGTAATCAGTCATTGTAAGAACATTTAAACTGTAATACCTTCCCAATCAGTTACCAAAAATGACTCAATGGGTAATTAGAGATTTACATAACGACCTTTCTCAAAACCATACAGTGTGACTATATTTCCAGTTCAGTGATTATTTTCGTCTATTTTACGACACCTGATTTTTCACCAAATAGACATACTAGTTATACAAATTCTGTTATCTTCTACTTTTCAGCCGGCCGCGGTGGCCGAGGGTACTGAGACGCTTCAGTCACGGTCTGCACGGCCACTACGGTCGGGGGTTCGAATCCCCCCTCGGGCATGGATATTTGTGCCGTCCATAGTGTTAGCTACTTTATAAGTAGTTTGTAAGTTTATGGACTGATGATCCCGTAGTTAAGTCCCATAAGCTTTACAAACATTTGAACATTTCTACTTTTCAGCGTCAATAAAATTTGCAGATGCATTATTGAAGTCTATAATCTCCCCTTTAATCAAAGAGTTTTAAATGCCACATAAGCAGTGTAATTTTTAGCACAGTCTAAAATGTGGGTCGTTATAACTTTAGAACTTCCTTTCCACATTTATTAAAATATGTTAAACATTTTTTGTAGGGACCATACTGATGTCCGATTTAAAAAGCAATTTTAGCACCTTCATGAATCTCTGTTTCCGAACAAAAATAACAGACATTAATCAACATATTAACTCCAACCATTAAATACTTTTTACGATGGTTAAATATCACATATTCAGTTTTCCCAAAAGAAATTCTGTTCTAAATAAAATCAAAAGAGTGTCACCATGTTTACACATTGGCCTCTGAGTCATTTTTTATCCATTCATCGAATTAAATTTAATAGATACTAGCTTAAACCCGCGGCTCCGCTCGCGTGTTGGTTGATTACGATAGCTAAGCTATCTTTCAGTAGTGTGCTATGAGACTGGATTTGACGGATCATTTATCTGCGAACATTAAATAACAATTAAATTAATGTCATTAATTTTACTCATTTTGAGGAAATGCCGCTGATAAACCGGGACGGAAAAATAGTCCTATAAGATTGCAGAAGTCTATGCACTTACCGTTTATCCGGAAAGTAAGTGGTGTAGATCAAATCACACGTAAAAATGCACTCGTTTCGAAGAATCCAATCACGAAATTCAACAATAATGATTGTAATAATATCACAGATCGATCACTTGATGTAATGCGCGAAACGTTAAATCAATTTTTTTTAAATGGATGTATTAAAAGAAATATCATTTTATTGCTTTATTTATTTATTCTTATATTTCCTTATTCATATGCTTATCCTAACAGAGAAAGAGCTGAAGACATTGTACCACGCATAGACCAAATATATGGTCTGTGGCATCACGTTTCGCTGTATGTAACCTCCTTGCTAGAGAGTCGCAAACGTCATCACTGCGATTTTTTTTATAATTTGACGACTTTCAACTACATCTTCCACTACCTTGTAGCTATCGGCATGGAACCGCTATGGTGTACAACGGGAGACTTCTGACAACAATTACATACCTAACATTCGCATGGGTTCTGTAGTTTTCGCTGCAGAGCGAAATATTAACACACACACACACACGTAGAATTTTATATACACCGATAACTTTCTATCCCAATATACTCCACTCTTCTATCATTATCAACCCTCAAGCAACAATGCAACCAATAAAACCATTTTCAAAGAGTAAATATAATTTTGAAAGAGTAATTATTGTTCCGCATTTCGCGTTATATTTTTCAAAGTACTAAATATCTATCATATCGCTATAAAACCGCGCCTAAAACTTTCCTCAGGTATAAATTAGTAACTGTACAAATATTTAAGTCTCTGCGTCTTCTCGTTCGGGCGTGATAAGCGTACACCGAACAGATATTCACATTAATATATATACATAAATAGCTATTCGATCGCCATAAAACCGTGCTTATAGCCTTCACCGGGTAGACATTAGTAACTGTATAAATTTTTAGCTCTTTATGTGTTGTGGTTCAGACGTGATAAACGTACACCGAACAGACATTCACATTTATAGATATAGATGTTACTTATCACTAGAACCTACTGCTACAATGCATGACATTCAACACTGAGGAAAGTTTATCTCAAACCCTGCAAGCACGTAGAGGAAATAGCAGTAACGTTGTACCTGAGGGACACGCAATATGAAAAGTGAGAACTGAAGGCACATTTTCAAGAAGAATGATCGTACTCCATCGCTCAGACAAGTAGTTATTTGTTTATACGTAGCCATCTCCTCCTCTCCCCCACTGACTCCATCACCCCGCTCTACGCACAAAAATACGCAACAGAGAAAGTCTGAGAGGAATTGTTTGGTCTCTGTGATGTAAATTATTTCGGCCAAATTCGTCCTAATTTGCATATAAATACAGCGGCGACGACGCGGGACCCGCATTCGTCTACCGCCAACGTGTCGAGATTCCTTGCGGGGCCGCGCGTCCCCGCGAATAAAAAGGCCGTCCCTGGTGAAAATAATATGCACCGTGTGCTGCTGTAAATGGGGAGAGGACATTTTCTGCCAAGTTTATCGCGGCGCGCCTTTTGTGATGTACGCGGCGGAGAGTCAGCACACGTTGCGCGCTGTTTTCGCGCCGCTCGGCAGCTGGGCTGCTCCGGGCGACTTGTTTGCGGACTGACCCGGCCTTCCCGCCACTCCGTGTTCTTTAATTAAGCAATTAAACGGCAAAACCTCGGCTTAGATCGCTTCCCAACTTCACTCAGCTTATTCCGAACTTGTTTTCCTCTCGAACAGCATTACTCCCTTTACCACCAATATTATTTTACCCTTCCCTCTATGGTCCTCTGTGTTCTGTAATTTGCTTCAGTTATTACGAATCACGTTTTATTACTCGTTTAATTCCAAATGAAATAAAATACCTTGTAAAATTTAGAAGTGCCCATTCATAAATAAGAACTTTAAAATCAATTTTTACATAAAATGTTAACTTCCCAACGGCTTAGAGGAGCATTTTTCGAATAACGATAACATCGCCGGCCGCGGTGGCCGAGAGGACTGCGGCGCGCCAGTCACGGTCTGCACGGCCACTACGGTCGGTGGTTCGAATCCCCCGTCGTGCATGGATATTTGTGCCGTCCTTAGTGTTAGCTAGTTCATAAGTAGTTTGTAAGTTTAGGGACTGAAGACCCCGTAGTTAAGTCCCATAAGCTATACAAACATTTAAACATTTGAACGATAACATCTCTCAACCTACTGAGGTGCGTCTGTCGTTGCCTCATTTTCAAGAAAAGAATGCGCCTAGATGCATGCATTTTCTTTGCATATACACACCCTATGCTTCCAGTGTTTCAAATGACAGTTTTCTTACAAATGCCACCGCAACAGAAAAAAGATAAGTTCATTTTATGTCGGTGAAGTAAAGTAGCTCTCTGAGCATTTTTAGAAGGGTAAGCTCAATGAGGGATATTGGATATTTGCTAATGTTTACAGACCTGTGATCTTGTTGTTTCCCTCATACTATTTTGTATGGATCAGGGATTTTTCTGATCGCTTCTTAGAGTCTATCTCAGACCAAAAACATACTCTCCAAGAACCAACACGGATTGTACAAAGTTACAGCAGATTGTGGCGGCAAATTTCCTGTTGTTTTAACTCCCGGTTGGCATTACAGTTCTTAGTGCGTAAGAATTCAGTGAATGGGCAAACATTTGCACACATTTGAAGAATGGCTTTGTGCCGCTACTACTAGGTCAAATAGCTCCTCAGTTTGCATTAACACGTTAAATGCACGTGGTTCCAATTCTTTCAACAACGAGAAATCTTTGACAGTAGCAACAATTATTAATGAATAATAACATCGTCACCTGTATTCTCATTTTATTCCTTACTAGCTGTAAACCCGGCGTTGGCCGCGTGTTTATTTATCCCACTCTCTCGTAGTCAAAATCCCCTTCCCTCCTCTCTGCATCTATCTCTTTCTCTCCCATCTTTCTGTTCGTTTCCACCTTTCCCTCTCTCGGCAAAGTTTTCTGCAAGGTACCCTCTGTCATATACCATACAAACATTTAAGTACCCAGTGATCTTCCTCTTGGTTTAAAGGTCATGTGTGAAGAAATTCATAAATATTGGAGCAAAACTATGAATTTGGTAAAATTCCGCATGTGAAGTACCCTCAACCGTGCACAGAACGAAATTTTAAACCGACAGGGACAATCCTCTTGTTTTTAAGGTAGTGCGTACAAAATTTCATCAATATCGGAACAAAACTGTAGATTTATATGCAATAGAAACACAGGGTCACATTGAAAAACGCACTTTGTTGTTCTCAGATATTCCAGTTTTATTTCATACAACGCTTGTTCTGAGAATAGCGAGGGGAAAAAAATAAAAAGAAATAAATAAAGAAAATAAAATAAAGTAAAATCTGTGAAATCGGTCGAGTCGTTTTCAAGATATGGCACAACCAAGCTATTTAGGGATCCATTTTTACATTTTTATATTGTAAAGTGTCCTCCCCCATGCACTGTATGAATGTTAAGGTAGATGGTGAACTTATACTAAAGACAACACAAACATGCCTTCCTCTTGTTTTGAAGGTCACGCGTGCGAAATTTCGTGAAAATCGGAATGAAACTGTAGATTTCGTGAGTCTGCAGGAGAAGTAGGCTCCGCCATGCACCTATCACAAAATACTTTCTTAGCTGAATTTTTCTACCTGTAAGCTGCATTCCTGTCAAATTTCAGCTTCATGGGTGAGGTAGTTTTTGAGATTTCGTGTTTAGTCGGTGAGTGAGCGAGTGAGTGAGTGTCATTTCGCTTTTATATAGATAGAGATTAAGAAAACAGATTGCTTAATTTTGGATGAAAGAGAATTAAGGGAGAGTTGCAGACAAAAATACATAGTAACATGCAAATCTGTAATGCTAACTTTATTTGACTCAAGGTCATGCTAGATGCGACAGTTTTACGGCATGTATAGCGAAACTGTTGTGAACGGTAGACTTCTTTTCCTTTCTTCATTTTGTGTGTGTGTGGGGGGGGGGGGGGGGGGGGTCAGTTACAAAACGCTTCATGAACGTCCGAAATGACATGCAAACTCTGTTGCAGGTGCCTAACTACTCCCATTTTCCAATAATTGACGCATAAATCTGGGTATTCTCAAGCGGTGGCCTCTCATTATTTATGTCGTCATATAACCTGAGCTATGTGCCGTTCTCTGTTGTTTTTTGGTCAGAAATCTTCGTGGTCGTACGGTGAACAGTTCACCAAAGTTTCATAGCTATTGAATGAATGGTTTATGAACACATAGAGGACATACAGACAAACATTCATTTTTATGTATATAGATTGACAACCAGTGTCAATGGACCTAGCCATCATCTTCAGGCCCTGTACCTGGAACAAATACATAAGTGTCATAAAAGCAATTGTTATACAGAATAAATAAACTCTAGCCAGGTTATATTAACACAAATGTACAGAAGCCTGTTTCTTACCATAATAATTATATAATTTAATCGGGTTTTTTAACCTTATGTACAAAGATATAAGTACTATGTTGAAATTAGATATGTCTTGGGTTGTATTATAAAACAGCAATAAAATTCATATGTTCGGCTGAGTCTAAACAAAATAAAATGGAGAGAATAAGGACATCATTTGAATCTCACATGTGGAATCATATAGTTACAGTATGAATGAAGTGGCAAGATTTAAATAATACTTCATGTGTATTATCTGTAATGTACAAAAGTATAAGTACTATGTTAAAATTAGATATGGATTGGATTATACAGTAAATTAAAATTCACGTGTTTGTCTGAGTCCAAACAAAAGAAAGTGGAGAGAATCACAACATATCATTTGAATTTCAGATGCGTAATCAAACAGTTCATAGTATCGGATGAGTGGCAAGATTTGAATAATACTTAATGTGTGTAATCTGTAATTACAGGGCTGAGTATGAGACAACTATTATTTAAAACTGGGATATGGGATCAATTGGACCAGGCCCTGTACACGGCAATCACCCACAGTAAAGATTAGGTTTTCTTTCAAGATGCTTTGTACCGTTATAACTCATTCTTACACTCGCATAATTTAGCTATCTTATTACTGTCCTCATCCACTAAACTCTTCTTTTTTCAAATTAACCAAATCGTCTGTAACCCATTGAAACCAAAATTTGGTTCTCCTTAGGGGAGGACAAATGTTTTATTCATGGCGTCTTCAAAGATTTAAAACTGTTTTATTTGAATTACAGTTATGGAACTGGAAAGTTCGTCAAACTCGAAAAGTTTTACATCGAGTTTCAATTATTAAAATACGTTGGTATTTATAAGGGATATATTTTTCTATTTCAGATAATCCCTTGTTGGTTCAAATACTGTCTGAATGGTCATCGTTGGTAACAATTTATATAAAAATGTTATTTGTTATTCTTCATAAGGACGGAAACATTTCCAGATCGGCGTTAACTATCATTTTTCTGTTAGTCTGAGAAGTTTTTTCAGTAATACATAGAAAATTTACATTTAATCCAATTCCATAAACATAGGGTTATTGAATAGCCTAATGTTCTGTACATCAGTGTGTCAGCCACGCCACAATCATCGCAGTAAGGGTTTCCTGAGATTCTCGCATGGTCTCGCCATGACGTCGGAAACAGATCTTTTAAGAGCAGGTAAGCGTTGAACCTGTAGTTACTTCCGAAAAGATAGACCACGTTATGTTTCATGTTATATCTCTGTGTCTCATTTTTCGGATGGTGTGTGTGCTGATTCTTCCTGTAGTTCTCTATAACCTTTTACCTAGTGAAATTCTTTTCATATGATAGTGTTGCTTAATTTCCGTTGTCACTTTGAGAGTGCAAGTCATATATGGGAGACCACTAGTGAACTATGCTTCGTGTGGTAATTTTGCTTGTGACCGAGAACAAATCCAGCTTACTTTCCAGTTATTTCAAGAGCATAGTCAAAATATTTACTGCGAGGGTTATGCATTTTTTCCTCACAACCTTGAGAGGAGATTACGCCTTCATTTGGCGGTTTCATTAACTGAGCTCTGGCTGCACTAAGTAGCATTCCATGCCAGATGCATCATCCTGTATGCTCATTTATTTGAGCAATACATTTTCTCTCTATCTGGAGTATTTCAGCTGTATACCACTTTTTCCAAATTGGTAGCACATTTGCATTTTAAGTTCCAGTTGCTGATTACTATTAAGACGGCTCCTAATTTCAGCATCATTGTGTTTGAGTTGCCATCTATCAGTTTCTTCATGTGCTGCTTTAGTTAAACGCTGAGCACTTCTGTCCGGTGAGTGAACGTTGATTGGCTTTGCACTTTCATTCAACCATATGGATTCGCCTTTTGTTTATTTTCAGTAATGCTCCTCTTATAAGCAATCATTATTCCTAATATCTTCACAAAATCTTCATGATACATAATTTCAACTGTTACGTCGTCCTAAGCGTAAACATTGAACCTTTGCAAACCTACATAAATTCAAAAGGTTTGCTTGGTGATGGAGCGAATCTGTTATTCGAAAGAAATTAAAAAAAAAAAAAAATATTATTTAGCTCATAACTGAACATATTCGTTGCAGACCTTAGATACTGTGCGACTGACACTTAATTTTCAGCGTAAAACTCACATTACAAGCGGCAGATTTCTTAAATTACTGCGTAACAGCACATCATACTTTTATTCATACTTATCTGCAAAATGCTACTAGAATGAAATTATTAACAATTTTGTATACATTCAGTACGACCTTAATAATACTGTAGTATCAACGGTATTAAACCATTTTAAAAAAAATTTATAACTGAAAGGACTGATATTAAAAAGATCTCCTCACAATATTTTCCATTTAAATGTGATGCTCCTCTTAAACGTCGCTGCTTTTATTGGCCTTTCAATAACATGATAATCCACTCCTTTGTTACTAATGTATTCATCGATCAAATATCTGAAAGTTTCCATAGAGCCGCAGACGTAGAAGAGTTGTAATTGTCTCTGCGCCAGCTCCCTCATAAAAATGGAAATCTGATTTGAAGCGCACCCGAGTGCAGTCTTTAGAAAATTAAGTATGATGGAAGCTGAGGAAATGGATTTCCTATTTAAAAGTTTTTACGTATCTGTGGCATTCTTAGTTCTCATAGAGCTCATTATCCAGTTATAGATAGAAAGCCGTTGTGTACTTTTAGTCCGTCTTACTAGGTACTAGCCACATGAAGAAATTGCCTCTCTCTAAGACTTTTCTGCCATGAAACGTTTCCGCTACCAGTGTATCATTAGCATTGTGTTCAACCCACCCTGTGTTTTTTGTATCGAGAGTGAACAGTTCAGATGTGGCTGCTACTCATAACTTTCCAAAACGTTGTGCACAGCAGAGTATGTACGCCGCAACCGTTTCCCATCACAGTAATTCAGTTATGAGGAATTCTGGATAGACGATCATAGTGGTGACGTCGCTTAATAAAGTCCATTAAACAATATCTAGACACCATTTAACCAATTATATGTTTGTTAGAAGTTCTAGTAGTATGACACTGGTAATTGTACTGGTACAGAGATAAATCTCCTTGTAAAACCCATAAAAGTATGATTCTACGTCGCTTGTTACAATTTCTGCTCTCCCCTTCTTTCAATTGGTGCTCCAGTGCATGTCAGTAAACTGGTAGGTACCTAAGCACTGATGATTATTTACTGTAGAGTTGGCGTTCTTTTTTTTTCATTATACAGTAAATGCTATTACAAAGATTTTTTTAAAATAATTAGGCTAAAACGTGACGGACAGCAAATCATAAATTTATAGATAGCGTCAAGAACTCATTATATTGTTGAGCTTATTATTTATCAATCTATACCTAGGCGGAAATAAACAAATTGTATATAATATGATAGAAGGACATACAAACAGAATATCTGCTAGGTTAGGAAACTGACAACAAGCTCAACTGAAAATAATTACTACTTACTACGTCGTACTGTTACTGAAACACTAATGTGATATTCCGAATGGCCCTGGGGTTAATGAGTTACAATTAGCGATTGTCACAGTTTACTATATCCAGGGCCCACAGTATGTAAGATGTCACCTAATGATGTAATATTATGCTTCAACTATAACGCTATTAAAATTGATTTTTTACTGCTATCGATTGCACAGTAGTAATAGGCTCACTTCAGCACAGCAGCCATCATCAGGCTCTTTGCAGGCAAATAAGTTACGTTAAGAGTTGAAGAGTGAAAACTAATAAGAAATCTCTTTATTTGTGTGTTGGTACTTTCATCCAACCGCTGTCTTGTAAAGTCATTACTGCAAAATGAAATATAATGCAGATTTATTTAATTTATTAATATTATTCGCGTATGGGTCCAATAGGACTGCTATGAATGAAGGTCGCTTTTGATGGTTGGCCTTCCTTTGTGCCCAAATGTTTTTCTTCCTTTCTGATTAAATCATACTTTCAAATGTTTGTAAATTTATGGGACTTAACTGCTTGGTTATTAGTTCCTACCTTTCAAACCATTTAAACTAAGTTAAACTAACCTAAGGACAACACATACACCCATAAACGAGGCGGGACTCGAACACCCGACGGCGAACGGCCGCGTGCACCGCAGCACGGCGCCTCAGTACACACGGCAATGAAGCCTCTTCCTCTCTTCAGATCTCGGTCGTGCAGTCCGTTTTTAATATCCCTCTGACCAACTTTCCAGTTGAGTATCTTTGTCTGAATGTTTTCACATCTATAACATCTGCCTGAGCTATACAGTTTAGTTTAAGATCATCCTTAATCGCAGTAACCCATTTAATTGATTCAGTTTAGGCCATACTTCAGTTTTAGTATAATTTCCTTTTTGTTTTGTCTACCTACAGGGTGCCATTCTGTTAATGTTACTATAAAATTTAAGTCTTCGTTGTTCCTTGTCACTTCTATTTCCTTATTACTCGTCCTTCAGTCATTTTCAGGCCTAATGTTTTGCTAATAATATTTTTCGCTTTCTTTTGAATTTTTTCAATATCTCGCTGTATTTAAAATAAAACTCTTTGCTCCATAAAGAAATTCGTGTTTGATTACACAGCTATAATTTCCAAGTATACAGAATTTAGACAGCGATTTTATTACAAATATCTTCCGCTATTCTGCATGCAGTTGCCTTTTCTGACGGCAACCTTTGTTTGCAGATTTTTCCAGACCGTTTTCTTTATGATTTCCCTCATTTTTTTAAAATTGAGAGGCCATTTTAGTTTTTCCGTATTTATTGTCCAAAATCTTTGGTACTTATTTATTTATTTATTTGTTATATATCCAAATTGTGAACAAAGTACAGCCTACCATTGGCATAATATGGTTTATTACGTAAACCTTGACCTAGGTCTCAGCAAAAGTAATTTTGTCTTCTTCAGATGATTTACCTGACAAAAGTGATAAACAGAAAAGTTATGTGGCTAATAGTAATATACTTTTTGTTCATTATTGTATTTTAATGCTCCGAGGGGGGCAGGCTGGCAGCAGCTGCTCTTCAGCCCAGTGTACATATGAGTTTGCTAGTCGGTAATGGTATTTTAAAACAGGAGAAAATGAATGTTTAATTTAACAATAAAACAGGAGATAAAATTGGCGAATTAAAAACAATGAAATGAAGGCTTTAAAACACACATAATCAGTAATAAGAACTGCCACAGTGGCTAAAAAACACAGACTTTGCACAGGTAACGGCGACGAGAACAGAATGAGACGATAAAAAACATGGCAACACATTGTTCTGCCTACGTGGTGGTTCTTGAAGTCTTAAAATCACACTCCCAACTTGACGGTGACACAACACTTTAAGAGGTGAGGGAGTGGGGGAGGAAAATATAAGAACTCTGAGAGAGGGGAGGGAGAACCAAGTCGGGGAGAGAAAGGAGAGGGTTTGGAGGGGAGGGGGCAAGTAATATATGGGGAGGTGAGGGATTAAGGCTGATTGTATGTGTAAATATCTGGATGGAGGGCGTCATCTAGGAGGGGAGGTGGGAAAGTTACCCTGGGAGAGGATATGGACAGTGTGAAGGTGTAGGAAGGGAGGAATATGCTGGTATCGGGGCGGGGTTCAGGAGGAGGGAAGAGAACAGAGGGTGACGGGATTCTATTTTGGGGGTAGTGTAGAGGATGCGGATATGTTCAAGGAACTTTAGAAGGAATGAGATGATAGAGGATCCGCTTGGGGGAAGGGAGGCGGATGCGGTAAGCGAGGTGAAGGGCGTGGCGTTCGAGGATTAGGAGGGATTTATAGTAGTTGGGGGAAGGCGAAAATCGAAGCTGTGTGGAAACTGCAAAGGAGGGGACACATCAAGGAACGGCAGGTGTATAGGATTATGGAGGGGTTTAGTCCCCATGTCTGGCCGAAGAGGAGCTTAAGGAGGCTGAGATGAGAGAGGGCATTTTGACGAACAGTTTGAAGGTGAGAATTCCAGGAAATGGAGCGATCCAGGGTGAGGCCAAGCTATTTGACGGTGGAGGTTTGGGGGATGCGACGACCATGTAATGAGGTACAGGTCACGGTGACGGAAGAATCGGGTGGTACGACCTGTAATGATTGCCTGGGATTTGGTGGGGTTGACAGTGAGAAGTCACTGGTCACAACAAGTGCAGAATTGGGAAAGGTGAGACGGGAGAAGTTGCTGGGAACGAACAAGGGGGTGAGGGCTAGGAAGGCGGTGTCATCAGCATATTGATGGGATGGGAGGCTGTGGTTGCAACATGTCAGCGGAGTAAATGAGGTGGAGGAGGGGTGAGAGGTCAGAGCTCTGGGGCACCCTGCTGGAGGGGTAGAACAAACGGAAGTCAGAGTTGTTGACAGTGACGGAGATTTGGCAGTGGGAGAGAAAGTATGCGAAGAAACGCACATAATCAATAGGAAGGGCGTAGGTTTGGAGTTTGAAAAGGAGACTAGAATGCCATACTCGACCGTAGGCCTTCTCGATGTCGAGGGAGACAAGGATGGCAGTGCGACGGGAATGTAGCTGGATGGAAAGGACGTGGGTGAGCCGAAGGAATCGGTCATCGACAGAGCAGGAGAGTCAGAAGCCACACTGGGAAAGGGGAGGAGTTGGTGTTGAGTGAGATTTTGGTGAATGCTGCGAGAAAGGATGGTTTCCAAAACATTGCTGAACACCGAGGTGACGCTGAGAGGGCGATAGGATGAGGTATTAGAAGGAGGCTTACCAGGTTTGAATGTGTACAGGTGACAGTTTGACAGTTTTAGTGTATTTAAAATCTATGTATTTAAAGTATATTTTAGTAGTAAGGAAGGAGTTCAGATCTTCTTTCGCAGAAGCAGCAAACCGCCTTTATGATGTTCCTCTACATATCCAGTCTCTAATAGCTCGCGGAAAAAGGAACACCTAAATCTTGCCATTTTAGATCTGATTCCTCTTATTTTATTTTGATGATCATGTCTTTCTAGGTAGGTGGATGCTAGCAAAATATGTTCGCATTCGGAAGAGAAAGAAATTTCGCAAATAAATCTCGCCTTTCTTTTAATCGTACATTATTTCCGTGACACTCGTTCCCCTATATCGCGATAATAAAAAACGAGCTGCCCTTCTCTGAACTTCCTATACATCTTCTCTCAGTCCCACTTGGTGAGGATCCCACAATGCGCTACAATATTTCATAACAGGACACACAAGTGTGGTGTAGGCACTTTCCTTAGGAGAACTGTTGCATCTTCTAATTCAGAAATTCAGGTGTTCTTTCTTTCCGCACGCTATTCGAGAATGGAATTGGAGATAAATAGTATAACGGTGGTTCGATGAACCCTCTGCCAGGCACTTAAATGTGATTTGCAGTCTACCATGTAGATGTAATTGCTCTGTGAAGGACACGTAGGCCAGTATGCTACGCAACACGGAAATAGGGCCAGATATCGCCAACGTGTTGTCAGCGCCATCGCCACCGAGCAAGCATGGTTAGAAAGCTGGAAGGACGCAGACGACGTACCAAGAAGCGGATGCCACTCCAATAGAGTGATCGCGGATGATGCTGTCGATTATCGGTTACTGAAGTCAACAGAGGATCAAAAGCAACTGCAAAGCGATTTAGACAAAATTTCTACATAGTGCAAAATTGGCAATTACGACTAAATAATGAAAAGTATGAAGTAATACACATGACCACTAAAAGAAATCCGCTAAAGTACAATTACACGATAAATCAGTCAAACCTTACGGTCGTAAATTCTACGAAATTCCTAGGGGGTTACAATTACGAACAACTTAGACTGGAGAGAACACACAGAAAATATTGTGGGGAAAGCGAACCAAAGGTTACGTTTCATTGGCAGAACACTTCGAAGATGCAACAGCTCCCTCAAAGAGATTGCCTTCATGACACTTGTGCGTCCTCTCCTGGAGTACTGTTGCCCAGTGTGGGACCCTCAACAGTGGGACCGACGGAAGACATTGAGAAGGTTCAGAGAAGAGCAGCTCGTTTTGGTTTATGACGTTACAGGGGGGAAAGCGTCACGTAAATGTTGTATGATTTGAGGTGGAAATAATTAAAAGAACGATGTTACTCGTTGCGAAATTTCATTCACCGACTTTTACTTCGGAATATGAAAATATTTTGCTAGCACCCACATACATAGGGAGACATGACCATCCTAATAAAATAAGAGAAATCAGATCGAAAATGGAACGATTTAGGTATTCTTTCTTCAGGTGCTCTGTTAGAGAATGGAACGGTAGAGAAAAGTTATGAAAGTGGTTAATGAACCCTCTGCCAGGCACTTAAATTTGATTTGCATAGTATCTATGTAGATGTAGATTAAGCAGAAGACTCGCATTGTTAAAGGCCTGCCAACCAGCCTGTCGATGGTCGGTCACAGCTGGACGGTATTACGCAGTCCAATCTACATCAGATGCTATCGTCTTCGGTCGGAGATGCGTTAGCCAGCGAAGAGGGCACGTTCGGTGTTAGTCACCACAAGCCACGAAGCCGCTGGTGGCTAGTGAACCCGGGCCTGAGTCCCGGATAAAGTCTGGACCGCACGATACTGTCAAGTGTACAAGTAGACACACACTGTATTTTGTATTAGTTTTGCTGCTCAGATTCAGAGGATAATTGGCGCTGAATCCCCTCATACTGTACCGAGATCAACCTTTATCATTGTTGATGTTAAATCATAAAAATAGTACTTTTTCCTTACACTCAGTATTTAGGAGGGGGCAGGGGTCCTTATGGTTGTTGGACATGGTGGACCTTGAAGACAATCGCATGACCACTAGGGCATTTAAAACAAGCTGTGGCTGCTGATAAGTAACTTCATGTCAGGCAACGGCTAATAGTGGTGTACCATGCAAATATATCGATGTCCACTTCTCAGACACCTACATATGTTATCGTTCTCCAGCCACCAATAAGAAGGCTTTTTCGTCATGAACAACAAGCAACAGTCGACATGACCTGTGGGATCGCCAAGAAGAATAGCTTTTTTATGTGGATGTGGCTGATTTGAATGTTTTACATCGACGTTGAAGATTTCCATTTTGACACCTGTAAGGGCAAAGGCTAGTTTGGACTTCAAGAATGTTAAGAAGGATTTAATCTCTGAATTAATTATTCAGTATGTGTTTAACAAATTTTAGATGTACATCCTCGTTTTACAGTGATGAACAAACAAGGGGACTCACTCGGATGTTGCCTAATGTTGATCAACTGCATCATGATTCAACTTTCCAAGGAATATCCAATTCTTTTAGCAGAGCTTCGCGATATAATGAAGGCACTAAAGAAGTTGCGTTGTGTTCATTTGTCATTTGCTCCGATTCCCTTAGTGCACGACAATCATAGCAGAATGGGTACCCAGATGAAAGTTGACACAGGACACGCGCGACCGGTGTTACTTCTTCCAACAGAAGCAAGAGATATTCTGATGAGTCCCAGGACACGTGGGGATTTGCGGAAATGAACAAGCCGATCGGGATGCCAAGGAAACCCCTAGAGAACAACATGTGACACATTGTGCAATTTCTTTCCCTCAGAGGTCTATGCAGTGCTTGAGGACAAATGGTTGACAGTGACGGGTAATAACCTGCGGTGGGTGAAACCAGCAATTGCCCCTGAGATTCCTTCTGCCGGTCACGCCGGCGGCATGAGGTAGTCCTTACACCCCTCCGAAACGGGCACCATCCCTTATGCATACCTTCAAACGGCAGCGAGAGGATCCTCCCTTCGGTGATGCCTGTTGCGTGCAAATGACTGTACGCCAGTCTATATCTACATCTATATATATACACCGCAATCCACGGTAAACTACGTGGCGGAGGGTACACTACAAAACTACTAGGCTTTCCCTTTCTTAATCCACTCCTAAATAGAACGAAGGAAAAAAATAAAGAATATACGCATCTGTACGAGCCTTAATTTCTTTACGGGAAATGTAAGTAGGCGGCTACACTCAGCTTCAAAATCCGGCCCTCTAAATTTTGTCAACGCCGTCTTTCCTCCAGCGATTCTCATTTAAGTTCCCGGAGCATTTCTGTGACTCTCGCGCATTGATCGAACCTACCAGTAACGAATCTAGCTGCACGCCGATAAACTGCTTCAAAGTCTTCTTTTAAACTGATCTGCTGCGGGTCCCAAACGAGCAATACTCAAGACGTGGTCATACAAGCGTTTTATACGTGGTCACCTTTACAGATGAGGTACATCTTCCTAAAATTCTTCCAATAAACCGAAGTCGCCTTCTTAAATATTCGTTCTATTTCATATCGCGCTGCAATGTTACGCCTAGATATTTGAACGACGCAACTGCATCAAGACACTCACTCCTAATGCTGTATTCCAACATTATGGGATTGTTTTTCCTACTCATGTGCACCACCTTACATTTTGCTACATTTAGAGCTAGCTGCCATTCTTCACACAAACTAGAAATTTTGTCTAAGTCTTCCTGAATGCTATTACAGTTAGTTAACAACGACACCCTCCCATACACTACAATATCATCAGCATTCTTTTAACTAATGCATTTTATATTGTACTGAAAAGATAGAAGCAACTCTTGACGGGAATCAACCATCTATTTTGGGTTATGATGAGGCGAGTGCACTCAAAGTTTTAAAATTCTGTGATATATCCGGACTATGGTCTAATCTGTAGGGCTTGAGGTTTCGGTGTGCTGCCGAGTGGCTGTGATTAGCAATCCTCACCAATTTGCTAAGTTGTTTGAAATCAGTCACTTACGGTCAAAATTGATATGAAGCAACAAGATGTGATTCTGTGTAGCGTCAAAGCAATTTGCGTCATTTGGTTATATCTTAATTTCGTTAGTTGTTTCTCCTTGATTTTAGTTCACGTCCTGATCTAAATACTTGATTGTCGTGTACCGCCTTTACTATATTCATCATCATTATCATAAACCGGATATAGTTGAGGATTTCATTAAGTTCGCAGTGACATATTTGCAGTAGTTGTAATGAAATAATTAACTTCCAGGAAGAAGCTCTTAATAGAAGAGTTACGAAAGGAAAGAGTAGCGGTAGAGATTGGTAGATTATTTGATCAGGTTACTGAAGCATATTCCAATGTTTGTATAGCTTATGGGACTTAACTACGGGGTCATCACTCCCTAAAATTACAAACTACTTAAGAACTAACTAATACTAAGGAGGGCACAAATATCCATGCCCGAGGGGGAATTCGAACCCCCGACCGTAGTGGCCGTGCAGACCGTGACTGGAGCGCCTCAGTCCCCTCGGCCACCGCGGCCGGCACTGAAGCATAAATTCAATTAAATTGTCGTGCTTAATTCTCCTGTTCGCCTATACATAGGAGACAGAAGCCAAGAATTTCAGCGCTTCTGATACGGTCGCCGAGACTCTCTCAGAGGAATAACATTGGCACACTTCGTAAAATGCAAATCAAACCAGACAAGAGGGAGGCGGTGCGCCACGCTTCCCGCCAGAGAGCTCTGCAAACAGTTTTTCGCCCGCTGAAACAAAATTCATGTCGTAAAGGGTTAATATGGGCGCGCGCGCCGTAACACAATGCTAATTTTCGTTGCAGCAGCAGTTTAAGCGCTGAGATACGTGCTGGGAGCTTAAATGTCTCGCTCTGCAAACGACCATCATTCCGGCTACTACAAGCCGAATAAATAATTAAAGCGCAACCGAGGCGGCTGGGAAGAAGCAGGTCCCCTCCCGGAATACACCATACAAATAATGTTCGTGGCCATCGGCTTCAGAACTGTATACACACACCTGATTTTCTTCGCCATTGTAGTTTGTTTCTGACGTGCAAACACTGTTATAATGACCGCCGTTGTTACGGATATCAGTTTCAGTTTCTGGAGCTACAATGAGTCCTGTTGACTTAATGCCTTAAGAGTTGTTTTATGTTTTTATAACTGGCTGTTTGCGGTTGTTACCCTTCACACGGTCAATCAACTTCGAAAAGCTACTAGACTCTGTAAGATAAGATGGAAACAAGAAATGTATCCTGATGTACTGTAAGGCACCTCCCATTTGTGATTTCGTAAAATCACTTCAGATGACAGAGGAGCTGATGGAATAAAATAATGTTCAAACGTGAATATTTTCTTTCACAATCGACCACGTAAAAGACGAAGCATATGCTGGCACTGAACGGGATACATTTTTCTTTTCTATTATATAAGCCACCGTACAAAAAGGTATACTTATAGGAAAGTAATTTTAAATTAAATACCAAACTACTACAGATTTGTCGACCAAATTCTTTACTTCTGAAGAACACGTGAAGTTAAATAGAATACTTCTATTGTTTTATTTAATCATCAATTCCAGCTTCAATACTGAACTTTAAAAGAATTAAATCGAACAGTAAAATTGTAAATGAAAAACGCACAAAATTAATTTTGTCGCAAACTATCGATCATATTGTTAATCAGTATCTCCGAGCTTTTCAACTGACCTTTGTAATCAGTAAAATATTTTTTTCTCGTACCGGTTTTTATTTGTTTTATGACCTGTAATGCAGTTTCAATGGTTCTCTCTTCTTGTGTCTCGAATTGTTCTGACTTCATTTTAGCAAGTATCGTGCTAGTTTGTAGGTGAGGAGGTCGTCTGAAATCCAATATTGGCCTCACTGAGATATTCTGCTAGTGTAGTTTTGGTTGACTTCAGACGATAAGTGAAGTGAGATTATTATGCGTTAGCTTTCTTTCTTCTGTGCTGTCTAATTTGATATCTAAATTTTTCAGATTAATTTCATCATTGTCAGGAAACTTTTTTGCGTCTGATTTAAGCTTTCTTTTGTTATTTTAGGACATCAATTTTTTTTTTTTTTTTTTTTTTTTTTTTTTTTTTTTTTTTTTTTTTTTTTTGGTCCACTTTAGGTTACGGCAGTAACACGAAAAGTGGGCCTTTGCGATCGCCTTTTGACAGTTCGGAATTTAAATGAAAATAATGGCTTAACCGTTCATCTGAGCCGAAAACTTAATACACGATTTTCTAGGGGATAAAATTCTCCACAACTTTTTTTTCTTTTTTACCATATCTCGCGCCGTTTCCTAGATATTTGCAAACATAACGAAGATATGCCCTGTCTGTCTTTGTAACGTGTTTCCACTTTTTAGGTCGCACCGTTACCAATCGACACCAAACTTTACAGATGTAATTGTTGGCTGCCAGCAACAAGAACACCCCTTTAGCAAATGTTTCGGACAAATAATAGGTAAGTAACACAAAAGTTGGCCGTTTGTGATGGCATTTTGACAGCACGAAATTTAATTGCAAATAACGCCTTAATCGTTCAGCTGAGACGAAAATTGAACAAACTTATTGCTAGGGGAGTAAATTCTCTACAACTTTGCTCTTCTGTATTTTTTACATTATTTGCTTCGCTTCAGAGAATTTGTAAAAATAACGGCAATTTGACATCGTCACTTGATTTTATCTGGATCAGTAAAGGCAATATAATTTAGAAAAGAGGACAAACTACCATTGAAAGTCAGGTGATGACATTTCAACGGAAAAAGATAATTCAAATATGGAAGAGATATTAAAATAATATTTTAAGGAGGTAAAAGTCCAAGAAAAAGAATATGTTTGTCAAAGTTAAACTCTTAAATATCAAATATTTTGCCTGTGCGTTAAAATATGGTCAGAGGGATCATTAAGTATTGAGTACATAGTTATTATCACAATAGTAGAGTCATAATCATATCGTCCTTAAATGATTAAGGACCAGAAATGAATTACAGCCTGATTTGTTCCAAAGTAATTCTTTATCATTATATCGGTGTGCTCGGTGCAGAATTTCACTAGTGTTACTTTAATTTTTAGCGGATTCCGGACATTTTATTATACACTCAAATCTATGCATGGTTTTTACATTGTTTGAGTCTACGTATCGCCTCTTCTTATTAAATTTTATATTATTTATGGTCTTATTATTTTGTGCTAGACATATTTACAAAAAAAAAAAAAAAATAAATAAATAAATAAATAAATAAATAAATAAAATTAAAAAAAAAAAAAAAAACTTCAGGAAAACGGAGAGAGAACCGTCTGTATTGTTCTAAGCGAATGTTCAAATGTTTGTAATTTTATGTGACCAGACTGCTTTGGTCATCAGTCTCTAGCCGCGGCGGATTAGCCGTGCGCACTGGAGCGCCGTCCTGCGGTGCGCGCGGCTGTTCGCCGTCGGGGGTTCGAGTCCCCCCTACGGGCATGGGTGTTTGTGTTGTCCTTAGGTTAGTTTACCTTAGTTTAAGTAGTTTGTAAGCTACGGACTACTAACCAAGCTGTTGAGTCCGATAGATTTACAAACATTTACAATTTACAATTTCATCAGTCTCTAGACTTACAAACTACTTAAACTGAGTTAAATTAACCGAATGACAATACGCACGCTCCCATGGTCGACGGAGGACTCGAACCTCTGACGCGACAAGTGAATGTATCGTCCTTTGTCTATCAGGACTATTGTGTTTCCTTTGTCTGTTCTTGAGATAATCGCATTTCCAACTTGCATATTTTTTTCTAGTTTCCAAATTGATACAAAATCTGAGCTTGTGTTCTTGTTGCGTTATTGAGTTTTCGTGGTGATTAATGTATCGATGATTTTTATTCATATTTTTACAGGTTCTCTGGCTAATCAAGAGTATCCACTGCTCTTTCTTCCTCACCACCCCTGTCAACATACTTTCTGCTTCTATAATTACATTTTTACAAGAAGTCTAATATATTTTTGAATTAGTTTTGTGTTTGAACCCTCCTCCAAAAGTGTCCTTTCTTTATTGATAATTTGTTTCCGTGTAATGTTTACGAATATTGATAAAAGTTTTATGTTTTTTTTTTTCGTTTGTTTAGAATTATTATTATAGTTTTCCTGTTGACTAAACTTTCATCTACGTTCTGTTTCCATTCTTTACAACAGCAGTATTTGAGTAACTTTCGATCTAATTTACGAGATGTGAGACTAATGTAGTGTTAGTTATGGTGTTTGCAAGTTTCAGTTGTGTATTATATAATTCCTAATTCAGCTCATGCTTTGTAAGGTAAAGAGATTTGATTTCTGATTTAAACCATATTTTCTGTGTAGCATGCATTGCTATCTGAGTCCAAGCTGAATTGTCTCTAATCTTAACATTCATGTATTATGGTTCATAAAAATTTCAAATTTTGTGTTAAATTTTAGCTATTGTTTGGTGTTAGGAACATTAAGGTGAAGTTTTTCTGAATTTATGGTGTAGACCAGATGGAAAAATCACATAGACCGCGTGGATAGAATTGGGTCGCGATGGAGTGGCCGAGTGTTCTAAGGCGCCTTGCTGCGGAGCATGCGGTTGCTCGCCGTTGGAGGTTCGAGTCCTCCCTGGGGCATGGTTCTGTCTGTTGTTCTTGCGTTAGTTTAAGTAAGTTTAAGTAGTTTGTAAGTCTAGGGACTGATGACCATTGCAGTTTATTCCAATAGGTTTACAAACATTTGAACATTTTTTTTGATAAAATTGGGAAGATGACATTTCACAATGATGCATATTAGCAAAGGATTTTTCCGCCAACTATACGCCACTGGAATAGAACGAGGAAGTGACCACGTTACGTGCACCCTGCCACAGATCGTGAGGTGCTTTGCCGAGTGCCGGCCGCGGTGGCCGAGGAGACTGAGGCGCTCCAGTCACGGTCTGCACGGCCACTACGGTCGGGGGTTCGAATCCCCCCTCAGGCATGGATATTTGTGCCGTCCTTAGTCTTAGTTAGTTCATAAGTAGTTTGTAAGTTTAGGGACTGATGACCCCGTAGTTAAGTCCCATAGACTTTACAAACATTTGATCATTTGATTTGCTTTGCCGAGTGTGGTTGTAGATGTAGAATGAAATTTCTACATACCTGCTTAGTTAATTTTTAATATTTAGCCACAATATAATCAGGTGTACACTGTTTTTTTTTTTTAGGTCTCTGTGATTTTAATAATGTTTCTGAACACCAGATACTATGACACGGCTAAAACGTCCACACCCTGCACCCTCTTATATTTAGTCAAAAGACTTTCCTTATTTGCAGCGATTTTCATTTACGTTATTACACTCGCAGGCACAGACGTGGCGTTTGTAACTACAGGACTGGTGATTCACCATAGCTGTAAGTCAAGTATGCTGCACTTCTCACGTTGGTTCATTCAGCAACGTAACGGCGGTAAATGCGAATCAACGTATAGGTTTCAAATGTTGGCCTTGTCTGCCAGTAGCTTCGCCCCAACGAGAGTGAAGGTTTTGAACCACATTGTTACTCGCGAAGAAACTGGAGACTTCAGTTCAGTCCATATCTAACCTGGAGAGCATGGTTCGGAAACACGCAGGTTCGTCTGTAACAAAAAAGAACAAAAATTGTGTTCAGAGCAATCTGTTAAGTAAGTGATAGTCGTGAACCACGCTTGCTGGGTTTCATGCCACAAGGCGCCGAAAGCTATTGTTTCACACCGTATGTGAAGTGCTAATGGCTTCTCCATGTGATTCTGCCCCACTGCAATGCGAGACTACATGTGGCAATCAGAAATGCCGAAACGCTCTGGGTATTTCACTAAAAGATTGGTGACTACCCACCATACAGTCCAGACTGCACCCCAAGTGATTTCTACGTTTTCGGACTGCTCAGGAAATTCATGCCAGGAGAACGATACACTAGTCTCGATGAATCTAAGACGGCACTCCGAAGGTGGTTCCGTAGTCATACGTACGAATTATACCGCAAGGGCATGTCAAATTTACTGCTTCGATGGGACAAATGTGTGAATGAACCGGTAGGGAGCATGAGAGGAAATAGGATAATATCCGTAGAATAGGAAGTATATCTGTAAAGATCTGCATGTACCTTATTTTGCCTAAAAATTAAAAAGAAAATAAAGAAAATAAAAAATAAAAGAAATAGGAGCAAACTTTTTGTTTAGCTGTTGTTTGTTCGGAGTTTCATTCCTTAGTTTGTGTCATGATGTAAATCATACCCAATATCGACCTTTCATGTATCACACGTCTAAATTGAACGAAATGTTCTGTTGCTTCTGCAGCAACATAACAAGAGATTCTCTTTGGTGCTTGGAATCTATGGATGGAAAATCAAATAGTGGTTTTATTAAAATAATTCTGTCAAAAGTTCGCTGGCATGGTTTACTAATGAGTAAGGAACTCGTTTTCTTTGACGGCGTCATCAAAGTCCAGTCTTTAGAAACAAATCTTCCACACTATGCGTTTGAGTCAGCTCCTGAGGACCTGTGACTTGCACACGTAGCGGAACTGGTAACCCACGGTCCGCGAAAACGAATTGTTTCAATCGGATATCGAATCGGCGTTACAATAAAACTTCTAGGCAATTGTTTATCGACAAGATTTTGTGGCAGTAAGAAATGTAGACGTTAATAACAACGCTCTACAGAACAAATAGATGCAATCAGAACGAGAGAAAAAAACTGGTTTAACGAATTACCGTAACGCCTACTCGAGCGTTTCGTATTGCACGTAAATAATCGCGTCATTCATACAACGTTATCTCCATCAAATAAAATTACGGTTTTTGCTATCGAGGGTAGTGTCTAAAGAGTAAAATACAGTGCACAATTATGGTAAGTGGAGTGGAATTAGCAGTTAAAACACTTCCCGGGTATGATCTAGCGGGCGCCTCGGTGTTTTAATCGGAGGCCTGCCGCTTGGGATTTCAAAGCGGCCGACGGGTATCGATTGTGAATCAACTAACCGACCCGACGTCCACATTTAATCGCCCCGCCAGAAGTGGACGGGGCACGGATTTCGTTCCTTCTTTTCTGCTGCAGAATTAACGTTTGGAGAGGGATCCGCAGTTGCGGAATGTTAACAGAGGGCCGCCGATCGTTTAAGCAGCTCCTGCATTAAAGTTTTGACGCTCTGTAATACACTGACTGTCGTGCTTTCTTGACGATACTACGCGGTGGCTTAAGCATTGCAAACATTTACCTTGCATGATATGTGACTGGTTATACACTTAACCCTTCGGTTGCACAATTATCTTGCACCGTTCTGGACACGCGCCCTATTACCTGATTCTGAGATTAACAAGTGTTACTTTTAAATTGAAAATGGTAATTACTCTTATCGAATATATGAGCACATCCGGCTAATATTCAATAACGTAGCGCGATGGGATGAATAAATAATATAGGCCTGACTAATACTGAATAACTAAGCGTAACAGAATAAATAATGAGTGTACTTGCATATCTGGCTGATTGTAAATATTCCACCAGACTAATGATTTAAGCTCAACTGAAATAATTTACCATATTCATATAAAAGCTCACACAAACAACCATGCTGATTGTTATACGTCCTTTATGTAAACGTAATTGCAACTGCCCTTTGGAGTCCCCTCTACCTGTAGTGTTTTTCATAGTCAGCTTCACACTGAACCAAAAATTTGAACGAAAAGCGATGCACTGCTAAATCTGCGCCAAATGATCACACTATGATCTAGACTGGTCCTAACCACCTTTTTACAAGACCATCTGCTTTTAGATAAAAATATTCTCTCGCTAAGTCTTCAACTATAATAATAGTTTAACCCTCTGGCAAAAGGTACTCATAAGACAAAAAAATGTTCAAATGTTTGTACAGCTTATGGGACTTAACTACGGGGGTCATCAGTCCCTAAACTTACAAACTACTCATGAACTAGGTAACACTAAGGACGCCACAAATATCCATGCCCGAGGGGGGATTCGAACCCCCGACCGTAGTGGCCGTGCATACCGTGACTGGCGCGCCTCAGTCCCCTTGGCCACCACAGCCGGCACCGCACAAACCAACAGTAAAATAACGGTGTATTATTCACAGGAGAGAATTTGCTTTCCAATTACCTTGATCTAAATGCAAATATGATCATCAAATCTTTCATATACCGTCGTTAATCCCAGGACAAAGCAATCACAAAAGACGGTAAACTCTAAAATTAAGAGAACATATTCTGCTCTCCACTTAGATTACGCAAGGCAAATCGCCTAAAACTTGTACCGCAAGTGTTGTGGAAATGGAAAGTACTGTTAATTTGCGGCTTTCGCAGGATGGTTTGGTAGTCATACGCTCGTACTGTTAGCCAAAAACTGATATTAACAATATAGGGTGATTATAATTAAACATTCAAAATATTGTAATAACACCATTAGTGCTCAGAATGGCGTCAAGGTGCAACGGAATATTATCGGAGAAGGGGAAAACGTATGGCAGAAGAAGAAAAAATTTTGTTAAAAAATGTGCAAATGTTTGTAAATCTATCGGACCAAACTGCGTGATCATCAGTCCGTAGCTTACAAACTACTTAAACTGGGGTAAAGTAACCTAAGGACAACACACACACACCCATTCCCCAGGGAGGACTCGAACCTCCGACGGCGAGCAACAGCGCGCTTCGCAGCGAGGCGCCTTAGACCGCTCGGTTACTCCACCGCGGCCATAAATTTTGTAAAAATTCATCAATTGACGGCGCTTTAAGCATCATAATTTAATATTGGTAGACTATAAATCAAATATGAGTCATATAACAATGTCTAAGGTGAAAGTTAGATATTAAACAAACTGTACTACTTAGTGTGCATGGGTGTACATGTTTGATATTGTTAGTTAGGAAGCCCATCCTCCACGGCAAGGTTATATAACATCGGATGAAAAAACTCTGTTTGTAATAGTCGTGAGGCCAAAAACAGCATAAAAAGCACATTTCTGTGTGACTGGCACAAAATTTGTTCAATATGCTGTCTTGCAACAATTTGAAATCAAGAAATATCATGTTCCACAACTGATGGAAGTGTTTCCAGGGTCACGTTCAGAATGTGCTGCGCAATGAGTGCCTTCAATGGAATCAGGTGATCGAGACGGTTAGACTTTAAGGAAATGGCTGCTGATAAGCCTAGGATTTCCGAAATGGTGCTTCAGCATATGTTGAACTGTATTTGCAATATGCAGAGGTGCGTCTTCTAACATAAAAATTATCCCATTCACAAATCCATGCTGTTGAAGAGCTGGAATGACGTGGTTGCGCAAAAGACACTTATATCGCATTCCTGTGACAGTACAGGTAACAGGATCGGAAGCAGCTGTCGGGGGACTGATGGCCATAGTAATCTAGTCCCCCTAAAACCCCCATACCAACCAACCAACCAACCAAGCAGCTGTCACTTCGAAAAAATTTGGCCCTGTGGTAAACGATGTCGTAAACCCACACTACACAGTGACCTTTTCAGGATGAAGCGGTACTGGATGATTTGCGTGTGGATTTTCTGTTGCCCGTATTCGACAATTCTGTGGTTTGACATATCCTATCAGATGGAAGTGGGCTTGGTCTGTCTACAAAATCTTCCACGGCCATTCATCGTCCATTTTCATGCGAGCAAGAAATTCTAAATCAAAAGTCACTTCTGATGGAAGGCTAACAGGAAGAAACTCGTACACATGGGTAACTTTGAATGGATAGCTAAGAAGGATGTTTCGTAGGATTTTGCGCACCGTGTTCACAGGTATGTCCAATGTTCGGGCATTCCCGTCCTGCATTGCTGTGGTCACTTCTACTGACGTCGAATCAATTCATTTCCTCCCTCTACCAGGCTGCACAACAAAAGGACCCTTCCTTTCGGATTTACGAGTCATTTCCTCCACACCCACGGCAGTCATCGGCCCAACGCCCTTTCATAAACCCACCAGTGCCCGGAACTTCTGCAGAGGAACTTTAGCACATTCATCATGAGGCGTGTTTTACCAACTTCAATGAGTCCTGCACAAGACAGATTTTTTCATTTTCATATTCTGACACATGAATCGGTAACTATTGATCAATTTTAACCTATTTAAAAGTCGGGAAAATTGGAATTTCAGTGAAGTTAGTTCCACGACTACAGTCATGTCGTATACGAGATGTCGTATAGTGAAACGTTTCCATAGCACAAAACCTGTTGAAACACACACTAAAGAACAACACGACTGCATACACCAGTGACGTGGATTCTGACAAGTAAAGAAATATTTTACCATCACAAATTGTGTTCAAATGAACACCGGCATCGACAATACACGCTTCCAGTCCGCTATGGAAATACTGCTCCACATTTTGGCGGAGAGTTCCTAGTAGGTGGCAGTAACACATCGTTTCAGATCATCAAGAGTGGTTGGCAAGTCTTTGTAGACAACGTCTTTCAGCTTTCCCAACAGTAAAAAGTCTACAAGTTCTCTGCGCCCAATCGCTGTAGTAATCCATGCACTATTGGCTAGACAGTCATTATTTTGGTACCACAGTTTCCCCCTTGTCTGTAGAAGTAGGTCTTTTAGATACCGTGGCACATGGTCTGTTAGGCTATGATATTAGTGCTCTTTCATTGTCCCATGTGTAAAAAATGGACCCATGCGCTAATGGTTAACTATCTCACATCACACATTTAGACTCCATGAATGCTGACGTTCCATCTGACGAAGCCAACGGGGTTTATAAACAGACTGACAATGAACGTTTCACTGGTTTACCTGGCCATGACTGGTCAACCTTGTTTCATCAGTAAATAAGATAATATGCATCTCGATTAGCCTACCATAATGCCCATATACAGACCGTAACACGATTCTCATAACAATTTCCATGCAGCTCTTGATGAACAGAGATGAAATATGCATGGAACCGATATCGATGGAAAAGCCTCGCTCATGCCACTTCCTCGTACGGTAACTATCTTACAGATCAACTGCAACAGTAGCCACAACATTTCTCCCCTTCTGTCGCTATGAGTTTCCTTATGTTACGTTGTCTAGATGTTCTACTACCAGATTGACGTAACTGGTTGAAGAAGATAATAAATAATTGCCGAGATGAGTAACTTACGTAGGGTTATGTTTCCACATACACTGAACTGGCACGAAACGCGTGCCTCCTACACTTCCTATACACCATGGGCATGTTGGCCTTCACTGTGTTGGTAAGTCCCATTGTCCACGCGCGGCTTACTGCTTTGACTGCCACACACTAACTGACTAGCAAGTCACAGTGCACTGAAGGAACTACACAAGCATGATACAAGCAAACATAACAGCTTCGTACCTAGTATCTAAGGTTACATGGAGCAGTCGAGTGTTGGATTGGAAACTGTTCACAATAGGATATCTCATGCACTCCACTGACGTTCAAATTTAACCCAGCCTTAGTTTTTGAGCGACATTAGGCACTTAAAACAGGTGTGTGATTTCAATAAACAAATAAAGAAAATGCAGTTACTATTTATTTGGCATGACAACCAATCCATCCTACTAAAACAACACTTCAAACTTCAATAGCGAGTTCCATTTCGTCAATGATTGTGATACAAATTGTTTAGGTGATTCCCTGTATAGTTAACAAAATGGAAGTTATAAAATTCATAATATGCGAATAATATAATAAAGTGTCAGTTCAGTTTCTCTCTCGATTTCCACATTAAAAGTCGACCACTGTACGAAACAAGAGCTTTGTTTTATCACTAAAATTAGCAAATGAGGCCCGCGTGAACTTCCGGTTACTCCCCGCTACAAAGCCTTGTTCCCTGACCCAAACTGAGAACTCACTCGTTTCAAATTACTTCAATGACAGGAAGTTAATACTGCAGTGGTCAATATACATAGCAACTCACACGTTATTACATACAGACATTAATAAGCAAGCCACCACAATTAAAATTATCTTAGAAAGGTGGCTAAAAACATTTATGGCGCAACGGAATTTAGACATAAAAAATTATTGCATCTGGACTTGGTCTCAGCACTTGTGAAGAACAGTATTAAATAAAAGAGTGGAGGAGCTCTAAAACTACAATTCATACGCAACTTTCGGATTATGCTGAACTTAAACTTGTTTATTCAGATAGAAAACAAGCAAAATGGGGAACCAATTTTGTTAATACAATAAAAATGCATCTCTTACATGGATTAATGCGGACGGTACCCAGCCTAAATTATACATGATTTGACACTATTGGGGGGAAGGATCCACAAACAACACACATTCTCTCTCACACACGCAATGCCACAGCGAAACTCGCCAAAATCAGCATTCTGAGACGAGGCGGAAGGAGGCGCCGCTATCGTAGGCGAAATTCAGTAAGTCGGAGGTAGCACAAAACACATTGAAGCTGGCTCTGGTCTGTCGTGCCTGTTTTGAGATGGTGCGTGTGCATAGCAAGTTAAATTACATCTGAATTGGACCGCGAGCTTACACGCTAACGGCGACACACGGCTACGTTATATGAACGAACTCCACCGAAGGTGAAGTGGTTGAAAATCAGATTCATTATACAAAATCACGGTGTATTCTTAAGTTGCAGTCTGTTAGAAATCGATCTAGGTACTGGTTTTATATGAGAAGTGGCGTGAATTCAGGAGACTAGCTGCAAACCCCGGAAGTCTGAACTCGGACCCACGTGGTTCCGAAAACCGATAAAATTGAATAAATTCAGTTTCCGAAAAATAAAGAAAATTAACTACAGCATGCAACCCATAGAAATTCTTAGAATTATATAAGGAAGCGAATGAAATACAGCTACACGCGTAGGGGGCGATTACAGAGACGGATGAAGTCCAGTCTCAAAAATCTCGTAAAAGTGAAATAATTACAAAGTCAGAAAAATAAAATTAAGAATTACATCATGCAACCATAGAAATGTTTAGAATTACCTAAGGAAGCTATTGAAGGAGGTTGTACAAGGCTCAGAGAGAATTACTGACAAAGACAGAGGGTGTACTACAAGTCGGAGCAGAAACGGCAAAATTAAAATAGGCGGGGAGAGAAGATCGCGAAATATTAGTGGAAATCTGAAGGATACCCGCATAGTTACTTTCCTTATGGGCATGGAACAAACAAAAGTGGAAGCTGAAGGCTTTGTTCTATGAACCAACACCGTGGAACACTCATGAAAGGAAACGATGAGAAGATTTTCAGATGCACTGTGCAAAAATGAACATATCACCTATTAGAAATCGGGCCCCACAAAGCTAGAAAGAATTTATACAGAGTTCATACATCGCCACATGATCACAAAACGTTTTAACATACCAAACCGTTATCAAACTGCTACTAGAATCACACACACCGCGTTTATCTATTGGAAATCACTGAATTGAAAAACGAGAACACATTTCCGCACACGATCCGAGAAAATATTAAAAAAAAAAAAAAATGATTCTAAGTTCACGAATCTAAGTTAAACGTGCTAGTCAATGAAACGCTACCATCTCGATATATATCAGTAAATGTGCCAGCAAATTTATATCACTGTACGACACACTCTTCAGGATATATCTAATATATAAAATTTAATGTTCATTTGTTTGTTGTGTTTGTATTTTACGCACGGCCATGCCGTACATCCGATAGCGATAAAACTTTGTTAACCCATTGCTTGCACTCTCACGAAGGTTATACGCATACTAAAACTGAATTCGTATGGTGCATGACGGAGGGTGCTTTACAATTAGATAATTCGCTTCTTATGCCTTCACGTTGAAATGGCTGGACGGATATGAATTAAATTTGGAACAGAGGTAGCTCATACACTGATTAATACGTGGGCTGCATTTCGTAAGCCACGGTATGGTGCATGGCGGATGGTACCTTACAAAGGGTTAATATATTTGTTTCTCTTCAAACTGAAACAGCTAGACGGATTTGAATGACATTTGGAATGCAGATAGTTTACACCCTGTATTAACGCCTCAGGATTCCACAGTACGGAAAGTACCTTACAGTGGGTTAACACGTTTGTTAGTCTTCACGCTGAAACGGCTGGACAGAATTGAATGAAATGTGGAATGTAAATAGCTTATACCCCGAATTAATTCCTTTCGTAAACCTACGTAGATGTATGACGGGGGGTACGTTACAACAAACATCCAAATTGTTTGACTGGTCATTAAAGTCAGCACATACATCTATGTTTTCATGAAGGAGATTTTTATAATCTGCAGGACAGTGAATTTAACATGGCGGAGGGTACCTTGTGACTTTGAAACTTGGCGCATATGTATGGTTTCCATATATAGGAGGGAGAGGAGTAGGTGGAGGAGGAGACGGACAGAAATGGGAAGGACGAGACGGACAGAGAGAGAGGAGGAGAATGAGAGAGGAGTGAGGAGGAGAATGAAAGAGGGAAGATGGTGGCAGACAATGTGAAAGGAGATAAAGAGAGGGAGAGGCGGAGGAACTGGACAGAAAAGGGACTGGAGGAGACGGTGGGAGGAGCAGGCGAACAGAGAGAACGTAAAGGAGGAGACGATATATAGTCGTCGGCCGCGGTGGCCGAGGAGTCTGAGGCGCTTCAGTCACGGTCTGCACGGCCACTACGGTCGGGGGTTCGAATCCCCCCTCGGGCATGGATATTTGTGCCGTCATTAGTATAAGGTAGTTCATAAGTAGTTTTTAAGTTTAGGGACTGATGACCCCGTAGTTAAGTCCAATAAGCTTAACAAACAACATCCTTTACGTTCTCCCTCTCTCTCTCTCTCTCTCTCTCTTTCTCTCTCTCTCTCTCTCTCTCTCTCTCTCTCTCTCTCTCTCTCTCTCTCTCTCTCTCTCTATATATATATATATATATATATATATATATATATATAGTGTGGGTGGGTGGGTGTGTATGTGAGGCGACTTTTCGCGGTACATATAAATTATAAAAAAAGCGATTTTTGCTTTCCAGAAGAATCACTAAAATTACGGATAACACATCTTCCACGATTCTATAACAATTTGAAGTTGGTGCATGGGTCTGTCATAAGATCCTTTAAATATAAACTATGTTGCCACAATTTTAAACTGGTGCATTATTCGGACTTTATCATTAATCTACTGCCTACCTTGTTGGACAAAGTTCCATATCAGCAACGATTACGGAAGTGGTCCATGCTTTGACTCACAAGCCCGCTTGTGTCTCAATACCCGCTTTCATTTGACGCAGACATTTTAAGACCGCTTGCTAGATCGGGGTGATTTCACAGGTTGGCACTCTCGTTCCCTAGACCTTTGGTTATGGAAACACTTGAAGATTTGCCTGAAGTACAGGGTCGCGACCTCAAAGCGTGTCAGCAAGTGCTGCAACAACATCTATATATACACAAAAGGGTGCCTCATTTCAGAAGTAAGGATTGCCATGGATTGACGTCACGTATAGCACCTCCTATAAACACGTGTGTATCTCAGAAAGTCTGCTTTTCCGAACCCTTGTATACTGGACTCAGTTTCTTGTTTCCATGACAACAAACACCGCTCAAAGTATTCGACACTTTCAAAGCCCATTTGATGGTGTGGTGCCTTTTCTTCAGGGCATGTCGAAAAAAACAAACACAACACCAATATACAAATCTAAGACGCGTGCAAAGAGAGTAACAGGGAGACAAGCCAAGTCGATAGTAAACCGTCCTAGTACGGCGAAGGTGGATCCGCACGATATCAGCAACGGGCTAAATGCCCTTTGATCGCAGCTGCATCTGGCGACATTTATTGTTTATCTCATATCTTTATTTCTTGAAAATAGTGCTAGAGTACGTTCTGTATAAAAATTGAAAATGTTCAAATGTTTGTAAAGTCTATGGGACTTAACTACGGGGTCATCAGTCCCTAAACTTACAAACTACTTATGAACTACTTACAAACTAGGACGGCACAAATATCCATGCCCGAGGGGGGATTCGAACCCCCGACCGTAGTGGCCGTGCAGACCGTGACTGGAGCGCCTTAGTCTCCTCGTCCACCGCGTCCGGCTATAAAAATTGAATATTTCGCAGAAGGGCGTTATTTGTGATGTCTAGGTTGGTATGTAACTCCTTCTTAGGGTGTATTCTCGTTGTATAAATTTAAATTTTAAGTCTCTGACGTACCAAAAAGTAACTTGATCCACGCTGTGTCGTTCGTCCGCCAGCTAGTTCGGCTTTATCATGAAGCTATTGATCAACTCGTGGGTTTTTGCTCTTCGGTTGACCATTGCTGGAAGGAGTGTTAAAGTTCCTAGGGTCACAATTTACTTTTTTGCTCTGATGATGTCCTCGTCCGTCTGTGTGGCGCGGTTGCCCACCAACATATTCTTTCTCGTCGTCTCCGGGAGGTTCTTGTGGAAACGGAAGATTCGAGTAATATATGTTAGAAGCTCGCGAACGTTTTGTCGACCCCTTTTAATAACCACGGAATACTCAAAATTAACCTCTTAATACATAATTCTTTTATGTCCTAACAACATCAGCTTGTTTCCAGGAGTTAGCAGCATTCACCCAGTTAATATTAGGCAGAAATAAAATCTGCATTTGGATCACATCTCCTTGAATCTTATATGTACTTCACTTAGCTGCTACAGGATTCAAAAAATCTTTGTAGTAATCCACGCACTTTCAAGTCTGTGTGTCCACGTGGTTCACTCTTTCGAGTCTGTCGAGGAACTCCTAGAAAAATAAAAACATTAAGCTAATCACTGGGCAATCCTGTTGATTTCATTTCCTTGGATGCATGAGATTCCCATACGCTTAATTTTATCTATTACTATTCTTCTGTTACAATGTCATGATCTGATTCGTCCATGACCATGGAGACTTGCTCCTCAAATGTATCCTGGGGAACATTATAAAAAAAGAAAAAGAAAGAAGAATACGTACGGATGGGGCGACCTTCGGTCTAGAAGGTCGTCGGTGCTTTCGTTGGCACGCTATTCTATGCAGCTTGTGATTTTTTCTCTTACTAGTGGTGTTGAAGGGTCTCCCTCAGTAGGAGGCGGGCAGCCTCCACTCAGCGTGCAGCGAGATGCTGAATCGGGATTCGGCTTGTTGGAGGGAGGGGGTGTTGACACGGGCGCCGTGGTCATCTGACTCGCTGGTGCGCCGCCTACTGCTACTGCGGACACTTGCTCCGCGCGGCGTGCCCGCGTGGACTGACTCGCTCTGAACTGTGCAGCCGGCACTCTCCCCCACCTCTCCCGCTGGTGGGCGTGTCACCTGGTCCACTGGAGGGGAGGACCCAGCCGGCTACCTTTTGGTCTGCTCCGAGGGCCAAGACACGGACGACTCTGTCGCTTCTCCTTCTCCTTCCTTTTCTCTTCTTGACTATCCCAGCGTTTTCTTGACTAGTCTGGATTCTCGTTCAAAATGTTCAAATGTTTGTAAATCTATCGGACCAAACTGCGTGGTCATTAGTCCGTAGCTTACAAACTACTTAAACCTAGGTAAACTAACCTAAGGACAAACACACACACCCATGCCCCAGGGAAGACTCGAACCTCCACGGCGAGCAACCGCGCGCTCCGCAGCGAGACGCTTTAGACCGCTCGGCTACTCCACCGCGGCGAACCCTCCACTACTTAAAACTTTTTTTCCTACAAGGGTTTCAGACACTCTTATTAATTAATTTTTTATTATTTAGATTATTATTTTGATCCAAAATGTTTGCCGTAAAACACGTCAGTGCGATTTTTTTCTTCTATCACAATTGCTCATGCTCACCAAAACAATGTACATTCATCAAGGCGCTACAGCAATATTTTTCCACATCAATTTCTCCATAACGTTGTTTCCACAGTTGGAAGATCTCACTGTTACACTTCCTACGACTGCATATTTATGATAAAGAGCAGAGGTTTTCTCCTGTTTGTTCATCTGTGCAATTTCACTGCGACATCTACTAACACTGAATACAACAAGATAGCTCCTTCAAAAGTGTTTACTAATCTTCGCCCACTCTTCAGGAGTCAACGATGTCATCTTTCAGGTGCCGCTACAATATATACGGTAGAAACAGTGGTGATCGTCGCCATGTTCTCTCTGCTTTGAGCCGGCCGCGGTGGCCGAGGGGACAGAGGCGCTCCAGTCACGGTCTGCACGGCCACTACGGTCGAGGGTTCGAATCCCCCCTCGGGCATGGATATTTGTGTCGTCATTAGTATTAGATAGTTCATAAGTAGTTTGTAAGTTTAGGGACTGATGACCCTGTAGTTAAGTCCCTTAAGCTCTACAAACATTTGAACATTCTCTGCTTTGAGCCTGAATCTATATTGGGACGCAAAGTCTACTGAATTGAGATGAAATTCGAGGTGACCGCACCACTATCACGTCATGCCATTGTCTCTCCACTTTACGTACAAATGTGAGATGCTCGATTCGTCTCTATCTCTTTTGTGGCAAGAATGGTTGTTCACCACTGCGAGCATTTTCTCCCTGATACGGTTTCGTTTTTCTGTTGCTCCAGTGAGGAGAGTGTAACCGAGGGTTTCTTTGCTGTCGCAGTATTGTTGTTGATCCGCTGCCATTGCCCATGTTGCAGCGTAACACCACAATTTTCTAAAGTAATGAAAACGTCAAACTACTATGTTGCTATCCTTGGAGCACAGCTATCCTTGACAATCACCATATCCAGAATGAAACTTTCACTCTGCAGCGGAGTGGAAACATCCCTTAGGCTGTGGCTGAGCCATGTCTCCACCATATCCTTTCTTCCAAGAGTGCTAGTCTTGCATGGTTCGCAGGAGAACTTCTGTGAAGTTTGGAAAGTAAGAGGCGAGGTACTGGCGGAAGTACAGTTGTGAGGCAGCATCGTCAGTCGTGTCGGGATAGCACAGTCGGTAGTGCGCTTGCCCGCGAAAGGCAAAGGTCCCAGGTTCGAGTCCCGGTTCCGGCACACAATTTTAATCTGCCAGGAAGTTTCAATCACTATATTTTCGAAAGGGCAGACAGCCTCATCGATGCGCTCAGAGTAGAGGACTAGCTGTGTCGTAAGCAGTCCGCTACATAATTATCGGATTCCCGGGCCTTTAATGCATCTGACGCCGTAGCAAATTCCATCTACAACGACCGGCCAATGCAATTGGATGCGCAAGAAGATTTCAAGCAACAATTATCTTCATGAAAACCTGCGAACGATAAACAGTTACTAATACTGCTTGGAAACTAATATTTTGTTACTATTACTTTATTTCATAACATGAAATTAAAATGAAAACTTCCAATCTCAGTAAAATTTCACACAATTGAAGAATATGACATCTTAGATGGTAATTGAGAGTTACATTCGAAAATAATTAAAACGTAATATCAATTGAAGTAGCGATGTACAAGAACCTATCTAATATATAAAGCAGAGTGTCCGTATGTTTGTACGTGTTGCACACAAATCTACAGTCTTGTTCCAATCTGTATGAAATTTTGTACACGTAAGCTTCAATCCATTAGGACGGTCGCCGTAAGTGTAAGAATCACATACGATATATAGTTCACGAGATATGACGTCATAAACAATGAGATGCGCGAAAAACTGCTGAATTTTGCGACAATGCTGCTCATTTTCTCCTCAACCATTGGACCGATTTCAACCAAATGTGGTACACACATTCCTTACCGTGAGGTAACAATTGCTGCATGGTTAAGAATAACATACGGCACATGGTTCAAAAGATATTACGTCATAACCAATAGAAATCGCAAAAATGCCATGTAATGTAGCGAGGCTTTCGAAATACACTGTACGAGAATGACAGTACTTAGCGACTTGCAACAAACATTAAACATAATTTCAAACCTTTATTAAACTTTTTCTCGCTTGCAACCATAGGAAAATGATGAAAGGAAAAAAGTTTCTCGCTTACTACTTTTCCGCTGTTTATGGAGTAAAGCTTCGGCTCTCGGTATGACGTTACAATTTATAATTTGAACACTACAAATTGTTGCGACAGGAAATTTTACAAACAGTATACACATATATAGTTGAATGTAGCTTCTAAATTGTATCACATTCCGACACGTAGCTCATGAGATATGAGCACGTAAACAGTAAAGTTCATGGAAAATTGCTCCATCCGGCTGGAAGCGAAAGCAGTTTACTTCCATAGAGCTACAAAGAAAGGAACAGAATGAAAAGGAGTACACATAACGAATACCCATTATATCCCATAAATCTACCTTCAAGAGACTGCAGTTTCCATTGGAACTTGCATTTTCTATTACGATTAATAAATTACAGGGCAATCTATTAAATACTTCGTAAAGGATTTGGCATCTTAATGTCAGGGGTGGGCTCACCAAAGAATTTATTCCTGTCATTTTTCAGGTACATAGTCATTTGTATAAATAAATACCCGCGCAACGCCGGGCTTTCAGCTAGTTGATGTATAAAATTGAAACTGTAAAAAAGTTCTGGAATATAATGTGATGGATAACGCTAAGCAACATATTACGTTTTTGTAAAGAATTGTTTATCCTCATTTTTAAATTGTAAGAATACACTCACGACCGATGATGTATGGAATATCCTTGAACACGAGTAGTCCTGGATGAGACAAGTTCGACTATATAAATGTTTCATAGATATGACGGCAAATTATAAAATTGAATATAATTTAAACTTACAATTTTCTGTTATTCTTCGGGTGGATCGCATGTAGCACAACAAGGGTAATTTTTAATCATCAAGAGTCAATAATAGCATTTCTAGTAGTAAGTTTTATCAGCTGATATTATACAGATATACATTTACTTAGCGGAAATAAGTCATTTGAACTGGGTAGCATGGTGTCATCTATATCTATAGATGTGAATGTCTGTTCGGTGTGCGTTTATCACGTCTGAACAACAAGACATAAAGAGCTAAAAATTTGTACAGTTACTAATGTCTACTCGGGGAAGTCTTTAGGCACGTTTTTATGGCGATCGGATAGCTATTTATCTATATATATTAATGTGAATATCTGTTCGATGTACGCTTATCACGTCCGAGCGACAAGACGCAGAGACTTAAATATTTGTACAGTTACTAATCTATACCTGAGGATGGTTTTTGGACTTAACTAGGGGGTCATCAGTCCCTAAACTTACAAACTACTTATTAACTAGCTTACACTAAGGACGGCACAAATATCCATGCCCGAGGGGGGATTCGAACCCCCGACCGTAGTGGCCGTGTAGACCGTGACTGACGCGCCTCAGTCTCCTCGGCCACCGCGGCCGGCCGTGCAATAATTACTCTTTGAAAATTATATTTACTCTTTGAAAATGGTTTTATTGGTTGCATTGTTGCTTGAGGGTTGATAATGATATAAGGATGGAGTATATTTAAATGGAAAGTTATCAGTGTATATAAAATTCTACGTGTGTGCGTGTTAATATTTGGCTCTGCAGCGAAAATTACAGAACGCAAACGAATGGTCTGTGTGTAATTGTCGTCCGAAGTCTCCCGTTGTACACCATAGCAGTTCCATGCCGATAGCTATAAGAGGGTGGAATATATGGTGGTTGAAAGTCGTCAAATTGTAAAAAAAATCGGACTGAAGGCCAGCGATGACGTTTGCTACTCTATAGCAAGGAGGATACATACAGCGAAACGTGATGCCACAAACCATATCTTTGGTCTATGCGTGCTACAATGTCTTCAGCTTTCGCTGGAAGGAATCGCATAGGAATAAGGAAATATAAGAATAAATAAATAACGCAGTAAAAAAAGAAATTTATGTTAATACAAATAACGTAGTTTACCAGAATGCCGTAAAATGAAATTAAAATGAATTTGGACATTACTCTCACCATATTTGTTGCGATATTGCAACACAGGCTATAAGGTATAATGTATGTATTATTTATTGTAAATCAGTAAGCACTTCACATAATTTTTTTTATTTGAATGTTGATTAAAAATATTTGTTTCTAAAGAAGGTATTGTATTTTATTTCATCCTTCAAAACCAGTCTTATAGCACATACTGGAAGATATCTTATCTATCATAATCAACCAGCACGCGAGCGGAGCCGCGGGTTTAAGCTAGTACCATATAAAAGCTGCGCAGGAGGTACATATAACAACATGCTTTCCAAGCACTTATTTTGATATGAAGTATACTAATGTAAAGCTTATAAGGTTTAGGATGCATGTCACAGAGTACTGAGGATGTGTAATGAGCGTGCATGATGAAATGTTTGACGTGTGATATGAAGAAGAAGGCAGAGTGAAAGGAATAAAAAGACTGATAAATATGAAAAAAATATATGTTTGAGCGCAGCCGTCGGCCGCTGGCGGCTGGGGCTGCGAGCAAATATACGGGCGCGCCACAATCTTGGCATGTGTGGCACATTCAGAATGCTTGTGAACCAATAAGACGTCGGCGATAAATCACGGCGCGCTGTGCGTCTACGCCTGGAATTCAGCTTCTGGCTGCCAGCGCTCCGCAGCCCGAGCTCCACAGCTATATCTGCCCTACTCACTGCCTTCCTAAATATGGTTTAAACACGAAAACGCTTACTAATGTTAATGTGTCAATTCTGGGGGAAGAAATCCATGCGAGTCTTCGCGGCATAGAACAAGGCAAGAACATTTAACCCTTCAACTGGTAATATGTGACATAACATAGAGAGTAATAAACACGGAAGAACAAAAAGCCAACTCACTTTTCATCTATATCTATAAATGCGAATGACTGTTCGGTGTACGTTTATCACGTCTGAACCACAAGATATAAAGAGCTAAAAATTTGTACAGTTACTAATGTCTACCCGGGGAAGGCTTTAGGCACGCTTTTATGGCGATCGGATAGTTATTTATCTATATACAGGTTGTTTCACAAAGTGTGTTTGCCTCTGTAGCTTATAAAATAATAAGTGACGGGAAATTTTAATGCGGTAGGTCAACACAAGAAATGTTACGCTTCCTGCGGAGCTATGAACATAGTTTATTGTATCATTTTCCAAAGAGGTAGAGCACAAAGATATAATTTTTTAAATGCAACAATAGTTTTTTCTATCGTGCATTGGATTCGTTGAAACCAGCTGCGTCCAAATCAATTTGAACTACATTCCTATCACTGTTACTTTTGGAGCTACAACCCTTCAAAGTTTAAGGGGCGGATGCTACGAAAGCGTAGCTGACTGGCTGGTGGTCATGAGACAGTGGGCCGTGCCCCAGGGGACAGCCACTCGGCCAGTAAGCTACGATATCGCAGCCTCCGCCCCCGGAACTTTGAAGGGTTGTAGCTCCCAAACTAACAGTGATAGGAATGTAGTTTAAATTGATTTGGACGCAGCTGGTTTCAACGAATCCAATGCACGATAGAAAGAACTATTGTTCCATTTTTTTAAAAAATTATCTTTTTGCTGTACCTCTTTGGAAAATGATACAATAAACTATGTTCATAGCTCCGCAGAAAGTGTAACATTTCTTGTGTTGACCTACCGCATTAAAATTTCCCGTCACCTATTATTTTATAAGTTACAGAGGCAAACACACTTAGTGAAACACCCTATATATTATGTGAATGTCTCTTCGGTGTACGCTTATCACGTCCGAGCCACAAGACGCAGAGACTTAACTATTTGTACAGTTACTAATCTACACCTGAGGATGGTTTTAGGTATTGTTGTATAGCGATCTGATAGATATCTAGTAATTTGAAGAATATAACGCGAAATGCGGAGCAATAATTACTCTTTGAAAATTATATTTACTCTTTGAAAATGGTTTTATTGGTTGCATTGTTGCTTGAGGGTTGATAATGATAAAAGGATGGAGTATATTTGGATGAAAAGTTATCGGTGTATATAAAATTCTACGTGTGTGCGTATTAATATTTCGCTCTGCAGCGAAAACTACAGAAGGAAAACGAATGGTCTGTGTGTAATTGTCGTCCGAAGTCTCCCGTTGTACACCATAGCGGTTCCATGCCGATAGCTATAAGGGGGTGGAAGATATGGTGGTTGAAAGTCGTCAAATTATAAAAAAATTCGGACTGAAGGCCAGCGATGATGTTTGTGACTCTATAGCAAGAAGGTTACATAAAACGAAACGTGATGCCATAGACCATATCTTTGGTCTATGCGTGCTACAATGTCTTCAGCTCTTTCTCTGTAAGGATAAGCATACGGATTATGAAATATAATAACAAATAAATAAAACAGTAAAAAAGAAATTTCTTTTAATACATCTCTTAAAAAATTTGATTTGACTTTTTGCGCATTACTCACGTGATCAATCTGTGATATTATTACAATCATTATTGTTGAATTTCATGATTGGATTCTTCGAAACGAGTGCATTTTTACGTGTGATTTGATCTACCATCACGCGAGCGGAGCCGCGGGTTTAAGCTAGTAAATCAATAACTTTGAAACAAAAGGATAACCATCACTAATTTTATACGTAAGTGTAGTACAACGATTAAGTCTTTCACGGGTTGAGAAAACTGGCAACTTGCCTCACATACGCGAGTGGTAGTAGCCAGAATAGCTGGTGACTGCTGATGGGTAATGGATGTTGTACGTTTGTCAGTTAATGAACGCAAGGCTGTGTTAAAGTGGTATTGGAAGTGCGAAAAAATTTAGGGGGTACAAAGGCATCGGCAGAATAAGTTCGTAATACCTCCGTCAACACGTCGTTCCACGTACGTTCCTGACAAGCACGAAGCTGACAGAATGGAGCATGGGCGAGTACGATAGCAACAAGTGTAAGGTCCAGTATTGGTGTGCTGCTGTTAATTACCTGATTACCGAAAAATAAACTTTCCAAGGCGCGAGAGAAGAACAATGAGACATTTGAGTGTGAGACGCATTATTAACTTGGTTAGAGGAAACGTTCAAAACTTTTACGGAGATTGGAGTGTGCGGCGGCTAAACATCTCGCTTACGTTATAGAAAGAAGAATGTGTCTGCACCGAAACCGACTATATTGCTGTTTACATGACGTTAAAAGTGAATTTACGAAAAATATTATACAATGCGGCACAGAAAAGCAGCATCGAAGGGCATTAGCCAATACTACATCACACACATAGACGTACATAGACCAGTAGATAATGTTCAAAGAAATTGGAAGCTTTAACACTAAGATAAACTCGCTGGCAGTAAAAACTGCAGTGAAGAGACGACGACAATCTTTGGCTTTTTCAGGTAATTTAGGAAGAGTTGATGTCGCAAACAGTTTACTAAGAAGTATTTTCACAGTCGAGAATTAGAAGATCAAATATCGTATGTTCCAGCATTGAATGAAGAGTTAACAACGAATGCGGAATAAAAAAAGCGAGATCCTTCAGTTTTGAATAATAACCTTCCTAAGGCGGAGAAATGGTCATATCCCTCCAGACGTAAGGAGAGATGAGCGAAACGATTAAGAAATTGGCGATTAAGTAATTGGCGAATTGGATGAACAGTCCCAACGACTTTTTTGTAAATCTATGGGAATTAACTACTCTGGTAATCAGACCCTAGGCTTACAAACAACGGAAACTAAGTTAAACTAACCGAGGGAGGACTAGAACCTCCAACGGCGAGCAACCGCGCTCTCCACACTAAGGTACCTTGGAACGCTCAGCAACAAAAAGTGTCATCGTGAGAAGCATTAAGTGAACAGTTATCAATATGGGCTTTCGGATCCTAAAGCCCATTGGTAATCTTGCTAACTGCACGACACAGAGCTTTACGCCTCGCCTATGTCCGATAACAAGGGCGGCCTAGCGCATTGAGGCGCTATGCTGCGATGCGCGAGGCCGTTTCCCGTCGGGGTTTCGAATCGCCCCTCGGGCATGGATGTTTGTGCCATCTTTAGTATAAGGTAGTTTGTAAGTTTAGGGACTGATGACCCCGCAGTTAAGTACCATCACCTTCATAAACATTTTTTTTCTTTTATAACAAGGACATTGCACTGTTGATCTCTGAAAACATGTTCCTTGTCTAACGAGTCTCGTTTCCAATTCTATCGAGCGGATGGACACGTATGGGTTTGGTGACAACTTCATGAATCCCTGAACCCTGTGTGTCAGCAGGAGATTGTTGAAGCTGGTGGAGGATCTATGATAGTGTAGTTCGTGTGCAGTTTGAGTGATATGAGGCCCTGATACATTTAAACACCACTCTGACAGGTGACACCTTGCACGCATCGTGGCTGATCACCTGCATCCATCAATGTCCATTGTGAATTCCGACTGATTTGGAAATTCAAAGAGGACGAGCTGACACCTCACATGCCCAGAATTGCTACAGAGTTGGTCCAGAAACAATCTTCTGAGTTTTAACACCTCCGCTGGCCAATAAAGTCCCCAGACAAGCACATAACTGAGCATATCTGGAATGCCTCGTAAGCCGGCCGCGGAGGCCGAGGGGACTGAGGCGCTCCAGTCACGGTCTGAACGCCCACTACGGTCGGGGGTTCGAATCCCCCCTCGGGCATGGATATTTGTGCTGTCGTTAGTATTGGTTAGTTGATAAGTACTTTGTAAGTTTAGGGACTGATGACCTCGTAGTTAAGGCCCATAGACTATAAAAACATTAGAACATTTTTGAATGCCTCGTAATGTTTTGTCAGTAACACCTGACTACTCAGTGCCACACTTGTGCCCAAAATTAGGCGACTGCGCTTCAAAAATTTTGCGCTTGGCCTAAATCTCGACCACTGTGGCAATAATTACATCTCGATTGTTAGGTCCCAGTTGGGGCACTCTTTGTCCCATCGTTTTTGACGCTTTTCGCAATTTGTACCTATGCATGTCTCTACAGCTCGTTGTACACTTCAGGCTTTGTCCATAATATTTCGTATTGATGGTTTGTCGGAGATCACTGTGATAGACAATGGCCCATTGATTGTTCCTGCTGAGTTTGGACGATTTTGTTATTTTTCGGGTATGCAGCACATCACGAAAGTTCCGTTCTACCTTGAATAAAATTGATAAAGTGAAAGATTTGTTCGCACCTTCAAACTTCAGATAGATCACATACACACACGTGGTCAGGAACTCGTGATGTTTGTGTCATTGTACCCCGCTGGGTTCCTACACCGCCTTCCGCATCTAAGTACGCTGCTGATGCCTCTGTTTATTTCAAATTATTCCGTGCTCAACGTCACTTGGCAGAAGAGAACCGTCGTGAGTAGCTTATAGCACGAAATGTATTTAGTGCAGGGTCTGTCCGGAGTGCTGCGACGCCATAGCCACGGGCGCCTTGCTTACAAACCCTGTCTTTACGTGGACGTGGTCGCCTTAGCTCGTCCGCTTGTATCAGCAGACTTCTTCAGACTCTTCACAGCCGTCGTCACTTTCGCAGCGTGTGGAATCAGGGCCACTCATTCGGGAGCCAGTAGGCGTGGAAGTGGCCTCCTTGTCCTGCCCGTCATCAGCTGCCTGCAAACCGCATCCAGCTGTTCCCAGCACCGCAGCCTCGGACATCACACCGCTCTCACAGGCCCCAATAGCAGCCTCCGTTCGGGGTGCGAGAGAGCGTCCTGCAACTGTCTTTCAAGCAGATGTTACAGACCACTCGTAGGGGCTATGCCGAGTTGCGGATGGTATCGTAGCGTCCTCTGCAGCTACAGCTCCTGACCCAGCAAGGTTGGTGGTAAAGCGCTGCAGACCTCGTAACGTCACCAGCGTGGGGGTCTGCAGCGAGCCCTGTGGAGTTGCACTTGTGAAGCCCCTCTCGCGTATGAGGAGATCGTTTCACGGTCGACTAGCATCGTCGCAGCACCGGAGCCTCTAAGATAACCCGATAAGGGGCGCCATCGCTGAGTTCTTCGTTCAGTTTGTATCTGTATCAGGTTAGTTGCAACATAGCAACAGGACACATAGTATGGCTATTTGTCTTCTGCCACAACCCACCTCTTGGAAAAAGTATTTTATATAATACTAGCTGAAAACACACCGTCTCTCGGATACTTATTCACTCCACTTATAAGGTATCTAACTCTCCTTCCCTTTTCTGTCTCTGTACACCTTCTCTTTCCTTCTCTCTTTCTCCATCTCCGCCTCTCCACTCTGCCTTTCTCTTCATTTCCTCATCTCCCCTCTCTCTGTTCATCACCTCCCACTCCTCCCTCTGCGCATCTCCACAGTCCACTTTTTCAGTCAATCTCTTCGTCTTCTCCCTGCCGAACTCCTTCACGTCCTCAGTAAATTTACTCCTCCATATATGGTAAACTGTATAATACAGTTATCTTTCAATGTGGTATGTAGATTTATTGCAAGGTATAGTCCGCCATCCACCGTATGAAATCTTATGTAGACGCTGATGTTCCTCTCGTTTTGAAGGTCAAGTGTACAAAATTATATCAAAATCGGAATAAAACGGTAGATTTTGTCAAAGTTCGTAGAGGAAGTACCCTTTGCCATGCAACTAAAAAATTTAAAAAAAAAATATTACGTAGACGGAGACTTTTCTCTTGGTTTGAAGATCAAGATTGCGAAATTCTATTGCAATCGAATGACCGTACCGGGCATCAAATAGGAACAAATATACAAATATTTATTTTATATATTATATCAAGTTATCCTTGCACAGTCTTCATATCAAGCTACAAATAATATTTGTAATTTTACAAGTGACAGTTAATGCTTTCGACTGATGCCCATTCTTCTAGGTCTGCCTGTTGTTTCCTATGTTCTTAGTACCTAACACTGTCTGTGAAGTTGTGTTCTCTTCAGTTCGGGGGCCTGATATTAGCCAGCGATCGTTACAACTGGGAGAGTTTATAGCCAGCAAACCGGACCGCAGATCAATGGAGCATCGCCCACTTCGCTATGAGGAAGCTTTAGCTTTAGCTCGGTGCCAAGGTTCATCTACGTAATTGCAAAGGCTTTATTTAAGCACAGAATAATCCCTTTCGTTAGCAAAGTGTGAGAGCAATATCTGAAACGCAGCTGATTAATGCAGATTTGCGTGACTAAGGTCAGAGTGTGAATGCTGTAGTGTGGTTGCTGGAGAGATGGAATAAGGTGGAAGCGGTATCAGGAGCCAGGTGCTGCGCGCTCCTTGGCTCTCTGGAGGAGACGGCGAGCGCGCTGGGTTCCACGTGGCAGCAGAGGACGTCGCATTTCACTGTTGTGGTCAGGAATGTCAGACGAGGCAGAGCTGAACACAGACAATATGAATTTAATTTTTTTGTTTTTTTGGAGCGTAGGTGGAGGTTACAGATATGAAAGTAGCAAGAATGATTGCAGGTGCTAATAGATGGGAACAATGGCAGGAGGGTGTCCATAATGAGGAAATCGTAGAAAAACAGGGAATGAACACCATAGATGAAGCAGTTATAGCGATTAGACTGAGATGGTGGGGACATGTTACACGCGTGGGAGAAGCAAGGTTACCTAAGAGACTCATGAGCTCAGCAGTGGAGGGTAAGAGGAGTCGAGGTAGACCAAGAAGAAAGTATTTAGATTCGGTGCAGAATGATTTTGCAATAAAAGGCATAACATCAGACGAGGCATCTATGTTAGCACTGAATAGGCTATCATGGAGGAATTTCATTTAGAGGTACTATGCTCCAGACTGAATGCTGAAAGGCATAATCTGTCTCTAATGATGATGATGATGATGATGATGATGATGATGATGATTGGAGCGTAGGTTGTGGTTACAAAGCAATCTGTAGAGTTACCAGAAAACTATTACAAAAATGTTTGTAAATCTATTATATTTAACTACTGGGTCATTAGTCCCTATGCTTACAAACTACTTATAAGGACAACAAATACACCCATGCCCGATGGAGAACTCGAACCTCCGACGGCGAGCAGCGGCGCACTCCGCAGCTGGGCGCCTTGGAACGCTCGACCACTCCACCGCGGCGATATCTTTTATAATTTTCAATACCGTGTTTTTGAGGCAATGAGCGAAACCCACGGCAACTAATACATGTGGCAATAGTATATTATGGATAAGTTTGACATGTTACGCAGGACACTGTTCCATCCAGATACTCGCAATAAAAATAAACGAAAAACCCCAGAAGCAGGATCACCTTTGGCTTTTGCTGAATCGGTTGCTATTAGATAAACGTGCTTTATAATAATCAGCTATGTAGGTGGGTGAAAATGTGTTTTAAACATCCCTAAGTGAGTAGCTTCAAACGAAACAGTTTAGGTGAACTCAAATTTTGGATAAACCTACTCACTTTCATACCAAACTGTGTGGAACTATGATGCCGTGACTTAAATTCAAATGTTTGTAGAACTTATGGGACTTACCTACGGCCGGCCGCGGAGGCCGAGGGGACTGAGGCGCTCCAGTCACGGTCTGCACGGTCACTACGGTCGGGGGTTCGAATCCCCCCTCGGGCATGGATATTTGTGCCGTCTTTAGGATTAGCTAGTTCATAAGTAGTTTGTAAGTTTAGGGACTGATGACCCCGTAGTTAAGTCCCATAGACTCTACAAACATTTGAACATTTGAACTTAACTACGGGGTCATCAGCCCTAAGCTTACAAACTACTTACGAACTAGCTAACACTAAGGACGGCACAAATATCCATGCCAGAGGGCGAATTCGAACCCCCGACCGTAGTGGCCGTGCAGACCGTGACTGGAGCGCCTCAGTCCCCTCGTCCACCGCGGCCGGCGCCGTGACTTACTGAACATTTAGGGCTAATCAATGTCTTTTTTCACGACGATTACACTTCGACATATAAAACCACGCTGGACGGAAGTTGAATCTCAATATAAAAAATTTCGACTGCGTCAGAGCTGTAAGCCACTGAAAACAGCAATATCTGTAAATGTGGAAAGATCGCATAAAACAAATCTGACGAATTCTTTCTGCTGGTTAACTCCAAACTAAATGCTGACCAACAACCAAAGAATTAGATTGAAAACATTTTCTTGTTAGTTTGTAAAGTATTTGTCGACGGTATGTCAAAGCCTAATCTTCCTTTTCTTTCAGTTTTCTGCGTTATTCTGGAACTCTTGTCAGGTACGCCTAATACAGGAAATTTTAGTATACAAATAAGCGTGGTGCATATATAGGTGTACATGTTGCTCACTGCTTAATACACTTTTAAGTATTCACCATTTCTCCGTCTTACCAGCCTCGATAATTTGCCTGAAGTAGTATCGAAACTCACTGGAGAGGGAGAAAAAAATGAGATAGTCGTTTGGACAAACTGACTGTGAGATTTTACTGGATTGTACAACACTGTATTCGGTTCAGATATTTTTTTCTATGAACGCAGTTCCCCTTTCTGACATATTATATGATAGTTGTTCCTAACATGTATTCCTTGAAGCCACGGTGGAGTAGTCGAGCGGTTTAAAGCGTCTCGCTGCGAAGCGCGCGGTTGCTCGCCGTGGAGGTTCGAGTCCTTCCTGGGGCATGGGTATGTGTGTTTCCCTTAGGTTAGTTCAACTTGGTTTAAGTAGTTTGTAAGCTACGGACTGATGACCACGCAGTTTGGTCCGATAGATTTACAAACATTTGAACATTTGATAGGTGTGTAATAGGTGTCGATATCAATTTCAAGACATCAAAGATAAACGTGAAGCAATGAATTAAAATTTGTGATGCGACCGAGAATCGAACCCGGACCTCCTATACTGCTTCTTTGGTCCAGTGTAATAGGATACAAGGAAAAACAATCTTCCTTCATCTGTGTGAAGGTGAGACTATTTTTCGTCTCAAAACTAAATAATTTTTACCTCTGCTAAATGGAAAATTGGATAATTATATAGATATTATCCAGTTTCTTCAAAGGTTTCTTGAATGTTGAAAGCAAACTAAACAAACAAAAACTGAATTTGTAATTTTTAGTATCGTTAAATTTTTGCATTACATTCTTCTCTACTGTCTTTTACTTCATCAAATATGCATTTACGTAATGTCGAAAGGCTGTTAATCACAAATATGTTCTTCAGTATCGCCTTTCCTGTGTAAATAATTTTCCTTTCTATCGTTTGTTTACATTATCGTTTTAATTAGAAAGTTTGCAAAGATTTCTTTATATTTTTTGGTACGCATTAACGTATGGTGCTCAATTGTGAGATATGCCGTGAAATCCTCCATGGAGGGTGATTCTCTGGTCAGGAGGTAATGTATCGTTTGGCCTTTCAGCCAGTTGATAGCGTTCCTCCTTGTTCTGGGGTAAGGTATTTCTTCTGGGTATAAAAATCGAGCCGGCGTGATGACATTGGGCGAGGTCCTACAGATGCTCGCTATCTTCTCTCTGATGTAGTGCCATATATCTGTTACCTTAGCACACAACAAATTGTGTTCATCATCGTCCTCTATATTGCAGTATGCACACATCGGTGGCTCCGACAAATGAATAGCATGAATTCGGGGGTTTGTGGCCAGTTTTCTGTTGACAGCGAAATACCAGCTCGACTTCACATAAGTTGGCAGGTGTCTACTGTGTATCTTCTCCCAGATGGCAGTCCAATTGTTGAACGGATATTTTTGTTCTATATTGTTCCTTGCCTTGTTTTTCATCACATTGTTGTAAAGATGTTTTACTTTAACGATGTCCTTTTCGGGGATTCTGGCATGTAGGTAGCTATACTCCACTAAAAAATATTTGAGGTGGTACAGGCCGTTGGGTATATGTCGAACATCGATTGGTGCATGGAGATCTTCAGGGGCAATTTCATGCAGCAAATATCCAGTGAGGCTACCATTTGGCTGTTGCCAGTGCTTATACATGTTGGATATGTATAAGGCCCGCGCCTTTATTCTCACATCTGTGAGATTTAAACCGCCACAATACGTTGGAAGCATCAAAGTATCATACGTGACCTTAAATATGCGGCCTCGGCTCACGAAATGTCCTAGTGCCGATGTAATGCATTTAGCCATCGTTGCCGGCAAGGGTAGCACTTGTGCAACATAGTTAACTTTCGAAGTAATGTATATATTAGCCACAGATACTTTTTGGAGTTCATCTAGTTTCCTGATACCGTGCTCTTGAACACTGACACGGATTCTGTGAAGTATTTTTCTGTAATTCACAGCAACAGTGCTTTGTATAGTTCTTTTAAAATCAATTCAGAGACATTTCGTGGATGAAACAGTAGGTAAACTGTCGTTGTGTCTGCGAGCCTAGTCCACGACCAATATCGAATATCCCGGACTTCACTCTGTTTAGTTTCGCACCACTTGCCTGTTCATATTTTGCTACTATTTGTAGTGCGGTTTGTACCTCATTACCGTCCGTAACTACGAAACCAACGTCATCAGCGTATGCATGACACACAATCTTTTCTCCTCTTATATACAGACCCCGTAGATTCTTTGTAAGAGAGGCGAGAAGGGGTTCAATGGCGATCGCAAAAAGTGCCAGTGACATCGGACACCCTTGTCTGATGGAACTGGTGACTTGTATCGGACTGCTGACCTGTCTGTTGATTACAACCCTGGCTGAGTTATTCATCAGTGTGTTGCGTATGACAGCAATGAACCGTGATGGGAATCCCATTGCATCCATAGTTCGAAGCAAAAACTGGTGATTAACTCTATCAAACGCCTTGTCAAAATCCAGCGACACTATGGCACACTTGATTTTGCAGACATCGGCCGTTGAAATGAGGTCCCTGTAACCACAGATTGTCTGCAGAATTTTTCTGTCCTTGCCTACACTTGTTTGGTATGCGCCGATGACGCCGGTCATGGTGTTACGCAATCTTCGCGCTATAATGCGACCAAAGATTTTGTAGTCGCTATTTAGTAGCGTGATTGGCCGCAGGTTGCCGACGGTTTTGGAATTTGAGGTCTTAGGCACTAAAAAAACCATACCTTCCCGGAATTCTGTCGGAACAACAACGTCAGGGTTTAAAAGTTCATTACATATGACTGTGAATTTAGGTGTTATAAATTCCCTGCACTGCTGATAAAATTCAGCTGGGATTTCATCCTGTCCCGGCGACTTGTTTTTCTTACTGTCATTGATGGCTTCGAGAACGTCGTCTTCAGTAACTTCTGAAGTAAGACTGAGCGCTTCCGCGTGGATTACTCTGCCTTGCAGGTTGGTCCATAATCCGTCCTGAAGCTGTTCGTCAATCGGGTGGCTGGACAATAAGGAGGTAAAATGTTGTAGTAGTGCCTCTTTGATTTCAGAGTGCTTCGTCAGCTTCCTTCCGGCAGCAGTTATTAATTCAGTTAATATTTTGCGCGATGCTCTTTTGGATTCACGTATCACGTGATATATTGAAGTGCTCTCTTGTGGTGCTACATTCTGGACCCGCGACCTTATTTGGTATCCTTCTAACTGTTTGCGCCGAAGTGCCAGAATTTTTGCTTTGATCCTTTTAATTCGTTCGTAATTCCCAACAATTGTTGAATCTGACGTGTGCAGATCCCTTAGACACTGAAAGTAAAACTCCATTGTTGATTTGTACCAAAAGCTTTTTTCTTTCGCATAATTGATGAAAAACTTTCGTATTTTGGGTTTGGCGTAATGTAGCCACCAGGTTATACCAGAGTTGTAAGAGGTGAGTTTGCGTTCGCATTCTCGCCACAGGGTTTCGAATGCCTCCTGACAAACATGGTCATTCAGGTGGGATACATTTAGTTTCCAGGTACCTCTCCCTCGAAAAGTCCCCTGTTTTTCCATATTAAGTGTGCATATGTACGCAGCATGATCCGAAAATGCTGTAGGCCATACTTCGGACTGTAATACGTGGTCTTTTAAAATTTGCGAGACATATATCCTGTCAAGTCTACTCGCCGAGTGGTTGGTCACGTGTGTAAAACCAGGGGCTGCACCGTGCATATGCTCCCAAGAGTCCGTTAGTCGTAAATCAGTAACTATGCGTTCTAGTTCTGTTGACTTGTTAAAATTGGGAGTTTGATCTTTGAGATGGAGAACGCAATTAAAATCCCCTCCCATAATAATATGGTCGTACCGGGTTCCAAACAGGGGAACAATGTCCTCTTTAAAAAACTTTGCCCGGTTTTGCCTATTGCTTAAACCTGAGGGAGCATAGACATTTATCAGACGTGTCTTATGTATGGTACCCGCTATTCCTTTACTGTTTGGTAGCTTGACAATGTCTTCTATGATGATGCCCTCTTTTACAAGTATAGCTGTGTCAATTTCTGTACTATTACCAGGGTTTACTATTGCGTTGAATCCAGTGATGTGGTCAAGAGCAATTTCTGTCACTTCTTGTAATAAAATGATGTCACTGTCAGAGGCATATATAAAATCCTTTAAATTTTGTAATTTGAACGAGCTTTGTATCTTATTCAGGTTGATTGTGGCAATTTTGTATGCTTGGCGGTCAGACATGTTTCTTCTTAAGTTATCCATCTTCTAAAACAAAACTTCAAATTCTTCAGATGAAAGTCACGTTTTAAAAACATCTTAATAATATTCGTCGGTGTCAAAGGGGTCGGGGATTCGTCTCTGAAGAGAGGATTCATCTTTCATTGCGACATCGTCATTTAATTTGTCATCCTGGTCTGAGGGTGGTGTGCTTACCGCTTCGCTTCCTGAGTCATCATGCATATCCTCATCCGCCGTGTCGGTGTCGTCGTCGTCCGTCCAGTTAGTTTTGGGTGCCTGCGGAAGGTCGTGGGGAGCTTCCGAAGACAGACTTCCTTTCGTTCGTTCTTCAGTGGTCTTGTAAGTCGTTCCTTCTGTGTCTTGTTTTCCCGGCACGGGAATGTGGTTCCGTTCCTTAGCCGGAGCCTCTTTAATTTCGGTGACGTCCTTCTGGCGGAGGCTGCTTCCTATTTCCTTCGCCTTCTGACGCAACGGCGGGGGGGGGGGGGGGGCCTCGTTTGCACCTTGGTGTGCCAACCTCCGTTTCCTAGTCCGTCTGGGGGAATTCCTCTTTGACGGGCGTTCTTCATTTACGATGCTTATGTCCGGTTCATTCACAGGTTCTTCTTCCTCAGTTGCCGGGGGGTGTGCCACCGTTTCGGTTGCACTCACCTGTGTCGGCAGAGCGGCAATAGCTATCGGAGGTGGTAGGGGCTCAGAGGAATCTTTAGGTACGATAGCACGTATATCCATAGAAATTTCAGTCACCTGCGTCGGCAGAGTTGCAGCAACTGCCGTAGGTGGATGGGGCTCAGGTACGTCTCCCGGCACAATAGTACTTACATCCATAGATATTTCAGTCTAAGCATCGGCAGTAGCTGCAGTCATTTCCGGGCTCGGATAGGCAGACGGCTGCGCGCGAGCTGCGGCCGCGTAAGTGACGGGCAGTGACGTCACAGTCTGGGGTCTGGCGGGCTCGCCTGCCGGCAGTTGCGCCACGCGCCTCTGTACACAGTTAATGCGGACATGTCCTGGCTTGTTACATAAAGAACAAGTACGCGGTTGGTCGTCATAGATGACAATACCTCTGTACCCACACATATTAATGTATGACGGGATATGCTGTCGTAACTCAACTTTAAGTTGACGTACACCATTGAGAACAGGAAACTTGTGGGCGCTCGACCACCTCTCTGCAACGTTAGAAAGCACTGTCCCGAACGGTGATATTACTGCATTTATCTGTTCTTCAGTTATTTCAAACGGACGCTCAAATATTCGGATAGTCCGAATGCCAAATCCTGCATGGGAAACAGTAACATCTCCAACACTACCATCAGAATATTTACATTTTAACTTGCCTCCACAAGACTCAACAACTTTGTCACATAACTCGGCACTACTCAATTTCACGAAAACTACACAGGTTACGATCGAAATATGGATACCAATAAGATCGTTTGCTGATAACTTCACATCTTGTTCCAACCAGTTCTCGATTTCAAAAGACCTCGGTTGCGCGTATCGGTTATCAAACGTTAATTTCAGCGTATCTTTCCTTGTAGGTTGTGTCATCACTGACATCTACTCATAATTCCTCAAAAACTTATTACAGCACGAAGCTGCAGCAAGCGCGAAGACTTACCCACGCGGAAGCGAGCAGGCGCAGCGGACAGCACACTTCCTACCGCCAGCGCGGCCGCCAGCAGACTGAGTAATCAAACGTCTTACCATTAGACCACCGCACCACTAACGAATAAAGCGCCTCGGAATAGTCAAGTATGACTTCCCTCCATGTCACAAATTTTAATTCCGCTTCTGTGTTCCATAGATAATTGTCACTACTGCCAAGGCTCTCCATGCAGCAGAATAGCACCTCGGCACTATGTCAATTGCCGAGGTGCTATTCCGCTGCATGGAGAGGCTTGGCAGTAGTGACCATTATCTATGGAACACAGAAGCAGAATTAAAATTTGTGACGTGGTGGGAAGTCGTACTTAGACTATTCCCAGGCGTATGGAGGTCCGGGTTCGATTCCCGGTCGCATCACAAATTTTAATTCATTGCTTCACGTGTATCTTTAATGTCTTGCACATATTCCAGACGAAAAACCGTCTCAGTATTTCTCAATTTGTATTTAAATTGATATGAGTTTCGCTTCCAAACTCATTTTTTATGATGATGAGAAATGTAAGAGAGTAAAACCGGTTGCCGGAACAAATCCAACTGTTCTCTTTCAGCATCAAGATGACTAGCGATAAAGTGAACGTTGAAGTTTAAGTCCCCATTCCGTTGATGTATCGCCATGAACACTGTCACGTACCCACAGTTAAAGAAGCACTGTGGTGAGGCTTAAAATGTTATTCATCATATAGTGGCAAAATTGGCAGCTACCATCCTCCTCAAGCCACTTTCGAAATTCTAGTGATGAAAGTTTTCTTCTCCACCAGGATTCGAACCTACGACTTCCAAGCCGAGGACTTGTTCTTTGGTAATGCGGAAAGTACGTTATATCTTGATACGTTACTGCTGTATCGCCTCATTACTTCATCCGCGCTAAATTGTCCACCTAGTTCACCAAAAGCCGTGCAATAAGTTGTACTAGCCAAGTACAATGGTTATGTGAGAATTTACATTTGTTTATAAGTACTTAGTGGCTTATTGACTCTGCATATTTATCAGTGGCAATGCCGTAGAAATAGGGATGGCGAGTTATCGTGGTTTTTATTCATCATAAATGTAGCCATGTCACTATCCTCTGTATCCTTTTCCCGTATAAAAGAGAGAGCAGTTTAACTTCGGTATTTATATCTGCATGGATAATTATACAAGGTAGACTGTAGTGTGGGTTGTATTTAACAGAAGGCAGGTTTCCTGGTAGCAAAGATATTGCGTTTGGCTTGGGGTTGAGCAAAGGTTTCCGCATGCTTTGGCGAGCAGTCGATCTCAGGCAGACGGTGCCCAGTCAGCAAGCAGATGGAACGGACCCAGTGGTCCGCCAATGACAGCGCGTCTTCCTCGTGGAAGTTGAAACCGGGGACCGTTAGGAAGTTAGGAAGCCATGTCAGGAGAGTTGGCGTAACCTTGGACCTGGCTGGACGTGTGTGGCAGTGGCTGCACAGTTTCTGCAATTTGCGGTAAGAAATACTTCGAATTTGATCATTTTAATGTCCTATAATGATTTGCGGATGGCGATAGTTGTGGTGATAGCAGGCAGAGAGGCTAGAGTCAATTCTTTATTAAAATTTCATCGAAAACTTATACGCAAAAAATCAAAAATGTTCAAATGTTTGTTAAGCTTATGGGACTTAACTACGGGGTCATCAGTCCCTAAACTTACAAACTACTTATGAACTACTTACGAACTAGGACGGCACAAATATCCATGCCCGAGGGGGGATTCGAACCCCCGACCGTAGTGGCCGTGCTGACCGTGACTGGAGCGCCTCAGTCACCTCGGCCACCGCGGCCGGCGAAAACTTATACGCACTTACGTGCTTGTTTAGTTTATCTATTCATTTAGTGTGGAGCTCAGGAGTTTATCTAGGCAATGAAGTGGTACTGTGAGCCATTCTGGTGGAGTTAAAAAAGCGAGGGGGACATGTTTTTGTATTGCCACTCACGTGGAACAAAGAAGTGTACCGAAAAAATAAATAAAGTGCTTGCTCCTTCGGAGCGTGCATCATTACGTGAATAGTAATGAGTAATAATGCGCCCTTTGCGGGTTTACCACCAACGTGGCTCGTCTGTGAACAAGCGAGTGAATTTGAATCAGTTTACTATGTCGCCTTAATGACCACCCTCCCGAGTTAGTACACTTATTTGAAATTATATTGTGTAATAATTAATAATTCTAAATATTTCTGGCCAATGTAGCGAGTTGTATCGTTGAGCATGACATCGTTTAGATTGTGTGTGTGAGTGGCGGCATGTGAAACGGAAATTCATGCCCTCCCTTTCCCAGTAGTGACACAGAATTCTTTCAAATATTCATTGAGATGTTTTCTTTCAGTAAGAGACCTACATTTTTACTAGTTGAATTTTTACGCATAACCCCTGCTGCTGGGCTTAACATATGTGTTTTTGTTAAATAAATTCACTTTTGCCGGCCGCGATGGCCGAGGGGACTGAGGCGCTCCAGTCACGGTCTACACGGCCACTACGGTCGGGGGTTCGAATCCCTCCTCTGGCATGGATATTTGTGCCGTCCTTAGTCTTAGTTAGTTCATAAGTAGTTTGTAAGTTAGGGACTGATGACCCCGTAGTTAAGTCCCATAAGCTGTATAAACATTTGAACATTTCGAATTCACTTTTGTTAAATATAACTAGCCAAGTTTTCGAGTATGTTATGAGATCCCAGCCTCCTATCCTCCTTATTATACTGTTAAGAAAATATCTGTTTCAAATAATTACTAAAAGAATTTTATAACTGTTGGGCACTTTCCCTAGGCGTTAAACATCGACGTATCCTTTCCCCACGAGCAAGTATATTGGTTTCAATTACAATAAAATTTGCGTTATCCGTTGCGTCGTAATTTGGACGCATGGAAGCCCTGGCTGTCAAAACGACAGTGCTCGGCTAGGCGCACGCCCAGAGGAAGTAAGGTAAAATTGAGGCGAAGTAAATAAAAAGGAGGGAATATCATATACGGGTACGTCACAATCTTACAGATGCACGTCTGGTAATTGACCTGTTTAAACCAATTATTTCAGATCACTTTTTTGATTATTCTTTTCTCCAGTACAGACCCGCCTCAGACTACGTCTTTTCTTATCATAGGAATACTATGCACAAAAGCTACCTGTTTCCTGTGTTGTCTGTCTTTAGTCATTTTCCCCCTTCTAGAATGTAGTCATAGACACTGCAGAGGTCGAAGACACACATTTCAGTGTACCGCACACTTTATTTACGTGTTTTGTGGATAGTCAAGGTAACGACTGTCGTTAGCAGAGTTATGGAATTTGCAGCACGCATGTGGAAGTGCGACGTAACTTCAGAGCCCTGTAGTCCCTTGCTGGTACTCACAGCTATTCATTCGAACGTGAAGCGTCAGATTCGTCGGCAGATGAGGAATCGTGACCAGCGTAGCGAGAGGAATGAAAAGCGGAGACCAGTATGTTGTTTGCCGAGAGGGCGGCGCAGGTTTTACAACCCAAAGCGACAAAAGCTGTAGCTTTACTGCACCGTATCCTCCCGACACAAACGCTGACAATAGCGCTCCGCGGCCGACGTCACTTGTTCGCGACGTTCGCTTACGTGTTCTGCTCCACGGTAAGAGGTTAAACAATATACACCAATCTACTTTTATGTAGCAATACTGGAGACCATATTCTCCTGTAGACTTTAAAAGCGATTAAAGTTTTGACAGGCGCCAAGTAACCATCGATTTTTGAACAATACTTGGCATTTGCTTAGCTGTGACCCTGGATAAAACTGTCAGCAACAATATTCCTATGAATTGTAATTATCAAGAGAGAAAGGAGTTTCGTCTCTCTGACATTTTTTTCATTTTCACCACAGATTCGTAAGGAAAATAGACGTAAATATTAATTTGCCAGTTAATTAGTTTTAAAGTAAATGACCATACCTTCTCCGAGGTATGTTCTTTTATTTGCAAAGTTATTTTCTGTGAAGGTTAATGTAGAAGAAGGAATCGGTGATTCTTACGCTGTAATGGAATATTATCACATAATAAGTCCAAATTCAAAATGAGGGTCGTCAATGAAAGTCAACAGGTAACAATGAACACTCGTAAAGCCAGAACATAACGGCAAGGAGAGTGACACTATTTATACAAATTTCAAAGTTTCCTGAATACACACATTTTACGAACGTATATACGTTAAGTACGATCCTTTGCAATAGTAATAAAATATAATTATGAACAAATGCATTTCGCTTTATTCCAAGTATTTTTGGTTGTATTGTTTTATTGTTAAGTCCTCTTTCTCATTACATTTTGGTTCACGGAACTAACAATGGCACTTTGGAAACAACGTAGTAATGTGAACATTTAGTGTTATTACAAGGACAATCTGTCACAATGCAATAAGTGAAAGAACGAAGATTATTGTCGGCATCCGGTCATAGAAACGGAGAACAAGCTCGAAAAAGCTATCAGGGATTTGGAAGGAAATCGGTGGCGCTCTTTTGAAAAGAACTATCCTGATATTTTGCTGGAGTGATTTAGGGAAACCACGGAATATCTAAATCAGGATGGCAACAGGCGGATTCGAACCGCCGTCCTTCCTAAGACAAGTCTAGTGACTTAATACTGCACCAGCTAGCTCGGTACAAGGTGTTACGAAGGGCGTCATGTACAAAAAATGACTGTGAAAGAAAGTGAAACTCGTTTGGTCTTATAGAAAGAAGTCTTATATGGGCTTGACATCATTTAAGCTGGGGACGTGATCTAATGTCTTGTACTAAGAGTCAGCGTAAACAGAAAAGCCAAAATCGCTTCTTAAAAGTTCTTTCATTGATAACGATTTTGACAAAACCATGTTGGAATCCTTAAGTAAGACATACACTACTAAAGGCAAGTAGGGGATCAGGTGACATATCATACATATGGAAACGTATGTTATTCAGATATTGGTTACAATCATAATTTTTCTACGATAGTTTGCTGCCTCATCATTTTACTTGACGTTTACGTGGCGTTTACTTAAAGCGAGTCATCATGGAGTTCCATAATCCTACATAAGTCATTCCCGTTGCCCTATAACATCGTTTGTGGTCAACGCGGACGGCCACTACAGTTGCACACATGCGTGACATAGACGGTATGATGTTCAATCTTCCATAAGTGCAATATCCAGCTCTGCAACCGTTGTGGCAGGTGATGTTCTGTCTTCAGTGCGTCTGCTAAGTGCATCCGTAACATCCTCAATCAGGTTTAAGTCCGGTGAACAAGCTGGCCATTGCGTTCGTTTAAATCCCTCAGCTTCAAGCATGTTGTCCACCAGTTCAACTCTGTGGGGACGAGCGTTATCGTTCAACAGAAGAAACCCATCTTCTATGGCGCCAGCTTAGGGCACAACTATATGTCGAAGGATCTTGTCTCTATACCTCTGAGCAGTTAAAGGGCCTTTATAATCAATATACAGGATCGTACATCCGCCACTACTGACTCCAGCAGACACTATTCGTCCACCACCTTGATATGAGCTGCAGCCACCTTCATTTTTGTTTGTACCGCTTCCATCTTTCAAAATGTTCAAATGTTCGTAAATCTAGGGGATTAACTCCTGTGGTTATCACTCCCTAGGCTTCCAAACTACTTAAACTAACCTGAGAACAACGAACACACATACACACACACACACACACACACATACAGGGATAACGCGAACTTCCGACGTGGAGCAACCGCGCAGTCAGCAGCAAGGCTACTTAGAGCGCTCGGCCATTCCACTGTGGCTTCCAAACTTCTTGTGGCTCTCCATGCCATAGCATTGCACTACCTGCTCACTACACATCTGAAGACAACTGCTTGTGTAATTCGTTTGGTAAACATGAGTCAACACCTATCCCATGTACAGCAACTGTCTGTTATTGCCACTGTCTCGGTTGCTATAATGTTGTTGTCTCCACTCCGTAGATCCGACATAAATACGTCAATCTTTTTTAGTTCTTTCTCCCGACGACTTAGATATGTCAACTGAACCCCTAATTGTTTTGGCCAGTGTGTAACCAGTTGCCTCAATGAATTAAACATGGTTGAGGAGAAGAATTGTGGTTCTCGGGACTGTGAATGGTTCACCAAATATTTAAGGCTGAAATTTGTTAATGTACAATACATCTACGATGCACTCTTCGTCAATTGTAGAGTAGTTCAATTCAGACATAGAGAGAGTTCTGAAAGTGTAATTGGCATTTCAGTACATTCGAAAACTTTACCTAGAATGAAACATATCCCATTCACAATACGATCAATGTAACTTTCTGTCTTAACTGTTATTGCAATATGATAGCTATGAATGGAGAAGATGTTAGTATATTCATAAGATTAAGAAAATTTGCTATATTCCTGCAACATATTTGCTTGCAGCCGATGTAGATTATGAATCAGTGGTAGACAACGATATTTTGAAAAAATATCTGATGTCTCGAATGCACTGACATGCAGGTTTCGTAATTATACTTCACTGTCCCAAGTACTTTTCCGCCTTTGGTATAGTCTGGAAAAGTTCTATATACTCTGTGTATCTACAATTTAGCTTGCTATGAGGAATAGCTGTTCCTTTAAATAAAAAATAAGTGTGAGGATGAATCCTAGACTCGTCAACAGTGTAACTTTGCCATTCCAAAACTCAATGAATGCAAATAACAATTCAAGGCAAGAATAATTGATCATAAATAATTTAGCAGAAAAGTATCTATTACGATGAAACTGGCAGGTGCCTGAAATTCCGCACCTACACTTCATTTTACGGTTCAGATTAGACAGGATAGGCTATTTTGTTAATGAAAAAGAGTACTTTACTGTTGTTATGCTACCGACGTGGAGAAGAAACGATCTAATGCGCGTGGCAAATGCGCACTGTGCCGATCGATGAGATGGTAGCTAACTACACCCTCCAATTACGGAATCCTACAAAAATTAACTGCCGCGGTGGAGTAGCCGAGCGGTCTAAGGCGTCTCGCTGCGGAGCGCGCGGTTGCTCGCCGTGGAGGTTCGAGTCCTCCCTGGGACATGGGTGTGTGTGTTGTCCTTAGGTTAGTTTACCTATGTTTAAGTAGTTAGTAAGCTACGAACTGATGACCACGCAGTTTGGACCGATAGATTTACAAACATTTGAATATTTTTGAAAAATTAACTCACTATTTATCATTCAGTAATTTCCTACTTGTCTTGATGTAGTTAAGACTCGTTATTCGTCCCTAGTCAACTTCTGATTGGCAAGGTACACTGACTATAAAAGTCAGTCTACCAGTGGGCCGCTCGCTGTCACTGTTAACTAAATATTATGGACTCGTAAGAACGACTGCTTGCCGCCCCGTAAGTGCGTTTGTTGCACAAGACGCGTTCAGCTCAAAACACTGGGCACCGCGCGTCTCTGCTCCTCCCACAGAAAATTCAAATGTGTGTTAAGCTTATGGGACTTAACTACGGGGTCATCAGTCCCTAAACTTACAAACTATTTATCAACTACCTTATACTAAAGACGGCACAAATATCCATGCCCGAGGGGGGATTCGAACCCCCGACCGTAGTGGCCGTGCAGACCGTGACTGGAGCGCCTCAGTCTCCTCGGCCACCGCGGCCGGCCCTCCCACAGAGCAATGCTTTCCACACAAGAGCGCTTTCTCACTGGTCGCAGCCGACAGCGAGAGAAGAGAATGCACAGTAACACGTTTACTTGCACATGTCTTACACGTTACTTTCTCAAGAACCGATGTTAGCTGCACGGCCTCTTCCTTCAACCAATGAGAAACGCTGTGAGAATTTTCGGCCAGTCTTCTCACACTAGTCGCGTCCAATGAAAAAATTCGTCTCATAAATACTATGGAAGCATTAAAAGTGTGGTAACATGTTGGAAAAATTGGTTCCACCCGCACATCTGCAGAACGCAGGTATGGGTCGTAAAAAGTCCTAAACAGGCAGTTATTCTCGTGGGACACCACATCAACTTAGTGTCTTAAAAGGGTACGCCCTCCACCAGGGTCGGTTTTTACACTGTCTCTTTTCAAATCCGCTCCCAGTTGGCACATTAAATCCAGAATGGCGTGAGAAATTTTAAATTTATGTCAATCTCTAATGCACATTGAGCATTAATTGCAATTATTTCTGCAACATCAGTAACTACTGTAGTTAATTACCATCTCAAATATTTCGTGTGAGGTATCAAATGAATCGGAAAAATGTGAACATTACTATGGCATACTCAGAAATGGAATGTAAGGAGTTCGATATTGCGTGACGACATACACATTGTTGAACTGTTTTAATGGTGACATTACAAATTATTTGTCATCTGAGACGAATACCTACAAAAACTAAATAATTTCTATCAAAGACCAAATTTACTATCATTTGTGACTGTCATAAACGTTATTAGCTAATAAATGGTAACTATAAACACACATTTATGACATATGAATCAAGAAACCTTGATGTTAATTCCTTACATTTTTTTAAAATACAATTACACGTCAAACTAAAGGTCATATGCATATTTTATGTGCTTATGTATGGTAACTTGGAACTAATGGATAGTATTAAGGCTTTTTGGGATATCGTATACAGAACATATCGTAAAAACTGCGTCGATTTGCTATGAATAGGATGTACCGATCAACACAGTTGTCACTTTTAAAAAAATTGATTTTTCTAGCACGTTGTGACATCTAATAAATACTTTGAAGAACTGGATTTTCTTCACAATATCCAAATAATGTAGAGATAACATCTGAGTCGTTTGATACTACCCATGATACAATTCTTTAAATGTAGCATTTTAGAACATATTGCTATCGCACGCTATATTGCACAGATGGATATGTTGAAAACCAAAAACGATATCATTTTGCTTTCTACTTTAAATAAATTTTCTATATGTTATCTGCATTTAATACTCAACTATGCATGACCTAAAAAGAACCATTCGAAAAATCTGTTCAATGTGTTCTTACCTCTGCGAAATCATAAAAATATTCTTCTATACTTGACTGTACTGGATTCTGCACATTAAATGTGATGAATAACGAAAATAGAATCAACCCTTCATCAATGGAAGATATGAATAAGCAGTATGCACAAAAATAAATATTTTTCGCCAAGTAGATTTTTTTTTAATCGGCTGGTTTCAGAGCGGCCTTAACACTGTCGTTCAGATTAGATTAGATAAGTTTATCGTTCCGTAGATCCATGTTGAGGAGATCCTCGTGGATGTGGAACATGTCAAAAAAGAAAATTTACAAGCTGAATAATAGATAATACTAATAATATAAATACAGATACATACATTTTTAAGTTTTTCTTTTAAGCTAATAATATAATAACACTAATATTGCATGAATACAGATACATACATCATTTGGTACAATTTAGAAATTCACTAATGGAGTAGAAGGAGTTGGCTCCTCTTAAACTGATCTTTATTTGTAGCTAAATTTTTTATACTTGATGGTAAATTATTGAAAATGTGTGTTCCTGAGTAGTGGACCATTTTTTGAACTAAAGTAAATGCTTTTAAGTCCTTGTGTAGATCATTTTTATTCCTAGTGTTGTATGTACGACCTGAGCTGTTTGTTGGGTAAAGGGATATATTATTTATGACAAATTTCATTAAGGAATAAATATACTGAGAGGCAGTAGTTAATATACCCAGTTCTTTGAAGATGCTTCTACAGGACGTCCGTGAATTTACTCCACAGCAGAATAAGCACTTTTGTTAGCGAATCATCACGGTTTTTATAGGTTTCATCTTGCTAACGGAGAAACATTATCAAAAACTGTAAAATGTCGTTTCTAGATAAATGTCTCTGGGTAGTGTGTTGTAAATATTTTAACTATTTTCAGTGGTTAATTGTTTAGATATATGTGACTCACGGTGCAAATAGGCTAAAAATAGACATTTGTGATTTTGTGAAAAATACGATCAGTTTTACCTTCTGGATCTCGGTAACGGATAAAGAAGTAAAAATAATTAAAAAGTATTTTGAGAATATCATCTTAATAACGTGGTACAAATTTCGACTATTTGAGATGAATAGAGATTATAGATTTGTCCACCCCAATAATTTGCGATTTTAGTACCCGGATTTTCATGATTTTCTTTGGAACCGCTTATGAATAATTGATGATTTGGTGATCCGTATAAAGCTCACCTTAGACCACACGCAATGCGCAAACAACACGTGATTTGCTCAATTTGGATGAGCTCCAGGAAGTGTGACTTGTTTAAAATGTTGGCGCTGCACAGCAGGACAGCTACAGCATTGCCATTCTTCTAATATGTATAGAAATGATCAGTAGGCCAACGGCTATCCAGAGCACTTCACTCCTTAAATCTGCAATGTATATAACGTGAGATATTGGTCTGTGAAAAATCGTGTTGTGGTATGTGCCATTTACCAACATATTAATGCCGTGCGTGGTATGGTTGTGGCAATATCGTTTGAAAAATGACCTTCGAAATGTCTGTCGCGTCTCACAACGTCTAATATCATGTTTTCCTTAAGTTACTAATCTGGCAGCAATATGCCGATTTTATAATTACAAAAGAAAAATGCATTTGAGAGCAACCAGATTACTACAGATGTTGCAACGACTGAGGACTGTCAGAAAATGTAACCTGTCTACCTTGAACCATACACTGCACTTAGCCAAGTATTGTAGGAGAGAAATGCAAATATGTAATGTCGGCAGTTCACTCGCAAAATGGTTGCCGCGGTATTTGTCAAAACTGTCCGGTTTACGACAGAGTGCGGTCAATAATTATGATTCTCTTAAGGGCGTGGCAGTTCTGAAGGCTTTGAATTAGCATCTGAAGATTTCTTTTAGCATAAAACCACTTTGTTCTTAACGTAAAGTCAAATACTGGCAGCGATCAATCTCGGCCATCTCTCAATGTCGGGCCTCCCTCAATTTCAGCCCCCTTCAATTTCGGTCCCCCTCAACCTCAGACCTCCTTCAGTTTCAGTTTGGGCCCATCCCTCAATCTCGGTGTCCCCAGTAGCTGCAGTTCTTGTGAAACCCTTAAACCGGCCTGGGTCTAACCATCTCCATTTGACCCAGCTTGCTAAAATCACATTTTTTTCTATGTTAAAGGGATCTACTGACTTTCAAATGTTTTTGTACAGTGATATTGAAATTTCGGTCTATCCACTTCTTTCGTAAAATAGCCTAGACATTGACATATTACACCTAAATCTTATTATTTATGGTTAAATATGACACCGAGACTACGCTAATTGGCTGAAACGTATCCATTGGTGATCTATTTTCAGTCGTACGGAAATCTTTGTAGAGATATAGATTTATACATGTTACGAAACAGTTCACCAATTACTCTGGTTTACGAGAGTTGAAGCCTCATAATAGTTAACCGACTCTTCTGCTGTTTTACAAATGAAGTATGAATATTATTAAGAAATTATATTAGTAGTAGATAAATTGCATTGTGTCTTGTGTAAGGCCAAACAATGTTATGGGCGACGCCAACAGTCACAATTCTCTTGTGCCTTTCACAGGTAGAAAATGACAAAACATATTGTTAATAGAAGGTGGTTTGCAAAGTATAGACTCCTAAATTACTAACTCAATGTTATTTCATGATTTGGCGAAGATGGAGACAATTAGCTATTTGAATACAACGAAGTGAATAATTTACAAAAGAAATCTTCAGTGCTCAATATCAGATTTTTTGACAACTACTCTCAACTTAAGACATCCTCAGATTCAAAAACATGCAGTGTGTAATCGCTAGATAAGTAGAAGAAATCTTGGCATTAAAGTAGTGTGTTATAGTGCACTACTGAAAACATAATTTTGTATCTTGCAATAATCTAAAATTTATTAATCATTGTATATATTTTGCCCTTGAAACTTCCGTATAAATAAATGGTAATTTTTACACCACTGAAAAGTGTGAAGACAAATATTTTGTATACAATCTTGTAGAGTTGTGCAAAAGTATGTAGTAATAATGTACCACCTGCTAAAGATGTACTATAGATATAAATTGAGCTATAGTATAGCGGAAGTCAGTGGAAGTGTTATGCTCATACAAGATTCTCAATATTCTCTCTCACTCATAGAAAATCTATTTTCACTAGATTGTAGTGTGCTACATATCATACGATACCGCATATTGAGTATATACACAATTATAAAATAGTGAATGGACGTAAGAATATTAGACATGATCCCATACTAAGGAGAAGAAATGACTAATGCAAGACCTTTAAGTGTATATGGAAGTGTATATTACAAATAATAAACTATAAATAGATAGACATAACATCATTCTCAAAAGGCCTTGCATAATATCTTTTATGGATATCAGTGGCCTGGGTAATTTATAAATTGTGCATACACATGTTTTTTACGTCTTACAGTCTGTGAGATATATATTACTAGTAAACGAAACACCTTAAAATAGTAAAAGAACTTTAGCAAACATAAAAAAACAGATTAGCCACCTTTTATTCGAAAATTACTAATATTAGTTTATTTTAAAAGGATAATGTCTTCCAATTAACTGATTTTTTTTGTTTGATGAAATACTAAAGACTGTGGTTTCAGTCTACCTGAATGACAAGATATTTTCTCCTTATCTAAAAATTATTCTTTATAAGCTTTGAAATATGTCTTCATATCTTCACCTAACGCAGGATTTTTCAGACGTCCGTCGGACCTTAAGGCACAGGAGCAACTATTGGTTAAGAGCTATTTCGATGACAGGGTGTAGCTGAAATTTTTCGCTTTCCCAGCTAACTTCTACAGCAGTTCACCGTGTGCAAGGCACGATTACAGTGGACTTCTGCAGATGTTGATACGGTTTAAAGCTGTCATAAATGATCAGCATAATGAAATTAGTTACACAACGTAATTGGCCACCTGCTGTCACAAAGTGTCAGTTGCCATATGCAGAGTGTGTTACATACTTCTAAAAAAAATCAAATGTTGATAATTCTGTAGGACTAAACTACTCTGGCCATAGGCCCCTAGACTTACAAACTTCTTAAACTTACACTAAGGACAACACATACACACATGCCTGTGAAAGGACTCGAACTTCCGACGTGTCGACCGCGCGAACCGAAACGTGACGCTCCAGAACACATCGCCATTCCCGGGTGGCTGCTTACTTCTAAATGAAAAATTGTCCCCAAATGCAAAGCTTTACAGAGAAGGCTGGATGATGATGCCCATAAGATGAATAATGATGTAAGTGAAATTAACGGGTTTTCAATTCGATACAGTCCGTTAAATGATAGCACACATCACTTTGAATCGATAAAAATACTGAAAATCTTTGCGTGATGTATCAGTCTGTCGCTGGCCTATTAAACCAAAGTTTTGCATAAAATGTGCTATTATCTCATCATTGACAGCTACGTAAAGGTTTTTGATATGATATGCAGCTTCACAAACTCATGCATAGCAAAAACGTTCTATCATGGAATGTTTTTGTGCCACAACAAAGTTTCAGTTAACTACAAAATAAATGAAGTTGTTGAGCCATTTCGCGATAGATACCTCGCGTCTGGCTTTTGAAGATTCTATCTTAGGCCTGAGAGCTTGACCGGCGATACACGACCTCTGGCGGGCGGGTGTGCGAGGAGTTTTGGTGCTGACATTGGGAGTGTGCGCATGTGGTGCGGAGGGAGTGTGTGGACAGGTCTCAATACGGAGGCGGAAGTAAACTGACGTGGTTGCGGACAGGGGACTTGATCTTCGCCGTTGAGCTGGGTCGTCGGCCCTGTCCGTGGTATCCTCTGTGATTGCCGTGTCGGTCTGTCGGACACGCGGTGCGTGTTCTGACAGTAGCCGGCCTCGGTGGCCGAGGTGACTGAGGCGCTCCAGTCACGGTCAGCACGGCCACTACGGTCGGGGGTTCGAATCCCCCCTCCGGCATGGATATTTGTGCCGTCCTAGTTCGTAAGTAGTTCATAAGTATTTGTAAGTTTAGGGACTGATGACCCCGTAGTTAAGTCCCATAAGCTTAACAAACATTTGAACATTTTCTGACAGTACGTTGAAGGCAACATGTTACAGGAACGGCCTGACGGGAAGAGAGCAATTCGAAGCGAATCGTCACTACAGAGAAAAGCCTTCCTTCCGTATCTTCTTACTGTCAAGCTGGGCAATAGCCTGTACTGAGATCTGCCCGCGCGCTCCCTCCGTACCTCATACGCAATCTCCCGTTGTCAGCACCAAAAGTGCTCGGACATCCGCCCTCCAGAGGTCGTGTATTACCTATCGGCCGAGCGAGGTGGCGCAGTGGTAAGACACTGGACTTGAATTCGGGAGGACGGTGGTTCAAATCCACCTCCGGCCATCCAGATTTAGGTTTTCCGTGATTTCCCTAAATCACTCTAGGCAAATGCCGGGATGGTTCCTTTCAAAGGGCACGGCCGCATTTCCTCCCCTAATCCTTCCCCAAACATCCGAGCGTATGCTCCGTCTCTAATGACCACGCTGTCGACGAGACGTTAAACCCTAAGCTTCCTTCCTTTCTTCCTTCCTATTACCTGTCAAGCTCTCAGGCCAAAGATAGAATTAGGGACAACTGGCGCAGGCCGAAGGCCAGCTTAGAGAGGCGGCGTGGTACAATGGCAGCCGGCGTCCCGGTATCGTAAAGGTGGGAGATCTGGTTTATACAGAATTTTGGGACACGAAGTGGTGGGAATAAGGATTCGGGCACGCTAGCGCCGCGTTTTACTAGTCCTTGGCGAGTCCTTGAGATGCCACACCCAGTCACTCTTTAGGTCAGAAATAAGGAGAGTGGGCTGAATCAAAGGCTGCACTAGACGCAAGTAAGAAGTGGAAGGGTGGACTAATTGTATTTATCCTTAGGCATTCTTACGTAAAGCCTTCCCCACGGGAGGTTAAGGTGGTGGGGGAGGCTGAGCCGGGGCCGCGGTGGAGTAGCCGAGTTGCTCTCGTCCCGTCTTCCCGTCAGGTCGTCCGCCTCGTTCATCGAAGTTGTTGCATCCAACGTACTGTCAGAACACGCACTGCGTGTCAGACAGACCAACACTGCAGCTACACAGGATAGCACGGACAGAGCCGACGACTGAGGTGAACGGCGAAGATCCAATCCCCGGTCCATCACGTCACTTCACTTCCGCCCCCATACGGAGACCTACCTGTGCACTCCTTCCGTGCCTCATGCGCACTCTCCCGTTGTCAGCACCAAAACTACTCGTACACCCTCCCGCCAGAGGTCGTGTATCACTGGTGTAGCTCTCAGGACAAAGGTAGCATCTTCAGGAGCCAGACGCGAGCTATCAACCGCGTAATGGCCCAGTTGCCTTCCCGATTAGTAAATTTTTCAGTGCCACTTAGTAATTAATAAAAGTATGTATTCACAAAAAACTATTCTTTGTTAGCTGAAGCAGAAAAATGTTGGTATTAGCAAGTGTGTAATGCTGGAAGTTTGTAAGTTTGTCAACTTCGTATAGAACCCATAATGAATTAAGTTTATGAAACGATTTATGGTGCAGAGTACTTCTTAGCGTTTCCTTGCTCCTTTCAGTCTTGAAATTTAAAGCATAAAAATGGAAATGCACTGAAACAGAACTCTTGCTAGCGTTGAACCCACAGATGAAACAGCCGCAGACGTAAAGAACATTTATGCTACCATTGTGAAAACAGATCTCTCATTTCGATTGTGATGGATAATTTAGAGATTTCTGATGTAAAAAGATGAAGTTTGTGGAATTTTCTCCATAGAATGACTTCCCTGGACTCGAAACCTTCAATCTAGTTCCCCAAAGTTGCACATTACGTACAAATCGAATAATTTATACGACTGAGAGTAAAATACGAAGTGAATTTAAGCGCTTAAATCTGAGCGCTCCGGTAGCTACAGAGTCCCCAAACATATTATGCGATGTTGACACTAATATTAGACACAAGACGTGATTCATATTATGGGGCATCAAATGTGACTTTGAAAGTAAGAATTTTCGAACTTAACGTAGTCTGACAAATGAAACCACTATTTCCAGCACACTTAGGAAAAAATATTAGGTGTAGCAGCACGAATTAGTAAAATTTCTTATGCTGGATCAATTAATTACTTTACCTTCAGTTGCATCTTTTAAGAATAGCATTACTTCTTTCTTTTTCCGTTTGGGTCGTCCAAGAACGAAGCACAAAATTTCAGTACTTCTTCCTTTGTTCTTCTCAATTTTTCCTCCAGCCTTCTTGCATCTTTTCGCTATGCGTCCTTTTTCTCTCTTCTGACCATTTACAGTAGATCCTGTCTTCTCCCTCGTGCCTTGGAATCCTTCCATTTTAACACATTTTTCTTATAAAGCTCTCTTTGTACTACATCTCTCCAAATCTGTCCTAATTGTTAGAATCGAAGGTATTGTTGACTTTTTTCTTGTCACAAAGATATTTAAAACTCTTTTTGGTTAATCTGTTGGATATCATTCTCTATATATGTCCAAAGATAGCAATAGACTGTTCTGCAGTGCTTTAGTTTTGTTTTCTATGTTTTGATAAACATACTCATTACTTCTTATTTTCCAAACGTCTGTTTTTTTAATTTTATTTTATTTTATGATTTTACTATTTTTTTTGTCGGACTAGTTTTGAATGATTCTTCTTTCTATGACTTCAAGTTTGTGCAGTTTGCAATTTAATGCCAAACATTCACTTACTTCAGGTCTTTCTGGATTTATTACTGCGTTATAAAGCTGTATTTACGAATTTTTAGACAGAGAACTTTTGTTGCAATGTTGCTCGTTATTCCATATGAAACAGCACTACCCCTTTTCTGTACGGTTAAATTTGTTTCAATGAGTTTTCCTTAATAACGGAGAATTATTTCATTTGAACACCCCACTGTAGGTGGATAACATAAAAAAAAGAACTTCTTATAAGCTGCTGGACATTGCGTTGTTGACGATGTCTTCTGCACTCCTCTAAATGGTACAATATATGTTGCAGGGTCATAGTAGAAAATAAAAAAAATACTTGATGAAACTGTTATGGAAACGACTTTATTTCCAGCTCAATAAAACATTTCAAACACAGACATTTGTGACACCATGTCCGAAAATAACCTCCAGCAGCAGATTACAAAGCTGCTCACAGCTTCACAAACAAGTACAAAGTGAAGTAACATGGCTTCTACATTAAGCTCCTCCAGCGAAACTGCTTAATAAGATTAATGACAATGTTTTGCAGTTCTCAATTAAATAACACATTAATTTTTGAAGTAGGTCAAAATATGTGAATTAAAATATTACATTTAGGTTTTAACTATTAAGCTCAATGTGTGTATGTGTTTCTTGAAATTTTCAATTAACATAATACGCAAAATAAAATATGTTTTGACTCATATTAAACTTACTCAATTTATTAAATGTATTTGTGATTTCGAAGAGCACACATATGTTTTGACAATATTGTTTAGGTCCATTATTATTTAGACTCGTAATTTTAGTGTATTTCAATTTGTGGTTTAATTTTTTATAAATATGAATTTGTTTAATATCATAGTACTTTTCTTAGTTTCGGCAATAATTTCTTAGTAGCAGCCAGATAGATGAAATGAGTGACAAAACTGTAATATATATTTGATTTAGAATCCAGTAATATATAAAACATGGTCTGCCCTAATTTATTTAAACACAAGGTAAGTATGTAATAATGTTATGCAATAGTTACAACATGTAATGTTGTTTCATTTATATTAATACATGAATTAATGGGAACAGCAGATTCCTAAACTATGTGTAATTTATTTCTAATGGTTGTAATTGTTATTTACGAAAGTTTGAAAACTTAATATTACGTAATGAGACGGTGAATATTAATAAGTCATTTAAATAAATTTTACAGTACTATGCTCATACATGTATCTGTATGTGAAACATAGTATCTTACACAGGGTATGAGAATATTACATAATACAGGACTGGTGGTAAACTTTATTTAAGGTTTCTAAAAGATTGTGTCTGTGATGTTGGCAATGGATTTGTAAGGAGTGCGCAGTATATTAGAAATGTTTCACATAGGCTCTCTCCACTTTATATACTCTTTATAAATTGCTATTTTCTTTTTTGCGATATCATACCTCTAGCGACTAATGAAAAATATTTATTGTGGTCAGCTATTACGTTTCTTTCCATCTCAGTTTTATACTTTGGGTAAACAATATACATGTTATCGTCTTTTTATTTCTAGAAATTTAGTCTGAAAAATAAAGTATAAGGACTATGGCTTTAATTTTGTACAATCAAATATTAGAACTCTGTTCCTCTAACCATTAAATCAATACAGACATTCGTAACAGTTATTTCTATGAGTATTTGATTTCAAACGCGATTTTAAGATTAATTTGATGGTTTCAACTTCATTCCAAATCAAGCTAGAATATTATTTCAAGATGTAAAAGGTAAATATGAGTAAATCCGGAAAAAAAGTTGTTTGTAATATTTGATATTTATTTATCATTTTTGTTTTCACAGTTGACACGGAGCCTGTATGAATATACTCCTAATTGTCTTATAGCACGTGTGTGGCATACTTAATTTAGTAGCTTTCAATGATAATGGAACAATCATTCAGGTCCATCATCTGTGTCTTAAAGAAATCCATCTTTAGCAAATATGCAATAGGATATCATAGAGTAATATCAGATATCTCATTTATCCTGAATAAAAAACTCTTCATCTCTCTGACATCTCATTTTTTTATATCCAATATTGTTGTCACTGCGATTTCAGCCATATCTGTAATAAAGTGTGTAAAGTAAGACAAGTAGTCTTGCAAGCTACTTTTGGACACATTCTCCGAAAACTGTCTTGAGCAGTTAAACCGGCAACCCACGCGCAATGGAAATATTCTAGACCTTATAGCCACAAACAGGCCTGACCTTATTAACGATGTCTGTGTAGAGACAGGAATTAGTGATCATGATATCGTCATAGCGTCGATGGTGACCAAAGTTCATAAACCAGTCAAGAAGGCTAGGAGCGTGTTTTTGTTGGGAAAAGCCGACAAGCAAATGTTACGATCGCACTTAGAAAATGAATGGGCATCGTTTAATTCTGGGACTATGGATGTAGAGGAATTGTGGACTAAATTTAAGTGCATTGTTAATGAAGGGTTAGAGAAATATGTGCCAGTAAAGACGATTAAGGATGGAAAATATCCACCGTGGTATAATAATAATGTTAGAAAGCTGCTGAGAAAGCAAAGGCTGTTGCACTCTCGACTCAAAAAAGAACACGCAAATGATGACAGGCAAAAGTTAGTAGAGATTCGTGCGTCTATAAAAAGATCGATGCGTGAAGCATACAATAATTATCACAGCCATACCTTAGCAAAAGATCTTTCCGAGAACCCGAAAAAATTCTGGTCCTATGTAAAATCGATAAGCGGGTCAAAGCCCACTGTCCAGTCACTAGTTGATCATTCCGGGGCAGTAATAGAAGAAAGCAAACGGAAAGCTGAAGTTCTAAATTTAACCTTTAAGAAATCTTTCACGCAGGAGGACCGCACAAATATACCATCATTTGATCAACGTACTAATTCCGAAATCGGGGACATAGCAATAGGTATTTCCGGCGTAGAGAAGCAGCTGAGAGAGCTAAATACGAAAAAGTCTGCTGGTCCGGATGGAATACCAGTTCGGTTTTACAAAGACTATTCTGCGGCATTGGCCCCCTACTTAGCTTGCATTTATAGCGAATCTTTAATTCAGCGCAAAGTTCCTAGTGATTGGAAAAAAGCGCAGGTGACTCCCGTGTATAAGAAAGGAAAGAGAACTGACCCATACAATTACAGGCCAATATCGTTGACATCGGTTTCATGTAGAATTTTGGAGCGTATTCTCAGTTCGAATATAGTAAATTTCCTTGAAACGGAAAAGCTTCTTTCCATGAATCAGCACGGGTTTAGGAAACATCGTTCATGTGAAACTCAGCTTGCCCTTTTCTCACATGACATCTTGCGAGCCATGCACGAAGGGCAACAGGCGGATTGTGTTTTTCTCGACTTCAAAAAGGCGTTCGACACGGTGCCACACTGCAGACTGCTAACGAAGATACGAGCTTACGGAATAGGTTCACAGATTTGTGACTGGCTGGAAGACTTCCTAAGTAATAGAACGCAGTACGTTGTTCTCGACGGCGAGTGTTCATTAGAGACGAGTGTATCGTCAGGCGTGCCCCAGGGGAGTGTGATAGGACCGCTATTATTTTCTATCTATATAAATGATCTGATGGACAGAGTAAGTTGTAATTTGCGGCTGTTTGCTGATGATGCTGTGGTGTATGGGAGGGTGTCGTCTGTAACTGACTGTAATAGCATACAGGTTGACTTAGACAAAATTTCTAGTTGGTGCGAAGAATGGCAGCTAGCTCTCAATGTGGAAAAATGTAAGGTGATGCGCATGAGTAGAAAAAACAATCCCATAATGTTCGAATACAGCATTAGTAGTGAGATTCTTGATGCTGTCGCGTCGTTCAAATATCTAGGCGTAAAATTTCAGAGCGATATGAAATGGAACGAGCATGTAAGGACAGTTGTGAGTAAGGCGGACAGCCGATATCGGTTTATTGGGAGAATTTTGGGAAGATGTACTTCACCTGTAAAGGAGACCGCGTATAAAACGCTTGTACGACCACGTCTTGAGTATTGCTCAAGTATTTGGGACCCGCAGCAGATCGGTTTGAAGGAAGACATAGAGGCGGTTCAGAGGCAAGCAGCTAGATTTGTTACCGGTAGGTTCGACCAATGCGCGAGTGTCATGGAAATGCTCCGGCAACTCAATTGGGGATCGCTGGAAGAAAGACGACGTTCTTTTCGTGAATTTCTGTTAAGTAAATTTAGAGGGCCGGAATTTGAAGCTGAGTGTAGTACGATCTTGCTGCAGCCTACTTACATTTCGCGCAAAGATCACAAAGACAAGATAAGAGAAATTAGGGCTCGTACGGAGGCATATAGGCATTCTTTTTTTCCTCGTTCAATTTGGGAGTGGAATAGGAAAGGAAATGCCTAGTAGTGGTACAGTGTACCCTCCGCCACGCACCTTACGGTGAATTGCGGAGTATGTATGTAGATGTAGATGTAATAAAGAAATCCTTAACACATGGGAAATAGATGCTTATCTCACGTTTGCTGAGTCAATATTATGCATGCTCTGTCGGTCGTCACACCCTAACATATGTTTATTCTGCTATTGCGAAATGGTTCAAATTTTCTGCCATTTTGTCCACATTGGCCTAATTTCGTTTTGCTTAATATACATGATGAATCTCATTATGTGCAATAAGAAGATGGCATGTTTTTATGCGGAAACTGGTCATAAAAAAACTGCTATATTTCCGTCACCATTCAACAGTCTTATATACGAGGTGAGACTGAGATATCTCGTATAATGTCATCTATACTAGACCTGATCATATGTATACTTCAACTCATAGACACAGACAGTTCTTTAAACCAGTGAGCCAGTCTTTACCCCTACTTCTGTGACGACGTTTCCTACATCACTATCCAGTAGCTACTTACATAAATCAACGACTTACAAAAATAACAAGACAATATAGTAATTATAACACACAGCGATTCTGTGCTCAGAATGGGTTAGTTATGTGCTTTCCAATATATTTTATCATTTTTACAGTGAAGTTAATAGTCGATCGAGTACCAATTCCAGTTGTATGAGTGACTTAGCGATATGCTGCAATTTCGCACTGGTAGTACTACATATCTAGGGCCAGATTAGTTCCCTGTTTAGTAGTCTTGTATTCTCTTGCCTTTTTATCGTATCTATACCGCGTAGGCAGTTGTCCTCATCGGCGAGCCGTCATCGGAGACCAGGGTATCGTCAGGGGTGCCCCAGGGATACGTGATAGGACCGCTATTATTTTCTATCTATATAGGTTGTATGCCAGACATAGTTAATTGCAATCTGTGGCTGTTTGTTTACTGACGATGCTGTAATGAGCATGAGGGTGTCGTCATTGAATGACTATAGTAGGATGCAGGATCACTTGGACAAAATTTCTAGGCGGTGTGCGGAATGACAACTAGCTCTAAATGTAGAAAAATGTAAGAAGATGCAGATGAGTAGGAGAAACTAAACCGTATGTTCTAAGACAGCGTTAGTAGTGTACTGAGTGTACTGCTTGACAGTGTCGCATCAATTAAATATCTAAGCTTAGCGCTGTACATCGATATGAAACGGAACGAGCATATAAAGACAGGCAAATGGTCGACTTCGGTTAATAAGTAGAATTTTGGGAAGTTGTGATTCGCCTGTAAAGGAGACACATATAAAATGCTTATACGACCCCGTCTTGAGTATTGCTCAAGTGTTTGGGATCCCCACCAGATCGGTTGAACGGAGGTCATAGAGGCAGTCCCGAGGCTGACTAGGTTTGTTTCTGGTAGATTGGATCAATGCGGCAGTGTTCCTGAAATGCTTCGGGACTTCAACTAGAAGTCGCTGACGGGACGGCCACGTTCTTTTTGAGAAACACTGTTGAAGAAGTTTAGAGGGCCGGAATTTTAGGCGGATTGTAGAACGATTTTACTGACACCAACCAACATTTCGCGTAAAGACCAGAAAGGTGAGATCACAGAGATTAGGGCTCATACTGGTGCATAAAAGCATTCGTTTTTCCTTCGTTCTATATGGGAGTGGAACAAGAAAGCTCGTAACTAGTAGTGGTACTGAGCATCTTCTGCCGCTCTCCTTCTGGTGGATTGCGCAGTATGTATGTAGATGTAGAACAATATACGAAAGTCTTCCTCGTGAACCGGTTTATTTATTATTGAGAATCGTATGAAAATCTCTACAGCAGATCCTGAGATTAGCTCTTACAAAATGGCTGAAAACATATGGGGTACTTTCAGTTATATAACTTAGATTACATATTCACTGCTTTGTAATATTTCATTTTAGTCCTGATATTAATCTTTACGTAGAGGTTCATACACAAAACAATTATCTCAACTTCCTGAACGAATAATACTTACTTATGTGTAAGTGACTTGCATATCCGTATGATACAGGTATTGCTTCTGCACAACACTCATGTGTCTCTCGCAGTCCTATGTTTGTCTGGCAGAATGTTCAAGTTATATACACTACCGCTCATTAATTTCAATACACCCTGGTATTTCAGATTTACAATACAAATCAAACGTTTTTTCTCACAAAACATTATTATATTAACTGACACATATTTAATTCAAACACAATCATTATATTTTATTTTCATCAAAGTATCCCACTTTGGATTTAACGACTGCCTCACAAACTCGAGACATGCAGTCAATCAGTTTTTGTATGTATCGTGACTCTATATGATTCCACCCAACTTTAACAATAATCCAGAGATGTTCCTTGCTGGATGTATTAACTTCTCTGATACGTCTGTCCACTTCAGCCCACACCATTTCAATGGGATTACAGTCGGGGCTTTGGGACTGCCATACCATATCTTTCAGTAGTTTCTGTTTTTCCTTTGAGGCAATGTAGTTCCTACAGTATGCCGACCGATGTTTTGGGTTATTATCCTGTTGTAATGTGAACCCTTTCCCTATTAAGCACAATACACTTGATATTGCATGATTTTTAAGTATGCAGTGGTACTGCTTCTGATCCATACATCCTTCTATTTTCACAATGTCACCAACTCTATCTCCGGCAAAACATCCCCAAACCATTTAAGAACCTCCACTGTGTTTAACTGTTGGTAGAACAAACTGCTGGGCTACCCTTTCCCCTACAAATCGGCGAACAAATGTTCTCCTTCTGGTTCAAAAAATCTCGAACTTCGATTCGACGGTGAATAACACCTTTGTCCACTCTTCGATATCCAATTACGATGTTTTCTAACCCATTCAAGTCTCTTCTATTTATTTATGGAGCTTAGAATGGGTTTTCTTGCTGTGACAAAACCTTTCAAGGCGGCTTCAGTTAGTCTCCTTTTTACTATTGCAACAGATATTGTTGTCGTGTTCATTCCTACCAATTCTGAACGAATTTGGGACGCTGTTTTGAATCTATTTCTTTTACTGGTAATTCTGATTTATTTCTAATCACTTCTAGTTATTTTACGAGGTCGTTCTGGTCGTAGTATGTCCGTATTGCTACCTGTTGTCTGTCGGCGAAGGGTGTACTGCACTCCCCCTATAGACACACTACACTGTTTCACAATTTGGCGAATAGAAAACTGCTTGGCTAAGTGCTACAATTGCAGCACGTTTTTCTATGGATATCTCCACTCGTGAAGTCATACGAGCGATGTCTACACCTCAACTGTCACGAATGAACTGACATGCAGCAACCAGATGTTATGTATCGTAGCAGTGCTTGACGTTCGCTACGGACACCACATCACTACAGTCAACAACATAGGTGCAGCAAATGAGGAATCCCTCGGCAAATAGGTAAACAAACGTATCAGATAGCTACATAACGTTTATGTACACAACATTGTTTGTTAGATACTATTTATCTCGATGACCACAAAGAAAAATCATGACATCTGTTGTACAATCACAATCATAATATTTCACTTTCATCAAAGTATCCTCCTTTAGATTTAATGACTGCCTCACAAACTTGAGGCATGCAGTCAATCAGTTTTTGTGTGTATCGTGAATCTATATGATTCCACCCATCTTTAACAATATTCCATTGATGTTCCTTGCTGGATATATTAACTTCACTGATACGTCTGCTTCCTCAACGGTAACCACGGTATTAGATCTTATATACAGAGAACTGGATGTCAATTATTGGGTTATTGAAATTTATGTTTGCAGAAATAACAGTCTAATCTAAAGATCTGCTTGGCCCTTTGTGCTAAAGATTTCTCAATTGGTAGTCAAATATAATTTGCCTCGTTTTCCCTTCAGAATACCAGAAAGATGACGTCGCTCCAAACACAGAGATTAATTGCCTTCGTGGAGAGTATATACTAATTTCTGTTCCTCGCCCATGGATATCTTTTATTTCATTTTGATGAAATGTAATTTACATTTATACTTCTTTGCATAATAAAACCTCGCGGCCCCGGCCTCCTTACAGCAAGAGATCCTTCAATTAAAGTAGCTTACGGAAACTTTATTTAAAGCGCCTGAGAATTTAGAGACAGGATTTTTCTTCTGAACCGCTATTAATTTCATCATCTGGCTGGCAGAATTAATTCTCGTAGCATTCAAAATGACATTCATATTTTCTGCTCGTAAGCAGATAATCTTCATCTTCAGAAGAAGCCTGACCATCAATCAGCACGTCTCAACAGAAGTATAACTGCAGTGTACTGGTTCTGTATTCAACAGGAATGTGTACATTAGTCACGCATTCATCTGCTGTGACAAAACGGCAGTAACAGAATTTCATACAGTAACAATGATATCAGTAAGGAACTACTTTATGGAAAATTATCGACTGAAATAGTACCATACTATACAGAAAATTATTTAAAAACGCAACAAAAACTATTGGGAAGTCAGGAGAACCTATCATAGCTACAGAATTACTTACAGTAAAAGAGAGAGAGAAGTTGTGGTTGTTGTGGTCAGTACGAAGGCTGGATTGATACTGTTTTCAACACTGCTTTTTACTGTGCAGGCCTCTTCATTTCTGAATAGGAAATGAAACCCACATCCATTTGAACCAGCCAAATGCATTCGTCTCTTCGTCTCCCTGTGTTATTTGTCCACCGACCATTCAGTCTCCTCTCCCTCCCTCCATCCACACACAATTTCCTCCAGTACTAAATTCACGATTCATTGATGTCTCATAGAATATCCTAGCATCTGAATCCTTGTTTTAGTCAAGATTGTAAAGAAACTGTTTTCATTATTTATGTGATCTACCCATCCAATTCTGAATATTCTTCTGTAGCACCAATTTTCAAAAGTTCCTATCCTCTTCTGTTATTAAGTGCTTATCGTTCACGTTTAACACCCGTACACGTCAACACTCCAGAGCAATGTCTTCAGAAAAGCTTTCTATTAATTTTCGATATTAACAAATATTTCTTCTTCAGGAAAGCATTTCTTCCCAGCCACGCCACTGTCTGTGGCGCCTGGCTCTGTCAGGTGCTTTGATCGACGAGGACTGTTGTCGCCTTGATGTTTTGTGTGAAGTGTTCTGACAGCCGGGGTTGTTGATTGTATTGGCGAGCCCCTGGTTTTATGTTTTAACTGTAAGTATATTTCTATTCCATCTTTGTCCAGATAGGCTTATTCTGGTTTGTCACTGGTTTATATTCTGGTGTTTCTTTTTTTATTCAGGCATTTGACCCGAAGATGCGACTTGAAGTCGCGAAACCAGTCGTATTTTTAAAAAAAGTAAAACAGCTGAAGCGGACCCTTTTATTAAAGATGTATCATCTTAGCTGTGGATGTCCGTCAACAAAGGTTTTATGTTTCTTCCCATTGCCATTCCGCATTTTACATCTTCTGTACAGCGATTATAAGATATTATTTTACTGCCTCAGTAGCAGAACTCATACACTACCACTGTCTCGTTTCCTAATCGTATTAATTCGACTTCATTTTATGACCCTTCTTTTGCTCTTTTCCATGTTCATCTCATACTCTCCTTTCAGGACACTGTCCATTCCATTGAGTTACTCTTGTACATTTTTTCTGTCTCTGAAAGAATTATAGCGTTTTTGGCAAACCGGATAGTAGTTATATTTTCTCCCTGAACTTAAATTCCGTTTCCAAATTGTCCCTTGCTTTTGTTCACAGGTTCTTCAAAGCATAGACTGGGTAACTTTGTGGAAAGGCTACAACACTGTACTATTTTCTTTTGAACCAATACGTTCATTTCATTCCCTTCAACTCTTGTCTGGTCTCTGCAAAAGTTGTATATAATTTTTCGTTCCTGTTGTTTAGCACTGCTATCTTCAGAATTGTAAACAGTGTATTGCAGTCAACATTGTGAAATCCTTTATCCATATCTACAAAAGCTATAAACGTAAGTGTACCTTTCTGTAACTTACCTTGTAAGATTAGTCGCAAGGTTAATATTGCCCCTTGTGTTCCTACATTCCTTTTAATTCAAAATTATATTACCAGAAGTCGGCTTGTCTAGATTTTTTCATTCTTCTGTAAATAAATAGTGTCAGTAATTTGCAACTATGACTTAATTAACTGATATTTCTGTAATTTTCACATCTTTCTGCACCTGCTTTCTTTCAAATAGTAATTAATATATTTTTCATAATGTCTGAGGTTTTTCGATTGACTAGTACATCGTGTACATCACATGGTATACTGGTATCATGGCTGGCTTTCCAAAGGCCTTTAGTGGCTCTAGGGGTCTTCTTTGGAGTGAGATCTTTCAGTGCTCTGTAAAGTTTTCAAATTCTTCTCGCGTTATCGTATCTCTAAGGTCACTTTTATATACTTCCTGTTTGGTTTTGCGACATAGCGGATACATTCTCTGTATGTCACATAACTACTGAAATTTCTGGAATTGTATGGGAGGCAGAACGACACTTCTAGAAACGCACAAGGTCCGCAACATCCGTTTACGAGGGGCAGGCGAGAGATCAGGTAGCTTGGATTAGGCCCAGCAACCGCTTAAGACAGGGTAAGGCCCTGATGGACAATGGAAAGCCGCCGAAATGGGTAAACTAGGGAAGCTGAGGCGACAGGGAGATTTCGTAATGGACGCTCTAGCGGATGAATGACAGTTGGACACTCTCTTAACTTTGAAATAAATAATAAATCACAGACTTCAGTTCCTATCAATTCTGAAGGCATTTTTGATGTTAGATAAATTAGACACAGCCCATGAACCTAAAATATTTTTTTAACATTTCTTAAATAGAAAAGTTAATGTTCACAGTACCTGAATACAGGAAAATTAAACTTAAAATGGCCAACTTTTGAATGGATCATGCGCTTTCAATAAACGTTGTCTTCGATGATTGCTTATTACCTCAAGCTATTATCTTGAAACCAACGTATATTTTTATTTAAGGGTTTTAGACACTAGTTATCTCAGTTTCTGATGGAAATGTAGTCATACCTGATCACACAAGTAAATCAGCAGTTTCAAACAACTTAATATAATCCTTTGTTCTTATGTCAGTGTAATTGTTTAATGAATAATCATCTGTTTCGCCAGTAAATTTACGTAAATATTCTGTAGAATGATCAGTCAAGCTCATGTAGGCTCGCTTGTTTATTTATTTATTTTATACATTATTTGTAGTGCTGATAAAAAGTCCCAAGGTGATTGAATGTTTACAATTTTCCACTTAATATTGTCATGAAGTTAAGATAGAGAGGAAGTGGTCGAAAATAAGACAAAACAAATATTTCATTTTTAGGACTCTGCTACTATTGAAGGGAATGGCGATCTGCGAATGAGAGAGTGGCCAGGGCAGAAAACTGAGATGGCCAAGTAAACTGCTAGGATTGTTGGTGTGGTGAGCTTGTAGTGGCTGTAGCAACACTTTATGTTTCGCCTTGGCAGGAGGACTTGCCAGGGTACCTTAGGTAATTGGATTGGGACAGTGTTAGTATCTGCGCCGCAAAAGCCTCTTGTTGGGAGTTTATCTTCGAAAAGGGCTAATGATGGCCAGTTTAAGAACTTAAATTTTTCCGAAACCATTACGAAATTGTAAATGAAGAGCAAACATGATTCTGTACATTAATTTAAGAGTGTTATTATGTTATTCGTTGCACTAAGATTAGAACTACTGTGAGCTGCAATTATTACGTATTGTTTAATCGCGAAATGGATTTAGTGTCTGAGCATCGTCGAGGATTACATAGTTGGGAACTTCGCTAACACCCTCATAATGCAGTTAACGCATTACAACATTTAAAAAATACTATAGGAGGGTTGCTAACCGGTCCTATATCATTTTCTTTCCTCCTACATGCAGCCGTGGGTGACGCACAATAGTTTGTTACTGTCGTACAAACACAGTGTATGCGAGGGTTGTAGTTATTCACCACTGCACTGTGTGAAGAGTAAAAATTCTAAAGTTCACCAACCTGACGTCTTCTCTAGTTCTCGCCCCCACGCAAATGCTAACACACAGGTCAGAGTTCATAAAGTGAGGCAGAAGTAGTGGCAGGAACTCATCTAATTACGAAATAATCCTTAAGTTCTTGGGCTGCCAGCTAATTTACTTAAATAATGTAGAAAACTAGCAAACCGCATAACAATATACACTTGATACACATTGTCTTAACTGGAAGTCCAATATTGTCAATTCGCATTGTTCTAAAATGATCAATCCATGTCTCATGAGTGCCTACATATGCCAGAGCTACATGTTACTCCCATGAGTGCATGTTCTGAACTGAAGTGTGGCGGCTCGGTGCAAGGCTACCTTCACTCCGCAATATGGCGTGCAAACATGGCCGCCGTGCATCTTCCGTCTTTAATTAATTATTTTGTTTATTAATTTTGCAAGAGTTAATATCTGTTATCTAGTCAGGCATAGCTTGTCTTTTAGAGTTTTCCTAAGTTGAGTTTGACAGGGAATAAATAATTAGTTTATTAAGTATTGATAAAAATATGATCGCATTATGGCGCGTGACCGTCAGCCAATCGGCGTTCAGTGCCTGCCACTCGTGGATTTCCCTAGAAATCGGGGAAACTCGCCAAAACTCTTTCCCATGGGATCCCGACCTACTGGTGGCACCTGTTATGCTACTCACACTACCTCTATCAATCTGTCAGTTACTGGTTCTAACCTGCTGTACCACAGCAATTATCAAACCTTAATATGATAGCTGTAAGGAAGAAATACACGGTGATCAATCCTCAGTGCAACCGCATTTGCGGCGTGCGACTTGCCGGTGACGGCATCTGCGGCGTCCGCTTAGCGGCCCACCCGGCGTCTGCACTAAATTTAATATGGGTTGGCGCGCAAGTTATTTTTGACAAACACAACCCAAACACTTAGAAAGAAAAGGTTATTACGCACCTGTATTACGCAAGGAGGTGCAGGAACTGCCTCCCTTCGTTGTTCAAGTTGCTCATTACACTCATGGATTCTGAAAAAGGTGCATGACGGAGAAATTGTCCCGAACTTAACTTACTTTTTGGACGAATCATGACTCCACATAAGTGGGTATGTTAATTCGCAAAATAATCATTACTGGAGTTCGGAAAAGCCTTACTTAATTCACGAGCAGCCCCTGCACGATCAAGAACTAGGGGTGTGGTGCGCTGTTAGCGGCGAGAGAATAATAGGCCCTCCATTTTTTTCAGTAAAAAATAGCGACAGGTATGTTAAAAACATATTGCTGCCTTTTTTTGCCCAATTAACTGAGAGTCAGAAAGACTCGGCGACGGCACATACAGCCAACTTATCATTACGGGAAACTGGTGATGTGTTCTGTGAAAGAATTCTCATTAAGAATATTTGGCCACCTCGTTCTCCCTATTTAACCCCGTACGATTTTTATCTGTGGACAGCATTAAAAGAGAAAGTGTACAAATCAAATCCCCACACTTTAGATTAACTAAAACAAACATTCGCCATGAAATCACTGCAATTTATGAGAGGGAACTTCAGAGTGTAATGAGCAAATTCCCCAGAAGGTGTGAGAAATGCTTGAACAACGAAGAGAGGCAGTTCCAGCGACTCCTTGCTTAATGCAGGTGAGTAATAAACTTTTCTTTCTAAGTGTTTGTGCTTTGTATGTCAGTAATAACTTGCACGCCAACCCATATTAAATTTAGTGCGGGCTCCTAGTGGGCCGCTGAGCGGACACAGCAGCTACCGTCGCTGGCAAGTCGCACGCCGCAAAGGCGGTTGTGTTGAGCATTGATCACCGTGTATTACACATCCCCTTCCTTCCAAAATTTTCCAAAATTGGAGGTTCTCGAAGACAACTAACAATTTGGAAAAACCTAAATTTTGTTCTCAAATTTATAGAATCTTTAAATCCCTCAAATGCCTCGCTATGTCCTCTTAACCTGGAAATTTAATCTGTTTTACATCTTCAAAATATTACGAAAATTTTATCTGTTTCAGTTCTTAACATTTTCAACTACTATCCTGCAAAGAAGTAATTAATTGTTACGATAGCACATACAAACATACTCTACATACATTATTCTACAAGTTTCAATGTACATAGATAAACATAATTCATATACATAGATACACACATGACTGTCAGCACATTGCTGACTTTTGGCTAGACTGCCACATTGACATATTATAAAGATAATTATTTATCACCAGAGTCACATGACTCTCAAATGCATTTGCTCTATGATATGTCGTCCGAATAAAACTTTTCATACACCCTATATGATTACACACAATTCGGCACATTGCTGTCCGCAACAATTTTATTCTGGTATACCCACCAAAATTCGGTACTTCGCCGTCCACAACTTAAGTCACGTATTAAACAATTACACACAGTGCTACGCCGTTCAAATTTTAGAAATACCCCACATTACTTCATTCAAATAAAATATTTTATATATATATCACTTGGCATTCTTTGCTATTAGTTTCACAAACACTCACTGCTAAACACTGTAGTTTTTACAGTTCTAATCTGTCTACCATTTTACAGTACAAGAAATGTTGCGTTGCGCATCATAATATATAAATGTTACATTAATTTAAATATTACAAAATTTTATCACAACAGATAAATACAAAAATATCATCTAATACGTACGTGAAATACAAAAACCTACACTAATTCAAAAAGAATGTCAAATTAGTTTAAATATTATTACACACACAAAACTCACATAATCAGTCATCGTATGTGGTATTAGCATTAGTGTCGACACATACATGAAATATCAAGATACATGGTATACCTTAAATGTTGATTCATGAATGAAATACATGTATATGATAGGTGACCAATGTTGACTGGTTTTAAAGGTAATTTAAGTTCGTTGCCGTATCTTTATTTATGTTTGTGTTTTTGTACCCTCCAGGCATGGACCTACTTGCTTATAGGCTTGCGCTGGCACCACTTTTTCCTACCCCTTCCACTACCGTGTGTACGGCGTCCGGCCTACTGCAATATTGGCGTAATGCCAGTAGTAATTCTTATCACACTTTCTTTACTGTTATGGTTCTATAATCTTATTTTCATACAGGCAAAAAAATACGTTTCATCACATATTGTGAGCATGCGAACGTTGTTATTTTAATACCAAAAATCAATAACACCCAGTACATATAGGGAATGGACAGCCAGTTGCTTTATTCGACACCCATGTTTCTCGTTTTCCAACGCAATTCAAAAAATTATTCGTGATACAATGTTTTATTTGTTGTCTGTGTATTTTATGTAATTGAAATATTATATTCTGCTCTTCAAGTAACCTCGTTTTTACTCTGCTGAACCTGTGAATATTTCTATACTTTGTCGTTCTTAATACTTGAGGTAACATTTCTACTACTAAGTGTTCAATGATAAGGAAGGGTATCCACTTTATAATTTACTTAGGGTCGACGCTTACGTCGCCTTTATTATTCCACCTTCATTCCTTACAAGTGTGGCCAAGTTATCGCTGCCTAAAGATTCTCAGTACCTTTTATACTACTCTTACTTCATACATAAAGATTGGTCAACTTCTTGTCGCCATATAACTTCTTCAAAACTCCACAACTATCTACCTCACATAACTAGTCGACGTACTGTCGTCTTACATGTCTCCTTATAATACTACTACTACGTGTCTTACGTAAATTTGCCGATTTACTGCCATCTTATAAATTTTCTCATATTTTGTTGCATCTAATGATCTCACACAAAGAGCAGACTATCTACCTTCTCAATTATTAAAACCATACTTCATTTACTTATCCACTTACCTTGTTCGAAAATCTCCTCTACTTCAGCTTCACTGCTTAAATATTACTAATGTATCATTAAAAAATACATCAAGTGTCAAATCAGGTATGTTGCTTTGCTTTTTACCTGGCGTCTGTTCGTTTTTGTTGTTCTGTACTGGCTTTCAATCTGTGTATAGGTGTTATACGGGTAAACTTTGTCGTAAGCTTGAGCCTTTGTTTATTTTTCAATGTAATACTACTTTTGGTTGATTTTTATCTTTTGATGTTGTCACTATCGGTTCTTTTTGTTTTGTTTTCCAGTTCGTGTGATAGAGAAGAAATTTAAAGGCGATACATAATAGTTCGGAATGATGAAGATGGAAGAACTAAGAGCGTGAATAGAAAGGAAGTAAGCTGTTTGTTAATTTGGGTTCCTGGTAGGCGTCAGCTACGTAACGATATAAAGAATGTTATCGCCCACTGAGGTATTTTCTTTCGTACATAATGTTTTATGATGTCCACTGTGTTGTGCATTCCTTTGATTGTTCCTCTTTTGAAGAACCTGAATTGATACTTTCGTCTCTTAGAGCTGAATGGGAAATATTCATGACAACTTTCTACTAATGGAACCTCCCAGAAGTAAGCTGTAAAGTCAATGTTTATCAATATCTTGACATCCATGAACTACTGAATATGTTCCTTTAGTGCCTTTGTTTGATTTATTGTTACTGAATTTACTTTGTTTAGTACACTGTCAACTACCATCATGTGTAATGATACCTCATTCCAGGTGCCAAAATTCATTTTACTGTAATGTTTTCTATGATAAGATGCACTAGTTTTCCTTTGCTGCTTTGTGGAGTGTACATGTGTAGTGTCATTTGCTGAATAAAAGAAACTGAGTGTATATTACCTTGGCATGAGAAATTATTGAATTTATAAGTATTTGCATGACTTGCAGTATCATTTACTTTGACTGTCCCCTCCCTTCTTTCTAGTGCTACCCATGTTTCAAACTTTTGCGTCAATTCACTTTCTATGTTACTTAAATCTTTAAAAAGACTGCAAATTTCATGTAATTCTTTGACTTTTTGCTCAATTTTGCACAATCTACTTTGAAGCGTATTTCTGTTGCCTTTACATGCAAATTCCACATGTGATACCTGATGATTAATTGAAACATAATCATTCTTCATTTTCTCTAAATTATTTTGTTGTAACTTATGCCTGTCACTATAAGTTTTGGCGACTTCTGCTTGATCTTGTCTCAGTTTATTGACATCAACATTAACTAATAATATAACGTTATCCTGAGCCTGCATGTTTTCATTTATTTTCTTAACCTCAGCATCTAATCTGTGATTAATTTCAGATTTACAAACTTCTAACTTTTTACCCCATTCCTGTGTTACCTTATCTATCTTTTTCAAGCATTGTTCTCTTTTGGCTTTATTTATAATTATCCTGTTTTCTAATGCTCAAATTTACTGTTCATGTTACCCTCTTGTGTATTTATTTCATTTAACCTTTCTGAGGCCTCTTTCAGTCCATTTTCTAACTTGTGTGTGTTTTCTTTGAAATGATCTAGTAGGATTTGGAACATGTCCATTATTTTATTATTTTGGGTAATCTCCCTTTCTTTATTATGTTCTGTCGTCAAAGTACATGCTGAGGCTGTTCTATGGTTCACCTTGCTCAACACTGTTGCCTGCTCATGTGGAATGCCAGTATCAGATTCATTGTCTGCGACGTACGCTTTCAGAATCTCCACTTCATTGTGTTTAAGAGCGGCATCATCTACATTTTGTGTAGTGATTTGTTCTACGTCATCATTAGTTATAGAGCCTACACTATCAGAGCCACCAGCAGAACTAGAATCTGCATTTTCATCTACAAAGTATTCTACATTATAATTTGCCTTACAAGATTGATTAACAAAATATAAGCTAACATGTTGCGTGTGCTCCAGTTGTGGCTGATCCAACGGATCGTTGCTAGTATTATGAGCAAAGTTTCGTCCTCTGCTTCTTAGTGAATTTTTTTTTTCACCTTCACTTGCCATCGTGTCTTTTTTTTCTTTTAACACAGATGATGTTATTAGTAATACTAATTACTCTGTGCCCTATGGCTGAAATTATTTTACTTGTGCTAAAATTATAACATGCCAGTGTAACACTCACGCTAGCCTTTCTTCTGGTGCGTGTGTGCGGCCGTAGTCTCTCTTAGACGCAGCTGTGCCGGTCTCCACTCTGCCGCTGATTTGTTTTGACTGCTGATCCACGCCACGCTGCTGGTCTGTTGACACCTCCGGTCGCCGACCGCTGCTGGATCTGCTGCCCGCCTTGCCTGTTGGTTTTGGCGCCGTGCCGTCTCCTTGCTAGGTAGCCAGCTGGTGAACGCTGCCCCTTATATCCACTCCATGCCGCGGTGCGCGTGGCTGCTGTTACTTGCGCCGACTGGTTACAGCTTACGCCGCGTCGTTCTCGTACAGATGTGACGTAATCCCATGCGCCGCGCACTCAATATTGACCCTTTGCTGCTTTTAATATTACTTTCGCTGCAATTATTTACTATGCATATACTTCACACGCAACACCGTAAATATCTGCGTAGGTCGGTCACTTTTCAATTGATTCACTATTCACAGTTCCCGCTAATTACAACCCTCATATTTTCAATGTACGTACTGCAAGTGTACATTCCTGCTAGGGATACCATGTACAACATTTAAAAATATTCTATAGGGAGTTTCTAACCGGTCCTATATAATTTTCTTTCCTCGTCCATGTTGCCGTGGATGACGCAGAACAGTTTGCGTTTGCACTGCAGTAACAGTGTACACAAGGATTGTAGTTACTCACAAATGTTTGTAACTCTATCGGACCAAACTGCGTGGTCAGCAGTCCGTAGCTTACAAACTACTTAAACCTAGGTAAACTAACCTAAGGACAACACACACACCCATGCCCCAGGGAGGATTCGAACCTCCACGGGTAGTTACTCACCACTGCATTGTGTGAAGAGTAGACGTTCTGAACTTCACCAACCTGACGTCTTCTATAGTTGTCGTCCCAACGCAGACGCTAGCACACAGGTCGGAGCTCTTAAAGTGAGGCTGAAGTATTGGCAGGAACTCATCTAATTACGGAATAGTCCTGAAGTTCTTGGGATGCCAGGTAATTTATGTAAAGAATGTAGAAAACTAGCAAACCATATAACAGACACTTTATACACATTGTCTTAACTGGAAGTCCAATATTGTAAATTCGCATTGTTCTAAAATGATCACTCTATGTCTCATGTCCTCCTACATATGCGAGAGCTACATGCTACTCCTACGAGTGCGTGTTCTGGACTGAAATGTGGTGGCTCGGTGCAAGGCTGCCTTCGCTCCGCAAGTTGGACCGCAAACATAGCCGCCGTGCATCTGTGAGGTGGCGGTAATATGTAGTCAAATTTTTTATTCCATTATTTTTGTCTTTGGGCAGATGGGGAAGTTCAGTTTCGTTTTGATACCACTTCTGTGTCTATTGGGGCGTTTCGTCCAAGGAAAAGTCCTTCAATTGTAGCAGTTTCTTAATGATTTTTTTTTCTACGATTCTTTCCGATACCTGCTGTCCAGTAGATAAGCTGGCGACGGCAAGGTGACGGCTGTTGTGCTTTCTCTCACGTAGCCTCGACAGTTGGCATATTGGGGTCCATAAATTAACGTGTTTGGACATTTTCCTTCGTGGGACTTCTCTATTGCGAGATTAAATGTTCAATGTTCAAATGTTTGTTAAGCTTAAGGGACTTAACTACGGGGTCATCAGTCCCTAAACTTACAAACTACTTATGAACTACCTACAACTAAGGACGGCACAAATAGCCATGCCCGAGGGGGGATTCGAACCCCCGACCGTAGTGGCCGTGCAGACCGTGACTGAAGCGCCTCAATCCCCTCGGCCACCGCGGCCGGCCTCCATTGCGAGACTGTCGACTCGGCTGTGGAAGGGAGGGCGTTCTGTCATGGCCTTGTACCTGTGAGGTCCCGTTCGGTGGGCAGTGGATGGAGAGAGCGGTTGACGAGGGCCGACCGCGGCTACCTGAGGGTATTGTTTCAAATTACAGGTAGAGAAGAACAATGCTCTGCAGACGCACTGCAGGTTGGCCACCAAACTGTCGCCGCTGCCACACAATCCGACGTCCCGCCTCACGGCGAAGTTCGCAAAAATCTGAGTAGCACCGTCGCCAGAGCGGCGAGTGTGGGTTTTTTTTTTTTTTTTTTTTTTTTTTTTTTTTTTTTTTTTTTTTTTTAACGGTTATGAATGCCTAGACGGTTTCTTCGAGTTTGTCGAGGTGGGTGGTTTTGGAAACGTTCTTCTGCGTGACGAATGTTAAGAGGTTTGTTGGGCGCATAATCGGTCGTCTGGGCCAGTGGTGGCTTGGCGCCTATGGTCATAACATTTATGTATTTTAAGGCCAGGGAACGAAAAAGGGAGTCCGAAAATTCGGGAGGTTGTGGACCTGTGTACGGTATCGTCTCTATGGGAACTGTTTTGGTGGAAAGAGCTTGTAGGGGCGTCTTCAGGATGCTCTGAGATGCGCCAAAGCTTAGGATTGTGAGAGTTTTGTAATTTTTCAGCAGCTTCTCGTGATATCATTTGGCACGCTATTAGCTGTTTGTAGTAATTGGAGGGCTCTGGCCAAATAGGCGGGTTCGCGGGTCGCGACCAGGAATGCTGACGCGGAGAGAGATATTTCTGGGGATTCGCTTGTAAAGGCCGTTTCACACCGCGGTCACACTATGTCACGTGACGTCACGTGACAGACGTGTAATTCACACCGCCACCAACGTCTGTGAGCTATTAGGACATCATTCCTGCTCTAGTCAGTTCAGTTGAAACAGGTAACATGGCACGTGGTTCGTGGTGCGACAGCGCGTTTACTAAAAGTGTGCCTTGGTTGGGTGATGGCGAAAGTAGTTCGAGTAGTGATTAGGAAGACATGCTGTTGTACTCTGTTACAAACCGAACGCACTGGGTACACCCCATCAATCAGAGACGGAAACAGTATGGCGAGTATCATCATCTGATGGAGGACTTGGAGCTAGATGATTACAGGTTCAAAATCAAATGTTCAAATGTTTGTATAGTCTATGGGACTTAACTACGGGGTCATCAGTCCCTAAACTTACAAACTACTTATGAACTACTTACGAACTAGGACGGCACAAATATCCATGCCCGAGGGGTAATTCGAACCCCCGACCGTAGTGCCCTTGCAGACCGTGACTGGAGCGCCTCAGTCCCCTCGGCCACCGCGGCCGGCGATTACAGGTTCACAACATACTTTCGGCTTTCTAAATCTCAGTTTGAAGAGGTATTAACACTGATAAATAACGATATTAGTTAAAAAGACACCAACTACAGGAGATCTATTTCCATCAGAGAGAGATTGGCGCTATGCCTAAGGTAAGTTTACTAATACTGTATTCAATTTACTTTTTTGAAATCGTACTGCAGTCGGAACATAATTCTGGTAAAAAATGAAACATTTAAACAATTATTGATTTCCTTTGAATATCAGCATCAATTTTCATTTAATTCTCTTTACGTCAAAACCAAATACTTTTTTGGTGTAAAGGAAAAATAAATTAACAGTTAATGGTAGTGGCTGCCGAGTTCGATTTTTCCCCTAATTGCTAAACGTTCATTTAACTGTCCTCCTATGACTATCAACCAAAACTAATTCTCTACAAAATAATGATAGTTTTTAACATTTTACAAAAGGAAATGACTTTTTTTACTTATGAGAAATTGTACATATAACAATTCAAAAAGTAATTACACTTAGCTCAATCCGTGCTTTAATTAGGTACCTTACAAGTTACTTTAACATAATGCAGAGTCGATTATCCGAACGGCGGTCAACAGAAGGACCCCTTTTAAGTGAAATGCGCTCGCTCGCACGTGACGCCCCACTGATACCAATCAAGAATCGCCGACGACAATAGTAACCGTTTGAGCTCTGTTAACATCACTTGTATGAACTTGGCCGCGTAAAGTAAATTTGTGATATAAAATACCTAAACGTTTAACTGTTGTCCTCTAATGTGTTATATTTTTTTTTTATTAGGCTGTACTACATACATTCCTACTGCACTTGCCTTTGTAATAATAACAGAGATTCATATTATAGATACATGTAGCACTCATTAACAAATCTTTAAATAGAAAGTAAACAGTTCGATTATCCGAATAACCATTTCCCCGGACACCCAAGTCCCTCAATTAGCTCGAATAGTCAACGCTCTACTGTCATGGAAGAGGAATCAGCTCCAGCGATTCTCATTGGTTAATTGGGGCAAAATCCGATACGACTGCCTCTACCACTCACTCTTAACCATAACTTTGAAAACCTTCATTCTTCAACTGAAAAATTTAATTATAAGTTACAAAAGATGGCCAATGACAAAGTAAAGAAAGTATACATTACATTATTAAAATTACCATAATGTTGAAATTTACTGAGACAATTTGTTGCTTTTATCACTCAGGTAAGTGATACTATGCATGTTCGAAGAGCTGGATGAAGAAGACTGGCACTATGGAGAAAATGAATGATGTGGTACAGTTTACGGTCCTTGAACTGGCTGCGATGCTAGGCCCGAAATCTGCCAATGCTCCTCCTCGGCTCTTGCGATTGACTGCATAAGTTCTAGTTTTATCCTTGTTTGCAAAAAAACGAGGGAGAATACGAGTGGACCTGCAAGCACTAGCGAAAAATAAGTCCAAGTCATCAGCCTGTGGTGCACTTCATTTGGCTCTCTGTTTTTCTTGCAAATAATTAATTAATTGGTCTATATTTCTGGGGTGACGGTTGTGGGATTCACCTGGTGTTGACGCATTAGCTGAGGGAAGAGGACTGTTCTCTTCATTCTCCTCTATATCAGCAATGCTTCCATCTTCTGGAATGAAAGGACGGTCGCTGTCAGCAACTGTTTCCCCAGCAATGCTTTGGTCCATTGGTGGGATATTAGTGTCACACCTGGAACCCACAAAAACACAGACGTAGTACAAAGGTGGGATCGCACACACGTATTTATTATCACACATATTAATTAGGTACCACCGGATTCATGCTTTTTTTCTTAGTTCTAATTCTGTTTTTTTTTTTTTTTTTTTTTTTTTTTTAGCTCTTAGAAACTGTTACTTAACAATTACAATCACACTCCTCCCCCACCCTATCACTTTTAGGTTGAGAAATATTTATATATATATATATATATATATATATATATATATATATATATATATATATATACACAGTACTTGATTATGTATAAAGGTATTTACTTCCTATGTTTCATTGTTGTCAGGAGGAACTCCATTTGTTGTTCATATTTCCGGCTTGATTTTTGCAGCTGATTGGTCTGACTTGGTCTTCTTCCTGCAGAGAGCTTGGCGATGGCGGTCACGTAGTTTTCTCCATTCTTCTTTCATATTAGCTGCTGCAAAAATAAACACTCTTAAAGTGTTGGACTTTTTTTTCAGATTCTTGTCTACAGGAGATACATTTTCAACAATCAGCTTCAGCTACAGGATTGGAATAAGTACCGTGTCAAAAATAGTTGAAGAGGTATGTGATGCTTTATGGAAGGACCTGCAACCTCTATACATGCCAACTCCAGACGATTTTGGGGATGACACTGATTTTGGGGATGACAAACAGTTGAGCAGAACTTAAAATGTATTGCGCTCGTGATCTGTAGGCGGTATTCTTTAAAGACGAACCAAAGTTTCCAAAAATGTCCCAATACATGGAAATAGACCTTCTCCACAAGTATTCAACTGACTATTGTTCTATTTCAGTCGCTCTCCAACTTTACGTCTAGATATTTAATCCACCCAACTCTGTCAGGCTGCACACTACTGTCATCTTACTCGAATACTACGGGATTGTTTTTCCTAGTCTTAAACACCATCAATCGTTTTTCTACATTAATCATATGAAAAAGAGATTTTGTCTAAGTCATCTTGTATGTTACTACAGTCACTCAATGACTGACTATGTCCGTAATATCATTTATGTAGACAATAAATAAAACCGGCCCTATCCGATTTCCCTGGGACCCTCCTGACGATATCCTCGTGTTTCATGAACATTCGCCGTTGAGGACAGCTGAATTTGATACTATCAGATAAGAAGTCTTCGAGCCACTCTTATATCTGGCAACGTGTTCCATATACTTGTAATTTCGTCAATATTCCGTAATTTGCTTGGTATAATGTCTCCATCTCAAAATCACACCACTACCCACTACTAACAAGGGAAGATGTCCATCGCATCCCTCTAATTTTTGTGGTAAGATGACCAAGTGGATATTCCGTAAAAAGCTGAAGACAGATCAGGCATGAAAACAGGAAGAAGGTGTTGAAACTGTGAGAAATATATGATGAAAACTTTTAACAGTCCAAGCTAAAGATGTGCAACATCGAGAAAATATAAAGGACAAGACATCGTGGTCATATGGTCGCGCTGTTAGACTAAGAAGCGGGAGATCTGGTAATCTTTTTTTTTTTTTTTTTTTTTTTTTCAGAGTTATAAATTTATCATCTGGTCATTGAGGTGTCTTGTCACTGTTTGGATTCTTCTGTCTGAGTCGAGTGTAAAAGCGACGTATAAAGAAGGGATCTACAATTTTCTTCACAAATACCATATACAGAGGGGTCCAAAAATGTACCCACTGTTTAAAGGTCCATAACTTGCAAACTAATTGACGGAGTTGTCTCATTTTTGGTGAAAGTGTAGCTTGAAATCCAACTTAAAGATATCACTGTAGGTGTTCGAAATGGTCACGATTAACATCCACACACAAACGATGTCGCCGAACTGTAGCACGAACTAATGACTGCAACGTGTTCAGTTGGATATTTGCACATGAATGTACGATAGATTCTCGAAGTTCATCCAATGTGCGTGCCTTTTGTCGATAAACGACGTCGTTTAGTGTTCCCCACAGATAAAAATCCAGAGGAGTTAAGTCTGGAGAACGTGGTGGATACAGCACAGCACCTCTACGGCCTACCCATCTACCTGGTAGATTTTCGTCCAGATAAGCCCTAACACGATTTTGGTAATGGGCTGGGACACCATCTTGTTGAAAGTAAAATCTTCCGTCTCCATACAAGTCTCGGATGGCAGGTAAAATAGATGTCTGAAGCTTTTGAAGGTGCACCTCACCGGTAACTGTGCTGTCAAAGAAGAATGGTCCAATCAAGCCCCGGTAAGACAACCCACATCATACATTTACACCTGGCAATTTCTAGAATTTGCCTACATGGACGTTCGGTTTTTCGGCGGCCCAGTAGATGCAGTTGTGGCGATTTACTGTACCATTGAGTTTCAACTGTGCCTCATCAGACCACGCAATCATCTCTGCAAACTCTTCATTGTTGCGCACAATTTTAGTAAACCAATCGCAGTACTCCATTCTACGATCTGGGTCGTCCTCGTTCATTGCGTGTACCAATCGTGGAATGTAGCACTACCACTCTGCTGCCTACAAAATTCTCCCAACACTTGAGAGCGACTCTCCACAGTTTCACGGGCATACTGTCTGACAGACTTCTGTAGTGAGCGGGTGAATTATTGTAACGCACGACGGGAGTTAGCTGGACTTTTTGCTATTAGAGGTCGTCGAGATAGTTGTTTGTGTACATCTTTAACACAACCTTCGGCTTCAAATTTGTCTCGAATGCAACTAATCGTTAATCGTGTCGGTGGCTCTGTTTGATACTCATTTCACCATTGTCGTTGAAGCTCATTAATGTTTTTCTACTTAAAATACCACTTCAAAACTGACTTCCTTTCAACGAATGTAAGCCTTGCGCCAGCCATGATTATTCTAGTAACTAGGTGCAACTAAGCACGAAACACTGACTATCCGGCGAGTGTCATCTGACAAAAAAAAAAAAAAAAAAAAAAAAAAAAAAAAAAAAAAAAAAAAAGCGCAATTGAAAGCTTGTGTGGCGATTTTCGGAACTACAAACTATTACACTACCAAAGATGAGAGAACTCCATCAATTATTTTGCAATTTATGGACCTTTAATCAGTGTATACATTTTTGGACCCCTCTGTATTACGTATTTTGTCTTCCGTTAGCAGGTTCTGATTAATGATTTTTTTTTGTTGTGACATAATTAACAGACTTCTTATTTGTTCTTTCCATTTCTCTCTTCTCTTTTTACTATTAATGAAATAAACTTGCGAAAGTAATGTATTCGTATCACACTTCCAATACCGATACGACGCGACAAATGCCAATTCTACAGGAACAGAACAAACAAAACACAGTCTGGCAGCTCAAAATTTTATTAGGAAAAAAAATTACCATCGCCAAAGGATCTTTGATTACCAAAACTCACGGTTCATAGTCTGTGGTTACCAAGTAACCATAAAGCTTCGCTTATTTTGTAACGCTTGATGTTAACACGTTTAGCTTTAATAGTTTACTGCTAGTACTTTGCTTCTTTTTTCACAGATCAGTAAACGATCCTTCTATTATCTTGCTTGATATGCGTTCAGATAATTTATGTAGAAAGCAAATAAAACCGTTTCTATCCGATTTTCCTGGGACACTCCTTCCGTTTTGCAGGTTCTGATTACTTATTTTTGTTGTTGTTGTAACAAAGTTAACAGACTTCTTATTTGTTGTTTCCATTGATCTGCGAGGAATATGAGGGAACTCTTCTCTTTTTACTATTTATCAAATAAACGAGCTATCGAAAAAATTCTGAGGGAGCTGCGAAGGGAATTTTCCCTTGTGAGTTTAAGAGTAACATAATTGTGCTTTACAGTGTCAGGCAGAAGTGGGAGTAAGGTTTAGAAATCAGTGTCCGATCTAGATTCAACTACAGCGTCCAGGGTCCAAAAGGGAGTATCAAGCGGCATCAGGTTACAGAATGTCATTGTGTTTCTCAACATTCTACATCTATATTTACATCCATACTCGGCAAACTAGCTCACGGTTTGTAGCACAGGAAACTATGTGCAACATTCTGAGTCCCGTACTTCGTTGCCAGACCCAATAAATGTCAGGGCACAGCAGCAGTCCAGTCAGTCGTAAGCCCAGTCAGTGCCTCTTTCGCTTCCATCTGCAGGGCAGACTTCCTTCCAGCATAAGGAAATGGACGAGGAGCCGTCCTCTGCTCCACAGGTTGTGTGGCCACGTCCGGCCAGGTACCTTGGAGAACTGTGTCGCCGCCGCCGTCGCTGTCTTTGAAGTCCTGTTATCGGTTCGTGATGTAATACTCACGGACGTTGGTGTGCGCGCTGCGGCTCCCTCTCTGCTCGGTGTTGCCGGTCACGCGCTGGCCGAATGTCGGGGAGTGGGCGGGCGCTCTGCGGCGACCAGAGAGATACAGCAGCCATCACCGCGGTTACGCCGCCGTGTCGCCTTCCCCTTCGACAATCACAACATCCGCGTCTGCTCACAGGGCGGATGTTTTTGGAGGGATGCGGTGCCGTGAGGCTCAGTGTCTACAGATCGACATCGCAAAGACGACAAGAGTGAAGAAAACCGTAAAGGTGATGTAAGAGGAAGAAGGCGAGTTTCCACCCAGTTACACACGCCACAACGGCCACGGAGTTTAAGTGAGCCAGCAGCAGTTTCAGTTCTTCAGTTCTAGTCAGGTTCGTGCGAGTTCATATTAGGTTCTTTCTGATTGACGACTAGTTTCGGACTTACCTGAGCCCATTATCAAGTCAAACCAACTCAGTGTCATCACCAATATACAAATGATACATGTGATGAAACTAGTCGTCAATAAGAGAGTACCATCTGTGTGCAACTTTGGCTGTTTTTTGATATTATTAATGAAAATAGTAAGTCCTGAAACCACGTTACATGTTGGACTTTTATAAATAAATGAATTCGTTAAGAAAAACAAACTTTCTCTGCTATATAGATGAGTTTTGTTACTTGGGCAGTAAAATAACAAATGATGGTCGCAGTACAGAGGATATAAAATGAAGAATGGCAATGGGTAGAAAAGCGTTTTTGAAAAAGAGAAATTTGTTAACATCGAATATTGATTTAAGCCTAAGGAAGTCCTTTCCGAAGGCATTTGTATGGAGTGTTGCCTTGTATGGGAGTGAGACATGGACGATAAACAGTGCGGACAGGAAGAGGATAGAGGCTTTTGAAATATGGTGCTACAGAAGAATGCTGAAGATTAGGTGGGTGGATCGCGTAACTAATGAGGAAGTACTGAACAGAATTGGGGAGAAAAGAAATTTCTGGCATACCTTGACTAAAAGAAGGGATAGATTGGTAGGACACATTCTTAGACATCAAGGAATTGTGAATTTAGCATCAGAGGGAAGTGTGTGGGGTAAAAATCGCAGAGGAAGACCAAGAGATGGATACAGTAAGCAGATTCAGACAGATGTAGGTTGCCGTTCTTATGTGGAGATGAAGAGGCTTGCTCAGGATAGGATATTGTGGAGAGCTGCATCAAAACAGTCTCCGGACTGAAGACCACAACAACAACAACATGTTTGTTTGACCATTATGTTGATATTTTTTCATATCAATAACTAAAATAGCCCAATAAAAAAATAATAAAAAAATCAATATTCATGCAAATTTTATAGAAATGGATAAATAAACCTACGTCAACGCTTTACATTAATCTGAACACCGTCGACATTAATTTAATACTGATTGGCAAGTCAAAATATTTCCTATTGGAAACGTTAAACTTCTTAACAGAACGAAAATTTACGTAGAATTTCGTAGTCGTAACGGCATATTTTGAGCAGGGTAGAATTATAAACAACACTTTCCCGTTAGACTGGCGAATCTGATACAACTACCACTCTCTGTGGCGTGCACAAGCCATACTTTACCCAATCGATGAACTGCTGGGCGACTTCGCTGTGGCGTGGGCTCCTGGTGGTTATAAGCTGAAAAGTGCGCGACCACGAAATAAAGCACGCTCTGATATTCGGAAGCTGTACTGCCTAATATCAGCCATTGCGCTCTCGGCAGTACACAGTGCCTACGACCTTAAGCAGTTCTGCCAAGTCTGGGCCACTTTAGTTAGCATAGACAAGTACGCACAAGTACTGAAGGCTTAAAAGACTCCAGAAAGCTGAGTATATCTTAATTAGTGCGTCGGTGCAACTAATTAGCGGCGGTAGAGCGGCCAAACGCATTGAGGCGCTATGCTACAATGCGCGAGACCGTTACACGTTGGGGCTTCGAATACCCTCTCGGGCATGGATGTTTGTGCCGTCTTTAGTATAAGCTAGTTCATAAACAGTTTGTAAGTTTAGGGACTGATGACCCCGTAGTTAAGTCCCATAAGCCTTACAAACATTTTTGAACCCCATAGTTAAGTCCCATAAGCTCTACAAACATTTGAACATTTGCAACTGATTATGGCTGGCTGACCTTGTTTTCACGGAACAAGAACTATCGCCGCGGTGGAGTAGCCGAGCGGTCTAAGGCGCCTCGCTGCGGAGCGCGCGGTTGCTCGCCGGTTCGAGTCCTCCCTGGGGCATGGGTGTGTGTGTTGTCCGTAGGGTAGTTTACCCCAGTTTAAGTAGTTTGTAAGCTACGGACTGATGACCACGCAGTTTGGTCCGATAGATTTACAAACATTTGAACAAACAAAAACTATCAGTACCAGTTCAAATCTCAGAGCGCACTCTGAAATTTGTACCAGTTCCCAAGTCCAAGAATCGGTTAAACAAGCAAATCTCCAAGTTCGTACCCATAGAAAGCACGAAACGAAAACCGTCTGCGCTCCAAGAGAGCACGACGCCATGTCCCTCAGTACTCCAGGAGAGCACGATGTGAATTCCCTCTGTATTCCAAGATGTCCAGAAAACACCGTCTGCCATGCACGTCCGCCCGAAAAAACACCGTTTTTCCATAAAGCCAGTCAGATTCAAGCTTCCTAGCACTGGCTACTGAAATTTCACTCATGTCTGGCCGAGTTAGAAAATCTGAAACTCTACTCGTCAAGCAATCAGAGACGGGTACCCCTTCCCTTAACTCTTCTTGGCGCGTTTCTCACGCTTTGCGTAACCGTCCACCGGACTCGTTCCCAGCTCGGGCTGCGAAAGAATTTTACCGTTAGCAAAATCCATCATGACCTCTTTCCGCGGTCTACCTCCAGAGCTCTTGTTTTTTACGAAACACTACATTGAACGCTCGTTCCTTGAGTGATCAGTGGGGACTTCCCGTCGTGTTGCTATCTTTTTTCAAAATCGACGAGATCGGCACTTTAAGACCTCACCCAATACTCGCCTTCTGCCTCCCACAATTTGGAAAGCTCGGCTGTCTCGGTGCGTACGTAACCCTTGGACCCCTAGACAGCGCCAGCGGGTAAATAAACGCCGTCGCCGGACGCACAACGGAATTTCAACCCTTCCTACACCAAAACAGCCAAACAACTTCCCCTCCACACATAAAATTGCCTTGCTCCAATATTCCATCTACATCAACAGCCAATTACGCGAAATGAACTAATTACATAATTAATCTTATGTTAAATTACACAATAAAGATGAGAGATGGGCTGCCATCTCTCAACATCAGGTAACCACCACTTTGCTGCAATTGTGGACGTGTCTGAGACATTTAGGCTGACCAGGATTCCACCAAGAAAGTCTCCGACGATTGTCTGATTGAAGATATCATCTGTGATTCGCTCTTGATGCTAATTCTGACAAGTCGATTCAGCATGCTGTTGGGTCCATCTGTACAGACCAGCATGGTGTCTCTAGATGTCAAAGCTGGACCTTGAAATTGCGTTGGCACTGACATTGCATGTCACTCAGCCTATTAAGTGCAGTTTGCGTCGAAACATGACCTCCTGTGGTTGCACGAAAATCATTATTCATCATTTTTAGGTTCCTCTCAGGTTTCCTCCGAGCTATGGTACCCTTTGCGTGGTCACAGGGAAGCAAGTCATCAACAGTGTTTGTATATCTGTACCTCCCCCATGAGCAAACAACATCGGCTTGGTTCAGTCCGAGAAGTCTGGACATTTCCATTCATGAGACTCGCTCCTTACGAAACGTTTTAATGGAGATACGATCAAATGTTGGAACTGACCTTCTCAAATGGCAGAACTATAGTCAAGAAAAACAGTTTACATCCTTCTCGGTGTTATGACTGGAACTTACCCACTCCGTCGGATGGGCACTGCTCATGTGTGGTTGTTTACATCTTTATGCAGGTTGAGTGACATCTATGGACAATCTAAAGTGCTGTGTTCTTGATGCAACATACACATCTAAGCCATGTTTAGGAGTCTTTGGAACCAAGGTGATGTAATACTTTTTTATTTGTGTAATTACCAGTGCTGCACTAACATTTGTGTATGTGTTGAGTGAGCGTATTCCTAAACTCAATGTAGGCATTTCTACCTTCTGAGAATCTAGGCATTTCATTCCAATACAAAAGCAACAAAGTCTAACGGACTACAGCAGGCAATGCTTTCTAACCTCTGCCGCTATCAAATATTCATCCCTGACTGCGCATTCATGAAATTTCTGTGCGTTGCTCCAAAATTCGACATCAGTTATCACTTTCTTGCTCTTTCTTCTCTGATACCGGATTTTCAGTGATGCAGTCATGACGTACACATTCTCTCCCTCTCTGAATATGAAGTTCCTTCTGTATTTCTCTTGCGACAGGCCAGTATATATTATAGCTCCTTCAGTACGCTAACGACACCGCCTTCTTTACCCTCGGCCCTTCCCTCGCCTGCTCCCTGCACCTTCTCCAGTCTCACCTTAATTTGCGACGTTTTGAAACCATTGGCTTCTTTCTGTCAATCCCCATAAGTCCTAGGCAATCATTATAAGTCGTACCACCCGCTCCTTCCACCGCCATGACCTGTACCTTACTCTCTATGATTATCCAATCCGCCAAGTGCCCACCATCAAATACCTTAGCCTCAACATTGACTGCTCCCTCTCATGGAATCCTTACCTTCAGACCATCCACCAGAAAGCTCTCTCCCACCTCAACCTCCTCGAGCTTCTTTCCGGTCGGACATGGGGACTAAACCCCTCCACAATCCTTGACACCTACCACTCCTTAATGCATCCCGCACTTTAAAGCTTTCAAACCATCTGGATCTTAGCCTACTGCACCTATTAAAAATCCATCCAAATCTTTGACCGTCATGCCCTCCATACTGCTTACCGTATCAACCTTCCTTCTACCATGGGGATTCTAAACGATATTATTCTCTTCCGTCATATTATCAAGTTCCTAGAGCATATCGAATCCTTTATGTCTTCCGCAAGATAGAGTCCCGTCATCCTATGGTGTCTTCTCTCATGTTCCGGGACTCTGCTGCACCTGTATCAATGTGTCCCACCATCCCTAGACCTTCACACTCTCCACATCCCCTCCGACGGTAATTTTCGCCACCTCCCTCTCCCGGATGATGACACCTTCCATTCTGATATCTGTCTTTCCTACCAGCCCTAGCCCTACTTCCCTCCCCATTATGACGCGCCACCTCTCCCACCCCCTTCTTCATCCCACCAACGCTTTGCCTTACCCTTCCTACCCTTTCCCCTGGGAGTTCTTATGGCCCTCCCCTCTCACGCCCCCATATATTTTTTTCCGTGGTCCCCTATTTTCCATCCGCACCTCCTCTTCAGTACCTTTCTACTGTGGGGCCTCTGTGATCGACGTTTCAACCAGTGCAGTTTTAGTGTCAGTATTAATGTTAAGGTGTTGTGTTCTCGCTTTTTAATATGAACTCTGCAAGTTGTCTTCATCGGCGAGCTTTTAGTACCATAAAAAATGTTCAAATGTTTTTAAATCTAAGGGACTTAACAACGTTGGTCATCAGTCCCTAGGCTTATAAACTACTTACACTATCTTAAAGTACCTTATGCTAAGAACAACGCAAACACCAATGATCGAGGGAGGACTCGAACTCCAGACGACGAACGGCCGCGCGCTCGGCAGCAGGGCGCTCTAGTGTACACGGCTATTACTGCCGTTGCAGGAGGTGGAGAAATAAAAAGTAGCAACTGGGCAAACAAAGAAAAACTAAAGAAAGATAACGAAGAAACGATAGACAATTTTCCCCTAGTGGGATGGCAAAGTCCTGGATGGCCATTTCTGTTTCTTTACCAAACATGGTTAATCTTGAAAAAAGAAACGGAGGTAACTTTCTTCGCGGCTGTCACAACATAACTAATATTTTGCCTGAAAGAATTCTGCATTTCAACTGGTCGCAGTATGACACACCACATAATGGACAATTAAATAACATTTTTGTTGACTATAGCAAAGAACTGAACCAGAAAACCATAATCGTGTTCTTTAACAAAACAGAACATGGAAGGAGAAAAGAAATGAGTCTTTTCTCTTTGCAGAACAATTACGCGGAGCACTTAGTCAGCAGGTCGATCAAAGTCCTTCCTCTGCTGGCGGCCGTTGCAAGTCGCTTGGGAGACTTTGAAGATGTCTCCCCCTCCCCCCCCCCCTCCAAAACAACCAATACACTGCCTGTACGATTGCTTTGCCTATTTCCTTAGGTAGGTAAAAAACTGTCTCCAGAAACCACGCCTTGGACAACAGGAAGACATTAATGAGAAGTGATTTTCCTCCATGTGCGAGATATCTAAGGGAATGCAACTTGCTAAAGCACTAATAGAGTTAAGTAGTAGGCGCCAGTTGTAAGATGTCGTCCTTGGTAGGTTGGCTTGAAAGGAAACTCCTAAAATGGTATACTTGTCAGTCGCCGTAAACCAAGGTCCATGTATCTGCACAGGTGACGGCCGTGAAGAAAGCAGCACAGACTTGCGTCAGTTAACGTCAGAGCCTGAAGCGTGGCGATACAGCTGCAGCACTGAGTACGCCATGTCGACGTCGTCCCACCGGCTGACGAACAGGCCGAGGTCGTTCACGTACGCACATCAGCGACGCGCCGCCCACCGTGATCCCCTGGCACATGAAGGCTAGTTTTTGGAGGTGGGGGCTCAAACGCGATGGCAAACAAACCCATAAATAGGGGGCAGCCTAGTTTCACGGAACTCTGTAGCTGCACCGATTCTAACAGACTACCATTGATCATTATTCGTGATGCGGAATTTGTCAGCAAGTGCATGATGGCGGTAGTAAATTTCGTTCAAAAACCAACTTTGAACGTTACCTTCCGCAAATATGCATGGTTTGCCTTATCAAATGCCTTAACGAAGTCGACGGATAGCACCGCTAAAGGCGTTTGTGTTGTCGCAGCAAATGCAATGGCGCCCCTATATCACAGTAAGGCATCGAAAACTGTTCTACCAGGAACGGCACAATACTGATACTCGTTGCTCAACTTGGTCAGAGACGTCTGTAGTCGAGCAACGAAACAACGAGCAACTAACTTATAGTCTCCGTTTTAAAGAGTGACCGGCCGCAGGTGAGCCGCGTCACATTTGCGACCATCCTTCGGTGACAAAACAATGGCGCCCTCTAGAAAGGCGGCAGAAACCAGAACGCCGTTGACGATTTCAATGACAATGTCTGTAAGTGTGGCACCCATCAAATTCCAGAAACGGAGACAGAATTCAGGGCGCTGGTTTTAAGCGCTTTGAGAACCTAATATTCTGTGTAACGTTCGTGGAGAATCATCCTATTAACCCTCGCGAGAGGATGTGGGAAACGTAGAAGAGAGTGAACCGCAGCACCGTCTATTTTTACTCGTTGAAACATGGCGGTAAAGTAACTATGTGCCACTGACAACATCGCAGCATTAGTAGTGAGACGCTCTCCATTACTTGATTGCAAAAAACGCAGCTGCCATTGCCTCCGACGTTTCATTTCTCGCACGATGTAATAAACAGATGGTGCCTCACCAGGGTTAACAACGGGTTAACTACGGACGATTGTACGTTCCGATCGAGTTCGCTGTAGCGACAGAAGTAACACCTTGATGCGCTTGTGCCGTAGTAAAAAGTCACTTGTATTCCGGAGATCTGCACGGACAGCATCTTTCAAGCACTGTAGGTAAAACTCAACCGTCTTTCGACGCCAAAACGCTTTCTCCGCACTGTGAGTTTTCAATGTATTACGCAGTATGGGCTTAGCACTATTCGACCAAAAATGTATTACAGTACGAAAATTTGCGCGCTTTTCTAAACACTGAGTCCAAGTTTGCTCGATATCCACCTGAAGAGCAGTATCGTGTAAGTGCTGGACATTGAACCGCCAAAGTCAAGGTCGTTTTAATTAAATCAAATGTGGTAACGTAACACGGCAAGTATAGGTACTGGGGTCAGAAAACGCTAAGGATTGTGCGTCGATACTGAGTATGTTAGGCGCACCGTTGCTCGTCGAATAAATGCGGCCTGTCGGCTTTGTACCGTCGTACAAAAGTGCGTAAACTCCGTGTAAGTAAGATGGAGTTGGTGCCTCGAGTCCAAAAAATCAAGATCTTCAACTAAAGCCGCCAATGACGAGTATTTGTTGGGCCGAGGTTGCTGGTCCGCGTCGGCAATGACAAGATGTCGCCGCCCAGTGCCGAGGTACTATCGTGTCCGGTAAGAAGCGGGCAAACGTCGGCAGCAAAACACTGATCGCGTGCATGCCGGTTGCCTGCACCTGACGGGGCATACACATTGACAAATAACACGTCTCCTACAGTGCAAGCGATGCCTCGTCCATCCGGTAGTTTTAAAACAATTTTTAAAATCCCACAGTTGATCAATTAAAAGTGCAGGCCGCAAAGTGTTACAGGATCAGAGTTTAAAAATGAACTAACACCTGGCACAAACACAGTTTCAGCGGTCTTAACGTCTCGTAAAAAGACGATATCTTCCTTGGTAACTTTTAAAACATCAGTTAGGGACCCAATTTATGTGCACTCTCGTTCTTGTTAATATTGACAGTGGTGACCGTGCAAATATTCCCGCGCACAACAGAACAAATACAAAGTGTTCAAAGAAGATGATGAAAACTAGAGTTCGTGGGCGGGGTCCACCTCCAAGCTCCGCTGCAGCTCGTGCGCCCACTCCATCGGCGTGATGTTTACGACCGGCAGGCCGGCGGCCGCCGCGCTAGGCGAACCCGAGCAACACCGTCTAGATACAAGACCTAACTAGTCCGTGTTGCGTCACACCGATAGGCTGCCATCGCTAGCTGAATGGCTGGCCGCTGGGGCACCGCCCACTGCCTCGTAGTGCCATCCAGTGAACACGTGACACACTTGTGAGGCTTAGTCTCTAGTCTAGACGGTGTTGGTCCGAGTCCTGCGTGACGTCACTGTACGAGGCCCGCCGTGGCCGTCTCGTCCTCTCTCTTCCTCTCGTCCCAGGTCTGCTCTTCGACGCTCGCAGAGCGCTGATGTTTGCAAGCATCCTTGCGTTCTCTCCTACGGAGTACGCTGGTGGGTTTTGCAAAACTTAAAAGTGGACCACTGTACGTAATAAAGGCTTAATTCTGAAGGAGGTACCCAGATAAGAGTTTACTGTTATAATAAACCTTAATTTTAGCAGTGAAATTAGCAAAAGGTCCATGTGAGCTACCGGCTACTTCCTGCTGCAAAACATTTGTGGCCGCGGTGGAGTAGCCGAGCGGTCTAAAGCGTCTCGCTGCGGAGCGCGCGGTTGCTCGCCGTGGAGGTTCGAGTCCTCCCTGGGGCATGGATGTGTGTGTGTTGTCCTTAGGTTAGTTTACCGAGGTTTAAGTAGTTTGTAAGCTACGGACTGATGACCACGCAGTTTGGTCCGATAGATTTACAAACATTTGAACATTGGAAAACCTTTGTCCCTGGCCCAGAATTACTCTAATAACAGGAAGTTAACGATACAGTGGCCAATATACGTAGCAGCTCACACAGGCATTGATAAACAAACCACCATAATGAAAGTTACTTCATAAAGGTGTCTAAGAAAAAACATTTATGGCGCAACGGAACTTAAACATGAAAAATTGCATCTGAGCTTGTTCTCAGCACTGGTGAAAAACAATGTTAAATAAAAGGGGGAAGGTGCTCGAAAACTACAATTTATAGGCAAGTCAAAATTATACTGAACTTAACTTGTTTATTCAGGTCGAACGCAAGCAAAATGGGGAACCAATTTTGTTAGTACAATAAAAATGCATCTCATTTACATCGGCTAATACTGACGATGCCCAGCATTGAATTTAATATAAATTACACATAACTTAACGCTACTGGGGGGGGGGGGGGGAGGATTTACAAACAACACTCACTCGCTCACACACACGCAATGCAACACCGAAACTCATCAAAATCAGCGTGCTTAAATGAGGCAGAAGCAAGCGCCGATATCGTAGGCGAAATTCAGCAAATCCGGAGGTACCACACAACACAATATACAATAATACTGTGAAGATGGCTCTGGTCTGTCGCGCCTGATTTGAGATGGTGCGTGAGTGTAGCAAAGTTAAGTTGCATTTAGATTAGACCGCGGGCACACACACGCTAACGGTGACAAACGGATACGTTACATGATCGCACTCCACTGAAGGTGAAGTGGTTAAAAATCGGATTCATTACACAAAATTACGGCGGACTCTTAAATTGTAATCTGAGAGTAAACTATCTAGGCACTGGTTTTATGAGAAGTGGAGTGAATTCAGGTGACCAGCTGCAAACCCCTGAAGTCGGACTTCAGACCCACATGGTTCCGAAAACCGATAAAAATGTATAAATTAAATTTCTGAAAAATGAAGAAAATTAACTACGGCATGCAACCCCTAGAACTGCCTAGAATTTCATAAGGAAGCTACTGAAATGCAGCAACATACGATTGGGAGCGTTCACAGAGACGGAAGAAGTCCAGTCTCAAAACCCGGAAAAGTGAAATTATTACAAAGTTGCAAAAATATAAAAAACTACGGCATGCAACCCATAGAAATGTTCAGAATTACAAAAGGAAGCGAATGAAATGAAGCTAAATAGGGAGCGATTACAGAGACGGGTGAAGTCCAGTCTCAAAAACCATGAAAAGTGAAATAATTACAAAGACGGTAAAGTGAGAATAAAAACTACGGCATGCAACCCTTAGAAATACATAGAATTTCATAAGCAAGCTATTGAAGGAGGATTTAGAAGGCTCGAAGAGAATTACTGACAGACTAAGTGCCTACTACAAGTCTGGAGGAGAAACAGCAAAATTAAAATAGGCGGGGGGAGAAGATCGCGAAATGTTAGTGGAAATCAGAAGGATACACGCATAGTTACTTGCCTGATGGGCATGAAACAAACAATAGTGGAACACACATCACTCACGGAAGGAAACGATAAGAAAAATTTTACATGCACTGTACAAAAATGAACATATCGTCTGTTAGAAATCGGGTCCCACAAAGCTAGAAAAAATTTACAGAGAGTTCGTATTCCGCCACATAATCATTGAAGCTTTGAATACACCAGGCCATTATGAAACTGCAAATAGTAACACATACACCGCATTTATCGGTTGGCAATCACTGGATTGAAAAACTAGAACACATTTTCGCGCACGATCGAAAAAAAAACATTCCGAAAAATGAATCTAAGTTCAAGAGTCTAAGTTAAATATGCTAGATAACGAATCGCTAACATCTCCGCGGACACAAGAGCAGAACCAACCTTACCTCACCACGATCCCAGCACAAAGTGACCACCGAGTGACCAGGAGGCGCGAAAGCTACTGGAAACTGGCAAAACCCATGAAAACTCGCCGCGGTGGAGTAGCCGAGCGGTCTAAGGCGCCTCGCTCCGGAGCACGCAATTGTTCGCGGTCGGAGGTTCGAGTCCTCCCTGGGGCATGGGTGTGTGTATTGTCCTTAGGTTAGTTTACCTTAGTTTAAGTAGTTTGTAAGCTACGGACTGATGACCACGCAGTTTGGCCGATAGGTTTAAAAATATTTGAATTTTTTTTGGAGAGAAGATCGCGAGACTCGCCCTAGAGAGGGCTCGTCGACTGGCTTGTAACCAAAGGGTGTAGAAACCTCTTTAGTCGCATTAGCAGCAGGGATTGGTAACGACTAACTATAGACTCTGAGCCAAAGAGAACCATGCAAAGCGAGCTATCACTACCCACATTCAGACTGCCATTAGATTCTCGCTCATCCACTTAAAAGTAAAACAAGTACACATTCTCACAGGGACAATAATAAATTATTAAAATAACAAAATCCTAGCAATATTAACTAACATTTCAGAAACTAATATTTTGAAACATGAAATAAAAATGCTATGTCTCATGCCTCAAAAAGAGTGGGGTTCTAGTTTTAACAAAATGCTAGTCTAGCGACATCAAATAAATTACACTTTTATAAAAAATAATGGAAGACGGCAGACGATCGTCTTTCAGACTGCGGAGTAAGAAGTCGACCGTTCGTGCTTATTGCTACTGTCGTCTGTATGCGACATTACTTTCGACGACTTGCTGCGCTGCCTACTCTTCTTTTGCGCGGCCGTCACTTCCAATTCTACATCCCCTGACTGAATAGCAGATGGGTCTCAGGTTGCGAAACAACCTCCATCGATTCCTGAACATGCGTGGGTTCCTCACTCACAGATTGGACAGATGGGGCAGGATTCAAACCTGATCCCTCCACCTCCACTGACCAACCTTCCGACATTTCCGAACGTAGTAAACGTCACAGAGGAGCGGTTCTGACTTTGCGCCAGCAACGACCGTGGTTTCCCGAGGCAACAGCACAGGGCGTAGACCTTTATTTGGACAGTCACCACGAAGGTGGCCTACCATATTACAAATCCTACAAGTTTGCAATTGTCCGACTACCACCGATAATTAAGGCGGGATACGTTTCCGTAAGTCGGTCTTCACAGTACGAGTACCTCTGGCTACTTGATAGTAATACGGATGCCACCAATTTTCATTGGTAAAACGATTTGTAACAACATCGCCGTACGGACGCAAAGTAGTTTCAATCACTGAATTCAAATGTTCAAATGTTTGTATAGCTTATGGTACTTAACTACGGGGTCATCAGTCCCTAAACTTACAAACGACTTATGAACTAGCTTATTCTAAGGACGGCACAAATATCCATGCCCGAGGGGGGATTCGAACCCCCGACCGCAATGGCCGTGCAGACCGTGACTGGAGCGTCTCAGTCCCCTCGGCCACCGCGGCCGGCAATCACTGAATTGGAAAGGCACATTAAACACCCGTACATCCCGAACGCCCTGCCCAACGTGTTGCACACGTTCGTCACTAATAGAACCGTCGACGTGTTTGAATTTACGAACCCCGTCATTTTCGGACACAACCTTACCACAGACGTCATCATCCGACAATTTCAAATATAAATAATATAAATGGTTTGTAAAGCTTATGGGACTTAACTACGGGGTTATCAGTCCCTAAACTTACAAACTACTTATGAACTACTTACGAACTAGGACGGCACAAATATCCATGCCCGAGGGGGGATTCGAACCCCCGACCGTAGTGGCCGAGCTGACCGTGACTGGAGCGCCTCAGTCACCTCGGCCACCGCGGCCGGCACAATTTCAAAAACACCGAATACAAACAGAAGTCAATCTGCAGTCCTAGTACTACTTCCCGTGGCAAATGAAACGTATCCCGAACTCATGAGTGTATTTCAAAAGCGGTGAGCCATAACGACTTCCGATCATTGCACCGTACGATTTCGAAGTGGACTGAATGTCATTTGACTCACCGAATGAATGAATTTTGTAGAAAGCACAGCCAAGCGAAGCGAAGCCCTCCCCCTCGAAGCCAAGAAAGTCGGTGCCGAAATGTAAACACGCCGCCAAGCCTGGGAGCGGGAACACACGTGTTTCCTGGCGGGAAACCAGCCAAGTGATTGGCAATCTAGCGGGATCCGTGTACCCACTGTGGCACGGCCGTTGGCGTAATCCTTCTGATATAGAGTTTATATTGCCGAAAAAAGTAAACATCAGGGGGTAGGCCATAGTTTTTTAGTTTTATTTTTCGGTAGCACTTTCTGCAGCATAACATCGTTGTTTGGAAAACTTGCTACTAGAAGGGTACGATCTGTATCACCCGCCCCGGAATCACACAACAATAGGCACCATACAGTAGCGCTGGCAGACAAGTGTGGCGTTTTGAATGGGAAAGACGGACACCACTGTTTTGTTTATGCTTGCTTGTTATTCTGAGCATGGTTTCGTGCGGTTCCGAGCGTTCGAGATTAGAGGTGTCCCTTTGTCACAATATGCCAGAAACTCCATTTCTAAGCAATTCTGTTAAGTACCTCTTCATTAGTTACCTGATCTACCCATCTAATATTCACCATCAGTCTGTAGAACTACATTTCAAAAGCTTCTATCATCTTTCTTCTGAACTCGTTATCACCGACGTAACACTCCCTTACAATGCTACACTCCATATAAATGCCTTCAGAAAGGAATTCTTAGTATTTAATTTAATATTTGATGTCAACAAATTTCGTTTCTTCGGAAACGATTTTCTTTTAAAGGCCATTTTGAATTTTATATCTTCACTAGCTTATATGCCCGTGCTTTGCAACGGTTGTTAAAGAAGGGCATTGCGTATCATGCGATTTTAGGATTCCAGACATCAGTCAGGAAAAATCCTTGTTGGATCGCTCTGTCAATAAATTCAGTTGTCCTAGCCAAGATGTCAAATGTAAGTAAAAAAAAATGTTCAAATGTTTGTATAGTCTATGGGACTTAACTACGGGGTCATTAGTCCCTAAACTTACAAACTACCTATGAACTACTTAAGAACTAGGACGGCACAAATAGCCATGCCCGAGGGGGGATTCTAACCCCCGATCGTAATGTCCGTGCAGACCGTGACTGAAGCGCCTTAGTCCCCTCGGCCACCGCGGCCGGCTGTAAGTAAAAGTCATTGTCCGAAACGATGCATCTTCATAAAGATGTCAAATGTAAGTAAAAGTCATCCTCCGAAACAATTTTTCTTTATAAAGTTTTTGATACGAAATGAAACATGCCAAAAGAAGCAAAGAAATGTCGTTAAGTATTTAATACACCAAGCTAAATCAGTAACGCTATGTTCAATGTTTGCTGGTATTCGCAGAGATAAGATTGCTTAATTCCATAGCACAGACGTTCGCTTCCATGCTGTACTACCCCATACTTATTTCACAGCAGCGGCGTCTATTAGTTCTTTGGTGCAATACAGCCTCTATTGCTTGGTATAAATGCTTTATGTAGGTTCCTCTGTGAAATCTGTTGTATTTATTCCTTCTTTATCATAGGATATATAGTTCTTCCCTTTCTGTCCATAGACTTCTACCTTACTATCTGTCTATTTAAGTTTCGTTTCCATGCAGATCATTTGTAGAGAGTAATATTAGCAAACTGCCATTGACAAATAAATAGTGGATGGATGAAGTATCGTAAATCACGCGACGCGTGCTGGGAAAGTTTATTGTTTATGACATCATATGTCCTGAACTACGTTGTCGTCGGTAGTTTTAACCCCACAGTGATTGTTATCTGATAGTAAGCCATGGAAATTTCAGTGTATATGACGTCATATCTCCTGAAATATGTGTTGTATTATGATGTAAATTCGAAGGTACATTCAGTGGTATATGTTCCTAATGTTTGCAAAATGTGTCGTGAATGGTGTTAGAAGAAAGACGTAATAAATCAAAACCTCATGCGTGATGATGCGGTTTTTCATGAACCAAATTATTTGTGACTACATATCTCATGAACTATATGTAGAACTGTGATATAATATCGAAGGAACATTCAGTGGTATGTATGTGAAAAGTAGTAAGCGATAAACTTTCTTCCTTTCATCATTTTGTTGGGGTTGTCAGCGAGAAAAAGTTTCGTAAAGATTTGAAATTATGTTTACAATTTATTGCAAGCCGCTAAGTGCTCTCATTCTCAAATAGTTGACGAACAAAATCACGCTATCACACGCCGCAAGACGGGACAGATATCATTGTTTATGACGTGATATCGTATGAACTATGTATCGTATATGATTTTTGCAACCTTAAATAATATTTGTACCAAATTTGGTTGAAATCGCTCCATTAGTTTAGGAGCAGATGTAGAAAATTATCGCTTGATACGGCCGTTTTTACGACTGTCATTGTTTATGACGTCATATCTCCTTAAGTATTTGTCGTAGGTGGCTCTTACCCTAACAGCCTAATAGTAAGGATCATGTGTACCAAGTTTGGTTGAAGTCCGTCCAGTAGTGTAGGAGGAGATGTGGAACATACATACATACATACATACATACATACATACACACACACACACACACACACACACATATATATATATATATATATATATATATATATATATATACAGCCTATTTTATTATTTGTAATATTACTTGGACCATCAGAAGTTATTTTGCTACCCAAATAACAATAGTCATCTACTGGTTTTATTGTCTCAATACCTAATCTAATTCCTTCAGCACCGACTTATTTTCTTGAACTATGTTCCATTACACCTTCCATTCCGTTCAGTAGCTCTTCCAGGTTCTTTGCTGTCTGTGACAGAATTACTGTGTCATCGGCAAACAGCTAAATTATTCAAAATTCATGGCAGATTAACATTCTGTGCCGGAACCGACACTCGAACCTCAGGATCGAGTCCTGCTTCCGGCACACAGATTTAATCTGCCAGGAAGTTTCATATCAGCGCACACTCCGCTGCAGAGTGAAAGATTTATTCTAGCTAAATTTTTATTGCTTCTCCATGAACTTTAATTCCTTCTCCAAATTTCTCCTTGCATTCCTTCGCAGCTTACTCATTGTAATAATTGAATAATACTAGGGAAAGGCTGCAACGCTGTCTTACCCTCTTCCAAACCTCTGCGTCCTTTGCGTTCTCTTCGACTCTAGTATCTGCTGTTTGGTTTTTGTACAAGTTAAATATAACTCTTCGCTCCCTATATTTTACCCTGCTACCTTCATAATTAGAAAAATGTATATTCCACTCAGCATTATTAAATTTTTTCTCTAGCATTACAAAAGCTAATAACGTAAGTTTACCTTTCCTTAATCTATCCTCTAAGATAATTCGTAATGTGAGTATTGCCCCCAGTGTTCCAGTATTTTTCTTACATCCAAACGGATCTTCCCCAAAGTCCGATTCCACCAGTCCTTCCATTCGTCTGTAAATATTATTTATTTATTTATTATTTATTTGACATGTCCCATTACATAGTAATATTACATGTTTGAAAGTTAAATCCAGGCAGTTACATCAGGTACTTTGGTGTACACAAAAGGGTTCACAAAAGAACGCATTTTGGCTATTCAAGATTTATCCACATAAAGAAACAAAATGAGTTTTACACAGCAGGAAATCTTAATGCATTATAGAAGTTGTTTAAGTCTGTAGTTAATGTATGTACCAAATGAAATGTACTGACTGGCCATCCTCTTCCTTTATCAGCTATTTTTTTTCCTGAGATGGTATTTTTCAACAATCACTTATGAAACTGAAAGTTCTGACATTTTCATACTTGTCTGCACTTGCTTTCTTTGGAATTGGATTTATTATATTCTTCTTGAAATCACAGGGAAATAAAGTCTCATACATCTTGCATACTAGGAGGGACAATTTCTTTACAACTGGTTCTCCCAAAGATATCAGCTGTTTAGACGAAATATCATCTACTCCAGGGTCTTGGTTTCGACTCAGATCTCTCAGTGCACTGTCAAAATTTTAACGCAGTATAGTATCTCTTGTATCATCTTCCTCCATTTATACAATACTGCCCTCTGTTCATTTCCTTTGCAGAGGCTCTCTATATATTCCTTATACCTTACAGCTTTCCCTTCTTTGCATAGTACTGGTTTTCGATTTGAGCTCTTGAGATTCATGCAGCTGCTTTTCTTGTCTCCAAACGTCATTTTTATTTTCCTGTAAGCGGTATCTATCGTTCCCTTAGTTATACATTCTTCCACGGGCTTGCATTTGTGCCGGCCGCGGTGGCCGAGGAGACTGAGGCGCTCCAGTCACGGTGTGCACGGCCACTACGGTCGGGGGTTCGAATCCCCCCTCGGTCATGGATATTTGTGCCGTCCAGTTCGTAAGTAGTTCATAAGTAGTTTGTAAGTTTAGGGACTGATGACCCCGTAGTTAAGTCCCATAGACTGTACAAACATTGAACATTTTCTTGCATTTGTCCTCTAGCCACTCCAGCTTAGCAAGTGTGCACTTTCGTCGACCCCATTTTTAGCCATCTGTACTCCCATGTGCCTGCTTCATTTGCTGCGTTTTTATATTTTCTCCTTTCATCACTTGACTATCTCCTGTATTATTCAGTGATTTCTGTTAGACCTTGTTCTACCTACATGATCCTCTTCGAACTTCACTATTCTCTCTGTCAAAGCGACCCAACATTCTTCTACTGTTTTACTTCCCCTCGTTTTGGTCAATCTTTACGTTATACTCCTCTGAAACTCTCAAGATCCTCTGGTACTTTCAATTTATCTAGGTTCCATGTCTTTACATTTCTACCTATCTGCAGTTTATTAAGTTTTAACCTACAGTTTATGACCAATAGGTTATGGTCAAAATCTATATCTTCCCCTGGGTAAGTCTTACAGTTTAAAGCCTGGGTCAGAAATGTATGTCTTAAATATTATAAAGTCAATCTGGTACCTTCCAGTGTCTCGTCGTCTCTTCCACGTATATAACATTCTTTTCTGGTGATTAAACCAAGTGGTTGTGATGATTTAATGGTGCTCTGCACAAAATTCTACTAGGTGACCTCCTCTGTCATTCCTTTTTTGCAGTTCGTATTCACATATTCCCTTTCCCTTTCTTCCTCTCCCTACTACCGAATTCCCCATCAAAATCAATATTTCCTCTCCCTTAACTATATGAATAATTTTTTTTATCTCCTCACACATTTCTTCGATCTCCTCATCCTAGGCAGAACTAGTTGGCATATAGAATTGTACTACAGTGGTCGAGTCTATCTTTGCTACGATAATGCGTTCAATATGATAATCATAATAACTTACCCGCATTCCTACTTTCTTATTCATTATCAGACTTATTCCTTCGTTACCACCAACATATTTTGTATTTATAACCCTGTGCTCATCTGAATAGAATTCATGTTCATCCTGCCACCGAACTTCGATAATACTCACCATATCTATCTTTAAGCTATCCATTTCTCCTTCCAGATTTTCTAACTTACCTAACTGATTTTGAGGTAGAACATTCCACACTCCGATCGACAGAATGACTGTTTTGTTTTATTGATGACGACATTCTCCTGATTAGTCTCCACCCGGAGATAGGAATGGGGGACTAGTTTACCTCCTGAATATTTTACCCAAGAAGACGACGTCATCATATACTCTCACTTGTAACACACGATTGACAGGCCTTTTTGCTTATAGTTTTCATTGATTTTGACTGTAGAAACGATTTTATGCGTAGTACATGAGTCCTCGGGTCTCGAAACTTTACTGATAATGTTCTTTCATTGAACGAAATCGATATGCGATATTTTTAAATAAATGTTTTATATCACACCATCATGCTGAATATTTTTATTATTGTTCTACATCCATGCAGTAGAGCTGCATTTCATTTCCTAGGATAACGTAACGACTTTAGTTTCCGCTTGCTTTAAGCCGTTCGCAGTAACCACATGGCAAATCCATTTAGGCGTTGTTCCAAGGCAAGCTGATGCAATCACCCAGACTGTTGCCTCTGTAACCAAGGGGATTAAAATATACTACTCTAATATCCTTGCCTGTTAACAACTGAAAAGGTGAGAACACTAAGAGGAAGAAGAGACAAGAAACAGGCATAGAGATTGGGGGGGGGGGGGAATTGTCGGGCAGAGGAATTACGTAAAGGAGTGTAGGGTGTCTAACCGCCTTACATTGATATTTACCACTTGCGGAGCATTGCCGGGTTGCTGCGTTGTCAGTTGTTACATCATACGAGATACAACGTTTTAAGTAAGTCGTCTTGCATCAATAGTAGGTCTGAGAACGAGGTACTCTGTCACGATATCTTCAATGTTCCAGGTTCTTAACAAATGTATTAATTATTGCGTCTCAGGACACTGCAGACGCTGTAGTAGGCGGTGAAAAAGAATCTGCAATCAAATCATCGAATTACCTGGGCATGGGTTTTAAAGGACAGCACAACTGTGAAGTGATCTACAGAGTTAACATACAGCATAAAATTTTTATAACGAAATATAATCGTCTCTTCGGATGTCACACGTATCGTAAATCCGCAAATTGACCGAAATCGCCAGTTAAACATATTCCCCATCAATAAATTAAAATTTTACCAGCAGATTCAGCTGCGACTACAAGGGAGTGAGGTAGCTGTAAATTTTATATAAATTTGAATAATTTACAGATACAGGCTGTGAATAAAACATCGTATTAAATGCAATGGTATATTGTGGAAAACATCAAATTATGAGTTACTGTGTCAGATTACCGCAAGAGTTATTAGTGTTAACTGATTGTTACAAAATACCACACTTACCGCGCATAACATTTTTCTAACTGAAGAGCGTTTAAGATGTACGACAGGAAAATAATTTATTCTTATTAACAACAGATAATTATAGACCTCTGCAATATGTAATATCCCTAAAAAAAAAAAGCATAAATTTAAAATTAAATGGGGTATTATAATGATGTTAAAATTATTCTGAAATGAAAATTAATGTAATTAATTTCATTTACCTGTGTATGTATGTTTAAAACTGTAATTGCTAAACGATTTAATGTAAATATTTATGCAGTTATGTCACTTACAGGAATCATTAAAATGATGAAACATTGTTATTAAGGATATATACTAAAACTGAAGAAAAGAGGATGACGGTGAAGTACATTAAATCTGTGGTGTGTGCTAAATTTGTCAGTGCAAAAGGGCATAAATGAAACACGGCTTCTACTGATTAGGAAAGGTCTTCCAGTAGAGTTTTCCCTTCGACGCTAAAGTACGAAACAGTTGACTTTTTGACGCCATATAAAAGTTGAAACGTGTTTGAGGACTTTTTTAAATAACAGAAAATGACCGGATCTTCGGTAATGTTTTAGCACTGGCAGTGATAGACAAATTTACATACGCGATATACATGCTAATGACACACAACAAGCTGTTTGGTACCCAAGGTCACTTAGTTCTTTACAAGTGGATGATGGATGCGAGCGTGGTGCATTTAAAATCCAGTTGCTTGAAGGGAACCACGTCGTACTTAGCTGGCGTTGTTGCTTTTAATTATGATAGATTGTCTACAGCTTTCTGTTTTGTATGATATGTTAGAGACAAGTAACAAACGTCATTCTAATATGGATCATATATCGGAAGAACAGATACAGTTTAGTTAAGAAGGTAGCTGAAAGATTTGAATATTCAAACGAATATAAATGACATAAATACACTTAAGTTACTGCGATTCTGGATGGAGGCCTATGTATTAACATAAGAGGGACACCTTTCTTAGTAGGGTGAGTAATCATCACGCCCGGCAATTCATTCGCTGTACCGTGCTTCTATGTTAGCCAGAAGCTTGCCATGGAATTCCTGTAGTATGGCTTTCTATTCCTCGACCAGCGTGGTTGAGCAGAGATGGATTATCGATGGTAAGAGATGCATTTAAGTTATAACATCTACAATTTCTTTTTCTCACAGACTAATCACACACAAACTGTGAAGACGGTCATCTCTTGCTGATGTTACCCTTGGACGACCTAAGCCTTGTTTTTAACTTTTCCTGTTGTCTGAAATCGCGTCCAGGTATTGATAATTACACTTAGGGATATTCCCATAACTACAGCCACCTCCCTCAATGTCTGTCCCTCTTCCAACCTTCCTATGGCTCTTCATGCAAAAGCATCACGTAAGTCACGTTGTAGCTGCACTGCACATTCTGATCACTACACTATCTAAACCCAACCGCTTAAGTAATTCTTTCAGTAGAGTAAACACAAGTAAACACTAACGACCTCTGCAGACCCATTCTGTTAGTACCATGATCTCCATAGCCGTAATGTTGCTGTCTTCACTCCGTAGATCAGTCAGAAAGATATCGACGCATTTTAGTTTGTTCTGCCGATGACAGTACTTCACAACATATCTCAACCAATCCCTAATTTTTTTTGACCAGTGTGGAATACACCTAGTAAATATGGTTGTGTTGCGATAGTGTCCTCAGTTCTTCCAATACGGCTCAAAACGGCAAGTAAGTGCAAGATATTTCTATCATCTCCTTAGCAGAGTTCCTCCACCAATGCTGTTAATGAGGTCAAACATTGTAGTCATAAAAGTACATTCTTGACGGAACGCGTTTCTGAAAAGAGGTACAAGAGGGTGGTTTTGACCCGAGAGTGTACCGTGTTCCAATATTTGGGAATCAGTGTGCGCACGAAATACTGTGACTCCACACACCATAAGATATACACCACCAAAATTGAGTATAATAGATAATTCTGGATGTAGCCTCAAGTAGGGAGGTGCGGGAATACGTAATGCACCCAAAAATATTTTCTAGATTCTTCAGACTCATCACTTTAAGATATGTCAAGTCAAAATATTCGACTTTTAATGCAATTTATCAGAAACCCATTCCAGTTCATGTTGTGATTTAACTGAATACGCTTTGGAAACTGTTTTGAACATCACTAAAATAGCAAATCGCGGACATATATTGGTTTATTACAATTGCCAAATCACAATAAGAAAATCAGAGCTACACTTTACTTGAATGAAACTTTCACTCTGCAGCGGAGTGTGCGCTGATATGAAACTTCCTGGCAGATTAAAATTGTGTGCCGGAATCGGGACTCGAACCTGGGACCTTTGCCTTGCGCGGGCAAGCGCTCTACCGACTGAGCTATCCCGACACGACTCACGATGCCACCTCACATCTCTACTTCCGCCAGTACCTCGCCTCCTACTTCCTATGTCTCCATCATATCCTTTCTTCCAGGAGTGCTAGTCTTGCAAGTTTCGCAGGAGAGCTTCTGTGAAGTTTGAAAAGTAGGAGGCGAGTTACTGGCGGAAGTAGAGTTGTGAGGCGGATCGTGAGTCGTGTCGGGGTAGCTCAGTCGGTGGAGCGCTTGCTCGCGAAAGGCAAAGGTCCCAGGTTCGAGTCCCGGTTGCGGCACACAATGTTACACTTTTCTTGGTTCAAAACTATAATTAAAACAATATAGTATTAAATTAATAGTGAATTGCCACATTCAATGTCAGACGTTTTGTCGATAAGTGCTGTCTTATTCTTGGGACATGTACGACGGGGGTGAGATAGAAAAAATATCTATAAACCATTCAATGTTATGGTTAAAGTTAATTTTATGAAGTCCACTTGTGACAGTTTCCTTGACAATTTCCTATCTTCCCTTTACGTCGCTTTACCGCGAGCAGCGTGCTAACTTGTCTAGTTGTAATAGCCCGAACGTTGCACGCGAGGCCCGTAGTCGGTTGTCACTTAACATTTGACTAACCTGGTGTCTTCTCTCTCGTAGATGTCCCCAGTGCAGAAGCAGTACACAGGTCGTAGACTCGAAGTTTTCTGAGGTGAGGCTGAAAGTGTAAGTGGTGGATACTGTGGCTGTGTAACTACCATTAACGAAGTCGATGAATTCCTTCAGAGATGCCAGTGGCTCTTTTATTTTTACCAATCACACGAATACAGAAGCCACAACGTTTACGAAATTCACAAAAATAATGTTGTTACAGTCATAGCATACTATGACATACATTGCACGCACTTTACAAATATTTTAGCCCCATTATCGATCGATAAATACAAGAATGGTTTCGCAAATGCTGCTAGATGTTTACCGTGTCAGGGCTCGCAGTGAACTAACTAGCAGTGGAGCTGGGCTCCACGCTAGCGCCTTTGGTTTGACGCCAACCGAAACTTCTAGAACGCCACACACACTCTTCACAGAAAAAATACTTAGTCTAATAAATCTAACAAACAGTAGTAATCACAAACAATTAATTAACACACATTATGGCAATAGAATTGATAACAGAATTTTTATTTATTAAATAATTAATAAAATAGCTGGGAGGTCACACGAAGTTACCTTGCTCTTCCCTGTTTGTATCTGAGTCGTGTCCATGACCAGTCAAATCGGCCCTGAGAGATTATTGTTATCAAATCTTTTAATAAATAAAACTAAATTACATGTGGTAATCCTCTGTGTAAACTGATATGTTCTCAGATCAATCGCTTGAATCAAATGTCCCTACAAGCCCAGTACCATAATTACTCATATTTTTTATTTACTTTACTGCACTGTGGGAGTTATTCAGGGAGAGGTTTGACTTCCTACAAACTTTTCTCCATAACATAACCAGAACATATCAAGAAAGTTAGGAAGTAAGTTCACAGTAACTGACTGTTCAACACGGAAGTTTCGTCGCCAGTACTGACAGGATATGAGAATCAGTGGAGAACTTTCAAGTTCTTCGTAGAATACGCATTAGACAAAAATGTGCCGACAAAAGTTATGAGATGTATGAAAGGTGCCTTATCACAAAGCTCTGATACAGGGTAAATGTCATTGTAGTTCCTTCTCGAAGTCGTAATACGGACGATATAATGACACATATCGAGATAAATGACACAGGAACAGAAAGGAAACTGGAGACATTCTGCATGACCCGCTGAAATATCGGAACATCGTTGCTGTAGATGACCTATTGAATGACCTTTTTAAGATGAAAATTGATTTGGTGATATTGTTGTACACGTTGCCTTTAATATAGCCCCACAAAAAGGCTTCGCATTATGTTCGATCCGGAGAATATGGCGGCCAATCAAGCCTTCTGAGTACCCGAGGCCCAGAATGTGGTTTCAAAAGTGCTCCTCCAGGACATCAAACATTCTCCTCCTTCGACGGGTTCAAGCTTTGTCTTGCATGAACCCATCTTGTCTAAATCAGGGTCACTTTGAGTAATGAATACGAAATCAGTTCCAACATCTTCACTTACCGTTCGGTAGTCACCGTGCTATCAAACAATAACTAAACGATTATTCCATGACTGCACATTGCACAGCACATAGTCAACAGTGGAGGGTGAAGAGACTTTCAGACCGGATTCTCCGTCTCCAAAATGCGTCAATTTTGTTCAAATGTTTGTAAAGTTTATGGGACTTAACTACGGGGTCATCAGTCCCTAAACTTACAAACTACTTATGAACTACTTACGAACTAGGACGGCACAAATATCCATGCCCGAGGGGGGATTCGAACCCCCGACCGTAGTGGCTGTGCAGACCGTGACTGGAGCGCCTTAGTCTCATCGGCCACCGCGGCCGGCGTCAATTTTGCTTACGGACGAACCAATACAAACGAAAGGGGCTTCGTTGCTAAACCAAACTATAATGACATCACATTCCTGTTAGTCAATTCTGTGGACAACAGTGTTGGCGAAACACAAGCGCTGTTCCATGGCCCTTGGGCTTAATGGCTGTGGGTTTCAGTTTTTCACCCTATCTGGACTACGACATTTCCGACATTGTAGTCACGAACACTACCCGTTCTCGTAAACTTGTCAATCAAAATTTTGATTGTTAGCACAGTTTGGCCAATTATCTTCAGCTTGAACGTGGTCACGAACTTCCTTCGAGCCGTAGTTTGGTTGTGATTGATCGCATAGTCGGCCTACATAATCGCTATACTCTCAGACACGATGTACTGTAACATTTGCGCGTGCAAATAGCCAACAACAACAAGTAGTGCGTGCAAGTGCTTACTAATTCCCGTCTTGGACCATGGCTAAGCGAACGTCCTAACGTGAACCATTCATAAGTTATGACGATTTTATTTCATATAGTTGAATAATTGTTACCCTATATATAAATGATCACATAGATATTGTCGAAAATGAGATGATGCTGTAGTATATCGAGAAGTTGCAACACTACAAAATTGTAGAAACCGCAGAAGACCTGCACTTGCAAACACAAACAAATGTAAAGTACTGCGAATACATAGAAAGAAAAATCCATTGTTATACGATTACGCAATTGAAGAACAATAGGTAGAAACAGTTACTCTATAAAATATCTTTCAGTATGCATCAGGTGCGGTTTGAAGTGGAACGATTACTTAATATTGAAAGTAGCCTGTTATTAAAATAAGCAAGATCTCTGGCAGTTGAGATCTGCAAACGTAAGTTAAAACGCTCACTGCTGCTCTAAATTACTTTATGAGTGGCCACACTACATGCGCGACAGAAATTTATCTAACTGCTCACTCCTTAAGGGAGCAGCCAACGTTTTAAGAAACACAAAATCAATGTTAACAATGAATAGATAATTAAACATGGAAGGGGGAGTATGAAATCATAAAGCAAAAGTTTGATACTTTAAAATCATAATCTATTCAGTAAATTAAGCACACACCTTGTACAAAAGTGAATTAAACCATATAATGACTGCCCAAATTAAAATTGTTTATGCCCTTCATGAATATGGAGGCAATGTGGGAGGAAATTTTCAAACACACAATGGGTAGCTGAAAGCAAATTCATACATTCACAGACACGCATATAATGCGTGGTGGTACATTACTCTCTGGGAACACTTGAAAGCAGTGATGAAACGAGGCGCTGACGGTGTCTTGATGAGATGGCAGTACACTATGCATTAAACAAACTCAAGTTTGAGGAGGCAGCGGCTCACTATTCTTAAGTACCATGTGGTGTACAACCACCCCGAATTTCATAGCATTTACCAACAGAAATTAATTTAGAATAAGCGAGTAAAGTGCACACGAGAATTCGCATAGAAGAAAGCTAGTGTTAACAAAAACATGGCTGAAGGCCGAAGTACCGAGTGTTACAAAAGCACGTGGTGCAATCAGTCATACAAGACAGGATAGACCGACTCAAGGTAGGAAATCTGATAAATAATTAGCATACTCGTGGATAGAGATGCGACATGAAAAGTTAGTTAAAAACACGAAGGAAATTAAAACATACTAGGTTTACACAAAGGCTGAAGGCCACACACGTGTATTCTAACTTGAGCAGAACCGGACACAAAATCATCACCGGAATGAAAATGCAGATAATAAATTTACACTGAATTTACTCGAGTTATGTAAATTAAGAAACACTTCGCCTCTCATAGCGAAAGAATTACACAAGAGAACTATCACTGAAGACTGCCTGATCACAAAGATAGCAAAATCCTAACAGCATGCCTTTCCCTCTGCATGATTCGGCGGAGTACTTACTTCCTCAGTCGTGTGAGCCAGAATGAAGAGTGAAGCCTGAAGCTCTAAGGCCTCGGAAAAACTTCGCCCCGCCATACACCGGATGTAGAGCGCGCTAAATGCGAGGTAGTGTGCGTTCGGAGGCTAGTGTTTACCAACACTTGCTACCTGGCCAATACAATTCCCTCTACAACCGCTGCCGGCCGCGGTGGCCGAGAGGACTGAGGCGCGCCTGTCACGGTCTGTACGACCACTACACTCGGGGGTTCGAATCCCCCTTGGGCATGGATATTTGTGCCGTCCTTAGTATAGGGTAGTTGATAAGTAGTTTGTAAGTTTAGGGACTGATGACTCCGTAGTTAAGTCCCATAAGCTATACAAACATTTGAACATTTGAATTTTCTACAACCGCTCCCAGAGAGGTCTGCTGTCACTTGTTTCGTCCAAGATAAGGTTGGTACGACACTAAAAACACAGCCAGGTCACCACCTTGCCAAGTAAGCTTGTCTCTGGGCAGCCACAAGACGCCAGCGGAGACTACAAACGAGGACTGCGTTCTCAACTACAGCAAAACGAGGTCTTAAGTGGGAGGAGGCGACTGTAATCCATTGCGCGGCAATCAGTCAATGTTAAAAGCAACCTTCCACATTCACATGAACACATAATATTAATCACACGGGTGGAAACATATATAAATATGGGGCAAACATACATAATCATGGAGCATTGATCATTTATAAAAATAATCAACACACAGATAGATAACATTAATGGTGCAGAAACACATCAGGTTAGAGAATAAATCAAAATGGAATACGATCAAACAATCAGTGGACATGTTTCAATATTAATCGTGAATATGGCAGATGCCAGACTGAGTTTCATTGGGAGAACAGACCATCAACAACGGAAGTAGGATACAAAACACTTGTACGACAAATGCTGTAATTATACTCATCAGTGTGTTGAAACGTACCAGATAGGACTGATGGTTATGTCAGAGAAAATCCAAAGGAGAGCGGCACACTTCGTTACAAGTTAATTTAGCAAGAGAGATAGTTCTATATGTGACATGCATTCACCGATGAGGTATGCGCCCGTTTTCAGTTTTCGTTACTAAACAGTGCTATAAGGGACTATAGTTCAGCAGGGCCATGACGTTATACAATTGTATGAAACTTTAGCCCAGGTTTAGATTCTGACAATGTCGAGTTCGAAACGCGTAAATGAATATGATCCACATAACCACCTATGGCCTTTCTACTTGTACAGCGTCCCTGTTTAATAACGACAAGAGCAGCAGTGTCACGGAGATGATCGGTGAACTCCAGTGGCAGGCGCTGCATGAGAGACGTTCTACATCATGGTATGAGCCTCTGTCAAAGCTACGTTTCTTGAACAGTCAACGAAAATTAAATCTATCTACTAACAACTATTGTTTGGTAAACTACTATTAAAATGCTTAAATGTGCTAATTTATCAGAATTACAATGGCCCCCGACCCTGCAAAAGACGACGGGACATCTTAAGAAGTTCTTATAGTGAATATATGAAGCTTATGAACGGAAGTATAGATTTATTAGCGATACACTTTCCCATCGACCAATATGATCAAATGACGATGAGATGGCAGGGACATTGCTTGACGAAACAAGGCATAAGGCAGAAAAGAGCCTGTCCTTCTGAAGCGTCAAGAAATTTCCTGAAATGCCGAAGCGGAATCAGATAAAAGTTAGCTGCAGTTTTATATACAAGGGAAGGATCGTTAGAGGACACAAATTTAGATTATGTAAATTGATTTAAGAGTTATGCGAGCTCTTTTAAAAAAGTTTTCATCTCTTGCACAAATATCTTTTGAGTGAAAGTATTTGGAGATGCGGAACTTTAATCATTAGACTTCAAGCCTATTGTTTGTCGAGAAAATTCCGTCAGAGTGCCCATAATACACATACCTACTTTTCTAATAATTTGATGTTTGTGTGTATAGTCTAAAACATTCATCTATGAGGCAAGTATATGAGTTGGAAAAAGATTTTTAAATGAATTAGGTGGCAGCAGAAAAAAAAAGCTTGAGAATGGATATATCTGCTGGTAGAACTTCCGGCTTATAAGGCCGTCGTCCTTAAACTTTTCAATTTTTCCTAACGCTTCGTCCAGAGCTGCGCCGGACATTTTCAGACGTCTTCTTACTTCCGCTGAGTCTTGCTGACTGATGAGTCTGGTGTCAGAGAGCGACATATATACTGTGGAAAGTGGGCGTGGCGAAACTGTCACGTTATCAGCAGAGATAGTCCTTGTCAGAGATAAAAACATCACTATCGATTGCAATCGGTTAGGGATAAAATCAGTCGATCTTTTAAAGCTACTTTCCATATGTCGCTGAGTTTCATAGCTTCTTCTTTCCTGTTAAAATTTTCCTTATGTTTATATATTTCAATAGCTTCCCTATATTGCCTTAGATAATAATTCGTCATCGTAGATAAAACTGTTGTTTCGGGAAACCTCACTATATGACTTTCAGACTGAAGAGCATGCTCTGCCCCAGCCGATTTCTCTGTTTTTCCTAGTCGGCAAAGACTTTTGTGTTCCTTCAGCCTAGTTTCTATACTTATTTTTGTGGTTCCAATATAAACATTACCACATGTACAAGGAATTTTATAAACGCCACAAGCAGAAAGAGGAGGTCGTTTATCTTTCACAGAACGGACTAATTGACATATTTTCTTAGTTCGTCTTAAAACTGGTCTGATGTTATGTTTGCACAATATTTTTCCGATAAATGACAGGGAAACTGTGTTCTTCCATCGCTTGTTCTTAGACTATTGTTATTTGCTCGCAGAACTCTGTTTATTTTTTTATCTGAATAGCCATTTTTCTTTAATGCTTGCTTCAGATGTTATAATTCAGCATCCAGGTGTTCCGGAGTACAAATTCTCTTGCCTCTGTCAAGCTACTGAAATGCAGCAACATGCGATTGGGAGCATTCACAGAGACGGTATACGTCCAGTCTCAAGACCCGGAACAGTAAAATAATTATAAAGTCGGAAATATAAAAATAAAAAAAACTACAGCGTACAACCCATAGAAATGTTTAGAATTTCATAAGCAAGCTATTGAAGGAGGTTGTACAAGGCTCGGAGAGAATTACTGACAAAGAATGAATGCATACTATAAGTTCAGAGAAGAAACAGCAAAATTAGAAATAGGTGGGGAGAGAAGATCGCGTAATGTTAGTGGAAATCAGAAGGATACACGCATGCCTGATGGGCATGGAACAAACAATAGTGGAAGCTGAAGGCTTTGTTCTAAGAACCGACCACGTGGAACACACATATCACTCACGAAAGGAAACGATAAGAAAAGTTTTACATGCACTGTACCAAAATGAACATATCGTCTGCTAAAAATCGTACCACACAAAGCTAGGGAGAATTTACACAGAGTTCGTACACCGCCACATGATCACAAAAGGTTTGAATATACCAGGCCATTATCAAACTGCAACTAGTAACATATACGCCGCGTTTATCTGATGGAAATCACTGGACTGAAAAACTAGAACACATTTCCACGCACAATCGGAATAAATATTTAAAAAAAATGAATCTAAATTCATGAGTCTAAGTTAAACATGCTAGACAACGAATCCCTACCATCTCCGCAATCACAAGACAAGAACCGACCTTACCTCACCATGATCCCAGCACAAAGTGACCATCGAGCGGCCAGGAGCCGCAGGAAAGCTACTGAAAACTGGGGGCGAAAGCTCCTGGAAACTGGCAAAACCCATGAAAACAGTGGTAGTGGGGAGAGAGGATCGCGTGACTCGCCCTGGAGAAGGCTCATCGACTAGCTTGTAACCAAAGGGTGTAGAAACCTTTTTGGTCGCATCAGCAGCAGGGGTCGGTAACGACTAACTATCGACTTTGAGCCAGAACGAGTTATCACTACCCACATTCAGACAGCCAGTAGATCCTCGCACATCCACTTAAAATTAAAACAAGTACACATTCTCAAATGGACAGTGGCGTAGCGGAGAAGCCGTACTGATTGCCACATTCATAACAACAATAATAGATTATTTAAATAAGAAAATCCTAGCAATATTAACTAACATTTCAGAAACAAATATTTTAAAACATGAAATAAGAATGCTATCCCTCATGCCTTAAAAAGAGTGGGATTCTAGTTTTAACAAAATGCTAATCTAACGACATCAAATAAATTATAATTTTATAAAAAATATATGGAAGATGACAGACGGTCGTCTTTCAGAGTTTATAGCTGCCCCTGGATAAGTCTTGCAGTTTAAAACCTTCTTTCATGTTGATTAAACCAAGTGTTTGTGATGATTAAATTGTGCTGCGCACGAAATTCTACCAGGCGATCTCCGTTTTCATTCCTTTTGCCCAGTCCATATGCACCTACTACATTTTCTTCTCTTCCCTTTCCTACTACCGAGTTCCAGTCCCCTGTCAGTCACAATTAAGTTTTCGTCTCTTTCGTCTGAATAATTTCTTCTATCTCCACATACATTTCTTCGAACTCCTCATCATCGGCAGAGATAGGTGGCATATAAACTTATACTACTGTGGTCGGTATTGGCTTCGTGTCAGTATTTGCCACAATAATGCGTTCACTATGCTGTTCATAGTAACTTACCCACATCCCTATTTTCGTATTCATTATCAGACCTACTCCTGCGTTACCACCAGCTGATTTTGTATATGTCACAGTTTACTCACCTGACCACCGAACTTCACTAATCCACACTATATCTAACTTCAACCTATCTATTTCTCTTTTCAAAATTTCTAACTTACCTATCCGATTAAGGGTTGGAACGTTTCACGCTCCGATCCGTAGAATGCATGTTTTGCTTTTCTTGATGACGACATCCTCCTGAGTAGTCCCGCCCAGAGATCCGAATAGGGGACTATTTTACCTTCGGAATATTTTATCCGAGATGATGCTATCATCATATATTCATACAGTAGAGCTGCATGTTCTCAGGAAAATTAACGATTGTAGTTTCCCCTTGCTTTCAGCAGTTCGCAATAACTGCATGTGTAAGTCATGTTAGCTGATATTACAAGGCCAGCTCAGTCAATCAACCGGACTGTTGCCCCTGCAACAAATGGGAAGGCTGCTGCCCCCCTTCAGGAACCACACGTTTGTCTAGCCTCTACACAGATACCTCTCCGCTGTGGTTGCACCTACTGTACGCTGAGGCACGCAAGCCACCCCACATCGGCAATGTCTGTAGTTCATTTTCCTAGTTTACTAGAGTATTCTCAGTTATTATGCCCGCTGTAGTGGCCCTATTTGAGGCATTAAGCTTACCTGAACATACAGTGTCTCGACGAGTGCCGGAATTAAATGAGCCGTTGCGCAATAAATATTAAGTTCGTGGAGTACTGGATTGCCGTCGATGAGAGCAATGACACTTGCGGCATAGCTTATTGCATAACTTACAATTTTCATAAGGGGCGTCGAAACTAATTCCACTATTAGCGATAACTGTTGGATGTTGGTTGCGGTGAAGTGGCCGAGCGTTCTGAGACGCAAATGTTCAAATGTTTGTATAGTTTATGGGACTTAACTACGGGGTCATCAGTCCCTAAACTTACAAACTATTTATGAACTACTTACGAACTAGGACGGCACAAATATCCATGCCCGAAGGGGGATTCGAACCCCCGACCGTAGTGACCGTGCAGACCGTGACTGGAGCGCCTTAGTCTCCTCGGCCAACGCGGCCGGCTCTGAGACGCATCGCTGCGGAGCGCGCGGTAGCTCGCTGTCGTAGGTTCGAGTCCTCCCTGGGGTATGGATGTGTGTGTGTTGCCCTTAGGTTAGTGTAAGTCAGTTTAAATATTTTGTAAGTCTAGGGACTGATGAACATTGAAGTTGAGTCAAATAGGTTTACAATTATTTGGACATTTGTTGGATATTGTTTATTTGAAAAGTATCACAAATGGAAACTATATTTTACTGGTTGTAAAGGAGGTTTTGAACGATATGCAGTTCATACTCGTGCGCCTGAACAGCTTTGCAACTGATGGGGCCCTGCAATGTTGTCGAAAGGGTTAGGTTTCCTAGGGCATTAGGAAGAAAAAAATAGTGCGCTTCGCCCAATTTTGACAATAAACTGACTTTTACATCAAAAACAGTTACGTGTAAAAGTTTTCCACACATTTAGGCCCATCATGGATAACATTGCAAAAATTGTGAATTTTTGTGGAAAGGATTTTAGGAGTATCTTGAATCTACTCACAAAATCATTCCTTTTTATTGTGCCGCACGATGGTTAAGTTTTTGAAAATCATTCTCAATCTTCTTCTATTTGAGATAATAAATAGGTTTCTTCCCTGATATGAAAGGATCTCCACAGTCAGATTTGGAAGATGAGCAATGGAACGTTCACCTCGCTTTCATAAAAGACAAAATGTAGCAACTACACGATTGAAATAAATCGTTGCAAGGTAAAAATAAATTAATCGGTACTATGTGTGACGGCATTGAAAGTTTCATATTGCAGCTTTTCCCCTTTAAAAGTCAGTTTCAAGAAGAATATTAGGACAATTTTCCCTCTGTAAAGTCCTTTAAGTTCAAATTCTAATTTAATCCTGTGGTACCAAACTACTGTGGCCATCAATCCGTAGACGTACAAACTACTTGAACTAAGTTAAACTAACCTAAGGGCAACACACACTCACCTGCCCGAAGGAGGATTCGAACCTCCGACGCGAGCTGCCGTGCGATTAATTGAAGTACTTATGACCAGATCAGTGATTAAACAAAAGGGTTACAGTCAATGCGTAAAGAATTTGAACATACGTTTTAAGAAATAAATGTACCTTCCCTGAAAAGTTATTATGACGTACTTTCCGGTGTGCCCTGAGGATGTCCAGTAAGCTGATAAAGCCACAATGTGATTCAATTTTGAAAGAACGCTGTTACCATTACAGTGGTGATTTCATTTTATTTTTTAACGGAGTTATGAATTCCCGAGGATTCATGACCTTGCTCGGAAATTTGTTCCAATGTTCTCAACAACATTCTTTCGTGAACAAAGTTTTTGAATTATGATTATTAACAAAAGAAAAACAAGGTCAAATTTGATGCTTCGTACTTTGAATTGAAAATGCTAAAACGATTATGCTAAACATGAGGAAATTAGTCATTTTAAAGCTATGCCAAAGATCAACAAAGAATGTTGATAATTAGTACAAAATAATGAGCGCTGCATCTGAGCACCGGTGTTTTTTCCGATGCCGGCCAGTACTCATGAAACACTTAAGTTGGCGAAGCCTGCAGTAAAGATATGGTTCGAACTCATGAAAGTTTTAGTACAGGTATCTCATCTAACACAGCTTTGATGGAAGTGTTTCTGGCTTAATTATATTATATTAGTGTTGTGGCACTCTATACCGATTGTATAGCTTTTTGTGGTTGAATCATAAAGAAATTGGTTTGGGTGTGCACGGTGGAAATGTTATACGCTCAACGAACAAAATACTTTCATTGACAGTGACAATGGCCAAGGAAGTTCGTTAACTTTCGGGAAAATGATTTTGCTCTTTCCTTTTGAACAATACATACAGACTGTTCAGGTACACATTTTTATTCTCATAACAAAATGGTTACAGGATAAGCATTTGCGTAAACCTAGGAGTAAAAACGCTAAAACCGCTACTAGTCATACGTAAATGTGATACAAACGCAGAATATATAACACCGCAGCATTTACACATACTACTAGTAGCAGACTTACTCTTATTACGCTATTTCTGCATATGAACTTTAATGCTACCTCCAACGTGTCACATTTTAATCGCTTAACAAAATAACGCATACTTCCTCATGCAAGGCAAGCCGTTTTCCATCAATTTGTGACTTGTACCAACGAATACGATTAGTCAGAAAATTCATGCTTTTTAATGTTTTAAAAATTTTATTTAAGGAATTGTCGTCATATCACAGTTCAGGGGTTATTATAAAATCTTTGGTGAGAAGAATGAGCTACATTATACAAATTTTGCATGAATAGTTCAAACATGTATTGTACCTGAATAATGAACGAACTCAATAAAATGGTTTTCACAACATTCAGTAGAATGTTCGTTTTGTCGAGCATCACTTTCATGATTAACTTCATCAATAACATAAGTAGTATGATTCTTCATTGTAATGTATAATTGGGGCATCTGTGAAACATCCAACACCAACAAAAAAGTTCAAATGTTCGTAAACCTATTGAACAAACTATCGTCATCAGGCTCTACGCTTACAAATACTTAAACTTACACTAAGAACAACACAGACACAGACACACACACACACACACACACCACACACACACACACACACACACACACACACACACACACACACACACACACACACACGACCGAGGGAGGACTCGAACCTCCGGCGGGAGCGGCCGCCCAATCCGTAGTATTATGCCTTACACCACAATAAACGTTTGCATGTAGCCCATGCCACCTAACGTGCTCTTCAAGGTGTACGTCAGCTACCCTTGTCAGCACGATTCCCACATCTCTCCTTCATCGAGCAAGGTTGGGACCCGATGAAATGTCATCTTGCGGAGTTTGCACGACTGCTATCAAACTCGCACAACTCCAGGTGGAAATTGCATAGCAGGCCAATCCGCAAGTGTACATTCGGCCCTCTTCGATGACCTCCATGGGAGAACTGCAGCTTCCATTACTGCATTAATAGGGTATATAGGGTACTTGCGTCGGCATGGTGACTGTACTCATTTTCATATGGCTTTGTGTGATCCTATGTTGTACACATACTCAAGAAAGTGTCAATATAATTTTCCTCTGCTGGATAGAAGAAAAATTGTGTTCTTTCTTTCATTTTCCAGAAGTATATTACCTCCCCCCTGCCTTTTGCGCTCCATCGTGTGTCCTCAGCCAGTGGTACGTGCGTGTGGTTTCTCTCAGTTCCTCCTCTAACTCACGCCAGTTCTTCGTGGGATAATCCCTTTCTCTTCTTGATCATGCTAAGTGCGGGTTACCATGCTTCACGAGTATGTAGCTATTACCAGGATTTGTGTGCGGTTCCCTTAGCCGGTTCGCGATGGGTTGTTTCATTAGGGCGTGGCCGCTGTACCGCCACCTCGTGACTCGCCTCGGTCTCCGCCGGCCGTCGCGCCCAGTCACATGCGCTCGTGGTGTCTCCGTTGCTGCTCCATTGCCTCTCGTCGTCGCCAACACGTATATGGATCTTTACGAATGGTAAAAGATGAATGGATACAGAGCTGTTGTATCCGGTTTCTCGGCGTCACATTTGTTGTTATGGTATAATGGAAGAGATTAGCTAAATAGCTTTCTGAAGTATCTCGTCTCAATACACTAAACCTCAATTTCACTTTATAAGTCGAAGAGGATAGGAAACTCCACTTTCTTTATGTACTGGTACGAAAGTCAAGTGGCAGTCGAGTCACAGTGGCTACCATTCTGACTTATATGAACTTGCAGATTGCTATCACTACTCAGTACAGATAAATAAACAGCTAAAACAATTCTAAATAAGACTCGCGCCTTCTCGTATAGTCACAGACTCAAACGAGAAACTGAATATTTGAATATCGTGCTCTGGAAGAAAGGCTGCACTGCGTGGCAAATTTGAAGAGCTCTACGTTCTCCAGCCACTGGACAACCGCCGAAAACAGAAGAAAGGGCTCAGGTCGATGTTGTCGCTGTGCCTCTTTCCTACAATGACGCAATATCCAGCGCATTAGGACATATTGTTCAAACACACCATAGTGTTAGCAGTTTTTCGCTTACCAGTTACAACAAGCATCTTTTATCCTTCCATACCTTCCCCCTCAGTCCAAACTCTGAACTCCGCCTCATTCTACCTCAAAGGATCCCAATCTTTTTATTTTCATTTTTTTTCACTAGGGACCAAAATGTTTTATTTGTTGTGAGTAGAACCACAAGTTACAATAAATATAAACTGTCTCAGTCTAAAAATAAACGTTAGTAAAAATCGTAAAATATTTGTGAAACACAGAAGCAGTGGTGTTCACTTTAACAGGCGCTTTTGGTAGAAAACTACATTCGGTTTGTACCAATGTGATTTTAGGGATTTCCGCTTATATTCAAGTATAGCAATCCTAGGACAAATAATGTAGCCCAAAGCTACACACATATCGTTAATTTCAATCGTGTCCTGGTTTTTTTTTTTGTTTTTTTTTTTTTTTTTTTTCAAGCAGGAAACTCAGACTCTTCTTCACCTTAATAAATAGAGAGAAAAACTTAAAATAACGGAAAGTGACTTGCAGACAGTTACTGTATGATTTTGTCTTCAGACAGTTGTTGTATGATTTTGCCTTTTTACATCAAAGCACAATACAATTTAACCATCACAAACACTTGGTTTAATCATCATGAAAGAAAGTTATATACTTGGAAGCGAGCAGGAGAATGACTTTATAATGGAAGGCAAAGGTTTAAAAACTAGGTTTTAAAAATGTAAGACGTATCTAGGGCAGATATAGACTCTGATAATAACTTATTGGTTATGAACTGTAGATTACAACTTAAGAGACTGCATAAAGGTAGAAAATTAAGGATGTGGGATATGGAAAAACTGAAGGAACAAGAGGTGGTTGAGAGTTTCAGGAGTATTAGGTAAGAATTGGCTGAAACGGACAACAGTAATTTGATAGAAGAAGAATGAGTAGCTCTGAGAAATAGAGCAGTGAAGGCCACAGATGATCATATTGACAGAGGGACAAATCCTTGGGTAACTCAGGTAATACTGAACTTAAATGATAAAAGGAGAAAATATGGAAATGCATCAAGTCAAGCTGGTAAAAGAGAGTACAGGCGGCTGAAAAATGAGGTTCACAAGAAGTGCAGACTGCCTAAGCAGGAGTGGCTCCAGAAGAAATGTAATACCGTTGAAGAATGTATAACTAAATGAAAGATAGATACCGCACACAGGAAAATAAAAAAAGACTTTGGAGACAAGAAAAGCAGTAGTATGAATATCAAGAACGCATAGGGAAAACCATTATTAAGCAAATAAGGGAAAGCTGAACGGTGGGAGGGATATATAGAAGGCATGTACAAAGGAATTAAACTTGAAGTCAATATTCTAGAAATGGAAGACGAAGTAGAGGAAGATGAGATAGGATGAACTATACTGCGAGATGAATTTGACATAGCGCTAAAAGATTTGAGTGGAAACAAGGTCCCTGGAGTATATGATGTTCCTTCTGAACTGCTATCATCGTTAGGAGAGTCACTCATGAAGAAATTGTTCCACCTTGTATGCAAGATGTATGAGGCGGGTGAAATACCCTCAGATCTGTAGAAGAATATAGTGATTCCAATACCAACGAAAGCAAGTACAAACGAATGTAAAAATTACAGTACTATCAACTTAATAAGTCACAGTTGCAAAATACTAACACGAATTATTTACAGACGACTGGAAAAACTGTCGGAACTCGACCTTGGGGAAGATCAATTTGGATGTAGGATAATTGTATGAACACGCGAGGCAATACTCACTTTACGACTCATCTTAAATGGTAGATTAAGCAAAGGGAAACCAATGTTCTTAGCATTTCTAGATCTGGAGACAATTTTTGACAATGTTGACTGGAATACACTCTTTCAAATGATGTAGGTAGCAGGAGTAAAATAAAGGGAGCGAAGAGTTGTATTCAACTTGTACAAAAACCAGACAGCAATTATTAGAGTCCAAGGGCATGAAAGGATTGCAGTAGTTGGGATGGAAGTAAGACAGGATTGCATTCTTTCCCAAATGTTGTTCAATCTGTACATCGAGCAAGCTGTGAATTAATGCAAGGAGAGTGGATTAAAGTCCAGGGAGAGGGAATAACAGGTTTGCGATTTGCTGACGACATAGTACTTCTGTCAGAGACAGCAAAGGACCTGGAAGTGCAATTAAACTGAATGGACAGTGTCTTGAAAGGAAGACATAAGATGAACATTAACAAGAGTAAATCGAGAGTAATGGAATGTAGGGGCAGAAAATCAGGCGATGCTGTAGGACTTAGATTAGGTAATGAGACAATGAAAGCAGTCGATGAGTTTTGTTATTTGGGTAGGAAGATAACTTCTGATGGCCGGAGTAAAGAAGATATAAAATGCATACTGGCTACAAGAAGAAAAGCGTTTCTGCAGAAGCGAAACTTGTTGTCAAGGAAGTTCTTTGTGAAAACATTTGTCTGGAATGTAGCATTGCATGGCAGTGAAACGTGGAAGATATGGAATTCAGACAAACAATTGATGGAATCTTTCGAAATGTGGTGCTACAAGCGAACGATGAAGATTACATGGGTAGATCACGTAACTAATGCGGAGTGCTCAACAGAATTGGGGATAAAAGGAGTTTGAGACATATCCTAAATAAGAGAAGGGATAGGTTGGTGGCACGCATTCTGAGACATCAAGGAATCATCAACTTAGCATTATAAGCAAGTGTGTGGTGTAAAAGTCGTAAAAGGAGACCGGAGGACGAATACAGTAAGCAGATTCAAAAGGATGAAGGTTGCCGTTCGTATTCGCAGATGAAGAGGCTTGCACAGGACAGGGTAGCGTGGAGAGCTGCAACAAACCAGTCTGCGGACTGAAGACCACAACGACAACAACACATGAAAGCTGCTCAATACGATGAACGTGTTCTTATAGTCCCTATCATTTTGGAAATTAATAACCGATCAAAACACTAGAAGACACATTTATAAATTTCAAATGGTTCCGTTGTTATCCAATTCTGTCATCACAAGTGAAGTTTTCAAGTTATCGTGGGTACACAGTATCTTGACTGATAACATATGGAAGTGTTTATTTCGAATAAATAAAATTTTGAAATTTTGTATCCCTCGAGGAGCATATTCTACCTTTGGCCGACCACTTGTGCTCGACAGATCGCAGGTTGGGAACCACGGGTCTGCATGATGTTCTCCTTAAACTCAAACGATATTGCAAGGGCTCTCCACTGGAAAAGCATCACCACAAACAACTAAACGGAAATTCCACTTGAAATCCAGGCATAGGCCTGTAAAAAGGAGACCCACGTTCGAATCCTGCTCTTAAACATTTTCATAATATGGTACAATATGCATATATACTTCAAAGACGATGAAGGGTTGAAAAAAAATCCTTGAATCATGTAATTTGATTTGATTAGCAGTAGTTTCAGTTACAGAATACTGGGAAGTAGAAACTGTGATGAATCAGTGGCGTACAACAAAACATAAGTATTTAATTTGCTACTGATACCTGAAATTTCTGTAGATAAAAACATAGATGTCTTAGCACGTAAGACCGTAATAAGATTTCTGCAATTCAGAAGAAAAAAATTGGAATATTGGAAACCAAAATTTACATTAAAGTGAAACCAGTGCTAAAGAATATTCAGAATAGGTCCAGTTTCGTACCACTGGTTGTATAGAAAGCTGAATTCTTGAGAAAGGAATAGGACAGGTTCCACCCTTCAGATTTTATAAAGATCTTTGAATGAACACTACTGAAAGAGTGATTGTTGTTTAAAGCTGGACTCTGTGTTGAGATACAACTAACTAGACATTTACAGATTTTAACAGTTCTAGTCTGTAAATCTGTACATTGAGCGAACTATTTTCATGAATATTACCACTCATAGTTTTATAGAAAGTACCGATAAATATCAAAATGTTTTACTGCACTGGGACGAAACTAAACCGTAAGTTATCACAAACGCCTCTCGAAACGTAGCAGAACACAGAGAGATGTAGATACACTTGAATAAATCCTGGAAATATACCTAGTGCGAATTAAAGCTAGATTTCCTGAAATGCACAGACTTCTAAAGACTTGAACGAGTACACTGTCAGATTCTCGTTAGTTCATAGTTTGATGTAAATGCTTTAGTTAAAATGTCAGTCTTTGACTTGTCGACAAAGCTGATACACATTATTTACCAATTGTTTATTATGAGGAGTAGCTGTTAAGATACACAGTACAAAATTAATGCCTTCGTAATAGGCCACTAGTTTTTGTGTCCTATGAGACCTATCTTGAACATTAAATTTTTGTTACCACATTATACTAGCCTTTACATACAGACCAGTTCCACAAAATATGGGTTGAAACACGTCCACTGAATGTGTTGTCGTGTTCCATTTTGAGTTATTCATTACTTTTAAGTGTTTCTCCGCCATTATTATTGTCTATTTGTATGTCAATTATTTTATTCTTTTATTAATGATCAATGCCCCAAGTTTATCTATGTTTCCACCCGTGTGATTGAACTTGTGTGTTCATGTGAGTGTAGAAGGATGCTTTTAATATTGACTGACTGCCGTGCAATGGCTTACAGTAGGCGCCACGCACATTAGGCCTCGTCTACTTTAGTTAAGAACGCATGACTTCGCATGTCGTCTGCACTGGCGTCTGCTGTGTGGCCAGAGACAAGCTTGCTTGGCAAGATGGCGAGGTGGTCTGTTCTTAGTGTAGTACCAACATAATCATGGTCGAAAGAGTTGACAAAAGAGACCTCTTTGGAGCTCAGGAAGAGGGTATTATCTTCTTCGGGTAGCGAGGGTTGGTAGACACTGTGCTCTGCGCGCGCTCTGCATTGCTGTTAGAGCGCCCTACATCTGATGTGTGGAGGGGAAGAGTTTTGGCGTGGCCTTAGGTTTCACTCTTGCCACGTCCGCCGAAGTGAGTATATCGTCAAATCATGCTGAGGGGATGGCATGCTGTTGGAACTTCACTTTTCTTTGTGATCAGGCAGTCTTGGTTTACAGAGATAGTTTTCTTGAGTAATTCTTTCGCCATGCGAGATGAAGTGTTTCTTCATTTACAAGCCTCGAGTAATTCAGTTTAAATTTAGTGTTTGCATTCTCATTTTGGTGATGATTTTGTGTCCGTTTTTTCTCAAGTTGGAATACACGTGTGTGGCCTTCAGCCTTTGTGTAAACTTATTATGTTTGAATTTCCTTGCTGTTTTGTAACTAACGTTTTCGTGTAGTGTCTGTATCTGCGAGTATGCTAAATATTTCTCAGATTTTCTGGTTTGATTCCGTCTTTCTTGTTTTCATATGTATGACCGATTGCACCACATGCTTTTGTAAGGGTCTTTACATCGGCCTTCATCCATGCTTTCACTAATACTATCTTTCTTCTATATGAATTGTCATGCAAGCTTTATTTGCATATTATAAATTAATTTCTTTCTGTAAATTCTATGTAATTCCCCGTGGTCGCACACCATGTGGTACTTAAGGATAGTATGCCACTGCCTCCCCACGCAAGAGTTGGTTTGGTGCATAGTTGATTTTTATCAGTGCTTGAAAACACCCGTCAACTCGTCAAAAACAGCGCCGACGCTATGTTTGCCATTGCTATCAAGTGTTGCCACATGAGTAATGTGTCACAAGCATTATGCGTGTGTCTGTGAGTGAATGAATGTGCTTTCCTTTATCCACTCTGCTTTATAATTTCATGACCCCATCCCATGTTTAATTATTAATTAACATTAATTTTGTGTTTGTTAAAACGTTGGCTGCTCGCTTAAGGAGTGAGCAGTTAGATAAACTTATGTTGTGCAAGTACTGTGGCCCACTAGCAAAGTAATTTAGAGCAGCAGTGAGCGTTTTAACTTGCATTTACAGATCTCAACTGCCCGAGATCTTACATATAAAACTTAACAAGCTACTTTCAAGGTGTCACTGGATTTAAGAAAAAGTACGCAATCAAATGTATGTAAACAGTGTAGGAAAATTTACAATGGTTAGGCTTCAACTGTCACTAAAAGTATAGACTAGCTGAAAATTTAGTTTCTACTATCTTTACAGCTAAAGAAATTTGGACTAAATTAAACTCTTAACTAAAGACAATAAAAATAGCTCCTTCATCTAGTGGTTTCCTCCTCTTTCTCAATCCTTGTATTAGCGTATAAGATTTCCCTATGTCTTGAAGTACTAAAAGTCTTCATCGCAGTTAATTTTGACTGCTGTAACAAAGAGAGTTATAAATACTTTTTAGAAAGTACACAGAGTGGGAATTTAAGCGACGCTGACTAAAATCGCTTGGTCTTATAAAGACTTTCAGCAGGACACGATCAAATTTAGGTTAATTCCTATGATTTTTAAATGCTATACGTTAAATGTCTGTTTTTAATTGGGTCATCAGGCTAATACACCTCTTTTACATATTGTTTGTTACTAGGAGCAGCTATAAAGTGCTAAATTATGCCTAAACAATTGGAATCCCAATTTTGTGGCGCATATTATCCGTCTTGAATATGAAATTATGGTTAGGAAATTTTATTAACTGCTTAAAGGCGTTTTGCACTAAATATGGGTCTGAGTGGATTAAATAACATGACGCAATGAAATTTATTTTAAGAGATCCTGAAAATTTGCAGTAGTTTCGCTACAATTACCACTAAAAGCTTAGGTCAGGTGAAATGATTAATATTTTTCAATAAAAATGAATTAGGGTCAAAATAAACTTGTTAATATATATTGTGGAAATTCTTCTCTTTAATTTATTGGTGCCTCAAGATATTTTTCAAAATAAATTTGTGGCTGCATAAAAAAGAGTGCTGTTATCTCTAAAAAAACTAGTTAATTCATTACGGAAAACATAGTACATTATGCGAACTGACTAATAAAATTTTATTTGGGAAATTTGCTTCTACAGTTTTGATCACTTACGTAATGTCTGCTCCGTGTAATGATAGTAACATATAAATTTCTAAACAAACGTTAAGAAAACTCTTATATGCAACATAATATTTAAAATAGGATTGTATTTAAACTAGGAGTGTTAGAGCCAATCATCTCCATTACAAGCCCATCTCGTTTCTACGAAAATTCACAAAAGTGTGTGTAATGCAGACGTTCGAATATACTGTTGCGAATAATTCAGCCACAGCAGTGGACACGACATCCAAATATAGATCCTCTTGCAGCAGCAACAGGACTGGATTATAACACCTTCCACGGTCCCCCAGTTCATTACTTACCCAGAGAATGGCGCCTTACGCAGTCCAACTTCGGCCGCACCGATCTCAGAGCAGCGCGCTACCTTTGGCGTTTCGCAGTATTTACTAATTCTCGATAGAATGAAAACGTTAACGGGGACATATTAATAGCTTAGGAGTTCAGGGAAGAGCGTTTCAACACCCCGCCACAAATGCGCCGGCCGAGCAGATGCCTCTCCTCGGCCAAACATGGTTTAATATTGTATAATGAAGGCGGTGATTCTGTTTGCAATTACGGCTAATGGCAGCGCTGCTTTATGAGAGAAGCGGCTCGGGCCAGGCCAGGTACACAGAGAGCTCCTCGAGGCAAGTGGAGGCACTCCACTCGGCTCCTCCTTAGCGCCCGCCTGCTCCTGCCTTTTACCGCTCACCGCCGCGGGTGTGCCAAGCAACTCCCGCGCACCTCAACATTCCACCGCCGCTGTCTACCGCATATTTTCTTAGATCGATGTAAGCCACTAAGGGCACTCTGGAACTACACTCAACTACAGCTAACATAAAAGTTACCAGGGATAAGTTACCTTAAGAAAATACATATGTTAATAGTAGGTTTTCCGTCTTACTATTAGGACATTTTTTCACACCAGACGCCTTTGGATTTTTATTTATAATGGATCTTCTGTGGTTCTGAAATGTCGATAAAAGAATTTGTAAATTTTGTTTTGTAGATATAGACTAGCTGAAAACCCGGCGTTGCCCGGGTATTTATTTATTTATTCCTGCCATTTTTCAGGTATATTTTCATTTGTATAAGGGCTGTATGTCTGTAAAACGTCTTGGGAATACAATTAGTAGTAAAGAAGTAATAGATTATAACTTGGTGCGTGATGGGGCGGTTTTCCATGAAAGTTATTGTTTATGTGCTCATATCTCGTGAACTACGTCTCTTACTGTCATACAATTTAGAAGGTACCCTCAAATATATGCGTGTAAGCGAGAAACTTTTTTCCTTTCATCATTTTGCTATGGGTATCAGCGAGAAAAAGTTTAATAAAGGTTTGAAATTATGTTTAAAGTTTGTTGCAAGTCGTTAAATACTCTTATTATCTGATAGCGTATTTATAAAGTCTCGCCGCATTCTGTGGCAGTTTTCTGCGATTCCTATTGTTTACGACGTTGTATCTCCTGAAACATGTGTCGTACGTGGTTCGTACTCGTACGGCAATTGTAATCTCACGTAAGTAATATGTGTACCAAATTTGGTTGAAATCGGTCCACTGGTTTAGGAGAAATTGAGCAGCGTTGACACCAAATGCAGCAGTTTTAGACACATATCATTGTTTATAACGTCATATCTCGTGAACTACATATCGTATGTGATTCTTACACTTACGGCGACCGTCCTCATGGATTGAAGCTTACGAATAAAAAACTTTAAAAAAATTGGAACATACTGTAGATTTGTATGCAACACGTACAAATATACAGACACTCTGCTTTATATATTAGATTAGAAAGAGTATTTTTAACTTTCCGTGCACGTTGTGCTTTTAGAAGTTAGTATATAATTAACTTACGATGTTAATGTAAACTTCCCTATGGCTGAGGTTAATCGATTTGTAGATTATTTTTTACACTCGGCAAATTCTGTCTATATTTGTCTCACTTTTTTCGTCTCTTTTTTTCTTCACTTTACCTCACTTCTTAGTGGAATAAACTTCGCCGCGGTGGAGTAGCCAAGCGGTGTAATGCGCCTCGCTGCGGAGCGCGCGGTTGCTCGCCGTCGGAGGTTCGAGTCCTCCCTGGGGCATTGGTGTGTGGGTGTGGGTGTGTTGTCCTTAGGTTAGTTTACCTTAGATTAAGTAGTTTGTAAGCTGCGGACTGATGACCACGCAGTTTGGTCCGATAGATTTACAAACATTTGAATAAACTTTCTGCCGCGGTGGAGTAGCCGAGCGGTCTAAAGCGTCTCGCTGCGGAGCGCGCGGTTGCTCACCGTGGAGGTTCGAGTCCTCCCTGGGGCGTGGGTGTGTGTGTTGTCCTTAAGTTAGGTTAGATTACGTAGTTTGTAAGCTACGGACTGATGACCACGCAGTTTGGTCCGATAGAATTACAAACATTTGAACATTTAAATAAACTTTCTGCATCGCCTAAAGTTTTACTAATGGGATCGAGTTTCGGTGTTTTCTACTACACCACAGAGTCAAAGGGTTGTTTATATCTTTTAATCTGATTTCGTGTAAGTAGTGAGTGTTTCCAATCTTTATTGTTGTGCGTTTGCGCGTCTGTCTGTAATTTCCAAATTGAGATAACAAGATATCTGACGTCTTTGTTAGAAATGTGAGTGAGGGTTTTGTGGGTTTTCGGTGGGGGAGGGAGGGTTAGTGGCTGTAAGGTTAGGACTGTAGTCTTGCATTCTTACTTATTGTTATGTTAAGAGGTAAATAAGCTTGAATGGTGTGTAGTTCACTAGGTTGGTTTGGTCATTTGTGAGATATTTCTTCCGTGTTATGGTTATCAGAACGCGGCAGAACGTGGTAGTTTCGGTATAGGGCGGCAGTGGCGCAGATAGGATCTTTTTTCTTTTTGAGTGTGGGGGGGCGCAAATTTCTTTTACAATGAAGCCTATTGAATTTATTAATCTATGACTTATTTTTACACTTTTTATAATTTAACCAATTATACTAGGAAAACAATTGCACAAGAAATAAAATGAGTATGCTCGCATTAATTTGAAAGTGGAAAAGGAGCAACGCGGAGGAAATTAAACAGATTCTATGTTAATAGCCAAAGAGAAAGGTCTTTACAGTTTAATTAACATGAAACTGTATGTGTAAAATTGAACTAAAATAACACTACTGTTGTTCGTAAGGTTCCACTCGGTGGCGCTGCTGACCTTCTAAGCAACGGGTCGCCGCATATGAGAAATCGGCTCGTAACTTCAGCATAGCAGTAACAATAGCGGCAGCATCAAAGCTGGTCGCTGCGGCATTAAATCCACTCACAGTGACAGCAGCACACGTTCTCAGTGGCGACACCACGCTGGCGACCCATTGTCACGCTCACTTGTGCTTAGCAAATTATAGTTATGTTGTGATCTATTACATGTGTAATATTTCAAATATCCAGTTCCAATCTGTTTAATTAAAAAAAAAAAATGAAAACAATAAAAAATAATAAAATAAAAAAAATCTTTGGTGTGGGGGGGGGGGGCTAATGAGGCTGAAGGTGGGGGGGGGGCTTCAGACACTGTATGGTGTGTGGCAGAGGTATGTTGCCAAGAGCTACAATTATAGTGAAAATGTCATTCTCGTTGCTCTCTACTGTGATGTGGTATGACTTCGGACGACCTGTGCAGTTGCACACCTGCATACTATGGGCAGTATAAGGTTATTAGTGAGCTTTTAAGGGATTATTGGCCATTTCTTCATGACTCTAATATCCAGATCTGCAACCTTTGTGGTAGGTGCTGGTCTGGCTGCAGTACGTCACCGAAGTGCATCCAGATAGCCTCAATCGGGCTTAATTCCGATGAACAAACTGCCCAATCCATCCATCAGTCCCCTCAGCTTCAAGCATGTTGTTGACCAGTGCAGCTTGAGAGGACGAGTGTTATCGTCCACCAGAAGGAACCCATCTCCTATGGAATCAGCGTAGGGCACAACAAAAGGATCTAGGATCTTGTCTCTATACCTCTGATCAGTCAAAGCGCCATTCTGAACGATATAGAGGCGTACGTCCGCCAATACTGACTCCTGCCCACCATTCGTCCACCACTGTGATATAGTGATGTTTGCTGCATAAGTTAATAACGACAATGGAATTTCCATACTTTAAGTCAAATACAAGACATTCTCAACTTGCCTTCGTCAGCGAAGTGAAAGGCAGCTCAAACACAAGACTGTGTAATACCAAGCGGATTTCCGACCGGGATGATCCAGCGCAGAGCACATTTTCAACCTGAAAAATATAAAAGGTAACTCGATATTCTCTCCTTTGTACATTTGTTGACTTCAAACAGGCGTATGATTCCATCCATCGATAATACTTGTTAAGTCTCCTAGATGATCATAGGTTTGGTCTAAAATACTACTACTCATAAAACTAGCTATTATTGACGAAATTTATTTTGATCTATCAGAGCCTTTCGATATAAAGAACGGCGTGCGACATGATGATGGACAATAACCACTGCTCTACAACCTTGATGAAGTCATTAGAGAAGGGATTTTTATGAAGTGTAATAGATTAAGGTCGAGTTCTAAGACAAATGAATAGTGAAAGTCTCATATCTTCCTTTACCTCTTTTTTTCTAATCTGGAAACGAAGGTGGAGGCAGTGTTGCGAGTTGTTGTAGCCACTTGAAATACGTGCATTAAAATCTGCACAATTGTACTGTACACCATATATAAGTATGTACTGATACAAAGAAACAGCCGGCCGCGGTGGCCGAGGGGTCAAGCCGGGCGCCGTGGCTCAGCGCGCCCGGTCAGAGGGCTCAATGCCCTCTGTAATAAAAAAAGCTGAGCCAACAACACATCGATCATGAACGAACAAACACGAACAGCGTCCGCAACGGACAGAACAACCCATATAGCAAAAAAAAAAAAAAAGGGGTCTGAGGCGCTACAGTCACGGTCTGCACCGCCAATACGGTCGGGGGTTCGAATCCCCCCCCCCCCTCGGGCATGGATATTTTTGCCGTCCTTAGTCGTAGCTAGTTCATAAGTGGTTTGTAAGCTTAGGGACTGATGACCCCGTAGTTAAGTCCCATAAGTTCTACAAACATTTGAACATTTTGATTTTTGAACAAAGAAACATGTACCAGAAATATAGGAAATGCACTTGAAATGAACGAAATTGAATCTAAATCAACACAAAATAGAATGATTGAAATAGGAATCCAACAACAGAACGTAGAATCGTAACAATACGAATCTCACAGTTCATTACACCATCTTTAACGTTACAGTAATACCAGTTTGTGAATCGATTTTATTTGTATCTCTTGCGGAAAATTAATAACATTTTCTACATTTCATTAAGAGAGAACTTCCTTACATTTGTCAAAATAGTTTGCACATTTGTCTATAACTTTTGATGTTGTTCTTCTCTCTGTTTGTTCTTAAATCCATCTTCAAGAAAATTATCTACATCTATTACAAATTATCAGGGGTGATGTGAAGAGTAAAATTAAATTTGAGTTTAGAGACACTCTCCCGGAAACGACAGAGTCGATGAAGCTAAACGAGAATCTACTCAATTTTAGCCTTAGCTCATGTAGTACTGAAACTAAAGGCTCCAACTCTCAAACCCTGAAGCCTTCGAACAGAAACCCCGCTCACCACTTTCCAACATCAGCACCTATGTTTATCTCTGTTGAGATCTAATAATGGCTCTCCAAAACTGATGGCAGAGAGGCAGGATATCTTCTCTATTGTAAAGTACAAACGAATTCTATTTACCTTCACAATGTTAACAGCTCCTGAATTTATAACAGTTATTGAAATGACTGCACCCAAGCTAAATACAGCTTTGCCATCGTCTAGTAAACTTCCATGTTACACTAGTACAGTTAGAACAATATCGCAGGCAATAATAATTCTTGCCAGTAATTTGTCTTCAGTCCACACAGGTATCTCATGCACAAGAATCCTCATCGGAGGGAACCAATTAGGGTGACGTCAGTTGGACGTCCTTACCACGAAGCAGAACCTCCTGTTCCCATCTACTTTTCAGGGAATGCTGATCTAGGTGTTCAGGAATCGTTGTCTAAAAGTGAGATGAGACTCCATCATGATGGAAGAATGTCCACTGACGAAAACAGAGTGGAATGTGTTCCACGAAACTAGGAATAATACCTCTGATTAACACTGTTCATGTACTCCAGTGACAGAGGTATTAGCAAGATTTTTGCCCATAACATTCGACCCCGTCTTTTCCGGGCCAGGATCGCAAACTTCAAGTAGATGAATATATCTGCTACATCATTACGGAAAGATTGTAACATCATCAGAAAATCGACCTGTATCAATGTAAGAGATATTAAAAACACCGTTACAAAATCTGTTGACAGTTTACTTGCACAAAAGGTCATAGTTTATGTAACTGAGGCAGCTAGCTGGTAGGTTCATAGTTTCCTAGACTTACAGACTACTAAAAGTAACTTACCCTAAGGACAACACACATACCCCAGCCCGAGGAAGGACTCTAACCTGCAGCGTGTGTGGCCGCGCAGTCCGTGACATGGCGCTTCAGACTGCGCCATCCCTGCACCAAAACAGGGAATATAAATCATATAAGCAAAGGTACGCAAACCCTTCGTTTTCGAGTTATTATGGAATGTTTCCATCAACCCATCAATCAATGATAAATGTTTGAAATTTTGTTATGTTTATGAAAACGCATGCACTCAACGAATCATAACTTTAGCACCCTAGCAAATGTGTAACGATTGTTTCAAATAGTTTCACTAAATTTCACGATACGCCAATGAACAGTTACTGCAACCGGGTTGTGTGCAGTATATACTAATTGTCGCCAGAGATAATAATCCGAACGAATGGAATCGGAAGAACGTGTAGGCCGTGAAACTGGTCCTCCTCTAATTAATCATCTGTCATAGCAGATAACAGCCAGTGCACCTCTAAAACTAACATTAAAATGTTTTTTTTTTTCTTATTTGTATGGACAAATCTTCTTTTAGGTCTTGCAGGGTATACTGAATGGAGTCCCTGTCCTGGGAAAACGAACTCGCGTACCACACAGACGCCTAAAAAACCAGACCATACATTAACTTTGAACTGATACTGCTATATTGTTTGTATTGTATCATAAGAATTACTATCACCACGTTTGTGTTGATTGCGGATACTCCTTATTCCATGTCTTCCAAAAGTTTGATCCTTTGTTGACAACACTGAAGAGATGAGTATCGGATTGACAGTTTGTGCAATAAAGCACTGATAAAAGATGACCCGTTGTGGCTGTTCGGCAGACGTAAGGTTATTCGCACAATGAAGATGATACACTGATAAATGGGTTGTTCGCGAAATATACTCCATGCTGAACTTATTGACGCAGCACATGGCAGGGACACTCGTCTTGCTCTCAAACCTGGCTCTTCTTCGACAGCCCGTAGAATGTGCTCTTCCTTTTCAGGCGTACAAGCAACAAGTGGTCTTGCTCAATCGATGGTCCGTGGTGCGACGGATGTTGTCTCGGATATGCGAGAATACACGGCAAGAAAGGTGCGATGAAAATGGCTTCTTTTACAGGCGTGCAGCCTTCTATCTCCCATTCGTGCGACCGTACATGAAAACAGTGTTTGAGTGCTCACGAAATGAATATCGAGCATTGTTTCAATGCTGTAATTTCAGTTGATGCACTACCTCGAGTGCATAAGCAAAATGGATCGGTAGAAGAAAATCAAGCTGCGAATGTAAACAACAGTTTCACTAAGGTTAGTAAAACTTGATAGTTAAGTTCATCATTCTGTTCAATAGTGTTAGTGACTAATGATACAAATACCTTGTATTTTATTGCTTGTAAGAAAATGAGTGGATTACATCTCATTTCTCCTCAGTACCCGTTTTCCTCTTCATTTTAACAATTTAAAGCCATGCTGACTTTGTGTCAACCGTGACTGCATCTAAATAATTAAAAGGTTTCTTCAAATTTCCGCTACCAGTCACAAATATGATTTAGGTGTTACAATTTTTGATTAGCAAAATGATATACATGAAAAAATCTTGCTGTTTGTGGCAATGAACCTGTGGAAACAGAGATGACCTTTGTCATGGGCTGAAATGCTGTCTATTTATAAAGTTATTTGTTTTAAAAACATTGAAGTAGAGCGGCTCTCTTCTTCTATTGTCTGAGTTCTTTAAATTATTCATCACGAAGCTGACGCACTACACAAGATGGCGGTCAAAACAAAGTTTATACCGATAAGTCTATCGATATATCGATGCTTAGCGTCGAGAGTTGCTGCAAATGTATTTCAAAATGTTCAAATGTTTGTATAGTTTATGGGACTTAACTACGGGGTCATCAGTCCCTAAACTTACAAACTACTTATGAACTAGTTAACACTAAAGACGGCACAAATATCCATGCCCGAGGGGGGTTCGAACACCCGACCGTAGTGGCCGTGCACACCGCGACTTGCGCGCCGCAGTCCCCTCGGCCTCCGCGGCCGGCTGCAAATGTATTCTGCTGACGTTGCTGCCATATAAATAACGATATGTATGATATCTTGTGGCATATTTGTGTTTACTAAGACAGGTGCACTGTACATTAAATATTTACATGGATACTGGATAATGCATACTTTATTTAATTTAAATGCTATTTTAAAAGCGAGGGAGTGAAGTTACTGATGAAATGGAAAACCGTGAACTCTGTCATTTCGTTTAGAATTCCATGATTTCCATTTCCTCCAATATGTCCATTTTCCATCCATTTTGAGAGTATGGAATACTTTAACATCGTTTTCTATTGCAAAGCTGTGCCATATTTCATTTGCAGGTTTAGCTATCGCTGATCTGTTGCTTTTGTCAAGACAAGCAATCAACAATGTCCGCGTTCAAACGCATTTTGAAGTTTCTGCCTGTTTGAACAATGTAGTATTTATGCACAGGGTGCACTTTTTTTTTAAATTATGTCGTGGTTGAAATTCTGTTTTCAATTGTTGTTGGTGGAAAAGGTAATACTGATTTCTGTGTTTTTGAAAACTTTGGCTACTTTGTCTGAAATTACTCCCATTGGTATGAACCTGGCTTTCTGAACTTCGTCGGTGATGAGATTTTCCACTTTATAGGTGTTGGCTTTAACAGTAAGTTTTTTGTTTTGTTTCTATTTGTTGTGGGAGTGCATCGATTTCATGTTCATTATTACCATTGTTGTCTACTATGTGCTGGATTGTGGTTATTTCTCTCTTGTAGTCGTCAGCAGTAAGTGGGAATTTCTCAGCTCTGTTTAAAAAGTCAGCACGGGTTTAAACTGTTTTGTACCAACAAGCCAAATTGTTAGAGTATTCCCGGCTTACAAAAATATTAAAGTTAAAAGAAAAGACTAACTTAAGTATACAGTTCAACTAAATCTATGTGACGGAAGGTCTAACTACCAAATATGTAAAATTAAAAATAAACAATAGTTATTTCTTTGCCAAATATGCACAGAAGAAAGGCGAGAAGCTCTGGTTGAAAACTGAAGTGAAACACCAGTACAGAAACTACAGTGAGCTTCATCTGTTAAATAAAGGTCTTAAACATAACTTAAAACCAGAAATACATCAAAACAGCATAAAATACCTCATCTGTTCAGTAGAAATGGCAGCTGATGTGGCCAAACTGAACAAAAATGGCCAAACAGTGATAGTACACAAAGCCAATAAATTAATAGTGGAACACAGGAACAATAATCACACAAAAGCAGCAATAGATGAGAAACAATTGCTCAAAAGCATCAACACAAGACTCAAAGAGAGCAGTGCACTAGCCGGCCGCGGTGGCCAAAGGACTGAGGCGCGCCAGTCACTGTATGCACGACCACTACGGTCGGGGGTTCGAATCCCCCCTCGGGCATGGATATTTGTGGCGTCCTTAGTGTTAGCTATTTCATAAGTAGTTTGTAAGTTTAGGGACTGATGATCCCGTGGTTAAGTCCCATAAGCTATAGAAACATTTAAACATATGAGCAGTGCACTAGCAGTGAAATCAGACAAAGGCCCCACAATAGTGATCATAGACAGGGGAAAAAGAACTTGAATTCTTCCAGAGTAACCACATACATGAAATCCAAAAGACCCTACACAGATGTTTAACATTGAATTTAAGAAACAGTTAAGCAAAACATGCTTCTTATTAACAAAGGAAGAAACAGCCAGATTAACAATAATGAACCCATTATGCCCAAGATCCAAAATGATAATATCCCTGTCAGACCGCTCGTTAAGGCCGTAAACCATCTAGCGTATAGTCATGAAAAATCTGCATTCAGTATTAAAAAATCACTGCAAGTGTCAAACCTATTTCTCAGTGACAAACAGTTACTAAGCAATTCAAGGTCTCAAAGAACACCAGACCCCAACCAATACGAAACTTATTTCCCTTTATATAGTGAACTTGAACTGCTGAATAGCTGTCAAAGAATCCATAGAAATAATCAAACATAAATTCTTGAAATTTCACACTATGTCCACAGCCGAAGTAGTTTAGTTAATGAAATTGTAAGAGCTTGTACTATCCCACTGCTATTTCCCGTATAAACAGGTTGTAGGCCTAGCAATGGGCATCCGTCTCAGTCGAATTATTTCAGAAATTTTCATCAGCCACACTGAAAACAAATTTGTGTAAAGTAATGACCACATCACTCCGAAAATTATCCACTCTTACCGATATCTAGATAACACTCATGATGTATGATGTATGATGAAACTGTGAAAGAATTAGACACTTTGCTAAGCAGAGTCAATAACTTGCACAAAGATATCCAGTTTACCGTAGAACAACGTAATGAAAACAAAATGAAATATTTGGTCATGACATTGACAAACACTAACCAGACATCGAACATCAATGTGCAGAGAAAACCAACCAACACCGATATCGTCATCAACAAATCCTCCACGTACACCAGTTCACACAAACATGTTGCATTCAGGGCGTGTTTAAACAGAGCTGAGAAATTCCCAGTTACGGCTGACGCCGTCAAGAGACAAATAAACACAATTAAGCATATAGCACACAATAATGTCTACAGTTAACATGACATTTATGCACTCTGACAACAAATAAAAAACGAAAACAAACTCACTGTTAAAGCCAACACCCATATCGTGCAAAATCCCATCACCCAAGAAGTGCAGAGAGCAATGTTCTTAACCATATCATACATATAAATGTGGAAGAAAGTACCATCAGCTGTATAAATATTATTTATTCAATTACGCGACCGGTTTCGGTGTTACAATCACACTATCTTCAGGCGCCCGTTGTGCAACTGTCAGTATTAGCACATTCGAAAGGGGAAGCCGTTAACACCGGTAGCCGTAAATTTTTTTGTCCATTCATGTCAAAAACCCGACGACTATTCGGAGTAATTTCAGACAAAGTTGCCAAACGTTTTGAAAACACTGAAATCAGGATCACCTTTTCCACCAACAACATATTAAAACAGACACTACTCCATGACATCACAGAACCAAAAGACAAAATAAGCAAATGAGAAGTTTATAAAGTTACTTTCTTCCTGTGCAATAAATATTACATTGGTCAAACAACAACAAACTTCATAACGCGTTTTAAAGGGCACATGATTGTTTCAGACTTGAAAAAGTAATAAATCAGCAAGAGATAAACATATAAATGAAACAGGACACAGATTTGCTATAGAAAACGATCTTAAAGTATTGGTACTCTTGAAAAGAGATGGAAAATGGACATCATGGAGTAAATGGAAATCTTTATCCACATGAAAAACGAGAATAATGGAATCCTGTACGAAATGACAGAAATCAAGAATTTCCATTTCTTCGTTAACTTCATTCCCTTCCTTTTAAAACAGCATTTAAATTAAATAAAGTACGCACTATCCAGTGCCCATGTAATTCTTTATGATTTAAATCTTTAATATATAGTGCACTTGTCTTATTAAACACAAATATAGCACAAGAAATCATACATTTCGTCAATAATATAGCAGCATGATCAGAAGAAAACATTTAGATCGACTCTCGACGCTAAACGTTGATATATTTCGAAAGACTAATCGATATAAACTTAGTTTTGACCGTCATCTTGTTTAGTGCTACAGTTTTGTAATGACAGCGAAATCGTGTACGAAAACTGCTTTGTTGTGGAGCTAGCAAGCGCAGGATTATAACTGCCATGCATTCAAATAACAGAAGAGAGCTCCTCAACTTCAATGTAAGTGTTTAAAAGAATCATCTTCATAAACAGACAGTATTTAGCCCATTAAGAGACATAATCTTACACAGGTCTTTCTATTTCCACAGGTTCATTGACACAAACAGCAAGATTTTGTCAGTATATATTAAAGTATACTTTTATGAATGGATTTTGAATGCCTAAAGCCTGATGCACAGCACCAAAAATGTTGCTAATAAATATATTTGACACCTAAATCATTTTTGTGACCAGTAGCGGAAAGTTCAAGCAACCTTTTACTTCCACCTCATTGATCTACATCAGTCAAGTTTTAATAGGATACCAAGCAAGCGTCACCTTATGATCCAGCATAAAGCCCCAATGCTATTAAAACAACTCGTCACTCAACACCAAAGGTGTACATACATGCCGGGCGCGGTGGCCGCGGGGACTGTGGCGCTCCAGTCACGGTCTGCACGGCCACTACGGTCAGGGGTTTGAATCCCCCCTCGGGCATGGATATTTGTGCTGTCCTTAGTATAAGGTAGTTCGTAAGTAGTTTGTAAGTTTAGGGACTGATGACCCCGTAGTTAAGTCCCATAAGCTTAACAAACATTTGAACATTTTGTACATCCATCTCACGGTCTTTAGAAGACCCAACGACCCAGCAAGTGGACTGCTACAGACTGGAGGTGTGCAGTGAGGTCCGGCGAGTTATAATCTCATCTCTTTTCAGTTGATGCAAGGCATGTTGTTCGCCGAGAGCCCGATGATTCGTGCTAGAGTTAAGTTAAGTCCCATAAGCTTAACAAACATTTGAACATTTTGTACATCCATCTCACGGTCTTTAGAAGACCCAACGACACAGCAAGTGGACTGCTACAGACTGGAGGTGTGCAGTGAGGTCCGGCGAGTTATAATCTCATCTCTTTTCAGTTGATGCAAGGCATGTTGTTCGCCGACAGCCCGATGATTCGTGCTAGAGGCGAACTGTAAGATGTTGTGTGTGTGGTTTTTTTTTTTTTTTTTTTTTTTTTTTTTTTTTTTTTTTTTTTTTTTGCACCATAATTTAGGGTGAGTGATTCAGGTTGTCGAAAATATATTTGTGAATGTTTGATTTATCTTTTTCGTACGCCTGTTTGCTGAGTCTCTTGTTGAAACTCTTCTTTTACAAGATGAGGTCAGTTACCTGTAATGGACTATAGCGTTGTTTCCTGATTGACGAAATCCGAGCCATCCTGACGCGAATTGACTGGCCCGCTAAATAACACATAAGCTCCAGACACTATTCGTGATAGTGGATGGGACGTAGGAAGAAACATATCCGAAATTTAAAAACTCAATGTAATCTAATCGTCAGTGATTGGTTTCAGCTGTTTAAGCCCAACTGTAAATGATTATCTTACTCGTCAAACTCAAGCCATTATAAAGTCAAGAATTAGTGTTTCACGGAATCAGCTTGGGGTGATGATTTATGACCAGTGTGTTTATCCTAATAACAAATGTTCAGATGCTTTTAAACCTATTGGACCAAACTGCTATGGTCCTTAGGCCCTTCATTTACTATCTACTTTAACTAACTTAAACTGCGGACAGCGCACACATCCATGCCCGAGACTAAGACTCGAACTGAACCTTCGGTTGGAGCGGTCGCCCAATCAGAAGTGTGAAGCCTTAGACCACGCAGCTACTCCTGCGTGGCTATTCTAACATCGAACGTGGTCTTATTTATTTATTTTTTTTTTTTTTTTTTCAATATTGCCACCACCATAGCGAAACGGCATCTGAAAATACGTATTTCAAGTTTTGTAGTTTTATAGAAATGTTCTTCAGTTGTAACTATTCGTCGTATTTAGAAACTTATATAATATTTGCAATACATAATTTGTTATTGTAATGTGGTGACAGGATAAACAGCGCTTTTTTCCGCTGCCATGTTAGCATAAAGTACGTGAGATTTTTAAAATAACATTGAAAAAGCCACCACGACGGCTAGCGCCAGATTTAACACAAATATGACGAATAATTCACAGCCAAATTACAAATGGAATTGAGTTCTACCCACGACATATGCCACGTGGAATCTCCCCCAGGACTTAGGAGTTCAGTTGCAGCTGCGTCCTTTCTCTTGCCTCAGGCGCCTAAAGCGGGTGGAAAATCGAGCCTGTAACTCACTTTGCATCTACCTCGGGATTTCCCGACAGCAGAACTCTTCCTGGTAGCCGCAATACCTTACCTCTGTGCTATAGGCTGCAGCACATCAAATCGGAAACTAGAACCCGCCAGAACAGACAATTAGCACAAGTGTGTAGAGCCGTTACGGTGGCTGAAATCAATGTTATCAGTTAATTGTAATTCTAGAAAAATATGTAGATTGTGGAAAGTAAATAACGTTTCTGTCTTTAAATAACCTTTCGCTGTTGTTAATATGAAAACATTAGTTCGCAGAAAATTACATAATATATTTTATATAAAGGTGACCGTTTTCGATCTTATACTAAGATCCGCCTACCTGAGACAAATCGGTCTGAGGATGATCTTCGAATAAGATCGCATCGGTCAATTTTATATAAAATAAAATGTATAATTTTCTCCGAACTAGACTGGTATTAAAAACATTCTATCAGTTCACTACCTTCCAAAAGGAATGAATGTTTTACAAACTATCTTTTACTGGTAGTTTATGGAGAATATGCTTACAGAGTTTTCCAGAGTGAATTTTCACTTGAAGCTGAAAATATGCTGATATGGCAGTGGCAGATTAAAACTGTGCCGTACCGTAACGCGATATTGGGACATTTACCATACGCAGTGAAGTGCACAGGAGATTGAGGTATCCAAGCAAGACTCTGCTTCCGCCAGTATCAGTACCAGGTTCGAATACCTGTGAAGCAACGGTTTTAATCTGACATAATGTTTCGAATAGGCCCTGTGGTTCGTTGCAGAGTGGAAATTCATCGTGATACAAACACTCTGACAGCCTATGTCGAAACCATTTTTCAAAAAAGTTTCAAATGTTTGTAAATCTATGGGACTTAACTACTCCGGTCATCGGTCCCTAGGTTTTCAAAGCTTATGGGTCTTAACTGCGGGGACATCAGTCCCTAAATTAACAATCTACTTATGAACTAACTTATACTAAAGACAACACAAACATCGATGCCCTAGGGGGGATTCGAAACCCCGACGGGGAACGGTGTCGCGCACCGTATCATAGCGCCTCAATGCGATCAGCCGCTCTGCCGCGGCGCAGTCCCTTGGCTTACAAACTATTTAAACTAACTTATGCTAAGGACAACAAATACACCTATTATCGAGGGAGGACTGGAACCTCCGACGGCGAGCAGTGGTGCGCTCCGCAGCTAGGCGCCTTGGCACGCTCTGCCACTTCACAGCGGAAAAACCATTTTTCCACAATCCAGTTACTTCCCCTAGTGCTAGTAAAGACATTTATGTAGTGATACTTCTAAAAAATCTCAAAATTGATTGAAGAGGTATGAAAGATTTAAAACTTGTGAGGACGGGTCATGAGTTGTGCTTGGGTGGTTCAGTTGGCAGCCGTGACCAAGTACTCATGCTATGACTGTGGCGACAATGATCCGTGGGGAAGCAGATTGGATACGTCGTTGACAAGTGATAAAGTTGCGTTGTGTAATTTTGCTTTATGATAATAAAATATCTGCTGAAACTGGTTTATTCCGAGAGAAGTGGCGTAGTAGGAACACACTGGACTTGCAGCCAGGAGGACGGTCGTTCTAATCCACCTCCGTGATTTTTCAGAATCATCCAGGTTAATTCGGATTCGGGGATTGTTCCTTCCAAAGGGCATGGCCGATTTCTTTACCATCCCTTACGAAAGTATACGAGCATGTGCATAGTCTCTAATGACTACTATGTGGGCAGGACCTTAAACACAAACCTCCTTTCCTTCTGCCTTGAACCTATCCTTCATTGAGGTAACATTATAATTGTGTGCCCTCTTTCATTACTAATAAAATGTTTTTATTTTGGTAAAAAACAGTCGTGGTTGTACAAAAGCGATGTTTCATTTATTTATACATGATGCGTTTCGCCTCTTCTGGGCATCATCAGACATTGAAAGGGGGAAAAATCTACAAACATGTTTAAAAAACAGGAGTTAAGTAAAATATGTAAAATATTTCCTAAACATGAGATATTATAAATAAGGAAGGTGCAGACTAATAAAACTGCTGGCCACATGACCAAATTCACGTTCTGGAGTGAGGGAATGAAGATGGGCTCTTACGTGAGTAACCAAAACTTCGCGCGGCTAAATTAGGTTTTACCATTGACTTCATTGCCCCCCATTCTTGAGCAACAGTTACCAAATGTTGTAGAGGTTCTATTTTATTGAATTTAATAATTTGACGCTCTGCTACCTCAATGATACGTGATTTTATTTGTTAAACTGTTTTCTTTAGCGGTATTTATTAGTTCAATCTTCATTCCCCCCACGTCAAAACGTGAATTTGGTCATGTGGCCTGCAGTTTTATCAGCCTGCACCTTTCTATTTCTAACAATCTGTGGCTTATGAAAAAATTTACATATTTTTAGTAAACTCCTGTTTTTTAAACAAGTTTGTAAATATTACTCCGCCGCGGCGGAGTGGCCGAGCGCATTGAGGAGCTATTCTACGATGGGCGAGGCCGTTCTCTGTCGGAGGTTCGAAACCTCCCTCGGGCATGGATGTTTGTGTTGTCTTTAGTATAAGTTAGTTAATAAGTACTTGTAAGTTTAGGGACTGATGGCTACGCAGTTAAGTCCCATAAGTTTAACAAATTTTTAATTAAAAGAAAAAAATAACCCTTTCAACGTCTGATGAATCCCAGATGCGACGAAACGCGTCATGTATAAATAAATGAAACACTGCTTTTGTGCAGTCAAGACATATTTTTTTTTTTTTTTTTTTTTTTTTTTTTTACTGAAGTATCTATTATGGTTACTGTGCCAGCGCTACAAAAATATGGAGTGAAGTGATTACAGTAAAATGTTTTTGTTCTGAATGTTTATTGCAAGTTTTTCAGATTCAATGATCGCTCAAAAACAAAATTAAAAAAAAAAAAAAAAAGTTCAAATGTGTGTGAGGTCTTATACGACCAAACTTCGTGGTTATCAGTCGCTAGACTGACACACTAATTACTTGACTAACTTAAACTAACTTACGTTAAGAGCAACACAAACACCCATGCCCGAGGGAGGATTCGAACCCCCGACCGTAGCGGCCGTGCAGACCGTGACCGGCGCGCCACAGACCGCTCGGCCATTGCGGCCGGTAAACAAAACTCAAATTGTATCTTAGTGTAGGCTTTCTCAGTATATTCCAGGGATGGAAGTTTCTGCGATGATTAACAGAATGGTGGCGTCATCCTGTAGTAGGCGAAAATTATGGAAGCTGTGTCTCAAACATGTGTAAAGTGATTCGACCGCTGTCCGCTTCCGCTGGTGGACTCATCACGCGCTTCCGGAATGGAAGGGTGGAGGGGGGGGGGAGAATTTGTGTTGTGTAGTCGCCGCCTTCACAAGCTGTGCTAAGCTGAAATCCGCTATCGCGGAAGTGAACACTCCAGTATTCAATCCAAGAACAGCTGCCAGGAAGCGAAACTTAGAAGATGTTCCTGGAATAGTAAAACAACTTAAGTCACTAAAAAAACTAAATCTTCCGGGCCAGATTGTATACCAACTAGATTCCTCTCAGAGTATGCTGATGCAATAGCTCCGTACTTAACTATAATTTACAACCGACTGGAAAGTTGCCCAAGTTACTCCAATATTCAAGAAAGGCAATAGGAGTGATCCCCAAAATTACAGGCCTATCTCATTGACGTCGATTTGCAGTAGTATTTTGGAACATATACTTTGTTCGAATATTATGAACTACCTCGAAGAGAACGACCTATTAACCAGTAATCAACACGGATTCATAAAGTATCACTTTGCCCTTTATTCACTTGAAGTGTTAAGTGCCATCGACAAGGGATCTCAAATCGATTCCATATTTCTGGATTTCCGGAAGGCTTTTGACACTGTACCCCACAAGCGGCTTCTTATGAAATTGCGTGCTTATGGAATATCTCCCCAATTGTGCAATTGGATTCACGATTTCCTATCAGAAAGATCACAGTTCGTTGTAATTGACGGTAAGTCATTGAGTAAAACAGAAGTGATATCTGGCGTTCCACAGGGAAGCGTTATAGGTCCCCTACTCTTCCTCGTGTTTATAAACGATTTAGCTCCCTTAGACTGTTCGCGAATGATGCTGTCGTTTATCGGTTAGTGAAGTCAACAGAGGATCAAAGGCAACTGCAAAGCGATTTAGACAAAATTTCTGCGTGGTGCGAAAATAGGCAATTGACACTAAATAAAGAAAAGTGTGAAGTAATACACATGACCACTAAAAGAAATCCGCTGAACTTTAATTACGCGATAAATCAGTCACACCTTAAGGTCGTAGATTCTACCAAATACCTAGGAGTTACAATTAGGAAAAACTTTGACTGGAGAGAACACATAGAAAATATTGTGGGGAAGGCGAACCAAAGGTTAAGTTTCATCGGCAGAACGCTTCGAAGATGCACCAGCTCCACCAAAGAGACTGGCTACATCACACTTGTGCGTCCTCTCCTGGAGTACTGTTGCCCCTTGTGGGACCCTCACCAGGTGGGACTGACGGAAGACATTGAGACGGTACGGAGCAGCGCATCTCGTTTTGTTTTATCACGTTACGGGGGGAAATCGTCACGGAAATGTTGCACGAATTGAGGTGGAAATCATGAAAAGAAAGACGTTATTCATTGCGGCGTGATCTGTTTGCGAAGTTTCAATCACCGACTTTTAGTTCTGAATGTGAAAATATTTTGCTAGCACCCACCTACTTAGGGAGACATGACCATCCCAATAACATAAGAGAAATCAGATCGAAAACGGAACGATTTAGGTGTTCTTTCGTCCCGCGCGCTATTAGAGAATGGAACGATGGAGAAAAGTTATGAAAGTGGTTATTGAACCCTCTGCCAGGCACTTGAATGTGATTTGCAGAGTATCTATGTAGATGCGCTGTAGATTAGATTGGTATGAAGATGTATTTCCACTGACACCTTAACAACAAGGCTCCAGAAACCGTTGGAGCAGCATGGATTTACCAAGTTTGAAACCATACTGGATTTCCCATTCTTTTTTTTATTCTTTTTTTTTTTCAAATTCTAAAATGTGTCTTTCGTTGATTCTATGCCCTGATACTGCGGAATTATCAGTCCTGGCCGTACTGTCCTGATTTGCTTTAACTGCCCGACGTGTTGCTTTTCTTAGTTACACTTAATACCGAACGGCGTCTGCAGGTCTAGACGGTCTTTGATCGAATCAAGTATGTCCTTCACTTTTAGCGTTGCATGGAAGACGGTCGTTATCGCTTACTTTTTGTAACATCCTTGCTATCTTGGCTGTCGGCGGCCCATCAAACGGCAGGATCGCCGCTTCTTTTACTTCGGCTTCTTCTAGTTAGTCTCCCCGCATCTTATCAGTAGGGAAGGCTTGTTTTATTTGTGTCTCGTAGTAACCGTTTTCTGGGACGTTTTCTGCAGATGTTGAAACTCCATCGGCAAGTTATTCATGTCTTTGATGAACTGGCTCTTTGTACTAAAGCTTTTAATACCGAGTTGCGTTGCTCTGGACGATGACAACTTTGAACATTAAAGTATTGTTCAGTGTGCGTCTTATTTCTGCACACAGGGTCCTAACGTAGCGTTCAGATTCTTCTCTATGAAAATGTCCAAGAAGGGTAAGCATTAGTTCAGTTCTACCTAAATAGGAAGTTTCAGATGCAATATATGCCATGGATCTGATATGGGAATTCTTGTAGGATCTTTGTTCCTCTACGGCCACACTACAGAAATATCAGCAACGTATATGTAAAACGACTTTATTTTAAGGCGGTCAAAGTGCTTCATATAAATTTAGCAATACCAGATACTAAGAACTATCCCATGACAACACCATCCATTTGCTAGTAGAACCAACCACTACACGGGATGTCGGTGGTAGTTAAAACATGATGAAAAAATATGATTGTGTCATCATCCCTCTATTCGGCATTTACTATATTACTTCCTTCTTTGTTACGCATAGTCACTGGGAACGACATATTAATATAGTTTCATGGTTGACAGACGTAGATAAATTATTTAAAGGAGTAATGTTTTCGAAAAGTCTATTTATTTTTCACGTTCATTCATAAACTTTTGTAAGGAGAGAATCCGTATTTGTCCAGTCACAAACTTTTTCTTTACCGCATAATTTACATAAAAGAGTATATTAAACGGGCATTAAATGTGTTATAACTGAACTGAACAAATATCTAAAAAAAAATGTACGGCATCCTTGCTACTGATTCGTGCGTTTTACAAATTGACGACCAGGAAGAACCGATCTCCTCAATGCCGATCAGGGAACGTCCCTGCCTCCGCAGCATGAGCCTGGTTCAAGCACCCATTGAGAGTGCTGTTCATCGGTGACGAACACTGGAATTTGGACAGCAGTACCAAAAAGGACATCCATTGCGTGACGACCAATGGATCATGTTTTATGGTCTGTCAAACAGATGGGCATTGTGCAGGTCGGAAACGCCTGAAAGTAAGCACCCTGCAACACATTATGATGTATTCGTCTCTTGCCCTGGCTAATCTCTCGTAATTCTGGAATGCACAATGGATCAAAACAAGTATGCATCAATCGTCGGGGATTTTGTCCACTCCTATATGCAAGTTATTTTTTTCGCCATTATAGCATCAATCAGCAGGACATGGCAACGTGTCACACAGCTCGCAGTGTACGTGCGTGGCTCTAAGTGCAGCACGATGAGTTTTCCGCCCTTCCGTGTCAAAAAAACTCTCCGGAATTACATCCAATCAGGAATATGTGGGAGCAACCTTCTGGGATGTCGCGACATGGTTCGTCTAGCAAGAAATTTTACTGAGCTCTTCACGGTACAGGCGTCGCCATGGCTCCAAATTACTGACGGTACCTTCCAGAACCTTACTGAGTGTCTTTATGCGTACAACAGAGCGGTTCGCCCTGTTCATAGTGATTATTCAAAATTTTGACAGGTGGCCACATTAATATGACTAGTTACTGTAGGGGTAATTGGTTCCGTGAACTTTACTGTCCATTTCGCTTGTCGTATAACCATTACTTAAATCACAATGAAAGTTTTTCTGTGACTGGCGTGTGGCAGTTAAATGTTTTACAGCTAAAACACTACAAATTAAGTCAAGAAATTGAAGTATTATTTTGGAGAAACATTTGAAGAAACGAGACAGATAAGGATAAACAAAAAAGATTACTCTGCTTTTTGACATTGTAAATATGACTATATTCACCAAATGAATAATGTAAGAGATTTACTCTATATCGAATGTAGAAGAGACTGCAGTAAATTAATTTTTAAATCTGTGTCTTCATCCAAGTGCTTACGAAGAACTGAACCCGAAGATAACAAATGAAGAAGTCAAACACATTATCATTGGCACTCCTCAGGGGAAAGCTGATGCATTAGCAAGCTACCCACGAAAATTTGCGAATAGTTTTTGGGTATGACGAGAGGGAATGGAAATGTAAAATGAATTTTGGTTAAATAAGGACACCGTCTACAATTTAGGATTTAATGACTGTTCGGACGTGAAAAAATTCCCACAGTTATAAGTAGGATAATTTCCAGCCTGAGTTCAGCTTTGTAAGTCGCCTTTCAAACTATTAACTATTACATTTTGCAAAGTAATCGATCCGCTCCAAGCAATGAATCTACAGCGCGATCAATAATAAATTCTTTAGTCGTGAATAGAGACATTGTACACGTAAAATGAATATGGAAGACGAGATTAGCAATTGATTTTATAAATTTTAACAAGGCCTTTCACAGGATTATTCAGAACTTATTACATACAATTGGGAGAACAAGAATTTTAGCCGGCTGCGGTGGCCGAGGGGACTGCGGTGCGCCAGCCACGGTCTGCACGACCACTACGGTCGAGGGTTCGAATCCCCCCTCGGGCATGGATATTTGTGCCGTCCTTAGTATAAGGTAGTTTTTTGTCCGCCGAATAAAATTCGTGCACTGGTGGGGAGCGCCAAAGATGATCTCGGTTCGAGGAAGGCCGGCGTGTACCAGATTCCGTATCAGTGTGGAAAGTCATATATTGACAGACGATGCTTACCGTCGAGGATCGACGCGTTGAACACCAGAGGCACACACGATTGATGTATCCGAGCAAGTCGGCGGTCGCTGAACATTGTTTGTCGGAGAATCATGCGATGGAGTATGAACGCAATAGGATTCTGGTACAGACGTCGAGATACTGGGACTGCGTCGTTAGAGAGGCTACTGAAATTCGCACAAGTGACGACCCCATAAACCGTGACTGTGGCTATAATCTTAGCAAAGCTTGGGAACCAGCGATTGGGTTAATTAAGAATTTAAGCAAACGTAACGAAGTGACGACCACGGCGGACAGAGCCCTCACATCGACGTCATCTCAGACGCCGACGCAATCGGTTCCACTGCGCGGCCGCGGCGCGGGGCGCGGACAAAAAAAAAAGTTTAAATGTTTGTTAAGCTGGAAGCTGGAACTTACAAGTACATCAAACATAAGAAAGATGTAGAACATTCTGGAAATAGTAAATAAAAAGAAATACATTTTCTTCTGCATATGGAGGGATTTGAACTGGGGACCGCAAGCACAGAGATCCGCGATGCTAAACACTGCACCACGCGTGCTGTCGGAAGACTCGCGGCAGTATTATCCTGAGAGAAGAATTTGTTAGAGCGCTGGAAACCTAAGTCGAAACAAGGCACATGGAGTATAGGGCATTCCCTCAGAGCTACTGAAGTCTTTGGCTGAGCCAGCCAAGAAAAAACGATTCCAACATTGTGCAAGATGTATGAGGCAGGCGAAATACCCATAAAATCATTCCTAGGAAAGAAGGTGCGAACAGGTGTAAGAGCTTCAGAAGTATCAGTTTAAAATGTCCTGGTTACAAAATTCTAAAAATGTTCAAATGTTTGTGAATCTTAAGGGACTTAACTGCAGGGTCATCAGTCCGTAAAACAAACTACTTATAAACTATCTTATACTAAAGAAGATACAAACATCCATTCCCAAGGAGGAATTCGAACCCCCAACGGAGAACGGCGTCGCGCATCGGAGCATAGCGCCTCAATGCTCTTGGCCACTCCGCCGCGGCTACAAAATTCTAACACGAATTATTACTGAAGAATGGAAAGACCGGCAGAAGCCGACTTCTGGGATGTTCAGTTTGGATTTAAGAGAAATGTAGGGCCAACTGAGAAAATACCCACTTTACTACTTATCTTAGAAGCTAGACTAAGGAAAGGCAAAATCACATTTCTACCTTTTGTGAATTTGGAAAAAGCTTTTCACAGTGTTGACTAGAATACACTGTTCCAAATTGTGAAGTCAGCAGAGGTATGTAATAGGAAAATGAAGCTTATTTACAAAATGTACAGGATTCAGACAGGAGCTATAAGCGTCGAAGGGCATCAAAGGGAAGTATTAGTTGCAAAGGGAGTAAGACAGGAATACAGCATTTCCCCATTGTTCTTTAATCTGTACATTTAAGTAGCGGTGAAGGAAAGCAGAGACGCAGTTGGTAAAGGAATTAAATTTCAGATAGTTGCGGTGTCTGGTTTGCAGCCACATTGCACTGTCATATTATTTATTAAAGAGGGATGGAAAAATGATTAGTTAGAAATGGATTGACGTTAGCTGCGTTGGGGCATTGAAATTATGCAATGGCGACAACTGAAAATATGGGCCTGGCAGGGAATCGAACCCGGGTTTCCCGCTTCGGGCCAGTGGTTGTCTTAACCATTGGCCTACCCGCGCTCGGGAACAGTCCGTATCAAACATCCATGAATCGCACGCTACGGCTGTAGCGCCCTCATCGTCCATGCCCTATTACACTTGCCATTACGGATTCCCGTGCGAGGTCGAAAGTATGACCGCATGTGCGTGTAAATACTTAGATTGGTGTCGTGTATGTTCTTTCTAAGATGTCGTCCGTTCTTTTATGAGTTGTATCACGTGTTGTATTAGACATCTAGAGACTTAAGGATTACAGTGTCAGACCAGTAGATGTTATACTAAAGACAGCACAAACATCCATGCCCGAGGCGGTATTCGAACCCCCGACGGGGAATGGCCTCGCGCATCGGAACATAGCGCCTCAATGCGCTCGGCCTCTCCGCCGCGGCCAGAGCAGGATATAATACGTTAATTTTAGTGTATCCAGTTTTTGTCGTAGGTAAGTGAAAATTTGATCAAATAATTGAACACAACGTACCATTAAGTATCAATACAATTCCGCAAAGTTCTAAATGTTGAATTGTGGTAGCTACTCCATCATTAAATACTGATCATAAATATCAGTTGGTTGTTCCACTTCTGTTCAAAAATGTAAGAGTCACTAATGTTATTACTTAACTATTATGGTCTACTAGCTTAAACCCGCGGCACCGCTCGCGTGTTGGTTCAAAAAATGTTTCTAAATCTATCGGACCAAACTGCGTGGCCATCAGTCCGTAGCTTACAAACTACTTATACCTAGGTAAACTAACCTACGGACAAACACACACACACCCATGCCCCAGGGAGGACTCGAACCTCCACGGCGAGCAACCGCGCCCTCCGCAGCGAGACGCTTTAGACTGCTTTTTTTTTAATTTTTTTTTTATTTTTTTTTTAACGCCTTACCACTACGCTATTTTTTTTCTTTTTTTTTTTCTTTTTTTTTTTTACCCTAAGCTTTTCCTCTTCAGGCGTTGGCGCCTAACTATCATAACCCCCATAAACAAAACATCTCGCCTGCCAAAAAAAAGGTCTAGTGCCACCGCCACTTTTACCTTATACTAAATGAAAGATTAAACTAAGGGAAAGGATAAGGGATAACAAAAGGTATAGCGTCTTCTTGGATTGCTTTATTTATTTATTTTTTAATGGAGCGGCACTCACGCCCCATTCTGCCCAGATGGCCGTTGCTGCACGAAATATCAGTACACCGACAGATTCAGGGTTTGTCTTCTCGTAGGTCTGCTGTCTCAGGAAGTTCCGTGTTCTCTCAATTACTGTGCGTGTCTGGCTTCGGTTGCCCGAGATGCATAGTCTATAGTATACTTCTGTGAACCCTGACGCCGTCAGTTACCATAATCGTGCATCGCCATTGATTTCTTCAGAACACTAAAAATATAACAAAAGACTCCCATTCTAAACGGAAAAAAAAAAAAAAAAAAACTGGAAAATTTCGCACTACATCCCATTTGCGGACTATTTTCGTTGATTCTGGTCGTATGCAGTTGATCGTTTGTTAAGGTTCGTTACGGCGGTCGTCCCCTATCCAGCACTCCCCAGCTGCGAGGGGGGTCGGTGAAGACACTACGTAGGTAATTGGCGAAGATCTGTCGGTATCGAGGTGTGGTCTCGAGTCTGTGATGATGCTCTTGGAGGAATTGCCAGTAATCAAGTACCGACTTCTCACCTTCTTGGAAAAGGTAGTAAATGGACATGCCTTTTATCCACGTGAGAGCGTGTGTTTTCGCGGCCGGAAAATATGTGTCCTCCGGGCATAGGAGGAGCCTGGGGTCAATCGCGTTAGGCGGGACGCGAAGGTAGCAGGCAATAATCTTCTGTACTAGCGTCCAGACTTCGACAACAGATTCACATGTTAAACGATGTTCATCATTGTCCATAAGCTGGCATTCCGGGCAAAGGGGCGAATCCACCATCCTGATTGCGTGCAGCCGGTGTCTCGTAGTAAATTTCCGATTGACGACGTGGTACCACGTGGCTCTTATTCTTGTAGGGAAGAACGGCTGTTGAACTGCTTTCCACACCGTTGACCATTGTGTGGCCGGTGCTTTACTTTCAATCACATTTCGAGGGACTGCCCTAAGCAACAATTGGTAAATGTCCCTTGCCTTTGGAGCTCGAGTGGTGGGGAGCTGAGTATGTAGGTAGCTATATTCGAGTATGAAAGTCGCAATGTGGCCAAGAGGGGGCGCGACGTGTCCAATCGCAACCGGTGGCAGGATCGACATAGGCATCAGCTGATCTATCAGAACGCCCGTTAGTGAGGTATGTCGACGTGTCCTCAGTTTCACCATCGTGGACAGGAACAGCGCTATGGCCCGCGTTTTCACATTGATAAGTCCGAGTCCGCCGTCACGCCGTCGAAGGGTAAGAGTGTCATAGCGGACTTTGAAAATGTATCCAGCAGTGACGTAATATCCAAAGGCCGATTGTAGGTTGCGTGCCATCACTGTCGGCAGTGGGAGCACCTGAGCCATGTGTATGATCTTAGTCGCCACATAGATGTTAAGGTATTCGACACGTTGTATAGGTCCATTTGTCGAAGTAGGTTTTGGCGTACCTCTGTGCGTACGACTTGCAGTAATCGTCTGTAGTTTATTGCTGTTGTGCGGCGCATGTCCCGTGTAAACGTGATTCCTAAGTACCTGAGGTCATCTGCCCGTGGAAACGGGGCCACACAATCTTCAGGTAAGCCTCTTCCAATGAACATTGCTGCCGATTTATTGACATTCATGACGCTTTTCGCCACCAAACCATATTGTTGGATCCAATCAATCACGAAGCGGATCTCATCTCCAGATTGTACCAACAGGAGAAGATCATCCGCATATGCCCTGCAGCGAAAGGTATGACCCCTTAGGGTAATTCCTGTGAGTTTGCTTTTCAGTCCTCCTATGAGTGGTTCCAGAGCGATTGCGTAAAGGATCATGGAGAGTGGGCATCCTTGTCGAACCGAACGCCGAATTGGTAAAGGATCTGTTACACGGCCATTCACCAGTACACGAGATGTAGCGTCGCGTAGGAGGCGCAGTATGATGTTCTTAAAATCATTTGGAAAGCCCATTCGATCCAACACTGCCATGAGAAATTTGTGGTGTACCCTGTCGAATGCGTGATCTAAATCAATGGCGATCAACGCTGCCGCGAGATGACAGGATGCGGCGAGTCCTATCACATCTCTACATGCACTAGTGGCTGTTTGCATGGTGGTCTCTCCTCCTCGTGTAGTTTGTTCTATGGAAAGGACTACTGGTAGAACTTTCTTGATACGTGCCGCTAGTAGTCGGGTGAAAATTTTATAGTCCGAATTTAACAAAGTTATTGGACGGTAGTCTTCAATCCTCCGTCCTCTTGAAGGCTTATGTATGGGGATAAGAAGTCCTTCGACGAAAGCTGATGGGATATGAAAGCCAGGTGACATCAGTTCTCGGTACATATCGATCCAACGGGGCATCATCAAGGTACGGAAAGTTCGATAAAATTCGATCGGCAGTCCATCTGGCCCAGGTGCATTGTTCAGCGCAGCTTTATCGATTGCTTCCTCGATGTCATCCCGCGAAACCTCCTCTAAAAGTGAAGCCGCAGACGTGGCGTCGAGGGTGTGTGAGACGTATTTCAAGACGTCGTTTTCGTCTCCCTCCTCACTGTTGTCTTCCTGGTAAAATCGTCGATAATGAGCTGCAAAGGCTTCCAAAATGGCCGCTTGGGTCGTTTCGTTTCGGCCGTCTGGCAAGGACAGTTTCGTTATGAGCTGCCGTTTGCGTTGCCGGTTTTCAAGCACAATATGATGCATTGTAGGAGGTTCTCCACTCGCTCTGTCTCGAGGCCGTGATCTCACAACTACCCCTTCTAATCTTCTCCGCGTCAACGACAATATTTTTGCTTTAATGCGGCGACTTTCCATCTGTCTTTCCAGGGACGGGGGTTGGAAGGTAATTTCCCGAAGCATCGTATAGTAAAAGTCCAAAGTGTGACGGGTCCATGCTGCAGCGTCTATCCCATACTGTGTTAGCACCCGACGGCACGTCGGTTTTGCACACTCTATCCACTCTATCCACTCTATCCACCATCTTGGAAGCCGACGCTCGCAGTTCGCCCATGCCGCGGCAATCAGTCCCCGACATTCCGGGTCTTGGAGGTGTGCCACATTCAACTTCCAGAGCCCACGGCTTTGCCATACTTTCTGTCTCGAAAGGGTGACCGTGCATATGAAAGCGCTGTGGTCGGAGAAAGCAAGCGGCCAACGTTCGGCGTCTATCACTCGTGGACCAAGATCTCGTGAGACGTAGATACGGCCAAGACGACTGGCCGAATGACTAGTGAAATAGATGTGGCCTGGGCGGTCCCCGTGTATCTGCTCCCAAGTATCGACGAGGAGCAAGTCCCTTACAATTATCCGAAGTTCAGGACACGTCGAGAAATGTGGGACCTGATCCTTCTTGTGTAAAACACAATTGAAGTCACCCCCAAGGATAAAGTGATCGTAACGACCAAGAAAAAGGGGGGTGATTTCCTCGGTGTAGAACTGTGACCTCTCGCGACGTTTATCGGTTCCTGAGGGAGCATAGATGTTGATTATACGCGTTCCCAACGCAGTGACCGCCACCCCTCTGCCCGAAGGGAGGTATGTCACTTCTTCAACAGGGATGCCGTCACGAATAAGTATTTCTGTTCCACTGCCATTCGGTTCACCAGGTGTCTTGTACGTCCTATAACCATAAATTTCTGGGAGAGTCGCTATCGAGACTTCTTGTAACAAAGCAAAGTCAACGTCGGACGCTCGGAGCATCTCTCGCAGCAACTGATACTTCACTACTGTCCTTATCGTGTTAAGGTTAATCGTTGAAATCCGATACGCCTGCTGGTGTGCTGCAGTTGCCAAGTTATTCATGAGAAGGAAAATGTCTGTGGAGCGTCATGCAGAATCGACAATGCCACCAACCCCCATCACCTCTACCGGACCGATTCCTAGTGTGCCGCCGTCACCGACGCGGACTCCGTCGGTGTCGTATGGTCGTCTTCAGTGTCGTCTGCCCACGCCGTGGAGCGCGGAGGAGGGTCTTCGTCCATTGCGTCCTCAGGGCACAGATTGGGCGCGCTCTCTCCTGCACCGGTGGAGCCACGTCCATCCCTTGTCTCGTCGTTCAGGCGTTCTACTGCGGGCATCTGTGAAGCAAGTTGATCAGTATCTTGTATCACCTTGTCAGCGGCGGTCGCCACCGAGGGAGTGTCGTCATTGTGAGTCGAGTCCTCATCCTCCTGCGTCTCGTCCTCCATCTTTTCTACTGAAGACTTACGCCTCCGTTTGTGTCTCTTCGGGGATCGTTTCCGGGTGTGTCCTTCCGCATCTGACGACAGCACCGAGTCGCGACGCTCCGGCACAAAGACCGAAGTCGGCACAATCAGTGACTCTATCGCCATGCTGGTGTTACGGGGTTGTTCCTCCGTCGTGGAGGGAGGTGCCGTCGGCAGTGATTCCTCAGTACGTGGAGCATGCGTTGCCGCATCGCTCCGCGTCGGAGGGTCGTGCAATGTAGTGTTCGAAGCTGGCAGATGAGTCGACAAATTTTTATCATTTGTTAGGGCGGCAGCATAAGTCACGGGAAGTATCGTTGGCTGCGACGGAGGCAACATATCCGTCGGAGGCAGTTGCGTGATCCGACGTTGCATACATTCGGATCGGAGGTGTCCCTCTTTTCCACATCCCGAGCAGGTCTTCGGTTGTCCATCATATATGACTATAGCGCGACAGCCGCCGATAGATATATATGAGGGAACATGGCGTCGAAGTTCGATACGGACCTGCCGCACGCCGTTCAAGACAGGGTACGTTTGGAACTGCATCCACTTCTCAGCAACGTGACTCTGCACCGTGCCGTAGGGGCGGAGCGCCGCCACGACCTCTTCTGCTGGAAGTTCGAAGGGGAGTTCGAAGATCCTGATGGTACGAAGTCCCAATCCAGCGTGGTCGACTGTCACAGTACCCACATTGCCATCAGAGTGACAGAAACGAAGCTCTCGTTTCGTCTCCCGAAGAATTCTTTCACATGTTGCTTCATTGATGATCTTTACATAAGCTACACTGCTCACTATTGACAGGTGTATGCCGAGAACGTCGGCCGTCGGAATTTTCACTTCATCTCGAATAAATCGTTCTAGTTCGAGTGCCTTCGGTCTTGCAAATTCGTTTTGGAACGTGAATTTGAGCGTCGATTTGCGGTACTGGTTCGCCATGTTGTTCTATGTAAATACGCCGGCACGCGTGGAAACGGCCGAGTACGGCGTAAACAAACCCGAGCGCTGGCTCCGCGGCAGTGAACACAACAGCGTGTCCTCGCCGCGTCGCAGCGGAAAGCAGACTGAAGAAATACAATACCTCCTTTAGAAACAAACATTTTAATCAGCATTAATATAAAATAATAAATTATGTGAAGTGCTTAATGATTTACAATAAATAATACATACATTATTCCTTATAGCCTGTGTTGCAATATCTCAACACGTATGGTGAGAGTAATGTCCAAATGCATTTTAATTTCATTTTAGGTCATTCTGGTAAACTACCTTATTTGTTATATTGTTTGGAGCGTAAATGTAGAGATTTTTTTGGGTTGCCCACCCTTGAGCAAGCGACGTATGAAAAACATGTTTCCTTTTTCGTATGCTTATCCTTACAGAGAAAGAGCTGAAGACATTGTAGAACGCATATACCAAAGATATGGTCTATGGCCTCACGTTTCGCTGTATGTAACCTCCTTGTTATAAAGTCGCAAACGTAATCGCTGGCCTTCAGTCCGAACTTTTATTATAATTTGACGACTTTCAACCACCATATCTTTCAGCCCCTTATAGCTATCGGCATGGAACTGCTATGGTGTACAACGGGAGACTTCGGACAACAATTACACACAGATCATTCGTTTGCGTTCTGTAGTTTTCGCTGAAGAGTGAAACATTAACACACACACACACACACACACACACACACACACACATAGAATTTTATATACACCTGTAACTTTCCAGCCCAATATACTCCACCCTTTTATCATTATCAACACCCAAGCAACAATGCAACCAATAAAACAATTTCAAAGAGTAAATATAATTTTCAAAGAGTAATTATTGTTCTGCATTTCGCGTTATATTCTTCAAATTACAAAATATCTATCAGATCGCTATAAAACCGTGCCTAAAACCTTCCTCAGGTATAAGTTAGTAACTGTACAAATAATTAAGTCTCTGCGTCTTGTCGTTCGGACGTGATAAGCGTACACCGAACAGACATTCACATTAATATATATAGTTAAATAGCTATCCGATCGCCATATAACCGTGCCTAAAGCCTTCCCCGAGTAGACATTAGTAACTGTACAAATTTTTAGCTCTTTATGTCTTGTAGTTCAGACGTGATAAACGTACACCGAACAGACATTCACATTTATAGATATAGATTAACAAAAAGAAAACAAAATCCCTATCTACTACATTATCTGTACTATATGAGAATTCCTAGTTGTCTTTCCCTTTCACACGGATACTCGTCGCAAATAATGACTTGGACGCGCGTTCTGAACTGCTGTGGTCACATCCCTTTGTTGTTGTTTCAGTTAAACCTTATAGTTTTGACAAAAGCGTGATTTTGGTGGTGGTATCACCTCAATTGCTCCCTTCAAGGATATTAACCTGCTAACATTAACAATAATTGTTTGTGTAGGTAACTACATCTTTATATTCACGGGTGATGTGACTCCCACAGCCTGGTAGGGACCTTTAAAATTCAAAACTAACTTTTTTTTGTTTCCCTTGGCTACATACGGCGTACATAGCATGACCCAGTGTCCGACTGTAAAATTCGAATTTTTCACTTTTAGGTTCCCTAATTTTCTTCGCCTTCCAATACCACAATATTAGCCTTCTGAACTTTCGTCCACGTATCTTTCGTCACACAAGCGAAGCCCTGTACCGTATCTGCATATCCCCGGTTTACCCGTATTTTTGCTTAAGCACATGAAAAGAAGACAGCATCTTCTTCTGTATAGCATTTGGTATGGTGATAAGCCTATTCCTTTATGTGTAAACTGATACAAGCATCGGAAGGTGTACTTCCCAATTGTTATGCTGTTCATTGATGTAATAGTTCAGACATGTACCAGTAGTTTTGTGTACTCTCTCCATTCGCCACAGTGGAAAGACGAGCTGTCTAAGGCGCCTTGCTGCGGAGCGCGATGTTGATCCCCGTCGGAGGTTCGAGTCCTCCATCGGGCAGGAGTGTGTGTGTGTGTGTGTGTGTGTGTGTGTGTGTGTTGTCCTTAGGTTAGTTTAAGTCAGTGTAAGTAGTTTGCAAGCCTAGAGATTGATAATCACAGTAGATAGGTCCCATAGATTTACCAACATTTGAACATTCCTCCATTCGCCCATTAGCCTGCAAGTGTAATAGTGTCGTCGCAATTTTCGTACTTTTAGCAATTGATCAAGCTGTTTCAATACTTGCGACTTGAAGTTCGAACCTTGGCATGTAATAATTACCCCAAACTTAAGTATCCAATTTGTGGCTAGCGCCTAAGCAAATAGAATATCCTGATGGTCAGAGGGACTTACCGCGACTGTGAATATAGTCTATCATGGTCAACACACATTTATTTTCGTGTGGTGTTTCGTGAAATAGGCCAGAGCCGTCAAGGCAGCATATTTCAAAACAAATTGAGGCTTCTGTGCGCATAAAGTGCAATTTCGCACTTAATGGGCTATATCTTAGCCTACTTCCGCGTCTGTCACCAAAATCTTTCATTACGCGTCTTTATGTAGCTCTCGCGACAGAACATGCTCACATTTCTCTGGTATAACGTCCTGCTTGAAATGTGCAGGAACTGTTATCCAGGGAATGAGACTGGTTTTACGACATAAAAACTGATCCTCCGAGTATTTTTTCTATTCATTTACTTTATTTCGAATTTTTTGTTTAGTTTTATTTATTGCGCGGCATATTTTCTACACTCTGCATCCTGAGCTTGTACATTTTGCTATTCTTCGGCTCTTCTACCCATTGCTTCTGACAACTAAATTTCTACTGTGACAGGCAACATTAGTATGTCTCTTGCCTGGCTTATGAATTCGAAGTCCATTTCCCATTAGCACAACAACCAGTGGCTTAAACGCCTAGAACGATCCTCTAATTCGAGAAGCCACTTCAACGCAGCGTGATCAAACGTTCAAATGATTGTTAAGCTTATGGGACTTAACCACAGGGTCATCCGTCCCTAAACTTACAAACTACTTATAGACTAACTTATTCTAAAGACAGCACAAACATCCATGCCCGAGGGAGGATTCGAACCCCCGACGGGGAACGGCCTCGCGCATCGGAGCGTAGCGCCTCACCGTCTGACGTGCAAGTCCGCCCTCGGGCATTGGTGTGTGTGTTGTCCTTAGCGTAAGTTAGTATAAGGTAGTTTCAGTAGCTTGTAAGCCTAGGGACTGATAACAGCAGCAGTTTAGTCACTTAGATTTACAGTCATTTGAATTATAATACAATGTAAACTTTCACGGTCGACATTGTCTTCATGTAAAACTACCGCACTGAGAGGTCGTCGTCAATGATTAAAACTTCTCCCTAACGTTTCGTATCCATCTGTGGGAGACATATTTAGATGGACACTAAACGTTAGAGAGAAGTTTTATTCATCGACCACGACTTCTCTAACCGGACGTTTTACATGAAGACTCTGAGTAACTATTTCTTCCATTGTCAAATAGTAGTGTTCTGCTCCTGTCAGCTGTCTTTGCGTGTCCTGCCACATTACCATTTTCAGACAACAATACAGGGAGAAGTCCACTAGCGCCGCAAAATCAAAGAAACACCTTACTGTAATCCGTATAAGCCTGGACTCGTTACCAATTTGCGTTTCAACGTTTGTAAAACTGAGTGACACTCGGTTGTCCACTGAAATATCGCTCCTTTTCTTAACAACTAAGTAAAAATGCGAGCTATTTTGGCAACATCTTTTACGAATTTTCGCTAGTAGCTGGTGAGACCGATGTACTTCCTTGAGATACTGTTGCGTTGTAAACTTTTCACTGCAAATTCCAGTAGTAAATCTGTTCTGATTCCCTGTACACTAATGTCAATAAAGCATCCCCAAGTCTTTGGATAACATTAATAAATTGGGTTCCATGTTTCTTGATGCCTTTCAGGAAGATATATGCAAGATATACGCAATATTCTCGCGTTTTGAATCCTTATAATACATCATGAAATAACCATTGAAATGTTGTGGGATCGACCTTTAACCCAAAGGGATCTTTCTAAATGTACAATGTTTTCTAGGCTAGGAGAATGTGTCCATCGTCTGCTGCTTCCTCTAAATGGCGGTACCCGCTTTTCCGTTCTTTGTAGAATATGCAATTGTAGAAAAATACTTAATGTTGCCCCGATTGTCAGTTGCATCTATGACATCTGACAATAGGTATATATCCGAAACTGTCTGTCTTTTTAAATATCTCTAAAAGCAACAGAATCTATACCGTTTCGTGTCAAAAGCAGATTTCTTTTAGGTATCATAACAATGTTCGTGCTGTACGCTGAATCAGACTACTCTAAAATACATCCTTCAATTGCAGTTCAATAAATTCGTCCAGCAATGGTTGTTAATCGCGTTCAACTCTATACGGTTTACTGTAGAGCGGAGGGGTATTGCCTGTTCGGATTCAACGTTGTGTCTTTTTTGTTCCTGGTAGCGGTCCCTGTGAGTTAAATAAACCTTGAAATTCGTCAAATACCGATTCTATTTCCTCACGATCACTTCCCTTCAAATGCGAAATTTTCTGACAAAACGCAGAACTGTAGGCGGCTGGTACACCAATATTATTCCCATCTGACCAAACGCACCAACGGTATCTTATAACCTTCTTTTTTTAATTACTTACCTTATGTCACAAAATTGTCGATGACTGCCGGTACTCTTTTTGCTCCATCAGCCACTCGCACCATCTTCCTACACAGAAAAAATAAATCTATATCTATAAATGTGAATGTCTGTTCGGTGTACGTTTATCACGTCTGAATCACAAGACATAAAAAGCTAAAAATTTGTACAGTCACTAATGTCTACCCGGGGAAGGCTTTAGGCAAGGTTTTATGGCGATCAGATAGCTATTTATCTATATATATATTAATATGAATGTCTGTTCGGTGTACGCTTATCACGTCCGAATGACAACACGCAGAGACTTACATGTTTGTACAGTTACTAATTTATACCTGAGGAAGGTTTTAGGCACGGTTTTATAGCGATCTGATAGATATTTAGTAATTTGAAGAATATAACGCGAAATGCGGAACAATAATTACTCTTTGAAAATTATATTTACTTTTGAAAATGGTTTTATTGGTTGCATTGTTGCTTGAGGGTTGATAATGATAAAAGGGTGGAGGATGTTTGGTTGTAAAGTTATCGGTGTATATAAAATTCTACGTGTGTGTGTGTGTGTGTGTGTGTGTGTGTGTGTGTGTGTGTGTGTATTTTAATATTTCGCTCAGCAGCGAAAACTACAGAACGCAAACGAATGATCTGAGTGTAATTGTTGTCCGAAGTATCCCGTTGTACACCATAGCAGCTCCATGCCAATAGCTGTAACGGGGTGGAGGATATGGTGGTTGAAAGTCGTCAAGTTACAAAAAAATTCGGACTGAAGGCCAGCGATGACGTTTACGACTCTGTAGCAAGGAGGTTCATACAGCGAAACGTAATGCCACAGACCATATCTTTGGTCTATGCGTGCTACAATGTCTTCAGCACTTTCTCTGTAAGGATAAGCATACGAATAAGGAAACATAAGAATAAATAAATAAAGCAGCAAAAAAGAAATATCTTTTAATACATCTCTAAAAACAAGTAGATTTGATGTTTCGCGCATTATATATCATAATCAACCAACACGCGAGCAGAGCCGCGGGTTTAAGCTAATAAATAAATAAAAAGCAATGTGCCTTAGTTGTGGTTCAACAATAAGGCGATATTTATGGCTATCCATAGCAACGTCCCTGTACCTAGGGGTAATCTATCGCGCGAATCTACCATTAACGCCATCGCTTACAGTGAAACTGATTTATCCTTGCACGTATGGAAATCTTTCAATGGTAAGTGACTCACAGCAGTGCCACCCAATGGGAACAATGTCTCGGCACGCTGCACTGTTTGCTGACTCAAGTTGATTGTAACTCAGTGTCTATTTAGTACTTCTAGCCCCAGAATCGCGTCATACCTGTCGCTTACCTTTGTCACAATCTCCAGCTCCTTGTGAAGTCGTGTATTGCCGGTCGCGGCGGAACGGCCGAGCGCAATGAGGCGCTATGCTATGATGCGCTAGGCCGTTTCCCGTCGGGGGTCCGCATCCCCCCTCGAGCCTGGATGTTTGTGCCGTATTTAGTATAAGCTAGTTCATAAGTAGGTTGTAAGTTTAGGGACTGATGACCCCGTAGTTAAGTCCCATAAGCGTTACAAACATTTGAACACTTTTTGAACACTGCCACCTCGTACCCCACTTGACTGTTACCTTGGCCTTCATACTTCTTCTCCTTAACACACTCAATGCTTATAATTGATCAGTTGACCCTAGTATCCACCGAAAATAGCAACCTTCATTTGCACCCGTCACGATCACATGAAATTTTAGTGGGAACATGAAACACCGTCCCCTGGGCGCCTGTTCCTCTTTAACGGATCTCTATCTGAAGGAAATTTCTTAACCAGGAATTATTTATTGGTGTGTCCTATCTTCTTACATCTTATTACATTGTGGTTGCCCATAGTTCTTTGCGATGTGCCCTTGGCGGTCACACCTAAAGCAATTTACCGCTATAGAAAATATTGATCCAATATTTCTACCTCTTTGCTATATCTATTTCCTTGAAGGCTATGGCGATAGTAACGGTCTCTGTTAATGTTCTCAGGAATTCGGCTCTTACCCGACGGGATGTTTCCGTAGGTAACCCACGCAGGAAAGCGTCTAAAGCTCTATTCTCAGCTTCCTGCAAAATAATCTTTTCGCCTCATAATTATCGGGTAACTTTTATGTATTATTAACTTTGCCCCCCGGAATGGCCGTGTGGTCTAAAGCGTTATGCTACGGGCTGGGTAACCGTTTCCACCGAAGGTTCGAGTGCTCCCTGGAGCATATGTGTGTGTGTGTGTGTGTGTGTGTGTGTGTGTGTGTGTGTGTGTGTGAGTGTGTTATGTCCTTAGTGTAAGTTACTTTAAGTTGAATGGAATGATAACCATGGCAGTATGGTCCAATAGGTTTACAAACATTTGAACAAACCTTACACATAATTTAAAACTTTTAAGAAACTTGTTCTCACTGACGCTGCCAACAAAAAGATGAAAGCAACAAAGTTGATTGCATACTACTTTTCCACTGTCCATGCAGTCTCTTTACCACCAACTCCAATTACAACACATTTCTCAGGCAGTTTCCAGATATACCATTCTATGAATGTTAAAAATTATATTATTGAAGGATATATACTGTAGTTCAATAGATATGACCTCATAAAGATTGAGCTGTATGAGAATGTAACTGAAGTGGATAGAGATCAGGGTAGAAGGTAATCGGCAAAGAAGGAAGGAGGACATTGACTAACATAACAAATGAATAAATACACTCCTGAGAAACACCAGGAACTAACTAGTAATCAAATACAAATAGTTTTTGATGATAGCTATACCAGCAATATTAGCTGTCCCTGGTATCAGTAGTTTTGCCACAAATTATGTTTTTCTCACTATACTTGGCGTGAAGGTCCTTGAGAAGTTAAGTGCTCCTACAACAAATCCATACACTTCAGGCTTCAGTGATCTAGGTGTGATCGTATTTTCTACTTTTAGACATAAGGAGTATAAAATGTTATAAATGAACTTAATGCAAAAATAACAGACATTTGCCAGTTTCAAACAAAAACTAGCTGCTTTTCCATTTGAATTGCATAAATGCTATATATCTGCTTCTCTTTGCTTAATATTTAAAAGAGTAACAATCCACAGAAAACACGTTAAAAATTTAATTTTATTGCCAATATTAAATTTAGAATTATTATTTCTGTGTAAGATCAGTGAAAATAAAACTGCCATACTACTGCTTGTGTATGTAGTATGTTACTTATAAAAAAATTAAATCACCACTGCTAACATGATTTTGTGCATTATAACTTTGTGACTGGGATGTATTTGTTAACATAGCACTGACAAAAACTAAATTATTTATGCATTGTACTATATGTTTTTGTTGCTTTTTTGTTAAGGTATTTTTTGTGCTGCGAAAGAAGGGCCGCCAAATCACTTTCCTGCACATGTACCACCACACTGTGATGCCAATGGTGTCTTGGGGAGCAACAAAATATTTCCCTGGAGGACATGGAACATTCATAGGCGTGATAAATTCCTTTGTGCACATAATTATGTACTTCTACTACATGATGGCAGCTATGGGGCCACAGAATCAGAAGTACCTGTGGTGGAAGAAGTACATCACTACACTGCAGATGGTGTGTTATACTTCCCTTAACTTTTCGTTCAGCTATCACTGGTTAATTTAGTGTCTGAACAAGATGACAAAAAACCATAGTAATGTTTAAAGTTCTTATTACTAATTATCCTTGAGTCCTGCATACAAACTATGTTCTAAGAAGAAGATAGAAAAACTTCCTAGTTTATTATTTCTTTCAGTTGGTCAAAAATGCATGTGTCCTTTGTGGATTCCAATAATAAAATAATTGTGTTCCCTTCTAACAGACAAATATATTAAAAAGAAAACATGTCAGTTCTCTTCCATAAACTATATTTGTACATGTTTAATTTCTGATTCTCAGCCAATATATTAGAGTTGGTCAGTGTGTAGACAGAATCCAATGCTGATAACAGCTATGTTTTTTCAAGGTGGTGGCTTAGGTTAAGGAACACATTGATAGTAACTGAGTAATTAAAATACAAAAAAGGAAACACTGAGAATTGTATTTAAGTTTACTTCACTTTCTATTTAATTATGTATCATGAATGGTGAATTAACTTCCAAACTGATGAAACAAAAGAATGCATTATGTATAATTCAATGCTACTTGGGAAGAACAAGAAGGCATCACAAGACGTAATGAGTAACGTAGAAGTACATATCATCGGAGTAGTGCAGCAACTAAAATCACTTAACAAAAACAAGTCTTCAGGTCCGGATTGTATACCCATTAGATTTCAATCTCATCATGCTGAAGCGATAGCTCCTTACTTAACAGCCATATACAACCGCTCTCTCAAAGAAGGATCTGTACCAAAAGATTGGAAAGTTGCACAGGTCACACCTATATTCAAGACAGTAGGAGTAACCCACTAAACTATAGGCATAGTTAATTAACATCAATTTGCAGCAGTGTTTTGGAACATATCCTGTATTCAAATATTATGAATTATCTCGAACAGAACGATCTATTGACCCAAGGTCAACACGGATTTAGAAAATATCGTTCACGCGAAACACAACTAGCTCTTTATTCACACGAAGTGATGAGTGCTATCGACAAGGGTTCGCAAATCAATTCCGTATTTCTTCATTTCCAGAAAGCTTTTGACACCGTACCTCACAAACTACTTTTAATCATATTGCGTGGTTATGGTATATCGCCCCAAATTTGAGATTGGATAGGGGATTTCTTGTCAGAGAGGACACAGTTCGTAGTAATTGATGGTAAGGCATCGACTAAAACAGAGGTGATATCGAGCGTTCCACAGGGTAGTGTTATTGGTCCTCTGCTGTTCCTTATTTACATAAACAATTTAGGGGAAAATCTAAGTAGCTCTCTTAGGTTGTTTGCAGATGACGCCATCATTTACCGTCTAGTAAAATCATATGACGATCAAAACCAATTGCAGAACGATCTGAATAAGATATGAGAAGTGTGAAGTCGTCCACATGAGTATGAAAAGAAATCCGTTAAACTTTGTTTACAAGATAAATCAATCAAAAGTGAAGGCCGTAAACTCCACAAAATACCAAGGAATTACTATTACTTCAAACTTAAATTGGAAAGAACACATAGATAATATCGTGGGAAAGGTGAACCAGAGACTGCGTTTCATTGGCAGAACCCTTAAAACATGCAACAGAACTACTAAAGAAACTGCTTACACTACACTTGTCCATCCATTTTTGGAGTATTGCAGCCCAGTGTGGGATCCTTATCAGGTGGGTTTGACGGAGGACATTGAAAGAGTCCAAAGAAGGGCAGCTAGTTTCGTATTGTCATGGTACAGGGGAGACAGTCTTACGGAAATGATACAGGATCTGGGATGGGAATCATTACAACAACGGCGCTTATCGCTGCGGTGTGGGCTACTTGCGAAACTCCAATCACCAACATTCTCCTCCGAATGCGAAAATATATTGTTGACTCTCTTACATAGGTAGAAATGATCATCAGAATAAAATACGAGAAATCAGAGCTCGAACAGAGAGAATCCGGATGTTCTTTCTTCCCCCGTGCTATTCGAGAATGGAATGGGAGATAAATAGTATAATGGTGGTTCGATGAACCCTCTGCCAGGCACTTAAATGTGATTTGCAGAGTATCCCATGTAAATGTAGGCAATATATGTAAGTGCTCCAGTACATTATGTTGCAAGTACCACAAGACTTTTCATACATTATGCTGTGGTATATCAAGAAGATAAAATACTGGATAATTGTAGTGAAATGCAGGAGGATCTGTAGCATATAAAGACTTTGTGCAAGGAGTGAACATTGAACCTGAATATAAACAAATGTAATGTATTGTAAATAAATAGGGAGAAAGAGCCTTTATCACATTATTATACAGTTACATAAACAATCTCTGGAAGCAGTTACTCCCATAAATACTTGGGATCATGCATATGGAGTAATCTGAAATTGAACAACCACATAAAATTAATTGTGAGTAAGGCAGATATCATACAGCAGAGAAACCTGTGGTATATAATGTGTAAATTTATAAAACCATATGTATTTATATATAATGTATAAACCTGTAATGCTGAAACACACAACAGCAAATCAATGTAGTTGTATTTCAATAAGTGTATACAAAATATCAGCCTGAGTGCTGAAACAAACCAAACTAAATAAATAAATTCATTGCAAGAATATGAATTTGGAAAACATTCTTTCCTTTTGGAAGACAGTGAACTGGTGCTGAGACAAATCAGTCTGAGGATGATCTTATTGTAAGATCAAAACCTGTCATCTTCACACTGTGTGTGTGTGTGTGTGTGTGGGGGGGGGGGGGGGGGTAGTGTGTGTGTCGTCCTTAGTGTACGTTAAAGTAGTTTGTAAGTCCAGGGATCGATGGCCATAACAGTTTCGTCCAATAGGTTTACAAAAATTACAAAATTTTTGTATTAATATTATTTTTTTAATTACATCCATAAACCTCCGGGTGTTACATTTAGCCTCAGACTGACTATACAATTTCTCCCTATAGAATCTACTACTGTTTTGCTTCTGAAAATGTTTAAGCAAACCCCTTTTTAGGTAGTCAAACGTTAGTGCATTTTGCTACTTCTTATGTTACAAGACACGTGCCTCACCTTCTCATATTGACCTATTGATCGTAACTTCGTCATCTGTAGTAGCTGCTCGTCTGTGCATAGTTCTAATTTGGCTGCTGATAACAAATCGCAATTTTCTCACGTTGTTCACCAGAGAAAGGAGTCTCAAAAACTGCTGCAGAAGAATCGAGAGCAGGCTGAACATGCCTGTCTATCGAAAATCGCTCTTTTATTGTGGGAACATATTATTGTCATTTTCGTTTACTAAACTCTGAATAGCTTCGACTGTGGAAACTTTTTGTGGTATGGATACCACCTTTGTAATGTAAGGACTCCGTTCTCCATTACAATAATTATTTCTTATTACTGGATGTAAAAAACGTTTGGACTAAAACTTTAAATACTAAAATCCAACATGCATTTACACATTACCGGCGATTACAATTGCTACATCAAGAGGAAATGCAGATGATAAACGGGTATTTATTGGCCAAGTATATGTTATACTAGTAGTGACATGTGATTACATATTCACGCAATTTGGGTGCATAGATCCTGACAAATCAGTACCTAGGACAACCACCTCTGGCCGTAATAACGGCCTTGATACGCCTGGGCATTGAGTCAAACAGAGCTTGGATGGTGTGTGCAGCTTCAACGCCATACCACAGTTCATCAAGAGTAGGGACAGGCGTACTGTGACGAGCCAGTTGCTCGGCCACCATTGACCAGACGTTTTCAATTGGTGAGAAATCTGGAGAATGTGCTGGCCAGGGCAGCAGTCGAACATTTTCCCTATCCAGATAGGCCTGAACAGGACCTGCAACATGCTGTCGTGCATTATCCTGCTGAAATGTAATGTTTCGCAGGAATCGAATAAAGGATGGAACCACGGGTCGTAACACATATGAAATGTAACAGTCACTGTTCAGAGTGACAGAGACGTTTAACCAATAGCACCCCATATCATCAAGCCGGGTGATATGCCCGTATGACGATGACGAATACACGCTTCCAATGAGCGTCCACCGCGATGTCGCCAAACACGGTTGCGACCATCATGATGCTGTAAACAGAACCTGGATTCATACGAAAAAATGACGTTTTGCCATTCGTGCACCCAGGTTCGTCATTGCGTACACCGTCGTAGGCGCTCCCGTCTGTGATGCAGCGTCAAGGATAACCGCAACCATGGTCTCCGAGCTGATAGTCCATGCTGCTGCAAACGTCGTCGAGGTGTTAGTGCGTATGGTTGTTGTCTTGCAAACGTCCCCATCTGTTGATTCAGGGATCGAGACGTGGCTGCACGGTCCGTTACAGCCATGCGGATAAGATGCCTGTGTCATCTCGACTGCTAGTGATACGAGGCCGTTGGGATCCAGCATGGCGTTCCGTATTACCCTCCTGAACCTACCGATTCCATATTCTGCTTACAGTCATTGGATCGCGACCAACGCGAGCATCAATGTCGCGATACGATGAACTGCAATCGCGATAGGCTACAATCCGATCATTATCAAAGTCGTAAAATTGATGGTACGCATTTCTCCTCCTTACAAGAGGCATCACAACAACGTTTCACCAGACAACGCCGTTTTCAACTACTGTTTGTGTATGAGAAATCGGTTGGAAACTTTCCTCATGTCAACACCTTGTAGGTGACGCCACCGGCGCCAATCTTGTGTGAATGCTCTGAAAAGCTAACCATTTGCAAATCACAGGATCTTCTTCCTGTCGGTTAAATTTCGCGTCTGTAGCACGTCATCTTCGTGGTGTATCAATTTTAGTGGCCAGGAGAGTAAATAACACCATTCCAGAAAGAGGAAGAAAAATAGTTTTCCTGACAGATCCTGCTGACTGCGCAGAATCTACTAGCGGTGCTTCGACGCCCGTTGTTGCTTGCAATTTGCGATGTTGTGCAGTGCTGGCCGTAGCTTAGACAGTGGGGGCATATTCCGCGTCGCTCTCCGTGTAGACACAGGACCTGTCTGTAGACGGCGTTTCCGTTATGACATGATTGCGTTACATCTTCGTACGTGCTAGTGGCTGCTTTATGCTAAGACGGTGGCGTAGTGGGGAGTTTCTGACCCGGACTCAGACATGTGTCCTCCGTTCTCGCCATCTAGGGTCCTAATATTACGTCAGACCTCAGCCCCCCTACAAAGTTGAGAAACTCAACGTGACATAGATTCAACAATTATTGGAAGTCTAGCGCATGAATAATTAGCCATGCTGCCTCTGAGCCCTCCATACTTTTTAAAGGGTTATCGGTGCAGGATTTTGTGCATGAACTTATGATTCGATCATGTCCCATAAATTTTGATGGGATTCATGTTGGGCCATCTTGTTGTGGCCAAATCATTAACTGGAAGTAGCCACAATGCTCCTTCAACCAAATTACGATCAACTGTGCGTCGATGAACCTGCGCACTGTCATCCATAAACTTTCACTGGTTGTTTGTGAATAGAAGAAAATGGTCTCAAAGCAGATGAAGATAAATATTTCAAATAAATGATTTGTTCAGTTGAACTAGAGGACCAAATCCATTCCACGTAAAAACAAATTCATTATGGAGCCCCCAGTGCGTTTTTCACATCCTGGGTCCATTTCTTTTGTGTGGTCTGCACCACCGCAAACAAACATTATCGTAAATTCTTACAAACTGAAGTTGTTGTGATTCATCTGAACAAGCCATGGTTTTCCAGACGTCTAGGGTCCAAACGATATCCTCACAATCCCCGAGGGGCACCAAATCGATGTTATGTTGGTTTAGAAGAAAATCGAGTCAATTGTCGATATTTGCATGTTGTCATTTACGGAAATAACAGAAAACCTTAATCTGAATGGCAGGAGGTGGAGTTACCACTGTGCCACCTCGGTAGGTCTTGAGTGATACGGATCCCGTAATTTGAGATCATGATGTCGTTACAGCATCAAGAAGGGTAGGCATATCTTTTGTATGGCCAGATTTACAGGAGACAGATTTCATACTAGGCCTACTTAACGGTTCAGCAATCAAGTTTGGTCTCTAGCACTGACAGTGTTTCAAATCAGTGGACAATGTTCAAGAGCATCTTATACTAAATAAAAAATATATATGTGCGAAGTAAAATTCTGGGATATGTACAACAGATCTCCTATGATTCAACAACCAAGTCATAAAACTTGTACGGAACGAAGAGAGCTTCACTGAAAATTCAAACGTAGCAACAACTCCAGACATAAGTGATATTATACGATGCTAAATATAGCGAAAGGAGGGTAATGCGTGATGTATTCGAATACTTGGAATGTCAAGTTGTATCAACTAGGCGGAAAACCCTAAGAAGATTTACCTTAAGTGTGGCACTTATGGCGGTCGGTCGTAGGGCCTATTCGTCATGCCTGTTGAATTCTTCACTTCAGCGGCTAGCGTGTTGATGGTCATGCGGACAGCACATCACGTAATCTCCGAAGCGAGAAAATCTCCGACCGGAGCGGGACTCTAACCCTGTCTCTCTGCGTGGTAACCTGCCACGCTCTCCACTTTTTCTCCCCTCTTGATTACATAGGCCGATAGATGCGCAGACATCGTGACGATGATAATCATTGAAACAGAGGATGATATACAAAAGGCCTTAATATTAAACGTATTTTTTTTTCAAAGCTGTTTTACAGGGGTATATTGCAATGTAGTTCCGCCTTTGATTCGTCCCAGGGATCTTTTATTATATGATTACACAGAACAATCTCTTGAAGCAGTTAGGCTTACTTCCATAAAATGTTTGGACTCTATTAGGAGTGATCTGAGGTGTCAGGTTGAGATTCATTGGATGAATCCTCAAGAAGTATAGTCTATCAGCAAATAATGTAGCTTACAAAACACTCATACGACCAGTTATTGAATATTACTTACCCGTATGAGATCTGTTCGAATTAAGCTTGATATTGGAAATACAGAAGACTCAATGAAGGGCAGTGGTCCATGTTACAGGTTCATTTAGTAAGCACATCATTGTCATGGTGTTGATTGTAAACTCCAGTGGCAGACGCTGCAGGAGAGACATTGTACATCACAGTGTAGAGCTGAGACTTTTCCCAGCCGAACGGAATGGTGCCAGTCTTTATGGCAGAGTGTGCATTAATTAAATAGTTATTAACTTTCTAATTACTGATTAAAATGGTACGCAAAACTGGGACTCGATTGATATGTCAGAAGGCACGACCCGATTAAAATTGTGAAAGTCGATAAAATTAATCGGCGATTTAATCACATAAAACTAATTTTTCCCCACGCAATCCAAGGTCACAGGATGCTTATCTAACCAGAGGACCATCGTCTCGTGGGAGCGGAGTATTTTTCTGAGTCGTGAATTAATTACTATTATAAATTCGCAATGTGCCGAACAGCCACAAGGCCCGTTCCATTCGTTAGTAACCACTTAATACGATTCACCGCATTACAAAAGACAGCTTCGCCCATGCACACCATCTGTGCGTGATGCTACCGCCATCTGAATCGAAGCATTTCTCTATCCCATGGAATTTGTACCTCATTGTATACTACATGGCTACAATACTTCCCATTATAATAATTTTATCGAATATAGTAGTCGCCCTTGCATCTGAAAAAAGAAAATCTGTAGTCACCTACAAGACAGCTGTACGATGATTCAAATGCCGACTAAAGTCCAAAGCAATCCATTCAAAGTGCACAGCTTTCGTTACTGTCAGCAAAATCATTTTCTACTAGACAATCGTCCAAAATCACCAAAAATTTGATGCTTTGTTAGACTAAAACGCAAAATACAGGGTTACACCAATGAGCATTGACCACTTCGAGAAGGAAATGGAATCCATTTGTATATATTTCACAGAAATGAGATATATACGGAACATCGCACGAAACCTTAATTCCGCTAGGATACGATGTGACAACAGGATATAAGAACGGTTAACCACATCGAAGAGAAGTAATTTCACGGGCAATTTATTTGAGAGAATTTTAATAAACCCACGCAAAGTGCTGCTTTGCGGTACGACGTAGTAAATGAGGTAGTTCCCACACACACACACACACACACACACACACACACACACACACACAGAGAGAGAGAGAGAGAGAGAGAGAGAGAGAGAGAGAGAGAGAGAGAGAGAAATGCATTAGATGAAACTCAAGCAGAGACCACAGTGTATAAGTGCTCTTTTTCCGCTATGCTAGTTTCCACTTTCATACGTAGAGATCGAAATAGAATTTAAGCCCCCACTCCCCTCCCCCCAGGGGGCTCACGGTTCTTTTGTGAGTACGTGTGTTGCGAGCACGGGGCCCCGAGCTAATGCAGTCTTCCTTCCTTCTTTACTTCCCGGATTACATTCCTTTCCCTCTCCTCTCCTTTCCTATCCTCACTCCTTCCCCTCCCCACCGGGGGACTGATAACCTCAGTAGTTTAGTCCCCCTATCCCAAACAAACAACGCAACCCAACCCAGAATTTCACAGTCGACTAGGAATACATTGAAAATCACAATTTAGACATAAAAGGCGTGGATAATATTGAAATATGTTATAAAAATGAACGGAAATTATACACTACCGCAAAATGGATATTGCTACTACGCTTGGAGCGTCGGTTAATATCTTTGGAATGTGATGATAAAAGCATATATCTCATGTCTCAGAGGACCATCACCCAATATCAAAACATCTCAAATATCAATATCGTATCAAGGAATCGTGAATTTACCATTGGAAGGAAGTGTGTGGGGTTAAAATTGCAGAGAGAGACCAAGACATGAATACAGTAAGCAGATTCAAACGGACATATTTTGCCGTTCTCGCGAGGGGATGAAGAGGCTTTCTCAGGATAAAGTAGGGTGCAGAAATCAGTCTCCGGACTGAAGACCAAAACAACAACAACTCAAATATTACACAGGGTATCGGAAATCCTTGGTTGTTATCATGTGCTTAAGAATAGGGGTTTTTGACTACTTGGCGCAAGAGAAACGGTTCCTCTCCTTCCATAAAAATCAATTTATGGACTTTACTTCACTATGCCATTAGATCTGTATCAAATTTTATTAATTATTTATTTTATGATCGAAACAACTAGAGGTGTAATTTATATAATGTTTCGTTTTGTAACTGAATATCTACATCTTCAAACAACATATTCTAAGGAACTAACGACAGCGAACACCTCTTTAGTTTATTACATTCCCATGAATGTTAAACAAGATTTTCTACTTCTAAAGTTACTACAATGAGTTCGATACAAAGTAGTATTACCTTCTAAGAGTATGCCTTTTGAAAGGGAGTGGCTTATACTCGCAAATAAAGTAATAACATGCAGTTAATGCGAATAATGTTTTGCTATTAGAAATAAGAGAATTTGATTAGTACTACAAAAGATTATTTATTTGATGTTTGGCTCGGTAGCACAGTGGTAAAATGTCAGACTATGAATCCGAAGATCACGGATTCAATTCCCACCAGGCCCTAGGATATTTATCTGACACGTTTCACTTCTTTCACCTCTGGCAGTGTTGCTGATGTGAAAAATATCTAGTAGCACCGTGGTTCGGAACCTACATTAAACTGTAGGCCTCCCTATAACTGGCTGGGTAAGTTAGTTCGAAGGTCGGAGGAAGGCAAAGGCATACCACCTCCAAACAGCAGCATGCCTAGAAAAGCACTGGGGTGTACAAACCAATCTTCAGATTGTTGACTGCTTTTTACCTATATACCAGACGGAAGTTACATAAAAAGGCGACTAAAAATGCTGGCTGTCACGGTGGATGAAGGTATTACTTAGTTCAGTTTATTTATGCATTTGGGTAATATCACATGGCTACGCTTAGATCTGCAAAAACATGGTATATACAATTATAACAGAATGAGATGAAAGCAAACATTCTACATCCTCATAAACAGAATGTCCCAGTTAAACTTGTTAACCCAAATATATCTGGAACAACAGATACTGAAAACCTACTATCACTGGAATTAACGTATGGCGGGGGCTTGTGAAAGTATATACAATGAGGCTGTCTAAAACACAAATATTTTTTTGCAACACAGTTTTTTATGGGTGCCCCATATTTCTTATAAAATCAGTAGCGTGAAATATCACAAAATAAATGGCATTGGCTGCACCAAAATTATTTTTGGAGTAAATGCGAAGCAAAAATGACGTGTGAAATTAATGGAGCGCGCAGCTTGTGTATTTCGAGACTCAACCATGAGTCTTTTGATTTTCAGACGCTCTAGTTACGTGCTTCATAATTTAAAACGTCAACTTCTCTTCGCACTTTCACCGGAAGTAATCGATGTATTGCTATACAACAATCACATTCTTTGTGATTTTTAATGCTTTTCATTGTATTAGACAGAATATGGGGTATCCATTAAGAAAACGTAAGTTTGTGTTGAAATTAATATTTCTTTACGTTTTAGACCGTCTCCTAGTTCTTACTTTCATAACTTCCTGCCGTACGTCATTCTGTAATACCTATTGCTGTTCCAGAGATAGTTGGCGTCAAAAGCTTAAGTGGATCATCCTGTATATGACGCGATACAATGGACAACGCGTGGTCGAATACTTAAAGAAACAATAATAGCAACTTATTGCATATTCCAGTTTATAATTTGTTGATTGCAGTACTCAAAAAAAGGTCGAAAGGCATAGTAACAGGCCTCAGATCTGGTTTATAGCTCTTAATAGGCATGCGATGGATTGCCCAGCACCGCAACCACGGCCGTTGATTGGAGTCAGGTGGCATACTGCGGCCTTGACTTCTGGAGCCATGAGCAGCATACATCCTCTTCACACACTTTCAGATGAAGGAGCCATCCAACCAAAGGAATTTTTACAGTGTCTCTCGAGTATGTACTCTAAACTAGTCTCTGATATTTTATGTGGAGATTTTGAAACTTTGCATGGGGCTCCCATGGTGGATTCAGACATATACGCGGGATTTCACAGTGGATTTTTCAACCATTGGGACTTCTCTACATCAGTACAAGAAACGAGATATGAGTGTCACCAAGCATGTATTTCTATACCGAACAAGATAATCATTTTTCTTATTTCACCGCGATACTTTTCTTTTCTTTTTCTTTCTCTCTCTCTCTCTTTTTTTTTTTTTTTTTTTTTTTTTTTTTTTTTTTTTTTTTTTTTTTTTTGAGCTGATATGTTTTTGTTTTCTCTACAACAGCTTGTCAGCACGAAATTACAGCAGGCATGCAAATACCATGTACCGTTCTATTGTTATTATTGCTACGACATATTACTGTTTTATTGTTTGAAACGTTGAGAATGATATAATTAATGTTTTTGGGGTGCTTCATCTGGTGGGTGCATGAAATGATAGACCTTTTGACCATTTATGGTGAATTTAGGCTCTGATTACGTCACATGTTCTCCAAGTCCTTTAATATCGGCATCAACTATACCGATTTCATCGTGGAAGGTTTCGGACTGTTTTAACACATGAGTACATTCAAGTGCTTGATTGTCTAGGAAAGGAAGGGGAATTTAACCATCAGGCTACATTATATTTCCTCGAAGGCCATTAATATGAGCATCAGATATACTGAGTCATTTCAGAGCCGTATCCTGTAGACATTTTTACCGTGCAAAGAGAATTTTAGCTGACAGTAATTGTAGTGAAATGTAATTCACAGTTAGTACTCTAGATGACGAAAACTAATTTCGAACACGTCCCAACATCTTAAATATATTAGTGCCCCTCCAAATATTTTAAATAGTTACCTTCTAGCAACATGCCCTTGGTTGCAGCGATACCCATTCGGCATAGTGTGTGATAGTCAACAAATATGCAATTTCGAGGTGAAACGTAGGAAATAATTAAATTTTGCTCCTCCAGGCTGAACAGTAAGGACTTACACGTACGCAAGCCAGCCGTACTATATTTAAATCTGCCTGTGAAAATTCGCTTTCCCTTTGTATACAGGGTGAGTCACGTAGGACGTACACACCTTTTATTTTGTGAGAGGTCACACATTTGGAGACGGGGTTTTCCACACATGTTAGAGCATCGACGGGCACATATATTTTTGTTTGGTGAACGGTTTTAAAAATGTTCAAATGTTTGTAAATCTATCGGACCAAACTGCGTGACGAAATATCGGTCGTGCGAAAGTCAGATTTACATTATCTCTCATGAAACCTTTCGAGTTATGGATGAAGGACAACAGGCAGATTGCATATTTCTCGATTTTCGAAAGACATTTGACACTATACCGCACTACAGACTGCTAACGAATGTACACGCATATGGAATAGGTACACAAATATGTGAGTGGCTCGAAGACTACTCAATAACAGAAAGCAGTACGTTGTCCTCCATGGCGAGTGTTCATCAGAGACTATGGTATCGTCAGGAGTGCCTCAAGGAAGAGTGATAGGACCGTTATTATTTTCTATATATATAAATTATCCGGCGGACGGAGTGTGTTGCAATCTGCGGCTATTTGCTGATGTTGCTGTGGTATACAGTAAGGTGTCGTCATTGAATGATTGTAGTAGGATGAAGATTGACTTGGGCCAAATTTCTAGGTAGTGTGAGGAATGGCAACTAGCTCAAAATAAAAAAATTAAAATTAAAATTAAAAAAAAAGAAAAGGTTTATAGTACGCGATTCCACCCGTAGGCTTTGATTTGTCACTTCGGTGTGTTATGTTGTATGACGTCATCAGTTGCTCAGTGGTTTTGAGATACATTTATTTATATGTGTCGTGCGTAAGAATCCAGTGCGGTGGATGTTACATAGAATTGGTATATTGTGTTTAAAAATTGATCTGTAGCTTCACTCTGATATTGAGGTACAGGTTAATAGAGAGTATGTCTTTTTTTATTTTTATTTTTTATTTTTTTATTTATTTTTTTTTTATTTTATTTTTTTTTTTTTTTTTTTTAGTTTCGCAAGGGACTTCAAAGACGGGAAATTTTCGACTGAAACCTGTGATCGATATTACATTATATTGTGACCTGTAAATTACGAGGATAACGTCAGATTATTTATTATGTACAATACATAGGTATTAAGATATTATCTCGTATACGTGTTTTCCGACATGTTAATGACGTCGTACGTTAAATTAGACGAGTTTGATTAAGATTCAGACTGTACATTACGATTTTGTGTTTAAAAGGTGATCTGTGATTTCACTATGGTAGTGAAATATAGATTAACAGAGAGGGTTTGTTTTCGGAAGTGAGCGCCGAAGGCGCAAATTTTTGAACTGAGACCTATGATCGATGGTACATTCTGTTGTTGTAATCTGTAATTTATGAAGATAAACAGCTTTAATTTATGATTTACACTACTGGCCATTACAGTTGCTACACCACGAAGATGACGCGCTACAGACGCGAAATTTAACCGACAGGAAGAAGATGCTGTGATATGCAAATAACTAGCTTTTCAGAGCATTCACACAAGTTTGGCGCCGGTGGGGACACCTGCTACGTGCTGACATGAGGAAAGTCTCCAACCGATTTCTCATACACAAAGAGCAGTTGACCGGAGTTATCCTGTGAAACGTTGTTGTGATGCCTCGTGTAAAGAGGAGAACATCACGTTTCCGACTTTGATAAATGTCGGATTGTAGCCTATCGCGATTGCGGTTTATCATGTCGCGACATTGCTGCTCGCATTGGTCGCAATCCAATCCCTGTTATCAGAATATGGATTCGGTGGGTTCAGGAAGGCAATACGGAACGCCGTGGTAGACCCCAACGGCCTCGTATCACTAGTAGTCGAGATGACAGGCATCTTATCCGCATGGCTGTCACGGACCGTGCAGCCACGTCTCGATCCCTGAGTCAACAGATGGGGACTTTTGCAAGACAACAAACCATCTGCGCGAATAGCTCGACGACGTCTGCAGCAGCATGGACTATTAGCTCGGAGACCATGGCTGCGGTTACCCGTCACGCTGCATCACAGACAGGAGCGCCTGCGACGGTGTACGCAACGACGTACCTGGGTGCACGAATGGCAAAACGACATTTTTTTCGGATGAATCCAGGTTCTGTTTACAGCATCATGATGGTCGCATCCATGTTTATCGACATCGCGGTGGATGCACATTGGAAGCGTGTATTCGTCTTCGCCATACGGGCGTATCACCCGGCTTGATGGTATGGGTGCTATTGGTTACACCTCTCGGTCATCTCTTGTTCTCATCGACGGCACTTTGAACAGTGACCGTTACATTTCAGATGTGTTACGACCCGTGGTTCCACCCTTTATTCGATTCCTGCGAAACATTAGATTTCGGCAGGATAATGCACGATCGCATGTTGCAAGTAAGGTACTGACCTTTCTGGATACGGAAAATGGTAGACTGCTGCCCTGGCCAGCACATTCTCCAGATTTCTCACCAATTGAAAAGGTCTCGTCAATGGTGGCGGAGTAACTGGCTCGTCAAAATAAGCAAGTGACTACACTTTATGAATTGTGGTATCGTGTTGAAGCTGCATGGGCATCTGTACATATACACGCCATCCAAGCTCTGTTTGACTCAATGCCCAGGCGTATCAAGGCCGTTATTATGGACAGAGGTGGTTGTTCTGGGTACTGATTTCTCACGATCTATGCACCCAAATTGCGTCAAAACGTAATCACATGTCCGTTCTAGTATAATATATTTGTCCATTGAATACCCGTTTATCATCTGCATTTCTTCTTGGTGTAGCAATTTTAATGACCAGTAGTGTATATTATGTAAGTATTAAGATTTTGTTCCGTATACGGATTTTCTGCGGTGTTGATGTAATGGGTCAAGGCAAACTGGTGGAATCGCATTGTAAAATAACGTCATTGAAATGGTATCGCCATCTTCATTTTAGGTGTGTTACAGGTCAAGTTTAGTATTCGATGCCGTTTTAATTTTGATGGGATTTGGGAGGGGCTTGATTAGTACCCGTTACTTTTTTTCAAGTATAGTATATATATATTTGAAATATTCGATACTTTTTATGCTATTTGTACAACAGTGTTGATTGCTATCGCTTTCTTCATTTGATTTTTTGATCAAGTGGACTATTCGGTTCCGAGCATAATTTTTGACATATTCGTATGTAATTTCGCGTATTATTGTGATTGTTTTAAATTACTTTTTCTGTGTTTTCGGTTGCCTTTTTGTCGTATTTTCCCGCATAGAATGACTACTCCTAAAACTCCCACATTCCCGCCATAGTCCCGTTAGAGTCATTTCACGTTAATTTTCGCGTGTTTATATGTGCTTGTTTCGCGAGTGCTTTGTCCGCCATATTGGCTACGAGTACATACGCCATTGCCGACATATTGATGACGTGATGGGTCAAAGCATACGGATGGAATCACGTCATAAAGTACTGCCAAAAAAAGTAAGGTGATACAGATGAGTACGAGAAACAATCACGTAATGTTTGAATACAGAATTAGTTGTGTGCTTTTTGTCAGAGTCGTGTCACTTAAATATCTAGGCGCAACGCTACACAGTGATATTTAATGGAACTATCATATAAGGACAGTCGTAGGGAAGGCTAATGGTCGGCTTCTATTTATTGAAAGACTTTTGGGAAGGTGTGATTCGACAGCAAAGGAGACCGCATATAAACTGCTTGTAGGACTCCGTCTTGAGTATTGCACAAGCGTTTGGGACACCCACCAGATCGGTTTAATGTAGGACATAGAGGCAGTTGAGAGGCAGTCGGCTAAGTTTGCTACTGGTGGATTCGATTAATGCGCGAATGTTACTGAAATACTTCGGTAACTCAAACGGGAGTCGCTGCAGGGAAGTCGACTTTCATTTCGAGAAACACTGTTAGAGAAATTTAGAGGCAAGAATTTGAGGCCGACTGCAGAAAGATTCTACTGTCGGCAAACTACATTCAGCGTAAAGAACGCGAAGAGCAGAGAAATTGGCTCTTGCACAGATGCATACAGGTTTTCGTTTTTACCTCTATCTATATGGGAGTGGAACAGCAAAGCAAATGACTAATAATGATACTGACTACTCCGGTGGACTGCGGAGTATGTATGTAGATGTAGAAGTAGAAGCTCAAATATTCAAACTTTTGTGAAGCTTATGGGACTTAACTGCGGGGTCATCAGTCCTTAAACTTACAAACTACTTATGAACTATCTTATACTAAAGACAGCACAAACATCCATGCTCAAGGGGGAAATCAAATCCCCGGCGGTGAACGGCCTCGCGCATCGCAGCATAGCGCCACAATGAGCTCCACCGCGGCAGTAAAAGCTCTTAACTACCCCAGACAATATGCATCGTCGATTCGCCGGTGCAGGTTTTAACATATCATCCACTGTAATTACAACTGTTCATCGGTCTTTCGAACGGCGATTGCAAATGTGGAAATAAATGATAAAATTGGTAGTTAATTGTTTATTACAGGTACGTGTGTATGAAATTACAGTGCAGTCTCAAATAGGTCTGCTGTGTATTGCACGCACCCAGTAAAACTTGTCATAATGCATTTACGTTTAGCATGAAAAACACGTTTAAGATGAATATTTATTTTGCGGTAGACAGGTGGCCACTAAACTATTTTTAATAAATGGTTTAGTTCAATGAATGTGCCCCATATGATATAATTTAGAGAGCTATCGAATGCAGTTACAAAAAGTACTAGCTTCAATATCTCACTTGATAACAGAGCTAAAACCGTTCATCAAACAAAAATGTATGTACCCCTCGACACATGCCGAAAACGCGTTTAGATATGTCTACCCGTTCAAGAAATAAAAGGGGAGTTACATCTTACGTAACGTACCCTGTATACTCGAGGTTGTAATTGTTATATGTCATGGGAAGTTTCAGAATGAAAAATATTACTGAAAAAATTGAGATTTCCCAGCTTGAGTTGGAAAGGCTGCGATAAAACATATTTTAATCTGGATATAACTTCCTAGATGTATTTACTCTCAATTTCTATAACGTATAAATCAAGTGTGTTATCTATATTGCCCAAAACAACTAGGTGTTCAAGTGAGATACCATACGCAATACACATATGGTAACGTATTTTATTCTGATATTGGCTACAATGTAATTTGCTTGTGATACAGTACGATATTTTGCTGTCTCAACTCTCTCTTTGATGTTTACATGGCGTTTATACAGGGTGTTGCAAAAAGGTACGGCCAAACTTTCAGGAAACATTCCTCACACACAAAGAAAGAAAATATGTTACGTGCACATGTGTCCGGAAACGCTTAATTTCCATGTTAGAGCTCATTTTAGTATTTATCCTTAAATGTAAATTGCAATAATTCGTGCAGACAATTGGTAAAATGCCCAATTGTTTCGATAGTATGTACTGTACTTCCTCGATTCATCGCCAGTTGGCCCAAGAGAAGGAAGGAATTGTTGGTGTTAATCATTCCATGATTAATGTGATTTGAAGAGAAGTAATTAAATGAGCTCCAAAATGGAAATTAAGCGTTTCAGGACACATGTCCACATAACATATTTTCTTTCTTTGTGTGTGAAGAATATTTCCTGAAAGTTTGGCCGTACCTTTTTCTAACACCCTGTATAGAGCGAGGCAACATGGGACTAACCATAATAGTGAAAAAATCATTCTCATTGCCTTCCAGTGTGGTGTCCGATTACGTCGGATGGCCAGTACAGTTGCACACCTGCGTGGCATGGGCAATATGAGTTTATCAGTCAGCTCTTGAGGGATGTTTGGTCATTCTTCCATGAATACAATATCCAGCTATTGAAACCGCTGTGAGAGGTACTGGCCTGGCTGCAATGCGTACGCCTAGTGCATCCGAGACATGTTTAAGTCTGGTGAACAAGCTGGCCATTCCATTCGTTCAGTTCCCTCACCTCTAAGCATCTTATCCACCAGTGCAGCTTATTGGGCACGAGCGTTGTTATCTGCCAGAAGGAACCCATTTCCCAAGGCACCAGCATAGCGCAAAACAAAAGGTCGAAGGATCTCGACTCTGTACGTCTGAGCAGTCAAAGCCTCATTATGAACGACATAGAGATCCGTACGTCTGCCAATACTGACTGCCACCCACACCATTCGTCCACCACCATGTTATGGTGATGTATCCTGTAAACAAGCAGGATGGTTTCGAGTTCCGCGTTCTCTCCAGATGATGGAACGTCGATTGGCCAGCTGAACACAAAAATCTTGTCTCATCTGTGACCAGAACCCGGCGCCATTCGTCACGACTCCAATTCTAATGTTTCTTCTTCCAGTTTCTGTAGACTAAACGGTGTTGTGGTTTTAATGGAACACACACCATAGGCCTACGTAAGTAGAGGCTCCATTCTCGAAGGCGATTTAGAACTGTTTATATTGATATTACGCGTCCTGTCGCTGCCTGCAGGATGTGTTGCAACTGAGTTGCATTCAGCCTCCTGTCTCGATGGACTGTTGTCCGCAGATAACGGTCATCCCTTTCTGATGTTACCCGTGAACGACCTTGGCTTAGCCTTCTTTTAACAGTTCCTGTTGTCTGAAATCGCGTCCATGTCGTGGAAATAACACTTTGGAACACTCCAAAAGCTGCAGCCACCTCCCTCTGAGTCTATCCCGCTTCCAGATTCCTATGGCTCTCCATACCATAGCTTCGGATAAGTCACGTTGGCCGGCCGCGGTGGCCGAGGGGACTGAGGCGCTTCAGTCACGACCTGCACGGCCACTACGGTCGGGGGTTCGAATCCCCCCTCGGGCATGGATATTTGTGCCTCCTAGTTCGTAAGTAGTTCATAAGTAGTTTGTAAGTTTAGGGACTGATGACCCCGTAGTTAAGTCCCATAAGCTTTACAAACATTTGACATTTAAGTCACGTTGTTGTTGCATTGCACTATCTGCTCACTACACCATCTGAACCCAACTGCTTGTGTAATTCTTTAGCTATACTAAACACAAGTTAACAACCCACCTTCTTAGCCGCGGTAGAATGACCGAGCGCTATAAGGCACCTTGACGCGTTGTGTGCGGTTTCTCGCCGTCGGAGGTTCGAGTCTTCCCTTAGACATGGGTGTGTGTGTGTGTTGTCCTTAGCAGAAGTTGGTTTAAGTAGTTTGTAAGCCTAGGGACGCATAAGCGCAGCAGTTAAGTCCCTCAGATTTACAAACATTTGAACCACCAACCCCCTCTGCAGCAGCTTTCTGTTATTGCCACTCTCTCGGTTGCCGTAAAGTTATTGTCTCTACCAAGTAGAACCAAGAGAAAGCTATAGAACCACTGTTGTTCATTCTGCCGATTACAATACTTCTGTACCTGTATATCTTAACTGATCCCATTGTTTTGACAGTGTATAACAAATCTTGTGCCTATCATTCGCCAAAATACTCAGTAACAGCAACTGATTAAACTACTAGTGATCCATTAATAGAGATGAAACTGTCTATCCAATTTCAGTAAGAACTGAATTAAGATTCTTTTACACTACTTTAATTAGTGATAATATAGATAAGGAGAAATGCATCGCCGCGGTGGAGTGGCCGATTGCATTGAGGCGCTATGTTCCGATGCGCGAGGCCGTTCCCCGTGGTGGGTTCGATTCCTCCCTCGGGCATGGATGTTTGTGCTGTCTTTGTTATAAGTTAGTTTATAAGTAGTAAGTTTCGGGACTGATGACCCCGCATTTAAGTCCCATAAGCTTAAAAAATATTTGAACATTTGATAAATGCATAAACACCACAGTATCTTTTCTAGAGTCCGTAACACAGTGGGCTCAGCAGCCTTACATGAATAATGGTAGGACTCCCTGATGGGTATACTGCCCGCTTAAATGACATGTGGCCACTCTCGTATTGCTACTCAGTCCTAATGATGTTTTACAAGTCACAAGTCCATGTACTTTCTTACTTGAAACATATGCTGAATATTAGATCCAACAAGTCATAATTCATCAGTATGTATTTTATATAAAATTCAATATGTAACAGTTCAATTCATTGCAACATATCGTAATGGGCACGGTTATTCTGGTGTCACAAATGGCATACGTTTAAAAGTTAGTGATACCGTTTCATTGGTCACAATTTCGGCTAAGGCAGTTCAAAAGGCGGAGAAAAGCAAATGAAAACAATGTTCAATATGAGCCTATGGAATAGGTACCCAAATATTTGAGTGGATCTAAGATTACTTAACTAGTAGAAGCCAATATGTTATCCTCGACTGCGAGAGTACATCAAAGATTAAGGTACCATCGCCGGCCGCGGTTGCCGAGGGGAATGAGGCGCTCCAGTCACGGCCAGCACGGCCACTACGGTCGGGGGTTCGAATTCCCCCTCGGGCATGGATATCTGTGCCGTCCTTAGTATTAGTTAGTTCATAAGTAGTTTGTAAGTTTAGTGACTGAGATGACCCCGTAGTTAAGTCCCATAAGCTATACAAACATTTGAACATGAGGTAACATCAGGGGTGCCCCAGAGAAGCGTGATAGGACTGCAATTATTTTTTATCTATATAAATAATCTAACGCATAGAGTGAGCTGCCATCTGCGCCTGTTTGGTGATGCTATGGTGTATAAGAGGGTTTCATCATTGAGGGACTTTAGTTGGATGCAGGATGAGTGGGACCAAATTTCTAGGTGGTGAGGAATGGCAACTAGCTCTAAATGTAGAAAAATTTAAGATGATGCAGATGAATAGTAGAAACAATCCCGTAATTTTCGAATACAGCATTAGTAGTGTGCTGCTTTGACGCAGTTGCGTCAATTAAATACACAGGCATAACTCTGCACAACGATGTGAAATGGAACGAGCATATAAGAAAAGTCGTGGGAAGGCACATTGGCTTTATTGGGATAATTTTGGGAATTTCGTCTGTAACGGAGACCACATATAAAACGTATGTACGACCCCGTCTTGGGTTTTGCTCAACTGTATGGGATCCCAATCAGATTGGTTTAAAGGAGGTAATAGAGGCAGTTCACAGGCAGGTGGCGAGGGAGTCGCTAGAGAGGAGGAGACGTTCTTTTCGAGAAGAACTGATGAAGAAATTTAGAGGGCCGGAAATTGAGGCGGACTGCAGAACGATTCTACTGCCGCCAACATACATTTCGCTTAAAGACCACAAGGATAAGATTAGAGAGATTAGGGCTAGTAAGGATGCATACAAGTATTCGTTTTTCCCTTGTTCTAAATGGGAGTGGAACAGGAAATCTAGTAACTAGTAGTGGCTCTGAGTACCCTCAGCCACGCACATTTGAGTGGATTGCGGAGTACGTATGTAGAAGTAGAACAGAACGTATTTTGAACCTCTTTCTGTGTTTTTATCCACCTTCAGGTTGGAGACAGTTGTTGTTGTTTTTTTTTTTTTTTTTTTTTTTTTTACAACAAATATTGTAGACTGTTCAAGTGCATTAAATGATCACCCTCTGTATGCCTATGATAGAACATACACTATCGGGAAAATATTACACCTAGATAGACGTTGTCGAATTTGATCCGATGACGGCATATGCCCCCTGGGTATAAAACATGTACTGATAAACGTTGCAACGTCGTCTGCCAACAGACAACATGGAGACGCAGCTGCCAGATTGCCATCTTTGTGTAATCTGTAATAAGGAAAGTTTACAGCCATAAGGCTCAGTGTAACATCCACAAGTAAAACAAACAGGCGCCATTACTTGAGACGCATTCGTGCTTCCGGCAGTAACTGAGGGATTTTGATAGAGGTTAAATTCTCGCCTTTCATGTGCCGGTTTGGTCCGTTCGGAGAATTGCCACATCTGTTTGAGCAGCTGCGTCCTTTGTGTAACACTACTGGTAGCGGCGGTCACTTCAGCAATCACACACTAGTAGACGAGCTCCTGGACGTGCTTATGGCACATACGGCCACCATGTTCGTCCTATTGTAACGGCAGCAGTGGCAGACCGTAGCGGTGGCCGAGGTGACTGAGGCGCTCTAGTCACGGTCTGCACGACCATGCCTCGGGCATGGATTTTTGTGCCGTCCTTAGTGTTAGCTAGTTCATAAGTAGTTTGTAAGTTTAAGGACTGATGACCCCGTAGTTAAGCCCCATAAGCTATACAAACATTTGAATCACTTTTTGAGACCGTACAGCTACCACAGCACAGAGCTAAGAGCGTCTGTGATCTCAGAAGTCTCAACACGAACCGTTTCCATCCGATTACTACCGGTGGGACTACTGGCACACACACGTGCTACAGCACGTCTGCCACTCACGCCACTGTATCGACGTGCACCGCTCGCTTGATGCCGTCAGAGGATCTTATAAGAGAAGGAACGGCGGGCCGTGGTATTCATCGGTGAAAGAAGATTGTTGTTGATTGCAATTCATGCTATCTTTTGCGTTACACCTAGACCTGGCGATTGCTGCCTTGTAGAGTGCATTGGTCAGAGACAAACTGGTCCCATCCGAGGCCTTATGATCTGGCGTACAATTAATTACAAATCTCGTTCACCTTTGGTGTTTGTGGAAAGAGCACTGATCAGCGCTCGGTATGTGCACAATATTGTAAGAATGGTCTTTTACCATTCTAGCAAAAGGAAGGTGATGTGTTGCTCTAACAGGGTGATGATGATTTCGTGTGGCTTTTTCTTTTATTCTTTTTTTTTTTTTTTTTTTTTTTTTGTATTTTTTAATTTTTTTTTAATTTTTGTCGTTAGACCCCAGCTGGAATCGTGTTCGGCCTGATTATTGCAAGCCGTTTAGGTGACGCCACTGGGGCGACTTGCTCGTCGATGATGATGAAATGCTGATGAGAACAACACTACACCCAGACCGCGAGTGGAGAAAATCTCTGGCCCCACAGCGAATCAAACCTGGGCCTCCTACATGACACTCTATCACGCTGTCCACTAGATGGGGAAGGAAGCTTAGCATTTAACGTCCCGTCGACAGCGTGGTCATTGGAGACGGAGCTAACGCTCGGAGTTTTGCTTAAGGATGGAGAAGGAAATCGGCCGAGCCCTTTGAAAGGAACCACCCCGGCATTTAACTGGAGCGATTTAGGAAAATCACCGGAAACCTAATTCTGAATTGTCGGAGGCGGATTTGAACCACCGTCCTCGCCAATGCGAGTCCAGTGTGTTACTACTGCGCCACCTCGCTCGGTTGTCCACTAGACTACGGAGGCGGACATCTAACAGGGTATCGCTCGCCCTCCACGTGCGCATGAAACTCTCCGTGCTGGGCAAGACGTGCAGGAACCTACTTGCCACCACGATCTCCGGTGTTGTCTCAGATCGAGCACTTGTAGGATATGACGGGGCGGCCGCGGTGGACGAGGGGACTGAGGCGCTCCAGTCACGGTCTGCAGGGCCACTACGGTCGGGGGTTCGAATCCCCCCTCGGGCATGGATATTTGTGCCGTCCTCAGTATTAGCTAGTTTGTAAGTAGTTTGTAAGTTTAGGGACTGATGACCCCGTAGTTATGTCCCATAAGCTATGCAAACATTTGAACAGTTCATATGACGGGACAACTGACATGTGCGACACGTCAGCCCGCATCTCTTCCAGAATTACGTGAAAAGATCGAAAAGGTATGAAATAATGTATTCCAAGAAAGTGTAAGGCGTCGGTATGATCGAATGGATTCCAGAATCAGCACCTGCATTGCCAACTATGAAGGCGAACCATCTACTAATATGGGCGTTTCTCTGTCGACCGACACCTGGTCGCCACGCGGGGATGGTCGTGCGACGTAGGGCGCCTTGCTGCGGAGAGCACGGCTGCTCCCCGTTGGAGGTTCGAGTCCTCTGTCGGGCATGGGTGTCTATGTTGTCTTTGGCATAAGTTACTTTAAGTAGTTTGTAGGGGAGAGTTGTCGAAGATGGACCGTTGCCTAAGTTGGACCACATACGTATTTCACTGTGTGTTGCTAACTTAAAGTTCTAAGTTCGCTCAACTGGTGAAAATATTATCGAAGTCACGTGCCTTAGTCGCCAGTCGACGATAGTCATTGGAGTGAGAACAGTTTCCATTATTACGTTGATGTCGCTGTAAGTTTTCTGCTACATATCACAAGCCTCCCTCTACTCTAAAAGCAAGTAAAAATATCATTAGCACTATAGTTCAAAGTTCCAATCATTAGCTAAAAATTCAATATCATACAATTAGAGTTTAGCGTTTTTTGTTCCTTCAATGTTATCTTTACTTATATGGCGTCGAGTTGCCGAAGTTGGACCAAAGGCTGTTTCCTAATTTGGACCGGTCGAATTTAGGGATCAGTCGTAACAAATAACACTTAAAGTCACTTAACAATGCGTAATAGGTAGATGTTACGTTTTTAGGTTTATTTTTCTAGGCTGCAAAACAATTTAAAAAGTAAGGAGTAAGTATGGTGACCTTTTTAGATTTGGAAGATGCCATAAGGGGAATGTATGGAAATGGACAGAAAATGGACTGAAGGTAGCTGTGGAAGCATACAGAAACGGTAACCATGAACGTAACGAGTGTGCTCGTATATACCGAGTACCAAAAGCTACAATTATAGAGATATTCTGTTGGTAAAAGCAAGTTCTCAAATGAAGCTCAGTTATTCGGAAGACAATCAACCTTTACAACTGAGATGGAAAGAAATTGTCCCAGATCACCACCTTTTATTTGAAGAGAGGCTTTTTGGATTCACAATCAAAGATTTTCGTAAACTTGCATTCGACGTAGCACAGAAATATGAACTGCCTCATTCTTTCAACATAGAAAAGAAAATGGCCGATAAAAGGTGGTTCTCTTCATTTATGAAACAAAATACACAACTTCCCCTCCGTCAGCAAGAAGGAATATCAATGGCGAGATGTTGAAATGAAGCTTTTCTTAATATTACGGGTCTTATTTCCTTTTTAGTCATTGTTTTATCATGCAGTTCAATTTAAGCAACTGAAGGTCCAAATTAGGCAACCGATTTCCTAATTTTGACCGTTTATACTTTTTAAATTTTAAATAATATCCATTTATGCTTTGTTTGTATTCACAATATAATACTAGCACATGAAAGTGTACAACATATAGCTTCTTTTAAAGTATATTTTGTTTCGATTAGATAGATAATGTAGACTTTGGATCCCAAAATAAGAAAGTGGTCCAATATCGGCAACCTTCCCCTAAGTCTAGAAACTGATACCCGATGCAGTTTGGTCCCACAGCTTCACAAACATTTGATTTTGATACCTGGTAACTTAGTACCTGTTGGGTTATTGACGTGTAAATGTAATCCGTTGTTATACTCAATATGTACGGTTATAACAATATATTTTAGTTAATTGGGAAACTCTAAGGGAGTATACCAATATTTATTACCGTTATTGTATTATTGAGGAAACAAGGGATGTACAAAATACGTCTCAGTGCATCGCCTTTGTGAAAGAGCCTAAGATGTGGATGTGATAAGTCTCTGCTTACAAAACCTGTCACGTGTTGATGACATTTCAGCTGGACAGTCTAGTGAATGAAAATATGTGCTAACTCTACAGCAGACACACTGTTGAAATGCAGGAAACTATCACGTTTGTTACAATTTTCTACCTCCACGTTGGAATATATCTAAAGTGAAACCATTTTTAAATATGTGGTTGTGATTTGTGTTGCTGAGAAACAAGTAGAATTACGCGTTTACATTCTGAATTTCAGAAACGCCGTGATTGCTTCTCTGTTTCTCACGTAATTTGATATAAAAACAAAGATCACAATACAGCGAATATTTAATTTCCTTGTTTTCTATAATCGTGTATGTCACTGCATCAAATCATATTTTATCGTTACGATTTAGGGGTACGTCAGAAAAAATGTTCAAATGTTTGTATAGCTTATGGGACATAACTACGGGGTCATCAGTCCCTAAACTTACAAACTACTTATGAACTAACTAAGACGAATGACGGCATAAATATTCATGTCCGAGGGGGGATTCGAACCCCCGACCGTAATAGCCGTGCAGACCGTGACTGGAGCGCCTCAGTCCCCTCGGCTACCGCGGCCGGCGGTACGTCAGACCCCCTTATGACGGGCAGTGGCTAATCGAGGCCGTATGTTGGATTGTGAGATGGCGATTAGAAGCGCAGAGAGGTCCGTGCGTTGGCAGGGAGCACCTAGCTCCTTCATCCAAGGCTTCTTTTTCTGCGTCTCTCACTGGCACGTGGCCAAGTTTCGATGCAGGCAGAGGAAATACCAGCATTCACGTTCGTTCCTCTCAGATCCGATTCTTATCTTACCGTCTATGGATGGACGCAATATTATATTCTGTAACGTGTTTCTTCTCTCGCGATATTCCAAGGTAGGCTTACCTATTTCAGAGTCTTCTGTATGTATAGAATACAAGCACGGGTATTATTGACGATCCAGTTCTTTCGTTTCTTTTAAACGATATCAAAAGGCAGCAGTTCTATGCAGAGGTGAGACAAGTGCGGCAGAGCACGAGGAGTGCATAAAGAACTCGTGAATATATAAATACTAGCTGAAAACCCGGCGTTGCCCGGGTATTTATTTATTTATTTCTGTCTTTTTCAGGTATATATTCATTTGTATAAGAGCTGTATGTCTGTAAAATCTCTTGGGAATACAATTAGTAGTGAAGAAGTAATAGATTAATACTTGGTGCGTGACGGGGCGGTTTTCCACGAATGTTACTGTTTACGTGCTCATATCTAATAAACTACGTGTCAGAATGTGATAAAATTTAGAAGCTACATTCAACTATATATGTGTATACTGTCTGTAAAATTTTCTGTCGCTACAATTTGTAGTGTTCAAATTATAAATAGTAACGTCATACCGAGAGACGTAGTTTTACTCTACAAACAGCGGAAAAGTAGTAAGCAAGAAACGTTTTTCCTTTCATCATTTTACTATGGTTGCCAGCGAGAAAAAGTTTAATAAAGTTTTGAAATTATGTTTAAAGTTTGTTGCAAGTCGCTAAGTACTGTCATTCTCATACAGTGTGTTTCGAAAGTCTTGCCGCATTATATGGCATTTTTTTCGATTTCTATTGGTTATGACGTAATATCTTTTGAACCATGTGGCGTATGTAATTCTTAACCATGCAGCACGGTAAGGAATGTGTATACCAAATTTGGTTGAAATCGGTACAATGGTTTAGGAGAAAATGAGCAGCATTGTCGCAAAATGCAGCTGTTTCTCGCGCATCTCATTGTTTATGACATCATATATCGTGAACTATATATCTTATGTGATTCTTACACTTACGGCGACCGTCCTCATGGATTGAAGCTTACGTGAACAAAGGAATATGTGTACCAAATTTGGTTGAAATCGGTCCACTAGTTTAGGAGAAATTGAGCAGCATTGTCGCTAAATGCAGCAGTTTTATCTCGTCAACTATATATCGTATGTGATTCTTACATTTATGGAGACCGTACTCATGCTTACGAAAACAAAATTTCATAAAGATAAGAACAAAACTGTAGATTTGTATGAAACACGCACAAACATACGGACACTGTGCTTTATATATTAGAAGATAGAAAAGACTAGATTCTAGGTGGCACTTTTACTACATACGTAACAGGAGAAATTGCGACAATTCTGACGTCGACAAGTAATGTCAACATGTGTAGCCACCGAACAACGCTCAGAGAATATTTTCTAAAACTGAAAAATACACATATCACCTTGTCGTTCTGGAAAGAAACATTGAAATGAATTTCACTGGAATAACTTTTGTGGAGTGTGTTCTTAGTAACGCCGTCAGGAGGAAAGGTAAGCCCCACTGTGCAGAATGTAAGTATACACGTTAACTGTCCGGCTGCTCAGCTGCTCATTATGTTGCCCGTAAGCGCAAATACATGCTGCACAGCAAATACCACTTATATCCTAATGAAGCTCAGCTGTATTTAAATGGAGGCCCAAAAAACATTTGCACTATCATCCAGCAAGTGAATGATGAGTGAATCAAAGTGAGCAAAGAATTTTAGTTGCCGGCCGCGGTGGCCGAGGGGACTGAGGCACGGTCACGGTCTGCACGGTCACTTCGGTTGGGGGTTCGAATCCCCCCTCGGGCATGGATATTTGTGCCGTCCTTAGTATTAGTTAGTTCATAAGTAGTTTGTTAGTTTAGGGACTGATGACCCCGTAGTTAAGTCCCATAGACTTTACAAACATTTGATTTTAGAACTTTAGTTTGAAATTTAATCCATTCAAAACACAGGCGATCTTAGTTGCTCATAAATGTATCATTCCTCCTTATTCCATAAAATCTCTACCAACATTAATCTTCGGCACAGAATTGACATTTTCTCATTCAGCAAAGAACAACACTAGGTAATCACTTGGACTGCACGGAAGATAAAACCACAGTCTGTAAGGAGGTGTCAGAGTAACTTCATTTATTGCAGAGATATAAAAATTATATCCCTTCCAGATCAAAAAGAATCTCGTTGAGACTCAAATACTCCCGATAATTGCCGGTCGCGGTGGCCGAGGGGACTGAGGCGCTCCAGTCACGGTCTGCACGGCCACTACGGTCGGGTTTCGAATCCCCCCTCGGGCATGGATATTTGTGCCGTCCTTAGTATTAGCTAGTTTGTAAGTTGACGGACTGATGATCCCGTAGCTAAGTCCCATAAGCTATACAAACATTTGAAACTCCCGATAATTGACTATCGTGATGCCGTTCTCCAAGGACGTTCGTACGAAAATTCATGTAGGCTGGAACTCACCATGAATACTTGTGATATAGGCTTTCTCGTCCATATACTGCTGTATAAAATAGTCTTGGCTAGGTGCAGATAAGCGTCGAAACTATCGTAACTTAGGTTTGCTGCATCGTTTCTTCAATCGTTGCGCGCTTTCTTATTCATATAAAACTTTTACATTGGTCTCTGACTACTATTGCAAAAACACTCGTTCTCACAAAAATTAAACCTTATTAATTCCTTTCCATTACACTGCCTTCTTTTCTAAATCACATTCTGAGCCAGGATCCCGACTCTGGAACAATCTTCCCATAAACATAAGAGAAATAAAACCGTTTCAACCGTCAAAAGACAGTTAAAGGTGTACATTTTATCACAATAACCACTTCTTACATATACCAATCCACCATCATCAATTCCTCCTCCCCCACAACGTTTCCCTCCCCTCTGTCATCAGATGTCTTTATTCGTGTCTTCTTCGTTCCCAATAACCACTCTTATTAGTATTAGTCCTAAAACTCCCAAAGTGGGAGACGCTAAGTAAAGATAGTTAACTTTCGGGGCATCTTGTTCTTTTGTCCATTTCTTTGCGAAAATTTAGCTCTTCTTTCTTCGCTCCATTTTGTTCCGGTTCTGGTAGCTTTCGTCTATGGTTTCATTAGTGTTTATTATTATTATTATTATTATTATTATTATTACTGTGAACTGCTGTAATCTTTTCCATTTGTGTTTCTGGCCAGGTGTAAGAGAAGGTCTTTTGGGCCCTAACCTGCTCAGGATAAAGATGGCTGGCCGCGGTGGCCGAGAGGACTGATGCGCTTCAGTCACGGTCTGCACGGCCACTACGGTCGGGGGTTCGAACCCCCCCTCGGGCATGGATATTTGTGCCGTCCTAGTTCGTAAGTAGTTCATAAGTAGTTTGTAAGTTTAGGGACTGATGACCCCGTAGTTAAGTCCCATAAGACTTACAAACATTTTAATTTTGATAAAGAAGCAAATAAAGCTATTTTGGATGGACAGTACTGCACGGTGAAACTGATAAGCATTTCTGAAATAAAAAGCTTTTGTTACATGGCACTTGAAATCTACGAGAGTCATGAGTTTTATCTTTGTACAGTCTCAAAAATGCTTTTTAAATGGCCTTCCCAACTTATCCAATTTCTTCAGATCACAAGACATTATTTGAAAACTTTTCGCAAGATGCTGTCGTTGATAATAGGTAGGAAGAGGAAGTTTTTCAATTATTTCTCTCTGAGATACAACTGTATTAACGCGTTTCGCCTCCGGTGAGTTGCGCTTTATTTCAACAAATGTGTAGTATACAGAGTAAGTCACTAACTATTTCCATCAAGAATAACTCCGAAAGTATGATAGGGGTTGAAATGTTTGTGCGATAAACATTGCATGGGACAACGAGGACCGAAATATAACGTTGGTTTCTTGTTGCTAGGTGGGGTAGCTTCAAAGATGTAAAGGTTAACTTTGTTTTTGTTTTAAATGTGATGCTACTGTTTTGTACTTACTTTCTGATAGCGGCTATCGAGGCGAATTTAATGATGTGTAACAGTAAGGGCTAAGCAGGTTAACGAAGGTAAAAAAAAAAGTGGCATGAACGCCCATTTACAGAAATTGTTCGAAGTGACGACCTTTGGTATCGTTGCAGAGCTGCAATCTTCTTATCACGGACTGAGTGGTATTCCGTATTAACTCGGCACTTGCAGGCATTGCCATGGCACTTACAATGAAATTTTCAGTCTCCAGAATGTCGGTAGCAACCCGTCTTATCAAGCGCTTGTTGCCATTCTACCGCGACAGAACGGTGGGCGGCTTCACAATACTTATTGCAGCAACCTTTTTGACCTTCGTTGCCCTCCAAAGACCTAACTTTTACACATCACTGGATTCGTCTCGATAGCCGCTATCAGTAAATAAGCACCAAACCATAGTATCCCATGAAAACAAAGTTGACCTTCACATCTCTGAATGACCCCACCCAGTAACAAAAATCCAACGTCATATTGTGGCCTCCGTTGTCCCATGCAACTTTTGGCCCACGAACATTTCAGTTCTTATCATACTTTCGGAGTTATTCTTGGTGGCAACCGTTAGTGACTCACTCTGTATACTGTCATGTAAGTCATGCGTCCAAGACACTTTTATGTTCTCCCTTCGTCTGGGCGTCGCTGTGAGGAATCAGGATGTCGTGACCAGTGGGATTTAAAGATAGTAGACGCCTGTGGCCATTGCATTACATCAGTGGAGAAAGTTGAAAAATTGAGCCAGACCGTGATTCGAACCAAGGTCTCCTAATTAGCAGTCAGTTGCGCTGATCACTACATCATCCAGAGGCGCTGTTCTCTAGAACTTGCACTGGGCACCGTAGTGTGGCTCTCGCTATACGAAATTTTCAAATTATCGAATATGTACGAAAGAGCAGATACCATTAATATAATATGCAGATATTTGTTCATGACTAGGCCATGTTGAAGTCCTGAAATGAAAATTCCAAATGAAGTAAAAAGAAGAAAGAAACCTATCAACACGAGTCAACAAAGGAGCACATCTAAATCAGCATCTACGAAAATTTTAAGTAATAACATCAAACTATCATTAGCTGTATTCAGATAACGCACCAGATCTATTTATAACCCAAAATACCAAAAACATAAAAGGCTAAATATCGTAAAACCTTAACATATATATATTCAAGGCCATTGAAGATGCCTTGTCGTAAAGATGCCGTGCCGTAAAAAGAAATTGTCTTATTTCAGTTCTATAGACGCTTAATTTATATAAGTGTATACAGATTAATATAAAAAGCAACTGTGTTTTAAAATTTTTAACCATATTAGTAAAAGTTTAACTTCAAAGTTCGGGGAATTCTGTTTCTGATGATTCAGATATGGTAAGTGAGCGCCCATTTGTACCTAGTACTTTAGCTAACGACTCATGGGTTTGTGTCGTCTTTCCGCAAAGCCGATTCGTAATGCATATTTTCACATATGTTCCGATCTTGGTGTCTCCTGGATAGCCTTGTATGTTAGCAGCCGCGGTGGAGTAACCGAGCGGTCTAAAGCGTCTCGCTGCGGAGCGCGCGGCTGCTCGCCGTGGAGGTTCGAGTCCTCCGTGGGGCATGGGTGTCTGTGTTTGTCCTTAGGTTAGTTTCCCTAGGTTTAAGTAGTTTGTAAACTACGGACTGATGACCACGCAGTTTGGTTCGATAGATTTACAAACATTTGAACATATGTTAGCAGGCAGCATCAGGAAGACGCGCCGGTCCCAGATGGAATCAACTTGGCTAACCAAGCGTCGTTGGGCTGGCTAGCGTTGGTGTACATTTTACGTGATTTTACAGAGTCGTAAAGGTTAATAACAGGCTTGTACCACCATCCCGCTTCACTTACACGGTTCACAAACATTTCGAAATATTTACATCATATGAAGAAAAGGTATTGACAACAGGATACGGCCAAACTTTGCTACTAATATTGGCGAATCCAAAAATAACCTGGTGAAACCGTCAAACGACGTTATAAGGCCAGGATAAAGAAGCAAGGAAGAAGATATATAATCTCTCTCTCTCGTTGTTCATATTTCGTGGCAGAAGATGATTCATGTTTAAATAGCGGTCTTATTGTAATATGAATGAGAAGGTACAGTACTTTAGAAAAATACTGTATAAAGTAATTTCCCTTGCAAAGTAGCTCTCTGAAATTGATCACTGGTACCAGATAATAGTATTAGCGAGCAGAGTTTGACAACAGCGGTGGGCGGTGTTGTTCCCATTAGAGGAGTTTTGACCGGGAACCCAGTTGCAGGCGGCTGCTACTCGCTTCTAACTTGGCCGAAATGTTCGGCTCCAACTCGCGGAGAACGTAGTTATTGGAATGAGATATAGTGCAGCTTTGGGTGCAAGTGCAATTATCTTGCGACCCCAACTCGGCGAACTATTTAACGGCGGCCGCTGCGGGCGTTGGCCGCACGCACTCAAAAACTAATATTATTTCGGCTGGTCTAATTACGTTCAGTGTCAACAGGCACGGCCGACTGCCGCCGCCACAAAGAGGTGGCGGCTAATCGGCTCTGCTAATTGTACCTCTGCTGCGCAGTTTGTGTGCCTAACGCACTTCCTTCACAAATAAACCTCTGTGCGCCACTGTCAACGTAATTTCAATCGTTCTCTGACTCGTGGCGGCACGATCTTTATTTAAACACGCTTTTCGCTGACAACTGTTAATTCGAGAGCGCAAAATATAGGAAAAAATTTTAACTTTAACCTGAGCATCAGAAATTAGAATCAACCTTATAGGTTTCATTATGGCGTATTATCGCTCTTATCACTCGTCTATGATACACATCACGCTGAATACAATAACTTTTAATTTTTAAAATATGATGTCTTTCCTAAACTAGGGTTACTAGACGTCTGCATTTATGCGGACATGTCCGCAATTTTGACGTTTAATGTAGCGTTCGCATATATTTTCACGATTTCTGCTAATATCCGCATTTTTATTCATGGGAGTTAAGATCATTTGATGTTCATTATCATCTCATAACATCAATAATTTGTATACTTTTTAGTTTGATTATTGAACTGCATAAATTATTTGCTTGTAACCGATCTGTTATGCTTGCAAGACTACAGTGTATCGCAACGAGGAGCTAACGAGTGAAACGTAAAATATCGCATGATATTTCTTACAATAGACGTTTCAATCTTTTTAGCTTAGCGACAACTACGATCTCTAAGTTCCTGCACATGGTAGGTTGAAGTTCCGCTAGACAGCTTGTTTTTGCGTAGTATACGTGTTTTTAACGAAGTAGTGTATAGTATATTCGTCCAGCTGCATTTTCTTCACATTGCGTATTCAATTATACAAATACATTAAGTCTTGTATGATGGACGTTTAGAGTATGGAATATGTGAATGCAATCCTTGGTGAATTTTCTTGTTTCAATTGGCTTGAGTATGCTTCTGTATAAAATAATTGTTGTACAAATATATTTAAATTGACAATTTTTTATTTTTATTTATTTATTCATTTTTTATATTTTTTAATTAATTAATTTTTTTTTTTTTTGTAATGCCAGCCCACAATGCTTGTGTAGAGAGGTTGTTTTCCTTAATACAGTGACAATGGACACAGGAGAGAAATAGACTGACAGTTGACTCTGTGAAAGGGATTTCAATTGACAAATTTATTTAATTTTACACATTTAAATTGCAGAAACTTTTTTAAGTATTTGTGTGAACAAAAGGAAATTTTGAAATAGATTCGGTCAAATTAGAAATACACATAGGGTATGTCCCTGAAGTGATGTAGATGTGTGTTCCTTGTGTAATTTTTGTATCTTTATGCAATAAATTTACAATACGGGAAGTGTCCTCATTGTTCATCCTAAAATATAGGAAATGTCCTCATTTTTGCATTTAGAATCTGGCAATCCTATCCAAAACAATATTTAAGAGCGTTACCAATGGAGATCATTTATTATTATTTTGTGAAGTATTTATCATATTCAAATGTTTGTAAAGCTAAGAGCCCATATTGCTGAGGTAATCGGTATCTGGACTTTCAAAGTACTTAAAATAACGTATGGTAAGAGCGATACAAACACCCATGCCCTAGGTATGACTCGAACCTCAACGGTGAGCGGCCGCGCAGTAGCTGGCAAGGCCCCTTAGACAGAGCGGTCATTCCCGCACGGCAAAGAATTTATAATTTAGTATTTACCAGAAGACATAATTATTAATTATCTACTGCATTGACGAGTCCTTTGCGTCTCTGTCTTGTGCAGTCCATTGCTTTCTTCTTGACGTTGTTCTGCTATCCCTCACATCATCCCGAAGTTAGAATCTCGTCCACCCTCGTCTCCAGTTTTCTTCCATTTGGCCCTCTAAGACGTATCATAAGCTTTCGCTTCCGTCTAAATATAATTTTGTTCAATTTACATTTGTTTCCTACTAAACCCATTAAATATTATCTTTCCTCACCTTCCACTTATCACACATCTACATTTTTCAATGTAACCATCCATGCATATTTGTAACATTATTTCTAAAGAGAATACACTGTTCTACAGTCAATATGCTGCCTCAGAAACGGGACTAAGTGATAACTGTGGACGGCTTTGCACTTGACGAACTTCCTGTTTCTTCTTTGAGAACGCAATTTCTCAAAATTCCGTATAGTGTTTATTTCAAGTATTTTTAGAAAGACCCACTAGGCAGTTTTATACGTGTATCTAAATGTCCTACTGAGTGATGTATCTTGTTCGTTACGTTAAACATGTAACGTAAATAAAAACTGTTTCAGTAGTTAGTACCCGGTCCTTACGTAGGATAATCGTTAACATAACCAATAATTATTGGCATTATTGGTTTTATGGTGCCAAGTGGTCGACTATCTACTGATATATCGTCTTTCGTGTGTTTCATCGTAACGCATTGGTATCGAACACCTTTGTAGCAATCGATTTACTGATGATGTAAGGTGTCGTTTTAAGAGGCCAAAGCGTCTCTATATTAGTTCTTCGATTCCTGGTAGTTCAGTAGTATCTGTTTCTGGTTAAATAACTCCTAATTCCAGGCCACGTGTGACAACACACACACCCATGCCCCAGGGAGGACTCGAACCTCCACGGCGAGCAACCGCGCGCTCCGCAGCGAGACGCTTTAGACCGCACTGCTACTCCACCGCGGCGTACGAGAGCACAACAGCAGTACAATCCGTAGATGAACAATGAGAGACGCTAATGTCTCATCGTGTGAGGAGCTCGCAATAACGTAGAAACCAGAGTTGATCGTTGGATCGTTGCTTTTCCTTCGGCAGCATTTAGTGTGACACTTGCACGAAAGTAATTGGCGAACTGACGCACTACCGATTCAGTATTACATCATTCAGGTTTAGTCGTAGGAGATAGAGAGTATTCAACCGGTTACATCGGTAGCATGGTGGTATAAAAAAAAAAACATGTTACAGCGTGATTACGTGCCTGGCTGTGGCCAAAGCCCCCTGTTCCCTTCCTCAGTGAACTTCGCCGCGGAAGAGTGACTCTAACGCGCCTTGCTGCGGAGGGCGCAGTTGCTCGTCGTTGGAGGTTCCAGTCCTCCCTCGGGCATGGGTGTGTCTTGGCCTTAGCATAAGTTAGTTGAAGTAGTTTCTAGGCATAGGGATGTTCAAATGTTTGTAAATCTATGGGACGTAACCTGCTTGGTTATTAGTCCCTAGCTTACAAACTACTTAAAGTAAGTTAAACTAAACTAAGGACAACACATACATTCATGCCCGAGGGAAGTCTCGAACCTCCGACGGCGAACGGCCGCGCGCACCGCAGCACGGTGCCTCGGTGCGCACGGCTATTCCGCCGCGGCGGAAGCCTAGGGACTGATAACTGCAGCATTAAGGACCTTACGTTTACAAACATCAGAACATTTGAAGTGAGCTTCCTTGTATCGCTCGCCAGCTAGGGGAACGCTGTCCAAGAGAGAAGGAAAACATAATAACCGCTTAGAAACTGTAGGAGAGAGAGTGGAAGCATTATAGCTGCGCGGTAGTAGCAGCGTGGTCTAACGCATCATGCTACGGACTGGGCGGCCGCTCCCACCGGGGGTTCGAACCTCCTTCGGGCACAGGTGAAGAGTTGTCCTTAATGTAAGTATTTAAGTAGTTGGTAAGACTATAGATTCATAACCAACGCAATTGTCCATCACTGGTAATATAAATTTTGTTTTTGGTTATCATGCAGCGAAAATAGGTCATCTAAACTGACCGACTTGGAGAATTTAAAACTATTATATAACGTGCTGAACAGTTTAAGTAATTATAGAACATTATGAAATATACTGATGGATAATTTTGGCGACATTACTACATAACAAAACGAGATGCAACATTACCGTGATCAAACAACACAAGAGATAATACAAGCATAGGAAACCATCCAGTGCTATCAAATGCCAGAAAAATAGCAACTGTGGAGGCATTTAAGATGTGTACATGGCGGAGACTGGAAAGAAGAAGTTGGATAGACAGGACTTGAGATATTCGCACACAGCAGAATACTATAGTACTTCTAATGCACTGTTATACGACGTTTTATTCATAGAAATTGTCCAGAGAAGACTTCGTTTCAGTTTTTGCTGCAAATTAAACTAAACTTAAAGCTCTTTTTTGCACTTATATGCAAAGATCTGTATCTCTAAAAATTGATTTGTGTATGTATTTATGTTCCCTATTGACACCAAGTCGGCTGGAGCAGTTTTGATGAAATTTTCATATTACCCTAGCGGGAGACCCTGTGATGTTTGGTAGCGATCGGATCGAGATATTTATTGACATATCTGTAAAAGTTTACGTATGACTCTTGGAACGACAGTTGCCCCCCTAGCGGAGAAAGAGCCAAATATTTCTATGATATGGTAGAAATAGTGTCAAGTTGGTGTCCATAATGAGGAAATGCTACAGACTGTGATGTTGTGATTCTTCTGTAACTGCAATGGTTTCGCTTGGAGCGCTAGCGTCACTTCCGTGATCTCATTGAAAACTACGATTGACTCTTCTCTCGCTAATGGCGTTACGGAACCGAATGCCAGACAAACTTTAACAAATACGTTAGACTGTGATATTACCATGTAAGCACGAATTAAACACGATGAGAATTGCATAAGCCTGTTATGCATTGTGTATAATCACAGTATGTATCACACGATGTGATGAGTGCGATCTCCAAGGGATGTCAAATAGATTCCGTATTTCTACATATCCGTAAGGCTCTTCACATTGTACTAGCAAGCGTCTTCTAATCAAATTGCGTGGTTATGGAATATCGCCACAGTTGTGCGATTTGATTCATGATTTTCTGTCAGAAAGGACAGAGTAAGATGTAACTGACGATAAGTCATGAAGTAGAACAGAAGTGATATATGGCGTTCCCCAGGGAAGTATTGCAAGGCCCCTACTGTTCCATATTTTTCTAAACAATTAGGAGACATTCTGAGCAGCTCTCTTCGTCTGTATGAGGGTGATGCTGTCATTTATCGATTAGTGAAGTCACAAGAAGATCAAAAGCAACTGAAAAACCATTTAGATAAGATATCTGCATGATGCAAAAATTGGGAGTTGCCCCTAATAATGATAAGTGTGAAGTCATCCATATGACCATTAAAAAAGTCCGTTGATTTCCATTTACACTATAAATATCAAATCGACAGGCTGTCAATTCAACTACACTACTGGCCATTAAAATTGCTACACCAAGAAGAAATGCAAATGATAAACGGTTATTCATTGGACAAATATATTACACTAGAACTGGCATGTGATTACATTTTTACGCAATTTGGGTGCATTCCTGAGAAATCAGTCCCCAGTACAACCACCTCTGTCCGTAATAAAGGCCTTGATACGCCGCGCATTGAGTCAAACAGAGCTTGGATGGCGTGTACAGGTGCAGATGCCCATGCAGCTTCAACACGATACCGCAGTTCATCAAGAGTAGTGACTGGCATATTGTGACGAGCCAGTTGCTCGCCCACCATTGACCAGACGTTTTCAATTGGGGAAAGACCTGGAGAATGTGCTGGCCAGGGAGAGCAGTCGAACATTTTCCGTATCCAGAAAGGCCCGTACAGGACCTGCAACATGCGTTCGTGGATTATCTCGCTGAAATGTAGGGTTTTCCAGGGATCTAATGAAGGATAGAGCCACGGGTCGTAACACGTCAGAAATGTAATGGCCAATGTTCAAAGTGCCGTCGATGCGAACAAGAGGTGACCGAGACGTGTAAATAATGGCACCCCATACCATCACGCCGGATGATACGCCAGTATGGCGATGAAGAATACACGCTTCTAATGTGCGTTCACCGCGCTGTCGAAAAACACGGATGCGACCATCATGATGCTGTAAAAAGAACGTCGATTCATCCGAAAACATTTCGTGCACCCAGGTTCGTCGTTGCGTACACCATCACAGGCGCTCATGTCTGTGATGCAGCGTCAAGGGTAACCGCAGCCATGGACTCCGATCTGATAGTCCATGCTGCTGCAAACGTCGTCGAACTGTTCATGCAGATGGTTGTTGTCTTGCAAACGTCCCTATCTAATGACTCAGGGGTCGAGACGTGGCTGCACGATCTGTTCCAGCCATGCGGATAAGATGCCCGTCATCTCAACTGCTAGTGATACGAGGCTGTTGGGATCCAGCACGGCGTTCCGTATTGCCCTCCTGAAGCCACCGATTCCATATTCTGCTAACGGTCATTGGATCACTACCAACGCGAGCAGCAATATCGCGATATTATAAACCTCAATCGCGATAGGATACAATCCGACCTTTATCAAAGTCGGAAACGTAATGGTACGCATTTCTCCTCCTTACACGAGGCATCACAACAACGTTGCACCAGACAACGCCGGTCAACTGCTATTTGTGTATGAGAAATCGGTTGGAAACTTTCCTCATGTCAGCACGTTGTAGGTGACGCCACCGGCGCCAACCTTCTGTGAATGCTCTGAAAAGCGAATCATTTGCACATTACAGCATCTTCTTCCTGTCGGTTAAATTTCACGCCTGTAGCACGTCATCTTCGTGGTGTAGCAATTTTAATGGCCAAGAGTGTACCTTATTGTGATACAGTACAATATTTTGTTGTCTCAGCTCTTTATTCATTCATTGATATGGTGTCTATTCTTTTCGGGCATGTCCGATAGAACATGCACCATTTGTTGACATTAACGGCCGTAATTCTACGAATTCGAAATACTAAAACATTTTGACCGTTTCAGGGCATTGAAATGAAGCCAGTGGCAAAGTTTAAAATTTGTTTGGGACCGGGATTCGAACCCGGATTTCAGGCTTTGTGGCAGCGGTCACCTTAAACCCTTAGGCTATCCAGGCACGCTTCCCTTCCAAACTAACTTATAGCACACTAAGAAGTTAGTGCCCCTTGCCCATTCCTTTCCACTTGCTCGCAGCTTGTATTGGACTCCCTGAAGGGATCGAACGTATTAATACGTCCGTATTGAAACTGTCAGTTGCCTGTTGGGACGTGTATACAAGTACTGATATGGTGTCTTTTCTTTTAGGACAAGAAAAGAAAAGGGACCATACCAATAATTGTATGCATGCCCTAGCAGGCAATTGACAATTTCAATGCGGACGCATTTACATGATCGATCTCTTGCGGGAATCTAGTATAGGCTGCGTGCAAGTGGCAGCGAAAGGGCATGGGACACTACAATCGTAGTGTGCTATAAGTTGAGAATTTGGGTTGGAAGGGAAGCGTGCTTGGATAGCCTAATTGGTGCCGGGTGGCGTGGCTCAGCGCGTCCGGTCAGAGGGCTGAACGCTCTCTGTGATAAAAAAGCTGAGCCAAGAGCACGTCGATCCGAAACTAACAAACAAGATCACGACCGCAAGGACTACCCTTAAAGCAAAAATAAATAAATTAAATTTAAAAAAAAGCTAAGGCGCCAGCTGGCCCAAAGCAGGCAATCAGGCCTCGAATCCCGGTCCAGCACAAATTTGCAACTTTAAATATTTGGAATTCTTTACTTTAGGTTTGCATGGCGTTTACTTCAGCGCGGCGCCATGGGGCTACTACCATAACAGTGAAAAAGTCACTCTCGTTGTACTCTAACATGATGTGTGATCACCTCGGACGGCCAGAACAGCAGTACACTTGCGTGACATAAGGAGTATGTGGTTATCAATTAGCTTTTGAGGGATATTTGGCCATTATTCCTACGACATACACTGGCACGCATACATACACACATACATACACACATATCTATCTATATAAATTTATTCCGGAAAAGCTTTTGGCCCCACTACGGCAAAGATTGGGAAACACTGTTACAGTCAACGTCTGACAAAAATGTCAAATCAAGCCAACGCTGCACGAAAAACACTGGCCGAATCACTGAGGATCGGTGCAGCGTCGTGGCTTAGAACTCTGACAATGACAAGTCTAGATTTGAATGCCGAGGTAAGGAAAAATATTTTTATATTAAAAATGAGGACAGGAAGCTATATTCAAATATACTCAACAAATTCCGGGGATACACAGCGATTAAAAGATGCGGGAAAACTTATTCAATAAGGAATTAGATCCACATCCAGCATCGGTCGAGAGCAGAGACAAGCATGTGGAGGTTTGGAATTAGCTGCGGCACGTAAACAATAGCAGGGTGGTAATGGAGGCGAGATTGGGGCAGCGCTGCGTCTGACTGCTACTTGACGCGCCGTCAGCGCCGCCTGCCGCGCGTGTGTGCTTCAGCCACCCTCTCCAGCTGCATGCCAGCTCACATCCCACACGCCTCTGGCAAACGGGGCTACCGAATCATCAAAGAACCACATTCCTGCTATTTCTGTTTTGTTCCACTGTCGAATAGTAAATGGGAAAAATGAAAACCGTATTCTGTATTAAGTAATTTCTACTGATTTATACAAATATTTATTTATGGAATAAAATTTCCAAATTCTGCTTTAATTATAAATATTCTTTATCACCATAGGACCTATTTCGGCATAACTGCAATCTTCAGATAATGTCAGATGGTCTTGACATCCATATTCATCGTTGATTTACCAGCTGTCAATCTAATATATAAAACAGAGTGTCCGTATGTTTGTCGTGTTGCATACAAATCTACAGTTTTGTTCCAATCTTTATGAAATTTTGTACACGTATGCTTCAATCCATGAGGACGGTCGCCGTAAGTGTAAGAATCACGTAGGATATATAGTTCACGTGATATGACGTCATAAACAATGAGATGCGCGATAAACTGCTGCATTTAGCGACAATGCTGCTCATTTTCTCCTGAACTATTGGACCGATTTCAACCAAATTTGGTACACACATTCCTTATCGTGAGGTAACAATTGCTGCATGGTTAAGAATCACATACGGCACATGGTTGAAAAAATATTACGTCATAATCAATAGAAATCGCAAAAATGCCATATAATACGGCGAGACTTTCGAAATACACTGTATGAGACAACAACTTACAACAAACGTTAAACATAATTTCAAACCCTTATTAAACTTTTTCTCGCTGGCAACAATAGTAAAATGATGAAGGGAAAGAAGTTTCTCGCTTACTACTTTTCCACTGTTTATGGAGTAAAACTACGGCTCTCGGTATGACGTTACAATTTATAATTTGAACACTATAAATTTTAGCGACAGGAAATTTTACAGACAGTATACACACATATAATTGAATGTAGCTTCTAAATTGTATCACAGTACGACATGTAGTTCGTGAGATATGAGCACATAAACAGTGACTTTCCGCTGTTTATGAACTAAAGCTACGGCATTCGGTATGACGTTACAATTTATAATTTCTACACTACAAATTGTAGCCGCAGGAAATTTTGCAGACGGTATACAAGCATATATTTGAGTGTACCTTCTAAATTATATCACAGCAAAACACGTAATTCATGAGATATGAGCACATAAACAGTAACGTTCCGCTACTAATGGACTAAAACTACGGCATTCAGTATGACGTTAAAATTTTTAACTTCTACACTACAAATTGTAGACGCAGGAAATTTTGCAGACAGTATATACGCATATAGTTGAGCGCATCTTGTAAATTGCATCACAGTACGACACATAAACAGTAACGTTCATGGAAAACCGCCCCATATCGCACCAAGTTTTAATCTATTAGTCTTTACTACCAATTGTATTCCCAAGAGATTTTATAGACATACAGCCCATATACAAATGAATATATACTTGAAAAATGGTAGGAATAAATAAATGAAAACCCGAGCAACGCCGGGTTTTCAGCTAGTCTTCAATATTTCTTAGAACAAATATTGCTCTCATAAAACTTAGGAACAGCCAAATACTGCAGCACGTAAACCAACGATATGGATGTCGCGACCATCTGTAATTACCTTAAGATGACATGCCGAAATAGGTCCTATAGTAATAAAGAATAGTTAAACATAAAGCAGGATTTGAAAATTTTCTTACATAATGTCTTCAAATTACATATTTAGGGTTTCTCATTTATCCTGACCACCCAAAATATCTCTGGAACGACAGCAGCTATTGTAAAACGACTTTCACCGTATCTATGTAAGGCAGTGGCACATGAATGTAAACATTTTGGAACATTCTGATACGAAAGCATATGTGATTTTTAACATAAAATTATGTGCTTTTAAATTGCCGCCCTATATTATTTCATCAGCAATCTATAGCATGGAAAATCACATTAACATTGGCGTTAATTTCATCGCATTACGCTTCGAAGTTAACGCTTGAAATACGCGAAATGTGCGGCAGCGTACGTCCTGAGACTCAGGCGTGGGCGCCATGTTAATTGATATAAGATTACTGAAGGGTTTTGATTCATTACGTATCTGTAGTGTTGCTGTCTGGTGGTTTAGGTTGGTACTTACATCTTAAAACTATTACGTCATTAATCTTCTGTTAATAATAATACAGTAGTTCTGAGAATTTTGAGTGCCAAAGAAAAATCTCCGCACTACACACTTCCAGCTGACAATATTTCAACATCGCAGCCTTCACATAAATCACTGATTACGTTTCAGAAGTTACTGCAACCAGTCCCTTTTTTTCTTCTCAATGAAGATTTATTGAACCATGACCGGTTTCAAACTGCCTAGCAGCTCATCATCAGACGGTATGTATACATTTAGTACAATTAAATTTGTATCTGTGGCAGGGCAGAAAACGAGAAAAGTAAACACTAACTGTGGTATGTTACACTGATTAATTACAATATAAGTTCGTCTTCAACATGTTACTTACAGTTAGGAATTTCACTGATTACTTCCGCCGCTACTAATTCGCATATATTTGCATTTACGTTACTGTAATTGTCGCTAATATTTAATATCGCCTTAAAATTCTCCACCACAAAGTTTCCTTCTACCAAATCTATTCTATATTCAGCTTCTCTCTAGAACGCAGAACAATATTTCACACACTCGGGCTGTGAACTAAATCATTTGTATATAATCCGGTAACCGTCTTTTGAGTGTAGTAATTTTAGTTAAAACTCCCAGCAGACGTTTTATGCGCAGTATCTTACGCAGTTCATTGACACATAACTCCATCATTGTATCATTAGTTTGTTTTAACTTGCCCCATTTAAGAATTCATTCTGTTGTCGTATTTGCTTCGATTCACTCCAGAATGTTTTCAGGAAACAACTTTCAAACCTATGATAGGTATTAAGCAATTCACTGTTTTAATTTGACCATGAATGTGCTCCACATTATTTATCCTGCTCAGAAATACCCGTCGCAAAAGCATACCTACAGAAAATCAAAAGGGTGATAATTTCCATCTGCATTTTGAATGCTGCTCATCTCTGCTGCCTTAGTTACACATTTTAATTTTGATTCTCACCTTTATCCGTTCCTTATTTTGTACCACTTTTATTTCACAATCCACTACCATAGCAATCAAATTGCGTGCAGAATTTGTGGTTGCTATTTCAAGAGCGCTTTGCCATTGTACACATTTATCCATAGTACTGCCACGTTAAGAACGTATCTTTACCGCTTACCTTTATCTGTTTCTTATTTTGTACCATTTTTATTTCACAATCCAATACCATAGTAGTCAAATTGCTTACAGAATTAGTGGTTGCTATTTCAAGAACATTTTGTCATCGTACACATTTCTCCACGTAACTGCCAAGTTCAGAATGTATCTTTACCACTTGTTCCCCGAAATATTTTTCTTAAGAACTGACTTTCTCATCCACTAATAGCATCTGACCCAATGCCTTCAAATTTTGTATCCACTATTCTATTTCAGATCTAATTTTTTCCACCACTGATTTTACACCCTCAATATTTGCGTTTAATTCAAACGTCATATTACCCATATCTGTCTGAAGACTGTCAAACTTCAGATTGCCGCGGTGGAGTAGCCGAGCGGTGTAAAGCGTCTCGCTGCGGAGCGCGCGGTTGCTCGCCGTGGAGGTTCGAGTCCTCCCTGGGGCATGTGTGTGTGTGTTTGTCGTTAGGTTAGTTTACCTAGGTTTAAGTAGTTTGTAAGCTACGGACTGATGACCACGCAATTTGGTCCGATAGATTTACAAACATTTGAACATTTTTTTGTAACTTCAAAGTTACATTATGCATATCTGCTTTAACATAAACAATTTTGCAGTAATATCACCCATATCTGTTTGCACATCACCAATAAGTATTCTCATTTCCCTAATCATCCATTAACTGCCCCATTGCATCCTTCATTTCAAAATTATCTTAAAGCTGAATAATTTGTTCTAAAAGATACTGAACGTTGTTCAATTTTCTTTGATAATAAACGTAAGTAATATAAGAATATGCACCTGAACATTAAAACAGAGTGAGTTACAGATTATACTGTTAAATGACTGTAACAGAATGGATGTGTTGCGATGAAGAGACAAGCTACCTTCGGGTCACGTGACACTGTAAGAAACACCCCCTCCTAAAGAAGACTGAGTATAAAAAATTGCTTGCAGTCGGTCTCGAACTCAGTACTTTCGACGTCACAACACGATGCGGCTAACCACACGGCTATTGTTGCCAGGTGGACAGTAGTGACTTCATTATCATTAATGATGTAATTTTCTGAAGGCTTTTACAGTTGATGGGTCTTCAATTTATAGTTATAAGATATTTTATCAATTATTACGTGTTTTGATGAATCTTCAATGCGCAAAAAACTAATATGAAGGACCTAAATGGAGGATATGTTGATGCGCAACGAGAGGTGCGCAGTAGCTCCATTGACATTGCTTCGGTACCATTCGTGCGTAACCGCCAGAGCTCGAGTAGCCAGGAGATGGCATCTCTACCAGCTTCAATGCCAGTGTTAAAAGCTGCGTTTCCCCTCGCCCCTTCCTGCCTCCAGGGGGTTCAGAAGAGAATTTGGACCTCATCCGCGCATTCGCATTGCAACGCTGCGGCCACTGCGTACTACGACTTGTAAACGAGCTGTCTTCGCCACGTAAAACGTTTCTCTTGCGATAAAAATAATTTGAATGTGCATATAAAATAAACTGATAGAAGAACGAAACGAAGAATGATAGTTTAAACACACTTTTATTTTTATTTATTTGTGTACGTTTTTCTCAAAGAGCTATTTTCCGCAGGTCAAATGTTCAAATGTTTGTGAAGCTTAAGGGACTTAACTGTGGAGTCATCAGTTCCTAAACTTACAAACTACTTATAAATTACCTTATTCTAAATACGACACAGACATCCATGCCCAAGGGGGGATTCGAACCCCCGACAAGGAACGGCCTCGCGCATCGGAGCAAACGCCTTAATGCGCTCGGCCACTCGCCGCGGCTGTTCAATTGAACCGGTGAACACATAGGACGCGCCGCGCGCCGCCACTGGCAAAACTGCAGATTTAGAAATGTTTACACTATCGACGTTGGTACTTGAATATTTTGCCATGCTGCAGCCTATGCTGCTCTAGATCCGTTGAACGCTGCTGCTCAAACGAAAACTCCCGTTAAAGTCTGCCGCCTCACGGACATGGCTTGTGCTGGCTGTCGCCCGCCTGTCTCCGTCAGCCGTTACTGTGCACCTGCCGATACCTCGCTGTCGCTCACCGTTATTGACTGACTGTTGACCAGACTCCGCGATCCACACTCTATTCCTGACTTTTCGTGCCAATCTCACAAATTATTACTCAATTATTATTCTCACGCATGCAACTACTGCAAGAATCCTATGCTCAGAGCCAACACGCAAAGCGTCTATTATTCATTAGATTTGGCACAAGGGTTACAAATAATTGTAACGTGTTACCCACACTAAGTTTTATTGGCCAAACACAATATACACGTATTGGGCTATGTTTGGCTCCATAAATGAAATATGGTTCGATGTGGTCTAAGAGCCGAAATGTTTGTTGTCACGCCCATATACTACAATACTTCCAAATGATACATTGTACGTGTGATCCTGCAGTCAATTACTCTGCTAACATTTGCAAAATAATAATGACATCTAAAATATGTATAATGATTAATAAATGAAAGAGGTTTTTTTCTAAAGTTTGCAAATGTTTATTGATAAACATTATTTATCAACTGGTAGTTGTCCCACACTAATAAAAGTAATAAATCACAAATAACCCTCTTAAAATTTTCAGAACAATGGTAAAAAATTCCCCAATTAAGAAATCATCGCCGCACGGGAGTAGCCTAACTGTCTAGACTCTAGAGCGCAACGTTGCAGATCGCGCGGCCTCCCTCGTCGGAGGTATTCCCTCTGGCATGGATGTTTGTGTCGTCTTTAGTATAAATTAGTTCATAAGTAGTTTGTAAGTTTGGGGACTCATGACCCTGCAGTTAGGTTCCCCTAAGCTTTACAAATATTTGAACATTTTAAAGAAATCATTGATGATGCTCAGATACCAAGCTCGTTTCGCGTTCACACAACACAAAATAATCGTCAACTCAAAATAGATCAAGTTTTAGTCTGACATACAACATATTAAAACTCATAAATTTCCGTGTAGAATCACATACATTGTCCACCTAAAATCCCGAAATGGAATAGGAAAAAGTGGAAGCTCTTAACACCGCCACACATTAGTCCTCCGCAAAGTTAGATTCCCGACAGGCGTTAAAGTCCTGTCAAGCGGTAGTTTGTCTTGCACATTTATCATTGTAGCAAACGAATCATTCAGCTAACGAGGCAGGTGCTTTTTCTTCGGCCGCGGTGGCCGAGGGGACTGAGGAGCTCCAGTCACGGTCTGCACGGCCACTACGGTCGGGGGTTCAAATCCCCCCTCGAGCATGGATATTTGTGCCGTCCTTAGGATTAGCTAGTTCATAAGTAGTTTGTAAGTTTAGGGACTGACGACTCCGTAGTTAAGTCCCATAAGCTATACAAACATTTGTAAATTCGAGTCCCCAGTCGGGCATTGGTGTTTATTTTGCCCTTAGCATAAGTTACTTTAAGTTAGTTCAAGTAGTTTGTAAGTCTAGGGACTGATGACCAACGTCGTTAAGTCCCTTAGGTATACAAACGTTTGAAACTTGATTTAATAGAAAAGTCATAAACATTGTCACCTTAAGCTGTTTATCATCAGTACAAACAATGTATGACATAAATAAACAAACAAGCCAGCCTTCATGAGCTTCACTGCTCACACTACACAATATTTACGGAAATTCACCGACAAAATTGCAAATTATTCATTAAGTAGATTTATGAACATGAGTTTAAGAGGTGAATATAACGCTGCTAGCAATTTCTGAGATACTATGGATGATACGGTGTTCTGACTGTATTTCATAGTAAATTATTACGACAAGTGTGATAAATTGTTACATGAATAGATAAAAAGTGTTGCTTTCAAGACGATAGCTTGACGTAATACGCTGTCATGTAAGATATTGTTTGAGGAAATCTCACGACGCATTCAAAAGTTGGTAACGGAAAGTTAAATTTTGCTATGGTCTGGAACTGTGAAAATTAACTACTGTAGTTTTCAACAGATAAAAATATTGTTGGTTCATGAGACGTGCCAATTTTTTTCTGAGTACATTAGTATATTGGTATCTGCTGTAGAACAATAGAGGGAATTGTTATTGAAATTTGAATCAGCAAGTATGGCCACCTATCAACTCAGTTTCATTCTTCATATTGACTGCCATCTTTGCATAAGTTGACAACGACCCTGTCCATTGTGCAGGATCGTGGCTTAACCGATAGGATTTCTCCGGTCCAAGTATCTCGTAAAAACTACAAGGCCCCCACACCCTGGGTGCAAACTACAGGCTACTTTCCGCCTGCTAGTTAGCCATCAATATTCCACATGCGTATTTACCACAGAATAATGTTTCCCCGGTAATTCTATTACCCTACAGTGACGAATGACCCATACGTGAAATCGAGGTTAAAATCCCGATACGGCTAACAAGTTCATTTGCCGCCAATGAGTGATTTGAAATTGCTAGTTCAGCTAACGTTATTCTTGTCTTTCGTCATCCCTCTTCCTTCCTCTCCTTATTAAAAAAACTGCAAAAGCAATAAACGTAACTAGCATGCTAGACTTCATTGTGAGAACAACTGAGTTTATTTTCAGCTCTTCTGCTTTGCACTTTTCTTAGAAGTGGAGTGCGCTATCAAAACTACAAGGGCAACGACATCGAGAGCTTCACTACATTCACTAGAAGGTATTCCAACTTGCTGGCTCACAGGTCCATTTCAACGACAGCTTGGCTTAATATTCACAACTCCCAGATGGTAAGTTTAGGTCAGTAAATATCCAATGGCATCTTCTATGGTCTACCGGCTTAGCTTACATACTCCGTCTGGAGCGCCACGTTACGGATCGCGGGTCCGCACTCGCATCGGAATTTCGAGTCCTCCCTCGGGCATGATGGAAAATGCTTGATATTCACTTACCCAGCAGTGAATGTAAAAGGACTGCCTTTACCGAAGATGATGATATTTGAAATTTACTGACAGATTATCGGATACTTGCAAATGTGTTTTTAAGGCACGTAATATTCTAGTTGGCTTTACTGTATGAACTGTTCACGCTCAGGTTGCCTTCGGGAAGACGTGATTTTTATGGCTGTAGGCTCTTCTGACATACTTGCTGCTATCGTTTCACTGTATGCCAGTTATTTAAAGCCTCTGGAAATTTAGAAATCCAAATCCGTTTATAAAGAGACCAATAATGCTAGTGTGACCCAGTCTCGAGTACTGCTGCAATACTTGGGAGCCCCACAATGCCGAATTATAGGAAAAGAGTTACAGTTGTGTTGCTATATTTGTTAACGGTCGTTTGGGTCAACATAAGGGTGTCAAAGATATGCTTTTTGAACTACAGTGGGAACTACTTGAAGGAAGACGAATTTCAAAAAAAAAAATGTTCAAATGTTTGTAAAGCTTATGGGACTTATCTACGGGGTCATCAGTCCCTAAACTTACAAACTACTTATGAACTAGCTAATCCTAAGGACGGCACAAATATCCATGCCCGAGGGGCGATTCGAACCCCCGACCGTAGTGGCCGTGCAGACCGTGACTGAAGCGCCTCAGTCCCCTTTTTTTTTTTTTTTTTTTTTTTTTTTTTTTTTTTTTTTTTTTTTTTTTTTTTTTTTTAATAACCCCTTCAGCCCGGCCTTGCGCTCACCATTATTCGCCTTCTTCGGCATCGGCTTCAAATGCCATAAAACAAAACATTCCTCTGCTGTAGGTACCAGTGTTATATTGCAAAACAAATCAATTGCGTCTTCCCTTCAAATCATAATACGAAACAAAAATGATGCTCTATGGAATAAGTAAGAACTGCCCACTCTTCGTGTAACAAGAAGAAAAAAATAAGTTCGTAAGTCAAACAAATGAAATGATATTCAATACGTAAGTGAAACCTTTAAAAAGTTTTGGAACAAAGTCCGGTATTTGGAACGCTTTTGTAGAACGTAATGCTGGTCGTTAACATAGAGTATGAAATCTTTTAAGGTAGGAGCTTTCCGATTAATCGCATAATAAATAAACTATCCAAGAAGCCATGTGTAACTATTATGCTTGGCGTCAGGGTAATATTTCCAATCAGGGCGCAGTATGTCATGTACAGTAATGTTCAGTGCGGTGGTGCGAGTCATAAGAGCTAGTCTTCTTCTAGTCCACGTCCAGATTTCAGTCTGATCTCGACAGACAAATGCGTGCGCTAATGTGTCCAGCAGCTGGCACCGAGTGCAGTACGGCGTAGCTTTTAATTTGATATGGTACATCTTTTCGCCAGTAGGGATGACATCATTTACAACGTCATACCAGGTGGATCTAACTTTCGTACTAAGTACTGAATTATGGATGTTTTTCCATATAGCAGTCCAGTTATAAAGCGGATATTTCAGCTCGATTGTATTTTGTGGCACTATGTCAGTGAATGTGCGATAGAGTGATGCAGTATTGTAAGTCCTTTGATGTGCTCGTATTTAGCCTACTTCTAGGTAAAATTTTCTGACGTGTTCCAGTTCCGGGTTGATACGGGCGAGGTTTACTGGCACAGCATTGTCCGCAGGTTCTAAGCGGACAAACAAATTTTTGGTGATCGTATTGTAATCGGCCTGCAAGATTTTGATGGTTCTGCTAACAAATAGTGCCGTACACTGCGCTTCCAGATTTTTGAGCCCGATGCCTCCCTTACTGCAGCTAAGTGACCCTGTACGAAAAGCAACTTTAAAGATGTTGCGTCTCCACAAGTACCAACTTGCACTGGCTGTCATTTTCTTAGCTGTGGTGTTGGGGCTAGGTAAAGTTGCAGCTACGTGGTAAATTTTACTGTAGACATAAGCATTGATGAATAAGGCTTTTTGAATGCAGTCTAAACTTCTTGTAGAATTATCCCGTAGAGTCGCACGTATGATGTTAAGTTTTTCTTGTCAGTTGAGCTGTACCATGATACGGGGATTAGCCGTGAGAATCAGTCCCAACTGTTTCCTGGTCTCGGTTATAGGGAGCCACGTAGATGCAATATAGCCTTTATGCGGTCCTAATAATAGCAACCGAGACTTCCGCTCGTTCACCCTGGCACCACAAGCATGAGTATACTCTTGAACTATCCTCTTGGTGGTATCGAGTTCTTCGCTGGAGCTGACAAGGACGCTGACGTCGTCGGCGTAGGCTTGGCATACTGTTCTTGTATTGAAAATCTGTAACACTTGCAAGTTGATGTATAACGTTCGGAGGAGTGGTTCCACAGCTATCGCATACAGAGTCGTAGACAGTGAACATCCTTGTCGGATACCCAGCTGCTGTGTGATAGATGGAGTGAGTTGACCATTAATTTTGCATCTGAATGTCGTATGGCAGATGCAATGCCCGATGATTGAAATAAATCGATCGCCGAAGCCCATAGTCCTCATAACTTGAAATAAGAAATTGTGGTCGACTCTGTCAAATGCTTTATCGAAGTCGAGGAATGCCAGTGCCATTTTGCTTCTACATATCCAGGTGAGGTAAATTAAGTCTCTGTATTCGGCGAGTATGGTCAACATTGAACGCCCAGTAACCGCACTTTTCTGGTAATGACCAATAATCTAGCGAAGGAACGGTTTCATTCTCTTGTTCAAGAGACGAGTCAATATCTTAAAATCCGTATTCAGAAGCGTGATTGGTCTAAAATTCTGCAGTCCGCCAGCATGCGGCGTTTTCGGGATGAGAACGAGGATGCCTTCAGTGAAGTTCGAAGGAAAGTCATTGCCGGACATTAACTCGTTATACATTTCGGTGAGTTGAGGGCCGAGTAAATACCAAAACCGGTCGTAGAATTCTATAGGCAGACCGTCTGAACCAGCAGCTTTGTTTCGCGCCGCTTCTGCGATAACATCTGCAATTTCTGCACAAGTTATATTTTCCAGCAACTCTGCGTTATCCTCGTCCGCTATTCCTTGCGTGGTATTTGATAAAAACGTCCGCATTACGTTCAAGTCCGTCGCCGATGCAGCGAAGAGGTTCGTAAAATATCTTGCAACGTATGCCTTGATTTCACCTTGATGTGTATACTCCTGTCCCTGCTCATCCGTGAGCTTGTGTAACATTTGTCGCCTGGCTCTTTTCGTTTCCTTTATTACGTGGAAGATGGAAACATTTTCGTGTTCTATGTCGTTGACATTTCTGGCTCGTATTCTGATGCCCTCCAAGGATTGTCTCGTAAGCGCCACTATTTTTGCTTTAGTCTTTTTGATTTTGATGACGTCCGCAGCCGTTGATGTCGGTTTGTTATACAAATCACGAAGGAGCGCAAAGAAGTATTCCAGTGATCGTTTCTTCCAATGCGCTCTATCCTTAGCGAACTGAATAATACATTTTCTTAGTTGTGGTTTGGCACACTCCAGCCACCATTCAATACGTCTGGCGTAACGCGGTATTCGCTGAAGACATCGTTGCCAGGTGTTCTCGATCGCTTGTTGGAGAGAGTCGTCATTAATGAGGGAGACATTAAGTTGCCACAGTCCGCGTCCCAAAAAGGTCTTATGTGGTGTGTGTCTCAGGACTACTTGAAAGGCTCTGTGATCACTAAAACTTAGCGGCCACATCTCGCAGGCCATAACACTGGTTTTAAAATCATCGCTAACATAAATTCTGTCGATTCGACTTTGAGACACACTGCTGATATAGGTGTACGCAACGGCGTGTGGCCGGAGATGTATCCAAGTGTCCGTGACTTGAAGGCCACTAACAAGCTGTTGCAGCTCCTCGCAAAAGTTAAAATTTGGAGCTTGATCTTGCTTACGTAAAACACAATTGAAATCTCCAGCTAAAATTAGTTTGCATCGTTGTCTCGTGAAGAGTGTGACTATTTCGTCTCGAAAAAAATCACATCTCTGTCGCCTATTGTTGCTTCCTGATGGCGCGTAAATATTGACAAGTAACAAATCTTGTATACTGATGGAGATTCGTCTACCCGAGCTTAAGAGGGCTTCTGTAGTAAACTGGATGCCTTCCTTACATAAAATCGCGGTACCAGCTTCGGGTCCAATATTAATTATGGAGGTGTAACCAAATATCTGTCCTATTTTGGTGGAGACCACTTCCTGTACTAACGCGTAATCTATTTCTGCAGCTTGTAGGTAGTCCTTAAAGTATTGGAATTTGACGTCGGACTCTATTCTATTGATGTTTAAAGTGGCTAACTTAAAGTCTTGCATGATTGTAGAGGTTGCAATTAATCACCGACTTCGTCCGCCCAATTGATCTTTGGGAGGGACGGTGCAGTGTCCATAAGCGCGGAATCTTGCACATCTACGTTCATCAGAGTTTCCTCCGTCTCCGGGTACAAAGGTTGTGAACGGCCTTGCTCGTGAGATGGCTCATCATACCCATCCTTTTTGAGTATTTTCCTAACGCGCTGTGGTTTCGTGTCCAGTTCCTGAGTTTCGCCCTGACTTTGTGTCCTCAGTGGTCGTTTGGTTTTAGACGACTTCTGTTGTAGGTTTCCTACTTCGCTGACTGGATTCTGCGGGCTTTCTAAACGTCTGTCATCACCACCAGGGCACTCTGTAGGCACTGAGACAGATTCTAACGGCTGCAAAGTGGGTGGATCTTCAGACTGTTGCAATACTTCCGTCGCCATGGTGTCGAGGGAGTGTAGTGATACATTCTCCGACTCCGTCGCGGAGGAGTGTTTCGGCACGCAGGTGTTGGGTGCGGGATCGTTTGATGCAGCAGCGGAGGGAACAATATGAGTCTCAGACGACACGACTTCCTGTTCGTAAGTCTGCTTCTGGTGTTCGTCGCCGTATTCGGAAAGATCAGCACTGTCCGTGTCTGAAGCCAGAGTAACTCGTGCGTACGTTCTAGTACCCGTAGGCGGCGCTCGGTCAGTGGTAACTACCTCGCGAGGCAATTGTCGCGGTCTTGCTTGTGGACATGCTGCTTTCATGTGTTCTGACGATCCACAATGAGCGCATGTACGAGGTTGTCCGTCGTATGTGACAAGAACTTTGAACCCCTGTACTATGATATAGGACGGTATATGTTTATTCAAATCAATCTTCACGATTTTTACGCTGTTATCAACGTTAAAGTGCCTGAGACCTGTCCACTTTTCTCTTTGAATTTGAAGCACCGACCCGTAAGGGGAGAGGGCCTTTCGTATACGATCTAAGTTGACTTCAAACGGTAGGTTGTAAATACGAACCCACTTGAGGCCAAGTCAGGAACAAGTTATTGTAACCTCACTAATTGCGCCATTTGAGTGAGCGAACGTTGCCTTTCCGTCAGTTCGAGTCATAGTTCGCAGGCAGATATCGTCATTACGAACTTGTACATATACACCATTAGCTACGAAATCGTAAGCAAAGCCTACAACGTCGTCGTCTTCTAGGTGAATCTTGTCATGTAACCAATCGTCGTGTTCCAAAATTGTCGGTCGCACGTATTCGTATTTAAATGCGAACTTCAGGGTACTTGTTCGAACTAGAGTTTCCATACTGCAGTCGGAGAGCAATACTCACAACAACCGTCAACAGGCTGCGGCTCCGCCGGCGCGCACGCTGGTGTAAACAACCCAGCGGTGTGCACTCGACCGCGTCCGCGGCGACACTTTGTGACTATTCTATTTCCATCTGAGTATGTTTTACTTAACGACTGGAAGAAGAAAAAAATTTTGTTTATTGTGGATTTATCGACACGCCGTTCTTCCCTAGATTTATTATTAGTACAACTGGAATGGAAACGATAAATTGTGGGGCACGGTACTGTCCACCAAGCATCATTCTGTGGCTTGTCAGTTGTGTATTTGCTTGAGGACTACAGCTATCTTTATTGTTCCAAGGTGAAAGATGACGAGAAAAATATCAGGAAGCACAGTCACTTTTGGGATTACTGGAAAACAACGTAGAAGTGTTAGTACAAGGCCAACTAGCTGAAAACCCGGCGTCGTCCTGGTACCTATCTATTCCACTCATCTCAGCGTTATATCTCCTAAGCTGTCATCTTTAAATGAAATAATGTTGTAGATACGTTCATTAGTATAATGGATACTGTTTGAAAAATATATTGCGATTACATTTAGTGGCAAAGAAGTAATAAATTTGAACGCCATTCATAACGTGTCAGTTTTTCACGCATCTCCGTGTGAACTATTTGTCGTATAGTCATATATTATGCCTATAACATTCGCAAACTTTGACAAACTTTCATCGTAATCGGATGAACGATTCGAAGCACATAAAATACGAACAAACATACATTAATTTTTAAGTATTAGACTAGCGTCAATCTGTGAGGATTTAGTATAATGATACTGACAGTGTGTTATGTTTATAATATTACTTAATGTCCTACAGTTTTAGCATAATTCTTTGTATATGTAACTGCTGTCAACCTGAGGATATTCTAATAATGAAAGCGTTTGTAAAATTACGAAGCCCATAAAAAATTTACAAAATTGCGTCTCGCGGCGAATTCCTTCCACCGTACAGAGTTATAAGATCATATGGGAAACGAAGTCGTTCACTTTGGTGTTAATGGAACCACTTATTCAACGCCTTGTCATAATTTGTTATCTACCAACATTTATAGCGACTATTACAACATTATATATTTTATTTCCTTAATAAAAATGACATTCCCGTATTTTCAATCAGTTTGTGAATTTCAGACTACTTTTTACAGTATATTTTCCCGTATAACTGAAAGTAATAGTTGTTATTTTTCTCGATATTTATTTAATTATCATACACCAGTTAGTAATTTATAATTAACTACTTTAGTCTTTAAAAATAAGCCTTGTTCCCGAGTAGAGGATTGTATTGTGTGAATAAGGTTAATTAGAATTGTGTAAATCGTGCTCCTAGAATCAATACAATTGTAACTTAAGAGAACTGCAGCATAAATACGTCTTTCTTCAGGAAAAAAAGAGTCTGAGAGTGTTAATAGTAACCACTAAAATAAAATAGAAATTTTTAAATTTTCATCATTGTGCGCTCCAGCCGGAAGCGCTTTTAGACGAGAAGCACATTTTGACATTATTAAGAGAGTTGGAACTTAAATAGTGGCAACTATTTCTTCACTACCGATACAAAAGCGTTACATGTTTGCACCTGTTACTGTCCTTCAAAGTAGTCACGTGCGTTATGTAGCACCCGTTGCCAGCGATGTGGAAGGCGCAGGATACTATTAGCAGAGTCTGTTCTATTGATGGTGCCGTGCAAAATGATATGTGGGAAGTGTTGCGCGTCTTTCGCAAAGCTGGTCGCAGGTGATGTTCCAAAAACGAACAGTAATACTATGCATTGAGCCGCGCGGGAGTTGCCGAGCGGTCTGGAGCGCCACGTTTCGGATCGCGCGGCCTCCCGCTTCGGAGGTTCGAATTCTTCCATTGGCATGGATGTGTGTGTTGTCCTTAGGTTATTGTAAGACGAGGCTGATGACCAACCTAGTTTGGTCCCATAGGATTACAAACATTTGAACTATGCATTGACGGCCTACCATGGAGGAACACAATGCGTTAGGATAACATCATAACAGTCGTACACGAGAATCACCATAACTTTAATCATTTGGGGCTTCAAGACCTTAATGACATTGTCGTGCTCTGGAACATTCAATCTTCATCGAACTCCGTTGTTCCTGTTTCGGAAACATAGTGACACCGTTACGTTAGACTACTCGCTCGCAAGTGACTGTGTTCTAGAGGTCTGAACCTCGCTCGGTTGCTCGCTCGAATCGCGTAATACATGTCGTTCTCTGACAGTTCTACATGTGTCGGTACTGCAGCTTGCGGCAAGGCGCGTGGCTGCGCTCGACTTCCTGCACGCTCGTTCGAGCGGGGCACGCTCGACTGGCCCGACCGTGCACACTGCCCGCTCGCCACTCGGTCGCCTACCGCAGCGCCACTCGAGTCCAAGGCGAGTGTCGGGAGCAAAGTAGACTCTTGAGAATAAATCCTGACTGAGAAATTTGGAATTGTTTCCTTTCCCGGGTGCTCCGAAAGCTGTTCTCTCGATCCAGTTGAACTAGCTATTCAGTTTCGCATTTTGTACTTTACCATACAAGTTATTATACGTGACTAACATAAAGTTTCTGTAGTAAGATCATTTACTGAATGAACTTTCCATGATCTTTCTTACTTTCTTGTTCCAATTTTGTGATCTGTTAGTTCCTGTTTAGGTGTTATTTGCCGTCTTAAAGAGCAAATGATTGTATTTTATATCCATTCCTCTTATCACTCTCAAGTCCTGGAATACTTTGTCCGTCTTTTATATTCATAATAAATACTCCGATATTGATGTACATTCGTTAGGTTAGTTTTGTCCATATCTCTCTCTCTCTCTGTTGCACCTCGTTAATATATGTTCCCGTAGCATTTTGGCACTGTGCGTGGTTGCTGCGCCTCTACCTTTTCCGAGTGAGTCCTTAACGGGAATATTTCCAATTGCAACATTCATATATCCCCCACTGCCACTGTCGTCTTTATTATCTACATAATAAAGAATGTATGCAAGCATTTGTGTAATATATAGGATCCGCGCTTTCTTCCGTCGTCAGGGTCATATGTCGGTCTAATTCTCATATATCCTGTACCTGTTTTAAATCCTCTTATTCCAACTCTTTACTTCACACAGCTGTACGAATTTATGGTGCTCCTGCTGTTTCAGTGATATCTGTGTTATATTTATTTAGGGCTGTCTGAAGAATGTCACCCGTGTGCACCAGGCAAATGAATGAAGTGCATGTTTTTGGAATTGCTGGGCTGTGAAATGCGCGAGGCGCAATCCACCAATGTTCAAATCAAATGTCTGTAAATCTATTGGACCAAACTGCGTGGTCATCAGTCCGTAGCTTACAAACTACTTAAACATAGGTAAACTAACCTACGGACAAACACACACACCCATGCCCCAGGGAGGACTCGAACCTCCACGGCGAGCAACCGCGCGCTCCGCAGCGAGGTGCTTTAGACCGTTCGGCTACTCCACCGCGGCAATCCACCAATGACGTGGACCTTTATTTAGCACGAATTGATGGTGTTGACGACGATCTGCTTGAATGGTAGAAACGCAACAGTACTCTCTTTCCTAAGCTAGCTGTATTGGCAAACAGTATTTTGTGTGCCCGTCTCAAATGCACCTATTGAACGCACTTTCAGTGGGGCAGGGAACCTATTCTCTGATAGAAGAACTCGACTCGATCTAGAAAGTGTCAATGATATTTTAACAATACATTGCAATTACAATGCCACTAACGAATAATTTGGGGTAATGTTACTTTTCGATGTATACTTTGTTGTACAGTAACTTTCACTTTTGTATGTTGCAATAAAAACGTTGTTCGTTCCGTAGTTTCTCTTTAGATCCTTTACATTACTAACAAGTGTTGTATTTAGTGAAAACAAGCTTTTTGACTCGTTTGCGGTATAATGATATTGCGGTTACATGCTACTGTGCAGGAATACACGTCTACAGCAAAACTGATTTTAGGTCCTTTAGTTAGTGGGGTTGCGTCAGACGCAATAGCAGCCCACACCTCAGAGCCACAGAGCCGCTGCCGTAGCGACTGAGAAGGAAACCTATCCAGGTGTCACTCTCCGATTTTTATGAAATTCGGATGTGTTATAATACATGAAAAAATTTTATTTTTATTTATTTATTTTTAAGCGGTGGAAAAACATAATTAAGGGGTGAAACGGTCCCTCCAAAATTGGGGCTAAAATAGAAAAATCGTGATAACTTAGAGATTAATGAAGCGATTTTAATGATTTTTTGGTGTGAACGTATCTTTTGATAAGAATCGGCCTAGGTACATTGCAGGGGAAGTGACAATTAGAGCGGCAACTACCCCTAAAGCGGCCAATTTTTGTGCTCAAAAATTGTTTTGATTTAAACGAAAATGAATCTATGAAATTAGTCTTTTATCAAAACATACTTTCATGCCAACAGTCATTAAAATTGCTTCACTAATCTCTAAGTCATCGACAATTTTCTATTTTAGCCCAATTTTTGAGGTACCGTTTCACCCCTTAAATATTTTTTCCGCCGCTAAAAGAATTACATATCCCATAGTTTTTCATGTATTATAAAATAAGCAAATATAAAAGTCGGAGAGTGACTTGGGTATGTTCCCTTGTGACGCGGTGGCCGAGGGGACTGAGGCGCTTCAGTCACGGTCTGCACGGCCACTATGGTCGGGGGTTCGAATCCCCCCTCGGGCATGGATATTTGTGCCGTCCTAGTTCGTAAGTAGTTCATAAGTAGTTTGTAAGTTTAGGGACTGATGACCCCGTAGTTAAGTCCCATAAGATTTACAAACATTTGATTTGTTCCCTTGTGAGTACAGCGGCAGCACTAAGCTGTGCCGCCTCTGCCCGCCCCGTCCTACGTAGCCTCGTTCTAGTGTCAACACGCTCGCTCCGAGCGTACACACTCGCCACGCCACCGCCGAGCGTTGCGCACTCGACCGAGTACGAGCGAGCGAAACCGGCCATTTGCAGACCTGTACTGTGTTCCCTCGATTGTGCACACGGCAGTGACCTGGGACGGGCGAGTCCATTTGCTCGGAGGTAAGGTAGGTATGTCAGCAACGTGTGCTATCGGCGACAATACTAGATTGCATTGCATAGTGTCTCCACAGCAGTGGTGCCACTATTTGATTTCCAACCCTCGTTTTTAATGAACTTGCAGTATAGTTCGTGCAGTATTAGTTCACTATTTCAAGTACCCACGTTTTTGTGAGATGCAAATCAGTAGCTCCTATTTCAGGAAGGTCTATAGGCCTAATAGTGCACCTTCACACACGATATGGAATCCGTAAATCATTGTTCTGTGTTTATGTGCGGCATAGAGTTTCGAGACAATTTCACTTCGGTCCAGCAGAGAATTTTCTGCGAAACATTGAAGAAAGGTTTACCATGAAGCAGCAAAATTTGTAATGTCATTCTACTCCAAGCCAGGTCACTTTTCTGCAAAAGCTGCAACCTGGTGCGCAAATGCCATATGAGCTCTTCCTGCTCCTGATACACAACTTCCACTATTTATGATTTCCATTTGCAGCAGCCTCTATTGTACGTTCCATGTTTGACTTTAGTACCAACCTCAGAGATGGGTTTTATCTGATTTTGTAACTAATTTTCTTCATGTCTGGATGAAGTTATCAACATCTCTATTCTTCGGTGCAGAATCCGAAATGTTGCATACTGTGTTAATATCTACATTGAAGGTAGTCTTTTGAAAAATGTTTGACGCACAAGCCTTTGTTAATACTTTTGCCTTACTTTGTTGATTCATACCTAACCACACTCTTTAAAATCATCACATATTCTTAAAAACTGTGAACCAGCCTACTTTTATAACTAGAATTTTGGCCCATTGGCCGGCCGCGGTGGCCGAGGAGACTGAGGCGCTCCAGTCACGGTCTGCACGGCCACTACGGTCGGGGGTTCGAATCCCCCCTCGGGCATGGACATTTGTGCCGTCCTAGTTCGTAAGTAGTTCATAAGTAGTTTGTAAGTTTAGGGACTGATGACCCCGCAGTTAAGTCCCTTAAGCTTAACAAACATTTGAACATTTTTTTTGGCCCATTTCACGTGAACTAGGATATAGGTTACAGATATTATTGTTGCTGGTTCCACTCACTGCCATTCCATGCTGTACTCCAAGGTTCCTATCCACAAAAATATGTATCCCTGCCCAAGCACATCCCTTAAAACAATGTCAAATTCTTAACAAAACAAAAAAATCGCACTGACGTGTTTTAAGGCCCCCTTTAGATTTGTAGTTTTATACGATTTTGCAAACATTTTGGACCAAAATAATAATCTAAACAATGAAAAATTAATTAATAAGAGTGTCTGAAACCCTTTTAGGAAAAAAAAATTATGTAGAGGCGTGTTCCGAACCACCGACCTTCAGCGTCATAAACCAACGCCTTGCCCCCTACGCTACGGTTATCAACCTTTACTCTTATACTATTGATGGCCGTTGTTAACTGATGTTAATATGGCATTTGTAGACACTAGATTATCATTTATCGTACGAGGAACGATGTGTTTTTGTTAATTCCTCAGTGTGCCATTGCTTTGAAATGACAACGTGTAAGTTACAATAAGAAAATCATCAAATACGCAACGCAGGATGGATGGCGTATGAGATAGAGGGTTCTGGGCGAGGAATGTCACGTGACATCTCCGAATGGTTGGTTTTCGTTAATTCAATGGAGGGTGTCAAATCTCCGTTATTTTTGAAAATCTATCTCAAACGATACGAGATATGAAAAAACATAAGGGAACTAAGTTGTAGAGAATTCTCTCCTCTACCAATTAGGTTATTCAATTTTCGTGTCAGATGATTCGTTTGCAATTACAATTATATTACAAACGGCTTTTTTTGGTATTACTACCGTATTGTTTGGCCGAAAAATTTGAAAAATGGAGGTTCTGGTCTCTGGCGGCCTACAATCACGTCTGTATAATTTGATGCTGATCGGGTGAACGGTTCGTCTTAAAAACAGGGAACACATTACGGACAGACAGACAGACGGACAGACAGATAGACAGACATAAATCTCAAAATCGCCCTTATTTTGCAAATATATATGAAACGCTACGAGATATGAAAAAAAAAACATAAGAAAGCAAAGTTGTTGAGAATTTTCTCCTCTACAAATTCGGTTATTCAATTTTCGTGTCAGATGAATAGTTAAGCCGTTATTTTCATTTTAATTTCGAGCTGTCAAAAGACGATAGCAAAGGCCCACTTTTAGTGCTACTACCGTAACCTAAAGTGGGCTAAAAGTGCGTTTGACAACCTAGAATGTAATCATTTCTCACATACAGAAGTGTATATCTCTATCAATGTGCTTCAGGAAAAATCAAGCCGGCCGCGGGGGCTGAGGGGATTGCCGGGCGCTTTGGCTCAGCGCGCCCGGTCAGAGGGCTAAACGCTCTCTGTAATAAAAAAGCTGAGCCAAAGAACACGTAGAACCAAAACGCAAAAAAAGGGGGGATTGAGGCGCTCAGGTCACGAGTCACGGTCTGCACGGCCACTACGGTCGGGGGTTCGAATCCCCCCTCGGGCATGGATATTTGTGCCGTCCTAGTTCGTAAGTAGTTCATAAGCAGTTTGTAAGTTTAGGGAATGATGACCCTGTAGTTAAGCCCCATAAGGTACACAAACATTACAACATTTTTTGGAAAATCAAAATCTGGATGGCCGGAGGTGGATTTGCAGTACCGTTCTCCCGAATGCGAGTCCAATGTGATACCACTGAACCACCTAGATCGATAGAGGGAAAGATGACAGAGAAAGAAGGAAGGGGAAGCTAGGAAGAGAGAGGAAAGAAGGAGAGATGGGCTAATTTAAGACTCGAATGAATAAGTACCTGGACGACGGCGAGTGTTTTAGTGTTAAATACAGTACGCCACTACCTAGCCAGTGAAAAAAGAATCAAGTACTAAAATTTAGAAGGTAATTCTGCTCAATACCATAGGAAAACTGTTAGTTACTGTACAAAACTACATCGTCATTCCAGAGGTACGATAGCAGTTGAATAATTGTTGTTGTTATGGTCTTCAGTCCGGAGACTGGTATGATGCAGCTCTCCACCTTACTCTATCCTGAGCAAGCCTTTTCATCTCCTCATAAGAACGGCAACCCACATCCACTTGAATCTGTTTACTATACGCGTCTCTTGGCCTCCCTCTGCGATTTTTACCCCACACACTTCCCTCCAATGCTAAATTTACGATTCCTCGATGTCTAAGAATGTGTCCTACCAAGCGATCCCTTCTTTTAGTTAGGGTATGCCAAAAATTCCTTTTCTCGCCAATTCTGTTCAGTACCTCTTCATTAGTTATGTGATCTATCCACCTAATCTTCAGCATTCTTCTGTAACACCACATTTCAAAAGCCTCTATTCTCTTCCTGTCCGCACTGCTTATCGTCCATGTTTCACTCCCGTACAAGGCAACACTCCACACAAATGCCTTCAGAAAAGACTTCCTTACACTTAAATTAATATTCGATGTTAGCAAATTTCTCTTTTTCAAAAATGCTTTTCTTCCCATTGCCATTCTGCATTTTATATCCTCTGTACTGCGACCATCGCATGTTATTTTACTACCCAAGTAGCAAAACTCATCTACCACCTTCATTGTTTCGTTACCTAATCTAATTCCTTCAGCATCGCCTGATTTTCTAAGACCGCATTCCATTATTTTTGTTTTGCTCTTGTTAATGTTCATTTTGTACGCTCTCTTCAACACACTGTCCATTCCATTCAACTGCTCTTCCAGGTCGTTCGCTGTCTCTGACAGAATTACAATGTCATCAGCAAAACGCAATGTTTTTATTTCTTCCCCCTGAACTTTAATCCCTATTCCAAAATTTTCCTTGCTTTCCTTCACCGCCTGCTCAATGTACAAATTGAATAACATCGGAGAAATGCTACAACCCTGTCTTACTCCCTTCCCAACAGATGCTTCCCTTTCATGCCCTTCGAGTCTAATAACTGCGGTCTGGCTTTTGTACAAGTTATAGATAACTCTCCTTTCCCTGTATTTTACCCCTGCTGACTTCAGAATTTGAAAGAGTGTAGTCCAGTCAACATTGTCAAACGCTTTCTCCAAATCTACAAAGGCTAAAATGTAGGTTTGCCTTTCCTTAATCTATCTTCTAAGATAAGACGTAAAGTGAGTTTTGCCTCCCGGGTTCCTACGTTCCTCCTGAATCCAAACTGATCTTCCCCTAGGTCAGCTTCTACCAGCTTTTCCATTCTCCTGTAGATAATTCGTGTTAAAATTTTGCAACCATGACTTATCAAACTGATGGTTCTGTAATTTCCACACCTGTCTGCACCTGATTTCTTTGGAATGGGGATTATTACATTTTTCTTAAAGTCTGAGGATATTTCGCCTATCTCATACATCCTACACACCAGTTCAAATAGTTTTGTCATGGCTGGCTCTCCCAGAGACTTTAGTAGCTCTGAGGGTATGTCATCTACTCCTGGGGCCTTGTTCTGACCTAGGTCTTTCAGGGCTCTGTCAAATTCATCTCTCAGTATAGTATCTCCTATTTCATCTTGATCTACTTCCTCTTCCGTTCCTACTACATCGTATCTAAGTTCATTTCCTTTGTACAGCTGCTCTATGTACTCTTTCCACCTTTCAGCTTTCCCTTCTTTGCTGAGAACTGGTTTCCCATCTGAGTTCTTGATATTCGTAGAATTGCTTTTCTTGTGTCCAAATGTCACTTTTACTTTCCTGTAGGTGGTATCTACTTTTCCCCTTCTTATACATTCTTCTACAGATTTGCATTTGGCTTCTAGCCACTCCTGCTTAGCCATTTTGCACTTCCTATCAATCTCATTTCTTAGTCGTCTGTACTCCATTTTGCCTGTTTCATTTATTGCATTTTTATATTTTCTCCTTTCATCAATTAAATTTAGTATTTCCTGTGTTATCCAAGGATTTTTTGTAGGTCTTGCCTTTCTACCTGTTTTGTCCTCTGTTGCCTTCACTATTTCATCTCTCAATGCTACCCATTCCTCTTCTACTGTTTTATTTCCCCAGTTTGTCAATTGTTGCCTAAATCTCCCTCTGAAATTGAATAATTATAAAACACAAATCACATATACGAAGTGCCAATATATACATTTACAGGGTGTTTCTAAATGATACCGACACACTTCGTGGGGTGGTAGAGGATGGCTTGAGGAACAAAATGTCGGCAACCCGTGGTGGAACGTCACCGAACGGAGCTAGCGAGCGTCAAAATTATAGGCGCCGAGTAGGCCGAGTAGGCCGCTGCTTGTAATTGACTGGCTTTCCGCTAAAGCATGCTGGGCTGGAGCCAAGTGCACAGCCAACGAGCTATCCGATAGCGACCTACGCTGCGTGACGTCACACGAGGCCGCCGCGGCCTTCTCTTTCGGTGGTGGTGCGCTAGGCCACTCTCGGACGGCCAACACGTCGTTCTATGGACACACAGACCGCGGGCAGGTACGTGATATGTGGTTTTTAATATTCGGAGTTGCGAAAACCCTACTGCAATTCCTTCTGTTGCCTTTCCTACTACCGAGTTACAGTCCTACATCAGAATACAGTTTTCCTGTCCTTAATTGTCTGAATAATTTCTTTCATTTCTTCATATATTTCTTCGATATCCTCATCATAGGAAGAGCTAGTTGACACATAAGCCGCGGTGGAGTAACCGAGTGGTCTAAAGCGTCTCGCTGCGGAGGGCACGGTTGCTCGCCGTGAAGGTTCGAGTCCTCCCTGGGGCATGGGTGTGTGTGTTTGTCCTTAGGTTAGTTTACTTAGGTTTAAGTAGTTTGCAAGCTACGGACTGATGACCACGCTGTTTGGTCCGATAGATTTACAAACATTTGAACATTTGGCACATAAACTCGTACTACTGTGGTCGGTGTTGGCTTTGTGTCTGTCTTTACTACGATAATGCGTTCACATTGCTGTTAATAGTAACCTACCCGCATTTCCATTGTCTTATTTATCAGACCTACTCCCGTAATACCCCAACTGATTTTGTATTTATAATTCTCAATTCACCTGACCAGAAATCCCGTTCATTCTGCCACCAAACGTCACTAATCCCGACAATATCTGACTTTATCCTATCCATTTATCTTTTCAAATTTTCTAACTAACCTACCCAATTAAGGGATAGAATACTCCACGCTCTGATTCGTAGAATGACTGTTTTAGTTCTCTTGATGATGATATCCCCCTGAGTAGTCCCCGACCCGAGATCCGAATGGGGGACTATTTTACCACCTGAATGTTTTACACAAGAAGACGTCATCATCATATTTTTATACAGTAGAGCTGCAGGGCCTCGTAAAATTAACGTCTGTAGTTTCCCTTTGCTTTCAATCTTACGCAGTAACTGCATGGCAAAGCCATGTTAGCTGATATTACAAGGCCAGCTCAATCATTTATTCAGACAGTTGTCCCTGTTACTACTGAAAAGACTGCTGCCCCTGTTCAGGAACAACACGTTTGTCTGGCCGCTCCACACATAACACCTCCGCTTTGGTTGCACCCAAAAAGGTTAGAATCTCTGGGGATGTCCTAACAATAAAAAAGTGAAGCAAACAGAGCACTCGGGCATTTCTTTGTGCCCAAAACATTTGTCGTTTTGCGTGTATACACTAGTTCTAGTCGCTGAAATGTACCTCATATCTAAGTAAATACTCCGATGTGACTGTCAATTTAGTGACATTACATAAAGAGGGCAATATTCACACATGGTTTAGGTGAGAAATCCTTGTTTTGGGCACAAAAGCATGGTCCTTCTGGCTTGAACCAATTCTGTTCACAGCATAGATAACGCCACCTCGCTTTATTCTAACTTCCTTGGTTGCACCTATGGTACGGTTATCTGTATCGTTGAGGCACGCAAGCCACCCCTACCTCAGCAATGTCTGTGGTTCTAGAGGGTGGTAATAATAACTGCTTATAAGAATACTTTTAATAATAACCACTTTTATAAAAGAGGAACATTTGTAATTTTTGCCGCAGCGGAGCGGCCGAGCGCATTGAGGCGCTATGCTACGTTGCGCGAAGCCATTCCCTGACGGGGGTTCGAAACCCCCCTTGGGAATGGATGTTTGTGTCGTCTTTCAAAAAAATGTTCAAATCTTTGTGGAGCTTATGGGACTTAACTACGGGGTCATCAGTCCCTAAACTTACAAACTACTTATGAACTAGCTAAGACTAAGGATGGCACAAATATCCATGTCCGAGGGGGGATTCGAACCCCCGACCGTAGTGGCCATGCAGACTGTGACTGGAGCGCCGCAAAACGCTCGGCCACCGCGGCCGACTGTGTCGTGTTTAGTATAAGCTAGTTCATAAGTAGTTTGTAAATTTAGGGACTGATGACCCCGTAGTTAAGTCCCATAAACGTAACACACATTTGAACATTTTTTGTAATTTTCATCATAGTGGGCTCTGGGTGGAAGTGCTTTTGGACAGCAAGATTATTTTGGCACTCATTTAATGTACGACTCAGATGTTTGAGGCTATTTCATTTGAGTTCATAAGAGAATTTTCTGCAATACATTTTAGAAATGTTTCTAATGCAGTACGAAAGTTTTAATGTCATCCTGCTACAAGTCCGGTCTTGTTTCTGCAAAAGATGTTATGTGGTGCGCTATTTCTACTTCTGTTGTTCCTGTACCTGATCCATATCTTCCATGTCTTGTGATTTCCATAAAGCTATTCACACCATCATCCATTTCACTTTCCACTTTCACTAACAACAATACCAGCATCAGCAATGAGCTGTATTTTATATCCTAACTGTCTTAACGTCTGCATTAAGTAATCAAATGATTTGAGGAGACATAAAAGCTAAAGGTGAAGCAATGAATTAAAATTTGTGATGCGTCCGGGAATCAAATTGAACCAGCACCAATGTCACTTGCATTCTAGCTTCTAAATAGTAATTTTTTATATTTTACCAGTTAGTCATTATTTTAAAGAACCGTGCAATTAATTTATGTCAGCCTCGTGCCGCTGCAACAACAAGTACCGACCGATTTGCTGGTGATTTTTACGACAAAACTGTCTACTGAATTCCTGTCAACAAACATATAATCATGTCAATCACATCCTTTAAAATAATGATCGATTGGTAAAATACAACAAAATCCTATTTAGAGGCTAGAATGCAGGTTCCATTTGAAGCAATTTTAGCTATTTCTCACCACCGAGAAAGTCTATAATCAATTCTCACACACATACGTGTACAATCTGTCGATAAACTTGACTCAGAGATTTTAGCCATCTGTGAAACGAACTATATTGGTTTATTTGTAGCTAAGTATTTTATTATTAACTCTTGCAGATTGTGTAGAGTAACAAAACGCTCAGAAATCGCCACGTGTTTGGAAATAAATATCCAAATATTTAGTTGATATTTCATTCTATAATCTGGTGCCACATGTCATTTCTAGCGATTTCTCACATCGAGGCAGGTGTAAGCTAGGATCTCTCACACGTGAAACTAGCGCTTTACAGCAAGCAAGACCATTACAATTAATGTAAAGTTAGAATATACTATTTCACCAAGCGTTCTGAACTTTCGAAAATAGGATAGATATTTATGGATGTTTGAATTGTTTCTTCCATTAAAGGCTAAACAGTAACTGAATACAACATTTGAAGTTTCTTTGTATGCTAGAACTACCTTAGAGATTTGACGATCGGTGAGTAAGAGGCATAATTAACGATTTTCCACTATCATATTTCGCAAACTATAAGATATAGAACAGCATAATTTGGGAATATAGGTAATTATTGGTCACCGAAAGTTCGAGTCTGTATCTGTATTCACAATGAAGGGAGTGTGTGTGATTGTGTGTGTGTTGGGGGAGGGGGCACTGCTTTTCCTCCATATAACACAGTTCATTTTTAGATACCTATATTCTTTTCAACATCGATGTATTCCTTTCTCCAGATAAGTTACAATAGTCTGAGTATCACCTCGAACAATCGAATCTGTACTCTACTTTTTCTTACGTTATTATACTTTCTTCCTGTGTCACTATTTTAAGTTAAATAACATACTTTAGATTTTCACTGTTACATATAATATGACTTGTGTTCTGTAGGCTTTATGTGAACAAAGTACTTCTCAGAGAGTTTCATGTAACAACCTTTGACGTCTGGATAGCAAATGCGTGTATTTGGATTATACTTATAGACTGCAGACTATCGATCTTTGATAGTAATGAATTTGACATTCGTTAGATGTAATCATAACCACTTTTCACTCTCTAAAGTGCTATGTACAGTCGATCGTATGTGAACAGGAAAGAATCCATCAGTGTACTGGATGCACCTACAGTTCAAGGTGGAATTGGAGCCACTTGTCATTTCTGACGACTCCTCACAGCGTAGAAACGTGACGGCTGGGGTAAAATGAAAATTTAATTAGGAGATATTTACTCGAGAGTCCAGCGCTTTACCACGAGACCATTTAAGTATAACACGGCAATTTCACTTCCAAGTTGGCATATATTCTGTCGTCAATCGAAAATGGGATTGATATTTACAGATGTTTAACTTTTTCCTTCCATTTCAGACTAAAAACTATCTAAATACGAAATTTGACATTTTAATGTCTGGTGTAAGTGCTTCCTAATTTTGGTGATCGGTGAGTGACAGAATGAGCTATTTTCGATAGCCAATATTTCGTAAATTATACGGCGTGGAATAGTATAATGTGGAAATATATCTATCAAGTGTCACGGAGATGATTAGGAAACTACAGAGGCAGACTCTGCAAGAGAGACGTTCTCTACGTGATACAGGTTTCTTTCAAAGTTCCAAATGTTTCAAATGTTTGTTAAGCTTATGGGACTTAACTACGGGGTCATCAGTCCCTAAACTTACAAACTACTTATCAACTACCTTATTCTAAGGACGACACAAATATCCATGCCCGAGGGGGGATTCGAACCCCCGACCGTAGTGGCCGTGCAGACCGTGACTGAAGCGCCTCAGTCTCCTCGGCCACCGCGGCCGGCTTCAAAGTTTCATGACGGTACGTTTCATGAGGAGCCAACCAATATATTGTTTTTTCCTATGTGCATCTCACGAAATGATCAGAATGATAAGATTAGGGAGATTAGGGTTCACAGGGAGGCATACATACGATCATTTTTCTCGCTAACACGACTGTAGTAAGATGAAGTGACAATGGTACTCAAATATACCTGCTTTCAACACCTTGAGGTGGCTTACGAAGTATAGAAGTAGATGTAAATATACGAGATGGAGGAGTTCGACAGAGAGAAAATGAGGTGATTGGTAGAGAAAGCGGAATTTGGAGTTGGGCAGACAGAGGGGTAGGAGGAAATGAACAGAGAGATGGGAAATGAGCACATGAACAGAGAGAAAGAAGGTAGCGGGGAGAATGGACAGAGAGAAGGAAAGAGATGGACTAACTTAAAACTGGTATAAATAAGTTCAGGAGATGTGACATCATATGCGTTGAAAACTGCCGTATTATGAATGATTTTTAAATTTATTTCTTCTTTGCAACTAAATGTATTCGCCACATCTTTTGGAAACGGTGTCTATTTATGTCACCGAGCGAGGTGGCGCAGTGGTAACGCACTGGACTCGCATTCGGGAGGATGGTGGTTCAAATCCACCTCCGGCCATCCAGATTTAGGTTTTCCGTGATTTCCCTAAATCACTCCAGGCATATGCCGGGATGGTTCCTTTCAAAGGGCACGGCCGATTTCCTTCCTCATCCTAACCCAAAAACTCCGAGCGTTAGCTCCGTCTCTAATGGCCAAGCTGTCGACGGGACGTTAAACCCTAAGCATCCATCATATTTATGTCAATGAATGTATCCACAAAATTATATCATTGTACGACTTACAGGTTAGGATATATGACGTTATACACACTGAGACCTTGCAATAAACTTAAACCACGTCGCTGTTCACCATAAAAGTTATCAGAGTTACGTAATTTTTCACGGATGGAGGAAGCAATGGACTGATGGGGTATAGGTGGAGCTCGGCAAAGAGACCAGGAGGTGATTGACCGACAAAGGGAAAGTTGGAGATGGGCAGAGAGAGTGATAGAAGGAGATAAACAGAAAGGGGAGAGATGAGAAGATGAACAGAGACAGAAATGGGAGACGAGGAGATGGACAGAAGGAGAGAGAAGAGGGGCAATGATATAAAAGAGAGATGGACTACTCCAAGACTGGAATCAATAACTACAGGGGCGACACCGGATTTTCAGCTAGTAAAACTTTAATAATCGGTACTTATCACCTGAGACAACAATCACAACTCGTAACCCATATAGCACGTGCTTCATTATAGCCTCTATATCTGCACATTCTGAGAACTGAGATGTCCGCTGCGTCAGAAACCTATGATCTGGACTCGATCAACAATGCACACCTATAATAAAATGCTCTTTATTTTCTGAAATGGTTACAGTACACATAATTCACCAATTCACCAAGAGACACGTTTTCTACAAATGTAGAAAATTCAGACACTGAACTGTAACTCGAATAGTTCGTTGTCAGCTGCAAAGAAAGGAAAAGTAAATATCTCGAGCACAAGGCTTGGTGTAAGTAAAACTTCTAACCGCCATTCCGTTCAAAGAATTCTACATTTCAAAGCCGCTTTATCAGTTTTGTAATAATATATGTACTAATTACAGGGCTAATCCAGCTCGTATTGTTTAATCTGTTGCTCAGTGACAGAAGAATTACTGGTTACAGTTATCACAAACAGAGTACACCTTGATGGATGCCTATCTTAACTGAGCTTAAACTAAACGAAATAGCTGTGTCAGGTGTATACTGGAATGATGGGGTGCCGAAGGAATAAGAATGTGGGCACTCTCGTACAGTTAGAGCGACTTGGGGGTGGGTGCAAGCAAGGCTCCGAGCGAGGGAAAAAGTCACATGGAGACAGAATTCGCGGCTATTGTGTTTCGGCGTTAGCGGGCCAAGGTGACGTATAGAAGGAGAGAATTTCGTGCCATTCGAAGGCAATTGAGTATGACGATTTCAAGGCGATCAATCGAGAGCACGTTTCTGGCAGTTCTGGAGTGCGTGAGGAGTTCACAGATGGGGTAATGGAATGAAGAGAGGAGAGGAACTTCGTGAGCAGTCGATGGCGGCCAAGCCTATCAAGATAGGTCGGCAGGTTGGAAACAGGTGAGTAGGTACTGTACAGAATGGCTAAAATAAGTAGTGTTTGTTAGTATTTGAGGAGGATTTAGGGCTAATACAAGGCATACATAACACTAAACTGCTTTAATTAGATAGGGCTATACGTGCCATGCGCAATGGGAGATAGAAGAAAATCCGTCTCCTAGCAGCATGTTAGGATACTGACCAGTAGTAAGGAGAAGGAGCACTCGTAGAGACCCTCTACAGATAAGTGTCTTATGATCGGATGAATGTTAGTGGTCAGTTTCTAGCCCTGAATCACCAGCTATGACACCACATCATCTCTAACGGTACGACGGGACGTTAAAAGATAATCTTTGCTACTTCCTCGTTCTAACGGTGTGGCACATGCGCCTCCGCTTCCTTGCACTAACCTGAACAGAATGCTTGGAACCTATTAGCTACTACTGTCGGGGGTTCGAATCCCCCCTCGGGCATGGATATTTGTGCCGTCCTTAGTATAAGGTAGTTGATAAACGTGTTTGAAGAGAGTCTGTTTCAACTTTGCTGTTGTGACTTATACATTGTACATTATAAACTCTCTGACAATCTACTGAGGTCGGGAGGAGAGAGTGAAAGTTAACAGAAGCTGTGAATACAATTCAAATGGTCAACTGTTTGTTAAGCTTATGGGACTTAAATGCGGAGTCATCAGTCCCTAAACTTACAGACTACTTACAAACTACCTTATACTAAAGACAACACAAACATCCATGCGCGAGGGGGGATTCGAACCCCCGACGGGGAACGGTCTCGCGCATCGCAGCATAGAGCCTCAATGCGCTAGGCCACTCCGCCGCGGCAAATACAAAACGCACCAGGGCATAAAATATATCAGATACATCAGAATACGAATATAGTATTATGCACGACAGAGTTACTGGTGTGGCGTAAATTAAGGTCTCGATGAAGTGGCGGAAATGAAAAAGAGTATTGTGTCAATTTGTATTTGTTCATTGTAGAACTAAGGTTCTCGTATGTGACCGAGTCTTTTTTTTTTTCCTAAATATTTTACGATTTTTCATATTGTGTTGGACTCATTAGCAACTTCATTGCTGGCTGATTTGCAATGGTTTAGCGTTACGGTAGCCGAAAGAGAGGCAGCAGTTTCTCACGGCAGAGGAGAAGCCGGTAGTGGCATATGACGTGAATCGTGCGTAGTGGGATGAAGAGAAGCCAAGCAGTTGGAATAGCCACTGCTGACGCGTGAGCAACAGGCGGGATGCACTGAAATATTGGAACACTGACCGCTGCTACCGTTCCGCGCAGCAGGGAGGCGGTGAGTCGCGTGCAACAGGCTTTGGCGTGAACTGAGCAACATTCATTTGGCTATTAGTAATACAACGCGACAATATATAGGTATACCGACTCTAGGAGTAGGCTGTTGATCATCAGCGCTGTATATTAATAGCTGTATAGTTATTAATTTAAACAAATTATGTAAAATACAAATAACAGTGTCCACTCCGAAGGGACACGGAAAGTTACGATCTGAAACAAAGTTTGGGCAAGGTCTATGCTGCGTGCTGAGTTTGGCAGTCGGTGACAAGACTCAGTCGCAGACTGTTCTGTTGTCAGCATGTTCTTGATTTTTCCTTGTAACTAACTTATTTATTTATCAAGAAACAAACTACCTGTAACGACTCAGAAATTTCCAACCAGCCCGCATTGCACCGTAAGTAGAAATTCAATGCACTACGAGAATCTGCGATGGGCAACATTTACGAGAGCTGCTACTGCTACTACTACTACTACTATTAGCTGGTCAATGAGTCTTATACAAGGAAGGATAAGCTCATCAATGCAAATCTCGGGCTAAATCTACACGGCCCCGTGTTTCGTTTTCTACTGACTCCCATCAATGAGCATAATAAAATGATAATATGGCATTTTTCGCCTGCAGATCCCAACTGGGACTGTTCGTCCGCCTAGTGCTAGTCTTTTTATCTGACGCCACATTGGCAACTCGCTTGTCCATGATGATGAGATGTCCGAAAACAGACACCATATCAGAAATGTTTCAATAGCCCCTGGCTACTATTTTTTTTCACTTATAGTGCACATGAGTTTGGAATCGTCATGCCAAATACGTTCTTAGTGAAACTTCTGGAACGAAACACATAAACGCTACATCTCAAGTTCATGCTAACGTAATAAGATGCAATTCTTTGTGAGCAAGGAACTATATTACGTTTCTTGTGGTGTGTAAAAGATCCTTAAAGATGGACTGATTGCTCATAAATTCCTATCACGAAGATGCATACTTAAATTAAATGTTAGTGTGTGTTTGTGACATATGCGAAAGGTAGGGATCTTATGAGGAATGGTGTGTAGTTTACCACCATAATGGCCGAAAGAACAGACACCACACACACACACACACACACACACACACACACACACACACACACACACACATATATATATATATATATATATATATACCTCTTACGGGAATTAGTACAAAGTGACTACGAGTTTGAGTTCTAGTGTGCAGGGTAAAGTTGCAAATTTGTATCTGACGGGAGGCGTGCTTCAGTAATTACGTGCAGGTGTGCTGATCGCTGTGTCCCCACTGGTGTAGGGGTAAGCGCAACTGCCTAGAAAGCAGGAGACCTAGGTTCGAGTCCTGGCTGGGTACACATTTTCAACTTTACCCATTCGCATTGAATGGCATAGATTCAGTGAATATGAATAGATAATAACTGCAGCATTAAAAGTGTCGTCTGTTCTTTCAGACATGTCTGAATGTTCAAATGTTAGTATAGCTTATGGGACTTAACTACGGGGTCATCAGTCCCTAAACTTACAAACTACTTATCAACTACCTTATACTAAAGACGGCACAAATATCCATGCCCGAGGGGGGATTCGAACCCCCGACCGTAGTGGCCGTGCAGATCGTGACTGGAGCGCCTCAGTCTCCTCGGCCATCGCGGCCGGCAAAGAAAAGTCACCATATATATCTACAGGAGAATGGAAAAGCTGGTAGAAGCTGACCTCGGGGAAGATCAGTTTGGATTCAGGAGGAACGTAGGAACCCGGGAGGCAATACTCACTTTACGTCTTATCTTAGAAGATAGATTAAGGAAAGGCAAACCTACATTTTTAGCTTTTGTAGCTTTAGAAAAAGCTTTTGACAATGTTGACTGGAATACACTCTTTCAAATTCTGAAGTCAGCAGGGATAAAATACAGGGAAAGGAGAGTTATTTACAACTTGTACAAAAACCAGACCGCAGTTATTAGACTCGAAGGGCATGAAAGGGAAGCATCAGTTGGGAAGGGAGTAAGACAGGGTTGTAGCCTTTCTCCGATGCTATTCAATTTGTACATCGAGCACGCTGTGAAGGAAAGCAAGGAAAAATTTGGAATAGGGATTAAAGTTCAGGGGGAAGCAAAAAAAACGTTGCGTTTTGCTGATGACATTGTAATTCTGTCCGAGACAACAAAGGACCTGGAAGAGCAGTTGAGTGGAATGGACAGTGTGTTGAAGAGAGCGTATAAAATGAACATTAACAAGAGCAAAACAAAAATAATGGAATGCGGTCTTAGAAAATCAGGTGATGCCGAAGGAATTAGATTAGGTAACGAAACAATGAAGGTGGTAGATGAGTTTTGTTACTTGGGTAGTAAAATAACATGCGATGGTCGCAGTACAGAGGATATAAAGTGCAGAATGGCAATGGGAAGAAAAGCATTTTTGTAAAAGAGAAATTTGCTAACATCGAATATTAATTTAAGTGTAAGGAAGTCTTTTCGGAAGACATTTGTGTGGAGTGTTGCCTTGTACGGGAGTGAAACATGGACGATAAGCAGTGCTGACAGGAAGAGGATAGAGGCTTTTGAAATGTGGTGCTACAGAAGAATGCTGAAGATTAGGTGGGTAGATCGCATAACTAATGAAGAGGTACTGAACAGAATTGGTGAGAAAAGGAATTTTTGGCACACCCTGACTAAAAGAAGGGATCGCTTGGTAGGACACATTCTTAGACATCGAGGAATCGTAAATTTAGCATTGGAGGGAAGTGTGTGGGGTAAAAATCGCAGAGGGAGACCAAGAGACGCGTATAGTAAGCAGATTCAAGTGGATGTGGGTTGTCGTTCTTATAAGGAGATGAAAAGGCTTGCTCAGAATAGAGTAGGGTGGAGAGCTGCCTCAATTGACCAGAAGTCTATGACAACACCTGGACTACACAAGGAATAAAGATAAAGATTTTGTCTAAGACAAAAAGGAAAATGTATATGTCAGCCAAAAATAGTTTCCATATTGTAAAATATTTAGGAAAGTAATTCAGACATCTAAACAAATTCACTAATAGACAGCTATATCAGGCAACAATATAAAAACAATATAGAATAAGAGGAGTCTTGTAGAACCAGAAAGGAGCAGATATTATTAAGAGTAGATGATAGATTAGTAACCAATGAGCATAGTGTGGCAAATTTATTTAACAAAAACTTTATACCTGTTACTGATTGTAACAGTCAGTAAATAATGCTCTTGAATGTATGAAACTAGCATTACAGATAACATCAAGTACATGAATGTGTCATTCACTTCACCACAACAAATGACTTCCACAATAAAATCTTTAAAACAAGTGCATATTGCTGGCTACTATGAAATATCAACAAAATTAATTAAGGAGTGTTCTTGTGATTTTAGTACAATTTTTTTTTATTTGTTTTAGCAATCTATTATAACTAAGACATTTAGTGATTGGTTAAAATAAGCGGAAATGAAACCTTCATTCAAGAAAGGAGATAAAGAGATACCATAAAACTACAGACCAATTTCACTTATGCCAGCATTCTCAAAAATTACTGAAAAGGTAATGTACAAGCAGTTTCTCAACCACATGACCTCAAAAAGCATATCGCCCAGATCACAGTTTGAATATCTGAAGGGGTCCAGTATTCGAGAAGGCTATTTGCACCTACAGTGAGACTGTACTTAATTCATTAGATAATAAATTATAAACAGCAGGTAAATTTCTGAAATATGACAAAAGCATTTGATTTTTCTTAAGCACAACTTCCTATTAAGTAAATTACAATTTATGGTGTCACAGGCAATGCTGAAAGGATACAAAGGGTATCAATGTAACTGACTAGTCAGCCATCAGTCATCATCAGACAAGGTAGAAATTAAGTGTGGTGTCCCACAAGGATCTGTCTTATGGCCCTTTCTTTTTCTTGTGTACATTAATGACCCCTCATCAGTTACTCCACTAGAATCAGAATTCGTTTTGTTTGCAGTTGATACAAGTATTCCAATTAATACCATGTCGAGCATAGTTCTAGAAAGGTTTACTGGTAATATTTTCATTAACATTAATAAATGGTTTAAAGCTAACTCTTTGACATTAAACTCGGAAAGACTCACTACATGCAGTTTAGAACATGTAAGAGGTTTCCATCCAGCATATACATAAAGTATAAAGAAGAACTGCAGAAATGACTAAACAATTTGTATTTGCAATTCGAGTGTTACCAGCCGTATGAAACATAAAAATAAAAAGGTTACATATTTTGCTTACTTTTATATCATAATGTCATATGGTAAAATATTTTGGCGTAACTTTTCAACTGAAACGGAAGTTTCCAGAGACCAAAAGCGTGTAATACGTATTATTTGTGGTTGTGAGGTAAATTCATGGACATCCTATAGGAGTCTCTTCAAAGAACTGGGTACACAAACTACTGTCTCTCAATATATTTATTCCTTAATGAAATTTGTTGTAAATAATATATCCCGTTTTCCAACAAATAAGTCAGTTCATGCATACAATTTTAGTAGTAACAAAAACGATCTACACAAGGACTTTAAAGCACTTACTTTCGTTCAAAAAGGGGGTCCACTATTCAGGAATGCACATTTTCAATAATATGCCATCCACCATACAATATTTAGCTTCAAATAAAGTTGATTTTAAGATGAGTCCGAAAGACTTACTTGTGGCCAACTTCTTCTACTCCACTAACGATTTTTAATGTATGGTATGTATCCATACAAATACAGTAGTATTATTATTTCAGCCTGTAGAAAAAAAAATAAAAGGAAAAATGAAAAAAAGAAAAACTGACATGAACGGCATCTTCGAGGATCTCCTCAATACGGATCTTTGGAACGAAAAGCTGATCCAATCTAAATGAATCTTTTATCAATTTCAGTTTGGAAAAATTGCGTTCCAATTCAGTTGCTGTTACAACAGCTTGTTAGAAACTGTTTGTCCGTGTATTTCCATATACAGTAAAAACAACATTTTTAAAACTTTTCATACACTGGAGAGAGCTGCGACTTCTTTTGCTCACAACGTTGGTTTGAAACTTAACATGATACTACGTCACGAGAAAGACAATGAAACAGAAGTCTTTTAATTGTCTTCCTACTGTTGTCATTTCGCATGACACCGCAGCATCGCATTGTTTGGTATCATCGGCCAAGGAATAATGCATGCTGCATTTTTGAAACGTTCCCCTCTGACGCATTAACTTTGAACTTCACAGCGTGTTTCTCATACATTTTGTCACGGTGTATATCATCAAACGGTCGGTCAAAATTTTCTAAAATGTTCAAATGTTTGTTAAGCTTATGGGACTTAACTACGGGATCATCAGTCCCTAAACTTACAAACTACTTATGAACTACCTTATACTAAAGACGGCACAAATATCCACGCCCGAGGGGGGATTCGAACCCCCAACCGTAGTGGCCGTGCAGACCGTGACTGAAGCGCCTCAGTCTCCTCGGCCACCGCGGCCGGCAAAATTTTCTATCTATTCACCTGTGCAGCAAATAAACGAAACATTTTTTTCTAACAATTCGAACATCGTTACGGATCTTAATGATTTTGCCGCATCACATACCAAATTACGAGTATAACTATGGAATTCACATGGCACAAATGAAGTGAGTACATTTAACTTCTTAATTCTGTTGTGAAAGCCTTTCTTCCCCTTCGTGTTCGCACCTTTATCGTAACCCTGTCATCTGCAGTCATCACTCAATGGTTTAAAATGCTTTCTCTGAGAGCAGCACCGGTAATCTACAAAATTGAGATAAAATTTTTCCAGACTAAAACATTCACTTTGCAGCAGAGAGTGCGCTGATATGAAAATTACTGGTAGATTAAAACTTTGTGCCGAAACAGGAATATGAACCTGGGACCTATGCCTTTCGCGGAAAGGCGTGTAGGGATAGTTCAGACGGCAGAGCGCTTTCCCGCGAAAGCTCAAGGTCCAACTTTCGTATACCGGTTCCAGCATACAATTTAAATCTGCCAGGAAGTTTCTACATCTACATGGGATACTCTGCAAATCACATTTAAGTGCCTGGCAGAGGGTTCATCGAACCACAATTATACTATTTATCTCCCATTCCATTCTCGAATAGCGCGCGGGAAGAAAGAACACCTAAATCTCTCTGTTCGAGCTCTGATTTCTCTTATTTTATTCTGATAATCATTTCTACCTATGTAAGTGGGAGTCAACAATATATTTTCGCATTCGGAGGAGAATGTTGGCGATTGGAGTTTCGCAAGTAACCCACGCCTCAGCGATAAGCGCCGTTGTTGTAATGATTCCCATCCCAGATCCTGTATCATTTCCGTAACGCTGTCTCCCCTGTATCGTGACAATACGAAACGAGCTGCCCTTCTTTGGACTCTTTCGATGTCCTCCGTCAAACCCACCTGATAAGGATCCCACACTGGGCTGCAATACTCCAAAAATGGACGGACAAGCGCAGTGTATGCAGTTTCTTTAGTAGTTCTGTTACATCTTTTAAGGATTCTGCCAATAAAACGCAGTCTCTGGTTCGCCTTTCCCACGATATTATCTACGTGTTCGTTCCAGTTTAAGTCTGAAGTAATAGTGATTCCTAGGTATTTTGTGGAGTTTACGGCGTTCACATTTGATTGATTTATGTTGTAAACAAAGTTTAACGGATTTCTTTTCGTACTCATGTGGACGACTTCACACTTCTCATTATTTAGAGTCAATTGCCAATTTTTACACCATACTGATATCTTATTCAGATCGTTCTGCAGTTGGTTTTGATCTTCAGATGATTTTACTAGACGGTAAATGACGGCGTCATCTGCAAACAACCTAAGAGAGCTACTTAGATTTTCCCCTAAATCGTTTATGTAAATAAGGAATAGCAGAGGACCAATAACACTACCTTGTGGAACGCCCGATATCACCTCTGTTTTAGTCGATGCCTTACCATCGATTACTACGAACTGTGTCCTCTCTGACAAGAAATCCCCTATCCAATTGCAAATTTGGGGCGATATACCATAACCACGCAATTTGATTAAAAGCCGCTTGTGAGGTACGGTGTCAAAAGCTTTCTGGAAATCAAGAAATACGGAATCGATTTGCGAACCCTTGTCGATAGCACCCATCACTTCGTGTGAATATAGAGCAGGTTGTGTTTCGCATGAAATCTAAATCCGTGTTGACCTTGGGTCAACAGATCGTTCTGTTCGAGATAATTCATAATATTTGAATACAGGATATGTTCCAAAACCCTGCTGCAAATTGACGTCAATGAAATAGGCCTGTAGTTTAGTGGGTTACTCCTACTGCCTTTCTTGAATATAGGTGTGACCTGTGCAACTTTCCAATCTTTTGGTACAGATCCTTCTATGAGAGAGCGGTTGTATATGACTGTTAAGTAAGGAGCTATCGCTTCAGCATAATCAGACAGAAATCTAATGGGTATACAATCCGGACCAGAAGACTTGTTCTTATTAAGTGATTTTAGTTGCTGCACTACTCCGATGATATCTACTTCTGTTACTCATTACGGCATCTGTTCGTAATTCGAAATCTGGAATATTGGTTTCGTCTTCTTTAGTGAATGAGTTTCTAAAAGCTAAGTTTAGTAACTCTGCTTTAGTAGCGCTGTCATCGGCAGGATCGCCATTACTATCACGTAGTGAAGGTATTGTTTGTGACTTTCCCCGAGTATATTTAACATATGACCAAAATCTCTTTGGGTTTTCAGTCAAATTACGAGAAAGAGTTTCGTTGTGATAAATGTTGTAGGCATCTCGCATTGTAATCCTCGCTAAATTTCGAGCTTCTGAGTACAATCGCAAATCCTGGGGATTTCGTGTTCGTTTAAATTTAGTATGCCTTTTCCTTTGCTTTTGCAACAGTGTCCTAACCTGTTTTGTGTACCAAGGGGGATCGCCTCCTTCTTTTATTAATTTATTAGGTATAAAACTTTCAATTGCTGTCGATACCACTTCTTTGAATTTGAGCCACATCTGGTCTACACCTACGTTTAGTGTTAGAAACGAGTGGAAGCTGTCTTTAAAGAAGCAATGTATTTTGTTTCTATCTGCTTTCCTGAACAAATATACTTTGCGTTTATTTTTGGTAACTTTGGGACTTTCGATATTCAATTTCGCTACTACAGCTCTGTGTTCACTAATACCTGTATCCGTTTTGATGCTCATTATGAGCTCAGGATTATTTGTTGCTAAGAGATCAAGTGTGTTTTCACATCCATTTACAATTCTAGTTGGCTCATGAACTAATTGTTCGAAGTAATTCTCAGAGAATGCGTTGAGTACAATTTCGGACGATGTTTTATGCCTACCTCCTGATTTGAAAATATAATTTCGCCAACAGATCGAGGGTAAATTAAAATCACCACCTACTATTATCGTGTGAGTCGGGTACGTTTTTGTAATTAGACTCAGGTTTTCTTTGAACCTTTCTGCTATTGTATCGTCAGAGTCGGGAGGCCGGTAAAAGGAACCGATTATTAACTTCTTACGATTTTCGGGTACAACCTCTACCCATAATAGCTCGCACGAACTATCAACTTCAACTTCGCTACATGAAATACTATTTTTGACGGCGACAAACACGCCCCCACCTATTTTCTTTAATCTATCCTTTCTGAATACCGTTAGATCTTTTGAAAATACTTCTTCTGAACTTATTTCCGGCTTGAGCCAACTTTCGCTGCCTATAATGATGTGTGTTTCGGTGCTTTCAAAAATGTTCAAATGTTTGTAAATCTATCGGACCAAACTGCGTGGTCATCAGTCCGTAGCTTACAAACTACTTAAACCTAGGTAAACTAACCTAAGGACAACACACACACCCATGCCCCAGGGAGGACTCGAACCTCCACGGCGAGCAACCGCGCGCTCCGCAGCGAGACGCTTTAGGCCGCTCGGCTACTCCACCGCGGCGGTGCTTTCTATTAACGCTTGCAGTTCTGGAACTTTCCCGACACAGCTACGACAATTTACAACTGTTATACCGATAGTTTCCGGATCTACATTTCTCCTGTGATCCACCTGAACCCTTTGAGATTGCCCATTTTCTATTTCCCCGAAGCTCTTTATCCTAAAAAACCGCCCAGTCCACGCCACACAGCCCCCTCTACCCGTGTAGCCGCTTCCTGCGTGTAGTGGACTCCTGACCTATTCAGCGGAACCCGGAAACCCACCACCCGATGGCGCAAGTCAAGGAATCTGCAGCCTACACCGTCGCAGAACCGTCTGAGCCTCTGATTCAGACCCTCCACTCGGCTCTGTATCAGAGGTCCACAGTCGGTCCTGTCAACTATGCTGCAGATGGTGAGCTCTGCTTTCATCTTGCAAGCAAGACTGACAGTCTTTACCACTTCAGTTAGCCGCTCGAAACCTGAGAGGATCTCTTCAGATCCGAAACGACACACATCATTGGTACCGACGTGAGCCACCACCTGCAGTTGGCTGCACCCCGTACCATTCATGGCATCCGGGAGGACCCGTTCCACATCTGGAATGACTCCACCCGGTATGCACACGGAGTGCACGTTGGCCTTCTTCCCCTCCTTGGCAGTCATCTCTCTAAGGGGCTCCATCACCCGCCTAACGTTGGAGCTCCCAACTACAAGTAAACCCACCCTCTGTGAAAGCCCGGATCTTGCAGGCTGGGTGGTGACAGGGTGAGAGACACCATCCGACTCAGGAACGTCGTCCTGAGCAGACAGCGCCTCAAACCTGTTCGCAAGACGAACCGGGGAGGCCTCACGATCGGTCCCCCGGAATGTCTTGCGCCTCCTGCCACGCACTGGAGCAACCTCCCACGCAACCACGGGTGGGATGTCTGCCTCACTGCTAGCAGTTTCAGGGCATGTCGCTGCCGCAGGCCGATCAGTGGAGTCGACGGGAGTCCGTTCGGTCCCCACCGCCGGCCAACAACAACGACGCCCATCGATCGCAGCTTCCAACTGTGCAACCGAGGTTAACACAGCTTTAAGCTGGGAGCGAAGTGTCACCAGCTCAGACTGCATCCGCACACAGCAGTCACAGTCCCTATTCATGATTACAGTGCCAACAAAAACAAAAACTACAGTCGCGATGCGTTCAAAGGAAAACTAAACTGTTCGTTAGAACGCGGATGTGAATCCAATACGCACGTCAGCTCAGTATAACTTTACAAATTGAGACGAGAAAGTGTAGACGAAACTCAAAATACTATATGTCGCTTCTAATCAGAAAACAAAGACAGACGACTGTCGCGACGCGATTCACACGGCGGAATAATACACTAACCAGATATTTAACGCGAATATGAATCAAACAAAAACGCGAGCACACAATAAATTTAATGCCCTCAAGGGAAAACGCACTGAAAAGTAAAAATATGTAGCTTCTAGAGAGAAGCCGGTTACACTTACAACTGATAAATTACTGCTACGCTACTGGAGAGGTGTGCTCTGGACGACGTCCGAAGTTTCAGATAATATACAGGGTGTCCCACGAAAGACGCCTACCACGCGTTCGCGGATCGCGCGGTACGGCTCCCGGCCGCTACCACCGCATCCACTGGCCACGGCAGCGCCCGATTCTCGGACTCTATTGTGCCGTGGGCGCATGCACTGAGTTAAAATCTAAGAAATATTGCCATCTGAGTAACCTAAGATTACCTTTATTTACAGTAGATGTTCAAAATGATTTTCCTCTATGGAAAGAGCGGTCTGACCTCTCTTGAACACATTTGCGAACACTCGACAAATTTCGGCTGCCGAAATCTGGGAAATGACTAGTCGAATCCTGTCCTCCAACTCTTCGAATGTATGGGGATTGCTTGCATACACCTTATCTTTTAACTTTCCCCAAAGATAAAAGTAGCAGGGATTTAGATCTGGAGAACGAGGAGACAAGTCAACTATCCTATCATCAAAGAAACTTCGTATTGCTGCCATAGAAGCATTGGCAATGTATGGTCTTGCATTGTCCTGTTTGAAATAACCGTACAGCTTTTCGTTGAGTGAAAGTTCTTGAAAAAATGGATGCAGGATATTGTTCACATACCTGGCAGAATTTATTGTTTTGCGAAAAAAGATTTGTCGAGTGTTCGCAAATGTGTTCGAGAGATGTGAGGCCGCTCTTTCCATAGAAACATCTACTGTAAATAAAGGTAAACTTATGTTACTCAGACGGTAATGTTTTTTAGACTTACAGTCCCAGAATTGGAAGCTGTCAAGGCCGGCGGATGCGGTGGCGGCGCCCGGGAGCTGTACTGCGCGATCCGCGGACTCCTGGCAGGCGTCTTTCGTGAGACACCCTGTATTTTACACTTAGGGCATCCTCCACTATTTCGGTGCATCTTAACGTTACATAAAGTAGTTCTTCACGACTTATGAGCTCACCCATTCTTTTAGAGGAAATAATGCACGAAACCAAGTTATTGAGTGGAGCACACAATATAGTGTTAGACATTGTATCATGTCCTTATTTCAGCTGAATATTTTCTTACAAACCCTGTCAATGTAAGCCATGTTCATGAACACATCATGCAAGTTCCAAAAGTCAAACATTCCATAAATACAGTATTTTCTTATACTATAAACAATGAGGACTGCTCAACGATGGAAGTCCGATGAATAATTGTTTTTCAACGATATTGTTTAAACTCAAGGGTATTATCGCTTAAAAATGGATACAAAACTCATGAAATCGCTGCGTCTAAAAGATGTTACCACTCATCAGATTAGCAAAGAGGATTTAATTACTGGAATGCGCTGTGAAAGCTAGCAATCACATATATATGACACATCTATGGGGAGGATACCCAGTACTGCTGCAAGCTCCTGCAGAAACTACGAATCAACAAGGGAAACTCGTTCAACAAATTGGCCCTCTTGCTAAGGTGTTGGGATAAGGAAGTTAGGCCACAGTTTGGTAACTAAAGATATCCTGTCAGCGTGATTAGGAGAGGACGCACATTACATGATATTTTGACTTTGGTATGAATTAAACGCGAAAAGTGCGCGAGAACATCCACCTCATCTACCTGGTTTCTACTCTCACTCCACATTCTGGGAGTAGCAGAAGGGTAACACTTAGGCAAGCAGTGAGTTCTACTAGAAGAAAGCCACCAAGAAACAGCGCGAACGTTTCTACGACATTCAAGGCTTGACGGTATGGGGATAAAACAAGGAACACGTAAGACCATCGTCAAACCTGGATGAGGAAACAACTTCCGTTCTACCGAAATATTTGAAATTTGCTCTAGTTCCAAGGATCTTACTAAAACATGTCATCATCAGCCACGTCTAGCAAGCCGTATGTGAACTGTCTTCGGAGGCCGCTGAGGAAATGAGGAGGGTGACTCGCTTGGTGCTTGAGAAAGCAGCAACGACGAAGATCGATATTTCATTAGTAGAATACAATGCGCTACTTGCTCTTCGCGATGACAATGATGTATTAATCCTAGCAACAGGTAAAAGGAAAAAAAATATCATTTTTTAATGTCCCGTCAACAGCGTCGACATCAAAGATGTTGTGCAACCAATGTTTTTAAATGGATGGGGAAGGAAATCGGCTGACACTTTCCAAGAAACCATCCCGGAATTTCCCTAGGTGAGGTAGGGAAAACACAGGCGCAGTTAAAGGCAATTCGATAGTGAGATCAGAAGATTACAGGCGAAAGGTCGACACTATATTGCCAGATTCGGTATACAACAATGGGGGAAGGATGCGACTTCCGTTAAACATAATAAAACAATCAATTCTCTCAACCGGTCGGTATTTGACAGAATACCATCTGAGAGCTACTTTACCCTTCGACAACGGCCTCCTGAATAAACATAATCAGAATGCTCCATTGAATTCAATATTGCCATACCATACACTAGCTGGCATATGGGATAGCCAAGAATCTACAGCCGGTGCTAAAGCTATTCTTGGCTCTCTGCCCACACTGTGTCAAGTATTCACTGAATTTGTTAAGGACCTAGTAATCACCTTTTCATGTCCAATCCCCTTTCATCCAGGTGCTGTTGCATGATTCCTTAGTTCGACCTGAGGACTTTTCTATGAAGATATAACCAATCGGAAAACACCCGGTGGAAATTTTTATTACCAATAGCTGGAGATGCCACAGATTTCCACTTATCTCAAGTTATCATCAACTTTTATATGGAACATTTCGAATATGCAGCACCGAACAGCGATCATCTTAAACCAAAGACATTACACAGATACATACACACATGAAAAAAGTATGGCATCATCTTGGTTCCAAGGTCTCCTGAATACTGATGTTGAATGTGTATAGTGCGTCAAGAATCTATTTCCTTGCTGTCACTCAACCCGCACAATGGTTTAAACAACAAGGCATGAGCAGTGCCAATGTTCAAAGGTTTGTGAAGTCATGGGACCTAACTGCAGTGGTCATCGATCCCCAAACTTACAGACTACTCAAATTAACTTATCCTAAGAACAACACATACACACGTGCCCGAGGGAGGACTGAAACCTCCGAAGGCGAACGGACGCGCGCACCGCAGCAATGCCGCGGTTTATGTGTATGTACGATTTTCTTTTTAAATTACTACATTAATAAGTCAGGGTTACGTGGCATCTTGAATGATGACAATCGGATGAACTCCCTCCCCTATCAGTGTACGGATAGAGTTTCTACAAGATATCAATTTTATTACGTCTTCAGCAAATATATTTTAATAACTGTAGACATGACATTGTCGGTAGAGAAGTGGCAGGTAGTATTTTTTCCTTTCTCACTTAGTTTCGATAATTTATTAATCCCTAATGTTATTCTATAGAGACTACATTTTGGCCGGCCGCGGTGGCCGAGGGGACTGAGGCGCTCCAGTCACGGTCTGCACGGCCACTACGGTCGGGCGTTCGAATCCCCCCTCGGGCATGGATATTTGTGCCGTCCTTAGTCTTAGCTAGTTCATAAGTAGTTTGTAAGCTTAGGGACTGATGACCCCGTAGTTAAGTCCCATAAGTTCTACAAACATTTGAACATTTTTGACTACATTTTGTTTCCGCCTCTCTTTCCATAGCTCAGTTAAAACGTAAGAGTTTTATTTTACATGGAACAACATGGTTCACAAAATATTACTAGCGTAATATACTCCCAAAATGAATTGAATTCTGTTTATTTTTCTTTTGTATCTATGGTCAATAACTCTGTAATAACGCTCGTAATATCTATAGCTTCAATGTTTCGAATTTCCTAATACGGAACATTACGAAACATAGACGTATGGTAGCCGGACTCTTGTTACTTGCACGACTCTGCAATTTATTCCTTCAGAGTTGCCGCTCAGATGGCATACCTGGGAAGTGTGACGTCACGTGAGGAGGGAAGGCCCGCGGGCCAGCAAGCAGGCCGCTGGACGGTTTTGTGGCAGGCCCGGACTTACGGGACTTACCGCGTCCCCACTTGAAGAAGACAAGAATGCATCAGCCCTCTCTTAGGTGCTTACATAAAAGGCGCCTAAAAACAGCACTCGCTACCAGATGGTGCAGCTCTTCCAGTTCGTGCTTAGAGCTTCCATCTTCGCCCGGCTCTGTAGGACAACGATCGCCTTCGTCATCTGAGATAGTTACGTTGCGAGGGGCCAACGCAGATAAAAAGCTGTATATTGTACACAGTTAGCTACATACAGTTTATGCTTTATGGACGTTTGTTTGCAAGGAAGGATTATCCATATTAGGTTCGATCTTAATAAAAAAAGTTTATTCACTTTTAGTGCTGTGTCTGCTACCCATCCGGTTAACCGCGCGGCTTAAGGACGTGGAGGTATGCGCGCCACGGCTCAAATCCACGAGACGTATTAACGACACGTGGCAGTCTGCCGGCTAGCGTGGATGTTGGTTTTAGGCGGTTTCCTACATCCCACCAGGTGAATACTAGGGTGGCAACAAAGACTCGCCTCTGTTACACGATTTGCAAACTTTTAAAAGAACTTTGACCCCTTTCACATATATAACACTAAACGCAGACAATTTGGCTACACGCAGATGGGGTTATGGTGTAGCTACAGTAGGGGCACCTGGGAACTCACTCTCCCCCCCCCCTGTCCAAAATTAAATCATAGTTAACCGGACTTCCTCTATGCTAGCCGGACAAAGGCGGAACGAAAATAAAGAAGTGTGCTGTGTCTACTGATTCCGTGTTTCTCTAACGTGACTATTCATTGCAGTGAAGGAAGATTGTTGGAAAAGTCAAGTTTATTGTGAAGTGTTGCACATATCCTACTGCCCTTCAACATTACCGCCATAACACATACTCCGTCTGTCAGTAAGGGAACGAAATAGAAGCCTTAATATTTCAATCGTAATATCGCATTCTGCTTTGATGATTTGATTCCGAAGACCTAGCAGACCGCCGGCCTCGGTGGCCGAGGGGACTGAGGCGCTTCAGTCACGGTCTGCACGGCCACTAAGGTCGGGGGTTCGAATCCCCCCTCGGGCATGGATATTTGCGCCGTCCTTAGTTGTAGGTAGTTCATAAGTAGTTTGTAAGTTTAGGGACTGATGACCCCGTAGTTAACTCCCTTAAGCTTAACAAACATTTGAACATTTGAACCTAGCAGACCGTTCACTTCGCTAACGTACACGAGGGACTTCATATACTCCCGCACAAAAATTTCTTAAGGAGTAACGGTCTGTAAACGCGAAGCCCACATACGAGGTGATCCTGTGCCTGTCCATCTTCCTGGAAAGTTTCTGCTCGCGTAATCAGGAACAATGGGTGCAAAATGTGGACACGCACCATCTTGCAGAAACACAACTGGCCGCGGTGGAGTAGTCGAGCGGTCTAAGGCGTCTCGCTGCGGAGCGCGCTGTTGCTTCGCGTCGGAGGTTCGATTCCTCCCTGGGGTATGGGTGTGTGTGTGTGTTTGTCCTTAGGTTAGTTTACCTAGGTTTAAGTTGTTTGTAAGTTATGGACCGGACTGATGACCACGCAGTTTGGTCCGATAGATTTACAAACGTTTGAACATTTGAAACACAATAATTTCCCGTATGCCATAATCATGTAGCTGCCTTTCAAGGATCAGTTTTAACATGTCGAGGTAGGTGTTACGTGTTCTTGCCTTTTTTCGTACCCAGCCAAAGATTTACCTTTGGTGAATGACGTTCCCACTCCGATATCTCATGTTGTACTCCATATGACAATAATCGACTATAGTGTCTGTGTTCTTTTGCTCAAACGTGGATTGTTACTTCGTCGGGAAATACAACATTGTCCAATAAATTCACTTTCTCTGCAGATCCAAGGAGGTTATAGCACCTTGCCCGAAGTCAGGCGAATTCTTCGTCCTCAAGATGGTACAGAACCTAAATGTGATAACGACATTTTCGTAGAGCGAAGCGCACGATATTCAACATTGTGTTCAGAGGGATATTCAGTTCCCTACTGTGGCGTCGAGTTGATTCCTTCGCACTGCTGTCGCTGGCAGTTTGTACCTGCTGCACTCTTTCTGCCGATATGCGAGATAGTCTATGACATATCTCATTACACACACAATTTTGTTTACAAGAGGATCAAAGTGATCGCGCTGGTTTCTGGAAGTAATGGCTAAATATCTTTCCGGCGTCTTCTTATGACAATACGCTAATCCGCGCACAAACAATGGTAATCCGTTATTCTGTGCCAAACATATTGCACGACAGTACCAGTATCTGCAGGGAAAAGAGAAACAAATTAGCGCTTTCATGAACATGTTGTAGTGACTTTAGAAAAGGGCGAAGGAAGTAAGGTAAGGATAGGATTTAACGTTGCGTCGAAATCGTGGTTATTAGAGGCAGAGCACATGCTCTTATAGATTTTGTCAGGGGTAGGAAAGGAAATCGGCCATGGAGTGATTTAGGGAAACCACGAAAAACCTAAGTCGGGTTGGCTGGAGGCGGGTTTGAAACGCCTTCCTCCCAAATACGAGGCGAGTGTCTTATCACTGCGCCACCTCGCACACTTATGATTTTCGAGGCACCGTGTACTATCTGTCCTGTGCCCAGCTCGTTAATGCTCGTGACGCCCTTCCTACAATGGAACTGTAGTGCACAGCTTTTGGTCACCTCAGTACTCTACAGTGAATGACGACGAGTAGTCACTGGCGAAGAAGCTACTCTGAAAAAAATTATGAAGATAACACATTAAAATAACCGTGCTTGGGATTGTTCCCGAACATTTATGTTGCGTATCTCGGCACCAGAATTTAGTTGTTTCATTGTTTTACTAGGATTTGTCACTTGGGATTAACATGCCTACGTAAAATGTGTCATCTGCCCCAGCGGTCCCGCCTGTGCGATCGTATATGCAAAGCAAATATTTCTGCCTTCCCAGTAGCAGCACCAAGCGATCCCGCTCACACGAATTAATTTTGGCATCACCTATCATAAGAAGTAAAAATTTACATGTCAGCCTGTATGTGTACCGGTAGAAGTCCGTCACCATTATACTGATTGATAGTCAGTTGACCAAATTACTAATTTAAAAAAAAATCAAAACGTATTTGTCACTGCCAATCTGGATCTTGGACGCCCTACAGTCTACACCATGCAAGTTATGTAGTAGACGACACAAAAGCAGTTCCTCGTTGGAAAAAGTATCAGCAAGTTTTCCCACATAGCATACAAAGCGTTTTCCTCTTACATTCTGTGTAAGACATTTTTATTTAAGGTACAACAGAGATGTATGATTTTTGAAACAATAAGGCCTCATCTGAAAGTTTCTTTGAGTCATCACGGACTACGTCACTTGTTCCGACCATAACAAATTTACGTAAGAGCTCTGGACAATTTGTTTATGATTTGGAGCTCCAGTGTTAGGCGGGTGATGGACCCCTGTAGGTAATTAGCAGACATATATATATATATATATATATATATATATATATATATATATATATAGGGTGTTTAACTAAGTTTGTTTGCCTCTGTAACTTATAAAATAATAGGTGACGGGAAATTTTGCGGTAGGTCAACACAAGAAATGTTACACTTTCTGCAGAGCTATGAACATAGTTTATTGTATCATTTTCCAAAGAGTTACAGCACAAAGATATAATTTTTTTTAAATGGAACAATAGTTTTTTCTATCGTGCATTGGATTCGTTGAAACCAGCTGCGTGCAAATCAATTTAAACTACATTCCTATCACTGTTAGTTTGGGAGCTACAAGCCTTCAAAGTTTAGGGGGCGGAGGCTACGACAGCGTATCTGACTGGCTGGTGGTCATGAGACAGTGGGCCGTGCCCCAGAGGATAGTCACTCGGCCAGGAACTTTGAAGGGTTGTAGCTCCCAAACTAACAGTGATAGGAATGTAGTTTAAATTGATTTGGACGCAGCTGGTTTCAACGAATCCAATGCAAGATAGAATAAAAGCATTGTTCCATTTAAAAAATTATATCTTTGTGCTGTACCTCTTTGGAAAATGATACAATAAACTATGTTCATAGCTCCGCAGAAAGTGTAACATTTCTTGTGTTGACCTACCGCATTAAAATTTCCCGTCAACTATTATTTTATAAGTTACAGAGGCAAACACGTATATATATATATATATATATATATATTATCCTCAGTGTCTTATACGAGATGTAGTGGGAGCTCTGCGGAAGCGGCTGATCGTACTGGTTGCAACCGGCTCCAAATTCATATGTTCAAATATTGTTAAATTGAAGGGATTGTCTGCTGCGGTTGTCAGTCCCTAGTACTTAAATTAACTTATGCTAAGGACAACACACACACACACACCCAAGACCGAGGAAGGACTTGAACCTCCGACGGCGAGTAACGGCTGAGGTTGAAGCTTGCTGCCTAGTGTCAGATGCCATCTTCGGTTCCTGTAGACAGCTGGCTGATTGGTGAAGAGGTCTGCGCTGAAAGCGGAGCTTTCGTTTCGTACCCAAAACAAGCAGCAACACTCAATACTGATTTCATCATATTCCTCACCTCACATGAGCTTTGAATCTTCTAATGTGTGTATAAAGTGGTATCTCCTAAATAAATGTGGACATGATATCTTCTGTCCTAGTTGGTGCTGCATTCTGGATGGCGCGCAGTGTACATTTATTTGGCAAATATATCCAGTTGGTTTATTACAGTCTTAAATGTTATGTAAGCTGTAGAATGTATAATATAAAAGAGAATATTCATTTATAAACAGTTTGTGAAGGTTTGAGAGAGAGAAGCAGTGCGTGATTCGGAGATATTGACTAATTGATGTTGAACTCAGAGACAAAGAGTGTTAACCTTTGGTCAGTAATGTCTCTGTATGTTGGTGTTGTAGTATGATCTCTTCAACTGATGAAATGTAGCTGAACGTGTCGTAAATAACGTAGTATGCAAGTATAACAAAACGGATTAATTCCTGAAAAGTGCATTTGAAGCACTGTCAGAGGGAGGGAAGAGCCAGCCTATCACCTGCTTCTGCACCTGTACGTCCAACAACATAGATGTTTTAATGACCACTTTAAAACCATAGTCAAATTACAACTATGAAACACTGCAACTAAATGAAAGTAATGTTTGTTGCCTTATGTGAAATTATTACACTGAATGGTACACCAAAAAATTGTTGCATCACTACGATTCTATATCTTCACGACCCTTTACATAAAAATGGAATAGAGATATAAAAAAAATATCAGTTTCCATTATCTCTCATGAAAACAGCCATTGACAAGTTTACGACAAAAATCCTAGACATTCTGAATTTGTGTTCCAGATTGCAGCGTACACCAGTACACCAAATAACCCGGTAACATGTCCTGCAGCAGTGATGCCAACCTGTATTCATCTTGTCATACTGACCAGGATGTCATCCATCAATGGCCTGTAGACCATATTTTATTCCTACATAACGACGATTCGGCGTAGATCTCTCAGACTGGACGATACGGAAATGGCCGTACGGTCTAAGGCGCCTTGCTACTGACTGCGCGGCCTCTCCACCTTGAAGGTCAGAGCCTTCCCTCGTGAACCGTTGGTTCGCTACGTTAATATTGGCCGCCGTAACTGTGGTTACTAGCGTCGTAAGCAGCGCACTTCGTCAGCAGCGCCCGTGCCTCCCCTCGCGGGCCAGTTGCGGTTTGACAGTTGCGAACGACTCTTCCTCCTCCTGCTTGAGCCGGTGCCTAGAGAGTTGGACCACTTGGACCATGGGCCGGCTCATTGGCGGTTTGGCGTGAGGAATGTCGGCGAATCTGTCTTGGAAATTTGAGAGTTAAGTTCGAGTCCACCTGTTTGTTTGGTGAGTCGCTGTTGTACCAGTGGTTGCCGTTTTGCGTTGCGTTTGAAATTTAATTGGTACTGACGTGTGTGCTATCTTGTTTATGTCTTGCAGAGCACGGACAAAGACTGCAATTAGTTGGAGCTATGGACAAGCCACCCTTGAACTATTTAAGAGATTGAGAGAGATATTTAAGAAATTGTATCCTGTCTCTTTAAATTTGAACGCCGTGTTACCCTTTAAATTGCTGGTTTACTATAAGTGATCACGTCAGCCCAAGAGCCAACATATTACTTGTCATCTTTTAGCGGTTGTAGCTCTGATCGTACATCTGAATGTTGTATGAAATCTATTTTATTTAATAAATTGTAAGGTCATGGTTACACAGATAGATTGTACCAGTTTTTAAAGTATGGCTAGTAAGTGAAATTTTTTCCTTGCCTGTTAAAAGGCAGTATTTCATCCCTTGTGATTTTGAGATTTTATTGCTCGCCTATTATACACCTAATTATACCAGGTTCAGGTTTACGAGCTTAATTGTGATTCTGTTTGAAGTTTTAGTTTTACCTTCCTGTTTCAAAGACTATATCGTATCTTTGCAGAACGACATATTGACCATAGCTGTTTATTTTTTTCAGTGCTACCGGTTTCGGTCAGTTTACCATTATCAAGCGTTAGCAGAGATTAGCTAATTGCTTAACATGTCGTAATACAAGAATTCAAAATTGTAACATAAGTATCCATTGTCATTGCTCTAGTCATTGATATTACCACAGTGGCTGACTGCTACCTGAAGCTACCTAGCTAATCTCTGCTAACGCTTGATAATAGTAAATTGACCGAAACTAAACAGCTATAGTCAATATGTCGTTCTGCAATTATCTCAAAACTGTTATGCTCCACCTGTTCACCTTTCTATATCGTATCTATTTGTTAAAATATAATTCTAGTTTTAAAATTGGGTCTAGCTGGATTTATATTAATTGTTATAAGCTGAGTCCGTTCTGCCTTTAAGGTTACCTGGCCTCTCACTTAATGAATTATGTTATCTTAAAGCAGGCCGTTAAATATTTTCCTGATTTTATGACAATTTGTATTTTCTTTAGTGTAAAGTCCGTTTTGGGTATTCTTGTTGTTTTAATCGCTATATTTGGGGTCTAATTATTATTTATGTTATGTTTATTTATTTATTACCTTAAATGCTTAGTCACGTAGAATACTTGTTGTAGCTGTGACAAATTACTTGTATCTTTTGTGCTATAAAATGTGGCAACTTGCCGTAGCGTAATCTGTACCTTTTAAAATTGTGGTAAATTTTCAAATGTTCATTCTCTAATCTTAACAACATTAATTATTGTAAAGTGATTCTTTAGAATGAGCCGCTAAGCCCTTCAGGTTTTCGGCTTTGCTTTTCCTTAATTTGTTCATCATGTTCTTACTATTGCAATAATATCAAGATTCATCTAATATCCAAATTCTAATCTAATAAAGCCAACAGCCTTAGTATGTGTGTTCTGTTAAATTAAATAAAGTTTTTCATTCGCTGATTTTCAAATTGCTGTCTGGCATAATCTATGCTTCGATTCCATTTCCTCTTCCCTTTAAACGAATTTCTCAGGCCAACCTAATCGTACCTAAAGGTTTTTCTAAGCATAAGTAAGTTTTTGTAGTTTGTACGTCTAGGGATCGACGACTTCAGCAGTTTGGTCTCATAGATTTACAAACATCTTTTTATCTCTGATTGGTTGGTGGGTGGAGTCGACCAAAAAGAGCCCTTTCCATTGTATCTCAGGCATTGTTCGCTTCATGTATGAAGACCATGGTGGCCATTATAATCTTGCGATGTCGTTATCATGAAGGAATGCATTCACAACGTCTACATAAAAGTCTCGAGAATTGTCTCCCATTAAGACGAAATTCCTACCGAAATGTTGCCGATGTGGTTGCACTATAATCCAGAGGAAGTCATCCCTGTACGGTGTTGTTTCCTTGTTTGCCTTTTACGACCACCAGTGACCTACAGTGACCACACAACATACAACCCCAAAAACATCAGGGAACTGTTACCTTGCCACACTCGCTAGACGGCGTGTGTAAGACGTCCAGGTTGACCGATCTGCCTCCAGAAACGTCTGTTACGAATGCCTGATTGAAGACAGATGGTAGTCTCATCTGTGAATAGAACTTGATGCCAATTCTCACGAGTCCATAGAGTATGCTTTTGGGCCCATCTGTACCGTGCTGAATGGTTTCTAGGTGTCAAAGCTGGGACTCGCCATAGACTTCGGAACTGAAGTACCATGTAATGCAGCCTATTGTGGTAAGTCATACATTCCATAAATTCACTGCATATATATATTTGTTTAAATCATTTACCAGTATTTCGTCATATTATGTAGCTCGATGCCAACGAGAAAGACAGGCCGTCAAGCCACGTCGTCAGAGAAGGCTTGAGTCAGAGCGATCGCTACCTAACGGGCTGGCCGCTGGGGCATAGCCCCACTATCTCTTATCGGTCAATCACACTGTTAGCGACTGCGTTGTCTGAAGCTTTTTCTGATGACGTGGCCTGTCTTCCTCGTCGGCCTCGATGTGACTTCATTCAATTGTTTCACTACCAAAACTGTATGTATGTGCATTATACACTGCTCAAAAGAATTAGCGGATCAGGTGAGACATTATACAAAATATTCATATTTTGTACGTATAATATTCAAATATTGGTTACGATTGTAATTTATATGGGTTTTATTACCATATTTTGCTGTTTCAACTCTTTACTTGACATTTGCATGGCGTTTACTTAGACCGAGACACCGTGGGCCACCATAACAATGAAAAAGTCATTCTCGTTGTCCTCTAATATGGTGTGTGATCATCTCGGACGGCCAGTACAGTTGCACACCTTCGTGGCATGGACAGTATGAGGTTATCAATCAGCTCTTGGGGGATATTTGGCCATTCTTCCATAAGTGCTATATCCAGCTCTGCAACCGTTGTGGGAGGTGCTGGTCTGGCTGCAATGGGTCTACCAAGTGTATCCCAGGCATGCTCAATCGGGTTTAAGTGCGATCAACAAGCTGGATACTCCATTTGTTCAGATCTCTCAGCTTCAAGCACGTTGTCTCTGTCGGGACGAGCGTTATCGTCCACCAGAAAGAACCAGTTCCTACGGCACCAGCGTAGAGCACAACAAAAGATCGAAGAATGTCGTCTCTATACCTCTGCGCAGTGAAACAGATATTATGAACGACATAGTGTTTCATACGCCCGACAATACTGACATGAGTAGGATTCTTCCGAGTTCCACGTTCTCTCCAGATGAGTAAACGACGATTTTCGGGCTGAACAGAAACTCTTGACTCACCTGTGAACAGAACCCGTCGCCATTCTTCACGAAGCCAATCCTGATGTTCCTCCGGCCAGTTTATGCGGGCTAAACAGTGTCGTAGTTTTAATGGGACACACACTATAGGCAACCGTGCGTAGAGTCCACACTCCCGAAGGCGATTTCGCACTGTTTGTGTTGATATTGCACATCCTGTTGCTGCCAGGATGGTATGTTGGAGTTGAGTTCCATACAGCGTCCTGTCTCTACGGGCCGTTAACCGGAGATAACGGTTATTTTTTAATGGAATTACCCGTGGACGAACAGGGCCTTGCGTTCTTTTAACGGTTCATGTTCTGTGAAATCGCCTCCAGCTCATGGGAATTACACTCTGGGATGCTCTAATAGCGAGAGCCACCTCCCTCTGTGTCTTTCCCGATTCCAACCTCCCTATGGCTATCCGTGCCATGGATTCGGGTAAATCACGTTGTTGTTGCACTGCACTACTTGATCACGACACTATTTGATCCCAATTCCTTGTGTAATCCGTTTGGTAGGGTAAACACAAGTAAACACCAACACCCGTTGCAGCAACTTTCTGTTATTACCGCTATCTCGGTTGCCGTAATTTTTAGGTCATTCTGCCGATGACAATACTTCAGAATCTAGACACGTCAACTGATCCCCTAATTGTTTAGACCAGCATAGGTTTGTAAATTTGTGTCGTAAGACGACGTTAAGTATTCGATCAGCCCAGGGTCAATATCACTTAAATATCGTAGTGGTTTAAATAGTAAAATCCGACGGCCACGTTAAAAGATTCATTGTATTTTCACATAATCCTTCCACATACTCTGTCCTATGTTGTTGCACGGGAATGGCCGTGCAAACTAAGACGCCTTGCTAAAGAGTGCGTGGTTGCTCCCTGTCAGGGGTTCGAGTACTCCCTGGGGCATGAATGTGTGTGTGGTCCTTAGGATAAACCAGTGTAAGAAGTCTATCAGTCTGGGGACTGACGATCACTGCAGTTTGGTCCCATAGCTTTACAAATATTTGTATATTCTGCCCTCAGTTTGCCCTTATCGGTTGTTATTGTACGTGATCTGTTCAATACTTTCCGCTCTTACTGCCATCCCTATGCATTTAGACGAATTAAAGTTCGCCGGTCGCGGTGGGCTCCAGTCACGGTCAACACGGCCACTACGGTCGGGGGTTCGAATCCCCCCGCGGGCATGGATATTTGTGCCGTCTTTAGTCTTAGCTAGTTCATAAGTACTTTGTAAGCTTAGGGACTGATGACCCCGTAGTTAAGTCCCATAAGGTGTACAAACATTTGAACATTTTTTGAACGAATTAAAGTTCTCAAGCTGTTCAGTAATAATTTTGTAGTCAAACAGCATCAGATCTTCCTCATTCGTGGAACCGTCATCTTACATTTATGAGCGTAAAACCTGCTGAACAGTTGGTAATCCAACTGGAATATTTTGTTTGTTTCCTTTATGAAGTATTTTCTGCAATTCTTGTAGGTTGTGCATACCCATCGAATTGGCGCAGTAATTGACAGACTGGAGTTGCAGTCAGGATGACGGTGGTTCAGAACCGTTTCCCGTAATCCAGGTTTAAGTTTACCGTGATTTTCCTAAACAGGTCGGTGCATACGCGTGGAAGATTTCTTTGAAAGGACACAGCCAATTTTCTTTCCATTACACAAAAAACAATCTGAGCTTCTGTTCCGACTCCAATGACTATGATCTCCTAGGCACCTTAAACCCTCATCATCCTTCTTTCGTATCTTTAGATTGTACGACTACGGTACTTCCTGTACAAAACCTCGCATTCGCAAGGACGGTAGATCGAATCCACCTCCGGCCATCCTGATTTAAGTTTTTCCGTGATTTCCCTAAATCACTCCAGGCAAATACCTGGATGGTTCCTTTGAAAGGGCACGGCCAATTTCCTTCCACGTCCTTACCCAAACACTCCGAGCGTAAGCTCCGTCTCTAATGACCAGGCTGTCGACGGGACGTTAAACTCCAAGCTTCCTTCCTTCCTGTGCAAAACTACATATTCGATGAACTATTTCATATTGCTGGTAATACCGTCTTGAAAATCGGTTATGTACGAGGCGCGTCCAGAAAGTAAGTTCCGTTTCAATTTATCTCTGCTGCAGCGCTGCGATTGCAGTTCCGCACATGCGCTGTAGACGATGTGTATCAAGGAGAAGAACGTGCGCCATTTGGAGATCGCTGTCAGTTACGTACGCTTTGTTGTGCTTGTTTGAAATGTCGGCGTTGATTGAAAATCCCGCCGCCTGTGATATCAAGTCGGTGATTCGGTTTCTGAATGCGAGGAAAGTGAAACTAAGTGAAATTTATCGGCAAATTTGCGATGTTTACGGACCAAATGCGATGAGTGATTCGATGGTGATAAGATGGGTCCGACAGTTCAATGGCGGGCGTAGTGATGTGCACGATGAAGAACGAAGTGGGCGTCCACCTTTGGTTACAGAACTGGTTCACGCGATTGATGACAAGATCCAGGAAAACCGTAGGTTTACAATTAGTGCTCTCGCTGTGGACTTCCCCCAAATTTCACGATCACTGATGCATGAAATTGTTACCAAACAAAGCAGATGCTTATTGCGAGACATTGCGCCGTGCAATTCTGAATAAGCGCCGGGAACTGCTGTCAAAAGGTGTTGTTTTGCTTCACAACAACGCACGACCACACACTGCAAATGTGACGAAAAACATCCTACAGGGATTTGGCTGGGATGTGTTTGACCATCCTCCGTACAGCCCTGACCTCGCTCCTAGCGACTTTCATCTGTTCTTTACATCTCAAATCTTTCCTTGGCGGTCATCACTTCGCCAATGACGACGAGCTGAAAGAAACTGTTTCCAACTGGTTGAAAACACAGGCGGCAGATTTCTATAAAGAAGGTATACAAAACCTGGTGCCACGCTATGACAAATGCCTGCAAAATTTCGGCAGTTATGTGGAAAAGTAGTTTAAGAGTTGCAGAATTTTGAGCAATAATAATTTTTTTCTGTATCTGTGTACAATTTCATTTTATTACAAAACGGAACTTACTTTCTAGACGCGCCTCGTATATTTAGAAAATTTCTATTCACTGTCCTTCACCGATACCTGTAGGCAGAGTGAATATCATAAATGATTCAACAAATCCTCCCCGAGAAAAGTAAATAACGTGCAGAAGCAGGCTGCAGTGGTGATCCCAGCACTCCAAGCGCGGCCGCTCCATTGCTAAAATTTCCGCCGCCGCTCCCAGGCGTCCTGTTTGGCTTCGATCCAGGAAGGGGGCGCCAGTCCAAACAACGGCCACCTACCAGTCTGCTGGGATAGCCGCTGATTATCCCGACAACTGGTCAATACACACGCAGCCCGCGTGTCCGCCCGTCGCACTGCTGACGGGACCCCAACATTGCAAACTGTCATTTATTTGTTTCATTCTTCCACGCATCCCCTAATAGTCAAGTCACTCTTCGTAAACACTGCGACGAAAAGCAAAATAATTGGTAGAAGTCCATCTGAGGAAATGTGAATTTGAGTTCCGCAGTAATGTGCGAACGCGTAGAGTAATAGAGACTAAATATGTTACCTTAGGAAACAGCTTTAATATACGAGGCGCGTCCGGAAATTAAGTTCCGTTTGGTTATATCAAACGAACGGGTACAGATACAGAAAAAATATTGATTGTAAAAAAAGTCTACAACTGTTACACTACTTTTCTACATAGCTTCCGAAATTTTGTAGGCAATTGTCATAGCATGGCACAAGGTTTTGTGTGCCTTTTCCATAGAGTGTTTCCGCCTACGTATTCAACCATGTGGTAACATGTTCTTTCAGCTCGTCATCATCGTTGAAGTGTTGTCCACCAAGGACAGATTTTAGGTGTAAGAAAAGGTTACTGTCAAAAGATTTATTTTTTATTTATTTATTTATTTATTTATTTATTTATTTTTTGTCATGATAATGCCTGACCTCACACACCAAATGTGACCAAACAATTCTTACGGAAATTTCAATGGGACCTGTTTGATCATCCTCCATACAGCACGGACCTCTCTCCTAGCGACTTTCATCTCTTCTTACACCTAAAATCTGTTCTTGGTGGTCAACACTTCAACGATGATAAAGAGCTGTTACCACATGGTTGAATACACAGGCGGCAACCTTCTGTGAAGTATGCATGCAACAACTTGTGGCACGCTATGACAAGTACACTCTTTGACAAAAAACCTGGCCGCCGGCCGGCCGCCGCTGAGCCTAAGTCCGAGCCGATCGCGACATGGGACAATAAATGTGGCCGCGCTGATTCGCTCTAAGTCCAACTATCTGCACAATCTGGCAACACTGCAGACTGCGGGAGTTCATACAACACTTCTTGTGTGCAGTTAGAAGATAACTGGGTCAGCTCCCTCCTTGGTCTTGCGGTAAAGTGCGCGACTTTCATGTTCAGTATTAGCGATCGAAACCGATAATAAAAAAGCTGAGCCAAAAACACACCGAACAACCGAGAACAAACTGAACGAACGACCGCGAACCATAGATCTACCACATGGAAAAAAAAAAAAAAAAAAAAAAAACCGACTGTTGACAAAAATTTTAAATTCACGTCACTCGTTCATGCTCATGCCCCATGTGTAAGGGAAGCATATGTGTAACGTATTTCATTTTTTGGTACACTGGTAATAACATTTCGTCCCAATAACATCGCCGCCTCTGGCCGCAGCACTTGGCAGAGCTCTCCGCGGCCCACTCGCCGGCAGCAGCGGTGGCGGCGCTACAAAGCGCTGCCTCGCCCTCTGCCCACAGCGCCTGCCGCCGCTCATCGCCCTGGATACGTAAAATGCTGTAGTGTTGCTAAGTGTTGATCCACAAAAAAGGTTGCGATTCGTATTTCACACAGGATATAACGAAGCACACCACCTATTTTGAATGATGACCATATAATACATTAGAGAGGCAAAAAATTGTCATTGTCCAATCCAATGGCACTTTACGATGGTTAACACTTATTTGTAGTTTTAATCTCGATCCTTTTCCTTTCATAGAAACCTTTCATGTAATTTGTTATTGTCATCAGTTCCTTTGTTTTCATCAAGACACAATATGTAACTCACTAAAATGTTTCAGTGTCGTTGTTTCACTCCGTGCGGTAAATGTATGAGCTAAATTATGTGAATACGTTTCAGTGCACGTTCTAAAGCAATACAGGCACACTGCAAGGTTCGTGTCTTCATGTCTCATTTCTACAGGAGATATTTCACATCAATGGAGGTGAATTCGAATTTATTCGAAGGCGTTTGTATGGTGAAGCAAAGAAGACATCTAATACCATTTCCATAATTTGAAGTCGACCTTTCTGAAAGACTTATTGTATAAAGTTTTTCTTATGATTTCGTTAAAGAGTTTCTTCTTGCTATCTGCAGCGTATAAAGTAAAATAAATTTCCATCCCCAAACGCACTTTCTCCAACCAGGATTAGAACTGCCGCCTCACACCAGGCTCGCATGACAAGACACAAGCAGAACCACACAGCCAAACACACACTGCCGGAGATTGCCCTCAGTCTCTCACATATTCAATGCTTAGCCCCTAACGCATCGCGAAACAACCTGAAAGTCACCTACACAAAAAACTACATTCATTGAGTGCAAAAGTTAAATTTCTGTCTCCCATTTCACGTCGGTATTACAAATCATTAGTCATGAAAGTAGAAAAGGAATGTCAAGTGAACTTAGTGAGACAATTCAGTACCACTTGAGGAAGTAACTGCAATGTCACAGTGTTGCCAAATATCAGCAACGATGTTGCCTGTTCTTAGCTGTACTAGGAAGACCTGTGTAGCGATAAGCGACGCGAAATCGCGCTGGTCTCATGCGGGCTTATAAAGGGGAGTCGCGCATTTCGGTTAATATGCGCTATCTCCTGATAGATTCCGTCGTCACATTTACGATGCAGATATTAAATTCGTCCAATGAGGCCGAAATTATCGTTTAAATTTTTTGAAGCTTTACTGCATTATGATATTTCAGCAAATGACTAGAGAAAAAAATACTGATATTGTGATTGCAATCTACGCCAGGTCAAAGTCTGAGATATATAAACTTCCATCACGATTTCAGTTTCACCCCCCTCCCCCCCAAAAAAAAAGACTAAAACAATTACTTTGTTAGATATCTACAAAAGCAATTTTTTATGAGTTACTGGGAATGAACGTTGCTTCATCCGTCACTAAACAGTAATGTATCAAACACTTCGCATCTTGAAAGCGACAGCCCACAATATTCTCAATCCTACTGGTATCTGGCCTAAACTGGCTTTTAGCCATGCATTGAGAAGAAATGATGTTGATTTGATAACTTACCCTCATCAACTTTCAGTGAGAGCTTTTTGTAACAAAACGAAAAAGTAATACGAACCATCATTTTCTCCAATGATACTAGGCACTGTTGTCCGAAGATGGACTGTATCTACTTTGAGTCTTGTCAAACGCGTCTCACATTCAAGGAATATTACCTAAATGAATTTAGTCCTCATGAAGCTGTAACAAAACAGAGAATCTGGGTGGTTGCGCATATTCGTAAGTTTTTTTACCTTGCCGTAATGCTTGATGCAAAGATGAGCAGAATACAAATCCATCATCTATCGGTTTCTTCGATTATTTGGACAGTTTTCTTTGGTTTGTACTCCTTCACTTCGTCGGTGATCTACTGGTTTCATTGAAAATACAGTAATCAAAATTACGCGACTGTTTGTCCCACATTTTAATGTCCTTGGTTTTTATTCTGAATGACAGTGATGATTTCTGTTGGACTGGTTCCATATATCTGAGCCTAATTAATGACATTTTATTCCCATGACAGATGAAAGCAATTAGAACCTTGTGTCTCTACAATGAATTTTCACATGAAAAAAATTAACACCTGAAGTTTGGTCTTTAAAAACGTGAAAACGGTCTTGGACCTGTAAAGCAAAATTCTTAATTAAAAAAAAAAAAAAAAAAACCTGCTGACACGGCTTCAGAATTTATTATTTACTTTATGGGATGACTACATTTGAAGTGATTTCCAAATAAGTTGTTCTATCTATATTTAAAATGTTACCATCATTTTAGAATAATTGATAAATTCATTTAAGAAAATGTTCTTTCGTTTCGTTTCTGATGTCACTTGATATTCTTGAAGTAGGTGGCTACAGCATCTGCTATGAGGTTTCCATGAGACAGTTGGCATGGATGATTTTGTTTGACAGTAAGCGGATAAATTAAAGACGTAACGAGACGAAACGATGAGATCCAGCTTTTGCAACAAAACGGCCCCGATTTCTAAATTGGCTAGGTTTTCAGAAAGTGACTATTATACAGCTAGACATTACTGCTATAAACCCTACCTCATTTATTTACTCACAGCTGAGGCAGATTTCTCGCAACGTGAAAGAGAGTCGGGGTAGTTAATGTATGAAACTACCTTCTTGAACACAAATTCAGTTAACTACTACAACGAGCATATTATGATGTTACTTTTTCAAAATATTTAATGTAGGTGATAAGAAAAAGTCAACTGACTGCAGAATTACATATCAGACTCACATCTACATGATGCAGAAGTTGCGAAACAATAGGCCCTTCTACGACGTTGGAAAATCTTGATTACATTGGTGGCCTGATGAACGAGTTTTTGTAGCTGGCGTCCTGCATATTAGGATCCGGATCCGTAATTCCACTCAGGCTCGAGATACTGTGCTTCCCAAATTCCACATATGTCACGTGGCTAGCTATTAAAAAAAAAAAAATAAAAGGAAATCAATGAATACCTCATTGAGCGTATTACCAGTTTTGTTTCTCAGTTTAGGCCTATGGTTGATTCATAAGCAGGAGTTATCGTTATGTTTACTGTACTCCATTAACTAACATAAGAGTCACAATTTGTCGCAGAAAAGTCTTCCTAAATACCCAAATTTGTTCAGTTTCCTTCGAGTTTGCTTCCTAATAAAATAAAATGTCCACAGGTCAATATGGAAATTACAAGCGACCTGATATTGACAGAACATCTTGCTACGATAAATAGCGTTCCATTTGATTTTTTTGAGCACGTTCCTTGATGAGGTGCTCAATGGATTCCGGACCTTTGTTGCCTGCCTCATTGATTTCATAAAATGTTACGTAGTCTCATGGCCGGATACGATTTAAACATAGTTTTAACTGCAACGTGTTCATTACAGCGCGGTTATAGGTTTCAAAGTACAAACTTAATGGCGACTTTTAGGTGCCAGGATCTCACGTCCATAGATTATCATTCGATCGGTGTCGTCGCAGATAGCGGACGACATTAATTTACTATACATTGCAATGTTCAATGCAATTCGTGAATTTCATTTATTTCTTATGTTAAAGTCAAAACGCGTAAGTTCCAAGAGGTCTACCGAATATCTGTTAGGCTCCTTTTGATGGCTTCCTCTGTTCAGAACGAAAACTATCCCTCCAGCAGGCGCGCTCCGCCTTCTCCGTTTCCAGACGCGCGAGCCTTCGCTCGCTCGTTGTGCCGCATTTACCAAAATGACCGTGGCTGCCCCCACCGCGTCATACCTCTTATCGAATTCAGAACGTTAATGAAATAAATTACCCTTCACGTTGGTGGCCAATAAACGCTACTGTTACCATTACTCATGATGCAAGAACACTTTATGTTCCAATATTACTATGATGTCTGACATAGCTATTAAAAATTCGAAAATTTATTGGTACTATCCTTAACGCGGTAGCAATTATCGAGTGGACAAAAGTTACTTCATACGTTTTAGTCTATTTTAAAACCACGTTTCTATGCATTTTCCATCTGAATGATTATTTTACACTTTTTAAATTTTGTGCGTGTGAAATTTTTCATTCAGTTTCAACCGTTTTTATGAGAATACAACAGAGACATTCGATACATTTGTTTTATTTCTATTTCACCTGACCCCTCTTATGTATTTGTCACGAAAAGATCGCGAAGGTAAAAGATAGGGCGATATGAACTCACACTAAGTCTTACCAGAAATAGTTTTAACGCCGAACCATTCACTACTGGAAGAGAAACAGACGGAAACAGCAGTTGTATAAAAATTTCCCTCCACCACACACCAATTAAGAAATGGCGTTAATGAAGCAGAGTCATCCAGTTCTAAGTTAAGTTGAAAGTTCAAGGTCTCTTGTTCAGAGGGAAGTTGGTTTGAAATGAACTGCAAAATTTGTACCAACACACGGAAACATGAACAAAGTAAGATGTATTGCACACGAGACACGAAAGAAAGAAGGAAGGTTACAATTTAACGTCCCCTCGAGAAGGGGGTCATTAGAGCGAAACAGAAGTTCGGATTGTCATGATAAGGATGTGGAAGGAAATCGGCCGTGCCCTGCCGCAGGGACCATTCCGGCATTTGCCTAGACTGATTTAGTAAAGTCATGGAAAACTCAAATCCAAATGGCCAGTTCGATGCGCCGTGCAGTCGAATATGAGTCCAGTGTGTTACCACTGCACCAACTCGCTCCGTAGCAAAAACGAATGCCAGTAAATATTGCATTATCACGCGGGTTTGAATTACGTTTATTAAGTTTCTCGCCTATCGTTAGTATAAAATCAATTGTAAAATTTGTAACAATAGACAATAAAGCAACCTAATAATCACGTGTTATAACGATTAAAATTGATCGATGAATTGTGCCGTGGTTTAGAACAATATTAGGGAAAGCAATTGCACTGTTGCTTGTTAAAAGATAGTAAATAAAAGTATTGACGTATCTCTTATTCATTGATTTTGAACAGATGCCCTAGGTTGCGTAAGGCTGTAATTTTACCGCTATCATAAAAATTAAATGGACTAAGTACAAAATTTGTAAATAAATTTGATCCAAATTATCATTATGAATGAAGTTAATAAATGAGCAATCCTTGAATGTCCTCTGCCTACGTATGGTTTTCAAATTAAGGGTGTTAAAAGAAGTGTTCCAGATTTTCAGAGGAACTTTTACGGATGAAACAAGACTAAAATGAACGTTATACATTAGTTCTAAGTCGCTTATATTGATGGATATGAGAACTTGTTGATCTTCAATATTGTGAAACATATTGAACAAACAAATATAACGCTAATACAAAATACAAATTCAGAGATCAACTTGAAATAAAAACTAATGGTACTAACAATAATAAAGCACAGCAGTTCAAACACTTCACTACTACCAGAGAAAAATTTATCTCATTATTTTGTGAGAAGTAAAGGCGAATATAAACTGAAAGAATGTAAATACACGAGAAAAATAAAATTAATATGCAAGTTTCTTAGATATGACTTCTTTCTTCAACATATAATTCCATTTCTTCTGCACAAAGGACTAGCTAAGCGAGCCTAACTCTACTATGACAGAGAACCGCCCGCTTCTCTGCCTTTCGTGGAGATATTTCAGATGAAAGTGTTCTGCCCATATACGAATGACCTAAGATACCCAAACGGTTTGGTTTATAGGACAATTTCACTTTTGGCGGTTGCAATTACTTTACAAATAACGGATCGAATTAATGGAGTAATTTGAAGGGAAACTAATTATTACAATTACTTTGAATCACCTGCAAATATAAAAATTTTTAAGACAAAAAGTACTTCTGAAGCAACATTAAACAGTAACATTATAATGCATCTAAACAGGGGCATCACTATACGAAGAAAACAGTTTCTTATTGGGAAAGGTTATGCGGATGTAATAGAAGTCACTATATTCTGCAGCAAAAGCCGTCTTGTCAATTTTATGATTATCGGTAAAAACTTGCGTAATAGCTGCTCTAGGACGGTACCCGCCAGATGCTCATTTTGGTGATATTCCTGAAATGTGAGCCGCGTATGACAAGATTGAACGTATATACGTCCAATTTGGGACAAAAATGCGTAAAAACTTTGCAGAAAGTAGTCATTTCACACTTTCTCCGTTTCGTTGAAAGAAACTCTCCCCAGAAGTTGATGAACGTAAGTCATCTATTCATCAGCATTTTCAATGATGTTGTCTGCTTTCGGACTGAAGCCTTACTTAGAATGGTCGTTGGCAGCGCAGCTTGGATAAAAGCCAGTTGAAGCAAGCTGTTTGTAGGAATGAGGATATTGTGGGATGGCCAAGAAATTCTTCCTATAGCTTAGCAGTATGGCTTACGATGCTAGGAAACTCTGATCGTTCCCTTAGTTCCAGAATTCGAGGTATTTTCCAATATTCATGATGATATGAGATTAGTCATTGCATTTAAATGACTGTTATCCTGAATTAAATTTTCGACCGCAGAAAGGTCTACCCCTCCTTAAATTGCAAACAATTTTGTGTTTTATGTCGGGACTGTCTGTATTAACTGCCAACAAATGTCAGATAACTGAACGAGTAATCTCATTTTAGCTCGGTGGCGCCGTTCTCGTTTTCTCATCTACAGCAAGCATAGTTGATTAGTGAGGTATCGTTGTACTAGTGATGTGTGTGGCTTCAGGTCTATTTTTCTCCTCTGAAAAATATCCTAAATGGCATTCAGCAACGAAATACCAAAACTCACTGCAGTGTGTCAACCAAGAGATCGTCATTTTCTAATGTTATTGTAATCTTTACCATTGTGCTGTAATGCAGTAGACATCATTGATTACCATCATTATTACCATCATTATTATCATTAATTCAGTTGCAAAAGCTCTCTTTCCCATGTGGCCAAGAGACCAGAAAGAATGTGTGGTTTGACGAAAAATAGGACAATAGGAGAAAGTAGGTAATATGTTTGTAATAATTTCTGTTGATTTAACATCGTGACGACAGATACTAAGCAACAACACATGCAAGTCATAGGTTGCAACGTTCGAAAAATCCATCAGACAAATGGGTTCGGATTCTCATCATCATTTGTTGGCCCATCAAGTCTGTAACACTACGAAATCAATAAGCTGCTTAGTAGTCTATAGATTATATGTATATGTTTGCAGAGGAAAAACATCAGAATTGCACGTTTCCCACATATACGTTTTAGTTTCTGTGTTCATGGCCGTAATTTTAAATATCCAGTCTTCTAAATACTTAAGTGAAATAATTACTGTGTTGCACAAATAATCAGTTAACTATGTTTCTTCTGGCTTTCAAGCAAACCAACACGAAGAAGACATGAAATATTACTTGTACAGTCGTAGGGCTGCATTTTGAAACGCAGTCGCTTTCAAGTTGCGAAGTTTTTCAAGACGGATTTCCAGTAACTTTTCATCAAAAAATTAGCTTTTGTCGAAATGTATCAAAGCAATTGTTTTAGTCTTTTTTTTTGGGGGGGGGGAGGGATAAAACTGTGATCGTGATGCATGTTTACGTATCTCAGTCTTTGATCTGCCGTATGTTGCAATCACAATATCAGTATTTTTTTCTCTAGTCATTTGCTGAAATATCATAATGCTGTAAAGCTTCAAAAAATTTAAACGATAATTTCGGCCTCATTGGACGAATTTAATATCTGCATCGTAAATGTGACGACGGAATCTATCAGGAGATAGCGCATATTAACCGAAATGCGCGACTCCCCTTTATAAGCCCGCATGAGACCAGCGCGATTTCGCGTCGCTTATCGCTACACAGGTCTTCCTAGTACAGCTAGGAACTGGCAACATCGTTGCTGATATTTGGCAACACTGTGACATTGCAGTTACTTCCTCAAGTGGTACTGAATTGTCTCACTATGTTCACTTGACATTCCTTTTCTACTTTCATGACTATTGATTTGTAATACCGACGTGAAATGAAAGACAGAAATTTAACTTTTGCACTCAATGAATGTAGTTATTTGTGTAGGTGACTTTCAGGTTCTTTCGCGATGCGTTAGGGGCTAAGCATTGAATATGTGAGAGACTGAGGGCAATCTCCGGCAGTGTGTGTTTGGCTGTGTGGTTCTGCTTGTGTCTTGTCATGCAAGCCTGGTTGGAGAAAGTGCGTTTGGGGATGGAAATTAATTTCACTTTATTTTACTTGTCAAGTGGTATATTACACTATTCCTTGGTCTTGCTTACTTTCATCAGCCTTCTTCATATTCCCTTATCATTCTAGTACAATTACGAACGGCTAATCCGCAAACTAGCAGAATAAAATGGAAATAAGCACCGTGCCTCACTGACAAATATCTCTAACCCTCGGCACGGATCTATGTATTACTGTAAATGTCACTGTTGGGGGGGGGGGGGGGAGAGTTCAAATCAAATGTCTGTAAATCTATGGGACTTCACTACTCTGGTAAGCTTACAAACTACTTAAACTAACTTATGCTAAGGAAAACAAATACACCCATGCCCGAAGGAGGACTCCAACCTCTGACGGCGAGCAGCGGGGCGCTCTGCAACGAGGCGCGTTAGGATGTTCGGACACTCCACCATGATGGGATTGGGAAGGGGGGGGGAAGATGTGAGTGGGCAGATAGGGAATAACAGCAATGTATCAGCCAAACTATTTGATTGTACTTTCTATAGAAACAACAGGTGACATGGCCAGCTGGCGCGGAATTGTCACATTCTGCCTACTGCTAGCCTCGGAATGAAGTACTGTACTGCTGGTGTGTTGGCACATTCGCGTTTTGTCGCGGTGGAGTAGCAGAGCGGTCTAAAGCAGCTCGCTGCGGAGCGCGTGGGTTCCAGTCCTCCCTGGGGCATGGGTGTGTGTGTTGTCCTTAGGTTAGTTTACCTAGGTTTTAGTAGTTTGTAAGCTACGGACTGATGACCACGCAGTTTGATCCGATAGATTTACAGACATTTGAACACTCGCATTTTGTGGGATTGATTTGGCTCAATCCTCTTCAAGACCGTCATATTAGTTTTCTATACTTTCTAAAAGTATCTAATACAACTACCGGATCTGTATCATAAAATCTCGCACGGGTTGTCAATATGATAACACTTTAGTCGTCACGACATATTTCAAGACCACATTGTCCCATTTTCAAGTGTTAAAAACAAGGTATCTGAAAATACACCAAAGACACCCACCTTATAAATTAAATAACCATTCTGCCAATGAGCAACGTCAAACTCTAAAACGTACGTAAGTTTCGTGTATGACCATCATAAAAATTAATTTAGAATACACTACTGAGGGAACGTAACCACAATGTTGTTGGCCGGTCGCAGTGGCCGAGGGGACTGAGGCGCTTCAGTCACGGTCTGCACGGCCACTAAGGTCGGGGGTTCGAATCCCCACTCGGGCATGGATATTTGTGCCGTCCTAGTTCGTAAGTAGTTCATAAGTAGTTTGTAAGTTTAGGGACTGATGACCCCGTAGTTAAGTCCCATAAGCTTTACAAACATTTGAATGTTGTTGATCGTAAGCAGCATGACAACTGCTCTTACATGTCAAAGATATAAGGAACGTAGAACAGTCACGGCTATCAACGATGATCCCTTCATATCATCGTATTTATGTGATTCCTTGTTTTAGCACTTGATAATGGGACAATGTGTGGTCTCGGAACATGTAGTGACGACTAAAGTGTTATAATATGGACAAATGGTGCGATATTTTGTGAAAAAAATTGACAAATAGTTGTACGAGGGCGGCAATGCGGAAAATACCGTATCTTTTCCTCCGAATACAACACAATTCATCTCAGATTACATTTTTCTCCATTCCTTGCTTTAACCAGCGTCTCAGAGGATATGATCAGTGACGAGAAGTTTAACCTTAATTTTTCTTCCATCGTGTATAATTCTAGCAGTGAGAATGTTCAAAAATGTTCAAATGTTTGTTCAGCTTATGGGACTTAACTACGGTGTCATCACTCCCTAAACTTACAAACTACTTACGAACTACCTTATACTAAGGACGGCACAAATATCCATGCCCGAGGGGGGATTCGAACCCCCGACCGTAGTGGCCTTGCAGACCGTGACTGGAGCGCCTCAGTCCCCGCGGCCACCGCGGCCGGCAGTGAGAATGTATGTATCGGAGTACAGTGCACCATAAACCGACAATTAATATGATGTAATGTTTTGCTGCAATTTCACAAAAAACTCATTCACATTTTTTATGTTGTTACTTGTGCGTACTGGAATCGTACGATATTATGACGTTGGCTGAGCAATCTCAGGCGTACTGCCAGTAAGACTATGAATACCCGTGAAAAATGTTGAGTACGCACATGTGTTGCCAGCGGAGATCACTAGAAGGAGGAGGAATGGTGGCTGGATGGTGACGAATGAGACACAGGGGAACGGCCGTGGGGATCGACGTCATGGAGATTGTTTCTCACAAAACAAGACTACCAGTTCGGTTTCAACTTCTGAATAATAGCTAGTAGAAATATCTAATTCAGAATAAAGAATGGTAGACATTGCGCAATACCACATTAGATGACCACATCAGCTAATACTCATTTGCAGACATATCTTATAGGTACAACAACATGGGTAGGAACGCATTTATACAATACTGTTATTATTCTCTGTGAGTACAATGATAATGAAAAAAGAAAACGCACTTCTTCGTAGCTCATAGCTGTTTTAATGTTTGTATAGCTTATGGAACTTAACTACGGGGTCATCAGTCCCTAAACTTACAAACTACTTATGAACTAGCTAATCCTAAGGACGGCACAAATATCCATGCCCGAGGGGGGATTCGAACCCCCGACCACAGTGGCCGTGCATACCGTGACTGGAGCGCCTCAGTCCCCTCGGCCACCGCGGCCGGCAGCTCATAGTTCTTCATAGGGAAATAAATGAGGCAATGGCCCTTTGTGGACGTTCGTTTGCGCAGTAACGGTATATCTGAATCGTTTATTTCTGTAATTTGAAGAAAGTCTATGGAGCTTTTAAGCTGCACGAATGGTGCGTATTACGACTTTTTGAAGTCAATTGTTTCATCTTACATTTGTAACTTCACACTTACTCGCTCACAGTTGGATGATTTGATGAAAACTCTTCATGAACACTGCATTCCATTACACTTATTAATATTTTCCCCACAATTACCAATGGTATATAACTCAATTTTCTTCAGTCAGAACTCGTCATGTCACAGTCAATTACTGCATACCCGTAACTACTTCTTGTATCGACCAATATCATTATTATTATTACAATTATTATAGAGGCAGCAGCAAAGCCATATTAGTAGTATTGCTAGAAATAAGTTTATTACTTATTAATCGGTACAATTTATGAACATCGTCTTACATATAATCAATATGTTCGTCATTATATTAACACTTCTTTATTATTCTTTGTCTTATTGAAATCATTGTCATATTTAGGTAACTCCGTTGTAAAGAGATAAATTACTCCGTTTGTTAATCCCTCGTCTGATGGAAGAGAGTGCCTGATGACCATAATCTGATAGGTAAAGAAAGAAGTAAATATATTTACTCTACTTGAGACATAATGGAAAACAGGACAATGTTTTGGACACAAAATCCCATCTGTGAAAGAGTCGTTGTCGTGACAAATTTGTAAAATTACCTGAAAACCATATAGTTATTTAGTGTCCCTATTAATAAGCGACCGCGGAGGATTATCCGTGCGCACTGGGGCGCCGTGCTGCGGTGTGCGTGGCCTTTCACCGTCGGGGGTTTGAGTCCCTCCTCGGGCATGAGTGTTTATATTGTCCTTAGGTTATTTTACCTTAGTTTAAGTAGTTTGTAAGCTACGGATTGATGACCACGCAGTCGAGTCCGATAGATCTACAAACATTTGAACATTAATAAGCTATGCGCGAAAGCAGTAACTATAGCTGAATTCGTTAGGTGTCATCCTGAAGCCACCTACTGTAACTACCGCACAATGCATTTCAACACAAATATCTAACAATAATCATGTAATTGTGTCAAAATAATGTAGTATTATTACTGTATTATTCAAATGGCAAGGTCAGCACCTCACAGGCATGACCATCATCGTGCATGTAAGTTCTTGCTAGGAATTTCCTGTTATTTATTGCTTATTATCGACAGTAGCCATTTGTTCTACTGGTTGCGAAGTTGCCGCGTTTGGAGATACTACAGTTGACTCTCCCCTTACCGCCAAAGGCGAAGCCGAGCGTCCAGTATTGCACCTTCCTGTGTCCTTGTCACCTGATGGCAACACCACCCCTTCTCCTGTGTACAAATCGTACACCCTGACAATTCGACAAAGTGTGTTATCTTATATTGTGATCCTTCGGTATTTCATTAGTCATTTCGTGTTATTTTTTATTTTAGTAATACTTTTGTTCGTCACCTGTTTTCAGGTACAATGTTAGTACCTGCGGAGTGTGTAATTTGAAGTCAGTTCTGCCGTTGTACACACCCTGACGTTAGTTTCATTGCCACATACACGTTCATTGTGAAAATGAGGTGACATCCAACATCCAGACCCTAAGCTGAATATATTAATGTGAATGATGATGTTACAGCAGAAACTTCTATACTTTTAGCGTGACCATTTGGTAACTGAAGAAGCTGAATTATACGTTTGTGTTTTGAATGTGTGTATGTAGTTGTTGCTTGTGCCAGAATTATTTATTTACCTAAGTTTGGAGAGTTTCTGTTGTGATACGCAGTACATTCTCGACAAGACTTTTGCTGCCATTGTCGATATAGTCATACGTGGAATAATCTGTTTCTTTGCATGCCCTATTTCGACGATTCGTCGCCCTGAATGTAATTTTCGGTTGATACTTCAATGAATAAATAAATAAAAAATCTTAACATTGACAAACGCAGATAGTGCTATATTTCTTTATACGAATAAGAATTGTTTAACTGTCAGTGTTCAGCATTTTTAATGAATTATACATATTTAAGGTGAGAAGCTAAATTTGTAAGTTCTATTCATTTAAATAAGACCAATCTTCATAGATTGGTGAGGAAGTGGCACCTGAAGAGTTAACGTATTTACGAAATGAAAGAGAGGTATGAACTTTAATGAAAATTGAAATACAGCCAAACTTTATGTACATTCTTTGTGAAAATCTGTTTCACTAATTGTCAATCAAAAATTGTCTACACAGTTTTTAGTCTGCATCTGACGTATCGCCTCAAAAATCTGATGTAGCAGAATGATGTTATTGCATTCTACAGATCTGGTACTTCTCTCCTGTTCAGTTATGTGTTACACTTCCTGGCCTTCCTCATAGACCGTCTGACTGCTGGCTCAAAATTTGCAGCTAGTTACAAGATTTTAAAGAAGCGTTTTAATTTTCATGTGCTGAATAAGTAAGAGGAAAACAATCAGAGCAATATGAAATGCTGCGGTGGAGTAGCCGAGCGGTGCCGGGCGCCGTGGCTCAGCGCGCCCGGTCAGGAGGCTCAACACCCTCTGTAATAAAAAAGCTGAGCCAAGAACACAACGAACAAGAACGAACAAACACAAGCAACGCCCGCAACGAACAGAACTCCCCATAGAAAAAAAAAAAAAAAAAAAAAAAAAAAAAAAAAAACAGCGGTCTAAAGCACCTCGCTGCGGAGCGCGTGGTTTCTCGCCGTGGTGGATCGAGACCTCCCTGGGGCATGGGTGTGTGTGTTTTGTCCGTAGGTTAGTTTACCTAGGTTTAAGTAGTTTGTAAGCTACGGACTGATGACCACGCAGTTTGGTCCGATAGATTTATAGACATTTGAACATTTTTGAATAAGAAATGTTCCCGCCGAAGTGAAAGCAGACTGAATTCTCAGGCTCTGCACCGAGTGACACTTTGTTCCTTCAAAAGCAGAAAAAAATCCAGCCATGACTGCTTTTTTCTTCCACAAAACATATCAGGAAAAAGTTTTTAATACGTCGCGTTTAGCAGCTCTGAAATATTCCAGAAAAGCCTTTTTTTTTATATGTGGCAGCAAAGCTTTGGCACAACATATATAAAATGTATTTTCTGGAATGTGAAGCAAAGGTTTGAAAACACCCCTTCAGTCATATTCCAGATACACTCTTCGTATAGAGTTCTCTGAAAAGACATTATAGTGCCCAGCTGAGTTCTGGCGCTGCCTGCTGTCGTATTTCCGGAGAACCTGCGTTCCGGAGTGTGTAACCCTGTTGTTCTGCCAGTGGGCTCCCCGACGTGTTGGTGCCTGTCACTTACGATTTGCTCCCTGGCCGGCTCGGCGCCTCTTGCCTCCCCTGGCTTCCTATGGTGCCGGCCCTACAACAGTAGCCTACGACACTAAATACCTCCCTCTTTCACTAACATCACAAAAAGACCCTCGCTATCCCCGTGAAATCAAACTCTTTTTAAGAGAAATAATTGGAGCTCAAATTAGTAGGTGATGTACTTTTTCGACGGTCTGTTGCTTTTGATTAACCATTGTACCATTAAATGTCTAAAAAATGTGTGCCACGAATCTGAAGTCTCTTTAGTGTTAAACGTTTTATAAACTGCTTGTGTGGTCAAAGTATCCTTGTTGATTTGTATCTACCTTTTCTCGTAACATTTGAATCATTTCATCAACTTTTGTTGTTGTTGTTGTGGCCTACAGTCCAAAGACTGGTTCGATGCAGCTTTCCACTCTACTCTCTCCTGTGCAAGCCTTTTCATCTCTAAATAAGAGCAGACACCCAAATCCTTTGAACCAGCTTATTGTATTCTTCTGTCTGGTTCCCTCTGCGTTTATTACCCCACACACTTCCCTCCACATCTGTACCGGCGATGCCTTGATGTCTCAGAATGTGTCACAGAAGTCAATCCTTTCTTTTAGTCCAGACATACCAGATATTTTCTCTTCTCCACAATTATGTTCAGCACCTCCTCATTAGTTACGTGATCTATTTATCTAATCTTGAGCATTCTCCTGTAGCACCAGATTTCAAACGCTTCATAATTCTGTCTGATCTCTTTATCGTCCACGTTTCACTTCCGTACGTCTCTACACTCCAGACAATTTTTTTTTCAGGAAGGACTTTGCAACATTTCAATTAATATTGGATGCTAACAAATATCTTTTCTTTTCTTTTGAAATGCTTCCCTTTCCACTTCGCATTTGATAGGTACTTTGCTTCGACTATCGGAAGTTATTTTGTTACCCTAATAATAAAACTCAACTACTTTTATCGTCTCATTACCAATTCTAATTCCTTCAGCATCGCCTGACTTTCTTAAACTAGATTCAATTAACCTTGTCTTCATCTTGTTAATGTTCATCTCATACCTACCTTCCGTTCAATTGCTCTTCCAGGTCCTTTGCTGTCTCTGACAGAATTTCAATGTTTAGAGCAAACCGCAATGTTTTTATTTTTTCCCCTTCAACTTTAATTCCTTGTCTATATTTCTCCTTGCTTTCCTTCATAGCTCCTCAACGTACAGGTTAAATGAAATTGGGGAAAAGCTACAAACCTGTCTTACTCCCTTCACCACCACTGCGTCACTTTCACACCCTTTCAATAACTGCCGCCTTGTTTTTGTACAAGTTTCGCATAACTTTTCGTTCGATATATGTTATCCCTTCTACCTTCAGAATTTGAAAGGGTGTATTGTAGTCAACGTTGTCATAAAGTTTGTTAGAATCTACAAAAGAAAAAAAAACTGGTGTGTGCTTATGTAATCAAAATCTCATACTTTTACCAACTCTGAAATAGTAATACGAGTTTATTACCTGTTAGTTCATAAGGAACTGCATTTATTTACAATTGGCTTTGGCTAACCAGGCATGTGTGTTTAAAGTAACAGAAAATGGCATGACTGCAATGACGCTGGTTGCTATGCGTTGAACAGTGCATCAATGAAACTTATAAATAATCTTCTTGAACAAATGTTGGGTAAGGGGTTGGAGAACCCGGTGTAGTTGAGCTGGGACTGGTAAGCGCCGCCAGTCCTCTTGACTCCGTATCTTCTATGCAAATTCCAGTGACAACCATGTGGCTGGGTGGTGCAACATTGTGTTCCACCGGTAATGGGGATCTTCGCTTGATCGCCAAGGTCACAAGGAAGGTCAAAACCGCTATACAAAACTCTTTATCTTTCGTTGTGCTGAGCGCTGATGTAATGCATGATCGTTCAAGTGAAAGATACTGCCACACCACAGCAGTATAAAGCTCACCCAGACTTGCACGGGTCGGTTTTAGTTCCCTAGCTGCTCCTCGAATCATCATGAATCCTTAGGTACTTCCTCTTTTAACTCCCAAGGGAATGGGTGTATCAATGGGGGTATTATTCACCCAATCCAAAAAGAGAGCTCGTTTAGAGAATCCTCCGGACTATATTATAAAATGTGTTTGTTAGAATGTAACACAGTACATTCTGGTTATTAGAATGAGTTTATATTAATTAGAAGGAAAGGTAGTGGTTTCGTTGAAGTTTCGCCCTTATGCACCCAGAAGGCTACAAGGAAGGTTACCCAAAATCAGTGAAACGAGTGACAAATTGTATCCCGTTGACGGAAACGACTCGTTTCCCCCAAATAGTAAGCTTCAGAAAAACTAAGTGCCACCTGGAGTATGAAATAGAAACGGTGCTACAAAGTACCTTATACAACAGTAAAGGTGTAGTCTCCTGTAGATATCTATTTGATACTCCAATCGAATATTTTAAAAGTGAATGGGCTCTGGAAGGTATTGTCTGTGTCCATCGCATCATGAGAATGGTGGATGGGGAATGAATAAAATCGGACTCGTCAATTTTAAGCTACAATAGTCTAAAACTGCTGGAACATGTCAATTCAAACTAGCTCCGATTTAATATACAATCCATGCGCCCCTTTAAATGCCAGCGCTATGGGCACACTACCTTAGTTTGCAAAGAAGAAGCATCTTCTGATAAATGTAGTAAAGACGGATTCGACTGTACACTACCGGCTGAGTGTCTAACTTATTGTGGGAACCACTGTTTCTAGTAGAAACTGTAGTATATGATATCAAGAAAAGAAAATATAGAAAATTAAAATAACTAGTCACATCTCATACGCTCAGGAGGAAAAGATTTTTTAAGACCATGCAACACCCTGTATTTGGCACCTATTTCGCTACTTATCCACAAAAGTTGTATTCCAAAGTCGATGCCTCTGCACAAACAGAGGTTTTAAGTCTTAGTACCAACACTTTATCTTGCCGATTCATTTGTAGGCATCTGACGTTTCAACCCCCATAGCCCGTCCTCTTCCCCGAAGACAGTATCTGAAATAGCTATGCCCTTGCAGAGCCTCTAGTACCCCTATTGCAGAACCTGTCCACACATCCAACACAGTCACAATCAAGTACACTAAGGCACCTACTAAACAATCCAAGGCTAAAATGCAAGCGGTAAGACAAAATCAGAGGTGAAAATAGGAACCATACCGCCCGGACATTCCGAAGATATTATCTCTGGTGGTTCATCTCATTCAGTTCCACAGCCCATGTAACTAGTTGTAAGTCTGGGGAAATCATCTCGCCTTTACAGGTTCCGGATCTCATCCTTCAGTGGTACTTTAAAGGGTCAGGACCCATGTGGAAAAACGACGTTTACTGACCCAGGAAAGACTGATATGTATATGTCTCCGTCAGACATTTTACACATATTTACAACTCTGTGATACATGGATATCGCCTCCACGAGAAAGAACGACATTAGTGGAAAAGAAACTAAAGGAGGAGAGAATGCTTTTAGTCCACCACACCACTTCACTACACCTCCAAGCCTATGTACAGTTATCCACATGACACTTTGGACGAAGAGGCTCTCGATTACCTTTTACCTAGCTTCTCACTCCTGCATCCTCTGCAGTGTTCTGCTGTCCCTTATGTGATTTCGGGCTCTGAAACGACAAGCCCCAGGTGTGCAGCCATTAAGAGACTTCTCTTGCCATCCTGTTCACATTTTCTGTGTACAGATGGCAACACATACATCTACACAGCTACAGGGCAGTTATTTGCTATCGATCTCTCCCTTTGCTCTCCAGCCCTTACCCACACTGCTCACTGGGAAGTGGACGATGACCTGCATGGTATTGATAACTTGCAGATCTGTGTTCGCCTGCCAGGCAGAAAAGAGCTCGAAAGAAAACCATCTCTATGGTTTCATAGTGGAGCAGACTGGACAATGTACAGCCGACATGTTGAACTTGAACCTCGTGACAGTCTCCAGGACGTGGTAGATTGTATTACTCAAATGATCTGCCGCGCCGCTTAAGCATCCATACCACAGTCTTCAGGACACCTGAAACGGTAATTTGTATTTGGTGGTGTGACGAAAAGCATTCTGTAACTAGGACGTCTCGTGCGGCTCTTCGTAGGTATAAGTGCCGGTCAACCGTAGAGAACATTGCAGCTTTTCGGATGGCTAGGGCAAAATGTTCCCAAATTATACGAAATTGTAAGAAGAGATCGTACCGTAAGTTCCTCAATACCACTAATCGTTGCAAGAAAAATACAATTATTGAAGGTTTAAGCTAATTTTGTTCCAGAAAATAGGTGAATTATGCTGCTACAAAAGTCTTTTGTCACTTACAAAATTTTAGATATAAATTGGGATTTTACAATAAATAAATAAAGAAAAATAAGAGAATGCATGTCTTCCATTATCTGGTAAAGATACATTTTATTGAACTGACATGTTTCACGTCATTACGAAATTTGGTATTCATAATCTGTGGAACAAGGAATTATCTAAACTAATCGAATCTAATGTGAAAGTCCATCATGAGGTTTAGAAATTGAGGAAGGTTTACAGTGTCTGCTGTAATGGGGGATATTCCCCACTCTCCATAGCAGTCCTCAAGAGATTTCCCAAAATATTGTTGCCTATTTATCTGCTGTTACTGCTACTGCCAGGCAGGCTCCAACATCTCAGGACATAAAGTGGCTGCTCAGAGGGGTCATTTGCACTTCAGATCCTCCACTAAAGGGGATTATGACCGCACTTTCCCCATAGGGGAGCTGGATTCTACGTTATCTTAGCCTAGAAGATATACCCTGATCACGATAGAATCCACCACAATATGATACATTACATTACAGAGTAAGAGAAATAAATCGTCCTCAAGGTCTGTAGTGTAATTTGGGAGTCGGACCACTTTCAACCCTTGGAGAAAGGTAGTTTTAAGTCCTCTTTTAAATCTCTGGAAAGACGACACGTGTCGTAGCAGCTATCACAGTGTTGTCCGCACTATCTGCGTGGTAAATATCTTGGAGTGGATCGTCAATCGCCGTGTTGTGTGTTGGAATCCAGGAAGCACTTTAGTCGCTTGCATTGTGGGTGCTGGAGATGTAGCTATACTTTTGATAACATTGCCTTGTTGGTGACGGCTGTACAAAAGTCTTTTCTGCGCCGGCAGCACATTCTGGGTGAATTTTCTGATATTGAGAAGGCCTTTGTGTGATGCGACAGGCCTCCGGCGTAACCTTTTAGGTGAAGGTTTTTGTGTGTTTCAGAGGTGTTTAATTCCTATGGTTAGCCAGCAAAGGTCACTTCCTTAATTGTTTTAACTACTTCTCCAACTTTTCATTTTTGGGGCATACTTATAACCTTAGTTTGCAATAACCCTTCTTATATTTATTTTTGCCTCACAAACATTTGTGCTACACATGTCTCCTTTATTTATGTTGCATTTATGTACTTCTTTCTCTTCATCTATTCACACTCTTCAAGTATTACACTTGTTCGGGCGCTAAAGGGCTATCTTTTGTACGTCTGAATCCCCATATCAACATCTACATCTACGTTCATATTGCGCAAGCAACCTCACTGTGTGTGGCGTAGGGTACTTTACGTACGACTGTCACTTCCTCCTATTCCAGTCGCGAATTGTTCACGGGACAATGATTACCTGTGTGGGCCATAACTCTCTGATCTTATCCCTGTGGTCGCTTCACAAGATAAACGTAGGGGGAAGCAATATATTGGTTGACTCTTCATGAACCTTTGGTCTTGGAACTTTGACAAAAGCTCGTACTGCGATACTCCATTTGCTCGCACTTTGTTCATTAGGCCACAGGGTGGAACGGTATCGAACGCTTGTGGAAGTCAAACGTCTACCTGGCACCCTGAATCAAGTGTCCTCTGGATATCTTGGATGAATAGCGCGAGTTGTATTTCACACGATCATTGCTTTCGGAAACCATGTTGATTCCTACAAAGGAGATTTCCGGACTCATAAAATTTTTCCAACATTCTGCAACTGACTGGTGTCAGGGATATAGTGCTCTAGATTTGCGCATCTGATCGACGACGCTTCTTTAAAAGGGAATGACCTGCGCCCTGTTCCAATCTTTAAGATGACTAAGTTCCTTTAGAGACGTTCGGTAGGCTGCTCTTTGAAAGGGGGCAACTTCCTTCACACACTCCGTGTAAAATCGAATTGGTATCCCATCTGGTCCAGCGGCCTTTCCTGTGTTGAGCGATTAGAGTTACTTCTTTTCTAGTCATCTGACAATTATTTCAATATCTGCAATTCTGTCATTCGTGCGATGGTTTAGAGGAGGTATTACAGTGCAGTCTTCCTCTGTGATCCATCCATCCATCCATGTTGTCTTCTGTCCGAAGACTGGTCTGATGCAGCTCGCCACGCTCAAAATGTTCAAATGTTTGTAAATCTATCGGACCAAACTGCGCGGTCATCAATCCGTAGCTTACAAACTACTTAAATGTAGGTAAACTAACCTAAGGACAACACACACACCCATGCCCCAGGGAGGACTCGAACCTCCACGGCGAGCAACCGCGCAATCCGCAGCGAGACGCTTTAGACCGCTCGGCTACTCCACCGCGGCTCGCCACGCTGTTCAATACTTTGCAGTCCTCTTCATCTCTGAATAATATTTCTTTGTGCAAAGGGCGGTGTCAGTGGAACGCAGCAATCCGTACAAATCTGAACAGCACAAGAATCAGGAAACAGACAACCAAGGGTGCGACTAAAAACATGGGTTTCTAATAGTCTGTGTTTCTAGCAAATTGGTTCATCATTTTTCTGCCCCATTCTGAACTTTTCAGTAATTTATGGCAAGTTGTTCTATCTTTCATTGTTATGACATTAGGTATCGTACTACAAATTACATTTCAGTGCATAAACATGTCCGCATCTGTAGCTGAGTGTCAGGTTTCCGGCGCGATGGCTCAGCGCGTTTGGTGAGAGGGCTGGATGCGCTCTCTAATAAGGAACTGAGCCCAGTAATCAAGGATTTCCCGCAATAAGGTCGATGACAACTCCGCAAGGAACCAAGTTACTCAAGGCAAATAAGCTACCCAAGGTAATGAGAAAAAAAAAGCGTTCCTTCGTGAGATGACGGGAACAGAGTACTATAAGGCTTGCCGCGGCGGAATAGTCGTGCGCGCTGAGGCGTCCTGCTACGGTGCGCGCGGCCGTGCCACGTCGGAGGTTCGAGTCATCCGTCGGGCATGGGTGATTGTGTTGTTCTTAGGGTAAGTTAGTTTAAGTAGTTTGTAAGTTTAGGGACCGATGACCACTGCAGTTAGGTCCCATAACTTTACAAACATTTCATTTGATCTAAGGCTCGTGAGGACAAATGAGAAGCTTCTTCACCGAGCAGCAGCGGTTCCAAGTGAAGAACCCAGTCAACAACCGCTAGACAGATTTGCGTAATACATACCCTCAAAGTACATCCTAATTCCCCTTTAGCGGAGGATGACACGCAGGCCTTACGGCCAGATTGCTCCATCGACGGCCCATGTGCTGTAGTTTGCTTCTTTCTTGATATAAAACTTGCTGAAGTACTGTCAAAACATTACATTCATTTACAGTTTGCAATAATATAACGATATTTTATTCCAAATTGCATAAATTTGTGTCCACGCTCACTTGACGGCAACATAGTGGCCAGTCATATCAGTATGTTGCCTTCGATTGACTCTATTACGTTTATTTTGAATTAGCTTGATTTACTATTTTTTCTATTATCGGTCAATATTTATATAAATTGTGTATAAGCACGTTTTCAGAATGACATATTACGTATTTTTCTCAAGTAACTTGGCTCGACTAGATTTAATACAGTAAATTGCATATTTGGTCCACTGATGAGAAAAGTAGTTTGAAGGTGCCCAGCCTCAATGTAACACCTTACAAAGTATTTTTACAAATACAACAGATGCTGTATGTTATAACGCAATTAAGAACTTTAATAATAATTTCGTGTGGCTCATTGGCCTGATGCAAGTCTTTCAATTGGACACCACTTAGGCGACTTGCGTGTCCCTAGCCTACCCCAGTTATCCAATCGCGGATAGGGGACCTACAGCTTAACGTGGAATCCGAACCGCGTGTCGTTTCTGGCGACTCCTCACATCGTTGAGAGGTGAAGGATGGATTAAAGTGCAGACTGAAAAAATCCGAGGTCCGACCGGGTTTCGAATGCGCGCCCCTTCGGTTTCCAGTCGACTGCTTTACCGCAAGACTAAATTAAGGACTGAAGCTTTCTTATATTATGCTTGTTTAAATAAGTGACGAGTATATTAAAAAAAAATGAACGAAGATATACAGTAAATGGGAAACAAATATTTTATTTGAACAAAATTTGTTACATTTGCGCCTCGGTTGCACAGTGGTAGCGCGCCAGACTACAAATCCAAAGGTCGCGGTTTCGATACCCGCCAGGTTCTAGGATTTTTATCTGTCACTCTCCACTTCGTTCAGGTCTGGCAGTATTGCTCATGTGAAAAATACCGAGTAGCACCGTGGTTCGGAACCCACGTTAAACTGTAGGTCCCCCTATAACTGGCTGGGTAAGTCAGTTCGAAGGTCGAAGGAAGGCAACGGCATACCACCTCCAAACAGGACCATGCCTAGTAAAGCACTGTGGTGTTCAAACCAATCTTCGGTTTGTTGACTCCTTTACCTTTTTTTTTTTACTCGATATTTTTTTTCTTTTCCCAATACAAGATGTTAAAATGTTTGTAAACCTAAGGGAGTAAATAACTAGAGTCATTGATCGTTAGAATTACACTATTTATACTAACTTACGTTAAGGACAAAACACAGACATGCCCGAGGGATGACTCGAACGTTCAGCGAGGAGTAGCCGCCCAATCCGTGTACGGGGCCTTAGACCGTGTGACCATTTTCACGAGGCTTGTATTTTCTGCTAATAATACCTACAAACAATGTAGTGTACTGTGAGGAAGAACAGATTCGCCCTTAGTTGATAAGACGTACACAGATTATATGTAATAATATAAAAGCGAAGCGAATCAGTGCAAAAAATTTTTGTAATCCAAAATTACGCTTTCCGAATACTTAAATGAAATGTACTGCACACGAATTTATTTGGATCCACTGGTTGAGATTCGTAATAGACTGAGGGCAAGTGCAAATACCGAAATGTCAGTCGATAGGCCTTTCACGCAGACGAAACCTCAATACCGTCCGTATAAAATCCAGGGCGATTTTTGAGAGTCGTAAAAATCGCATCGTGATATTTATCGGGAGGAACTGGGAGAGAAGCTGTCATTTGGGTTAAGCGAGCGGCTGTCGCGGGTGATTGATATAGGGCGCCTTTTGAGGTGGCGGGATCTGGCGCGGCTGCTCCCCAATCCCTTGCCTGCGGCGCCCGCGACAGCCGTCTGCCGGCTGCATCCTCTGCCGGATTACGCCGATTCCTCGCTCGTCCTGGCCCACTAACGCTCCGCCGGGATTGCAGCAAGTCCTGCACCCCTGTCATTCTTTATTTAATACTCTTGTGCTGCAACAACTTAGCCGGCCGCGGTGGCCGAGGGGTATGTCAAACATACTTGTTTTCTAATCATTAATAAAAAGAAAAGAAAGAAAAGAGGCCGAACAGATCAACGGAATCTGTTCAATGCTAGGAGAAGACATGCTTTGACGATTTGGCAGCGTCCATAGTGGAGTAATCAGCAGAAAATGCGGTCTCCCCCCCCCCAAAAAAAACCTTCCTTTTCTTATTGTTTTTATCGCCAGTCTACGCAATTGTCTACTACTACTCATTAATTTCTCTTCAACAGTACCTCGTCATTGAAAAGACGGTTTTACTTTGTTTATACTACACATAAAAAAAGGGGGGACTGAGGCGCTTCAGTCAAAGTCTGCACGGCCACTACGGTCGGAGGTTCGAATCCCCCTCGGGCATGGATATTTGTGCCGTCCTTAGTATTAGCTAGTTCGTAAGTAGTTTGTAGGTTTAGGGACTGATGAACCCGCAGTTAAGTCCCATAATCTATACAAACATTTGAACATTTTGCAACAAGTTAACAAGCTTACGTGATTTAAACGTATCAGACGAGGTGTTACAGAATCTTCGCGCAATATCCACGTAGAATCGTTTCGCTTTTGTGCTATACTTACATTTTCATTGTGTTAACACGTGGAAAGTTCATGGCCAATGAACAACATGTTATGATTTTTCCGTACCATTCGTGTATGGAGTGCGAGTAAAATGAATGTGCGTTCTATAAGTAATTAGTGTGAGTGCTAAATTCCTACATTCAAATTTTAATCAAAGTAGTTATTTTAAAACTTAATTTTATTCTTGGTAACTACTTCCAGGAATTTTTGTCTCTTACTCTGGTCGTCAATAAAATTTCTAGACTTCATATCTATACTGTGTTAATAATCTTCAAAGTAACGATTATTGTAGGAAGAATCAGACTTGTGGTTTTTTAAATAAATTTCGATTCAGAATAGCTACCTTTCCTCATAATTTTACCAATGAAGACAAGTTCAAAATGTTCAAATGTTTGTAAATCTATCGGACCAAACTGCGTGGTCATCAGTCCGTAGCATACAATCTACTTAAACCTAGGTAAACTAATCTAAGGACAAACACACAGCCGGCCGCGGTGGCCGAGGGGACTGAGGCGCTCCACTCACGGTCTGCACGGCCACTACGATCGGGGGTTCGAATCCCCCCTCGGGCATGGATATTTTTGCCTTCCTAGTTCGTAAGTAGTTTGTAAGTTTAGGGATTGATGACCCCGTAGTTAGGTCCCATATACTATACAAACATTTGAACATTTGACAAACACACACACCCATGCCCCAGGGAGGACTCGAACCTCCACGGCGAGCAACCACGCGCTCCGCAGCGAGACGCTTTACACCACTCGGCTACTCCTCCGCGGCAATGAAGACAAGTATGTGATATGTTTTACCAGCGATTTGCTTGTTGTGATCATTCATTTATCCATTTAATGCAAAAAAATAATCCCTGAGACGGATTTTTCTCGAATATGTCAAAGACATAATTGATAAATCTGAAGTATTGAAGTAAAGTTTGTCTTTGACTTATTCGAGAAGAAAATCCGTCTTAGGGATTATTTATTTATATTAAATTGATATTTATATCATCTTAAACAGGAATGTTCCAATTTGTCCATTGCCGAGGTGCTATTCCGCTGCATGGAGATCCTTGGCAGTAGTGGCAATTATCTTTGGAACACAGAAGCTGAATTAAAGTTTGTGACGTGGAGGGAAATCGTACTTAGACAACTCCAAGGCGCCTTAATCGTTAGTGGTGTGGTGCTCTAACGGTAAGACGTCTGACTAGTAAGCATGAAGGTCCGGTTTCGATTCCCACCCGCGTCACATGTTTTAATTGAATACTTCAGATTTATCAATTCATTTATCCGTTATGTCACACGCTACTACCATTATGGATATGAAAAGTGCTCATGGTAATGAATTTCTATGAAACTTAATCTTATCTTTGCACTTGGTAAAGTTACTTGTAAGACTTGGTGTGTTACATAGGCGGCTCTCTGATTATTCACTTAATATTAATTTTTGAAACCACATCTACATCTAAATAATTACTTTGCTAATCATATTTTAGTGCAAGGCAGAGGATTCATCTAACTGCTTGTAGGATGTTTCTCTACCGTTGCGTTCTCTAATAGCTCGCGGGTATAAAGGAACACACGAATCTTTCCATTTTCTATGTGATTTCTCTTATATTATTGTAATTATCATGTCAACCTATGTAGGCGGGTGCTCGAATGTTCGCATGCAGAGGAGAAGTTGGTGAAAGGAATTTCGCAAAAAAGATCTTACAGCAATGAACAACGCCATTCTTTTAATTATTTCCACTCTAACTCTGGCCTCATTTCCGGGACTCTCTCCCCTGTATCACGATAATCAAAACGATCTGCCCTTCTCTGAACTTTTTCTACAACTTATGTCAGTCCCACTTCGTGGGGATCTCATAATATGCAGTAAATACTCCAAAATAGGACGCACATGCATAGTGTAGGCAGTTTCTTTACTAGAACTTTTGTGGTTCTAGGTGTTTGGCCAATGTAACGAAGAGTTTGGTTCACCTCCCGTACAATATTTTCTCTGTGTTCTTCCCAATACAAATTGTTTGTAATATTAATTCCTAGGTGCTTAATTGAATTTACGGTCTGTCGATTTGACTGATTTATCGTGTAAGTGAAGTTTAACGGATTTGTTTTAGTGCTCATATGGATGACATCACACTTTTCATTTTTTATGCTCAATTGGTAATTTTCGCTTCAAGGAAACATCTCATCTAAATAATTTTACAGTCGCTCTGGTGACTTTACTAACCGATAAGTAACAGCATCATCCTTGAATAGTCTAAGAGAGCTGCTCACATTGTGTCCTAAATCATGTATAAAATTAAAAATAAAAATAAAATGAAAAATTAAAATTAAAAAAAGAAGAGTGAGGCCTCATAATACTTCACTGCAAACACAGGATATCACTTCTATTTTACTCGGTGACTTTCTGTCGTCTACAACGTACTGTGTCCATTCTACCAGGAAATCGCAAATGCCGATCGCCGTGGCCGATGGGACTGCGGCGCGCCAGTCACGATCTGCGCGCCCACTTCGGACGGGGGTTCGAATCCCCCCTCGGGCATGGATATTTGTGCCGTGCTTAGTAGTAGCTAGTTCATAAGTAGTTTGTAAGTTTAGGGACTGATGACCCCGTAGTTAAGTCCCATAAGCTCTACAAACATTTGAACATTTTTTGAAATCGCGAATCCAAACGCACCACTGTGACGATATTCCACAAGCAGCAAGGAATTTGATATGAGGCTCCTTGCGAGGTGGAGTTCAAAAACCCTCCGGAAATCAAGAAATATGGAATAAATTTGAGATCCCCTGTCGATAGCACACATCACTTCATTTGAGCAAAATATTAGCTGTGGTTCACAAGAACGAAACTTTCTGAATCGGTGTTGACTATGGGTCAATATCTTATTCTCTACGAAAGTAGTTCGTAATCTATGAAGAGGTTCATGTTGTAAAATCCTGCTGCAAACCGACGTCAATAATACAGACGTGTAATTTGGCAGGTCAGTCGCATTTCCTGTGTTCTGTGCTCCCTTGGCATAGTATATTAAGCAATTACCATATAAGAATTTTATAGGCCTATTAAACTTCCTCATACAGCTTCAATACTCCTGTTAGTCCTATTTGTTACGAGATTCACACAATAGAACAATATTATACCATGAATAGGACGAGTGTATTGTAAGTAATTTTCACTTTAGAATGGCTTATTGTCCTCGCTGTTCTATTAATGCACTGCAGCATGATTGCTCTTGATCTCATTCTGTTAATCCATTTCATAACGATACCTGATATTCGATTATACGTTTATAAGAGTGATCTGGTCCACTTGTGGATCATCATTTCATAGCCATACGAAATATAAATTATGGATCTGGGATGTGACCAATTTTAAATATCTCAGTATGTAAATCAAGGTGCCTATCTTCACACCACGTTGAAAGCTTATCAAGGTCTGATAACAAATTTATGCAGAATCCTTCATTAAACATATATGCATCATTTAAAAAATGTCTGTAGATCCTATTAATTTTGTCACCCTGCTCATTGTTATATAAAATGAAAGCAAGCGCCCTGGCACACTGTCCTAGAGTGTGCGTTCGCAGTGATTTAGAACTTGGTTTTCACTGCAACTGAATGTTTCCAATCTTTCTACGTCATCAATATTTCAATGTTTTATATATTTTTTAATAAGAGCGTCACATGCACAATGTTACCATGTATTTTTAGACGACTCAACAATCCTACACATATATATGTAAAGATAAACTGTTTTCGTTCGGTGCTTAACAGAACATAATGAGAATATTATACAAGGTGGCTTTTAAAGTTCAGCAAAAACGTATTTCTTTATCGCGCACCTATTTCTCATACGTTATGCCCTCGTCAGGCGGAAAATTAGTGTGGAAACGACGGACAATCGACGTCCAACGCAAGCAAATATTATTGATACATATAAAAATAATATATATTTTTAAGAGATACAGATTACTTACAAACGGAAGTACTACAGTTCTGTATGGGGCTTAAATAGCTACATTTGCGGTAAAGCCAAAATAAAACTTTTAGTTGGAAATGTCTACATTTAATACAGAGTTAATTATTTTAATTACACCACGTAATTACGCTGGGCAACAGGAACACGTTAGTAGTTACAGACACAAGTGCACTATCCAATGTGTCGGCAAAATTTCTGATTTTTTCGCAAACTAGTTAAAGTCTTTCAACTATAACCTTGCGATTTATAATTAAAACAACATTGCTAAATTAAATATAAAACCTGCTGTACAAATTTTCCATAGCTCATCGTATATACGTATGAGACAGTTCCGGAAAAAATGTTATACCCCCAATAACAAGGTCTTTTCCTTGACAGTCGATGTGACAGATAGTTCTTCATATGACAACAATTCCAAACTAACAGGACACATATGTCACAGTACAGGGTGCGCAAATATTAGCATCAAAACATAAGTTCCACTCGGCTGTCACAAAAATAAGATCAGAGAGATTAAGGCTGGTATGCACGCATACACGCATTCATTTTTCTTTCGTTCCATATGGGAGCGGAACTGGAAATCAAGTGACTAGTATTGGTACTGAGGACACTCCGCCATGAACCTCTGGGTGGATTGTGAAGTACGTATGCAAATGCAGATGACACACAGATGTTAATTCCTGCATTCAAACCATGTTAAAGATGCCAAAGATTATTGCGTCAATTTTGTGCTTACAATTTCACAACGGTTCTTTCAGGACCTGGAGAGTGAGTAAGATGGTGCTTCACCACCTCCTGTATATGTTCAGTTGGAAAGAGAGTCTGTGATATTCATAGTCACGGCAGTTGGTGAAGATCACGTTGCATCGCAAAAACTGGCGTTCCGCAGGGAGCGTTAAAGATACCCTACTCTTCCTTGTGTTTATAAACGATTTAGGAGACAATCTGAATAGCTCCCTTGAACTGTTCGCAGTTGATGCTGTCTTTTATCGGTTAGTGAAGGCAACAGAGGATCAAAAGCAACTGCAAAGCGATTTAGACAAAATTTCTACACGGTGTGAAAATTGGCAATTAACACTAATTGATGAAAAGTTTGAAGTAATACACATGACCACCAAAAGAAATCCGCTGAACTTCAGTTACACGATAAATTACTCAAATCTTAATGTCGTAAATTCTACCAAATACTTAAGAGTTGCCGCGGTGGAGTAGCCGAGCGGTCTAAAGCGTCTCGCTGCGGAGCGCGCGGTTGCTCGCCGTGGAGGTTCGAGTCCTCTCTGGGGCATGGGTGTGTGTGGTGTCCTTAGGTTAGTTTACCTAGGTTTAAGTAGTTTGTAAGCTACGGACTGATGACCACGCAGTTTGGTCCGATAGATTTACAAACATTTGAACATTTTTGAACTTAAGAGTTACAATTACGAACGACTTAGACTGGAGATAAGGGGAAGGCGAACCAAAGGTTACGTTTTGTTGGCAGAACGCTTAGAATATGCAACAGCTCCAACAAAGAGACAAAGAGACTGCCACACTTGTGCGTCCTCTCCTGGAGTACTGTTGCCCAGTGTGGGACCCTCACCAGGTGGGACTGACGAAAGTCATTGAGAAGGTTCAGAGAAGGGCCGCTCTTTTTGTTTTAACACGGTTATGTTGCACGATTTGATGTGTGAATTATTAAAAGAACGACTTTATTCGTTGCGGCGAGATCTATTTGCGAAATTTACCGAATTTTACTTCTGAATGTGAAAATATTTTGCTAACACCCACCTACATAGGGAGACATGACCATCCCAATAAAATAAGAGAAATTAGATCGAAAACGGAACGATTTAGGTGTTCTTTCTTCCGGCGCTCTATTAGTGAATAAAACGGTAGAGAAAGGTTATGAAAGTGGTTAATGAACCCTCTGCCAGGCACTTAAATGTGCTTTGCAGAGTATCTATGTAGATGTAGAAGTAGATGTAGATGAACGGTATATAAACGTGCATTGTCCTTTCGCGCCCTGGAGATTGAGTGAATTCCTGCTCCACCATGTCCTGTAGATGTTCAGTTGGAAAGATATCCGGCGATCCTGCTAGCCACTGGAGTTGCTGTACATCACGTTAATCTGAATGGTACTGCAAGTAGGTGACCCAAATCATCCCCGATGACACAGCAGGAGCATTGTGCAATCAGGTTTATTTCCTGGATAGTGTTCGGTCAGTCACCACTGCTCAGAAAACTACACTACACCGATGCACTGTGTAGCAATCATCTCATAGTGCCATCTACTTACTTGCAGGCCCACAATGTAACATTTTCAAAGCAGCTGAAGTTGTTCAGTAGAAGAGTGTACGTAACGGTGGGGCATGTTTCTATCCTCCATTGAATGTTGGAAACAATCTTCATCTCTAAACTCCCAGCAGAGGTTAACCAGCGAGTGCACAGATAGTCCTACTGATCAACACCTGAAAGCCATTACTGAGACAAAGGAACCATCGGGAGAAAAAATTGAAAAACAAAACAAATAAAAATAAAAATCCCACGTATTTACATAGGTCTCTTATATCCTGAGGCTACTAACCAGTCTTAAAGAGGCTAAAATTTTTCTTCCGGGAGTGTATTATCCCTGATTTCGGCATTCAGCTGTCATATCTACATATACATCCACACTTCTCAAGCCATCTCAAGACGTGTAGCGCAGGCTACTGTGACTACCACTGTCACTTCATCCCATTGAAATCGCGTTTGGTTAGCGGAAAAAAAGGATTGCCGATGTGCCTCCGTATAGGAAATAGATTATTTCCTAATTTCATCTCTGTGATCTTTTAGGGAAATATACGTGGGAGGGAGCAATATATAGGATGACACCTGAAAAAAAAAAAAAAAAAAAAAATGCTCTCACAACTTTGACAGAGTTCCCTACAGGGATACAGAACGTGCAGAACGTGTCTCTTGCAGCATCTGCCACTGGAGTTTCCTAATCATCTCTGTGACGGTTTGCGCTTACTAAATGAGCCTGAAACAAAAATGCTCCTCTCCGATGTATCGTCACTATGTTCTCTGAAAGAAACAGAAAAGTTTGTAATCCTATGGGACCAAACTACGTTGGTCATCAGTCCCTAGCCTTAAAAATTTCTTAACCTAAGGACAACACACATATCCATGCCCGAGGGAGGACTCGAACCTCCGATGCGGGAGGCCGCGCGATCCGTAACGTGGCGCTCTAGACCGCACGAGTGTATGGTTACATTACACAATATGCAACAGATAATAGTAATATAGTGACCCACAAACAACTGTAGCACGATCCAGAGAATCACATCCTCATGATATTCGCTATTTCCGAAGGAAAAGATCGAAAATAAATTACTATTGAAACAAAAACTTAGAAACATTTTCCAGGCGCTAACAAATAAAATTACGCACAGATTACAAACAGAAAACTGATTAATGGGCAGTTCACAGAAGACTACTGGATTTAGCGAATTTTATGAGAACAAGTTATAAATTGATAACATTCTCTCGGTCGTGCAGCCGCGTCAAGTGGTTTTGAAGCCACGAGGTTTTGGCCGAAATGTCCCCGGACACTGTCAACTGGTACACATTTTCAGCTTTGCCCAATCGCAGTTGATGTCATATATTCTGTGAATATTAACTATCGGATCGTTGGTGCGGCCGTCTTTATACAGCTGCGCGGCTTCCTGCGACGTCACTGGTGCTAGCAACGTCACCATAAATGGTAATATTATGGTGAAGTGTCTACCGCGGTCGCTTCAACCGTCCGATTGAAGGGTACCAAAGTGTATTGTTCTTTTATTAAAATACTTTCCACATATTTTAGTATCCATCGACACTTTTATTGCGCTATCCCAGAAAGTATTTGTTCTTATAATGACTGATGTCTGGTCGAACGCAATGCGATGATTGTTTTCCTGAGTATGCTCCGCAATTACTGATTTCTCGGGATTACGTATGCGGAAACATCTTTTTCGTGTTCCACACTGTACTGTTCAATAGGTATATTTCATTAACGTTGGTTTGCACCATCATTTTATAAATACTTTCCTCAAACATTATGAACTACCTCGAAGAGTGCGACTCAATGACCGATAGTCAATACGGATTCAGAAAGTATGTTTCTTAACCAAACCAGCTAGCTCTTTATTCAAATGAAGTGATGAATGCTATCGAATATGGGATCTGAACCCAATTCCAAATTTCTAGATTTCCGGAAGGCTATGACACTGTACCTCACAAGCGTCTTTTAATCAAATTGCGTGCTTATGGTATATCGCCACAATTGTGCAATTGGATTCGCGATTTCCTGTCAGAACGGACACAGTGCGTAGTGATTCACGGAGAGTCGTCGAGTAAAATGGAAGTATCTGGCTTCCCTCAGGGACGTTTCATGCGCCCCCACTGTTCCTTAATTTTATAGACGACTAGCTGAAACCCCGGGGTCGCCCGAGTACTTATTTATTCCAGTCTTAAATTAGTCTACCTCTTTTCCTTTCTCTATCGGCCTACCTGCTTTTCCTTCTCTCTTTGTCCATATCATTTCCTCTCTCTCTCTCTCTCTCTCTCTCTCTCTCTCTCTCTCCCTCTCTCTCTCTCTCTCTTTCTCTCTTTCTTTCTCTATCTCCATCCATCCTTCCCCTTTCTCTGTCAAACACGTCCTCTTCTTTCTACAGAACTCCTCCACCTCCTCTGTCCATTGCCTACTCCACAAAATTGTATAACTCTGCTATCTGTTACGGTGCTCAAAAAGTGTTGTCCAAGTTTATTTCTCTGATCGTTTGCTTCCTCCCCTTTCTGTCCGTTTCCTTCTCCACCTACTCCTCTCCCTCCCGTATATGAAAACACACCTTTTATGGTGACTGGTCAAACGGCGTTAAAGTCACAAGGTACCCCTTCGCCATGCTAAATTCACTGTCGTGTTGATTATAAAAAACTCCTTCATAAAAATATACATTTATGTGCTGACTTTCACGGTGACAAATCAAACAATTTCGATGTTTGTTGTATAGCACCCTCCTCCACGCACCTACAGAGGCTTACGAAATGTATCCCAGGGATTAATTCGGCGAATAAGCTAGCTTCATTCCACTTTTCATTCAATTCCGTCCAGCCGTTTCAGCGTGAGGTGTAACAAAAGTATTAACAAATTGTAAAGTACCCTCCGCCACGCACCATACGGTGGCTTACGAAAGGTAGCCCTTGTATTTACCAGGGTATAAGCTACCTCTGTTCAAAATTTCATTCATATTCGTCCAAGAATTTCAGCTTGAAGGCGTAAGAAACGAATTAACTAATTGTATTGCAGCCTCCATCATGCATCATACGAAGTTAATTTCAGTTTCCCAAAGCCTTCGCGCGAGTGCAAGCAATGAGTTGAGAAAGTTTTATATCAATCGAATGTACGGACTAGCTGTGCATAAAATACGAACAAAAAGCCAAAAGAACATTAGTTTTTATATACTAGTTTTAGGAAACAATGTAAGCAGCTGTCTTAGACTGTTCACAAATGATGTTATTTATCGGTTAGTAAAGTCACCAAAAGAAGCGACCCAGCTGTAAAATTATTTAAATAAGATATCTAAACGGTGCAAAAATTTCGCGATTGACACTAAATAACAATAACTGTTAAGTCAGCCATATGGGGGCACTAAAAGAAATCAGCGAAACTTCATTTACATGATAAATCATGGGCTTAAATTCAACGAAATCCTAGGCACTACAATTACGAAAAACCTTATCTTAAAAGAAAACACAGAAAATATTGTAAGATAGGCGAACCGAATACTACGTTTCATTGGCAGAACACTTAGAAGATGCTACAGTTCTACTAAAGAAACAGCCTACACATTACCTGTACTTCCTACTTTTGGGTATTGATGCACATTGTGGGATCCCCACCATGCGAGTCTGACGGTGGATATAGAGGAAGTTCACAAAAGGGCAGCTCGTTTTGTATTACCGTGATATAGGGGAGGGAGCGTCACGGGAATGATGCACGACCTGCGGTGGAAATCATTAATGGAAAGGCGTTATTCATTGTGGCGGGATTTATTTGCGAAATTTCTTTCACCAACTTTCTCTTCCGAATCTGAACATATTTTGTTAGGACCTACCCACATAGGGAAGAGAAGTAAGTTCGAAAAGGGAAAGATTTGGGTATTACTTATTCCTAAGCGCTATTAGAGATTGGAACGGTACAGAAATATCATAACAGAGGTTCGATAAACCCTTTGCCATGATCTCAAATGTGATTTGTTGATTATATATGTAGATGTACAACAGTACGCACTATTGTCCGATGTGAAATTGTCCACACTAACATGGTATTTTGTAGACATCTGGCTTTCTAAAGCCTACATCATCTTTCACAGGTCTCATTAGCTGTCGTAATTTTCTGGGGTAACTGAAGACCGAGTCTATCGTGTATCTAATAAGGAGCCAGATATTTTTTCACGTTATTGAGCAGAAAACGGCAAAATTGCAAGCTTCTTGTCTCCATCTCGTGATGGATAGCTTGTGAAATTTGACGGTTGCTGTAGCCATTTTTACAAAATACTTTCCGTAAGCGCCTGACTTTCGCCTGTTAATGTTCAGTGTCTGAGACTACTTTTGTAGATGTTCAGTGTCTGAACCTACTTCCACCTCGTTCCAAAGCATCTTAATCCCTTTTCCATTTAACTTCGTCTACAATCTTTCTGTATCTCAATGAAGCCAACAGTAAGAATAACAAATGTTTGTATAGTTAGACATTCGCCATAAGATTATTATGATAAGTTATAATTCGTTTGTAGTATGGTAGTGCAAACTTGGTACTTTTCATTCCACCTTATGTTGAAGAAGAACTAACATAGATACAGCAGATATCATCCACCATCCTGCCCAACCAGGTTTTCCAGTTACTTCCTAAGGGGTTAGGAGCTAGTGGATGTTCATACTTAATCTTAATACCTTCCTGTTTTTTAAAACCTTATCATGAAATGGAAGTGTTGTAAGATGTAAAATGGCATTTAATGACTATGCAGATGTTGACCATTAAGGTAAACTATCAGAAAGGCAATTATCAAAGCTTTTGGTCCTTCTGATATGGTGACTAATTTACTTCAAAATCATTCTACCTTAGACTAGTAAAATACTTTATGGTGTGATTTCTTTGATGCCAAATTCGCTATAAAATGCTCGCTACCTCGACTTCATCACTATGATAAATACAAAAACAGATTGTCTTAATTATTAAATTGTGCCGTAATGTGCTGCATTTCCTAACGCGTAAACATAGTATGTGCTAACGCTGAAATACGTAACATTATAAAAGTCTCTGAGAGATTAATAATGGAAACTTAGATAAAAAGTAGAGACGGATGAATGCACATGCACCTGCCTGCACAACAGGTTAAACAAATTTGCAGTAAATTTTATATTTCAAGTAAATTTATCTCACAGTTGTGCATTACATATTTTGAAATCCCTCCCCGATGTGTTACACAAGGAACGCTCACAACATCTTTGTTACTGTTTTGTGTTTACTTGCTTTGGCCACGGTGGAATGGCCGAGCACTCTAAGGCGTCTTGCTGCGGAATGTGCGATTGCTTTCTGTCGAAGTTTCGGGTCCTCCCTCGACATGGGTATGTGTGTTCTCCTTAGGTTAGGTTAAGTAGTTTGTAAGCCTAGGGACTGATGATCATGGTAGTCAAGTCGTATAGATTTACAATCATTTGAATTTTACTCGGTTTATCGAAGACATTTCAAACTGCATATCAAACTACTCAGTTATATTGGTAACTTATGCCTCCCAAGCGTCTCACTCTATCTTTCTATTGTTAAAGGAAGCACGATTATTCCCATGCAAAAAGTAATAAGTAACGACCACTGTCGAAAGTATCACACAAACGAAAGAAAGAAAAATTGTTCTCCTGGTTTATGAAAATGACTGTATACGTCACTCATGTTTGGTTAACAAACTGTCACACACGAGTACCGTCGTCTGAGAACTTACAGAATTCGGCCATACAGAAGACGAAATGTGAATTGTTGCTATTATAGTTGGTTTTAAGGAAGAGCATCGCTGGAATAATTATATAGTTACATAACACCTTCCAAACATGTCGACTACTTGGGAAGAAAGCACGCGTAATCGTAGCATTATTTTCTTCTAGTGGCATGTAGCTCATGACCAGACTTTCACAATGAATTTAGGTAACAATCCGTCATTTTTCAGTGTCTACGTTCACCCAGAAAAACAGTTGATATACGCTGAGATATGCACCACGCTGTCCTGTCTATTTGAAACAAAATTCCAACAATAAGCTTCATCATCTTTTCCCTGATATAATCGTCAAGGTAAATGTTCCTTCTTTTATATGCATCGAAAAAGCCTTCTCATTGCGTTTATGCATGCTTTACTCAGATTTTCAGATGTTCCTAAATTCTGTTTAACATCTTTCGTACATGTGGCGCCTAGATAATTGGTATTAGCTAATCCCCTTCCTTCTGTCCTTATCGATTCTATTGTACATTAATTCAGTGAAATTAAAGGAAAATTGGAGGCCTTTATGAGCTCGTGGAATCCATTGTGGATAGTGAATTCACGCTTAAGTATTTATCCTCATTACGACCAACGTACTGATACCAGTACTATTTTCACACATAAATGGTGCATAAGTTCTGACCCGGGTTAAGTATTTTTATCGTAATAGATGTGGTATTGGTAGCCTTCATTTTATTGTCATAACTTACGATAATTTGTGTCCATAATTTTATTCTGCTGACTGATATTACATGCGACCACAGTTTCTCAGTGGTTCCATTTCCATCACATTCTATTCTTCTCATGCCAGTACCATCAAACTTCTTTGCTCTTTGGAGAAATAACTTACTATGCATTGCTTAAAGTGTAATCAGTTTTCTTTCTCTTCCGATATTTCTTGCATAATTTTCCTACTCATTTTCTTCAGGTGCAGTAATCTGAATGTATAAAATGGAGAATCAATTACCTTTTCCGATTGAGTTCTACTGTAATGCTCTCTTCATCCCGCAAAATTTCGCAGCTATAAAACACAGAGCTTTCGGCAGAAACCAAATTTCAGATTCTTTCCTGTTCACTGTATCATGACATATGGCCAGTACAAATTAGAAACTAGTGGCCATTTGTTAAATGTAACTTGAAGAATGGTACTGTTAAGCCATATTTTCGATACAGAATGTGAGAATATCTTTGCTGTCATCGTGATTTACGTTCACATCGACTTTCATAAATCGCTGCAGAAAAAATGTAGTACACTTCTACTATAACAAAAGTAGCAGATTGTTTCGTGAAGAGCTTATGTCACTTAATGGAAAATATTACATACTGATTAATCACTACATTTGTTTCCACATCTTTGCTAAAACACTACATACCTATGAATTGCGAAAGAAGTGGAAACAATGAATCTAAACCAAGCGTATTGCGGAATTTCATAAACTGGAAGTGGTCAGCCACGAGATGAGAAATAATAGCTTTTTTTTTTTTTTAATAATGATCAGTTTCAATGGTAATTTTACTAACATTTGATGGTTCGTCTGAAAATATTCTCAGTTCTAATACAGTAAATTTCACTGAGACGGAAAAGCTTCTGTTCATGCATCAACACTGGTTTAGGAAGCATCGATCGTGTGAAACCCAGCTTGTCCTTTTCTCTCATGACATCTTGAGTGCTATGGATGAAGGGTAACAGGGTGCATATTTCTCGACTTCCTAAAGGTGTTTGAAGCGATACCGCACAACAGACTGCTATAGGAGGTACGAGCTTGTAGAATACGTAACCAAGTGTGTGCGTGGCTCGAAGATTACTTAAGTAATAGAACCCAGTACGTTGTCCTCGATGGAGAATGTTCGTGAGAGACTAGAATATCTTTAAGAGTGCCAGGGAAGTCTGATAGGACCGCTATTATTTTCTATCTACATAAATGATCTGACGCACAGAGTGAATTGCTATCTGCGGCTGTTTGCTGATGATGCTGTTGTGTGCAAGAGGGTGTCGTCATTGAATGACTGTAGTAGGATGCAGGATGAGTTGGACCAAATTTCTGTGCGGTATGAGGAATGACAAATAGCACTAAATATAGAAAAATGTACGGTGATACAGATGAGAACGAGAAACAATCCCGTAATGTTCGAATACAGCATTAGTGTACTGCTTGACAGACTTGCGTCAATTAAATACCTAGACGTAACGTTGGACAGTGATATGAAATGGAACAAGCATTTAAGGACCATCGTGGATAAGGCGAATGGTCGACTTCGGTTTATTGGGAGAATTTTGGGGAGCTGTGATTCGTCTGTAACGGAAACAGCACATAAAACGCTTGTAAGACCCCTACTTGAGTATTGCTTAAGTGTTTGTGATCCCCACCACATCGGTTTACAGTCAAGGCGGGTGGCTAGGTTTGTAACTGGTAGATTCGATCAATGCGCGAGTGTTACTGAGATGCTTCGGGAACTCAAATGGGAGTCGATGGAGGGAAGACGACGTTGTTCTCGTGAAACACTGTTGAAAAAATTTAGAAGGCCGGAATTTGAGGCGAACTCGAGAACGATTATATTGCTGCCAACATACATTTCGCATAAAGACCACAAAGATAAGATTAGAGAGATTAGGGCTTGTACAGATGCATACACGCTTTCGTTTTTCTCTCGTTCTATATGGGAATGGAACAGGAAATCAAGTAATTAGTAGTGGTACAGAGTTCCTTCCTCCACGCCAATTTGGGTGGATTGCAGACTGTTTATGAAGATATAGATGAAGATAACAGACAAATTTGTCTTTGGGATAACAGGTTGTACAAAGATCATATTAACTAAACCACAGTTTCATGTAATGCGAGAAATATAATGAAATCAGTACTGTGTGTTCACGCAATTGCTAGCTGTCACCACTGATACAAGTCTTGGCTTTAAATCAGAGAGGCACTGAATGCATATTTTGGGGCACAGTAGCCCTTTTTGCTTCGACATATTTCAGATGTTAATATGTTGTAGAGGCGGGTAGTGTATCTCAGCGAAATGGTTGCAAACCTTTTGAACAAAACTTCTATGGCCATCGGTCCAGCCGCGGCGGAGTGGCTGAGCGCATTGAGGCGCTATGCTTCGATGCGCGGGCCGTTCCCTGTCGGGGAATCGCTTCCACGCTGCCACATCTCTGTGTTTGAATACACATGCCTATAGTAGTTTCTTTGGGTTTTCAATGTTTTTCACTCTATATCGGTACTACTCGTATACTTCACATAGATTTCTGATCATGTGTAACCTTATGTTCTTAGTCAATACACTTAATATAGTAATTTTATGACTTCCTTGACATGGGGGTGGGTCGTCTAGTTTTAACACACGGTGAATTGAGAATTATTTTACCGTCTACCTTGGACGCTTCTTGAGCCCCGTTGTTCTACTGCCACTCCAACACTGTGTAGATTGCGAACTGTGGCAGACTGGAACAATTATTAGATTGGACAATTCCTCTGATACACAAGGTTATTTCAACGAAGATATTTGGTTTTCAACTTATATAGAGTATTTAGCTTTGCCGTTTTCAATATTGTTTTTATAACCGATGTGAAGTTAATGCGTTGTTACTCAGAAGAGTATCTATACTCCACTATTGTAGGGTTTCATGACCCTTTACATAAAAATGAAATACAGATTCTCAAAGCAATATTTTAGTTCACTTTATTGCCCATGAAAACAGAAATTGACATGTTGTATGGAAATATCCAAGACATTCTGAATATATGTTCTAGATTGAAGCGTACATCTCTAATACCCAGTAACACGTCCTCTTGCACTGATGCATGCCTGTTTTCGTCGTGGCATAACGTCCACTGGATTATGGAACTGTTTGACCAGTTGTCCCAGTCCTCAGCGGCGATCTCTCAAATTCGTTGGTGCGTTGTATCGTCCAGCAACAGCATTTTCCAATGTATCCCATTCCGAACTACAGTCAACACAAGCAGGTTACTTCCTTCCTGGTGCAATGGCTGGACCTGATGGCATCTGTGGACAATCTAAGGGACTGTATTCTTTAAGTAATATACACATTATACGTCAGTGTTCAGAAGACATTAGAAACAAGGTTATACAACACTCTTTTTCTACATCTGCATATCATATTTAAGTGCCTGGCAGAGGGTTCATCGAACCACCTTTATACTATTTTCTCTCCCATTCCATTCTCGAATAGCGCGCCGGAAGAAAGAACACCTGAATCTCTGCGTTCCAGCTCTGATTTCTCGTATTTTATTCTGATGAACATATCTACATATGTAAGTGGCAGTCAACAATATATTTTCGAATTCGAAGGAGATTGTTGGCGATTGGAGTTTCGAAAGTAGCCCACGCCGAAGCGATAAGTGCTGTTGTTGTAATGATTCACATCCCAGATTTGTATCATCTCCGTAACGTTGTCTTCCCTGTATCGTGACAATACAAAACGAGCTGCCCTTCTTTGGACTCTCCTCCGTCCTCCATCAAACCCACCTGATAAGGATCCCACACTGGGCAGCAATACTCCTAAAAAGTTCGGACAAGCGTAGTGTATGCAGTTTGTTTAGTAGTTCTGTTGCATCTTTTAATGGTTCTGCCAATAAAACACAGTCTCTGGTTCGCCTTTCCCACGACATTATCTACGTGTCCTTCCAGTTTCAGTCTGAAGTAATAGTAATTCCTAGGTATTTTGTGGAGAATACGGCCTCCACTTTTGATTGATTTATCTTGTAAACAAAGTTTAACGGATTTCTTTTCGTACTCATGTGGACGACTTCACACTTCTCACTATTTTAGTCAATTGCCAATTTTTACATCATAGTGATATCTTATTCAGATCGTTCTGCAGTAGGTTTTGGTCTTCAGATGATTTTATTAGACGGTAAATGACGGCGTAATCTGCAAACAACCTAAGAGAGCTACTTAGATGTATATGGAAAGCAAGGTGAATACAGTATATTAATAACTAAATTTACTCTGAAAAGACAAAACAGATGTTTTGTGACTATTATTTTCCACAAACCAAACGATAACAATAATTGTGGGTAGATTATTTATGTGTCCCACGGATAGAATAACTATTTTCAGCTATTTAAATGGGCTTTGCAATTAGTCTTGAAGAAGCAGACCAAATTTATTGCTCTGATTTTTATGGATTCTCTCGCATTCCATAACCTATAATTTTAAAGATGACATCATCCTCCTAGCTACTGCAGCGCACCAACTACTGATTTCACCCAGGCCCTTTCAACTTGACTACGACAGAAAATGTTTGCAAACCTATTGGACCACACTGCTACGGTCATTAGTCCCTACACTTACATCTTAAACTATGTAACTTGATACCTTACACTTAGTTCCTCTCTTACAGCCATTGCATAAATGTGTGAAGGAAATCTAATGATGTTTATCAAACTCTACCGTCATTGTTTATGTTTCACATCCGTATAGATGCATGCAATTGTACCGATATATTTGTAATAATAAGGAATAGCTAGGGCCTACATGAGATGTAACATCGAGATGTGTAGGAGATCAGAAGATTACGTCCAAGACACGTCGGAACCGGTCATCCGAATGAATAAAACGCGATCTTGGCTCGAAACCTGTTTACTTAAGCTAAATTACACTAAGAACAACACACACGCGCACACACACACACACACACACACACACACACATACACACATGCCCGAAGGAGGTCTCGAATTAATGGTGTTAGCTGCCATCGGGAAATGTTTCAAATCAATGGAATCGGGTCCCGGCTGGGTACACATTTTCAACTTTACCTATTCGCAGTTAATGTAATACATTCCTTGAATGTCAATGGGGAAAAATTTGTTGCATGCTGCTTTTCGAATACAGGTCTCCTGCATAACTTTTTTCCCCTTTTTCTGAGACGATCGACTAGTTATACTTTTATTTTCACTTTTATAATTTTTTTTAATTACGTAGGGCAGACCGCCGTCTCTTAATAGGTAAGTCTCGCTCACTACTCCGCCACGGGCAGAAAGTGATTAGTAAGCATCCATCCAGACAGACTCAAAGCTTTAAGTTATCCACCCGATACTCTCGTAGTACCCATGCGTAGAGCACTGTATAGTACAAGCAGAACAATCCGTCATTTTGAATCCCACATTGAAGGCGCGCATTTAAAGACTACGGAACACTTATGCTTTTAATATGCTCTTAAGGCCATTAAATATACTTTCTTGACGCAGACAGTATTACAGCATAGTAAATTTATTTGCTTACATTTGAGTGAAAGAGGCAAGCAACTTTAAGTTAGTGGTGATTATATGGTTGTTTAAAGATATAATGCATTCACTTAAATTCCAAATTAAGGCATATGTTTCCATTTTAAATATTTACCTCATACAGTAAAAATACGTTACAATTATCGTATTTTCTGGTTTATATGTAGTACACCCACATACGTTTACGGTAACTAAAAGTTGCATCCGAAAACTGTTACGAAATAATGTTAAATTGCGATACTGTACTTCCCGTATTCTCCCTCTGTCTCGCATATTTTACCGACACCATGTTTCAGAGAAGACTTTACGTCAAAAATGTGTTTAATAGCTTTGAACTTCTGGTTTCGTTAGATAAGGACTAAATAGTATCTCTGGTAGTTTTGAATATAATGGCTTTCATGGACGCCTTCTTTCCTGTTCGCATTCTTTGCGAGTTCAATTTATTAATTTATTCTTTCAGACTTCCTGTTGCAGCTTGGCTTAGGCCTACATATTCCCGTGTTGAGAGTCGCATTTAAATTATACACTGAATTAATGCGAAATAATACAATTTAAAAACCACTAGCTGGGTAAAGCCAACTGCACTCATGCATCACTTAAAATACAATGAGAAACACTTAGTATAGCTCCTTACTTGGTCTAAATAAAATAAAGAAAAGTAGCTAACCTTAAACACATTGTATGTCATGTTATGTTAACAATCTTTAGTAAAATTTAAAATAAACCATTGCTTACATTATATTCTATAGGCCTTTATTTTCATTACTACCTCTCTGTGAAAATAAATATTTCGAATACAAATAAAAAAAGGTTTTGTCCTTGACGTTACAAAGATAGTTGTTCGATGTTGGCGTCCACACTTGTCTAGAATTTACAAGCCACCTTTTAAGCAGATCTGTGTTTGAAGGAAATCGATAAAACGTATAGCGGTCATTTCTGCTATTATTTGAGCAGTTTTGAGCTGCACAACCGAGCATTTCACACTGTGAAACAATAAAATCACAAAATATTCCCTGATTTTCTTCGTAACACCAAACATACAACATTGCCGTCGGGTGGGATTCAAAATGGCGGATTGTTCATCTCGGTTTACCCCAGCGCATTCCACTCGTTACGCGGAGTATTTCGACGATTCCCGTAAAAATTTGAGCCTGTTGTGCATTCACTGAAGCTGATATTCCAGCTACGCAATCTAGAAAATTCATTTATGCTGATGATATTGCCATAGTGTCACAACACAGAGACATCCATGTGACGGAAACTACTTTAACATCTGACCTAACTCTCCTCAGAAATTACTTGGCAATGTGGAAACTAAATCCAAACCCAAATAAAACGGAAGTAGCTTGTTTCCATCTCAATAATAGGATGGCCGACTATAAACTTAATATCTTGTTTGATGGTTTTCAACTTGAACATAGTGAACATCCAAAATACCTAGGAGGCAACTTGGACAGATCTCTCACTTTTAAGTACCACCTTTATAAAACAGCAGACAAAGTTAAAACTAGGAATAACATATTGCAGCACTTAGCAGGATCATCTTGGGGAGCCAGTGCTAAGGTTTTGCGTACAACAGCTTTGTCCCTGGTTTACTCTGCAGCTGAATACTGTTCTCCTGTCTGGCTCAACAGTGCTAATGTGAGAGACATTGATGTACAATTAAATAGAGCAATGAGATTGATCAGTGGCACTCTGATGGCTACACCACTTCAATGGCTCCCAATATTATGCAACATCGTTCCTCCTGATGTAATACGGAAGGAAGCCTTAATAAGAGAGTATTATAAGATCTTCTCCGCTCCTGAGCTTCCTATCCTGCAAGACCTTCCACCACAGGTGAGCCGGCTGAAATCACGTAAACCACCTCTTAAAACAGCTGTGCAACTACATGAGAGTGGCTTCTCGTCTAAATCAAACTGGGCAAGATCTTGGGATTCGTTTAATGGAAAAAACAGCATCTGGATAGACGATTCCTCTAAGGAGCTCCAAGGAATGGACCTCCCCAGGAGAGAATGGTCTTTGATCAACCGCTTCCGAACTGGTGTTGGTCGCTGTAACTATTGGAAATTGGAATGGGGACAGACGACCAGTCATGTGACTGTGGAGCAGACATACAAACGATGACCCACGATGGCCCATTAGGATCATTCTCAGGAGGGATGACCGAACTCCATATAGTCAGTCAGGAAGCTGTCTAGTGGTTAAAGGAGTTGGACAGGAGTGACAGAGATATGTTTTATCTTATTAATTAGACACTATTATATCTTACTAAAGTATTGTATGTAGCTGACATTATACCATACGATATATATATATATATATATATATATATATATATATATATATATATATATATACAGGGTGTTTCACTAAGTGTGTTTGCCTCTGTAACTTATAAGATAATAGGTGACGGGAAATTTTAATGCGGTAGGTCAACATAAGAAATATTACACTTTCTGCGGAGCTATGAACATAGTTTATTGTATCATTTTCCAAAGAGTTACACCACAAAGATATAATTTTTAAATGGAACAATAGTTTTTTCTATCATGTATTGAATTCGTTTGAACCAGCTGCGTCCAAATCAATTTAAACTACATTCCTATCACTGTTAGTTTGGGAGCTAAGACCCTTCAAAGTTCCGGTGGCGGAGGCAGCGATAGCGTATCTGACTGGCCGAGTGGCTATCCCCTGGGGCACGGCCCACTGTCTCATGACCACCAACCAGTCAGCTACGCTGTCGTAGCCTCCGCCCCCTAAATTTTGAAGGGTTGTAGTTCCCAAACTAACAGTGATAGGAATGTAGTTTAAATTGATTTGCACGCAGCAGGTTTCAACGAATCCAATGCACGATAGAAAAAACTATTGTTCCGTTTAAAAAATTATATCTTTGTGCTGTAACTCTTAGGAAACTGATACAATAAACTATGTTCATAGCTCCGCATAGTGTAACATTTCTTGTGTTGACCTACCGCATTAAAATTTCACGTCACCTATTATTTTATAAGTTACAGAGGCAAACACACTTAGTGAAACACCCTGTATATATACTGTAGAAAGTTTCATTGGCCGCTTTGCCACTCGCGCTGCATCAGGTATTTAGCCGAGTTTCTTCTTGCTGTAGGAGAAGGCTTCAATCTATATATTTATTTCAGCTATTAGCAGGCACCAATAGATGGGAACAATGGCAGGAGGGTGTCCATAATGAGGAAATCAAAGAAAAACTGGGAATGAACACCACAGATGAAGCAGTTAGAGAGAAGAGAATAAGATGGTGGGGTCATGTTACACGCATGGGAGAAGCAAGGTTACCTAAGCTGAGCTCGTCAGTGGAGGGTAAGAGGAGTCGAGGTTGACCAAGAAGAAAGTACTTAGATTCGGTGCAGAATGATTTTGAAGTGAAAGGCAGACGAGGCATCAATGTTAGCATTGAATAGGGGATCATGGAGGCATTTTATTAGAGGTTCTATGCTCTAGACTGAACGCTGAAAGGCATAATCAGTCTCTAACGATGATGATGATGATGATGAGCCATTGTATTAGTGTTATATACTTACTGTTATAATCTGTCTTTAGTTCATTACGATAACGGTTAATTGCACTTCCGAGGTTAGTTATACCAGCATTTTCGATTTGAAGGTGAAATCTGGATATCGCCGAGAAAAGTCAAATGCTCATTTTAGTAGGAAGAGGAGAGGTCGTATTACGTTCTTCCAGAAGTCGTAAACGTAGGGAGTAACGTCTTCTTCTGTAAGGAGTGGGGTCGAGGCTGGCGGAGCGGCGAGAAGCGGAGAGGGAGCGGAGTCGAGAGGCCAGGAGGGGGGAGCGCTGAGCACACGCGATTGTGGAGCGCGTTTTGATGAAGAAGCGCGAGGAATGCCTGCGATCAATAGCGAATTCACCTGCCGCCGCCGCCGCCGCCGGGCCCCGCAACCGCAGCCGCAGCCGCAGCCGCGTTTTGTTTCGGCCGCGCGAGGGGAGCAGCTGTTAGCCTTCTGGTTGACGGAGCGTCAACTCAGAGGCCGCTTTCAACAGCGCACAGCTTCCACCGAGCTCTGTCTAAACGGGATTTCAAACCGCGGCGTGCCACCCGTGATCCTCCAATATTATGGCTACAGCATTGCAGCAACCGTTTCGCACTATCACGCCAAAGAAAATATTCTCTGAATCTGAGTCCACATAAATTTCTAGAAAAGAAGTTGACTCTTCCAATACCAGAAAAATAAAATAAAATAAATTGCGACGACTGCCATCTCGACAATTACGGAATGATTTGTAAAATCAGCTATACATATTTCCACATGTACTTTCCTCTCTATTTAATTTGTCCTACTGAGCTACGGCAACACATGAAAAAAGAAGGAAGGAAGGAAGATTATGGTTTAACACAGGGGTAGGCAACAAAAAAAAAAATGTTCAAATGTTTGTAAATCTATCGGACCAAACTGCTTGGTTATCAGTCCGTAGCTTACAAACTACTTAAACCTAGGTAAACTAACCTAAGAACAACACACACACCCATGCCTCAGGGAGGACTCGAACCTCCACGGCGAGCAACCGCGCGCTCCGCAGCGAGATGCTTTAGAGCGCTCGGCTACTCCACCGCGGCGTTAGGCAACCATAAAGACTTTGTAAACTACTATTTCATACCACCGTATGAAAGTGATCTACTATTTCAAACCTCCGTATGGTTGTGATCCATGTTATTTAAAAATACAATAATTGCAACATTTTTAATTTTTAAGTACTTTTACACAGTCACTATTTGTTAAAAACATGAAAATTTATTTCACAATATTCTTCAAATATTATCTTACACTGAAATAAATGGAAATGGCCGTATGGCTTTCTTGACCGGGAGACTCCTTACGGGATTGTTCGGCCGCCTGAGTGTAAGTCTTTCTAATTGACGCCTGTGGGCGACTTACGTGCCAATGATGATGAGATGATAATGATTAGGACAACACACAACACCCAGTCCCCTGCCGGGAATCGAACCCGGGCCTCCTGCGTGGTAGTTCAAATGTTTGTTAAGCTTATGGGACTTAACTACGGGGTCATCAGTCCCTAAACATACAAACTACTTATGAACTACCTTAAACTAAAGACGGCACAAATATCCATGCCCCAGGGGGGATGCGAACCCCCGACCGTAGTGGCCGTGCAGACCGTGATTGAAGCGCCTCAGTCTCCTCGGCCACCACGGCCGGCCCTGCGTGGTAGTCAGCGACGCTTAAACTGAGCTACGGAGGCGGATATCAGACGCTGAACGTGAAAGTAGAGTAGATGTTCTTTCAACAATTTCCTTGATGTCTAGAATATAACTTTTTACACTTAGTCGAAAACGGTAGTCAAGGTGCTCCTCAGTATGTATTTATTTTTAATAAAATTAATATTTGGAAACAATTATTTGCAAAGTACGTAATGCAAATAAAGCCTGTATTCTAAGTGCAAAATTAGCTAATACAGGGTATCTTTCTTGAGGAATTGGAAAGCAGCAGTTTTTGGATTCTGCAACACTTTTCAGATACCAACCATTTATAAATGTTATTTCAAGTCCAAGAGCCACCCTGTATAAGTAAGTTTCAACGAAAGAAGATATATTCGGAATTCGATAGCTCAAGGTTAGTCCAAGGGAAAGATAAAAAAAAACTGGGTTAATGCAGAATTATTTTGAAAATATGAAAACCGGTGATTGAAATAATCCTTCAAAGTAAACATAATGTTTGCATAACATTCACTGTTACTTCAATGATTTTTAAGTATCTTGATTTATTTTTTCTTTCTCAGTTCACTGAATAAAGGAAACTCTGCGTTGACACATCGGGTGCACAATTTTGAATGTCTCTCATGTTTTTCATAAATGCAATCGAAGCTTGACACCATAAGGACATGCATTGCCATTTCTTTCGTGTTCACACCCGGAATGAAAATGATACACTTTGCGATTTTTTATTTTTTTATCTTTATACGGTACTCTTTATGCGTGAAGTCGTTACAAGGTCACGGTTGAATATGTAACATAATACAATAATTTCGTATAGCTCTTTGGCCTGGATTAAGTCTTTCAATTGGACGCCACTTCGGCGACTTACGCGTCCCTAGCCTACCCCAGTTATCCAACCGGGGAAAGGGGACCTAAAAGCTTATCGTGGAATCCGAACCACGTGTCGTTTCCGGCGACTCCTCACATCGTTGAGAGGTGAATGATAGGTTAGAACCCAGACTGAAAAAATCCGAGGTCAAACCGGGTTTCGAACCCGAGACCATTTGGTTTCCAGTCGAGCGTTTTGGAATTCTAGGTCTTCCTGTAGCTTCCTGTTTGTGAAGTTGCCTTCGTGTTATTGAAATTCAAATTTAAATTTTTGCGAAGTTATGGGAACAAACTGCAGTGGTGATCCTATCGTTAGTGGGGAGGGGTGGGCAAGTTTGAAGCCCTTACTCTTACGGGAATTACTTAAACTACGAGTTTGAGTACTATGGGCAGGGCGAAGCTGGGAATTTGTATCTGACGGGAGGCGTACATGGGTAGTCCTTGCAGGTGTGGTGATCACTGTGGAATTCTAGGTCTTCCTGTAGCTTCCTGTTTGTGAAGTTGCCTTCGTGTTATTGAAATTCAAATTTAAATTTTTGCGAAGTTATGGGAACAAACTGCAGTGGTGATGAGTTCTTAGACCGACAAACTACTTAAACTAACTTATCCTAAGGACAATTCACACACCCATGCTCGAGGGAGAACTCGAACCTCTCACGGGGAGCAGACTCTTACTCCACAGCTAGGCGTCATAGAGCGCACGACCACTACTGCGCGGCTGTTGTTATTTCCGCAGTGATCATTAGGTCAGTTGTTCTCTTACCCAGTCATCTTCACTTACAACAGTTCACCATCATTCAACATACATTTGCGCCCCGTTGCCACTCAGCAGTTACTGATTTTCTGGTTTCCCCACTCCTTAGGCGTCCACAATGCGGCGTGGTAGGGTTAGAATCCTAAGCTACCCGAATACCTTCTATTACGCCAATCGAACCTGCAACCTGCACACAGAAAATTGCAGCTGAATAATTGAGATATTTAACGTGTCTCCATACCGTGTCATAACGGTTTGTGCTAGTACTGACTCAAAGTCAGAACACTTTTCATCACCTCTTTCAGGTTCAAACTTTCAACTCCTAGCTACTGCTGAAAACGAATTAAATAGCTAACGTCTCTTTGTAACTAGTCATCATTTATAACATGTGTTCGTATCTGTTCCTAGTTAGCACAGAGCCTTTAGTCGGCTACACATAGTTCACTATTTCTAGGTTAAACCTGCATTTAACGGCTATCGGTGCCTAAAAAACTACGGCGATATGTGAAATGCCTTTTGTTTTTTGAGCTTATGTAACAATAATGGTAGGTGCTGGGTTCGAATCTAATTCAGTAAAAGCTTACTTCACTTTATGTCATATATAAAGATACGTACAAGTTGTTACTTGTGACTGTACTAAAGACCTTTCACAGTTAGTTGACAGGGAACATATTGGCTGCGTAGGGATTCTAGATCCTTGTCTAGAAAAAAAACTGGTCGCCATATAAATTAAAGTTTAACCGTCATTTTTTGTAATACATTTTAATTTTCAATCGTTAATGATTATGTTCCTCTATTAAAAGGTTTCTTAATATTCGGATTATCGTGCTACTAATTTGCATGTAGGTTAATGGCTACATAGAGCAGTATTCTCTACTTGCCTCTTATAGTATCAGTTTATGGTACATGAGTGCACCGAAGAGAGAGCAGAAGCTAGGCAAGACAGTTATGTTACGTGGGTTTTTAATTAGGTTAGAAAAGGCCGCTATTGCAGCTGAATAAGTCTCTAAGTAATTTATATTTAACAGATATTGGAGCACAAAACGCTTTTAGAGTAAAATTTATGCATCATGGCCTGAAAGGCCATTCACTATTCTGTTGATAGGACGGCCCTAGAATAATAAAGAATGAACAAAAATGTATATGATTGTGTTGCTGGTCCGCTGTATTCTCGTTGGAAAGAATATTGTTTGCAGCCGGTGATAAGAATTAAAGAGCACTAAGAGCATCCTTTTACTTGCATAATCATTTACACAATTAATGTCGAAATCATCACATTTTTGTACATCCAATGAAATGAACATAAAACCCTCTCTAACTTGAGCAGAACTGCATTAAAATCAGAGTCAGTTTCAGTACATTCAATCACACCTGCACAACATTCTAATATCTTTTCAGTGCAGTGCATATAAACATAGATGGAATCAAAACTTTAATACCGTTTTTCACGTACATGGCCGTTCCCCCACACCGCAAAGAACCTTTGGAGAAACAGGCAGCTAACTTGTAACCTGGGAAAGGAAGCCTCTGAATAGTGACGTTATTCAAAAAGTGTTATGAAATGGCAGTAACATCAAAGTTAACATCTACAACCAGTTCTCTAACTTACCTCTAATATCTTGAATATTTCGGTGTAATATGCTAATTTCTCTATCATTTTGAAACGTGATATTTACTGAACGTGGTTCCTTTGTTAGAGGGATTTCCTGTAAGCAGAAATACCTGTCAGGTGACGTAAGTCTAAAAAACAGGTGCTGCTCTGACATCCACTACTACAGGAATATTTCTGATATTCTACAAGTACGACTTTATAAGTTAACTACATTAATCCAAATTACACTTTCTACTAGAAAAGTGATTCCTACTATTAACAGTATTAATATACAGCAAATAAAACTACAACAGAAACTTCACACTACCGTCTGTCTGAAACACAGAAAATCAAGCGCCCCTGATAAGCCAAAAAAACTGAACATTTGAAAGAAAAAAAGTTAGTGAAAACTTGATACGGTGGAGGTTCGGCATTGGAGATGCAACCGGTGAATGTGGAGAAGTACACGATTGAACCACTTGCTGCTTTGTCAGAAACTGCCCGAAGCCTGTACAACGGATCACCTGGTTCGTGCAAGTGTTCGAGGGTGTCAAGGCTGCTGAATACTGGGCCACAATGTCCATTTAAAATGTATATTTGTTTCGAATAAATGTGTATAGTTTTAATATAACTGTATTTGTCCTGGACACGAAAATAATAATAATAATACGGCAAGAAAACTAAATACACCATAAACATCTTAATGTAAGCACACTTTTCAGATTCATGACGAACGACAATGTTAATTCCACCTTTAAAATTAGGGAAATAATACCGCAATGACGCATTGGTGCCCTTATTAGCTGTAAAGGAAAGATCTTAAAGCAGATGGACAACTGCCTTCTTGTCTGGGTATTGGAAACCAGGTAGCTTACTCGTTTTGAGTGTGGATACGGGGGGTTACGAACCACCTTTGATAATGTGACTAACCGGGATACGGATCTACAGCAGGCTTTACTGCGCTGGCATCACCTTATGGGACTAATTTTGGTCATTGAAAAGGCTTACGATAATACCTGACGTCCTCTGAGTTCAAATGTTCAAATGTTTGTTTAGCTTATGGGACTTAACTACGGGATCATCAGTCCCTAAACTTACAAACTACTTATCTACTACCTTATACTAAGGACGGCACAAATATCCATGCCCGAGGGGGGATTCGAACCCCCGACCGTAGTGGCAGTGCAGACCGTGACTGGAGCGTCTCAGTCCCCTCGGCCACCGCGCGTCCTCTAAGTCTCAGGCAGCTCCACGAATGGGATTTCCGTGAATGTTTTTCAAGTTTCATTTAGTCCTTCTTCTCACCACGCTATTTTCAATGTAGAGCTGATAATTTCCTCTCTGGTCTATCTGAGCAGGAAAATGGTGTCACTAATGGTATTGTTTTGAGACTGTCTCTTCAATATAAATAAACAGCATTACGACTGTGGTTAAATCCCCAGTCCACTGTTCTTTGTTTGTGGGTGATTTCTTTGTATTTTTTTTCAAGCCTCACGAAGACAACATGTCAATTCCAACTATCTCTTCGAAGAGTAAATGATCGGAAGCAGAAAACTGCTTTAAAATTTTGAACCGAGAAATCTATTTGTGTCCTTTTTAAACGTTCCGCTTTGTTTAAGCTATCATGAGCCCAAGTGCTGGGTTGTAAAGAATAGGTGAGGTTTCTGGGCCTCAAATTTAACTTCTAATTAACGTGGTTGCCACACTTCGAGTATATGAGGAGACGGTGCCTCGAAGCCCTCAGTATTTTAAAATGTCTTAGTCACATACATTTCAGGAATGTTGTAGTAGAGAAACCCCGGTCTTACAGAAGCTGCTTTATGATAGAGTGCACATTAAGCTGACACAACCCGGCGTCATTTCCGAGTCTTTCCTCTATGCAGTTCATATTGCTGTGTACTGGGTTCATATACTTGTTTAGTTAGCATTTTGTTAGGATCAGTTAAGGGGACTACTACGAAGTGCAGTCACGTACCGAGACACCACCTCCTACATACGTTTGGCCTCTAATGATTACCTTGTCGACGGACCATTAAATACTAAACTTTCATCTTCCTTCTTTTCCTTACATCCTTCACCTTTGGCACTAGGCAAGATGGGATTTGCCAAACCCAAATCCTTCAGTCGAAGTCCCACATACAAAGCGATTCGTACTTCAGATTACTCCATTATAGTTATATTTCATACAATCGTGTCGTGTTTTACATCACCTTACGTGACGCACAGCAATGACATCATATAAATTCATTTTAATATTAAATGCTTTGTAGCTTCCGAAATGTGCTGTAAGTTGCTTGTTCCTGAATGACGCACGCCAGTCTAATATGGAAGTAATAGGACAGCACACGAAGATGACCCAGGGATGAACAGCGCGTTCCCTTATGTATCCGTGTTTTAAGTGGAAGAGCAACTTGGTGACGCTCATCAAATGCCGGGAGCTCTTTGTGCCTCACGAAGAGGTCATTTGTTAAAATATACCGAGATCATGTTCCTAATAGGTTCAAGTCACACATAGTTGCACTCACGTTTCGTACTTGAACATAAGGGCAAATTAAAGAAATTAGAACTCACACAGAAGCTGAGCGGTAGTAGTAACGTTTCATATATATATATATATATATATATATATATATATATATATATATATATATATATATATATATATTGGTGTCGTGTCTGTCCGAAACATCACACCACACAAACATATATGCACGACCGTTAGGTTGAATTCTTCATCGCAGATGCAGTGCCATCCTTCGATTTCATGCGGGAATCCAGTATGACAATCGTAAAAAGGCTATGTACTATATTTTATATTATTTTCTACAATTTACAAATGTACTACCACCTGTTGAGTAAGACAAGACATGTTCTTACATTATCAAAATATTCAGTGATGCAATATTAACATTTCAACGTAAGGTTAACATCTGGGTGAGTAACAATAGCACAAAATAAATATAAATATAAGAAAGGTTACATTAGAGAACTTCAATTATTACATATATATTTCTAAGGTATATTCCTAAGTGAGGGGAGCCGCGGCGGAGTGGCCAAGCGCATTGAGGCGCTATGATGCGATGCGCGAGGCCGCTCCCCGTCGGGGGTTCGAATCCCCATTTGGGCATGGATGTTTGTGTCGTCTTTAGTATAACGCAGTTCATAAGTAATTTGTACGTTTAGGGACTGATGAGACCGCAGTTAAGCCCGTTAAAAAATAAATAATAAAAAAGCACATAAGTGAGGAGAGTTTCTTCCTCTGCGTTTTTACTACTTGTCTCCATGTGCTACGCCGATACATGTGATTTAGTTTTACTACTGTTTATCCATATGGGTTTTATTGCCTGTATAAATTATTAAGCGTACTCAAAATGAAATACGTAGTCGTGTTTATACGCTCCATTTTTCTCTGACGCGTAGCATTATCATTAATATCATTAGTTTCTGTTATAAGTTATTGATGTAAAGATTTCGTGCAGCCGAGAGTGACAGGTTCGATTGTGGCATACTTCCGACATTCGCGAGTAGCATTTCGCCTTGGCCCTCTGCTATATAAATGGCTATGGCATGGGCGTTGGCCGTTGAAAAAGAGGACGTTTCCACGGCTTTGATGTACGGTAGGGGCAGCACTTCCTTAGCGTTCGACTTGTGGGAATTACGGGGAAGCCAGCGCGATAGTTCAGTTCGTGCGGTCAGATGACTAACCGTCATCTGTATTAAAAATAGCACTGGCGTGTTTTACGGTCGACTTTAGATTTGCCTGTAGTTTTATGATATTTTGCAAATATTTCGGACACAAATAATAAAAATATAAATAATAACAATTGATGGACGATACGATTACGAATCTACTATTGTGATAATATCTATGCATCCAACAGGTATTATTCTTTCTTACCGTATTATTTCATATTCGAGTTTATCTTTGACAAATACACTCTTTTTGGTACTTTTTCCTATTTAAACTATTATTTTAATATATCTCCTCTATTTTCATTATCATTTCATTTATTCATCTTAGGGAACTATCTTATAGTGTAAATAGGATAGATGCCAAGATTGCAATTTTGATTTTAGTTATTCAAGACGACCGGTTTCGAAACTCTATGGTGTCATTATCTGGTCTCAATGACATTAAACTGCTTATTATACTGCTCCACATAAAATCTGGCAGGTGTACTGGATGATAGTTGTATAAAAATCGTGTGCTGGTGGATAGTTAGATATAAAATGGATGGATGGTCAAAATTAAAACAGTAAAATTTTCATAAATATTAACCACCATAGTGCACATGTCTGGTTGGGTTTATGTACTAGACGATTTTCTTATTATAACTCAAGCGTTGTCATTTCAAAGCAACGGCGCACTGAAAATTGTCAAAAACGCGTCGCTGATAGAGCAATTAATTAAAATCTAGCGTCTAAAAGTCCCATGTTAGCAGATAACACCTGCCACCGATGGTACAAGAATTATGGATTACTCTCGCAGCTGTTCGGCGTAGCGCAATTGCCAGCGAATTAGTTTGTGATGCACGAACATCTTAGATGGTGGTTCGAAACTCGGGCTTAGTGACTCCGAGCGCTCGGTCAGAGGGTTGCCAGCACAGTAGCTCAGCGTGCTCGGTCAGAGTGCTCGACGCCCTCTGTAAGGCAAAAACTGAGTCAACGACGAAACGATCAACATTAAACAAAATAAACCAACGTCCACAAACGACCGATCAAACCGAAGAACCAATGAAAAGAGGGATCGACGCCATCTGTAATAACAATAATAATAAAACAGAGCAAAATTCTCAACGAACATGAGCAAACAATCGCAAAGCATCGATGTACCCCCCACTGCCATTTTTTTCATCTTGTTTCCTAAAATGTTTCCGCACACTGTTGTTAGTTGAACACAACTATATCGTGTAAGATTTTGAGTTGTTCAAAGATAACAGCTGTTTATCTGAAAAGTGAATTTGTTCTACTTTGCCGGCCGCGGTGGCCGCGGGGACTGAGGCGCTCCAGTCACGGTCTGCATGGCCACTACGGTCGGGGGTTCGAATTCCCCCTCGGGCATGGATATTTGTGCCGTCCTTAGTATAAGGTAGCTCGTAAGTAGTTTGTAAGTTTAGGGAATGATGACCCCGTAGTTAAGTCCCATAAGCTTAACAAACATTTGAACATTTATCCTACTTTGTGAACATATCGTGACAAACATATCAACTAATTGCAAACGGAGACTTCTTTAACACATGCACACAAACTAGGGAGATACTTTTACAGTGACTGTTCATGTTTGTAGAGCTTATGGGACTTAACTACGGGGTCATCAGTCCCTAAACTTACAAACTACTTATGAACCAGCTAATACTAAGGACGGCACAAATATCCATACCCGAGGGGGGATTCGAACCCCCGACCGTAGTGGCCGTGCAGACTGTGACTGACGTGCCGCAGAACGCTCGGCCACCGCGGCCGGCATACAGTGACTGTTGTAAATGACGTAATGATAATAGCAACTTTGTAGATTGATCATGTACTACAACTTTGTGGAATTCAGTAATCCTTCACTTATTTCGTTTGTTTATTTTAGCGGTAAAGGAAAACGTAGTCACTGTTTGAAACAGAATATTTTCTCTTTATCTTAACGCAGAACAAAGTAACATGAACAAAGTCATATCTGAACTACAAAAAAAGGTAATACACTCTGATTTGATTTGATTTGATTCTTTCAGGGAAGCCAAAACAGTCTTGGTCTAACCCGCCACTGCCCTCACCGAAACTAAGTTTATTGTGCGGTATCGCTCCCTGTATGTCTAGTAATGCCAACCAATGCCCTTGAACAGTGCAAGGAGCCCCTTTATCAGTTCTTTATTAGACACAATTTCTTCGGGTCTGGTTGTCCCAAATGTTCTATGCCTTTCACTCTCCAATGCAATGCATTCGAAGATCAGATGTGATGCAGTTTCATCACCGTCATCACAGATCCTACATTTAGGGTCCTCTTCTGTTATTCCCATTGTATATAGGTGTTTTTGAAATTCCCATGGCCTGTCAGCAATCCAACCATGAGTCTAATCTCTCTCCTGTTCAGACCCAGGATTGCAGAGCTTCTTTTAAAACATGGCTTTGGCATCATTACCTTGCCATGTTTTTGTTGATGGACTTTGGTCCAATATTCTACGTGCTGTCTTCTGAGCCAGTTACGTAGCTCCAATTTAATCACTGCCTTGGTGATTGTCAGGTCAGGTTCCGGTCCAATAAATGGAGCCTCTGCCCCCATCCTGGCTAATCTGTCGGCATGTTCGTTGCCACTGATCCCCGAGTGGCCAGGGACCCACAATAGGTTTACTCTATTGCTTTCCCCTAGCTCCACCAGAACCCTGTGACATTCTGCAACAATTTTAGACCTTGTTGTAGGAGCTGCCAGTGATCTCAGGGCTGCCTGGCTGTCTGAATAGATATAGATGCTACGATCTTTGTAGCACCTACGCAAATTCTCCTCCACACATGCCCTGATGGCAGTGATTTCGGCCTGGAATACTGAGGCCAGTTTCCCTAGAGAGATGACGCCCTCCAGTCTAGGCTGCACCCCGTATATCCCGGCCCCAACGCCTTGGTCTGATTTCGACCCGTCAGTGAACCAGACAATATCCCCCGTATGGTGTCGAACTATTTTCTCCCACTGCCTTTCCCCAACTTTCCTATATTTACCTCACTCACTATTTTAGTGTGTGATTCTGGATATCCCAAAGAGTTCCAGTTGTTGACAGATTTGAGTTTGTAGGCACCAGCTGCCGCCTCCATCTTGACCCAAAGGTGTAATGGGGGCATATCCAGCATGGTTTCCATCCCAGCAGTTGGTGTGCTGCTAATTCCGCCTGTTATGGCTAAGCAGGCTAGTCTCTGCACCTTACCAAGCTCCTTAGCAGCAACCTGCTGTTCTACCTTCTTCCACCACCACACGACCGCCCCATAGGTGATCCTGGGTCTAATCACTGTGGTGTATATCCAGTGCATACCCTTGGGGCTCAGGCCCCAATTTTTGCCACAAGCTCTCCTGGTACTTACTAAAGTACCTTTTGCCTTGGAGCAAATATTCCTAATGTGAGGGGTCCATGTCAGTTTCTCATCTAGGGTAACCCCTAGATATTTCACTGTCCGCTTCACAGGTAGCGCTTCATTGAAAAGCTTTAGATTCCAACTTGAGTGTTGGATATGTTTCCTTGTGAATGGTACAACAGTCTTCTTAGGACTAACCCCCAGATCCTGTTTTCTGCACCAGTCTTGCACAAGGTCCAAGGCACCTTGTGCCATATTCTTCACTGTGTCATCAAATTTGCCAAGTATTACTATGACAAGATCGTCTGCATATCCTTTGCAAAAGTACTGCCTAGAGTTTAATTCTCCAATGAGATCATTCACCACTAGATTCCACAATAAAGGGGAAAGTACTCCTCCTTGCGGGCACCCCCTAGTGGTGTTGATTACCATTTTTTCATTCATCATGGAAGCCGCTACCTTTCTTCCACTGAGCATGGCCCTAGTCCACCTACATATAGTGGTCCCTAGGTCATGCACCTCTGCTGCCCTAACCATGGAATCGAAGGTCGTGTTGCTAAAAGCCCCCTCAATGTCCAGGAAGATACAGAGGGCTATCTCCTGAAAGTGTAGTGCTTTCTCCACCTTCCCAACAAGTTGGTGGAGAGCTGTCTCACATGATTTACCTGGTTGATATGCATGTTGGTTTGAATGTTGAGGTACCCTACTTAACCTCCTTTCTCCAACATGCACATTAACCAGCTTTTCCAATGTCTTAAGAATGAAGGAGGACAGGCTGATTGGTCTCATATCCTTGGCCTTGGTATGATCAATTCTCCCTGGCTTTGGAATGAAGACAACCTTCACTGCCCTCCAGGCATTGGGAATGATTCCTGCTGCTAGGATAACCCTGAATAACCTGCATAGGAATCTAATAAGATTTTCTCCCGCTTGTTGCAGGAGAGCTGGAAAGATTCCATCGGGGCCAGGTGACTTGAACGGTTGAAATGTTCCCATCGCCCATCGGACCTTACTGAAATCGACACACTCCTTGGCCAGATCCCAGTCCTCTTTGCGAATACCTGAGAACCGTTGTCTCTCAGGAATCACATTCTGGTCTGAGTTATCCCCCAGAGTATATTGAGGAAAGTGAGTCTTGAGGAGCAGTTCCAGCGTTTCATGTGCTGGCTTTGTATACTCACCATCCTCCTTCCTCAATGTTCCTCCTGGATTAGTTGGTACTCTAGTGAGGATTTTATGAAGTCTCGCTTGAGCAGCCGTGCCCTCCACTTCCTCACAGAATACCTTCCAGGATGCCTCCTTTGCCCGTCTGATGGCAAGGTTGTAATTGACAAGGGCCTCACGATACTTTGCCCATTGTCCTTTGCGCCTCGCAAGGTTAAACAGTCTTCGTACCTGTTTCCTTTGCATTTCCAGGTTATTATTCCACCAAGGCACACTCCTATTTGTGCACGTCTTAGTGATTGAGCAGTTGTCCTGGTATGAGGTCACTATAGCAGAGGTTACGGCCTCTGCTACTTCCTCAAACTCTGCTGGATTCCTTATCGAACTTTTAATTTCCGATAGGCTGAAGTCAAGGTCTCTCCTATATGTCTCCCAGTCCGTTTTCCTGGTATTCCTATAGGCCATGGTCTGTCTGGTTCCCATTTCAACCTTGAATTTAATATACATGTGATCTGATGAGGATGGCTCCAGGACCACATGCCACTGTTTGACGTAACTTCCCATCATCATGGAATCAAATGTTATGTCAATCACTTCTTCCCTTCTACTATTCCTGAATGTAGGTTCATCACCCCTGTTCAGGATCTCCAAGTTGTTAGATAGGAGAAATTCAAGTAGGTGCTCACATCTACTGTTGGTGTCCTTGCTGCCCCACGATATATTGTGGGCATTGGCATCACATCCCAGCAACAGTTCGTCACCTTGCCGGTGGCAGGCTTCCGTCAGTCTCCTCGCTTCCAAAGGAGGAGGAGAGCTGTCTTCATAAGGAAGGTATGCCCAGGCCAAAACAATTTCCTTCTTGATGCCTTTCTCACGTTGCTGCATCCTGATGGTCACAAAGTCCCTGGAACAAAAATCCATCATTGGTATGAAAGGTATTCCATTTCTAACATAAATGCATGTTCTGGAGTTTTTAGATTTCTAGCATAAATCAGCTTACCTCCAGTACCACCGAGGCCTGATACACCCCATTTGTATAAATAGGGTTCTTGTATCAGGGCCACGTCCACCTCCTGTCTCCCCAGGCGACGGCTCAGGGCAGCAGTGACCCCTTTACTGTGCTGCAGGTTTATCTGCAGCACTTCCAGTCCCCATCTTGCTGCCATTATTGCCTTTAAGGTCTTTGATTACCCTGACGGCGACCTGCGAGAACCCTAAAAACAGTTTCAGGCCTTGCTCTCGCATTGCCTTCAGGGACTTCTCTCCGACCTCCACCACCAGGGTTCGTCCTTCTGGAACGACCTTTTGGTTAATTACCCTCCAATCCTCTGTCGAGACTTTTGTGTTCTGGACCCTTATTTTCTCGAACAGAGTCTTTGGAGGGACATCCTTAAGGATCTTTGGTACCCATATTGATACCTTTGCGGTCTTCAGGAGTTCGGTTGTGTCTTGACCAGCAGCTTCGCGTCCTCTCACGGGGATATCATGGGCACCTTTTCCTTAAGCCATTCTGCTGAGTGCTCCCCCTCGCAGACAAAAATGAGGGCACCGCGATCTAGATAGACCCTCCTGAATTTGGGTCCTGGACCAGCGTCTCCCCCAATCTCTTCAAAGAGGGCCATCTGCACGAGCTGCTCCTGCTGCGAGTTGATGCTCACCAGTGGGTATCCTTCTTGGACAACCGCCATTATAAAGACCGAGACTGCAGTACTATAGGTCTGTTTCCCTATTTCCTGCCTCAGCCTTTTAGGATCACGTTTGTCCAGAGAGGAGGGAGTCTTAGATTCCTCCCTAACCCTCTTGCCACCTGTCTTTGACGTTGAGGGGGTCTGTGTATCCCCTTCGACCTGAGGCAGTTTCTTTTTGGAGGTCTTGGGCTCAAGCCCTTTTGATTCCCTCCACTTATGCTTAGGAAGCCATTCTTTTCCTTCCTTTTGCTTCTGTTCCTTGAGAAGTTTCCTCCTCTGAGCTCCAGACAAGGCCTTAATCCTAATCTGGTCCAACTTCTCTGTTACGGTTCCCACTTCTTGCTCAGGTCTAGACCCTGATTCAGAAGTAGGAATGCACTCCATCGGTCCTGATCCCGATGTCTGAGTATCTGAGGTCTCAGATTGCCCCTCGGATTCTTTTAAAATACTTTCTTTCTCCGTGTTCATCTTAGTCCCACGAGATTTGGGGATTTATATGGTCCACACCACGATAACCCCTCGTGGTACAAGGCTACGTACTCAGGGAGGTCGCCCGGTATCCCTGAGGCTCCGTTCGAGACACATCCACCCATGTGCCACGCACCCCTCGGCACGGATCGCATCACACCTTGGGTTGGGAAAGGAATTGGGAAAGGACTGGGAGAGGATAAGGAAGACGGGACGTTGTGGGACACTCTTGGTCTGATCCATCAGCTGAGGCCTTTCCGGCAGTAGATTCTCTACCTTCGGTATAGCCCTCTGCTTCACGCGGATACGCAAGCCTCTCCACCCGCACGGACAGTGCTTCGTCAAGGTGGTGTCCCCCGGAGAGGTAATACACTCTACGCTAAAAGCGTCCGTAGCAACCATGCCAAAGACAAACATTTTAGTAGACGCATTGATCGTAATTAATGACTTTCAACATTTCCCATTAATAGTGAATAATTGCTTAGGAAAAAAACATGTAATTTGTTGCAACTTATACATTTCCCACAAAAATCTAGGATTGCCGGCTTCGGTGGCCGAGGGGACTGAGGCGCTTCAGTCATGGTCTGCACGGCCACTATGGTCAGGGGTTCGAATCCCCCCCCCCGGTCATGGATAATTGTGCCGTCCTTAGTTGTAGCTAGTTCATAAGTAGTTTGTAAGTTTAGGGACTGATGACCCCGTAGTTAAGTCCCATAAGCTCTACAAACATTTGAACATTTGAAATCTAGGATTTCATTTATATATGATACTACCAGTACTTGTATGTTGTTTTGAATATTCATTATCAGAGCATCCTCCCCGTTGTTGTGCAAATGCTTCAGAACACCTGTGTTCAATTCGTTGTTATGTATTTGACGGCATGTTCACGAAATAGAACAAACGCATATTTCAGAGGGAACACTGCACAACTCTGAAGATTGCAGAACGTAGCTCTATTTAATTAATTAGAGTGCCAGAAACCCCTTCAGGAGCAAAGGCGGAAAAAAAAACATAACGTTCTACCTACTACACCACGCCGAACAACTACGGCATTGTCCATTATTGCTAGTACTATGACTGGCAGTTACTAACAACTAAAATGACATTTTTAGACACTAGATTATAATTTATCGCACTATGATCGATGTGCTTTTGTTACTTCTTCACTGCGCCACTGCTTTGGAATGACAACGCGTAAGTTACAATAAGAAAATCATAAAATGAGTAGCCTGTTATCAAAGACGGACATCTGTCGCGCCGGCCGCGGTAGCCGAGGAGACTGAGGCGCTCCAGTCATGGTCTGCACGGCCACTACGGTCGGGGGTTCGAATCCCCCCTCGGGCATGGATATTTGTGCCGTCTTTAGTATAAGGTAGTTGATAAGTAGTTTGTAAGTTTAGGGACTGATGACCCCGTAGTTAAGTCCCATAAGATTAACAAACATTAACATCTGTCGTTTGCCGGAAACTGAGATAAACGTAATTTTTTATTGCGAAACGTAGAGATAATATATTTATAAGCTGATTTGAGTATTATCAACTTTAATTCTCGAGGATTTATATCTTGAAGTGGATAATATCAGTTTGATTACTCAAGTACCTTCAAATTGTATTTGAAAATACAGATGTCCGTCTTTGAAACCAAAACGTGTAGGTGTCCGCTTTTTATGTGAACACGCTTCATGATGTCCGTTTTTGATACACAGTGATTCGCTTACTGCTGACGACAATCTTTTACAGGTGTATAATCCGGGAAATTATAGCAATATCGACATAAAGTGGAAAATATTAAATTTTGAATTCTATTATATATTTGAAAAATGAAGACCTACAATAATCATAATAATATTTTCAATTTTATATACAAAATGAAATGTTACCGCACTTAATCTCTGAAATTATTAGCATAAGCTCTTTTGAAACTGTCGCCAGATTTGTACGTAAACATCTTTACGTTATTTCTGACATCGAACTTATTTCCAACAAGTGATAATTTCGTATTACACACCTTACAATAGAACAGTGTAGTTTACAAGCTAGTCATACCTTAGTTTCTTTTCAATATTTATTTTCCACTTTTCTGGTTGTCTCAACCGCTTCCTAGCTTTTCCTTCGGGTGCTGGTGATATATTATGTTCCATTTCACTCGCTTTGAGATGCTTATTAGTAATAATACTATAAAAATTGCTGAGAAACTCAAGTACGGGCTAATATGTCTTAGTACCTGGCACTTACTGTCGCCATGTCTGATTTTCGAGGTCATGTTACCATATACTGCGTTCCCATTGGCACACTGCTTTATTCAACGAGTATCCGATTTTGATATCAAGCTCTCATGTAGGTGTCCGCTTTTGATGTGAACAGTCAACTTTAACGTGTGATTCATCACATTTACGTCAATTTTTTGAAAAAAAAAAACTTCCTATAGGATAGACTGCTAACTAAATGTCGACCATTAGGTCAGATGTCCAGGTTTAATATTAGGCTACTCAATTACAGAAATCAAGATGGCGTACGCCAGAGAGAGTTCTGGGCGAAGAATGTCAAGTTACATTTCCTAACGCTAGGTTGACGTAAAATTAAGAAGCGGTGTCGAATCGCCGTTATTTATACAAATATCTCTCTAAAAAAACATAAGAAAGTTGTAGAGAATTTTCTCCTCTACAAAATCGGTTATTCAGCTTTGGAGTCAGATGCAGCTTTGTTTGCAATTACAACTACATTACAAACGGTATTTTTTTAGTGTTACTAACGTATTTTTTGTCCAAAATGCATATAAAAGAGAGGTTCTAGTCTCTGGCGGACAACAAATATGTCTGTAAAATTTGATGACAATCGGTTTATCGGTTCGACCTAAAAAAAAGTTGCAAACGTTACGGACAGACAGACTAACAGACGCATAGACAGACAGACATCGTTATCTATGAAACGACGCAAGATATGAAAAAAAAGAAAAAGAAACCACAAGAGAGCAAAGTTGTAGAGAATTTTCTCCTCTACAAATAAATTTTATTGTCAGATGTACGGTTAAGCCGTTATTTTAATTTGAATTTCGAGCTGTCAAAAGCCGATCGCATAGGCCTACTTTTAGTGTCACTACCGTAACCTAAAGTGGACAAAATAAATAAATACGCAAATAAAATGAAAGAGTAAAATAAAAAATAAAATAAAAAATGGAAAAATTGCGAAAAGAGCTCATCGAAAGTAATAGAACGTGCAAGAACTAACGACTGCGAAGAAATGATCTACGTGAGGAATGAAGGTAAAAATGGAAATTTCGGTATGGCATAAATTTTAACTTGCCGCCGCTGAATTATTTAAACCCCCTAATGTAGCCCCAAGACAATCCATTCCATTCTTAATTTTTTCGCTCCCCCATTCCTGACGAGCACCATACTCGAACGTAAAGGAAGACACAGAGGTAGACCGCCACATACATTAGCTCTAGAACACCTGTAATTTTGAGAGAAAACACCGCATTGTTTCATTTAAACAAAAAATGCAAATGTTTGTAAATCTATCGGACCAAACTGCGTGGTCATTAGTCCGTAGCTTACAAACTACTTCAACTAAGGTAAACTAACCTAAGGACAACACACACACACACATACACATACACATACACACACACACACATACACACACACACACACACACACACACACACACATGCCCGAGGGAGGCCTCGAACCTCCGACGGCGAGCAACCGCGCGTTCCTCAGCAAGGCACCTTAGACCGCTCGGCTACTCCATCGCGACTTCATTTAAACCAACAGAGAAGATGATAATACTTGTTCTATCAGTTTATGTACAAAACGACTGTGAAATATACGTTATCTGCTTCTTCATGAAAACTATAGTCCAGCCATTTTATATATGATTGTAAGTGGCATTGTTGCTCTCGTACCTATTCCACGAGTCCCTTCCAGTTTATGGAGACAATCACACATATGCAGACTAATTATCTCTGATACTCTCGTAAAGCTTCTGTAATGATGTGGACTGTTAACAGCGAAAACGAGATTATTTGCTGTTCTGCGCGGGGCACGAGAACCTGGTTCCCATTGGTCGGCATTCGAAGTAGGAGCCAGCACAGCAATTCTAGTGGAGGGGGAGCGGCGCTCAATTGCGATTTCCAAGTGGCAGTTGATAGGTGGCGCTTATCGATTGGGCCGTGGCAACCCTCGCCCTCCGGAGGGAAGGAAGATCGTATCCACTATTGTCGGCACACGTTTTGTAACATCCGTATTTAATTTTCGTGCGTACTGCAGACCATAGCAGACTCAATCGATTACTGCTCTCCCCCAAGCAAGCTCTCTGAAAATGTGACAGTCTGATGCGTTGAGCTTACTCGCTATGACGTAGGTCACTTGTTTTAGATGAAATAGCAGTCGTTTCTATAAAACACATCTTTGTCTTGAGGAGACGACCAGGTGAACATTTCCTGCCTAGATATTAGGTTAACAAAAATTAGTACAACTTAGACCATCTACATAGACCTGTTTGAGTGATTTATAGTAATGTAAGTAATCTATATATATTGAATGTCTGTCTGTATGTCCTTTGTGTGTTCATAAACCATTCATTCAATTGCAATGAAACTTTGGTGAACTGTTCACCGTACACCCACGAAGGTTCCTGACCCAAAAACATAGGACCACGGCACATATCTCAGGATATATGACGTCATAAATAATGAGAGGCCACCGCGTGATAATAACCCAGAGCGTCAATTATTGGAAAATGGGAGTAGTTAGGGTCCAGCAACATAGTTTACATGTAATTTCGGTTGTAACTGCCCCCCCCATACAGAAAATGAAGAAACGAAAAAAAGTCTACCGCTCACAACAGTTTCCTTATACATGTCGTATAACTGTCGCATCAGGCATGACCTTGAATCAAATAAAGTTAGCATGACAGATTTGCATGTTACTACTTATTTTTGTCTGCAAGTCTTCCTTAGTTCACTTGCATACAAAATGAAGCAATCTCTTTTCTTAATCTCTATCTATATAAAAGCGAAAGGACACTCACTCACACACTAACTGACTAAACACGAAATCTCGAAAACTACTTCACCTATGAAGCTGAAATTTGGCGGGTATGTAGATTACAGGTATAAAACGTCAGCCACGAAAGTATTTTGTGATAGGTGCATGGCGGAGTATACTTCTGTAGACTCACGAAATCTACAGTTTCATTCCGATCTTCACGAAATTTCGACACGCTTGACTTTCAAAACAAGAGGAAGTTCACCGTGTACCTTAAGTTTCATACAGTGCATGGGGAAGGGTAGTTGGCAATATAAAAATGGATCCCAAAATACCTTGGTCGCGCCGTATCTTGAGAACGACACGACCGATTCACAGATTTTTTTTCCAGAACAAAGGCTGTATGAAATAAAACTGGAATATTTGAGAAGAAAGTGCGTTTTTCAATGTGACCCTGCGTTTCTATTGAATAGAAATCTATGGTTTTGTTCCTATATTGATGAAATTTTGTACACTCTACCTTAAAAATAAGAGGAATATCACTGTCGGTTTACAATTTCGTTCGGTGCATGGTGGAGGGTACTTAACTTAAGGAATTTTACAAAATGTATAGTTTTGCTCCAATCTTTATGAATTTTTGCACGCATGATCTCCAAGAGGAAGATCACTGGGTACATGAATGCTTGTATGGTACATGACAGAGGGTACCTCGCAGAAAACTATGCCGAGAAAGGGAAAGGTGGAAATGAACAGTGAGATGGAAGAGGTGGATGCAGAGAGAGGAGGGAAGGGGATTTTGTCTACGAGAGAGTGGGATAAATAAACACCCGGGCAACGCCGGGTTTACAGCTAGTCAAAATATAAAATATTACTCGACCTCTTTCATGTTAGCAATTAAACCTGATTTTGACTCATAATTTCATGTTTGATTTTGGAATTATCTTTCTGTCCTTATTCTCAGAAATATTACCGTTTTCATCAACGCAACCAGTGGGCTGTAATGCACCAATTTAAAATATCTGTAGGTTGCTGCCTGCACTGTTAGTTTTAAAACTATCAAAATATTAAACAACACCAACCCTTTAATACGCGATGAAGAGGCAGAGATTTCTCTGTGGTTCTACACAGATTAATTACAGTCACATTTGTCTCGAATAGTTTGGATGTTCAAAATGTTCAAATGTTCGTAGAGTCTATGGGACTTAACTACGGGGTCATCAGTCCCTAAACTTACAAACTACTTATGAACTACTTACAACTAAGGACGGCACAAATATCCATGCCCGAGGGGGGATTCGAACCCCCGACCGTAGTGGCCGTGCGGACCGTGACTGGAGCGCCTCAATCCCCTCGGCCACCGCGGCCGGCGAAAAGTTTGGAGACAAACCACGCGTAGAAGTGGTATATTGCTCAAAGAAATTTTAAAATTTAATATTTCAACTCACGCTACTTAGATAAACAGATGTTAGAAAAACCGGCTAAGGAGGACTCAGGAACTGAGAGTTCCGTACAGACATGGATATGCATAGATTATTGACAGATTTTGAATATTGGATTCTGCAATAGTTACATATGTGGTGTAAATGGAAATACCTCTAATTTTCATTGACGTCGAACATTTTAAGAACCCAAATGAGTGGTGGATCTTAATAATAACTACTTCTACCCTTTAACAAGAAAAACGTGTCATGACAGATGGACAGATAGTCACGTGGACGAAAAAGTTACTCTATACGTCAGGCGGACTTACGCATATCAAAATCAGATGTCAAAGTAATTGTTTTACAGCGAGAGGAGATTTTAATTTAGCACATCTAATTAGCGCAAAAAATTTTAAATTGGACATGCAAACTTCCATATCCGACTTGGTGAATACCGGACTGGTGCGCAAATTACGTCTGAGTTACACGATTCACAAAAATTTAGAAAAAATTCGCACACTCCCGTGTATAACACTACCCGCAAACAGTTGTGGCACACACACTCCTCCTGTGGGCGAGAGGAGTAATATAATGGGGCGACGACAGGAAGTGTATCCGGGCACCCCTTAAATTAACCACGCCAAATCAATAATTAGGTACGCGAACCCTGCGCAAGCGAGAAAAGCGTTAGAGAAAGAAAGAAATTACGCAAGCCTCAACTCGTGCATCGCTCCACCAACTACTGGAAAACAGATTAAAATATCTACAGTATTTCCTGAGATTTTTCACAGATAACGAAAGTAATGCAAAAATTATTTGTATATGATTTGATTAATATGTAATAGTTTTATTACATTTTTCTTCATTTATACAGTGAAATCTTGGTGTATGGCAAATTTTGCTATTCTAGCTCAGGGGGAAGTACTTTATCGGTTTTGATGAATGAGTTTCTAGTATAAAAATAACCGTATCTTTTGATTACGATGGCGTAGAAGCTTTCATTTGTTTCGCCACCAGGAGACATAGTCGTCAGTATATGGTGGAAATTTTAAATGAATGCCTCTAACCATTCCTGAGAAAGTGGGTTCTAAAGAGTTTGACACACAGAAGGACGGGCGGACGAAGAGATCTTATAAGACTCTCTACTGATTGGGCACAGGAAACCTGGAAATGATGATAAAACGGAGTAGTGCCTGTACATATTCCAAAACGATCAGATTGTTATCGCACATGTATTTGTCAATATGATGATCGAAATATCTTGTTCTTGGTGCTAAAAACCTAGCTTAGAATACTATGTAACATACATTTTAGAAATGGACAAACCCTATAAAATTCATTATATTCATGATGAGCCCATATGATGCTCAATTAAATGAGTTTCGCGCAATTCCAACGTGTTATCTGGAAAAGGACCAGCAACGATGTTTAAAATAGTTTTATTCAAAATATTCTATCACAGTTATGTAATTATTTTACGTACAAGATTAGTTTTGATCGTCTAACGTTCATTATCAAACCACACGGTTGGACTTAACTTCAGCGTAGACTCTAATTAACTAAATTCTTTACGTCATGTAACAAAAATAATTTTAAAACTCTAAGAGAAAATTTTGAATAGAAAGTTTTAAGATATAGTTTCTTGTGGTGCCCTTCATATTCACCCGAACCAAGAGAGTTAAGCAATCTCCGTCCTCGAATCGAAAAATAATAAATAACGTGCCTTGATTTTTTTTAAAGTGTCATTTTGATTGAGCTAATGGACGGGCGTCAACAATTGCAATTGACGAATACTGTGAAACACTAAGCAAACTGAGGCCTATCATCCACAATAGACACCGCAGTAAACTGTCGTCTAGCATTATCCCCATCCACGACAGCGCATTCACACCTGAGCTAAAACAAAGGAAGAGATTCACAATTTTTCGTGCAGAACTTTTTGATTACCCTGCGAATAGTGCTGAACATAGTACATGCAGTTTCTCCTCTTCTCCTATTTAAAATCAAAGCTAAGTGGACAATTATAAAACTGGCGAAGACCTATAAGACTGATGTTACCAAGTTGTTCAGTTCCCAGGTGGCCTACTTCTATGCAGAAGAGTTAAAGAAGCTAATGCAGCGCTACAGCAAGTGTACGGATGTGAGCGGCCATTACCGTCAATATAAACCCTTTCTCACGACCTCCTTTTTTTAATGACCAAATGGATCTTTGTCTTGGATAACGCCTTGTACGACAATGTGGTTTGATAACAATGAATGGCTTACATTTCGAACTAAAGACGTCATTATCGAAATGTAATAGTAAATTTTGAATAAAACATTGAAAACTAAAGTTGCTTTAAAGAAAATCAACTATTTAAATTAATTTACAACAATTATTTGTAAATAAAATAGAACATGGATTCATCGACAACATACAATTATTTTATATTTTTATAGTAGTCGACTCAAAATTCAATTTCACACATCTGCCAACGTTTCACTGCGAATCAATATTTATGCTTAAAAATATACAAGTGAATCACTCTTGGCGTACATTTTAGTGATACATTTCTATGAGTCCAAGTGTCATTTAATAAGACGCAGTATTTTGAAACTTCAAACAGTGACTAGAGAAAATACAGGAGCGCTCTGGGGTCAATTCATGATTTCCGTTTTTGGTGCCATCAGAATCTATCGAGTTCCGTGCAGTGAGAAGCAAGTATAAAACACTGCGAACCGAGAAGTATTAGATCCACAACAGGTAAAAGCGTTAAAGTCAGGACTTGTAATCTAATACAGCTCCGTATTTCACGAAATGCTACGTCTCAGTATCCGACAATATTTTAAATGCAATAAAGTCTTCCTCGGTTCCCCACCATATATGTAAGTGTGCTATCCGAAATGATCCCAGAAATATATTCTCCATTACCATATTCTGGGTAAGTGACTGGCAGTAACCGAAAGCAGAAGGAAATTAAATCGCGAAGTGACGTGAAATATCGGAGTCATGAAAATCTTAAACGCGTATAATATTACAAACATCACAGTTTAGCCAGTACTACTACAGAATTTCTCAAGCGTAACTTAAAACGGGAATAAAAACCGTTATGTTCAGGTTAAATAAATTCTATACCATGTAATCCCACTCTTCAGAATATTGATAGAAAACAGCAAGGATTTAGAAAATAACTAATTATAATCACTTAAAATTTTGTATCAAATACGCCATGTATCTAATTTATTATCGTTTCCATGGTAATATGCGTATTAAAATTATTCGAATATGGATCAGTAAAAAATAAAATTCAAGAAAAAACACCAAAAGTACAAAACTACAAAAGGAACAGTTAAAAAATTCTGATCGAACAATGATGAAGTAAATTCAGTATTAATAGACTTTCACTAGCGAAATAGGTACGCGACTGGAATTAAATGAAATTCGTTTCTCAATAGGAAGCTCGGAATACTTACTTTTATAGCCTCCTATAAACACAAGTCGTAATGGCTGCTTGATAGTCCCACAGCTGAACATTTAGGAAGTCAACTGTGTCCGCTTTGACGTACATATGCTTTATACGGAAAATGGCTGGTGGTTTATCTAAAACTGGTTCATGAGCAAATATAAAGCATTCAGCAGTAACACTGAGGTAATATAAGTTTCATCTGTTTACATCCAAACACGTATGATCAGCTGACGTTCAGGTTCAGTAGGCCAATCCGTAGAAGCCTTTCTACCTTCAGAGGAGTAAACACATCCAAACGCATGTTTCATAAAGAGGGGCAGGAGATTTTTCAGCTGTCGCAGCTTGGGTAATGTGTCTTTGTAACGTCAACCAACAAGTTACTGCCGTACAAGAAATGCGAACAGCTGAAAGCGAAAACTGTTATAAACCGCAAAGTGAACGCTTTACCGCAGTAAAAACAGACACGAAATCAGGTCCCGCTACAGTGGTACAAAATTATATTACAACTACAGGCAGATCGGTAGCAGATGCGGAGATCGAAATAATGTATAAGACAGAAGAAATTTTCATATTCTTGAGGGAGAGGAAAAATGGGTGACTAGAATTCGACAGAAGGAAAATGGTGAGACGTTAATATGGACCGTGGAAAAAGAATGAAAGGATTAGCATGGGCCACAATTTAATCATCACTTTCACTTGTTTACAGAATCAAGAAAGGAGGTTGTATCAATGGAAGAGACCAAAAGACTCTGGAAGGTTTCAGATTAATTTTATCAGGTATCATGTTTTAAACTCTACGGCGTATAAACAGGTAAGTGTGGACTCATACACCATAACTTCCTGAATGTAGTTCAAATATAAAATAAACTATCTGAATGGTAGGAAAATAAGGAAATGACTCTGAGATTTGAAGAGTTTCAAAGGGAACATTCAGAAACGATTGATATAAATGGCGGAAACTAACATAGAGCGAATTTGTAGCCTTTAAACATGAAATAGTGAAGTCAGTAGAATATCAAATACATAAGGAGATAAGGCCTGGTGGAGATATTTCGATATCTCAGAAGTAACTGACCTTATTTCATGGAAGGGGAACACACATTATGCAGCAAATCAAGAAGGCGAAAGAAATACAAATGTTTAAAATGCGATCGACAGGAAGTAGAACATAGAAAGAGCAGCTAGATGACAAATCTTAAAAATATAGTAATATATGAACAGAGCTATACCGCCAATATGAAATTTAAAGACAGAGGAAAGAGAAGCAGTTGCATAATTACAAAGGCTCAGACGTATAGTCATAACAACTGAAATGTGAAAGAAGTATACATATAAACTGTATAAAAGAAAGGAAAAGGAAGATAGAGTTTACCGCACCATCGACAGCATGGTCATTAAACGCGGGAACTAAGCAACGAAAATGAAGTTGAAAGTAATAGTATAGAGAAGGGAGAGAAATTACGTGAACATGAGATAGTAGATGTTGTATTCTAAAAATAATCTAACAAAGCCCCGGAAGTAGACAACATTCCCTTAGAGAGAACTTACGTGAAACATAGGAAGATGTGAAGCACTAGTGACCCTACGACTAACAATAGAAAAGAGGTAAGAAAAAGAAAACCTGCATTTACATCTTTTATGGACTTATATAAAATTTGCACAGAAACCAGACGCCAGCTGTATTACTCGAGGTCATGAAAGTCAAGTATTGATTGAGAAGGGAGTGAGGCAGGGTTGTAACTCATCCCGAATGTTATACAACTTGTATTTTGAGCAAGCAGTAAGTGTAAGCAAAGGAAATTTGGAGAAGTTGAAACAGTGAGGTTTGTCTATGACATTGTATTTCTATCACAAACATGAAAGGGCTTGACAGAGCAGCTGCACAGAATGGGCAGTGACTTGAAAGGAGTGTGTGAAATAAATACTAATAAAAACAAATCGAAGGTAATGGAATGTAGTCGAATTGAATCATATTATGCTGAGAGATTTAGCCTAGGAAAGCAGGCAATTAAACCAGCAGAGGAATTTTGTTATTTGGGTAATAAAATAAATTGAGAAAGCAGAGGTAGAGAGGTTATTAAATGGAGAATAACATTGGGAATAAAACATTTGTTATGAAAGGAAACTGGTTGAAATTATCCAATACGATACTGGAGCGAGGTTTGGGTCATTAAAACTGTACAGTGGTTCTAAGAGGCGAGTGCGGTAACCAAGGTTAGAAGGATATAGATTACAGTAGTTTTTCACAAAAGAAGAATCTGTACAAGACGGAATTGCGGGGAGAGCTGTGTCACACCAGAATTGACACCACAACAACAATATCTTTCAATTGTAGAACCTGCATGTACTTAGATTCTCTTAATGTAAGACTATAAATACACTACTGGCCATTTAAATTGCTACACCAAGAAGAAATGCAGATGATAAACGTGTATTCATTGGAGAGATATAATATACTAGAACTGACATGTGATTATATTTTCACGCAATTTGGGTGCATAGATACTGAGAAATCAGTACCTAGAACAACTACATCTGGCCGTAATAACGGCCTTGATACGCCTGGGCATTGAGTCAAACAGAGCTTGGCTGGCGTGTTCAAGTACAGATGCCAATGCAGCTTCAACACGATACCACAGATCATCAAGACTAGTGACTGGCGTATTATGACAAGCCAGTTGCTCGGCCACCGTTGACCAGACGTTTCCAATTGGTGAGAGATCTGGAGAATGTGCTGGCCAGGGCAGCAGCCGAACATTTTCCGTATCCAGAAAGGCCCGTACAGGACCTGCAACATGCGGTCGTGCATTATTGTGGTGAAATGTAGGGTTTCGAAGGGATAGAATGAAGGATAGAGTCACGGGTCGTAACACATCTGAAATTTAACGGCCACTGTTCAAAGTGCAGTCGATGCGAACAAGAGGTGACCGAGACGTGTAACCAATGGCACCCCATACCATCACGCCGGTGATACGCCAGTATGGCGATGACGAATACACGCGTCCAATGTGTGTTCACCGCGATGTCGCCAAACACGGATGCGACCATCATGATGCTGTAAACAGGACCTGGAGTCATCCGAAAAATGACGTTTTTCCATTCGTGCATCCAGACTCGTCGTTGCATACATCATCGCATGCGCTCCTGTCTGAGATGCAGCGTCAAGGGTAACCGGAGTCATGGTCTTCGAGCTGATAGTCCATGCTGCTGCAGCTGCTGCAAACGTCGTCGAACTGTTCGTGCAGATGGTTGTTGTCTTACAAACGTCCCCATCTGCTGACTCAGACATTGAGACGTGGCTGCGCGATCCGTTACAGTCATGCGGATAAGATGCCTGTCTCCTCGACTACTACTGATACGAGGCCGTTGGTATCCACCATGGCGTTCCGTATTGCCCTCGTGAATCCACTGATTCCATATTCTGTAGTTGTCCCGAGCGGCGCCAACCTTGTTAGAATGCTCTGAAAGGCTAATCATTTGCATATCAAAGCATCTTCTTCCCGTCGGTTAAATTTCGCGTCTGTAGCATATCATCTTCGCGGGGTAGCAATTTTAATGGCCAGGAGTGTAAGCATGGTATTGGAGCAAGGCTACCATTTCATTCTATTTCGTAAGGATTAGTTCTGAACGACAGTCGTCATTGTCTTAATAACAAGAAACGCAAAGGTAATTGGAAATTAAAAGCTTATGGAAAAAAGTAAGCTAATACAGTAATTACATGAGAGTGCAGCATTTATCAGCAAGTTGCAGTAACAATATATCTTTATGTTATAAGCTTGCAAAATGTGCTGCTTTTCAATAGGTTACACCAGAAGAAATAATTCATTTTATTAGGTCTCAGGCAAAGGCCGTTCCACCGGATAGAATTATTGTACATTATAATACTAAGAAGATATTGCCTTGTTTTTATTATTATTTTCGTACATTCCCCTTAAGGAGAGCGCTAAAAACACAAAAATCTAGCTTTTATTCCCGTCTTTTTCTTCTTTTTTTCTTCCCAAAAACCTTTCATTCTTTCACTTTGTGCCTTCTTTTGTTCATCAGTCCATTTTCGTCTGTTGTTTTTGTGTTGTGATTTAAAGTCAGCTTTTGGGTTGCTGATTTTTTCCCTACAGGTTTTGCGGTCTTGTATGTCTTCTATAGAGATGTTCAATGTTTTCAGGTCTTCTGTGGTTTCTTTGTACCAAGCACAGCTGCCATCAAAGAAGAAGAAAAAAGCAGACGTCAATATCTTAGTACTCAGGAGCATGGAAGAGATAAGAATAAAGACCTAAGTAAGGAAACACTTTCCGTGCAAATGCATTTAAACAAGGAAACTATGATTTGCAAAAAAAATTTCATATCGATGTATCTTTCAATCTAAGACTTATGAAAAGTCACCTAGAAGAAAAGTGTTTCTGATCGTATATACTGCACCACAATCATGATTAAATATGTCAGTTGTATAGAGGTTATTTCAGTTATTGAATTTGCAGTGGCACTAGTTTCTCTGAATTATAAAAGAAATGAGAGGAAAATGAATCTGATTTTAAATACATTTCTAAATCATATCCCTAATTTTTCTTCTCTGTTAAGTCCTTCTTACTCAGCATGTGACTCTCTTTAAACGGTCGTCAGTTTAGTCGGAATAGCTCAAGAGCTTATAATGAACTTCCATAGACCAGACAAGTTCGCGATATATTCGTCACTTTTGCCTTTTGCTCAACAGGCCTTTTACTGCTCTTGAAGGATATTCAGGAATTAAATCTAACTGCTTCGAGACGTTTGCAGTGGACATGCAGCACGTGCTGTCTTTTTAAGCTGCGCTGCCCTGCTCTGGCTATGCTGGTGGAGTGTGCGCTGACCTGCAGAGTCCCTGCGCCTCGCCTCTGCCACGTCAAGTGTGCGCCGGGCCTAAGAGTACTTTTTAATGTTTGTTAAGCTTATGGGACTTAACTACGGGGTCATCAGTCCCTAAACTTACAAACTACTTATGAACTACTTACGAACTAGGACGGCACAAATATCCATGCCCGAGGGGGGATTCGAACCCCCGACCGCAGTGGCCGTGCTGACCGTGACTGTAGCGCCTCAGTCACCTCGGCCACCGCGGCCGGCTAAGAGTACTCCACAATTTATACATAGAAAGAATTTTCTGGAACGTACAGGTAACTCAAACATAAGAAACATGTAGAACATTCTAGAAATAGTGAATAGAAAGAAAGAAATTTTTTTTCCTTCCCTTGGTGGGATTTGAACTGGGGAACCCAAGCACAGCGATCTATGATGCTAAACACTACACCACGCGTTCCGTCCGAATGCTCGTGGCAATATCGTTTGTGGTTGGACTTTGTCTACTATCTTCAAACCCATTCTTGCTTCCGTTACCAATTTGACTATTGCAAGATGTCTTACAGCATGTCCTATCAAAACAATCTCCACTATTAATCAGGATGCACAATTATTTATTTTCTGTCTCGAGTCTGATCCAGTGGCTCTTAATTATTTCTTACGATCTATCCCTAAAATATTCAATATCAGGAGCATATTTTGAAAGTTCCCAAACCCCTTCTTGACTGATCTGCTTGTCTTCACGATTCACTTACGTTCAAGGTTATACTCCACACAAATAACTTTGTGTAACCTAATTTCTCTTATAAGAAGAAGAAAATAGTAGTAATGAAGCCTGGAAAAGAATGTATGTTTTCATCTAATTTCGTCCTTGTTTTGTATAGATTCATGGTATCGTTGATCACATATATTCCCACACTTGCGACAGTCACTAACGTAAATGCAGAAATTTATGTACTGTCATTAAACCTGTGTCCGCATGCGTTTCCTAGCGTCCCCATCCGTACCTCAGCCTAGTGGCTATGGCCAGCCACAAGACTCTGCGGTATCACGGAAATAGCTTGCCGCACGATGCGTTGCCGCGGAAAAGCACGCGGGCGTGTCCATGTTCCCACTAGTGACTGGCGCGTGGTAAAGGGCACAGCAGTGGCACGGTTGTCATGGGAACGCCCTCTATGGCGCGATACGGCAGGCTCAGAGGCATGGTTTGTGCACATTGAATTCTGCCACTGCCGCGCAATGCGCTACGCACTACAGGTGTCAAACCAATCGCAAAAGACGGCAGCGGTGGCCGAGGGCACTGAGGCGCGCCTACGGTCGGGGGTTCGAATCACCCCTTGGGCATGGATATTTGTGCCGTCCTTAGTATAAGGTAGTTGATAAGTAGTTTGTAAGTTTAGGGACTGATGACCCCGTAGTTAAGTCCCATAAGCTTAACAAACATTTAAACATTTTTTTTAGGCGCGCCAGTCACGATCTGCACGGCCACTACGGTCGGGGGTTCGAATCCTCCCGCGGGCATGGATATTTGTGCCGTCCTTAGTGTTAGCTAGTTCATAAGTAGTTTGTAAGTTTAGGGACTGATGACCCCGTAGTTAAGTCCCATAAGCTACACAAACATTTGAACATTTTGAACAATCGCTGAACGTGACTTAGGTCTTGTCCACAGTGGCCAGCGACAAATACTAAAGGCCCCGTATCCAGTACAGCGGCTAGCGATGAGCGCTTTTTCGGCGAGGTACTGTAGCAAACGTGGTGTCTGAGGTGAAATACTTATCACACAATTAAAAGAAGAAGAAACTGTTCAGAGAAAAAATTTGATTTTCTCTTATGTTGCAGCATGACATATTTCCTTGATAAAGGGCTTCCTTTATTCGGCACACTTACTATACTGCCTATAACGAACGTAAAAAGCTTCACGAGACTTTAAAGAGTTTCAAGATATAACGATGCATTGCATAGTTCTTTTATATGACGTATTTTAGCCCTTACATTACTGCAAATGAATTGTAGCCAAGATATCGAAATAGTATGTAGAGTTGAAAAGAGGATGATTTTCGATATATTGCTATTTATATTCCCTGGGCGGGTAGAACCATGTTACGACTGTTCATCGAGCTTATAGTGGTCTTATCGCACTTCATAAAAGGTCAGAATGTACATACAGTGTTTTTTTTTTCCTTTTTCATAGGGTAGCACATGAACAGTTACGTATTTTCTCATATTATTCATATTAGAATTCTGTTTATTCCAACTCATTTAAAAGCAAAGATTTTATTTATCTATTTATTTATGTACTGTTTTTTCTCTAAGGAACGATCTACTGTTTTCTTTTTAACAACTTTTAATATGTCAAGTAAGAAAGCAGGGGAATAGTTCGTGTTAAGGTTTATGATATTGTATCTGTGCTAACGATATATTTTAATTGTAACCTGTTTGTGGTTGTTTCACAAGATATAAAGATGTAATTGCTTTGTACATTTTTGAAAACATTTTTGTTTCACTTTTGGGATAAACAGCACTATTACATTTAAATTCATATATAAATAACAGTCTAGAGTGCATTGATTTTTTATTTGAATCAACTAGTTTCGGTCCTTTTTTTTTATCATCTTCAGGATTGCAACTCTGAAATGTATTATAGTTACATTTAGAGTAACATCAAGCAACATACATTAATGCCAAGGTAATGAAGAGAAATAAAACAAGGCAATGTTACACCTATTGATGTCGTGGAGCTGGACAGGTGCTTAGGAGCCTTCCATTGCGTCACTGCTGGCTGGAGCAAGGTTTACTGCTCTTAAATGGCTAATGAGTAAATAAATAAATAAAAATTACTTCATCTACATCTACATCATACATACATACTCCGCAATTCACCGTAAGGTGCGTGGCGGAGGGTACACTGTACCACTACTAGGCATTTCCTTTCCTATTCCACTCCCAAATTGAACGAGGAAAAAAAGAATGCCTGAATGCCTCCGTACGAGCCCTAATTTCTCTTACCTTGTCTTTGTGATCTTTACGCGAAATGTAAGTAGGCGGCAGCAAGATCGTACTACACTCAGCTTCAAATTCCGGCCCTCTAAATTTACTTAACAGAAATTCACGAAAAGAACGTCGTCTTTCTTCCAGCGATCCCCAATTGAGTTGCCGGAGCATTTCCGTGACACTCGCGCATTGGTCGAACCTACCGGTATCAAATCTAGCTGCTCGCCTCTGAACCGCCTCTATGTCTTCCTTCAAACCGATCTGCTGCGGGTCCCAAATACTTGAGCAATACTCAAGACGTGGTCGTACAAGCGTTTTATACGCGGTCTCCTTTACAGGTGAAGTACATCTCCCCAAAATTCTCCCAATAAACCGAAGTCGGCTGTCTGCCTTACTCACAACTGTCCTTACATGCTCGTTCCATTTCATATCGCTCTGCAATGTTACGCCTAGATATTTGAACGACGCGACAGCATCAAGAATCTCACTTCTACTTATTCGAAGATATACTTTAAATGTTTACTCCTCTGAAGTCTGTTTTCAGTCAATGACAAACACGTATACGTATATTTTTTAAATACATCCTTACCATGATTTTATACTCACTTTATACGGTTTTCCGACTCTTACTTTTCGCTCAATAATCACAAAAATAAAAGAAATTAAGGTTCGTACGGAGGCGTACGGACAGCTGTATTTTACTCGCTGTTGTGATAAAAGGTACTCTCCATAAAGCACCACAATGTAGTTTGCGGAGTATTTATGTAGCTCTAGATGTAAGAGATTAACACTGCTGCAAATCGTAGTGTAATATTTGGAATTTGGAAACCTTAAACACACCCTATGAGCCGATGGTATAACTGGATGTTGATAACGACTGATGCTAGTTGCACCAAGGGAAGATCATCGATAACAGTATTATGACATCCGTACTCGTTAAGTGTGATGCTACTTTTTACCTCAGAGCACCTGTAGCGTACCACCTACTGCGCATGTCCCGCCAATACTGCAAATACTATATCTAATAAAGTATTGGAAATAACATTCTGAAAAAATAGCGTCAACACTTACAGATGTAAGGATTTAATAGGCTAAATCACCTTAGGGGCAAAGAGTTTTAATCAATATCCAACGTTTTCTCGCGTTTCTGGCATTTAGTTTCTGGTGAAGTACTTTCTAAGCGATCTTTTAGACACTATCCACATCAGTAAAAATAAAGCTAAAGGAATTCTGATTTCCTCAATATCACTTAGCAAATCTCAGTTCCTTCTATATGTTTATTTTTTTTATTTATTTCCACAAAAAAAAATGTGTGTATATTTTTTCTTTGACTATCATTGCTGTTACTTCATTTTCAAAGAACAATTCAAAGTAAGCCAATGGGCCTGCATTTGTGGGTATTCACAGTTTAGCATTCCTCCGGGTGCTCTGAATGTAAATGCAGATGGGACAGAGATACTCTCACATTTCTTCCAATCAGGTGAGACTGCACTGTCATTTTGTTTTCTGAAGCTTCATCAGAAGACAACAGAAACTCGTCTTCCTCATTATAACCATCCATCAAAATTCGTAGAACATCAACTTCAATCAGTCCAGTTATTGCGCACTACTTTCGAAAATCAGCACGCACACAAAGACAAAAACTTTTAAAATAGTATCCAATGCAAATAACTTACTGTAAACACCGTCAGCATCAATCTAAGAAATGTGGCACTGCCATCGAAGAGCCGTCCTTTCAAATGCATCGCCAGAAACGAAAAACGGAATGAAAAATGCGGGCGGCATACGACGTTGGATACGCTAAGCGAGTGGTCGGAGGCGTACGGCAACTGCCGTCGCACACGCTTGATGGCTTAAGAAGAGGAATGCAATGTGCGCAGCACTTCCATACAGAGCATTGATTGTTTTTTTTTTTTCCTGGGATGGGGAAGGTTATCGACGATGCCTTCTGAAAGGAAACATCCAGGCATTTGCCTGGAGCAATTTATTGGAAACTTTGAAAACCTAAATCAGAATGGCTGGTGGCGGATTTGTACCGCCGTCCTCCTGACTCTGAGTCTAGTGCGCTTACCACTGCACAACCTGGCTTGGTCCAGAAATGAAAGGAGGCACAGTGAATATTGTCAGATATACTGCTGGAAATTAAATGAATAAGCAAAGTGAAAAGAAGGAATCCGAAACAAAGGTCTGAGTAAAACGTTTGACGAGTGAAGATGAATAACAGATGAGATGCGGAAGAGAGTAGTAGGGTTCTGATGTATACTGATAACAGCTTACCTTACCTTCCTTCCCGATCTGCAAAACACATAAAGGAGCCTTTCATCGTAAATAAATTATAAAGGGTTTTCTTGCATTGTCTCAGAAGATGACGACTGCTAAGCCACAGCTCTCTTTATCTTATCTTTTGTATATAAATCTCACACGTAAACAATCACGAAACAGAAAAAGTGATGAAAAGGACTATTGTCATTCTCAACTGAAGTAAGATTTACTTGAAAAATGTGTTGTGGCCCAGGACCATTCGTCGGAGTCTGTTAATTTGAAGTATCGTTCGTGGTTCTGTAGTAAGAAGTTACATCAACAAAGAATTTGTTTGCCTTGCACCTCCGCAGCAGCTTTGAAGGGATGTACGTGACTTATTCCATGTGGGAGGGCTTCAGATTCAATCTACTCCGCTCGCAAGTCGATGCAACCTGTTTTTCGACAACGCCGTAAGAGATTGTTTTCTCGTGTGGAAACGAAAAGGGGTAGAAGCCGAGCGCTTTCGTCGGTACCCTGTTGCCACCGATAAACATTCACTTTTCCTGCGTCAACTGCAGCATGCAAGCAGTCACAAATAAGGAAGTAAATTACAAGAATTGGATTTACAGTTCAATCAGCGAGCAGTCGCTGGAAGCGAATAAGATGAGGAAAACATTTGCGTCCTTCCATTCACATTATGTGCTGTTGAGAATGTGCGGAAGACATAGGAATAATTTAAACTTCAGTCCTGTTACAATTATCATTCTTTTAATAGTTTGATATCATTCCAGAATACATGTTTACCAAGTTAATTGCAACAAAGACAAATCTTCGTATTTAACATTTTAAACTATGAGTATCAATTTGACAGACAAGCTACGTGGTAATCTGTCTAATGATGCTGCTGTGTCGATGGATAATGTCTTTGGAAATACGAGGAAGGAAAACGCAGATTCCATTTGTTTTACAAGGTCCCTATTTTTAGTGTGAAAGTGCTTGATTTTAAACAAAGCGACACCTTCTAATTAGTTCACAAACAGATAATAGTTGTCATGATACAATTATACCTACACACACGCGCGCGCACAGAGAGAGAGAGAGAGAAACTTAGTACTCCATCTTAAAGTTTTACATTACAGTCAAAATTTATCGTTAAACAGAGCACTTGGAGTACATGAAAAGATAACATTTACAGATAAGTAGCTCAAGCGCTATTGGTGTATCAGGTGTGTGTTCGTAGGTTTTCCCGGCGAATATGCTGATTGTAGGTCTCTCGTGCAGGCACCCGGATTGACTGATCGATGAATCTGTCCGGCTGCATACCCGAGATACTGTCAATTAATGTACCATGTGTCGATCCGTACTAAAACTCTCGTAATAATACACGGTACAGCTTCCACAGGCCGCAATGCAGGCGATGATTACGGAATGCATTCGAACATATAGATGGCGAAAATTGTATTAGGATACATTTTTCCACGCCTGCTCGACGTAGTGCTGGAAGACGCACTTGTCAGTTGTCGTCCCATCATATCCCACACATGCTCGACTGGAGTCAAGTCCGGACAGCGTGCTGGACCTCCTCGGGTATGGGTGTTTTTGTTGTCTTTAGTATAAGGAAGTTTGTAAGTTTACAGACTGATGACCCCACAGTTAAGTCTGATAAACTTAACAAACATTTGAACATTTTTGAACATCGTGCTGGCCACGAAAGTTGCTGCACGTCTTTCAGAGAACATTGAGTTTCAGTCGAAGTGTTTGGGCGAGCAAAATGCTCTTGGAACAGCACAGCACATTCCTGTTGCAAGAATGGCGAAAGAACGGTCTTGTAACATTCTGCATGTAACGAACACTGTTTAGCGTTGCTTCACAAACAGAAAAGATGAACGAGAGTTGTAGTTTATTCCACCCCAGACCATAAGGCCTGCGATGGGGCCAGTTTGTCTCGGACTAATCCACTCTGCATGAAATCGGTCGTCACGATTACGTCGTACCCGCAAACGACTATCAGAATCTGCTTTCAACGCTGAGGGCCACTCCCGCCTTTCCCATCTTCCAAGCGATCTTCTGACGGCACGTTCATCCTATGGCTTGAGCGGAAGATGTGCTAGAGATATGCGTGTCCGTAGTCCCATTTCTGGGTTTACAAACCCTCTTATTTTTACTGTGGTAGCTGTCTTGGCGGACGTGTGTGCTGCACGTATAGGTAGAACCCCGTTTATGGGTGTAGGAATGTTCATTTGACCATTGCAACTAAAATAATTAAAGAAGTGGCACATCACGTCCAACTTAAATTGGAACTCTTCGAAAGAATCCTCGCGCTACTCGGAAGTAGCTTTTCCATACTCGCTCAGTTTGGTGTAGAAAGCACGATTACGTCTCCGTCGCATGGGGCCACGTTGCTTCACATGCTGATATTACACCGAGCCTCATAAGTGTATACATTACCTATCAAAGGGTACTCATTGATGGTGCACCGGCAGCTATGTCGTAACAATGCATCGTGTTAGCGGACGAAACCATTATCCGTACGCTGGTGGCATCTGCCGTCACCAGATCAAAATAGACGTCATCTTTCGAGCTTTACTTACGTTTTTCGGCAGTAGCGAACGCGTAAATGTTTTCATTTGCTAAATATGTACATACTCTTAGGCTTTCCCTAATCTAAATGCCCATAAAGTCCCCCAACTCTATTCCTATTTCTTACCTTCTTCAGTGCCTTCATAGGCCTCTCTTTACCAGCTATGTGAAAACCCAGCATTTCTCAGGTATTTATTTATGCCATTACCCATGTACTCCACCTCCTCACTCTGTCCATTTCTTAATAACCCTCTATATACTTCTGCCTCCTCCTCCCAATCCTTCCCTTCTATCCTCCAATACATCCCTCTTTCTCTTTCATTAACTCCTACCCATTCTGTGCCAATAATCTCCTGTCCCTTCTCTTTGTTCATCTCCCCTCTGCCCTGCGTATAAAGATAACAAAAATCTGTCAAAGATAATGGTGATAGGGTCAACTGTGTCGAAGTGTATAACAAAACAACCCGCCGCCATGCACCGTACGAAATCTTGTCTAGATAATGACTTTCCTCAGTTTTTAGGTAAAATGTCATTGGCAATAAAAACACTCGTGTAGCAGTAAAATAATGTTATGCTGGCTTAAAAACATACTGATGATCAAGACACTGGACACGACGAGATGAAAGGACACGCTGTTTAAAATGACACAGGTGACACTTGTTCATCTTTCGGTGGTCACAACTCGTTAAAAACCCTTGAAGGACCCATTGCGCAACACAACATACTGTCCCTATACCAGCCCTCCCCACATCTAATAAACTCTCTCCTTCCAAATTCTACACCACCTCCTAATCCTTTTATCTATCCAAGCTGTGTGCCACCTTTTCCTTTCCTCTGCAGCTCTCCTTTCTGCCTTATCAGTAACTAATTATCAACAACTACTTGACTAGTTAAATGTTAGAGTCTATAACCTCAATTGCTCCACTTAATAGAATTTCTTGTTAATATAGATCACCCAGTCCATGCACCAGCAAGCAAAGGGGACCCTTGGAAATGCAACTTTCCTTCAGCAAAGGGATACTTCTTCCGAGCAGTGGACGGTGTGTTTCAAGTTTTTCGTGATGCAGACTGTACGGATCCATTACCATATCCGTACAAAACACTGGCCCAGTTTGTTGCTGACATGAATCGTCTTTGTTCCCACAGGTGGAAGGAAGGAGGGGTGGAAGGCGAGGGAGGAGAGTGTAGGGAGGGAAGGGACGCAGGAAGGGAGGTGCGGGAGGAGAGTAAGGACACAGGGTGAGGGAGGGAGAGGAGGTGGAAGCCAAGCGGGGGAGGGAAGAAGAGGGGTTGGGGAGAGGGGCGTTGCTTCTATGAGGTAAGGAGGGGGGGATTAGGGCTGTTAGTATGTATATATGTCTGAACAAAGGGCGTCATGCGGGAGGGGGAGGTGGCGAAAGTTACTGTGGGAGTGGATGTGGAGGCTGTGAAGGTGAACGGAGGGAGGGATACAATGGTAGAGGCATGGTACAGGCCTGGGACTGGTAAGGGTGGGGTAAGCAAGTGGTTTGTGGAAGTCTGTTTTTTGGGAAACGTAGAGCATTTGGATGTGTTATAAGAACAGAAGGATGTGAGGGAAAGGGATTAGGTTGCAAAGGATCCATGTGAGGGATAGGAGGAGGATATAGTAAGTCAGGTGGAGGATGTAGCGTTCGACGATGTGCAGAGATTTATAATGGGGGTGGAGCTTTGAGATCCAGGTGGGATGGAGTGCCAGATGGAATGATAGGTGTACAGGATAGAGGTAGAGTTGAGATTCCAAACTTGCCTTGAGAGGAGTTTCAAGAAGGAATATGGCTTTTTGATGGACATTGCAGAGGTGGGGGTCCAAGATACAGAGTGATCGAGGGTAAGCCAGAGGTATTTTAGGGGGGGGGGTTGAGGCAGATTGAGCTGTTTTCAAGGTAAGGTAAAAATCGTGGAGTTGGAAACAATGGGTGGTACAAACTATGATGATGGCCTGAGATTTGTCGGTATTGATGGATAGAAGCTACTGATTACTCGAGTAGGTCAGACTGGAGTAGATGCTAAGAGTGGGCGATGGAGGGAGCAGGGGCAAGGAATGCGGTGTCATTAGCATATTTTAGGATATGGCCAAAAGGGTGAGGTTGGGGCATATTGGCAGAATAGATGAGGTAGAGGAGAGGGGCCAGGTCAGAGACTGGAGGAGGGGTAGAACATATGGGATTTGTAGTTGCAGACTGTGACATAGGAAGGTTGGCAGCATATGAAGGAAACTATGAGGCGGATTAATTAATGGGGAGGGCGTATGTTTGAAGCTTGAAAAGGTTACTGGAAAGCCATACACAGTCCTAGGCTTATTCTTTATCAAGGGAGACAGAGTGATGGGAGTTGAAATGGACGGAAAGAGGTGGGTGAGGCGAAGGAGCTGGTCATTGGCAGAGAAGGAGAGTCGGAATCCGCACTGGGAGAGGAAAAGAATTTGGTGTCGATGGACCTGTTGGTGGATAAGGCGGAAGTGAATAGGTTGCAGGACCTCGCTGAACACGGAGTTGAGACTGATGTGATGGTAGGATGAGATCTGGGATGGGGGCTTGTCAGGTTTGGGAAAAATCAAAATGTTGTACGCATTCCACAGGTCTGGGACAAAGTTGGTGTATAGGATGACATTATTGAGGAAAGCAAGGGCGATATGGAAGTCAGGCGGTCGTGACCGGAAGCAATGTAGCGTATGGTGTGCAGTCTCAACTGTATGTCACGGTCGGTGATTTGTGTGTTAAGTTCTGAGAAAGGAATAGGGTTCAAGTATTGGAAGCTTGGAGTGAGCGGGCGTATAGAGGTATCGTAACGCTCATAGACATCAAGGAAGAACGGTTTTTCGAAACGCAGATTGTTAGGGATCAAGAAGGGATAGGAAGCAAAATGTTCGCACTTGTCGGGAAAAAGGATGATCATCGCCGGCCGCGGTGGCCGAGGCGACTGAGGCGCTTCAGTCACGTTCTGCACGGCCACTACGTTCGGGGGTTCGAATCCCCCCTCGGGCATGGATATTTGTGCCGTCCTTAGTTGTAGGTAGTTCATAAATAGTTTGTAAGTTTAGGGACTGATGACCCCATAGTTAAGTCCCTTAAGCTTAACAAACATTTGAACATTTGATGATCATCACGGAGAAGCGAGTCCCTGAACATCGAGAAAGCCTATGACCATGTATGGCACTTCAGACTCCTTTTAAAACTCCAGACCTATGCCCTACCTATTAATTACACCTCTCATCTACCTGAAATACTCGACAGACATGCCTCAACCCCAGCCTCCTGCCCATCTCCTTCAGTATGCTGATGACTCCATATTCCTATCCCTTGCCCCCTCCCTTGCCTGCTCCCAGCATCTTCTCCAGTCTTACCTCTCCCAATTCACCACCTGCTGTTACCAGTGGGTGCTTTCCATCAATCCTGACAAATCTCAGTAAATCACAATAGGTTACACAACCTGCTCTTTCCACCAGCATAACCCTTACCTCACTCTCCATGACCGTTACATCTGCCGAACCCCAACCCTCAAGTACCTTGGCCTCACAGCTGGCCTCTTCCTCTCCTAGAATCCCCACCTGCAGACTGTCTGACAAAGTCCGCTCCCATCTTAACCTCCTCAAGTTCCTCTTCCATCAGACATGGGGACATGGAAGATGCCCAAAGGGACGACAGAGGATGCGATGGAAGGATCCGTTACTGACAGCCTTCAAACAAGTGCATCTACAATAAATGGTTTTTTATACTGAGATTTTTTTCTTTTTAATGTGTTCCTTTCGCAAATTGTTTAAATGTGCAATCCGTTGTATTCTTATTATATTGGGGTTTGTACATTTTTTATTCTACTGTTGGCCTTAAAGGCCCGTGAATGCAAGAAATGATGGTGATATCTATTTATGAACCCGATAAAAACTCTTATTTAATCTGTTTAGCATAAACGCCAAATTGTGTGAACATTCATTAAACTATGGAAGCTCGTATTTTACAGTGGTCGAATGATAGTTTACGTGTGGGAACCTCACAGATAGCATGTCGTGATGTTCTTACACAACGTTCAGTTGTGTTAATTTGTTTATAACTCATGACATAATAACAGGGCCGGCCGCGGTGGCCGAGGAGAATGAGGAGCTCCAGTCACGGTCTGCACGGCCACTACGGTCGGGGGTTTGAATCCCCTCTGGGGCATGGATATTTGTGCCGTCCTTAGTCTTAGCTAGTTTAGGGACTAATGACCCCGTAGTTAAGTCCCATAAGATTAACAAAAATTTGAACATTTTCTGAATAACAAGGCTGTTACAGACTGCGCACGGTATCACATAACATTGTGAAGACAAATCAATAATCGAAACAGTCTTTAATTTAGTTAATGCTCTACTAATTTATATATCTTCATGAATTAATGTAAGTTGCAGTCACCATAGGAAATTTTTAACGCCAGAAAGATTGTTTATGCAAAAAATAAAACAAAAGTCTATATCTATATTTAAACCGATACTCCGAATGCCACGTCAACGTGTGTAGTGGAGGTTACGTTGTGTGCCACTGTCACTTGCTCCTTTATCTAAGTCAGCCGCGAATGGTTCGCCAGAATTAACGACTACAGGTATCTTTCAGGAGGGCTCTAATCTGTCTAATATTATCCTTGTCGTCTATACTCGAGACAGGAGGAAGCAACGAGCTTAAATTTCATAGTGCCGATAGGTCCGCCATGTTTGAGGCAAGTTGAACTGGCGTCCGCCATGTTATTTGGAGTATCGGATGATGGCTGGTATGCCACACTCACTGGGGAGTTTTACGTATTTACAGTTCCGCGTTTTAAATAAACATTGACGGTTGAATACGGATGAGCATCAAGTTCCGTCAGACTTTTTCGAAGCTTCGAATTGACTAGCCTGGTAGTAAAAAGGCAGCAATGAAATATCACTAACTTGTCAGTATTGCAGTTCCATTTCGAAGTATAACAGTTATCAATAACAACGAAAGTGCCGCTGCGAAAATATATTTTGTGTTGATTTTAATGCAAGTACATCGTCTAAACGAGCTGCTAAACATACAGTGAACAGTAATTATTATGACGAACAATTATGACCATGGATCTTCATCTCCTGTTAATGTGTTGTAACAACTCCTTTAATAAAGTCTAGTATACACTTCCCTTGTGTTTACTAAACCTATTAAATCTACAAATTCGTAAAATTGCTGTTAAAGGGTTTGAGTGTAAATTTTGGTGTACGAAATTTGAGTACAAAGACGAATGTGACAACAGGAAACTGCAATAAAATTGCGCCTGCGTCGGCTACCACAAAACACTCCACACCAAAATAACGTGTCATTAATAACTTTCGTTGTTGCCGCACGGAAATAAATACATATTTATTGCAAAGAACACCGACACATACAAGAGAAAAAAATCAGGCTGTCACTACTGCTTCCACTTTGCACTGGTTGCGTGTCAACCATGCTCGTTCAGATATTGTCGACAACAAATGAAAAGATTTTTAAAGAAGGCGTAGACACTCAAGTGTCGTTTCATCAACCACAGGAGCGACAGAAGAAATATCTCAAAAACACACCAACACTAGGTAGAAAACCAAGCATTTTTTATGGTGTGTACTTCAAGGGACTTGCAGGATATGTCATCTGAAGCTTCACTCACGGGGCAGCTAAGTGCCATAGATCAAACAAGGCAAAAGTTTGCATGAAGGACTTGTCGTTTTATCACTTCTATTTGTGCATTTAAATGCTGAACACACTTTAGGCAAATTTGAACACCAAAAATTGTACATGCAGTACACACTAAATACAATATATACTAAATACAACACTTTAAGCTCAACAACAAATACATTAGACAGACTACTGTCAAGTCTACTGACCACCAAAAATATGGCGGCTGAGTTTACGCAGGTTACCGCAAAGAGCGCTGTGACTCGTGTGTTAGCCACTCTATGAAATTTAAGCTCGTTCGAGGAAAGCAATGTACTGCGTGACTCTTCAAGAAACGTACTGTAACCTCGCTGACTTTTGTGAGTAGCCCATACTGTGATGCACAACGTATCATCTGAAGCGTCTGCCACTGCAGTTTGCTGATCATGTCTGTCGTCTTTCGCGCATACTAATTAAACCTACAGGGAACTTGCAGGATCTTTGGATTGTCTGTATCTTCTCCCTCAACGGAAGCCACACCGGTGAGGTGAGGAATGTCGAAATTTTGATCGAACGGGTATTTTGTAAGCCTCCACCTTTATTCGTGGGCGCTTCTGCCTGTGTATTGTTCCAACGAATCTCAGATTAATTTTAAGTTGTCGTTCCACTAATGCCTACTGTCAGGAATTGTTACGACGTTCTGCTTCTGGTGATTTTTCTACAATTGTGTTTTCATAAACTAAATGAGTTTTCTTTCTGCGTGTATTGAATAACATAGGCCTATTACTTTGAGATTTTTTTTGGAAAAATCAAAAGAAATGACATTCTGAAAGGAACAATATTTATTTACCAGTATCCTAAAGAAAAACATATTGCCTCTACAAGAAACCGGAAAGACTATTAAACTAGATACACTTAATCTCAAGAAATAGGGCATACTACAATCAAACGTAATATTGGAAAAGTGTTGAAAGCCAAAATACAAATTTGTAACAAAATAAGAATACTGTTAATGTGTTGCAACACAAGAAGCTATTAAGGAGGAATGTGCTTACCCCTAACAGCTCCACATACTCCCTTAGACGTGTAATGATCTCTACGGCTTGGTTCATTTCATGAGCTCTGTTGGCTATCGATGGCTGGGTGATGTATGATGGCATACAATTTTCCTCTCTAATGCATCCCAGGAATATTATGTAGGATTGAGATCCTGGGAACAAGGTGACAAGTACATGCGGTTTATGCCCTTGCCAGAGCGCCTCCTTGAGTACGGCTGTTTGCGTTTATAAAGAAGTCTGGACTAACTGCTACTCTGAAAAGACGTATTTGTGTCAGAAGTAGCTTATCTCTAACTTGTAAGCATATACTTTATTCCTCCAACCATGAAGAGAACGTACAACTTCATATGGACTTCAACATGATGTATCTTCATACCATAAAGCCCTTCCAACTAAACCAGCACTTTGCACGATGTTTGTGAGATTGTGTTTGTTGTTTGTTATGCTTAAGGGGCTTAACTGCGAGGTCATAGGTCCCTAAACTTACAAACTACTTATGAACTACCTTATACTAAAGACGACACAAACATCCATGCCGGAGGGGGATTCGAACCCCCGACTGCAGACTGTGACTTTCGCGCCGCAGACCGCTCGGCCGTTTGTGGGATTGTACCAATTATTCTACGTTCATTCCAGAATAATGTGCAACGACAGGCATTTTGCAAATATATGCCCGAAAGTTGCAAGCAGCTGAAGGCAGATACAGCTCAAGCTCTGTCCTTGACTTCGGGATATAGCTTTGGAGATGGTGCGCATATGACCCTAGCTGATCTAAACCGCTCAGATTTGTGATAAAAGATTTACACGATTTATACTCTACAATTTTTTTGTAACACTTCAAATAGATCGCTCTTATTTCCAGTAATGTTTTCTGAAACGGCTAACTGATAATTACCATTATAATTGTACATGTCTATGATTGAGTTTTTGTTAAATTATAAACTATAACGTATTCAAAGATGCTTCTATGTAGAAGGCTGGTTGGTTGGGGATATAAAGGGACCAAACTACTACGGTCATCAGTCCCTTTTGATGTAGATACGCTACCGATGGGAAACTGAGCTTTTTCTGATGTAAGGATTGTTCATTTAACTTGTTGGACTGGGTAACATAATAACCACCACTGTATCGAGAAGTAAAGTGCAAGCCAAATTAAACCCTCGGTAAGCAAGTGTTCAACCAACATAGATCATTCTAATTACTCGCTCGTTGTTAGGTAATGCTATCATTTTCGTCTCTAGTTGTTTGTCTTAGACTGCGTAGTGAGACTAGCTTTTTACGGCGTGTTCTGTGTACGTTGAATCCCAGTTGACCTAACTCAACCATCAGCGATTGTCGAAAACTTTGCGTGTCTGAGTTCCCGTACGTTATTTGAACAATACGAAAGGTGTGTACCCTTTTAGTACCATCATATTTTGCACAACAACTGTACCACTTCAAATGATTTTAGATTGGTGGATCAGTTTTGTTTTGTTTTGCAATTTAGTGTTCCGGACCTACGGGCTTACTTACCGACTTTCATTTTTAATTTGTAGTTCACTTGGAGATCGTGAATAAAGCTTTGGTCGCTATAAACTGCAGTGCCAAGTTAAGAAATCGGAACATTTCTAACACGTTCTTCTGTTTAACGGAGGGTAACAGCAGCAGAGGCAGACAGAGATATTTACGACATGTATGGGGATAATGCAGTCAGACAGCAGCAAAATAATGACTTTCTCATTTTAAGGATGATTGTTTCGATCTTAGTGACTTTCCAAGTTGAGAGAGAGATGCGAAGTTTGATGAAAATCTTTAAAGCACATCAGTCCAGAAAGAAAGAAGATAGTGAAAGGGAATATCTTATAGATGACTAAAGTATTTATCATGTTAGGCCTACCTGTTATGTTTATTAATGACATGGAAAAACTTTACGAACTTGTGCACTAACCTAATGTTTGACAACCGGTTTGGGTCAGTTACAGATACATTATATTGTGTAGCTTTTGTCGTGCTAAGTCATCAATAAGAATAAATCCATTGAGTATGATCCCCAAAAGGTTGTAAAAATGTAATCTGAAAAACATTAACTGATTTATCTGGCAAAGAACAAGATAATGTTGTTCAGCACACATTAGTATAACTTTTGGCGATATAACTTAATGAAATAATGTTTGTACAAATCTTATCACGATAAAATGTGCACCAGAAGATTGTTTGTAACTGACCGAAAATTATTGTACAGTGACACATTTGAAGCTGTTCTGAAAACATGGTGTTCCAAGTGTACCTGAAAATCGAATACCATCGCATAATGAAAATAGTATTTACAGTTTTTGCGCCAATAGAAAAATGTTCCGTTTTACACAAGTCACTAAATATGACTCAAAAATATTGCGAACTCATCAAAAGCGTCACAGCGGTTATGAATTAAGAAACTGGTAACTAAATTGAATTTGCTACACTTCTGACACTGTAGCGGTCTCCCGCGGGCGGAAAGGAAGACTAAGATATACTCAGCTGTCAGATTCGTCACTCTGATGCATTCAGGTAATGTTTGAGAAAAATTTTGCCATCTCGAATTCGCGTGAAGTTCTTTAGCTCAAGTTTAAGTCGTTAGGTCTTAAGAGGCACTTCTTTTTACTACGCCGTAACTACCGAGGACGTATTAATAATCCACACACAAAAAAGCCAAATGGCTTCGTAACAGTTATAAAGGATTGGCGTTTTGTGGCAGAAGTTTCTTCGCTTAAGAGTCGGCGGGATGCCCCCTTTAGAGCCTCCACTCGCCAATTCAGACGAGAGGCTTCACAGCACAAACGGCGCTCAGTATTCATTGGAGAGTGATTCAGTCTTCGAGCTTAATCGGATATTTTTATAAGGACTTCAAATGAAATTTTCCTGCATCGGTATTAATTTGTCAGGTATGAGGATGCCTTATGGTTGACTGTGTATTTCTTATTTTCACCACTATTGCTTTCATAAATGATGAGCCGTTAGTACGCATCTGAAGAAAACTACCTTTGGATGATATTGTTTGAAACGTTATTTTTTTACACTTTTCAGATACAGCTCTGTCGTTACTTTGTTTATTTAAACTGAAAAGTAATATACGGCCCACCTGTTGCAAGAAACATTTACAAATTTATGGATGTCTTAATCAAAACGTTATCAGTATAAATGGTGGTGCATTGACACAGGTGTTATCTGTATTCCTGTAATTCATATGAAAATATTTACGACGTAATTATGGCTGCAAGACGGAAAGTAAAAGGCTTAAAGGTGGAATGGTCTTTTAAACCAGAAGCATGAAACAGTCCATTTGTTTCGAAATTCACAGGATATCTTCGCGAAAATTGATGCAACAAATTATTGTAGTCACTTCTTTATTAATGTTATTACATATTTATTCAGCCTACATTCAACATCAAATATGATATGTACACTCCTGGCTATTAAAATTGCTACAACACGAAGATGACGTGCTACAGACGCGAAATGTAACCGACAGGAAGAAGTTGCTGTCATATACAAATGATTAGCTTTTCAGAGCATTCACACAAGTTCGGCGCCGGTGGCGCCACCTACAACGTGCCGACATGAAGAAAGTTTCCAACCGATTTCTTATACACAAAAAGCAGTTGCCCGGCGTTGTCTGGGGTACGTTGTTGTGATGCCTCATGTAAGGAGAAGAAATGCGTAACATGACGTTTCCGAATTTGATTAAGGTCGGATTCTAGCCTATCGCGATTGCAGTTTATCGTATCGCAACATTGCTGCTCACTTTGGTCGCGATCCAATGACTGTTAGCAGGATATGGAATTGGTGGGTTCAAGAGCGCAATACGGAACGTCGTGCTGGATCCCAACGGTCTCGTATCACTAGCAGTCTAGAAGACAGGCATCTTATCCGCACGGCTGTAACGGATCGTGAATCAACAGATGGGGACGTTTGCAAGACAACAACCATCTGCACGAACAGTTCGACGACGTTTGCAGCAGCATGGACTATCAGCTCGGAGACAATGCCTGCGGTCACCCTTGACGCTGCATCACAGACAGGAGCGAAAAAAATGTTCAAATGTTTGTAGAGCTTATTGGACTTAACTACGGGGTCATCAGTCCGTAAACTTACAAAATATTTATCAACTAACTTACACTAAAGACAGCACAAACATCCATGGCCGAGGGGGGATTCGAAACCCCGACTGGGAACAGCCTCGCGCATCGTACCATAGCGCAGGATAATGCACGACCGCATGTTGCAGGTCCTGTAGGGGCCTTTCTGGATACGGAAAATGTTCGACTGCTGCCCTGACCAGCACATTCTCCAGATCTCCCACCGATTGAAAACGTCTGGTCAGTGGTGGCCGAGCAACCGGCTCGTAACAATATGCCAGTCACTACTCCTGATGAACTGTGGTATCGTGTTGAAGCTGCATGGTCATCTGTACCTGTAAACTCCATCCAAGCTCTGTTTGACTCAGTGCCCAGGCGTATCAAGGCCGTTATTACGGCCAGATGTGGTTGTTCTGCGTACTGTTTTCTCAGGATCTATGCACCCAAACTGCGTGAAAATGTAATCACGTGTCATTTCTAGTATAATATATTTGTCCAATGAATACCCGTTTATCATCTGCATTTCTTCTTGGTGGGACAATTTTAATGGCCAGTAGTCTATAAGGAGAGTGTTGTTTTCGTGCCCCAGGTTACACCTACCTGCTTCGGTCTCGTACCATCATCCAGGCGAGAAAAATAAAACTGTCACCGGTCAAACTGACCTTTTCAGATCTGTGAAGTCTCTTTTCAGATGAAAAACTTCTTTTCAAACTTGTTTTGATATTAGGTACTGTCCATGTAAAAAGGATACTAATAAAATCTGTAGCATTCTACTTTCTCTTCGTACACTTTCTTAATTCGGAGTAAACTTTCACAGACTTATTTGGGATTGTCGTGAGCCTAGTAATTCCAAGCTACATACATACCATAATATTCAACATTCTGCTTATGCCGCATATCTTGCATCTTAATTTGCTTATCCCGATGGGTGTGTCAATTTTTCTGTAACTGTTTGTCTTAAAACAATACTGCATTTGACAAAGATTACTATACATCTGATTAAGTAGTAGGGACGGTCAATGCAGTAAATACGGGTCAATTTCAAAACAACAGACATTAGAATTTCAAATAAACTAGAATCGTACTTATTACTAGGTGGTGTGTCATTTCCCAAAAATACATCCAAAACATCAAGTTCCTGATTAATTTATTTATCTCACAAATTATGAATGCCAGAGCAACCAGCCTTTTTCTGTTCAATTAAGGCCTATTATTAAAATGAAGGAAGGGAGATAAGGATATAACGTCCCATCGACATTGTGGTCATTACAAACATCCCTTGAAGGCCTCTACGATGTCAGAAAATTTCCCCGCATCTCATGAACCAACAAAATTTTAATATCTTGAAAACTACAGAAGTTATTGTTCACAATATCGGATTGTATCAAAATTATACATAAATGATCTGGTTTTGAATGCGCCATGCGATTTCAGAAAACTATGTATTACATGACAGCTTGTTACACCAAGCTATCATGTTCATAGCAACACACTTGTAAATATTTATTACACTTGTTATACCAATTTAGTATGGAAATACGGTCAGTTCATCGTATCCTCCACAGAATTTCAGCGATAGCAAGTAGCATGATATATCCAATATGTTCTCATTTCGTGTAACTATTCAATTAATATTTGTCTATTCTACCAGTAACTTTACATATATGTTGTGTCGTATGAGCGGTCAAGCTCATGAAAGCTGGCTCCTTAATTTATTTATTTCATATATTTCTGTTAAATGGTCCCTAGGTGAATGAACACAGCGCAGGAATGACCGAGTAGTTCAAAGAATCATGACACGAACTTGGCTACCCGTCCCGTCGGAAGTTCGAGTCTTCCCTCGGGCAGAGGTGTATGTGTTGTCCTTCGAGTAAGTTAGTTTAAGCAGTTGGTAAGTCTAGGGACCGATGAGCACAGAAGCTTGGTCACATAGGATTAATAACATTTGAACATTTTTCGACTCAATCTTTATAAGATTTCTGTTTAATATTGTCAAAATATTAAGTCGGAGTGGGAGAGGTCTCGGTTAAGACAATCGAACCTTTCATTAAACTTCCTGGGACTCGAACCTGGGGCCTTCGAGGTGAGTGGGGCGGGACCGTGAGTCGTGTCGGGATAGCTCAGTGGCAGAGCGCTTGACCGCGAGAGGCAAAGGTGCCAGGTTCGATTCCCGGTTCCGACACACAACTTTAATCTGCCAGGAAGTTTCATATCAGCGCACACTCCGCTGCAGAGTGATAGATAATTCTGCAAACCTTTCATATTATAGATTCTGCTACTTTTGGAGGGGTTGGCGATCTGCTAATGAGGGAAAGGCTAGAGTAGAAAATAGATATGATCAAGTGAAATACTCGGATTCTTAGTGTGGAGAGCTCCTTGGAGCTATAAGAAGAATTTATGTCTCGCCGTGGAAGAAGGAGGGCCTGTTTGGGGAGCTAAAGTGATTAGTTTGTGACAATATAAACATCTTTGTGGAAAACGGCAGCTTTGTCGTGTCTTTAACTTTGACAAGGATAATTAGTGCAAGTTTAAGAACTAACTTTTTCTAATTACATTACTGAATTTTTACTGTGCGGTGTATCTGATGCTACACGAGAGTTTACGAGTGTTGTTATGTTATTTGTCGCACTATGTCTACATCTACATTAATACTCTGTAATTCACCTTTATATGCATGACAGAGGGTTCATCGAAACGCTTTTATGATACTTACCTGCCGATCCGTTCTCTAGGTAAAATTTTACAACGCTTCTCGCCGGGCTTTAGTGCTTATGCTGGCAACAGATGAACAATGAAGTGTAGAATTGCGTTAATATTTTTCACGAGCTATAGAGTAAATGTTATTGCTGCTCGTTTCACTCACAGCAAAATTAATACTGTGCCTGCACTTTGGTTGATAGGTTGTTGTATGTACCCTTGTCCGTTCAGAAAAAAATAATATGCGTTTTAATTGAAGTTGTCATGAAAAAACATTTATTGGTCATCTGAGTTGCCGTCATTATCATTGATGCCAACATAACCACGGCAGCCCAGCGAGAATCGTCGTACAATTTAACCCGTTCTCTCATAGTGCGCGGGCAAAAGGAACATCTAAATCACCCAGTTTGAGGACTAATTTCTCTTATTTTATTATTATGATCATGTCTCTCTATGTAGGTAGGTGCTAATAGAATATGTTCGCATTCCGAGGAGAAAGTTGGTGAAGAAATTTCTCAAACAGATCTTGCTGCTACGAATAAGTTATTCGAAACTGTACTTCGTAGCTATTTAGATGAATATACGACCTAAAGATCTGATTGATTACTCATGTAAAAGAAGTTTAACGGATTTCTGTAAGTGCACAAATGGATAACTTCACACTTATCATTATTTTGGGTCAATTTTCAGTTTTTGCAGCATGCAGGTACGTTATCTAAATCGTTTTGCAGTTCCTTTTGATATTCAGGTGACTTTACTAACCGATAAATGACAACATCATAGCCGAACAGTCTTAAAGAGCTGATCATATTGTCTCCTAAATCGCTTATAAATGTAAGGAACAGTAGGTTAACTATAACGCTTCCCTGGCGAACTCCACATACGATTTCTGTTTTGTTCGACGACTTTCCGTCAGTGACCATGTACTGTGTCCTTAGTCACAGGAAATCGCGAATTCAGTCTCACAACTGTGGTGATATTCCATAAGCACGCTAGGTGGTCCGGAATCCGAAGGCTTGTCGTTAATAGAACACAACACTTGACATGTAGAGCACGTTTATTGCTAACACAAGTGTACACTCAGTACAGACTGGCTTCTGCTTATAGTGCTCCACTATTTAAACATAGAACGAATTTTCTGGAACTTACAAGTACATCAAACATCAGAAACATGTAGAACATTCTGGAAATAGTAAATACAAACAAATAATTTTTCTGCCCGTGGCGGGATTTGAACTGGGAACCACAAGCACAGCGATATGCGAAGCTAACCACTGCACCATGCGTTCCGCGCGAAGACTCGCGGCAATATTATGAAGTAATTGCTAGAGATATGTTTCGGAGAATGCTGTCAGTAAAATTTTTGGATGATGTTCTATGCTTGCCTGCGGTTTTCAACAGGTATTTTTTCAACATTCGATGATAGTTTGAAGTCCTCAACAACTGAAAATCTATGCTTTATGTAGGGTTTAGAAATGTTATTCAAGTTTTCTTTGAACATTTCTGTAATCGAATCTTCTGAGTCATGGGATCGGTAAGCTGGATCAATTCTTAATTTATTCCGATTGTCAGGAATAGCCTCTACATATACCAACTCACAGGAATTATCTGCTACACCTACGCCACCACGTATTTTATACAGTATATCCTTTTTGAACATAATTCGTCCCTATATAAGAACTTCAGCTGAACTTACCTCCGGCCATAGCTAACTGTCAGTACCCAAAATGATTTGTGCTCCAGTACTTTCCCCACACATCTATAACAATTTACTACATGTCGCCACGTTCTGTGTGTAGTGAACGCATGACTTATCTAGCGGAACGTAGAACCCCACCCCTGTATGGCGCAATTTCAGGAATCTGGACTTACACCGTCGCAGAACCGTCTTATTCTAATCCAACTCCTCCACTCGGCCCTATAACAGACGTCCGTAGTTGGTCTTGTCACCTGTGCTGCAGATGGTGAGCTCTGCCTCCATCTTGCAAGCAATACTGGCAGTCCTTACCATTTCAGATAGCGTCTCAAAACTGGAGAGTTCTCTTCCAATTCGAAGCAACATACATTGTAAGTACCGACATGAGCCACCACCTGATGTTTCCTGCGTCGTGTACTCTTCATGGCATTCAAATGGATCCGTTCCATATGTGGAATGACTCCACCCAGTATGCACATGGAATGCAGCTTGGCCTTCTTCTCTTCCACAGCAGGCACACCGCTAAGGGATTCCATTACCCGCCTAATGTTGAAACTCCCAACTACAAGCAATCCCACCCTTTGCAATTGTCCAGATCTTGCAGGCTTACAGGTAACTATCGATCCAGCGACACTACCCGGCTCCGGCACAGAAGGTACCTCGAATATGTTGCTAAGACTAACCGGGTAGATCTCACGACCGGTTTCCCGCTGCCTGCCACGTAATGGGGTGACCTACCACGCGAAAATTGTGAGGGTCTGCTTCATTGAGAGCAGTAACAGAGCTGGCCCCAGCCGCCGACAGAACATTGGAGACGTCAGACGAGTTGTACGTCCGCCGGTACTTCACGACTTACAACAGCAGTGCCCCTGGATTGCATCCTCCAGATGTGCAAATGACGTTAACACCACCTGTAGCTGCGAGAGAAGTGTCACCAACTCACCCCGCACCCGTATACAACAGCCACATTCCGTGTTCATGTTTACAGTACCTTCGGACTCAACACTAGGTAATTCGGTAAACGCGAAAACTGCAACAAGAAGTTACACAATGTGCAGATATTTTCTACCTTACTTCCGTTTATGCAACTGCAATACTGTAAATTTCCTTTTTCTGCTTTAATTACTATAATGTTTCTTGTTAACTTTTGTTTCAGCGATTTCCTGCTGGCTTTGTCTTATTGACGTTCTTACTTGTCCATGCTATGTTTTATTACCCTATTTCTTTCTTTCTTTATCAATTCTCTAGGTAGACCTACGTATATTTTACTGTTCTTTGATTGTTCTTCGTGTGGAATGATGTGTTCACTTCCTACAATGAGATTTTCTGTGAATTGCTTTTGTAATTTTCTCTTGGTACAAAGTTTTAAGCCTTTACCTAATAGTGCTTGTGAATTCTCGTTTCCATATTTAAATATGTGCAGGTCTGGTTTGGTTTTCAATCTTATTACTTACTGTTCATGATTTTTGTATGTGCTTCAGTGCTGAGTATGTTTTGTGTGGTTTTATTATTATTTTTTCCATCAGTGCCATGGGGCTGTGGAATTTCCTATGTGCTGTGATGACTGTAAGTGAATTTCTTTGAGTATCATGTTTACGTACTGTTTTTCTAATATAAATTCTTAATTTAATATAGTAACAAAAAACCTTTGACTTTAAGCCGCGTTAATTTAACTTGGAATTAAGTTGCTAATCTGGTAAGTATGGTTGAGTTTATGTGCTCTCGTGGCGCCCTTGCTGGAGCCCTCGTATTGTCTTGAAGCTGTTGTACTCGTGGAGCTGGAATACTTGTCGTACTTGTAGGGACAGGGATAATTGTTTGCTGCTTTACCTTTACTCTTTTGCTTATAATAATGTGCAGATATTTGATACGTTGAGTTGATATATACAAATGAAAAGTAAAAACAATTAAAATGAAACAGTTTTTCTAGCCTCACACATTTCGCCTCACCTTACTTACAGAGTATCTTCAGTTGCCTGCAACATGTACATTTTCATGTTTTAAACTATTTCTATTCAACATTTCTGAAGTTCAAGTTATAAACAGATCTGGCGTTTTCCCTCTGTTTGACTAGTGATATTTTAATTTGACTGCTTACATTTTTATAGATGATTTTGTAGATGTAGCTTTTTTGTAGTTGTTTATCTGGTTTGTATACGGCATGTCTGTTATGTCGGTGGTGTATAAAAGGAATTGGTCTGGGTCTACTGCTGTGGAAAATAAGCACACGTATAAAGAAGAGAAGAGAGACATCCAACAAGAAGCAACATAATGCGTGTAGAACAATATCTACAAAACTGTAGGTAATAAAATAAAAATATCAGTAGTCATAGTTAGGAAAAAAATTCGCAACTCCTTATAACTTAAACTCCCATATAAAACGAAAAAATTTCAAACAAAAACATATACATATTCCACGCAACTGAATATGACTTGTAAATAAATAAAGCCGAAACGCGTGTGTCAAGAAACAAGAAAATGTTCAAGATGTTTTTCAGTTGCATATACGACCCCAGCATAATAGATATCTCTTTAAGGTCATTTCACACTAATACTAGGAAACATTCGGTTGGAAGAATGCTATCATGATGAAGTGACTGACTCACTTTCTGACAAACGACGCAGAACCGCTCAGTCTAAGCACTGAAGATGAACTGACGTTTTAAAATAAACATAATTAATATAGTATTGCTAAGCGCAAGCCTCATTTTATTCGTTAGTCAGCTGTCCCGTCTGAGGTCGTGATGGATTGCTAGTAAACAATATAGTAATTGGAATATTTCTTAATTGTGTGTTTGCTTTTATATTAGTCGATCGTGATAGCTTTGATTAACATCGGCCAAATTACTTTCGTATTTGTTTCCAATCCGAGCTTGCGCACCGTCACTAACATATCAAACCATACAGAAAATAATTTAAATCGATTTAGACTCTATCAGATACTTCTAGCACACAGATGTGAAGGCTAATTACTTTTATTAAATAGAAGGCGCAATGTTAGAAGTGTGTTGTTCAGGCGTGAGAGCAGGAAGGACATCTTGGCTGGCCCTGGCAGTCACGATTTACGGCCGGCGCTGTCCATGAATTGTGTCCGGGGGATTTTCTTAATTGCTGAAGACAAGCGTGACTTCGAAACGCGTTTAATTCACAATCCTGGCTCATCTTGTCTATTGCTATTAATTTTCAGACTGAAAGCCCGTGAGAATATTTCTCTTCCAGAGACTGCTTCCTCTACCCCAAGTTTATTTTCTGCCTTAGGAACGTGGCAATACCAGATTCGCTACGATTTTCGGTATCAATAGTAGTTACCAAAATGTTGTTAATGTCTGCAATATCACGACAATGTTATCCACACTGACAGCAGTGTTGTTATACTTGTTGGAGGTGTTATTCCTAATGTAGAGATTCAACCTACAACGCAAAAACGCACAGTCTAAAGTACAGCAGATGAAGTGACGTTTTAAAATAAACATACCTAATATAGTTCTGAAAAGCGCACTCCTCATTTTCCTCAACGATAAATGAGTAGGGCTGACCTTGGTTGCAGGCATTTGCTTTTAGGCTGCTCAGTGAACTTTTGTTTTCCAAATATCTCCTCGTTACTCTGGATATTCCAGCGATGCAATTGCTCTTCATCTGAATACAGAAGTGGAAGTTTCTGAGTGTAATGCTAAGATATTATAGGTGTTTGAGGCAAAAACTGATAGATCAAAGGAGCAGTATATGTGGCTGTGTCCTATGCAGAATAAGCTGTATCTTGTCGTGGAGCAAACAACCTGATGGGCAGTTTCCACCTTTACTTCGTATTGACAACATTCAGGCAACATCCGGTAACCGTAACATGTGCAGTCTTTGTTCTACCGGATACGTTCAAATGAACTGGTACCCTTAGTATAACTGACAATATCCCTCGACATGTAGATTACCGTTTCATTACTGACTACGAAAGTCACCCAAGCCCTTGGGGTAAAATAGGTATAGTGAACAAGAGACACACTGAAAGGTGGACACCAGAATAATAATGTGTAGCAAACTGAGAATTTTGGGTTGACTGTGAACGTGTTCGGATGGCGGAGGTGATAAATGCGACCGCTCGCGAGGAGTATGAAATCCGGGTTGAAGATCCAGTATAACACCATATTTGATCTGTCACCGTTGAATGTACTTCAAACTCCTACAACAAAAACTTTGGAATTTCTGTTAAATAATTATGTGGTTGTTAATCTTCCGTATATTTTGTCCGCTGACTCGAGAGAATTTTCAACGATTTAGTTCATTTGGGCAACGCAAAAGATAACGTCCTTTGCCATGGTCAAAGTATTTTTAGCGCCGTAGGAGACCCACATCCTACTCACATAAAACAACCAAATACCGTAACACCTATCCTTCACTGTTGACTATTGACACTTCTCACGATGACAGGTAATGCACTGCAGACATTTTCCAATGACAAACGATACGATTCGATTTCTGCAGAGCATAGGCAATTCCAATCATTCGCTTCCAATTACACTCTGTCCAGTGGCATCGCTTTTACTTCACAGCAAAATTTGCTTAGCATTAATTACAGAAATGTGTGCCAAATTAGGAGGTGATTATCCATGACACTCCATTCATTGAACTACCTACACACTGACATTGTGCCAAATGATCTGCTGAAAGAATTTTCCTTGCTTCTTCTCATTTAAAATTCAGAACCACATCTCCAAGAGTGGAAGTGAGCAACATAACGGCTGAAATTACGCCAAACGTTTTCTGGCTTAGATGAAATTCGATGATTAGTAGCAGATCTGAGTCTGCATTTTTTTTACCGTCCTATTACGATGTTGCTTTTTGTCTCATGACAATGCTGCTCCTGTAGCAAATGACGAAGACAAAATTGTCTCAAATTGCCGAAGGATGTCACGCTGAACAGGCGAGACTCCAATATGGATAGTTGAAGACAGGAGGAACGTGTTTGTTGGGTTTTCCTGCAATTTAGTATAAATCAGTGGCCTATTGAGCTATTGACATGAGCGTCACGTAACAGAAATGTTTGACAAATGTTTGTATAGCTTATGGGATTTAACAACGGGGTCATCAGTCCCTTAACTTACAAACTACTTATGAACTAACTCTCACTAAGGACAGCACAAATATCCATGCCCGAGGGGGGATTCGAACCCCCGACCGTAGTGGCCATGCAGACCGTGACTGGAGCGCCTCAGTCCCCTCGGCCACCGCGGCCGGCCACGTAACAGGTACGACCCTCACGTGGTGTTAGGGTGACACATCATTTTCCAGGAAAGTGAATGTGTCAACTGGTTGAATAAGAATTTTTCGCATAGAGCAACTGCGCAGCCAGATGAAACGTCACATGTATCGGAGAGATCTTGTAAACGCAAAGAACGTGGGTAGTAGGGAAATCTCGTGCTAGGAAAGGTGCGAGGCGCAAGATTCTTTTTTGGAGTTTTTGTAACTGGCTGATGTCCGTCTCCACTACGTTGCTCCAAACTACTTTTGGGTACTCACAGATGATACAGAAGAGGAAGACATAGAGCGCCAGTCCAACGAAAGGTGGTAGTTTCGACGTAGCGTTCAGGGAGGGATATAGTTGGGTAATGCGACCACTGGCTTTCTTCGTGCCGCTGTTCACTCGTTGCCACCATGAGAGCCTTCTATCCCTCATAGGTGTTTCGCTGTGCTGTCCGAAAAAACGGCGGTTCCTCTGACAATGTAATGCGGAAGATCTGCGGGAACTAGTGTCTCGGTGACGATTTACATTTGAGTATTTTTGTTATTGAAATGAATTTCTAACTCGTTTATCAGTGGCCGAATGTTTTAGACAGTCTTCGAAGTCGTTCCCCCGAAGTATAGCGGCGTTCATGCGTGGAGAGCGCTATGTGCACGCGATCCATCGAAGGCATATCTTTAGTTTATGAAATATACAGGATGGTTCCAAGGAATGAGCCTCGGGGGTTCCGGTGCAAATGTGACTGCACATTGTCCTTCCACTTGGATATCGAAGCTCCTATCTGCCAAGTGTAATTTGAGGATTTGGACATTAGGCAGGGTACTCTGTGGTCAAGTAGTTTAAAGAGGAGCCACTCTTGCCAGACTGAAACAAATGCCCTCGAGACGTCGAGGAATACCGCCCAAAAATATTCACGACGTTCAAGAGCATTAACGGAATCTTCGACAGGTCGGAGGAGTAGGTGCATTGTCATAATCACATGACGGATACCGTAGCGTTCGTCCTGGAGCCGATTAGAAGTCTCATTCTGTTTCATAAGGCAGGGTACGTAGATCCACTGAAATTCTTTACGACCCGATGGTAATAACCTGACATGCTGATAGCTCTACGTCAAGCGCGGATCCTCCGAGGCTTGTGAATATAGACGGCCTCTCCATATTTCCGTCCAGGTGTTTAGTATCAGGTGATGAGAATGATAGTTGGAAACTTGACAAAATTTGGAGCTGCTGCTGGTGGCATCCATCAAGGACATGGACTAGTAATTTTGTTGTGGTTTACAGCCTTCCGATTGTCGCGGCGTCAGAGATTTCGAATAACTTCTTCAGATTCCACTTCGTCGATATCTTCTTTACTGACGTCTGCAATCAGGAACATCAACAGACAAATACACAACCTGGTAAACGTCGTCAGAGTGTAGACAACTCGCGACTGCTTTAAGATTTTCTCGAAGACGTTGGCATATTGCCTTGTCCACTAGATTACTGAATATTGTCGTGCGAGCGGCAGGGTTGGAAGTTTCTGATGACGACGCAGGGCGGCCCGTGTGGTTTTTCAATACGTCGGACGGTGGCAAAGCAGTTCGCCCATTCCTGATACCGATGTTAATGTCTCCTCTCATCTTGTTATTGTACATCTACCTAATTACTTTGAAAAGCACATTTAAGTGTATGGCAGAGGGATCATTGAACCGCTCTGCCGTTCCTTGCTCTAACAGCGCGCAAGGAAAGGGAACACCTGAATCTTTCCGTTTTCTATCTAATCTCTCTTATTTTATTATTATGATTATGTCCCCGTATGTAGGTGGGTATTAACAAAATATGTTCGTATTCGATGAAGAATGATGGCGAAAGGAATTTCGCGAATACTTCTCGCAGTAACAAAGAGTGCCTTTCTTTTAATGATTTCCACCCCAGCTCGTGCATCATTTCCGTGACACTCTCTTCCCTATGTCGCGACAATACAAAACGAGCTGACCTTCAATGAACTTTCTGTCTACCCTGCGTCAATCCCATTTGGTGGGAATCAGTGCGCACCAATAGTTCAAATTAAGACGGGCAAATGAATCAGTAGAACTGATACATCTTCTATATTTTCTGCCAATGAAACGTAGCCTTTAGTTCACCTTCCCTACGATATTTGCTGTGTGTTCTCTCCAATTTAAGTTATTAGTAACTATAATACCTGGGTGTTTAATTGAGTATACAGCCTGCAGATTTGACTGCTTTATGATCGAAATGAAGTTGAACGGATTTCTTTTAGTGCCCATATGCATTAATTCAAACTGTGCATTGTTAAAGGTTATCTTCTAATATTTGACCATGAACTCGTCTAAATCGTTTTGCAGCTGCTTATGATCTTCGGGTGAATTTAATAACTTATAAATGACAGCATCATCTGGAAATATTCGAAGAGAGCTGCTTATACCCTCTTACGAAAAAAAAAGCTGCTCATATTGTCTCCTAAATCGATTATGAATATAATGAACAATAGAGGCACTATACATTTCCCTGGGGAACAACAGATATTACTTCTGATCTACCCAATGACTTTCAGTCATTCACTGCATACTGTGTTGTTTGTGATGGGAAATCTGTGAGATTACCGCCCAATAGAAATATTGTAATTAATAGCATTTGATAATTAAACAGTATGAAGTTCACTGCAAACATTGACCATGCCAATGCACCAAATGTTACACAATTGTAATCTTAATAATTATGGTAGCAATGTATGTACGCAGTTGGGTGACAACATTTATAGTTAGGCCATAGGCAGAAATTCTCCGCGTTGAGATTTGCTGTGTGCTTGTAGCTGACGAGAGGCCAGCGAGCAGGCCGACGTTGGTGGCTTGTTCCAGCTTAGGATTTTCCAGGTTCGTTTCCGGTGAGGGGAGAGGGACAATGGCGAATGCCAATTGCAGTGCAGTGCACAGCGTGAAATAAAATATTCTAATAATACTTGCATTTGAAGTAATACGTTGCAGTTAGAAACCTTTAAGGCTCTCATTACAAAATAGCCTGTTGATAAATAAACAATACATTAGCTGATATAGTCACATCTGGCGTAATATGTTTAATTGACAAGGAAAAGTAATAAATTACCAACGAAGACAAGACAGTTCCACAACCAGCATGGCAATGTTTGTTTATAAAAATAATATATTAACTATTTCTCATTTTATTTTCAATTAATCTTGTGTATTTTATCTTGAAGTATTCAGTTAAATCACTTATCTGTGATATAAGAAATTTCACGATTATAATAAATAGTACAAAGGATGTTTATACCAATATAAAAAACTAAGAAGAAATTTGTTTAATCTGTAGTGTAATTACTTTGATTTTAAGTAAAGTTTTAGAAATGTATTGGCTGAGCGCTGTACGTTGGAAAATCGGTTAGAACAGCTCACATGGGGAAGTTGATGACGTAGGGAAAAAATCCGGCAGTTGGGCTTTTGGCGCGCGCGCACGCGTGGGCAGGAAGTGAGGAGTCGGGAGCGAGTGGGGTAGCTGGCCGGGCGGCGTCGCTCTGCGCAGTCGGCATGTGGATCTCCAGGAGGAGACTATAGATTTTTGTGTGGCAATTGCCAAGTGTGGTTGGTCGTCGTAGACTGCAGCAAGTTGTATCGAGTGCTACTGTGTATTGTGAATATTTAGCCGGTGTTACAAGCTGTGCATCGCACTAAATTAAAGTGACTGTGATTTGTTAATGTAACACGTGTCGTCGCATAGGCATGAACATAAACGGTGTTTGAGACAGGCACATGGTGTGAAAACAATTTGCGACAAATATTCATTTCGTCTGGGGGCTCACGAGCTATAACTTTATTTGATAAATGTGTCGACGTACAGACGTATCAGCCACAGGGTTCTAATATTGTGTAATAAACAACATAAAGTGAACTTTCACGTGTTTTCAAAAATAGTAGGTAGTACACCCTTTTCTCTTATGAACTTGACTTTATTATGATTTTTTTTTGTTAATCATATGCAGGGACTTTTCAAAAATAGTAGGTAGTACACCCTTTTCTCTCATGAACTTGACTTTATTGTGATTTTTTTTGTTAATCATATGCAGGGAAGGAAAGCTGCGAACGTGTGATATCATCCCCTAGAAAACGAGGCAAACAGTAGCAATCACAGTTACAGTGTTTTTGCATGTTTAGGAATTTGGTTCGCAGTTGGTGGTTGTGACTTTTAAAAATTAATCTTTCCCTATTTTAAACTCTCACCCCGACCTTCACTCTCGCAAATCGCAAATCCAGTCTCACAACCTTTGCGATATTCCATAAGCATACAATTTGAAAAAAAAAGTGCTCGTGAGGTATAGTGTCAAAAGCATTTCTGAAATCTACAATTCTGGAATCGATTTCGGACACCTTCTCGATAGCACTAATTACTTCATGTGCCTAAAGTACTAGCTGTGTTTCACAAGGACTATACTTTCTTAATCCGTGTTGACTATAGGTCAAAAGGTTGTTCTAAAATTGTCAAATGTTTGTAAATCTAAGAGACTTAACTACGTTAACTTAGAGTAACTTATGCTAAGGACAACACAAACATCCATACCAGAGGGAGGACTCGAATCCCCGACGTCGAACGGCTGCGCGCACCGTAGCTGGGCGCCTTACTGCGCACGGCTATTCTGCAGTGGCAATAGGTTGTTCTCCTCGATGTGGTATATAATGTTTGAGGAAAGTATATGTTCTAAAATCCTTCTGGGAACTGACGTCTATGATATAGGCGTGTAATTTTGAGGATCACTCCTATTGCCTTTCTTGAATATTGGAGTGACCTGTGCAAATGTCCGGTATTTGTGTTCGGATTCAAATGTTCAAATGTTTGTAGAGTCTATGGGACTTAACTACGGGGCCATCAGTCCCTAAACTTAAAAACTACTTATGAACTAGCTAACATTAAGGACGGCACAAATATCGATGCCCGAGGGGGGATTTGAACCCCCGACCGTAGTAGCCGTGCAGACCGTGACTGGAGCGCCTCAGTCCCCTCGGCCACCGCGGCAGGCTGGGTTCGGATCTTTCACAAAACGAGCGGTTGTATATAATAGCTACGTGTCGAGCTATTGCATCAGCGTACTCTGAAACGAACCTAATTGGTATGCAATCAGGATCGGGAGACTTGCTTTTGTTATGTAATTTATGTTTCTTTAACACTCGAGGGGTATCTACTTCTAAATTACGCATACTGGAAGCTATTCTTGATTAGAATTCTGGAGTATCTACTTCGTCTTCATTTGTGAAGGTATTTCGGAAAGCTGTGATTAGAAATTCTGTTTTAACAGCTCTGTCACCAGTAGCTTCACCTTTATTATCGCGTAATCAAGGTATTGAATGTGTTCTGCCGCTGGAACACACTTGACCGCTATGTCCTTGAATTTATACCTTCTTACACGAAATAGCTCTTTTCGGAAATTATTAAAATCTTCTCGCATCTAAGTTCGCGCTAAATTTGTAGTTTCTGTGAAAGATAGCCAGTCTTCGGGATTTAGTCTGTATTAAAATTTGGGATGTTTATTCTTTCCTTTTTCAAATGTGATCTAACCTCTTTGTGTACTACGTCGGGTGAGCCTCCTTGTTTGTTAATTTGTTTGGTACATTTCTGCCCATAGCTGTCGATATTTATTTGAATGTAAGCCACATCTGATCTATACACTCATTGATAGTTCATAAAGACTAGAGTTCTCACTCAGGAAAGCGTTAATCGAATTTTTAACCTAAATTTTCGTTTCGTATTTGTGGATTTGGGAATTTCGACATTTTGTTTCGCTACGACAACTCTATGTTCACTAGTACCTGTGTCAGTTTTGATGCTACAGATTAGCTCCGTATTATTTGTTGCTAGTTCAAGTACGTTTTCACAACCTTTTTTACTTACTATTCTAATGGGTTTATGAACTAATTGTTCGAGGTAATTTTCGAAGAATACATTCAGTACAGTTTTGGACGATGTTTTATGCTTGCCTCCAGTTTGTAACATGTATTTTTACCAGCATATGAAGGGTTAATTAATGTCGCCACGAGCTAATATTATTTGCTTCGGGTACGTTTTCATAATTTGTTCGATGCATTCTTTGAACATACCTGGAATCCAATCGTACTGGTCAGGGAGTTGATAAAAAGAACCAATTATTAATTTGTCGGGTATAGCCTCAAACCATGCAAACACATGGGAACTATCAACTTGAATTGCGTTTCAGAATAAACCGCTTGTGATAGGAATAAATACGTCACTACCTATTTTATTCAGTCTAACCTTTCTGAACACAATTTTTACCTTTGTAAAAGTTTCAACTGAACATATCTCCTGGTTTTCGCAACCTATAATGATTTCTGCTTCAGTACTTTCTACTAGCTCTTAGATCTCCGGTACTCTCCCACAGAGCTATGACAGTTTACAACTGTTAGAACAACGGTTCACATATTTTTGTTTGTCGTACCTGTGTCCTGTACCCTTTCAGTCTGAAACCATTTTAGTATGTTACCGAGGCCCTTTTACCTAAAAAAACAAAGCTGTTTATAAATCTATGGGACTTAACAACTGTGGTCATCAGTCCCTAGGCTTACAATCTACTTACACTAACTTATGCTAAGGACAACAAATACACCCATACCCGAGGGAGGACTCGAACCTCTGACGGCGAGCAGCGGCGTGCTCCGCAGCTAGGCGCCTTGGAACGCTCTGCCACTCCACCGCGGCCCTAAAAAATTGTCCAGTCCAGGCCACAGAACCTCCTCCCCCCTCCCCCCTTCCCACCAAAACGCTGCCCGTATAGCTTCCTCCTACGTGCATTCGATGCCTGTCCTTTTCAATGGGGCGCGAAACCCAACTACCTGATGGCGTAAGTCGAGGAATATACAGTCTACACGGTCGCAAAACTGTCTGTGCCGCTTATTCAAACCCTGCACTCGTCTCTAAGCCAGAGGTCCGAAGTCAGTCCTACAGATGGTGTGCTCTACCAACATCTTGCAATCAAGACTAGCAGTCTTTACTATTTCAGATAGTCGTTCAATACCGGAGTGAATCTCTTCTAATACAAAGCTACACACATCGTTGGTACCCACATGTGCCACCACCTGCAATTGGCTGCACCCTGTACCATTCATGGCATCCGGTAGGAACCGTTCCACACGTGAAACTACTCTACACAAAATGGAAACACCCGACCTGTTATGCACACGAAGAGGCACTGCCCTTGTTCCCCTCTCTAGCAGCCACATCGCAAAGTAGTTCCATTACCTGCCTTACGTTGTAACTCCAAACTACAAGCAATTCACCCTCTGCGATTGCACGGATCTCCTAGGCTTAGAGGTTACCACGGGAAAAGCGACACCATCCGGCTCAGGAACATTGTACAGCACAGATAATGCGTCGAATCTGTTGGTAAGAGAAAGCTGGGAGGCCTCTCTATTGGTTCCCCTGAACGTCTTTCACAGCCTGCCAGGCACTGGGGCAACGTTCCACGCGACTATGGTTGCAGTGTCTGTCTCAATGAGAGCAGTAACAGAGCTGGCCGCAACTCAACTCGCATGCGCAAACAGCTGTCACAGTCCCTATACATGTCTGCGGAATCCAGAGAAACTATCGTCTACAAAGACACGTTATAGGACGCCAGCGTAGATAAGAAATGTAAACGTCATAACTTCGCAATGAAGTAAACCCATTTCCACGGTAAAGGAGGCGCAAATACACAGCTATCACAAAAAAAGAGGGAAAGGGCTTATGAAATACAAAAACAAGCAACGACGGTAAGAATTAAAACTGCAGAGCGGACAAGTAATTGAAAATAGGTGACCGGTACTTAACTTTCGTACGCCGTCGCTACTGCCTGCTTGATAGCCGCCGTCCAACTGAATCAACCAGTGTTGGTACTCCTCCAAAGAAAACAAAACAAATTGTTGTACCGGTATAAGCGGCGGAATATACAGCTATCAAAAGAAAGAAAAGAAAGTAGGAGTACTAAATAAATAATAATAATAAACTTAAACAACGAAAGTATGATTTAAAACTGTAGAGAAGATATGAAAATTAAAATAACTGTTAATCACGGCGCGGGAATGGTTAAGTGGTCTAAGGCGGGCTGGGCGGCCGCTACCACCAGAGTTTGGAGTCCTTCCTAGGGATATGTGTGTGTTTGTTGTCCTTAATGTTAAGTTCATTTAAGTAGTTTGTAAGTGTAGAAACTAATGACCTTAGCAGTTTGTTCCCATAGGTTTACAAACATTTGAACGTTTTAACTGTTCAGCGACCTCTGGTGGCGGCGTTCCGTGACAGCTCTTATTACGTGAAGAGACAACTTTTGTCAGTAATCGCATTGAAGAGATGTGGAAGAAGCTGCGTGTGTCGATTGGGAGGAGCGGTGTTTAGCGATGGAATGGCTGTAGCTCCTCATGCATGCCACGTTCCGTAATAGATCGCACACATGGGCTGTGGGAGCATGTTTAACGGGATCATCCATTGTGCCTGAATATCAGTCCCAGTCGGTGCCGCATTTTTTTAACCCTCGTCTCTTTGCGAGTTGTCAACTTCGATGTCAAATACGACGGGAACACAATCTGACAATATGACATTGCGAATATTGTCTGAGGTGACGTGAGGCAGCGAGATAAGCACACCTTTTTCTTTTGTATGATCGTCTCAGCAGCGATCCATCTCATTGGCGTGAAAAAAGTCTTGTGGTTGGGTTTTTCTCTAGCAGAGCTTGGTACCTTCCTTATAATTTGAGTCGTTAATATTCAAATGTTTGTAAACCTATTGGACCAAACTACTATGGTCATCAGTTCCTAGACGTACAACTACTTAGACTAACTTACACTAAAGACTATACACACACTCATGCCCGAGGGAGGCGTTAATAATACTTTCTCACTCCCTATAATACGGGACGTTCCAGCACAGTATTTCACGGTGTCCGTTGAACTACAACATAGCTTACAGTAGTGGGGCACACGGCGCTCACATTTCTTCAGATATTTCAGTAATTCTTAGTCCTGCAAACCTGTACCCAGTCAACAAAGACAGAGCTCCCTGAGTTTCTTGCCATTCTTATCGGAATGTCACGAACAGGCGAGCATCGCCACTTTCAACATAAAAACCCTAATTTTGTGAGAAATGTGGTGGATAAGGGCAGTAGCAGCTCTGGGACCGTTGCTGCTGCTTGTTGAAGGAATAAAATTGTGAGGATGGATCGTCAGTCATACATGAATAGTAGATTTATTCGAGCAGGTGCCGCGGGAAGACAAAGGTTCTTAATTCGAGTATTCGTAAAATACAGTTTTAATTTGTTAGGCTGCATCAAATCAGCACAGATCGAAAATTCATTCCCTTATAGAAGTGTTCACGTTATTCCGGTGTAAGCGGTTTACGATAAACTTCGTGAATTAAAAAAAAAATTAGAAATAATATGCGAACTACCGATGATGTGGCCTCATTCTGAGTGTCAAAATATAATTGACTGAAGGGAGGTGGAAATTAAATCAATCAATACAAAGGTAAAAACCAGGGAACATTTGCCTTGATTATCCAATAAAGCATCCTGATTTAAAGTTCATGGTCAGTTTAACTGGGCGAAACACGTTACGGCGAAATAGACTACCTGAACAACTATTCCTGCTTGAAACGTGTGTCGTAGATGCTGAAGAGGGTGTACAAAATACCGAATTTACTTGGCTATATTACCCAACCGCCTATAGTACCCAACTTAATTTTTGATATCGAAATAGGACATTTAAAACATCCCGAAAATTCGAGAATTTCTAAGTTACCTGAAATTCAGCAGCACTAATTTACATGAAATTCGACACGGTTGCCTGCCGATGGTTCCTGGAATAAGGTTTTCTTATACGACATAACGGTAACAATTGCTGTCTACCACACCCACTACCACCATCCCCCACTCTTCATTCAGTATCGCTAGGTTCACATTTTCACGCAGTTAGTGTTGAATTCAGAGTTATACTGAGAACAATGTAAGAAATTTATCAGCGGCGATTGGAGAATTAGCTTTACGGCATCGTTTAAATTAAGAGCTGTCGAGTTAGTGCAACTAATAGTGGTTGCTGTGCGGCAGCTCGCAGTTGTAGAATGCAAACTGTGACCCATATATAAAGGGTGAAACGAAATTCGCACATTCGAGCTAGCTACGCAGCGCTATTTCCTCACATGTCAGCAATTTTAAAAAAAAAATGCATCTCGCAAAATTTCGTCTTGCGCGTATCTCCGGCAGTAAACGTACTCAGAAGATTGAAATGGGTCTATGTTCCATATGTCAGTATGTTTCAGAGTTACACAATTCCAGCACTAAACTTCGAGGGGATACAGAAGGCGTTTTGTCGAATGAATGTGCATAAAAACTCATGTCAGGATACACTATTCAAAGATGCTACGGAGGTCCAAGTTACAGGTACCGGCGACTGCCGCTAGACATGCCCTCTATTAACTTCGACTATCTGTAGCGTCGGTGAATGACATTTCAGGGCATGCATTTCTATGCTAATTTTGTTCCTGAAGATGCCTTTTACATCCCCTAGAAGTTTGTTGCTGTAGGCCTAATTGTGTTATTCTAAAGTACACAGACGTATTGGAAAGCACACCCAACTCAGTTGTTCTCACGAGTCTGCGCTAGGCTAACCAAGCATTCAGTACACATAGATATTGTCGTAATAGGAACGTCTCTTTTGCAGAAACCACTGGCATCAACTTCATACGTCGTTTGACCGCTCCAAAACGTACTGCAAATATTCCGTTTACAACTTCAGTGACGTTTTTGCTATATACATACATCATCGTTTGCCTTGTTTCCTGACCAGTGCGTCCCTTTCTTGCCCCTCGACTCTAATAACTGCAGTCTGTCCAAATTTACAGCTCCAATATCGTTGTATTAATTGATTTTCGTCTAAGAATCTATAAAATTCTGTTGGCAACTTTAAAGACCGCTTTAGAATCTTTTCTGAAAACCAATGGTGGGCGAACAGCTTACTAATAAATTAATATTTTTTGTACGTTAGGTTTCACATTATTTTGTACACCCCCTGTAGGACAGTGTGACACATCTAACATCTCATTGCTGCATGACGGAGTCGGCAGCAACCACGTTTCGTGTACAGCGAGCTCGAAGTTACGACGTGGGACAGGTCACTCCCTGTACGACAGTCGAGCCCGACATCGCTGTATCTCCTTCTTGAACTCCTGCTTGTTCTCATGTGTTCCATGTCATGACATTTTCCGTAACTCTCTGCGATCTCCCAGCGGATTGTTCTCAGTGCTTGGTTCCAACCCTGCATTTTCTAGGAAGCAGTATCAAGAGTACGAAATCGCTTGTTTCTAACGGGAAGCCTGTCTCTCGTTCAATATTGCTACTCCCCCACCAACTACGCACCTGGCGTCTTTAGTAGTCTGAGAGATCACGTATATAATCGATAATTTGCGTTGATCGTTGAAGAACAAAACGGATAATATACTGCAAGGTAATGTCACATCGTGCGTCTCCTGTGTACTGGGGTCACGTCTCAGTATTAACACGCACGCAGTGCTGCCAACTTGTAAGTAGATGTAGAGTATTGCGCTGGGTTCATATTATTTTGCCCACCTCATGTAGCATCTACTTCATAAGTTACTGTGTAGCTTAGGAAAGATGCAGATAAACTGCGAATTAACTGTGTCTTCTGTCCGCATCATCCGGTAGTGAAATATTCGGAATAACAGAAGGAAAAAAAAGAAAGAAAGGAGGTTAGGGTTCAACGACCCTTTGACAATGTGGTTATTAGAGACGGAGAACAATCTCCGATCGTTCTGTTACTCATAGGGGAAGTGTGTGACTCTATGCCGGCATTTGCCTGAGGTGATTTAGGGTAATCACGTAAGCGGAATGCGACTCCAGTGTGAGCTACCTCGCTGTGTGATGTGTTCGAATCATTAGGAGAAGCGTTCGTAGTATGTATATGGATGAATGTAATCTTGCTGAGCAGGGAATTGTTGCTTGCAGTAGATCCCACAGTGTTCATAGCTTAGTTGTTGCGGCCGGAAACGTACGCGGCGTGAGTGCAGAATGCTGTCGCCTCCCAAGTGGTTTCCCCGGACTATAGGCTGGACGCCTGTCCCGGTCTCTGTCGAGACTATTTCGTGCATCTAAGCAGCCAGCGAAACAGAACCATGCATTTAAAGTTTTTTAATAAACTTCCCTTGCGACGATATTAGCTTGAGTGTCGATATCTGCCAAACAGTATCCTTTAGGAATAATACGAACTTCTGCTATTGCTGCGATAACTTGTAACTATAGGAGAAATGAATACATATTACGTTAGAATAAGAGTTTTTCTGGGTTACAGACGGTTTTCGTTGTTTTAGCTCAACAAAGATACATCGACTTTCAATGAAGAATAATTAAGTTTTTTGGAAGCTGGGGTGCGATGGATCCAACTGCAAGAGATTTTCTTATATAAGTGTACTTCAAACGTTAATAGTCTTACACAGGTTTAATTACTGTATAAGTATTCAGTTCTTGATAATTAAGACGAGTAGTGCCGTTAGGTGTTACAAGGTACAATAGTAAATGAAGAACCTCTATTAACAATCCACCTAGTTATTCTATAATAATGATCCTGAGGAGACGCTTCACAGTGTCATTGCTGAGAGTAGCTAGTTCAGGAACATGAACTAAAATAAAAGCGGGATTATTCTCTTAACACCACACAAGTTACGTCTAACCAGTTCATCCGATCAGTGAAAACTGAATAACTTTTTATTCACTTTGAAATAATTACTTCTTGTATTGCACTCAGCAAATGAATTAGCGATTTAGATCCTTTCACATTACCATACTACTTTTTTCTTCAGAATAAAAAAAAAAATCTACATCGCGACCCATTGTTTTCACATAGATACGATTTTCATCCGAGGAAACTCTACAGCGTTCTGTATATCTATATTTGTATTTGTGCCTTGGAATGATCGTACGATATTTGTGTTTGTCGCAGTGTACGTATAGTGTCAGTATAATTCTTCCCACCACACCCATCCCCTGTTTCCTATTACATTTGAGGATGGTACGCAGATAGGAAGACACTGTACCCAAGTCAATATCCGAAATCTATGTCGTGGGGCGTACTACGTTAAGACATGACTGATTCTGGAACGATGTGATTAAAATACGTAATGGGTGTAACTAGAAAATGACTATATCAAATGCAATATGACAAGAATCAAAGCTGCAGAGCATTAAATGCTGCATTAAGATTTAGGTTTTAAAATTAGCTCCTTCCTTTGCATAGATAGCAATAAAGCCGTCAAAGTAATCGCAGCGCAAAAATCCTGCAATGACTTTTGAGCGACGTTAAATTATATTTGAACCCCAAATCATACACTGTCATCAAAATATTCAAATGTAAATGTAATTTAATAGGGTACTTACCTAGTTTGTTACCTCTATGTATAATATGAATTAATCACCATGTCAGTCAAAAATGATAATAAAACGAATTGAAATAAACCCAACAACATATAAAATGAAAGGTTTCATTAATGGAAATGTACTTCAGTTACATTAAGATTTACAAACGTTTTTATATTAATTTTCTTTATGTCCTTACATTTATTTATTTTTCTGTTTTTCTGCTTCAGTCCAATCAATGTTGTAATCACAAGCAACATAGTATACGTGCTTGATGGTTGGATTCCTTTTACACGATATTGTGTGGAATACTGGTGAAATGTTTTCCTTTATCCTTCAACGTAGTTCATATCCTTCAAAAGTATATGAACTACGTTAACCAATACTTTGGTTCCAAATGCACTGTATTCTGAAGGCTACCCTGAGGAGGGAGTTGAGGAACGCATAAAATATGCTGAATATGCTCTAAGAGTAAATGAAAGTTTCTTACTAAATGAAATTTGTAAGAAACGTCTTAGCTAAATGTTGGCAGAAAAATTATGTGGTGAAGGCATTTAGGTAAAGATGGCCATTGAGGATGCAGACTCCTTGATTGTTTTCACAGCCATAAAAGGTTGATACAGGGCAACTTCGACCTCAGTGTAGGAAAAGATATTGATTTACTGGTCCTGCTGGCTGACCACATAACTCGTAGTAGTGATCTGTCAAAAAATAATATCGTTCTTGTGAAAGCTGGGAAAAGCAAGCAAAGCACATCTATTTACACCCCCAATATCTCTCTCTGAAGAAGCCAAGAAACACGTGTTATTGCTTCACGCCTTCAGTGGCTTTCACACCAACTCTACATTTTTTTCGATAGGGCAAACTGAAATTTATAAACACTTTTCAAAAGAAGGCGATCCTCCAAATATGTCGCCTATGACTTCATGGATCTCAGTGATTCACCTGATAAGGTATCTCATGCAGAAGTGAAGGTAAGTTTGCACACTTGTAGCAGCTCCAAAGCTTTGAATGAATTTCGTCTCCAACTTTTCCAGAGAGCTATAACGAAAAATATTTTCAAATTAGCCTTCTTGCCTCCTACCTAAGCTTACACTCGTGAGCACTAACTAAGGTGTATTTGCAGGTTCAGATCTGGTGCAACAATCCAACTGAATCTGCTGAGATGGAAATGGAGAACCAAAAGTACGGTCTAAACTCCATTGCAACCACCCAGTCATCAGAGCTCCAAGAACTGCTTAACAGAATATCCTGCACATGAAAGGAGGGATTTAAGTAACTTGTTCCTGGAGGAAAGAGTTCATAAAGTGGCCAGGTATATGCATCAATTGCAAAGGGACTCCATACCTTCATTATGTTACAGAAAAGGGTATCTTCCTTGATTCAACACAGATCGACGAATAGACTGACATCATCGAAAACATCGATTTACATCCCATTTACATCCCATTCCAGAAGAGGACAGGGAATTAGACTACGTTTCTTCCACGCAGAGAAACATAAATTAATATAAAGAAAGTTTGTAAAAAAATTATCTTGAATATTGTTATTGAAGTATATTTCCAGTAATAAAATCTTTCATTTGATATGTTGTTGTTTTTGTTTTTAAATCCGATTATTATCATTTTGGAACGACATTGTAATTAATTTGTATTATACATGGAGGTAACAAACTAGAAAAGTATGTCCCTAACTAAATTACGTTCAAATTTGAACATCTGTGTGATTTCGGATGCAAAAGTAGTTTGATTTCACACAAAAGTTACTCCGAATTTTAGCGCTACGATTATTTTTACGGCTTTGTTGGTATCAATAAAATGGAATGAGCAAATTTTAGGATTTAGGAGCTCCTTTTGCTCAAAAATTAATGTTATACAGCTATGATACGTGGCATTTTGCATTTGGAGTAGACGTTTTCGAGTTACATGCATTGGAACGTAAGCGTAAGTTGGTAAAAAATACCGATTTTAATGATCTATTGTGGCTAAACAACTGAAACAATTTTAGCATTCAAGGAGGTAATTTTACGTTCAATTTTATGCTTTTTCAGTATGGTATTCGCAAACATTCCTGTAGGATGTATCGTCTTATAGTTATAGGCGAAAAACTAAAAAAAAAAGTTACAAAAGTTCGTGCATTTTTTACTCAAAACATATGTACAAGCCAGTAACCGTCGCCAACTCATGTTACTGTAATTTGTGATGCTTAACATCAATTAAAATTATTTCGATCTTGTGCTTATTTTTTAGGAAGCACGGTCTTTTTTGGGGTTAATTTTCATGGGCTATGATAATTGGCGACTAATTCCAGTGACTGATCGACGGTCATGTAATGAAATTTCATCACTTTTGGACCTATTATCGGGAGTTATCTTTGTTTTCACTGCTTTGTTAGTAGTCTACTTCAAATGTTTGTAGAGCTTATGGGACTTAACTACGGGGTCATCGATCCCTAAACTTACAAACTACCAGTAAGGACGGCACAAATATCCATGCCCGAGGGGGGATTCGAAAACCCGACCGTAGTGGCTGTGCAGACCGTGACTGGCGCGCCGCAGTCCCCTCGGCCACCGCAACCGGCTAGTCTACTTCACTGCAAAAGAATTCCACAACTTAACATAAGAAACAAACGGTGTCTGTCATGTGACAGTAAGTATTTAAAACACGCGGCCGCATGCAATGACCACGCAATCGAAGTCGTCATGCTGCGGACTGAGCGGTCGTTCCCGCCGGAGGTTCAAGTCCTCCCTTGGGCATGGGTGTTTGAGTTGTCCTTACTATACGTTAATTTGAGTAGTTTGTAAGTCTAGGTACGGATGACCATAGCATTTAGGTCCAAAAGGTTTAAAAACATTTGAACATTTTGAAAAATACGCCAAGTTCAAATGTTTGTAAATCTATCGGACTCAATAGCTTGGTTATTAGTCCGTACCTTAGAAACTACTTAAACTAAGGTAAACTAATATAAGGACAACACAAACACATGTGCCCGAGGGGAGGCTCGAACCCCGACGGACGGAACCTCTCCATATCTGTTCACGTCGCAATGTTCGAAAACGTATTTTCTGTTTTGGTGCGGCAATCCTCTTTCTTTCTTCAGTCCACGACCTAATTAGCAGGCGTTCTGCAGCTAGAAAAGAAACTGCAGTCAGTAGACAGGAATGGAGATTTGTGGGCGCAACCAAACTGTCAAGACGAACAGTTACCGGCAATCAGGGGCGCGTCACAGAAACGGCCGTCGTCCGCAGAGGCACTTCCCCCGTAAACGCGACCCTAATGAGGCCGGCTAAATATAAAAGTTCGTGACGAGACTAAACCACCGGGGAATGAATCAAATCGTCTACGCTATTCCTAGCCGGCACTGAGTGCTCTCGCCGGCCCCTCGGCTTCATTCCAAACAAACGGCATGTGGTGTGTATAAAACCAACGCCCTAATGTGCTGTGCCTGAGTTATGAAACCGCTGAAGCAGCGGCCGGAGTTACGATCCGCAGTAAATAAGGCCGCTCTCGACGGACTGCGAACAGTGCCTGCGAAATGTGTGTAGGCGGCCATCTGCCACATGGCACAACATGACTCAGGAAAGCAGGGGCTATCTACTCACGACCATTCAGTTTCCTTTCTCAATGTCTGACATGCTAAGCTTCGAGAACCACATGACTTTCTATTTATTTAATTTACGCATTTTATTAGCCCATTATCACAGTCGTATTGTATATCAACATGTAACTCACCAACAAAAAAGTAATCTCTATTTACATACGTATTCCACAAGCCACTAATTAATACATAGTAAAGAGTACTTACTACTGATGTGGTTTAGTGTCTTATTCCTTTCTCGTACTGACAAGTAACACATCACATTCCATACACTTCGAGTATATTTAAGGAAGGTAAAATATGAGCAGTGGCGGACTAGGGGGGGGGGGGCAGAGGGGGCGGACCGCCCCGGGCGTTCCGTCTTGGGGGCCTCCAAATACCTGGAAAGGGCCTTTATTTTTTTATTTATATTTTTATTAATTTGTATTTTTTTTTCAAGCGCTCTAGCGCTTGGCATCTCGTTCTGTGGGGCCGCCAAATCTCTAAAGCTATTTTTTCAGACTGTCCTGTGCCTCTCGTCCTGGAAGGGGCCTCAAATTCTTTTTTATACTGATGCACGTATTTCCAAGTGGACGGGGGGAGGGGGGGGGCTCCTTCCGTTTCGCCACCGCCCCGGGCCTCCAACAGCCTTAGTCCGCCACTGAATATGAGACAGTAAATTTTTTATACGTGCCCATAGGTCCGCTGATGTGCTGAAAGCCCTCCCGAAAAATACACAGTTGTTATCTTACTGAGCTCATATCGCCAAAAAATTAAAAGACACGAAAATGTTGAAACATAATTTCCACGGATCCTACTAATAAAACTAACTACGCTAAGGACATTGTAAAATGTAAACTTTCACGGCCGGAATGGTCAAAATTACTAAAAATTTCCGGGCTATTATGCCGTGGTCTTGTGGATTTATTCTGGAAACCCAACGTTTCGTCCCCGACGGCGGAGGACATTTTCAAGGGGGGATCGTGGCACTTTTGAATGTTTGATGCACACCCTGGCTCGCTACTGACTGAAGCCAAACTCCGTTTACGAGGGCTCACGCGCAGAGGTGTGACGTCAGATATGTTTTTGATATCATAGAAATTGTAAAACACCCCAATAACTTCAATAGGATGGAGGAGGCCGTGAAAGTAAATGAAATCTGGATTCGGGTTTTGAAGAAGAAATGTAACAGTCTTCCACCATGGGACGATATTAACGGACGGCGGCAATCGGCTACAACGAATTTCACTCGCATTTCAAAAACATCAGACGTCACACCTCTGCGCGTGAACCCTCGTAAACAGAGTTTGGCTTCAGTCAGTAGCGAGCCAGGTTGTGCATCGGACATTCAAAAGTGTCACGATCCCCCTTGAAAATGTCCTCCGCAGTCGGGGACGAAACTTTGGGTTTCCATAATAAATCCACAAGACCACGGCGTAATAGCCCGGAAATTTTTAGTAACTTTTACGCTAAGGACAACACACACAGACATAGCCATGCCCGAGGTAGGACCCAAACCTTCGGTCGGAGCGGTGATATACCACGTATACTGCGCGGCCATTTGCAAGCGGGAAATTTACGGAACATGGGTGCACTAGAATAATTCTCATTGCATTCAAGAATCTCCTTCAAATCCTCTTCCCTCTCTTCCATTATGTAAAGTATGAACACTAAGCACACCTGCGTTACGTTGGTGACATTGACTGATCTAGTGTAGTGCTATTTTATTCAAAAACTTTTATGCTGTTGTAATACCATGGACTGTGAATATTAGTGTATTCAAGAACTACGGCCTGTCTTGGGCCGGATGAAACGTCATCTTGGCCGTGGTCTACACGACCGGTTCTAGATCTGGTCCAACTGAGGCATCAGAAGGAAATTGCATAACAGGTCATTCTGTAAGACTTCATTCGGCACCTCTACAATCGTCTTCATGGGAAAGTTGCATCCTGCATTGGTGCAAGCGGAGTGTGTACACGATACGAGCGTCGACATTGTGGACGCCCTGGTGACTGTTCTGACGTGCGTATGGTTCTGACTGCGTGATCGTGTGTTGCATACACCCTGAAGAATGTGTCAATAAAATTTAGCTCTGATGGGTTCACGAATTCATGGTGTTCGTTTTCATTTTCCAAGAGTGCATATAGGAGTTCTATAAATTTTACTTAGGGCTTGCATAGTGACCACTTTTCCCTTCCTAAGGAAGTAATGTTGCCAGTGCCATCGCAACTAATTCATTTGCTGTTCTAAGCGTGGAACATATTCTGGAAGCATCTATCCATGTGAAACATACCGAGTGACTGAAACAGACAGTTTACAACATACTTTTCTGTCATATTAAATTTGAAAGCACTGAGACGGTTTTACGTACATTACATTAATTACATAAGAATAATCACAAACGAATAGAATGCCGTATATAACAGGGTTTGGAAGTCAGTATAATCTGCGTGGAATGTATATCAGTGAATATTCTTACTGTGGTGAACACTTCGGCCATTTATCCCGAATAGACGAAACACAATTATTAGTGATCTACACATTAAACCAACCAAAGGCGACTACAGTTTTACCATAATGACATTGTTAAAAATGATTATTCATCTTCTCCAGGCCTGCTTCACATCGAAATAATTCACGGGTAACTGACGGGTATCTCCAGGAGTATTTCACATCGAAATAATTCACGGGTAACTGCCGGGTATCAATGTCCAACAGGCGCAATATTTAGGCAAAAGGCCATGCTGCCATCAACAGATTAATTTTGCAGTTACAGCTTGTGATATCTCTAGATACAGTCAGCAAACTAGTTTGTGAATATAGTCGATTCTGAAGAAATAATAAATTAAAACGCCATGAATGATGCTGAAATTTGACTGCAGAAATAGCAAAAATTTAGTAACATAAACTTTTTACCTTTCATCATTTTGTTTGGGTGTGTCAGTAGTAAAAAAAATTCTATAAGTTTGAAATTATTTGTAAATTTCGTTAGATTCAGTACATTCAAAATGTTCAAATGTTTGTAGAACTTATGGGACTTAACTACGGGGTCATCAGTCTCTAAGCTTACAAACTACTTATGAACTAGCTAAGACTAAGGACGGCACAAATATCCATGCCCGATGTGGGATTCGAACCCCCGACCGTAGTGGCCGTGCAGACCGTGACTGGAGCGCCTCAGTCCCCTCGGCCACCGCGGCCGGCTCAGTACATTCCCTCACTCTTAAATAGTGATAATTAAATTACACGTATTTTGGAGCTTGCTTAAGTATTGTGCACTTTTACTCTGATTACCGGCAGTTCACCACTGAATTGTTTCGATACGTTTTTTAAACATTGATACTGTAGAAAGCGTTTAGGTATAAGTGAGGTAACAACAATAACATAAGGAGGCTGAAAATGAACAATTTTTGGAGTAAAACTTCACGAAACAACAATGATGGTGTATATTAGAAATACTTTTACCTACTCACGGTAGACAGCAGGACTTTCATTGCAAAAAAGGTAATTGCTACTTTTCGTGCCCTGTAGATTTCATTCGAGCTTCCCCTTGTAACGCTGTCACCTCCAGCGTTACCTATCTCGTTAAAAAATATACCGCCCCCTCCCACCAATTCTGTAAAGAATCAAATTTCCGATACAAAACAATTTCTAATAACTAAATATTTAAAAAAACTTAATTAATAAGAGCTGTATAATTTTCGCTACATTTTTGGCAAAGGTAATTTATTCACGCATGTGGTGTTATTGCGCCACCTCTTGAACAATGAGTCGTAATTTTCCAAGTACATTCAACGATATATGTAAATACAGTCAGCAGATTATGTTCGAATGGAGTCGGTTGTAAAGAAGTAATAGATTAAAATCCGAAGCATGATGCCGAACTTTCACTATATGTACAGGAAAAACTTGGCGAACGACAAACCTTCCACTTTCATCACTTTGTGTGTGTGTGTGTTGAGGGGGACGGCGGTGTCAGCGGTAAAACTGGTCATGGGGGTTTAAAATTATGTTGTAAATATCGTTAAAAGTCGGTACGGTAATTACACGTATTTGGGCACCATCTGTTATGCAGCATTAACAAAAGCACACAGTTGTTAACTGTAATAATACTCTTATTGTATTCAACTTTTGACACAGATTTATGTCTACGATTTTGTATAATGTTTAACCTTTAAAAATTATTAAACTCTGTCCATAATCACGAGAAATAATGAACGTGATTTCGTCAAATAAACCTTTAGACAGGTGATATGCAAGTGATGGTACCCCTTTGTCGTATTGCGTACCATGGGGTTGGTTACAATAGTGAAATATCCGCTTTAGCTATTCTACATCTTGCAGTATTAAAAGGTATTAGATGGAACAATATGGAGGCACCAATGAAATATTTCTCGCGTGATCCACCGAGTTGTGGCGTCGTCTTGTCGCAAAACGTCGATGAGTGGACAACTGCCCACTTCTGCAGACAGACTAATCACGTGCCTCTGGAACGGGCTGCAGTGCAGGTGGTGGGGGAATTGGACACGGCGGGAGATCGTGGAGTAACTTCTGCGTGGGTGTCGAGTCCCGGTGCCTGTTCAATCTGTCTGTGAACGCCGCCGCCTTCATAACAAAGCGTTTCTGCTGTATTACCTCAATTGCGGAATACAACGCTGAGTTTAGATGAAATCCGCTATCACGATTTAGAAGAATATTGTCGTTGTTGTTGTGGTCTTCAGTCCGCAGACTGGTTTGATGCAGTTCTCCACGCTACCCTGTCCTGTGGAAGTCTCTTCATCTGAGAATACGTTCGGCAACCTACATCCTATTGAATCTGCTTACTGTATTCGTCCCTCGGTCTCCCTCTACGATTTTAACCCACACACTTCCTTCTACTGCTAAGTTGACAATTACTCGATGTCTCAGAATGTGTCCAACCAATCTGTCCCTTATCTTAGTGAGGATATGTCAGAAACTCCTTTTCTCCCCAATTCGGTTAACCACCTCCTCATTAGTTACGCAATCTACCCATCTAATTTTCATCATTCGTCTGTAGCACCACATTTCAAAAGCTTCAGTCATCTTTTTGTCTGAACTCCTTACAGTCCAGGTTCCACTCCCATACAATGCTACACTCCAGACAAATGCTTTCAGAAAGGACTTCCTAACATTTAAATTAATATTGGATGTTACCAAGTTTCGCTTCTTTAGAAACGCTTTTCTTCCCATAGACATTCTGCATTTTATATCTTCTTTACTTCGGCCATCAGAAGTTATCATGCTACCCAAATAACAAAATTCATCTACTTCTTTTATTGTCTCATTACCTAATCTAATTCCTTCAGCATCGCCTGTCCCATTTAATTGCTCTTCCAGATCTTTTGCGGTCTCTGACAGAATTACTATATAATCAGCAAACCGCAATGTTTTTATTTCTACTCCATTCACTTTAATGCCATCTGCAAATTTCTCCTTCCATTTCTTCACTGCCTGCTCAATGTACAGATTGAACAACATTTGGGAAAGGCTACAACCCTGTCTGACTCCTTTCCCAACCTCTGCGTCCCTTTCTTGCCCTTAGACTCTAATAACAGCTGTCTGGTTTTTGTATAGGTTGAATATAACTCTTCGCTACCTATATTTTACCCCTGATACCTTCAGAATTTGGAAAAGTGTATTCCAGTCGACATTGTCAAAAACTTTCTCCAAATCGACAAACGCAAAAAACGTAGGTTTCCCTTTCCTTAGCCTATCTTCTAAGATAAGGCGTAATGTGAGTATTACCTCCCGTGTTCCGACATTTCTCCTAAATCCAAACTGATCTTCCCCGAGGTCGGATTCCATAAGTTTTTCCATTCGTCTGTAAATAATTCGTGTTAGTGTTTTGCACCCATGAGTTATTCAACTGATAGTTCTGTAGTTGTCTGCACTTGCTTTCTTTGGAATTGGAATTACAATATTCTTCTTGAAGTCGGAGGGTATTTCCCCTGTCTCATACATCTTGCATACCAGGTGATACAGTTTTTTCATGACTGGCTCTCCTAACGACATCAGCAGTTCAGGCAGAATATCGTCTACTCTAGGGGCCTTGTTTCGACTCAAGTCTTTCAGCTCTCTGTCAAATTCTTCTCGCAGTATCGTATCTCCTATCTCATCTTCCTCCACTTCGCCTTCCATTTCTAGAATACTGCCTACAAGTTTATTTCCTTCGTATAGACCCTCTATATATTCCTTCCACAGTTCAACTTTTCCCTTCTTTGCTTAGTACTGGTTTTCCGTCTGAGTTTTTGATATTCATACAGCTGCTTTTCTTGTCTCCAAATATCTCTTTTATTTTCCTGTACGCGGTATCTATCTTTCCCCTAGTTATGCATTCTTCTACGGTTCTGCATTTGTCCTCTAGCCATTCAAAATATACAATAAAAATAACAACTTCTACTTTCTGTTATACAGAAAAATATACCTTATGTCCAACTTTCTTGTATTCTGAAGTTCACAGACTGAGACGAAATTCGAGACTAACTTGTCCTCCGGAGATTCCTGTAGGTGCACACGATGTAAGGTTTGAACAATAACAATATAAGCGACTATCCGGACTTTCCAAAATTTGTTACATCAAAGACTCAGAGATAAACGAAATAAAGATGTATAATATTGATGTACTCGCTATAAACGTTGGTAAATTACTATGTAGATTAAAAAATTATGATATGTTGTTCAATGGATAGTTCCATGAACACTACCTAAAATTACCGACTTAGTTTCCCATGAGATCTCACAAATCTTTACGGTGGAAGGAATTCGTCGCGAAACTTGCATTTCTGTACATTTTATGGTTTTCGTGGGATAGACCTTACAAAAAGTCCACGGAATCTTGTACACCCCACATGCTGACAGGGGATGGGGTTTATCCTTTACCGATCGAAATGATTAACTTACGTTCGTAGTTGGACTAAGAACCAGTTTGATGTCATGTCATGTAAAATCTTGCCGATATGAGCAGTAAGTTTTCTGATAAAGAGGAGATAAATCATATTCTTCCATCACTGTGATATATTTTTATTTTTTAGTCTACTGTTCGTTGGTCGCAGAACCCCCGTTACTTCTTTGTGTGACTATCTATTCTTCTCGAAAGCCTGCATCAAGTGTTGTAATACGGTGTCCAGGTGGTCTAGGGTGCAAATTCTTCTAGATCTCTCTTCAAGACTATTTATGACGCCCCTCTTTTTCTGTGGATGATGGTTAGAGTTCTAATGCAAGTATCTGTCTGTATGTGTGGCTTTACGGAAAATCTAATGTTTCAAACTTGCATCAGCCTGTCGCATAACTAAAACGTCCAAGATGGTTATTGCCCTGACATTTTCCACTTCCACAGTAAAGTGCATTTTTAATTTATACAATGGTAATGGAAATTAATAGCGCGACAACCTTCTTGGACGTTTTAGTTATGTGCCAGACTGATGCAAGTTTGAAGCATAAGATATTCCGGAAAGCCAAACACACGGTCAGATACTTGCATAAGAGCTCCAAATATTATTCATATCAAAAGATGGGCAGAGTCAAAAGAATTTGTATACCGGAAGACCTAGACGTTGAATTGCAACACCTGATGCAGGCTTTCGAGAATAATGGATATTCACGCAAAGACATATGTGACCAGGTAACAATAGCGCAAAGGATAACAATAAAACACAGCGATCGTAGAACACGGTTTCTCTCCCATTTATTGGAAAATCAGATCGGGAAGATTTTACAAAAACATGACAGCAAGCGTGTTCTTAGACCAAATAAGAAGATAAGTCAGGCACTCAGAACCATTCACTGTCGCCATGTGGGGTGTACAAGATTCCGTAAACTACGAAGAGAAGCGTCAATACAGGACTGAAAGTCTTACAAACTACATGGAAGTCTTTGCCGACTAAGGAAAATTGTAAAATCAGGTGTGGTTAAGCACGCACTTCAGTCAGAAAATCATGAAGTGAAATTTTCCGAAACTGCAGTTTTATCTACGACGACGACTATTTTCCTACATGTATAAAAAAAGCAATAGAAATATATAAGCATGAGGACAACATAGTGATATATGAACTGCGCCTCTTCTGAATACGTAGCCACATTTCTATCTCTGACTTGCAGTAATCGATAGTTACGTTCTGACTTTGACACGTGAGAACCTGATCACGCACATTTTAGACAGTATTTATGCCGCCCTCCGACGTCCGACTCGTCAATCGGCAAGACTAAACACCGGTAGGAGAACCTCTGAAGTTGTTCGGCGTAACTTTGGACGAAAAGTTCGGAGCACAAATGTTTCATGGACCACCGCCATGCAACCCGGAAGAACCATTATCAATTCAAATGTTCAAATGTTTGTTAAGCTTAAGGGACATAACTACGGGGTCATCAGTCCCTAAACTTACAAACTACTTATGAACTACCTACAACTAAGGACGGCACAAATATCCATGCCCGAGGGGGGATTCGAACCCCCGACCGTAGTGGCCGTGCAGACCGCGACTGAAGCGCCTCAGACCCCTCGGCCACCGCGGCCGGCCATTATCAATCATTACTGTTTTGTTTCTCTGATAAGTAGAAAGATATCTCACCTTGAAAATGGAGAGTGTTATATATCAGAAGAGGAATCCGCGCTGAAGTGGCTGAAGTTAAATTAGGGTGCCATCTAAAATTTTATGAACACAGACTATACTCGGTAAGTTGAATTATTGCGTATTCATTCAATTCTAATCCCTAAGCAAATTGAAATTCTGAATCGCTTGAGAAAATGACCTTGGAATAACTGAAATAACTAATATATCATTGTTACAGGTAAATAAATTAAAAATTTAAATTACTCCAAAATTCTTTTGGAATTCATTTATGTCAGTTTATAAACATGAACACTAAATGTCATGAAAAATATTATTATGAACCTACCTGCTGTAAATGCTCATCGGTTATTCTGCTCAATCTCTAGACTACACTGCAAAAACAAATACAGTACTGAAAGAAGAATATTAGGACTTTCAGCACCTCCTTATGCTCCCAAATATCGCTAAAGATTCCCTGCACCGTGGTTGAAACAGAAGTCTGCTCTATTCTGTTTGAAACACTTGGCTGTCGTCTGCATGCATCTAAATAGATCCATTAGAAAAGCTGAATCCTATCAAGACTACAAAATTCCTTTGACTAACATACTTCAGTAACCATCTGACCTAATGAGTAAAACTCAATTCCCAAGGCGCTATAACGCACTACGCCTTATGAGAATATTCCCCTCTAACTGTCGTCTGGAATTCCTTAAATAGTCTTTAGTTGTCAGTACTACTGTTTGATAAATACAGTGCATTACTTAATTGCATTACATATGCAAATTAATCCCTAACTATGGCATTTGACATATTTCCTGTACTACATCCGATATCATATTGGAAGTTGGTCCGATAAATTTTAAGTTATCGATTATTTAAGAGTAATCGTAGAGATAAAAGTGGGCAGTTACTTAAAATTTTATGTCTCTCTTGATTAAGGACCGAGACAAACGATACGCCTCAGAGCGAGGCAGTTCTAATTATTAAAGAATAATGAGGAACGATTTAAAATGCACGGACATTGGAGACGTACAAATGACGAGCGAACGCCTGAAAATCGTTGGGAACATTTCCGTCCACCACGATAGAACGAAACCTGTTACGGTTATGTTAAAAGAAAATGCAGGAAATTTCCCAGCGATAAAGAACGCCATATGTTCAAATGTTTGTAAATCAATGGGACCAAACTACTGTGGTCATCAATCCGTAGGCTTACAAACTACATAAACTATCCTGGACAATGCCAGAGAGATGACTCGAACACAAGTGTCCCTACCCGGGGTGTAAGGAGTACACCGCACCTGGTCGCCAAAAGCTGAACGATCCATCACTCAGATAATTAGTCATTAGTGCTCTCTGACTTCAAAATACCTCTAACTCAGATGTTTATTTTGACCTTACTTTAAATGTATTCATTGCTGAAACGCTGGATGATTATCGAGTGAATAATTTCAACTCAAATTTAAGCAGAAGCACTCATTACGTACGACGCAGTATCTCCTAAACTATTTTCTGTAATTATTATAAGGTTTCCGGCAGGTTCAGTGGGGAATTTAGGTACTATATAAAATTTTTGTTGCGAATTGCGTTAGTAATGAAGAAATAAACAAATGAAACCGTGACGAAGGATGCAGAAGTGTGACTACATGAAGAGCAGAAATGTAAGCGATGAACTACTTTCCTTCCACTGTTTTGTGAGAAGTGATTCCGTGAGAATAGCTTTCGTTAATTATATGTCAATGTTATATCAGTTATGAATTTCGTGTACGAGCCTAATAGATGATCAAAGTTGCAATATGTGAGCACCAACAGCTTCAATACAAATATACAGTTTCTAACTATGAAACTTAACCTGATATAATTTACATAAGCTTTTAACTGTTCATAAGTAGATTATGTTAGCATGTATATTTTTTGTATTCGGTCAATAATTACATGAAATATTGACTTCGGAATCCTTCACAGCTACGGGCGACAACGAAGTTTCATGACAGACATGCTCACGATACAGCGAAAAATGGATCTTGTATTGTAGATAAAATCAAATATATTCAGTAAAGCCTGAGAAAGTAAATTTTCGTCCTATTTTAGGTTATGGTAGTAACACTGTAAGTGGGCCTTTGCGATCGCCTTTTGACAGCTCGAAATTGAAACCAAAATAACGGCTTAACCGTACATCTGACACGAAAATTGAATAAACAAATTTGTAGAGGAGAAAATTCTTTACAACTTTACTCTCTTATGTTTTTTTCATATCTTGCATTGTTTCAGATATATTTGCAAAACTGACGGCGATTTGACGATGTCAGTCCGTCTGTCTGTCCCTCTTTTTAGGTCGAACCATTCAACCGATCGGCACCAAATTTTGGAGACATAATAGTTGGGCGGCAGAGACCAGAACTTACCTTTTTCAAATTTTTCGAACAAAAAATACGTTAGTAACACTAAAAAAAGCCGTTTGTAATGTAATTGTAATTGCAAACAAACCGTTCATCTGACACGAAAATTGGTAACCAAATTTGTAGAGGAGAAAATTCTCTACACCCTTTCTTCTCATGGTTTTTTTTTCTCGAAACTCGCGCCGTTACAGAGATATTTGCAAAAATAACGGTGATTTGACACCGCCTCTAGATTTTACGTGAGGAAATGTCATGTGACATTTCTCGCCCAGAACTTTCTCTGGCATACGCCATCTTGCTTCCTGTATTTCATGATTTTCTTATTATAACTTACGCGTTGTCATTTAAAAGCATAAGCTATACAAACATTTGAAACATTTAAAAGCAGTGGCGCACTGAAGATTTAACAAAAGCACGTCGTTCATAGTACGATAAATTAGAATCTAGTGTCTAAAATGTTATTTTAACTGTTAGCAATTGCCAGCAATAATACGAGAAGTAAAGAATAATGCTTCAGCTGTTCGGCGTGGTGTAGTGGGTAGTGCGTTACACTGTGATGCGTGCGGTTGGTAGTTTGAAACCTGCCGACTCCATTAACTTTCGCCTTGGTTCCTAAAAGGGTATCCGCCACTCTTATTAATAAAATAGAATTATACAATATTTATAGTTAAGCAGATGTAAGAATAGTCCCTCTAAAATGTGCTTTTGTTCTATTTAGTTAACATGCCGTACAATACGTAACAACGAATTAAACACTGGTCTTATGAAGCATTTGCACAACAACGTGAAGGATACTGTGATAATGAATAGTCCAACCAACGTGCAGATACTGGTAGTTTCATATATAAATTTAGTCCTAGAATTCAGTGGCATCTGTCATTCCTTAATGAAATGGAAGGGAAGTGTATACATCGCTTAACTTATCAGTTTTTTCCTAAACAATTATTCACTATTAATGGAATATGTTGCAAGTCATTAATTAAAATCAATGCGTCTACTAAAATGTTTGTCTTTGGCATGGTTTCTATGGACGCTTTTTGTGGTGTCGCACAAGTCTAAAGTGCGCGCCACCTACTTTCGCCGCGCGCCGCCATGCACGCACGGCGCGGCGTTCTTACGACGACAGCCACGAGCGCCCTCTGCGACAACTCCGCTCGTGGCCACCACTGAACGACATCGTTCACTTGGGACTGAGATAGGAACCAGTTAAGACCTTCGGAATCAGATAGGCACCAGTGAAGACTTGGCTATCGGACAGGCACTAGGCAGGCCTCTAGCTCAACTATGTATCAGCATTCTGCAGTACTGAGGTATGTAAAAGTTAAGTATTACTAAGTCTCTAAGAAATATATGTCTCGTTCTAATTTACTCTAGTGTTTCTAGTTTCTGCTGTCCCACTGGCTGGTCACCTCCTACCTGCACAAGCGTGCATCCTTTATTCCTGTGTCGGTCTTTCAACTCGGCCACCGACACCTACGACGGAAACGAGACACAAAAGCGACGACGAGGCTGGGACACAAAACTTTTAACTTAGATTGTATTATCTTTTCTGTAGTTCAGATATGACTTCGTTCATGTTACTTTGTTCTGCGCCAAAATAAAGAGAAATATTCTGTTTCAAACCGAGACTACATTTTCTTTTACAGATAAAATAACAAAGAGAATAAGTGTGGTACTACCGAATTCCACAAAGCTCTAGTATTTAATCTACGTACAAAGCTACTATTATCATTACGCCATTTAGAACAGTCATTGGAAAAGTATTGTTTGCTCATGTTCGTTGAGAATTTTGCTCTGTTTTATTATTATTGTTATTACAGATGGCGTCGATCCCTCTTTTCATTGGTTCTTCGGTTTGATCGGTCGTTTGTGGACGTTGGTTTATTTTGTTTAATGTTGATCGTTTCGTCGTTGACTCAGTTTTTGCCTTACAAAGGGCGTCGAGCACTCTGACCGAGCACGCTGTGCTACTGTGCTGGCAACCCTCTGACCGAGCGCTCGGAGTCACCATGCCCGCCAAGTTTCGAACCACCGCCTAAGATGTTCGTGCCTCAGAAACTAATTCGCTGCCCATCACGCTACGCAGAACAGCTGCGAGAGTAGTCCATAATTCTCGTACCATCAATGACAGGTGTTATCTGCTAACGGGGCATTTTTAGACATTACATTCATTGTCCTAACAACATGTTTTTGATAATTTTCAGTGCACCATTGCTTTGAAATGACAACGCTTTAGTTATAATAAGAAATTCATCAAATACAGAAAGCAAAATGGCGAATGCAAAAGAGAGTTTTGGGGAACGTTTCGGGCGAGGGAGGTCACGTGACTGATTTCCAAATGCGCCGGCCGCGGTTGCCGAGGGGACTGAGGCGCTTCAGTCACGGTCTGCACGGCCACTACGGTCGGCGGTTCGAATCCCCCCTAGGGCATGGATATTTGTGCCGTCCTTAGTTGTAGGTAGTTCATAAGTAGTTTGTAAGCTTAGGAGCTGATGACCCCGTAGTTAAGTCCCTTAAGCTTAACAAACATTTGAACATTGAACATTTCCAAATGCCGAATGTTGAGTACCTTCATAAAACCAATCAGACATGTGTGCTATAGTGGTTATTATTTTATGTATATTTTACTGTTTTAATTTTGACCAGCCGTCCATTTTATACCTGACTATCCATCAGCCCATGATTTTCTATATGACTATCATCCATTACCCGTACCAGATTTCATGTGGACCACTAAATAAGCAGTTTAATGTCAATGAGACCAGATGATGACACCATAGAGTGTCGAAGCCGGTCGTCTTGAATAAATAAAATCAAAATTTACATCTTGGCATATATCTTATTTATACAATAAGAACTTTCCCTAATATGAGTAAATTAAGTGATAAAGAATATGTTGTAGACACATTAAAATAATTGTTTAAAGAGGTAATAGTCCAAAAAAGAGAATATTTGCCAAAGCTAACGCACAAGTCAATTAATTTTGGCTGTTTGTTAATATACGGACAGAAAGGATATTACATCTTGGGTGCATGGATATTAGCGCAATAGTAGAGTCGTAATCGTATCGTTCATCAATTTTTATTACTTAAATTTTTATTATTTGTGTCAGAAGTGATTGCAAAAAGTCATAAAAGGACAGGCAAATCTAAAGTCGACCGTAAAACACGCCAGTGTGATTTTTTTTAATGGTTGAAAGATATCGTAAAAAGAAACTTTGTTGTCACAGAGACGAAAAGGGTAACTATAGAAGTAAAATAATTTAAAGAACATTACTAGTTGAATTAAGTTTTTTATCCCCGTTAATGGTTCCATAATTACCACCCCTATGAACCACAGACTTTGCCTAGGTGGGGTGGCTTGCGTGCCTCAACGATACAGATAGCCGTAACGTAAGTGCAACATCAGCATGGGGGTTCCTGAAGAAAAACGTGTGGTTCCTGAAGAGGGGCAAAAGCCTTATCAGTAGTTACAGCGGAATTTGTTGAAGCCAAAAATTAATTTAAATGTTAGGAAGTCCTTTCTGAAATAGTTTGCCTGGAGTCTATCATTGTTCGGGAGTGAAATGTGAACGGTAAGGAGTTCAGACAGAAAGATTAATGATGAAGATTAGGTGGGTAGATCGCGTAACTAATCAGGAGGTGCTGTACAGAATTTGGGAGGAAAGAACTTTCTGGCATATCTTGACTAAGTGAAGTGATCGATTGGTGGGACACATTGTGAGACATCAAGGAATATTCAGTTTAGCACTCGAGGAAAAAGTGTGGAGTAAAAGTCGCAGAGGGAGACTGAGAGACGAATACAGTAAGCAGATTCAATAGGATGTAGGCTGCTGCTCTTATTCAGAGATGAAGAGGCTTGCACATAACATGGGAGAGGGGAGAATTCATCAAACCAGTCTCAGGACTGAAGACCACAACAACAACAACACTCTGCTATACGTCATCGTTTCCTGACTCCGACTGTTGAGTTACTTTGAGGTCGTGACGGGTTACGCGTGACTGTATTCTTTATTCATTTAATAATTTACAAAGGCATCAATTTGGTGACAGAATTAAGAACTGTATAGTATATTACCAAATCTATTTGCTTTTAACTTGTGTAACCGGTTGGTCTTCTTCTTCCAAAGGTCTCGTTACAGAGGTCAAACAAAACGTATTTGTAGATTCTTTTTCATTGTCGCCGGCAATTGTCAGAAGTGATTCCTGTGAGCGAGGCATGTCTTTGGGAGAGATGATCAGTGAACATGCTCAAAACTGGCTCGTATACTCAAAATTAAGTGATTCTGTTTATTGTTCTCACTGCACACTTCTTAATGACAATGTCACTACTCTCAAAGTCAAAACAAGTTAGAATGATTGGCATCATTTGTCTAGAAGTATACAACGTCACGAAAAATGTTTATGGCATCAGTTGAATGAAATAAAAATTCTGGGATAAAAACGAATATTTTAAAGGAAGAAATGTAGACCCTATGACCCAGTCTAAAACTGAACACGGGAATAGAAGATGAATGTCTATAATAGGGAGTGTAACGCATGTAATTTAATTTGAAGCATAATCAAGGTTTAACGCCAAAAGGGGCATCAGAGAAACTTTTCCAGTCTGATAATGAAAACTTTTCGAAATTAATCGAATGTGTTTCTTGTCTCGAGGATGTGTTAGACGATGAGGTCGCTCTCGTCCAAGTAGCTCAGTCCTGCCATTACAGTCATAAAATCGAAAATGACATTATTTATTGATTGGAGAAAGTATATAAAATACTAGTATTTATAACTTAAGACAATGAAAATATTTTTCTGTTATTTTAAATTGGATACTTATCACACGAAGAACGGATTTCAACAGTTATTAGATTCGTTTTTCTTAATTCCTCTACAAAGAAAGCAAAACTAAAGTAACATTTTTAGTGGTATCTATTACAGATACTACTGGCCAGTGGTAGGCTACATTTGCGTTAGATTTTTTGTCAAAATGCAAGATATAGGCGATCGACGTTACGATAATGGCGCTACAATGACAGGTAAAAATATGTGACTTCAGGAAAGACTACTTGACTTTGAACCACGTGCATCCCTTGTGTGACACTCACAAGGAAAGTACTTGGGCTCGAACAAACACATATACACTAAAATAGTATGAGAGATAATGTAAAGATCCCTTATTATATTAGCGATACTCCTGCATCTGCAAAACTCTGCAGTCGTTCGTTAGAGCCCTCTGCGTGTGCCTTGCCACATTGCACTTTGACCTGTCATTCGCCAGTAGCGACGGTGCATAGGGTTGCCAGATTGAACTCGAAGCAGGCCCGGAGACCAGACGTGCCCCCCTCCCACTTGGCCAATGACTCACCGCCCCCCCCCCCCCCTCAACTGCGACCAACTGCCTCCCCCCCCCGCAACCAGGATTACACGTGAATCCTAAAAAAAAAAAAGAAAAAAAAAAAGAAAAAAAAAACCTAATCATCTCCTATCTCCCAGCAAGAACGAACTTAGATATCGTCTCTTCATTTCACTGTTATTACTCACTAATCTGAGTTAATGTAAGCTTCTCTGTTCTCACACGATCCGAGTATTCCCAAAATTGCCGGTAATCTGATAATAAGCAATGAACGAACGAACACAAACAACAGACGTCGCCAGTTGACACGTTGCCGCAACAGTTTGCTTAATAATGCGCTAGCCGATTACTACCGACGCAACAATGAAAAGTTTTCACAGGAAGAACAGAAAAGTAGCGTTTTGTTGCAATAAGAAATTGACATTTATATAAAGTTATTCATAATTACTAGAGAGGAGCCGGCCGGAAATGGCCCAGCTCACTGCCACGGTGCGCGAGGCTGCTCCCGCCAGAGGTTCGAATCCCCCCCCCCCAGGGCATGGACGTTGTGTTCGTCCTTAGTTTCAGTTACGTTAAATTCGATGTAGATCGTCGCTACATGAGCATAGTACTTAAAAAGCAACGAAAAAAAAAGTTATGATGAAGGTTACATTCAAGCCCGGAGATGAGAGTCATTGGCCCGTAGACCCGGAGAATTCATTCCAAGCCCGGGCACTCCGGGCGGCGCCCGGAGATCTGGCAACCCTAACGGTGCAATGTGCCCCCGACCTTGCGTTTTGTGACGTTATTTGTGTGGTGAAGCGTCAGATGGGGCGGCGATTGTTAATCAATCCTGCTAATGTATTGCGATTGGTTCAAATGTTAAAATGTCTGTAAATCTTATGGGACTTAACTACGGGGTCATCAGTCCCTAAACTTACAAACTACTTATGAACTACTTACGAACTAGGACGGCACAAATATCCATGCCCGAGGGGGGATTCGAACCCCCGACCGTAGTGGCCGTGCAGACCGTGACTGAAGCGCCTCAGTCCCCTCGGCTACCGCGACCGGCATTGCGATTGGTTGAGATGAAGTTACGAAGAATCCTATTAGTGTAGAAGATGAATCATTCGCATGCTTTCTCGTATCTGTTATGGTACGGAAATATGAGCATAAGTTAGATACTGTTGTAACACTAACACATAATGATGATAATAGGGATGATAATGACGAACAGCTCTTTGCACGCGGTAGTGCTACGGTAAGTGCGAGAAGAGGCGATGGAAGCAGTGGCAGTGAATACCAATAGTCTTCCGAGAAGAAGTTTAAAGTTCCAACTATCATCTCGGCTTTTGATGACAATACGCTAGAGAACATGTACGAATATCATTACATAAGTTATAGTTAAGATATCTGCATTACGTATGGCGTCTACAATTACATCTACAGTGCATGTTTTGCAGAAAAACTACGCCCACCAGCACATTGAGGTGTACGTAGAGATCATGTAATCAAACGTTCATACAGATATGTTTGTTCGAGCCCATGTGCTTTGCTTGTCAGTCTCAGTTTAGTGGTGACTGACTTTAGTAGACTTTCACTAAAAACATCAGTATTTTTCTGTAATTGAGGAGATTTCTGACGTGTCCCCAGTACGTTGTCAAATTCTATATCAGCGAACTACCTACTTTGACTTTAAAGCCGCTGTACACTACCCGATGGGACAGCACTATCGAACCCTTAAAAGCACATCGTTTCAGCTTAGGAAAGATCTGTTATGCACTTTATAAAATTTATCCTGATGATAATAGAGACATTTAACCCTCGCATGGTATCAGCTCTAGAAAAACGTATTGTATGCCTGGGGTCCTTCTTCACCCCAAAGTGATACAGGAGACTTTATGGAGATAAAATTTGAAATATGTCCATAAAAAGTAAATATAATTTATTGAGAAACATATGCACTAATTTGATACTACAACTGCAATTTTCTTTATATAATTATGTTACATATAAGTTGTAATTACTTACTACATCTGTTTCAAATGTGGAAACAGGTTTTGTTTAGTTTGTTTGGTTCCAAAAGTTATTTTAACACAAAATATTCATAACCCACAGGCTATGTACTAATACTGTAATTTATTAGTATTATGTGTAATATCATTTACATGGAATTTTATTAGAAAAACACTCCTACTCGCTCTCCGAGTCAACACACTTCAATCCAGCGTACAAGAGTTTGGTACATAATTTTATTATCTTTTGCATGATTATTAGTATGCATTACTATTACACTCTGCACGTGATTGGTGATAAAAAGTCTGAAACAGTCTGCCCTTGTCTGTAAATTGTGGTCTAAGGTGACGTGGAATATGCGCAGTTTCACATAGGCCTGTTACATTCTTTGAAACCTGATTGCGCACATCAGATGGTACTGTGTTATGTGTTATCTGCCCACTTGTAGACACCAAAGTAGATGCACTAGTTACCTGAATGCCATTATCTTCTTCACAGTCACACACATCCATTTCACCTCCGAGCTGTCTATCATATCCCCAACAGAATCACTATCATCCTCGTTTCAAAAAAAATGATTCATTATCATTGTCAGTCTTCTGTAAATCTGCAAAGCCTGTTTGAGACTGTAGCCCCTTGCAAAACGTAAATCACCATCCATTACGAATAAACTATAACACCACGTCTTCTTTGCACAAAGCTCAATTCCAAACTATGAATTTGTCGCAACAGTGCACGAAATTGTATTTTATATTCATTGTTTACAACAATGTGCAAATGAATGACGGTTTATAAGGTACATTGTTGCCAAGATTTATTTTGGTAACAGAACATATATGACACTGGAAATCATGTATTGTATACCTGGCGTATTTTCTGACCCCACTGCAAAAATTTCAAGTTGTAGTACTGCAAAAAGAGATATAACCATAAATATTTTATCCAGTTATAATAAAAAGTCAGAGGATAGCATATCTGAAGGGTGAGTTGTCTACACCCACATTAAAACTGTTTGTTTATAGAGACCACAGGCATCATGCGAGGGTTAAAGGAGAAACTTGGCCAGTTCCTTAAAAAAAAGTTAAAGTTGTTTAAATTAACCTCTGTACGATGTCGCGTCACAAAAGGGAGGGATGATAACCCCATCGAGTGGATATATTTTTAGTCGTCAGAGACGGTCCACTGGTTTGCAAATGTGCAAAATTACAGATAAGCAAATTAATTTAAAATATAATCCTCATTAACGTGACCATCAAGAGCCGCCACCATATTTCTTATTAAAAACATAGAAAAAGATCCAACACCCTAAATCAACAAGCACGGTGGCGAGATAATTGATCAAAGAGCATAAAAAATAATAAACACAGTCCTCTACCTATCTATCTAATTACCCCTCCAAAATAGTGAGTTAGGAATTTGTAACGGAAAGTAAATTTATGATTTAAACAAATACATTTATTAATTAAAGCACGGAAATTCGGGGGAAAGTTAACAAATGCTATAAAAGATTTTTTATATGAAATCACAGTTGAAAGTGTAGTTAAGCAACGGGTTACAAATGAATACAAATATTTATGAAAAGAACATTAAATGCAAAAAAAAATAAAAAATAAAAAAATAAAAAATAAAAAAATCGGTTATCACTGCGAAATACATGTGTGACCAGCAAATTTTACATGTAATATTTTCAGCATAAAATTAATTAGCACAGTGAAATATCTGGCTATACACGTGGGGTTGTCTTATCGGGAAAAACTATAGAGGTGGACAGAGGCTCTAAGAAATTAGTTATAGGAGAGAGAACTCGGACATCGATCATACTCACGCACATACACTCTGATGGGTGATTAGTGCAACTATATATAACAACCCTAGAAAGTAGTGGGCATCATTTTACCAATAACCTTGAGTCGGCTTGATCTGTCGATGCTGGATCTCACTAGCGACTGGACGATGTTGAAGGCGTGGAGCTGAAAGAGAATAAATTCTTCTACCCAAGAATCTCACTACAATCTGTGAAGCAGTATCGACATTAACTACGACTACCCCACTATCTTGGCAGATAGCAGTTGTCAATTAAATGCTTCCAGTGTCGGTTAGGACATACACTCACAAACTCAAGTGCGAAATGCGAGTATTGAGTGCTAGTGTCCCCAGAATGGAATCGCATAAACCACTAGCACGTAGGTATGGCCAGTACGACAGTGGCTGCCTAATCTCAAGTCTCGACCGAGCAAGAACATAAAACACAGGTGTTTCACAGAGGGAATAAGTGCAACAGAGTTCCTGTCCAGATCGACATGTGTCATTTTTTAAGTCCGCGATCCACTGCAGGTGGAAACCACAGAAACCTTAAGTCCAACAAACGCTCAACTCAGCCCAGAAGAGCGATTAAAACTCTTTAGATCCTATCTAAAAGAAAACGTTCGAACTAGCCAGAGACTACACGAGAGGTCTCCAGCACTGACTCTTCGTCCGCCTATGCGAAAACTGGGCGTTACCGCCACCCTAAATGATATACCAATCACTGGAGAGCTCTAACCCTCCGATCAGTGAGATAGACAAGGAGCTATGACAGATAGTTAGACATGTCACTTACACAGACGGAGCCAATCGGATCGTCTCCAGAGGACACCACCCGAGTCAACCGTCCTTTCGAAAATTTCTCACATGCATTATTTCCCAGCCTTTTGCCCTAAAAGGAATTTAAAGTCTTATCTAGTGAGCTCATAGCCCGAATAGACATAGATAAAAAAACAAAGTGGAAAGGGGACACAAAACACCAGACAAGAGATGACTTCATTGCTCGCCGAAATTCCACAGGACGCCAGGCAGTATATGACCCTGAAAACATGTGACGTGTGTCAGCCCCTGGCTGTAATTCTGCAGACAGGGAAGGCTAACGGATACTTGGAAGATAACCTCCCCAAAGCTGTACACTAAGAGGCTCCGTGATAATAGGAACCCCGTGGAAGGCGGCCCACACTGCCTGTTACCTAAAAGGGAAACGATACATTATCGAATGTTTTCCAGAGAGTGGAGCCACCTCAGGTAGTGAGCCTACAGACAGATAGGTCCCACCTCGCAAACTGCCCATATAAACGTGTCGCCAGAGACCAGCCTCCCTTGGCAACACCAGCCCAGCTCTGCCTTCTGCAGGCAGGGACAGCACCTAACAGCTAATGAATACAGTTCCCAACGAGAAAATTGTCACCCAAGACAAATACTGCAGATTCACCAAACAATACATTTTGAGGCACACCCTTATGACATGCAAGAATACATTTTAAAAAAAGGACTAGAAAATTACTCCCAATACATACAGCACACATAAAAGCACCATAAAAAGAGAAAATAAATGAACAAATAATTGACCACCATACACCTCCTCTATAGCTATCTGGTAATACATACCGTCCAAAATTTATATTGTCAGCAAAGCTTTACAAAGGAATCGTTGTTCTGTCTCACTCGAGGGAAATGATATCTCAAGCTGAAAACCAATTACTTGGAGTGCGGATTGGAACCGCGTTCGAGAAATGATCACTAATGCAAAAGAAGAAAGTGAAGACGTTAATGCTGCGACAAAATTTCCCCTGTAGACCCATACCCGTCTCATGAAAAAGAGTGGTATCTATGAGGGTGCACGTGAACCAATAATATACACAGAAATGTATTTCAAAACACACATTTAACGTAATTAATTTTCAAACAGTTTAATTTTTTTTTTAATTTTATGAGACTAGTTTAATTCCGTATATAACTACCGCATTTGAAATTTATCCAGCATACCAGATACATTAGTTTCTTATTAAAAAATTTCCTCGGGTCAACGTTGTCGCAAAGTTGACTATCCTATTTATTTTCATTAGTGTTGAAATAAATGAAATTGTCAAAAATTTTGCGAGTAGAAAATCAGGGAAAGTTGATTTTCTGTATACATTTTCTTGTTTCATTATTTTTCAGTTGACTGCCAGAAATTCAGTTTTTTTTCCTTTTTATTGGTAATAATAAGTGAAGAATCAATAAGATGTGTCTATACCTAAATCCTAATACAAAACTATGCGAATAAATTTTTGATTAGTAGAAGTGAATTAATATCCACGCTGGTCTACTTCACCGTCACGAGGAGAAGGAAGGAAAGGGGAAGGCATGATAATGCTTGCATCCGTGCGACTCATCACTTGGCTCGGCTCTGGACTCGAACCTCCCGCGGAAGCAGCGCGCAGTCGCTGCCAAGGGGCCTAGAATCGCTCGGAAATTCCAGCGATGACCTTTCTCAAGCGGCCAACTTTTTTTTAATTACGTACTCAAGAAGTACACAAAATAAACATCGCCCTGGCGAATTAGCCGCACGTACTGGAGCGCCGTGTTGCGGTGCTTGCGGCTGTCCGCCGTCGGGGGTTCGAATCCTCCCTCGGGCATGGATGTTTGTGTCGTCTTTAGTATAAGGTAGTTTATAAGTAGTTTGTAAGTTTAGGGACTGCTGACCCTGTTGTTAAGTCCCTTAAGCTTTACAAAGATTTGAACATTTTTGAAATAAACATCAGCAGGCGGATACTTTCATAATTCAATGAAAGTGTTAATAAAAATACCGTCCTTCAATTATAAGGATAGGGAACAGCATTAGTCTGTAATTCCTATTGATAGAGATGGCTTACAACTTCTGATTGGAAGGGATGAGGAATAAAATCAATTATCTTTTCAAAGTGGCCAACTCATCACATGCATCAGATGATCTATAGAAACCACGAAGTATGAAACATGGTTTGCTGGGCGAGGATTGTAATCAGCCTCTTCCTGAGGTCAAGGCCTGTCCAGGAACTCCCTCTGCTCAAAATTTGATCACACGGTTCAAATGTTAATCCTGCGGATTTACGCGAACTGCGTTAATGAAAAAACTGTTATGACCAGTAGCATGAAAAGCGCATCAACTGTTAGGGAAATTTCCACCGACAAAATTCCCTCAAATGTTGTGAATACGTATCCGGAACTACGACCCGCTGTCGGCTACAGTCTTAACGAGGCAGTGTCGATATGCAGTGGCACAAAGAGATTGTCGCACGCAAACAGCTTGGGGGAAGTTGACAGAGTCTTTTGTTTGACGCGCTCGGTGCCAGATCGACAATTCGACCGACGCTCATTGTCATTTGCCGTCGCCCTGCGCAGAATTTCTGCTAATTAAAAGTATCCGTGTCTGGCACGGAGTGGCAACTTTTCTATTGAAGCGGGCCGCCGGCGGGGACAAAGAGTCACCGCGTATGCGTTGGCGTCTGCGACCCACGTGCGAGTTTCCGCCCAAACATTGTGTCCTCGGAAATGGGAGTTTCGCAGCAAGCGAATAGCACATTGTCCTCAGGTCCCTCAAACTTGTTACGCGTGGCTGTTCCAACTCGTGTCCGCTCTTCACTTTGTGATCGTGCGCAGAAATGGCAGGATATTACGCGACGTCCCGGAATGTTCCCTTCGTGTTACCTGTGAAATGCCACCACTGAATTCTCATTCATTTTGTTCTAAAACGTAGGGTGTTCATCGGTGCGTGTCGCCTTCCTTTCTCACTATTTACTGAAAGTCTCTTCAGATGACTGATTAGAGGTACGGTCTCAAGTTGTAACAACCGCCTGTACTGGACATCGGGGGTAACTGTGTTTTGCTTTAATAGGATTCGGTCTGCCTTCTGCCTTACGGTCGATCATACACGCGCCTTATACCCTTACTCTTCTTTGTACATCATTTTGGAGACTTAATACTAAACAATTTAAGTTATATATATATATATATATAATTAACCTTTCTCCATTTAACACCTCATATTACGAGAAATAATAATGGGATGCGAACTTGGTAGCATTAATGTTAAGCACACGAGGAACAGATATAATGCAGAATCAATTCCACTGAAACACGTTTACATCATACCATTATAAAACGGTACAATTACTGCTCTAATGCGGGCTCAATATAGCACCAATCGCTGTCCTACAGAGTCCCAAAGTGCACGAATGTATTCTGCGCAGCATAACGAAACATACTGGCTACTTCTCTTCATACGCTGCGCTTCAGATCAAGACTTGTGTGTATGTTTCCTTGCTATACCGAGTCCTTCCGGTATATAGACAACTAGAAATCACAGGGATGGAGATCATGTGATCGTGGCGGCGGCGGAATAGCCGTGCTCACTAAGGCGCCTTGCTGTGGTGCGCGCGACCGTTCGTCGTCGGAGGTTCGACTCCTCCGTAGGGGAAGTGTGTGTGTGTGTGTGTGTGTGTGTGTGTGTGTGTGTTTCTTAGGATAAGTTAGTTTAAGTACTTTGTTAGTTTACGGACTGATGATCACTGCAGTTTGGTTTCCTGTAGGACGGCTATGACAAGGTGGTGAAGCATGAAGTGTTCTGACGTGGTAATGGTGACGCGACGGGAATAAACGGACTCTGAATGCAGCTAGACGAATGGGGCATTCCACTTCGTAAATCCTTAGGGGTTGCGCTAATCTGAGCTCAACAGTGTCAAAAGTGTGTCTATAATCCCAAATTTGCTGAATAAACTTTCCTACGGACAACGCAGGAAATGACCGATGTTGTCATTGGTACAACGCAAGCAACACTTGGTGAAATAACCGCAAATATTAGTATCGGTCTTAGGACGAACTTATCTGCTTGGGCAGCAGGGTGCAATTTGGATTGTATGAAATATGGCAGCAGATGAGTCCCATTTCATTCGGTAAGAGCTATCGGTAGGATTCCAGTTTGGCACACAACCCACAAGCTATGAACGCAATTAGTCAACAAGGCACTACGCCAAATGTATGCCATCGAACATTTATAAAACATCAACGAAAAGTCAAATTGTGCACAAAACCTTCCAGCGATGACACTTCCGCGGCTATGGACGACTGTATCGTGGCTCAACATTCCAGCAGCCGACATCCAGAGACTTGAGTCCACTTCGCCAAGCAAAACAAGGTCGCACGTGATTGTAGAGGTATTCAATGATTTACATCATCTCGGTGCGTAAAAAAACCGTTAATATCTCATGCAAAAATGTCGTAAGTGTTCATATTCAATACAATATTCAGTATTCAACATTATTAACAAATGTTCAATGTTAACAATTCTGTACTCAAAATTAGGGGGGATATCGTCTCTCCTTTCCACAAACGACTGTCACTACCTGCATCCTTCGCTCAATCGTACCATCTCATCGGCACTTTGATAGTTCCCTTACCACTACACATGCTTATATACCCGTCTAATTTTATTTAATAAATCACCAATTAATAGGCTTAAATAGAAACATAGTAGTCTTATAATCTCGTTCTCTGTGTGGAGACGTAGTAATGAAGTTGGTATCTCGGTAACATTTTCACTATTAAAACTACTGCTTAAAATTCATAATTATATTTAATGAAATTGCGCAAAACTTCAAGGAAAAAAGAAGCCCAATAATACCAGCCTTCATAGCTGTAATAACTGCAATGTTCAAATGTTTGTAAATCTAAGGGACTAAACTGTGTTGTTTATAAGTCCCTATGCTTACAAACTACTTATACTAACATAAAGTAACTTATGCTACGGACAACACAAACACCCATACCTTAGTGCACAGGGCTATTTTTCCGCGGCCTGTAATAACTAAAGCCTCTTAGTCCTAGATAGATTCCACCTCGCGTTTATGATATTGTGTGGTTTTCCGAATCTATGTAAATTTCTTGTCAGCTGCAAACTTTTAACACGAAATATTTACAGTAGGATGGAAAAGCTGGTAGAAGCCGATCTTGGGAATGATCAGTTTGGATTCAGGAGAAATGTAGGAACACGGAAGGCAATGGTCACTTTACGGGTTATCTTAGAAGACAGATTAAGGAAAGGCAAACCTACATTTCTAGCTTTTGTAGATTTGGAGATAGTCTTTGACAATCTTGACTGGAATAAACTGTTTCAAATTTTGAAATCAGAAGGAGTAGAATATAGAGAACGGGAGGTTATTTGCAACATGTACAAAAACCAGACAGCAGTTGAAGGGTATGAAAGGGAGGCACAGTATGGGAAGGGAATAATACAGGGTTGTAACCTTTCTCCAATGTTATTCAATATGTACTTTGAGCAAGCTATAAATGAAAGCAAGGAGAAATTTGGAGAAGGACTTAAAGAAATGTTCAAATGTTTGTAAAGCTTATGAGACGTAACTGCGGGTCATCAGCCCCTAAACTTACAAACCACTTATAAAGTAACTTATATTAAAGGCAGGCAAACATCCATGCCCGAGGGGGTATTCGAACCCCCGACGGGGAATGGCCTTGCGCATCGTAGCATAACGCCTCAATCAGCTCGGCCACGCCGCCGCGGCAGGAATTCAAGTTCAGTGTGAAGAAATAAAACCGTTAGGTTTTGCCGATGACATTGCAATTCTGTCAGAGACAGCAAAAGAACTGGAAGAGCAGTTGAATGGCATGCACAGGGTGTTGAAAGGTGCATATGTTCAAATGTTTGTAAATCTATCGGACCAAACTGCGTGGTCATCAGTCCGTAGCTTACAAACTACTTAAACCTAGGTAAACTAACCTAAGGACAAACACACACCCATGCCCCAGGGAGGACTCGAACCTCCACGGCGAGCAACCGCGCGCTCCGCAGCGAGACGCTTTAGGCCGCTCGGCTACTCCACCGCGGGGAAAGGTGCATATAACATTACTATTAACAAGAGCAAAACTAGGGTAATTGAGTACAGTATGAGAAAATCAGGCGATTCTGAAGGAATTCGATCGGGTAATAACGAAAAACTAAAGGCGGTGGATGAGTTTTTTTTTTTTTTTTTTTTTTTTTTTTTTTTACTTGGGAAGTAAAATAACATATGATGGTCGCAGTACAAACGATATAAAATGCGAATGGCAATGGGAAGAAAAGCACTTTTGAAAAATAGGAATTTGTTAACATCGAATATTAATTGAAGAGTAAGGAAATGTTTTCTGAAGGCATTTGTGTGAAGTGTTGCCTTGTATGGGACTGAAACAAAACAAAAAAAATGTTTGTAGTACTTTTGGGACTTAACTACGGGGTCATCAGTCCCTAAACTTACAAACTACTTATGAACTAGCTTATACTAAGGACGGCACAAATATCCATGCCCGAGGGGGGATTCTAACCCCCGACCGTAGTGGCCGTGCAGACCGTGACTGGCGCGCCGCAGACCGCTTGGCCACCGCGGCCGGCGTGAGGGAGGGATACAAGGACGATAAACAGTGCGTACAGGAAGAGGATAGAGGCTTAGAAATGTGGTGCTACAAGAGAATGCTGAACATTAGATGGGTGGATTAACTACGGAGGAGGTTCTGAACAGAATTCGGGAGAAAAGGAATTTCTGGCATACTTTGACTAAAAGAAGGGTTCGATTCATAGGACACATTCTTAACATTACGTAATCGTGAAATTAGCGTTGGAGGGAAGTGTGTTAGGTAAAAGTCGCAGAGGGATACCAAGAGATGAATACAGTAAGCACATTCAAATGGAGGTAGGTTGCCGCTCTTATGAAGAGACTAGCTGTAAACCCGGCGTTGTCCGGGTGTTTATTTATCCTACACTCTCGTAGTCCACATCCCCTTCCCACTTGTCTCTGCGTCCACTTCTTTCTCCCCCATCTCTCTGTTTGTTTACACTTTTTCCTGTCTCGGCAAAGTTTTCTGCGAGTTACCCTGTGTCATGTACCAGACAAACATTTATGTAGCCAGTGATCTTCCTCTTGGTTTATAGGTCATGTGTGCAAAAATTCATAAAGATTGGGACAAAACTATGCATTTTGTAAAAATTCCGTATTTTAAGTACCCTCCGCCATGCACCGAACGAAATTTTATACAGACACTGACATTCCTCAATATACAAAAAACAGTCTTGATCGCAGAAATTAACAGTTTCAATTAACCGGTTTAGACCTGATGCAGGTCATCTTCGGAATTACAAATAACCCATGTGGCCAGTGCTGCACTCGGCTGGATCCGACCTACATCATGTCGAAACCGGTTAATTGAAACTGTTAATTTCTGCGATTTTTTTTATATTGATCATACCAAATAGATCGCTGTTTTCTCCTCTGACAATGTTGTCAAAATTAATGAGTGACATTCCTCTTGTTTTTAAGGTAGAGTGTGCAAAATGTCATCAATATCGGAACAATACTATAGATTTCTATGCAATAGAAGCGCAGGGTCACATTAAAAAACGCACTTTCTTGTTCTGAAATAATCCAGTTTTATTTCATACAACCCTTGTTCTGAGAATAACGAAACCAACAAAAGAAGGATATGTGAAATCATTGGAGTCGTTCTAAAGTTATGGCGCGACCAAGATATTTAGGGAATCATTTTTATGTTGCAAAGTACCCTCCCCCGTGCACCATATGAAACTTAAGGTAGACGGTGACCTTCCTCTTGATATCAAGGTCAAGAGTGCGAAATTTCGTGAAGATCGGAATGAAGCAGTAGATTTCGTGATTACTTAGGAGAAGTATGCTCCGCCATGCACCTATCACAAAATACTTTCTTAACTGACGTTTTCTAACTATAAACTACATTCCTGCCTAATTTCAGCTTCATAGGTGAAGTAGTTTTCGAGATTTCGTGTTTAGTCCGTGAATGAGTGAGTGTCCTTTCGCTTTTATATAGATAGAGATTAAGAAAACAGATTGCTTAATTGTGGATGCAGGAGATTTAAAGGAGACTTGCAGACAAAAATAAATACTAACATGCAAATGTGTAATGCTAACTTTATACCTGATGCGACAGTTTTTCGGCATCTATAGCGAAAATGTTGTTTTCGTTTGATCATTTTGTGTGTGTGTGTGGTGGCGGGGATGGGAGGGGGGGGGGGGTCAGTTACAAAACACTTCATAAACGTTCGAAATTACATGCAAATTTTTTTCTAGGTTCCTAATTACTCCCATTTTCCAATAACTGACGCATAAATCACGCGGTGGCCTCTCATTATTTATGACGTCATATCTTCTGAGCTATATGTCGTGCTCTTGTTTTTGGGTCAGAAACCTTCGTGGGGAAACTGTGAACAGTTCATTTCAATCGAATGAATGGTTTATGAACATATACAGGACATGAGGACATACAGACAAAAGTTCATTTTTATATATGTAGATGAAGAGGCTTGCTCAGGATGGAGTAGCGTGGAGAGCTGCATCAAACCAGTCTCGGGACTGAAGACCACAACAACAACATTATATATAAGTGGAGAGGTCACCCTCAACCTCTTAATATTTCGGCCACGGATGCTTTTGTTCAGTAACCTTGCCGATGGAAGCATTCACGCACGCCATGCCAGCCTCCAGCCTAGAGCATCCTGCTGGCCTGGGGAACGAGATGGAGCTAGCAGGAGGCACCCTCAACTTTCACCTTCGCCTCCGGCCGCCGCCCCGCATTCCCTCGCTGTAGGGGGGACAACGTGGCGAATTACTGTTGTTTTCTCGTAAGAGTGTACACGGCGAAACCAGTCTGACTTTAGGAGCGCGCAGATAAATGGCGACATTGGACGCAGGGAAGAGAGGCCCTTACAACGAAATGGACACAATACCGCGTGTGCAGAGAAAGCCCTTGTCTGCAGATACCAGAGGAGTCGTTACCAATAAACAGCGACGGCATCGCAGATAAACCGTGGACCGCTGCAGACGGGTAAAAGACAAGCAAACCTCTGCAGTGCACAAGTGTGTGAGTGAGGGAGAGACGCTTGCAGTATAGATAAAGTGGTTCCACCAAAACAATGTTTCTGGCCATGGAGGAACCCTGATAAATGGCATGCCAGACAGGCCTAACACAGACAGCTGCCACAAAGAACTGTTTTTTAGAAACAAGAAAGAATGCAGAAGATAAAAACAACATGCTTGAAACTTGGGAAAGACGCCAGTTCGCAACTCTCATCTAAGCCCACAGAAAATTTCCAAAGGGGACTGAGAGACGTGGTCTTGGAAATGACGATAATGTATTGGATGACATTGCAAAACCAACCCACCAATCACAGAGCCAAAGAGGCGCGAAATTCGATGACAAGCTGTAGCTGGAGAGAGAAGGGACTGGGTGAGAAACTGCCGAAGGGAAGACTTGGTCCGTCGCCGGAGAAGCGAGAAAACATGCTGGCATCTCCCACCTGGGCAGACTCGCGACTTTGACGCCTTCGCTCGCGGGTCGCGCCGCGCTACACAGCCGCAGAGCGCAGATCAGGACAGGGCAGGCGCGAGCTATGCCGTCGCGACCGCCGCAGCCGCAGCCGACTCCAACGCGCCGACACACCGAACGGCGATGACCCAGCGTATGACGCCCACATCGAGTTAATGTTGGTGAGACAGGAAATCTGTTTACATCTGACAAGGAAAGTACTTGGACGCGAACAAACACTTATACACTAAAATAGTGTGAGAGATAATATAAAGGTCCCTTATTGCACTAGTGGTACTCCTGCATCTGCAAAATTCTCCAGTTGTCCGTTAGAGGTCTCTGCGTGTGCCATGCCCCATTGTACTTTGTCCTCCCAGTGCGCCAGTGGGGACCAGTAAACACGGCGCAGAGTCCCTCTGAAGTTGAGTTTTGTGACGTTATTTGTGTAGTGAAGCGTCAGATGGGTCGACGATTGGTTTAAATGTTCAAATGTTTGTCTAGATTATGGGACTTTACTACTTACAAACTAGCTAATACTAAGGACGCCACAAATATCCATGCCCGAGGGGGATTCGAACCACCGACCATAGTGGCCGTGCAGACCGTGACTGGAGCGCCTCAATCCCCTCGGGCCACCGCGGCCGGCTGGTGATTGGTAATCAGTCCTGCTAATGTATTGCGATTGGTTGAGATGAAATTACGAAGAACCCTCCTTCGTGAAGATGGTATTGGTGTAGAAAATGAATCATTGGCATGTTTTCTGATATCTGTATTAATACAGAAATATCAGTCTAAGTTAGAAATAGAAACTGTTGTAACACTAACAAATAATGATAATGATGATCTCTGGATTGCGAATGGCGTCTACAATTACATCTACTGTGCTTTCTAGAGCATGATTGCAGAGTTTTCAAAATGTTCAAATGTTTGTTAAGCTTATGGGACTAAACTTACAAACTACTTAACAACTAGCTGCCGGCCGCGGTGGCCGAGGGGACTGAGGCGCTCCAGTCACGGTCTGCACGGCCACTACGGTCGGGGGTTCGAATCCCCCCTCGGGCGTGGATATTTGTGTCGTCCTTAGTATTAGCTAGTTCGTAAGTAGTTTGTAAGTTTAGGGACTGATGACCTCGTAGTTAAGTCCCATAAGCTATACAAACATTTGAACATTTGAACAACTAGCTTATCCTAAGGACGGCACAAATATCCATGCCCGAGGGGGAATTCGAACCCCCGACCGTAGTTTTGCAGAGTTTTGCAGAGAAACGAAACCCACAAGCAAATTGAGGGGTACCTGATAATCTTGTAACCAAAGATTCAGACAGACATATTTGTTCGAGCCCAAGTACTTCCCTTGTGAGTCGTAACCATGCCGTCAAATCGGCTCTGAGAGATTATTGTTATTGTTTTTTTTTTTTTCAAATCTTTTACTGAATAAAACTAAATTACATATGGTAATCCTCTGTGTAAACTGTTATGTTCTCAAATTAATCCCTTGAATCAAATGTCCCTACCAGCCTAGTTCCATCTCCGAAAACTGTCTTGAGCAGTTAAACCGGCAACCCACGCGCAATGGAAATATTCTAGACCTTATAGCCACAAACAGGCCTGACCTTATTAACGATGTCTGTGTAGAGACAGGAATTAGTGATCATGATATCGTCATAGCGTCGATGGTGACCAAAGTTCATAAACCAGTCAAGAAGGCTAGGAGCGTGTTTTTGTTGGGAAAAGCCGACAAGCAAATGTTACGATCGCACTTAGAAAATTAATGGGCATCGTTTAATTCTGGGACTATGGATGTAGAGGAATTGTGGACTAAATTTAAGTGCATTGTTAATGAAGGGTTAGAGAAATATGTGCCAGTAAAGACGATTAAGGATTGAAAAGATCCACCGTGGTATAATAATAATGTTAGAAAGCTGCTGAGAAAGCAAAGGCTGTTGCACTCTCGATTCAAAAAAGAACACGCAAATGATGACAGGCAAAAGTTAGTAGAGATTCGTGCGTCTATAAAAAGATCGATTCGTGAAGCATACAATAATTATCACAGCCATACCTTAGCAAAAGATCTTTCCGAGAACCCGAAAAAATTCTGGTCCTATGTAAAATCGATAAGCGGGTCAAAGCCCACTGTCCAGTCACTAGTTGATCATTCCGGGGCAGTAATAGAAGAAAGCAAACGGAAAGCTGAAGTTCTAAATTTAACCTTTAAGAAATCTTTCACGCAGGAGGACCGCACAAATGTACCATCATTTGATCAACGTACTAATTCCGAAATGGGGGACATAGCAATAGGTATTTCCGGTGTAGAGAAGCAGCTGAGAGAGCTAAATACGAAAAAGTCTGCTGGTCCGGATGGAATACCAGTTCGGTTTTACAAAGAATATTCTGCGGCATTGGCCCCCTACTTAGCTTGCATTTATAGCGAATCTTTAATTCAGCGCAAAGTTCCTAGTGATTGGAAAAAAGCGCAGGTGACTCCCGTGTATAAGAAAGGAAAGAGAACTGACCCATACAATTACAGGCCAATATCGTTGACATCGGTTTCATGTAGAATTTTGGAGCATATTCTCAGTTCGAATATAGTAAATTTCCTTGAAACGGAAAAGCTTCTTTCCATGAATCAGCACGGGTTTAGGAAACATCGTTCATGTGAAACTCAGCTTGCCCTTTTCTCACATGACATCTTGCGAGCCATGGACGAAGGGCAACAGGCGGATTGTGTTTTTCTCGACTTCAAAAAGGCGTTCGACACGGTGCCACACTGCAGACTGCTAACGAAGATACGAGCTTATGGAATAGGTTCACAGATTTGTGACTGGCTGGAAGACTTCCTAAGTAATAGAACGCAGTACGTTGTTCTCGACGGCGAGTGTTAATCAGAGACGAGTGTATCGTCAGGCGTGCCCCAGGGGAGTGTGATAGGACCGCTATTATTTTCTATCTATATAAATGACCTGATGGACAGAGTAAGTTGTAATTTGCGGCTGTTTGCTGATGATGCTGTGGTGTATGGGAGGGTGCTGTCTGTAACTGACTGTAATAGCATACAGGTTGACTTAGACAAAATTTCTAGTTGGTGCGAAGAATGGCAGCTAGCTCTCAATGTAGAAAAATGTAAGGTGATGCGCATGAGTAGAAAAAACAATCCTATAATGTTCGAATACAGCATCAGTAGTGAGCTTCTTGATGCGGTCGCGTCGTTCAAATATCTAGGCGTAACATTGCAGAGCGATATGAAATGGAACTAGCATGTAAGGACAGTTGTGAGTAAGGCAGACAGCCGACTTCGGTTTATTGGGAGAATTTTGGGAAGATGTACTTCACCTGTAAAGGAGACCGCGTATAAAACGCTTGTACGACCACGTCTTGAGTATTGCTCAAGTATTTGGGACCCGCAGCAGATCGGTTTGAAGGAAGACATAGAGGCGGTTCAGAGGCGAGCAGCTAGATTTGTTACCGGTAGGTTCGACCAATGCGCGAGTGTCACGGAAATGCTCCGGCAACTCGATTGGGGATCGCTGGAAGAAAGACGACGTTCTTTTCGTGAATTTCTGTTAAGTAAATTTAGAGGGCCGGAATTTGAAGCTGAGTGTAGTACGATCTTGCTGCCGCCTACTTACATTTCGCGTAAAGATCACAAAGACAAGATAAGAGAAATTAGGGCTCGTACGGAGGCATATAGGCATTCTTTTTTTCCTCGTTCAATTTGAGAGTGGAATAGGAAAGGAAATGCCTAGTAGTGGTACAGTGTACCCTCCGCCACGCACCTTACGGTGAATTGCGGAGTATGTATGTAGATGTAGATGTAGATAATTACTCATTATATTTTTACTTTATTTCACTGCAGTGTGGGAATTATCCAGGGAGAGGTTTGATTTACCACAACCTGAAAGACAACGGGAAAAAGAAGAGGCTGAATTCCGTCACTAATCATCACCTCATAAGTGATCCCTCAAAACCACTAAAAGAATTCAACTTCGCATGAAAAAACTGGACTGAGATCAATCGCATCCTTAGTGATCACACAAGATACAAGACCATGTTTATAAATGGAGATAAGAGTGTGTCCTAGAAGAAAATATAGTGGCTCCGTCGAGGACTTTATAGAACCCACACCTCAGGCTGTAACGTGAATTCAAGACGTAGACATTCTGTCACATGATACATGTCCTAATTCCATGTGTTTTGTTATACATATTGCATTGTACTCTCGCATGTATTGAAAATGTTCTCTTCTACAATATACATGGGTTTATGTGTGTGTGTGTGTGTGTGTGTGTGTGTGTGTGTTTGTAGTCCATAGCATAAGTTGGTTTAAATAGTTTGAAAGCCTAGGTACTGATAACCGCAGCAGTTAAGTCCCTTAGATTTACATCATTTGAACATTTGATGCCGGCCGCGGTGGCCAAGGGGACTAAGGCGCTCCAGTCACGGTCTGCACAGCCACTACGGTCGGGGGTTCGAATCCTCCCTCGGGCATAGATATTTGTGCCGTCCTTAGTATTAGCTAGTTCATTAAGTAGTTTTTAAGTTTAGGGACTGATGACCCCATAGTTAAGTCCCATAAGGTACACAAACATTTGAAAATTTGATATATAAAATTAGTAACACTTTCAAAATATTTACTGATATTAATGAATAAATTATTCAAGGCAAATAACACAGCATAAAGATAGGGAACTGTTACATGAGAGAAAGCTATTCAGAAAAGACGAGAATAAATGCTTTTGAAATGTTATTACATGGAAGATCACCAAATAAATAAGGTGGAAATAAATCTGTTGCATAACTTGGAGAAATAGGACACAGTTCAAGACCTCAAAAAATCGGTTGTTTAGTACTTATTTATTTAGGTGGGAAGCCATGCGGATATGGAGTGGGGTTGGTTGGAATAGCAGAAGGACATCAAGAGGCTAATGCAATACGCAGATTCAAGTGCGTGTGGGTTGCAGCAGTAATTCGGAGGTGAAGAGGCTTGCACTGCCAGCAGCGTGACGACTGAATCAAACCAGTCTTCCGACTGAAGACCACCACAGTAACCGAAACGCGTGAGGGCTCTATATGATCACACAGATAATCCACTCTAAGTTAATTGCAATTACACACCGTCGAAATTTTCGGAACGCTTTGTCGATGAAATCAGAGCCGACATCAAAGCATTTTTGCAACGTAACAGTCCTAAACGAACAGTGAGGAGCCCTTGTTCCAGCCGGACTGCACAGTTAGCTGCCCGGAGAACAGTGCGCAGCGAGAGCTGTTGGCAAATTCTATACCTGTACAGTGTACACAACAGATCGGTGCATTTGCCCTGTGTGACTGACCAGCGTCTAATTACACTTCAAGCGGTCGGAACTCCAGGAAACCCTCTGAAAACGATGGAACGTATCTTGTATCCTCACAGTTACACATTCACCCCCCCTCCTCTCTCTCTCTCTCTCTCTCTCTCTCTCTCTCTCTCTCTCTCTCTCTCTCTATCTCTCTCTCTCTCTCACACACACACAGAAAGACCGACAGACAGACAAGCACATACACTCACATACGTACACATACATACACGCGCGTTGGCGAGCCTAAACAGTAAAAAAAAGTTGTTGACGGAAGGAAACAGTGTAGGTAAAAACAGTAAAAATTAATGAAAACATGCCCACTCTCCCGTACCAGAGTCCATGTAAAATATACTGTAGCGAAACAAAATTTTTTTGGAGAGAGTGGGGAGAGCTAGTCGCTGCCAACAAGTTACGGAACGAGTTGAACTTTTGTTAAATCAGGTCTTCTTGGCCCCTGTCAGTGGTTCCACATCAGTTTTTTCATCTCGTGAAGTCCATCTCATAATGCTTCTCCGACGATGTTAAGGAAATCGTGGATGTTACAGGAAGTTGAAATTTGTTTTATACAACTGCCCATCAGTGGTTATTTAGAGTATTAAATGCTGGAGACAATATAGTGTTAGTTGAACAAGCACTGGAGAAGTGATATATGCGTTGTGCAATTAAATAAAGTGGCCTTATTCTCCTGAAGTAACAGAGAAATATACAAGAAACTAATCCTCGTTGTCAGGTGGTATTGTTTCACCAGCAGTCCTGAATTAATTACATGTCACAGAGACAGAATTAGAGGTGAGACGTTGGTGGGGGAAGAAATACAGAGATTCGCCAGGAAGTTACGCCGTGGCCATTACATTTTTAAACAGGTTGATTGAAACGATATTGGTCTCCGCTGTTAAGGTAATGAGCTGCGTTAATCGAATTAATGGAACGACGCGAATGTTGGATGATACAAACTAGCCTGAAGACTAATATTTGGCTGGCACATTATGTCATGGTAAACAGTTAGAGAATTGATATCACCTCCTCCATGCATTAACAACGTCTATAGCGTGAAGTTTTAAACTCACTAAGCAATAAATGAACTAGAAATGAAACAGTGTTATTCTAATGTCAAATTTCTCTACTGCGAATCGCCAAAGTTAATTCGACATATTCAGTAGGATGGCAGTGTTGCATCTTGGAATAATCGCTGTTTAAGCATCGTCAGAACTTTTAAATTTTTAGAAATTCTCAATTCAAAATTCAGTGATCAGACAAAAGTGCTCGTATAGTGATTATCATCTTTTACTGATTTCGTCAAATTTGCAGAATCAAAACATCATAACAGATGGAATAGCACTTTAACCTTTCACTAATAACTTCACCAGCTTTCCTGGAATACTGAAATCATCATGTTTTACTTTTCGATAAAACTGAATTAAATGTTTCGATTGCGAGTGTGTCATCATTTACCAACTGTACGTCATACTGAGAAGTGAAATATCAGCAGCAACAGCGATAAGAATCGTAGAATAAGAATGGTCTCCAAGTAACTATTCTGTCAATAAACATAGAGAATGAGCAGTTGGTATCCCTTTATTAGAGTTGCAGTGTAGAATTAGATCTTTATTGAAGTTTGCGTGTGAGTTGATTGACAAACAATTAGTACATTGTAGAAAGCCATGTACTCCTCATTACCAGGGAGTATAGTACTGAGCCTGTAGCTATGAAATGTGTGGATGACAAATTTCGTTTATGAGCGTTCATACATGTAAAAACACTCGTCGGTGTTAATACGATTGGTTCACGATAAATTTATTGCAAACAGAAAACAAGAAATTCGGGTGTACTGCAAGGTAAGTAAATCAAGGAGTTTTTTTAAAGTATGGGTACATAAGCAACTGTGTTGTTAAATCAGCATACAGAATACTAAATAACACATGTATTTATGATTTATACAAGAAAGTACCGAAGATGTTCTATGCAGATTTGTAACTTTTTGCTTACATGTAACTCACACAATATTTCCTGCATCGTAGTGTAGTTAAAAAATTTGCATTCGATGGTTGACAAGTTGTGCGAGCCATCTCCGAACGCTTGCTCCAAAGTTTCTCACAAAATTAGTAAACTTATGGCTGTCAGCATAATTGTGAGTGTAGGATATACTAGATTGCCCAGTTACACTACATTAAATTTTTAAATGTCGTTAAATACTTAATCTGTTCACGGGAAGACTCCCACTGTGATGGTGTGTTCATCTGATATTACTAAGAGTGAGTGTACATCTCTATGGAACAGAGTAGGAATGTGAAGTAAGTTACCACATAGCAAGGAAGGAAAATTAATGTTTGAACGTCTCGTGTATTTAACCATTAGAGACGGTATCACACAGGTGAACCCAATCATCCAAGAGTAATATTACTTTTGCGTCACTAAACCGTAGCTATAAAAACACCACCACCAGGCAGAAATTGCAAATTTCATAAAAACAATGATGCATTAAATGCAGCATTTGCGTAATCTGAATCAGACATTATAAAGCATAATTAACATGTCAGGTACCAGTCGCTTCATTAATGCATCATGCATTATTTATTATCAGCTCCATTTTCTATTTAATAGTTATTAGCACCACCAGTACTTAGCTGACGGCTGTCTTACTGACGTATGATTTGATGTGCTCACAGTTAAAGAATTTTCATATAACACAAAACTAGGTGCACTTTCACTCTAAAGTATAATTTTAAAATCATACAAAATACACCGAAGCTATTCCACGATGTGCTATTAGAATAATAGTTGCAAATAGTTGCCTGCATTAGACCCGTGATCATTCAATGTTGCATGCAAATTCATTAAAGCCCACCCATTAGCGGAGGCTACGACACAGAGGAAGCGGCTTCTATGCAGTGGGACTAGGAGGGGGGGGGGGGGAGGAAGGATGGTCAGGAGTTAGGATGGTTTCGGCAAGTGTCATGATGATGTTGGAAATATGGAAATGCTGATGAAAAAATTAGAGACCGATAAAAGGCGTAGCTATATTAGCGCTAATATCAGGATTCCATAAATCTAATGTCAGCAGAAGACAACAAGCATAACTGTTTCAGCACTTGAAACTGACGTCATCATTCTGGTAATTTGAGATTTTTTGAGGATGATCTTACGGCTAAATCGGCAGTCTCTTCCCATTACACTCACCCACTATCTCTCTTATCCTTATCCGTTACACAGAGTGATTCAAAAGCAGCTATACACACTTCTTCAATGTAATGCATGCTTCAAAATAAGAGTGAAATGTCACACAAAGTTTTGCCTGTAACTGTTTATTTCAGTCATGTGCCACTCTGACAGATGAGTTGACCGATTTCAGGAGCTGACCGACAGATGGCGGCACCTCTGATGGGTATCCTTAGGCGTAACGATCACGTGACTAGAAATACCGGTGGTTACAACTGCGTAAATAGCGATCGCTGGAGAGGACAAGTTTTTCGGCAAAACAATATGTAACATAATACTTAAGAATTAATAACAGCTGAATCCGATATGATACGAAGCAGCTTGTAGGCTCATTTTGAAGCTAAAGAATATCTGGTTGCGCTCATATGAACACGCCTTCAGTCACATTAATAGTTTTTTGAGATACGAGTATAGGCAATTGAATACTGGCATTAAATAATAATTTTGTAAATTGTGTATTTTGGAAATTTCTTGACATCCAATATTAATTTAAATGTTAGAAAGGCACCAACTCACGAAAACCAAATCAAAATTTATTATCAGAAATGCAAGCCCTCATTCAGTAATGTTAGGTGCTGTATATACCTTTTTTCTCAAGTCCAGGGAATTTGAGTAAGGGGCAGAAACGTGATTTTCGAGCATTACGAAACCTTCGTATTTATTAAATAATTTAAAAACCAAATTATGTATATAAATTCTGATGACATTTCCGAATTAAGAGGAAAGTACCTGTTTTACTGTTTTATAACATATAATTTTATCAGTTATAGTAAGTGTAAAAAAGGATTTTTATTGAATATGCCATGATTTGACTCCAGATTACCGCTACGAGGATATTTAAGGGGGCGGTCATTTTAGTTGGGGGACCCAGAACTGCGCCCTGAAGACTGCCCTGCATCTTCCGACGTGGTACACCACCGCCCAGCTTCACGACGAAGTTGGCATTTTGCCACTCCGGGGGAGGTTCCGCGCCACCGCCAGGAAGTTCTACGAGAAGACGCAGCAGTCCCAAAACCGGCTCGTCCGGGATCTTGGGACACAACAACACTTCAGGCCAACAACTCGTTGGCCTGTTCTGCTATGAGATTAATTTCATAATCTCGTAGCAACTGTGGAGGAAACCACATCGTCATTATCTGACACCCTAAGACCCTTCTTCCAGTCAGGCCATTAATATGTGTTTCCTATGTTTCAGGTACCGCAGGAACAGCAGTAAATGCTTAGCCTGCAACCCATCGGACCAAGGTCGAGGTCCGTCAAGAGAAGCGTGAGCGTGAGCGTGGTTGGGGACAGTGTGTGCGCGTCGTTCAGAATGCGACAACGAGTGTATAAGTCGAGCGACTAGACTGTGGCTGGATATATGGATTTTTGTGGAACTAAAACTTTCTACTACCAGTGTGGAACTTTGAAATATGTCGTTTGTGGGGCTTGCGATTTTCAGCTGAGTTGCACAGCTAGATTTAGAAACATTTCTGATAATAAACTTTGATTTGGTTTTCGTGAGTTGGTGCCTTTCTAACATTTAAATTAATATTGGATTTCAAGAAATTTCGCTTCTTCAGAAACGCTTTTCTTCCTATAGCCATTCTGCATATTATATCTTATTTACTTCGGCCATCAGAAGTTATCTTGCTACCCAAGTAACAATGCTCATCTAGTAATTTTATTGTCTCATTGCCTAATCTAATTCCTTCAGCATCGCCTGACTTTCTGACGCTACATTCCATTATCCTTGTTTTACTTTTGTTGGTGTTCATCTTATACCTTCTTTTCAAGACACTGTCCATTCCATTCCAGATCCTTTGCGGTCTCTGACAGAATTACTGCGTCATTGGCAAACCGCAAAGTTTTTATTTTTTCTCCCTGAACTTTAATTTCCTCTCCAAATTTCTGCTTGCATTCCTTCACTGCTTGCTCAAAGTACAGATTGAACAACATTGGGGAAAGGCTACAACCGTATCTTACTCCCTTCCTAACCTCTGTGTCTATTTCATGCCCTTCGACTCTAATAACCACCGTCTGGTTTTTGTATAAGTTGAATATAGCTGTACGCTCCCTATATTTTATCCCTGTTACCTTCAGAATTTGAAAGAGTTTATTTCAGTCGACATTGTCAAAAACGTTCTCCAAATCTACAAATGCCTATCTTCTAACATAAGTTGTAATGTGAATATTGCCTCCCGTGTTCCTACATTTCTCCTAAATCCAAACTGGTCTTCCCCAAGGTTAGATTCCGCAACTTTTCCCATTCGTCTGTAAATAATTCGTGTTAGTATTTTGCAACTATGACTTATTAAAGTGATAGTTCTGTAATTTTCACATTTGTCTGCACTTGCTTTCTTTGGAAGTGCATACAAGGTGGAACAATTTCTTCATGACTGGCTCTCCTAACGATATCAGCAATTCAGACGGAATATCATTTATTCCAGGGGCCTTGCTTGAATTCAAGTCTTTCAGTGCTCTGTCAAATTCTTCTCGGAATATCGTATCTCCTATCTCCTCTTCCTCCACTTCGTCTTCCATTTCTAGAATACTATCTTGAAGTTTATTTCCTTTGTACGGGCTCTCTATATATTCCTTCCACATTTCAAATTTCCCCTCTTTCCTTAGTACTGGTTTTCCGTCTGAGTTCTTGATGTTCATACTGCTGCTTTTCTTGTCTCCAAATATCTCTTTTATTTTCGTGTAGGCTTTTGTGTCTCGTTGCCGCCGGTTGTCCTAGGTGTCGGTGGCCGAGTAGAGAGAGAGACCAACACAGGGAAATAGGATGTACGCGTGTGCAGGTACGGAACCAGAGGTGAGCAGCCAGTGGGAAAGCAGAAACTAGAAACACTAAGCTAGATTAGTACAGGATATATATTTCGTAGAAATAATACAGTACTTAACTTTGTTAACTGAAGACTAGTGGAATGCAGATACGCCGGCCGCGGTGGCCGAGGTGACTGAGGCGCTCCAGTCACGGTCAGCACGGCCACTACGGCCGGGGGTTCGAATCCCCCCTCGGGCATGGATATTTGTGCCGTCCTAGTTCGTAAGTAGTTCATAAGTAGTTTGTAATTTTAGGGACTGATGACCCCGTAGTTAAGTCCCATAAGCTTAACAAACATTTGAACATTTTTTTTGAATGCAGATACATACTTTAACTAGGTAGAGGCCTGTCTACTGATGAGTCCTAGTGCTTGTCGTAATTCCAAGTGGCCGATGCAGTTCAGTGGTGGCCACGAGCGGAGTTGCAGCAGAGGGCGCTCGTGGCTGATATCGTAAGAACGCCGCGTCGTGCTTGCATGGCGTCGCGCGGCGAAAGTACGTGCCGTGGTGGCGTAGGGCTGAGGGCCACGGCGACGGCACTGGGAGGAGGGCCTGGGCGGGGGACGGACGTCGTAGCTGAGGCTGGGATCGAGACGCCGTCCGCGCCCCGGTATCCACCTTGCGATCCCCCGGAAAACCCACCAAAACGATGGGAAGGGCGCACACCTCCGCCCAGACGGAGCAGGTCATCTTCTTCTGAAGTACGTGGCCCGGGCTGGAGCGGCACGAACGGTCCCGGAGTCCCTCTCGGTGACGCTGGCAGCTGCGGCGGCGGCGAGGATGGCAGCGTCGGAGGCGCGTCGACCTGCATGGGGACGATCTCGTAGTCCGGGGACGCTGGACCCGTCGGCGAACGATGTGGAGGTGCTCCCTGGCGGTGAACTGGATCTGGAATCAAGAAACCCGAGACAGAATCGCGCGGTCTGTGCAGGCGCAATTGGTTTGCATGGCGCCGCAGCTCCGACCTTGTGAAAGAACGTACAACATACATATTGCGACCGAGCACGCGCTGAATGGTGCCCGGCAACCATCTCTTCTTTCCAGCAAACACCATGTACAACACCGGCGTAGAAACCTGAAAACGCGAAGCGCCATACGAACCGAATCGGTGCGTTGGAGTCTGCAGCAGGTAAAGGAGAGTGCGGTGACTGCGGCCGTGTAGCAGCTCGGCAGGAGACGGGCCGTCACGTGGCATGCACCGATACGTAGACAGGAAAATTTGAAGAGCTTGCTGCCTGGAGTGCTGACCTTTCATCTTTTCCATGTGAGACTTGGATGTTCGAACGAAACGTTCTGCTTCACCATTGGACTGAGGGTGAAAAGGTGCGGTGGTTATATGCTGAATGCCATTCACACGACAAAACTGTTGAAATTCCGCACTAACAAACTGAGGTCCATTGTCACTGACGATAGTTTCAGACAAACCTTCGATGCAAAACACTGATGTTAAGGCACTGATTGTACTAGACGCCGTCGTTGAGTTCATGGCAATCACGAAAGGAAACTTGCTGAAAGCGTCTACAACAATTAACCAGCGCGTAGCCGGCCGCGGTGGCCGAGGGGACTGAGGCGCTTCAGCCATGGTCTGCTCTGCCACTACGGTCGGGGGTTCGAATACCCCCTCGGGCATGGATATTTGTGCCGTCCTTAGTTGTAGCTAGTTCATAAGTAGTTTGTAAGTTTAGGGACTGATGACCCCGTAGTTAAGTCCCTTAAGCTTAACAAATATTTGAACAAACATTTTGAACCAGCGCGTATTCCAGAAAGGTCCGGCAAAATCAATGTGCAAGCGTTGCCATGGTCCCTTGGGGCGTGGCCAGTCCGAGAAACTGCGGAGGAGCCGCCTGAAGCTCCGCACAAACCATACACTGTGACGTCATGCTCTCTATCTGAGCGTCCATACCAACCCAGGTACAATGTAGTCTGGCCAGTTGCTTTGTCCGAAAAATACCCCAATGTCCTTGATGCAGGAGGCGTAACACTTCTCGTTGCAGGGAACGAGGAACAATCACTCTTGTTTGGTCGTTGTCGGTATGTAACAACAGAACACCCTGACTTAAAGATATTGCATGACGTTGTGCAAAATAACTTCGAACCAGAGGCCGATCAATTTCTTTGGCTCTGGCGGACCGCCCTGAGCGAACAAAGCGTGCTACCACACTTAAGTCTGCATCCGCGGCTGTTTCCTGTGCAACCCGACGAGAGTTCAAAGGGAAGTCTGCGACAGCGGAAGTATCTCTGGAGTCTATCTAACGACATGCCATTTCCGAAGAATCAAATAACACATCCTGGCCAACCAGAAGTCGTGAAAGTCTGTCCGCGTTGGCACGTTTGGTGGTAGGTCGGTACAAAATCTCATACTGAGAATTTGACAGTATCAAGGACCATCTCTGAAGCTTTTGTGCCGTTCGTGACGGAATTGGCTTTGTGGGTAAGAACAACGACTTGAGAGGCTTGTGGTCTGTCAACAAATAGAATTTTCTGCCGTAGAGATAATAATGGAACTTTGTGACGCCGTAAATGATTGACTGACTGTAATTCTGTTGCGTTGGCGTCAATAGCTTGGATGCAAAGGCAATAGGACGATCGTGAGATCCAATACGATGTGACAATACCGCGTTCAGACCATAATACGAGGCATCCACTGCTAGCACTACAGGCTTCTGTGGGTCAAAGGGAATCAAACATGCATCACTGAGTAGTGCAGACTTTAATTTGTCAAAGGCAACCTGGCAGTCTTTAGACCATACAAAAGGAACATTCTTCCTACGTAAGCGATGAAGTGGAGCTGCAATCTGAGAGGCATTCGGAACAAATCTGAAATAATAGTTAAGCTTTCCCATTACTGCTTGCAATTCGTGCACATTCTTAGGAGGAGGCAAGTCTTTGATTGCTTGAAGATGTGACTGTAAGGGATTGTTAGATCTTTTGCAAAAACTTCGGCTGAACTTATTTCCGGCTTGAGCCAACTTTCACTGCCTATAATGATATGTGTTTCGGTGCTTTCTATTGACGCTTGGAGCTTTGGTACTTTCCCGACACAGCTACGACAATTCACAGCTGTTATACCGATAGTTCCTAGATTTCCATTTCTCCTGTGATCCTCATGCACCCTTTGAGATAGCACATTTTTCCCCGAAGCCCTCTATTCTAAAAATCCGCCCAGTCCACGGCACACAGCCTCCGCTACCCGTGTTGCCGCTTCCTGCGTGTAATGGACTCCTGACCTATTTAGCGGAACCCGATAACCCACAACCCTTTGGCGGAAGTCGAGGAATCTGCAACCTACACGGTCACAGAACCGTCTGAGCTTCTGGTTCAGACCCTCCAGTCGGCTCTGTACCAAAAGACCTCACTCGGTCCTGTCGACGATGTTGCAGATGATCAGCTCTGCTTTCATCTTGCAAGGAAGACTGGCTGTCTTTGCCACCTCAGATAGCCGCTCAAATCCGGAGAGAATCTCTTCCGATCCAAAGCGACACACGTCGTTGGTACTGACATGAGCAACCACCTATAGTTGGCTGCACCCTGTCCCCTTCATGACATCCGGAAGGATCCGTTCCACATCTGGAATGACTCCCCCCGGTATTTACATGGAGTGCACATTTGCTTTCTTCCCCTCCGAAATTGTAGGCTATGGGTAGTTAACAGAGCAACTTAATAAATATTTGGAACAGAACGTACATGTGGCGGCTCCCAGTTACATCATTTTTTTCTTTTTATATTTGTGGAACAGCCTGGGAAACGTATCGGCGGTGGGTCACGAAACTACAAGCCCGCACCAGACAAAGTAGGTTTCAGCTATTTAAGAGCAGCAAACCTTGCTCCAGCCAGCAGTGACGCACTGGAAGGCTCCCAGCTACCTGCCAGCTCCACAACATCGATGGGTATAACAGAGTTTATTTTATTTTGTTCTATTTCTCTTTATTAACTTAGGTTAGCTTTGACAGTAATGTATATTGCTCCAAACTCCTCTAAATGTAACTGTGATATATTTCAGAGTCAAAATTCCTGAAGATGGTCTAAATAAGACTGAAACTAGTTGAATGCAATAAATTATTGCATTCTAGACTGTTCTTTATTCATAAATTTAAATAAGAGTGCTGTTGACCCAAACATAGGTAAACGAAAATGTTTCCAAAAATATGTCAAGTACAACAGTTCAGTTATATATGAAAATTACGAATTCTAGCACCAGTAAAATTTTGTGTAAGTATAATCTCAAGTCCCATGCCCCTCTTAGCAGCACAATTTTCAGATTAATAACTATCAGAATACGTGTGGCAATGCAGCAGACAGTTTCAATGTAGCGCCTAATTGTAATGAAGGACGTCACGAGCAAAATCAATGTATTGCATATCAAATGTAATTGCTCTACCGAAGTAGTCCGCAGATTCTCGGTTACTTGTACGAAAGAACAGACACCACACCAATAATGGTATACATTCCCATAACAGCCAGTTGACAGCTTATGAGTGGATGCAAAAACACGCTCCATTCCTTACGGCAATACGGTTTTAGGCTGCGAGCAAGAGTATATAATCGGCAGGGGGCACTACCACCGTAGCGTGCGATATGTTGAGAGTTTGGGCAGGACGGCAGTTGTGTCTGGATAGCCTAATTGGTTAAGACGACCGCTGGTCCGCAGCGGGAAATCCGTGTTCGAATACCGGTCCATCAAATGTTACAACTTCCCCATTGAATTTATTTCAATTCCCTACAGCGGTCAAGATGTTGAGTATTTCTAAATCGTCATTCTTGATTAGGTTTAAACATTGCGATTTGCATGCCTAGGAGAGACGGCAATCTCATCCTCGAGCACTTAGAATTACGCATGTACTCTGGAAGCTGATGACACACAGGGCTATCCTGCAACGTAGCTTCCATAATGTCGAGGAAGAAACTCCAATAACTGTCGCTGATGAACGCCAGTCAGTACGGTTGTGTGTGCCAGGCACCAGTTGTAGATGCGCATACGCAGCAACGTTTCCATAATAGCGCCTGAGGAGACACACCTGGTAAATTCTTGCTTCATCTGGACAGTCAGTTGCTCAACTGTTGCTCGTCTGTTCTACGAGGCATCTCTACAGCCAAGTATAACTCAGGCATCGAGAAGCCAAGGGATGTAAGTGACACTTTTCACGTTCTGAGAAAATTAAGATCAAAGTTTAAAGGTTATGATTAATTTTGTATAAAAGTTTAATACTGCAACTCTATTTTTATTTTATCTTTAAGGCTTACTTTATCTGTTTCCAAAAATGTAACGTTATTCAAGCAATGGTATTGATATCATCAATATATTTCGTATATTATGCTGTACTTACCTCCATTGGCCTCTAAGGGAAAGTGTTTAGTTGAAAAAGAAACTGTCAGCTCATCAATATATTTTAGAAAAACTCTTACAATATTGATACATGAACATAAAAGCTTAATCACAGCATTTTATTAAATACTTACAATATTCAAACATGATAAACAACAATATTTGTCTTTCCTCATATCAAAAGTCAACGTCATTTTATTCTTGATCAGTATCAGTAAAATAAAGTTAATCTGGTTCCCCACATTCCACCTTTTCTTCTTCATTACCGCTCCTTTCGTCATTCTTTTGTTTCTTTCTTTCCTTACTTTCCACCATGTTTTAATTGTTTTGTAGAACTGGTGGTGACTCGAGGTATGAAATCCAGAACCTTTGAAGAAAATTGTATTTTGCTAGTTTGATAGGATTCGATGTGGTTTTTTGTTCAATCTTTAGAAATCTTTTACGCTGTCGGCCCAATGATTTCTTACGTTTAAGATCCTTCCTGCAAAATCCATGGGTGCAATGAAAGTTTCTTTAAAAAGTGACGTAAAATGATCTTTCTTTTCCAGTCTAAGCCATGTCATCTTTTGTATTCCTGGTACCTTTGATACAAGGAATTTGTCTTAAGCTCCTTACAAGTTAATGAAGGAACCTTACCTATCAACTACTATAAATTTGCGGCTGGCCTTTGCTACAACTCTTTGCAAGTGTTCTGGGACAAACGCCTCCGGTCCACATTTATTTTGTCCTTGCATTTTCAATAACAACAATGTCCTGGTCATACTCCATAAAAGAATGACCTGTTACAAAAAATAAATAAATAAAATAAACGGTGGTCAATACACTCAATTCTCTACTACATAAGACCAGAACCTAATGATAACAGCACTCTTATTTTATCCTCCGCAGTTATCACTAAAAGCGATAATTCATTTAAAGTCAACACCACAAAATTGTCAGTATGTCACTACTACACTTCACGAAACATCTGTTTTACTAGAACCAAACGGAAGTAAATGCTTCATCTACCCTTTTTGGCTTCCAAACCCGCTTTACCCCTGTGGGCTTCCAAAGATATCATTTGTTTTTTTTGTACTTTAACTTTCTGCCACTAGATATCAGCATCAATTGAATTTTCACGTGTACCATTTGGCCACAACATTTTTATGTACGTAAACTATATGTTTTTGCACTTAACCCGGATTTTTTTTTTAAAATGCACTTATCCCCCTTGGCTTTTCGATGCCTCAATTATACTTTAACCACGGTGCCACACGAACAGTTTACAGGCTTAGCCGTGTCGGAAATTCTTCAACCCTTGCTCCAAAAGCTGATGATCATCACCTTGTAGACGTCATATGAATTACTCTGTTTCTGCATCACGACCACATTGTTTTACACATTTCGCGACACTCTTTAATCACTTTCTACTGCTAGTGCTGCTAGCTATCACCTGTGATATCAGTGTGTGTTTTTTATTCTCAGTATCCCTGTAATTTGTTAAGGATGCTGATTTTCGTCCCTTGTTATAACGTTGTCCACAACTTGGAACTTGAAACTTGAAACTATTAAATGTTCAATTGTTTGTAGAACTTATGGGACTTAACTACGGGGTCATCAGTCCCTAAGCTTACAAACTACTTGTGAACTAGCTAAGACTAAGGACGGCACAAATATCCATGCCCGAGGGGGGATTCGAACCCCCGACCGTAGTGGCCGTGCAGACCGTGACTGGAGCGCCTCAATCCCCTCGGCCACCGCGGCCGACTTTGAAACTATAATACTCAATGTTTGAGATGATTGAAATATTTCTATACAGTACAAAAATAATAATTTTGAAATAAATGTGTAATATAATTTTAAGCAATATACACATTATCTTTTAAGATCTACTGTGAAAAGGAATGGCGTGTTCTGCTGCGCTGTGAGTGTTATCTTATTCTGAGCAGCACTGCAGGGTTATACCTTTAAAATTTCTAAATATATTCGTACAATCATAAATGTTAATAAAAACGGATATGTTACACTTTAACTGAACAAAATGTTTGTGCCGTAAGTGCACTGTTATTCGAGGTAGTGAATAAGATTACTGTTGCTCTCCCAACGTCAAGTCGTATGGCATGAATAGCTGGGGGACACCGAAGAGCAGGTTCGGCAGCCTAGCTGGGAAGGTTTCCTCTAGCCTTCGCGCCTGCAGGCACCTGTACTACTCGAAGTGTGAGTACTGTTTATCTCAGATGAGCCGCAGCTTTCAATCAGGCAGCACCGAAAGCGCTCAAAAGTTAAATACCAGCCAACTATTTCATTTAATTGTCGGTTCTGCAGTTTTAATTCTTACGTTCGGTGCTTGTTTTTGTATATAGTACGCCCACTCGCGATTTTTCAAAATAGTGAAGTTTCATACCTGTCTATTGTGTCTTTCTCATTGCATCAGTCGTTTATTTTGTTTTCGTGTGATGATTACTAGCAACAGTTGATTCAGATAAGTAGCATACCGCGCTTTCATATTTCGTAAGTGTAACCAGTTACTGATTCGAAGGGACATATAGTAATTTGGCTTTTCTCTGCGCCTTTTTATTTCATTTTGTAAATTTATTAAGTCCTCGCGTGCATATAATGTTCAAATTAGCGTTTAAGCAAAAGTGTAATCTTCCATTCAGCGCAGTACAGAGCACACCGCTACTTACAAGTGTAAGCGGCGTCTAAGTAGAAGCGACTCATTTTGACAGTTCTGTGACGTTCTTGCTTCTTTTATTAAATTTATCGTGTGCTCACATGTACATTAGATTCAGATTCGCGTTAAGTACCTGGTAAGTGCATTCTTCCGCCTCGTAAATCGCGACGTCGTCTGTTTTGTTTTCGTTGTATTAGTACCAGCTGTAGTCGCCTTTCCTCACCCTTTGCGCGAGTCTACATCGCGTCTTTCTGTTCGTTAGTTTTTCTGGATATTGTAGTCATGAATAGGGACTGTGGTAGCTGTGTGCGGATGCAGACTGAGCTAGCGACACATCGGTCCCAGCTTCGGGCTGTGTTAACCTGGGTTGCACAGCTCGAGGCTGCGGTCGAAGTGCACCGTTTTTGCTGGCCGGTCGTGGGAACCGAACGGATACCCGGCGTGTCTACGGATCGGCCTGCGGCAGCGACAAGCCCTGTTGCAGCTCGCAATGAGGCAGGCACTCCACCCGTGGTTGCGTGGAGGTCGTTCCAGTGTGTGGCAGGCAGCAAAAGACAATGGTGGGACCGATAGTGAGGCCTCCCCGTTTTGAATTGCCAACAGGTCTTGGGCGCTATCAATTCAGCACAATGTTCCTAAGCCGGATGGTGTTGCTCATCTTGACGTCACCACGAAGCCTGCAAGATCTGGGCTTTCACAGAGTTTAGGTTTGCTTGTAGTTGATAGCTCCGACAGTAGGCGGATAATTGAGCCCCTTAGGGAGATAGCTTCTAAAGAGGGGAAGAAGGCCACCGTGCACTCCGTGTGCAAACCGGGTGGAGTCATTAGAGATGTGGATTGGCTCCATCCGGATGCCATGAAGGAAGGGTACGGGGTGCAGCCAACTGCAGGTGATGGCTCACGTCGGTACCAATGATGTGTGTCGCTTCGGATCGAAAGAGATTGTCTATGATTTTGAGCGGCTATATGAAGAGATAAAGACGCCAATCATGCTTGCAAGATGATGGCAGAGCTCACCATCTGCAGCACAATTGATAGGGCCGCGCAGGAGTAGCCGAGCGGTCTGGAGCGCCACGTTGCGGTTCGCGCGGCCTCCAGCGTCGGACGTCCGAATCCTCCCTCGGGCATGGAAATTTATTCGTCCTTAGTATAAGTTAGTTCATAAGTAGTTTGTAAGTTTAGAGACTGATGACACCGCAGTTAAGTCCCATAAGCTATACAAACATCTGTACAGTCGATGCGACTCTTTCAGAACCGAGAGGAGGGTCTGACTCAGAGGCTCATACTGTTCTGAGACCGTGAAGGCTGCAGATTCTTCGACTTGCCCCATCGGGTGGTAGGGTTCCGCGTTCCGCTGAATAGATCCGGAGTTCACTATACGCTGGCGGGTAGCGAGAGCTGTGTAGCGTGGACTGGGCGTTTTTTTTTTTTTTTTTTTTTTTTTTTTTTTTTTTTTTTTTTTTTTTTTTTAAGGTTAGACGGTCTCGGGAACACACAGAAAGTGATTCAGTCCCAAAGAGTACAGGTCAAATATGTGACGAAAACAGATCTAAAAACATTGGTCTAAACGTTGTAAATTGTCGCAGCTGTGTGGGAAAGTAATACAGCTCGAAGCGCTAATAGAAAGTACCGTATCTCAAAACATTATAGGTCCCAAAAGCTGGCTCAAGCCGGAGATAAGTTCAACTGAAATTTTACAAAAGGCCAAATAGTATTCAGAAAGGATAGATTGAATAAAATAGGTAGCGGCGTATTTATTGCTGTCACAAATAGTTTATCGCCGCGGCGGAGCGGCCGAGCACATTGCAGCGCTATGCTGCGATGCGCGAGTCCGTTCCCCGTCGGGGGTTCGAATCCCCGCTCGGGCATGGATGTTAGTGCTGTCTCTATTATAAGGTTGTTCATAGGTAGTTTGTACGTTTATGGACCGATGACCCCACAGTTAATTCCCATAAGCTTCACAAACATTTGAACATTTGAACAAACAGTTTATCCTGTAGCGAAAGTTAAGTAGATTGTTCCCGTGAACGAGATAAATTAATAATTGGTTCTTTTTCCCGATCCCGTAAATCAGGCGATTCAATTGCAGACATGTGCAAAGAAATCTTGGATCAAATTTCAAAATCGTGTCCAAAGCATACAATTTTAATTGGCGGCGACTTTATCTTACACTCGATATGTTGGCAAAAACACATATATAGAACTGGAGGCAAGCATAAAACGCCGTCAGAAATTGTACTGAATGCGTTCTACGAAAATTAATTCGAGCAATTATTTTATGAATCCACAAGAATGGTAAATGGTTCTTATAACATGCTTGTAATAAGCATGTTATAAGAACCATTTACCATTCTTGTGGATTCATAAAATAATTGTATATATATATATATATATATATATATATATATATATATATATATATATATATATATATTCAAAAAAGCAGATAAAATTCGGTTAATGCTTTCCTGAGTGAAGATCTCCAGTCTTTCGAAACTAACAATGTGAGTGCAGATCAGATGTGACTTGTATTGCAAGAAATAATATCGACAACCAACGACAGATTTATACCAAACAAATTAACAAAGGAGGAGCAGGTCCGCCGTGGTACACAAAACAGTTTGGACCACTCTTACAAAAGCAATGAAGAAAACATGCCATATTTAAACGAAACAAAATCCCCAAGACTGGCAATCTTGTACAGAGACTGGACATTTAGCTCGAAATTCAGCGCGAAAAGGAGAAGCTTACAATACTAGCGCACAACGAAAGCATATCACGTAATTTGGTAGAAAATCCTAAGAAATTCTGGTCGTATGTAAAGTATACTAGCGGTAAAAGACAATCAAAACCTTAGCTACACGATAGCAATTGTGATGCTATCTTCACTACTCGATAGCAATGGTGGTGCTACCGATAAAAGTTCTGTTAAAGCAGAATTCATTAACACAGCATTCCTAAATTTCTTCACCAAAGAAGGCGAAGCAAACATTCCAGAATTAGTAACAAGAGCAGCTGCCTGCATGCGTAATTTAGAAGTAAATTCCCCCTGGAGTACTAAAGTAACTTATATCACTTAACAAAAATAAGTGTCCCGGCCCGGTTGTATACTAGTTAGCTTTCTTTTAGAGTATGCTGATGAAATAGCCCCATATCTAACTTTTAAAAAAATCAGTCTTATGCCAAGGCTGCAAAATAATTTTATTTGTTATATTCTACCAGTTTAGGCAGTTGCTGCCATCAACAGGAAATCAACAAGAAATTTTCATCAAAGCCAAAAAGATAACATTTTTACTGAGCACAGCAACGTCTAATCAACAATAAATATTGTGATTGTTTCTAAAATCCATACCATTTTACATCATGTAGTAGGTATTCCTTTTAATTAGTCTTTAATTATTACAAATGTTCCAATAATGTCATCTGTACATATTGTTAGAGTCTGTAACAGAAGAATTTCCTCACTTGTAATAATTAAAGATTAATTGAAGGAATACCGCCGCGGCGGAAGGGCCGGGCACATTGAGGCGCTATGCTACGATGCGCGAGGCTGTTCCCCGTCGGGGGTTTGAAACCCTCCTCGAGCATGGATGTTTGTGCGGTCTGTAGTATAAGGCAGTTCATAAGTAGTTTGTAAGTTTAGGGACTGATGACCCTGCAGTTAAGTCCCTTAAGCTTAACAAACATTTGAACGTTTTTGAACAAAGGAATACGTATCACATGATGTAAAATGGAAGGGATTTTATTTGTTCCCCGTCGGTGGTTTGAACCCCTCCTCGGGCATGGATGTTTGTGCCGTCTGTGGTATAAGGTAGTTCATAAGTAGTTTGTAAGTTGAGGGACTGATGACCCTGCAGTTAAGTCCCTTAAGCTTAAAAAACATTTGAAAGTTTTTGAACAAAGGAATACGTACCACATGATGTAAAATGGAAGGGATTTTATAAACAATCACAATATTTTATTGTAAATGCGACCTTGCTGTACTCAGTAAAATGTTGTCTTATTACCTTTCATGTAAAATATCTTAATGATTTCCTGTTGATGGCAGCAACTGCCGAAACGGGTAGAATATAACAAATAAAACATTTTACAGCCTTGACATAAAAATGAATTTTTCAAACTACATCGCGGCTGTAGATTACCACCTGAAAACATTGCCATACCTAACTATCATATACAACCACTCGCTCAGTGAAATATCCGTACCGAAAGAATGGAAGATTGCACAGGTCACTCCAATATTAAATTAAGGCAATAGGGGTGATCCGCAGAATTACAGGCTTATATCATTGGCATATGTTGCAACAGGACTTTAGAACATATTATTTTCTCAAATAAACTACCTCGATGTGAACGACCTATTGACCCATAGTCAACGCGGCTTTAGGAAGTATTGGTCTTGTGAAACACAGTTAGCTCTTTACTCACATTACGTGATGAGTGCTATCGACAGGGGATGTCAAATATATTGCGTTTTCCTAGATTTCCGGAAGGCTTTTTACACTGTACCTCACAGGCGTCTTCAAATCAAATAGCGTGCTTACGGAATATCGCCACAGTTGTGCGTCTGGATTCGTGATTTCCTGTCAGAAAGGTCACAGTACGTCGTAACTGACGGTAAGTCATCGAGCAGAAAATATGTAATATCAGACGTTTCCCAGAGAAGTGTTGCAGGACCCCTACTCTTCCTTATTTTTGTAAACGATTTAGGAAACACTCTGAGTAGCTCTTTTAGACTTTTCGCGGATGATGCTGTCATTTATCTGTTGGTAAAGTCACCAGAAGATCAAAAGCAACTGCACAATGTTTTAGATAATGTATCTACATGGTGCTGAAACTGGCAGTTGACTCTTAATAATGATTCGTGTGAATACATTCGTATGGCCACTAAAATAAATCCATTGAACTTAATTTATACGATAAATAAGTCAAATCTACAGCCCGTCAATTCAACTAAATACCTAGGAATAACAATTACGAACAACTTATATTGGAAAGAACACATAAAAAAACTTAGAGAATGCGAACGAAAGGCTACGTTTCATTTGCAAAACCCTTAGATCATGCAACAGTTCTACTAAAGAAACTGCCTACACTTCCCTTGTTTCTCCTATTTTGGAGTATTGCTGCGCATTGTGGGATTCGCATTAGATGGGACTAATGGACGAATTAAAGAAAGTTAAGAAAAGTGCAGCTCGTTGTATTATCGCTATGTAGTGGAGAGAGTATCTAGGAAATAATGCAAGAGTTGGGATGGAAATCTTTAAAAGAAAGTCGTTATTCGGTGCGGCGAAATCCATTTGTGAAATTTCTTTCAGCAACTTTCTTTCCGGATGCGAACATATTTTGTTAGCTCCCACCTGCTCAGAGAGAAATTATCATACTAATAAAATAAATGTAATCGAAATCAGAAAGGTGTTCCTTTTTCCCGCGAGCTATTAGAGAATGGAACTGTAGAGAAACAGGGGATAGCGTCACGGACTGCGGTGCTGAAGGTCGCCGGTTCAATTCCGCCCACCGGCAAAAATTTATTTCTTTGTAATTAACAATTCCAGAATGTTCTACATCTTTCTTATGTTCACTTGTAAATTCTACTTGTTTCTTATGTTAACTATTCTTCTAATTTCTGGTAAATTCTGTCTGTGTATAAATAGAAGAGCACTCTGGCTGAGAGGCAGTAAGTGCTGCGTGTATGTTGAGTTCGTAATAAACGTGCTTTGAGTATAAGTGCTGTGTGCAGTTGCCTTCGAAGTCAAGCCTGTTCCCATCTCAACGCGACAATATCATAAAAGCGGTTCGATGAACCCTCTGCCACGCACATCATTGTGATTTGCAGAGTATTTATGTAGAGGTGTCTGTGTTACATTAAGGTGACTGTAATGGATGTATGTTGGGTAATGTCGTGTTCGTGTCGCAGATAATAGTAAAAGGGAGACAATTAAACCCGGTTCCGGCACATCGCATAATCCTCTCGAAAACCTCCAAGGGAGCAGCAGAACTAAATGTCCCTATCCCACGGACAGATCACCATCAAATCTGTACTGTTCTTTTTTATGTGATTATACTTTGATTACATTTAGTTAGGTAATATACTTTAGATATTCATTAATAATATGCCTTAAATTTTGTAGGCCTTATGTGACCAAAATACTTCTCAGAGGCTTTGATGACACAATGTTTGACAAGTCTGGACGGAAAACACGTCTACGTGGATTATACCTGCAATATACTGTAGACCGCATGTGAACACGGAACAATCCATCAGTGCACTGAGTGAAACTGCAGTTTAAAGTGATTCCAACCACGATGTTATTTCTGACGACTCCTCACGTCGTAAAAGGTGTCGGCTGGGTTACAATGAAAAGTAAGAGAAAAAAGATATGTATGGCACTGGAAATAGAACCTGCAATATCTCAGATTCGATTCCAGCGCTTTACAGTGAGAGCGTTAGCAACAAGTTAATTACGCGTCCATACTTATCCGTCAAGCGAAAATGCATTAGAAAACGGGATTGATATTTGCTGAAATTTGGATATTTCCTTCCATTACAAATGAAACACTATCTAAATACGAAATTTGACACTTTTATATCTACCTTAGAATTTTGATTACCGGTGAGTGGTCAAAAATGTTCAAATGATTGTTATTCTATGGGACCAAGCTACGTTGGTCATCAGTGCCTAGTCTTACAAACTACTTAAACTAAGTTAAACTAACCTAAAGACAACACAAAAATCCATGCCCGAGGGAGGATTCGAACCTCCGACGCGAGAAGCCGCGCGATCCCTAACGTGACGCCCCAGACCGCTCGGAAACTCCCGCGCGGCACCGGTGAGTTAGTTAGTGCCAGTTTTAGTGATTTTCGACTGCCAATATTTCGTAAATTATACGGTATAGAACATTAGTATATGAAAGTATAGAATGTTATAGTAGGTACTCTTGGTCACCGAAATTCAGTCTTCTATCCTTATTCCCAACGAAGATGCAGGGGAAAGGGGTTCGAAAGTGTCGTGAACGGCTTCATTGAAAGAATGGTACAGCTGTGGGAGCTCGACTTGGCGGGGGCACTGCCATGCCATCAGATGACTGGCTATATTCCCAAATTATAGTATTTCATATCTTATAGTTTATGAAGTAGTAACATTCCAAAATCATTAGTTTTGTCACCCACTCACCGATCATCGAAATTTTAAACTCCTTCAAGCACACACAGAAACTTAAAATTTTGCACTTAGTGTTTCTTCTACAATAAATGGAAATAGTCAAATATCCCTAAATTTCAGTCCTATTTCCAACTTTTATTCTTTTCAGTTGTAACAATAACATCGGCAAAATAAAGGTAGTTGTCAGTAAGTAAACACTCGACGGGCACAATAGTCTACTATTAAAAGTAATTCATTATTACGTTATTATTCTGATCTGAATACGTTTAGTTAGATAAGAGACTTTTATATGTTCATCGTTAAAATTGATATGTTTTCAATTTTGTAGGCTTCATGTAAACCATTTATTTTCTCAGTCACAGTTTTTGGCAAATCTGTGCTGTAAGTGCTTGTAAGTTGACTATATTTAGCTACTGTGACCTTTTGAACTTTGATAGAAGCGATGTCAACATTAATTAGTTCCAATCCTCCCATATGTTTCATCGAAAGTGCCGTGCATGCTTGACCATATATTGACATCGAAGAACCTGTGCCCATCAGTCCATTATTTATATCTACAGTTAACGTGAATTTGGAATCACCAGTCGCTTCTGGCAACTGCTCACATCGTTGAGAGGTGAAGAATAGATTAAAGTCAGCAGTGGAAGTAAATAACTGTACCCAAATGAGAATCGAACATGCACCTCTTCATACTGGAAGCCAGCGCTTTACCACGGGACTATCACCAGCGAGTTGATTACGGTCATCTATTATTGGATGTTATTTCTCCAGCCGAAAATGGAGTAGTCTTGGACATTCGAAAACGGGACCGATATTTAGGGATGTTTGAATTTTTCCTTCCATTACAGGCTAAATAATAATTACAAATTTTTAAGTTTCTGTGTCTGCTAGAAAGTTCTTAAGAATTTTTATGATCGTTGAGTGAGTGACCAAATTACGATTTTCAACTGGCAGTATTTCGTAACGTATACGGTATGAAACAGTATAATTTGGGAATAAAGCTACGTTTGGGAATATAGCACTGAAAATTCGGGCTTCTACCAATATCTACAACGACGATGAAGGGGCGGTGCAAATTGCCGTTTCGAGAAAAGGATGGAACGTTTGTGGGGTCGACTTGGCGGGGGAAATGCCGTGCCACGATATTTTCATCACGGGACGATTATTTGAACCGTCATCCTCCCAGGTGCAAAAAAAAAAAAAAAAAAAAAAAAAGAGTCTGTAAATTTATCGGATCAAACTGCGTTGTCATCAGTCTGTAGCTTACAAACTACTTAAACCTAGGTAAACTAACCTACGGACAAACACACACACCCATGCCCCAGGGAGGACTCGAACCTCCACGGCGAGCAACCGCGCGCTCCGCAGCGAGGTGCTTTAGACCAAAATCCTAGGACCTGGCGGGGATCGAACCCCCCGACCTTTGGATTTGTTGTTTGGTATTCTACCACTGTGCAACCGAAGCGCACTCTCCTAGGTGAATTTCCAGTGTGTTAAGCTCTGCGCAGCGTCCCTCTGTACGTGTCGCGGAGGCGGCCAGAAAATTGCAGAGCGGCAAGCGGTCGATGGGAGTGCCCGTAGAGAGCTGGCAGTGCTCGTGGGCAGCACATCACGCCTACAGCGGCTGCAGCGGCGGACTGCGGGTCGCTACTAGGTCAGCGTCGATGGCTCTCTTAACTCACATCTCACCATAGTATTATTTATAATGATTAACACCACCAACACCAAGAGGAGAGGTCCTTTACTTCCACCTTCTGAAAATGTTGCAATCTAGACAAGCACATTATAGGGACACCACCTACGTATGCCTTGAACACATTCCTCCTGATACTATCCTGACATGACTCGAAATACTTTTTCACTTGATCTGTCACGAAATGTAAGCAAATTTTCCTAGAACCTCATCTATCGAATGCATAACCCTTTCGTTGAATGAAGCTGACACAGTAATATTTGTACCCATATTCAAATTAAAGTGTAGAAACAATATAGGTCGTTTGCGTACATCGTATGGAAGTTGACCGATGGTAAGGATATCGATGTTTGATCATACAAGGATTGTTGCTTTATGTCAATAGGAATTTTCGTCTACAAAAGTAGCAAGGCAAGGAGTCTGAAATTGTACATGAGAGAGAGAGAGAGAGAAAACGAATACATTCCTAGATTCTTCTAAAAGAGTCCGTAAAGATGAAGTTACGTGGAGAGGTTGCCAAATAGCGGAATATTCATTTCCTGCCCTAGGAAACGAAGCTCCTTCTCTATAGGATGAACTGGAAGAGCAGTTGTATGCTTTCATTCCTTTCACATTTTTGAAGAACGTTTTACAGAAGAAATTGTAAGTATGAATGTAAAGGAAACTGAAAAATACGCTAGGGAGTGTAAAAATAAAGTAAAATATTCAGTGTTATCGATCTTTACTGGCTATCATAAATTATTCAGTGAAAGAAATTATTCACCTCAGAGCGATGATGATATCGGTGTTCAAATACTGAAAGATGCGATGAATCGAAACAGGTATCATCAAATGAAATCTGTAATATATTGCAATGATGATAAAAACGCCAACGAAAACAAGAGTGACAAATCTTTCAAAATAAAACTGTTAACCGAGAGTGGTCTTCATAATATCTTTTAGTAATATACTTTATTGAAGGTGTGATCCGATTTCTGACTGTTTGCAGGGCGATACTTCGAGTTTCTAGACCCTCCTTAATCACTAAGTTGTTAGGTACATCAACAATTAATAAATTTCTTACAGTGGTCATCAGTTACAGCCCCCTCCAATTTCTCGGTAATAAGCGTTCCAATAAATGCTTCCATATTATTTCCGAAAAAAACTTAATGGTTTTTCCCCTTTTATATCAATCAGCATTCTGAGTTACCCTTTCTCCATAATCTAATCCCAGTTCTCTTTGTTATGTATGATTGTGGTAACCGAAAACGTGTTTGCAATCATAGAATTGTTACATTTTTCTTCCTAATAGGTGTAAATGTGTGGAAACGTCCATTGAATATTACCTTTACAGTCTGGCTTGTGGCATAAACGGCAGAAACAAAACGCTGTGGTACACCTTCTAAAAGTCAGTCTTGCAGTTGTTAGGTCGAAACAACATGCAATTTTTGGAAGTTTCCTCAAAAGTGGTGTACAAAAATTCAAATGTTCGAATGTCTGTAAATCTATCGGACCAAACTGCGTGGTCATCAGTCCGTAGCTTACAAACTACTTAAACCTAGGTAAACTAACCTACGGACAAACTCACACACCCATGCCCCAGGGAGGAAAAGTGGTGTTCGAATTTTGTTCGGTAAACTGATGGGTGGCTTCAGTAAAGGGCGCTAGTATTTTGGCATCCACTCGATCGTGCTCAGCATTTGGTGCCTCGAGGGCTGACTGTCTGCCATCCCTGCTCAGGTTTGTTATATCAGACCATTTCATCTGGAAAGTTGTAGGAAGCAGTGTGATCTCTCAGACATGATCTGACGGTGTTATGAGTTACACGCGCTGCTTCAGAGTTCGCGTAGGTTAATACACTTTGGTTGGAGTTCCAAGTGGTTGCTTCTTTTCATAATGTAGGTAATCCGTTCAGTAATTAAGGTGAGTTATCAACGGAATTATGTGAATCAAAACTGAGTGTGTGAATTTTATCATTTTTGAAATTATCATTTGGAAGGAGGACTTGTCTTCATTTTTCACTCACATTGGGATATCTTCAGTGTGATATACAGATATTCTTGAGTATGATGACTCTAGGTAAGTGCTATCAGTTGGTATTATTTATTAGGATGTACTTTGATTTCTGAACTTATCCTTCGCTGACTTCCTCCCTCTGCTGTAGCGACTGTACGAGATCGTAATGTATTCACAAGAGCAATCATGTCCACTCCGGCAAACTATCTGATTCTTTTCAGACAGAATAATGTCCAAAGAGTTTTTCAAGGATGATGTTGAGATGATCTTCGCTTGTTAAATGAATGTTTAAAATTCTAGGAGGGAATACTTGCGTAAATAAGCGTACTTACTCATAGAGAAGAGTTCTCTGGCGGCTGTGATGTGGCCGAGTGCTCTATGGCGCCTTGCTGCGGAGAGCACGGCTTCTCGCCATCGGAGATTCGAATCCTCCCTCGACGAGCATGGCTGTGTGTGTTGTCCTTAGTGTAAGTTAATTTAAGTTGTAACTCTAGGGAACGATGACCATAGCAGTTTGGTCAAATTGGTTTAAAAACATTTGAACAATATCGGTTGCAGTGAGACTTACGGACAGTAATCAGAAAGTACAGTTTCTTCATTTAGTCTTTTAGATATGGCGAACGATGATTCTCTAGTACTAAAGGCCAAACTAAACAGAATCAGACGATCTATAGCATCAACGCGCAATGTTAGATATGATTTGGACAAAAATGGTCATCGTTCACACTGTAATTTTTCGGAAGTCTTATTAGCGACTTTTAGGCCATGATATGTTTGTATAATAACTTGAGTAATAGTTGCAGATCGATCACTCGCCATCGATTACGCATGTATTTGCTATTTACATTTTATTAACCAACAATCCGGCTACATACGAAATCTGTAGGAAGATGAATGTATGATTAACCTAAAGGAGGACAGACGGAAAATCCTTCAAAAACCCGTAAGGAACGGAGCATTTGCTCATGTGGAGCAAATCGTTGAAGCATTGTATGAGCAGTCCTAGATTCAGACCGATACTTTTTATGTAACGAAGACGATCGAAACGGTGGACTGTAGGATGGGGATGTGAGTTGACTCACTGCGAATGGGAGTTCATTGTCTTGGCCTACGCGCAGTAGTTTAATGAATCAGTCTGATAAATATGTTTTCTCATTTCACGCTGTTGTTGCTGGACGGGAGACACAACTTCCAACTTGTTATCTGGAGTTCCTAGCACTTTTATTCAGAAAGTGATATCCTCTTGCACGAATCCTCATCGAGAGCAGAGCCGTTGTCTCTCACAAGGTCTGAATATTGAATATTACAAGTAAGGAATTCGGTAATTCCTTACCATCCAAACGTACCAGAAAATACTGTGGCCATACCCATGGAGAAATTAACGCCACAAAACCTAGCACGCCATTCTCAGGCCACCCAAATCATCGTCTTCAGTCATGTCGACGTGACGTGGAGTGCTGTTTGTAGGTGCTTTGTCTAGGCTTAACACACATTGTGCCATCCGGCTCGATTGACAGCTGACCAGTGGTCGGTCTTTGAAATGCACTATCCTCGTCAGATACTTCTGGGACCGGCAAGATAATCCGCCCTGGTGGCGAGATGCTCGTCCTGGAGCTGTGCATTGTCCTGAGCGCGAGTTCCGGGGGCCCAGGGTGGCGGTTATGCAGACGACACCCCGGCGCTGGCCAGCCGCGTGCTGAGGCGCTCCACCATGCGCCAGGTTGCCAAGGAAACGTCAATAATTCGCCTCCGGCCGTGCGCCAAGCGTAACGCCAAACCTGGTGTCGCGAACGCTTTCTCTGAACACGTCACAACTGCTCCGCCATCCGTTAAAATTACCCTCAGAGCGATTGCCTACTTACGTATAGTCCACGCAATACCGGGCAAAATCCTACACTTACAGTCAATGAATTCATTGTAACGCCAGCACATATTTGCACGCTAATAAGTTGTTTGTATTTTTTCCCATATTTCGATCTTTATAATAAAACTATATGCGCCTTAACTATCACAAATATTGTTTGAGAAACTTAAATTTTACGGAAGTAAGATTACGGCTGAACTAAATTTAGCAACATATTTAACAAGAAGAATGGGTAAATCAAAGTATGTGGACAAGAGAGTCTTATATTGACTACAGTCCAATAAATGGTGGTTATCTTTAACGATAAATACTAAGCAAATCGCTTTTCTATATCATCTTTCTTCTAATGAACAGAAATGTAGTCATCACAGTAATTTAGAATAATGAGATAAAGTTACTTTTCTTCTATCAATGGAAATGACCGTATGGCATTTTTTGCCTGGAGATCCCATACGGGATTGTTCGGCCGACTTGTGCAAGTCTTTTTACTTGACACCTCATGGGCAACTAGCGCGCCGATAATGTTGAAATGATGACCAGAACAACACGCAACACCTAGTCCTCTGCCGGGAAACGAACCGGGGCCCCCTGCGTGTTAGTCAGCAACGCTATCGCCTGAGCTACGGAGGCGGACTCCTACCAATAACATCCCTCGAAAATAAAAAATAAAAAAGAAATACATATATGTACTCAAATAACACACTATATCTCCGAGTCAAAGGATTCATTAACACAGAAATTTATTACATAAGCATGCGTGCCGCGGCGAATTTGCCGTGTGCACTGGGACGCAGTGCAGTGGTGTGCGCGGCCGTTCACCGTCGGGGGTTTGAGTCGCCCTTGGGGAAAGGGTGTTTGTGTTGTCCTTAGGTTAGTATACCTTAGTTTAAGTAGCTTGTAAGCAACGGACTAATGACCAAACAGTTGAGTCCGATAGATGTACAAATATTTAAACTTTTGCTATGCAGGCGTTGTTTACTGAGGGGGAAAAACTTAAAATCTTTTGAAAGTGAAAAGTTTTTACAGGTGAATAATGGGACTGAAACTCGCCCGGTAAGAGCACTGACTTGGATGTAAGGGTGCCGAGGTCAAGTCTCAGTCTAGAGCACGATTTTACTATGGGGAATTTCAGAACATCACACATTCAATTGAAATATGGAGGAATCACACTAAAAACAAAAAGAAGTAGTTCGATACGTTTAAGAACTTAAACCTACACATCTTGCACTTCGTAATTCTAACACTCTAGAGATGTAGACCTGCAAATTAAACTATTTTACTTGTGCTTATATAAAAGTAACATTTGTAATGAATATCTGAGACGTAAGAAAGTTATTTTTGTGGAGTCTGGAGAAGCAGGTTCAAATGCCTGTATCAACACCCAGTCCTTAATTTTACGCATATCTTCTAGAGTGCCGGCCGCGGTGGCCGAGGAGACTGAAGCGCTCCAGTCACGGACTGCACGGCCACTACGGTCGGGGGTTCGAATCCCCCCTCGGGCATGGATATTTGTGCCGTCCTAGTTCGTAAGTAGTTTGTAAGTTTAGGGACTGATGACCCCGCAGTTAAGTCCCTTAAGCTTAACAAACATTTGAACATTTTCTTCTAGAGCGATTAAACTGAAAGTCGAACTAGTGCCCTTCAAATTAAGAGGTTGGTTCCCTGCCTAACTCTGTCCTCTCAGAATTGTCCTGTTTCTCTAACTAAGCAGTATTTATGGAGTTGTTACAGTTTCATATTACCTCTTTGTTAGACATTGTATGAACGGTGTCATCGAACAAATACATATATTAACAAGAGTGTCATAAGGTGAATATTGACTTAAGTAATCATAATACTAGAACAAAAAGACTGACATTTTATATAATAGTTTCTACTTAAAAAAAGAGGGTATTAATTCTACAGTCAAAATACTGATCACTTATCTAATTAAGCACTGTTATTTCAGAGCTGAGTTAAATTTAAAATCAAGCTTCTGGAAATCAACATGTATTCTAAAGAATATTTTTTAAACTCATAGTTCATGATTTTAAATAAAAATTAGTTATTTCCATCGCAAGTATACTGTAGTTTAAGAGAAATAAAATTTATTTTTTTAATTCACATGAAGTGCTACATAAAAGTAATGTAGACGGAACGTTTACAGGTGGCCATTTATACCTAGTGACTAGACGAATATAAGTTTCTAAGATAAAATTATCACTTAATCGACTTTCCAAATCTGACATGAACTATTGTCTGAGTCACGGTTTGTCACTGCATAGTAGCAAATGCTCAATTAAAATGCTAAGTAACTTTAATCTTTCTCAAAGGCGTGCAAACAGTTCACTACCCATTGAAAAAACACGTATTTTTCCACTATATGCGATCACAGAGTGCCTACAACCTATATACCTACATATACATATTGAATCACTTACAACTGTTTTTCCGAATATTTGGGTAAATACAAATCTGATTAATACACTCCGACAAAAAATCTTCGCCTCGACAAGGGACATCAATTAACATAAGGTTCGACCCTCTGCCCCAATTCCGGGCACGGGAGTTAGGGTGACTTTGAAATCTTAAATAGAACCCACAATTTTGTTGTAGATTTGGATTCTCCATGAAAAAGTATGTAGCTTTTTAACCGACTTAAAAAAAGATGAATGTCTCGATTCTACTGTAGTATTTTTATGTTTGTTACCTTAGTAATTCGACTGTGTGAACCGATTTTGATGATTCTTTTTTTAATTGAAAACTGGTGCTTTCCTTGTGGACCTATTTCAGTTTGGTCCAGTTCTGACAAAGGCATCCACAAGAAAACCATATAAGTCTAAAATTTTCACTAAGTATGTGCGTGACAAATGTACGAATAACTCAGTATCACGCCAACCGATTTCGATGATTCTTTTTTTATTGGAATGGATGTACTTCAAGCGTAGTTTGAAGAGAGTTTGGTTAGCTTCTGATTATGGGATCCATGACAAAGTAAAGGAACTCTTCAATTTTAAGGAACAAATTAACGATACTCGGCAGAATCTTTTATAGGCTATCCGGATATTTGAGTCACCTACCGTAAAGCCACATTTTTGAAAGTCTGTTTCTGCGCTCTTCGCAAGTCTCTTTCGAAATAGTCCTTGAGATAGATTTCCTCTGTTGAGATAGGCTTCTCCCTGATTTCGTTTGCTTCATTTAAACGGCGCTGTCTCATACGAGCAGCACGTTTAGTATCTATACCCATATTCAGAAAAAAATAGTTACTGTACTTCAGATTCACTAAAAATAAACAAAAATTTTAAAAAATACTTCAAAAAATAAAAACTATTCCAAAACAAATAAATATGCACTAAAAAGTAAATAATAATAATAATAATTTCGTATTCTTCTACAACTTAATAATCAACTTACTTTTTCTACTCATTAATATGTAGGTACGATCTTTGTGTTTCAAATATGTTCATATGTTTGTAAATCTATCGGACTCATCTGCTGGGTTATTAGTCCGTAGCTACAAACTACTTAAACTTAGTTAAACTAACCTCAGGACAACACAAACACCCATTCCTCAGGGGGGACTCGAACCCCCGACGGGGAACGGCCGTGTGCACCCAGCACGGCGCCTCACTGCGCACGGCTAATCCGCCGCGGCTCTATGTATTTACCACGTAAGAAGATAGGAAGGTACGTACCCACATTAAATCTAACTCAACACATAACTATGAAAAACAAACAATTATCAAAATATTTTTAGAGTTCTGCTAAGTAAAATGATTAAACTACTTAAAAGCCAATCTAGTTATTACGATAATATAATGTAGCAACAATTATTGTTATTTTTGGAGTCGGTGTCAGCCAAAGAAACACTACAATAGACCCAACAAAAATACGAGAATATTGAGACAGAAGTCGTGTCCGATGATGGATTTGCAAAGCAGTAAATTGATATGTAATATTATTAAATAATAATCTCGCGTCATGAGTTTAATGTGAAGATACACACTAATAGAAATATTCCGTCGTTTGCCTGGAGGGATTGAGGGAAATCACGTTATACCTAAATTTTGATGGCTGTAGGTGTGTTTTAACTGACGATTTCCAAAACGTGAGTCCAATGTGTTTACCACAGCGCCACTTAGCGTGGTTAAAGTTTATACTTGTCTTGGTCATACTGTTTGTTTCTTAGAAATAGCTTACACGTTTCGATGATGTATTAAATTTTTACATTGGTGTGGCATTCCATACACGCCAAATGGGAGAAAGTTCCGCATAATTATGTGCTACATTGACAAAAAATAATAACGTTAGAGTTAAAAGAAAATGGATATCTACATAAACATAATGTTTTAGAAGGAATAGTAAGTACGTTACGGCTGTTAGGTCTGAGGTAAAATGTTACGTATTGTGTAGCTGCTCCCATCGGAAGTTAGAATCCCCCTTTCGGGCATATATGTGTGTGTGTGTGTGTGTGTGTGTGTGTGTGTGTGTGTGTTGTCCTTAACATATGTTAGTTTAAGTAGTTAGGAAGTCTAGGGCCTGATAACTACTGCAGTTTCGTCCCATAGCTTTACGAACATATGAATTTCAATATTGACAGAGGCGAAGTGTGTCTGGATGGAGTAAATGATTAAGGTGAACGCTGGTGAAGCAGATAATCAGCCTTCGAATCCTGGTCCAAATAAATTTTCAACTTTGTCATAGAATGTATTTCAATGCTCTGTAACAGTCGAGATGTTTGAATATTTAGAATTCGCAAAAATGGCTTAGTTCATGTTTAAACAAATTTTCAGTATAATTTTCGAATAACGCTTCGATCTATTTACGATAATAATCTTTGCAAGAAACAAAGTACAAGTCTCGGTGCTCATTAGAGACGTCTCCTGGGACTCCTGCAAGCGATGCGCAACCGCGCGCTGCGCCTAAGCTTTAATTTGAGCTAGTTACGCTTCATTGGCTGCACGACGGTGCTATCATGAGTGTGTCTTGTGTTGGTTAGCGAACATAAATACAGGCTCTACGCTAGGAAATTGGAGACGTGACAGGGCAGAGTATGGGTTCAGTGCTACAACTGCATTAAGCAAACGACCGAGTGAACGCTCAGGCCTTGTATTATATGCGACGGTGAATATCTACACTTTTAGATGCATACCCTGATAAAAAGGTGTAGAGGTTACAGTAACACATGAAAAGGATTTGCTGAAAAGGAAAGTTGTCGTAAAATTAACCAGACAATGCAGAAGAAACAGGAAACCATATTTACTGGTAGGCGTACACCTGTTCATTACTTTTGCTTAATACTTAGTGTATATATCACTATTCGTATTTACAAGATTATTCACTACGTGGTAGAATATACTGAAATAAAGATAATATCGACACTACATCTATATCTTCATCCACAAATATACTCCGCAAGCCACGATACGGACCGTGGTGGAGAGTGACTCGTACCATTAATGGTCTTACTACTATTCTAAAGGTGTCATACCTGAATATAACCGTTAATCACATTATTCAGCCTACCGCTTATGGTCGATATTACCGTACCATAAATACTCACAGACGGCAGGTAGCAGCACTAGAAGGCCGGGCGTAGTGGCCGAGTGATCTGCGGCGTGCCAGTCACACTCTGCACGGCAGCTGCGGTCTGGGGTTCGAATGCCCCCTCGGGCATGGATGTTTGTGCCGTCTTTAGTATAAGTTAGTTCATAAGTAGTTTGTAAGTTTAAGGACTGATGACCTCGTAGTTAAGTCCCAAAAGCTCTACAAAGATTTGAACATTGAGTACTAGAAGTGTAGGCTCTGTAAGCGTTCGTCTTTAATGACCACGATGTCGACGGGACGTTAAACTGTAATCTTCCTACCGTCCTTCCATAATCATGTTTGCCTGACCTGCAGTCTTTGACGTAATGAGGATGCGGTATGGTTTATCAGACATCCAGAAGGGCTTGGACATCGCATTTCAGGATATGGGTTTAAGCATCTGACGGGCGTGGACCACAGAGGGAGCACCTACAACCGCCAGTGGAGAGGGAAGGCCGCAGACATAAATACTGGACCCAGTCCACTCAGGAAAGCAGTCCCAGCTCGCACCTGATGAAGGTTACGTGTTACGTAGCTGAAACATTGTGCAGAGTAGACACTGATATCCGGCAGAATACCCGATTACCCATCATGCAACTGTGGAACATAATCGAGAGCTCTGTTCCTATACGAAATCATCCACCGGTAACAAGGAAGGAAGCTTGGAGTTTAACGTCCCGTCGACAGCATGGTCATTAAAGACGGAGCTTACACTCGGAAGGTTTGGGTAAGGATGTGGAAGGAAATCGGCCGTGCCCTTTCAAAGGAACCATCCCGGCATTTGCCTGGAGTGATTTAGGGAAATCACGGAAAACCTAAATCTGGATGGCCGGAGGTGGATTTGAACCACCATCCTTCCGTATGCGAGTCTAGTGTGTTACCACTGCGCCACCTCGCTCGGTCCACCGGTAACACTTCCAGAACTATGGGCGGCTATATAAACAGCATGACTGCAGAGGAATTCCAACGATTTGTTCTGTTCATTCTAGGAGGAGTAGAACTTAGCCCAGCAAAAGGAGATCGTACACGATGTTCTCAGATATCCTATGACATTACACACTTTAATGTAACTCCCACAGAATGACACTACATGACATTACCCCCTACACCGTTCAAACTACTGCAATTGCAGTTGGTATACACGTATGTAGATATTTAAATAAGGAAAACATTTTCTCGACATTAACTTTGCTCACACATTCCACTAGATAGCTCTGAAACATACTGTCCGTAGATACTTAATGGAATTCACGATGTCTGGTAGCTATGTAGTATGAAATACGGTCTCTCATATGTGTTTTCCAGTTATCAAGAAAGTCGTGAGATGAACACTGCATCGAGAAAATAATTTTGACGACCTTTATTGTGACCTAAGACAAATCCACACAGTTAAATATCACTGATAAACGTAATACTCTGAGTCCGTATGTTTGTAGCAACAGAGAATCAATGTATTTATGTGCAGTGTGTGTTACATTATCGTATTTTAAAAACCTTCACATACGCGTATGCATCTACGTCAACCAAACTTCAAGACTTATTACTTAGTATAAGGGGGGAGTATGAGGTGATCAATGACAGTGATAGGAAGGGGGACGACTTGGGATGGGAAAAGATGAACAGAGGGAGAGGAAAAGAGAGAATGGAAGGAGACCGACAAAAAACAAAGGGAGCCGGATGTGGAATACACAAGATTGTGAGGAGGAGTTAAGAAGATGTACAGTAAGAGGGCAGATGGATAGGTGTGGAGATGGTCAAAGACGAAGGGGGTGTGAGAGGTTATGGACTGAGAGAGAAAGGAGAAGAGATGAACAGAGGGAGGACATAGGAGGAGACGGACTATTGGGAGCTAGAATAAATAAACATCAAGGCAACACGGGCTTTCCGGTAGCACTATTAAATGTGCAAAGCAAAGTATGAGTACGGAGACACGTTGACTTTACCATCGCACTACACTTTATACTAATGTAGAAACAACGGAAAGCCGCGGTGGAGTAGCCGAGCGGTGTAAAGCGTCTCGCTGCGGAGCGCGCGGTTGCTCGCCGTGGAGGTTCGAGTCCTCCCTGGGGCATTGGTGTGTGTGTGTGTGTGTTGTCCTTAGGTTAGTTTACCTAGGTTTAAGTAGTTTGTAAGCTACGAACTGATGACCACGCAGTTTGGTCCGATAGATTTACAGACATTTGAACATTTTTGATACAACGGAAGAAATTTTACTAAATTAGCATTCACAGGATACCTGTTATGCAAGAGATACAATACAAATAACACAAGTTGACCATTAAAGACAGGGTAATAATATGAGGCCCTTGGAATTTTCTATGACTTTGATGTTAAAAACAGTATTTCGTTTAGCATTTCAAAATTGAGATTAAATAGCTTTGAATTGATTCTTTGGTGTCTTTAACGAAATGGGTAGCACAGGAGCGTCTTTCAAACTAAGCAATAAGTTTAACCAGCATGATGTTTAGAATTATTTTCCCAAATTTTTGAATTCTACAACAGTCCCACAACACTAAAAAATTATGAAAATTATGAAAGGATATGAAATGGATATACCACGGGTATTGTGAAAGTTGTTCCTTTATCTGCCATTATTATAGTTACATATAGCAGCCACTTACTCCTTCTTCAGTAAAAGTCCTCCCCACTGCAGAGTACTACACCCAACATAACTCCTGAATAATCATAAAATATCTCCTCATGTGAAATATTGTACACAATAGAAGTCACATAATTTCTAATATATACACGATTCTATGTACAGCCTCACGCAATACGTGATACGTCACCTCACTTATCCACCAGTTCATTGATACAAAATTTTTAGTGAGTTCTTAATGTTACTTATTTCTTTTTTAAATTGTTGAATCTGGAATAATTTAAGTACTAGTTACCTGGTCGTTTATTTTTCTTTAACGAAGATAGTAAGTCGTTAATACTTTCTTCGCAAATACCTCATGCCTAGCCAGGTCACCGGCCTTTGAAATCATTAGGAACGTACAAGGACAACACAGACTGCAGATCTAATCCATCAGTTCTTGGTGATTGCCTTTAGCGTCTGTCTCCGACTCTCTTCAGTGGCGTCAAAGAATCCAACCCTTACCACCTGAGTTCCCCACAGGAAGCAAGAAAGTGTTCCCCTGGTATAAATAACTGGATACATTTATGTATGTTTCTATTCTCCCAAGAAGATAATTAAAAAGCTTAATAGACATACAGTGTAGACGACTATCCTCTCCGGGTATATCTGAAATTTCCGCGGCGCGTTATGATTGAATCTGATGAATTAAAACTAAATTAATCGCCAACTGGTGGATAGGGGATTGCTTGTAAGTCGTGAAGCTTGCCACAAATGAGACGAATGTTGCAGAAATCAAAGAAGAAATAACTGTCAACTGTATCTCACCACTAATGGTGGTAACTAAATAACTGCCCTCGGGACAAAGGTTTTAGGTGTTCCAGAAAAGGAAATTCCCAGAGCGTTCGGAGTGTATGCCTGCTTGTGCGTTTACTTTGTGCAGGGAAACGGACAGGCCGCTTCCGTGAGTGCACTGAGGTAAATTACGGCGCAGGGATGAAAGTCTGTGTCATTGAAGCGCTCCTTAGCCTTTCTTCTTCCTTGATGAGGGGAAAGCTGTGGCGATTAAGGCCGGCAATTATATTCTGCTTTATTTGTGTCCCTACAAAGGGTGTCCGACTCATCGGTGGCTGGCGGTAATGATATCGTTCGCCAATCACAGGCGCTGTGTCTTTGTTCGCACAGCCCCTTTGCAGCTCGCTCATTAGTAACTTGGAGTCAGTAACGGAGATGGCAGCACCGTCTTCCCCCTATAGGAACATACGGTTATGCGATTACCTGTACGCACTTACGTTGACAAACTGTGCAGATCCTCTAAGGTGGGAACATGAAAAAGACGCTTACAATCGCAGGGACCAAATCTGGCGAAAGTTACGCTCCTAGAAAATGAAAAAAAAAAAAAAAAAAAAAAAAAAGAACACCATGAATTCGTCCACAAAGCAGAGGGAAATTTTATTGTCACATTCCTGAAGATGTATACAACATACGATCACACAGACAGAACCATACGCAGGCGGGTACAGTCACCAGAGCGTGCTGCGCAATGTCGGCGTTAGTGCCGTGTATACCCTCCATTTGCAGCAATTGAAACTGTAATTGTTCCAAGAAGACGATCGTAGAGGTATCGAATGTGGTCCTGTGGAATGGCCTGGTGCTTCCGTTCGGCCACATTTCGTGCCGCTCATGCCGACCGCCCAACATGACGTTTCATGCGGTTCCAGACATGCTACATGGGGGACAGATCTAAGGATCGTGCTGGCGACGGTAGTTGACGTACAGCTTGAAGAGCACGTCGAGTGGTACTGGATACATGTGGACGTTTATTGTACTGGTGGAAAAGCATGTAGCCTTGTTGGTGCATGATTGATATCAAGACGGGATGGATGGTGGTTTCAGTGTACCGTGCACTGTTCAATGTTCTCTAGACGATCACTAGAGGAGAAAGGCCAGTGTAGGATATGGCTCCCCATACAATGATGCACGATCACGCGTGCCGGCAGGGTATCCTTCGTTCATGTCCCAGCATCATTCAGTCCGCCTCCAGTGGCGTTACGGTAGGCACTTATGAAGGGACGAATAGACATGTGTCGTCTTCAGTGATGAGAGTCGCTGCTGCCTCAGTGCCAATAATGGTCGTAGGTGTGTGTGATTTGCAGGAGAGCGCGAAAATCAGGAGTGTACACGACAGAGGCAAACGGGGCCGACACCTGGCATCATGGTGGGGTGAGCCATATCCTACACCAGCCATTGCCCTCTGATGACCGTCAAGGGAAAATTGAAGAGTGTGAAATCATCGTTCAACCCGTCTTGCCACCGTTCATCCACCAAAAATGCGATATGCTTTACAATATGACAATGCACGTCCACACGTATCCCGTACAACCCAACGTACTCTTCTCGGTACACGTCAACTACCCTGCCCATCATTATCCCCAGATCGGTCCCCCATTGAGAATGTTTGAGACCGGGTGGAGGATCATGTTGGGCAGTCTGCATGAGCGGCATTAAAATGTAGCTCAATTGAGGCATCAGGTGAAAAATGCATGGCAGCCATTCCGCAAGACTACATTCAGCACCTCTACGATCATCTCCATGAGAGACTTCCAGATTGTCTTAATGCAAAAGTAGGTTATACACGGTACAAGCGACGGCATTGCTCACGCACTGGTGGCTATACTCATGTACGTATGGCTCTGTCTGTGTGATCGTATGTTGTATACATCCTCAAGAATGCGTCAATAAAATATCCTTCCACTGGGCCGACGAACTCATGGTGTTTCATTATCCAGGAGTAGCTTTTTCTAGCGTTATTCCTTAGTACTGTGCCTTCCATTTAATACACCGTCCTCTCTTGTTAGATCACTTTCGATATACAGACTTAGCATCCAATATCATGCACAATGCTCGCAAATGCAAGTAACGTATCCCGCTGACCGTTCTTTTACACTCCTTATCGTTACTCTCTAACAAGAACTATTATTAACAAAAAGTAAATCTAATGTTTGTAAATTTATGGGACCAAATTGAAAGTGATCATCGGTCCCCAGACTTACACACTACTTATACTAACTTATGCTACGGCCAAAACACACACACACACACACACACACACACACACACACACACACACACACACACATACACATACACACACCAGCCCGAAGGACATACCTTCCTCCAGCCCCAGTGATCAGCTCTTCCTTTCTCCCCATTCTTTCGATTCCCCATTGTACCATCCCACCTCAATAACTGATTCATCGATACTGTGATACAACCATTGTACACATCATGTCTCCTTCGTTATAAAAGTAACCCTTTTCATGTACCTATGAACTCACCGTTTTATATTAGCAACTTCAAAATAATATCTGAATAGTATTTAACTCTTGTGTTCAATCAGGAACATGATTTAGAATCATAATATAGTCTGCCAAATTATATTTTTTAAACATAATTCAAAGAAGTCTCTATGTGGTTTGCAGAAGTCTCTATAAATAAAAATGTTGGTTTGTGTGTGTTTGAAAATCTCGAAAGTTCTTCACTGATAGAGCTACAAATCTGTCACAACATTGCAATGTAACACAGGAAGGTTTTTAGATACCTATTAATTTATTATATTATACATAACTTTATATATATATATATATAACACTTTTGCGAATTTTGGCAACAACTTTTCCACACTGTAAAATTTATATAAATTCGTATAAGTTATATATTTAATAATAGGTATGTAAAGATATGCGCGTAATCAAGTAGTACGTTGTATTACTATTTCAAAGCATTGCGTCAAGAACTTTCGGAGATATTAGATTTTGAACTAAGACTAAAGATGGTTCTATGTTAGATTTCTAAGACGAGATACCGGAGTGGTAGGCAATGACGAAGAGGGGGAGGGGAGATATACATGTACTTTTTTCATTGTAACCAAGACTCCAAATACCAACTTTTGTAGTTCAGGCTTCTAAACTGACTTAATAGCAGCATTTTTCAAAAACCTTTTCAACACCTATTTCACCCCCTTACGGACGGAATATCGAAAAACCGCTTCTTGAACTACGCAAACGGCGTAAGATGAACACCCTCTCTAATTTCAAGTTTTTATCACCGATGGTTTTGGCTGGGCGATGATGAGTTACTCATTTAATCAGTCTGTCAGTCAGTCATTCAGACTCTCGGAACATTGCCTTTTGTATATTAATATTACGCGTTGCAAGCTGTTGTAATGTCTCACGAAGGTGGTCTATGCTATGTCCCCTGTTATATACTGAGTACTAACAAGCGGGGTCGCTTACAAAGTCGCTTACCAAGTCGGACGACTGCTACTCAACGAATTGATGCCAAATAATAGCCGCTGGCAACGAAATGTTCAGTTTAAAAGCGCTTCCAAATTCCCGCTGGCAAAAAATGGACGTTTACTATCATAGAATTACTTGAAAATTAAGGTTTAATTTTACTTATGACAGCTGCGGCATTTGGAGCTAATGTAATATTTCATGGTAGTCACGGAAATTATTAGCCTCATTGTATGTAGCTGAGTTTTCAAAGAGCAGCCAAGAGCTTTTGGCAACGTTAACTGCTGCCGCAAGTGAAATTTTACCGAAATCATTATACAAATATATCAACATGAATAATTACGTAACCCCTTTCGGTTATAATTATACAAGGAGGCCAATGAAACTTACATAATTCAAACGGCGCATATATGCGTGTAAAACTAAAATCTTGTGTATATCTAGCCGTTAAGAGAGGCAAAAGGAAGCAGATGTTTTTATTTTTATAGCTCTGATCACGTTCTCGATCCCTGAGTCAACAGATGGGACGTGTGCGAGACAACAACCATCTGCACGAACCGTTCGACGACGTTTGCAGCAGCATGGACTCTCAGCTCGGAGACCATGGCTGCGGTTACCCTTGACGCTGCATCACAGACAGGAGCGCCTGCGATGGTGTACGCAACGACGAACCCAGGTGCACGAATGGCAAAACGTCATTTTTTAGGATGAATCCAAGTTCTGTTTATAGCATAATGACGGTCGCATCCGTGTTTGACGACATCGCGATGGACACACATTGGAAGCGTGCATTCGTCATCACCATACTGGCAGATCACCCGGCGTGATGGTATGGGGTACCAATAGTTACACGTCTCGGTCACCTCTTGTTCGCATCGACGGCACTTTGAAGAGTGGCCGTTACATTTCAGATGTGTTACGAGCCGTGGATCTACCCTTCATTCGATCCCTGCGAAACTCTACATCAGCAGGATAATGCACGAGCGCATGTTGCAGGTCCTGTGCGGGTCTTTCTGGATACGGAAAATGTTCGACTGCTGCCCTAGCCAACACATTCTTCAGATCTCTCACCCATTGAAAACGTCTGGTCAATGGTGGCCGAGCAACTGGCTCGTCACAATACACCAGTCACTACTCTTGATGAACTGTGATATCGTGTTGAAGCTGCATGGGCATCTGTACCTGTACACACCATCCAAACTCTGACTCAATGCCCAGGCGTATCAAGGCCGTTATTACGGCCAGAGGTGGTTGTTCTGGCTTCTGATTTCTCAGTATCTATGCACAAAAATTGCGTGTAAATGTAATAACATGTCAGTTCTAGTATAATATATTTGTCCATTGAATAACCGTTCATCATCTGCACTTCTTCTTGGTGTAGCAATTTTAATGGCCAGTAGTGTATAAATTATTTAGGTGAAAATCTGCCGGCCGCGGTGGCCGAGGTGACTGGGGCGCTCCAGTCACGGTCAGCACGGCCACTACGGTCGGGGGTTCGAATCCCCCCTCGGGCATGGATATTTGTGCCGTCCTGGTTCGTAGGTGGTTCGTAGGTGGTTTGTAAGTTTAGGGACTGATGACCCCGTAGTTAAGTCCCATAAGCTTAACAAACATTTGAACATTTTTTGAAAATCTGAGCAGCTATCTTAGACTATTTGTTTCACAGACTGGCAGAAAGCTTTCGATAGAGTCAACTACTATATACTCCTGAGAATTTTAGAAACTAACAGAGTAGGTGCCGGCCGCGGTGGCCGAGGGGACTGAGGCGCTCCAGTCACGGTCTGCACGGCCACACGGTCGGGGGTTCGAATCCCCCTCGGGCATGGATATTTGTGCCGTACTCAGTCTTAGTTAGTTCATAAGTAGTTTGTAAGTTTAGGGACTGATGACCCCGAAGATAAGTCCCATAAAAAAAAAAAAAAAACAGAGTAGGCAAAGGACGAAGATACCCACATATCAGAGTGGCATCGTATAGTAGCTTGTAAGGTGCGAATTATATGAGCAATGTAACAGTTGTAAAATAAGAATTGCCACTGTAACCTAAGATGTTCATTAGTGTAAGGTAAGCTCAAAGATTACGGGAGACCAATGTGATTGGAGGAGAAAGAGTAGAGGGTATAAAATACAAATGACGTAAGACGCTCAGAAACGAAAGCGACGATCAATCACTAGTTGGAACCCCTTTATAACGGATAACATTAAGAAGAATTATAATTAATTCAGGAACTGGGAATTTTGCCAAGTTAGCGTTTTCCGTTGTAAGCGAACCCTATGCGATCATTTTCAGTAGTCCTTCACGCGGAATAAACCAGGGAGGCACCAAAGAAGTGGTTTCGGCCGTTAGAAGTCAGTGTCTGGCAACTTTACTGAAATAAGCTGCGTGAAAAAACGATCCAAATGAACAAATTAGGTTGACTTTGAAAAACAGTACCCTGTACAAAGTCATATGTTTTCGGTTGTTATATAAGCCCACTCAGCAGCAGCTCCGGCTCATGGAGCCTACAGCTCTTAAGACGTGTTTCCGTGGCTGATACAGCCAGTTCACAACCCACCTAGTACAGTCTATAGGCAATTCCTTGTGGTAGTTCAACTGAGTGCCGCAGGCACCAGAAAAGGAGATTGCCAAGTTGAGAGAGAACTAGTTAAGGTGCCTGTGGATCAGTCAACATGAATCAAGTGTCAGTGTCTCGCTCGCTCACCCTCAGTTACGCGTTTTATTTCTTCGCCGTTATCCTACGATTAAATAAATTTGTTGTTTATCTTGATAAGCCGAGCGTTGTATACCCATGTAGCAATAACATTCTATGCAAGAACATTTGAGGAGTATAATTGTTCATACGTTTGTGAATCTTCAGGGAAATGTACAAGTTAGATTCACGCCTTCACCAGGACATGAAATCTGTGGTTGAATCAGGATAGCAAGAATTAGGGTGAAGGGTACTTATTTTCAAGTTACGCCAATTGGTACTCTGATTCAACTTTCCACGGTGTCATTTTCCTCGCTTCTGGAGAACTGAATGAAGAATAAAGGAAAGGCATGTGCCCTTTATAAAAATGAGTGATAGTATCGAAGTTGAAATGGTGTACCAAACAGCATGTGGTCGCGCAATATTCTGTTGTAATTTGCCGGTTGGCAGGATCTAAATGTATAGGAGGACAACGAGGAATGTTTACTAGGGAGAGGAGGTCTGATCAGCTACCAATCCAAACAATGACACTGGTTTCAGGAATAGTATAGCGTAGGGCAACAGTCTGTCAACAAGGCTTCTCCAGACTCAAATACGACCATTTGAAGTGTATATAGAATAAGAATTCGTCGGTAAAGGCAATGGCGTTTCAATCAGTTCTCCATGTCCATCGTTCATTGCACCATAGCAGGTACAAAACGCCTGTGGCGTAGAATCAGTGGTAACCCCCAACAAAATGTTCAAATGTTTGTAGAACTTATGGGACTTAACTACGGGGTCATCATTCCCTAAGCTTACAAACTACTTCTGAACTAGCTAAGACTAAGGACGGCACAAATATCCATGCCCGAGGGGGGATTCGAACCCCCGACCGTAGTGGCCGTGCAGACCGTGACTGGAGCGCCTCAGTCTCCTCAGCCACCGTGGCCGGCTAACCCCCAACAGTGGACGTCGTGTAGACAGTCCACTCTGCTGAAAAAGACATTGATTGGTTTTTGCTTGTTTCCCAGAATACCGAATTTGTCGTGACATCATTCGTAATGTGTTGGAGCGATCCATCACTGCCATCAGTACAATATACATATCATGACGTGTGGTGATGTAAGAACGTCGGTGAAATGGGTTCCGTCGATCCGTCGTTTCGTTCTACATTCAGCGATTTAGTTCGCATCGTATTTTATTGGTTATGTCGGAAGCGAATACAGGTTTCTGTAGAAATAATACACAATACATACAGGTAGGTATTGTTCCACAGTATAACTCCGAAACGCGCAAGAAAGACGATCGCTGTCCTCTGCGAGCATATTGAAGCTACTTACGTAAAACAACGTTACGGAAGAACAATATCTTCAAGTCCGTGCGGCCAACTGTTCCCCTTTATATAGAGTTTGCAGGTGCCGTTGCTAGTACTCGCGATGTGCGCCTCCTCTGAAATGCTAACCGTGTGCATATCTCGCCACCGTAAACTCAATCTGCAAATATCATCTGACTGGATCACTTCAATAAGAGGCTTTATTTTTGGCGGCTTGCAATCGAATCTCAAACAAATCTGACCTGCCTTTATGATTTGGTGACTGTCACTTCATTGCTGTGACTTGTTTTCATCCTGTTAATAAATCAGTTGTATGTACCTGATGAATTCACGAAGTAGCAATGATATAGAATGAAACTTCACTCTGCAGCGGAGTGTGCGCTGATATGAAACTTCCTGGCAGATTAAAATTGTGTGCCGGAACCGGGACTCGAACCTGGGACCTTTGCCTTTCGCGGCAAGCACACTACCGACTGTGCTATCCCGACACGACTCACGATGCCGCATCACAACTTTATTTCCGCCAGTACCTCGTCTCCTACTTTCCAAACTTCACAGAAGATCTCATGCAAACACGCAAGACTAGCACTCCTGGAAGAAAGGATATGGTGGAGACATGGCTTAGCCACAGCCTCAGGGATGTTTCCAGAATGAAACTTCACTCTGCAGCGGAGTGTGCGCTGATATGAAACTTCCTGGCAGATTAGAATTGTGAGCCGGAACCGGGACTCGAACCTGGGATCTTTGCCTTTCTTCCAGGAGTGCTAGTCTTGCGTGTTTGCAGGAGAGCTTCTGTGAAGTTTGAAAAGTAGGAGACGAGGTACTGGCGGAAGTAAAGTTGTGAGGCGGCATCGTGAGTCGTGTCGGGATAGCACAGTCGGTAGTGCGCTTGCCTGCGAAATGCAAAGGTCCCAGGTTCGAGTCCCGGTTCCGGCACACAATTTTAATCTGCCAGGAAGTTTCATATTAGCGCACACTCCGCTGCAGAGTGAAGTTTCATTCTGGAAACATCCCTTAGGCTGTGGCTAAGCCATGTCTCCACCATATCCTTTCTTCCAGGAGTGCTAGTCTTGCGTGTTTGCAGGAGAGCTTCTGTGAAGTTTGGAAAGTAGGAGACGAAGTACTGGTAGAAGTAAAGTTGTGAGGCGGCATCGTGAGTCGTGTCGGGATAGCACAGTCGGTAGTGCGCTTGCCCGCGAAAGGCAAAGGTCCCAGGTTCGAGTCCCGGTTCCGGCACACAATTTTAATCTGCCAGGAAGTTTCATAGCAATGATCTGGCTATCACATACACATTAAAGTTTCTTTATTTTAATATGCTACACACATATTCTGATCTGTTATGTTTCTTTGAGACGAGGACTGAATTAGAGTACTAAATAGTGGTTATTTCTATATGTTTGATAGGAAAGTTGGATGTTTTTTCAGCTTTTATTCGACACCGGATGGTGACCATAACCCTGAAATAATGGTTTGTGAAATGAATTAATATTAAACTACAGTTCAAAAAAATGTTCAAATGTTTGTAAAGCGTCTGGGACTTAACTACGGGGTCATCAGTCCCTAAACTTACAAACTACTTATGAACTACTTACTAACTAGGACGGCACAAATATCCATGCCCGGGGGGGGGGATTCGAACCCCCGACCGCAGTGGTCGTGTAGACCGTGACTGAAGCGCCTCAGTCTCCTCGGCCACCGCGGCCGGCAAACTACAGTAAAAAGGCAGAAATTTCTTTCAAAATGTCTTTGATTTTTATGTACGATGTCAAGAGCTAATTCGGCATGTTCCCCAAACAGCAGGAAACTGTGTTGGTCACGGTCTACAGGCTTCAGGTAGTACCTAGTGGCGTAGCGTGAATTTCTGTTACCTGGGGCAGACCCCGAATACCCTATCCCCCCATTTTCGAAATTAAGAAAGAAAAAAAAGAAGAAAAACTTCATAGACCTATCACACTGCGTCCCAATATTTGGTTAGAGCTTATGAAAATACGATTGGGAATTTCAAATTTATTTTTTCTCTATAATCTTTATGGGTCTCATCTGAACTTACCGTTAGACTTCACAAACATTTTTCGAAGTTTATTTATATGACTTATTTTTCTGAGTTGTCCGTAACAGCAGAGTAAAACTTCATAAATGTAAGACGGTTTCAACGAATATATATATATATATATATATATAAATATATATATATATATTTATATATATATATATATATAATGGATGAGCCTACAGGCCGTTTATAACAATAAATTATGCTTTTCTCCTTTACGTCTATGGAGTTCTCTTTATGTGTTAAATGAATAATAATTCCTTGTCAGCGGGACTTCATTACACGAGATGCCTACGGTCTACGGACCGACAGGTCCAGTTTTGTACGCTCCGGGTTGATGCAATTCAGGAGAACTTCGCCACTAATTAGAGCTTACCTGGACATGCAAACATTTCTTACAGTAGGTTGAAAATAATAGTAACGGGTGGTCATGCCAGGAAATGACAGCAAGGAGGAAATATTACGAACAGAGGCCAAGCAAACAGTGGGACGGCTTATACTAGGGTGAAAGTCAATCAATACTTTTAATCTAAAATTAATGGCCTCAAGACAAGACATAGTGAGAACTTTATAAGAAACCGACGCGGAGTCATGTGGGCATCCACCATGGGGTAAAATGTGACGAAATTTCTTACAGCTCTAATTTTATCTTATTAATTGAAGCATATCATTATCTTTCGGTGGCATCCACGTGTTGGGTTGTAGACGTAATATTTGAATAAGGTTTTTTATTGACAGGACAGACTTGTCTATAGCTAGGGAAGAAGACATCCCATCAAAATCATAAAATGTACAAAATGCAAGTCTCACTAAAAATTCTTTACACTGTAAAACGTGCGAACTTATGAGAAACAAATATTTTTATTTCAGTTGGTTTTTCACGGAACCACTTATTCAACACCTTGTCATAATTTATCCTATTAGTTATTTACCAACATTTATAGCGATTGTATCAATATCATACATCTTTATTTATGTAAGAAATACAATGAATAATCAATGTCAAAAAATGGCATAAGAATCATTATAATAATCTGGGAACTGCACTCCACACAATGAAATAACAATTTATGTTTTACTATGTAACCATATGTAATCACGTAAGATTGCTGTAAATTCACTTATGTGTAAAGTATTTTAAATATTACTTAATGTTGCCATGCGATTGCCAAGACATTATATCTCTTATACAAATAAACATGTATAACAAATATAAACTCCGTATAAATGTTAGTAGGTAATCAGTTAGATAATAAATTATAACAAGGTGTTGAATAGGTGGTTCCATGAATACTAACTAAAATAATCGACTTGGTTTCCCATGAGATCTCACAACATTTTACGGTGTAAGAAATTCGTCACGCAACTTGCATTTTTGTACATTTTACGTTTTTGATGAGATTTCGTTTCTTTTTGCAGTCCTTTTTATCCCATCTTGGGTAACATTTATTGTACCTCAGCTACGGATTTTCTTAAAAAGCATTCACTGTGTCTTCTGGTTTATATCAGAGGCTTTGATGTAAGAAAATCAGTCTGTGTAGTCTGGAAAGTCGATTATATTGTTAATGATTAATCCATTCATAATGTATACGTACTGCAACCTTTGGTGGATCACCATAAAAATATCAACAAGTTAGTCTTATATTTAGCATCAGTTTGTGAACTTCAGAATACACAAAAGTAGCGGGTAAGGTATTTTTTCCTGCATAGCTAAAAGTAGTAGTTGTTATTTTCCTTGCTTCTTATGAATGATCATTTTATATCATACAAGAGGTAGTAATACAAAATTGTTTTAAACTATAAAAATAATTATTGTTTTTCATTTTACAAAATTGTATGGTATGTAAATGGTTACATATAACTGTATAAATCTTGCTCGTAGAATCAGTATAATTTTACTTAGGAAAATTACAACATAAATATAATTTCTTTCTTGAAAAAGGTATGACTGCCGAAACATTTTAATAGTAACGACGTAAATAAAGGAAGGGTTTCTTTCATTTTCATCATTGTAGGTTCCAGTTGGAAGTGCTTTTGGACAACAAGCTCATTTTGGCATTATTACTTAGTTAAATTGCAGTATAGAGCGCGCTACATAACTTCCGTAATTCAGTCCTCTCATTTTTATAGAATGCAAATCAATAACTACTATTTCAGGAAGATCTATAGGCCTATATGTTGTACTCTCAAGTTTCGTAAACTGTAAGGTGTTGAATAGTATAATTTGGAAATGTAGCTAGTTATAGTATGTACTCTTGGCCAATGAAAATTCAGGCTAATGGCATTTTTCACAACAAAGATAGACGGGGGTCTAATGTGCCGTTAACGGCTTCTAGGTAAGGATCGTAGGGCTGTGAGAACTCATTTGCCGTGGACACCATCGTGCTCCCAGATAATAGTCTTCATAAAATATTCTTGTCTAGGAAATTGAAACGAATCTTTAAATGTCTATAGAACCGTCCATAAAAGTATAATTTACGATTACTTCAAGAATAATTATGTAGTAAGATTACTTTTTATAACGTCTTATTTCACCTGGTGCATAATGACGAGGTCAACGGACACAGGCGCCAACAACATTGCGTACAATAGGTCGCTCTTATTGACGCCATCACACACGAGCAATTTAGCAAGCAATTTCGACTACTATTTCGAACGTCTCTGTGTCATCAAACTGTGAACCGTTACTAATTATGACTGCTTTCCCATTTTTATGACCTTTCCTTGTATTTATTCTCACTTCCGTATTCATTTCCCATCAGCTCATTCAGCATTCAGGATAATATTTCTTCATCTGTCGTTAATGTTGTGTAGATACCATTGTTAACCCTTTCAGCCTTGGCGCCCAATATATAATACGTAACTTTCACACATCCTTATCTTTTTATGAAACAGTGTGAAACACTTCAGGTCAAGTGTTCTGTGTACTACAGTATTTAAACATAACAATTTGAGGGTAACAGAAGCTGCCATTTTTGGTTGTGCTGATAACTATAGCAGGAATCAAGACGGTGGATAGACATGTACATCCTCCTGCTAATCGTATCGTTTTTTTATGCATATTTACGTATATGTACTTTTATTGGCCATATTTTTATTATAGAATACAGTTGAAAGAGTGATAATTATAAAAAGTGCAGTTATTATGTTACAAAAGCACTGTATTATATATTTCACCGCAGACTTGATGTACTAAATGTAGTACAACAGATCTCAAGAGTTACAGTTTGTGAATGCGTAGTCTACATAGTGAAAGATAAATCTACCTTATCTAAAATGTTATTTGTAATTAAAACGTACATGTTTGTCGATATATTTCATATGGTCTTGGTTTTATGAATAAATTTCTCTTGAAATACTGAGTGAAAAGGAAGGTCATCTCATATTTCTGAGCTGAATGCGTTAGGCAGATTACTCTTCATTCAATTAACACTTATAAGTTTTATAAAAACCAATGACTAAATTTTCATGTTTATGACTACCCCTTTTTCATGGCGATTAGGGTGTTCGGTGGATTCTAGCAGAAGAAAATGTCTTGATAAGTACACACTCTTATGAGAAGCTGAACTTGAATCTCCAATCAAGAAGAACCGGAGGAAAACGAATTTGCGACAATAAGTTCTGATGATGAATACTTACAGCTGAGTAATCATATGAACCGCATACCTGTGTGTCAGAATTTTTAATTAAATGATTTTTAGAAGACGTGTAACACTGATTGGCTTGGGACACCGCCCAAGACATTGGGGAATACGTTTGCAAACCATACGAATATTTTAGAAGATATGTTCGAGAGTATCCTTACAAAACTATTGCTCTCCACGCGAACAACCACTCTGTTAGAACGATGGACAGCACTATTTCAACTGATCGCACAGAAAAATGGAAACTCATTACAATGCACTTTGTAATGGGCGTTATAAATTTTCTCAGACTGAGACTGGTTTGGAACCCACAGTTACGAATTCCAATGGTTGTTGGCCTGTAATGCAATCGAGTAGAGAAAATTCCAAACACTCTACATTTAGCAACTGAGAAACCAAGCAACAATAATGAGAGATTGTGGGAGACAGACCTATCATTGATTGTGTGAAGTCAAAATGCCATCCTCTTCGTCTTCAAGAAAATTTGTGTTTCCGAGCAAATTTTCCTTTCAGTGAATGATTGAGCATAAAACAATGTATAAAAGGAAAACCATATGTCAGGGTTGTGTAATGCTTCCTTCTGAGTGGCGAGAGTAGACTGATGTACAATATCATCGCAGTGGCGGACTAAGGGCTGGGGGGGGGGGGGGCGGAGGGGGCGGACCGCCCCGGGCTTCCAAATACCTGCAAAGGACCTTCCCTTTTTATTTTTATTTTTTATATTTTTTTATATTTTTTTAATTTTTTATTTATTTATTTGTTTTTTATTTTTAATTTTTTTTAGGGCGCTTGGTATCTCCTCTGCTGGGGCCTCCAAATCTCGAAAGCTATTTTTTTCACAGACTGTCCCGTGCCTCTCGTCCTGGAAGGGGCCTCCAATTCTTTTTTATAATAATACATGTATTTCCAAGTGTGCTCCTTTTGTTTCGCCGCCGCCCCGGGCCTCCAACTGCCTTAGTCCGCCACTGTATCATCGTCTGCCAAGGACAATCAACAGCTCTCAGATCTGATCTGACTGAAGCTTTTGGCGTAACTGGACCTGTTGTGACACAATTATGTGAAAAGATTCCGAATAATTCAGTTCATAATCGCTAGGTGTGACATTTGATGAATGTGTAAATTCGTGACTATGTAAATATTTTCTATTTTATGTTGTATAACTGATAATGACATTTCAACAAAGACTTTCTCATCTAAAAACGTTGCTAAAAGAAAACTATGACAATACAGAAAAAGTGTTTATGTGTAGTTGTTGACTCCATTTCAGACTTGATGTGCTATTTATAGTACAGACTACAGTTTTCAAACTACGTGTGTAAACTTTTTTGTTCATTTTATTGTAAATAATTGCATTATAATGAAGAATACAAGGTTTAAAACTTTTTGTATGAACAAAAAAATCATTGGTGAAGGGGTTATGCAGAGCTGACTTATTGCAGACAAGGCCTGGAAAGTACACCACAATTAGTAATTAACTGTTCATTATGCTACAACCGGCATCTCTTTTATGTCGCTGCAATTTAGATTCCGGCGCGTTTATATTAACTATTGTATTAGATTCAAATACACATTCTAACAAACAGTGTAATCTTCCTTTGAGCGCATCGCGACTGTAGTTTTTGTTTTCTCGGCACTGTAATCATGAATAGGGACTGTGACAGGTGTGTGCGGATGCAGTCTGAGCTGGTGACACTTCGCTCCCAGCTTCAAGCTGTGTTAACCTCGGTTGCACAGCTGGAGGCTGCGATCGAGGGGCGACGTTGTTGTTGGCCGGTTGTGGGGACCGAACGGACTCCGTCGTCTTCACCGATCGGCCTGCGCCATCGACATGCCCTGATACTGCTCACTGTGAGGCAGACACCCCACCCGTGGTTGCGTGGGAGGTTGCTCCAGTGCGTGGCAGGAGGCGCAAGACATTCCGAGGAACCGATCGTGAGGCCTCCCCAGTTCGTCTTGCGAACAAGTTTGAGGCGCTATCTGTTCAGGACAACGTTGCTGAGTCGGATGGTGTCTCTCATCCTGAGGTCACCACCCAGTCTGTAAGATCCGGGCTTTCACAGAGGGTGTGTTTGCTTGTACTTGGAAGCTCCAACGTTAGGCGGGTTATGGAGCCCCTTAGAGAGATGACTGCCAAGGAGGGAAAGAAAGCCAACGTGCACTCCGTGTGCATACCGGGTGGAGTCATTCCAGATGTGGAACGAGTCCTTCCGGATGCCATGGCGGGTACTGGGTGCAGCCAACTGGTGGCTCACGTCGGTACCAATGATGTGTGTAGCTTCGGATGTGAAGAGATCCTCTCAGGTTTTGAGCGGCTCTCTGAAGTGGTAAAGACTGCCAGTCTAGCTTGCAAGATGAAAGCGGAGCTCACCATCCCATCTGCAGCATAGTTGACAGGACCGACTGTCGACCTCTGGTACAGAGCCGAGTGGAGGGTCGGAATCAGAGGCTCTGACGGTTCTGCGACCATGTAGGCTGCAGATTCCTTGACTTGCGCCATCCAGTGGTGGGTTTCAGGGTTCCGCTGAATAGGTCAGGAGTCCACTATACGCAGGAAGCGACTACACGGGTAGCGGGGGCTGTGTGGCGTGGACTGGGCGGTTTTTTAGGATAGAGGGCTTCGGGGAAAAACAAACTGGGCAATCTCAAAGGGTGCAGGTGGATCACAGGAGAAATGTAGTCTGGGAACTGTTGGTATAACAGCTGTAAATTGTCGTAGCTGTGTCAGGAAAGTACCAGAACTCCAAGCGTTAATAGAAAGCACCGAAACACACATCATTGTAGGCAGTGAAAGTTGGAGCAAGCCGGAAATAAGTTCAGCAGACGTATTTGCAAACGATCTAACTGTGTTCAGAAAGGATAGATTAAACAAAACAGGTGGAGGCGTGTTTTTCGCCGTCAAAAGTAGTATTTCGTATAGCGAAGTTGAAGTTGATAGTTCCTGTGAGCTATTACGGGTAGAGGTTGTACCTGAAAATCGTAAGAAGTTAATAATTGGTTCCTTTTACCGGCCTTCCGACTCTGACGATACAATAGCAGAAAGGTTCAAGAAAAATCTTAGTCTAATTACAGAAACGTACCCGACTCACACGATAATAGTAGGTGTGATTTTAATTTACCCTCGATCTGTTGGCCAAATTATATTTTCAAATCAGGAGGTACGCATAACACATCGTGCGAAATTGTACTCAACGCATTCTCTGAGAATTACTTCGAACAATTAGTTCATGAGCCAACTAGAATTGTAAATGTATGTGAAAACACACTTGATCTCTTAGTAACAAATAATCCTGAGCTCATAACGAGCATCAAAACGGATACAGGTATTAGTGAACACAGATCTGTCATAGCGAGACTGAATATCTAAAGTCCCAAGGTTACCAAAAATAAACGCAAAGTATATTTGTTCAGGAAAGCAGATAGAAATAAAATACATTGCTTCTTGAAAGACAGATTCCACTCGTTTTTCACACTAAACGTAGGTGTAGACCAGATGTGGCTCAAATTCAAAGACGTGGTATCGACAGCAATTGACAGTTTTATACCAAATAAATTAATAAAAGGAGGAGGCGATCATCCTTGGTACACAAAACAGTTCAACAGCAAAGGAAAAGGCATACTATATTTAAACGAACACAAAATCTCCAGGATTAGCGATCCTACACAGAAGCTCGAAATTAAGCGAGGATTTCAATGTGAGATGCCTACAATACTTATCACAACGAAAGTCTTTCTCGAAATTTGACTGAAAACCGAAAGAGATTTTCGTCATATGTTAAATATACTAGAGGCAAAACACAAACAACACCCTCACTACATGATGGTAATGGCGATCCTGCCGATGACGACGCTACTAAAGCAGAGTAACTATACATAGCTTTTAGAAACTCATTCACCAAAGAAGACGAAACCAATATTCCAGATTTCGAATTACGAAAGGAGGACGTAATGAGTAACGTTGAAGTAGATATCATCGGAGTAGTGCAGCAACTAAAATCACTTAACAAGAACAACTCTTCTGGTCCGGATTGTATACCCATTAGATTTCTATCTGATTATGCTGAAGCGATAGCTCGTTACTCGCTCTCTCATAGAAGGATCTGTACCAAATGACTGGAAAGTTGCACAGGTCATATTCAAGAAAGGCAGTAGGAGTAACCCATTAAACTACTGGCCTATTTCATTGACGTCAATTTGCAGCAGGGATTTGGAACATATCCTGTATTAAAATATTATGAATTATCACGAACAGATCGATCTATTGACCCAAGGTCAACACGTAATTAGAAAATATCGTTCATGCGAAACACAACTAGTTCTTTATTCACACGAAGTGATGGGTGCTATCGATAAGGATTCTCAAATCGATTCCGTATTTCTTGATTTCCAGGAGGCTTTTGAAACCGTACCTCACAAACGGCTTTTAATCAAATTGCGTGGTTATGGTATATCGCCCCAAATTTGCAATTAGATAGGGGATTTTCTGTCAGAAAGGGCACAGTACGTAGTAATCGATGGTAAGGCATCGACTAAAACAGAGGTGATATCGGGCGTTCCACGGGGTAGTGTTATTGGTCCTCTGTTGTTCCTTATTTACATAAACGATTTAGGGGAAAATCTAAGTAGCTCTCTTAGGTTGTATGCAGATGACGCCGTCATTTACCGTCTAGTAAAATCATCTGAAGATCAAAACCAACTGCAGGAACGATTTGAATAAAATCGTCCACATGAGTACGAAAAGAAATCCGTTAAACTATATTTACAAGATAAATCAATCAAAAGTGAAGGCCGTAGACTCCACACAATACCTAGGAATTACTATTACTTCAGACGTAAATTGGAAAGAACACGTAGATAATGTCGTGGGAAAGGCGAACCAGAGACTGCATTTTATAGGCAGAACCCTTAGAACATGCAACAGAAGTACAAAAGAAACAGCATACGCTACGCTTGTTCGTCCATTTTTGGAGTATTGCTGCCCAATTTGGGATCCTTATCAGGTGGGTTTGACGGAGGACATCGAAATAGTCCAAAGAAGGGCAGCTCGTTTCGTATTGTCACGATACAGGGGAGACAACGTTACGGAAATGATACAAGATCTGGGATGGGAATCATTACAACAACGGCGTTTATCGCTGCGGCGTGGGCTACTTACGAAACTCCAATCGCCAACATTTCGCCTACGAATGCGAAAATATATTGTTGACTCCCACTTACAGAGGTAGAAATGATCATCAGAATAAAATACGAGCAATCAGAGCTCGAACGGAGAGATTCAGGTGTTATTTCTTCCCGCGCGCTATTCGAGAATGGAATGGGAGATAAATAGTATGATGGTGGTTAGATGAACCCTTTGCCAGACACTAAAATGTGATTTACAGAGTATCCGATGAAGATGCAGTAGATGTAGATTGCAGCGCTATCGAGTGCAAGCGTTCTCCAAGTAATTATGACTTCTACCTTTCTAATCCGGCGAGAGTTCTCACTCTACGTATACTGACTCATGCCTCGTTTATTGAACGGGTCTTTGCCTTCAATAGTTCAATGCGTCAATAAGAAAAACATTCTTATATCTTAATCGGAACTTTCATTTATCACTATTTCCTGAAATTCCAGTATTTATACTAGTATGATAACAATTGAAAGTGACGAAAAAATTATACAGAGGCAAAGTTAAAGTAATTCACTCGACACATTTTTAGCATGCGACGCTAAAATAGCAAACAAAAGTGTTATGTACTATCAGGAACGAAGAGGAGAGGGCATATGATTCGCTGAATCAACACCTGGAAACTTGCGGAAAGCGAGCAAACAACTACGAGAACGTCCCGCAAATGACTGAATGCCATTTGCACACGCCTGCCCACCGTTGACATCAGAAAAGATTCTCGTTTGCTGTTACACGTTTGCTTGTGTTAACTTCGTTGTAAAGTGGTTTTAGAGTTACTTACGTAAATCCAATCCTTTTTCACAGAGATACAGTAACTATTTGTTTTGTTTTGGGCAGACAGAACTGAAATTTCGTATTAGACTAATGGCTTACTTACAACAGAAAAAATTCAAAGGAAGTTACCTTAAAAAATTTGTGAAGCAGGATAAAAAGCTAGGAGAGTATGCCTCATATTTTTGTGTGAAATTATAGAAGATACATTACAAATTATTGTTAATACGTTTTATGTTAAATATTTGGTTACAGTATGTAGCAAATATTGCAAGAGGAACAGTGAGTAAGCTTGAAGCATTCGGAATAGTTTCAAAACTTACAAGTTGGGCTTCAAAGTAACGATAAAAAGGCTTTCTCCACAAACTCCGGAAATTTTACTTTGCAAACAGTGTCTGATAATGGACAAAATATTCTTCAAAGCTGACCGTTTCTGGGTTAATTTATTTTACTGTGCATTTGATGAGAAAAACCTCCTTTTATAGTAGGTAATTACTAGAAAACCACTTATTAATTGTTTTTGAAACAGTAACATCCGTACTGAACGAGATAGCGCAGTTGTAACACACTGCACAATGGTGGTTCAAATCTACCTCCGGAAATCCACGTTTAGTTTTCTCGTGGTTTTCTTAAATCGTTGCAGGCAAATGCCGGAATTGTTCCTTCGAAAGAACACCGTCGATTTCCATCCCCATCCTTACCCACAAAGCCGTACTGACCCTATCTTTTAACGACCACGTTGTCGACGACATTAAATATTAATCATCCTTCACCTTTTTGTAACGTAATTTGCAAACGTATACATTTTACAAGCTATATGATCCCATATTGACATCGCATTTGAAGTTTAGAAATGTAATTCAAGGTTATTCGAGATCAAATCACATAAAAAATACTGGCCTCAAGTAGCCCACTTTTTCATATTAATTTTGACAAATTTATAATTTACCTGTTTAAGTGGTTTACATTTATTTTATTTTTTTGTAGAGGATCACCAGAGCTCAAACAACTCTAGTTTGCGGTACCGTCTATTTCTTTACAATGCAGCTAGCTGTGACATTATGGGGTTTCGTCGGCTCCAGCACTGTGACAGCTGACTCACTAACAGCAGCCTGTGCGTTCTGCGGGTCCTCGTCGATGAAGCCATCCGCACCAGCCCTTTGTGTACAGCTCCCTGGTGCCCTACCCCCCTCCTCACATATGTGCCGTACGGAGGTATGCCTCTCCCCAGCCACCCTCCCGCTAGGCCACTGCCGTTACCCTGGGCTGCAGTTGCCTGTGGCAGCGGTGTTACTGGGGCACCGAGGTGAATGCTGCCAAATCTCGGCTGGTTCCCACGCCCCCAACGGTGTCCGGACACTTGCCACGCCGGACACTTGCCACGCCAGACATTTGCCACACTTTTACCTGCTCCGAATGATCGGGTGCACCTGTCTCCTCCTCCTCCTCCTCCCCCCAGCCACCACCACTCGGCCAGAGAACTCCGTGGCCAGTGTCCCGACATATGCACACTGGTCGCTTTCGCATTTCATAGTACGACCGTCAGTATGGAAGTTATTACAACGGCCTAGGGCAGGCCTTTTGCCCACTACAATGGTTACGCGATAATGTGTGGATGTGCTTACCTCGAAAACAGGATTATTGCAAGGGAAAGCTACTTTCGAAGAACGGAGACCTATTGAACGCAGAGAACACCTGTGAGGACCACCTAACAATGCGATCTTTATTAATTGCAAAATAAAAAGAGTGTATCAGACCTCAGTATCCTTAAATAACTTAATGATGAAGCTAGCTGGTCACAGTTCTGTTCACTAGCGTTTAATCAATACGCGGTGAAATTTGACTCAACGAAGCAAATACATCAAACATCACTCAAATGATCCTCCTGCAACAAGAACCTATAGTTAAATCTACCGCTTGCAATTTCCTATTTAGGTTAAAGCTCCTACAGTTCACACGTTAAGAGAACTTTTTTCTACCTTCTAATATTATGGCCATACGTCAAAGATTGTGAGTTCTAAAATTATTCCTGTAACTTCAGAGCCGCTATTAGCTCTTAAAAATATCATTTTTATGAAACTGATAAGGTACACTTTAGGTTTTAAAAAGAATCTGAACTTGAGAACTGCACCTAAAATACACACCCTAAAACAGATCTGCTCTTAAGATTGACAAGTTCAGCAGCTATAGCGTTGAAATAATTCCCATATCTCCAAAATTAGATAAGGACAGAAATAACTTTACAGTAGACGTGGATCTCATGAAGTACATTTAGCTGTAGTCCTTAAAAATCAATGTTTTTCACCATGTTGTTGATTATCGTTAATCAGGCCAGTAAAAGCTATGGAAACAAGTCAAGGAGCTGACTATTCAAAAATAATTGTTACAAAAGAATATCATAAACAAATGTATTAGACGTATTTTTCTTATGCATTAGACGCTTTTGAAAACATAGTTTATCATTTCATCTGCAACCTCACTTATTTTATAGGGTGATTTACTTTGCATCTCCAAGGGTATTTACTTTTATGTTACGTTTGCAGCAGTCCTCATTTCGAATTTTGATGAAAGAATTTCTGAAAACTGCATTTAATAACTCCGCTTTAGTGGCACTGTGTTCAGTAACATTACCGTCGCTATCGCGCAATAAAGGCATTCACCTAGTCTTTCCGCTGCTGTAGATAACATAGGACCAGGATCTCTTTGAATTTTCCGCCATATTTCTACAAAGAGTTTAGTTGTGAAAAATATTAAACGAATGTCGCATTGAAGGCCGCACTAAATTTCGAGATTCAGTAAAAGATCGGCAATCTTAGGGATTTTGAATGCGTCTAAATTTTCTGCAAAGGTTTTCTGTTCTGTTTTATGTACAATGGGGGACCAGTTCAGTCTCTTATTAATTTATTTGGCAGGAATCCCTCCAATGCTGTTTACACTATTTCCTTGAATGTAAGCCACATATGGTCTTCACTTTCATAGTTAATTTAGAAAAAAAAAATGGAGACTGTCTGCTAGGAAGATGTCAACCGATTTTTTTTTTTTCTTTTTTCTTTTTGTAATAGACGTATTTAGCGGTTAGTTTTGAAAATATCTTTGTTACGGATTCGAGCTCGCTACAACTTTGGGTACACTTATCCCTGTATCCGTCGTGAGACTCAGGAGTATTTGTGACTAAGAGCTCATGTGTGTTTGCGAAACCATTTACAATTTTAATGGGCTCGTGTACTAATTGTTCAAAATAATTTAAAAAAAAAAAACATTTAGAACAATATCGGAAGATGTGTCTGCGACCTTGTCAGGTGTATTTTTGTCAATATACGGATGGTAGATTTAAGTCGCCGCCAACTATAATTGTATGAGTGTTTACCTATTTGGGTTGAGACTCAAGTTTTCTTTGAATTGTTCAGCGGCTGCACCATGAGCGTGCCGGCGTCGGTAAATTAAAATTTTCAAATGATTGTTAAGCTTAAGGGACTTAACTGCGGGGTCATCAGTTAAACTTACAAACAACTTATGAGCTACCTTATACTAAATACAACATACCGGAGAAAGGGAATGTTAATACAGTGATAGTTCACTGCAGATGCCCCTTTCGAAAGACCGCTGAACTGCTCTCGTTAATTAATGGGTGCAATAGCAACATGATCCTAAGGACGGAATGGTGGCTGAAACCAGACGTCAACTGCAACGAAATTCTTAATTCAGAATAAAATGTATGTCAAACAGAGATAGGCCCAACACCTCAAGTGTTCATAGCAAAAAGAAATTAAAAGAGTAAACAAAAGATACGATAATAATGAGTGAAATAAGTGTCGATCCTAAACGCGAAATAATTTGGCTGCTGATCAGGATTAAAATTGGCTCGAACACGGAGATTAGATATCAACTCTGCGGCAATAACGGCTAAACATCAAAGGTAAAACTAAGAAAATGGTATGAGTAAATTTTCTAGTCATGTGATAGCATTGGTTGGAGATTTCAACTTTCCGGATATAGACTGGGAGACTTACATGTTTAAAGCACGTGGTAGAGCAGGGACTCGAGCGAAGTGATTGTCAGTACTTTATCCAAACCGCGTAGAAGTGATGATGTAATGCATTGTGCAGCTTTTGCCGAAGATTCGAGTCCTCCCATGGGTGTATGTGTTGTCCTTAGCGTAAGTTAGTTTCTGTAATTTGTAAGTCTAGGGACCGATGACCACAGCAATTTGATCCCTTAGATTAAAAAATATTTACTTTAACTTTATCCAACAATTACCTGGAGCAGTTTAATAGGGAACCGATACGTCGATATAATATCTTAGAACTATTCGTGATAAACAGTTCCTAATATTCCGACTGAGTGCAGAATAGGAAATCTGTGAACACAAGGTCGTTACTTAATCAATGAATACAGCCGTAATTGGAAACATCTAGAAGTGAAAGCGAGAAGAGACAGATTTTAAGGTCATTCTGTTTAGGTGAAGCAACAAGAGAAAAATTCCAGAGTACTTCACTGTTCAGGACATAAATTTACTCTGCAGCACTGACAGTGTTGAGCACTATTGGTCAAATTTCAAAAGCATTAGAAAATATGCGTCGATTACAATTATGAAACATAGGAATTCAGCAACCACGTTAGAAAACAGTTACTAAAAGAAAGAACAACAGCCGGCCGCGGTGGCCGAGGGGACTAAGGCGCTCCAGTCACGGTCTGCACGGCCACTACGGTCGGGGGTTCGAATCCTCGAATCCCCCCTCGGGCATGGATATTTGTGCCGTCCTAGTTCGTAAGTAGTTCATAAGTAGTTTGTAAGTTTAGGGACTGATGACCCCGTAGTTAAGTCCCATAGACTATACAAACATTTGAAAGAACAACATAGCAGTCGAGCAAAAATTTTACGATGCAAAATTAGTGCAAGATGGGCCATGCGTGATGCGTTCAACTACGTCGAAAATAAAGTTCTTGGTACCGAATTGGCAGAAGATTCGAAGAAAGTTTGGATTTCTGAAAATCGGTAAACGGATTGAAACCACGTTCCCAGAAAATTAGCCACATTAATGGTGTTCAGTCAGAAGATGGCAAACAGAAGATCGAAACGCTGTTTTCTCCAAAACCAGTTACACATAGGTAGTTTGCACTACTCCTCTAAATCGTAATATGGATGATAAAATGGCATATATCGACATAAATTACAGAGAGATGAAAAATCAATTGACATCGCTTAACTGATTGGTTGGTCGGTTGTTGTTTGGGACAGGGGGACCAAACTGCTAAAGTCATCATTCCCCCGGTAGGGAGGGCAGGCAGAGAGGATACGAAAGGAGGGGAAGGGAAAGGAAATGGAGACTAGGGAGGAAAGAAGGAAGAAAGACTGCATTAGCTCGGTGCACCATGCTCACCACGCAAGTGGTCCCGGAAGAACCGCGAGCCCCTTGGGAGGGGGAGGGTCGCTCAACAGAGAGAAGGCCGTTCGATATGATTGCATAGCAATTCGATTTTACACACCATATGTGAACTGCCTAGTATCATTCTAGTAACAGTGTGCCATAGGTCTCTATAGGAGCGAAGAGTAATAGTGATTGGCAAAAGCTCAGGTCTTCCCATGATCAAGAAGGGAGTTTGAACATTTCGGTTACCTGTAGAATTTTGGTACATGTTTTATTTTCGAGTATTATAACATTTCTGGAGCCCGGAAATCTTCTCTGTGCTATCAACATGAATTCCTAAAGCAACGATCATGTGAAACCCAGCTCCCGCTACACGTCCACGACAGCCATATTGAGGTTGATAAGACACCTAGGCAGATGCCGTGTTTCTAAAGTTTTACATGGCGTTCGATACAGTTCTGCAGCTCTTCTAATGAACCAAATAAGTAAGTACAGAATATCAGAACAACTGTGTGAATGACTGAATATGTGATTCTCAACGGAGATAAGACTTCCGACGTGAATGAACTTTCTGGCGTGTCTGAAGAAAGTGTCACTTCACACAGAAATGGCGTTCGGGGGCACCTGCGGTTTGTTGGCGCTGTCGCGTGTCACGTTTGTCGCCAAGAGTGACGCACTGAAGGAATTAGTGGCGCACACGAACAAGTGGGAGCGCTGCAGTTTACGTGACTACAAGTCCACAGTTTAATGTAAAGTTTTGTAGAATAATAGAAAAGTATCCCTTATTATACGATTTTCGATCCCTTCACAATCTAACTTTAAATAATCTTCGTTCGTTTGTCAAATGAATCTGTAAGAATGGCTGCATTACATTTGTGCGAATGAGAATGCCTCGTCTACCAAGAAATAAAAGTGAATTCTGGCGCGTCTGTTAAATTAGGATATCTGTCTCGCAAAGATCTGCCAAGATCACTATTCTGAATAGCGCGTCCATATTCCCATATTTGCTGTGTAAAAAATATCAATCTGCGATCTGCGTCTGCAACGCCTAAGGCAATAAAAGAACAAAAAATCTTTGTAGTTCACAAATGCCGATCCCGCACGTAGTGGTGCCTTCATCGATACTACTGAAATGGTTGCGTAGGTTCCACAGTTCCTATAGACGGTCAATTATTCCCTTCCATTTAGTTACAGAAGGCGTAATCAGGTACTCAAGCTGTTGGTTTTCCTATAATACTTGTAATATTTCAGGGACAACTAAATGAACTAGATCCGCGGCGGAGTGGCCGTGCGCATTGAGGCGCTAAGCTAAGATGCGCGAGGCCATTCCTCGTAGGACGTTCGAATGCCCCTCGGGCATTGATGTTTGTGCTGTCTTTAGTATAATTAAGTTTATAAGTAGTTTGTAAGTTTATGGACTGATGACCCCGCAGTTAAGTCCCATAAGCTTAACTAAGAAACAAACTGAACTAGGCAGCGGCCTTTCAGAAAGTAGTATGAAAGGATTTCCTTGAACGTCCAGTAGCGCAGTACCAATAGAAATAAGTTACATTCCTTTTATTTTGTACTTCATAACGAACACATAAAATTAAACGTGGGTAAGGCAGGTGACAGATGCATAGGAAGAATCCTCTGAAAATGCACTCCATCGAGTGGTCGACCAATATTTGAATATTGCTCATCATTGTGGGATCCATACATGGTAGCGTTGATAGGAAAGATAGAGAACATCCAAAAGAGAGCAGCACGCTTTGTTACAGGTTCATTAAGTAAGCGCAAAAGCGTCACGGAGATCATCGGCAGTCGCTGCAAGAGAGACGCTCTGTATCGTGGAAGGGGTACTGCCAAAGGTATGGAAGAGATAGAACACCTTCAGATGATCTACAATAGACTGAAACCGGCGATGGAATAAAAACAACAGCGTTGCGATCTGGACTGTTTTTAATTTTAATTTCAACTATTGTATGAAGATTGCTTTTTATCTCCACTATGCTTACTAAAATTACAGCTAGATTAGAGTCAACTCATACCTACCTCTTTTTCGATAACCATAAGCGACTGGAACAGGAAAAAAAAACAGGACGTGACAATGGTACGCCAACTACCCTGCGCTATAAACCATAAGGTGGAGTGTGGATGTAGATGTAGATACAGATGAATGTAGTGGTGGGTACAATATTATTTCCTTTGTTGATTCTTATTGAGAAGTGCACTTTAAGCGGCAAGCTAGATCATCAGTAGGGCTTGAGTGTGTCTTGTAGTGTAATAAATATGTATGTTTATTTTTATGAATTTAATGCATAGCTTCAAACGTGTGGTACAAAGAATTAAGGAGACTTGTCTACTAACAATGATTTTGTGTCAGTGCTTCGAATAAGTGATCCGTTTTATGTTAAATAATGAATTCAGAATATTTAGATATGGAAATATTAAATTAGAATGTACGTTTTACTTGCAAAATTTGGCACATAAACTGAAATTTATTCGTCAACAAGAGCTGATTAACCTGTAGGTTTCGCCGCGGCGAAGTGGCAGAGCGAATTGTGGCGCTATGTTCCGATGCGGGAGGCCGTTCCCCGTCGGGGGTTCGAATCCTCCCTCACGGATAGATGTTTGTGTTGTTTTTAGTATGAGGTAGATTATAAGTAGTTTGTAAGTTCACGGTCTGATGACCCAGCAGTTAAGTCCCATAAGCTTAGCAAACATTTGAACCTGTAGCATTAATAACCATATGGAAATTATGTGTATTTTTAAAGTGTTATAGAACAGTTCACGTACCAAGAGTAACGTCATGATTACGTATCTGAAACGGGATCTGGTGTGTTGCGTATGATAGTGATAATGCTGCTGATATGGGTGGCATTGTTTATGTAACATTTGTGGTATTCTTACGGGTATTCATTTAAGACTCACTTAAGTGTATTAGGATCGATGTACTTTGTGGTCATACTACTTACGTCATCTAAACATTTCGCCATCAATAAACGCTTAACTCTCGAGAATTAAATATTTCAGTTAAAATTATAAGAAAAATGCCAAATTCAGAGTTCAGAGTATAGTCCATGAGAGGCCTAGCCAAACATTGGTCTTGGCCCTACCCATTACTTTGATCGAAATTCAGAGGTTACAGGGGAAAACTACTAGAGCAGTAACAAGTCACTGAGTTCTGAGTTAAAGTGGAGCTCTTGTGCCATTCTTTTCCAGGTTAGGTGTACAATATTTAGTACAATACATTAAGTAACAATACAAGTTGTTTTACTAATAACTGTCGAAATGGCCGGAGTTCGCCAGGGCAGCAATAAGTATCTGGGACCAGGCGACTTGTGTCCTATACCTTATTTTGTTGCAGACTTCGAATAAAATCCAGAGGACAATATAACGTTAATCATCACTATCAAATAAGTTGCACGACGTATACAGTGCAAGTCAGGAAAGTTACCTGCGCGCATGTGTATTGTGTGTCCCATACGGAATTGTAGTTTAGATTGTCATCACACTGACATGATTGCGGCATGTCTTAATGAGTGTAACATGTTTACATTAATTTTAAATACTGTATGCTAGACATGGGTGTATATTTATGTCAGGAGTTCAGTATCTATTGCAAGTTGGCTGAGGTTCATAGATCAGCTCTTTTAATAGCACTAGCCTTATGAATCTTACTGGACACTATGGAATGTTGTTAAGAATCATTTCTAGATCCAATCCAATGTAATCCTGCAAATTTTACTTTTAATAATAATACGACTCATGAGGATGTATTTCAAAAAATGTTCAAATGTTTGTTAAGCTTATGGGACTTAACTACGGGGTCATCAGTCCCTAAACTTACAAACTACTTATGAACTACTTACGAACTAGGACGGCACAAATATCCATGCCCGAGGGGGGATTCGAACCCCCGACCGTAGTGGCCGTGCTGACCGTGACTGGAGCGCCTCAATCACCTCGGCCACCGCGGCCGGCGAGGATGTATTTATTTTAACGCTAACACTCTAAGGTTCATATAACGCAACACACAGCAAGTGACGTAGTGCTTTGTTTAAAGTAATGGAATTGCAAAGCACGCAGCGAATTGTATAAAGTCAAATGGGGCATTGATAGGAATAAGCGGTATTTGGAATATGAAATAGGAAAAAAAAGTAATAATTAAGCACTGAAATCATGGTACTCTTATCAAATAACAGAAATATGAATTAAAAATATGGATTATGTGAAAGATACATTCACGACAATTTGAGATATTACTTTGGATAGCGATATCTATTTTTTTCCTGATTAAGTTTTGATAAAATAAAGCCAACATGATACCCAAGTAAAAATCAGCTCCGTCGGGGGTTCGAATGAATGAATGTGATTATATAAGGTTATTCATAAGTAGTTTGTTCGTTTAGGGACTAATGAACCCCCAGTTAAGTTTCATAAGCTTTACAAACATTTGAAAAATCAGCAGCCATGTGGAAACGTCATGAAATGTTTTTAAATATTGTTGTGTTCAAATGCACAGATATATCACGGCGTTAGATAAAATTTTAAATAACTATTTCCTCTTAAATAATCCCTGAAGCTCCAAAACAAATCCTTCTCCACGTCTGGCGGATAGAAGCTTTCCACACAATAAACCCCAATGGGGCTGCAGAATTCGGTTTTAAAAATTTGGCAGTATGCGCTGCACACCACTTTTACTTGCAGGATGTGTAGTGGTTGACTGATGATTATAAAACGTTTAATAAATGATTGTATGACTACAGATAATCACTTTAACTCATAGAAAATGAGAAGTGTAATCCATATCATCCAGCGTGAGTTTGAAGCTCGTTTGTTGGTGTTTGCTTCTCAAAGAATTTGTTATTTGGATGAAATCTGCCTGCTTCGTTGACGTTTCTGTATCATGAGACATAGCTTTCTAAGCTCCTTACCCCCTCTCCTCCCCCTGCATCTCCTCGTCCTTACTCTGTTTATTTTGCCCTTTTACTTCATTTCCTCCTCCCCCTACCAATGAAAACTCACACACATCTGTCAACAGTGCTCAGTGAAACCTTATCAAAAGTTATTGTAACGAATAGGATTTTCTAAGTAGGCCTACCATACGCTAATTTGCGACATACATAGACCTCTCCATGAAAACATTCATACATGAGAGAACATTTAATAATTATTAAAACTGTGGGAAAGTTTGTTGTCAGTATGCTCTTGTTTTGATGACAGGTACACAAAATTTCTTCAAGATAGGAATAAAACTGTAGGTATGTGTCGAAGTCTGTAAGTAATGAAATTGATGTAGAAAGAAACCTTGCTCTCGTTTTGAAGGTCAAGTGTGCAAAAATTCATCAAGACCAGATTAAAACTAAACATTTAGTCGAAGTCTGTAGGTAAAGAAACCTCCTATATCTACTAAATGATTTTTGGTGTAGACACTGACCTTCCTCTTGTTTAGAAGGTGAAGTGTGCCAGATGTGATCAATATGAGAATAAAACTGTAGATTTCTATGTACTGAAAGCATACAAAGAAAAACACACAGGGAAAATCTTTAGAATTTAAAAAGACAATATTAAGTATCGATACTTCAATTTTCAACTCTGCGAATTATTATAATGCATCACAGGAGTGAGAGTGTGCCTTTTTTCTTCCTACAGCTGCAGCTCCCAAACAGCTGCATATGGCGGATTGCCTACGGAGGGCATAATGAGTGTCGGATTTAGATTTTTTTAGATTTTTCAGCTGTTCCTTCGGGTCTTCCTTATTAATTTGTTATCGATACCACCCCTTGATTAAAGCAAACAAAACAGAAAATGGTTGTGCATTAGTCTCACTAAAACTCACAAATGGCTTGACTGATTTGATTATTTTTAATGTTCTATTTAACAGAGGGATGGATCAGTAAAAGACTGGACAAATCAAGAGGATCACCTAAAAACTCTAAATAGGTAATACTGCCCGGGAACGACACTTTCGGTTACATTTGTTGCAATGCGTCAAGCAATATTGAATTCCTTTATTCCATTTCTAAGTATTCCATCGTAAGGAACCCCATTTTCCTATTCGTTTGATACATCACATGTTATATTTGAGACAGTAATTAACCACAGTAATTACTACAATTGCAGAAATATTTGTGGTTTATACAAAATTTGCATTAAGGGCCTGTTAAAAGTGATGACATTAAGGTTTCCCACCCCACTTTCAAAATACTCCCTACGGCGCACCTGGGAGCTGTTTTGAAATGATTCGATGTAGAAGGCTAACTGATAGTAGGAAGGGCGCTTTCAGCAGCATTGGTAGGCAGATGTGGCAGCTATATGGATATAATGACTCTTTAATGACCCACAGCTGCATACTGTAGATATTAGACACACGTGAACACTTCTCCCCACCTTTCTTTCTAGCAGGTGTCTACACTTTTAATGCTACAACAGCCTTTATAAAATGATTCCTTTTACTGGGTGTAAGGAAGCTCGCTACCTTCAGAACTTCTTACAGCTTATCTATTTGGTTACTGGAGAAGTGGACGCATCAAGCACTGGCGTGTGGGTGGGAACGCTAAAGGATATATGTGACGTGAAAAAGATTTTACAACTCTTTTCTTGGCCCGATGTGTCCCATTCTTGTGCCGATAGCGGCCCTGTGTGGGTCTGTGGAAGAGAAAATGGAATCATGGGTGCCTGGTGTTAGAGTTGTACTTGTGTTAAGCAACTGTGGCGCCCACAGAACAGATAAGAGGACATTGTGTCCTGGTTGACATGCCACTCTCTACTGCCCAATTACAAGCATTAAGTCAAGTGTAGGGTTGTAATATCATCCATCATCAGAACATCTGTGAGGACCAACTGACCATGCAACCTTTATTAGTTGTATAAATAAAAAGAGTGTATCAGGTCTCAGTATCCCTAAATAGATTAATGTTGAAACTAGCTGGTTCTAGTTAAGTACACTAGTGTTTAATCAATAAGTAGTAGAATTTGACTCAACAAAGCAAAAGCATTAAACATCATTCATATGATCCTCCTGCAGCCAGAATTTACAGTTACATCTACCGCTTTTCAATTTGGAATTTCCTATGTAGGTAAAAGCACATATAGTTGACACGATAAGAGAATTTTTTTCTATTGTCTAATATTATGACCATACTATTAAAGATTGTGAGTTCTAAAATTATTTCCTGTACCTTCAGAGCCGCAACTATTACGCAAAAATGTCACTTTTTGTTAAACTGGTAATGTACGCTTTACGTTTAAGAAAAATCTGAACGTTTGAATTGCACCTAAAATAGACACCCTAAAACTGATCCGCTCCTAAAGTTGACAATTTTGGCTGCTATAGTGTGTAAGTAATTCCTATATCTCCAAAATTAGAGATGGATAGAAATAACTTTACACCAGATTTAGATCTCATTTAGTACGTTTAAATATAGTCCTTAAAATCAAAATTTCTTACCACATTGTTGATTATCCTTAAACATACCAGTAAAAGCTATTGAAAGTAGCCAAGCAGCTTACTATTCAAAAATAATTGTTACAAAAGAATATCATAAATAAATGTATTAGACGTACTTTTTTACATTAGAAACTTTTTGAAACCATATTTCATCATTTAGTCTGCACTGACAGTTCAGAGATATCTGCAAAATCACTCATTTCATTAGGGGATTTGATTTGCAGCACCAAGGATGTCTACTTCTATGTTATATTTGCAGCAGTTCTCATTTCGAATTGTGTAATATTTACTTCTTCTTTGGTGCGAGAATTTCGGAAAATTGCATTTAGTAACTCTGCTTTAGTGGCACTGTCATCAGTACGATAACCGAGTTTTTATCTTTATTTACTAGATATATTTAACGTATCGTTTTCGTATTTGGAATTCATCCTCGTTACAACTTCGTGTTCCCCAATCCCTGTACCCGCCCGCCGTGCTGCTGAAGAGTATTTGTGGCTAAGAGCTCAAGTGTGTTTTCGAAACCATTTATAAATTGAATGATCTCGTGAACTAATTGTTCAAAATAACTTAAAAAAAGCATTTAGAACAATTTCGGAAGATGTATCTACCACCGTGTGTGAAGGTGTATTTTTGTCAACATACAGATGGTAGTTTAAAGTCACTGACAACTGTACTGTATGAGCAGTGTACCTATTTGTGATAAGACTCAAGTTTTCTATGATCTGTTCACCGGCTGCGTCATCCGAGTCTAGGGGTCGGTAAACGGGGCAAATCCAAATTGGGAAACTTTTAGTGGCCATTAGAAAGGTACTCTAGAAAGGACAGTTAATCCCACACTCGAACTGGGAGAAACTTCTGCTCGCAGGTAGCAGGACGTTTCGACCCAAAGCGTTCCTGGTCCTAACTGAGCTCGACAGTCCTGTGAATGACCCCAGCTCGCTGTGTAGAACACACAGTGTTTCGTTTTGTACTTAAGTTTAGTCATAGAAGCGAATAATACGGCAGAAAGTCACGATTTGCCACCTGATATTAGTGATCGTAGTAATACACATTTGATCTGTGACGGTTATAAATTCAAACCTTACAGAAGAGTTGTAGCAACGGAAGACCGTGGATGGCGAAGCTGCGGCAAACGTTCGCGGTGTGCTGTTAAGTTATTTACAGTAGGCAGTGAACACGTATTTTCACGTTTGGAAGGTACTCATGACCACGCACCTGTTGTAGAAAACTTGTTAAACAGGTGAATGATATCTAATTCTCTAAAAACAAAAGGCGACGCCTTGGTTGAAAGACAGTCAAAGCTTACACGCAATGTTGTTGATGCCAATCCAACAACCTCGAACACATTAAGAAGTAAGGAGATAAGGTTTATTCTTAACAATATTATTCGCACTCGTCTAAAATGAGGAAACTGCCGAAATTGGTAATGGCAGTGCGGATTACTTTGTCACAATTCGAGGTGACAACAACAAAAGGCGAGGACTTTTTCCTTAATAATAACATGGAAAATGGACATGTTGTTTTCACAACCGACTGAAATCCACTGTATTTGTGTCAGCAGGAAACTATATTGATGGATAGTACTTATCGGTGCCGGCCGCGGTGGCGGAGGGGACTGAGGCGCTCCAGTCACGATCTGCGCGGCCACTACGGTCGGGGGTTCGAATCCCCCCTCGGGCATGGATATTTGTGCCGTCCTTAGGATAAGTTAGTTCATAAGTAGTTTGTAAGCTTAGGGACTGATGACCCCGTAGTTAAGTCCCATAAGTTCTACAAACATTTGAACATTTGAACTTATCAGTACGCTGAGAAACACTTTCTTCAGTTCTTCACGATCCACAATTACTCTGGTGGCTCTTATATACCGTTAGTGTTCAGTCTGATAAAATATAAGAAGAAGGAAACATATTTGAAAATTATGAAGTGTATTCGCGATGAATGTAGGAAGAGGTGTTTTTGCTGATTTGGTCAGCATACAACCAAAAGACAACAGCATCACAAAATTTGCGGATTTCATAAATGAAAACTACAGTGATGAAGATGCAGTCTTTCCTCCATTCCTCCAAACGTTTAGGCAGCAGATTGCGCCTCCTTGTGGACGACTAACGCTTCCGAAAGCTTTCATTTCCGATTCAATGCTTCATGTGAATCTCCTCACCCAAACATCTTTCAGTTTGTGGAAAAGTCTGAAGCATGAACAAACTGATACTTATATAAGAATCAACTCAACAAAAAATAATATCACCATACAAACGGACTCAAAAATCAGAAAGAGGCACGCTTTCCTGCAACAGAAATTTGAATTACTTAGGAATGGTGAAATTTGCAAATTAGACTTTGTAAAGTTCGTTTCATACCAAGCAGCCGTGAGCAAAATATGAGCCAAACTAAATGCGTTTATTTTCTGCAAACATTTTTGTATGTGAAATTTGTAATAAAATATTTACATTTGTATTTAATTTGTTTGTTTTTTATATCTTGTTCCTTGGTACAGTATTGACATTATTCCTTAAGAACTCTACAAGTAGGGGCAGAGGTTGTGCACTTTTTAAGTTTAGATTTGTAAGCATTTTGCGAGATTGTGCAGTAAGACTGCCAGGAGCAGGTAGGAGTTGCCGAGTTCGTGCGCGCCTGTCAGTCTAACCGGAGCAGGTAAAAGTTGCCCAGTTCTTGCGTGCCACTCAGGGGGCACTTTGGGGACAGTTGCGCAGTTCGAGTCTTCCGTTTATCACCAAAAGGTAGAAGTTGCCCAGTTCGGACGAGCACCGTAAACGAAGCCAGTTATTAAATGTTCAAATGTTTAAGTTTATGGGACTTACATGCGGGGTCATCAGTCACTAAACTTGCAAACTACTTATAAACTATTTTACACTAAAGACAACACAATCAACCATGCCCGGGAAGGATTCGAACCGCCGACGGGGAACGGCCTCGCGCATCGGAGCATAGGGCCTCAATGCGCTCGGCCACTCCGCCGCGGCGCAGTCAGTTATTACCCTATTCCAGTTTTCAAGTATAACCTCTGCTCATACTAAATCACAGGAACTATCTACTTCAGTTTCGCTTGTGAGCCAGTACACACGTTACTTTACGATTTCCTTGAGTTATGCTTCTTGTTTCTGTTGTTGTGCAGATCACAGCAATTATAGCTCTTATCCTTAAAAAAAAAAAAAAAAAAAAAAAAAAAAAAAAAAAAAAAAAAAAAAAATGGATGCCTTCTCCGCGACTCTGTAGGTACCAAAGATAAGCAATATAAAAGAACAGTGTACGTGACAAGCATAGCTTTCTATATTAATTCATTTCCTTATTTCAAATATTTTAAAATTGTATTTCTACCTTAGATGACATAGACGCTCTTACCTGTGTTTTGTGAACGTATTTTCTGTCACTATTTTGAATAGTGTCCCAATACAGTTTATTAACTAACGTTTCGCTGCAACCGATATCGGATTTTAGAGGGAAAATTAATGTGGAGTGTGTCGTTCTTCTTTCCTCATTTTTTTCTTTTGACCTGCAGTTGTACTAATTAAAATAGGCACAAATGCAGCGATCAAAATTAAATGATTAACGAACATTCGCATTCTTTTTAGATCGTTCCTTTCTTGTTCCTCCCTTAGCGATGAACCGTTTATCTCGCAATCAGTAAGTGTAGGAGGAAGACGTACAGACGGAGGGAGAATGGATCCATGTTTGTGCTTGGCAGAACTAATTACACACTGACATTGAGGTCGGCGTTTGCCAAAGGCTATAAATATTTCGACTTCGGGATATTGTAAAGGTGCTCCACATTTCGGCAACATGTTGAAGAAGATTTCTTAGGTAGTGGTTGTATCGAATAAGATGTGGAGACGGCGGATCGAAAGCGGACAGCATGAGTACGGGGATGGACGTTCCTGGCCTGGCGGGTGGGGGGGGGGGGGGCTATTCAAACTGCCTGGCGAAGGGTCAGGTTTGGCAAATGCCTGGCAAAACCTGTCCGTGGAAAATGTCCGACGTGGCAAATTTCCGACATGGCAAGTGTCCGGCATTCGACGTTTTCACTAATATCTGGGTAAGGAAATGTCGCACGGACTCAGGGTTACTCTGCTGTTTATTGGCTATCAAACACACAGTTAATCGACGATGGTTCGTGATTAGTGTCCTCTCTTAATAATTTCGTCACTAACGGCTGTCAGTGGTCGTTCGCTACGGAGATGGGAAGAAACACTTTTCCGGCTTCCTCGAAAACGGGCGAACGACTCGTACACGCCGGCCAAGGTAGCCGAGCGGTCTGCGGCATGCCAGTCACGGCATGCACGGCCGCTGCGGTCGGGGGTTCGAATCCCCCCTTGGATATGGATGTTTGTGCCGTCTTTAGTATAAGCTATTTCATAAGTAGTTTGTAAGCTTAGGGACTGATGACCCCGTAGTTAAGTCTCATAAGCTCTACAAACACAAACATTTGAACATTTTTGACTCGTACACATATTTCATGGACATCCCTTGATCCCCATAAACACGTACCAAGATTAAAACAAAATTTTAAATTGATTCATGGCTCTTTTATTGTCCTGTTTCCAGTTCAGAACAAACGCACTAAACAGGCACTTCGTCCGACAGTTCTAACACGGACCACACACGATGCTCAACTGAACAACAATGCGGGTAGGTTGACAACACCGACCGCTACGCAGATACAGCGTTGTGATTCGCCCATGTTGCCCGATCGACTATTCTAACTTCATTTATCGAACTTTTCTCTCAGAGGTTGCAGTCAGCAATACAAAGGTAACATTTATTCAAAGTTCCAAACTAAATCATTTTGTGATTACTTAGCCGCTGATTACGAGAAAGTTAGTTTGCTCGCCATAAACTGATTTCATTGAACGCCACTCGACACGCTGTTTTAACATTAACACAACGGGCGACATACAAATAAGAATACCACGAAGTCAGCCTTTAGGATCTCCAGTAAAATAAATTTCCCTAAATCGCATGTTTCCACAGCTTAACATAATCAAAATTTTGGCAACCCAAAGAAACATTAATGCACTCGTAACAACGACTGTTTCCATCTCCATCCCAGGCTAAACATTGCGCGAACACGATAACTAAAAAATGTTCAAATGTTTGTATAGTCTATGGGACTTAACTACGGGGTTATCAGTCCCTAAACTTACATACTACTTATGAACTAACTAAGACTAAGGATGGCACAAATATCCATGCCCGAGGGGGGATTCGAACCCCCGACCGTAGTGGCCGTGCAGACCGTGACTGGAGCGCCTCAGTCCCCCTTTTTTTTTTTTTTTTTTTTTTTTTTTTTTTTTTTTTTTTTTTTTACTCTCGCTAGTTTTGTTCCTTGCGGTCGCTGATCTTGATCGTTCGTTGTTGTTCTATTTCTTCTTGGCTCAGCTGTTTTATTACAGAGGGCGTTCAGCCCTCTGACCTGGCGCGCTGAGCCACGGCGCCCGGTATCCCCTCGGCCACCGCGGCCGGTAACACCATAACTCCTCGGTACAGAACATTATGACTGCTCGGCAAGTCAGAGTATGAACTCAGTAGTCTGCGGTTAATTTGGAATTAGAATCTGTGAACGGACATATTATTCGCATGGCTCTCTCTTTCTTTGTCTGCCGACTGCTGAAGACAGATGTTGTGTCTCGCCACGTGTCTTCCGTGCTTCACCAAATTACACCGTTGCACTGTGAATGTAGCCATCCTAGCTATAGTATTTCAATGTGTCCTTTTTTAATGATTATGAATGTATGTTGCTCTGAAACTGGAGAAATAGATTAAAATTGTACAGATAGTCTATATTGGAAAAAAATTACAAGAGTTGATAGACGGAAGTGATACAAAATACTGTACTTTTGGTATTTCGAGAGGCAATGTATGATGACGTAATTTAGAGAGAGCGCGCGCGCGCGCGCGCGAGAGAGAGAGAGAGAGAGAGAGAGAGAGAGAGAGAGAGAGAGAGAGAGATAGAGAGAAAGAGACACAGATCTAGGGATTGCGAGAGATGGAACGATAGGAAAGGAAGAAGTTGGGGTTTAACGTCCCGTCGATACCGTTGTCATTAGAGGCGGATCACAAGCTCGAATGGGGTTTTCAGTGATGAGATAGGAAATCTGTCGATCGCTTTGACAGGCACCATCCAAACATTTTCCTTTAGTGATTTAGGGGAATCATGCGAAACCTAAATCAGGATGTTCGGAGGCCAATTCGAACCGCCGTCCTCCTGAGAGCGAGTCCAGTGTGCTACCACTGCGCCACCACGCCGGCTATGAGCGAGAGAGAGAGAGAGAGAGATGAGTAACGAACGGCAGTGGCAGCAGAGTGCGCGCTACCTAGTCTGCGGTTGGCAGCATTTCGCCGTGTAAGTGAAGGCTGCGAGCTGGCGATTCGTCTCCCGATTACACAAATTAGACAGCTAATTCATGGTGCACAGCACGCTGTGCACTAGTGGGTTTCGCTACGTCTCTAACTGCGTAATTATTCACTACAACATTGTGACATACTTGGCGCCTAGAATTAGTCCCATGGTACTGTAAAGTGACTATCCGAGACGGCATTTGGATTTTAAAAGCTCTAGGCACGCTAAAAAAAAGTGCTATTTCAGTATAGATGTGAAGAAGACAAAGGAAGCGGTCGAGATTGACACCATCTGCTATTGCCAAGTTGAAACGGCATTCTTTCAAAAACTAATTCTCGCGGGCAAGCGAATTTGTGGAAACTTCACAGATCTGTTGTTACTCTCTTCTTCATCTACGGACATACTATGTGGTCTGTTTCTATTTCAATGGTTGTATCAGTAATTACAGTTTCTTTCCTTTCCATTCACAAATGAACCACAGAAAGTATGATGGTTTCAAAGTCTCTGTGTGCGCTGCAATTTATCCGTTTTTTCCTCCCAGTTCCCACCTGTCTTATCAATAACCGAGCTTTTATAATCATACCATTTGCTGACTTGAAAACTGATTACTCCCAGCATTTGTATCAGCTCAACAAATCAATTTGTTGCTCTTTCGTACCAGAGTCCTAGTGTACTACCGATATTCCTTTTGAGCAGTGCACAGTTTCACATTTATTTCAAAGCTAGATGGCAGTCTGCACAACTTTGAAGTATACATTGTACATATTTGCTTCATTTGATTAAAGTTTTACTGTTAATATCCTCTGCAAGGTAACGTATAAATATCATGAACAACAATGCTGCCAGCACAGTTTCGAGGGGAATACCTCAAGTTCCTTCAACAAATTTTGGATTCAATCTAACGGCTACTTAGACCGAGCGAGGTAGTGATGATACACTGGATTCGCACTCCGAAGGATAGCTGTTTAAACCAACCTACAGCCATCCTAATTTACGTTTTTCGTAATTTCCTTAAATCACTCCGTGCAAATGCCTGGATGTTTCCTTTGAAAGAACTAAGACAATTTCCTTCTCCATCCTTATCAAAGATCAATCCGAGTATGTGGTCCGTCTCTAATGACTAGCAGATAGATGGGATGATAAACCAAAATCTTCCTTCCTTTCTTTAACGGCTACTTTGTCCTTCTAAAAATACACCATGTCGAATTAATTTTATATATATGAAACCAGCACTCCGAAAATTATTATCTCTACTCCGGTCGGAAGTAATAGGGTGTAATAGGGTTTCAGTCTTGGATTACGAAAATAGGAACAAAATTGGTTTACACCGACCATGAAAGCAACTAACAGATCAGGTACGATGTTGCACTTATTGTTTGAAAAGAACATACTAATAGATAGGTAGCCTATTACACGATAATTACTTTTACTAAATACACATTGAGACAGTGGCGATAAATCGTCGTGGTGCATGTCAAGACACAATAATATCCTAGCTGCAACTTACTGGTGACATAATAATAACTGGTTCAATCTCTCCATTAAGAGAGAATGAGCCAAGAGGTACTAATAGTCAAGAATCGACGAGTCTGGCCCAGAGCACTGGTGACTAACAATGCGATTACCGAAACACGGTACAGTTCCAGCACCGGTGTACGCGCTGTCGCGACCTGTCGACTACTCAGGCGCGTGATCATTGGGCACTATCCACGTAACCAGCATGCAAACTCTTACACAATTGCCGGAACTTGCAGACTAGCTTCACTGGGGTGCAGAGAACGTCTCTCGTCATTTTTGTGTACGATGGCCCAGGAACACGGGCTACTTCCACCGACAAGAAACGGATCTCTGTGAACAAACTAACAACTTCTCCTCTGGTCAGTGAAGCAATAGATGAACATCCCCCCTCCCTACCACCACAAACACACACAAAGTCAGAGGGAGAACTAGGACAACGGGTGTTTACTAAAATTGTGCCAAATGTGGGTGTCGCTCCAACTCTGGTAAGAAGGACTGGATTCAATCTAACGGCTACTTAGACCGAGCGAGGTAGTGATGATACACTGGATTCGCACTCCGAAGGATAGCTGTTTAAACCAACCTACAGCCATCCTAATTTACGTTTTTCGTAATTTCCTTAAATCACTCCGTGCAAATGCCTGGATGTTTCCTTTGAAAGAACTAAGACAATTTCCTTCTCCATCCTTATCAAAGATCAATCCGAGTATGTGGTCCGTCTCTAATGACTAGCAGATAGATGGGATGATAAACCAAAATCTTCCTTCCTTTCTTTAACGGCTACTTTGTCCTTCTAAAAATACACCATGTCGAATTAATTTTATATATATGAAACCAGCACTCCGAAAATTATTATCTCTACTCCGGTCGGAAGTCCTGTTGTTTGCAAAGTCTACAAAGATCCCTAATTGCAGGAGAAAATTGGTTTCATGTGATTAAGTCGATAATTAATTATACGGGCATGAGTCAATTGACTCATAATTAACAGCGTAAGCCAATTACAAATATGGGCAAATTCAGGTGGACAACCTTCGTTCAGCTTTGAAAGAGGGACTGTGAACTCTTGTTGAGTTAAATTTTTTTAAAGTTGGCTTGGATAGGCAATTTGGTGTGGCATGCGTCTGTCCTGATTTCCTAATACACATAAGGAAGGCAAGCGCTTTTTCTGATTTTAAACGCTAAACAAATAGATAATTTTTAGGAAAGAAACCAGGCATTTGGTTACGTCCATGCTATCGTTCAACTAGACGCTAATGCAACACGACTTTTATTCTTTATCTGCTCACTAATCATCTCATGAATCTCGACTATGTTTCGTGTATTCTTTTTTCTGTAACAAGCGAGGTTACATGACTCAAACTTTAACAGAAAGCGGTGCATTTTCCCTTCAGTTATGTTATAAATGTTGTAATCTCTGTGTGTGGACACGCTTCTGGGTTCCTTTGTTAACGTTTATTTGTTGTTGATGCGGCCTTCAGTCCAAAGACTGGTTCGATGTATATCTCCACGCTACTTTATCTGTACAGACGTCTTTTCAAATGTTCAAATGTTTGTATAGCTTATGGGACTTAACTACGGGGTCATCAGTCCCTAAACTTACAAACTAATTATGAACTAGCTAACACTAAGTACGGCACAAATATCCATGCCCGAGGGGGGATTCGAACCCCCGACCGTAGAGGCCATGCAGACCATGAGTGACGCGCCGCAGTCTCCTCGACAACCGCGGCCGGCAGACGTCTTTTCTTCCGAACGACTATTGCAACCTAAATATTTTTATTTTTTTCTGCTTTCTATTAATAACTCTCGCTACCGCTATATACAGTCCATATTTCCCTGTGATACTAAACTGGTGACCTCTTTACATCTCAGAATGTGTCCTACCATCTACCCCTACTTTTAGTCAAGTTATGCCACTAATTTCTACCTCGCTTATTACATTCAAAACAATCTATTTGATTGCTTATTAAATTCAGACTATCCAAATTGATTACATTAATTACTCATCTCATCTTCAACATTTTTATATCGTAACATTTAAAATCTTCTAATCATTTCATGCCAGAGCTTTTTATCATCCATATCTCACTTCCATACAAGTATGCACTGCAGACAAGCACCTTAAAGAAAGATTTCCTGACAATTTAGACACATCTACATCTACATAGATACCCTGCAAATCACATTTAACTGCCTGGCAGAGGATTCATTAATCACTTTCATAATCTTTCTCTACCATTCCATTCTCTAATAGCGCACGGGAAGAAAGAACACCTAAATCGTTCCGTTTTCGATCTGATTACTCTTATTTTATTGGGATGGTCATTTCTCCCTATGGAGATGGGTGCTGGCAAAGTATTTTCACATTCAGAAGTAAAAGTCGGTGATTGAAATTTCACAAATAGATCTCGCGGCAACGAATAACGTTGTTCTTTTAATGATTTCCACCTCAAATCGTGCAACATTTCCGTGACGCTTTGCCCCCCCCCCCCCCCGTAACGTGATAAAACAAAACGAGCTGCCCTTCTCTGAAACTTCTCAATATCTTCCGTCAGTCCCACCTGGTGAGGGTCCCACAAGGGGCAAAAGTACTCCAGGAGACGACGCACAATTGTGATGTAGGCAGTCTGTTTGGTGGAGCTGTTGCATCTTCGAAGCGCTCTGCCAATGAAACGTAACCTTTGGTTCGCCTTCCCCCCAATATTTTCTATGTGTTCTTTCCAGTCTAAGTTGTTCGTAATTGTAACTCATAGGTATTTGGTAAAAATTACGAACTTAAGGTTTGACTGATGTATCGTGTAACTGAAGTTCATCGGATTTCTTTTAGTGGTCATGTGTATTATTTCACACTTTTCATTATTTAGCGTTAATTGCCAATTTTAGCACCACGTAGAAAATTTATCTATATCGCCTTGCAGTTGCTGCTGACTTCACTAACCGATAAACGACAGTATCATCCACGAACAGTCTAAGGGAGCTATTCAGATTGTCTCCTAAATCGTTTATCATCACAAGGAACAGTACGGGACCTATAACGTCAGATATCACTTATGTTTTACTCTATGACTTACCGTCAGTTACTACGAACTGTGTTCTTTCTGATAGGAAAACGTGAATCCAATCGTACAATTGGGGCGATATTCCATAAACACGAAATTTCATTAGAAGCCGCTTGTGAGGTACAGTGTCAAAAGCCTTCCGGAAATCCAGAAATATGGAATTGATTTGAGATCCCTTGTCGATGGCACTTATCACTTCATGTGAATGAAGGGCAAGCTGTGTTTCGCAAGAGCGGTACTTTCTGAATCCGTGTTGACTATTTGTTAATAGGTCGTTCTCTTCGAGGTAGTTCATAATGTTCAAAAGCTTCAAATGTTTGTAAAGCTTATGGGACTTAACTACGGGGTCATCAGTCCCTAAACTTATAAACTACTTATGAACTACTTACGAACTAGGACGGCACAAATATCCTTGCCCGAGGGGGGATTCGAACCCCCGACCGTAGTGGCCGTGCAGACCGTGACTGGAGCGCCTCAGTCCCCTCGGCCACCGCGGCCGGCTCATAATGTTCGAACAAAGTATATCTTCCAAAATCCTACCGCAAATGGACGTCAATGAGATGGGCCTGTAATTTTGGGGATCACTCCTATTGCCTTTCTTGAATATTTGAGTGACTTGGGCAACTTTCCAGTCTATGGCTACGAATCTTTCGCTGAGTGATCGGTTGTACATAATAGCTAAGTATGGAGCTATTGCATCAGCAAAGTCTGAAAGGATTCTAGTTGGTTTACAATCTGTTCCGGAATATTTGTTTTTGTTTAGTGACTTAAGTTATTTTACTGATCCAGGTACATCTGCTTCTAAATTTTACATGCTGGCAGCCGTTATTGGTTCGAATTCTAGAGTGTTTACTTCGTCTTCATTTGTAAAAGAATTTCGGAAAGCTGTGTTTAGCAATTCTGCATTAGCAGTACTGTCATCGTTAGTATTACCATTGCTATCACGTAGTGAAGGTATTGTTTGTGCTTTGCCGTTACTGTACTTCACGTACGACCAGAATTTCTTTGGATTTTCTGCCAGATTATGAGACAGGATTTCGTTGTGGAAACTACTAAAGCTTCTCGCATTCACGACAGCTCTAGATTGCGAGTTTCTGTAAAAGATTGCCAGTCTTGGGATTCTGTGTCTGTTTAAATTTTGCGTTTTTCTTTGTTTCTGTAACAGTGATCTGACCTGTTTTGTATACCATGGGGGGAGGGGCGGGGGTCAGCCACCCCTTTTATTAATTTATTTGGTATAAATATCTCGATTGTTACTTATATTATGTCTTTGAAAGTAAGCTACAATTGATCAACACTTTCATTTTTAGTTTTGAAAGACTGGAGACTATCTCTCAGGGAAGCGTGAAGCGAATTTTTATCTGCTCTTTTTAATGTATATATTTTTCGCTCATTTTTTTGTGCATTTGGTAATTTCTATATTCAGTCTCGCTACTACAACTCTATGTTCGCTAATCCCTGTATCTGTTTAGATGCTCTTTCCGAACTCAGGATTATTTGTTGCTAGGAGATCAAGGGTATTTTCGCAACCATTTACTATTCAAATGGGTTCATGAACGAAATGTTCGAAGTAGTTTACAGAAAAGCATGCATACCTAATTCGGACGATGTTTTGTATTTGCCCCCGGTTTGAATATGTATTTATGCCAACATATCGAGAGAAAATTAAAGTCGCCACCCATTTATAACAGTATACTTCGAGTATCTGTTTGAAATGTGATTCAAGCTTTCTTTGAATATTTCGGGAATTGCATCGTCTGAGTCAGGGGGCCGATAAAAGATCCAATTATTAATTTTTCCGGTTGTCAGGTATAACCTCTACCCATACCAACTCACAGGAAGTATCTGCCTCAATATCACACACACAGACACACACATGCACACATGTTTGTAAATCTATGGGACCAAACCAAACTGAGTGGTCATCAGTCCGTAGCTTACAAACTACTTAAAACTAGGTAAACTAAACGTCGGACAACACACACACCCATGCCCCGGGGAGGACTCGAACCTCCGACGGCGAGCAACCGCGCGCTCCGCAGCGAGGCGCCTTAGACCGCTAGGCTACTTCGGCGCCTCAATATTGCTGCAGGATAAACCATTTGTAACAGCAATAAACACGCCACCACCTTTTTTATTTAATCTATCCTTATCCGGCTGCCGCGTCCACAGTATGCCGCCGAGACCAAAGAAAAATTAAAAATTTGGGAAAAAATTTATTTTATGTACCTTTTTAGTTGACACAAATCTATAACTGCAACGTAAAAAGCAACTACGTATACAAATGTATGCGTATTTTTGCTAAAAAGTTTATTATGTTCGAGAAACAGATAGGGGAAAGACATTTGGGTCCTTGGGAGTCCTTATCTACACGAAATGAAGAGACATTGGATTTCGAAAAGTACGTATTATTGTTATGAAAACTAAGGAATTCGTTTCAGGCAAAATTCACATTTTTTGGATAAAATCGAAAGATGTATATGAAAGTGTTTCAAAATCCTTTTGAGAGAGTGGGGGCAAGAAGAGATGAACATAAAGAGCGTGGCGATATGAAGAGGCAGAGGGAGGAGGTGGAGATGCACCGAAAGAGGTGGAGGGGGTGGGATGTACGAGGAAGGGGTTTAATAGATGTGGAGGGGGATCCGTAGAGGAGATCCCCAGAGAGAAAAGGATGGAGGATAGGGAAGAGGGGAGCGGTGCGAGGAAATCGCCAGAGAAACGAGGACAGAGGTTTGGAGAGCAGGAAGTGTAGAATGTATATCCTAATCCCATTCACAGAGCATTGTGAAATTACTCATTATGTGTGCTTTCTATTTTCTTTGTTTCACATTCAATGTGAAACAATTCCCAGGAAAACGTGACCGGGTACAGCCCGTATTCTAAGGTAAATAAACGTTGCCTACTTACGTTGGAAAACAGTTATAAGTTTCTTTAGAAAATGTCTTTTCCTTTAGCCCGCAACAGTAATAAAATTTAATACTATGGTTCACTTATAAAGTTGTATGGAAACCCCTCTACTACAGGGCCTGCTACGAACTGGGACACAATATGTCGTTACGAACTTGTAAATGTAATGACAAGTATTTGGTGACCACTATTGGAAATTAAATGTGAAATCTTGTGATTCTTTGGATGGCTGTGACTGATGATGGGCGAGAGTGCGTGGGTTTATTGTGGTAGAGATCACATTCATTCTGGCGAGGATGGATTGGATAGGTCAAATATTAGATCATACTCCCACAAAACACAAAAATGCTTATTGAAACGTGTGAAATAAATTAGCACTTTTAAGTGTTGTTAAGTTTACACAAATTAAAACGCTGTACGGGGTGAGTGGGTTTGTAACTCTTGGCTGTTTGCAGGGATTAGAGCCTTTTCCGCCCCCTCCCCCCACCCAGTCCCCCACTCTTTTACTTTTTAACGTCGTTTTATTTCTCCCTACTCTGAAGCTGTGATCTGTTGACCACTGTGCCGTTAGTAACATGCGGTTTAGAACGTTGTCGTCGCTTCCGGAGCTATGGGAGCGGACACTGTAGCTTTCGCTACTCTAAGTTGGTTTTAGTCTTGTCGGTGAGATGATTTTAGTTCCTAGTAGAATGGTCTTTTAGCTTTCCCACATTTTTCGTTGGGTTCTGTAGCATGTACAATCCGGAGTTAAAGGGACTGATGACCTCGCTGTTTGGTCCCTCCTGTCCATCAACACACACACACAAAACGCTGTACTTGCAAGTAGTTGCTCGATTATTATTCTTGGCATTTTTAAATAGCGCCATTACTTCCCGTGGAAACCTACGCCGAATAGTAAACATTCTTAACTAGATTGTCACATAGTTCATGGAAAGCTGTCGGCACTGCAGAGCCCAGCATACGGTAACGTATGTCTCATTTAGGTATAATACTCGACGGAGATTATACACACGGAGAGTAACTTCGCGACGACTGACATGGCTTAACTCCGATGTACAACAGCAGACGGACCGCGACGAGCTCCAAGGAACACCCGACAACTTGGAACGAACTGCAGAACTGTAGCACGGATTGTCCGTGTCGGTTGGCGGCTTACTTGAACCTTCGCGTCGTTGGTGGCGTGCCGAGCTACTCGGAGGTGCGACGGCCTCCTTGCACGCGATTGTGCCGCTAATTTGGGTGCCTTCAAACATCCCGGCAGCTCAGCGTGCCGACTTATAACCTAGTATCTTCACAACACCGCAGTATTTGGTAAGCCTTGCGCTTCCGTCTTTTATGTCAATGTAACTGCAATAATTTCACTATCATTTGTAAGGCTGTTGAGTACCCATAGACCACAAACATACATATACACACTTCGGAAAAGATATAGTGTACATCCTGCTTCCTGTCCTTGTGTAGATTGTAACAGTAAGTTTATATACACTGCCGGAAATCCTGTAATCTCTAAGAGTCTTACAGTTCACCAAGATTTATTGTTGAAACAGTAGCTATGAATTGCATGGTATGATTTCTTTTATAGATCAATAGCTCAAGGGGTACTGAAGTACCAGTTGTTGATACATGCTGAAAAAACCGTATTAGTACCTGTTGTAGACGCCACGGCCGGCAATGTATGCGCTGGCTGTGGAAATCATTCTATAACACAGTTGGTGAATACTGTCTTGGGAACATTATTCCGAACCTGTTCGACCTCATTACTTAGTTCCTATAGAATTATAGGTTGAAGAGACGCACGTGTCTCATTGAGTCTCTCGCATGCATTTTCCAATTGGAACAACGAACCTCTTTCCAGTTGCATGAATGGCAATAGGACGCGACTTATAACATTTTGCACGTACGGATCTGGTCAGCGTTCTCTTCACAAACGAAGGTTACGAGAGTGGTGGTCTGTTGGACACCAGACCATAAGGTCTGGTTGGTGGTGGGGGGAGTGGACACTGTCCTGGACGAATACTTTCTACGATACAGCGCTCACCAAGTCTACTTCATGAGCGCAAGCGACCGTCGTGCAGGCATAATCTGCTTTCATCCCTAATGACTGCCGTCCAGCAAAACTCGAGCCGTTCACGTTGCTGTTACAGTCAGAGTGGAACACGGAAAAGAGTGGGGAGTGCTGGTAATTCCACTGCTAGAACAGTTCGTGTAGACACTTCTGGGTCACTAACCGTTTTATCTGAACAGTGGCAGCTGTACGAACTGCCTTGCAGTACGAAGATCTTGTCAGATGTCTGTTTTGTGGACGTCCAGAAACTCGTCTACCTGTGTCGGAATGTTCACGTCACCACTGCAACCAGCAGCAATGCACAGCTGGGTCAGTGTATCCCATTTATGTGGCAATTTTTCGAAAAGACCATCTCGCCACTCAGAAGGCTACAATTTGACCTCTGTCACATTGTATTAGTTTGCTGTAGGAAGCACCAGTGCGTCTCTGTGGCAAAGGACTTGTTTACTTCACTCGCTGAGACCAGACTAAGCCTCAAGACTATAAACATTCATTATTGAATGATACACAGAGATGGCGCTCTCGCTGCTATGTCACTACGTTATTTGTTGCCGGACGACCTTCAAATGATTATATCAGCTATCCGCCAGGAAGCTTCTGGGCAAAAACAATGTCGTCTCGGTATGGTACATATCTTACAAACCCACTGAGATCGGATGAAGGATAGAGTGACAACTGGCCAGCGGCCATTCCGCAGTGGATACATTTCCGTCGCACCATCTGGTTTGGTTAGCGCCTGCATGGGTCACCGTTCGTTCCTGCACATTGCTGTTGACAAGCGGCGTACTCTCAGCCCCTTATGAAGCCAAATGAGAAACTAATTTATTGAAAACTAGCGGCTCTGGTCACTAAAAGTAACGCCTACTGGGAATGCGGTGTGCTGTCCCTCTATATTGCATCTATTTCCAACTCCAACATGAGGATGATACGGTAACCAGTCGATAGAGTCGTGTCTTCCGATGCCTGCTGGATAGGAGTTAAGTGATAGCTGAAAAGCGATGTACATCTGTAGTAGCAGCCTCCTTCACTTACTCCGATCTTTCCGTAATGTTCTGTCATGCCTCTTTCTGTAATATATCCGTACATGAATGACACTCAAAGTTTGAGTGACACGATAACGTGTGTTCAACAAGTTAATTGCTCAGGCGCTACTACTGAAAAACAGTTGACTCGAGTCTGGTACAAATTTCAGTTGAACTTAGTGCTGAATGTTCTGTAGATGGCGAAGTCACCATCGATGAAGCCGAATCTCAGACTGGGTAAATACGAGGAAGAAAATCCGTAGTGTACTTTTTAATTAAACTATGACAGTATAATACTCAATCAGTTTAGAGGAACGACGGAGATCATGGACATGGATTATTGCTCTTTTCGAAAGCTTTTCGAGTGCTTAATCCATGCATCACCGCACTCAGCTTAGAATAATGTTTTGGTGCAATTAAGACGAAACGAGTAATAACAAACAATGGACACGTGTAGCTCTGGACTAGGGGATGTGGCCAGTAGTCGCATGTTTCACAATATTGCTTGAACATAATAATGTATCATTTCCGCAATCATCGTGAAACACTGAACTAACGTGTGAAAACCTTAAGCAGACTTATGAACTCGGCACTGAAACAGGCACTGTATGGAGAACAGGTGTTTACACATGCGAGTTTAACGCCACGAAAATACAGCTACCGTAATTAGCCGCGCTGTATTCTCTGTAGCGCTCAACACTCGCAGCCCATGCCTTCCTCCTCCCTCGACAGGGCTGGCCACTGCGGCCCCTCTAACGATTCCTCCCAGCGCTTCGCCCACACGCCCACGAATAGCCCTCATTAAATTTCGTATGCGTGCCTGATGAAACGCCCCTGTTCAATTAATTTACGGTGCACGCTTAACATAGTTTTTACTTTTTTTATTTTTGTGCCGTAAACGTGTCACGCCCTCGGGCTTTTATGGGACTTCCCACTAATGTGTTTCACCTTCAATACATTACTGCCAACAGCACAATAGGTTCTTCAGAGTACATGAGTTAAGAAAAAAAATTCTTTTTACCTATGAATGAACGAAGAAATTGTGAATGAATATTAATTTAGGCATCAAAGCATAGAGTTTACATCGTTTCTGTGCCCTACGTTTCAACAGTTGATTTTAATTATAGGAGTGTGGCTTTATGTCCGAATGGCAGTGTAGTGTTCTACATCTACATATTTACTCCGTAATCCACAACAAGTTCATGGCGCAGGATAACTCGTACCACTACTATTTCCTCTTCTGTTCCACTCCCGAATAGAATCAGGGATAAACGAATGCCTGCTGCATTGCAGTTCCTACAGTGAATAAGATGACGATAATTTTATTTTGTGTGTGTGCCTTACAGCACACTCTATAGTAAACGTACTAAGGTAGTATCCCATGAGAGTAAGTAAAAGGAGCTAATAATTAAACACCAGAACTTTAAGGAAACCATAACACCCCACAACATGTACACACACAAACACACATACACACACACACACACACAAACTCACATACAGACGCACGCGCGCGCGCCCGCGCTCGCGAACACAGACAGAGTAGCTACACACAACTTCTAATATCATGTTTCGTGCCAACTGAGATATGACAGGGAAGAATATCATACATGATACATAATGTATATGGCACTTAACTACTGAGGTTATCAGACCCTAGACTTACAAACTATTTAAACGGACCTAAGAACAACACTCACATCCATGCCAGAGGGAGGGCTCGAACCTCCAACTGGGAGCAGCCGCCCGTTCTGCAGTAAGGCGTCTTACAGCGCTCGGCCTCTCCACTGTGGCAGAGATGATACATATTTAAGAAAATGTGGCATGTAGCTAAGGCTGACTCGTCACTGGAATAAAATTGATGATCCACTCTCGTTGCAGCACATGCTGGAAAGTGATTTTGACGCTACATCAAAAGACGGGTGATCCTCTGCCCTTAGTAATAAGCCCTTTATGAGAGAGCAATGACCAGCTCCTTGGTGACTCAGAGTCAAGATAACGGTCGACCGTTCAGGCTACGGTCTTTCCCGCTCATCTCAACTGCAAGGTTCTCGGGAATGCTGCCGGATCTAATCGTGGAAGATCCACTTTATTTCGGTGAATAACTTTTCCACCCTCCTCAGTTAGTACTGATGCAATATACGGTCTGCTTTGAAAAGATAGAGGACGAGAAACGGACGAAGGGTAGCGATTTAAAGGGCGCAGGGAAAAAGTTTCAAGGGAAGTACCAGAGGAGAAAAACATTTATGACAGTCAGGATGGGTAGTAAGGGCAGTAGTGATATTATTGCTATTTTTGACAGACATGCAAAGTATTAGTTGTGTTCGTATCAGGTAACATGCAAGTTCGTTTTCATTAGACATTGCATTGTTCGTCGTAAGGCTATCAGTAGGACTCATTGAAGATGCTGCTGCGGCTGTACATCAACGATGTCTCCTGGGCCACTTGCAGCGTCTGTGTACCTGTAACACCCAGGATCGTCATAAAAGTGGTCATACAATCGGGCTCAAAGTGCGCGGAATTGTTCTGATCTATTGCAGTTAAGTGTGCTATCCGGATTCCGTGTGTTGCCAAGTGTGCATTCTCCTGGCGATGTGAAATAGTTGTCTTACTTGCATGGGTTGGCTGAGTAACTAGGTGTGTGCGTAGTTTGTAATCAATGGTTGGTTAATTGTCCGTAGTGAGAACTGATTTTTAGGAGGGTTATGTTTCCAAGTATTGTTGTGAACGTAGTATCTTAGATTAAGGATAAAGGGATGAAGGGATTGTTCGAGTATCTCCAATTCCTGTACAATGGTGTGGCGTGTTATTTTAATACCTCCGTGAGAGTATCAAGGCGGTATTGTCTGTGACGGTCCGCGTTGTGTGTGTACCGTGGAGCACTGTTTTTGACACGAAGCACTTAGGACCTGTGGGCGGCACAGGTGGAGCTGCGCAAGCCCAGACTGTGGCAGCGAGCATCATAACAAGTCTAATTAGTGTCATGTACCTGGTCGTCGTGCTTGCTTTGCGCTCCAGGTCTTTATACTTGAGAGACTCCACAGACTCCGCGCTCTGCTCGGCGGTAGGAGATATGCGGTAGGGGCAGAGCCCAGTTTTGCACCCGACGCCGTCCTTGTCGCATATGCGCGGGATGTGAGTTTTCGTCAATTGAGCTTAGTACTGACTCCTATCATTTTGCTCCCTTGGAAACCCGAGTTCCTGTTTCCTTAATTATCTGTTACTTGTATTTCTATGCCTTTTTAAAGAGCGGAGTCCTAAAATGTTTCATACTGGTCAAATGTTTCATGCGATGAAAATTTGTTGAACGACCGTTCTCAATGTAGTGATCAGTTATTGCCCACTTTATGGGCCACGGTAAGTGGCCTTGGTGCTCGTGTTCTTTGCAGCGATCTTCAAAAGTGCGGATTGTTTGACCAATATATGTTTTCCCGCTTTTCATGGGAATTCTCACACCCAAGACGTTTTAAGATGCTGATCCTCTTTGTCTGTCCCCGTTGGGCCGTATTTTAATTGGAAGTCAGAAAACTGCTGTTATATTGTATTTCGGCAGTGCTAAGCTAATGCCAGAAAACCGTCTCTCATTACCTCTCAATTAAATTTTCAAATGTTTGTTAAGCTTAAGGGACTTAACTGCGGGGTCTTCAGTCCCTAAACTTACAAACTACTTATGAACTACCTTACACTAAAGACGACACAAACATCCATGCCCGAGGGGGGATTCGAACCCCCGACCGTAGCGGCCGTGCAGACTGTGACTGGCGCGCCGCAGACCGCTCGGCCACTGCGGCCGGCCAATTAAGTTTGATGTCAGTGTATGTGTAGACTGTATGGTTAAACTGGAATGAAAGTTTCACTCTGCAACGGAGTGTGCGCTGATACGATACTTCCTGGCAGATTAAAATTGTGTGTCGGAACCGGGACTCAATCCTGGGACCTTTGCCCTTAAAAGGCAAAGCTCCCAGGTTCAAGTCCCGGTTCCAGCACACAATTTTAATCTGCCAGGAAGTTTCATATCAGCGCACACTCCGCTGCAGTGTGATAGTTTCATTCTGGAAACAACCCCTGGGCTCTGGATAAGCCATGTCTCCACCATATCCTTTCTTCCAGGAGTGCTAGTCTTGCAAGTTTCGCAGGAGAACTTCTGTGAAGTTTCGAAAGTAGGAGGCGAGGAACTGGCAGAACTGAAGTTGTGGGGCGGCACCTTAAGACGTTTCGGGATAGCTCAGTGGTAGAGCGCTTGCCCGCGAAAGGCAAAGGTCCCACGTTCAAGTCCCGGTTACGGCACACAATTTTAATCTACCAGGAAGTTTCATGGTGAAAGTACTTCCTTTATCAGCATTTTAACAAGTAATTTTGACGATTGTGAAGTGCGGTCAGTTATTCGGTTGTGAAATGTAAAACAAGTTCGCCTTGCTGAAATTAACCAGCAGTTTCTTAAGATTTATGGTGTAGGTGTAACGAATGAGGGTAAGGTGAATAAATGGTATACGCTAATTAAGGAATGACAAATGTTCATCATGAAGAAAGATCTGAACGGCCTACTGTCATTCATGAAGATTTGACACAAGAAGTTGATGATTCAATTTACCATAACAGGCTTTTCACTATTAAAAAGCTCCATTAGAAATTGGCACATCAGGAATTTCTTGCTGCAAAGCGCCATTTCTAACTGATTTAATGGTCAGGCGACAGTGTTATTTAAGGCTAGGTTCCAAAACGTGGTGGTACGAAATGATAGATGAACCTATTAATACAAATAAAGAATCCCAGAGACGGATTTACGTCTCAAATATGTCAAAGACATTATTGATAGATATGAAGCATTGAATTAAAATTTGTGGTGCGGCCGGGAATCGAACCCGGACCTCCATGCTTACTAGGCAGACGTCTCAATGTCTTCCGTCAGTCCCACCTGGTGATGGTCCCACAAGGGGCAGCAGTACTCCAGGAGAGGACGCACAAGTGTGAGGTAGCCAGTCACTTTGGTGGAGCTGTTGCATCTTAGAAACGTTCTGCCAATGAAACGTAACCTTTGGTTCGCCTTCTCCACAATATTTTCTGTGTATTCTCTCCAGTCAAAGTTGTTCGTAATTGTAGCTCCTAGGTATTTGGTAGAATTTACGACCTTAAGGTTTGACTGATTTATCGCGTAATTGAAGTTCAGCGGATTTCTTTTAGTGGTCATGTGTATTACTTGACACTTTTCTTTATTTAGTGTCAATTGCCAATTTTCGCACCATGTAGAAATTTTGTCTAAATCGCTTTGCAGTTGCTTTTGATCCTCTGTTGACTTCACTAACCGATAAACGACAGCATCATCCGCGAACAGTCTAAGGGAGCTATTCAGTTTATCTCCTAAATCGTTTATAAACACTAGGAAGAGTTGGAGACCTATAAAGCTTCCCTGTGGAACGCCAGATATCACTTCTGTTTTACTCGATGACTTTGGGAATTTCGGTATTCAGTCTCGCTACTACAACTCGATGTTCGCTAATCCCTGTTCAAAAGCAATACAAGAGATACATAAATTTACCGGCCTTCGGGGTCACAAAGTCTTTATCTACATTGAAATTAATTTCCCTCCAAAATAGTTAACCAAAGTGATTTTTTAAATGGCACATAATCTGAACTGGTCATCACGCAAAGGAGACTATCCTAGGCTCAGTTAACGATGATCTGAGCCTCCGCAAACCAGGCGTCTACGTTATTCCCTGCCGGTGTGGCAAATCATACATCTGGGAAACAGTCCGCACGGCAGAAGAGAAGTGGCGTGAACATAAGCGCCAGGCTCAATTACGCCAGAGCACTCGATCTGCCGTGCCCGACCAGTGTATAAAGACTGGCCATACCATGGAGTAAGATAGGAAAAAAGTACTCAGGCAATCCTCCTCGTTTTGGGATTGCGTTACAAAAGAGGCCATGGAAATCAGATTGAAGAATGGTTTGATTAATAAAGATAGCAGCCGCCAACTCAGTAAGGTTTGGAACTCTGTACTGTGTCTGGACAGGAAGAATCGCATCCGCAGATCAAGGTCCGAGCCCGTAGACAGCAACGCGTAGACTGCAGGCCAGAGATCGAACCCGGACGTCACTTCCCCCCACCAATACCAGCATTCGCATCGAGAGTAGCAGGAGAGGAGCGTTGGACGGGGTATCGGCAAACATATATAGGGCGCCGAGAGGAGGAACACAGCTTTCATCAGGAACCACCTGAAGATGGCAGAGCGTACCATTGCCGAAATATCGTGGAGGAATTACGATGCAACCCAGTTCGATACCCGAGAACTCTTCAACATTGAAATACGCCGGGAAATCTTCAGATCACATATCGAGTAAAACGAGTTTTTTCTCTCTTTTTAGAACTCATGTTTCTTCCTAGAGAACAGGTTTTCGGTCTCCAGAAATGTCGTAACAAAAGAACGTAAAGCATGTGACAGAACTCTGCAACAGATCGACCGTCCCCTTAGTTTTCGATGACCATTCTTGAAAACGGGAGGGACATTTACTTTTCTTCTAAATATTAGTAACAATTTGCTCATACGGTACACTGTTGCTATGCTTCTGCATACTCTTCATTGAATGTAATTCGTATTAGGGGATGGATTTGCTTTCGGCCTGAATACAGGTGAACATACCTCCACACAGTATTCCGGATGTAACGTTCGTAGATTTACTTTCTAATCGTACCCTGTGAGAGAGGGTGGCCCCCGACGAAAGAGTGGACTGTTTTCGGATTTGTGCATAACAGTTATATGAATTATGATAGAAGCAACGTTACGACTATGGAAATATCACATTTATACATCAAGATATTAATCTATGTGGATGTCGAAGTGCTTCCACTTCCATGCTACATATCTATTCTGTATCTATAAATTCTGAAAGGTCCTACAGAGAACATTTTAGACCATCCACATACTGTGCTGCATTCTTCTAGCCCAAAAATAATGGTTACAGGATGCCATGAAGTTCAAATGTTTGTAAACCTATTGGACCAAACTGCTATTGTCATCAGTCTCTCGATTGACGAACTACTTAAATTAACTTACACTAAAAACAACATACACTTCCATGCCCGAGGGAGGACTCGAACCTCCTGCGGGAACGGCCGCCCAGTCCGCAGCAAGACACAGGAGACCACGCGTCTAATATGCGCGGCTGGATATATGTAAATATGAAATTGTGTAAAGTAGATGTAATAAGAGTTGTGTGAATATAGAGAAAGCCAGTGTCTGAGTTGTTTAGAATACACACGGTTCTCAACTCAAGTGGATAGGTTATTGATATGTTAGGTCACACAAAACTTAAGCTGTTGTTTAATAGTAGGTTTTGCGAAAATCCTATTGGACCAGGGAAACAAAATAGGCGGTTTACAGATTTCCATCGATTGTTGATGTATTCCCGGTAGCTGTCAGACGGATTTGTGATGTATTGTATCTTATATTAAGATTGGGAAAACGACCTTCTGCGCAATTTTACTATGCGCACACTCACACACCCTACGCCACCATATTCCTCAGATGAAGAGATATCACTTGTTGTTAACGAAATAAATCAATGTGTATAAGAAAAACTGACACTTATCCCTTGTCGAAAATATTGTTTTGGTTTTTTAAGCTTTTAAAAAAACGGTTCAACTTGATGTTTATGCAATACGTACTGTCGTAAACGTCTAATTCATATAGTATGTTGTCTATGTACTCGGTTTCGACCACGTACAGTGACCATCTACACAGATCACTACACGAATTATAGTTGCCTGTAACATTTATACAGTAATTGCTAATGACGTGATAGGTTGACTGACAACTCCAGCTTGGAAAGGAAACTCTATAGAAATGGAAAAAATGGAGAGTGAATTTTTGCTCAAACAGGAAAAAATGACAAGAGATACAAGCAGTGAAATAAAAGATATTAATCTTCTTCATCTTAACTTGACAAAAATATACTGAGCAATATAACACTGTGCAAAGGTATACTGAAGATCGAAAAAATCTGGTCTAGGCATGCGTATGCAAACACAAAGAGAAGTAAACAGTCCGAGCACGGCACTGCGGTCGGTAACGCTCAATAACACAACAGATGTCTGCCTTAGATCGGTTACTGCTGCCACAATGGCAGATTATCACGATTTAAATGAGGTTGAACGTGGTGTTATTGTCGAAGGCATGAGAGATGGGGCACAGCATGTCAGAGGTAACGATGAGGAGGGGGTTTCCTCTTACGACCATTTCACGACTGCACTGTGAATATCGGGAATCCGGTAAAACATCAAATATCTGTCATGTTCCATGAACGGGACCAACGACGACTTAAGAGAATCGTTAAAAATGAAACCTTTCCTGGAAGGGCTGCGGATTTTTAAAGCTGCTCCACCTATTAGTCTCATCGTGCGAACCATTCAACGAGACATCATCCATATGGGCTTTCGGAACCGAATGCCCACTCGTGTACCTCGTCTAGGCCTGTCAACTCCGAGATTGGGCTGTTGATGACGTATAAATATCGTCTGGTGTGACGAATCTCGTTTCTAAATGTGTCTAGCGTGTACGGAAATGGAGACAACTTCATGAATCCATACACCCTGCATGTCAGCACAGGAAGGTTCAAGCTGGTGGAGGCGATGTAAATGTGTGTGGGAAGTGCAGTTGGAGTGATATGGGTTCCGTGATAGGTCTAAATACGTCTCTGGCAGGCGACACGCACGTACGCTTCCTTGCTGATAATCTGCATCCACTTATGTTCATTGCGTATTTCGACTAACTTGGGCCATTCCAGCGGGACAATGCGACATGCCACACGCCCAGATTGGTACATGGTGGCCGAGGGGACTAAGGCGCTCCAGTCACGGTCTTCACGGCCACTACGGTCGGGGGTTCAAATCCCCCCTCGGGCATGGATATTTGTGCCGTCCTAGTTCGTAAGTAGTTCATAAGTAGTTTGTAAGTTTAGGGACTGATGACCCCGTAGTTAAGTCCCATAAACTATACAAACATTTGAATTTTTGGTACATAGAGGCTGCAAGAACACAACCTGATTTTAAATATCTCCGATTGACACAAAACTCCCCAGACACGAACATCATTGAACATTTCAGGATCACCTTGAAACGTGCTGTAAAGAAGAGATTTCCACGTTCTAGTACTCTTACGGATTATGGACAGACATGTAGGATGCAATACTTCAGACATTATTCGAGCTTATGCCACGTTGTGTTGTGGCATTTCTTTGTGATCATGAATTTCCCGACGTCTGCTGCTCCTGTAAGATGGACAAACGATCTGCAACACATGAAAATTTGTGCCGGACCGGGACTCGAACCCGGATCTCCCGCTTTTCGCGAGCGGTCGCCTTAACCACTGGCCGTGCACGCTCCCCGGCCAGACCCAAACTTCCATGTGTTGCACTTGCCTCTTTCCCTCAAATGCTTTCACACGTTATAGTGTGAGTCCCGCAAGAGGGAGAGACACAATCCTACCACCGTAAGCTTGAGAGGCGTTAATGTTTATTATTGTGTCTGTTCCAAGGGAACAGCGTGCAAGTAACAGCATGAACGGGTGGCCGACTGGTTAAGGCGACTGCTCGCGAAAAGCGGGAGACCCGGGTTCGAGTCCCGGTCCGGCACAAATTTCCATGTGTTGCAGATCGTTTGTCCATCTTACAGGAGCAGCAGACGTCTGGAAATTTCGTGATTTGCGAGGCATATACATGGATATATATATCTCTGCTGCGGATCACCGCCAATGTCTGTTCCCTTGGAACAGACATCATAATAAACAAGTCTACACGGTAGTGTACATGACTCCTATTCCATTAACACACATTCAATTTTCCCCCAACTTACTTGAGAGAAGTGTCGCAATGTTTTCTTTGCAAAGACAAAACAGTTTCTTTGTATACACAGGAGGTTGGCAAAATAATATTAACTCCATGCTGTATGCTACATTTTCTTACAAGTCGACGTCTCTGTGTACATGTTGACACTGAGAGGCGACAGCAGCGCACAATTAACGTAGGAAGTCTTGAATATTACCTTGCAGTATATTACACTTCTGTTCTGCAGAGGGCAAGATATACGATCTGTGAAATGCAAGCTGTCTCAGAATTTCAAAGAGGCCAACTAGAATGTGCCAGTTAGCGGGAGTAACTGTAACGAAAGCGGCTGGACTGTTCCAAGTCTTTCTGGCGACAGTATCGTCGGTAATGAGACCGAGCACATCTACATAAATACTCTGCAAATCACACGGAGGTGTATGGAAGAGGGTTCATGGAACCTCTTTTATGAAAGTTCTCTACAGTTCCATTATATAATAGCACGCGGGAGAAAGGAACACCTGAATCTGATTTCTCTTATATTGTGATGACTATTAAGTCTCCCTATGTACGTGGGTGCCAACAAAATGTGTTCGCATAAGGTAGAGAAAGTTGGTGAAATAAATTCAGTAAATAAATTTCACTGCAACGAATAACGCCTTTCTTTTAATAATATCCAAACCAGCACGTGCATAATTTTCATGACACTTTCTCCCCTCTATAGCTATAATATAAAACGAACTGGCCTTCCCTGAACTTTCTCTGCATCGTCCGTAAGTCCCACTTGGTGGGGACCCCACAATACTCCAAAATAAGACGCACAAGTGTACTGTAGGCAGTTTCTTTAGTAGAACTGCTGCATCTTCTAAGTGTTCTGCCAATGAAACATAGCCTTTGGTTAACCTAGCCTGGAATATTTTCTTTGTGTTCTTTCCAATTAAAGTTGATCGTAATTTTTATTCCTAGTTATTTAGAAGAATCTATGACCCGTACATTTACCTTATTTATCGTGTAAACGAAGTTTAACGGATATCTGTTAGTGCATATATGGATGATTTCACACATAGAAATTTTCCAGCTTGCAGATATACCTGAGTAGATCGTCTTGCAGCTACTTTCGATCTTCTGGTGACTTTTTCTAACCGATAACTGGCAGCATTATCAACGAATAGTCTATGGGAGCTGCTCAGATTGTCTCCTAAATATTTTATAAAGATAAGGAACAGTAAGGGCCCTATTAACATTTCCATGGAGAACACCAGATATCACTTCTGTTTTACTCCATGACTTTCCGTCAATTGTACTTTGTTCTTTCTGAAAGGAAATGACGAATCCAATGGCACAACTGTAGCGATATTCGATGAATACGCAATTTGATTAAAAGAAGCTTATGAGGTACAGTGTCAAAATACTTCCGAAAATCTATAAATATGGAATCGATTTGAAACTCCTTGGCGATAGCAGACATCATATCACGCGAATAAAGAGCTAGTAGTGTTTCATAAGAAACATACTTTTCTAATCCTTGTTTACTATGGATCAATACGTCTTCTTCGATATATATATATATATATATATATATATATATATATATATATATATATGAAAGTGTATGTTCTAAAATCTCGCAAGAAACCGAAATCAACTTTGCGGATCATTCCCATTGTCTTTCTTGAATATTGGAGTGATTTGTTGAATCTTTCAGTCTTTAGATACGGATCTTACACTGAGCGCTCGGTTGTATATAAAGCTAGGTATGGAGCTATTGCATCAGCATATCTGAAAGGAATTTAAATGGTATACAATCTGTGCTGGGAGACTAGCTTTCGTTAAGTGTTTCAAGTTGCTTTAATATTCCACGGATATCTACTTTCAAATTACTCATGCTGTTAGCTTTTATTGATACGAATTGAGTAGTATTTGCTTCTTCCTCGTTGTTGCAAGAATTCGGAAGGCTGCGTATAACAATTCTACATTAGCAGAATAGTCATCAGTAGCACAACCATTCGTATCGCGCAGTGAAGGAACTGATTGTGTTTTGCCGCTATTATCCTTTACATACGACCAGAATATCTTAGGATTTTCTATCAAATTTGTGAATTGGTTTCGTTGTGGAAACTGTTACCAGCTTTTCTTCTTGAAGTTCGAGCTAAATTTCCATTTTCTGTAAAATATTTGGCAGTCTTGGAACTTTGTGTCTGTTTAAATTTTGTAGGGTTTTTGTTTGCTTTTGCAAGTGATCTATCCTGTTTTGCGTACTACGGCTGGTCAGACGCGTCGTTTGTTATTACGTTTCGTTTAATTCTGTCAGTAGCTTTCGTTATTATTTCTTTGAATGTAAGCCAACAATGAACTACACACACATTGTTAGTTTCAAAGGAAGAAACATTGTAAAATATTATTGGCGTAGAGGACTGATGGGCGGAATCCGAAATTAACTTACAATGGCCGACGAACATTAAGATAGATTTCGTCCAGACAATGTAAATCTACCCCGGCAAAATCTACTGCAAAACGTAGAACTCAATGAGTAATATTGCTTCGATAGAAACAGTAAGGCTGAAGCTTAACATTCATGGGAAGTCTGGAGTTGTTAAACCCGTTGTGATGGAACAGAAAGCAGTGGTGCAAAGCATGCAGCCATATAATCCAGACACCTGATGACATGAAAAATTTTGTATGATCCGATGTATCATCTCTCATATTGATTCCTCCAAACAAGCATGTTATGCATCTTAAAGCCGAAAAGAAGCTTACAATACGACATTCCCACTTCTTACCGTCAACCATAGGGGTCTTCCGTCATGATTTGGGCATTTATTGTGGCATCCGAGTGTTTCTTTCATAACCTTTATTGGTGGGAAAACTTTGGATGAATTTATTATCCTGGACAGCTAACAAACAATGTTGCTAACAAACACTGCCATATTCCAAAATAATAATGCACCCACAAACACAGCTAAACTAGTTGAGGCTTCCTTTGAACAGCATCAGAAAATTAGCGTACATCTCCCATGGTCAGCAAAACTGCGTTCCCTGAACATAATTGAATCGTTGTGTGGCGTTCTAGAGAGTGAGAAATAAATATACAACTCCAACATTGTTAAAATTTATAACGGAAGTTTGGGTACAAGAGTGGATAACGTTCTGTCTGGTATTATAAAGAACCGGTACGAATTTGTTCCTGAACGAGTTGCAGCTGTTCTCAAAGGCAATGGTAATCCAACTACTTACTACCATATTGTGTCTGTGCTAGGTGTTCGTATTATTTTGTCCAGTCCCTGTTTTTAGTGGGTGGGGTAGGAGATATTTTTGAAGAGACAGAGGAAATGGTTGCTCGATTACCTACAGAGCATTTGTGTGACTTACAGTCACGTAGCCGGCCGCGGTGGCCGAGGAGACTGAGGCGCTTCAGTCATGGTCTGCACGGCCACTACGGTCGGGGGTTCGAACCTCCCCTCGGGCATGGATATTTGTGCCGTCTTTAGTATAAGGTAGTTCATAAAGTAGTTTGTAAGTTTAGGGACTAATGACCCCGTAGTTACGTCCCATAAGCTTAACAAACATTTGAACAGTCACGTACGCATGTGTTTCTTGCACGATGGAACGCACGAACTCGTCAAAGCTTTAACGCGATTCAGTGTCAGTTTAACTACTTGTATTACATGAATTGTTAAAAATACATACACTGACTGGAGCACTTCAGAATGTATATTGCATGCAAAAGTGTGAAAATTTTGATCAATGTTAAATAATACAGTTGATTGTTATATAAGGAACTCATAGTTCGATGGGGGCGATCTATAATTGTTTAATAATGATTTTGCAACCAAGATCGCATTTTTCCCGATTAACAGTTAGTGTTATACTGGACTTCAATTAACATTGAGCTTAGACTTTGAAGTATCTCGCTTCAGAACCATTAGAAGATGGATGTATATATTTTATTTGTGACTAATAATTTTATGTTTGGTGATGCGTCAACCTGGATGTACTCTTTTAGTATATAAAAAATGTCGTGAAGTTATGTAAATTACGACAGGTCTGAAGATGGCGTCGCGCACGCCGAAACCGGTAACATAATAAATGAAAAATGCGATCTTGGCTGCAAAATCATTATTAAACAGTTGATTGTAATTTGGTTCCATAATGGTGATTGTGCCAGTTCATCACAATATTGCAATAAAATAACAAGTTTCCCTTTGGTGGACGATATGAAATATTTATTTTAGAAAAAGATTACATATAATTTCGTTCCCATGATGGAAAATCGTCAGTGCATATTGTAAGTCAGGCCTCTTGTGTCTGGGGTTCGAATCCCCCTCGGGCATGGATGTTTTTGCCGTCTGTAGTATAAGGTAGTTCATAAGTAGTTAGTAAGTTTAGGGACTGATGACCCCGCAGTTAAGTCCCTCAAGCTTAACAAACATTTGAACATTGTAAGCCGTGATGACTCATTTACTCTGCATAAAACATTTAATGCCATATCCATAAAAAAACTACAAAGGTCTTCCTGGTACACGTCACAAGGTTAAAATGAAGTAGCTCAACCGAACGAAATAAATATTTCATTTCGCTCACCAAGCGGAAACTTCTTATTTTATAATATAGCTGAGTTGTTGAGCAGACGAAGTTTACTTGTGTTTGTGTCATCCTCACAAGAAATTAGAGCGGACCGTCATGTACATGTTCAGAAGTTTGAAGTGTATACTTTGCCGAGGCTTGTCTTGGGCCTAATGGATCGCGCGTAAAGTGGATATGAGAGACTCTACACTAAGCTCCGGCCGCCGGGCTCAAAATTTTGCAGAGCGTCACATGGCCTGCTGCCGACCAACGACCGTTCACTTTTCTCGTTAGTTTTTCTGAATATTCTAATCGTAATTAGACGATATTTTATGACTACTGCAAAATTCATGTATTTAAAACTTTAAATCTTGGTACGAAGGTAACGTGTTCACAGGAGCCTGTCTCAAATAGCACGTAATAAGAGCTTGAATCGAAGTTTCAGTCTTCGTTAAAAGGTGTTTGGTGGCAATCGTAATTAGATTATTTTTTACAGTTGCAAAAAATGTTCATTTATCCTATACAAACTAAAGCATCGGTGGCCCGATATATTTCCTGCGATATACTGCTTTACAAATCGATACAGATAAATGCATCTGGACTGTTTTCTTTGATTCTTTACTGCTTGTATCTATGTTTTGTAATTCTACTTTACAGTCAGTATCTATCGTCAGGGAAAAACTGTTAAACAATTAAAGCTACAAGAACATGACCTAGTACGATCGCACCTTATGACGAAGAACTGCATAGAAGCACAATTTATTCCTCTTGTAGTATTACGTTCAAATACACTAATCTGACATTTCTGAACTCTAGAAAAATACTCATAGGCTGATAGACATAACACCTAAAATTAAGCTCTGACGCCGTACGGTGCTGCTATCTACTCCCAAACGAAGAGTGTCGTGTATTTCTGAAGTACTTTAACACGACCGTGTATGTCAGTCAAATAAGTATTTCACGTTTTAATATTATCCAATTCATTTTCTCTCCTTTTCGCTTCATTTTTTAGTTCACCATTTATTTAGTAAGTCTGGTAATCAGCAAGTTCAGCAAGACACCACTTTGCTTATCGTCAGTTAATTATTACTAGGAAATTAATTGCCACAAACACTAAAATTGCTGTGTTTGTACAGCCACCCGAAAAACTCTTTATAGTAAAATTACACTACTAGCCACTAAAATTGCTACACCAAGAAGAAATGCAGATGATAAACGAGTAATCATTGGAAAAAATAAATTATACTAGAACTGGCATGCGATTACATTTTCACGCAATTTCGGTGCACCAGTCCTTAGAAATCAGTACCCAGATCCACCACCTCTGGCGGTAATAACTGCCTTGATACGCCTGGACATTGAGTCAAACGAAGCTTGGATGGCGTATATAGGGACAGATGCCCATGCAGCTTCAACATGATATCAACAGTTCATGAAGAGTAGTGGCTGGTATATTGTGACGAGCCAGTTGCTCAGACACCATTGACCAGACGGTTTCAATTGGTGAGACATCTGGAGAATGTGTTGGCCAGGGCAGCAGTCGAACATTTTCCGTACAGGACCTGCAGCATGCGATCGTGCATTATCCTGCTGAAATGTAGGGTTTCGCAGGGATCGAACGAAGGGTAGCACCACGGGTCGTAACACATCTGAAATGTAGTGGCCACTGTTCAAAGTGCCGTCGATGCGAACAAGAGGTAACCGAGACGTGAACCAATGGCACCCCATACTATCACGCCGGATGATACGCCAGTATGGCGATGACGAACACACGCTTCCAATGTGCGTTCACCGCGATGTCGCCAAACACGGATGCGACCATCATGATGCTGTAAACATAACCTGGATTCATCCGAAAAAATGACGTTTTGCGATTCGTGCACCCAGGTTCGTCGTTGCTTACACCATCGCAAGCGCTCCTGTCTGTGATGCAGCGTCAAGTGTAACCTCAGCCATGGTCTCCGAGCTGATAGTCCATGCTGCTGCAAACGTCGTCGAACTCTTCGTGCAGATGGTTGTTGTCTTGCAAACGTCCCCATGTGTTGACTCAGGGATCGAGACTTGGCTGCACGATCCGTTACAGCCATGCGAATAAGATGCCTGCCATCTCGACTGCTAGTGATAAGAGGCCGTTGGGATCCAGCACTGCGTTCCGTATTTCCCTCCTGAGCCCACCGATTGCATATTCTGCTAACAGTTAGTGGATCGCGACCAACGCGAGCAGCAATGTCGCGTTACGATAAACCGCAATCGCGATAGGCTACAATGCGACTTTTATCCAAGTCGGAAACGTGATGGTACGCATTTCTCCTCTTTACACGAGGCATCACAACAACGTTTCACCAGCCAAAGTCGGTCAACTGCTGTTTGTGTATGAGAAATTGGTTGGAAACTTTCCTCGTGTCATCACGTTCCTGGTGTCTCCCACTGGTGCCAACCTTGTGTGAATGCTCTGAAAAGCTAACCATTTGCATATCACAGCATCTTCTTCCTGTTGGTTAAATTTCGCGTCTGTAACCCGTGATCTTCGTGGTGTAGAAATTTTAAAGGCCAGGATATATATATATATATATATATATATATATATATATATATATATATATTACCGTCGTTTAAGCTATCGGATCTAGGAACTACGGAAGCACATGTCGCACAGAAAGTTGTATTTATTTCACAAAGTCAAAATTCAATGACCGTAGGTAATATATCCATCGGGCATTTAGCGCACAGTTAAATTTCCGCCCTATTCAATACCGAAGTGGCAAAAAAATTAAAGATGATGTTGCCGGAATTACAAATATAGAGAGGTGAAACTGTAATAAATAAAACATTGCAGTACTGGGTAATTTCACTAAAATGCTAGGTTCCAGAGGTGAAAAATCCTAAAGGAAATCTATGGTGATTGAGCTAGACCCTTTCTTCCTTCCTCTCCTGTTTCTACTTTACAGTAACCTATGTGTGGTTTAAAACGAATCGTCTACTTACATAGTAGTATTTTACTGAGTAAAAGGTATTAGTCAGATTAAGAGAAAGTCTCTATTTTGTAAACTTAATGGACCAACCTGGTATGGAAATCAGTCCGTAGACTTACAAACCACTTAAACAAACTTGCGCTAAAGACAACAAAACACCCATACCCGAAGAAGGACTCGAACGTCCGTAGCATGTCGCAGTAGACCACGCGGCCATTCCACGCGGCCTATTACAGCTTCCTTTGGAGTAGAGTTACATTAAAAGATAACATAAATGAGCACCGTTACTCTCTCTCTCTCTCTCTCTCTCTCTCTCTCTCTCTCTCTCTCTCTCTCTCTCTCTCTCTCCGCGCGCGCGCGCGCTTTCTCTTTCACTCCCACACACAGTCCTCTCTCGGGCGTTCGTGTGTGTGTTATCTTTATATGTTAGTTTAAGTAGTTTGTAAGCCTAGGGACTGAAAACAACAGCAGTTAAGTCCCTTAGATTTACAAACGTTTGTATATTTGAACACACACACACACACACACACACACACACACACACACACACACACAGCATTGTGCTTCCATCTACTGGCAGGTACTCCATATCAGCGATCTCAAAAGTCATTAGAGATCGTGAGAGAGCAGAATGGGATGCACCGCAGAACTCACGGACTTCGAACGATGTTAGGTGACTGGGTGTCATTTGCGTCAGGTGTCTGTACACGAGATTTCCACACTCGTAAACATCGCTAGGTACACTGTTAACGACGTGATCGTGAAGTGAAAACAGGTAGGGACACGCGAGAGGTTACTGCTTGTAACGTCTTATTAATACAGCATTCGGATACTGCAGATAATAGTACTTGAAATAACGAGGTGTCATAAATATAATTGAAGGAGCATCACGGAAATATTTTGGAGGAATGTTGGGCGTACAAGTGTTATTTAATTTCCATTCCCCATATTTATTTGCAATCTATTGGAGCACATCCAGTCTCTCCCATTCCTTAAAAAACAAATAAGTATGTTTGCATGTAGAAGTGTGTATGAAGTAGCAAACAGATTTCTGCTAGTAGACGCCAAGATCAAGTAGTGCCAACGTAAATCTTAGTACTCCTCTGGATCAAAGATGTGACGATAGGCAGTCACCTGTTTGCTCAGAGTGGCGAATCTGTCGACCAATTGTTGGTAGGACCTCCTCCCCAAATTCGCATGAGTTCCGTTAGCGGAAGCTCACCATTATTGCTGGAAACGGAGTGGTTGTTTAGGAGGCGGAGATTTCGGGCCATTTCACTCGGAGCCTCCGGCTACCTCCGGTTGGACATGTCGAATTGAGCAGCCGCCATTTTGGAGTTGAATCTCCCCGTATTTGTTTGACCTGGCAGTGGATTTTGCGTAGAACGAAAACAAGCTGTTTCCAGGCATCAGTTCTACGAACACAAACCACGACAGAAGTTGTCTAACACGAGTTTGTTATAATAAAAGCTGTCTAAATGTACCATTATTCATAAAAGTTTCACGATGGCCATATAATGTTCATGAAGTATAAATATTTAGATAGCATGATGCAGAAGACAGTGTAGCGCACCCTGTAGAGTAGTCGATGGCGGAGTGGAAGGTCCTGTGTTCGATTCATCACAACTACTAACGTTTTAATTCTCCATATATGTTTAAAATTTATGTTTCTTTCACAATTCTACTAAGAAAGTTATTATTATTATTTGAGGTAATAAATTAATAGTCTTATTAAAGATGTACCTGTACCTTTTATCAATGGGTGTTCTTTACAGCTTTCTGTCAAAAACTCGCGAATCTGTTAATGTATACACAGTGTCCTCATATGAATTTGTGCCTTTTCTGTGAAATCAATTAGAAGCTAGTGAACACATAGTAATGTGATAACCGCGTAAATAGAGACAAGCGTCTATACATACCATCACAAGATTAAAACCGAAAGTATCAAAATCCATCTAGTTTAGACCTGTTGCGTTGCCAAACAATCTGTCCACAACAATTACTCAAAAATTGTAAATAAGCAGCAAAGAACGAGTGGTGTTAGTGTTGTGTTTTATTGTTTCTTGTCGTTTTTCCTGTGCAAGTTATAGCGTAAATTTTCTAAGGAAGGCGTAGCGGCTACCTCTGCATGTCATCCACAATTAAGAAATGTTCAAATGTTTGTATAGTCTATGGGACTTAACTACGGGGTCATCAGTCCCTAAACTTACAAACTACTTATTAACTACTTACGAACTAGGACGGCACAAATATCCATGCCCGAGGGGGGATTCGAACCCCCGACCGTAGTGGCCGTGCATACCGTGACTGAAGCGCCTCAGTCCCCGCGGCCACTGCGGCCGGCAATTAAGAATGATTGCACTATGGAAATAGTGTCAAAGAATTGTCTATTTTTTTCGGCGTTGTGCAGCGTCAAGATAAATATATCAGCCAGTCTCATGACCTAAGATTAAGAGTTCCGGGCAACATCAGTGAGTCCACTGTATTCACCGTAGGTACTAGGGAAATATGGTCCCACTACAACGAGGCAATAAGAAGAAAAAAGGCATATCTGGTAATGTTTGTCAATATTTATACAAATAGTAGTATGTTCTTAAAACAAAGTTCACCATACACACGTACAACACGAAAGCATACAGGCCGACCACGTCTGTTAACTGACAGAGGCAGCTGACTGTTGAAGAGAACGAAAAAAAAAAAAAAAACGTTAATTTTCATAGCAAGGAAGTTGTATTACGCTTCCTCTCAATACTGTATGTATAAGACATAAATTGATGGTTCACGACAATCGCATTATTCGACAGGAATACATTTCCCACAAGCCGATCGCATCGACATCATTCCACAATAGTAATATGTTTCTTAATTTAGAAACAAGACAATTTCACAATTCCGACCAAACTTTTTCTACACCAGACTGGGAAACAGGTGAAAAAATGGAATACCAACCACAGTATCGTGACTTACGCGAAATCCATTTATGTTCATGTTTCAAGAACTCCGATCTGAACTGAATGGTGTCAAGAGTGATAAATGTAGGATTGTCGGAATAAAAGCATATCTTAAAGCTTACATCTTAGCATCATCTGCGGACATGAATTGCTTACAAAATTCAGGATGTTTCATAGATAGTTCTATAAATAGCACATTTAGTGAATGCATCCCATTAAAATGATTACGCGGTTATTATAAGAAAACAAGTGCATTATCACAAATGCAAAACAAGAATTTATTTTGATACAAAGTGCAGCAGGTGTTACATCAAGCATAAAATCGGATATGACGAAAATGAACTAGTCTTGAAGAAATTGGTCGGGGAGATCCCTCATGCAGCAATATCGGATGAAGAACGAACAAAACTGTTTGGTGTGTTAAACTCATCCGTAGAGCTACCATGGTAGCGCATATGAACGCTATGAATTTCCTCTTTTACCGCTCTCGTCACGACATAGTTTGTCTATAAAAATGTCCATTCAGCTCGAGATGCTAGATTCGTTATATTGGCTTTCCATTGATAATAGGAAGGAGAATCCACTGAACAACGTTAGTGCCTTCGATGATTGTGAAATACGGAATCCGAAAGTATTTCTGAATTCTGAGTATCATCCATATGATGATCTGCATCTGGATTCGACTAATGATAACGACAGGAGTCTCTGTTTCGTTCGTCACAATGAAATGAGCTGCATGTTGGGTTGTCAGAAGTTTATACTATTAGCATCCATTGTCGTTATTAACTATTCCCACCAGAACGAACGCGTGAAGTTCGGTGCGGTGGATATTTAAATTGATATTGAGACTGAGAACGACATATTAACCCATGGTGAAAAAGGATTCAGAAAGTACTTGTCTTGTGAAACACATATAATTCTTTAATCAGGTGAAGTAATGAGTGTTGTGGACAAGGGAACTCAAATCGATTCAAATGTTCAAATGTTTGTAGAGCTTATGGGACTTAACTACGGGGTCATCAGCCCCTAAACTTACAAACTACTTATGAACTAGCTAATACTAAGGACGTCACAAATATCCATTCTTTAGGGGGGATTCGAATCCCCGACCGTAGTGGCCGTGCAGAACGTGACTGGCGTGCAGCAGACCACTCGGCCACCGCGGTCGGCTCAAATCGATTCCATATTTCTAGATTTACGGACGGGATTTCGCTCTGTACTTTACAAGCGGTTTCTAATTCCGTGAATATGGAATACCGCCACATTTGTGAGATCGGATTAGAGATTCCCGGTCTGAAAGGACACAGTATGTAGTAATCGACGGTAAGTCATCGAATAAAACAGAAGTAATATCTGGCGTTACCCAAGGAAGTGTCATAGGAACCCCACTGTTTCTTATTTTTATAAATGATTTAGGAGACAATCTGAGCAGCTATCTTAGACTGTTCGCAGTCAATTCTGTCATTTAGTAAAAACACCAGAAGATCAAAGACAGCTGTAAAGCGATTTAGGTAAGATTTCTGAATGGTGCAAAGACTGGCAATTGACCCTAAATAACGATGAGTGTGAAGTCATCCGTATGAGCTCTAAAAGAAATCCGTCATATTTCATTTACACGATAAATCAGCCAAATCTCTAGGCCGTATATTGAACTCAATACCAAGGAATTACAAATACGGACAACCGTAATTGGAAAGAACTCACAGAAAATATCGTAGATAAAACGAATAAGGTGCTATGTTTCATTCGCAGAAAACTTGAAATATACAATAGTTCTACTAAATAAACTGCCTACACTACATTTCTGCATCCTATTTTGGAGTCTTGCTGTGCACTGTGGGATCCCCACAGAATGCGACTGTCGGAGGACAGAGACTGGGAGCTCGTTCTTATTATCCCGATACAGGGGAGAGAGTGTACGGAAGTGATCCGTGGTCTAAGGTGGAAATCAATTGTTACAGCTAGATCTATTTGTGAAACTTCCTCGTAAAATGTTTAAATGTTTGTAAAGCCATGGCCGGCCGCGGTGGCCGAGGGGACTGAGGCGCTCCAGTCACAGTCTGCAGGGCCACTACGGTCGGGGGTTCGAATCCCCCCTCGGGCATGGATATTTGTGCCGTCCTTAGTCTTAGCTAGTTCATAAGTAGTTTGTAAGCATAGGGACTAATGACCCCGTAGATAAGATCCATAAGTTCTACAAACATTTCAACATTTGATTTGTAAAGCCATGGGACCAAACTGCAATGGTCATCGATCCCTGTATTCACAAAATAGTTAAACAACCTTATGCTGAAGACAACACACACACCTAAGCCTGAGGAAGGACTCGAACCCCCAACGGGGATACCCGAGGAAATTCCTTTCACCATCTTTCACTTCCAACGCGAACACTTTTTTTAGTACTCACCTACATTGACAGACATGATGATAATAATAAAATACGAGAAATCAGTACTAAAACAGAAATAAATAGTTTTTCCATTTTCACGCGTGCTATGAGAGTATGGAACAGTAGAGAAATATCTTAAAAGCAGTTTGATGAACCTTCTGCGTGCACTTAAATGTGATTTGCAGAGTATTTATGTAGATGTAGATAGCAGGAAATATTCCCTATTTTACAACGGCCTAGTCCCTCTTACTGCATGGCCTCCTAATACATTAGAATCCCCGTACAGGAATTCTGCTGCCTGTAATATTTTTGTTGTAGAAACTATCAATTTCATTCTCTACCATTAAATAAAAATAATAAAGAATTAATTATTTTAACTAATAGCCCTTTGTGTCTAAATTATTTCTACAAACCTAATTACTATATGATTATGCTATTGTAGAAAGTAGGTAACCAACCATTGTGGTGTGCGGTCGCAAGAGCAAGACGAGGACATTGTGCGCGATTAGATATGGAGCTAGCTAACGTCTCAGCCACTGAGACTGCTGGCTCGCATACGTGTTACCAGAGAAACGTAGCCAACACCTCTAGCATTCTCGAGACTGTTACGTGAGCTGCTACCCTGCATAAGTGTACGTGTTACTTAGAGCGTGGCTTCACAGATGTCTCTACCACACGTGCAGCATTATAGAGAGTGATAGGTGATAGATGACATATGTAGCGAGTGGCATCCTACAGTGGCTCCACCGCTGGCGAGAATTTATTTTACAGAATGCAATAAAAAGTTTACATGAAGACATGGATACTTGGACTATGCGGCTTACGCCTAGAAACGTTTTGTGGGTACTGCATACGCTCCTGACAGTGAGCGTGGCTTGCACTTCCTAACATTGGCTCATTTTAATGGAATGCTAAATGCTGTTGCACGAATGGTGACTACAACCAAAATGTTAACCATGAGAGCAATATAGTATATATTAATAAAGCACTTTAGACATAAAGGACTCTGTCAATTCATATACTCACTTTCCCATCCCACTCCAAATCAACAGATACTGTCTCGAACAGAAACATACAGGCCAATGATGAAGTGCTGTACATCTTAATATTGATTGCTCCTCTGCTTCTTGCATATTATCCCATAATGTTCGAATACAGCATTAGTAGTTAGCTTCTTGATGCTGTCGCGTCGTTCAAATATCTAGGCGTAACATTGCAGAGCGATATGAAATGGAACGAGCATGTAAGGACAGTTGTGAGTAAGGCGGACAGCCGACTTCGGTTTATTGGGAGAATTGTGGGAATATGTACTTCACTACTTCACCTGTATAAAACGCTTGTACGACCACGTCTTGAATATTGCTCAAGTGTTTGGGACCCGCAGCAGATCAGTTTAAAGAAAGACATAGAGGCGGTTCAGAGGCGAGCAGCTAGATTTGTTACCGGTAGGTTCGACCAATGCGCGAGGGTCACGGAAATGCTCCGGCAACTCAATTGGGGATCGCTGGAAGAAAGACGACGTCCTTTTCGTGAATTTCCGTTAAGTAAATTTAGAGGGCCGGAATTTGAAGCTGAGTGTAGTACGATCTTGTTGCCGCTTACTTACATTTCGCGTAAAGATCACAAAGACAAGATAAGAGAAATTAGGGTTCGTACGGAGGCATATACGCATTCTTTTTTTCCTCGTTCAATTTGGGAGTGGAATAAGTTCAAATGTTTGTTAAGCTTATGGGACTTAACTACGGGGTCACCAGTCCCTAAACTTACAAACTACTTATGAACTACTTACGAACTAGGACGGCACAAATATCCATACCCAAGGGGGGATTCGAACCCCCGACCGCAGTGGCCGTGCAGACCGTGACTGGAGCGCCTCAATCCCCTCACCCACCGCGGCCGGCTGTGGAACAGGAAAGGAAATGCCTAGTAGTGGTACAGTGTACCCTCCGCCACGCACCTTAAGGTGAATTGCGGAGTATGTATGTAGATGTAGATGTAGATACAAAACATCAATCGTCTAATTTACCATAATCTTAAACTCAGCACATTTTTTACAAAGATAATCAATTTTTCATGCCTAAGAAAGCATTACTACGATGGCATACACGTCAGTGATGAAGTGTTATACGTCTTAATTTTGATTGCTCTGCATCTTACATAACAGTCTCATATAATGAGTAGTGGCTGCTAGATACAAAAAATCCTTCATCTAATTTACCATGATGATAACACCCTCACTCGATTACTCATTATCATTATACATTATCGCATAAGCAGTATTGACCTCCAAGTCAACAGAAATTTACGCCCAGCCTATGCTCAGATCCTAGGGTTGTTGCTGCCAGGCAGGAGAGCCGGCCGAGGCAGGGAGTGGGGCGGTGCGCTGCGTACGCACAGATAAGGAGTCGGCTCGCTATCACACGCAAGACGCTGCAGTTGCACCACACACGTGCGTGCACTGTCAGCTTTCTCGATACTGCTATTGTTCGTGTGAGCGCACAACGTACTGCTTTCTCACGCGGGGGACTCGTGCTTAGCACTCACTCGCTGTTGTTGCTTTCTCGGTAATCTGTGGTTGTGACAAACTTGTGCAGAGCACAGTGAACACCACCTATGATCCTCTCTCACGCGTGTAGCTACAGTTTGCCATTTTTAACGCTGACAACAGCCACACACAACAAGTTCCAGTTTTGTTTTCAATAATTCAGATTTATTTCCCACACAGAACTCGATACAAGTACCTCACAGTGTGCTGTGCCTCAACATTTTCTGTCCGAGACACATCAATATGAAACGTCATCAGTCCGCTACGGTTAAAGATAGTGTTGGAAAACGCTCTCGTGCAGAGGAAACACCTTTCTTTCTTTCTCCTCAGCCCTTTTCCCGCATAGGCAGAGTCGGCTTTGTTATTGCAGCTTTGGCATGTTAGTATTGACGGGGTGGCCGATGCCCTTCCTGCCGTCATCCCCTGCCCCCCGGGAGAAAATGTGTACCCCAAATGTCTGCGTATAGTGTGATATGTGTGAAGTGTTATGAAATTTTTGAGAATCGTGTAACTGAGTTGGAACTTGGGGACCAGCCCGGCATTCACCTAGGGGGATGTGGAAAACCGCCTAAAAACCACATCCAGGCTGGCCGGCACTCCGACCCCCTTCGGTAATCCGCCGGGCGGATTCGAACCGGGGCCGGTACGCCTCCCCGTCTCGGAAAGCGGTGCGTTAGACCACACGGCTAACCGATCAGGTGCAGAGGAAACACCTTCTCTGCTATCAAATGAAGATGCTGTGGCATTTATCCTGCAGGAACCTGAAACGACTAGCACACCTGGGAGAAAGGATGTGGTGAAGATATGGTTTAGCCAGTGCCTAGGGCATGTTTGTAGAAAGATATTTTCTATTTACAGCGGAGTGTGCGCTGACACGAAACAATGGTAACTTCTTGATCTCAAACGTCTGCGAGCAAATGGTGACATTGGGCGCTAGAAACGTTACAATAAACTCAGGTGGCGTTTCAATTATCGCTTCCGACATGGAAAAATATAAATCATTAACATAAAGTATTCCACTAATATACAAAGGGCTATTTTGCAACATTAGTTGGATACGTAACTGTAGAAAGGTGCTAAGTGTCAAATTCATGAAAAATGTGATAAGTGGTTTGAAAGGTGCAAGATACCGAAGAGGACCACATATGAAGAGGTCTGTGTCCAAGTATTCCAAGTGGTTACACTTTCCACCGGTAAATTGCAATAGTGCTAAGTTGCCAGCTGATTTCAAAAGAATGGTGCAATGTGGCATTCGGTTGTGTTTGTTTCACTTTGATGCCGTGGTAAGTGTATGCAAAGACTTCTATTCTCCTCTTTATTGCGAACGATTGCTCTACATATGTGATGTTTATATGTTAGTGAATGGCGGATGAAATCCACATGGGTAGGAGACGGAGGAAGAATGGTAGTGGATCATTCAGAGCTGAACAGAAGCAATTAAAGAGGAAAGGTTTGGCGTATAAAACACTCAAAAAACGGTTAGACCACCTAAGAACCGACCTTAACCGCAGGTACGATTTGAACGCCTTCGCTGACTGTGAAAACTATCTAAGGAATTATTGCTGAATGTTTACATATTTCCATTGTCTGAAGAAAAAGTGCGTTCTTCTTTCCTTTAGGTACTATGCAAATGTAGATTAAGGTGCAGTGAGCTGACGCCAGCATTGAAAACAGATTTGTTTTCTAAGTTCTATGAGCAAGAGTACTCAACACAAGGAACCTTCTTCCTCCCGTGTGACTCTGAGTTCGCCGTAATAGTGAGACGGAAATAGGCGACGAAGGCATTTGTAGCCAGCGACCTTTGCAAAATGGTCGAGAAAGCAAAGGTTGTTAGATCATTCAAAGTAATTTCTATGAATACTTCCGATTTTTGTTTAATATTTAGGCAGTGGCAGACAAGATACTCTCTACAAAATAGCTGAATATTTCAAAAGCTGTCAGCATTACGTGTGATTCAACAAATGTTGCACATGGAGGAATAAAAGAATGTTACACCGACATCGAAAGGACCCGTGAGGTGCATGTGCTCAAAAAAAGGAAACATGTAAGAAACATTCAATCTGCTACCTTTGAATCTGTTTCCCCAATCCATTCAATTACAGATGAAAAGAAGAAAGATTTAAAGGCTGTGATACCTTATATGGAAAAGAATGAGCGTAAAGAGTATTGAATGCAGCTCTGTGGAGAGTGACTAATAACTTGGCACCTAGAGTAATTTAATGGGACTTACCACCTTTCATAAATGTTTATGTTTGAATTGCCTTCAGCACCAAGCAATTCAAACTGTCATGAAACCACCACTAATATATGATAAGATACTCTCATTTGTAACATGTAAAGGTTTGAGGAATAAATAATTAAAACTCTGCACTACAGACAGGTTTTTTTGCAATAACTTCAGTTCATACATTTGGCACTTTGCACCTTTCTACAGTTAAGTATCCAGTTTTTCATTCACTGATACGTTGAGTTTGCTGACGTCTTCCGTCTAACAGAAGAACCTTATTTTCCCGAAGATAAGGAATTCAGTCTTGTTAATGAAAAGTGATTTTTTCCGAATGAATCTGGTAGTAATAAATCTATTTTTTGGAAGATAAACTGCAATAAATCAAAAAGTTTAAAAGTTAGTTGACGGGAGAGTGACGGAGTACGAAAGGCCATGCAATGTATGGAACAGAGTCAACCATATGACATTTGGAGACTACTACAATGTATATTCGAAAATTGACGTTCTACTCTTTGCAGACGTATTGGAGAACTTTGGCAGTCTTTAACTTAGAACATATGAATTATGTCCAGCGTATTATATTAGCTTAGAGTGAGATGCTTTGTTGAAAATTTGTGCCACAGTGCTGCATCTTATAACGGATGTAAATCAGTTTGTCGAACGAGGTATCAGAGGGAGGATTGTTCATTGTTCTTGTATACATGCAGTTGCCGACAACAGATTTATGTCCGATTATGATGAAGCCATCGATGAATCTTAAAGTGTATATATCAATGTGAACAGCTTATATAGCTGGGAAATGCTACAACTTCTTTATGTATCTTCCTTGAAAGAGCGTCAAAAATTTTGATGTTACAAACGTATCAGATGACTCAGACACAGATTTCCTATTAGAAGATCTCGATTATTCAGAAAGTTTCCATGACTTACATTCAGATTTGCCCTTGTGTCGAGAAAAAATGTCCACTTTATCAGATAGTAAAAAGCCGACGAAATTGTTTTCATCCCTAAAGAACAGGAAAAACCTCGTCATTTATTATAGAAATTTAAAACAGTGTCTGGAAAATAATTAGGTCTGGAAAAAGACGCATCGAATTTTATCATTTAAGCAAGCTCCTTGGATGACGCCACAGATTGACGATAATGCGTAAAACCGGATGCATGCACGCAATGAGATCGAGAAGAACTGCTTCAAACTCATGAACATTGCCGTTTTCGCCAAGACCATACAAAATGTGAGAAATATACGGGATTTTAAAAGGACGACATAATGAGAGGGGGGGGCGGAATTGGGGCAGCTGCATTAATTACAAAACCAAATTTTCTGAGGAGTGTGATATTCCGCTGGTGAAGTAAACAATGATTGGAATAATGAAAGAGGAACAGAACGGGGAAACTATTGCTGAATTTACTAAATGTTCAAATGTTTGTATAGCTTATGGGACTTAACTACGGGGTCATCAGTCCCTAAACTTACAAACTACTTATGAACTAACTAATACTAAGGACGGCACAAATATCCATACCCGAGGGCGGATTCGAACCCCCGATCGTAGTGGCCGTGCACACCGTGACTGGAGCGCCTCAGTCCCCTCGGCCACCGCGGCCGGCGCTAAATTTACTAGACTACGAGCAAAAATGTATGCTATAGAAACAGGGACTGTGCCTATAATGTGCAGGGCTAGAGTCATAAACCAATCTTGTGTACAGTCGCTAATGACTGATGACTACAGACAGTGTGTGTTGAATTCTTAAGTAAAAACAACTGTGCAGGAAGTAATTACCTCCAAGTGACATGTTTCTGGGGATCATCCACCAATTAACCAGCATACATATAGAGTGTCGCCAGCTGAAAGATGGATAATTCGGGTAGAAGTGGAGAAATGTTGCACGATGACATTATTCAGAGAGTTCTTAGTCGTCTCCGATTGTCCTCGTGAAGAAGGATGGCATGTGACGTTTCTGTGTCGACTATCTGCGGGCAAACAAAATCACAAATAAAGATGTCTACCCATTGCTGCGCATTAACGACTTATTAGAGAGCTTGAAAGGAGCTACATACTTCTCAACCATCAACATGCAGACTGGTTACTGACAGATCGAGGATGACGAAGCTGACGGGGAGAAGACTACTTTTAACACACTTGACGGCCTGTATGAATTCAAAGTCATGCCTTTTGGACTATGTCATGCTCAGTCCACATTTGAACGCATGACGAACAACTTGTTTCGTCATCTTAAATGAACGACATGTCTCTGTTACCTAGATGATATTGTCGTTTTCTCAAGGACTTGTGGAGAACATCTAAGCTGCCTATCAACTGTAGTGAAGTGTGTTCAGACTGCAGAACTCTGCCTCAAACCAATGAAGTGCCTCTTCGTCGCAAAAGAGATAAAAATCCTAGGAAATCTAGTCAACGGAGATGGTGTCCGTCTTGATTTAGATAAAGTAAGGGCAGTCATAGAATTTCCCACTTCTTAGAACATTCGTGATGTGGGAAGTTTTCTCGGGCTGTGCTCATACTACCGGCGTTTAATAAAAGGTTTTCGTAACAAGGCATGCATATTGCAAGAACTGCTGCAGGGAAACGCCAATGTTTACTGTTATGAGACGAATGACAGAGCTCTCCGGGCACTTAAGTAGGCCGGCCGTGATGGCCGAGGGGACTGAGGCGCTCCAGTCACGCTCTGCACGGCCACTACGGTCAGGGGTTCGAATCCCCCCTCGGGTATGGATATTTGTGCCGTCCTTAGTCTTAGTTAGTTCATAAGTAGTTTTTAAGTTTAGGGACGTAGTTAAGTCCCATAAGCTATACAAACATTTGAACATTTGCACTTAAGTAGCCTCAAACTTCCTCACCAGTTCTAACCTTATGCGACGAGATTGCTGAGACCGAACTTCACACTGACGCTAGCGGTTATGGCATTGGTGCACTTCTTGCACAATTCAGAAAAGTGCTGAAAAGGTGATAGCCAATTCGTCAAGAGTTCTCTCAAAGTCCGAGATAAACAACTCTACAACCGAGAAAGAATGTCTCTCAGTTATCTGGGCAATCATCACGTTCCGGCCGTATTTATTCGGCAAACCATTCAACTTTGTGAGCGACCATCACTCTTTTATTGGCTGACTAGCTTGAAAGATCCATCAGGTCGGCAAGCAAGATGGGCACTAAGACTACAAGAGTACGATGACACAGTGGTATTACAACCGGGCGCAAACACAAATAAGCCGACTGCCTTTCGAGAAATACATTACTGCAACACAACGGCATTGGTGAAATTAACGCCCTCACTGAATTAGGAGACATTACAGCTGAACAGAGGAAAGATCCAGCATTATTAAAACCATAAATTCCGTGGAGAAACGAGACTAGACCAAAGGAGAGGTGCCACTTATAAAGGGGATATTGTATAACAACAACTACGATCCACTCGGCCCCAGATGGCTACTGGTTGTGCCAGCTCATCTCCGGCCAGCTATTCTCAAGTATTTCCACGATTCTCCAATATCCAGTCATCTGGGTTTCGTGAAGACACTAGACAGAATCAGATGCAGGTATTACTGGCAAGGTCTCTACCGATCTGTCAGGCACTATGTGAGTCACTGTAATGGGTGCTAAAGACGGAAGCATGTGGCACAATGACCTCCAGGTCATCTGGAACCAATTCCACCTGCAGCAGCTCCATTCCACCTGATTGGAGTCGACCTTTTAGATAGGTTTCCGAAGTCGACAACTGGTAATAGATGGATAATAGTCTGCACTGACTACCTCACCCGCTATGCTGTCACCGAACCTGTGCCGACTGCAGAAGCTCCAGAGATCACAAAACTTCTTGTAGAAAACATTATTTTGAAGCATGGTGCATCACATGTGATGATACTTCATCGAGGAAAGGTATTCATGTCAAAACTAGTATCAGAGGTAATGTCACGTTGCGACATGTCCACAGAATAACAACTGGCTTCCATCCTCAGACAAATGGTCTTACAGAACTTTTTAACAAGACGTTAGCAGATATGCTGTCGTTGTACGTCGATGTCAAGCAGAAGGATTGGAATCAATACTACCAGTCGTGACATTTGCTTATAATACTGCAAGGCAAGATACCACAGGCTTGACGCCGTTTTTCCTGCTCCATGGCCGTGAAGCTGAGATGACAATGCATACGCTGTTCCCGTTCCAAACTGATGACAATCAAGATGACTGTGTGAAACAGCTCATCATTAGGGTAAAACAAGCAAGACAGCTGTCAGGCTTACGGACACTGAACGCCCAGGAGAAGGACCGCCAGCGTATAACGACAAGCAACGACCTGTTGTAGACAGCCCAGGAGATCTGGTATGGATTATTACCCCTGTACGGAACGTTGGGCTATCAGTTACTGAAGCGATACGTTGGTCGGTATCGTGTCATACGCCGCCTGCAAACGTTACATACGTAGTCGTGGATTATGAGCCGTTCCCAAAATGACAAAAACGAACAGAAATCTTTCACTTCCTCCGTATGAAGCCTTACCACGATCCCAAAGAGCAGATAGATAGAAACGGCGTCTTGTTCAAGGGCTCTAAAGACCGTTATGATAATGATGAATCCACGACAGGAGGGCCCGTCGCCAATTATCGTCACTGCAAGGAAAGCGTGCAGACAGTATGGACGGATTCTCCGTAACTACTAACATCAAGATCCAGGACACTGCAGACGGCTCCATAAGGAACGGGTTGCTGATTTACAGGAAGAGGACCAATGACACGAGACTTCCGACGGAGCGCGTGGTGCAGTCATTAGCGTCGCTGATTGCTGTTCTTGTGGTGCCAGATTCAAAACTCGTCACTAGTAGAAACAATTATTTATTTGTATTTACTATTTCTAAAATGTTCTACGTATTTCTTTTGATTGATGTACTTGTCTGTCTGTGTCTGTAAATCTATCGGACCAAACTGCGTGGTCATCAGTCCGTAGCTTACAAACTACTTAAACCTAGGTAAACTAACCTACGGACAAACACACACACCCATGCCCCAGGGGGGACTCGAACCTCCACGGCGGGTAACCGCGCGCTCCGCAGCGAGACGCTCGGCTACTGCACCGCGCCGATGTACTTGTAAGTCGTGGAAAATTTTCTACGTATAAATAGCGAGGTACTGCAATCAAGAGGCACTCCGTTTTGAGTGTAAGCTTGTGTTACCAATAAATGTGTTCTAAGTGTAAAGTGTTGTGCTCTGATAACGACCCAGCCTTCGAATTCCGACGCTCTTATAGTTTTCAGCGTGACAGTATACAACGCCAAACCAAAGAGTGGAAAGTTGCACAGGTCACTTCAATATTCAAGAAAGCCAATAGGAGTGATCCGCATAAGTACTGGCTATATCATTGACGGCGGTTTGCAGCAGGATTTTGAAAGAAATATTTTCCTCAAATACTATGAATTAACCCGAAGAGAACGACCTATTGACCAATAGTCAGCTCCGATTCATAGAGAGTGGTTCTTGTAAAACAGAGCATGATGTGCTGAGTGCTATCGACAAGGGTGTCAAATAAATTCCGTTTCCATCGATTTCTGGAAGACTTTTGACATTATACCTCACAAGATTCTTCTAATCAAATTGCGTGTTTATGGAATATCCCCAAAGTTGTGCGATTGGATTCGTGATTTACTGTGAAAAAGGACGTAGTATGTTGTAATTGACGGTAGCTCCTCGAGCAGAACAGAAATGATATCTGGCGTTCCACAGGGAGGTGGTATAGGGTCCCTATTCTTAGTTAGCAGAGCCTTTTCTGTTGACGGTGCCAATGAAGCCTGTCGAATCTCAGGAACAGTTCTGAACCGAATACCACGAAGTGGTTCCTTCATCATCGGAATCAAATCAAAGGCACAAGGACTTAAGTCCTGGGAGTATGGTTGATGGTACTATACTTCCCACTTCATCGAGCGAACAGAGCAGCCGCAGCTGGCGCTATATGCGCTCGCGCATTGTCGTGCAAATTGATGGGTTGGTTGCGTAGAAAGTGTTGCCGCTTCTTTCGCAAAGCTAGTCGCAGCTGATGCTCCAAAAACGGACAGCAGTACGCTAGGACGACCAGCACCAAATGTTCAAATGTTTGTTAAGCTTATGGGACTTAACTACGGGGTCATCAGTCCCTAAACTTACAAACTACTTATGAACTACTTACGAACTAGGACGGCACAAATATCCATGCCCGAGGGGGGATTGAACCCCCGACTGTAGTGGCCGTGCAGACCGTGAATGGAGCGCCTTAGTCTCTTTTTTTTTTTTTTTTTTTTTTTTTTTTTTTGCGCTATAGGTAGTTCTTATCCTTGCGGACGCTGATCGTCTTTGTTCGTTTTGGTTCTACGTGTTCTTTGTCTCAGCTTTTTTATTACAGCATTGAGCCCTCTGAGCGGGCGCGCTGAGCCACGGCGCCCGGCACCTCCTCGGCCACCGCGGCCGACGCACCTTTGCATGTCTACGACAGTTTGGCGACCTTCGTCGGCGACTTTTACCCAAAGTGACACAAGTACTGTGTTGCCCCCGATTGTGCACATGCCGCTGACGTGGAACGGTCGAGTAAATTTTCTCGGAAGTCAGGTGTGTCCGTGTGCTATTAGCGACAGTAGTAGATTCCATTACATAGTGTCTGCACAGCAGTGTTGTCACTATTTAAGTTCCAACTCTCGTATATGCATGTTGCAAAACTTGGCAATTGAACCCTAATAATGAGAAGTGTGAAATCATCCAAATGATCACTAAAAAATTCGGTGAACTTCATTTAAACGATAAATCAATGAAACCTAAAGGCCGTCAATTCAACTAAATACCTAGGAATAGCAATTACGAATAAATTAAATTGAAAAGAACAGACAGAAAATATCCATTGACAGAACACTTAGAAGATGAAACAGTTCTACTAAAGAAACTACCTATTTTGGTGTATTGCTGCGCATTATGGAATCCACACCAGGTGGAACTGTCGGATGATTTAGGGTCAGTTCGGAGAATGGTTGCTAGTTTTGTATTATCAGAATATGGGGTAGAGAGTATGACGGAAATGATTCTCGAGTTGAGATGGGAATCATTAAAAGACATGTTTTATTCGTTGCGTTGAGATCTACTTGCGAAATTTTCCTTCTTCTCTTCCGAATGCGAACATAATTTGTTAGCACGCACCTACATAGGGAGACGTCATCATCACAAAATAAGAGAAATCAGATCTAAAACAGAAATATACCTTTTTCTCGCGAGCTATTAGCGATTGGAACTGTAAAGATATATCATAAAAGCGGTTTGATGAACCTTTTGCAATGCACTCCATTGTGAATTGCAGAGTATTTAAGTAGATGTGTATGTAGAACGCGTATCGTTTGTCAGGAACACGGCATCCACCTGGGAGCCTTTATCTGCTGCCCTCTCTGTCTCGTGGACGAATGAACTAACATGAGCGTTGGTTTCGGAAGCCATGTTGATCCCCGCAGAGGAAACTCCCAGTTTTCAGAAAAGTCATGATATGCTAACACAATAATTGTTCTAAGCTCTATACCAGAAAGACGTTAGAGACATAGGCCGATTGAATCATGCTGCCACTACAGCAGTCTGTAACTTATGAAGTGTTAATAGTTTACAACTTTGTGCGCGAACTAACCTCTCAATTATGTCTCAAAAATATTCAATGGGATTCATGTTGTGGGACCTGTAGATTCTCTGGAACTGTCCGGAATATTCTGCAAACCACTTGCAAAAAACTGTGGTCCGTTGATATGGTACACTATCACCCATAAAAATTCCGTCGTTATTGGAGACCGGAAATGCTCTCCAAGAAGCTGAACATAACCACTTATAATCAAAGAGCAGCTTAGTTAGACCAGAGGACTCACACAAATCTGTTTCTAAAAAGACCAAACCGTAATGGACGCACCACCAGCTTTTCAGTGCCTTGTTAACAACTTATGTCTGTGCCACACTCAAACTTTACAATTAGCTCTTATCCACTGACTTGTCCTACGAATCGTAAGTTTTAAAGGTGTACAGAGCTCAATTGATATTATCACGAGCCAAGGAGAGGAGCTGCAGGCTATGCTGTTAGATAAGCTACCCGCGACGATCGTCTGCTGCCATAGTAAATTAAAACCACATTGCGTCTCACTATTCTAACGAATATCATGCTCGTTTGTCACACATTAATTTCAGGCAGTAGTTACCGCGAATTACTGTAGATAACGCCACTGCTCTCGTTCTGACGCCGCCGACTGCGCTGTTAAAAAAATGTTCAGATGTGTGTAATCCTATGGGACCAAACTACGTTGGTCATCAGTCCCTAGTCTTACAAACTACCTAAACTAATCTAAGGACAACTCACACATCCATGTCCGAGGTAGGATTCGAACCTCCGACGCGGAAGACCACGCGATCCGTAACGTAGCGCTCCAGACCGCTTTTTTTTTTTTTTTTTTTTTTGCTTTTTTTCCTGGTAGATCTATGTTTTGCGGTCATCGGTTCAGTTTGTTCTTAGTTGTTCGTTGAATATTTGGCTGAGCGTTTTTTATAACAGAGAGCGCTTATCCCCCTGACCGGGTGCGCTGAGCCACGGCGCCCGGCGCCACTCGGCTACAAAAAAAAAAAAAAAAAAAAAAAAAAAAAAAAAAAAAAAAAAAATGTTCAAATGTTTGTTAAGCTTATGGGACTTAACTACGGGGTCATCAGTCCCTAAACTTACAAACTACTTATGAACTACTTACGAACTAGGACGGCACAAATATCCATGCCCGAGGGGGGATTCGAACCCCCGACCGTAGTGGCCGTGCTGACCGTGACTGGAGCGCCTCAGTCACCTCGGCCACCGCGGCCGGCTGGAAGATTAACCGGTAGGTCAGTGTGCGACTTCGAAATAAAAGAGAATAAAGAACGAAAAGTTCTGGGTACATCCCTTCATTGCCTCTAGTGATATAAAAGGGTATTTCAATACGCTGCAGAATTCAGAGTGTTATTATTTTCATTTTAGTGAGAACGTCAACATGATCACATGATGAGTTAGTGGAGACCTCTCGAAATGAATTGTGTAATAAGGTTACTGGTTTCAGGATGGAAAGCATTTCGTTATGCCTGAACAACACCTAATTCACTGTTTTCTGCTGTGATATTTACAAATTTAAGGCCGCTGCACACTTGTCAGTGACGGGACAGTGCTGAACTCGGTCCGTTAGACAGCCGACGTGTTTGAAGGTATTGTTCTGGGAATTTAAGCGGCGGCTTTCTCACTTGTCCACGTCGTGACCACGACAGTGCCTAGCGTGCTCCCGCTGACTTTGAACCGTGAGCTCCGTATTTCTTGCTGCCAACATTCTCTCACTTAACAGCCGCGGTTCGGTGAGGTAGTTGTGTTCTTGTGTGGTAGTTCATCATAAACATGAATACCGAAACATTTATTCATTTGATGCACAACTATGAAGTGTTGTATGATCTCTCCAATCGCAAATACATGGACAGGGAGCTGAAGAATGCCCTATGACACAAAACAGGAGAAGAAATAAAAACACCTGCTGAATACGTACTTTTATATTTCTGATTTTACAGCAATTAATATTACCAATTGTTACAAAAATGGATTAATGATAGAGGGTGTTGGCTATAGCTACAAAAGTTTCTTTTCACATGTATGGAACCCATCAGCAATATCCACTCATGTTCAGAACAAACAGAACGCCTTGAAAGACAACAGATACGACCTTCATATTCAAGGGATGTGTATATTAGTATGTCTGCATAAATTAGCGTCATTTGAAACATGTAGTACCGCGGGTTCAAAATTAGCACCGATATCGCGGAGTAACGCCACCTAAAGGTAAACTGTTCCTATCGTCGAAGTCATTGGATCAATGTGACATAAGCAGACATGAAAAATGCTTCGCTGTTTTATGCGCCAATCGTACGGTCAAATCTACATCTGCATAAACAATCTGCAAATCACATTTAAGTGCCTGGCAGAGGCTTCATTAACCACTTTCATAACTTTTCTCTACCATTCCATTCCTAAATAGCGCGCGGGAAGATAGAACACCTAAATCGTTCCGTTTTCGATCTGATTTCTCTTACTTTATTGGGATGGTCATGTCTGCCTACGTAGGTGGGTGCTAGCTAAATATTTTCACAATCAGAAGTAAAAGTCGGTGATTGAAACTTCGCAAACAGATCACGCCGCAAAGAATAACGTCTTTCTTTTAATGATTTCCTCCCCAATTCGTGCAATATTTCCGTGACGCTTTCACCCCCATAACGGGATAACACAAAACGAGCTGCCCTTCTCTGAACCTTCTCAATATCTTCCGTCAGTCCCACCTGGTGAGGGTCCCACAATGGGCAACAGTACTCCAGGAGAGGACGCACAAGTGTGATGTCGGCAGTCACTTTGGTGGAGCTGGTGCATCTTCGAAGCGTTCTGCCGATGAAACGTAACCTTTGGTTCGCCTTCCCCACATTATTTTCTATGTGTTTTCTCCAATCTACGTTGTTCGTAATTGTAGCTCCTAGGTATTTAGTAGAATTTACTATCTTAAAGTTTGTCTGATTTATCGCGTTATTGAAGTTCAGCGGATTTCTTTTACTGGCTATGTGTATTACTTCACACTTTTCTTTATTTAGTGTCAATTGCCAATTTTCGCACCAAGTAGAAATTTTGTCTAAATCGCTTTGCAGTTGCTTTTGATCCTCTGTTGACTTCACTAACCGATAAAGGACAGCATCATCCGCGAACAGTCTAAGGGAGCTATTCAGATTGTCTCCTAAAACGTTTATAAACACAAGGAAGAATAGGGGGACCTATAACGCTTCCCTGGGGAACGCCAGATATCACTTCTGTTTTACTCGATGACTTACCGCCAATTACAATGAACTGTGTGCTTTCTGAGAGGAAATCGTGAATCCAATCGCACAATTGGGGAGATATTCCATAAGCACGTAATTTCATTAGAAGCCGCTTGTGAGGTACATTGTCAAAAGCCTTCCGGAAATCCAGAAATATGGAATCGCTTTGAGATCCCTTGTCGATGGCACTTATCACTTCATGTGTGTTTCAAATACGGCGCATATTTGGCATCAGAGAATGAAATCCATCTGTCCGGGAAATTGCTACTAGTGTGGGACGAAGAGTTTCGGCAGTGCAACGGGTGTGTGTAGAATGGTTAACAGAGTCCTGTAGAATACGACGAGAAGGGTCAGGTCGCATCATCCTGACCATCCACCCGAGGAGATGGATACTTCATAGGAATGGCATTGCCGAATATATCTGCGTCCTTCTCGTCTCTAGGGCAGTAAAGGAATAGTGGAACACACAGTACGCTGTCAGGGTTAAAACTCAGTCCGCATTTATTACGGCGTCATTTATTACCTACGCCTCGTCCATTTCGGCGCTTACCTTTGACTAATGTGTAGAATTATGCTGGACGGTATTGGCGTATGGAGTGAGGTCACTCGGGACAGTAATTGCATCAAATTGTGTTTTCTAACTAATCATAGTTCTGAAACTTCATGGCAGTTTAAAATTATGTGCCCAAACCAGAATTCGAACCTGGAACCTTTGCCTTTCGCGGGCAAGGGCTCTACCGACTGAGCTATCCCGACACTCTTCATGGCCCGTCCTCGCAACTTTACTTCTGGTAGTACCTTGCCTCCTACTTTCCAGATTTCGGTCGGTAGAGCGCTTGCCCGTGCAAGGCAAAGGTTCCAGCTTCGAATTCAGGTTCCTGCACACAGTTTTACTCTGCCAGGAAGTTTCATATCAGCGCACACTCCGCTGCAGAGTGAAAGTTTCATTCTGGAATCATGCCGCATTTTAGTTCTATGCACACAGAAGAAGCGTCATCACAGAGATTGCATTCGCACAAGACATACAGCACAAACTGAAGTTTTATGGTATGGGGTACGAAAAGGTACAACATGCGTACCCAGGGCACTGTGACTTCTTTGACATACGGGAACGACATCCTGTGGCTCGTCGACATACGCTTTCTGCACGACAACCCAGACATCGTTTTCTAGCAAGACAATACAGGACGACATGTTGTTGCACAATGTGTCTTTTTTGTGGCACAGGATGTCAGAATTTTTCCTGACCAGCAAAATCACCAGACTTGCCGCAAATCGAAATTATGAAAGATGTATTGCACGGCTATGAGCGCAGACGAATTTGTAAAAATCTGAATGCAGCATGGGTTTCTACTCAACAGGCGGCGATCGGCTCACTAGTATAAGTGCTAATTGCGGACCATAAACCGACTAGGCAACATGACATATGCTGAACCGAGTTGAATGAGATACTATTTCCTCATAACATACTAATGATCATGTACTTTATGTGATCTTCCTACGTGTAGTCTTGCAAAGGTGTTCTTTTTTAATTTTTATTTATTTATTTTTTAATCACGAGTAGAGTCACATTGAACGCTTGCAAGAGGCAACAGATTTCTGGGGAATTTCTCTTTGTATAATAAGGAAAGTTTTCCAATGTCTGGAAGAACGTGAATCGAACAAAGTTTATGTAATCCTAGCTCCTACAAAGTGAGAAGAATTTACACATAGTATAAACACACTTCCGTATTTCTGCCGTTGGATTTGGCACCAAATGACCCATTGTAAGGCATAGAGCGATTTTTTAAAGGTTTCTCGTATTATTTTGTGATCATCTCTATGCACAACGCGATAGCTAAAAGAAATTAGGTTTAGTTTGTATACTGTGCCAGTTTCCTTTTATTCGTTTCAAACTTCAACTTTCTTCAAATTTTATTACTGTTTTATCTTACACACTAAATAAAAAGTCAGAAATAATTTCATCTCATAGTATTCTTTTTTCTTTATAATTATGCAAGTTATGAAAACGATAGGTCCACGGTAGAGACATCTGACACACTTAGGAGCAGTGCATAGTGTGTCTTGTGAACTGGAGCACCGACAACGAAATATTTCTGTCTAGTATACATTTTATCTTTTAAAATGGGTGCCGAAGCTATGCTGATGTTACGTTTATTTTGTGACTATGCCATCATGTCGTCATTGTATTTCAGCATGTTATAAAAATGACAGGTATTGTCTATTGTATATCGAGGACACGTAATTCTGAATGTAAAAAAATTCAGTACAGTTTTTCACTGTTTTCAGATGTTGACTTCCTACCAGTTCAACTGCCATTTTTCTTAATCTTTTTCTGTAGATCTGAAGATGGTCATCACTGACATAAACCAGTTGTCTTATCAGGAAATGTTGTGATCATTTTCGTAAATAAAGAAAAACTACGGTACGGTAGTAACACTAAGAGTGGGCCTTTGCGATCGTCTATTGACAGCTCGAAATTTAAATGAAAATAGCGGTTTAACCATGCATCAACACGAAAATTGAATACCCGAATTTGTAGAGGAGAAAATTCTCTACAACTTTTCTCTCTTATGCTTTTTTCATATCTCGTATCGTTTCAGAGATATTTGCAAAAATAACGGCGATTTCGGGATGTATGTCTGTCTGTCTGTCCGTAACGTGTTCCCTGTTTTTAAGACGAACCGTTCAACTGATCAGCACCAAATTTTGCACACATAATTGTAGGCCGCCAGAGACCAAAACCTCCCTTTTTCAAATTTTTCGGTAGTAATACCAAAAAAAAAAAAAAAAAAAAACCCGTTTGTAATTGCAAACGAACTGTTCATCTAACACGAAAATTGAATAACCTAATTGGTAGAGAGGAAAATTCTCTACAACTTCGCTCTATTATGTTTTTTTTCATATCTTGCATTGTTGCAGAGATATTAGCAAAAATAACGGCGATTTGACGATGTCTGTCCGGCTGTAACGTGTTCCTACTTTTTAGGTCGAACCGTTCAACCGATCGGCACCAAATTTTACAGATATAATTGTTGGCTACCAGAGACCAGAACTTCGCTTTTTGAAATATTGCGGACAAGAAATACGTTAGTAATACCAAAAAATCCGTTTGTAATGTAATTTTAATTGCAAATAAACGGTTCATCTGACGCGAAAATTGAATAAACGAATCTGTAGAGGAGAAAATTCTCTACAACTTTGTTTCCATATGTTTTTTTCATATCTCGTATCGTTTGAGAGATATTTGCAAAAATAACGGATTTTTGACACCTTTCATTGAATTAACGAAAAACAGCCGTTCGCAGATGTCACGTGACATTCCTCGCCCAGAACTCTCTGTGACATACGCCATCTTGCGTTGCGTATTTGATGATTTTCTTATTGTAACTTACACGTTGTCATTCAAAGCAATGGCGCACTGAAGATTTAACAAAAACACGTCGTCCTTCGTACGATAAATGATGATCTAGTATCTACAAATGCAATATTAACATCAGTTAACAACGACTATTAATAGTATAAGATTATGGAACAGCACTCGTAACTGTCAGCTGTAGCGTACTGGGCAATGCTTTGGACTGTGACGGTGGAGGTCATTGGTTCAAAACCCACTGCTCCCTAAAAAAATTTTCCCTAAAAGGGTTTCAGACACTCTTATTAATTGATTTTTATTATTTAGATGATTATTTTCGTCCAAAATGTTTGCAAAAACTTATAAAACTACAAATCTAAAGTGGGCCGTAAAACACGTCAGTGTGATTTTTTTTAAGTTCTCGCTTGTAATAGTTCTGTGAAGTATGTCGTATATCTGACTTCACCTGAACCTAGCTGATAAAAGATTCGGTGTCAAAACTGTACAATGCTCTCTCGTGGGTGAAGGAAACTACCTGGGGTGAGCGGCAGGTCGGTTGCTGTGTGTAGCGGGGGTGGCAGCTGCCACGCTCGGGAGGAGCCAGGTGTGGCATGCTGCATAATTTATCGAGCCCCATGCTTGTGTCTGGCGTCTCTTACAGCGGAGCCGTCGTGACACCCCTGCGCAATACGCTCCTAACAGTCGGCTTTCGACCTCCGCTGGAATTACAGCTTTGTACTGAAATTAGTTCATTAAAATATACAGGAAAATACGTGATTCATTCTGAGGAATAGACTATTCGTCATCAGGAATGACGAACACTGTAGCAGTGTAAAGCCGATTATTGGTGGACCACCGCAGGGTTCAGTTCTCGGATCTTCATTGCACTTCGGCTACACAAACGATATACCGGAAACGATGGGAGGGGTCATTGTCAAGTAAGCCAATGATGCAGTCATACATACTAAGCAAATTACATTATTCAGCAATGTACCTCTAGATTAATTTGGTGTATATCATGCAGTGGAGGTATGATTCATTGGTGAAAATAAACACTGATACATAAATTAAGAAAAAAACATTTGAGTACCATACTCAAATACCTGAATAACCAACTCACAAATTGTGACACAGACTGCACTTGGTTTTAACTCAGTTAAATAATTTGGTTCCGAAAAGAGATGACATTGACTTGGCCATTTAACGATACCAATTCGACAAACGTAGATTATAACATATTTAATCTAATTTATCGACTAACTAAAACTGTAGAACACCGCAGCTGTTTAAATATAACCATCGGAAGTAACATAAAATTCACGTAACGATATAAGGTTTGGAAGCGTTCACGATGACGTATGACTGGCATAACAAGCGTCTGCAGACTACAAATCAATATTTCCCTTTTTTGCCGTGCTGGAGTAGCCGAGCGCTGTAAGGCACCTAGCTGCGGAGCGCGCGGTTGTTCGCCGTCGGAGGTTCGAGTCCTCTCTAGTGTATGTGTGTGTGTGTGTGTGTGTGTGTGTGTGTGTGTGTGTGTGTGTGTGTGTGTTGCCCTTAGGTTACTTTAAGTTAGTTGAAGTAGTTTGTAAGTCTAGGGACTAATGAGCATAGCAGTTTGGTTAAATAGGTTTACAAACATTTTTACATTTTGAATAAAATGTTTTCCAAACTACTGGCATTTTCTGAATGCACATCTAGGTAACACATTGATAACCATCAGTCTACAGTACAATCTTGTAGGTCTACATGACGTTTTAGTCAAAAACAAATTCTTCCTACAACACAACAACTTGTTAAATTGGACAGTCCTCAAATTCTGTTCACTAAACAATCATCAAAGGAATTTTCCCAGATGTCCATTGATGAATTTTAGCAGGTACGCAGATGTGTGAAAATAATGAAGTAGATACATGGTTTATTTTTTCGGCTTCATTTTTGATGGGTAGTAGACATCCAAAAAAGGTAATGTGATATTAGAGGAAATATCTTAGAAACCCTGAAAGACATTAAAAATATATTTCATCTAAAAGCTGAAATGGAATTAATATTTATGAAAACTGATAACTAAACCTTTGTAACAATCTGAATCTTTCGAAAATACCCAAATCCATTAAAATTCTGTAAAATAAAAAGGTTTCTTACAACATAAAAAGTTAAAGTTGGTTTCTGAAACACATCTTTTCAGAAATATGTTGCCACAATATGATGACGGAGAACTTTCAACATAAATAATGAATGTATCTAACCTCTGTTATTCTGTTTTATTTTCTTCTTTTTGTTGTATGTTTTTCGTTATTTTACTTTTCAAAATGAGGTCTGTTTGGGTCTTAAATTAATCGTTGCACGTGCAAATAAATGCTAAACAGGAAATAAAAAATAACTCATAAATTTGATAGAAAATCATAACAATGGTGGTATGTGCCTGTATCTTTTTCTTTTTTATTGTGTTGTCGCTATGTGATGTTCATTTTGTTTGCGCGCTGAAAAACAGAAAGCATTGATCTCTTTTTTTCAGAATATACATAAAATGAGAGAAATTTGTGTCACAAAATACACAGGATAGAAAACCCGAAAATATTCATCAGAATCTTTGAAATGTCTTCATTTCTTCCAGAAATATTTTAAATTCGCTGGAGGACGTAGGCAAAAGGAGAACAGGAAATTTATTATGTATATACTAGTCACTGCTACTGCACTGTATTGTTTATGAAATAGTTTAACGTCAGATAGATTCAGCAAACGTAGATTTGAAAATATTCTCAGAAATTTCTTGTCATTTTGAAGCGTTTTGCAACACGAGATGGACAAATTCCGTGTCTTCGATTCTGTAACTTTTCTACAAATCTTATGATGGGCTGCGATTACATTCTTCCTCATGATCCGATTCACTGTGCTTCACTTGATTAGGACGGTGCTTGATAAATACTGTAACTGTGTTTCTACAATCAGCATTTAAATATATGTCTAATGATTTCAGATAAGTGATATACACGTTACTTATCATACATAATGACACACAGCATTAAATACCTTAACACATAAGCTGTGACGCTTTCATTGCCCAGGTATGTAACAGTCATTTTAAAATCACCATATATATCGCATAAGAGAGAGCCGATAGCCGGCCGCAGTGGCCGAGCGGTCTGCGGCGCGCCAGTCACGTTCTGCACGGCCACTACGATCGAGGCTTCGAATACCCCGTGGGGCATGGATATTTGTGCCGTCCTTAGTAGTTTTTAAGTTTAGGGACTTATGACGCCGTAGTTAAGTCCCATAAGCTCTACAAACATTTGATTTTTGAGAGCCGATGTTGTTGATATTTATTATTGTCTTCTTGATATTGTATGTGAAGGTTTACAGCAATAGCATCAAACAGTACAATCGCAGTATCTTCTGTCATTACAGTTATACCACGTGCCATTACACTCAGTTTCCAGAGATACAAGGCGCCTAGCGCGGAGCGCACCGCAGCTCGCCGTCGGAGGTACGAGTCCTCCTTCGGGCAAAATGTTTGTATAGTCTATGGAACTTAACTACGGGGTTATCAGTCCCTAAACTTACAAACTACTTATGAACTACTTACGAACTAGGACGGCACAAATATCCATGCCCGAGGGGGGATTCGAACCCCCGATCGCAGTGGCCGTGCAGACCGTGACTGGAGCGCCTTAGTCCCCTCGGCCACGGCGGCCGGCTCCTTCGGGCATGGATGTATTTGTTGTCCTTAGCATAAGTTCGTCTAAGTTGTTTGTAATCCTAGGACTGATGACCAAAGTAGTAAAGGCCCATAGATTTACAAACATTTGAACATATGAACTTAGTTTCCAATTTCCACTGGTAGTATAGTCTTTCAAAAGCTGTTAATGAAATCAGAGGCGCTATTCTCGGCGGAAAATGATCACCATAAAGACCTATTTCTTTTATGATGTTTTTCTCAAGATCCATAATACTTCAAAAGTATTTCTATCCTACCTAGTAGACCAAAGGAATACAACATATGCACTAGAAATCAATGTTATTCTGTTAGGAACTAGGTATATACACTGTCTCTTGGATGGAGATGCCGTTTTCTGTGCATCCTACCATTTAGCCTTCAGGCGTTCGTGGCATATATGGCAACTTTAGCACTTGCGTGGCGGCATTTACACCGTTACGAGCTAGTTTTCGTTTTCGAATATCAATGTCTTATACATCGATAGTCAGGTTAAATCAGTGAGGACAGACCGCTAAGTACGGTCGGGGGTTCGAATCCCCCCTCGGGCATGGATATTTGTGCCGTCCTAGTTCGTAAGTAGTTCATAAGTAGTTTGTAAGTTTAGGGACTGATGACCCCGTACTTAAGTCCCATAAGCTTAACAAACATTTGAACATTTTTAGACCGCTAAGGGTGCCGGGATATCTCAGTTGGTAGAGCGCTTGCCCGCGAAAGGCAAAGGCCCCAGGTTGGAATCCCGGTTCCGCACGCAGTTTTAATCTGTCAGGAAGTTTCATATCAGCGCACACTCCGTTTCAGAGTGAAAACATCGTTCTTGAACATCAGATCAGTCAATAAAGTCAACAAACTATTTGTTTGTGTTAAAGGAAAAGGAAATTCTACAAAAAGTTACGTAAGAGTAAGGATATCACAATTTTTCAAAGTTAGTGCAGATGTCGTCCAAGCGTGCAGCCGAATTGATGTGCGTTTGTGCCCGCGGACATAAGACTTTCGTTTAACCCGTTTTCTTGAAATAGAAATAATAATAGTAGTAGTAGTAGTAGTCCAAGGTATTAACTTTTCCTATCCAACTGAAAGTAAGAGTTCCCATTTTACTCATATGGTCTTGCTTATTGCAGTATAGCACGCTCATGTAATTCGTTCAAACACTTACACATTGTTCTAGACAGATGTAGAGGTCTCTAGATATTTTGTTATTTTAAATTATTGACACATAACTACGTGTACAGCAGACAAATGCTTCCAAAAATATATCCCTAACGGTACAATGGCGTTCTTCATGGTTCCTGACACGATTTAACTCCACCGCCAGTAAGAAATTTAGTACCTCTATGTTATCAACCAAATTCCACTCAGTTTAATGCCTGCTATAGCTTGATTTTACATGTATCTGTCGGTTTGATCTCGTCGAGAGCATTACCTGTTCTGCGTGTCTGTGATCTAATTGTAAACTCATTTCCACACACTTCATTTGGCATGGAGACGTTGGCCAGTCAGCATTGTTGTGTAGCCCTGTTGTCTGCTGCAGGTGTCATTTACTGAGGAATGCAGTGCAGCCAACCGCACTGATTTTCCAATAGTCGCACTTGAGTTTCAAGAGGGCTTAACAAGGTGGAGGACCCTTCCCTTCCCATTGTGACCTCCACCGATACTTGGAGGAGATGAAGGGCTTCTGACAACCTAACTACGTAGAAATAACGGTCCGGTGATCTGGCTGTTCAAAGCTTTGCGACGAGCTGAAGTATCGGTACCTCCACTCAACATAGCGTCGGTTAATGTTCTAAGCGGGGAACTATGCCGGCTGAATCTCGAAATGCAGAGGACTGCACAATTCATCGAGCAGATACAGAGTACACTGTGAGTACCAAATTGGTATTTACTATGGTAACTGTGATTAAGCGTATAACATCCAACAAAATAGAATTGATATTGTTGCTCATATATCGTGTGAGGTTTTTTACATTGTAATAAACGACAGGATTGTACAAGTTAGTTTTTTCGTTTGGTATGGCTTATTTTCTTAACTGATTTCCACTTGGATAAGCGAAAATACGACCTAAAAGGTGCCAAGGCTAATTTAATACCTCTAAATAATAATTATATTTGTAAGATTCGTTTCGAAACGCTTTAAAAATTTCGAAGGTTTTCCGTTTTTATTCAAATGTTTGTAAACCTGTTAGACCAAACTGCTATGGTCATCAGTCCAAACTACTTAAACTAACTTAAATTAACCTAAGGACAACACACACGCAGACCCATGCCCCAAGGAGGACTCGAACCTCCGGACAACCGCGTGCTCCGTATCAAGGCTCGATTTTGCATCAAAATGTTCAAATGTTTGTTAAGCTTATGAGTCATCAGTCCCTAAACTTACAAACTACTTGTAAATTACCTTATACTAAAGACAACACAAACATCCATGCCGGAGTGGGGATTCTAACCCTCGACGTGGAACGGCCTCACGCATCGGAGCATAGCGCCTCAAGGCGCACGGCCACTCCGCCGCGGCGATTTTGTACCTTTGTGATGTTTCTATAGTTGTTTTACGCAGAGGTGATGGCTAAAATTGTTGAAATATCGTGGTAAATACAAGCTTCAGCGTAAATTCAGATACTATCCAAGCCTGCGTTTTAAGCTGTGTTTGACCACGGACGGTGCGTATACAATGTCCTCAAAACACTTAACCGCCAGAACGCTATGACGCGCTACCGAAGAACCGTTGTGTCTACCTTCTTTGACACCCTTCTTTGCATGGAAGCAATGAGACCATGGTAAGTCGCTGGAGGGAGTTGACATAACATGTGCACACACATAATTTCGATTAGGGTGAGATCTGACGCCCCTTTCAATCACATTTCAGATGTGTTCGATTGGGTTCAAATCCGGCGAATTAAGCTTGTAGATGGTCTGAAACCTGTGTGAGATACTTCTTAGACATTATAGTGCCTTGCAAGAGCTCCAGTGGACCCACAGAAGCCCACGTGACTGATCCTCAGAGTATAACTTATCCACCTCCAGCTTGTGCCCGTCACAACACAAAAATGTTCAATTGTTTGTATAGTCTATGGGACTAACTACGGGGTCATCAGTCCCTAAACTTACAAACTACTTATGAACTACTTACGAACTAGGACGGCACAAATATCCATGCCCGAGGGGGGGGATTCGAACCCCCGACCGTAGTGGCCGTGCAGACCGTGACTGGAGAGCCTTAGTCCCCGCGGCCATCGCGGCCGGCGTCACAACACAGATATGAAGGAACTTTACCCCTGAAAGACGACGGATTCGTGACATCCCGTCGGAATTATCAAGATGTCGGGACATATCAGACAATGCAACGCTTTGCCACTGCACCAACGTTTAGAGACAATGGCACGTGGCCATGTCGGTTGTAGTTGGTTACGCCGTGGTCTTAACATTCGTACGTGTATGGTAAACGGCTGCCGAGGACCGTCGTAGGTAGTGTTTGGCTGGCGCACCGTGTGTGGTCAGCATTCATGTCTGGTGCTAGTTTCGCCACAGTTCGCTGCATGTCCAGTTTTACCGGTCTTCCCAGCTCACGATTTTCGTTACTTGTAATAAGTGGTGGCCGCTTAACACCTTCACGTTTTTCACTAGGTTTTATCTTGGTTCCATCACTTGTTGAAGACACCAGGGCACTCCTCGAACACTCGACAATTAGTGCAGTATCGCAAATGCTCGGGTACTCCAAGCAATCACAATGTTACCTCGATCTAACTCAGAATTATAGCGGGCTTTCCCAATTCAATACACGAACAGCACACTCACTGCTACTACAAGGGGAGCCCAATTAATATACTCACCACATTGTTTTGAAAATTTTAAATTCGCTGTAGCAACAGTCTACGCTATAAAATGGTTCGTGTGTCGTATTGTCTCTGCAGCATTGTAGAATGATAGATTCAATTGTTTGTTAAGCTTATGGGATTTAACTGCGGGCTCATCAGTCCATAAACTTACAAACTACTTATAAACTACCTTATACTAAAGACAGCACTAACATCCATGCCCGAGGGAGGATTCAAACCCCTGACGGAGAACGGCCACGCGCATCGGAGCATCATAGCGCCTCAATGCCCTCGGCCACTCCGCCGCGGCAATGACAGCTTATATTCTTTGTTTGACAGCAATCTAAGTTCGTTCAATTATATATTATGACTGTTACTTCAGTTCTGGCAGAGATACTGAATAGTTGAAGCAGTAAGTTGTACAATTTGAAGAGAAGTGCCGTGTGTCATATCCAGAATATCGGCGAGTTTTTCATTCATTATACAACTTCACATATTCATTACATTTAAGTGGAAAGTAATGATTTTTAAACCATTTGTGAGCTTTACAGCCGCGGTGGAGTAGCCGAGCGGTCTAAAGCGTCTAGTTGCGGAGCGCGCGGTTGCTCGCCGTGGAGGTTCGAGTCCTCCCTGGGTGTGTGTGTTGTCCTTAGGTTAGTTTACCTAGCTTTACGTAGTTTGTAAGCTACGGACTGATGACCACGCAGTGTGGTCCGATACATTTACAAACATTTGTGAGTTTTACAATTCTGAATATGGTATCACTGGGGTTGTTTTTCGATGTGGGTAAAGGTATTGATCTCACTCCAGGGAAAAAGTCCAGAATATCGACTCTTGCCACACTGGGAATGTAGTCAACGAGTCATGCTCGAATGGAATGGATTTCACAGTTAACCGTTCAAAGTATATGCAAAATATTGAAGAATAATGAATGTCTCAAAACCCAGGGGAAGGTAATTGCGGTCTGAAACGCATTACATCTCCTAAAACAGACAGAGATATAATTCGCTTGGTGGTGTGAAACCGCAGAAAAGCAATACTGCTGATAAAGAACTTGTTAGAGTACGGTGGAGCATCTGTATCTACCCGTCCGCTACAGCGAAGGTTCCATGAAATGGGGCAACGATGTTGTCGTCCAGCCAGGAAACAGAAACATACCCCAGCGATCTAACAAAAAGTACAAAGTCTGGCCTCCCTTTATAGTAATAGTGACTTCCAAATGATACCTGTGATTTCATTTCAGGTTTGCTTCTCTGTGGAAGAAAGTATCCAAAATCTCCAACAATTAACTGAATTTGTTAGACGAAAGAAACACGAAAAATTCCACGCAGATTGTATAGTACAACGAGTAAAACATCCTTTATACTGAGAAAGTGAAAATGGGTCAAGCTCAATAAAGGTCAGTACAGCTAATTTAGTATTCACTATTCCTGTTTTGGACTGGCCAGGGATCTCTGGACATTAAACTCTTTAAAATGTCTGGCGAGGATTGAAGAGGGAAATTGCGAAGAAAAATATACCCACAAACAAATTCAGGCTGCTGGGAAAACTTGTCAAAGCATGGTACAGGACACCTGAATTGGATAGTATGTATTATGAGTATGCCAAGAAGAGTTAAAAGATTTGATCGCTGCTAAGGGAGGTTATAACAAATACTAAAAATTATGTTTATTTCGTAATTTTCTGTAAAATGATGTGTTTTAAGACATTTTGTACTTTAAAATTGATGATAAAGTGCACAGAAATGTAATATAAGTAACACATAAAATTTATTTTTATTATGGCATGGGAAAATAAAGTTCCACGATAAAACAACTGTGTCCATTCTGTGAGTATAATAATTTGGCACTGCATTGTACACGACTGTGCGTATCTCTACCTAGCAATAATCCGCCGACAGTGTTATCGCCGGGATGGATTTACGTCGATACTAGGCAGGTGGTCATAATGTTTTGGCAGCTCAGTGTATGCGGCAACTTTACGTCATGACAGGAAGGTATTACGTGTAACTCTAATTATGTCAGGTTAACTGAATTCGAATGTACCGCTCGTATGGTGGATGGCATCTAATAAAGACAGTCATTTCATTAGGCACCATATCGAACATTTGTGCAGTATACAGGGACAGAGGAAGAAGTCCTCCGCTAAGTGACAAAGTGAAGAAAAGTATGTACTAAGTGATCGTGACAAACGGTAGTAGAAGAGGGTTGCGTCGTAAAATAAATTTTAAAAAATAAAAATGCGACAGCTGTAGATGTCACAGCTGAACTGATCGTCGCATTCAGAAAAACTGCCGGTGCCAAAGGAACATGAAGGGGGCAGAGAATGGCAGATCGAGCTGGATTTACGAAAGAATGCCACTCGGCCGACTGAGTTTCTTTCACAGTTTTACAACTTCCGCCGGAGTTTATGTCCCAAGAGTGAAACACATATGGAGTTCGGTGATATCGTGGTGCTCAATGTGCACCACGGTTATTCCCCAAGACCACATTTCTGCCAAGTATTATGTGACCATTTTAGCTGGCCAAGTTTAGCTCACGGTACAATGTTACCCAACAGTTTTTCTGGGTTCCAAGACGACAGGACACCTTTTAGTATTATAGAACTTTTGTGGTCTACTTTATAGCGAAGGTTTTTATGCGCTATTCCTCTCCATCTTCGTTACCTACACTTGTCAGTGTTTTGCAGAAAGTATGTTACAAAATTCCCTTGAAATACTCTTAAATAAAAACACCTGTATTTGTCCATTCCTAGAGACTGGAAGCTGATCTGAATAATAATAATATTCCTACGCCGTATTATATATGTCATTTCTTTATTGTTTTATCCACCCTGAAAGTTCTAAACTATGACTAGGTTGAAGCACATTACATGTTAACATGAGAAAAGTTATTTTTATCTCCTTCTTCAAAATAAATAAATAGACAAAAAGTGAATTCTATATACTACATGGTTTGCACCATTTCCAGCAATGATGAAATTCCTCCCAAAGAATATTTATCACGATAAGCACAACGAATTACTAATAAGATAAATTCTCATATTACATGGAGATACTCTAAGGTAAGCAAGAGTTTCAAATGTTTGTATAGTCTATGGGACTTAACTACGGGGTCATCAGTACATAAACCTACAAACTACTTATGAACTACTTACGAACTAGGACGGCACAAATATCCATGCCCGAGGGGGGATTCGAACCCCGACCGAAGTGGCCGTGCAGACCGTGACTGAAGCGCCTCAGTCCCCGCGGCCACCGCGGCCGGCTAAGCAAGAGTAACAACAAAAATTAAATAACTAGATGACAATAAGATGCCTGAAGGTTAACAGGAAAGAACAGTTTCGCCGTTAGTATACCGTATTTAGTCGATAAATAGTATAAGAACGTTTAAAGCGGAATGTAGGTTCCCTTTCAGTTTACATTTTATTCTGGCAGGAACTGTTTCATATTTCTGATCAATACGTATAAAGTAAATTGAAAGGAAGTGGGAGAAGATGAAGGCGAGATAGAAGATACTATACTAAGACAGGAATTTCACAGAGCACTGAAAGATCTACCTCAAAACAAGGGTCTTGGAGTAGACGACATTCCGTCAAAATTATTATGCTAATTCCTACCATCCAATAAAATAATGATAAATAGAATGATTAAATTGCATCCAACAGCAAAAAAAAAAAAAAAAAAAAAAAAAAAAAAAAAAAAAAAAAAAAAAAAGGAAATTAAGTATTGAAAAGAAATTGCATGTACAAATGAGTATGACTCAAAACTAAACAAATATTCTGTAAAATGATTTGTATGGGAACAGTGTCTATCAGAATTAGTAGAATATTTAGAAATACTGATATAACGATTGCCTTCTCAAACACAAATCTGCTCTCTAAAAACCTGAGGTATACTATCGGAAACACCAATAAACTTTACTTTGGCTCAGGGGTGCCTAATGTGATATGTTCAGTCTGTAACAAAGTATACATTGCACAGACAGGGCGCAACTTCGTGACACGTTTCAAAGAACATATTTCACGTGCTTCACGGAGAAGATCACACTGCTCGTGAAAGTTTGCTATTGAAAACCTTGTAAGAATTAGAAATATTTACTTACTATAAAAATAATCCCTTGCCACTCCTCAACGCACAGTTGGATTATCGTGAGAAAACTTTTTTCGACCTTTTCGAATGTGTCGCTTAAAGGGTGGCTGCTTTTACTGCTAATTCACTACATAGTACTGATTAACTCTTCATTTAATGGACATTTATGTAATAATTATTATAATGCACCAACGTCTCCATGGAAACGGCGTCGCCGACGGCACCAACCGACGCCACAAAATGATGACCGCAGACAGCCATCATACACTAACATCTATATTGAAACGACATCCATGGCGACACTAAACGACGCCAGCAGATGACGATGCAAATACTGTCTGCTGTGTTCCATATGAATATCAGTAATCGACATGGCAACATATGTCTACCTAAAATATCTCTGACTATAAGCAGTCATGGTACTATAGAATGGGCGTCCCTGACTTCATCAACCGTCAACAACAAAAATGTTCAAATGTTTGTTAAGCTTAAGGAACTTAACTACGGGGTCATCAGTCCCTAAACTTAAAAACTACTTATGTACCACTTACAACTAAGGACGGCACAAATATCCATGCCCGAGGGGGGATTCGAACCCCCGACCGTAGTGGACGTGCAGACCGTGACTGTAGCGCCTCAGTCCACCGCGGCCGCCCCGTCAACAACAGAAGACGATAACATCGGCCCTCGTTTTAAATGATTTTAATTGTTTTGAGGACTGTTTGTAATTTTGTTCAACATTCCTGTTTACATTATTAATATAAAATGATTACACATATTTAACTTCAGGCGTTAATTTTAACTTACTATCACTGTCAATTCCCATTGGCTGTCGCTGACGCTATGAAGATACACGCGCGCGTGTATTAGATATTTAAACCATGGCAACTCAGCCATCAGCAGCAGTTTATTGACTGTGACGGCACGTCGCTGCTCATGACCACCACCAACAACGAAATAGGTAATGCTACGCTTTTTATTCTTCATTTATAAACATTAATTTGTAGTTCTGACTTCTGTTTGTAATGCAATATCTTCTGTATTTTATTTACAGTGGATTATATCTGAAGATAGCAATAGATTGTTGCCGAAACCGGTCAAATTAAAAATAATATATTGCGATCTTAGACTGTTTAATTAATGTATCTTGTTATAACAGATCGCTGAACTCCCACAACAATGTTTTCTAAAATTATTAACATTCACAACGCTACGGCAGAAGACGAGGGGGGCTGTCAGTCTTATGGTACGGAAACATCTACCTGGACTTCTAAGAGGCCGAGGAGACTGAGGCGCTCCAGTCACGGTCTGCACGGCCACTACGGTCGGGGGTTCGAATCCCCTCCTCGGGCATGGATATTTGTGCCGTCCTAGTTTGTAAGTAGTTCATAAGTAGTTTGTAAGTTTAGGGACTGATGACCCCGTAGTTAAATCCCATAAACTATACAAACATTTGAAACATTTGATTTTGGACTTCTAAGGGGCATTCGCTAGTAATCAAAAACAGTCGTGGACTACGTAAATACCACAGCAAACCAGCTATATCCAGTGAAACTTGATGAGTTGCCTGCACCCTGAGGTCGATGGCATGGCCAAGTACAGTAACTGTCGGTCGTACAACGTCAGAATCGTGCTGCCTGCTTCTACAAGCATACTCTGTAAGCCAACTCACTGTGTGTGGAGAGGGTATTTGGTGTACCATTGTACCTTCCTCCTCCAATTACAACCGCGTAATCTGTCTGAGAAGAACAATCGCCACGTTGTCTCCATCTCTCTAATTTTTATCGTCGTAGTCTTTTCGCAGATATACGAAGGAGGAAGCTATACAGGGTGTCCACCACCCGTCGACCCCTTCTATAACCGAGGGAGAATATAAAATGCAGTCCCTCCTCGTAGTAAGTGTACAACGCCGGTGTCTCCAATTTCGCTATAGAATCGAAATCAAAAAGAAAAAGATATGCCATTCCGTTAAAAAACCTATATCCTGTCTAAAAAGCTCTTTTCTGGTGGGAATCGGCAGTTGAAAATGGCACCATTTTATCCGGCGTAGTATACTTACTACTAGGACGTATTGCATTTTACATTTAGTAAGACTCCCAATACTTTGTAAGTGGTGGACGGATGGTCTGAAACACCCTATATATACGTCGATTCTCCAAGAAACGTGTGCTCTCCCAACTTTGGTAAAACCCGTACTGCGATACAGAACACCTTTCTTGCAAGGTCTGCCATTGGAGAATCCAGATAATCTTCGTGACGTTTTTACGTTTAGTAAATGATCCTGTATCGAAGCGTGTTGCTTTCTAATGGATCTTCTCTATCTCATGTATCAACCTCACCTGGGACGGATCCCACAGTTATGAATAATACTGAAGCATTTGCCGGACGATCGTTTTGTAAGTAAGTGCCTTTGTTGATGGACTACACTTCCTAAGGATTCAAATGTTTGTTAAGCTTAAGGGACTTAACTGCGGGGTCATCAGTTCCTAAACTTACAAACTACTTATGAACTACCTTATACTAATGACGACACAATCATCCATGCCCGAGGGGGATTCGAACCCCCGACCGTCCCCCCAGGGGGCCCACAGTTCTTTTGTGGGTACGTGTGTGGCGCGCACGGGGCCCCGAGCCGGAGCAGCCTTTCTTCTGCCCCAGGCTGCTTCACTTTCGCTCCCGGTTTATGCCTTCGCCCGGAGACGGGCGTATTTCACGAGTTCAGGTGTTTTCTTGTTGTCGTTTCTCTTATTCCTTGGTTCCTTCCTTTCTTACCCTTTGTTTCTGTCTCTCTCTCCTTGTCCTCTCCTCGCCTTCTTCTCCTCATTAGTCTCCGCCTCGGCGTTTGAGACACCTTTCCTTCTTTCTCTTCACTTCCTCTATTCTTCTTCTTTCCTCCCTGTGCGTGTCTGAAGGCCGACCCACGCATTATCATGCGTAGCAGGTGACGGGGGTAACGCGTAATTCCCCGCCCCGGGTAGACAAGTAGGGCACGTACGTACCCCCTGGTAAAGGCCAGGCCCAGGGAGGGGTGATTACCCGAGCTGGTACCTTCCGAACATGCCAATTGGTCCCTCCGTCAGTTCTCGGGAGGTGTGACCTGAGGTGTGAACAATCACCTAAGGCGGGTAAGCCCTCGGAGAGGGCCCCCACTAGGAAGGAGCGCGCCATCGGAGACGCCGGTAATCACGGGGGACACTTCCGCACTGACTTCCTTCTCTTCTTCACTGACATTGACCCAGAAACGTAAGATAGACTCGCCTCAGCAAAAGAAGACTCTGCCTAATTTGCCGAAATTTCTTGTTGTGTCGCGCACCGACGGAAAAGACTTCAATTCTGTCAATCCTTTCGTTATACAGAAAGGTGTTGATGCAATTGCTGGCCCTGTTAAAACCTGTTCGCGTCAGCGCAATGGCTCATTGTTGCTGGAAGTGGACAGTGTTTTCCAAGCCCAGAAACTTATCCGGACTACGTTATTGCACACGTTTCCAGTCAAAGTAGAAGCGCACCGCACACTCAACTCGTCACGTGGGGTAGTTTTTACGAGATCCCTTGACGGGTTGTCTGATGACGACATCCGGTCCTATATGTCCGATCAGGGTGTGACAGCCGTCCACAGGGTGATGAAAAAGGTAGATAACCAGCTGACACCGACTCGTACTGTGTTTTTGACATTCGACAGAGTTGACCTCCCGTCGAAGGTCAAAGCAGGGTACGAAGTTATCTCAGTCCGCCCTTATATTCCAAACCCAACGCGCTGCTACCAATGCCACAGGTATAACCATACCCGTGAACATTGCCCACATGCAGCAAAATGTGTCACTTGTGGTAGGGACGCCCATGAGGGGGATTGCCCACCTCCGTCCCCTCACTGCCTTAACTGCAACGGCGACCATGCGGCTTCCTCTCGCGACTGCCCTGTATATAAGGATGAAAAAATCATTCAGCAAATTCGGGTCACGGAGAAGGTATCAACATCTGCCGCTCGAAAGTTGTTGGCGAGTCGAAAGCCCACTGTCCTCCCAGCGGGTACATACAGTAAGGTCCTCACCTCAACTCGACCTACTAAGGATTCCAGTACCCAGACTTGTGATTTCACTTTCGCTGACACAGTTGTGCGATCCGCCAGCCCGAAGATTGCCCGTTCCACGTCCCCGCTTCCTCCTGCTGCTTCTAAGGTACAGTCTTCGTCAACATCTAGTAAACCGCGGGCACCTAAACAAGATGCCCGGACCTTGAAAAAGGAACCCGTCCGTGAGGATTTTCTGCGTTCTCAGGCTTCCCAACCGTCAACTGCCTCTTCCCGCCGTCACTCTTCCAGAAGAGCTGACAAGAAAAAGAGTTCCTCTCCTTCCCCGCCGAGGCGTGACCCATCTGTCGCGCCGTCCAACAGTTGCCGGCCTCGGCCGTCTTCTGTTTCACCGGGACGCTCCGTTTGCCGGGCGCCCGGCCCTTTACCGGCGGTGGAAACTGCCCCTCCTGATCAACTCAGGGAGGTGGCAGGCGCGTCGGTCGAACCTATGGACCACGACCCTTTGCCCCTGGACAGCGATAGCAGTGCTCCCTCGAAATCCGGTCCTCAGCGGCCGTCGAGGTGACCCCGCTCGCTACTTGGTTTTTATCCTTATTTCTTCTCTCATTTTTATCATGGCGCTCCTTCAATGGAACATTCGCGGCATTCGTTCTAATCGGGAGGAGTTAAAATTACTCCTTCGATTGCACTGCCCGCTTCTAGTCTGCCTCCAGGAAACTAAGTTGCGTCCACGTGATCGTGCAGACTTTCCACACTACACCTCTGTGCGGTTCGACCTGCCACCCGTGGAAGGTGTCCCAGCCCATGGAGGGGTTCTGATGCTCCTTCGAGACGACGTCTATTTCCATCCCATTTCCTTCCACACTCACCTACAGGCAGTTGCCGTCCGCATCACCTTATCCACATTTACCTTCTCCCTCTGTAATATATATTCGCCATCGTCATCTGCCCTTACTAGGGCAGATGTGCTAAACCTTGTTGACCAGCTCCCTTCACCTTTCATGTTGGTAGGCGACTTTAATGCCCACCACCCCCTATGGGGCTCTCCGGCACCTTGTCAGAGAGGCTCCCTTTTGGTGGACCTTCTCCAACACCTCGATCTTGTCTGCCTCAACACCGGTGCCCCGACCTTCCTTTCTGACACAACACACACTTATTCCCATATAGACCTCGCAATATGCACTCCTCAGCTTGCCGGTCGGTTTGAGTGGTATGCACTTTCTGACACATATTCGAGTGACCATTTCCCTTGTATCATCCACTTCCTACATCATTCCCCATCTCCACGTCCCACCAGTTGGAACATTTCTAAAGCCGACTGGGGGCTTTATTCTTCCGTGGCTGTTTTTCACAATCAGCATTTTCCCAACTGTGACAGTCAGGTCGAATACCTCACAGAGGTTATTCTCACTGCTGCTGAACGTTCCATACCTCGTACGTCCTCTTCTCCACGTCGTGTGCAGGTCCCTTGGTGGACTGCAGCCTGCCGCGACGCGCTTCGAGCCCGACGCCGTGCCTTACGCACCTTCCGCCGCCACCCAACTTTGGAGAATTGCATCAATTACAAACGTATGAGAGCGCAGTGCCGTCGTATCATAAACGACAGCAAGAAAGCTTGCTGGACAGCTTTTACTAGTTCTTTTAACCGTTTTACTCCCTCCACGGTTGTCTGGGGTGGCCTACGCCGTTTGTCCGGCATCAAGGTCCACTCCCCGATTCCTGGCCTGACCGTGGAGAACGCGGTCCTTGTGGACCCAGCTGATGTTTCAAACGCATTGGGTCGTTTCTTTGCGGAGGTTTCGAGCTCTGCCCATTACCACCCTGCCTTTCTCCCTCGCAAACAGGTAGAGGAGGCACGGCCGCCTTCTTTCCGCTCTTTTAATCGTGAAAATTATAACGTCGCCTTCACCATGCAGGAGCTAGATCGTGCTCTCGCCCTGTCCCGGTCCTCTGCTCCCGGGCCCGATTCCATTCATTTTGAGATGCTGAAGAACCTCTCTCCTGCGGGCAAGTGCTTTCTTCTTAGTACCTACAATCGCATATGGACTGAAGGTCATGTTCCCACAAGTTGGCGTGAAGCCATTGTTGTCCCCATCCCCAAACCAGGGAAGGACAAACACCTTCCTTCCAGTTATCGTCCCATTTCTCTGACGAGCTGCGTCTGTAAGGTGATGGAACGCATGGTTAACGCTCGGTTGGTCTGGCTCCTCGAATCTCGCCGCCTCCTGACTAATATACAATGCGGTTTTCGTCGACACCGCTCTGCTGCTGACCACCTCGTTACGTTGTCGACCTTCATTATGAACAACTTTCTAAAGAAGCGTCAAACAGTAGCCGTGTTCTTCGACTTGGAGAAGGCATACGATACCTGTTGGAGAGCGGGTATTCTCCGCACATTACACACATGGGGCCTTCGGGGCCGCCTTCCTCTTTTCATTCAAGCGTTTTTGGCGGATCGCAAGTTCCGGGTACGGGTGGGCTCTGTTTTGTCAGATACCTTTTGCCAGGAGAATGGGGTACCACAGGGCTCCGTCTTGAGTGTGGCGCTCTTTGCCATTGCAATCAATCCGATCGTGGACTGCCTTTCAGCCGACGTCTCCGGATCTCTTTTTGTTGACGATTTCGCAATTTATTGTAGCGCCCAGCGGACGTGTCTCTTGGAGCGCTCTCTCCAACGCTGTCTTGACCGTCTATATTCCTGGAGCATCGCAAACGGCTTCCGATTCTCCACTGAGAAAACTGTGTGTATCAATTTTTGGAGATACAAGGAATTTCTTCCACCGTCTCTACGTCTCGGCCCTGTTGCTCTCCCTTTCGTGGAGACTACGAAATTCTTGGGACTCATGTTGGATCGGAAACTTTGCTGGTCCACACACGTGTCCTACCTGGCTGCCCGTTGTGCCCGATCCCTTAACGTTCTTCGTGTCCTCAGTGGCACGTCATGAGGAGCGGATCGTACCGTCCTGCTTCACCTTTACCAGGCCATTGTTCAGTCGAAGCTCGACTATGGAAGCCTTGTGTACTCTTCAGCACGGCCGTCGATTCTCCGCCGTCTCAACTCTATCCACCATCGTGGATTACGTTTGGCGACCGGTGCATTTTATACCAGCCCTGTTGAAAGTCTGTATGCCGAGGCTGCTGTATTACCCTTGACCACTCGACGTGACATACTCTTGTGTCGGTATGCATGCCGCCTACGGTCGATGCCCAACCATCCCTCTTACAGATTATTTTTTGACGACTCACTCGATCGCCAATATCAGTTGTCTGCGATTGCCTTGCTTCCACCGGGAGTTCGGTTTCGCCGCCTGCTACAGCGGCTCGATTTTACCCTTCCTTCCACCCTTCGGTTGAGCGAAAGCCCATTGCCACCGTGGCATCAGGCCCAGGTTCACACACACCTCGAACTTAGTTCGCTCCCCAAGGAGAGCACTCCGGATTTGGTATACCGCTCGAGGCTTGTCGAACTCCGTTCGCGGTTCGATAATGCCGTATTTATTTACACTGATGGTTCCAAGAGCACCGCCGGTGTCGGATCTGCCTTCGTCGTCGGGGACAACCGGTTCCAATACAAGCTCCCTGACCGGTGCTCGACCTTCACGGCTGAGCTTTTCGCCCTCCACCAGGCCGTTTTGTATACCTGCCGCCACCGCCAACCTTTCTATGCCATATGTTCTGACTCCCTTAGTGCCCTGCAGAGTCTTAAGGACCCTTTCTCGAACCATACTCTCGTGTATCGGATCCAACGCTCCCTCCAGTTGCTGGCGGATGACAGCTGTCACGTTTCTTTCCTGTGGGTCCCTGGCCATGTGGGTGTGCCCGGGAATGAGGCCGCCGACACAGCAGCCAAGGCAGCAGCTCTTTTACCTCGCATGGCTACCTTTTGCGTCCCATCGGACGGGCTCTTCGCCGGAGTATCGTGTCGCAATGGCACAGTGTGTGGCTTTCACTGTACAACAATAAATTGCGAACTGTCAAACCGATCCCGACCGCTTGGAGGACATCCTCACGCCCATCTCGGCGGGAGGAGGTCATCCTGGCTCGGTTGCGGATCCGTCATTGCCGTTTCAGCCACCGTCACTTGCTATCCGCCGAACCTGCACCGCTATGCTCCTGCGGTGAACTGTTGACAGTGCGACATGTTTTACTGACTTGTGTTAATTTTAATCATCTCCGTGTAGCCCTTCACTTTCCGTCTACTCTGGAGGAAATTTTAGCTGATGACACACGAGCAGCTGCTCGGGTTTTGCGTTTTATGAACTTGGCCAACCTATCCAAGGATATTTAACCCTTTTAATTGTCTTTTATCTTTCGTTTTTAGCCTCTTGCTGATGTTCTGACAGTCACCATTTTTTTGAGATAATAGCGAATCAATGTTCTTGGCTGGGCGCTAATGACCATAGAAGTTGTGCGCCCTAAAACCACAAAAAAAAAAAACCCGACCGTAGCGGCCGTGCAGACTGTGACTGGCAGACAGCTCGGCCACTGCGGCCGGCCCCCTGAGGATTCTTCCAATGACTCTCAGTCTGATATTTATCATACGCTAGATTAATTTTATGTAGAAGCTTCATTTAATATCGTTCCCTATGCCTACTCCCAGTTATTTTGTAACTGCTTCCATTACTTTTCATGCTATTGCGTAATTATACAATCAAGAATATTTCTTACCATGTACTCGCAGTACTTTGTATTTGTTTATGCTGAGAGTAAAATTCCCACTCCATGCACCATTTGTCGATACGCTGCAGATCCTCCTGAACGTATCTATAATTTTCTACTGTTGTGACTTATTTATATATCAAGTATCTTCCGCGAAAAGCCTCATTTCACTTACGTTATCTTTGACGTCATTTATATAAATTGTGAAAATTAACGGTTCCACAACAGTCCTCTGAGGCTCTCCAGAAATCACTTTTTACGTTGCAAGATTTCTATCATTTTAGAGTGACATGTTTCGTTCTGTTAGTTATAAACTCTTTAATACAATTACACAGTTTGTCTGACTACCAGTTCCCTTCAATTTTGTTCGTTAGACGACTGTGCAGAAGCGTAGCGAAGAAAATAAACACAAAATCTTTCTGGGATCCTGTCTCTTCTGCCCTCTGGGTCTCGAGGACAAATAGCGCGACATGGGTTTCATATGAGCGTTGCTTTTTAAAGCCTTGTTGATTCCAAGCGAGGAAATTTCTTGTATCCAGATATGTCATAATACTGCAACAAAAGCCCGTTCCAAACTTCGACAACCAACAGACGTCAGAGATTTAGTTTAGCGTATCTGTTCGACAAACTTTCTTGAAAACTGGAGTGACCTTTGCTATTTTCCAATCATTAAGAACCCTTCGCTAGAGACTTACAGTACACTGATGCTAGAAGTGAGGGGGAGGGATTTTCTTCGCATAATCCGTATAAAGTTGAATTAGCATGTCATCAGGTCCAGCGGTCTGTCCTTCGTGGGATGATTTCAATATATTTTCTGTCCCTACGGTATTTCTTTCTATATTTGCCATTTTTCGTATGAGCACTATTTAGAGGAGGAAATAAAGTGCATTCTACTTCTGTGAAACATATTTTGAAAGAGGCACTTACCACTTCCGGATTTTGTGTGTCATTCTCTATTTCAGTGCCATTACGGTCACAGAGTGTCTGAGTATATGGTTCCGTGTTTGCAACATTTATATTAGTAGTGAAGTTCTCTTTGCTTTTGTAGCCAATTTCTATTTCGGTTGTTGAACCACGTGGGATTTTTCCCGACTCATACTTTTTTAACGCGTATTGTACGTTGCTTTTGAACTTCGTTCACTGATGCTCGACGGTGGCAGATGTAGAGACGAAACTTTCGTGTTTAGCCGTCATGTACTCTGAAATCTGACCAGTGTCGCTTTTGCTAATAAACAGTAAGATATCCTACCTTTTTTGATATTTATATTTACACTGGCATTCATTGATGCTGTAACGGCCTTATGATCAAGCGTCCGTCTTCCATGTCAACTAGGATGAAAAGTCCCTGGATGTTTGTCATCAAGACGCCTAAGATTTTATCTCGACGAGTTGCTTCTCTACTTAATTGTTCAAAGTAATTTTCGGATTCTCGCTGTGGGGTAGCCGAGCGGTGTAAGACGCCTCGCTCGGGGCGAGCCGTTGCTCGCCGTCGGAGGTTCGAATCCTCCCTGGGGCATGGGTGTGTCTATTGTGCTTAGGTTAGTTTACCTTAGTTTAAAGTAGTTTGTAAGCTACGGACTGATGACGAGGCAGTTTTGTCCGATAGATTAGAAAAAAGAAAGAAATAATAATAATAATTTCCGATTTTGGATGAAGCAGTTATAATAATTTCGGTGGATGCGCTGTCCTTGACATGAATTTCAATCATTTGTCTCCCAGTCTACATCTGATTAGTTTAAATGTCCACAAAAAAAACAATAACATGACAAGGGAATCGCCACTAAAATTTTCGGTTTTCCATCTGATGTGCTTCCATCACTCCTGCTGAACCAGGGGATCTGGAATAATATCCAATGAACATGAAGTGAAATTTACTTCTGACCTTAGCCCAAATTGGTTCATATTCCGGATCTCAACTAATTTCAACAATAATGCAATTGTTTGAGACATACATTGTCTCAGTATACCAAAGGTATTGTATATAAGGAGAGGTGTCGACTGAAAAATTCTGCTACAGCTGGGATTCAAACCCGACATCTTCTGCTAACTATGCAGACGCTTTAGACGGCTCAGCTAACACAGCGTTGATAATACAGCGCTTACACGGACTGTCTTTCAACACGTCTCTCTCCACACCTCATAATTTAATTCTGCTTGAACGATACCACCTTGTCCCTCAGGCAAAGGTGATATAAATATAAAAAATAATTGATTAATGCGGGCTCTAATCCCAGCCACAGCACGAATTTTAATTCAACGCTTCTCCTAATACAATACCTTTGGTATAATGAGAGAATGTACAGTACGTCTCAAGGAATTGCATTATTGTTGATATTTATATCACCTTTCCCTGTGGAACAAGGGGGACTGTTCCCATTCACGTTCTTTGCTAGGATGCTATTCCAGTACAGGAGAACATTGGCAGTTTGATACGTATTTCACAGGGAACATTGAGACAGAATTAAAGTTTGTGGTTTGTAGGGAGACGTGATTTAAAACAGTCCGTGTAGCCGCTTTATCTGCAACTATGTGATAGCTCAGCGGTGTAACGCGTCTACTTAATAAGCAGGGGGTATCGTGTCCTAATTATGGTCACAGCACAAATTTTAATTCAACGCCCCTCCTTATATACAACACCTCTACTAATTTCATTCAATTTCTTCATATTTGTATCCTCCCCTTCAGCGTTCAGATTGTCTCTGCGTTATACGTAGCAATTAAAGTTTAGTTTTACCTTACTATTGACATCTGGCTTCAGCCTGATTTCCTTCAGTAGCATTATGTGGGTATTGTGAGAGCAGTTCTGGATTCCTTCCATAGACAATTCTGCATTTAACTATTACTATATTTACACTATCTTTGGCCGTTCTGTTGTAGCGAATGGTCCCTGCCGAGAAAAGCGAGGCGCCTTATTGGAACTTACTGGATTTATCTATCATTAAATACTTACACCAAAAGTACTGCTTTAGCGCCGAGATGGAGTGGCGGAGCGCTCTAAGGCGCAATGCTGCGGAGTGCGCGGTTGTTCATCGTCGGAGGTTCGAATCCTCACTCGGGCATGGATGTGTGTGTTGTCCTTAGCACAACTTAAGTAGTTTTTAAACCTATCGACTGATTACCGCACAGCCGCGGTGGAGTATCCGAGCGGTCTAAATCACATCGCTGCGGAGCGCGCGGTTGCTCGCCGTGGAGGTTCTAGTTCTCCCTGGGGCATGTGTGTGTGTGTGTTTGTCCGTAGGTTAGTTTACCTAGGTTTAAGTAGTTTGTAAGCTACGGACTGCTGACCACGCAGTTTGGTCCGATAGATTTACAGACATTTGAACTTTTTTTTTTTTTTTTTTTTTTTTTTTTTTTATAACCGCAGCAGTTAAGTTCCTTAGTTTTACAAAAATTTGAACATCTGAACTTCATTACCATAATAACCACTTTCTGCCTTTATTGCACGGCTGATCTGTTAAGGATGATTCTACATTCCTACACCCGAGAGCGGAGGTCGAGAAGTCTCTATACAAGATCGCCAGAGTATTATCTGAGCCTCTGGTTTAAGTTTTCATTCAGCTACAAACATGAGGACCGGGATCGGTCCTGGGAACGATGCTACCAATCGATAGTTTTCTTTCCACCTCGCGAACGGCGCTAGGTGCATTCGCAAAATCCGCTAGCCGCCTATAGGAACAGAGGATCGCCCCTTACTTAGCTTGCATTTATCGCGAAACTTTGTTCCAGCACAAACTACCAAGCGACTGGTAAAAGGCTCAGGTAACTCCCGCGTATAAGAAAGGCAAAAGAACTGACTCACAAACCTATATCATTAACATCAGTCCACTGTAGAATTCTTGAACATATTCTCAGTTCTAATATAGTAAATTTTCTTGAGACGAAAAAGCTTCTGTTCATGCATCAGCACGCCATTTGGAAGTATCGATCGAGCTAAACACAAATGTTCAATGTTTGTTAAGTTTATAGGACTTAACTGCGGGGTCATCAGTCCCTAAACTTACAAACTACTTATGAACTAACTTATACTAAAGACAGCACGTTCATCCATGCCCAAAAGGGGATTCGATCCACCAACGGGGCACGGCCTCGCGCATCGGAGCATAACGCCTCAATGCGCATGGCCACTCCGCCGCTGCGTGCGAAAGTCAGCTTGCCCATTCTCTCTGATGATTGCCGTGGAGGTTCGAGTCCTCCCTGGGGCATGGGTGTGTGTGTGTGTGTTGTCCTTAGGTTAGTTTACCTAGGTTTAAGTAGTTTGTAAGCTACGGACTGATGACCACGCAGTTTGGTCCGATAGATTTACAAACATTTGAACATTTTTTCTCTCTGATGACATCTTGCGTGCTACGGATGAAGTGCAACAGTCAGACGGCGTATTTCTCGATTTTCGAAAGGCGTTTGGCACGATACACTGCAAATGAAGGTACGAGCTTATGGAATAGGAACACACATATTTCGTGCTTAAAATACTCTGATAAAGTCTGGTTAGTGTGGAGTTTCTTTGACGATGAGCACCCTTTGGAAATTAATAAAACTTATAAATACGTGCTACAATTTTTTGGAAATATTATTTTCATTTAGTACTTCATCGAATTATGAAAATTGAACGATTAAATAAGGTGTATTAGTTAATTATAACGAAAACAAATATATAAATTATGCACCGAAATTTAATAATTGATAATTTATACTGCAAGGGCTAACATAATAGAACAAAAATATTTTTGAAGGGACGGGATTCGAACCCGTGCCGTTTCATTCAAAAGCTAATCGCTTAGCCATTACGCAACACCGTCATCAGCAATGGTGAGCCTCAATATTAGCTAATATTGTACCTAACTGCAGTTCGAAAATTTTGGCGAACGTTTTCTCTTTTCCTATGGCCTACACAGTGCAGATATTGTAGGAAGTTAAAAGGTTCATATTCGTGTTTCTTCTCCCAAAGTTTGGGCCAAGTGTGTGAGACCCATCCAGCGATCGCTACTGTTGCGACTTTCAACACGCAAAAGCATAAGGGGTAATTATCAGCCTTTGTCGAGACACATTCGAAGGTTGTCGTTGTAGCTATTACACTAGTGCTAAGTGCTTCTCTTGTTTTGAACCTACAAAAATGCAACGTTTTCCAGTATGCATTTACTTAAGGTAATAAATTGTGGCTACTGTAATGTTTGATAGTTACAAATGCATTCGATATGTGCCCTGAAACCTACGTTTAAGGAAATTCCATATGAAAAAACAGGATCAAAAAAATTGTCTGTCTGTGGAAAAATTTACGCTATGACTCATAAGATCTCTGTTGCATTTTTCCGATGGCGGCGACAATCTGCTCAGAACATCTGCACGCAAATATACTGTCTATTTCGTTCAGTCATCCAAAAGTTCTCTTTGTTATTATAAGTCATCATATGAACTTGCTGAGTGAAGAGTTAAAACTATTTGGTACTATATTCGCTACGAAAGTTGTTACTGAGCAGGAAAGTTACGCGTGTGAAATATACGTACTGAAACTCGTGAAAATGAGTGCATATTAAAAAAGAAAAGTGCTGCGGATATCAGCTCGATCCTAGAACCTTGTCTTACGCAACTGATCATTTACGCCGGCGCCACCAACACATACTTTAGCATAGCCGTTTTTCGAACCTCTGCATGAATATAGGTCTACTACCAATTCAGAGGTGGCAGACCTTATCTGGAAACAACGCACGCTTTTGACAAAAAAAACCGTGGTTTTGTATTCTGCATAATAACTGAAACCCACCGGTGTGTAATGCTTTCCTACTACACTAGCGTTCGTATCGGAATAAACGGTGTCGGCTTCTAAATCCAAGAAATCCGATTTCGAATATTTTACTGCTCTAATTTTCCATCATTTGTCTCCTTATTTCCACACAGTAACGCTCTCGCTACGGTGAACAAACACCAAACGTCGACTCTTAGGCTCGAGATTTTACAAATTACTCTACCTCCTTGGTTTTTCTGTTTGTATGATCAAATTGATGTCTGCTTCTTGGAATAGATGACCGACTTCATTCTAAGGTGACTGTTCAGACGTTTACTTCCTACATGATGTATTCGTAGGTGCGGGTGGTTTGGGGGCTGATATTTTTGATTAGTATGCGAAACGTCTCGTGTTCGATACTCGCCTGTGACAAACTCACACCAAAAGATCTCATAAACGTCTGGAGATGCCACATTTCAAAATAGAAGTAAAATGTGGAAAAGACAGCAATCTAACTGTCGCTCGCTGATCAATAGTTGGCCATCTGATGAGATAAATAAGCCTATCTTTAGCATAGTTTGGTTTTCTGCACATTCATTTGACATAATCGTATCTGGTATTATAATAGTCCAATATGTGGTTGAATGCTTACCATTAGGTATTTTAATAAGACAGGGTCTATGGATCAGTTAGATGCAGCTGTGGCTGTTCGCAATTATTTTATTAAATCATGAGCACTATATCCTGCAACTCTAGTGTTTATTTTTCTTTGAGTATCCTTAAAACTTTTGTTCCAAGGTCGATCAATAATGTCAGTTGTCTTATTACAGCAGTACCAAAAAATCGGAGGGAAACTGTAATTTGTGGTAACACAGCTGGTATATGTTTGTTAAATTTATGCTGCTATCTTAGTTGCAACATCAACTGAAAGAGAACCAGTGGAAATGACATATAGAATGATATCTTCACTCCCGAAAATGCCACCAGTGATCTGCAGCGTCAAATGATTGTCGTCGTTATAGCGCAATCGAGGCTGTGGGTGGAAACCGTCACGCGGTAGCTCCGAACATCATGGTGCACTGTAACCCTCAGCTTCATAACAAAGTGTTTAGAATAGGATCTGTTTTGTCTGCTCGCTTAACGAATAAGTGTTGTAGCGTGATTCCAACAAGTGTGTTGCTGTAACACCCACTAAACATTTGTCGACTTGCGCTTGTGTGATGAAGGCTACTTTAAGTAGTGGCTAATTTCGATAATTGGCTTCCTGCCTTGTAATTCAATTAATTCTATGTTACGCATGTACAGTTTCCATTTGAATGTATCGGTAACGTCCGACAATACTCACGGACTGCAACATTTCAATTCTAATTGCTGTCTTATTTCACTGAAACTCTAAGAAATGAAATGTGCAAAGGAATTTGTCGGTCGCGAATAGCTTAAAACACTATGGCTGAAACGCAAAGCAGTTTCTAAACTCAGTTTGCGAAGCCGCCTTCACGTCGCACAGAAAGCACGCGTGTTGTTACAACTGGCTGCGATACTGGAAGATAACCGTTTTCTTCTCAGATTTCGTGTCAGATACAAGTGTAATCGACAGCATGTACGATCGTGTCACCTAGCTGTTTACAGTTTCCATCAGGCAGCAAAAATTTACGGTTGTGCATAGCAATTAGGGGAGGGGTCTCGCGAATTCTGTCACCGAGTGTACATAGAGTCCTACTACCAAGGTTGTACACCAGTCTGCAGTACTGGATTAGTTACTGAGATAATACAGCCACTTGATCACATCAGGCAGAAAGCGTTGATTATAAAAAGCACGATGTACAGTGAAGTTTGGTGCTCCTGTAGCGTGTCTCCGGCTGTTGTTTTCAGGGCTATGACACTCGAAAGTGCTATAAATTTCGTTTTAAGTTGTCTAAATATTCAGATCACAGAGTTAAATTTTTTGAGTTTGTTTGAAAATGCATAAGCAACACGAGTATAAAAAAATATTGAAGAATGTTTTAAGCAGACATAAATAATGTTATTCTAATGTTAATTTATGTAGTTTCCTGTTATGCACTATGGTAATAGTGATTTTCATCGTTCCAACTTACTTTTATCACCAGCGCCTCTGAGTTAGAACAGTATGCTCGTTTCTGGAATTTTCCAAGTTAATTCTTAATAATTTTTTACTTCGCTTTTATAGTTTCTGCTCAGTCAGTGTGGCACCATGTCAATTTTATTATTGACTGATGTTGAGTCGTAAGGGTCAGTAAATTCAACAGATGAAGGAGTACTTCCAAAGTATTAAGGTATGAGAAGTAATAAATCTGGAAGCACGTATCATAATGACAATTCCGACAGACCCTAACCTGTACAAAACTGTATACAGTGGTTTATTATGTTTTTATTTTTCCAAAACTGTACATAACGTGAGCTTCACCCACCAGCACAAGATCGCGTCCATCAGTTTTCATATGAAATATTGTTCTGTCAGATACTGACAATACAAGTATTCTTGGAGAAATCTGTAGACTCAGTAATAGAAGAACACATTACATCGCGGAAGTATTTCCGAAGAACACAACACTCATTGAAAATGGTCGAGTGCATCCTAAACACCAACGATATGGTAAGTATGTCTGTAACAGTGACAATAAGGAAATCTTCCAAACTCGCACGTTGTGTGTCCTTAAAAAATGTCAATAAAATATACAGTACAAAAAAAACTAATAAACGTACGTGGAACTCTCATGTCAACTCTCTGTGGACAAAATGCAATGAGAAGTAATAAAGTACAGAAAATTAATGTTAATACCTCGAAAAATAATTGTTGTTTCAGATGATTTTGTTTATATTTTTATGAAAACTTGTATTCAAACTGCAATTAATAATTTAATACAGAATATTATTAATTTTATTTATATAATCCTAAAAAAACTCAGGTTACTATTATTCTTACTCCTTCAGCAACATACTAACGTATACAAATGTACGAAAAAATGTGCGTAAATTGAAGTATTTAATTTTACATTATATCTCGGGTAATAGTGAAAGTAAGAGTACACTTTTATAGCAAATGTAGACAGAACCACACGGTTAAGAAATGGTCTGAACGTCACCTTACTGGATATAGACCTTAGAGATTATTTTCCAAGGCATTCGGCCCCGAGTTCTCGCGGAACGCAACGACACGACCGGGAAATGCCTGCGGTGGCGGAGGTCATCCTCTGCCACATATCTCCTTCTTGTCAAACCAATAAATGGCCAGCGTCCGGAAATTCCGCCGGCCTTCCACGACAGCCGAGAGTGACGGTCAGATTCTGCGCCGCCCATCGCCGCATTACACGCATCTCACGACAGAGACTTAATGTTTTACAGTAAACAACAGTTGCATTCGGCTGCGAGGAACAAATGTTCAAATGTTTGTAGAACTTATGGGACTTAACTACGGGGTCATCAGTCCCTAAGCTTACAAACGACTTATGAACTAGCTAAGACTAAGGACGGCACAAATATCCATGCCCGAGGGGGGATTCGAACCCCCGACCGTAGTGGCCGTGCAGACCGTGACTAGAGCGCCTCAGTCCCCTCGGCCACCGCGGCCGGCCTGCGAGGAACGAGCAGGTGCAATTGTTCACAGTAAGATACATCAGCGGATGTAACTAACTAGTCAGCAAGTCAAAATCCGTTATTGCTGATAAAGCTTTCAAAGCACCCTCCGCGAAATTTAACCAAAGGTTGTGAGGCGGCAACGTGAGTCGTGTCGGGATAGCACAGTCGGTAGTGCGCTTGCCCGCGAAAGGCAAAGGTCCCAGGTTCGAGTCCCGGTTCCGCTAGGAAGTATCATATCAGCGCACACTCCGCTGCAGAGTGAAAGTTTCATTCTGGAAACATCCCTCAGGCTGTAGCTAAGCCATGTCTCCACCATATCCTTTCTTCCATGAGTGATAGTCTTGCATAGTTCGCAGAAGAGCTTCTGTGAAGTTTGGAAAGTAGGAGGCGAGGTACTGGCGGAAGTAAAGTTGTGATGCGGCATCGTGAGTCGTGTCGGGATAGCACAGTCGGTAGTGCGCTTGACCGCGAAAGGCAAAGGCCCCAGGTTCGAGTCCCGGTTCCGGCACACAATTTTAATCTGCCAGGAAGTTTCATATCAGCGCACACTCCGCTGCAGAGTGAAAGTTTCATTCTGGAAACATCCCTTAGGCTGTGGCTAAGCCATGTCTCCACCATATCCTTTCTTCCAGGAGTGCTAGTCTTGCATGGTTCGCAGGAGAGTTTGTGTGAAGTTTGGAAAGTAGGAGGCGAGGTACTGGCGGAAAGAAAGTTGTGAGGCGGCATCGTGAGTCGTGTCGGGATAGCATAGTCGGTAGAGCGCTTGTCCGCGAAAGGCAAAGGTCCAAGGTTCGAGTCCCGGTTCCGACACACAATTGTAATCTGCCAGGAAGTTTCAAAGGTTTATGCGTTTCAGAGAGCTAGACGTTTTCTTCTCAATGACACCACTTGCGAAATAAAACTGAAATGAATATACAAATAGCTAACACCGGAAATTAGGCCCATTCAAGCCATAAACTGCCTTTCTACCCTATCCGTATCTACAGTGAATCATTTCTTATCACGTGATTTATGGTTACAGTGAAATACTGTCAAGTGCAGTTATCATTAAAGGGTGTCATACTTCCTTTACTATGAAATTGTCCACGTATTGTAATAAAGCCGTCTTGGATTGTGACACCATTGCTGTACCCGCTTCTTGGAAAATACCTGTGTAACATTCTGTGGACGAGGTTGGTGACCCGTGTCTTATGTTATGAATGTAAACAAAGTCCGCTGGATTCGAAACACTACTCGCTTAAGTTGTCCACGCTTTTAGGTTCCATACAAACGGCTTAAAAGATCTGAAAGTTCTCTCAGAAAGTACGAATCCAATATTAAGCCACAAATATTACTTTTGGCACTCGATTGCGAACAACGCGATCAGCAGTCACGCGATGGGGTAAGTTGGTCGACACTCATCTCTATCCTTCCCACGTTCCAATTCGACAGGCAAGAAATTCGCACTGTTACATCTTTTGAGGCATCCACTGCCACACTTGATGCTGAAACCTAACGTCGATAAATAATTGTCGAATCGATATGTAAAGTGAAGCCGCGGTGGAGTAGCCGAGTGGTCGCCGTGGAGGTTCGAGTCCTCCCTGGGGCATGGGTGTGTGTTGTCCTTAGGTTAGTTTGCCTAGGTTTAAGTAGTTTGTAAGCTACGGACTGATGACCACGCAGTTTGGTCCGACGGATTTATAAACATTTGAACATTTTTTGTAAAGTGAAGTATCGAAATCTGTTTCCTTGAAAACTACATCGGAAAAGGTGGGTGATGCACTTGCTAAGAATTACTGATGACGAAACTATAATCACGAAGGCATGATAACTATACTGTTGCTATATAAAATATGGGACCACAATGAATGAGGAACAATGCCAGAACAGGCTCCGTCTCATGTCTGTGCTATAGAATAAAAGGTTCTGGGAACTGAGGCTTGTGGCTATGTTCATAATCACGAATGATTTCATTATTACTAGGATTACATGGGTACTGATGATTGCCATTTATATTAGTGTCAAGGAGTGATAGTGGACACTAATATCAAAAAGTTGCATTTCTTTGCCTTACAATGGAAGTTTTTCACTTCGAACTTCCAAAACGGAAGTAAAACGATTTTATAACGTGGACATCTGTCTTCTCTGCCACTCATCAGGGATTTTATCTGTAAAATTCTACATTCTGTACATTCTGTGTTTTACCATCAGTGGAACTAAAGATTAAGAAACACAAATTGCTATTGAAAAAATACAGCACAACAGACAATTATAAGCAGCAGCTCCATTCTGGGAATAAGGAAAGAAATTAAAATACAACAGATTTCAGTTTGAGAAATATGATACCTTAACAACTGCAAGAGTTACAATTTATTTTTTGAAGCTAATTCTAAATATTTAAACATTTCAGCCGCTTTGGGGCTATCCAGGCACGCTTCCCTTCCAACTCAAATTCTCATCTTGTAGCACACTACAATTGTAGTGCCCCCTGCCCCTTTGATTCCAATTGCTCGCAGCCTATTCTGGATTCCCGCAAGGGATCGAGCGTATTAATGCGTCCGCAATGAAATTGTCAATTCCTGTTGGGGCAGATATAATTTTTGCTTTTTCCTACGGAATGTATATTATATGACCGCAGATCTGCGTGTTATAATTGTTTGTCACACGATAGCCCTTATTCAACTCTAAGTACTTCTGTAACTTTTAGATTCATTTAAGTTTAGAAATAGGTAGTACATAAATGAGAAATGTGGGCCGCGGTGGAGTAGCCGAGCGGTCTAAAGCGTCTTGCTGCGGAGCGCGCGGTTGCTCGCCGTGGGGGTTCGAGTCCCTCCCTGGGGCATGGGTGTGTGTATTTGCCCGTAGGTTAGTTTACCTAGGCTTAAGTAGTTTGTAAGCTACGGACTGATGACCACGCAGTTTGGTCCGATAGATTTACAAACATTTGAACATTTTGAGAAATATATTAGTAACTAACCTTGATGTGTGGTAGAACAGACATTTCAATATAATTGTCATTCAGTTTTAGGCGTTCGATCTCGCTAATTTACCTCGGCAAGAACGTTGGAAGAGAAAAACATTAATGGCTACGGCGCAACAGTGCTGCATTATTCACGCAATTTGTATTTCATTACGCACTGAGTGTGTCCTGATTCGAAAACATTTGTTCTGAAATTGTGGTAGCACGTACAAGAATTTGTTCAGAACGTTTATCGAACACGTATCTTTGTCTTTGCAATGTTTCTTTCTTTCCTTTCCTTTTTTTTTTTCTTTGCTTGCAAATTTTGGAGCGCAGTGGAAGTACACTCAGCACGGAATTCAAATAGGAAATCGATGCGCTTGCCTTCCGAGCACGAGGCGAGCAAAATGTACGGCTGAGCACATACTGGCAGCGTGCAGCCTAGCCGCTATTTGCACATAAACGGCGGTCAATGCGGAGGGAACAAAGCTCAGCTGGTGAGGACTCCGTGAATAACGGCTGCACTCACTCAGGCGCCGCTATGGAAATCGCCGCCCCACCGATACATGCGAGGAATTCCAAAACACTGCACTTTGCCGCCACGCCACCGATAACGCTTGCCTTTCTTTTGCTTTAGATCTCTCACTATTCACATTGCTCGTTTTCCGTTTACCTGCGCTATGATCGTGCCGTTCACTTCTCGGCGTATCAAAACAACGGGGACATCTCTTGATGTGCATGTTATATAACATTCTTCTTCATCTGGCGTTTAGAACTACAACAGCACACAGGCCAGCTTCTATTCGATATGTCATTTCATATTGTTAAATCACAATAAAAATACACTAGCCATATCTATGATAATGTTGCTTTCATCTGTCAAGACACAGGAATTATGTTACGGTCTGAAATTAAGAATCCTGCTCAGGTGAGTCGAAAGTTTGGAAGACAAGCCTAAGGCTGCATTTTATTGAACTCGTAGAGTTCAGGGTATTCAACATGAACCATCCATGAAGTGAGTTACTAATAAATTTATCACTTTCAAGAGATTTGGGCAGCTGTAGTCCTCAACTCACTTTTGAAAGGAAAATGCTAATATACTCTACCATTCACAATAGTTCTTGGACAATGTGGGTAATACAGAAGTTTCTGGGTTGATGCCAAACCTCATTTGAAACTTGCGGACTTAAATTTCAATTTCTATTGTGATTGTATCACCTATTGTTTCATCTACATCCACATCTAAACTACGCAAGTCACATCACGGTTCGCAGCAATAACGATTACTGACATGCTTCCGTGTGGACCTTAATCTCAATGGTTTCGCGAGATATACGTTGGAGGAAGCAATATATCGTTTGAATCTTCGAGAAACGTATGCTCTCGGAATTTTGACAAAAGCAGTACAACGATGCAGAACGTCCCTCTGCCACTGGAATTCCTGAATAATCTCTATGACACTTTCGAGCTTACAAAATTAGGCCGTTACCTAGCGTGCTGTTCTCTGTGGCGTCTTCTCTATGTTTCGTATCCACAAAGATGGTCAATACTCAAGCTTCGGCCGAATGAATGTATCGTAACATAATTCCTTTGTTGACGGACTGCACTTCCTTAGGATTCTTCGAATGACTTTCAGTCTGTCATCAGCCTGACCCACGATTACTTTTATATCGTCGTATCACATTCCATATCGCTCCGTAAGTCCATTGCCAGATATTTTCATACTTATATAATAAAAGAGCGTTTTTGTTATGTAAACGCAGTACTGTACAATTTCATTATGTTGAGGGTCAATTGCTATTATGTGCCTCGTGCTTTGAAACCTGCAGATCATTTTGCATTTCGCTACCCTTTTCTAGTGCTGCGAAATCTCGATATTGTAGAAAATACATTTTTATATATGCACCAAAGCTGCTAGTTTCGGGCTTTGCCCATTTTCTTAAGCCACATTCATATATATATTTATATTTGGTTACTGTTTAGGTCACGCTGTTTGTTGTAATTACTTTGGTGTAATTTACCGAGCTTAGAAAATGAGGCCGTTACCTAGCGTGCTGTTCTCTGTGCCATCTTCTCTATGTTTCGTATCACAGTACCTGGTACTGATTCCACAAAGATGGTCAAATTACAACAAACAGTGTGACCTAAACAGTAACCAAATATATATATATATATATATATATATATATATATATATATATATATATATATATATGGCTGAAGAAAATGGGCATAGCCCGAAACTAGTCAGCATTTCAAATAAAAGCAGCTTGCATATATAAAAATGTCTTTTCTACAATATTTAAGAGTTGCAAAACGCGACATATCAAAAACACTTGATTAAATCTCGATATACTACGTAATTATTCACAAAAGGCCTCACTGAACTTCCGACATTATCTAGGAAGTCATTTACATATATAACCCTCTCCTGGGGCAAGGCAGAAATCTCTTTCATGTCTAAAGACTGTTCTCTGCGGAGAATGACGTGCTACTTTGTATTGGCTAGAAACGCTTCGATCCTGTCACATAGATGGTCTCATATTACATATGTTCGCACACCGCTCATTGGACGACGGTGCGCAAGCCTCGCGAATATTGTCAGCTGGCTGGCAGTGATCGCCTCGGTGGAGTGGCCGTGCGATCTAAGGTGACACGTTGCGGAGCGCGCGGTTACTTGCCGTCGGAGGTTCGAGTCCTCCCTCGAACATGGGTGTTCGTGTTGTCCTTAACATAAATTACTTCAAGGTAGTTTTTAAGTAGTTTGTAACCTTAGGGACTGATGGTCAATGTAGTTATATCCATTAGATTTACGAACATTTGAACATTTGGCATGTGATCATTGCCTTCGGAAACCATGTCGATTCCTGTTGGGGAGATTTCCGGACCCAAGACATGTTATTATACTCTGACACAAATGTGTTCGAAAATTCTGCGACTGACCGATGTCGGGAAATTTGGCCCATGCTTTTACGGATATGATAGAGTACCATTCTTGAAAACGGGAATGACTTGCTCTTTTTCCAAACCTTAGGAACTCTTCCCTCCTCTACAGACACTCGGTAGACTGCTGCTGCAAGGGGGAAAAGTTTCTTCACATACTCCGTGTAAAATCGAATTGATATCCGAACAGGTCCGGTGACGTTTCCTCTGTTTAGCGATTCCAAATGGTCTCTATCCCTTTGACATTTGTATCAATATCTAGCATTTTGTCGTTCGTTCGATGGTCTATAGGGGAAACTACAGTGCAATATTGCCCCGTGAAACAGGTTTGTAAAAAGACATTTACTATTTCTGTCTTTTGTGTGTTATTCTGTGTTTCAACGTTATTACGCTACACATAACATTCAATACCTCTCGCATGGCGCTCCATACGCTAATTTTGGCAGCGTTTGATTTTTGCTTGTCTCCTAGACTTCGGCTACGTTTTATTTGCAGTGAAATTCTCTTTGCTTCGTAACAATTTTCTAAAGGTGATAGGCACGATCACAAGTTTGAAACGAGGCTCAAATTATTATCTTGGTTTTACTGTACACATACAAACATACACTCACTCACTCACACTTACACTCAATCACGTACTATCTCGACCAAGCCACCTGTCCGAAGCAACACTTTCGACACACACTAATACTATGCCGACCGAGCGGAAAATTCTTTAACGCAATATAATATTTTAAATCTCTGGCTTCGACATGTTCCAGGCAGTAAGATGACTTGTAAACTTTGGCACTTACTATTTTCAGCTCTACATGTAATCACAAACGTTTACATTTGTCAAAGTTTACAACAGCGAAAAGAACTAAGTGTTCAAGGTTTGTAAAGCTTATGGAACTTATCTACGGGGTCGTCAGTCCCTAATCTTACAAACTAGTTATGAATTAGCTAATACTAAAGACGGCAGAAACATCCATGCCCGAGTGGAGATTCGAACCCCCGACGAGGAACGGCCTCGCGCATCGTATCATAGCGCCTCAATGCGCTCGGCCGCTCCGCCACGGCAGAAAAGAACTCTGCCTCATATAAAAGCGAAGTGGTTCGCCGCTCCTTGCACTTTAGTAACTGTGGTGGACTACATTTATTGTTGTGTTGTTTTAACGATCATAAAGGTTTAACAAATATTTATATTTTCTTAACGAAAAACACCTACAATTTTGGACATTATTATTTTGTGATTCAAGCTGTTCTTGCCTGTGATTGCTTCCTAAAATCATCATCATTAGAGACTGATTATGCCTTTCAGCGATCACTCTGGAGCAAAGTTTGTTGTTGTTGTGGTCTTCAGTCCGCAGACTGGTTTGATGCAGCTCTCCACAATACCCTATACTGAGCAAGCCTCTTCATCTCCACATAAGAACGGCAACCTACATCTGTCTGAATCTGCTTACTGTATCCATCTCTTGGTCTTCCTCTGCGATTTTTACCCCACACACTTCCCTCCAATGCTAAATTCACAATTCCTTGATGTCTAAGAATGTGCCCTACCAATCTATCCCTTCTTTTAGTCAAGGTATGCCAGAAATTTCTTTTCTCCCCAATTCGGTTCAGTACCTCCTCATTAGTTGCGCGATCCACCCACCTAATCTTCAGCATTCTTCTGTAGCACCATATTTCAAAAGCCTCAATCCTCTTCCTGTCCGCACTGTTTATCGTCCATGTCTCACTCCCATACAAGGCAGCACTCCATACAATTGCCATCAGAAAGGACTTCCTTAGGCTTAAATCAATATTCGATGTTAACAAATTTCTCCTTTTCAAGAACGCCTTTCTACCCATTGCCATTCTGCATTTTATATCCTCTGTACTGCGACCATTATTTGTTATTTTACTGCCCAAGTAACAAAACTCATCTACCTCCTTTATTGCAAAGTAGCTCTAATAAAATTCCTCCATGATCCCCTATTCGATGCTAACATTGATGCCGCGTCTGATGTTATGCCTTTTACTTCAAAATCATTCTGCACTGAATCTAAGTACCTTCTTCTTGGTCTACCTCGACTCCTCTTACCCTCCGCTGCCGAGCTCATGAGTCTCTTAGGTAACCTTGCTTCTCACCCCACCATCTCAGTCTGTTCGCTCTAACTGCTTCATCTATCGTGTTCATTCCCAGTTTTTCTTTGATTTCCTCATTATGGACACCCTCCTGCCATTGTTCCCATCTATTAGTACCTGCAATCATTCTTGCTACTTTCATATCTGTAACCTCTACCTTATGAATAAGATAACCTGTATCCACCCAACTTTCACTCCCATACAACAAAGTTGGTCGAAAGATTGAGCGGTACACTGCTAACTTAGTCTTGGTACTGACTTCCTTCTTACAGAAGAGAGTAGATCTTAGCTGAGCATTCACTGCATTACCTTTGCTGCACCTCGATTCCAGTTCTTTCGTTATGTTGCCATCCTGTGAGAAAATACATCCCAGGTACTTGAAAGTGTCTACCTGTTCCAACTTTGTTTCTCCTATCTGGCACTCAATCTGTTTGAATCTCTTTCCCATACACATTACTTTCGTTTTGGAGATGCTGATCTTCATATCATAATCCTTGCACCTCTGATCGAGCTCTGAAATATTAGTTTGCAACCTTTGAATCGAATATGCCATTACAACTAAGTCATCCGCATATGCGAGACTGCTTATTTTGTTTTCATCTATTTTAATCCCGCCCTGCCAGTCTACTGTTTTCAACATATGATCCATGAATAGTATGAACAACAGTGGTGACAGGTTACAGCCTTGTCTTACCCCTGAAACTACCCTGAACCATGAGCTTACTTTGCCATCTACTCTAACTGCTGCCTGACAGTCTACGTAAAGCCCTTTAATTGCCTGCAAAAGTTTTCCTCCTATACCATAATCTTGAAGAACTGACAGTAGCTTCCTCCTAGGAACACGGTCGTAAGCCTTTTCCAGATCTATGAAACATAGATACAATTCCCTGTTCCACTCATTGCACTTTTGAACATGTAAATATTCAAATGTTTGTATAGCTTATGGAACTTAACTACGGGGTCATCAGTCCCTAAACTTACAAAATACTTATGAGCTACCTACAACTAAGGACGGCACAAATATCCATGCCCGAGAGGGGATTCGAACCCCCGACCGTAGTGGCCGTGCAGACCGTGACTGAAGCGCCTCAGTCCCCTCGGCCACCTCGGCCGGCATAGCACTTTTCCATTACCTGCCGTAGGCTAAAGATCTGGTCCTGACAGCCTCTAAGAGGCCTAAACCCACCCTGATTTTCATCTAACTTGTCCTCAATTAATACTCGCATTCACCTTTCAACAATACCTGAGAATATTTCGCCTACAACGCTAATTAAGGAGATTCCTTGATAGTTGTTGCAACCTTTTCTGTTTCCATGTTTGAAAATTACCGCTTTCGTCCAGTCAGACGGAACCTGTCCCGATTCCCACGCCTTTTCAATTATCCTGTGTAACCATTTGAGACCTGATATTCCACTGTATTTGACGAGTTCCGGATTAATTTCATCCACCCCAGCCGCTTTATTGCACTGCTTCCTAAAAATAAAAATGAAAATGAAATTAAAAGAAGAAGTATATAAATAAATACCAAATCGTGTTTTCTCAAGGCAGAAACAACCATCCTTACAACATGCTGGACATTATTATTTGATACAACTGATCAGACTCCAGCCCACAATTAATTATTACTGAATCATTAACATAATACTTCTAGTGTGTGTGACACTGTCCCCTACTCACTATTATACTTAATTAATTAGTAATCTGTCACACATTTAATCTCTTTCACTATAAGAACTTTAACCCTTTCAGACCGGATTTTTTTCTCTATCAAGGAAATTATTTTTAACGCTGTAATACTCTTAACTTAAATTTTCAATGATTTTAGAAGTAAGATTTATCCAATTATATGCACCCATTTTCATACTACAACACTGCGTATACCGAAAAACAAGGCTTTTTTTACGGACCAAATTAATTAATTTTGTAGTACCAACTGTTATACTAAATAAACTGAACGTTCAATAACTACATCGCAAAATAACTACTTTTAGTTATACAGTGGAATACAAGTAACCCACAATTTCCGTGTTCTTTGAGTTCGCAAACTGCTGCGCAGTGCGACACTCGCTTCTTCATATTTTTATAGTGATCTTCCGCAGGTGACAGTAATTGTGCATGATGAAATGATTGAACACTCAGGTGTCGTATACATGTTCTTTCCATTGAGAAAAAAAGCTTCTGAACCATCTTAGACACCTTAGAAGTTATGTACACATTTGTAGCCAGTGGGTCCGAAAGGGTTAAAGCATCAACAAGATTCAAGTACAAGGTACGTCTGAAAAGTTCTAAAAATCGCGCTGCCGATGAGAAGGTGACCACGCATACACATTCAGGAACATATGACAAGCGCCCCCTACCGTGCAAAGCACTGCAGTGAACCGCTGGTACAAGCTGCAACCGGAGCAACGCGTGAACATCAAGTATTGTTTCAAATTAGGCAAAATGGCGACGGTGATCCATAGGATGTTAGTGCAAGTGTATGGTGTGGAAGCAATGAGTAAAATGTGTGTGTTTGAGTGGTTGCGGAGATCCAACAACGCCTGACCTCAGTGATTTGAGCGATTCCTCAAGAAGGATGTAACTTCCCTTTTTTATTTTTACGTTACCGTTACGATACGCCAGAAGACTGCCACATGCAACTTGTAAGGGTCTAAGTAGCTGCTGAAAACGATGAACTGTAGCCTTCGAAAAGATAGTTATACGTAGTTCATGTAATGTAAACCGATCACTGTGATTATAGTAACTGTGTACGTTGTGCTGCAGCGCAGCTGGTGAGAAAGGGTCCAGATCAAGTAGTGTTTGGGTAGTGTTGCGTATGAAACCTAAGTATTTAGTACCGTGGTGCGTGTATTTTTCTTGGCGCGGTTTACTTCTGTGAAGAAATTAAAGAACCTACAAGTCGGGATCCACATCAAGTGAGATACTCAATCAAGGAATTGTAAGTAAACTCAGCAGATGTTGCGGCAGTTTGGCAGATTGGAGAAAAGTAGCTACTACGTGTCAAATGACGATCAGCCAGTAATGTTAATCTATAGCCTATAAAAGTCTACATCATGCGATGTACAGATTGCTGACAGTTTCTAACGGCTGTACAACCGATACCAGAAGTGTATTGTAGCCAATGGCAATTACGTTGAAGGCTAGTATATGTATATTGTCTGTAACTCTTGTTTCCTATATTTCGAGACAATTCACCAAGCTTATCAGACGCACCTTGTACATCGCATGATGTAGACTTTTATAGTCTATAGATTAAAATTACTGGCTGATCGTCATTTGACACGTAGTAGCTACTTTTCTCCAATCTGCCAAACTGCCGCAACATCTGCTGAGTTTACTTACAATTCCTTGACTGAGTATCTCACTTGATGTGGATCCCGACTTGTAGGTTCTTTAATTTCTTCACAGAAGTAAACCGCGTCAAGAAAAATACACGCACCACGGTACTAAATACATAGGTTTCATACGCAACACTACCCAAACACTACTTGATCTGGATCCTTTCTCACCAGCTGCGCTGCAGCACAACGTACACAGTTACTATAATCACAGTGATCGGTTTACATTACATGAACTACGTATAACTATCTTTTCGAAGGCTACAGTTCATCGTTTTCAGCAGCTACTTAGACCCTTAAAAGTTACATGTGGCAGTCTTCTGGCGTATCGTAACGGTAACGTAAAAATAAAAAAGGGAAGTTACGTCCTTCACTTATCGTGATGAAGATCGTGGGTTCGAATTATGTCAGAGGATACAAACTGAATTGGCTATGGGTGTTATTTTTACCCAATTAATTAGTTTAATTAGACTGTTTTATTTCTAATTGACTGTCACTTCATTTTCTGATTTGCTCTAGTTTTCCCATTTGGTATCAACTGGATTCTGCCTGTGCCGTCTGTAACCTGTAACCGACTGCCAGGCACCAGCTCACAGGCGTTCCGACGCATCGGCTCATGTAGCCATTAGCCCGTATTTTGATAGTTCCAGTTAACCAATTGTAGCGCGAAATTACTGACTGATTTTAGCGCTGTAACAGATTTTTTTTCTGTCACGAGTTTGGTCGCACAAGCTAGTTTTAAACGCTGGGATCGAAGTGATCACGATCTTAGATCTGCAAAGAATCTTGTGCGCAATTTTCTGGGATACATTGCATATCGCAAGGTGGTGATAGGAGATAAGTTTCAATAATTAAGGGCTAAAAATGACGTCCTCTACCACAATACAACCACTGGTTATTTAAAATCAGATGTTGCAATCCCAACATAACTCGCAGAGCTCGCTTAGAACATTACTCGGCGATACAGAATAAAAGCCTTTGTGAAGTGAGCCGCTTCGTTTTTGTGTCGCCTATAACCGATAGCCAGATACCAGCCTATGGGGCAAACTGTAAAATGGAAATGAGCGTATGGCTTTCTTGGCCGGGAGATCCCTTGCGGGATTGTTCGGCCGCCTTAGTGTAAGTCTGTTTAGTTGACGCCGCGTGGGCGACTTACGTGCCAATGATGATGAGATGATGATGAAAACACACAACCCCCAGTCCCCTGCCGAGAATCGAACCCGGGCCAGTGACGCTGGCACTTAGCTACGGAGGCGGACTATGGGGCAAACTGCAGTTCCACGTGACAAATGTCAATTGACAAGTAACTTTAATCGGACTACAGTATAGACATCTCAACATCCAAACAAATTAAAATATGTTTTAGGCAAGATATTGTAATATTTCGGCCAGGGACGCTTTTGTTCGGGGACTTTGCCGATAGAAGCATTAGCACACGCCACGCCAGCGTCCCGCCAGCCCAGTGGGTGGAGAGGGACCGGCCTGAGGGAACCAGCAGGAAGCGCCCCAACTTTCACCTTCCTTCGCCATCGGTCGTAAGGATGTACACGGCGAAACTAGCCTGACTTTAGGGGCGTCCAGATAAATGGCGACAACGGACGCAGGAGAGAAAGCCCGTATCTGCAGATACCAGAGGTTTCGTTTACAAAAAACAGCGACGTCATCGTAGATAAACAATAGAACCCTGCAGACGGGAAGAGGACAAGCAGTGCAGTGAACACGTGCGTAAGTAGGAGAGAGTCTGGCTTGCACTATAGAAAAAGTGGTTCCACAAAAACAATGTCTCTGTCCAGGGAAAAAGACCCTGATAAATGGCATACCAGAAAGGCCTGATACAGACTGCGGCCACAAAGAACTGTTTTTTAGAACCTAGAAGGAATGCAGAAGATAAAGACAACACGTTTGAAACGTGCTAAAGACGCCAGTTCGCGAGTCTCATCTCAGCCCACTGAAAAATTTCCACCGGCGACTGAGAGGCGTGGTCGTGAAAAACAGCGATCAGGTATTGGATGGCATTGCAAAACCAACCCACCAATCACAGAGCCTAAGAGACGCAAAATTCGAGGAGAAGCTGTAGGTGGAAAGCGATGGAGGACTTGGTGAGCAACCGCCGAAGAGGAAACTTGGTCCATCGCTGGAGAAGCGAGGAGACATGCAGGAAGCTCCCGTCTGTGCAGAAAATGGACCAAGACGATTTCGCTCGGGAGTCGCACATGCGCAGAACAGGGCAGGCGCGTGATGCTGCCGCGACCGCCGACGCTCACACACCGCACTGCGCCGATCCATCGCCGAAAGCCTACATCAAGTTAATGTTAGTGAGACAGGAAATTACCTTGCCCTTCCCCGTTCATATCTGAGTAGTGTCCATGCCCAGGCAAATCTCTCAGATTATTGTTATCAAATCTTTTAATGAATAAAACTAAATTACATGCGATAATCCTCTGTGTAAACTGATATGTTCTCAAATCAATCCCTTGAATTAAATGTCCCTACCTGCCTCGTTCCATAATTGATCATTATATTGGCCCACTTTAGGTTACGGTAGTAACACTAAAAGTGGGCCTTTGCGATCGTCTTTTGACAGCTCGAAATTTAAATGAAAATAACGGCTTAACCATGCATCTGACACGGAAATTGAATAAACCGAATTTTTAGAGGAGAAAATTCTCTACAACTTTGCTCTCTTATGTTTTTTTCATATCTCGTATCGTTTCAGAGATATTTGCAAAAATATCGGCGATTTTGAGATGTATGTCTGTCTGTCTGTCCGCCTGTCTGTCTGTCCGTAACGTGTTCCCTGTTTTTAAGACGAACCTTTCAAATTTTGCACACATAATTGTAAGCCGCCAGAGACCAGTACGTCCCTTTTTCAAAATTTTCGGATATAAAATACGGTACTATTACAAAAAAGCCGTTTGTAATTTAATTTTTATTGCAAATAAACCGTTAGTCTGAAGCGAAAATTGAATAAACGAATTTTTAGAGGAGAAAATTCTCTACCACTTTGTTCCCTTATGTTTTTTTCATATCTCGTATCGTTTGAGAGATATTTGTAAAAATAACGGAGTTTTGACACCCTCCATTAAATTAACGAAAACCAGCCGTTCGCAGACGTCCCGTGACATTCCTCGCCCAGAACTGTCTCTGGCATACGCCATCTTGCGTTGCGTATTTGATGATTTTCTTATTGTAACTTACACGTTGTCATTTCAAAGCAATGGCACACTGAAGAATTAACAAAATGACGTCTTTCTTCGTACGATAAATGATAATCTAGTGTCAACAAATGCCATATTAGCATCAGTTAACAATGGCCATCATTAGTATGAGATTAAAGAACGGGACTCCTGTTAGCTGTAGCGTAGTGGCCAATGTGTTGGCCTGTGACGCTGAAGGTAAGTGGCTCGGAACCCGTTATTACCTAATTTTTTTTCTTACAAAGGTTTCAGACACTCTTATTAATTAATTTTTTATTATTTAGATTATTATTTTGGTCCAAAATGTTTGCAACAACTTATAAAACTACAAATCTAAAAGGGGCTGTAAAACACGTCAGTGCGATTTTTTTTATTTAATTTTACTGCAGTGTGGGAGTTATTAAGGGAGAGGTTCGATTTACCACAATATCTGTTCGGCCGACACAATAAAAAGAGAAATCCTCCACTCGAGTTCTAAATAATGGCATCATACAGTTTTAAAGGTCAATTATAAAATCCAAGTATCTAGTAAAATTGTCTTCCTGGCTGTTCGTACTCGGTATTCGGCATGTAATCGTTACGTAAGACTGAGGGAGGGCATAGGCCTCATAAAGTTCAAACTCGGGCAGTTTATTACCATAAAATGTGGCAGAGAACGTCACAGATATTAAAACCGCAATTATTAGAACTAAAGTGGATTTTCGTTTCGGTGATAACTTTTTCAGCATTTTCGATTAACATCTTTCTCTTGTGAGTTCCAAAATATTTTATTTGAACCCATTGACATTTAGACAAATGAAAACGTGTTAAAATATGTGAAATCAAAGTTCGCATGGAAAATTTGGTATTCATTTTTCCCATTTGTAGTTCGAAAGAGGAAGCTAGTGAAACAGTTCTAAAGACGATATTTACTTCCTGCATCAAACCTAGCAGACGATAGCAGCGTCACCTAACGACGATTGACTGCCTCTCAGACACACGCTCGGTGGGTGTATTATCAGTGAGCAAGTTGTCCATGTGTTCAACAGGAAACGCTCTCCATCTATTTGTGTTTGTAGTGTTTGACCGAAGGCAGATTGTAATGGTGCGGAGGATCTCCTGAACGTTTCGGAAACGCACGATTTGTAGGGTGTTCGATAAATGCTATAGTGCAGGGTCAGCCACGGAGAACCAAATGGCACGCGATCCTCCTGGGCTTGAGCTGTCGCCGCTCTAAAAAAAAATTCACATGATTGTAAATCTGTGGGGCTTAACTACTTTGGTCATTAGTAGCGAGGCTTAGGAACTACTTAAACTAACTTATGCCAGGTACAACAAATACACCGATGCCCGATGGAGGACTGGAACCTCCGACGGCGAGTCGCGGCGCGCTCTGCAGCTAGGCGCCTTGGATCGCTCGGCCACTCCACCGGGGCATGGCCGCTCTGCTCGGCACTTCTCGGAAGTACTCCCTACGGCGCGACATTTCACGATGCAGTGCGATGCGGCTCTTGCTTTCTACGGCTTACGGAACGATATTTTTTCCAGCTCTCAGCGCCCATTTCCCTAAGCTTTCTGCTGTTAAAGTAAATGCAAATTTTCTCAAATTCATTTCAGCTCTGTAAGAGATACAGGCCGCTGCCAACCGCGCATCGCTTTTTCACACGATTTCAGGACCATTTTCTGTATCAGTTTTAAGTGCATCTATCGATTTGCGAATGGAACAGATATATTTGCGGTGTAATTCGCGATGGAAAGACAAATTCCAATAGGTTAAAACTGTTCATGAGTTTTACGAAGCATTTCTTTCAGAGGAGTTCCTACGCCTTCATAATGAGGCTGAAAATCTTGTATCCATGCTTGGATCAACTTCTTGTGTGAAATATTTTTCAATAATGACATGAAAGACGTCATGATTAATACATAATTAATTTTTCTTTTGTTTTGTTTGTGGTAGATTTTGATACGAAATGTAGACATGGCACTGTCGGTAGAGAAGTTCTACTACTACTACTTTCTGTCACATGTAGTTTCGAAGATTTGTTCCATCCCTTACGTCATTCTATTTTGTTATGCTGTTGTTGTTGTTGCTGTTGTTGTCAGCCCTGAGATTGGTTTGATGCAGCTCTCCCCGAACTCTGTCTCTGAATAAGAACTGCGTCATACATACTTTTGAACGAGTTTACTGTATGCGTCTCTTGGTCTCCTTCTGCGATCTCCACCCCACACACTTCAACCCCCCTCCTTACCAAAGCAAAACTGACGATTCCATGATAGAATGTGTACCACCAATCGAGCCCTTCTCTTAGTCAAGATTTGCTACCAATTTCTTTTCTCCCCATTTCTTTTCAGAACCTCCTCATTAGCTACTCGATCTACCAACCTAATCTTAAGCATTCGTTTATATCACCACATTTCAGATCCTTCTATCATCTTTCCGTCTGAACTTATTATGGTCCACGTTTCACTCCCGTACTGTGTTGCACTCCAGACAATGCTTTCAGAAAGGATTTCCTATCATTTTCATTAATATTGGCTGTCAAAAACTTTTTCTTTTTCAGAATTGCTTATCTTGCTATAACCTTTCTGCATTTTATATATTATTTACTTCGGGTAGCAAAAGTTATTTTTCTGCCCAAATAACAAACCTCATTTACTACTTTTATTGTCTCATTACCTTATCTAATTCCTTCAGCACCACCTGATTTTCTTAGAATACATTCCATTACCCATGTTTTCTCCAGTTAATGTTCATCTTATAACCTCCTTTCATGACATTGGCCATACCCTTCAGTTACTCTTCTAGGTCTTCTGAAGTCGCTGACCAATAACTACGCCATTGGCAAACCACAAAGCTTTTATTTCTTCTCCCTGAACTTAAATTCCTTCTCTAAATTCCTCCTTGCATTCCTTCACAGTTTGCATCAATTTTTTAAGTATTTTTGTACAAGCTATATAAATAACTCGTCGTTACATATATCTTGCCCCTGCTACATTCAGAATTTGAAAGAGAGCATTCCAGTCATTATTGTCATAAGCTTTCCCCAAATCTACAAATCCTCAAAACGTTGGTTTACCTTTCCTTAACCTATCTTCTCAGATAAATCGTAATTTCAGTTCTACCTCGCGTGTGCCGCGGTGGATGGCCGAGCGTTCTTAGGCACTTTGCTGCGGAGCCCGCGATTGATCGCCGTCGGAGGTTCGATTTCTCCTTTGGACATGCGTGTGTGTGTTATCCTTAGTGAAAGTTAATTTCAGTAGTTAGTAAGTCTAGGGATTAATTACCATAGCAGTTTGTTTCAAGAGCTTTACAAACATCTTTGCCTCGCGTGTTTCAGTATTTCTCCTAAGCCCAGACTGATCTTCCCCGACGTCACATTCTACCAGTTTTGCCAACCGTCTGTAATTAATGCGTGTTAGTATTTTGCAATCATGACTTGTTACACTGATAGTTCTGCGATTTTCTCAATTGTCTGGGTTTGCTTTCTTTGGAATTGGAATTAATATATTCTTCTTGTAGTCAGAGGGTGCTTCTTCTGTCTCATACATTTTGCACGAAAGGAGAAGTTTCTTCATGATTGGCTGTCCCAAAGATGTCAGTAGTTCGGAGGGAATATCATGTATACTCTATGGGGACTTGTGTCGCCTGCAATCTTTCAGTGTTCTCTCAAATTATTCTCTCAGTGTAGTATCTGCTATTTCGTCTTCACTTCATCTACTTTCTCTTCCCTTCCTACAATATTACCTCGAAGATCATTTCCTTTGTAGAACCTCTCTATATTCTTTTCACCTTTCAGCTTCTCCTCTTTGCTTTGAACTGATTTTCCATCTGAGCTCTTGATATTCATGCCGGTGCTTTTCCTATCTCCAAACGTCTCTCTTATTTTACTGTAGGTACATTCTTCTATGGACTTGTATTTGTCCACTAGCCACTCCTGCTTAGCCAATATTAAGTAGTTTGTAAGCTACGGACTGATGACCACGCAGTTTGGTCCAATAGATTTACAAACATTTGAACATTTTGAATCTTACTTTTGTGAATAGATATTTATCATTACTGTCTCGTGACGAAGAAATAACACAGAGTTCTAGGAAACTACATTCATTTGAGACAGAATGACTTACAAAATACGAATTCTACAGTAAAAATGATTTTACTGTACTTATGTTTTTTTTAATTTTATTATTATTATTATTATTTGATGATTCTCATGTCCTTTATATCATAGGCCAGTATTCATACCGGACGAGCAAATTATGTTGACAGTGTGGCATCTGATGGCACATCCCGCAGCGATGGTCCCTGCCATCAGTCAGTCGTGGTAGAGCAACTGAGCGCTCTAAGGCGCCTTGCTGCGGAGCGCGCGGTTGCTTGCCGTTGGAGGTTCGAGTTCCCCTTAGATTAGTTTATCTCAGTTTAAGTAGTTTGTAAGCCTAGGGAATAACGACCACAGAAGTTAAGTCCCAAAGATATACAAACGTTTCCCATCAGTCACCTCGCGGAGTGTCAATGTAGTTGGCGCGGACAGTTCCCTTGCCTGTAAATGGCGGCCGTCAGCTGGTGAGCAGTTGGCTGAGCCATCCGCTGCGGCCTTGGAGTGGGCAGCTTGGGCTCGATAGAGGTCCACAGGGCAGACGCCGAGCGTGTGCTGGAGCGCCGTGTTGCGGTGCGCGCGGCCGTCCGCCGTCGGGAGTTCGAATCCCTCCTAGGGCATGAATTTTTGTGTCGTTTGTGTCGTCTTTAGTATAAGGTAGTTCCTAAGCAGTTTTTAAATTTGGGGAGTGATGACCCCGCAGTTAAGTCCCGTTAATCTTTACAAATATTTGAATATTTTGCAGACGCCGCACGGCCTGGCGCGCTCGTCGTTTGCTGTAGCGACCGCGAATGCAACACTCTGTATCTAAAGGCTGATCCGCCTTGTGTGCTGTACTGCACTCCCCCGCCGCCAAGAAAAAAAAATTGGGATTAGTTAAAAGTCTCATAGGTCACGTTAGTTAGTCTGTAAAACCGTTACATTAATCACTGCCGAATGTTATTTTTCGCAACCATAAATTCAGTATTAACAATCTTAAAATTTCTGTAGGTATACATTCATGCGATATGTCCCCAGGGGTAAAAGGAAGATGTAGAAAACTACAAAAATTATAAGGGCGATTGGACCAGTCATAAATAAAACTATATGCGACTGAAGTACGTTAAAACGTGTCACGATGGACGTTACAGCCATTTCGAGAGTCTGAAGTTTATCTGTTAGAAAAGTGGATCTATTTTCGCGACGTCATAAGAAATGATCAAGAGTTAGTTGTTTCCGTTATATAAGCTACAGCTACAGTAAGTAGCATGAAGAGAATATCTGTTTAGAAAAGCAGATAGAAATACACTAGACTGCTTCTTGGAAGACAGTTTCGACTCATTCCAAACCCTAAGCGTAAGTGTAGAGCAGATGTGGCTCCAATTCAAAGAAGTAGTATCGACAGCAGTTGACAGATTTATACCAAATAAATTAATAAAAGAAGGTGGCGATCCCCCTTCGTACAAAAACAGATCAGGACACAGTTACAAAAACAACGAGAACGGCATGTGAAATTTAAACGAACACAAAATCCCCAGGCATAGCGATCCTAGACAGAAGCTCGAAATTTAGCGAGGACTTCAATGCGAGATGCTTACAATACTTTCCACAACGCAAACCTTTCTCTAAATATGACTGAGAAGCCAAAGCGATTTTGGATATACGTCAAATATATTAGAGGCAAAACACATACAATACCCTCACTACGTGATACTTCTTATTACTCTAATTTACGAACCATATGTAAGTGGCATCCAGATATCTTGTTATAAATCGATACAAAAGGTAGGAGTCAGTTCAAGTTGACAACTAAGGTAAAGCACCCTGAACAGGAGGTGCAAACAGAATGAAACTTCACTTGCCTAGTCTTTACGAGATGTTATTTTAGTGATTACAACGAACATGGAGGTAATAGACGTCGATTCAATATATAAGTTTCAGCCATGCATTCTTGTATGCACGCACTGATTCGTTTGTAAAAGGACATGTTCTCTTCCGAAGCAAGCTGGCTCCCAATTGTTGTAAGCATTTCACAATTAGTTCGCAAATCGCGATTCTTTTTTTTTTACGTCATCAGTCACTGGATAGAAATGGACATCACGTTTTATGGATTCAGATCCCTATCCTATTTGTATGTGTCAGCATTTGACGTCCGTCTATTTAAAGTTGCAGCTCATACGGAAAAAGAATATCAAACTGCGCGTTAGTAACTAAATATTTAATCCAGTCTTTGATCTGGGAAACAAATTACATTAAAACTGTTCGAATTGGTGCTCGAGATCATATTGGGATCTTCTACTAGGATGCTGTTCGTCCCACAGGTAGTCAACTGAAGACATTTCTAAGGATCTTGCTGACAAAGAGACAAAATAGCATAGACATTCTTTAGGGAGACCAGGTAATCGTCGAAAATACTGATTTTGTTACATAAAGAAGATGGCACATTAGCAGTTATGAGAACTATTAAAAACTGAATGTCAGTTGGTGAATAACCACAAGGAAAGGAAGATTATCCATCTGATTTCAACACATAATTTACATCAGAACATTCCCACATCAGCAAGACATGCAAGACTATAGCCGATGTGTGTACTGAAAAATGTTCTCAACTTATGATTCAACTTGTTTATATATCGAAATTGATATTGTCGGTGATGACTCCACGCCGATATGCAGCGAAGAGGGATGAAATAACAATAAAAATTACCCTAGGTTAATGAGCTCATGACACTGGGCCACTTGGTAATGACCTAATGCAGAAATGTGGATGGTGGAAGAAAATTAAAAGTGGCTGTATAGTCAAATGGCCGAAACATCATTTAAAACGTTTTGCAAAAATCATCCATTTCACAGAGAGACGTCCATGGGAGAGCATTAATCGGTTGCAGTAGTGTATCATAATCCTGTTACATGAGAGGTAACATACGTGAAACCATGATTTCTGTGATGTATTGTTGTGGCGTCGATTCCGTCTATCATTAATAGCCGTAATCAGAAGCCACAAGTGATGTTTGTCACAGCATGTTGCCAGAAGTAACGCAACTTACCTCTTTAAAACATTATAACAATTGGACCGATACCCACCAAGTTGCCATACTCGCTAATGATGATCATCTAGATTAGTGTGGAAGTGTGTTTAACTACCTGGCATCGTGGAACAGCATACGTATTTTTACTTACATGATGTAATGGGACAGCGAAGGAGGAAGGAAGCTTAGGGTTTAACGTCCCATCGACATCTTGGTCATTAGAGACGGAGCTAACGCTCGGAGTTTTGGGTAAGGACGGGGAATGAAATCGGCCGTGCACTTTGAAAGGAACCTTCCCAGCATTTGCCTGGAGTGATTTAGGGAAAACACGGAAAACCTAAATCTGGATGGCCGGAGGTGGATTTGAATCACCACCCTCTCTAATGGGATACGAAATATTATGGTGGTATACTCTGTCTACACTGAACTGCAAGCAGCATTATATGGAAAAGAAGTTGCCTATTCTGTAAGGATTCTAGACCCACCATGACTGATTATGAAAGATTTCCACCTTCCAGTTTTGATCAGTGTGCAGAGATTTAACAGAATCCATATACGATTGTGGCATAAGTAAAAGTAGTACCTCATATTTGTGCTTCACATAGTACTGATGCACTTTGTGCAAACAACATCCTACTGAGTTTGCCTTTGCAGCGCAAACAGTGATTCATGAGGCGAATGAATCGGTATAGCTTCATGAAACCTTGCAGGTGCTTCGATTGAGACAGGCTGCGGCACGCACCTCACAATACACACGACCACGGTCTCTTGCAGACGTCCAGCGTTTGTTAATCTATTAAAACATATTTGTGTATTTGTATGCAAACGAGAAATACATCTTATTCTGGATACCAATGTTTACTAGTGCTTCAACAAAACACACAAATTTGCGGTAAGTGATAATTTAAGAAAAATCTTCGATATAATTTGTATCACTATTTCTCTATAATTTTGAATGGGATACGATGAACACTCCTCACTTCGTGCAGGATATTCCTTATAGAATCGATACTCATTTTGACACGATTTTCAATTTTTATTATAGCTATTATAAATGTTAAAAAAATTGTAATAGCGTTATAGACTTCCGAATTTTATCTTTCATATTTGTAACTGGAGAACGCTAGACGTAGCTCTCGATGTTACATGTACTTTTGGTATAGTAGCTACTTCCAAACTATTTGGTATAAAAGCCCAAGAAGCAGTTGAATCACGCACACACCATCGTTTTGTTTATCCTTGTGGCGTTAGCTCTGAGGCCTGGCTTCCGTCGGCCAAGTAGATGCTTCTTGTGACATTGTGGGTTGAGATAAGTGAGTAATGGCCAGCTCACTCTATGAAGAAAGGAAGGAGGGAAGTGGATGACCACACTCGGGCAACCTATCTCGCAGGTCGACACTCTACCCATCTAATCTCCATTCTGTTACACAACCAGAACATATCTTCCGTAATACAGTTCTACTGCAGTTACAAAACACGTTTCATATTTGCTGTTAACAACTTCATTTAAAAGTAATAATAAATTTTATTCAATGAAAACAATATTTTTTGTTATGTCACATGAAAGGTTACTTTGGACTCGCCCAGTATGTAGTAAAATTACGCCGTCATTACGTATGTTGTTAGCCTAGTGCTCAACAGTTACTCGATAGCCAGATTTTTTGGTTTTTGAATTTTTGGTGAGATGGACGTTGAAAGGTAGTATCCTCTGTTTAAAAAATATCTTTCTAAAGGAAACAGAAAGCATATTTTGTATAAGACATAAGTAATAGACGGAGCTACATGTCGAAGTTCAGCAATTGGTGGAATTATGTGGTAGTGTCTGTAAAGCACGAGATTATTACGTAACAAGATGACTGTTCAAGGTTTTTAGTTACAAAATAGTGTATTGTTAAACAACTGAAGCAATTATAACCTACAGCCTTCCAAAATTAGGAGCTTAAGTCTTGTAATCCAAGGCTCCTTTTACCCTATTTGTGCTAAGGTTCGTAATGTAGTTTACCAACGCTCTGGTGCATTTTACGGTAATTCCTGGAATGCTGATTCATCAAGGTCACCGGTCTCTTTCGGGAGGGGAGGTTAGCTTCCCTACTCTCTTTATGGTATCAGAATATAGAACCACACTACGTCCAATCAGAGCACTCTGACATGGTCACCGGTCTCTATGTAACAAGGGGAGGGGAGGGGAGGACCCCTATCCTTATTGGTATCATATTACACAATTATACTATGTCCAATCAGTGTAACTCATTCGCCTACCACCCCCCACCCCCCTACATATCTCAATATACAGTCCAATCAGAGCACTCTGAAAAGGTATTAGTGTCCGCTTGTTAGGGAGACGGCATTTTTTCTACGAAATTTGTTGTCTTCAGTCTGAAAACTACTGTAATCAGTCCTAAGCGAGTCTCTTTATCTTCTTATAAGAACGGCAACTCGCATCAAATTGAATTTGCTTACCGTTTTCGTCTCTTCCTCTCCTCTACGATTTTTTCCCAATAAATGGTAAAGCTTTCATACATGTAGGCACAATTTCTCCGTACTTAATTACGACATACCTTACCTTAAAATACGTGTTTTGCAAATGTCTTTCAATCACCGTTACATTTAAGTTGCCAGCTTTCGTAATATTGAAGTATAAATACAAAATTCACCAAATACGGCACATTTGTTTCCGATCGCCTGAATTGGAGGCTGCGCAACACGATGTTCATTTGTTGCAGACCACGTGATTATGTGGCTAGCGAATCACAGCAAAGTGCAAAGTAGTATGGTGTGCCATCAAAAATTCACACCGAGCAACACATCTACAACTAGTAACGGCACAGCGATAAAGTTGGCCACAAAAACTTGTCCCTGACATGAGAATTCAATCTCGGCCTGCCTCCGTACCTCTACGCTACGCCCAACCAAGGCGCCCTTAACCTTGGCGCGTTGCAGGGGGAGTTCCAGCCAAGATGCCACTGCTTGACAGCGCTCGTATGCCGCCTCACTTATTACGGAGACGACACTGCCTGTGTCCAGAATGCATTGTAGCTCCACATCTCTGACTGAAATCGTCAGGACGGGTTGTAGTAGTTTATCGCTCGGCTCGGGTTCCATTAAGAAGACTTCCCTTCAATGTTTAAACCCTATCAGTCTGACTTGTTCCGTCCCCTGTTCGTCATCAGTCTCCGAGCTGGAAGGGACAGAGCGAGAACGTCATTGTTTTGACGTGTATAGTCTGGGTTGCGAAATTGGTTTTTTGTTATGTTTCAGGTCGGACGAACGCACTTCAACACCCTGTGGCAGCGTGTTCGGCCGCTCCCAGTGAACGCGCTTGAAATATTTCTCACGTGGTATTTTATTATCGGCGTGTCAGTTATTGCCGTTTCCCCACTTGTGCTTTTTCTTTGCGCAGAAGTCACTTTTGTACCCGTTTTCATTGTGAGTGCGCCATTGGCCGTTTTGCTAGCCGTTTCCCTAGGACTGCCGATTATAACCATTATTTTGCTCCTTCTCCGGTACCTGATTTTCATTATTGTTATTCCCATTTCCCTGTTTGACTGGAAAGTTATTTTGCGGCGGGTCATAATCAAAATCTAGGTATTCTAGGAGGGCTTGAAACTGCTCCCCGACGTCTTTGCATCTCTTTGCTAAGAGAGCGTTGCACAGACGTCACGGCAGCTTACCCAAACAAATTCTAATAGTTCAAGTAAGATAGGAGTTGGTTACATAATAGTTATTTAACATGTCCTGAAAAAACTCGGTCGGACTGGCAAAGTTCGACTGTCCTAAGGGCGGCATCATTTGTACGTTGTGGCGCATACGGTCCTGATGGTTCTCGGACCAGTACGAAGCCAAAACGTATTAGCGGAAGATCTCATGGCTTTCGCCATACCGCGGGAACGACCTCATTCAAGTTGCGGGTTCACCTTAAAAGTCGACCACTGTACGAAACAAGAGGGTTTTTTTTATCACCAAAATTAGCAAATAAGGTCCTTGTGAACTACCGATTACTCCCTGCTACAAAACATTTCGCTATCGTAGGCGAAATTCAGCAAGTCGGAGGTAGCACAAAACACAATATACAAAAACACCTTGAAGCTGACTCTGGTCTGTCGTGCCTGTTTTTAGAAGGTGCGTGTGTATAGCCAAGTTAAATTACATCTGAATCGGACCGCGAGCAAACACGCTAACGGCGACACACGGCTACGTTACATGAACGCTCTCCACTAAGGGTGAAATGGTTGAAAATCGGATTCATTATACAAAATCACGGTGAATTCTTAAGTTTCAGTCAGTTAGAAATCGATTTGGGTACTGGTTTTATATGAGAAGGGGCGTGAATGCAGGCGACTAGCTGCAAACCCCGGAAGTCGGAACTCGGACCCGCGTGGTTCCGAAAACCAATAAAATTGAATAAATTCAGTTTCCGAAAAATAATGAAAATTAACTACAGCATGCAACCCATAGAAATGCTTAGAATTATATAAGGAAGCGAATGAAATACAGCTACACGCGATAGGGGGCGATTACAGAGACGGATGAGGTTCTGTCTCAGAAAAACCACAAAAATTAAATAATTACAAAATCGGAAAAATAAAATTAAGAATTACTGCATGCAACCCATATAAATGTTTAGAATTACACGAAGAAGCGAATGAAATGCAGCTACACGTGATAGGGAGCGCTTACAGAGACGGATGAAGTCCAGTCTCCACAACTCGTAAAAGTGAAATAATTACAAAATCGGAAAAATAAAATTAAGTATTAAAGCATGCAACCCATAGAAATGTTTAGAATTACATAAGGAAGCTATTGAAGGAGGTTGAACAAGGCTAAGAGAGAATTAATGACAAAGACAGGGTGCGTACAACAAGTCGGAGAAGAAACAGCAAAATTAAAATAGGCGAGGAGAAAACATCGCGAAATATTAATGGAAATTATAAGGATACCCGCATAGTTACTTGCCTGATGGGCATGGAACAAACAAGAGTGGAAGCTGAAGGCTTTGTTCTATGAACCAACCACGTGTAACAAATATCACTCGCGGAAGGAAACGAGGAGAAATTTTTACATGCACTGTACAAAAATGAACAGATCACCTATTACAAATCGGGCCAAACAAAGCTAGAAAGTATTTACACAGAGTTAATACACCTCCACATGATCACAAAAGGTTTTAACATACCAGGCCGTTATCAAACAGCTACTAGAATCACACATACAGCGTTTATCTATTGGAAATCACTTAATTGAAAAATGAGAACACATTTCCTCACACGATCGGAGAAAATATTCCAAAAAAATGATTCTAAGTGAAACGTTCTAGACAATGAAACGATACCATCTCGCGGACGCAAGAGGAGAACCAACCTTACCTCGCCAGACGCCCAGTATTAGAAAGAAGACCCAGCGGTCATGAGGCGAGAAACTGCTATAGAACGTTGGAAACCCCAAGAAATAGCGGTGGTGGGGGCGGAGAGAGAGTAGACTCACACTGAGGGAATGCTCACCGACTAGCTCGCAATCAAAGGGTGTGGAAACCTCTGTGGTAGCATGAGCAGCTATCGACTCTGAGCCAGAGAGAACGATGCAAAGCTGGCTACTCCTACCCACATTTAGACAGCCATACATTCTCGCACCCACTTAAAAGTAAAACAAATGCACATTCTCAAAAGGACTTATGCCACATTATTTAATATAATAATCAATTATTAACATAACAAAATAAGAAAAACCTAGCAATATTAACTAATATTTTAACACATGAAATAAAAATGCTATTCCTCAAGCCTTGAAAAGAGTGGGGTTCAAATTTTAAAACATGATAATCTAGCGACATTAAATAAATTATAACTTTACAGAAATATATAAAAAAATATATGGAAGACGACAGACGGTTGTCTTTCAACCTTCTAGGTGTCTGCACACGAACTCGATTTTATGCCCTTCGGGCCAGTTCAGCGGAAGCGAGAAGTCAAATTGGTCTACCCACGCTTGCGGTTCTATTCCACCGGGCGCGTTCCGGAATACTTCAGATTTCCGTACGGTCAGAAAGTGGTTGTAATCTAAGCCCGGTGCTGGGTCCCGATTACAACGTGCAGTCCTTTTTTGAGTACGGCTGGAGCTTGCCCGGGGATGCTCACCGTCCTCCTCAAAAGGAAAATCTGAATCACGGCTTGCACTCGGTCGCGGCTGCTGCAAGTGCCGCGGGCCGCGCGGCTGTTACTGCACACGGATACCTCTTGCTGCCGAGCCACGCGCACGCGTAGTTCGTCAGCGTAGTCGCAATTCTCGTTTAAGGGCTGCACATGGTTTAATTCTACCCATGCAATCCTCTGCACGACATCTAGCGTGCTCTGCACACTAGTAACTGCAGCGGTCACAACATCGACGCGGCCAGAAACCACACCAATAGTGGTTTGAACCGTTTCTACGTGTTTTTCGATGTGTTGACTCAGAGTTTTCGTCTGCGTGAGCGCGTCGTCAACGCACGAATCAATGGTTTCGACGTGTTCGTCAAGACCGCCGAACCACGTCTAAATGCTTTCAATGAGCCATTTTACGGTTTCTACCTCCACGCTGTTCCTGCTGACTTCCTCAGCCAGTTGCTCATGGAGTCTAGACATTTCTTGTAATACCCGCGCCTCTTGATTCGCGACCTGCTCTTTTAGTTTGCGAAACTGGTTATTAGAGCGTTGCTCTAAAAATGTTCAAATGTTTGTAAATCTATCGGACCAAAATTCGTGGTCATCAGTACGTAGCTTACAAACTACTTAAACCTAGGTAAACTAACATAAGGACAACACACACACCCATGCCTAGGGAGGACTCGAACCTCCACGGCGAGCAGCCGCGCGCTCCGCAGCGAGACGCTTTAGACTGCTCAGCTACTCCACCGCGGGGCGTTGCTCTATTTTAGCTAAGCGTTCATCACTCTTTTTTGACTATTCTTTTATTTGACCGGTAGCTTCGTTCGACTGCTCTTTTATTTTGCGAATCTGGTCGTTAATCTGCGAAGTCATTTGTTTGAATAGGGTGGCGAGCACGTCAGGTAACGCTGCTACCGGCGGACAAGCGGTCGCCCCTGGGTTAATCCCATAATCCGAAACACAAGGGGATCCTGACTGGCGGCTTCCGGTGGGCTGCTCATTTCTAACAGACCCGTCGCCAACGCTTTGTAGGCGGTTTTCAAAGGAAAGATTATTTTTTGTTTGAGAAACATCTCCCATGATCGTAGCGTCATTAACGGCATCGTGCTGATTTTCTGTAGCAACTGCGTCTAATTCCTGCAACATATCACAATTTTCCTTTTCCTGTCCCGTTTGCCTACGTGTTTCAATCGCCGAAAATGAAACTATCCATTTTTGAAATCACGATAAATATTAACACGCACGTTAAAATATTCATAATGAAATTCCAAAGCAAGAAATTCCTGGAAAAAGTTCCTAGCAACCCACGTGTTCAGAACACGTGGTGCCTCGGTAAGAGTTTCACACGCAAAACATGTTTTTGAATGCAACGCAGCAGTAATTGCATCCGCGTTTCACACTGCGTACACTCGATAATTATTTACCCCAAAATGCACATAGAAAAATGATCACTACTGAAAGAGAATACAAATGCACTGGCAATGCACGCTGAAAACATAATGGAAGTGCACTAGCGCTTGTGATTTCTACTCATTCATACGCACACACACACACATACACACACACACACACACACACACAAACACACACACACACACACATTCAAAGGACGATAGTGCATCCAGAGAAAGCAAAAAAATTAAAATCAAATCAGGAGACGACAGAACGAATCCTGGCAGGTAAGCTAAGTGAAAGTAGCCTGAGTATTAAAATTAGCAAAATCTCTGGCAGTTGAGATCCGCAAATTAAAGTTAAAACGCTCATTGCTGCTCTAATTACTTTGTGAGTGGCCACAGAACATGCACAATGGAAATTTATCCAACTGCTCACTCCTTAAGGGAGCAGCCAATGTTTTAACAACACAAAATCAATATTAAAGAATAAACGAAAAGATAATTAAGCATGGGATGGGAAGCATGAAATCATAAAGCAGAGGTTTGCTACTTTAAAATCATAATCTATTCAGAAAAATAACAAGCAAATAAATGTGCAAACACCAAATTAACCACACACCTAGTACAACAGTGAATTAAATCATATAATTAATGCCCGTATTAAAACTGTTTCTGCCCTTTCTGAGTATGGAGCCAACGTGGGAGGAAATTTTCAAATACACAATGGGTTGCACATTCATTCATTCACAGACACACGCATAAACCTAGGCGGTACATTACAATCCTGGAACACATGAAAGCAGCGGCAAAACTAAGCGTCGGCGGCGTCTTGACAAGATGGCAGGTGTCTTCACCTAAAATTTTTAAATACACTGTGCACTAAATGAATCTCACGTGTGGGAAGGCAGCGGCATACTGTTCTTAAGTACAACTTCGCGTGCGACCATGCCGAATTTAATAACGTTTACAAACAGAGATTAATCTTGAACAAGCGATTAGAGCACACGCGAGTATTTGTATAGAAGAAAGTTCATGTTCATGTCTGTAAATCTATCGGACCAAACTGCGTGGTAATCAGTCCGTAGCTTACAGTCTACTTAAACCTAGGTAAACTAACCTACGGACAAACACACACACCCATGCCCCAGGGAGGACTCGAACCTCCACGGCGAGCAACCGCGCACTCCGCAGCGAGGTGCTTTAGACCGCTCGGCTACTCCACCGCGGCTGTATAGAAGAAAGCTAGTATTAATAAAACCATGGCTGAAGGCCGAAGTAACGACCGTTACGAAAGCACGTGGTGCAATCGGTCATACAAGACAGGAAACACGGAATCAAATCAGTAAAACTGAAAAATATATAGCATATTCGCGGATACAGAAACGACGCGAAAACGTTAGTTAAAAACAGGATGGAAATTCAAACATATTAAGTTTACACGAAGGCTGAAGGCCACACGTGTGTATTATAAATTGAGCAAAACCGGACACACAATCATCACTGGAATGAAAACGCTAATAATAAATTTACACTGGATTTACTCGAGTTCTGTAAACTAAAAAACACTTCGCGTCTCATAGCGACAGACTATCACTGAAAAACCAAGACTGCCTGATCACAAATAAATCGTAGTCCTAACAGCATGCCTTCCCTTCAGCATGACACGACGAAGTACTTTCTTCCGAGGCTGCAGCAAGAGCGAAGCACTAAGGCCACGGAAAATCCTCCCCCGCCGCCATACAACGGATTTAGAGTGCGTTAAAAGCGACGCGGAGTGCGTTCAGAGACTAGTGTTTACCGACCCTTGCTACCTGGCCAAGACAATTCCCTCTTCAACCACTCCCAGAGAGATCTCCTGTCACTTCTTTCTTCCAAGATTAGGTTGGTACGACACTAAGAACACGGCCACCTCGCCACCTTGCCAAGTAACCTTGTCTCTGGCCATCCAGCAGACACCAGCGCCGACGACAAACGAAGCCATGCGTTCTTATCTACAGCAAAACGAGGCCTAAAGCGGGAGGCGGCGACTGTAAGCCATTGCGCGGCAGTCCGTCAGTATTAAGAGCACACATTACCATTCACGTGAACACACAAGTTCAATCACACGGGTGAAAATATATATAAATTGGGTGGACAAACATGTATAAAATGGGGCATTGATCATTAATAAAAAGAATAAGATAATTAATACACAAACAGGTAGCATTAATGTTGCAGAAACACATTAGGTTAATGAATCAATTAAAATTTAACACGGTCACACATTCAGTGGACGTATTTGAAGGAGGTGACTATTTTTAACGACAGTTAGGTAACTGTAGTTCATAATTCAGCTACGATTATGTTCACTGAACTTTATTGTCAGCGGCTGTTGAACTCGCCTACACATCCGTGACCAGTGAGGTAGAATACCAAGGGTAATGGACGATAGTGGACGCACCTGTAAGTAAAGACTATGTGGTACAAATAAATAATGATCGAAATATTACAGTCTTTTCAATTTTATAAAAAAAATATTTTTCGTTATCAAATGTTCAAATGTTTGTAAATCTATCGGACCAAACTACGTGGTCATCAGTCCATAGCTTACAAACTACTTAAACCTAGGTAAACTAACCTAAGGACAAGACACACACCCATGCCCCAGGGAGGACTCGAACCTCCACGGCGAGCAACCGCGCGCTCCACAGCGAGACGCTTTAGACCGCTCGGCTACTCCACCGCGGCTTTTCGTTATCAAGGGCTATGAATTTCTAAGGGTTCAACAAACACACTGTTTTTACATCATCCTCATCTACATAGATACTCTGCAAGTCACAATGAAGTGCATGTCAGAGGGTTCATCGAACCACTTTCATTATATTTCTATATAGTTGCATTCCACTCCCATGAACCACAGACATTGCCGAGGTGGGGTGGCTTGCGTGCCTCAACGATACAGATAGCCGTACCGTAGGTGCAACCACAGCGGAGGGGTATCTGTGGAGAGGCCAGACAAACGTGTGGTTCCTGAAGAGGGGCAGCAGCCTTTTCAGTAGTTACAGGGGCAACAGTCTGGATGATTGACTGAGCTGGCCTTGTAACATCAGCTAATGTGGCTTTGCCACACAGCTACTGCGAACGGCTGAAAGCAAGGGGAAACTACAGCCGTTATTTTTCCCGAGGACATGCAGCTCTACTGTATGAACATATGATGATGGCATCCTCTCGGGTAAAATATTCCGGAGGTAAAATAGTCCCCCATTCGGATCTCCGGGCGGGGACTACTCAGGAGGATGTTGTCATCAGGAAAGACAATACTAGCATTCTACGGGTCGGAGCAAATGTTCAAATGTTTGTTAAGCTTATGGGACTTAACTACGGGGTCATCAGTCCCTAAACTTACAAACTACTTATGAACTACTTACGAACTAGGACGGCACAAATATCCATGCCCGAGGGGGGATTCGAACCCCCGACCGTAGTGGCCGTGCTGACCGTGACTGGAGCGCCTCAGTCACCTCGGCCACCGCGGCCGGCCGGGTCGGAGCGTGGAATGTTAGATCCCTTAATCGAGTAGTAAAATTAGAAAATTTAAAAAGGGAGATGGATAGGTTGAGGATAGATATAGTGGGGATTAGTGAAGTTCGGTGGCAGGATGAACAGGATTTCTGGTCAGGTGAATACAGGATTATAAATACAAAATCAATTGGGGGTATCACAGGAGTAGGATTGATAATGAATAAGAAAATAGGAATGCGGGTAAACTACTATGACCAACACAGTGATCGCATTATCGTAGTCAAGATAGATACGAAGCCAACACCGACAACAGTAGTACAGGTTTATATGCCAACTAGCTCTGCCGATGATGAGGAAATCGAAGAAATATATGAGGAGCTAAAGGAAATTATTCAGACAATTAAGGGAGAGGAAAACTTAATTGTTATGGGAGACTGGAATTCGGTAGTAGGGCAAGGAAGGGAAGGGAAGATAGTGGGTGAATATGGTCTGGGAAAAAGGAATGAAAGAGGAAGTCGCCTGGTAGAATTTTGCACGGAACATAATTTAGTTATAACAAACACCTGGTTTAAGAATCACAAAAGAAGGTTGTATACGTGGAAGAGACCAGGAGACACCGGGAGATACCAGATAGATTTTATAATGGTAAGACATAGATTTCGGAACCAGGTTTTGAAGTGTAGGACATACCCAGGAGCAGACATAGACTCTGACCACAACTTGTTGGTTATGAACTGTAGGCTGAAACTGAAGAAACTACAGAAAGGTAGGAAAATAAGGAGATGGGACCTAGATAAATTGAAGGAACCTGAAGTTCTTAAGAATTTCAGAGGGAGCTTCAGGCAACAATTGACAGAAACAGGGGAAAATAAAACAGTTGAGGAGGAATGGGTAAAATTGAGAGATGAAATAGTGAAGGCAGCAGAGGACAAAATAGGTAGGAAGGCAAGACCTACAAAGAATCCTTGGATATCACAGGAGATACTAAATTTAATCGATGAAAGATGAAAGTATAAAAATGCAGTAAATGAAGCAGGCAAAATGGAGTACAGACGACTAAGAAATGAGATTGACAGAAAGTGCAAAATGGCTAAGCAGGAATGGCTAGAAGGCAAATGCAAGGATGTAGAAGAATGTATAAATAGGGGAAAAATAGATACAGCCTACCGGAAAATAAAAGAAACATTTGGCGATAAGAAAAACAGCTCTATGAATATCAAGGACACTGATGGAAAACCAGTTCTCAGCAAAGAAGGGAAAGCTGAAAGGTGGAAAGAGTATATAGAAAGGCTCTACAAAGGAAATGAACTTCGAGACAATATTGTAGGAAGGGAAGAGGATGTAGATGATGATGAAATAGGAGATACTATACTGAGAGATGAATTTGACAGAGCACTGAAAGATCTAAGTCGAAACAAGGCCCCTGGAGTAGATGATATCCCGTCAGAGCTACTGAAGTCTCTGGGAGAACCAGCCATGACAAAATTGTTTCACATTGTGCGTAAGATGTATGAGACAGGTGAAGTACCCTCAGACTTTAAGAAAAATGTTATAATCCCCATTCCAAAGAAAGCGGGTGCAAACAGGTGTGAAAACTACAGAACCATCAGTTTAATAAGTCATGGTTGCAAAATATTAACACGAATTATATACAGAAGGATGGAAAAGCTGGTAGAAGCCGACCTCGGGGAAGATCAGTTTGGGTTCAGGAGAAATGTAGGAACACGGGAGGCAATACTCACTTTACGGCTTATCCTAGAAGATAGATTAAGAAAAGGCAAACCAACATTTCTAGCTTTTGTAGATTTGGAGAAGGCTTTTGACAATGTTGATTGGAATAAACTCTTTAGAGTTCTGAAGCAAGCAGGAGTAAAATATAGGGAGCGTAAGGTTATTTACAACTTGTACAAAAACCAGACAGCGGTTGTGAGAGTTGAAGGGCATGAAAGGGATGCAGTGGTTGGAAAGGGAGTAAGACAGGGTTGTAGCCTTTCCCCAATGTTGTTCAATTTGTACATTGAGCAAGCTATAAATGAAAGCAAGGAGAAATTTGGAGAAGGAATTAAAGTTCAGGGTGAAGAATTAAAAACATTGCGTTTTGCCGACGACATAGTAATTCTGTCAGATACAGCAAAGGACCTGGAAGAGCAATTGTAGCCGGCCGCGGTGGCCGAGGTGACTGAGGCGCTTCAGTCACGGTCGGCACGGCCACTACGGTCGGGGGTTCGAATCCCCCTCGGGCATGGATATTTGTGCCGTCCTAGTTCGTAAGTAGTTCATAAGTAGTTTGTAAGTTTAGGGACTGATGACCCCGTAGTGAAGTCCCATAAGCTTAACAAACATTTGAACATTTGAGCAATTGTACGGAATGGACAGTGTGCTGAAAGGTGCATATAAGATGAACATTAACAGGAGTAAAACTAGGGTAATGAAGTGCAGTGTAAATAAATCAGGTGATGCTGAAGGAATTAGATTAGGTAACGAAGCAATAAAGGAGGTAGATGAGTTTTGTTACTTGGGCAGTAAAATAACAAATGATGGTCGCAGTACAGATGATATAAAATGCAGAATGGCAATGGGTAGAAAGGCGTTTTTGAAAAAGAGAAATTTGTTAACATCGAATATTGATTTAAGCCTAAGGAAGTCCTTTCTGAAGGCATTTGTATGGAGTGTTGCCTTATATGGGAGTGAAACATGGACGATAAGCAGTGTGGACAGAAAGAGGATAGAGGCTTTTGAAATGTGGTGCTACAGAAGAATGCTGAAGATTAGGTGGGTGGATCGCGTAACTAATGGGGAGGTACTGAACCGAAATGGGGAGAAAAGAAATTTCTGGCATACCTTGACTAAAAGAAGGGATAGATTGGTAGGACACATTCTTAGACATCAAGGAATTGTGAATTTAGCGTTGGAGGGAAGTGTGTGGGGTAAAAACCGCAGAGGGAGGCCAAGAGACGCGTATAGTAAGCAGATTCAAGTGGATGTGGGTTGTCGTTCTTATGAGGAGATGAAAAGGCTTGCTCAGGATAGAGTAGGGTGGAGAGCTGCATCAAACCAGTCTCTGGACTGAAGACAACAACAACAACAACAACATAGTTGCATTCTCTAACTCAAATGTTCTAATGTTTGTATAGTCTAAGGGACTTAACTACGGGGTCATCAGGCCCTAAACTTACAAACTACTTATGAACTACTTACGAACTAGGACGGCACAAATATCCATGCCCGAGGGGGGATTCGAACCCCCGACCGTAGTGGCCGCGCAGACCGTGACTGGAGCGCCTTAGTCCCCTCGGCCACCGCGGCCGGCAAAAAGGAACACTTACATCTTTCAGTTTTCGATCTAATTTCTCTTATTTTATTATGATGATCCTCTCTCCCTATACAGGTGGGTGCTAACAATATATGTTCGCCTTCGGAAGATAAAGTTGGCTAAAGAAATTTCGCGAGTAGATCTCGCCGCAACGAATAATGCCTTTCTTTTAATTGTTTCCACCCCAACTGTTCTTTTTAGTGATAGTCAGAATCAAAGTAGTAAACAAACGTACCAAGATTCGAAAAGTGAGCTCACACTATAAACGATGAAGAGTTTCGTATCCCTGCAAACGTTCAAAGGTTTGTTAAGCTTAAGGGACTTAACTGCGGGGTCATCGGTCCCTAAACTTACAAACTATTTATGAGCTACCTTATGCTCGACACAGACATCCATACCCGTGAGGGTATTCGAACCCCTGACGGGGAGCGACGTCGCGCATCGGAGCATAGCGCCTCAATGCGCTAGGCCACTCCGCCGCGGCGTCTCTCTGCAAACATCGTCGTTCCTTTCCAGTCAGTTACTATACTGTGCTGCCAGAAATGTCCTATAGCAAGAACTGCATGCTCTTCGCCATATCCAGAAGACAGTGGCAAAACTGATCTGTGCAATGAAAGATTTCCAATGAAAGATTTCCAATGAAGTATCAAAGTATTTAATGTCATTCTGCTGCATGCAAAATCTCGTTTTTTGGAAAAGATGCTATCTGGTGCGCAAATTATATTTCTGTTGTTCCCGTACCTGATATACATATATTCTTTGCCATTTTCATAAAGTTATCTGAACCATAATTACTTACATGTTCCATGTGTAACATCAGTACCAGCATCATCGATGAGTTTTATTTGATTTCCCAACTAATTGTCTTCACGTCTGCATCACGTCATCAACTGATTTGAAGAGCACAATGCCCTTAATTCTAGTATGCATCTTGTCTACAGCCACATTCGCTGGTGTTTTATTCATAACATCACTGACCACTGTATGCCTAAATACCTCCCACAGCACAAAATCTCGCTGTTGCATCAAAGCCTCTGAGGAAAATAAGAAAAAGGGGATAAGGAGTGTTTTTTTTTAAGAAAATCCTTTGTTATTACCTTTCTCTCACTTTATTTATGTGGTTACTTTCGTTTATCACATTTTATATGCTTTTTCTTTTTTGTGCCTTTTCCCGTTCCCGGAGTAACCATAATCAGTTCTTATGTTTAGAGCCTCCTGTGTCAATGTAATGGCTACAGTGTGTCACACCAGTCAAGTAGTGTGTTGCGATGCCATTTCTTTTTGCAGGTAGTCCTCCTCCTTTTCTTCTCTGGTAACATTTATTGTACGTCAGGGATGGATTTTCTTATTTTCCTCAGAGGCTTTGATGTAACAATTTTTAATAAGTCTGGGCAGTAAGTGCACCTACGTCGATTGTAATCTGCGACTGCCACCTCTTGAGTTTTGATATTACTGATTTCCACGTTAATAATATTTAATCCTCCAAGACAGGTCACTCTGAAAAGCGCCAACATACGCTTCTCTGAATATGAACAATGAAGAACCTTCATTTCATTGTTTGGACATAGTGTGTTTGGTAATAGCATAAGCTATACATAGAGCTGTACTGATAACTTCAAATCTAGTTTTGACCGGACTTAACTCGTAAAAGTATTCATAACAAAAAGCTTTTATTTCAGGATTAACCTTTACTCCATGTATGATACCAACAGAACAGTTAACTAAACGAAGATACTTGGGGCAATGTTTGCTATCTACATCTCTTAAGTGTTATTCCTGGTTATGGTAGGTATGTAAGCATTGCATTGTTTAATTATTGCACATGTTTCTTGTAGATTAATATACGAACCGTGTAATCAGGAAGTTTTAGTAGATATTCAATAATTTCTAGTAATTTGCTTTCATTGGATTTTGTTTTTTAGTCATACATAATCTCATTCCATTTAGGATTTCATCAAAGCCTACGTCAGTGAGCTGTCTCATGTTTATGGTAAGTTCATCATAGGCAAACATTTCAGTCCAGGTATTGGGCATACTTAGAGATCCCGACAGCTTCTTAGTTTCAGCTGCACAGAGTTTTTCAGAAGGTGACTATCCTCTTACCGATGGAAGCTGTAAGATATCCTCGAAAACTACGATCTGTTAGTTTCCAAGCCATCCTTTTGACCATCGCCGGTAACGAATATCTCTGACAAACGTAAATGTGTATATGGCAGTGTAACGTTTGATTTCATCTTAAATGGAAGGAGGAAGGAAGCTTAGTTTTTAACGTTCCGTCGACAGCTTGGTAATTAGAGATAGAGCAACGCTCGGAGTTTTCGGTATGGATTGGGAAGTAAATCGGTCGTGCCTTTTGAAAGGAACCATTCCGACATTTGCCTAGCGTGCTTTAGGGGAATCATGGAAAGCTAAATTTGAATGGCCGAAGGTGGATTTGAACCACCATCCTCCAGAATGTGAGTCCAGTGTGTTACCAATGCGCCACGTCGCTCGGTCATCTTTAATGAACCACACCACTTCTTTCATATCCAATTTCAGCACTCGGAGGACTTGATCAGAACGTTCCTTTTACTTAGAGGTTTACTTATGATCTACAGGAAGCTGCAGAAATCTGCGTGTTTTCAAACCACTCACAATGAATGCGGTTATTCGTCTTGGAGCAATTTTTACTTAAATGCGCCTGAACCCAGACTTTGAGCGTTATTATTAAAAAGCTATTTCCAGTGCAACCGGTTCCACTCACAAAACACATAATACATCAGCGTTATTATCACTCTTGTCCACATGTTTTGTGATCATGTCGAATTCTCTCTTTTGATCTGTACTGAGCTTTGCTATTATATTTCGGAGGCCCACATCAGACTGCTTTTTTTTTTTTTTTTTTTTTTTTTTTTTTTTTTTTTTTTTTTTTTTTTTTTTTTACCAGATTGATTCTTCGAAAGTCGTCCATCACATTTGCAACCTCCAAAGCTTAAAAATCTAATGGGCTTTGGGGATCCTCGTTGTCATCACCGTTATCTCTCTCTTCGTTTATCTCGACATTCTTTATTTTTGCAATTGACCGAGTTTTCAATACTTCGAGGTGGTCCCTGTCACCTCAGACTATTGAACCTGCAATGTATTTTTTTCTTATGTGATTATACTTTACTGTTGAGAGATTATGTTTACTAGGATAACAGACTTCAGATATTCATAATTAAATGTAATCTGCCTTAGATTTTGTGGGCTTAAGGTAAACAAAGTACTTTTTAGAAACTTTTGACAAGTCTGGACGTCAAATTAGTCTACGTGGATTATGTACAGCGACTGCAGACTATCGAGTTGATATAATGAAGTGTGTGAACTCAGAACGTTCCATTGATTGCTCCTACAGTTTAAAGGTGGAATTCGAACCACATGTCATTTCTAACGATTCCCCATATAGTAAAAGTTGACAGCAAAGTTAAAATGAAAAGTGACAAAAAACAGGTTTGCAATCTACCGGATATCGAACCTGCGATCTCTCCGACGGTAGTGAGGCGCTTTAACACGAGACCAATACTATCAAGTTTCGTACGCAGCCAAGAAACTAGATCCTCTTTCGCCAAGCAAAAATGCCTTGAAAAATGAGATTTCTATTTACGGATGTCCGAAATTTTTTTCCATTACCAGCTAAAAACTATCTAAATACGAAATTTGACGTTGCATGTCTGCTACAAATACCTTACAATTTTGACTATCGGTGGATGAGTGAGTGAGTGACAGAAGTAGCGATTTTTGACTGCCAGTATTTCGGAAACAAAAAGTTTTAGATAGCATAATTTAAAAATATAGCTAGTTATAGTGGGTACTCTTGATCACAGAAAATTCAGGCTTCTATCTTCATCCACAACGAAGATACAGGCGGTCGAAACTGCGTGAAAGGCTTCGGGAAAAGTATGGTACCAACGGCTGTGCGCTCTTGACTAAATGTGCATCGGTAGGACAAACTGAGTAATGACAAAATGATAATCAAAACAACGCGTACTCTCTCTCTCTCTCTCTCTCTCTATCTCTTTCTCTCTCTCTCTCTCTCTGTGTGTGTGTGTGTGTGTGTGTGTGTGTGTGTGTGTGTGTGTGGGTGGGTGTGCGTTGCACATTGTTATTTTTCCCCCTCGAGGTACTGAAATTATTCACATAACATTTTAGTGTAATTAAGCTATTGCAGTATTAGTTTCTCTTTTAAATCACTGTTTTGGTAATGCGCTATTTGAAAAAGACACAAATACCAACGATGTCAATGAGCCCATTATCTGAACTAATTTACTGCTTTGATTGTCCGTGGAACTATTTCAGCTTTAGTTGCAGTTAGGTGCTGCTCTTTTGTAGCTGGGCTATGTTAATTTGAAATGAGTCTGCCTTGTGGCGCACTAGCTTCAAAATATTCCACATTATGTTAATTAAAGCAGCTCCATAACATAAAATTAACGCCACAGTAGAATATTCGTATTGTTACTTAACGACCCTTTACAACATCAATGAAAGACCATGTAACATTTAAGCCGCGTAACAATCCAGTACATCTTTCAGCGGTTTTTTTACTGTCCTCGTTAACACTTTCCACCTTCACTAGTGCAGGAAACTCAGGATTGATCATAGAAAACCGTAAAAAAATAAAAATTTAATTATTTGTAGGAGGACATTGATTTCAACGGCAAACGACAATCCTAAGTATCAGCGCAAGGAACAGACAACGAATAAACTGCAGTGCAGAACGAAGATGTTAAATTCGAGGTATGTCCACAAAGTAAGTTTCGTTTGGTTATGTAAACCAAACGTGAACAGATACAGAAAAAATATTTATTGTATTAAAATCTGCAACTGTTCAACTACTTTTCTACATAACTTCCGAAATTTTGTAGACACTTGTCATAGCGTGGGAAAAGTTTTTGTGTGCCTTCTTCATAGAAGGTTGCCGCCTGTGTATTCAAGCATGTGGCAAACATGTTTTTTCAGCTCATCATCGTTAAAGTGTCGGCCACCAAGGACAGATTTTAGGTGTAAGAAGAGATAAAAGGAGTCTTCTTCTTCCCTTCACGTTGCCGCCCGACCTCCCAAGGCGAACGTGACCAAACAACTCTTACGGGAATTTCACTGGAACGTGTCTGATCATCCTCCGTACAGTGTCGCTCCTAGCGACGTTCTTCTTACGCCTAAGACCTGTCCATGGTGGTCAACACTTCAGCGATGATGACGAGCTGAAAGAACATGTTACGACATGGTTGAATACACAGGCGGCAACCTTCTACGAAGAAGGCATACAAAGACTTCTGCCACGCTATGACAAATGCCTACAAAATTTGGAAAGCTATGTAGAAAAGTAGTTCAATAGTTGTATATTTTTGTACAATAAATATTTTTTCTGTATCTGTACACGTTTGTTTTATAAAACCAAACGGAACTTACTTTGTGGACATACCTCGTTGCATAAATAAAATGAAAAAAAAAAAAAAAAAAGAAATGTAGAAAGTCAGCCTTATTTTATCTAGAAGACAGAAGAGGACTCAGATGAAGAAAAAGTGATGAAGAGAGTGATGCGATTGTAGTGTATTCTACGAATATCATGCTCCCAGTGAAATACCTATAACCTCACCCTGTTGTTTCCTAAATCACTTTAATTCAAAATTTTCAAATTTTTGTAATCTATGGGAACAACAACATTGGTCTTAATCCCTAGTGTTACAAACTACTTAAACTAATTTAAACTAACCTGAGGACAACACACACATCCATGTCCGAGGGAGGATTCCAACCTCCGACGCGGGACGCACGCGATCCGTAACTTGGCGCTCCAGACCGCTCGGTTCTTCACTTTAATCCCAAATAATTTGGTCCATCTGGACCTTGACGATCACTATAGAACTACTCAGTCACTATCATCTCTCACAGTAGGCCTCGAAGAAGATGGTGCAGTCGTTAGGGTCATGGACTCGCATACGAATGGACGACTGTTTAAATCCCCATTCGAGCCTCGAGACATAGGTCGTCCATAATTCTGCTAAATAGTCTCAAGAAAAGAGATTTGCCTGATCTCTCTGAAAAAGGCACAGTCGATTTCCTTCTTCATCTATCGGTAATCCGAGATTGTGGGCCGTCCCTGATGAAGTCGCTATTGACTAGACGTAAAACTGCAATTTCCTTCCCTTCCTTCTCCCGGCAGGAAACTCAAGTAAACGTCACAAAGGTATTATGAGAAAATCTATGATCGACTTCCCCCAGAGGTTAGCACTTGACTGATTCTAGAAATCTGTGAAATATTGAACCCTTTCAGGCAGTGAGATGTGTAACCACAGTTTCACTGGCTTTAACCGTCGTCGCAGGCTTTCTCATTGGACCTGTCATCTCTTTTATAATATGAAAACCAATTCAAAACATTAGCCACTACTTCTATAGTAATGGTGTGACATCTCCTCCCACACATTGAACGTTTATGCCTTTGACGACAGAAAAGAATAGAAACTAGGTTAACTGAACATGAGCGTAGCTGGGGATTACAAAAATCAGACTATACTTGGGAAACACGTATACTGGAGGAAGAACACAGATATCAAGTCCACGCAGAAATTCTACATAGAGCCAAGAAAGTTAAAACATCTAAACCCGGTAGAAGAACTGGATCTAAACATACGTCTAGCTAAAACTCCTCCACTGTTTCTCAGTGACCAACTACAGCTCACAACATACCCACTATTAAGATACATATGATGAATGTATTTCAGCCAGGCACTTACCACAGAACACATTAACCATCACACTTTCATTTTATTTATATTTTTATACAACCATAGACAAAAAAAATTACTGCTACACAAATACACCCAGTTGTTTTACCTACCTTGTTCACCCCAAAAACCTTAATGTAAGAACAATATAAAATTTATAAAACTGTAATGGGGTGTAAATAGTTATACTATATCAAAATGTAACGGAACATGTAAAACGTAATGTCTAATGCAAAGCAAATGTAACAAGTGTTCATTTTAACAGTTCAAAACACGTCAGGACCCAACAAAAATATGTACCACTGATTGTAAAACAATAATATTAGAATAATAAATGGGTATAGTTTTCGACTTTCTTAAACCAAATGTTAATAAATGACAATAAGCAATTTTAATCAACATCATCTGTAACGTGATAAGAAAGTGAAAACTACTCAACGAATGTCGTAACCTAAGACCTCGTGTTTATGTATTTCTTTGAGTAAAATGATTGATAATCAAAGAACCAGCTTTTCTTGTCGACGCGAAGTTTCTTTTCCCAACCTTCTCTTCTAAATGCGACCATATTTTGTTAGCACCCACCTACATAGCAAGATATGATCATCAAAATAAAATAAGAGAAATCAGATCGAAAACGGGAGGATTTAGGTGTTCTTTTTTTCCGCAAGCTATTAGAGAACGTAACTGTAGAGAATGCACTTCAATGCGACTTGCAGAGTATTTATGTAGATGTAGGGTGACATCATAGTACGCGCGATCTTGTGTGATGCTACTACATAGTTTTCTAAGAAAAAGACCTACTTTTTACTTGATGCATGGAAATTCAAAGGTCGCAGACCACTTCATACGCCTAGCTGTTGTTATTTCATTACCATACCTTCACAGAATACTATATAATTATTCTCACACTCTTCTGATCACCCAGAAACATATACCTCGGGGGAAAACTCTTGGAATACTTTTATTTGCTATCCTAATAACAGTTTTAACGAAACGCTTGGATGATCAGCTTGTAGGTGGGATTCATCCTAGAATTGTGATTCGCGTTCAGGCATCAGATCTGGAAGTGTCCGGATCCTCAGCGTCTAATAGAAACTGAATATCAGTACACCCACCAAAGAATTTAATTTTCATCACTTTGCTTATATTTACACAGTTAGTTATGACTACTGGTATCTCCCTCATATGTTGTAGGGTGAATGTTGGTATTAAGCACTTGAGATGGCCCGTTGATGCCTGGAGGTTTATAACCATTAACCAGAGCCATATAAATTACTGTTGTAAGAACTTCTTGCATACCATCACTATAGCTTACAGAAACAAGGTATTATTTTTCTATAATATGTTTAATATATTCCAACGTTATACACACACCCAGTATGCCACGTACAGGTATTTCTCCTGTTACAACTAGTTGAGTTCCGTTTCCTGTGAGTGTGTTCAGAATTTCTACAATTAAAAAATAAATTTAAACCAAGATCTCATGCAACACTTGGGATTTCACTCTACTGATGCCTTCAGTGTTTCACTAACTCCTACACATTGTCTTCGTTTTCTAGAGGGATAGTGCCAATAAGTACAATTCAGCAAGCCATTAGTGTTGTGATATGAGGTGCAATATTAACTAGATGACCTCGGGAATAGTTTTATATCCACTATTTTATTACTCGTTTAGCAGCAAACGTTCAAATGTTCGTAATTCTATGGGACCAAACTACGTTGGTCATCAGTCCTTAGTCTTACAAACTACTTAAACTAAGTTAAACTAACCGAAGGACAACACACACATCCATGCCCGAGGGAGGATTCCAACCTCCGACCCGGGTAGCCGCGCGATCCGTAAAGTGGCGCTCCAGACCGCTCGGCTACTCCAGCGCTGCGTTTAGCACCAAAATGTTCAAATGTTTGTACAGCTTATGGGACTTAACTACGGGGTCATCAGTCCCTAAACTTACAAACTACTTATGAACTACTTACGAACTAGGACGGCACAAATATCCATGCCCGAGGAGGGATTCGAACCCCCGACCGCAGTGGCCGTGCAGACCGTGACTGAAGCGCCTCAGTCCCCTCGGCCACCGCGGCCGGCTGATAGGTTGAAGTTAGATATGGTGGTGTGTAGTGAAGTTCGGTGGAAAGAAGAATCTGATTTCTGGTCAGGAAAGAGCATAATTATATTTACAAAATGAGTTGGGGTATTACAGGTGCAGGCAAAATAATGAATAGGAAAATAGGATCGCATTGTCATAGTCAAGATATATACGAAGCCAACACCGACCACAGTAGTACAAGTTTCTATGCCCATTAGCTCTGCCAATGACGAGGATATCGAAGAAATGTCTGAGGAAATAGAAGAAATTATTCAGACAGTTATGGAACAGGAAAACTTAATAGTGCTGGGGGACTGAAATTCGGTAGTAGGAAAAGGAAGGGAACAAAAAAAATGTTCAAATGTTTGTATAGTCTATGGGACTTAACTACGGGGTCATCAGTCCCTAAACTTAACTACTTATGAACTACTTACGAACTAGGACGGCACAAATATCCATGCCCGACGGGGGATTCGAACCCCCGACCGTAGTGGCCGTGCAGACCGTGACTGGAGCGCCTTAGTCCCCTCGGCCACCGCGGCCGGCGGTTCGCAGGAGAGCTTCTGTGAAGTTTGGAAAGTAGGAGGCGAGGTACTGGCGGAAGTAAATTTGTGAGGCGGCATCGTGAGTCGTGTGGGGATAGCATAGTCGGTAGCATCCTCGGAGGTAAAGCGGCTTTACCTCCGAGGATGCCTTCCGCAGTCGAGGGCGAAACGTCAGGGGAAAGTTTCATATATTGACCACGGCATCTCAGCCCGGAAGCTTTAATTAATGACGACACCTGCCATGAAAGCCTTCATTCTATGATCAAATAATATTATATTCCCAAACAGAATTTGCAGTGCAAACAGTCCACTAGAGGTCTGCATTACGTCCGATTTTTACCGGCGAGTCCCGCTCGCTCCTCTGGCTCTCGGGAGTGTGCGGCCGAGCGTCCTCTTTAACCGGTTGTGGGCAACCCATCGCCAGCGCTCGGCCGAGCGCGCCGAACGCTCGGTCGGTCGCCGGTAACCGGCGGACTCAGCGACAACTAGCCGCACTTCGTCAGACTGGTTAGATTAATACCTGTGCTATAGATCATGAACACGATACTTCGTAATAATGTGTAACTTGTCAGTGTAATAAAAGGTGTCTGTACAAGATATTACATCACAGAAAATGTTATATGACACAAATATATTTGGTATTGTTTTTCTTTTTCTTTTTATTATTATTTTTTATTTTTAGTTTTACTAATTTATATCTAAAAATTCATCCATTGAGTAATAGGAGTTATCATTACCTATCTGTCAGGTTTTGATGCTGTTTGGTAGGTGACCGAAGACTTTTGTGGCAGCATAATTCACCCATTTCTGTGCCAAAGTGAGATTTAATCCTGCATAGTAATATCATCCTTTCTCCTTTGTGACTATGCACACTGCTATTACTTTTGAACTGGGTTTGCCGCCGCGGATTAGCCATGCGGGATGCGTACGGCCGTTCGCCATCTGGGGTTCGTGTCCCCTCTCAGGCATGAGTGTCTGTCTTGTCCTTAGGTTAGTTTATCTTAGTTTAAATTGTTTGCAAGCTACGGACTAATAACCAAGCAGTATAGTCCGATAGATTTACAAACATGTGAACGTGTGTGTGAACTGGGTTGCATAATTAGCAACAAATTTCATAAGTGAATATATATACTATGAAGTAACTGTGAGGATACCTAAGTCCTCTAAGTCCTTAAATAGATGTCTCCAGAACGATCTTGGGCGCGCTCCAGTAATTACTCTGATTACACGATTTTTTGCAATGAATACTTTTTTACTCAATAGTGAATTACCTCAGAATATGATGCCATACGAAAGCAGTAAATGAAAATAGGCGTAGTAAACAGAGATTCTTATCGCCAAAATTTGCTAAAACCCTAACAGCATACGTAGCTGAACCCAAACGTTTTAGCAGCCAATCAATGTGTTGCTTCAAGTTTAATCTCTCATTAATTCACACATCTAAATTTTTTTTAAAACTCTGGTTTCCCTTTAAAACGAACAAATAATTTCGGAAAACCTTAGCTACAGACTTCAGTTCAAAGTCTATATTTATTACTGGAGTTGTGCCATTTACTGTACCGAACTGTATATGCTGTGTTTTATCAAAAGTTAATGAGAGTCCGTTTGCTTAGAACACTTAATAATTTTGTGAAAGATGTTATTTACGATTACATCAGATAGTTCTCTTTTTTTGGATATGATTACTATACTTGTATCATCAGCAAAAAGAACTAATCTTCATCAATGTAGAATGACAAGTCATTAATGTATATCGGAGATGAGAGACCACCGCTTCATATTAACAACTTACTTATTTCTTTTACAAATGTCTTTCGTTGATTACTATCAGTTCTATAACCCAAATACTACAACTGTATATGTCACATTTGACGTTTGATAGTTGTAAGTTTAGGGAATGATGATCCCGCAGTTAAGTCCCGTGAACTTTACAAACATTAAACGTTTTTAAATATACTTTCTATGACTTTTACCATTTTTATATTAAGTCGTATGTATTTCAGAAAATTCCCCATTATTGTATGTGACATGGGGACTTTTCTGGAATACATACGAATTAAAATAAAAATGGTAAAACTCATAGAAAGTATAAAATTCAACAAGACCTGTCTCAAGAAGAAAATTTTTAAATATTTTGCAAACTAGTGGAGTTTCGACCATTGAGGTGATCACGTCTTCCAGTAACTGCAACGTTAAAAACTGTAATTTCTGTATATAGTACTTTGTTCCTCTTGGTAGGCAAACAGTAATACAGTAGAATGAATCTTTCACTCTGCAGCGGAGTGTGCGCTGATATGAAACTTCCTGGCAGATTAAAATTGTGTGCCGGAACCGGGACTCGAACCTCGACTGGAACCTTTGCCTTTCGCGGGTCAAGCACACTACCTACTGTGCTATCCCGACACGACTCGCGATGCCGCCTCACAACTGTACTTCCGCCAGTACCTCGCCTCCTACTTTCCAAACTTCACAGAAGCTCTCCTGCGAACCATGCAAGACTAGCACTCCTGGAAGAAAGGAGTTTAATCGTGCGTTATGTGCAGCGTAACTCCTTGTAGTTATAAGACCACAGATCAGTGTTTAAAGAGCACATTTTGTTCTTTAAAGCACATATTAGCTTGGGCACCATTGTCACCCGTATTTTGTCGGCCTTTTCTTTAATATGCCGCGATACAGTGGTAGGGTGCGGAAGAACATCTTCTATATTGACTTTGCCATACGTGCCGCGAACATTGATGAGCTCCTGCGAACAATTCTTGAAGCCAATCTTACTTCACGTATTTAATGTTAGCAAATCTATTCCGCCCATATCGACCAACCTATCAGCAACAACTTTCTTTATGCTACATGGTTCTGCAAGTGGTCGGTGTAATTCTGCTCCACATTTACTTTTGCAGTGCCGAATGATACCTGTTGCGCTTGACTGGTACGAAAGTATAGTATCGCATGAGGAACATTGCACGAAACCAGCAGAAACCTGTGTGACAGGATCCACTACAAGTGCAAAAGATTTCCAAGCTTCACTTTTCGACTCCTCTTCCGACATGTCTTTCTTTTTCAGGACTAACGAGCCGCTCCTAATTGTCTCTACAATACTTCTATTTGTTTAATGAATGGAGCCTTTAAAACCTATAATTCGTTGATCCATAACGCTGTTTTGCGGTGCTCAAAGCCAGGTCGGTTTCTAATGCGATTGAGCGCGCGGCGGTCGCGCTGTTACCGGCCGAGACTGTGAGAGCGCTCGAGCACCCGGCAGTGCTCGACACTGCCGCCGGTAACCGAAAGGCGGACGGCGACCAGCCACACGGGGCATTAGACGGCCACAGCCGTTTCGCAGCGTGGGTCTACCCCAGCCGTCGAGCAGCGGCACCAAACGGGAAAAGCTCGAGCGGTTGTTGTCATCGAAATGCAGAGCTCTACAGTCCACATATGCAGTGTTGTGCAAATATTTTAAGTGCAATACAGCTATAACGATAAATGGGGTAGGAAGTATATGAAATGTAATTACCCTAAAACGACTTACGGAAAACCGCATGCCCCTAACGCCAAAATATTCAGAAAATATCCCTGGAGAATCTACGAAATTTAGTTTATGACGTACAGGCCACCCCGTATCAGGCGCTCTACGGGAGCAAAGTAGTGTGTCGCGAAAAGTGTCGATATTTCTGGTGGTTGCCTTATCCCGGGTAGCTGAAGATCTTGCTTTCTTGGTGATGCAGTCTGCAACTCCTTCCGGCAACCGGTGAGTAAGGATGGCTAAGACAATTCTGATATGGTATTGTGAGACACGCCGGGGGCCCGGGTTCGATTCCCGGTCCGGTCGGAAATTTTCTCTACTCGGGGTCTGGGTAGTCTGTTATTCTCATCATTGTTTCATCATCGTCGACGTACAAATTCCACAGGTGGCGTCACCTAAAGACTTGCACTAGGCAGGCCGAACACAACCCTGCTTGGGTCTAACTGCCAAAAATGCCACACGAAACCACCACCATGTCCTTAGCATATGTTAGTGCAAGTTGTTTGTAAGTTTAGGGACCTATGACCTCGGCAGTTTTGTCCCTTAGATTTGCAAACATTAAAATTTTTTTGAAAATAGTGTGTTTCCAACCAATAATATTAGTAAAGATGAGACAGGAAACATATTTTCCAAACGTAAAATTTATACATTTTATTTCTTTGTTTCTGCTGTCGCTGAATGCTTAAACATTCAGTAGATTTATTGCAAGGGAAACATTTAAATTATTTAAATAATCTCTAGTAATGGTATAGATATCCGTACATAATTTAAAGACTACTAGTTCACTCGTAATCTAAAATTTAAAAGGAATCATTTAAATTTCTATATCCAAGTTTCCGTGTTTTAAGTACTTGCATACTACATTTCAAGATGGTGATACCAGCCCTGTTCTTTTCGAAAACGAGCATGATAGACTACCGGACTGTTTGTAAGCAATCCGTAACGTCAATGCGACTCAGGTGTGGCTCACCTAAACGCTCTCCTCTAAAAGCTCTGCACGTTAATGTTAGCACATCAGTTGTTTCTTCTGAAAAGGTGTTAAGTAGTTGTCAGAAAATAAAAGGACATTACATTGCTCGCGAATGCACTAAGAGGTGGTTGTTGGCCCCGGACTTCAGTTTCACGACTTCAGCAGGCAATCACAATAAAAGGGAGTCTATTACATCGTAGCCCCGGCTCCAAGTGTGAAAGAAGCGGCGAGGGAAGGGAGGCCAGCCAGCGATTTTACAGCCGGGGGAGGCCGGCAGTAAAGCAAGCGCTCGCCCCCACCTGCCCATACGCCGGCCACACCCGGAAACACACGCTTCAACTTCGCCACGCTGCCGGCCAGCTGGAAAGCAAACTTCCTCTATTTTCCTTTTCTCATAAACCAACACCGGCAATGCCATTAGCTGATTCTAGACTTCCTAAATGAAAGTTGTGGGATAAAGGCTTTTATGCTTGGCAAGACCTGTGATGACGGAGACATTTATCGAAGACAGCGTAATTACGGATAATGTTATCGCGACCGTGTTTTCTGTATATCACGGGGGAATACAGCGAATATTCCTTATAGATTAACTTCTGGGTTACAGGTTCCGGAATTCTTCTTCTTTGACATCGGATCACGCAAAGTGACAAGCAGTGACTCCCATGGAGAAACTATGCGGGTGTTGGTCTGTCAGCTCTTCTCTGTGACAATTGCGGTGAAATGCATACAGTAAAATTCAAATGTTTATATACCTAAGGGACTAAACTGATGAGGTCATCGGTCCCTACACTAACAAACTTCATAAACTAACTTTAACATATGCTAAGGACAACACAAAGAGCCATGCCCGAGGGAGGACTTGAACCTCCGACGGGGATTGGCCGCGCAAACCGTGCCATGACGCCGTAAACCTCTACATCCACATATATACTCCACAATCCACCGTACATTGCGTGGCGGAGGGTATACTACCACTACTAGGCATTTCATTTCCTATTCCACTCCCGAATACGAGGCGCGTCCAGAAAGTAAGTTCCGTTTCAATTTATCTCCGCTGCAGCGCTGCGATTGCAGTTCCGCACATGCGCTGTAGACGATGTGTATCAAGGAGAAGAACGTGCGCCATTTAGGGATCGCTGTCAGTTACGTACGCTTTGTTGTGCTTGTTTGAAATGTCGACGTTGATTGAAAATCCCGCCGCCTGTGAAATCAGGTCGGTGATTCGGTTTCTGAATGCGAGGAAAGTGAAACCAAGTGAAATTTATCGGAAAATTTGCGATGTTTACGGACCAAATGCGATGAGTGATTCGATGGTGAGAAGATGGGTCCGACAGTTCAATGGCGGGCGTAGTGATGTGCACGATGAAGAACAAAGTGAGCGTCCACCTTTGGTTACAGAAGAACTGGTTCACGCGATTGATGACAAGATTCAGGAAAACCGTAGGTTTACAATTAGTGCTCTCGCTATGGACTTCCCCCAAATTTCACTGTTTCCAACTGGTTGAAGACACAGGCGGCAGATTTCTATGAAGAAGGTATACAAAACCTGGTGCCACGCTATGACAAATACCTGCAAAATTTCGGTAGTTATGTGGAATAGTAGTTTAAGAGTTGTAGAATTTTGTGCAATTCTTCTGTGTCTGTGTACAATTTCATTTTATTACCAAACGGAACATACTTTCTGGACGCGCCTCCTAGAAGGGGGAGGGGGGAAGGCGAATGTTTATATGCCTCTTTAATAGCCCTAATTTCTCTTATTTTGTCTTTGTGATCATTACGCAAAATGTAAGTAGGCAGCAGGAAGATCGTTCTACACTCAGCTTCAAATTCCGACCCTCTAAATTTCCTCAGCAAAATTACTCGAAAAGAACGTCGTCTTTCCTCTAGCAATCCTCATTTGAGTTCCCAGAGCATTTTCGTGACACTCGCGCATTGGTCGAACCTACCAGTAACGAAACTAGCTGCTCGCCTCTGAACTGCTTCTATGTCTTTCTTTAAACTGATCTGCTGCGGGTCACACAGAGGAGCAATACTCAAGACGTGGACGTACAAGCGTTTTATACGCTGTTTTCTTTACAGATGAAGTACATATTCCCAAAATTTTCCCAATAAACCGAAGTCGGCTGTCCGCCTTACTCACCACAATCCTTACATGTTCCTTCCATTTCATATCTCTCTGCAATGTTACACCCAGATATTTGAACGACGCAACTGCATCAAGAAGCTCACTAGTAATGCTGTTTTCGAACATTATGGAATTTCCTCTTCATGCGCATCACCTCGGGACCACTTCCCCACGGAAATATACATAGTAGAAAATTTTCATTTTGTGGCTTTTAGGAGAGTTATCGGGACATTTCCAAGTACATTTCTACGAGTAGACGAGGCTCGCAGGTGGAATCATCTATCTATATATACGAGCGATGGAACTTAAACAGTGGCAACTATTTATTCACAACCGATAAAAATGGTTTACATGTTTGCACCTACCACTGTCCTTGAAAGTAGTCACCAGCGTTATGTTGAAACTGTTGTCAGCGGCCGGCCGGGGTGGCCGAGGGGACTGAGGCGCTCCAGTCACGGTCTGCACGGCCACTAGTGTCGGGGGTTCGAATCCCACCTCGGGCATGGATATTTGTGCCGTCCTTAGTATAAGGTAGTTGATAAGTAGTTTGTAAGTTTAGGGGCTGATGACCCCGTAGTTAAGTCCCATAAGCTTAACAAACATTTGAACATTTTTTTTGTTGTTGTCAGCGACTTCGAAGGCGTAGTGTAACGTTAGCAGAGCCCATTCTGTTGATGGTTCGAATGGAGCGGTCTACTGCCTGTCGCATCTCTGGAACAGTTCAGAAGCGAGTGCCACGAAATGGTTCCTTCATCTTCGGAATCAAATTAAAGACACAATGACTTCATTCCGTGGAGTGTGGTGGATGTTTCACTACTTTCCAGTCCCATCGACCGAACAGAGCAGCCACAGCTTGCACTGTATGCGCCCGCGCATTATCATGCAGAATGATATTTGGGTTGCGCAGAAAGTTAGTCGCTTCTTTCACAATGCTGGTCGCAGGTGATGCTCCAAAAACGAACAGTAATACTGACGCTAGGACGACCTGCCCGATGTATATCTGCTACTGTTTGCCAATCTTTGTTGAAGGCTTTTACTCAACGTGCCACTGTTCTGAACAGCAATGCCGATTACACGCACGCCTCTTGAAGACCTTGATGACGCTGTAGTGTTGTACGACCTCTGGCACATTTAATCTTGATCCAACCTCATTTGTTCTTGTTTCTAAAACACAGCGACGCCATTACGTTAGACTGCTCGCTGACAAGTGATTGTTTTTCCTTCGATTTTGCTCACGCTGGTGACGTGGAACGGGCGAGTCCATTTGCTCGGAGGTAAGGTGTCAACAACGTGTGCTACTATCGACAACAGTAGATTCCATTCCATAATGTCCCCACAGCAGTGTTGCCACTATTTATGTTTCAACCCTGGTATAAAAGCGAAATGTTTCTCACTCATTCACTGACTAAACACGAAATATCTAACACTACTGCACCTACGAAGCTGAAATTTTTCCGGTATGTAGTTTATAGATAGAAGATATCAGCTAAGGAAGTATTTTGCGATAGGGCCTAAATAAAGTGCACGGCGGAGGACACTTCTACTACAGACTGACGAAATCCACATTTAATCTTTAGATAAAAAATAATGAATCCCTAGTTCCTTTGGTCACGACTTCAGAAAGACTCGACCTATTTGGTTGATATTTATTTTTGTTGTTGTTGTGTTCGTAATTCTCAAGACAAGGTTTGTCTGAATTAAAATTTTAGGGAAATGTTGCGGAAAATGGAGAAAAACTGAAAGTGCGGGTTTTTAATGTTTCCGTGTGTTTATACTGCATAAAAATCTATAGTTTTGCTCTAATCTTGACGAAATTTTGAACAGTTGTCCTTCAAAACAAGAGAAAGATCACTGTCTACATAAAATTTTGTATGGCGCATGACGGAGAGATCTTTATTTATGGACTTTGACAACATCCACATTTTTGCTCCGTTCTTGATGAATTTTTGGACACTTAACCTTTAAACGAAGACGACAGTCACTTTCTACAGAAATGTCTTATAGTGTATGGGAAAGAGTAGTACTTTTCAAAAAACTGTTTCACTGATGACAAAAAAAGTTGACACACACGCACACACACACACACACACACACACACTCATACATATGGATGCAGAAACAGGAGGAGAGGGAAGATCGACTACGAGGGTATACGATAAATAAATAGTCAGGTAATGCCGGGTTTTCACCTTGTGCTATCATACAGGGTGGCTCATATGAAAGTGGCGCAACGAGTGGATACGATTGGACGTGACTGTATGAATACAATTGCATATATTTGTGGCAGCACTAGCGGAGGAGCAGAAGACCAACATTACCTTCAACAGGATCGGACAACTTTCAATACAGTTCGTCGAACCTTGGAGAACATTTCCACACCTTCACGCCTGACAGAGTTGTCAGCGGAGGTCAGCCTGTTCGCAACTCAAGCTAGACACTGCGTCACTTAATCTGTCAGTGTGTGATTACTTGGTGTAGGGAGCTCTCAAGTCTGACGTGTATCGCAAAAAAAACCGTAGTTATAAAATATCCAAAGTGGAATATTCAGGTTAAAATAGCAGGAAATCCAGCAGTCCAATTTTGATTAGCCTTCAGTAACGTGCTTATCAGGGCCAAAAGGTACTAATAGTAGTGTGGTGGTCACTTTTAATATCGATACAGCCAGGTTAATACTATCTTTCCTTTTCTCTGATGTGTTTCTTTGTACCTTGGAACTCTGTTATCCGTTTCATATTCATTTGCGCCAACTTGAATAGGGGAGGTAGGCTCGGAAAGTAACGCCGAATAATTTTTTTCTCACTGGTACTGCACCTAGAGCGTTGACGTTTCACGAGAATATAGTCTGACTCTTGAGCTACAGAGGGTCTTTTTTTTCATGTGCAGCTTTAGAGACAAGCGTGAAATTCAAAGGAAAACGCTGCACATGTTACTGTTGTCAATGTGGCAAGAGCAGCGAACTGAACTTTGATATTTATGGGCGAAAGTGCCTAAGCTGAGAGAAATACACCGGGATACGCATGGTGCATATGAAGACAGATGAGTCTTTAGGTTATGTGCATTCTTCCTCTAACAGGGCCGTGGGAACCTTCGTGATTGGCCACGTTACGGGCGGGCGGTAACAACAGCCTCGCAGAATGTCGGAACTACTGCGGCACCGATTTTGAACAACTGGCATTTTCAACTGCGAACATTATCGCACCATTTTATCAGTTCTTAAGATTCAGTGTACGGTACTGTTCATAGCAAATTGAAATTTTCTCAGGCTGGGTGCTTAGAATATAACAGGCAACCATAACAGCCATCTAATTATGACAATCATAACTCACATAATTCGTTACGTCGAAAAGGGCACGACTTTATGAAATAAATAAATAAAACTAATTCAAGTTATTAATTCTGCCAAGAAAGTGTTCTAGAATATGCATGATATAGTTTGCTGAACGCAGAACCACTATGAATGCTTCAGCCTACAATAAACTTTGATTAAGTTGCGTCGTGCAGTTTCTTGACAACAAATGTCGCCAAATTTTAGTGCGAGCTGCTCCAGCATCCACTATACATGTGGACCTTCCAGCCTCGGTATCACATCTGCTTGAAGAATACCCTAGCATGCCAACGCTTTGTGAAATAAGTCGTCAGCAGATGTATATAATCCAGCTGAACGGAATTCTACAAATAGGCCATATTAATCCTGGTGCCACTATTGGAGAAATGTTTTATGGGTCTTGGTGACAATATAGAAAATTGTATAGTAATGTACGCTGATTGCTGATTTTTGTTTTTATTTTGTTACCTATTACATTATTTTTCAATGTAAGTGTGCAGGATTATAGAGGGCTTTACTCGTATTTCCCGATGGTTGAATCGGCAGGTGCGGGACAACGGCCGCCAATCCAGCTGTCCCCGCAGGGTTAAAAATGGAAGTTTCCTGTCGGCTGGCCGAATGTGTCGCCACCAGTCGAAACACGTCAACGCCGCGTACGTGACGATAGCCTGTCAGGGCGTCGAACACTTGAGTGTATGTGTCTATCGAGTTGCCAATATAGCAACTGAACTCGGCCGTCATAACTGTTCACCCGCATGCCCAACGACCTCCACCCGTCACCTTTCTTCCTAATCCTGTCTTAAATCCCTTATAGTAATATAATTACTTTACGATCAAGCTTGGTATATTTGGAAACATTAACTGGCAGATGCTTGAAGGTACGAAAATTATCATATTTTCACACGAATTCAGAAACTGGTATTATTTGATGAATGTTTTGATTTTTATTTATTTATTTATTTATTTTATTTATTTGGTTATTTAACCTGACCAGATTAGGGCCATAGGGCCCTCTCTTACATCTGATCAGGAACAACATAAACAAAGGATTTCATTACAAAAAAAACACTGCATTAATAATATTAAATAATAACAATATAAGGTAAAGCAGTCAACAATCCGAAGATTGGTTTGAACACCACAGTGCTTTACTAGGCATGGTCCTGTCTGGAGGTGGTATGCCGTTGCCTTCCTCCGACCTTCGAACTGACTTACCCAGCCAGTTATGGGGGGACCTACAGTTTAACGTGGGTTCCGAACCACGGTGATACTCGGTATTTTTCACATGAGCAGTACTGCCAGAGGTGAAAGAAGTGGAAAGTGACAGATAAAAATCCAACAATATATGATAGTACTAATAATAATAATGATAATAATAACACAAAAGTGAAAGTAATACTAATAATAACAAGAGATATTCACATTTGAATTAAGTTTAAAATAAACAGAAGAGAGAAAATGGTTAGTGAAAGAGGAGAAGATTGAAAAATGACAGTGCTAATGGATGTGAGGAAGTGGAGACATATATGAATGGAGATCTCTGCTGGCGAAAGGAAAGGGAAACATTTATGGGGGGAGGAGGAATTGACAACAGTTGGCTACAGACTGGTAAGTGGAGAAAAAGATGGCTATTGTGACAAAAGGTGAACCCTTAGTTGTCTTTTAAAGTTTTGAATTGATTTTATTTCTCTTAACTTTTGAGGAAGATTGTTCCACAGACGTGTTCCCGATACAGAAAATGATTTGGAGAAGATTGCAGTGTTATGTGAAGGTAGAGAGAGAGTTTTATTTTGGTAAGAGCGTGTGTTTCTGCTGTGCTGTTCAGATAGTAATATAGTCGTTGAGGATAAGTATGAAGGTTTGCAATGATTTAGAAAGCGATGCAGCAAACATAGTGTACGATAGCTTCGACGCTTATCTGCACGTAGCCAAGATAACTGCTGGTATGCGGGACTGACATGGTCGTAGAAACGTAAGTTGCAAATGTATCGGATACAAGAATTCATCGCCAGCTCCAGCCTACGTGAGTTTTCGCGTGATAGTCCTTGTAGAATAGCATCACCATAATCTAGATTGGGAAGTATTAATGTCTCAACGAGCTTCTTTTTTCAGCTGTAAAGGAAATGCTTTTTTTATATTTCTGCAGTGAATGAAGTGATGCATATACCTTCTTACAGACTCTCATTGTGTGCTCTGTCCAGTCTAAGTGCTGATCAAATATTACTCCTAAGTTCTTTGCTGAATGAGTGAAGCGTATTTGTGTTTGGAGTTTTAGTTAGTCTTCAAATACGTGCTGGAAACCATTCTTTGAGAGGGCCTGAAAATCGCCTCCATATCCTTCACTACTACTCCTTATGATGGATAATGCCTCCCAAGGAGGTTTTTATTATCATCATCATCATCATCATCATCATTAGAGACTGATTATGCCTTTCAGCGTTCAGTCTGGAGCATAGTACCTCTAATAAAATTCCTCCATGATCCCCTATTCAATGCTAACATTGATGCCTTGTCTGATGTTATGCCTTTTACTTCAAAATCATTCTGCACCGAATCTATGTATTTTCTTCTTGGTCTACCTCGACGCCTCTTACCCTCCACTGACGAGCTCACGAGTCTCTTAGGTAACCTTGCTTCTCCCATGCGTGTAACATGACCCCACCATCTCAGTCTGTTCGCTCTAAATGATTCAGTTAGAAAAAAGAAAAAAAAACATATGGCACTAAACCCCGACTACAGGGAGGATGAGGGATCCACTTCACGTTGATTACTGCAAGGTGTTCAGCAGCAACATCGGCAATATGCGGCTGCGCATTATCGTGGTCCAGCCACCTTCACGGAAATGTCGTATTTTGCGCCCGATATGTTTTCAGGACATCCCTGTAGTATTGCAGCAGGTACGACATGCTGACAAACCATCCATTAATATCAAAGAATGAGATGGCCATAACTTTAGCAACAGAAGCAACTACTTTTGCTTTTTTAGTGGTTGTGATGGAGATATCCACAATGAGCTTTGATGTTTGCTCTCAGGATGAAAATGATAGAGACAGGTTTCATCTGCAGCAATTACATTTGAAAGAAACTCCAGCTCCGCCTCTAATATCAACTTTAACTGCATGCAAATCTGTACGCGAATGTCCTTTTGTTCGAGATCAACTGTCTTGGAACCCGTCGCGCACAAACACATCTCATGTGTAACGTTTCTGTCACCAACGTGTAGGTGGCGCCCAGTGAAATGTTCAGTATTTATGAAAGTGATCCTACCGTCATTCGTCGATCCTCTTTAACCATCATAACAGCATTGTTGATGTTTCCTTCCGTAAGAGCCAGCAACTGGAGCACCGAGTCCACCTTCCTTTGAAACTGACTGTCTCCCATCTTTAAACATTTTAAATGACGTTCGAGCTGTGCTGGAGGGAAGAACAGACTCTCCATATGCCTCCTGTAATAGTGTATATCCCTCAGCTGAAGATTTCTTGAGACGAAAGCAGAATTTCCAAGACGCGTATTGTTCCTCGCGTGTTACCTCCATTCCAGCGATAAGTAATATTGTACATGTCTAAACGTTCCTGTCTCTCACAGGCAGGAAACGAGAGTTTCAACAATGTAACATCTATGGCGTGCTGGGGCGCCGACTTTTGAAAATCAGTGGGTATGCTTATGGTTTCAGTTTTAATTACCTTTTTGGCCATAAGGTTCAAAGAATGGGCCAAGCAGTGCTCAATTTCGCTGATTTTTGCTTGCAACCTAGAAAACGTACCAGTTATATTTGTCGCTCTGTCAGTAGTAATAACACAGCGTGATTTGATATCTAGAGAAAAAAATGTTCAAATGCTTGTATAGCCTATGACTACGGGGTCATCAGTCCCTAAACTTACAAACTACTTATGAACTAGCTAACACTAAGGACGGCACAAATATCCATGCCCGAGGGGGGATTCGAACCCCCGACCGTAGTGGCCGTGCAGACCGTGACTGGCGAGCCTCAGTCCCCTCGACCACAGCGGCCGGCTCTGGAGAAAAACGAGAGAGATCATCCACTGATATTATCAACAGTACTTAAACTGTGGTTGATTCAATATTATAGAAGACAAAATAAGTAACAAAAAATCATTAACTTGAAATATAGCAACACAGGTACGTCCAGGAAATTTTGAGAAGTTTAAAACGAACCAGACGATTGAAGTATCTTACAATTTCGTTACATTTTTGCCTCTCAGACAGACTAAACTCTTTCATAAACACTTTGATTTGGTCCTGCATCTCTATTATAAGATTCTCTTAGCCGTACAATGACTAATTTCTTAAAGTGCATAGTTATGTGAGTATGTAACGCTAAGTTTAATATCCAGTTTTAATCTATTCGATAATGAACTTTGCCCCTTTCATGTAGACAGACATATTTCCTCATGACTGACAAACAAAGTAAAGTCAACTAAGCCAACGGATTGTACTGTGCCAAGATATATACCCATGCTCTACACTCCACTTGTATAACTTTCAGGAAACGATTGAAACGGCGGTTATTTATATGGCGACAAAGCACAGATCCCAAACACATGACGTCTTTTATTACGGCGCCTGATTACACTCCTTCAGCAGTCAATAGTCAATAGTCAATAGTCAAAACCGCTTTCCTGGATTCACTTTTCAGTTCATTTCTGCATATGTGTCATTATTAAGCTCGGCTACTAGCCCTGCAGGTGCTTCGCCCTCTACCTGCCCGCGAAGTTTTAAGTGAAGTCGTGTGTAACGCCACTGTACTAGTATGCTGTACTTTTTAGCAGAATTAAATACTTTGACGTAAAAGACAGTGCGGATGTCATTCTATCTTAATGAACTGAATTAATGGAGCTGCCATAACAAACTATGGCTGTCACTGAACTCTGATTGTTGCATCGGTTACGACGTCATGCGGCCAGGGGCCAGTGTTTTCGCCCCTCCCACCACTCCTCCCTCAGAACGGGCTCCAAACCTCTGCAGTGAGTGCTCCTTGGGGCACTGTTGAAACAGCCTAGCGGCTAGGTCGTGATTGCTACAATGCGATGGCAAAAATGCATAATTGACAGATATGACTTTTCCTCATTTTTGTGCTATTTTTTCCCTCCCTTATTTTGTGTGGGTGCTGAGCACCCCCAAAAATTTCGTGGGGGGTGCACCAACACCGGAGCACCCACGGAGTCGGCGCCCATGATGGCGTGATTGTTGCACATTATGCTAACAGAATATCATAAGATTCAATTTTAGCGCGAGATATCATGACAGTAAAATATACGATCATTCTTTATTGAGCAGCCCCGTACGATTGCTTGTTACGTATTTCTCCTGCAAGAACTGCGAAGACTGAGTCTGATTGACTGTAACGAAAACACGGCCATCCAATAAATCAATACTATGACGCTATACTCGCGAATTAAACGGAAATGCACGTTTGAAGGCAACTGTTTTCGAAGTAAACATAACTTTGGAAGTGTAGCTAGCATTCACAGAACGAATTGACATATTTTGACGTTAAAGACTAAGTTTCATCTGTAATGTCAGTGTATCAACATATGTCTAATTAGATTATGAATTTTGGGGTAGGCAGAACGCAGTTAATTATCCGGGATCGAGAGTCAACGAAAACTTGTTGTATCTTGGGCCCACAGTGTTACAGATGTTGTAGATTGACATAATTGTAAACGGCTGGTCCGAAACACTGTAAGATATTTTATTTATTCACGAGATCACCAGGAGTATTATTATATATATATTTTCAACCATAACAAATCCCACATAACCCTACCAACAAATATGTAGCACAAAAAAGAAAGATCATTAAATCATGTACGTCTATTTTATCTGAAAATGTTAAAGGGAAATATATCCCAATGAACCGAATATCACCGCAATTGAGAGGACATCCCAAGACACATACAGAATTCTGTCCAATTCGTTCAAATGTTCAAATGTTTGTAAAGCTTATGGGACTTAACTACGGGGTCATCAGTCCCTAAACTTACAAACTACTTATCAACTACCTTATACTAAGGACGGCACAAATATCCATGCCCGAGGGGGGGATTCGAACCCCCGACCGTAGTGGCCGTGCTGACCGTGACTGGAGCGCCTCAGTCACCTCGGCCACCGCGGCCGGCTGTCCAATTCGTCCTGTTATTTGTAGCATAAATTGTCCCACCTACCTAACTAGTAAGAAGTTGAATACACTGCTACAAAAATAGTACATTTACAATAAGAAATATGCTAAGAATAATTCTAAAACACTTTCATTGGATATAGATAGGATAAGCATTCCTGATAATGGAAAACTTGTATCCTTTGACATCACGAACCTGTATACCAATATCCTTGTCCAATAGACTATAAATCTTATAGATCATAACTTACTTAGTTACAACAAAATTCCAGTTAACAGCGCATACGAAATTATAAACTTGCTGCGCTTAGTCTTAGAACAAGAATATTTCCAGTTTGAAGGAAAATTTTATACACAGTTGGTGTTGCTATGGGCTGCAACCTTGCTAGTGCCATAGCAGAAATTTTTAAATAGCCTCGAAGAAAGATTCTTCCTACACCAAGAAACTAATGAAATCATCAGTTACTATTGATACGAGGATGACACTTTCATGCTCATTGATGGAATTGAATGAGACATACATAATATTCATAACCGCCTCAACAATCTACATCCTAAAATCAATTTTACTTTAGAACTAGAGTCCAATAACAAAATTAACTTTCTGGACCTATCCATATAAAATCTACAAATTAGACACAGGTATGAAAAATACAGGAAACAAACAACATCAAGCAAAATTATCCATGTCCATTCATGTCATACCCGATCACACAAACTAGCATTTTTCCATTCAATGATTAACAGATTTGTCAGTCTACCACTAGATGACACGCCCAAACAAAAAGAATTGAGTATACTTCAAAACATTTCCCAGCAAAATTAACACGACCCCAAAATCGAAATAAAGCAATGCAATAAAAAAAAGTCATGATCCACTAACAGCACATGCAGGAATCACATTAGAAAGAGAAAGACCTCACAGAAAAAAATAGTATATATCAGTACAACATATCTAGAAAAAATCACAAATAAAATGAAAACAATTTTTAGAAATACTAACATCACTTTTGCATACCAAAACAGACACACCATAAGAAGCAAAATCGTCACACATAAGACTAACCTTCTAAATTTCTAAATCCTGGCATATACAGAATCTCTTGTAACTTTTGAAATAAATATTTTATAGGCCAAACCGGACTTAATTTCAACGTTCGTTAAAAAGAACACACTAGAGAGAGTGAGAAAAACCCATTCACTTTTTTCCAGCACTTACAATCGGAAAATCACACAGTAGCCACCATAGAAAATGCACCTGAAATTTTACATGTAATAAAGGAGGGAAATGAAATGAATATTCTGGAGAAAATTGAAGTATGTATCCACGCAGCTAGCGATGCAAGTAATTTATTAAACAATCAAACCGATTTTAAAGACAAAAATTACACCGATAATTGTAATGACAATTTAACACTGGAAAAAGGATAATACAGCTTACCATTGATCAAAGATCGTACTATATTGCTAAAGTCAACCAAAAACTAAATAAGGAAAATTTATCATCTATCATGTGCTCCTAAAATTTATAGTAACATCTTTAACCATACTTCCTAAATAATAACATACACAGAAATAAAAAATGCCATATCTGTTAACTTCTATATTTTCTCTTTGAAAGAAAAAAATTGAAAACGTACGGTATTATGAGGCACTGACAGATAACTGACTAAAATTCGTGAATGAAATATAGAAGAACAGCTCATAAATAATCAGTTGAAGCAGTTAAGTCCTCTAAATAACGTACGTATAGCACTATATAATTGAAATGTGTAAATTGTATTTATGTAAATTTATTTATCTAGTAGTTAGATACATACTGATAACAGAAAATGTTTTTGCAGAAAGACGGCACTTACGTCAAAAGTTATCTCCTGAATAAATAAATAAAATAATATATTACAGTGTTTTGGAGTAGCCTTTTACAATTATGTCAATCTACGAAAACTTTTCGGGTTTATCTCAAGGAATTGTTATTTTACATTAGCAAGATTTCATTCACACAGAAATTGGTTTCCGGTTACCCCAGAATTATAATTTTCGTTTTAAAAATAAGTAACCTTATCTAACAGATATTCTCCTAGATATTTTAATAAAATGATTCCTTCTTTTTGATATGTTTACAATAATTTAATATTACTACATTTTTGTGAGTCGTATAGTACCCTACATTAATTCTTATTTCAAATTCTTTTCGCCATGTATAAAACTGTTCTGGAAAGTCTAAATACTAATACCGTTTACTCTTTTTAAAAGAGAGAATCTTGATCACAACTACCACTCATAGGATGGCATTGTACTGCAATTGTTAAGACAGAGTGTACTGAAAACTTTTCTCACTCATAGCAACAAAGAAATGTTTGGTTGTCAAGCTTTTGAAACTAGATTAAGGAAAATTTTTGTAGATTACTGTGGTAGTACACTAGGAGGATTTGTACACATCAGCAGTTCTGTGAATATTTCGTGAAATGAAGCTAAATAAAAATTGAGCATGCAGAGACGAAAATTTGGCATGCGGTCACATGATTTGTGCCTAATTCCAGAACACGAAAGTAACTTAGAAATGAAAATCCAGAGTACATACATGACTAAGCAACAAGAACTATGGGAACGACGTTTCTCGTGTAAAATCTGCTTTTCAGTTTCAAGTATTTAGATTTTGTTTTTTTTCTATATACAGGGTGTCTCACCTACGAGTCGTTAGACGCATTTTCTCTGGTAATTGAGTAGATATTTACAATTTCATTTTGCATTGTGTAGCTGGACTCAGGCAAAACAAATTCTGCTCATCACGCCATTCCTGCGACGCCCGGTGTAGATGTAAAACGTCGGTTTGTTTCCCGTCACGAGCAAAAAGATTTTTGAAGCGAAATTTTGTGTGCTCAGTACATAGAGCAACCCCTAAATTAGTCTAGTGTGATGTTTCTGTTTATCGAAATGTATTAACAGAGAGCAATGCTAGTAGCCACAGAAGTAATGCTGTACAACACAGTATCATTTTCAGACAATTTCAGGCAACGGCCACGCGTTTCAGTTTATGTACATCTAACACTATAATATCTATCGAAACAATTCCTGAGCAACTGAACAGTTAATACATTACTTAGTCGATATCGAATCCATTTCCTGTACCTGATTTGCATTCCATAATTAACATAGAGCCTATTGTTTTTCATTGTGGACACGCAATCCATTAATAGTCCACATACAATAAACAAAATCATAAAACCGGTTCGCAGTAAAGTAGCCTTCAAATGCTTAGAGCACAACAAAGGGAAACAGAGAAAGAGGAATCAAAACTTTATCACTATATCATTAGGGCCGTATCTTACTCCAGGTGTCCGAATAAACCACTGTCTCTTCATCGTTCCAGTCTAGAACGAATGCTAGCTGTAGCATCATATGACACATCGAATATAGATAAGGCCTGCCTGACGCGATTTTTCATCTCGTCGCTGTTTTCAAATTCTTATGCGTGCACCTTATCTTTTATTATACCCCAGAAATAGAAGTCGTTCAAAATGATCAAATGTTTGTAAAGCTTATGGGACTTAACTGCGGGGTCATCAGTCCCTAAACGTACAAACTACTTGGGACTTAACTGCGGGGTCATCAGTCCCTAAACGTACAAGCTACTTATGAACTAACTTATATTACAGACTACACAAGCCGCGGTGGAGTAGCCGAGCGGTCTAAAGCACCTCGCTGCGGAGCGTGCGGTTGCTCGCCGTGGACGTTCGAGTCCTCCCTGGGGCATGGGTGTGTGTGTGTTTGCCGTAGGTTAGTTTACCTAGGTTTAAGTAGTTTGTAAGCTACGGACTGATGACCATGCAGTTTGGTCCGATAGATTTACAAACATTTGAACATTTTAGACTACACAAACATCCATGCCCGAGGGAGGATTCGAACCTCCGACGCGAGAGGCCGCGCGATCTGCAGCGTGGCACTTTAGACCGCTCGGCTACTCCCGCGCGGTAATAGAAGTCGTGGACCGACAGATCGAGTGACCTAGCTGGCCACTGTACATCCATGTTTCCGCCTCCTGTCTCATTGGGAAAAAGATGCCGTGCATCTTGGCGCGCACAAGCAGTGCAGTGGCTGGGTGCAGCATCCTGTTGCATCCACATCATTTGCCTCGTTCTTGAAATTAATATCGTCGATCAGAACAGGCATTTCGTTCTGAAGGAAATTGGTGTACGTTGGCCAGTTCAGCATGCCTTCAAAGAAATGAGGCCCAACAATTTGGTTACCGACAATACCACCCCAGCAATTGACGGTCCATCGGTGTTGATGATCTGCCGTAACCAATACGGATTCATTCAGGCCCAAAAATGATGGGCAGTTCGTTTTGGCACGCGTGTGTTGTAAAACGTTGACTCTTCAGTGAACAGAGTGTTTAAAAAACCTAAGGTGGTTAGTTTAATGCCCATTCACAAAACATCAGCATGTTTGCCTTATCATCCACTGAAAGCATCAATTGGTGCACGAACCTGAGGTATGGGTGCATTTTTGCGTGTTTCAAAATGCGATGCACCGTACGGCGTGAGATTTGTAACTCCCTAGCGAGCGTCCGTGTACTGCTGTGTGGATTTGCATGTACCATATCCAACGTAATGGCATTGTTACGATTTCGCATATGTCTGCTTCGCTGGCGTTTCGCCGGGCGCGAATCCCCAGTGTCTCGAGCTCGTTTTGCCGAGGCGGAGTGGCCAAGAGCATTCAGGCGCTATGCTCCGATGCGCTAGCCGCTCCCCGTCGGGGATTCGAATTCCCCCTCGGGCATGGATGTTTGTGTCTTCCTTGGTATACGGTAATTCATAAGTAGTTTCTAAGTTTAGGGACTGATAATCCCGCAGTTAAGTCCCTTAAGCTTAACAAACATTTGAACATTTTCTAGCTCGTTTGACTACAGCCCGCAACGTGTCTGCAGAGGGATGTTTCCTTCTAGTTCCGAATACTTTTCAGCATACATCCGAGTTACTTCCCTGGAAACTTCATTACAGATCTCTACAATTCGTAGTTTGGAATCGCCGGCCGCGGTGACTGAGGCGCTCCAGTCACGGTCAGCACGGCCACTATGGTCGGGGGTTCGAATTCCCCCTCGGGCATGGATATTTGTGCCGTCCTAGTTCGTAAGTAGTTCATAAGTAGTTTGTAAGTTTAGGGACTGATGACCCCGAAGTTAAGTCCAATAAGCTTAACAAACATTTGAACATTTTTTATTTAGTTCGGAATCTCTCCAGAAAGACACTGTATCTTACAGTAACAACAATTAAACAGTGTGCTTATACAAGTTAAGGCTAGCAGCACTTACCCATCACCAAACTCATGTCTGATACTTCTGAAGGTGTGTACATGTTGAATTGTGCAGTGCGGTGTGGCTGAAAGAAAACTGAGTTGAGTCCTCTGTCAGCTGCACTGTCGTACAGCACTTGTCGTATGGGTAAACATGTGTTCGCGCCGCCTTCCGTGCTCGACTTGCCCCGTGGCGTGTGCCGCCACGCCTCGCGCCATCTGCTACTGCCTTATGGAAGCGCTACACAGCCGCTTCCGGAATACTGGTTAACTGTCGTATTCTACTATCTCTGTTAATACATTTCTATACACCGAATATCACACTAGCTTAATGTGGAACTGCTTGCAAATATCTGAAAAAACACTAGAGAAAATGCGCCTGACGACTCTTAGGTGAGACACCTTGATATATAACTTACTAAGAGAGGTGAGAGTAAGATGGAAGAAGCGAGCAAAACTGGAAGTACCGATAAAACCGAACCATGTGACAAGGCACTCGAGTAGCGATGTACCCAGGGAAATGAGGTCATCTTGAATCTACGCCGCGGTGGAGCGGCCGAGCGCATTGAGGCGCCATGCTACGATGCGTGAGGCGATTCCCCGTCGGGGGCTCGAATCCCCCCTCGATCATGGATGTTTGTGTCGTCCTTAGTATAAGCTGGTTCACAAATAGTTTGTACGTTTAGGGACTGACGACCCCGCAGTTAAGTCCCTTATTTTTTACTGACTATGGTTTGGGTGAGTTGGTGTTTTAACATGGAAAATGGATAATATTGGCAACGTGTCTATGGGCAAATTGGAAATTTTAATTAAGAGCAAGATGGGAAAGTTTGCGTTTTTCATTCATGCTACAATTTCAATATTTGTGACTTTTAGCAGGGGCGTGCATATGAGGGGGCAGGACGCCATGCCCTCCACTCCCCCGAAATAATGAATATAGGGAGAAAAATTAGTACGGTATCTTAATAATTTAAATGAATAATGATTGAAAGAACCGCTGCGGTAGACAATCATAGTGTCTGTATTAGTTAGGGGCATGGTGTGTTAGTGACAGCCGGCCGCGGTGGCCGAGGTGACTGAGGCGCTCCAGTCACGGTCAGCACGGCCACTACGGTCGGGGGTTCGAATCCACCCTCGGGCATGGATATTTGTGCCGTCCTAGTTCGTAAGTAGTTCATAAGTAGTTTGTACGTTTAGGGACTGATGACCCCGTAGTTAAGTCCCATAAACTTAACAAACATTTGAACATTTTTTTGTTAGTGATAATAAGTTCGTACCAGTTCCGGTTGATCCGATCCGAGGCTGGCTCTCTCGCCCGGCCACCTGCGCGTATGAAGACAATTATACCACTTTCTGAGTAAACGCTAATTTACACTATCCGTCTCCACTCCTATACTTTTCCGTTCCTTTCAGTGTCCGTTCTGTCTCAGAAACTGGTATTTCATTCCTGCAAACGTCCGTCATCCTTCCGTAACTTGACGTAACAGATTCCTGTTTCTCGTCCTCCTGTTGTGTTTGTATCAAGTATGAATATGTACTGGATTCATATTTCATATAGTACGCGCAAGGGAATATACAAAAATACTCGTTAAATCGTGTCGATTGTGTACTGCTCCAAATTAAAAACAAACATGACTTTTTATGAATATTCATCGTTCTAAACACGTTATTTGTCATCGGGAAATAATTAACATTTAAGCTGATTTCTTTGCAAGGAATTCCATTAAGAAGTTTTAAGTGATCGTGTTCAAATTTTACATATTTTAGTCTCATCTGAGCTGTAACTATGTTTTAGACAAAAAGTTTTGTAATTAAGGGTTGCTCAAATGAAAAGGTACGAAACGACGCTATGGGTATAACTGAAGTCTTTATTCAAAAGTGATCTCCAGATGCCTGAGCACTGAGTTTAACGAGCCGAAGGATTCCCTCTTCCCACAAATACTGTGGCTGTGACAAGAGCCAGTCCTCTGCTGTGTCCTTCTGTTCGTATCCGAGTTGAAGCTCTTCCCATCGAGGGCTTTTTCCTTTATATTTACTTATTTTTAATTTCTATTAATTAATTTATTTTTAGTGTGAGAAACAGGTGTAAGTCACTAGACGACATGTCGGAGCTGTAGGGTGGATACACAAGCTGCTCACACTTGAACTTGGGCAGCACATTTTGTGTGACCCTGGAGACATGTGGACTCTGGGTAAATGTCACTTTTAATGACTTTCCGTGCTCGAGGCATTGGATGAGTATCGAACATCGGATTCGAAAAGACCGTGAGCATCACCTTATCTCCTGAGAACATAGCCTTGAATTTTTATTTTTATTTTTATTTTTATTTTTTTTTTTCGGGGGGAGGGGCGCAGGGGGATGACGTCACATGCTTCGCGTCCCAAGAAGTCACAATAAGTTATCCTAAAGCGGCTTATAAGCGGCTTATTCAAATTCAAACCAGCTTGACTGTCAGAACGTTTCGTTACTTTTCAATTGAACACCTCTTATAAGTTCTGTTAGTTGAAATATGTAAATAGAGTCTTTCAAATTATACTTGAAAATGTTCAAATGTTTGTGGAGCTTATGGGACTTAACTACGAGGTCATCAGTCACTAAACTTACAAACTACTTATGAACTAGCTATTACTAAGGACGGCACAAATATCCATGTCCGAGGGGGGATTCGAAGCCCCGACCGTAGTGGCCGTGACTGGTGCGCCGCAGACCGTTTGGCCACCGCGACCGGCTAATGCAAATTATACTTGGTAAACCACATATGCGTCTATACACAAGAAGAAGAAAATAGGATATGTCGGCAATTTATACATCTATGGAAGATAAAACCAATATTTATAACTACAACAATTCCAAAGTCTGCACGGGAGTGGCCGTGCGCTGTAAGGCACCTTTCTGTGGAGAGAGTGTCCGCTCCCGGTCAGAGGATCGAGTCCTCCCTCAGGCATGGTTGTGTGTTTTGTCTTTAGCATAAGTTAATTTAAGTAGTTTGTAAGTCTAGGGACTGATGATCACAGTAGTTTGGTCCCATAGCTTTACAAATACTTGAAATTTTTCACTCCGAAAACGACAATTCAAATGTTTGTAAATCTATCGGATTCAACTGCTCGGTTACTAGTCCGCAGCTTACACACTACTTAAACTAAGGTAAACTAACCTAAGGACAACACAAACACCCATGCCCGAGGAGGGACTGGAACCCGCGACGGGAATGGCCGTGCGCACCGCAGCACGGAACCCCAGTGCTCACGGCTAATCCGCCGCGGCGAAAACGATATTCGTAGTAGCGTTTTCACTCTTTTAATTTGCATGTTTACAGATGAGACTTTCTTAAAATCTCAACTAATGTTTGAAACATAGTATTAATGGCTCGCTGTGTTGGTTATCCAGCGACTCGCACTGTTCCCGATGCTGTTATACTCGTAAGATGCCGACAACCGCGACAGTGTACGGTAGTGGACACCGGGTATGTTACATATTTTTTCTTCGATTTTTTACGCGGTAAACAACCTAAATATTCGCACTTTTATAGGTAAAATTTGTAGTTTATTCTTTTAAGAATGTTTATAAAAATAATTTATGGCTTCATAATTAATGTGATAACGTTATCATTGCATTTTCTATTATGCGAAGTTTGTGATTACGGACCCCTGGACTGGGATGGTCGTCACAGTGATCGGGCTTGGTTGTCGCGTATGAAAATTACGTGAAAAATTCAGGTGTTTGAAGAAACCAAATCCAACATATTTTTATAAACCACTACAAGACAAAGGAGCATTCAAGATTATAATATAACACTCGTATTTCACACAAATAACATAAACACGAACAAAATAGTTCAGGTGATTCTACACTACAAGGTTAGTAGTTCAACATACAGAAGGAAAAAGACTTAAAAGCTAATATCATATGTCTTCAGCAATATCCTACAGTGAAAACTGTCCATGGCCGCGCGGTAATGAATGTGTGGTCTAGAGCGTCGTTTTACGGATCGTGTGGCCGCTCTCGTCGGAGGTTCGAGTCCTCCCTCTGGCATGGTTGCGTCTGTTGTTCTTAGCGCTAATTAGTGGAAGTAGTTTGTAGGTCAAGTTGACCGACTACCACAGCAGTTTGGTCCCATAGATTTACAACCATTTTTGAAAACTGTCCACTGATAATAGCACTAAAACAAAAAAATGTGGACTCTACGAAATTAGTCTGCAAAATTAGTTTGGCAATTTTTCCAAACAAAAGAGGCATAGCCTGCCTTGAGTTTCCGATGTGACCGTTTCCTGCTGACTGTTCATTGTATCCACATTTCCCTTGATCTGATATTAGCGAATGAATTAAGACATACAGTACAAAAGCAGTCAGCTTTCTCACTGTCACTGCTTCGAGCTATCTTTTTCGGCTTCGCCTTTCATGACCTTCTTTTTCAGCTGGAAGAAGACGCTCCTTGTCATCCTTGGAACTTTCGAGTACCTCGTTCACAAGAGTGTTCGTGAGGACAACCGTGAATCTTTTTCAACTGTTGCTTTTCCTTCGTTGTTTTCTTTATCCAGCTGTAGAAGTCAAGTCTGATATCGCTTGGAGAAGGAATAATAGGCCAGGACTGCACCTTCTCCAAGCCACTGCAAGAAGGCTGGGGCTCTGATAGTTGTCATGTCCCATTAATTTGCTTCGTGGAGAAGTCAATGTTTGTATTTTGTCTCCTTCTTCTATTGTGTCGGCGCTTAGAGCAGTTGGAGTATCAGAATTTGGTTGATCTGTTACGAAAAAAGAAGAAAACTCACGGTCGCATAAATGTCCCTATTGAAAAGACGAATACCACACTCCTTGGATTCTGCTTGGATATTTGATGTGTAAACGCAGGAAGATACGCAAAAGTCACTATTCCTGGAATGACATATTTCGTCATCGTTGAACCTGGGTGATTTGAATCACAATTACATTCGTGGAGTTGGTTGTACCGCGTGACAACCATACCTCTAACTTGTGCCGCAGGCAACCCCTAAATACCATTTTGAAAACATTATCTAGTATCCAGGATTGTGTGTTTCATTACGTTTTAGAAGTAGCACATATAATACGCTGTGGTGTGATTTAAGAATGGGCTTGTAATTGTACAATGATGCTACTGTAATGCATCTCCTTCAAAATAGTTCCCTTCTGACTGAACACACCGTCTCCAACGGTGTGTGACACCATAATTTAAAAACATTAAATCTCAAATAGTAATAATAATAATAAAAGTAATTCTGTAATTTTTTTCCAAAGTTCGATCTATCAATAGGTAACTGTGCTGAAATTCGTTGTGTTGTAATGTAATACCAAACTATATTATGTATCAATATTATTGAATATAATTTTTATTTAATTTTTGTGAAACATATGAATATTTTGTATTAAAATATTGTAATTGTGGAATCTAGCGAGGTTCTGGCTTAGGAAAGTTCTAGAAATGTCGAAATGTAAAAGGTGTGTGACAGTACTATAAAGAAGGAAGAAGAGGTATTGCGATGTAAAAGGTGGAAAAGCGCGCCAAGTGGTTCGTTTCTGTAGTACAAAGACTAGAGGGAGGAGAGAGTGCGAGTTTGACCACCAGTGTGAGAGGACATAGTGAGCTGAGGCTGGCTTTGTGTTTCCAAAATTGGCTAAAGAGGCAACTTTCATCTCCAAGAAGGCTTTTAAAATGCCTCTGATGTAATATATATATTACAGCCGCCCCATTGGTTGTAATTTTGTGGCATTCGGCTGTTTATAGCGACGCCAAGAAGATTGTATTTTTCCACTAGTAGCCGGAATCAACATTTCTGCATTGTGGAAGCCACGTGGAAGCTCATCTCCCACTTCACAGGTTTTGTAGGAAACAGTTGTTATTATTTGTACAGCCACGAACCTCGTAAGTGTGTTGTGCATAATTTTAATAATGACCAGAATGAATTTTACCTGATGTTAACCTGGTTATTTTCCAAAATCACAACCTGGAGCAGGGTCCTACTCCTTAAACAGTGAAGTTTCCGAGAATCACCTGAACGTTTTTTAATAGTGTGGTTTCATAAATTTTGCAATGACAGAACTAGTTACTTTTTTGTTGCTCAGTGACAGAATTTTGCGTAATAATTAAATATAGTAATCAAGTAAATTTTAAAGTGCATTCAAATTATAAGTAAGAACTTAACGTTTTGCTAACTTAGTTCTTGCCTTATTGCATACAAGTTTAAATAAAAGTAAAAATAAAAGCTACTTTGATTGCAATATGCTTTATGACATTAACATTCAGAGCAGTTTGGTTCTTTCCATGAACAGTAACTTAAAGATTAGCTGCAATTAATTAAAATTCAGAGTTTGGCTTACTGAAAAAGACAAACAACCACAATAAAGAGAATCTGATGAAAATTAGTTAATAAGTTCTCATGTAAGTACAATATTTATCTTTTCAGTGTATATTTTGTGTAAACATTTTGAAATAGAAAGTGAAAACATTGTGCATGGTAGGATCATTTTCAGAACTTACAGATTGAATAAGATTTAGTACCCTATTAAATTTTCGCTGTTTAAATGAAAAAGTTAGTAGATGTTGACAACAGACCATTTTCACTCATCTATTGTTTAAGTTCTTTTATTAATTACAAATAAAGACAGTGTAGGCCTAATAATTTATGATCTTATCTGCATTATGTAATTCAAAAAAATGTTCAAATGTTTGTTAAGCTTATGGGACTTAACTACGGGGTCATCAGTCCATAAACTTACAAACTACTTACGAACTACCTTATACGAAGGACGACACAAATATCCATGCCCGAGGGGGGATTCGAAACCCCGACCGTAGTGGCCGTGCAGACCGTGACTGGAGCGCCTCAGTCCCCGCGGCCACCGCGGCCGGCCATTATGTAATTGTTTTAGAAACTGTTGAGTAGTAGTTTTGTGTCAGTTTAGCAATCTTAGTTCAATAACTTTTTCTGAGAGCACTGACACTGCAAGTCAATTTTCACTGACAGTTGATTTACATAAAGTATAAATGATTAGTCACTATAATCACTTCAAAGTTAAACAGTACTGAGTACTGTTTGTTGTGAAGTTTGCCTGCTTATAGTTAAATGTCAGTTGTGTTTCATATGTGTGTTGCTCAGTTTAATTACCACTAGTGAGTGGCGCTATAGCTGCTTCCGTTTGAATTGAGGATTGCATTTTATTGTTTCTTTTGCTTGACTGGTTTTTTACATTCATTGTAACCAACAACTATTTCTTTTAAGTCCTATTGGGGTGGCGACCACCAAAATTTCATAGTAGTACAATTGACTTTTAGTTTAAACAGTGTTAAATCCAATTCCTGTGACTTTATGGTGTTTATTTACCGAATATTACATATCTGAGGAAACGAAGGGGAACATCTTATGCCGTATCTGTTAGGTATACACACGCTCATTTTAAATACTCGCAGAGGGGCACACTACGACTATGTTAGTTTTGTGAAGTAGTATTTTGATGTGGTCGGAACTGCACGGTAGACGTAATTTTCCGTTACCTACATTGTATTATTGACCTGCACTAACATGATTAGGAGTGTTGCAGGTGTTTCCACTTTCGGAAAAATTCCTGGAATTTTTTTCCAGAAGTGTGTTAAAGGACGCTCTCGGTATTTGCCTGGATGTCTTCAGTCGATTCAATTCGCTTCGATTTCAGTGAAAATTACACTTCAGGATACAGGCAGGCCAATATGGCGGTTGTGGAAGCACAGGTATTTTGAATTTGGTCAAAAGTTCAATGACGAAGAAGGCACGATGAGCCAAAGCATTGTTATGGTGTAGCAGCCAACGCATGGATACTCCCCTGTAAATACTGCAGTGCTGTTTCTACGCCTGTAAATATTGTTGTATTTTACACTATTTCTTGTGAAATGGCTGAAAATATGTCGTTTTTGGAACAAAGACCATAACAATCACACAATTTTCATGTTTTATAGTCAAGGACCAGTAAATGCAAAGCATACATATTCCTTTATGGCCTATGATTTGAAAAGTGACAAAGTCAGTCATATTTTTTAGATTCACTGGTACAGGAGATGATGTTTTCTTCTTCTTCAGGACGTGTTGTCCTTTACATAGTTGTCTTAGAGGCCTCATATTCCAAGTAAATATCACTCCATTTGCAATGTTCACAATGCAGGCTTTCTCATGCGCACCTTTTCGCCCAAACGCTCAAGGACACATTTGTAATATTTCTGGTTAATTGTCTGTCCTCCATGGGTAAATTCATGATGCACAATACTGGTAGAATCGAAAAATATCACCAACATTGTCTTCTCCTTCGAACTACTTAGGCGTGCTTTTTTCGGTAGTAGTGAACCTGGAGTCTTCCACTGCGAAGTCTGCACTTTGATTTCAGGACCATATAGCTAGTCACTCACTCGAGAGAAACAACTGAAACTTAACACAAAAGATACAAATAGTGCTGTCACTATTAACGAAGTCGTTACAGTGCTGTGAGACATGTAGTGACCGAGTTATAAACTTTGTGACAACTAACCCGTTTGACTACCATACCCGGCCATCCCTACATTTTTTAATTCGATGTGGTCACACTAGTCGGTATCTTGTAATTATAAAAGCAGAGACGAAACAAAGAGAGCTGTGCACAGCCGTCATAGTGGCAATAATAACTCAGATCCCTTCATCATTTATTTTTTAATAGCTACAATTTTTATGGTTTAATGCTGCTGCGAGTCAGAAGTGGGGACAACAATACTGACAGTGACAGTAAGGATGATTTGGCGGAGTCTAGTTCACTGGCTGAAGACAATTAAGTCCGTCCTAAGATCCGAGACGAGTGTTATGAAATAGCCAAAGAAAAAGACTGCGCAGTAAATGGAACTACTATTAACAACAATTCTTCAATGACTGAACGCCATGACAACGCCTGTGCTGATATTGTTTCCGACAAATATGCGAATATAAGGCTAGCAGTATTGATGGTAACGACGCCAGGTGTGTTATACATTTATTTGGCATACATGTAAATTGCATGAAGGAACTCAATTAACCTAGTTAAATAAGACGTAACGTGAAACGTTTTACATAATTGTTTTCAAAACATAATTTCTCGCTTGTCAGGGACGTTGCTAAAAAGAACGCATGGATGCTCCACTGTAAATACTGCAGTGTTGTTCCTACGCTTGTAAATATTGTATTTTACAAATGTTCAAATGTTTGTAGAACTTATGGGACTTAACTACGGCGTCATCAGTCCCTAAGCTTACAAAATACTTATGAACTAGCTAAGACTACGGACGACACAAATATCGATGCCCGAGGGGGGATTCGAACCCCCGACCCTAGTGGCCGTGCAGACCGTGACTGCAGCGCCTCAGTCCCCTCGGCCACCGCGGCCGGCATCGTATTTTACACTATTTCTTGTGAAATGGCTGAAAATATGTCGTTTTTGGAACCAAGACCATAACAATCACACAATTTTCATGTTTTATAGTCAAGTACCTGTAAAGGCAAAGCACACATATTCCTTTATGGCCTATGATTTGAAAAGTGACAAAGTCAGTCATATTTTATAGGTTCACTGGTACAGGAGATGCTGTTTTCTTCTTCTTCAGGACGAGTTGTCCTTTACATAGTTGTCTTAGAGGCCTCACATTCCAAGTAAGTATCACTCCATTTGCAATGTTCCAGATAAGAATTCGCTAAGAATTTTGCATAACAACACTGATGGCTTGTTTCTGGCTTTTAGTTAAGATTTATTGTCCCATCAGCTAGTTTTCGAACAAATGCAAACAAACCATCAGCTGGAGGAGTTACAGCAACTATCTTCGCGGATAAGGTGTAGGTCCATGCATTGGTGTTGAAAATAAGGGAAAATTTTACTATCGTTAACGAAATGTTTGTGAAATGGTTCTTGGTACTTACTGCCTTTTCATATATATCACTATTTATTTTGGAAACTGTTTAGTATGAAATAACGCCCCGTAAATACTGTATTTATCTGCAGTCGGTATCACACATATTCACAAAAGGTGACCACTGAATGAAATTAGAATGAATGCTCCGCATTTATCTTCAGTGTAAAACAAACTGCGGTTAAGTGGCGTTACTTGACAGTGTACAATAGGGAATCAGAATTGCTACATGTAACAAGAGGTGCGTCAATGCAGTGAATGAAAAAATTGTATTTAATAAATATAAAAATTTCCTTTCGTAACTAAATTCCTCCCAATGTTCTCCGCCACATAGTGTAATGTATACTTGTTCCACTAATTTATGATTCTGATGCGGAGCCTATAGTAGCTAGAATACTAGATAATGGTACAATTAATCGTATCAAAGTAGTTCAAATAAGCACCGGGTAGTTTATGTATAACCAATATATTGTCAAGTGACATAATTTAATAACATCAAAATTGAAATTGTGTTGAAACATAAACGTTCACTGAAAGATCAATGACATTTGCTTTTTATTTATATATTTCATTACTAATACTTAGTTATGTGTTAATTAGTACTTTTTCAGAATATTAAAGACTGTGATTAAGATTCTGTAATTTTTCACATAATCGTGACTAGTGTGGCAGTTTGCATTTCTGTTCACTTATCCTCGCTTACATGCTATAATCTACTCATCCAATATTTATGGTGTTTAATTGTTCATTGCGCTCACGATGACCCTGTTCGTGAAGTGTTGATAGGAACACAGCATTTGTTATTTGGAATCTCCGTTTCCTTTAGGTTTGGGATATGCGTTATACTGTTCTTCTCTGTAATCGCTCACTTTTTTCTTGCAGTGCAGGACATCGATTTACGCCTGTTCCTCCATACTGTTATCATGTTGTCGATATATGAAGCAAGTGGCTTGGTACATTTAAGCTGTTTTGTCTGATGTGATGAAGTGGCCATATCATCAAAACGGCAAACCTTTAATTATATTATATTTATTAACAGAATGGTACATCATTGTACAATGCTGTAATTCACGGGTGCTTATATATAATCATATTGTTGTTGATAGTACAAAAAGTCATGAATGTTGAAACTATCACAGTGATAACGAATAATACTGACAAGGAAAGTACTTGGGTTCGAACAAACACATATACACCAAAATCGTATGAGAGATAATATAAAAATCCCTTATTGCACTAGTGATACTCCCGCATCTGCAAAACTCTGCAGTCGTCCGTTAGAGGCCTCTGCGTGTGCCATGCCGCATTGCACTTTGACCTGTCGGTTCGCCAGTAGGGACGGTGCATTTTTCCCTCGAAGTTGCGTTTTGTGATGTTATTTGTGTGGTGAAGCGTCAGATGGGGCGGCGATTGCTAATCAGTCTTGCTAATGTATTGCGATTAGCTGAGATGAAGTTACGAAGAACCCTTCTTCGTGAAGATGGTATCAGTGCAGAAGATGAATAATTTGCATGCTTTCTCGTATCTGTTATGGTACAGAAATATGAGCATAAGTTAGATACTGTTGTTACAAACTCATAATAATGATAATAGAGATGATAATGACGAACAACTCATTGCAAGCGGTAGTGCTACGATAAGTGCGGGAAGAGGCGATAGAAGCAGTGGAAGTGAATACCAACAGTCTTTCGGGAAGAAGATTAAAGTTGCAGCTATCATCACGGCTTTTGATGACAATTCGCTAGAGAACATGTACGATGATTATTACATAAGTTATAGTTAAGATATCTGCATTACGTATAGCGTCCACAATTACATCTACAGTGCTATCTAGAGCTTGGTTGCAGAGCTTTGCAGAAAAACGACACCCACCAGCACATTGAGGTGTACGTAGAGATCCTGTAACCAAACGTTCATACATATATGTTTGTTCGAGCCCATGTACTTTCCTTGTGAGTACCGTTCTGTTGCGTTGATATATTCTCTCCCTCGCAGCAGTTCACTTTACTACTGTTGTTAAGTTTAGCAATACACTGAACGTGAGCGGAGCTCTGAACAGCTTAAAACGACGCTACGGCGAATCAGAGCAGGCAGTGAGATTACGTGAATTCAGCGTTTTCTGGAGACGTGTAGGCGTGGCGCCCCCATCCCCTTCCCCCTTCCCTCCCCACTCTTCCGACTACGAACGATGGAGAGCTACGTCGCCGGCGGCAGATATTAAAAAGTTCCGTCTTCCACGTAACTGTGTGCGCCGAGTGACGTATTACGTACGGTCGACGAAGACGCCGTCGATACTGCACGAGTATTGGGTTGTCTGCCTCTGATAGTATTGGTACAGAATGATGACAGTGAACATGAATTCTAAACAGCACAGGTGCGTAGAGAATAGTTGCTTCTGGGAAGAAAATTAATGTATTGTAGAATATGAAGGGCTCGGTTGGTAAAACTCTTCTTAAAGTACCAAGATACGAGGCGCGTCCAGAAAGTAAGTTCCGTTTGGTAATAAAATGAAATTGTACACAGATACAGAAGAAATTTTTATTGCACAAAATTCTACAACTCTTAAACTTTTCCACATAACTGCCGAAATTTTGTAGGCACTTGTCATTGGGTGCCACAAGTTTTTGCATGCATCATTCACAGAAGGTTGCCGCCTGTGTATTCAACCATGTGGTAACAGATCTTTATCATCGTTGAATTGTTGACCACCAAGGACAGATTTTAGGTGTAAGAAGAGATGAAAGTCGCTAGGAGAGAGGTCCGAACTGTATGGAGGATGATCAAACAGGTCCCATTGAAATTTCCGTAAGAATCTTTTGGTCACATTCGGTGTGTGAGGTCAGGAATTATCGTGAAAAAAATCTTTTGACAGTAATTCTCTTCTTACACCTAAAATCTGTCCTTGGTGGACAACACTTCAACGATGATGACGAGCTGAAAGAAAATGTTGCCACATGGTTGAATACACAGGCGCAACATTCTATGAAAATGGCACACAAAACCTTGTGCCATGCTATGACAATTGCCTACAAAATTTCGGAAGCTATGTAGAAAAGTAGAGTTTTAGATTTTTGTACAATCAATATTTTTTCTGTATCTGTACCCGTTCGTTTTATATAACCAAACGGAACTTACTTTCTGGACGCGCGTTGTATTTTCTGTTTCGAAACGAAGGGAAGTGTGTGTTTTTGGGTGAGAGATTCCAAAGATAACCAAAGATTGATTATTCAACTGTGTGTAAGCTTTAGCAGTCATGCAGAGATTTAGCAGATTGCATAGGATTTACTACCGCTCAGACCCTCATCAACCACCCACTAAACATAGGTTAATGCCAATAGTTTATCCACGCGTCCTCAGAATAGTTGGACGAACTCGCCGTTTACAGACTGACGTTGTGACACCTCACGTGACAAATGTTCGTTATTGATAGGTGGGAACATCACTTTGATTCTACTACTCTTATGTGAGCCAGGCGAAAATAACATTGCAAATTGTCTTCAGTCTTAACAGGTATATACGCTGGTATTGTTTATTTAACAAAATAAACAATGCGTAGTTAAAGTACACCCATTTATTCTCAAGCGTCAAGCTGTTACGTCACTTGAAACAACCATTCTTCCTCGTCTTCCAGTAATAATGAAATTTGTAGCCCTCTGGCTGCTTCAGCATGGACCGAAACCTTATAGACTGTTTGCTCTCGAATGAAATATTGTTATGGGTATCATAAACTTAGGTTAAAAATATCACACTGTTTCAGCGAGATATTAAGAGATCACAGACGTAGCGCTTTATACAAAGCTGAGCAAGTAATCCGATTACCCTGTATTTTCCTCCGAAAAAGAAGAGAGGCAACATGCGTATCCTTTGCAAAGTTGTGTGAATTGTGAAAAGTTGAACTAATTACTGCCTGGCAGTACACTTGAATTTTACCTCCAGACGGAAAAGTCTGTTACGCATCTCCTATGAAGTACGTTCATTAAAGGAAATGACGTCTGACAAACGAACACCATGTATCTGGGGTAATGGATATAGTTAATATTCACGTGGACATTCTTTATAAAAGAAAACCTCCAGTTTACTCTTTTCTATTGAAACACGCCCTAATCATGCCCGACCAGTGAGACAAGTGGTTGTTTCTGCTATGAGGAACTGACGTTTCGCACATCTCCAGGAATGCGTACCATCTCACCAACAAGGAGGTTCTGTTTTCCACTGCTAACCTAGGTTTGTATGCTTGCTTTAATAATTATTTCGGCAATTAAATTGAGGTACTTTTCGTGTTCTCCGAGTTTTCAAAAATGTTCAAATGCTTGTTAAGCTTAACGGACTTAACAACGGGGTCATCAGTCCCTAAACTTACAAACTACCTATGAACTACCTACAACTAAGGACGGCACAAATATCCATGCCCGAGGGGGGATTCGAACCCCCGACCGTAGTGGCCGTGCAGGCCGTGACTGGAGCGCCTCATCTCGGCCGGCTCTCCGAGTTTTACTTGCAAGAACTAAGTAGAAGCTCTTCCTGTATAACCCTATAACTCTCATAATGAGTTTACCGTTGGCACAGCCTCTTCCTTGAAAGTAGATGGTAAGTTAGGCTTCACCTACAGTTTTTGTAGATATACGAGGGAGTTAGAAAATAGGTTTCCCCTGTCGATTGTGGTCAGAGTTGCGTATGAAAGAAGAAAAGTGGAATGAGACATTAAACATAAGACGTATATTGATTTTCTACATAATTTCCAAGAACATTGATACATTTGTCATGTCGCTCTATAAGCTTCGAAAAGTCATCCAGGAACGGTTTGTTTAACGTCAGCATTTCTTCCAAAGCGTCTTCCGCCGAGAGTCTTCTTTAAAGCTGGAAACACATGGAAGTCACTCGGTGCGAAATTAGGACTGTATGGCGGATGGTGTAGAAATTCCGAACTAGGAATTGCAATATGGTTTAACGTTCCCGTCACCGAGTGTGATCCCGTATTGTCACCCAACAGCTGAACGCCAGATCGGTGAAGGCCAGCCCGCTTTTTCCGAAACACCTCTTTCAATTTCGACAGAGTGGCACAGTACCTCATAGCATTTATGTTTGCATCCTACAAAACGTCCAGCAACAAAATTCATTGGGTGTCCTAGTAAACGGTGGGTAGCGCTTTACCTGCAAACGGACTGCTTTTGAACTTGACAGGTGATGACGGAAATTTCCACTCCATGGATGGGGCCTTCGATTCATATTCGGGCGTATAATGGTGGCCCACGTTTCATCTCCCCTCACAATCCGAAACAGGAAGTCATTGCCATATTCATGGTCGACCTCTACCCAATGGTGTGTCGGTGTCTTTCACGTGCGCGTTCACCTGCTGTGTCGTGTTTCGCCCATAGCCGTTCAACGCGTCTTGTCTATGCAACGTCCACATTTTTTTGAAGCATATGAAGCGGTTTTACAAATGTCTCGATGTACTTGGAAATTATGTAGAAAAATAAAGATATGTCATATCTTTAATGTCTCATTTTATTTTTTCCTTTAATACACAACTCTGCCCACAGTCGACACTGAAAACTTATTTTCCAACTCCCCCTCGTATAAATGGTTTGTGGGTATTACCGAACAGCCGGCCTCATAGCCGTAAAAATCAACAATTATCTGTGACATCCATTTTAGATGAACATACACTAGTGACTTAAGCAAATTTACGTATTTACTACACCATAACCTAAGGAAATTTGAGCGTCTATTTTAAAGTCGTGTAGGAGTTTATACACTATATATTTTTTTCTGTCACTGCCCAATTTTAATGTTTGTTGGTAAATGATATCAAGCGGTGATCAAATTCTCTACTAATGTAGAAGTTTCTCAATATCTTCTGTAGCATCTGAAGAAAAAGCGAGTCATATCCTTTTCACTACAGCACTCGCATAAAGATGTGATCACTTTGAGGTGGTAGAGATGTTACTGGAATCTCTCGTGACTGAATCGTATTCGTGACGTACCGCTGTCCGTATAAAGTTTCTGCTTTATTTCTGATTTTGGTACCAAGAACCTTGAGGGATAACATGCACCTCTGCGGCAAACAGTTTCCTGCTACTTTAGTACAACTGATGGAGGTCCTTCTTCCAAAAAACCCTCATTACACTGATAAACCAGAACATCTCGTGGATTCGGTTGTACTGCCGCTGATCCGCGTCTTTCAAAGACGATATTTCGACACCGTAACTCGGCGTCTTCATCAGGTGTTCCCTGAGACTGATCGACAAGCCGACCGTGTCCCATATTTATGCCTAGGCGGCGTCTGGTGCTTTCTATGTGGTCCACGCCCAGTGTGCTCCAGTCTGGCAGTGGCGTCTGACGTAGGATGATCCATCGTCGGTCCGCGCCCAGTGGCGGCCGTCTCCATCTCCTGACGCTCCATAGGTGGTCCGCGCCCGCCTTGCGCGATCCTAGCTCTTTCTCGGCGATTCTTCTGCTGTTGGTGACCACTACGGAATGTTATCGTGGCCATGAATACTCTCCTGGACTTCTGAGTACGCTGTGCGCCTACGAGGTATGCTACCCGTCGCATGTGGCTGCTGCTGGAGTGGCACGCCGCCGAAATCACTCGGGGCGTTGGTTGTTGTCGGGCTATAACAGAGGGTGGGTTTGCTTGTAGTAGGAAGCTCCAACGTTAGGCAGGTAATGGACGCCTGAGGGACATGGCTACTTGGGAGGGAAGATGGCCAAAGTTCACTCCGTCTGTATATCAGGTGGAGACATTCCAGATATGGTATGGGTCCTTCCGGATGCCATGAAGAATACAGGGTGCAGCTAATTGAAGGTGGTTGCTCACGTCAGTACCAAGGATGCGTGTCACTTAAAATCGGAAGAGATTCTCTCAGGTTTTGAGAGCTATTTGGAGTGGTAAAGACTGACAGTCTGGCCTGCAAGATGAAAGCAGAGCTCACCATCTGTAGCATAGTTGACAGAACCGACTGTGGACCTCTAGTATAGAGCCAAGTGGACTGTATGAATCAGAGGCTCACGCGGTTCTTCGACCGTGTAGACTGCAGATTCTTTGACCTGCACCATCATGTGTTGGGTTTCCGCGATCCACTGAATAGGTCAGGATAGATCTCCTCGGGAACTCACAAAAATGGTTTTAGCCTCTAATGGTACAGGTCAAAGATAGGAGGAACACATATCTATAAATCATTGGGCTAATGGTCTTCAAATGTTCAAATGTTTGTAAATCTGTAGGACGTAACTGCTGCGTTTATCAGTTCATAGGTTACAAACTACTTAAACTAATCCTAACTACCGTCAGGAGGATAAATTCACACCCATGCCAGAAGGAGGACTAGAACTTCCGACGGGGAGCAACCGCGCATTCAACCGCAAGGCGCCTTAGAGCTCTCAGCTATTCTACCGAAGACAAATGGTGTTCACACAGTATACATTAAATAAAATATGCGGTGGCGTATTACTTTATTTTGCTTTGCCATTTCATTCCCTAATACAGGACAGGCTGTCAGCGCTCGCAGACGCTCTTCAGCCTACAGAATTTAAAACATGACATGGGAGAACAGATAAAATATAAAATTAGATTAAAAGTTGCAGATAAATAAATAAAACATGGAGATTTTAATTGCAGTGACATAAACTGCTGAAAATGGAGTAAAACATTGAAGTCTTTAAAAACATTGAAATGTCGATGGGTGAATGGATGATGATTAAAACGAACTGCTGGAGATGAGGAGGCACATGACATAAACACAGACGATTAAAATAACACCGGGCGGCGGCTACGGGTTGGCCGTCCGCTGATGAGTAAAATCAAGATACACGAAGAGACACCACACATTCGGAGAAATACACAATTTAAAACTGAAAATGTCGACTACAGGTTGGACATTCACAGTTAAACAAAACGATGTACTAATAAGACGAAGCACACACACACAAGTTGAGACGCCGGCGAGGGGTTGGTAGTGCACAGCACGTAAAAAAAAAAAAAAAAAAAAAAAAAAAAATAAATAAATAAATAAATAAAGACATCATATTAAAAGGTTCCACATAGGGCGGTGCACTCACAAGAAAAAAGGTGAGACATGGGGGAAAGGGTGATGAGGAGGAGAGGGTAAGGGGCTGGGGGGAGGACGTCCCAGGAAGCTACGGGGAAGAAGGAAAGGGGAGGGAGGTGAGGGGAGAAGCCAGAGGGACAGCAGGGTGGAATGAGGAGGGGTGAAGGGGCAGGAGGGGAGGAAGGGAGGGATAGTCTGGGAGAGGGTGCAAGGGGAACGATCACAGCTGGTAGGACGGGTAGATGGCAGGTTGTAGGGCATCGTCCAGGAGGGGGAGTGTTATTCTTTTCTGTTCAAAAATGTTCAAATGTTCGTAAATCTATCGGACCAAACTGCGTGGTCATCAGTCCGTAGCTTACAAACTACTTAAACCTAGGTAAACTAACCTAAGGACAATACACACACCCATGCCCCAGGGAGGACTCGAACCTCCACGGCGAGCAACCGCGTGCTCAGCAGCGTGACGCTTTAGACCGCTCGGCTACTCCACCGCGGCTTTATTTCTGTCTCAAGCGGCTTATCCTATAGAGAAATTGAAGTAATTGTTGAAGTAACTTCTCAGTAGTGATAGAATTAGCAGTAGCAGTAGTTCCTGCGCCTGAAAGTAACATACAGACTGTAGTTCACTTTGTATAGGGCATAGACGAAAGCACACAATCACCTCACAATCCTAGAACAGCCTATACTTCGATTAGAGCACACTAGAACACTGAGTCGCGTTGCAGTTCGGTCGGCTTTCTGGTGGCGGCGGCCGCTAGGTGGCGCGCAGGCCAACACAGCTGCCTCCGCCCGAAGCCTGCGGCGTACTCACAGGCGGTAGCGCGGAGTTTGGCTCGCCGTACGCCGCGGTATACAGGGTGTTACAAAAACGTACGGCCAAACTTTCAGGGAACATTCCTCACACACAAAGAAAGAAAATATGTTATGTGGACATGTGCCCGGAAACGCTTAATTTCCATGTTAGAGCTCATTTTATTCTTCTCTTCAAATCACATTAATCATGGAATGGAAACACACAGGAACAAAACGTAGCAGCGTGACTTCAAACACTTTGTTACAGGAAATGTTCAAAAAGTCCTCCGTTAGCGAGGATACATGCATCCACCCTCCGTCGCATGGAATCAAAAAATGTTCAAATGTTTGTACAGCTTATGGGACTTAACTACGGGGTCATCAGTCCCTAAACTTACAAACTACTTACGAACTAGGACGGCACAAATATCCATGCCCGAGGGGGGATTCGAACCCCCACCCGTAGTGGCCGTGCAGACCTGACTGGAGCGCCTTAGTCCCCACGGCCACCGCGGCCAGCCGCATGGAATCCCTGATGCGCTGTGGCAGCCCTGGAGAATGGCGTATTGTATCACAGCCGTCCACAATACGAGCACGAAGAGTCTTTACATTTGGTACCGGGGTTGCGTAGACAAGAGCTTTCAAATGCCCCCATAAATGAAAGTCAAGACGGTTGAGGTCAGGAGAGCGTGGAGGCTACCAATCCATCTGTCACCGAATCTGTTGTTGAGAAGCGTACGAACACGTCGACTGAAATCTGGCATCTGCCAACTCCACATTTGTAATCATTGCACTGACTGCAAAACCACGTTCATGATGAACACTAACCAGTTGATGCAACGTACTGATGTGCTTGATGCTAGTACTGTAGAGCAATGAGTCGCATGTCAACACAAACACTGAAGTCAACATTACCTTGCTTCAATTGGGCCAACTGTCGGTGAATCGAGGAAGTACAGTACATACTAACGAAACAATTGTGTATTTTGACAATTGTCTCCACGAATTATTTCAATTTACATTTAAAGGTAAATAGTAAAATGAGCTCTAACACGGAAATTAAGCGTTTCAAATGTTCAAATGTTTGTAAATCTATCGGACCAAACTGCGTGGTCATCAGTCCGTAGCTTACAAACTACCTAAACCTAGGTAAACTAACGTAAGAACAACATTCTCACCCATGCCCCAGGGAGGACTCGAACCGCGCGCTCCGCAGCGAGACGTTTTAGACCGCTCGGCTACTCCACCGCGGCATTAAGCGTTTCCGGACACATGTCCACAGAACATATTTTCTTCCTTTGTGTGTGAGGAATGTTTCCTGAAAGTTTGGCCGTACCTTTTTGTAACACCCTGTATGACACTCCTACCCCTCAGGGAGAAATGTCGACCAACGCCGAGCGGACCCAGGGACGTCAATCGGCGTGGCCTCATCGACAGAAGATGTGTGCTCATTGAGGAGACTGTGAGCCGGAACCTGGTCAAAGGGGAGATACTGTTGGGGGCGTGGCTGCCGATGGTGGCTCGTCCGTCGCGGGATGCAGCCCGCTATGATGGGAGACCCGGTACCGATGACGAACCCAGTGCCGGAAGCGACGGGGGCGACGGCTCGATCGAGATGGCTGGCACTGGTCCAGTAGCGCCGGACTGCGGGGCTTGTGGTCGCGCAGCGGCGACCGCTCCCGCAGCAGGGACGACTGCTGATGAAATGGAGCTGCCGAGGGCATCAGCAGGCGCGACGGCCATCAGGGGGGCAGCGTGCGCCGGCGGAGGAGCCTGCGAGAGAGCTGTGTAGACCGGCAGCGGCAGAGGCGGTGGCGGCGCCGGCGTGGGTCCCGCGGGCGTAACTGGTCCCAGTGGTGGCACACCACGCCTCATGGCGTGCGCACCGAGCATGTGCGTCGGTACCGGCAGTCCGTGACGACGCCCGGCCTCAAGCGGAGGCTGTGTCCTAAACCCCGCGCCCAGGCGGCGGAGCCAGGAGAGTAGCGGCGCAGCGGCAGGGGGCAGGGCGTGGCCGCGACAGGAGCAGGTGGAGCAACGTCCGCGGTTGGCGGTCGTGGAGTAGTTCAGCGCGACTACGATCCCCCAGCGGCCTAAAGCGGCAACAAGATAACAATCGAAACACACCATCGTTCACAGAAGAAGATACCACATTATTGCGCATCCGGATCTTGTAAGTACGTACCAGCCGCTTCGCCTCAGCGTTAGATTGAGGTTGGAAAGGCGGAGTAGGAACATGGCGGCCCCCCAACTGGGCACAAAAATCGCGAAAAGCGGAGGACGTAAACTGAGGGCCAGTGTCAGAAACCAAGGTGTGAGGGAGGCCTTCTATGGCAAAAACCTTAGAAAGAGTCATGGCCGTAGACTTTTGTTACGATTCATAGGAACTTTAAATATTAGTAACGTGAGAAAATCGCGCAAATATTCGCGTGTTTTACGTGAACTGTAACTACCTCAGTTATCTGTATGGGTTAAGCTTACCTTAAATTGGACATAAATGTTAAGTATATTTTTGTATTCGAAAATCACAGGCAAGGCATGTATGAGATTGACGTTTATTTTGATTTGTCATAAGAACTGTGCCAAAGTTCTTAAACATAGAAGACGATCTTATCAGCATTTGTACGTAATGATTGTAACTTGCTACTAAAATGTTGTTTTGTATAAAAGCCATTAGTAGGCACAAAGAATCAAATAATAATGCAATTATATGAATATCTGTTATTTAAAAATTAAAATATTTGTTTGTACCTTTAAAAGAAAAGCGCGTAGCAGTTGTAGCTGTTACTTTCAATTTCATTTGTATAAAACCTATTTACTAAACACTAAAAGATAATGTATATTGTAATTTGAAGTATATTTTCTATTTAAAAATCTAAAATAATCTTAATAGAAACTTTTAAGTGAAAATTGAACGTCACGTGATGTCACATGACTTGACGAAATGTGACGTAGCCGCCTCATTGAATGTTATTTAAACCCTGTTGGCAGATGCCAAAGGCAGAAAGAAAATGTGTACTGTATTGGTAGTACCGGTGGTAGTAGCACCAGCAGTGAAACCTAGATACTATGTAAGACCTATGGTATAAGTATACACAGTGAAAAGAATTGTAAGTGCAAGTGACTTTTATGTTTTTGACTGTGGTTCAAATAAATTTGTTTGTCTTCTCAACAAAGTACTGATCTGTGTAGAGAACCTGTTAGACTATCCTATTAATTTGGACTTATGTATGGACAAATTTCTGAGGATTTGCAGTGAAGTGTCGTATTGAGTGCTTAACTTAGATATTGAGCACCTCTGCGACGTATCACATGGTAGGGCATAGTCCACATGTATGCGCTCCCAGGGCTGTGGAGGGGCCGGCCGCGGTGGCCGAGGGGACTAAGGCGCTCCAGTCACGGTCTGCACGGCCACTACGGTCGCGGGTTCGAATCCCCCCTCGGGCATGGATATTTGTGCCGTCCTAGTTCGTAAGTAGTTTGTAAGTTTAGGGACTGATGACCCCGTAGTTATGTCCCATAGACTATACAAACATTTGAAACATTTGGCTGTGGAGGCTGAGGCGAAGGCGAAAGTGACGCGTGCGGCGCTGCTTGATGGGAAGCAGGAGGCCACCAGGTGCACAATATCGCTGTTCACACATGCCGCTAGGCCAGGGTTTTAGTGTGGGGGGCACCCCAATGTCCCTCGTGTAGAAACAACACACTTGAACGTAAGGTCGCCGGCAGAACCACTCAAGACTGCAGGCAGTAGCAGCCAGTGGGATGACCCAGTGACATTCAGACAAACGCAACCGAAAGGAAAAATAATTTCGCAAGGGGTCAGAGGCTCGGCGCGGAGAAATGTCCGGCCAACCGGTACGAATATAATGCAACACGTGACGTATCACCGCGTCAGAAGCCACGGAAGCAAACACTACCGAAGACGTAATATGAAAACTATCCACAGTAGCCTTCGGTTCCTCGTCCGGATATACGCAGAGATGTTTTCCACGATGTTCGGGTCCAATAAGAAGACCCGACAGAGCATCAGCATTAGCATGTTAGGCTGTAGGGCGGAAGTGAATTTCATAACTGTATCGTGACAGAAAGAGAGCCCAGCGCTGAAGAGCAGGTGTGCAGCCTTATCCGGTGGAGAGGGGTAGGATGAAAAAGGAAAATCAACTGTTTGTGGTCCTTAACAAGATGGATCTTGACACCACACAAGTACACGTGAAATTCTATTCAGGCATAAACAATGCCCGACCCTTCTTTTTCGATCTGAGAATATCTCTGCTGGGTCGGGGTCCAAGTTTTAGAGGCATACGTATTAGGGCATTCAGAGCCATCAGGAAATTCATGGGCCAGCACTGCCCTGACCGCGTAATGTGAGGCATCTGTAGCTAGGACGCCGGCCGCGGTGGCCGAGGAGACTGAGGCGCTCCAGTCACGGTCTGCACGGTCACTACGGTCGGGGGTTCGAATCCCCCCTCGGGCACGGATATTTGTGCCGTCCTTAGTATAAGGTAGTTGATAAGTAGTTTGTAAGTTTAGGGACTGATGACCCCGTAGTTAAGTCCCATAAGCTTAACAAACATTTGAACATTTTGTAGCTAGGACCAGGTGTTGACCCAGAGTGTACGCTGCCAGGCAAGTGTCCGACACTAGAAGATTCTTGAGAGTACAGAAAGCATGGTCACATTCCGGCGTTCAGACGAAGGGCACATCTTTGTGGTGCTAGGGCAGAAAGCGGTGGTAGTACGCAACTCTGCCCAGAAAAACCTTTAAGTCCTTGACGGACGCTGCTCGTGAAAGCGAGGCAACTGCGGCCACGCGGTCCAGCAGGGGGCGTACTCCTCCCGAAGAACATTCGAACCCCAGATAGGCAATCGATGATTGAATAAACCGAGACTTGGAGAGGTTGTCCGAGCGCATTGAGGCACTATGCTCCGATGCGCGAGGCCGTTCCTCTTCGGAGTTTCGAATCCCTCCTCAGGCTTGGATGTTTGTGCTGTCTTTAGTATAAGCTGGTTCATAAGTAGTTTGTAAGTTTAGAGACTGATGACCCCACAGTTAAGTCCCATGAGCGTAATAAACATTTGAACATTTGGAGAGATATTGACGGAGCCCACCAGAACGGACAACTTATAAGAGAGCCCGCAAGTTATGGAGGTGTTCCGTGGGCGACGAACCAGTAACCCAATGTCGTCAAGGTAGTTAACGCAACCCGGAACGGGGCGCAACAGTTGTTCCAGGAAGCGCTGGAAAATAGATGGCGCGTTGGCCACGTCAAATGACAAACGTTGATACTGATAGAGGCCAAAAGGTGTGTTAACCACCAGCAGACACCTGGATTCCTCATAGACAGGAAGTTGGAGATGAGCCTCCGCCACAAATACGGAAGGCGCCCGAGGGTTTCCGTACAATGACAAGTGGGGTGGTCCATTCACTGGAAGTAACAGGGCGAACAACCTGCAAGGCAATGGAGACGATCAAGTTCAGCCTTCATTTGATCGCGCAAGTGTATACACTTCATGGTACGAAAAAGGTAGCCGGCCGCGGTGGCCGCGGGGACTGAGGCGCTTCAGTCACGGTCTGCACGGACACTACGGTCAGGGCTTCGAATGCCCCCTCGGGCATGGATATTTGTGCCGTCCTTAGTCTTAGTTAGTTACAAACTTCTAAGTTTAGGGACTAATGACCCCGTAGTTAAGTCCCATAGACTATACAAACATTTGAACATTTTGAAAAAGGTAATCAGCACAGAGAACCCACGTTTTCATTTCCTACTGTGACGGACTATACCATGCCACAAACAAGATAGTCGTTTAATTTATACTATAGATCTCCAGAGTATCTTAAATAATGAGATACCCTAAATAACCTTCAGATCGCTGACAATACAGCACTTTAAGACCATTTACGCTGGGAACGAATCAGGTTAGATTATGACTGTTTTTCCTACAGTTCTTTGCGTGTTTAAATACCTCCACAATCAGTGGTATGAGCGCATCTTCATAATTAGAATTTATCTTTTTGAATTATCCTGGAATTTACGAATTACGTTCCTGTTCCGTCTTTTTGTTTGAATACATCTGCAATGATTTATGTAGAAATATTGGATGTTGAATGAAATTTTTCCAGTACCTGTATCTTTTATGAAAAGAATATGCGTCTTTATATTCAGATTAACTAACGCATCAAGCGTTGGCGAGCTGAAGCAGCTTCAATTTTGAAAATGGTGACGTATTCCGGAAAAGACATAGTATGGAATTAAAATTCTGCTGAGGATGGTAGTTTCTTCATACTACAGTGTAATGAGATCTGTATTCTTTGACAATGAAATTAAACGAGGCATTAGTATACATTGAGGTATAAAAGGTCAAAGCTACCATTTGTATTCTGGTGATTCATGTGAAGAGGTTTACGACGTATTAAGTTTCCAAGAAGAATTTAAAGACTCTAAACGCTATGTACAGTTGAAGCTTCTACACCGAGCGAGATAGCGTAGTGGTAACGCACATGACCCGCGTTCAGGAGGACGGTGGTTCAAATCCACTTCGAGGCATCAAGATTTAGGTTTTCCGATATTTCCCTAAATCAGTTCGGGTAGATGGCGGGACAGTTCATTTCAAAGGGCACGGGCGATTTCCTTTCCTGAGCTCCGTCTGTAATGAACACGCTGTCGACGGACGTATTCCCTAAGCTTCCTTCTTTCCTTTAGAGCCTCTGCTGGCCACGTGACGATGTCGGTTATACGATAGATGTGTCGAAAATAGTGGCTTTGTCATATGAATCGCGTTTTAGTTTTAAAGAGATGACGGTAAGGTTTGTGTGAGGTGCAGATCCTACGAAGCCGTGAACACAAGCCGTCAGCAAGACACTGTGAAAGTTGGTGATGTCCCAATAATGGTTGGACTGTTTTTACAAGGAGTGTAATCGATCCTATGTTTTTCGATGGAGTGCAATTGCTCTTTCATGTGTCTTCTACTTTGTTTGCCTGATTAATTTTGTGACTTTTTATCTTATCTCAAAAATCTATTTATTAGTCTATAGCAATGCTTTTTCTCTGTTATCGTTCTGTAAGCCTCTCTTTCATGCATTCAACTTCTTCATATGTCGAATTTTACCTTGGGTGTTTTCGTATTTTTCTTTCCGGACTTGCAAATGACAAATTTATATTGTAAAAAAAAGTAGAGGGGCTCCAGAATCAGACTTCACAGGGGGCCCTAAAATTATGTAACCCGGCCCTGAATAGGCCTATCAACAGACTGATATTTTACCCCTGTCTAATCAACGAAAATTAAGCTCCTTCAGTCATATAAAAAAGAGAAGACATTAGCTTGGAGTTACTTAACTAGAAATCGTGTTTATGCTATCGCTTTTTAGGCAGTATCCTAATGATCGAGGCGATGTTTCGGGTCAAATAGGAAAGCGTATTTGTAGAGTCCTGATTTTAATTTAACGTTACTTGTAACGATTTACACTTCCTCGTGAAAGTCTGAAATATTACAACCCAAATTTCTTATGTCATTAAGGGGTCAAATTACAATTCTCGAATATTATTGACAATCAGTATGTCTATTTCATAACATGCCAGTATCTCCAGTGGTTTTGGCTATGCGATATATGTCACTTAATCAGTCTGTTCATCAAGGACTGACTCATTTTTCTGAGTCATACCTAGAATTTGTTGGAATTGCAACAAAACACTTTCAACACCATCTTCAATTTATTGAAACGAAATATATCAGATTTCAAATTATTGGGCTATCTCCGTTGCAACAGAGATTACTTACTCATGTAAATGATTTATCCACTGTTTTTGCATCTGCCATATAATGACTACTTTGAAAATAATTTGTTGGTGTTTTTAATGAATTAATTGGGACTTTTGGTGACTAATGACGTTTTATGCCTTTCTAGTCGGGTATTTATTTGTTTCATTCTTGTGTTAGTTCATCTCCTCTTGATTCCCCTGATTGCTCATCTCCTCGTCCTGTACTCTTGATCGTACATGAACGCACAATAACATTTCGTAAGTTACGTATTTATTCCCTACGCCTCCCCAATATCTCATCTCTGTACATTTCCTACCTCCAACTACTAATGACAAAATTATAAACGCAAACTTTTACGGTTACCGGTGAACCACTGTCCAAACTTACTGCAATTTAATCACTGTCAAGCATCATATGGTGGTTTTTGGATTATAAAAACATTCTTCGTGTAAACACGCATACGTGCACCAACTTTCATGTTGATTAATCAAGTGGTATCTATGTCTGTTGTAAGATACCCACTGCCATGCACCACACGGGGTCTTAAACATCTGTATAAAAAGATATATGCACAGGTATGTGCCAAATATTATGGTGATTTGCCAAGCACCCCAATCCTGTAATCAGTTATGATCGAGAATACATTCAAAATATCAATTTTGCAGCTGGTCCTAATTTGCGAATTTTCATTTGTAACTATATAAATTAGCTTTCCGGTTGGCTCCCCCCCCCCTCCCCCACAAATCCCGAAAAATAATCCTTTGTGTGGGCCTATCTATATAACCTTTTATCCTTCCATAACTTTGTAGCTTGACGACGGCAAAATTGCAAAAGGATAATCTGCGGCCACATGTGGCACGTGACTTATTCGTAGCCCATTGAACTGCATTGCTACCATGGGCTCACGCCTAGGATTTCCGTGATTTTCTTGAACCACTCTAGGAAAATTCCGGGATGGTTCCTTTGTATAATGTACGGCCGATTTCCTTCCCAGTCCTTACCCAGTGAGCTCCATCTCTAATAAGCACGTCGTCTATATGACGTTAAACCCTTATTTCCCTTCCTTATTTATTTATTCTGTAAAAGGAAAGTCTTACGCTTTTCTTTGTCACCAGATGCTGCATGAAAAAAGTGATGAGAAATATTGGTCTCGGTTTCCGAAACTGCAGAGAAAATGCGCATGAAGACTCAAGTCTTAGCACACTTCCCTGAGACACTCTTGATACCTTCGTTTCTTATGGACGTTCGATCTATGTCTATGACATTTTGCGTCACAAGGTAAAATTGAGGCTAATGCCATGACTGAGACACTCTACATTTACCTACACCCTACAGTGTCGTTTCATTATCCGCAGCTACTATGTCTGGTTCAACCACATATCGCTTCGCATCAGACCTGCTGCTTTAATGTTTTCTGGGCATTTGTTTCGAAATTCTACAAACTAACACATTCGCAAATTCAAAACAGTGATCCTGAGATGTAGAATAAATACCTCTTATATACGTCATCATGTTTTAAGGGGCGATCTTAAGTAATTAGTACCAAGATCGCTATTTTATTGTCTGGATGACTAGTTTCGGTAATACACAGTTACCATCATCGGATTATCTGTTTCAGACGCTAACATGTTTCAACAATTAGCTTCAATCAAGGGCGACCACAAGAAGTTCGTAATAGGCTACCACATTAACTCAGCTAGTAGTACTTGTATGCATAGTTCCCAGTTCAGTTATGGTTCTGATGTTGAAGAACTGGAAACTATGCATGCAAGCACTACTAGCTGCGTTAATATGGCAGCCTAATACGAGCTTCTTGGGGCAGCCCCTGATGGAAAATATGCAAGTGCTTTCGCTAATTGTTGAAAAATATTTGTGTCTGAAACAGATGATCTGATCTCGGCAACATTTGGCATTCTTATATACGTCTTTGGTCACAAACTTAGAATCACAGATTAGGGTTTATGTCAGGGAGAATTCTCTTCATATCTGCAAAAAACCATTAAACAAAGGAAATACAACTAGTGGAATGTTTACATCGTTTTGTTGTTGTTGTGGTCTTCAGTCCGGAGACTGGTTTGTGCAGCTCTCCACAATACCTCATCCTGAGCAAGCCTCTTCAACTACACATAAGAAAGGCAACCTACATCTGTTTGAATCTGCTTACTGTATCCATCTCTTGGTCTTCCTCTGCGGTTTTACCCCAAACACTTCCTTCAACGCTAAATTCACAATTCCTTGATGTCTAAGAATGTGTCCTACCAATCTATCCCTTCTTTTAGTCAAGGTATGCCAGAAATTCCTTTTCTCTCCAATTCTTTTCAGTATCTCCTCATTAGTTACGTGATCCACCCACCTAATCTTCCGGATTCTTCTGTAGCACCACATTTCAAAAGCCTCTATCCTCTTCCTGTCCGCACTGTTTATCGTCCATGTTTCACTCCCATACAAGGCAACACTCCATACAAATGCCTTCATAAAGGACTTCCTTAGGTTTAAATCAATATGCGACGTTAACAAATTTCTCTTTTTCAAAAACGCTTTTCTACCCATTGCCATTCTGCATTTTATATCCTCTGTACTGCGACCATCATTTGTTATTTTACTGCCCAAGTAACAAAACTCATCTACCTCCTTTATTGCTTCGTTACCTAATCTATTTCCTTCAGCATCACCTGATTTTCTTAGACTGCACTCCATTACCCTAGTTTTGCTGTTGTTAATCTTCATCTCATATGCACCTTTCAGCACACTGTCCATTCCGTTCAACTGCTCTTCCAGATCCTTTGCTGTCTCTGACAGATTTACAATGTCGTCGGCAAAACGCAGTGTTTTTAATTCTTCACCCTGAACTTTAATTCCTTCTCCAAATTTCTCCTTGCTTTCCTTTATAGCTTGCTCAGTGTACAAATTGAATAACATCGGAGAAAGGCTACAACCCTGTCTTACTCCCTTCCCAAACACTGCATCCCTTTCATGCCCTTCAACTTTGACAACCGCTGTCTGGTATTTGTACAAGTTGAAGATAACCCTACGCTCCCGATATTTTACTCCTGCTAGCTTCAGAACTTGAAAGAGTTTATTCCAATCAACTTTGTCAAAAGCCTTCTCCAAATCCACAAAAGCTAGATATGTATGTTTGTCTTTTCTTAATCTATCTTCTAGGATAAGCCGTAAAGTGAGTATTGCCTCCCGTGTTCCTACATTACTCCTGAACCCAAACTGATCTTCCCCGAGGTCGGCTTCTACCACCTTTTTCATCCTTCTGTAAATAATTCGTGTTAATATATTGCAACCATGACTTATTAAACCGATGGTTGTGTAGTTTTCACACATGTCTGCACCTGATTTCTTTGGAATGGGGATTATTACATTTTTCTTAAAGTCTGAGGGTACTTCGCCTGTCTCATACATCTTACACACCAGGTGAAACAGTTTTGTCATGGCTGGTTCTCCCAGAGACTTCAGTAACTCTGAGGGAATGTCATCTACTCCAGGGGCCTTGTTTCGACTTAGGTCCTTCAGTGCTCTGTCAAATTCATCTCTCAGTATAGTATCTCCTATTTCATCCTCATCTACTTCTTCTCCCCTTCCTACAATATTGTCTCTAAGTTCATTTCCTTCGTAGAGCATCTCTATATACTCTTTCCACCTTTCAGCTTTCCCTTCTATGCTGAGAACTGGTTTTCCATCTGCGTTCTTGATATTCATAGAGCTTTTTTTCTTATCTCCAAATATCTCTTTTTTTCCCGTAGGCTGTATCTATTTTTCCGCTATTTATATATTCTTCTACATCCTTGTGTTTGCCTTCTAGCCACTCCCGCTTAGGCACTTTGCACCTCCTGTCAATCTCATTTCTTAGTCGTCTGTACTCTATTTTGCCTGTTTCATTTACTGCATTTCTATTTTTTCTCCTTTCATCGATTAAATTAAGTATGTCCTGTGATATCCAAGGATTTTTTGTAGGTCTTGCCTTCCTACCTGTTTTGTCCTCTGCTGCCTTCACTATTTCATCTCTCAATGCTACCCATTCCTCCTCTACTGTTTTACTTCCCCACGTTTCTGTCAATTGTTGCCTAAAGCTCCCTCGAAAATTCTCAAGAACTTTAGCTTCCTTCACTTTATCCAGATCCCATCTCATTATTTTCCTACCTTTCCTACCTTTAGGAAAGTTATGGCCAGAGTTTACATCGTACAACACTGAAATCAGTTACTGTAATACCTCAGTTAATATGTGCTTAAAATATATGGGAGCATACCTGATTTTATGAAGCATCTCTTAATACAATGGAATCATGGCGATGTTAAAGATTCGGTATTACGTAGGCCACAATGTAGGCCGAAACATTGCCATATCGGCGCTACTGTCCATAATAAAAAATGTTCAAATGTTTGAAAACCTATTGGACCAAACTCCTCTGATCATCAGCTGCTAGACTTACAAAGTTCTTAAGCTAACTTACACTAAGGACAACAGACACACCCATAGCCACGGGAATACTCGATATTTCGACTGCGAGCAACCGCAAGACGGCTTAAACCACTCGGCCACTCCACCGCTGTAATTCAGTAACCTCAAATTATACTTTTGTTGTCAGGACTTTAGATGTCATTACTATGTGGCTAACTGTATTCGTCACTTCTGAAACTAATAAAGTATTCATAAATAAAAATAGTTTGAATATCGCAGTGCTTTACCAGGCATGTTCCTGTTTGGAAGTGATATGCAATATGTTCAAATGTATGTATCTCTAAGGGATAAAACCACTCTTGTCATAGGTCGCTATACTTGAAAATACTTAAACTAACTTATACTATGGACAACACACAAACTCATACACGAGCGAGGATTCGAACCTTCGACTCGTGCGGCCGCGTTTTCCTTACGTGATGCCCCAGACCGCACGGCCATCCCCGCGCGGCGGTGGTATGCCATTGTCTTCCTCCGACGTTTGATTATAAAAATATACAGCAATAATAGAACTGCAGTAATTAAATGTCGTGTGCCTTTATGAAAAGTACATTTTGTGATCAAAGATGTAAATAAATCTATTCATTCCGTTCAATAATATCCGTTAAAGTAAGAAAGTTCATGATATACTGACATTTTAAGGGGTCTGGAAAGAGACTGGTGGATTTTTAGCTTCTATTATAGCGTTACTTTACACTGAAATGTAACGTAAGTTCTTAGTTATACGAATATTAAAGTACCAAAGAAAAAAAAGGATATGTTTGGATGAAATGGAGAGCTATTTAATTTAGAAAATGGAAGAGTGGAAAACTTAGTCTTATAGATAATTCCTATCCGTAACGTAACCACTAGCACGACAGTTGCATTTATTGAACAGGAAAGTAAGCAATCGCTTCCACGATTTCTAATCGGCAAAGCTTGCAGGCCATGAAACATTTTCTTTCTCGCTAAAGGTGCCCTGCGGCGGCTTTGCGAAGTCTTCGGCTTCACACTCCCCGCAGGAACATTGGCAGATACATTTACAAAGATACCGACACTCAGCAATTCAAATGAAACTGCGGAGCGGAGGCCGTAAAGCGTCAGTCGTAGCTCTCTGGATTTCTTGATCGAAGAAAAGACGAGGGATGTCCTACAAGTGGAGTTTCTTGTTCTGATACCAACAAGGCTGCTGTTGGAATAGGCGATAGTATGTAAAGCACTGTGCATCTACATATGTACGCAGCAGCTAGGTCTTGGGAATAGGGCTACGGCCACTTACCTTCGTAGGAGTATTCCTCGTCTCAGGTATTAAATAAGAAGTGTTGTATTTCTGCAAGGTAGTTCCAAAACGAACAAGAAAACGAAGAAAGGTAAAATTTTATATAAAGATCGATGAGCGAAGCATACAACTACCTTTGTCATACCTTAGCAAAAGATCCTGTCGAGACCTCGAAAAAATTCTGGTTCTCTGTAAAATCAATAAGCGAGTGAAATGCCTATATCCAGTCACTCATTTATCACTCTGGTGTGGTGACAGACGGCAGCGAAAGGAATTCTGAAGTTCTGAATTTAAAATTTAGGAAATCATCACGTAGGAGTATCATACTAACATACCGTCAGTTGATCACCTCACAAAATCCCAAATAGATGACATAGTAGTGGGCATCCTGCTGCAGAGAGCTGAAAATAAATTGTGCTCCAGATACGAAGGAAATCCCGATCCGGTTTTACAAAAAATACTCTACGGCATTGCCCCCTTACTTACCTTGCATTTGTCCTCAATCTTCGATCCAGTGCAAACTCCCAAGATACTGGAATAAAGCGCATGTGATTCCCGTGTATTACATAGGAGAAAGAACTGATCAGTATAATCACACATCAATATCGTTGACATCAATTTACTGTAGAATTCTTGAACATAATTTCAGTTCGAATGTTCTAAATTTCCTTGAAACTGCAAAGCTTCTGTCCCTGCATCAGCATGCTAATGTGAAATTCAGCTTGCTTTTTTCTCACATGACATCTTGACACCCATGAATGAAACGTAACAGACACACTTCATAATTTTCGATTTCTGGAAGTTTTTTGAGGTTATGCTGCGCTGGACACTGCTAAAGGAGGTACGAACGAGCGTCTGGAATAGTTTCCCAGACATGAGAGTGTCGTAAGTAATGCAGCCTAGTACTTTGTTCTCTATGGCAAGTGTTCACTGGAGAAAGAGTCGTCGACAAGAGAGGAAGTGTGATAGAACCGCTATTATTTACAATCTCTCTCTCTCTCTCTCTCTCTCATATATATATATATATATATATATATATATATATATAAATCTAAAGGACTTACCTACGTTGGTCATCAGTCCCTAGGCTGACAAATTACCTAAACTAACTGAAAGTAACTGATGTGAAGGACTACACAAACACCCATGTCCGAGGGAGGACTCGAACCTCCGACGGCGACGAACCGCGCACTCCGGAGCAAAGCGCCTTAGAAGGCTCGACCACTCCATCACTGCTCTACATGAATGTCTAGGTTCTAAGGGTAAGTAGCAATCTGTAGCTTTTTTCTCGTGATGCTGTGGTGTAAGGGAAGATGTCATTGAATGACTGTGGTACGATGACGAAAACAAAATTTCTAATTTTTATGAGGTCTGGCTGCTAACTCTAAATGCAAGGTGATGCACATGTGTTATAGGACCGTTGATTTTCACAGTATATAAAATGTGTGTTTAGATAACATCAGAGGTTCAATGATGCTTCCTGAGGATGATGCTGGAGTATATAAAGAAGTCGCGACTCTGGTTAAGGGTAGCGAAATAAAGGTGGATCTGCTGAGTATCCACGTATGGTGTTGGGAATACCAATTGAGCGTAAACATATATATATATATATATATTGCTACATTTAGGTAGGAAGAGACGTTCTATATCCTATTCACAAAATACCTGTGAGTAGATTAAGGAGCGATTTGAAATGGAACGCCCATGTAAAATAAATCGTGGGTAAGGCAGGTGCCAGTCTGAGATTCATTGGAAGAATCCTGAGGAAGTGCATCCAGTCAACAAAGGTAATATGTTTCAAAACATTCGTTAGGCTAACGCTGGAACACTGCTCAGCAGTTCGGGATGCGCACGCTTATTTGGGGCTCATTTAATAATCGCGAAAGCTTCACGAAACTGATGAGGAAAGTCCTCTGGAAGACGCTGCAAGACAGACGTTATGTATAGAGGTACGGGCTTCTTAGCGCATACGTTTCTCGAGGAGTAAACCAATTTTTCCCCCTCCTACATATATCTCACGAAACGGCAACGAGTATAAAATTAGGTAGATTATGCCCCACACGGTGGCATGTCGGCAATAGTTGTTTTCCGCGTATCATAAGCAACTGGAAGAATTGGCAATGTTACACAAAGTACCGTCCGCCACATACCCTCTTGTGGCTTGCGGAGTATGGATGTAAATGTAAATGGATGTCTAAACAACGTTACATGTCATACGTCGAGTACCAACAGTTGGATATCTTGGATATTTAGAGTATGGGGATTTTTTATTTATGGTTATGATGTGGTAAGCTTTTCCCACATAAGAAAACTCTAATACAGAAGGACACATGGACATTTTACAACAATGTGCACTCCACGTTGTGGAGGAACAGTTAAGAGACAATGACTGTCAGTATCGACATAACAAAGTGCCGTGTCAAGAACGAGTCCGTAAAATTGATTGGCTTGAACTTGAATCCAATGCAACGTCTTTGCCATTAATCAGTACAGAAACCTTGCGCCATATACGTGTGATTCACATCACCACCTCTCTAGTTTCGATTTTCGAGGAGAGACAGACTACAGTTCTTCCACAGACATTCAGATACCTACTTCAAGGTATTACGAGTAGTTTTTAAGCCGTCATCGGATCCAAGGATGCACACGCCACAATATTAAGGTTCTGTAACAGATGTTCGGATTCCTTTGATTAGGTCACGACAGATATATTGGGTGTTACCAAAATACTTTTATAGACTTCCTGGATAAGTTCTCTATAACAAATACACAAACAAACATAAAAAATTCTATATGAAGACGGCGGTATTGCTCAAATAAATATCTTTTAAGAGGTCGAGTGTAAAACCAGGATTTTTAGGAGTCTAGGTGCTCGGTTCCTGTTTGCGGTAGTATCAGGACGTGAGTGCTTTTTCTCTTAGCCCGCACCAGCGCTCTTTTGTATGGCCGGTAGAACATCTGTCTTACTGTAGCTAGGTTGCAATACATACACCATGTTTGAACAACGAACCGGATCTGGTGACGACGAAAATAAGGCTAATGGATTAATTCCTTTTGCGACATTTGTGAACTGGGCTAAAATTAAAGCTCAGCTAATGGCACGGTATTTATATTCACCGGTCGCATTTTATTCGGATTTTATGTGCGGATTTTTAAAGCGCGTATTTTTACTCCCTATACGCGCACGAATCGGTTTAACCTTTGTTCGGATCTACAAAAATAGATTAAGTCAACGGAATTGCATTTTCCGGTAAATTTTACCTGTTTTAAAGATATGGTGGTTTGAAGTCGAGCTAAATTTAGCACGTGCTGAGATCGTTGGACGTCCAGACAATAATGGACCTGAAGATTGATAGTAATTTATCATTTCATTGTAGTTTCGTTGTTGATACGTTAACTGCAATATGCGTTTACGTAATTACAGTAAAATGATTGTAAGGGCGATGTTTAATTAATCTGTCGTGCAAAATTTTTTAAGACATTCTAACTCACAACCCCTGTCGAACACGACAGGTAATCAATTGTGATGGAATAAATGAGACTAGAATGAAAAACACTCCAAAATGCTGCTTCACTTTATAGATGTTAAAAAACTTTATTATTATCGCAATAGGCCTATTTCGGCTCTGTGGCCATCATCAGGCTATTTCCATATAGCATCGTGGAGGTATAATTGATTATAATGACTGCAATGATTGCAGTATACATGTTCTTTAGATGGTATATTGTTGTTGTTACGGTCTTCAGTCCGGAGACCGGTTTGATGCAGCTCTCCACCCTACTCTATCCTGAGCAAGCCTTTTCATCTCCTCATAAGAACGGCAACCCACATCTATTTCAATCTGCTTACTATACGCGTATCTTGGTCTCCCTCTGCGATTTTTACCCCACACACTTCCCTCCAATGCTAAATTTACGATTCCCCGATGTCTAAGAATGTGTCCTACCAAGCGATCCCTTCTTTTAGTCAGGGTATGCCAAAAATTCCTTTTCTCACCAATTCTGTTCAGTACCTCTTCATTAGTTATGTGATCTAACCACCTAATCTTCAGCATTCTTCTGTAGCACCACATTTCAAAAGCCTCTATTCTCTTCCTGTACGCACTGCTTATCGTCCAAGTTTCACTCCCATACAACGCAACACTCCATACAAATGCCTTCAGAAAAGACTTCCTTACACTTAAATTAATATTAGATGTTAGCAAATTTCTCTTTTTCAAAAATGCTTTTCTTCCCATTGCCATTCTGCATTTTATATCCTCTGTACTACGACCATCGCATGTTATTTTACTACCCAAGTAACAAAACTCATCTACCACCTTCATTGTTTCGTTACCTAATCTAATTCCTTCAGCATCGCCTGATTTTCTAAGACCGCATTCCATTATTTTTGTTTTGCTCTTGTTAATGTTCATTTTATACGCTCTCTTCAACACACTGTCCATTCCATTCAACTGCTCTTCCAGGTCCTTTGCTGTCTCTGATAGAATTACAATGTCATCAGCAAAACGCAATGTTTTTATTTCTTCCCCTTGAACTTTAATCCCTATTCCAAATTTTTCCTTGCTTTCCTTCATCGCTTGCTCGATGTACAAATTAAATAACATCGGAGAAAGGCTACAACCCTGTCTTACTCCCTTCCCAACTGATGCTTCCCTTTCATGCCCTTCGAGTCTAATAACTGCGGTCTGGCTTTTGTACAAGTTGTAAATAACTCTCCTTTCCCTATATTTTACCCCTGCTGACTTCAGAATTTGAAAGAGTGTATTCCAGTCAACATTGTCAAAAGCTTTCTCCAAATCTACAAAAGCTAAAAATGTAGGTTTGCCTTTCCTTAATCTATCTTCTAAGATAAGACGTAAAGTGAGTATTGCCTCCCGGGTTCCTACGTTCCTCCTGAATCCTAACTGATCTTCCCCGATGTCAGCTTCTACCAGCTTTTCCATTCTCCTGTAGATAATTCGTGTTAAAATTTTGCAACCATGACTTATCAAACTGATGGTTCTGTAATTTTCACACCTGTCTGCGCCTTATTTCTTTGGAATGGGGATTATTACATTTTTCTTAAAGTCTGAGGGTATTTCCCCTGTCTCATACATCCTACACACCATTTCAAATAGTCTTGTCATGGCTGGCTTTCCCAGAGACTTTAATAGCTCTGCGGGTATGTCATCTACTCCTGGGGCCTTGTTCCGACCTAGGTCTTTCAAGGCTCTGTCAAATTCATCTCTCAGTATAGTATCTCCTATTTCGTCTTCGTCTACTTCCTCTTCCCTTCCTACCACATTGTCTGTAAGTTCATTTCCTTTGTAGAGCTGCTCTATGTACTCTTTCCACCTTTCAGCTTTCCCTTCTTTGCTGAGAACTGGTTTCCCATCCGAGTTCTTGATATTCGTAGAGCTGCCCTTCCTGTCCCCAAACGTCTCCTTTATTTTCCTGTAGGCGGTATCTACTTTTCCTCTTCTTATACATTCTTCTACAGATTTGCATTTGGCTTCTAGCCACTCCTGCTTAGCCATTTTGCACTTCCTGTCAATCTCATTTTTTAGTCGTCTGTACTCCATTTTGCGTGTTTCATTTACTGCATTTTTATATTTTCTCCTTTCATCTATTAAATTTAGTATTTCCTGTGATATCCAAGGATTTTTTGTTGGTCTTGCCTTCCTACCTATTTTGTCCTCTGCTGCCTTCACTATTTCGTCTCTCAATGCTACCCATTCCTCTTCTACTGTTTTATTTCCCCCTGTTTCTGTCAATTGTTGCCTAAATCTCCCTCTGAAATTCTCCAGAACTTCACTTTCCTTCAATTTATCCAAGTCTCATCTCCTTATTTTCCTACCTTTCTGCAGTTTTTTCAGTTTCAGCCTACAGTTCATGACTAACAAGTTATGGTCAGAGTCTATATCTGCCCCTGGGTATGTCTTGCAGTTTATAACCTGGTTCCGGAATCTATGTCTTACCATTATAAAATCTATCTGATACCTTCCTGTGTCTCCTGGTCTCTTCCATGTATACAACCTTCTTTTGTGATTCTTAAACCACGTGTTTGTTACGATTAAATCATGTTCCGTGCAAAATTCTACCAGGCGACTTCCTCTTTCATTCCTCCTGCCCAGTCCATATTCACCTACTATTTTTCCTTCTCTACCTTTTCCTACTACCGAATTCCAGTCTCCCATCACAATTAAGTTTTCCTCTCCCTTAACTGTCTGAATAATTTCCTCTAGCTCCTCATATATTTCTTCGATCTCCTCGTCATCGGCAGAGCTAGTTGGCATATAAACCTGTACTACTGTTGTCGGTGTTGGCTTCGTATCTATCTTGACAATGATAACGCGATCACTGTGCTGCTCATAGTAGTTTACCCGCATTCCTATTTTCTTATTCATTATCAGTCCTACTCCTGTGATACCCCCAACTGATTTTGTATTTATAATCCTGTACTCACCTGACCAGAAATCCTGTTCATCCTGCCACCGAACTTCACTAATCCCCACTATATCTAACTTCAACCTATCCATTTCCCTTTTTAAATTTTCTAATTTTCCTACCCGATTAAGGGATCTAACATTCCACGCTCCGATCCGTAGAATGCCAGTATTGTCTTTCCTGATGACAACATCCTCCTGAGTAGTCCCCGCCCGGAGATCCGAATGGGGGACTATTTTACCTCCGGAATATTTTACCCGGGAGGATGCCATCATCATATGTTCATACAGTAGAGCTGCATGTCCTCGGGAAAAGTAACGGCTGTAGTTTCCCCTTGCTTTCAGCCGTCCGCAGTAGCTGTGTGGCAAAGCCACATTAGCTGATGTTACAAGGCCAGCTCAGTCAATTATCCAGTCTGTTGCCCCTGTAACTACTGAAAAGGCTGCTGCCCCTCTTCAGGAACCACACGTTTGTCTGGCCTCTCCACAGATACCCCTCCGCTGTGGTTGCACCTACGGTACGGCTATCTGCATCGTTGAGGCACGCAAGCCACCCCACCTCGGCAATGTCTGTGGTTCATGGGGGTGGAGATGGTATATATATTACGTTAATCAGGTCTTAATTCTTTACAGCTAATCTGTCAGTTTGACATATCCTCTAGGTAACCATAGAGCATCGCTGGAGGATATGTCAAACTGACAGATTAGCTGTAAAGAATTAAGACCTGATTAACGTAATATATATACCATCTAAAGAACATGTGTACTGCAATCATTGCATTCATTATAATCAATTATACCTCCACGATGCTATATGGAAATAGCCTGATGATGGCCACAGTGCCGAAATAGGCCTATTGCGATAATAATAAACAGTTTTTTAACATATATAAAGTGAAGCAGCATTTTGGTATTTCATAGATTAACAATCTGTCCTTAAAAGACATACACAATGCTGCAGGCCCAAATGAAATGAAAAACACTCCTTTCACAACTCAAGAAGATTGAATATGCCCTGCCCAGAATTTAAGTTGTAATAGAGAAGACCAAAAATCTTGCCTTATCTGGTACCTTAAAAACATTTGATGAAACAAGTTTGGCATATTCACTCATTCGTAGGATTTAGCTATAATGCTCCATTGCAGTGAGCTCTCGAGATTAATGCATCTGTTGCAGTTATCCCTGAAATAGAATGCATGCATCTCAAACTTCAATGGCTACGACGTGAGAAATGTCATGTTCGATGACGTTAGTCAATTTTTCTCGTTACACTCCATGACAATATTTCTTTATAAATACTAGAATCTGTCAAGAGTATTCAATTTACATGTTCCTGAAGCTGACCAAATAGGTCGAGAATCTAATTGTGTTATTCTAGCCAGGACCCTTTCGCCGGATTTGCTGTTTAAATCCTCTCCGACCGATGAAAAGTTTTTGAAAAAAGTCATAAACAATCCTATATACTACACATCTGTGCTCAATTCAATCATTTAGGAACAATACAGCGTTTTTCTACCACAAACATTCCCAAACTTCGGCAATGCCCTTTTTGTGGCAAATTAGGTCGGCTCCACGTTGATAATAGCCGATGACAAGTACTTGTCGTTATAATGCAACATTGACAGGCTTATAGATTTAAAAAGAATTCCACAATTTTCATTTACCGTGATATGCGTGGTCCCAAGCCTCTATCACATGCAAAAACAATTCCCCCTAGGTGTACTCCACCATTGTATTTCCACAAGCAAGGTGGACCATGAAGGCTTTCGGAAGAACGTGAAGTTTTATTAATGACAGATATTTTCGGAATTATTGGCTGTTACAGCAAGCTGAATTGCATTCACTGGTGAGATTGAAAATTTCTGCTATGACTAAGACCCGAATAAGAATACTATACGAATGCTGTCACTCCCTTCAGACATGGCCGTTGTACTGGACAGCCATAGTTTCACATAAGCCAAAGAAAGTTCGAGTGGGGCCCAAGGATGTAAAAGACGACGTATAATGTTATTAATACAGGTAAGGAATGCATCATTTAGTATCAGAAGCGCTGAAGGTTGTTCACGGAAGATTGAGTTTTTCTCGCGAACTTATTTTCTTTGCGCTATCAAAAAATGCTTGTAAATTTGAGGGACTTAAGTACTTTGGTCATCAGTCCTTGGGCTGACAAACTACTTACACTAACTTAAAGTAACTTACGCTAAGGACAACACAAACATCCATGCCCCTGGGAGGACTCGAACCCCCGACGGCAAAGGCTTTGCACTATGCTAAGTTTGCTGTTATGAAAGGTAACTCCTCTAAATTCGGATAATTGTAAAATAATGTTAACTACAAATGGAAAGAAATGTCTGGTATTCAGTAACAATAGTAGTGGTGAACACGTTGAGTATGTCACGTGGAGTAAGAATTCACGAATTATAGTAGCAAGTGATATGAAGTAAAGAAAAACAGTTTAAAAGTAGGGGAATGGAAGACATTGATTTGTTACAAGGGTTTCTGTAACGTACTGTATATCTGTTAAGAAAAATTCATACAATTCGCTTGCGGGGCCATTACTAGAAATTTGTTTGAATGCTTGAAGTTCTTATCAAATAAGACAAATATTTGACATGAAGGAATCCACAGGCGGGCTGGTACGTCTGCAAGGAGTCGTTACATTCCATTCCAATATGTAAAGAACGTTGCTGTACCACCGTGTTTCTCAACCTTTCTGTAAAAAGCGGCACATTTCAGAGTAATTATATTCTGTCGTGTCTACCCCTATCCGTGCCCCCGCCACCCTCCACCAAGAACCATGACACAGATTTGAAAGTCGACGAATTTATTTTCGTCCTGTTGATACAACTTTCTTGGAAAAACAGAATGTTAAGTAAAATACTCAAATGGTAACTTTTTATAGTACGTTCGGGAAGGTAGACATTATCGTATTTTTAAACGAATTCCTACAGAAAATATTTTTCTTATAAAGCGTTTCGCATTCCATGTCTGACTCAGAAACAAATTAAGGTCGTTGAACAAGGTGTGACTATAATACCAATTTGTAAAGACGTACATTGCTTTTACGCTTTTTCAAAAGCCCTTATTGCATCCTATTCAGTTAGCTATCGACTGGTTCCCAAAAGTAGTACTAAGGCTTCGTTTCTTCATCCTGAATACATTGTATTTATTATATAGAATGTATTTTTTATTCCATTCATAATTATTGTTGAACAAGGAATTTTGTGAAATTAATATAAACTACCGGAAAAAAATTAGTACACCTGAAAAGACGACTCGATTTTCGTCTGATGACGGTAGACGGTAGATGAAAGCTAGATGATAATAGATGAACTCAAAATGTGTGCCAATTAATAGGGGATTTTTACAACCAAAAGGTAGGAAGCGCCATGCCACGCAGACGCACTTGTGTTTCCTACAGCAAGATGAGAGAGTTTGAAAGAGGTTCAGTAGTTCACCTCCAAGTCACCAGAAGGTCCTTACGGGAAATTGCCACACCAGTTGGACGTAGTGCTTCAGTTGTGCAACGATGCTGGGTGCAGTGTTCGTGTGAACCTTCTCACACCCTTAAACAAGGTTCGGGACATCCTCGCACCAGAGACGTCCGTCGAGATCGTCGTTTCGGAAGGGCAGCATTAGCAGATCGTACAGCTACCACAGGACAGACAAGAGACAAGAGAAGCCCCGAAGTGTCAAGAAGGACTGTTGCCAACCGGTTACTAGTAGCGGGTTACTAGCACAAATGGGAATATTTGGCGATTCCCTAGTATCGAACAACAAAGTGCCAATCGTTTCGTCAGTTTCCTGCTCGAAGGTGTTGCATGAGCTTTGAATGGTAGGGATGGAACCGGTGCATATGTAATGTGCGACATACTCTTGTAGAACGCCGATACGTGGAGAGATTTTACGTGTTTCTGTTTAAGGACTACCTTCTGCCGCCTGAATAATGTCTTCTACTTCATCCACAGCCTGTTCACTTACATATTCAGGTGCGCACTGTACCGGTGTCAAGCGGCGCATTGGACATACGAGTAAACACTCTTTAATCTGGTAGTCTCCGGTTAGGAAATCATGTGCCGCATTTTCAACAAGCAGCAGCAGAAGCATTTTCATCACAAAACCCGTACACAATTTCCATATCGGCACACTGAGATGTGTGTAAATACGTGCAGCATCAAAAAAAAAAAAAAAAAAAAAAAAAAAAAAAAAGTTCTAATGTTTGTATAGCTTATGGGACTTAACTACGGGGTCATCAGTCCCTAAACTTACAAACTACTTATGAACTAGCTAATGCTAAGGACGGCACAAATATCCATGCCCGAGGGGGGATTCGAACCCCCGACCGTAGTAGCCGTGCAGTCGTGCAGCATATTTACACGCAAGGAGAGTAGTCTTGGCCAACAAATCACAGAGATAACTTCAGTGTAGAATATAACACATCACAACTTGAACATCAACACACTACTACTGAAATCCGATAAATGCGTCCATACCAACCGGTGTACCATACACTAAACAAAAATGTATTGATATGATTTAAGAAAAATACAACCAGTCACTTTGACTTGAAAGGAGCTTTTTCAGGTTCATCTTCAGACGGTTCATGTGTTACAGGATCATTTTAAGCGTGGTGTTGGGTGCTGGCACATTGTTTAGTTCGTGTTTTGTATCTGGAAATTTACGTGAAATTTGTTCACTTACTTGCTGCTATTGAATGGCCAGCTTTTTATAATTAATTTCCATTCCACGGGTCATCTTATGTTTAGATAACAGTACCATACCACTTTTTCACTATTTGGCACTATAATACACTGTCAACACCACTTCACCAGTGTCCAACATGTGCTTTTACAACTGGTGTTATTTACAAATTTTTCCATTCCAAGCTATAACACTCTTTGTACAGGATAGTTTGTTTTGTTTGTGTGTGACACAATCGATCAGTAGCGACGTAATTAGTGTTTCATTCAGTCTTTCCGACATGCATGGGCGAAATGAGAAAACATGAACCGTGATGACGCATTACAAATTGCAGTGGATTGTGTCCGCGTTTAACGATGCATGCAATGCGAATATCCTTCAGACAAGCAGGCATGTCTAAAGCCATTACCGTTGCGGTCACTACAACTGTCAAGAATGTAAAAAATATTCCCATTTTCGAATATCAATAAGCATTTGTTGTACAGTTTAATTGTGACACATGAAAATATGTGCACACCTGGATTGGAACCCGTAAATTCCGAATTTCGCGAGCGGTTGAGTCAACTATTGTGCTATTCGTGTACGATTCCTGGTAGTTACAATGTGTGGCTTATGGAAGTTGGGGTCGGTCCGGAAGTCAGTAAAAGATAGCGTCATTGTAAATACTACCGCTCTCAAAAACGGGAAGGCGTGTGCCGAATCCCTGTCCTGAAGAAATTTGATATTTCGCGCTGAAATTTTACCTCTGTTGGGGGTGGGGAATGGGCTGTAAGACTGTTCAGCCGCACCGAAGAGATGATTGGTGTGTCACCGTCTTCATTACTTTCGAGTGCCCCAGCTTTGCACGGGTAGTTGTAATTACTGTAGCCAGATTACTTCCGGTGGATGGACACATAAGACTGTTTGACGAAGTTTTTGTGAATATATCTACATGTACAGAAAAAGAAACGCCTGTATTTAAGAGAAATTCACTGTTATTGATTGATCTTACAGCCATCTGATTGACAATTTTTTTTATATTCGGAGTCAAAATGTATAAATTTTCTTGTGTGTCAACTCGTGATCCATCCATATACAATTGGCCGCGGGAAAAGCACGTATGTACCATATTTAAACCAGCGGGAGTCAGTGATAGTCCTTGGCCTTTGTCGATGGTAATAGCAAAGGCAAGACGCAAAGTAAACATAAGTCGTTTGAGTTCTATTTGTAAATCGCTATAAACCACCGGTATGCGTGGAATCAGTACTTCTTCGCATTTGAAACCGCTAAAGACGGCTTTTGCTCGATTAAATTCTGTCTAAAATGTTTGACGGTCATTGATTTCAAATTTCAGTCGGATAACTGAAGACTTGATCTTCCTAGTAAGCATGGAGGTCCGGGTTCGATTCCCGGCCGCACCACAAATTTTAATTCAATGCTTCAGATCTATCAATAATGTCTTTGACATATTTGAGACGTAAATCCGTCTCTTGGATTATTTATTCGAATTAATTGATATTTATATCACCATAACAGGATTGTTCCACCATGTCCATTGCTGAGGTGCTATTCCGCTGCATGGAGAGCCTTGGCAGTAGTGGCAATTATCTTTGGAACAAAGAAGCTGAATTAAAGTTTGTGTTGTGGAGGGAAATCGTACATAGACTATTCCAAGGCGCCTAAATCGTTACTGGTGTGCTAGTATAACGGTTAAGACGTCTGCCTAGTAAGCATGGAGGTCCGGGTTCGATTCCCGGCCGCACCACAAATTTTAAAAATTTTAATTCAATGCTTCAGATCTATCAATAATGACTTGATCTTCGCCCATTACTGAGTCGATGGATTTGTTTTTGACGATTTCGCCAGGCACTTTCAGTTGAAGTTGCTACTCTGAACTAAGCACTGTGAACCACATTTAATTACTGTACGCTGATATTAACGGCAGATAGAAAATTAGTTTTAACGGTTTATCCTGTACGTATTTGAAGATTAAACACTACATTTAGTGTCTGGTAAATATGGTAATAACTGCAACAAAAATACTCGGTTCTTCGTTCGTGTAATGCCATTCTTCTGTTACGCCGATGCTGCCGCTTGGTGAGCTAGCGTCGCTTCCAAGACCGTTCATGTTTGACTGGCTATTTCAATATTAATGGAGCTGCTGTCTATTCAAGTGCTGGATGTAAACTTTTACGTATACTTTAGACTGCGATATTAATAAGTAAATATGAATTAAACAAGCTATGGATTATATAAGCACGGTATTTATTGTTTCGAATCATATCACGTAAGACATTGCAAACAAATAAAAGCATTTTATGAAATATGGTAAAGTTTAAAAGTCAAGGAGTATTTACCTTTCCATATTTGGCGTTATATTCTTCATATCAGTAAATATCTTGATCCGATCGCTACCACACTTTCCACGGCCACTCGCTGCCCTATCTGAAGATTTCATAAAAATTCCTTTAGCATCTATCTATATCTGCATCTACATAAATACTCTGCAAGTCACATAGAAGTTCATGGCAGACGGTTCATCGGACCGCTTTTATGGACTTTCTCTACAGTTCCATTCTCCAATAGCTCGCGGGAAAAAGGAACACCCAAATCTTCCCGTTTTCGATCTGATTTCTTTTATTTTATTTTGATGATCATGTCTTCCTATGTAGGTGGGCGCTAACAAAATATGTTCGCATTCGGAAGAGAAAGTTGCTGAAAGAAATTTCGCAAATAGATCCCGTCGCAACGGGTACCGCCTTTGTTTTAATGATTTCCACCCCAACTCGTGCATCATTCCAGTGGTATTCTCTGCCCTATATCGCGATGATACAATACGAGCTGGCCTTCTCTGAACTTTTTCTGAATCATCTGTCAGTCACACTTGGTGGGGATCCCACAATACGCAATACGAAATTGGACGCACAAGTGTGGTGTAGGCAGTTTCTTGAGTAGAACTGTTGCATCTTTTAAGTATTCTTCCAACGAAAAGTAGTCTTTGGTTCGCTTTCCCTACAATACTTTCTATCTATTCTTTTCCAATTTAAGTTGCTTGTAATTGTTACTCTTAGGTTTTTAGTTTTATTTGCGGCGTGTAGTTTTGACTGATTTTTCGTGTAAATGAAGTTTAATGGGCTTCTTTTAGTGGTCATATGGATGACTTCACACTTCTCATTATTAAGGGACGATTGCCATTTTTTGCACCTTGCTGATATCATGTCTAAATCATTTTGCATTTGCTTTTGATCTTCTGTGACTTTACTAACCAGTAAGTGGTAGCATCATCCGAGAACAACCTAAGAGAGCTGCTCATATTATCTCCTAAATCGTTTATAAAAAATCTTGAAGTCTATAGGAAACATACAAGGCGTGTTTTTAAAGTAAGTACTGTTTTGAAATTACAAGAAGACGTGCTAAGATATCTCAATAATTTTATTTTTACACGAAAGCCTGTACCTTAATATACTTTTCTACATAATTTCCGTCAATATTGAGGCACTTGTAATAACGTTGTACCGGTTTTTGAATACCCTCCTCATAGAAGTTTGCCGCCTGACTTTTTAAATCACTGCATCACAACTGTTTTGACTTCGTCATCGTCTTGAAGACCGACCAGGTGTTTCTTCAAGTGCAGGAACAGATGGTAGTCAGCTTACTGTAAGACATCGCACAATTCAGAACAAAACACGTGGCAAGTTGAGCAATGGCATCGTTTTGCTGCAAGACAATGCCCTTTCCCATGCGGCCAAGCAGACCACAGATCTCATCGATGAGAAACTCTAGATCATCTTCCGTACAGCCCTGATTTGGAGCCCAGTGACTACCATCTCTTCCTACAATTGAAGAAACAACTGGGCGGTTTTCAAAATGGTGACGAAGTCAAAACAGTTGTGACCCAGTGGTTAACAAGTCAGGCGGCAGACTTCATTGAGGAGGGTATTCAAAAACTGGTAAACGTTATGATAAGTGCCTCATTATAGACGGAAATTATGTAGAAAAGTACATTAAGGTACAGGTTATCATGTAAAAATAAAATTATTAAGATATCTTAGCACGTCTTATTTTTAAATTTCAAAACCGTACTTACTTAAAAAAAACACGCCTCGTACATACACACATCGATTTTTGTAGATATACGAGGCGCGTCCAGAAAGTAAGTTCCGTTTGGTTATATAAAACGAACGGGTACAGATACAGAAAAAATATTGATTGTACAAAAATCTACAACTGTTAAACTACCTTTCTACATAGCTTCCGAAATTTTGTAGGCAATTGTCACAGCATTGCACAAGGTTTTGTGTGCCTTTTTCATAGAATGTTGCCGCCTGTGTATTCAATCATGTGGTAACATGTTCTTTCAACTCGTCATCATCGTTGAAGTGTTGTACACCAAGGACAGATTTTAGGTGTAAGAAGAGGATTATTGTCAATATATATATATATATATATATATATATATATATATATATAATGACTGACCTCACACACCGAATGTGACCAAAAAATTCTTACGAAAATTTCAAATATGTTCAAATGTTTGTATAGTCTATGGGACTTAACTACGGGGTCATCAGTCCCTTAACTTACAAACTACTTATGAACTACTTACAAACTAGGACGGCACAAATATCCATGCCCGAGGGGGGATTCGAACCCCCGACCGTAGTGGCCGTGCAGACCGTGACTGGAGCGCCTCAGTCTCCTCGGCCACCGCGGCCGACAGGGAAATTTCAATGGGACCTGTTTGATCATCCTCCATACAGCTCGGACCTCTCTCCTAGCGACTTTAATCTCTTCTTACACCTAAAATCTGTCCTTGGTGGTCAACACTTCAACGATGATAAAGATCTCTTACCACATGGTTGAATGCACAGGCGGCAACCTTCTGTGAAGGATGCATGCAAAAACGTGTGGCACGCTATGACAAGTGCGTACAAAATTTCGGCAGTTATGTGGAAAAGTAGTTTAAGAGTTGCAGAATTCTGCGCAATAAAAATTTCTTCTGTATCTGTGTACCATTTCATTTTATTACCAAACGGAACTTACTTTCTGGACGCGCATGTAGATATCATGTGACGTAAATTCCTTCGGAGATGTCAGCGAGAACAACCAGCACATGTGCGGCATATTCAGGCGTGGTGTCAGGTGCGGCGAGTGTGGCTGTGCTTGCAGGAGGACAGCACAGTGGAGAGAGGAGAGGATATGCACAAAGCGGCGCGGGCCGCGGGGGGCCGCGTGTGTGGGACGGCTGCTGAGCCGCGGGGGGCCGCAGATTGCGCGTCCCAGCGCTCCTGCCCGCCGCAGACAACGCTCCAGAATGACATCTCCCGTACCCACCACCGTGGCTCGCACTACTGTCTCGACGATACTCCAGGTTCACTGACGTGTTTTCTAAGTTTCAGAATTCATCAAAGCAATTGTTCTAATACTTGACGATGAATATTTTCCACCGCGGCACGCTAATGTACGGAGCGACTGATTCCTCCGTGTACAAATTCTAGGAATTGATCGATGAGAGTTTTCTGAACAAAGTTGGACGTGGTGCTTCAGTCGTGCAACAATGCTGCATGCAGTGGTCACGTGAACATTCTCACACCCTTAAACAAGGTTCGGGACATCCTCGCAGCAGAGACGTCCGCCGAGATCGTCGTATCGTAAGGGCAGCAGTAGCAGATCGTACAGCTACCACAGCACAGACAAGACGGTTTGAGAGCCCAGAAGTGTCAACAAGAACTGTTGTCAACCGGTTACTAGTAGCAAGTTACTAGCACACATGGGATTATTTGGCGATTCTCTAGTATCGAACAACAAAACTTTCTTGACGATACTCCAGGTTCACTGACGTGTTTTCCAAGAAAAATGTTTCAGAATTCATCAAATCAATTGTTCTAATACTTGACGATTAATATTTTCCGTGCCAAATCTACGCTAATGTTCAAAAATGTTCAGATGTTTGTAAATCTATCGGACCTAACTGCGTGGTCATCGTTCGTAGCTTACAAACTACTTAAACCTAGGTAAACTAACCTAAGGGCAACACACACACCCATGCCCCAGGGAGGACTCGAACCTCCACGGCGAGCAACCGCGCGCTCCGCAGCGAGACGCTTTAGACCGCTCGGCTACTCCACCGCGGCACGCTAATGTACGGAGCGACTGATTCCTCCGTGTACAAATTCTAGGAATTGATCGATGAGAATTTTCTGAACAAAAATGGTCTAATTAACTCAGATCCAAAAATGTATGATTTCCATGCAAGAGACCATTTAATGAAATTCAAATGTTTGTAAATCACTGGGTCCAAACTACTGTAGTCATCAGTACCCAGGCTTCAATGTACTTTGACTAACGTAAACTAACCTAAGGACAACACACACACCCATGCTCGAGGGAGGAGTCGAACCTCCGGCGGGAACAGCCTCTCAGTCACTGACAAGTCGCCTAGAACCGTTCGGCTATTAAAGCGCGGCGACTATTTATTCAGTCACATTCAGTTACAGCGACTGCAGGCCAATACGCGTTGTACCATGAAATCACAGTTACAGCAGGGTCTGCAAGTAGAAACACAAAAGTCGCAAGGAATTTCTAAAACTCATCATCCACAGTGATGCCAATGGGCTGGTTTCTATAAAACCACAGTGAAACGATTGTGTATTGTATGTGTACTTGGAGTGAAGCAGCACCTTTAAAATGCCGTCGTATTTCTGACCTTATTGTGGCACTGCAAATTGTAGCAGCCATCCAAAATATAAACCGTAAGCCTCACTAATACGATTTCCAAAGGATAAGAGAGTATTGATACGAATAACAAGTGCTCATCTCCGGTGGAGAGTCCAACTTTTGGATTGGAAGAAATCTGTAACATTCTGATTCACTGTTAGCATCGTCAGAACCAAAAGTTTAATTAGTGATTAATAATAGTACAGCTGTATAAAAATGATGTATCAACTTTTCCCAGTGCAGATAATCAAATTTTCCAACAGAGCGTACACAGTTTCGCACTTCAGTATCACGAAAATTGTAGGTGTATATACAGACATGTTTTTTCGGTTACCTACTAATTGAGTAAGTAGAAGCGAGGTTACAAATAATTAATAGGGCCGTGATCAACTGGCAAGAAGCTATTAATATTAGCAGCTCAGATTCTTGAAGATACAGATTTTGATACCTGGTAAGCAGGTAAGAAAACGTTGTAGGTACACGGAAGGCGCAGAAGGAAATATAATACTAAAACGGCGTTTCTAAGATGTGGCACCTAGTCTCCAACAAAGGCAAAATATTGCTTAGTTTCGCATGTTTTAAAGTGTCCTTTAATCAGCACAGAAAACTCATAGAAACTGAAAGTAAGCGTCGAGCACTTGGATATAATCATAATCAGTTCCTTTTGAACTAGAGCACATAAGGCTCCAATTCCTTTCTGGTCTTTAAATGTATTTGGGCTTCAGGATAACGACTCTGCTTTTGTGAGCCGTATGTGTTAGTACTTCAGACATTTTGTAATTATAGATTTTCATTAAGAAGAGACGTGGCATTAGTTTATTTACATTTTCATATTTGTATATGAAAATTCACCACAACGTTTAGTGAATATTAAACATGAAAATAACAGAATTAAAACTAGAAACCTCCCCGTCTATGTCATGTCATTGTCACGTTACTACAGACTGGCCGCCTCGAGCGCTAGCATCGCTTCAGCTGCACTTTTCCCCTATACAGATTCGCGAATATTTATTTAGACTGTGGATACAGCATGCATGATTTCCTCCTAGATGCTAGCACTGTTCCTGATACGTCCTGCCCTAACGCCCTCTCTTGCCATAGCAATTGGCAATGTTGTGCTCCATTTACTTCTCTTGTTGACTCAACTTATAACGGATATGATACTGCGTTGTTCACAATGGTTCACTATTCGAATCCAAAGCTTGCCGGCATGGTGTTTACTTACGGAAAGCGGAACTTCAACGGACCGCAGGCAACAGGGTTGTATCGGGTGACCTGTCTCTGCCAACAACAACCACGGCATTTAATGTTTGCAACAATATTATGTCGTATCAAGAAGCAGGAAATCATGAAGGACTTGCCGGAAATGTTCGGACACCTCACACCACTGTACCAGGTAGTTGGCCTGCCAGTACAGGGTAAGCCAGAGGAACGTATCAAACATTAACCTTATTACTTCCAAGCTATGCAGGGATTACTATCGACGGACTTTTCAGATCGTGGGCAGTTCTATCACTGGTTTAATCACCAGACAACCACCATTCCCAGATTTGGGTCAGATATCCTATTCACAGATAAGGCTACTTTCACGTGGAGTGGTATCTTCACTTTTCATAACAGTCATCTGTCGGATAGTATGCAGAACACCCATAATATGGAGACACCAAATCATCAGCACCGATGCAGTCGAAATGTGTTGCCCGGGATAACTTGCGTATTCTTGGACCTATCTTACTTCAAATTTTCCGAAGAGGCCGGAACGTATCGAAGTTTCTTGCAGTTGTCTTTGCCTCCCCTGCCGGTTCAAATGTTCAAATGTTCGTAAACCTATTGGGCCATGCTGCTATGTCCATCAGACACTAGACCGTCAAACTTGCCGCGGTGGAATGGCGAGCGCTGTAAAGTACCTTGCTTCGGAGCGCGCGGCTTCTCTCCGTCGGAGGTCCGAGTCCTCCCTTGGGGGGGGGGGGAGAGAGAGAGAGAGAGAGAGAGAGAGAGAGAGAGAGAGAGAGAGAGAGAGAGCGTTTTGTCCTTATGGTGGTTGAAGATATTTTAAGCAATTAGTAAGCCTATGGACATAACCAGAGAAGTTAAGTCCCATAGTTTTACAGACATTTGAACTTACGAACTTCTTAAACTAACTTACACTAAGGACAAAAAAAACATACAGCCATGCCCGAAGGAAGACTTGAACCTCCAGTGAGAACGACTCCTCAGTCTACGGACAGAGCACGACTACCTGCTGGAAGAAGTGCTATAAATTATTCGAAGGGTTATGGGGCTGCTCACGATGATTCTCCAGCCCACTTCACTCTTCCGACCATCCAGGTTTACATTTTATATGGTTTCCCTAGATAATTCCAGGCAAATCAGGAATGTTTCCTTTGAAATTGCACGTCCGATTTTTTTCCATATCCTTACCCAAAATTCCGTGCGTTAGCTCCGTCTCTAACGACCAAGCTTTTGAGGGATCGTTACATCCTAAGCATCCTACCTTCCTTCAGCGAGTACAGGCGTGCGTTAAGGAACATGGAGACCTATCTACACACATACTGTAACTGTAGCTCCATGTTACAGCACGTATTAAACCGCAGTTCCTGTAACGAAGTATAATTGAAGAAACTACCTCTAGCATATACAAACATAAGTTAATTACACCTTTATTGTTCCGTATTCTTTCCTCGATCATTCCCTAAAGTTCGTACATGGTGTAAAATATCATCCTGTATCAGTAGAATGCGCATTCGAGTTTAGACGGTAACTTACAATCATCTTTCCAGGCAGCTTTCATGTATAGAATGTTTCACTTCCATACAAGGCAACACTCAACCCCAATGCCTTCAGAGAAGAATTCCTAACATTGTAATTAATATTCGATGGCTGTGACCATCGTACATTATTTTATTGCCTTGGTAGCAAACCTCATCTTTCACCTTAATTGTCCCGTCACCTAATCTAGTTCCTTTAGTATCACCTGATTTTCTGTGACTACATTCTGTTACATTTGTTTTGCTCTGCTTAATTTTCATTTCATACAATCCTCGCAAAACATTATCCATTCCTCTCAACTGCTGTTCTAGGTCGTATACTGTCTCTAACAGAATTACAGTGTCGCCAGAAAATCGCAGAAGTTATATTTCTTCACTCTGAAATTTATTTCCTTTTCCAAATTTCTCCTTGCTTTCCTTCACAGTTTGCTATATGTGCAGACTGAAAATCGTTAGGGAAAGACTGATTTGTCGGAGTGTTCAGGGCATTGGACTTGCATTCAAGAGGATGAAGGCTCCATATCCGTTTATCTGACCCGTCCTTTCATCTTCCCAGAGTGTGTTCCGTCCCTGTGACGACTGTCCGCAGCTGTCACCTATTCCATCTGTCCGCACGTAGCACACATTGCAGTTGAGTTCCTTTTTTATAGGGGTTTGAAATGTTCAGATGTTTCGTAAATCTATGGCACTTAACTTCTTTGCTCATCAGTTCCTAGGCTTGCAAACTAGATAATCTAATTCAGACTAACCGAATGACAACCACACACACACACACACACACACACACTCATGCCCGAGGGAGGACTCGAACCTCCGACGGTGAGCTACCGCTTGCTCGGCAGCAGGGCGCCTTAGTGTGCTCGGCCGCTCCACGGCGGCTGTAAGGGTTTGAATGATCTTCATGCTCTAGGCGGTTACGCCAAGACCAACTTTTCCTGTGACACTTGGCGTTCCGCCATTTAGCAACGTGGTAGTTAGCAATGCATAGAAATGGAGAATAGGATTGACTAGCTCCAAGCTTAAGAAAACTGAGTTAGTGAAATCTGTACATAGAAACGAGAAACATGCGGCCTGAGATGCTCACCATTTGGTATCAAGCACGAGCCAAGTGTGGTTTTCCGAATCGATGTGGCAAGCCTTGAAAGGTTTTCGGAAGTCACGGAAAAATCCAAATCCGTATGGCTGGCATAGGGCCACCAGCTTATGGATTTTAAAAGAAGTGACGTTTACGAGGTACAGCATAAAATTAACTTTGAGCTAGGAAACCCTAATAAGTGACTAATTAAGGTGTCTGAAATTCGTGCACATGATTTCAGAAAGGTGTATGGGTTATGGTATGAAAATCAGCATCCCCAAAAACGAAGGTAATGTCTGTGGGAAAGAGATTTAAACAGACTGAGAGGCAAGTAGGAGGAACAAAAGAAGAACCAGTGAACAATTTCAAGTACTTAGGATGTAATTACCCGAGCGAGGTGGCACAGTGATAAGACATTGGACCCGCATTCGGAAGGATGGTGACTCAAATCCACCTCCAACCATCCAGATATAGGTTTTCCGTTATTTCTCTAAATCATTCAGGAAATTGCCGGGATGGTACTTTTCAAAAGGCCACAGCCGATTTCTTACCACATCCCTCCATAAAAATCCGAACTTAAGTTCCGTCCCTAATGACCAAGTTTCCTTCCTTCTGAGGATGTATTTACTCACAGGATAACCACATCGTGAAAGATCTGGAGTCAAGATGTAGCAAAACTAAAGCAGTGAGTGCACAACTAAGATCTATTTTCATCTGCAGGAAGGAAGCCGGTACGAAGACTAAGTTAGCATTGCACCGATCTATATTTTGACCAACTTTGTTTTATGGGAGTGAACGATGGATGGATACAGGTTACCTTATTAATAAGCTTGAAGGTTCATGTTACAGATATGAATGTAGCAACCTTGGTTTCAGGAACTAATAGATGTGAAATTCAGGGGGGTGTCCACAATGAGCAACTCTAAGATAAACAGGAAATGAACACCATAGATGGGAAGGAACAATATAAATGAAGCAGTTACAGCGAATAGGCTGAGATGGTGGGTTCATTTTACACGCATGGGTGCAGTAGACAGAAAGAAGAGTCAAAGTAGCTCAAGAAGAAAGTACTTGGATTCTGCGAAGATCGAGTTTCAACTAAAAGGTTTAACATCAAACGAGGCATCAATGTTAGCACTGAATAGGGGACCATGGAAGAATTTTATTAGGGGGACAATGCTTCAGACTGGAGGGTGAAAGGCATTATCAGTCTCTAAATATGATGATAATTTCAAAGAGGTCAAAAAATTGTGCTTCATAGTGCAGTTTCTAGGAGTGTGAATCGGCGATTGGCACCAGTTCTGTAGTCAAGTAGAACCACACGCTCAAGAAGGCTTAGTATAATGGCGTTGTATTGATTTATTTGTCTGCTTTGCAGATTAAATCATTTGTTCTATACTTACATCTACATCTATGCCCCGAAACCACATCATTATGTGCGGTGGAGGGTACATAGTGTACCATCGTCACTTCCTCTTCTTATTTTATTCGAGTATGAATTACGGAAGAGTAGAGACGATTGTCGGTGCGTCCCCGTGTGGGCCCCAATCTCTCCAGTTTTGTCCTTGTGGTCGTTTAGTAAGATATACATAAGAGGAAGCAATGTATTACCTGACTCTTCAAGAATCAAATCCTCTCGGAACTTACACAGAAACCCATACCCCTATATAGACCGAATCTCATACAAAATCTGTCAAAAGAGTTCGCGTATTCACTTGGGACGCTATTGCACTTACTAAATTAACCTGCAATCGAAGCGTGTTGGTGTCAGTTGGATCGTCTGTATTTCTTCTATCAACCCTATCTAGCTCGTATCCCACACTGATCAGAAATACTCAACCACTGGCCAAAATAGTTCATCACAAAATTCCGCACGCTTGAATTTTGTTGATTCGGCGTCTTTGCGGAACCGTATTGCGTATTGTGGAAGCAAAGATACACGACATTCACCTAGGAGCTTAGAAGTACTGCCCTCAGGGTCTCGTGGGCGAATAGCGCGAGCTGCATTTCACACGATCTTTGTTTTAGGAACGCATGTTGATTCCTACAGAGGAGATCTCCAGTCTCTAGAAATGTCTTAATACTTGAACATGAAACATATTCGTTGCAACTTTTGCTTTTACTCAAATGTTCTAACGTCTGTAAACTAATGGGATCAAACTGCAATGATCATCGGTCCCTAGACTTACAAACTCTTAAAGTAATGTATGCTAAGGACAACATACACATCCATGCCTGAAAGAGGCTTCTAACTCAAGCAGTGTGCGGCCTCTCATTCCGTAGCATGGTGCCGTAGAACACGCTGCCATTTCTGTGCAGCTTGCTTTTACTAGGCCCAATCTGGCGTTTTAAAATCCGTATTATTCAATAACTATGTATTTTCGTCAACTTTACCGCGACTGTAGTTTTGTGTAATTTCGTATTTCAGTCTTTACTTCTGAGTTTTAGTGTAAATTATTGACGCCGTTCTCACCTTTACGTTAGTTCTCTACTGAAGAGTACACCAGTGCGGCCTTATAGTTTTGTATTTGTCAGTATATTGTAGTTGTAAACTGTCTTTATTATGGATAGGGATAGTGGCTGCTGTGTTTGGTTCTGAACGGAGTTGTTGACAATACGCTCGCAGCTTTAGGCGATGTTAGCCTCTGTTAAACAACTTGGGGACTGCGGTCGATGGGCACCGCTATTGTGTGCCGGTCACGGGGATCCAATGTACGTTGTTGCACGTCCACCGATCTGCTAGTCAAGTTACTGGTCAAGTTGCGACTGGCCAATCACTCTTGGTCCAGTGAGAACTCGCATCAGGGCGTAGCAAGCAGCGTAAGAATTTCCTGAGGAACGTTGAAGATGCCACCTTGCTTCGTCTTACCTTATGGTTTGATGTGCTGTCTATGATAGCGTTCCTGACTTGGATCGTCCCACTTGCCCTCAGGTCACCTCTCAACCTGCAAGATACGGGCAGTCACAGAGGGTGAGATTTCTTGTAGTTGCACGATCCAACGTTACACGTGTAATAGTCCCCCTTATGGATATGGGAACGAAGGAGGGGAATAAATCAATTATACACTCAGAGTGCATACCGGGTAAAGTCATTCCAGAAGTGGAACCGGTATCTCCGGATGCTATGAAGAGCACAGGGTGCAGCCAACTGTAGACGGTGGCTCATGTCAGTACCAAAAATGGGTGCTTCTTTGATTCAGAAGAGATCGACTGTGGTTTCTGACAGCTGTCTGAAGAGGAAAGGCTGCCAGTCTTGCATTCAAATTGAAAGCAAAGCTCACTATCTGCAGCATTTGTGACCGGACCGTTTGTAGACATTTGGTAAAGAGCAGAGAGAACTTTGAATTAGAGGCTCAGACGCTTCTACGACTGTTTAAGCTACGGATTCCTCGCCTTGTTCCTTTGGGTAGTGGGTTTCCGTTAAATAGGTCAGACACCCATTGCACGCATGAGTTGACTACAAAGGTACCGGTGTCTGTGCGACGTGGACTGACGGGTGTTTTAGTTAACAGTATCTCGGGAACACACAAAAGTGTTTCAGTCTAAAAGCATGCCGACTATAATCCAGACAAATGCGGATCTATAAATCATCGCCATAGGAGTTACAAAATTTTGGTAGCTATGTAGGGAAAATACCCGATCTCCATGCTCTAACAGAGAATACTTAGGCACAAATCATTACAGTTAGCAACAGTTGGCCAGAGGTAAGTTCAGCCCAAATTTTTACATACATTCGAATGGTGTTTAGGTAGGACGGATTAAATAATGGTGATAGTGGAATGTTTAATGCTGTTACAAACATTCTATCTTGTAGCTAATTTCAATTAGGTACGAGGGGGAGTTGGAAAATATCTTCCCCATGCCGACTGTGGACAGTGTTGTGCACGAAATGAAAAAATAAAATGAGACATTAAAGACAAGGCATATCTTTATTTTTCTACATAATTTTCACCAAGTCCATTTAGACATTTGTGAAACAGCTTTATAAGCTACAAAACGCTGTCCATGAAAAACTCAGGGCGTTGTATACGGAAGAAGCATTGAACGGATATGGGCGAAGACGACACAGCAGGTGAACGCGCATTTGCAAGACACCGATACATTATTGGGTAGAGGTCGACCAAGAATATAGCAATGAGTTTCTGTTTCAGATTGTGTCAGGGGAGGAAACGTGGGTCCACCATTACACGACCGAATCTAAGACCTCATCCCTGGAGTGGAAACATCCGTTATCATATGTCCGAAAGAAGTTCAAAAGCACTATCTGCAGGTAAAGTGCTACTTACCGTTATCTGGGACGCGTGCTTCTTTCGTATGCAACGCCCTGATTTTTCCTGGGAGGCTTTTTCAAGCTTATAAAGCAGTATGACAAGTGTCTCAATGTACTTGGAAATTATGTCGAAAAAGAAAGATATGTCTTAACTTTGATGTACCATTCTATTTTTTCCTTTCATACGCAACTCTGGCCACAGTCAACAGGGGAAACATATTTTACAACCCCACCTCGTAGTTCCTGTGAGTTGTAATGAGTACAGGTCATACGTGAAAATTAAAATAAATTGATTGTTCTTTCTCTTTACCGACTTCCTGACTCAGACGATACAGTAGCAATTTGTTTTGTCTCATAGCAGAGGACAGCACGAGTATGTTATTATAACGTGATATGAGATGCGATTTTGACTTAGAGGATTATAATGCTTAATGTAAAATTTACGACACTTCAGCGTCTCGAACGTTCACAAAGTTAACATATATGACAATCAGTAAATATTTCACAACCTTTACATATTTCGTGTTACCTTATATAACTCGACCTCGGATAGTGGTTACTATTTACTTTATTTGAAGATATGAAAGGAAATCTCATTTGAATCAAAATTTCTATTCCGAAAGCATCACAAAATTGTACTCATGTAATGAACATACGATTTAGGACTAGTGGCGCTACGTTTGTGTCATACCTTGAAACAATAGCTAAGATTATTATGCGATTTGTGCTTTGTAGCTTAGAGTTAAAAGTGTTGAAAATACATATAGACGTACTACATTGTAAAATGTAATGTTTAATAACTGTTGTACATTTGTAAACTTGTCAATGTATAATAGTTCATACTGTACACTACAGAGTAAATTAAATGTTGTCGAAGACCATTCAGAATAGGCCATATGTTTGTATGAATTATTTTAGATATCGGGATATTGGCCATTTCTCTTAGTCATTTTAGACATTTTGCAGAAAGGTATTATGTTACTGCACGTTAAAAGTCGTAAATGATCAATTTTGATGTCTATTTCTTGCAAGAAAAAGTGAATCAAAATTATTTTTATGTAAACGTAATAAAACTTGAAAATCAGTCATGCTGATGTCAATCGGTAGTATATAAATGGAATACCCAGTTTGGCCCTATATACATAGTTGTTCAATAAATTATTTATAAATATTTGTGTGTATGTTGTATAATGAATAATGTTTTCAGTTATTTATTTAATTTGATCTGACGAATATTATTTAAAATTTGTAACAACTTCTATAATATTTCCAATAGGAATATGACAATAATCAGATCAGTACAGCCGGCCGCGGTGGCCGAGGAGACTGAGACGCTCCAGTCACGGTCTGCACGGCCACTACGGTCGGGGATCGAATCCCCCCTCGGGCATGGATATTTGTGCCGTCTTTAGCATAAGGTAGTTGATAAGTAGTTTGTAAGGGACTGATGAACCCGTAGTTAAGTCCCATAAGCTTAACAAACATTTGAACATTTTGAAGATCAGTACCTGGGAAACAGGTTGCTAGACCTACTTGCCCAGGGTAAGAGGATTCGAGGTAAACCAAGGAGAAACTACTTGGATTCGCTTAAGAATGATTCTGAAGTAAAAGACTTAACATCAGATGAGGCATCAATGTTAGCATTGAATAGGGTATCATGGAGGAATTTTATGTGGTGGACTATGAGCCAGACTGAACGCCGAAAGGCATAATCCGACTCAAATAATAATTATATTGATATAGCAATATCGTGATTTTACATGAAATTATCAGTTTCCGAACGTATGTTTAGGAGTTATGACTGTGGTTTAAGAGAATTATTGAAGTGTTCAGTTTTTGTGCAGTAATATTACAGCCATGTCAATCAAAGCACGCGGTGGTAAATTTTATTAGTGATGCATGTTTATCGGTCTAATTACTATACAACTAGACATGGAAGTTCAAAACGCCAGTAATCTGTGTCAGGTAAGTCCCATTGTGAAAGACCATAACCGTTACAAGTATTGCAATTTGCAACCCACAAATAATATTGAGTAATACTGTACTATTTGAAAGCATTTGTCACGGTTTAGCAAATCACACTGCACGTGAAGTGGCCCAACTTCAAGAAAGTATCTGAAGACTGCGTATAACAATAGCTGACTCTTTAACTTTTAGAGTATTTCCCTAATTCAAAAATGTTCAAATGTTTGTATAGCTTATGGGACTTAACTACGGGGTCATCAGTCCCTACAAACTACTTATGCACTAACTAATACTAAGGACGGCACAAATATCCATGCCCGAGGGGGGATTCGAACACCCGACCGTAGTGGCCGTGCAGACCGTGACTGGAGCGCCTCAGTCCCCTCGGCCACCGCGGCCGACTTTCCCTAATTCTTTTGCCATTTTGGCCCACTTTAGGCTACGTTAGTAACTCTAAAAGTGGGCCATTGCGATCGCTTTTTGACAGCTCGAAATTTAAATGAAAATAATGGCTTAACCATCCAACTAACATGAAAATTGAATAACCGAATTTGCAGAGGAGAAAATTCTCTACAACTTTGCTCTCTTGTGTTTTTCTCATATCTCTTATCGTCTGAGAGATATTTGTAAAAATGACAGCGAGTTGACACCTTCCCTTGATTTTACGAAAACCATGTGTTCGGAGATGTCACGTGAAATTCTTCGACCAGAACTCTCTCTGCCGTACGCCATCTTGCTTTGCGTATTTGATGATTTTCTTATTATAGATTACGAGTTGTCATTTCAAAGCAGTGGTGCACTGAGGAATTTAAAAAACGCGTCGTGCTTCGTTCGATAAATGATAATCTAGTGTACAAAAATGCCATATTAGCATAAATTAACAAATGGCATCAATAGTGGGAGAATTAAAAGAAAATGTAATTGGTCGCCGTAGCGTAGTGGGCAGCACGTTCCATTGTAATTGTAAGACACGTGTTCAGTGGTTCGGAACTCGCCTCTAACAAACAATTTTATTTCGCCTTTTTCCTAAAAAGGTTTCGGGCACTGTTATTAATTAACTAGCGATATATTCTTCAATATTTAGAGTTATGCATATGTAAGAAAGCTCCCTCTAAAATGCGCATTTGTTCTATTTCGTGAACATGCCGTGAAATACGTAACAACGAATTGGAAAATGATCTTCTGAAGCATATGCTCGTAAACTGGGAGGATACTGTAATAATGAATTTTTTGAACAACGTGCTGATACTGGTAGTTTCAAATATACAGGAAGTCCTAGATATCTGTGCCAAATGTCGTTCTTTAATGAAACGGTAGGGAAGTGTATACATTGCAACAAATAACCTTGTTTATTTATTTCTAAACAATTATTCACCATTTATGGAATATATTGAAAGTCATTAATTAGAATCAATGCATCTATTAAAATGTTTGTCTTTGACATGTTTCCTACGGACGCTTTTAACGTACATTTTATTACATCTTCTATAATTTAGATGTGATTTTGTTCATATTACTTTTTTCTGCGCTAAAATAAAGAGCAAATATTCTGTTTCAAATGTGATTACGTTTTCTTTTACAGTTAAAATAACAAACAGAATAAGTTTGGTAATCCTGAATTCGACATAAATCTAGTACTTAATCTATATACAAAGTAACTACTATCATTATGTAATTTCCAACACTCATTGCATCAGTATCTCCCCAGTTTATGTAGTACAAATGATAAAGAAGTCTATGCTTACAATTCGTTCATATGTATTGCATGGCATATTCTCGAAACAGAACAAATGCACTTTTCAGAGGAAGCGCTGTTACCTTTGAACAACTCGTAATGTTGCAGAATATAGTTGCATTCACTTAATAAGAGTCTGTGAAAATCTCTTAGGAAGGAAGAGAAAGAAGAATTTGTCAATGGTGGTCTTCAGGGAGATCGATGCTTTGTGGTCATTTGTTCATATTTGTACTGGGTTGTTCGTTGAGAATTTTGCTCAGTTTTTTTATTACAGATGGCGTTGAACCCTCTTTCTCTCTTTTCATTGATCATTGGTTTGATCGGTACCTTGTGAACGTTGCTTTGTATTGTTCTGTTTTGATCGTTTCGTCGTTGACTCAGTTTTTGCGTTACAGAGGGCGTCGAGCTGCCATGTCGGCAACCCACTGACCGAGCGCGCTGAGCCACCGCGCCCTAGCAAGTTTGGAACCACCATTTAACATGTTCCTACATCACAAACTAATTAGTCACTCATTACGATACGGCGAACAGCTGCGAGAGTAATCCGTAATTCTCGTACCATCGATGGCAGGTGTTAACTCCTAACATGGAATTTATAGACATTACATTATAATTTATTGTCATAAGAATGACGTGTTTTTGATAATTTTCTGTGCGCCGTTGCTTTGAAATGACAACGCTTGAGTTATAATAAGAAAATAGTCAAATACAGAATACAATATCGCGTATGCAAAAGGGAGTTTCGGGCGAGGGATGTCACGTGTCTTATTTCCGAATACCAAATGTTCGCTGTCTTCCATCCAGGCTATAGGCACTCGTCCGAACGCCAAATCAGCCCTATATTCGTTCCAAGCTATAGTGATTCGTAATCAGTACAGGCAAAGAAAATAAACTCTGAGCCGGCAGCGGTGGCCGAGGGGACTGAGGCGCTTCAGTCACGGTCTGCACGGCCACTACGGTCGGGGGTTCGAATCTCCCCTCGAGCATGGATAGTTGTGCCGTCCTTAGTCTTAACTAGTTATAAGTAGTTTGTAAGCTTAGGGACTGAAGACCACGTAGTTAAGTCCCATAAGTTATACAAACATTTGAACAATAAACTCTGAAGAAACTACCAAGGCAACACTTTACACTTAGAACGTGTTTATTGCTAACACAAGTGTACACTCAGTACAGACTGCCTCCTGCTTGGAGCACTACTTTATACATAGAAATAATTTTCTGGAACTTTTAAGTACATCAAACATAAGAAACATTTATAACATTATAGAAATAGTAAATACAGAAAAATAATTTTTCTGCCTGTATCGGGATTTGAACTGGGGACCACAAGCACAGCGATCTGCGATGCCAACCTCTGCACTACACGTTCCGTCGGAGGAATCGTGGCAATATTTTAACGGAAAAAATTATCGAAAAATGTAGGCGAGATGTTAAAATAATAGTTTAAAAAGGTAAACGTTTAAAAAGGAGTATGTTTGTCAAAGCTAAATTCAAATATCAAATAATTTTGGCTGATTGTTTAAATACGGCCAGAGAGAATATTACGTGTTGGGTATATAGATATTATCACAATAATTACTCGTAATCGTATAATTTTTTTATTATTTACATTTTTATTATTTTTGTCCGAAATATTTACAAAAAATCATAAAACTACAAATCTAAAGTGGGCCGTAAAACACGTCAGTGTAGTTTTTTTTCACTCTCATACTCTTAAATTTTAGCTGTACTTCATTGTCTGATTAGAGCGACGTGGCTTTCAAGCATTACTTACTTCACCAAGTTTTCAATTAATTTGAGTGCGTTTGAAATGTAAGTACTCTATCTACTGGCTGCCGGGCAGACTAATTTTGTGCCACTGAATCACCTCTAGGTTGATTAACAGGCGAGTGTATTGGCGCGAGCGCGAGTATCGCTTCGTTGTTACTCTCACTGCTCACAGAGAGGCACTAGTCCATTCGAATGCACGTTGCGGAGTTCACAACTGTGTGGCTCCAATTGTACGCTCAACTGGCGTGCGGTTCTGGCGGTACATCAAAGGGGCGCTCTGTCATTCAGCGGCTGCCTGCGTATGAGCCGCTTACACCAAGTTCATTGCTGGATGGAGAGCGGATTCCACATGACAACGCATCGAATGCTCTTTAGCCACGTCCACTCATTCCCATTGTCAATTCCTCGACGTATCTACGTCTATTATTTTTGTCGTTAATGGCCCAAAAGCCACAAAAATTGTCTCCATGCGATAATTTTTTCACGTCAGTTACTGATGCTTGGATTTTAATTAATTTTGGCCCACTTCCTAAGCAATTATCACTATTAATGGAATATGTTGAAAGTCTTTATAAGAATCATTGGTTCTAGCAAAATGTTTGTCTTTGTCATGGTTTCTGTGGCCGCTTTTAACGTAAATTGTATTACCTTTTTCGTACTCAAGATATGAGTTTGTTCATCCTGCTTTGTTCTGCGCTAAAATAAAGAAAAAATATTCTGTATCAAACCATAACTACGATTTCTTTTACAGCTAAAATAAAAAGCGGAATAAGTGTGGCAGAACAGAATTCCACAATGTTCTAGTACGTAATATATATACAAAGTTACTGTTATCATTACGTCGCTTACATCAATCATCGTAAAAGCATCTCCCCAGTTAGTGTACACGTGATAAAGAAGGCTACGTTTGCAATTCTTTGGTATGTATTTTATGATATGTTCACAAAATAGAAGAAGTGCACGTTTCAGAGAAAAAGGAAGGAAGGGTTTAAAGCCCTGTCGACAGCTTGGTCATTAGAGACGGAGCTAACGCTCGGAGTATTCGGATGAGGAGAGGGAAGGAAATCGGAGGTGCCCTTTGAAAGGAAACATCCCGGCATTTTCCTTGAGTGATTTAGGAAAAATCACGGAAAACCTAAATGTGGATGGCCAGAAGTGGATTTGAACTACCGTCCTCCCGATTACGAGTACAGAGCGTTACCACTGCGCCACCTCGCTCAGTTTTTCAGAGAAAGCGCTGTTACCTTTGAAGAACTCGGAATCTTGCAGAATACAGTTTCTTTCAGTTAACAAGAGTGTGCGAAAACGTTTCAGGCAGCGAGAGGAAAAAATTGTCAGTGCTGGTTGCATTTCAATTTTTCTGTCTTCGGGGAGATCGATTGTTTGTTATTACAGATGGCATTGAACCCTATTTCTTTTTCTCTCTTTTCGTTGGTTCTTCTGTTTGATCGGTACTTTGTGGACGTTGGTTTGTTTTGTTCTGTTTTGATCGTTTCGTCGTTGACACAGTTTTTTGGTTACAGATAGCTACCATACCGGCAACCCTCTGACCGAGCGCGCTGAGCCACAGCGACCTATCAAGTTTGGAACCACCGTCTAACATGTTCGTACATCACAAACTAATTCGTTGCCCATTGCGCTACGGCGAACAGCTGAGAAAGTAATCAGTAATTCTCGTACCATCGATGGAAGGTTTTATCTGCTAACATGGCATTTTAGACATTAGATTATAATTCATTGTCCTAAGAACGACTTTGTTTTGCCATTGTTTTGAAATGACAACGCTTGAGACATAATGAAAAATGATAAAACGTAGAAAGCAAGATAGCATATGTAAAGAGTTTCGTGCGAGGGATGTAATGTGACTGGTTTCCGGACGCCAAAAGTACGCTATGCTCCATCCAGGCTATAGTCACTCGTCCGAACGCCCAAATGTGCTCTACATTCCTTCCAGGCTATAATGATTCATAACCAGTATAGGCAAAGAAAATAAACTTAGAACAGACTAGTAAGGTGATAATATTTAACGCAAAAAGATAATGAAAATGTGCGAGAGATATTAAAATAATATTTTAAAGAGGTTTAAGGTAAAAGAGAATGTATTTGACGAAGCTGAACTCAAATATCAAATAATTTTGGCTGTTTGTTAAAATACGGCCAGAAAGAATATTACGTGTTGGGTGCATAGATATTATCACAAAAGTAGATTCGTAATCGGTAATAATACAAGGAAATCTAAGGTGGGCCGTAAAACACGTCAGTGCGAATTTTTATTTTAGTTCCATATATTACAAAAGATTTTCGTGTGGAACTGCGTGCTTCAGTAGTTAACTTTTTGCCAATTCTGGCAGCTAGTTCTGACTTCAAAACGAAGTCACCACTCAAACTGCTAAGTAATGCTAATCAAAAGACGAGGAAGTAAAGTTTTTCTTTATTCCATAATAACATGTGTGTAGCTATTTTAGCCGTCCGCGGTGGACGAGAGGCTCAAAATGTTTCAAATGTTTGTATAGCTTATGGGACTCAATTACGGGGTCATCAGTCCCTAAACTTACAAACTACTTATCAACTAGCTTATCTTAAGGACGGCACAAATATCTATGCCCGAGGGGTGATTCGAACTACTAAACTACTAAAAAACATGTTACGTCACCAGATTTAAATTAGTTGCGGAAGTACAGTAGAAATTTTTACAATTTCAGATTATACAAATGTACCCTTTAAAGTGGAATAATCTCCAGTAAACCAAAATGAATTTCTGTTTTCGATTCTAAAAGGTTACTTTCCTCGAAATTCTCATATTTAAGAGAGAAGAAATTACTTTGTCCAACTACGGTCGGGGGTTCGAATCCCCCTTCGGGCATGGATATTTGTGCCGTCCTTAGTATTAGCTAGTTCATAATTAGTTTGTAAGTTTATGGACTAATGACCCCGTAGTTAAGTCCCATAAGCTCTACAAACATTTGAACATTTGTAGCTATTTTATCATTTAAAGAACTACGTTATAATGTACGTATGCTGCTCTTAGAGATGATGAGTGCATTGCAGACCAGAACTGGAGTCTTAAGATCATATGCACGTTGAGTTCACTTTATTACATATTATGTTAATTCCATTATATTCCATTATTCCATTATATTCCATTATACAATTTCCAAGTCTGATCCTCGTTGTAAAGAGATTGCCTCCTTAAAATTTGTCAACATTCTATAGTCTGGAACATCTTTGCATAAACATTTTTCTCCAATTACTGAAAGATTTATTTCTACGTAACGTGTTGAGAGTGGATAGCCTTTTTCATAGTCATATATGTAATGTATTCTCCAAAATAAACTCTCTTCGTAGATTTAACTATAATCTGAGGAATGCATGTGACAACGACAGGGAAATAAATTCCAGACGGCTCCTACCGTCGAACTGTTGGATGTAAGAGGAATACTTCGCACATCTAGGAGACACTGACACATGGCACTACTTTTCATTATAAATAATAAGTCTCTGTAAACATAGGGCAGTACATTCTGTCAATCATTTAGTTCGCCAATTTATTTTCTCGGAAGTTCTATCAACATACAAATAGATGGATAATTGCATTTTTGAAATCAATATTTTCCGATCAGCATTTCCACATATGTGCGGCGTTGTTCACAGTTTTGGTGGCATTTCACTCAGACTAGTAACATTATATTTGATCCACACACATCCAGGATTTCAGACTGTCTGTTCGAGGTTTTGACCGCAAGCCTCGCAGTAGTTCAACATCTTTCATCTTTCGAATAAGTTTCTAGTTACAGGAGCATTACCCACCTACGCTGTGATGCAACTGTTGTCCTAACAGCAGCCGAACTGTCTATTCAGGAGACTGGGATAATGGGCTCCTTTAGTTTCGCAAGGTTCCTAGCACAATGGCATCTCTGAAATACTGAAGTATTCACCAGTGACGGAGAAAATTCCAGGGAATGTGATTGGGTGGTATATATAAGTTCCATGCCCACTGCTGTAGATTAAAGAAAGTCATTTACCAGAAATAGATGTCACAAATAAATATTGTGATAAGACAAATATTGTCCACTTCTGTAGCACAATGCTTCAGCTAGTGTACGTAGAATGAATTCGACGATTACCTGATAGCTTTTCGGTGCTATGTGGCACTAAACACAGATATCGAGAAACAATATTTTCATAACCTACAAAACAAAAGATCAATTGTAATCTATACTACAGTAAACTGGTATTTGCATAGCGATACTTGTTCCAATTTATTGACAAACAGAACGCAACAAAACAATTTTGTTGGCTGCAAAGTGAACCTAAACTGACCGTTTTTTAAAGTAAGCCCATGTGTAGAACCTCACTCAACAAACAGTTGTATGATGCGTTCAGTCTACAAGGCATGCTGCCTATGAGTTCACTTAACCACTGTTGCTATAATTTATTCTGTTCTTCAAAGGAAATCCTGCAGAGCTCGCGTATATTCCAAGGTTGTGCAGGACTTGCTCGCACAGCTGTTCCCTAGCACGTTCCATTATATCCATATTAGGAGAAGATGCAGGCCAATATCTTACACTGACCACTACGCCACTGGGACGCAGTGAGCACTAAGACTGTACGGACTAGCCTCGCCCTCCTACCGGCAGAGGCAAATTGTCAACTTATCCACATACCAGTGCCTACTTTCAACAATACTCGTGGCATTTCGCTGATTCCTGTAAGATTCGGGACTTCAGAGCGCCCGTACTGAGGAAAGGACCATTAACCCTCTTATATTCTTACGGGAATCGGTGAAATACCGGAAGTAATACCTGGAGGTTTGTAATAGCACTACGTTAGTGATGTGATAATATGTTGAAAATTTGCTTCTGGCGGGAAGAGTGCGAAATTTCCGTAGTATAAAAATGGCGCATTTTCGACCTACACAACATTAGTAATTTCGGTTTCGTACTGGCATCAGCTATCCAGGGTTAAAATGTCGTGACATAAAGTGTTTTTTTTTTTTTTTTTTTTTTTTTTTTTTTTTTTTTAAGGCTGAGTTCCACCTAGTGTTCTAAAATAAACTTGATACGTCACACAAGATCGATACGTGGCAATATCATATGATATCACAGTCTTTACGAAGTCTTGATTAATCAGTATATGTGAGGTATGCGTTGAAAATTACTTGTATATACGTCACACAAGATCGATACGTGGCAATATCATATGATATCACAGTCTTTACGAAGTATTGATTAATCAGTATATGTGAGGTATGCGTTGAAAATTACTTGTATTTCATAACAAAGGATCACCTCAACAACGTTAGTGGTGCTACCTGGTGAAACAATATATCACTATTTTCGATGAATTCAGAACGGAGTTCATCTCAGTTCACAGATTGTGTCTTGTTGTCGAAGATGCAGCATTATTCACAGCACCGCATTTGTAGCGATCTGTATTAGGATCAACTTATCCCAAATTTGATCGAATGCAAAGGAAAAAATTCGCAGTTACGACCTCTAACAATAAAGTACGGCGAATAATCCCGAAACATTAAAGTCGATGAACTATAGTTACCTTATTGTCTTTCGATGTAGACACCTCCCATAACTATGCACCGCTGAGCTCCGCAATACATGTCCTGTAATCTTTGCACGAAGTCTTACTTTGGGATAGTGTTCAAAAACCCTGTAACGTTTCGTTAGATGTCAAGAATACCATCAAATCTCTTTACTTTCTAAGCGAGTTTGAGTCTAGAGAATAGGAAGAAGTCTGGAGAATTGAAATCCTGCGAGGATTGTGGATGTTCAAATATTTGTAAATCTATGGGACTTAACTGCTACGGTTATCAGTCCCTAGGTTTACAAAGTACTTAACAAATGTTCAAATGTTTGTAGAGCTTATGGGACTTGATTACGGAGTCATCAGTCCCTAAACTTACAAACTACTTATGAACAACCTAATACTAAGAACGGCACAAACACCCATGCCCGAGGGGGGATTCGAAACTCCGACCGTAGTGGCCGTGCAGACTGTGACTGGCGCGCTGCAGAACGCTCGGCCACCGCGGCCGGCAACTACTTAAATTTACCTAAACTAACTTAAAGACAACACTCTCTCTCTCTCTCTCTCTCTCTCTCTCTCTCTCTCTCTCTCTCTCTCTCTCTCTCTCTCTCTCTCTCACACACACACACACACACAAACGAATGCCCCAAGGGGGACTCGAACCTCTGACGGGGAGCATCCGCGCGATCCGCTGCAAGGCACCATAAAGTGCTACACTAGTCCACCGCGGCCTGAAAATATTATTGTACATAACATAGACATGATAAAATACGCTTTAACTTCTTTTAAGAATATTTTGTGAATTTAGTAACAAACTACTCGTTTTCAGAGTATTAGAAACTTACTGCCGCGTATGCCTATTAACGGCAAAGTACTGTTACGCAGATATCGAAGAATAATTGAAAAACTTTCAGTCAGAACGTTTTTAACGAATCCCGAAACCAATCAGCCTGCTGGCACACAGTAAATTAAATCCCACTGCTCTGTGATTTAATTCAGCGTCGGCCAATCTCAATAGCTTAATAGAAAACAATCACAGCTTTTCACGAAAAAAGTGTGTAACAATCACGTGATATTTCTGTAGGTTTGATGAAGCGCTTCTGAAATAATCGGAATAAATTGCTTGATTGGCAACAGAAGCTATTAAATGAAAGGGTTAAAAATGTTACTAATCGACTTCTCACTTAGTCTATGGTTTTCCGCTCACTATTTCTCAAGGTGAGTAAAAGAGAAATGTTTGAGTACATAGAGCTAAATGAAGAAGCTGGGTAACTGGAATAGCAAAGAAAATCGCATGTCGCTAGAATTACGTGTGGGATGTAAGATGTGGATGTGATCGACTTTAAGAAATATCCTAGTGATCATGAAATACGTAGGTTAAATTGAGTACACATTTTATGGAGGTCTTTGCCATTGTTTTTCTGGACTATATATTTAGATTTTTATAATTCCGTTAAGTGACTCTCACCGTCGTTTATCGGAGGTTATCTAATGGAGAGTCTGTTTTCTTTCTGTCCCTTACTTCTTCTCTATTCAAGGAAGTACATCACTGCGTTATACAAAGCACGTTATGTCATCTTGTCTCTAAGCTACGATTAGTGCTTGTTCTTCATGTATTACGTGTCTGTGTAGAACAGGAATTTTGGTCTTCGCTACACACAGACAGAAGTCGAATGGAATGGAATGGAAGCTCGTTTCATATGTAAACGTTAGTTCAAAGATTTTTAAGGCCTTCTATTCGACGTTGTCGCTGCCTCATCGGGCGAAGTGTGTAATTGGAGTATAGCGACAAAAGACGCTCTTTCGTTAAGGAAATACGGTGCTCTGAACAGTCAAAGAAGAGTCGAGCTCGTATCCAGACTTCCCTAGTGGACAGCACTTCGATGAAAAACACATCTCCAAGCGGCTGGAATGGTAAACCTCAATGCTAATGCACAGGCGCGCACTTGTGTTAGGAGGTTGCGAGTAATCACTTACTGCCGGATTTTATTGGGAAATTCCTGTCTTTCGTAGATTATTTCTTCGCCTGTTTAGGGATCAACATTTTTTCTAACAGCGATGGATCCAGTAACTAAGATACTCAATATATTTCTCTTGAGCCGAAATAATTAAAGTTCACATCCCTTCCTCTGTAATTTTTTTTTTTTTTTTTTAGATAATTCCAACGTAAAGAAGTTTTTCATTGTCTTTCGGCATTAATCTGTGAGTTTTCTTCTGCCTATTTGACCATTACCATTACGGAAGAGTGTCTAAATTCAAAGATCAGTAGTTAGTGTTGTATTGTTCTCAGTAAGTCCCGCAGTTATCTAATCTGCTCCTAACCCTCAGAGGCATTACTACACAGAACACTCTGTAAGAGAAGTTATTCGTGATCCGTTCCAGGGTTGTGAGGTACGTAATGTCTAAGAAATTCCTATTACTGTATAGTGCAGGCGCATTACATAGTAATGTACATTTGTATATTTTTTTCTCTTCTTTCAGTCATCATTTTTCTTAATTCTAGTTTAAAATTATTACTTGTTTTGTTTGGTGTAAGCAATGAAAGTACGAGTTATCGTCTCTACAAAGCCGTCCTGTACTAAGCGCTACCCTTGCACTTAATCCATGTCCTTAATTCACTTATTTCGGGCCACGTTTCTTCCAGGCCAAATTCCTGACGGTACTGCCACTGCACTTTCGGAGAACGATACTAATAACGTTGCAAGGTTATATTATTATTCATAAATCGAGAGAAACTAAGGAATAGGCCCATGAAATTTTAATGAATTAGTGAGCTCACGACCAATTGAAGTTATCGATGTACAGTCGATGACAGAATTCGCGAGACCACTCGCCTGTCAGTTATGCAGAAGTGCAAAGCTTTACTGTCTGTTGCCGAGAATAACCCACTAGGAGGCACAGGGGTACCAACATGCTGTCAGTGAGACGAGTACGTAGTGTATCTGAAAACAAAAGGTGAGATGCCAATTAGACTGAATTTACGAGTTAACAAAAAAGGATTTTACGGGATAACAATTGAACAAAAGGGTGAATTTTCGTCTGTCAACATGTGGAAGAAAAAGAGGTGTCAATGAGCACCTAGGCAAGTAGCAACACGTCTCTTTGCGAAGCGCGCTTTCTTCTTCGACATGAACCGCGCCTCGGAAAAGAATTTTCAAACTACAGTGCTTTGCAATTTCATTTTTAATTTATCTATTCCTGTTATCGTCGTTTCAGTGAATGAAGACAGCAATAGTAAATTATATGCAGCAGTTTATACTTTTTTTCTTTACTGTAATTTTGAAACCGATGTACAAAACAGGCAGGCGGCAGCAGCCTCATACACTGCTCTTTAGCTGCGAGTTTTAAAACATAATGGACATGAAGAATAAAATTATTAATACAGGAGTATAAAATTGTGACATATTAAAACTTGATCATTAGTGCAGGCAAATTTTCAGACATTTGTGACACATTTGCATGGAGAAGGTAATGACATCAGATGGATTTCCGTAAATTAGACTATTAGAAGCGAATTATTCACAGTACCTAAACGTTTCTGTAACATTGATCACACCGAATCGAGGAGACCGACGTCTGATGGGCGCTACAACGGCTCGTTCGTTGACGGGACATCCACTGTTACGAATCGCTAGGGGCCACAGCACACCCGCCGTGGGATTGCTCCCGACCACCGGTTCTGGCAAGCGCTACTGTCCAGACGTCGTGTCGGCTGGCGGTTTTCTAGAGAGTGTGTGTGTCATTGTAAATGCCTTCTCCAACGCATCTGCAGCTAATTGATTCAAAGACGGTATCTTGTCAAATGTTTAATTCATATAATAGCGTATTCGGGTCTGATACTAACACACAGGATTGTTTGAAATACAAACTCGAAGTGTAGCGTTTTGCTGAAAGTATTGCTATTTATTACGACCAACTGACAAAATGTTTGTGAATGTATCGGACCAAACTGCGTGCTCATCAGCCCGTAGCTTACAAACTACTTAAACCTAGGTAAACTAACCTAAGGACACCACACACACCCATGCCCCAGGGAGGACTCGAACCTCCACGGCGAGCAACCGCACGCTCCGCAGAGAGACGCTTCATACCGCTCGGCTACTCCAGTGCGGCACCAAGTGACATACTATTGGTCAACAATAACAAAGGGTGACAGCTCGAGTATTGCCCCCTTCACATGTATCTTGCATTTGTAAAATGTTCAAATGTTTGTTAAGCTTATGGGACTTAACTGCGAGGTCATCAGTCCCTAAACTTACAAACAACTTATAAACTAACTTATACTAAAGACAGCACAGACATCCATGCCCGAGGGGGTTTCGAATCCGCCATAGGGAACGGCCTCGCTCATCGGAGCATAGAGCCTCAATGCGCTCGGCCACTCCGCCGCGGCTTGCATTTCTATTTCTTCTCCTTACAGTTTCTCATCACAAGAACAAATGCAACTAACATTTGAATAAATAAAGAGGATTGCAAGGGTTAAGACGAAATTGTTGCTGTCATTCACTCCTGTTCCATAACATTGAAAAAAATTAGCAGAAAACAACGTTTTGTGTGTAATTAACATTAATCATGAATTTAATTGAATCGACAGCCTTTAAATTTGTGTGATTTATAGTGTAGCTGAAATTTAACGGTGTCCTGACGGCCGAAGTAGAGAAGATATAAAATGTAGAGTAGAAATGACAAGAAAATCATTCCTGCAGAAGAGAAAGTTTTTGACATCAAATATAAATTTAAATTTCATGAAGCCTTTTCTGAAGGTGTTTGTGTGGAGTGTAGCCTTGTATGGGAGTGAGACGTGGACAATAAATAGTGCAGACAAGAAGAGAATTAAAGCTTTCGAAATGTGCTGCCACAGAAGAATGCTGAAGATTAGATGGGTAGACGTTGCAACTACTGAGGAGGCACTGAATGGAATTGGGGAAAATAGAAAATTGTGGCATTACTTGACTTAAAGATGAGATCGGTTGACAGGACATTTTCTGATTCATCAGGGGATAAATAATTTAGTATTGAAAGGAAATGCTGAGGGTAAAATCCGTAGAGGGAGGCCAAGAAGTGCATATAGTAAGCAGATTCAAATGTCAGATGTAGGTTGCAGTAGTTATTCAGAAATGATGACTCTTTCGCAGGATAGAGTAGGGGTGGAGAGCTGCATCAAACCATTCTACGGACTGAAGACCACAACAAAAACCTTAACCTTTTAGTACTCATGTAGAGGACCGTACTCTTTTTATTGTTTAAAGTCAAATACATTCTTTGGCACCACGCAGTTGTCTAAGACATTTTGAATTGTTTTTGATCTCCTATTGAGCGTAGCAGGCGGCAAATGACAGCATCATCTATCAGCTAATAATATGAGAGGACTGTTCATATTGTCTCCTAGATCGGTTTTATAGATCAGGAACAGCATGCTGCTTATAGCACTTCCTTGAGGCCGCGGCGGAGCGCATTGAGGCGCTATGTTACGATGCGCGAGGCCGTTTAGACAATAAATATTATCCCGTAATTCGCGTGATGTTCATATCAATAAATATCTTGTACTACAAAGTTTTTAAAGTAGCAAGTGTTCTTCCTCTGAGTTCATGCCATATCCGTAGCAAATATCAACGTGATCAGTTGAGCGTTTTAGTTGTGCAAAGGTGCCAAACGGCTTTACCTTTGCATTATTAGAAGGGAATTAGTAAGTATAGATTACTATATAAATATGAATTTAACAGTTAGAGGATCGTGTAAGCATTGTATTGTAGCTGTTAGCCGCGGCTGCGATCGCATATCAGTAAAATGAAAGCCGCGGTGGAGTAGGCGAGCGGTCTAAAGCATCTCGCTGCGGAGCGCGCGGGTGCTCGCCGTGGAGGTTCGAGTCCTCCCTGGGGCATGGGTGTCTGTGTTGTCCTTAGGTTAGTTTACCTAGGTTTAAGTAGTTTGTAAGCTACGGACTGATGTCCACGCAGTTTGGTCCGATAGATCTACAAACATTTGGACATTTTTAGTGAAATGAAATAAAATGGCTTCGCAATATTCGGCCGCTTAATGCAAGTCAAATTCGACGCCACTTCAGCGACTTGCGCGTTGATGATGATAAAATGATGACGATATCATCTCACATATCAAGTTGTTAGCAGAAAATAAATGACCCAGTGGGAACTGAACCAGGGACCTTTTCTTGTATAGCCCTCAACACTAACCATATATCCACAAGACACTCGATCGTCATTTGCTGCAGTTTCAGTTCTAATAGAAAATATGTCGTGTCAGAAGCTGTTGACGCTGAGCTGTTCCATAATTCGAGTTATATACTTAATAATAATGTTTTCGTGTGGCATTCCACGACTTGCATGTCTCTAACCTAGCCCAGGTATCCAACCGGGAAAAGGGGACCTACCATTGAATATGGAATACGAACCACATGTCGTTTCTCGCGACACCTCACTTCGTTGAGAGGTGAAGGCTAGGTTAAAACGTAAACTGAAGAATCATCGGTCCGACCAAGTTCCGTACCTGATAACTCTTAGTGTGCAGTTGAGCTCTATACCGCGAGAACATCACGCCTGACTTAAATTATATACTTCTGATATCTTCGGTTAAACATTTTCTAAACTAGCCTATGCTCTACTTCGATATTCAAGTTATCTCCATACCCAATTTCATCAAAATCGGTTGGGCGTTTTAAAAGGAAGGAAGCTTAGTGCTTAACGTCCCGTCGACAACGTTGTCATCAGAGACGGAGATTACGCTCTGAGTTTTTGGGTAAAGATGGGGAAGGAATTCGGTCGTGCCCTTTCAAAGGAACCATCCCGGCATTTGCCTGGAGTGATTTAGGGAAAACACGGAAAACCTAAATCTGGATGGACGGAGGTATATTTGAACCACCCTCGTTCCGAATGCGAGTCCAGTGTGTTATCACTGCACCACCTCGCTCGGTCTGGACGACTTAGTCGTCAAAGCGTAACATAATTATTTTATCATTTATAAAATTAGTATGGATGTCTGCTGAATTTTATTTTTAATTTGCATATCCATTATTTTTAGAGAAGTGATGAATATAGAAACTGAGTACTTCTTCTCCTGATAAATAATATTATCCTGTTTAATTTCTTTGTCAGGTAATATTTTATAGCTTTTCCTCAAATGAAATGAAATGTATACTTCTTCACAAAAAAATAAATTAAAAAGTCTTCTGAAAGTACTATGTTTGGTTGTGTGGCCATCTTCCGCAGCAGCTGTTAAAATTGATTATAAGAGTTAATTCGTTTTATGCTGACTGTAATAAAGAGATTTGTTTTACACCAGACGCGTTTCGCTTTTTATTTTAAAAGCATCTTCTGTCGTCTGTAAATGATACAAAATGTTTGTACAGTTTGTTTTCGGCACATAGATTAAAAACAGTTATTAAACAACTTTGTGCACTTTAGGCCTATGTGTTTTTAACTTGATATTTGGTCTACTCACGGTGTTGTTCTCTTCTTTACATCTCACTGCTATTTCTCCGTCTTGTTGACTGGAGTTGGTTTCTTTATGGCCAACAAGACGGAGAAACAACAGTGAGATGTAAAGAAGAGAACAACACCGTGAGTAGACCAAATATCAAGTTAAAACACATAGGCCTAACGTACACAATTTTTTTAATAACTGTTTTTAATCTATGTACCGAAAACAAACTGTACAAACATTTTGTATCATTTACAGACCACAGAAGACGCTTTTAAAATAAAAAGCGAAACGCGTCTGGTGTGAAACAAATCTCTTTATTGAAGTCAGCATAAAACGGATTACCTCTTATAATCAATCTTCTGAAAGTAATTTCTACAGAGGAGAAGAAAACTCCTTTGTTGATGCTGCTTAATATCGCGTATAGCCGCCTTCTCCTTCCACAACGGCTTTAAGTCTGTTTGGAATAGAGTCCACAACTCCAGCCACATAACTTAGACATTCAAGTAACTCGTTCCAAGCATCATTAATCGCATCGGAAAGTTGTCGGCGAGTAGACGGCGAGAGTTCATCAAGGCGGGCTTCTCTGTGAGAAACAGACAATGTCTCATTCACAGCAACGCTTATGGATCTCACTCCACCTTGCCTGAGACGACTATTTGTAGTTCTGCTGTTAATAGTGAAGATCAGAGCTTGCTGAATTAGTCGTATGTTGAAGAACAGATGATGTTCACTGAAGCGACGTAGTCGACGATCCTGAGCAGCCGTTGTTTTGCAAAGAGCACCAGAATGAGGCCGTTTGTTCATATTACCTTCCTCTTCCTTACGTCGAATCCACCCGGCAACAGTCCATTTGTGGATGCCTATACTCCTTGAAATATAGCCACTGGATAGCCTTCTTCATATAGAGCTACTATAACATCCTTGTCTGCCTCAGCCAAATGCGACATCTTGCGTTGACTGAAGCTCCGTTACATTTAATATCCGCTGCGAAGGCGCCGGTAGCAGGAAATAGACTGACAAAGTCAGCGCTCAGTCACGTGGGCCCAATTCTACCTCTCCACACACAAAGCTTACTGGTGATGCACTATCGCGGGAATCAGTAACAGCAACGAGAATGCTAAAACCTCTGCGCTCCCTTCGCCTAATGAAGCAACTTATACTCCATAGCTTTGATTTCATTTCGGTTTGCGCTGGTAGTTAAAGTTTAATAACATCTCGACGGCAAAAATTAGATTCGAACGCAAAATAAACATTAAATGAAATAAAATTCCTTAGTTTACGAGTGATTTCCTTACTTAAAACCATCCTTTGGCAAAAACTGAATTACTGTGAGGCTGAGGCTATTCCGCTCTTTGCGGGCACTACACATGCGGCACTTATAACGGGAGGGTCTTTCTCGTCATCACCGATTTCAGTCTTATTTGGTGGGTCTTAGGCCAGAATGACACAACCACATTTGGAGCTTGGCTGGGAATTCCTGCTGGATAGGGTAAATATTCAAGTCTTAAATGAAACTAAGTCTTTGGTTACGAAGTGAAAGGTATTTTCCATATTTCCACTTCTGCCGTATGTCAAATCTACAGATATATCTGGCTCTATAGTAGTGAACTTTGGAGCTGAATCATTCACATTATGCAGTATGTAGGTGGTTCACTTACATATTACTGGCTTGGACCGAAAAGTAGGCTACGAAAGTTGCAACTCCAGATGGCCAAGCTTTTAGAAAAAAATAGCAATTTTAGTTTTATTAACTGGGTCGAGCTCGGTCTTAGATGTTTACATTAAAATTAATCGCAGGCAGCGGTTGGCGTAGTGGTAAGAGTGTGGAACAGCCCGCGAAAGGTCGTTGGTTGGAGTCCGGCTAGCGGAATTGATATTTTTCTGCGTTACCTACACTGTAAATAAATTTGGATGAGGAATTCCGCCTTATTCAAGATGCCGTTTCACAGTTTTCCAGTCACCCAAACTCGTTTCGACAGTTTATGTGATATCTTTAGTGAGCTTTATATTGAATATCTTTCTCACATAGCGCTATTAGTTATTCATGGTGGTTTCTTTTTATCTACCATTATAAAGCTTGTGATTGTTTTGTGCTGTTGTAGTCAGTCATGTTTCCTTATTTTTGGCATGTTATAGCAAAACAAAGAAGGGCTGCGACACGAGATAACAATTACTGCTGAATAACGTCTGTGTTTTCTGTGCTTGGCCTAAGTGGCTGCGTAATCCCAACAGGAAGGACGAGCAGAGGTAAGAAGTATAAGAGTCGACAAAAACGAGTGCACGATAGTGCGATTCGGAAGCGGGTATTTAGGGTGAGACACTTAACCCTTTCATTCCCTCGTTATGAATTCAGCTTTGAAAAAATTAAAATTCGGTGTTTCCTGTAGTAATACAATGCACTAAACATCAAAATATGTGTTTCAAAATGGGGAAATAATACCCACTGACTGTGCAATCGTTAACATCGTAGGAAACTTGCGTAGAGATGTGTACTTTTTTATTCTTTATTCGTTATTTTATTCCCGGATGGGCAGGCTGGCAGCAGCCTACTACGCCACTCCTCAGCCACAAAGTTACAAAATGTAGACAAGAAGATAAAAAAAACATAGAAACTGGAGACAATAAATGCAGAATTTGAAATACAAAGGTGATAAAATTGGCGCCTAAAACACAAAATACAGGCCTTAAAAGACACATATATTCAGTGTTAAAACTGCCGATGGAGCTAAAAACATATTGAAGTTAGACAGATAACGGCCATGAGCACGGAGACACTGATAAAAGCACACGGCAACAGACTGTTCTGCCTGTCCGGCGGTTCCTAAAATCTTAAAATCACATAGCGCCAGACGCTGCCCTATTCGCCTCGCTGAGTGCAGTCGCCTCCTCTCTACTCACGTCGTGACTGCGTTTCCGGCTGTGTTGCGCCTTACCGCTATCTGCTGGCCCGCGCACCGACGTAAAGTAATCCAGTGGCCGCGCACTACACGAGACCGGCACTGTTATAACGTGGCACTGAAACCCCGCATGGGATATGGGAGGGAGAAGAGGGGCAGAGGGGCGAGACAGTAAGGGGTTGGGGAGGGGGGAGTCTAGGCGGGAGAATGTAAGCACTCCTTGGGAATGGAAGAGGAAAGGAGAGCCAAGCGAGAGAGGGAGATCAGGGGAGGGGAAGGGGAGGGGACACTAATATACTGGGAAGGATTAAGGTTAATAGAAAGGATAGTCGTCGGAACCGAGGGCGTCATCTGACAGAGGAAGCTGACGTAAGTTACCTCAGAGAGGATGTGGAGAGTATAGAGGTGGAGGGAGGGAGGGATTATTTGGTAACGTTATGGCAGAGGCCCAGGATTCAATAGGAGAAACAAGAGGGTGTTGGGTCTCCATCTTTCAGGAGACAAAGAGGTTGTGGATATGCTCCAGGAATTGGAGGAGGTGTGGTTAAAGGAATGAGGTGATATAGGATCAGCCTGTGGGAGGGTAGGCGGATGTGCTGAGGTGGAGGGTATGGCACTCAAGGATCTGGAGGGATTGGTAGTGAGCAGGAGGAGCGAAGGCACAAGCGTGATGTAAATAATGTAAGACAGGACACATGAAGGAACCGTACGTGTATAGATGGTGGAAGGTTTGAGTCCCCATGTTGGGCGGGACTGGAGCTTGAGCAGCTTAAGGCAGGAAAGAGCTTTCTGATGGGCTGTTTGAAGGTGAGGTTATCAGGAAGGGGTAACGTTATGGGAGAAGGTCAAGTGGGAGTGGTTGCAGGAAAAGGTGCCAACTGTTTCAAGCTGAAACACAGAGTGGTCCGATAGGGCAATCTGGTGGAGGGTATAGCGATGTTCGAAGGGGTGATTCTTTTGGAGAACCATGGTGACAAATTGGATGACATCCTCCACAATAGGAGGGGGGCAGAGGAATTTGGGTGAATGGGAGGATTGATAGGGTGGACAGGGGCTGTCAGCTCAGGATTAATGGGAATGAGGTGAGCTTGAAATTTATGGGAGTAGGTGGGGTTGGGGCTGACGCAGGTGTTGTAGTTGGGAATGGAGGCGTGGTTAGTACAGTGCTTCAGAAAGTGTGCCAACTTACAGTGGGGGTTAGGATTAGGGGAGGGGAAGTGGGAGGGATGCATCTTGTAATGGTGTTTGCATATGATTTCCCCCTCAGTGAGAAAGCGCTCGATGGAGGATTTGGAGTCCATGATGTTCTGCATCAGGAAGGAGGGACAAGAGGCAAAGATGTTTCAAAATGTTTGTATAGCTTATGGGTCGTAACTACGGGGTCATCAGTCCCTAAACGTACAAACTACATATGAACTAACTTACACTAAGGACGGCACAAATATGCATGCCCAAAGGGGATTCGAACCCCCGACCGTAGTGGCCGTGCAGACCGTGACTGGAGCGCCTCAGTCCCCTCAGCCACCACGTCCGGCAGGACAAGAGGCACTTTGGATGCATTTGGCGGAGTGGATCGATCACGGTGGTGAGGATGGGTGGACGTCAGGGTGGCTGAAGTTGAGGACGAGAAGGAGAGGTGATGTATGGGGTATGGGTGGCATTTGGCCCAAGGGCGCCCAGGGGGAGGTGCTGAATGAGATCTATGTGGAAGGTGGTGGAGGGGATCTTAAGAAGAATGGAGTCCTTATGGGGATCAGTACTTGTGTACTTCTAGTGACAGGGTACAGTTTTCCAGGAATTTAGGATCTGGGTGGGACAGGAGAGAGGTATACATTTGGGGTGTGGAGGTGAGCGTGGGGAGAGGGGTTGTGTCCATAAGGATTGTGGGGTGGGGAGGAGGAACAGAGGTTGTACTAGAGTCAGCATTTTTGGAGGCGCCTTGGGAGGGATCCGCATTGGAGAGTTTGGTGGCAGCCTTCTTGGGGGCGAGGGAAGTGGAGAGTGTGGAGAGAATGGGTGTGGGGACGGTTTGTAGGGGGATTTGGCGAGGAGCGGGACCAGATTGCGGTGGATGTTGGTGCTCTGGGCAGGGTGATAGTAGTGATTCGGCCACCATGGCACGACGATAATGAATTTTGGCGGAGACAGATGAGGGAATTCCTGAGAGAAGGTTATAGAGAGAGTAGGAGGGAATGGGGGGGGAGGGGGATAGCTGAGAGGGAGGGGCAGGGAACAGATGATGGGCGACGGTTTTTGGGGAGTAGGGGGCGGTGGTAGAGACAAGGATGTAGAAAGGGATAGGGGATTGAGGAAGGGTGGAGGCGCTTCACATGATTGTGGTGGAGGCCTGGAAGAGGGCTGTGTACAATACGGAGGGAGAGTGTCCATGGCGAATTAATAGGAAAAAAGATTAATGAAGGAAGTGAGGAAAAGTAGAACGAAAGTAAGATGGCAGCCTCGAAGTCCTACTTCCGAGACAGCGGCGGAGGTGGCGGCGGGAACTGCGATCGCGGACCACGAAGGAGGCGGGGGCTTCCAGCTGCGGCACCGAAGGAGGCTTGGGCTGCTGGTGCCAGGCCGCGGGAGGCGGCGAGGACACGGCAGTTCCCGGGGACGACGGTGGCAGCGAACTGCAGCGTCGGCGGAAGTCGGCGAAGGGGAACAGCTGGAAAGCCTGATGGCACACCAGGAAGCGGCTGCTCGGTGGCGGTGGCGGTGGAAGCGCTGGACAGCGCCCAGCAGGTGCAGTGGCCACCCGGCACCGGCTACCGGCTGCGGTGGCTGGCGGTGACGATCCGGTGGTGGCTCATCGGCGGCGAGGGTAGCAGCCGGCGACGGTCCGGCCAGGTCAGTCCTGGGTAGAAGGACCCGGTAGCAACGGCGAGCCTGTAAGCAAATCTCGCGATTGATCTAAGCATACACGAAGGCCCGCTACGAGGCGAGGTGTACATTTCGAATCATTGAAGTATAATGAACTGTCTGACCACGGACTGAGAGCATGATCAAGGAATGTGCTTCAATCGATTGTGGGAGATGTCACTTGATTGCATTATGAAATGGAAGCAGGCTTCACTTCGAAGGCAGGGTTGTCACCTGAACACAGCACTTATACTGAAAGCAGGTTTATTGCGAACTGAAACATACACGCAGTACTGACTGACTCTCTGGCAGAGTGCTCTGCTATTTGTACACAAACAAAATGTACCAGAAATGAGAAGAATAGTTAACGTAAGAAACATGTAGAAATTACAATTGAACATAAGAAACATGTAGAACATACTGTAAATGATAATTACAAAGAAATAAACTTTTACCGATTGACGGGATTGAACCGGCGATCTTCAGCACCGTATCGGTGACACTATCCATTGCGCCACGCCGGCAGTCGGTTAACTCGGGGTCTCGCGGCAATATCAAAAACCACTTTACTAATATGATGTGTATTTGTTTGCAATATTACGATTTTCCACATTTTTTACCTATTATGTAAAGACGTTTCATACAAAAGTTCAATATTTTTCACGGAGATTCCAAATGTGGAATAAAAAATGGGGGTTCCTATTTAAGATTTCAAGGTTACCCCTCTCCCACCGCTGTGGGTGTTGTACAGCAGTCCAGCTATTTATTAATGGATGTCCCTCTTGGACATGAACAACTTTTATTTTAACTATTTTTAATCCGATTTGTATTTTTCGAAATGTCCCTCATCCTGCGTAAGCACCGACATGTAGACAAGGACTTACACCTGTCATACAATCCGTGACTTCTTCCAACACTATCTACCTCACTGGGACTCACCGTTCTTTCTCATACCGTGCGAACTCGTCCTACTCATCACTTCCGATCCCCTTGTTTCTCAGTAGCCACATCTTTCTTCCCCTGTCCCCATCGCAGTCACTCGTACTCATCTCACCTCTACTCCGCTGTCTGCTCCAGTAACCCCTTTTCCTTTCATCCGTTATTCTGCATCCTAGGGTAGGTCCCTAGTTTTATTTTAGAGACACCAACAGCGGACGCGCTCTGTCTCTGTCATTGTCATGTTTTGTATTTCAGTTATTGAAGAGACTTAACTGTGGTGTCATCAGTACCTAAACTTACAAATTACTTATGAACTACCTTATACTAAATACGACACAAACATCCATGCCCGAGGGGAGATTCGAACCCTCGACAGGGAACGGCCTCGCGCATCGTAGCATAGCGCCTCAATGTGCTCGGCCGCTCCGCCGTGGCTACTGATTTTAAAAACAGTATCTTCCCACCTATGCACAAACCTTTAAATATTTTTAAATTTATGTTGTACATCTCTAAATGTTATATTCTTACACCCAATGTTAATGACATTGTCATCCGGCCGAAGAGCCAGATAGCAGTATCGCTACCAGTCTCCCCCTCCGCCCCCCCCCCCCCCTACACACACATCTGCCCGTATCATGGAGGATCAAATGACAATGAAGAAAAGTAATAGACGAGGGATTAGTATGGCATTCGTGTCTCTCCGATATGCGTGCGATGGGAGCGGAAACGTGGAGTCAGTACCTAATGAGCCCAAAGGAACCACAATGCTGTTTCTTATTTCATTGCTCGCAAAGGAAAAACACTAGCAGATATCAGTGGGAGCATGTAAGACTATATGGGGCAGCATATCCGTCGACAAGGCTTACTCCTGCTTCAAGATAACGCACGTCCCCGTATCGCAAATATAGTAGCACAATTTATGTTCAAAAATGTTCAAATGTCTGTAAATCTATCTGACCAAACTGCGTGGTCATCAGACCGTAGCTTACAAACTACTTAAACCTAGGTAAACTAACCTACGGACAAACACACACACCCATGCCCCAGGAAGGACTCGAACCTCCACAGCGAGCAACCGCGCGCTCCGCAGCGAGGTGCTTTAGACCGCTCGGCTACTCCACCGCGGCCACAATTTATGCTTGCTCGCTATAGTCCCGATATCTCCTCATGCAGTTATCACACCTTCAGTCCCTTAAAGAAAGCTTTAATGGATCGGCGACTCCTGTCGGACCAGGATTTGCAGCAAGCACTTACGGCCTTTACATAAAGTGGTATCTTGAATCCAGTGCATTGCATCGGAAGGATTATTGCAACTCTCACGGCGATTTTGCTTCTTTGGCATGCGATTCGGGAGAGTACGGTATTTCATTCGGAATCTTATGAACTCTCCACATACTTATGCCTTGTGGCACGGCAGAGCTCCCAACAAGTCAAGCGAGCACAGCCGTCCCATACTGTTCTCGAATCTGTTCAAATGTTCCAATGTTTGTAAAGCTTATGGGACTTAACTGCGGGGTCATCAGTCCCGAAACTTACAAACTACTTATGAACTAACTTATACTAAAAACAACACAAACATTCATGTCCGACGGAGGACTCTAATCTGGCGCTCCAGACCGCTCGGCAACTCCCGCGCGGCTCTAGAATCCGTCCACGGCAGTTTCGACCATCGTGTATACTCGTTGTGAATAAAGATAGAGGTCTGAATTTTCGGTAAACATTAGTACCTACAATGACTAGCTACACTTCCCATTTATACAACTCTACACATTACAGTTTACAATGTAAAGGCAGCTGAAAATCGCTACTTATGTCGCTCGCTCACTGATAGTCAAAACTGTAAGGTATATCTAGCAGACATACAAACGACAAATTTGATATGTAGATATTTTTTAATCTGTTATGGAAGGAAAAAGTCAAAAATACGTAAATAACAATCCCGTTTTCGAAAGCATTTACGCTTGACTAAAGAGTAACAACTATATTTATTCAGTTTATAACGTGTTTGTAATGGTATCGTAATAAGGCACTGACTTACAATTAACATGATCGCCTCGGTGGAGTAGCCGAGCGGTCTAAAGTGTCTCGTTGCGGAGCGCGCGGTTGCTCGCCGTGGAGGTTCGAGTCCTCCCTGGGGCATGGGTGTGTGTGTTTGTCCGTAGGTTAGTTTACCTAGGTTTAAGTAGTTTGTAAGCTACGAACTGATGACCACGCAGTTTGGTCCGATAGATTTACAGACATTTGAACATTTTAACATGATCGTAGGTTCGATTCTATGTGGGTTACTGATGCCCCAGCAAGTGAAGGTCTCGATTCGAGAACAGGAATACAGTTCATATTTTCGGTGTGATGTCCCCAGTTATTCAAGAATAACACTTCAAGACGTTCCTCACTAAATGAAAAGTATTAATTCCGATTTAGTGGTGAATGGAAACGTGTAGTTGTTGTAACGAGTGAGCAAATGTAAACGTATTTGTGTTCTTTAATTTTTGCAAATCACAGAAAACAAGAGGCGCGTAGTTATAACAGGATTCGAACTACAGACCCTCCGACTGCCGGTGGAACGTTTACCCTCGCTTTCCCTTTCGGCGGAATAAAAACCGGTTGAGCAGCTGGCCCGCAGGGGCGTCGCGGTCACAAACAAGAGACGCCCCCGAAAAGTCCATTAACTCTTTCCCGACGTAACAACCGCGGGCAGGGCGCGCTCGCCGCATCGATTTTCACCGCTGCCGAGTTCAGCAAACATCGCGCAAAGCCTTTATGTGCTGTTTGCTCCTGCCGGCACGTGAGGGCCTTCCCTCCGGAATTCTCATTTAATAAACAACCGCCGGGCTACAGATTACTCGTTTCTGGCGCTAATGGCGAGCCGTCGCAGCTTACGGGGTGTGGAGCAGCATAGCCGACGGACAGACAGGGGGAAGCGTAATGTAAGACTGGTCCTCTGCATCCACAGTGTAGTGCGTTTAACACTCGTTACGAGAGAAAAATACGTGAGTCCGTCACTTCTTGGGTTACATCATGTACTTTGCAATAATAAATACAAAAGTGAAATTAAGAATTTATTATCTATTCTGCGACGTTTTTAGAAAATAGGTGGAATGATGTTTTCTTTCCGTATAAAAGCCGTGTTTTCCTGATCAAGTAATAATTTACGTAAAGACACACAAACACACACTTATGGAAAGATAAAAACAAAAAAACATCCCTTCGCTTTCGTTTCTGAGTGGCCGATACATTTCATTGGCATGCGAAAGACCCAAGCTTAAATGCGGGTTCTGCCAACAATTTTACCTGATAAGATGGCTGTAGCAGAGTGTACTCTGCCTGACGAGGCAAAATAATTTGTTAGTTAAGCGAGAAATAGCGCCTCCGAAGTCTGGGAAGCCAACAACAGACGGATTGGCCATATGCTGATCTCTCCCCCGTCCAAATCACCTTACCGGAAATTCACAATGACTGCTTCGACCAAGGATTATATGTCACTACCGGAACGAGGAACTGACGTTCGTTTATAGTAATATTTTTAGCTAAAACTGTGAGAGGCTAATTTAAGTTCACCGGGCAAAATATTAGCTATCTCAGTGCCCACGTACAGACAAATCGTTCAGCCTTTGCAGGTACCGACGTTACCAAGTCACATGCTCAAACGCACATGCATTGCCAGTACTTCAGCGAGACGATTAGTATCAAATGGACCATGTACGGAAGCGTGGGTAATTGTAATAATGTGATAGAGTTCCAAAAGAGGGCAACAGTCTTTGGCTGTGTCCACGGTCATACGATGTGTGAAGTTTCTGGATATGTCGGTGGTCCACGACGAACTGTTAAACATGTTTAGAAGCTGTTGTGCGATATATGTGACGAAGAAACACGATCAAAATTATTATGGTAGGTAAGAGAGGGATCTGATAAGCGTAGGTTTGTAAAACAATCGGTTCCAGACACGATATACACTGCTGAATGCAGTGAGTGAAACTCCATCCCAACCTGTCTGCAAGACCGTTATGCTACGGAAACTGCATCCAAAGAACAATTGGTGTCGACCACCTCCCAAAAAGCCAATACTCACAATCACAGAAAGCTGTGTACCTTTAATGGGTTTGGAAACATCGAAGGACTGTGGCTGATCGGCGCAATGTAAAGGTGTCTGAAAAATCACAGTTTTTCCTTTACTCAATTGCAATGAGAATGCACCAAAATCGGAAATGAAGCATTTCACTTTAAATGTGTGTAAGGTAAGGTGAAGGCCGTAGTAAGTCTGTGATGTTCCTGGTGGACGAAAATGTCACTGGTATTCTGAACAGCCACACTCCATCCCCAACTCCAATACATCTCGACTGGCCTGCAAAATCACCTGACCCGAACCCCATAGAAAATATGTGAGTCACCCATTTCCACAGTCCGTTAACTCCAAGAAACAAAATTTATCAGGAACGAGAAAAATTTGCACTCTCCTGTTGTTGGATTTTTAATGTTATTCTTTATTTGTTATATTTTCCTTTTATATTTTTGATCTCTTTATAGTTCCCATATATCATTCCACAATAGTTTCATCTAAAATAAATATTTTTATTTGCACATAACGATATTTGGAACTGTAATGTGGACATAATGGTTTCTGGAAATAGTTTGGTTATAAATGATGATACAAATTAAATATACCATAAAAATTTCATCATATTTTTATTACTAAAAATGAGTGCCAGTAGGAAGAATAGCATGTTCTTTATCATTTATATTTAATTCTGTATTAGAATTGCACATTGTGCTCTTCATTCTCATCAGGTGGCTCTCCAACATCAGATTCCTCATCCAGTTCAGGTTCCGATTGCTGTTTGATGACATTCTTCTAGGACTTCTGTCTTCTGAATTATTGCTGTTTGATGACATTCTTCTAGGACTTCTGTTCTGAATTACTGCATATCTATCAACTTCATGTTCTACCTTGCTGCCTGAACAGTATAAAAGAAATATTAGTTGTTAACGAAATAAAACCATCTCTATGCCATCGCATTATGCTGCCATATTACCTAAATCATTCTTTTCATCAGGAACCAAACTTTGGAACTTTTTTCCAGAAATTATTAGAGAAATCATTCTGTTCCTCTCTTTAAAAGGCAGATACCTGCCCATCTTCGTCACAATGATCACATTTTCCATATACCAGTCTTCAACTCTCCGTTGTCATTTCCTTTACCCACTCAACATAGCTTACCCTTCACCAGCGTAATTATTTATGCATTTTCTGTTCGTTCCTATCATACACTGTCACTCTCAATTCTATGTCCTCTTCTTTTTTTATCCTTTATGCATTTTATTATATTAATGACAGCTTCAAATGTGCTAAACTAATCCATACCGAAGCAAATACCGTATAAAGTTATTATTATGAACTTTTGTTACATCTTTGGTAAGTGTTCTTGCTATTCAGACATAAATATGGTATTAAAGCCCTAATTTCATCACACTAAAATAGTTATCTGTAAATAAATATTGGTATAAAGATTATAACTTGTATACAGCAACCAGTCCCATGTGTGTACGGCATAACAACTAGGAGGTACCACACATATTGCAAACTGAAAAAGAGTGTGAATTTAGATGATGTTGTTTGGCGAAATGGCGTGGTGGATGAAATATGTAAGGCAGACTTGGCAGCAAGCCGGCAAACGTAGGCAGCGTCCGGGAGTGACCACCCAGCCTGCATTTCCATAATCGGCTTAGCGTCAGCTCCGCCTGGCCTCTCGTAAGCAAACCTAGGATGGCGTGGATCTATCGCCAGCAATATGCCAATACCTGAGATATGACGTATTCAATATAAAATAGCATCATTAGTTCCAAACGAGCAACAGAAAATCTGATTACGTTGTTGAACTAGTAACGAAAGGACCATTGCTATGTTCCATAGGGCCAACAGCGTTAAAAAAAAGTCTGAAATTCAATAAAATTTTTTAAATAATTTTGATGTTTAAGGTCAGTTTCTTCATTTAGTACATTTTGAGGATTGTTACGTATATGTATATAGATTTCAATTTCTTCAAGGATAGTCATAATAGAGCCTTTCGGAATTTTATGGACTACATGCAGTGCATGTTAAATGCTATCAACCGTGTGTTGACGTTCTTTTAAGTGAAGAAAAAATTTCCACACGCGGTTTAAAAAACACATCAGACATTCAGAAAACAACCATTAAAATTTTTTTCTTCACTTAAAAGAACTTCAGGACAGGTTGATACCATTATGACTATCCTTGAAGAAATTGAAATCTATAGACGTACATATACGTAAAAATCCTCAAAATGTACTAAATGAACAAACTGACCTTAAACATCAAAAGTATTTAAAAATTTTATTGAATTTTTCGTCATTGAAAAAGGTTAGCCTCTGTGTAACAAAATCCATAGATAACGTAAACCAACAGTTGAACATCTGTACCAAACACTCTCTGGAATCATATACGCAGCTTACGAAAGTCGATTATAGAAATTTTAAAATTTTAAGTATACAACATGTACTTCAAAACATGACCATATTATAGCACTATTAACACAGATGTCAAATACGCCAAAGATATATCAAAGCATACCAACATAAATATCTGTTGTACATCTTTTGTAAACATTTGACATCTTAGCTGTAACTGTCAAAATACGCAATATTATCAAAATCTTTTTGACAGTTAATATAAATATGCTTTAGATGTCTTATGTATGCCTGAACATCTAGATACATACGTAATTAGTTGTTAAGATCATTACTCTAATATTATAATCCGACATACCAGTGTTTTAATCTTAATGTTACCAATTTATAACGCAGGTCACTTAACAGTGGCATTAGAAGCCGAAACGGATCTGTAGTGAAAATAAAAAATACTCAATAGCAGCGATTTGGTTTATTTATAATAATTTTATTCATATTTGTATATCATACTTCTTTTAAAAGAGATTTTCAAGCATACACCCACGCATAAATAAATCATCCACAGTCTAAACGAGAATAAACCAACGATTATTGACATATATGTTATTAAGTAAACTATAAGTTATGCAAATCAAATGTTCAAATGTTTGTAAAGCTTATGAGACTTAACTGCGGGGTCATCAGTCCCTAAACTTACAAACTACTCATGAACTAGCTAATAATAAGGACGGCAAAAATATCCTTGCCCGAGGGGGGATTCGAATCCCCGACCGTAGTGGCCGTGCAGAACGTGACTGGCGCGCCGCAGACCGCTTGGCCACCGCGGACGTCTATAAGTTATTAAGTAAAAGAGGAAATTGTTATGAAAAAATTTGCTCTATTACTACAAGAAAAAAGAGAAATAAAACTGCCTACAGTTACACCGAAAGATGGGGTTCCAAGTAGTTTAGTGATATTAGTCTACCTTTTTATAACATTATTACAAAGTTTCTCCACATTACGTTAGAAGATCAACGACTCGTTTGAGTATTTCTACACGACCATGTAGTAATAAACATCTAATTTGACTAGGAGGTAGTAATTCCAGATTTGAAGCAACATGTTGTTATTTTCCATCTTTTTTGTGAAATTTATATGTAACCACACACACTGCCAACACATATTCATATTCGCACATTTGTGTTCCACACGGATGATGGCATTCGGGTCAGGGTAAATCCATGATGACGTTGACATGAGGGTTCCTGTCAAACAGTGTAGTCCTATAACGACAATCAATGTCTACAAATTCACAGACGGTGCAGTGTGGTGCAGAGAAAAAGGATACCAAACAGTTGTAAACCGAAGTGGCTCGTCGAGCTAAGATGATTTTTCTTCTATGTGGTAATAGTTTAAACAGAGTGAACCTGTATCCCGAAGACCAAGACAGTTCCGATCACGTGTGACAGCAAAATGAGGAGCCGTTACTTGGCTGTAAGGACACGTTGATACCACCATAATATTTCATGACAAATAGCATCTCACCTCGCAGCGTCCACTGGAAGATCTGTATCGAGGCAAACAGTGCACGGAAGAATAGAGGGTAATGGCCTTTATTGTTGGAGACGTGTCGTATACGTATCTCGACGCGCCTTCACAGAAGGGAACGTCTCGAGTAGAGGCATCTATATACCATGTGGACAACCGAAGAGTGGACCAAGGATTTTTTTTTTCAGATGAGTCCTAATTTGTTCTGGAGAGTGAATCTCGACCGGCTCGCATTTGAAGGGAACGATTTTGGAACACAAATATTGTAGAAAGAGACCGATATCGGCGTGCATCCCTAACGGTGTGGACAGTTGTTATGTGAGCATATCTGGGATACTTCGGAGAGACGGTTTCTTACATCATAATCCACCAACTACTCTCCAAAACCTGCGAATAGCTTTTCAGGAAGAATGGACGTCATTGCCTCAACATCAGATTGATCACAACATTCTCAACGTGCCCTGCCGTTGTCAGATCTAAATTACCACTAGAGGTGTTCACACCCAATGCTGAAATCATTAACGAGGCGTCGAAATCTGTGTACAAAAGGAAAGTTGGAAAATAGAAGAATATGGTGTTGACTGCTGTTATACATGTTGCAGTTGATTCCATTCTGTATTCCTGACCTCATTTCTACCTTACTACCAACCGTTTATACTATGTCGTGGCAAAATTTAAGCAAACTTGGTAAATACCAGTTTTTTTTAAATTTATTTTTGTGAACACATCTACGTTTATGCTTAATTTAATATGAAAATATTTGTGACTATCGTGGAATATTACAAAAGTGATACTGAAGTTGATAGGTCTTGTGAGTACTGCAGTATTTTCGTAACATAGTTTGTCACGTCCGTGCCGGCCGCGGTGGCCGAGGGGACTGAGGCGCTCCAGTCACGGTCTGCACGGCCACTACGGTCGGGGATTCGAATCCCCCCTCGGGCATGGATATTTGTGCCGTCCTAGTTCGTAAGTAGTTCATAAGTAGTTTGTAAGGTTAGGGACTGATGACCCCGTAGTTAAGTCCCATAACTATACAGACATTTGTTTTTTTTTTTTATTTGTCACGTCCGTGTTCCATTGTTCGTCGTCTGTCAAAGGGGCTAAGTACTGTGTGGTCTAGGAACAGTTCAAGCTAACATGGTGTGCAAATATTGTAACTTATTCTTTCCTTGTAATCCATTGTACATCTTGAAAAGTGTTCCATACCTACATTTGTGTTGAACTTTCTTTCCCTAGTAGTAATTTCTTTATAAATACACGTGAACTCGTTACATACGGCAAGTCGCTTTTCCACTGGAAAAAATTGAGCAGTGTGTTGGCGACATGCCTCTCCCTTCCACTCCGCATCACATTAACCTTCAACCAGCTGATTTGTGTTAGCTCTTCACAGCCTGTAAGAGGAATTTGTCTGTATTTATGTAACTTCTGTTGTTGAGGCTGCCTTATACAACCTATCTTTTGTTCAAGGAATTTTTTATGGGCACAATGCAATTACATACAAAGGCCCCAGTGTCAGGAGATGAACGATTTATAACGCTCATTACTCGCGAACTGCAACCTGGCATGCAAACTGCGTGGGTTTCTTATCGGTAGCACTCGGTAGTAGTCGGTAGATTTTGAGCCGTATCGACTTGCAAATATTTGTTACCAACTGTTTATTAGAAGAGAAATTTGGCGAATTAAAAGAAATGCTTATGGTTATATCTAAAAAAAAAAAAAAAAATCATATACCATGCCAGTTGATTGCTACCATTAAGTGTATCACTTATTAATGTCTGTTTTCTAAAAGCTAGCGTACATAAACTGCTCTTTAGAAATCAACATCGTTTCCAGAAGCAACGATCGTGTGAAACGCAGATCTCGCACTATTCGTTCATAAGATTAAGAAAGCTGTAGACTCCCGGGTACATGCCGAATTTCTTGACTTTCGTAAGATGTTCGATGTGGTTCCGCACTGCAACCTAAGGAAATTCAAATGTTTCAAATGTTTGTATAGCTTATGGGACTTAACTACGGGGTCATCAGTCCCTAAACTTACAAACTGCTTATGAACTAGCTAACACTAAGGACGGCAAAAATATCCATGCCCGAGGGGGGATTCGAACCCCCGGCCGCAGTGGCCGTGCAGACCGTGACTGACGCGCCGCAGTCCCCTCGGCCACCGCGGCCGGCAACCTAAGCAACAAAATAGTGCATATCGGATACTAGATTGACTACGTGACTGCCGCATGGAATGACCGCATGATCTAAGGCGTCATGCTCCTTCGGGCACGGGTGTGTGTGTTTAGTGGTCTTTAATGTAAGTTAGTTTAAGTAGTCTGTAAGTCTAGAGACTGACGACCATAGCAAAATGTTCAAATATTTGTAGAGTCCATGGGACTTAACTACGGGGTCATCAGTCCCTAAACTTACAAACTACTTATGAACTACTTACGAACTAGGACGGCACAAATATCCATGCCCGAGGGGGGATTCGAACCCCCGACCGGACCATAGCAGTTTGGTCCAGTAGACTTACAAACATTTCATCATTTTCGTTTAACTACGTGACTGCACTGAAGAATTTAAAGAAAACTGAACACAGCATGTCATTGACAACGAAAAGAAGTCATCCGATGTGTAAGCGATTTCTCACGTGCCCCAAGGGAATGTTACAGGTCCAGGACTCTTCAGAATGTACATGTTATGTAAATGTCTTCGTAGATAAAGTTATTGGTTGAAGCTTTGCTGACATCACGCAACACAAGGTGAAGAATCTGTGTATGTGTGTGTGTGTGTGTGTGTGTGTGTTTGTGTTTGTGTTGTAACAGTATTAGCGAAAGTTACTACATTTTTCTTAGTTTTTTTTGCGTACTATTAATCTCCTTGTGATTGACGACGTATCTACATCTTTTATGTAAGAATGAAAGAGAATATTTTGTACAATGATAATGTAAAACCTACAAAAAATGAATGCGTTTATGGTTTCTCTATCTTTCGGTATCATAGCAGAATTTTAAATGCAATAAATAAGAAAGGTGTGAACTGCATTTAAAATAACATATACCTATATTTAAACCAAACTATTGCTTGTTTATGTCAACAGACTAACTCTAAAAAAAAATCGCACTGGCGTGTTTTACGGCCCACGTTAGATTTGTAGTTTTATAGGTTTTTGCAAACATTTCGGACCAAAATAATAATCTAAATAATACAAAATTATGGTGATATGATTACGACTCTACTATTGTGGTAATACCTATGCACCCAACAGGTAATACTCTTTCTGACCGGTTTTGACAAACAGCCAAAATTATATGATATTTGAGTTTAGCTTTGACCATCATTCTCTTTTTTGAACTTTTAACTCTTTGAACTATCATTTTAATATCTTTCCCACACTTTCATTATATATTTCGGTTAAAATATTATGATCTGTCTTGCCTTGGCAGTTCAAAGTGTATTTTCTTTGCCTGTACTGGTTACGACTGACGTAGTGTACATTCAGCATTCGGACGAGTGGCTATAGCCTGGATGGAACACGGCGTATATTTGGCGTTCGTAAATCAATCACGTGACATCCCTCGCCCCAAAATTTCTTTTGCGTACGCCCTCTTGCTTTCTCTACATTGACGATTTTCTTGTTATAACTAGAGCGTTGTCATTGCAAAGCAATGACGCACTGAGAATTATCAAAAACACGTTATTCTTAGGACAATGAATTATAATCTAATGTTAGTTAGTTAGTTAACACCTGCCATCGATGGTACGAGAATCACGGATTACTCTCGCAGCTGTTCTCCATAGCATAATAGACAAGGAATTAGTTTGTGATATACGAACAAGTTAGATGGTGGTTCGGACTTGCTAGGGCGCCGTGGCTCAGTGCGATCGGTCAGAGGGTTGCAGGCACGGTAGCTGACGCCCTCTTAACGAGAAAACTGAGTTATCCGAAACGATCAAAATAGGACAAAACAAACCAACGTTCAAAAATTACACATTCAAACCGAAGAAGAAATAAAAAGCTACGCGATCGCGACCTACTCTGCATGACGTGACGTGGCACGGCAGTGCACAGGCCTTCTCTCTAGACGTTGTTGGTTCAACGCCATCTGTAATAAAAAACTGAGTAAAATTCTCAACGAACCACCCAGAACGAATATGACCAAATGACCGCAAAGCATCAATCTTATTGAAGAAATATGCCACCACTGTCAACTTTTTGGCCCACTTCATTTTTCCTCTTTCTTCCTAAAAGGTTTGCGCACAGTCTTGTTAACTGAACACAACTGTGTGCTGCAAGATTCCGAGTTGTTCAAAGGCAACAGCGCTTTCTCTGAAAAGTGCATTTATTCTGTTTCGAGAAAATGCCATGAAATACATAGCAACTAATTGTAAACATAGACTTCTTTATCACACGTACATAAACTGGGGAGATACTGTTACAATGACTGTTGTAAATGACGTATTGATTGTACTAACTTTGTTTGTGTGTGTGTGTGTGTGTGTGTGTGTGTGTGTACTGGGTGATCAAAAAGTCAGTATAAATTTGAAAACTCAATAAATCACGGAATAATGTAGATAGAGAGGTAAAAATTGACACACATGCTTGAAATGACATGTGGTTTTATTAGAACCTAAAAAAATAATGACCGACAGATGGCGCTGGACAGCATAACGTCAGTGACTGCTACCGTGACGGGTGAGAGGTACGCCGATATGTTACAGAATCGCATCATCACCAGCATGGCTGATAAACACCTGTTGGAACGTACCATTTTTATGCAGGATGGCGCTCCACCCCATATTGCTAGACGCGTGAAAAATCTCCCGCGCGCGTCGTTTGGTGATGATCGTGTGCTCAGCCGCCACTTTCGTCATGCTTGGCCTCCCTGGTCCCAACATCTCATTCCTTGCGATTATTGGCTTTGGGGTTACCTGAAAACACAAGTGTATCGTGATCGACGGGCATCTCTAGGGATGCTGAAAGACAACATCCGACACCAATGCCTCACCATAACTCCGGACAAGCTTTACAGTGCTGTTCACAACATTATTTCTCGACTACAACTATTGTTGAGGAATGATGGTGAACATATTGAGCATTTCCTGTAAAGAACATGGTCTTCGCTTTGTTTTAATTTGTTATGCTAATGCCGGCCGCGGTGGCCGAGGGGACTAAGGCGCTCCACTCACGGTCTGCACGGCCACTACGGTCGGGAGTTCGAATCCCCCCTAGGGCATGGCTATTTGTGGCGTCCTAGTTCGTAAGTATTTCATAAGTAGTTTGTAATTTTAGGGACAGATAACCCCGTAGTTAAGTCCCATAGACTATACAAACATTTGAACATATTTTTGTTATGCTAATTATTGCTTTTCTGATCAGATGAAGCGCCATCTGTCGGACATTTTTTGAACCTTTTTTCTCCCTAATAAAAGTCCATGTCATTCCAAGCATGTGTGTCAATTTTTACCTCTCTATGTACATTATTCCGTGATTTATTAAGTTTTCAAATTTATACTGACTTTTTGATCAGCCGGTATAATAACCAGAGTTATGTGCAATTCAGTATTACCACACTTATTCCATTTGTGTTTTTAGCTGTAAAAGAAAACGTAATCACGGTTTGAAATAGAATATTTGCTATTTATTTTAGCGCAGAACAGAGTAACATGAACGAAGTCATATCTGAACTGCACGAAAGGTAATACCATCTACGTTAAAAGCGTGCATAGCAACCATGTCAAAGGCAAACATTTTAGTAGATGCATTGATTCTAATTAATGACTTTCATTGTATTCCATAAATAATGAATAAACGCCTAGAAAACCAAAACAACGTAATTTGTTGCAATGTATACACTTCCCTTCCGGTTCATTAAGGAACTACAGTTGCCACAGTTTACGTGCATATGCTTCAGAAGACCAGTGTTCAATTCGTTGTTACGTATTTCACGGCATGTTCACGAAATACAACAAAAACGCATTTTAGTGGGAGCATTCTTATATATGCACAACTCTAAACATTGAAGAACATAGCTCTATTTAAGTAATGAGAGTGTCCGAAACCCATTTAGGAAACAAGGAGGAAAAAGTTTTTGGGTGGTGGTGGGTTCCGAACGACTGCCCACGATCATTACAATCCAACGCGCTGCCCAATACACTACGGCTCACAATTAGAACGTGTGACCTTCAATCTCGTACTACAGTTTTTAACTGGTGCTAATATGGCATTTTTAGACACTAGATTATCATTTATCGTACGAAGAACGACGTGTTTTTCTTGATTCTTCAGTGCGCCATTGCTTTGAAATGACAACGTGTAAGTTACAATAAGAAAATCATCAAATACGCAATGCAAGATGGCGTAAGCTAGCGAGAGTTCAGGGCGTGGAATGTCATGTGACATCTCCGAACGGCTGCTTTTCGTTAATTCAATGGATGGTTTCAAATCTCCATTATTTTTGCAAATATCTCTCAAACGATACAAGATATGAAAAAAAAAAGAAAAAACACAAGAGAGCAAAGTTGTAGCGAATTTTCTCCTCTACAAAAACGGTTATTCAATTTTCCTGTCAGATGAATGGTTAATCCGTTATTTTCATTTAAATTTCGAGCTGTCAAAAGACGATCACAAAGGCCCACTTTTAGTGTTACTACCGTAACCTAAAGAGGGCAAAAAAAAACTATTATAAACCATAAACGTGTGCAAATTCGGATTGTGTTCTACATTCGATCTTCGTTTTTCTACGAAATATATTTCACTTTCAAATTAACACTGGTATTAACGGTCACAGCAAAAATTACGTGGTAAGTGCGCCATTGGACACAGTTCGTATTCAAATATACTCGTGTGTATATGTAATTTAATCTTGTGCAATAGTCACTTTCCCCATATCATTATCCATTTTTCTCGTGCTGATTGGTTACAACTCAGATTAAATCGGAACTTTGGAGGAAGAAATAAAAGGACAACTACTTTGACTAAGGTACCAACATTAAATATTTTTCAAGAAATATAACCGTGACAATTTTGAATTGACTTTATCTGCACTATAAATCCTTGGTAGTGAAACGTTTTTTGTTGTGGTTTACAAATTTTGCGTTTTGTGTTCAAATACAACCCTCCCCTGCTTTTCTTCTATATTTTTGTTATCGTAGAAGAAGATAATGTAAAATACAAATACAAAATGACAAAATTGGTAAACATTTCAAATTTTAGTAAAAATAATTGCATTAACTAATGTATTAATAAGGTGTTTTGAGGCAAGTCGTTTATGTATCTAAAATACTGAAATACTGCATAACTGATGAAAATATTAAAAATACAACCAACATGACATTTGTGCTTTCAGCAAATACATTTGAAAACGTATTTAAATACAAATCGTTGGCTTGTCGCATCATGAATATCTGTTTCACAAGAGTAAAATTCTGCACTTCAGTATGTGCATAACAATACTGCACACATTTCCAGCTGCAAGGGATGATGTTTAAAACAAGTAATGAATTAATAGAATAATAATGACTGTATGGAATGTTTACTTAAATCAAAGTGAGCATCACAAAAAGTAATGCAAGAAATGACCGATATATCATCTGGATCTCTATGAGTGATTTTAAATCACATGCTGAGCATTTTTCATTGCTTGGAACATAGAAACTTAAATTTTCTACAACTCTGTAGATGTATTTGTATATTGCGGTACTACGCAATATCTGTTGGCCATTTTCCGAAACACGAATGGTCAAACAATATATACAGAAGGGCCTAGATAGGATTGTGGGGGTACGGCACAGGTGGTGAAAGTCAGGATGATAAGTTAAAGTCATGTTTGACAGTGAAGTAATTTATTTAGAAAAGCCGATAAAGGGGTCTACATATGTGGAGCAAGTGCGGTAATCTTACGTCTCTTCAAGACTCATCAGTCACGTTCCATGACTACTGACATGCAGAACAGCTCCTGGCTCTGCTTCCTGTATAAAGCCGAAAAAGTGTTATTGTTCGCCTGGCCGCGCCGCAACATCAGCGCTGACTCCGCAGCATTAACACCAACAATACGGGACGTGGATCTGTCCGTGAAAAAGGCATACCGGCTATGGCATTAATAACAGTAAATATTCGTCGTACTAATATTTCACTTTGCTTTCTTAGGTGCTTTAACGTGTTGAACAAACTAAGCTGTATCCGTCTAACACAACACACACTAATTGGTCTACTTACAGCCATGTAAAGGAAATATGGCTCGATGCAGACTAAGGTCAAAACCATACATGTATGCTTTTATGCTCAGCAACCACAACAGCTGCCAATAGTGCTTCGTACCAGCGATCTGACAGTCAGACATTCTATACATAGGATAACTTTGCGAAATAACGATGAAATAAAAAATAAATATAAATGATTAAGTTATAAAATATGTTTTATTCTAGAGTTTGTTTATGATGTAGCAATGCCAAAAAAATATCAGTTGAATAACGTTTATTCAAATACTCTACTACTCATCTACTAGAAGCGGTCCGAAAGTAACAAAAGTAATAAATTAAAAATAAACAATTTAATATTAACAGGACAGATGCGTTAACTGCGTCATGATAATATTAGAGAAAAAAAAAACAACTAAGTAATGATCAGCGATACTCAAATACTAAGTCAATTTCGTGATCACACAACACAAAATAATCGTCAGATCGAAATAGTTCAGCTCTTAGTCCGAGAAATAACATATCAACATTCATAAATTTTTGTGTAGAATCACATACACTGTTCAGTTACAGCTCCATAATGAAATCAGTAATAATTTAAGTTCTTAAATCATAACACATTAGCCTTTGGCAGAGTTAGACACCTGACAATACAGCCGTTCCCCATGCATATACTAACGCTGTCGCAATGTAGCAGATCGCCATCCCCTCCAAATGTAACAGAATTATTAAAATTTAAGATTCAGCTGTTATTCAACAAGGAAATGATATCAGAAATCGCCGTTTACAGAGTTTATTCGCATTACGATGTTTTCTTTTTTAAATAATCTGTTACATTAACTTGCTACCGCACTAGTGCTGTCCTGTCTTGAAGATAAAATTGAGCTTGCAGATTACGTTCATATCATCTGATACCACCGCAGTAGATCCGCAAGGGCTACTCAAATCAAATGTTTGTAAATCTATCGGACCAAACTGCGTGGTCATCAGTCCGTAGCTTACAAACTACTTAAACCTAGGTAAACTAACCTAAGGACAAACACACACACACACACACACACACACACACACACACACACACACACATTCCCCAGGGAGGACTCGAACCTCCACGGCGAGCAACCGCGCGCTCCGCAGCAAGGCGCTTTAGACCGCTCGGCTACCCCACCGCGGCAAGGGCTACTCTCTTGTACTTCTGTCGTGTGGTTTTTCAGGTGCTAGCTTGCTGTCTGTGACGTCTCGATGCTAGGAGAGTCTGCCCCCCGAGTGTACTGCCGCCTGTAGTGCCCGAACGGTTCCTCGCCTGCCGACGCCGCTGCAAAGGGGACTGCTGGCCGTCTCTGCGGCCGACCGCACAGTCACCGCCTGGTGTCATCGCCGCCGTGACGTAGGCCGGCCTGTCAGCCCCAGCCGTCGCCACCGCCGCCGTCTCCCGTGAGGTCGGCCGTCCCGTCTGCACCTGCCGCCGCTTCTCGCCGCTGCTGGTAGTCCCGCCTGCGCCCGCCCTCCGCCCTCCGCCGCCGCATCCGCCGCCGCCGCCGCCCCAGCTGTCGGTGGCTCCGCCGCTCACCGCCCCGGACCCGCCGCCTGCTCCGGCCGTCGCCCGCCGACGCAGCCTCCGCATTCAGTGGGATCGTCGCCACCTGCGCGCCCACCCACGTCACCACCTCGCTGTATCTGCGTGTGCTTCGAGTTTGTGTAATCCTTCTGTTCTGACATGTCACTTCCGTCCACCACCGTTTCATCAACCTTCACCTTTGCCTCCCTTGCCCCCACGACACTCGCCTGGAGCGTCACCTCATCCCTCCTCCATGCTACCCTGCTACCATCCCCTCTCTCCTTACCGTCACCATCCCAGCAAGAACTGCCCCCACTCCTACTCACGACCCCCGCCTCCACCTTCTCCTCAGAAACGTTTCCTTCCCTCCCCAGCTCCCAAGGTGCAGCTGCCGCGGTCTATACCCAGCGGGCTACCGTCGATTCCTCCCTCTCCTCACCCCTAGAGGACGTTGTGGCTGCAGATCCACCATGTCACCTCCCTGTCAACCCCGTCCCCACTCCTGCCTCGCCGCCTGCTCAGAAACTGAAGAAATCAAAACGCACTGCTTTCGATCCTGCCTCCTTCACCTCCACAAAATCCGCCGATCCCTTCGCCACTGATCCACCCGTCCCCATGGAAGCTGCTCTTCTCCCCCAGCTCAACCTCTGCCCCCACAGCCCCATCCTCTACCCCTCCCTCCGCTCTCCACTCCTTCGTCCTACCCAACCGTGATCCCAAATTTCTCGACCCCCTCATCGTCAACCTCCGCTAATATGCCCCCTAATATGCCCCTCTCTCCCAGAGGGATTCGGTCATCCTCAAGTCCACAGACCCCAACCTGCACTCCATCTTCCTACACAATCCCCTGTATTCATTTTGGCCCCCATGCCTCCCTCTTCCTCCATCCACCACCCACCGCCAAATCCCTCCCCCCCTTGCTGCCCCCCTCAACCTCACTGCTGTGATCACCAAAATAAATCCTGGGATCACAGAGGTTGAGATGCTGGAGGAATTGTGGTGGGATCCCCAGCTCAACATCTGCTCAGCCCATCCCATTAACCTATCTTATGCACGCCTTCACGAAAGACGCGCCCTCTATCGACCACCTCCTCCGCAATGGGGCCCTCATCTACAACCGCCTGCACCCTGTTGAACCCTCCCACGCTCCTCTACAATCCTATCACTGTTCCTGCTGTCTCACATACAATGATCACCTTTCCGAAAACAGTCGCCTCCCTCCTGTTTGTCACCATTGCCAAGGCCCCAATTTCTAGACCTCCTGTCCCAAGCTTGCCCCCTCCCCCACCTGCAAAAACTGTTGCAAGGCTTTCCCCACCTACTCTTACAAGTGTAAATCCCGTCCCCCTCCTATCAAAGCAGAATTCACTGTCCCCGTCCGTCCCACTGATCCTGCTATCCCTGCCAACAACTCTCTCTGCCCACCCCCCACTGCAGTTGACATCATCAGGTTCCTCACCATTGTCCTCAAAATATCCCCTTTTTAACGACCCCAGACCCTTCACCTAGTGTCCCTCGTGACCTGTTCACTTTTCAACCTAGATTTTAAAGCCACAACTTCCCACAATCACATCCACTTCTCCTTTTGCCGCACCGGCAGACGCCAGGCCCTCGTTTAGTCCCTCTCCTTCCCCTTCCCTCCCCTTGATCCTTTATCCCTATCATGGCGCAGCAACAAGTTACCCTTCTGTATGCCAACATCTGCTCCCTTCCCACCAACAAACTCCTTCTCATGAGCACTCTCTCCCATCACTGCATGGATGCCTTTCTCCTGAACGAAACCTTTGTTCTTCCCTGCAACCATGTTACGACCAAACCCTACCTCCTGCACTGCCACAACTCCCCCCACCCCCTGCTTGAGGCAGAGTGGCTTTTGGCCACCTCTGCCACCACCCAGTTCAGCCACATCCCCTCCTTAATATCCTTCATAAACACCTTATCCATACCTTGTTCCTTTCTTACTTCTTACCTTGCTATCACCTGTGCCGCCATATATGTCCGCTCCCACGCCCCTCTCCCCTATTATTTCCTGACCTATATTGACTCCTCCTTTTCGACCTATGTAATCGACGCCGCCCTCAATATCCATTCATGCACTCCTGTCGGACTGTGTCGGTGGCATCAGTTCCTTCCCCCCCCCCAATCAGTGGCGACATTATCCCCCCTCTCCCACCACCCCCATCATCATTGTTTCTCCTAACCCCCTGGAACGTGTTACTGCTGAAGTCCTTGACCCTATTGGCAGTGACCATGACCCTGTTCTCCTCACCTTTACCTCAAATGCCTATCGCCCCCACAATCCTCGCCCACCCCCGCCTTCTCGCCTCGTCCATGACTTTTCCCGAGCAGACTTGGATGCCTTTCGCCTTTCCATCACACATCACATCGAAATCCACCCCCTTTCTCTCCACTCCACTGCCGACATGGACCATGCAGCCTCCTTCCTCCAACGGACCTTGTCTGACGTGGTTCAATCTTATGTTCCCACCAAAGCCATACATCCTCACCGTCCCACCCTTCCCCCACAGGCAGTCATATTCCTCTGGGAATCCCGCCGCCTATACCATTCCTTTCTCCATACTCATGACTGGGATACACTTCTATGCCACCGGCAACTACAGCAACACATGCACACTCCTTTGACTGCCATAAAACGCTGGGACTGGAAACAGACAGTTTAAGGCTCAATGCCCACATACCCATAGATTCCTCCCGGTATTGGAAAGCCTTCCACTGCCTTACTGGCTCCCAACCCACTCCCACCTATCCCCCCCCCCTGCACCGTGACTAACCACTACCTGATAATGCCAGTAAGGCTGACCATTTCCCCTCCTTCCTCACCAACATATTCACTATCCCTGACACTCCCAACTTCGATTATTCCCTTTTACCAGGCGTTCATGAGAAAACAGACGTCTCACTCCCACTCCTAGCTCCCAGCTTTCAACACTTGTGCCGCTTTCTCCACCTTTTTGTGTGCCAATCGCCGGCGTTATTCTTGCAGCTCGGTTTTCAAATGGTCCAATAACGATGAATAATATGCACCTGCAATAGTTTTGCCCTGTTCCACATAGTGGATGAGGATTAGCCCTTGCGAATCACAAAAGACCTTCGCCATAACCTTTCCGGCAGAAGGACTGGTCTTCGTAATTTTTGGTGCAGATTCTGCTTTAGTAACCGCACACGATCTACAGCTGACACTCTACACAAAAGGCAACGCAGATCCCGGCCACGACAGTATCATCTATCGACACCTTTGTGAATGCCCCCTTCCATTCCTTGCCACCCTAGCAACCCTCTACACCACCATCCTTTACAATGGTTACTACCTCCGCCTGTGGAAAATTTCCTGTGTCCTTATGTTCCCTACACCCAACAAACCCTCCTCTGATGCCTCCTCCTACCATACAACTTGAAGAAACGTGATTTCTCTTGTCATGCCTATATGACATGTGTATCGTTCCTCTCCTCTGGCATGTAGTGTTTGCGAGATCTGTTTCGTTTTTCTTTCGTTCGTTTCATTTCCGTGTAACAAATTTTAATTGTAGTGTGAGGCTAATCCTAGCGGGTAATAGGACTCTAATACGTCTTGCACTTGGGGACTCACTTTAAATGGTCACTTCCCGTGCTGGATCTGCGAGGCAACAATGCATATAGTTCGAACTGAGATGTGCCGGTACCTTGGACCAAGCGAGTGTGGAAAACTTCGCAAAATCCGTGGTTAGTAAAGCCCGTTGACACCAAATAGGTAGAACGGCAATCCCGCAGCCGACGCCTGTGTCTTTTAACTGTCTGTGTGTCTAACTTATTCAGTGTAGTGTTTCTCCGTTTTTAGACGCCGTGTGATTTTATGTACTGCTCACCAAACGCCATATCAAATTTATGCTTGTCTCCCTTTTTCTCACAGTGTTTTATGTATTTTACTCCATTTGTTTGTGTTTATATATTCTTCATACCATGTGAAATGACTGTAGGCTGAAGAGCGCCTCAGTTGCTCATAGCCCACCCCTCCCGGGGAATGAAATAACAATAAAGAAAAAAATACGTTTCTAATGGAAACAATTTATTTTTAGCCGATGTTGTACATAGTTCAACCGTTATTTAGCTTGGAAATAACATCAGCCAACTTACTTTAGACAGTTTGATGTTATACTACCATTATAGTTTTCGATATAGCAATTTGTCAAAGTTGACACCTGTTGATAGGTGCTGCCACCTGCTGTTAGAGGTCAGTAAATGGGAGGTTACACTCCAAAGGCTGTTATCTCACATTTTTCAAAATTAGTACTATATGATTCGAAGGTAAATCACTTGTCAGCAGCTGCATGTTACTATTTCATTATTTGTATTTGTAAGCAAATGTTAGTTTTCTGCTATTTATATAGTGTCATAGGAGCTCTTTTCCACAAGTTCACATTTTGCATATTGATACTTGTAGTGAAAACTAAGATATTTCACACATTTTATGCCTAGTTAGATATGACGATCTTGATTATGATTGAGTATCGATAAGATACGAATGCTTTTCTCGCTCAGCAATGGCTTCCACCGAAGGGTTTGATCCAGATGCAAAACAACATAGTTCATCATATCATTCCAAATTAAAAAATGTGTACAAGTACCTGTTGAGTCATGAGTACAGAGAAACTGTTGGGGTACATAGATAATATTGATGTTTCCGTAGTGTTTTCGCTGCTGTTAATCGAGTTTTTATCGTCTGGTTAGTTCAACAACCGGTTAATACCAACACCACAAAAACGAAGTTTGTGAGAAACCCATTCAGAGGCCAAAAGTACTTCGCCTTGCTGATTTCTCTTCTTACTTTCTAATATTTCCTTATTTGAACTTTTATTTAATTCCTTAAAATATTGCTTGCTCCCGTAGTAATGAAGTATTACTCGAAATCTGTTCTTGGATGTCAGTTACAACTATTTAACAAGTTGTCCCAATAATATAGCTAAAAAATTTGTTTTGTACTTCTGCATATTCATCCCATAAATTTTAAAAATCGGTTTGCAACTGATTATTACCTTCATTAACAAGTGCTTGAAATTGACTCTGATCTTATTCGATAAGGGAATAATTTTTTTTCTGTCAAACTATGTAGGAAGTTCTTTCTTTCTTTGTGCACCCGGCAAATTGAATTTTTTCTACGACCTCTGTTCTAATGTATTAACTTATTCGACGTAAGCTATTTTGTTAACTGCTATAAGACCTTACGGACAAAAGTAACTAGTCCGCCTATAAATGTATCCTTGTCGAAGAGACTGTATCTAACGTTATTATTATTAGATCGTGAACGTCTCGAGGCTCCACGGCTTCACGGCAAACATGGGAAAGAACTTTGGCATTTTTGAATTTATGACAACTCTTTTCGATCCCTGAGCTCCATTGTAGGCGACATAATGAAGAAAAATATTTTCTTCAGTGTAAATTAGTATGGTAATGGCATACAAATCAGACAGGTTGAAATAAAACATTACGACGGAAAATGACCACCGAAACACGCTATAATAAACTTTAAGAAATGGTGTATTACGACTGGTTACAGTTTCGTCTCTTCCAAGATTATGTACAGCATAAAATAGTTACAGATAAGGAGTAGAAACAACAACATTTTTATGAGTAAACGAAATATTCCATACAACAGCAGCCTGCTTTCCAGACACACATTCCAGGCGTGCGCCAAAGCCGCTGAGAACAACTGAGGCGAGGCATCGGACTGTGCAGAGTGCAGCTGTGCCTGTTTTTAACACGGAAGCGGTGCACAGACTGCGAGCAAAAATCGTGGGCAGCCGGCGGCGGCGGCAACGGCTCCCGTCGGGCCATCCGTCTTGCCGGAATTACACTCGCGGGCCACCGCTCTCAAATCTGCCGCGCGCAACCAGCCCACAATATTTCTGTCGCCGCATAAAGTGCTCACATTGTGTGCAAGTAAACCAAAATAATTTTGCTCTATCTATTTGCTGTCGCCAACAGGCTTTACTAACCACGGATTTTGGGAAGTTTTCCACACTCTCTTAGGTCCAAGAAGTATTGGAGTCCTATTTCCCGCTAGGATTAGCCTCACACTACCATTAACATTTGTTACACGGTAATGAAACGAATGAAAGAAAAACGAAACAGATTTCGCAAACACTACATGCCAGACGAGAGGAACGATACACGTATGTCATTTAGGTTTGACAAGAGAAATCACGTTTCTTCAAATTGGGTCGTGGAACTGCCTTTAGCGTGAAACATATTTTCACGCAAAAGGTAGCGGCACATTTCAGTTCGCAGATCCAGCACAGAAAGTGGCCATTTAAAGTGAGTCCCCAAGCGCCTATAATGGCTTGTTGTTCGTGATATTGAACTTGCCTAAAATCAGCCGTAGAATAGTGTGTCAGTAAGGTATCTTGAATGATAGCAACCAATCTCCTTTTATGCAAAATGTTTTATTACATTTCTCCCATTACCGGTTTCGATATGCCTAGCACATCATCATCAGATGGTGAAGGGTTTTTTATCTTACAAATGATGTGTTGTGGGATGTGTGCACCTGTTATAATTACAAGAAAACAAAACGAGTGAAATATGTGGCGACCATAACTGACATAAACAGAACAAGTGAACTATGTGGCGAGTATAACTGACATAAAAATATTGACTTACTGGTAGGCCTAAATGTTGCTGCTTACAATTTGTATTATCCATAAATTCATTGCCACAATAGGTAGCATGCACACATTAATTGTGCTGCTATGCACTTCACACATATTATACAGCATAACTTGTAGCATGCTCATATTTATTGTGCTGCTAAACACTTTATACATGTTGTTATACAGTTTCCACAGGCTATACAAAAGTAAACAAACCAAAGATCTTCACCGAGGATACATCACCCTTTGGTTGACACTTGCATTCAAGATACCTTATTTCACCACAGTCGCAGTATTCCTCATCCATAATGGATAAAAGTTTTATAGAGTGTCTGTGTCGAACGAGAAGCTGACATAACATTACAGAAAATGTCTCACAAATAATGATGACACAAAAGACTATTTCACAACTATCAATATCGGCAAATGCCGCTGTGAGAACAATACAACATTGCCAATACAAGTACCTGGATTCAGTTAAGAGGCCACAAACATATCAACACCTTCACATGTGCTAAATCTGACTGACAGAAGCACAATTAAATAGCCGCTACATTCGGCCTGTGAGACAGTGTACCTCGATTCAGGGCAGAGTGCTTCGTGCCCTCCAGTGTTAATCGAGGGGTCCATTGTGCATCGTTTCATCGGAAGTGTGACCTCATGTCGATAAAATGACCCGCAGTGCCACAAGACTTCTTTCCAAGTTGAGACTCAGAAATAATTGCGGACTGTTGAGGGAAGTATCACTAAGATGTTTGAAATGATCGTACTTCTCCAACTTCCAAAGATGAGAATTAACTTCCTTGTAATAAATGTAATATATTACTAAAGTTATAGTATCTTTCTACGAAAGTGTACCTACGTTGCCTTACCAACACCCCCATCACAGAAAATATCCAGCTAAGCAAGACGACGATGTGCAATATTATGGAAGAAGTGACGTGATTCGGATAGGACTGGGATTCCACTAATTATCTCAAAGATGAATAGGAAGAGCTCAAACAACAAAATCCGTTGTCTATGTTAGTAAAAATAAACTTTATAGACATCCAGATAACTCCTAAAGAGTTAAAAAAACTGATCCTTATGGCAATCAGACTGGAAGAGTAGAATGATTGCGGTTGACTTCCAAATCTTCTTACCCCTACCAATAGAGCTCGTATGACAACAAATCTAGCCTTATTACTCCTCAATTAATGTTAAAAGAGAAATACCCAATAACAGCAGCCAGTCTCTAACAGTTACCAAGTTTACCAGGCACTAAACTCAAGTTTGAGTCTGGATTGTGAATTTCCCTGCTAGCCAACTTCACGCGCATTACGGAAGTCTAGCCCGTCACGTCCAAGAAGCAACCAAATCCCAGCAACCCTAACTCACAGATCGTGGAAACATTTTGCGTGTACTACATGTTACATTTGCCTGAAAGCAAAGGCTCGGTACCACGGTGTTAGAGTGCCAGAATACAAATCCAAATGTTGCGGGTTCGATCCCTGCCAGGTCCTAGAATTTTCATATAAAGTGTGATCAGCTATAAAGCTTGCAAATCCAACAGTGGAGCAGCCAGCGTATAGAATATAAATTAGGCTACATTTCGAAATTTTCTCTTCATCGGTTTACATTAATTTATGTCCATGACCATGATCTGAATATGCCTTTTGTGAAATATCCTGATGATGTGTGTTCAACCATGTTGTTGTGAAGTCTTTCACCTTCTCATCTAAATATTCGGCCTCCTAGTGCTCCACCAAATGAAGTAAAAGAATGTCACTTGATAGAGGTCCGGACTGTAGGGATGGCGGTCTCTGGATTTTTTTCCAGGACGATATATTGAAACTCATCCACAGGAGACATAATAGCGTAAACCGATTTGGAGACTTGTCGAACAATAGTCTACTGAATATACTGTCAGTTGACTGTACTGTTGGTATGAAAAAAATCCATTTCACTTTCTGATTTGTAACCATAGTTCCTAATAAAGTTTTTTGTGATTAACAGTAACTTGTTCCTTCCACCTTAAAAATGTGTGGGTCTCTTGGGAAACCAAGTTGGTTATTACAGTTGGTGTTCATGGAATCACCTAGTATACACCTTGTCGTAATATGTTACATAACTAATTGTCGACCAACATTTAAAGCGACTATATCAGTATTATAGACCTTTATTTCTACAACAAATATTATGACTTGGTAATACACAATAGCCGCGGTGGAGTAGCCGAGCGGTCTAAAGCGCCTCGCTGCGGAGCGCGCGGTTGCTCGCCGCCGGAGGTACGAGTCCTCCCTGGGACATGGGTGTGTGTGTTTGTCCTTAGGTTAGTTTAACTTAGTTTAAGTAGTTTGTAAGCTACGGACAGATGACCACGCAGTTTGGTGCGATAGATTCACAAACATTTGAACATTTGAATCCACAATAATATGACAGAAGAATATGTACGACAGATGCTACCCCCTCCTCCTCCACGCTCGCGACCGCTTCTCAAAGGACGCCGCCACCCACACTACCCGCGAGAACAAACAATACCGCGACGATTGTCTTGACAGCACCGACACCGCCACCGCCGGCCGACCCCTGCTCTCCTTTTACGGCGATCGCGCCCCGCCAGGTCAGCAGCCAATTAAATTGCATATTTATTATTAAGCGCGTCGCAACGATCCGTGCGCCAGAACTCGATTTATGTAACAACAATTTCCGCTGTTTATTACTATTATTCTTGGAAAAAAATAAACCTACCATAGTGTTCGTCGTATGTATTTTTAACAAGAATTTCGGTGTAATACTAAAAAACAATTTAGAACACAATTGCTTAGTTCGTCTCGTATACTACAGCTTGTAGTAGTAAAATATTAAAACTCGTATGCAAAATTTGCAAGTAAGAATTTACACTACCATCTCTCTCCATGCTCTTCGATTAGACTACAGCCGACAGGCGTGTTTAATAATAATAGCGCAGTGCAAGAGTGAAGGTCGGGGTGAGAGTTTAAAATAGGGAAAGTTTAATTTTTAAAACTCACAACCACCAACTGCGAACCAAATTCCTAAACACGCAAAAACACTGGCACTGTGATTACTACTATTTGACTCGTTTTCTAGGGGATGATATCACACGTTTGCAGCTTTCCTTCCCTGCATATGATTAACAAAACAAATTCATAATAAAGTAAGTTCATGAGAGAAAAGGGTGTACTAACTACTAATTTTGAAAACACGTGAAAGTTCACTTTATATTGTTTATTACACCATATTAAAACCCTGTGGCTGATACGTCTGTACGTCGACACATTTATCAAATAAAGTTATAGCTCGTGAGCCCCCAGACAAAATGAATATTTGTCGCAAATTGTTTTCACACCATGTGCCTGTCTCAAACACCGTTTATTTTCATGCCTATGCGACGACACGTGTTACATTAACAAATCACAGTCACTTTAATTCAATGGGATGCACACCTTGTTACACCGGCTAAATATTCACAACACACATTAGCACTCGATTCAACTTGGTGCAGTCTACGACGAGCAACCACACGTGGCGATTGCCACACACAAAAATCTAAAGTCTCCACCTGGAGATACACATGCCGACTGATGCCGAGCGATGATGTATTGTTTATTTGTCAACAGGCTATTTTGTAATGAGGGCCTTAAAGGTTCCTAACTGCATCGTATTACTTCAAATGCAAGAAGTATTAGACTATTTTATTCCACGCTGTGCACTGCACTGCACCTGGCACTCGCCATTGTCCCTCTCTCCCCTCACCGGAAATGAAAACTGGAAAATCCTTAGCTAGAACAAGCCACCAATGTCGGCCTGCTCGCTGACCTCCCGTCAGCTACAAGCACACGGCAAATCTCAACGTGGAGAATTTCTACCTTTGGCCTAACTATAAATGTTGTCACCCAACTGCGTACATACATTGCTACCATAATTAATAAGATTAAAATTGTGTAACATTTAGTGCATTGGCATGGTCAATGTTCGCAGTGAACGTCATACTATTTAATTATCAAATGCTACTAATTACCAGTATTTATATTCGGCGGTAATCTTACAGCAGGTTATGGTAACGAACGCCACAAACTTACGTATCTATCTTAACATATACTCTTTCGATATACAAAAACAATTCTAACCAAAAGAAAAGAAATGGTCCGTTTCGGAACTCGACCGCAACCTTGCATCTATAAATGTATCTCTTCGTTTAGACGATGCAAGCAACAGCCGTCGAACGTAATGTAACTTGTATGCCAACCACTCTTTCGATAAAACAGCAACGACAGCAGCAGCAGAAGACGGCATACTGTTTTATACAAAAATTCCAAATAACGAAAATCGGCAATGACATCTAGCACAAAGTCTCTAAACATACATCTGCAAGCACCGTTAACAATCGTCCAGAACGCAGAGCACTCTCTCGGGAGGCTACATAAAAGAAACATATGCTTAGTGTTTAAAAGCACCTAAGTTACTTCTCCAAATGATCAAAACCTTCTACGCAGACGCACCACTCTGACAAGGATAGCTCGCAAGGCATTTATTTAATGGAGCTGAGCCATGCCGAAAGTCCCAAATTTAACACTCTCTGTCTTTAGCGATCTTGCCTTGTTACGTTTCCTTCTTATATCGAGGTATAGGTGCGCCTTCCGAGAATTCGGGTACTTTAATTTTACCTCTTATTTCCTTGCTACAGCAGTACACATCCCATCTAAGGAATCTCTCTGTCCTGTTACGATGCAAACTACATTTATCTGACACCGATATTCCAGCGCCCCAGAAGACATTTAAACCCTATTGCGCAACGGAGAGTCGAAATAAAGGAAAAATACGTGAAATAATTTACCGATTTCCGACCGTCTACACTAAGATTTTTCGAAATTATTGGCCTAACAACACCCTTATTCGACAATACAGAAACCACAGAACCGAAGTTACCTGCCCAATGCAACACCGATTTCCAGCTCGACCCGCCCTTTACTTACAAAATTCCTACTCCAAGTTCCTTTCCTTTCGAGGATGTGACCTGGAGGCTTCTTCTACTATCCCTTATATATATATTCCAATACAACACCTGGTGGGAGTTGCGGCGGATGTGTGTCTTCGCTATAGCCGGGAGGTCCTCCCAGCTGTTGCGCTTCGGGACTCGCCACAGTCGCGTTCCCCTCAGGAAACTTTCATTTATTCCTCGAATACTTGGATGCCTTGTTGTGCTATATGTCAGATAGGAGGAAGCAAATTATTATCTGTGGGGATTTCAATGTTGATTCACTGCAAGAGTGTAATAAGAAGAATGACCTGGAAGTCTTACTCGGTTCTTTCAGTTTGACATCTGTTATTGATTTTCCTACTCGGGTAGTAAAGAACAGCAGCACATTGATAGACAATTTTTTATACAACATTCATAGAATATATGACATCAACTGCGATTGGGCAAAGCTGAAAATGTGTACCCAATCGCAGTTGATGTCATATATTCTATGAATGTTGAATAATAACAACTGCAGGATCGGAAGTGACTTCTGTTCTCTTGGAACAGACGCCACATGTATATAATTTTTTTATAGATCAAGATAGGTTTAACAACATTAGTGCATGTCCTGTTGAAAATGGTCTTTCTGATCATGGTGCACAGCTAGTTACATTATATGATATAGCTCCTTTCAGTAATTTGAATCAGTCCTCCAAAGTTGTTCGTTCAATTAATGATTCGACAGTTAGAAATTTCACGGAAAGTCTTCAGCAGTTAGATTGGGATGAAGTGTATAAGGAACCTGATGCTAATTTAAAATACAACTTATTTCATGATACATTTATAAGGGTATTTGATAACTGTTTCCCCAAGAAATTAGTCAAATTTAATTGTTAGGAACCAAGCAAAAACCATGGCTCACCAAAGGTATAAAAATATCTTGTAACAGGAAAAGGGAACTGTATCTGACATCAAGAAAGAGTAGTGACCCAGAAATATTCAACTATTATAAAAACTACTGTTCTGTATTAAGGAAAGTTATTAAAAAATCCAAAATCATGTGCATCATGTCTGAGATTAGTACATCCAATAATAAAATTAAAACAATCTGGAATATTATAACAAGGGAGACAGGGCAACCAAGAACACAGGAAGACGCTCCCATACGAGGCAAATAAATTTTAATTACATCTTATTTTGATTCTATGTGTAGTTTTACACACACAAAACTCACATGCACATGCAGATAAAGTTGTATCGTTCGACCACGTGCGAGAATCCGGACGTACATTAGAGGTCATGGACGTTAAGGGCGATACTTCCCACGAGTACAAGTTGTGGTAATTGAGAGAGACGGGAGGTATACTTCCGGCAGTCAAATAATTAACAGTCAAATAGTTTTTCAAAACGGAAGACCAGGTTCGAATCCAGTAAAAGTTTTCACGTTTCGTCATTTATTTATTTCATTGCCCTGGTGGAACCAGAGTCATTCGTTTCCTTCCTCTTTCTTAGTGTCATTATAAGTGAGACCGTAATTTATATTTAAAACAACGATTATTAGAACAGTTTTTGGAAATGTCATATCTAATTAATACCTAAAAATGGAAAAACGTATCAACTAAAACAGTGTAAAAAGCCATAAAATGGAACCAACGGAAAGGTTCTGTATCAAACGCAGTTCAGGTACATGGGTCAGGTATTTTTCAGGAAGAAGGCTGCCTATACAAGTTGCTGATACCTGGCGTATTTCATTTCATAAAAAAATTCTCTTGTGTCTGAAAAATATGGCGAACCTGACTCAAGTCCATAGCGAATAAATGAGAATTTACGAGGAAGCCTTTCAGCTTGGTTTCAAGATCTGGAGATTATTTCTCACAATTAAATTTTTCTTGGATTCTCATTTTAAATTATACATATACAGCAGTAAAAAGCGATGTAACGTTTATGGTGGTGGCGTTTAAATCCATAGGAGGTATTCCTCGGAAGAGATTCGTGTTTATTACAGCAGCCCTGCTGGTACCAGCCGAACTTGTTAACTTCATTTTGTGCATTTCGCGTTTCTGTAATTTAATTTCCATTTTCAAGGATGTCTCTGTAATTACTTTCCAAGAATTATGTAAAGTACATGCGGTGTATGTGAGCAGCTGCCACGATCCGGAAACTCCACCATAATGAAGATACGTGGACATTAATCTCTACTGTCTTTTCGTGTATAATACGCATATTACGCTTACGGAAATTCTAAGAACCTGTTACGTATACAGACCCACACATATTAATTATTGCTCGTAAATCGAAGAGTCCACGGGTATATTTCCGACTTATAGTTGCCGCTACCACTGGAATGTTAGATCACCTAATAACTTTGAAGAATTGCAACTCGTACACAGTTAAATTGTACCTTATATAAACAGAAAACTAACGAATTTACACAAATATCTGTTACAGATGGTCAAAAGAGAATATATCTTAATTTTGAACTACAAAAAACAAATATTTTGATTAAAGACTGAAGAAAGTATGAGATGTAAAAAGAAAAGTATTCCAAACAAGTAAGAAAAATGTATATTTAAATACACGTGTAAAGAAAATAAAACAGGAATTGGCTGCATTAAATGATAAGGATATTCTAACAGTAAGACAGCAGAGAGGAAGAAGGTCTTCTTTACAACTGAGAATAAAATTTTTAATATTAGGTGGAAATTAAATGTGACAATATAAAATGTTTTCTATAATGGATGTTAGTGAATGAACTACAGATATAACTTTTGCAAAAAATGAAAGAAAAATTTGTTCAAATGTTTGCAGAGCCGTGTGGCCGTGCAGATCGTGACTGGCGCGCCGCAGACCGCTTGGCCACCGCGGCCGGCTAGAAAAAATTTGAACAAAGGAGATATCAAAACAAAAATCCCAGCGGCCTGTTTTATAGCAACCATAATGCACAAGTATTAATAATGGGTAATATAAAATTAAGTATGTGAGATATTATTACATAGTGTCATGATATAATGAATTTATTACTGTTTACATTATACGGCTGCGTAGGCCTCGACGTGGCGCCCCAAAACTGAATGGCCATTCCCTCTCGGCAGTTGAGGCAGTATTTAGTTAAGTCGCAAGTCCAGCGGCCAACTGTTTACTTCTCGCTTCAATGGGGCACCTCGGCTGTCGCGTGGGTCGCTCACGCTCTCTGCTGCCGCGGCACCTTCACGTGTAGCGGACGCAGTTGATCCGCCCTCGGCGCAGGATGAGTGGCGTGTAACGCGTTCGCGTTGCTAGAGGCGGAGGGCTAATGTGGAGGCTGGCCGTGTGGCATCGCCCGTTCATCCTGCGAGGGATCAGGTGGTCGGTCCTTCAGCAGGATCCGTGCAGGCACAAGGAAAGAGGGGTATGTTAGTGATTGGGAGCTCCAATGTTAGGCATGTTATGTAACCCCTTAGGTAGACAGCGGGCACAAAGAATTCTGATATGCACTCGGTATGTCTGCCGGGAGGACTCATCCGAAGTGTGGTGGCGGCTATTGAGCGTACGGGGTGCAGTCATCTGCAAGTTGTTGCTCATGTCGGCACTAATGATTCCTGTCGCTTGCTCTCTGAGGGCATCTTCAGATCGTACGGGCAGCTGGCGGAATTGCGGAATTGGTAAAGACTGCTGGCCTCGCACGCGGGGTGCAAGTAGAGCTTTCTACTTGCAGCGTTGTTCCGAGAGTGGCTCAGGGTGCTTTGGTTTAGGCCGAGTGGAGGTTCTCAACCTACGGCTTCGTTGACCCTGTGATAGTCATGGCTGCAAATTTCTGGACCTGCGTTAAAGGGTGGGGAATTTTAGGGATCCCCTTGATAGATCAGGGGTGCACTACACTAAGGAAGTAGCTACTCGGTTAGCAGAGTACTTGTGGAGTGGACATGGATTTCTTCTAGTCTAGGCGGTAGTTTTGATGAACATCCGTCTATCGACATACAAACAGTGGAATCAGCTCACATTCAGGACTCTTTAACTATGAAAATATAGCAGTACATTTTCAAAGTATTAGAAATTAAGTTCCCGTATCTACTGCATTGCGCTCGAAGTTTTGGAAGATTTGAAATATTAAAGAATGGGATGTATTTCGCAAGGACAGATCTGATACGATCGGTAGGGGGAGGTGTTCATTGTGGTCCAGAAAAGTATTCCTTCTGCTGAACTCGAAGTCGAGAGTGACTGTATAGGGAAAATCAAGTTAATAGTTTGGTGTTTTTACCGGCCACCCAGTTCCAGCATCACAGTGGTAGAGTCATTCAAGGAAAGTTTACGAAGGAACCAGGAACATGCTTTATTAGTTAAGGGCGACTTCAGCCTGCTGAGGATAAACTACAGGGGGTACAGACAAGCAGTATTATTGTTTTCGAACACGGCAGTTACAGCGAAAAATTGTGACATAGAAACATGTTAAATTCTTAGATTGCTCAAGCAATCGCCAGACAAGCTAGGGGAAAGCGGGTCATCGGATCTGTCGTAAATGCGACGCCAGTCTCTCGTGGCGACAGCGGACGCTCTGTCGGCGAGTTGAAAGCATACAGCCAGCGGACTGTTGACTGCGATGGACGACAAGAAGAGCGAGTGGGAATATTTGCCAGCTTGTAAACATTTCATAACTACACCTAACCCTGTCACAAGAGTGAATAAGGCCGCGGATACGTAACCGGTTAAAGCACTCACAAGTAGGACACACTCCGTCTTTAAGAACTGTCACATTCGTCATACATAAACCCGATTTCTGTATTTATAGTCCCACTTTTAGAAGTGTAGTCACTTGGTCTTTGGAATCCATTATGCTCACGAGGGTAGTCGTCGATCCAATGATCTGATCACTGTATTCAGCTTATGTCTCAGATAAAGCAGTACAGTACAGACAATTACTACGCTTCGAACTATCATCCCGGGAAGATGGTTCACCGCTGCCTACCGTCTTCACAAAGCTGAATATGGCTGCTGCATGAGGCAAGCTCAGTCTTCATTGGTTGGAACCAAAAGGCCAAGGATACTGTCGACGAGCTAGCACTCTCGTGCTAACTCCGCCAGTGGTATCAAGAGGTCATCTGACACCACGGCATCTGACTCCATTGGTTCCAAGCATGGTCCCACAAGCAGCGACATAGACCGGAGGAGGAACCGAGGACTCCTCCTGACAGTCTCTGCTTCAACCTCCAGACGTCACGGCGCGGGCACCTCGTCCGAACGGCGCAGCAGTCGGCCCATAGAAAACGCAGCGAGACGGCGAGCTCACGCGACCAACTGCGACGTCGCCTGCTGATATAGCTCCTGCAAGCAACGCCTACACCACTAAACCTTGTATCCAGTTGAACAAACTTGTAAACTCTGATACTGATTTACTAGCGTCCTCTGGCGCTCCCCCAGATATTAGGCCTCGTCCTGACTTGGCACTCGGCCCCCAGCACTGCTCTGAGCTGCTAAATTGTCATCCCACACGCAACAGAAATATTTTGTACATTATAACTACTATCGATGATGCCATTGTGGAGACAGGAGTCACTGATCAAGATGTCGTCATAGCGACATTGGCCATCAAAGTTAATAAATCGTTCAAGAAGCTGTAGCGTCGTGCATCTTGCGTGAAGCTGTAGCTGTGGCTGATTGAAGAAAAGATGGGAAAATTACCCTTCAAAGAGCCTTCGACTATCATTGTTCCCTGTCAGGCAACTCACCTGCAGATCTTCTGTCCCAGGCGGTCGGCTACATACCGGAATAGCAGTTCCAGAAAAGACGGTGCAAATGCAAAAGTAAGGCGATCGCGTCCACGGAAGATGCGAAGTATGTCGTATCGGTGATCATGTCGAGTCCGTCGCGGAAGTCTAGGATAGGCTGCTTGCTCCCAAGACAATGGAAAGTATGTGTCACTAAACGACGGTAACTGCCGCACGCTAATCTCGCAATGTCGATACCTCCAGGAACTGCAACAGAATGGGGCTCGGGAGCTGCTCTCCAGGCTATATAAACAAGTGACTAATGCATACATACCGGCCGCGGTGGCCGAGGGGACTGAGGCGCGTCACTACGGTCGGGGGTTTGAATCCCCCCTCGGGCATGGATATTTGTGCCGTCCTTAGTGTTAGCTAGTTCATAAGTAGTTTGTAAGTTTAGGGACTGATGGCCCTGTAGTTAAGTCCCACAAGCTATACAAACATTTGAACATTTGAATGCATACATGTGCACCTCCGCGGCTGGCGAAAGGTCCCTGCAGAAAACCTAACAGAAGAGGGAGGACTCACCATTACCCATCTAGTGGCCGCCGGCAGTGGCGGAGTTCCAACCGTCACGTTTTATGGCCTGAACTGGGCGGATTCACAGAACGCGATAACTCGTCTCCCTCCGCCACCAGGTGCTACAGTGACGGTTTGAAATAACGGCCGAAGGGAAACTAAACTAAATTTCGCCATCTTGGCCATTTCTCTGTGATAATTAAATGTGCAGTGCCAAAATTATGCTGCTCCCTACAACCGATGCTCCTCTATGCAGAAAACACATCGGTAGTGTTGTGGGCTTTGGAAAATTAGTTTTATGCCTATAATCGTGCGATGAAATTTTTATGATTATTAATTAACAAATTACCGGTGTGAGTGTGTAATCAATGAACTCGGGATTTCATCAGACTCTTCCTTTGTCTTAGGACTGGCCTGACAGATTCTGTGGCTTTGCCACGTTTCTTTTAGCGTTATTGGAATTCAGTGCGTTACAAAGCCTAGGAGACTGTTTATGCTGGAAAGAGCAGATAAGCAACTGTCAGCACCCCACTTAATGAACGAATGGATATCGTTTAGTTCCGATATCGTGGACATAGAGGAATTATGGGAAAAATTTAAATGCATCGTAAATTAAGCGCTGAAGAAATATTTGCCGACAAAATGGGTTAAGGATGGGAAAGATCCAATGTGGTATAATAGTAATATTCGAAAAACGCAGAGAAAGGAAAGGTAGTTGCGCTCTTGGTTCAAAACATGTCAAGCAAATCAAATCAGACGAAAGTGAATCGAGATTCGCGCGTCTATAAAAAGAACAATGCGCGAAGTATTCAATAACTAGCACCGTCACACTTTAGCAAAAGATCTTGCCGAGAACACGAAAAAATTCTGGTCCTATGTAGAATCGATAAGCGGAACAAAGGTCTCTATTCAGTCACTCGTTGATCATTCTGGGGTGGTGATAGAGGACAACAAAATGAAGGCTAAAGTTTTAAATTTAACACTTAAGAAATCATTTACACAGGACGACTAAGCAAACATACCTTCATATGATGGTCGCACTAACTTCCAATGGAAGACAGAGTAATAGGCATAGATGATGTAGAGAAGCAGCAGAGAGAGTTGAAAACTAACAAGTCGCCAGTTTCAGTTGGGACACAAATCCGGTTTTACAAAGAGCACTCGGCGACATAAGCCCCTTACTTATCTTGCATTTATCGTAAATCTTTGATCCAGCGCAAAGTACCAAGAGACTGGAAAAAGGCACAGGTAACTCCTGTATATAAGAAAGGCAAACGAATGTACTCACTAAATTACCTATGTCATTAACATGGCAACAGGCAGAAGGCATATTATTCAATATTCGAAAGGCGTTTAACACAGTACCACACAACAGACTGGTAACTAAGGTTTGAGCTTATGGAATAGATACCCAAATATGTGAGTGGCTCGAAGATTACTTGAGTAATAGACCCCAGTACATTATCCTCCATGGCGTATGTTCATCAGAGATTGGGGTATCGTCAGAGGTGCCCCAAAGAAGTGTGATAGGACCGCTATTATTTTCTATCTGTGTAAATGATCTGACGTACAGAGGAAGTTACAATCTGCGGTTGTTTGCTAATGATGCTGTGGTGTACAACAGAGTGTCGTCATTGAATGACTGTAGTAGGATGCAGGACGAGTTGGATCAAATTTTAGGTTGTGTAAGGATTGGCAACTAGCGCTAAATGTAGAATAATGTAAAGTGATGCACATGAGTAGGATCAAATATTGAGATGTTTGTAAATGTTAAAAGTCCCTAAGCTTACAAACTACTTCATCTTCATCCGCTCGCGCCTTACTTTGGTTGCGCTCGCGGGGCGTCTAGCGCCCGCCCTTCACGTTTTTCCTCATTGCAATGAATTTTTTTTTTTTATTTGAACATCAGTAACTTCTGATTTTTGGTTTATCAATATGTTAACTGAATTAATACATTGTGCATAGACTGAAAGATGTTTATTAACAATGACTAAACTTTATTACATTGTTTACCTATACAATAAATCACAAACACAGACAAAGAACTCATAGTTTCACATAGTAAATTCCTCATTACATAGACATGACTATAAAGAAATAACAATTAAGAAACATTACACAAATTAAATTTTTAAAGCATCATATTCTTGTGAAATGAAGTCATCACTCACTTCGTCTCCACCGTTACGAATACAATCATCACTTACCATTTGGCAGTGGATTTTGCAAATGTATTTTTGACAAATGTGCCACGTCAACTTCGTTCTGTGTGTTTATTTATTTATTTTATTTTATTTTATTTTTATTTTTTTTTCTGCGCCACAAATGAAACAAATGTGTCGTTGGTTGCGGCTTGCATCTCTAGATTTGAAGGCTGCCGACTGGTTACTTCCGTCTACTTCTCTGTAGGGTTAAAAAAAGAGAGAATCAGGTCTTTACGAAGAGAGATTAGTTTTGCACAATCTTTCAAATTTCCTTCCATCAGTTCCATGGGCAGTTTATCGCGATGTCGAGATTGCCAGGTTGTGTACTTCAGATTGGTACTGAATGATGTTAACGGACCATACGAGATTGTGGACAACGATGTCTAGCGCAAGTAGGTCTGAGTGGAGAATACAGCCATATCGCACCGCCATGTAACTGGAAAGTTACGCACTGAAACGTAATAAACACTAGGGGCGGCAATCTGCCGCCTGCGTGAGGGATGGAGGTTAAATGAACTTAAACTAACCAAGGAACAAACACACACATGCATGCCTGGGATGAGGACGCAAACCTCCGAATGCGAGCAACCGCGCGCTCCGCAGCGAGGCGTCTTTGACGGATTGGCCACTCCACCGAGGCTATGGATGGGTTAAACAATCCCGTAATGTTCGAATACAGCATTATTAGTGTGCTGCTTGACAGGGTCGCGTTAATTGAATACCTAAGCGTAACGCTGCACAGCGATATAAAATGCAACGAGCATATAAGGACAGTCGTGGGGGAGGCAAATGGTCGACTTCGCTTTGTTAGCAGAATTTTGGGAAGGAATGATTCGTCTGTAGAGGAGACCGTATAAAAATACTTGTGAGACACCGTCTTGAGTTTTACTCAAGTGTTTGGGATCCCCACCAGATCGGTATAAAGGAGGAAATAGAGGCAGACGGCGAGGTTTGTAAATGATAGATTCGGTCAACGCGTGAGTGCTAGCGAAATGATTCGGGAACGCAAATGGGACTCAATGGAGGGGAGGCGACGCTCTTTTCGACTGCTGAAGAAATTTAGTGGGCCTAAATTTCAGGCGGACTGTATAACGATTTTACTGCCGCCAACCTACAGTTTTCGTAAAGTCAATAAGATCAGAGAAATTAAGGCTCATACGGATGCTTAAAAGCATTCGTTTTTCCCTCGTTGTATTTGAGAGAGGAACAGGAAAGCAAGTAACTGGTAGTGGTACTGAGTACCCTCCGCACGACCGTTTGGGTGGATTGCGGAGTATGTATGTAGATGTAACTTCTGGCCAGTTAATTGGTATAACTGTTGGCGTGGCGTGTGGCGTGTTTCTGTAACTAACATTAGTTTCAATAGAAAAACTACTTCTATTATGATTTTGAACATCGCTTCTCTAAAGCAGCAACCGTTACAGTGTAATATTACGCCGTAAGGAAATATGCAGCACCACAAGTTGCTTGAAAATAGTTATAATATATTTACATTTCAACATCTCTATAGATGTCTTCATCAGAAAATAACGTTATGACATGACACGTTAACACTTGAAGCGTTATATGCTCATGTCGTATAAAATGACATTAAGTCACTTTACAAAAGACATGCTAGTCGAAATACTACTGGTTTTAAGAAATTAAAAGTGAAGTGGCTGGCCCCTGTGGACTGGGACGTTCTAGCAGTCGGGAAAGATATCAGGCTGAGACTTAAATTATTTAACTAGCTGCCCACTGTACGTATTTTGCACTGGATCTCTAGTACCTTTCTTAAACCATTTGCTGAACAAACCTCTTGAGTATCATGAATTTGATCCTGACACTGACTGATTCTCATCTCACTGCATTACTTTCCATGCAATGGATATAAAATTTGACATCACTAAGCACAAAATGAATTATCGGTCTTTCAACCGGAAATGCGAGCGTAAGAGCAATTAAGTCGTTATATAAATGCAAAGTGGTGACACTGCTCCAAAAAATTAAAGCTGCACGCAAGATCTAACTACTAATCTCACTAATGAGTAATCTCAAAGTTGCCAAGACCAGTCACATCATTTTTAATTAAAATAGTGTAGATTCGACAAATCATAAAAAATTGGCAGGATTCTAAATCATATACGCTACAAGGGATGGGTTCGATTTTAAGACATGAACCGTGTTTTAGTGACATCAAAGTCTGGACAACTATGAACAATTTTTTCCTCAATTCGATCTGAACTTCAAAACAAACGCCGGCCGCGGTGGCCGAGGGGGCTAAGGCGCTTCAGTCACGGTCTGCACGGCCACTACGGTCGGGGGTTCGAATCCCCCCTCGGGCATGGATATTTGTGCCGTCCTAGTTTGTAAGTAGTTCATAAGTAGTTTGTAAGATTAGGGACTGATGACCCCGTAGTTAAGTCCCATAGTCTATACAAACATTTGAACATTTTGAACAAAACAAATATCCAACCAAGGCATTTTCCTTCATTTACAGTTAAAACAATAACAAAACAAATCACATCAGTTCTGTTGCTATGACTTATTTCCAGAAGAATAGCAAACACTTAATCCCAGCATTTAGGCACGTTTCTAACCTCGGTGAAATGGCCGAGCCCTTTAAGATGCCTTGCTTCGAAGCGCGCTGTTGCTCCCTCGGGACTGAAAGGAAGAAAGGAGGGAAACTTAGTGTTTAACGTCCCGTCGACATCGTGGTCATTATAGACGCCCTAGAGAATGGGTGTGTGTGTGTTGTCCTTAAGTTATTTTAAGTTAGTGTAAGTAGTTTGTAAGACTATGGACTGATAACCGCAGTAGTTAAGTCCTATAGATTTTAAAAACTATTTTTGATAGTTAGGTTTATGTCTGGAGGACCCAAAACGAATCTGTGATGTTAACAATGTTGTACGAAGTGACAAGCTTTCTTACCTTGTCAACGTGAAATCTTCATTCAGTCTGGATCATTTTATTAAAATAACATCAAATATAAATACTCATAATTCTCGCTCTGTATTTCTGGAGCCGAAAGTTAATGCGTCTTCTCAGAGACCATTTATAAACACGCACAACTCAACTGCTTATTCGCGCACAGCAACAATACTCCTTGACAATCTTACAGCAACTCAGACAGACATGTCATTCCTACCTAACCAACAAATCATGTATTTCACCTACAGGGGCCTATTTCACTCTCTCTCTCTCTCTCTCTCTCTCTCTCTCTCTCTCTCTCTCTCTCTCTCTCTCTCTCTCTCTCTCTCTCTGCTCTAAAACTCCCCACACGATTAAGTTTAGATGTGGCTAATTTGCTGTCCACAGACGTGTCTGATAATTTTATGATGCTGTACAAAACACCCCTGAACCTCTTTGTCCGCGTGTATGAGCATATTATTATTTTGGAATGTAGTAGTGTTTATTAACAGCATGTCGGTCTCAGTAAACTATTTGTAGTCGAGGATGATGAGATAGTCATTCTTAATTATCCAACTAACGGGGGTAATGAAAGAAACAGTTGGAAACCTCGAAATATATGTTCTAATTGTGATCGAATCTTCCCCTTCCTTTGAGGTTTTCATTGCCTAAGACTGGTTATTTCTAGGAATCAATGAAAACGATGTTTAATTTAACAGTACCATAAGTTGTGACTGAAGAACACCTAAGTTTACAACAACAATTTAAACAAATTGTCTTACAAGTTCAGGTAACAATATACGTGGTCACAGAAAAATATTTTGATGATGCGACGTAGGGAAACGAAAGATTAACGACGTTTCAATGTGCGCTAACTAAACAGAAGCTCTTGTATCACTGCACAGTAACATCGTGGAACGACACACGAACAGTTAGAGCCCGCAAGGTCAACTTCAGGAATCAGAGAGAAATATTTTTGTCATTCCTCGAAAGAGAGTATAGGGACGAAGTCCTTAGAAGCGCAAGAAGCAGAGTACACGAGAAGCCGAGTGTATATCCAGAGCATCCGTTAAAGAGAGTCCTGAAGCGTATCGGAGGTAGTCTTTGTTCGGAGACAAGTTTCTCTCGTAACTGGCATACGTATCTGGCTCCAGACAATCTGGTGCGGGTAGTGACACTTTCTGCAGTGGTGTCTTGTTTTCCTCTAGCTTCAGCTGCAAGAACTAGTGCAAGTTAGATGCGTTATTGTTCATATTGTCATCGTGGGCATTAGCGGAAATGGCTAGACATAGTGGTTGAATGGTTGCTTCTTGAGGTACGCCTTCGGTGTCGGCTGCCAGGGACACTTATCGGTAAAATCGTTTGCCGGCCCTTAGGGGCTCTCCTGGAGACAGCTTAATAACCTATATTTCCAGTCTTCAGCTGACCAAGTTTAATGATCGTGGCACCACTTCTTTTGCTGTTTTGCGTTGCCTTCCGTTATTAAGAATTTTGCAATGCAGCCTTTCCAGGAATTTCAGGCTCCAGTCGTACTGTTTTAATTGAAAAAGTATTGTGCAAGCTAGTGTTTAGTTTTACAGTCGCTTTTGTCGTGGTTGTTTTATGTTTTGTCTGGCCTCAAAATTTCTCAATGTCCCTAGGTCTCTGTCAGTTAACTTCAAATTTCGCCCACTACTACTATTCGACAGAGATATTTTGCTTTGTTCTGTGTACGCTATCGTTATGATGATACTGTCGCTCGTGGAACGTTAAACAGTGCAACTGTTTTCTTCACAAATGCTCCCGCTGACTGCGCACATTCGAGGTAGCCTCATTGTATGTTTGCGAAGCCAAGTATTTCACCGGCGATTAATGTTGACCTTCTCACGATAAAACATATGATATCATTCAAGATAGCGACCTAGACTTTATTCGACAGTTGTGTACTGTGATCGTGTTTCAGTGTGGACACGGACGCAGTAGTGCCAGCTTAGAACAAGATATTTTTATATTTCATGATGCTCATATTATTTTGTTCACCCACTTTAGATCCTTCTTAACTGATAATGCACACCCTACGTAACTGGACAGAAAAGTCTTCGAATATGAGACAATGTGATATAAAAGAGTGAAAAATTAGTAACAGAAACTCATTTTTAATTTTCTGCGTTTTTTAAAAGGAATGTATTCTGGTATAGATGGCAGTGTTCTGCAATTCTCCCTAAATCTCGTAAGGGGAGGTTCCAAGAAACTCCATTATCTGTATATGACAGTATGTACATTATTAAGTGTTTGAGCACATAGTTATCACAAAAAGCTACTTTGAGTTTTCTGTATTCTACCTTCTCAGTATATGTCTATTACTTCTCCTAGAACCACATACTGGCATTATTTACTGTGCTATTTGCTAATCATTTCAATTCCTTCCCCACAATTTTAAGAATGAAAACTTTGTTATTTGAAAACTTAGGTTCAACTTTTACGTTTTTTTTAATCCTTTCTTTTCTGGATTAGGTTTTCTGGAACAAGCGGAAAAGAAAACTTTAACGAAGTTTCTTTCTAAATAAATAGTTTTTCCTATTTTTATTTCGAAAATGTATTTGATTTGGTGTGCAATCTTTTCAATACGTGAAACGAGCTTACTGATACAGACGTAGAGAAGGCTTTATTACAAGAGAGATATTATTGTCGGTTCGTGGAAACAGGAAACGTACGTACTTTAGTGTGACAGAGAGCTGTTTGCATATTGTTAGGGTTCCAAAATCTCTCTGAAATGCCCTGACGTGTAGGCGCTATTTCACTAAACTTCTGATCTCGGTTTATTCGTTCTGCGAAGCACGAAATGTGACGACCAGCGGCCGAGAGGAGCAGAATTATTCAGCTAGAATTTCGCTTAAACTTTACCCTGCGGCCAGCGCGCTGTATCAGATTCAATGGACTTCCTATGAAAAGGTCCGCTGAGCAGCGAGCCGCCTAATGCGTTTGCGGAGGTGTCACGTATCACAGTGCTCTCCCAACTTCCGGCTGCGCACCCGACTCCTTTGTGGTTCGTTTGAGAAAAGTCGCAAAAGTGCGCCGCCTGTATTCTCCGCGCTCCGCTTTGCCTCTACCGGATGCCGCTTTGTTCCAAGTTCCGCAACGGCACATTATGACGAATTCCTCTCCTACTGCCAATCACGTTTTCAGTCGACGCCGTGAATGACTTTTATTCTGGCTTCATATATTTTTTTGACATCTTTTGCCTCAAAACTTTTATAGATGGACTTGTTTTCGCGTCTCACTCTGGGACTTACAGGGCGTGAATTTTAGCACGAGCATTGTTCTTGAAGCAAAAATGAAATTCGAATCGTTCTAGCGTAAACGAATATTAACGTTTGAAATATAAAAAGACAAAGCACTGTGAGGTGAAAAAGTCATTGTGACGTAGACCTGCCCTTTACGCTCCTCGGCCCTCGATATATGGTCTGCTGCTAGACAAAACGAACCAAATAATTTTACCTCGCTCCAGCTGAAATTCAAGGACTGATGTTAACCCACCATTCAATTTATGTGATCTAAAAAGATTGAAACAGCCGTTTATGGTTATTTGCACCTAAAAATCAGAGAAATTGTCATCGACAGAAACATGCCATGTTTGGGAAACGGTAGACGTGTTTATGTACCGGCGACAAAGTGGATTTTTGTTCAGGTTTCAGTTCCACGTGGCCTGCAAAGTGAAATATCACTGCAGAAAGGAATTTGTATCAAAAGCGTTAAGAGAAACACGACTGATTATTCAAAACACTTTTTGTTGCAGTCATCGGAGCGTTATTGAAATAGCGATGCTGTAGTTTGCTACACAGATTATCCTTTCAGTCATTCCACGAATCGTGAATTGATTAACATTGCGGTCAGTGGTTGCGAAATAGAAAGTCAACTGAATAACCTTAGAAGCACCGCAAGCGCCCCTGAACAATTCCGTACCAAACAAGCGAAGCAACTTTTGTTTCCAGTTGCTGTTCATTGTAGAGCTCTGATGCAAGTAACGAATTACCCAGTTTGGGGAAAGTTTACTTCTTATTTCAAAAGTGGTCGTCGGACAGCTGCGTGTAATTAAATACTCCTGATATTGGACTGTTTGTAGAACGAAGGATATGTAGCGGACGCTGTGACACGTTCACGCATAGTGCACGATTTTACAAAGCACTTTTCTCGAGAAGCTCTGTAGCTAGAGTGCTACCAATTGTGGAACATTAGAGCTGCCGTAGAGTGAGGGCTCTCAAATTGTTGAAAGTAAATGTCATATCGCGAAGAATATATGTTATTGGACAAAGTATTTTTTTCTCTCTTAAATATGAGAATTTGGAGGAAAGTTACCTTTTAGAATCGAAAACAGATAAATACATTTTGGTTTACTGGAGATTATTTCACTTTAATGGGTACATTTTTTATAATCGGAAATTGTAAAAGTTTTTACTGTACTTCCGAAACTAATTTAAATCTGGCGACGGAACACGTTTTCTGGTAGTTCTGTTGGAACACTTTTATAGAATTTTGTGTATTGCACAAACCTAACCCAGTACATATTTGATTATTTAACCAAATGATGGAGGCATTTAGAGTTGCAAGAATGTCGCGATTGATTATTTGTTGCTAATGATACTGATTTCATACTGTCCTATGTTACAGGTTGAGCAGTCCAGCCGGATTCAAAATCCATTGAATGATAACCCCACAAATACTCCCAATAATCAAACTTCCTATAGATTAGATATGATTAGATGAACTTTTCGTTGCTATTGGTCCAGACTCTTGGATGCAGAACATGTCATAAAACAGGTATACATAATTAATACCTACAAAATAAGAATAGATATGCTACTGTACCTCCCATAAAGACAAAGTGAAATTGCACTTTTGTATGTGAAATCGATCAAAATAAGAAAATTTTAAGCATAATCAGATAGCCACACAACTTTAGGCCTTCAGTATCAAACCCATTTCGATTCAATATCATAAATTTTGTAGGAAAACTGAAAACTATTTTGCTGCAGTCTTTTGGTTCTACATGAGTAATTTTTGCAATTTTATCACAAGTTCAATTTTGCTGAACGGTTTCATAAAAATTTTAATGTTGGATCGAGCTGTTTTTGAGAAATTCGCTGGGATGCCCGCATTTATCTTATCATCTTATCTCTGTTTTTATGAAAACTGATTTAAAATATCCACCAGTAACAAAAGAATTGCAATGGAAAGGAATACAGATAAAATGTTAAAACATATCACCTAGCTGCTTTAGATAATGATACTGGATAGGGACTGTTAAATAGAAGTTTCAAGTTGATGTACTATTCCAGCATTAAGCGGAGTGTGCGTTGATATGAAACTAACTACCTGGCAGATTGAAATTGTGTGCCGGAACCGGGATTCGAACCTGAGGCAATATATACTACTGTACACTTTTTATTTTAAACCAAGTAGGTATATGCATTTGTACTGTTTGGGTAAAAAAATAAAAGAAAGTTATATGAACATACTTTCTGACTGATAATGTACTCCCATGGACACAGCTAATAGGCGAAGGGGCTGCGGTGGACTAGCCGAGCGGTCTAAAGCGTCTCGCTGCGGAGCGCGCGATTGCTCGCCGTGGAGGTTCGAGTCCTCCCCGGGGCATGGGTGTGTGTGTTGTCCTTAGGTTAGTTTACCTAGGTTTCAGAAGTTTGTAAGCTACGGACTGATGACCACGCAGTTTGGTCCGATAGAATTACAAACAATTACAAACAAATAGGCGAAGGTTACTATCAAGATACGGTGATTCCGAGCAGGTGCTATTTGCCGACCACATCGGGAAAAGTTGATGGAGATGGTTCGGAAAACAAATCACGTTTTCTTTCCCTCAATCTAGGTGTATTGAACTTCTTATGAACAAAATGATCACCGTGGGCGATGTAGGACGAGATTCCCTTACTAAAAGTAGAAGAGAAACACAATCGGGAAAATTAGCTCAAGCTCGTTATTATATGTTAGTTCTCAGGGAATTGTAGCCCACGCCATAATATCAAATAATAAAAAATGGAACACTTGACATTTGTTATACTTTGTGTTAAACATATATATATTTATATTTTTATATACAGGCTGAATCGGATTTTGCGCAGCGCAATTCCTCACATGCCAACAATAAAAAAAGTCTCTCACAAAATTTCGTACTCCGCATATTTTCGTCAATAAATGGACGTCGAGGACTGAGACGGGTTTATGTTCCATACGTCAGTGTATTTCGGAATTAAACAATCGGATCAGAAAATTTCTAGGGGATGTAGAAGGCGTCTTGAGGAATAAAATGATCACAGAAACCTATACCCGGAAACATCATCCAACGACGCTACAAAGCGTGGAATTTGCTGCAGGAAGTCTAGTTGCAGGCGCCAGAATCCGTAGCTTGGACTCTCCGTGGCGTCAAATGTATAACTGTTTGTACACTTTTTGGACCAAATTGCTATGGTTATCAGTCCTTATCAGTCCCTTGACTTACAAACAACTTAAACTAACTTGCACTAAGGCCAACACACAGACCCAAGCCCTTGGGAGGACTCGAAACTCCTGCGGGAACGGCCGCCAAGTCCGTAGCTGACGCCTTAGACCACGCGGCCATTCCGCGCTGCTTCCGCAGCATCGTTGAATGGCGTTTTCGGACATGGATTTCTATGCTCATTTTGTTACTCAAAACGCCTTCTACGTCCCCTAGCAGTTTGTTGGTATAATTGTGTAATTCTGAAACACACTGACGTAAGGAAGACTTCGAGGTTCAATTACTGCCGGAAATATACGCTGGGCGAAATTTTGTGACAGACCTTTTTTTATTGCTGGCATGAAAGGAATCTCACTGCCAAGGCCGAGTGCGTGAATTTCGTTTCACCCTGTATATAAAAATCACATGGATATTTGTCTGCGATGTACTCCGATTATACTCAATTAATCTAGCGTTGCGATTTGGTCCAACTTAAATGGGAATATTTTTATCTCTATTAATAACATCAGTATTCTCTTTATTTCAATTTAAATGTTTTTATCTAGGTTGGATAAGTGTCCAGTAATTGGTGCTGTTCCTCGACTTGAAGTATGGGCTAACGGCGAAGTTCTAGCTTGGAGACCAAAACGGCATGCGTTCGAAACTCGATGGGGTCACGCATTTTTTCAGTTTGATCTTTAAGCTAGCCTACACCTTCCAGCAATGTGAGGAGTCCCCAGTAACGACACGTTGTCGGATTCTACTCTAAAATGTAGGCCCCGTTTTATTGGTAGGATATCAGGGTTATGTTAAGTCCATGTTAGGCGCGGAAGTGGTGTCCAACCAAAATTACACGAAATTATTATTTGATTAGATTTAGCGAATGTTCTTGACGATACAATTTATTTCACATTTCATACACTTTACCGAAATTTACACTACACATAACCGTGGTTTTTTTTTTTCAAGTTTTTCATTTTATTCTGTTGTTGTTATGGTCTTCAGTCCGGAGACTGGTTTGATGCAGCTCTCCACCCTACTCTATCCTGAGCAAGCCTTTTCATCTCCTCATAAGAACGACAACCCACATCCACTTGAATCTGCTTACTATACGCGTCTCTTGGTCTCCCTCTGCGATTTTTACCCCACACACTTCCCTCCAATGCTAAATTTACGATTCCCCGATGTCTGAGAATGTGTCCTACCAAGCGATCCCTTCTTCTAGTCAGGGTATGCCAAAAATTCCTTTTCTCACCAATTCTGTTCAGTACCTCTTCATTAGTTATGCGATCTACCCACCTAATCTTCAGCATTCTTCTGTAGCACCACATTTCAAAAGCCTCTATTCTCTTCCTGTCCGCACTGCTTATCGTCCATGTTTCACTCCCGTACAAGGCAACACTCCACACAAATGCCTTCAGAAAAGACTTCCTTACACTTAAATTAATATTCGATGTTAGCAAATTTCTCTTTTTCAAAAATGCTTTCCTTCCCATTGCCATTCTGCATTTTATATCCTCTGTACTTCGACCATCGCATGTTATTTTAGTACCCAAGTAACAAAACTCATCTACCACCTTCATTGTTTCGTTACCTAATCTAATTCCTTCAGCATCGCCTGATTTTCTAAGACCGCATTCCATTATTTTTGTTTTGCTCTTGTTAATGTTCATTTTATACGCTCTCTTCAACACACTGTCCATTCCATTCAACTGCTCTTCCAGGTCCTTTGCTGTCTCTGATAGAATTACAATGTCATCAGCAAAACGCAATGTTTTTATTTCTTCCCCCTGAACTTTAATCCCTATTCCAAATTTTTCCTTGCTTTCCTTCACCGCCTGCTCGATGTACAAATTGAATAACATCGGAGAAAGGCTACAACCCTGTCTTACTCCCTTCCCAACTGCTGCTTCCCTTTCATGCCCTTCGAGTCTAATAACTGCGGTCTGCCCTTTGTACAAGTTGTAAATAACTCTCCTTTCCCTGTATTTTACCCCTGCTGACTTCAGAATTTGAAAGAGTGTATTCCAGTCAACATTGTCAAAAGCTTTCTCCAAATCTACAAAAGCTAAAAATGTAGGTTTGCCTTTCCTTAATCTATCTTCTAAGATAAGACGTAAAGTGAGTATTGCCTCCCGGGTTCCTACGTTCCTCCTGAATCCAAACTGATCTTCCCCGAGATCAGCTCCCACCAGCTTTTCCATTCTCCTGTAGATAATTCGTGTTAAAATTTTGCAACCATGACTTATCAAACTGATGGTTCTGTAATTTTCACACCTGTCTGCGCCTGATCTCTTTGGAATGGGGATTATTACATTTTTCTTAAAGTCTGAGGGTATTTCGCCTGTCTCATACATCCTATACACCAGTTCAAATAGTTTTGTCATGGCTGGCTCTCCCAGAGACTGCAATAGCTCTGCGGGTATGTCATCTACTCCTGGGGCCTTGTTCCGACCTATGTCTTTCAAGGCTCTGTCAAATTCATCTCTCAGTATAGTATCTCCTATTTCATCTTGATCTACTTCCTCTTCCCTTCCTACAACATCGCCTCTAAGTTCATTTCCTCTGTAGAGCAGCTCTATATACTCTTTCCACCTTTCAGCTTTCCCTTCTTTGCTGAGAACTGGATTCCCATCCGAGTTCTTGATATTCATAGAGTTGCTTTTCTTGTCCCCAAATGTCTCTTTTATTTTCCTGTAGGCGGTATCTACTTTTCCCCTTCTTATACATTCTTCTACAGATTTGCATTTGGCTTCTAGCCACTCCTGCTTAGCCATTTTGCACTTCCTGTCAATCTCATTTTTTAGTCGTCTGTACTCCATTTTGCCTGTTTCATTTACTGCATTTTTATATTTTCTCCTTTCATCAATTAAATTTAGTATTTCCTGTGATATCCATGGATTTTTTGTTGGTCTTGCCTTTCTACCTATTTTGTCCTCTGCTGCCTTCACTATTTCATTTCTCAATGCTACCCATTCCTCTTCTACTGTTTTATAATTTTGGTAAATCGCGCGGGGATGGCCACACGGTCTGGGGTGCCATGTCAGGGATCGCGCGACCGCTCCAGCTGGACGTTTGAGTCCTCACTCGGTCCTGGGTGTATTTTGTCCTTAGCATAAGATTGTTTCAGTAGTGTATAAGTATACGGACTGTTGGCATGAGCAGTTTGGTTTGTTAGTTAAACTAGCTTTTAAGTGTGAACTTTCATTTTGCTGTGGGATACTCTCGCTAAAACTCATAAATATTTTTCAACCGTGAAGAAATTTTTTATTGTACGCTTTAATACAGGGGTGGATTAGAAAAAAAGTAGGCAAAACCCAAATGAATAGCTGGAAAATCCAAAAATCAAAATTGTTGTTTTTGCAAGGAGGGCATTCCCATTTCGTTCTAGATTCGTATTTTATGCGCTGCTATACCGTTTATCCGACTACGAAACTATTTTGCTCGCTTCAGATTCAAAACAACAAGAACTCACTGTTTGCATAAAAATTAGCACGTGTATGATGGAGGGTACATTACTCCAGGTTGTTACACCCGGACGGTGACCCATGCAAGTGTTATACAAACCTTACAGTGTATACCTCCAGTGCTCTTTCATAAGCTAATGACTGTTGCATCCACTGCCGCAAAGCTGTTGGAACATGTATCACGATGCTTGTTCGCTATTAACTCCGAAACTACTGAACTCATTTTATTGATATTTTCTACACCTGTGTGTGCTTTGGCCCAATGTAAAAGATAGGCTAGTTCTCATTTCGATTAATCATCTCAACATTTTTTTAAATTGTAAATTAAGTACTATGGTGGCCTGTCGGATGCGAAGGACCCACCTCGGGCCAGAACGCGGAAATGAATGTTTACCTATCTGGACGCCCTAATATGATTTTAAACCTTCTCTTGATACTAAAACTTATCTCACGTTACACGTTTTTATCTAATTTATCATGATTTAGATATTTTTCGTGTTTAATTTTAACTAGGCTGTATATTATTTTCGGTAAAATTCCCCGAAACAAATCTTATCTCAACAATGCATGTATCAAAACGTACGATGCAGATGTGATGAAAGAAGTGTGTGTATGTCACTGAACGCCTTCAAAGCCACCAAACCGAGCTTAATGAAGTATTGTGTCTGTATCTGAGTTAGTCCCTGAATGGTTCAGATTCACAATTGCACCCGGTTTGTGGCAGTGAAAAACCGAAATAATTGCCATAGGTAATTTTGGAAACTTCGGAATTTCATGCGCTGGCATGGTGTTCATCTAATTGCGAAAACATTTTTCCCATTTGACCTTCAAAACAAGAAAAACTTCGCTGTCTACACAAGATTTTGTATGCTGAATAGTTTATAACATACTTCGACACTAATCTGCAGTTTTATTCCGATGTTCATTATATTTTGTACACTTCCCCTTCAAAACAAGAGAAATATTACTGTGTACAAAAGATTTCTTATATGCATGGAGGAGAGTACCTTACTCTAGACTTCGGCACCGCTTGACGGATCTCTATGAAATTTGGCAGACATTTGTCATGTTCCATGTACAGGGGAGTGAGAAGGTAAACAGAGAGAAAGGGCCGGAGGAGATTGTCAGAGAGCAGGGGTAAGTATAATGACAGAGATGGGGGATGGACGTGTGGATACATGGAGAGGGGGGAGGGAGAGGAGGAGGTGGTAGTGCAAGGAGAGGTGGCGCAGGAGGAGCAGCACTCGCAGGTTGATGGAGGGGGGAAGGGGATGGCGGAGAGGGGAGGGAGGAAGAGATGCAGAGAGGAGCGAGAGAAAGAGAACCTGTGAAACTTACGGTTTTCAGTTAAGTGTAATACAGAGAGAGGCCTAGAGGACAAGTAAGAAATACAGAGATAGGGGGCGTCGTGGACTGAGACTGACAAGGAAAGTACTTGGGCTCGAACAAATATACATTCACTAAAATCGTGTGACAGATAATGGGAAGGTTCCTCATTGCACTAGTGATATTCCCTCATCTGCAAAGCTCTGCAGTCGCCCATTAGAGGCCTCTGCGTGTGCCACGCAGCACTGCACCTTGACCTGCCAATACACCAGTAGTGACGGTGCAGTGTGCCTCTGAAGTTGCGTTTTGTGACGTTATTTGTGTAGTGAAGCGTCGGATAGGTCGGCGATTGGTAAAAAAATCCTGCTAATATAGTATGACTGGTTGAGATGAAGTTACGAAGAAACCTTCTTCGTGAAGATGGTATTGGTGTAGAAGATGTATCATTCGCATGTTACCTGCTATATACTATAGTGTTTCTAATCTATGCTCATATTTCTGCACTATAATAGATACAAGAAAACACGTCAATGATTCATCTTCTACACCAAGACCGTATTCACGAAGAAGGGCTCTTTGGAATTTCATCTCAACCAATCGCAATACGTTATCAGGATTAATTACCAATCGCCGACCAATCTGACGCTTCAGTACACAAATAACGTCACAAAACGCAACTTCAGCGGCACACCGCATTATCCCTAGTGCTCCCGACTGGTGTACCGACAGGTCAAAGTGCAATGCGGCGTGGCTCACGCAGAGGCCTCTAATGGGCGACTGCAAAGTTTTTCAGGTGCGAGAGTATCGCTAGTGGAATAAATGACCTCTACATTATCTCTCAGACGATTTTGGTATATTTGTGTTTGTTCGAGCCCGAGTACTTTCCTTGTGAGTGAGGAATGTATAGCCAATTCTCGTCGGGCCCGGTGGTCTTGGGGTAAAGTGCTCGACTGGAAACCGAAGGGTCGCGGGTTCAAAACCCGGTCGGACATCGGATTTATTCAGTCTGCACTTTAACCCATCCTTCTCCTCTCAACGATCTGAGGAGTCGCCAGAAACGACACGTGGTTCGGATTCCACGTTAAGCTGTAGGTCCCCTTTCCCCAGTTGGATAACTGGGGCAGGCGAGGGACACGCAAGTCGCCGAAGTGGAGTCCAATTGAAAGACTTGCACCAGGCCAATGAGCCACACAAAATTATTATTATCCATATTTAGCAATTGCGATCCATTGCCGGGTTCGTTCGGTTTATTTATGGCCATCATATTTTCCCAAAGTTTCAGTGGAATAATTACTGACTTCATTAGGGTTGTTGAAGAAGCTGCCTGACCATTTCCCAATGATGCTGCAGAAGAAATAGAGCGTGAAATGTGTCGCTCTCTTACAAGAACAACGTCACGAGTATACCTCCTCCATGGAAAGAGAAACACTACGCAAGCTACTAGAAGATCCTCATACAGTGGTCATTCCAGTGGCCAAGGGAGACACTACTGTACTGTCGCCTCGAGAGATATACGAGCAGGAAATTTATACACTGTGGAGTGAGGCAATGCACCGGAAGACTGATAAAGACTCAACAGGAAGAGCTGAAAAAAGTGAACGATTTTGAACTCTTCTCCACTGCCGAAAGAAGTTTTTAAAAGATTGAGATCTCTCAATTCCGTTCCACCAAGTTTATATAGTCTTCCAAAGATTCGTAAACAAGGTGTCAAATTAATTCCAACTGTAAACGCAATCGGCGGTCCAAAGTACGATTTAGCAAGAAATCTTGATTCTTTTTAAGATACTTATGTGGAGAAATGCACATATCATATTCGCAACTCTGGAGACATTAATAACTGACGGAATTCATTTAGACTCAATGAGTCGGACTTATAACTGAGCTACTATATGATCTTACACGTTCCGAAGGTCCCTCTCATGAATTCCTTGGCTCTCATCAGCAATCTTTTCAAGACAATTAAAAGCCATGCTGACTTTATGTCGACCCTGACTGTATCTAAATAATTACAGGGTTGCTTGAAATTTCCGCTACAAGTCACAACTACGATTTAAGTGTTAATAAATATTTAATAGTGACATGTTTCGATTCTGTGCATCATCATCAGGCTATAGGCATACACAATACAATGCTAAAGGTGTACATTAATCTATATTAAAAACATCTTGATGTTTGTAGCAATGAACCTGTGAAAACAGAAAGATGACCTATGTAAGGATATGTCTATTGATGGGCTGAGACACAGACTGTTTATAAACTGTTTTCAAAATACTTCATTCAATCTTACAAAACCACTACAAATTTCAAACCTTTTTCTCAGTGAAATCAGTTACCAAGCAATTCAAGGCCTCAAAGAACTCCAGATCCTAACCAATGCTAAACTTATTTCCCTTGATATAGTGAAACTGAAAGGCACTATACCTGTCAAGGAATCTATAGAAATAATCAAACACAATATACTGAAATTTAAAACTATTTCCACAGCCAAAGTAAGAATTACTGGAGCTTGCTCTCTTCCAAAACTATTTCACTTTTAACAACAAACTGTACCAACAGAAATTTTCATCAACCACCTAGAAAACAAACTTCTGAAGATTATAAACCACATCACTCAGAAAATTATCCACTATTGTAGGTATGTAGATGACGCATGACACACTGATGAAATATGATGGACCTGAGAAAGAATTAGACAGTTTTCTAAGCAGATTCAATAGCTTACACAAAAACATCCAATTTACCATTGAGAACTCTAAAGAAAACAAAGTAAATTTCTTGGACATGACATTAACAAACAATAACCAGACACTGGACATCACTGTGCACAGAAAACCAATCAACACAGATTCTGTCAGCAACAAATCCTACAAACACTCCAATTCACACAAACATTCTCAATCAGTTCTGAAGACTACAAAAGAAAAATAAACACAATCAAGCATATAGCACACAACAAAGCCTATAATGAACATGAAATTGATGCAATCCCACAAAATATAGAAAACAAACACTATGTTAAAGCCATCATCTATAAAGTGCAGAAAGCCAGGTTTATAACCATACCATATATCAGTGTAATTTCTGACAAAATGGCCAAACTTTTCAAAAACACAGTTATCAAGATCACCTTTGCCACCAACAACAATTTCATAAAGAACCTCACTCATGACATCACTGAACCAAAAGAAAAAATGAACAAATTGGGAAGTCATAAAGTTACTTGCAGTTTGTGCAGTAAATACACTACTGGCCATTAAAATTACTACACCAAGAAGAAAGCAGATGCTAAACGGGTATTCATTGGACAAAAATATTATACTAGAACTGACATGTGATTACATTTACACGCAATTTGGGTGCATAGATCTTAAGAAATCAGTACCCTCAACAACCACCTCTGGCCATAGTAACGGCCTTGATACGCCTGGGCATTGAGTCAAATAGAACATGGATGGCGTGTACAGGTACAGATGCTCAGGCAGCTTCAACACGATGCCACGGTTCATCAAGAGTAGGGACTGGCGTATTGTGACGAGTCAGTTGTTCGGCCACCATTGGCCAGACGTTTTCAATTGGTGAGAGATCTGGAGAATGTGCTGGACAGGGCAGCAGCCGAGCATTTTCCGTATCCAGATAGGCCCGTACCGGACCTGCAACATGCGGTCGTGCATTATCCTGCTGAAATGTAGGGTTTCGTAGGGATCGAATGATGGATATAACCTTGGATCGTAACACATCTGAAGTGTAACGGCCACTGTTCAAAGATGCAAACAAGAAGTGACCGAGACGTGTAACCAATGGCACCCTATACCATCACGCCGGGTGATATGCCAGTATGGCGATGACGAATACACGCTTCCAATGTGCGTTCACCACAATGTCACCAAAAACGGATACGACCATCACGATGCTGTAAACAGAACCTGGGTTCATCCGAAAAAATGACTTTTGCCGTTCGTGCATCCAGGTTCATCGTTGCGCACACCATCGGAGTCGCTCCTGTCTGTGATGCAGCGTCAAAGCTAACCGCAGCCATGGTCTCCGAAATGATACTCCATGCTGCTACAAACGTCGTCGAACTGTTCTTGCAGATGGTTGTTGTCTTGCAAACGTCCCCATCTGTTGACTCAGGGATCGAAAAGTGGCTGTACGATCCGTTACAGCCATACGGATAAGATGTCTATCATCTCGACTGCTAGTGATACGAGGCTGTTGGGATCCAGCACGGTGTTCCATATTGCTCTCCTGAACCCACCCATTTCATATTCTGCTAACAGTCATTGGATTGCGACCAACGCGAGCAGCAATGTCGCGATACCGCGATCACGATAGGCTACAATCCGACCTTTATCAAAGTCGGAAACGTGATGGTACGAATTTCTCCACCTTACACGAGGCTTCACAACGACGTTTCACTAGGCAACGCCGACAACTGCTGTTTGTGTGTGAGAAATCGGTTGGCAACTTTCCTCATGTCAGCACGTTTTAGGTGTCGCCACCGGCGCCAACCTTGTGTGAATGCTCTGATAAGCGAATCATTTGCATATCACAGTATCTTCTTCCTGTCGGTTAAGTTTCGCGTCTGTAGCACGTTATCTTCGTGGCGTAGCAATTTTAATGACCAGGAGTGTATATACGATCTTATTCGACCAATGAATAATAGTCGCCGAGACTGTTAACACAATTTTAGTACAATTACTCAATGTCGCTTTTGATGGTTGGCCTTCTTTCGTGCCCAAATTTGTTTCATCCTTCCACAATGTAGTCTCTTTGTTTCATCAGACCACGGTGTTCCAGTCCGTTTCTAATTTTTCTCTGACAACTTTCCAATGAAATATCTTTTGTATGAATATTTTTCGGACTGTTACATCTACCTGAGCTTCACCGGCTAATTTACTATAATATTTGATAGCAGCGACCCATTTAATAGGCTCAGTTATTGCTCTACTTCTATTTTCGTAGAATTCTACTATTCGTTTTGTCAACCTAGTAGGTGCCATATATTAATGTGCCCATAAAATATAAGTCTCCTTTTTCTTATGTCACCATGTAAGTCTGTGTATTCTTCTATTTCCATATTAGTTCTAAGCCTGTAAGTTCCTTCCTCAGTAAATTTGCGCCTAATGTTTTCCTAACAATCTTTATTTTTGGTATTTCTTCAATATCACTCTTTCTATTTAAAATTAATCTTTTTCTCCATAAAGACTTACAGGATTGATACTGAAGTGTACTGAATTTAGAAAGTGATTTTTTTATTATAAAAAATTTATGTCATTCAGAATGCAAATATCATTTTTTGATTGCGAATTTTGTTTGCTGCTTTTTCAAGATAGTTTTTTTGTATGATTTCCCTCAAGTATTTAATATCGAGAAACACTTTTTATTTTTCATACTTCGTATTCAAAACGTTTAGTGGTTTATTCGACGACAGATATTCCGAGTTTTCGAATGTTATTTGTAGTCTCACATTTTCCGCAATTTCTCCAAGAATTTCAGTTTCTTCTTAAGCTGTGGTAACATCGCTCGTTAAAATTGCATGATCAGCTGTAAAGGCGAGTCAGACAACTGTTATATTACTTCTACCTAAATAGATCCATTGATCTATATTTTGACTAGACGTTTGCTTTTGCCAGTTTTAACATTAACATATTAAAAATCATATCAAATCAACATTAAATAAACTTCTGTTATGTATCTTGTAAAATCAGAGTTCGTGATTACTTCGACATTTAGTATTTGAGAGATAATTATATTGCGCAGCGGGTTAGTAATGTCATGTCAGTGAATTGATAAATAAATAAGATTAATTAGAAACGTAAAAAGAAGTATATTATCTGGAAACAACGTCTTTTGAGAAGTGCTAGCTTCGTTGCTGCAGCAACTGTAAACAGCTCGGATTCATACATTCGCCGATCGTCGCGCCTAGAAATATTAATCTAATCTTGTGTTTTTTAATGCTCAGAACAATGTTGGGATCACTGTTGCTTTTCTTGTTGAAATAAGCAAAGTCTTTCCTTCAGTGGTATACACAGCACTGGTGGATTTATCACAAAATTCACAAAATTAAAGTCTTGGCCGTGTAGGAGGAGGTTCGCTTGTATGTCCACTAAAGTTCCCAAGATATTTTCTGTCACACACACTGATCCCTCCTAAATTGATCCATAGATCCAAATTACTAAAGAGAAATGCATACCTTTTCAGCAGATGTATTTATTCCATTTCGTGATCTCGGAACTAGTTATATCTCGAATACATATCTTCGCTTATATAAATCAGCTGAATTATTTCGCAGTCCTTTAAGATAATTCAGAAGATAGTTAGATATCAGCTCACTTTGTAGTATGTCCTCGAATTCTAATACAGAAGCACTCTGCTTTTTTTTATACATAGAAAACTAAGCATAGGAAAGCTTCCAAAGAATAAACAGAATGGCAGTATTCTTTGATCAGGGTGCAGAGCTTATAACTGAATGCACAGTGGTTGAGAATGAAAATAATTAGTGATGTTATACAGTCTGTAATTACCTTCTCCAAAACGCAACAGTTAAACGGTAATGGGAAGAGTTCTTGTCTAACACCAGTCTTTATATCAAATGGCTCAGAAGTTTACCCATGAATTTAACTTTAGAGTTAGTGTCGATTAACGTTTCCTTAACCAGTGTTAGAGTTTCTATCTTGCCATTGTTCCTTTAAAATTTCAGGAAGAGGTTCATAATGAACTGAGTCGTAGGCCTCTTTAAAATCCGAAAATATGCATACAATACTGTTAATAAAATCCTATGGTGCCTAAGGATTAGTTTAAAAATAATAATTTGTTCCGAACATGATCTGCTTGGTGTAAAGCCTCTCGTTATTCACCAATCTTGGGTTCCAATTGTTTTGGGCTCAAAGATGTAAATACAGTGAGAGAATTTTTTATGTTGTCAGGAGAAGAGATATTCCTCGGGAATTATTAACATCGGTTTTACCTGCTTTTTATGTGATGGATAAATTAGTACAGTTATCCAGTCGTCAGGTATTTTTTCAGTTTATCAGGTATGCCCTGATATTTACGTGATCTCTTTTACAGTGTTAGGATCAGCTCATTTTAGTTGTTCTGCAGTTATCACCATCTTCTCCGGCTGGTTTATTGTTTTTAAATATCTTATGATGTTTAGTTATTTCGATTTCGTCAGTTTCCTTAGAGTTAAGGTTGGTGTTACTAACTTCCTATAGTCGGAATTTATTCGCTAGTTCTCGGTCGTTTAACAGTTTTTCACATAATTAGCAATTACCTTAGGATTTTCCTGGGTGTTAAGAGCCAAACTGCCATTTTCATTTGCAAAGCATAGCTTTTGAGTCTTGTAACCGGTTATTTTTGTTTTCAATGTTATAAGTTTCTGGTACTGTTATTTTGGAAGTCTTTTTCGAGTTCTAAAAGTTGGACATTTTCGTAATTTCTTTTAGTTTTACGGATGAATTTTGATGTTTCTTTCCTTACATTCAGAAAGGTGTTGTACGTACCTTGAGTTTTGTTACCATTCAAATTTTTGACCGCCTCATGCCTGATCGTAACTTCTTTTTTACAACCCGCATTCCACCATGGGTGTTTTTGTGACTTTCGAAACGGAATAAAATTTTATGCAGTTGTGATGAACTTTCCTTTTAGGCTTTGTCAGTTACAGGATACTTTTCTGGCAAGTTCGCGTGTTAGAATTGGTGTTAATTTAGCAGTATAAAATTTTTTGTTAATATTTTTTGTTGTACTTCTATATACGTTAAATAATGGTCAAAATCAATATTAGCCGCTTTCATAACTAGGACGTGTAAATTTCTTTGCAATTAGCGTATGAAATTAGTACTTGATCGATTTGAAATTCCCCAAGTTTTTTGTTTAGAAAGGTTCCTTTTAAAATGTGTTGACATCATTTTAAAAATACAGGTTTTTCATGTTTCAACAAGTCTTTGACCATTTTGGTTTCTCGTTTATATGCAGGAAGTCCACCTACCATTTTATTATATTTTTTCTCTTTACATAATTGAGCTTCAAAATGACCCATTAAAATTTTAACATGGCTTGAAGGAATTATCGAGATGAGACTTTGAAACGTTTCCCAAGCTTAGTTAACTTCTTCTAGTTATTTTATGGTTATCCTCATTGACTGACATAAGGCCAGTTTTCAAAGTGTGTGCTTTATTTTCGCGTTTAAAAGAAATTTTTATTAGTCCATTATTAATGGATTTTACCTCCGTTATTGAATTTAAAATACTTTTGAAAACTGAAAAAGCTTCTCCAAGATATTGTGCATTATTATGCATTATTTTATCAGCTTTACTTTTAAAAGACGATAACTGCCGAAATCCCTGGTGTTATCGTGCGTCATTCGTGTTTCTTAATGAACCAAAATGGGAATCTAATGTTCATTTAATTGTATCTGCCAATTTACGAATCTTACTTGGATGCAAAAGTGTTTCTATATTAAGTGTTGCAAAAAATGGCTGCCGCCATAGAATCCGAAACACCAGTTGCGCCAATGGTACTGGCGGTGGATTGACCACCTGAGGTACTATTGCGATTATCAACGTGCTTCATGATGCTTGTACCTGCAATTAGATAGGATTGAGTAGACTCACTGAGTCACCTCCGAGTGTTAAGACTGTAGGATTAATTCCAGAATATAAAATTCAGCCATATCAATGGTGAACAGACTCTGACCACATTACAAGATCGGCGAAATATCGATTCGGTTTTGTTTTTCTTTGATCAGGAAATGCTTAGTCTATATTCGCAGCGACCCACCATATCTGATGTTACGTTCACTATCCGCCACCTGTAACCTGTTCTCTACCTTACGCAAGGTCGGCTTCTTAGACTTTCAGTTACAAAGCCTTGAAGCCTATACATCGTAGTTTAATTATATTAAATAATTGTTTCATCATCATCATCATTTTCCATCCCCAGTTTCCCGGGTGTGGCTAACAAGCGCTCTCCATCTCATCCGATCTTGATATAACATTTGGTCTTGGACATCATCCCAGCTAAAATCGTTCTTCTCTATGTCTGATTTAACTGCCTCTATCCATCGTCTCCTTGGCCTTCCTCTTGGTCTTCTTCCTCCCACTTCCATTCTGAAGTACTTTTTAGCTGTTCTTGTGCTATCCATTCTCATTACATGGCCATACCACTGCAGTCTTCGTTTCCCCAAGATGTTCGCAATAGGGACCCTGATACCAGCTGTTTCTCTGTGTACCTCATTTCTGATCTTGTCTCTCCTGGTACTTTGATTCATAGTCCTGATAAACCTCATTTCTGTTGCTTGGATTCTGCTGTAATCCTTTTTTAAAAATGTACATGTTTCCATGCCATATATAAGGATTGGAGTGAAGTAAGTGTTATACAAAGTTAACTTTGCTGCCTGGGGTACTTTTTTGTCCCACAGTAGATTCCGAACTTGCATGTAGAAATTTGATGCTTTTTGTGTTCTGTTGAGGATTTCTTGCCGGATGGTGTTGTCCTTGGAGAAAATACTTCCAAGGTACTGAAAGTGGAAAACTGATTTAATTTTTGTTCCCTCCAAGTAGATGTTTGAACTTGTTCCCTCTCTGCTTATGGTCATCTCAACCGTCTTGGTCTTGCTGATTTTCAGGTTAAATTCTTTAAATTTATTGTTCCAGACAGTCAGGCTCTTCTGCACTTCTGTTTCTCCCCATATTACAACATCATCTGCAAATAACAGTGATCTCGACCCATTTGCAGTTTCCTTAATAGATTTTAGCATTCTGTCCATTACAATAATAAACAAGATTGGTGATAGAGCACTTCCCTGCTGGACTCCCCTCTTCGTCTCAAACCATTCAGAGCGACCATTTCCTATTTGAACACTACTCTTGCAAGTTTGATATAGCATCTTTACTCTGTCAATCAGGTAATTGAGCACTTTTAGATCTTTCAGGCATTTCCATATTTTATTGCGAGGGACACTATCATATCTCCAGGTCTAAGAACACCATCACTAAGTTCTTTCCATGTTCCCAGTATTTCTCTGCCAAAATCCTTACCGCAAAGATGAGGTCTATAGTACTTCGCCCTTTCCTGAAGCCATGCTGTTCTTCTTCTAATAAGGGTTCAACTATCTTCCTAAGGCTGGTTTCTATAATTTTTTCGAGCAGCTTTAGGGTATGTGAAAGTAGGGTGATATCTCTATAGTTTCCACACTTCTTTCGGTCTCCTTTTTTAAACAGTGGAATGATGATTCCTTTTGTCCAGTCATCTGGAATTTTGTTGTTTGTCCAGATGACTGACAGAACTCTGTAGATCCATTGTAGGCCAGGTGTTCCGGCTGCCTTCATCATATCTGAGCTTAGCTCATCAAACCCTGGAGACTTTCCATTTCGCATATGTCTCAGAGCAGACTCAACTTCCAGCCAAGTTAATGGTTGTAGAACCTCTGGTGTTTCTTCAGCTGAACAATCAGTATCATCACTGCTGACAACATTCCCATTCAACAGCGAGTTGAAATGGTTCCTCATTTCACTCCTAATTTCGGATTCTGTTCTCAACAACTTCCCTTCCTCAGTTTCTAGCACAACGATGTTAGTGCGCTCATATCTTTTATCATTGACTAACTTATATAGCAGTTTTTATTGCCTTGACAGTCTTCTTGTAATTTGGTAGTGAAGTCATCCCTCCCCAAATAATTGTTTATGCATTCATATTCAGCGCGATCGATTAAGTAGCGCGTGAAATAGTGAAGACAACTTGACGCGGCCTGATAAGAAGCAGATTAGCGAGATTTCAAATGTATAATAATGCACGGTAAGGGAGAATGTTTATCTACCGCAGATAATACTAAACAGAATCTGTATTCGAATAAATATAATTGCTTGTGAGAGATACGTCAATCTTGTGTGGAACTACGGCGTACTCCAATGATCGAGTGAAGATCGATCCATTCACTGCACTTACAGTAATTTCGAGATTAAAAAAGGAATGAAAAACATTAAGTGTTGTCAGCGAAATGTAACGGCATTATATCACCAGCTCTATATACGACTGATTATTTAACTAAAGCAAATTCAAATATTCACATTTTTTACCCTTAACATATGAGGTGCGATCTTCCAGACTGATAGATAACTTTAAAGTCGTATGTCGGTACATTGTTATGAGTTTGCTAACACTTACTTCTGTCTACCTTAAGCAATAATGTCTTTACAATTGTTGAGGTTTTATTTTATCTCCAACCGAGTGAGAGCTGCAGCATTATTATTAACATGTGCCGTCTGTGTGACGTACCTCACAATGTTGTGTTTGTGGTCTTCAGGACACTTCCTTCCTATGCTAAATTTACGATTCCTCAGTATCTACGAAATCGATTTACTCGAAAATTTTTGTGAGTTGGCTGTAATGGCTTCATCTGATCGCTATTTGTGTTCTGAACTTCAAGAACCATCAAAATAAAAATATTGGAAAAATATTACTCCCATGTGATCTGCTCGTGAATGTGAAATTTTAAACGATAAACTGAACACATATTATGCGATAGCCACACATACCAAATAACGGAAAATTGGACAGGTTGAACTCCACATTACATGAAAGATGAGAAAAGAGTAAACGTAAAGATTCAGTTATTGTGTGTCTATGAGCAATAATTTTAAGAAGGTGTCCAGTTCCATATGTCCAATCGATGCAGTTGGCTTCCTAGGCTTAATTAGGAAGCTGGTTGAAATGACCACTATTGTTACGCCGCGTTGCATGGCTACGTGACGCGCACCATTCTTTGTGGGCATGTTGGATAGTCGATATTGCTTCACTAATTCACCAGGGAAATTTATTCACCGTGGGGGTGACCAGCCAGCTCCCGTAAGGGTGTCGTAATACGCCTTATACTTGCGTATGCATTTTGTATTGTACTTGTTGACGCCTTCAATCCGCAGATTGGTTTTAATGCAGATTTTTATTTATTTATTTGGAATTGTTGTCGTGCACATTAACTATGGGTAAGGCATACACTCGAGACAAACGCCCTAAGAAAAAATTTCCTAACACTTAATTTCTAATATATGATTAACCATTTTCTCTCCGGCCGAAATAATAAGTTAGTTGCTGTTGATATTATATATTTTATCTAGTCTCTACTTCCAGTCTCTTAAGTTATTTTTCTTCCCAAATATGAAAGTCATGCTTTATTTAGTTTTTTCGTTCCCATACATGATCTCCACAGAATAACATGAGTCCATTCTACCACATTCCATTACTCCTGCTTTGTTGTTAGTAATGTTCATCTTGTACGCTTCTTTCATGACACTATTTACTCCTTTAAGTTTGTCTTCTTTTCGAAAGTTAAAAATTGTTTTATTTCTTTGTACTGCTATTACTGAATGAATAAATATTCAGAATATTTCTTGGTAGGGCAGCATTTAAATATTCCCTATTAATAGTATAGACTATTTTCCAAAACATAAGAACAACTAGTTTACTCGTAATCTTATATTTAAATAAAGTACGCGGTATTAAGGAACATTCCCTAAAACATAAGTTTGCCTTTCACCTAGCTTCTACACTGGTCAGAGAAAAAAAACCTAGAGAGACTATAGGTAATCAGTAGTTATTCACAGTATATGCACATTATTGTCTTCTGCAGGAACTATTATCATTTGAACCCTGTCGGCCCAAGTGTTAAAGGTCAACATTCATATCGTGAGGCGACACCACCTACTGATAAAATGTACCTGCGATTTCCTTGTCGCTATAAATTGAAGGTAATACATCAGTGTGACTTGAGAAGTCGTGCAGGATACGACACAAATATATATGCCAACTGTACCGCCAGATACCTGTGTTGATAGATGGTGAATTATTGGTATGAGGATGTAATGCCTCCATCCAGTAACTTGCTGCTCGTGTGGAACAAAATGTTTCGGCAGTGCAAGGGGTGTGGGCAGAATGGTTGACAGATGGTCGTACAACACGTCGAGGTGGGTCTGGTCGCACCAACCAGACAAACCTGTCCCCAACTTCATCCAAATGACATTGCAAGACAGATGTGCATCCTGCCCTCGGCTCGGGCGCAGCAGTGCTTGTTCATGGCACTGTCAGCAGTTGACCTACGTGAATGACATTCTGCAACCCGCAGCCATACATTTTCTGTTCGACAACCCAGACGCCATTTTTCAGGATTACACTGCTCTTACCCTTAACTTGTGAGGTGCTTATATTGGTGCACAGTTTGTGGTGATGTCAGGTCTACCGGGCCGCTTTGCTTTATTATTTTTCCATAATTATAGGAAACGACCCACCCCCATGAACCACAGACATTGCCAAGGTGGGGTGGCTTGCGTGCCTCAACGATGCAGATAGCCGTACCGTAGGTGCAACCACAGTGGAGGGGTATCTGTGGAGAGGCCAGACAAACGTGTGGTTCCTGAAGAGGGGCAGCAGCCTTTTCAGTTGTTACAGGGGCAACAGTCTGGATGACTGACTGAGCTGGCCTTATAACATCAGATGACATGGCTTTGCTACGCAGTTACTGCGAACAGCTGAAAGCAAGGGGAAACTACAGTAGTTACTTCTCCCGAGGACATGCAGCTCTACTGTATGACTACAGGGTAGCGTGGAGGGCTGCATCAAACCAGTCTGCGGACTGTATGCCGCAACAACAACATAGGAACCGAAAACCTAATTTCCTCATAGTACAGAATATTATTTAGCGACTAATAGCAAGTAATAAAATGCTATATGTTGTAGGTTTTTGAACGCTGCGAGTAAATAAAAGGGAATGGTAGGATTTGAATTAAGGACTCTAAAATTTTCGTGTATTCTAGTAACAACGCTACCGATGATTCCCAGCGATTCTTGGAAGCTTTCATTCATTTACAAGAGGTTAAAGATCCTCAAAAACTTCAATGTCGATTTTCTCGAAACTTTTCGTTCGTTGTATCGCATGGCTTTGGCTGTTTACTATATGAGCTGTGAACTTTACGTACCGAAATATATACAAAACATACAGATATCCGTTACCCATATGGTCTCCTTATCAGTTCTCTTATTGTAGAAGGTGGCCATTCCCGTGAGCCATCATGATGAATCTCCGAGCGTGCTTCGTCTAATGAGGGGCTAAACTTCCAGAGAAGAAGGCTGTGGTTCTCTCTTTTCTTCGTATCCTGACTAAGCTTCACTTACTCATATTACAGTCAAAATGAGTCAGGATACTTGCTTCACATTCTCGGTGCAAAGTGTTGTCATTACTTCTCCATATGATCTATATGCCCTCTGTTGACGCTTCCGTCTTCCATGACAAGAGATATGTTCATTTGGCTGCACACGTACGTTCTTTGTTTTGGATGATGTAGAAAATATTTGAGATTCATTCAGGCGAAACATAGCAGTTAGTATCTCGCAGTGTGTTAGTCCTATGCAATCTAATAGTTAATCAGTGGCATAGTTGAAGCTATTTGAGAGCCCTCTTGCTCGCCGCTTTGAGTCCATTATCAACACTAGATGCGACCGTAAAGAGGGATCATTCAAAAAATGTTTTTGTTTAATTGATTTAAGTTTATCCTGTTCTGCCGGTCCAAACTGAGGAGCAAGTCTTCATGCTCATGGAACAAATCAGTACATCAATTTATACAGAGTTGTCAAACGTCTGTTAATCTAAGAAGCTAAACTGATGTGGTCAACGGTCCCTACACTTAATAACTACTTACACTAACTTACGCTAACGACAAGACACACACCATCGTTCGAGGTAGAACTATATGACACGATAGCTTCGCTCGTGCAGTTTCTGGCATGCCACCTAGAACAATACGGGCATTCTCGCGCGATGAGATTTTTTCACCAGTGTCACTTCCTTACACTCATCAGCGGTATAGCGGGCAATAAATGTATCAACGAGATGATGTACACTTAAGAATAAATTTGTATTATGTGTTTATAAAAGACCGTATATCTAAGGAGCGTTATGACAGCAGCTTATAAATTGTGAGGCAATATTACTGCAGCTGGGAGTTGCTTGATCATTACATTATGGAATCGATCACATGATCAGTAGGTATTGTTGTTGTTGTGGTCTTCAGTCCGCAGACTGGTTTGATGCAGCTCTACACGCCAACCTGTCCTGTGCAAGTCTCTTCATCTGAGAATACTTTCGGCAACCTACATCCGTTTGAATCTGATTACTATATTCGTCCCTCGGTCTCCCTCTACGATCTTTACCCCACACTCTTCCTTCTAATACTAAGTTGACGATTCCTTGATGTCTCAGGATGTGTCCCACCAACCTATCCCTTCTCTTAGTCAGAATACGACAGAAATTCCTTTTCGACCCAATTCTGTTGAGCACCTCCTCATTAGTTACGTGATCTACCCATCTAATTTTCATCATTCCTCTGTATCAACACATTTCAAAAGCTTCTATCAACTTTTTGTCTGAACTCATTGTCCACGCTTCACTTCCATACAATGCTACACTCCAGACAAATGATTTCAGAAAGACTACCTAACATTTAAACTAATATTGGATGTCAACAAGTTTCGCTTCTTCAGAAACGCTTTTCGTCCCATAGCCATTCTGCATTTTATATCTTCTTTATTTCGGCCATCAGAAGTTATCTTGCTACCCAAGTAACAAAACTCGTCTACTACTTTTATTGCCTCATTATCTAATTTTATTCCTTCAGCATCGCCTGATTTTCTGACGCTACATTCCATTATCCTAGTTTTACTCTTGTTGATGTTCATCTTATAACCTCTTTTCAAGACATAGTCCATTCCATTCAATTGCTCTTCAAGATCCTTTGCGGTCTATGACAGGATTACTATGCCATCGGCAAACCGCCAAGTTTTTATTTCTTCTCCCTGAACTTTAATTCCCTCTCCAATTTTCTCCTTGCATTCCTTCACTGCTTGCTCAATGTACAGATTGAACAACAATGACGAAAGGCTACAACCCTGTCTTACTCCCTTCCCAACCTCTGCGTCCCTTTCATGCTCTTCGACTCTAATAACCGATGTTTGGTTTTTATATAAGTTGTGTATAACTCTTCGCTCCCTATATTTTACCACAGCTACCTTCAGAATTGGAAACAGTGTATTCCAGTCGACATTGTCAAAAGCTTTCTCCAAATCTACAAACGCTAAAAACGTACGTTTGCCTTTCCTTAGCCTACCTTCTAAGATAAGTTGTAATGTATTGCCTCCCGTGTTCCAACATGTCTCCTAAATCCAAACTGGATCAGTAGGTAAAGTTACAAAATTATTTATGGACAAATATCTGTCCTGTACTGCTTTATGCAGTTTTCTTTCTACCTAAAGGAATTGTTTTTCTTGCCTGTTGACATTATATGCAGTAATAATATGTTATAGCTTCGCAAGTATTCTTAACAAACAATGCCTCCAAGATAAAATGTATCATTTACGTGACGTGAATGATAGGTACAGCATGCGCGAGCAAAAAGAAAAAAAAAGAAAACATTGTCGTTATCGTATGTCACCAACAAATCTTAAGATAAATCGATTTTCCTTTTTTGATGTAAACTTAAGTTATGGAGTAATATTTCCTATATTTCAAGACACGTCGTCTTACACCATTACAAATCTTTTCTTGAAAATATGATGCGTACTAGACTGCTACGAAGACTATAATAATCTGTTATTTCTTGTCAGCTTCACCTTGATCCTAATTCATTACTTCAGTTACCTCGCTGTAATACATATAACAAGAATAGCTATTAACGAAATATAGATCACCTGTCCACTTATCAATATTTATCTCTTCTATGGAGTTCCTAAATCGGTGCAGGCGAATATTCGTCTTTTCCCAGAAGAAATACAAGGTCGATTTTCATTCCCAATCAAATCTTTTTCTTCCTCTATAATGTCTTTGTCAGTTACAGGAATTCATCCACAACTTTAGGTCTTCCAGCCTTCCTACCTGAGTCAGCGGGTTTCATTTTGTTTTCTAAGAGGTATTTTTTGGTAGCCTCAAGTTTTGAATATATCTTTATCTTTTATTGTGGATTTTCGCTATTGATTAGTTGTAGATTACTTTTACGCTGAAGTATTTGTTTTGTTATCGAATACATATGTTCATACAAAAACAGTCATACAGTAACCTCGCAGAAACGTAACATTTCATAGTAATTATTACTGAATTGCATGTACTTTCGTTTCATTTTACAAAACATTAGTGTTAATTCAAATTTTACCGTCTTCAGGTATTAGAACATTTCTCTTGCTTATCAGAAATTGAATTGCAGTTACTTTTATATTTAATTGATTTTAAGCGTCTGTCGACAATTACTCATGGTGAATTAAATTATAGTTTCTCTTCATATATTGTAAGCGTGAGTAAATTTAATCAAGAAATGCGACTCCTGCTCCAGATAACGACGTCAGCAAATACATTACGTTTGATTCGGCCATTCATCCGCTGCATATGACATATGAACGTTGTGTAAGCCACTGTTGAATGCAGGTGACTATTACCTACCAATACCAGAGGTAACTAATGCACATAAATCACCTCACATTTATACAGTTCAGCGGAGCTACCATTCTGAGCGTGCCCAGATATATCGTCCTCTAATACTATGGTAATGAATGCTAGCGGACAGTGATTTTACCGGTAATTATGTACATTGCAAACAGTATCAACATCGATCTTACTGGATAATGACACAAAACCTAGTTTTAGTAGCTGATAGATTAAACTCACTCTCTCACACCCTCCCGTCCTTCCTCCCTGTCTCTCATTGTGTGTGTGTGTGTGTGTGTATGTCTGTGTAGTTTGGACTGGTGTATCTTAAACAGACAATCCAAAACATACTAATACTATTACATATTTCTTCCAAACACATTAACAACATATAAAGAGGGAGATCAATTTGTAAAATACATCTATCTTAATACCACAAATATCCAAGTTCCATGAAGTTTCTAGCTCTTTACAAGAAAACTATGTAATTTACATCGGCTTATGTGAGAAATAACACGGTAATAAAATGTTACAAAGAGATCAAAATTACATGTCTCATCAGAAGAGAACTACTAGTTTCCTAACCATGAATTGGTATCTATTCAGATAATCCGATAAAACGTCGTTTAATTCCTTCCTTATGCACAAGCAGAGTAGGACAGAAGCCGGTTCTGGCACAATACGGCGTTTCTAGATGTCGTTCCCACTCTGCAGCCACCTGGGCATCGATGGGCAACGTTGCAATTACATCATCCAAGATAAAGGTTCAAAAATAGCTTAGCTTCCGGATCAATATACATGATGTACGTCAAACTGGTACTTACATTTGGTTTTAAAATGTTTTCCCTTTTGAAATTCATTGTAATTTATGTTATAGGCAATTTTAGTAATTCCTGATGAAGGCACTCTTAGTAGTTGCCGAAACCAGGTAAAATACATTCTATCTCTGCGACCAAGGACTGCCTTACTACTATTTGAAAGTAAGATGGTTCCAATTTTCGTATATTCTGGGCCGATGCCTGACAAAATCATCGGAATTCTCTACAGACATAACGCCAAGAGGGTGTCCCATCCACCCACCAAGAATAAAGCTCTGCTAGGTAGTGTGAATGATGATCTGGTTCTACAGAAACGGATCGTTCACCACTTACTTTATCAATGTGGTACGGCGTTTCTTGGTCAGACGACTAGGACCATAGACATCAGGTGCAAAGAACACCAAAGGCACACCACATTTAGACAGGCAAACAAGTCAGCTATAGTCGAGCATTATGTGGAACTCAATCATTCTATGAACTTTGTTGATGCCAAGATTATAACATCTATATCGAGATACTACAAGAGCGTCATCAAGGCATACGTTGAGATTAACTCGTGGATTATCTCATTTAACCGCGAGACAGGATACCAACTTAGCTCTGTCTGCAGCTCGGCACTCGAAGTTCAGGAAACGCAATGGAGGCAAAATCGAGACCTTAAGAGACGTGACTATACGATGGAGTTAGGGAGGCCAGCCCAGTTCATATCACACGGAACGCACTTGAAAAGGTGATTCAGACAACAAACCCAGAACCTAAGGATGTCCACCCAGTATCCAGCGACAGGTTGAACCACACGGCATGAAAATAATACCGCAGCCGCTTCTGGCGGGCTTGTACGGAAGAACACATGACACGGCACGCTTCAGTGACAGAAGTGTCTAGACAACAAGAGGACTTAAGTGGCAGCGATTGAGAAGAAGAAAAAATGTCTACCACAAGTTGGACAACATTCATAACTTGATACAGAAAGACTGACAACGACTAGTAGGAGGAAGGAAGGAAGCTTAGGGTTTCACGTCCCGTCGACAGCTTGGTCATTAGAGACGACAACGACTAGTAACCACAAAGTATGCGTATAGCGTTCGGCACAACCGCTGCTAGAAGAAAACTCTGCAGCCGTTGCTATTGTCGTCGCATAGTACGGACAATGGACATGAAGAGGCGCGGACGGCAGAGAGAGCGCCTAGCCCACATAAACATGAATATCGGATTCGTTCTACACTGGGATCACTGTCATGAAGCACCTGAAAAAGACTGCGAACTACGCAGTTGAAATATCGTGCAACAAGGACGCGAATACCCGGCAGAAGACCCGACTGTTCAACTTGTAATAATGTTGTCATAAATACTGTATATGCCAAATCAGTCACTCGTTTAATAAATGATTTGAAAGTTATCTATGGAAACATAACGTTATTACTTTCGTGTTGTAATTAGCGGAAGCCAGCCACACTATAGAAAGTATTAGGAATAGTCACCGTATTCCCAACAGAGGGCAATATTTTCTGTTGTCATTCTGTTGGAATGACGTCAAAGTAATTCTGTTCCCAACAGAGGGCAAAAGGGTCCTGCTATCATTCTGCTGTGATAGCTTGAAATTAATAAAAGCAAGAATCAGGAGACGTGAAGAGTGTCAAGGCCTACTTTTCTGTGTTTGTCGGGTTCTGTAACTCAGCGGCTAAAAGAGGATTCCTTAAGGGAAAACTTTGCTGCCCATCTCTGTCTGCCTGTCCGACTGTTAAGACTGATTTTTCGTAGGAAACATAGAGGTATCACGTTATAATGTAAGTCACTTGGGTGTATGAAACTCTCAAGCTTCTAATTCACTGGAATTGGCCGTTTAAGATATACATTTCGAAACCCGCATTCTCACTTATTAAAATCTATAGCTTAGGCCTACTTTCTGCAGACTAGGATCGTGAAAGTTGACAAGAAATAATGTTTCGCTGTAAACGTAAAGAAAAATCAGATTTTTAAAAATTGTAACCACACCGCATAAAAATAATTATTGTCTTTTGTTTTCTGTCTACCTGTTTCATCGTCTGTTAAGGCCATATTTGTCAATAATGGGTGGCGCTGAAAAGTATGTTGAATACTTAGTGTACGCTCCTTCAGCAACGTAAAAAATTTATGCTTCTACGTCAATGCAATCACAAGATACGGCCGTCTAGAGAGATCCGTTTTTCACTGAAAGGGTGGGAGGTATCGAGTTGAAATTTATGTCAGTCTATCGACCTGACCCGGCTTTTCACGGGCAGCGTTTTCTACTGCCAGAAGTCTTGCGCGGCGTAGCGTAGTTTTCCTCGGAGCACTGTGCAGAATTATGACCAATATTCGGAGACATTCCTTGTCAGACTTGCTCAAAATTTTCGCAATAAGAGCTGCCAGTTTTTCATTTTCACTTTCCTCATGACGAAATTATACAACAGAATTTTGTGCACTTTTTGTTGTTTCTTAAACAGTTTTTATCAAATCAATAGAATATTCCGTCTGTGTTTGGGTGAATATACTTACCAATGAGGTAAGTTTCACTTCAGTCTGCTCTGTAATACGAGGGGTATTCAAATGAAAAGGTACGAAACGTCTTAACAACCATACCGGCATAAATGTGAATATACCGCTTTGGGATGACGTAGTGTGACATCTAGGGACGCGAAGCGTGCGTCGTCATTTACACCTAAAAAAATTCAATGCTGCTCCCTGAGCAGGCAAGGTGATGTTCACCATCTTTTTCGACGTCCGGGGCCCGATGCTCATAAAATTCCTCTTGCACGGAAAACCCATTAACAGTAACGTGTACTGTGAGACACTCCGTCTTGATCACTCAAGATCAAACGGCCTGGGCTGCTCATGGTGGGAATGATTCGACTCCATGATAACGCTCGTCCACACCTCTCTAGGGTCACACAAAGTGTACTGGAAAGATTCAACTGCGAGCAGCTTGACGTCCTCTCTACATCCCGCCCTGTGATTTCCATCTGTTTGGTCCGCTATGAAAACATCTAAAAGTAGTGTCCCTTGTCACAGCCACAGGAATTCTGGAAACAGGAAATCCTTCGGCTCGTTAAATAATGAGATATTTGTGCTCAGGCCTCTGGCGCTTACTTTGATTAATGACTTCAGTCACACCCATAGTGTCGTTTCGTAACTTTTCATTTGAACATCCCTCGTACTTGAATTGCGTCACTATGGTCTTTTAGGTTGGCCGCATAAGTACAATTTACAGACTTCATTGTGTCCACGAAGTCGGCCACGTCAAAACGATCACCAGATACCAACATGTATTAAAATTATCGATGTGGTGTTTCACTAAGCGCGAAATTGTCTCGGTGAATGCGAACTAGTTTGTTTGACAATAGTAGTGAACCACTGAAAGCTGCATCAAAATTCAACATCCTGCTATACCCTTGCTGAACTGTGATAGACTTTTCTAGCGTATTCTTTTTTACGTTTACCTGAATAAATAGAATGTGTAGAATAAAATTAGTTATTTTAAACAAAATTTGTTGGGCCGTCATTACGACAGAGTGGAACCCTAACTGGTTGTACATTTACACTGAATGTCCCTGACAACGTCATACTTTGGTACAACTCAGTGGATTTTAACTACGGAACTGCCTCGTCTTATTTAAACGCTCTCTTTCCCATACTGCTACAACTATATACGTTATAAGGTAGGACAAAATGTGTCGGTCGAAGAGCAGTATAACTATGCCGGTTGGTCCATTATTTTGTTCACGGACTCCTAGTTAGCTTAAGTTTTAAACAGAACCTCCACAGTAATACTCAGCTCCCCACCCATTAGCACTGTGTTCTTACTGGCGCAGCCGACAGCTATGTTCGAAGCCAATTTATTATGAAGCACCTGCCCACGCTATAATATAAACTACTGTAGGTCAGAATAATGTGAGCGTTTCAAAATGTTCAAATGTTTGTTAAGCTTAACTACGGGGTCATCAGTCCCTAAACTTACAAACTACTTATGAACTACCTTATACTAAAGACGACACAAATATCCATGCCCGTGGCGGGATTCGAACCCCCGACCGTAGTGGCCGTGCAGACCGTGACTGAAGCGCCTCAGTCTCCTCGACCACCGCGGCCGGCGTGAGCGTTTCATATACAGGGTGTCCCAGCTATCTTGTCCACCCAAAATATCTCTGGAACAATAGCAGCTATTGGAAAACGACTTTCACTTGTATCAATGTACGGCTGGGGCCCATGAATGTACATATTTGGAAACATTCTAAAACGAAAGCAAATGTGTTTTTAACACAAACTTATGTTTTTTAAATGGACGCCCTCGATTTTTTCTTCAGCAATCCATAGCACGACAAATCATATAAACAATGGCGTTGGTGGCATCGCAATATTCCAATTACATCCCGAGATATTGCGACGCGAAGTTGACGCTTGAAAAACGCGAAAAGCGCGGCTAGCGCTCGTCCTGAGCAGCATGGGGTTCTCGCCTGTCTCAGGACGTGCGCTAGCCGCGCGTTTCGCGTATTTCAAGCGTCAACTTCGCGTCGCAATATCTCGGGATGTAATTGGAATATTGGGATGCAATAAACGGCATTGTTTATGTGATTTGTCATGCTATGGATTGCTGAAGAAAAAATATAGGGTGTCCATTTAAAAAGACATAAGTTTGTGTTAAAAACACATTTGCTTTCGCCGGCCGCTGTGGCCGAGGGGACTAAGGCGCTTCAGTCACGGTCTGCACGGCCACTACGGTCGGGGGTTCGAATCCCCCCTCGGGCATGGATATTTGTGCCGTCCTAGTTCTTAAGTAGTTTGTAAGTTTAGGGACTGATGACCTCGTAGTTAAGTCCCATAGACTATACAAACATTTACAAACATTTTCTTTCGTTTTAGAATGTTTCCAAATATGTACATTCATGGCCCACAACCGTACATTAATACCGGTGAAAGTCGTTTTCCAATAGCTGTTATTGTTCCAGAGATATTTTGGGTGGACAAGATAGCTGGGACACCCTGTATTCATCCTTTGAGTTAGTTAAAATGTTACTAGCACATTTATTACACAACTAGTTGTTATTGTGTTTACACTCACATAATGCATTTCCTTAACGATTTACAAACAACTTATGCGGCTTAGGTGCATAATCATCACTGCAACAAACCTAACCAAGAAAATAATTTATGTAGTCGAGCAATAATGGGGTAGGAAAAAAGAGAAGCAGATCACACGTTTTTATTTCCTGTCGAATACAGATGACCTGGGAGGTTATTTTGTGTTTAATTGTGCTTGTTCGTATGTGTGTGTATGTGTGTGTGTGGGGGGGGGGGGGGTCAGATACTATTGTTTAGCAAGAAAGTGATCTAACCTGTGTATCAACGCATGGACATTAGAGTTTACATAAAATGTGAGACGAATTGAAATTCTCTACAGGAGATCTGTGAAAAATTGCTTTTGTATTTGTAATAATACCCCTACTCACGATATTCACCTTACTTAATTCACAACTTATATTCAGCACCTTTCTTCACGTTTATTCATATGGATTTTGATGGTATAAGGTCCCGTTTCTGGACAGACGTGGATTTGTAAAGTGTGAAATCGTGAGTTATATTTCTAACTGCGAATTTGATTACATTTGTTTGTCATGAATATCAGACAGATAATGGCCCACTTCCGCGTGATGTTATGTTATTCATAACATTGGTGTTTTAAACTACATCCAAGAAACCATGGCGTAACGAGGCGCCGCAACATATCACCATGACTGGTTTCGTAGCAGTGCTGCCTTGTTCCTTCACTACTCGTTTAACATTGGCTGACTTTCGGTGAGGTCTGCAACTTTAATAGGAAGAAAAAATGTTGAAATGTTTGTAAATCTGTGGGACTCAACTACTTGGTTATTAGTCCATAACTCACATACTACTTAAACTACAGTAAACTAACCAAACACATACACCCATGCCCGATGGAGGAGTCGAACCCCCGACGGCGAATGGCCGCGCGCACCTCAGCACGGCGCCTCAAAGCGCACGGGTAATCCACCGCAGCTAATGGGAAGAGACTGAGCAATAAAATGTATAATTTCGCATTTACAACGTTATGATGCTGACAACACATTTGCTGAATTCCTTTTCAAATGTCTGTAAATGTCTGTAAATCTATCGGACCAAACTACGGGGTCATCAGTTCCTAAGCTTACAAACTACTTATGAACTAGCTATGACTAAGGACGTCACAAAAAATGTTCAAATGTTTGTGTAGTCTATGGGACTTACCTACGGGGTCATCAGTCCCTAAACTTACAAACTACTTATGAACTACTTACGAACTAGGACGGCACAAATATCCATGCCCGATGGGGGATTCGAACCCCCGACCGTAGTGGCCGTGCAGACCGTGACTGGAGCGCCTTAGTCTCCTCGGCCACCGCGGCCGGCAAGGACGTCACAAATATCCATGCCCGGAGGGGGATTCAAACCCCCGACCGTAGTGGCCGTGCAGACCGTGACTAGAGCGCCTCAGTCCCCTCGGCCACCGCGGCCGGCGTAACTTGATCAATTCCCCATATTTTTCTCATGGAAGTGATATATTTCAATACCATCTTCCGCAGTGTGATCAGTAACGAATATTCAATATCTTTTCCGATACGTACCTGTCCACAAATCCGGTGAACATGGACAACCGATGACATGTACGGTATGAATTCGCCGCATTTTATGGGCTTGGCATTCCACGTTTCGCGCTGCTGTCGCAAATTGTGCAGAATGTTGGAGACGTCCATCTGTCAAAATTCTGATCTGACATTTACAATATACACAGACAGACAGTGAAATCTACCCAATTAAATAAATGTAAAATGACTATACTCCGTTCACTGAAACGAGAGACGGAACGTAAACGCAGAGAGGCGCGTGACCAGGGGTGGACAAAACAGAGACGCTTGCTCAATGTCGCCGTATCCGTTTCAGGTGTAAAGCGTTTGTGTATCTTACGAGGGGTGATATTAGAGACTGACTAGAAATTTCATCGTAAATAACCAGTTGCTTTATAGTAGCAGAAGTATTAAGCTTTCATATTATATCTCTTTTTTGTCTGTATCGTGCAAGTGCAAACACATTATGTCATCCTACACTTTGAAAACACGCAAGAAGTGACCAAAGAAGAAATCATTAAGTTTTTAGTGTGCATAAAACGGAGCTTTTGTGTCCAGAACAATAAATAACAGATATTATCATAAAAACAGCTGCATCTAGGGGAGTTAGTCGCCCCTCAGTTTATCATATGATAATTGATTACAAGGCCACACATTCCTTGAAGTCTCCAAAAAAATTAATTTAAAAAATCGCGACAGAAGTTTACAGAAAGTGTGATGACTTTCACAGACATGATTTGTAGTTTCGTTGGCATAGTTCTTACTGTCGTAAACGAAAATGCAGATTTGGGAATTTTCTGAGATTCATTGAATTATTAAAAGAAATGAATTTTGAATATCTGTGGCGTCTAATATCACTGGCATATAGCAAAACACACAACCGCTTTACACCTGATGCAGATATTTTAATTCAAAATTATTAACTTATCCCCCAACAGCAGTAAAGTTTATGTTCTTTTATATAACAAATTCAAATGTTTGTTAAGCTTATGGGACTTAACCACGGGGTCATCAGTCCCTAAACTTACAAACTACTTATGAACTACTTACGAACTAGGACGGCACAAATATCCATGCCCGAGGGGGGATTCGAACCCCCGACCGTAGTGGCCGTGCTGACCGTGAATGGAGCGCCTCAGTCACCTCGACCACCGCGGCCGGCTTTTATATCAAATGTTCAAAATGTTCAAATGTGTGTAGAGTTTATGGGACTTAACTACCGGGTCATCAGTCCCTAAACTTACAAACTGCTTATGAACTAGCTAATACTAAGGACGGCACAAATATCCATGCCCGAGGGGGGATTCGAACCCCCAGCCGTAGTGGCCGTGCAGACCGTGACTGAAGCGCCTCAGTCCCCTCGGCCACCGCGGCCGGCGGCTTTTATACAGCGACTGGTTTCGGTATTGCAGTACTACCATCTTCAGGCCCTATACAGATTAAGTTGCAACTCGGTGTTGTATCCATAACACCATGCTGTACGTATGTCATACAAAATATACAGAAGAATTAATGTAATAAAGAAACCAATCGTTAAATAAAAAAACATAAACCTTATGGCATTTGGTGGATAAGATAATAATTTGGAATTATAACTCGACCAATACCCGCAGTTCTTATTCCATTACAATATGGAACCACATCGACTGATACATAGGTAGCGACATTGGCGAGTGCCTTGTTTTTGTCCACCGCAGGTCATGCGCCCCGGTCTGATTACAGTTTGTCTCTCGTTTCCGTGAACGGAGTATAGGATCTGTTGCATGTCTTTCTACAAGCTTTTCTGTAACGGAGTCCTTAACTGGAGCTGGTAATACTCCAGAACTTATACTTTATTATTGTGTTCTGCAGATATGTGCCTTCAGATGCGTTGTAACGAGTCAGAAAGACAGGGAATCAAATCACAATACATGCAGACCAATAATGCTACGAACACTGTGTTGGGCATTCGTGGTATACTCTTTCGATAAGCATTTTGTTTTCACATTCTTCTTAGTTTTGCATTCACGCACCATGATCCAATAGTAGGTGACCTAGCTGTGATCGTGTAGTTTGAGTATTTGGACGTGCGATTCAAAAATGGTATGCCTTAACGAGCATGACGAAATTTGAATGCAGTTGCTCGCGACTCGACAGAATAGCCGTACGCAATAAGGTGTCCAGCTGCGGTATACGTCGCCGTTCCCCGTCGGGGGTTCGAGTCCTCCCTCGCGTATGAGTGTTTCTGTTGCCCTTAGCATAATTTACTTTAAGTTAGAGTAAGTAGTTTGTAAGCGTAGGGACTAATGACTAAAGTAGTTAAGTCTCTTGGATTTACAAACATTTGAATATTTGAGTAGTTGCTCGCTGTGTGCGAAGCAACTACATTGGCATCTGTCGAACTGTCACGGAACTTCGTGCACCGGGCACTACGAGCGAGCATACACCCGGTTTACATGGGCTCCCAAAAAACCGGATTTCGTAAACCGATTTCCCAGATCCCCATTTGGTTGGCCGCGTAAACACACCAAATTTGATTCTGGAAATCCACTTCTGTAAAGCGGTTTTCCAGTTCCACAATCGATTTTCATGCCCATGTAAAAGAAACCGTTTGTGAAGTGTTCTCGTCTTGTCAGACTGTGTTTTCTTTTTAAGAATTTTCTGGGCATATGGACAGAGTGACATATTCTATCGTGACATAATAGTATAAATATGAGAGTGAGCATGAATCTGTGTATTTGAGTAAAGAAAAACAGCGATTGTGCTGACTAAATCAGGAACTGAACAGGCTGTTTTTCAAAAGAATGTTCAAATGTTTGTGATGCTTAAGGGACTTAACTGCGGGGTCATCACTCCCTAAAATTTCAAACTGCTTATGAACTACCTTATACTAAAGACGACACAAACATTCATGCCCTAGGGGGTATTCGAGCCCCCGACACGGAACGGCTTCGCGCAGCGGAGCATAGCTCCTCAGTGCGCATGGCCACTCCACCGCGGCGCTGTTTTTCACCTGCCATTTTGAGTGGGCTAGGAAATCCGATTCAGACTGTAACATGTAAACAGGACAGCGTAAAGGGTTTACGAAATTAGGTTTTCGTCTTCCGGAACATGTGTTGCGCGTAAACGTGGTGATAAACTCCTAATGCAGAGCTATATTACAGTCCATACATGGTGTAAATGGTGTTAACTTCCAAGTCAATTCAGTAGAACGAAACGGCTGTATACGTCACATATTTTGATAACTGTAGAAAAGAAAATCCCTCTTCTCATAGACATGATATATCAGTAAACAATCTGGTTGCAGGTGCAACATCCCACTACCGCTTGCGACGGCGCATGGGTTGGTCAATGCTTACTTCCGTTTCGTCGCATGGACACGACTGTTGTTGTTGTTGTTGTTTAGAGGGGATTAAACTGCTACGTCATTAGTACTGACACGATTATTCGATGTATGTTTATGACGGACGTTATATTGTTTACGTTTATCCTTCGTGGTATTCGTGTTGCGTTCGTTTTATTTATGGTAGCGGCGTTGTCCACATCTTATGTTCCCTTGGCATTCAGATCTCTTCACGTAAAGTTACTCTGAATTTTTCTTTTGACAAATCGACACTGCATGTGCAGCATACGGTTATTGTGCAGCATACGGCTATTGTGATTGATTGGACGACGTGGAATGACAACCTTAATCACCTAATCTCACGAACTCGTCTTTTATCGGTGGGTTCATTTAAAGCAAATCGAACAATGGATTGAAGAAGCTAGTGAAAGCATTTCTGCGAAAATACTTCTGCGTGTGCTCGACCATGAATGCAGCGCCTTAAAATGTGCCTTGACGGATCCTCTTTCCATTTAAGAAAAATGATTTAGATTCAAGATGCCCGATTTTTGGAACGTACCGTAAAAGATAGAGCACCTTACCCATACCATACTGGAACATTGTTTGCCAGTTACTGCAATGGTATTGAAATAGAAGGGTGTATTGCGATTTTTGATTCACCCTGTGTAATTACACCAATAGTTTATTATACTTCTTTGGTGTCCCTATGTATTATTTCACGTAGAGGACAGTTACTCTCAGTTACATTTATTTATTTTTATCATGTTCCTCATGACCAAATTCAGGAGCAAGTCTCCACGGTTATGGAAACAGTCAGTACATTAAACTGTAACAGTAGTAATATACAAGGTGAACGGCACAGCAATCCTATGTAGACAAGAGGCCTAAGCAAATGTAAAAATACGAAATCGAAATACTAGAACATTTCGACCGTTTTGAGGGTTTACAATAAATTCAACGACAAAGTTGAAAATTTATTCTGGACCATGATTCGAAACCGGATACCCGGCTTTCGGTTTGAAGGGTTAAGGCAACCCAAATCGGGAAATCCGGGTTGAATCCCGGTCCAGAAAAAAATTTCAAATTTCTCGCTGAATTTAGTTCAACACCCGAAACGGTCGAAATGTTCTAATATTTTGATTTCGTAAATTTACGGCCGTTATTGACAATTAATGGTGTCTGTTCTTTCGGACATGTCCGGAAAGAACAGACACAAGATCAATAAATAATTGTAAAAAGAACCTACAACGTAACACAGAAATTTACTCAATATTTGGAAATTCCTTGACAGAATAGAAAGAGTGAGCTACGGGGAACCTTTTCAGTTGCCTTGAAAGTCCGAGGATTACTAATAAGCATTTTGAATTCTTCTGGCAGTCTATTAAAAATGGATGGGGCAGAATACTGCTCACCTTTCTGCACAAAGGTCAAGGAGGTGTAACCAAATAGAGAACACTTAAAACACCACCACCATCACCCAACCAATATAGACCAAGATAAGAAAATTATCAGGACCAACAACCACAACAAACACCTCATCCAAACACAAGAAAACTACCATATCCAGAAAGCCATAGCCGAGAACAAACAAGTAATAAATGAACAGACAAACATTAATGAAAATTCACTGCTAAAGCTAGTCAAAGACATGAGAAAGTAATCAAAGAGAGAAAAGAATTGGCACACACACACACACACACACACACACACACACACACACACACACACACACACACACGAAAAATTTAATAATAATAATGAGGGAAAGAAATCAATAATTAATAAATCAGTATCTGGTGCTGTTGTCTATGCAATCACATAACACACACACATACACACACACACACACACACACACACACACACACACACAGACACAGACACACACTGACACAAAGCAAAGATAGGACAAACACATACCCAACAGTTGGCAACACCAGCAAAAACAAAAACACAACACAAACTAAAATGGCATGTGCCTAGTGGTGCTAACTGTGAAGTGCTGGAACATGAAAAACAGCAAAATGCACGGAATTGAAGCACAACAGCTGGAAGCAACCAATGAGAACCAGATATAAAGCTATATCCATGAAATATTGTAAGTACAATATCCAGATATCAATACTACACCAAAATAACGCGTAAGAACTGTTGATAACATAGAAAAAAAAATACTGAGAAATGTAAATATAAAAATTTGTAAAAAATAATCATGTATATATTACAGGCCACTGATGATGCCTTCCAAAATAAATGCGAAATGCATATGGCAATAGCATATTTTATTAAATCAGTTGCATAGACAGTTAAGTGAAATACCTTCAATATAATATTAGAGAAGTTTTTGTCTAGTACTGACTGAGTGAAAGCTGCTTGGGAATAGCCCAATATTATTAACAACAAACGACATTTTCTTTCGGTGGCAAACATATATTTCTTCTATTTACTATTCGAGACAACAACTTTTTCTTCCTTTACCATGGCCCTGCCCACCGTCGATTTTAATGTTCTGCTTCGTGGTTTGTGTTCGCAGTTTTGCGAGTCCGGTTGAGGTTCATTATCTTTGTGGCTTTCCGTTATTTAATTATCCTAAAATGTTTTCTTCTCTAACTCTGAAACACCTCTTCTATAAGATTCCTTTGAATCAGTAATTTGTTCTTTAGCCGTTCATATTACCTTCATGTGGCTTAATGTATTTATTTATTTATGTAATTAATGTTAGTTTCATTCTACAATCCTCATCGTCAATCATGTTTTTTCATGTGCAATTTACATGATGGTTCTCTTAAGGAAATGTACCTACTGAAGGCGATCAATACCCATGACTGAGAGAGGACTCGAAACTCCGACGGCGAGAAACCAGCAAAGCGCCTTAGAGCGCTCGGCCACTCCACCGCGGCGTATTGAGGATGATAATCGTTTATTTGCAGTAGATTTTGGTGATGGGTGGTTATATACGTCCAAAAGTCTTCTTCGCTCTTTTCATTAAAAAGAAATTCAAATATTTGTATCGCTTATGGGACTCAACTACGGGGCTCTTTTCATTGTTTGTCAGTATACAGGGTGTCCCAGCTATCTTGTCCACCCAAAATATCTCTGGAACAATAACAGCTATTGGATAACGACTTTCACCGGTATCAATGTGCTGCTGGGGCCCATGAATGTACATATTTGGAAACATTCTAAAACGAAAGCAAATGTGTTTTTTAACAAAAACTTATGTTTTTTTTTAATGGACACCCTATATTTTTTCTTCAGCAATCCATAGCATGACAAATCACATAAACAATGGCGTAGATTGCATCTCAATATTCCAATTACATCCCGAGATATTGCGACGCAAAGTTGACGCTTGAAATACGCGAAACGCGCGGCTAGCGCACGTCCTGAGCAACGTGGGATTGTCGCCTGAGTCTCAGGACATGCGCTAGCCGCGCGTTTCGCGTATTTCAAGCGTCAACTTCGCGTCGCAATATGTCGGAATGTAATTGGAATATTGCGATGCAATCTACGCCATTGTTTATGTGATTTGTCATGCTATGGATTGGCACATTGATACCGGTGAAAGTCGTTATCCAATAGCTGTTATTGTTTCAGAAATATTTTGGGTGGACAAGTGAGCTGGGACACCCTGTATAAAATACTGTATGTCCCTTCAACCAGTTGACGACATTGTTCTTCGTGTTAAGGCAGGCATGGCCAACCACTGTAGTTGACCCGGCCGCCGCGGCCGTGTGTGGCTAGTGCCCCAGTACACACGCCTCTGCGCACAGTGCGCGGGGCAGGGGCGCGGTAAAGGCCGCCCGCGGGCGGCGGCGCGGGCACGGCGAGGGCGGCCGCACCCTCGGGGCGTTGTTAGGACGTGCCTGTGTTAAGGCGAAGCATTTACTCGGGTAACAAGAAGCTCGTGGGTGTTACCGTATGCGGCGATGTTCTCTGGATGGTTGCTAATATTCTTCTGACAGACTGCAAATTTTGTTAACATTGCCGCAAACAAATTGGTTTTCACAGTGTCATTTAGATTACACGTGATACACAAAGGGGAATCTTTCATGTGAATGGAGTGAAGTCGTTCATTGACACTCTTCTGTTAACGGCATTGTACCACGTTGCCGTCATGTTGGTTGTTAAGTTATATTTTCAAATCAGGAGGTACGCATAAAACATTGTCCGAAATTGTACTCGACGCATTCTCTGAGAATTACTTTGAACAGTTCGTTCACGAGCCAACTAGAATTGTAAATGGATGTGAAAACACACTTCATCTCTTAGCAACAAATAATCCTGAGCTCATAACGAGCATCAAAACGAATACAGGTATTAGTGAACACAGAGCTGTCGTAGCGATATTGAATATCGAAAGTCCCAAAGTTATCAAAAATAAACGAAAAGTTTATTTGTTCAGGAAATCTGATAAAAATAAAATACATTGCTTCTTGAAAGAGAGATTCCATTCGTTTCTACCACTAAACGTAGGTGTAGACCAGATGTGGCTCAAATTCAAAGAAATGTTATCGACGGAAATTGACAGTTTTATACCAAATAAATTAATAAAAGAAGGAGGCGGTCCCTCTTGGTACACAAAACAGGTCAGGACACTGTTGCAAAAGCAAAAAAAAAAAAAAAAAAAAAAAAAAAAAAAAAAAAAAAAAATAAATAAAAAAAAAAAAAAATAAAGGCATATTAAATTCAAACGAACACAAAATCCCCAGGATTGGCGATCCTACACAGAAGCTCGAAATTTAGCGTGGATTTCAATGCGAGTTGCCTACAATACGTATCACAACGACTCTTTTTCGAAATTTGTTTGAAAACCTATAGAGATTTTGGTCATATGTTAAATATACTGCCGGCCGCGGTGGCCGAGAGGACTGCAGCGTGCCAGTTACGGTCTGCACGGACACTACGGTCGGGGGTTCGAATCCCCCCTCGGGCATGGATATTTGTGCTGTCCTAGTTCGTAAGTAGTACATAAGTAGTTTGTAAGTTTAGGGACTGATGACCCCGTAGTTAAGTCCCATAGACTTTACAAACATTTGATTTTTTTGAGTACGAAAAGAAATCTGTTAAACGTCGTTTACAAGATAAATCAATCAAAACTGAAGGCCGTAAACTCCACAAAATACCTAGGAATTACTATTACTTCAGACTTAAATTGGAAAGAACACGTAAATAATGTCGTGGGAAAGGCGAACCAGAGGCTCCGTTTTATTGGCAGAACCCTTAAAACATGCAACAGAACTACAAAAGAAACTGCATACACTACGCTTGTCCGTCCATTTTGGAGTATTACTGCCCAGTGTGGATCCTTATAAGATGGGATTTACGGAGGACATCGAAAGAGTCCAAAGAAGGGCAGCTCGTTTCGTATTGTCACGATACAGGGGAAACAGCGTTACGGAAATGATACAGGATCTGGGATGGGAATCATTACAACAACGGCGCTTATCGCTGCGGCGTGGGCTACTTAAGAAACTTCAATCGCCAACATTCTCCTCCGAATGCCAAAATATATTGTTGACTCCCACTTACATAGGTAGAAATGATCATTAGAATAAAATACCAGAAATCAGAGCTCGAACGGAGAGATTCAGGTGTTCTTTCTGCTTGCGCGCTAATCGAGAATGGAATGGTAGATAATTAGTATAATGGTGGTTCGATGAACCCTCTGCCAGGCACTTAGATGTGATTTGCAGAGTATCCCATGTAGATGTAGATGTGCAAGTGATGATATTTTTCCAAAAATTTGACGAATTCAATGTATTGCACTTTTCTTCTATGATATTCTTGTTATGAAACTTCATTAAGTTTTTGTATACTTCTTTAATTATATCTTTCTCTGCAGTCCTCATTCTGAGATAACTGTGTTCTATTAAAAATGCTTTAATTGGTAGAGTGTACTAGAGATGTGGTGAACATCAACTGGAGCATCACAGTTGGCCGGTATACTTCAGTAAGTAAAAAAAATGTTCAAATGTTTATTAAGCTTAAGGGATGTAACTGCGGGGTCATCAGTCCCCAAACTTACAAACTACATATGAGCTACCTTACACTAAGGACGACACAATCATCCATGCCTTGGGGGGATTCCAACCCCCGACGGGGAACGACCTCGCGCATCGGAGCACTGCGCCACAATGCACTTGGCCACTCCGCCGCAGCTCAGTAAGTAAGGATGCTGCTATACTGTTCGGTGAAATGAGCTTACCCCACAAAAAAAAGTTCAAATGTTTGTTAAGCTTATGGGACTTAACTACGGGGTCATCAGTCCCTAAACTTACGAACTACTTATGAACTACTTACAAACGAAAACGGCACAAATATCCATGCCCGAGGGGGGATTCGAACCCCCGACCGTAATGGCCGTGCTGCCCGTGACTGCAGCGCCTCAGTCACCTCGGCCACCGCGGCCGGCCTTACCCCACACATTGCTCGAACCGTCCATTTGTGCGCAATAAATACTACAGAAGTTATGAAAAAAAAAAAAAAGAAACAGCACCAAACATTATAATGGAATGAAAATAAGCAAACTAGACTATACATTATGTAACCTCAGTTCGAAAGGAACAGACATTGGTAGGAGCAGTAGTTTCGCAAAATGACGTATTTCGGAAACTGTTCAAATGGTATACAACGCAGCATTTCGTTTTTGAACAGTGTGTGTGAGCCATGCCTTCTGCCATCATCACCTCCCCGAGTAGGAAGGTCTCCGCCGAGATAGAAATATCAAAACTAAAGAACGATCCTCGACACCCGATGCATTTGCACCGCAAACAAGGGGCCCGGTTGAAGAACCGCAAGAGTTTCATTGACACAACTGAAAAGCTCTTTACCAAGCCCAGCATAAGGCGTATATCTTTGTGGGGGGAAACGGTGTCACACTCCGTGATATAGCCGGCCGCGGTGGCCGAGGGGACTGAGGCGCTTCAGTCACGGTCTGCACTGCCACTACGGTCGGGGGTTCGAATCCCCCCTCGGGCATGGATATTTGTGCCGTCCTTAGTTGTAGGTAGTTCATAAGTAGTTTGTAAGTTTAGGGACTGATGACCCCGTAGTTAAGTCCCTTAAGCTTAACAACCATTTGAACCAATCCGTGATAGACCTCCGTGAGGAGGGATTTACAGGATGTTTACTTCCATTTCCAACTTGGACTACATTAAACCGGCTGCGCACAGGAGTAGTTAGAAGCAAATCAGACCCATTTAAATGGGAATATAGTGATGATAACAGTTGTAAATGCAGGGCAGTACATGATTTTAACCATCTACTGACTTGTCCAAACGTGTCAATAACATGTTCTATGGAAGATATTCTTAAAGTAAACGACAAAGCAACCTATGTTGCTAATTTTTGGAAAGAGAGAATATAATTGGTGTAACCGGACACTGAAGACGAAGACCTCCACGAGCTCCTCTTAATACGCCTGGCAGCTGTATTAAGATGAGACCGAACGTGACGCTGAAACCGCACCAGTTTCAATAGCTATCTTTTACAGTTAACCATCTATGTCGTAATCCCCATCCCGTCAAGACTATTTCCAGCTCCACATATTATTACTACCTGACTCATTTTTGAAAATTTCCTGCATAACTTCCCTGTGTTAACAGCTACCTGGGTACAACCCTGGACATGGCTTCACAAGATTAATGACCTGGTACTCACTCCCCAATACGTCCTGCCACTGCTGACCTACACCTCTGACATGAGAGCTACCTAACAGCGGAACCTTCTTTGTATTAGCCTTTTCTACCATTTTAGGTTTCCTAACAGCTGAGGTGTCCGGCAACTGTTATTTATACCTGTAGCTACGAGAAGCTCGTCTACACTTAACTCTCACAGTTGGGTAAATTATTGTTCATACGCAATGTAAAAGTATGTGAATACTGCTCTTCCTAACTACCTTGTTCCCTACTGCCAGTTTCTAATACCCAGGCCCTCTCATCGTTCTCAACCTTTCTAACACCTACTTTGCGTTCTGAAACTGCATCTGAAGGGCACATATCTTACGTTCTTGTTCCTCTGTTAACTTATTCTTGTTACGTAGCCTGCAATTTCAGGAGATGATCTCCCTAGAATGCCAACAGGCTTCCCCACTGAATTTCCTGCAATGAAACTACTTTGTATAAATCTCACAACACAACCTACGACAGAGCCCACACTTCTCGCACATGGTAAAATTTTATAGTTACTAAATGACAAACTAAACGAACATTCTTTCTATTTCATAATAATAAAGAAGTATGATTTTATGAACTAACTACTTTAATCCAAATTTCCCTCTATACAAATAAAGTAACTACTACTATTAATAGGCTTAATCTACAGGAATGGAACAAGAACAGCACACTGCTGGGTCCCCAAAACAAGAAAGTCAAGCATCTCTTGATACACCAACAAAACTGAACACGTGAAATCACATAAAAATTATGGCCACAGTATGCGAAAGTTACCCTACTGCGGTGGCCGAGGGGACTGAGGCGCTTCAGTCACGGTCTGCACGGTCACTACGGTCGGGGGTTCGAATCCCCCCTCGGGCATGGATATTTGTGCCGTCCTTAGTTGTAGGTAGTTCATAAGTAGTTTGTAAGTTTAGGGACTGATGACCCCGTAGTTAAGTCCCTTAAGCTTAACAAACATTTGAACATTTGAACATTTGATTTACCCTACCGCTACCAAAGCAAGAAACACTGGTTCAAAATAACAAACTTTAATTAGTAACTAGCATGCACCTCAAACACTAAATTTAAAAGTTAACTACAGTGCAGAAATAATTTATGACAGCTTGGCTTTCGGTGCCCGTTACATCTCGAGATTCTCATTACGAAATGTAAACACACGACTGAGACCTCACTGCACGGATGTTAATAGAAGACCGGATACAACCCGTCCGCTTCTACCCATGATGCTAGCACGTTTTCTTGAGTGACTCCAAACCTTGATAATTTTCCTACAGTTACGAATGTGACATTTCTTTTTACAATAAAAACTGATCAATTACGTTCACCTATCCACATACCTGAGTCCCATGTTTTAATGAAAATACACTAAACAGCGCACTTTTATTTATTATTATTATTAAAATGTCGCCGCCAATGACGTCATGGGTCAGAGCCGCCGGGTAGTATCCCGGTCTTCAATTCTGCCCCGCACGGCGCGCACACTCACATACAGGGTGTTACAAAAAGGTACAGCCAAACTTTCAGGAAACATTCCTCACACACAAAGAAAGAAAATATGGTATGTGGACATGAGTCCGGAAACGCTTAATTTCCATGTTAGAACTCATTTTATTACTTCTCTTCAAATCACATTAATCATGGAATGGAAACACACAGCAACAGAACGTACCAGCGTGACTTCAAACACTTTGGTACAGGAAATGTTCAAAATGTCCTCCGTTAGCGAGGATACATGCATCCTCTCTCTGTCGCATGGAATCCCTGATGCACTGATGCAGCCCTGGAGAATGGCGTATTGTATCACAGCCGTCCACAATAGTCCACAATACGAGCAAGAAGAGTCTCTACATTTGTTACCGAGGTTGCGTAGACAAGAGCTTTCAAATGCCGCCATAAATGAAAGTCAAGAGGGTTGAAGTCAGGAGAGCGTGGAGGCCATGGAATTGGTCCGCCTCTGCCACTCCATCGGTCACCGAATCTGTTGTTGAGAAGTGTACGAACACGTCGACTGAAATGTGCAGAAGGTCCATCGTGCATGAACCACATGTTGTGTCGTACTTGTAAAGGCACATGATCTAGCAGCACAGGTAGAGTATCCCGTATGAAATCATGATAACGTGCTCCAGTGAGCGTAGGTGGTAGAACATGAGGCCCGAACAAGACATCACCAACAATTCCTGCCTAAACGTTCACAGAAAATCTGTGTTAATGACGTGATTGCACAATTGCGTGCGGATTCTCGTCAGACCACACATGTTGATTGTGAAAATTTACAATTTTATCACGTTGGAATGAAGCCTCATCCGTAAATACTAAAATGAGCTCTAACATGGAAATTAAGCGTTTCCAGACACATGTACACGTACTATTTTCTTTCTTTGTGTGTGAGGAATGTTTCCTGAAAGTTTGATCCTACCACACAAAAAAACCGCTGAGACGTACGCAAATCCACTAATAAATAGCCTACATGGAAAATATTATCACATATAATCGTTAAATAACTAAGTGAAACCTATAAACTACATACAACTTAGAGAGAGATTTTAACACCAGTCCAGCACTCGTAACGTCGCTCCATTCATATGTTGTTGTTGTTGTGGTCTTCAGTCCAGAGACTGGTTTGATGCAGCTCTCCACCCTACTCTATCCTGAGCAAGCCTTTTCATCTCATCATAAGAACGACAACCCACATCCACTTGAATCTGCTTACTATACCCGTCTCTTGGTCTCCCTCTGCGATTTTTACCCCACACGCTTCCCTCCAACGCTAAATTCACAATTCCTTGATGTCTAAGAATGTGTCCTACCAATCTATCCCTTCTTTTAGTCAAGGTATGCCAGAAATTTCTTTTCTCCCCAATTCGGTTCAGTACCTCCTCATTAGTTACGCGATCCACCCACCTAATCTTAAGCATTCTTCTGTAGCACCACATTTCAAAAGCCTCTATCCTCTTTCTGTCCACACTGCTTATGGTCCATGTTTCACTCCCATACAAGGCAACACTCCATACGAATGCCTTCAGAAAGGACTTCCTTAGGCTTAAATCAATATTCGATGTGAACAAATTTCTCTTTTTCAAAAACGCCTTTCTACCCATTGCCATTCTGCATTTTATATCTTCTGTACTGCGACCATCATTTGTTATTTTACTGCCCAAGTAACAAAACTCATCTACCTCCTTTATTGTTTCGTTCCCTAATCTAATTCCTTCAGCATCACCTGATTTTCTTACACTGCACTCCATTACCCTAGTTTTACTCTTGTTAATGTTCATCTTATATGCACCTTTCAGCACACTGTCCATTCCGTTCAATTGCTCTTCCAGGTCCTTTGCTGTATCTGACAGAATTACTATGTCGTCGGCAAAACGCAATGTTTTTAATACTTCACCCTGAACTTTAATTCCTTCTCCAAATTTCTCCTTGCTTTCCTTTATAGCTTGCTCAATGTACAAATTGAACAACATTGGGGAAAGGCTACAACCCTGTCTTACTCCCTTCCCAACCTCTGCATCCCTTTCATGCCCTTCAACTCTCCATTCATATGATGAATCATATAATTACAATGCGAGCTGGTGGATGACTGCCTTCCTTAATCTTCCATAATATCTCTTCATAGACAACAGTTGTATGGTATTGCTTTGTTTGGAACGCGTCCAGGAGCGCTGGGCGCAGAACACGTGGACAGCACGTACGTGCTTTGTTGGGGTTCTGCTTTCATTTTAGGGGTAGCGCCACGGTACATGACAGGGCTGTACGCGCAGAACAGGGTCGCCACATCAAAGCGGCGCCTCCTAACACAATCATCCTGCCTGCCCCTCATTATTAGTGTTGACATGCTGTCACGGCCGTCCACCCACGCACTGCACTCTTAGCCAATATTGTCTCCGGAAGATACTCCAGGCTAAAGTACACGTTTGCTAGCGTCGTGCTGCAGGTACACTAATCTCTGATACAAGATTAATGTTTGCTTCTGAGGGAATAGTCGTAAGTGAGCACAGCAGTAGTTGTCACACAAACATTTACACCAGGAACCGCGCAACACTATCCATTTTATGGATTTTACTGAGGTAGATGCTGTATAACCATACTTGTTCTGTGCTCCCAGTTTCACACTTTTTAACATGAGACTGTTCATGTTTAAATCAACAATCTGTAACATATGAACTTTCTTATAAACTGCCATGAAACAAAGTTACCGTAGTAAAACGATTTCGCCATACTTAAAACTTTCAACTTGTCTTCCACTGTCATTCAATTTCTGTCGGTTATCAGTGTGCCACAATTTTATCAAGAGCTTATTCGAAAAAATTCATTTGTTACTATACTAGATAATTTCTAGGATAATAGCTTGTCGAGTGGACTTTAAGTGCTCGACGTCACACGAATGAAACGAGTTATTCCACAGATTACGCAACACGGTTGTGCTTAACCAGATTTTATCGATAAATCACATTTTTTAAATCCTCGTGGGATGACCGTGAGGCCTGAGCCACCTCGTCATGCGGCCGCTCCCATCGAAGGGTCGAGACCTTCCTCGACCATGGGTGTGTGTGCTGTTCTTAGCATAAGATAGTTTCAGTTACTTTAAACAGCATTTTGGTCGCTCAGGTTATCAAATATTTACATATTTAAATGTATCCTGGAGACCTGTTATTTCAGGCTGTTCAAGTAATTTAACTCTTCCTTTCTACATGAGATACCGTAGTATACCCTTAAATTACTTCTTGTGGCTGCCCTGTGTGCCACGTGTGGTTTTATACTGCTGAATTTTCGTAACTGAGTCCCCTAAACGCATCGCTGCATTCTTTATCTCTTCTCAGGATCGTGCTCTCTTTCCTTCACACAGATGTAGAGTCGCGTAATATATAATGTTATATTAAACCTCTGCCAGTTCCAGTTCGCTGTTATTCCCATCTTCATGTTCCAAGACTACATTTTACTTCGTTTCATACGTTTTATTCCCACATACACCCTTCATATTGTGTGATTTAAATTTATCCTAAAAAATAGAGAAGTAGAATGAGGCACGCGACGAAGAAATTATTCGAATAGAAGGGAAATTTGAAGATTTAATGTAGATGTAAGGGCAAATTATCCATTACAGTTTCAGAAACGCTGGATGATTTATTCAGCAGAAAGGGCTTCATAAATTGACGAAGTCAGTAACAGGTAGTTTCATCTCTGACCCATGTACATGCAGTTATTCGGCTTGGCGTTTACCCATACAGCTGGATTTCCTCCAGAGCGATATCTTTCTAAGTTCTGTCCACTTGGCTCTCTAGATTGACAAAATACCGTTCTGGTTAAAGGGATTCACCCATAATGCTTCAAACGTTCTTAATTGAGAGGGGGGGTCAGATCCGTAAATCTAGCTGGTATGGTCTGCCAAGCACGAGTGCAAGTAGTAGAAACTCTTACGCGTGCATGCTTGTAAAATAATTGAAATCATTAATCCGGTGTTCTGCGTACCTCGTTCCGTTGTCGGTCTAGATCGAACGCTTTCATGCTGAAGCTGTGTTGAGCTGCTGATAGCCCAATCTTGCCAACACTGTCGAATGGTGGTATAGGATCTATTCAAATATCTTGCGATCCACAGATTGTTCCATCCGCCTTCCCTGAAAAGCTGACATCTGCGAAAGTTGTTCACACTCTCTTCTGGTTTAGGTATGGTTTCGCAAGCGCGAGTACAAGTAGTAAAAAGTCTTGCACGTCCAGGCTGGTATCAGAAAAACTAGAATCGCTTGCCATTAAGGACAAAAACAAGGGATGTAGAATGACGTCGTCGTCGTCGCCGCCGTAGTCCAGCACACTTCATGGTCTGGCCTTACTGAATGCATTAAGAAAGGTAATCGACGGCAGTCCAGGGCATCTGCAGACACGTTTTCACTGTTCATCGGGACTCAGTTCGAAGCAAGACTCATCACTGAAGACAACTCTACTGCAGTCATTGAGATTCCGAGCCTAAAGAGGAAATGTTTGTGTGTGTGTGTGTGTGTGTGTGTGTGTGTGTGTGTGTGTTTATGTAGACAGGTCATTTGTAGTCGGCGTAAGGGACACTGTGAACTCACCCCGTCTCTGTGATCCGCATATTAATGGCTTTTCAGGACACTGACGACCCAGTTGAAATCTACTGAAAGGATTAATCCCGCGCTCTGCGTGTCTCATTCTGTTATCGGTCCAGATCTAATGCTTTCATGATGATGCTGTGCTTGGCTAAGGTTCTTCCAATCCTGCCAGCATCGTCTAATGGTGGTATCGGACCTATCCAAATATCTAGTTATCTGCATATTGATCCAATCGGTTCCTTTGAGCGCGGACGTCTGCGTAAATTGTACACACTCCTTTCTGAGAGGCATAGATACTGCTCATCTGGGGTACACTGAACGAAATAAGGAAAGAATTTTTGGTATGGTGGCTCCTTGAGGTACTATTCTCTTACTATTTTGGCGACATCTCTCCGAGACCGCTATTCACGGTTTCTTACAACATCCCTCTTGTCAATGCTGCATGAAGCAAATAACGGAGCAAGACCCGTGAGATGGTACTGTGGCTCCAAAGCCAGAAATGTCACACCGATAATGACAGGAATAGAAAGAAATGATCATAAATAATTATTTCTGACATTTTGCGGTCTTCGTAAATGAGCACTTCGTGTGGATCGTGTGTTTATAAAAGTCAGTACTTCAGTTTAACGCAATACACAATCGTCGGAGTCGATGCTTCCATTCAATTCTGTTCAAAAAATGTTCAAATGTTTGTAGATATTATGGGACTTAACTGCGGGGTTATCACTCCCTAAACTTACAAACTACTTATGAACTAGCTAATACTAAGGACGGCACAAATATACATGCCCGAGGGGGGATTCGAAACCCCGACCGTAGTTGCCGTGCAGACCGTGACTGGCACGCCACAGTCCCCTACCGGGGCCGGCAATTCTGTTCATAATTCATAATTTTATGACTCTTCCGTGTCTTCATTATTCCTTTTTATTTAATGGCTGTCAGGCAAATGTGCGGTGTAGAACTATAATGACATTCGTTGGACGAAACGCACGCTCATTATTATCTTGAACCTTAAAGTCAATACATTTCTATTGGCAGATTTCAAATAAAAACTTTGGTGCAGGTGTTACACATTGGTTAACTGCACCAAAAAAGTATATAGTTATAAAACCTTTGCTTTAATCACAAACAGATTTTAACTGTGGTGGCATGAAGTGGAGTAATTTCATTTCATTTATCTGTTGATCAAAGTATCATTTGTGTAATAACCTCTATAGTCGACGAGCATGAGTATGTTGCCTTGCAAAACTCTCGTAGTTAAATTAATAAATGGTTTTGCAAGCCACATGCGGGAGTGTCACGGAAATGCTCCGGCAACTCAATTGGGGATCGCAGGAAGAAAGACGACGTTCTTTTCGTGAATTTCTGTTAAGTAAATTTAGAGGGCCGGAATTTGAAGCTGAGTGTAGTACGATCTTGCTGCCGCCTACATACATTTCGCGTAAAGCTCACAAAGACAAGATAAGAGAAATTATGGCTCGTACGGAGGCATATAGGCATTCTTTCTTTCCTCGTTCAATTTGGGAGTGGAATAGGAAAGGAAATGCCTAGTAGTGGTACAGTGTACCCTCCGCCACGCACCTTACGGTGAATTGCGGAGTATGTATGTAGATGTAGATGTAGATACAAAGAACATACAGACGCACTCCGTTTAAACAACTTACAGAAATCATTATTTGCTACCCACCTTGCAGAAAACAAACATTCCAGTACAGGTATAAATACCAACCTCAATATACTACACTGTGTAGACAAGGGACTATAAATGGACCTCCATGAACAATTAGAGATTTTCATCCATAAAAATAAATCACCACACACGATTCTAAATGAACAGACAGAATTAGCAAACACCTCATTCTTCCATAATTTTGAAGGCTCTTTAAACCTGAAGAATTAGACAATTATTCACAAATACCCCCCTCCCCTTCCACACATACACACACAGAAAATATTCTCCTTGCACTTACACTCTCTCTTTCGTCTTCTTCCACTTCACCCAACTCCACCCCATCCCCCTCACCACCGCCTGCACTACTCCCTAACAAAGACCAAAATTATTTTTATAATTTTTGAATCAACGAATAACATACAAAATTCAAATGTCTTATATGCTACTTCAAACAACACATGTGACGTATGTACACAGATGTTAAAGTAATCATAAAATCAACACTCCTAGTATTAACGTAGATATCATTCTCAAATCATATTTTATACATATATTAACTTTGTAATACAACTTTTGTTCTTATTTAATCTAAATTGGCATCATATTTATATCCTATAACAAGATAAGCTTTTGTCAATTTTTGGTTTCACATGATAACTCTTAGCCTGTGGTATAAACATACTCTTTGGTTTGTTTACGAGTTGAAAGACGTGGTAGTGGCTCTGCAGTAGTAATATGTGTGCATTGTTGTTTAATTTTACCACTTGAATGTAGTGGTAGTTGCTATGGTGTACTGATGGAAGGGCAGTGTTGTGAAATGCTATCCAAAAGCGGAAAACACATGGTCAAACTAAATGTGAAACTCATAACTGTAAGTAACATCTTGAAGACGAACTTATATTGTAATTAATCAGTGTAACATACCACAATTAGTGTTTACTTTTTTTCGTTTTCTGCCCTCACAGATACAAATGTAATTTGCACTAAATGTATACACCATCTAATGATGAGCTGCTAGGCAGCTTGAAACCGATCATGGTTTAATAAATCTTCATTAAAAAGAAAAAAGGCAACTGGTTGCAGTAATTTCTGAAACCCAGATGGTTTATTGGTTAGAATATCACAGCGCATTGCGGAGAGTAGCTTTATTGCTTGTGATTGTGATCAAGTGAGTTGGCGCAGTGGTCCCACACTGGACTCGTATTCGGAAGGACAATGCCTCCGGCCATCAGATATAGGTTTTGCGTGATTTCCCTATATCAGATTAAGGTTTTAAATAGAGGAATGTTAATGAGTAGCGGTTTTTAAATACATACAAATTTACATTTTACTTCTTGAACAGAGTTGCGTACTCGTCATAGATACATTATGTGATCAAATTATCTGGACACCTGGCTATAAATGACTTACAAATTCGTGGCGCCCTCCATCGGTAATGTTGCAATTCAATGTGGTGTTGATCCACCCTTAGCCTTAATGACGGATTCCACTCTGGTAGGCATACGTTTAATCTGATGCTGGAAGTTTTTTTTTTTTTTTTTTGTTTTTTTTTTTTTTTTTTTTTTTTTTTTTTTTTTTTTTTTTTTTTTGGGAATGGCAGCCCATTCTTCAAGGATTGCTGCACTGATGAGCAGTATCGATGTAGGTCGGTGAGGCCTGGCACGAAGTCGGAATACTTTTCGAAACATCCCAAAGGTGTTCTATAGGATTCACCTCAGGACTCTGTGCAGGCCAGTGCATTACAGAGTTGTTACTGTTGTTTATCCACTCCGCCACAGCCCGTGAATTATGAACAAGTGCTTGATAATGTTAAACGATGCATTCGCCATCCCCTAATTTCTCTCCAACAATGGGAAGCTAGAAGGTGCTTAAAACATTAATGTACGCTTGTTCTGCGATAGTGCCACGCAAAACAAGGGTTGCATGCCCCTCCATGAAAAACACGAGCATGCCATAACACGACCGCTTCCGAATTTTACTGTTGGTGCTACACACGATGGCAGAAGACATTCACCATACCCACACCCTGCCATCGCATCTCCACATTGTGTACCATAATTCGTCACTACACAACGTTTTTCCACGGTTCACTCGTCCATTGTCTACGCTCATTACACCATGCGAGGCGTCGTTTCGTATTGATCTGCGTAATGTGTGGGTTATGGACAACCGTTCGATCACGGAATTATCGTTTCCTAACCTCCCGCCTGTCATAGTACTTGGAGTGGATCCTGATGCAGTTTGAAATTCCTGTGTGATGGTCTGGATAGATGCTTGTCTATTACACTGTACGACGCTCCTCAAATGTCGGAGGTCTCTGTCAGTCAACAGATGAGGTCGGCCTGTACGCTTTCGTGCTGTTCGTGTCCCTTCACGTTTCCACTTCACCATCACGTCAGAAACAGTGGACTTAGGGATGTTTAGGAGTGTGTAAATCTCGTGTATAGAATTTTGAAACTAGTGGCAGCCTATCAACTGACCACGTTCGACGTCAGTGAGTTCCGCGAAGCGCCCCTTCTGCTATCTCGCGATATCTGATGGCTACTGAGGTCGGTGATATGGAGTACCTGGCGGTAGGTGGCAGCACAATGCAACTTGTAACGTATTTGGTTATGTTACAATAAAATAATAAGATAAATTACATCACTTGTTGTTTTTCGTCCACGTCGTCAGCTCACCTGCAGTTATTATTTCTGAAGTCTTGATTTGCTCGCCTGCCATTTTTATTTAATCATATTTATAACTTTTCCAGATTCTTACATGTCAAAGGAACTACAAATATGTGACTACATGATGTATTATTGTTTATTGCATCGGAAAAATGAATAACAACATTGAGTACAAGACTGTTTTTAAGTATCAGACTTCACTGACTACATACTGAATGAATGAGTACTTGGCTAGGTGAAGACTGAAAAGCGTCTCTCATGCGCGCGTAATTATACATAAACTCGCATTCTTGAATCTTCCAGAACAAATGCGTTATAAAATAGTTACTGGATTTCATTACCTGTTAAACATAAATAAATCAATCGCAAACGAGAAATATATAAAATTATTCGGCATAAAAGAAAAGTATTTTTAAAAGTGTTTACGTACCAAAGCAAGACGGAAATTAGGTGTATACGTAAAATTACGACTAGAGTAGTGACGGTTTACATAATTAAAAGTTCTTGTTATTAATACTATCGCAAGGTCTTATCACAAACAGGCTATGCAAACCGTTTAGTATATTTCAAATAATATCTGGTATTGTTAGTAAGTATATTCCACTAATCATATCACAACTTGCATTATCTTGCGATCTGAACTTTTACAAACTATTTATTTACAACCGATTCAAAAGCGATACATGTTTACACCTCTTCCTGTTCTTCAAAGTAGTCACCAGCGTTGTGTATAATACGTTACCAGCGATGTAGATGACGTAATATACCGTTATCAGAGCTCGTTCTGTTGATGATGCGAACGGAGCGGTCTACTCCCTGTCGAATATCTGGATGTGGTTCCTTCATCTTCGTAATCAAATCAAAGTCACAAGGACTTACGTCCGGGGAGTATGGTGGATGGTACAGTAATTCTCAGTTCCGTCGACGGAACAAAGCATCCCCGCGCTTGATGACACTGTCGTGCTGTATGACCACTGACACATTCAATCTTGATCCAACTCCGTTGTTCCTGTTTCGAAAACATAGTAATACCGTTACGTTATACCGCTCGCTCACAAGTGACGTGTGTTTCCCTCGAGTGTGCGCACGTCGGTGACGTGGGACGGGCGAGTACATTTGCGCGGAGATAAGGTAGGTAAGTTAACAACGTATGCTATCAGCGATAGTAGTAGATTCCATTGCATAGTGTCACCACAGCAGTGTTGCCACGATTTAAGTTCCAACCCTCGTACAATAGGAGCTTTTTGAAAGTGCTATTTGAGGAAAATCAGGGTATTTTTATAAACACTTGAACCACGTTTGTTTCAAAGTAATAGAGTATAGCAGAATACCACACTGAATTCACTCTTCTCTAGAAAACAAAATATTTTTTTTATCGTACATAACTGAAAATGAAAACCAGAAATTCAGAAAATGTTTAAATGTTTGTATATCCAAGAGGCCAAACTGCTAATGCTATCGGGTTTCTAGATTTCAAACTACTTAAACAAACTTATGCTAAGGAGAATGCACACACACCCCTGCTCGAAGGAGAACACGAATCTCCGACGAAAGTGCCGACGCAATTCATGAAATGGCGCCTCAAGACCGAACAGCTGTTCCCACTCAGTAATCAGAAATCCACTGTCGATGTTATAACTATCAGTTTGAACAACTTACGCAGATGTCAGCTTTTCTGGGAGGATGTATAGTCCGCACTCAAAGAAGCCGGTTGGAGCAATCTGCGGGTCAAAATATGGGAAGAACGTCAGTTAAATCTGACGTTATCCTTATTTAAAATAAAAACACTTCTCCTTTTACTGAATAGAATACAAGGAAAATGTTTTGAGTGTATGTCCTGAAGCACGCGCATGTGTTCTTCGAATTTTTACATACACTTTACTCAAAATAAGAAATAATTCGGGCCAAACTATAAATAACTCAAACATGTAACTATTTTCATGTATAGATAGGAAAAAAATTAAGTACATCTAAGGTACGGTACAGAAAGTCGTGTTATTTCGAAAGACGTTCAGAGCGTCCGCTGTAGATAGCCATTCTGCTGAGTCGTATCTTTAAAACGTCATATTAGTTGCACTTCCAATGGAGTGTGTTACGATCCGGAAGAACTGAAACTACGTAACTGACACGAATGTGCCTGAAACCTATTTCAAGACACAGTCACATGTTCCAACACATAATTGAGAAAAGTTTTAATAAACCGCCTTTCCTATGATTAATTTCATAATTCCAAAAACGTTTTGTTCAGTGTTACGTTCTGTTGGGCGTTATTTGCTTCTATCCTAACTCACGCATGAAGCAGGGTCTCAGGAAGGTTGCTCTACACAAATATATCGTTGTTAGTCGTTGTCGCACACACCTAAAATGTTCAAATGTTTGTAAATCTAAAGGAATTAACTACGCGGGTCATCAGTCAAATCAAATGTTCAAATGTTTGTATAGTCTATGGGACTTAACTACGGGGTCATCAGTCCCTAAACTTACAAACTACTTATGAACTACTTACGAACTAGGACGGCACAAATATCCATGCCCGAGGGGGGATTCGAATCCCCGACCGTAGTGGCCGTGCAGACCGTGACTGGAGCGCCTTAGTCCCCTCGGCCACCGCGGCCGGCTGGTCATCTGTTCCTTGACTTACTAACTACTTACATTTACTTAAAGTTACTTATGATAAGGACAACAAAAACACCCATGCCCGGGGGAGGACTGGAAACACCGACGGCGAACACCCACGCACACCACAGCTGGGCGCCTTAGTGCGCATCACGAAACTAAAAAAGGAATTACAAACACAATGGGTTAAATCACAGAAAAATAAGTTTTAAATGCGGACATGTATTTGTTCTGCCATCCATCAAATTTATTTATTTGTTAAATTCTGTATATTTGAAATTTAATGATGGTAAGCATTACATAAGCAAAATCAATTATGAAGGGCCAAAGCGAAATAAATAAGCTGTAAGAGACAGGTTTTGACCATCAGATTCATAAGTATTATAAGTTGAGCATAAATCAGCGAAAATTTAAAACAGTAGCTTCAAACAGCAAATGTTGACACGTTCAGTAATTACTGAGTCATATTCACGTATAAAACTGTAGCTGTAATGTACCGCGTTCATTACTTATTCGTCGTCAAACTGCAAATGTGAAATTTCTAGCCGCGGTGGCCGAGGGGCTTGAGGCGCTCCAGTCACAGTCTGCACGGCCACTACGGTCAGGGGTTCGAATCCCCCCTCGGGCATGGATATTTGTGACGTCCTTAGTATTAGGTAGTTCATAAGTAGTTTGTAAGTTTAGGAGCTGATAACCCCATAGTTAAGTCCCATAAGCTATACAAACATTTGAACATTTTTTTGAAATTTCTATGGGGCTATGAAAATACACCAAAGCAGAAAATTGTGTTCACGTGAAAGGAAAACAAATAAACATGCTGGATCACATTCAGTGCATCGGCACTGCAGAACTACAATATCAAAAGCACGTTGATTACATTTTGCATATCTCTACTACGAAGTATTTTAATTTCCTACGTTGCGATCACCTGTTAGATGATGAGTGCGCAGTCCGCCGTTGGGGGTTCGAATCCCTTCTCGGGCATGGATGTTTGTGTTGTCCTTGGGTTAGTTTATCTTAGTTTAAGTAGTTTGTAAGCTACGGACTGATGACCACGCAATTAAGTCCGATAAAATTGCAAATGTTTGTTAAGCTTATGGGACTTAACTACGGGGTTATCAGTCCCTAAACTTACAAACTACTTATCAACTAGCTTATCCTAAGGACGGCACAAATACCCATGCCCGAGGGGGGATTCGAACCCCCGACCGTAGTGGCCGTGAAGACCGTGACTGAAGCGCCTGAGTCGCCTCGGCCACCGCGGCCGGCAAACGTGCTAAGCCCGATAGATTTACAAACATTTGAACATTTAGATAAAGGGTGGAGAGGGATTGACATCCCAGTCACTGCCATTTCGGGAAATAAATCACTGTATGTTAACAATTTTTGTTTGAAGCAAGTTACGTCTTTCTCCTTTCCAATACCTCATTTACGAATATTACGAATAACCACTTCATAACTGTCTTTTATTCAGTACTAGCTGAAAACCCGGCTTTGCCCGGGTATTTATTTATTTATTGTCATTTTTCAGTTATATATGCATTTTAGAAGGGCTTTATATCTGTAAAATCTCTTGGGAATACAATTAGTGCTAAAGAAGTAATAGATTAAAACTTGGTGCGTGACGGGGCGGTTTTACATGAATATTACTGTTTACGTGCTCATATCTCACGAACTTCGTGTCGTACTGTGATAAAGTTTAGAAGGTACACTCAGCTATATGCATGTATGCCGTTTGTAAAATTTTCTGTGGCAACAATTTGTAGTGTAGAAATTATAAATTGCAACTTCATACCGAATGCCGTAGTTTTAGTCCATGAAGAGCGGAACGTTACTGTTTACGTGCTCATATCTCATGAACTACGTGTCGGAATGTGACACAATTTAGAAGCTACATTGAACTATATATGTGTATACTGTCTGTGAAATTTCCTGTCGCTACAATTTGTAGTGTTCAAATTATAAATTGTAACGTCATACCGAGAGCCGTAGTTTTACTCCATAAACAGCGGAAAAGTAGTAAGCGATAAACTTTTTTCCTTTCATCATTTTACTATGGTTGCCAGCGAGAAAAAGTTTCATAAAGGTTTGATATTATGTTTAAAGCTTGTTGCAAGTCGCTAAGTACTGTCATTCTCATATATTTCGAAAGTCTCGGCGCATTATATGGCATTTTTTGCTATTTCTATTGGTTATGCCGTAATATCTTTTGAACCATGTGCCGTATGTGATTCTTAATCGTGCAGCAATAGTTACCTCGCGGTAAGGAATGTGTGTACCAAATTTGGTTGAAATCGGTCCAATGGTTTAGGAGGAAATGAGCAGCATTGTCGCAAAATGCAGCAGCAGCATTGTTTATGACGTCATATCTCATGAACTATATATCTTATGTGATTCTTACACTTACGGCGACCGTCCTCGTTGATTGAAGCTTACATGTACAAAATTTCATAAAGATTGGAACAGAACTGTAGATTTATATGCAACACGTACAAACATACGGACACTCTGCTTTATACATTAGATTGTTCTTACAGTAACTTGTGTTGTTATATTCTTTAGATCCGTTAAGGATCAAAGAACGACAGTTTAGAAATGCTACGTTTCATACATGAGTGACGTCGATGGATCGTACATCAGACACGTGTCCCAATATGAATATTATCTTATTTGGCTTTTGTCGTTGGAGTTTGTGTACAGTGAGATATGTACGAATTACGAAAGAAGCCCGCAGTTTTTTTCCGGCGGTGGCGCGACGCGTTTTCCGCTTCCGGGGTAACCTGCGCTCCGCTTATCCTGCACCGCGCCGCTTCAAAAGAACTGCCGACGCAGCGCAGCGCTCACATCCACAGGTCGATACAATACCCGCACGCTCCGCCGCTGCGCTGCCGTTATTCGATTTCCCAAATCGCTACCGATCACACGCTTCGCTGTCGCCCCCTCCCCTGCCTCTCTCTCTCTCTCTCTCTCTCTCTCTCTCTCTCTCTCTCTCTCCGTCCCCTGTATTCTTCACAGAGTATGCTCTGTGTGGGTGCACGTGTGAGCGTGGGTGACGGTGGGTGGTTCTGTGAGTGCAGCTCTGGTTCCGGCGTGTTACCGAAGTTTCATTTTCCGGTCTGTGACATTGGCAACAAAAGCCGAATTAACGCGTGCCCCTCCGTGCTGGAAAGAAGTGAATCAAATTGTTTTATCGCTGGACGGCGGAGTGGCACTTCCTGTCTGGAGAGTGGACGCCACACCAGCTCGTTCCCTGCGCCGCACTGTCTTCCTCTCGGCAGAGCCAAACTGTCCAACAAGTGTTCAAATTTATTATTTCCTTTTACCTTGACAAGAGAATAAATTAGAGATCCCAGTTCCCTCACACGCAGTCGCACATTACTTCTAAGTGCGCCGGCAGAATGAAGAGAGGTGAAGCAGCTTGGCTTCGTCGAGAGTAAATATCGCCGCGGCTGAGTGGCCGAGCGCATTGAGCCGCTATGCTCCGATGCGCGAGGCCGTTCCACGTCGGGGCTTCGAATCCCCCCTCGGGCATTGATGTTTGTGCTGTCTTTAATACAAGTTAGTTTATAAGTAATTTGAAAGTTTAGGGACTGATGATCCAACAGTTAACTCCAATAAGCTTACCAAACTTTTTTTTTTTTTTTTTTAAGAATACATCAAGGAGTACAGCAAGTGGGGTCTACATAGATATTTTATTTTTGTGCTTGAATACAAAAGAAGAAAACCGCACTAAAGTGTGTACTAATTTCATCCGTTAATTTTTACGTTACCGGTATTTAATTAAACCTAAAATCCATGGCTTTCATACTTGTATGTTATAGGCGGAACGTACTGAACACTTTGTTCACAGTATGTGTTGTCACTTTAAGTTTCAGAACGATATCACCAGAGAACTTTACAAAACGAGTGTCGTTTTCCCGACTCTTCGCGTTATATTTTATTCAATAAATATTGGTTTACATATTTTTAGTTCCTTTTGTCCTGTTTTTCCCACAGTTGCTATATTATATTATTATAGTGTAGGTATTTCGGTTATCTGTCTGTGCAACTGATTTAATAAAATTTTATTGCCATATGCATTTCGCCTTTATTTGGAAGGCATTATTAGTGCCCTGTAATATATACATGATTATAGTACGCCGTATTTCACATAGAAAACGTAACAAAAATCCGGTAATCATGTTGCAGTCCGTCGTTTTTATTTTGGCTTTACCGAAAGTGGTTGCTTTGTCCTTGAAGAAAATTGATGTTTGAAGTGGACAACGAACCCATTACCGAAACACATACAGAGTAACTATGAACCTAGCACACTACTTTTTTCCAATTTTAGGCTCTTCTTCCTGTGTCAAGTATATTGCATGTTAACATTTAATTTTAATTTTTAAAGAAGTGTTCAAATGTTCATAAATCTATCGGACCAAACTGCGTGGTCATCAGTCCGTAGCTTACAAACTACTTAAAAAAAGGTAAACTAACCTAAGGACAACACACACACCCATGCCCCAGGGAGGACCCGAAAATCCGACGGCGAGTACCCGTGCTCCGCAGCGAGACGCCTTAGACCGCTCGGCTACTCCACCGCGGCTTAAAGAAGTGTTTCTCACTCCTTTGCCAACACACACACGAAACCTCGCTGAACTGAAAATGTTTTCCGGTACATTGTTGGTGGAAAAATATGATTCACGTCAATGAACACTGCTGGGATCACACAATATTATGTACTAGAACTGTTGCAAACCGTATCGATTCGGTACTGAGTAACGAATACTTTGGCTGATACGAAATACTGAACCGTTACTCATGAATGCATTTCGTTATTCGCATCTACCGTATCGACAAGAATTTACTCAGGCTTACCAAAAAAAAAAAAAAATAATAATAATAATAATAAGAATAATAAAATAAAATAAAATAAAAAAATTAAAAAAATGTTCAAATGTCTGTAAATCTATCGGAGCAAACTGCGTGGTCCGTAGCTTACAAACTACTTAAACCTAGGTAAACTAACCTAAGGACAACACACACACACCCATACCTCAAGGAGGACTCAAACATCCACGCGAGCAGCCGCGCGCTCCGCAGCGAGACGCTTTAGACCACTCGGTCAGGCTTACAGTTTGTTATTCGCATCTACCATATCGATACGAACTCTGTAACGAAAACCAATACGGAGAATGAATATATTCTGTGATACTATTTATTATGGGATGAGTAATTTATATAGACGTCCGTGACGAACTAAATGCATATGGCGTAACTCTGCGATTTTAGATGGTTATTTTTGTTTTAACGCAATCATAAGTTTTACTATATTTTACCTATAAAGGTTTCAGTTTAATGGTTATTTGTTTCTGCTCTTGTCTACTATATAAAGTTTGTAAAAAGTACGCAAAAGTTATCATCTACACATTTTCATTCAAGACGGTATTATCTTAATTGTTACTGTCTCATAATACAGTACAACAGTCCCACTTCTCGCAAACGTGCTTCTTATGTGATTGGTCACAATGGCATTCATCACGAAATATTCCGATTGATTCAGATATTCCAAACCTCTAAATAAAGTGCAGGAACAGTATTTAAAATGGAGATCGCGGGTGAGTCTCGCTAATTTTGATCAATTTGTATGACAACTGCATTGTAATCACGAGGAAAATGGACTGTACTGAACCTTTCCTCAGTAGTACAATTGCCTCAAAAAGCAATCGCACAGTATCTACGTGGTAAATTTTAATGTTGAAGTCATATTAACAGCAGTTTTAACTGTAACTCTTAATATTACTTCAACAATTAAATTCTTTCACGGTTTCGGAGATAATGTAGCGGCCGTATTTTTGGGTGTCACTGGTAACGAGAGTGACGAGTAACGATACGTTTGTAACGAGTACTGTTTCTTCTAGTAACGGATACATACGGGTATGGATCTCTTTGTTATTCTCACAGATCTAATTCGTACCAGGTGCACTTTTGCACCATGCATCACGAGGAAGTAGTAATTACAGTGCACATATCAACTTTATCAACATCACTCTCCCCATGTGCTACCTCAATAAGGCAAAGGTAAGCATTACAACTGCGAGAATATACAGATATACGGAAAGATAGGAGGCAGAAAAAAAATTAAATTAATAGTGACTAAAAATCATTAACTAGTGGCCTTACATTTCAACGCTTCGATACCTGTTTATGTCAAATTATTTTATTTAGTTATTTTCCCTTTGACAGAATCATCCCTCTGGAGCACGGCCGTATGACCGCGACGGTTTCTATTTACTGAAGACGCAGGAGCCCATTGGTGGTACTGAAGAGGAAAATCCAGTATCCTGACCGGACGCCAGTTCATGGGGCACGGGTAGCTTCCGTCGTCGTCATTATGCAACTATATGTCTGGCAAACACAAACGTGGAAGTATTGGCAATTTATCCTAAGGCGATGTAATCTCAAGCCGCACCAGTAAGCAGTATACATATACCGGTGAAACGTCAAATAATTATCCACTCCGACGCCATCGACAGAAAAATGAACAAAGTGAGCAATAAACAACAACACTGTGTTATTCCTAGTTAGTGGAAAATACAGAGAAGTAGGGTGACTAAAAAAAAAACAAAAATGTTCAAATGTTTGTTAAGCTTATAGGACTTAACTACGGGGTCATCAGTCCCTAAACTTGCAAACTACTTATGAGCTAGCTAATACTAAGGACGGCACAAATATCCATGCCCGAGGGGGGGATTCGAACCCCCGACCGTAGTGGCCGTGCAGACCGTGACTGGAGCGCCTCAGTCCCCTCGGCCGGTAGGGTGACTGAGGACGTTGGTATTACATCAGATTCCATCTGTCCTGGTTAGAAAGACTAATTTTTTGTTTGGTGTCAGCATGTGTTAACAATATGAAAACGGCTGGTATATCACCGCTGGAGTGCATCCAAAAGAAAACACCAACAACATTTGTTCGTGTCACTAATCACAATACAATGTAAACGTTCGTTGCTAGGGACTAAATTGTTAACCACTCTGTACCAAACAGAAGGTCCAAAGAGTGAATCTTTTTTACAGTCTATCGTCATCTAGCGTACAATCAAAAACTCACTTGTCCCCACAAGCCTCCGCAAAACATCGTCATTCAAATCACTCACTGAAAGATAAAATTCCCCAACATGCGCCGTTTAAAGTTAAGACCACCGATGACGACAGGCCTCACGAAAGTGAAAAGCCGAAGCCGAGATGTGATTGTAGGCAGATCTCTGGCAAAAGAAAGCGCGCCGAACATTTTAACCACTCGGCCCAAAGTAGTGCGGCGGCTGCATCGAATCTTATAGCACTGTTTCAAAATACGGGGTCATTCAGGAGGAGTGTCAAATAACTTGTGAAGTGATCCAACGCGTGAAAATAAAACGAAAAGGTCCTATGAACATGTGCTCAATTTTCCATAATTACTTAACTTGATCTGACAGAAGACCAGACACATCCACTGTGAATGTTATTCACCGAAAGGCGTTGTTGGCACTGTGGTGGACAAATTAATGGTGGACCAATCGACTGTTCCATACTACAAGACGTGGTCAAAAAATCCCTTACCGATCTCTATGCAGTTGTCAACTCATTGGACAGTGTGTTGTGTTGCACATCACATAATCTCAGAGGGTTTTAATGCAGACAGCAACGTTGGCGATGTAAGCTACAATATCTTTATACGTATCAATTTTCGTAACATACACATTACCCCTGTAACTATCGACATGAACTAAAGCCTAATATGGTTATGTCAGGTGATCTGGCAGTCCAGTTAATGAGTCAACCAAAGCACTTGCTAAATTAAGCAACACTGAACCACGACACGCACACTGCACTATGACTGCTCACAGGCAAAACTCACGACTGCTCACTGAGTACACTTGTGTCCACCAGGGACCAAACATTAAGATAATATTCCCGTGGGAGACTGTCAGAACCAGGCGAAGTATGGAGCAGAGAGCCTTCAGTGATATGAAGAGCGTTGTTGTTGTTATGGTCTTCAGTCCGCAAAACTGGTTTGATGCAGCTCGCCATGCTACCCTATCTTCATCTGAGAATAAGAAAGGCAACCTACATCCTTTTGTATCTGCTTGCTGTATTCGTCCCTCGATTTCACTGCAAGATTTTTACCCCACACACATCCTTCTAAAGCTAAGATGACGATTCCTTGATGTCTTTGAATATGTCCCAGCAACTTATCGCTTCTCTTAGACAGGATATGCCAGAAATTACTTTTCTCCCAATTCTGTTGAACACCTCATCATTCAAATGTTGGTTAAGCTTAAGGGACTTAACTGGGGGTCATCAGTCCCTAAACTTACAAACTACTTATGAACCACCTAAAGACGGCACAAACATCCATGCCCGAGGTCGGGATTCGAACCCCCGGCCATAGTGCGTAGTGGCCGGGCAGACTGTGACTGGTGCGCCGCATACCACTAGGCCACCGCGACCGGTACCTCCTCATTAGTTACGTAATCTACCCATCTTATCTTCATCATTCGTCTGTAGCACCAAATTTCAAAAGCTTCTATCATCTCTTTCTCTGAACTCCTCATCGTCCACATTTATCTCAAATACAATGCTACAATCCAGACAGTTACTTTAAGAAAGGGCTTTCTGATATTTAAATTAATATTGGATGTCAATAAATCTCGCTTCTTCAGAAATGTTATTCTACCCAGAGCCATTCAGCATTTTATATCTTCTTTGCTTCGGCCATCAGAAGTTATCTACCTGAAAGTGCACAAAAATATGGCGTTCAGAGGTGGAGTGATGATGCTTCCAGGGAAGTCTCCAAGTATGTCATCGGAATGGGATACTTCAGAATCGCCCGCAAAACGTAGGATCGCAGTCTTATCATAATTACAGCCACAGGATGTGACCGATTTTTACGTTGTCACTGCTCTTATAGAGAAACCCCCGTATACGTTTCCCCTGCTGGAAGACTGCAATACAGTGACTTATAGACAAAACTGTACAAGAGCGTAATGATGTCTCTGAAGATGACCCTCTTCAACGCGGGCAAGCCCTCTTACTTCTGTGCTGCTACTGCTCTCTATATCACGGCACTCTTCTCAGTAAGAAGAGACAGATGAACTGACGACATTCATAACGGTAACCACTTCCCAAGCTTGATCTACCTAACGGATGGGCTATTACTTCTACAGAAGTCACATTAATAGATAGTCAGAAGGCCTAACTGGCTAGTCGTGCAGCTGTAAAATGGTGTAACTACAGCCCAACTGCAGACAGCCTCACAGCGTTTAGAGTCGTGAGACCCAAGGTCCACACATAAATAAGGAAACGAAGGAGGTGTAATGGCTATGCTACATCAGCCCCCCAGCTCATTCTACAAAAGTGTCGGAAGCTATCAGGGCGCTTTCTGGTAAATGCATGAACAGGGGTGCGTCGATACAGGTTTTGGAACCATTGTCCAAAAAATGGCACAGCACCTCGCAACGACTACTGTCACAGAAAGACAGGATCTAACGATCTACCACTGTCATGTGACCACGGAAATAGGCGGGTTAGACTATACCTACAATAATTTGTGTCTTACATGTGCCAATTCGCCACGTGGAAGTTGTAATAGCCACTCTCTGTAGTTTGTGATGCTGCTGCTTGTCACGGCCAATACCCATACTTCATGCTTCGAAATCTCCTAACAGCGTCGCAGCCAATCTTTCATGAACGCTTTAAATCGATATGATAGACAGGCAATATCTCAAACTCGTAGAGAGAGGCGATATTGACACATCTCCAGAAACCCTAGAAAGGTAAAAAACTTGCCCCACTAGTTACCTGAGCATCGCCCTAACGAGCGGTATAGCAAAGACTCTGAGATTAGTGGTTAACGATCGTCTGGTCTGGATGCATGTACCAGAGTGCTTCGCAGCCAGTCCACTGTGTAATCGGTGCATGTCGTTCCACTGTTGACAACATGACCTTCTTAGACACTGCTATCCAACAGGCTTTGCCGCGGCGGAGTGGCAAGCGCATTGAGGCGCTATGCTACGATGCGCGAGGCCGCTCCCCGTCGGGGTTTCGAATCCCCCCTCGGGCATGGCTGTTTGTGTCGTCTTTAGTATAAGGTAGTTCATAAGTAGTTTGTAAGTTTGGGGACTGATAACCCCGCAGTTAAGTCCCTTAAGCTTCAGAAACATTTGAACATTTCAACAGGCTTTCCTGTGTAAGAAACTTTGTAGGTATATCGTCGACATCACTATGGTATGCGACACTATTTCGGGACACAGTATTCTAGAGCATCTACATCAACGGGGCTTTCCAGGTCACCTCCTTATGTTCATACTGTCTTTCGTACCTAATCGATTCAGTAAATCCCGGGTTGATGACATGTTGTAGGGGTATTTTCAGCAGGAGATTGGTGATCCTCAGGGTTGTGATTCATGTGTTACCCTTTTTACCATAGTCATAAACAGTATCACATATACAGCAGGTAGTACTGTACAATGCTCTTTATTTCTGGTCTATTTTGCACTTTACTACTCTTCCTCTAAGACTTGTCAGGTGTAACTTACAGTGAAGAGGTTAAAGTAGAGGGTTGCAAAGACGGGTTTTAGGTTTTCTGCAGGTAAGTACGTATGTGTTCCATTTAATCGTACTTTTTTATTCATAACCTACCTGACTTGCGAATAAGGGTGCGACCTTCCTATCGGTACTCACCAATAAGAATTGGGCAATACATAACTCAGGGTAGTAAAAGGATTATGGCTCGTTGTCTCTGTTCATAGGGGTGAGTTATGTATGTCAGCTTCTATGGCATAAACAGCTACCTAATCTGTTTAAACAAGATCAATAATTAATCTGCAATTTAGCCAGTTTATCAATCTGCATATGATGACGCAAAAATATATTTAAACAAACATAAATCAAACCTCTGATAAGGAAGTGATTCACTCACGAAGTAATTCTTTATAAGTGGAGTTTATTACTCTTTTTGTACATGAAAATATGGAGGTGGTCGTATATACATCGGTAAATAACTAAATACTTCTCCAACTATTGTTCATGAGAGGCATAGTATCACACGCACTCTTCAGTATAAGTTCCAAATTATCACTCATAAATTAGTGAAGTCCATCGAACATTGCAGTTCCAAATTAATCCGCGATTAATTACAGTAATTGTTAAAAACACAGTTTGTCATCACATGAGCGCACGATTGCTGAATTATCACAGTCCTACAGCCCTGCTACCGTGCATAGTTTACCACATTTCACCAGACTAAGTTCTTCAGTCACAGTCCCGTAAATTTTCGAAGCCCACTCATGCCTATCTCTTCAAATCACAAGTTCGTAACGCAACTTCAGACCGCCCAGCGTCGCAACCTTTCACCTCCACGTCCAAGTTACGAGTCCCCCTTCCCAAGCGTTCGAAAGCATGCTCTCCCTGCTCCAAAAATTGTATCCTTCCGCGCAACCTAACGCCTCATCTTTAAAATACAATATGCCTTCCAAAATATTATACATTTGACTATCACAGAATTAAATGCTTTGAACACCTCCCTACAAATGTTGTTTACATTTAACAAACAAATATATATTTAACAATACTAAAAACGGTTGAGAGTGAAGCTCTTTGTTCAGGTAGCTATTAAGCATGGCGTCTCACTGTTCAAATATACTGCCGCCGTCGAAATATAGTTACACAATTAATATTTAATTTATCATGGCTTTTTATGCAAATATATCCAGTTATTGTCCACAAATACATACAGTTGTTTATGTATAAATTATCTGCTGCATATTTACTATTTTTAGTCAGCCATGAAATATTTAAGTGGCAGTCTACAACATAAAAGACGAACGTTACTAAGAATAATATTAAATATAATAAAGTATATATATATATATATATATATATATATATATATATATATATATATATATATATATATGTGTGATGTGCTTTGCAGGATTCATGTTTTGTGTTTCTGTGGTGAAATCTATGTTCTGACAAGAATATTACTACCTCAACGAAACGCAGAACAAGAGAATAAAACAAAGCGTATTGAAAGAATACGGAAATAACGTGGTGCGTCTGTTAATATAGATAGCGTGGTGCAATGCTGCTCATTAGCTTTTTAAACTGTTACTGATAAACACTATGTATCAATAATACTAAATATAAGTCTAATAATATTATTATTATAGTACTAAAATTTGTCGGCTTTTTATCTGTAAGGGATAATCAAATTATAATTACGGCGTTTCATTCTCACGAGTCTCCTGAATCCATTCATATAATTATATCTGGCGTATGATCATTCCCTGATTTTATATGGATTTTTAGAATAATGAGTGTGGCTCTATTTTATTTCAGTTGCAATCTGGGAGAGCCTCCCTCGCTCAGCCAAGAGCGCCATTTCCGGTTTTAAAGCAGATTAGGAAAATCCTAACTACGTGTATTCCATTCACTAAGTCCAAACTGTTACCCAGCCGGCTGGGGAACCCAGCAGCCTGACGAAACTCGCCTTTCACATGGAAACAATCAGCACCCCCTGTATATGTAATGTCACAAGCGGATCGTTTCTAAAGGCTCGGCAAGTCTTTTACTATAAACGTCCGTATTTACTGCACCTGAGAACATCTGCAGGTGCCTAAAAAAAATGTTCAAATATTTGTAAGCTTAAGGGACTTAACTACGGGGTCATCAGTCCCTAAACTTACAAACTACTTATGAACTAGCTAATCCTAAGGACGGCACAAATACCCATGCCCGAGGGGGGATTCGAACCCCGACCGTAGTGGTTGTGCGCCGGCCGCGGTGGGCGAGGTGACTGAGGCGCTTCAGTCACGGTCAGCACGGCCACTACGGTCGGGGGTCCGAATCCCCCCTCGGGCATGGATATTTGTGCCGTCTGTAGTCTCAGCTAGTTCATAAGTAGTTTGTAAGCTTAGGGACTGATGACCCCGTAGTTAAGTCCCATAAGTTGTTCAAACATTTGAACATTTTTTGTAGTGGTTGTGCAGACCGTGACTGGAGCGCCTCAGTCCCCTCGGCCACCGCGGCCGGCCAGGTGCCTAACATCAACAACCCTGACCTACCGACGGATATCTCGGCCATCTGGTAAATCTTGGTGAACGACACACTGGCCACCATCCAGCGTCTGCCAGACATCCTCCTCCGTGCGTTTGCAGCGTGTGAGGACTGTGACGCCCCCGACACACTGGAGCACCGCTTCCTGCGGCGGCACGTCTCGCCGGTGTGGGACCTCTGCCGCAGCATGGTCGCGTTGATCAACGGGACGACCCCGACGTCAGTTCCGGTTGGCTGGATCCTAGCTCCTGAATTCAAGCGCACACCACGGACCGCACCCAATGCCACCGTGTGTCTCATGGGGCACACTGTATACGCCGTCATCCGGCTGAATCTTAATGATGCCATCCCCTACTTCGCATACCACTGGGAGCACTACCTTCAAGCAAAGAGACACCGTACCTATCAGAACACGTGCGCCACATGTCTAACCGCCACAATGATTCGCGGGCACCGGAAGGTGCTCGGTATTTAAAAATAGCTTACAATTCTCAGTAGATTTCTTTACTTTCCGTTATTAGCCTAATTTACTTTAAGTTATTTCAAGGCTGTATTTGCTTTTCCCATTCCTTTTCGGCAAAGTCTTCTTTTCATTTTACTTAGGGGTAGTCTTGTGTCATTGTAAGAACCTCGGCTTCCTCTGTTTGCAGGATTTCTTATTTTGACTAGGGCAACAGGTCTGCGGATGACTTAAGAGACGTCTTCCCTTTGAGGAATTTTGTAGTTTTCTTTATTTATTTGATTCTACTAGCGGCCTCAGAACATATAATATGATTTACTGTCATTGCCATCAGTGTATTTCCTAATGAGTTCATTTTTCTTTTTATTTCGCCTCAACTTTTCTTTCTTGTGTGATCATCCTGAAGAAGTCCGCCTCCGTAGCTCAGCGGTAGCATCGCTGACTACCACGCAGGAGGCCCGGGTTCGATTCCCGGCAGGGGACTGCGTGTTGTGTGTTGTCCTAATCATCATCATCTTATTATCACTGGCACGTAAGTCGCCTACGCGGCGTCAACTAAAATTACTTAAACTAAGGCGGCCGAAGAATCCCGCAAGAGATCTCCCGGCCAAGAAAGCCATACGTTCATTTCATTTACCGTGAAGAAGGTGTATCGTTACTTCTGTGAGTCCCATGGCTTCTTTCAGAAGCAGTTGGATTAAAAAAAAAAAAAAAAAAAAAAAAAAAAAAAAAAAAAAAAACCTGAAGTCGTATTTTCTTCTGACATGAGGGTCTATCTGTTTTGTTAACACTAAAATGGTGAGCTTTAGGACGGGTTATAGGGGAAGTTGGAGATCCATTTATTATTAAAATAAATAAATAAATTAATTAATTAAAAACCGACAAGTCATGGAGACCAGACAGGGTAGGGTCTGCTCCATCTGTATAGGCGATTTTTGCGTTCGCGGATAGAGTACTGGGTGCACACTGAATGAGCCAGTGAAGCGATTATATTTGGAAATTGTGTGCTTGCAGGACCAACCCCACATCCATTCCCCTTGCTGATGTTGGCGTAACCACCAACCGGCGGTAATTCCTCTTGGTGCATCAGGCATGGAGGTTTGTCGCTGTTCCACTTTCACCAGCATAGATTCCAATTGGTCGTCCAGTTACGGCATGCCTTTTCTGTAACTGTATGCGTGGAGCATGTACTGGAGACGTATGTTGTGGAGGAAGTAAAAAATCAATCAAACTGCTATCCAGGTTACTTTAGAAGCCCATAGTAATTTTGGCATAGTGACGGACAGGAGAAGCTGCCATCCTGCATCTTTAATGCAATATTTTACATTATTATAACTGAGAACATGGACGATATAGTTGTATTTGCGGGTATGTCTAAACAGGAGGCCAGTTAATAAATACCGAAATTGAAGCTAAGCACATCTTGGGACCCGGCCACCGAACAGTTGAAACGGGCACGGCAGGCATGCACCCAAAACATTACCACATATGGCGACGCAGCGAACACCAGTGACGTCACAAAAAATGTTCAAATGTTTGTTAAGCTTATGGGACTTAACTACGGGGTCATCAGTCCCTAAACTTACAAACTACTTATGAACTACTTACAACTAAGGACGGCACAAATATCCATGCCCGAGGGGGGATTCGAACCCCCGACCGTAGTGGCCGTGCTGACCGTGACTGGAGCGCCTCAGTCACCTCGGCCACCGCGGCCGGCAGTGACGTCACAGGAAGCCACGCAGTTACATAAGGAGGGCAGCAGCAATGAGGCGACAGTCTCACTAGACAATGGCTGGAGAGATCTCAGCAAGTTCGTTGGTTTCAAAGCGCTTGCCGCGGCTGGAAGACAGAGAATTATATTAGTAAAACACGCCGCGAAACTATGTATTCATACAATGGGACATTTATTCGCAATTTACGAAGTGTTCAGACGTCGAGCTACCTTCAGGAGATGGTCTATCATTTTTGAGACTTAAGTCCGGGTCTCCCACTTTGAAAAGTAGTTTTGTTTTGGAGGAAAGATCAATTTTCGGCATATGATTATGAATTTTTTCTTACAAATCATGATGAAAGTCCGATCTATGTACCATCAGTAACACAGATTCAAGTTAGCCCAACGTTGTAATGACATTTTGATAATTGTGTTCGGCATCAAATATAAGTTTCACTATTCCTCTATCCCATACCTTTTTTCTAGGAAGACAATTTCAATGGAAAAATTACCGATGTTCGACTTTGTATGCCAACATTATGACAGTAAATACAGTCAGACTTCAAGTAGCCAGACCATGTGTACTGCAGCGAGGTCACACTATATAAAACAACTGGTTTTCCTAATATTATTTTTAATTTATGACTTGTATATGTACAGAAACATCATGCTATAGAGGGTTGTTCAGTTACAGTAGCCGACAGTTATAGAAAGGGTATTTAGCCTGCGGAACTATACTTGTCAACTGTATCTGCCGGTTTCCTTGGTGTAGCGTGTTAGGGAACATGTGTTTGGTTGTTATAAGCCTGGTCAGGATTGACTTTGTAGCATCTGCTGTGTTTAGTACTAGTATGGAAGAATTTAGAATGTTAGTATCACTAACCAATTAATTTGAAAGTCCGTGGTCATTCGCTATCAGTTTTATATAAATTTTGGACATTACATGTGACACGTGGCATAAAATTTGCATTATTGTGTCGGTCCAACTTTGTCCTCCTCACCCCTCTCTCTCTTTCTTTCTCCCTCCCTCCCTCCCTCCCTCCCCCCCTCTCTCTCTCTCTCTCTCTCTCTCTGTGTGTGTGTGTGTGTGTGTGTGTGTGTGTGTGTGTGCGTGCGCGCGCTTATGTATACCTTTAATAAATAAGCCAGTTAATTTATACATGCAAATATTTTATTTGAAGGTCCATTAGGCGCTATACGAAGTGTTGTACAACAATCGATGTATGGAAACTACAATGATATAACATTGTGTGTGTGTGTGTGTGTGCGTGCGTGTGGCGTGTGTATGCGTGCGCGCACGCGCGTGCGTTGGTTTGTAAGGTTACGTTTACTGGTGCCTCTGGCTTTAGGTTTATACGTATTTTTAACATGATATTATTGTTAGTTACACACGTAATGTATTTTTTGGTAGTCCCGTGTGCCGGTAAAAATATAGATACAGAATTTGACATATTTTCTGCTTACGTTCAGTATATGGTAGTCGTTAATCATATCATACATGAATTGACAGACACCGTTAGGCCTGTTTCATTTTAATTTCTGCTAAAATATTTGAATTTGTTTAGTTCTTTCGCCTTGATGGCCATACTTTCAAGGACTAAAGGGCGTGCCTATGACGTTATTCATTCGGTGTAGTCCTAAACGTCTTGGCTCGTGACTGACGCGGTCAAGTGAAGTCACAAATATAAATTAAGTGCGCCAGATTCGCAATAGCAATTCTACTGATGCGACACTTGTTGTAAGTACAAGATAATAATGACGCTCATGTACTGACGGTTTTGTTACTAATTCGGATATCCAAAGACGGAAAAATATTTTGGAACAGAATTCACATTACGAAAGTAATGTGGTTACCTTTTAAGAACTCTCTCCAACAAATTTGGCCTACGTCGCATCTATCTACCTTTTAAGACTAAATGTGTACATTGATACGAATCTAGAGCTATTCCAAATGCATACACTTCGGAGACGTGCAGCTGCCTTGTTTCATGGAAATTTGTGCTATTGTAAAGAAATTTCTGTCTTCAGCACGCCAATTTCAGCATACGTTGGAGCTAAAAGACCTATAGATACACAAGATATCCACATATCGAATAGTGACAGTTCTTTCGGTCATGAAACAAGCAACAAACACATCTAAAATTTTATGTATGCCTCACACAGGAAAATGACATTTTCAGTTCGGATTCACAGTTATGTCCGATTGTCTGCTGGAATACAGATAAAGCCGCAATCAAGTGACTTAACTGGCATGTGGTTTTACAATCGTAGAGTTTGATAAACTGAGCAATGAGGTAGAACGAAAGCGTGTCCGGGTAGTTTAATGGTTGACGAAACCGCTGTCATAAAGTAGGAAATCCAGGTATGAGTCCCGGTCTTGCACACAGCTTCGAATTCAAAAATAAAAAAAATTTTGTATAGTATATGGGACTTAACTACGGAGTCATCAGTCCCTAAACTTACAAACTACTTACGAACTAGGACGGCACAAATATCCATGCCCGAGGGGGGATTCGAACCCCCGACCGTAGTGGCCGTGCAGACCGTGACTGGAGCGCCTTAGTCCCCTCGGCTACCGCGGCCGGCGCTTCAAATTCTGCATTGATTTTAATACAATCCCATGAAAAAAAAATCGAGAGATTCAAATATTTCTAATTAATTAAATAAGTAAATATTCACATGTGCAATACGAATAGACATTACGCAAAGTACACAAACAGAATACTATATCGAAAGTATATAGTTTTTTATCTTTAAATAACTACTTTCTGTGAATTTGGTATACTTGTGAATCTTACACGGTGGCCGTCGTACATTCCAAGACCGCCGCGGCAGTACTGCCGTGTGCACTAAGGCGGCTAGCTGCGGTGCGCGCGACCGTTTACGTCGGGGGTTCGAGTCCTCCCCCGGGCATTGGTGTTTGTGTTGTCCTTAGCATAAGTTAGTTTAAGTAGTTTGTATTCCTAGGCACTGATGACCAGTAGTTCAGTCCATTACATTTACAAACTCTTGAACATTCCTAGATATATTGGAAACATCTGCCCTGATCGCAGAGTAATGGACAAAATTTGCTTATCCATTTGTCTTACATGTTCTTGACGTCTGAGCGATGCGGCTCTAACATGGCTTTCATTTTCTGTTAGAGTGAGCTTTTACTCTAAAGACTGGCTGTGGCTGCAGGGAGTAAAGCGGGCGTTTAAAGTGAGGCGCGCAGACCGGCAGTGCGGGCCAACAATTGCTGCATATTTTAAGCGGTGGGAAGGCCGCCCCGTACACGGGCGCGCTGCTGCTCTGCAGTTGCCGGCGGCTCTGCTGACGTGTGGCCCGCTATCCGCTATAAGGCTGCTCACTCAGTCCACGGCGGCTTCACGTCACAACTATTCTAGGCGATTGCAATATTATTATACTCCAAAAATTTAAAACTAGTCGCAAAGTAATGCAAGCAGTAATTTCTATTTCGCCAGCTACTTATATGTTCTCCTTCTCATGAGAGCACATATTTTTGAATATGCTTTACATTCTTTCTCTATACGTAACATTTCGATAGCTGCAATGTACACTCAACAGCCCAAACTTTATGACCATATACCTATTATCGATGTAAATCGCCCAGACATAGTTGCCACTTCTCACGAGGAATGACTACTAGTGACACACACACAAGGAGCAAGTAGTATTACAGAGCGTTCTGGCCGTGTTTTGAATGGAAGGTGCCCAGTCTTTCCCAGTTTGATCGAGGGCTGATTGTGATGGATCGGTGGCTCAGCATGAGCATTTCGGAAAATGCATGAGGTTTTTTGTGTTTGGAGAGTGCTCTGTTCAGTATATTCAGTAAGTGGATAAAACCAAGTTAAACCAATGGGCAAACGTCGAAGAGTTGGGCAGCTATCCCTCATTACAGACGTCGGAGTTAGTACTCTTAGCAGACTGGAAAATAGATAGGCAACTAACACTAACGGAACAAAAATCCGACTTTAAGGCTGTCTTGCTGAAATGGGAGCAATAACAATTTTATTTTCCCACTTTGTGAGTGCCTGTGTGTTGTGATCGGACAACACACACACCCATGCCCCAGGGAGAACTCGACCCTCCACGGCGAGCAACCGCGCGCTCCGCAGCGAGACGCATTAGACCGCTCGGCTACTCCACCGCGGCGCGGAAAAATTAGTTGCCTGTCCAAATGTTGTTTTGTTGTTTTAAAACAAATGTTTGTCAAGCTTATGGGACTTAACTACGGGTCATCAGTCCCTAAACTTACAAACTACTTACGAACTAGGACGGCACAAATATCCATGCCCGAGGGGGGATTCGAACCCTCGACCGTAGTGGCCGTGCAAACCGTGACTGGAGCGCCTCAGTCTCCTCGGCCACCGCGGCCGGGTGCCTGTCCAAGTCGTCGGAAAATAGTACAGGATATTCGACACACAGGTTAGTTATACATTCACTCGAGTCACTGATATAACATTCCCGTTGATGCTAAGACCAAACAAATCAAACAGATCCATCCTAAAAGTATTTGCACTGTCACAGAATTTAAGAACGAAGAGAGAAACAGTCTTGTGTATATATTCTTACACTGCAGGAGAGCTACAAGTACCTAGCACTGGTATGTCTTGTCATGCATATGCCGTAAGCAAAGTGTACACTGTTCGCAATTTCGATGCACCTAGCATTTCACATGTGGCACGATTTATTAATGACACTGTGGCACCAGCCGGCCGCGGTGGCCGCGGGGACTGAGGCGCTTCAGTCACAGTCTGCACGGCCACTACGGTCGGGGGTTCGAATCCCCCCTCGGGCATGGATATTTGTGCCGTCCTTAGTGTTAGTTAGTTCATAAGTAGTTTGTAAGTTTAGGGACTGATGACCCCGTAGTCCCATAGTAGTCCTGTAGTTCAATAGACTATACAAACATTTGAACATTTGTGGCACCAGTATTAGCAAAAATTGCACTCTTTTGCCAGCAATATTCAAATGTACAAACAGTTTATTTTCGTGGCGTTGCAACAAGTATCGTCAGAATCTTTAGTTATCAGAACACTAGAGTCTGTATTACTGGCAGCTGGCTTAGAATGATTAGCACAAATAGTCCGCACGTCTGAATTTTGCAAGTGGTTCTGCAAGTGGAGCAGAATTTGAACATGTTCTTGATTGCCACAAGGAAACAAATTGCATTACGTGAAGGTCACTGAATTCATCTATGCTTGGAAACATGCAGCGCTTAACATTAATTTGTTTGATGCGAGGTGGGCACTATGGCTGTTTACAGGAAATATGGCGCAACTGTGCGTGGCGTGAGCACCGGTCAACAAAGGGCGTGTTGAGCCAAGACGGAACACCTTGTTTGTCAAAAATCAAAAATGTTCAAATGTTTGTAGAACTTATGGGACTTAACTACGGGGTCATCAGTCCCTAAGCTTACAAACTACCTATGAACTACCTAAGACTAAGGACGGCACAAATATCCATGCCCGAGGGGGGATTCGAACCCCCGACCGTAGTGGCCGTGCAGACCGTGACTGGAGCGCCTCAGCCTCCTCGGCCACAGCGGCCGGCTACGTGGAAAGAGCTTTAGATAAAAGTTAGTTGGCCTTCACCTAAATTATGTCCCTTTCTGTCACTCCAACACTTCCCTCGGCGATATTGCTGCCGCACTCGTGCCAATGTCGCAAGATTTAATCGCGTAGGACTGCACGAGAGGGCCACAGAACTACCTGCATCGTCAGTGCATGTAGTAAAATTTTCTGATCACTAACCTGGATTCTTCGTTATATCTCATGTCCCCAAGAAGAAGCAGCGCACAGGTCGTGGATCTTCTTCTCTTTGCCGGCCGCGGTGGCCGAGGGGACTGAGGCGCTTCAGTCACGGTCTGCACGGCCACTACGGTCGGGGGTTCGAATCCCCCCTCGGGCTGGATATTTGTGCCGTCCTTAGGATTAGCTAGTTCATAAGTAGTTTGTAAGTTTAGGGATTCATGACCCCGTAGTTAAGTCCCATAAGCTATACAAACATTTGAACATCTTCTTCTCTTGAAGTGATGTGCCGTGAAAGCTTTGGAACTGGAGACTAGGCTCGCAGTTGATATTTCAAAAAATCGGGATGCCAGTTGTTTGCTGCGGTGGAGTAGCCGAGCGGTCTAAAGCGTTTCGCTGTGGAGGTTCGAGTCCTCCCTGGGGCATGGGTGTGTGTGTGCTGTCCTTTGGTTAGTTTACCTAGGTTTAAGTAGTTTGTAAGCTACGGACTGATGACCACGCAGTTTGGTCCGATAGATTTACAAACATTTGAATTTGCCAGTTGTTTCATAATTTATTGTTAAGCCGCGAAACAACCAACGACATCTATCACAATGTTCCTTTATAAAATTGTACAAACATTTCATTGCAACATAACTGTTAATCATCCTAACTCCATTCGTGCTGACCTGCCGTGCGGAACTCTCTTCCTGGACTGCCCTCGTGGAACTGCCTGCCACCTCCCAGTGACGCTCCCGCGTACTCCTACTTTTAGCGGGATGCGCCAATTCTCCAACATAGTTATTCATTTGTTTTACATAATTAAAGCCCTTCTAAATAAACAAAACGCACCATAATAAACCTTACTCTCAACATAATATTTACAATAAATCATATCAATTTCTATATATTAGTTTATCTAATTTTTATCAGTAAAGAAACGTAGAAAAGACATTACACAGAGGTGGGGGGCAGCCAGTGAGAGTATTTCTGGGTAGCATTAGCACAATTTTGCACAGTAATGCAGTATACTACACCATATGCTATGTTTTCCCACCCATTCCACTTGTGACGTTGTCTTTCCAGCTACAAAATTTCTTAACACCTGGTACCTTATGACCCTAAGCCAGAAATCCTACATCCTGCCTGCCGACGACAATTATAGAAATGAAATCTAGTTGCTCGTACATTCAGTGTTTGTTCATAATGATTAGTAATCGCCTGCATCAATTCCTCATGCGGCACATTTTCTGGGCGAGTTTTACACAGAGCCAATAAATGTTCTTTCCCACTTGAGACAAGAAATAAGGAAGCAACAAAGTACCTTGTATTTGATGCACCACTACGTGGCACCGGAACTGCAAAAGTATTCCGCCCATTGCTCAGTTTTGTCATCAAACTGTCTATAAATGGCGGTAATATTGCAGGTTTTGTGGCAGGCGATTGCACCGCGGTTGATTTCTGTTGTGCGGCGACCGGTGAGCTTGTTCAAAAAATGATCAAATGTTTGTATAGTCTATGGGACTTAACTACGGGGTCATCAGTCCCTAATCTTACAAACTACTTATGAACTACTTACGAACTAGAACGGCACAAATATCCATGCCCGAAGGGGGATTCGAACTCCCGACCGTAGTGGCCGCGCAGACCGTGACTGGAGCGCCTTAGTCCCCTCGGCCACCGCGGTCGGCCCGGTGAGCTTGTTTTTGGCCTTCGATGAAAGACGTTATTAGGTTTGTAAGATGTCGAAATGACTGCATCTGGAACTAAATAATTTGTGTTAAATAATTTGGCAAAGGAGATAGTGGCTGATCCACAAGCAATGGATTAGTTGTAGCGGTGTGGGCGGCAATAGGTTTAATCTCAGAGGATGACGCAGCCATAATGCAAGCAAAAACAAATCCATAAATCTAGAAGCTAATGTAGTACGCCACCTGAAACAAAAGTGTCCACAAGTACACAGGTAACAAAATTCTCACAAACTTGGGCCTGGTAGTGGAATGATTAATGGCCGGCCGCGGTGGCCGAGGAGACTGAGGCGCTCCAGTCACGGTCTGCACGGCCACTACGGTCGGGGGTTCGAATCCCCTCTCGGGCATGGATATTTGTGCCGTCCTAGTTCGTAAGTAGTTCATAAGTAGTTTGTAAGTTTAGGGACTGATGACCCTGTAGTTAAGTCCCATAAACAATACAAACATTTGAACATAGAATGATGAACGCACAACAGGTACAAAAATCCTCGTAGTCAGTTGTTGTGTCTCTGGGATGCTAAATGAGCTGGAATTGGACAGTAACTATCGAGGATGTGGACAGGGTCTGTAACTAAAAGAAATGATTAATCCTCAGAATATTTTATTGCAGGTGAAATTAATACTGGTCTTTGATGTGCTTGTAGTGGTACAACTATTATGCAGTTCTGCAATGTATTACTACGACTTCCGGCAATAGTACTCTTCTGGCTTGTAGACTGCTGGCTCTAGTCGATGGACCTCCTGGATCATAACTGTCGCACTGTAGAACTCCATGGAACTGTCTTGTACTGGTGTGGTGCGCCGGCATATATAGGCGAGCCCCTTATTCCTATTGGCCGGCGCAGGAAGCAGGCAAAGAGGTACTGAGACTGTGGGCGCTCCCGGACGCCGAAGTACCATACAGTGATTTATCGCTCATCTTACACTTGCGTGGCGACTTGCGGGGACCGCCGGCATTGTGGCGTCACTAGACGCCACAACTGTAGCAACAACAACAACAAAACTTTCGAAGCAAAAGTCAATATAATTAAGTTCACTTCAAGGCAAGTTACAGTTTCTTTCACTTTTGATAGCTGCCGCCTTTAGTAGGAGCAACTGACGGCGAATGATCATTCGCCAGCCAACCAGTGGGCATGTCCGAATGTTCTTCAAATTAAAATGTTTGTATAGTTTATGGGACTTAACTACGGGGTCATCAGTCCCTAAACTTACAAACTACTTATGAACTGTAACTTCCTGGCAGATTAAAATTGTGTGCCGGAACCGGGACTCGAACCTGGGACCTTTGCCTTTCGCGGGCAAGCGCTCTACCACTGAGCTACCCCGACACGACTCATAATGCCGCCTCACAACTTTACTTCCGACAGTACCTCGCCTCCTACTTTCCAAACTTCACAGAAACTCTCTTGCAAACACGCAAGACTAGCACTCCTGGAAGAAAGGATATGGTGGAGACATGGCTTAGCCACAGCCTAAGGGATGTTTCCAGAATGAAACTTTCACTCTGCAGCGGAGTGTGCGCTGATATGAAACTTCCTGGCAGATTAAAATTGTGTGCCGGAACCGGGACTCGAACCTGGGACCTTTGAACTAGCTACAACTAAGGACGGCACAAATATCGATGCCCGAGGAGTAATTCGAACCCCCGACCGTAGTGGCCGTGCAGACCGTGAGAAAGTTCTTCAGATCGCATCTGTAGGGATAAAAGCGATGTCATCGATCCATCTGACAGCAGTCTAAAATTTGTTACACGTGTGCTGCTGTTTCAACCGTTTACATTTTGAATTTGTTCAAACGAATGTTTGAAACTACCTACAATTCACGAAGCTTAGCAGTTTTAAATTTGGCACGGCATAGTCGGAGACTTTCGTCTTTAATATAATTCTCATTGATTGCTGTCCTTCATTTTGTAAATAACGACCAGTATTGCACTACTTTGTTTTAGTTTTGCTGGATTTTTAACCTAAGTTTTACTCTTGATCGTAAAATATCTCATTTTGCATTTACTTTCCATCCCCACGAATTTATAAACACCTTTTTAAGTTACATATGTGTAAAATATCCCTGTTGACCGAAAACTCCTATACACTTTTTCTGTAATCCTCAAATCACTATCCTTCGTAGAGGTTTTATTCCGAAAAAAACACTTTCTTCTAATGACCTTACAGAGTAGTCAGCAAGCAGTTTATTACAGAAGACAGGCCACATGAAACCATCATTTTAATAGAAATTCATAAGCAGATTATAAGTCTGTTAATATGATGAAATGAGGTGTTATATATTGAAAAGCCAAAGAAACTGGTACATTGACTAATATCGTTAGGTCGCCCACGAGCACGCAGAAGTGCCGCAACATGATATAGCATGGACTTGACTAAAGGAGGAAATTGACATCATGCTTCCTGCATGAAACAGATGGGGTGGATATCTCTTCAGAACAGAACGTTGTAAGACATCCCAAATCTGCTCAATAATTCACTTTATAAGTTTTCAAGATCGCAATTACTATGAAGGTTTTTGGTTTCGACCATTTAAATGACTATCCTCGGACCACTATAACCACTATGTTGGTCCGCGGTGGTGACGCCGAATGGTCTAAAACACCTTGCTGCGAAATATTCAAATGTTTGTAAATCTATCGGACCAAACTGCGTGGTCATCAGTCCGTAGCTTACAAACTACTTAAACCTAGGTAAACTAACACACACACACACACACCCATGCCCCAGGGAGGACTCGAACCTCCACGGCGAGCAACCGCGCGCTCCGCAGCGAGACGCTTTAGACCGCTTGGCTACTCCACCGCAGCCACCTTGCTGCGGAGCGCATGGTTGCTTGCCATTGGAGGTTCGAGTCCTCCCTCAGCGATGTGTGTGTGTGTGTGGTGTGTGTGTGTGTGTGTGTGTGTGTGTGTGTGTGTGTGTGTGTTGTCTTTAGGTTAATTTAAGTTATTTTAAATGATTCTTCTGTTGGTTCTTGGTAGAACAGATTCATTATGAAAATTAAAATACACAATTTTGTGTTTGTTCTACAGTTTTATTTGCGAATCGATTTTCGGCTTCTTAGCCAATCATCAGAAATTTAGTCAAAGAACTTGAGTTGTCAATAAACCAGAAGAGATGTTACATACAGAGAAATAAATTATCTTCTTTGATGGAGCAGTTACAATTTAAATAAACATTTCAATGAAAATTTGTAAATTAATAGTACTGCTAAAAGGAAACATTGATGCTAGACGTCGAGAAACAGTGCAAATATATTATTTCTTGACAACAACGACTAAAGTGAATAAGATAAAATTAAACAAGAATCTAAAGTTTGAAGGGTTGTTCAAAACATTAGAAATATAGAATAAAAATTAAAAATATGGCACACTATCATAGCTAAGTAAACAAGAAAATAGAGTGGTGGAACAGGAGGGTATAGGTGGGGTGCATTGGAGAACTGTGAAGCTTAAAAAATCGGAGATAAGCACTCGAACTGTGAAACAGTGAAAATATACATATTCAGTGATGTAACTCTTCAGGCTTTCCTGGCGATCTAGTGAAATGATGAGTAGTTGGGAGTTCTGCCAGATGTCAGTGTCTAATCTACACAATATTTCGGCTATGTAACTCATAACCTTCATCAGGTGCGACCTGAGACTGCTTTCTGAGTGGACCGGATCCAATATTTATGTCTGTGGCCTTCCCCCTAGAATGGCGGTTGTAGGTGCTCCGTCTGTGGTCCGCACCCATCAGACCTGCATCTGAGAGCTTCATCTTCTGCCTGGCGTTCCGTCTGTGGTAAGCGCCCGCTCGCTGTGATGTTATGGAACGTTGAGGTTTCGTTCTGCATCAGTCGTGGCGCTAGGTGCTTCCTCTGTGGTCCGCGGCCATCATTTCCACCTCTGACCGTTCCATCTGCGATCTGGCGCTCCATTTACGGCCCGTGCCCGCTCGCTGAGCTGTTCTGGAGCATTGATGTTCCATTTTTCGTCCGCTGTGGCCTCTTTGTGGTCTGCGTCCTCCATACCCGTCTCTGAGAGATTCATTTTCTGTCAGGCACTCTGTTTGCAGTCCGCGCCCGCTCGCTGTGATGTTCTGGAGTGTTGACATTCTGTTCTCCGTCAGTTGTGGCCCTAGGTGCTCCCACCAAACCAGCCTCCGATCGTGTCATCTGTGGTCTGGCGCTCTGTTTGCGATCCGAGCCCTCTCACTAAGGTGTTCTGGGGCGCTCATATTCCGTTGTCCCTCGGCTTCTGCCCTGGATGCTCTTTCTATGGTCCGCACCCATCGTACCCGTTTCTGAGAGCTTCAACTTCGGTCTGGCGCTCCCTCTGTGGCCCGCGCTTGTGGGGCCAGCTTCTGGACGTTGTGTCTTATGTCCTGTCCTCCTGTGCTACATTAAGAAAAGTTATTAAAAAATCAAGAAGCATGTGCATCATGTCTGAGATTAGCTCCTCTGATAATAAAATTAAAGCAATTTGGAATATTATTAAAAGGGAGACAGTGCAACCAAGAGCAGAGGAGGAGGGTATTACCATCAAAACAAATGAAAACTTTATTAACAAAAAGTCAGAAGTTGAAAACATTTTAATGGTTACTTTTTAAATGTTGTAGAGAAAATAGGATCTAAATGTTCATTAGAAGGAGCAAGGCAATTAATGGAAGAGGCCATACCCACACAATTTGATACAATTGAAATCCCACCCACCTCACCTTCAGAAATTAGGGAAATAATAAACTCTCTCAAGAGTAAGCGGTCATATGGAATTGGTGGCATTTCCCTCAGGGTATTAAAAACTTGTTCCCAGGAGATAAGTAGGATTCTCAGTCATATTTGTAATAGCTCATTAAAGCAGGGTATTTTCCCGGATAGACTGAAATATGCTATCGTTAAACCTTTGCATAAAAAAGGGGATACATACGATGTCAACAACTACCGGCCCATCTCACTTCTGACAGCTTTATCAAAAATTTTTGAAAAAGTTATGTATTCTCGAGTTGCTTCACATATTAGTATAAATAAAGTACTAACAAAATTTCAGTTTGGTTTTCAAAAAAGCTTTTCAACTGAAAATGCTATACATATCTTCACTGATGAAATATTAAATGCTTTGAATAACCGGACATCACCAGTAGGGATTTTTTGTTATCTCTCAAAGGCTTTTGATTGTGTAAATCATGGGATTCTTCTAGATAAGCTTAAGTATTGTCGTATGAGTGGGACAGTGGACAAATGGTTTAAATCATACTTATCTGGAAGAGTGCAGAAAGTTGAAATAAGCAGTTCACATGATGTAGATGAGACAATTAATTCTTCTAACTGGGGAGTTATCAAAAATGGGGTCCCACAAGGTTTGGTCTTGGGTCCTTTGCTGTTCTTAATATATATTAATGACTTGCCATTCTACATACACGAAGATGCTAAGCTAGTACTTTTTGCTGATGATACAAGTATAGCTATCACACCTGACAAATTAGGAATTAACTGATGAAATTGTAAATGATATCTTCCAGAAAGTTATTAAGTGGTTCTCTACAAATGGACCCTCATTAAACTTTGATAAAACCCAGTATATACAGTTTCATATAGTAAATGGCATGACACCATTAATAAATTTAGACTTTGAACATAAATCTGTAGCTAAGGTAGAATATTCAAAATTTTTAGGTGTTTGCATTGATGAGGGACTGAATTGGAAGAAACATATTGAAGATCTCCTGAAACGTCTGAGTTCAGCTACTTATGCTATCAGAGTATTTGCAAAATTTGGTGCTATAACTCTCAGTAAATTAGCTTACTACGCCTATTTTCATTTACTGCTTTTATATGGGATCATATTCTGGGGCAATTCAACATTGAGTAAAAAAGTATTCATTGCACAAAAGCGTGTAATCAGAATAATTGCTGGAGCTCACCCAAGTGCATCCTGCAGACATTTATTTAGGGATCTAGGGATACTCACTGTAGCTTCACAATATATATATATATATATATATATATATATATATATATATATATTCACTCATGAAATTTGTTATTAACAATCCGTCCCAATTCAAAAGTAATAGCAGTGTGCATAGCTACAACACTAGGAGAAAGGATGATATTCACTATTCAAGGTTAAATCTAACTTTGACACAGAAAGGGGTGAATTATGCTACCACAAAAGTCTTTGGTCACTTACCAAGTAGCATCAAAAGTCTGACAGATAGCCAACTAGTATTTAAAAAGAAATTAAAGTAACTCCTACTACAATGTAGATGAATTTTTAGATAAAACTTTAAAAAATATTTAAAAAATATAAAAATTGAAGAAAAACAAAAAAAAAATCCTTAAAATATTGGCTGTCAAGTATAGACATATAGACTGCATTTTTACGCTTCCAGTGCTTGTGTTCGTGTTATACTGGTGCTGTCATCGCTGGTTCTTTAATAATTCCAGAGCAGGGTCCGAGGCTCTACTTAGTTGGTAGCCTGTGTCTCGGTTCATGAGATTGTCAGTCACTTTGCTCTCTATTGACTCCTTAATAACACTGTCCCAAAATCTGGGTGTCTGTGCCACAATTTTGGTGTCATCGTTTTTCATGCAATGATCCATCTCCGGCCAGTGTTCAGCAATGGCTGGTTTGGGTACTTGCCTTAATCATGTGTGCCCTTGATGCTCCTTGCACCTGATGTCCGCTGTTCTGGTGGTCTGGCCAATGTAGGATATTCCACATTGACAAGGAATGCTGTAAATTCCTGGTTACCGTAACTCCAGGTCGTCTTTTACATTTCCCACCAAGCCCTCGATCTTGCTGGCTGGACAGAAGACACACGTGATGCTGTGTTTATGTATAATCCTACTGATTCTAGAAGAAATAGAACCAGCATAGGGCAAATGCGCCGTCTTCTTTGCTTCTTCTTCCTCTGCTTCTGGAACCTCTGGTCTAGTGGCCGACTGGAATGCCCTCTCAGTTTGCCTTGTCGTATATCCATTTTTGTAGATCACTGTTTTAAGGTGCTCTATTTCTGTAGGTAGACTTTCTTGGTCTGACAAGGCATGTGCTCTGTGGACCCATGTCTTGAGAATCTCGTTTTTCTATGTAGGATGGTGACAGCTGCTGGCCTGCAGATATAAGTCAGTGTGTGTCGGCTAGCAATACACATTGTGGCCAATTGATCCATCTGCTGAGTGGATGAAGGTTATGAGTTACATAGCCGAAATATTGTGCAGATTAGACACTGACATTCGGCAGAACATCCGACTACCCATCATGTCATATTCAGTTATAGTGATCACAATTAAATAGAGAATTAATGTAAGGACAGAGTAGAGAATAATTTGGAATAGTGGTTAAATAGTGACTGTACCAAATTTAAATTAGATTTACAACTTCGTATCAGTAATATAATTGTAAGTACTGATCCCTATTGCAAACATAGGCTGATTCAAAATTAGAGTAAGATAAAATAATAAGATACATGAATTGGGCCGCGGTGGAGTAGCCGAGCGGTCTAATGCGTCTCGCTGCGGAGCGCGCGGTTGCTCGCCGTGGAGGTTCGAGTCCTCCCTGGGGCATGGGTGTGTGTGTGCTGTCCTTTGGTTAGTTTACCTAGGTGTAAGTAGTTCGTAAGCTACGGACTGATGATCACGCAGTTTGGTCCGATAGATTTACAAACATTTGAACAACAACAAGGATTGGACGAATAAAATGGAACTGGCCTGGTGAGTTGTCTTGCAAATTCTGAGGATTGGAGTTGGTTCAGAAATGGTGATGTATTGGCTACTGTTTGATCATTTAATATTAAGCCTGAACTGTGAACCAGATGTTTGTTTTTTCTAAGGCCTCCAGTAGACTGAGGTTCTGGTATTTGTTATCTAAGTGGAGTACGTGGGACTGTGCTTGGTATCTGACGCCCTCACTCAGAACATGTTCAGCAAAAGTGGAGTCATGATTTTGCAACCTCCAACTGCGATCATGCAAGTTAGGTTAAATAGTTTATAAGATTATGGACTGATAACCACATCTGTTAAGTCCCATAAGATATACAAACATCTGAATATAGTGTTGCCCACAGTTTGCACTAAACAGGAGGTGGATGGATGCTAAATTTCGACTGCTCATTTAAACATTACGGATTTCTACCATTTAAATGATCACCCTCAAGACCACTACAATAATAGTGCTGGCAACAGGTTGCACTGAGTTGGAGCATCCAGGAAACTGCTGCTCAGTGGAACCTGTAGCCAGCACTATGGTCGAAACAGGATACCTATAAATAAATTGCGATCTTTTCTGACTTTTCAAGTGAATTTAATCATTCTGACAGCTGAATCTCAACCATTTTTCTAAAATGATAATTATTGTTTGGTAATTAGTGGAGGTGTTGAAACTCAGAGGAGTGTTTCTGGAGGCACTCTGTAGCAATAATTCTGGACGAGTGAGGTGTCGCATTGTTCTGCTGGAATTGACGAAGTCTGTCGGAATGCAAAATGGACATGAATGGATGCAGTTACTAAGCCAGGATGCGTACGTACGTCTCATCTGTCTGAGGCGTACCTAAGTGAATCAGAAATACCGTATCACTCCAACTGCATACGCCCCACGTAATTACAGAGCCTCCATCAACTTGAACAGCTACTGCTGACAAGCAGCACCCATGGATACCTGAGGTTGCTTCCATACCCCTACACGTCCATCCGCTCGATACAACTGCAAACGAGACTTGTCAGGCCAGGCAACGTTTCCAGTCATCAACAGTCGAATTACGGCGTTGACGCGCCCAGAAGATTCGGAAATCCTTATGTCCCATTTCGATAATGTATCGTTGAACAGTTCGCAGGCTGTCACTTGTTGATAACCCAGCAGTATACAAACCCGCAGCAATTTGAAGAAGGGTTGGACTTCTGTAGCGCTGAACGGTTGTCTTCAGTAGTCTTTAGTCCCGTTCTTGCAGGATATTTTTCCAGCCACGGCGATGTCGGTGATTTGATGTTTTACCGGATTCCCGATATTCACGATACACACATGAAATGGCCATAGGGGAAAATCCCCACCTCATCGTTATCTCGGAGATCCTGTGTCCCATCTCTGGTCCGCCGACCATCACGTCACATTCAAACTCATTTAAAACCTGATAACCAGCCATTGTAGCAGCAGTAAGACTGCGTCACACACCTGTTGTCTTATATGGGCGTTGCCAGCTGCAGCACAGCCGTCTGAGCGTTTACATGTCGCGTGTTTGCATGCGCATGCCTATACCAGTTTTTGACTCTTCAAAGTATAATGACAGCGACTAAGAATGGAGTCGTAGCTTGGAAAGTGGAGAAGCTTCTAAACTTTCCTAGACGCTTAAGATATTAAAGGCCGACCCTAATCCAAAAGCAACTGTACATGTTTACAGTTAACAGAATGAACTTGTAATAACAGTAAAACATAAAAATATGTTCTCCAGTTCTCTTTAAAGCAATAAAAAAGGACCCACTGAAGATGCTACAACTGTAGTGAAACATGAATGGGCATAAAAAAAAGAAAAAAAAAGTAAAATAAAATCAAATGAAATAAAAACCATAGAAAAAGTGTTTTGCTCAAGGCAGACCCTATCCAAAAGCAACTAACTTAAATATTAATTACATCTTCATCATGTCATGCTGGTTCATGAGTACTTCGGAAGTATATCTAATATGTGGAGCAAAAGCCACTCATAACAAAGTTATGATAGTGTAATTACCGTTTACTAATATGTAGCTCTCCCTGTAAGTCTCCTTGCAGGTCCCTTCATGATAAACAATTTAGCCTGTTTCCTGTTATATAAGTCGTCTGTCTGTAATTTCTCGTCTTAAAATGAAGTAAGCCGGCTGTTTTACATAGTATCTAAGAATAAATCTATTCAACAAATATATTGTCTCGTTGAAATGGAAGCAAGCTTGACCTCGAAGGCTGGGTTGTCGGTTGTCGACTGAACACAGCACTTATACTGAAAGCTGGTTTATTGCGAACTTAAGATACACGCAGCACTGACTGCCCCTTGGCAGAGCGCTCTGCTATTTATACACAGACAGAGTGTACCAGAAATTCGAAGAATAGTTAACATATGAAAAAAGTAGAAATTACAAGTGAATATTAAGAAACACGCAGAACATTCTGGAAATGTTAATTACAAAAAAATAAGTTTCGCCGGTGAACGGGATTGAACCGCTGACCTTCATAACCGCAGGCGGTGAGGCTATCCATTGCGCCACGCCGGCAATCGGTTAAGGTGGGGTCTCGTGGCAATATCACAAATTGTTCTCTAATTAGTTAAAAATGTTTGTATATCTATGGGAACTACGTTGGTTATCAGTCCCTAGTCTTACAAACTACTTAAACTAACTTAAACTAACCTAAGGACAGCACACACATCCATGTCCGAGGGAGGATTCGAACCTCCGACGCGGGAGGCCACGAGACCCGTAACGTGGCGCTCCAGACCGCTCGGATACTCCCGCGCGGCTGTCTAATTAGTAACCTGTAGATACTCGAAGTGGCCAAAACAATATTATACATCTTTATTTCCATAATGAAATATAATGACTTGACAGTCTCACCACAAAATGTTCAAATGTTTGTATAGTTTATGGGACTTAACTACGGGGTAATCAGTCCCTAAACTTACAACCTACTTATCAACTAGCTTATCCTAAGGACGGCACAAATATCCATGCCCGAGGGGGGATTCGAACCCCCGACCATAGTGGACGTGCAGACCGTGACTGGAGCGCCTCAGTCCCCTCGGCCACCGCGGCCGGCAGTCTCACCACAACATATGTCATAATACTCTACTATTTTTATTGGTAAGAATTTCCAAACAGTATACTGATGGCCTTTGGTTCTGTAGAGTTCACCTATGCGACTTTCAACAGCCACAAGTATGGGCGGAATATATGAAATAAATGTCGCTCTTGGTAGAATCGAAGTCTACAGTTGTTAAGCCTCTATAATTATTCCTAGGTCATTACACTGTAGTAAACTGGCAAAGTTATTCTATTTATTACAGAAGTAATGATGTATCCCTTCAAAAACATAAGATGCACCATAATGCAAATCTCGTGATGAATGCCTTACACCGTAAAAAGGAGTGAGATCTCATCCTAAAATAGGTATTTTAGTTACTGTTAATGGAACCACCTATTAAACACCCTTGTCGTAATTGTTATCTACCACCATTTATTCCGACTAAATCTATATTTTACATATTTGTTTCTATAATAAATATAATGACTTGGCAATCGCATCATAATAGAATGACATAAGAATTAATATAATCATCTGGCAGTTGCACATCGACATAATGACATAATAATTATCAATATTCCAATATGTATCCAAACATAATCGTATAAGAATGAAGGACAATCATACTGTATAAAGTGTTTTAAATCTTAGTTTATGTTGCCATGCGATTGGGAATACATTATATGCATTAGCACGGCTTTAGGAAGAATCGATCGTACGAAACCCAGCTTGTCCTTTTCTCTCATGACATCTTGCGTGTTATGGATGTAGGTTTTCCGATTTTCGAAAGGCGATCGACTTGGTGCCGCTCCACAGACTTGGTTGATCACTATAAAAATATGGAGTTGGTCTTGTATTTTGCATTAGTTTGTGAACTTCAGAAGACATGGAAATTGTCGACAAGGTTAATTTTCCTGCATAAGTGAAAATAATGGTTTTAGTTTTGCATGGTATTTACTGAATGATTAGTTTATTTCATTCACTTGTGAGTAATTTAAAATTAAAATCAGATTAAATTAAATTTAAAATTAATCATGTTATTCCATACCAAAAATCCTTGTTTTTAAGTGTACAAAATTCTGTTGTATGAAAATGGTTATCTGTAGTTGTATAAATCTCGTTTCTAGGATCAGTAAACTTATAACTTTAGTGAATTGCAGCATAAGACAATTTTTTCTTGAGACAGACTACTCAATTAAAAAAGTAACCTCTTTAATTTTCATTATTGTGGCCTCCAGCCGCAATGAATTAGGAAAGTTTTAACGACATTCTTCTTCAAACCAGATTCTATTTGTTACACAACTTACATTTATTTTTTCACATATGTCACGATATTCCGAGTTTTCAATAATTCGAGTTGGGTATGGTCACTTCCAACTATCGAACCTCTACTGTACTTTTTCTTATGTCATGATACTTTCTTCTTGTGTGATTATGTTTGCCTAATGTATTTCAGATATTCCTTATTCAATGCAATATACCTTAGCTTTGCAGGTTTTTTGTAAACAAAGTACTTCTCAGAGTCTTTGATACAATTTTTGACACGTTTGAAAGTCAAATGTATTTAGGTGGAATATATTCAGCGATTACATTCTGTCGAGCTTTGATACTGATGAAATCGAGATACGTTTTATGTAAGCTGCTCAACATTTCACTCTCCAAAATGCTATGTACGTTGGCCGTATGTGAATACGGATGAATCCATCAGTACACTGATTGTAACTAAAGGTTAAGGTCGAATTCGCATCACATGTCATTTCTGATGACTCGTCATATCGTAGAAAGGTGATGAAAAGTGAAAAAAAAGAGACATTAACCCCAACTTCTAAGCTTAACGATGCTAGCAAAAAAAAAAAAAAAAAAAAAAAAAAAAAAAAAAAAAAAAAAAAAAAAAAAGAAGAAGAAGAAGAAGAAGTTCAATTTTTTGTTAATCTATGGGACTTAACTACTCCGGCTATCAGTCGTTAGGCTTACAAACTTCTTTAACTTAAACTAACCTAAGGAGAAATAAACATACACACACACACACAAACACACACACACACACACACACACACACACACACACACATATGCCCGAGGGAGGACTCGAAACTCCGACGGTGAGCAACCGCGTGCTCCATAGCAAGGCGCCTTAGAACACTCGGTTACTACACCGCGCCGGATGGCGGCCCAATGCTTTACCACAAGACCATTGCCAACGTGTTCACTACTTGGTCAGGTTAGGAATAGTCTTTCGTCATGCGAAAATTCGTTCGAAAATGGGATTGATACGAATGATTGAGTTTTTCCTTCCATTACTGCTAAAGACTATCTAAATACGAAATTTAACGTTATATGTCTTCTATAAGTACCTTATTATTTTGATGGTCGTTGAGTGAGTGGCAGAAGTAGCTATTTTCGATTGTTTTCAGCTGTTGAAATACATAAAAGACCTGTATTTTAACTGTTGAAAAATTTTAGGCGGTGTACATGAGTCTCCGAGATTTGAATCTGCACTGAGGCTATTCAATGAACGAAATCGATATGCTGTATTTTTACATAAATATATTATAACCACCAAGCGATAGTTTTTATTGCCATCATTTATTCATTTTCCCATTCATTTCACATTAGACTGAGCCACACTGAAGCGTGGCCCTGCTTAGCTAGGCTGCTTTATTCTATCTATAATGCATTAACACTCAACGAGGCTTACAGCTATATACTTTTAGACTAAAGCCACCTTCTCGTTGAAAGTTTGAAACTGACAGAATATCTAACCTCCGTTATTCTCCGTCTCTTTTCCTCTCATAAATATCACCTCTTTTCGTATCTCTCTCCCTCCCTCTCTCTCTCTCTCTCTCTCTCTCTCTCTCTGTGTGTGTGTGTGTGTGTGTGTGTGTGTGTGTGTGTGTGCCTTTGTGGATATTTTAGGACACTATTTTATAGTATATGTTTTTGAACTTTTATTACGCCGCCATTTTATGCTCTAGCAGATATTACAGCAGGAAGCAGTACGTCGGTAGTAAAGCGGAATACTAGAGAGGAGCTGAGGTCTGGGAGGTATTTGATGCTGTTTAAGATGCTATCTAGGACGACAGGCGGCAGCGTGGCGAGTTGCCCCGGCAAAGCTGTTATAAGCTGCCCCAAGTCCCAGGGATGTGGACGCAAGGCAGCAACAAGCCTGCATAAGGGATCCCAGCCGCGTTCCAGCGGATTAACGTCACCGACTATGGAACACACCCTGGGATGTCCTACCAGCGTAGCTCAGAGGAGATTCTCATTCCCGTATGGGAAACTTCTCACATGCGGAGCTAGATACGGGGAGAAACAGTGTTACAACGAATAAGCAGGATACACTTCATTTTGCCAGTAGTTAAAGAATATTTTTACGAATTCTTTTATATTTCCGGTCTCTATTCTAGCTTGTAATAAGAAACAAATGCTTTAGTACAGAAACAATTACATTATACCTGTGAAATGGACAATACAATGAGTTAACAGTAGCGGCACTGTTATGAATCGTGATTTGCTTTCTCTCAATTATTTTCATCTTTACGCCATTTGGATTTCAACCCTCTATTGCACGGTGTACATTTAAATACACATATTTTCCGAGCTCTATACTAGCTCCCGTAATGTTATTCGAGCACAGGGTATACTTCGATATAGAGCTGTGCTTCTCGTGTATCACAGCAGATGGCAGCATCTGCTTACAGCAGTTACGTAAATCCGGTATTACACGAAACACCTATGTAGGTCAGGAACTGCCAACGTTTTCTTCCGTCCAATTACACGACAGACCAAACGTGTAGAAGTCCGCACTTGTGCCTCAAGAGTACATACTTGAGTTGTGTTGTTGCTTGGCTTCTATACAAGAGAGCCTGTATTGACAATAGTATTGAAGAGAAAACCCAATTGAGTTTGTTTGATTTCAAGTTTGATATTGCTGAATCCTGATGTTGTTCGGAAATACCATCCGAGAAATAGTCGCTGGATAGCTCACCAGGCAATAGCACAAAAAAATAGAAGGCAGCCAAATACAGCAAATGCTAACATCAAGAAGGACTGACTACTGTGGAAAATCTGCCGGGTGTAAATATATATAATTTCTATAAATAAAAGAAGTAATTTGTACAAAAAGTGACCCTTTTTTTTGTACCTCGTAGAAATTGTTTCTACGATTTTCACAATATATATCATAGAGAAGTATGTAATTGCAAAGCAGTAACATTTTGCCAACTGATGTACGCCCAACCATTCAAATTTTTCACGTTTTTAATAACAACATTTTATTTTAAAGTCTTAATTTGCTGATTTATCATAAATTTTGAACGCTGTTCGCCAAAAATTTACTAGCTCCTTCTAACTAATATGTAAGTGCTCACAACATCCGCATGTGCATAGTATATATTTGAATATACGGAGTGACATTTTCCAAAATATATATACTAGTAAGTTCATATTTTACATTCAGGGGCTCTTTGAGGTATAATTCTAATGTTGTTACTGGAAAATTCTGACATTAGTTATTCATGTGCAATAGAGGGTTAAAAAGCCAAAATTAAAAAAGGTGTAAAAATTCAGGTTAGTGCAGTGCTTTATATCCCTTATTCAGTCTAGAGTATAAAAATCACGTACTTTTAAGAGAGTGCAGTTGGGTCTGAGTGGAAAGCATTTAGTAGTTCACCATACAGAATAAGAAGAATTAAGCGCGTCTTCCAGTCGACACTGCAGAATTTTGAACTGCAGGAACATTTACAGTTAGGCATAAGGCATCAGTGATAACAAACAGCTTCTGCTCATTCCTCGACGATTACTGATAAATGGGTAGGCTGTGGGACAGGAGTAATAAAAGACAGTGACAGACGATATGAAACATTCGTAACACCAAAGTTGATCTCAACAGACGTCACAACCACACTAATTGTACCGTAGCATAAAATAGAGTAATACTATGTATGTAAAGTGTTTCATTTTGTCCAATTCTAAATTAAAAGATAAAATATTGTAAAAAATGCCATTTATATCATATGTACAACATGTAAAAAGAACACTAAAAGTGACAATCTCAACGTATGTCACAAGTCCAATAATTTCACTATAGCTTAGAATGATATAATATTAAGTATGTAACATGTTTCACTGTCTGCAACTTTTATTTAGAAGGCATTTATCACACAGCACAAACCTACATGGCGAGATATCAATTTAACAAAGTTTTCATAAGCAAAGAACCAAAGTTTTGGTGTGTTTTATATTTATTTAACATGTTTGTAACATACGGACTATCGTTTTTGCCAACGCCTGTCAAATGTTTACCTGAAGATGACCTAATAAGCCAAAAACTTGTTTGTAAATAAACATAAATTAGTAGAACAAAAACAGATTGTTGTTTTTTAACCCCAAACATTCGTAATAGAGGTAGAGTAGTGTACTTATGATGAAAACCGATACAGAGCTTACCACATAGGGAAGTCGAATTACAGATATAAATAACGCTCTTGTTCAACACACGCCACATCCTAACGTGAAGGGCGACAGCAAACCCTCAGTAAGGAAAGTGAACTCCTCTAGAAATAGTGCTCATTTAGTACCTGTTAATCATGCTGGACATAAAATCGTTGAGGAGTCCTGTTTTTAACCGACTTCAAAACAGGAGGAGGTTCTCAATTTGACTGTATTTTTTATGTTTGTTACCTCAGAACCTTCGACTGTATGAACCGATTTTGATGATTTTTTCTTATTTGAAAGCTGATGCTTCCCGTGTGATCCCATTTCAGTTTGGTCCAGTTGTCAAAATTGCATCCATAAGATAACCATATAAGTCTTAAATTTGCATTAAGTATGTGCGCGGTAAATGGACGAATAACTCAATATCACGCCAACCGATTTCGGTGATTCTCTTTTTATTGCAAAGGATGTACTTCAAGGATAGCTTGATGAGAATTTGGGAAGGTTCTGATATGGGATCCATGGCAAAGTAACTGAAATCTTCAATTCTTAGGAGCAAATTAACGATACTCGGCCGAATCTTATATAGGCTACCCGGATATTTGAGTCACCTACCGTAATGTCACTATGGTCACGTAATTTACGGTTCAAAACTTTTTCATGTAAAGCAGCATCTTTTAAAGTATATTTTCGCACTCTTCGTAGTTCTCTTTTGAAATTGTCCTCAAGGTAGATTTCCTCTGTTGAGATAGGCGTTTCTCCCTGACTTCGTTTGTTTCACTTAAACGGCGCTGTCTCATATGAGCAACACGTTTAGTATTTCTACCCACTACACACTACAATGTACCTAGCAAAAATAATATGAGAATATTGAGACCGAAGTCGGATCGTATTTTTCCATGGCAGACATCGACTCGAAAAATAACAATAATTGTAACTACATTGTATTATCGTAATAACTTGATTGACTTTTAAGTAGTCTAATATTTTTACATTTCATGTTATTTAGGAGAAGTCTAAAAATTAATTTGATTATTGTTTGTTGTTCATAGGTATACGTTGAGTTAGATTTAAAGTGGGTAGGTACCTACAATATTCTTGCGTGGTAAACACGTAGATCGTACCTACATATTGATGCGTAGAAAAATAAGTTGATTATTAACTTGTAGAAGAATATGCAATTATTTTTTTACTTTTTAGAGCATATTAATTTGTTTTGGAATAGATTTTTTTAAAGTCTATTTTTTGTATTGTGTTATTTTATTTACTTATTGGCGTCATAAACCTGCCCTCATGCATCTAAAGCAGTTCGCACAGTGCACCAATATATTGAAAATTCTCTAAGTAAGTTGAGATTTTTCGTATCTTCTTATGAAGCAATATCGAGAAATTCTGTAGATGTACCCCACTGGCGGCAAGGATTAAAGTAAACACTTAAACAGGTTTTGACACCAGACTAAGGGTGTATTCTTCATAAGTTGTAAATAACCTATGTACAACAGTTACATGTTAATAAACAAATAGATGAAACAATTTCTACGTTTGTTCAAATTTATAATATAGAGTGAACTCACCTATAAATAAAAATGTCACTTGGAGCGATAAGGTCAGGTGAGGCAAGTGCGACTTTGGGGGAAGTGCGTCTCCTAGCCATGAAAAATTTTTATGTTGCAATGTTGGCAGTTTTCATAAATATTCCACTCGATTGAATCTTTGGCAACAATGTAGACTCGTGCGCGCACCAACAATGAAGTTTTGACTCACGCAGTTGCCAGTGCACATCAAATTTTCTTTCGTCATTCGTTGCAGCTGGACTTTAGTAGATACTTGCTGTGTGCATATGTGCTAGGTAAATATAATACATTAGTACATCATAAATATACCTAATTTTAAAATATCTTCATATGATTTTTGTTTACTAACGGGGTCGCACTTGCCCCTCAGAATATACGGGGCAAGAGCGCCTACAAGGAAATTTTATCATCCAGTTATGTCACTTATATTCATAAAATCTAATTGAACATGTTTGAAAGGGTGTGAAAAAATTATTACATTCTTCCAAATTGCTAAATTAAACAGTTATAAAAATGCTTAAATGTCTACTTATTCATTTTCGGGGTGCACTTGCCCCACCTCACCTTAGTGATTTCAAATCAAATTCAAATGTTTGTAAATCTATCGGACCAAAATGCGTGGTCATCAGTCCATAGCTTACAAACTACTTGAACTAACGTAAACTAACCTAAGGACAACACACACACCCATGCCCCACGGAGGACTCGAACCTCCGACGGCGAGCAACTGTGCGGTCCGCAGAGAGATGCCTTAGGCCGCTTGTCTACTCCACCGCGGTGATAGAGATTTCGTCATATAGTATTATTTAATGGGATCGTCAATATATGAAACAAATTAGGAAACACTGAAAACAGTTAACTTCTGGCCCATGCCGTACATGAAATACAATTTATGGCACGCCGCAGATACCTGTACGACTGAGTAGTGCTGGAGGTGTCATCAGACTGGGCGTCAAGTACTCCGACATTTACCACAATATGGACACAAAACAAACGGCAACATCTTGTTCCAAAGTTTGGTTATAACTGCCTGAGCTATCAAAGCAGCGCACGAAAGTTAAGTACCAGCGAGCTATTTACATTTACTCGTCTCCTCTGCAGCTTCAATTTTTAAGTTTCTTGTTTGTTTTGTATTTAGCGGGCCCACTCGGTTCTTTTTGTTTTGTTTGCCTTTTTTTTTATATAGCTGTGTATTGGCGCCTCCTTTACGATTACTGTCGTTTCAGTTAGTCTCACTTGTGTAATTTTTAGCTCAGTTCATTTACTTCTGCGTGTTTGTCTTATTTCTTGGCGCATTTCTCGCGTTTATGTTAATCACCCACTGCAGATTCCTACAGCACGTCTTTATAGTCGTTGGTTCTCTGTGTGCTTTAGTCACGGATAGCGACTGGGACTGCTGTGTGCGGAAGCCAGCTGAGTTGGTGACGCTTGCTTGTTCCCCAGCTTCACGAGGTGTTTACTTCAGCTGCAGAGATGGAGGCTGCAGTTCAGGAGCGCCGCTCATGTGGGCTGAAACAGCGGTCGTCCAGCACCAGCTGGCCTGCCATATCCGACGCTATCCTGTAGCTGCAGCCAGTTCTGTTAGTGCTCGAAATGAGGCAGATACCCCAACGGCGTAGCGTGGAAGTTAGTCCCAGTGTGAGGCGGGCAGTGAACGACTTCTCGGCGGACCTACCGAGTAGACTTGCGCATAATAGTTCGCGATCGGGAGCGCTCACTTTAGTTCGCGGCTCTGCCGCGAAATAGTTCGCTCTTATAGTTCGTCTGCTCCCAGTGACGGCTGAGCGGCGTGGTCTGTGCGTACAGGTGGAGGGGGAAGTTCCCCCACCTAGCTGCTTCATGCGCGATATCACGCAAACCAAAAGAAACAGTTTGTGGATAATTTCTCGCGTTTAAGTTTAGAGTTATCTCTATATCTTGGCATTATGGAATTTATTTGTCAGATATTGCAGAGTGCAGAACACATCAAAACATAAATTTTGTAGCACTGAACTATGTAATCTAGCAGGCAGACGCTCACCTCGAAATGACTCATTAGCAGAAGGCAAACATGTGATTTTTAATTCTGCTACGCGCCCTCTCGCTATTGCCCGTCGGTCTTCGGAAAAGGATCCAACGAACTATGAAGCGAGATGTGTTTGGCATAATCGTCCACTGCTTCTAGTTCGTCCGATGCTTCTAGTTCGTCCGCTGCTCCTAGTTCGTCCGCTCCTTCTAGTTCGTCCGCTCTTTTTGGCTTTTGCTACCGCTACTAAAAGAGCTCTTTTTTATGACAGCTTTTTTTATATAATGAATCAGTGTTGCCCGTATTTTTGAGCAATTTGACATCAAATACTTAGGCAAACAAACCAGTTATTTACACGAATGGGTGATACAATGGCATTCAACTACTTTGCATACAGTGTGCTCGTAGTACTTTATTTTTAAAACAGATTTCTTGTGGCAGTATATTATGAAACTACTGCTGAGCTTCATCTCAGCTCGAAATGAAGGAAACTGGCAGAAGGTAATCGCGATTCTGCGCGCTCTCGCGTCTTCTCGCTGTTCCCCGTCAATCTTCGGAAAAGGAGCGGACGAACTAAGAGGCGAGGGATCTGCCAACTAGTTCACTTAGTTCGCCTGTGGGAGCGCTCTTCCGAACTAGTTCGTACGCGAACTACTCAAGACTACTACCGAGAAGCATTCCCGGTTCGTCTTACTAACAGATTCGATGCGCTATCTGTGCAGGATAATGTTCATGAGCCGGATGGTATCTTTTGTCCTGTGGTTACCTCTCAGCTTGCAAGATCCGGCCAATAACAGGATTGCTTGTACTTGAGAGCTCCAACGTTAGGAGGGTAATGGATCCGCTTAAGAATACGGCTGTTGGGGAAGCGAAGTAGGCCAGTGGCATACCGGCTGAAGCCACTCACATGGAGAACGGGTCCGTCCGGATTCCATGATGAGAACAGGGTGCAACCAAAGGTAGGTGGTGGCTCGTGTCGGTACTAACAAGGTATGTCGCTTTGGATAGGAAGAGTTTCTCTTTTCTCTCCCGTTTTGAGCGGTTATCTGAAGCGGCAAATACTGTCAGTCTTTCTTGCAAGATGAAGGCAGAGCTCACCATCTGCAACATAGTTGACAGGACTGACTGCGGACCTCTGATACAGAGCAGAGTGGAGGGTCTGAAACAGACGGTTCGGCGACCGTGTAGGCTGCAGATTACGTACTTGCGACATCGGGTGGTCGGCTTCGGGCTCCACTGAAAAGATCAGGTGGGCGTAGACTGGACGGTTTTGTTTAGAGGGTCTCGGAGGCATAAAAAGATGGTTTCAGACTCAAAGAGTGCAGGTCACAAATAGGAGGAACCCAGATCTAAGAACCATGGGTTAACAGTTGTAAATTGTTGTTGCTGTGTAGGGAAAGTACCAAAGGTCCAAGCGCTAGTAGTACTGAAGCAAGACTTATTATAGGTAGCCATGCTAGATAAAGTAGGAGATACGTGCATCTGAAATTTTTACAAAAGGACAATGGTGATCAGAAACGATTAAATAAATACAATGGATGGTGGCTTTCTTATTGCTGTTACAAGCGGTTTATTCTGTAGCGAAATTAAAGTATTTAGTTCTCGTTGATTGGTATGAGTAGAGGTTATACCTGATAACCTTAATATATTAATAACTGGTTCTTCTTACCGACCCTATGAATCAGACTATTGGAGTAAAGAAATATTTAAAGGAAGCTTGGTTGAAATTTCAGAAACGTACCGAAATCATCCAAATTTAATTGGTGGTGACATTAACTTACCCCCGATGTGTCGGCAATATTACATGTTCAAAACAGAAGGCAAGCATAAAATATCGTTAGAAATTGTACTGAACGCATTCTCCGAAAACTATCTCAAACCATTCGTTCATGAATCCTTTAGAATTGTAAATGGTTGTGCAAACATATTTAACCGTCGAGTATGAAGGAATCCATAGGTAATAAAGATCATGAAAACAGAACATAAGGACTATTGGACATAGAGTTGTCGTAGCGGGACTGAACATCGAAATTCCCAAATCCATCAAAATTCATCGAAATACACATCTATTAAAAAGAAAGGCAAATAAAAATTCGATTAACGCTTCCCTGAGTGAGAATCTCGAGTATTTCGAAAAGAAAAATGTGATTGCGGATTAGATTATGCTTTCATTCAGAGAAATAATATGGACAACCACTGAGATATTCAATTCCCCAAAGATGGGGCTGACCCGCCGTGGTACGCAAAACAGGTTACATCACTCTTGCAAAAGCAAAGAATAAATATGCCAAATTTAAAGAGACACAGAATCCCCTAGAAAGGTAATCTTTTACCCAAAATCGAATTTTAGCGCGAACTTCAATGAGAGAAGCTATTAATAGTATCCTCATTGGAACCCTGTCACATAATGTACATTTCTGCATGCTTAGGTATCTTATTTTTTCATATAGTTGAAGTATCAACACTGAACAATCCGCCCTGGTCTCAAGTGAGTTCACTCAGAGCCCATTGTCGCCATCCTGGGTGTATCGATGTCTCACAGTCACTGGTAATGGGACATGTCACCAATATTTCAGATAAATGTTTCTGACTCGTCGTAATGACACTACTCCTCACTCTTCGTCTTTAATCACAAATTTCTTCATTTAGAGGCCTTTTCTATTTTTAGATACACTTGATGTTGATATTTTGCGGGATATTGAGTGGGAACTCCGCACGAAAATAGCGGAAGATGTCTCCTGTAATTCTGCGAATAATGAGTATGAAGAATGACTGGAATCGCTTCTCGAACCAGACCATAAGTAATTGAATAAAAATAATACATGTCGGTTATTATTTAACATGCACTATTTTTTAAACACGTCAGTCGGTTGTTGCAAACATCATCTATACGAAGCAGTGGCGTAACTAGGACTTGGCTTTGGGAGGGGGGTATAGATCTGCTTGATTAGCAAAATTTTAGTCAGTTTCCAGACAGACTACCATCCACCACTTCCGTTGAAGATTAATTCACTCCCATCCAGTGAAAGCTTATGGTAAAACACCCCGAGTTTCCAATCTTTACCTTTACCAGATTGCCGTTGTACAATTTCTTTCTTTCTTTCTTCTCTCTCTCTCTCTCTCTCTCTCTCTCTTTTGTAGAGTTCTGGGGGTGGGGGGTTCTATCCCACTCATCCCCCGCCCCCCATAGTTACGCCACTGGTACGAAGAGCGTGTTGGTAGCATTGGAAGTTCTTGCGCATATACCTGTGACAGTTGAAATTCTATATTATGTCTTACATGAAATTTTACATATACGAGACGTAATTGTGTTACAATATTTAACACAGTGTATCAAAATGAGGTATTCAGGTATTTTGCGCAGAGACCTTAGGTGGCGAATGTCTTCCAAAAAGGTACTTTTTTATGGATAGTCCTAAATGTTTGACTTCGGTTATCATTATTTTTAAAATAATTCTCGGTGAATGTATGTAGGTTATACAACACTGAGCGTATATATCCATATCCATGACATTACAACTAATTTCTTTATGCCTTTTCTATATTAACCTATAAAATTGCGTTTCATATGAGTTGTAATAAAGGTTTGATGCATCACGTTACCTAAACTTCATGTACTGATTCCGAAAAAACGAAATGTTCGTCCGGGAATTGTTAATGCAAATATTGGTTGCCGCAGTTTATATGCTAATTAGGTAATCTAACAGAGTGTATCAAGATATAGTATACTATTTTTTTTGCCCAGAGACCTTAGATGGGCCGCGGTGGAGTAGCCGAGCGGTCTAAAGCGTCTCGCTGCGGAGCGCGCGGTTGCTCGCCGTCGAGGTTCGAGTCCTCCCTGTGGCATGGGTGAGTGTGTGTTATCCTTAGGTTAGTTCACCTTAGTTTAAGTAGTTTGTAAGCTACGGACTGATGACCACGCAGTTTGGTCCGATATGTTTACAAACATTTGAATTTTTGAACCTTATTTGGCGAATGAGCTCCGAAAAAAACGTTCTTTTTTCGGAAACTGTTAATGTAAATTTTGTGTCCCAGCCTCGTCGCCGCTTTTGTGTCTCGTTCCGTTGTAGGTGTCGGTGGCCGAGTGGAATGAGACCGACACAGGAATAAAGATAGCACGCTGGTGCAGGTACGGAGAGGAGCAGCCAGAAACTAGAAACACTAGAGTAAATTAGAACGAGATATATATTGCACAGAATTTATACAATACTTAACTTTTACATAGTACTGCAGAATGTTGATACATAGTTGAGCTAGAGTCCTGCCTAGTGCCTAACTGATAGCCAAGTCTTCACTGGTGCCTATCGGATTCCGAAGTCTTTACTGGTTCCTAACTCAGTCCCAAGTGAACGATGTCTTTCCGTGGTGGCCACGAGCGGGGTTGCAGCAGAGGGCGCTCGTGGCTGTCGTCGTAAGATCGCCACGCCGTGCGTGCATGGCGGCGCGCGGCGAAAGTAGGTGGTGCGCACTTTTTACTTGTGCGACACCACAGTAAACATAGTTCCCACCGAAATATTTCACACTACATGTATTTGTTTAAACAACTGGTCGGCCGCGGTGGCCGAGGGGACTGAGGCGCTCCAGTCACGGTCTGCATGGCCACTACGGTCGGGGGTTCGAATCCCCCTCGGGCATGGATATTTGTGCCATCCTTAGCATTAGCTACTTCATAAGTAGATTGTAAGTTTACAGACTGATGACCCCGTAGTTAAGTCCCATAGACTCTACAAACATTTGAACATTTTTTAAACAATTGATGCTAAAGATAACTTACGACCAGCAAGGCGTCTACTGTTGCTCATTGACGACTTCGGAAAGAAAAGAATGTTCTTTTTGCAAAATAATAATGCTATAATATTGGTTGTTTCATTTAACTTGACATGTAAATTATGATTTTTTAAAATAATTAATAAGGGGCTGGCGAACCTGGCGGACCTGGTGGACCTGGCGGTGGCGGCAGGCTGATGCGGTTGGGGAGGCGGTGGGGGCGGACTGCTTCCTGGAAGAGAGGGCGGAGCCAGCCCAAGAGACCAGTTGTCGTGGCGGTTCTAGGAAGGGGAAGTTGTTTACGAGGGTTCAAACTAATGTGTTAAGTGCAAGTACATGTTTGATGTTATCAGTCATTATTCCCGGTAACTGCATTGTCTAAAGTGCAGTCTTGTTATCAGTCATCGATCATTAAGAGCGCCATTGTTCTACTACGTGCAAGTACATGTTCGAGGTGAATCATCCTTTCCTTCCGGGAAGTACGCTATTGTTCGAGGGTGGCAGCGTCCTTTGATCAGCGGCCGGGCAAGTGGCCGAAGGTGGAGGGTTGGGGATTAACTGTACCTCTTGCAATCCACTATGGGGACCCTGGATTTCAAGTCTCTTTGCTATACTACTCAAGTGAACCTCTGTGCCGCGGTGGAGTAGCCGAGCGGTCTAAGGCGCCACGTTGCGGAGCGCGCGGTTGCTCGCCGTGGACGTTTGAGTGCTCCCTTGTGCATGTGTGTGTGTGTGTTGTCCTTAGGTTAGTTTACCTTAGTTTGAGTAGTTTGTAAGCTACGGACTGATGACCACGCAGTTTGGTCCGATAGATTAGATTTACAAACATTTGAACATTTTTGAACCTCTGCAAACATGAAAGTAGAATATATATATATATATATATATATATATATATATATATATATATATATATATATATATATATATATATATTGATGTAAGTGTAATCTATCTCATCGTGATATTCTTCATTCCCACTCCATTTGTCTGTGCAGGAGTTTTGACGCCATCAGTGATATTTCAGCTGGTTGCATTAAACTGGCGTACTGTGTACTTGCAACCTCCATCGTGGGTGGTGGCATCATCTTCTGCTGGTGTGCCTGAATCTACTTCATCATGCAGGCTGATGTTATCGAACCACAACGTAAGTTCTAATAGAGTATAAAAAGTCCTTATTGCAATAATGTTTGAAAATTTTATAGATTTTTAAAAGCATTTGGTTTAATCCTAACCAAAACCTTGATCTGTGTTGGTTGACCTATTGTGGTGTTGCAGCCATATCTATACTTTGTAACTGCTGCACTGTGACTACTATCATGTATTCTTTTATAATTGACTGTCTTTTTATACAGATGTTTGTGTTTTATGTACTATCCAATATTGTATGACTGATACATTGTAGACACTGTTGTATATTCTTTTACACTTGACTGTGGTTTTATACAAATATTTTTGTGATATGCATAAACCAATATTGTATCACCGCTGCATTGTGGCCACTGTTGTATACTTTTTTAATCGACTGATATACAGATATTCGTATGGTACGCACAAACCAATACTGTATGACCGCTACATTGTAACTGTGTTGTTTTTTCGTTTATAACTTACTGTCAGTTTATACAGATATTTTTGTGGTATGCACAAACCAGTATTATAAATTACGCCATCAACGTAGACATTAGTCTATTTTTTCAAATGACTTCTAATTATTTTTATAATCTGTACAACACGTTTTTAACTCATTCTGTTTTTAATATTACATTGGTGTGTGCTGCTATCTGGCGTCATATTCTTTTATCTTTGACTTGTACCATGTATCAGTTTGCTATTGTCACTCACTGTGATAATTATGTTTTATTATAATGACATAGTGCACCTATGCACTGTAAATTATGTTATATAGCAACTGATTGACATTACAAGGTACGTCTCATCTCTAAATATGCCCGATCTTCCGCTTATGGATTTAATTGATGTATCTTCTCGGTTTATTATAATGACATGCATGTTTTAAATTTCAATCATTCCTTTTTAACAGATTACGGCCTTGTAAAATGATTTTATTGGACCAGATGATGCTGACATAGTTCAGCGAAATCGGTCGTCTTAAATAAAAATTGATGATCGACGATCTTGGCTTTTTTATATCTTTCTACAATATCATAATTGGAGCGCCTCCTAGAACATAAACTCAGTGTGAAAATTTCTTATACACGTTTGTATATATACATATCGAGCTTGTTCCTGGTGTCTCAGCAGACGAATTGGCACTACCATTATGTTTGTCATGGACCCTTGACTCTAAATTTTGCACCGCCACAGAGAGACTTGATTCTGCCAGAAGAACTGGGACTGTCAACGATATCAACGTCATCACTCTCTTCAAGTCCATCAATGCACATACCTTCATAGTCATCAACATCATCACATCGTTCTGGACCATCTAAAAGGCGGGCACAGCTAGCACAGTCAGCACAAAGATGGCGGCTGCAAACTGCGCCACATGATGTAGCGTCCACCCCATCAAATCTTAGATCGTGCTCTCTCTGTAGTTCTTCACCAATACAACCTTGGGGTCTAGTGGCCACAGTGCTTCAACTAACCTGTGTAATGACTAACACATGACAGGATACTGCAATCCCAGTTTGATAATACTACTGGGGAATATCAGGATCCTGGTACCTTTCTGAATGCTCGTCAAGCAGTTTTGGAAAGGGAGTTCTCCAAACGTTTCAATGACTCACAGTATCCTTCCACGAAAAGCAAAGACTTTCTGCACAGGCAAAAGGCCGCCGCTGGTAAGGAGATATGTAGAAAGTTGTTGTTTTATAGGGGACTGAACTATAAGGTGATCAGTCCCTTGATCCAAGCAAATGAAAACACAGAACACGGAAAAGGGAAATCCTTGACTGGTGTAGATCGACAACGAACATTTCACTGAAACACAGTATGTAGAAAGGAAAAGCATTGTTAAATTTGCCAGAAAATGGCGTCTTGTCTCAGGTCTATTCAGTTGTGATTTGATACTGTTGTCACAAGTATTACATAGGCCATTTTACCGAAATTCAGGAGAGATGATATGGTAAAGCGCTGAGTCGTGTATTCCAACCATATGTTTACTCTCATGTTTTTGACCCTGTCAACGTGAGATTCACTTTCATCGCTGTAACAGAGGATATTTCCCTGAAAAGCCATGTATAAGTGTCCAAAATACTGATGAAGGGAATGAAAACTGCTTTGTATGGAACCTTCTAATTTGCGACAGAAATTCACGTCACATGCTTGCGATACAGCACCATACAAAACAACCAATGGCAGTATACTTTGTAACTCTGGAGATACGTCGTTCACCATACGAACCCGAGACATATCCAAAGGAGCTAATTGGTTACACAAACACACAGATTTCCTACTAACTGACAAAGGAAATAATGAACACTACGTTTAGATCAAAAGCATGTCTCACTCATTTCCCAACTTTATAATTAAAAATAAATGTTAGGCATCTTTGCCACATATATCTCACCGCCTTCTCTAACAGATAGTTTCTAGAATGACATCCAGCTGACTTTCTGCGTCATATATAATCACTGAAGATAAAAAGTTCTTACTGTTTGAGAATCCCCACTGTGTATCCTGTCTGTCAAAGCATGTTAGTTCTAGTGGCTTTTTGTGAAAGAGATTCCACTGCATGTCACATCAGTTTCGCTTATCAACAGGAACTGTATGCAAAAGCCAATCAGAATGTGTGATTTTATAGCTCTAGCGTCAATAAATTTCAACTATACACATAGGCCACTTATCCTACATGATGGCTTCTCTCTGAGCTCGAAACATTTGCATGGTGCGTTGATGATAGGGTCCACTATCACTTAATGTGTGGGTACGTGGTGAAACTCACAATACACACAGCCACAATGGGGTGGCCAAGGGCTCTAAGGCGCCTTGCTCAGAGCGCGCGTTCTGAGGTTCGAGTCCTTCCTGGGGCATTGCTGTGTGTGTTGCCCCTAGTTTAGTTTAAGTTAGTTTAAATGGTTTGTAAGTCTAGGAACTGATGACCCTAGGAGTTTGGTTCAATAGGTTTACAAACATTTCATTTGAACAATACATGCAATTTGTAATATTAAACTGCCATGACACATACTTGCCTTTTTTTAATAAACTGAGCAGAGATGATATTTTGTTATTGGGCCCTGGTGTGAATTTGGCATGAATGATGATAAAGTAAGTCTCACACCTGGCAACATAGAACAGTACATACCATTTTCCAAACATGAACAATGCACCCCTTTCCAGACCCACTGCATTTCATGCAGGCACCTCTTCAGAAACTCACTGAGACAATGTGAAAGGGAGATTTCAATATCACCCGAGCAGCGCATCCTAATGAATTAAACATTCAGCTTGAAACGAAGAAAGGAGTCTTCTACTACAAATACCTGTATTTAGAAAACGAGACTCAAAATTGTTTGTATAGCTTATGCGACTCAACTACGTGGTCATCAGTCCCTAAACTTACAAACTACTTATGAACTAACTAAGACTAAGGACGGCACAAATATCCATGCCCGAGGGGGGATTCGAACCCCCGACCGTAGTGGCCGTGCAGACCGTGACTGGAGCGCCTCAGTCCCCTCGGCCACCGCGGCCGGCAAAACGAGACTCAACGAAACCACATTGCCCAGCGTAACTACATTCTCCAGTAAAATTAACAGGTACTGCCATAACCAATGCAGAGTGTGATCATATGGTGTATGCTTGGCAGGAATTCAACAGAACATATTCAGAGGGATATAGTAGATTGTACACTGATCAAAATGTTCAAATGTTTGTTAAGCTTATGGGCCTTAACTACGGATTCATCAGTCCCTAAACTTACAAACTACTTATCAACTACCTTATACTAAGGACGGCACATATCTCGGGCCCACAGTGTTAGAAATGTCGAATATTGACATAATGCAAAAGGATAGTCCAAACACTGTAATTAATTATTTATTTATGTATGAGACAAGACATCTTTCGGCATTAAATGCCATCGTCAGGCGTTTCTGCAAAATCATTTTCTTATATGAGTATGTATCCAAATGCTACATAAATAAATTTACGTAAATAACATTTTACAAATTTCACTTAGAAAGTTTGCAGTACGTACCGTATTTAAAGGTTGTAAGTGCTTCAACTGACTATTTATTAGGTGATGTTTCACATTTGATTTATGAATTGTAGCCAGTTCAGCATCTTTCAATACCTCAGAATACTATACGTTTACAAATATTTGCAAATTTTTCTTTCAGGGAGAAAATATATAATTTAACAGATATGGCATTATTTTCTTTGTTATATCTGCCTATGTCTATTTTTAAGCATAATCGCTAATAATTACGGTACGTACTGCACACTTTCTAAGTGAAATTTGTAAAATGTTATTTACGTAAATTTATTTATGTAGCATTTGAATACATGCTCATATAAGAAAATGATTTTGCAGAAACAACTGACGATGGCATTTAATGCCGAAAGATATCTTGTGTGATATATAAATAAATAATTAATTACAGTATTTGGACTATCCTTTTGCATTATGTCGATATTAAAATTGTCGCTGCTAATTCTGGTGTGGTTTACGTCCTAGAAGTAGACTGGGCTTATTTCATCATTTGCATGTTTCATACAACGATTATGTGGTGGTTCTGAGCACCTCATCCTGCGACATTTTTCGGTCCCCAAGATGACAACGTTGGGTGAAAAGGAAAGGTACGTTCTATGTTATAGAAACCTCCTGCATTGTATCAGTTTGGGGATGGAAATACTTATACTCCAATCTGGCATCTACCAGCTTCCATGGTTGAAAGAGTATATTCATTTAATAACTGGAGATAGGGTACACGCAAACTTCTGAATTTGAAAACGTTTTTCCTACATTTTTGTATAATTCCGAATTCTGTTTTCGAAAAACCACGGAATGTGTTATAAATCACAGAGATATTAATTTAGTTTTCTAATGTGGAGGACATTATGGTGTGCAAAGTGACATCGACAATCAAAATTTTAATTGAGCCTCCAACTGCGAGGAAGGATTAGTTGCTGTGGAGATGGCTAAGGTTATTGTCGAGGGCACGAAGTCTATGTATGTGTGTTCTGGACTTCTGCAAACTCCACACTTATCTATTCCACAATGACATTGCGAAACAGAACTTTGCTGTTCCATACTTACTTCTTATGGATACAGATAAGTTTCATCCACTATCTGAGACGGTTTTGTATGTACCTTTTCCTGCGTTTTACAATTAACAATCAATTTATTTCTTAATATCATTCAATTACAGTACTGTCTGTAATCAGATTTACACAGTTACAGTTTATGTATTTATTTACAATCCTTAAGTTCATTACGCCAGATATGTGTAAATTGGAATGCTCCTTGTAAGCGCCCCTGTAATAGCAAGAAAAACAAGGAGCCAGGCCTCTTTCCCCGTCGTGTGTGCGTGCATGTGGAGAGAGTCAAGGTGGCACGAGTGCGTTGTTAGTATCGGCTGCTCAGAGATAGTGCAGCCGCGGCGAAGCGGCCGAGCGCATTGAGGCGTTATGCTACTATACGCGAGGCCGTACTCCGTCCGGGATTCGAAACCCCCTCGGGAATGGATGTTTGTGCCGTCTCGTCTTTAGTATAAGCTAGTTCATAAGTAACTTGTAAGTTTAGGGACTGATGGCCAATCAGTTAAGTCGCATAAGCTTTACAAACATTTGAACATTTGAATAGTTAGTGCATGCATCTGGGGTAGGTTTGCCAATCTCTTGTTTTTGCGAGGATCTGCAGAGATGTTCCTTTGAGTTTGAGCGGTCTAAGTCAATAGCAGGTAGTCACAGGGGATTGTGTAAGTTGGTAGGTGTTCCGAGTTGGCGTTGGCCAATGAGAGCGTGGCTACTAGGCCAACTGAAGGAGAAAGACGGTTGAACAAAGGATCGGCCTTGTTCGGCAGAGTTGGTCTATACGTTTACTGAAGAGGATGTAAGTATAAGTAGCTTTGGGGTAAAGGTGAAGAATGGGGCCGGCCGCGGTGGCTGAGGGGACTTCGGCGCGCCAGTCACCGTCTCCACGGTCACTACAGTCGGGGATTCGAATCCCCCCTCGGGCATGGATATTTGTGCCGTTCTTAGTAATAGCTAGTTCATAAGTAGTTTGGAAGTTTAGGGACTGATGACCCCGTAGTTAAGTCCCATAAGCTCTACAAACATTTGAACATTTTTTGAAGAATGGGTGAAATTTGTGTTAACTTTGTATTTACTTTCAACAGATTGGATTAGATAATCATTTGTTATCGGTTTGTGATGACTTCCGGGGAAGCATTAGCTACTTTTATATGAATAACGTGGGGACTTGGTGTTTGAATATGGAGCCAGCCACAAGACAAAGTACCTTTCTAGTCTATGTCTATCCCCATATGGAGCGCCAGATAGTTTTCAGTCGCCAGGCCATGACATAGATACTGCATTACAACTGAAAATCAGCCTGTCACATCATGACAACAGATGATTACCCGCGCGGAATAGCAGCATGGTCTAAGGCTTCATGTACAGACTGGGCGGCCGTTACCGCCGGTGGTTTGAGTCCTTCCTCGGGCATATTTGTTTGTGTGTGTGTGTGTGTGTGTGTGTGTGTGTGTGTGTATGTGTGTTGTCCTTGGTGTAAGCTAGTTTAAGTAATTTGTAAGTCTAGAGACTGATGACCATAGACGTATGGACCAATAGGTTAACAAACATTTGAACATTTTGAACAAATGCTTCATCTAATAAAAAAATTGTTCAAATGTTTCTAAAGCTATGAGACCAATCTGCAGTGGTCATCAGTCCCTAGACTTACGAACTAATTAAGCTGAGCTATGCTAAATATAACACATATACCCATGCACGAGAAAGGACTCGAACCTCCAACGGGCAGCAGTAGCGACGTCCGCAGCAAGGTGCCATAGAGCGCACAGTTGTTCCCGCGCGGCCTGAAGTAAGTACAGTATAATTCTACAGCTACATGAGATATTCTGCAAATCACATTTAAGTGCCTACCATAGGGTTCATCGAACCACCTTTATACTATTTATCTCCCATTCCATTGTCTAATAGCGAGCGGGAAGAAAGAACACCTGAATCTCTTCCTTCCAGCTATGATTTCTTGTATTTTATCCTAATGATCATTTCTGCCCAAGTGGGACTCAACAATATATTTTCGCTTTCGGAGGAGAATGTTGGCGTTTGGAGTTTCGTAAGTAGCCCACGCCGCACCGATAAACGCCGCTGTTGTATTGATTACCATCCCAGATCCTGAATCATTTCCTTGACGCTGTCTCCCCTGTATCGTGACAATACAAAACGAGCTGCCCTTTTTTGCCCTCCATCAAACGCACATTGGGCATCAGTACTCCGAAAAAGAACGGACAAGCGTAATGTAAGCAGTTTCTTTAGTACTTGTGTTGCATCTTTTAAGGGTTCTGCCAATAAAACGCAGTCTCTCGTTCGCCTTTCCCACGACATTATCTAAGTCTTCCTTCCAGTTTAAGTCTGAAGTAATAGTAATTCCTAGATATTTACGGAATCAATTTGAGATCCCTTATCGATAGCCCTCATCACTTCGTGTGAGTAAAGAGTTAGTTGTGTTTCGCATGAACGATATTGTCTAAATCCGTGTTGACCTTCGTTCAATAGATCATTCTGTTCGAGATAATTCATAACATTTGAATACAGGATATATGTTCCAAAACCCAGCTGCAAACTAACGTCAATGAAATAGGCCTGTAGTTTCGTGGATTCGTCCTATTGCCTTTCTTGAATATAAGTGTGACCTATGCAACTTTCCAGTCTTTTGGTACAGATGCTTCTTTGAGCGAGCGGTTGTATATGGCTGTTACGTAAGGAACTATCGCTTCAGCATAATCAAATAGAAATCTAATGGGTATACAGTCCGGAGCAGAAGACTTTTTCTTATTAAGTGATTTAAGTTGCTTCACTACTCCGAGGATATCTGCTTCAACGTTACTCATTCTGGCCTGTGTTTGTAATTCGAAATCTGGAATATTAGTATCGCCTTCTTTGGTGAATGAGTTTCGAAAATCTGTGTTTAGTAACTATGCTTTAGTAGTGCTATCATCGGCAGGATCGCCATTACTATTACGTGGTGAGGTTATTGTTTGTGTTTTGCCCCTAGTATATTTAACATTTGACCAAAATATCTTTGTATTTTCAGTCAAATTTCGAAAAATAGTTTCGTTGTGAAAAGTATTGTAGGCATCTCGTATTGAAGTTCTCGCTTAATTTCGAGCTTCTGTGTAGGATCGCCAAACCTGAGGATTTTGTGTTCTATTAAATTTAGCATGCTTTTTCCGTTGTTTATTGCGACAGTGTCCTGATTTGTTGCCAACAGACTTGTCTCCTTATAAATCTGAGTACCAATCACCAATTCTCTTGGTTACCAGGTGTGCACTTTCGACTCATTTCCACGGCGGCGCTTCATCTGCGTTGGGAGCCCTACAGTTCATATCATATGTGACAAGAGTAAATGCATTTGTATGTCAGTTAGAGTGGTGAAGGCAATGTACTGCATTTTACTCATTATGTTGACATATGTGATTGTTTCTTTTAGCTGTTTACTGCTAATCTTCCTATACAAAGCATATAATGAAGAAATGTATATATAGATTCGTTCCCCTCCTTATCGTTTATAAAGCAAGGGTATCTGTTTAATACGCTCTACTTAGTAAAAATTTTAGCTCAGACGTCAGAGTACTTACCCCAGAAAGGCATAGGTCCTGACAGAGCCGACTTTGCCTGGCTCGGGGCCCTTTGTAAAACTTCCCCGCCTACCTTCAGCAAAGTTTATAGACCTCCGTCATGTTCAATATTATCGTAAGTTTTGTAGTTGACATACTACCAATTCATTAAAAGGCTGTTATTTACAGTAAATTCAAAATAGAAATTACGGATGACAGTTAGTAATTTTCATACTAATGTGTTACCCTGGCCTTCTCGGTGTCCTGTTCAATTGCACCGTTTTGCACATGCCTACGGCCGGCTCTGGGTCCTGGTTCCGAACCCGGGTCTGGCTCGTAGTTTCAATCTGTCAGCAAGTTTCATACAGCACACATCTATGTAGAATGAAAGTTTCATTCTGGAAACAACCCCTAGGATGTACGTAGATAACCCATGTCTCCACAATATCCTTTCTTCCAGGAGTGCTGCTCGTACGAGTTTGACAGGAGTACTACTGTAAGGTTCCGAAGGTATGAGACGAGGAACTGGTGGAACTAAAGCTGCTGGGCTTGGCCGTTAGGGGGCACTGGTAGCTCAGTCGGTAGACGGCTTGCCCTCCAAAGGAAGAGATCCTGCGTTATAACAGCATTCCGGCACTTTAGTTTTTATCAGTCACCGAGCTTCATATGAGCGCACACTCAACTACGAAGTGAAAATTTCGTTCTGGCCACAAGTAGTTTATGTTATGTCAGTACTCTTATTAATATGAAAAATTACCTTTATTCCTTTTTCTCTCACTATTGCTAATATGGTAGTGTTGAAACAAAGAAAGAACAATTTTTCTTTAGAACATGTTTTCTTTATATTTCTTTTAGTTTATATATAGATCAACTCGCACTCAAGTTCGGATTATTTACAATATTGTGTCTGTAGGCTGTGAAGTCTGCCAAAACTGTATTCAGCCTTACATGTGCAGAGGTATTACTGCAGTAAATTCAGTTTCCTCAGATTTCTAACTTCTATGGTTTCCTGTTGCATATTTGATACTGGCTGAACGCAGGAAATCATACATTGTTTTATTTCTTTTACACTTTAAATAGACTGTATTGCCATAAACAGCTGATGTAGTCACAGTACACAGCCGTAGTAGAAGGACGCCAATGACCTAACACGCTGATATCAGTAAAACATTGTACAATATTTAATTTATGTAGTCGAACTTTGATCTTTCGGTTAAACACTGCCCCACCACACTAGTCGATAACTGATACATCACCTTTTAATGTGGTTATTTTAACAGGGGTGCTTGATCAGTTGTATCACTGGTCACTCTGTATATAACTTGACATATCACGAAAATAGCGGCCTCATTCATCCCACGCATACTACATTTTAGTATCAAAAAGTTGAATCTTCTGTATTTCTATAATCAAATCAAACTCTTTGTCAGAAGTTAGCCGTATATTGTCCCCTTTTGATCCACATTTAGTCACACTGTAGGTGTTGATAAACAGCAGTACGGTCCATCTGCTTTACTGAGGCTCCCGTTTCGACAGTGTTTGTCGTTGCCAGGTCCGATAAATCAGGTAGACGACTGTCGAACAGCTAATTGTGTGAAGATTTAAGAAATGTCCTCATCAAGTATTGACTCATGCTCTGCTACAACAACAAATTAACAAAAAGTACAACGAACAGCCAATATCACAAATGTCATTAGTAATATTTAGTGATTGCTGGGCAAACTAATACTTACTGGTAGGTCCCTTCTTAGCCGCTGCTGTGTTCCATCTTCCTGGAGAACTGTGTGCACCTGCCTCAGAAGCGAACTGACTTAAAAACACACATGTCGAAAGCCATCAGCGGTGACTCTCGTAGTTTACAGTACGAAGCGAGGAGCGGTGACCGGAGGGCGTGTGCCCTAGACACGTGTTAGTGCTGCTAGTAGATTCGGGTGCCATCGTACCTCATAATTCTCAGAACGGACTTTATGGTAATGATGTAATTGTGTAATGTGATTCTTTAAAACCTTGGAACAAGATGTTACCTTACCTGAATCTCTTTTTTTTTTTTTTTTAATTTGAGTGCTCTTTTATTTAATTTTTTAGAATTCAGAGATGAAAATGCAGAAAATTCCAGGAATGGCCTCTGGGTAAGGTTAAAGGCCGTCTACAATCCCTCCTCTCTACATCTTATCTTAGGTTGGAATGCTAATCTTAAAAAATATTTTGTACTTAATTATGACGGAACCTCCCCCTCCCAGTCTCCACAGAAGGCTAAATAACTACGCCTCGTATTGCCGTCCAGTCATAGTTCCTGACTGACATCCCTAATGCACGTATTTCTATGTGCTAGGGACTTGTTTCATTCTTTCTCAGATATATTGGCCGCAAATATGTTAAGTAAATGGAAAATAATAGCATTTCTAATAACATACATCGTTTACCCTTCAGGGGATTCATGTTTCGTAGCTTGCACTTTAATTGTGAATGTGAAAAGCATATGATCAGGGCATCCTACATCACCATAGTTGCACAATAATGACGTTCTCTTTCCTATACAATGTATGTACTGGATATAACAGCAATGGCCTGTCAAAATAAACCGTACATCTGCCACGAACGGTATGAATCATTTCTAGTCCCAATACTATTTCTCCATTTTACTAGTCTCGCTGACAGTCATCAAATATGCACGATCGCAGATTTAACATATTAGTTTTTCTGGAATGCTTAGTGTCTTATCTGTCAATGTTTGCCGCCGCAACCAATGTGCTGCGGTCAGATATTGTACTGTGACGTCGGAATGATGTAATGACGTTCTACAGACGCGTAATTTAACCGACAGGAAGAAGATGCTGGGATATAAAAATGATTAGCTTTTCAGAGCATTCACAAAAGCCGGCCGCGGTGGCCGAGGGGACTGAGGCGCTCCAGTCACGGTCTGCATGGCCACTACGGTCGGGGGTTCGAATCCCCCCTCGGGCATGGATATTTGTGCCGTCCTTAGTCTTAGCTAGTTCATAAGTAGTTTGTAAGCTTAGGGACTGATGACCCCGTAGTTAAGTCCCATAAGTTCTACAAACATTTGAACATTTTTGAACATTCACAAAAGGTTGGCGCCAGTGGCGACACCTACAACGTGCTGACATGAGGAAAGTTTCCAACCGATTTCTCAGACACAAACAGCTGTTGAACCCCGTTGCCTGGTGAATCGTTGTTGTGATGCCTCGTGTAAGGAGGAGAAATGCGTACCATCACGTTTCCGACTTCGATAAAGGTCGGATTGTAGCCTGTCGCGATTGCGGTTTATCGTATCGCAACATTGCTGCTCGCGTTGGTCGCGATCCAATGACTGTTAGCAGAATATGGAATCGGTGTGTTCAGGAGGGGAATACGGAACGCCGTGCTGGATCCCAACGACCACGTATTACTAGCAGTCAAGATGACAGGTATCTTATCCTCATGTCTGTAACGGATCGTGCAGCCACGTCATCATCCATGAGTCAACAGATGGGGACGTTTGTAAGACAACAACCATCTGCACGAACAGTTCGACTACGCTTGCTGCAGCATGGACTATCAGCTCGGAGACCATGGCTGCGGATACCCTTGCCGCTGCATCACAGATAGGAGCACCTGCGATGGTGTATGCAACGACAAACCTGGGTGCACGAATGGTAAAACGTCATTTTTTCGGATGAATCCAGGTTCTGTCTACAGCATCTTGATGGTCGCATCCGAGTTTGGCGACATCGCGGTGAACGCACATTGGAAGCGTGTATTCGTCATCGTCATACTGGCGTATCACCCGGCGTGATGGTATGGGGTCCCATTGCTTCCACGTCTGTCACCTCTTGTTGGCATCGACGGCACTTTGAACAGTGGCCGTTACATTTGATATGTTTTATGTCCGGTGTCTCTGTCCCTCATTCGATCCATAAGACACTCTACATTTCAGCAGGATAATGCACGAGCGCATGTTGCAGGTCCTGTACGAGCCTTTCTGGATACGGAAAAGTTCGACTGCTGCCCTGGCCAGCACATTCTCCAGACCTCTCATCAATTGAAAAGTCTGGTCGATGGTGGCCGAACAACTTATTCGTTACAATACGCGTATCAGTACTCTTGATAAACTGTGCTATCGTGTTGAAGCTGCATGGGCATCTGTACCTGTACACGCCATCCAATCTCTGTTTGACGCAATGCCCAGGAGTATCAAGGCCGTTATTACGGCCAGAGGTGGTTGTTCTGGGTACTGATTTCTCAGGATCTATACATCCAAACTGAGTGGAAATGTAATCACATATTAGTTCTAGTATAATATATTTGTCCATTGAATACCCGTTTATCATCTTCATTTCTTCTTGGTGTAGCAATTTTAATGTCTAGTAGTGTAGATGCTCCCTTATTATTTAGAAAATAGGTAGGAGAAACCAGATCTCAGTACGTCTTATGGGAACTATTTCTTACCAGGTGTAGCTGGTGGCCGCCCGCAGTGGCCGAGCGGTCTGCGACCCGCCAGTCACAGTCTGTACTGCCGCTACGGTCGGAGGTTCGAATCCCTCCTCGGGCACAGATGTTTGTGTCGTTTTTAGTATAAAGTAGTTCATAAGTATTTTGTAAGTTTAGGGACTGGTGACCTCGCAGTTAAGCCCCTTAAGCATAACAAACATTTGAATATTTTATAGCTGGTGAGCCAAGCACTTGCTGCAGAACACGAGATAGCAGTTTGTATTGTGGTACTATCTAAATGATTGGCAGTGCCGGTGTTGGCAACTTTGTACATGAGTATTGAAGAATTGACAAATGCATTATGTACATGAGATGAGAAATTCCATATATCCTGGAAGAAATCTTCTGAACGCCTACATGCAGTGGTTTCCATAATAGAGTTGTTGCGTGGGCACAAATATATATACATTTATTATAATGAAATACATAGTACCGGTATATTTGCGATTCATGTAACTACAGTAACTATCTACATTGATTTCAATTGTGTCGTAGGTTTCAGAACACATCATCGAACTTGTGTTCAGGTATCTTTAATATTTCTTAACATACATCAGCGCGAGAAGCATCATGAACATAGGCAATAACTTTCGTAAGCAGAGGAGCAATTTCTTAACATTAGTGAAAATAACTATAGATGAATATAGATCAATAGTTGTGAAATAAGTAGTTCAGGAATGTATACTGAGTCATAATACGCTTCTTGAAATTAATCCAATTAACCACTTTTGTAGTACATAATTGTATGAAATGTCGTTTTTTGAGTTGGTAATCAGTCCGGAGGCTGATTTGATGAAACTCTCCACCCTACTTCACCGTGAATAAGCCTGTTTATCTCCTCAAGAGTACGGTAGTCCACATCCCCCTCTACGATTTGTGACACACTTACGTCCACTACGAAAGTGACGATTCCTTGATGTCTAAGAATGTGTTCTACCAATCGCTAGCTTATTTTTGTCAGTGTATGACAGAAATTTCTTTCATCCCCAATTCTGTTCTTCTCATTAGTTACGTGATCTCTCCACCTAATCTTCAGCATTCGTCTGTACCACCATATTTCACTGTTTTTATCCTCTTCTTTTTTGACTGTCAACATTTTTTTTTAAACTTACCCCAAATCTACAAAAGCTAAAATAAGTTCAAAACAAATGTTTGTAAACGTATGGGACCTAACTGCAGTGGTCATCGGTCCCCAAAATTTACGAATTACTTAAACTAACAACAACAGAAACACACACACACACACACACACACACACACACACACACACACACACACACACACACATACACTTATTCTAGAAAGAGAACTCGAACCTCCGCCGGGGAACGACCGCGCACACCGGAGCAAGGCGCTTTAGGGCGCACTGTTGTTCCCGCGCGGTCTGAAATAAGTAATCATGCTAACTATCGTTAACAGACTTGTCTCCTTAGAAATCCTGTGCCGTTCAGTAACTCACTTGGTTACCAGGTGTGCACTTTCGGCTTAATTTTTCCACCGCTTAAATTGACGTAACGCCTATCAACACAACATTGATGTAGGATGAGGAAACTTAAACAGATTTTTTTCTTTGGTCACTTGATCTGTATGTAGTTCGCCGGTAAACGATAAACACTGTAAAGACCGAGGTATCCAGCAGACGTTTCTATTCAATTTTTAAACCGCGTATCCCGTTTCTGTTAAAAGTATGAGTCTGATATCAGGTCAGAAGAAACATATTTCATATACTAGTCCATTCATGTCGTATAATCTTAAAAAAAAACGGATTAATTTATGGGGCCACGATGAATCACATGCCATGTAAATAGGCGATAATACAATTTTTTTCTCTTCATGTCTGGTTTGATAATTTACGGAATAAATCTCTATTGGAGGCTAACGTTGAGTGGCTTACACTCTGCAACTTGCTGGATACAGATCTGTATAGCAGTAGTGAACGCTTCGCTCTGAAGCGATATAGAACTTGAGATCGATAATAACGTTCACTTAAAATAGGAATCTACCATGCCGTTGACGTCACGGATGCCAGAAACAGCGAATGTACTTGTGATGAGCACGTAATTGGCGTCCTGTCAAACAATCAACATGTTAAACAATTAACGTCACTCAAACAGGCATGGCTGACGTTACGTGATTATGTGCTCTATTATCTGACTTGCGTCCAGCTGCAAGCTTCCCCTGGCGTATGCACCTGTCGTGGATGGTAGTGGATTTCCCAAATTAATATCAAATTATGCAGAATGTTATATGGAATTTGAAAGACGAGTTTAGCGCCGCCATACAAAAAAAGTCGAATAAGAATATTTGCTGTTTCGTGATTATTTCCTGTGGCTTTTGATTAAAAGTGTATCCTGCAAGTAAATTTCATTGATTTCTATTCACAATGCCTCCATATTCCCGTGAAATATTTATATTGAATATCGCAGGAATGATGATCAGTTACGTTCAGTTGAAGAACATTTTTAAATACGCTGTCTGATCAAGAGTAAAGCATAAGTAAGCACTAGATGTCACGAGAAAACATGCATTTTATCAGGGGTGTATTGTGTTGTCAGTAAAGATGTTGTAAGAGCTGGATGGGTCGGTTAAGTTAACGCATTGACTTTGACCGTGCACTAGTCATAGAATGTCACCTTAGTAACTTACTCATTAGTGTCGCTTACATCATTCTTAGGCCAGACAAACCTCATTAACAGCAGTGTAGGACATTCCAACACTGAGGAGCTTGGTTGCAAAAAATTGTTTGAAAAGAGCTGAAAGAATTACTCGAGCGCTTCAACATGTTTCATAATTCCAGCTAGTAACGACTGAGCGACTTTATGACCAAGTGGTTCCTCGTAAGCAACACGTCTGAGAAGTGGTACGCAGAGCGACGTAATAGGGAAATGGACCACAGTAAAAAATATTTTTGTGTATAGAAACACGGTACACATAGTGAATACGTCAAAGGGATTTTGGTTTAGTAAAAATATCGTTCGAATAGTTATTCTGAATGGTTATAACATTGCATTTTCATTTTTCCTTCAAAAGATTCTGTTATTTTTATATAATTAACACTGAAAAATCATTGAATTTCAATACTTGGTATCTTGAACTATAACGCTCTATTATTGTCTGAAAATCTGACGCCGTCATACTCCAAAGAAGTCTAATGTATGTATTTGCTACAGAAATGTTAGTAAAACTTACTGGGATTTTGTTTCCTTTTCGCGTACAATTTACTTTTTTGTGATGCAAAAGGCATTTTAAACCTTCATTTAAGGATGGATTTTTTTTCTTCTTGTGGAAGATAACATTAGAAGCTTAATCAATAGTCGACGCGTTAATGATATATTCGCGTTTGAAAAACAACCTAAATTTTCACTTGCCGGAAATAGGAAATGTGAAAACCGTGTTAAAACTTAAATTTACTTACGTTCAAAGCTTATTGCTTCTTGTTAGTGCGAGCGGACTGCTTCTAATGATAGTAACTATTATACAACACCAGCGTGTGTAAATAAGGATTTTGTCTTAGATTCAGTATTTTTTCTGCCCAATGCATTTCACTTTTAAATTAATGCTGTTTTAGTGCTCACAGCAGATATCCGTGGTTACTACCAACTTATATATCGCTAGTCATAGATAGAAAATAAATGCCAGAACAGTTTATAACCGACACTAAAATGTTCAAATGTTTGTTAAGCTTATGGGACTTAACTACGGGGTCATCAGTCCCTAAACTTACAAACTACTTATGAACTACTTACTAACTAGGACGGCACAAACATCCATGCCCGAGGGGGGATTCGAACCCCCGACCGTAGTGGCCGTGCAGACCGTGACTGAAGCGCCTTAGTCCCCTCGGCCACCGCGGCCGGCTAACCGACACTTCCATCAACTTAAATTTCACGTAAACACAACAAAGATAAGAAAAATTAGGACTCGTAAAGATCCATGCAGACATACGTTTTCCACACGTTCTCCTCGTTGGGAGTGGAACAGAATAGGAAATGACTATCAGTGGTTCGACGCACCCTCTGCCACGCACCTCACAGTAGATTGCGGAATATGTATGTACATATACAAGCAATTAACAAAAGCTGCAAATAAAACTACATGTACACAGCTTAAACTGTAACTGTCGCAAAACAAGAACCGATCGTTTAGATGAAACAACAACTCTATTATGGAAACCACAGTATGTAGGCGTTCAGAAGATTTCTTCCAGGATATATGGAATTTCTCAACTCATGTGCATAATGCATTAGTCAATTCTTCAGTACTCATGTACAAAGTTGCCAACACCGGCACTGCCAATCAATTAGATAGAACCACAATACAAACTGCTATCTCGTGTTCTGCAGCAAGTGCTTGGGCTCACCAGCTATAAAATATTCAAATGTTTGTTGTGCTTAAGGGACTTAACTGTGAGGTCACCAGTCCCTAAACTTACAAAATACTTATGAACTACCTTATACTAAAAACGACAGAAACATCCTTGCCCGAGGAGGGATTCGAACCTCCGACCGTAGCGGCCGTGCAAACTGTGACTGGCGGGTCGCAGACCGCTCGGCCACTGCGGCCGGCCACCAGCTACACCTGGTAAGAAATAGTTCCCCTAAGACGTACTCAGATCTGGTTTCTCCTATTTATTTTCTAAATAAGCAGGGAGCATCTACACTTATAGACATTAAAATTGCTACACCATGAAGAAATGCAGATGATAAATGGGTATTCAGTGGACAAATATATTATACTAGAACTAACATGTGATAACATTTCCAGTCAGTTTGGATGCATAGATCCTGAGAAATCAGTACCCAGAACAACCACCTCTGGCCTTGATACTCCTGGGCATTGAGTCAAACAGAGATTGGATGGCGTGTACTGGTACAGATGCCCATGCAGCTGTCCCTGTGTTGAAGCTGCATGGGCATCTGTACCAGTTCACGACACCCGAGCTCTGTTTGACCCAATGCCCAGGCGTATCAAGGCCGTTATTACGGCCAGAGGTGGTTGTTCTGGGCACTGATTTCTCAGTGTAAATGTAACTCATGCCAGTTCTAGTATAATATATTCGTCTAATGAATATCCGTTTATCATCTGTATTTCTTCTTGGTGTAGCAATTTTAATGGACAGTACTGTATATGGTCGTGTCATTTCAGATCGTCCGTTATGTCTACTGCTTGATCGTTTATGGATGCAACTGCTTCTAGTGTTTGTCCTACTATAGCGTAGTTATATAAGGAAGAATATTACTTTCTATGTCAGCGTAGAACCTGACACTTGTTTCTGTTGTGGTTCAGTTGGCATTTCCTGCATCACGCGCCAGTTCGCTGCAGATCTTCCTGCCCTACTCACACACCATTCGTCCACCATCATTATATGCTGATTTTTCCTACACATAAGCAGGATTCTTAAGAGTCCACGTTCTCTCCGTATAAGGGGAATAACTATTGACTGTCTTGAACACATAATCTTGACTCACCTGTGAACCGAAGTCGGTGCTATTCGTTGCGACTCCAATCTTGATGTTTCTCCGCCAAGTTTCTGCGGGCTAAAAGGTGTCGTGGTTTTAATGGAACACACACCGTTGGCCTCCCTACGTAGAGGCAATTTCGGACTGTTTTTGTAGATATGGCGCGTCTTGTTGCTGCCTGTAGGGTGCGTTGCAGCTGAGTTGATTCACCTTCCTGTCTGCAGCCACCTGCTTTTTCTCAGACCCGCTTTCAACTTTCCTATGCTATACCAAGCCATAGCTTCAGGTAAGTAACGTTGTTTGCTATGTACTACCTGCTAACCATACTATCTGAAGACATCTGCTTCTGTAATTCGTTTGGTAAACACAATTCACACCATCCCCCTGTGAAACAAATTTCTGATATTGCCATTACCACTATCTCTGTTGCCTAAATGTTGTCTTCCACTCCATAGAAGTGATAGACGTATAACCATTTTAGTTAATTCTGCCACTGACGATACCTCAAAACCTAAATATCTCAACTGATCCCTTAATTATTTTTGTTGTGTTACTTGAAGTAGGAATTGCTCATTAAATGAAAACCTGTACTCAAATATTAATGGCTCGGTATCAATGGCCGGATAGGTGGGAAACGGGAAGGTCACGAAAGGACAGCCGGACTGTTTACACATAACGTAACCTACAAGTCGAAATAAACAAAATTACATAAACTACAACTGCCAAAATTCAACCACGGATAGGCAGAAACACCGCGCAAGGTGCCGTCGTCAATCAGAATCACTCGTAAGTGTCAACTAAAGCAGCTATACTTCGTTATGATGTGAGCGGCGATAAACAGAACATACGACTCGGCTCTCCCGACGGATGACAGGCACGGAAGACAGAACTTTACTACAGCGGTGACTAAGTCCAGTTAGGAACTGAGCATCCGATATGTACAAATGAGATCACAGCTGACTCATCACTCAACGACTGCAGAGTCCAAACCACGGCACCCAATAACAACAACACAACAACAACAACAACAAATAACAACATGTGGGATGGGCGGCTCACGATCCAGTCGCCGGCCAACCGTCTACTTCCTCAATTGGAGTCGTACTCATCGTGACTCGTGCACGCGCTGCCAGATATAGTCGCCGCTGGTAGCAAAGAGCACCAGCTGCGAAACAAGTGACGAACGAAAATTAGCCGCGCCACCCGCTCTGAAGTAACGAAGAAATATCGATAAGGGAGTACGAGCGACTGGAAACTGGCGTCAGTGCATAGCAATGGGGAAACAACGAACATCGAGCCAGCGTGGCTTACGTATATCTCGCGAAGCGATCACAAAAATAAAATCAGAGACATTAGGATCCACACGTAAGCATACAGGCAGTTTTCCCGCGGACTGTAATGGGAGGAATTGGTAATGGTATGCAAATAACCCTGGACCAAACACTGATGGTCTCGATGTAGACCCTACTGACACAACAGTACTTCATGGTGATCCTGCGTTCTAATGTTTTAGCCCTTAAGATATTTTTCAGAAGAACAGCCTTTCACACACTTGACACGTCTCTCTGCCTCTGCCTCCCTATCACTGAGGTACTGCCGTTAGCTCCAAGAATTCTCGACTTGTATGTTATATAGTTGTGTTTCACAAGCTTTGACAAACTCCATCTCACTGACAGAATCCAGGATACCAAATATCTTGATACTAATTTCCATTTGTAGTCTAACGTGCTACAGAAGAGTAATCAACGGCTCAATGAGATACTTCCAATTAGTCCATACATGAGACCAACGTGCACGTCGTCACACTAACAAGTACATTGTAAAGATGACCAAATTTTGAAATACCGTCACATATCCACTGAAATGAGATTTTTGTTTACGCTTACTCCTCCCGTTATGTGTGATTCACATGTATTTCTCATATATTTCATGTATTGCACGAAGAAGTAAGTATAAAACTCAAATTGACAAACGAACTGAAGGTTGATTCACTTTGCAGTGGTGCTTGGTTAGAAAACTGTTCTGTTTTAGCTCTCCAGAGTTGTCTGCGTCATCAGTATACTTCAGACCTTTAAAATGTACATATCAACTATATGTGGCATAGGTTACAAACATGACTCACTCACTTCTCGCCGCGGCGGATTAGCCGCGCGTACTGGAGCGCCGTGTTGCGGTGCGCGCGTCAGGGGGTTTGAATGCCCCCTCGGGCATGGATGTGTATGTTGTCCTTAGGTTAGTTTAACTTAGTTTAAGTAGTTTGTAAGTCTAGGGACTGATGACCAACGTAGTTTGATCCCATAAGCATTACAAACATTTGAACATTTCACTCTCTTCTCATCTACTAACTTCCTTTTGTGCCATTCGACTATTGAAACAATAGTGCTATTTCATTGTAGGTTTCCGCTAATCTTTTACTCCTTTTATTTTATCCCCGATACCTTCAGTGTTTCAAAGAACATGCTCTTAAAATAATTATCTAATATGTTCTTAACTCTACAAACGCTATTAATACCTTCTTACGTTGTCGTAAAAAATTATTAAATACATTACCATTAAAATGGTACATATGTTGCCATTCATTAAAGTGAGGAAGTGCATTACAATGGAAAACGGCATTCCGTATCATAGCGAGAAATCGCCGTTCTTACCCATATGAGAATAAAAATCTAAAATAAAACGAAGTCGCACTGTGAGGTAGAAGGATCAAATGGAAGAAAGGCTTCAAAATCCAATAGGATGAATTAAGATTTCTGGCTTTTCCAAAGACATTGTGGAGCAATTCAGAAGCTTTTAATGGACATCCCGAAGAGTCGCGGGAATAAGATATACACAGCCATAAAGTAATTTTCCATTTAACGGTCGAATGGAGGACAGAAAGTCTGACACTTGTACGTTACGCAAAATTTTCCATATGTTGACTGGTGTATATGTAAATATATCTGACTAGTGTGACTGCGATCGAGTGCTAAGCATCCTCTAGGAAACGTGGGAAGGTCTGTAAAGTAAGAAATGTTGGGTATAAAGGCCGGCGAGCCTGATGGGGCAGCAGTGAAGGGGGTGGAGCTTTACTGCTTGACTAATGGGCCCCTGGCGGCAGAAAAATTACGCTCCTGCTCCACGTTCCTCACTCGCGAGATTTAGCCCCTCGTGACTTCTGCCTCTTCCGCGAGATGAAAATAAAGTTGAAGGCCTGATGATTTGACACTGCAGAGGGAAAGTGCCCTGAAGAGGAGACGGTGTTCAGGACGCACCAGGAGCCAACGTCTGCCACAGAATATCCTGGCGCCTCCTCAAACTTGGAATTTCGTTCTGCTAAAGTCCATACCATTTGCTGTTAATTTAAGTTCAACTGCATTTACGTGACCTCGATACAAAACATTGGTACAGATCGAACGAGCAGTAAGATAGTATCTTGTATTTTCACTCCATTAAAGATGGTTCTGGCGTCATAAATATTATTTTTCTGCGTATCTTCGCGCCCGTCGTTTTAATTACATTTATAATCTTAACTCACTATTTGTACCATGTTTTTTTTGTTCCCGTCTTAAAAAATTTCTCACATTATTAATATTTAGAATCTTAGCCTTTTCCTAGTATGTCTAATGTTAAAATATGTTATCTTTTGTAGGGTAAACTAGAGTAAATACCAAATTAACTACAGTAATACGAATAAGGGACATCACTGATCACTGAAGCAGCAAATCTAAAAGCTTTATAATTAACGGTTGATATTTGCAGTGTGTGCTTTGGAGTCACGATGATCTAAAACGGTGCTGGTGAGAAGTGGTAAAGCCAGACTGTCAAAAATGGAATATGGTGGTGTCCGGTAACTGAAAAAATAGATATAGAGATGGCGTGAGAAAGTTTAAAAATCATTTAGATTTGAAAAAGGAGTGGAGCATTGAAAACTGCCTTTCCACTTACCAGTCTCCCTTTTTCTAGCTGATCTCAGTATAATAATTTACACAGCATTAAAATAAAGCAAGCAGTAACAGCTTAGTGCTTAGGCGGGTGTTAAAATGAGGTGGTTAGTCACAATGTGACTGTAAAATTACGTAACCTTTTTTTTAAAGTGCGTAAAAATATCTGTACGTTTAAATAATTTTTTGTCTGAATTGCAGAAAATTGCATCATGTTCACAGGTGCACAATGCGTCTACTTTAACAAAAAATTAGAAAAGTTTACATTATGTTCAAAGATATTTTTTCCCATCTTGCATAATAATTACGTAAATTTGCCCCGGCATAGGAAAATAAAGTAAATCATAATTTACATACTAGCTGGATATTTTCTTGGGCGCGATACGTTATTTTTACTACTAATAATATTTTTCAGCCAACATCTCGTTGTATATTTTTATTTTATTTTATTTCGATATTACTGGTTTCAATAGTTTCCATCTGTCATGGTCTGATCCACATGGCCATCTGGTGGTTCAAAAAGTTATAATGATAACAGTATTATATCAAAAGCAGTAATCTTAAAGTAAAGGGAAAAGTATGCAAGGCGATCTTGGCGAAAAATTTTATTATTACCTTATTGCCTATGGCTTTACAAAATTCCATAACTACTTGTTTGGTCGAAATTTATCTTGTGACCGAATCTTTGCTTGACCCACACAAACCTCTTCCGCAAAGGGCTGTTCATAAATTGTAGCATTGGGCGCTTATATTGTGTTCGTACAATTGAGATTGTGTATCGCCCTACCTGAAGCACGCCAATACAGATGTCTCATCCTGCATTCCGATTGGCCGTGATTACGTTTTTGATTCTTCGCTAGCGTCATGTTTTGCCCTCGACGATCAGGATCCCGACTTGCTCTCTTTTTTTCCCTCGGATTATGGCAAAGTTGCCCAGGCTACTGCCACTGATCACGATTTACGAATTCTTTTGAAATTTCTTCGCTCTGGTTGGCCGCATACCCAGCGTTTAATTTTCAGTTCTCGAGTTTCCCGGTTCTTTGCGCGCTGACATGATCTTTCGCTTCGCGACGGGTCATTTTCCTCCACAGCGATGCCAATAAGACGTGCGTCATTGTACGACAGTCGCCTCGTCCTCAGGTTTTGCGACTGGTACACCACGGCCATTGGGATTTAGTACGGGAGGAATAGGTGGCTCGCCGTCACTGTAGTTGGTCATTCAACGTATGACGTCGCATTGCTCCATCTGCACCGTGCACCAGCTTGCTCAGCTACTGTTCCTTTGTATTGGCCAAAGCGTCTTCCCCCTGGCAATGCATTAATCTGGAATTTGTTGGACACGTTTGGGGTGATCGTTGGCTTTTGGTCGTAGACTGTGACAGGCATTTTACGTTTGTGATTCCTATGTCGTCTACCATGGCGAGTTCCTAGATTAAAGTTCTTCAATTTAATTTTTGCCTTGAAGGTTTACCTCAATCGATTGCTACGGAGCCGCGGTGGAGTAGCCGAGCGGTCTGAAGCGTCTCGCTGCGGAGCGCGCAGTTGCTCTCCGTGGAGGTTCGAGTCCTCCCTGGGACATGGGTGTGTGTGTTTGTCCTTAGGTTAGTTTACCTAGGTTTAAGTAGTTTGTAAGCTACGGACTGATGACCACGCAGTTTGGTCTGATAGATCTACAAAAATTTGAACATTTCATTGCTACGGATAACGGACCTCACTTTACTTCCTCTGAGTTTGCAGTCATTTGCGCAGGGAATGGTATTGACCATGTAACCAGTGGTGTGTTCCACCAGAATCAAACGGAGCCGTAGAACGTCTCGTTCGCCCCTTCAAAGAACCCAAATTCGTCGTGGTCATTCCCGGAACCAGGCTCTGTTCATCTTCCTGGCAACATATCGGTCTCAGCATCACGACGGCCCTTCGCCGGCAGAGCTACTGCACGGCCGTCCATATCGCACTATTGCATTTGCTTATCCGCAGCGCGTGTTGTTCCGCCCGAGCCGTCGCCTGCGTCACATTTTCGTGCTGGCGCCCCTGACTAGTTCTGTTGTTCTGGAATGCGCCAGCGCTGGTAGCAAGATCGCATTGCTCGCCTCTTCGGTCGCGCGATGTTTTTAGTGCATACTCGGCGCGGCAAGCTCAAGCGGCACCGCAACCAGCTGCGCCTTTGTGTTCCTGCCGCCGGCCCTCGGATTTCAGCTGCGGAAGCGGCCGCCCGCCAGTCACAGCTGCCGTCCCTGAGTCCCAGGGAGTCTGCTCCGCATCCGCATGCCACGGACCTGGACGCCGGTTCACCGCCACTTTCCGGTCCAGCTCCGTCGGCGCCGGCATGCCCAGAGCTTCAGCCCATGAACGTCGCCGTTCTCACTGTTCGTCGTTGGGGCCTGCCAGATACTGGGAGTGGAGCCATGCGTTGCTGCCGTTTTCGTCGTGAGGTTTTTGGTGGGCGCTCGCGGAATATCCCGGACACGCGGCCCTTGTGTCCCGCGTTAGCAGCCTTCCGTCGGGTCTACTCGATGGTCTCCAATCTGGTCTGTCTCCCACGGTCGTCTGCGTTCAGCCACGGCGGATTAGCCGTGCATACTGGGGCGTCTTGCTGCGTTGTGCGCAGCAGTTTGCCGTCGGGGGTTCGAGTCCCCCCTCGGTCATGTGTGTCTGTGTTGTCCTTAGGTTAGTTTACCTTAGTTTAAGCAGTTTGTAAGCTACGGACTAATAACTACGCAGTCGGATAGATTTACAAACACTGTAACTTTTTTTTCTGCGTCCAGCTTCCCAGTACGCAATGGTCATGGATCGGGAAGGGAGTAGGGATGCCGTATCGATAGCTGCATGCGGCGTCGGTGCGAGAGTAGGAGCACCGTTGGCAAAAACTACTCAGAGGCCAGCCATCAGATGTCGCTCTAAGGATCTACTTCCTTACAAACTCGGCCAACGCAGAAGTCAATGTTCGCCTGGGCCTCCAGCAGTAATCATCGCCTTGCCCTGAAGGACTAATAGACCCGTTGTTATGTTGTGATTCCTTAGGCTATCACTTGCGATAAGAACTTTTTTAGAAGTTATGTGTATTTTATTATTTTCATAAATGAAAATTCTTTTAACATTGCGTGCATGTGTGTTTTAGTAGCAATTGTGCGGCCGTATTTCATTGGAAACCAGCTCCTTTTTCTGAGTATTCGTTTTAGGAAACATTAGATTTTCTGCCTCCCAAATGCGCCAATTTTGCTTATTGACCAAACCACCCTAAAGAAAGTGAGCTTCGCTGTCTTAAACACCGTACTAATTCCCGTAATGCCCCGCGACCTACTTCCTTATGCGTCCTAATACAAACCATTCAGACGTCATGACGTCGGTGAAATATTTGATATACTGACGATGCGGTCCAATACCCAGAAGAGTTTTATCAACAATGACAACGGCCGCGGAAGCCTTCGCTTACAATTATTACATATAGTTCGACAATTATCACCATATATGTATGCATGTATTTCTGGCTTATTTTACGAGGATTGTTGCGAAAATAATAAATCCAGTTTTTTGTCTTGGAATCTACTGAAGATACATAAATCACAACAGCACAGCTGGATAGAGCAATAGTTCAGCTACAGACTGTAATTTTTCCGTACAGTTACCACCATTCGTTATTAACTTTTGCCAACAACGATCCAGAGCCTGTATGTTACGCTTGTAAAAATCAAAACCATACGAGACTAACTACTTCCTTACGGCTCTGACGAACAGCATCGGAGTGTTTAAAATGTTCCCCACGTAGTCCATCTTTCAGAGGACCGATAAGATGTAAGCCAGAAGGCGCTCAATCGAGACTGTGCGGAAGATGTCGTACGACAGTCCAGGCGAATTTGACAATGAGTTGCGTGGTCGCAGAACTGGTGTGGGACCTGTCGTTATCATGTTGCAGGTGAAAGTTGGTCTTCTTCTCTAGACTTGCCCTGGAAAGTCGGCCTTTCACACTCGTCTTCGTAGCGTGCTAAATTAACAGTTTCGCCAGCTCCAGGACATACAAATGACGACACCTCGGCTATCCTGGAAGATTATGCACGTCATTTTGCCTACAGACAGTTGGGTCTTAAAATTCTTCTTTGACGGAGAATTTGTATGTCGCCATTCCATGGACTGTGTATCGTCTCTAGTGACGATGCAATTCAGCTTCATATTGGTGCCGCAACTCCAGGCAAATTTTACATTTGATGAGATTTTTGTTTTTCCGTAAGCATCCACAGGACTCACATATCACAGAATTTGCTATAACCAAGACGTTGCAACATTTTTGCACTGCATTACAGCCGGCATTCATATTTACACAGAATTCTCTTGTTATACGCCGATAAGGACGAGTGAGTTAATTAAGGCGCTGTTAATTGCGAGGGATGATAGTTTTGCAGGGTATACTGGCCCGTGGCTTGTGATGTACACCTCCTTCACCACCCTGAAAATGTATCCAGCGTCTCATATTAATTACGGCTGTTGTGTCGTCTCGATATATCCTTAGCAAAGTGTCGAGGGATTTCAACCGGCTACATTTCTTCAGCAGTGAGGAATTAAAACGCGCATCGTTGTTTTATATGCGGGTCCATACTAGACTGCATTTTGAAAGATTCCTCTGCTGGCACAAACTACTGCAGAAAGGTGGGACCAACTGCAAATGAAAGCAGAAGGTTTAAGCTTTAGCACTACGCCAACGACAATGGACGTGAACATCTAAAGTCACCAGAAAAATAAATAAATAACAGGAGACATTACTTTCGGAACGACCGTTATATATGTTCAAATACAACTTCTGACAATAATATTCAGTTAATAGTCCTGTAACATTAACGTAGATCAACCATGGTCTGTCCGTCAAAATAGTCACCTTCCATAACTGTGCACCGCTGACCTGTGTGATACATGTCCTGGGAAATTTGCACGAAGTATTCCTTTGAATTGGTGTTCCAATGCCTCATCAGGTTCCGTTACCTGTCAGGAATATCGTCAAATCTCTTTCCTTTCTCAGCGAATTTGAGTCGAGGTAAGAGGATGTAATCTGGACGATTGAAATCCGACGAGTATGGTGGGTGTTCAAGTTGCACCACCCCATTTTATGCAATTAACTGTTTAACGATGTTGACTGTGTGTGTGTGGGAACATTGTCGTGAATAAAAACCAGGACCCTTGATGGGCGTAAGAGGGTCGTACCCTTCCGCAGCCGTTCCATGAAACGGGTCAAAATTTCAATATACCTTTCAGCATTGAACGTCGTTCCCTCAGCTAGAAATTCCTTGTGGTTCATATATGACTATCGAAAAAGGTGATGAGCATCGTTTTCATGCGTGATTTTCGGATTTGACCTTTATCCGACCAGGTGATGTCGGAGAATGCTATTCCATGTTTTGCCATTTCGTTTCAGCGTTGTGCCGGAGACACCAGGTTTCATCCTCCGTGACAACACGGTTCAAGAGCTTGGGTGTCGCATCCGCTGTTTCGACGAAGTCCTGTGAAGCCTCTAAACGTGCCTGCTTCTGATCGTTAGTCAAGTGATGAGGCACAAGACTACAAAACGTTTTCCACTTCCCGCAGATCTGGGTAAGTATTTGTCACGCGGATTCACATTACTGTGCAGTTCATCTGCGATTGTGCGCACAGTTAATCGACTACCGTTCGAGAGTAATGTCATCACTTTCTCAATGTTTTCACCACTGATGATTGTCGTCGGTTGTCGGCAACGTTGATTGTCAGATACACTTTCCCGGCCTCCCCAAAACGGGCGAACCCCTCGTATACACACTTGGACAGTGTTTTTGATGAACACGTACCAGAGTCTTCAGGTGTCTTTCTAGGTTAAAACAAAACTTTAATTTGATGATTTGCTCGGTAAGCAAGCAGTTCGTCCAACACTTATTGCACGGAACACACACGACGCTCAAATGAACTACTAAGGGGAAAGATTGTCAACACCGTCCGCTAAGCAAGTGCAGTTTTGTGAATCGCTTGCGTTGCCCGATCGACCGTTCGACCGGTGTTGAATGTTGTAATAAGTTACAACCTGTATGTATTTTTTATTCCATGCAAAATAAAATAAAAATTCATATCCTTCGGTTACTTTTGAGCTCAGCTGTGATGGTTCGTTTGGCTGTGATTAACTGAATCATATTACTGGCGTCTAAAGTACGGGGTTGACTGGCTGTTTCGTTTTAATATGTGCTAGAATGAGTGGGATAGGGTGTTGGATTGTGGAATCGGAAGCGGGAACATGTTCTCAAGTATGACAGGTACGATGGGTGCGAGTTGTGACCGTCTTGTACTGTGCTTCAAGGGGGCGATTACATCAAACTGACACAGTCTGAGCTGCTACCTGACAGGGAAAAGACTGTTTTGCGCATTCACGTTCTTGTTACAGAAATTACGCCTGCCTCTAACGTGGTAACACTGCATACCAATCTATTGCAGATTAACTGATGGAAATGGAGTAAGACGGGCTAGTACACGTTCCCCATTATTCTTCAATCTGTGCATTGTGCAAGCTGTTACAGGAAGCAAGGAGAAATTTGTGAAGGATTTAAAGTTCGGTGAGACGAAAGTTAACTTTGCGGTTTGCTGAGAACGAGGTCTTTCGCGACGGCACTCTTGTATAAAACATTCTCGGACTTCTTGCCGCGTCAGATCTTGATAAAACTTCAAGCTTTCGGCGATTACCTCCATCGCCTTCGTCAGAAATAACTGACTGATTGTGTAGTGCTGCGGTGGTCTAGATGGCTTGTGATTGGTCAGCTGTTGGCGTATTTCTTTCAAAGACCACACAGGACCTGGAAGAGCAACTGAACGGAGTGGCCAGTGTCTTAAAAGCAGCGTATAAGATGAACATTAACTAGAGCAAAACAAGAGTGATGAAATTGTGTCTAAGAAAATCAGGCGATGTTGAAGGAATTAGATTAAATAACGAGACAATTAAGTTGGTAATTGAGTTTTATTACTTGGGCAGTGAATGAAGCGTTTTTGAAATAGAAAAATTTGTTTCTGAAATAGAAAAAATGTTTCTGAAATAGAAAAATTTGTTAACAGTGAATATTAATTTAAGTTTTTTTACGTATGTGGTGTCTGACCTTTCGGACATGTGACATACATCTTATGGGATGTTAGAGATAACACTACTCTCTCATGCTTTCGAAAGCGTGTTTGATTGTGCTGGTTGTCACTCAGTGCTATGTTTCTTATTCCAGAGTTATAACAAACACCTGGTGTAAGAATCACAAAAGTAGGTTGTATACGTGGAAGAGATTAGGAGACACCGGAAGGTACCAGATAGATTTTATAATAGTAAGACATAGATTTCGGAAACAAGTTTTAAAATACAAGACATACCTAGGGGCAGATACAGACTCTGACCAAATCTTATTGGTCATGAACTATAGGCCGAAACTGAAAAACTATAGAAAGGTAAGGATATACGGAGATGGGACCTGAATAAAGTAAAGGAACCTGAATTTCTCGAGAATTTCAGATGGAGCTTTAGGCAACAATTGACAGATATGGGAGGAAATAAAATAGTAGAAGAGGACTGGATAGCATTGAGAGACGAAATAGTGAAGGCGGCAGAGGACAAAATAGGTAGAAAGGCAAGACCTAAAAAAATTCCTTGTATATCAGAGGAAATACTAAATTTTATTGATCAAAGGGGAAAATGTAAACATGCAGTAAATGAAACAGGTAAAATGGAGTACAGACGACTAAGACATGAGATTGACAGGAAGTGTACAGTAGCTAAGTAAGGGTAGCTAGAAGGCAAATGCAAGTCTGTAGCAGAATGCATAAATAGGTGAAAAATAAATACCGCCTACAGGAAAATAAAAGAGACATTTGGAGACAAGAAAAGCAGCTGTATGAATATAAGGAACTCAGATGGAAAACCAGTCCGTAGCTTACAAACTGCTTAATCTAAGGTAAACTAATCTAAGGACAAACACAAACACCCATGCCCCAGGGAGGACTCGAACCTCCGACGGCGAGCAACCGCACGCTCCGCAGCGAGGCGCCTTAGACCGCTCGGCTACTCCACCGCGGCAACTACTGAAGTCTCTGGGAGAGCCAACCATGACAAAACTATTTCACCTGGTGAGTGAGGTTTATGAGACAGGGGAAATACCCTCAGACTTTAAGAAAAATGTAATAATCCCCATTCCAAAGAAATCAGGCACAGATAAGTGTGAAAGTTACAGAGCCATCAGTTTAATAAGTCATGGTTGCAAAATTTTAGCACGAATTATTTACAGAAGAATGGAAAAGCTGGTAGAAGCTGATCTCGGAGTAGATCAGTTTGGATTCAGGAGAAATGTAAGAACACGGGATGCAATATTCACTTTACAGCTTATCTTAGAAGATAGATTAAGGGAAGGCAAACCTACGTTTATAGCTTCTGTAGATTTGGAGAAAGCTTTTTACAACGTTGATTGGAATACACTCTTTCAGATTTTGAAGTCAGCAGGAGTAAAATATAGGGAATGGAAGGTTCTTTGCAACTTGTACAAAAACCAGACAACATTCATCAGAGTTAAAGGGCATGAAAGGAAAGCAGAGGTTGGGAAGAGAGTAAGACAGGGTTGTAGCCTTTCTTGAATGTTATTCAATTTGTACTATGAGCAAGCTTTATAGCAGGAAAGCAAGGAGATACTTGGAGAAGGAACTAAACTTCAGGGAGAGATAAAAACTTTGCGCTTTGCCGAATACATAGTATTTCTATCAAAGACAGCAAAGGACCTGCAGGAGCAGTTGAACGGAATGGACAGTGTGTCGAAAGGTGCGTAAAGGTGAACATTAACAAGAGCAAAAGATGGTAATGGAGTGGAGTCTAAGAAAATCAGGCGATGCAGAAGGAATCAGATGAGGTAACGAAACAATAAAGGTGGTAGATGAGTTTTGTTACTTGAGCAGTAAAATAACATATGATGGTGGCAGTACGGAGGATATAAATTGCAGAATGGCAATGGGAAGAAGAGCGTTTTTGAAAAAGACAAATTTGCTAACATCGAATATTAATTTACGTTCAAATAAGTATTTTATGAAGGAATTTGTGTAGAGCGTTGCCTTGTATGGAAGTGAAACATGGACGATAAATAGTTCAGTCAGAAAGAGAACAGAAGCTTTTGAAATGAGGTGCTACAGACGAATGCTGAAGATTAGGTAGGTAGACCGCGTAACTATGGAAGAGGTACTGAACAGAATTGGGAAGAAAAGGAGTTTTTGGCATACCTTGACTAAAAGAAGTGCTCGATTGTTAGGACACATTCTTAGACACCAAGGAATCATCAATTTAGCATTGGAAGGAATTGTGTGGGGGAAAAATTGCCGAGGGAGACCAAGAGACGAATATAGTAAGCAGATTCAAATGTATGTGGGTTTCCGTTCTTGTAAGAAGATGAAGAAGCCTGCTCACGATTGAGTAACATGGAGAGCTGCATAAGTCTAGTCTGCGGACTGAAGACCACAACAACAATATACACCAAGGATTATGTTGAAAACGCACTTACTTGTTGTGAATGCATCTGGAAGCTGTAAATAGGTTGCGAGTCAGGCCCCAATGTGGGATACTTCAGAATGCAGGTATCTTACTTTCTAATACTTTGGAGAAAAACCTTTATCCCAATTTTTAATTTGATACAGTGTGAGTATTTATTTCTTTACTTTTCGAGAATCATATGTAACGTTATCCAGAACTGTCAAACATTATACACACAAAGGCAGATTTATTAGTAAATAAACTGACTTCCGAATGTTAGATGACACAGTAGTCAGGAAGCATCTAATGGCTTTAATACAGACCCTACAACGCCCAACTACGAGTTGAATTAATATCTGCAAAATAAATAACTGCAAATCATCACCACGCGATACTGGCTCAGCTGGTGTGCCACTGAAGATAATACTAAATGGTAGTTACTGAGCTGTTTCGCCTAAATTATTTCTCTTCATAGTTTGGACTAGAACAGTAAGACTCTTTGCCAGATTAAAAATTGATTAAGAATGAGGATAAGGGCTGCCACTCACATCCCGCGTACCGATGTGTGTTTTCAAATGAAAACAAAAGACTGAAGAATTTATTGAGAAGTACTGGGTACAGTCGTGGTGTGATTGTCAACTGATATTAGCTATCCCATGTGTCGCCAATAACTGGAATTTGCCTAGTTTTTAAAGGATGTAAGGTATGGAATGTTTTATTGTGAATACATACTTATCTATAGTTTTTCTTAACGTTTCTCTCACCCTCTCCTTATATAACATATAAGTCTTTATCTTAACGTTATATTGCTCTTTTTACTGACTGCATTGTAATTAGCATGCTAGATGATATAGCTGAAGAACAGTATCCATCAGCACGCGACGTTTATCTGAGCTGAGTGATTATTAGGAAATTAATTGCCGACCTTCAACAAACCTATTTCGTTCATCTAATTGCACAATACGAATGCAATTCAGATTACAAATATTTACCTACTGTAATGGATATGTAATCAGTACATGCGTGTTTCATTCCATTTAAATATCAAAATTGATACTAAAGTTGCACAAGCGTACAGAAAGACATTTAAATGAAGTAACAGTTTTACAAACCATCTACGACTAGTTTAAGAAATTTTACTACATCCATTTAAAAAAAAATACAAAATGATAATTCATACCATTCAACCATGATAACTTCAGCTACAGAGCGATTGAGTGTATCTTAGCTACCGGGGGAAAAATAGTACACCTGGAGAGACGTCCGTTATTATACGATGACAGAGGTACAGATAATGGTTTCAATGGCATTCGCCATCAGATAGTGTAGCGACGGCGGGTTAGCCGTGCGCACTTGGGCGCAGTGCTGAGGTGCGCGCGACCGTTCGCCGTCCTCCCTCTGGCATTGGTGTATGTGTTGTTCTTAGGTTAGTTTAGCTTAGTTTAAGTAGTTTGTAAGCTAGGGACTAATAACAGCGCAGTTGAGTCCCATAGTTTTACAAATATTTGAACATTTGAGCTGCCACAGCCTCATCACTGTGCACCATTTAATTGGGAAAGTTTACAGTCATAATGCTCAGTATGATATCAAAGCTGCGCGGGAGTAGCCGAGCGGTCTGGAGCGCCACGTTCGAATACTCCCTCGGCCCTGGATGTTTGCGTCGTCTTCAGTATACGTTAGTTCATAAGTAGTTTGTAAGTTTAGGGATTGATGACCCCGCAGTTAAGTCCTACAAGCTTAACAAACGTTTGAACATTTGTTTTTTATATCAAAGTGCGAAACAGACCGGCGCCATGTCATAGAGACTCACTAGTGTTTCCTGCAGTTAACAGGGAGTCTGAGAGGAGTCAAACTGTGGCGAGTGGTGGGATGACCCTGTCGGAGAATTGGATCACAAGTTAGACGTGCTGCCTCAGTTGTGTAACGACGCTGGTTCCAATGGTAAAGTGAAATTTCTTACACACGTAGACAGGTTTTCTAGACGTCCACTCAGCACGTATGTCCTCTAAGATCGTCGTATTGTAAGAGGAACAGTGGCAGATTGCATGGCTACGACATCGGAGATAAAGAGTGTGTGAAAACGGAGAAATAGCAATGCAAGTGTTGCTATAACTCTCGTTCACCTTCAGTGTTTGTGGAGGGAACGATAACCAGCACTCGGTACGTGCAGAATGTTGTAAGTCCGTTCTTTTGTCATTCTTGAAAAAGTTATGTGATGTATTATTCCAACAGGATAATATTTTCCCAAGCTCAGCGCGCGAAACTCAACATGCTCAGAAGACGTGCAGCAATCTCCTGGCCAGCACGATCTGTGGACTTGTCTCCAACTGAGCACGTGTGGGATGTGATGGGACGATAACTAACGTGTGTGATTCGTCAACCGACAATTCTTTCAGACCTACTAGAACGTGTCGAGCAGGCGTTGAATTCGAGTAATGTTTCCCAAGACAGTATTCGTCATCTATATGATCGAAGTGATGCCAGAATCGGCACCTTTAATGCCGCCCGTAGAGGCTATACCACCAACTGAAGGGTGTTTCAGCATTGATCGACACACCTTACCTCAGAAACATTTGCACTGTTACTCTGTAAATGTAATCCTCTCATGTATTCCGTATGCACTGCTTCAACGATAAATCCTGAGCGAATTGGAAAAGTCTGTCAAGGTGTACAATGTTTTAAATATTTCTCTGGTAAGGTTTCTTTCAGATCAACTGCTATGGTGCAAGAGCCAGTAATTCAGTATAATCACAAAAAATCTGCGGTTAATAAGATACCCGTTGATGGTTGTGTACAGTCTGCAACTAAATTACCGTAAAAATTTCAGAAAAATTGAATTTAATCATTTGCTCAGAATTGTAAAGATAAAGTAATTTTCAAGACCGAGATATTTAATGTTAGTTAATATAGAAGACGAACCCAGAAACTTATCTGCTGGAAGATTAAGAAACAGACAAGCTGAACCATTCGATTTGTGCAAAACGCAAGTAGGAAACAAATTTCCTAGCTACATACCCAGTTGCAAAATGCTTTAGAATGAATGGCAAGAATGTCTCGGTAAAACATCACGGTTTTTAAAAACTCTCTCCTTTCTTACAAAGAAAGAAATATCATTGTAAACAGACATTCACAAACCCTGAGACGGTTTTTCATCTCGAACATGTCAAAACATGTCTTTAATGTCTTTAAAGAAAGAAATGTTTCATTACCCTTCTTACTACTACCCGTCACACTAAACCCTAAGTATGTCTATCACTCAAGAGAACTTGATCGAAAGTGATCGCAAGGTCACCACCAGTTAGGAGACATCTCCTAAAGGTATTTATATATGAACAAATAAAAAAAGAGGTTAATTTTGATTTATAAGAATTTATTAGTTTTGCGAGTAGTATTACGCGGTCGCCACACAAATTAGGGATTAATATGTTTATTATACTATCCATAGTCTATCTCGAACCTTGAAAGGCATCCGTTGAGATCCCTTACATAATATTCATAACAACGGAATGAGGTGCTATATATGAGATTATTCAAGTACTACATTATCTGTATCAAGCTCGTCGAAACCATTTGAAAGCTGTTACATATACTGAAAACATCGAACCACATGAATTAAACATACATGAGGGGAGCAGTAAATTTTGGATAACGGAGACAGGGTAGTATGTACACTATCAACAGTTTAATTTTAACTGACTGAACATGCATAAGTTAGTGCTGATAACATGCCGCGTGGGAGTAGCCGAGCGGTCTGGAGCGTCACGTTGCGGATCGAGAGGCCTCCCGCGTCGTTGGTTCGAATCCTACCTCGGGCATGGATGTGCGTGTTGTCCTTACGTTGGTTTAACTTGGTTTAAATAGTTTGTAAGCTAGGGACTAATAACCAAGCAGTTAAGTCCCATAGATTTACATACATTTGAACATTTTAGCTGATAACATTATTAACAACTCACAGTTGACGGTGTCTTGCTATACTACTAATGTGGTGTCAAAACAGAATAGCTCATACATTATCGAAATATAAACAAGGAAATTGTAATAGGTTAATTCATCCTTTTGTGAAACAAGAGAAAGAATGAAACTGAGAGAAATACGATGTGCACTACCCGTGAGTAAAAAGAAAGCGAGGACGTTCCCCTGGTATGTCGCGACGAACAAAAATTCGAATATGTACAGGAATGTCACAAATGGTACAGGATGATTCGGGCTTACTATTTGTACATAGTTATGTAAAATAAATCAGTGATTCTATCGGTGATTCATACACAATCACATGCCCTACGTCAAAGATGGCGAAAAGTGACATGTAGATGGGACAACTCGGTAGACAAACTTTGAGGTCTGATATGACGTGTACCCTATGCAGTAAGCTGCGTAGAACCCCTTCTCTTTGATCTGGGTGGTGACAACTAACAGCTCGCAGATACAAATCTGTGTGAGTTGGTTTCCTATAGGGAGCATGTCCCAACGTATCATCTACTTTCCTTCTAAGAGAAACATCAAGGAATGGTAGGCAACCACACTTTTCGACCTCTATGGTGAGACGGATGTAAGGGTAGATTGAACTTAAATGTTCCAAAACATTATTTATGTTCTCACTACCATGAGGCCAAATAACAAACGTGTCGTCTACGTACCTGAAAAAAAAAAAAAAAAAAAAAAAAAAAAAAAAAAAAAAAAAAAAAAAGAGAGAGAGAGAGAAAGAGAAAACAGGTTTCATGCCACTCACTCCAGTGCACGTTCTTCAAAGTCCTCCATGAATAAATTAGCAGTGATAGGTGACGAGGGACTTCCCTTTGTAACTCTACCTATCTGTCAATAGCACTGGTCATTAAATAAGAATTAGGTGGAAGTTAAGATAGGTCGAAATGCTTTGCCATGCAGTTACTGCGAACGGCTGAAAGTAAGGGCAAACTACATTCGTTGCTTTTCCCGAGAACATACAGCTATGTTCGGGGACTACTCATGAAGTTATCGCCATCAAGAAAAACAAAACAGGGATTCTACGGTTAGGAGCGTGTGATGTTCTATCCCTTAATCGGGTAGATAATAGATTATTTGTAAATAGAAATGGACAGGTTGAAGTTAGATAAGGTAGAGATTAGTAAAGTTCGGTGGCAGGATGTACAGGATTTCTAGTCAGGTGAGTACAGGGTTATAAATACAAAAACAGTAGGTCTGATAATGAATAAGAAAATAGGAATACGAGTAAGTTACTATGAACAACATAGTGAACGCATTATCGTAGCAAAGATACACACAAATCCAACACCGACCACAGTAGTACAAGTTTATATGCCAACTAGGAGTGCCAATGACGAAGAGATCGAAGAAATGTATGAGGAGATATAAGAAATTATCCACACAGTTAAGGGAGAGAAAAACTGATTGTGATTTTTTTTTGGGGGGGGGGGACTGGAACTCGGTAATAAGAAGGGAAAGACAAGGAAATGTACTAGGTGACACTGGACTAAGGAAAAAGGATAAACGAGGAGATCGCCTGGTAGAATTTGGTGCAGAGCACAATTTAATCATGACGAACACTTGGTTTATTCATCATGAAAGATGTTTGTATACGAAGGATAGACCAGGAGACACTGAAAGGTACCAGATGTACATTATAACGGCGAGGCATAGGTTCAGAAATCAGTTTTTAAGCTATAAGACATTTCCAGGGACAGATACAGACTCTGACCACAACTTATTGGTTATGAACAGAAAAATAATATCATAAGGGACTGAAAATGATAGGAAAGTTAGGAGATGGAACCTGGACAAATTGAAGGAGCAGGAGGTGGTTGAGAGTCTCAGTGGGGGCATTATGCAAGGAATGGCTGAAACAGGTGAAAGAAATACAGTAGAAGAAGAATGCGTAGCTCTGAGAGGTAGGATATGGCAGGCCGCACGCACAGGATAATATAGGCAGAAGAACAAAGCCTCGTAGAAATCCCTGAATAACACAGAAGACATTGAACTTAATTGATGAAAGGTGAAAATATAAAAAATTCAGTAAGTGAAACAGGCACAATGGAGTACAGATGAATAAGAAATGAGATTGACAGGAAGTGCAGACTGGCTGAGCAGTGGCTAGAGGAGAAATGCAAGACTGTAGAGGAATATATAAATAGGGGAAAGATAGGTACCACCAACATAAAAGAAAAGAGACATTTGGGGACTAAAAAACCAGCTGCATGAAAATCAAGAACTTTGATGGAAAATCAGTACTAAGCAAAGAGGGGAAAGCAGAACGGTGGAAGGAATATATAAACGGCCTATAAAAAGGAAATAAGCTTGAAGGCAGTATTCTAGAAATAGAAGAGAAAGATGAGATAGGTGATGTAATACTGCGAAAAAAAATTGACGAGTACTAAAGGATTTGAGTCGAAGCAAGGCCCCTGGAGTAGATGAGATTCGGTCTGAACTACCGATATCGTTAGGAGAGCCAGTCTTGAAGAAATTGTTCCACCTGGTATGCAAGGTGTATGACAGAGGGGAAATACCCTCCGACTTCAAGGTGAATATAGTAATTCCAATTCCAAAGAAAACAAGTGCAGACAAATATGAAAATTACAGAACTATTAGTTGAATAAATCATGGATGCAAAATATTAACACGAATTATTTACAGACAAAAGAAAAAGACTGGTGGATTACAACCTTTCGGAAGATCAGATGGGATTTAGGATAAATGTAGGAATACGGAAGGCAATACTCACGTTACGACTAAACTTAGAAGATTGAAGAAAGGCAAACCTACTTACTTAGCACTTGTAGATCAGAAGAAAACTTTCGACAATGTTGATTGGAATACACTCTTTCAGAATTATCAGGGGTAAAATATAGGGGGCGAAGAGTTACATTTCACTTGTAAGATCGCTGTTGTTGAGAAGGGAGTAGGACAGGGTTGTAGCCTTTCCTAAGTGTTGTTGAATTAGTACATCGAGCAAGCTGTGAAGGAAAGCAAGGAGATATTTTGAGAGGGAATTAAACTTCAGGGAGAAGAAATGCAAATTTTGCAGTTTGCCGTTGACATAGTAATTCTGTCAGAGACAGCAAAGGACCTGGATGAGCAACTGAATGCAATGGACATTGTCTTGATCGGAGAGTATATGATGAACATTAACAATGGCAAAACAAGGGCAATGGAATTTATTGTCAAATGTTCAATTGTTTTTTAAATCTATGGGACTAAACTGCTTGGTTATTAGTCCCTAGATTACAAACTACCTAAACTAAGTGAAACTAACCTAAGGACAACATGTACACCCGTGCCCAAGGGAGGACTTGAACCTCCGACGACGAACGGCCGCGCGCACCGCAGCACGGTGCCTCAGTGTGCACGGCTATTCTGGCGCGGCAATGTATTGTCAGAAAATCAGGCGACGCTGAAGGAATTAGATTATGTAATGAGGGAATAAATGTAGTAGATGAGTTTTGTTCTTTGGGTAGCAAAATAACTACTGATGGCCGAAGTAAAGAAGATATAAAATGCAAACGGCTATGGGAAGAAAAGCGTTTGTGAAGAAGCGAAATTTTTTGACGTCCACTATTAATGATGTTAGAAGTCCTCTCTGAAAGCATTTGTCTGGAATGTAGCACGCCGGCCGCGGTGGCCGAGGTGACTGAGGCGCTTCAGTCACGGTCAGCACGGCCACTACGGTCGGGGGTTCGAATCCCCCCTCGGGCATGGATATTTGTGCCGTCCTAGTTTGTAAGTAGTTCATAAGTAGTTTGTAAGTTTAGGGACTGATGACCCCGTAGTTAAGTCCCATAAGCTTAACAAACATTTGAACATTTGAATGTAGCATTGTATGGGAGTGACTTGAGAACAATAAGTAGTTTAGACTAAACGGTTATGGAAGCTTTTTAAATGTGGTGCTACAGACGAATGATGGAGATGAGAAGGGTAGATCACGATACTAATGAGGAGGTGCTCAACAGAATTGGGGAGAAAAGGAGTTTCTGGCACATCCTGACTAAGACGAGCTGTAGACTGGTGCGACAAGTTCTGAGACATCAAGAAATCGTCACCTTATCATTAGAAGGAAGTGTGTGGGGTAAAAATCGTAGAAGGTGGCCGAGGGACGAATTAAGAAAACAGATACAAAGTAATGTAGGTTGCCGTTCTTATTCTCAGATAAAGAGGCTTGCATAGGACTAGTAGCATGGAGAGCTATATCAAACCAGTCTGCAGACTGAACACAACATCAAAACAACAACAATTCCATACCTGACCTGGCCTCAATTAACTACAAACGAATCAGACAGAGGCATGCAAGTGAAGAGAGAAACCCCATCAAACCTGACTAAAAATCACAGTCCTTCAACTGCACCCCTTCAACCGACGGAGGAAATCTGCAGAGTTCTTAATGTGATGCTCACAATGTCCCACAAGTGGCCTCAACAAACCAGCAAGATGTTTTGCTACACGATATGTCGGAGTACCAATGTTTGATACAATGGGTCTAAGAGGATAGTTTTCATTATAAACCTTAGGAAGGCCATATAACCTAGGAGTTACACCGCAATAAAAATTAAGATTCTTGGTAGTATCTTGTGACCAGGACCATTTCTTAATGAGGTTATTTGTCTTCCTCTCACACTTTTTGTAGGGTAATAAGTAATCATGTGATATGCTTAATCAGAAATTAACACTGCAGTTTCTGAACATAATCCTGCTTGTTTAAAACAACAGTGGCATTTCCCTGTCCGCAGGTAAAATTACAATATCAGGATCCACCCTAAGTGAACGTAAAGCTGCCTCAGCCGTTGTTATATTAATGGCAAGCGGACGTGCCGTAGTCAAAACAAGACAAGCTACCTCCTAACAAGCTAACAGTTGTAACTTGAAGGCCATATAGTCCGGAATCGATATATCAATCATGGAAAGCCGCCGTGCAACTTAGTATCCATGTTGACTGCACAGTTTTGCGTATTTTAGTGTAAGGAATCTCTCCCCAAAGTTTGTCGGGGTTGCTTTGAGATATCCTTTATATCCGATTAAGAATCATGCTACGTTGAAACGCCCTAAAACTGTTTGAATCTGCGCGCTCAACGACTTGAGTGCATAACTGAAAACATACATTGAAAACGACGCAACGCATGAAATATTTTTCGTAACTGATATTACTCATTAAAACCTACCCTTTAACACCCACATTCGAGGTGGGTCAAATCGCACTAAAAGATTCAGTTCGTTGAAATCTATTGTCACTTTGTTACCATAGTTTCCAAATGATAATCCAAGATCGCAAACTACCAATTTATTACGTGACGACCGGTTTCGGTGCACTATGTCACCATCATCTGGTCATCTTGTTAAACAATTGGATATAAAATAAGAAGTGCAACATTGCACTTAGTCACTAAAAAAAAAAAAAAACTTAAGTTGCAAACATGACAGCTTACATTTTGTAAGCTGTCATGTTTGTAACTTAAGTATTTTTTTTTAATATAGTGACTAAGTGCAATGTTGCACTTCTTATTTTATATCCAATTTTTTAACAAGATGACCAAATTATATATATATATATATATATATATATATATATATATATATATATATATATATATATATATATTACCAGATGATGGTGATATAGTGCACCGAAACCGGTCGTCACTTAATAAATTGGTAGTTTGCGATCTTGGCTTATCATTTGGAAACTATAAAACGAATTGATCGCCTCCAGACCAGACGATGTCAGGTAATCTTGACTTTGCTATCATGTGATGTAGCGCACACACACACATGTAATGTGAATAGCTGCGGCTGTCTGTAGACAGAATTTCATTTGCAGCTATAATGTCTCTGACACGTGAATTTGTTTCTGTTCCGTACACACTGAATAGATTTACCACTATCCCGTCGAAAAAAAATTCAATTTGAAGTATCGGTTATGTTTTCCGATATAGTTTCTCTTCTTTGCCTTGGGATGATATGAAAATTACCTTCTTTTTACACTATAGGTAATGACCTATTGTTACACTTCCATTTATTTCTTGGTGCAAGCTTTTGGTATTGTTACTCATTTTATTGTATTCCAGACACATCATCAGAAGTGAAAGACTGACAAAATTGCCAAAAGCATTTTGGTACCGCGAGTAATGACGGTCTTTATTCCGAAACGGGACTCATTAATAATGCACTCATCAGTTACAAAGTCTTATCAAAAGAGGCTGCAACACATTTGGTCACACTGAAACATAATTACGTAGATTCATCGTTAGCCACAGAGCCACGCCTGGGCTTTGGAAAGCGCGAATTAAGCTACTTTATCTGATTCAAATGACATATGCACGCAATTTGATGTGTTTTGTTTTATCACAGCTGTGATTTGCGTGTCAGATAACAGCCAGAAATTTAGGGCGAGGGTCCAGAGAGACGGTATTTTTCTGACGGATGGAATAGTAATTGATCATTTAAGGTACTCTGAGTTGGAAACCATGTTCAGCCCCGACGTGACACGGCGCCGTTACTCTGCATTCAAAATTGTAGAGCTCGGGCTAGAAAGGTAACATAAAATGCTATTCTACTCCAATAACATTTTTCACGAAAGGGGACGTGCATGCAACAAAGCGTGTCTTTGTCCTTTAATCACATATAAATGGGAACTTTTATTTTTCCAAACATGTTACTAAAATCCACGGCACCTGAACAACTGATTTTTACTTTACAGTCGACAACGCACTGAAAACGTTAACTTCATTTCCGTACGTACACCACCGGGACAGTGCAAAAATCGTATTTTAGATTTTTATACTAAACTGAAACAATAGTTACATTACTGAAAGTTGCCATAATTTTAGCATTAAGAGAAGGTCTGAGACGGTGTGCCACAAGAAGAACAATAACATGAGACAAGTGTACCCTCATACATCTACATCTAGCCGCCTCATAGTTTTATGACATTAACTGGTGAAAGAACTCTAATTGTAAGAATTACTGCGAAACGTGTCGGATATATATTACATAACCTGCTCTTAAAATTGTTGCTCTTTTCCTATAAGCTGTAGCGCGAATTTTAGGAAAATGTCTCACTAATGTATAAAAGATCTATGTTGCAATACTAGTTTCTTGCTAAAAGCGCTATGTCATTTTCGGATCCAAGTTTTTCTCTCAGTGTATGATCATGCTGTTTGAAAGTTTGCAGATCTATGTAAGGTAAGGTGGTACAATTTCGATCATTTCGGACAAATGTTATTGTAACTGGAAATATATTGAGAAAAGATGTAATTTTAATTATAGCACTTGTTCTTTGATGTTTAACTAATATGTAACACAAATATTAGACAATTACAAATGTCGGTGTAGACACAAAAAAAGTTACAGAATTGAGAAAAATCGATCGAAAATGTACCACACTAGGTATAATTGTGATCACTTCCTAGTAGAATTTTGACTAAGGACATCTTCCACATAAAAAGCACTTTTTCCGTCAGGCACCAACGCATACTTCGTTGTACCAAACATTGCATTTTGGGTAGAGAATCTAGTCACCCTTAAATAGAAAATTCGTAAGAGCTCGTTAGACTAAGTAGCGTCACTTACCTCGTCACGTGAAAAAATTTATTTCTCCTTAGAAGAAAGTGGTGTATTCTTGGAAAAGACAGGAGGAGTTGTAGAAACCTGCTACGCTACAATGCCACACAACGAAACACTACGAGACTGACAAATGGCGCGAAAATTTATGTTGATCAGAATTGTACCAATATCGAATTTGTACCACCTTACCCTACTGCCACCTAGCTTGTGAAGCGCAGCACCCGCTGCATCATGTGGAGAAGCACACTTCATTGTGCTTCTCTTACACTTTTGTTGAAGCACTGGTGGCCTATAGGTACTTTGCCTCCATCATATATGTTTTCTTCTTAGTGGCGAAGCTATTTTGGTTGGCTTAGTTGCTCTGCTTCGTGAGCATGTAAGTCTTAGGATTGCTGTGTTCTTCAGCAGGTTGACTTGGGAGCTGCAAGTGGCAGCCGTGTGATGACTTCTACGGTGCTTCTTCTGCCTTTTGTGACCGGAGAAGGTCGGGCCACCGTAGGTTCAGACTCCAGTGAGGTTGCGTTCCTAACTTCCTCACTAGTGGATTACGAGAGTTCGCAGCCTTGTAGTAGAAAATTGCTGCTTGTTGGCGGAACCTGGTGCGTAGCGTTGGGACATCTGCCAGCTGGAGAAGGTCGTCGGTCGGGAAGTCGCATGGTAGGTGGAGGGTCAGCCGTAGTGCTCTGTTTTGCACGACCTGTAGGCGTTGCAGTTTCGTGTCTGCCGTATTGCCCCACACTATAGTGGCGTATTCAATTTTCGGGCGCATTGCGGCCTTGTATAGTGTGAGGTAGAGATGGGCAATCTGCTCCTGAATTGATTCAAAGAGCCAGATCCTTCTAAGGAGTGAGTGATGGATGAATCCAAAAAAAAGAGTGGTAGTTCATCTGATCCGAAAAGTCCCTCTGGTGACAGCAATGAGCTGCATAAGAACCCCTTGCCACAATCTTCAGAAGTTTCCTAAACCCCTTGCCACATGTTTCAGAAGTTTCCTAAGCTACAAAAAACATGTGCTATAGACCATGTGCAAGTATAAAACGCAAAAAATGAGCGGCTAAACACGTGCAGCGCCTTCCCCCAGCAAGTCGAGAATCGGTGAGTCGCGCAAGCTCCGCGGTTCAGTGAGCGCGCGGCTCCCGACTACCGCTAGCTCGCTGCTCCGCACGACTCCGGCGATCGAGGCGATCCGACCGCCAACTGAGTCGGTGAGTTAGCTGGGTCACCGGTTCACCTCTCCCCACCACTCTCCCGACTCCGCTCGCTTGCAGAGCCACCCGTGTTGCGCGCTGCTCATTGTTCCCCCCACTCCTCTGGCGAACCGCATGGTGCCGAACAAAGCGACTCCGCGCATTTCTCTGTTCTCTCGACTCCTGTGTTCTGATAAAGCTTGCAGCTCACTTACAGAAACGATAATCTGAAGCAACAGAAACCGTCATATTCCTGTTTCGAATAGTACTCGAGATGAAACGTATTTATTTAATGTTACATGTTTTTTCTTAATAACATGAAATCTGCAGTCGGTAGCAAAAACGCGTTACAGTACAAAATTAAACTATATAAAATTTCTACGAAAAAGATCCTACTCCATTTTTCTCGAACACTTGTAGTTTGCATGAAGGGAGCAATAGAGACAAGGTCTTGTGCAATGTGCTTTCTGTTGCTTAAATTTTGTAAGCCCATATCACACAGTTTCCTGACTTGATAAACGAGTGTCCTGTAACAAATTATGCGTCTTTCATGCATCTACATTATTTTGGCATGTTGAAAACAATGACTATATAATCGAATAACAAAGAAAACAACAATGTGCATTAATGTTTTCTGTATCTGAAACCATTCAGTTTTGGGAATGTGTCCATTTGAAATTTTTGCTGCTGGCATCAAATCTTTGACAGTAACAACAAACTTCTTTTCGAAAAGAGAGAGAACACTAGGATGTCAAACGAAATGTCTATAATTACGTTTCTGAGTAAAATATCTTGCTGTAATGTTTCATTACGAATTTAATGTGTTTGGTACAGTAGGATGTGTGTGTTTGCAATTAAAGATAAACTATATTGAGAAGCACTTAAAAAAACAATTCGCATTGCTCTGTATAGAGAATATATAAAACTTTGCACAAATTACAGGTGAAAGGGTTGTAGTTACAGGAACTAAAAATAGAAGGTGGAATGGAAATCTTACCAGCAACTGCAAAACTTAGAATATAGGAGCCCAGAACGCTACCCCTGTACTACGCCGACTGTAAGAGCATCAGCGCAGTTATTTACCTAATTATTTCTTTAGCTAAGACTCTCTTCAAACTTAATCAATTGTAGATGGTTTGTACTCACAAAAGAAAAACTCGTTGACGACATAGTCGAAAGTATCTGTACTCGTCGTCGTATTTTCTAAGAATTTGGCTGGAGATTTTCACAGTCTTTTTTTTTTCGTACTTGAAGTTAGGAATGAAATAGTCCACGAACATTCCTCGCTTTGTAAATTTAATGGACATTACTCTTTTGACGCCTTATTTTCGAAATTAAATAAAACTTTATTGCTTACTGTGGAGCTATCATTGTTTTACTGTTTATGGGTGCCAGACTTTAGATTTTAGATAACAAGTGATGGGTTGTAGCGGCCATCTTGTAGCGAGCATCTGTCGCGCTCACGTAAGACACCCAGCCGTGACGCCGAATGTCGCTGCTTGTAGCTGCCGTGTCGCGTCGCTGAATATCGCGCGCTGTCGCTCGCCTTTGTTGCTCACATAGCACGCGGCATTAGTGCGCATGGGTATTTTCCTGCGGCAGTTGCCACGTCCTACATGGACCTCTCGCGCTATCACGTTTCATTCTACTCGCTTAAACTCGCAGACTACTCACTGTATAAATATGGAACTAGTATCATTTTATTCTGCAAAAAATTCTATTTTTTTGAATGAAAGTATACGAATATAAAAATAATATATTTTTTTTCTTTTTCCAATTATTTCACCTTCAAAAATAGTTAAATTCTGTTATAACATTTTTAAATTTTAATGTAGGTGTAACTACAAATTTTAATTCTCGAAACTACTAAGGACTTACAATAAAATTATTACTCTTCTTTCTTCTTTCACAATATGGCTAAATCAGATAAAGGTATAGTGACAAAAAAGTAATGTGACATCGTTTTACGTTTTATATCAGTTGGTGAGTCGGTGAACGATGAAAAAGAACTAGTTCATCCCAGTGAATGACTATTTCTGATCCGATCTCTGAAAAGATCGGTTTTGCCCATCTCTAGTGTGAGGCCCACGTCACCAGGCAGCGTCGTTGGGTTAAGCAATGGGTAAAGCATTTTCATGCGTCCCATTGCTTGTTGTCGGACGTTCTCGATGTGAGGTCGCCAGGTTAGACGGCGGTCTAACATGACGCCCAGGTAGGTGGCTGTGGCACTTCACGGTACCGGCACTCCCCGAACTGCGGCGGTCGGCGCGTTGGGTGATATCCGGCGCGTCGTGACCCGCTACTCATCGTTTTCCCTCAACATGTCTACAACAAATGTCGCTAGTGCAAACAAGTGCAAGTAGAAGAAGATGTAGTGGTGACATACCAAAATTTTGTGCCGGACAGATTCTCGAATTCGGATTGCCCGGTTTTGACGGAGGTTTCAAGAACATTTGCCTAGTTTTTTTCCATAAAAACGGACACTGGACATACTATTTAAATCAGTCAGGTCTAGGCTTGCGACAAATACAGTAAAATTTCTCTCCTTGTCCGGTAATTACTTTATAGGATATATTCAAGGGCAGTAGGCAGTGTGTCGCAGATGGAAGTTTTAGGTCGTTCCGGAAGGCGTGCACGGGTAGCGTAATGGTAAAGTGACCACTCTCGAAAAGCGGGAAATCCGGGTTCATGTCTAGGTCTCACACAAACTTTTCATATATCACCATCAAATAATACAGTTGATTCTGCTTCTTATGCGCAATTGCGAATATATTTCCTTTATTTATTTTATCAGTTTACTGGTATCGATAAATACGGACACTGCTAATCGTATTTAAATCAGGCACAGTAAGGCTTACGACAGATATAGAATAATGTCAGTCTCTGTGCGGGAATACAATGTACGAGCACGCATGTCTGAAGGAAAATTGTTTAGTTCTATCAATAAACGCGGACAGACCACATCGCATTGAATCTGCAAGCATTATTAACGGTGAAAAGGTAAAGGTATGAGAATAAGCATGGCTAATAGTTAACATGACAAATCTGTGGTCGTGAAATCATAGCGTACAGGACATTCTATCCCCAATTTAAATTTTGTAGATGAACAAGAAATCACGGCTTTAAGAGAACGTAATAGTTGTTGTATCTTTCGGGTTATGTGGTCGTGGTCCACGAAACATATCCGTTCCTGACGTTTCGTCCAGAGCTGCGCCGGACATCTTCAGAGGTACTGGTAGCGGTGAGTCTTGCCGACTGACGAGTCGGGCGTCGGAGAGCGGTATAAATACTGTCCAAAAGGGGGCGTGGTCAAGTGTTCACGTGCGCAGCAGAGATAAGCCTTGTCAAAGATAAAACATAACTTTCGATAGTCGATGGTCAAAGATAAAAGCGTAACTACCTACTCTGAAGAGCCACAGTCCATATGTCATTAAGTTTCATTGTTTCTTCCTTTCTATTGAAATTATCCCTATGTTTGTATATTTCTATTGCTTCTCTGTGCAGTCGTGGATAATAGTTCGTCGCTGTAGATAAAATTTCTGTTTCGGAAAACTTTACTTCATGATTTCCTGATTGGAAAACATGTCCCGCTACAGCTGATTTCTCAATTCTACCTAGTCGGCAAAGACTTTTGTGTTCTTTCAGTCTTGTATTCACACTCCTTTTTGTAGTACCAATATACACTTTTCCGCAGCAACAAAACACAACGATGGAAGAACACCGTTTCTTTCCCCTTCATTAAAACAGTTACGGATCGGATAGGAAAGATTTTACGTAAACACGATATCAGACCGGCTTTTAAACCAACAAAAAAGATAAGTCAGGCACTCCGATCTGTTAAGGACAAACGCCCTACTCTATCATCTAGTGGATTGTACAAAATTCCGTGTTCTTGCGGAAAAGTGTATATTGGTACTACAAAAAGGAGTGTGAATACAAGACTGAAAGAACACAAAAGTCTTTGCCGACTCGGTAGAATTGAGAAATCAGCTGTAGCGGATCATGTTTTCCAATCAGGAAATCATGAAGTAAAGTTTTCCGAAACAGAAATTTTATCTACAGCGACGAACTATTATCCACGACTGCACAGAGAAGCAATAGAAATATACAAACATAGGGATAATTTTAATAGAAAGGAAGAAACAATGAAACTTAATGACATGGACTGTGGCTCTTCAGAGTAGGTAGTTACGCTTTTATCTTTGACCATCGACTATCGAAAGTTATGTTTTATCTTTGACAAGGCTTATCTCTGCTGCGCACGTGAACACTTGACCACGCCCCCTTTTGGACAGTATTTATACCGCTCTCCGACGCCCGACTCGTCAGTCGGCAAGACTCACCGCTACCAGTACCTCTGAAGATGTCCGGCGCAGCTCTGGACGAAACGTCAGGAACGGATATGTTTCGTGGACCACGACCACATAACCCGAAAGATACAACAACTATTACTTCAGCCGGTCGTGAAAGCCTTCACTGCATGATTTAAGAGAACGGTTTGCTACAAGTGATTTCTGTGTTGATGAAATCTACAAGCAATTTTATTTTTCTTTGTATTAAAAAATGTTGACACTTTTGTTTTATAGATTTTTTGTTTAAAGTTTTTAGTACCACAGACTCTCATAAGTTTGTATATTTCAGTGTTTGGTAATGAAACTGAATTGTTTTAACATCTCTCTACATTTTTTCAAGTTACAATACGCATCTAGTTTATAATTACGTATTTGTAATATGGCATGAGAGAATTTTTATAATGTAGATCTTGGTCTCAGTAAAAATGCATAATGGCAATGGGTAGAATATTGTTGCTGTAAAAGAGTAATTTGTTAAAATCTATTATTAATTTAAATATTCAAATGTTTGTATAGCTTATGGGACTTAACCACGGGGTCATCAGTCCCTAAACTTACAAACTACTTATGAACGAGCTAACACTAAGGACGGCACAAATATCCATGCCCGAGGGGGGATTCGAACCCCCCACCGTAGTGGCTGTGCAGACCGTGACTGGCGCGCCGCAGTCCCCTCGGCCACAGCGGTCGGCAATTTAAATATTAGGAAGTCTTCTGTGAAAGCTGTTGTGTGGAGTGTTGCCTTGTACGGTAGTGAAACATGGGCGATAAAGAGTTCAGACACGAAGTGGATAGAAGCTTTCATAAATGTATCGTAGACCCAACGTGACTTGAGCCATTTGTAGCATTCATATATATAATGGCCAAGTACGCTTGATTGCGATATCTCTAATTAATTAAATATGAAAAAGATATGAGATAGAATAAACTATATATTTATAGAACTTATAAATTTGGATCGCCACTATGTTTTACAAAACATAGAAAGTACATTCCCGCCCTAACTAAGCAGTGATGTACCAGAGCAAGGCCAAGAAATAATAATAATAATAAAATTCTATCATGAATCAATTTATGAAAAGATAATCAGATCATTCTCAATACTGCCAATAGAAACAAACTATTTTCCCTCCAAAATGTTGACTAGGGTTAAAGAAATAAAGTTATACAAAATTGGTAAAAATGACATATATTAGCAAAAATGTACAACCTAACCAAATACAACTGTATGTGACTAGGTGTCACACTCTGATTACAAAAATTTAATAAAAAGAGTTCTCCAAATACCTCTAAAATGAATATACACTCGTACAAATAAAATAAAAAATTAATTAAAACGACTGGCTTTATCGTTTAGGAGTCTATCATTGAAAGTCAATATAGAAATAGACCTCGTTATCTCGTCCGACTCCGAGTGAAAAGAAAGAAGGTAGCTACAGCATAGATCCCATTAGAAACGAAGAGCTGAATCCTAACTGGGTGACGGTCGTGCTGCAGCGGCGTCGATATCAGAGGTCTGGTACAGCAGCTGTGGATTCTATCCGCGAAAATACTATAATAAAGCAACAAAAAATTGCCGAAGTGTGGTCACACCCAGCGAAACAACACTCTGAAAACAGAGATACTCGCAAACCGCAACTGCGGTATCCAGCCGGCCGCAGTGGCCGAGCGGTCTGCGACGCGCCAGTCAGAGTCTGCACGGCCGCTATGGTCGGGGCTTCGAATCCCCCCCCTCAGGAATGGATATTTGTGTCGTCTTTAGTATAAGGTAGTTCATAAGTAGTCTGTAAGCTTAGGGACTGATGACTCCACAGTTAAGTCCCTTAAGCTTAGGAAACATTTGAACAACTTTTTTTTTTTTTTTTTTTTTTTTTTTGTGGTGTTCAATTTGACAACAATACTATGTGTGCGAGAGTGGAGGCTACCGTTCTCGGCGACGGAGCCTCACCGAGTCCCCCTTCACCCAGCTCCCCTCATCTCCACAGTCCAGATCCCCCCAGCACACGGCCACGCCTTACTCGTCAAAGAGCCAATCTCATCGACCCGCTAATGGCCTTCCCAATCAGAATGCACGGCCGGGAGTTGCATACAACAAAAATGAGAAAAAGTAGCAACGACAGCCAATCGCGGAGTTTGCCGCCAGCGGCTCTTTAACCTCCTCCCAACACACACAGCTTTCTCACGCCAAGTCACATACGCCCGTGCAATACTAGGAAATTATTTGCGAATTATCACTAGTCGGCATCTTGGCGCCAATTGTTACTACTACTGGCGACACAGTCCTGCTGTGTCAGACAGATTTCACTTCGCAGAGACGCGAACTTGAAGCGTCCTGCCATTTGTTAAATCGTTAACTATGCTATCTGCTACTGACACTTTAGGGACGGAAAGAAAGCAGCGCGTCTGGCAACCATCAAATGTTTTTTCCTCTCCTGCTCGCACAGCCAAAGAAACACCGCGGCTCCAGACAGGCGCCGATCGCCCTAAACAGCTAACGCATTGTGTGAGCTCACACCGGAAACTGCAGGTAACCGGCGGTCAGTCGTATCGCCGTGCGAAACCGGTCAGCCCACCCCAATGCAGTAAAAGGATCCCTCGGGTGGCCAGATTTACCCGAAACCCTGATAGGAGCTGGCACCACACCGGATTCCTGTGACCTAGCCGACCGCCCAAGAGCCCTGACCCACGCTGCTCTACAACGCCGACTCGACAGTAAGGAAGGAATTTGAAATCAGAAGCACTACATCAAAAACAATAACTAAATAATCATCATATCATCATCATTGGCACGTAAGTCGCCCACGCGACGTCAAATCAAAAGACTTACACGAAGGCGGCCGATCAGTCCCGTAAGGGATCTCCCGGCCAGGAAAGCCATACTAAATAAACCAATACACCTGAATCCTAATGCAATTCTCCCAAACCTTAGCAGAATATAGAAGTCAGGGAACTTGTAAAAATAAGTTAATTTCATGCAACGAAAATCAAAATTAAGCAATTAAAATAATAAAGAGGCGCATGAAGCGAGAAATAAGAAAATTGAAAGACAAAAATGACCACCACCTTTCAGGTTTTGAAATCTGGTGCTACAGACGAATGTTGAAAATTAGGTGAGTAGGTCGCGTAACTAATGAGTTACTGAATAAAATTGGGGAGAAGAGAAATTTCTGGCATACCTTGGGGAAAAAAGAAGAAAAAAAAGGATCGATAGGTAGAATACGTTTTTAGACATTAAGGAATCGTGAGTTTAGCATCGGAGGAAAGTGCGGTGTAAAAATCACAGAGGGCGACCTGCAGACGACTACACTAAGCAGGTTAAAATGGTGTGTTGCTGTTCTTATGAGGAGATGAGGATGCTTGCTCAGGATAGAGTAGGGTGGAGTGTTGCATTAAACCAGTCTCTGAACTGAAGACAAAAACAACAGCAGAGTTTGTTCTGTGGTTTTTACTAAATTTCTTCTGAACTAATAAAAACCAATCTTTTGGCAATTAACTTCTATAGAACTTCTTGCCGTTTGTTACAAAGAGATCATAACACGCAATTTCCATTCCCTGTTGTTCCAAAATTTATATCTAAAATAACTAAAATATAACAGAAGATTTTTCCTTGTTAAATACTCATTACATACATAAAGTTGTTGACGTACCAATAGAGGAACGGCCTTTTCCTTGTTTCCTGTGTGTAATGTCTATAATAAATGGTTTGTTTGGGCATAAGTAAGAAACTAAGTTTAAAAGTATGCACTAGTGTTCAAAACTTCATAATGGAAATAACAGTGACTGGATTTCTCACTTCCAAATAACGTATTGCGATGAACGTTGACCAAACATACGAACAACACCAGTAGTAACAGTTAGAAAGATAATTGAAAGAAATTCAGAAAGACACCAACGGACGTGGCGCTTTCAATCAAACAAAAAAATTTTCAAATGTTTGTAAATCTATCGGACTCAGCTGCTTGGTTATTAGTGCGTAGCTTATAAACTACTTAAACTAAGGTATACTAACCTAAGGACAGCACAAACTCCCATGCCCGAGGGGGGACTCGGACACCCAATGGCTAATTCGCCGCGGCTTAATCGAACACAAACACTGATTTGTATTGATGTGTTCGACAGTAAAAACGACAGGCTATGGTTTTTGATAAGATGTGTAGTCACCACAGACATGAATGTATGCTCTTGATAAGCTTTATGTATCCTCATACTAAATATACCCACTACTAATGAATAACTTATTTAAATATAATGTAGCTTACACGTTAATCATAAGTGATATGTTTATTATTTTACTAGTAGACCATTACTGATCTTTTAGCGTGAAATAAATCATTTGCTGATGAATTAGATGTATGCAGAGTGCAGAAGACACACTCTGCAAGCAGTCTACACTGAAGAGCCGAAGAAACTGTGTAGGCATACCTAGGCAAACCCAACAATATGTAAACACTCAGAGGACGACGATGCGGTCGGCAGCACCTATATAAGGCAACAGGTTTCTGGCGCAGGCGTTACATCGGTTACTGCTGCTAAAGTGGCAGGCTATCTCGAATTAAAAGAGTTTGAAGGGGGTATTATTGTGCGCGCATGAGAGATTAGACACATCATCTCGGAGGTAGCGATGAGACAGGTATTTTCCCATACGACCATTTCACGAGTATACCACGAATGTAGGAAATTCGGTAAAATATCAAATCTTCGACATCACTGCAGCCTGAGAAAGATCCAGCAAAAACGGGACCAACGTCGACTGAAAATCGTTCAACGTGACAGAAGTGCAAAGCTTTCACCAATTTCTGCGGACTTATAAGCTGGTCCATCAACAAGTGTCAGCGTGCGAACCATTCAACGACACATGAACGATATTGGCATTCGAAGCCGAAGGCCCTCTGGTGTACCCCTTGCTGACTGCACGACAAGAATCTTTACGCTTTGCCTGGACACGTCGACACCAACACTGGACAGTTGATGACTTGGAACATGTTTTGTTTGATTGCAACTGTATCGAGCGGATGGACGTGTGTGGGTATGGACACAACCGCACGCTTTCATGGACCCTCCCTCAAGTTGGTGGATGCTCTGTAACGGTATGAGGTGTGTGCAGTAGAAGTGGTATAGGATAACTGATACGATTCTGAGAGGTGACACGTACGTACGCAACGTGATTGTCACCTGCATCCATTAATGTCCATTGTGCAGTACAACGGATTTGGGCAACTCCAGCAGGACAATGCGATACCCCACTAGTCCAGAATTGGTACAGAGTAGCTCTTCTGAATTTAAACACCTCCACAGTCCATCAAACTAACCAGACTTTAACATTATTGACCTTACCTTTTATGCCTTTCAAAGTGCAGTTCAGAAGGAATCTACTTCCCTCGTACTGTAACGAATTAATGGACAGCCGTTCAGGATGCATGGTGTCAGTTCCCTCTTGCACGACTTCGGACATTTATCGTGTCCATTATCACGACGTTCTGCGGCACTACTGCGTGCTGGCGGGGGCCTACACGATATTAGGCAGTGTTCAAATGTTTGTAAACAACTATGGTCATCAGTCCCTAAACTTATCAAACTGCTTAAACTAACTTACGCTGTGGACAACACACACATCCGTGCCCGAGGTGCGACTCGAACCGCCCAGTCCGTTCCATCACGCCTTACACCACGCGGCCATTCTGTGCAAAGCCACTGAGAAGTACTATGTTTACATAAATCCTACTTCGTCTAAGGCATATTACATTAATAATGAATAAGAAACTACTTCATAAGCAGCGTCCTACATCCACCATGACAGTCACGCGCAATGCACAGGGTGGTCATAAACTCTCAACCTGTTAGTAGAGAAATAATGAAAACTTTTTTTTGAATATGCATGCGTGCTTATTCCTCCTCTGTGTGCACATTTTCACGACACTTCGAAATGGCCTCCGCCTGTTTCGAAGTATTGCTACCGCTGTTCAAGAATGGACCTGAAATCATTCTGAAACACATTTGGTGTAACAGCCACAACAACATCGTGTTGCCATTGATTAGTGCCCTGAGATTTTTGAGGTGTCTTACTTGTGGTCTGTACACCATTGACTTTATGAATCTCTACGCAATGAATCCCAACGGTGTAAAATCAAGTGAATGCAAGGCCACAAACATTCTGACCCCTGCCATTGCTGTTGGTGAAACTTTTATTTAGGTACTCCGTGACAATGAAAGTAAAATGTGGCGGTGCTCCATCCTGTTGTCACACGTCATTGTGAACGACGCTGTCTTATTGAAGCTTCAGTTGCAGGAATTTCCCCAAGAAATAAAAGTTAAAGTTTTCTTTTGTTGTCGCTTCTGAGACGGGAACGACCCATTAATGTTAGCTTTTGTGAATTAAAGCAACACATTCACTTACAGTGCATCTCTTTGCCTTTCAGTGCTAGCATTAAGTGGATCGCTATTGTATATGGGGAGTTACGTTTGGTAAAGTATCAACGACGTGAATGTTGACTCCGCACTAATAAAAAATTAGTCCATGAGGTGTGTATCTTGAAGTTTTCCCGGCGTACTGATTGGTCCATGAGGTGTTCCTTGCATGGAGCATGACGAGATGCATAACCTGCGATGCCTAACCTGTGAACAACCTCAATGGTGTTACCCTTTTCTGTTTAGAATTAAGCGTAAAACATTCAAAATCGTTAAATTTGACTCATCTACCTCATTGCTTGAATGACGTGAACAGTCGGTTATTGTAGACCTACAGGAGGTCTTTCGAAATGTAATTGATCAGCAAAGCATTTCTCTAAAATTAACTGACATGTAACGCGATTTCTCATTTGTTTCGTCTTGGTTTGTGAAATTTCTCAGTGATCTCCTGTTGCGCATCTTATCACACAATTACTCATTAACAACAGCCACGCGTTGTTCTGTAGTAATCATCCCTATTGATTATTCGAAATCAAAGTGAAGATTTGAGTTCATAGAGGAGAATAGACATACATGCGTATTAAGTAACTGCATCGATTTTTACTTTCCAGTCGTGCAGGAAGTGCCGTGCGGTCTGGAGCGTCATATTACGGATCGCGCGGCCGCTCGTTTTGGGGTTGGGGACCTTCCTGGGGTATGTGTGTTGTCCTTAGTATTATTTAATTTAGGTAGTTTGTAGATCTAGGGACCGATGACCAGAGTAGTCAGAATAATTTTTTAAAATTTATTTTGTATTTTATTTATTTATTTATTTATTTTACTTACAAAGTGTATTTCGCACTTGACTGCCATCATAAACGTGAAACATAATTAATGTAAGCTCCTGTTCTGACTTAAACCGTAGGTAGCTCTAACACGCCTTCTTAGCTTAGATTGACATGAAAAACAATTTTAGCCCTCCCTTCTATAAGAAGTTCAACTATTCTTAGGATCTGTACTAACATTTAGGTACTTACTTAATGAACAATAAGCTTAAATTTACAATAACATATATGACGTAATCATCACATTTTACACACAATTTATACCTCAACACGCTACTGTAATTTTGTTAAAGTTCGAATGAGTGGAAAATCATTAACGTAAATACCTATTGTGTCTTAAGCTTAGTTTTCTACGTAGAAGGAAAAAATTATCGTTATTGGCGAGGACTGCCTTCTACCTCTGCTTCTTAGAAACTTGTAGAAGATAAATCGTAGTATGTGAGAAAAATGAAACGAATTTCATGGAGATCAATACGTCCTTGCAACAGTCATTCATATGCCTGCATTTCACAATTTGCATCTGTTTTTTAATCGTTGAAATAGCTAGAGAGTAATTTTAGAGACCTAGGCATTACTTTTACGGTATCATTACGGTATTCGACATGAACACTGCATTTTCTTATATACATTGTAGATTTTGAAATACTACCGTGATACTTGGTCAGCACCATGCCCTGGTCGAATAGCATTGTATATTGAACATTTTCTCAACTGTGGCACAAATTTCTAACTACAGCCGTCTCTACAGAGCTGGAATCTCTTGAAGATAGTAATGAGCGCATTTGAGACTTTAATGTTACACGGATGTTACAGCGCCAGATCGTTAGCTGGGTGTACGCGCTTGTAGGGAGCGTTGGCTGCCCGTATGTCAGCTGCAGACCAGGCGTGGTATCGCGCGGCTGCCGACCACGGCCGCCTGCGTCGCTCACTGCCCACACTACGCTGTCACCGCCTGGCTGCAGAAGCCAGTTTCTTCTTGGCTCTCGCACCTTCACTTGCCTTCTGACGTAGAACAGGAGTCGCTGTTTTGTTGGGTAGCTTGCTTTCGGCTATTTAATCAGTTTCAAAATGTTCAAATGTTTGTAAATCTTAGGGACTTTACTTTATCGTGTCCGGACTATTTAAAGGATTTCGGCCCAGTACTGGGCTACGTCTATTCCATTAGAATTCGCGAGCCACAAGTCTTCGAGGGTACACCGGTGTGGACATTTTTCACATGTAAGAAGGTGTTCCATATTTTGACTTACATCAGTTTGGTCGATTATACCCCACTTAAGCATATTTACTTTTACTGGGGCGACCCCCGTTCTGAGCCTATTCAAGATTCTCCAGGTTTTAAAATTTAGGTTTTGGCCGGCCCACTGAACCTGGGGGAGAGGGAAATTTTCACGCGGTTCGTCCTGGACGGTTACAAGGAAACTTCTCCTAGACTTCAGTCGTGTCTCTGGTGGTCGAGCTCTGTATAGGACATGCCGCTCATCTGCGAGTTGTTTTATTTTCTCTTCATGTTCTAAAGCGTTTCTACGAGCTGTGGGATCTGCAAAACCAGCTGCCTTGTACAAGAGTCTGACCGGCGTTGGTTTCATGCACCATGTCTCTATCCTGCAGGTCTCATTGAGGGCCACATGTGAGCGCATCTATTCCATACAAGGCACGCGTACTCAGCCGTTGAGAAACATAGCGCCTGTGCCGTTGTTCGTAGCACACCAGGACATGCACCCCATTTGCTACCCGTTAGCTTTCTAAGTATATTATTTCTCGTCGTTATTTTCTGTCTCGTTTTGATGCAGTGCTGTTTATAAGTTAGAGACCGATCCAGAATCACGCCAAGATATTTAGGGTGGTCTGTGCGTTCCACGTAATTTGGAGTTTCCGTTTGGCGTCTTTCGTGCGAAGGTGGAAAGCACAGACCTGAGTTTTGGAAGGGTTGGGTCTTAAGGAATTTTGATTATAGTACACAGTCACTGATTTTAAGGAATTTTCAAGTTTTTCCTCCACTTCTTAGGGACCAAACTGTTTAGGTTATCCGTCTCTAGACTTAAAGAGTACATAAACTAACTTACGCTATGGACAACAAACACACACACACACACACACCCCATTGCCCGAGGGAGGTCTCGAACCTCCGATGGGAGCGGCCGCGCAGTCCGTAGCATGGCGACTTAGACCGCGGGGCCTGTCCCGCACGAATTACTCGGAGAATTTTGTTTGTGAATATGGCTATTTTTCTTATTTGTTTTTCGTTATTACTGTAATGTGTAAAAACTGCGTAAGTCAAAACAATATTCGCAGCCATCCATGATGTCTTCCTTCACTCCATGAAGTGTCACATATAGGCCTTACTTCAATGATGCCGGCCGCGGTGGCCGAGGGGACTAAGGCGCTCTAGTCACGGTCTGCACGGCCACTACGGTCGGGGGTTCGAATCCCCACTCGGGCATGGATATTTGTGCCGTCCTAGTTCGTAAGTAGTTCATCAGTAGTTTGTAAGTTTAGGGATTGATGACCCCGTAGTTAAGTCCCATAGACTATACAAACATTTGATTTGACACTTCAATGATAATTCATGCACCTCAATGAACAACTTATAAAAAAGTAATACATCTAGATCGATACTCTGCAAATCACATTTAAGGGCCTGGCAGAGGGTTCATTAACCACTTTCATAACTTTTCTCTACCGATCCATTCTCTAATAGCGCGCGGAAAGAAAGAACACCCAAATCGTTCCGTTTTCGATCTGATTTCTCTTATTTTATTGGGATGGTCATGTCTCCCTAAGTAGGTGGGTGCTAGCAAAATATTTTCACATTCAAAAGTAAAAGTCGGTGATTGAAACTTCGCAAACAGATCACGCCGCAATGAATAACGTCTTTCTTTTAATGATTTCCACCCCAATTCGTACAATATTTCCGTGACGCTTTCCCCCCGTAACGTGATCAAACAAACCGAGCTGCCCTTCTCTGAACCTTCTCAATGTCTTCCGTCAGTCCCACCTGGTGAGGATCCCACAAGGGTCAACAGAAGAGGACGCACAAGTGTAACGTAGGCAGTTTCTTTGGTGGAGCTGGTGCATCTTCGAAGCGTTCTGCCAATGAAACGTAACCTTTGGTTCGCCTTTCCCACAATATTTTATATTTGTTCTCTCCAGTCTACGTTGTTCGTAATTGTAACTCTTAGGTATTTGGTAGAGCTTACGACCTTAAGGTTTGACTAATTTATCGCGTAATTGAAGTTCAGCGGATTTCTTTTAGTGGTCATGTGTATTACTTCACACTTTTCCTTATTTAGTGTCAATTGCCAATTTTCGCACCATTTGGAAATTTGGTTTAAATCGTTTTGCAGTTGCTTTTGATCCTCTGTTGACTTCACTGACAGATAAACGTCAGCATCATCCGCGAACAGTCTAAGGGAGCTATTCAGATTGTCTCCTAAATCGTTTATAAACACAAGGAAGAGTAGGGGACCTATAACGCTGCCTAAAACATAAAGCTCTAAGGGAGAGCTTTTATGTCTTTCATTCTGCCTTTTCAACTGCTACTGAAGTAGTGCTTTTGTCACCCAATACGTTTCGTTTTATTGAAGTCAGTGACCTGTAACCAAAGACATTTATAATTTGACTAAATTTTTGCTCTTCGCTGACACCGGGGAATGCTTTCGTAGCAAGGTTTTGATTAATTCCTCCACTTGACAAGTTTGATTCTGGTTTAATACTAGACTCTATTCCGGAACTATGCATTTTAGTTTAAAAATACTGACTGTAGTAATGCTTGTGTTTATAAGTATCGTCCTGCTTAAACACCGGTTGCAGTGAAGTACACTGTAATGTGTTAGGACATAAGAGTACCTCTTCGTCCAAAGCAGAGTGGGATTAAACCATAATCGAAGAATCAAGACTAAAACGTGCAAGTAGCCACGTTGCCTAATGTGGGAGAAAAACTAAGCAAGACATAATGGAAATGAAGATGAAAATCTTCTGTTACAAGCGATCTTTTATGTAAAAAACAAATGAAATACCTTTCACTCGACTCCAATGACGATATTTTGCTTCAATATAAAAAAACTAATTTGGTGACAGCAACTCACATTTCGTTATAGTTGCAAGAACAGAATAAAGATATCCTCCATAACTGTAAAACAAATACGGTCAAATGGCTACAGAAATGCAGTAATTACGATTGATTTTTGCCAGGAGACTTCACTCTGTGTATTGTGCAAATTCTGACTACCATCATTTTCGCCTCCTTCTCTCCAGCTTCATGTGAAACATTACTAATGAAAAAATTGCGACGAGAGCGCTACTGGTAATTATCGACTGGGTACAAAAGTGACAGGTTCTGCTGCAGGGAAAAAATTAATTTGTTAATCCAAAAGAGAACAGCATATCACCAGCACTGTAATGAAAAAATAAAAGATATTTTCTAACATTTTACAGTGAAGTACTTGTAGGTTGCTTGGTGCTATGGTTCGAGAATTGGCCATCCCTCTCGCCCTCAAGACGTGTTGACATGTTTTGCTGGGAACATTCTTTTATTTTATTCTTTGTGAATCAGGTTACGTTACGCCTCGATCTTTTTAATACTCTCTGAAAACGTGCAGAACATGTGTTAGTACAGATTAGCAGTGAACACTAACTTCTTTATAACTGAAACACTTTATGTAGGTAGAAGGAATGCTAACAGACCGTCACAGATCAAAGTAGCAGACGTAGATCGTTCCTACCGAACAACAGGACCAGTCGACGGCAGTATTGTGAACACCAAGAAGCCTGTTGGGGTTCCTAACTTCCATCAACCTTACAGTTCCAATGCTCTCCGGCGCGGACGGCAAAAATGTAACGGTCCAGGCGTACTATTACGCGGAAAAATTTTCTCTTCATGTATGTGGCTCTTGAGTTTCTCAGAACGTGGACAGACAACAATCTCCACAGTTCAATAATCATCTGTGGAGTTCACACACTTCTTTCCTCGCTTACCGCTCGTAAGTACTTTGTCCACTGCTTCTCCTCTGTCTTGACAGAATGGTGTACAAACACCATTCCCCAAAAATTTTCTTGTGCAAGAAGAAACAAATTCATGATACACTAATTCAAATATGGGCGTATAACATAGCTTACTGGTCCCAAACATACTTCCTGTCGTATGTGTCCGTTCGACAGTGCGTGCAACTGTGCGCCATCTCGACTTCACCCGTAAACTTCAGCAATAAAAATGTCCCTTTCGTGTTCGATAGCAACAAGGAGACACAGCTGACCGTGCAACAACTCACATTATACGCTCATCATTTCTCATTTCATATAATTACATGAGCAGCTACAGATACCTTATCCAGGAGAAACACCACAAATTAGAACAAAAAATATCATTGCACTACATGATACTATACAATGCCCAAAAGTAACTGCAAAATGTCCGAGGTTTGCTTACAATAGTCGCATTGTCCAAACCACTAATATTATGAGCAGTGGTTATGTATACGATTCTACGATCTTCACGGATTACTCCAGAATTGGAGGCAAGGCAGCGGCGCCAACGGCGGGCCCGTTTACAGCAGTGGTTCGCAGACGGTGGGGCGCGATCCCCGAGAGGGGCATAAGGGGGGCTTGGCTGTATGAATGGTACCAAAGCATTAAGTTATTAAAAATGACCTATTTAATCAAGGCAATTGGGGTAGTATTCACGACTAACTATCTACTGGTTACCCATTATATCCTATGTAATCTGAGATTCATTATCGCCTTAGACCATAAGCCTGATTGAAAGTACAGCAACTGATTGTAGCCAATCCAACCGCTGGAATTCATAGTGAACCGGTACGAGTACGGTAGTGTCCTGAAACTTGCCCTATCGTCACACATTGGCTTGAATGGGAAAATTTCGTGCCAGTTGTATTCTGTATACGATGCCTCACAGCTGCAACGATGTACTAGTTGCTGCCAGTAATGGCATTGCTTCTATGACTTTGGTGGACGAATCTTGGTTGGAGCGAGTGAGTTCGGCCAATATCGGTGAAACTAGAAGTTTAGTCGTGTGTACTTTTCACGTGAAAGCGAACTGTCGATAAACCCACAGATGGGTACACTTCCTATGGAAGGGAACTGGTGTCCGTCGAGCAACCTTTTGGATTAAAGCTTGTGCCAAAGTGATGTATATATAAAGCTGAAACTAAATTTTGATACCGCGTATTTTTATTGCGTTTCGCTTCATTGTGCAAATTTGCTCCTCCGGCAGTTCATGTTACGATATTATCATACTGCATTACAATCGGTCCTCTAGCAATGAATCTTCACGAATCTATGTTACAACCGTGCGGTATTTACACTATAGCGTCTCGTGGATACGAGGGAGCACGCACCACCTGTGTATTGGCAGTGCCGAGAAAGAAATTAATACATACGCATTTCCCATTTTACGACCAAACATCCTCACCAGATCCTAAATTCCCTTTTAACCTCCCCCCCCCCTTTTTTCACTCTGCAAGACAATGAGATAATCGGTCGCTGTTTTAGGAATTGCTGTAGGTAATACAGTACTATTATTGTGGAAAGGAAAGCGAAGTTCCAATTTTTGGCAGTAGGAGGACATGGCAAACAAAAGTTTCAGAACCAATGGTAAAGAACTTAGTAACCTGTGAATGGTTCCCGTCATTGTTGACTCGAGCGGTTTTGCGGCTGACCTTGCCGCGGTGTGTGTGTTCGCACGTCGACAATTTGACCTCCTTGTTCCTCCAGATTCCTACCTTGCTCCTCTGCGTTTCTACGATTGAGGACATCATTGTTGTTCCGCCAGTTTCTTCTGTTGTTTTGGTTGTGATCATAGAACTGTCTTGTCCTTCAGCGGAACCTGTCATCTCTACGTTCATTATATACCCTCTGAGGCATTCCTCCATTCTGTTCGTACTTACGATTCGAGTTGCCATACCCGAAGTCACGATTTATATTCTCCAATCCCTGAAGTAGGCTCTTAAAGACTTCTCATTTTCTCCGCAACGCCCTACCAGTGTCTGCTTATACTAATTAGGCAGTTTACTATAACAGAAGCGTATGACATCTTTTGGCAGGAAGAGTGTGTCCAGAAACTGACTCATCAGAGACATTCTTTGGAAAAATTTCACGGCGCTACGGATTCTTGAGTTCACAAAATTCTTTCCAATTATAATGACATCTTTCACTCTTGCTTTTGAATCCTCCGACCAACACGTCGTGAGCAAGTTCTCACGAAACTCGCGGTATGATAATCAACTTAGTGCTACATTATGCATTTTCGTGCAGCCTCGTCTCCCCGGTACCTATATACGTAGTCTTGCTGTGCCCATACGGAGACTTGGTGGTATGACAAAATTGTTTATCCTTCGTATGAATAACAGCGCTATTCTCTTTAAACTTTTGAAATTTTCGCAGTTTCAGGAAGTCATGGTGGTCGAAATTTCCTACTTCTGACGACCTCGCGTTTTCGTGACTCGCCGAGTGCGTCCAAGGGCAAGGTCCACCCAGTGAACATAATTGTGCAATGTTTCTAGTGATGGTGGGCGTGTGCGATAACACCCTACCGTCACTTCGAGTACTGATGGAGTTGTTTTTCTCGCGCCAGCACCCACTTCCGCGTTCAGTACCCGGAAAATCGTGTTTTCCTAACTTCCGAGTGCCAGAAAAATCGACTATTCATGTCTTTTCCGGGCTTTCTTGCTGTTCTCTTGCATCTCCTTAAATTGCAAAAGTTTGCGCATCTGCTCTGTTTCGGCAGTCGTTACCGGCGATGTTCCGTCTGTATTGAGTGCGTTGTTCTGTACCATTTCCGTAAGCCGCGGTGGAGTGGCCGAGCGGTCTAAGGCGCCTTGCTGCGGAGCGCGCGGTTTTCCGTAGTCGGAGGTTCGAGTTCTCCCTCGGGTATGAGTGTGTCTGTTGTCCTTACGTTAGTTTACCTTGTTTAAGTAGTTTGTAAGCCTAGCGACTGATGATCAAAGAAGTTAACTCCCATAGATTTACAAATATTGGAACATTTCATTTCTATAATCTTCATTTTTTCCGGGGGAATGATTTCAGTAATGGTTTCTAACGCATAAATACGCCTTTTAGTTTTCTTCGATCATGCTCCATAAATGGTTCTGGCACTACGTGACCTTCTCATTGAACTTAGTTTGCTCCGTTTAGAAAGACACATTTGTTTCTTGGTCCTCCTTACAATTCTTAGCGTACTTGATTGGTTCCTCATTTAGTGCCTTAGTTGTTTCTTCGCATTTAGCCTCAATATTCTTAACAAGCTCTACTATACTGTTAAAGCATATCTTTTATTTTCTTTCGTATTTGGATAGATGTCGTGCTAATTTTCTTTCCAGTTCTGATAGGTGTGCCCCTAATTTGCACTCTGATTTCCTTTCCAACTCAGGCATTTGCTGCCTGATACGTTCCTCACTTTGTCACGGCTGAAAGGAGTACATTCATTAAGCTGTCTACGTCAGCAGCGACATTCACTCTTGGCCCTGCACTCACACCCGGCTGTGGTGACTGCGTTTCTGAAATTTATTACTAATAGTTTCATCCGCCCTTCCTGTCGTCTGATCATGTGTCTGAATTGTACCCAGTGGGGTATCCTTTGCATCATTACTTTCGTGTCCTACCATTTGATCTGCGTCTGTCTGCATGTCTATCAACTCCCCATTACCGCTTGAACTGTCTCCATTCTGCCTAATTTCCTAGTTTGATTTCTAGTTCTCATATGTTAATTACTACCACTCCTCTAGCCTCTATCTATGACGTGTGGTGGAGAGAACCACTCACGCCGCATTAATTAGCAACGCTGAAATTTTTGCAAGTAAAAAAATTTACATAACCCACTGGGTAAAGGGTAATTTAAATTGATTAGTGCGTTGTAATGTAATTAAACATAATATATTTTCCTGTATTTTCCCTATCTGCTTTGTAACTGGTTTATGAATGCTCAGTTAAAATGTTCAAATGTTTGTAGAACTTATGGGACTTAACTACGGGGTCATCAGTCCCTAAGCTTACAAACTACTTATGAACTAGCTAAGACTAAGGACGGCACAAATATCCATGCCCGAGGGGGGATTCGAACCCCCGACCGTAGTGGCCGTGCAGACCGTTACTGGAGCGCCTCAGTTCCCTCGGCCACCGCGGCCGGCAATGCTCAGTTAAGCACATAATCTACGCTACTACTTAAAATCCCTGACTACGATCAAAAGACACATATAAGTCACCGCCCCCCCCCCCCAAAAAAAAAAACTGAAAGGGTTGCACAATATACCGTTTATGGCGAAACTTTGCGTTCTCTCAAATTACAGAGTCGTCCTTTTATGCAAGGAGACGGTGCGAGTAGTAATATAACTTCGCTCCTCATAGGTTCCTCACGTAAGTTAAATTTTTAAATAAGATAAACGTGTTTGCCTCGGATCAGACAAGGCGATTAATTACCCCCATGAAGCCAGTAAGTTAACTGAAGTTAATCATCTGTCGCGCAAGTAGGATAACGTAAGAAATTCTACTACCGAAATATAATGATCAGGGAGGCCTCGTCTAGTGATTATGATTAAGAGACATGAGCATAGCATATGTAAAAAACAAAAACTCCAGTATAAACAACCTCGTCTGTAAATACCATTTACTACTAACACTTTTAAATACTTTCATTTGGCATACGATAAGGTACATGAATCACTGGAACACATGTAAAAGGTTGCTATCGGCGGAATCACCAGATACCCTGCGGCTGAATTACTATCTTTAAATATTGAACGGTACACATTATTCAACCTGCTTACAAGAGAAGAAACATCAACAATAAAATAGTGTACCATGAATTTGAAGTAAATACGGATTGCATAACAGATTGCGAAATGTTCTACGGAATCCTATCAAGCAGGTTGTGAAGTCTGAACTCTGTAAGTAGCATCAGCCATAAACGATTCATGTGTGGTTACAAATAAACCGAATACAATACACATCCTAAAGCAGATAAAATTATGTAGGGTTGGCGAAGGTTTACTGCATCAAATACAAAGATTGCATTTGAACTAGTACTGCTGCTACAGTCAAAATAGCGATGGCCATTATGAATGAGACTAGTCATCAGTACAAAAATAAAAACGAAATAGACAATTGTCAATGCTGTTAATGAGAAATTGGAAAGTAACAAAGCCACAGTCTTTAAAGCATGTAAATGCAACGCAGCAATTGTCCTTATGAAAAGGACTGCATTTGTAAAGGCGAACAGTTTTTTAACGAAAATGGTATTGACAATATCGATAAGAGGCCTATCAGTAAATTTAACAGTGAAATAAGAAAGAAAATTCATTACTCTTGTTTTTTGTTAAACAAAAAACCAAACGAACATAAAAAATTATGTCATTCGAACTACCTTAATTAAGATCACAAATTAAAACCCATACATGTGATAAATATATGAGGCTACCTGTTGCCGGATGGCATGCTCCAAATGCCAAACTAAATAGATTCATAAATAAGAAACTGAAAGAATCTTATGTGTTTGAAGAATCATCTAATATTAAGAATAGTGTGAAGCTAGCAATTTTTTAAAAGAACGTAGATGTATCTTATAACTCCATCTTAATATCCTTTGATATCAATAATCTGTATACCAATGTCTCCATAGCAGGAACACTGGATATTCTTAGAGCGAACCTGAATAAACACTAAAATATATTATTGGCTGAAACCATTGAGTTACTGGAACTTTGAGAATTGTCTCTCTCCTTTAATTATTTCCAGTTCAATGATAAATATGACTTTCAAGAGAAAGGTTTGGCTATGGGAAATTGCCTTGCGGGAACGTTGGAAGATATTTTTGTTGATGATCTCCAAGGAAAATTCTTTTATAAACACCATGTGTATAGAGACAACACAATATATTTTAAAAGCTATGTAGACGATATCATACCTTTGATCAAAGGCAGTAAAGATGTCATAAGTGCTTATTTACAAGAACTCAATAACATACAATTCACGAGTGAATTGAAAGTTAACCATGAACTAAGCTTGTTAGATTAGACTATTGATATGTCTTCTGGTAAACACTCGTTTCAGATTTTCAGGAAGTCATCTATCAAAATATGCTCATTAACTCTAACTCTTGCCATTCACGTAGATACAAGAAGGCTTATTTTCTTTCTATGGTCCACAGGATACTTAATTTCTCCCTAGATAAACAAGCAATTGAACAAAACCTCTCAACACTGAAAAATATTGCTAACAGCAATAGGTATGAGCCATCCTCACACAGGAAAGTTAAAAAGAATAGGAATAAAGACAAAACACCACTACAGTTAATTATAAATTTGTACCAATGACATATAATGGCAGAGTGCCTGATAAGTCAGAGAGAAACTTCAGAAAAAGTAATGTCAGTGTGACTTTCAGCACTGTTATTAAGTGACAGTTTAAACTCTACCACAATGTTGGTTCAAGAAATATTAAATACAACAAATCAGGCGTTTATAAGTAACAAGGAGGAGGATGTGATGACGTCTACATAAGACAAACAGGTAGATTCTTTTCTACAAGATTCAGGGAACACACAGGTGATCACAATAAGACCACGTTTGGCGTACATTTAAAATCGTCCAAGCATACAGTCTGACATGAATCGTAACATGAAAAATTTTGCACCGGACACCAATAGGTAAAAAACTGAATATATTTGAAAATATAGACATACATAAAAGTTGGAAACATCATAGTAAGTCCATTCTGAAAAACCAGTTAGAATCATCCCACAACTTTTTCAATGTTTATGAAGATTTATTATGAGAGGAAATACTTAAATTCCTGTAAATAACAAAACCAAAATTGTTATTGTAATATTGTGTTATTCCAAATGTCCAAGGAAGTAATTATGTTGGACTCCTAGTACCTAATTGAGCTTAACAAACGGCAAACACTATCTCGATTTATTTAGTGAAAAACTGTATCAAATTAGTCTGTTTGATGTAAATGGTATGTATATGTTGTTGTTGTGTTCGTTAGCCTGGAGATTGGTTTGATACAGGTCTCCATCCTACTCTATCCTGAGCAAGCCTGTTCATCTCCTCTTAAGAACTACAACACACTTCCATCTGAATATGCCTGCTATATTCGTCTCTTGAACTCCCTCTGCGACTTTTCCCTCACACACTTCCCTCAAATGCTAAATTTACGATTCCTTGGTGTCTAAGAATGTGTCTTACCAATTGATCCCTTCTTTTAGTCAAGGTATACTAAACATTCATTTTCTCCCTAATTCTAGTCAGCACCTCTTCATTAGTTACACTATCTACCCACCTAATCTTAAGCATTCTTCTGCAGCACCACATTTCGAAAGCCTCTATCATCCTCCTGTCTAAACTATTTATCGTCCAAGTTTCACTCCTGTACAAAGCAACACTCCACACAAATGCCTTCAGAAAGACTTTCTCACACACAAATTTATATATGACGTTAGCAAATTTCACTTTTTCAAAAACGTTGTTCTTCCTATTGCCATTCTACATTTTCTATCCTCTGTACTGCGACCATAATTTGTTAGGTTACTGCCCAAGTAACAAAATTCATCTACGACCTTTATAGTTTCGTTACCTTCAGCATCGCCCGATTTTCTGACTGCACTCCATTACCCGTGTTTTGCTCTTGTTAATGTTCATCTTATATAATTCTTTCAACACGTAGTCCATTTCGTTTAATTGCAATTCCAGGTCCTTTGCTGTCTCTGACAGAATTACAGTCTCATCAGCAAAACGCATTGTTTTTATTTCTTCACCCTGAACTCTATTTCCTCCTCCAAATTTCACTCTGCTTTACTTCACAACTTGCTCAATGTACAAATAGAATAACATTGGAGAAAGGCTACAACCTGTCTCACTCCCGAACCATTGCGTCCGTTTCATGCCCTTCAACTCTAACAAGAACTATTTGGTTAATGTACAAGTTGTAAATAACTTTCATCCCTATATTCTACCCCTGCTGATTTCAGAATTTTTAAAGAGTGTATTCCAATCAACATTGTGAAAAGCTTTCTCCAAATCTACAAGAGGTAGACATGTAGGTTTGCCCTTTCTTAATCTATCATCTAACATAATTCATGAGGTGAGTATTGCCTCCCGTGTTCCTACATTTTACCTCAATCCGAACTAATCTTGAGGTCAGCGTCTATCAACCATTCCAAACTTCTGTAAATAATTCGTGTTACATTTTTGCAGCCATGACTTATTAAATTGATGGATTTGTATTTTTCACACCCGTCTGAACCTGCTTTCTTTGGAATGGGGAATACTGCATTTTTCTTAATGTCTGAGTGTATTTCGCCTGCTTCCTTTATTGCATTTTTATATCTTCTCCTTCCATCAATTGAATTTATTATTTCCTGTGATATCAAAGAATTTTTTTTTTCTTTTGTAGGACTTGCTTTACTACCTATTTGGTCCTCTGCTGCCTTGACTATTTCATCTCTTAAAGGTGCCCATTCCTCTTCTACTGTTTTATTTTCCCCCTTTTCTCCCTCTCTGTCTCTGTTTCTCTGTCTTTCTCTCTCTCTCTCTCTCTCTCTCTCTCTCTCTCTCTCTCTATATATATATATATATATATATATATATATATATAGGGTGTTTTCACCCCATATATCTCTGGAACTACAAAAGATATTGAAAAACGACTGTCACAGTCATGAACATACGGCAGGGGCTTATGAAAGTATGTACTATGAGACTGTCTAAAAGGCAAATTAATATTATTTTCAACACTAACTTACGTTTTTTTAAATGGATACCCTGTATTATTTCTTCAGTAATCAATAGTATGAAAAATCAAAAATATCATGGCGTTGGTTGCATCGCAATGCGTCTGTTACACCCGGAGAAACTGCGAAGCGAAGTTGACGTTTGAAACACGTGAGGCGTGAAGCTAGCGCGTGTTCAACACTCAAGCGAGACTTGCGGTTGAGTATAGGACACGCGCTAGCAGCGCGCCTGATGTGTTTCAATCATCAACTTCGCTTCGCAGTTTCTCCGGATGTAACTGACGCATTGCGATGCAACCAACGCCATCCTTTCAACTTTCCAGGGAGTATTTTGGTCGCGGTGGAGTGTCGGAGCGGTCTAAGGCGCCTCGCTGCGGAGCGCGCGGTTGCTCGCCGTCGGAGGTTCGAGTCCTCCCTGGGGCATGGGTGAGTGTGTTTGTCCTTAGGTTTGTTTACCTTAGTTTAAGTAGTTTGTAAGATTTACAAACATTTGAACAATTTAATTTTTGGAGTATTTTGATGGCTGAAGTAGAACTATTTCAAGCAGATGATGAAAGTAGAAATTTCAGTGGCGCAAGTAGTAGTCATGAAAACAATAATTTAGAGGAAAGTAAAGCTATTACAAATTATAGCGAAAAACGATGTCTGTAAAAGTGGCAAACTCAGTGTTTTTTCTACTGTGTGGCCGGAATTATTATTTGCCAAACAGGAGCTGTCTCCTTAGGAATCATTTTCATGCTTTTTTTGACAACGACGTGCTACAGCTTCTAGTGGAGAAGAGTAACGGATACGTTGCGAGAACGTAAACATTGAAGATATGAAGTGTTTGATAGGCATCTTGCTTCTATGTCGTTATGCTTCAGTTCCGAGACGAAAACTACGGTGGGAAAAAAAAGTAAAGATACTTTCAGTGGAGGTGTTGCAAGAGCACTTTAAAGAAATTTGAATTTATCTTATCCAACCTCCATTCCTATGATACTGACGCTCTTGATCCAGATGATAGTTTTCCAAAGGTGCGCTCTCTTTTCCAAACTCTAAATGACTTGATTCAAGATTTTGCTCCACACCATGAAAATCACGGTGTTGATGAGGCAATGGTACCGTATTCCGTATTTCGGACGTCATGGAAGGAAACAGTTTATAAGGGGCAAACCAATTAGGTATGGATACAAATTGTGGGCAAGTGCCACTTCAAGTGTTAGTTTTTATAGATGGAACCTTATCAAGGATCAAAAACTAAAATTTTAGACAAATACAAATTGTTCAAACTAGGACCATCCATTGTTCTGCAGCATTCTGATATACTCAGAGAATAGATTGGTACCTTTCCTTTCCACTAGTTTCTTGACTACTTTTTCTATGTACCATTTCTAGAAGAATTGAAGAACCGAAAGTTACGAGAAACAGGAACTATAATGGAAAACAGATTATCAAAGTGTCACCTTATGCTAAAAAATAAAATGAAAAATAAGCCCCGGGGATTCTACCAATTTGAAGTGACAGAGGATTCATCCATTGTGATAACAAAGTGGAATGACAACAGCATTGTGTATGTTGCTTCAAATGCAGCTCCAGTTGAACCATTGCATGTGGTGACAAGATACTCCAGGAAAGAACACAGCCACATAAAGTCCATGTATATAACAAGAGTATGGGTCGAGTGGACCGCTGTGATGGAAATATAAGTCTTTATCGTGTCTCCATTCATGGTAAACAGTGGTACATGCCATTAATAACCCATTGCATCGATTTTGCTATACAAAACGCCTGGCAGTTACATCATTCTGTCACAGAGTTGCAATGGCTCTATTGTAAAGCACTTGATCCAAAGGTTGCAATAGAAAACGAATTAGACCATATAGCTTGGAAAATAATGATTCAAGATAAGCCAGAATTGACCACACCATAACATGCTAACAGAAACAAACAAGATGTCGTCTTTGTCATAATGTTTCTATTAAATTCCAGAAGTGTAATGTTACTCTTCATGTAACATGTTTTGTGACTTAGCGCACAAAAGACTAAAGAACTGTTTTACAGAAAAACTAATGAAATATATGCCTGTGTTCCTATTGTCTTTTTGAAAGGACACCTGTATTTGACCAAATAGTACAAAATAAATACAAAACTCTATTAAATTGTTGTCTAAAATTCCATTAGTCGCACTTAACCAAATATAGAATTTTTTTTCTTTTAGGCGGAACTGGGTTAATTCTTATGTGCACGGGAAAGGACACTGGTAATGAAGCAGAGTGAAGCCAAGAAAAGGAAACTCGAATATATGGCTGATGCAACTGCCGTAGCAAATGTACAGCCTAGGCTTATATATGACTTTCAGCAGCGGATGTGGAGAAATCTGGCTACGGCTGGGACCTAAAGAACATTTGCTTTTACAGTGAACAGCAAGAGAGATTAGTCATCCAACGGAGTACTCACTGGAATTTATGTAAAAGAGGATCAATTATATATTAAATGGTAAACGAAAACTGTGTGTATAAAGATGCACTCTCATTTCAATCTGCTTAAAAGAAACGGATACATCGATTTGAAATGTGGAGAACTTGATATTTTCCATCTAGTAACTAGAAACCATTTGCGGAGGTAAGTAAACTAACGCAGTAGCAACATTTAATGAGCACTGGTTTGCCAAAGTTGTAAACCATGAGTTCTATACGGAAATAACACAGGATTGTGTATCAGAGGTCTTGTTAGCGTACACGCAGGATGATGTGGAGTGCTATAACAATTACACCCTGCAAGAAATAAGGGGAAAAGAAAAGTAGCCGAATGCTTTCGTGTAGAACCATTTTCGGGAGGCGCAGAACTGGTTTTCAAAGCAATTAAAAAGATGGATTACAGGAAGAAATGTGATATGTATGTGAGTTCAACAACGTAACTTATTTGAACCTGTCGAATTACTTCTGGAAAGGGAAATAGGAGATTCTGAAATTTATCTTAGATACAAGTTGAAAATTAAAGCAGATACTATTGAAGTTACACGAAAACAAAGATAGAGAAATAGTTATTTTCTGAGTCTAAATGTATATTTAAGGATTTATTTTCTGTATGTAAGTGTGTGTACAAATGTATTATAAGATTTTCTACAGTAATATGTCTGCGCTTATTTACAACCATACTCTGAGAACTTACACATTTACTGTGATTTATCTGCTTATATTTAAAATAGAATGGCGACTCATTCACCAGCAATTTTAAATGTAAGATTCTATACAGAAATTATGCAGGTGTATGGAGTAAAATAGCTATAATAGTTGTGTTATGCAGAATATAAGTGGTAAAATTAAAATCCCATATCTCGTGGTTTGGAAGAATCTCAGGAAGGAAGCTATTTCCTTTGTTATGAACCAATGGTTCGAAAACTTCGGCATTCAAAAAACACATCACACATGGTTCTAAATGTGCTTGCGTTGCAGAACGATACTGACCCATCCCTTGTATTCTATTTACTTGTGGGGAGGGCTGGAGGTGGGGACCTCTGACGCAAGCCTTTTGTTCCCAGAATATTGACGAAAGGGCTACCAATTCTGGTATTGTGAATAATACTCTGAATTCCTAGAATGAATGTGATAGAATGCAGGGAGCAAGGAGGCACGCCCCTCCCATCCTCTACATGACGTGACTTAAAGCACTGAGCATAGCGTAATTCCTGGGAGGATGACGTCAGCATTAGAGGCACGACCTCTGCGCAGGGGCAAGTTCGTGTATATTGCCTAGTGCTACCCTAATCATAATATTTCGTCCTGCTCCTCTTGCCCTCCTTGCTGATCACCTGGGCCCCCATTTTTCCAGTCAGTGGTCAAACGTTCCTAACTGTTTCCTCCAATTTTGTATCGTGTAACAAGTTTCCTTGTTCCACCAGCATTTTAGGTCCCCTCTACCAATGACAGACTGGCTTACAGGGAAATAAAGATTTTTGGCTGTTCTCACATTTTGGTGTGGCCGTTCCGTGATTCTAGGTAAATCTGTGGGTTCTTAAGCCGCGTTTCCACGAAGAGAAGGAATTTCGGTAAGTTTTGCGAATACTGGGACTTTGGCGATTCTGCGTAGTCCATCGAAAGATGCATATCACGGCCGACGCTGCCAAAGGGGAACGCCTCTGCTCAGCAAGAGTCCGATCACCGATCGCCGATCTCTCGAAATGGTGCCACTCCACTTAACCTGTTTGCTCGGCATGGTGGCCGGTGTCTCACGTGTGCTATGCTACTACTGTTAGCGGCTTAAGAAACCTCCTCTAGCTCTTAGTTCATGGGACCAGCTACCCTTTATTTACCTCAGTGACGGAAACACAGTCGTTTACTGAGCCAACAGTAACATCCACAAAGTCATTGAGGTTTGTAATGAACAATAAGAGAATATTATATGCAGTTTACTATAACCGTCCTGACCACTCATGAGTTTTTCCACATAAATGTTATTCATTGAAATACAAGAAAAGGTGAATTACAAGTCCATAAACAAAATACGGTTGATACGCAAGGTACGTTATCATTGTTCTAAATCTTTTAGAGGTGTGTTCAAGCGTTCAAAAACCTATTGGAGCAACCTGCTATGGTCATCAGTCCCTAGAATTACAAACTACTTATACTTACACTAAGGACAACACACACACACACACACACACACACATGCCTGATGGTGGACTCGGACCTCTGGCGGGAACGCCCGCCCAGTCTATAGCATCTCCTGAAGAAGATCACGTTTCTTCCGTGAGTACGTGCGTGTGGCGAGCACAGGGTAGTGGAGTTTTTCTTCTTCTTCTCCCCCCCCCCCCGCTCACCATCACCGTAGGACTGAGGACTGATGACCTAGGCAATTTAGTCTTTAGTGCCCCTGTCCCAAACCACGACCCAATCAACCACTCCATAGCATGACGCCTTAGATCACGTGGCCATTCCAAGTGGCTAAAACTATTAGAAATAAAGCCTGCAAATGCCTTACAATGAAAGAAGGTAGATTAACCGCATCGTCTGTGGAACGCTCTATATTAGCAAAAGATCAGAAATATTTCTGTGACAACATGTTCGTTATAATTTGTACAGCGAGACATGGTTTTCTCTGGAAATCCAATGATACTTTGTCTTCGAGTTACATGTCATCACGTAAAGAAAGGGTGCTGTTTTTAAAAGAGTATTTCATGCTGTCGAAAACGAAAAGAGATGATGCAATTTTTGAAGTCATTCTGTAATATATTTAAGTAAAATTCGGTGACTTCGTTCTTACAGATCAGATAATTTCTCATATAAGGAAATGATTTTTTGTTACCACATCAGTTCCGAAATTTACACACTACCTTTATAATAATAAAACTGCCATTTTTATTTTGAAAGGATTCGATATGTGATGAAATGTTGCATTAAATTTCAAATTATATGTTAATCTCAATAAACGAAACATTTAAGCATCTGGAGAGTAATCCAGACAGATAGAGTTGAAAATTAATATTTAATCCATATGCTTAATTTTCGGCATTGTATTAACAAAGTTACACAAAACTGTACACGTGCCATTTCCTCTATTTCATCCTAGAACCAGCAACATAGAGAGTTTTGTGAAAGGCACAGTAATTACGTCAATTGCTAGAATTAGATATCACAATACTTACTTACTTTAAGTGTCCGAGTCACCAACTATACTACATATTTCCAATAAACAGCCACAATAATAGCTTTGTCATTTGTTTCAATAAGGTCTGTTAGTGTGCAAGTTTTGCCTATGTTTGACCACTTCATTAGATGTTGATAATCCTGCACTGAACAACTCTCACAGGAGTCGCTCTCCTTGTAGCCCCACTTCATGTTTGTATTGCACCGTGTGACGCCAGTTCTTAGACGATTAAAAATGTTTCAAATGTTTGTATAGCTTATGGGACTCGACTACGGGGCCATCAGTCCCTAAACTTACAAACTACCTATGAACTACTTAATACTAAGGACGTCACAAATATCCATGCCCGAGGGGGGATTCGAATCCCCGACCGCAGTGGCCGTGCAGACCGTGACTGGAGCGCCTCAGTCCCCTCGGCCACCGCGGCCGGCTTTAGAAGATTAAGCGCCCTCCATGTCGGAAACGACAAGTGATTTCCAGGAGTCAGCTGTTGGTAGCCGTATAGCGGGTGCCTATTATCATCACGCTGTTTTCTCCTTTCGGGCTCAGCTGCGATTTGCCTTCTGATGAGGGGTGGAGCTATGCCGACAATCGGATAAATTTGCTGAACTGAGGTTGGTTTTAGGCAGCCAGACACTATGCGAACTGTTTGATTAGTTGCCACGTCAACATGTTTGGAGTGTGCAGAGTTGTACCAAACAGGCGCTGCATAGTCTGCTGCTGGAAAACACAGTGCAAGAGACGATGTTCTTAAAACTTGAAGTTGAGCTTCCCATTTCGTACTGGTAAGTTTTCTGATGATATTATTTCTTGCACAGACCTTTCCCTTAACATTTTAACAGTACTTCCGGAATGTCAGAGTCCTGTCAAGACGGATACCCAAATATTTCGGCGAATCATCATGGTTTACCTACTGAACCTGCCATGTCACTTTCAACTGTCGATTTGCGTCTTTATTTTTAAGGTGTAAGGCACATACCTGAGTTTTAGAGGGATTTGGCTTCACAAAATTTTCTCTGTAGTACATAGTTAAATCTTCGAGAGCTCTCATCAGTTTCCCTTTCACTTCGTCAAACGATTTTCCTTGTGGAGCCACGGCTGTGTCATCGGCATATATAAACTTTCTCGTCTCAGCGTTAATTAGGCTGGTCGTTCGTGTAGATATTATATAAAATTGGCGATAGGACACTGCCTTGGGACACGCCATTGTTTTGTCTTCTCCAGCGGCTATTTCTTCCTTGTAGCGTCACATAAAAATGTCTGTTTTGAAGCAGACATTCCATTCACAGTGAATCAGATAGATCAAATCTGCCGACTCTACTACTAAAAGTTGCACTAATGTTGGGAATATATCTACCCAAACATCTCATTAATGACATTAACCATATCTTTGGGATCTCGATTAAAATTATAGTGAACAACGGGACATAATAAATAGTGAAATCGTCACCCAACAGAACTTTCCTAAGATTCTGATGCAGAAACAGAGGCAGTTTCTCTGTGTGAAGCTCCGACCAGGCCTCCTTTTTGTTAGTTTCAAAGTGCGCGTATATTACGAAAATGATAAGACTAAAAAGACGACCATCAATCTCACGAACAGAATCAAACATTTCGAAATCACTTGTAGAGATTCCTTCACGCTATAATGTTGCGGAACCCGTGGAATCTTCAGAAAAAAAAATACATTTAAAAATGTCTGATAACTACTTATAGAGAATGGTGTAAACAAGACTACCTGCAAAAGTACGGCGTCAGAACTTGAATCACAAACAATGGGCCATAGGAGGTGGAGATTAACTGAGATTTGATACGATTTACATTCAAAGCAACAAAGGTTCATACTTGAGTCAGCAATCAGTTTGAGATAATAATGCTCACATTCCAGGCGTCAGTCCGATGATGGTCCATTCATGAGTCCGATGGAGGGAGCTTGTCCAAGCGCTACAGAAACTTTGCGTCGTGTTTCCTTACGAAAAACAGTATGTTACGTACATCAGTCGTGAGGGAATTTTCCCTCCGCAGCTGGGGAAGCAGAAGACTGCCTCTCCGTGTATCGGCCTATAGAAAGTTAAGTTACCCGCAGGGTGATCGCTGCCGTCTTGGACAGGCGTGAAACAACGGGCGCAGCAGACGTGGGAGTTTGAAAACTTGTGGAAGCTCTTGCACTTCAATTTTGGGTGGCAGAGACTCCCAAGGTGGCGGAAATGAAGCGCCGTCAGAAAGCAGTCAGCGGGAAGACAAAGAGTCGCTACTCCGCAGAATGCAATACTTGAGAAGGCGACGATGCCGACGGATCAGACACACACGGAAGATGACACGATTCCACGGCATCTGTCAAAAGAACAGCTACAGAGAGAAGGATTGGAGACTGCGCAGCAATTTTTTTCATCTAACGACACGCCTTAACCCTTTAATGCATACTGTAGCTGATCAGCTACATACCTCTTTTTTCCCATTATCTCTCAAACTGGTAAAACATTTACTACAAATTCATTTGTAGCTGCTTGTATACATAGCGTTACACATGCTAGTAGCTCGTCCTAGAAATTATAAATCGCAGAGCGCTATTGAATCAGTTCATCAGTTAGCTGCAATGAGTTACTCCTAACATGTAGGTTTGTTTACTTTAGTATTCCTGCTTTGGCATCTAAAAGTAGTCAATCATATACTACTTTTGCATTATGAATTACCTTCTGGAAAGATGAGAGGCACAATAGTGACATTTACTGCATCGGGTAACATCATGGAAGTATTTTTACAGCTGACCATCTATGAACGGTTTGTTGCTAGTAAAGCATAATAATTTTAGGGATTTTTTTCAATATTTTTGTCAGTTTATACGCACTATACATTAATAGTGGTATTTTTATAGCTTCAAATAGAAATCCGTGCATTAAAAGGAAGATCTTAATGGAGTGTCACAAGACGTGCCACAGTGGAACCATCTTCTAGATAAAATGGCGCTGATATTGCAACACAGGAACATCAACAAGAGTGGTAAAAAGCTTAGTAGCCGTTCTAGATTTAATTGGGGGAAAATCACCAGCGGGAAGTCTCAGGTGGTGTAGTGGAACTCTACCGGATTCAACTTGATCGTGTTCGATATCATTATCTGGCAGAAAAAGATGTACTATCGTATTAATTTTCTCCTTCTGTTTTCCATTGGACAAAGATGGGATCCAACGGAGTGCAGCATGACTTGTTATGGGTTCATTTAGTAAGCGCGAAAGCGTCAAGGAGATAATTAGGAAATTCCAGTGGCAGACACTTCAAGAGAGATGTTCTGCATCGCAGTACGGGCTGTTGTCAAAGTTCCGAGAGCGTACGATGCATGAAGAGTCAACCAATAAATTGTTTCCTGCTGTGTATAACTCGCGAAGGGACCACAAGGATAAAATTAGAGATATTTGTCCCCATCACGGAGGTATACAGGCAATCATTTTCCCCGCGAACCTTTCGCGACTGGCACTTAAGAAAGTGACAATGGTAGGCAAAATACCCTCCGCCACACACCGTGAAGTAACTTGCGAACTATGGATGCGGATGTATATGTTATGTTCATGTGCTGTGTGTGCAACCTATATTACGTATTTATTGTTTTTACTACATTGTGAAAGGCTATCAACAAGTGTTCATCACATCCACTTCCTGTAGCTATTCGTCCCATAATACTGACTTCGACTGTTGCGTTTTTCTCCGTTGGTAGACTGTTTGCACTGATGTTAAATGCTGTGGAGACAGCGTGGTTGTGCGTCGTCGGATAATAGGACGAGCTATGAATGGTGGAAATGTTTGTAATCCTACGGGACCAAACTACGCTGGTCATCAGTCCCTAGTCTTACAAACTACTTAAACTAAGTTAAACTAACCTAAGGACAACACACAAATCCATGCTCGATGGAGGATTCGAACCTCCGACGCAGGAGGCCACGCGATCCGTAACGTGGTGCCCCAGACCGCTCGGCTACTCCCGCTCGGTTATGAAAGGTGGAATCTGATATTTTTCTGTAGCCTTTGAAAGTGTGTCTATTTATTTTCTAATGTTAAGGTCTAACAATTTGAGACTCCCATTTTTTTTTCATGTTACACTGTGAATTTTATATTTCTGCCCTGTTTATTGAGTGTACTAAGACTATTTTCGATATCATTAGTGTCTCCATCCACCAATAGTAAAGTATCGTCTACATAACGTTTGTAGTAAATATTTTTATCCATAGAGTTGGGCTTTATGTTCCAGGGGGTTAAGTATATGTTGGAAATTGTACTTGCTGTACCTGTAGCTCATTGCAAGCCCTCTGTGTTGCTTATAAATTTTGTTATTGAATGTGAAAGACTTGTACTTTGGTACTAATTTTAGAAGGTCCATGAAATCAACATTTTCAGCCGTTGATACTTTATTCTGTACTTAATGAGGTTTGATCTAATGACCTTGAGTGTTTCTTGGGTAGGTATATTTGTGTAAGCGTTCGTTGTATGAAATTATACTAATTGGGCGGAATGAGGAATTTTGTTGTTTTTAATTTCTACTATTAGATGCTTATTGTTTATTTATTTATTTATTTATTTTTACTCAGTACTTTTCAGTGTATGATTATGCCTTGATTAGAATAAAGTTGAGCCTGTTTGTAATTTAGTAAACTGGTCATTTTATGTAGGTCACTATTTCAATTATTTCAATTTTGCACATGGATTTCTTGGTGTGTTTTGATATACAAATATATACAAATATAAAACGAGCGTCATTACACATGCTTTCTTTTGGTCCTTTGACCTTTTGCCCGTAGTCTCTCCTTCATAGAGATTATTTCGCGAGTCATGGTACATCGTCCAATGAACGTAGTAATATTCGGGTTGGACGATACGACAGCTGCTACATCGTCCAATGAACGCAGTAACATTCGGGTTGGACGATATGACAGCTCAATGCTTATATGTGTTCGCTCTTCGTTTGGCTTCGAATATTTCATAATGACTATGGTTGATATAGTTTGAGTGTAGATACCTACGGTAGCTGTGTTTGAGGGCCTTATATTAGCTGACATATTTATTAAGCTGCGGTTTATGTTGGGATTTTAGTGTTGTAACTCATCTTCGTATCCTCTGGTATATTGAATGAAGGTTTCAGTATTGCTAAACCATTCTGTTGTATGACTCCGTGTTCCTTAAAAATGTTTGTTAAATGTTTTATGTAGAATTTATTCGGGGATTTTTAATGTCGCCATGGATTAAACATTTACCACTTTCCATACTGCATTTATTCCGACTACTTCATTTCAACAGTATACAAAGATATATGTACAACTTCACGCCGACTGGATAATGACATTATATTTTACCAGTTAAAAAAAAGAAGAAGAAAAGAAAAAAATCATTCGCCACCACACTTTCTCGACGTTTCCAGAACATACAGTGCATCATACACATGTTTATGGCATTATCTTTTTTTGAATTTGAATAATATTAAAGGTTTAGTTTATAATTAATTTCTTGGGATTGTACCTAAATGACAAAAACATTGATGCACCTGGAAGATGCGATCCAGTTTCATCCCATTTCGATGTTCATGCACACCATTTAGGTAGTGCAGATGATGAATTTTACACGGCTCTGTAATATGTAGAACGCCCACGAGAGTGGATACTGTGAGCAGCTGTCAAATCATACTCGCAGAGAGCTATCTGAGATATTGCCCGTCACTCGGAGACTGCCTGCGAGCTAGCGCTTGACGCAGTTGACACGGCACGTGTTACTAACAAATTCTCTCTGAGAGTAACTGTTACGTGTAGGCCCATACCTAATTTTAAAATAATTTAAATAAGGCAGCGACTAGAGTCGCTAAGATGGCCAAAGTACCCTGCTCCATAGTTAAACTTTGTGGCGCATGGCGTCCACTGTATTCTAGTCATCTAGTAATTCCAGTAATCTGCATTGTAAGCGCATGGAGCCCATTTCAGTGTATCCTTCCGATAGGTTCTGTACTGTAGATTACACCAACTGAACTGTGGAGCATCGATTTGTCACCCGAATGATTAGCATGTCGACACGGCGAGCGTGAAAGTCGGCCTAGCGGTCGTCAACAGTATTTTGAAAAAGAAAAGGAACAAGGTACATCTGCATTAAATGCAAAGAGTCTCTATCTCCAAACTGTGTTGAAAGTTTCAATGTAAAGAGATAGAAACTCGGGAGATCTGAAGTATTCAGTGCCCACTCTAGTGGATAGCAATGTAATTCATTACTTAAAACTTTCGGGCTGAGACGCCGTCGTCCATGCATTAACCATTCCCCTGACGTTTCGCCTACTGCTGCGGAACGCGTCTTCGGGGATGAAACGGCAAATTGTTAGAAGAGCTCGAGTGAACGCCGTTTATATAGGCCGCCCAGAACGCGCCGCTGTCAATCACGTGTTGTCGCTTGCGCTATAATCTTTGATATTGTCTGTGTTCTCGGTTGAAAATAATCGATTGTCTTTCTGTCGCTACTGAGTTGACATCCAAATTTTGTGCAGTTTAACGCTTTTCTCTTTCCTGTTAACATTATTTCTTCTATGGTGTTTCTATACACACGGACATAATAATGTGATGCCTTTTCTATGACGCTCGCCTTGTTATGCCTTATTTCGTTATAAACACGTTTCGCCACGCTGATTTATCAGCATGTCCTAGGCGGCAATGTTCGTTCGGACGGGTGCTGACATTTCTTTCTGTTGTACCGATGTGAACCTGTCCACAAGTACGATTAATTTCATAAATACCTGGTATAGTCAGAGGATGTTGCATATGATTTGGATATCTTACAAATTCTTTTGTTTTCTTGGTGGGTCTAAAACCATTTTCCACATCATATTTGCTTAACACTTTTGCTATGAGATATGTGAACCTGTAAACTTTCTAACTCTTGCCACAGGATAACCATACGTAACCTGGCTTGTTTCTGGCACAAGACAGCCACATGTAACCTTACTGTGTGCTACACTACCAACCACTCTAATCCCTACACATGGCTATTACACAACAAATCTCAGTTGAAAGTGAATGTAACGCCACCACCTATAATGGGATTTTCTAATTTAACATTGCGTGTACCTTGGGATAATTCACCCCCCACAGGCATACAACTCTGATCAGATGAGCTACTAAAAGAAGGGAAAGCATAACGAATGAGAAATCATTAGTTTACTAAATGATATTCGTATTGGTCTCCAGCCTCAGTAGCCATTAAAATGTTCAAGCTGTTACCATCCATTTGATTGAAACCGGCTATCACTGTTACTTGAAAAAACTATGTACAGACTATCAGGAAACGTAATATTTATGGTCAATAAAAAATCGATCCGAGCGGTCCTCATCATGGACGTTGTCACGGCTGTCTTTGAATTGTAGTACCCACTTACGCACTTTGCTTTCACTCGTAACAGTAAGTATACTATACATTATTTTACTGGTGGATTTTTTTTAATACAGTGATGACCCTCAAAACTGGTGAAACACACTTTTCGTTGTTTTTCCTTAATTGACATCAATTATGTATCCAATTATTTTAGGCTATTTTCAACATTTTTATGATTTTATTGATAGTTACTGTTGCTAATTACACCTGAGAAAAACGATAGGAATCTGTGCTTTACTACTAAACTGAAACATTTCGTAGAACCTTACTAATGCAATATTATTGATACTGAACCTTTTACTAACTTAATTATTTTTGAATCATTTTATAATTTAATTGTTTCACTCTGAAATTATATTTAAATGTTTTGAACTACCGAAGGAGCTAAATACAAAAGTCATCAATTGCTTTAAATTTTACTGCTTCAAATATCAAACAAAGCACTGGGTTTTGTGTCCCAGCCTCGTCGCCGATTTTGTGTCTCGTTTCCGTCGTAGGTGTCGGTGGCCGAGTAGGAAGACCGACACAGGAATAAAGGTAGCACGGCCGGCCGCGGTGGCCGAGGAGACTAAGGCGCTCCAGTCAAGGTCTGCACGGCCACTACGGTCGGGGGTTCGAATCCCCCCTCGGGCATGGATATTTGTGCCGTCCTAGTTCGTAAGTAGTTCATAAGTAGTTTGTAAGTTTAGGGACTGATGACCCCGTAGTTAAGTCCCATAGACTGTACAAACATTTGAACATTTTTGAAAGGTAGCACGCTTGTGCGGTATGGAGGTGAGCAGCCAGTGGGACAGCAGATATATATTGCACAGAATTTATACAATACTTAACTTTTACACAATTCAGTACTGCAGAGTGCTGATACATAGTTGAGCTAGAGGCCTGCCTAGTGCCTGTCCGATAACCAAGTCTTCACTGGTGCCTATCTGATTCCGAAAGTCTTAACTGGTTCCTATCTCAGTCCCAAGTGCACGACGATGTTCAGTGGTGGCCACGAGCGGAGTTGCAGCAGAGGGCGCTCGTGGCTGTCGTCCTAAGAACGCCGCGACGTGCGTGCATGGCGGCGCGCTGCGAAAGTAGGTGGCGCGCACTTTGGACTTGTGCGACACCACCCTGGGACCTCGTATTTTTACACATTAGGGCAGAAGCATAACAAGGTATGTGCGTGGGATAAATTACGGTGAAAACAGATTTTACTTCAAGAAAAAGATTATTTCATACTAATGCAGAACTCTCTGACTAGTCCATCCGATTTATAGATCTAAAAGTACATACCCTTGTTAAGGTAAGAAGGCAGGCAGAAATTTTTCAAAAAATCAATTTTCAGTTTTTTGCACAATTACATACTATGTTCTTTCGTGAAAATTTATATGTACTTTTTATTCCTGTCCACCAGTTAGAACTGCATATTTTGAAATTTTATGACATCTGTCACTCTAAAAATTTACAGCCCTTTTCGTAAAAAGGATTATACCTCCGGCACTTTTAGAGTTAGACAGTTAGATTTTTTGTGTTTTCTACAGAAATGTACGGTTCATATGTTGGTTAATCTGCTAGAGAGCATTTAGATAGTCAAATGTCTGCAGGCGTGCTTGTAAATAAAAATTATCTTGGACAAACTTGTCTCGTTGGTTTCTATTGTTTGTGGATATGATGTTTCAAATTTTCAAATATTTGTAACTCTTATGGGACCAAACTACTTTGATGATAGGTCTCTAGACTTACAAACTACTTAAACTAAGTTAAACTAACATGAGGACAACACACACATCCATGCCCGAGGGAGGATTCGAACTTCCGACGCGGGAGGCATCGCGTTCCGCAACGTGGCGCTCCAGAACGCTCGGCCACTCCCGCGCAGCGATATGAAGTTTCTTGAAAGTTTTACTGCGGTGTATAGTAATCTGTGTTTCTATTACGACTAAACCAAAACGTTTGTTCAAGAAACGTAAATTCCACAGAAATCAAAAAAAGAACATTGTAGAAAATGAAAGTCAAAATCAGTGCAACAGCAGCATGACTCTTGTACCTGAAATTCCACCAAGTGCTTCGAAAAAGAAGTAAACATTATGATATTCCAGTAATAAAATTAGAATCTGTGGGGCATGTTAAAAAGAGGATGGACACCCGCCTTCGTAGACTCAAGAACAAACTTAGTGGAAGAAAGCTTCCTGATTGCAAGTTTATGGAGTTTAGGTTGACAGATAAGATTATCAGTGAGTTGCAGGAATATTATGGGATTGCGATTAGGAAGAATTCTGGAGATCTGGAGATAATGAAGAAAGCAGTGTGGGGCACTATCTTCCACCGTATATTCACTGACGAGAAGCAAACACATTTTCTATGTCCGCCACCAACTGATACGTGGTGCAAGTTTAGGAAGACACAGCCAGCTGGTAATCTCAACACATTGGCACACAAGTACTTTATCCCTGAATCAATTAGGGATCAAATGAAACCAATCTCAAGTGTTCAAATGTTTGTAGAGCTTATGGGACTTAACTAATGGGTCATCAGTCCCCAAACTTACAAACTACTTATGAACTAGCTTATACTAAAGACGGAACAAACATCCATGCCTGAGAAGGGATTCGAACCCCCGGCGGGGAACGGCCTGTCGCATCGTAGCATAGCGCCTCAATGCGCTCGGCCGCTCCGCCGCGGCTGAAACCAATCTACATAGACCTTGCCCACCCAGATCTACTGAGGGAGTGCTTGCATGGAAAAACTCAAAACTTAAATGAGGCCTTCAACAGGATCGTGTGGACTCGGATCCCTAAAAATGTGTTTGTTGGTTACAGAACTTTACAACTAGGAATGTCAGATGATGTGATAACGGGGAACAATAGAAACATTGCCAGACTAAAAGTTTTAGAACAGTTAGGCATATCACCCAGACAATACTGTAAGTATTGTAAGGGAACATGACAGCTTGTGTGTTGCCAAGTCAGATTTTGCTGCTTCTCTAATATCTAAAGAGCCAAGAAGCAGGAAAAGGAAACAGGCAAATGAACCCAAAGATGATGAGGACCCTGATTGTTGTGCAGGCTGCTTCTAACCATTTCTTGAGGACAGATCTGTAAGGTTTTCCTAGAATAAACATTTTGTAAGACTCTGTCTCATTTTCTCAAAACTATAACTTCTGAAACATTTGCCCCGTTTTCTCAGAAACTTAAATGACATTTTCACAGATTCTAAACCAGGCATGCGCAGGGCAGGGGCGCGGCAAAGGCCGTCCGCGAGGCGGTGTTTGGCCATGCCTGTTCTAAACAACACTGCATTACAGCTGTGGCACTGCAGTCATGTTGACTGCACCAGTAATTCTGCTGTAATAAAAATATTTATGACTATTTTTCACAAAAAAGTTGAATGCACCGCAATTAAATTAACAAGTACATCATAAATTACAACAGCACAACGATTTCGGTTCAGTGAGTTGTACAAAGATCATTTAATTTTCAGTGAAAATTTCAGACAAATCTGTTCAGTAGTTTCTGAGAAAATGGGGCATGAATTTGCTTAATTTGACATTGTTGGTATAGGGCCTACAGTCTCACCTCAAGTATCCCGTGCTGTGGACGAGCAGTTGTATAATTGCGCAACTTGAGGCATAACCAACACCATACCTTGCTCTTGCTATAAGGCATGATATTTTCGTCTTGGAGTCATACATCTATTCTCTATATGCCCAAAATGAAACACCAAGATGGAAAGGATATTATCTCCGCATCCGAGGCTATCTTTTAAGAAGTAGATAAAAATTCCAGCATTTCGTGCCTTTTTGCCTCGCTCACGCCTCGTCACACAGACAGTCACCGACTGACTGCCATTAAGCCACGCTGCATCTATCACTGCCTCTATGCGCGACAAAACTTGGCGCCTTTCACATCAGCAACGAGGAAGTACAGATGGTATTACACTTCACGTATCATAATATAGACCCTGCGTTCGGACAAGATTATAGCTTTTTACATTACCACAAAACTTTTCTACAACCAAGAGACATCATAATCACTATCTAACTCAATAAGTAATCCCGTTAAGTTACAAAATAAAAATACACACTACATTTCACAAGAAGAATTAACAATCGATAGCTCAAAGTTTTTACATATAGATAACAGCAAAAAATAAAGTATCAAATAATACTAAAAGAATTAATATATCTGCATATCAATGTTACAACCTTACTCGGAAATGGAAGAAAAACCTTCCGTTTGGTCTGGTGGCGTTCCTGGTTGACCCTGGTTCTCTGTCTATGGCGAACTGATCGATCTATCTCCTTGTTAAAATAACCATTCTTCTTGAACGTTCAAGAAGTTGTAAGTAATGACAATACCTGCCACGAAAGCCTTCATTGTATGAACAGTATTATTGGTCTTGTAAATAGTAATTTTCAATATTTTGTGTATTTTCTGATAACAGACCTTGTTCTTTACTATATAAAACCTGTTACGAATGTTTTTTCTCTTTTGTTAATAATCTATACTTCACTGGATGAAAGCTACTATGACTTTTCTTTCATAGTGCATTAAAGAACTAGATAACAGACCCCTCGTTCAGAGTCTACTTTCTGAAGTGGGAAAAGCTTTGTATGTGTGTAATTTTAACAAATAAACTGCTGGTTTTTTGCTTTGCAGATATGGAGACTGTGAGGATACAGGGTTTTAGGTTAGTAACCTCTTTAGTACGTTTTGGTCGAACGATATTTATCGTTGGTGTGCAGCGAGAGCTGCTGGCAACAATGCTTAGGTTGGAATGTTCTTTGTTTCTTGGCTGGGGTGCGGCAGTCTCCCGCCGACCGCATAGCGAGGCGGTAGCATGTCGGCAGTAAGTTCGTAACCTGCGTTTAGTGGTGGCTAAAGTTTTTACCATTCCGTCATATCGCATACGGGTTGCAGTTGCATACTGAAATGTTTCAGTGTGGACTTGAAGACATTCATCGTAGTGGCACGCAGTTATTTAATCAGTTTATTTAAAGGGAAGAGTTTTTAACATTTTTCGTTCCATAATAAAGGAAGTTAACAAAGTTTACTGTTATGGATCAACCTAGTAATTTTCCGCATCCCATACCGTCAAATCATTGGAACAATTATTAAATGATTAAGCATAAAATAGAATGTAACGGCAACTTCGCCCATCGAGGATTAGGTGGTCGCAGCAGTGACGTTACAAGACCCATCTACATCGACATCCAAACTCCGCAAGCCACCCGCTGATGTGTGGCGGAGGATACCTTGGCTATCGGTTCTCCCTCCTATTACAGTCACGTATTGTTCGCGGAGAGAAAGATTGTCGGTATGACTCTGTGTGGGCTCTAATCTCAAGTTCCGTGTCTTGCTTATATGTTAATTACATTGATGCCTCGCCACATAAAATAATGAGGCCACGTACTCCCACCGTAACTTTTTTGTTCATTTTCTAGATCTCGGCAAGACGTCAGAAACTAGAGTGATGTTGAAATATAGGGTGTGGCGAACCATTGACAATTTTACAATCTGTTGTAATTCAAACACTGTATTTATCAATCAATAAGGCACAGAATTGAAATATTTCCTGAAAACATGTAATGATATTGGAAGTGGGAGTTACTGATGTTAATTTCCTTTCGATGAATACTGATTTTGGGCCGTTGGTGGAAGAGAAAGGTGGTATGTAGCATTAGCAATGGTCTGTTTGCCTTGAGGGAACTATGCTAATGCGTTTTTCATCCAGTGCTGAAACCGTATTTCGCAATAATATAGTCATATATCATATGACATCATTTTGAAGTCCACCCAATGAATGAAAGAATAAAAAATTTAATGAACGAAGAAGGTAATTAGAAACGTGTGCAGAACGGAATCCAGATATAATTGCAAAGTTTATTTAAGGTAACAAAAGAATATCTCACACATGCAGTGGATTTCCCGGCTTTTCTGCCAATCGTCGTTTTTTGTATTTATTTTTTACTTTTCTATTTGCGATTCACTAAAGCAAGGTTGCATCACCCTACGCGCTGCTGTTCGTATTCTATACAGACGCTTGTTAAAGTCCCGTGCCAACATGAGTTTTGTACCTCTCCAACAACTGTTTGTAGCGTGTATTCTTCAGCTTCATCAATGGGATATTGCCAGGCACCAAATCTCACACAAGTTCTTAAAGAATGATCAGCTAATATATAAAACAGCATCATTTGTCAGTTGCAGTTTCCAGCACTTCTTTTCACAGACTTTCTGTTTTTGGTGGTGTTAACTCTTTCTCCACACTAAAGCGCAATACTGCACTAACATTAACTTCACATTGTTAACAAACAAAATCATGTTACCAATGAAAAATATGTCACGATTAAATGCCCCCATCGTCATGCTGATGAAGCACTTTATTTGCTGAGTGCTGTAACAGACTAATTTTCTATTCAATTTTAATAGTGTCACCACAAATGTTGCCTTTGTTGTTTTCGAGAGGGTCTCATCACACAGAGAAACTATCTTTTCGACTAGAGTTCTGATAACTAAGCCTTTACAATGATTGTAATGTTTATTTGTCACAATATCACCGAAAACACTGTCGTATGTGCCACATTTTCAATTTTTTCTTCTTATGTCTTTAAAGGTGCCGTACGATAAATTTATACATTTTTGTAGACGTTGGACCAATGATCGATTATGTCAAACGTTGAGCGGTATATTACCTATTATTATTAAAATTGTAACTATTAATGATATACAAAATAAAAATATATTTCTCTACACTACTATACTTAGATTAGTGCATGAATTGCTGTTAAATCCACCCTTCTGATCATGAAAATTTTTGACTTGAACTTAAAACCCCGTACATATTAAGTATTGTAAGAATGTAAGTTGTGACTCTCATTATAGAAAGTAATGAAAGTTAGCATTGCCCGCGATAAATGAAATGAATAGTGACTGATTGAAGAACAAATTTCGATTCACTTAAGTAAAACAGCTGCGTAAGTACCTCTCCCGAAAGTCATGCTACATACACAGTGATTAATTATTACAGAATTCTAACTCGTAGCTGAAGTAGCCCGCATCCAAATTCGACGATCCATGCGCACAGAATCTCCAGTTCATAATTAACAACGACTATCTTCTGTCTTGGCTCGTCCATTTCTCTGACTGATACGTCATAATACATAATTGTAACATAAGTGCAGCTAAATAACATGGAGGGGACAAACTGAACAATCAGCAAGATTAGTTTGCCAGTACAAGCATACATCTCCTTCAATTTCTTCCGTTTTAACGATGAAAATTCGAATGGAAACTTCTGTTTACCGGTCTGGGAGAGCCAATCGTGAGATCCCCCAGTACAAAACCCCAGATAACACTCCCATACGTTCCAGTCGGTTACACAACCAGATCTGTAATTTCAGCTAACCTTCCCAGATGTCTACTGCAAAACAAACCGCAAATTTCTCCTAAATTCACCCAGTGTCTTTCGTATGTATTTATTCCAACATCCGTTCAATCCTACAAACATTAATGTTTACGGCAGGCAATTAAAAGTATTACTTGTCCTCAGTATCAAATGTATTAAAATTAGAAAGGAACACAATAAATTTCTGTACCCAGCTTCATCTTTCTAGCATGTAAAAATGGGAGAAAACACTGCCGGATAAAATATAGTCTGCGTACTTCATAAAAAAACTAAATTTTAAAATTGGTACACTGATGAAATCTTTCATGACAACACTCGACCTGTTAAGAAATCGCGCCCAGACCTTAATAATAATGACTAAAAATAAAGAAGAATGTTACTGAATGTTCTAAAATAGTTACTGCTATCGTAAATGCCACTGAAAATCGAAAGGCTCAGACACGACTATTCGATTGGGTTCATATTGAAAATTTAATGGTGTTAGACTCCGTCGTTGGTACTTGCACCGCTCTTTTCAGTTTATCCCAAGAAATGTCAACGCGATTCATACTGAAGGAACATGCAGGTTTCCTTTGATAGTCAACAATGGCATAAGATACGCCTACATGATATTAGCCTATAACATCTTTGATCCGCCACCTTGCTGTACTGGATTGATGGTATGCCTCTGGCTTGCACGTTTTCGGTAGGTGAGAGACTGGTAGAACGGGGAGGCCAAGGCAGCAATGCAACTCCATGGGCAACTGAGAAGTCTTGAACAACGCGTACCACGTGAAGTCACGCAGTATCCTGCCGCCGTCGGCAAGTTCCGTAGGTACGGGAGGACAACAGGATCAAGCCCTTCAGAGGTATAACGCTGGATGGTTCGTGTGCGCAACCATGTCTCAGTAGTTTGTCTGTCAACACAGTGTGTGCAGACTTTGATCCGACCATCTTGGGGGTGCAAGTAGAATCGTGATTGGAACGCCATTAATTTACCGACGAATCCTGATTCAACATGCACCATCACAGTGGTTGGGTTAGAGAATGGAGACACCGTAGTTAGAGACTGTTGAACTGTTCCCTTAAGCATCGCCATTCTAATCCTGCTCTCAGTACTATGGTTTTAATTGCTGTAGCATTCCATTCCCACAAAACCATAGTACGAATTGCCAGTACACTTACCAGCCAACTTTACAGCTCTGAACTGTCGGAAGCTATTGTCCTACCACTGACGGCAACATTAGAACGGAATATGGTGCAACCACGAGTGGCACACAATCTTCAAGACAACTACGCAACTACGTTGTCCATCGAATTGCATTACTGCCTTTGTCTTCCTCTTCTGATTTCTCGCCTGTCGGAAATTGTAATGTTTGTAAATCTATTAGACTCATCTGCGTGATCAGTAGCCCCTAGCTTACAAACTACTTAAACTAAGGTAAACTAATCTAAAGACAAAACAAACACCAATGCCCTAGGGGGGACTCGAACCTCCGACGGCGAACGGCCGCGCGCACCACAGTACGGTGCTCCAATACGCACGGCGCCTGTCGGAAACGTTACATCGCTTATTGTGGAAGACCAGCCCAGAATACACGAACCACTGCCACGCGACATCAAAATTGGCAATATCTGGAAGAAACATGGACTGACATAGCCCAAAACACATAGAGCTTCTTTAAATCATTGCCGAGATGTGTAACGCCAGCTATGGCTGGAAACGGCAACAACATTCAATAATGATGTTATCATCTTCTTCATTTCTCACGGTGTTGTTTTCCAATTATGTATTTTGATATTTGTATAACGTGTTACCCTACTATTATGGCCTCGAACTCCTCACCGTTCCTGCAGGATTACAAAACGTGAGCAGATTTCAAGACGTATTACCTATAACAAAGTATCGTAGCCCTTAAAACATTGTGTAATTGATTTCAAGCAGAATTATTGCATATAAATTCAGTACAACACGTGCCACAAGTACAATACCAAGAACAGACGATTCCTTGTGTCATTCTACTACAGCTTTAAGAATACACAGTAGAGCTTTGCCAACAGATCACTTAACCAGTTTATTCTGTTACCTCATTTTATCAAATAGCTATGTGATCAACAACGCAATCGGAAAGCTTTCTATCATTGTGTTCATGTTAATGATTTTTTTTAAATTGGGACAGTGTAAGTTGAGTGACTGTAGCACATTTTCTGTTCTTATTTATTTATTTTAATTCAAAAAATACAAGGTGAAGAATACGTTAATACTAACAGTTGCAACCTTCATTTTTGCTGTTGTAAATATACGTATTGTATCTTTTCATGTATGTGATATACTGGCATAAACGATTGCCACAATAATTAATAATCGGTTTATAAATATAACTGTGTCTGTATTGACGCTTTTAATGCCTTAAGACTATCTCTGAAAAAGTAATTTAAAGTCAAGTCAATTTTAAATTTAGTATGTTTGCTTTACGAGTCGCATTCCTTGCTATCTCTGACCGAAGCCATTTTCATACAAGATATTAAGAACACAATCACTTTATTACAATGCTCTTACATCAGTTATAGGTCACAAGTTCGGCATTTAATCAAAGTCTCTATTTTAATATCATTGTCATGTTACTTATGCGAGTTATTTTCAGTGTGAAGTAATCTACCACTAGGGCTCATGAAACAGATAATTCCTGATAGCATAGGATTGCATTCATGCATTAATTCACTCAGATTGTTTGACATTCGGGATCTTCACCATGTACTACAGATTTAAATTGTAATCTGAATTGACGAGGAGAAATACGCTTCTACTCAATAATTTTCAGCTAACATACTGTTTCTAATTGTGTGTGAATGTTATGATCTTTAAAGAACAGTACTACAACTGTGATCTTAATCTTTTAATGGATTTACTAGCAGTTTACAAATTAATACGCACTGAATAGTCTTTGGTGTACAGAATTAATTTAACTCCCTGGAAGATTTCAAGTGGTGTTTGCACAACACTTGTCAGGGAAAAATAAAATTAGTGTATTGCTTTATTTTTTTTTCTGTGATATTTTTTCCAGAGTTGTTCAGCCGCTGAGAGCAAGGCTTTTTATTAGAAGCCACTTCAACGACTTGCGTGTGGTTGATGATTACTATGAAATTATGAGGGCAACATGACTCTCAGATATAAGAGTTATGTGACTTAAATTTTCTCCTCGAGAAATGGTATTACGACAAACAAGTTTCATTTGAAAAAGAATTTTTCGTCTTTGATACATTTTTGCAGTAAATCATTCAAGTGACTTTCACTGGGGAAAAAGCAGTTAGGGCTTAAAAATATATAAATTCTCTTCTGTACGATTTTGTGTCACATTAGAATTTTCGTTCATACAAAAGGCTGTGTATCCTGTGTATTAGCAATGATACACTGAAATACATGTTCGACATATCAGCATGAATCAAAGCGGTCAGAACCTTCGAAGTTCAATAGCATCAGCTGTTACTAGCGGATAACATTACAAACAAAACAAAAAAAGATTGTGGACACTACGTGGTTCGTTGAAGTGCGGGGGAAGCAAGCATTAGCACTAGCAAGCGAGATAGCCAGCGGCCGCGGAAAGCCACTGCGTAAACAGCAAAACTCGATCAATTTACACCAATTACTGCAGCCGATAAACAAAGCGCCTGCAGTGCTTGCATGCGTGTGGTCGCGGCCGCGGTCGGGGAATCGATTTGCTGAGAGCACGCTTCCGCACCGGCTTCCCACACTTCAGCCGTTATTCCAGACTTGTCACCGCGCCAAACAGATCTGCAGCGTTGTTCTCTCTCTTTTACGTTGCACAACAGCAATTCCTAAGACCGCAAATGTGTTCACTATTAACTCGCCTACCATCTAGCCAGTCACTTCTTTCTCTTCATAGAACTTTGTGCCGAATAATTTCGTGAACTACATCGTTACATTGAAAATTGTATATTAAATTCACCTCGCATGTTACAGGAACTCTAAAATGAAGGTACAACCCACTGACGAAAATGTGCGGGCATCTATTGCGCCTTTGTTATTGTTACAGTTCTTGGCAGCGCTTTCATCCAGAACGGCATATTATGACACGTTTCGGTGCAAGTGTCTCATATCATGTGATCGTAGAAATTGTAAGTTGCCAATAATTCAATTTTTTTTTTCGCAGGAACAATGCGTACTATGAAAATAACCACGTTAACATTCATTATTATTTTTTACTTTACTTAACTGGAAAAACAACAAGTTTCAAAAGTTTCCGTCCGTTGGCAATAGCTTTCAAAACCTTCTGTCTGAAGTTTGCAAGCAAATAAGAAAATTCTCAGCAGCTGGTTGATACCCATTTGCGTAGCTGAGCGAGGTGGTGCAATGGTTACACGCAGCATACATATTCAGGAGGACGGCAGTTTGAACTCGACTCCGGCCATCAGTATTGATTTGATTTGATTCTTTCAGGGAAGCCAAAACTGTCTTGGTCTAACCCGCCACTGCCCGCACCGAAACTAAGTTTATTGTGCGGTATCGCTCCCTGTATGTCTAGTAAATCCAACCAATGCCCTTGAACAGTGCAAGGAGTCCCTTTACCAGTTCTTTATTAGACACAATTTCTTCGGGTCTGGTTGTCCCAAATGTTCTGTGCCTTTTACTCTCCAATGCAATGCATTCGAAGATCAGATGTGATGCAGTTTCATCACCGTCATCACAGATCCTACATTTAGGGTCCTCTTCTGTTATTCCCATTGTGTGTAGGTGTTTTTTGAAATTCCCATGGCCTGTCTGCAATCCAACCATGAGTCTAATCTCTCTCCTGTTCAGACCCAGGATTGCAGAGCTTCTTTTAAAACATGGCTTTGGCATCATTACCTTGCCATGTTTTTGTTGATGGACTTTGGTCCAATATTCTACGTGCTGTCTTCTGAGCCAGTTACGTAGCTCCAATTTAATCATTGCCTTGGTGATTGTCAGGACAGGTTACGGTCCAATAAATGGAGCCTCTGCCCCCATCCTGGCTAATCTGTCGGCATGTTCGTTGCTACTGATCCCCGAGTGGCCAGGGACCCACAATAGGTTTACTCTATTGCTTTCCCCTAGCTCCACCAGAACCCTGTGACATTCTGCAACAATTTTAGACCTTGTTGTAGGAGCTGCAAGTGATCTCAGGGCTGTCTGGCTGTCTGAATAGATATAGATGCTACGATCTTTGTAGCACCTACGCAAATTCTCCTCCACACATGCCCTGATGGCAGTGATTTCGGCCTGGAATACTGAGGCCAGTTTCCCTAGAGAGATGACGCCCTCCAGTCTTGGCTGCACCCCGTATACCCCGGCCCCAACGCCTTGGTCTGATTTCGACCCGTCAGTGAACCAGACAATATCCCCCGTACGGTGTCGAACTATTTTCTCCCACTGCTCCCTACTTCCAATTGTTATACTGAAAGGCTTGTTGAAGCAGTATGGGGTTATAATATAGTCGGTTGGCATTTTCCCAACCTTTCCTATATTTACCTCACTCACTATTTTAGTGTGTGATTCTGGATATCCCAAAGAGTTCCAGTTGTTGACAGATTTGAGTCTGTAATCAGTATTGGTTTACCTTGATTTCCCTAAATCATTTCAGGCAAATGCCGGAATGGTTTATTTCAAAGAGCACAGGCAATTTACTTCCCGAACCTCGTTAAAAACTATCCGAGCGTGTCTCCATCTCTAACCTGTGTTCACAGTGTCACCGACAGACCGTCGTCAGACGCTGTCAACCGAGTTCGACTGAAAACATCGACCGACGACGTGGTCACACTGCATCCGATATAGTTTCACACTTGGTCGGGTTAAAGAAGAAGGGTAGGTTAGGTTATAATCTATTCTGTGTCTGAAGTATATTAGATTTCAATTCCCTGGTGTGCAATGGATTCCACCGACATTTCTATGCTTCGAAATTAGTGCTACAATGTGGCGTTTATTATTAATAAAAATTTCGAATGCATATGAATGAGCTATGCCTGTCTGGAAAGAAGAAAGTGGTAAGGATTGTGTACTGTCCTCACTTATTGCTACTCCCTGACAATCTTTACGAATATGTGCGGTACCGGTAAAAGGAGAATTTTATATTACATACTTGTGATACTTCGTGGTGTCATTGGCAAGCAATATTACAGTTTTGCTGAATTTATTTGATGTTGATCAAAATATCCACGGGTGTACTGCCGGTCTATAGTGTCCAACGGGCACAATATTTCGGCGATCATACATGTCGCCATCATCAGGTGAACTGACGGACTGAGCTCCTGGAAACGCGCCGGCACGGAGATCCGCACGCTATGGCTGCTCGAAGGGAACTGGGTTCTAGCCCGGTAGCGGGCCATTTAAATACCCTCGGCACGCGGAGCGACCCCTCCGCGGTCCGCGCCCCGCGCCGCGGCCGCGCAGTGGAACCGATTGCGCCGGCGTCTGAGAAGACGTTGGTGTGAGGGCTCTGTCCGCCGTGGTCGTCACTTCGTTACGTTTGCTAGATTTACTCTTAATTAACCCAATCGCTGGTTCCCAAGCTTTGCTAAGATTATAGCCAGAGTCACGATTTATGAGGTCGTCACTTGTGCGAATTTCAATGGCCTCTCTAACGACGCAGTCCCAGTATCTCGACGTCTGTACCAGAATCCTAGTGTGTTCATACTCCATGCCGTGATTCTCCGACAAACAATGTTCAGCGACCGCCGACTTGCTCGGATACATCAATCGTGTATGCCTCTGGTGTTCAACGCATCGATCCTCGACGGTACGTATCGTCTGTCCAATATATGACTTTCCACACTGACGCGGAATCTGGTACACGCCCGCCTTCCTCAAACCGAGATCATCTTTAGCGCTCTCCACCAGTGCACGAATTTTATTCGGCGGACAAAAAACAGTTCCAACCTGGTGTTTTCTCAAAATGCGGGCGATCTTCCCTGAGAGTGCGCCGGTATATGGAACGAACGCAGTGCCTACATCCTCCCTTGCGTTTTCATCCGTTTCCACAGGTTGTGTTGTAGTGGTTGGGCGGAGAGCCCGCTGAATCTGCCACTCTGAGTACCCATTTTTTTCGAAATACAGTTCTCAGGTGTTCCAATTCCTGGGGTAGACTCTCTGCGTCGGAGATAGTGCGCGCCCTATGTACTAGAGTTTTAAGTACCCCATTCCTCTGTGAATGGTGGTGACAGCTGTCTGCGTGTAAATACAGATCAGTGTGCGTTATCTTCCGATATACACTATGACCCAGGGTGCCATCAGCTCTTCTCTTGACCAAGACGTCAAGGAACGGCAATTTACCCTCCGTTTCAGTCTCCATAGTGAATTTGATGTTGGGGTGTATGGAGTTCAGATGTGTAAGGAAGTCAAGGAGTTTATCCATACCATGTGGCCAGATGACGAAAGTGTCGTCCACATAACGGAAAAAGCAAGTGGGTTTCCATTCAGATGATGCCAGGGCTTCCTCCTCGAAATTCTCCATGTACAAATTTGCGACCACAGGGGAGAGTGGGCTACCCATGGCGACTCCCTCCGTTTGTTCGTAGTATTCGCCATTGAAAAGAAAATACGTGGAGGTCAAGACATGCCTAAAAAGTTCGGTGGTCTTCTCGTCAAATTTCTGACCAATCAAATCTAGTGACTCTCGAAGGGGCACCCTCGTAAACAACGAAACGACGTCAAAACTCACCATGATATCTGACTCATCCAGCCTGAAGTTGTTAAGGCGTTTCACAAAATCCACGGAATTACGGATGTGATGAGGGCATTTACCCACATAAGGACTTAATATTCCCGTCAAGTATTTGGCCAACAAATATGTGGGTGCTATGATGTTACTGACAATGGGACGTAACGGCACCCCATCTTTGTGAACCTTAGGGAGTCCATAAAGTCTTGGCGGTACCGGACCTTGAGGTAGCAGTTTCTTGGCGACACCCTCCGGTAAATCCGCATCCTTGAGAAGCGCCCTCGTCTTGTTTTCCACCTTCTTTGTGGGGTCAACGCTGATCTTCCGGTAGGAATCGTCATTTAGCAGGCTCTGCATCTTTTCAGTGTAGTCCTTATGGGAGACAACAACCGTAGCACTGCCTTTGTCAGCCGGTAAGACAACAATATCAGGGCGCTCCCTCAGGTCACGAATGGCCGCCTTCTCTTTACTAGTGATGTTCGACTTCATGGGCTTGGATTTCGTCAATGCACGACAAGTTTCACGACGTATTTCCTCAGCTGAATCAGGCGGAAGTCGAGCTGCAACCTGTTCAACAGCACTAATCATTTCTGCGACCGGTGTGAACTTGGGGGTAGGAGCAAAGTTGAGTCCTTTCTCTAAAACTGAGACCGCATCATCACTCAACTCCATGCCACTCAGATTGATGACGGTCTTGCACGGAACCTGCAGAGATGGCTTGTCAAGGAGGCGTGAGAACTTAGCTGTTTGACGTCCCATTCCCTTCTTATGGGCGGAATCGGCTGCAACCGAAGTAACACCATCAATCCAATCCCAGGAAAAAGACGTGAAGTGACTAGCCAGTTGCAAATGCAGATGGAATAGCTCCAGAGAGACGAACTCAAGACTACGGCGGGTGAAATGCACTCTCTCACGAAGCAATGCGAGGCCGGCCCGTTTTTAATTCTCTTGGCTGCTGCAGAATCGATGTGATGCGTAACCTTAGCAAAATTTGGAACAACATTCTCGGAACGACATCTCTTTAGAAAAGCAAGAGTACTTAGCAAACGACATCTACGGTGGCGCAACTTTTCAAATTTCTTCATGCTGCGATACATCTCCTCCCCGTAGAGGTGTATGATGTGATTCTTCAGTTTCTCCCGGCGTATTTGATGATCAAAATATCCACGGGTGTACTGCCGGTCTATAGTGTCCAACGGGCACAATATTTCGGCGATCATACATGTCGCCATCATCAGGTGAACTGACGGACTGAGCTCCTGATGTTGATCAAACAAACACCAGTTAACCTCCATGCTTTAAATAATGAAAAACTACATCAGTTAGCGAAGTTTATTGCTTATCACAACGAATTTCGAGGATTTATTCGCATCTTCTAGTGCATTGTTTACATAAGTACGGTACTTTTTCGACGTTTCAGTGTGTGATGATCTGACACTCTTGCACTGCAGTTGTCTCTTTTAGGTTACTGTAGTTCGGAAAATCGGACAGAATAAATATTGAGGTGTGTATTTTATCCTAATGTTAGAAACCAAAACTTTTTCTGTCTGCTTAAAGGTATTTTGCCTCTTCCATTATTCAGAACATCAAACTTTATAATCGTGACTGTGTACAAAAACCAGTGTAAGCGACTATTTTTATGTTGTGATATCCAGTTTAATAGGGCAGACACAATACCTGCAAGTACAGACAGACGTTCTATTTAGTATGTAAAAAAGTTGCCAAGATAGGGTACGATTTCCCTCATTGCAGTAATCTCAAAAAGACTACACATGTGCAAGAGCTGCATAAATCAGACATGGAAACGTCACGATGTATTTATGTAAACAAATGCCATAAAAGCGAGAAAAATTCTCGAAATGCATTGTGCTAAGCGTAAAAATACATAACGTGTGCAGTTTTTCAGTATTTCAATGCATGAAGAACACAGTTATAGGTCGTCCAGAAATGTCCGATTATGACGAACGAAATGAAGTTACATAGAACTTTAATGTTTGTGATTCAATATATTTGTGAAAGACAAGTGTGAAAATAAGAATAATTTTGAACACAGACACCACTAAAATGCGGAAGCACACGCAGGCCTGCACCACATTTGCAGGTCACTTCATATAACAGACTCACGCTCTTGTTAAAAACGCCGGAACCAGTAAGAGTAAGAGTAACACCCGATTATCACAGAGCAAAACAACGTAAGAGAGCCACTACAATAACATTAAGGTACACCACAATTACGAATTGAACACATTTTTTTGAGTTTATAATTTACGTCTCAAATTTCTGATAAAGGGTTTAACCAACTACGGTTTGCAATAAACTGTAATATCAGACCATAAGTTAAAGCAGTCAACAATCCGAAGATTAGTTTGAACACCACAGTGCTTTACTAGGCATGGTCCCGTTTTGAGGTGGTATGCCGTTGCCTTCCTCCGACCTTTGAACCGACTAACCTAGTCAGCTATAGGGGGATCTACAGTTTAACGTGGGTTCCGAACCACGGTGCTACTCGGTATTTTTCGCATGAGCAATACTGTCGGAGGGGAAAGAAGTGGAAAGTGCCAGATAAAAATCCTACGACGTGGCGGGGATCGAACGCGCGACCTGTGGATTTGTAGTCTGGCACTCTACCACTGTGCAACCGAGGCGCACAATTTATTTTTTTAATTTTTTTTAGTCCATATATTCCGAATTATATCCCGATTGTGATATTTATCGTCTTCTAGGTCCCATAATCTCTTTCTTTCTTTCACTAAGCGTATCAGTTTGTCACTGTCCATAAATACCGTTTGAGAACGTCGGTCGATTTGACCGAAGAAAGCAAACTGATTTGAATTTCACCGACTGTCGTCCGAAGTCTCTACGTTCGGGCGATGATATCGGCTAAATTGTGACCGTGCCCATAGTGGAGTACTGATCTGAAACGATTGGCCGTTTCCCGCCGATGCCTGTAGTCGGTAAAACCCACCGATATCGGAGCTACTGTGACCACAGCGTAATGACCACCGTGCCGACGGGACGTTGACTGTAACATTTCTTCCTCTTTTAATTTGCATACAAGCGAGTGTTGTTCTTTTATTACTTATTTTTTCGTCCACTTGTTAATTTTCAAACTATTCAGCATATAAATTTTTGGTCATCTCATTAATTATCTCTGTTTACAACCTACGGTCAAAATGTTCAAATGTTTGTTATCCTACGGGTCCAAACCACTGAGGTCCATAGCCTTAAAATCTACGTGGACTAACTAAAGTAACTTATTCTAAGAATAACACCACTCCCACGCCCGAGGCAGAACTCGAACCTTCAGCGGGAAACAATCGCGCAATACGTGGCAAGACGCCTTAGAACCCCCACCAGTTACGCGCAGCAACAACCTGTCTCCAAAACTGAATTAAAAATTTAAATATAATTTAAAATGTCAACTGGATTTTTAGTGCGATCCTTAGGACAGATATACAACTAGGAAAAGATTTGGTACAGCTTATGGGACTTAACTGCGGGGTCATCAGTCCCTAAACTTACAAACTACTTATGAACTACCTTATACTAAAGAAAACACAAACATCCATGCCTGATGGGCTATTCAAACCCCCGACGGGGAACGGCTTCGCGCGTCGCAGCATAGCGCCTCAAGGCGCTCGGCCGCTCCGCCGTGGCAACCAGTTCACACAGTCTTGAAATGAGGAGGGAAAAGAATGTCAGTTTTGTAGAATTATCCATACGAGTTAAGTGATATAGGGTCACTACAGGGACCCTCATTCTTTATTTCCGACTGGAGTTCCATGTCTTGCCCTTTTAGAACGTCAATTAATTTAATCAGCTAGAGACATTTATACTTCTACCCTAACAGTGAATATACCGGTGTCAAAAATGGAAGGAACAACCTGAAATTTTGCAAGGGTACCTTTATTTTGCCACAAAACAGTAGAAACAGGTGACAGTAAAGTAGAAACAATGTAAACTACGGAGATCGGAAACAAATTTAAAATATATAACGGTAGACAATTATGATTGCTACTTTTTTTTCACGTAACGTATTTTCCACACACATTTCGACAACTGGTTAATGTGCCTAGTGTGTGGTTCGATAACTTCTCGCAGCAATATAGGCCTGAAAACGAAGTATCATGCTGTGAATGATGTAATAATTCTGAAGACAATAATAACCATTCACCCTGCAAAGCTACTCACAAGTCCTAAACTGGTTGTTGGATGCTGTCGTGATGTAACGTATCTCCCTAATGCAGTCCAGATATGCTGCATTGGTGGCACAAAAGAGTATAAACATGTGTTAGTAAAGAAGAAACAGTATAATAAATGCAAAACGGAAACAAATTCAAGGAGTATAACGGTGGACGTCCATGTTTTCTTAGTTTTCTTCCAACTTAAAGAACTTGCACAAATATTTTTGACAACTTGTTAATTTTCTATGTATATGGTGTAATCGCTTCTGGCAGCAATATAGGCCTGCCAAAGACGGAGCGTCCTGTGAATGATATATTGCTTATGTCAGGACAATAATGCCTATTTTGTCCTGCAGATGCTCGCAAGTTGTGAAGAGTAGTTGGGGGATGCTGACGTATTGCTACCTTTCTTCGTAGTACATCCCAGACATACATACAGGTACTTGAGAATGGCGATAATGCCGAAACAGCCCATCGTAAATAAAGAATACTTGTCATGGCAGTTTAGTGCAATTTTATTTGAATAATATATCTGTTAGAAAATGGTTTCAATTAAATGGGAAAGATCTCAGACAAATGAACTTAAGCTCCTTCGAGTAATTTGTAGAATTACGTTTGAAATCCAAGGTTTCACTTAATTTCACAAATGTTGAATGTGCCGTTCGCAGTACGCATGGCGAAGATCCCGGCGATAATCCCATACCTCTGCCACAATCTCTGCAGTTAATTAAATAAAATATTGTTGCTTTTCGCTTTAGCGGGTCACAATCATATATTGAACTGTTCTAAGCGGACACTCATAGAAAGAATTTTTAAGAATATTGAAGAAACTAAATCACATACTGTAATGCGAGTTCTGTACCCTGCCCCAGCGTAACCGTTTATGCAACAGATGTTTAAGAGACGATAGTGTGTTGTTGTGGTGGTAATACACTCTGATGAGATATGAAAAATAAAAAAAAATCTTCAAAAGTTTGTAAACGTATTGGACCAAACTGCTTTGGTCATCAGACCCTAGACTTATGAAATACTTAAACTAACTTACACTAAAGACAAAACACACACCTATGCTCGAGGGAACACTCAGTCCACGCGGCCATTCCACGCGGCAGTGAAAAAGCAAAACGCGTAATATTGCTGTGGTATTGAACACTCGAGTTCGCACATAATAGGTGGAGAGCGAACGGAGCTCACTCTTGGAGTGAGATTTCTAGCAGTAGCCACATGCATGTAAACTAAGAACTACTTCAATGGTACTTCAGTGGTACATTTTTAATTTAGATAGGTAAATTGAAACTTTAGCTTCTATGGAGCAATGACCACTTTATTAGTAGGCAGGGGCCACAAGGTCCAGGAAAAATAAACTGTGTCAGTCTAAAGATAAAATTAATCTAAAATTGTAAATGTTCGTTAAACTTAAAAGTAATATATATTGACGGTACTATTATAATAGAAACTTTTAGAAGAATATTAAACACGTTTTGCAGAAATGTTATTCCACAGCTTCCATCTTGTTTTGAAGTTCGGTAATACGAGGGCTAAAGCTGTTGCTCAAAGCTCCACGCGTATCATTATTCACTATTAGTCGATTTCTAAATTTCTTTTTGTGCAGGAAATACTTGTTTACCAAAAATAGTAGTGGAGAAAACCGTAAGATAAGGAAAGGTGATTTAAGGAATGCTATTGCATGATTCTGCCTTTTTCTAACAAAGCATTTTGGAATTAATAATCTTTCACAACACTAGGTGACAAATAAATAGAATTCAAATGACACCGATGTTAAATAATTTTGTCATTACCAGTGAAGTTATAAAGTTATTGTGGTTACATAGTACGATTTACTGGATACATAACAAAATTTTAATGATTTAAAATAAATTCCTTGAGTATGGATTTAAAATGAATAAGTGTTTGAATTTTTATATCTTTCGCAGAATATACTTTAACATGTGTGCACCACTTGTGATTCGCAGACCACAGCCTGGTACTCCCCGATCTAAAAAATATTGTAGCCTTGTGAAATCTAAATAATAATTTTGAAACACCCTTTACTATGACAGAACAGAGAATTGGCGCAGAGTGTGTAAGAGAGGGCAAATGGCCTCTGTTGGTATCTCTGGCAACAGAGCATTTCCTGCAACACAGCGAGCAGGCTGCTAGCTGTCGGCAATACGTGGCTGCGAGGTTTGCTCGCACTCGGCGCAACGAATCCCCACGACACGGCCCTGGATCCTGTTATTGCATTTCGCGGAAGTCCGAAAATTTGAGTACGGCCGTAGGAGCGCCCCCTCGGAGGTCGTTAGCACCCTCGCAACGCAGTGCGGGGGCGAGAGGCGAGCTTATCAGCAACAAAAACGGCCACCCCCATCCATTTGCGCAGTTCAGTAGGTCGTGTCTACCGATAACCCCGGCACGCCGTTCCGTTTTGTCAGACAACCACACCCTCGGCGTACACTCGGCCCGTGCAAAATACGGCCTGGCACCGAAATTAAAAGACTGAGGCCGTGGCTCAATCTCAACAATTTCCTCACCAACAAAATGCACAGTGGTTCGTTACAAGTAATACTAACAAATCCCTGCAATAGACACATTTCTTGTACATCTGTCAAAGTCAGCTGTAATTCATCAAAACTATATTTTCAACATAAAGAACGGCTAGTTTTTTCTGTCTCACGCTATCACATTGAATGATGTCTTATTCTCAATGCGCAAATTTCCAATTACTGCGTTTGAGATAATCCCGCTCGACATATCAGGCAGCTGGCGTTGCCTTAATTTGTACATGTGTTTATTTGAAACAGCGCTGTTAAAGAGTCCACATGTAACGAAGAATCCGAAATCCGGAACTCGTTTCGAGAAATTAATGTTGGTTCTCAAAGGTTTAAGTAATGCCCTGACTTTCGTACTCATAATTTTTTCCAAAATAATTGCAAAGCTAATAAGACTGGCCTTACATTTCTTAAAAAAAATATTTTACATAAAATATATAACTTGTAATTCCGTAAGTGTTTCTCGACTGAGAAAGGTATTCATGTATTCGCTAACTGCCTGTTGTGAACTTTAAGTAACAATCCCCGGTTGCTACTTTTGTGATCGTGCCACAATGTAGTATTGTTTAGATAATGTTACATTCTGGAAAAAACCTTATAAAAGTGATGGAGTCACATACAACCATCTTGAAACATACGCAATAAATACACAGTAAAAAGTTGTGAATAAATCGAAACTTGTGAGAACTGTAGAGAAGTTAGGCTGCAAGGTATAAATCTCAAAGGTTGTCCCACACTACTCAATTCTGGGTTCACTTCAGTTTTACGACAGAAGAGCTGCTAATGACGTATTCCAAAGAACTGGTTAGTAGTTCTCTGAAAACGCACACCGACAAAATTTAAAAAAGACGCAATATATTCATTCAATCACATTTATATCAACAACATCGAGACTGTGTGTTGGGTCATGTAATAGTTAGCAGCCAAACATCTGCAAAACAGCTTTTGAGCACCGAGCCGTGTGGGGACGACCATGCCTTCTGCACTAAACATTCCACGCCTCTTTTTCTAAATGGCATATCGCATTTTCGTATTGCTTCACAGTAATAGCTGAAGACGACTGTCACATGCCGGATTCATTTAATGGCGGCAGATTTCTTCGTCACAGCAGTACAAAGTTTGATCAAACGATACGAGGTCTCATTTCCTTGGTGACTATGTCGAAAAATAGCTCAGACTTCGCTATATCTTTTGCATTTAACGCTTTCCATGTAACAAGATTTTATAGATACAAAAACGTAATTTCTGCATGCAATTTGTAATTGTGTTACGATATGGATATATAATATAATAATAATAATAACTCTCCTATGTCTTTTTCTCCACAACCTACATCCGGAACAGCTCATCACAAACTGACGGATTTTTCCTGCCGATGTTTACACATAAGGGTTATGAATAGGAGGGAGGGGGCGGAGGGAGTGGTGGACGGGAGAATGGGAGGGATGGCGAAGGGACAGGAGGAAAGAACTGGGAAGGGATTTCCCTCTGAGATTCCCTCAGTGGATTTGGGGATGAGAAAGGAGGATCTATTGTTGAATGTAATTAAAAGAAAGACAGTTTTTTGTCAATTTCATTTCAAAATAGTGCCAAGACTGTCTTTACCTTACTATTTGCGTGTAGCGTAAAAATATGATATTCGGCAAGTAAAGAATTTAAAATTTGAAAGGTGAATACCTATAGAGTGATATCTTATTTCCTGCAGAAATTGTTTTGTGTATGTCGAAGTTTCCTTGCAAAGATAGAACGTGTCTACCTCTACTTACTTTTAAGATTTTCATATATTTTTCGATAGCGTTAGGCCTATTGTATTCCTATTTTATTTCAGCAGGTCAAGAAATGTTGAAGGTTTTTTATTCATTTTATTTTTATTTATTTATTTTGCATATTTCCATGCCTTAATGTGTTCTTGATACCGAGTGTAAAATGTCCTACCAGTCATTCCCAATCATATTTTCTCACAGTCTCTGCTGATGAGCAGACAGATACCAGACTTGTGGTATTTGCTCTTTTGTTTATTTTAATTTCAATATGTGTTTCTGAACAGAGGTCTTTGATTTTTACGTAATTTTTAGGACCCCTATCTTTAATATATTACCTATTCTATATGTGACTTTGTTATGGTAGGTATTGTTTCCCTTTTTCTGTTAGGTGTATTGTTTGTGGCGTTAAGCGTGGTTTTTATTGGTTTTGTTGTTCATCTGTGTCTTTATTTTTCTGTTTATCTACTAGATTTCAGTCTACTTCCGCCTCCCGCGGAGTCCGGACGCGTTAACTGCTGCGCTCTGTGCGGTCGCGCTTTGTTTACGTTTCGCGGACGAGTGTGGTGCTACGTACTTATTCTTCCGTGCGTTTGTATACTCGTATCTGCCTTTTCGGGGAGAAACGTTCACGTGCAGAGTAGTGCGCGCCGGAATTGTGTGTGTTGTCTCAACCACACGTTCGTGGTAGCAGTACTACTCAGTGTATCTTCGAAATGGCCGACCCACCTAATACGGGTCAGGTCATCCAGTCCGCCATGGAAATATGTAATCAACCTGCAGCGACGGCTCTCCCGCTGCCGGTGATGTCCGACAACCCTGCTGACGTACAGCAGAGTCAACTACCAACACAGGACCTACAATATGCACAACAACAAGGGCCACAGCAGCAACAAGAACCGCAGCTTCTACACCACCAACACCTACAATTCCAGCAGCAACTGGCCCAGCAGCAACAGCTTCAGCTACTGCAGCTGCAACAACGGCAACACCAGCAATTCCTCCAGCAACAACATCAACAACATGAGTTACAACAGGTTAGTCAGCACCTCAGCTATTCCTGCGACCCCTCCAGCATATCACCTAGTGGCGATACAGCTGCACAACAGCAGCAAGAAAGTGGTCCCCATAGTAAACGACTGTGTGTCGATTCTCCTTCAGTCACGGACTGTGAAATGAGCCAGGTACCGGTTTCCCACGCGTCTTCTACCGACGGCACCGGACAGGCAAACACAGAACGCACGCCGGTACAGACATCTGCTTCTCCTGCCACCGTTACTCGACCGAGTATCAATAACCGATACAGTCGGACAGATGCAGGCCCATACATTGTCTTCGTGGAGAGCTTAGATAAAAACGTTGGCAAACTCCATCCCATGTCAGTGGGCAAGTTATTGTATTCCTACAGCTCTCACCTCAAGCACGATATTGTTGACATTAGTTCCTTAGGCAAGAACAGAGTTAAGATAGAACTGAAAACTGCTGCAGCTGCTAATAACTTACTAAATGTCCCTGCTTTCAAAGATCATAAGTTCGATGTTTACATCCCTAACTTTTTACTCCATACGTATGGCATTATCCATGACGTAGAGACCAGCCTAACGGACAAAGAGATAATAGATGCCATGGAAAGTGTTTATCCTGTAACAAGTATAAAACGATACACGAAGAAACATCCTTCCAATCCTGAGCTCACAGTACCCATTCCAGTCTGCATGGTGGTGTTTCGCTCTCAGACATTACCCTCTCATGTTGCTATTCTGGGGGCACGCTGCCCAGTGGTACCGTACGTTGCCCCAGTCATTCAGTGCACAAATTGCTGGCGTTTTCATCATCGGGCAAACCAGTGTCGAAGCCATACTCGTTGCAGCAGATGCGGCGGTCAGCACCAAGCTGATTCGTGCCCTGCGACGATTCCGACCTGTTTAAATTGCTCTGGACAGCACCCTGTCACTGAGAGGTCATGCCCCATTTTTCTCCACCAGCAAGAGCTACAACGTGCAAGGGCGTACGCCACGTCAGGAAGGGCACTCAGTGGGCCGCACCCCACATATTCAGCGGCCGTACGGAAGCCTCCTAGCCCTCAGAGTTCTGCGGACTTCCCGCCCCTACCTCCAAGGCATTTACAGCAACCGCAAGTCGCTGTACAAGAGCGTTCTACGGGGCCACCAATGCCGCCATTGGCGCCCCAGCTGCGTTCACCACCTAAGGACGACAGGTATCAACGGAATGATGTTCCCATAGCAGACAGAGCGGGTGTCAGCTCCGTCATGAGCGGCACGGGGAAAAAACAAACTTCCAGACCCGTCTGGCGTCAGGGATTTTCAGACGTTAGTCACGAATATTCTATCTCCCAACATCTACCACAGGCCCCTTTACCACCCAACCCGTATCCTCCTCAGTACGGACAACAAGCAGTGCCACCACGTAACAATAGTGAATACATCGTAGAGAAAATTATCTGGTTTATCCTTCACCTCATAGAAGACGCGAAAACAATGCCACCTGGAACTTTACAGATACAGCCTATTCGCCAACTATTAACGACTCTCCTTACTTCTAACAACAATGGCGGAATTTAAAATACTGCAGTGGAATGCGCGATCTGCGATTGCCAACAAGGGTGTACTTCAACGTGAACTTTGGATGCGGAAGATAGCAGTGGCCGCCATCTCTGAGACATGGTTTCAACCAGATACCATCGTACGCTTCCAAGGATACCACGTTTACCGCCAAGACAGAGATGATGGTCGGGGAGGAGTCGCCCTCTTTATCAATAATATGCTGCATCACACCCCTGTTCTGATTTCTCATGACGATATTGAAAGCTTTCAAGCGATAGCAGTAAACTTCTCATCTCCAATTGGTCGAATAACTATTGTGGCCCTCTACAGCCGACCACGGTCATACATTACCATTGAAGAGTGGTACGCTCTGGTACAACAGTTGGAACCTCCATTTCTGTTCTGCGGGGATTTTAATGCACACAACAGATTGTGGGGGTGTGCATATAACGATAGGCTGGGTGATGGCATTCTTGATATTATCGACGAGTTCAATCTTATCATCCTCAATGATGGATCCCCTACGTTACTTCCATTACCCGGACAGAGACCATCAGCAGTCGATTTGACTTTGTGTTCAGCGTCTGTTTCTTCATTCTTTACATGGTCTGTACTTTCATATCCTATGGGTTCCAACCATTATGCTATTCTGCTCTCTTCACCAACCTCATCACCGAACACGCTCTGTCGGCCGTCTCGCAAATGGAATGTCAGGAGGGCAGATTGGTCTCGGTATAGTGCCATCATGGATACACAACTTTCGTCGTTCCCCACCGAGTTGTCACCGCAAACAAGGTACGCTCATTATAGGAATTGCATCAACCTAGCAGCATCGCAGTCAATCCCACAGATGAGGGTGGTAACTGGCAGTAGACGTCTGCCGGTTGCCTGGTGGAACCAAGAGTGCTCGCGTCGAGTGGCGCAAAGGAGACTGGCATGTAGCCGTTTTAAACGGGAAACCACATGGGAAAACTACCTCGCCTACAAACGTATAGATGCGACTACCAAACGCTTTCTCAAGACTTGTAAAAAAGAACATTGGAAGAGATTTTGTGAACAGTTATCCCTGCATACTCCTGTCGGAAGGATTTGGTCGAAAGTTAACTCACTCAAACGAAAACCAATGCCTCCCAAGCGGTTACAGACCTGGATAGACGAGTTTGCCAACATTGTAGCACCTCTTACGGCCATGCCAGAACCCATTGATCCCACCACAAATATCGCCGTTGAAGATCTTCAAGATGATCTCACCTCACCGTTCTCCCTCGCTGAACTCAACAGTGCGCTGCCGCCCTCGACCGATACGTCGCCCGGGCATGACCAGATACATTACTCCATGATACGCAATTTGTCTGATGAGGCAAAACTTATTCTTTTGAATATCTTTAATGACATCTTGAGAGAGGGGTCTGTTCCAACCGACTGGACCACTCAGGTATTGGTTCCTATATTGAAACCTGGAAAAGACCCTGGTCAGGCAACGTCTTATCGCCCCATTGCATTGTCGTCATGTGTGTGCAAGACCTTTGAACGTCTCCTCAAGGTCCGGTTAGAATGGTGGTTAGAGCATCACGATCTGTTCCCACGGACACAATACGGTTTTCGCAAGGGGAAGAGCACTTACGATAATATAACATCTCTTGCTATGGGCATCGAAAAAACATTCCTGACAAATGGGTATTTGACGGCTCTTTTTCTTGATTTTTCGAGGGCTTATGACAATGTTTTGATACATAAACTTATAAATAAATTACAACTTTTGCATCTCCCGCTAAAGGTGTTAAGAATTATATACAGATTACTTTGTTGCCGCACTGTTTATATCCGTGACCAGGACAATGTGTTACATGGCCCACGAATCGTTTCCCGTGGCCTCCCGCAAGGTGCGATATTAAGCCCCTTGCTATACGCCTTGTATGTTGCCGACTTAGACTCTATCTTTCATCCTACTGTCAAAGTTCTACAGTACGCGGACGACGTTTGTATATACGCCCACTCGTCGTGCTTTTGGGTGACTAACATATGGCTTACTACTGCATGTGAAAAACTGGCTGAATGGGAGTTAGAACACGGACTCACGCTATCGCCTGAAAAATCTACTGTGGTGATATTCACGAGGAAACGACAGAATTATTTCTCTCCAGACCTTCAGCTCGGTCCATACAAACTGCCTGTTCGGTCATATGCTAAGTTCCTTGGTGTTTACTTCGACAGCAAACTGACGTGGACGCGCCATGTTGAATATCTCTTGGACAAAGTGGACACTACTGCAAATATCCTGCGTATGCTTGCCAGAGTTTGGTGGGGAGCCGATCCGATGGTACTCCTTACTCTTTATAAGGTCTTGATCCGCTCCGTTTTGGATTATGGCAGTATCGTCTACGCTACTGCAGCGCAATCGACCCTGCGCAAACTTGATGTCCTCCAGTACAGAATGCTTCGTCTTGTTCTCGGAGCTATGAAGTCAACACCCACCAACGCCTTGCTCGTGGAAGCGTCTGAAATGCCGTTAACTATACGTCGACAGATGCTGTCCGATATTTTCCTCCTCAGCCGAGCGTCAATATGTGATAGTGTCTCTCTCAAAACGGTACACCAATTTTGGAACATAACAGAAATGCATCACAGAAGAGGCATGACCCGAGTTCCTTTACTGGTTCGCAGCTACGAGAAATGGAGACATCTCTTCCCACTCATCATACAGGACACCAAACTTCCTTGTTTCCGTTATTCTTATCATCTGTTTTTCAACCCAGTCCCGGTGACACATTTGCCATCAGACTACATAACGGGGACCAACATCACTCTCGACGTGGAACAGTTTCTTCTCCGCAACTGGCCACAGCATGCTCACATCTATACTGACGGCTCTAAAACTGAAGCAGGGGTGGGATACGCCTTCTTTTGCCCCTCTAACGGCACCTACCAAATGTTTGCGCTTCCGCCTGCGTCATCTATTTACACGGCAGAGTTACTAGCCATCAGGGAGGCCATTTATTACGGCACACGAACATTTAACTCTATATTGATCCTCACGGACTCTCAAAGCGTGCTGAAAAAATTACAACATCCGACGTTTGACAAACGAACGAATAGATATATATTGGACGTCTTGGAGGCCATAACAAATGCACAGACAGTGGGCATAGACATCCACTTACTTTGGATTAAAGGACATCGAGGTATACCCCATAACGAAACAGTAGACCGCCTTGCCAAGAGAAGTATTACGGAAGGACAACAACGCCCCACGCCGATTCCATATACAGACTTACGAACGACGATTCGGAAAGCTGCCTATCGCACTTGGGACCACGAATGGCGCCTCTCTCATGTGTTTAAGGGAGGACACCTGGCAGCTATACAACCAAATGTCTCCTCACGACCGTGGTTTTCATCGATGACGCTTAGTAGACGTCATGCAACGTCTATCATTCGGATGAGACTGGGGCATGGATGTTACCCTGCCCACCTACACCGTTTGAAAATCATCGCTTCTCGGCATTGCGACAAAGATGTAACGGCAGTGGCGGATCTCAACCACATCATACTGGCATGCACCAAGTACACGGCCGCACAAAGTGTATTCTACCGAACGCTGGTCGCGAGGGGTTACCCTCTCCCCACAAGTGTCACTGTCCTCCTTCATGGATTCGACAAGCTTAAGTACACTTTACTGAAGGACTACCTCAAAGTCACTGGCATACAGCTCTAATTTTAGAGCTAGTGTGTTTACCTTGAACATGCACAGCGGGAAACTGCATAAGTGATTTTATATTATATTTTGACTTTTATTTGTCTTTGCACCTCTCATTTGGTCCTATGCTTTCTGCACTTTTATTGTATTACAAATATCTGTCGTACTGTTAAATATGTATTGTTTAATGTCTTTACATGTTATTTTTCCACTTTTATTCTAAGGCTATATGATGTAACATACTTATTAATATTGTGCTGTACATTGTAAGAATTTCACTTCTATTGTAATGTTATCAATGTAATAACAGCTGGCTGTATGGTCACTGTCACCAAAAGCCATAATAAAGAATTATATAAAAAAAAAAAAAAAAAATCTACTAGATTTTCTTTGCATTCATTTTAGTGGTATTTGTCTCACAAGAGGCAGCTCATTTTGGTAATTATGAGTACTTACGAGTCTCTTTACCGTGTACCTTATTGCAGTCTGCTTGTGATTCTGCGGGTTGGTTAAAGTTGCTTTTAAATGCAGTGACATGGTGAATTTTCCAAATATGTCAAGTATGTGTTTGTGATTGTCTTTTCTTATGGTTATATCTAAAAAGCTATGTATGTTTTGTTGTTCTTCTTCTATTGCAAGCTTTATGTTCTTGTATACAGTATTTAAGTCGTTGTATTTTGTTGTTTAGATAAATCTACCTTGCATAAACTACCATACTTGTATCTGTACCAGTAAATAATTTTGTAGCATTATATATTTAAACATGAATTTTTATACATGGTTAATGGAGATGTTGCCCTGTCTTCATGAAACAGGTGAAACCACAGGTTACTCATATTTTTGTATGTAGTACTCCTGCTTGAATTCAGTAAAGTTTTATTGTGTTATTAACTGTATAAGTTTTATTATTTAATTCCTTTGTTCTTGATGTACGTGACAGAGTGTTTTCAGGTTTACTTTCTTTAATTATAGTGTGTAATTACCAGGAGTCCAATCATATGATTTTTGTAACAAAGGAGAACATTGTTTTTCTAACTGGATATCCATGGTATATTTGGACTATTTTCCACTGGAATGAAATTGCAGTGTACACCATTATGTCCGTCCGGAATGTTGTATTTCGCATATCTACCTGAATATTATTGTCCGTTGCAACTGTTCTTCCTCTGAGACACTCCCGATAAATATCGACCACAAGATAATATGTAGAGGAACGAAAAGCGTACCACCATAATTTTGAGGATATGCTTCTTTTGCTCCATTATCCGTCAGTTAACAACCTCTGACAATGATGTTCGTTATATAGTCATGTAACATTAACGTAGATGAACTATTAACTACAGCTGTGGAGCGCGCCGCTGCTCGTCGTCGGAGATTCGAGTCCTCCCTCGGGCATGAGTGTATTTGTTGTCCTTAGCATAAGTTAGTTTATGAAGTTTGTAAGCGTAGGAAATGATGATCAGAGTAGATAAATCTCACAGATTTATAGCCGGCCGCGGTGGCCGAACATACTGCGGCGCGCCAGTCACGGTCTGCACGGCCACTACAGTCGGGGGTTCGAATCCTCCCTTGGGCATGAATATTTGTGCCGTCCTTAGTATTAGATGGTTCTTAAGTAGTTTGTAAGTTTAGGGACTGATGACCCTGTAGTTAAGTCCCATAAGCTTTACAAACATTTGAACATTTTTCACAGATTGTTAAACATTTGATTTGAACTACAGTCACCTTACTGTACTTCGAAATAGTCACCTCCCATAACTATGCACCGCCGAGCTCTGCGATACATTTTCTGCAAAATTTGCACGAAATTTTCGTTTGGGTTTCTGCTCAAAACCCTCGTCACTTTTAGTTGGATGTCAAGAAAATCGTGAAATTTATTTCCTTTCAAGGAGAGTTACAGTCGATGGAATAGCGAATGTGGTGGATGTTCAAGTTGCCCCATCCCCTGATTTGCGAGGAAATGTTTGACGATTTTGGCTGCGTGTAGGCTGGCTTCGCCGTTAAACTTGAATATCCACAGTACTCACTGGATCTTAATCCACCAGACTTCTTCCTATTTCGTCGATTCTAACTCGGTTTGAAAGGAAAGATATTTGACGATATTCCTGACATCCAACGATACGTGACGATGCTTTTGAACACATCCCAAAGGAAAAATTACTGCAAAATGTTTAGGATATTTATCGCAGTGTTGAGCGGTGCATAGTTAGGGGAGGTGACTATTTCGAAGGACATTGAGGAAATTGTAGTTTATAGTCCATCTACGTTGTCTTATAGTACTATTTACTGAACTTAATTGTTAGAGGTTGTATTTTCTTGAGTTCCAGGTACTCTTGTAGCCAGTGTTTTGATCAAATTTGTCCCTGAGTACATCCTTGCATAATTATCTTGTAGGCCCCGCTTATACATATGTTTTATCAGCAATAAATTTCTAATAAAGCTATTTATATTGCTCAGTTAGTTATTTAGTTACACGATTTCCCAAAATATATCTGTGTTAATTTGTTTCAATGTAGTCTTCATGTGGACAACTCTATGCCTTAATCCCTTGTGTTATGGACCAAAGAAGAATGTAGATTAATAGGTGTTTAGTTAAAAGAGATGTTCTCAGAAATTTATGTATCAAATTATTTGCGCCACCAATGTTTTAAACCTCTTGCTGCGTCAAATATGTCAGGCAACACTACAAACAGATTTACGGTGTCATCATTTGCACCACACATTATTTTAAAGTCAGGGTCATTATACGCACGTGTGTGTATTTTCGAAACTAAGAAATGAACTTCCATTCTAAACCGAATATGGGCATATTTTTCGTTTCTTGGGTACTAATGCGGTTCTTTCAAGATATCTATGTATAAGATCCTGTGTGTGTATTTCCACATATCAGACTAATGCCACGAACAGCTAATCCACAGCTTGACAGATCAGCGAAAATCCAACGATAAATTTACAGTACCTATCCTACAACGTCCAAATACTTTCATCCACAGTTTCTTCAGGGATTGGATCTTTTGGACATTGCTAAAATTCATCTGACAGACGAATTACTCAAACTACATGCAGGCATTAATGTAACTTCGGTATGGAATCCGATACTGAAATATCACGGATTGAAAAATCTTAGTTACGGCAGCAGTTATACAATTTCAGATTCACTATACAACGTATTCACTTGCACTCCTTCAGTATTACAGTTTATCATTAGTTCAGTAGCCCAAGAAAATGGTGTCATGATTGTGTTTAGAAATTAGTCTCACATTTAACTGTAAGAATTTTAAGAATTTCTCCGTCTAATGCTGACTCAAATAAGGACAATTATTTCATACCAGTCACGTTACCATTTTCTGTCGTTATGTAAGTGACGATACATAGGTTGATAAAATTCGTTTTGCCTGTATGGATTAAAAATAGTTTTTTTTAATTTTATGCATGTGATGTGTATGTATATATTTATTAACGGTGTTATTTCCGCTTCCTTCCACCTCGTTGCTGTTTCTTGGGCATGGGCATGTCAGTTTGTCTTTTTTTTTTTTTTTTTTTTTTTTTTTTGTACTCGGCAATTTCGCCTTATGTGTATGTATATATTTATTAACGGTGTTATTACCGCTGGACCCGGCAATTTTTTTTGGTGTTTTTTTTTGTTTATTTATCTTATTTGTTACGACTACACTTCCCTTTTTCTTTAATGCGTAAAAATTGACCATCTGCCATTTATTTTGTGGAATGCCTCTCGATTTGATTTTTACCACGATGTCACCATATTGGTTTTGCCTGTTCAACTGTTTTTGTATAGATTGGGAATGTTGCCAACATTTATTTTTATATTTTTATTAATTGAATGATTTATTTAGTGTGTGTGTGTGCGTGCGTGTGTGTGTGTGAGAGAGAGAGAGAGAGGATTTTTGGTGTAAAACTGTGTCTGTTGTCGGTTTTCTGTAGATTTCAACCGTATGCTGGTTGTTCTGTACCTTCATGTTGACATATAAGAAATTTAATGCGCTGTTTTATTTCTATCGTGCATTGTGTCTTCTCATGAATGGAATCTAAGTCAGTATACAACTTGGTTCATCTATAAGGCTTAAGATATCATCCATATATCTAACCCAGCGTAGGATTTAGTGTATGTTGAGGACTACTTTGTTAAATGAAGCCTGTTCTATAAAGTTCATAAAGATATTTTCCACAATGCCTTATATTGGAAAGACCATTGGTAATCCCTCACTTTGTAAATAAAATTCACTGTTGAACTGGAAGTAGTTCTGGTCTGTTAATAGTTCTTGAAGTTTTATTATTTCTGTGATATATTCCTGTGGAAGCGTACTGTGGGGCTGTAGATTATTTTAGAATATTAATTATTGTTTCTATTACTGGGATGATAGTGTACTTGTTTTCAGCATTAAAAGAGAGGAGGGTAGTGTAGTTTGAGAACTGTGTATCTTTTATTTGCTGAATCAATTGTGTGGTCTTTTTATAGTTCTGCCATTTTCTAATTTGTAGTAATTTGTAATTATTTTAACATGTGTCTAACAAGTTGAAATGTGGGAGCATTTCTAAAGTTTACAAAAACCCTTACAGGCAGATCTTTCTTATGTAGCTTGGATTATGTAGCTTGGCTTCAGAGAAATTGTGCACTGGGATTTGTCTGAATTAGTTTTCTTATATCATTGTTCTCTAGTGTATATTCGACGCCTTTCAGAGGGTTGCTAAAATTCTCCTGGGATCTGGTATTTGGATCTGATTTTCAGTGTAATAATTTAATTTTTGGTGATGAAATCTTGTCTCTTACTTATGCATTGGTCTTTATACGTCAGAATGATCTGATCTTTTAATAACGGTGTTGTTTTGTTGTAGTTTCTCTTTGTGTTTTGTCAGAATAATGGACGCTGTATTGATTTGGCTTCCTGTATGTGTTACTAAGTTTTTCATTTAATTACTAAATAGTTGTCTTGTAAAACAATGTTTACTGCACTTCTTTCTCTTCTTTGTCCTTGTAAGAGGATGTTTTATGATCAAACTCCAATGTTTCCTCTATATTATCGTCTATATTTGTGCTTTATACCATTTTCTAACAATTTTATTTCATTTGTATTCAACACAGTGTCAGTGAAGTTTATCAGCCTTGGATGGACGTACTGTTTCTCCTGGAAATCGTTGTAGTTTGTGTGTGTGTGTGTTAGGTGATAGCCTGGATTTAAACTTTGCAAATTTTTTTTCTGTGGGTACTTTACACTTTCTCTAACATTATATTTGTTCGACTTTCCAACAACTTGGGATAAAACAGCTGCATTATTGAGGAATTTCGTCAGATTGAGATGTACTTTATATACATCCGAATTTAGGGTTTGTCTTTTGGCATAAAGAGGCTTGATTTCGTTTTGATCGAAATATTTCGAGCTATTTCTTAAGATTTTTGTTCCTTGTTTAGAACTGTTTCTAATCTGCACCTCAATATATTTACGTATATTAAAATTTGATCTGCAAAGGTTGTTAAACTTTACATATTGTACACTTTTATGTAGGTTGATATGCATCCATTTAAACTTTCTGTAGAGAACTTCGGTAAAAGAGGAACAGGATTTCTGGTCAGGTGAGTACAGTATTATAAATTAGTTGGGGTTAAGTCTAATAATGAATAAGAAAATAGGAATGCAGATGAACTATTACGAGCAGAGTAGTGATCGTATTATCGTAGTAAAATAAATACGAAGACAACGCCGACCACGGTAGTACAAGTCTATATGCCAACAGTTCTGTTGATGATGAAGAGATGAAAGAAATGTATGAGAAGGTAAAGAAAATTATGCAGACAGTTAAGGGAAAGGAAAACTTAATTGTGAGGGGGGACTGGAATTCCGTAGAAGGAAAACGAATGGAAGGAAAAATAGTAGGTGAATATGGACTGGGAAAATGAATGAAAGAGGAAGACACCTGGTAGAATTTTGCACGGAACGTAATTTAATTATAACTGACACTTGGTGTAAGAATCATGACAGACGATTGTATAAGTGGAAGAGGCCAAGAGACACTGGAAGGTACGAGGAAGATTTTATAATGATAAGACATAGATTCCGGACAAAGATTTTAAACTTGAAACACGTCCACTGAATATGTGGTAGTGTTCCATTTTGAGTTATTCACTACTCATAAGTGTTTCTCCGCCATTAATATTGTCCATTTGTAAGTTAATTATTTTATTCATTTATTAAAGATCAATGCCCCATATTTATACATGCTTCCACCCATGTGATTGAACTTGTGTGTTCATGTGAATGTGGCCTCGTTTACTTTAGTTAAGAACGCATGGCCTCATAAGTGCTTGGTGGCCAGAGACAAGCTTACTTGGAAAGATGGCGAGGTGGCCTGTTCTTAGTCTAGTACCACCACAATCATGGTCGGAAGAGGTGACAAAAAATGTTCAAATGTTTGTAAAGTCTATGGGACTTAACTACGGGGTCATCAGTCCCTAAACTTACAAACTACTTATGAACTACTTACGAACTAGGACGGCACAAATATCCATGCTCGAGGGGGGATTCGAACCCCCGACCGTGGTGGCCGTACAGACCGTGACTGAAGCGCCTTAGTCCCCTCGGCCATCGCGGCCGGCGACAAAATAGATCTCTCTGGAGTTCTAGAAGAGGGTATTATCTTCTTGAGGTAGCGAGAGTTGGTAGACACAATGCTCTGAATGCGCTTTGTATGGGTTTTAGCGTGCTCTACATCCAGTGTGTGGTGGGGAAGGCTTTTGACGTGGCCTTAGGGCTTCACTCTTGCTGCAACCACCGAAGTGAGTATATCGTGGAATCATGATGAGGAGATGGCTTGCTGTTAGAACGTTGCTTTCTTTGTGATCAGGCAGTCTTGGTTTATCAGTGATAGTTTTCTTGAGTAATTCTTTCGCAATGCGAGGCAAAGTGTTTCTTCATTTACAGAGCTCATATAATTCAGTTTAAATTTAGTACTTGCATTCTCATTCAGGTGATGACTTTGTGTCCGGCTTTTCTCAAGTTGGAATACACATGTGTGGCCTTCAGCATCTGTGTAAACGTATTATGTTTGAATTTCCTTGCTGTTTGTGAAGTAATGTTTTCGTGTCGTGTCTGTATCGACAAGTATGTTAAATATTTTTCAGATTTTCTGGTTTGATTCCATCTTTCCTGTCTTAGTATGACCGATTGCACCACTTGCTTTCATAACGGTCTTTACTTCGGCCTTCAGCCATGCTTTTACTAATACTAGCTTTCTTCCATATGAATTCTCGTGCATGCTTTTATTCTATCTAGTTGCACAATATGTAGTACTTAAAGATAGTATGCCGCTGGCTCCCCGCACATAAGTTAGTTTGGTGCACAGTGTTATTTTAATTTATGCTTCAAGACACACGCCATCTTGTCAAAACGCCACTGATCATTCATTTCGTTGCTGCTATCAAGTGTTGCCACATGAGGAATGTGTCGCAAGCATTATGTTTGTGTCTGTGAGTGAATGAATGTGCTTTCCTTTATCCACTGTGTATTTGCAAATTTCCTCTCATGTTACCTACACATCCATAAAGGGCAAAAACAACTTCACTAAGGGCAGTACCTCTATTATTTAATTCACTTTTGTACAAGGTGTGCGCTTTATTATGCTTAATATGGTCTCCCCATATTTATTTGCTTGTTCATTTTATTGAATAGAAAATGATTTAAAGTATCAAACCTCCGCTTTATAATTTCATGATCCCCGTCACATTAATTATCAATTCCTTTTTTAACATTAATTTTGTGTTTCTAAAAACGTTGGCTGCTCCCCTAAGGAGTGAGCAGTTAGATAAATTTCCGTTGCGCAAATACTGTGACCACTCGCAAGGTAATTTAGAACAGCAGTGAGCGTTTTAACCTGCATTTGCAAATCTCTACTGCCCGAGATTTTACTTAGAAAACATAACAAGTAACATTCAAACTGTAAGAAAAAGCCAGGGGCAGATATAGTCTCTCACGATGTCTTATTTGTTATGAACTGTAGACTGAAACTAAACAAATTGCGGAAAGGTGGGAAAATAAGGAGATGGGACCTGGACCAACTGAAGGAACATGAGGTGCTTGAAAGTTTCAGAGGGAGCTTTAGGCAACAATAGACTGAAATGGGAGATAACACAGTAGAAGGTGAATGGGTAGCTTTGAGGGATGAAATAGTGAAGGCAGAGGACGTCCAAACAGTTAGACAGACAAGACCTACAAAAAATTCTTGGATATCACAGAAAATATTGAATTTAATTACCGCAAGGAGAAAACATAAAAATGCTGTAAATGAAACAGATAAAAGCTGAAATTTGGAAGAGTTATGGAGGGGCTCTACAAAGGAAATGAACTTTGAGATGATGCTGTAGGTGGGGAAGAGTATGTAAATGAAGATAAAATGGGAGATACTACAATAAGTGAGGAATTTAACAGAGCTCTGGAATACCAAAGTCGAAATGTTCAAAACGTTTGTATAGCTTATGAGACTTAACTACGGTCTCATCAGTCCCTATCGAAATAAGGATTCCAGAGTAGATGACATTCCCTCAAAGCTACTGAAGTCCCTGTGAGAGCCAGGCTTGACAAAACTATTTCAACTCGTGTGTATGATGTATCAGACAGACAAAATACCATTAAACTGAAAAAAAGTAGTAATCCCGATTCTAAAGGAGCGGGCCCAGACAGGTGTGAAAATTACAGAACGACCAGTGTAATACGTCATGGTAAAAAAAATTTTACAATAAATATTTGCAGAAGAATGGAATGTCTGATAGAAATTGACTTCGTGGAAGATCAGTTTGATTAGGAGAAATGTAGCAACAGGAGAGGTAATACTCACCTAGCAATGTATCTTAGAAGGTAGATGCAGAAAGGGAAACTTACATTTCCAGGTTTGTGGATATGAAGAAAGTTTTTGACCATTTTGACTGGAATAAACTTTTTTCAAATTATGAAGTCAGCAGGGGTAAAATATAGGAAACGGAAAGGTATTTATAATTTGCACAAAAAACAGACAGTAATTATTAGAGTAGAAGGGCATGAAATGGAATAACACAGGATTGTAACATTTTTGCAATGTAATTCAATTTGCACATTTAGTAAGCTGTGAAGTAAATCACAGAGAAATTTGGAGAAGGAATTAGCGTTCAGGTTGAAGAAATAAAAATATTGCGTTTTGGTGATGACATTGTAATTCTAGCAAATACAACAAAAGGCCCGGTAAAGCAACTGGACGAAATGGGCAGTGTGTAGAAATGAACGTATAAGATGAGCATTAAACGTGCGACAGTATGCTCACTTGATAAAGGACGCAGTTCTGTAGTTGCATGTTGAGCAACATGAGCGTTCCGTATTCTAAATGACAGTTTCAGTAGCATCAAATGCAACTGCAAATGTAGCTTACTTCCAGGCATGGTTGATAATATTGTTGAATGGAGGTGGATTGAAATGATTAAAAATGTTTGTAATCCTATGAGACCAAATTACGTTGGTCATCAGTCCCTGGTCTTACAAACTACTTAAACTAAGTTAAACTAACCTAAGGACAACACACACATCCATGCTCGAGGGAGGATTCGAACCTCCGACGCGGGAGGCCATGCGATCCGTAACGTGGCGCTCCAGACCGCTCGGCTACTCCCGCGCGGCGATTGAAATGATTATGGACTAGAGCACGAAAGTTGGTGATAACGTTGCAACTGTAAAGATCAATATCATTATGCTCGAGTACAACTCCATCAGAAGACGTTTTAGAGTTCATAACGTGTATGTCGTCTTCATGCACTTCACGTGATGCAGGGGACAATGCGACTTAAGATCTCTAACACCTTGTTTACGTAAACTGTCATAGCCTACGATACAGACGCAGATAAAAATGCCACCTTACAGTTTACTATATGAATCACACAAATACAATAGATTCCGAACATACATTGTGTCCCCAAAGTCTCTCTCCGCATCGGCGAGCTTCGGGTGTCTCGCCTTGCGGGTCGCGTAAGGGTGGCAGCACATTCATGCCGTTGTATAAGCAAGCGGCCGGGTTTCACTGCTACTGGCCGCAGTTATGTTAGTAATTGAGGTTCAACAGTATTATAACTAAAACAATAAAATCAATTACTTATATTAATTACAAGAAAATGCATTATACTCACCATTATCACAGTAGGTGCTGAAAATGATTTCCTCTTTCTTGAAGGCATAGTTCAACACGTTTACATTTATTTTTGAATACCTTTACCAAAGTTTCACCTATAATGGAATGCAGATATTCAGTTATCTGCTGTCTTAAGTTCATGCATTGTCTTTTGGTGCCGGCATGGATATTTGTGCCGTCCTTAGTTGTAGGTAGTTCATAAGTAGTTTGTAAGTTTAGGGAATGATGACCCCGTAGTTAACTCCCTTAAGCTTAACAAACATTTGAACATTTTTTTGAACATTTGATTTGTCTTTTGGTTATTTCGATAAACAATTGTTTTAGCCGCACCCCAAAAGGAAATGATCGGGAGGAGACAAATTCGGTGAGCGAGAGGGCCAGAGACCTTTTGTAATTATTCTGTCTCCAAAGATTTCATCAAAAACTCGTAGGGATTGGTGTGCTGCTTAAGCAGTACGATTGACTTGCTGTAAAATGAATGATTGATCTCATCGTCATTCAGCAGCGCAATAATTGGATGAATTATCTGGGAACAAGAGATTTCGGAGGTGAAAAATATTTCCCATACAATTCGCGCTCGTGTTAAGGCAACCCACACCAATATTTTCTCTGTGAGCAATGGCGTTTCTCTTAACGCATGTGGATTTTTGGATGACCAAATACGTGAATTTTTAGAATTACTGTAGCCAGACATGTGAAACCAAGCCTCATCACTGAAAAAGGTTTCATCCAAAACATCGACTCCATGACTGTTAATAAACCTCTGAAACCATTTATAATTTGTTATTATTTTCGTATGGGCCATACAATGTAATTGTTGCTCTGCAATAATTTTATACGAATATAGCCCCAGTTCTTTGGCTACGGCCTAATGTGCTGTCGTACGAGAGACTTTAGCCTTTTGTGATAATTTCCTCACTGATGTTGTTGGACTCTGCAACATGATGTCCGAAATGTCTTCGAGCTTCCGTTCTATTAAAACCGTGGGCATACTACTTCGTGGTGCATCATGAACTGAACCACTTGTCTGGAATTTACGAATTAAATCACGTTCAGTGTCGCGATGTGGACACCCCGACGTAAGAAAACGCAATCTAAATTGTCGTCTCCCATGCTCCGTGAAGTTTACTCCTGCCTGGAAAACCTCTTCCACTAACAAGGCTCCACGTGCAACAGTAAGCATTCTCACTACACTCAGCGTGTATCAAGACAATAACACAAGAAACAGCTGTAGCGCACACGCAACACTACCCCCACCCTACGACCACTGCAGGTCCACGGAACACTTGCAGGTGCGCTTTGTCAATGCTGCCAACCTTACACGCCACGCAACGCGAGACACGCGGAGATCGACATGGTGGAGAGACTTTGTGGACACTTTGTACTTCTCTAACACTGTCGAAAATACTGTACTGCCGCGAGCACTCATTGCCTGCAACCGATGGTCTGCTACTCACCATTCAGCAGGGGATACAAATATGTACTTTATTATCAAATAACGTACCAAACATTTGATCAGTTCCTGCGAGACACTTCGCGAATGTACGTACATCTGGAAGGGAAAAACAACATTTCCATGTAGGTAGCCATTTTATCCATCTTCCTTGTCTCATTATCACGTAATTGACAAGCATCAACTATTTTAACAGAACATTGCGATAATTACTGTATGCAAAGTTGAATTCAATCTACATCTATAAATGTGAATGTCTGTTCGGTGTACGTTTTTCACGTCTGAAGCAGAAGACATAAAGAGGTAAAAATTTCTACACTTACTAATGTCTACCCGGGGAAGGCTTTAGGCACGGTTTTATGGCGATCGGATAGCTATTTATCTATATATATTAATGTGAATGTCTGTTCGGTGTACGCTTATCACGTCCGAACAACAAGACGCAGAGGCTTAAATATTTGTACAGTTACTAATTTATATCTGAGGAAGGTTTTAGGCACGGTTTTATAGCGATCTGATAGATATTTAGTAATTTGAAGAATATAACGCGAAATGCGGAAAATAATTATTCTTTGAAAATTATATTTACTCTTTGAAAATGGTTTTATTGAATGCATTGTTGCTTGAGGGTTGATAATGATAAAAGGGCGGAGTGTATTGGAATGGAAAGGTATCGGTGTATATAAAATTCTACGTGTCTGTGTGTATTAATATTTCGCTCTGCAGCGAAAACCACAGAACGCAAACGAATACTCTGTGTAATTGTTGTCAGAAGTCTCCCGTTGTACACCATGGCAGTTCCATGCCGATAGCTATAAGGGGGTGGAGGGTATGGTGGTTGAAAGTCGTCAAATTATTTAAAAAAATCGGACTGAAGGCCAGCGATGACGTTTGCGAGTCTATAGGAAGGAGGTTACATACAGCGAAACGTGATGCCACAGACAATATCTTTGGTCTATGCGTGCTACAATGTCTTCAGCTCTTTCTCTGCAAGGATAAGCATACGAATAAGGAAATAAAAGAATAAACAAATAAAGCGATAAAAAAGAAATTTCTTTTAATATATCTCTTTAAAAAATCGATTTGATGTTTCGCTCATTACATCAAGTGATCGATCTGAGATATTATTACAATCTTTATTGTTGAATTTCGTGATTAGATTCTTTGAAACGAGTGCATTCTTACGTGTGATTTGGTCTACACTACTTACTTTCCTGATAAACGGTAAGTGCATAGATTTTTGCAATCTGATAGGAATATTTTTCATTTCCTTCAAAACCAGTCTCATAGCACACTATAGAAAGTAGCTTAAAGGTAAAGCAGTCAACAATCCGAAGATTGGTTTGAACACCACACTGCTTTACTAGGCATGGTCCTATTTGGAGATGGTATGCCGTTGCCTTCCTCCGACCTCCGAACTGACTTACCCAGTCAGTTATAAGGGGACCTACAGTTTAACGTGGGTTCCGAACCACGGTGCTACTCAGTACTTTTCAGAAGAGCAATACTGCCAGAGGTGAAAGAAGTGGAAAGCGATAGATAAAAATCCTAGGAGCTGGCGGGGATCGAACCCGCGACCTTTGGATTTATAATCTGACACTCTACCACTGTGCAACACGCGAGCGGAGCCGCAAGTTAAAGCTAGTTTCTTATAACAGCTAAGTTCCTCCCCGACTACACGGGTACTGTGGCGTAATAGAAAGGAATGGGCGCCCTCTTTTCGAGGAAAGCAGGCAGCTAGGTGCAGAAGAAAGGCCAGGCAGCGCGCACTTTGGCAGCGCCAGGGAACAACGAGTGTCGGCGCTGCATCCGTGCAGACGGCATTGAATGACGCACAACAAAGGCCATTCAGCCGGCGACAATTAGCTCTTTGTGCGCGAGAATTAACGATTCATTAAGCAGCGCTGGCCACGCACTGCCGCCCTCGCCTTCTTCTGCACAGCCAGCCTCGTGCAAGTTCAATCTCTTTCCAACCGACACCACATTCCAGTCTTTCAAAACGTTCCTCGTGACTTCTTATATTATAGTAGCTGCGAAACACGGCATTGCCTGGGTGTACATGTTTCTAGTCTTACATTAGAAAGTAAAAGTTCGAAAAAGATTTCATCTCCATGTCTTAATGAAAACAGCTTAGAAACTAGGAATCAGTGAAGCAAAGAAACATATGATATAATGTACACAATTATAAATGCAGTACACAGAGAAAAATTTGAAACATCGATTTAATTAAGAAATTCACTGTAAACAGTATTTTCAGCTTTCGGTATGACGTTACTTTTTATTACTTCTACAGTAAATATCGTATTCGGGGAAAAATTACAGGCAGAAAACAAACATATAAGTGCATGTACCTTCGCAATTATATCACAGTAGGACACGTAGTTCATGAGATATCAGCACATAATTAGGTTCATGGAAAGCCACCCAAACACGCATGAGGTTTTATCTATTATTTCTTTACTGCTAATTGGTATTCGCTAGAGATTACACATATACAATACTTAAACCAATGAATATATACATGTAAAATTATTATTATTATTAAAATTATTAAAATTATTATTATTAAAATTATTATTATCATACAACATATAAATGGATAGATATGACATCGCAAACTCTACGATGAGTAAAAGTCTGTTATATCGCGTTTTAATACACGGCTTATTTCCTACTAGACACGCCTGTATTCCAGTCAGCTTAATGTAATTCCTGAAAGCTGTAATTGCCGTTGAATGCTTTGAACTGTGAAGCGCAAATCGCTGCAGGCGAAAACAGTAGCTTTCTGTATATTTATGACGAGATTTTAGATACGTTTACAAAACCGCGTTGTGGAAAGGTAAGGCAGCGGAGCTCATCTACAGCTAGAAAAAGTATCATAAGGATTTGGAATTACGTTTAAAGTTTGTTGCAATTCGCTACGTACTTTCATTTTCATCTGGTGTATGAATAAAGTCTCGTCGCATGATAAAATAGTTTATTGCACCTAGTATTGTTTCTGACGTTATCTTTCCTGAACTATGTTCGATAGGGGATCCCAACTACGGCACATGTACTACACACATTTCCACCTGCACCCATCTCCTGTTCACACCTCTCTTTCTGTCCACCTCCCCCTCCTCCTTTCTCTCCTTACTTATTTGCACCACTCTTTTCCATGCCCTTCTCCCACTTTCTGTGTCACCATAACTCATCCTCTTCTCTCAACCTCCATCTCCTACCCCCCTCTCTCTCTATGCTCAACCATGCCCATCTGCACATGTAACTCACTGATGTATTCAGTATATATTTTGTCCGCATTTCTTGTTCCCCATCTCATCATCAATCTCATCCTTCGTTAATCTACGACCGTCACATCCTCATCCCTTCTGTCAATCTCTCCCATCTCTCTCTCTCTCTCTCTCTCTCTCTCTCTCTCTCTCTCTCTCTCTCTCCTAACCTCCCTCCCCAGCACTGCATCACTACTTTCATCTCCTCCTTCCTACAATTTCTGTCTGTCTTCTAACCAAAGTCTCATTCCAACATTTCCTCCTCTCTCTGTCAATCCCTTCCTCACTTGTCTCTTCCTAGTCAGACTATTTTTGCCCATCTCCTCTTCCTTATCTGCCTGTTCCATCTCATTCTATCATGTATATATGTCTCTTCCTTTTCACTCTATCTCTCCATCTCCTCATCCGCTCCTTTCTACGCCCATCTCCCACACTTAAATCACTGCCTGTACATCATCTCTTTGAATCCATCTTTTCTGTCCCTTCATTAATTCTCCTCCTCTTTTTCTCTGATCATCTCCTGATGCCCCTTTCAGCTTCTCCAACTCCTCTCCCATCCACCTCACCTTTATTCTTTCTGTCCATCTCGTACTCCATTTCTTTCACTGTTTCTTGCCCCCAACATATAGAATGTCCTAGAGAGCAAGTCGATTAGGCATGTTGGTACTATTCCTACACAACACTTCGCTTTTGTAGGGCAGCCCATATGGCAGTGTTCACATGTTCAAATGTTTGTTAAGCTTAAGGGAGTTAACTGCATGGTCATCAGTCCCTAAACTTACAAACTACTTATGAACTACCTTATACTAAAGACGGCACAAACATCCATGCCTGAGGGGGGATTCGAAGCTCCGACGGGGAACGGCCTCGCGCATCGTAGCATAGCGCCTCAATGCGCTCGGCCGCCCCACCGCGGCTATATGGCAGTGAATGGAAAACACGTTTATGTTCGTAACTTCGCTCTTGTAGGAACTAAGAAGTTATAAACCCTACGGAGCTAATTCTCGTGTTGCAAGGAGTATGTGTATCAAATATGACTGAAATCGATCCAGAAGATTTGGAGATGTCGAACAAGAAACACACAGACGTATGCACATACAGCCATTTTTATAACATCTGTAGCTCAAAGCGAAGCAAATGTTTGAGTCATACCTCACCTACGTTTTGTATATCAAATAAACAATAGATAGTTTGGCACTAGACTTCCATTTTAGAAAGATTTCTCTTTACGTCAGACGACATAATCAGTTTTTGGTTTAACAAATAGTAGGAAGTGGGAGGACCGTGAAAAGTGTTCCGCATTATTAAGACGACACCACCTACAGATGGAACGGGTCTTAAACAGATAACTTTGGGATAAAGTGCCCATATTCTCTTGTTGTTGTGTTCGTCACCCACAAGACTGGTTTGATGCAGCTCTCCACCTTACTCTTTCCTTCCTGAGCAAGTTTCCTCATCTCCTCAAAAGAACGGCAACCCAAATCCATTTTAATCTTCTTACTATATTCGTCTCTTGGTCTTCCTCTGCGATTTTTACCTCACACATTTCCCTCTAATAGGTAAATTGACGATCCTTGATGTCTACGAATGTGTGCTATCAACCGATCCCTTCTTTTATCCAAGGTATTCCAGAAATTCCTTTCCTCCCCACTTCTGTTCAGTACCTCTTCATTATTTAAGCGATCTACTACCTAATCTTCAGCATTCTTCTGTAGTACTGTATTTCAAAAGCTTCTATCGTCTTCCTGTTTGAACTATTTATTGTCCATGTTTAATCCCGTACAAGGCGACACTCCACATCAAATGCCTTCAGAAATGATTTCCTTACTCTTAAATTAACATTTGATGTTAACAAATTTATATTGTTCAATAACTCTTTTCTTCTGCATTGTATATTCTCTGTACTGCGATCATCATACGAAATTCTGCCGCCCAAGGAACAAAACTCATCGAACAACTCTGTTTTTTCGTTACCCAATCTGATTCCTTCAGCATCGTCTGAATTTCTTAGACTGCGTTCTGTTACACTTATCCTTACCAAGACTCACGAACATGATTCACAATAGGTACATACAGCTAAATGGAATAAGAAAATAAATAGTAGCAATCAAGGGCGGATTCAGAGGGGGTGGGGGGTACAGGAGCACGTGCCCCCCCCCCCCCCACTTTCCCGATGGCCCGACGAAAAATGAGAGAGACAATGGAGGAGAGAGAAAGAGAGAGAGAGATTGTGAGGAAGAAGGGGAGGAAAAGAATCTTAGCATTAGAATAATTAACTTTTACTTACGGGCAGAATGTAATTGTAATTTGACTTTTTGTGTCAAATTACTTTATGATAATTACAGGGATTTTGCATTTTTAAACTCACAATTACATGCTTCCATTTAATTGCTTCTTGCTATTTTTTGTCAGTAATTGACGATAAAATAAATAAAAGTTATTTATAGTTTCGTGATTTCTTGGGAGATAAATGAGCTATGGTGTATGTTTTACTCATACGTAAATAGAGTTAAAGGATTTAACTATATAAAAAATCTGTGAATTTCAAGGGCTGCGTTCCGGCCTGCGCATTCAGATGTTTTCGGTAAACGGTTTATCTGATTCTTTTCCTAGACACTAAGAAATGGTACTCCCACCCATTATAAACAGTTTTATTTGAAGCTACACGTTTCGATTTTCCAGTTATTGGAGCAAATTAGAAATTTCAACGGCATTTTTCCACACATCAGATACAAAGAATTTTCATCGTAGTAGAAATTCTTCTAGAAACACAGTCAAGTGTAATTTTCACAATCAAGTTTTCACATTGCAGCGGAGTGTGTGCTGATATGTAACTACCTGGCAGATTAAAATTGTGTACTGTACCTGGGATTCGAACCTGCGACCTTCGACTTTCGCAGGCAAGCGCTATACAGTCTGAATTATCCCGCCTCGCTTGACAGTCCGTCATCACAAATTTACTTCTGCCTGTTCCTCACATACTACTTTCCAAACTGCACAGAAGTCCTGCGAACCTTGCAGGACTAGCAATCCTGAAAGAAAGGATGTGGTGGAGACATGGCTTAGCCACAGCCTAAGGGATGTTTCGAGAATGATAAGTGCTAGTACCGAGTTGTTCACAGAACTTCTGTGAAGTTTGGAAAGTGGGAGGCGAGGTACTGGCAGAAGTAAAGTTTTGTGGACGGACCGTGAAGCATGCCAGGATAGTTCAGATGGTAGAGCGCTTGTCAGCGAAAGACAAAGGTCCCAGGTTCGAATCTCGTTTCTGGCCCACAATATTAATCTGCCAGGAAGTTTCATGTGTAAGTTTGTTGATCGCGGAAGCTTTCTTGAAAACGTATCTCGTTTTGCATAGCAACTTTAAAAAGAATGAAGAAGGAATTGATTCAGTACAACGCAAATACAGGAAATCTGATTTTAGGTTTTGAGGGAATATCAAACTTAACGCGACATACTCGTATTTACTGGCTGATTGTTTCTGACCCGTAATTGGGAGACCTTTTAGGATACGCTGTTTTTTTCAATTTTTATATTCTTTGGTAATGTCACAGCTACTCCGGTTACTTAATGTTCATCCACGGAAAGTTGACGATTCGTGCGCTGGCTGTTGACAGCAGCAAGAGGCGTCAAGTATGGTTGCTGGGAGGGAGGGGGGGGGGGGGGCGTTACCCGTAACAATGTGTGCTGTAATACTTCTCGTTAGGGGCAGCGTAACGTTGACAGCAGTCCGACATAAATGGATGCCCTTCAAGTAGTGCAGATGTTTTGTGCTGCAGGCATCACCAGGTAAAATCGTCTTCACTTGTCAAATTAATATACTAATATCTAATTACCAAAGCACTACTAGTTTCGGCGCACTATGGCGTCATTCTCACGTTCTTAAATGTGATTTGCACAGTATCCCATGCAGATGTAGATGTAGACATCAGTACTAGCAGAAAACCAGACAAAAGATTGCCACATTCTGCTATCTACTTTACCAGCATTGTCCTTTTTTTATCTGTGCCGTCATTCATGACCATTCAGTCATTGTCTTTTTTAGCATTTTTTACGAAATGTTCAAATGTTTGTATTCCTATGGCACCAAACTACCTACGTTGGTCAGTCTCTAGTCTTACAAACTACTTAAACTAAGTTAAACTAACCTAAGGACAGCACACACATCCATGCCCGAGGGAGGATTCGAACCTCCGAAGCGGGAGGCCGCGCGATCCGTAATGTGGCGCTCCAGACCGCTCGGCTACTCCCGCGCGGCGCATATCTTACCGCCGTATATTTACACAGAATGAATATTTTCTCAAGAGTTTTGTTTTATAGCACACAGTACAGCTGTTAACATTTAAACATGTTTATTATTATTAAGTCTTCTCATATGCCACATTCCAAAACTCGGCACACCACTCATGGCCGATTTCCCTTTCTCTACGAGTCTGATCGAGTCGCCTCGGTCGCGAGCGCCTGTGCTCGAGCCACGAGTTGCTCGCTGCGCCACTCCCGAGCAGCGGCCGCGCTTACGAGTAAAGAGCGACCTTGTTGCGCCTGCTGACCGACTCTATACCTGAGGTTGTCGAAGGTTTCAGGGGCGGTTATTGGGCAAAGTTTGATCAAAATGGAGGAAAGTAATACACTAGAAGAGGAATGTGTTGTGCGCAAAGATAAAGTAGTAAATGCTACAGAGGATCATGTAGGTAGGACGACAAGTCTTAACAGAAAACTTTGGGTAACATGCGATAAACTAAACTTAATTGATGAAAGGAGAAAATATAAAAAAGCAGAAAGTCAAGCATGCAAAAGGGAGTACAGACGGGTAAAAATGAGTTTGACAGGAAATGCAGTGGCTAGATGACAAATGCTAGTCTGTACACTAATGTATAGTTAGGGGAAAGATGGAAACGGTCTACTGTAATATAAAAAAGACGTTTGGATACAAGAAAAGCAGCTCCATGAATATCAAGAGCTGAGATGGGAAACCGGTACTAAGCAAAGAAGGCAAAGCTGAAATGTGGACGGAATACATAGAGGGCCTGTACAAGGGAAATGAGCTTGAATGCAGTAATGTAGAAATTGAAGAGGAAGTAGATGAAGATGAGGAAGGAGATACGATACTGCGAGAAATATTTGACAGAGCACTGAAAGGACTGAGTCGAAACAAGGCCCTGGGGGTAGATCATATTCCCTCTGAAGTGCTGACATCGTTGGAAGATCCAGTCACGAAGAAACTATTCCACCTTGTGTGCAAGATGTATGAGATAGGGGAAATACCCTGAGACTTCAAGAAATATATAATAATTCTAATTCCAATGAAATAAAATGTAGACAAGTGTGATAATTGCAGAGGTACCTGTCTTTAAACGAAAGGTATTCATTCGCAGATTTGTCATCAAGTATCAGAATTAACTGAAGTTCCTCCATCATTCAAACGCGGTATCCTTATGTCCTTGCCCTGAATATTTTAATCAGTTTGTTTTCCGATATCTTTGGTTCTAATTAAGGTACGCAGTTCTTTTTGACCTAACAACACTCAGCGGATCAAGCTCTTTCATTTGCGCTTTTAAACACTTGTGCTGATTGATTCTGAAGAAAGCTATGCGTGAACATTCAACTTTACTTCCATTTTTTCGCAATTTTTTTGTCATTCCACTAACGGTGCGAAGTATTCGTACGGGCCCTTTAGAACTAATTATTTACAGAAAAATGGATAAATCGTTGAATCCGACCTCGGGGAAGATCAGTGTGGATTAATGAGAAATGGAAGAACTCGGGAAGCAATGTTGAGTTTACGACGTATCCTAAAAGATAGGTTGAGGAAAGGTATACCTTCATATTTTGCTTTTGTAGATGTAGAGGACGTTTTTTATGGTGTTGACTGGAGTACACTCTTTTAAATTCTGAAGGTAACAGGGGCAAAATACACAGGGAACCGGAAGTTATATACAATTTATACAAAAACCAGTCAGCAGTTATAAGAGTCGAAGGGCATGGAAAGGATGAAATTATTGTGAAGGGAATAAGAAATGTTATTCTGTATGTACATTGAGCAAGCGGAGAAGGAATATACGGAGAAATTTTCAGGAGGAATTAAAGTTCAGCGAGAAGAAGTGAAAACTTTGCAATTTGCCTATAACACTGTGATTGTGTCAGGGAACGGAATGCATAGTGTCTTGAAAAGAAGTATAAGATTAAAGGGAAATCAAGGGTAATGGAAGATATTTTGAGAAAATCAGTCGATGCTGAAGGAATTATATTAGGTAACGAGACAAGAAAAGTAGTAGATGAGTTTTGTTATTTGGGTAGCGAAATAACTTCTAATGGCTGAAGTAATGCAGATATAAATGGCAGAATGTCTATAGGAAGAAAAGCATTCTGAAGAAGAGAAATTTGTTGACATCCAAAATTGATTGAAATGTTAGAATGTTCTTCCCGAAGCTATTTGTCGGGAGTGTAGCATTGTACGTGAGTTAACGAGGACGATAAGGAGTTCAGACGGAAAGATGATACAAGCGTTTGAAATGTAGTGCTACAGACGAATGCCTAAGATTTGATTAGTAGATCGCGTAACTAATGAGAAGGTGTTGAACCGAAAAGGGGGAAAAAGGAATTTCTGACATACCTTGATGAAGAGGAGGGATAGACTGATGTGACATAAAACTTCCTTGCAGATTAAAATTGTATACCGGAACCGGGACTCGCAACTGGGACCTTTGCCTTTCGCGGGCAAGCGCTCTACCGACTGAGCTATCCCAACACGACTCAGCGATGCCGCCTCACAACTTTACTTCCGCCAGTACCTCGCCTCCTACTTTCCAAAATTCAGGTTCAGCGCACACTCCGCTGCAGAGTGAAAGTTTCATTCTGATGTGACATAGTCTGAGACATCATGGAATCTTCAGTTTAGCTTTGGAGGTGTGGAGTAAAAATCGCAGAGGGAGACCGAGAGGCGAATACAGTAAGAAGATTCGAATGGATCTCGGTAGCCATTCTTACTGAGATATGAAGAGGCTTGCACAAGGTAGAGTAGGTTGGAGAACTGTATCAAACCCGCCTCCGGACTGAAGACCACAACAGCAACATCTCGGAGTTGCGTGCCGTTACTCTAGTACGAATGGAGAATGGAAAACGGTGTGGTAGGTGAAAGACCCACTTGTAAGCTACTATTCGGAGTAAAACATATGCCAAGAAATTAGATTTGGATCCTGACCCACAATAAATTATTTTCACCTCTACCCAAGGTGCTGCTAAGTATTGAACCAGTCTGCGCACGCGATTAGCGGTTTCCTTGGTACAAAACAGAGCGCTGCGTAAACACTCAGAAATGCCTGCTTTCCAGCTCCCCTCGTTTCATTTCGTTAAAAGGATTACTAACTACACCCACCTTTTCTGTCGTAAAGAACGCGGCTCTTTATAAATAAATTAACCTCTCCCCCACTACCACCGCCCCTAATTCTCAGACTCCAGTCACAGGTTGATAAACGATGCCTACTAGGCTAACGGTGCAGACTGCATTCCTCAGGTAGTAAAACAATCGCATCAGAGTTACGGACGGAAAGCTGTTGTTAAAGTTAGGTAAGAATCGCAAGGTAATCAACGCTTCTTCCAAAAATTTAGTATATTCTATATATATCCATGTCATGTAGTAATAAAACTACGTTACAAACGTCCTAAATGACACATTTACGATCAAACATTAGTGAGGATGTGCTCCACCTGAATTCTAAGTTGCGCACCACTAAGCTCTTACAAAGAGATACCTTTGACCTCGAACGTATGGAACCGCACGAAACCATGCTTGGAATAAGGGGCAATCATAAATAGGACAGTGGTGTACGTCATTCCCATGCAAAATTTTGCATTGTGCCTTACGTAACATTTTAACAGAGAGAAACAAAGTAACAAGATATAAATAAATACCATGTAAAGGAAATTATATGTAATTTAATTGCGTCAGTGTATCATTACATATTCAATCAGCAGCGCCAAAACTCTCTGCTTAAATAAGTTATAATAGCACAAAACACACATATACAGCAGTACCACACACCTGAAAGTGCTTATATTAGTCCTCAAAGTGTAGATGCGGAATTTCGATGAAGTGGTTAAAAAAATGGGAGAACACTTTCCACACCTCACTAAAGAGGAACACGCAGAAAAAAGCCACTGCCGTGAAGATGCCGTCGGTCGTGCAACTCATTGAATCTTCCGATAACGGAAAGAAGACAGAAGAAGATCGTACGCCAGTCCCACCCTTGTACATCTCGTGCAGGGGCGCGTGAACTGACCTGTTCGATGTTATAGCTGGATGTTGCAGGCGGTAGGTCGGCATCCGACTCTGAGGCCACCATAGCGCTACTGGCAGCGACTATGGCAGACCATAGGGCACTCAAGAGCGCTGTGGCTACCTTCATAGTCGATTCGTCTCCCTCTAAGACGACGTCTGAAGAAGGGGAGCCAGAGAAGCATACCAAGGCGTTCCTAAGGAGACTGCGCTGGTGCTATGATGAAGCAGCAGCCAACCGGGCCAACAGGAAGAGGCCTCCGCTCTATACTGTGGCCGTGCAAACGGCTGACGATGAGGGCGACGTCTTTTCATTTGCGGAAGCTTCTGGACTTCCCAGTGACAGTCGAAGCTCTCCCTGCCGGAATGGACCCTCTCCCCCAGTGCTACAAGTGCCAGGAGGTGGGCCATGTGGCTAAGTACTGTCGCAACGCTGCGCGCTGTGTGAAATGGCGAGCATGACACACGAACCTGCGCGCGCAGCACAGAAGAAGCGCCGACGGGGGTGTGGTGACCACTGCTGCGGCCCCGCAACGTCGACGGAGACGCCGGCAGCGACGGAACAACGTGGCTGCTGCACCTCCTGGCCGCAATGGGCCGGAAAACCCCGCCGAAGGCGTCGCGGACCTGCCGAGAACGGAAAGGGGGCCAGGACATCCCACCCCAAAGAAGACTACGGAGACCGGCGACGACCAGCGCGCTGTCGCGGAAGAGACAACAGCGGCTTTCAAAGCCGCCATGACAGAAGAGAGGGAGGCCGACCAAGGCGAACTTGCTGCAAAGTCGGAGAAGGCCTCCCGACAACTTCGGCAGCTGCACGCCGAACTGGCGCGAGGCCTTTATGAAGAAGAAGCTGTGGACGCTCAAGCGCCCGCCTCTGCGGCGCAGAGCTCTGCGGTAGCCACTGCTGAGAAGACCGTTCAAATGTTCAAATGTTTGTAAAGATTATGGGACTCGACTACGGGGTCATCAGTCCCTAAACTTACAAACTACTTATGAACTACTTAGGAACTAGGACGGCACAAATATCCATGCCCGAGGGGGATTCGAACCCCCGACCGTAGTGGCCGTGCAGACCGTGACTGAAGCGCCGCAATCCCCTCGGCCACCGCGGCCGGCTGAGAAGACCGGCGCTCGTGTGATTGCACAACCACGGTCGACAACTGCCGACAAAATCACGCCTGCTCAAAAAGGGCGATAGAAGATCTGAAGGCCGCACTGGACGAGATATCACTGAAGGAGGCGTGTGCCCCCCCCCCCCCCAGTGACGAAGCGGCCCTGAGCAACTCGACACCTGCCGGCAGGAACCTTTCCGCACACTCATATGCGTGATGAGGAACCATGCAGAAGGACGCCAGCGCACACTGCCGCACACTGCCGCACTTGACCAGCTGGTATCTGATGCATGATACCCAATACTAACATAACCTACCCTTGCATGAACTGTCGCAGCCGCGGTGGAGTAGCCGAGCGGTCTAAAGCGTCTCGCTGCGGAGCGCACGGTTGCTCGCCGTGGAGGTTCGACTCCTCTCTGGGGCATGGGTGTGTGTGTTGTCCTTAGGTTAGTTTACCTTTGTTTAAGTAGTTTGTAAGCTACGGACTGATGACCACGCAGTTTGGTCCGATAGATTTACAAACTTTTGAAAAACTTTGAACTTTTTTGTTTTTTGAACTGTCGCAGTTAGAAAGGAATCCACTACTGCCCTTACTACCCGTCCTCGACTGCCGCAGAGTTTTTTTTTTTCCTTGGTGCTTGCCTTGGCACTTTTTTCCCTCTACCCTTAAACCCGCTCTTCTTTTGAAGTTTTCGACCACTACTATCTGCCGATATGGACAATATGAATGGGTAATCTTACCCATACGTACGGCACACATCACAGTTCGCGCTCCCGTGACTCCTACATTAACTTACTAACACTTTCAGAGGTGACAGTAGACCTTTTGAGATTGTGACCATGTTTGTGCGATCGTGGAGGGATTCCACTCTCTTAAAAAATAAAAATAAAAAGCACATCTCTGTAAAACAGTGTTGATGCTGAAGGCATTTCGAAAACACTACCTTTCTCCAAGGTCTCATCCGTTATAAACATGTTCACTTCCTCCACAAACTGTTGCGCCTTTTGACGTATCGTATTATTGTCTTTTATGTCCTGACGTGTGACAAATGTAGTAATATGCCTGGATGAAATGCTATACTCGGCCTTGAGATTCTCGGTAAAGGAAATGAAAGATTTGAAATTAAGCAAGCCAACCATTTTAGCCCATTCTAGTGCCCATATCTGCAGATTCCAATAGTGAACTATAGATCCATACCTCCTTGTACTATCAAATGGAGCTATTACATATTTTTATAGTTTGTAATTGCGACAGTCCGTTTACTCTGAAACGAGCATCTGCTCTCAGTTTCCTAGAGACATAATTTAGAATTAATGAATATTGACTTTTGATGCACTTATAGCACTTCATTAGTTTTTTATAGGAATTGAAGTCACGATTGAAATAGTCCTCTTAAAGGTTTTCTATTATGCTGTCATCAGTATCTTTTAATACATTGGTACTCATCATTTTGGGGGGCGAGGGTTCGTACTTACGGTGACTTGATTGTTCCTGTTGCTCTGGAGATAAATGTCGTGTACTGCTTGAAGTACCACGTTCAGTTTCCTCCTGTTCTTCAAATTCCGTATATCTATCCAGCGTAACGTAGTGTATTTCTGTGTCGACGCCATTATATATCTGAATTACTGTTATATAATATGTCAGAAAACTCCATACCCTCGACGCCAATGTCATTTCCATATTTAGGACGTCGCAACTTGGTCCCTAATATTTGGACCACATGCGTAGGATTAATTTTCTTAATATCATTGCACTGTACACAGTTTACACAGAAACTCGGTTACGAACTCTGAACGAGACAAATAAGTATTGCAGCTATACCACTCGCGCAACTGGAGCACTGGTTAGTGCGACTATCTACTAGCGTTAGCAGATAATTGCGACACCGCAGCGGATTTAGTCGTGCGCACTGAGGCGCCGTGGTGTGGTGCGCGCGACCGTTCGTTGTCGGGTGTTCGAGTCATCCCACTAGCATGGGTGTATGAGTTGTCCTTAGGTTAGTTTACCTTAGTTTCTAAGCTAGGGACTAATAACCAAGCAGTTGAGTCCCATAGATTTACAAACATTTGAACAAATGCGGCGTTTTGCATAAAATGACGCATACCACTGTTTTATTTATGGTTGTTTGTTACTCTAAGCATGATTTCGTGCAGTTCCGAGCGTTGTGGGTCAAACGTGTCCCTTGTTAGTATTGTGTAAAAATATTGATATCATAAGGGCTTCGTTTCAGCAAGTATTATTATTAGTATAATTTCTGAACAGCAATTATAAATTATGGAAGTTCAATAGTACTGATTTTACAGTATTTTTTCAAAATCTCAACAACGATAAATTGTATTATTGCGGACGTTGTCTCGGAGTGTTCTCTTCTCTTGTGATCAAATTACTTGAGCTTTCACTTAACAGTTTTATTTCTGCTACAAGTTCATCGTCTGTTATTATCGCCTACATTTATAGGTTTATCGTTTGATCCGTTTCGAATATCTTGAGGACTTTCTCATCTTCCTATATGAAGGTGGTGGTTTAATACAAATATCTTGAAATTGGTTGTACTACTGACATACAGACTTATTACCTTCTGTTTGTAGCGATATTTTTTTTAATTTTTTTCAATTTTTAATGTTAATGTTTGTACATTATGGATAAGCGAATAATATATTTGTTCAAATATTTTTTTTTAGCATTTTCAAATTATAACGATTTATGAGAGTAGGGGTGAACACAAAATGTTATATGATAATATTTAATCGTACAACTATTCCTCTGAGGGATTCAGTTAACGTATTCGTGACGAAATTTGAAAAGGCTGAAATAAAAATCCAAGCAATTTTATGTGAATGTTTGTTGGAATCCTTGACTTATATTTCCATACTATCAATGTTCTCTTCTTCAGAAGGAAGATAATGGATCCTAAAACTGCCGTGATTACAATATATTCATCTGTTAAATATTCATAATAACACAAGTAGACGTAAGTGGAAAGCAAGAAATACTCACTAGTTATATTAGTGTGGTCACATAAGGTAGATTAAATAAAGCCCAGTGGCTCGTTTCGTATGGAATATAAAAGTATAAAAAAACTTGAACCATGTTTTTTGGCTGCTGTCAAAAGCATAGTAAAGTAAATAGACGTCATCTGGATAAGAGTGTTCTTAAGCATAACAGCAAACGTCAAGTGCCTAACTGGAAAGGAAAACTATACGTAGAGGGCGCTAAATGTGTGCGCACTAGAAATGCGCTTTCATTGCATTGAACAGATTCCACATATTAAAACAATACCAGACAAAACAAAATTTAAAAACGAAATTAAAAATCTTACTTTTGTAAGCCGTGGAGTAGTCCAAATTGATAAATGGATAAAAAGATGTATGAAACTGCGTTCTACAAACCGTCATATATTCAAAAAATTAATAAATAAAAAAAACACTTGTAGAATTATAAAAACCTCGTTTCGGTGTAGACAAGAATAAAAGGTGGTATTCAGAGAAATTTCAAATAGTTGTGTACAACGGAAAGGAGAATACGGTCATCAGTTTAAAATTTATTGAACATTTGGACAGTGCAGACAAAACTTGGTATTAGTATCACGGAGGTTAACAAAACAAAACAAAACAAAACAAAAAAACAAAAAAAAACAAAAAAAAATCCAGATACGTAGGAAAATAGGAGTGAGCGGAGACTTTAATTCATATGTTAAAGTGTAATAAAACATTTTTACTTTTTATCAGCTTAGTATTGAAGAGATTTACGGCAGATATTACAGCAACAAATTTGGCACAAACAATACGCTAAGGACGTACCTGTAGGAAATATTGCCTATAGAGGAATAACTTCATGCTTCCATTATAATAAGTTAATGTGGTAGATGAGTTTTGTTACTTGGGTAGTAAAATAACATGCGATGGTCGCAGTACAGAGGATATAAAATGCAAAATGGCAATGGGAAGGAAAGCATTTTTGAAAAAGAGAAATTTGCTAACATCGAATATTAATTTAAGTGTAAGGAAGTCTTTTCTGAAGGCATTTGTGTGGAGTGTTGCCTTGTACGAGAGTGAAACATGGACGATAAGCAGTGCGGACAGGAAGAGAATAGAGGCTTTTGAAATGTGGTGCTACAGAAGAATGCTGAAGATTAGGTGGGTAGATCGCATAACTAATGAAGAGGTACTGAACAGCATTGGTGAGAAAAGGAATTTTTGGCATACCCTGACCAAAAGAAGGGATCCCTTGGTAGGACACATTCTTAGACATCGAGGAATCGTAAATTTAGCATTGGAGGGAAGTGTATGGGGTAAAAATCGCAGAGGGAGACCAAGAGACGCGTATAGTAAACAGATTTAAGTGGATATGGGTTGCCGTTCTTATGAGGAGATGAAAAGGCTTGCTCAGGATAGAGTAGGGTGGAGAGCTGCATCAAACCAGTCTCTGGACTGAAGACCAGAACAACAACAATGTAAGAGGGAACTTTTCAAACAACTCCAACGTTACCTTTAACCGATTTAGAGGCAACGTGAAAATCAGAATATATTGATGTATGTAGAGCTTATGGGACTTAACTAAGGGGTCATCAGTCCCTAAACTTACAAACTACTTATGAACTAGCTAATACTAAGGACGGCGCAAATATCCATTCCCGAGGGGTGATTCGAACCCCCGACCGTAGTGGCCGTACAGACCGAGTCTGGCGCGCCGCAGTCCCCTCGGCCACCGCGACCGGCTTAGAATATATTGAGGGAGACTTGAATCGCTTTACTCCTGAATGCGAATCTTTTCTGAATCACGGTACTCGCTAGCTGGACTCTTTGTTGAAATATACTTTACAATAGCAGAAGGAAAATTTTAATGCTGTTGGTCAATTAGAGGAAAATTACTTATGTATTAGAGGCCTCGTGTCCGATAAAGGTTTAATTTCTCGGTATTTAATTATTTGTAGATATGATTTTAGACGTAGTTTGTCTGGAAGCAGCAACCGTAAAAGCTGTTTACCATAAGTACAAATTAGCAGCCCAGAAGTTGTGTAGTAAAAAAAATCACTTTACCAGGTTTCAACACCTTTAAGGGGTGCCTCCATTACCTTAATGGATAAATGATATATTAGGAAAAATCACGTGACAATATTTTATTTGTCTCGAATCAAATAAAATGTTTGTAATTCTATGGGACCAAACTACTGTGGGCAACCTCCGACGTAACGTAACGTGGCGCTCCAGACCACAAGGCCAGCCGCGCCCAGCTATTTAATTGTAAAGAAAAGGTAATTTTTTTAATGTAAATTACGTTCTCACATTACACGTGTTAACATAGAGTCACATCAGTTGATCGTAACAAAACACTGTATACTATGGAAATGCAAAGAAACTGAACATGAGTAAACGCTTCCGGGCTGAGTTGCCGTGGTCGATCTATAAAACTTCCTCTCCATGACGTTTCGTTCTCGACTACGGAGAACATCTTCCGAGATTGAGTCGAAGACTGGCTGCTGGGGCTGAGGCCGCTCCTTATATAAGATCGTAGAGGGCGCCACCTCACGTCACGTGGCGTCGATGTGTGGGCTATCTCTGGCTATCGCCTGTTCTCTCGATTGCGAGCAATCGATTGTCACGTGATTGATGCAACGTCGATCGCCATATCTTGTCTAATTTTAATCCTTCTTCTTTACGATTAAAATTGTATTGATTTTTATGGCTTTCAATTGCCTCCCTGTACATACGTGTATGATAGTGTGACGTCCTCGCCAGCACACTTGTCTCACCAAATTTTATTTCGTGGTCTCCTTCCGTGAAAACATGTTCCGCCACTGCCGATTTGTCGATGTGTCCCAAGCGACAATTTCTTTTATGCTCCGTCAAACGTGTATTAATGCTTCTTTTTGTGGTTCCTATGTAAACTTTGCCACAACTACACAACTACAGCAGCCAGTCGTCGACTAAACCTCGGAAGATGTTCTCCGTAGTCGAGAACGAAACGTCAGGGAGAGGAAGTTTTATAGATCGACCACGGCATCTCAGCCCGGAAGTGTTTACTGATGAAGACGCTGGCCGTGAAAGCCTTCATGGGATGAAACTGAATATGGTTAGCCGCTAAAGGCTGGTGTAGAGATGCAGTCGTCGCGGCATCTAACTGACCCGCCGCACTTACTGGCACCGGTCGCGTCATCCGCGGCACCATCTAGAACTTCTAATAGGAGCAGCTGCCTGCTCCAGGCGGTTACATCGCAATAAAATACATTATGAGACCAGTAGCTTAATAAGGTTATGTGAAATTAAAGAACATTTTCAAATTTAGACAGGATCAAACATCAGCATATTAGTACAATGGTGTGATATACCGAAAATTATTGTCAGTGTTACAGTAGTTTATGACACAAAATTGAAGTTGCATGTTTCTCTATAATATGAACAGCATTTAATGTAGAGAAAGGAAAATATTATTAGCAATATCTAGATAGAGAGCCGAAGACAGAAAGATAACCTCAAGTGTCCTTGCGCAACGGTTGTAGAGCACTGAAAACTTTACGTTACACAATTTCAGCGACCCATTAAAAATGATATAGTCATTAAATGATAAATGTTTAAATATTTACGACGAAGGTAAAGTGCGCAAAACGTCATTATCTGAATAAGACAGTAGATATATATCGCAGTCTCTTGTAAAGTATCCTACGCCTTGCAGCGTACAAAATCTTATGCAGACAGGGCCGTTCCTTTTGTTTTTAAGGTCAAATCTGCGAAGTTTTATCGCTGTGTGTTGGCAACTTTTGCGTTTTTCACAGTTTTCGTTGTCGCCGCCGGCCGCGGTGGCCGAGGGGACTGAGGCGCTCCAGTCACGGTCTGCACGGCCACAACGGTCGGGGGTTCGAATCCCCCTTCGGGCATGGATATTTGTGACGTCCTTAGTATTAAGTAGTTCATAGGTAGTTTGTAAGTTTAGTGACTGATGGCCCCGTAGTCGAGTCCCATAAGCTATACAAACATTTGAACATTTTTCGTTGTCGTCCCTGCTCCTCCTGCCAATGACCCAGCGGCTGGAAGTCCTGCAAACAATAAAATTAAAAAGGGGAGTATACCACCAGTAACCTCAGAGAGTTTCATAATTCTGGATGATGTAACACTGCCCCCCCCCCCCCTCTTTTTCTTTCTCTAATTCTTTTAGCAGCAATTACTATCGTATAAGTACAATGTTGCATTACTTTGTTCACTTTTTCTTATTTTTTATAATGTCATTCATAATGCGTTTCAAGGCTATCCCAGCTCCGAGATTAAGTTTTCCGACTTGATTCGATATTCAGTTCCTTTGTGGCATATATCTCTCGCTGTTCTTCCTTTGCTGACGTGTTTCCTAATAGGTGTATCAGCCTACTACCTTGTTCGAGACTTGCATGTAAGTTTATCTGGACTCAACCAGCTGTTTTGCATCATTGAAAAGCCGTACCATTTCACAAACGCTCGGTTACCTTGGCGTTTCAGAATTATCCTTATGAGAAACACACTCAGTTCAGAACAGTTCTGTAGGTCTTCTATATAGAAAGCACCTGCAATGTTCTGTGCATCACTGCTTCACATAGACTAGGTTGAATTTTCAGAACTGTGAACACCTCCGCTGGCTGACCAGTTGGATAAATACGATTTCTTAAACACAGTCTTATACATCGCCTTATTTGAACTTCTGATGCATGGCTCAGTCATGTTTATACGACTAAACGGTATTAAAATGTTTGTAAATCTATGGGACTTAACTATTGTTGTTATCAGTTCTTATGCTTACAAAGTAACCTAAGAACAACACACACACCCATGCCTAGGAGAGGACTCGAACCTCCGATGGAGAGTATCACGCGTCCCGCGGCAAGGCGCCTTAAGGCGGTCGGCCACTCCACCGTGGCGTCTGCGACATCGATGGGACGCATGTTTTTAGTACGATGGTTAATTCCATTATGTTGGTAAATTACTTTTTATAGAATATCAGTCCGCTTGTATGACCAACAGAAGTAAAATTCAACACACACACGTTCTACGATAGTGGCTTTCCTCTAGGAGAATGTTGAATAATGATTCAGCCCGTATCGCTCCATTATTGCCATGAAATACGCAATGTGAAATTCACCTCCATGGTCGGTTTGTAGATTGCCTGGAAAACGTTTTGTGCCTGTTCTTTGCAGTTGTTCAAATACACGTTCGGATACCTTTCTTGCCTTTCTTCCAATGGTAAGCCCCAGGAAAATCTGGAATATGTTTATTAAAATGTTCAAATGTTTGTATAGCTTATTGGGCTTAACTGCGTGTCCCTGAACTTACAAACTACTTATGAAGTAAATTATACTAAATACAGCACAAACATTCATGCCCGAGGGAGGATTTGAACCACTGACGGGAACGACCTCGCGCATCGGAGCATAGCGCCTCAATGTGCCCGGCCGCTCTGCCGCGGCAATATGTTTATGTATTTATATTTATCATGTTTTACAGGACCACCGTCATGGAACCAGTCAGTACATCCGATTGTTACAAAGAAGTAATAATTTACGAAATTAAACGTAAAGCAATCGTAAGCACACAAGTCTAAGCGTAAATAAAAGAAACAATTAGGAAACTCAAGAATTAGCTATTTCTTTCATTCTTCCAGTAATTCCTCGACAGAATAAAAATATAGAGTCCTGAGAAAACATTTCACTTTAGCCTGGAAAGTGCGAGAATTTCTAATAAGCGCTTTGAATTCTTGTGGCAGCTTATTAAAAATGATTGCAGCAGAATACTGCACACTTTTCTTCAAAAGGGTTAGGGAGATGTGATCCAAATGCAGATTCCATGTCTGTCTAGTATTAACTGAATGAAAGCTGATAACCCTTGGAGATAACCAGATATTATTAACAACAAACGAAATTCAAGAAATTATGTATTGAAAGGGCAATGCCAGAATTCCCAGGCTAATAAATTGAGTTGAAAAGAGGTATGGGAGCTTATCCTATATATTGCTCGAACTACCCGTTTCTGTGCTATAAATACCTTTTTAGAAATAGAGGGGCTATCCCAAAAAATAGCACCATACATCATAAGCGAATTAAAATACGCAAAGTAGACTATTTTTCGTGTTGAACTATCACTGTGCTCCATTGAGATTACATATCACAGCCGTTTTCAGCACTGCAAAGGATCACTTTCTGCTGTATGTTATTAAAGTAAGAAGTGAACGAATTGTGAGCTACTTCCCTTACTCCGAAATGTTCCAACTTCTTTAACACTATCTTCTGATCAAGACAATCAAACGCTTTTCTTAAATGAAAGAATACGCGTATTGTTCGCAGTTTTTTATTTAATCTATCAAGTGCCTCACAAAGAATAGAGAATGTAGCATTATTAGTTGTTAAGCTACTTCTGAAACCAAACTGTACATTTGAAAGCAAATTATGGGAACATAAATAATCAATTAACCTCACATATACACCCTTTCAACAACTTTGACAAAAACTTATGGCATAGAAATAGGTCGAAAGTTATCTAAATTATTCCTTTCTTCTTTATTATAAATTGGTTTCACTACTGAGTATTTTAATGTCACAAAACTGATCATACTGAAAGGAAAAAATACAAATATAACTAAGCACTGGACTACCAGTGACGGAACAATACTTACGTATTCTCCTAGGCCCCCATCATATCCATAAGAGTCCTTAGTCTTAAGTCATTTAATACGATGGTTGGAACTTAAATAGTGGCAACTATTTATTCACAACCGATACAAAAGCGTTACAGGTTTTCACTTGTTACTGTCCTTCAAAGTAATCACCAGCGTGTGTAGGACCCGTTGCCAGCGATGTGGAAGGCGTAGTATACCGTCAGCAGAGCCTGTTCTGTTGATGGTGCGAATGGAGCGGTATACTGCCTGTCGAATCCCTGGAACAGTTCTGAAGCGAATGCCACGAATTGATTCATTCATCTTCCTTCCACAAACGCGGAAACAGTATGCACTTCTTCTTCAGAGACGCTAGAGCGACCTCCCCTATGCCTGTCTGCCACAGGCTACCGACCTCCGTTGAAGGTTTTTACCTAACGTGCCAGTGTTCTGCACGGCAATGCTGATTCCCCGCACGCCTCTTGAAGACCTTGATGACAACGTCGTGTTGTACGACCTCTGAAACATTCAATATTGATCCAACTCCGTTGTTTCTGTTTTGAAAACATAGTGACACCGTTACATTAGACCGCTCCGTCACAAGTGACTGTTTTTCCCTCAATTGTGCGCACAGCGGTGACGTGAGACAGGCTTGTCCATTTGCTCAGAGGTAAGTAAGGTATGTCAAAGAATGTGAGCTATTAGCGACAATAGTAGATTTGCCACTATTCACGTTCCAACCCTCGTAATTGACTGTATCTCTCCCTTGTCACTATCACGGAGGTCAACCTTAGACAATAGTCTCAGAATGCTCTTTTCTAAGAGAATTTAAATGTTTGTAAATCTATTGGGCTTAAGTACTTTGGTTATCAGTCCCTTGGCTTACAAACTACTTCAACTAAGTTAAACTAACCTAAGGATAATACACACACTCAAGCCCGAGGGAGGACTCGAAGCTCCGACGGCGATCAACTGTGCGCTCTACAGCATGGCGCATTAGAACGCTCGGCCACTCCATCGCAGCGTTCTAAGAGAGTTAAATTAATACCTGTAGGAGCTAAGGTTCTGTTTAATTCACCTGATATATTCAGAAAGTGCTTATTAAATACTGTACATACATCTGATTTGCCAGTAACAGATAAATCTCCATTACGCACTGGCTTTTTATCCTCAACTCTGTGTTGTTGACTAGATATTTTCTTTAGGACAGAACGTATAGTTTTATTTTATCATGAGTTTTAGCCACTCTTTTTGCACACCAGTACTTTTTGCCTTATCTATGACATTTTCCAGAACCTTGCAATACTGTTGGTAATGTGTTACTGCTGGTTGATTCTCACTACTTATAACATTTTGATATGATTCTTCTATGATATTTTTATTCCTCTTGTCAGCCACCCAGGCTGCCTGTTAGTGGTAGTACCTTGTTTTGAGCGTTCTAACGGAAACATCTTTTAAAGAGCATGAGAAATGTGTTACGAAAGCATTAGATTTACGTCTATATTATCAGAGATATAAACTTTTTCTATAATTAGATTAGAAAATGTCTCTTTTGGAACTAGATTACCTTTTGTAAATAGTTTACAGTTATATTTGACAGATGTTTAAGCACCAAACCCTTTTAAAGTTAAATTTTGTTCTGTTCTATAAATAGAATAATACTCTAATAACAAAGTACGGACGAAACCGTGATCTATGGTAGTGTTGATGTTGCCTTGTACTCTCGTTGGAAAAAATACTGTTTGCAGCAAGTGATAAGAATTAAACAGATCTAAACCATCCTTGTCCTTGCACAACCACTTACACAATTAATGTTGATATCACGACACACAACTAATTTTTGTACTCCTATAAAGTGAAGTTTGAACCCTCCCTAACTTGAGCAGAAATGTTTTAAAATCAGATTGAGGGTACCTATAAATAACAATTAGAATTTTAGTTTCAGTACAGACAATCACACCTGAACTACATTCATATATCTTTTCAGTGTAGTGGTTATAAACACCGGTGGACTCATCTTTAATACCTTTTTTCACGTACATGGGCACTCCCCAACACAGCAAAGAATTAGGCAAAGAAACAGGCAGCTAACTTGTACCCTGACTTTATTGAAAAATTGTTCTGAAATAGCAATAATATTAGAGTGAACATCTACAAAATTTCACTAACTTCATCTTTAATACCTTGTATATTTGCTAATATATGCTAATTTCTCTATTATGCAGATACATCACATGTATCCATCACAATTAGAATGTACATGAATCCTTTACTGACACATGAATACTTCCTCATATATGATATACCTGCCTTTCATAATTCTTCTACGCCCATGATTATAACACGCCTTACGGAAATATTCTGCATGTGGACTTACGTAGTTCTCGAACAACTGTATCCGTTGCTGTTACTCAATGATATTTCTTTCTCGAAGTTCTGTTATCACTGATACGATTTCATTCGTGTGGGCAGTATTACCTACCGCCGATTAAGCCATAAACAGTCGTAGACGTTCTATTATTATGTTCGGATCACTGAAATCTATATACAGCAGCGCAAAGTGCTAGATATTTATTCTGAATATCAATACCTTCAATATAGTGGAATTTACCGGTTAAAGCAGGTTTAATAATATTCTTGTACTTATCACAGCCCATTGCTTTTATACACCCCCATTTGGTGTTGTATTTCCTGTGTGCATAATATTTCAGCATATCTTTGCAGAGCCTTCATGATGAACACTGGATTCGATGTCTTTACAAATATTAATTCCAATAAACCAGACGTCGTGGGTATAACTTTGGCCTCATCTGTACTGTATCTTGCGTTAAACATACAGGTAATTTAACGAGATTATATGGCTTTCCTTTAAGCACTCCATATATTTCGTATATTTGTGCAATATCCTGCTGATTAATGTATTCATTTATAGCTGCATCATCATCAACATCATCTTCTTCTTCGTCCTGTTTTTCTCGACCATCTCTTATTTCTGCATTCCTAACGTTTGCGAATCTACTGGGACCATTGGTTTTCGGCGTAAACGTTTCTGAAGGTGTTTCTTCTTGCTGCTGTTGATCTAATTTTAGCACGCGTAATTTCCGCTGAATAGCTTTGCGTGAATAGATATTTTTTTATTATGTCTGACATAGTGTAGCCACTTCCTCAATTTCGTGACTTCTGTGGCGATACCTCTGATTACCGTCTAAAGCTCAGTTAAGCATGCGTTAAACGTGTCAACTTTTCATCAACATACACTCCAAGTTAACCTAGCTTTCTAATATGAGTATCTACATCCTGTGGCACAATAGCTTTGATACATCTGTCTAATAAAGCTATTCGTGCTCTTCTGCGTTGATTGTTTCTTTGCAATGTCTACAAGTCATACGCGCAGAACTGTCAATTGCATACTGACATAGTTCCGCGTGCACACAGCCTTTTTGCCCACTTTAGGTTACAGTAGTAACACTAAAAGTGGGCCTTTGCGATCATCTTTTGACAGCTCGAAATTTAAATGAAAATAACGGCTTAACTATTGATCTGACACGGAAGTTGAATAACCGAATTTGTAGAGGAGAAAATTCTCTACAAATTTGCTCTCTTACGTTCTTTACCTATCTTGCATAGTGGCAGAGATATCTGAAAAAAAACGGCGATTTGACGATGTCTGTTTGTTAGGTGTTCCCACTTTTTAGGTCGAACCGTTCAACCGATCGGCACCAAATTTTACAGACATAATTGTTGGCCACCAGAGACCAAAACATCGCTTTTTCAAATATTTCGGACCAAACATACGTTAGTAATACCGAAACAATTCCGTTTGTAATTTAATTTTTATTGCAAATAAACCGTTCAACTGACACGAAAATTGAATAACCTAATTTGTAGAGAAGAAATGTCTTTACAACTTGGCTCTCTTATGTTTTTCTCATATCTCGTATCGTTTGAGCAATATTTGCAAAAATGGTTCAACTGCGGAACTGCGGTGATTTTGTAGGCCAGTGTTAAAGAATTCAGAAATCCAGTCATATATCCTTCAATGTCTATGGGCTCTGCTTTGTATGGAAAATTAGGGGAATTATTAGGGTGCTGATAATGCAGATGTTGACCGACACATCACGTGCCAAGATTTTATCTCTAACAGTTCGGCATGGGCCTCCATTATTACCCGCAGCAACTCATGTTTTGTTTGAAAACTACTTTGATTTACAAACCGAAAAAATCGCCTCCAGGTACTTTCAACTACGATCTTTTTCCGATCCTATTTCTTACGTTTTTTGTTGCCATATGTGTTACATCTCTGTAGACTCGTTGAACTATCCGTAGCGAAATACCAAATATCCATGAAGTTCCACATCATATGGCCACGGGCACTGACAAATTCGATTGCCTATTATTACCGCACTGTCACGTCCTTTCATTTATCCATGTCTACGTATAAAGTGTGTCTGAAACATAATAAGTCTCACCGACGGCCATAATTTTCGCTCACGTCGAGGCCGTGCACGCGCGTTTGAGCACGCGACGCGATCTCTGCGCAGCCCATAAAGGCTTAACAGTTGATCTGTGCGTGCGCAATACGGTAATTAATTTCTTGTCCGGTGAGCTAACGATAACAGAGGTAATACGATTCAAAGACAAAGGGCGCATGCAGCTTCCCTCGCTCAGGTTAACTCATGACGGTTAGAGGAGGTCAGACCTCAGCAGTGGCGTGACTAGGCGGAGGCCGGCAGCATGTGCTATAGTGCTGAAAGGTTTTTTAACAGTCATCCGCTACGGTGCAAATGTAAGGCATTACGAGTATGACGTTTCACAAAACTCCATTTTCAAAACGCTCGTGTTCAAATGTGATACATAACAATGACAACAGCATACACAGCTCAGATACGACACTTCGTACCGAAACACTGTAGGCTGTAAGATCTGGCAGCAGTGGGTGGAGACACAAAGTATACCGCTTTGTACCACTATTGTTTGAGCAGGAACAGACATTTTTAGGGCACAAAACTCATTACATTGACATAAATATAGGTGATCGTACAATGAAGGCTTTCACGACCGGATGTCATAACTACTGATGATTCTTCCGGGTTGTATAGCCTTCGTCCTTGAAATATTTATGTTCCTAATGTTTCGTCCAGAGCTGCGCAGGACATCCTCAGAAGTGTTTCTGGCGGTTCTGAATCTTGCCGAAATGTTTTACGGCTATGCAACCCGGAATAATCATCAACAATTATAATTATGGAATACTTTTTAACTCATATTTACAATATCATAACAATAAAAGTCGTATGTTTAACCATTGTTCCCATTAAAGGTAGGGATGGAAGGGGCGTTATATCCTTCTCGCATTATATGATTTCTCACGCTCGTCAAAGTAGAATTCCTTCCCTATCAAAGGGAGTTTTTATTTTTATATTTTTTTTTACTGTGAGTATCACCCCTGCTCTTTGAAAATATAAGTAGACACGGAACACTACCAATGCAGGCTGTACATGATGCGTGTACGCGGGTGAGTAACCAATGGTATCGTATCGCTAATCTGGAATGAGATAAAGAGTAAAGAGTTTCGTAGGTTCTTTACGGGGTTAGTATTCAGAGTCCCAATTCCAACAGTCCTATACCAACAATGATTATGCTGCAGAAATTTATTCACATCCGACCAAATTATGTAGGTATATTTGGTGAGAGAATTGTTCATAATATTTGCATCTCGTGCAGTACTTACTTTCTCATTGTTCTTGTTCATCGCTCCCAGAAATACTATTGCTACCATTACTACTATGTTTCACGGAAATAATGCACCAGGATTGCGACTGCTGCAGTTATTACAACTATTGCTACTGTAAACAAAATACAGATACTCATTAAACATGTCCCGACGACTCGCATCTGCCCCAGTTGGGCCCTACACCGATGCGTCAGTTGCCATTGATACCAGAACATCAACGCCGGCATTTGGAGTGGTGTCGTGCCCCGGTGGTATGGACAGAGAACGAATGGTGTCGCATATGTTCAATGATGAATCTCGCTTCTCCATAACCTCCAATGAACATCGTGTTCATGTTTTGCTGTGTCAAGGGCATGTTGTGGGGAGCATTGCCTCCACAAATATTGCCGACACAGCTTATGCTACCCGTGATAGCACCATGGGACTGTGTTACAACAAGATACTTCACACCCACAAACAGTACGTGGTCTGCCGGCCGTGGTGGCCGAGGGGACTAAGGCGCTCCAAAAAAATGTTTGTATAGTTTATGGGACTTAACTACGGGGTCATCAGTACCTAAACATACAAACTACTTATGAACTACTTACGAACTAGAACGGCACAAATATCCATGCCCGAGGGGGGATTCGAACCCCCGACCGTAGTGGCCGTGCAGACCGTGACTGGAGCACCTCAGTCTCCTCGGCCACCGCGGCCGGCTAAGGCTATCCAGTCACGGTCTGCACGGCCATTACGGTCGGGGGTTCGAATACCCCCTCGGTCATGGATATTTGTGCCGTCCTTCGTATTAGCTAGTTCATAAGTAGTTTGTGAGTTTAGGGACGGATAATCCCGTAGTTAAGTCCCATAAGCTACACAAACATTTGAGTAGAACGTGGTCTCTGAAGTGCCTACAGTATGTTGAGGGAGTATGTTCGAGCCGTATAAGGGCAACATCATACTGACCTGTCGCAAACGTTCCACCTGTAACTGCCGAAGGACTTGTCTCTTTCATACCATATTGTAATCATTTAAATGAAGTCCAAGCCCAATCGCACTAGCTCCCCTTCCCCTCCTCGAGATTCCATACAGACTCTCTAGTTTTGCCAATTTCAGGCTGCTCTCAAACTCTTAGAATTTTCAGCTAATTATTGTGATGGAAGTAGAACGATTCTCATCTACTAACATTCATATTTGCTGCAGCCTCTCTACAGCGAATGTCAAACTGTTTGGAATATTTCAATGAATTTCACTCATCACTCGCCCGAAGGATCACAGTGATGTCATACTCCATATGTAATATTTTTCTCCATCTTGAAATATGGATAATACTGATTGAATAATTACTCCTTCGACAACGCAGGCTTTCCAACATGTAAACGACAGGGTTGACGTGTCACCTACTTTAATCGGAAGATGAAGAGATTAATGGCCAGTCGAGAGCACGCTCACTAGGGACGGAAATTTAATCTCCGAAGAGTGTGATGAGTAACACTCTACGTCCGTATTCCGTGTGGTCTAGACGTTTCAACAGTTTAATCGTTGCCTTACGAGTGAAATACTCTACTGAAACCTTTTCACCAACTGTCATGCTCCCCTGCCTTATCCATCACTGATTATCGTTCATATTTCCGCAGTACTATCATACGTCACAGTGTAATTAGTCCATCATTGCTGCCGTTTATCGAATCTGAGCGTCTGGGGTAGTGTTATCAAGGACACTGCAGCGCTTGTGGAACGGACAAACACACAGAGCTTCCTTACTATTGGCGAACGTCTTCAAATTAACCGCGAAAACGTGATGGATGTTCAGACCAACACACTAAATATTGTCGAATGAGTAATGATTTGGTTGGTTTGAATGATACTTAAAACTAACATCGAATCTGCGAATTTTAACCGGATCATTAATTGAACGAAGATTAAATGAACTTAGCTCCAATCGAACTGGTCTCCGAAGGTCCACTAACACCGACCGACGTGACATTTTCATTCGACTGGTGTCATGGGATGTATACAGGGTTTTTAGAAATTTTCTTTTGAAACTTCGTGAAATTGTAGACTGGAGTGAGGACAAAACACTTTGATAAGCAACCAAAATCCAGAAAGGTCAGTCAGTTCCTTTTTGAAACTATGAAACAAAACTTGTCTGCTGCAAACTCTTTGCTCTCCATGTTTTGGTTGGATTTGGTATCGACTAAAAGAAGGGAAAAAGTTTCAAAAAAAAAAAAAAAAAAAAAAAAAAAAAAAAAAAAAAAAAAAAAAAAAGCAAAGAACTACCGGTCATAAATACGAAGACGTGGTCACAGCGTCAATAGATAATTTGCAGGCTTGAGTTCCTCGTCATATTATTCCCCGCTGCAACTCCTCGAACCTTGCAACAAGCACTTCCGAATAAGCCGTATGTCAATGTAGAGTTTTTGTTATCAACTTCAGGATTTATCTGTTATTAAATGTATCCAATGTTACAATATTAGTACTACTTCACTATGTAACAAGGCCCCCCCCCCGCCTATTAATTTTAACATATTGTCACGTAGCTGACAGAGATCAGATGTCCTCGTACGTACAAAAACACTGGATTGAGTTCAACGAAGCTTCACTGACAAGTTCACTCGCATAGAAGAGCACGGAGCAGACTGCCTCCGGCTGGAAGATTTACACCTTATATACACACAAAGAAACTTCTAGAACATAGTTTACAGATAAATCAAGAAGATACTAGAACTGAATGTTGAAATTAAAGTTTTCAAATACAGTGAGTTTGAACTCAGGACGCTCTGCACCAGAGTCCACTGCTCTATCCAACGGGCTATTCAGCTGCTTTGCTATTGGTGTTCTTGTGTGACAATATGCAGCATATTCGTTTTGGACCTCTACATATTAACATCAGCTTTTGATATTTTGTGAATATAATGGATTGGAATAAAAATGTAAAAATTTTTAATATGTTTGTAAGTCGCACATCTGTGAACATATGTTGTGACGTTCTGTTGTCTTAGAAGCCGAAATCCGATTAGTAAGTCAATAAATAATTTCGTAGAACATCGTTTATTGTTATTATCATGCACCTAAGGAAAATTCAATTAAATCACATTTTACTCAATGGTTGGCTGTCAGTGCGTTGTAGACATGCAATTCCATATACTATTGTTGGCCGAGGTAGAATTAATAATTGTAGCCTTCTCTGTTATCACTTCTAAAGTGAATTAATTTCTCAACACACACTGAACTGATTTTATGACAGTTTTTTTCCATCAAATACATGTCGTAAAATCGATAGACATTCTGCTTACTTTAACACATCTTTGTTAGCGGATGTAATAACAGTTTCACTTAATGTCTAGTATCCTTCGAGTACATCCTTGCATAAACCGTTCATAATGTAAAGTTTGATGGAAACTGTCCATGTATCAGTATCACAATCAATGCACATAGGATCGCCTGGTTCTCAATGTAAGTGGCTGCTCATGATACATTACGGAGAACACCTGAGATGTAGTGATCACCTACCAAATATCTAGTTGGTTGGTTGGTTGAATTGGGACAGGGGGACCAAACTGCTAAGGTTATCGGCCCCTCTGTGGGGAGGGGAATGAGTGGGGATAAGAAAGGAAGGGAAAGGAAGGGAAATGCAGTCCAGGGAGGAAAGAAGGAAGAAAGACTGCACCGGCCGCGGTGGCCGAGCGTTACGCCGGGCGCCGTGGCTCAGCGCGCCCGGTCAGAGGGCTGACTGAAAAAAGCTGAGCCAACAACACACCGAACAAGAACGAACAAAAAACGATCAGCGTCCGCAACGAGGAGAACTACCCATTGGAAAAAAAAAGGTCTGCAGCGCGCCAGTCACAGTCTGCACAACCACTACGGTCGGGGGTTCGAATCCCCCCTAGAGCGTGGATATTTGTGCCGTCCTTAGTATAAGCTAGTTCATAAGTAGTTTGTAAGTTTAGGGACTGATGACCCCGTAGTTAAGTCCCATAAGCTCTACAAACATTTAAACATTTTTTCAAGAAAGACTGCATTAGCTCGGGGCCCCGTGCTCGCCACGCAAGTACTCCCAAAAGAATCGTGAGCCCCCTGGGGGGTAGCAAATATATGCAGAGCAGAACAACATGTATATGGACCCTCAAGTTCTATGAGTAGCTTGGTCGTTTGACAGCACTACACTGTGTAAACAATGAAGACTTTGCTAGGAGAGACAACTTTCGAATGGAATGGTCAGCTATATGACATTGCTGAGCTGCTGCTAACGCAATCAGCGAATGACCGACAACATGAAGCATGTCGCTTGTGTAAGTGATGAGATTTCTACCGTTGCGGCACCCATGGGTGTCAACAGCGGGAAGGGCGGCAGTCGCGGTTGCAAACTGCGCTCGTTTAGCCGGGGGCGGCAGTGGCAGCCGCGTCTCGCTCAGGCATGCGCGCAATCTGCTTTGAACCGGCGCACGGCACGCCGCAGACTTAACATGTGCTCACTACTCAAACGACATTTTCATCAACGCTCAAAATGGAATTCGAAGTGTGAACTGCACCTCCACTCTTCTCTTAAACTGAATATTTTTGTTACTCATCTTTTTTTACAGCGTTCGTTCGTGTCACGAACAAATTGAATTTGTTTTAATCACTTGACAGTTTCGAATAAAACAGTGATTAGGAGTGATTCAAATCAAATGTTTGTATAGCTTAAGGGACTTAACTACGGGGTCATCAGTCCCTAAACTTACAAACTACTTATGAACTAAGACTAAGGACGGCACAAATATCCATGCCCGAGGGGGGGATTCGAACCCCCAGACCGTGACTGGAGCGCCTCAGTCCCCTCGGCTACCGCGGCCGGCTAGGAGTGATTACGGAACTCGTTTTGCTCATTTGAAATTTCTAAATGAATACTCAGAACCTCGTTCTGAAATATTGAGACTGTTTTCATCTTATTCCGTAGTTATCGATAAAACAGAAAGTGTAAATGGAAGGTGGTATTTATTGTAAAAATACTCACCGGCAAAACATTAGTACTACTGGGAATACGACGTCGATTTTGATCCAGTGGCGGCAGATATCATCTTTGGAATTGTAAATGTACTGATAAGGCTACAACGACATTCGATAACGTAGGCATAGTGACAATAACTGACAGAGTGCCACCTGCATGTATCCTTTTAATATCGAATGTTCAAATATTTGTTAAACTTATGGGACTTAACTGCGGGGTCATCAGTCCGTAAACTTACAAACTACTTATAATAAAGACAACACAAAAATCCATGCCCGAGGGAGGATTCGAACCCCCGACGAGGAACGGCCTGGCGCATCGCAGCATAACGCCTCAATGCGCTCGGCCACTCCGCCGCGGCAATACGCAATGTTTACAACCTTAATGCTCTGTGTGATACCAACGTGTGATGTGGGAACATGGTACTAACCCAGTATTCACTTAGCGGTATGTGAGAAATCGCCTAAAAACAACGTTCAGACTCACCACACAGCGACTCACTTTGTCAGTCCGCCGGGTAGATTTCCAAACGGGTCACCATACATCCACGTCCCGAAATGCGGCGCCTTGAAACCCCATGAAAATTGCTTTTTATTTTTGTTTTTATGGCTAAATCGTTAATTCCATGTTTCTAGGTAATCAGAAGAATTTCTCTTGAAACGGTCTACAACAAAACATACATCCACTTGCTTACCTTATGGACAACGTTAGATGCTTAATATTCATAAATTAAGAGCTATCACAGAATTTTTCAATCATTTTACAAAATCATGTCAGTCTATGTCATTACTCACGTTATCACTGAAACACACATTCATCTAAAACACTTAAACTGAACAACAAATTAATTGTATACAGCTGTACTTTTATACGATTTCTTGTATACAATGTAGAGTTACGAAGAAGTACTATACACATAAAAAAGTGTTAAAGCATCTTGGTTCTCAGGTCTCCTGAACACTGACGTTGAATATATGTATTGCTTCAAGAATACAGTTCTATTAGAGTATTCACAGATGCCACTCAACCCGCACAATAATGTAAAGAACAACGCATGAGCGACAGATTGGGAAAGACGACCGATCAGATCCACCGGAAAGAAAGTACACCACTTGTGTTGACTGTAGTTCTGCTATGCTTAGAAGGTCAATTCCGGGAGATAGATCATATCCGATTTGTGAGTTTGAGTCCGAAGGGACTCTTGTAAACGGAAGTTTCCAGACGTCTCGGAGTGAACCAAAGTTGAAGTTGTTAGGACGCGGAGAAGGTAAGGAGATACAGAAAATGTCGATGACTAACCTTAGTCCTTCCGTCCAAAAGATAACACAGCAGCTGATGACCGCTGCGTAAGGATTTCCGCTCGGAGGAATCCTTAGAGGAAAGCCACCATGCTTTTTAGGATTTTCGTGCAGTCACAGTGTATCGTGTTTCTGCTCAAACCGTACGTAATAGGCTGCATGGCATGCAACTTGGCTCCCGTCGTCCGTGGCACTCTCATGTTGGACTGGTCTCCCATCTGCAGTCACTATAGAAGACCAGCAGTCTGCCCACGCGTCATGAAAAGTTACTCTGCCTTGGCTTCGTTTATGATTAGCTCAAATTTGCTGGCGGCCTCCTTTAGATCACTGGCCATTTGCTTCGACTTCTCTTGAGACCTAGAGAACAGACAGATATCGTCTGCATAAGTCAAATATGTCAGTCTCTTTCGGACGATTTCAATCTCTTCACTACAACTGCGACGAATACGGGCATGCATCAGTGCAAGTGGACGTGTTTCCGGGTATGAGGGATACAGGAGTATGCTGACTCCGGAACATAAATTCTGAATGTCTACATTATTGTCGTGCAACGATTCAATTTTTGTTTTCATGAGCAATAAAAATAATTGAAACGTTGTTTTTTAATATCTCTATTCCATTTTATATAAAGGGTCACGAACCATTATAAGGCTCACTATCTGTTTAAATGCTAGTAAAAATACATGTTATTTAGGTTATGGCGCTCATATCGCTAATAAAATATATTTATTTTCCTTTCCCGGTTTTAATTATTTAAATCATCATCTTCAGAATGGTTTGCAAGGTCTTCACTTGGGAGAACATGTCAAATAAAGAGATTCTCGTCGAGACATAAAATGAATAAAAAAGCATGGTAAAAATATGTCAACTAAATGGATTGTCGTATTAGATTAAAAGATAAAATGTGACTATTCAATATTCTGACAATACACTTACTTTACATTTTGTAACAATGGTGTGGCTCTACCAGTCTGTCCCTTGCAATACCAACTGCCTAACTGTGACGAACGACTTCCTCACCTATAAATCTTCCTTACAATGATGTAATAAATTGAACGTCCGAATGTGAACCGTTGCATTTAGTTTCACTGATCTCATGTACAATGTTTTATCTCTCAATTCTCATCCCTCAGTGCATCTGTACTTGGATTCTTGGAGAAAGGTGATCAGCTGCGTTCTGCCTTTCACAGTGACATTTTTACACTCAAATTTTAATTAGCGTTTCATATGTTAGTCCCATCTCCAAATATGAGGTATTTACATACACTTAAAATAATTTTATTTTGTACTAGCTAAACCCGTCCACGCTTCGCTGTGGCTCACTCTCATATAAAATAAATAGAAAGGAAGTACCGTAATTCGTGTGAACATAAAATCACCGAGAGAATGCTTCAAGCAAATCAATATCGTTCGTTGGGCTGCTGTGACTATGTGAAACGAAAGTTATTAAAAAAAAAGTTTCGCAGATACTCATTTTTTAAACCCATAAAATAGATTACATTTTTTGTTGTTCGTTTTCTCCACGAACATACAGATCAGTTAACCGACTCTAGATCATGAGACGTATAATTCACCTTAGTAAAAAGCTATTGTTTCCTACATTATTTCCATTCATTTCCCATCCGCTATGTCTATCTCCTGCTTCCCCGCTATCTATCTCTTCATCCTCCCACTATCTAATCCCGGGCCTCGGTTCATCACTTCCTTTCCTTCCTTCCATCTTCCATCTCCTCCTCCATCTCTTTGCCCGTATCGTCCTTCGCTCGTCGTACCCATATAAAACGAATAAATTAAAAATCCACCCCCATGAACCACAGACATTGCCGAGGTGGGGTGGCTTGCGTGCCTCAACGATGCAGATAGCCGTACCGTAGGTGCAACCACAGCGGAGGGGTATCTGTGGAGAGGCCAGACAAACGTGTGGTTCCTGAAGAGGGGCAGCAGCCTTTTCAGTAGTTACAGGGGCAACAGTCTGGATGATTGACTGAGCTGGCCTTGTAACATCAGCTAATGTGGCTTTGCCACACAGCTACTGCGAACGGCTGAAAGCAAGGGGAAACTACAGCCGCTGTGTTTCCCTAGGACATGCAGCTCTACTGTATGAACATATGATGATGGCATCCTCTCGGGTAAAATATTCCGGAGGTAAAATAGTCCCCCATTCGGATCTCCGGGCGGGGACTACTCAGGAGGATGTTGTCATCAGGAAAGACAATACTGGCATTCTACGGATCGGAGCGTGGAATGTTAGATCCCTTAATCGGGTAGGAAATTAGAAAATTTAAAAAGGGAAATGGATAGGTTGAAGTTAGATATAGTGGGGATTAGTGAAGTTCGGTGGCAGGATGAACAGGATTTCTGGTCAGGTGAGTACAGGATTATAAATACAAAATCAGTTGGGAGTATCACAGGAGTAGGACTGATAATGAATAAGAAAATAGGAATGCGGGTAAACTACTATGAGCAGCACAGTGATCGCGTTATCATTGTCAAGATAGATACGAAGCCAACACCAACAACAGTAGTACAGGTTTATATGCCAACTAGCTCTGCCGATGATGAGGAGATCAAAGAAATATATGAGGAGCTAGAGGAAATTATTCAGACAGTTAAGGGAGAGGAAAACTTAATTGTTATGGGAGACTGGAATTCGGTAGTAGGAAAAGGAAGAGAAGGAAAAATATTAGCTGAATATGGACTGGGCAGGAGGAATGAAAGAGGAAGTCGCCTGGTAGAATTTTGCACGGAACATGATTCAATCGTAACGAACACGTGGTTTAAGAATCACAAAAGAAAGTTGTATACGTGGAAGAGACCAGGAGACACAGGAAGGTATCAGATAGATTTTATAATGGTAAGACATAGATTCCGGAACCAGGTCCTAAACTGCAAGACATACCCAGGGGCAGATATAGACTCTGACCATAACTTGTTAGTCATGAACTGTAGGCTGAAACTGAAAAAACTGCAGAAAGGTACGAAAATAAGGAGATGGGACTTAGATAATTTCAAGGAAAGTGAAGTTCTGGAGAATTTCAGAGGGAGATTTAGGCAACAATTGACAGAATCAGAGGGAAATAAAACAGTAGATGAGGAATGGGTAGCATTGAGAGACGAAATAGTGAGGGCAGCAGAGGACAAAATAGGTAGGAAGGCAAGACCAACAAAAAATCCTTGGATATCACAGGAAATACTAAATTAATAGATGAAAGGAGAAAATATAAAAATGCAGTAAATGAAACAGGCAAAATTGAGTACAGACGACTAAAAAATGAGATTGACAGGAAGTGCAAAATGGCTAAGCAGGAGTGGCTAGAAGCCAAATGCAAATCCGTAGAAGAATGTATAAGAAGGGGAAAAGTAGATACCGCCTACAGGAAAATAAAGGAGACGTTTGGGGACAGGAAGGGCAGCTCTACGAATATCGAGAACTCGAATGGGAAACCAGTTCTCAGCAAAGAAGGGAAAGCTGAAAGGTGGAAAGAGTACATAGAGCAGCTCTACAAAGGAAATGAACTTAGAGACGATGTTGTAGGAAGGGAAGAGGAAGTAGATCAAGATGAAATAGGAGATACTATACTGAGAGATGAATTTGACAGAGCCTTGAAAGACCTAGGTCGGAACAAGGCCCCAGGAGTAGATGACATACCCGCAGAGCTATTAAAGTCTCTGGGAAAGCCAGCCATGACAAGACTATTTGAACTGGTGTGTAGGATGTATGAGACAGGCGAAATACCCTCAGACTTTAAGAAAAATGTAATAATCCCCATTCCAAAGAAATCAGGCGCAGACAGGTGTGAAAATTACAGAACCATCAGTTTGATAAGTGATGGTTGCAAAATTTTAACACGAATTATCTACAGGAGAATGGAAAAGCTGGTAGAAGCTGACCTCGGGGAAGATCAGTTTGGATTCAGGAGGAACGTAGGAACCCGGGAGGCAATACTCACTTTACGTCTTATCTTAGAAGATAGATTAAGGAAAGGCAAACCTACATTTTTAGCTTTTGTAGATTTGGAGAAAGCTTTTGACAATGTTGACTGGAATACACTCTTTCAAATTCTGAAGTCAGCAGGGGTAAAATATAGGGAAAGGAGAGTTATTTACAACTTGTACAAAAGCCAGACCGCAGTTATTAGACTCGAAGGGCATGAAGGGGAAGCATCAGTTGGGAAGGGAGTAAGACAGGGTTGTAGCCTTTCTCCGATGTTATTTAATTTGTACATCGAGCAGGCGGTGAAGGAAAGCAAGGAAAATTTGAAATAGGGATTAAAGTTCAGGGGGAAGAAATAAAAACATTGCGTTTTGCTGATGACATTGTAATTCTGTCAGAGACAGCAAAGGACCTGGAAGAGCAGTTGAATGGAATGGACAGTGTGTTGAAGAGAGCGTATAAAATGAACATTAACAAGAGCAAAACAAAAATAATGGAATGCGGTCTTAGAAAATCAGGCGATGCTGAAGGAATTAGATTAGGTAACGAAACAATGAAGGTGGTAGATGAGTTTTGTTACTTGGGTAGTAAAATAACATGCGATGGTCGTAGTACAGAGGATACAAAATGCAGAATGGCAATGGGAAGAAAAGCATTTTTGAAAAAGAGAAATTTGCTAACATCGAATATTAATTTAAGTGTAAGGAAGTCTTTTCTGAAGGCATTTGTGTGGAGTGTTGCCTTGTATGGGAGTGAAACATGGACGATAAGCAGTGCGGACAGGAAGAGAATAGAGGTTTTTGAAATGTGGTGCTACAGAAGAATGCTGAAGATTAGGTGGGTAGATCGCATAACTAATGAAGAGGTACTGAACCGAATTGGTGAGAAAAGGAATTTTTGGCATACCCTGACTAAAAGAAGGGATCGCTTGGTAGGACACATTCTTAGACATCGGGGAATCGTAAATTTAGCATTGGAGGGAAGTGTGTGGGGTAAAAACCGCAGAGGGAGACCAAGATACGCGTATAGTAAGCAGATTAAAATAGATGTGGGTTCCCGTTCTTATGAGGAGATGAAAAGGCTTGCTCAGGATAGAGTAGGGTGGAGAGCTGCATCAAACCAGTCTCCGGACTGAAGACCATAACAACAACAACAAATTAAAAATTATGGAATAGCTTCAAATTACGTGTTATCTCCTGGAAACTATCACAAAGTTACTGTTACATAAAATTAAATGAAATAACACCGCCCATAAACAACGTTTTGTTCGGAATTCGTATTTATGGTGATTTGATTTCCACTACTAACATCATTATCGATCGTACTGAAAATTAACCGTTAAACATGAACGTACTTAAAATGAGTTTCTACGAAAAGTTATTACTTTAGTGTCGCATTTTTACCATAGCATCTAACCGGTACGCAAACCAGAAGTTGGTACCACTTCAATTTTCGACGCTCACTTATTTGGGAGTTGGAGGACTGTGGTTGGAGAATTTAAAGCGTGATCAGAGCTATATAAATGAAAGCATATGCTTCCTTTTGTTTCTCTTAATGGCTACGTTTACACGTGATTTTCGTTTTACATGCATCTATGGAAAAGCGTCTTTTGAATTATGTACGTTTCATTGGCCTTCTTGTATATTTATAGCCGAAAAAAGATACGACATTTTTCATGTTGATTTATTTTTATAATGATTTAGGTAAAATTTATTGACTGCGTTTTGAAAACGCAGTTACATACAATGAGGCTAATAATCTTCCGTGTTTACCATGAAATATTATATTTCGTTGCAAAAATTAGTACTCCACGCTGCTGACGCCGTAAGTGAAATTTAACCGAGCAACCAATAACATAGGACGAGGGGAACTTTCTTTTGTGTTTACAATTTAACAGATAATTAATTCTGTGCTTGCTCTCTGGTTGACAGGTTCTTGTATGTACTTTTGTCATGAGAGTAAATTAATTAACCTCATGAAGCGAACATTCCGTTGCCAACATTAGCAAACTGCGCCGCTGCCTTAGGTAAAATTTAATCATTACCTCAAAGCTCTAAAGGTGACCAAATTATATATGTTTACCTATATCACTGACATTTGTGTTATCCAATATCACCATTGATTCAAATTCCTTGAGTAGCAGAGTCGTGCTCCTAATCCAACGTTATAGTAAGTGACTTTTTGAGCGACTCCGCTGTGCTCCGCTTGGTAATACTCAGTATATAACAGGTGACACCTTCTAGAGAGATCACAACAGCTCGTAACGCATAATATTTGCATGTAAAAGGCAATGTTCGGAGTTATCGACCGACTGACTGACTAATTAAATGAATTAAATCCAAAACCACTGATGAAAAAAACACATGAAAATTGCAGAGGGTGTTCATCTTACACTGTTAATGTCCTTTAAGACGCAATTTTTCGATATCCCGTCACTAAGGGGGTGAAATAGGGGATGAAAAGTTTTTTGAAAATACGCTATTATCCAGTCAGTTTTAACACTAGACCTACATAAATTGGTATATGGATTCTTGGTTAGAATTAAAAGAAGGCGTCTTTTAGCTGTTTGTTAAAATCGGCCAATAAGGGGGAGAAATAGGTTGAAAAATGCTGCTATTAAGCCAGTTTTGAAGCCTAAACTACAAAAATTGGTATTTGGAGTCTTTTCTACAATTAAAAAATACGTGTATATCTCCCCTCCCCCTCTTCATCATTGCCTACCCTTCCTGTATCTCGTCTTAGAACCGTGTTTAGTCTTATGTTCAAAATCTTATATCTCCGAAAGTTCATGACCGAATGTTTTGAAATATTGATATAACGTACTACTAGATTACAAAAATGTTCAAATGTTTGTTAAGCTTAAGGGACTTAACTGCTGAGTCATCAGTCCCTAAACTTACAGACTACCTTATACTAAAAACAACACAAATATCCATGCCCGAGGGAGGATTCGAACCCCCGACCGTAGCGGCCGTGCAGACTGTGACTGGCGCGCCGCAGACCGCTCGGCCACTGCGGCCCGCTTGAAATTTTCAAACACATACAAACCAACACAACATTTATATATAGAGAGATTGATGCAATATTTATGTTGTTTATCATGTAGTCCTGTTTCCTTTCCTTTTCATCTGCTAGTGAGAGCATGTGAGTTAGTCTGTGTGTGGGGGGGGGGGGGGGGACGGCTTGTGCTCTTTTTAGGGTAGCAGCAGTTAAGCTAAATTTTATGCAGAGCTTAGGATGAGTTTTAGTGGCCCAAACAGGCATTAGTATCCACTGGTTTTGAGCTATTGTGGGGTTGGTACAGGTCGTCATGATTGCACCTAATTACTTCATATGGATTGCAACCTTTCACTCAGTAAATCAAACTATCCGTATAGATATTAAGCTATATGGAATCAGCAATGTTCGGTTTTGGGAACTCAGTGAAATCGTTACATATGGAGTTTCGAGAGATCGGCAACACACATACCGATATAGATAGGCTTTGTAAATTCCACTACAACCTTAGTCATTTCCACAGCAACCAGTCCTTCATTAAAGATTGTGGCATGCTTGAAATTTGGTTTTGCAATATTATTTCGTGCACTATAATACCCACCCCAATTAAAAAATCGAATGAATTTCACAGTTATTCCTAACTTTTCCTTGTTTTCCAAAAACTGACCTATTCATTAATTTGTAGAAATCTTTATCAAATCCACAGGTTGCTTGTGCTTTCTCCCCAGTATTTAAATGAATGTAATATTTCATCGAGGGTCGCTGGTTGAAGGAGATAAAAAAAATGTTCAAATGTTTGTATAGTCTATGGGACTTAACTACGGGGTCATCAGTCCCTAAACTTAGAAACCACTTATGAACTACTTACGAACTAGGACGGCACAAATATCCATGCCCGAGGGGGGATTCGAACCCCCGACCGTAGTGGCCGTGCAGACCGTGACTGGAGCGCCTTAGTCCCCTCGGCCACCGCAGCCGGCTGAAGGAGATCCCTCGGTGAATTATCGTAAGTTCTATCCCCAAGTTGAGACATTGGAAGAGGTTTCGGTAGTGTACAACGTATCTCTGCTTATCCACCAGCGTTGTCCTCAGGTTGGTAACAGAACATTTTCGTGGGACTATGTGTTCCGAACAGAGTGGCAAGTCGTTGTGTGCATCGTGTAAATCAACGGAATATGCCAAATCTACATCTAGGACATATACCATAATAGGATCAGCAGCTAAAAGCTTAGCATCACTTGTAAATCTGACGATTTGCTTTTCGGACAGCCAATGGAAGCCGCCAGTCGGTAGAGACTGCTGGATGGCATGCCCGTATAAATTGTTCACATCAAGGTAGTGGTTTCACCTCGAATCGTCCGATGGTCAGTACTCCCCATCACTCATTCGCGGGTTATTTGCCTTGGTATACCTATGCACACCCTGACAAAGTCCCCCGCCAATACCGCATTTGAAGAACAGTAGCTTATCAACATTGGTCAGCAATTCGAGGTTGATACGCCTTCTTTTCAGCATTGTATCCCATGAAAGCCCTGGTGCAATGTAATAGCCGACCGCGGAGGCCGAGGGGACTGCGGCGCGCCAATCACGGTCTGCACGGCCACTACGGTCGGGGGTTCGAATCCGCCCTCGGGCATGGATAGTTGTGCCGTCCTTAGTGTAAGTTAGTTTGTAAGTAGTTTGTAAGTTTAGGGACTGATGACCTCGTAGTTAAGTCCCATAAGCTATACAAACATTTGCAATGTAATAAAAGGCAGGATCCAGAGTGTATTTGTCAATACATACACTACGTAATTTTTCAAATATGACTGCGAGCAGTCGTATTTCAGTATCCATATACAATTTAGCTTCTTTCCCTAAATCAGACATGTTGAATTCCTGCCAAGCATTAACCACATGCTCATACTCTGCGTTCGTTATGGCAATGCCTGTAAGTTTACTAGTGAATGCAGACATGTCGGACAACATGGGATCGCGCAGTCTCTCCATTGAATCCATGTTTTCATAAGGAAAGACTCCCTTCTTTGTTACAGGCTAAAACTTTGCTTTATCAGGATATGCTGCTACAGTGATATGCATATCTCCTTGAGGCATTGTCTCAGCAAGGTTTTGAAGAGGTGCCTGCATGTATCATAATGATTCTCGGAAGCGAAGTGTTATTCGTGACGTGATTTGCTTGGAGAAAGAGCTGTACTGTTCTACATAGTCAGGTATGACATTCACTTTATACTTCTCCAAGCCAAAATCACCTAAGTGCTCAACAAGGAAATGAGCATAATATCTACTCATATTGTGAAAATAGACAGGTATGTGCCATGGCAATTGATACTGCAAATTACATGTATTGTGAGCTGCACTGCGGAACCTACTCGTTAGGTGGCAGCGGTCCCTTTGAGGAGTTTCCACTCAAAAATGTTCAAACGTTTGTTAAGCTTATGGGACTTAAGTACGGGGTCATAATCCCTAAACTTACAAACTACTTATAAACTAACTTATACTAAAGACAACAGAAACATCAATGCCCGAGGGAAGATTCGAACCGCCGACGCGGGAGGCCGCACGATCCGCTACGTGGCGCTCCACACTGCTCAGCTACTCCCCCGCAGCGGAGTTTCCTCTTCCCGAGCAAGTGACAGTCCACAAATGTGATAGTCAACTGCTTGCTCGTATAAGACATCATTCTACTTTGCGTTTGTCATGGGACTATTGTTTGCTATTTCAAATATCAACTTCCAGTGCAAGGTTTTCTCTTTGTAAAGGAGTTGAGACATTGATGGTAAAAATGCCTTGTACCATGATGTTTTAACTTTTGGGCAGAGAGTAGGCAGGAAACGTTTTTGAACGAAGGAAGGAAGTTTAGGGTTTAACGTCCCGGCGACAACTTGGTCATTAGAGACGGAGCTCACGCTCGGGTTTTTTGGTAAGAATGGGGAAGGAAATCGGCCGTGCCCTTTGAAAGAAACCGTTCCGGCATTTTCCTAGACTGATTTAGGTAAATCACGGAAAACCTAAATGAGGATGGCCGGAGGTGGATTTGAACCACCTTCCTTCCGAATATGAGTGCAGTGTGTTACCACTGAGGGAAATGTTTTTGATCCAAACATAGTGTTGCATATCTCCCTTTTCAAATAGCAACAAATCTACACGTTTACGTCGCCGAGTAGCTTCTTTGGAAAAGTAGAGGGGCTCAACTACTGGATGTTTGTCTTTTCTTTCTTGCACGGTGTGCTCTTCACCGTCAACATATTCTTCTTTATCTGCCTTGCATTTAATTTTTCGGAGGCCATAGGCATGCACTGAGTAATCAGGGTTCTGACTCTCAAATTGAATTTTGATGGGGAATGTGATGCCTTCAAAGTTATAATGCGGGCAGACATTTCTTGTTTTGTATGTGGCTGGAACACAAGCATGTGAAGGGTAGTTCCTTCCGCAAGCCAGAAGAGACCAATCAGAACAGAATTCATACCCTTCAGCGGTATTTTGGATATTTACACATGGTTTTATAACGGAAATATCTTTAGGAAGAGGGATGAAACTGGACCCCCTATTTACTGCGTATCTGCAAAAAAAAAAAAAAAAAAAAAAAAAAAAAAAAAGACGTGTATGACATTCCTAGCAAATACGAGTACATCAAACCACTCTGCAATTGAACTGCCCGCGATATCACACAGTTTTTGACCCAAATTTCAACTATGGTCTTTTCAACATCGCTGCCTTCCTTTGGTGGATGCGTCAGGTCACAGAAAAGAACGTTTTTGCTTTTAATGGAAGAATACCGTAGGTCATTAACGATTTCGAGGAGCTCCGTTTCCAAAATCGCTTCACAGGCATTCAGAAAGGTAGCGGGATCCCGATATTCCTCATTGGTGTTATAAATGCCAGATTTCTGGATCCTGTCCTCGAAAGTGCCATCAATTACAGACTAATTTAATGTTGTCTGCTTCAGCTGGCATTCCTCATTATGTGGGTGGGTAGGAGGAGGGCTGTGTCTACTAGGCCTAACTTGTTGCTGAGACCTTGATGGTTGCAGTTTTGAATGCCAGTTTGATCAGCCTGGCTGTGGTGAGTCTGGTGATTCCTGGTGGGAATGCCCCGGACCTGATGGTGTACAGTGTGATGGTCCTGGCTGCGACGAGTCGGGTGCTGCCCGGCGAGAATGCCTCAGACCCACAGGCATCCAATTTGATGATCCTGACTGTGGTTACAATGGCGTCGATTGTGGAGGCTGCACTTCTTTTACACAGATAAAACGATCGAAATGAATATGTATCATAAAATATTCGATTTTCTTTATGTAAAGATTCATGATAATCTTCCATTCGGTCAATCACCTACCCTGCGGCTGAAGAAGCGAATTCATCCACATGTCAACATGATCATCACCGTCATGTATTTCCATCGCATGTTACTGAATTGCTGCATCTAATTCACGCTCAAATTCATTCATCACTAATGGCGTCGATGGTGGGGGTTGTGGTATTTCTGCACAGACGAAATGAGCGCAGTGGATAAATAAAATTCAATATTAGCTTCTTTCCTTTATATCCTCATGATAATTTATTCTTCTCTTCCATTGCACGTTTGCAATTACTTACCCTGTGACTGAAGAATGCAATTCAACCATTCCTCTAGGTACTGGTTTATCCCTTCCTCCAACTCAAGCTCCATATCAAGATCATCGAGTGCACTTACAAAGAACATAATGTTGATAATAATAAAGGAGCACTATAGCCTTAGTTTCTGCGCGCGTATCCACTATTCAACGATTGATGACATGCCTCAGGAGCTCTGAGTTGAAATGGGGGACAGTTCTGGCGATGAAGGTGAGGCATTCAAATTTTCCCATAGAGAATGTAAAGTTGTCTCACCAACTATCAGAGAAGAAAAAGTACCATTGCAAGGGTGAACATTGAGAAGAAGAATAAAATTATCATGCATGTAAAAAATAAAACCTTATCTCCACCTCGGATAAATTCCATATCCTCCTTGTCAATGATGTCTGCATATGAAACTTATTGGCGGATTAAAATTATGTGCCGGAACCAGGATTCGAACATGAGGCCATTGCCTTTTGCGCGCAAGCACTCTACCAGGATAGCTCAGTCGGCAGAGCGCTTGCCCGCGAAAGGCAAAGTTCCCAGGTTCGAAACCCGGTTCCGGCACACAATTTTAATCTGCCAGGAAGTTTCATATCAGCGCACATTCCACTGCAGAGTGACGGTTTCATTCATGTTAGGTTTCCACTTCGTCATCACAAGGGCGTGAGACGACTGACGCTTCATTTTCCCTCTTCAGATATCACTCAGCGAGGGAATGATCAACCACAGAGCAGTGTGGTACATTTATATCGTGTGAGACGTGTGAAGTATAGCGGAGGGCACGTTTTTCCCTGGAATGCAATCAGGCATCTGAAACTACAGCGTAGAACTGGCAGTGCTGTAAAGAACACGTTACTTCCCGGGCATTATTGTCGAACTCAGTGCTGACATGTAAAGAGAGAGAGAGAGATGTTCTTCAGTTTCTACTGCAGATCTTGCTCCATTAAGAAGGACTGTGTGTTCCACTTACGGTTTTTTTCCTTAGGAACAGGGTAGCAGGCGGCTGGAATGACATCACTGATTACCATTTACATTATTGTCGAACTCAGTGCTGACATGTAAAGAAAGATGCTCTTCAATTTCTACTGCAGACCACGCTCCGATAAAAATCACTGCGTGTCCCAGTTACGTTTATTTCTGAGGGACAGGGAATCAGGTGGCTGGAATGACATCATTCATTGCCATCAGCAGTATCTTTAATTTCTGCTGTAGACGTCCTCCCACCCATGGGCGCTAGAATGACGGCTTGAGCCCAGCTTTTGCGGGTACTCTCCACGGTTTACGTAATGGTAATAGATCGCGTTCGTTTTGAAGGTCGAATCGCTGAATTACTGAAAATTATTGATCCGATTCTCTATATTACCTGCATTTTGTGACCGATGGAAGAAAATCCAGCAATGAGCACCAAACTGGAAGCCGAATTTAAAGTGGAAATAATAATGATTAAAATACATATTTTTATAATGTACAGAGAATATTTTATTAACTATCTTCATTCATTATATATGAACATTCATATCACACGCTGTACAATTCCAGTAAGTGGAGAATAGTTTACAAGTCGATCCCGAAATAACAATACGCAGGCCGCTGTAAAATCTGGTGTAATAAAAATGTTCAAATGTTTGTTAAGCTTATGGGACTTAACTGCGTGATCATAAATCCTTAAACTTACAATCTACTTATAAACTACCTTATACTAAACACAACTCAAACATCCATGTCCGATGGAGGATTCGAACCCTCGACAGGGAACAGCCTCACGCATCGGAGCACAGTGCCTCAATGCACTCGGCCACTCCGCCGCGTTTGGTATAATATCAGCTGTCTCAAATTCTGTTCGGATGTCTACAGGACCCGTTTTCACGAGTTCATTGTGGTGAGCACAGTTTATCACAGCGATGGGAGTAAGATCAGTAAACTTTTGCTGGCTCAACGTAGAGTTAATTTCATCATCGTCGTCGTCGTAATATGCTGAACGAAAACGGGCATACATGTCGTACAGAAAACTAGTATTGTTACTCTTCCAATCCAATTATAAGTCATCACATGGATGATATTCCGAATTGAACAATACTTTTAATCTGATTAGGCTGCAATGATGAAATATGCTGGAATCATTCCGCATATTTCCTCTCCGATTTGTCTGCAGAGCCAAGATAATGAATCAAGGCGTCTTCATCTGTGCGGATATTTTAATTCTCCAGCTACGACGTGACGACGGAGGTAGGAGAGGAAACTCATGCAGCTCCCATGAACGGAAGCTTAATGGTAAGATTATATATCAGCGCACACTCCGCTGTAGAGTGAAAGTTTCATTCTGGAAACATCCCTTAGGCCTAGGCCTAAGCCATGTCTCCACCATATCCTTTCTTCCAGGAGTGCTAGTCTTGCATGGTTCGCAGGAGAGCTTCTGTGAAGTTTGGAAAGTAGGAGGCGAGGTACTGAGGGGAGTAAGGTTGTGAGGCGACCTTGTGAGTCGTGTCGGGATAGCACAGTCGGTAGTGCGCTTGCCCGCGAAAGGCAAAGGTCCCAAGTTCGAGTCCCGGTTCCGGCACACAATTTTAATCTGCCAGGAAGTTTCATATCAGTGCACACTCCGCTGCAGAGTGAAAGTTTCATTAAGATTATATGTGTTTAACACTCTTATTAATTTGAGAATTCTTCATCGTTCTGCTATTATCTTCGAAACAACCCATAAACAATTTTATTGGTATGCAGACACTAAATGTGTTATTTGTTGTATCATCTAAGAACGACCCAGCGTTTTTCAAACTATTAAGCTCTGTGGACGGTTCTGAAGCGTACGTTCTAAGCGTTGAGGTGATGCTAACGTTTCTCGTTTTATCGATTTCTACACCATTGATTTCGAATTTCTTGGAACATAAAACCAAATGCGTTTCTCGTAAGGCGTGATGTTACGACAAGAGTACCATCTTTTTTCACAAATTCTCAAGTCAAGTGTAGAAAATTTTTCATGGTAATGACAGTATGTCTTGATTTTGAATAATAATTCTTATTTCGTCATTGTTGTTAAGCCTTTTTGACGCATATGGTTTGTAAGAGAAATATTCTTCACGAATAACGCGATCCTCGATCTGAACTGGAGTTGTTTTGTCTAGGTGTGATGACATATCGTGGTTTTAAGCCAATGGAGAGGAGATAGTCGTAATTCTCTCGTCGTAGCTGAATAACTTTCTCCCGTGATTTGGTGCAATCATAATTTTGTTTCAATATTTTATGCTTAATTACCATATTTTGTTCTTCGAACACGCGCCATTCATCTACCTTCTCACTGTAATGACGCACCCAAAGCTTTGACTCAATATTATTTCTTCAAAAGCAATCTTATGACAAATTCATTGGCCGGTACTTCCTTATGATTTACAAATGCGCATTCAGTACGGTCCAATGTGTGGACAATTACTGATAGGTACATTCGATTACCGGGTATCTCGATTATTTTATAACCCGCAGGAACATTTGTGAAAACTTCGTGAATTGTATGTACGAGTCTGTTGTTGAGATATGAATTTGTTACCACATTACACCCCACACGTAGGGTGCTAACAGGTAAAATATTCACAATATTATCTGATTCATAAAACTTTTCAGCGTATTTTTTCCCAAAATCTGCTTTTCTGTGAAACCAAGTATTGGGCCAATAGATTCGTTCTAATCAGTGGTATTATCAACTGTTCTTATTTCTGTTTTAAATATGTTCATGTTAGCACGTAGCTCAATGCCTCTTACTGAACGTTTTATTATTGAAAACGTATCGTCAATGTTGTAGTATTCCGTTGGGATTGCTGTAATTTCACCATTTCCTACATGCACCTTGTTGTGGGTCTCTGGAATGTTTGGAAAGCTGTTGTGGGTCTCAAAATTTTCTAGCGCAATGCTCCAGTCACTTTCTGATAAAATAGCTTGCTTATAAAGCGGAGACTTTTCAGAGTTAGTGTATATGACATCTCGTCATGTGTAGTGGATGAAAAATGATCCACACACACACTTTTCGTTGTTTATTTTATGCGAAACGAGTATTTGTTTTTTTCTTTTTTAACTTCTACACGTAATGGCGAGTGTGCGTGGAGCTGTCTGTTTGTTGTCAGCGCTGCGGAGCGCTGATCACGTAGATTCCGCTCTGCTGACGATACCGCACAGCTGTGTGCTCTGGCCTCGCGTTTGAAACGCCGCTTTGGGCGCTCTCAAACACCTGGTATCCTCCACAATAATCATTAAGCACAGATGACCGCAGATATAAGTGTTGAAATCCATGATGCGATTACAGTTATAATACATATCAAGATCTTCTGTAAAATCATTTTGTAATTCATCAGGTGGTTTGAGATCACTGAAACAATCGAAACACATTATAATATTCTTATTTTTTCACGTAGACCGTCTAGTGCGTACCACGACCACTCGATTCGTCTATATTAACGATTCCACACTCTCTGCCTGATCACATTCTATGGGATAAGGTATTTCTCATAATACACCGCTGCAATTCCTAATTTTCAATTTCCTAACTAGTTTAAGTATATCCATATTCGTCAAAGGTCTGTCAGGAAATATTGCTACTGTTTTTTTCCCTCCCCTATGGTAAATAGAAGTCTAGTTTTTCACGGCTTGCGTTAACGCCGCCGCGCCTCCTGCCAATGATCTAGTGGCTGATAGCCCAGCAAATTGTGAGATTAGAAAGGATAGTATACCACCAGAAAACTTGGGATTTTCAAAATTCTGGGAGCCGTGACTGTGTTTCTTATCCCCATCCTTTTTCTTTGTATAACTCCTTTAGCGGCAGCTACTACTGCACGATTCCAATGTTTCCTTTAATTTGTTGCTTTCTTCTTATTGCTTAGAATGCCCTTTGAAGCACGTTTAAGGAATTTCCCGGCTCCGAGCTGAAGTATTCTACACATTGTCGTGTTAACAAAGGGCGCCATGATTATTCGTTGCTCAATTATTCCAATGTGACATGTTTCTGAACATGTATAGCAGTCTACTGCCTTGTTTGAGACCTGCATGCTCTATTACATATAAGTTTATCTGCGGAAACCCAACTGTTGTGCTTCGATGAAAAGCTGTACCATTTCACAAACGCGCGATTTCCTTGCAGTTTTAGAATTTTCGCTGAAAGAAACGCTTTCGTTCAGACGATTTCTGTAGTTCTCCTGTAAGAAAGCCCCTGCAATGTCTTGTCCATCACTGCTTTTTAAATTGTATGTTCTAGGATTCGTTCGCTTATCTTTGGATACTGTGTAAATAACTCTGTTTACCAATTCAGTAAGTACGATTCCTCGAATAAGTGAAAAACAATACCGACCATCTGAAGATTTGAAAAAAAAAAAGAAAAAAAAAATTCAAATGCTTGCAGAGCTTATGGGACTTAACTACGGGGTCATCAGTCCCTAAACTTACAAACTACTTATGAACTAGCTAATACTAAAGACGGCACAAATATCCATGCCCGAGGGGGAATTCGAACCCCCGTCCGTAGTGGCCGTGCAGACTGTGACTGGCGAGCCGCAGAGAGCGCTTTTTTTCTGCTCCTTGCTTTCGCTGATCGTGTTTGTTCGTTGTTGTTTTATTTGATCTTGGCTCAGCCGGCATGACGATTTGAGATTCATCCTCTACCTTGATGTGAACAATTTATATAGGCATGCCATGTAGCAGTCTCTACTAACTGGCGTGTTCCAATGGCTGCTAATCCTGGGGTGGGATATGTCCTAGAGGTATTCTTGGCATATCTCGTTGCTTACATGATTTGCACAGCGACTTGCCACTCTCTTCGGAAAACATGGTTCCAGGAAAAGGATCTGTTAGCAAGCTGCTGACAACGCTGGGGGATAAACAGATATAAAAACATTAATGTGCTTGCTCTGCAGAACTGTCATAAATAGCCGTCAGCACTCAACTACTTGCATCCGATTGTTTGGGGAGAGGAGTCCTAGGGTGGAGACCTCTGACGTTAGTTTTCAATTCCCAGAATACTAACTAGTTCAGTAGTTGTGTAATATAATACTCTGAATTCCGAGAATGAACATGATGAACTGGACACTTGCGTACACACAAAAAAGTGGGAGGGGGGGGGGGAGCAATTTCCAGAATGCAATTGTGTCACCGGATTTGCAGAATGAATGTGATGGAATGCAGCGAAGCGCTGGCCTTAGCGTAATTTCTGGAAGGATGATGTCAGCATTTCTCTGGGTAGGGGTCAATGCAATCTAGAACCCGCCCTGCACCCCTAATTCCCTTGTATTTTCGCTCCAACTCGGTTTAACATTTTAGTTTCTATTAACGATCTGGTATAAACATTTGCACTTACTACAAGGAAAACACTTCAGTCACCACTCAAAGCAGCTTATAACTGAGAAGCTCTCTAACAGATAAGTGATTCAGAATTAACATGTATGTACAACATCCCTAGCTGGAATTTCACATTACGCCTAAATCCAATGAAGGTTTACACCTTGGAATTCGTGCACAGTCCAACATTAACTACTAACCAATCGATTACAGTAATGGTTAACAGTAATCTCCTTGCCCAAACGTTGTATGGAGTATCAAAAATTATACCAGTCATCGGCTATATTTTCAAATCCGAATGTCATATCACCTTTCTATGCTTGAGCTGTGCGCATGTACCTATTACTAAACTGAAATGCCGAGTTTCCAATTTAATGGGAAGCGCAGAAAACTTTCGTTTCCGGTATCCATGTGTGAGGCAATGGAGACTTCAACGAGGGCATTGTTAGATGGCCTAGCCTGTTTGAAGTAAATATGTACACCTACTTGGTACTATATAAAAATTGATGACCTACTTGTGTTATAGTGTGATGAGAACATATAGTAGGGAGCAGTATCAAAACAATCAGATCAATGTTGCTCCATAATTTTAAGTGATTACAATATGGAATCCTGTGGGATACATTCACGATTTCACAGAAGGCTCGTATATGTGAAGTAATGGGGATTGATTTGATGTCTCTGATTTCACCTATAATAATTACTCTATTATTTCTATGATAAATTATAGAGAAATCTGTGAATGATATGCAACAATTCTCTACAAATGTATGGGAGTTACAGAAATTGATCTTTTCATTAAAAAAAAAAAAAGGACAGCCAACTGGCCAGATGGAAAAAATCTAGTTGATGTTATTAATTAGTGCACGGAAATTAGTTTTCTTCTATGTATTTACGCTGCTGGGAAATTCTTCTTAAAATACTTATAAATGAGTCATCCAACTGTGATATGTTTCACCCTTTAGTAAAACCACCGTTAGAAGTGATTCAACATTTGAATTACATGTAACGAACCTAGATAACTTTTCCTGTTGGAATATTTTTTTACATTAATGCAAATGGAGTGAGAATCTCGTCCAGTAACTTCATTGTTAGAGGAGAAACAACACGAGATAGGAAAGATATACTGTAAAAACTCCCTAGGTATGCAGTTAGCTGCAAGACGACGCCCGAACTGCCGTCCAGGGCCTCTGCTGCCGCAGAAAAGAAGCGAAGGACGGGAACAAGACAACAGATCGAAACAGGGAACTCCTAAAATTATCCACCGAAATTAAGCTAGATTTCCAACTACAAACGAGTCTCACCTGCCACAACTCACCTCATAATATGAGATACCGCCTCTTTAAGAAGCAAAGCAGTCTGTTTCCGAAAGACGTAGGCAGAAACGTCCAACCACTGCTAAAGTCTAAGTAATATATATTACCCACGAAGTCAGACTGAGGATGAATGCCGTGAAGTTTCCTATTTGATTAAAATTTTTATATAACTAAAAAAAACTAAATTGTATAAAATAATTTATCTTATGTAAAGATGTGACTGGCTTAGTAAAATAACACGCAGAACATTAAAATATTTTTATAACAAGTGAAACAACGAAATTTAAAAGTTTTTCATAATGTTTTAGTGCTATACATTGTTTTTGTTTTATTTTAACCCATTGTTCAAGTTCATGTCTTTCACAGTATAAAGTTATACGCCATAACATTCAGAGTTGTCATATATGCTTTGTCTTGAACAAAATTTTAATTTATTACACGTAGCTCTAACCTAGTTACAGTGCACCACGTACGTGTTCTTGTGAGAGAGCAACGAAAGCTGGCAGCCAAACCCGACGGTGCTTCTCTAAGACACATGTCCATCACTTACGTTGTTTACAACTTTAAACACAAAATTTGAAGAAAAGATCGGAATTTTTTTTTCTATTTCTTTTTCTTTTCAGTTCTGGTAATCCCAAAAGAGGAAACTATTAAGGTCATCACTTTCTATACCTACGAACTACTTAAACTAACTTAAACGAATTTATGCTAAGAGCAACATACATACCCATACCCGAGTGTGGACTTGGACCACCAGGGGGAGCGGCAGTACAATCCGCGACGTGGTGCCCAAATCACGACTCCATTCTCGTGTCGAGTTCGTAACATTAAATAACAGTAATCATCGAAGTACCACACTGAATTGACTAGTCACAATATGACTTTCAAATATTATGGCGCATCCATCGTAATTTTTAGTAGCACTAGCTTGAACATGACGCTTCCCGGGTACTTAATAATGTTCCTCTCTCGTAGTTAATCTCCTCTACCCTCGTGTCTCGCCATCCACCTGTCCCCTCTCATCTCTCCGTTCATGTCCATTTCCTCCTCTCTCAAACCACTTATTCAACTCCACCTCCTCGCTGCCGACTCTTGAATCATCTAATCCCCCTTCCCCATATCTTTGGAAACTTGTATCTATCTGTTAATTTTCGTCGAAATGGTGAGCTATTTGTCATCATGAAATAAACCATCTAGGAAGAAAACCTGTCATTATGGTTGTTTAATTTTTATTTTATTTTTTTTAATTTTGGCGTCAGGAGAAACCAAACACATGTTGCGCACAGCACAGAGTGGGCAAGTCAAGCTCCCTTCACCACGTACCATACGAACATTTATGGAAACAGTGACTTTCCTCCTGTTATGAAAGTGCGGTTTGCAAAATTTAATCATGATTGCAACAAAACTGTACGTTTGTACGTGGATGATCTACTTCGTATGTAAAGCAGAGGAAGATGATGACCCGAGAGATATCGTTCTGTAAAAAATAATTTGGATGTTGCAGTCCAAAAACTTATTTGTCTGGCCAAGTTGTGTTGATGGCGTTAGATTATGAAGTCTACATGTCGTTATGTCCTTTTTAGTTTTCATTAAATGTGACCAGAACAGGTAAGTTTGTGATAGGTCGCTTTAAAATCAACGCTATCTGCACATGCCTAACAGACCGTCACAAACTTCAATATGCGGCACAGTGCCTACTACACACGTGTGTCCGTAGATTCGAAAGTCCAGCACAGCCGGCCGCGGTGGCCGAGCCATCTGCGGCGCGCCAGTCACAGTCTGCACGGCCACTACGGTCGGGGGTTAGAATCCCCACTCGGGCATGGATATTTGTGCCGTCTTTAGTATTAGCTAGTTCATAAGTAGTTCGTAAATTTAGGGACTGATGACCCCGTAGTTAAATCCCATAAGCTCTACAAACATTTGAACATTTAGTCCAGCACAGAGAGAGGCAATTATTACAATTGTCTCAAGCTTTGCTATGGCTCGTTTAAATGGGACGTGCAGTGTTCATGTATATTGATGGAACCGACGAAAAATTTCCTCAGAGGTGCTTACATGGTTTATGCTTAGGAACGAATTCATTCGCTCGTTTTATTCATATCGAGAGATTCCGTTAGTGCATGTACTCGTCCTTCCTCTTTCTGTCCATCTCCTTCCGCCACTCCTTGTGAAAAGTTACATATATCTGAGAAAATTGAAAGTGATCCGTCACACGCTGGTAAAGTCTGGAGTAACGTATCCTTCGCCATGCACCGTACGAAATCTCATGTAGTTTCCTTCCTATTCTTTTGAAAGTAAGGTGTGTAAACCGTCGTCAAAACCGGATAAAACTGTAGATTTTTGTTCTGTTATAAAGTCCCCACGGCCCAATCTCACTACGAATTGGTATGTAGACAGTGAGCTTCCCAGACTTTTAATGATCAAGTACACAAAATTTCATCAGTATCTGGAGAAAACTACACATTTCGCCAACGTCCGTACCATAAGTAAAGTACCCTCCGCAATGTACCATACGAAAATTTATGGAGACAGTAATCTTTCTCATTTTATTTCAATCAGATAAACGGCATTGCAGAAAAGAATACGAATCTAATTCGAAGTGGCGACGTTCATAGAAAATCGCCAGTTTCATTTATTTCGGCTTTTTAGCGTCATCCACCTGAAATGTAAACCTAATGGTTCTAGGGGCCCACTCAAATGCACACGCAATATGCCATCAAAATCGGTCCTACGGTTTAAGGGTTAAAGGACATACACAAGTAAAGAACTTTTACAGTTCTTCTCTTCATAAGAACCTTCCTCTGACTTCAAAGAATATTTTTCAAAAAGTTGCCGAATTGGTCCCGACGTTCTCAAACACATTCAGTAATTTATTTTTATTTATAAGATTCCATGGTAGTTCAGGAAAACACTTAGTTTTAACTAAACAGTATATTGGAGTATTTTCATTGCATTAAAACTTTTTCTATGTACTTGATAGGACGGATGTCTGTGCGTTACTACACGTGGAGTATTGCTGCCCAGTGTGGGATCCTTATCAGGTGGGTTTGACGGAGGACATCGAAAGAGTCCAAAGAAGGGCAGCTGGTTTCGTATTGTCGCGATACAGGAGACACAGCGTTACGGAAGTGATGCAAAGTCTGGGATGGGAATCATTACAACAACGGCGCTTATCGCTGCGGCGTGGGCTACTTGCGAAACTCCAATCGCCGACATTCTCCTCCGAATGCGAAAATATATTGTTGACCTTTTTTTTTTTTTTTTTTTTTTTTTTTTTTTTTTTTTTTTTTTTTTTTTTTTTTTTTTTTTTAAGCTTATGGGACTTAACTACAGGGTCATCAGTCCCTAAACTTACAAACTACTTACGAACTAGGACGGCACAAATATCCATGCCCGAGGGGGGATTCGAACCCCCGACCGTAGTGGCCGTGCTGACCGTGACTGGAGCGCCTCAGTCACCTCGGCCACCGCGGCCGGCTATTGTTGACTCCCAGTTACATAGGTAGAAATAATCCTCGGAATAAAATACGAGAAATCAGAGCTCGAACGGAGAGATTCAGGCGTTCTTTCTTCCCGCGCGCTATTCGAGATTGGATTGGAAGATAAATAGTATAATGGTGGTTCGATGAACACTCTGCCAGGCACTTGGATGTGATTTGCAGAGTATCCCATGTAGATGTGTAAAATGAAACCCTTTCAAAAACAGTGTTGAACTTCTGTGTCTTAATTATGTTTTATTTTTAAATTTAGCTTTATCGTATAACATACACTGTCGCCCCGCTAGCTGCGCGGTGAGTTCCCTCTGACGTCACGGCCTTTCCAAGCGAGCGCTAACTCACCTCCGGCCGGGCGTTTCCGCTTTAACACAAATGTTCAAGTGTTTATAAATCTATCGGACCAAACTGCGTGGTCATCAGTCCGTAGCTTACAAACTACGTAAACTAAGGTAAACTAACCGAAGGACAAACACACACACCCATGCCCCAGGGAGGACTCGAGCCTCCGACGGTGAGCAACCGCGCGCTCCGCAGCGAGATGCTTTAGACCGCTCGGCTACTCCACCGCGGCGCCGTTTCCGCCTTAACACACACCAGCTTTCCGCTGGCCAGCCCACTATGAGACCTAGCTTCGCGGCTGTTTAACATGATTTTTCCAAATTAAAGATTTATACAGATAATGCATTCCAATCAATATCACATGTCTACATAGATATATTGCCAAAATTAATAAACGAAAATAGTGTAACAATTTTGTGCGTTGGCAAGGTCAGTGATTGTGATGCCTTTAATCTATGTTCTACATCTACATCAATACCCCGCAATCCACCGTAAGGTCCGTGGCCGAGGGTACACTGTACCACTACTAGGCATTTCTTTTCCTATTCCACTCCCAAATAGAACGAGGAAAAAAGAATATCTATGTGCCTCCGTACGAGCCCTAATTTCTCTTATCTTGTCTTTGTGATCACTACGCGAAATGTAGGTAGGCGGCAGAAAGATCGTACTATACTCAGCTTCAAATTCCGGCCCTCTAAATTTCCTCAACAGAAATTCACGAAAAGAACGTCGTCTTTCCTCCAACGATTCCCAGTTGAGATTCCGGATAATTTCGTGACACTCGCGCATTGGTCGAACCTACCAGTAAAAAACGTAGCTGCTCGCCTCTGAACTAGAGATGGGAAAAACCGATCATTTTAGGTATCAGATCAGAAATACTCACTCACTGGGGTGAACTAGTTCTTTTTCATGACTCACTGACTCACCACTCACCAACTGATAAAAAGTTTAAAACGATGGCACATTGTTTTTGTCACTGTACTTTATTTATCTGATTTGGCCATATTGTGAAAGACTAAAGAGGAGAAATTATTTTATTGTAAGTCCTTAGTAGTTTCGACAATTAAAATTTGGGAATTACAGTTACATTAAACATTAAAAATGGTATAATAGAATTTACATTTTTTTGCAGTTGAAATAATTCAAAAATAAAAATTTATTATTTTTATAATTTTATTCAAAAATACAATATTTTCAGAACACAATGGTACTAGTTCAATATTTATAAAGTGAGTAGTTTGAGAATTTTAGCCAGTTTAATGAAAAGTGATATATCGCGAGAGTCCCGTGCAGGACGTTGGAACTGTTTGTGGATAATTTCTTGCGTTTAAATTTACAGTTATCTCCATATCTCAGATATTGCAGAGTGCAGAACACATCAAAACAGAAATTTTGTAGCACTGAACTATGTAATCTAGCAGGCAGACGCTCACCTCGAAATGACTCATCAGCAGAAGGCTACACGCCCTCTCGCTATTGCGAAATAAAAAGGCTTTTATGTCTTACGTGACCTACCCTATATATTCCCTAATCATATGTGCATCTCTAGTCTTAAATTTGTCCTCTAACTTTTCCTTCTCATCCGTTTTGGACATTTTGTTATTCACAGTTTTTACACATCTTATTCCTTTTGCCGCGGTGGAAAGGCCAAGCGTTCCAAGACGCCTAGCTGCGGAGAGGGCCGCTGCTCGCCGTCGGAGGTTCTAGTCCTCCTTCGGGTAAGGGTCTATTTTTTGTCCTGAGCATATGATTGTAAGCCTAGGGACTGATAACCAGAGTAGTTAAGTCCCATAGATCTACAAACATTTGAACATTTTTTTTTCTTATTCCTTTTTCTTTCTCCATTTCGTGTTATTTTCACTTCATTAATTAAATGTAACATCTGTGACCTTGCCTAATTGGTTCTCTAGGGCTTTCAATAATTCATCGTCCAACTCTACTCATTTGTCTTCTATTGTATCTCTTTCCCTTGTTTCAGTCAGTTGTTGTGTAATGTTCCCTTTTAACTCTGTATAATCTCTAATTCTTTCAATTTACCCAGGTCTAATCTCCTTAATTTTCTGCCTGATGGCGGTTTCTTTGTTTTAAATTTACAATTCACAAAGAACAAGTTATTGTCACTTTCCACGTCTTCCCCTGATAATACCTTAATGCTTAAGTCATATTCAGATATCTCTTCTGAGCGAAGTGGCTCGGTGGTTAGCACAATGGGCTTGCATTTTCGTGGAACGAATGTTCATGCCTAATCCAAATGTAGATTTGATTTCCATACATAACTCCAGGCAAATTCTGGGGTGTTTTCTCCGTAAAACGTGGTACGGCCGATTTCCTTCCCTGCACTTTCGTAATCTGATTTTTTTACGTTATATGGCCACATTGTCGATGGGACGTACATCTAATCTTCCTTGGATTTTCATTTAAAATCTCTTTACTATCAAATTTTTATACAATTCTATGTCTCTGCTTCTCTTACACGTATACTTGCTTTCTTCATGATTTTCAAATAAATTGTGTTAGTAAAATTTAAATTATGCTGTGTTAAAAATTTCAGGTCTCTCTAATTTTGTGGTCCGATTCCTTCATTAAAATTAATTATGACGCACAGCTACCAAGATAGTTAGCCTGTTAACTTCTAGAGTTGCGGTGAATACTGTATTTATAAGCTTGTTCTGAACTAACCTAAATTCATGTTCATCCTACCACCTAACTTCTCTAATTTCCGCTGTATCTAACATCAACCCATTGATTCTCGTCTTGAAATTTATAACAACCCACACGATTATGGAATTTAAGAATCCACGTATCTCCCCGTAGATGAAATTTGTTTCCTGTTTGACGACTTCTTAGTATATGTCCTACACGTTGATGGGTATATGACTATTTTACCTTCGAAATATATTACGCTAGAGGATTCCATCATCATTTAATGATACAACAATACGACATGTCCTCGGCAAAAGTGAATGTTGTATCTTAGTCTTTCTTCCTTTAAACGTATCTGGTGGGGAGCAGAAACACTTGAGCGGTTCTCAAGAGGTGGTCGCACAAGCATTCTATACGCGGTATCTTGTATAGTTGAGTCACGTCTTCGTCTTCGCAAAATTCTGTCAATAAACAGAAGTCTTGCATCAGCCTTCCCCACAACTAATCTTACTTGCTCATTCTACTTCATATCGCTATGCAACGTTACGCCTAGATATTCAATCTACGGGACACTGTCAAGCAGTCAGGTACTAAGAACGTATTCAAAGATGTTCGAATTGTGTTTCCTAGTCAACTGTAGCACTTTATATTCTCTCCATTTAGAGCTAGCTGCCACTCTTAACAAATAATATAAATTTTGTCTAACTCATCCTGCATCCTACTACAGTCATTCAATGACAACACCTTCTTCTACAGTATCATCAGGAACCTGACGCAGATTGGTTCTCATGCTGTCTGTCAGATCAGTTATGAATATAGAAAATAACAATGGTCTTATAAAACCTCTCTGGATCACTCTTAACAATACTCTTGTCCCTGAAGAACACTCGATGTCGAGGAAAAGTAGAAGGTTCTATTAACCTAAGAGGTTTGGAGTCACTCGTATATCTGGGAATTTATTCCTCATGGTAATAACTTCATTAGCAGTCTGCAGTGCAGGAGAGTGTTAGGAACTATGCAGATTACCTGTTGCTCTTAATCCAAGGCTCCCACGATATCACGTATAAAACGAATAAGATGATTTTCACACGAGCGATGCTTCCTAAAGCCGTGCTGCTGCATGGACAGAAGCTTTACGGTTTCAAGGAAATTCACTGTATACGAACTGAGAGTACCTTCACGAAATCTACAACAGACTGGTGTTAAGTGCAACTGAAACCCTAGGGGAACTGGATGATGGGGCTAAAACTATGAAATGAGTAATGATCAAAAACAGAGCCGTGAGCTGTGGAATTATCTGTTTATTTACTAGCAACCTGTTTCAGCGTTCCTCACCACCACCTTCAGGCCCTCTACAGAGTGTTACAAAAAGGTACGGCCAAACTTTCAGGAAACATTCCTCACACACAAAGAAAGAAAATATGTTATGTAGACATGTGTCCGGAAACGCTTAATTTCCATGTTAGAGCTCATTTTAGTATTTCTCTTTAAATGTCAATTGAAATAATTCGTGCAGACAATTGTCGAAATACCCAATTGTTTCTTTAGTATGTACTGTACTTCCTCGATTCACCGCCAGTTGGCCCAATTGAAGGAAGGTAATGTTGACTTCAGTGCTTGTGTTGACATGCGACTCATTGCTCTACAGTAATAGCATCAAGCACAACAGTACGTAGCATCAACTGGTTAGTGTTCATCACGAGCGTGGTTTTGCAGTCAGTACAATGTTTACAAATGCGGTGAATCGAGGAAGTACAGTACATACTAACGAAACAATTGGGTATTTTGACAATTGTCTGCACGAATTATTTCAGTTTACATTTAAAGAGAAATACTAAAATTAGCTCCAACATGGAAATTAAGCGTTTCTAGAGACATGGCCACATAACATATTTTCTTTCTTTGTGTGTGAGGAATGTTTCTTGAAAGTTTAGCCGCACATTTTTGTAACACCCTGTGTATGAATGGGTGACTAAACCTTCCTGTGACACAATGTCATTGTGAAAGTAACTGGCAGACGCGCAATATCATGAAATACAGCTCCGCTATCGTGAACCCGAAAAGAAAGTGCAGTGTCCACGGGATGCTATAGAGTATTCTTCTTAAAACCGAATTGGAAATCCACCCTGACCTACAACTTGTTTTCTGCTCTCTCTCTTGTTATAAAACAAGATATTAGTGGGCCCGAACAGCACTTCAGAAAGCAGTAATAGTTACGTGTCGCATTTACTCAAATATAGCCGGCCGCGGTGGACGAGGGGACTTTCATTCGCGGCCAGACCGCCGTAGCGGTCGGTACGTGTGCTTGCTGCGGTCTTCGGTTCCGCCGCTGCTTGTTTACTTACGCGCGCTGTGTGATAATTAGTGTCTGAAATGGAGTCGCATTTGCGGAAATATACATTGAAGTTCAGTTTCGTTTTCGGTGTTGCACGACCTAAGATATACGAGTTTGATGATTGGTTCAACGGATGTTTTCAAGTACCAGAAGAGGACGTTCTTGGGATGGCATACGATTTTCTAAGTATCGAGTACATCGTGAAGCTGCGGAACGACGAATGGTGCCAAAGGATAATGGACAAAACGAACGGGACAGCCGAGTACAAGAGCAGCACAGGCGAGGTGAGTCGAGTTTCTATTTCTTACGCCGGTTTGGGTCTCAGGAATGTTAAAGTGCATCTACTACCGTTTGAAGTTGAATTTACGCATATCAAACAGGCGCTATCGAAGTTTGGAACAGTATATGCAGTGACTGCTGATCGTTGGGGCGGTAACATGCATTATAAGGTCGATAATGGTGTGAGAACAGTTAAAATTGACCTTCAGTCACACATACCGTCCTTCACTAATGTATGTGGCTTCCGGGCTCTCGTGGTATATGAGGGACAACCACGCACTTGCTCCGCTTGTAACCTGCCTGGACACCTTAGAGCGGAATGTCCAGTTCAGCTCCCCGTCGAGGTCGATGCGGAAGGCAGACCGCGCCCTCAGTATGCCTCAGTCGCCTGCCGTTTGTTTACTGGAACGGAGCGCGTCGCCACCCCTCCCGATGACGTAGCGCTAGCCGCCGCGGCAGCAAACTCTGTAGTACCGCCAACAAATGCACTGTCGTGGAGCGATGACGTTGAAATGTCGGAAGATCGTGAAGGCAACGAACCGACCCCACAATTAAGTGCTGTTTCCGAACTGAGTTCTGTCACATGTAACCTAGCGGGTGACACAGCTTTGAAGGATGTTCTCGGAGAGAAAGAGGGCGCGCCCGATGCACCGTCGGACACGACAAGTGCGACTCTTGACACCCCCCCCCCAACTGCTTCTCCACGTGTACCTGCAACCATCAACGGCAATACTCCACAACAGATCGAACAACTCGACGAAGACGTGACAGACTCCCATGGAACCCTTGACAAACCTTCGATGACTACTGATAGACCGGTCTCTGGCGCAAAAAAATCTAAAAAGTCGTCATCGGATTCACAGAAGGAAGTTAAAGGGCAAACCTCCCCTGAAAAAAAGAAAATACGGGTTGCTCGTGGGGGTGCTTCTGAAGTAGCCAATCAGTTGAGGCCTGTAGCGCAACAAGTTGCTGCAAAATTAAAAAATCAGCAACTTGGAAACCTAGGAGCACCCGCCACCATTTCCGCAGATAGAACAGATCATGGTGCATTTTTACAAAAACTTTTGGCTGAACCGTCTCCGCAAGATGACGGAATGGATACTAACAAGTAACAAACATGACTTTTATAATAATATGTGTTTTTTGTGTTGATATAGTAGTATATAGTGTTACTTGAATCTTCCCCCATAAATGAATGGTAATTTCACATATAACAACTATCAATATCTGTAGAATACAGAGTGAGCTAAAATTTAGAACCCTTAAGGACTTCTTATATAACACGAACGTAGATATTGGGCTCCTTCAGGAAGTTAGCGTGGAGCCAAACGTAGAGGGGTTTGTCACACTCTCGAACATCAGTGAAGAGGACCACACAGGAACGGCAATCTTGCTACGAGATGGCATTCCTCACTCGCATATCGTTCGACTTACAAATGGTCGTGGCATAGCCTGTAAAATTAATGGCGTTCAACTTATAAATTTGTACGCGCCGTCGGGCAATAACCGCCGACGGGAACGCTCCTCCTTCTATAAACATGATGTTCCTTTTTTAATTAACGAATGTGCCACGAACTGTATTATTGGGGGAGATTTTAATTGTGTAATCTCAGCCAAAGATCAGACACCACATTTCAACAAGTGCTTAGAACTTGACCACCTAATCCATGGGATCAATTTGACAGACACCTGGGAAAAAATACATGGAAACCGCATCGCGTATACCCACATAACGAGTAATTCGGCCAGCCGGATTGATCGTATCTATGTTTCCGAAACTCTCGCCCCCAATGCAGTGAACAGTGACATTGCACCCGTTGGCTTCTCGGATCACAGTGTCCACCAATGCTATATAAACCTCCAGCGCCCCCAAGTGTTTCGTGGGAGAGGCTACTGGAAGATGAACGTGAGCCTATTACGGGACAAACAGCTGGATGAGGAAATCCAGTGAGTGTGGGAGCACCTACAGCGCTCCCGAACCCAATACAGATCAACTGCTGAATGGTGGTTACGTAGAGCGAAACCCAAAATTCGTTCAACGATAAAGAGTTATGCTTACCAAAAGTCCTATTGGAATAAACGGACCATAGAATACTATTTTTCTTGCCTTCGGGATCTGTATCATTCCGCGGATGTAAGAGTTGAGGATGCTTACCTGCGAATCAAAAGGTACAAGGCAAAGATAACAAATTTGTACCGCAAACAAATGGAGGGCGCCATTATACGTTCCCAGCCGAAAGACATTGCAACGGAGGAAACGGCGACGCTATACCACACCCTACGGACACTGCGACGTCAAAAAGGAAAACTAATTGAAGAGGTAGATGATGGTGCAGGAAACATATCAACTAGACAACGTGACATAATACAACGGGTATACAGCTATTATAAGGACCTCTATGACAGGCACGAGACAAATGATAGATCATCTCATGACGTCACTGACGAAATAGTCTCCCTCCTCTCAAACGAAGACAACGAGGGCCTCGAAGCTCCTTTCACCGAGGAGGATATTCAAGAGGCAGTACACAATGCAGCAAAACGGAAGTCTCCCGGACCCGATGGACTAGGTTCTGAACTATATCAACACTATTGGCACAGCTTTGGCCCAACCTTAACACAAATTGCAAACGAAATGTACCTACTTCAAACAATCCCGAATGAACTGAAAGAAGGTTTAATTGTGCCGCTGAAGAAGAAAGGAAACAGCAAGAAGATCCAGGAATTGCGCCTTATTACGCTATTAAATGCGGATTTTAAAATTATAACGAGGGCAATCAAGAAGCGGATGCAATCAGTGTTACATAAGATACTAGGCGAATACCAGTACAGCGCATTACCGGGACGCAGTGTGATATCAGCCGCTTGCGAATTACGGAATATTATATGTACCCTAGCAGACAATAATGAACCCGGCGCCCTACTATTTTTAGATTTTGAAAAGGCCTATGATCGTATAAGCCACGAATATTTATTCAAGGCAATGTCGAGGATGGGGTTTCGGCAACGTTTTCTCCACCTGCTACAGAACTGTGTCTCTAATGCTACATCACGTGTGTTGATTAACGGTCACATGACTGACACACTACCCGTAAGGAGATCTATCCGGCAAGGTTGTCCCCTGTCAATGGCTTTATACGCCATAGCTGTCGAGCCTTTGCTGACAAGCATAACACGCGAGACAGCGGGAATCAGTATAGGAATGAGGAAAATTGCCTGCATAGCATACGCCGATGACGTATGTTTAGCAATAACATCCACGGATGATCTGGCGAAAGTGAGAGAAGTAATTACTACTTTTAACATAGCAACTGGAGCGAAGTTGAATACGAGGAAAACAACACTGCTCCCCATAGGAAGAGGCATCGGCAACACCACCTACCTAGACTGGTGTGAAACAAAAGTAAAACATAAATCGCTTGGAGTCTACTGGAGCGTGACACCAGATGCCATGGCAACCAAGAATTGGACAGACATGTTGCATAAGATCCGAGCCACAACTCGTATTTATTCTGACAGAGATTTAGATTTGTTGCAAAGAGTGCACACAGTCAGGTTATCGATAGCGAGCAGGATGTTTTATTTGGGCCAGATCATACCCGTGTCAAATCACCTAGCAGATAGTATCCAGAAGGCGTTCTGCTGGTACTTTCTACGTGGCCACATTTTTAGTCTGCTTTGACACCTTAACCTTACCTCATGAACGCGGAGGGCTTGGTTTAATTCACGCCAGATATAAATGCCGGACTTTACTAATCGGTCGCTTTAGTAAAATTATAAATAAACGGACGCCGAGCCTAACCCAATGGTTAATATCACACTGGAAGCCGAGCAGTTTGATGCCACCAATTTATGAAGCTGCAATACCTTTAACCTTTCGCCATATCAGACTTTTTACTACAGAGAATTCAGTTATATAAAGCACGCTGATGACATCTACCCGCCATATACAAATAAGAAAATCTACAATTTCTTAACAACAGATGGCAGAGAAAACCGGATAACAAACAAATACCCACATTCAAAATGGAATACGATCTGGAGAAACGTGCACAGTCCTATACTACCGTCACGAATCAAATCAATGTGGTACATAATTGTTAATGATAAAGTGCCGACTAACGAGAAACTTAACAACATTCACCTGACCCCAACACCCGCCTGTACAAACTGTGGATACGTGGACACACTAATTCACAGACTCACATGCGGTACTACTGAGTTGATCGTGGAATTCATGCGATGCAGACTGGCCATTATCGACCGAACGGTTCCACAAAACATAGATATTTTAGAGTTATTACGACCAGAAAAACTGCGGTACCCCCGTAAGAAGAACAATGCAGCGATTTGGCTTTTGGGTCATACCGCTGTCTATGCCATCTATAACCGTCCAGCAACACTTGTCGATTATCGCGCTTACTTGGAATACGAGCATGACAAAATAAGACTACAAACTGATTACACGAACTAGAGGTCTGCACGTCGCTCGGTTGCTCGCTCGAATCGCGTAATACACGTCGTTCTCTGACAGTCCGACAGGTGTCGGTACTGCAGCTTGCGGCAAAGCGTGTGGCTGCGCTCGACTTCCTGCACGCTCGTTCGAGCGCGGTACGCTCGATTGGCCCGACCGTCCACACTGCCCGCTCGCCACTTGGTCGCCCACCGCAGCGTCACTCGAGTCCAAGGCGAGTGTCAGGAGCACACTAGACGCTTGAGAATAAACCCCGACTGCAAAATTTGGAATTATTTCCTTTCCCGGGTGCTTCGAAAGCTGTTCTCTGGATCCACTCGAACTAGCCATTCAGTTTCGCATTTTGTACTGTACCATACAAGTTATTATACGTGATTAATATAACATTTCTGTGCTAAGATCATTTACTAAATGAGTTATCCATGATCTTTCTTTCTTTCTTGTTCCCATTTTGTGGACTGTTAGTGCCTGTTTAGTGGTAGGTGTAACTTGCCGTCTTAACGAGGAAATGATTGTATTTAATGTCCATTCCTCTCATCACTCTCAAGTCCTGGAATACTTTGTGCGTCTTTTATATTGATATTAAATACTCCTATATTGATGTGCAATCGTTAGGTTAGGTTTGTGCATCTCTCTGTTGCACCCCGTTAACACACATTTCCGTAGCATTTTGGCACTGTGCGTGGTTGCTGCGCCTCTACCTTTTCCAAGTTAGTCCTTAACGGGAATTTTTCCAATTGCAGCATTCATATAACCGCACTGCCACCGTCGTCTTTCTTATCCACATAATAAAGAACGCATGCAAGCTTTTGTACAATATATAGGATCCGCCCTTTCTTCCGTTGTCAGGGTCATATGCTCATATATCCTGTACCAGTTTTAAATTCTCTTATTCCAATTGTTTAGTTTACACAGCTGTACGAATTTATGGTGCTCCTTGTGTTTCAGTGATATCTGTTTTATATTTATTTAGGGCCATCTGAAGAATGTCACCCAGGCGCACCAGCCAAAAGAATGAACTGCATGTTTTCGGAATGGCGGGATAAGAGATTGACCTAGGTACATTGCAGGGGAAGTGACAATTAGGGGGCAGCTACCCCTAAAGTGACCATTTTTTGTGCTCAAAAATTGTTTTGATTTAATCGAAGTTGAATCTATGAAATTTGTCTTTTATCAAAAGATACTTTAATACCGAAAATCATTAAAATCGCTTCACTAATCTCTAAGTTATTGCCATTTATCTATTTTAGCCCTAATTTTGGAGGGACTATTTCACTCCTTAAATATGTTTCTCCGCCACTAAAAAAAAATATGCGTCCCATAGTTTTTCATGTATTATAATACATGCAAATTTCATAAAAATCGGAGAGTGACTTGGGTAGGTTTCCTTGTGAGTACAGCGGCAGCACCGCGCTGTGCGGCCTCTGCCCGCCCCACGTCGCCTCGTTCGAGTGTCAACACGCTCGCTGCGAGCGTAACACACTCGTCGCGCCACCGCCGAGCGTTGCGCACTCGACCGAGTACGAGCGAGCGAAACCGGCGATTTGCAGACCTCTAACACGAACACATACGGAAATATGTTGAAAATTATGGTGAAGACATAAAGATATGACAGTATCAATTTATGGTACTTTAGTGCTCACAGAAACGCGGCTATTAAAGCCATGGAGCCATTAGAGTTATGAGAAGACGCATTCAAAACTACACGTCGGAAACAGTAAAAGTTGTAACTGAAACGGACCACTTGCAAGATCAATTCGAGAAGACGAACTCTGGAGGCTTCCATGTGATTGAACTAACCGCGGAGCGGATTTATTTATTTCCTTTATTTCTCTTTAGTTTTTCAATCCAAGAAGAACGTTCCACACTTTTTAGTTCCTTACTGGCAAGGGGAGACAGCTACTAAGTGCACAGACTGTCCCGACACCTTGCAAGCAGCTTTGGTTTTTATATATGTAAAATAAGAAGAAGAGGTGGACCCTCGCAAAAATTTCAAAAAAAAAAAAAAAAAAAGAAAAAAGAAAAGAAAAGGGGGGGGGGACTAAGGAGCTCCAGTCACGGTCTGCACGGCCACTACGGTCGGGGGTTCGAATCCCCCCTCGGACATGGATATTTGTGCCGTCCGAGTTCGTAAGTAGTTCATAAGTAGTTTGTAAGTTTAGGGACTGATGACCCCGTAGTTAAGTCCCATAAGCTTAACAAACATTTGAACATTTTTTACTCAAATATAAACATCTCTCAGTATATCTGCCTAACTTTCACATATCCACCAAGAACGTTTCTAGAGCAGAATACTGTAAATCGGACTTTTTTCTTGATATTTATGTTTTGGTTACGTGAACGTTTCCTTTCGTCCACTAATAACGTACCGTACACTTAACACTTCCCTTTTTAGTGATGTTAGTGCCCGAATTGCGGATAACTATTAAAGCACGTTAGTTGATTAAGGTGGAATTCGCGTAAAACTTTTGTAACAAAAACGATTAACGTGTATTGTTAAGAGCGAAGGTTTGACAAAATAGCTCCGCGCAGAAGCAGTTGTGTGAGCTGGCCAGCAGGGAGAAGTGCCCCTCAGAATCGGCGCGGCGCCCCGGCTGTGTGCCGGAACGACACGGCTGCGCCGGTCGTCCGATTTCATCGTCGTGCGATTTGGGCGCCACGGCTAGGTGGACAGCGCGCCTGGAATTGCCGAGGATGCCGACCCAAATGCGGTGCTCTTCCTCGCGATGGGTAATTCCTGTAATGGACTGTAAAATCTGCTCCGCCGGCTCTCCTGGCGCCGGAAAGAGCACGTGACGCTCTGATTGATTTATGGCTGGAGATGGGACTGGCGTCGCTAAGGGATGTGAAGCAGTATCCTACGGGATTCTAGTTTTTGCAAACTGACACTTTTTACGGTTGAGGAGCGCGATTGGTAAATATCTTTTTTAATTTTTGAAGACTACAAGTGAGGTGAAATGCCACAGTCACTAATCGCCAATTTTTTAAATTTTATTCGTCATTGCAAGTTTCAACGATACATGATGTCAGTCTTAAAACGTACAAAATGAAAACAATAATTCATTACACAATTAATAAGTTTGAAACAACGACGAAATCGTAGAGCTATCTCAAGTACAAATGGAGTACTATGTAATAAGAATCTTACGTGTAATACATCGGTTCATAAGGCATCTTAGGGTATTTCTTCATCTTCTTACATCATCAGAAGCATTAAAATAACACGAAGCTCTGTGGAAGCAATTACATGATGGCATAGGAGGTAAGCTTTAGTATTTTATCACTTCACCATTTGTAATTTTCGTTTTAAGTGCCGAAAATAAACCCTGATTTTACCTTAATTTTTTATATGAGTCAGTTTTGAAAACTATTCAACTCTTGACAGCAAAAAAGGCACGAAATAAATATTCGCAGATTATTATTAGATCACTAATAAAATAACTGTAATTTTTAAAAATTATGGTGAAATAGTTATACCATACAGCACTTAACACGTTTTTCATGTGATGTTCCTTTAGAAAAATAACCAACGTCCTTAATTTGAACGTTATAATTTCTAAGACATTATTGATAAATCTGAAGCATTGAATTAAAATTTGTGGTGCGGCCGGGAATCGAACACGTAGCTCCATGCTTACGATACAGACTTCTTAACCTTTTTTTTTCTTTTTTTATCTTTTTTTCTTGTTTATTTTTTTTCGGGCCTCCCATCTCCCCTTCTAGCCCGTCCTTTCACTCTCCAAATATGCCTTCTTCGGCTAGGCTTCATTGCCTGTCGGTGAAATCAAAATCTTTTCTATTCTTCATTTTCGTTAAAAGAAATGTTTCTTCGATGGTATATACCAGAACTCAGTGCTGCACTTCCTTTTGCATTTGATAAAAGAGGACTGAAAGCTGTACTTCTTTCCAATAAGCTTCTATGTTGAATAGTTCAAGTTATAAATTATTTCGGCTTTTCTGCACCGACAATTCAAAGAAAACTTAAATCTGTTTATAAACGCAAAACTTTTCCTTGAAATTATATATAAACAACTTAAGAGGCTGTTACATTAGTTAAAAAAAAAGAAAGTAATTAAATAAAATTGTGTAGATAGTTACTTAGACGTCAATGTTTTCTTTAGAAAAATTGCATATAGTGTTCGATAATCTTTTATCTGTTCTAACTGGTGGTGTTGTGTTGTCAAATACATCAAAAAGTCTTCTTTGCTTTTTTCTTCAATTCTAAGAATGTAGAATACCGCATGTCCCATGATCCAGTTGACAGCATTCCTTTTGGCATTTGGGTATGGCACTTCTTCGGGGTGTAATAGTTTCGTTGGTGTTATAGAGTTATCTGATGTTCGTAGCATAAGCGAGAGTACACGCCGAACATAACCCCAAATATCCTTGATTTTCTCACATGTAAATTTGTGCTCGTCTGTGTCTATTAAGTTACACGTGCTGCAATTTGGTGATTCCGCCATGTGTATGGCATGCAGCCGTAAAGCCGTCGGGATCTTCCTGTTTACTGCTAAATACCAAGTAGATCTTACGTTTGTGGGCAAATTTCGATCGTGAATATTTTCCCATATCTTGTTCCAGTTAAAATGATTATGCTTCTGTTCTATTACGTTTCTCGGTTTTCTGTCTATCAAGCTTTTGTAGACTTCTCGTACTCGTTGCATGTTTTTCTGGGGAACTGCCCTGCGAATATAGCTGTATTCAATGAGGAAATGTTTGAGGTGATACAGCTCGTTCGGGATGTAGTGCACATCTACTGGTGGTTCCATGCTGATTGGGGCTATCTCATCCAGAAGATGAGCCACCAAGTTGTTGGCCGAAACTTTCCATTGTTGGTAGGTCTTGCAGATGTAAAGCGCCTGTGCCTTACTGTAAACATCTGTGAGATTAAGGCCGCCATCTTTGTGCATTAGTGTAAGGGTTTCATATTTGACTTTAAAAATCTGACCTTTACTAACGAAGTGGCCGAGCGCTGCGAGCATTCTCTTTCCCATCTCTTTGGGTAATGGCAGAATTTGAGCTACATAGTTCACTTTGGCTGTTATGTATGTAATAACTAGCCGAACTTTTCGTATTTCATCGAGGTTTCGCAGGTTGTGAAGTTGTATTCCGGCTCTCATACTCGTCAATATTCTTTTGTAATTGAGGGCAGCCGTTTGTCGTATATTCCGTGTGTAAACTATACCTAGACATTTCAGTCTGTCCGTTTTCGTCAGTTGTCCTTCCGCTCTGATGTTATTGCTACTTCCAATGGTCATAATTCTTGACTTTACATTGCTGAGTTTTGCAGCAGATGCAAGTTCGTACTTCTTAATAATGTCAAGAGCGGTTTGGAGCTCCTGTTCACTTCTTACTACAAGTCCTACGTCGTCAGCATATGATTTGCAGACAATATTTTGTCCATGTATCTGTAATCCCCGCAACTCTTGCGTTAGTGTACATAGGAGAGGCTCGATGGATATAGCAAATAATAACACGGACAAGGGGCATCCTTGCCTAACAGAGCTATTGATCTGTATTGCACTGGTTAATTGTCCATTTATATTAATTTTTGATGTGCCGTTCTTTAATAAATGCCCGATCATCTCGATGAATTGTGCAGGAAAATCCATCGCTTTCATGGTGTTGTAAAGATAATCGTGATTGACTCTGTCGAATGCTTGTTCGAAATCAAGTGACAATATTGCACATCTAATTTTACATGTCTCAGCTATCGCTATTATGTCCCTGTAATCACTTAGCGCGTGAAAAATTCTTCTGTCTTTGCCCACACTTGTTTGGTACGGTCCTGTGACAGTGTTTATTATTGCACTGAGACGTTGCATCAGAATTCGCATGAAGATCTTGTAGTCGCTATTCAAAAGCGTTATAGGCCTGAGATTAGTGATGGACTTGCCTGCTGTGGTTTTGGGAACTAGAACCACGATCCCCTCGCAGAATTCTTTGGAGATGTGTGTGCTGTGGTTCATAAGTTCATTACATATGCTCGTTAGTTTATTGAGCAGTTTTTGTCTGAATATTTGATACAATTCTGCCGGGATACTGTCAGGTCCGGGTGATCTATTTTTTGGACTTCTAAGTATCGCGTCTTCTACTTCCTCTTCTGTGATTTCGGCAGTGAGGCTGTTTGCTTCTACCGGACTAAGTCTTCCCGGTACCTGTGTCGTGAAGTCTTTTTGTGCCATTTCGTCTGTAGGTTTCGTGGCTAGGAGCTCTGAAAAATGCTTCTGTATCTCTTCCTTTATGTCGCGTTGATTGGTCAATAATCGTCCATCACTGCCCCTCAGCTCGGTAAGAATTTTTTTGCTTTTCCTTTTATGTTCCTGTATGAAGTGGTATATGGAAGTTGTTTCGTCTTGGACTGTATTGTGCTGCCGTGACCGTATTTTGCAGCCTTCTAGTTGTTTCCTCTTTAAATTGATCATTTTAGCTTGAATTCTCTTTATCTGTACATAATTATTAATTAATTCTGCATCCCGTTTATACAATTCTCGCAGACACTGAAAATAAAATTCTACTATTTTCTTCTGCCACTCATTCTTCTCCCGTGAGTAATTTTTCGTGGTTCTCGTTATTGCAGGTTTAGCGCATTTAATCCACCAAGTGATCGGTGAGCTGTACTGAGAGAACCGTTTTTCGCATGCTTCCCATGTAGTGTCAAAAGCTGCACGACATCCTGGATCCGACAAGTGGCTAACGTTAAGTTTCCACTGACCTCGTGCCTTATAGGTCCCTTGTTTCTCCAAATTAATGGTACACATAAAAGCTGCGTGATCTGAGAAGACGGTGGGCCATATTTCCGAATGTAGGATACATTCCTTAAGATCAGCTGATGCGTACATCCGATCTAAACGACTTGCCGAGTGATTAGTGACGTGCGTGAAGCCAGGCATGTTACCATGCGTATACTCCCAGGTGTCAACAAGTCGTAACTGCCGTCTTTTTCCAGATCCTGAAGGCGCGTAGACATTGACTATTCTGGTGTTGTGTATTGTACATGCTATTCCTCTGCTGTTAGGTAGTTTCTCTATTTGTCTGACTATAATACCTTCTTTTGTTAAAATGGCTGTTCCGAGTTCAGTAGTATAGCCAGGGTTGGCTATAACGTTATATCCTGTAATTCGATCCAGATCAATTGCATCTGTCACTTCTTGTAACATAACGATGTCTATATCTGCGGCATATATCACGTCCTGGAGAAGTCGCAGTTTGAGTGCGCTCCTTATCTTGTTGATGTTTATTGTGGCTAACCGATATGCTTGCATTTCGGTCATATTATAATGGTAATGATCTATTTTTGTTTTAAATTCTAAACTTTCTGTAATGCGATCATTCTTTCTATCTTTCCGTCTATCTTACTACCAACAAATTTCAGTTTAATAGAAGTCTGGGTCATCAGTTATTGCTGTGTCCTTCGCCGATGAAGGTCTTTTGCCGTTGATTCCATGTTCGTCAGTCTTCTGTGTCATTTCATCATTCGTCTCCATCAATTCTTGGTCTAGGTTGGCATCTTCATGGTCGTCAGCCCAGTTTTGAGGAAGGTTACCTTTACGTTTTTCCTTTTTCCACTCGGTGAGGTCATGAGGTTGTTCTTCACAGTCCGCTTTAGTTTTTGTCGTCGTTTTCATCTTCACAGAGTTTCCTGGCGTTTCCGTGACGCCGCCGTACGAGTCTTCCGTTCGTGACTTTTTGGTGGTTTTCTGGTTGCTGTCACGCGTTTTCCCTGTTGTGTCGTTCGACTTCTGTCGCAAATGTTTTGCTTTCTCTCGCAGTGCAGGTGCAGTTTTTTCAGCTCCCTGCTGGGCAATCCGACGTTTTTTATTGTCCGTAGATTGTTTATCTGTCGACGTTTCAACGGACGTAACTGTTTGGGAGTCGTGCTCCGTCTCCTGCTCATTGGTTAATGCCTCATTCAGGACTTCTGTATTTGAAGTGTCGTGCTCAAGAGCCTCAGATTGACGGTCTTCGTTTTCTGCTGGCAGTTCAACAGCCATTTTCCCGTCATTATATTTTGGGACGTCGCTTTCCATTCCGATTTCCTCAATGTGTTCTTCGATATTAGGTACCTCCAGCTCTGCGATCGTAGCCTCAGGTGCGGACGCACGAGCTGCCGCAACGTAGGTCAGCGGTAGCTGCGACATCGTGTTCTGAAACACTGCTTCGCCTGTTGGCAGCTGCGCCACTCTCCTTTGCATACATTCAGCACGAACGTGTCCTGTACCACCACATCCTGCACACGTTCTAGGTTGTCCTTCATATATCACAATAGCTCTATGGCCACGGACACTAATATAAGAAGGTATGTGTTTGATCATATCGATTTTGACCTGCCTCACACCATTAAGGACCTTAAATTTGTGAGCACCTGTCCATCTCTCTGCGACATTACTGAGAACGGTTCCATAGGTTTTCAGAACAGCATTTATATCGTCAGCGGTAATTTCGAATGGCAGTTCGAAAATGCGTAGTGTTCTAATGCCAAACCCAGCATGACTCACTCTAACTTCGCCGGTATTACCGTCTGAGTGTTTAAATTTCAATTTACCTCCACATCTAACAACAATATCATCACACATCTTAGCATTTTTCAACTTAATGAAGACTGTGCTACTACAGATCGATGGGCAAATTCCAATCATGTCATCCTCTGCTATCTTTACAACCTCCTCCATGAAATTCTCTACTTCAAACGAACTAGGTCTAGCAAAGCTTTTGTCGAACATAAATTTCAAGGTGTCAACTCTTACAGGTTCTGCCATGGTTAGTCTAAGTTGAATACATTGAGGAAACGCTCTACGGCGTGAAACTCACCAACACAGCGCTCGGCCAGCCGCAGCTGCGACGTAAACACAACACGTCCTTACCGCTCGCCCGCCGACAGCGGAATGCGAACCGTTAGACCACGACACCACCAACGATTAAAGCGCCTTGGAATAGTCTAAGTACGATTTCTCTACGTGGAGGGAAATCGTACGTATACAATTGCAAGGCGCCTTAATCGTTGGTGGTATGGTGGTCTAACGTTTGCCGGGCGCCGTGGCTCAGCGCGCTCGGTCAGAAAGCTGAACGTTCTCTGTAACAAAAAGGCTGAGCCAAATGATCAACGAACGACCAAATACGAACAATAAAAAACAACCGCAGATCATAGATCTATCTGGAAAGAAATACGTTTAAGACGTCTGCCTAGTAAGCATAGAAATCCGGGTTCGATTCCTGGCCACACCACAAATATTAATACAATGCTTCAGATTTATCAATAATGTCTTTGACATATACGAGACGAAAATCCGTCGCTGGGATTGTTTATTTATGTTATAATTTCTGATGTACTAAGAAAGATATTTACTTATTATTATAGTATGGCGTCCAAAATACTTTTTTACATTTGTACACTACACACCGCCATATATTGTCAAAGTTATTGAATCCCACCTACTAATCATTCATTTGTAGCAAAACCATTTGCTATCCAAATACTTAGAAGAATATTAACGTTCACCAATGGAGCATCTTTGTGTACAATGACATCAGTATTGTGCGACTTCATGCTGCGTTACGCCGTTTACAATCATCAAGACACGTATTACATAGACAGAAACCATATTATTTCTAATTTATACGATACTATTGTATATAATGTGCTATTACGTCGAAAGAATAGGAAACTTCTTTCTGCCGCGGTGGTGTAGCCTAGCGGTCTAAGGCGCCTGGCGCCTCGCTGCGTAGCGCATGGTTAATCGCCGTCGGAGGTTCAAGTCCTCCCTGGGGCATGGGTGTCTGTGTTGTCCTTAGGTTAGTTTACCTTAGTTTAAGTAGTTTGGAAGCTACTGACTGATGACCACGCAGTTTGGTCCGATAGAATTACCAACGTTTGAAACTTCTCTCTGACATTTCCATTAGTGATTAGCCGTAAAAATTAAATTACACGAACAAAGATCCATAGTTTACATATTACTCCAATTAATTCCTTACTATCATTGCTTTTATAATGTGACAATACTCATTTTGAGAATTCTCATTCAGAATCGCATTGCGAGTCTTCTGACTGAACGCGTGTTGCACTGGTTAGCGGTGCAGATTGCTGTGTTGGCAATCTCTGGTTCAAATCCTGCCACTGGTAGAAAAAGTTTATTTCTTTGTATTTACTATTTCTTGAATGTTCTACTTGTTTCTTATGATTGATGTACTAGTAAGTTCCAGAAAATTCTTTATATGTATAAATAGTTGAGCACTCCAATCAGATGGCAGTCTGTTCTAAGTGTATCCTTGTGTTAGCAATAAACATGTTCTGTAATAATAATAATAATGTCGTGTGGCTCATTGGCAGTGTGAAGTGTTGTGCTGTATTAAGGGGCCAGTCTTCGAATTCCGACCCACGTGTAGTGCTCAACGTGACATTTTGGTGAAGGCGCCGCGTATACTGCAAAACATCTAAATCAACGTGGTTCCGATTATGCAGGGTAAGAGCCGTCGCCTACTCGGACAAGAACTAGAGTACAAAGGATATACTCACTACTTCCTTCTGAAGGTTCACGGGCCGGCCTCAGTGGGCGAGCGGGCTGAGGCGCGCCAGTCACAGTCTGCACGGCCGCTACGGTCGGGTAGTCGAATCCCCCCTCGGGCATGGATGTTTGTGTCGTCTTTAGTATAAGGTAGTTCATAATTAGTTTGTAAGTTTAGGGACTGATGATCCCGCAGTTAATTCCCTTAAGTTTAACAAACATTTGAACATATGAAGGTTCATATCATAAAAGACCCATGCATACGAAATCAGCGTTAAGCCAGCTGCACATCACAAACCTATTTGAGTTCTCGGGAGCCGTTGGACATGACTCAAACAAATGGCTGAAAGGTTTCGACCGATTCGCCAAGTACGAGGCGCGTCCAGAAAATAAGTTCCGTTTCAATTTATCTCCGCTGCAGCGCTGCGACTGCAGTTCCGCATATGCGCTGTAGACGATGTGTATCAAGGAGAAGAACGTGCGCCATTTGGAGATCACTGTCAGTTACGTACGCTTTGTTGTGCTTGTTTGAAATGTCGGCGTTGACTGAAAATCCCGCCGCCTGTGAAATCAGGCCGGTGATTGGGTTTCTGAATGCGAGGAAAGTGAAACCAAGTGAAATTTATCGGCAAATTTGCGATGTTTACGGAGCAAATACGATGAGTGATTCGATGGTGAGAAGATGGGTCCGACAGTTCAATGGCGGGAGTAGTGATGTGCACGATGAAGAACGAAGTGGGCGTCCACCTTTGGTTACAGAAGAACTGGATCACGCGATTGATGACAAGATCCAGGACATCACAAGTCTTTCCTTGGCGGTCATCACTTCACCAATGACAACGAGCTGAAAGAAACTGTTTCCAACTGGTTGAAGACACAGGCGGCAGATTTCTATGAAGAAGGTATACAAAACCTGGTGCCACGCTATGACAAATGCCTGCAAAATTTCGGCATTTATGTGGAAAAGTAGTTTAAGAGTTGTAGAATTTTGTGCAATAAAAATTTCTTCTGTATCTGTGTAAAATTTCATTTTATTACCAAATGGAACTTACTTTCTGGACGCGCCTCGTATAATAGGTGGGATTTTACCATGTGCTTGGCGAACGTATATTTCTACCTAGATGGAACAGCACAGCAGTGGTTCGAAAAAAACAAAGACAAGCTCGACGGCTGGGAGAAATTCCAGACGGAACTTAAGAAGACGTTTGGAGACTACCAGCAACAAGTCGGTTTATTGGAAGAGAAATTGAAGAACAGAGCCCAACGACATGGTGAGTCAACGCAGTTGTATATACAGAATATTTTGGCCCTAGATCACGTAGTTAATCCGGATATGACTGAGGTCGATAAAGTTTCACACCCGATGAAGATCTTTGCAGAAGATATGTATCGAACACATTTGTTAAAAGATGTTTCAACGACACAAGGGTTTATCAAATGCCGCAAGAAAATTGATGATATGCAACAGAGGAGGGTCGCTTGAAAAAAGTATGACAGATTCACAAATGTAGTACCTATGGCCATTGTGGAAGACCCGCATGACTTTGCTTCTCTCATACGACAAATTTTGAGAGAAGAATTACAATATGGACTGTTGGACAGAACGATCACAAGATTATGACCATGAATGTCAGTCCTATACATCATGAGGGAACCGACGCTGCAGAGTAAGGGGTATTTCAAACATTAGCGCCTGTCTGCCTCGTCAGTCACATCTGACATGAAGAATCATCCCGCCGTACTATGACTTAGGGCCGCTTCTCACTAGGGGCTGCCGCGCGGAAAAGCGCGCGACAGCGGTACGGTTAGCATGAATACGCCCCGCGCTACGCTACGCGGCAAGCGCGGGCATGTTCCCACTAGTGACGCGTCAGCGGCAGGGTTGTCATGGGAACGCCCTCTCCGGCGCGTTGCGACAGACTCGGCGGCACGTTTTGTGCATTTTGGACGCTGCAGCTGCCGCGCGACACGCTCCAGCTAGTCACAGGAGGCGCAGAGCGTGACGCAGGTGGCGTCCACAGGGGGCCACGAGAAATGCTCGGCCCCGTGTCAACAGCGGTAGCGCTGAGCGCTCTCTCACCAAAGAACTGTAGCGAACGTGTCGCCTGTGCTGAAAAACTTATCAAGCGATTTTAAGAAAACTGTTCCGTGAAAAAGAAGGGTTCTTTCTTATCCTGCAGCCTGATATATATGCTCAAAAAAAGCAGCATTTATTCGCCACACTTACTGTACTGCACATAATGAACGTAAATAAATTTACGAAGTTTGAAAGAGTTTGCAGACATAAAAACTCGCTGCATAGAATTTGCGTATGGTTTCTTTTAGGTCATACACTATTGCGAATGAATTGTAGCCAACTAATCGAAATAGTATGTAAATCTTGGAGCAGAATGACATCTCTTCCCATTTTCGATTTATTGGTATTTATATCCAACGGGCGGTTAGGGTCAACATTATCTGTGCATACCCTCAGAACAGACTGCCTTCTGATTGGAGTGCTCCGCTATTTATACAAAGAAAGAATTTTCTGGAACTTATATCAGTCATAGGAAATACGTATAACATTCTACGAATAGGAAATACAAAGAAGTAAACTTTTTCTGCAAGTAGCAGAATTTGAACCAGGGACCGCTAGTACAGCAATCTGCATTGCTAACCTCTGCATCACGCATTCCGTCAGAATACTCGCCGCAATGTCACTCAAAATGAGAATTCTCAAAATGAGTATTCACTCATTATAAAAGAAATGATTGTAAGGAATACATTGAAATAATATGTAAACTGTGGATTCTACTTCGTGTAATTTAATTTTTACGGCCATTCACTAATAGATGTGTCAGAAAGAAGTTTCCTATTCATTCGACGGAATAAGGTATTATATACAATAGTATCATATACATTAGACATAACATGGTTTCTGTCTGTGTAATACATCGTCTTGATGATTGTAAACGGCATAACGCACCACTAGCTAACTGGCTGGCTTCTACAACTATGGGCTATGCCCCAGTGGCTGTTGTAAGGCCTTTTACATAGATGGTGTTGGTAGAGACCTGTTCCAACTATGCGTCGTGAGTCTTGTGGTTTCAAATGTTTGTATAGCTTATGGGACGTAACTACGGGGTCACCAGTCCCTAAACTTACAAACTACTTACGAACTGCCGCGATGGAGTAGCCGAGCGGTCTAAAGCGTCTCGCTGCGGAGCGCGCGGTTGCTCGCCGTGGAGGTTCGAGTCCTCCCTGGGGCATGGGTGTGTGTGTTTGTCCTTAGGTTAGTTTACCTAGGTTTAAGTAGTTTGTAAGCTACGGACTAATGACCACGCAGTTTGGTCTGATAGATTTACAAACATTTGAACATTTTACTTACGAACTAACTAATACTAAGGACGACACAAATATCCATGACCGAGGGGGGATTCGAACCCCCGACCGCAGTGGCCGTGCAGACTGTGACTGGAGTGCCTCACTCCCCTCGGCCACCGCGGCCGGCAGTCTTGTGGTCATAACAATCGTTACACTACGTAAGAGGTCAGGCTATCCAGAGTTTTTTTGAAAGGATAGCACCTAAACAGTCACGCATCTTTTCATATGATTGATAATGGAATACTTTTTATTCGACTGATATAAAAGCAAAGTGTTTTGTTTATTGTCTTTCTCCAAAGAACGATGTACTTTTTTATTTTAACTGTTTTTAATAGTAAGAGTGCAGTGCAATAGTCCACATTAAGTTCTAAAATATTCTGTGTGTGCTAAGGATATTTAATCGTACCCTGTTTGCAGTTGTTTCACAAGATGCGATTTCTTTGTGAATACATTTTTTTTATTATTCCAGTTTCCAACAAATCCTTCTATTTATTATAACTACATCACTATTTGTTTGTGAGATTCCGAACAAAGTGTAGGTTGATGGGTTTTATCCATGCTAGTATATCTAGTGCAACCAAGCAACAATACTATTAAAGAAACTGGCTACTCTATACTTGTCCATACTATTTTGGAGTATTGCTGCGCATTGTGGGATCATCATTAGCTGGGATTCACAGAGTATACAGAGAAAGTTCAATGAAGAACAGCTAGTTTTATATTACCACAGAGAAGAGGCTATCACGGAAATGGAGCATGAGGTTGGGTGGAAATCAGTAAAACAAAGGCGTTATTCATTGCGGCGAAGTCTACTTGAGAAATTTCTTTCACCTACTTTCTCCTCAGATTGTAAGAACTTCTCGTTAGCACCCACCACCATAGGGAGACATCATCACTGTAATAAAATTTATCAGATCTAAAAAGGAAACATTTAGGTGTCCCTTTTTCCCATGCGATGTTAGAAAATGAAACAGTTCGTAAATATTATGAAAGCAGTTCGAAAAGCCTTCTGCCATGAACTTAATTGTAATTAGCAGAGTAAATATGTAGATGTATCATCTTCATCTTTTCCCACTAACTGCAACCCACATCTAATTCAGTCTGTTACTATCGTCAGTGGTTGGCCTTCATCTACTATCTTTAAACGCAGTCTTGCTTCCATTACCAATTTGACTTTTGAAGGATCCCTTATAATATGTCCAATCAAACAAACTCCTCTTTTAATCAGGTTGTGCAACAATTTACTTTCTTTCTCCCGTAGCTCTTAATTATTTTTATAATGTACTCATATAATCATCAATATTAGGTATATATTTTGAAAGCTTTCAACCTCATCGTGACTGATCTGCTTGTCGTTCACGACTCACTTACGTTCAAGTTTATACTCCACAGATATACCTTCGTGTCACCTAATTTCTTTTTTAATAAGGAGAAAAGAGTAGTAATGAAATGTGTGAACGAATGTATGTCTTCGCCCAACATCGTGCTTCTTTCGTTAATCATGTATACAGGCGGACTTGCGACAATCACTAACATAAATGCAGTAATTAATATATTGACTTTAGACCTGTTTCCGAGGTGGGAGTTGTTAAGTGCGTTTCATTGAATACCCATCTGTACCTTAGCCTCGTGGATACCTCCAGTGTCAGAGTTGGAACAGTTGCCCAGAGTGACACTTTCCCAGAGACCGGGGCTTCTGCGGCGCTAACCGGCTTTCCACAGGCACAGGCGCACTAACAAGTCCAGCAGGTGACCACAGCCGTTCCCAGCGTGCTGGCTGGCGCTCACACCGCTCCAGTTGAGCAACCGTATATTGATTCGATGTGGCTCACTAACGCGTTTCGTGGGAAAATTATTTTTAAGACTGTTGTAGTAATTTTGATCACGAACAGACAGGGTATCAGCCAAGTACGTAAAATCGTATTTCTTACAACTGTTGCAGCCTTAGGAAAACTGCCGTTTTAGTACGAAATTTAAATTGACAAATTTATATTTCATTGTAATTTTATTTAAATACTAGCTTAAACTCGCAGCTCCGCTTGCGTGTTGGTTCATTATGATAGACAAGCTATCTTTTAGTAGTGTGCTATGAGAAATTCAATATCTTGTTTAGAAACAAACATTTTTAATCAACATTAAAAAAAATTAATTTATGTGAAGTGCTTAATAATTTACAATAAATAATACATACATTATTCCTTATTGCTTGTGTTGCAATATCTCAACACGTATGGTGAGAGTAATGTTCAAATTCATTTCAATTTTATTTTAGGGCATTCTGGTAAACTATGTTATTTGTATTAAAAGAAATTTCTTTTTTACTGCTTTATTTATTTATTCTTATATTTCCTTATTCGTATGGTTATCTTTACAGAGAAAGAGATGAAGGCATTGTAGCACGCATAGAGCAAAGATATGGTCTGTGGCATCACGTTTCGCTGTATGTAACCTCCTTGCTATAGAGTCGCAAACGTCATCACTGCCTTCAGTCCGATTTTTTTTGTAATTTGACGACTTTCAACCACCATATCTTCCACCCCGTTATAGCTATCGGCGTGGAACTGCTACGGTGTACAACGGGAGACTTCAGACAACAATTACACACAGACCAATCGTTTGCGTCTGTAGTTTTCGTTGCAGAGCGAAATATTAACACACATACGTAGAATTTTATATACACCCATAACTTTCCATCCCAATTTACTCCACCCTCTTATCATTATCAACCCTCAAGCAACAATGCAACCAATAAAATCATTTTCAAAGAGTACATATAATTTTCAAAGAGTAATTATTGTTCTGCATTTCGCTTTATATTCTTCAAATTACTAAATATCTATCAGATCGCTCTAAAACCGTGCCTAAAACCTTCCTCAGGTATTAGTAACTGTACAAATGTTTACGTCTTTGTGTCTTGTCGTTCGGACGTGATATGCGTACACCGAACAGACATTCACATTAATATATATAGATAAATAGCTATCCGATCGCCATAAAACCGTGCCTAAAGCCTTCCCCGGGTAGACATTAGTAACTGTAAACATTTTTAGCTCTTTACGTCTTGTGGTTCAGACGTAATAAACGTACACCGAACAGACATTCACATTTATAGATATAGATTAAACTTAAACACACACAGAATATCAATTCATGTTGTTTTCCTTTTCACTAAAGGATGAATGTCTGCTACCATTATTCCACAAATGCTAATTCGAAGACAAGCTCTAATTTGAAATCTGCCACTGAGCTTCTATATATGAATTTAGTACTTTGCGTAAAAAAAGCAGCATGTACATGCAAATCTAAACATCAACATAATCATAGCTGCAAATTTACATAGTAAAACTTAAGTCAAAGAAATTCATTTTGCAATGAAACCAATTGCGCCAACTTCACGCAGTAGGTGTATAACTTCTAGATGTAGACACGTTTCCACACTGTGATCATAACGCAAAAATCAGAGAAAAGGCACAACCTTATGCAAGCTGAAGAGCAATATAGTAACTTGATCTTACTACAGAATAGTTCTATGAGCGTTCCTCCTGAAAACAAAAATGTATTTTCTCAGTGGAAATGTTTGGAAAATTATTGAGACGTTTATATCACTGCTATCATATAATGATGACTTTCTTCCGATATACGTCTTAAAAGCATTTTATTTATAACACTAAACATATCAAGATTCCTTTGCACAGAATAAATATATTAGAAATACGGAACTGGAATGGTAAGGCGATGAACACTTTGTAGTTCCACAACCATCATGCTACAATCAATTCTTTAAAACAGCTACTTTTCATTTTAATGGGAGACTCCACCTTAAAGCTTCAATTGAAAACAATAGATTGTTTCAGATATTTTTAGTGTTTAATCTTAGATCCCAAAACGATGTCTGTATTCGAATCTTCTTCTTTATATATAAAACAGTGTGTCCATGTGTTTGTTTGTTCATACTGCATACAAATTTACAGTTTTGTTCTAATCTTAATGAAACTTTTCACGCATGACCTTCGGACCCAGAGGACGGTCGCTATAAGTGTAAGAATCACGTACCACATGCACATCCGTGATAAACTACTGCATCATGCAACAATGTTGCACATTTCGTCCTAACCACTGTACCGATTTCAATCAAATTTGCTACGCATTTTCCTTACCGTGAGTTAGCAAGTGCTGTATGGAAATGTTCAAATGTTTGTAAATCTATCGGACCAAACTGTGTGTGGTCATCAGTCCGTAGCTTACAAACTACATAAACTAAGGTAAACTAACCTAAGGACAAGACACACACACACACACACACACACACACACACACACACACACATGCCAACAGGGAGGAATCGTACCTCCGACGGCGAGCAACCGGCGCTCCGCAGCGAGGCGCCTTACACCGCTCGGCTACTCCAGCTGTATGGGTAAGAACCACAATACGACACATGATAGCGTCATAAACAATAGAAGTTCCAAGAAACTGCGACATAATGCGACTTGCAACAAACTTTTAACATCATTTCAAACTTTATTAAACTTTTCTCGCTTATAACTTTTCCGCTATTCATGGAGTAAGACTACGGTATTCGGTATGACGTTCCATTTTATAATTTCTACAATACATATCGTACTTGGATAATATTTTAGACACTATACACACATGCAACTGATTCTACCTTCGAAACTGTATCACAGTACGACACATAGTTGCCGCGGCGGAGCGGCCGAGCGCATTGAGGCGCTATGCTGTGATGCGCAAGGCCGTTCCCTGCCGGGGGTTCGAATTCCCCCTCAGGGATGGATGTTTGTGCTGTCTTTAGTATTAGGTAGTTCATAAGTAGTTTCTAAGTTTAGGGACTGATGACCCCGCAGTTAAGTCCCATAAGCTTCATAAACTTTTGAACGTTTCGACACATAGTTCAAGAGATATGAAGACATAAACAGTAACGTTCCTGGAAAACCACCCTATCACGCATCAGGTTTCGATATATTACTTCTTAACTACTAACCATACTCGCAACAGATTTTACAAACGTACAGCACTTTTACAAATGAATATCTACTTCGTCAATCATGGAGTGTACAGGACATAATTCAATAAATATGTCTCATCATGCATTACGTTTTATTCCATTTCTGATTTAGTCCTAAGACACGCCTGTCAAACTAAGAAAATGTTTGAAAGCTGACTGTGCTGTTGACACGCGCACGTGGCTACAGGCGATAGCAATAGACTTCTATAGAGCTACAAGGAAAGGAAGAGCATGAAATAGAGTACATTAATAAATCAGAGGGCACTCTATTCAATACTGCTGAGTGGATTTGATATCTCCTCACACGTTCAATTTTATGTTGCATGCTCAGGGGTGAGATTACCAAAAAATTTATTCATGCTAGATCCTGGACAAGTAACAAGAAATATTGCTTACAGTAAAATTTTGAATTACATGAATGTATGAATTTTTAATATTATTGTATTTTGATTACTACCTTTCTTCGCTTATAATTTTGTACATTATGCAGCACAGCCTTATTGCTTATATATTCTATCAGATGTGTAAGGTGTTTTTAGAAAAAAAGAGGGATGGACAGCCGGCCGCAGTGGCCGAGGGGACTGAGGCGCTCCAGTCACGGTCTGCACGGCCACTACGGTCGAAGGTTCGAATCACCCCTCGGGCATGGATATTTGTGCCGTCCTAGTTCGTAAGTAGTTCATAAGTAGTTTGTAAGTTTAGGGACTGATGACCCCGTAGTTAAGTCCCATAGACTATACAAACATTTGAACATTTAGGGATGGACAAAGAGAGAAGGAATAAGAAAAGAACTATCTGAAAGCTCGGACTAAGCTGTATGTTTTGTAAAATAAATAAAAAAAAAAATAAATAAAGAAAAAAATTTTTCAAATGTTTGTTAAACTTATGTGACCTAACTGCGGGGTCATCAGTCCCTAAACTTACAAACTACCTATAAACTAACTTATACTAAAGACAACACAAACATCCATGCTCAATGGATGATTCGAACCTCCGAAGGGGAACGGCCGCACGCATTGGAGCATAGCGCCTCCATGCGCTCGGCCACTCCGCCGCGGCTGCTTGTTGCCCTTAGCATAAGTTAGTTTAAGTAGTTAGTCAGTCTAAGTTACTTTACTGGAATACCATTAAGAGCATATTAAAAATTCATAGCTCGAGAAACAGTGAAGTTGTGTTCTTAAAATCTTGGTTATTGCTACATATGTACATAATAGACACCATTTCAAAATTACGTTGCTATTAGCAAATTATATGAAGAGTTAAATGTTTGGGTGGAGTCTCCCTTTAAACTCTTTGCTGTATATACTGACAAGGAAAGTACATGGGCTCGAACAAACATATCTGTATGAACGTTTGGTTACAGGATCTCTACGTACACCTCAATGTGCTGGTGGGTGTCGTTTTTCTACAAAGCTCTGCAACCATGCTCTAGATAGCACTGTAGATGCAATTGTAGACGCCATACGTAATGAAGATATCTTAACTATAACTTACGTAATAATCATCGTACATGTTCTCTAGCGAATTGTCATCAAAAGCCGTGATGATAGTTGCAACTTTAACCTTCTTCCCGAAAGACTGTTGGTATTCACTGCCACTGCTTTCATCGCCTCTTCCCGCACTTACCGTAGCACTGCCGCCTGCAATGAGTTGTTCGTCATTATCATCCCTATTATCATTGTTATGAGTTTGTAACAACAGTATCTAACTTATGCTCATATTTCTGTACCATAACAGATACGAGAAAGCATGCAAATGATTCATCTTCTACACTAATACCATCTTCACGAAGAAGGGATCTTCGTAACTTCATGTCAACTAATCACAATACATTAGCAGGATTGATTAGCAATCGCCGTCCCATCTGACGCTTCACCACACAAATAACATCACAAAATGCAAATCGGAGGCACACTGCACCGTCCCTACTGGCGAACCGACAGCTCAAAGTGCAATTCGGCATGGAAAATGCAAATGTTCAAATGTTTGTAAATTCTATGGGACTTAACTACGGGGTTATCAGTCCCTAAACTTACAAACTACTTATGAACTAACTAAGACTAAGGACGGCACAAATATCCATGCCCGAGGGGGGATTCGAACCCCCGACCGCAGTGGCCGTGCAGACCGTGACTGAAGCGCCTCAGTCCCCTCGGCCACCGCGGCCGGCATGGCAAATGCAGAGGCCTCTAACGCTCGACTGCAGAGTTTTGCAGATGCGGGAGTATCACTAGTGTATTAAGGGATCTTTACATTATCTCTCATACTTTTCTGGTGTATATGCGTTTGTTCGGGCCCAAGTACTTTCCTTGTGAGTATAAGTCTACGACGAACCTTCAAATGTTCAAATGTTTGTTAAGCTTATGGGACTTAACTACGGGGTCATCAGTCCCTAAACTTACAAACTATTTATCAACTACCTTATACTAAGGACGGCACAAATATCCATGCCCGAGGGGGGATTCGAACCCCCGACCGTAGTGGCCGTGCAGACCGTGACTGGAGCGCCTCATTCCACCGCGGCCGGCACGACGAACCTTATTATGACCAATCGCCTTGGACGGCACAGTATTTGCACTTTTGCTGCACTTCCACTAGGCCGCGCTGTGCTACGTAACGACGTCGGAGCGTTCCATTTTACCGCGAGCTCTCACAGCGCAGTCGGCGAGCGAGCCCAAAGCTACCTGCGGTGGACAGGCCGATGTACCCTACTTGTGGAACACACTGTCCACTACCTGCTCTCGGCAACTGTCACTCTGGGCAAATGTCACAAACTCGCTTCCGCAGGCCTCCGCGGCAACGCGGAAAAACCTTGCCGTTTCCGCTGCCGCACGACGCTTTGCCGTTACACTGCAGCCGGCAAACGGCAGTCTAGGAACCGACCAATGCGGCCACAAACAACTTCCCTGGCAACTATGACGCCTCGCAGGAGGACAGATATTTGGAGGACAGAAGACAACACGCCATTGTGTTTTCACTGTGGGCTTCCTAAACATGTCGTACGATACTGCAGGGAGAGAAGACGAGTATTTGACAATTATTATGCCGCAAGACGCCAACCATCAGAGCAGTCCTTTCAACGGCAGTCAAGTGCAGACTATTACTGCCGACCAGTGGGGCGAAACCCGTCGCCGTATCCTGGACGTGGTCGCTCTCCAACACGCCACTGCTGTTCCTCGTCGCCTTATAGAGATAACAGCCGCTCGCCTAGCCGCCGCGTTCAGGAAAACTAGGCGAGGCGACCATCTACGGAGGCGAGGCCACAGCAGATGAAAATCCTCGATAGACGCCATTCACTAACATTTCGGGAAATCTCATTGACGTCATCATCAATGGCCAACCGGGCGGGCACTAGTCGATTCAGGAGCTTCCTTCTCTGTATTGTCGAATGATGTTTTAATGCCCGTAAATCTATCGGACCAAGCTGCGTGGTCATCAGTCTGTCTAATGATTACCGCCTTAAACTAAAGAAGCAGTTGTTCTGTGATACAAGTGCAACTATGCTGAAGGTCGCAAATGGTTTGCAGGAACATGTGTCGCAAGAATAACAACAGAACAAGAATAACAACAGCACTTCAAAAGTTTTCTGTAAGCGTTTTGTGTAGTTGTGTGTTTTTGCATTGTTTTTACTAATATGACCTCGCAGAATGGAAACGAAAGGCTTGGAGTCAACTGATAAAATTGGAGGAAACACTCAAGAAGCATTAATAGAATACTTAATTCAGAGGTCGTGAATCGTTACCATGTAAAAATAATACAAAACAAAGGAACATAGAAAACTGATTTCTTAATTGATAAGAACTTGTTAATGCTTTAAGAAAAAAATTTCTAATGTATGAATGAGCTTCCTCTAAGCCGTATTTCTTTAAGCTAAGCGCTATTTCAAAAACATTATTATACAATGAATCGTCAACTGCCACCTTATGTACTTCAAAAGTTTTCTTTAAGAGTTTTGTGTAGGTGTGTGTTTTTACTAATATTACTTCGCAGAATGGAAACGAAAGGCTTGGTGTCAACTGATAAGCATTAATAAAATACTTAATTCAGAGGTCGTCAATCGTTACCATGTAAAAATAATACAAAACAAAGAAACATAGAAAACTGATTTCTTAATTGCAAGAACTTGTTAATGTTTTGAGAAAAAAAGTCTAATGTAAGAATGAGCTTCCTCTAAGCCGTATTTCTTTAAGCTAAGCGCCATTTCAAAAACAGTATTATACAATGAATAGTCAACTGCCGCCTTATGTATATCGTAAGTGGAAGAGTAGCGTGACTCATAGTGAATGAGTGCAACGAAGTGTTCTAGGAAGCGCGGTTCCAGACTCAGAAAGTGAATTTCATCCCGGATTTTTATGCGGGGAGGCAGTTTGATGGGCCACGTGGACTCGTGCCGAACTCAGTCACACGCAGAGGATGAGGTTCATCACTTGTGGTTTAAGGCTAAACAGAGAGTCGTAAAAGGGCTGCGTGGTAATAAAAGGACGGTTTTATGATCGCGCTGCTGCATTATGAAGCAATTTCGATGAAGAATGTGAGCGAAGCACGGCGTTCCGATGTGTTTATCGAGACCACTCAGTTTAATAGACATGCTTGTAAAACATGCATCATGAGACAAAAAAAAAAGTTGTCAGTTCTCGCGCAGCAAATCTTAGGAAGCGTTTCGGGCTTTTTGCAACAACGAAAGGAGCCCCATAACAGGAAATATTGATGATATGCCATCATAATATAGAATAAATGTTACAACTGCGAGAATTATTGTAATAACATGTACGGTACATAAAGTTGTGGTGGTATCATAATGGAAGGAAGCAAATGAATTTTTTCCTACAGTTGTGATATATCACATTTTGATTCCTATTCAATAAATTCTTAGTTTCGCTCACTTAACAGTAACTGTTTCCACGACCATCAGGAGGAGCAGATAATCTTCTGTAGTTGGACAAGGACGTGGGAACAGTTTCAAATCTATCAATGATGGACGAAGTTGCAACTCGTCAAGTTGGAACTTCACGCTATTAAATAGATGAGATTAATGCATTTTTATTTGCAACAGCAAACCTTTTACTTGGAGCTACACACGCTTTTATATGACAGAAATTATGTCACAGAAGAACGTATAGCTGTTAATGTCACCAAAAGCATAGGTAAACCGTCAGTACCCATTCGACTATTATCTGATGATGGACATGAGGCATTTTTCACCGTTAAAGCCCAAATGGGATTGCTTTCGGCCTGCCTGATGCACGCCTTTTTAGATGTCTCTGTTTGGACGACTCTCGCATTAGCAATGATGGATTGGTAGTAATGACGACATAACAGTCTCCAAGGGAAGGAAATCTCCGACCCGACTGGAAATCGAACGCGGGTCCACTGCGTGGAAACTCACCACGTTGTTCGCTTTTTTCTTTTCTTTATTCGTACAGATTAGTCGTTCGCGGACGTTGCTTCGTGTTTATTCTATGTTGATTGTTCATTTCTTGGCACAGTTTATTTTTATCCTCTTCTGCCCCCCCTCACTCCCGAATTCACTGGAATACGGAGGACGACGCTTAATAGCTATCGACATGACACGGCTAACAAGACACTGACTATAATTCCCGTAAGTTTGCCGTGATGTAGGGTTAGTTCCGTGATTTTCTGAACTACATTATTGCTGATAGGCGATCTTCATCAAGGATGAATGCGAACATATATTGTTGGCACCCACCTACATAGGGAGACATGACCATCATAATAAAATAAGAGAAATCAGATCGAAAACAGAAAGATTTTGGTGTTCCTTTTTCCCGCGAGATATTAGAGATTGTAACTATAGAGAAATACAATAAAAATGGTTCGATGAACACTCTGACATGCACTTCATTGTGACTTGCAGAGTATCTATGCAGATGCATATGTAGAAACTTTGCTGTCGGTGTACTGACATTCTTGTAGGATTCCTTCTCTAATACCACGAGGAACCGATGGCGGTGAAAACAGGCTTTTAACAATAGTCCCATCGACTACATTGGTTGCAAATGGCACAAAAGCTATTGGTTTATTGTAACACGTAGGACGGCTGCTGTTTGTGTGAAACGTGTGTAAACTGATGAGAGAGACATTCGGAAGGTTGTCCTCCGTCAAACCGAGTGCTGAATTTGGCGCGATGACGGAAGTATATAAAAGAATGTAAGTGGAACTAAATCGTATGGGAATGGTTGCGACGTGCGTGCCTCAAGCAGGGAAATCCATATCCAACTTTTACTATATAAATGATCTAATGGGCAGAGTAGCTTGTAATTTTCGGCTGTTTTCTGATGACGCTATGTAGTATGTGAAGGTGCCGTCTTTAATTGACTGTAATAGCATGCAGGATGACCTAGACAAAATTTCTAGTTGGTGCGAAGAAGGGCAGCTAGCTCTCAATGTAGAAAAATGTAAGATGATGCACATGAGTACGAAAAGCAATTCCATAATGTTCGAATACAGTATCAGTAGTGAGCTTCGTGATACAGTCGCGTCGTTCAAATATCTAGGCGTAACATTACAGAGCGATATGAAATGGAACGAACATGTAAGGACAGTTGTGAGTAAGGCGGACAGCCGTCTTAGGTTTATTTGGAGAATTTTGGGAAGATGTACTTCATCTGTAAAGGAGATCGCGTATAAAACGCTTGTGCGACGACGTCTTCAGTATTGGTAAAGTGTTTGGGAGCCGCAGCAGATCAGTTTTCAAGGAAGACATAGAAGCAGTTCAGAGGCGAGCACCTTTCACTAATCGACAGGGTTTTTAACGTATGGTTGAACATTTACATAAATACTCTGCAAGTCTCATTGAAGTGCATGGCAGAGGGTTCCGCGAACCGCTTTTAAGATATTTCTCTACAGTTCCATTCTCTAATAGCTCGCGGGAAAAAGGAACACCTAAATCTTTCCGTTTTCGATCTGATTTCTATTATTTGCAGATGTAGATGGGTGCTAACAGAATATGTTTGCAATCGGAAGAGAAAGATGGTGAAAATTTCGCAAATAGATCTCGCAGAAACGAATAACCCCCTTCTTTTACTGATTTCCATCCAAACACGTGCGTAATTTCCGGCCGGCCGCGGTGGCCGAGGGGACTGAGGCGCTCCAGTCACGGTCTGCACGGCTACTACGGTCGGGGGTTCGAATCCCCCTCGGGCATGGATATTTGTGCCGTCCTTAGAATTAGTTAGTTCATAAGTAGTTTGTAGGTTTAGGGACTGATGACCCCGTAGTTAAGTCCCATAAACTATACAAACATTTGAAACATTCGTAATTTCCGTGTCACACCCTCTCCTAAATCCTGACAATACAAAACAAGCTGCACTTCTCTGAAGTTTCTCTAAATCATCCGTCAGTCCTACCTGATGTGGATCCCACAATCCACAGCAATACTCCAACATAGGACGCACAAGAGTAGTGAAGGCAATTTCTTTAATAGAACTAAGTCTATGTCTAGGAAATAATGCGACAACGATCAAGGTATTGAACGTCAAGAGCATTACATGCAGTCGTATTGCCGGCCGCGGTGGCCGAGTGGTCTGCGGCGTGCCAGTCACGGTCTGCACGGCCGTTGCCGTCGGGGGTTCGAATCCTCCCTCGGGCATGGATGTTTGTGCCGTCTTTAGTATAAGCTAGTGATGACCCTGCAGTTAAGTCCCATAAGCTCTACAAACATTTGAAAATTTTTTTGCAGTCGTATTATAGAGTTATGGAAAAAAAGTTGGCATTCGCAGAAATCTTCAGAGAATTATGTAGTTCATTTTCCATTACTGGATACTGATAGAAACTGGTGTTTTGGTTGAAAATATAGCACTAGTTGTAAATACATGACAGACACGACAGCACTGTACGTCACATTGAACTCTTGCGATATCAGAGTTATGACTGTTATTGACACTTAATTTGGCGACGTATTTAGTACACGAATAGCTGTAATCATTCATCTTCTGCATATGTGTGGTATATCACCAATATAAATTCATAGAGAATTGAGTGAGACATAGTAATGCTGTCACTGATGTGTGCAATGTGCGTTCGTGGGTGCGACTGTTAAGAGAATTATGAACGTCGTGTGACAATATACCAAGAAAATTTCGGCTCCGCACCAGTCAACCTGACGACATGGCGTGAATGGAGAAATGTTTTGGAGGGTCGCATAATGACTGCGGAGCGCATTGCCTCCAATGTTGGTATTTTCGTGGAATCTGTGCACACAATCTTTGATGTGGACCTGATGATTTTAATAGTGTCCTGAAGGTGGATGCCGAGTATGCTGACGGATATCTAGAAGGCTGCACGTGTGGCATGTTCTCAGGAATATTGACAAATGATGACGGCTGTGCCAATGGATAAAGCAATGATGCCGTTTGTCAATACTGAAAGGTCATCATCATTATCTTTATCGTCATCATCATTACCATCACCATTAGAGACTGATTATGCCTTTCAGCCTTCAGTCTGGAGCATAGTACCTCTAATAAAATTCCTGCATGATCCCCTATTCAATGTTAACATTGATGCCTCGTCTGATGTTATGCCTTTTACTTCAAAATCATTCTGCACCAAATCTAAGTACTTTCATCTTGGCCTACCTCGACTCCTCTTACCCTCCGCTGCCGAGCTCATGAGTCTCTTAGGTAATCTTGCTTCTCCCATGCGTGTAACATGACCCCACCAGCTCAGTCTGTTCGCTCTGACTGCTTCATATATTGTGTTCATTCCCAGTTTTTCTTTGATTTCCTCATTATGGACACCCTCCTGCCATTGTTCCCACCTTTTAGTACCTGTAATCATTCTTGCTACTTTCCTATCTGTAACCTCTGCTTTATGAATAATGTAACCTGTATCCACCCAACTTTCACTCCCATACGACAAAGTTGGTCGAAAGATAGAGCGGTGCACTGCTAACTTAGTGCTGGTGTGGGTTCCTGTAGTCATGTCATAGTTCATGAACCACGGGCAACGTATGATTGGTCAAATAAGTGGTCCTGACAGTTGGGATACCAGTTACTTTGGAATAAGGTTGAGAATCTCGGACATATTCTGAGGCGTGGCCACCTTTGTGCTCAGACTACCAAATCCACCGGTTAGTCCCTCAACCGTTAGGGTTAAAACCCAGTGGGGCCCTGGGCAAGTAAGGCTAGCAACCTGCTTTCCAGGTACTCAGTATCATGCTGGCAACAATCAGAGCGAAATACTGAAAGGTAAGTACACTTAATTCAATGGACCAGTGACTTTCCAGTGGTCAAACCAGACTCATAGAGAAGCGTTTGCATCGGTGTGAAATCATGAAGTCGCTGTTGTGAAGAATATTTACAGCTGTAAGAAGATTACTTCGAGAAGTGACAAAAAGTTTACAGTTTTCATATGACTAGTTTGTGAGAAAAATAATAGGAGGTTTAATAGCATAAGTGCACCTCGTAGAATAGAAAGAGACAGCCCACGTACAGAGTATGACAGATTAATGGCCATTTCATCTCTTTTGAAACTAGAAATGTATAGTGCGTGGACGGCCAGTTGATATCCGTATTTTCACTGCAGGGAGAAGAAAGAATTGCGCGTGGTGGAGCGCAACTAACTATTTGGCAGTCACTATATACGGTCTTACAGCATGTATATGGCCCCACAGTCGTATTTTGCTTCGCGTAAGTAAAACCGTGCTTCCTGTGAAACTCCCGCGAAATATACTGGCGGCGAGCTTTGTGAGTGGTGGCTTTTACAGCCCGAAACTGTTTCGCAGGGAAACACGCAGGGTGTAGCAGCTGGTGGAACAATTCCATTGCGGCGATAATTGCTCCAAAGGTGCGGAGAGCGATAAAGTGAGAGTGATGCGCTGTCGATGGGAAAGCAGCCGGCCGCGCCGCTGTAAATCTGCTTTATTGGCCGCGTGTGCGCACTGCGCATGCGCCGCCGGCAGCCGCGGCTCACCTGCCAGGCAAACGTTCGCGCGGCCAAGTCGATCGACTTACCGGGACTAGCCTTTCTCACCGGTCCTCCAAGTCCTTCACAAGCTGCAGGAGCTGAAACTTGCACGGCGTCTGAACGGAACTTCTGCAATTGTCGCGAACTGGGTGTGCTCGGTAAAAGCTCAACTATCCGTAATTGCCGCGGTGCAACCGCTGCAGTAGTTCTCTGGAAAAGCTTCGCGGTACTAAGGACGCTGCAAACAATGCGGTGCTACAAAGGGATTTCTTGCGTGTTTGGCTGTGTGCCACACGTAGTAGCTAATGCCAATTAAACCATCCACTGCTTTTTAAATGATCAAATGTTTGTAAATCTTATGGGACCAAACTTCGTGGGTCATTAGTTCAAAGGTCAAAGTTCAAATGTTTGTAGATCTTATGGGACTTAACTACGGGGTCATCAGTCCCTAAGCTTACAAACTACTTACGAACTAGCTAAGACTAAGGACGGCACAAATATCCATACCCGAGGGGGGATTCGAACCCCCGACCGTAGTGGCCGTGCAGACCGTGACTGGAGCGCCTCAATCACCTCGGCCACCGCGGTCGGCGGGTCATCAGTCCCTAGACTTACAAACTTGGCTGTGTGCCACACGTAGTAGTTAATGCCAATTAAACCTTCCACTGCTTTTTAAATGATCAAATGTTTGTAAATCTTATGGGACCAAACTACGTGGGTCATCAGTCCCTAGACTTACAAACTACTTAAACTGTGTTAAACTAACCTAAGGATAACACATACATCCATGCCCGACGGGGGATTCGAATCCCTGACGCGGAAGGCCGCGCGATCCGTAACATGGCGCTCTAGACCGCTCGGCTACTCCCGCGCGACCACAACTTTTTAATCAAATGTTTGTAAAGTCTATGGGACTTAACTACGGAGTTATGAGTCCCTAAACTTACAAACTACTTATGAACTAACTAAGACTAAGGACGGCACAAATATCCATGCCCGAGGGGGGATTCGAACCCCCGACCGTAGTGGCCGTACTTTTTAATAACCGGTGTTTCAGAGAAGACTTTTTGTAGGGTAGGAGATTGGATAGACGACGCCATCTTCAGAATATACGAACATGGGTCCGCTGGCGAATATTTACAACGGTAGGCGGCCTCAAAAAAACAAAACCCTGCCTCCTGATGAGATAACCGATATGAAAGTTTGTATGTATACTTTCACTTGTTTTCTTTGGTACTGTGACACTAATACCGAAAATAGCATAATCTTCCTTTTTTAATGTATTTTGAAAGTTTGCCCCGTCTCCGATTAAAACATTAGATTAGGAAAATACCAGAAATCGTCATACTTGAGCTTTTTGTAAAGACCATGGATGTGCGTCGGCATATTGCGATATACAACTGTGAGTTCACTGAATACCTGTCCTGTCAGTCTTCGAGCTATAACCCTTTGGTTGATAAAAACTGTTACTCATCAGTAATTTGTTTGTTAAGTGCACAACGACCTCAATGTTGTGTTTGAGCAATCCAACAGCATGACAGAAAGAACGTACCTATAGCCTTTGCATCAGAGTCTTTTGCTGAATTACACAAAACTGTTTTTTTAACAGCATCTGAACAATATTGATCTCTATCAAGCATCTGAACTTATTAGTAACTTAATTTGGCTGACTGTGCACATGGAAACACTAGTTTTGTCATGCAATTAATTCTTTTCAAAATAGCAACTAACTAGACTCCCATTAATACCCTGTAAATTAATTTTCTTTATAGTGCCTACCACGTGCAATGTATCACAATCACACAAGTACAAAAGAAATGTAACATTAACCATTTTATCAAAATTCCTCTATCAACGATCTGAAGTTAATCATTAGTAATTTAATTTGTAAACACACTGTAAATTAATTTCATTTATAGTGCTTACCACGTGCAACGTAGCACAATTACATATGTACAAATCAATGTAGCATTAGCCGGCCGCGGTGGCCGAGGTGATTGAGGCGCTCCAGTCACGATCAGCACGGCCACTACGGTCGGGGGTTCGAATCCCCCCTCGGGCATGGATATTTGTGCCGTCCTAGTTCGTAAGTAGTTCATAACTAGTTTGTAAGTTTAGGGACTGATGACCCCGTAGTTAAGTCCCATAAAAAAAAAAAAAAATAAAATAAAAAAAAATGTAGCATTAACCATTTTATCAAAAATCTATGAAAGGGGAAATGCAATACTACTCGTTACCAAAAATTCAATCTACGATTTGTGACATAATTATTATTATTATTTGAATCTTCTTTTCGATACTTGTTTAACAATGTCTACAATTTCAAAACAGACTAATATTATAAATACCTTTTCATATCTCCACCTCTGTAAGTTTCTTACATAAACAGACAAACCTCATATCTTCATCACAAAGAAAGATGATTAATAATACTGCCTCCAATGGTTGGTAGGGCAGCCTACTCATTCAAGACATGTTACCACAACGACTCTCTGCACAACACTACTACTCACAACTCTACTATACTACCCCCCCCCCCCCTCTCTCTCTCTCTCTCTCTCTCTCTCTCTCTCTCTCTCTCTCTCTCTCTCTCTCTCTCTTTTACCAGCGATAATGTATACCATCCAAATATATGACATAAATACGTTGATATCCATACACTTACAATTACTTTGGCATACAAAGTAAAGACAGTAAAAATTGTTCATTCATTATATGAAAAGCAATTTAGACATTTTTAAACAACCCAGAGAGACATAATAACCTTTCAGTTAGTATATTTCTGATTATTTATGAATAATGAAGTAAAAGTTTTTCTCTATGAAAAGTGTCGATTGTTTATACCATGTCTATCTATATGTGTGTTGAAGATTCCTGTTTTATTTTGTAAAGAAATATTTATCTCAATATTTATGTACGAATGTATCGAACTTAAGTGATGTAAATTATTTGTTATTATAAACATTTTTATAATGCTCCTTACATAGGGAGCGGTTTTAAGATACGTGAATTGTAAAAGCAAGGGTAAACTCCTTTTGGTAGGAAACGAAATCATTGATGACGTGGAATGGCGCGAAGTGTTTCGGCGGCCATAGTTGAGCGAGCACAATTTTACACCCAGTGGTGAAGAGAGCTGAGTTCTGGCACTAGTAGAGGGCTGCGGCGGAGCGGCCGAGCGCATTGAGGCGCTAAGCTACGATGCGCGAGGCCGTTCCCCGTCCGGGGTTCGAATCCCCCCTTGGGCATGGATGTTTGTAACGATTTTAGTATAAGGTAGTTCATAAGTAGATTGTAAGCTTAGTGATTAATGACCCCGCATTTACGTCCCTCAAACTTAACAAACATTTGAACTAGCAGAGGTGGGTGACGTCTTACGCAGAGTGTTCTAATCCTCAAGAAATTGTTATGAAGCCTCGAATGTCGTTAAATGCATTGTGTCCAGCGTGGCATTTAAATAGAGGCACTCAATAATGCAATAACACGACGCCAAGAAGGCGTATTTGTGCCTTACATCAAGAGCCAAAGCTGAGTGCCGTTGTGTCTATTACTGCGCCATTACCCAAGAGCTCGACGTGTGAGCCGACGGCGGAATCAGGTTTTGCTTTCAGTTTTGTAAAGCGTACGGACCAGAATTTTTTGTTTTTTATGACTGAATAATTATGTATTTTGTAAAAATTGGTCACATGAGTGAATTATCCCTATCACCAACCTGAATAGTTTCCTCACCTTATGAGTGAAAATTCCCGATTTCAGTTTTTATGCAAGCTCACATGACGTTTGCTCCCGCCGGAGCGTCGAGTCATCCCTCGGTCATGGATGTGAGTGTTGTCATGAGCGTAATCTAGTTTGTAAGTCTAGGAACTGATGAACCTAGTAGTTCGGTCCAATAGGTTTGTAAACCTTTGAACATTTTACTGATCTTTTATGTTAAAAGAAACAAATACACTGCTAAAAACAATTAAAGGATCATTTGAGATATCCACGTTCTGAACTATTCTCATCGGCAGATTGAACCAAAGGAGTTCGACGTCTTTCTATCGGTTCTGCAGAGTGAAGACAACAACGTTACGCCTGACGACATGGTGTAAAAAAGACAGAAAGTTGTTGTAGAGGGGATCAGTGTTGACTTGTGTTTACTCTACCAAACGAATTACACGAGCAGTGGGGTTGAGATATTGTACTGAGCTGGTAGTGCAATGCAGCAACAACTTGAGTCACCCGATGCTATGATATGGAGAGCCACAGGAAGGTTAGAAGCGGAACAGACACAGTGGGAAGTGTAATTTCCATTAATGGATAAGATTGCAGACAACAGGAACAGTTAAATAAAAGACAGGGCCAATGTTCACGGGTAACCTCAGCAAGAGATGACCGTTATCTCCGTTTAAAGGACAACGAGACAGGAGGCTGAATGCAATTCAGCTATCACGCATCCTCCAGGCAGATACAGGATGCGCAGGAGTTAGCAGGAGACAGAATTGCCGGACCTACGGACTTCTATGTCGTTCAACATAGCGCTTTGACTCCTCAGAGGTATACAGACGAGATCCTTTGACTTTTGTTGTGCCCTACGATGGTTCTATTGGAGATAAGTTCCTTTTGGTGGACGATAACGCTCGTTCCTACGGAGCTGTACCGGTGGACAATATGATTGAAGCTAAGGGAATTGAACGAATTGGATGACCAGCTTGTTCACCGGACTTATACCCGATTGAGAATATCTGGGGTGCACTTGGAAGACGCATTGCACCCAGACCAGAACCCTCCACAAAGATTGCAGAGCTGGATATTGCAATGATGGAAGAATGGCCAAATATCCCTCAGAGGTAATTGATAACCTCATACTGTGCGTGCCCCGCAGGTGTACAACTGTACTGGTCGTCCAAAGTCATCACACACCATATTAGAAGGCAACGAGAATGACTTTTTCAATATTGTGGTAGCCCAAGTGTACTTCGCTCTAACATGTGTACGCCACGTTTGGTTCAAGGATTTTCTTCAAATTGCTTACCCTTTTAGTAGACCATTAGAACAACATGATGTGCAAGGACTAAGGCGCAGTACTTCTACATCTACATACATACTCCGCAAACCACCCAAAGGTGAATGGCGGAGGTTACTCAGTACCACTATTAGTTATTTGCTTTCCTGTTTCATTCCCATATAGGATGAGGGAATAACGAATACTCTTATGCATCCGTACGAGCGCTAATCTCTCTGATTTTATCTTTGTGGTATTTACTCGGAATGTAGCGTGGCGGGAGTCGAATCGTTATGCAGTCCGCCTCAAATTTCGGCCCTGGGTCGGTGATAATGGAAAAGAACGTCGCCTTTCCTCCAATAACTTCCATTTGAGTTCCCGAAGCGTTTCAGTAACAATGGCGCATTGATCGGATCTACCAGTTACAAACCTAGCCGCCTGCCTCTGAACTGCCTCAATGTCCTCTTTTAAGCCGATCTGGTGAGGCTCCCAAACACTTGAGCAATACTCAAGACGGGATCGTGCAAGCGTTTTATATGCGGTCTCCTTTACAGACTAATCGCACCTCCCCAAAATTCTCCCAATAAACCGAAATCTACCATTCGCCTTCCCCACTACTATCCTTACATGCTCGTTCCATTTCATATCGCTGTGCAGCGTTACGCCTAGATATTTAATTGAAGTTACTCTTTCAAACAGCACTTGTCTAATGCTGTGAAATGACATGATTGGATGGCATTTTTGGCAGGAAGATTCCGCATGGGATTGTTCGGCCGCCTAGAGCAAGTCTTTTACTTGACGCCACTTAGTGCCATACCTCATACCACATAGAAATTTAGTTCAAGTTATGCTGCATCCTATTGCATTCATTCAATGACGAAACCCACTTGTACACCACAGCATCATCAGCAAACAGCTGCAGATTGGAACTCACTCTGTCCGACAGATCATTTATATAGGTAGAAAATGATAGCAGTCGTATCAGACATTCCTGGGGCACCGCTGACTATACACTAGTCTGTGATGAACACTCGACATCGAGGACAACGTACTGGGTTCTATTCCTTTAGTAGTCTTCGAGCCACTCACGTATTTGTGGCAGGCCGAGGTGGCCGAGGGGACTGAGGCGCTCCAATCACGGTCTGCACGGCCACTACGGTCGGGGGATCGAATCCCCCCTCGGGCATGGATATTTGTGCCGCCCTTAGTATAAGGTAGTTGATAAGTAATTTGTAAGTTTAGGGACTAATGACCCCGTAGTTAAGTCCCATAAGTTCTACAAACATTTGAACGTATTTGAGTACCTGTTCCATAACCTCGTACGTTCGTTAGCAGTCTGTAGTGCGGTACCGTGTCAAACGCCTTTCGAAAATCGCAGTAGTAGTTTAACGCGTTGAATATGACACAAAGTGTTGAAGTGTAAGTCGTAAGGGAAAGCGGCGGTCCACTGGCAGCACGCTTTCGGCGTTGTTGCGGTGCGGACGCATTTCGCCGGCTGGCCGCGCTCCGTCAGTGCGGGCTTGTTTACCTTCGCGAGGCGCTCACGTAGCAGTATTATGCAGAACAACAGCTCAAGATGGCTCTTTCCTACAGGAAAACGACAGTCATGTTCACTTTCGACGCACACTGTTCGAGACTGAAGGCACATGAAATCGAACAATTCTTGCGAGATGAAGCGAAACTAGATTCACAGGAGCTGATAGGGATCCACCTGGCAATAGTTGCGAGCGTAGTTTATGTGAAACTTAAAGATGAAGCTCAATGTGAAAGACTTTTTTTTATGTTTGTAGAGCTTAAGGGACTTAACTGCGGGTTCATCAGTCCCTAAACATACAAACTACTTATGAACTACCTTATACTAAAGACGACACAAACATCTATGACCGAGGGGGGATTCGAACCCCCGACGGCAAACGGCCGCCCACCGCAACACGGCGCTCCAGCAGGCGCTGCTAATCCGCCGCGGCGTGAAGGACTGGTCTGTCGATCCACTCATAGTTATCGATTTTGCCACGACGACGGAGACGCAGGTGTGGTTTCAGTTGATCACACTGGACTTGGACTAGGAACGGTAGCTGTCTTCGGCCTTCTATTTGAAATTCCGGAAAACATGGTTATCGAAGAATTTAGGCCTTACGGCACGGTCTTTCAGCACGTTCCGGAGAAATGCACAAACTTCGAGACGTATCCCGTACTCAAATGGGTGCGAGAAATACGAACTGAACTTTGTATATGTATATGTTCATACGTGTCCATAGACGGATGCCGAACGATCTTTACATACGACAGTCAACCGAAAACTTGCTCTGGATGTGAGCAGGGAGATAACGTCCAATCTGAGTGTGTGCAGCGACGAAATATTACATGCCATCATACAGAGAATCAACGAGCTCTGCTCCTGATCACACGTCAGTGAGAGAGCAGATGAACTGTCAGATCTGCATATAAACACCTTACAACCTCAGGAAAGCCAGGGCTCCACTGCTCTCCCGTCGAATCCACCTTCAGAGAAGGAAATGTCCCTGCAAGAACAAGAGTCCGACCTTCATCCCTCAGACGACGTGGAGTGTAGGCAACGAAAACAGCGGTCGCCGAAGAAGCGGAAAAGCGGCGACTGTCTACGGAAAAAGAGCAAAACAAGAACTAGATAGTGCAAACGAACATGAATTGTCCCTGAAGACTGGCATGGACGACGTCGCACACAGCAGTGTCACCTCGGGACGGAGGGGAGTCATATTCCAGTGGAGTAGCGATGGAGACGGTAACATCACAGAAAGGCGCGTCATCTGTCTTTTGTCACGACGAACGCAGCACAGCGGCGAGCGCCTACAAAGAGACCACACAGACCACGACCCCCAATGAAGTTGTGTCGGGTGGCTCCAGCCTATGAAGAACCACTTGCTGCTACCTGGATGACGTTATAGCGGCTTACAGCTGATACGATATCGCACGTCTATCGTATTGGCACTGTTAAAATCAGTGATATCAGCAACCCGATAAAGATTCAAATGCTATAAGATATGCTGAGAACAGCGGACGTCGGCATAGTTCCCCTGCAATAAGTGCACTGTTTCGACATATATCGTCTAACAGGTGACGACGGTTGCAGAGGTACGGCCCTTTTGTTACGAGAACGAATCGTGCCGGACAACGTGGAGTACCTACTATCGACCCACGGCGAAACACTTACCATAGGACACGTCCGTCTAGTGAATATTCATGCACCGTCTGGCACATCAAAAAGACGCGAACGAGGTGTCTTTTATGCAGAAGACTTGACACCCCTCTTTGGAGGATCTCACGGAAATTACATTTAAACTGCGGAAGATCAGTACACGCTCCTTGCCCGGCAATACACGCGCTGCTCCGCAATCTCGCACTGTGCGGCACCTGCGAAATGAAGCGCGGCAACCTGAGTTGCCAGTTTGGGGTAAAAGTCGCTGAATCTGGGGGATTGAAAGATCCTCTTAGCTACAAAAATTTATATTTGGGATTAGCCACTTTTTTAAGGTCATTTCAAAGTTTTTGGGAGAGAGTGTAGGGGAAAATAAAACATTTTCAACTGAAAATTTAGTTACCACTTTGATAATATTTTATACGTGTATCCTTCAATCTAAATGGTAAGCAGTAACATTTGTTTTAACGATGCACGAGTGAATTCTTGGCTTCTATTTTATTGCCACCCGGAACATATCTCGCGGCTTACATTTACAAACGCCCCAACACTCCAGCAGCTTCTCATAAGGTTTCGCTCAGTTACTTTTACACAACAGTTGGCTCCTCAGTTTCTGAGTTGCGCAGACATACAAATTGACTTCTTGTAGTGTAGCTAGCTTGCAGTCGTCTGGATTATTCCCATGTCGTACCCGTTGTCTTTTATGTATACCTGACGGGGACTGTCGTTCGCATAATAGGACCCAAGCACGAACAACATTATAGAAATATATGAATGCATTGTTTCGCGGCGAGTTATGTTGATAAAATTTTCTCGGGCTTTCAGCTACGTCATGTGGTTTACAGGCCACAAACATTGCTCACTTTTAAGGAATGATCATCTGTCAGAACTGTGCCAATACACAAACCGTTGCACCAATGGTAGTGACTGTGTCTCGATATACTTTTCTGTGCCGTAAGTTCTTCTCCAGCGACTTAAATGTTCAAATGTTTGTAAATCTATCGGACCAAACTGCGTGGTCATCAGTCCGTAGCTTACAAACTACTTAAACCGTAGCGATACGCTTTAGACCGGTCGGCTACTCCACCGCGGCTCCAGCGATTTATTCCGCGACGTCAGTGCAGAGTTTTTATCATGTCAACGAAGATATACAGAGCCACGCTTCAAAAACATAGCCTCATTTTCTACGAATATGTCACAAATTTCGACTAAAAACATGTACATGAACAACGCAGAGTTGACTACAAAAGAAAATTGTAAAACGCATTTTCATTAGCTCTCTCAACATCTTCTTATTGGCTGCCTCACCAGTTTCTACATCTGCACTACAAGGGGAAGCTGTAGTACGTAATCTAGGTTTTAGCCCAAAGTGCTGTCAGATTGCCGCGGTGAAGTGGCCGAGCGTTCTAAGGCGCCTTGCTGCGGAGCGCGCGGTTACTCGCCATCGGAGGTTCAAATCCTTCCTCGGGCATGGGTGTGTGTGCTGTGCGTAGAGTAAGTTTAAGTAGTTTGTAAGCTTAGAGACTGAAGAGAATAGCAGTTTGGTCCGACAGGTTCATTTGTTACCAGATCGCGAATCGGAAAAGTACATCTAGAACCAGTTATTACTTAGATATAACAGTGTTTTTACTTAATTCAAATTGACCTCATATATTAGGTAATAATTTTTATTCGTCGTCAGTTAAAAGAGACTTTCCGCGACAGCTACGTAGGCCTAATTACAACGAACTGTTGAAACCATGTAGCAACTGGTTCTTTTCTTCAATACCTTCTCCATCGACTTCTCCTGCGACGAAAGTACTATCCATAATTTTTCATCGATTGTGTAGCTAATTAACAATATGCCACTCGTAAACAACTGTAATTCGCATTGCCGATATGTTTACATAACGTAAAATGAAAAGCTATTTCTAATTGGTTGCCGTCAAATCCCGTCATTCATAGCGCTGCTACCAGCATAACACGTCGGGCAGCTGCCCTGTTTATGTAAACTAAAATTTAACCAAAGATATGTCCCTGGACGTAGCTTTTATAAAATTTAACGATAAAATCTATTCTTTTAGCAATATTAGTCCAAAATTATTGCGTTGGAGACGAATCATGAACGTATATTTTCGTGTTTGCATCAATCAATAGCATCAAGCTTTTCAAGTCCACGCTTATTCCAATAGAGGCGGCACATACGTTTTTGTTTCTTCGAAGGTTTACCACTTCTTCCACCAGAGCCGTTGCAAACGAACTGTCGTTACATAACCTTTTTTTTTTTTTTTTTTTTTTTTTTTTTTTTTTTTTTTTTTTTTTTTTTTTTTTGTGATTCCATCCTCTGCTCTCAACCAATAGGGTTATTACATTATGTTCCAACTAGTCACATGTTCTTAATCGTATTGCACGGAATGGCAATTAAATCTCAATGTAGACAAGTGTAATGTGCTGCGAATACACAGAAAGAAAGATACTTTATCATTTAGCTACACTATAGCAGGACAGCAACTGGAAGCAGTTAATTCCATAAAGTATCTGGGAGTAGTCATTAGGAGGGATTTAAAATGGAACGACCATATAAAATCAATTGTCGGTAAAGCAGATGCCAGACTTAGATTCATTGGAAGAATCCTTAGGAAATGCCGCCCGAAAACAAAGGAAGTAGGTTACAGTACACTTGTTCGCCCACAGTGTGAATACTGTTCACCGGTGTGGGATCCGTACCAGATGGGATTGATAGAGGAGGTAGAGAATATCCAACGGAGAGCAGCGCGCTTCGTTACAGGATCATTTGGTAATCGTGAAAGCGTTACGGAGATGATCGATAAACTCCAGTGCAAGACTTTGCAGGAGAGACGGTCTGTCGCTCGGTACGGGCTTTTGTCGAGGATTCGAGAACATACCTTTACCGAGGAGTCTAGCAGTATATTGCTCCCTCCTACGTATATCTCGCGAAGAGACCGTGAGGATAAAATCAGAGAGATTAGAGCCCACACAGAGCAATACGTGACTGGAATAGGAGGGAAAATCGATAGTGGTACTCAAGGTACCCTCCGCCACACACCGTCAGGTGGCTTGCGGAGTATGGTTGTAGATGTAGATATAATCCGTATTTTAGAGAATATCGTCAAAAGTAATTAATCAGGTATGTAAGTGTAGCCATACGTCTAACTCATGAAAACGACATGTTGTATACCATAACCAATTCAAAATTCAAATGTTCAAATGTTTGTTAAGCTTATGGGACTTAACTACGGGGTCATCAGTCCCTAAACTTACAAACTATTTATCAACTACCTTATACTAAGGACGGCACAAATATCCATGCCTGAGGGGGGATTCGAACCCCCGACCGTAGTGGCCGGGTAGACCGTGACTGGAGCGCCTCAGTCCCCTCGTCCACCGCGGCCGGCCTAACCAATTCCTTAACGTAATTTTATGTTTGGAAGGAGAGACTAATACGTAACATTTATCTGATTACACCTTTTTAATAATTCCGTGCAAAGAACGGCGTTCTAAAATGTTATTTAAATTACGAACAATTAATAAATTTTCAAAAAATCTGGTGCATTTTTACTTGAAAATGCAGTCTTTTTGAATAACATTTAGCGACTTTTGGCAGGATCGAATTGGCAACCATGATGGCGATAGATCTGGATATTCGTACTTCACGAGTCATTCGGCCAAGAAACTAGACAGGGTGTACGCGTCACGAGGGCTTCGAGAGGCAACGATCGACGCGGAGGTGTGGCCCACGGCCTTTACAGATCACCAAGCTTACATTTGTAAGACCTCTATTCCAAGATAAAAGACTTGGCGAAGCAGGGGCCCCTGAAAACTCAACGTCAGTCACCTACAAGATGAGAACTATTACCAGGAAGTAGAAGGCACATAGCGACACTGCCAACGACGTCAAGGAGCATACGATTCTACTCTTTGCCAAACCAGCTTTACGGAGAACATTTATACCATACGGAAAAGACAAGTGGTATTGGAAAAAGGCTACTTCCGTATTTTATTTCACGGAACTACGCGAGATAGCAAAGCAACAACCATATCCCGAACGACAACGAGCAGTCCAACATATCAAGGTACAACTGCTGCGTCTTATGCCGGTGAAAATGGAAGGAGTTATGGTTCGTGCGAGAATTCATATATCAGCACATTACCCATCGGGAAATCCAGTTGATAGCTATATGAGAGAGACTGGGAGCTTGAATCGTATATTGCGTAACCACAAACATAGGAATTTGAGAAATTGTTTTTAGTAAATTTTAAAGTGTAATGAACAGTTTACATCATGACTCAACGTGATTCACAAGATTGGAAATATTATTATGAAAAAAGAGTAAGAGTCTGGTAGAGGAGTTACTAGATTTCCACCAAACAAGGAAATAGAATTGGAAATTAAAAAGAAGCTTTTCAGGGAAGAGACTAAAGGCAAAGCTGACGCCATGATAAAACGGCACAACAATAGTTTCATTGTAGTGAAGGTTCGGATCGGGCACTTGATCCTCGCTAAAGCTTATGAAATTAACCATCAAGTTTCAAAATTCATGTTTGTGTACAAAAGACCTTTCCTAGTAGAAGGCATACCAAACGCAAACGCCTATTAGCTAGTCTACCGAAAGTCTGGTAACCCACTGGGAAACCGTAACGTAGTAGATCTCAAATCCTATTACCAAAGAAATGAATAGGAAATATATGTGACTCAAAGTTTATATAACAAATATGAGACATTATTTGAAACTGCTTAAAGTGACGGTAAGTGTTGTAGTGTAGTAATACATACATACAATAATGTATGTAATGAAATATGTACAGTATATATGCAATATGTTAACAGTGGTTGCGTCAGAAAGATATAAATGCACATGTAATTAAATGTCTAGTGAAATCCAAATGCGATATGTAATGGCCGGCCGCGGTGGCCGAGGGTAATGAGGCGCTCCAGTCACGGTCCGCCCGGCCACTACGGTCGGGGGTTCGAATCCCCCCTCGGGCATCGATATTTGTGCCGTCCTTAGTTGTAAGTAGTTCATAAGTAGTTTGTAAGTTTAGGGACTGATGACCCCGTAGTTAAGTCCCATAGACTCTACAAACATTTGAACATTTGATATGTAATGGACTGCCATACAATAAATTAGCAGGCAGACTTACAAATGCAAATAACCGTTTGAGGGCAGCGAAAAAAATTGTAATAAATGTTGAAGGTTCGTAGAAGAGACTGCCGGTTTATGTAAAAGATCAATGGCAGCAACATGTGTGGAAGTGTATTTCGTAGTATAATGTACAAAAGTGTAGTATAGTGAATTTTCAGCTTGTTTACAGTTTATGCAATTGGTGAACCTATTAATGTATATTCAATCCTATAACACTACTTAGAAAATATTAAGGACATTCTATATTGATTAAAAACTAGATATATGTTAACATACATTAAATTACAAAATGTAATCAAACTTATCTCTCTTCAGCATCTGTTTAATATTAGTGTTTGGTGTTTACATAAAATTGGATCAGGGTGAAATTTTCAAAAACAAGAGCGTATGTAACACCACTACTGATAATGCCATAATTTTCCTTCTGAACTTCTTTGTATATTTCCGCATATTTATGAATAATGAATAAATGATTTTCTCTTTGTAAAATATCGATTTTGTATAGCCGCGCGGGAGTAGCCGAGCGTTCTGGAATGCCACGTTACGGATCGCGCGGCCTCCCGCGTTGGGGGTTCGAATCCTCCCTCGGGCATGGATGTGTGTGTCGTCCTTAGATTAGTTTAACTTAGGTTAAGTAGTTTTTAAGTCTAGGGACTTTTGACCAAAGTAGTTTGGTCCCATAAGAATTACAAACATTTCAACATTTTGATTGTGTATACCATGACTTTGCATAGGTGTGTAGAAAATTTCTGTATTACTTTGTAAATAAATATTGACGGAAACATTAATGTATGTATGTATCATGGAAAGGTACTGTGAATTGTTTGTTATTTTCAATATTTTTATGCTGGCCCTTACGTAGGAAATACGTTAAGATTGGTGCAATATAAAAGTAAGAGTAAATTCCCTTTGATAGGAAACGAAATTAGTCATGTGGAATGACGTGGAGCGTTTTGGCGCCTATACGTGAAAGAGAAAAGTTATGTACCCAGTGGCAAAGAGAGTTGAGTTCTGCCAGTAGCAGAGGCAACATCCAACGCCGAGTGGAGGGGTCCTGATCCCAATAAATTGTTATTAAGCCTCGAATGCCGTAAATTGCATTGTGTCCAGAGTGGCATTTACAGAAGGGCACTCAATAATGCAATAACACGAAGCCAAAGGGAATGGTTTGGGCCTTGCATTAAGAACCAAAGCGGGTGCACTTGTGCCTATTACTGCATCATTACGCAACAACTGGATGTGTTCGCCGACGCCGAAATAAGGCTATGATTTCAGTTTTGAAAAAGCGTACGGACCAGAATGTTTTATGTTTCATGACTGAATAATTACGTATATTGTGTAAATTGGTCCTATGACTGAATTACCCATATCACTAATCAAAATGGGTTCCTGAACTCAAATGTTCAAATGTTTGTAAATATATCGGACCAAACTGCGTGGTCATCTGTCCGTAGCTTACAAACTACTTAACTTAAAGTAAACTAACCTAAGGACAACACACACACACCCATGCCCCAGGGAGGACTCGAACCTCCAACGGCGAGCGACCGCGCGCTCCTCAGAGAGGCGCCTTAGGCCGCTGTTCCTGAACTAAGTGTGAAAATTTCCAAGTATCTTAACTTCAACATTTATGCAAGCTTAGAGGACTGAACTTTAATGTTAAAACAAATAAATACTTGAGAATACTAAATTTGTTGGAGGGACAGAAAAATCATAGGAAAGAATTATGTTATTTGTATTTTGCACCAGTTTACGCCAATATTCTGTACATTTTGTTTCCTGACTTTATTGTGAGAGTGGACTTTTTCTCGGTCTTAGAGTGGAGATTTACTAACGAATCTTTGATGGATTTTTGTACGACGAATCCTGTACCAAAGATATATCGGTTTGAATTGGGAATTTTAGTGGCGGGTTTTCCTTTGAAAATTGTATAGTTTTCCGAGTCGAAATGATTTTCGTCTCCGAATCGTGTTTCCTGTATAGCACAAATTTTATGTCAAATTTATCAGAGGTGTCCGTGAGGTTTTTGAGTTTACCCACTTTCTGCAGTGTGTTTGTGTTAAGTGAGCCGATGTATACTTTTCACTTTTTTTCCCAGGTTTTTGAGAAGATCCAATTCTTCTCTTCATGACAGGCCTGATCCTCCGGAACCCTATATCAGGTCCATTTCTCAGTTTCTTAACCGAAAACGGGGGTAGCAGATTCTTTTCCTTATGTGCTGCCATGATTTTGAAATGGGTTTTGTGGTGAGTTGCTAAGGGGACACAGGCTTACGACTGCAGTTTTGAAGTCCAGAAGAAAGAAGCAGCCGCGCAGACTCAGCGAACAGACACTGACCAGAGTATCGGTGAATCTCACACAGACCTGTCTTGATTTTTGTGCTAGTTTTTGTCCGCCCTGAGTGTTTCATTTCCCCCGTACAAGCCATATCTCTGAGGCTTTGCTCTATCCGCAATCTGGGGAGGCACTCGATAATTTTTGGGTCAAATCAATGCGGAATTGGCATTCGGCAAGTAATTTGTTTCCCTGTACTGTTGGTTAATGGTTAGGTGACAGGAACTTCGAGACTTGGATGTCCACAACTTCAAAAATGATTTTCGGTTACTGTTTGGGCTGTAATTATTTACAGTCATGTACTGTGACCTTACATTCTTTCTCGCCGTCTACCCTGCATTTCCAGAACAAGTACTTACTGTTTTCTCGAAGACGCGCCCCTATAGACCAGAAGATGTATGTGGTTCGAGCATAATGGAGCCATTGACCAATTTCACAAATCGAGTGAGCTGTTTTACAGCCAATACCGTGGATGTTGGTTTGTACGAAATTGTCGTGGTCACTAGCCTTCAACATGCCCAGATCTCATTAACATGATTTTTTATGTTTGCAGCCATCTGCATGCTGTGTATAAGAGTCGTGTAAACTCGTTGGAGTAACTCGTAGACGGAATTGATGTTGCTGCAGGAAAGTCCGAGAACAAGCCGATCAGACATTACTCCATGTCCACCGTTCCGTAATTCGATGCCTCGAGTTATAACATCATTTCAATGGCACACACTTAAAATATTAACGGAGATACTCGTAAAACAACGTACATTGAAGTTTCCTCCAAGGCTAATGGAATACACATTGGTGTTGTTCAGAGCACTAAATATGATGTCCGTATACTCAAAATTATTTCCTACACTCAAAATATAAATCCGTAAAACTCTGTATTTATTTTTGAAACACGCGGTATTCTAAGAAAAACACTATTTGTAAATGTGACATTTTGACTGTAATTGAGAGTATTATAATTTTAATGAATCAGCATGGAATATTCCAAACCAAATTCATACAATGAAGTTTTACTGATTAAGAAAACAGAACCATAACTAAAGACAATACATACGTGGTTGATTTACTGTGTTTAATATAGGAAATTTGAATAATTCACAAGTAAATAGAAAGACGTTTTCTGCCGCATAAATATAAGGAAAACTTAATGGGATTAAAGTACTGTATCTTTTATGTCTTCTACTGTAAGAGGAATATAGGTCTCCCAGGATTCTTTATGCTAAATCTGCGAAATATTTCTGTTTGTTACACAGCATAACATGGTAGGAGATCAAATTATACCAGCATCATCTCTACAAGCGAAAGAGGAATACTGTCCGAAAATTAACATCCGCAGGGAAATGGCAGTGCGGTCTGGGGTGTCACCTCTGAGATTGCGCGACTGCTCCCGTCGGAGGTTTGAGTCCTCCCTCGGGCATGTGTGTGTGTGTGTGTGTGTGTGTGTGTGTGTGTGTGTGTGTGTGTGCGTGTTTGTGTGTGTGTGTGTGTGTGTGTGTGTGTTGTCCTTAGTATAAGTCAGTTTACGTAGTTCATGAGTCTAGAGACAGATGACCACAGCAGTTAGATCCCATATCTTTACAAAAATTTCAATGTTAACAGACAGCTTTCGATCAATGAGACACTACATTACTGCTTTTTAATTGATCTCTGTCGTGTTCATCTAAAATAAGAAACTATATTAATTATGCACTGCTGTAAAACAAATTAATTGCACCATTAAGACAAACCATTTTTATACAGTAATGCAATTAGTTTCGTTGTACCAGTATGTTACGAATTATCGGCCTATAAACGGCTTGTTCTGTCTATGAGTTCAGTCAACATTCATAATGAAGTTACGTTGCTTGAAAGACTATCAAAGAAGTGTATTTCTGGGTAACCACTAGATGCGGTCAACACGTGCAACAATCTCGTTCGTTTCTCGTGATCTTAGCAGCAGCTAGGGTGAGGGTCGGAGAATAAATCGTAGCTCGAGCTGCCACTTTCACGAGGGAGCAAAATCGACGGGTTGTGGTAAAGGATAGTCTCTTACTGTAAGAGTTGCACACATGATACGAAGACGTTTGACGAATGCATCATATAAACATCACACAATTCATTTGGCTACCAACTGTCTAAAACAAAACTTTAATTTCCTGAAATCATACTCAATTAGTAAAGCGTATGACTCTTCAATGGAATAAAAATAATTTTCCTTATCGTGTTTAAATGGAATAAGTATAACTAAAAGATACATTACTCGTAAAATAAAATCAGGTTTTTAAATACATTAGAGCTTGAAGACAACATAACACCACGAAAAGAATGTTTTTAATAGTAACTTCAGAATACTAAACTGTGCATTACAGATTATTTACAGAGTTCTTTTTCTGTTTTATCGCCTGTTTATTCCTAAAATAGATATGCTGTCTTTGTTATATCACTTTAAAAAAATACACGACCTGTATTTATATACCACCGCTTTTCATTTAAACCAAGCCTATTTTGCTAAAATTTCCTTCACTTGTAACTGGTGTGAGACTATCAGAGACTGTGTACGACATATAAAGGCATTAGTTCTGCCGGCCGCGGTGGCCGAGGGAATAGTCTCGTCGCGGCTACGGCGGTGTGCGGACCTCCGGCGGAGCAGCGGGCCGTGGCGAGTTTGTTTACGTCTGCGCGGTAAGTCGCGTGCATACAGCGTCGTCCTAGCTGTAGAGGAAACCACGAGAATCAGACCAAGAGAATAGATACCCTGAAGTTCACCTTTGACGCGACTCTCCCCATACCGAGCTCTTTCGAAGTAGAAAACTGGTTAGAAGAAATCGCTAAGATATCTGCCGATGAAGTAATTGGAATTAACTTATCTATCGTCACTAGTGTTGTTTTCCTTAAAGTTATCAATTCCGATGTATGTGATCGAGCAGTCGCAAGCAGTGGAGGGGCCTTGAAATTTAAATACAGGAACGGTGCTGTCAGTGAGGTGACTGTCACACATGCAGGACTTGGCATCCGGACAGTGCGTGTATTTGAACTGCCCTTCGAAACAACAGCGGAACAAATTAATACTGTCCTTGCATCATATGGCAGGGTGTTGAGCAATTTTGCGGAAAAGTTCTCTCCGAGCCATAAATTCTCTGTGTTAAGCGGTGTGCGACAGGTTAAGATCGACCTCTCAAAACATATCCCCTCTTACATAACTGTAGGCGGGCACCGTGGTATTGTTATATACGACGGACAGTCGAGAACTTGCGCTGGCTGCGGCGCGACAGGCCACGTCAGAGCGCAGTGTTTACAACGCCGCGTGGCGCAGATACCAGCCGGGGAGGCCGCAAGTCCCTCCGTGACAACGGCGCTGCCCCTGACTTAAGGCTAGTCTACACGTCAACACCCGGTTGCGACACTCGTTTCATGAAATGAGTTGCGCGCAACTGGTTTCGTGTATGTCTGTAGACACGGCGCCAATACTATACACTTCAGTTTCGTTGTTTTGTGAGTGCCGTAGTCGCCGTAGACTAAAAGTTTTGGTAGCTGTAAAAGTTGTGGCGGAACTATTGCTTCTCTGTGTGACGTCGCTGTATAAGACTAAACATAAAAAAAAACTAAGAAACGTGTTTGGGTTTGTGACTGGATTAAAAAAAAAAAAAGACGCCAGATCAGTTGCTGAAGAAAATTGTGATCGAAGACCCCAGAAGTTATTTTAATCAACCCAGAATGTAACCAGAGCAGTTTACGTTCCTTTTAAACTGAGTTAGTAATGCAATAAAGAAACAAGATACTGTTATGCGTGAAGCATTGTCACCAGAACTGAAATTACAAATTGCATTACGTTTCTTGTCAAATAGATATCTCTACAATACATGCACCGTGTTCTCAAATCCGTAATTGCCATAGTTCGTTTTTATAGGTATTTCGAATTGAATTTAATTTAGTCTGCAGTTCACTAATCGTCAACCCATCAATATTTAATTCACGAATAGTTGATTCAAGAGCACTAACAAGCCGCTGCTTATTCCTGAAATTTCCATCGTTAAAATGGCACGAACACCTTTGCACTGCATATATGTTCAAAAACCGTATTATTTCTTCCTTTTGTTCTGTATTGGTCATCACCTAACCTAAAAACACGCGCAATCAGTTTCGCCAAAGTTGGAAGGTGCCGAAACTGTTTAGTTTCGCCAACGAGTTGCGCGAACGCCTGCCGCGCATGCGCACTGGCCAGTAACACAGTTTCATGAAACCTAGTGTCGTCGTGTAAACTAGCCTTTATACTCGTCGGCGCTGGCTGCAGTGCAAACCGCGACTCCACCTTTATATGTCCCGCCATCAGACGGCAATGACAAACGTGCTGCTGCGCTGACAGTCACCGAACGCGTACCTGCAAGTTCAAACGTTGATGTCCTTTCAACTGCCGAGATTCACTCAGACACACATATGGAAATGAGTGATGATGCAGGACCGAATGAACCAGACCGCGAACAAACAGGTTTCACTGAAGCCCTCCATGTACCTGGGCCTAATGAAGTACGGGATTTGACGCATCTTGGATCTATTGATGAGAACGAGTCGACGGAACAACGGACTTCTGATACTGATGGTTCGGAGTCATCAAAGGGGTCGACCTCGACAAAGAAGACTAAGAAACGGAGACGAGCCCCACCAGGGCGCCAATTAAGTCGCCCCATTACTGAGGGAAAAAGTAAAGAAGATTATAAGCAAGATCCGTCATGAAAATTCTGTGACTGCAGATGTGAGTCAACCGGTCTCTGCAGCAATAGATGTCGAGATGTCTGCCTCTTCTGAATTGATTGCGCATCAAGGATCGAATGATGGAACAGCGTCTTTCCCGGTTACACAACTAGCACTGACGCCATCTGCAGAAATAAAACAAGCAGAGGCTTTGCTTCAGTCAACATGTTCCAAATCCTGGGCTGAGGAAATGGAAGAAACAGAGGAGAACGCCGACACGGCCGCGGTCCAGAAACTAGGGACGGAATCCTCAACCATCTCGACGGAGCAGACAACTACAAAATATAGCACGATGGTCACCTCGACTGAAGCCCAACCGCCTTCTATTCCCGGCCACCCTAACAGGACAAATTAACTGCTGGAAAGCCTTAAACCCATGAATCAGTCGCAAGCTTATAAAATAGCCACTCTTAACATAAACAAGATCCGATCAGGGTTGCGACTGTCCATGTTACAGGATCTCTTACGTGCTGCCGACATTGATATCATCTTGCTTCAGGAAGTGAATGCCATAGAACTTGAACGAATTGCCGGATATATGGCTATCACCAATCCGGAAAGTGGAGCGGATCTCGGAACAGCTGTTTTGGCAAAAGAAGGCATCATAATGACTGATGAGGAAAAGTTACCCAATAGCAGGGGAATTGCAATCACGGTTCACCGCACTCACATAATTAATGTGTATGCGCCATCCGGCAGCAGAAATTGGCGAGGCAGGGCAGAATTCTTTACCAGTGAAATTGTACAGCTTTTTGGAAGGAATTATGATCATCTAATACTTGCAGGTGGCTTTAACTGTGTGCTGCACCGTAAAGACCAGACGCCCAATTTCAACACATCGATGGAACTGAAACGTATTGTCAATGATCTGCGTTTAATTGACACTTGGGAACACCTGCACGGCATGTTACAAGGATTCACGTACATCACGAAACACTCTGCAAGTCGGCTGGACAGAATATAAGTTACCGAACAACTTACTTCCGCCGTCCTACATTCCGAAATTTGGCCAACAATTTTATCAGACCATGCCGCATATATATGTACAATTAACATGTGCGAACAAGGCACATACCGGGCCAGAGGCACGTGGAAACTAAATAACTCCATTCTCCATGATATAGAATGCCAGCGTGCATTTCATGACACATGGAGGGCATGTGAAAGTAAAGCAGCACAGTACAACTCAGTGACGGAATGGTGGCTCAAACATGCCAAACCAAGGATACGGAGAATGTTTCAAACTTATTCACGAGAAAAGTATTACTGGCAACAAAAGACTACTGAATTTTACTTCTCTTGCTTAAGAGAGTTATATAAATCGGACGCGACGATAATTGACAATTACGTACAAATAAAGCATATTAAAGCAAAACTTGTGAAACTTAAACGACAACAATGTGATGGGTACAAAGTCCGGTCTCGGTCCGATAACCTAATAGAGCAGGAAGAACCTTCTATGTTGCATGTAATACGTGAGAATAAGAGAGGCAAAAGAAAAATTATCACGCAACCCCAGTTACGTGACGGGACCAATCTCGTGCGGCAACAAGACATAAGAAATGCAATTCATACTCACCTGGAATCGCTGCTGGCAACGGGAAGCAACGACACAATAATGCAACAGGAGCTGTTACACAACCTTCAAGGGACATTAAGTAATGCACAAGCCGAGAACCGCGTGATGAGGAGGAACTGGAATATGCCATACAACGAAGCCCCAAAAACAAGCCCCAAAGCTCTGACGGTCTCACTGCGGAATTCTATAATACTTTTCGAGAACAACTGCAGCCAAAATTATTAGCTATGTACAATGAATTGTTGCAACCACATTTTAATCTGCCTCAAGAGCTGGTAGAAGGAATTGCAGTTTTCATCCCTAAACACCCAGGAAGCAGAAATATCGACGATTTTAGACCTCTGACGCTGCTAAACTGTGATTACAAAATCGTGGCACGAATCTTTGCCGGTAGACTGAAACTGATGCTGAATACAGTAATAGGCAGATACCAGACGTGCGTGGGTCTTGACAGAAAAATCCAGCACAACTTATGTGAATACAGAGACGTGATCGCCACAGCAGAGGCTTGTAAAATTCAGTGTGCCTTGGTATCACTTGATTTTGAAAAGGCATTTGATAGAGTGAACCACCAGTACCTCTTGAGCACCATGCGTGCTATGGGCTTTCCGCAGCGCTTCACAAACTTCATAAGTGAAATCCTTAGTAAAGGTGTAACAAGAGCATTAGTGAATGGACAGCTCACAAAAGAAATTAGAATAAAGAGCTCGGTGAGACAGGGCTGTTCTTTGTCAATGGCAATTTTTGCTATCGCCATTGAACCCCTGCTTGCTACACTAAATCAACGTCTACGAGGATCGACAATCAATTGAATCAAGATAGCCTGTAATGCTTACGCGGATGACGTTGGTTTCTTAATCACGGACGAGCAGGAATTAGGAGCAGCTCTCCAAATCGTTAACAAATACGAACTTGCCTCAGGGGCGAAGTTAAATGAAAGAAAGTGTGGTTTTATGAACATAGGATGTGGGGTTGCAGTACAGCACCATGGATACATAACTCCAGTCTCCAAACTGCAGTGCTTAGGCATCGAATACCGGAGTGACATAAGGCACACAATCGCAGTCAATTACAAGAAAGCTTCTCGCACGTTTGCGTGCATGCATACAGAGCCACAACATCAGAAAACTTGATGACGTACAAAAGGTTACCCTCGGAAACGTTTACATAACATCGAAGATCAATTATGTTGCACAAGTTTTACCGATGCCACACGAGACAATGAAACGAATTATGTCAGCTTTGGGTCACTTCGTCACTCGAGGGTACATCTTCAGAGTAAAATACGACACGCTCACATTGGCTATTTGGGATGGTGGATTAAATCTTACGCATGTTGCAAATGAGGCACGGGCGCTGTACCTGTGTAATACATACAAGATATGGAAGAACTCACCAAACAGTTTAACAGCCCACCTGTTAAACGAGATCACGCCTACCAGTCTGCAGCCTCCAATCAACGTCCGACATATTCCGAGCGCTATGTCGCATTTTCAAACCTTTTTAGTCGAGTTGAGCTACTTGCAGCTAAACATGCCAGATGATAAGCTCATGACGGCGCAAAAAGTTTATAAGAAGTTGATGGAAAACAAGAACCGGAACGTCATTGAACAAAAATATCCCAATCACAGATGGCCAATAATCTGGAAGAACATCCACTGCCGTGATTTAACAACTGAGGTCAGAGCCTCCTGGTATCGTTTAGTGAACAGGAAAGTCCACACCAACTTCAAGCTATATTCCATACATTTGGTGGACTCACCACTGTGTCCAACGTGCAGCTTAATGGACAGCGACGAACATCTTTTTGTGTGCTCTAAGGTCGAAGACGTCTGGAATTATATTCGTAAAAAGCTTGCAACCATCACAAGAGCATCGGTTCTTCGTATTACACCTGACGATTTCTTGTACTCAGATACTGTTCTGTACCCTAAAACGAAACGGAACTCAGTTAACTGGCTGAAAGGACACTTCGTCCACTATTTAATGTCAAGCACGACTAAAAGTGAAGAGGACTGCTCCATGTATATAGTTCGGCAACTTCGCCAGTTATTACGAAAACAAAATTACAATCGAAACTATGCGAACTTTTTAGAAGCAGTTTTCAGAGAAGAATGTAGGAATTACTGAGAATCACGGACATTTAAAAATATGGAACACGAAGATAGAATGTAATTTGAAGCTCTTCTAATAAGAGCATTTTTTTACCCCTTTATTTCCTGTTATGTCACAATTTTTTGTTCAATAAGTTCTACATTTAAATGGCGAGAGGCCGGCTTTCCGTTAATCATCTACTAAGCATCCCCCTTATGGATTAATGTATATCGTCATAAAAATACAAAACCTGGCAGCTCACGTTTCACGAGTTAAGAGAAGATAAATAAAGAGAAGAGGCAAAGAAGTCAACAGAATTGCAAAGAAACGATAGAAACAAAACGGTAACATTAATTATTCGAGAAGACGAACTCGGAAGCGTTCGGAGAGCCAGGAAAAAAAGTGTCTTTGCCGGAGGCACGGAAGTTTTATTTTGTTATCTATGGAGGAAGATTTTGCTTTCTTCGTGGAAGTGATCCACTACCTTCACCTGCAGAAGAAGAAATTATTTTACCCAAAGGCCGATGAAGCCGACGCCCATGAAGGCGAATTTGGTGAGCGGAAGGACGGGTTGTAGGGGAGGAAGGAGACCAAAAAAAAAAAGGGGACTGAGGCGCTCCAGTCACGGTCTGCACACGGCCACTACGGTCGGGGGTTAGAATCCCCCCTCGGGCATGGATATTTGTGCCGTCCTTAGTCTTAGCTAGTTCATAAGTAGTTTGTAAGCTTGGGGAATGATGACACCGTAGTTAAGTCCCATAAGTTCTACAAACATTTAAACATTTTTGAACATTAGTTCTGATTGGAAATGAGGAGAGACTATGAATTACGCGTATAAAGAAGATAGTGCAACCATAGTGAATGGTTTTGGACATCTGTGTTGGAGAAGGCGAATTATGAAGATTGTTAACTTTTGCCAAATTATTTACTTTGAGGATGAAAGAAAATACTAACTATTAAAAAAATGAAGCGGTGACATCCAAATTTATCTTTGTGCATACAAACAGTATACATACTATATGACCTCAGCACAAGCCAATCACATTCCTTGCCGAAGTTTTGGCCCACTTTAGGTTACGGTAGTAACACTAAAAGTGGGCCTTTGCGATCGTCTTTTGACAGCTCGAAATTTAAACGAAAATAACGGCTAAACCATTCATCTGAAACGAAAATTGAATAACCGAATTTGTAAAGGAGAAAATTCTCTACAACTTTGCTCTGTTATATTTTTTCACATATTGTATCGTTTCAGAGATATTTGGAAAAATAACGGCGATTTTGGGCTGTCTGTCTGTCCGTCTGTCTGTCTGTCCGTAACGTGTTCCCTGTTTTTAAGACGAACCGTTCAAGCGATCAGCAACAAATTTTACAGACATAATTGTACGCCGCCAGAGACCAGAACCTCCCTTTTTCAATTTTTTCGGATAAAAAATACGGTAGTAATACCAAAAAAAGCCGTTTGTAACATAATTGTAATTGCAAACGAACCGTTCTCTGACACGAAAATTGAATAACCCAATTGGTAGAGAGGAAAATTCTCTAAAACTTCGCTCTGTTATGTTTTTTTCGTATCTTGCATCGTTGCAGAGATATTTGCAAAATGAAAGGCGATTTGATGTCTGTCTGGCTGTAATGTGTTCCCACTTTTTAGGTCGAACCGTTCAACCTATCGGCAACAAATTATACAGACATAATTGTTGGCTACCAGAGACCAGAACCTCGCTTTTTGAAATATTTCGGACAAGAAATACGTTAATAATACCAAACAAAGCCGTTTGTAATGTAATTTTAATTGCAAATAAACCGTTCCTCTGACCCAAAAATTGAATAAACGTATCTGTAGAGGAGAAAATTCTCTACAACTTTGTTCGCTTATGTTTTTTTCATATCTCGTATCGTTTGAGAGATATTTGCAAAAATAACCGAGTTTTGACACCTTCCATTGAATTAACGAAAACCAGCCGTTCGCAGATGTCACGAGACATTCCTCGCCCAGAACTCTTGTTGGCATACGCCATCTTGCGTTGCGTATTTGATGATTTTCTTATTGTAACTTACACGTTCTTATTTCAAAGCAATGGCGCACTGAAGAATTAACAAAAACGTGTCGTTCTTCGTACGATAAATGATAATCTAGTATCTACAAATGCCATATTATTTAACAGCGGCCATCAATAGTACGAGATTAAGGAACGCAACTTCCAACTGTTACCTGTAGCTTAGTGGGTGCCGGGCGCCGTGGCTCAGCGCGCCCTGTCAGGGGGCTGAACGCTCTCTGTAATAAAAAAGCTGAGCCAATCATTCAACGAACAACCACGAACAAACTGAAAAAAAAGTGGGCAATGCGTTGGACTGTGACTTTGACGGTCAGTGGTTCGAAACCCGCCACTATCTAATTTTTTTTCCTATAAGGGTTTCAGACACTCTCATTAATTAATTTTTTATTATTTAGATTATTATTTTGGTCCAAAATGTTTGCAAAAACTTATAAAACTACAAATCTAAAGTGGGCCGTAAAACACGTCAGTGCGATGTTTTACAACAAAATATGTCAATCATGAAGGTGTGCCGATGCAGCAGACAAATTTATTTGTATTTCGAAAGTTAACTTTGACCCATATAAGACAGCTGCTATTGTCTCGCTGTGGACTGAACATTTGATGCTGCAATACTCCTCTCATAGTCAGCTTCTGCGAAAGGGACAACTCAGGTCAGCAAATCTGTGTAACTACATAGAGGAGTCATCATTATGGCACACCAGTAACTATTAACTGGGGACATAACGTTCCATAGTTCAACTCGTATAAACGTAAGGGACAGTAAGGTAACAGACTCCGAAAACATTGTTTAAATTTAAGAAAAAAAAGATTATATAAACATTTGAAGTGATTCTGTAACATACTTGAAATCATTTTCAGCAACTTCGGACTGCATCAGTAATTCAAGTTCAATGTCTAATTCAGAAATTTTAATAACCTCTCGTAAGTGAAAGTGTTGCACACGGAGCAACGTTTACCGAGGATCATATGAAGTTTCTTGATCAGTGAATCACATAACAAAAGCCGTGTTAGAGAACACCGCAACTAGTTTCAGGTATTTTCTATTATTTTTGTTGTTGTGAAACAGGGTTTGTAAATATTATCAGTTCTGCGTATTTAAGTGTTGTACAATATACGTTTGCTCTGTGGGAGATATTGTTAATGCTTCCGTTATGAGGTTATGTAATGAGTAAAATTCTGTACGTTTATAAAAGAAATTAGCTAGCCGTCTAGGGAGTTAAGCCATAAATCATCTCTCGTGCACTGAGCTGAACCATTAAACGTGGAGTCTTCTGCCATGGAACACGTTATCTTAGAAAATTAACTGAATTCTTTTAATGCCTTTACATTTCCCGAAAGAAAACTTGTATTATTAATAGTCTCTTCTGTATCCATCCGACTCCGAAAACCTGCAACTAGTTTTTGATATTTCTTTTCCTCAATTAAATTTCACGTACTGATTGTTAGTGTGCAACAGATAATTCATAGACAATTAAATTCTGTACGGACACAATATTCTCGATTAAAAAAGTTTTAATACGGAAAGAATATTTCTTCCTAGGCAGAAAATAAAGTTGTGCCTTGGATCCATTTACCACAAGTGGGTGTACCTTACTTTTCCACACCTAAAGTAAGTATTATGAGTGTTACCGATCCAACACAGAGGAAGTAATTATATTAAAGTAGTTACTGGGCTTGCTAGAACGAAAGTCTGAAAGGTTTTCCAAGGTAAAACACTCTCATCGGCTCTTAGAACGACTAAGACTCTTCCTAATGCAGTAAACTTTAAATTTACAACATGATTCTGAGCATGATTCCAAAATGCGTGAAGTACTTGTCCAACTTGTGTTATTATTAATAACAAAAACATCCGAACCTCTTAGTACTATCATCACTTTTAACAACCGTCAACTTCAAGAGAAAATTCGCCGCGGTGGAGTGGACGAGCTTTCCAAGGCGCATTGCTGCGGAGCGCGTTTTCGTCGTCGGAGGTTCGAGTCCTCCCTCGGGCACGGGTATATTTCTTGTCCTTAATTACGTTGGTTTAAGTAGTTTGTAAGGCTAGAGACTGATAACAAGAGTAGTAAAGCCCCATAGATTTACACACATCTGAACATTTGAAGAGTGAATTCAACAATTATTGGAAGAGAAAGAAGTATAAGGCTTGCTTGAATTGTGTGACCCTTAGAAATTAGCTGCTATGCTTAGGTCCATATTTGTAACAACGTTACGTGCATGACTATAGGTGGAAATCGGGGAAGTATCATTTGTACTGAGGTGCATAACCTAATAATAACTGCTACTGACAGTTCGTAGTTTTAAGTTTAGTCTAGTTTCCATTAATTTATAAAATGAAAAATGTAATCTCGTCATATAATATTCGTGACTTATTACACTTTAAGTAATACGTGCAAAACGTCTTTATGTATAATTGCTATGAGTATTGTCTATTTGTATCTACGACAGTCAGTAACTGTCACTGAGAATGTATAGTCGCCGACGAAATGACCGCTCGCATGGGTGAACGTAGCGAAGCTGAGATGGAACATTCGTTCGGGGAAAACCAAAGTTGCCTTGGCCCTTCTTCTATTTTCCACACTGCAAATTACACATAGGTGTAAAACGATGTAATCATTAAAGATAATGATAATGATGAGCGTTTATTAGTGTAATAACGTGAGTGCATCGTGTGCTCCATCGACCGGCTGACTCATTAAACCTGTTCTCTTTGCGCCTTAATGGCGCGGTCTGCCGCACCTGCACCGCACCGACAATAATTATAAATACACCTCTCCAAATTGCTCGCTTATGGCCACGAATTGAGTTAAATCATCCTTCACAATTATAAGCCATACAGATGAAGTAAAAGCCTACTTCTTTCACGTCAGAATGATTACCCCCAGCCTCTAACACAGCAAATTACGCCTCCAAGAAAATCGTAAGCTACTTTTGGTCTGCTGATATATTTTTTTGTCCGAGAAGTAGATCAAGTGGCATATTTTATATGTTCCATACTTATGCATCAGTTCAATGACATATACTCAAGAACCTAGTTGCAAAGATTCCTCGGAAGTTGGTCTTTTACTTGAATCAGCCTATTAGGTACCGTATGAGCAACATTGGATTCAAATGTTCAAATGTTTGTAAAGTCTATGGGACTTAACTATGGGGTCATCAGTCCCTAAACTTACTAACTACTTATGAACTTCTTACGAACTAGGACGGCACAAATATCCATGCCCGAGGGGGGATTCGAACCCCCGACCGTAGTGGCCGTGCAGACCGTGACTGGAGCGCCTTAGTCTCCTAGGCCACCGCGGCCGGCAACAACATTGGATTACACGAGGTATACTGTTTCTAGGATAGAGATAGCTTTAACCTTTATTTGGCACATACAGAAGGCGCGTGTAGAGAATGTATTAATTTACTTAAATTAGACGTGTATGGCCATATGAAAAATTTTACAAGACACTAGTTTCTTCTTTGTTATAATTTTTCCGCGGTTTCAGATGTACAGTTTGTATGGGATAATTGGCCCTCTTTTTCAACTGTAAAAGTCTAATTAATACCAGACGCATTTAACTTTATTTTCAGTGGTCAACTATAACAACATATTTGGTTTACATTTTTGTAGGATTTTGTTGATTTTGATTATGAACTGTTCTCATGCTATGGCTTTGTATTATTCTAAATATTAAGATTTATTAAGATTACTCACGTTTTCTATGTTTCCTTCTTCACATGTTTCTGTTTTACTCACACTGACACCTATACTGTTACCATATTTTCAGCCGCGGCAGAATAGCCGTGCACACTAAGGCGCCCAGCTGCTGTGCGCGCGGCCGTTCACCATCGGGGGTTCGAGTCCTCCCTCGGGTGGGCATGGTTGTTTGTGTTGTCCTTAGCACAAGTTACTTTAAGTTAGTGTACGTACTTTGTAAGCGAAGGGTTTAATGATCTACATAGTTATGTCCCTTAGATTTACAAAGATTTACTAGTTTTTCATTATATTTTCTATCAATACTCGTTATAAATCAATAAATAAAATCACTCGATTTTTTTCAAGGTATAGCATCTTGCCTGCAAGTTAATTGCGCAAAGAAAGGTGCACGAATGTTACAGTATAAATACTTCAGTGTTGTTCCTATTAGTGTAAAAATTGTTGCACATTAAACATTTTCATGTGAAACGTCAAAAAACAAAAGTTCACTCCGACAGTTTACATGTTTTACATTCAAGTACCCGAGAAGACCAAGGCCACATTTTCCTTTTCACCCACAATCTGTCCTAGATAAGAATTCGCTAACAGTTTTGCATAAGAACACACCATTAACTCTTCGTTTTTCCTCTTTAAGCAGTTTTCTTGGTATAAGAACAAAATGGTGCCCAAAATCGAATGAAACTAGTACACTGATAAAATATGCTCGCAGTGCCTGCTAAAGAAACGGACTATCGAGGCACTTTTCGCAAAATACTATGAAATATGGTTGTACATATGAGCTTTTATGTTGGTTGCAAGCACCATTGCCCATCCGAGGACGGAACTTGAAACATGTTGAAGAAAACCGTGCGGAATTTCGATGTTACCTGAGAACAACGCCGCCACATAGAGGGTTAACGAGGGTACTTTCAAAAAATTTCTGTAAATCTATCGGACCAAACTGCGTGGTCATCAGTCCGTAGCTTACAAACTACTTAAACCTAGGTAAACTAACCTACGGACAAACACGCACACCCATGCCCCAGGGAGGACTCGAACCTCCACGGCGAGCAACCGCGCGCTCCGCAGCGAGGAGCTTTAGACCGCTCGGCTACGAGGGTACTTTACTTACCAATTACATATATTGAATTAAGTCCACATTATAAATTTTGAGAGTTAATCACAAAAAAATGTTCAAATGTTTGTACAGCTTATGGGACTTAACTACGGGGTCTACGAACTAGGACGGCACAAATATCCATGCCCGAGGGGGGATTCGAACCCCCGACCGTAGTGGCCGTGCAGACCGTGACTGGAGCGCCGTAGTCTCCTCGGCCACCGCGGCCGGCAGAGTTAATCACAGATAGGAGTTATGTTGATCAAATTCACGTCCTTATGAGGAAAATATAAAGTAGTACTTTCGTCAGTGTAAGAATAACTTTCATTTTACTATTAACGAAGTAACAGTTTGTTTACTTAAAACATTAGTTTTGTTTTATGTCTGATCAACACGCTTACGTATTCGTTATCTTACTTACCGTCAGATTTTATAGGATTTTAGTTTACTTCTCCTACGATAAAAAATCACTCAACATACAAACATGTGGCCAATTATCAAATTAAGTCAATATAAACTACAATTATCAGTGCGTAAGCATTGGTCACAGGTACACTACATAAATTTTACATCCGTTTGTATATTGTTAAGCTTGCAACACTTATAAAGATTGATGGCACGATGTCTGTACGTAAATACGATCAATTTTTTAATTTTCACGTAATCTTTTGACATCATTTGTAACATGTCAGGTAAGAGTTTTCATATACTTCGCATGGTGACAAGTCTGACTTTACTAAAAAAGTTTGTCCTTGAAACATTTCCAAATGGTGAAAAATAAAACATTGGTTCAGCAGTATTTTGTCTGTGATAATTGTGACATTCATAAACAAAATAATACAAGCAGCCCAGGAAAGGGTTCTCAGAACTGCCTGCGCTGTTTTCTGCAAATTTTTCGGGTGCCACTGAACAATGTCCGCAAAATGTACATGTCCCATGCCCTTCGTACCGGGTTTTATAGTTGGCTCTATCAAACGCAAATTCAAAAGTCGAATTCTGTTCGAATGATGAAGCTTAGTACGTCACCTGGCGCTGTCACGTTTTCTCAGTCTATGGCCGGGAGATGGTGGATGAGAATTTTGGGTGACGACAGTGGTTGCCAGTTCGTAATGTTTGTTGCCGGCCACGGTGGGCGAGGGGACTGAGGCGCACGAGTCACGGTCTGCACGGCCACTGCGGTCGGGGGTTCGAATCCCCCCTTGGGCATGGATATTTGTGCCGTCCGTAGTATTAGTTAAATCATAAGTAGTTTGTAAGTTTAGGGACTGATGACCCCGTAGTTAAGTCCCATAAGCTATTCAAACATTTGAATTGAATTTTGTAATGTTTGTTTGAGTGGTAGGTCTAGACATGCTCGTGCGGGTGCTATGGTCGTCAGCAATTCCCCCCTGTTTACACAAACATCTGAGAAAATCTGCCTCGGGGTTGTATGTGAAGCAAGTCGACATCTGGCGGAGTCCAGGACACTGGGCAGCAGTGCTGGCGACTGAGTGTTCGCGACAAACAACACTTGGAGTCCACCACACCAGCTGTTACTCAATGATTTGCGATTTTTGTTAGAAATGTTTTGAGCACTTAAGTGTACATAATCCTTTATTTCAGAGGGGAAAGTTAATTACCACGAAAATTTTAGTTATTTATAACTCTTTTCATTACACTGCATTAGCAGGTCCGAACAGTACTGGTTTAAATGACCATCCTTTCGTAAGTGGATGTTGATATGGTTGTTGATGGTTTTAGGGGACTAAACAGCTAGGTCATCAGTTCCTCGTACGTGGAGAGGGATGGGCAAGTTTGGGGTCCTTACTCTTACGGATTTAGTTTGTAAACTATGAGTTTGAGGACTGGGTGCAGGGCACAGCTGGGAATTTGTATCTGACGGGAGGCGTGCTTGTCCTTGCAGGTGCGATGATCACTGTGTTCCCAGTGGTGTAGTGGTCAGCGCAACTGCTTACAAAGTAGAAGACTAGGGTTCGAGCCCCGTTAGGTACACATTTTCAGATTTGCCCATTCGCAGTTAATGGCATATATTCTGTGAATATTGGGAATTGTCGAATGTACTAACTAAATTGAAATTGTACGGTATCTATTAATATGACATTAGTGGCAGTCTCCCCTAAACAAAACAAATACATGTGAATAAAATCGACATTCAAGATGATTTAAAGAATACCTTCTATTCAAGTCTATATATGGAAGGTGGTCTAGTTTTTATCTCAATAAATCACTTTGCGATGTCCAGCAAAATGCTACTGTAATTACTAATGTACTACTTAACTGAATATGTAATAGAAATAAGGAAATACTTCATTAACTAAATTAATACAGATACAGCTCCTTCAATATATGGTCAAGATAGTAACGTATTCACTACAGATAGTTCAAATTTCATGGTTTGTCTACTTTCAAATGTTCAAATGTTTATAAATCTATTGACTTAACTGCTAGGTTATTAGTGTCTAGCTTACAAACTACGTAAACTAAGTTAAACTAACCTAAGGACAATACACACACCAATGCCCCAAAGAGGACTCTAACCCTGTTGTTGTTAAGGTCTTCAGTCCGGAGACTGGTTTGATGCAGCTCTCCACCCTACTCTATCCTGAGCAAGCCTTTTCATCTCCTCATAAGAACGGCAATCCACATCCACTTGAATCTGCTTACTATACACGTCTCTTGGTCTCCCTCTGCGATTTTTACACCACACACTTCCCTCCAACGCTAAATTTACGATTCCTCGATGTCTAAGAATGTGTCCTACCAAGCGATCCCTTCTTTTAGTCAGGGTATGCCAAAGATTCCTTTTCTCACCAATTCTATTCAGTACCTCTTCATTAGTTATGCGATCTACCCACCTAATCTTCAGCATTCTTCTGTAGCACCACATTTCAAAAGCCTTTATTCTCTTCCTGTCCGCACTGCTTATCGTCCATGTTTCACTCCCGTACAAGGCAACACTCCACACAAATGCCTTCAGAAAAGACTTCCTTACCCTTAAATTAATATTCGATGTTAGCAAATTTCTCTTTTTCAAAAATGCCTTTCTTCCCATTGCCATTCTGTATTTTATATCCTCTGTACTGCGACCATCGCATGTTATTTTACTGCCCAAGTAACAAAACTCATCTACCACCTTCATTGTTTAGTTACCTAATCTAATTCCTTCAGCATCGCCTGGTTTTCTAAGACTGCATTCCATTATTTTTGTTTTGCTCTTGTTAATGTTCATTTTATACGCTCTCTTCAACACACTGTCCATTCCATTCAACTGCTCTTCCAAGTCCTTTACTGTCTCTGGCAGAATTACGATGTCATCAGCAAAACGCAATGTTTTTATTTCTTCCCCCTGTACTTTAATCCCTATTCCAAATATTTCCTTGCTTTCCTTCACCGCCTGCTCGATGTACAAATTGAATAACATCGGAGAAAGGCTACAACCCTGCCTTACTCCCTTCCCAACTGATGCTTCCCTTTCATGCCCTTCGAGTCTAATAACTGCGGTCTGGCTTTTGTACAAGTTGTAAATAACTGTCCTTTCCCTGTATTTTACCCCTGCTGACTTCAGAATTTGAAAGAGTGTATTCCAGTCAACATTGTCAAACGCTTTCTCCAAATCTACAGAAGCTAAAAATGTAGGTTTGCCTTTCCTTAATCTATGTTCTAAGATAAGACGTAAAGTGAGTATTGCCTCCCGGGTTCCTATGTTCCTCCTGAATCCAAACTGATCTTCCCCGAGGTCAGCTTCTACCAGGTTTTCCATTCTCCTGTAGATAATTCGTGTTAAAATTTTGCAACCATGACTTATCAAACTGATGGTTCTGTAATTTTCGCACCTGTCTGCGCCTGATTTCTTTGGAATGGGAATTATTACATTTTTCTTAAAGTCTGAGGGTATTTCGCCTGTCTCATACATCCTACACACCAGTTCAAATAGTCTTGTCATGGTTGGCTCTCCCAGAGACTTTAGTAGCTCTGAGGGTATGTCATCTACTCCTGGGGCCTTGTTCCGACATAGGTCTTTCAAGGCTCTGTCAAATTCATCTTTCAGTATAGTATCTCCTATTTCATCTTCATCTACTTCCTCTTCCCTTCCTACAACATCGTCTCTAAGTTCATTTCCTTTATAGAGCTTCTCTATGTACTCTTTCCACCTTTCAGCTTTCCCTTCTTTGCTGGGAACTCGTTTCCCATCTAAGTTCTTGATAATCGTAGAGTTGCTTTTCTTGTCTCCAAATGTCTCTCTTATTTTCCTGTAGGCGGTGTCGACTATTCCCCTTGTTATACATTCTTCTACAGATTTGCATTTGGCTTCTAGCCACTCCTGCTTAGCCATTTTGCACTTCCCGTCAAGCTCATTTTTTAGTCGTCTGTACTTCATTTTGCATTTACTGCATTTTTATATTTTCTCCTTTCGTCAATTAAATTTAGTATTTCCTGTGATATCCAAGGATTTTTTGTAGGTCTTGCCTTTCTACCTATTTTGTCCTCTGCTGCCTCCACTATTTCATCTCTCAATGCTACCCATTCCTCTTCTACTGTTTTATTTCCCCCTGTTTCTGTTCATTGTTGCCTAAATCTCCCTCTGAAATTCTCCAGAACTTCACTTCCCTTCAACTTATCTAAGTCCCATCTCCTTATTTTCCTACCTTTCTGCAGTTTTTTCAGCTTCAGCCTACAGTTCATGACTAACAAGTTATGGTCAGAGTCTATATCTGCCCCTGGGTATGTCTTGCAGTTTATAACCTGCTTCCGGAATCTATGTCTTACCATTATAAAATCTATCTGATACCTTCCGGTGTCTCCTGGTCTCTTCCACGTATACAACCTTCTTTTGTGACTCTTAAACCACGTGTTTGTTACGATTAAATCATGTTCCGTGCAAAATTCTACTCTTTCATTCCTCCTGCCCACTCCATATTCACCTACTATTTTTCCTTCTCTTCCGTTTCCTACTACCGAATTCCAGTCTCCCATCACAATTAAGTTTTCCTCTCCCTTAACTGTCTGAATAATTTCCTTTAGCTCCTCATATATTTCTTCGATTTCCTCATCATCGGCAGAGCTAGTTGGCATATAAACCTGTACTACTGTTGTTGGTGTTGGCTTCGTATCTATCTTGACAATGATAATGCGGTCACTGTGCTGGTCATAGTAGTTTACCCGCATTCCTATTTTCTTATTCATTATCAGCCCTACACCTGTGATACCTCCAACTGATTTTGTATTTATAATCCTGTACTCACCTGACCAGAAATCCTGTTCATCCTGCCACCGAACTTCACTAATCCCCACTATATCTAACTTCAACCTATCCATTTCCCTTTTAAAATTTTCTAATTTCCCTACCCGATTAAAGGATCTAACTTTCCACGCTCCGATCCGTAGAATGCCAGTATTGTCTTTCCTGATGACAACATCCTCCTGAGTAGTCCCCGCCCGGAGATCCGAATGGGGGACTATTTTACCTCCGGAATATTTTACCCGAGAGGATGCCATCATCATATTTCCATACAGTAGAGCTGCATGTCCTCGGGAAAAGTAACGGCTGTAGTTTCCCCTTGCTTTCAGCCGTTCGCAGTAGCTGTGTGGCAAAGCCACATTAGCTGATGTTACAAGGCCAGCTCAGTCAATCACCAGACTGTTGCCCTTGTAACTACTGAAAAGGCTGCTGCCCCTCTTCAGGAACCACACGTTCGTCTGGCCTCTCCACAGATACCCCTCCGCTGTGGTTGCACCTACGGTACGGCTATCTGCATCGTTGAGGCACGCAAGCCACCCCACCTCGGCAATGTCTGTGGTTCATGGGGGTGGACTCTAACCCTAGATAGCGAAAAGCCGCATGCACCGCAGCACGGCGCCTCAGTGCGCACGGCTGTTCCGCCGCGGCTTGTCCACTTTAACGCAGGAGAGTGCAAACAATCCGTATTGTTAAAACCTGGCAAATTTCCTTTCTTATAAGTTAGGAATGATTAATCATTCAGAATGTATTATCCGACAATACGGATATACTACCGTTGAGTGTGCACCACTTATAAGAAAGCTCCTAACATTTATTATGGTTACAAGTCATCGAAATAAGTTTCTCATCAACAGAGAACCACAAGATAAAGGACAATTCTTTCTGTGCATCTTTAATACGTATAAAATTTTGTCTATGGTGGCACTGCATCTGCAACTGCAAAACCGTGGTTTTATTTACAGTCATTCGACAAGACGTTAGAAAGTCGCTCTGGAAATTATTGGAAGATCCATGTATTCAAATGTTGATGGCTTCTGTTTATTGAGAGAAGCTTAGGAAAGAGAGCTTTACCTGCAAAGCATATCGCTTATTGAGCACTGGGGAAATCCGTTCTTTGGTACTGCTCTCCCCACGTTGTATGGAAGGAAGACATCAAAGGAATTCACAGGCGGGATACTATATTTGTCATAAATGGCTTGTATCAACATGGGAGCACAAGATAGATGATCCGTGAATTCAAATTGGGAAATCCTCTATTGATACAATTTTGAGAACGGGCAACTGCAAGTGGCAAACACCAGCTGCAATAACCGTTCAGTTATCGCCAACGTATATTTCTCGTACGGATCATAACGATAAGAGAAATTACTGATTTTATGGATGTATACAGAATGTTGTTCCCTCGCTTTTTACACAAGTGAAATGATTAGCAATCGTACAAGATTTCTTTCGCCATGCGCTATACGTTGAATATGGTGTTAGTATGTACCATTAGTTGTATGTTTAGAAGATAACCTCCCTCCTACCAAACCTCTATAAACGTTTCTCGGTTTAGCCACGGGTCCGTAGAAACCAGTAGTCTTAAGGGCGACGCACAGTACAACTCTACATAAATTCCCGCTAGGAACTGCAAAACTTATGTTAATTGTGTATTGGATTACCTTCATTAACTGTCATGTAGGATTTCCTTCTATCTGTTCCTGAAGATCTGTTGTGGTTGTCCCTGAAAGCAGTTCTTGTAAGGCAGTGAATCCGATTGAAGCTGCAGGCAGGTGATTTGTGTCTATAAAACGTGAGGTCTGCTAGCTGATGTATTTGACATACATTCAGTGATGCCATCACAGTGTATTTAATAGCACACACCGTAAAATAGAAAAATTTCTAAGAATCGAGGGTATACTTTAGGCGATCTTCCGGTTCGCAGGTGAATTGGCAGAAGTAGAGTTGTGAGGCTCAGACGATAGAGCGCTTGCCCGCGAAAGGAAAAGGTCACAGGTTCGAATCCCCGTTCCGGTACACAATTTTAACTGCCAGGAACTTTCAGTACAATTTCTGATTACAACCTATTACCAAATGGCCTGATTGGCGTGTCACTAAACTTACAAACTACTTATGAACTACCTTACACTAAAGACAACACAAAGATCCATGCCCCAGGGGCGATTCGAACCCCCGACGAGGAACGGCCTCGAGCATAAGAGCATAACGTCTCCATGTGCTTCGCCACTCCGCCGCGTGTAGTTAGTGGTAAGTGATCGGTAGCTGGATAATGTTCATTTGTTTTCAGATTTAACCGATTGATTGCACAGTAGGGTTCTCGTGCTATCTGAGTTTCAATGACAATTTGGCTCCTCCTAGTACTGGCTATGCCAAACTGGGCATCTAATAATTAATACACATTCAACAAAAGTTTTAGTTTGCGAGCCACAGTGTTGGTGGCATCCTGAAGTTCAGATCATTTCCATGGCTGACATACCCTCTCAAATCTCGGACTCGGTATTGCGGTATATTATCTCATTCTGTTAGATTCTTGCATGGGCAATAGCGTGTCACTCGCTGCTGCTGTATTCTGTACTGTTAATGACACGATTATTTCTGTTAGCAGCAGCATTAGAATGAAGTATAAATTTCATAATATAAAAAGCTGTGGATAGTAAGAAGAACCTCACTGTATGCAGAGAAATCTTGCAACACAGGCCAGAAAATGCAGAAAATCTCAGGTTACAGATTGACAGTTGAACTCACTTTCCTTCCCATTAAGTTATATTTATGCGTCAGTACAAACGAAATAACACATTTTCGACAAATGTAATTTTCCATTTTTCTCATATTTTACTCTCATAAACTCGTGTGCGGAATATTGACCTCTCCCTAAATTTACATATTATGTATGACATACAAATTGATCTGCCAATAAAAAAATTGTTGCTGCTAATTAAAAATACTGGTTGTGTCAAGTAACAGAAAAATTAAGCGTATCTCCGTATATTGTCATTGATCTGAATTAAAATAGGTTACGAAGCATTGGAGACGTTCTTTTTACCATGAAATTAGATGGAAAAGTCGTCTATGTTACTTGACTTAATCTGTACGTGAAGAGCATAAATTATGAGACAATTTTCGTAATTTGCATCCGCACACAGATGGCTGTTTATTCCTTATCCGACAATCACTTAGACGCACTTAATGTGCCTCTTTCCAGAGGCGGCATAATCTGAAGGGAGTAAACGTTTGATTTCGGCGACGGCTCAGTTTCCGCACAACTTGTGCAAAAGCGTCCCTTAATCGAGATCTCGGCCCCAGAAGTAATCCCATTAACGCATAAATATGAGAGCCGTCAGCTCCGCGTAAACGCTTTGTAAGCACCGCTGCCTTTCTTCACGCCCTCGGCTTTACACATTGTGAAAGCGTTCGAAGTGAATTAATGATTAAACGCTTAAACATTTACCGAGCGCCGTGTAGCGTGAAGTTTTTATGAAACGAGCCTTTCTCCCCCACTTTGAAAAATAAATTTAAGTGAGCGTGGGAAACGTCCGAGCAGCTGTGGAACGCTGACCTGCAGTCAATACGGTGCGATGTTTTATAAATGAAGCGGCGTTGGCCGGTGGGGGGATTTGACGTAGCGGTGGGGCTCAAGGCCTAACAAACGGGAGATACAAATAAACGCTGCTACTGCATCGGAGTTCCCCATTGAGCCTTTTTAATGCACTCGAGGATCAACAAGACTAGAAAGCTCTCTTCAATTGAAAGGGTGGTTAGAGCCCTGCAGTGCTTTATTGTGTATGCCGCTATTGGAGTTGGTACTGTGCACTTTCCTTCTTCCGACCTAGAAACTGCTTTCTCCTTCTGTTTTAGGGAACACGAGCTGAACAACGACTACAAGTTACGATATTGTTTACATATTCTTTTTGAATACACAAACTACTTTCGCATTAATTTCCCAGTCAGCTTTGATATTTAGTTGCATACATTTTACAAGCCGTTAACCGGTTTATACTCTGGAACGTAAGCACGAATGACATCTTTCATACAAAAGAAAGCATTGAGAGAGATGAAAGAAGCGATACGGTAACGGAAAAACTAAAGGGTCTGATATTTCGTTTCAGAAATAAAACCATTAAGCCAATGAGCTATGCCCGTTTCAGCATATTCTGCCTAGGGCCTGGTATTGATAGCCTTCATTTCTGTATAGGTAAAAATAATTTACTTCACTTTTAAAATTGCAAGAAAAGATATAAACGTTTCTTGATTGCATTTTTCCTTTTAATAGAGCTGAATGAGAAATATGACGAGTTAAAAAGAAGAGGAAAGAAAAAAAATTACATAGCAGTTACAGAGTCTGTTGTCTGTTTCATCATATATGTCATAGATCGAAAGATATCTTCCAATATAAACCAAGGAAACCATCCTTACAGATTTACATAGTTTTAATTAAACTTCAATGTTACTATAACGCATCCAAAATAACATCGTGTTCCAGAAATTCACCACATTCATTTACATTTACATTTAAGATACATTAGTAAGGGAGGAACTGGGTCGATGTCACTCATTTTCAACTACGCAGGCCCGCTCTAACTTAAAGAATCCTCTCATACAGAGAATTAAATTCACCTGTGATAAGTACTACGTTTCGCTGTGGACGTATTCAAATGTTACAGACAGACAGAGGTTTCGGTGCATTTTTACGGCTTAATGCCGTATAAAAATATATAACTGATAACCCCGAGTGACTCATTTAAATGAAGAGAAGCATAGCTGGTATAATGTGAAATCTCTGATATATTCAGAATTGCGCAATTCGTTTGAAGCTGCGAATGTTTCGTGAGAAGACCGAGAAACTAGTTTTATGTTGACTCATCAAAAACGCGAATAGAGATAAATTAGCCGGTAATGCGAAATTTTCATCAGCTTTACTCGTGTATTCCTGGAAGATTGGCTTATTCCTTGCTGTATTTCTGATTGCCTGATCACCGTTCTAAGCTCTGTTGAAAATCGAAGAATTTTCATACTTTTTATTATATAGATATCCCTTTACTGGACTTCGGTTCACGTGGTAAACTAATTAGTACTTGTGTTTGTACTGACTGATCTGCAAACAGTGTCAAGCCTTATTGTGTTGGTAATTAGCTGTTCTGTGTAATTAATGTGTACACAGACACTCTAATCAGATGAGCCCATATACTTTTATGATGAATTGACTGCTAAATGCATACTACTGTAGAAAATTAAATACTTGCTTCTGCGTAATCAAACTGATTTTAGCTGCGGCTACAAAAGAAATTTACGTGATGCCCTTGTAATTATTTTTAGTTGACAGCGTACAGTGACGAATGAATTTTCACTTTCTCTATAGATCTGTATAATGCTAGGTAACATCTTCAAATACTGTTGCTGTCATAAATGTTAGACTTACTAATGAAAGTTTCTGATACAGCCTGTGGAACAGGATTTGATTTCATCAAGAATAAAACAAATATGACTATATCGCTCTTTAGTGCCTGATGAAAGACGACTTATCTCGAAAAATAAACATGTAGTTTCAGAGATAAATTGGTCAAGAGAAATTTTAAAGACCAACATTCGTTTAAGCAGCTCCCATTTTGAAAATGTTTAGTGTCTATAGAACTTTTTCTTCATTCAGTACAGTCTATTTAGAACACACCCTCAACCATCCCCATTACATGTTCAAAAAATGTTCAAATGTTTGTATAGTCTATGGGACTTAACTACGGGGTCATCAGTCCCTAAACTTACAAACTACTTATGAACTACTTACGAACTAGGACGGCACAAATATCCATGCCCGAGGGGGGATTCGAACCCCCGACCGTAGTGGCCGTGCAGACCGCGACTGAAGCGCCTTAGTCCCCTCGGCCACCGCGGCCGGCTATGTAAATAAAACATCAAAAGTATCACCCTATGATAAGATGTGGTCACAAAGTTAAAACAAAACTGACTAAATCAGTCATCCAACTCACAAATTGGTGCCAGATGGATCTCTACACATGACATTTGAGCATCTCTTCCTGGTGTCTAAAAGAATGATCTTGTATATATGCAACTACATTCACACAAAATAAAAATTAAAAAGCGATCTTTGCTGTTGTCCTTGGTAAATTGAGCATGGAACAACCACAAGTGGTTTCTGGCGCGCTTGAGGGTTACAGTAAAATTATTACTTATAAAACGTGTATCCTCCTACAACGAATCGAACCCAGAACTTCCAAATCATGAATCTATGGCTTTATCTTTTTCTTTATTTTTTTTTTCCTGTCACTATGAGACTCTTCCAGTATGGAGACAGGAATGGAAGCAGCCAGCTTCAGGCTGGTGAAGACAAAGTGGACAGCGGTCGAATGGCGACGCGTGCACGCGATTCCTGCACCATCCTGCCACATTGTTTTATTAATTTAATTTCCTTTTGTTTTTCAACTCGTATTTTTTTTTTCAATTTTGGGGAATCGGCATGCCATCAAACGAGGTGAATAACAACAATAGTGTGGTATTAGTATGTGACTCGACATTTTGTGATAAAGTAAGTCTAAATCATTTGTCTCGTAAAACCACGCTGGCTAGCGAATGTGAGATTCAGCATTTCTTCGAAATCGTCATAATAATGAGAAAATTCAAGCCAAATAAATAAAGGTCGACGATTGAAACATCAAGAAGTCACTTCCCCCTCTGGAGATTATGAAGGATGGTGTTCTGAAGACGAAAAAAAAAAAAAAAAAAAAAAACGCACTGACGTGTTTTACGGTCCACTATATATTTGTGGTTTTACAAGTTTTTGCAAACATTTTGGACCAAAATAATAATGTAAACAATAAAGAAATAATAAGAGTGTCTGAAGCCCTTATAGAGAAATATTTTTTAGATAGGGGCGGGTTTTGAACCACTGACCTTCAACATCACAGTACAAAGCATTGCCCACTACGCTACAAGCAACACTTAGAAATTGCGTTATTTAATCTCATACTATTGACGGCTGTTGTTAACTGATGATAATATGGTATTTGTAGACACTAGATTATCATTTATCGTACGAAGAACGACGTGTTTTTGTTAATTCTTCAGTGCGCCATTGCTTTGAAATGACACTGTGTAAGTTAAAATAAGAAAATCATCTAATACGCAACACAAGAGAGAGTTCTGGGCGAGGAGTATCACGTGACATCTGCGAACGGCCTGTTTTCGTTAATTCAGTTGAGGGTGTCAAAACTCTTGATATTTTTGCAAATATCTCTCAAACGATACGAGATATGAATAAAAAAACATAAGGGAACAAAGCTGTAGAGAATCTTCTCCTCTACAAATTCGGTTATTCAATTTTAGTGTCATATGAACGTTTTATATGCTATTAAAATTACATTACAAACGGCTTTTTATGGTATTACTAACGTATTTCTTATCCGAAATATTTGAAAAAGCGAGATTCTGGTCTCTGGTAGCCAACAATTATGTCTCTAAAATTTGGTTCCGATCGGCTGAACGGTTCGACCTAACAAGTGGGAACACGTTAGAGCCAGACAGACATCGTCAAATCGCCGTTATTTTTGCAAATAACTCTGAAACGATACGAGATATGAAAAAAACATAATAGAGCAAAGTTGTAGAGAATTTTCTCCTCTACAAATTCGTTTATTTAATTTTCGTCTCAGGTGAATGGTTAAGCCGTTATTTTTATTTAAATTTAGAGCTGTCAAAAGACGATCGAAAAGGCCCACTTTTAGTGTTACTACCGTAACCTAAAGTGGGCCAATAAAACTAGTTTTAAAGAACCAACCGTAAGGGCGCAATAATCCTACTTTCTACAAGACTTAATCAAGATATACATGTCTAACACGCATGACGCTACAACGATGGGGCTGGGTAGACCCCTGCGTCCAGTATCCGGGTCTGAAGAGGGCCTGGGTCCATCGCTGCGCAATTTATGTGAGTATGAAGGCGGTAAGAGCCTGTCCAGACATAACGAGGCGTGCCGATGCTGTTCACGCCGCAGCGGATTGCTTTGATTTTGGCGGAAGGCAACGCCACACAGTCAGAGCGGCTGCTGCTGGAGTGTCAGCTGTCGCAGTGTGGGATAGGCAGCCCGACTGTACAGCAGCTGGGGTGTGCAGCTCTGTGCTGCACGCCTGCCTCCTGACACCGCCGTCTGTGTGGGGGGACAGCAGTCGAATGCGCCAGCAGGTACATGTCACCGCGGGCCGAGCAAGCAGTGTGTATTCTGGGACTACTCGGTATCGGCGGGTGCGGCGGGCCAGGTGTCACCGCACTGTGTGGCTGACTAATGCAAAAACGAACAGTTCAAAAACGTGGTTGAAGGCCAAAGGCTACGTTTTGCCCCCCCCCCCCCCCTCCCCTTTCGTAGCCAACTTTTGCCGAGCTGTTTACCCTTTATTCTATGCTCCAGTAACATAGATTTCGAACGGGTCATCCGCAGCAACCCACTTGTCAACTTTGTGTAGTCGATCGAGATCTTTTTTTTTTTTTGCCTCTTGCTACTAGTAGCTACTATTTTTTTTTGTTAAATTTTACATTCTTTAGTATAAATAACTTTATTTTGTTTACGTGATAGTATTTGAACGAGGTTACATAAGAGTATCTTTTAATAATACAGATGAATTTTAATTATCTAAGCGATTTCAGTCTGGATCCGATATCCACATGAATAAAAAATCGCACTGGCGTGTTTTACGGCCCACTTTAGATTTGCCTGTAGTTTTATGATTTTTTGCAAACATTTTGGACACAAATAATAAAACATAAATGATGGACGATACCATTACGACTCTACTATTGTGATAATATCTATGCACCCAACAAGTAATATTCTTTCTGACAGTATTACAACAAACAGCCAAAATAATTTGATATTTGAGTTTAGCTTTGACAAATACACTCTTTTTTTTTACTTTTCACCTCTTTAAACTATTATTTCAATCTCTTCCCCACCTTTTCATTATCGCTTAATTTACTCGTCTTACGGAACGATCGAATTGTATAAATAAGATCGGTGTCAAGATCGCAAATTTTATTTTATTTGTTCAAGAAGACCGGTTTTGACACTTTTATGGTGTCATCATCTGGTCTCATTGACGTTAAACTGCTTATTATAGTGCTCTACATAAAATCTGTTAGGTGTACTGGATGATTGTTATAAAGAAATCATGTGCTGGCGGATAGATATAAAACTGATGGCTCGTCAATATTAAAACAGTAAAAGATACATAAAATAGTAACAGCCATAGTGCACATGTCTGGTGTTGGTTTTATGGAGGTGCACAATAACTGGCGTTCGGAAATCAGTCACGTGACATCCCTCGCCAGAAACCTTGCCCAAAACTCTGTTTTGTATACGTCATTTTGCATTCTGTATTTGATGGTTTTCTTATTATAACTCTAGCGTTTGGCAATTCAGAGCAACGACGCTCTGAAAATTATCAAAAACACGTCGTTGTTAGGACAATGAAGTAAAATCTAATGTCAAAAATGCCATGTTAGCAGATAACACCTGCCATCGATGGTAAGAGAATTACGGATTACTCTCGCAGCTGTTCCGTGTAGCGCAATGGACAGCGAGTTAGATTGTGATGCACAAACTTCTTAGACGCTGGTTCGAAACTTGCCAGGCGCAGTGGCCCAGAGCGCTCGGTCAGAGGGTTGCTGCCGTGGTAACTTAGCGTGCACGGCAGAGTGCTCGACGTCCTCTGTAACGAAAAACGACGAAACGATCAGAATTAAACAAAATAAATCAACGACCACAAAGGGCCGATCACACGGAAGAAAAAATGAAAAGAGAGAAAAAGATAGAGGGCTCGACGTCAACTGTAATAAAAAAATCTGAGCAAAATTCTCAACGAACAACGAACAACCCAGAACTAACATGAGCAAACGACCGCAAAGCATCGATCTACCTGAAGAACAAAAATAAATAAATAAATAAAAACCCGCTACTGGCTTTATTTTTTTTTTTTCATCTTGTTTCCTAAGAGGTTTTCCTCACTCTACATCAGCAAGATTCTGAGTTGTTCAAAGGCAAAAACGCTTTCTCTGAAAATTGAATTTGTTCTCTTTTGTGAATATATCATGAAATACATACCAACGAATTGCAAACATAGACTTCTTTATCACATGCACACAAACTGGATAGATACTTTTACACTGACTGTTGCAAATGACATAATAACTTTGTATATAGATTAAGTACTAGAGCTTTGTGGGATACTATATTACCACACTTATACCGTATCTTATTTTACCTGTGAAAGATAACGTAGTCACAGTTTGAAACAGAATATTTGCTCTTTATTTTAGCTCAGAAGAAATTAACATGAACAAAGTCATATCTGAACTACAGGAGAGGTAATACAATCTACGTTAAAAGCGTCCATAGCAACCATGCCCAAGAAAAACACTTTAGTAGACGCATTGATTCTAATTAATGAATTTCAACATATTCCTTTAATACTGAATAACTGCTTAGAAAAATACCTGGTAACTTGTTGCAATGTATATACTTCCCTTCAGTTTAATTAAGGAACGACAGTTGCCACAGAAATCAAGGACTCCATTTATATATGAAACTACCAGTATCTGCACGTTGTTTAGAATATTCATTATCACAGTATCCTCTCCGTTGTTGTGCAAATGCTTCAGAAGGCCAGTGTTCAAGTCGCTATTACGTATTTCACGGCATGTCCACGAAATAGAATAAACGCACATTTTAGAGGGGCACGCTTAACTGCACAACTCTAAATATTGCAGAAGATAGCGGTATTTAATTAATAAGATTGCTGGAAACCCTTTTGGGAGCCAAGGCGAAAAAAATGGCATAGGTGGGATTCGATCTACAGACCACATGCATCACAATAAAAAGCACTACCCACCACACCACGGCTAACAACTACGGCATTTTACCATAATTCTAGCACTATTGCTGGCAGTTGCTAACAGCTAAAATGACATTTTTAGACACTAGATAATAATTTATCGTACTACGAACGACGTGCTTTTGTTAATTATTCAGTGCGCCATTGCTTTGAAATGACAAGCGTAAGTTATGAAAAGAAAATCATAAAATACAGGAAGCAATATGGCGTATGCCAGAGAGAGTTCTTGGCGAGGAATGTCACGTGACATTTCCTAACGCCTGGTATACGTAAAATCGAGAGGTGGTGTCAAATCGCCGTAATTTTTGTAAATATCTCTGTAGGCAACGGTGTGAGTTGCGAAAAAAACGTAAGAGAGGAAACGTGTAGAGAATTTTCTACTCTACAAATTCTGTTATTCAGTTTACGTGTCAAATGAACTTTTTTTTTTTTTTTTTTTTTTTTTTTTTTTTTTTTTTTTTTTTTTTTTTGCAATTCCATTCCATTACAAACGGATTTTTTGTCCGAAAAATCTGAAAGAGGGAGGTTCTGGTCTCTGGCGGCCAAATATTATGTCTGTAAAATTTGATGCCGATCGGTTGAACGGTTCGACCTAAAAAGTGGGAACGCGTTACGGGCAGAGAGACAGACCGATAAACGATATAAAATCAACGTTATTTTTGCAAATATCTCTGAAACGATGTAAGACACGAAAAAAAAGAAGAGATGAAAATTGTAGAGAATTACTCATATACACAATTGTTTATTCAATTTTCGTGTCAGATGAACGGTTAAGTCATTATTTTCATTCAAATTTGGAGCTCTCGAAAGGCGATCGCAAAGGCCCATTTTTAGTGTCGGAAAAAAGGAAGAAAGCTTAGGGTTTAACGTTCCGTCGACAGCTTGGTCATTACAGACGGAGCTAGCGCTCGGAGTTTCGTGTAAGGATGGGGAAGGAAATCGGCCGTGCCCTTTTGAAAGGAACCATCCCGGCATTTGCCGGGAGTGATTCAGGGAAATCACGGAGAACCTAAATCTGGATGGCCGGAGGTGGATTTGAACCACCGTCCTCCCAAATGACTTTTAGTGTTACTACCGTAACCTAAAGTGGGCCAAAACCGGTTTATTGGATATATAATGAAAACAAATAATATCTTTAAAGTGCGGGGTCACACTAGTGGTGCTGATTCAACAATGAGAAAAAGAAGAAAAATGTCTGCCTTGTTTTTACCCATACGGAGCACATTCTACGAACATGTAGGAGTAGATGCTGCTAAACTGATTTGTGACGTTACATTTTTTGGAATCGTTGGTATTTTTTTATTCTTCTTTCTCTATCAGCCCAGGTCATTGGTAATTGTTGTAAAAGCATGTTCCCTTATCAGTGAAAAGCATAGGGAAACATTACAAACTATGCTTTCGATATTGAAACAGTATCCTTCGGTCCCCGAAATTTTAGACCTGTCCTTGGGGAATAAGGTACCTACATTAAGTCCTTCTGCAAAGAATCCTGTTTGAGGCTTCTAGAAATACTTTGGATCTTTCAAAGGGCTCTTATTGTAATAATTGTGACAAAAGATCTTGGCCTGTGTTGATTGCTAGGATGTCATTATGACATTACAAAGGAATTTCCCTCAATGTAGAAACACGACTAATTGAAGGGTTTTTTATGAGATGCTACAAGACTCAATGGAAACCATTCTCAATAAAGCAAAAGCAGTTTCTGATGCCCTTGGCATTTTAGCATTTCCCTATCAAACGGAAAGCCAACACAGATGAAAAGACGTCTGAACAATTTCAACTGGAAGCCTGAAATGAATTTAAGTCATCTGTAGTCCTTCCTATTTTGGATTTTGTTATGACAGATTTGACAACAGGATTTGCAACCTGTGAACAAATTTGTGTTCCATTTTCAAAAACTTTAGCTTTCATGGACCGAGAAAATGATGAACTGAAATTTAAAACCACCATTTTTGTCTCAAAATAGCCTTCAGACTTAAAAGATTCAAACTGTTTAGTTGAAGAAATTTTGCACTCTAAGAACGTCATAAGTACAGTCTTTCAATCATAAAATGACCCAATGCAACTTCTCAACTCCATGTATATTAAAAAAAACCTTCAAAGATTATTTTAACCTGTGTACTGTAATTACGGTTTTGTAAGATTCCTGTAACAGTGTCTACAATTTAAACAACCATTAGTAAACTCTTCAAAACTTGGCAAAAGACCTCTAGACACCTAAGTCGTCTTACCCAATTAGCAATATGGGTATCGTCCAAGACTCTTGAATTTTCCGACGTTCAGTCATAAGAAAGCTTGGAATACCGTTATCAAGTAATCTTATTTTGTAGCCAGTGTCTATAACTGACCTAGATCCTACACTCCTGGTCATTAAAATTGCTACACCACGAAGATGACGTGCTACAGACACGAAATTAACCGACAGGAAGAAGCCGGCCGCGGTGGCCGAGGGGACTGAGGCGCATCAGTCACGGTCTGCACGGCCACTACGGTCGGGGGTTCGAATCCCCCCTCGGGCATGGATATTTGTGCCGTCCTTAGTTGTAGGTAATTCATAAGTAGTTTGTAAGTTTAGGGACTGTTGACCCCGTAGTTAAGTCCCTTAAGCTTAACAAACATTTGAACATTTTTGACAGGAAGAAGATGCTGTGACCGGCGTTGCCTGGTGTAAAGTTGTTGTGATGCCTCGTGTAAAGAGGAGAAATACGTACCATCACGTTTCCGACTTTGATAAAGGTCGGATTGTAGCCTATCGCGATTGCGGTTTATCGTATCGCGACACTGATACTCGTGTTGGTCGCTACCCAATGACTGTTAGCAGAATATGGAATCGGTGGGTTCAGGAGGGCAATACTGACGCCGTGCTGAACCCAACGCCCTCGTATCACTAACAGTCGAGATGACAAGGATCTTATCCGCATAGCAGTGACGGATCGTGCAGCCACGTCTCGATCCCTGAGTCAACACATGGGGTAGTTTGCAAGATAACAACCATCTGCACGAACAGTTCGACGACGTTTGCAGTAGCAGGGACTATCAGCTCGGAGACCTTGGTTCCGCGGTGGCAGAGAGGACTGAGGCGCTTCAGTCACGGTCTGCACGGCCACTACGGTCGGGGGTTCGAATCCCCCCTCGGGCATGGATATTTGTGCCGTCCTTAGAGTAAGCTAGTTCATAAGTAGTTTGTAAGTTTAGGGACTGATGACCCCGTAGTTAAGTCCCATAAGCTATACAAACATTTGAACACTTTTAGACCTTGGCTGCGGTTACCCCTGACGCTGCATAACAGACAGGAGCGCCTGCGATGGTGTAGGCAACGACGAACCCGGGTGCACGAATGGCAAAACGTCATTTCTTTGGATGAATCCAGGTTCTGTTTACAGTATCATGATGGTTACATCCGTGTTTGGCAACATCGCGTTGAACGCACATTGGAAGCGTGTATTCGTCATCGCCATACTGGCGTATCACCCGGCGTGATGGTATGAGGTGCCATTGGTTACACGTCTCGGTCACGTCTTGTTCGCATCGACGGTACTTTGAACAGTGGCCGTTGCATTTCAACTGTGTTACTACTAGTGGCTCTACCCTCATTCGATCCCTGCGAAACCCTACATTTCAGTAGGATAATGCACGACCGCATGTTGTAGGTCCTGTACGAGCCTTTCTGGATACCGAAAATGTTCGACTGCTGCTCTGGCCAGCACATTCTCCAGATCTCTCACCAATTGAAAAGGTCTGGTCAATGGTGGCCGAGCAACTGGCTCGTTAATACGCAAGTCACTACTCTTGATGAACTGTGGTATCGTGTTGAAGCTGCATGGACATCTGTACCTGTACACGCCATCCAAGCTCTGTTTGACTCAATGCCCAGGAGTATCAAGGCCCTTATTACGGCCAGAGGTGGTTGTTCTGTGTACTGATTTCTCAGGATCTATGCATTCAAATTGCGTGAAAATGTAATCACATGTCAGTTCTAGTATAATATATTTGTCCAATGAATACCCGTTTATCATCTGTATTTCTTCTTGGTGTAGCAATTTTAATGGCCAGAGGTGTAATTCAGCTTTTTCTTAACTATTAGCCGGCCGCGGTGGCCGAGGAGACTGAGGCGCTCCAGTCACGGTCTGCACGGCCACTACGGTCGGGGGTTCGAATCCCCCCTCGGGCATGGATATTTGTGCCGTCCCTAGTTGTAAGTAGTTCATAAGTAGTTTGTAAGTTTAGGGACTGCTGACCCCGTAGTTAAGTCCCATAGACTCTACAAACATTTGAACATTTGAACATTCTTAACTATTTTCAATATAATATTGGTGTGTTAAATTACTGTACTTGCTGTGATCACTTTTAACTAAGATAATTTTATAAATTTTCTACTTCTACATAGATTACAAGTTACATTGAAGTGCGTGGCAGGGGGTTTGTAGAACCATTTTTATGATATTCCTCTTTCGTCTTATTCTCTAACAGCTCGGGGGAAAAGGAACACCTAAATCTTTCTGTTTTCGGTCTGATTTATCTTATTTTATTATTGATGATCATGTCTCCCAATTCAGGTGGAAGAGCAAGTTTTTGAAAGAAATTTCGCAAATAGATCTCGCAACGAATAACGCCTTTGTTTTAATTATCTCCACCCCAGACTTCAGCATCATTTCCGTGACATTCTCTCTCTTATATCGTGATAGTAAAAAACGAGCTGCCCTTCCCTGAAGTTTCTCTGAATCGTCCGTCAGTACCGCCTGGTGTTGATTCCACGATGCCCAGCAATACTACAAAATAGGAAGCACAAGTGTAATGTAGGCAGTTTCTTTACTACAACTGTTGAATCTTCTTAATCTTCTGCTAATCAAGTTCAATTTAGATTTTTAAAAAACTTGCCGTATTCCTATCCTGTATTTTGAAGTTAAAATCCATTCTAAAAGAGTATGAAAATGAAATATCCGCTGAATCACTGTAAAATAAAGGGGCCCGCCTCGGGAAATGGGTCCAGGGCCTATAATCGAATGTGGGGCCGTGAGTGGCACGGTCAAAAGCCTTGGAAAAGACCAAGAAGATCAAAGGCATAATTAATAGACGTATCAGAGACCACGTCCTTTTATTCTGTTACTGCGGTCAGGATCGTTTCGATAGGACGGCAGCTTTGGTGAATGCCAGTCACATGGTCAAGAAAAATGGAAATTATTGTAGTTTTTTATGTTGTGTTTCTAATGCACAGAACACTTTAGATTTCCTGGAATCTACGTGAAATAACTTCAATGAACTTTCAACAAATAAATAAATAAGTAGGGGAGACCGGGGCACGTTTTCCACCATTTTACATTTTTATTTTTGTACTTCTTATTTTTACCGATTTTGCGGTAAACAGCGGATCATTATATTTCCTACACCTTTATTTTCAGTCTTGTACAGATATTTTTGAAAATAGTAAATATCATTCTTGGTAGCAAATGGTTTTGTCTGACCATGTTCCGTTGGAAAATTTGCCCCGTATGCGGGGCAAGTTTTCCAGCTTACTTAAAATGTACAGGGGTAAATATTCCAATTATACTTTCAATGTTAAAACAGAGATAATTATCTTGATCTCACTGAATACGTATATTTATCATGAATTTACAATAAATTACAAAAGTTTATAGTAAAAACAGCCACATTAAATAAAAAAACAAATGCTATTTAATGGTTTTATAAAATATGTGACTTAAATATTTTACAAATACAGACATTTTTAACAATACTTATACTGATTGTCTGAATCACAATGCAAGCAAACAAAAAATGGAACATTCCCTTTCGTACAGTCGCCATGCGCCCATTTCGTGCACTGTACACACTTGTCATTTGCTTTAGACTTGACGTAAGACTCAAAGCAATAAGGAATATGTGCCCCATATGCACTCGGAAACCGTGCCCCGTCGCCATATTAGGAATTATAACACTACGTCCATGAGTAACAGTGTAAGTTATTTACAAATCAAATGCACAGTTACGTGAAGAAAGAAACGCACTTTTAGTGTGTGCAATGTCAAAATAATAAGTTTAACGCTAGAATGTTTATTTCAAGTTTCAATAAAATCGTGAAAGTTTACTCACATTTGCAAAAATGACGAAAACAGCCTTGCCGACTTTGTGACTGCTGGTACAACACTGAAACTTTCGTAAATGAAACGTTCTTTATTGCTACTTCCTACAGTATCGCCGGTGGTAACATCTAGCGGTTTGTTTCGAAATAAACGGATTTGGAAAACTTGCCGCTATGGAAAATGTGCCCCGGTCTCCCCTACATAATATAGAATATGATAAGTCAAATGCAGGAACTTTACATTGTATTCCTAATATTCAAGAAGCAATAATATCAACTGTCAACGATTAAGTGCCTAGTGAGTCCTTCGGTCTATAACACCGATTCAACAGTTACCTTCAAGATTCATCACAAACTGTTAGTATCACTGTAACAACACATATGAAAGTCTTCTAGTTGTTTATCATCGAATTCGTGGATGATTTTGGGAAACACCCTGAGCTACACGACTATACCATCCAAGAATATTCACGGAGATATGGGAATAAAGTTGTCAAAGAAGCAATCGTGTCAGGTACTTCGTTTCACTTGTATTCCGTACTGATTCCATATATCAGTACATTATTAAATACAAAGAAAGCATACACAAATAAAAATTAAAATTATCCATTAGAACCAGTGACTGTTAATTTCAATATAATTTAAGAAAAATGCGACCCTTCACTTTATTTTGAAATGGTTCCTGTTTATTTCATGAACTGGTTTTCGACCATTTTCTGGTTCATCTTCAGATGGTGCGGGATGTTACAATCTAATTACAAAGCGTGGATCTGGGTGATGCCTCTGTTGTAGGAAGATAGAACATGCTTTAATAAATGGACGTAGGCGTTGTTTGTGTCGCGCTTTGGGTCTGGAAATACGTCAAATTTTTCTGTTAATTACTGCGAATATATGGCGACTGTATGGCAATATGGCAATCTTCCTACAGACAACATTTAACACAATCTGCAAGTACTCGATTTTTCTAACAAAGTATGAAATTTGACCTTCTTGAAGAAACTGCGATTCTCATTAACATAAATAAAGTATCTAGCAACTTACTCAGTGAGGAGACTGAACCGAAAACCCCACATTTTCTCAATCATTTCGAGAAATGACTAGTCTAAACCAGCTAATATACCAAAAGCACCGCCCTCCCAGTTCCATCATCCCTCCTCCCCTTAACAGCCCCTAATCACACACACCCTCCGCCGCTCATGCCAGTCTTTTCATGTGTTGCTGATAAGGTCTATAGACTACCAAGGAACAAACCTGTAATTTCGACATTTGAATCTAAATATCTATTTCTTCTGTTGTAAAATAAATATTTACTGTCATTTAAATACAATAAGCAGATCCTAGGTTTCCTAGGACACATTAATTTATGAATAAAAGTAAGACAACATTGATAGGAATCTTTGGTATTCACCTTTAACCGATAATTCACATGGATATTTAAGGCTGAAATCCTTTTGAAACACTAAGAGCGTAATTTATTATTTATCTTTGGTCTTTCATATTAACGAAATGATGTAGTCACAGAAGGCTTGAAGATCTTTGTAAGGAACAATAGTGTTAAAAGTGTTGGATGTTGGTGAAGTATTATTGGCAGCGTATATATAGAGAGTAACCGTGAAAAGTGGATGATGTACCATCTTCTAAGCACAAAGGAACCTGACAAGTTGAAATCATTTATAATATCCGGCCATACAGTACCAATGTAGCGTATTTCCAGACCCACAGTTCGAAATAAACAACGCCTACGTAGATTTATTAAAGCTTGTTCCATCTTCCTACCATAGAGCCAGAACTCTACATTAAGCTTTCATATGTTCTTGTAACATCCTGCACCATCCAAAGATGTACCTGAAAATATTCGAAAACCGGTTCATGAAATAAACAAGTACAATTTCAAAATAATGTAACTGGATACCGTTTTCTTAAATTCAAATAAAAAGCTATGAACAAGCACATGAGGCCATATGTCTTTTAAATGCATCAATTCCAAACCAAAGCGGTGATGGCATTGGAGTCAGAAAATAATTTGCTAAATAATCTATATAACAGCATTAGCTGTAGAATGATTGTTTATTTTGGCCCTATGTGGTAATAAATACCAACGGAGTTTGCAGAACCAGAGATTTTTACATTTTAGTCGACTTGTTGCAGTGTGGATCGACACCCTTCTTTCTTACTAACGTATGAAGTACGAAATAACTAGAATGTATGGATGCATCCTCAAGGCCTGTCCGTCCGCCGGTAGCTATAAAACATCACAACCTTTGCCTCAGTAGTGGAGCTGTTCATTATGCAGATGGCTGTTGCAGGGAATGGCCCACCTGATTTTGTAGTTCCCTGTTGGAAGTCAATCACAAGCAGAATGAAGGACAATCGTGCGGACGACGAATGCCAGTCGACCCAGTTGCAGACGGCTGTCGATTACGTCGCACAGTTGGTACAGGACGCGCTCGACGCAAGAGAAGCGAGTTGTGCTCGCGACAAGTACGAATCGAATTTGTGCGACTGCGGATGACCTCCATCAGACCGCACAAAGGGCGGGAATAAATGAGCATTGGCAACGAATGTAGTTACACAGCAGTTTGTACAATTAAGGCAGATTGTTATAAACAAGTAAGTGTGATTCAGATTTATTAAAATCTCCATCTGCTTCTTCCTAAGCTGTAGCACTTTTGCTTTTACCTTCCGAACTCCAGCCATTCTCAAAGGTGCGTCACTAAGCCGTACATATAAATTCATAAACACTGACTACTAAAAGTCATACGTAATACTAAAGTCTCTTGCTCTTGCAGCTCAGTAATATATCAGCGTCTTACGTGGCTTTGCGTAATGAGACCAGCATCTCAATAATGAGGGTTAACGCTCTATCGAACGGATGCAGTACTCCTATTCGGTAACAGTCACTGCATCAATTGAGTTATCAGCTATGAGGGACACATTTCGTAGTTAACTAAGTAGATAACAATTTATGACAAAGCTGTTATCAGCTGCTTCCTTATATACTATCTAAAACATCTGACTTAATTATTCATGAAATCTCACATTTTGCGTGGAAGGAATACGTTGCGGGGCATTCATTTTTGTGCAATATTTTTTTGTTTTTGTTTTTGCTGTAGGATCACTGTATTTTTTTAAATTTTCAGTAAATAAACAAATATAATTATGTTGTTAACTAGTAACATTTTACTACATTATTGTACGTCAGCTACGGATCTTCTTAAAGCTCACTTCCAGTCTCTACTGGTTTTTCTCAGAAGCCTTGATATAACAATTTTTGGACGGTAAGTTCTTCTATGTCGATTATATGAAGCGATTATGGACACTGGAGCTTTGATACTACCAGTATGGACATTAGTTGGATGCAGTCCACCCAGACTTGTTAATATCAAAACTGTCACATACGGTTTAAAGACGGAAGCATCGGTGCGCATCAGTGCTCTGATTTCTCTTACAGTTTAACGTGGAATTCGAACCATGTGACATTTCTAGCGATTTCTCACATCTGAGAGAGGAGAAGGCTAGGTGGAAATGAAGACCGGCTAAAGTGGGAAGGAGTATGGGTCTACTCCTGTATCCAGCGCTTCCTTCGAGACCAGAAATTCTGGTTTAAATACCTTAATTTCTAGAAGGTATCATTTTAGCACCCAGAAAGAAAAATTCTGAACGATAAAACCGAGAATGAAATTCAGGTTCAAAATGTTCAAATGTTTGTATAGCTTATGGGACTTAACTACGGGGTCATCAGTCCCTAAACTTACAAACTAATTATCAACTAGCTTATCCTAAGGACGGCACAAATATCCATGCCCGAGGGGGGATTCGAACCCCCGACTGTAGTAGCCGTTCAGACCGTGACTGGAGCGCCTCAGTCCCCTCGGTCAACGCGGCCGGCGAAATTCAGGTTGCTTTCATTTTCCTTCCATTGTAAAATAAACGCTACCTAAGTTACAACAGTCTGAAGTTTCTGAGTCTGTTAGAAGTACCTCAGAATTTTGCTGATTAGTGAGCGAGTGAGTAAGTGAAAGAAATATATTCGACTGACGATATTTCGTTAAATATGAGGTGTAATGTTGTACCATGTGGGAATATAGCTTCATGCAATAGGTCATCTTGGTCACTGAAAACTGAGGCTCCTATCTTTATCCACATAGAAGTTACAGAGACTAAAATATACCATGCACGGCTTCGAGAATGGGGTGCTAAGGGCCGCGTTTTTGTTTGCTTTCTTTTGCCGACTTGCTCGATTTAAAGGAGGTAAGAATAATATTTTAAAAAGTTTTTAGAAATTAAGTAAATGGACACTGACTATATTTACCTTACCAACATTACTAAGTGATGAATGTATCGTAATGATGTTTCTCAAGCAACGGCGTAATTTTCCTGTTATTTTCACGTCCACCACCTTTACCATCAATCAGCATGTATACTGGGAGGTGCGAAATATTCTGATTAGCTTGTAGTAGTATTGAAGCGTAATTTCTGACGAAAAGTAATTGGTAAGAAAAAAACTTCATACATTACACCATTTACGATATAAGTTCTATTGAAGTTAGTAAAAAGGACGATGCGCGCTGAACGTTAAGCAGCCAGCCAATGACGGTGTTGCCAAACGTGTACTTTCAAGAGGATGGTCCAATCCGACATGTCGAAACCTACTCTGAATTTTTTTTTTTTTTTCACAAAAAGAAGGCACCGAAAGAAATGCACTGACAGAACTGTAGATTCTAAAAGGCACTGCAAGTATTGTTTAAGTTCAAGTTACTCAATTGTGCTGAGCGAACAACCGCTTACAAAAGTAGACTGTACTAGCCCTGCCCGCCTAGCGCACGGTTGGGCGTATGAAATATGAAGCAACTGTGGCGCTTATGCAGCGCCGCGTAGCGGAATTATCCGCAGTACACACCAGCTACGGCCTGGTTAAAAATGGCACGAATGGAAGCAGAAACGATCGAACTAGCTTTCGCATTTCGCAGAAAATTCACAACCATTCTTTTTTGTCACGGTAGAAGCATTTACACTAGAGGGAACAGAAGAGAACACGGAATAACGAACATTGCTGTGTTATTAGTTTTTGCAGCCAATAATCTGTAGGATACAGAAATATCTTATTAGAGACACAATGCGAAACTTTGTTATTCACTTAGGATTATTCTGCATGGCGTATGCACCGCTCTTGTCATGTGTGCAAAATGGAGAAGGGAACAATTTGAATGACTCTGAGCATATGGAGCCGTGAAATGCCTGCACTTTGCACTACATCGTATTTCCAGCTTTCCTCAGCATTGGTCTAAAATTTTGCTTGAGTGTTCAAAGTGTTCATATGTTTGTAAATCTATCGGACGCAACTACTTGGTTATTAGTCCGTAATTTACAAACTACTTAAACTAAGGTAAACTAATCTAAGGACAACACAAACAACACAACAACGCAAACGGCAGCGCGCACCGCAGCACGGCGCCCTAGTGCGCACGGCTAATCCTCCAAGGCAGCTTGAATGTCGGCTGCCGCTTTTCTGTGGCTTGTCATTACCATTTAGGGCAAATTTATAAATTAAACACTAATTGCAGACTACCTACATCATCGCCGGCCGCGGTGGCCGAGGAGACTGAGGCGCGCCAGTCACGGTCTTCACGGCCACTACGGTCGGGGGTTCGAATCCCCCCTCGGGCAAGGATATTTGTGCCGTCCTTAGTATTAAGTAGTTCATAAGTAGTTTGTAAGTTTAGGGACTCATGACCCCGAAGTTAAGTCCCATAAGCTCTACAAACATTTGAACATTTGAACCTACATCATCCGAACGGGCCTAGTGATCTATCGGTAAGCATTCCACGCTTCCATACACATGCCGACATGGCTGCTCAGCGCGTTCGGTCAGACGGCTCGGCATCGTAGCAGGAGTCAAAAAGCCAACGAACAATCTAGAACAAAGACGACCGCAAAGAATAAATCTACAAATTCAAATGTTCAAATGTTTGTACAGCTTATGGGACTTAACTACGGGGTCATCAGTCCCTAAACTTACAAACTACTTATGAACTACTTACGAACTAGGACGGCACAAATATCCATGCCCGAGGGGGATTCGAACCCCCGACCGTAGTGGCCGTGCAGACCGTGACTGAAGCGCCTCAGTCCCCTCGGCCAAATAAATCTACACAAAAAATAAGTTTCAAGTTCGCCGTTGAAATTATTTCAACGCCCCGGAACGGTCGAAATCTTTCAATATTTGGAATTTGTAAAATTACGACCGTTCCTGTGAAACAATGGTGTCTATTCTTTCGGACATGTCCGAGAAAGAAAATATTTTTCCATTCGAATGAGGAAACTGGTGACTGAAATGTCGGAAAACGATCGTACTCTAACGAAAAGCCTTTGAGTTGTCCTCTTTGAAGTTTTTTAATGTTCACCGGCAATCGTATCTAATAAGAGTCCCATACAGCGTAAAAGACATGAGTAGTATAAGCAGTCTCTTTGTTAGATTTGATGTATATTTTGCAGTGTTGTGCTGTAGCCCTCCGTAGTTCAGTCTACACCGTCGCTGAGTACCAGGCAAGGAACACAGGTTCGCTTAACAGCAGGGAACTGGGTCTTGCGTGTTGTCCTCATCATCATTTCATCATCATCTACTCGCAAGTCACCAAAGTAGTTTAATGTTAGAGAATAGTCTTGCAACATGGCGGCCGAACCCCAGTTGGGGATGTGCCAGTCAATAAATGCCATACGATCATCAGTGTACCGGCCAAAAAACGCAGCCAGATTTGAAACTTAGCAACACTAAAACACCTCAACCAATTTTTATAAGCATAGTCTATGTGAATAGTTCTGATAGAGCGCTGTCAGATCATCATAATAAATTTTTGATAAATATTACCAGTTTACTACACTTTTTGAATGAAACTTAAATATCACACTCAATGGATCAATTAAATTTTCTTATCTTCTTTGGTTACTAGAAATAAACACATCTCGTATAGTATCTCATTATCGCCAGTCTCACACATTATTAGCTCAGAATGTCTAGCAAGACCATAAAATTTTTCCTCATCTAACTTGTTTTTTTTTAGCCCAATAATTACACAAAATGTTTTACCGTTGTCGTACTTTGTTCTGTTTTGAGACGTATATATGACGATTGTCCCCAATAATATAAACGGCAACTTGGCGCACGCGTGCGTGATGCGGATGGCTCTTCAGAGACTTGAGGAGAAGCGATACGCAGCAAACACTGTGTGTGACTAGTAGTGTAAACAAACTGCGACCAACGGAACGTAGTCAATATGAGACGAAGCGTCTCAGCGTAATGTAACAAAGTGCAAGTCAAACAATTAATAATGCATTTCACTAGACAGTTTTGAACTGACTGGTACTGCGTATCTGGCGGGTTCGACCAGAGTTGCACAGGACTGGAAAATAGATGATGCTCCATGCAAATGCCCCTGCGGTCTGTTTGTGCCAATTCCTGGAGCAGAAGATGCTGTCTGTTCTTGAACACCCTCCGTACTCCACTCATCTAGCTCCTGTGGACTTCTTCCTGTTTACCCCTTAAAGGAGACCATGAAAGACGAACGTTTTGCAAACGTGAATGATATCAAAGATCGTGTGACAGTCGTTCTGCGATCGATTCCATAGAAGGCCTTTGCCGATAGTTTCCAGAGGCTGTAGAATATCGTCAAAAGTGTGTTGTAGCGGGTGGCGAATATTTTAAAGGACAATAATAGTAATATTTGCTGGTATCTTTTGTGTTGTTTTTTGTCCCATATTATTCACCGAACATTATAGACAAACAACGTAAACTGATTGGTGGCACCGTGGTAGAATAACGGGCTATTAATTGAAAGGTCGCAGGTTTGATCCCCCACATATGCTGGAGTTTTTATCTCTCACTTTTCACTTCATTCCCCTCTGGGAGACAAGCTGATGAAAAATGTCGAGTAGCAACGTAGTTTGGAATCCACGTTGTTCTGTAGGTCCCCCTAAAACTGGCTGGGTAAGTCGGTTCGAAGGTCGGAGGAAGGCAACCAAACTGGACCATGTCTTGTAAATCACTTTGATGTTCAAACAAATCTTAGGATTGTAGACTGCTTTGTTTTCTCTCTCTCTCTCTCTCTCTCTCTCTCTCTCTAATTGAAAATTAATTTATCGATCTTAACAAACAACAAATTGGCGCACGTGAGTACAGGGTACGCTAATAATAGTACAGAAAACCGGAGAGAAGAATGGGTAGACATTCTAGAGGCTGTAGGGACGACTTTGAAAAAGGGCAGACTTTTGGCCCGGTGCCAGGGAGCGATTATATCGAAAACAGTTAGACCGTGTTCATACTGTCAGCCGAGCCGAGAGACATTAAATAAATTGTTTTCAATTGCGGTGTTAAAATTGTCAGCCGCGCGGAGACTGCTCGGCTTAAGCCGGCTCACCCCGAGCCGACGACTTGCGGTAAGTTTAATATTCCCAGAGCGAGCCGCTGCCGGCGCGAGACCATTGGGCGATGGTCTTGCTTCTGCACGTCTCCTGCCTGCTTTAAACAAAACGTCGTACTGCATGATTGTTTACGCTTGTAAACGTGTTATGTTTATTTTTTATTTATTACTTCTAATTCTTTAATATGAATAAAAAATGTCAGGTTTTTCCAATTAAACGTGTAAGGTTTTTTTTTTCTTCTGTAATACTACTAATTCCGTAATATGAATAAAAATGTCAGAAATGTTTTTTAGTTTTTAACACGAGGAAACACTCTTCTGTCAGTCGATATTCGTGGGATGAATCCATTATCACCTCTTTCTTATGTGCTTAAAATTCTATGAGTCACTACTGTGTGAGATCAACAGAAATAAACTAACCAAGTAAATGACCTGTTAGCTGGTTTGAAGTTTTGATCACCCCTGTTTCCTTTAATCTTCCCTGACAAAGGGTGGAAAACCCTTGTCGTTAGGCACATGCTCACCAAGAAGGTAAAACCATAAAACAACTGTCCAGCAGTGTCTCAGACTCAACAAGATCCGCGCATTTTTCTTTTAGTTAACGTAGAAAAATCATAATGAAAGTACCACGGAGACAAAGAAATTTGTCATCAGATGATACAGCAAAATGTTCATAGAAACAGTTTCCCAGAGACAGCTTTCTAACAAAGTAAATAAGTAAATAAAAAGTCTGTGAGCTGGGTAGAGTTCTTTGAGAGTAGAGATGGGTTGAAATATAGCGCAGCGTGTCCCACTTAAAACCGATACACCTCACGTACACTCATGGCCACCACTTGTAGCATCCCTTATAAGGATGTAGCTCCATGTTTTTAATTTTACCTTTATCTACATTTTTATTTAGTTTATTCTTACTTTAATATTGGTCGTGAGGGATACCTCTTTTATGTGGGACCCGCTACATAGAGTATATAATTATTGAGGGTGTCCATAATGAGGAAATCAAAGAAAAACTGGGAATGAACACCATAGATGAAGCAGTTAAAGCAAACAGACTGAGATGGTTGGCTCATGTTACACGCATAGGAGAAGCAAGGTTATCTAAGAGACTCATGAGCTCGGCAGCGGAGGGAAAGAGGAGTCGAGGTAGACCAAGAAGAAAGTACTTAGATTCGGTGCAGAATGATTTTGAAGTAAAAGGCATAACATCAGACGAGGCATCAATGTCAGCATTGAATAGGGGATCATGGAGGAATTTTATTAGAGGTACTATGCTCCAGACTGAACGCTGAAAGGCATAATCAGTCTCTAATGATGATGATGATGATGGTACAACATTTTCCAAGAGCTTTAAATGCGAAAGATAAAATAAATACTGTATTGTGTATTAGTCAACTTAGGAAAGGATGCATCTATAAAAGCGTAAGTATATTTTTGGGCTTCTTTCTTTTATCATCCCCAACTAGAAAGCCATTAATTATAATGTCAGAAAATTTTAATTCAATCCATTGAAAGTAGCCTGTTGAGATCTGCATATGTAAGTTCAAACGCTCACTGCTGCTCTAAATTACTTTAAGTGGCCACAGTACATGCGCAACAGAAATTTATCTAACTGTTCACTCCTTAAGGGAGGAGCCAACGTTTAACAAACACAAAATCAATTTTAAAGAAATAAATGAATAGATAATTAAACATGGGATGGGGAGCATGAAATCATAAAGCAGAGGTTTGATACTTAAAAATCATAATCTATTCAGAAAAATGAACAAGCAAATAAATGTGGTGAGACCAAATTAAGCACATACCTTGTACAAAAGTGAATTAAATCATATACCTATTGCCTGTAATAAAATTGTTTCTGCTCTTTATGAATATGGAGGTAACATGGGAGGAAATTTGCAGAAACACAATGGGTAGTTGAAAGCACATTTATTCATTCACAGAAACACATCAATGCTAGGTGGTACATTACAATGCTGGAAAACATGAAAGCAGCGGAGAAACAAAGCATCAGTGGTGTCTTGACGAGATGACGGGTCTCTTGATCACAAATTTAATTATACTGTGCACTAAACGAACTCATGTGTGGGAAGGCAGTGGCATACTATTCTTAAGTACCATGTGGTTTGCAACCATGGTGAATTACATAGAAGTTACAAAGGAAATTAATTCAGAATAAGCGAATAGAGCACACATGAGAATTCGTATAGAATAAGGCTAGTATTAATAAAACCATGGCTGAAGGCCGAAGTAATGACCATTATGAAAGCACTTGGTGCAATCGGTCATACAAGACAGGAAAGATGGAATAAAACAAGAAAATCTATGTAATATTTAACATACTCACAGGTACAGACACGACATGAAGACGTTAGTTAAAAACACGAAGGAAATTCAAACATACTAGGTTTACACAAAGGCTGAAGGCCACACACATGTATTCTAACTTGTGCAAAACCGGACACACAATCACCGGGATGAAAATGCAAATAATACATTTACACTGAATTTACTCGAGTTCTGTAAATTAAGAAACACTTAGCCTTGTGCAGCGAAAGAATTACTCAAGAGAACAATCACTGAAAAACCAAGACTGCCTGATCACAAGGAAGACAACGTTCTAATTGCATGCCTTCCCCTCAGCATGATCTGATGAAGTACTTACTTCCAAGGCTGCAGCAAGAGTGAAGCTCTAAGGCCACAGGAAAAACCTCCCCCTGCAATACACCATGCTAAAAGCAACGTAGAGTGCGTTCAGAGACTAGTGTTTACTAACCATTGCTACATGGCCAAGACAGTTCCCTCTACAACCGTCTCCAGAGAGGTCTACTGTCACCTCTTTCGTCCAAGATTAGGTTGGTACCACACTAACAACACGGCCACCTCGCCACCTTGCCTAGCAAGTTTGTCTCTGGCCATCCAGCAGACGCCAGAACAGACGACAAACGAAGCCATGCGTTCTTAACTACAGAAAAACGAGGCCTAAAGCGGGAGGCGGCCACTGTAGGCCATTGCGCGGCAGTCAGTCAATATTAAGAGCACACATTCACATTCACGTGGACACACCAGTTCAATCACACAGGTGGAAACATATAATTGTGGGGCAAACATATATAAACAAGGGGCATTGATCATTAATAAAAGGAATAAAATAATTAACACACAGATAGATAACATTAATGATGCAGAAACATTTTAGGTTAAAGCATAAACACGAGCACACAATCAGTGGACGTGTTTCACCATCAACAGCAAAATGGCAGTTTAAATTAATTTATTCTTCTATTCTAGTTTCAAACACGAAATATATATTCCACGAATTCTATTATGTGGACAACAAACCATTTATATGCCTCTTATAAAGTCAGCCATGACCTCATGTAAAACCACTGCAGATCATTGTTCATCTTAATCTGCTGTACACAAGAATAATTCGTTTATAATTGTTTTATGGTTATGGATCATTAACACATCATGAAGGACCGACACACGTGGCCATCAGTTCATGTTTTCGATGTTCCAGTGCTTCACGCTACTCCAAACTAGAGCTCTGCATTTCGATGAAAATAACCGCTCGAGCGTTCCCCGTTTGGTGCCGCTGCTCGACGGCTGGGGTAGGCCCACGCTGCGGCACGGCTGCGGCCGTCTAATGCCCCATGCGGCCGGTCGCCCTCCGCCTCTCGGTTACCGGCGGGAGTGTCGAGCACTGCCGGGCGCTCGAGCGCTGCCGGGCGCTCGAGCGCGCTCGTAGTCTCGTAGGACGACCGACGCGCGCTCAACACTGTGGAATCGTATTACAAACAGACCTGGCTTTGAGTAGCGCAGACAGCGTTGTGGATCAACGAACTACAGGTCGTAAAGGCTCCATTCATGAAACAAAAAGAAGTATTGTGGAGACAATTAGGAGCGGCTCGTCAGTTCTGAAGAAGAAAGACACGCCGAAAAGGAGCCGAAAAGTGAAGCTTGGAAATCTTTTGCACTTGTAGTGGATCCTGTCACACAGGTTTCTGCTGGTTTCGTGCAATGTACCACATGCGATAAAATACTTACGTAACAGTCAAGCACAACCGATATGATTCGGCACTGCAAAAGTAAATGCGGAGCATAATTACACCGACCACTTGCAGTACCAATTACCATAAAGAAAGTTCTTGTTGATAGGTTGGTCGATATGGGCGGATTAGGTTTGCTACCATTAAATACTTTTAGTAAGATTAGCTTCAGAATTATTCGCAGGAACTCATCAATGTTCGCGCCAAGTATGGCAAAGTCAATATAGAAGATGTTCTTCCGCACCCCACCACTGTATCGCGGAATATTAGAGAAAAGGGCGACAAAATACGGTTGACAATGGTGTACAAGCTAATATGTGCTTTAAAGAACAAAATGTGCTCTTTAAACACTGATCTGTGGTCTGATAACTACAAGGAGATACGCTGCAGATAACGCAAGATTAGACTACTATATTACCGCTTGTCTACCAAAACAAACAAAATACTACATACAGAAATTACAGTTTTTAACGTTGTAGTTACTGGAAGACATGATAACCTCAATGGTCGAAACTCCAGTAGTTTGCAAAATATTTAAAAATTTTCTTCTTGAGACAGGTCTTCTTCAATTTTATAGTACTTTCTATGAGTTTTACCATTTTTATTTTAAGTCTTATGTATTCCAGAAAATTCCCCATGTCACATACAGTAATGGGGAATTTTCTGGAATACATACGACTTAAAATAAAAATGGTAAAACTCATAGAAAATATATTTAAAAATGTTTAATGTTTGTAAAGTTCATGGAACTTAACTGCGGGATCATCAATTCCTAAACTTACAACTATCAAACATCAAATGTAACATATACAGTTGTAGTATGTGGGTTATAGAACTGATAGTAAACAACGAAAAATATTTGTAAAATAAATAAGTAAGTTGTTGATATGAAGCGGTGGTCTCTCATCTCTGAAATACATTAATGACTTGCCATTCTACATTGATGAAGATTAGTTCTTTTTGCTGATGATACAAGTATAGTAATCACATCCATAAAACGAGAACTAACTGATGTAATCGTAAATAACGTCTTTCACAAGCAAACGGACTCTCATTAACTTTTGCTAAAACACAGCATATACAGTTCCGTACAGTAAATGGCACAACTCCAGTAATAAATATAGACTTTGAACAGAAGTCTGTAGCTAAGGTTCATCGAAATTATTCGTTCGTTTTGAAGGGAAACCAGAGTTTTTCAAAATTTTTAGATGTGTAAATTAATGAGAGATTAAACTTGAAGCAACACATTGATTGTCTGCTAAAACGTTTGGTTTCAGCTACGTATGCTGTTAGGGTTTTACCAAATTTTGGCGATATGAATCTCAGTAAAACAGTTTACTACGCCTATTTTCATTTACTGCTTTCGTATGGCATCATATTCTGAGGTAATTCACTATTGAGTAAAAAAGTATTCATTGCACAAAATCGTGTAATCAGAATAATTACAGGAGCGCGCCCAAGATCGTTCTGGAGACATCTATTTAAGGATTTAGGCATCCTCACAGTTACTTCAGAGTATATATATTCACTTATGAAATTTGTTGTTAATTATCCAACCTAGTTCACACACATGTTCACATGTTTGTTGCCTGAGAGGGGACCCGAACCCCAGATGGCGAACGGCCGTGCGCATCCCGCATGGCTAATCCGCCGCGGCAAACCCAGTTCGCAGTAATAGCAGTGTGCATAGGTATAACACCAAGAGAAAGGATGATATTACTATGCAGGGTTAAATCTCACTTTGGTACAGAAAGGGATGAATTATGCTGCCACAAAAATCTTCGGTCACCTACCAAACAGCATCAAAACCTGACATAGCTAACTAGCATTTAAAAATTTATTAAAATAATAACTGAATGACAACTCCTTCTACTCAATGGACGAATTTTTAGATATAAATTAGTAAAACTAAAAATAAAAAAATAAAAAATAAAAATAAAAAGAATACAAAATATATTTGTGTCATATAACATTTTGTATAATGTAATATCTTGTACAGACACTTTTTATTACACTGACAAGTTCCACATCATTACGAAGTGTCGTATTCATGATCTATGGAAGAAGTATTAATGTAACCAGTTTGACAAAGTGCAGCTCGCTGGCGCTGAGTGCGCCGGTTACTGGTGACCGACCGAGCGTTCGGCGCGCTCGGCCGAGCGCTGGCGATCGGCTGCCCGCAACCGGTAGAAGAGGACGCTCGGCCGCTTTCTCCCGAGAGACAAAGGGGCGAGCGGGACTAGCCAGTAAAAATCGGACATAATGCAGACCTCTACTCCAAACACTAGCTGAGTTCGCAGGCTGGCGATCGCAGTATTGACACATTCTTCTGTAGCACCAAATTTCAAAAGCTTCTATCATCTTTTTGTGTGAACTCATTATCGTCCACGTTTCACTCCCATACAATGCTACACTCCAGACAAATGCTTCCAGAAAGGATTTCCTAACATTTAAATTAATATTGGATGTCACTAAATTTCGCTTCTTCAGAAACGCTTTTCTTCCCATAACCATTCTGCATTTTATACCTTCTTTACTTCGGCTATCAGAAGTTGTTTTTGCTGCTCAAATAACAAAACTCGTCTACTACTTTTATTGTCTCATTACCTAATCTAATTCCTTAAGCATCACCTGATTTTCTGACGCTACATCCCATTACCTTTGTTTTACTCTTGTTAATGTTCATCTTATTCTCTCATTTCAAGACAGGGCCTTTTCTGTCTCTGAGAGAAATACTATGTCATCGGCGAACGGCAAAGTTTTTCATTTCTTCTCCCTGAACGTTAATTTCCTCTCCAAATTTCTCCTTACATTCCTTCACAACTTTCACACTATACAGACTGAACAACATTAGTGAAAGGCTACAACCCTCTCTTACCTCCTCCCCTACTTCTGTGTCCCTTTCATGCCTTTGTACTCTAATAACTACTGTCTGTTTTTTGCACAAGTGTAATATTACTCTTCACTCCCTATATTTTACCGCTGCTTCCCTCACAGTATCTAAGAGTGTATTCCAGTCAACATTGTCAGAAGATTTCTCCAGATGCTAAAAACCGAGGTTTGCCTTTCCTTAACCTGTCTTCTAAGATACTTCGTAATGTGACTATTGCGTTCCGTGTCCTAAATTTCTCCTAAATCCAAATTGGCCTTTCCAAAAGTAAGATTCCAGCAGTTTTTCTATTCGTCTGTAAATATTTAGTGTTAGTATTTTGAATGACTTACAAAATTGATACTTCTGTAATTTTAACATTTGTTTGCACTGGCTATGTTTGGAATTGGAATTATCATATTCGTCTTGTAGTCGGAGAGTATTTCTCCTGTCAGACACATCTTGCATACTAGATGGAACAATTTCTTCATGACTTGTTCTCCAACTGCCTCAGCAGTTTAGATGGAATATCATCTACCGCAGTGGCTTTGTTTTGACTCAGATCTTTCATTGTTCTGTCAAATTCTTCGCGCTGTATCGTATCTCCTATCTCATCTTCCTCTACTTTCTCTTCCATTTCTACAATACTGCCTTCAACTTCATTTCCTTTGTATAGGTCCTCTATTTATTCCTTCCACATTTCAGCTTTCCCTTCTTTGTTTAGTAATGGTTTTCCGTCTGATTCTTGATATTCATACAGTTGACTTTGTTTTATTTTCCTGTAGGCGATATCTATCTTTGTCCTAGTTATACATTCTTCTACGGTCTTGCATTTGTCCCCTAGCCACATCTACTTAGCCAGTCTACACTTCCTGTCAACATAATTTTTCAGACGTCTGTAATCCCTCTTGGCTGCTTCACTTGCTTCACTTTATATTCTCTCTTTTCATTGAGTTGTATATCTCCTGTGTTATCCAGGGATTTCTAATAGGCCTTGTTCTTCTGCCTATATTATCCTCTGTGGCCTTCACTACTATATCTCGCAGACCCATTCATTCTTTTTCTACTGTATTACTTTCCCCTGTTTGGGTCAATCCTTGCGTAATGTTCCCTTATGAACCTCTTATGCCCGACACACACTGGACGCAGCACAGGCAGAAGAGAGGCAGAGGATAGGTCGCCAGCCGTCTGTAAACCATACTTTCCAATGGGACAGCCTGCCGCACAATTAACGCAGCCGAGGCAGGCCTCTGTCCGGTTGTCCGAGGCGCACAGTTTTCCTGCACCTCTGCCGCAAAGTGGAATTTCAAGTCATCCGATATGATTTGAAAAAAAAAAAATGTTTTATGTAGACGAATATATGCTTCATCGTTCTCTGTATGTAGTATCTTTGTAACGCTTTTACTTTCTCCATAAAAAATTAAAAACACTATTTTCGAATTTGTGCGTGTTTTGCGCTAACGGACCTATTGCATTCACAATTGGGCAGAAACAAGTTATTTTTCTGTGTCTTATAGCCAGAAGCCACCGCATGATATTGGAATGGTTTTCTTTTCGTTATTGTCCATAGTTGTTATAATATAAAATAAAGTACAACGCCACCCATATTTTGAAGAGTTTGCAGTGAAAAATGTAGTCGCTGGCCAGTTTGCGTTTGGCGCGTTTTACACCATACTTTACTGGGTACGAAATGCAGATAACACATCTAAATTGTTTTTAACGGCGGAAGGAGAGCCATACCTCTTTCCATTCTAGAGAAAGTCCATAAGATACGTTTGACGCGACGCGGTCTGCAGCTACGCGTCACACGCGCGGCTGTTGTCGCCTTCTGTGCCGAGTGTGGAGTTGCCTCGTGTCTCTCTTCTTCGTATGCTGCCGATACAGACCCAAGCTGAATGAACAACTTACTGAAATAGAAAGACACCGAAGTTCATAAACCGAAGATGCTGAATGTGTATTTTTACGGTCTATAGTCTCTGGTTTCAGTAAACTTTGTGGCAGGCATGACAGTACTATGTAAGCTAAAATTCCCGTTACTACTGAATGATAAGTTCGGCGAAGCCAGAAGGGACGTGCAACGATTTATTTTAACCATCTGGGACCTCCTTTCATTTCTTGAAACACAATGTCCACCCCTTCTTGGAGCTTCAGCCCACTGCTAAATCACAGATGATGCTAGGAATGCCTCTCGTCACTATTCCTCAAACTGAATTCTATACTACTTTCAGAAATTCAACCACTGCAAAAGTACTAGCATAGCTTCACTAATTACTAACAAATTTGATGAATGATGATGGTAATTGTCATTAGAAATTATGACAGAGACAAAATAGTAATGCAGTGTAATAAAATACTGGACGTACAAGCACAGCTGCCATGAAACTAGAAGAAAAATGCAGACGTCAGTATCTTAGTACCATGGAAGAGTACGAATAAAGACCTAAGTAAGGAAATACATTGCGTGCAAATGCAGTTAAACAAGGAAATTATGATTTGCAAAAATTTTTCATATACGTGTATCTCTCTAACTAAACATGAACAACATACCAGGTGTCACCGAGGAGAAAAGTGTTTCTGATCGTATATACTACACCACAATCATGATTAAATATGTCAGCCGCGCGGGAGTAGCCGAGCGGTCTGGAGCGCCACGTTACGGATCGCGCGGCCTGCCGCGTCGGAGGTTCGAATCCTCCCTCGAGAATGGATGTGAATGTTGCCCTTAGGTTAGTTTAACTTAGTTTAAGTAGTTTGTAAGACTGGAGACTGATGACCAACGTAGTTTGGTCCCATAGGATTACAAACATTTGAACATTTGATTAAATATGTCAGTTGTATAAAGGTTTTTTGCAATTACTGAATTTGCAGTGACACTTGTTTCTCTGAATTATAAAGAAATGAGAGGAAAATAAATATGATTTTAATTACTTTTCTGAAACATATCTCTAACTATTCTTTGGTGGGTATGATGTGTCAAACACTACTTTGCTTCTCTTTTTAAGTCTTTCTTATCCAGCATGTGACTCTCTTTGAACTGTCGTCTGTTTAGTCGGAAAAGCTCAAGAGCTTATAATGAACTTCCATAGACCTTACAAGTTCGCCATATATTCGTCACTTCGGCTGTTGCTCAACAGGCCTTTCACTGCTTTTATACTCACTTTATCTGAAAACACACACACATTATATATCAATTAAATTAATTGAGTTTTGAAAGATAATCAGGAATTAAATCTAACTGCATTGAGAGGTTTTCAGTGGACATGCAGCAATTGCTGTGTTGCGTGAGCGTTGCTATTTATAGCTGCGCTGCCTTCCACTGTCTGCGCTGCGTGAAGTGTGCGCCGACCTGCAGAGTCCCTGCGCCTCGCCTCTGCCTCTGATGTGTCAAGTGTGCGATGGGCCATAAGCACCTCTGGTTTCTTCAATCTACATTTCGTAGCCAATTATTTAAGGAAAAAGTTAAGGTCAGAGTCTATATTTACTCTTGGATATGTCTTAAAACCTGGTTTCTAAACCTATGTGTTACAATTATAATGTCAATCTGGTACCTTCCAGTGTCTCCTGGTCTCTTTCACGCATACAGCCGTAATTCATGATGATAAACCAAGTGTTTGCGATGATTAAATTGTGCTCTGTAAAAATTCTACCAGGCGGTCTCCTCTTTCATTGCTTTTCCCGAGTCCAAATTCACCTACTACGTTTCCTTCTCTTTCGATTCGTACTACCGAGTCGCAGTTCCCAATCAGAATCTTTTCATCTCCCTTAACTGTCTGTATTTCTTTTATCTCCTCATACATTTCTTCGATCTCGTCATCACCAGCAGAATTAGTTGTCATATAAACTTGTACTACCATGGTCGGGTTTGGCTTCGAGTCCATCTTTGCAACAATAATGCATTCACTAAGCTGTTCATAGTAACTTACTCATGTTCATATTTTCTTATTCATTATCAGACCTGCTTTACCACCAACTGAGTTTGTATTTATACCACTGTACTCATATATTCATACAGTAGAGCTGCATGTCCTTGGGAAAAGTAACGACTGTAGTTGTCCCTTGATTTCAGCCGTTCTCAGTAACATGGCAAAGCCACGTTAGCTGATGTTACAATATCAGCTCAGTCAATCATCCTGACTGTTGCCCCTGCAACTACTGAAAAGGCTTCTGCCCCTCTTCATTAATCAAACGTTTGCCTGGCCTCTACACAGATAAACTTCAATGTAGTTGCACCTATGGTACGGCTGTCTGTATCGTTGAGGCACGCATACCACCCCACCTCGGCAATGGCTGTTGTTCATGGGGTGGGGTTGAATAATACAGTGGCATAATACACAGCGTAAGGCCTAAAGTGATTTATTAAAAAAGTATTGCACTAAGTTGGAAACTCGGCTTCCGCCTAGCGCTGTGCGATGATTGGCTTTGAGCGCGTCTAGCGCGTCCATGATGCGCTATACTCGTTTGGAAGGAAAAACCGGAGCTAGCCCGTATTCTGGTGATCAGCTCGCCGCACCTTCAATCAACATAACATATTAAGTGTATCTGCATATAATTTTCTGTAGAGCGCGGCGGAGCGGCCGAGCGCATTGAGGCGCTATGCTCCGATGCACGAGGCCCGTTCCCCGCGGGGGTTAGAATCCCCCTCAGGTATGAATGTTTGTGTCGTCTTTAGTATAAGGTAGTTCATAAGTAGTTTGTAAGTTTAGGAACTGATGACCCCACAGTTAACTCCCTTAGGCTAAAAAAACATTTGAACGTTTAGAATTTTCTGTGAGCAGTAAAAATATTAACTGGAGGAGTACCAATTTCAAAGGTGAATGAAAATCTTTAGTTGGAAGAGAGCAAGTGAAAAAGAAAAGAAAGTGATACAGATTGAAATCTGAAAACGGAACAGTTAGGGAGCGGAAACGAGACAGGACAACGCACAGAAATTAGCTACAGTAAAAAATCCTGGTCCGTTCATTTTGCTACTACGAATTTTGCTACATATAATGCATATATAGAAAGTGAACAGATATGAACTGTTTCTTCATAACCGTTTTCAAAATTGTTTACCGTTTCCGAAATACATTTATCGTAAAACGAATAAATTCCAAAAAGTCTGTATTCCCACTTCTTACAAAATCCCTACCTTCTTTAGAAATTTTCAAAATCTATTCTACTAACTGTTAAGTCTGAACTTGATGATCGCCCACGTGGCTCAGTCGATATGTCCGAAGAAACAGACACTACGCCAATGTAATAAGTTCAAAAATGTCTGTAAATCTATCGCACCAAACTGCGTGGTCATCAGTCCGTAGCTTACAAACTACTTAAACCTAGGTAAACTAACCTAAGGACAACACACACAGCCATGCCCCAGGGACGACTCGAACCTCCACGGCGCTTTAGACCGCTCGGCTACTCGACCGCGGTCAATATAAAAAGTAGGTGGCGAGGTACTGGCGGAAGTAAAGTTGTGATGCGGCATCGTGAGTCGTGTCGGGATAGCACAGTCGGTAGTGCGCTTGCCCGCGAAAGGCAAAGGTCCCAGGTTCGAGTCCCGGTTCCGGCACACAATTTTAATCTGCCAAGAAGTTTCTTAATATAATAAGTATTTATACGCGAAGACGGCGTTAGTTTCAATTACTTCACCGCAGGTGCGGTCACACGTTCGACCTCGCACGGGAATCCGTAATGACGAGTTTAAGTGGGCATGAACGATAGGGGCGCTACAGCCATAGCGTGCGACTTGTGGAAATTGAGAGGAACGGGAAGCGAGCACGGGTAGCCAAGTGGTTAAGGCGTTTGCTGACCCGAAACGAGAGACCTGCGTTCCATTCGCCGGCCCGGCTCACATTTTAACTTGTCGCCATTGTTTCGTTTCAATGCCCTAAAAGCCACAGTCAATCCTTTCATTCCAAATCCTACTTAATGACTCTCCTTAATCAATAATTTGCAAAAGTAACGAACAAGCAGTGGTCTTTAACCTTTTGGCTCACTTTAAGTTACAGCAGTAAAACTAAAAGTGGGACTTTGAGATCGCCTTGTGACAGCTCGAAATTGAAATGAAAATAACGGATTAACGGTACATCTGACACCAAAACTGAATATACAAATTTGTAGAGGAGACAATTCTCTACAACTTTGCTCTGTTATAATTTTTTTCCTATCTTGCATCGTTTCAGAGATATTTGCAAACATCAGAGTGATTTGACGATGTTTTGTCTGTTAGTCTGTCTCTCCGTAAAGTTTTTCCACGGCACCAAATTTCACATTTATAATTTTTCGCCTCAGTTGCACAGTGGTAGAGTGCCAGACTACAAATCCAAACGTCGCGGGTTCGATCCCCGCCAGGTCCTAGCATTTTTATCTGTCACTTTCCACTTGTTTCACCTCTGGCAGTATTGCTAATGTGAAAAATACCGAGTAGCACCGTGGTTCGGAACCCACGTTAAACTGTAGGTCCCCCTATAACTGGCTGGATAAGTCAGTTCGAAGATCGGAGGAAGGCAACGGCATACCACCTCCAAATAGGACCATGCCTAGTAAAGCACTGTGGTGTTCAAACCAATCTTCGGATTGTTTATTGATTTACCTTTAACTTATTTTTTCGCCGCCAGAGACCAGAACCTCCCTTTTTCAAATTTTTCGGACAAAAAATACGTTAGTAACAAAAAAAAAAAAAAAAAAAAAAAAAAAAAAAAAAAAAAAAAAAAAAAAAGCCGTTTGTAATGTAATTGTAATTGGAAACAAATGATTCATCTGGGACGAAAATTGAATAACGTAATTTGTAGAATAGAAAATTCTCTACAACTTTCCTCTGTTATGTTTTTCATGTAACTCGCACCGTCAAGGAGATATTTACACAAGTAACGGCGATTGGGCGCCATCTCTTTATTTTACGTAACCCAGGCGTCAGGAAATGTCACGTGACATTCCTCGTCCAGAACTCACTCTGACATACGCCATCTTGCGTCCTGTATTTCATGATTTTCTTAATAAAACTTACGCGTTGTCATTTCAAAACTGAAGAATTAGCAAAAGCACGTCGTTCATAGTACGATAAATTATAATCCAGAGTCTAAAAATGTCATCCTAACTGGTAGCAACTGACAGCAATACCAAGAGAATTAATGGACACTATTTCAGTTGTTCGCCGTGCTGTAGTGGGATAGTGCTTTACGTTGTGATGCATGTGGTCAGTAGTTCAAAACCCGGCTACACAATTTTTTGGCTCCTAAAACTGTTTCCGGCACTCTTATTAATTAAACAAAGCAACCTTATGCAACTTTTAGAGTTGTTCAGATGTAAGACTGCTCCCTCTAAAATGTGCGTTTGTTCTATTTCGCGAATATACTGTGAAATACGTAACAACAAATTGAACACTGGTCTCCTGAAGCATTTGTACAACAAAGGAGAGGATATTGTGATAATGAATATTGTAAACAACGTGCAGGTACTGGTAGTTACATATCAAATGGAGTCCTTGATTTGTATGGCAGTTGTCGTTCCTTAATGAAACGGAAGGGAAGTAGATACTTTTGTATCCCATCCTCGTCGCCACTTTTGTGTCCCAGCCTCGTCGCCGCATTTGTGTCTCGCTTCTGTCGTAGGTGTCGGTGGCCGAGTAGAAAGACACCGACACAAGAATGAAGGAAGCACGCTTGTGCAGGTATGGAAGTGAGCAGCCTGTGGGACAGCAGAAACTAGAAACACTAGAGTAAATTAGTACGAGATATATATTGCACAGAATTTATACAATACTTAACTTTTACATGGCTCAGGACTGCAGAATGCTGATAAATAGTTGACCTACAGTCCTGCCTAGTGCCTATCCGATAGCCAAGTCTTCACTGGTGCCTGTGGTGTCGCACAAGTCCAAAGTGCGCGCCACCTACTTTCGCCGCGCGCCGCCATGTACGCACGGCGCGGCGTTCTTACGACGACAGCCACGAGCGCCCTCAGCTGCAACTCCGCTCGTGGCCATCACTGAACGACATCGTCCACTTCGGACTGAGATAGGAACCAGTCAACACTTCTGCATCAGATAGGCACCAGTGAAGACTTGGCTATCGTACAGGCACTAGGCAGACCTCTAGCTCAAGTATGTATCAGCATTCAGCAGTACAGATCTATGTAAAAGTTAAGTATTGTATAAATTCTGTGCAATATATATCTCGTTCTAATTTACTCTAGTGTTTCTAGTTTCTGACTGCTCCCCTCCGTACCTGCACCAGCGTGCTATCTTTATTCCTGTGTCGGTCTCGTTCCACTCAGCCACCGACACCTACGACGGAAACGGGACACAAAAGCGGCGACGAGGCTGGGACACAAAAGTGGCGACGAAGAGTGATAGACGAACCTTGGACCAAGCAACCAGACAGCAGCAGTCGGAGCACGCAGAAATTGCTCCCGCCCACCCACCCTTATTATAAGATTTTTGGGGGAACATTTTCAGTTACGTGTTTATGGACTTTTTGATGCAGAGCGTCCTCTTTCTAATCGGTCAGCATGGCCACTACCCCGAACCCAAACTTAATGGAAATTATTCAGTTACAGACGGCACAAATCACTCAACTCCTGCAGGCGGTGTCGCAGTTAACGGCACAGGCTGCTCACCAACAACAACAGCCGTCACATCAGCAGCCCACACCTGCCGCTGCACCGCTTCCTACATTTCGCCAGTACAACGAACGTGAGGAAGAATGGATCGACTTCTTCGCACAGTTTCAAGAACTCGTCGCGGCTCATCAAATTGCAGGTCAGAGAGTGAAGAACCTTTTCTTATCGATTGTGGGCCCCCAAAACATTCGTATTACTGCAGAAACTATTCCCCAACGCATCTCCTCGTGATGTAGACTTTGAACAAATAGTAGAGGCACTAAATGCTCATTATGAGAGAAAAGTTCTCGTAGCTTCGGCACGGTACCGATTTTTCAGACTTAAAAAATTACCGCAACAGTCACACCAAGAGTGGATTACTGAATTGAAGGGCTTAACCCGCAAATGTAAATTTACTTGCTCTTGTGGACTTTCTTATAGTGATGTGATGTTGAGAGATGCGATTACGCAGAACATTCAGGATCCCAGAATTACGGCAGCAATTCTGAAGCAATCTGACCCCTCATTAGACAGTGTACTGCAGCTTATTGAAGCGCATGATACCTTTGACTTAGCAGATGTAGAAATGCAAAGCCACAGTGTAAATTCAATGCGCCGCAACGGACGCTTTCCTAGCCATAGTTCTCAGTCTAGCCCTAGTGATTCTTATTTTTCTACCGGCCGTGCTGAACAGACAGTGAACAGTAGCCAGTGTAAAAGTGCGACACAATGGTCGCCCCGTCGTGCTAGAAACAGTAATTTGAATAACGGGCGCCAACGTTCATTTCAGAAAAATGTTCGTAAATCTTGCCCCCAGTGTGTAACTCGCCACAAGCGTGCGCAATGCCCCAGTCGCAACGCAACCTGTTATCAATGTGGCAAATCTGGACATGTTCGGTCAGTGTGTATGCAAATCAAACATTCAAATAACGGTGCCCTTAGACACAGTGCTTTGCCGAGTTCACGAACAGTTCATGGAGTAAATGTCATACACGCTGCAAACTTGAACTGTGCTTCAGTTGGTTTTCAAATGCAAGAACAATTTTCTTCGCCTACGGCGAAACTATATAGTGACAGTGGCGTAGCTATCATAGGGCTGGGCGGGGCAGTGCCCCGGGGCCCCTGAGCTTAAGGGGCCCCTCGGCCTTCGTGAGCTGCTTCCGGAAAAAGTTACAATAGAGCGTCGATATTTTTTTTTTTTTTTTTTTTTTTGACTCACTCGCTCTAATGTCCATCACCTCTCCCTCCCCTCCCACCAAGTTTTCAATAGTAACCGCATTGGCCACTGCGTGGCGGAGGAAAGCTTCATATTGGGTCCTTAACTTCACTCGACGCCATTAGGAAGCGCAGCTGACCGGCAAAACCGCCAGTCGCTGTGTACAACAATCGGCACACTTCAGTCGGTGTAGCTGCAGAAGTAGCGGCAGCATCAAAGCCGCTCTCAGCAACAGCTGAGACTTCCAAGTGTTGCGGCGTGACGCTCGGCGCAGTGTGATGGATCGCGCGCCTCCATATCCTGTATAAACTTCTTATTGGTAAATAAAAGTGTACAGTACTATTATCTGTATAAACAGGTTTTTCGAACATCCATGTCTCCCAATTACTTACAACCCAGGTACAATGACGTCTGGCCAGTTGCTTTGTCCTAACAATGCCCCAATGTCCTTGATGCAGGAGGCGTAACACTTCACGTTGCAGGGAACGAGGAACAATCACTCTTGCTTTGTCGTTGTCGGTATGTAACAACAGAACACCCTGACTTAAAGATAATGCATGACGTTGTGCAAAATAACGTCGAACCAGAGGCCGTTGAATGTCTTTGGCTCTGGCAGGCCAACCAAAGCGAACAAAACGTGCTACCACACTTAGGTCTGCATCCGCAGCTGTTTCCTGTGCAACCCGACGAGAGTTCAAAGGGAAATCTGCGACCGCGGAAGCATCTCTGGAGTCTATCTGACAACATGCCGGTTCCGAAGAATCAAACGACACATCCTGGCCAACCGGAAGTCGGGAAGGTGTGTCCGCATTGGCATGTTGAGTGGTAGGTCGGTACAAAATTTCATACTGATAATTAGACAGTATTAAGGACCATCTCTGAAGCTTTTGTGCCGTACGTGGCGGAATTAGCTTTGTGGGTGAGAACAACGACGTGAGAGGCTTGTGGTCTGTCAACAAATAGAATTTCCTGCCATAGAGATAATGATGAAACTTTGTGACGCCGTAAATGATTGCTAAGGCCTCCTTTTCTATCTGACTGTAATTCTGTTGCGTTGGAGTCAGAAGTTTGGACGCAAAGGCAATAGGACGATCGTGACATCCAATACGATGCGACAATACTGCACCCAGACCGTACGACGAGGTATCAACTGCTAACACTACAGGCTTCTGTGGGTCAAAGGGAATCAAACATGCATCACTGAGTAGTGCAGACTTTAATTTGTCTAAGGCAACCTGGCAATCTTTAGACCATACAAAAGGAACATTCTTCCTACGTAAGCGATGCAGTGGAGCTGCAATCTGAGAGGCATTGGGAATAAACCTGAAATAATAGTTACGCTTTCCCATTACTGCTTGCAATTCGTGTACATTCTTAGGAGGAGGCAAGTCTTTGATTGCTCGAAGATGTGACTGTAAGGGATGAATTCCTTGGGCATTAATCACATGGCCTGGGTACTCTATTTCAGTCTGAAAAAACGACACTTTGCTTTATTACAACGTAGACCTGCCGCAGTCAACACTTTGAAGAGGCACTCCAGGTTTGCTAAATGTTCTTTAACTGTACGTCCGGATACCACAATATCGTCTAAATAGTTCGAGCAACACGGTACAGAAACTGTCAGCTCTTCCAAAAAGCGCTGAAAAATAGCGGGGGCGGAAGAACTGCCAAAGGGTAGGCGTTGTAATGGAAAAAGGCCCATGTGAGTATTAATGACGAAATCTTTTTTGACTCGTCATCAAGCGGAATCTGTAAGTATGCCTCTGCTAAATCAATCTTGGAAAAGAAGCGAGACTGTCCTAATTTGTCCATTAGTTCGTCAGGTCTGGGCAGGGGATAAGTGTCTACAATTGTTTGACTGTTCACTGTTGATTTGAAGTCCGCACAGAGACGCAGTTTTCCTGACGGCTTGGGTATAATTACTATAGGTGAGGCCCACTGACTCGCAGAAACAGGAGAAACCACCCCACTATCTTGCCAACGTTTAAGTTCGTCTGCAACTTTATTACGAATTGCGATAGGCACTGGTCTAGCTTTACGAAATTTTGGTACTGCAGATTCTTTTAAAGTTACATGTGCCACGAAGTCTTTCGCACAACCGAGTTCCGGCGAAAACAAGTCACTATATTTTTCACACAATGCATTGATTTTGTCCTGAGACACTACTGACGAAATTTGAAGCACATCTCTTTGAATTGATAAACCAAACAAGTCAAATGAATCGAGTCCAAAAATGTTCTGTGTAGATTTGGCCTGAAGAACTACAAAAGCAACTGTTTTTGTTACACCTTGAAAAGAGGCGGGCAGGCTACACATTCCTAGCACGGGAATATTTTGTCCTGTATACGCTGTTAACACTTGCTGACACGGCGACAATTTTGGCAAACCCAGTTCATAAGTATCTATATTTATTAAAGTGACAGCGGAACCAGTATCAAGCTGAAATTGCACAGTCTTATTTTTTATGTAAAGAGTCACAAACAGTTTGTGCTTTTGGCGCACGACCGGTGCGTGAATGTGGGCAAGGTCTGCTACGGCTTGTTCGCCGCACTTGCGCATGCGCGGGCCGCGTAGTGAAGGAAGCGGCGCAGACTCGGCACACAGTGGATTAACAACAGTCACTAGATGGCACTACCCCCGGATCGGCGACCGCGCATTGCGAGGCTACTACAGATTGACTAACTACTGCAAAAACTTTTGAGTAGCTACACCAAGTCTAATGTCACTAGCTACACAGTACTGGGCTCTATTACAATGAGAAGTTGTAGAATGCACTAGTTTCACTACAGGATTGGACTGTACATTGTCATTTTGCTTGTCCCGAACCTATGTCCGTTGCACAGTTTTACGCGCTCGGCGGCTCTTGCGACGTGGCTCACTACATAGTTGTGCCGTAGGCTCAGAAGAACTTCCTTGCAATTGAGAACCAAGTAAAGCACCGTTCAATTCCACAGCGTCTATGACATTGACAGCATGAACTGTTCGTGCACTCGGCGAAGCACTGTTTCTAACGGCACCGTTCGTTGAGTTTTTAATCTGCATACACAGAGACTGTACATGTCCCGATTTGCCACATTGATAACAGGTTGCGTTGCAACTAGGGCAATGCGCACGCTTGTGGCGAGATACACACTGGGGACAAGATTTACGAACATTTTTTCTGAAATGAGCGTTGGCGCCCGGTATTCAAATTACTGTTTCTAACACGACGGGGCGACTTTTGTGTCGCACTTTTACACTGGCTACTGTTCACTGTCTGTTCAGCACGGCCGTTAGAATTTAAAGAATCACTAGGGCTAGACTGAGAACTAAGGCTATGAAAGCGTCCGTTGCGGTGCACTGAATTAACACTGTGGCTTTGCATTCCTACATCTGCTAAGTCAAAAGTATCATGCGCTTCTATAAGCTGCAGTACACTGTCTAACGAAGGGTCTGACTGTTTTAGAATTGCTGCCCGAATTCTGGGGTCCTGAATGTTTTGCGTAATCGCATCTCTTAACATCATGTCACTATAAGAAAGACCAGAAGAGCAAGTAAATTTACATTGGCGGGTTAAGCCCTTCAATTCCGTAATCCATTGCATGTGGGTCTGTTCCGGTGATTTTTTCAGTCTGAAAAATCGGTACCGCGCCGCGGCTACGAGAACTTTTCTCTCGTAATGAGCATTCAGTGCCTCTACTATTTGTTCAAAGTCTACATTACGAGGATATGCGTGGGGGAAAAGTTTCTGCAGTAACACGAAAGTCTTGGTGCCAGCGACGGCGAGAAAGAAATGTTTGACTGTCAGACCTGTTAGTTGATGAGCCGCGACGAGTTCTTGAAACTGCGCGAAATAGTCACTCCATTCTTCCTCACGTTCGTTCTACTGGCTAAACGTAGATAGCGTTGCGGCGGCAGGTATAGGCTGCTGAAGTGGCGGATGTTGTTGTTGGTTAGCTGCTTGCGCTGTTAGCTGGGACACTGCTTGGAGTAGTTGCGTGATTTGCGCTGTCTGTAACTGAATAATTTCCATTTAGTTTGGGTTCGGGGTAGGGGCCATGCTGACGGGAACAATTTCTGCGTGCTCCGACTACTGCTGTCTGGCTGCTGCAATCGGGCTGGTCCATGGTTCTTCTATCACGCCTCGTCGCTACTTTTGTATCCCATCCTCGTCGCCACTTTTGTGTCCCATCCTCGTCGCCGCTTTTGTGTCTCGCTTTCGCCGTAGGTGTCGGTGGCCGAGTAGAAAGACACCGACACAAGAATGAAGGAAGCATGCTTGTGCAGGTACGGAAGTGAGCAGCCAGTGGGACAGCAGAAACTAGAAACACTAGAGTAAATTAGAACGAGATATATATTGCACAGAATTTATACAATACTTAACTTTTACATAGATCAGTACTGCAGAATGCTGATACATAGTTGAGCTAGAGTCCTGCCTAGTGCCTATCCGATAGCCAAGTCTTCACTGGTGCCTATCTGATTCCGAAGTGTTGACTGGTTCCTATCTCAGTCCCAAGTGAACGATATCGTTCAGTGGTGGCCACGAGCGGAGTTGTCAGAGAGGGCGCTCGTGGCTGACGTAAGAACGCCGCGCCGTGCGTGCATGGCGGCGCGTGGCGAAAGTAGGTGGCGCGCCTCGGACTTGTGCGACACCACAGATACAATGCAACAAAACACCTGTTTCTTTCTTCTAAGCAGTTATTCACGACTTATGGAATATGTTGAAACTCATTAATTAGAATCAATGCCTCTACTAAAAGGTTTGTTTTTGGCATCGTTGCTATGGACGCTTTTAACGTAAACTGTATTACCTTTTCTGTAGTTCAGATATGACGTCTTTCATGTTACTTTCTTCTGAGCTAAAATATACAGCAACTATTCTGTGTCAAACCGTGATTACGTTTTCCTTTACAGCTAAAATAACAAACGGAATCAGTGTGGTATTACTGAATTCCACATAGCTCTAGTACTTAATCTGTATACAAAGTTACTATTATGATTATGTCATTTACAACAGTCATTCTAAAAGTATCTCCCAGGGTTGTGTACATGTGATAAAAAAGTCTATGTTTGCAATTCGTTGGTATGAATTTCATTATATGTTCATTTTGTGTCCCAGCCTCGTCGCCGCTTTTGTGTCTCGTTTCCGTCTTAGGTGTCGGTGGCCGAGTAGACAGACCGACACAGGAATAAAGGACGCACGCTTGTGCAGGTACGAAGGTGAGCAGCCAGTGGGACAGCAGAAATTAGAAACACTAGAGCAAATTAGAACGAGATATATATTGCACAGAATTTATACAATACTTAACTTTTACATAGTTCAGTACGGCAGAATGCTGATACATAGTTGAACTAGATGCCTGCCTAGTGCCTGTCCGATAACCAAGTCTTCACTGGTGTCTATCTGATTCCGAAGTGTTAACTGGTTCCTATCTCAGTCCCAAGTGAACGATGTCGTTCAGTGGTGGCCATGAGCGGAGTTCCAGCAGAGGGCGCTTGTGGTTGTCGTCGTAAGAACGCCGCGCCGTGCGTGCATGGCAGCGCGCGGCGAAAGTAGGTGGCGCGCACTTTATACTTGTGCGACGCCACAGTTCACAAAAAAGAACAAACGCACTTTTCAGAGAAAGCGCTGTTACCTTTGAACAATTCAGAATATTACAGGAATTAGTTGAATATCAAGAGTGTGCGAAAACCTATTAGGAAACAAGATGAAAAAAATGCCAGTGGCCGGTTTTTATTTTATTTTTATTTATTTATAATTTTTTGTTCTTCAGGTAGATCGATGCTTTACGGTCGTATGTTCATGTTCGTTCTGCGCTGTTCGTTGTGAACTTTGCTCGGTGTTATTACTATTATTACAGATTGCGCTGAGGCCTTTTCCTTTTTCTCTCTTTTCATTGGTTCTTCGGTTTGATTGCTCCTTTGTGGACGTTGGTTTATTTAGTTTAATTTTAATCGTTTCTTTGTTGACTCAGAATTTGCGCTACAGAGGGCGTCGAGGCCTGTGAGCACGCTGAGGTACCACACCTGCAACCCTCTCACCAAGCGCTCTGACACACCGCGCTCGGCATATTTCGAACCACCGTCTAAGATATTCGTTCATCACAAACTAATTCGCTGCCCATTACGCTACGCTGCTGCGAGTGTAATCCGTAATTCCCCTATCATTGATGGCAGAGGTTTTGTACTAACATGCCATTTTTCGAGATTAGATTGTAATTCATTTTCCTAACAACGACGTTTTTCTGATAATTTTACAGTGCACCATTGCTTTGAAATGACAACGCTTGAGTTATAATAAGAAAATCGTTATATACACAAAAGCAAGATGGCAAATACAAAAGAGAGTTTCGGGCAAGGTTTTGGGCGAGGGATCTTACCTGACTGATTTCCGAACACAACATTTTAGCACCTCCATAAAACCAAGCAAACATGTGCACTATGATGGTTATTATTTTATGTATATTTTACTGTTTTAATTTTGGGCAGCCATCCATTTATATCTATCCACCACCACATGATTTTCTAGATAACTATCATCGACTACCAGAGTTTATGTGTATCACTATAATAATCAGTTTACTGTCAATGTGAGTATTGAGTGTCGAAACCGATCGTCTTGAATAAATAAAATAAAAATTGTGATCTTGGCAACTATCCTATTTATACAATAGAATCGTTCCCTAAGATGAGTAAATTATGTGATAATGATAATGTGGGAGAGATATTAAAATAACCCGAGGCCAGTATCCAAAAAGAAGACACGGTGTCCCTTGGACCGAAGAGCGCAAGGAGGCCCACTCACAACGAATCAGGAAAGTCTGGACCCAGAGAAAACCCAGGCTCAGTGCAAAGTGCAGCATGACATAACGTGGCCCTAGTTGGTAAAACTTCAAAAAACAGTATATTTATCATAGCTAAACTCAAATATCAAATAATTTTGCCTGTTTTCTTGAAATACAGTGAGAAAGATTATTACGTGTTGGGTACACAGATATTATCACAATAGTAGAGTCGTAATCGTGTCGTCAATCAATTTTTATTATTTATTATTATTTTTGTCCATATGTTTGCAAAAAATTATAAAACCACAGGCAAGTCTTAAGTGGGCCGTAAAACACGCCAGTGCGATTTTTTTCTTTAGATCTTCCGTTGATAGTGGGTGAGAATTCCTTGTTACTGGGGACAAGCCCACCAAGAAGGAAAAAATAAACCACAACAAGAAACAAAGTGACACACGTTTCTTATCCTTTAATGACCTCTCTCGCAGTTTCTATGAGGCTAAACGTAATTCGCCAATTTTACTTTCTGTTCAAGTAGAAAAATCGAAAGGAATGTACCACGGAGAGAAGGAAAGTTATCATCAGATGATTCAGCAGATGCAGACTATAACTGAGATATTGGAATGAAAATATGCCAATGCTGTTATCTGTATATGAACTTCATGCTATGAACAGTAGCATACATGCTAATACTTTTCAACATCACATATACGTTGAAGGACATATCCCAATGGCAAGTCAAAGTTTTTATTTGAATTTTGATGTTGTTGTATTTGGCAGAAATGTATATTTGTAATAACTGATGTCAAATATCTCTTGTCGATGGCAGACAGTGCACAAACCGGAAGAGACTAAGTAATAAAATATAGTACAGCTGTTGCCACATGGATGCTTCTTTTCTAAATACGTTGCGGGTGTAGACCACCACTTAAAAACAACTTTAATAACTTTCTAGTTAGAGTATATAAATAATATTATACACTATGTCTGTTTACGTAGCTTACGACATATTATTGCAATAACAACTTTGAAGTCATTTCAGGATGTTTTTCTTGAATTGATACTGGCAATCCAAATTATTTTTAGATTTCTCATCAAGATTAAAGCGTTGAATTATTTTACTTGCTGAAAAAAATGCATTCAGAACAAAATAACACTTCAGTAGCTAACTTTCACCCCGTAACATATAGCTCGTGAGAACAATGAGATGCGATGACTGAATCAGTATGAAAATTACTGCAGAAACAGTTAGAAAATTAATGGTTCTAAGAATATAAATGTGGATGCAAATAATAATCGTTTTAAGTGGCATCATAAATTTTTATCAGTAAACAAACACTTCAGTTAATATTCGGGAAAGTTAAGTAGTAACGATGCCACGGTGAAGTGGCGTCATGTTTATACCAGAGCAACACGAGAGGGAAGAAGTATTGGCATACATTACGGTGCCCTTGAAAGTAAAACGCTTTTACATGCAGCCCGTCTACCACAATGTTTACACGCGACACAATTTGCGGAAAACGGAAACCTAATTTCTAAATCGGAGTGCTGTGTTCGCTGTCGTGTTTACATGTTTGGCCTGAATCTATTTTGCAAACCTCAACAAACCTCGTTTTCCGAGAGTAACTTCTCTAACACCAATCGATGATGTAAATCTACTCTTCCTATTTACCCTGTTCTGTAAACTGACATCATTAACACCTTCACAGTTACATTTTTATTTATGCACAGAAGAGGTTGTTCAAGAAGAGACGTTAAAATATCTTACCCATCCGACAGTGTTTCCTTACTCCTCGCAACATGAAAAATAATTGTCAGTTGCTCACTGACTGAACAACATTGTCATGAAACATTCTGGGCACTTATCTAGCTAAAATTATTCACAATGAGTAAGACGTTGTATATGATTAACACAATGCATTTTCCTCGATAATCTAATACGGAGCTTTCCAAACTGGGTGTCACGGCACTCTAGGGTGCAGTGCAACAAGTAAAATCAGAATGTGAAACAATAAATTTGTGAAAAAAAAAATAACAAAAACCTTCTGTTCGTTATGTGTGTATTGTACTTAGAAATGAATCACAAAAATCAATGTATACGAGTATTGAAAGTATCATTTTGGAAAATGTAAATATTCACGGTAGGAAATGTTAAAATTACTAAAATATTCCGTTAAAATAACTAAAATATTCCTGGCTATTCTGCCGTGGTCTGATGGATTTTTTAATCAAAACCTAACGTTTCGTCCCCATGTGCGGAGAAAATTTTCAAGGTGGTATGCTGGCTCCTTGTTAGAATCACACTGACTGCAGCAAAATTCCGCAGAAGCATGACATCACATGTTTTGAGTACTAGACCGTAGTCGGTTTCCGTCGTCCGCTGTTGCTGTCACCCCAAATGGTGGAAAACTGGTACACATTTTGACCACTGGTATCCACGCGTCGTTCACTTTCAAGCCCTCCTCCTTCCTTTGGAAATTCTAAGAGGTGTGTATAACAATTTCCACCGCCTCTGTGTACAGCCGTTTATGGTAACCGCTTGTGGCTGCCAATACCTGGGCTTTATCAAATTGAAGCCGGCCGCGGTGGCCGAGGGGACTGAGGCGCTCCAGTCACGGTCTGCACGGCCACTACTGTCGGGGGTTCGAATCCCCCCTCGGGCATGGATATTTGTGCCGTCCTTAGTCTTAGTTAGTTCATAAGTAGTTTGTAAGTTTAGGGACTGTTGACCCCGTAATTAAGTCCCATAAGCTAAAAAACCACTCCCATGAACCACAGACATTGCCGAGGTGGGGTGGCTTGCGTGCCTCAACGATACAGATAGCCGTACCGTAGGTGCAACCACAGCGGAGGGGTATCTGTGGAGAGGCCAGACAAACGTGTGGTTCCTGAAGAGGGGCAGCAGCCTTTTCAGTAGTTACAGGGGCAACAGTCTGGATGATTGACTGAGCTGGCCTTGTAACATCAGCTAATGTGGCTTTGCCACACAGCTACTGCAAACGGCTGAAAGCAAGGGGAAACTACAGCCGTTATTTTTCCCGAGGACATGCAGCTCTACTGTATGAACATATGATGATGGCATCCTCTCGGGTAAAATATTCCGGAGGTAAAATAGTCCCCCATTCGGATCTCCGGGCGGGGACTACTCAGGAGGATGTGATCATCAGGAAAGACAATACTGGCATTCTACGGGTCGGAGCGTGGAATGTTAGATCCCTTAATCAAGTAGGAAAATTAGAAAATTTAAAAAGGGAAATGGATAGGTTGAAGTTAGATATATTGGGGATTAGTGAAGTTCGGTGGCAGGATGAACAGGATTTCTGGTCAGGTGAGTACAGGATTATAAATACAAAATCAGTTGGGGGTATCACAGGAGTAGGATTGATAATGTATAAGAAAATAGGAATGCGGGTAAACTACTATGACCACTACAGCGATCGCATTGTCATTGTCAAGATAGATACGAAGCCAACACCGACAACAGTAGTACAGGTTTATATGCCGACTAGCTCTGCCGATGATGAGGAGATCGAAGAAATATATGAGGAGCTAAAGGAAATTATTCAGACAATTAAGGGAGAGGAAAACTTAATTGTTATGGGAGACTGGAATTCGGTAGTAGGACAAGGAAGGGAAGGGAGGATAGTAGGTGAATATGGTCTGGGCAAAAGGAATGAAAGAGGAAGCCGCCTGGTAGAATTTTGCACGGAATATAATTTAGTTATAACAAACACCTGGTTTAAGAATCACAAAAGAAGGTTGTATACGTGGAAGAGACCAGGAGACACCGGGAGATACCAGATAGATTTTATAATGGTAAGACATAGATTTCGGAACCAGGTTTTGAAGTGTAGGACATACCCAGGGGCAGACATAGACTCGGACCATAACTTGTTGGTTATGAACTGTAGGCTGAAACTGAAGAAACTACAAAAAGGTAGGAAAATAAGGAGATGGGACCTAGATAAATTGAAGGAACCTGAAGTTCTTAAGAATTTCAGAGGGAGCTTCAGGCAACAATTGACAGAAACAGGGGAAAATAAAACAGTTGAGGAGGAATGGGTAAAATTGAGAGATGAAATAGTGAAGGCAGCAGAGGACAAAATAGGTAGGAAGGCAAGACCTACAAAGAATCCTTGGATATCACAGGAGATACTAAATTTAATCGATGAAAGGAGAAAGTATAAAAATGCAGTAAATGAAACAGGCAAAATGGAGTACAGACTACTAAGAAATGAGATTGACAGGAAGTGCAAAATGGCTAAGCAGGAATGGCTAGAAGGCAAATGCAAGGATGTAGAAGAATGTATAAATAGGGGAAAAATAGATACAGCCTACCGGAAAATAAAAGAAACATTTGGCGATAAGTAAAACAGCTCTATGAATATCAAGGACACTGATGGAAAACCAGTTCTCAGCAAAGAAGGGAAAGCTGAAAGGTGGAAAGAGTATATAGAGGGGCTCTACAAAGGAAATGAATTTCGAGACACTATTGTAGGAAGGGAAGAGGATGTAGATGATGATGAAATAGGAGATACTATACTGAGAGATGAATTTGACAGAGCACTGAAAGATCTAAGTCGAAACAAGGCCCGTGGAGTAGATGATATCCCGTCAGAGCTACTGCAGTCTCTGGGAGAACCAGCCATGACAAAATTGTTTCACATTGTGTGTAAGATTTATGAGACAGGTGAAGTACCCTCAGACTTTAAGAAAAATGTTATAATCCCCATTCCAAAGAAAGCGGGTGCAGACAGGTGTGAAAACTACAGAACCATCAGTTTAATAAGTCATGGTTGCAAAATATTAACACGAATTATATACAGAAGGATGGAAAAGCTGGTAGAAGCCGACCTCGGGGAAGATCAGTTTGGGTTCAGGAGAAATGTAGGAACACGGGAGGCAATACTCACTTTACGGCTTATCCTAGAAGATAGATTAAGAAAAGGCAAACCAACATTTCTAGCTTTTGTAGATTTGGAGAAGGCTTTTGACAATGTTGATTGGAATAAACTCTTTCAAGTTCTGAAGCAATCAGGAGTAAAATATAGGGAGCGTAAGGTTATTTACAACTTGTACAAAACCAGACAGCGGTTGTCAGAGTTGAAGGGCATGAAAGGGATGCAGTGGTTGGAAAGGGAGTAAGACAGGGTTGTAGCCTTTCCCCAATATTGTTCAATTTGTACATTGAGCAAGCTATAAAGGAAAGCAAGGAGAAATTTGGAGAAGGAATTAAAGTTCAGGGTGAAGAATTAAAAACATTGCGTTTTGCCGACGACATAGTAATTCTGTCAGATACAGCAAAGGACCTGGAAGAGCAATTGAACGGAACGGACAGTGTGCTGAAAGGTGCATATAAGATGAACATTAACAAGAGTAAAACTAGGGTAATGGAGTGCAGTGTAAGAAAATCAGGTGATGCTGAAGGAATTAGATTAGGTAACGAAACATTAAAGGAGGTAGATGAGTTTTGTTACTTGGGCAGTAAAATAACAAATAATGGTCCCAGTACAGATGATATAAAATGCAGAATGGCAATGGGTAGAAAGGCGTTTTTGAAAAAGAGAAATTTGTTAACATCGAATATTGATTTAAGCCTAAGGAAGTCCTTTCTGAAGGCATTTGTATGGAGTGTTGCCTTGTATGGGAGTGAAACATGGACGATAAGCAGTGTGGACAGAAAGAGGATAGAGGCTTTTGAAATGTGGTGCTACAGAAGAATGCTGAAGATTAGGTGGGTGGATCGCATAACTAATGAGGAGGTACTGAACCGAATTGGGGAGAAAAGAAATTTCTGGCATACCTTGACTAAAAGAAGGGATAGATTGGTAGGACACATTCTTAGACATCAAGGAATTGTGAATTTAGCGTTGGAGGGAAGTGTGTGGGGTAAAAATCGCAGAGGGAGACCAAGAGACGCGTATAGTAAGCAGATTCAAGTGGATGTGGGTTGTCGTTCTTATGAGGAGATGAAAAGGCTTGCTCAGGGTAGAGTAGGGTGGAGAGCTGCATCAAACCAGTCTCTGGACTGAAGACCACAACACACACAAGCTAAACAAATATTTGGACATTATTTATCAAATTGAATATGATAGTCTCCTACTTGCAAACCATGTTCCGAAACAGCTGAACCATTAGTCTCTCATCCACTACAAATGTTACTGTGCTCTTCGAATCGTTTTACAACAGTTACGTTTATGGTACTGACGTACACGTTCATGCAACTGCATGGAATCCTCATTAAATTCCTGCCTTTTCCAGTGGTTTACGAGCATCCTTTGCTAACTTTATGTGAGCCTGTAACTTCCGGGTATTATTGTATTCTAAGGCAATGTTCCGTTTTGTCAAGATTTTTCCTATGCGGTTGGTGACGTTCCTAATGAAAGGCAAGAAATATTTCGATTTCACTGGAGTTGGTACATCGCCACGGTTTTTAGCGCTTTCTTTATCTCAATGGGTGAATAACTATTCTTAAGGAACGCATTAGTGAGGTGTTTTAATTCTGTATCAAGTACTTCCGGTTCACAGATATTTCTTGCTCTATCCGCCAACGTCTTTACGATGGCTAACTTTTCTTGTGGCTGGTAGTTCGAATCCCTGTGTAGGTAACGGTCTGTGTGCCTGGTCATCCGATAAACTGTTTGTCCCATGACTACAGTCCTCTTTACTGAATTGTAAAACGATTAGAAAAGATCAAGGGAAACGATAGAGGGGGAGAAAATTATTGTTCATCGATTCCTGATACAAGTAACTAAAATTGGAGCATTTTGCCAACATTTTTGCGATTACGTAAGTTTAGGGTTTAAAATTTTACTCAAGTTCCTGGTCGATAAAAATGTCATAAAGAAATGTTTTGGTATACAAACACACTCAAACTATCAAGAAAATTCTGGTTATTATCAATAAAAATTATGTTCCTCGTAAAAAATGCCGTAACGGAAAGATGTCACTCCAATACTTAAATAAACCTATTGCACCAAACTCCAATGGTCATCAGTCCCTAGTCTTACAATCTACATAAACTAACCTAAGGACGACACACAAACCCATACCCCAGGGAGGACCCGAAATTCCGACGGCGACCAAGCGCGCGCACCGCAGCAAGGCGCATTAGAGCGCTCGGCCACTCCACCGCGGCAGTGCTTAACTCCTGTTAGGTACATTAACATTCATTTGAAACAATTACATTCATCAAACCGACAAGATTATTTAGGAAAACTGATTTTATATAGATATGTGCTTACTATCGATGTTCAAATGGTAAATTTCCTCTTCTATCCAGATGGGTGATCTTGAGATGAAAACGAAGATTATAGCTCGCGGAAAACAAAACCTAAGAATGAAAAAATCTAAAACGCAGCTCAAAAGTATTGTTTTCGCACCTAAAGAAGAAACTTAGTAAAAGAGAAAAACTCTTGAAATTAGAATACACATTTACAACGCGAAAAATTATGCATATATGAGTCATATATGGTGGGGTTAATACAAGATGTTCACAGAAGAAAGAAGAATTACCCATGGAGAGTATGGGAAAACTTCTCCTTGGCAACATAAAACGTACGTGATAGAAGACGTGTTTTAACTAGCATACCAAGACGTCCGAAAGTACATTTTAATGAATTAAAAAATTCAAATTAATGTAATTGACATTTCACGTGAATGAAATTATTATAAAGAATTTCGGATCTTCAGAATCAAGTGCAAAACTTTGTATCAGCATTAAAACCTAGAACTAAAACGGTAACTGGTTGATTGTGTGATGCGTGCAATACCAAAAAGCTGAACCACAAGGTTTTTTCTTCAAGGAGACGTTAAATGAAGACATACAATTTCGAAAAGTAAATCGTGCACGTCCATGTGGGCCTGGAAATTCTTCTACATTTAAAGCAAGCAATAATTGATGAGAAACTTACTGGCAGATTAAAATTGTGTTCCGGAACCGGGACTCGGACCTGGGACCTTTGCCTTCCGCGGGCAAGCGCACTCCCGACTGTGCTATTCCGACACGACTCACGATGCCGCCTCACAACTCTACTTCCGCCAGTACCTCGCCTCCTACTTTCCAAACTTCACAGAAGCTATCCTGCGAACCATGCAAGTTTGGAAAGTAGGAGGCGAGGTACTGGCGGAAGTAGAGTTGTGAGGCGGCATCGTGAGTCGTGTCGGGATAGCACAGTCGGTAGTGCGTTTGCCCGCGAAAGGCAAAGGTCCCAGGTTCGAGTCCCGGTTCCGGCACACAATTTTAATCTGCAAGGAAGTTTCATATCAGCGCACACTCCACTACAGAGTGAAAGTTTCATTCTGGAATAATTGATGACATTATGTCGTTATTACAGTCAATTCCTCCAATGTAACACAACTTGTATAACAGCATAACACCGATTCAGAACACCAGGAGACTACCCAAGACCCGTGGTGATCTCTGTGTTCAACCTCATGGTTGTCAGCACCATCCTACACACATTCCACAGCTCACTGCACGTCCGAGGGATGGAGAATGCTATCCTGATAACTATAATAGTGATGAGGTAAAGGCAAGCGAGTAAGCGAACGCCTTTAGAATCATACTGATACAAGTGACATTTTAAAAGATATTTTGTAATCATGATGATATAAGTGAAATTTAGGAATATTTTAATCAATGATGCCTTATACCCAGGATCTTAATGCACTTACCATTTACTGGGTGGCCCTAATATGTATGTCTAAAATGAAACTGCAGGTAGAAGGGACCAAAATAAGCAGATTTCATATAGGAGTATGTGGTCGGTTACGAGCTATTACAGCGCTAGCGTGTGCAGAAGTATGAAAGAAAAGAAACAATAAATGGAAAGTAAAGACAGAAAAAATTATTGGTAGTTTACAAGGAGTGCACGAAAGAGCACCCGCCAACAGTAACGTAAGATTCACAGTGAAGGTGCATGGATCGACGTCAGGCATGTTGACTACATGTCTAGAGCCAACAAACACGCTGCTAACTACATCTTCTTCAGATGTAACGGGACTCTCATACACAAGGCTTTTAATATAACCCCAAATGAAGAAATCCATGCAGATTAAATCAAGTAAACAGGGTGGCCAGAGAACTGGTCCGCCCCGTTCTACCCACTGCTGGCCGTAAACAGAGTACAGGTGATTCCTCACGTTTCGACTGAAGTGCACGGGGCTCCGTCGAGCTGGAACCAAATTCGTGTGCTAACAGCGAGTGGAACATCATCTAGAAAGTCAGGTAACACCTTCTGTAGGAAAATTTTCTACGTACGGCCAGTTAAACGACTAGATAGATCGTACGGCCCTACTAAATGATTATTCCAAATGTCTACCCAAATATTAATGGAAATCGTTCTTGGAAGGCACGCGCAATTGTGCAGGTGAGAGTTATGAATGTTAAACACACCCGATGGCGTAAAGGTAGCCTCATCAGTAAGTGAAACATCAGCAGGGAAGGTTTAATTGGCTGCAGTCTGCTGTAGACACCAACAAGCAAAGTTGAGACGTGGAAGATAATCTTCAGGTGTTAGTGCTTGCACTCTTTGTAAATGGTGCGGATGCATTCCATCTTCATGCATAGTCCTCAAAACACTTTGATGACTCACACCCAACGCACGTCCTACAGCGCTCGAAGATGTAGAAGAGTTATCCTCTGCTGTGTCTAATATTCTTTCATCCACTACAAGAGTTACGTGCAGCTCCATGCCCCATGCCCCATGCCTGGAACCATAAAACGATCCACTCGAGCGTAACGCCCGACGAAGACGCTCGAATGTTCGAGAATCGAGCTGATGCCCTTCCGGGAATCGCTCCATGTACACCCTTTATAAAGACACTGTAGCGATAACAGAGATGCTTCAAGGGTGCCTCAATCAGAGTGCATCCCCCTAGTGCCCCAGAGAGCTGAATGGCTTCTCTCTGTGATTGCTATGTATTTTTTTATTATTTATTATTATTATTTTTTTAATAATAATATCTTTGTTGGCTACCTTAAGAGGCTGGACTTAAAGTCTGTATTGTTCCGCGTGACCCTCTAGTTTTACAGGCGTCGCGAACCTATAAATTAATTTTCGTTGCGCAATCGCTGCAGTTACCGGTTGCTGATAAGAGGGCCTACATGAGTAGCAGCAGCAGTAGAGGCAGCATCAGTTACTAAACAGACGCGCGTTCAACAGCATTGAATACTCACAGAGATGCCTCTCTATAGGAGAAGATTTAGGTGAAGTCGTTTTCTTGCATATAAGATCGTGGATACTTTTTATTTTACTTTAGGCGATGAGGAAGTTACAACCACAGCTCAGAAGGAAATTTTGAGTGACCCTATTACGTTTGTAGGAGCTTTTTTAATTGTGCAGCCCCATACATGAAATGCATGTCGGCCAGCTCTCCATTGGCGAAACAATGCTGTTAGAGATCCATGTGGGTAATTGTGGACCTAGCTAGCGAAGCACTTGTAAACAGCGCACTCTTCAGCACTCTCTACCAGCTCAAGGCGTCATTACCGACCACATATTCCTATTCGAAATCTACTTATTTCTGTTCCCTCTACCGGCCGTTTCATTTTTGACATATATTATAAGGCAACCTTGTATGACATTCAAGAATAAAAGTTGTATAACTTGTTTTATTTTGTATAACTGGTGACTTCATATAAAAGTTGAAATGTCTCAGGCCGTCCTCACAAAACAAACTCAATGCTACTTGCACCATTATGATTATAACCCATTCCATTATGAGTGATTCATAATGTTCAAATGTTTGTACAGCTTATGGGACTTAACTACGGGGTCATCAGCCCCTAATCTTACAAACTACTTATGAACTAGCTAACACTAAGGACGGCACAAATATCCATGCCCGAGAGGGAATCGAACTCCCGACCGTAGTGCCATTATGAGTGATAGATATGTATAACTTAGTAAACGTGTATTTACTATGCAAGGTCTGTAAATCCATTTTTATACAAGTAAATCAGAAACCGCTTTGATTATGATCCGTTATTCGTCCTGAAAATCCAAGTAGTACCATCACAATTACTGTAGCCATGTCCTCGCGTTCATATCTAACAACACATTCATTTTGGCAAATTTTTAAACTTAATCTTAAAGATAGGACAATTTTTCTTCTCAAAAGCCTTCAGGCTGAATACTGTGAGACAAAAGTCATTTAGTTGTTTCAGTGCTTGCATTTTTTACATTATTCATAAAACCCTAAAAAAATTACTGCCAAACAATTGATTTACCCTATTTTTAATGTAATACTTATTCTAAGCTTCTTGCTTCCCCTTCTCTAACGTAGAAGCTTGAATGAATCTGTAGTCCGTCCGTCTTTGCGTTATATCGGTTAGTAAAGTCAACAGAAGCTCAAAATCAACTGGAAAATGATTTAAATAAGATATCAAATTCGTTAAATTTCATTTACACGATGAACCAGTCAAATCTACAGGTCGAAAATTCAATTTAATACGTAGGAATTACAATTACGAATAACTTAAACTGGAAAGACCACATAGAAAATATTTTGTGGACGTCGAACCAAAGGCTAAGTTTCATTGGCAGAACTAGTAGAAGATGCAGCAGTTCTACTAAAGAAACTGCTTAAACTACACTTCCGCGTCTAATTTTGGAATACTGTTGCGCATTGTGGGATCCCCACCAAGTGGGACTGACAGACGATTTAGTGAAAGTTCAGAGAAGGGCAGCTCGTTTTGTATTACCGCGATATAGGGGAGAGAGTGCCACGGAAATGATGCATGAGCTGGGGTGGAAATCATTAAATGAAAGGCGTCATTATTTGCGGGTAGATTTATTTGCGAAATTTCTTTCACCAACTTTCTTTTATGAATGCGAACATATTTTGTTAGCACCCTCCTACATAGTGCGACATGATCATCGTAATAAAATAAGAGAAATCAGGTCGAAAACGGAAATATTTCGGTGTCTTTACTTCCCGCGCGCTATTAGAGAACGGAACGGTGGAGAAGTATCATAAAATGCTTCGATGAACCCTCTGGCATGCAATTCAATGTGAATTGCAAAGTATTTATGTAGCTGTAGATCTAGATATGCAAATCATCCTGTTATTCGACTTCAAAATTTTGTCGCGTGTTATTTCGTCTTCTCTGCTGGCACGGTCAGTTTCTCCCTTTTCTCGTCGTCAAGAAATATGACGTCAACCTTAAGACTTCGCGCCTGTCCGCAAAGACATTTTCGGTTTACACCTTCATGTTCGGAATGCGATGTGACAATATACAACATTTTAACCGAGTCGACGCTGTCCATGCCCGCGTGATGAAACTGGCTTCCGCTACTTCAGCATTAACAATTAACATTGTCGGGTAATGCAGCAGCTTCCGTGGTCCTGCAATCTGTTTACTCATTGCATGCAGGGCTGCAGCCCTGGGAGGGATAAAAGTAATCTATCCCTCCCCTTCCCCCAAATTTATGTTGTAATACTTTATTAACTTCCATGTCATTATTTACATATGCGTTTTAAATTATTTCTCCCACACTCCCTCACAAAAAAATAAAAATAAAAATAAATAAATAAATAATAATTCTGACAACAACTCTGGTTACATGCGTCTATTTCGCAGCATCTCTGTGGTACTAAGCATAATTATTTCTAGGAATCTATAAAATTTATTGGTAGAAAGAATTTGTAAAATTTCACCTTATGTAACCACTTCGCAGTAACTTTCTTGTTTTTCTTTATATTTATCATCATCACTCTTCTTCATATCTTCTTTCCATCTTTTTCTTTTTAGTTGTTTTTTATTTTTCTCATTAACTGATATTTCGCATTTCTTATGCAAAAGTTTCCTTTGCATCAAATGTAATCATCTTAGAAATACTTCTTATCAACGAGATTAAATGTGAAACTCATAAGAATTTCTTATGGTAACAATTAATTAGGACCAATACCTCCAGAAAACCTCTGTAATGTGTTGTAGCTCTCTGTCTTGCTAAACTTATTATACTACAGATGAAGCAAAACTACGATCTAAACACACGATCTGATATGTTGAGTCATGTGTGAAATGTGTCCTATGCCCGTGATACATGATACACCATCAACCTTGTTTACATTGTGTCAGAATAAAATAATACCGAAATACGAGGTACATCCAGAAAGTAAGTTCCGTTTGGTTATGTAAAACAAACGTGTACAGATACAGAAAAAAATATTTATTGTACAAAAATCTACAACGGTTAAACTAGTTTTCTACATAGCTGCCAAAATTTTATAGGCGCTTGTCATAGCGTGGCACAAGTTTCTGTATGCCTTCTTCATAGAAGGTTGCCGCCTGTGTATTCAGCCATGGGGTATCATGTACTTTCAGCTCGTCATCATCGTTGAAATGTTGACCACCGTGGACAGATTTTTAGGTGTAAGAAGTGATGAAAGTGGCTAGGAGCGAGGCCCGGGCTGTACGGATGGTGATCAAACACGTCCCAGTGAAATTTCCGTAAGAGTTGTTTGGTCACATTCGCCACATGAGTTCGGGTACTATCGTGGAAACAAACACCACCTTTTGATGGAAATCCTCTTCTTACACCTAAAATTTGTCCTGTAAACACTTCAACGATGACGAGCTGAAAGAACATGCTACCACATGGCTGAATACACAGGCGGCAACCTTCTATGAAGAAGGCATACAGAAGCTTGTGCCACGCTATGACAAGTGCCTACAAAATTTCGGCAGCTATGTGAAAAAGTAGTTTAACAGTTTTCGATTTTTGTACAATAAATATTTTTTCTGATCTGTACACGTTTGTTTTATATAACCAAACGGAACTTACTTTCTGGACGTACCTCGTATACCAATTTGCACCACTTATCTCTATAAAACAGTAGAAACAAGCTGCAGATTCTAATAACGATGATGATGAGTACGGCGATCATAATTAAGATGAAAATGTGGAAGTAGCGGAGATGATAACAATAACATTGTATTTTTAAATCCATTTATAACAGCTTCGAAGAGTTCTTACAGATCACAAAAATATTTCCTTGTGCGCTTTCGAATTTCATTGACACGTGGCATCTGAACTTGATAGCTGCCCCTTGCCAAAACATTTCACTCTACACGAGGAACGAAGAACTTAGTTCTTAATCATGGGACGGTCGGTATCAAAGCGTCGGTGAAGCTGTAGGCGGCATCGCCGTCTGGAGGGGTCTCGGCTTAAAATATGCATGCGGCTCACGCAGCGGGGGAGGATCATGCCCGCCGACGCGAAATCGATGGGACTCCCCTAACGGGTTGAAGTGCTCGCTTCTGCCGCGATTGTCGTACACGCACCCCTTTGTAATCTCGCTGCAGGCTCCGTAAATCCGCGTGCCGGGCCTGAGCTGGAATTGAATGAAGCTGAAACGCCCGGCCGCTCCACGCGCATTTACGTCTAATTCGCGCCAGGCAAGTAGACAGGCAGTGCACCAAATCAAGTGCCTCAGTTTGGCACATTTACATTCTGCGAGAAGCGCTGTAAGTGAATAGGGTGGCTGGCACTGACATCTTGTTTCCTGTTAATGACACTTTCTTTCTCCCATAAAGACTCGGAAATGTGACAAGGGTAACATTGATCTTTGGTAGACGTTCGCTGAAAGCTATATATATAGCAAACCCGGCAATGCTTTGCAATTTTCTAAATAAGAATTTTAATGTCATACAAATGCAACAGTCCCAGAGATTTCTCTGGCCATCACTTCCCACATTACGTAATTACGGTTTGAAATAGAACATTTGCTCTTTATTTTAGCGCGGAACAAAGTACATGAACGAAGTCATATCTGAACTAGAGGAAAGGTAATACAATCTACGTTAAATGCATCCATAGCAATCATGTCAATGATAAACATTTTACTAGATGCATTGATTCTAATTACTGACTTTCAGTATATTCCATAAATAGTGAATAATTGCTTAGAAAAAATAAACAAGGTAATTTGTTGCAATGTATACACTTACCTTTCGTTTCATTAAAGAACTACACTTGCCACAGAACTCTAGGTCTTCCTTTATATACGAAACTCCCAGTATCAGCACGATGTTCAGAATATTCATTATTATAGTATCCCCCAAGTTTACGTTCATATGCTTCAAAAGACCATTGCTCAATTCGTTTTTACGTATTTCACGGCATGTTCACGAAATAGAACTAACACGCATTTTAGAAGGAGCATTCTTACATATTGACAACTTCAAGTATTGAGAACATAGTTCTATTTAATTAATAATAATGTCCGATATCCTTTTAGGAAAAAAGGAGGAAAAATATTTGGTAGTTGCGGGTTCCGAACCACAGACCGGGTGCATTATAAACCAACGCGCTGCCCACTACACTACAGCGAACGATTGCGAAATACGGCCTTTAATCTTGTACTATTGATGGCAGTTGCGAACTAATGCTAATATGGCATTTTTAGACACTACATTAACATTTATCGTACGAAGAACGACGTGTTTTTGTTAGTTCTCCAGTGCGCCGTTGCCTTGAAATGAAAAAGTTTAAGTTAAAATAAGAAAATCATCAAATACGCAACGCAAGATGGCGTATGCCAGAGAGAGTTTTGAGCGTGGAATGTCACGTGACATCTCCGAACGGCTGGTTTTTGGAAAAGGACATTATCAAGTCGCCGTTATTTTTGCAAATATCTCTCAAACGACAAGAGATGCGAAAAAAATAAGATAGCAAATTTGTAGATAATTTCCTCCTCTACAAATTTGGTTATTCAATTTTCATGTAAGTTGAACGGTTTATTTTCAATTAAAATTATATTACAAACGGCTTTCTTGGTGTTACTAACGTAGTTTTTGTCCAAAAAATTTGAAAAAGTGAGGTTCTGGTCTCTGTTGGCCTACAATTATGTCTGTAAAATTTGATGCTGATCGGTTGAACGGTTCAAGCCTCTTCATCTGAGAATACGAACGGCAACCTACATCTTTTTGAATCTGTTTACTGTATTCGTCCCTTGGTCTCCCTCTACTATTTTTACCTAATACACTTCCTTCTAAAGCTAAGTTGACGATTCCTTGTCTCAGAGTGTGTCCCACCACCCTATCCCTCCTCTTAGTCAGGATATGCCAGAAACTTCTTTTCTCCCCAGTTCTGTTGAGCACCTCCTCATTATTTACGTGATCTACCCGTCTAATCTTCATCATTCATCTGTAGAACCACATTTCGAAAGTTTCTATCCTCTTTTTGTCTGAACCACTTGCCGTCCACGATTCACTCCCATACAATGCTACACTCCAGACAAATGTTTTCAAAAAGGACTTCCTAACTTTTAAATAAATATTGGATGTTAACAAATTTCGCTTCTTTAGAAACGCATTTCTTCCCATAGCCATTCTACATTTTATATCTTCTTTACTCGACTATCAGCAGTTATGTTAATACCTAAATAACAAAAGTCATCTACAACTTTTATTGTCTCATTACCTAATCTAATTCCTTCAGCATCATCTGATTTTCTGATACTGCATTGCATTACCCTCGTTTTACTCTTGTTAATGTTCATCTTACACCTTCCTTTCAATACAATGTCCATTCCAATTAATTGCTCTTAATTGCTCTTCCAGGTCCTTCGCTGTCTCTGACAGAATTACTATGTCGTCAGAAATCCGCAAGGTTTTTATTCCCTCTCCCTGGACTGTATTTCCCTCTCCAAATTTCTCCTTGCTTTCCTTCACAGCTTGCTCAACAGCTTGAACAACATTGGCGAAAGGCTACAACCCTGTCTTACTTTCTTCCCAACCACTGCGACCCTTTCATGCTCTTTGACTCAAATAACTGCTATCTGGTGTTTTTACAAGTTGAATATAGCTCTTCGTTCCCTATATTTTACTCATGCTACCTTCAGAATCTGAAAAAGTGTTTTCCAGCCAACATTGTCAAGAGCTTTCTCCAGATCCACAAATACTAAAAACGGAGGTTTCTCTTCCCTTAATCTATCTCTTAATATACACTACTGGCCATTAAAATTGCTACACCAAGAAGAAATGCAGATGATAAACGGGAATTTGTACTAGAACTAATATGGGATTACATTTTCGCGCAATTTGGGAGCATAGATCCTGAGAAATCAGTACCCAGAACAAACACTCTGTCCGTTATAACGGTCTTGATATGCGTGGGCATTAAGTAAAACAGAGCTTGGATGGCGTGTACAGGTACAGATACCCATGAAGCTTCAACATGATACCACAGTTCATCATGAGTAGTATTGTGACGCGCCAGTTGCTCGGCCACCATTGACCAGAAGTTTTCAATTGGCGAGAGACCTGGAGAATGTGCTGGCCAGGGCAGCAGTCGAACATTTTTCGTATCCAGAAAGGCTCGTACAGGACCTGCAACATGCGGTCGTGCATTATCCTGCTGAAATGTACCGTTTCGCAGGGTTCGAATGACGGGTAGAGCCACGGGTAGTAACACATCTGAACTGTAATGAACACTGTTCAAAGTACCGTCGATGCGAAAAAGAGGTGACCGAGACGTGTAACCAAGGGCACCCCATACCATCACGCCGGGTGATACGCCAGTATGGTGATGACGAATACACGCTTCCAATGTGCGTTCACCTCGATGTTGCCAAACATGGATGCAACCATCATGATGCTGTAAACAGAACCTAGATCATAAAAAAATGACGTTTTGCCATTCGTGCACCCAGGTTCGTCGTTGCCAACACCATGTCAGGCGCTCCTGTCTGTCATGCAGCGTCAAGGGTAACCGCAGCCAAGGTCTCCGAGCCGATAGTCCATGCTGCTGCAAACGTCGTCGAACTGTTCGTGCAGATGGTTGTTGTCTTGCAGACGTCTCCAACTGTTGACTCAGGGATCGAGACGTGGCTGCACGATCCGTTACAGCTATGCGGGTAAGATGCCTGTCATCTCGATTACTAGTGATGCGAGGCCGTTGGGATCCAGCACGGCTTTCCGTATTGCCCTCCTAAACCCACCGATTCCATATGCTGCTAACAGTCATTCGATCGCGATCAACGCGAGCAGCAATGTGGCGATACGATAAACCGCAATCACGATAGGCTACAATCCGACCTTTATCAAAGTCGGAAACGTGGTAGTACGCATTTCTCCACCTTACACGAGGCATCACAAAAACGTTTTACTAGGCAACGTCGGTCAACTGCTGTTATTGTATGAGAAATCGGTTGGAAACTTTCCTCATGTCAGCACGTTGTATGTATCGCCACCGGCGACAACCTTGTGTGAATGCTCTGAAAAGCTAATCATTTGCGTATCACAGCATCTTCTTCCTGTCGGTTAAATTTCGCGTCTGTAGCACGTCATCTTCGTGGTGTAGCAATTTTAATGGCCAGGAGTGTAAGTCCTAATGTGAGTGTTGCCTCCCACATTCCTACATTTCTCCTAAACCCAAACTGATTTTCTCCAAGGTCTGTTGCCACCAGTTTTTCCATTCGCCTGTAAATAATTAATGTTAGCATTTTATTTCCATGACTTATTAAACTGATAGTTCTGTAATTTTCACATTTATCTGCACTTGCTTTCTTAGGTATTGGACTCACTATATTCTTCTTGAAGTCTGAGATTATTTCCCCTGCCTCATACATCTTGCATACCAGGTGGAACAATTTCTTCATGACTGGCTCTCCTAACAATGATAGCAGTTCAGACGGAACATCACAAAAAGTAAATTTTACAAGTGGAGGTGAGTTGGAGAGGTAGTTAAATCATCGAGGCAGATGACCATGGATGGCTGACTAAAGAGATGAAAAGGCGTGACAGCGACTGTAAACACATTAGCCTAAAAGCTTAGGCCAGAGTTGAGACAAATCACGAATTTTTAACATTTTCCCTATTCTCGCCTCTTCATCATCTGATATAGAGGACAGATCATCACAAAGATTCGCCTCTACTTTCTCTGAGTAATATAACGTTCACTCAATTAACAGGTGGCGCACTGTAATATGCCACTGACACCAAAAATCGGGGTTTCCTCTCGTCGCAGTGAGAAGCCATGGGTAAACGGAGAGTCCCCCAATCGGAGGCGGTAACGGCTATTTCTTCCCGCCTCAGAAGCCGGCAGTAGGAGAGCTCAGGTGGACATTTGGCTTCAGCGACCTGTGCCTGTTATTAGTCACTGAAAGCCGTTCTTCCTCCCACAAGAAAGATTCGAACCTCCAACGGCGAATAGCCGCACGTTCAGTAGCAAGGCGCCTTAGAGCACTCGGCCACTCCACCGCTGGTCAACTTCATTGCCCTGAATTCCCACATGCCCTGACCCCCAGCAAATTGACACCTCCTTCCAATGACGTAGGAGGAAGGACAGTTCGTCGTATATATGCTGAAGCAACGTCTCAGCTGGATGTAGGTCTTGCAACGACTGCAACACACTAAGAGAATCAGAGAAAAGTTGATATCGTTTACCCTGTAAAAGACGTATATGCTCTAATGCTTTTAAGATCGCATGATGCTCTGCAAAAGAAAAAAAAATATTCGCGTGTAGGAGAACCGTGACAACACGGTTGGGGCACACAATGGAACACCCAACAGAGTCCCCATACTTGGAACCATCAGTGTAGACCACTGCAAAATCGTGTTGCATATCTAAAACAGCAATAAATACAAACTGGACAGAAAAATGTAAAGTTTAATCTTTCGAAAAACCCGTCAGCTTCAAAACAAGTCTTGGCCTATGGAGAAGCCAACGGATAACCCTGCTTCAACCTCGATGGAAAATACTAAAATCAGCCATTACGAATTCTAAAAGGCAATCCCTCGTCTGAATCCCATAAGGCCTCGTCGCTCTTTGCCGATAATGAAAGATCCTTTTCACCGGAGGCCGAACAACGGTAAGATATACTGGTGTGAAAGGTGTGGACAACGTTTTATATGTCTGACACACCATGAGTAGCCTTCACCTGATAGAAAGCGGCGTCTTCGCAGCCTCAGCATAGAGTGGAGGTATGGGGCTTGTCCTGAATAATTCATTGGACAGCCGAATCCCTTCGCGGTGTAGCGCATCCAACAGGTTCTGTCCGCTCACCAAGAAGTCTGGCAAAGATATTTCAAAACACCCAGTTTCCCCTTAAGGTGTGACTATCATGTAAGTTTGGAATCGAATTTAAGGTCCAGAACCTTCACCGTGTCTTTAAAAGTAAGAAAAGACCTCCTCATCCGCAGTCAGGTAAATTAAAAACAGTACGTTAACGGTTAAAAAGATCACATACGTACATCTCCATTGAAAACTTAAAAGCAATCTACGCTGCCCATTCATCCAACCGTCGAAGAGTGAGTTGCAACTGACGTGTAAACGTTGAAAGTCTGGAAGAAGAGCTAAATATCGAGAAGCCATCCACAAATAAAGAACACCGGACAGAACATTTAACTATAGACGTAATACTGCTAATAGCTATGTCAAACAACGTCACACTTAAAACACTACCCTGAAGGGCTCCGTTCTCCTGCTCAAAGAGATCAGGAAGGCCAGGTCGTCAATGTTGGAGCCATATTTCCTGAACCTACACTGAGAGTTACTGGAGGAGCTGCCTGGATTCCAGCATCCAGATAAGGTGGTCTTCCCCACGCAACTATTGAGTGCCACACTACGAAGGGGGACTGATGACCTAGCAGCTTAGTTACCTAAAAACCAACAACACACTACGAAAACTGCTTGGGCGTGTGCGGTCTTTCCCGCGAATTAAAAGAGGAATTAAAATGCCTTCCCTCCATGAGCCCGAGAACAAGCCTGACGCAAGACAGAAATTAAAACTGTGAGGATGATTTCCTTGTCTAGTTCGTACGGTGTCGTATCATACTGCAGTGGATACAGTCGTGATCTGGGGATGTGTCACGAACCGAAGACAATGCAGAATCCAGGTCACACAAAGAGAAGGGTCAGTTATACGCTTGATCAATGCTGGACCGGAGGTCCAAAATGCCTCTCTCAGCGGCCACCTGGTGGGGCTGGAAAACCTGGATTGTAACCGGCGGGTTGCGGTAACTGTAGAAAAATGGGCAATGTCTCGCGGACTGGTCTGGAGAGTACAATTACCCTGCACAGAAACCACCAGCTACTGGTCAACTCATCTCTCTCCCAGAGATTCTTCTGGTGGTCCCCAATACTTGTGAGCTTTTGGTGGAACGACTAAGGGCATTCATGAACTGTTGCCACGACCGTTTCTCTCCCCTGTGTAATTTTACATATTGATTTCGCCACTCGAAAGACTGCAAGGTTCTCTACAGTTTACCGGCTTTTGAACCTTCGCTGAGCAGCACGCCGCGTCCTTATTGCGGAGCAACACGCGTCACTCAAACTAGGAATGCGCTGCCGGCTCGGTCGTCCTGAAGACTGCAGAAAGGACGCTGCAGCGGCGTGGTGAATCGTGTTGCTGATACGATCGACCCATTCGTTGACACTATCACGATTATCGAACGCAGCTAGTCGACTGTAAAGTGTCCAGTCTGCTCTGTGGAGCACGCATCGTGGTGGTTGTCTTGCAGGCTCCATTCCATCGGGCTGATTGATCCAGACGGGGACGTGATCACTGCTATGAACTTTATCAACCGCTTCCACTGAGTAGTGCGGGCAGGGGATGGAGCTCATAGTGTAAGATCGATGGCAGGGAACGACGCTCTTCAAATCCTTCTGTGTGTAAAATAGAGAAACTTTTTCGAAGGAACCTTCTGTTCTCTTAATGACTACAAATACATTCTGACTCGCAGTCTGTGTTACTTAGCATATCACTTTTTTTATTACGCCCTAAGTTCAGGGGACTGGCTACCCAAGCCCATTATTTGATTGGGTGGCGGTGTTCTCCCTGTGGAACACCCAACACGCTGGAGGTAGAAAGGATAACAGCGACGGTTGCATGCTGCTCCCACGAGCAACTAGGGAACTAAATGTCTGCCTAAACAGAGCCCCGTACGCGTAGGTATGCCTGATACAGCTGAGGTTCGGCAGTACCTCTCGAGGTTGTTCGCTAGCGACTGTTCCACCTCAATAGTCATGCATCGCATCAGCACGGAGCACATCTTGGCTTTGACGTTTTGTTTATAGAAGTAGTTTCTTTCTCCGTGAACTGAGCCGTCAAGCCAAGATTCCTATTTCCTGATACTCTCAATGTTCCACCGCAACGTCACCCTGTGGTGTCAGAGGACTGTCTGCCGGTGCTTTCCAGGCCCCAGCTCAGGGACTCACGGCTCGCCAAGGAAGGGGCATTTTAGACAGGGAAGTGCTATGGAGAACAGGGGGTCCAAGACAGCAATGCTATCAGATAGGTGACGAGAAAGGCCCATCTGGTGGTGGGGTTCCAGGTTCTGCTGAATAGGTCAGGTGTCCACTATACACAGAAAGCGGCTCCTCGGGTAACAGGGGCTGTGTGGCGTGACTGGGCGGTTTTGTAGGGTAGACGGCTTTGGGGAAACACTGAATGGGCTGTCTCAAAGGGTGCAGGTCAATCACAGGAGAGATATAGATCTGGGAACTATCGGTATAACAGTTGTAAATTGTCGTAGCTGTGCCGGGAAAGTACCAGAACTCCAAGCGTTAATAAAAAGCACTGAAAACCATATCGTTATAGATAGCGAAAGTTGTTTAAGTTGGAAATACGTTCAGCACAAGTTTTCGAAAAAGAGATAACTGTGTTCAGAAAGGATAGATTAAAAAGAATACGTGGAGGCGTGTTGGTCCCGTCAAATGTAGTCTATCGAGTAATGAAGTTGATAGTTCCTGCGCGTTATTATGGGTAGAGATTGTACTCGAAAACTGTCAAAAATTTATAATTTGTTCTTTTTACCGGCCTCCCAATACTGACGATACAATAGCAGAAAGGTTCAAATACAACCTGTGTCAAATTGCAAACATGTACCCGACTCACACAATAATAGTAGGCGGTGATTTTAATTTACCCTCAATCTGTTAGCGAAATTTTATTTTCAAATCTGGAGGAACGCATAAAACATCGTGCGAAATTGTACTCAACACATTCTCTGAGAATTACTTCGAACAATTAGTTCATGAGCCAACTAGAATTGTAAATGGATGTCAAAATACACTTGATCTCCTAGCAACAAATAATTCTGAGCTCATAACGAGCATCAAAACGGATATAGGTATTAGTGAACACAGAGCTGTCGTAGCTAGATTGAATATCAAAAGTCCCAAAGTCACAAAAATAGACGAAAAGTATATTTGTCCAGGAAATCAGAAAGAAATACAATACATTGCTTCTTGGAAGATAGCCTCCACTCGTTTCTAACACTAAATGTAGGTGTAGACCAGATGTGGCTCCAATTCAAAGAAGTGGTATCGACAGCAATTGGCAGTTTTATAGCAAATAAATTAATAAAAAGAAAGTGGTGATCCTCCTTGGTGCACAAAACATATCCAGGACATTGTTGCAAAAACAACGGAAAAGGTGTGCTAAATTTAAACGAACACAAAATCCCCAGGATTGGCGATTCTACACAGAATCTAGGAATTTAGCGAGGATTTCAGTGAGAGATCCTACAATACTTTTCACAACGAAACTCTCTCTCGAAATTTGACTGAAAACCCAAAGAGATTTTGAACATATGTTAAATATACTAGGGCCAAAACACAAACAATACCCTCACTCCTTGACAGTAATGGTGATCCTCCCGATGATAGCGATACTAAAGCAGAGTTACTGAATACAGCTTTTCGAAACTCCTTCACCAAAAAAACGCGAAACCAATATTCCAGATTTCTAATTACAGAGGCCAGAATGAGTAACGTTGAAGTATGTATCCTCGGAGTAGTGAAGCAACTAAAATCACTTAACAAGATCAAGTATTCTGGCCCGGGCTGTATACCCATTAGATTTCTATTCGATTATGCTGAAGTGATAGCATCTTACTTAACAGTCATATACAACGGCCCACTCAAAGAAGGATCTGTACCAAAAGACTGGAAAGTTGAACAGGTCACACCTATATTCAAGAAAGGCAGTAGGAGTAACTCACCAAACTACAGGCCTATTTCATTGACGTCAATTTACAGCAGGGTTTTGGAACATATCCTGTATTCAAATATTATGAATTGCCGGCCGCGGTGGCCGAGGAGACTGAGGCGCTTCAGTCACGGTCTGCACGGCCACTACGGTCGGGGGTTCGAATCCCCCTCGGGCATGGATATTTGTGCCGTCCTAGTTCGTAAGTAGTTCATAAGTAGTTTGTAAGTTTAGGGACTGATGACCCCGTAGTTAAGTCCCATAAGCTTAACAAACATTTGAACATTTTTATTATGAATTATCTCCTACAAAATGATCTATTAACCCAAGGTCAACACGGATTTAGAAAATATCGTTCATGCGAAACATAACTAGCTCTTTACTCACACGAAGTGATGACTGCTATCGACAAGGGTTCTCAAATGGATTCCGTATTTCTTGATTTTCAGACGGCTTTTGACACCGTACCTCACAAACTGATTTTAATCAAATTGCGTGGTTATGGTATATCGCCCCAAATTTGCGACTGGATTGGTGATTTCCTGTCAGAGAGAACACAGTTTGTAGTAATTGATGGTAAGGCATCGACTAAAATAGAGGTGATATCGGGCATTGCACATGGTAGTGTTATTGGTCCTCTGCTGTTCCTTATTTACATAAACGATTTGGGAGAAAATCTAAGCAGCTCTCTTAGGTTGTTTGCAGATGACGCCGTTATTTACCGTCTAGTAAAATCATCTGAAGATAAAAAAACAACTGCAGAGTGATCTAAATAAGATATTACTATGGTGTAAAAATTGGCAACTGACTTTAAATAATGAGAAGTGTGAAGTCGTCCACATGAGTACGAAAAGAAATCCGATAAACCTTGTTTATAAGGTAAATCAGTCTGGAATTAAGGCCGTAAACACCAATAAATACTTAGGAATTGCAATTAGTTCAGACTTAAACTGGAAAGAACATGTAGATAATGTCGTGGGAAAGGCGAACCAGAGACTGGGTTTTACTGGCAGAACCCTTAAGAGATGCAACAGAACTACTAAAGAAACTGCATGCACCACGCTTGTCCGTCCTTTTTTGGAGCATTACTACCCAGTATGGGATGCTTATCAAATGAGTTTGACGGAAGACATCGAAAGAGTCCAAAGGAGGGCAGCCCGTTTTGTAATGTCACGATACTGGGCAGACACCGTTACGGAAATGATACAGGATCTGAGATGGGAATCATTGCAACAAAGGCGTTTATCGCTGACACCTACGTACATAGATAGAAATGATCATCAAAATAAAATACGAGAAATCAGAGCTCGGACGGGGAGTTCTCTCTTACCGCGCGCTATTCGAGAATGGAATGGAACATAAATAGTATAAAGGTGGTTCGATGACCCCTCAGCCAGGCACTTAAATATGATTTGCACAGTATCCCATGTAGATGTAGATTTAGATGTAGATGAAGAGTAATACAAACACTATGAGGTTTGTATGATGTGTGTTTTGCGTATTTATAATTAATTTAAGCACAGGGTGTTATGCGCACCTGATTAAAAGTGTATCGATATATTAACGCCATTAATTGCTTATAATTTCTCTCCTTTGGTAGTGATATGCTGTTTCACTTTTATCTCTACTTGTTGCAGAAATCTACGTTTAGCATCACTATGATACAGAGCTGCTTTCGTATGTTCGACTTTATTCTACGTAATCTATCTTTTCATTAGGTTCCGAGCTTTGCAGCTCAAAGTTGTCCATTGAAAGTAGAGGATTCAATGAAAACCAGTCACATGCCCTGAGGAAGGCTGACGGACTATCTTACTATTTCTTTCTATAAGGGTGAGAAGGTCTCGCGCACCCCTGGTATGCTTTAATGCAGGTGAAAGATTTCTGCACTTGAAGCTCTTACGTACCGTAAAATTATACAGAAAACAGAATCCGCTTTGGCCACAACTGTTTGGCAATTTTTTTCTAACAAATACTGTTCCATTTCATTGTTGCTGATAACGATTTTGACTGTAGTTCGCTATAAGAACTACAGCAGGCTTGTAAATGTTTCCACTGGAACCGAAAATTCACCAGAAAAGCTTGGTTTGTTTGTTGCTTTGTTCGCCTGTTATCAGTCTTCAGAATAATTTTGTAATAATGTCAAAAAATATGATTTCGTAGTTAACTCATCCTCGCTCCACCTATGCTGTGTCGGGGTGGTCCGTGGCCTTACGGTAGAGGTTCAGGAAGCGCGCGGCATCATCCTGCGCTCTTAATGCCGTCCCGACGTACGTATTAAGCGTCATTACCGATTTCGGCAGCAGGTGCTTTAACTTGGGTGTTCTTCTTATCTCTACAGTCAAACGTTCCCGAAAAACGGCGAATGAGATGTGTAGCAGTGAGTACGGGGTGGTCAAATTGGTCAATCATTGGCTCTCAATCAACTTATTTTTATTTAATTTTTGGCTGTCATAAACTCATCTTTGAAAAACATTAGAGCATTCAATATTGCCTCAAACCATTCATGAACAAAAACCGTAATTCCATGTGATTACAATTAAATAAAATTTGATAAATTTGTTTTCACCTCAAAGTTTTCCTGTGAGAAATGTTTTACCTGATATAATCTCTCTGTTAACCAACCTTACGATTTAAAGAGGGTAGTGGCAGCCAGCGTAATTCCATGCTCTTGTTTGCGGAGCCAAGAACGTAACCACACCGCAAACAAAAAGGCAACATTTGTCGTTACCGGCAGCACAAAAACAGAGATAAATCATACAAATAATGCGCTGCTTGCAGAAGCAGCCCTCGTTCGGCGAAAAATTACAGGCACTCACTACTTCCTGAAAAATGGGAAGAGAAAAACAAACAAGGTGAACTTCCTGTGCGCTGTAAAGCTTGACAGGAAATTTGTACTGACATTAATTATTAAAGGTGCAAATCACCCAGAGAATCAACAGAGTTTACGATATACGTCAAAAAGAGACAACTCTAGACATTAATTAATACCAAAAATTTCATACCTGAAAAGTTTGAAAACTCAGATATCTCGATGCAGTAGTCCGAAAAACACAGAAGAACCACTCAAAACAATCAAATTACTAACGAGGTAAATGCTAAAGTAATAGTACGAAAACTTGTGTCTGTAATCATCATACAAGTTACTGATTCTGCTGTTGAGAAATAAATCGAAGAATTATATCATGACTCATCTGTTATGAGTATACTTCCGAAGACTCAGTAATGCAGTTAACAATCCAAGGAAAAAAGTGAGAAATAATGCTCCCCCGAAGAAGGAAAATCTTACTTGGAACAGTGTTTGTGGAGTCACAAACATTCTGTAAAATACAACAGTACAGTTAGTAAGTAATCAACGAGCAATAACTACTTATTTCAGCTTTTGTAATTTAATTTTAAGTGTCAGAACTACAGTTGTATGTTCAAGTTAAAAACGATGTGGGTCCTGAACCCAGGAAGGAGAACGCTCAAGGGTGGGGCCTAAGAATTTAAGGGTTGAGGTTAGAGGGATGGGACGGTTGTGGAGAGAAAGGTAGAAGTCTTGGTGGCGGAAGGAGTAGTTGGTGTCACCTATGATGATTGCCGGGGATTAGGTAAGGTTGACATTAAGGAGTCAATGGTTGCACCAGGAGGAGAATTCGAAGAGATCAGACTGGACCAGGTGTTGGGAGCAAGCAAGGGAGGGGGCGAGGGCTAGGAAGATGGTGTCGTCAGAATACTTAAGGAGATGGCCAGGATGGGGTTGTGGCATGTCTCCCGAGTAAATTAGGTAATGAAGAGGGGAAACGACGGATCCCTGGGTCATCCTTGTAGAGTGGTGGAACAAATATCGTAAAACAAACCGATTAAAATATTCAATGCAAGGACAGCATGATACCACGTTTGAATAAAACTAAAGGATGGAGAGACTTAAGTTAATTCTGATACTTGTTGACAAGTCTCTGAATGAACACCTTTCGTATAAAGCAAAAATGAAGGAAATCGGTCGGATAGAACGGCCTGACCGACTGACTTTATTTTACAGCAAAGACATCCCCATAAGAAATATACAGAAGGAAATCGTGTTCGAGTATAGAAAAAGGGAAGGCGATAGTTATGTAAATTCTGAAACTTAATCACAAATCTGTGGAGAATACCTTTCGTTTAAAATAGCAATGAAGGAAACTGGCCGGGGTGTTTGGTCTGGCTGACTGACTTTTATTTCGTACATTCTTTTAATGTATAAGATACTTAAAGTTTAGTATGCTTATGTCTATGAAGTTAAGTCTCATATCCGAGACTGTCAAATAGCATTGTTTTATGGTTTCTTCTAATTATCGTCGTAAACTTTATGACGTGACTAGAGTTCACGAAACCGTTGGTGGTTTGTTGATAAAGTTCAAATAGACATGCAGCGGCTTTTTGATAATCACGATGAAAGTCCATCTGCCAAACTTTTGTGTTCATAACTTGGTGCATTCATTACTTATTAAATTTCGACCATGCAGCTGCATAAATTCCACTGACATTTAGACAGTGTACCGTCCAGTCATGTTCTGAGGTAGTCCGCAGTCAGAAGTTCTGGAGCTACGGGATCGTAATGAAGATTCTTGACACTCGGATGGTGATGGAGTTCTCAACCCTTGATGTTTAAAAAGAAAGGTAAAGCAGTCATCAATCCGAAGATTGGTTTGAACACCGCAGTGCTTTACTAGGCTTGGTCCTGTTTGGAGGTGGTATGCCGTTGCCTTCCTCCGACCTTCGAACTGACTTACCCAGCCAGTTATAGGGGGACCTACAATTTAACGTGGGTTCCGAACCACGGTGCTACTCGGTATATTTCACATGAGCATTACTGCCAGAGGTGAAAGAAGTGGAAAGTGACAGATAAAAATCCTAGGACCTGGCGGGGATTTGCAGTCTGGCACTCTACCACTGTGCAACCGAGGCGCACCCTTCGTGTTTTGCCTTCCAAATTCCGTGCAGACTTGACTGTCAAATGGCGTCTCAGGCATAACAGGGTGAGGATGCAACATCTCAACTAACCTGCCTCCTATCCGCGTTTGTGAACAAAACGTTTCTTAGGGAAACGATTAAGCGCAACATAACAACGAGATGATTAAATCTTTTAGCCAAAATAGCCAACATAGCTCAGAAACGAAACGGGTACCTGAAAAGACAATCAGCAAATGAATTCCACATTGCCACAACGAGCCGTGCACGACGATGCAGAGGCGTGATTGGAAGACAGGCTAGAGGTGTGTGTGCTCGTCGTCCCACTGTCAGTAATCGGTTGGAAACAGTTGGTGTTGACACTTCTTGGCTCAGAACACCTATTACCTGTGCTGTGGTAGCTGTATGGTCTGTCACTACTACCCTTACAATTCGACAATCTTGACTGATGTCTGTGCTACGTGGACGTCTAGTATCTTGTCTGCGGGTGTGAAAATATTCGCTTAACCATTGCAGCCTGCATCGCTACACAACTGACACATCACGTCCAACATGTGTGACAATTCTCTGAAAGCTGTAAAGTGTACACTTTCACGGCCGGAATGGTCAAAATTACTAAAAATTTCCGAGCTATTATGCCGTGGTCTTGTGGAATTATTCAGGAAACCCAACGTTTCTTCCCCAGCTGCGGAGGACATTTTCAAGGGGAATCGTGGCACTTTTGAATGTATGATAGGCACCCTAGCTCGCTACTGACTGAAGCCAAACTCCGTTTACGAGAGGTGTGACGTCAGATGTTTTTGACATGCGTGCGCAATTCGTCGTTGCCACTACTCGGAAGCCACAAGTCGACCGCTTGCAAACTCGTTAAGTTGGCTGTAGGAAGCACAAGTGCGCCTCCATATCACGGGCCCTGATTGCTTGCCATGTTGATGATACAGTAATAATATGGCTGTAAACATTCACAATTAAAGGGTAGAAACAGATAAATTTCTGGTGGACGCCGTTGAAACCATTATCAGTACATCAACTATTCACCAGATGGTATCTTCCGTCATCGATAAAAATCGACTTTGCTTTTTTAGATGTACTATTTTTTTCCGGCTGTGTATGGTCCGGAGTGTGATTATCATTATGATTTCCCGCTTAACACTCGCGTTGGTCTCAACGGCTAGGACCGCCCAAATTCCGTCTCCCGTCCGCCACAAATTACTACAGAATTACCAACTTTGTCGTCCATACCCTCTTTTGCTCGCTTTACCGGATTACCACACGAGGTCGTACAATAAAAAATAAAATAGAAATAAATATAGAAAAATAATGTTGTGTTTTTTCTTTCGGATATGTGTGTCCGAACAAACATACAACACACTTGATTCGCAGACAAGTCTCACATACACGGCGAAATGTGGATTGCAATGGAGGTATAGGTGTGATACAACCTTAGTTCGTGCCTCCATTACGACCTAACAATGACTGCACTTTCATCTTTCATGGATATTGGTAACAAAAACCTTCTTAAAGATCCTAAATGTATGTAAAACAAGGCAATATGACAATAACGTTAGAAGAACTGACTCATTCAGTTTTCAGGAAAGGAAGCTTAGAGTTTAACGTCCCGTTGACAGCTTGGTCATTAGAAACGGATCTGACGCTCGGAGGGTTTGGGTAAGGATGGGGAAGGAAACCGGCCGTGCCCTTTCAAAGAAACCATCCCGGCATCTGCCTGGAGTGATTTAGGGAAATCACGGAAAACCGAAATCTGGATGGCCTGAGGTGGATTTGAACCACCTACCTCCCGAATGCGAGTCCAGTGTGTTTCCATTGCGCCACCTCGCTCGGTATAATCCGTTGTAAACTCGACGCCTAATTGTACTATCTTCTCTCTCTCCGTCTACTTGTCTATGTCTCTCTCTGCGTTGTGTTGTGTGAGTGTAGCTATTTATTTTTTCTGACCAAGTCCAAAAGATGGATGGATTTGCCCAGATTTAACACACACAAACACACACACACACGCACACACGCACGCACGCACGCACACACACACACACACAAATGCGTTTTAATAAACAATGTTTCAACCCATGTATTTAATACAGTACCGCAGTATGACTGAAACGTAATTTTGAAAATTACACTGACAGAGTATAACTCTCTACTACAATGGGCACGCAAAAGGATAAATCGAATTTCTGTACACCTCATCTCTTAATAATTAAGCCACCAAGAATAACTGTGGAAGCGGCGTGACTAACAGCCTGATGCCTTTCATATGTGAATGTGAGGCTTAAAACTTAATATTATTTCACAAATAATTAAATGCCTCAATTTAACTCACGTTTTCAGAAACAATAATTGAATGATTTATGGTCTAAATCAGCTTCAAGACCCACCTTAACTGCTGAAAATCTTACAAACAACGGGATGTGAAATAGTTAAGGTAACTGATTGATCCATTTGGCTAAATCGTAATAAGAAGTTCGTAAGATATTGCCAATTGCTGGAGATAATTGATACGTTACATATCGTGCAGTCGTGTATTGACTGAAGTTCACAATGCACACTAAAACCTGCAAACAAAAAATTGAGTGCCAATGGAAACTAAATGGCAAGAACATTTAAATGTAAACGTATAGAAACCACTCCAGGAAAGCAGTAAATTAAAGTGTCACAGCTTTTATACGTAAGAGAGTCAAGTAAACAAAGTCCATTGTCAATAGCAAAACCTTGGATAATCAGTGTGACTAGATTGAAGGCGATACTACTCATCTGAGTTAACAACAATAAAATTCCACACTGAATATCGAAACAGTCTCTTCTCACATAGTTAAAAAGGAAGGACCAATATTCTAATGTCCAGCAGATGTATGTTACAGCATATTCAGGATGTAAATTAGGAAATCATTTAAGAATGATAAAAATGTGTTATGAATCCTTAACAAAATCGTATTGTATTTAGACATTCTTTCAGTGGAGCTCAGCAACTCTTACCACTTGTCTAATTAATAAATAGTAGTCTGCAGTTTATCCATATGGCGAGAACTTTGTCTTCATGGACAATAAACAGACAACCATACAGCGACCTAGATTTCGTTCGTTACACATGGTATCTTCAAATTAAGTATGGTGTGTGCTTTTGTCTGCCACTTACAATATGTGATTATACCCATTATTTTGCTCTTGGGTGTTGTGTGTATGGTTATGAAAAGCCACGCATGCGATTTTTCCCATTCAGTAGCTATCAGCATTGAAAGCCGAGGTATTAGACACGGTCTACGAGCAACGTTTTGTTCCAAGCCAGCGCTGGAACGGCACCGTATAATGGCGCTCCGTCCTCATTAAACTGTGCACCTGCAGGCTCTGATATGACAGCACCTGCTGCATCAACCACTTGCGGGGAGAGATAGGCGAGTGGAGAGATAGATAGATAGATAGAAGAGGGAGGGGGCGCGCCACGTTTAGCTTGGTAATTAACCGCTCATCATGCCTCCGCTCACAAAAGTTAAATGAATATTTAGAGGCTTAACGGTTGTGAGATGACAGTGCATAAACCAATGATTACATAAAATTTTGAGTCAGATGAAAACAGTCAGCAGAAATTATTTTATTTGCCGCTAGTAAAGTATAGATATTACTTTATGAAAGCTTAAAAATCTTCACCTTCACGTTGAATCCTGAGATGAAAAAACTGCATTAGGTATTGGCGGAAACTAAAAACTTCTTATTAACTAGCTTCTATCTAATTTTTAAGTTACAAAAAAGAACACCTCTATATATTTTACTCTTATCAGTTTGTGCAGGACCCAAGAAGACAGCTGACTTGTGGATGTCTCGTCACGTGAAATTTTCGTACCTGCGGAAAAGGAATGGTCATACTGATTATGGGAGTAGTTAGTTTGCTCAGGTACTAAGAACCAATGAGATAGACAGTTAATTATACTTTTACTCCGGTATCGGGCCATACGTTACATACTAATTTCAGTTTTCAATTACTTTTACAGGAATACAATACGGTAGATATTTCGAAAAAGCATACTAAAATAAACTGCACTGATTTCAGTTCAAATGATATGATGAGGGATGATATTTATAGTACATCAGAAGTAATTAGTTAAATTTGCCTGACAATTATTTGTATTAATGTATGTTTTATTTGTGTCTCAAAGAAAGTTATGTAAGCTTTAATATAATTTGATCCTATCTTTATATTAAAAAATAAAAATAAATAATGATGAATGAATGAATAAAATATTGACCACAAATAGTTATGTACGTAAGTCTCTATGATGTGGATAAATTTTGTAAATCTTGACTTTCATACAATATTATATATTATGTTTTGTGAATACTATCTTAGCTATACAGATAGATATTAATGTATGACTTACTTCGAGGCGCAAAGAACGCAGTTTGTCATGTTCTCGACTTAACATATCGACGATCTTTGACATTATTGTCAACACATTGTTATGTATAACGTGTACTCACACTGTCAATTTCTGTTAGGAGGAATGATGGCAGTATGTTCCCTTTTTTTTAAATTCTGGTACATGGTAACATCGTTATGTTGTGTTTGAACTGTCCTTTTGTATAATCTTTGTAATTTTCTAGATCAGAAGATGATGCCTATGTAGTATCTAAGTCGGTCATCCAATTTAATAAATGGCGATCTTGGCTGTTAACCATTATAAATTAATTCCACATTGTTCCAACGAACCATCCTGTTCCATATATAACAAAATATGAATACTAAAAGCTAGGTAGGCAAATAATCGGAACTGTAATAGGTTATGCTAATGCTAAATTTTGGTGTGATGACATTCCGACGCTTCTGAGCAGGGGCTTACAGGAAGTTTGCGAGCTTACACTCCATACTGCGGGAACTGCCTGTTGCTGCGCCATAAGTACCCTCTTTACATCAGAAGATGCTTGTATAGACTACTTTTTGTATCGAAATATCAATTATTTCTGAGCCTGTTCTAACGGTAAAAATGCATTTAATTTTCGAACCAGATCCTGAATATGTGCTGCCCATGACTTCTATCTGAACGATTAAAAATTGTAAATATTCAGTCTCAGTTTTTGTTGAAATTAGAGTTAGAAACTGTAATAATTGGTGCTTGCTTTGATTTAGCATCTATATATTTTCTAAAGGCTGTGAATGTATGTTTTGAAATTTTCATTATTTGGTTCAGCAACTTATTAGAGATAATGATCGTGCGTACCGACTGTACATAACCTATAAGTAAAAAGTAATTAGATGCAGAATTTGAGCATTAAGGTTTGTTAAAGAAGTATGGCAATGATTGTGATAAAGATGGACAGGAAGGAAAAGATTGGAAAATTACCTGGACATCGAATTTATTGAAAGATGTAAAGCAATGAAGAACATAGCCATAAAATATAAGGGACGTGCTATGACTTAGTCTTAATAATTATTTATGAAATAGCAAATGAGAATGACACAAAGTGAACCGCCATACTTTCTTTAAAGGAAGGAACATCTACATAACGTTTCAAACGACGGTATGTTTGTACGAACGTCGAGCGGGAATGAATTTTCACCAGTGAATTTAAAATCTCAGCTTCCCTTTTGATGTCTTGTATTGGCAAACCAGGCGGATCAACATTTGGCGGAATACAACTTTTGACACGCCTATCGAGTTTACATAGAACCACGTTTTCTCTAGTTGTCGGTAAAACCTTTTATTATGGTATGACTATGGCAGCTGTTGTACGGTTCACCGCTAACGCATCCTGAATACAGCTTACCAGAGGCAAAAACGCCTTCACCTCCTCACGAACTGCAGCCGACTGTCTTCCGCACCCTGTCCGTACTACCACTAATAACTTAAGAATTAACCTGCGAAAGAACTAGAATAGCAAAATAAGTGATCTTCCAACACTGCTTCATCAACGGTGCTCTGATAACACTCACTAGATGTTCTAAAGTGACATACAAATTGACTCGTTAAATGACATCATTATTATAATGATACACCAACAACACTGCTTTATACTTGCTGTTATTATTTATAAATCACAATGAGCTCATTTCGGCCTTTAGCTATCATCAGGTGCTCTGTAAATACATTTGTAATGGTCTGAATAGACGTATATGCATTGTAGCTATAGATGGAAGTGGTTTACAATTTCTTAGTTCTTACCTTACATGGAATATTGTATGTGTCACTGCTGTCTTTATTTTTCACCTAGATGTCGATTGGTGCCTCGTTTGTGTCTATGCTGTCTTTATTTTTTACACCTGGATGTCAAATGGTGTCTGTTAGCTTCTTACGTTATTTCGATCTTGACAGCTTGGTTGACAGTGTATTTGCGATATTCCAGGTTAACGTAGTTACTACTGAAGTGTTTTGTGGAGAACTCTGTTGTAATTTGTTTGCTTTATTGGGTTAGGCTTTAATTAGGTCTCTTACTAGAATTTTCGATAAATTTTGTTGATGTTTTTGTGCTTTATTATTAGTAAATTTTTCGTAATTATTTTGTTATATTTCGTTAGTGGTATCGTCTTCATTGTGTTATATCTCTGTAGTACACTGTTTATTTTGTCTCTATGGATATACGTTATTTAGTATCTCTGCTTGAATTTATCCGGAGGCATACAGTCCGTCGTTTATCCTCGCTCTACTCTGGAGTAGAACAGAAAAGGCAATGGCTTGTAGTGTGAGGTTCACAACGCCGCGCACCGTGCCAGAGGTAGCGTTCATTGGTTGCCTCATCGCTGTCGAAGAAGCACGGCACTGTTTCCGACAACAAGTACGTACATTATAATCACACTGTGTCTACAATTCTTTTTGATTATACTTGTACAGATAACACTTTCCCCAGACCAGCACAAAGGTGTCATGAAGCGCATTGCCAGCCTATATGATAAACAGTGTGGTTATAAATAAAATAATTCTTACTTTTCTGACGACGGATTCAAATCATATGAAAAAATGACGATCCGTTTGATATATTACGAAGTCCGATCCAATTAATATTCAGGAAGTTGATGAAATTAATCGCCAATTAAATCATATAAAACTAATTTTCGTCTAAAATATAGTATTACCGTCTGATTGCCTGACTAGAGGACCATCGTCGCTTGGAGGCGAAATAATTTTTCGTGTCCTGGATTAATTAATGCATTAAATTAAAAAGATAGCGATCAGGCACAAAGGCTGCCAGAGCCGTTAAATTCAAATCTGGAGAGGCAACGTCTCTTTGCGGAAAGGCACTCATCTTCCCGCCCTCTCTGAAGAGCTGCCGCCACGGCAGGCCGCCACCCTAGAAGCCGTGAAGCTCTGGGTCATATTGGTAGGACGTTGATAGTTTTCTCAGCGGAAGAATCAGCGGTGCCAAACTTGCGTTAAGAAAACTGGTGTGAGCGACGTGCACATTCTCAGTTGCTTCCAGTTCATAGGAAGAGAGGTCCGCAATCGCCTGGTGTCCAGAAGTAGCCGCCATGTTCGATCTTATTTTATTTTATTTTTTAAATCTTTATTAATAATAACATACAATACAACCCATCACCTATGATAAAATTGGTCTTAATATCTATATGTTCGATCTTTTTTTTTTTTTTTTTTTAAATCTTTATTTCATAATTATACTACAACCCATCACCAGTACAATTAATGGGTCCTAATTTATACAATTCTTCGATCTTGGTGTTATTTTGCGTTCACCGAGAGGAACTTCATAGTTCAACAGAGCTGGTTTCCGCAATTAAAATAAAGTAATCGCATTCGGTCGCGGGTTTACCAAATATGCATTGGCTTGCATATCGGGCGATAGGGCGAGATGATTACTGAAATGCTTTTGCTTGTGTTTGTACCACACCTGCTTTGGGCTCAAAAAAATGTTCAAATGTTTGTAAGTCTTATGGGACTTAACTACGGGGTCATCCGTCCCTAAACTTACAAACTACTTATGAACTACTTACGAACTAGGACGGCACAAATATCCATGCTCGAGGGGGGATTCGAACCCCCGACCGTAGTGGCCGTGCAGACCGTGACTGAAGCGCCTCACCCTCGGCCACCGCGGCCGGCGCTTTGGGCTCATTATATGAACATATGACTAACGGATATGTTCATGAAACACTCTGAATACGCACTCTCCCTTATAAGGCACGACGAATTACTTAAATGTTCGTTCTTCTCGATGTTTCCTCTCGTTTTGTTTATTTTGTCCTGCAGAAAAAATTAGTAATTTCTTTGTTTCATGTAACAGGCTACGTCCTAATTCTATGTGATACTTGTAGAATATATTGATTACTTCACTGAACTGTCCGATTTCTGATCTGTAGCCGTCTCCTGCTGCTACCATTTTTATTCGATAATAACATAAGCCCCTGATAGAAGAGAGGAGGTACGACGCTGGCAACGGTCACAGCAACAGAAGATTAACATGTAAGTCAGCTGTTAAACGGGAAGCGGAAGTCTGGCAGGCTAATTAATAAACAATCTTGTTTCATTTGATTCTTCCTCCAACCGATCTTTAAAAGAGTTGGCGGTGCATATTCTCCCCACTTTAGAGCAGTAGCGTAGCTAGGGGGGTGCGGGGGGTGCGGTTCGCACCGGGTACCAACTCCAAGGGGGTGACAAAACTTGCCAGAGGTTTATTTTATTTTTTTTCACGCTACTTGTTAATGGTCTGAACCGACGGGGCTGTTGCCATTCTTCGTCTTTTATAGTGAGTGACCATATTCAGAAGATCGAATGAAATATTTATTCATTTGCACGTAAGTAAATGGAATTATTTATTAATTTTTTAATATAACTTTTTCTCCCCGTAGTTGTAAGAAAGATAACAAGGGGTTTCTTTTCTGCTGATGCCAAATGCCTGAATTTTTTCTTTTTAATAATTTTTTGAGAATCAGCTGTTTCTCCAAGCTTTAATAGTGATTACGATACTTATTCAGATGTTGCTGCCACTTTTGGAGTATAAATGGTCACTGTGTTCCTTTTTCGGGATTTGAACGTTAAAATAAACGGCCATTTAGCCAAACCAGCCGTATTAATTATATATCACGAATTTACTTTGTGCTATAGTGTTCAAGTGGTCACACGTGAATGAAGTAGTCTAGCATAAAATCAAAACTGTTTTTCGCCGTGGCTATCAATGTGGTACGTTATAATGTTCAGTGCAAAGCTTCCGAGCTGGATGTCACGACACCCAGGTGTGTCGCGTATTGCCACTAAGGGTGTCGCAACAACAGCAAAATCTTAAGATAAAATAAGACAGAACATTGTGGAAAAAATACTAAACATCTTTCAGTTCGTTCAGTGTACACTTTAAGTACAAGTGAATCATGAAAAATAATATTTCTTCAAACTATCATTTATGTAGGTAAATCTTTCTAATTAAAATCAGTGTAAGTGTTTCTTGTAAAACTTTATATATTCGAAATGGTATCGCGGCTAGGAAGAGTTGGGAAAGCTCTGGTATAGTGTGTAAGAAAAATCGTAGAAAATCAGAAAAAAAATACCATATGGGTTTATTATTTGATGCAACTGTGACATCAAATAGAACAAAATGTTCAAATGTTTGTAGAGCTTATGGGACTTAACTACCGGTCATCAGTCCCTAAACTTACAAGCTACTTATGAACTAGCTAATACTAAGGACGGCACAAATATCCATTCCCGAGGGGGTATTCGAACCCCCGACCGTAGTGGCCGTGCAGAACGTGACTGGCGCGCCGCAGACCGATCAGCCTCTACGGCCGAATAGAACAAATCTCCTTACTGTTTGCTGTTCGTGAATATCTGACCTCCGTAAAAATGCATAAAAGCATTTTTTCCTATACAACAACAGACAACTGATTACTAACTTATTGCATTTCAGGAAGATTGCTCTTTTAAGCAATATTTGACTAAAAGTCTAAAGACAACTAAGAAGTGTTTGCTATAAATCAATATGGAGATTTCTATTTGCTTGTGGACGAAGCCTTTCGATTTGCGAAGGACACATGTGATGAGATGTGTATTCCTGTCGAAAAAAAATGAAATATTAGGAAGAAGAAAATGATGCCTGCGGAAAGGGTGCAGACGAGACGCTGACTTTGCACCAGGAACTGAGAAGGTCAATATTAGAGTGCATCGACAGTTCCAACAAGAAGTTGATACACGTTGCAGAAACATGGAGTGTATATCAGAACATTTTGCTGTTTTAGAGCCCAGAAATACGATTCAGAAAAGGAACTTCCCATGATTGTAAAACGTTTAATTGACAATTACGATGAGATATCCTCGCAGAAATTCTACGGCTGCGAAGATTTCTGCAGGCTGCTAATGTCCCAAAAGAAGAATCTCTTGGATGGACATCTTTAAGAGTTTTACCTGTGAGAGAAGTTTCTCAAAGCTGAGACTCATTAAGAATTACCTTACCTCTACTATGAGCCAAGCAAGACTCTCTAATTTGGCAATTTTGTCAACTGAAAATAGTGTGGGTAAAGCTACTGACTTTGACCATGCAATTTCAAAATTTTCTGCAGAGAAAGTTAGACGGGTGAGATTGTAAACTGCATGTGAAAGTCATCAGTCGTTAATAAATACATTCTTTAGCTATTTTCTCTGTTTGATTAATAATCGATTAAACTATGTTATTTATAAACACTAGTTTTATTTATTTCCTTTCATACAGACTGTTTACAAACTAATTAACTTTCTATTTTGCTCATTTCATTATGTATATCAAACATTTATTCCTCCCTCCTTGAAATTTTTTTCCATTCTTTCTAAGGTTGGCGAGAGTGGTGGTGGTGGTGTTGGAGGGAGTGGGGGTGACAAGTTGGATCACCGCACCGGGTGCCAAACTACTTGGCTACGCCACTGCTTTAGAGTAGGTCTTGGCACAGCAGCTTTCGTCCTTTTTGTGACATTGTTCATTAGTATATTAATTGGTATATTTCTTATATAGTGTAAGCCTTTGGGAGCGATTTAATTTTTATTTAAAAAAAGAAAAGAAGAAGAAAACCCGCACCAAAGCAGAGGTTGCACAAAAAGGCTTCAAAACTCATTATTAATTGGTTTCGGGAGATCTAGGTTTCATCATCACATCGTGTATTTTATTAACAGATCAGCAGTACATGACTCGAATGTCAACCAGTGCTATTGCGTCATAATAGCAGGACGCCGATAACCTCAGCGCGCCAAGAGTAAAAATAAAACGAAAATACAATATAAAAGACCTATCCTGTTGTTCCCACAAACTATTTCACTTTAACTGGTCATTAGCATAAAGATATTTCTAAAGTTGTTTAAGATATCACTATTCATTCTGTGGTTTTATTTCCTTCCTATTAATTACTCTGTGATTCATTTCGGTCTCCACATTTATTTGCCTTTGCCCATGGTGCCTAAAAATGAAGCTAAAAAAGCTAATTGGTTTCCATAATATAAAAGAGCTGTATAAAAACAAGTGATAACTATTATTTTTCTATTAAATGGCTATAATGTCAGAGGTAGCTATAGTTACACACCTTCAATATAATCGCCCACGTTGCTTGTGACCTTTCGTCAATTGTGTGGAAGAGGTCGTATACCATCTGTGCGTCTATTTCGGTTGACGTCGTGCTTTAACTGCTGTATATTATGCAGATACATCGCCATGATTCTTTCACTTCGGGAGAGAGATCGCAGTCAAATGTTTAGTGTCATGTGAGTAGAGTGAATGTTCCAGAATCTTCCGTTGCCAGTGGCGCAAGACAAGAGAAGCGGTGTGGCCTCGTGCATGACAATACACGAACATCCAACGTACTTACCCATGCCATAGGTGGGTTCAAATAAAATGTTTGTAAATCTGTGGGACTTAACTACTGCGGTTACCAGTCCCTTGGCTTACAAACTAAAACTGAGTTAAAGTAACCTACATACACAGCCATGCCCGATGGAGGACTCGAATCTCCGACGGCGAGCAACCGCGCGCTCCACAGCAAGGCGCCTTCGAACGCTCGGCCACTCCGCCGCTACTCATAGGTAGGTCAGCAGGGTGATGATGATGATGATCGTGTGGCATTTATGGCCCAACTGGGGTCGTGTTCAGCCTGCCTGGTGCAAGTCTCTTTATCTGACGCCACTTCGGCGACTTGCATGTCAATGATGATGGAATGATGATAAGGACGACACAACACCCAGTCCCCGAGTGGAGAAAATCTCCTACCCGACCGGGAATCGAACCCGGGCCCCCTGCGTGGCAACCAACCACGCTGTCCACTGGACTACGGAGGCGGACCGGTCAGCAGAGTCATCACGGGAAACAGACGCGCAGATATCGTACGCCGCCTTCAGAACATATGGAGTAATGTCATACACAGGGTTATTCAAAAAGATAGAACATATTTCAAACATTTATTCTTCCAAAATGCAAAGGATTGAAACATGATTCCAACGTTAATGGATTAAGAAAAATTTACAATTTAAACAGTCCGGGTAGAAGTTCCAAAGACGGCCGCATTGTCGTTGTTGTTTGTTGTTGTTTGTCTGTAGTGAAATGGCGGCGATTCCACAGGAGAAGTAATTTTGTGTGCTGCAGTTGGCAAAACTAGAGTCCGTTGTTGCAGTTCAGCGAGCATTTCACCGTCAATTTAATAAACAACCGCCGCGTCATAAGCAAATTTACGAGTGGCATCAAAAATTCGTAGAAGATGGTTGCATCTGTGAAAGGAAAAGCACGGGACTTTCTCCCAGGTCTCCAGATCTCACTCCGTGTGATTTTTATCTATGGGGTTCCGTGAAAGACCGTGTTTTTATCCCTTCTATGCCTGACACTCTTGTAGGCCCGCGACAACGAATTGCTGTTTTGCCAGCTGATTCGTGTGTGGCAAGATATGAGCCACCGTTTTGACATTTGTCGTCTAACACATGGTGCTCATATTGAATGAATACCATGATTAATAATAATAAATTGTAAACTTTTGTCTTTCCATTAATGTTGTAATCGTTTCTATCTTTGGTAGTTTGGAAGAAATAAATGTTTGAAATCTGTTCTTTCTTTTTGAATAACCCTGTATTACATGTTCGATTATGTCGAAGGTGTGTTGTTTGAGTTTTTCCCGATGGATTTCTTGTAGCTAAATATGGTTATCGGGTCATATGTCTGATTATATTGTGGTAACTTCACACAATATTTCGACGGCGCAACTAGCTGACGTCTTCACGTGCGATGTTAAAATCACGACGACCACCGATGAGAACGACTGTTTGTGTAAGTGAAGAGGTTTCGATAGCGACATAATTCCCTACGGTTGACCATGGCGAGCCTGAACGCAGGCCAGTGCGGACACACACAGTACCTGGGCATGCGGCACTCGAAAGAGGGCGCTGGGGCAGCCGTCGGTGGTATGATGCACAGTTTGGCACATGTGTCGAAATGATTAGTTCGCGGTCCGACAAGTGGCGCAACTGCCGCCCTCGTTACTGGTGGAGTACTGTGTGCTATTGATCGCCGTTTTTGCGCGTACACACCTGCGCGTTCCCTTCATCGAATGATACACATAGTAATGCGGTTGTTCGAGTCCTCCCTGGGGCATAGGTGTGTGTGTGTGTGTGTGTGTGTGTGTGTGTGTGTGTGTGTGTGTGTGTGTGTGTGTGTGTGTGTTTGTCCTTAGGTTACTTTACATTAGTTTAAGTAGTTTGTAAGCTACGGACTGATGACCACGCAGTTTGGTCCGATAGCTTTACAAACATTTGAACATTTCTTAAAAAAATAAAAGTTCTCATTAGTTTTTATCTATCCCTTCTCCTTCGCACAGTTGACAAGGATTGCTTTCAGAGATGGGCGCTAATTGAAGCCCACATCTCTGTTAACACTAAAAACCTCTTTCAAGAGGAAGAGAAATTCATGTAGAGACTGCGATTGACTTTAGAAAGGCGAAGAATTTAAAATGTGATACTTTTTGACTGATAGGAAATATTTTATGGTACTCTTGATAAATGTTTGTCTCGCAGATTATATATGAGAGTGATCAGAAACTTATATTACAAAACCATCTGTGAGGCATATACAATTTATTTCAGTCAAACAACACAGCCAAGAGGTTGTTTTGAACTTAGTCTTCCTATCGTTTTAGGCAGTTGTCACTTCAAGAGATTAGTTTAAATATACCATCCCCAGGAAAATCCTGTTCTGCCGTGTTCGATTGCTTTGTTGTCAAGTATTTCATCTCTTAGTGCGAACGAGTCACACGCCTCCTAGCTGGTGCTTAAACTGAGGAAATGGTGAAGTTTGTTTGGGGCACAAATTCGTAGAAGGGGATGTCAAATGAAAAGGTACTAAACTTCGTAACAACGAAACTGGTTGAAATTTGAATATGCTACTTTTGGATAACGTAGTGCGACATCTAGGGACGCAAAAGCAGTGTCTTCATACAAAATTCAAGGGTGTGCCCTCAGCAGGCAAGGTAATGTTCACCGTCTTATTCGACGACCGAGTTCCGATACTCATCGAATTCCTCGAGCACGGAAAATAGCATTAACAGTAATGTGTAATGTGAGACACTCTGTAGCCTGGCTGCTCACGGAGAGAGTGATTCTGCTCCGTGATAAAAAACAAAAATAAAAATAGAGAACAAACATCTGAAAGAGGAGCGCTTCAACTCGGACGACGAACCGAAGAACACAGTAGAGGACAGACTCTTGTCACAGCCTCAGGATTTCTGGTAATAGGAAGTCCTTCGGATCGTTAAACATGGAATAGTTGTGCCCAGGACCCTGGTGGTTATTTTTGAATAAAGACTACAATATTGTCTACAGTGTCGTGCCGTACCTTTTGATTTGAACACCCCTCATAGATTTGTGTGAGACCTCATGGACCCAACTACTTAGATCATCGTCCCTAAACTTACACGTCAGTTAAACGAAAATACTCTACGGACAATACAAACACACATGCCCGAGTGAGGACTCGAACCTCCGGCGGGAGCAGTCTCTCAATCCTTGATATGCCGCCTCAGACCGCGGAGCCATTCCCGCGCGGCGTTTGGGGTACGCCCCGATTGTATGGAAAGTGTTCGCTGACGTCTCAGAGAAATAGCTTCAAGAGCATGATGACCTACTTTCCAAAAAAAAAACCTGATTATGGCACCTGGACTATACCAAATCAGCAAATTGCGACACCTTAAGCATCTTTGTCTCTCTAGAAGGGGTTTATCTACTACGAAGACGATCACTTACTCCTTAGAGTGTAGTTGTGGCTTCATGTTTCGTCACCCGTGACAAGGCGATGATCAAAAGTGCTCACTTTTGTTGTGATACGCAGAAAAAGTGAAGAGTTCGTGCGATTCTTTTTCTGTTCGTTGATCAAATATATCGGAACCCATCGGAAGCAAACTTTAGCATTTCAGGGTGTCTGTTAAAGCAACATCCTATGTTCGTCTAAGAACTTCTTCCTCAACACAAAGACGCAATTATTAAGGATCCGATTTTAATACAACATCCAAAAAAACATCTATTTTACTCTTCATCCGCACTCCATCCACGCATATTTAATTTCTCTGAAGCAAAACATTACACAGGAAGCTGTTAATGATTTGTTTATGTTGATGAGATTTTGATGTTCCTTGGAGCAGAGAGAGTTATGGTCTGGCTTTCATTCATATTTCTGTGATTTGTTTATTAACCAAATGAATATGAACGATATCCATTTGCTGCTGTCTCATTTTGGATATTCGTGTGTTACGTGTGCAGGGAACATTCAACGATAAGGTAATAAGAGTAAAATTTCTGAGCGGTGTTAAATTTGGGACATTTTTCGGCTGTATGCAGTCCATTTTATAAGCGCTCTTCCTTGTTCAGTCCTTCAATAGACTTTTTTCTTTGTCAATTCACTTTTTTTTTTTTTAATTTACGCTCGTGCTAATAATGAACTCGGTTACAATCTATATACTTATGGGTCTTTTAACTGGCGGCCGCTCCCGCCAAAGGTTCTCGTCATCCCTCGGGCATGGGTTGCTGTATTGTCTTTAGCGTAAATTTAAGATACTTATGTAGTTTGTAAGTCTAGGGAGCGATGAACTAAGCAGTTTGGCCCCTTAGATTGACAAACATCTGAACATTTTTTTTAAATTTAACTGCATACGTATTCTGTTCTTCCTTTGTCTCTAATTTTGTCTTGTCTTACGGAGAATATCTGAAAAAATATCGGAAAAGCATGCGGAATTGTGCGTCCCTCCTCGTTATCTATCCACCTTTTGCTGTAAAAAAAAAAGGTTCAAATGGTTGTAAAGCTTATGGGACTTAACTGCGAAGTCTTATGAACTAGCTTACACTAAAGACAGCACAAACATTCATACCCGAGGGAGGATTCGAACCCCCGAAGGGGAACGGCCACGCGTAACGTGGCATAGCGCCTCAATACTCTCGGCCGCTCCGCCGCGCCTTTTGCTCTTTACTACATATCACAACAAATATCCTTTTCATAACAAATTCCGTATCGATATTCGGTCTTCATATTACAGACTTTTACGCTCAGTGCCCTCAATGTTTGAGACTAATGGCACTCCTAGAAGAGCATTCATAAATTATAGCTGTATAGATACGTGCCGGTCTTAATTGTGATCTGTAATCCTGAAAAACAGTTTTGCCTATGTGGGAAAATTATTATCTGTATGTCATTTACGTGGTTAAATTCATTGATGTTGTGTTTCTATTATATTTTCAAGTCCGGTCATACTGCCAGAGAAAGTTAGAATACCATATAAAAAAACTCGTGGTTACCTTTTAGAGTGTAATGTAACAACCGAAGTATGTTGAATGAGGTAGAGGGTAATAGTGCCTCGGTACTGACCACAGTCATGTGAAGCTGGTAACAGCAGGTTGCGTTATAGAGAAACCTCGAGTACAGATGGAACGAACGTCTTGGAGAGCCACCCTGGGGACTGCTCGCGTCCCAAAGGTCATCTTGCGGTGGCGTAGCCCTGTATGTTCAGCCGGCGGAAGATCAGGGGCCCGTCGCCAAAGGCGCTTCACAGGAACTCGGCAAAACAAAATATAAATAAAACCATGAGGCCTACGGCCTGAGTGACAACTGAGATACAATATGCAGATGTCAATAACGAGACGAGCATCTGAAGCATTCACCACTCTTAAAATAAAATTTGTAAGGGTATTCGTCTCCGTTGCCAAAATTGATGTTAATAATACCAATAACGAAGGAAACGTTAAATAAGCACACTATTTTCAAATATCAAATAATTTTTTCTGTAAGTAGTTTCAGGCTTGGGATCGTCAATAGACGGTAGTGACGGTTATTTCAAATAATTTAAACATATTAAAACTGGAAGAATCAGCTTTGGCCGCATTGAAACCTTTATTTTTTATATATTACAGATCGATTTCAGTCAGTGTCTGACCATCTTCAGTGCTGCAAAAAGTAAAAAAAATACGAAATCAGCCTCTAGTCGTGAAGTCATAACAAAATTAAGAAACGTAATTGACAATATGCGAACGTATAAACCATCACAATATGAAAAGTACAACACAGCATCATACCTAGAGTCCAAGCCCTGTGGGCCCACAAAAACTTGCACTTTGCGTGTTAACATAAGATAGGAAGTACATATGAAGAACGTCAATCATAAACTGGTTTCTTAACTACAAACCTAGTTGCATGTGTGCGAATGGCACCCAGCGCCCTCTATACAAAATGTAAGTTAAAATAAGCCATACTTTTAGACTACATAATACAAAATTTAACCTGAGATACAGGATATGGTCAGCAAAGAAATGAAGTGTTTTTACACATGGTAGTGTATTTAAGAGAAAATCCAAAGTAAAATCAACTTTAAAAATTTTACAATGTGCAGTGTTGCCCTCTATAACAGTATGCAAAAAGTTTAATAACTTAAAGAGTAAAAATTACAAAAAATATATAAACAGAAATACATAAGTAGGAGTCATGATTTCTAAATGGAGTAATTCCTTAAAAAATTGAGTAATTCCTTTAAAAGTGAAGTAATTTCTTAAAAATATAGTATCCTGAGGCATAAGTACATTACGTCAACAAACCTACACGAATATTTGAAGATAAAACAAGTTTATATATTTTGTTAATGGTTTTTACGTTTTTGGTTATGGTTGTTCACAATGTGCGGATTAGTACACCTTGATATTCTTTTTAAAGATACAATGGAGGTCTCCTGACTGAAATAGCATTTTTTGATGTATGTTTTCGTACTGTTGGATTGTTTTCTGCGCTGAAGATACTTTTTCAGAGTTTGTATTTTCTTAGAGAGCTATGCCAACTTATGCATTAAGTTACTGTTATGTTTAAAGATGCAATGAGGGTTCCTGACTGAAGTAGCATGTTTTCATTTATGATTTACGTGCTGTTGGATTGTTTTCTGGGCTGAAGATACAATTTAGATGATGTATTTGCTTAGAGAGCTATGACAACTCTTGCATTAAGTTACTGATCGGTTTGACAGAGGACGCACTTAGCAAGTTTTCCGTATTCTGTTTTTCTTAGTTGTAATGAATATTACTCCATTTGCAAATCATAACGCCTCCTATTTATGTATTTCTGTTTATATATATTTTGTAACTTTTTCCTCTTCAAGTTATGACACTTCCTGTATACTGACCATATCCTGTATCTCAGGTTAAATTTGTATTATGTCGTCTAAAAGTATGGCTTATTGTAACTTACATTTTGTATAGAGGGCGCTGGGTGCCATCCGCACACACGCAACTAGGTTTGTAGCTAAAGGCTAGTCTACACGACGACACCAGGTTGCGACACTCGTTGCGTGAAATGAATTGCGCGCAACTGGTTTCGTGTATGTCTGTAGACACGTCACCGAAACTATACCCTTCAGTTTCGTTGTTTTGGAGTGCCGCAATCGTCGTAAAATGAAAGTTTTGGCATCTGTAAGAGTACAGCAGAGCTATTACTGCTCTGTGTAAAATCACTTTCATAAGACTAAACATAAAAAGACTAAGAAACGTATTTCGGTTGTTAAATGGAAGACGTCAGTTCGGTTGATCTCCGGCCTTACCGAAAGAGATTGTGGTTGAAGATCCTACAAATTATCTTAATTATCTTAAAATGTCACCAGAGCATTTTACGTTTTTTTTTCTTCCCCCCCCCCCCCCCCAAATACAGTAATGCAATAAGGAAACAAGATACTCTTATGCGTATAGCATTGTCACCAGGACTGAAATTAAAAGTTACATTGCGTTTCTCGTCAAGTCGGGATTCATATTCGTCTCTACAGACCCTGCTTCGTGTTCCTAAATTCACAATTGCTTAACCAGGAAAAAGTGAACAATATGTTTAAAAGTACTTACATAAAAAAGGTGAATGTAAAACCCTGTCACGTTTTAAATAAATATTCACAAAGAATTGTAAATGTAAAAGCTGTCACGTTTCAAAACAAATAATGTTAAATAAAAGAAATCAGCTTAACAGATTTGTGTAGCCTTTTCTTCTGTGTGCAATTTTCCTTTAAAAAGTCTGTAAGTTCAAACCACGTCATCTTGGTCTTGTTATCTTGCGCTGATCAACATCCAGATGTTTTACTAGATTGCATTTTGCACACTTCCCTTGTACAGGGTTTTGAATTGAATACATTTTAGCCCGCCAATTAGCTACCGTTCACCCATCAATGTTTAATTCACGAATGATTGCTTCAAGAGCACCAACACGCCGATACTTATTCCAGAAAGTTTTTAGAAGCTCATAAACACCTATGCATCACATATATATACAAACACCTAACAATTTCTTCCGTTCCCCACTTCATTTTGTGATTTGATTATCACCTAACCTAAAAACTCACGCAAACAGTTTCGCCAAAGTTGGGAGGAGCCGAAACTGTTTTAGTTTCGCCAACGAGTAGCGGGTGCGCTAACCGCGCATGCGCACTGGCCAGAAGTGGAGTTTCATGAAACGTAGTGTTGTCGTGTAAACTAGCCTTAAGAAATCAGTTTTTGTTTGACGTCCTTCATATGTTCTTCCTATCTTATGTTAACACGCAAAGTGCAAGTTTGTGTGTGCCCACAGGGCTTGGACTCTAGGTATGATGCTGTGTTGTACTTTTCATATTGTGAAGGCTTATACGTTCGCATATTGTCAATTACGTTTCTTAATTTTGTTATGACTTCACCTCTATAGGCTGATTTAGTATTTTTTTACTTTTTGCAGCACTGAAGATGGTCAGACACTGACCGATATCGATCTGTAATATATAAAAAATAAAGATTTCAATGCGGCCAAAGCAGGTTCTTCCAATTTTAATAATTTTAATGTGGTTGCTCAGCACCAGACTCCAGATGGAGTCGTCTACATGTGATTTAAACATCACGATGAAGCAACCACGCAGTGTCTCCTGGTTCCGACAGTCAAATATTAATTTTTGAGACAAATCTCCTTTCAGGATGGAACGGTGAACTGGATGCTTATTGATGATGGTTCTATGCCAAAAATATATCACAGAATATTTATTATAGACTAGCTGAACCCCCGCTGCTTCGCATGCGTAGGCTGGTTGGTCTGCACCAGTTGTTTCTTTTTAATCCTGATGAAGAATCCACATCTTACGTTTCGTAGTTATAGCTTGAAATTTGGGTTAACAACGACATATTTTAGAAAATCAATTTTTTCATCTCGTATTTCACCCCCTTATTGGTCGAATTTCCAAAAATACCGAAACACGAGTCTTTTTAATTCTGATCAAGAGTCCATATCCGAAGTTTCGTAGTTGTAGCTTAAAATTTGAGTCAACAGCAACATATTTTTGAAAATCAATTTTTGCTTCACATATTTTACCCCCTTATTTGTCGAATTTCAAAAAATTCCGAAACACGTGTGTTTTAAATTCGAACCCTGAATTAAAATCCGAAATTTTGTAGTTCTAGCTTCAAAACTGCCTATATAGCTACGTATTTTCAAAAAAGTTTCATCCCATATTTCACCACCTTACGGACGGAATATCGAAGAATCGCTTCTTAAATGACGCCTACAGAGTAAGATCAACACCCTCCACAAATTTCAAGTTTCTATCTTCAGTGGTTTGGGCTGGGCGATGATGAGTCAGTCAGTCCATCGGGACACTTCCTTTTATATATAGAGATTAAAGATTAAAAACTAATGTGATCGCCTTCAGTTTTCTTACTGTCTGCTTCGAAAACCATGAGGTCTACGGTCTGAGTGACAACTGAGAAATAATATGCAGATATCAATAACAATACGAGCATCTGAAGCATTCACCACTCTTAAAATAAAATTTGTAAGGCTATTCGCCTCAGTTACCAAACTTAATTTTAATAATACCAATAATGAAGGAAACGTTAAGTAAGCACAGTATTTTCAAATATCAAATAATTTTTCTGTAAGTAGTTTCAGGCTTGGGATCGTCATCAGACGGTAGTGATGGTTATTTCAAACAACTTAAACTTTTCTATCACGAGGAGGCAATCACTGAGAGTCTCCTGGTTCCGACAGTCAAATATTAATATTTGAGAAATATCCCCTTTGAGGAAGGAACGGTGAACTGTATGATTATTGATGATGGTTCTATGCCAAAACTATGTCACAGAATATTAATTATACATTAAAAACTAATGTGATCGCATTCAGTTTTCTTACTGTCTGCTTCGAAACCCGTTGCGTCTTTCACAAACAGGTGTGGGCTATATATAATTATTAACGTAACTTATGTGTGGCAATCACGTCATACAAGAGGAAGTAGCACTTGTACTTAACGTTACAACTTTTCCAGCGTTGAGATTATTGGTCGACAATACAACATTGAAATGTTGTATTGTCGACCAATAATCTCACTTTCATCTTATTTGCCGTTACAGACATGAGGTCTTCTAGAAGAAACAGTTGTGTCCTTGCGCTAGCAGCTGCGAAGCCACGTCAACCCACTGAAGCCTTGATGCCTTAATCTCTAGTCGAAACGAATTTAGAGTTTAACTGTACTAGACACTTGAGTGTCTCCGGCTATATCTTCACATTTATTTAAAGTGTAGCTTATGTTACTCTATCACGTAAGTCATATTACCAAATTCACGTTCAAAATGTTTGTAATCTTTTGGGACTTAATTGCGGGGTCATCAGTCCCTAAACCTTCAAACTACTTATGAACTAGCTTGTACCAAAGACGGCACAAACATCCATGCCCGAGGGGGGATTCCAACCCCCAACGGGGAACGGCCTCGCGCAATGTAGCATAGCGCCTCAATGCGCTCGGCCGCTTCGCCGCGACCTGTATTCGTGGTTTGTATTCTATGCAAAAGCGTATTTTCACGTGATAACTCTCCATGATCGCAGGTCATCTTTAAGTCTGCGTAAATATCCAATTTCTTTCAGGTCATCTATCAATCTGTATCTCCTCCTTCTCAACCTGCTGCAGCAACTATTCCTTCCAAAGCATTTTTTATCATACACTCCATTCTTAACGAACGAACCATCTACTTCTTCTTCTTTTCTCTTATAGCGTGAAGTATTATTCTTCCGTCCATAACCCTTTCCAAGGCTCTTCCCAAGCAGCTTATAAAAATGAACAAATGTTCGTAAAAAGTGTTGGACTAAACTGCTAAGATCAGTTCCTAGACTTACAAACTACTTAATCTAACTTACCCTAAGGACAACACACACACATACATCCATTCCTGATGGAACACTCGAACCTCCGGCTGGAGCGCCCGCCCAGTCCTTACCATGATGCCTTAGACCACATGGCCACTCCCGCACGGCAGCAGCTAATCATCTCTACACCCATATCTCAAATTATTATAGCCCTTTTTTCATCTTTTCGTCTCAGTGTCCACATCCACATTTCTGTTCCATAGGGTGGCACACTACACACAAACCACATGATAAGCCTTTTCCTCAGAATTTCATTGAGTTTGCTACGTAATAATTTCTATTTCTGTTGAATGCCTCCTTCGATATACCAATGCGAGTTCTCACTTCCTGATATCGAAAGTCATCAGTGTTGGGACATCAAAAAATTTAGTTGTTCTTAGTTGACTTGCAACTTCTACTTTGTGAATATTTCCCAGTATCCTTCTGTCCAGATCACTATACTTCTTGCGTTTTCTTTTTTGATATTAATCCCATATTCAACAAAAGCGTCAGTCAGGTCTTTTCATATATTATTTGCAGTTCGTTCGCCGGCCGCGGTGGCCGAGGGAACTGAGGCGCTTCAGTCACGGTCTGCACGGCCACTACTGTCGGGGGTTCGAAGCCCCCTCGAACATGGATATTTGTGCCGTCCTTAGTCTTAGTTAGCTCATAAGTAGTTTGTAAGTTTAGGGACTGATGACCCCCGTAGTTAAGTCCCATAACCTATACAAACATTTGGAAACATTTGGCAGTTCGTTCACGTTATGCACTAAGAGAATATCATCAGAAATGTTACGCATTCTAATTCCTTCCCAACAATAAATACAGATCTTTTTCCGTCCAAGAATTTAACAGTAATAGCTTCTAAACATAAGTTAAAGCACAAAGAGGAGAGTCATCAGCATTGACTTCCCTTGGGATATTGCTGAGTTCCGACTACTCATTTCCAATTCTGAGCGCCCTCTACAACACTGATTTAATTAAAATGTTTGTATAGCTTATGGGACCTGACTACGGGGTCATCAGTCCCTAAACTTACAAACTACTTATGAACCTGCTTACCCTAAGGACGGCACAAATATCCATGCCTGAGGGGGGGGGGGGGGAATTCGAACCCCCGACCGTAGTGGCCGTGCAGACCGTGACTGGAGCGCCTCAGTCCCCTCGGCCAGCGCGGCCGGCAACAACAGCACTGATTTAACCAGCCACAGCGTTCTAGTGAACACAGTCAGCCTTCGTACCCACGAGCAGCAGCAAGAAGAATACGTTATGTTAGCATTGTAACTGTGAAAGAGCCTATCCCTCTTCAAGACTAAAGAAGTTATTTTCTTTTGTACGTCACATCAAGTTGTACTATTAATGAGTACGGAAGTTCTAGCTTTGTTTCCGCATCCGCATTTTTATTTTGGGGCCGGCTGCTGTTACAACCCACTGCAGCCAACATAATATATGCCGACGGGGTGACGCAACATTTGCATCGAGTTGTAGCAGGCCAACGCAGCCTTCGCTCTAACAGTGCGGCGATCACGAAGTTGTCTTTCATTTTCTTTCAGAGGCGTGCTTTGCTATTTATTACATCCTTGTTTGTTTGTTCTGTCATATCTTAAATTAAAATTCTCAAGTGTAAATCTAAGAGACTTAACTACTGTGGTTAAAGAAAAACTTACAAACTACTTTAAAGAAATGTAAAATAACTTATGCCTAAAACAACACACACACATACACACACAAACACACACACACACACACACACAAACCCGAGGGAGGACGCGATCCTCCGACGGCGAGCAACCGCGCGCTGCGCAGCATGGCGCCTTGGAGCGCTCGACGAATCCAACGCGGTGTATCGTAAATCATGCCAAACACACGTCTTGTACAAAATGCGCACCCACCTGCTTCAGGTGACTGCTGGCTTTGATCTAATGCAGTTTATTCAGTTCCAGACAAACCAGATGAGCCAGCTCCTAACGGCAGCTCAGAATTTAATCACCACACAAACTGTAAATGCTTCCATTACGCCGCCTACGCCAGCAACAACTGCGGCACAACCGGCTTGCATCCCACCGTTTCCCACATTAAGTGAGCAGCAGCAACACTTCAACGAGTGGTTAGCGCAGCTTGAAGCGGATTGCCTCCCACATTCAGATTAAGGTACTGTGAAAGTAAATTACGTTATCTCAACTGCCAGAACTGCAGTTAATAGGCTCTTGCACAAATCTTTCCGACAATGCTTCCGGAGTTGCTTCAGTTTGATGAATTAATTAGTGCGATTATTAAATATTTTGAGGATAAAGTGCTAGTACTTGCTGCTCGTGACAGTTTTTTTTATGTATGCAGCGTAATCAGACATACAATCAGTGGGTCACGGAACTATGAGTCTTAACAAGACATTTCTGGTTTCTGTGTGTTTGTGGACAGTCTTATCTAGACACTATAATCCAATTACATACATGGGGCTGGACAGTTGCATTCATCAGCAGATTCTCAAGCATGCATATCGAACTTTGCAACAAGTAGTACAGATTATACACTATCAGGATTCGTGTAACATTGCCGGAGGAAACATCTAGGCATCCCCTATTTGCCGTATTGCATACAGTGATAATCAGGAACAGCCTAGTGGGCGTTCGACGCGCCGCGCACAGGCACTGCGCATTGTAAAGGGTAAACAAGACTCGCAGTGTGTGAAATCGTGCGCCAGTTGCTTTTCCGGGCTTAAGAGGCACAAATGCCCTTCAAGGAATGCAAATTCCTTCTCTTGTGGGAAGTCTGAACGTGTGCAGTCTGTGTGTTTGCACCACACACAGCGCTCCAATACCGCTCGCTCTCGTAGACCTTGAGCAAATACTCATCCTGTGCAGACAGTTTTTTCAAAGCTAACGGCCAAGTCTAGGGATGTTCGCGGATAAGATGTGCCTTCGTCCCTCCTCAGTGCAGTGCAAAGACAATCAATTAAACTATTTGTGGCATTAGTAGCAGGACATAGATCAGAGAAATACATCAGAAATTTTCGTGAACTGTTTTAAGTGCTTTCGTCTGCAGGTTTGAAGTGTCACCAGGACAAGTTGTGTCTTTTTTCAGACCAAAATGCAGTAGTTTTGCCATGTTATTAATATCTAGGATGCCCACCTCCTTCAGTAGCATTTGATGGTAATTCGTGACCTTCCCGCCTCAGGCGACATGAGAGAATTACAGACAGTACTCTGGAAGTTGACTTATTATATGCCGGCCGCGGTGGCCGAGGGGACTGAGGCGCTCCAGTCACGGTCTGCACGGTCACTACGGTCGGGGGTTCGAGTCCCCCCTCGGGCATGGATATTTGTGCCGTCCTAGTTCGTAAGTAGTTCATAAGTAGTTTGTAAGTTTAGGAACTGATGACCCCGTAGTTAAGTCCCATAGACTATACAAACAATTAACTTATTATATGTCGTTTATACACAATGTAGCCCAGATTGCGGCTCTGTTGCATCGGTTGCTCTGGGAAACTGTCCATTTTGCGTGAATAGAACAGTGACAGGATTATTTTGAAAACCTAAAACTTGCTTTGTTGGGTGTAACAGATGCCTTGTTCGTTTAGATCCTACTAAGATAGTAGTTTTGGCTGCAGATACTTGTAATTACTGGATTGCATCTGGGATCCTACACAGAAATGGTTCATGGGACAGACCGATTGCTTTTGCTTCCACGTTGTTGACAGAGTGTATTTTCTCTTAGGTAACGAAAGAGGCTTTTGCTAGGAAAGGTCTACCTGGTGATGGACCATAAGCCACTTCAGTCACTGTTACATCCATCCAAACCTGCTCCGACATGCACTGCCTATAAATTGCGACGTTGGGCCTTGTTTCAGTATCAGGATGAGTATGAATATTGTACGGGCCAATGTCAGAGTATGGGAATGCTGACGCCATTTCTCTCCTGCGTGTTGGCCCTGATTCAGAATTTAACGCCGTCGAACCGTCATGTTGTCACATTGATGTGCAGGACAGTAAAATGTCATAGTTTTCCCCTTCGACTAAGGGAAGATTGCACAGGCCACAGTAGCGGATCCTGGTCTGAAATACTTGTTGCATTATATCAGGAATGATTGGCCTCTTTCTCTGAAACACATTTCAAATTCTTTCGAGCGCCGTTATTTTCCTCGATGGCATTGAAAAGTTCAAATGTTTGTAAAGCTTATGGGCCGGCCGCAGTGGCCGAGCCCTCTGCGGCGCGCCAGTCATAGTCTGCACGGCCGCTACGGTCGGGGGTTCGAATCCCCCCTCGAGGTTGGATGTTTGTGTCGTCTTTAGTATAAAGTAGTTCATAAGTAGTTTGTAAGTTTAGTTAAGCTTAACAAACATTTTTTAAATCTTATGGGACTTAACTGCGGGGACATCAGTCCCTAAACTTACAAACTACTTATGAACTACCTTATACTAAAGATGGCACATACATCCATGACCGAGGGGGGATTCGAACCTCCGTCGGGAATGACCTCGCGCATCGTAGCATAGAGCCTCAATGCGCTCTGCCGTTCCGGCGTGGCCCTCGACGACATTGCCTGTCCGTACAGCACAGTGTGACTTTATTGTAGAATGACTGGCCAATCGCGTGTGCTTAGTCAAAAAGTTATAGTTAAGTGGCATATTACGCCTATGGAGAGCGATCGAAAATTTATATAAAACACACTTCCGCCAAGACCGCTAGTTTATTTGCTGGTTATTTTACCAGTATGTAATATAAGAAAAAGAACATTGTCAAATGATTAAAATTTGCATCACCAGAGTGGATCGTCATCTGTATTGCACATTTAAAAATTGTGTGTGTTCCTGCCACAAGTATCAAGAAGATGTGCAATACAGATGACGATCGACTTTGGTGACGCAAATTTTAATCATTTGACAATATTTTTTTTTCTTATATTACATTTCCACAAGTAACTATTTTATGTGAGTGCCATAGTTTTTTACGTGTTTTGTTAACTTTTATGTTATTTGTATACAAACAATGACGCTACAGATTTTAACAATCCTTGTACAGTTTTGCAGTGAAAATAGGAGAACTTTCTATTAAATAAATAAATAAAGAAATAAAGAAATAAATAAAATTCTGATGATGATGACATAGTTCAAAGTTTTCAGCTTGGTCAAAATCTCTGTCCTCATGACAATGAGTGCAGTTTGATTTCGCAGGACTATTTTGACACTTGTTGGCTTCTTGTGGTAGACTGCTTCAACAACTATACGTTTGTGGTGCCCATATCTTCGACTACGTCCTATAGCACCATTCAGGGTTCTTAATCAAAATTTGCTTAGAAGGCTTCCTGAAGTGGTGGTTTCTGACAATGGGCCACAATTATTTCGGAAAATGTTCAAATGTTTGTCAAGCTTGTGGGACTTAACTACGGGGCATTAGTCCCTAAACTTACAAACTACTTATGAACTAACTTATACTAAAGACAGCACAAACATCCATGCCCGAGGGAGGATTCGAACTCCCGACAGGGAACAGCCTCGCGCATCGGAGCGTAACACCTCAATGCGCTCGACCACTCCTCCGCGGCAATTATTTCGGAAGTTTGAACAGTTTTTTGCAGAACGCGGTATTACACTCATATCACTAGTGCACAATTTTAGCCTCAATCCAGCGTAGTAGCTGAACCTTTTGTACAAACACGTCCATATCTCCAGTAGTTATGTAATTCAGTCAGTCAGTTCGTGCAGAAGAGATTCATTGAACCGAATATTTTCTAAAATTTGAAAATAAACAGTTTCAGTAGGAACATGCATTCACTGAAATGAATTAAATCGGATTTTTAATTAGTAGCCATCTCTGTTGCAAAAGAGATTGCGATTTCATATGCATTATTCATCATGGATTACAAACAGAAATCGTTATTTGACAGTTATTTGTTGGTGTTATTGTTTTATTAATAAATCATATGATTTTGGTTTTCCATTCGGATATTTATTTTGGTCTTCTGTCAGTTCATCTATAATTCACTCACTATCCATCTCCTGCTCCCCTTTCTCTGATGTAAAAGGTGGTACATGTAATGTACACGTAACGCACGATAACATTTCGTAAATAATGTATTTATTCCACATTTCCTTCATTCTTTTCCCTATTATCTATGAGAAATTATAACTTTTATGTTGATCAATCAAACAATGTCGAAACTTCTAGCAAACATATATGTGGGAAATATCGAGGTAATCTGCCAAAATATGTCATTCCTATCATTTGTTATGATTGAATTTAAAACATGATTTTGGGGTATGACCAAATTTTACACCTGGATGAAGCTTCACCAGAACAAATGGGTGTTCTCCAAGCACAAAATGCTCACCGCTTCGGCTGAACTGCGGAGAGAAGGGGAGCCAGCCGCGGTGGTCGAGCGGTCTGCGGCGCGTCAGTCACAGTCAACACGGCCGCTACGCTCGGGGGTTCTAATCCTCCCTCGGGCATGGATGTTTGTGCCGTCTTTAGTATAAGCTAGTTCATAAGTAGTTTGTAAGTTTAGGGACTGATGGCCCCATAGGTAAGTCCCATAAGCTATACAAACATTTGAACATTTGAAGAGAAGGGGAGTAGGGTGGGAGCGGGGACCGAGCAAGGAGGTGGAGTGCTAACATACTGGACTCGCAAACGGGATAACGGCGGTTCAAACCAGCTTCCGGTCATTCTGATTTAGGTTTTGTCGTGATTTCCGAAACTCACTCCACGCAAATAGCAGGATGGTTCCTTTCAAACAGCAAGGCCGATATGCTTCGCAAACCCAGACAAAAACTATTCGAGCACATACTCCGTCTATAATGAGCACGATGTCGACGGAACGTTAAATCCAAATCTTTTTTTTTCTCTCTCTCTTGAAGAGTGTACACGGTCAAGATGGTAACCATAGTTATTTCCCAGCCAATATACCCACTAATTCCCTGTTCCATTGACCTGCTTACAATACAGTTATTCATAAGATTAATAAATACCGGGTAATCTTACGAAAACTTATATTCTCTCACTTCAGACAGACGCGTGAGGTTAACTAATCTAATAGAACATTGATATTGGAATAATTCAGGTGCTCAGTCATCATAAATCATAATGCAGAAAAGCAACGACACACTTCCTTCCGTGAAGCTCATAGCACTGAAAGACAAGAAAGACTATGAAGAGTAAGAGAGAGAGTGTGCGTGTGTGTGTGTGTGTGTGTGTGTGTGTGTGAGAGAGAGAGAGAGAGAGAGAGAGAGAGAGAGAGAGAGAGAAACGGTACATAAAGTGCTATCCGTAAAATAGCCTGCAGACTAAAACGATTGATTTGGATTTGAACGTAGGATAACGTTATCTGGTTGATTTATTCAGTGTCTTCGTTACACACAGCGTGGTGCCTCAATGCTCTTCTCTTGATGAGTTCAATACAAAGGAAGAATTGAATTTCAAGTTTGATAGTCTTGACGTTCAGAGATTTCTAATAATTAGTTTTATATATCGGACATCCACGGACATTGAACTACATGCTAATCGAATATAACGTTGCAGTACCGTTCTCGTAGCATTACACACGCTATGCAAACACAAACACACACACATATATATATACTCTGAGGACGGCGTTCTGAGGTAGCGACGAGGTGGGGATTTTGCCGAGTGCACAGTGAATATCGGAAATCCGGTGAAACATTAAATCTTCGCGGCCGCGGTACACACCATGGGGGCGTGCGCGTACGGGCCCGATACGGAGATGGGACAGGGAAAGACTCTAGTTTCAACAGAAGGGACTGGACACGGAAGGCGATCGTGTGACCGGAACGGGATCGCCGTTGTTGAAGGCAGGCGACCATGTGGGAGAAAAGCAAACGTTGATTTGGATGGCCTGGCGAGCTATGGACATGAGCAGCATAGGCCGCGAGCAGTTGCTGGCGGCGGATCCGCAGAGGTGGGACCCCGGCCTCTGCAAGTAAACTGTCCACAGGACTGATGCGGAAGGAACCCGTCGCGATGCGAACCCCACAGTGGTGAATGGGGTCCAGCAAGCGCAATGCCGAGGGGGATGCGGAGCCATAGGCAAGGCATACAAAGTCCAGACGGGACTGCAGCAAAGCTTGGTATATCCGCAACAGTGTGGACCGATCGGCACCCCAGGTCGTATGGCCCAGATGGCGGAGAACATTCAGTTGGCGCCAGCACTTCTGTTTCAGCTGTCGAATGTAAGGGAGCCATGTCAGCCGAGAATCAAATACGAGCCCTAAAAACCTGTGAGTGTCAGCAACCTCTCAGAGGTGGTTGTTAAGATAAAGTAAGGCCTGTGGATGAACCGTCCGACGCCGACAGAAGTGCTTAACTCTGGTCTTTGCAGGAGAGAACTGGAAGCCATGGTCTAGAGCCCAGGACTGTGCCTTCCGAATGGATCCTTGTAACCTACGTTCAGCAACGTGAGTGCTGGAAGAGCTAAAAGAGATGCAGAAGTCGTCTGCATAGAGAGAGAGTGATACTGACGACCCAACTGCTGTCGCTAAGCCATTTATGGCTACTAAAAATGAGGGGACACTCAAAACAGAGCCCTGAGGAACCGCATTTTTCTGCACATGAGGGGTGCTACGAGAAGCACCAACTTGGACACGAAACATACGGACACCTAAAAAGTTTTGGATAAAAATAGGAAACCGTCCTCGAAGACCGCATTCATGTAACGTCTGAAGGATGTGATGTCTCCATGTTGTATCGTACGCCTTTCTCAAATCAAAAAACACCGCAACAAGATGTTGACGTTGAGCGAAGGCTGTACGAATACAGGACTCCAAGTAAACGAGGTTGTATGTAGTGGAGCGGCCTTGACGGAAACCGCCCTGACATGGAGCCAGGAGGCCTCTAGACTGTAGCACCCAGCACAGCCGCCTGCTCACCATACGTTCCAGCAGTTTGCAAAGAACGTTGGTGAGGCTGATGGGGCGGTAACTGTCCAAATCGCAGGGGTTTTTGCCCGGCTTAAGCACTGGCACAATGATACTTTCTCGCCACTGTGACGGGAAGACACCATCGTTCCAGATGCGATTGAACACGGATAAGATGTTTCGTGTAGACTGCGCTGATAGGTGTTTTAGCACCTGGTTATGAATGCGATCTGGCCCGGTGCTGGTATCGGGACTATGTGCAAGGGCACCGACGAATTCCCATTCACTGAATGGAGCATTGTAGGATTCAATTCGGCGGGTCGAGAAGGAGAGTCGCTTCCGTTCTTCCATACCATAACCTTGACCTTTTCGGTTAAAGAATCGCCCTCAAAGGCCAGGATGAAGGCACCGGTGGCTACCTTGTTGGCCTTAGGTCCCCTATAGATGCGCCTGACGAAGTGGACACCCCGTCGTTCTAGGTTGGCACGTAATTCGTCGTCTGACTGCAGCAGGAGATCGCGATGGTAAATAATCCCCTGAATCATATTAAGACTCTTGTGAGGGGTGACTGTCACAGGAACATCTCCCAGCTTATCACAGGCCAGAAGCGCCTGTGACTGTGCTGGGGATGCCGCTTCAATGAGGACTGCACCGCTTCTCATCTTAGACAACCCTGAAACTTCGCCATACTTATCTTCTAAGTTTTCCACAAAGAAGAGTGACTTAGTATTGCTGAACATATCCCCATCAGTTCTGGCACATATAAGAAATTTAGGGGAGTATGGCCCAACCTGTCTTTCACCCATCGTTCCTCCCATGGGGTAGCTAGGGAAGGGAACGATTGGGTGTCATATTGTGCGGCATTGAAATCACTTCTACCACGCTTAGAAACGCCAGGTTTGCGTGTGGCCACGCTATTACTTGCTCGTTTCATTCTCATCCCACGAGCAGCTAGGGAACTAAAGGTCCACGCAGGCAGAGCCCCGCTTGCCTGGGTAAGCTTTGTACAACTGAGGTGCGGCAGGTTCCTCAGAGGTTGCTCGCTAACGACTGTTCAACTTCAACAGCCATACATCTCCTCGGCACGTAGCACACCTTGAGATTGAGGGGATTTTTATAGAGGTTTGTACCGTCCTCGCGACCCGGGCGATTAAGCCAAGATCCCCGGGCTCTGAAACGTACAACGTTCCACCGTCGCGCCGAACGATGGTCGTTGAAGCACGCACAGAGTTTACGGTGTAGCGGACTGTTGGCGCGACACAGCCCACAGCTCAGGACCCCGGGTTCGCCAAGCCCGTACTCAGCAAATTAATGCTGAGTCCCTGAGGGGGCCTCGCCTGGCCCCGTCAACGCGGACAATGGAATTTTTATGACTAGAAACACTTTAGCCGGTCGGACGAGTGTCGTTTCCAGTTGTATCGAGCGGATGGACTTGTTCGGTTATGCCAACCTCATTAATCAATGGGCCCTGCATATCAGCAGGCGACTATTCAAGGCGATGGAGGGTCTTTAACGGTGTGGGGCGCGTGCAGTTGGAGTTATACGGGACCCCTGATACGTCTAGATGCAACCCTGGCACGTGACACGCACGTAATCATCCTGACTTAACACCTCTTCATGACCATTGTGCATTCCGACGGACTTGGGCAGTTTCAGTAGGACAAGGGACAAATCAAACTTCCAGAATTGTTGTAGAGTTGTTCCAGCAACACTCATGTGCGTATAAACACCTCCGCTGCCCACAAGCCTCGGACATGAACATTATCGAGCATATCTGGGATTCCTTGCAACGTGCTGTCCAGAAGTTATATGCAACCTTCTTACTCTTACGTATTCACGGACATCCCTGCAGGATACATGACGTCAGTTTCCTGACAGACTGCATCAGACATTAGTCGAGTCCATGCCTTGTCGTGTTGCTGCACTTCTGCGTGCTCGCGTGAGCCCTACACGATATTAGGTTGATGTACCAGTTTCTTTGGCTCTCAGTGTAGTTCATTCATATGTGGGCGCCTTAATATAACGAAGTGCGTCTAATTGAAACTCATCCCAGTTCCTAGGATTTCACTCATAAGATGTTCATTGGACAAGAACCAGGTAAAAAACCATTGTACGCAGGAAGATTATGGATGCTGCCGGCCTCCCCAGTACCTCCCCACCGACGTTCACAGATTTCTAATACATTTTATATATCGGACATCCACGACCATGGAACTACATGCTAAACGAACATAACGTTTCAGTGCCTTTCTCGTAGCATTATACACGCTTATGCAAACACAGATTATACTCTGAGGACGGCGCTGCATTGGCAACGCCTATATAAGACAACAGCGGACTGTCGCAACTGCTGCTACAAAGGCAGGTTATCACGATTTAATTGAGTTTGAACGTAGTGTTATAGTCGGCGCACCTGGTTCTTGTCCAATGAACGTCTTATGAGTGAAATTCTACATATCGGAGGATACGTTTTAATCAGCAGCTTGTAGTCATTTTAAGGTACCCACCTGACTATGTAACTATAATGTTACGTAACCGTTAGTGATTTTAATAAGTGATGTATACAGCTGCAGCGGTATGGAACTATGGATGTAATCTATTATAAACTATATTTTTTTGCTTAAACTCGACTCTTGCGTCAGTCTTTTTCACTATAAACAAATGGCCGTTGCAGCTGTTGTAAGCTCGGTAAACTACAATAGCCCGAGCCACGAGTGGCCTCGTTGTGTGATGTCAGCTAGATGTAACCCGTGTACCCAATGTGGACGATATGAGTTTAATAGGTGCTCATACAACGCACAGGATGCCCCGCAACACTTTTACTGCGCTCCCAACAGCACGAGTGCTTGTAGTGTGGTCTGTTTCGTCATGTTCCCGCACGCGCGTGGGCGAGATGACCTTCTGTCGCCAGAGCTCTCTTTCTGCGGTCTCCCGCAACTGCCTATCGGCAGCCACAACTGCTGCTTTCGATGTGTGATGCGTATTCGGAAATCGTTCCCTGTCCAGCCTTTAGTAGCGCAGAACCTGCCAGTAAACAACTCACATGAATGTCAGCACAGCTGCACTGTACTGGAAATGCAGTACCGTACTGTTCGTCCATGCAGTGAAAAAGTGCCGTACGGTGTGTGGCTCGTCCACCGGCGAGTAAAGTCACAGTGCGAAGTGTTTTACAATAAACGTAGGTGTCTCGCCGGCAACATCTCGGCAGTAATATTGCACTGCCTGACGTGGCAGACAGCCTAAGGGTTTGAAACACATGCGGAAGCCCACGCGTCCTTTTATACGTTCTCAGACTGCACATAAATTTTAATTACTCTACGCTATTGTCGTACACTTTAATGGAATCGCCTTCTATATAAATACTTGAAATGTATACGTGTTGTAGCCAGTGGCAATAAAATTCATGCCTCCCAAGGTGAGTAACGGAAAAAAATTTCTTACATTGTTGTCGGATAATAAACTGCACTGTCTTTTAAAAAAGTAAACTGCGCATGGTAGACGTAAAGGTAAGGAACACTAAACGTATCTACAGTCCAGTATGGCTCGCAGGAAGAGCCTCCGTGTGAGTTGTAATCTCTCTAATATTATCTTCGTGGTATTCTCGCGAATATTCTTTGGATGAAGAAGTATACTGGTTGAGTCTTCTAGATTCATGTGCTTGCTGTACTTCGACAGTGGCCTATATTTAACAATAATGGTTGTACTAACTATGCGTAAATATCTATATCACATTTAAATCTATATGTATACGGTACTCCGCAAGCCACCTCACGGTGTGTGGCGAAGGGAACTTTGTTTCATTGTCAATTCCACCTATTCTAGTAGGTTATGGTTTGCGGGAGAAATGATTGTCTGTATGCCTCAGTGTGGGCCTTAATCTGTCTTATCTTACCCTTGTGGCCACTTCGCCAGATATACACAGGAGAAAGCAGTATATTGATAAACTCTTCATTAAATGTACGTCCTCGAAACTTAGACAGAATCCCGTACCGCGATACAGAACATCATTCTTCCAATTTCTGCCACTGGAGTTTCCTAATCATCTCTGTGACACTTCCGCGCTTACTAAATGAGCCAGTCACGAAGCAAGCTGCTCTCCGTTGGATATTCTCTATGACCTCTATCAGCCCAATCTGGTTTGAATCTCACACTGATGAGCAATACTCTCAGTCTGGCATCTACCTTCTCACAATTGATTTTATATGGTCGTTCCATTTCAAATCACCCCTTATGTCTACTTCCAGATACTTTATGGAAGAAAATGCTTTCAGTGTTTGTCCTGCTACAGTGTAGTTATATAACAAAGGAACTTCCTTCCAGTATAAACGCAGCGCTTTACACTTGTTTATGATGAAGATCAAAAATGTTCAAATGTTTGTAGAGCTTATGGGACGTAACTACGGGGTCATCAGTCCCTAAACTTACAAACTACTTATGAACTAACTAATACTAAGGACGGCACAAATATCCATGCCCGAGGGGGAATTCGAACCCCCGACCGTAGTGGCCGTGCAGACCGTGGCCGCAGTCTCCTCGGCCACCGCGGCCGGCAGATGAAGATCAATTGTATTCCATACACCATGCATCAATACGCTACAGATCCTCCCTGCTTTTTGCTGCATATTTCCGGTGTTGCGACTTCTCGATAAATTGCAGCTTCATCACGAAAAAGGCTCATTGAACTTCCGGTGTTATATACGAAGTCATATATCTATAATGTGGAAAGCAGCAGTTCTGTAACACTGCCATGGGGCACTCCTGAGATCATTTTAACTTCTGAAGACTTCACTCCGTTGAGAATTACATAGGCCTACTACGTTCTGTTAGCTAGGAATGGCTCAATCCAGTCACACAGTTGGTCTGATATTACATATGCTCTCAATTTGTTCATCAGACGATGGTGTGGAAACATGTGTAACGCCTTAGATAAGTCAAGAACGACGGCAACTACCTGAGATCCTGTATCTAAATTCCATCGGTTCTCATGGATGAGCCTGAGTTGTGTTTCCCATGATCGATGCTTTCGGAAACCATTTTGATTCCGACAAAGGAGATTTCCGGTTTAAAAAAATGACATATTATTAGAACATAAAATGTGTCTACAAATTCTGCCTACAAATTCTGCAACTGCCCTATGTCAGAAATATAGGCCTATAGTTTTGCGCATCTGATCGACGACCATTCTTCTAAACGGAAATCACTTGCGGTTTTTTCCGATCCTTAGAAACACTGCACTCCTCTAGAGACCTTCGGTACACTTCTGCTAAAAAGAGAGCAAGTCCTTCGCTTACTCGGTGGAAAATCAATTTGGTACCCCATCCGCTCCAGCGGCCTTTTCTCTGTTTAGCGACTTCGTTTGACTTTCTCTCTGACACTTATTTGAATTTTTTCGTTCTGACCGTGTTTGAGAGACGTTTCACGTTAACTTGAGCCGGTACAAGACTATGAACTATTTACCTTAAAAGTTTAAACTAACGAAAATTTTAATCCTACGAAAATATTTAAGTATGAACATGAATGTGCTTTAATGAATGAATGATCGGGAAGCGTCTTTGTTTCTTAAAGATAACAATTGTACGAGATTAAGGTAGTTAAGCAAGAAGAAATCGAGCAAGGCATCTTCTACTAAACACAATGTAGTCCATTCCACAGAAGTTGTCCAGCTTCCCAAGTTTTTCAGAAAGTCAAAAGCTGAAGTCAAGAAATAAACTGTACTTGTACTTCGTACTGAAACCGATTATACACGAAGTAACGGAACCAAAAGAGAGGCACAAGTATGCTCAGCTCTGGCTGAATTCTGTTTTATCAGTAGCACACATATGAACACTCATTGTAACAGGTTTAAAGTGTTTCATGTATATACCAGTTTCTTCAGTAATAAGAAAATCACCATTCACGTCACAGACCTATAGGATATAAAATTATTGAGAACGGTCAGTAATATAAATAATCATGAGCCGTGGTCAATGTTATTTTCTTTTAACATTAACTGTTTGCTTTTACATAGAGACTTCTATTATATGCATTCAAAATCTATTAATAGTTCACCACCCACAAACTACAGTACTTCTGAAAATGTATTATCAAAAATAATTTAGATAATACGGTAAAATTCAACAGATCTTCACTAGCATACAGTAAAAGCAACCAAGGAGAAAATTGATCTTTACCATATCTAAGGCACAAGTTGTGAAAAACCAAAACTAAATTGAATCTAATAGAGTTTGCTATGAAATCTTAGAAACAATTATTGTAATTACTAATCCACAAGAATAATGTAGTCGCTTCTAAAGAAACTAAATTCTGTTAAGGGGAGTTGGAATGCCCTATATTGACATGTTAAATTTAGTGACTTGGCTTGCCTGTATTTCAGGAATCCCTTTAGCCATTGCCATAAAACATTTACAGGACATTAAACTTTATGTTATGATTCTACTAAACCACAATAGTTGCATTTCAGCTACTGATTTCGGAAATACAATTTTTAACTACACGGTTAAAATTTTGTGTACTTTTTTGTACGTTATCCTAAATAATTGCAATTGTGCATAACATTATGTTCTTCTTTCAGTTCAGTAGACTCAGCATATGTGTTTTATTACTGCCTGAAAAACTGAATACTGTTTGAGTTTTGGGCGTTGCGGTAATTTCATCATGAATTAGGTCTATGAGGGCAGAGGTATTGTCCTGGTTTTTCATCAGTTGACAGTCTGCGGTAGACGGTAACCCATACTGTCTTGTTCTTTTTCAACAAATCCTCAGTATTATTTCTAATGTCCATCCCACAATACTGCTGTAGTTCATCAAACATTTTGTCTGTCAGTCTGCTCTTATGGTTTTTCGATCAGAAAGTACCTTGTCTGTTAAACTTTGTTTCAACTTCCTCAACATGGTGCCCATCCTCTTCTGGACATGACTAACACATTTCAAGTTTTTATAATCTTCTGTTACCGATTTTATTAAATCTTGAAGTAATGCACGTAAAAATTTTAACCTAGGAAAATGAATTATAGTGAGACTGGAAATTATTACTATACAAAGCATGTCGAACTGTAATACCTTACGTCAGATGCAGATACTGGTTATACAACGTAAAAATGAAACGGAAAATACTTATTAAACGATGAACTCGCCTTTGTTAAACAAGAGGAGAACAAACCATCACATTAAATTTAGAAAATGTTGATGTCCTTGAAGCAGTCGATTGCTTTCACATAATTGTTTTCATACATTTATGATACATTACGTTATTTTTTGGTAACAAGCAAATAAATGGTCCACGCGATTTACAAAATAAACTATCACTTCAATTTTTGTAGGAAACTGTGGCGATAAATGGTAAGTGGTAAATCTTCATATGTCTCTTGATAGCAATGAGCTCTAATTAGAATGTCTGTTAGCTTCTTGTTTTTGTCAAACTGAGATCAATAATACTAGTCATGGTTTCCATATTGATGCTTTTCAAAACTGGTACCAAACTAAATGCTTTCACCGAAACAGCTCACTAATCGACCAATGAAGTTGAGACACTCCCCTTGTCCGGACAGTGCAGTACTAACTATCCAATGCTTGGCAATGACAAGGACTGATAATCTCTCATGCTGTTAGGTTTGGTTCAAATGGTTAATTATATTTGTAATATTTCATTTCTGGCGCAAGTACACTAAATGGTACCAAGTACACTATGAATTACTCATTAAAGTCACAGTGGATAACGCGTCTCCTATGATGAACCAAAACTTCCTGCTGACAGGGAGGGAAAGTTTCTTTCTTTGACAGCCGCTATAATCTACAGAAAATTAATTTTATTACTTTCACTATAGAACATCTGCAAGTAATGAGTCAGTTTTGTCAAGGCCATGACACTAGAAATATATAACAAGGAGAAAAGGCAACAAGATCATCCTCTAGTCCGTTATCATAAATCATGCCATCAGGCTGAAATATTATCTAACTACACTATGGTCTTATTAACAGTCAAACTCTCACTGCTGGGGAAGGTGGCAGCGACTCCATGTTTCTCTCATTAAGGTAACAAATCCCTCTCTCACATTAAATAAAATGTTCATACACTATGACGACAATGTTATGTTCAGCTAAAGGTACCTATTAGGCAAGATGCTCTCAGTTGTGCTGATGCGCTGCGGGATGCTAGTATTGGAGCAGCACCTGACATCCGTCAACGTCCGTGCCGCGGTGGATACACCGATACCCGCCAGATCTGTTTCTCTTTAGCCCTGTTCCCGCACATGCAGGGTCGACTTTGTTTATTTAGATTTGGCATATTAACATTGCCAGGGTGGTCGGATAACCTTTCTGTCGGAGCCTCTGCGCAACGTGAGGAAATGTGTACCCCAAATGTATGCGTATAGTGTTATAAGTGTGAGAGTGTAAAGTGTTACCACTTATAAAAAGCTGACAAAGGATCCTGCTACAAAAGTGTTAAATACTACCAACCAGTTAATAAAAAAACTCTTCCATCCCAACAGAGGTTAAAAAACATCTTCTCAAAACGGAAGCACACCCTCCAAGATTGTATGGGTTGCCTAAGGTATATAAACCAAGTGTCCCGTTAATTGTGAGTGCCATTGGATCTCCGACGCAGGAGCTGGCTCGATATCTCGCCTCCATTTTGCAACCATACATAGGCAAAACTGATAGGCACATCAAAAATTCTATGCATTTTATAGGAAAATTGAGAGATATTACTGTCAGTCCAGGTGATATTCTTGTCAGTTTTGATATAGTATCTTTGTTCACCATGGTCCCTGTAGACGAAGCTCTTTCTTATATAGCTGACATGTTTCCAACTTATATAGTATCTTTATTCCAACACTGCCTATCCACGACTTATTTTCAATATAACAGTGAATTTAATGAGCAAATTGAAGGGGTGGCCATGGGTAGTCCTTTGAGTCCAGCTACCGCTAATTTATTTACGGAATTTTTTGAACATCAAGCGCTGCAGTCTGCCAACAAAAGTCCCTCAAAGTGGTACCGGTACGTGCATGATACTTTTGTGATATGGAATCACGGTGATGAAGAATAAAATGATTTTTGGGGCACCTGAATAGTATTAATCCACGGATACAATTTACTATGGAGAAAGAGGAAAACGGACAGTTGAACTTTTTGGATGTATCGGTAATCAAACGGGCAGATGGGACCTTGGGGCATAAGGTATACAGAAAAGACACCCACACCGATCGTTATCTTCATAAGGATTCGAACCATCATCCTAGGCAGAAGAGAGGTATCATTAAAACATTGGTGGATCGAGCTAATAATATCTGTGAGCCTATTTATGTGAGAGATGAATTAAACCATTTGCGAACAGCGTTTAAGAAAAATGGATACACCGATAAAGAGATAGATCGAGCTCTCCATCCAAGAAGAAAAGGGTCCGAAAACAAGCCACAACAACAACTGTCGGCCGGAAAAGTTTTTCTTCCTTTCATCCACAAAATTACGGACCGTATTGGGAAAGTTTTGGGCAGGTTTCAAGTGCAGACCGTCCTTAGACCTACCAAGAAAATTAGCGAATGCTTACGATCGGTGAAAGATGCACGACATCCACTAGCAACGCCTGGGGTGTACAAAATTCCCGGTAGCTGTGGCATGGTGTATATAGGAACAACAAAAAGGAGTGTTAATACTCGCATATTGGAACACAAAAGGTATTGTCGTCTGGGTCACACAGACAAGTCAGCCGTGGCAGAGCATGTTTTTACACGCGGTGACCATGAAATCAAATTTAGTGACACGAGCGTGCTAGCCAGGACGACGCATTATTACACACGGATGCACAGAGAAGCCATAGAAATACAAAAACTACAATAATTTTAACAGGAAAGAAGAAGGTTTGAAATTAGATAAGATTTGGCGGTCAACTTTGAACCAAAGATATGACAATCGATTACCGGTAATCGAGAGAGATGACGTTGGTCAAAGATAACTTCATAGTCGGCAGAACGTGACAAGTGGTGGCGCCATCTATATAAGTAGGACCTCCAGCGCCTAGTAGGCAGTCGTCGACTCACCCTTAAAGATGTTGCCCGCAGTAGGCAACGAAACGTCGGGAGTAAGAAATTTTATTGATGGACTACGGCAACTTAGCCCGGAAGTTTTAACTAATGAAGACGCCTGCCGTGAAAGCCTACATTCTATGAAAAAGATAATACTGAAAAAGATTGACAACACTAAATAAAGCCATAAGATGGGGTAGAAATCGCAGTTCTTTTTAGATATGGCCACACTGCACATTTCATACAAAGAAGCCTAAACAAAGAAGAAAACAAAGTTACAAATAAATGCATAAAAGTCAGTAATTCCTGGGTACTGTGGGCCTCGCCACTATTTAAGCTTAATCATTGCGTAAGGAGCACACAAATAAGACCTTACCTGGAATACTTTACCTTGTTACAAGCATATGGCGTGCTGCAACCGTCTGACACACGATACAAATCAACGCGGGGAAATTTCCGGGTAATCGATTAAATTTTTAATTAACACGAGTAAACATTACACGAAATAGTTCTGCATAGTTTGTGGTGTGAAGTAAACAGACAAAACTTTTGGAACACCTGCTAAACCCACATTACAAAACAACGCGAACACGTGGTCAAGTCTAGCCCACAAAAGAAACCCATTGACATTATCTCCATCCCGCGTGATATTCATTATAGAATAACAATAAACCGATCACCGAGATAACTGAAACAAGATCCCCCCAAAACCCATACGACACTGAATACTAGCGTGCACCAATCACCGTTACAGTATTAATCACCTCATTACCCATAATTAAACAGAAATAGATGTTTATGTTTCATAGGAAACGATGGTAGTAGTGGAATAGCCCGTATGATTAACAATCGTTACCCGCATTGTTAATTTCATTAACAACTTTTTTCAAAGTTTCTCACCACCTCGGTCCGACGCCCATCTGCCCACGTCAGCAGTCAGGTATACCCTGCTCAAGCTTGGCGGTCTTCCCGCACAGCCGCTTTACGTTCAGTCACTCTTGTAGAGAAACATGCCGATGGCTGGAAACAGTTGTGACACCAGAAGACTTTCCTCGAGTGAAAGAAAGCTTCCAGCAACTCTCGACACTGTTCAACTGTGTAAGTGGTAATTGAGGGATCTTGGCGTTGAAAAATCACAAAAAGAAAAAAAAAAGTGCCCTTCATATCTATTCCTATAGATGTACTGTTGCGCGTGTGTTAGTATGTGCTAACTAGATTTAAGTGCATTATATACTTAGGTAAGGCCTGGTTCAGCTTGTATGGGTACATCAGTCTCTAGAGATTATGTTATTATGCATCAAAAATATCCAGCAGTATTCTAAAAAGGCGTTGCGTGTTTCATGCGTTTTGTCGAGTGTCCTCACAATAATATCATTCTGTCACTAACCGGTATGCCTGTAAACGGTTTAATCGACATGTACGAGAATTCGAAGATGACAAACTGTACGTACGTACATTTTCGAGAAGACAGGGGAACAACATGCAAAGCTCTAACATTCTTGTCACGAGTGCCTGAAGTACTTGGCTTGGAGAGGAAACTCATAAACTTTTCACCACCTCGACCGCCGGATCTCTCTCCCTATGCTTTTTATCTGTGGTACTGAATGGAAACACAAGTATACTTACGCACTCAAAGAGCTACAACAGAGCGCTGGAAACGTTATTCCTGCTACCTTTTGGAAAAAAATTATTACATCTGTCATTCAGATTGATAAATATATCATAGCGCTGTGTTTAGGTATCCCATGAGATACATGCTGAATAGTGACTGCTTTCAATGATTACTTCAATATAATGGAGAAATTAGTTGTTAAGAAGGGTCGTTGAACAGATACGAAAATTACAGGCCTAAATCTCTGACGTCAGTCTTACGTAGTAATCAGGAATAAGTTTCATGCTCCAGTATTAAGCTATTTCCGGAGACATGAAATCTTTTCTCCAGGAATCAACATCGATTCCTAAAGCGATGATTATGTGAAACTTAACTCGCTCTATTCGTCGATGTGACCCAGAAAGCAGCAGGCAGAGACTACAAAATTGTTTCCACATCTCTTGGCTATCGGAAGACCTTCGATACGGTTCTGCACTGTCGCCTAATGAACAGAACACGAAACTCCGTAATATCCGACCAACTGTGTGACTGGATTGAAGAGTTTCTAGTGATCAGAGCACAGCAAGGAGAAAAGACATTCCTGGCGTACCGCAAGGTAGGATTATAAGACCGTTATTTTTCACAATGTATATAAATGACCTAATTGATAATGTTCTAAGTTCCATGAGATTTTTCACGGGTAATACTCTAGTGTATCGGGAAGTACCAACAATGGAAAATTGTAACGAAATGTAGAAGGATCTTCAGCGTATCAAAGTTTGGTGCAAACAGTGAAAACTGATGGTCAGTATTACCAATAAACAAATGTATTGTGTACGTATAGAAAAAAAAAATTCTACGATTACATAATTACAGAACAATCTCTGGAAGCAGTTACGTCCGTAAAATATCTGGTAGTATATTACGGAGTGATCTGAAGTGGAACGACGACATAAGATAATTTATTGTGAATCAGGCAGATGTCAGACAAATTCATTATCATAGGTAACAGCTTACTAAACATTTGGACGACCAGTAATTGAATACATTTTTTTAGTGTGAGATTTGTACCGGGTGCGAGTGATAAAGACGTAGAGAAGATGTAGTGAAGAGCAGCACGATTCGTTACAGTTTAATTTAGCAAGCGTGAAAGTCAACTCCAATGGCAGCGGCTGCAAAAGAGGCGTTCTGCATCGCCGTATGGACTCCCGTGAAAATTCAGAGGCCTTACGCTTCCGTAGAGTCAACCAATATGTAGCTTCCACCTACATGTAGTTTTCGAAAAGGCTGTGACGACATTATTAAAGAATTTAGAGCCCACTCTGACGCTTATAGTCTGCGTTTACACCGCGAACCGTACGCGAATGGAACTGGAAAATGGTGAAGCGGCACTAGTGCATGATTTACCCGCAAAACAGTGTGAGGGGGATTGCAAGATAATGGTGTAGATGTTATGTGGCTGACTATATGTACCTTTCCTTATCCGATAAACGAAATTTCCATGTGTGTGTTTTGTATTTTCAACATCAAATGTTTACAGAACAAAATTTCAGTTTGAATTTCGAGCTCGTCTGCACTTATATATTATTTTCATAAAATGGTGATTTGTTGCAGATATTAACTATGAGTATTAAATTAATTTCAGTAACACGTAAATTTCAGTTGTAATTACACATTGCGTAATTTAATTCTACCCCTTCTTATCCGTCATCAGTAATGTAAGACTCTTTGTTTTGTCATTAATTTGTTGGTATCTGCTGAAACCAGAAAGTTCTTTTAGAAATCTGTTCGTGTTAAACTTGAAAAATACACAGTTCAGGGTAAAATGAAGTTGGGCACAAATTCACCTTGTTATAGTTCCTTTCATGTGTTTCACAAAAGGATGGTCTACTGACATTCATATTCAACGAGGGGTGTACAATATTTATTCCGTTTCTTGTTGGCATTTTGTGTAGGATAATTTTAACAATTACCAAAAGTGCTTTATATTCACCAAAGCAGTGAGAAATTGTTCGGTCAGAGGAGTGTCGGGTAGTTCAACATCCCACAAAAGCAAAGAAGAAAGATTAAAGTTTAACAAGCCGTTGATAACGCGATGATTTTCGATGATAAACAAGCATGGTCTGCGATAGGTTTGAGAAAGATATCGACCGTTCCCCTTCGAAAGAAACGAGCCCGGTATTTGCGTGGAGCAGTTTAGGGAAATCACGGAAAAAATAAATCGGGTGTGTTGTGAGATTACCGCCCAATAGAAATATTGGTAATTAATAGCATTTGATAATTAAACAGTATGAAGTTCACTGCAAACATTGGCCATGCCAATGCACCAAATGTTACACAATTGTAATCTTAATAATTATGGTAGCAATGTATGTACGCAGTTGGGTGACAACATTTATAGTTAGGCCATAGGTAGAAATTCTCCACGTTGAGATTTGCTGTGTGCCTGTAGCTCACGGGAGGCCAGCGACCAGGCCGACGTTGGTGGCTTGTTCCAGCTTAGGATTTTCCAGATTCGTTCCCGGTGAGGGGAGAGAGGGACAATGGCGAGTGCCAGGCGCAGTGCAGTGCACAGCGTGAAATAAAATATTCTAATACTACTTGCATTTGAAGTAATACGATACAGTTAGGAACCTTTAAGGCCCTCATTACAAAAATAGCCTGTTGACAAATAAACAATACATTAGCTGATATAGTCACATCTGGCGTAATATGTTTAATTGACAATGAAAAGTAATAAATTACCAGTGAATACAAGACAGTTACACAACCAGCATTATAAAAATAATAGATTAACTATTTCTCATTTTATTTTCAATTAATCTTGTGTATTTTATCTTGAAGTATTCAGTTAAATCACTTATCTGTGATATAAGAAACTACACGATTATAATAAGTAGTACAAAGGATGTTTATACCAATATAAAAAATTAAGAAGAAATTTAATGAATGCGTAGTGTAATTATTTTGATTTTAAGTAAAGTTTTAGAACTGTATTGGCTGAGTGCTGTACGTTAGCAAGTATGTTAGAACAGCTCACATGGGGACGTTGATGACGTAGGGAAAAAACCCGGCAGTTCGGCTTTTGGCGCGCGCGCGCGGGGCCCAGGAAGTGAGGAGTCGGGAGCGAGTGGTAGCTGGCCGGGCGGCGTCGCTCTACACAGTCGGCATGTGGATCTCCAGGTGGAGACTATAGATTTTTGTGTGGCAATTGCCAAGTGTGGTTGCTCGTCGTAGACTGCACCAAGTTGTATCGAGTGCTACTATGTGTTGTGAATATTTAGCCGGTGGAACAAGGTGTGCATCGCACTAAATTAAATTGACTGTGTTTTGTTAATGTAACACGTGTCGTCGCATACGCATGAACATAAACGGTGTTTGAGACAGGCACATGGTGTGAAAACTATTTGCGACAAATATTCATTTGGTCTGGGGGCTCACGAGCTATAACTTTATTTGATAAATGTGTCCACGTACAGACGTATCAGCCACAGGGCTTTAATATGGTGTAATAAACAACAAAGTGAACATTCACGTGTTTTCAAAAATAGCTGCGGTCGGGGGTTCGAATCCCCCCTCGGGCATGGATATTTGTGCCGTCCTAGTTCGTAAGTAGTTCATAAGTAGTTTGTAAGTTTAGGGACTGATGACCCCGTAGTTAAGTCCCATAAGCTTAACAAACATTTGAACATTTGATTTTTCAAAAGTAGTAGTTAGTACACCCTTTTCTCACATGAACTTACTTTATTATGAATTTGTTTGTTAATCATATGCAGGGAAGGAAAGCTGCGAACGTGTGATATCACCCCCTAGAAAACGAGTCAAATAGTAGCAATCACAGTTCCGGTGTTTTTGCATGTTTAGGCATTTGGTTCGCAGTTGGTGGTTGTGAGTTTTAAAAAATTAATCTTTTCCTATTTTAAACTCTCACCCCGACCTTCACCCTCGCAGTGTTCAGATGACGACGAATACCTTTTTCTCGCGAATTCGAGTCCAGTGCTCCAACCAGTGCATTACGTCTCTTGGAAAATGTGTACATATTTTAAAAACACTTTTTCAGCGAAAATACAGAGTTACAGTAAATTCTTCACGATACGAATGATGCTTGCTACCAGACCTTTAGCGATAGCAGTGAGGTACTGCCTCCTAAGAAGGTTAATCCACACAGTGTATTATATTCGACGAAGTTGCTATGGCAAGTCAGCAGAAGATTCCTAAATATTTTTTGTGGTCGTCAAAGGAATGTCGAAATTTTATAGTTGACTAAGATATATTTAAGGATTACAAAACAATTAATAAGAGATAATGCCAATATTTTTACTATCACGAAGGATAACACTCATTTAAAACATACTAGGCACACGTAGGTTCTGAAATTTAATATATTGATATCTATATATGATGATTGCTGGAATCATGTAGTGCATGGTTCATTGGCTATTGTCAGAATTGGCTGTGTCAGAATGCAATGAATAGGTTTGCGCATATGACATGTAGTCATTGGAAAGAAACAACCAACGCAATAAGAGCACAAATAGCTACATTAGAAATTTATACCAGAGCTCTTGTTATCACAGGAAGTAGATACTGGTGTTAGGAACCTATGGAAACGTGGAGTATATGTAAATAAACAATTGACACACTTAACGCATGCTTGAGTTTTTGAAGGTAATCGGAGGGATTGCCACAAAAGTCAACAATGTTAGGAAGTGACGTCACTATCTTGGAAATAATCAAAAAGTATTCTCGAAACTCATAAAGTAATCCAGTGGAAATTACGCCTGATAAAATTAGGTAAACAGCAGGAAGAAGAAACACTCTCTGAACGTTTAAGGCGCTAACCAATGGCCTGGGTAGACTCGCAGATGTTAGGAATACATAAATAAGAGGTGCTCAATAAAAGCAGTACAAAGAAGAAGATCATGTTCATGGAGCTATTACTGAATACATTAATCAACACAGTGTTGGTGTTTTGGCCTTGAATCCGGAGACTGGTTTGACGCACCTCTCCACTCTGTCCTGAGCAAGCCTCTTCGGCTCCCCCTAAGAACAGCAACCCACATTGATTGGAATCTGGTTACTGTATTCGCCTCTTGGTCTCCCTATGCGATTTCTACCCCACAAATGCACGTTTGCTTAATGTGTAAGAATGTGTCCTACCCATCGATCCCCCTTTTTTGGTCAAAAAACACAGAAACACCTTCTCCCCACAATTCTCTGAAGTACCTCCTCGTTATTTACACGATCTACCCACCAAACCTTCAGCACTCTCAAATAACACCACATTTCAAAATACTCTATCCTCTTCCTGTCTGAACTATTTATAGTCCAAGTTTCACTTCCGTACCAGGCATCATTCCACACATATTCCTTCAGAAAATACTTTGTTAAATTTAAAATTAGTACTCGATGTTAACTAATTTCTCTTTTTCAAATACGCTTTGTTTCGCGTTGCCATTCTTCATTTTATATCTTCTGTACTGCGACCAGCACAAGTTTTTTACTGCCAAAGTAACAAAACTCATGTACCATCATTATTGTTTCGTTACCTAATTTAATTCCTTCAGCATCGCCTAATTTTCTACACCACATTACCTCTCTTTTGTTCTTGCAAATTTTCATCCTATATGCTCCTTTCAATACACTGTCCATTCCGTTCAACTGCTCTTCCGGGTCCTTCGCTGTCTCTCAGAATTAAAATGTTATCAGCAAAACGCAATTGCATTAGTTCTTCACTATGAACTTTAATTCGTTCTACGGATTTCTCCTTGCTTTCCTTCACAGCTTCCTCAATGTACAAATTGAATCACACAAGAGACAGGCTACAACCCTTCCCAACCAATGCTTTCCTTTCATGACCTTCACCCTTAATAACTACTCTTTGTACAAGTAGCAAATAACTTTCCGTTCCCTATATTTTATTCCTGCTGACTTAAGAATCTGAAATTGTAACACACTATCAAGATTGTCAAAAGCTTTCTCGAAATATATAACTGCCAGAAATGTAGGTTTGCCTTTCCTTAATCTATCTTCTAAGATAAGTCGTAAGGTGAATATTACCTACTGTATTTCTACAGTTCTCCTAAATCCCAACTTGTCTCCCCCAAGATCAGCTTCTACTAGCTTTTCCAGTCTTCGTGTGTGTCAAACGTTTGCAACCATGACTTATAATACGGACGGTTCTGTAATTTTCGGACATGCCTGTGCCTGCTTTCTTTGGAATGGGTATTATTAAATTTTTCTTAAAGTCTGAGGGTATTTCGCCTGTGTCAAACACCTTCAACACGAGATGAAATAGTTTTGTGATGGCTGGCTCTTCCAGAGAATGTCGTTTACTCCTGGGACCTTGTTTCTCCTTAGGTCTTTCAGTGTTCACTCACATTCATCACTCGGTAGAGTATCTACTATTTCATCTTCATCTGCTTCCTCTTCCCTTCCTACAAAATAGTTTCAAAGTTCATTTCCTTTGTAAGCAAATTTATATACTCTTTCCACCTTTCAGCTTTCCCTGCTTTGCTGAGGACTGTTTTTCCATTTCAGTTCTTCATATTCACCCAGTTCATTCCCTTGTCTCGAAATGTCTCTTATCTTTTCCTGTAGGTGGTACCTATTTTTCACCTAGGTATACATTCTTCTACGGACTTGCGTTTGTCCACCGGTCACTCCTGCTTAGTTATTTTACACTTCCTGTCAGTCTCATTTCGTAGTGCACTGTTGTCTATTTTGTCACCTCAATTTACTGCATTTTTATATCTTTTCATTTGATCAATTACATTCAGTATTTTCGTGATATCCAAGCCTTTTTTAAGAGTCTTGTCTTTTTACTTATTTTTTCCTCTGCTCCGTTCACTATTTCATCTATAGAAGCTACCCATTAATCCCCCGTTTCTGTCAATTATTGCCTAAAGCTCCCTCCGAAACGCTCATAAACATCAGGTTTTTTTTAATTTATTCAGGTACCAACTCTTTATTTTCCTACCATTCTTCATTTTTTTCAGTTTTAGTCTAAAGTTCATAACCAATAAGACATGCTTTGAAAGAAAAATCATGCTTGTGCCAGAGCTGTAAAATATTCGACCAGATTGGGCAATAGCTGCCATCAACAGGAGATCCACAAAATAATTTACATTAAACACAAGATGACATTTAATGTTTATGTAAAATATTTTGTTAATCCGTTGACGGCAGCAATTGCCGACACCGCTCGAATATAACCAATAAATGAAGTTTACATCTCTGGCACAAGAATGATTTTTCAGGGTACATCACGGTTGTAGAATGCCACCTAAAAACAATATTAAGATATGATCAGACTCTATACCTGCTTCTTTGTATGTCTTACAGTTTAAAACCTTTTTCCGAAATCTATGTGTTACCACTATAAAATCTATCTGGTACCTTCCGGTGTCTCCTGGTTCCTTTCACGTACAGAACCGTCTGTCACGATTCTTGAACCAAGTATTTATTATGACTGAATTGCGTTCCGTGCATAATTCTCTTTCATTTGTTTTCCGCTGTCAGTATTCACCTACTGTTTCCTTCTGTTCCTTCTCCTACTATCGAATTCCGGCCCACGCATCGCAGTTACGTTTTCCTCTCCATTAACTGTCTGAATAATTTCCTCTACCTTCTCATAGATTTCTTAGATCTCCTGAACATCAGTCGATCTAGCTGGCGTACAAACATGAACTACTGTTGTCGGTGTTGGCTTCGTATCTATCTTCACAACGATAATGCGATCACTGCGCCGCCCTTAGTAATTTACTCGCATTCCTAAATTTAATCATTATTAGACCTACTCCTGTATTACCCCTCACTGATTTCGTATTTATAACCGTGTACTCACCTGACCAGAAATCCTGTTCACGTTTCCACCGACCTTCACTAATCCCCACTATATCTAACTTCAACCTATCCATTTCCCTTTTTAATTTTTCTAACTCCTTGATTAAGAGATCTAACATTCCACGCTCCGATTGGTAGAATGCCATTGTTGTTCTTTCGTGATGACGACATATTTTTAAGTAGCCCTCGCCCGGAGATACGAATGGCGGAATATTTTACCTCCGGAATATTTTACCCGAGAGAACGCCATCATCATACAGTAGAGCTGCATCTCGTCGGGAAAGGTAAAGATTGTAGTTTGACAGTACGTGCTTTAGGGAATTGAAATTAAACAATGGAGACAAGTGAAAAATGTGAGCCCGGCCAGAGGTCGACTTAACGCCTTGGCTACCCGTGCTCGCCTTCCGTCTGTCTCGAACTTCCACAAGTCGCACGCTATGGCTGTAGTGCCCATAACGTACATGCCCTCTTATACATTCGGTCTTACGGATTCACGTCCGAGGTCGAACGTATCACCGCATCTACAGTGAAGTAAGTGAAGCTAACGCCGTCTTCGCGTGTAAATGTCCGAAAGAACAGATACCACACCAGTATAATAAACGACGGTAGTCTCCCCTTGCTTTCAGCCGTTAGCAGTAACTGTATTCCAAAGCCACATTAGCCGATTTTGAAAGGCCAGCTCTGTGGTGTCGCACAAGTACAAGGTGCGCGCCACTTACTTTCGCCGCGCGCCGTCATGCACGCACGGCGCGGCGTGCTCACGACGACAGCCACGAGCGCCCTCTGCGACAACGCCGCTCGTGGCCACCACTGAAGGACATCGGCCACTTCGGACCGAGAGAGGAACCAGTCAGCACTTCGGACTGAGATAGCAACGAGTTAGGACCTTCGTAATCAGATAGGCACCATTGAAGACTTTGCTATCGTACAGGCACTAGGCAGGCCTCTAACAACTATGTATCAACATTCTGCAGTACTATGTAAAAGTTAAGTATTGTTACATTCTGTGCAATATATCTCTTTCTAATTTACTCGAGTGTTTATAGTTTCTGGCTGCTCCCCTCCGTACCTGCACCAGCGTGTCGGTCTCATTCCACTCGGCCACCGACACCTACGACGAGGCTGGGACACAAAAGCGGCGACGAAGCTGGGACACAAAAGTGGCGACGAGGAGTGATACACGAACCGTGGACCAGCACGCTAGCAGCAGCCAGACAGCAGCAGTCGGAGCACGCAGAAATTGCTCCCGCCCACCCACCCTTATTATAAGATTTTTGGGGGAACATATTCTGTTACGTATTTTGTGGACTTTTTTGTTGCAGGGCGTCCTCTTTCATATTACATTTGTGTTATGTTATAATTTACTTGTATACGCGGCGCCTAATCGGTCAGCATGGCCACTACCCCGAACCCAAACTTAATGGAAATTATTCAGTTACAGACGGCGCAAATTACCCAGCTCCTCCAGGCTGTGTCGCAGCTCACAGCGCAAGCAGCTAACCAACAACAACAGCCGCCGCATCAGCAGCCCTCACCTGCCGCCGCACCGCTTCCGACGTTCCGCCGGTACAACGAACGTGAGGAAGAATGGAGCGACTATTTCGCACAGTTTCAAGAACTCGTCGCGGCTCATCAAATTACAGGTCAGAGAGTGAAGAACCTTTTCTTATCGATTGTGGGCCCCCAGACTTTCGTACTATTGCAAAAACTTTTCCCTCTCGCATCTCCTCGTGATGTAGACTTTGAACAAATAGTAGATGCACTGAATGCTCATTATGAGAGAAAAGTTCTTATAGCCGCTGCACGATACCGATTTTTCAGACTTAAAAAATTACCGCAGCAGTCGCACCAAGAGTGGATTACGGAATTGAAGGGCTTAACCCGCAAATGTAAATTTACTTGCTCTTGTGGACTTTCTTACAGTGACGTTATGTTGCGAGATGCGATTACGCAGAACATTCAGGACCCCAGAATTAGAGCGGCAATTCTGAAACAGTCTGACCCCTCATTAGACAGTGTACTGCAGCTTATAGAAGCGCATGATACTTTTGACTTAGCAGATGTAGAAATGCAAAGCCACAGTGTAAATTCAGTGCGCCGCAACGGACGCTTTCCTAGCCGTAGTTCTCAGTATAGCACTAGTGATTCTTATTTTTCTACCGGTCGTGCTGAACAGACAGTGAACAGTAGCCAGTGTAAAAGTGCGACACAAAGGTCGCCCCGTCGTGTTAGAAACAGTAATTTGAATAACGGGCGCCAACGCTCATTTCAGAAAAATGTACGTAAATCTTGCCCCCAGTGTGTGTCTCGCCACAAGCGTGCTCATTGCCCTAGTCGCAACGCGACCTGTTATCAATGTGGCAAATCGGGACATGTGCAGTCTGTGTGTATGCAAATTAAAAACTCAAAGAACGGTACCGTTAGAAACAGTGCTTCGCAGAGTGCGAGAACAGTTCATTCTGTAAATGTTATACGGGCTGTGGAATTGAACAGTGCTTTCCTTGGATCTCAATTGCACGAAAGTTGTTCTGCGCCTATGGCAAAACTATATAGTGCACCACGTAGCAAGCGCCGACGAGCGCGTAAAACAGTGCAACGGAAAAGGGTTCGGGACAAGCAAAATGACTATGAACAGTGCATTCCTGTAGTGAAAATAGTGCCTTCTGCAACTGCTCCTTGTAATAGTGCCCAGTACTGTGTAGCTAGTGACAGTAGACATCAAGTAGCTACTCAAACGTGTAGTGCAGTAGTTAGTGACTCTGGAGTAGCTTCGCATTGCGCGGACGCCGATCCGGCGGTAGTGTCATCTAGTGACAGTGTGGTTAATCCGCTGCGTGCCGAGTCTGCGCCGCTTACTTCACTACGCGGCCCGCGCAGACGCAGCAAACAAACCGTAGCAGACGTTGCCCACATTCGCGCACCTGTCGAGCGCCGCAAGCAAAAACTGTTTGTGACTCTCTTCGTAGAAAATAAGACGGTGCAATTTCAGCTTGATACTGGTTCCGCTGTTACATTAATTAATAAAGATACTTATGAACTTCTGGGTTCGCCAAAATTGTCGCCGTCACAGCAAGTGTTAACAACTTATACAGGTCAAAATATTCCCGTGCTAGGAACGTGTAGCCTGCCTGCCTCTTTTCAAGGTGTTACGAAAACAGTTGCTTTTGTTGTTCTTCAGGCCAAATCTACGCAGAACATTTTTGGACTAGATGCTTTTGACTTGTTTGGTTTATCAATTCAACGAGATGTGCTTCAAATTTCGTCAATAGTGCCTCAGGATAAAATCAATGCATTGTGTGACAAATATAGTGACTTGTTTTCGCCGGAACTAGGTTGTGCAAAAGACTTCGTGGCACATGTAACTTTAAAAGAATCTGCAGTTCCAAAGTTCCGTAAAGCTAGACCAGTGCCTATCGCCTTGCGTGATACAGTTGCCGAAGAACTTAAACGTTGGAAAGATAGTGGGGTGATTTCTCCTGTTTCTGCGAGTCAGTGGGCCTCGCCTATAGTAATTATACCCAAGCCGTCAGGAAAACTTCGTCTCTGTGCGGACTTCAAATCAACAGTGAACAGTCAAACAATTGTAGACACTTACCCCCTGCCCAGACCTGACGAACTTATGGACAAATTAGGACAGTCTCGTTTCTTTTCTAAGATTGATTTAGCAGAGGCATACTTACAGATTCCACTTGATGACGAGTCAAAAAAGTTTTTCGTCATTAATACTCACATGGGCCTTTTTCAAATTCAACGCCTACCCTTTGGCAGTTCTTCCGCTCCCGCTATTTTTCAGCGCTTTTTGGAACAGCTGACAGTTTCTGTACCGTGTTGTTCGAACTATTTAGATGATATTGTGGTATCCGGACGTACAGTTGAAGAACATTTAGCAAACGTGGAGTGCCTTTTCAAAGTTTTGACTGCAGCAGGTCTACGTTGTAATAAAGCAAAGTGTTCGTTTTTTCAAACTGAAATAGAGTACCTAGGCCATGTGATTAATGCCCAAGGAATCCATCCGTTACAGTCACATCTTAGAGCAATCAAAGACTTGCCTCCTCCTAAGAATGTGCACGAATTGCAAGCAGTGATGGGAAAGCTTAACTATTATTTCAGATTTATTTCCAATGCCTCTCAGATTGCAGCTCCACTGCATCACTTAAGTAGGAAGAATGTTCCTTTTGTATGGTCTAAAGATTGTCAGGTTGCCTTTGACAAACTAAAGTCTGCACTACTCAGTGATGCATGTTTGATTCCCTTTGACCCACAGAAGCCTGTAGTGTTAGCAGTTGACGCCTCGTCGTACGGTCTGGGTGGCGTTCTGTCGCATCGTATTGGATGTCACGATCGTCCTATTGCCTTTGCATCCAAGCTACTGACGCCGACGCAACAGAATTATAGTCAGATAGAAAAGGAGGCCTTAGCAATCATTTACGGCGTCACAAAGTTTCATCATTATCTCTATGGCAGAAAATTCTATTTGTTGACAGACCACAAGCCTCTCACGTCGTTGTTCTCACCCACAAAGCCAATTCCGCCACGAACGGCACAAAAGCTTCAGAGATGGTCCTTGATATTGTCAAATTATCAGTATGAGATTTTGTACCGACCTACCACTAAACATGCCAACGCGGACACACTTTCCCGACTTCCGGTTGGCCAGGATGTGTCGTTTGATTCTTCGGAAATGGCATGTTGTCAGATAGACTCCAGAGATACTTCCGCTGTCGCAGACTTTCCTTTGAACTCTCGTCGGGTTGCACAGGAAACAGCTGCGGATGCAGACCTAAGTGTGGTAGCACGTTTTGTTCGCTCAGGGTGGCCTGCCAGAGCCAAAGACATTGATCGGCCTCTGGTTCGACGTTATTTTGCACAACGTCATGCATTATCTTTAAGTCAGGGTGTACTGTTGTTGCATACCGACAACGACCAAGCAAGAGTGATTGTTCCTCGTTCCCTGCAACGTCAAGTGTTACGCCTCCTGCATCAAGGACATTGGGGTATTGTTAGGACAAAGCAACTGGCCAGACGTCATTGTACCTGGGTTGGTATGGACGCTCAGATAGAGGACATGACGTCACAGTGTACTGTTTGTGCGGAGCATCAGGCGGCTCCTCCGCAACGTTTCTCAGACTGGCCACGCCCCAAGGGACCATGGCAACGTTTACATATTGACTTTGCCGGACCATTCTGGAATACGCGCTGGTTAATTGTTGTAGACGCTTTCAGCAAGTTTCCTTTTGTGATTGCCATGAACTCAACGACGGCGTCTAGTACAATCAGTGCCTTAACATCAGTGTTTTGCATCGAAGGTTTGCCTGAAACTATCGTCAGTGACAATGGACCTCAGTTTGTTAGTGCGGAATTTCAACAGTTTTGTCGTGTGAATGGCATTGAGCATATTACCACTGCACCTTTTCACCCTCAGTCCAATGGTGAAGCAGAACGTTTCGTTCGAACATTCAAGTCTCACATGGAGAAGATGAAAGGTCAGCACTCCAGGCACCAAGCTCTTCAAATTTTCCTGTCTACGTATCGGTGCATGCCACGTGACGGCCCGTCTCCTGCCGAGCTGCTACACGGCCGCCGTCACCGCACTCTCCTTCACCTGCTGCAGCCTCCCACGCACCGAGTCGGTTCGTATGGCGCTACGCATTTTCAGGTTTCTACGCCGGTGCTGTACAGGGTGTTTGCTGGAAACAAGAAGACATGGCTGCCGGGCACCATTCAGCGCGTGCTCGGTAGCAATATGTTTATTGTACGTTCTTCCACAGGGTCGGAGCTGCGGCGCCACGCAAACCAATTGCGCCTGCACAGGCCGCTCGATCCTGTCTCCGGTTTCTTGATTCCAGACCCAGTTCACCGCCAGGGAGCACAGCCACATCGTTCGTCCCCGGACTACGAGATCCCTATGGACGTCGACGTACATCCGACGCAGTCGTCGCCGCCGGTGTCGCCGCCGCAGATGACAGCGTCACCGAGAGGGACTCCGGGACCGTGCGGGCCCCCCCAGCTTGGGCCACGCACCTCAGAAGATGACCTGCTCCCTCTGGGCGGGGGCGGGCGCCCTTCCCCAGGTTTCGGCGGGTTCCCTGGAGGATCGCAAGGCGGATGCCGGGGCGCGGACGGCGTCTCGATCCCGGCCTCAGCTACGACGCCCGTCCCACCAGTAACGCCCCCACCCAGGCCCTCCTCCCAGTGCCGTCGCCGTGGCCCTCAGCCCTACGCCACGACGGCGCGGCGGTTTGGGGGGGAGGGGTGTGGTGTCGCACAAGTACAAAGTGCGCGCCACTTACTTTCGCCGCGCGCCGTCATGCACGCACGGCGCGGCGTGCTCACGACGACAGCCACGAGCGCCCTCTGCGACAACGCCGCTCGTGGCCACCACTGAAGGACATCGGCCACTTCGGACCGAGAGAGGAACCAGTCAGCACTTCGGACTGAGATAGCAACGAGTTAGGACCTTCGTAATCAGATAGGCACCATTGAAGACTTTGCTATTGTACAGGCACTAGGCAGGCCTCTAACAACTATGTATCAACATTCTGCAGTACTATGTAAAAGTTAAGTATTGTTACATTCTGTGCAATATATCTCTTTCTAATTTACTCGAGTGTTTATAGTTTCTGGCTGCTCCCCTCCGTACCTGCACCAGCGTGTCGGTCTCATTCCACTCGGCCACCGACACCTACGACGAGGCTGGGACACAAAAGCGGCGACGAAGCTGGGACACAAAAAGCTCATTCAATAATCCAGACAGTTGCCCCTCCAACTACTAAAAAGGCTGCTACCCCTCTTCAGGAACCGCATGTCTGTCTGGTCTCTCCGCAGATATCCCTCCGTTGTGACTGCACCTACGGTACGGCTATTGTATCGTTGAGGCACGCAAGCCCCATACCTCCGCAATGTTTGTAGTTCATGAGTGTAGAAGCTTGCAATAACGTGAAATGCAAAAGTGGATGAACTGAGTTATCTTTTTTTTTTTTTCTTTTTTTTTTCAATTACGTTATCATCGAAATGTACATCAAAAATCTTTGAAGATACATTAAATTTAGCCGCGGCGGAGTGGCCAAGCGCATTCATCTACATCTAAATCTACATGGGATACTCTTGCAAATCACATTTAAGTGCCTGGCAGAGGGTTCATCGAACCACCTATATACCATTCACCTCCCATTCCACTCTCGAGTAGCGCGCGGGAAGGAAGAACATCTGAATGTCTCCGTTCGACCTCTGATTTCTCGTATTTTATTCTGATGATCATTTCTACCTATGTAGGTGGGAGTAAACAATGTATATTCGCATTCGGAGGAGAATGTTGGTGATTGGAGTTTCGTAAGTAGACCACGCCGCAACGATAAGCGCCGTTGTTGTAATGATTCCCATCCCAGGTACTGTATCATTTCCGTGACGCTGTCTCCTCAGTATCGTAAGTAGCAATACTCCAAAAATGGACGGACAAGCGTAGTGTATGCAGTTGTAGTTCTGTTGCATGTTTTAAGGGTTCTGCCAATAAAACGCAGTCTCTGGTTCGCCTTTCCCACGATATTATCTACGTGTTCTTTCCAATTTAAGTCTGAAGTAATAGTAATTCCTAGATATTTTGTGGAGTTTATGGCCTTCACGTTTGATTGATTTATCTTGTAAACAAAGTCTGGCGGATTTCTTTTCTTACTCATGTGGACGACTTCACACTTCACATAATTTAGAGTCAATTGCCAATTTTTACACCATAGTGATATCTTATTTAGATCGTTCTGCAGTTGGTTTTGATCTTCAGATGATTTTACTAGACTGTAAATGACGGCGTCGTCTGCAAACAGCCTAAGAGAGCTACTTAGATTTTTCCACAAATCGTTTATGTAAATAAGAAACAGCAGAGGACCAATGACACTACCCTGTGGAACGCCCGATATCACCTCTTTTTTAGTCGATGCCTTACCATAGATTGCTACAAACTGTCTCCTCTCTGACAGGAAATCCCCTATCCAGTCGCAAATTTGGGGCGATATACCATAACCACGCAATTTTAATAAAGGTCGCTGAGGCACTACGATCCGATTCGCGTGGCCGTTCCCCGTCGGGAGTTCAAATGCCCCTCGGGCAGGGATGTTTGTGTCGTTATTAGTATAAGGTAGTTTGTAAGTTTAGGAACTGATGACCCCGCAGTTAACTCCCTTAAGCTTAACAAACATTTGAACAATAAGTTTATCGCTGATTTTTACCAGATGAAGTGCATAATTGAATATTTACAGTTTTCTTATCAGAAGAGTAAAAGTGAAGGAAACCCGCCAAAAAATCCTCGTTAAAAATTTCAACCTACTACGAAAGTTCCCACGACACTGGCAGATTCTAAGACTTACTCCTCTGAACCAAGTTCGTCGCGTAGAGGAATCTTAGCACAGTATCCATCTACTATACAATCATAAAATATGTTGAAAGGCAATCTGGAATACGAGGCGCGTCCAGAAAGTAAGTTCCGTTTCGATTTATCTCCGCTGCAGCGCTGCGATTGCAGTTCCGCACATGCGCTGTAGACGATGTGTATCAAGGAGAAGAACGTGCGCCATTTGGAGATCGCTGTCAGTTACGTACGCTTTGTTGTGCTTCTTTGAAATTTCGGCGTTGATTGAAAATACGCCGCCTGTGAAATCAGGTCAGTGATTCGGTTTCTGAATGCGAGGAAAGTGAAACCAAGTGAAATTTATCGGCAAATTTTCGATGCTTACGGACAAAATGTGATGAGTGATTCGATGGTGATAAGATGGGTCCGACAGTTCAATGGCGAGCGTAGTGATGTGCACGATGAAGAACGAAGTGGGCGTCCACCGTTGATTACAGAAAAACTGGTTCACGCGATTGATGATGAGATCTAGGAAAACGGTAGGTTTACAATTAGTGCTCTCGCCATGGACTTCTCCCAAATTTCACGATCACTGATGCATGAAAATGTTACCAAACAACTGAAATTCCGTAAACTTTGCTCACGTTGGGTACCAAAGATTCTCACTGAGCAACACAAAAAACAACGGATGGGTAGTGCACTTGAGTTTTGACCCGTTATGCTGAAAGCGGCGAAGAATTTCTGAGACTGATAGTCACAGGAGATGAGATGTGGGTTTCTTACGACACCCCTGAGAGTAAGCGGCAATCAATGGAATGGAGGCACACTTCATCCCCACCAAAGCTAACGCCGAAGCAAATCATGACACCTCGGAAAATGATGTGCACAGTGTTCTGGGACTGGAAAGGCATCCTACACATTGACTTCTTACCGCGTGGTCAAACAATCAAAGCAGATGCTTATTGCGAGACACTTCGGAAATTGCGCCGTGCAATTCAGAATAAGCGCCGGGGACTGCTGTGAAAAGGTGTTGTTTTGCTTCACGACAACGCACGACCACACACTGCAAATGTGACGAAAAACCTCCTACAGGGATTTGGCTGAGACGTGTTTGACCATCTTCCGTATAGCCCTGACCTCGCTCCTAGCGACTTTCATCTGCTCTTACATCTCAAGTCTTTCCTTGGAGGTCATCACTTCACCAATGACGACGAGCTGAAAGAAACTGTTTACAAACTGGTTGAAGACACAGGGGGCAGATTTCTATGAAGAAGGTATACAAAACCTGGTGCCACGCTGTGACAAATGCCTGCAAAATTTCGGCAGTTATGTGGAAAAGTAGTTTAAGAGTTGTAGAATTTTGTGCAATCAAATTTTCTTCTGTATCTGTGTACAATTTCATTTTATTACCAAACTTCCTGGACGCGCCTCGTATCTAATTCGTGAATTCACGCAGCGGCACTTGTACAGTGAATAAAACCCTGCCCGCTACAGGTGAGCTATTTTGTTTGTTGGGCAGAGCAGGTTGTTAGTTTGCGCTGAGGCGGAGCTTTATAGACACGGCGTGGTGCGACTGGCCGGTAGGTGACGTTGATGTCAATAAGGCGGGCGCGGCTTCATAACGCCAGCCGTGGCGGCACGCCGCCTGAATTTATAATGCGCCTGCTGCCGCCGGCGGACCTGGCTGCGCCACTAAATGTCGTATTACTGTTTAATACCTCCGCGATGGAGATACCACTCCCCACTGCTCTGCAGCCTTCTGCCAGATAACTGCAGCCGTTATAGCTGTCATTACGTAAATGTCTTAGATAGCGGAGTCGCGTCCTGATAACAAACGCCGAGGTGAAAAATTAGCCATGCCCGTTACCCCAAAATAGTAAAGATGGCACACGTACTGCTCAATAAAAGGGCCCTTATTTATTCTTTGAAATAATTTGCAAATATATATTGTTTTCTGTGTATTTTCCGAAGAGTTATAGCAAAAAGATTCTTTTAGATGGAACCATAGGTTTTTTTTTTTTTTCCTCTTTTATGAACTCGAATCATTTCAACCAGTTGTATACAGATCAGTTTAATTCACACATTTCAATCACGTTTAGTTTGGGAGCTACAATCCTTTAAAGTTTTAGTGTTTGATACCTCATGCTGTACACGTATGTGACTGTCTGGTAATTGATTGTAGCCGCCCGCGGTAGCCGAGGGGACTGAGGCGCTCCAGTCACGGTCTGCACGGCCACTATGGTCGGGGGTTCGAATCCCCCCTCGGGCATGGATATTTGTGCCGTTCTTAGGATTAGCTAGTTCATAAGTAGTTTGTAAGTTTAGGGTCTGATGACCCCGTAGTTAAGTCCCATAGACTCTACAAACATTTGAACATTTGAATTGATTGAATGTTGATTTAAACTAACAAGGAAAGTAATTGGGCTCGAACAAAAACATATACACCAAACTCGTATGAGAGATAATGTAAAGGTCCCTTATTACACTAGTGATACTCCCGCATCCTCAAAACTCTGCAATCGTCCGTTAGAGGCCTCTCCATGTGCCATGCCACATTGCACTTTGACCTGTCGGTTCGCCAGTTGGGACGGTGCTGTGTGCCTCCGAAGTTACGTTTTGTGACGTTATTTGTGTGGTGAAGCGTTAGTTGGCGTGGCGATTGGTAATCAATCCTACTAATGTATTGCGATTCAATGAGATGAAATTACGAAGAACCCTTCTTCGTGAAGGTGGTATTAGTGTAGAAGATGAATGATTCGCATGCTGTCTCGTATCTGATATGGTACAGCAATATGAGCGTAAGTTAAATACTGTTGTAACACTAACACATAATGATGATAATAGGGATGATAACGACAACAACTCATTGCAAGCGGCAGTGCTACGGTAAGTGCGGGAAGAGGCGATGGAAGCAGTGGGAGTGAATACCAACAATCTTCCGAGAAGAAGGTTAAAGTTGCTACTATCATCACGGCTTTTGATGACAATACGCTAGAGAACATGTTCGATGATTATTACATGAGTTATAGTTAAGATATCTGAATTACGTATGGCGTCTACAGTTACATCTACAGTGCTATCTTGAGCATGATTGCAGAGTTTTGCATAATAACGACACCCACCAGCACATTGAGGTGTACGTAGAGATCCTGTAAGCAAACTTTCATACAGAGATGTTTGTTCGAGCCCATGTACTTCCCTTGTAAGTGTTCAAATGTGTTTCCATGTTCCTGAATGCACAACGCATTGCACTTTCTAAAGGATCCGAAGACGAGATTTAACGTCACCGGTTTCACGGATTTACAAGTTTCAAATGTTCAAATGTTTGTAGAACTTATGGGACTTCACTATGGGGTCATCAGTCCCTAAGCTTACAAACTAATTAAGAACTAGCTAAGATTAAGGACGTCACAAGTATCCATGCCCGAGGGGGGATTCGAATCCCCGACCGTGCAGACCGTGACTGGAGCGCCTCAGTCCCCTCGGCCACCGCGGCCGGCATTTACAAGTTTGTTCGATGCGCCCTTACAGATCCTCTGTGACTTAAACACGATTCTTTGGCTATCCCCTCAAAAGAAAATTAGTAGGTGTTAAATCAGGAGACTGTGCGGACCATTCTGGAAACCATGGTGCCTCAACCATATTTCAAACAATCTGTTGTTCAGTTCTTCCACAACATCATGCACAGAATGGTCTGAGTGACAATCGTGGTGCATAAATATTGTTGTTGTTGAGGTCTTCAGTCCGGAGACTGGTTTGATGCAGCTCTCCACAATACCTTATCCTGAGCAAGCCTCTTCATCTCCACATAAGAACGACAACCTACATCTGTCTGAATCTGCTTCCTGTATCCATCTCTTGGTCTTCCCCTGCGATTTTTCTCCCATACACTTCCCTCCAACGCTAAATTCACAATTCCTTGATGTCTAAGAATGTGTCCTACTAATCTATCCCTTCTTTTAGTCAAGGTAGGCCAGACAATCCTTTTCTCCCCAATTCTGTTCAGTACCTCCTCATTAGTTACGCGATCCACCCACCTAATCTTCAGTATTCTTCTGTAGCACCATATTTCAAAAGCCTCAATCCTCTTCCTGTCCGCACTGTTTATCGTACATGTCTCACTCCCATACAAGGCAACACTCCATACAAATGCCTTCAGAAAGGACTTCCTTACGCTTAAATCAATATTCGATGTTAACAAATTTCTCTTTTTCAAGAACGCTTTTCTACCCATTGCCATTCTGCATTTTATATCCTCTGTACTGCGACCATCATTTGTTATTTTACTGACCAAGTAACAAAACTCATCTACCTCCTTTATTGCTTCGTTTCCCAATCTAATTCCTTCAGCATCACCTGATTTTCTTACACTGCACTCCATTACCCTAGTTTTGCTCTTGTTAATGTTCATCTTATACGCACCTTTCAGCACACTGTCCATTCCGTTCAATTGCTCATCCAGGTCCTTTGCAGTATCTGACAAAATTACTACGTCGGCAAAACGCAATGTTTTTAATTCCTCACCCTGAACTTTAATTCCTTCTCCAAATTTCTCCTTGCTTTGCTTTATAGCTTGCTCAATGTACAAATTGAACAACAATGGAGAAAGACTACAACCCTGTGTTACTCCCTTTCCAACCACTGCATCCCTTACATGCCCTTCAACTCTGACAACCGCTGTCTGGTTTTTGTACAAGTTGTAAATAACCTTACGCTCCCTATATTTTACTCCTTGCTTCAGGACTTGAAAGAGTTAGGTCTTTCAGTGCTCTATCAAATTCTTCTCTCAGTACAGTATCTCGTATTTCATCTTCATCTACATCCTGTTCCCTTCCTACAATATTGTCTCGAAGTTCATTTCCTTTGTAGAGCCCCTCTATATACTCTTTCCACCTTTCAGCTTTCCCTTCTTTGCTGAGAACTGGTTTTCCATCAGTGTCCTTAATATTCATAGAGCTGTTTTTCTTATCTCCAAATGTTTCTTTTATTTTCCTGTAAGCTGTATCTATTTTTCCCCTATTTATACATTCTTCTACATCCTTGCATTTGCCTTCTAGCCACTCCTGCTTAGCCATTTTGCACTTCCTGTCAATCTCATTTCTTAGTCGTCTGTACTCCATTTTGCCTGTATCATTTACTGCATTTTTATATTTTCTCCTTTCATGGATTAAATTTAGTATCTTCTGTGATATCCAAGGATTTTTTGTAGGTCTTTCCTTCCTACCTATTTTGTCCTCTGCTACCTTCACTATTTCATCTCTCAATTTTACCCAATCCTCCTCTACTGTTTTATTTTCCTCTGTTTCTGTTAATTGTTGCCTAAAGCTCCCTCTCAAATTCTTAAGCACCTCAGGTTCCTTCAATTTATCCAGGTCCCATCTCCTTATTTTCCTACCTTTTTGTAGTTTCTTTAGTTTCAGCCTACAGTTCATAACCAACAAGTCTATATCTGCCCATGGGTATGTTTTACAGTATAAAACCTGGTTCCGAAATCTATGTCTTACCATTATAGAATCTATCTGGTATCTCCCGGTGTCTCCTGGTCTCTTCCACGTATACAACCTTCTTTTGTGATTCTTAAACCAGGTGTTTGTTATAACCAAATTATGTTCTGTGCAAAATTCTACCAGACGGCTTCCTCTTTCATTCCTTTTGCCCAGACCATATTCACCTACTATCCTCCCTTCCCTTTCTTGTCCTACTACCGAATTCCAGTCTCCCATAACAATTAAGTTTTCCTCTCCCTTAATTGTCTGAATAATTTCCTTAAGCTCCTCATATATTTCTTCGATTTCCTCATCATCAGCAGAGCTAGTTTGCATATAAACCTGTACTACTGTTGTCGGTGTTGGCTTCGTATCTATCTTGACAATGATAATGCGATCACTGTGCTGGTCATAGTATTTTACCCGCATTCCTATTTTCTTATTCATTAATCAATCCTACTCCTGTGATACCCCCAATTGATTTTGTATTTATAATCCTGTACTCATCTGACCAGAAATCCTGTTCATCCTGCCACCGAACTTCACTAATCCCCACTATATCTAACTTCAACCTATCCATTTCCCTTTTTAAATTTTCTAATTTTCCTACTCGATTAAGGGGTCTAACATTCCACGCTCCAACCCGTAGAATGCCAGTATTGTCTTTCCTGATGATCACATCCTCCTGAGTAGTACCCGCCCGGAGATCCGAATGGGGGACTATTTTACCTCCGGATTATTTTATCCGAGAGGATGCCATCATCATATGTTCATACAGTAGAGCTGCATGTCCTCGGGAAAGGTAACGGCTGTAGTTTCCCCTTGCTTTCAGCCGTTCGTAGTAGCTGTGTGGCAAAGCCACATTAGCTGATGTTACAAGGCCAGCTCAGTCAGTCATCCAGACTGTTGCCCCTGTAACTACCGAAAAGGCTGCTGCCCCTCTTCAGGAACCACACGTTTGTCTGGCCTCTCCACAGATACCCCTCCGCTGTGGTTGCACCTACGGTACGGCTATCGGTATCGTCGAGGCACGCAAGCCACCCCACCTCGGCAATGTCTGTGGTTCATGGGAGTATGAACTCAAATGTCTAGACACGCATTATCAAGGATAGAACGGAAATTGTCGACTTCAAAGTATCGATAAGTCTCACATGACACTGCAAGTGTTAAGTAGTGCGGATCGATGATTTCCTGTATGAGGATTCCACACAATACATTAACAGACCAATGATATTGATGTTCGACAGTTTGTACCCTCCGTGGCTTTTCTGTGTCTCTAGTGAGGTGGTGAAGACAATGTGGCGCTCTATGAATTGATCAACTGTAAGCACGCTTCTAACACAAAAATTACACCAGTCTTATGTCAACGGAATGTAAGAATACTCTAGTCGCAATATTCCTTGCGAAGACATAATGGAAGTTCCACAATTTCAATAAATTCCTTAGACTGGAAAACTACACTGCAGGGTGTGCATTTTCTAGATAATTCGATTATTACTATCAGTATCTTGGGGCACGGCAGTGCCCCGTCAGGTCGAGTGCGCACAGACGTACCATCCTTTTCTCCAATCTATTTACAGCACTTTCGAGTCCCCTGTATCTTCATTATGGGTAAAGATAAAAGCTAGAATTTTCAGTGACAAAAGAACCCTAATATAATTAGCTATATTCGCTACTTCTTTCACTTACTCACCCATCATCAGAATTCTAAGGTATTTCTTGTAGACACATAAAAGTTAAATTTCGTATTTAGATAGTGTTTAGCCTGTAATGGAAACAATCCCGTTTTAGAAGGCATTTTGCTTGACAATATAGTATTTAATATTTGGCCGTGTAAGCAACGTGTTGGTAATAGTCTCGCTGTGAAGAGTAGAACTTTCTTCGTCGAAATCGTGGGTTCAATTTCCGACAGGGCGAACATATTTCATATATTACTTTAACCTAGTCGTCAAATTTTTACGATGTGAGGTATCGTCAGAAATACATGTGGTTTGAATTCCACCTTAAACTGTAAGTGCACTGATCGAGTCTTCCGCTTTCACATACAATGAACTGTATAAATTTGGGCGGATATCTGACGAATGTCGGCTTCATTAGTATCGAAGATCGTTGAAAACTCGGACTGTCGAAACATACATAGAAAAAAGGAATAAATCGACGTTTAAAAAAATAGGTGTCTACTCTGAAATTTGTTTTCTGGGAGCACTGCACCGCTCTTCCAAGTCGAGAACACAGCCGAAACTTCCTGTTCTCTGAGCCATTCACGGCACTTTATATCCCCCTCCCCCCCTCACCACCACTTGTATCTCCGTTGTGGGAACAGCTAAAAACACGAATTTTCGGTGACCGAAAGTATTAATACTAACTATATTCCCAAATTATATTATTCTATACCTTACAGTTTACGAAATATTGTCAGTCTAAAAAAGTTAACTATGTCATTCCCTCACCTATCATCAAGATTGCCGGCCGCAGTGGCCGAGGGGACTGAGGCGCTCCAGTCACGGTCTGTACGGTCACTACGGTCGGGGGTTCGAATCCCCCCTCGGGCATGGATATTTGTGCCGTCCTTAGTATAAGGCAGTTGATAAGTAGTTGATGACCCATAAGCTTCACAAACATTTGAACATTTCATCAAGATTCTAAGATACTTCAAGGATACATAGAAACTTAAAATTTGCTATTTAGTTAGTGTTCAGCCTATAATGGAGAGTAAAATTTAAACAATGCTAAATATCTGTCCCGTTTTCGAACATTCAGAAGTAAGTCTATCAATGCACTGATGGACCTGTTTTCTTCAAATTTCACATGCGGAAAAACGTACGTTCCGCTTTCCGTTGTCACAAGTCTGGGAGGACTACTGCTTATTAACTTTGACTTCAGTTCTAATGTAGTAGATTTCCTTGAGTCGGAAGAGCGTCTGTATAAGCATCAGCAGGGCTTCAGGAAGCGTCGATCGTGCGTAATGCAGCTTGCCCTTCTCTATCATGACACATTGTGAATTAAGGCTAAAAGGCAACAGGTAGACTAATTATTTCTCGATTTTCGAATGGCGTTTAACACGGTATCGCACTGCAAACTATTAACGAAGATACGATCATATGGAATAGGTGCACAAAATTGTAAGTGGCTCGAAGACTACCTAAGTAATACAACCCAGTATGTTGTCCTCAATGGTGAGTGTTCATCAGAGAGTAGGGTATCTATATGAATGATATTCAGATGATGCTGCGATGAACTGGAAGGTGCCGTCATTGAAGGCTGACTTGGACCAAATTTCTTGAATTCTGCTCAAGTGTTCGAGAAGCCCACCACATTGATATAAAGGAAGATGTAGAAGAAATTCAGAGGCGGGCGTCTGTTTGTTACTAGTAGGTTCGATATATATGCGCGAGTATTACTGAAATGCTTTGTGGACGTAAATGGGAGAGGCTGGAGGAAAGGCGACGTGATTTCGTGAAACACTGTTGAAGAAATCTTAAGCGTACTGCAGTACGATTCTACTTCTGACATCCCACATTTCGCGTAAAGACCACGAAGAAAAGATCAGAGAGATTAGTAGTCGTACAAATTCATACAAGCATTCATTTTTCCCTCTTTCTATACGTGAGTGAAACATAAATACAAATAACTAGTAGTGGTACTGGGAATCCTCCGCCACCCACCATTGACTGAATCGCAGAGTATGTATGTAGATGTTGATGTAGAATATCAAAGCTCAAGTGGCGGTTATCATGCCAGACGTGCCTGAATCACTTACGGCCTGGGTCTGTCAAAAGGTGTTACATCAAAGCTTCTGAGGAAAATCAAATAAACGGATGGGGAGAGGACTTCAAAAAAATCAGTAGCTGACGTGCAACAAACGTTGCCTGAGGAGAATACAAGTATGGCTACCTACAAAAAGAAATGAGATCACAACGCGCTCCATACTTGAACTACAAATGGATTGTGACATTTATATTGTGGCCATTACATTGACGAAAGAGGATCTAAACATAGGATCTGGTTACGGTAATTGAAGGAAAGAGTAAAGGTATATGGAAGAAAAAGTATTTAAAATTAGAGAAATGGAAGTCACCTAATTAAATGAAAGTACAAAGGTAATAACAAAGGCTTGTGTGTCAAACAATATTCAAAAGACGACCTTCAGTGCAAATAAAATCAGAGTGTGCAACATTTCGGGTTACGGACTGTTCAATACAGATATGCAATTGAAGATGTTTAATCATACAGTACAGAGCGATGTTTGAAGATGTCAGTATGTAATGTGGCAGTATTTATATATTTCAGTGGGCACCATGCAAGCATGAATTGAGGGCATTGTTCTCTTCAGAGCAGTTGATGAATAAATGCATACGGGAAGACAATTAATTACAAATCCAATAAAACCTATCGCTGATGCTGGTACTGATGTTATAAACGGAACGTGCAATGGATGGTGCTGAATAGCTTTATGGAAATCACAAAGAATGGAAAATATGTATCATGCAGAACCAACAGAAATTGAATTTGCTCACCAGATTGCATCTGGCGTAGAAAGAAGATCTAGCTCTAAGCAGAACGACATTAAAAAATTGCCACTTCATAAGAAAACTTTGCGAATTATCTTTCAGAATATACTCATATGAACAAAGAATTACAAATTAGATATTGAGGGTGAAGGTGCAGTTTTAGGCCTATAGAACGTCCTGAAATAGAAATTATTTGTATTTTACAAACAAATAACTTCTACTTTAGGACGGTCTATGTCAGGATTGAACTATGGAACGACTGCGGAGTCCAGTATAATGTATGTTCACTAAATAATAATTCCAAATTGCACTTGTTGTCCAAAAGTAGTTCCAGCTGGAGCCTACATTGATTAAAATTAAAGAAATTCTTTTTTATTTAAGTAGTTATTATTAACGTTCTTAGACTTCATTTCTTTCTCGAGAAATTCTGTTTACGCTGTAATTAAGTCACCTGCCAACATTTATAGCGACTATGGCAATAGTATACATCTACATTTATATAATAAATATAATGGCATGTCAATCGCATGGCAACATAAACTAATATTTAAAATTCTTTGTGCATATGTGAGCGTGCTTCAATCATGTGTGAATAAATTTTCTTACATAATGGAGTATATATTATTGTTATGTCATTATGTGTATGTGCAGTTTCCATGTCATTATATTTATTCTTTTCTCATTATATTATAGTGCGATAGTCAATAAATGAATGAGTAATATTGGTTCAGTCACTGTAAATGTTGGTAGATGGCTATTTAGATAACAATTTATGACAAGATGTTGAATACGTGGTTCTATAAACATTAAATGAAATAATAGACCCTGTTTCGCATGTTACTGTTATTATCTAGACCTTGCTTGTGGAGCACGTACGTTCCAGATCATTTAATGCTTTTTATTCATTTTACAAGCAGTTTTCCGATAGTCAAGAAAATGTATTTCTGGACTTAATGCACTTCAACATGGTTTGGCGACAGTTTTAAGTCGAAAACAGGTGTTTCTTACACGCACTGAATCGATAAAACGCATTAGCATTTTAAGTCACTTTGTGAAAATATGAGAGAATGCCGTCCTTGAAATAGCTAATCAACTTTTGACTGAGTAGTTTTGTTAAGAATTCCCTATTTATTTTCAGCCCGGATACCTGTAGAACACCTAAAATGTTTGCCCTCAACGAGACCGGCTTCGGGAGCCGACAGCATTTTTTCTTCGCAGGCGAATGCGCTACCACGGGGCTAGCGAAGACTTACGATGGTGTGTTTTTCCTTAATGCCTCAGTAGTTCCTAGACCAAGTCAGGCGAAAACTGAAAGACGAAACTGATTGCAATTTACGCGTGAAATGGCTTTTCTGGACTCAAAAACATGAGTTAATAATGTCACACCTTAAGTAAAAATCACTCAGACTGTTCAATGGAAACCGCGCGGGTGTAGCCGAGCGGTCCGGAGCGCCATGTTACGGATCGCGTGGCCTCCCGCGTCGGAGGTTCGAATCCTCCCTCCGGCATGGATGTGTTTGTTGTTCTTAGGTTAGTTTACCTTAATTTAAGTAGTTTGTAAGCCTAGGAACTGATAACCAACGTAGTTTGGTCCCATAGAATTACAAACATTTGAATTTGAAAATTTTGTTGAATGGAAATTACATGAAAAATCAAGTGAAGTTACCTGCTTAGATATGTGCTACCCAAGAAGTAACTCGCCGTTTACAGAATTGCCAAACGTAATCTAAAATAATATATGTGGTGCCTGTTTCACATGAATAATCAGACACCACATATACAGAGTGTTTCACTAAGTGTGTTTGCCTCTGTAACTTATAAAATAATAGGAAATAATAGGAAATTTTAATGCGGTAGGTCAACACAAGAAATGTTACACTTTCTGCGGAGCTATGAACATAGTTTATTGTATCATTTTCCAAAGAGTTACACCACAAAGATATAATCTTTTAAACGGAACAATAGTTTTTTCTATCGTGTATTGGATTCGTTTAAACCAGCTGCATCCAAATCAATTTAAACTACATTCCTATCACTGTTAGTTTGGGAGCTACAACCCTTCAAAGTTCCGGAGGCGGAGGCTGCGGTAATAGCTATCGTAAGTCCTTTTTTTTGTTTTTTATTTATTTTTTATTCTTTTTTCCTTAACCTACTGAAGACCGAAAACACCGTTCATCCGAAGCTATTTCCTGTTCTAGCATCACCAGACGCTATTAACAATTTGAGCACGATACGTTTAAATACCTGAATACGACTGATTTCAGTGGTACCATCTCTAAAACATTCATGTACAATTTTGAAAGCAGCATTACACTGAAACTTCCTGGCAGATTACTACTGAGTGCCGGAACCGAAATTCGAAGCTGGAACCTTTGCCTTTCGCGGGAAAGCGCTCTACCGATTGAGCTATCCCGGCACGCATCACGGTCCGTCATCAAAGCTTTACTTCCGCCAGTACCTCGCCTGCGACTTCAGAAATTTCACAGAAGTTCTCCTGCGAACATTGCAGGAATAGCACTTCTGGAAGAAACAATCTGATATTGACGTGGGTTAGCCACAGCAAAGGGGATGTTTTCAACAGATATTTTCACTCTGCAGCGGAGTGTGCGCTGATATGAAAATTTCGGCACACACTTTTAATCCACCAGGAAGTTTAAACGTCGTAGTTGTAGTGATTCCCACTCCAACTATCATTTTCGTAATACGCTCCTCTGTATCGCGGTACAAAACGACTAACCCTCCTTTCTATTCTTTCGACGTCGTTCGTCAATGTTACCTGACACGGATCCCACACTCCGTAGCAGCACCCAACAGAGAACGGACAGGTGTCGTGTAAGCAGTCGCTTTAGTGGTTCCGTTGTATCTTCTAAGTGTTCTGCTTGTAAAACGCAGGCTTTGGTTAGCCTCCCTCATGAGCCACATTATCTATGTGTTCTTTCCAATCGCTATCTGTCGTAATTGTAATTCCCAGGTATGTAGTCGAATTACGGTTTCAGATTTGATCATAGTTTCATTATTTGGTGTCAACTGTTAATTTTCGGACCATATAGATGTCTAAATCGTTCTGCAGTTGGTTTTGATCTTCAAATGACTGTAATAGGATGTAAATGACTGTATCATCTCGAGTCAGCCTAACAGGACTGCCCAGATTTAATTCCAGATCGTTTACGTAGACAAGGAAAAGCCGAGGACCAATAACGCTACCCCGAGGATCGCCAGATATCACTTCGGATTTACTCGATGGCCTTTCATCACACACTACGAACTGTCTTCTTTCTGACAGGAATTCCCTATTCCAGTCACATAATTGAGACGAAATTCTACAGCGATGCATTTTGATTGCCTTTCAATTTATTTCAGTGCCCTGAAACGGTCGAATTTTTGAAGTATTTCGAATTCGTAAAGTTGCGGCCATTATTGTCAACCAATGAAGTCCGTTCCTTCGGCCATGTCCGAAAAGAACAGACACCATATCAATAATTCCATTTTGAATTGTCGAACGACTATACCGCGAAGCGATTAGAGGACTCTTTAGACAGGTACGTCATTTGCAATGCATGCACATAATGGGGAATGTAACTGAGGTGGTCTCGATATTTTTATGAATGTTTGTATATATGCTTTTGTACGAAATCGAAGTTTTATTATGTTATACATATAATCATGAAGTAAAATGTACGTAGTAACTGTCTAATGGTCTCATTGTCTTAACTAAAATCGTAGCTCATGATACCACGAGAACAACTTTCAAAGCATCCGTATAGAATACACTAAGTTTCTGACCTGCTGAGATCCTCGCAGGTGCCTAAATTCATTCGATGTCCATTCACATTTTCAATTGTCAATAGCTCCGAAATTAGAAAAATTCCGCCGTGGAATGGCCGAGCGCTCTAAGGCGCCATACTCCCCTCCTCTTTTCAACTGTGCATTAGAGAAGGTAATCAGAGAACGGCGGAAGCAACTGAACACACGGAACATCGAGAGTGGCCTTTACCTAGGGTACAAGCGGAAAAGCCTCAACACAGACAATCTGGAACTTCTGGCAAGCTCGACAAAAACAGCGGCACAGCAGGTTAATATACGCAGATGCCAGGCGGCTAACGTTTCCTTGGAGAAAACCAAATATCAACATTTGTAAGAGCCACAGAGAATTTCATCTGCAAAATGGAAAAACAGAGAAAGTTAACAAGTACCTAGGAGAGTAGTTTGAACCTAATCTAGCAAAACGGGTAACTCCAATAACCCGATTTAATAAACTAGAACTGGCATACAATCTGACATAGAACATATACAAGAAGAGATGTCTCTCGCACAATATCAAGCTCAGATTTACCACGCTGTCATTCGACCAGAAGCTCTCTACTGTTCTTAATGCCTTGTCCTGAGTAGGAAAGGCTTTAATGAAAATCTGGAAAATAAAGAGCGTAAGATCCTGAGGAAGGTAAGGGGACCAGTGAAAGTAGACGGTGAATACAGGAGACGGCAAAATGAGGAACTGTATCGCTACAGCAAGAGTATCACGCATGTAGCTAGAAAGGGACGTTTGAACTCGTATGGGCACATTTCGAGGAAGATTTCCAACACAGTAACAAGTCATATTCTATCTTACTGGCAGAAGAGAAGGGTTAGGCCACATGGTTAATGGAAGAGTCGAAAGACCACCAAGAGTTGGGAATAGTTGACAACGACATCAGGGACAGAACAATCTTAACAATTATTTTAAATCAAAAGAGGTTCTAGGACAATCCACACTGCAAAAAGACAGGTGCCCTATGGACGAAGTAGCGAAAGGGGAAAAACAGCCAGAGAATACACATGTACTGGCCAAATATGAAAGCAAACTCCCAGCGAAAAAGTTCCATAGCACGGTCCTTAGTTGTCCTACTAGAAGAGAGAAAGGGAGAGGTAGATAGAAAGAGAGAGAGAGAGAGAGAGAGGGGGGGGGGAGAGAGACATCTACACCAAAAATAACACTGTCATACATTTATGCGCATCTGAATGTTGTATTTTTTCACTAACTCATTACATGATTTATTATTAACGACTCAGTGATAATAATTATCAGTGTGGAAGGATGTTAATGTGTTGTTAAATAAATCAGTCCACTGGAACAATGCTAATGTGAATTTTATTAACATGTTAAATTAAATTCTTCATTACCTTTATAACTTGTGGGTGTATGTATGTCGCAAATTGGTAGCACTTAACCGTTTGATTTTATTAGGAGTCACATTTTGCAGTGCCATGGTAGCAGCATTAGATCCTTGCATGGTTCCACTTATGGTAAGTGAAAATGGAAGGATGATTAATTTCCCTGGGAATGAATCTTTATTAACAATATGTATTTGTCATCGCAGGGTATGGCAAAATCTAGCCTATCTCATAATTTTCCTTATAACCACAGATAATCCGATTAGATACATAAAATTATCATGTGCCCATGTCACACTAGGAATTCCCCGTATAATAATTTTATTGTAATTGAGGGGCTGTTGAAGGTAGCAGTCTTGCCCTCTAGCTATCTTTCCAGTTTATTCAGAAGATGTAATTGATATATAGTTCACAAGAGAGGGGAACATGTACACTGGTGAGATGAAATTGAAATGGGTATAATTTCTTCCTGTTTATATTGGAAACTTTAATGTTAGCTGCATGGCACTTGTTGCAGTGTACATACTATTGTGACAGTGCCGAGATGTAGTTAGTAATTATCAAGAGGTTCATGTACAAACTATTGTGAGCCAGCTAGCAGAGCACCTGGTCAGCCGAACCAAATGAGCGGAGAACCATGACGAATCTGGTGGTAGGAACACTTGCACGGAGTGACATTTCCACGGAGTGACACCTGCACGGAGCCCGGGGCTCTTGCCAGGCTAACCGGCTTATCACCGGTACAGTTGGACTAACAAGTCCAGCAGTTCAGCGAAGTTGCTTCTGCCAGTTGGCTGGTGCTCACAACACGGCAGTAAGCAAACCGTGTATCGCTTCAACCTGGCTCATTAACGCGTTTCGTGGCAAGTGTGATTTTGAGACTGTTGTAGTAACGAGAAGCCGCGATCGAATAGCCGTGCGTTCTAAGGCACCTTGCTGCGGTGAACGCGGATGTTCGCCGTCGGAGGTTGTAGGCCTCCCACGGGCTTGGGTGCGTGTGTTGTTCTTAATATAAGTTTGTGTAAGTAGTTGGTAAGTTTAGGGACCGATGGCCACTGCAGTTAGGTGCCATAACTCAACAAACATTAGAAATTTCCATTGATAACGAGAACTGAGAATGAAATTTAACATAATGAGAACGGACGATGAAATTCATTATGTCTTCTAAAATTCTGATGATGTAAAGACTGAGTGGCAGCCAAGTACGAAACATGGTAGTTCTAACAACTGTTACAGCTTCATTGCCGTTTTAGAACGAAATTTAAATTGACTAATTTATTTATCATTAGTATTTAATTTAAATTTTAAACATAAAACACAGAATTTCAATGATTATTACTTATTTTCAATCAAATGTTTGTTAAGCTTATGGGACTTAACTACGGGGTCATCAGTCCCTAAACTTACAAACTACTTATGAACTACTTACGAACTAGGACGGCACAAATATCCATGCCCGAGGGGGGATTCGAACCCCCGACCGTAGTGGCCGTGCTGACCGTGACTGGAGCGCCTCAGTCACCTCGGCCACCGCGGCCGGCTATTATTATTACTTACTTATTTTCCTTTTCGTTAAAGGAACAATGCTAACACTTTCCCAGTAAAGCTAATACGATGACAAGCACTTACGTTGAAATGTGCCAGTCAGCTTCTGTGGTTGGATTTCGTTCTTCTCTTCGCGTAAAAAAAAAACGGCATGTACATGCAACTCTAAACATCTACATAATCATAGCTGCAAATTTACATTGTGGAAACAGATGTAATATCAGACATATTGTCTGCGGCACTAATTTTGCTATGAAACCAATAACCCAAAATTCACGCTGCACGTGTAAAGTTTCTAGGTATAGACAACTTTCAACACTGCCAACATAACACGAAAATCGATAGCGGAAGAGCAGTATAGTAACTTTATCGAACTACAGATTAATTTATGAGTGTTCCTCCTGTAACCAAAAATGTATTTTCATTGTGAAAATTTTTGGAAAGTTAGAGAGACGATTATATCTCTGCTAAAATATGATCGTACCTCTTCAAAGATTTATTTATTTATTTATTTTTAGAACGTTAAGCATGGAATAAACATATTAGGCATCCTGCACAGATATGTTGATGTTTCTAACTCGACCATCATACTACTTTAATCGGTTTAAAAATAGCTACTCTTCATTTTACAGGAAGACTCCACCATAAAGCTTCAGAAAATTGACTACCTCACATATTTGGAATGTTTACTTTTAGATCCCAAAACGATTTTTCTGTATTCGAAATACAATATGTCTAAAAAATGTTTAAAGTACGGATTGGGTAAGGGACTATGGCACACGGAAAAATCCCAAAGATAATTTGTTTTCTGTCACCATCAAACAGAACCATTTTATTTGGAACCTGGCTTGAACTCAAACAGGGAGAAATAAGTTGCACGATTCCAGGAAAACAGATGCTAAATGATTGGTGGCCAACCGTTGCATAGCAGTTACTTTGCCTGTTGACTGTGTACATTTAAAGGGGTTGGAACACTTGCGCGGAGTGACACTTGCGCGGAGTGACACTTGCGCGGAACCCGGGACCCTTGGGGCGGCTAATCGCTTTTCCTGGGTACAGGCCCACCAAGAAGTCTAGCACTGCTGTTGTCAAGTTTCCACACTGTGAACATAACACGAAAATCAGTGAAATTGCACAACCCTTTGCGAAGAGCAATATAGTGACTTGTTCTAACTATATATTAATCCGTTGAGTGTTCCTCCTGTAAACAAAAAGGTATTTTAATAGTGATAATGTTTTTGAGAGTTAGTCTCTGCTACTACAAGACTATGACTTTCCACAGTCATACCTCCTAAAAGCATATTATTCAGAACACTAAGCATATCAAGACACCTGCACAAGCAATAAATATATTAGGCATCCTGCACAGATACGTTGATGTAATTGACCGCTATGTAGTTAACCCCACTATCACGCAACTTCCATCTCTTTAAAAATAGCTACTATGCTTTTTAATAGGAGATGCAACCTTAAACATTCAATTAAAAAAACGTTAATAATAAGTCAATGAGTATTTTACATACTTAAAGCGTTTATTCGTAGACCCCAAAACGATTTGGCTGTATTCGAATTACAAATACATCTAAGAAATATATGAAATACGGAATGTGTAAGGGAATGTCACACACCGAAAAATGCTAAAGATAAATTCTATTTTCCATCACCGTCATATAGAACCATTTTTACTCCGAACTTGGCATAAACCAACAGGGAGAAACAAGTTGCAAGACTGTATGTTGTAGAAGTCTACGTCGAACCTAATCATACCTCTGAGGAGAGAACGTTGTTTGCACTTCTCCTGCGTTTCCAGTCGGCTGTGCTGTGCTACGTAACGACATCGTACCGTACCACTTTACCGAGAGCTATGTATGTGTTGGTGTGATGTCTGTTTTTTCGAAATAAGGCATCACACCAATATATGTATCATTTAGACACAAAGATTCTGGGTTCTGGTTTCATCGCTAACGCGATTAACAACGTTAGACCTCGTGTGTAAACAAAATGTTCAAATTTTTGTATAGTCTATGGGACTTAACTACGGGGTCATCAGTCCCTAAACTTACAGACTACTTATGAACTACTTACGAACTAGGACGGCACAAATATCCATGCCCGAGGGGGGATTAGAACCCCCGACTGTAGTGGCCGTGCTGACCGTGACTGGAGCGCCTTAGTCTCCTCGCCCACCGCGGCCGGCGTGTGTAAATACTTAAAGGTTATGAGTGCCACTGGAAAAATGCATAAGTAACACCTGTTGTTTGAGACTTGAAGATGACCTGAAATTAGCCGAAATCGATATCTCATAATAAAAATAAGGTGTAGCTGTCTATATTTCATAATGCTATTCCTAACATGTTTAAAAGCTGCTCAAAACCACCTACAAAAAACCTTTATAATGAGATTGTATATAATTCCACGATCAAATTGTGTTTTAGTTATTTGTAGTAATACACCCAAAGATCTGCCCTTGCTTTTAGTGCCTTGATCAGCTGTTTATTTTAGAGGTATTACTAGGGACAGGAAAAATTCACATTTGCAATAAATGCGAATATAGATGCGAATTCTGACTCAAAATGCAGTAAATCCGAAATTGTAGTTAGCAACAGTTGCGCTCAATTCCGATTTCATCACATTCCTCTTCACATGGTGCTGTATTGTAAATCGAGTGATATTTGTATGACATGTTATCTCCCTGTTGAATGAGGCTGTGATATCTCCGGGCCGTTACTACTGCTCCACCTCGCTCGGTGGGTCTTTCCCTGAATACGGCACAGGTAGCGGCTGGAGGGCGAGGAGTAGGGGTGGTGTATCCCTACTTCTGGAACACCCTGTTCACTACTTGCAGCGGCCGGGTCTCCGCGCAAGTGTCTACAAATTCCCTTTCCGCGCAAGTGTCACAAACTCCATTTAAATTAGGGAATACACGAACGTCTGTTCAGAGAAATAAAAAAAACTTGTGAGGGAATATGCAAAAGCTTACAATCAGATACTCATACAACGGCTCCTCCACAAGAAGTCTATGAGTACATTTTTATTCAGAAAATTCAAGAAAAGGCAATCCTGGTGTTAAAATTACGAGAAGAAGAGTCATATAAGCGAGAAAAGGATAGGTTAAAGTGCCAGCAAATTTTAACAGTTGTATGTCTTTCAGTAACATTTTTTTATATAAATTGTTAAAAAGCCATATTATTGAAAGTTTTTTTTTTTAACTTGGTGCAAACTTTTTTATCGTCAATATTAACCAATGTGAACAAAAATTTTGCAGGACGTGTATGCATACTTTTTATGTTCACATTTAAGTACCAATAATTAAATAGAATTTAAGGGTACAAATTGAAATAAACTCTGAAAACATACATCTATTAAGATGAATGCACAGAACTGTTGAACTACGTCTTGTGAATGTACCTACAAAATTTAAAGTATCAAATGTTGGTTTTCTAGAATACCATTAAAGCAAATTAAAAATTCAGAACTCCCAAACTAATGTAGGTATGGACTTCAAAAACTTAGGTATTGCTACATCTTTACATAGTAGACAAAATTTTAAAATTTTGTTGCTATTTCCAAAGTAGGAGAACAGTTAAATATTTGGTCGGAATCTCTCCTTAAACACATACTTTATGTTCGTTTATAAGCCTACAGCAAACCTAATTATGATGGTTCCACTGAAGACAGCACATAGTTTGCACAAAACAAAAATATAATGATTTAATAACATACCCTTTTTATTCAAGCCAAATTTTTGTTTCAAAAATACATAGTTTAGTGCAGAGATTCGAAGAGAAGTTTTATCTTAACCACAATACAAAATTTGCTGTGGAGAACGAATCATTCACAGCACTGCTCCACCACCATACTAACAATGGCGTATCAGTCTTCGCTATTAATCGTAGAAATGAGATACTGAGTATAGCGTCAAGCAAGTGAGATATTCAAGTGCCCGGTACTAGCAAATTACCCTAAATATGTGCACTTCGCCCTTCTGACATTCGTCATTAACTGACATTGATTGTAGAAAGGTGAATTACGCTGTATCGCTAATGCGCCGAACAGTAGACTGTAATGATATGCTAATTAATACAGCGCCTCCAAAGTTGTTTAAGAAACGAGTAGAGCAAAGGTCATCAGCGGAAATATACTCCTTTTGTGGGAGGAAAACGTCAAGCCCTACGGGCTACTCGGCTCTGTGGTGGAAAGCGGAAGCGGACTTCCGTTGCGCGGCATCCTTTGTCGCGCTAACTTTATTGGCCTGCAGCGAGATACCGCAAACAGGTGCATTAGCTGCTGTCGTGGGGGCTGATGTTAGCCGTGTAGGTTGCATGCATCGGCTGTTAGCCTTGTGCTGACGGAGGTGTAGCCGTGATGCAATTACACAGTCACTGCGCACACAAAGAGCCGCCGTACCTCTCCCTTACACACATCGTCCTTTCCCGGGCTCGGCTTCAACTAACAGTATTCAACAATGGAGCAAAATGGCAAACTTGCTTTAAGGGACATCGAAAAAAGCCTTTCATCAAGAATACGAATGTAATAATGCTCGTCCCGATAGTGATTTAGGGTTTTGCGGATTCCCTAAATCGATCAAAGGAAATAATATAAATACTGCTTAGATCCTCCTATTCGGTTGCAGCAGTGGCTCATAGCTTCTTCCATTTGTAGATGATGGATATAAAACAGATATGGCCGACGAGAAATTACAGTCTAAGTCTTTCTCGTTTACACTAATGCTTACAAAAAAAAACCTAAATAAATAAAAAAGGTTTAAATATACAATTACGTATTAATTTATATAAATACGCTCGAACCAGTATGTAGTTCATTGTGGAGGGTTCTTCACACCAGTATTCAGATTTGGTATCCCATCATTTTCACCTATGAGAGAGCAAAAATGACCAGCCATAACGATATGTCTCGTTTCTACTACTCACTTTTAAATTACGTTTAACCTACATAATTTATGAATGCATCAATATTGTCGCACCATCGTCCTTATATATGGATTCACTAAAGGAATTCAAGGTCCTCCTTTCAAGGTTTTTCATTTTAATTTTATATGAATAGTAGCTGAACACCCGGCGCTGCCCGGGTATTTATTCATTTATTCCTGCCATTTTTCAGGTATTTCTTCATTTGTGTAAGGGCTGTATGTCTGTAAAAACTCTTGGGAATACAATTAGTAGTAAAGAAGTAATAGATAAAAACTTGGTGCGTGGTGGGGCGGTTTTCCATGAACGTTACTGCTTATGTATGCTTATCTCATGAACTACGTGTCGTACTGTGATACAATTTAGAAGTTACACTCAACTATATGCATGTAAACTGTGTGTAAAATTTCCTGCGGCTCAGATTGGTAGTGTACAAATTATAAATTGTAACGTCATACCGATAGTCGTAGTTTTAGTCCATGAAAGGCTGAACGTTACTGTTTACGTGGTCATATCTCATGAACTACGTGTCTAAATGTGATACAACTTATAGGATACATTCAACTATATATGTGTATACTGTCTGTAAAATTTCCTGTCGCTACAATTTGTAGTGTTCAAATTATAAATTGTAACGTCATACCGAGAGCCGTAGTTTTATTCCATAAACAGCGGAAAAGTAGTAAGCGAGAAACTTTTTTCCTTTCATCATTTTACTATGGTTGCCAGCGAGAAAAAGTTTAATAATGGTTTGAAATTATGTTTAAAGTTTGTTGCAAGTCGCTAAGTACTGTCATTCTCATACAGTGTATTTCGAAAGTCTCGCCGCATTATATGGCATTTTTTGCGATTTCTATTGGTTATGACGTAATATCTTTTGAACCATATGCAGTATGTGATTCTTAACCATGCAGAAATGGTTAACTCACGGTAAGGAATGTGTGTACCAAATTTGGTTGAAATCGGTCCAATGGTTTAGAAGAAAATGAGCAGCATTGTCGCAAAATGCAGCAGTTTATCGCACATCTCATTGTTTATGACGTCATATCTCTTGAACTATATATCGTATGTGATTCTTACACTTATGGCGACCGTCCGCATGGATTGAAGCTTAGGTGTACAAAATTTAATAAAGATTGGAACATAACTGTAGATTTGTATACAACACGTACAAATATACGGACACACTGCTTTATATATTAGATCTGTTATCCGTACATATTGATCACACCGACTCGTTTATGTGCAAGCAATGCGTCTCCAAATTTGTTTAACGCTTACTGTCATGCCTACATAGTAAGTAGTCTAGTACTGTATCACAGTAACACAATTTTGGTTCTGCAAAGGAAATAGCAATTTTGACGCAATCCTAAAGGCATCGCGTCATGGGGGTATCGGTGTGCCTCCATTGTCCATTGGACAGTGTGGGGATTGCCACGCAGGGAGATCGTGATGGATTCCAGATGGGGAAGGGATGTACTCCTCTCGGAGACGGGGCGTTGTACTTTACTCATAATCATCCCATCGTCATCAACACGCAAGTCATCGAAGTGACTTAAACAATTGCATTAGGGAGGTCGAATGCATCAGCTGGGGTCTAATGGCCAAAACTGCTACACGATAATCTCTTTCAGAAAAAATATTTTATCTCCTTTCTGGCAGTCTGTTACGGTTAAGGCCTACTGCTGAATACTGACGCTAGAAATAAATTGCGCATTTCTTAAAAATCTCACACTTCTCCAGCCACCATTCAAGGGAGGGTGGAAGTCCCCCTTAGAACGCATCATGGCAAGTCGTGATGCCTCGTTGGGAGGGAGACCCAGACACTTTCTCGGTAGAAAATACATTTTCCCCTATGCCCATACCCCAGCAGTTTCCATTACTATCACTCAAGACTAGCAACAACGAAGTTGACATGCACCAACACACCACTGTATTACGCCTGGAATTCGTCAAACATGACTATTCAGAATACTAACTTCACCTGGTATCAGATTCTTAGTTAATTTCAGCTGTTTAGTGAGAAATATTATACGGAGGATATATTGTATGTCGGCCGCGGTGGCCGAGGGGACTGAGGCGCTCCAGTCACGGTCTGCATGGCTACTACGGTCGGGGGTTCGAATCCCTCCTCGGGCATGGATATTTGTGCCGTCCTAGTTCGTAAGTAGTTTGTAAGTTTAGGGACTGATGACCCCGTAGTTCAGTAACATAAGCTTAACAAAAAAAAAAAAAAAAAAAAAAAAAAAAAAAAATATATATATATATATATATATATATATATATATATATATATATATATATTGTAGACGTCGAGGGATCATTTTTTCAGTGTACTGCTGCCATATTTCTTTCCTTGCCCAATCGTAAAACACTCGATTGCATTCACACGCGAAATGATCTTCATGTGTTTCGAACCTGTTACAGCCTGCCGCGGTGGGCGAGGGGACTGAGGCGTACCAGTCACGGTCTGCACGGCCACTACTGTCGGGGGTTCGAATCCCCTCTCAGCCATGGATATTTGTGCCGTCCTTAGTGTTAGATAGTTCATAAGTAGTTTGTAAGTTTAGGGACTGATGACCCCGTAGTTAAGTCCCATAAGCTATACAAACATTTTAAACATTTGTTACTCATAACAGCAGGTAAAAATCCAATAGCTCTGTGACAATTCAATGAAGATGTAACATTCTCAGAAAGTAATATTGCGTTTTCACGATGCCACATCTCATTTGTTGTTGTTTTGAACGTAATAAAACTGGGAAGTTCGGTGTGTGGCATTATAATCAATATGTAAAACTAAAATTTCCTTCCCACGCAATTAATATACCCCAGATGTACAGTTCCTAAAAGTGTAAGCAATACCCACATATACGGCTGCAACATGTACAAAAACACTTCCCATGCACAATCGCCTGAATATCTTGGAAGAGATGGATGTACAGGAAGAGAATTATAGTTAATTCTCGGGATGCCTCAACAATTTATAATCGAAACCTAACATGTTTCCTATCAACATGCCTCCTTTCTTGGCAGGTGCACTGAATATTTATTATTCATTTTACGTTTCATTTCCTTATATACTTTTATATTTGTTTACAAGGTATCAGTTCCACTTTTCCGTCACAACGTCGACGCTGAGGTGACAAAAGTCATGCGTCAGCAATTTGCACCGATACAAATGCCGGTAATATCGCGTATACAAGGCATAAAGGAGCAGTGCATTGGCAGATCTGTCATGTATACTCTCGTGATTCACGTGAAAAGGTTTAAAACGATATAATCGCTGCATGACGGGAATTAACAGACTTTGAAACCGGAATGGTGTCTGAAATTAGACGCACCGAGTATTTAACTTCGGAATTCGTTAGTTGATCCAAATGTATACTGTGTCAGGAGTATGTCAGGAATAGGAAATTTCAGTCATTACTTCTCACCAGAGAGAACTCTGCATTTACATCCAGTTTCCGCAAGCCATCTCGTAGCGTATGGCGGAGATTACTTTGTGCGCCCCTGTCACTTCCTCTATTTCCTGTTCGCAAGAAAAACGACTTCCTAGTGAGCATCCATGTGGGCTTTAGTCTCTCGAATTTTATCACCATAACGAGGAAGAATGAAATAAATTGAATGACTCTTCCAGACACGTACGCCCTCAGAACTGTGATAGTAGACAGTACCATGGTATAGAATGTCTCTCCAGCAGCGTCTGCTATTCGAGTTGGCTGATAATCTGTGTGACATTTTCGAGTATGCTAAATAGATCTGTAACTATAATCCTCACCTTGTACAGTTCCCACACTGACGAGCAGTATTCACTTACTGGTCGAACTACTGTTTTGTAAGCTACTTCCTTTATCTATCTATACCGGTACATTAGATTAATGTATGAGACCGCGATCATCAGTCAAATAAACATTAATTGAACCGTCTGTATGGTTGTGCGACTTAGTCTTGCGGCTGGTACACATGACGGTTTAGGGACTGATAACCTTCTCAAAGAGTCCCTTTCAACATCAAACCAACCAAACCAACCATGACGTCAGCTACGGCGTTTCCGCCCAACCACACATGACGGAAATGCAACTTTTCACCACACTGATGGAGCTGGTAAAGCCCACTACATTGACAACAACCTGGTCATCCATCACGTAGTTTAAATGACAAACCAGCCATACAATATATACCTGACTGATAAGCCGAGTTTAATATTTTACTTAAAATGACACAAACCTGATGGTCAACCGATTTTATTTATGACGAACTGATGGAAGTTGCTAGCGGTAGCATCTGACCATTAATCCCCGTTATTCCACCTAGGAATTATATACAAAACATTCTGATTTGCTGCTTTGTTCTCCTTAAATGGTCCACAAATGTGTTAGTATCTCAAATGTCTGCAAAACTAATAATTAAATATTTCTTTAATGTACAGGCACAGTGTTACAGCACTGTCAGTTGGAAAACAAATACAGCAAAGAACCAAAGAAACTAACAGTAACCCTTACCGACATTACAGAATACAATAAATAAAAAAGGAATATTTACAAAAAAAAAAAAAAAAAAAAAAAAAAAAAAAAAAAAAAAAAAAAAAAAAAAAAAAAAAGATTGGCTTACATACGACGTTAGTCACACCTCTGTTTCAGTTTCATTCTTGAATATAATTCTCACCTTACAACGTATTTGATTACTGCGTTTATTTAAATAGCTGATAGGGACAGGCTGCGTTATTTGAGCTACTCAGAATTCATCATTTTCTCATTGTGACTCTGAATTAACACACGGACACAAACCAGTTGTGACTTACGAGTAAACAGTTCACTCTACCACCACGCACACTTGACCTGATTGCAACATTCTGTGTACCGCTACTATTATGATTTACATATAGCTCCGAGGCAAGATATGTTTGGCTTAACAGCTTGAAAGGAAACAATGAAAAAAGTAGCATGTTAGCTGCAATACTGGACTAAGTGCGTTGGCCCCTTTTTCCATGTGCTGTTACGCGCTTTGAAGCAAATATACCGCTACAGTCGGAATTCATGTTCCACCAAAACTGTTTCAGAACTGTAGTTTGACCTTTAGTCATGAATTACAGTTGGAGTTAGGGTTGCAATACTTCACTATTTCACAAGGCAGTGAAATGATAATAAATCATTACAAATAACATTAAACTAAAACCATGACAACCAAAGAACAGTGGTTTCGTGTCTTAAAAAAATCTACTATTAACAATTCAAAATGCGACATATCGCCCAATCTGGCCATCCTGCTCTGATCATCTGCATCGCTGTAGTGTTATTCACTACTTATTTGGTTCTTATATGCTTTCGGCTGTAAGATTAAGCATGTGCTCTTCTCTCGCTAAGTTGTTTACTTGAAAATATCTGAAATAGGTACGTAAAGCTACACTTCAATTTTTTCCCTTTGACCTGGCTACCTAGTGTGCTTTGCCACTTCTATGAGTGGCACCGTTTCGCGTGTACTAGTAAGTTACCTAGGTCTATGCCACGGTCGCCGACTCCGTCGGTGCTCCGGTGCTCGAGCACCCACCCCGAAATTTTTGGGGAAAATTCAAAATTGTCAATTATGCATATTTTAACATTGCGGTCTCGCAAGAACGATCTAGCCGGCAGGCTGTTCCAATACTGCCCCGCGAAGCACGGCTTGGAGCCAGTTTGGCGGGGGTGTGGGGAGAAGGTCAAAGTCAAATGTTTGTTAAGCTTAAGGGACTTAACTACGGGGTCATCAGTCCCTAAACTTACAAACTACAATCCCCGAGGGGGGATTCGAACCCCCGACCGTAGTGGCGTGCAGACCGTGACTGAAGCGCCTCAGTCCCCTCGGCCACCGCGGCCGGCTGGGGAGAAGGGGGCGAAGTCACTGTCCCGTGGACGTGTGGAGCCTTAACTGATGCAACTATCCGAGTTCAATGACAACTTTGTTTAGTTGCTGAAGCTCAATTAATTCTATTAATTGAGAAGAATGTATATACACGTGACTTCAAGTAAGACACCACGGGCAGGTAGAGGGCCAAGCTCGCAGAGGCCTAGTAACAGGGCGTAATGACGCAGATACAAAACCCAACTCAAAAGTGTATCTGGGAAAGGCTTTTTGACTATTTATTGCTCCATTCTCGAAGCGCCACTGTCCGTTGAAACAGCACAACTAGGTGCTGTATTGCAAGACGCCAAGTGTGTGAGTTTTGTGCTCTGTTACGGCATAAATAATCACCAGTTCAAAGGGTTCCAGAAAGCAACGGAGCAGGTGTAGATACCCCAGCACAGCACAGTTCTTTAGCTGGGTAGCGAGGTTTTCTTTCCTATTCGTGAGGAAACATGTCTCTTTCTCGAAATGAAAGGGTTATCAGCGCATTTTCGATAATGATTAAAACTGGATATCAAACTTAGCGTTCTTAAATGAGTTAAATATGCACTTTAACTACTAAACTAAATCATTTCACGGCAAAGAGAATTCAGTAGTAGATATACACGACCAAATCAAAGCGTTATTCTAAAAAGGAAGGAGGAAGGGAGCTTAGGGTTTAACGTCCCGTCGACAACTTGGTCATTAGAGACGGAGCTAACGCTCGGAGCTTTGGGTAAGTATGGGGAAGGAAATCGGCCGTGCCCTTTGAAAGGAACCATCCCGCATTTGCCTGGAGTGATTTAGGAAAATCACGGAAAACCTAAATATGGATGGCCGGAGGTTGATTTGAACCACCATCCTTCCGAATACGAGTCCAGTGCGTTACCACTGCGCCACCTCGCTCGGTTTATTCTAAGAGTTTTGTCAGTTTTGGAGGGAGATGAGTAACGAAATTTAAACAGTCTTCAATCGCCTGAGTTCTTTAAAATATCATTAAAATTCCTGAACGTACCAGTGGTGATAATTTTAAAATAAAACCACCTATGAAATATTCTGTTAACAATTTCATTGTATGTTCTCTCTTGTTTTTCTCCAGATATCAAGTCACGCAATGTCATTACTACTGACAAAGTAACAAGTATGACTGGTCCTTTTTCTTGGCTATAGGAAAAAAAAAAAAAGAGAGAGAGAAGCCACACTGATTTCCAAATTGGGCGCCCCTGGTCTATGCCCAATGAATTACCCAGTTTGTGCCCCTGCAATAGATATCATTTGATAATTTAATGTAGCCCAAATGTTTATTTTAGATCACACATCGTTGCGCATGAAATGCAGCTAATAGTTCTAAATTATTTGTATAAATGCGAGCAGGACGATACTTGTCTCCGTTTTCGAGAATTCGGCGCGTATATCTACGTTACTGCAGCATCGCGACTAGCGAGCCAGTTCTCTCCACGTGCGATGTGAATTGTGTGGTGACAACCATCACATCTTATATACTGTTAAAGATATTGAACCCTTTTTGAAATGATAGCCTGGGAAGGAATTGATGTTTCACATACTCATTAATACGTAAAGTTTTTTTTTATCTACAGGTACATAGAAATAACTATAGGCTTTCACGATGAAACGAGATATTAATTAAACAGTATTTAATATTTGTGGAGGTTTATTTCCGTCTATTGCAACTAAATGAAAAGCGCTTCGCATCTTTATTTGTGAAGCATTATCAATGGCAGTTTTTTAGTGTTAATTCCATGTGTGGCTTCATGGAGCTATGTGTCTATTCTCTATAGGGATGGAAGTTTTGGTTCTTTATTTCATCACTTCACCGTGTACTTCAGTGTGACATTCCAGACTTTATCTGTTAGCGTTTTCTATATATTGATTTTATTTTTGTGACACATGACCATGAACGCTGTTAAACATTTTTATTTACAGCCACCTTTTAAATGACGAGATGAAATTGATACTTTAGATTAAATGCCAGCCATTTTACAAGTGAATTGGAACTTACATAGTCACAAACTGAGAAAATCCTTCAACTGGTTCAACAAATCCATCAGTGCAGCTGAAAAAATAAATAAATAAAGATAAAACACAGTGACGCTAAGGTAATTGTTCTTTTATTTTCTTATTTACAATTGCGGCGCTGTTTATTAGACCAGGGGTGTGTTTATCTGAAACTCCTTATGTAGCTTGCATCTCTCTCGTCTCAGACTTTTTTTTCATTTTAACTGATGGATTCACCTTCTGTTTTGCCTTTTCAATAAGTCCCAGTGTTCGAAAACCTACAGTTGAAATTTTTTCCAAGATAGATCAAACTATAGCAAACACATACCAAACAAAATATTTTTCTGTAGCTCGTTAATGTATTAACAACAGTTGGAAGCATTTTTGCTATATTGCTATAATTTATTGAATTCTGACTGGTTTCCGTCCCATGCCATCTTCCAGGGAATATCGAAAACAATAAGATTTTAAAATATGAAAGATGTCATCCATACCGTACATGTGACGTTGAATCTAAATGGTATACCACAACATTTATCTTTGTTCATATGAAATAAGATAATTTTTACCGTGCGCCACAAAACCGACTGCAATGGTATGAATGAAATTAATGAAAATATTACATTAACGTTGTTATGCATTTCTTTACACTTGTACAGATCACCTAAACAAAACAAAAAATCAGTAACCACCAGTCACATTTATTATTTCCAATACCCTAGAAGCCAAAAATGGTCCTTTTGCAACCTTTATTTCTCTTTTATTCCTCCGAATATTTTCCATCTACTCTTGTATATGTCACTAGATTCCCATGAAATCTAAATCTGTTCAACGTAAAAAGGCAGTAGCTTCATGGCGAGACGAGCTCACATCGTATGATTGGTTCATACCCATTTTTCTTCGGTCCGCTTGGCTCGACATCTTACTGCCAGTGTCTTGAGTCGTCGCGATTCCAATCGCAACACTGCTCACTGGTGCAGTCCTGCGATTGTCGCCGCATCAGCCGTCGGCGCACTCCAAACTCAAAGTGCGCATGCGCGAACGAGCCAGCCTCTGACGGCACGAGCCGATCCATCACAGTCGCAGGCAGCAATTCCGCCTTGGACAACCCACCTTAAAGGTTAGATTTCATGGGAATCTAGCGACATATACAAGAGTAGATGGAAAATATTCGGAGGAATAAAAGAAAAATGAAGATTGGCAAAGAACAATTTTGGAAAAAATAAATGTGACCGGTGGTTACTGATTTTGTTTGTTTAGGTGATCTGTACAAGTGTAAGGAAATGCGTGACAACGTTAATGTAATATTTTCATTAATTTCATTCATACCATTGCAGTCGGTTTTGTGGCGCACGGTAAAAATTATCTTATTTCATATGAACAAAGATAAATGTTGTGGTATACCATTTAGATTCAAATGTCTCGTGTACAGTATGGATGACATCTTTGATATTTTAAAATCTTATTGTTTTCGATACTCTCTGGAAGATGGTTTGGGACGGAAACCAGTCAGAATGAAATTAATTATAACAATACAGCAAACATAAGTCCCATAAGCTTTACAAACATTTGAACATCTTTTGAAGATTGCCCGATTTTTGATGTCCTGGGATCATCCTGTTTTTTTTTTTTTTTTTTTCTTTTTTAACCAATTTAATTGATTGGACTTTGTCTATGGAATTTTTTGATGATCTATTAAGTGATTGCGTCTAACTTAACAGGCGCTAATTCTGAGAAAAGAAAAGATGCCCTGACCTATATATTACACTGTTCATTAATAATAACCTACAAATGAGCACACAGTATAATAAATGACCAATAATCTAAAACTGAAGACAGATCTAATCCACTTCATCCAGCTTTGTAAGTAATTCTCCAGAAGTATGTTCCGAAGCAAATAGTCAAATGTAGTCGTTATAATAGTCTTACATGTCATTCAATGGAAGAACACTTTATTTTGTTTTCCACTGTGTTGGCAAGACCTGTCCAAGTAATTTTTCTGTAATAGCGTCAGTTGAAAATTGAATGAACTTTATTATTCTAATAAGAAGCCACCTTTTTAAGTAAGTTATAATGATCGATTTTAGCACGTAATGGAGGGATTCTTACCATTAGAATTATGTACCTAGAAACAAATCGTAGTTCCTGGTTGATGTTTCAATCTGGAGTTCAATTTTAGAATCACGTGAAAAAGTGTGAGAAGAGACCACAACGAGCAGTTTCTGAGTGTTCATATTGTTTTTGTTGTTGTATTAGGACTTATCTTAGAAGTTACATTAAGGAAAAACAAACCTATGTTTTTAGCTATTGTAAATTTAGAGGAAGCTTTCAAATTGTGAATGTATCAGGGGTAAAATATAGCAAACGAAAGGTTATTTACAATTTGTAGATAAACGAGACACCTATTATAAGGGTCGAAGGGTGTACAAGGAAAGCTTTGGTGGGGAAGGGAGGACGACAGGCGTATAGCCTTTTGCGAATGTTATAATCTGTACACTGAGCAAGCTGTGAAGGAAAGAAAGGAGAAATTTGGAGAAGGAATTAATCTTCAGGGAGAAGAAATAAAAAAAAAACTTTGCGATTCGCTGATGACTTTGCAATTCTGCCAGAAACAATAACTGACCTGGAAGAACAAGTTAACCGAACTCAGAAGGAAGGTGTAATATACTCATCAGCAAAAGTAACAGATGTTTGTAAATCTATCGGACCAAACTGGGTGGTCATCAGTCTGTAGCTTACAAACTACTTAAACCTAGGTAAACTAACCTAAGGACAACGCACACCCCTATGCCCCAGGGAGGACTCGAACCTCCACGGCGAGCAACCGCGCCCTCCGCAGCGAGACGCTTTAGACCGCTCGGCTACTCCACCGTGGCAAAAGTAACACAAGCGTAATGGAAACAAGTGTAAGGAAAGCAGGCGATACTGAAGGAATTTGTTTAGGTAGTGAGACAGTAAAAGTAGTAGATGAGTTTTCTTATTTTGGTAGCAAAACAACGTGTGATTGCCGAAGTAAAGAAGAAATAGAATGGCCATGGAAAGAGAAGCATTTCTGAAAAAGAGAAGTATATTGGCATCTAGTATTAATTTAAATGTTACGAAAATTCCAAAAGGGAGTTAGTTTAGTGGTCACCAAATAGTAAGTAGGGCCAATAATTGATTTCCAAGCGATTGATGATAGCCGCGGTGGCCGAGGGGACTGAGGCGCGCCAGTCACGGTCTGCACGGACACTACGGTCGGGGGTTCGAATCCCCCCTCGGGCATGGATATTTGTGCCGTCCTAGTTCGTAAGTAGTTCATAAGTAGTATGTAAGTTTAGGGATTGATGACCCCGTAGTTAAGTCCTATAAGCTATACAAACATTTGAACATTTTGTTTTTATTGATGATAGAATATCTGTATGAGACTAAGAGGTAGATTCACATGTATAATAATAATTACGCTATATGATCCAACAGAGGAGACGGAGGATGAAGAGAAAGACACATTCTGAGAAATTCTCTAATAGGTTATTAGTAAAACACCAAAATACGAAGCTCATTATCGGAGACGCCAATACTAAAATAGGAAGAAACAGCGGGGACGGAAAGCTTGCATCTTGAAAGTAATGATAATGGACTGAGGCTGCAAGTGCAGCCAACCTAAAGGTTATGAGCACATACTTTCCTCGGAAGGACATTCACAACGTAACTTGGGTCACCAGATGGAATAACAACAAACCAAATGGACCGCTTTCTGGTATATCGAAGGCATAAAAACAGTGTAATGAATGTGAAAACCATAAGGGGAGCCGAGGCAGCACAGATCACTATCTGGTTGTAGCAGAGGTACGCAACAGAATAACTATTGAAAAGCCAAGAGGGGAAAAAGATTAAAGAATGTAATATTGACATAGCAAGACTGAAGGTTAACAGCAACGCTCTGGAGAGTGTCATTAACTTACAAAACAAATTTGATGCTCTTACACTAGAAGACAACCTCGACATTGGAGATCACTGGGGACTGATAAAACCAAATATGGAAGAGGCAGCACTAGAAGTGTGGGGAAAAAGGAATAGGAGGAAGAAAACTGCATGGTTTTCAGAAGAATGTGAGCAGAAAGTGAAAGAAAGAAGTGCAGCGAAGGAAAAACAGACCACAAGAGAATTACAACGACAGTAAAGAAGCATATGAAAATGTTAACAGAGAAACCAAAAATCTTCAGAGAAGGAAAAAGGAGAACATGTGGATAGGTTGATAAAAAGAGCAGAGGAGGATAGAAGTGCAGAGAATACAAGAGATTTTTACAGTTCAGTCAGGTTCTTTAAAAACGATATGTACCATGGATGTATGATATTAAAGATAAAAGTCGCAATACAGTTCTAGAAAGATACAAAGGTATGGAATTTTGGAGGGAATATTCTTAGGAGGTTCTAAATGTAGATGACGGAAGTGTAGAAACGCAGCAACGACATCAACATCAGAGTGCAGACCCCTTCCTCGAACCGCCAACATTGAAAGAGACAATATAATCTACAAAATTCTAAAAAACAACAAAGCTCCAGGGAGAGATGGCATAACAGTGGAACTGATTAAGAAGGAAGGAATAAAGCTGGCAAAACAAATAAACAAACTGGTTAGAAACATCTTGAACGAAGAAACAATGCCAGAGGAATGGGCAGAAGCTGTCATAATCCCAATTCATGAAAAGGGTGACAAACAACATCGCAGGAGTTACAGAGGCATCTCATTAATTAGAACCACCTATAAAGTGTTCTCAAAGATCCTCCACAAAAAATTAGAACCTTATTTAAAAGTGGTAGTAAATGAGAAACAAGCAGGATTTGTGAAGAATCGTTCAATTACTGATCAGATATACTGATATACTGAAAGAGGCCATATCCAAATTTTAGGAATTTAACATAACAAGGTCAGTATTATTTATTGATTAAAAAAAGCTTATGACGCGTATCCAGAGATAAGTATCGGAAGAAAATACAAGAATCTGGAAGATTATAAATCTTGTGAAAGGTACACTAAAAGGTTCAAAAGGGGTAATGAAAATGGACCGAGAATATTCCCAGGCCTTTGACATAAAACCAGGAGTCAGGCAAGGGGATGGGTTATTATCCCTCTTGTTTAATACTATAATACAGGAAGCACTGGATACAGCAAGTGAAGCAAAAGAGGGAAGTAAAATAGGAACAAAAATAAACGTACTGGTCTTTGCTGGTGATGTAGCACTAATCTCTGGAAATCTGGATTACCTTAAAATACTAGTAAAAAGGCTCTTTCAAAGACAAATGAAACTGGTTTGTAAGTAAATGAGGTTTAACAAAATTCATGATGGTAGAAAGAAATTGCAAAACAAACAGGTATGAGTCCCTGAAATTTGATAACCATACTTTTGAAGAAGTAGATGAGTTCAAATTCTGGGAGTATAATAAACAACAGAAATTATGAAAAGCAAGACATACAGACGAGAGTAAAAGCTGCATCCAGAGCATCATACTCACTCAACAAGCTACTGTTATTCAAAAATTTCCCAATAGGAACTAAAATAAGAATATATATATATAACCATAATCATACCAGTGTTGTTATATGGGGCAGAAATGTGGAGAACAGATAAACATACAGAGAGAAAGATTTTTTTAAAATAAAACCCTGTGATTGATTATTGGACCAATCTGTGAGAGAGGCGAATGGCGAAGAAGAAAGAATAGGGAGCGCAAGGTGCTATGCAATGAACCAGATGTTGTTGCGGAAGCCAAGACAAGAAGACTAAGATGGAACGGCCATGGCTGTAGAATAGAGCAGGGATCTCTACTGAAAGAAGTCTCGGGGAATAAAGCAGAAGGACGAAGACCTCTAGGCAGGCCGAAAATGAGATGGAGTGACAGGGTTGCCAAGGATCTCCAGGTACTGGGAGCAAGGGAGGAAGATGTCGAAGACAGAATACTTGACGAGGCCAAAAGCCATCTGCAGTTTGTGGAGCCAGGAGAGTAAGAGTAAGTATGTTACGAAGTCCTTTCTAAAACTTTTGTCTGGAGTGTAGAGTTATGCGGGAATGAAACGTGGACGAGAAGGAGTTCAAACAAAAAGACAATACAAGCTTTTGAAGTGTGGTACTACAGGGGAAGGTTGAAAACAATGTGGCTACATCACGTAACTAATACGTAGGTAATGAACATAACTAGGGAGGGAAGAAATTTCTGGGACAGCTTGATTAAACGAAGGGATCTATTGCTGTGACACATTCTGGGACATCAAGTAACCTTCATTTCAGCATTGGATGGAAATGTCTGGGGTAAAAATTGTATAGGTAAACAGAGAGAGCCGGCCGCGGTGGCCGAGCGGTCTGCGGCGCGCCAGTCACTTTCTGCACGGACACTACTGCCGGGAGTTCGAATCCCCCCTCGGGCATGGATATTTGTGCCGTCCTTAGTATTAGCTAGTTCATAAGTAGTTTGTAAGTTTATGCACTGATGACCCCGTAATTAAGTCCCATAAGCTCTACAAACATTTGTACATTTTTGAAACAGAGAGATGAATACAGTAAGCAGGTTCAAAAATGTATAGTTTGCTGTTCTTATTGAAAGATGAAAAGGCTGGCACAGGACAGGTTAGCGATGAGAGTTGCATCTAATGTATCTTTCAACTGAAGACAACAAAAACAACGATTTATAAGTTTGTGTTTTGCACAGACTTCGTGAATATTTTGAGTTCTACATATTTATATGCTGTATCATAAAATAACCTGGAAGGTATTGACAGTCCTTTAGTCAACATAACCTCTATTCATATTTAGTTATACATGTGACAGGAACGCAGTACTTCACCATCGTAATTCTTATTGTACATGCAAAGGAAGAAGGTCTACTGTTGCTGAACACATGATATTAACGGGAAAACTTCAGAAATTTCTTAGCAATTTTACCGGAATTGACAGTGAAATTACTGTTTTCAAAAGATGTCTTAACACGTGACTGATTGTTATTAATACTTCACTTTAAATCTCTATCACTTGCTGTTATTTGATGTGTTCTATAGTAATAATGTAACAGATATACTTTAAATATAGTTTTGACCAAAAAAATCGATTGCAATGTCTATAAATAGTTCTCGGATCTTAGGTTCTAAAAATCGTAAATTAGGTACTTAAAATAGGTCGCATCACTTACAAAAATAGGGAATAAAAATCAGAAAATAACTGACCAAAATCTGACAATATACTGTATAGAAAGATAAATAAATTAACAAAACTTCACATTATTTTATTGTCCATGTCCATAATTACAGCCACAGTAAATAACTAACACTTTCTCCAGATTTTCTGTTGAGAAACTGCGTTTGGTGTCTGTTAATAGCATTTTATATGCCGAGAATGAGCGTTCCACATAAACAGATGCCACCGGAACACATTTAAATGGCGGTATTAGGCGCAATGGGACTGCACACTCATGTTCTGTTGATTTACTTGATGTTTCTGGGTTTCTTGTGGCATTGTCTTTAGTTTGTCGCTAACTTTCATACCAACAGAAGCGGGAACCAAGTAGATTTTTTCCGTCACCAATCAATCGCAATTGCATGTAGACTGGTTCCCTTGAACGTTAAAGAGCTTTAATAATAGGTACCAAAGATGAATAATGAGATTTTATGTATGCATTGTCGTTGGAAATCGTTGGGTCCTTCAGAAGATCCTTAGCCGAAGCAGTGCTCACTGCCTCCTCCCGCAATTTAGGGACATTGTTCTTTACGTCTTCGAAATTCTCGCTGTAATGCTCCACGGCCAGTAGCCACGTTCTCCAGCGAGTATGTATGATTTCTGGCGGAAGTGGTACGTTGGGAATTTCCTCTCGGAATTACTGAATTCTTGTATATGCTTTAATAGAAACCTTTTTGATGGTTGAAACTAGCTTATTTATATGTTGAAATTCGAGATACTTCATCTCAGTTATACGATTCATGGCATGGGCAAGACATGTCGTAAGGAGCAAGCAGTAGAATATACTTTCAACAATTTAACAGCAGCAATCATTCGTCTTGAGGTTTGAAAAGCTCTTTAATCTCCGTGTTTGCTTTTAAATAAATTTGCTTTTTAGGTATGGTCCGCCCTGAGGAAACACAATTGTTTTTAGTTTCTCCCAGACATGTTTCACTGCTGTTGCAACATCATCAGTGGGATATTTATTTTATACTTTCTGTCAAATGAACGATGAAATGTTGTTACTTTTTGTACATTAAATGTAGAAACTACAGATAATTGTGAAACTAATATAAATCGTTTCTTATTTTTATAGGTATATTTGCCTCCCTTAATACCACATGTAGTTGTGTTTGTGGCTCCAAGTCTCCTGCCAGCTCCACAATATCAATGGAGCTTAATTTCCTGAAGATGGTTTAAATAAAACCGAAACTAGTCTAAAAAATAAAAAAATGCACTCTAGACTGTTGTTTATATAGATATTTGTGTTGTTGTTTATTTCTTGTTGTTTTATTATGAATTCACTTTCTGTGACGAGATTCTCTATTGTTCTGTGTGTGATATGTGTGTTAACATTGTATTTGGGTCATTTTTCCAGCTGGTTTATTTCTTGTTTGGTGAATTTATGTCAGGTTGACTAGGCGTTTGTGAAAAATGTGGTTTTGTTGTCTTGTGTTTCTATCTTTAACAGTGTTGCTATGTATCAGGAGTTTTTTGTTGTTGTTGTTTCTCCCATTTTGTTTTAATTAGTTGTTCTGTATTTTGTTTGGCTGTGTTCATTAAATCATTGAATATGTCTGAGATTTTAATATGGTTGCCTAGTTCCAGATGAATTTTGAAAAGTTCTTGTTTCTTGGTATGTATGTATTTGATTTCTTGTTGTTATACAAACAGTCGCAACAGTAAAATAAACGAAAACACAAAAATGACGTCCTATATTTTCGCAAAAAATTCCGATATTTACAAACTAACGATTCACCCCATTAACTTCACACGTTTTGGTTTGCAGATGACAAACTGTCAAAAATACACAGTGATGTTTAGTGAGTTAAAGAACTACAAACACAACTACATGTGGTATTAATGTAGACCTAGTATACCTATAAAAATAAGAAACGATTTATATTAGTTTCACAATTATCTGTAGTTTCTACACTTAATGTACAAAAAGTAACAATCATTTCATTGTTCATTTGACAGAAAGTATAAAATAAATATCCCACTGATGATGCTGCAACGCCAGTGGAACATGTCTGGGAGAAACTAAAAGCAATTGTGTTTGCTCAAGGCGGACCATACCTAAAAAGCAAATTTATTAGCGGCAATCATGTTTGCGGCTGCATCAGTGCTGATCATAATGAATTTATTTTCATCTAGACTGTCGGGGAAAAGTAATTTGTCAGCTTCATTAACAAAGTGAGCAACTGTTTCCTGAAAAGTCCATCTGAGCTCCTAGCTGCAGATCAGATCACGTGCAGAGCGAGTGTCAGGATCCAGCATTACAACAATCAAATTAGCCACGTATCTACCTTGAGTGTCAGTTGTCTCATCAACAAAATCAAATGTTCAACTGTTTGTAAAGCTTATTGGACTTAACTGCGGGGTTATCAGTCCCTAAACTTACAAACTATTTATGAACTGCCTCCCGCATCGTAGCATAGCGCCTTAATACGCCCGGTCGCTCCACCGCGGCGCTCATCAACAAATATCCGCATGCATGAATCGTCTATATCTTTCCTTATCCTGCGCAATGTATTTGTGTATAAAGTATCTAAATAGGTTTTTCTCAGTCTAGATTCAGATGGAATGCTGCGGCGACAGTATTTCCCTAGAACACATGAACTGTCTATTTTCAGCTGCATGTTTGCGGTAACAGTGCTTTGACACAGTTCAATTTCAAATTCGTTTTGTTTGCTGCATTTGGTTTAGTTGCAAACGTTTTTTTTTTTTTTTTTTTTTTTTTTTTTTTTTTTTTTTTTTTTTTTTTTTTTTTAATTTACTTAGGTGTGTGATCCCTGCAACACACTGACTCAAATGCGACCTCTGTTCAGAACGTATCTAAAAACAAAAAGAAATGAGATATACTTTGTGGAAGAATTTATGTACTAGATCTATTTAACAAAATTAACTTACATAAAAGGCTTAGGAACAATATTTTTGGCATTATTTATTCAATGTTAACTCGAGCAAACAGTGGCATCACTGTTCTCTGAATAGGCGTAGCAGACAAAAGGTTAACATTTTACTTACGTCTATGTTGCAAACATTGCTGTAATAACTCTTCCTTTGGTAGAGAAATCAGGAAATTCTCGTAGCCACTGAAGAATCAGAGACGATATGGAGCTGACTACTTATGCCATGCTTGACTTTCCACAAATACACTGTCGCTGTGAAGTAGTTCGCTATATCGAAGTATCACGCTGACCAACTGAATGTAGACAGAGCAGATATTTTAAATAGGCTGCGCCAGATCACAAGGCTCCACCATGCCCTGCCCGTCCATTTGACCGTTTACAGAGAACAACACTCTATAGAACAGGGCGGGCTGGAATAGCCTGGCGCATAGATCAAAGATAACATAGACTGCGCGTATCCCTATCTCTGCTGTGTTGTGGTTTGAAACCAACATCTAAAATTTCCCCGAGTCACATGACTGAGTTTTCGTCAGTATGAGCAACAATTTTCCTCATTTACAGGTGAAATCAAGCGCTGATTTTGACAATAAAACGACTTCTCGTATCAGTCAAGGGAACGTAATTTCTCCATATTACTAATACTAATGGGTGATTAACGTTTTTACATGTGACCAGGTGAAAAGTATTGTTGCGTATGTTTACAACCAACGGAATTAAATATCATCAGCGTTTGCGTTGCACTGTGAATACTTTACTTTTTGCAACGTATGAATGTAATTATTGATGGGAAGATTATTGAAACTGCTCGTGACCGACTATGTATGTCTGAAGGTGATTTCTGGTGCAAATCCGCTTTCAATAACGTTATAAAAAGCTAAAAATATATACAGACTATTCATTATACCTACAAAACCACTTGTCGTGTGCATCGTTGAAGTTTCCTCAGCACATTATTATTTAATATAAGCAGTAGCCTATTTTACGTTTTGACATCACAGTCTGTATCAAATAACTTAAAATATAAACGGTTGTATTGGGTTTAAATCGGGACATTATGGATGCAAACAGATTTCAGTTCTTATAAAAGCACAACAAAACGTTTCACATGTCTTGTTGCGGAATCGTAAGAAAATTCATGTTGCTTGTCAAACTGTTGGTCTTCTAGTCCTGGGTCAACTACAAACTAAAAAACAGTACGACGAAAACCATCTTTCACTGAAAATCTGCAGTTCTATTGCTTGTAAAAGAACTGTCAACACGTTTCGACCAAACACCTGTAAAAGCTGTAGCCATCACATTAAAATTTAAAATTGCGGAGAACTAACGCCAGCTGTACTACCAAAGGTGTGATAAGAACGCGGTAAGATGTTTTATTGTTAAAATCTACGATTAATTTTCTACTACAAGAAGTGCGAAATGCTACTCTCGGCTGCTTTTTCACATTTCTCGTAATGATGAAATCGGTTTCCTGCTCCAAGTCACGTGACTTAGATGTTGGTTTCAGTATAATAACGTCACGCGTGGTCTATGTTATCTTAGGTCTGTGGCCTGGCGTATGCTGTCGTCGTCTGACTCAAGATTAGCGTTCACGCGTGCAAACGAACCAGTTATCAATTGCTGTTTTCTAAGTAGACAGGAAGACCACAAGAATAGTTTTAGTCATATATATTATGACTGGATTTTTAAAAATTAGCTACAGTCAGGTTCTAATATGAAATTCTGTACTTTTAGGATTTTTAAAGATGAGATACAATCTGATTATAACACAAAATTACGTATTTTAGGTACTATAAAAGTAGCTGAGAAGGCCACTAGAGAATGTTAGTCATTAATTTTTTTATTTAATTCAATTTCTAAAATTTAGGTACAATCAAGTAGTAACCTGAAATTACGTATTTTTAGGTGCCATAAAACTAGATTTTTTAAAATCTTAAATTGGTGTAAGTCATGTATGTACAACTTTTATTGCCTTTATTTAATGAGGAACAAAATAGGTTTTTGCATAAAATCCGAGGTCTATTAATAAATTTCTTTATAATGTTACATTCCATACGATATCATACCTACGAAAATATCTGCAGAATTATTATTTATAACTCTATAAAAACAGCAGTTCAAATAATTGGTTTCACAATTTTAAGAAAATGGAGTAATGAAATGTATTAAGCTACTATCACAGGACTGTTTACATTGCTGGGTTACTGGAACCCATACGCGAATGTATGAAAAATATTTCTCACGCTATGTAATGTGAACAATAGCTGCTGTAGTCGCGTACCACAGATACTGAATTATACGTTCGTTATTGTTAGAATCTATGGAAGAGATTCAGGAAAATATATCCTCAATCAAGCAGCTGAACGAAGGAAACTTTATAAACACAAACAAAAATTTATGAATCGAGCACGAAGAATAAATTTTAATTTAAAACAGTCAGGCAAATCTCGTTTTGGATGCAATGTAATTGTTTTAAAGTTATAATGAAATACTGCTTCGTGCAGAAATTATGGATGATACGAATATTTTAGAATTAATCTGTGAGCTTACAGTCACAAAAGCCCGACACTCCAATTCTCCGAGGCATTACGGCGGGAGGAGACATTAGAGACAATTGGGGCGGCGCTCACCTGTTAACGAGCTCGTTATAGCGGCCGCGCAAATCTATACCAAGATCGTCTTCACAGTGGAAATTCACTGTTGGTCGCGATTTCATTAAGCCTGTCGGCCTATAAATGGTAACTTAATACGTTATAAGTCACCATAATTGCTGCAATACGTAACATAAACTTCGTCTTGCTGATCCAACACAACAGGCCTACCACCTAATCTCCCATAGTGATTTCTATCAGGTTGTAAATGAGGACTTAGTAAAATGCTGAGCCTAATTTAGATTTGGAGAAGGCTTTTGACAATGTTGATTGGAATAAACTCTTTCAAGTTCTGAAGCAAGCAAGAGTAAAATATAGGGAGCGTAAGGTTATTTACAACTTGTACAAAGACCAGACAGCGGTTGTCAGAGTTGAAGGGCATGGAAGGGATGCAGTGGTTGGAAAGGGAGTAAGACAGGGTTGTAGTCTTTCTCCATTGTTATTCAATTTGTACATTGAGCAAGCTATAAAGGAAAGCAAGGAGAAATTTGGAGAAGGAATTAAAGTTCAGGGTGAGGAATTAAAAACGTTGCGTTTTGCCGACGACGTAGTAATGCTGTCAGATACAGCAAAGGACCTGGAAGAGCAATTGAACGGAATGGACAGTGTGCTGAAAGGTGCATATAAGATGAACATTAACAAGAGCAAAACTAGGATAATGGAGTGCAGTCTAAGAAAATCAGGTGATGCTGAGGAATTAGATTAGGTAACGAAGCAATAAAGGAGGTAGATGAGTTTTGTTACTTTGGCAGTAAAATAACAAATGATGGTCGCAGTACAGAGGATATAGAATGCAGAATGGCAATGGGTAGAAAAGAGTTCTTGAAAAAGAGAAATTTGTTGACATCGAATATTGATTTAAACCTAAGGAAGTCCTTTCTGAAGGCATTTGTATGGAGTGTTGCCTTGTATGGGAGTGAGACATGTACGATAAACAGTGCGGACAGTAAGAGGATTGAGGCTTTTGAAATATGGTGCTACAGAAGAATGCTGAAGATTAGGTGGGGCCGGCCGCGGTGGCCGAGGGGATTGAGGCGCTCCAGTCACGGTCCGCACGGCCACTACGGTCGGGGGTTCCAATCCCCCCTCGGGCATGGATATTTTTGCCGTCCTTAGTTGTAAGTGGTTCATAAGTAGTTTGTAAGTTTAGAGACTGATGACCCCGTAGTTAAGTCCCATAGACTGTACAAACATTTGAACGCCGGCCGCGGTGGCCGAGGTGACTGACGCGCTCCAGTCACGGTCAGCACGGTCACTACGGTCGGGGGTTCGAATCCCCCCTCGGGCATGGATATTTGTGCCGTTCTAGTTTGTAAGTAGTTCATAAGTAGTTTGTAAGTTTAGGGACTGATAACCCCGTAGTTAAGTCCCATAAGCTTAACAAACATTTGAACATTTTTTTTTGAAACATTTGAACATTTTTTTGATAAGGTGGGTGGATCGCGTAACTAATGAGGTACTGAACAGAATTGGTGAGAAAAGAAATTTCTGGCATACCTTGACTAAAAGAAGAGATAGATTGCTAGGACACATTCATAGACATCAAGGAATTGTGAATTTAGCGTTGGAGGGAAATGTGTGGGGTAAAAATCGCAGAGGAAGACCAAGAGATGGATACAGTAAGCAGATTCAGACAGATGTAGGTTGCCGTTCGTATGTGGAGATGAAGAGGCTTGCTCAGGATAGGGTTTTGTGGAGAGCTGCATCAAACCAGTCTTCGGACTGAAGTTCACAACAACAACAACAATTTCATGAGTTGTCAATTCAAATTTCCAAGTGTTCGCATAAAGAAGTGACAACAGATATTTCACTTTTACTTTTGTGAAGAGCGTGTGGAGACTGAAATAACTTCTTCTTCTTCCGCTTCGGTGGTTCCCTCTGTGACTTGGCCATTTTAGACTTCCACGGACATATTTTATTGCCGTCTTCCCGTCATAGACTTCTGAGCTACAGTGTTTCTGTCTTTATTTTACTCATGTGATCACCGGTCTATCTCTCCTTCCTGGTGACTTCTTTAAGTGCTAATATTTTGGCATTCCTTGTTGCGACGGATCTGTCCATTTCATCTGCTGTTTGCTAACTAATGCTGCTAACTAACTTATACAAGAAATGTAATCAAATGTGCTGTTTGTTATGGTCTTTAGTCCGGAGACTGGTTTGATGCAGCTCTCCACCCTACTCTATCCTGACCAAACCTTTTCATCTCCTCATAAGAACGACAACCCACATCTACTTGAATCTGCTTACTATATGCGTCTCTTGGTCTCCCTCTGCGATTTTTACCCCACACACTTCCCTCCAATGCTAAATTTACGATTCCTCGATGTCTAAGAATGTGTCCTACCAAGGGATCCCTTCTTTTAGTCAGGGTATGCCAAAGATTCCTTTTCTCACCAATTCTATTCAGTACCTCTTCATTAGTTATGCGATCTACCCACCTAATCTTCAGCATTCTTCTGTAGCACCACATTTCAAAAGCCTCTATTCTCTTTCTGTCTGCACTGCTTATAGTCCATGTTTCACTCCCGTACAAGGCAACACTCCACACAAATGCCTTCAGAAAAGACTTCCTTACACTTAAATTAATATTCGATGTTAGCAAATTTCTCTTTTTCAAAAATGCTTTCCTTCCCATTGCCATTCTGCATTTTATATCCTCTGTACTTCGACCATCGCATGTTATTTTACTACCCAAGCAACAAAACTCATCTACCACCTTCACTGTTTCGTTACCTAACATAATTCCTTCAGCATCGCCTGAAATCCTAAGACCGCATTCCATTATTTTTGTTTTGCTCTTGTTAATGTTCATTTTGTACGCTCTCTTCAGCACACTGTCCATCCCATTGAACTGCTCTTCCAGGTCCTTTGCTGTCTCTGACAGAATTGCAATGTCATCAGCAAAACGCAATGTTTTTATTTCTTCCCCCTGAACTTTAATCCCCATTCCAAATTTTTCCTTGCTTTCCTTCACCGCCTGCTCGATGTACAAATTGAATAATATCGGAGAAAGGCTACAACCCTGCCTTACTCCCTTCCCAACTGATGCTTCCCTTTCGTGCCCTTAGAGTCTAATAACTGCGGTCTGGCTTTTGTACAAGTTGTAAATAACTCTCCTTTCCCTGTATTTTACCCCTGCTGACTTCAGAATTTGAAAGAGTGTATTCCAGTCAACATTGTCAAACGCTTTCTCCAAATCTACAGAAGCTAAAAATGTAGGTTTGCCTTTCCTTAATCTATCTTCTAAGATAAGACGTAAAGTGAGTATTGCCTCCCGGGTTCCTACGTTCCTCCTGAATCCAAACTGATCTTCCCCGAGGTCAGCTTCTACCAGCTTTTCCATTCTCCTGTAGATAATTCGTGTTAAAATTTTGCAACCATGAATTATCAAACTGATGGTTCTGTAATTTTCACACCTGTCTGCGCCTGATTTCTTTGGAATGGGAATTATAACATTTTTCTTAAAGTCTGAGGGTACTTCGCCTATCTTATACATCCTACACACCAGTTCAAATAGTCTTGTCATGGCTGGCTCTCCCAGAGACTTTAGTAGCTCCGAGGGTATGTCATCTACTCCTGGGGCCTTGTGCCGACCTAGGTCTTTCAGGGCTCTGTCAAATTCATCTCTCAGTATAGTATCTCCTATTTCATCTTGATCTACTTCCTCCTCTCTTCCTACAACATCGTCTCTAAGTTCATTTCCTTTCTAGAGCCCCTCTATGTACTCTTTCCACCTTTCAGCTTTCCCTTCTTTGCTGAGAACTGGTTTTCCATCTGAGTTCTTGATATTCATAGATTTGCTTCTCTTGTTCCCAAATGTCTCTTTTATTTTCCTGTAGGCGGTATCTACTTTTACCCTTCTTATACATTCTTCTACAGATTTGCATTTGGCTTCTAGCCACTCCTGCTTAGCCATTTTGCACTTCCTGTCAATCTCATTTCTTAGTCGTCTGTATTCCATTTTGCCTGTTTCATTTACTGCATTTTTATATCTTCTCCTATCATCAATTACATTTAGTATTTCCTGTGATATCCAAGGATTTTTTGTAGGTCTTGTCTTTCTACCTACATTGTTCTCTGCTGTCTTCACTATTTCATCTCTCAATGCTACCCATTCCTCCTCTACTGTTTTATTTCCCCCTGTTTCTGTCAATTGTTGCCTAAATCTCATTCTGAAATTCTCCAGAACTTCACTTTCCCTCAATTTATCTAAGTCCCATCTCCTTATTTTCCTACCTTTCTGCAGTTTTTTCAGTTTCAGCCTACAGTTCATGACTAACAAGTTATGGTCAGAGTCTATATCTGCCCCTGGGTATGTTTTACAGTTTAAAACCTGGTTCCGGAATCTATGTCTTACCATTATAAAATCTATCTGATACCTTCCGGTGTCTCCTAGTCTCTTCCACGTACACAACCTTCTTTTGTGATTCTTAAACCACGTGTTTGTTACGATTAAATCATGTTCCGTGCAAAATTCTACTTGGCGACTTCATCTTTCATTTCTTCTGCCCAGTCCATATTCACCTACTATTTTTCCTTCTCTTCCTTTTCCTACTACCGAATTCCAGTTTCCCATTCCCCGACCGTAGTGGCCGTGCAGACCGTGACTGGAGCCCCTCAGTCCCCTCGGCCACCGCGGACGGCTACGTTACCGGTGGTATACCAATATCCTAATGGGTTCATGATTATTAACATCTTATTTCCAGTGCTCTACCAAGTTTCTCTGGCCTTTTCCACTATTCTTTGCCTCCCACGGCCGTCGATCATGACAAATTCCGAACACATGCTTTCAGTGCATTTTACTCGTCTGTTAGTCACAAGGTTTATCATACTACCTGAACAATCCACTAGGAGAGTTCAAAGAGCGCCGACATCTAGTGATCGGACTTCAAAGCTGTTTTTACCGATGGCAGTTCCGCTCGGTTTCTAAACAATGCGCAACCGTCCGTCTTTTCCTGTCAAATGCGAGCCTACGTGGCAACGACTGTGATTCAGAGTATAACAAAAGCACCGCGTCCGCTTTGGAAGTATACCGGCTGGCTCTTTTTCTTTTTTTGGCGGGGTGGGGGCGTCTGTACCATCTAACTGTACATGTTCGTACAACAGAAATATAGGGTTATTCAAAAAGAGTGAACAGTTTTAAAACATTTATTTCTTTCAATTTACAACATTATTGGATAGAGAAAAGTTTAAAATTTAATTTTAGTAATTATGGTATGTATTCACTATGTGTGTTACACGAGAAATGTTAAAACGGTGGTTCATTTCTTGCCACACGCGAATCAACTGGTCTCTAGATATCGAATTCACAGCTTCAACAATTCGATGTCGCAGACCGTCAAGAGTGTCAGGCATACTAGGGATAAAAACACGGCATTTTACGTAACCTCATGGATAAAAATCACACAGAGTGAGATTTGGAGATCTGGAGGCCACCGGAGATAAAGCTGATCTTCTGCTCGTCCTCATCCAATCCCAGGTCCTGAAATGGTATTATTCAAGTAACGTCGAACGTGTTTAGAGAAATGAGGTGGGGCACCATTTTGCATCAAGATGAAGTCATCTGAATTATCTTCAAGTCGGGGAAATAACCAGTTTTGAAGAATGTGTTGATAGGTTATAATTGTCACAGTTTTCTCCATGATGAAGAAAGTCCCATAAACTTTTTTTACAGATATCGCAAAGAAGACGTTCATCTTTGGTGGATCTCTTTCATATTGAATACCTGCCGTAAGATTTTCAGTTGCCCAAATTCTAATGTTACTGCGATTAACTTAACCAGAGAGATGTAAAGTGGATTAATCGGAAAAAAATGAATCGTTTAGCAACATTGTGTTCTTCCACTTCATCTAACATGCTAATGCACAATTTGTACATTTTGTTGTGATCGTTAGGATACAATACTTGCAATAACTGCTGTTTGTATAGCTTCATGTACAGACGATGTTTTAGAACTCGCCATACAGTTGACTGATGAATGATAAGTTCTTTGCTTGCTTGTGATGTGCATTTCTTAGAGCTCCTTTCGTAAAGTATACGAATACACTCGACATTCTTGTGCGATGTGCGTGGACATCCCGTGCTTTTCCCTTTTCAGATGCAATCATCCACGAATTTTCGACGCCACTTATAAATTTGCTTGTGACGCGGCGACTGTTAATTAAATTGACGGCGAAATGCTCGCTAAACTGGAACAGTGGACTCTAGTTTTGCCAATTTCAGCACACAAAATGACTTCTCCCGTGTGTCGCCGCCATTTCACAACAGACAAACAACAACAAACAACAGCGCCAATGCGGCCGTGAATGGAACTTACGTGTTTCTACATTTTTCCTAAATCGAAACTGATCTTCCCAGAGGTTGGATTCTGTCAGTTTTTCCATTCGCCTGTAAATGATTCGTGTTAGTATTTGTTACTAACTATGGCTTATTAAACTGATAGTTCTCTAATTTCCACACTTGTCTGCACTGGCTTTCTTTGGAATTGGAATTATTATATTCTTGTTGAAGTCAGAGGGTATTTCGCATGACCCATATATTTTTACACAATGTAGAAGAGTTTCCTCATGACTGGCTCTCCCAGCGATGCACACAGTACGGAAGAAATATCGTCTACTTCAGGGGCCTTGTTTCGACTCACAACTATTCGTTTTTTTCTCATATTCTTCACGCAGTGTTGTATCTCCTATCTCGTCTTCATATACTTCCTCTTCCATATGTACAATACTGATTTCAAGTTCATTTCCATTGTATAGGCCCTCTGTAATTCCGTCCACCTTTCAGCTTTCCCTTCTTTTTTCAGTACTGGATATCCATATGAGCTCTTGATATTCATGCTGCTGCTCTCCTTGTCTCCAAATGTCTCTTTTATTTTAATGTACGCGGTATCTCTCTTTACCCTAGTTACACATTCTGATACGGTCTTGCATTTCTCCTCAAGCCACTCGTGCCTGGCCAGTCGGTGCTTCCTGTCAACCTCATTTTTCACCAGCTCGTACCCCGTTTTTCCTACATTACTTACTGCATCCACCCTCATGAACTACTAACATTGCCGATGTGGGATGGCTTATGTGCCTCAACGATACAGATAGCCGTACTGTAGGTGCAACCACAGCCCAGGGGTATCTGTGGAGAAACCAGACAAACGTGTGGTTCCTGAAGAGGTGCAGCAGCCTTTACAGTATTTACAGGGGTAACAGTCTGGATGATTGACTGAGTAACAACAGCTAACATGGCTTTGTCATGCAGTTACTGCGAACGGCTGAAAGCAAGGAGAAACTACAGTCGTTAATGGAACTTCCTGGCTGATTAAAATTATGTGCCGGAACCGGGACTCGAACCTTGGACCTTTGCCTTTCGCGGGCAAGCGCTCAACCACTGAGCTATCCCGACACGACTCACCTTGCCGCCCCACAACTTCAATTCTGCCAGTACCTCGCCTCCCACTTTCCAAATTTCACAGAAGTTCTCCTTCGACACTTGCAAGACTAGTACTCCTGGAAGAAAGGATATGGTGGAGACATGGCTTAAATGTTCAAATGTTAAAATGTTTGTATAGTCTATGGGACTTAACTATGGGGTCATCAGTTCCTAAACTTATGAACTAACTAAGACTATGGACGGCACAAATATCCATGCCCGAGGGAGGATTCGAACCCCCGACCGTAGTGGCCGTGCAGACCGTGACTGGAGCGCCTCAGTCCCCTCGGCCACCGCGGCCGGCGACATGGCTTAGCCACAGACTAAGAGAAGTTGGGAAAGTAGGAGGCTAGGTACTGGCAGAATTGAAGTTGTGGGGCGGCACCGTGAGTCGTGACGAGATAGCTTAGTGGTGAGCGCTTGACCGCGAAAGGCAAAGGTCTCAGGTTCGAGTCCCGGTCCCGGCACACAATTGTAATCTGCCAGGAAGTTTCATATTAGCACACACTCCGCTGCAGAGTCAAAGCTTCATTCTGCAGTCGTTAATTTTCCCGAGGACATGCAGCTCTACTGTATGAATATATTATGATGGTATCCTCTCGGGTACAAAAATTCCGGAGGTGAAATAGTTTCCCATTCGGATCTCCGGGTGGCTTAAGAGGCTGACAAAGGTAGAAAATGAAGGAGATGGAATCTGGACTAATTGAAGGAACCGGAGGTGGTTGAGAGTTTTAGAGGGAGAATTAGACAAGGATTGGCTGAAACGGGGGAAAGTAATTCAGTAGAAAAAGAATGGGTAGCTTTGAGAGATAGAGTACTGAAGGCCGCAGAGGATTATATAGGAAGAAGGACAAGGCCTAATAGAAATGACACGAGAGATACTGAACTTAACTGATGAAAGGAGAAAATATAAAAATGCATCAAGTGAAGCAGGCAGAAAGGAGTTTAGACGTCTGAAAAATGAGGTTGACAGGAAATACAGATTGGTTAAGCGGGAGTGACTTGAAGAGAAATGCAAGACAGTACATGAATGTATAACTAAGGAAAAGATAGATACCGCCTACAGGTAAATAAAAGAGACATTTGAAGACAAGAAAAGCAGCGGTATGAATATCAATAACTCAGATGGAGAACCAGTACTAAGCAAAGAAGGGAAAGCTGAAAGATGGAAGGAATATGTAGAAGGCCTGTACAAAGGATATAAACTTGAAGGCAGTATTCTAGAAAAGGAAGACGAAGTAGTTGAAGGTGAGATAGGAGATACTATTCTCCGAGAAGAATTTGACAGAGCACTAAAAGATATGAGTAGAAACAATGCCGCTGGAGTAGATGATGTTCCGTCTGAAATGCTATTATCGTTAGGAGAGCCAATTATGAACACATTGTTCCATCTGATTTGCAAGATATATGAGGGGGGAAAAATACCCTCAGACTTCAAGAAGAATATAGTGATTCCAATTCCTAAGAAAGCTAGTGCACACAAATGGGAAAATTACAGAACTCTCAGTATAACTCATGGCTGCAAAATACTAACACTTATTTTTTACAGTCTAATGGAAAAACTGGTGGAATACGACGTTGGGGAAGATCAATTTGGATTTAGGATAAATGTATTAACACGCGAGACAATACTCACTTTACGACTTATCTTAGAAGATAGATTAAAGAAAGGGAAACCTACGTTTTTAGCATTTGTAGGTCTGGAAAAAGCTTTTGATAATATTGACTGGAATTCACTTTCTCAGATTCTGAATGTAGCAGAGGTAAAATATAGGGAGAGAAGAGTTATATTAAACTTTTACAAAAGCCAGACATCTATTATTAGAGTCGAAGGTCATGAAAGGGTCGCAGTGGTTGGGAAGGGAGTAAGACAGGGTTGTAGCCTTTCCCCAATGTTGTTCAATCTATACATTGATCTAGCTCTGAAAGAATGCAAGGAGAAGTTTGGAGAGGGAATTATAGTTCACGGAGAGGGAGTAAAAACATTGCGGTTTGCTGGTGACATAGTAATTGTCAGAGACAGCAAAAGACCTGGAAGAGCAATTAAACGGAATGGACAGTGTCTTGAAAGGAAGGTGTAAGTTGAACATTAACAAGAGTAAAACGAGGGCAATGGAATGTAGTGTCAGAAAATCAGGCGATGCCGAAGGAATTAGATTAGGTAATGACACAATAAAAGTAGTGGATGAGTTTTGTTATTTGGGTAGCAAGATAACTTCTGATGGCCGAAGTAAAGTAGACATAAAATGCAGAATGGCTATGGAAAGAAAGCGTTTCGGAAGAAGCGAAATTTATTAACATCCAATATTAGTTAAAATGTTAGGAAGTCCTTTGAAGGCATTTGTTGTGTAGCATTATATGGGAGTGAAACGCGAACAATAAGGAGCTGATAGAAGCTTTCGAAATGTGGTGCTGTTGACGAATGATAAAGAATAGATCGATATATCCTGTAACTAATGAGGAGGTGCTCAACAGAATTGGGGAGACAAGGAGTTTCTAGCACATCTTGCACCAAGAAAAGGGATAGGTTGGTAGGACACATTCTGAGACACTAAGGAATCGTCAATTTAGCATAAGAAGGAAGTGTGTAAGGTAAAAATCGTAGAGGGAGACCGAGGGCCAAATACAGATTCAAAGGGATGTAGGATGCTGTTCGTATACTCAGATGAAGAGACTTGCACAGGACAGGGCAGCGTGGAGAGCTGCATCAAACCAGTCTGCGGACTGAAGACCACAACAACAACACTTGCTGCATTTTTATATTTTGCCCTGTCATCAATTAAGTTCATGATCTCCGGTGTTATCCAATCATTTCTATTAGCGAAATCGATATATTGAAACATTTCGACCGTTTCGGGAGGTCTGAACGTTCAGGTACTGAGAAGTTCTATCTGAAAATGCTCCTTAATTTTGACAGAAAAATTATTGCGGGAACAAACACTACATGCCATACTCTATTATTTGCGGAAGTAATAGCGGTTCAAGAATCTTGGATTCTTTGTGCACGATCCTGAGCCATTTCGCCTATTGCAGAAATATGGTGTCGATTACTGCCAAAACTTCTGTTATTTTCGATTTGAACAAGAAATATGACATAGCTTTTGATGGTAATCTGTTTACTGGTATCCAAGGGTTTGTAATCGTGAATAAGAAATATGTCATAGCTTTTAATGGTAATCTTTTTACTGGTATCCAAGGGTTTGTAATGGTAAATGATCAACTTACCGAAACAATAATCTGCCTGGGTGTCCTACTGCGGAGCCCTATTTGTATACTACTGTTCGTATAATTTTTGGGATTCCTAATTCGGTAAATCGCTACAGTGCTACGCCACTAAACGATAATAAGAATGAAATTATCGTGCAACATAGGTGGACGGTATAACTGTATTAATTCGTAATTGAGATGAAATTTCCTTCCTCAAGGTATTCTTTGATGCTTTTTGCCATATCTGTAGAGCCCGCATCAATTACTGCAACTGTGGTTTGTTAAATTTACGAGCTGCAATAGCCCGTGTTCGTAAAGTAAAGTAACGTTGTATGGCATGAATCGCTGGGAGACTCCGAAGGGCAGGTTCAGCCGCATAGTTGGTAAGGTTTTACCTACGCTTGGCGCCGCAGGCACATTTCCTTCGCGTAGTGTGAGAACTCTGCTGAAGTGTCTATATGTGGGTAAATGTAATGGGTGCGTGTGTAGTGTTCCAGATGATGGGAGAAGGGAGAGAGTCAAACCCGGTGCTGGCACATAGCTTACTCCGCCCGAAAAGATTAACGCAAGGCGAAAATCGTCAATGCAGACTGTTATCCAGCCAAGCAACGGCCACGCCCGACGGTGCTTAACTTCTCTGGTCAGGCGCGAAGCGGTCTGTCTACCGGTGCACGGCCGTTGATGCTCGTGTTGGTACGTCTTCATGATTCGTTACGTTTTATTATCCTTTGTTGCCAGATGAAAATGACTGCGCGTAATTGGACGTCGGTTATGGATAAAATACAAGGACAGAGTCTCTACTAGAGTCTGAGTTTAGATACATGCGTTTACTGTAAAGCTTATTTTATGGCGTAAACTGTCACTATAGCCCGATAACTGAAGTAAATGGTTGTTTTCTATAGAAACATCACATTTTTTTTTTAGTACGGTAAGATGTGATGGCGACGCCGGGTCACCTTCGTGGGTTGATCTGATAGGTACGTAAAGGCGTCGGCATTAATTATTGAACGCACTACTTTAACATGTACTCATATTACGCATTCAATCATATCCTATCTATTTACCTGTCTCCTGCCAGTTACTTTAACCCCCATCCACGTTTGATGTTGGTGGATGAACTCCAAATTGCAAAATATGAGTGTAAGGGACTCTTACGTTGCTGTATGTTATTTGGGGACCGATGTCGTTTCAAAGACATATTTCACTATCTGCTTCACTAACTGCTAACCATAGAATCATCAGAAAACAGCCGCAGATTGCAACTCACTCTGCCCGTCAGATCGGTTATGTAGATAGAAAATAATAACGAACCTATCTCACTTTCCTGAGGCATTCCTAACGATACGCAAGTCTCTAATGAACACTTGCCATCGAGGACAACGTACTGAGTTCTACTACTTATGTAGTCTTCGAACCACTTACATATTTGGGTACCTATTCCATATGGTCGTACGTTCGTTAGAAGTCTGCAATGCGGCACCATGTTAAACACCTTTAGAAAATCGGGAAATATGCAGTGTGGCTGTTGCCCTTCATCCATAATTCGCAAGATGTTGTTAGAGAAAGGGAAAGCTGTGTTTCGCACTATCGATGCTTGCTAAAGCCGTGCTGATACATAGACAGAAGCTTTCCGTCTCAAGTTACTATATTAGAACTGGGAGTATGGTCAAGAATTATACAGCTAACTGATGTTAATGACAATGGTCTGTAACTATGTGGACCCATTCTTTTGCCTTTCTTATACACGGGAGTTATCTGCACCTTTTTCCAATCGCTTGGAATTTTGAGCTGGATTAATGGTTCGTGATAAATGCAAGCTGAGTAAGAGGCAATGCAAGTACTGTTTGTAAAACCGAATTGATACCCCATCTGGATGTGGCGACTTGTTTTTTATCAACTCTCTCAGCTGTTCTTCTACACCGGCTATGCCTATTACTGTCCTACATTTGTGAGTTACTGTAATGCGCGTGATTGCTCGCTGTCGGAGGTTCGAGTCCTCCCTGGGGCATGTGTGTGTATGTGTGTGTGTGTGTGTGTGTGTGTGTGTGTGTGTGTGTGTGTGTGTGTGTGTGTTTGTGTGTGTGTGTCCTTAGGTTAGTTTACCTTAGTTTAAGTAGTTTGTAAGCTACGGACTGATGACCACGCAGTTTGGTCCGATAGATTTACAAACATTTGAACATTTGATTTTGAGTTACTGTAATCACCAAATGAAAGTGTGTCCTCCTCGTGGATAATTTCTTAAATGTTAAATTTAAGACTTTGGCCTTCATTTTGCTGTCTTTTATCACTATTCTAGAATTATGAACGTGTGAATGGATAGAGATCATTGATCCGCTTACCGATTTTACATGGGAAAAGAAGTTTTTCTAGTTTTCGGCAAGATCCTTTGCTAAGGTATGTCGATGGCAGTTATTGATTGCTTCGCACTTTTATCTTTTCATAGACGCACGTTAGTAGTAACGTTTGCTTATCTGATTTGTTCAAATGTTTGTAAAGATTGTGGGATTTAACTTCGGGATCATCAGTTCCTAAACTTACAAACTACTTACGAACAAACTTATAGTATAGACAACACAAACGTCCATGTCCAAGGGAGGATTCGAACCTCTGACGCGGGAGGTACTTGATTTGCTTAACATTTTGAACCTAGAGTGCAATTGCCTTTCCTTACTCAGAATTTTTCTAATATTATTATTAAACCACGTTGGGTCTTTCCCATCCTTAATCCACTTTGTCGGCAAATAATTCTCCAGCGTTTTATTTACAATGCATCTTAATTTTTGTATTTCTCTATGTGTACCGTGCCGAAATAAACGATGTCAATTTATACCTTAAGAGGAACTCTTAACAATTACTTCTTTTCTCTTTTACTCGCCATTGTAGTCTAGTGGACAACGTGCTGGGTTAGTACACAGAGGCCCCTGGCCGCGCGGGAGTAGCTGAGCGGTCTGGAACGCCACATTGCGGATCGCGCAGCCTCCCGCGTCGGAGGTTCGAATCCTCCCTCGGGCATAGATGTTTACGTTGTCCTTAGTGTTAGCTAGTTGATAAGTAGTTTGTAAGTTTAGGGACTGATGACCCCGCAGTTAAGTCCCATAAGCTTAACAAACATTTGAACATTTGAGAGGCCCCTGGTTCGATTCCCGGTCTGGTCGGAGATTTTCTCCGTTCTGGGATTGGGTTTTGTATCGTCCTCATTATCATTTCATCATAATTAACAAGCATGTCGTCGAAGTGGCATCAGCTAGTAACACTTGCACCAGGCAGGCTGAAGGCGACCCCAGTTGGGGTCTAACTACCATAAATACCACACAATCATCATCGTCTGCTCTTTCTAGCTCAAATACTCTCCTAGCCTTCTTGAAGAATTTAATAACCTTGGTGACTACGGTCGCTACGGCGACATCATGATCACTAGCAACTGTCTCTACAGTTAAGTCACTGACAAGGTCTGGCCTGTTTGTCCGTGTAATGTGTAAAATATTTCCAGTGAGTGTGGGATGATGATTTAGCTACTCAAAGCAGTGTTCGGAAAACGTGTTCAACAGTAGTTCACAAGACTGATTGTCTGTATCTCCTGTAGTGAAATTCCATAAACGTTACAGTCTATATACGGAAGGTTAAAGTCGTCCCAAACAAACAAGGCATGATCTGGATATCTTAGCGCTACAGACGAATTCTAAAAAATAGGTGGGTATATCGCGTAACTAATGTGACGATTGTAAACAGAATTGGGAAAAAGAATTTTTTGATGGTACACATTCTGAGACATCAAGGAATCTTCAATGTAACGTTCGGTGGATGTGTGTTGAGTCAAAATCGCAGAGGTAGACTGAGAGAGATGACTACAGTAAGCAGGTACAAAATGATGTAGGTTGCGGTTCTTATTCAGAGATGAAGAGGTTTGCATCTGATAGGATAACGTAGAGAGCTGCATTGTGAAACAAATATTTCTTATATAATAAAAACCTGTATGCATCGTTGTAGCGTACATTGAATTTTAGTTGTTTAGTTTCTTTATATATCTTCAAAGGTGTTCATGGAGAAATGTAGAAATGTTGTACTATTTTTTTTTCTTCCAACGGTGGGATTCATCCCCTTGATGGGCGTTTGGGCTCGTATAAGAAGGTTCTTATTCTCTTTCTTCACTATTATCCCGCTTGCACAGGGTTAATATAAGGGCTTGTCCGGATACCTGTCCTGCCGTCACCTCTTTGCCCCTCCCCTTCCCCCCACCACCGGTAAGGAATTAAGTGTACACCAACTAAAAGAGAGTGTCCTTTCTTCTTTTCGTTTTCACCATTTCACAGCTCATCATGAGAATTGGTAGTTACATGGCTATACAGGGTAGATGAGGTGGGACCAATAGACAGGAGGGAGAGATGAAGAGAAAGAGGGAAAGAGGGGAGATACGGATATGGATAAAAGAAAGAGATGAACTTAATAAATAAATACCCAGACAAGAAAATGTTCAAATGTTTGGGGATTTAATGCTAATGGGATTTAACTACGGGGCCATCAGTCCCTAAACTTACAAACTACTTACAAATTTATGTACATTAAAGACAACACAAACATCGATGCCCGAGGGAGGATTCGAACCCCCGTCGGGGAACAGCCTCGCACATCGGAGCATAGCACCTCAAAGCGCTCGGCCACTCCGCCGCGGCTACCCAGATAACGTTGGGTTTTCAGATAGTAGTGTTAAAGGTAAAGCAGTCAACAATCCGAAAACTGACTTGAACGCCACAGTGCTTTACTACGCATGTTACTATTTGGTGATGGTGCTGTGCCGGCCGCGGTTGCCGAGGGGACTGCGGCGCGCCAGTCGCTGTCTGCACGGCCACTTCGGTCGGGGGTTCGAATCCCCCCTCGGGCATGGATATTTGTGCCGTCCTTAGTGTTAGATAGTTCATAAGTAGTTTGTAAGATTAGGGACTGATGATCCCGTAGTTAAGTCCCATAAGCTATACAAACATTTGAACATTAGATTTGATGGTGCTGTTGCCTTCCTTCGACCTTTGCCGAGTGGACGTCCAGCAGTGTACACCCGTCCAGTGACAGTAAAGTCTCAGTTGTAAGTGTAACCGGCTTCACTCTAGAAGCTACATATTTTGACTTTTCAGTGCACTTTCCCTTCAGTTTATTAAAGTTATTGTGTGCTCGCGTTTTTATTTGATTCATATTCGCGTTAAATATCTGGTTAGAGTATTATACCGCCGTGTGTATCGCGTCGCGACAGTCGTCTGTCTTTATTTTCTGATTAGAAGAGACATATAGTTTTTTTTATTTTCGTCTGCGCGTTCTCTTTTCAATTTCTAAATTTATACTGTGTTCTCGTGCATATTAGATCCAAACCCGCGTTTTAACAAACAGTGTAGTCTTCCTTTGAACGCATCGCGACTGTAGTTTTTGTTTTTGTCGTCACTGTAATCATGAATAGGGGCTGTGACTGCTGTGTGCGGATGCAGTCTGAGCTGGTGACACTTCGCTCCCAGCTTCAAGCTGTGTTAACCTCGGTTGCACAGTTGGAAGCTGCGATCGAGGTGCGTCGTTGTTGTTGGCCGGTAGTGGGGACCGAACGGACTCCCGTCGTCTCCACCGATCGGCCTGCGGCGGCGACGTGGTTGCGTGGGAAGTTGCTCCAGTGCGTGGCAGGAGGCGCAAGACATTCCGGGGGACCGATCGTGAGTCCTCCCCGGTTCGTCTTGCACACAGGTTTGAGGCGCTATCTGCTCAGGACAACGTTCCTGAGTCGGATGGTGTCTCTCATCCTGAGGTCACATCTCAGCCTGCAAGATCTGCGCTTTCACAGAGGATGTGTTTGCCTGTAGTTGGGAGCTTCAAAGTTAGGCGTGTGATGAAGCCCCTTAGAGAGATGCCTGCCAATGAGGGGAAGAAGGCCAACGTGCACTCCGTGTGCATACCGGGTGGCGTCATTCCATATGTGGAACGGGTGGTTCCGGATGCCATGACGGGTTCGGGGTGCAGCCAGCTACAGGTGGTGGCTCACATCGGTACCAATGATGTGTGTCGCTTCGGATCTGAAGAGATCCTCTCAGGTTTTGAGCGGCTATCTGACGTGGTAAAGACTGCCAGTCTTGCAAGATGAAAGGAGAGTTCACCATCTGCAAAAAATGTTCAAATGTTTGTAAAGCTTATGGGACTTAACTACGGGGTCATCAGTCCCTAAACTTACAAACTACTTATGAACTACTTACGAACTAGGACGGCACAAATATCCATGCCCGAGGGGGGAATCGAACCCCCGACCGTAGTGGCCGTGCTGACCGTGACTGGAGCGCCTCAGTCACCTTTTTTTTTTTTTTTTTTTTTTTTTTTTTTTTTTTTTTTTTTTTTTTTTAGTGTGTTAAGCAGACTTGACTTTTATTCAGTGTAGACAAAGTCAACATAATTCTTCTTATAGAGTTGTTTTTTTTTATGTAATAGTAAATCTGTTCACCGTGCGCACAACCCATACAGAAACTTAACTGCCTTCTCGCATTTCATAAATAAACATACACGCAGCACGGTGTAGAGTGTTATTTCAATTCCTTCGCCGCTCCAGCGCCCGGGTACGTCTTCTCGTACATTAGGATTAGTTGCCGTTTTCATATCTTTCGTTCATTCTTCGTCGATTTAATATTTTAACTTCTCCTACCCGGGACGTTCCAGCTGTGCGGCGGGTCCTGAAACGCACTCCATAAAAAATTTGAAAAATACTGCCTATACTTAGGATTATGTACAATCTTTCTATGTCGTTCTTCTAAGTAGATCCAAAAGTCTAATACATTCTTCGGGGTATCTCTGAATAAATAGAGCACCAGTTGTGCTCGAATCCATGTTACTGCATTCGTTTTAGTTCGTGGATAGTATGTCCTGTCAGGGAATAACACGGAACGTGGTCTGATGTCTTGTGGCCCCACTCGTAGAAAGAAAGCTATTATCTGTTGTCCTAAACGCCAGACTTCTGCTGCTGGGCCACATGTTAACCGGTGTTCGTCGTCGTCCAGAACTCGGCACTGGGGGCATAATGGTGAGTCCATCAAATGTATAGAGTGGAGTCTAGATCGTGTTGCGTGTTTACCGTTCACTGTCAGGTACCACATGGCACGTGTTTCCGTATCCAAGGAAACGTGGTGTATCGATCGCCATACCACCGGCCAGTCAACATTTGGATACTTCTTCTCAATAACATTGCCAGTTCTTGTGGCCGTTAAGATTCGATAGATGTCACGAGCCGTCGCAGGTCTGGTTTCCGGCAGTGCCATCTTAACGTAACTGTATTCTATAAAAAAAGCACTGATGTGGTGGAGTGACTGTGAGATGTGCTGCACCGCCACCGGTGCTGTTTGAGACATCGGTGCTAGTTCTTCTATTAAGAATCCTGTCAGAGATGTGTGATGTCGTCTCCACAATTTCAACATGGTGCTGATGTATAGTGCCACTGCTCGATCATGAACATGTGCAAGACCTAAACCTCCCCTGCCGGGAGGGAGGGTGAGGGTTTCATATCTAACTTTGAAGAGTAGTCCCGCACTGACGAAGGAACCAAACGCAGCCAATATACGCCGTGCTATCACCGTCGGCATCGGAAGGATTTGTGCAAGGTGAGGAATTCGTGACGCCATGTATGTGTTAACATAATTGACACGTTGGATAATGTCCAAAGACCGTATAGTATTTCCTCTGACTGCTGTCCGGATCGACTGTAAAAGTCTCTTGTAGTTGTAAGCTGCTGTGTGACGCACGTCGTTGGTAAAGACAACACCTAAGCATTTCAAGGTATCCTTGAGTTGTAAGGGCGCTACATGTTCTTCTGGTACCCCGTCACCGATACTCATGGCCATTGACTTGTCCACATTGATGCGGCTGCCTGTAGCCATTCCATATTTGTTGATCCAAGTTAAAGCCTCTTGCATGTCGTTGTCAGTCCGTACCATGAGCACCAGGTCGTCTGCATACGCTTTACACTTGAAAGTGTACCCTCTCATTGTCAACCCTGTCAATCGTTGACGTAAGCCACAGAGTAGTGGTTCAAGGGCTATGGCGTATAAAATTGTCGAAAGTGGACATCCTTGTCTAACCGATCTTGATATGGTGAGGGATGCTGTCGTCCGACCGTTGATGAGCACTTTGGAGGAAGCATTATTTAATAGCCGCATCACGACACTGATAAAGGGCTGTGGAAATCGCATGTGCTTCATGACTGATGCCAGATAGGTGTGTCCCACTCTGTCGAAGGCCCGATCAAAATCAATCGACGCAAGGGCTCCGCGAAGGCGGCAGGTCTTCGCCAGTGCGATTACATCGCGATATTCGCCGAGTGCTGTCTGAATGTTGGCGTCTCCACCAAGCGACGTTTGATCGAGTGATATCACTTGGCGCAATATTCTTCGGAAGCGCGAAGCTAAGAGTCTGGAGAATATCTTAAAGTCACAATTCAGAAGCGTCAATGGTCGGTAGTCCCGAATCCGTGAGCGACCTGATGGCTTGTGTATCGGGATGATAAGTCCCTCCACGAAGGATGGTGGTAAGGGCACATCTGGATTCATCAATTCACGGCAAATACTAGTCCATATGGGTGTTATCATACGTCGGAAGGTCCGATAAAATTCCAGTGGGAGTCCATCTGGTCCAGGCGATTTATTCACTGCTCCCTTACCAATTGCCTCCACTACTTCTTCTTCAGTTATATCCTCCGTCAGCTGTTCTTCTGCCGCCGGGTCAATGGTGCCAAGGATTGTCTGAGAAACTTCGTTAACTATCGCCATGTCAGTATCCACCGCTGTGTATAGTTGAGTGTAGTATTCGACAAAGGCAGTGCTTATTTCTTGTTGCGTAGTTAGATGTCTGCCATCTTCAGTGTCCAGCACGTGTATCAGGCCTCTTCCTCGACGCTTACGTTCGTTGATGATATGATACATGGATGGTTGTTCTCCCATTACTCGGTCGAGTGCCCTTGCCCTGACTACTACTCCTTCGAGGTGGCTTCTCATGATGGCTATAATCTTGGCCTTCGCTTGTTGTACTGTCGTCTGTCTCTCCGGAGAAGGTGCCTGGTTAATGCAGTCACGTAGCACAGTGAAGTAGAAGTTCATCGTTTGCCGTCGCCACGCTGCCTGTTCACGACCGTAGCGAATGAAAGTACGGCGTATTGCTGGTTTGGCACAATCCAGCCACCAACGTAGTGTCGTGGGATACGCCTGGAGGCGTCGTAGGCATGATGTCCATGTATCTTCGATGGCACTGCGACAGTCTGGGTTGTCAAGGTGGGCGATGTTCAGTTTCCAAGTACCGCGGCTCCGCCACACCTGCTGTCTCCTGAGAGAGATGGTACATATAAATGCCGTGTGGTCGGTGAAGGCTGCAGGCCACAGTTCTGCATCCACGATATCAGTGCTGAGAGTATTTGTCATGTAAACTCGATCGAGGCGACTAGCGGAATGACTCGTCATATGGGTGAAGCCTTGACGTTGGCCATGCACATGCTCCCATGTGTCAACCAAATGCATATCACGCACTATCGTTCTTAGTTCCGGGCACGTTGTGTATCCAGGAATTTGATCTTTCTGGGCAAGTACACAATTAAAATCACCTCCGAGGATGAAACATTCGTGTCGTCCTTGGAAGAGCGGCGCAATTTCCTCGGCAAAGAAGCGGGAACGATCTCGTCTCTTGTCTGTTCCGGATGGCGCGTAAATGTTGATGAGTCTGACACCAAGCACCGTCATCGCTGATCCCCTTGCTGAAGGTAGGTGTAGAACATCCTCGGCTTCTATGCCTTCTCTAAGAAGTATTGCCACGCCGCTGCCTGTTTCGGAGGCATGTGAGATGTAGGTGTCGTACCCGTGGATGATCGGAAAATCTTGAACGTACACCTCCTGAAGTAGGACTATATCGATGTCCGCCGCGATCAGCATCTCCTTGAGTAAGGACAATTTAATGCGCGACCTTATGGTGTTGATATTTATGGAGGCTAGTCGGTATGCTTGTCTTCGTTCCGCAATGTGTGTCTCGCCCATGGGAGCTTATATCATCTGATGTTGTACTGACACGTCGTGGGGCCTCGTCATATCCGCTGGCGTTAACTGCGTGTCTAACTTTGCAGGGGCGCCGCCGCTGCCCCGTCGCCTGTTGCGGCCGTCATCGGGTCATCTCCACTGTCCTCTGACCAATCGCCTTGTGGCCAGTTCGTCGTCATCTTAGTCTTCTCCACCCCTTCCTGTTGTGTCGTCCTTTCCACAATAGCAGACTGGTGGTCGGCTGCAGGCACTTCTACGTTGTCATACTCTGCAGGTCGCTCGTGGCTTTTCTTTTTATCGGTATATTGACCTTCTTGATGAGACGTCACGGTAACCTCTGCGTGGTCACCTCTCCCTTCAACTTGTTCACTGTCTCCGGTCGTACGTTGTAAGCAGTCGTCTGACGGGGTGAGTCGCCGTTTCTTGTGTCGTTTTGGAGATCGTTGTTTACGGACATGGGCTTCCGTATCCGAATTTGGTTGTGCATCGCTGTCCTCTTTGCTGACGGGGACGAAGGCGGCTGTTGGCACTACCCTACTGTCGACGTCCATGTTCTGTTCTAGTCTCTCTGGTGGAGAGATCGTTCGCGGCATCTCTGTGGGGAGAGACGCTAGCTCTTCCTTGAAGGTATCTTCGTTCGCTGCCGTCGAACCTTCCGCAGAACATTCTAGTTGTTGGGTGATGTCTTTGTTTGATTGAACGTTCTTCGTGAACACCTCTGCATATGTGAGAGGGAGGGTCGTGGCCGTAGATGTTGGTACAGGTTCTCCTGTTGGTACCTGAACAATTCTCCGTTGAAGACATTCTGAACGGACATGACCTTCCTTACCACAGCCTGAACATGTTTTTGGTTGGCCATCGTAGAGCACTATTGCTCTGCAGCCTCCAATCGTGAGATAAGATGGCACATGTTTTGTCAGTTCGATCCTTATTTGTCGTACGCCATTAAGAACAGGGTACGTAGTAAAGGTTGTCCATTTTTCTGCTATGTGGCTAAGCACTCTACCATAGGGTTGCAGCGCTTTTGTCACGATGTCAGCAGGTACCTCGAAAGGTAGTTCAAAAACTCGGACGGTTCTTAAACCCAGCCCTGCATGATCAATTGTCACTGCTCCGACATTTCCGTCAGAATGTTTGAATTTTAGTCCGTCTTTGTTCTCTCGCACAATCTTGTCACATACCGTGTCGTTGATCAGTTTTACGTAGACCACACTACTTATAATGGAGAAGTGTATTCCAATCATCTCTCGTGGATCAATTTTAATCTCTTCACAGATGAATCTTTCCACTTCGAATGCTTTCGGTCGTGCAAATTCATTATTAAAGCTGATCTTGATTGTAGATTGTCGGTACGAATGAGCCATTCTATGTCTATATGAAGTAACACTCGCGAAGACTACGAGAAGTAAACAACCGCTCACGCGCGAGTCGCTGCGGCGGGACGTAAACAGTCCGTCCTCACCGCTGCGCTGTCGATAGCAGACTGATCACCTCGGCCACCGCGGCCGGCACACCATCTGCAGCATAGTTGACAGGACCGACTGTGGACCTCTGGTACAGAGCCGAGTGGAGAGTCTGAATCAGAGGCTCAGACGGTTCTGCGACCGTGTAAGCTGCAGATTCCTTGACTTGCGCCATCGCGTGGTGTGTTTCCGGGTTCCGCTGAATAGGTCAGGAGTCCACTTTATGCAGGAAGCGGCTACACGGGTAGCGGGGGCTGTTTGGCGTGGACTGGGCGGTTTTTTAGGACAAAGGGCTTCGGGGAAAAACAAAATGGGCAGTCTCAAAGGGTGCAGGTGGATCACAGGAGAAATGTAGATCTGGGAACTATAGGTATAACAGCTGTAAATTGTCGTAGCTGTGTCGGGAATGTACCAGAACTCCAAGCGTTAATAAAAGCACCGAAACACACATCATTATAGGCAGTGAAAGTTGGCTCAAGCCGGAAATAAGTTCAGAAGAAGTATTTGCAAAAGATCTAACTGTGATAGGATAGATTAAACAAAATAGGTGGAGGCGTGTTTGTCGCCGTCAAAAGTAGTATTTCGTGTAGCGAAATTGAAGTTGATAGTCCCTGCGAGCTATTATGGGTAGAGGTTGTACCCGAAAATCGTAAGAATTTAATAATTGGTTCCTTTTACCGCCCTCCAGACTCTGACGATACAATAGCAGAAAGGTTCAAAGAAAACCTGAGTCTAATTACAAAAACGTACCCGCCTCACACGATAATAGTAGGTGGTGATTTTAATTTGCCCTCGATCTGTTGGCGAAATTATATTTTCAAATCAGAAGGTACGCATCAAACATCGTGCGAAATTGTACTCAACGCATTCTCGGAGAATTACTGCCAACAAATAGTTCATGAGCCAACTAGAATTGTAAATGGATCTGAAAACACAATTGATCTCTTAGCAACAAATAATCCTGAGCTCATAACGAGCATCATAATGGATACAGGTATTAGTGAACACAGATCTGTCGTAGCGAAATTGAATATCGAAAGGCCCAAAGTTACCAAAAATAAACGAAAAGTATATTTGTTCAGGAAAGCAGATAGAAATAAAATACATTGCTTCTTGAAAGACAGCTTCCACTCGTTTCTAACACTAAACGTAGGTGTAGACCAGATGTGGCTCAAATTCAAAGAAGTGGTATCGACAGCAATTGACAGTTTTACACCAAATAAATTAATAAAAGATGAAGGCGATCCCCCTTGGTACACAAAATAGGTCAGGACACAGTTGCAAAAACAAAGGAAAAGGCATACTAAATTTAAACGAACACAAAATCCCCAGAATTGGCGATCGAACTCAGAGGCTCGAAATTTAGCGAGGATTTCAATGCCTACAATAATTATCACAAAGAAACTCTTTCTAGAAATTTGGCCATATGTTAAATATACTAGGGGCAAAACACAAACAATACCCTCACTACGTGATAGTAATGGCGATCCTGCCGATGACAGCGCTACTAAAGCAGAGTTACTAAACATAGCTTTTAGAAACTCATTCACCAAAGAAGACGAAATCAATATTCCAGATTTCGAATTACGAACAGATGCCGTAATGAGTAACGCAGAAATAGATATCATCGGAGTTGTGCAGCAACTAAAATCACTTAACAAGAATAAGTCTTCTGGTCTTCTGATTATGCTGAAGCAATAGCCCCTTACTTAAAAGCCATATACAACCGCTCTGTCAAAGAAGGATCTGTACCAAAAGATTGGAAAGTTGCACAGGTCACACATATATTCAAGAAAGGCAGTAGGAGTAATCCACTAAACTACATGCGTATTTCATTGACTTCAATTTGCAGCAGGGTTTTGGTACACTCCTGTATTTAAATATTATGAATTATCTCGAACAGAATGATCTATTGGCCCAAGGTCAACATGGATTTAGAAAATATCGTTCTTGCGAAACACAACTAGCTCTTTATTCACACGAAGTGATAAGTGCTATCGACAAGAGTTCGCAAATCGATTCCGTATTTCTTGAATTCCAGATTGCGTGGTTATGGTATATCGTCCCAAATTTGCGATTGGATAGGGGATTTCGTGTCAGAGAGGACACAGTTCGTAGTAATCGATGGTAAGGCATCGACTAAAACAGAGGTCATATCTGGCGTTCCCCAGGGTAGTGTTATTGGTAGTCTGCTTTCCTTATTTACATAAACGATTTAGGGGAAAATCTAAGTAGCTCTCTTAGGTTGTTTGCAGATGACGCCGTCATTAAGCGTCTAGTAAAATTATCTGAAAATCAAAACCAACTGCAGAACTATCTGAATAAGCTATTAGTATGGTGTAAAAATTCGCAATTGACTCTAAATAATGAGAAGTTTGAAGTCGTCCACATGAATACGAAAAGAAACCCTTTAAACTTTGTGTACAAGATAAATCAATCAAAAATGAAGGGCATAAACTCCGCAAAATACCTAGGAATTTTTTATTACTTCAGACTTAAATTGGAAAGAACACGTAGATAATATCGTGGGAAAGGCGAACCAGAGACTGCATTTTATTGGCAGAACCCTTAAAACATGCAACAGAACTACAAAAAGAAACTGCATACACTACGCTTGTCCGTCCAGTTTTGGAGTATTGCAGCCCAGTGTGGGATCCTTATCAGCTGGGTTTAACGGAGGACATCGTAAGAGTTCAAAGAAGGGCAGCTCGTTTCGTATTGTCACGATACATTGGATACAACGTTACGGAAATGATACAGGTTCTGGGATGGGAATCATTACAACAACGGCGCTTATTGCTGCGGCGTGGGCTACTTACGAAACTCCAATCGCCAACATTCTCCTCCGAATGCGAAAGTATATTGTTGACTCCCACATACATAGGTAGAGAAGTCAGAGCTCGAATAGAGAGATTCAGGTGTTCTTTCTTCTCGCGCGCTATTCGAGAATGGAATGGGAGATAAATAGTATAATGGTGGTTCGATGAATCCTCTGCCAGGCACTTAAAAGTGATTTGCAGAGTATCCCATGTAGATGTAGAACTAACACAGCCAGTTATAGGGGGACCTAGAGTTGCACGTAGATTCCTGTGCACGGTGCTGATCGATATTTTTCACACCAGAAAACTTACCAGTGGTAAAAGAAGTGAAAACTGACTGACAAAAATCCTAGGACATAGCGTGGACCGAACCTGCTACCTTTGGATTCATAGTGGGGCACTGTTACAGTGAGTGAAGCTAGTAGAGTTATACTTGTGGAAGCGGAGCGCACGACTGCTCGCCGTCGGAGGTTGGAATCGACCCTCGGGCATGGGTGTTGTCCTCAGGTTAGTTTAATTTAATTTAAGTAGTTTGTAAGCCTAGGTACTAATAACCAAAGAAGTTAAATCCCATAGATGTACATAACAGGTGAGCGTTTGAACAAACGTGCGAATATAATTACGTAGGCTTCCGCGGCCAGAGTCAGATGACAAAAGTTTTCTGGGTATGGTACCGCGTCATGATGTAGGCTATTACTTATTTAACCAACGTTTCGGCCAACGTTACAGTGGCCTTCATCTGGGTAACTGGTGTGAGCTGGTTGTTACTACACTTTATATTACTTACATTTAGACATTACGTCATAATTTTTTAAAAATAAGCGATGTTATTGGTGAATGTATTGCGGAAGAGTGGAACTTTATTTTTGATAGGATGCTGAGGTGGAAGGGGTGGGGGTTAGCCGTTGCCTATTGCTTCTTGCATAGCGAGACATGGTTGGTGTTCATCAGCGAATGGGGTGAGGGCTTCCGTATCTGTCCTGCTGGCCGTGGGCCGCGCGGTGGCAGTAGCTTACTGGTGACGCTCGCGTGTTGTGGTGTCAGTGCGGCCTATTGCGCTGTGATGGCCGGTAGCCAAGAGGGGGCAAGCCTGAGTCCATCTTCTCTATTCATGTTATTGGGGTGTTTAACAATTTCGATGGCTTCCCTTATCTTACGTTTGACCATCCCTGGTTGCTTGGCGAGTATTGTGGCATCGTTAAATTTTATCTTCCTGCTGCAATCTTGCTGGTGTTCGGCTACTGCAGATTTATTGTGTTGGCCTAATCGAATGTAGCGTTCATGTTCCCGTATGCGTGTTGCCACTGTCCTCCCTGTCTCACCTATGTACGCTTCCACACACTCGCATTCCACCTTGTATACTCCTGATGCATGTAGTGCGTCTATGTTGTCCTTTGTGGAACCAAGAGCATCCTTGACCTTGCGACTGCTGTAGAAGAAAGGCTGGATTCCTACCCGGCGAAGATGTTTGGCAATGCGATCTGTGACGTTTTTTACATAAGGTAAGCGTGCTGCTGGCTGCTTTTTGTTGACTTCCTGCCTACTGATGTTTCTTTTATTTGTGTCCATGGCGGTGTGGATCACTCTATGCTTGTAGCCATTTGCCAGAAATGTTGTTTTTAGTTTGTTGAGCTCAGCTGTTTTGTTGTCTTCATCACTTAGTCGTTGCGCGCGAATCGTCAGTGAGCGGATAACAGAGTTCTTCTATGCTGGATGATGGTTTGATTGAGCGTGCAAATACCTGTCGGTATGTGTAGGCTTCCGATATACCCTGTGCCCAAGTGTGCCTTGCCTAGTTCTATAAATTTCCACATCTAGGAATGGAATAGCGCCATCCTTTTCGATCTCTAATGTAAATTGGATCTTCTTGTGCAATTTGTTTAGATGTTCATGAAACTTGTGTAGTTCCATCTCACCGTGGGGACATATTGCAAAAGTATCGTCCACGTATCTAAACCAGCATCTTGGGCGTAAAGGGGCGGAACAAAGTGCTGTTGCTTCGAAGGCCTCCATGAAAATGTCGGCTGCCAACGGGGATAAGGGAGACCCCATTGCTACGCCGTCTGTTTGCTCGTAGAATCTTTCTTGCCACTTGAAGTAGGTCGAAGATAAACACAACTGAACCAGGTCGCATATATCTGGCGGCATATGTTCTTGTAGGATGCGAACAGTTTCGTCTACTGGCACATTGGTGAATAATGACTTTATGTCGAAGCTGACCATGATGTCCGTAGGTAAAATTGTTACTTCCTTAATGAGTTCTATAAAGTGTGTCGAGTTCTTGACGTACGAGTCAGTTTTCCCAACTAGAGGTCTTAGTTTGGAGGCTAGGAACTTTGCCAAATTGTATGTCGGCGAATTAATTCCATCCACGATCGGTCGTAGAGGCTGGCCACTCTTGTGTAGCTTTGGCACTCCATAAATTCTAGGGGGAGTTGGAACGCTAGGAATTAGTCCCTTGGCCGTGTCGACGTCAATTCTTGAGTCTTTAATTGCACTCTGCGTCTTTCGAATTATCTTAGCCGTGGGGTCAGTCTTCAGTTCCTTGTAGATGGGATCGTTTAATAATTCTTTCATCTTGTCCTCATACTGCACTGTGTCCAAGATGACAGTGGCGTTCCCTTTATCTGCCTGAAGTATAACTATTTCTTTTTTGTTCTTTAATTCTGTGATGGCTGCTCTTTCCTCGCGTCTGAGATTATGCTTCGGTGGCTTGGCACGTGTTAATATTCGGACAGTTTCCTGCCGAATTTTCTCTGCTTCTATCGTGGATGTGTGACGAAGTGCTGCTTCCACGGACACGATGATTTCTTCTGTGGAGATCCGCTGAGGTGTGATTGCAAAGTTTAGACCCTTGCTAAGTACTTCCGTAGAGTACTGATAGAGTACTGATAGAGTGAGACGAAAGATTTACCACCGTTCGAGATGCATCTAGTCGTTGCGTATCTTTACGTGTCGTTTTATCGAGCTGCTCGAATTTTCTCTTCTGACGTCTAGCAACAGTTTCATTAGTAGAACATGCTTGTAAGTGAGTGATTTTGTCGACATTATCACTCACTTACAAGCATGTTCTACTAATGAAACTGTTGCTAGACGTCAGAAGAGAAAATTCGAGCAGCTCGATAAAACGACACGTAAAGATACGCAACGACTAGATGCATATCGAACGGTGGTAAATCTTTCGTCTCACTATCAGCAATGCAGCCACGGAAGTACTTAGCAAGGGTCTAAACTTTGCAATCACACCTCAGCGGATCCCCACAGAAGAAATCATCGTGTCCGTGGAAGCAGCACTTCGTCACACATCCACGATAGAAGCAGAGAAAATTCGGCAGGAAACTGTCCGAATATTAACACGTGCAAAGCCACCGAAGCATAATCTCAGACGCGAGGAAAGAGCAGCCATCACAGAATTAAAGAACAACAAAGAAATAGTTATACTTCAGGCAGATAAAGGGAACGCCACTGTCATCTTGGACACAGTGCAGTATGAGGACAAGATGAAAGAATTATTAAACGATCCCATCTACAAGGAACTGAAGACTGACCCCACGGCTAAGATAATTCGAAAGACGCAGAGTGCAATTAAAGACTCAAGAATTGACGTCGACACGGCCAAAGGACTAATTCCTAGCGTTCCAACTCCCCCTAGAATTTATGGAGTGCCAAAGCTACACAAGAGTGGCCAGCCTCTACGACCGATCGTGGATGGAATTAATTCGCCGACATACAATTTGGCAAAGTTCCTAGCCTCCAAACTAAGACCTCTAGTTGGGAAAACTGACTCGTACGTCAAGAACTCGACACACTTTATAGAACTCATTAAGGAAGTAACAATTTTACCCACGGACATCATGGTCAGCTTCGACATAAAGTCATTATTCACCAATGTGCCAGTAGACGAAACTGTTCGCATCCTACAAGAACATATTCCGCCAGATATATGCGACCTGGTTCAGTTGTGTTTATCTTCGACCTACTTCAAGTGGCAAGAAAGATTCTACGAGCAAACAGACGGCGTAGCAATGGGGTCTCCCTTATCCCCGTTGGCAGCCGACATTTTCATGGAGGCCTTCGAAGCAACAGCACTTTGTTCCGCCCCTTTACGCCCAAGATGCTGGTTTAGATACGTGGACGATACTTTTGCAATATGGCCCCACGGTGAGATGGAACTACACAAGTTTCATGAACATCTAAACAAATTGCACAAGAAGATCCAATTTACATTAGAGATCGAAAAGGATGGCGCTATTCCATTCCTAGATGTGGAAATTTATAGAACTAGGCAAGGCACACTTGGGCACAGGGTATATCGGAAGCCTACACATACCGACAGGTATTTGCACGCTCAATCAAACCATCATCCAGCACAGAAGAACTCTGTTATCCGCTCACTGACGATTCGCGCGCAACGACTAAGTGATGAAGACAACAAAACAGCTGAGCTCAACAAACTAAAAACAACATTTCTGGCAAATGGCTACAAGCATAGAGTGATCCACACCGCCATGGACACAAATAAAAGAAACATCAGTAGGCAGGAAGTCAACAAAAAGCAGCCAGCAGCACGCTTACCTTATGTAAAAAACGTCACAGATCGCATTGCCAAACATCTTCGCCGGGTAGGAATCCAGCCTTTCTTCTACAGCAGTCGCAAGGTCAAGGATGCTCTTGGTTCCACAAAGGACAACATAGACGCACTACATGCATCAGGAGTATACAAGGTGGAATGCGAGTGTGTGGAAGCGTACATAGGTGAGACAGGGAGGGCAGTGGCAACACGCATACGGGAACATGAACGCTACATTCGATTAGGCCAACACAATAAATCTGCAGTAGCCGAACACCAGCAAGATTGCAGCAGGAAGATAAAATTTAACGATGCCACAATACTCGCCAAGCAACCAGGGATGGTCAAACGTAAGATAAGGGAAGCCATCGAAATTGTTAAACACCCCAATAACATGAATAGAGAAGATGGACTCAGGCTTGCCCCCTCTTGGCTACCGGCCATCACAGCGCAATAGGCCGCACTGACACCACAACACGCGAGCGTCACCAGTAAGCTACTGCCACCGCGCGGCCCACGGCCAGCAGGACAGATACGGAAGCCCTCACCCCATTCGCTGATGAACACCAACCATGTCTCGCTATGCAAGAAGCAATAGGCAACGGCTAACCCCCACCCCTTCCACCTCAGCATCCTATCAAAAATAAAGTTCCACTCTTCCGCAATACATTCACCAATAACATCGCTTATTTTTAAAAAATTATGACGTAATGTCTAAATGTAAGTAACATAAAGTGTAGTAACAACCAGCTCACACCAGTTACCCAGATGAAGGCCACTGTAACGTTGGCCGAAACGTTGGTTAAATAAGTAATAGCCTACATCATGACGCGGTACCATACCCAGAAAACTTTTATGTCAAACGTGCGAATGTTTTTATATTTGTTCCCGAAACTATGGTGGAACCAGTGTACCAGCCCGGTATTTACCTTGTGGGATGTGGAAAAGTACCTAAAAACCAAATGAATTCCGGCCAGCACACCGACCCCATAGCGTTAATCCGCCTGCCGGACACCACCCTGATCGGCAGATTTTCTCTTCCCGGAAAACGGCGCCTGAAGCCTCGCGGCTAACTGGGCGGGTGTGGGCACATATAAAAATATATATTTCTTATTTTGTTTTAAACTACAAAATAGTAGTTCCGAACAAATCCAAGATTGTGCCTTGAGTAGGTACGATATATATTAGTAAGACGACGCAACTTGCTCGTGTCGAATTGGTTGCACTAACGAGAACTTTTCGTGTTCCCAGGGGTCTTCCTTCTTTGAAATGTCGCGACGCTTCGGAGTGTTTTACTCCGTGCAGATGACATTATCATTTCGCTGGAAGATGATGTCACGTAGATATATTTCAATAAAATCACCATTCTAGATAACGCAGAAATGTGCATTATGGTTTGTTAGGCGTGTTACTCCTTTAGAACGCAACGTGCGTAGAGTTCTTGCGGTTACGGGAAGTGATGTATAACACAGTTTCTGCTCGTCTAGTATCTTCTACCAAGCTAGGGGACAAGTTGATGCACTGATAACTCTGGAACAGTACTGATAGCGTAGCTGATGGAATACTGAGCTGTCAACCAGTGTTAGGCTGTTTAAGATTTCCAAATTCAAATGTTCAAATGTTTGTTAAGCTTATGGGACTTAACTACGGGGTCATCAGTCCCTAAACTTACAAACTACTTATGAACTACTTACTAACTAGGACGGCACAAATATCCATGCCCGAGGGGGGATTCGAACCCCCGACCGTAGTGGCCGTGCTGACCGTGACTAGAGCGCCTCAGTCACCTCGGCCACCGCGGCCGGCTTAAGATTTCCCTAAAGAGCCTAAAGCATATCTCTGGAGCTGTCTTTTGGAAACCTCTGAGCTGGCCCACTTTCCAATTATTTTCTGATTAGAGCCTGTGTTCTGTCTCAATAACGATCTTACTAAGTAAGTCTTACTAAGTATGAAGTATAAGGTATTCAATGTAGCAGATACGTAATGGGCAATTGCCTGTTTATCAGTTACTCTGTAACACTACTGGAGGCTAGACGTACTACATAAAATATTACTCTCAAAAGCGCGGGACACTGTGGGCTATGATTACGCAAATCAGTAAATTGAAGTACAAGAAATTTGGAAGGGAACACCACCGTGTAATCAATGTTCTTGCTCCTCCTTTATGTATAAGAAGGGTTGGGTGTCTGTCTGTGTGATAGTAAGTTTAACGCTGATGTTTCACCGTGACGATGAACAAGGTATCCTTAAATCTGCAGCTCTGAAAGATCCAGACATTAATGCCACTGTGATATTAGACTCCCAGGAGGTGTTTTATGCGGAGCATAAAATTTCCCCCACGAGCGTAACCTTTCCAAATGTTACGGGAACTGTAAACGCCCCCATAACAGAATAATATGAATACGGCCTGGATCGTAAAACCTCGATAAAGAGGTGATACGCAAGGTGCTGGCGGAAGAGCGCTGTAATCGATATTTAATTTTGCAGAATGTTAACGTGACTAGTTTATGGCACTTTATAGTGGTTTAATAGCTGAGAAAGTGCATCAACAGCTCCTGAGGATTTTCGTGATTCTGAACACCATGGATGAAGTTTATGTGATTTACAGTACGCGTGTAACACTCCGAGCTACCGCGTTCACCGCTTTGCCGAGTACAGTCTGACTCTTGTATAATTGAAAAAAGCTCATAATGTAACTACGAAAGAAGGTTGGGAGAGGGTCGCTGAAGAGCGGGGGAGGGGGGTGTTAAACAGTGCCTTCGGCTGCTTCCTTAAAATTTCCGCTCCTTGATTATGCAAATTTTTGGAACTCTAGGTAGACCCAGGAGATAATCTCTGACTGTCCTCGGATCCGTCTACATCGCGTTCACAGACTTGCATGCCAATCAGCTTACGGACCAGACAAATAATTAAAATTATTTTGCTGTCATTACGTGCAAGGGGTGTCTTGGATGGAAATGATATATTCTGCGATAGACATGTGAAGGAAGAGGGAAGTGATGTTATGGACTATAAGTGATTTTCAGATTCATTCAGTTTCTTCTTATTCACTAAATCCTTCTCAACCTTAGAGACATAATAAGACATCATGTACATCAAGACGTTTAGGCGTTAAGAGACACAATTTAGTAAGATATGTAGAGCAAAAGGAAGAATATTTATAAATTAGTGAAATTTCGTAATTACTGTAAGAATTTAACATGGTAATATCTGAAACTTCTCTCTATGTACCATTATCATACGGACTCTGATAGTAAGGTTCGGTGAATAATCACGTAAGATTAACGTAGACGAACTATGAACAACAAGCTCCAATAACTATGCACCGGCGAGGTCTGCGATCCATGTCCTGGTATATTTGGACGAAGTGGTCTTTGGGATGTTGTTCAAAAGCCTCTTATCTGTGTTTTCTGATCTACAATTTAGGCCATATCGTTTAACCACAGCGGAAATAATGTAGGTGGGCTGTCCATTCAGCTGAGTGCCAAGCGGTAGGTTCCCAGCTTTATGTCAGGAGGAGGCGAAGATACCTAACGGATCGCCAGCGGTTACAAGTTAATTCAGTTGTTACAAGATTTCGTGGTGTATGTGCTAGCTCGGCAGGATCTAAATCAGCAGGTGACGTCGCCTTCGGTCGCGTCAGCTCGCTGTCTCGTTGCTTCTTTTGTACCAGCTGCCGTGAGCCGTTCGGACGGGCGGTACCCGCGCCGTTACGTCTGGGATTTGAAGATGAGAACGTTATAAAGGTTTCCTCCGTCCCACCTTCGGTCTATGCAGCTGCTTATGGGTCCATACCTGGAACCACTGCTGTAGGATGCTGTGGTGACATGAACTCTTGATACCGACTAGCAGGGTTAGCAGAGTGCTAGCGCGTCGACAGCGTCTTTGGCCCAATAAAGTCTGAGCTAGCCTCAGGCAGCAACAATGTTACGAAGTCGATAGTACCTCGGTTCATCATCTTCCCTGGATGATGTTCATTTCGGAGTGTAGTAGTCCCTGAACTCCATTTCCTTGCTACGACTAGTAGCTATTAGTCTGTACTGCTTTATCTGAGACATATGCAGAATACTGTGATTCGATCATAGGATCGTCGACTACTCTCCTGGGCATCATCGGTCCCAAAGACCAAGTGACTACAACTTGCAAATTCGGGTGTATATATACAGAAATTGGCTGAAGGTATGACGTGTGGATCGGTTCGCAAGGACCAACTGTGTGGCACTTGTTAGTGCAGCGTTCAGTCAACAAGCCTTTTAACCGCTTACTTATCACCTGGAATTTCACTCTTGTGAAAGAGTTACGTGTAGTTACAAAATGTTTACAAGCTAACAAATATATCCTCCGGCTTCCATTGTCTTCTGACTGCTGACTGTTGGCACTACATCTACATCTTTCAACTTGCCGTCGCAGCAACTGCTGTCGTCATGAGAGACTGGCTCTGCATTTACGACAAAATCACTGACCTGCTTTCGCCTAGTATGGCTGGCGATTGCTTTCGTAATCTAAGATTGTAACAAGATTGTCTTTTACTATTTTGCGCTGTAACACTATGTGTAAAGTATGAAGAAGGCAGATAGAAGAGGTTCATACTATTAAATTCTTAGGATTAGAACTTAACAATAAAATCAGTTGGGAGGAGCACACGACAGAACTGCAGAAATGCCTTAACAAATAAAAGTTTCCATAGAATGTAATACATATTATTTGCGGAGTACGTTCACGGACATCCAGAATAAGCCTTTTCAAGAAATGGGTATACTAACTACTGACTCTCTGTAGATCTATTCCTTCATTTGTCATAAATAATATATCCAACCGATACGCAGCAGACCGCGCTTTCATGTTTCCTAAGTATATGCGGTCTCAGATTAGAAGCGACATGCAGGAAATTAGATTTTTCTATGCGCTTCTTTCTTTTAGTTTTTTAGTTTATTATGTGCTCACGTGTATATTAGACCCAAATTATCGTTTAAGTAACAGTGTAGTCTTCCTGTGAGCGTATCGCGACAGTTGTTTGCCTTCGTATCTCGTAACTGTAACATCTTCCTCACTACAATCGACATGCTTTGAGTTTTTCGGTCGGTTCTTCCTTCAGCTTCTTAAATTTATCGCGTTCGCGTCTGTATATAAGATTCAGATTCTTGTTAAGTATTTTTCCGCTGTGTGAATCTCTATAAGAACTGTGAATGCTGCGTTCGGATGCAAACTGAATTGGTGACACTTCGCTTCAAGCTGTGTTAACGTTCGTTCCACAACTCAGGGCTGCGTTAGAGGGAAGCCGTTATTGTGGGCCAGCAGCTGGAACCGAACGGATGTCTGTCGCGTCCGGGTGTCCACCGATCGGCCCGCTTTTGCGACGAGCCCCGTAACTGGTAGCAATGTAGCAGGCACCCCACCCGCTGTTGCGTGGGAGGTCGACCCAGCGCGAAGCAGGCAGTGAAAGCTTCCCGGCGGACCGATCGTGAGGCCTCCCCGGTTCGTCTTACCAATATATTTGAGGCACTATCTATGCCAATTAAATTTCTTAAGACGGATGGTGTCGTTTATACTGAAGTTACCTCCCAGCCTGTAAGCTCCGGGCTATCACAAAGGGTAAGGTTACTTGTAGCTGGGTACTCAAGAATTTGGCAGGTAATGCAAATCCTTAGGGATTGGCTGCTAGGGAGGGAAAGAAGGTCAATTTACACTCCATGTGCAATCCGGGTGGAGTTATTCAAGATGTGGAACGGGTCCTTCTAAATGCCATGAAGACTACAGTGTGGAGCCAACTGCAGTTGGTTGCTCATGTCGGTACCAATGATGTGTGTCGCTTTGCTTTGGAAGAGATTCTTTCCGATTTTGAGCAGCTGTCTGAAGTGGAAAAGACTGCCAGTCTTTCTTGCAAGATTAAGGCAGAGATCACCACACGCAGCATTGTTGATAGGCCAACTGGCGACCTCTGCTACAGAGCCGACTGGGAGGTCCGAATCAGGGGCTCGGTCCTGCAACCGTGGGGGCTCCAGATTCCTTGACTTGCGCCATAGGGTGGTGGGGTTGCGGGTACCCTTAACAAGTTCAGGCATCAACTACACCCAGGAAGCGGCTGCACAGGTACTTTATTTTTTTTTTTTATTTTTTTTTTTTTTTTTATTTTTTTTATTTTTTTTTTTTTTTAGATTAGAGGGCCTCGGGAACAGCCAAAAAGTATCTCAGTCACAAAGGTTCGCAGATAAAACAAACACAGATCGAAAAACCATTGGCCTAACAGCTTTAAGTTGTCGTAGATTTGTGAGGAACGTACCAGACCTCCAAGCTTTAGTAGAAGGTACAGAAGCTCAAATCATTATAGGCAGGAGATAAGTTCAGATGCCACGCCGGACTTTTGCCACACCTGACCCTTCGCCAGGTAGTTGGATTAGCGGCCCCTCAGGCAAGGGACGCCCTTCCCCGTACTCCCGCTGTTTGCTTCCAAACCTCCGTCTCCGATCTTAGACGATGCAGCCAATACGAAATAAATATTTTTGTTCGACATCTCGCCGAAATGTACAACTTCTTTTCAATATACAGAAATCGAAATATTTATCACTTATGCGAAACGAAAGCAATACCGTCGGCTATGTCAGTGTGTAATTAGTTTTATCCAACCACAAATATGGAACTATTCTCCCTCCGTTTGTACGGTAGCTTTCTTCCACATTTACTGATTGCGATAGAAACAGTCCATCGCCATAGAAGGAACACGAAAGAAACGATATAAAGGTAATTCGAATGTTCGCTTATCATTCAAGTTTGATCACAGCATTTGTAAATATATAAATTGCTACAAATGCGTGAAAAAAAAGCAGGAAAGGAGAACGATACACTTCATAAATTTACTCTTTTGAGGCGAAATATTAGTTAACAAAGTGAATTGGGACAATGTTCAAATCAGTGACAGAAAATACGTTTACAAAATATAGATAAGAGCGTCTGTGTTTGATAGATCACCTACCAAGTCGACATACAAATTTGAAATAAAGAAATGAAGGAATATAGAATGCTATGCTTGTAAAGTACACTGTTGTTCTACGTTGTTTAGCTGAGTCGCAGAGGAAACACCCTAGTTTTTTAATGTAAATGCCATAATTCCTATGATGAACACTACAAAAGAAACAAAAAGCACAATGTAATATGTGTACTAGCTAACAAGCGAAACTGAAATTGATAGTTCCTGTCAGTCAGTGTGAGCAGATGTTATACTCGACTACCGGAATAAATTAATAACTGCCGCGGCGAAGCGGACAAGCACATTGAGGTGCTATGTTGCGAGGCACGAGGTCGTTCCCCGTCGGGGGTTCGAATCCTCCATCGGGCATGGATGTTTGTGTCGTCTTTAGTATATGGTAGCTCGTAAGTAGTTTGTAAGTTTAAGGGCTGATAACCCCGCAGTTAAGTCCCTTAAGCTTAACAAACATTTGAACAATTTTTATTTACCGACCCCGTCACTCTTATGATGCAGCCGCTGAACAGTTCATAGAAAACTTGAGTCTGAACACAAATACGGACACTACTCATACAATTATAGTTGGCGGTGACGTTAATCTACCATCCGTATGTTGACAAAAATACACCTTCTGACAGGGTGGCAGATACATCTTCCGATATTGTTCTAAATGCTTTTTTTTAAAAATTATTTTGTACAATTAGTTCACGAGCACATTAAAATTGTAAAAGGTTTCGGAAACACACTTGAGCTCTTAGTCACAAGTACTCCTGGGCATCACGACGGATACAGGGATTAGTGAACTTAAAGTTGTAGCGAGCTCAAATCTGTAACAAAGTTATTCACCAAAACTAAACGCTAAATACGTCTATTTAAAAAAGGTAGAAATTCGGTTGACGTCTTTCTAGGAGGCAGTTTCCATTTTTTTCTAAATTAACTGTGTAAGTGAAGACCATATGTGGTTTACATTAAAAGAAATAGTATCACCAGCATTGGAGGGATTCCTACCAAATAAATTAATAACATACTTAACTGACGAATTAAAAATCCCCAAGATTGCCCATGTTTTACTGAAGCTCGAAATTTAGCGCGGACTTCAATGCGACATTCGTTTAATATTTTTCCCAACAAAACTCTTTGTAGAAATGTGACGGAAAATCCAAAGATATTCTGGTCCTATGCTATCGACAGCAGCGGAAAGACTAATTGAATGGTGAATGCATTTATTGCGCGATAGCGACGGTAATATTACTGATGACAGTGCCACTAAAGCGGAGTTATGAAATGCAGTTTTCAGAAATTCTTTCATCAAATAAGACGAAGTAAATATTCCACAATTTGAAATGAAAACTGCTGCAAACATAACATAAAAGTAAATACCCTTAGTTATGCAAAGCAAATCACCCTATCAAATAAGTGATGCTATAGCCGAAATGATAAACTATGTTTTCAAAAGTTTGTAATGCATAAGAAAAATACGTCTAATACATTTGTTTATGATATTATTTTGTAACAATTATTTTTGAATAGTAAGCTCCTTGCCTTGTTTCAATACCTTTTACTGCCCATATTAAAGATAATCAACAACGTGGTGAGAAACTTTTATTTTTATGGACTACAGCTAAATGTACTTCCTGAGATCTACGTCTACTGTACAGTTATTTCTATCCTTGTCTAATTTTGGAGATATGAGAATTATTTCAACAATATAGCTGCTGAACTTGTCAATCTTAAGAGCAGATCTGTTTTAGGGTGTGTATTTTAGATGCAATTCTAAACTTCAGATTCTTTTTAAAACCTGAAGTGTACCTTATCAATTTAACAAAAATGATACTTTAGGATCTAATAGCGGCTATGAAGTTACAGGAATAATTTTAGAACTCACAATCTTTGACGGTATGGCCATAATATTAGAAGGTAGAAAAAGTTCTCTTAACGTGTCAACTGTAAAAGCTTTTACCTAAATAGGAAATTGCAAATTGAAAAGCGGTAGATTTAACTGTATGTTCTGGTTGCAGGAGGATCATTTGAGTGATATTTAATGTATTTGCTTCGTTGAGTCAAATTTCACCGCGTTTTGATTAAACGCTAGTGAAACGAACTGTGGCAAGCTAGCGTCATCATTAACTTACTTAAGGATATTGAGATCTTATAAAGGTCGCATCGTTAGGTGGTCCTCACAGGTGTTCTCTACGTTCAATACGCCTCCGTTCTTCGAAAGCAGCTTTCCCTTGCAGTGATGCTGTTTTCCGAGTAAGCACATCCACACCTTATTATCGCGTAAACATTGTAGTGGGCAAAAGGCCTGCCCTTGGCCGTTGTAACAACTTCATACTGGCGGTCGTACTACGAAATGCGGAAGCGACCAGTGTGCGTATGTCGGGACACCGTCCACAGAGTTCTCCGGCCGGGAGGTAGGGGGGGGGGGATTGGAGGAGGAGGAGACAGGGCCACCCGACCCTTCGGAGCAGGTAAAAGTGTGGCAAATGTCCGGTGTGGCAAGTGTCCGGACACCATTGGAATACCCGCTAGAAAGGTAGTTTATTTGGGATGCATGGAAATGGACGCATTTCATGTCGTTCGGATATTTTTGCGTATGATAGTACTTGAGAAACAGCTAGGATTCTCAATGTAATGAACACAATACACTATATAAACCAAAAAAAGTAGCTGGAAAGCATGTGATTGTCTTCACAGCTATAAATTTCAGAAGTGAAAACAAAACGGATGTCTTACTACTGTACAAGAGACTGAATTGAACACCGCCCAAAAATTTACATTCCTGACTGAACCAAATATTTCTAAGTCCTAGTGCACGCTACATATTGCTGTGGCACTCTCGCCGCCAGTATCATCAACCATTGCCTTTTAACTAAATATTTTTGATCGAAATCTGTGTAAAAATGACACTGAGACTAAGTTTCCGACCTGTTTTAGTGACTCTAACATTAACTGTGTGCTTATTCAGATCTAAAAATGGGTCATCTAAAATTGTGCCAGTTGATATCACCTACCAGTCGATATAGGTAACTTTTTATAAAGTTGTTCCAATCATCAGGTTTCCATGTTTTATAATTGTGGCGCCGCTTCCTTCGCAGCTTTGTGTTGGCTTCCGTTAGTATGTGATCAGAAAGTGCAGATCTTCCATCAGTTTTATTGAAACACTAATCTTCAAATGAATGTTGAGTTTTGCCGCTCCTTTTCACATAGTAGTTTTATATTGTCTATCCACAACCGTTCTAAATGCCTATATGTGGTCGTTACTTAACTTCGGGTTTAATCTAGTATATATCTTTGCTAGCGGTGTTGTAACTTGTTTTTGTACACAGTTAGTACCGACTATGTTGCCGCTAGTGTAACGTTAAACAGTGCAGCCGTTTTCGTAACATCCTTCCACAATGGTTCGATACACCCTCTGATAGGCACTTAAGCGTGATTCGCAGCGTACTATGTAGATGTAAAGATGCTAAAGAGATAAATCATGTACACTGTTTGGAGGAACAAGTCCCTTCTCAGGAAGAAATTTTACTGTTTTCTTGCTTCAGACCTAGCGAAAGCTTACCCTTAACTGCACGTACATTATGTACAAAAATAACATAAGTTTTCAAAAACAATGCCTTCGTCGGACGAATGAAGCATATAATAATTATTATGGTAGTGGCTGCATGTGTATAAATTTGTTCATAATCGTAAGCAGATTCTATTCCACAGTTACAAGACTCCCTGTATATATAAATTCGAGAAGATTATAAATGTATCTTATAAACAACCACCGCACGAAGCAAGTTTTAATGTTGGAAGTATAGTTGCAGACGACTGCCCGTTGTTCGCTCGTCCTCCCACCTATTGTTTTACAGGGTCTCATTCATTACAAAACTTTCTAACCGTTTCATCTTCGCAATTTAATAAAAAGTAATACAGTTAGCGATCGGTTTGGCGTATTGCATTCTAAAAAAATTTCTGTCCGATTCCTGTGTTAGAGAAAGTTTACTAAACGAATAAAAACTCACAAAACAGAACATTTCGACGCCTCAGGTCCCTTATCATATCCTTCTTCCTTCCATTCAATAAATATGTGTTGGCCAGTGGCTGTAAGCGCACTGATGTCGCACGTGCGCGAAGCGCGCTGTCTCTTCAACATTCGAAAATGACAAAAATGAGCGTCCGTAGATGCCTAGTTCGAGTGCTACTAGAGTATCAATACAAAGACAGTGTGTAGATTTTCGCGCAATTCTCGTTTCTCCATTCCGCACTGAGTCATTAGTTCAAAAATGTTTGTATAGCTTATGGGACTTAACTACGGGGTCATCAGTCACTAAACTTACAAACTACTTATGAACTAGCTAACCCTAAGGACGGCACAAATATCCATGCCCGAGGGGGGATTCGAACCCCCGACCGTAGTCATTAGTTCCGACAGTATGACGCGAATTAAAAGAGGGAATTCAGTGGGACTGTTTGTGGATTTTATTTATTTAGTGAATGTTCAAAATAGAAAATCCTCTGTGCCGCGTGGATCGACTTGACAAGCAACTCCAACAAGACATGAGTTAACAGCAGGAAATATTTGACAGGCAACGTTAACTGAGCTGTGGCGGTAACGTATGTACGTAATGCAGAATCCCCATGAATATTTAAAACATCTTGTAGACAATGATGGTGATGTGTTCACATCTGTACACATGTTTGTTAGAAAAGATTTGTAAAAAGTAGACGTAATTAACAGATTAATAGCAATTATATCGAGAAATACCATATTGCGTTAGCGGAAAAAATTGTAAAAGGAAAAAAAAAACATAAATTATAGGCTATTTGTGCTGCAGTTTATGGCCTTAGTCTTAAAAATCATTCAGCGTTTCGGTCATTGGGTAAAAATCCTCAACGCACAATTCTCGCAAGAAAAATAGTAAGCACACAATTCTTTCAGCCATCTACCTTTAGAAAGACATTGTGAGTTTCACAATCTATGAAATTTTACCGAAAGGGGATTACCCAACAATAGAAAACTGAAAAAAATTGTGTTGAAGAATTAAATTTTACTATGAGGCGTATATTTAACGATATTTGATTTATATACAAGTGTCAGAAACTTCGTATACAACTATACCACAACTCAACGACATAATGGCCTCCAGAATTAAAGTTTTGCAGACATTAATTCGCTGATATCTTTAAGTGACAATCGGCCTGTACACTTGCATTTCATACTGAACGATATGACTCATTTAACCAAAATAAAAACATTCTCGGCACTGTCAAAATTAAATTGATCTTTACCAATGTAGAAGATATGAAAGCTAGTCTCGCGGAATGGTCGCGTGGTCTAAGGTGCTATGCTACGAACTGGGCGAAGCTTCGAGTCCTCCTTCAGGCATGGGTTTATGTGTGTTGTCCTTTGTGTAAAATAGTTTAAGTGTAGGGACTGATGACCCTAGCAGTTTGGTCCAATAGGTTTACACACATTCGAACATTATTAAAGCAAGTAATAGAAACGCGTGTGACTATGAAATGGATGTGACTCATGGTCTGGGGAAAGCCTCCCGCGGGCCGCTAGTAATTCGCACCTGAGCTATAGTCTGCGGTGCCGTCGTGACAGTGCACTCTAGTGGCGGCGGCGAGGGAAATTAAAAAATCTGATATGGCGGCAGACCAGGGCCCTCAAGAAAAGCCTGCCCTCCTCCTCTGCACCGAGGCCTCCACCTTCTTCCTCTCATTTCCTTCCTTCTCCAGTTAATAACGGCGTAGTATGAAAACGGAAAAAATGACAGTGCAATATTTTATCAGGCATTAAAATAAATTCATTACGTAGCTCCACAGTTCCCGTCTTAGCTGTGCACAGAATTGTAGGAATGACCAACACTTTTGTTCAAAATGTTCAAATGTTTGTATAGTCTATGGGACTTAACTACGGGGTCATCAGTCCCTAAACTTACAAACTACTTATGAACTACTTACGAACTAGGACGGCACAAATATCCATGCCCGAGGGGGGATTCGAACCCCCGACCGTAGTGGCCGTGCAGAACATTTTTGTTCCATGATCAAATGTATTTACCGAAATCATTATGCAAAGTGTGCATGTTTTATTATTTCCACATGTAAAACACACACACACACACACACACACACACACACACACACACACACTGTTTACATCCATAACTTGACGGTTCAGCTGCATGAGTAAACGTGCGAAGTTTGGTTTCTGTACCATAGATGGAGTAAAGCATAATGACCCCAATTTAATTATTTTTCACATATCAAGTTTTCTGCGATATCCCACTGTCACAAAGTTCTTTTCACGTCTAGAAATTAGCAAAATTTATGCCTGTAACTTAAAAATGATCTGCATATCTCACACTCTGTTATTTATCATATAAAACGTGGAAATTATTGATCATCAGTTTCCTCACAGCGTGTTTCCTGATTATGCATCACAATGAGAAAAAATTTACAACACACGCTAAGCACATTAGTATCTGGGATGGAGAAGTTTTTCTACAAATCTACTTCCATACAGGTGTAGCACGCCCGCGAATGACTTTAACAGCTCCGATGCATAAAAGGCAATAATAAAAAACTTAGAATTTAGATGCGTTTCGTAGTTTTTGCCTAATAAATTTCTAAATTGCGTTTATGATAAAGTTTTTTCGAATATATACGGAAAAAATTCAGTTGTTTGCCAAATAAACAAATATCTCTACAAACTACAAATTATTAGTTACTAATTAGATAGGTTACGAAAATTTCTGTAGAATTTGTCTTGGAATATTTCCACTATCTCCTCAAATGAACATCATTACAATCTCAGTAACTCAACAAATTTTACACCGCAACTTACTTAGTAACAGCGCAGTGCGTAATTAACCCGTGCATGACACAATCGACAGTGAAAGGATGTACCCATAGCCTCTTGTCTTTCTATATTCTTATTGTATTTCGATGGCCCACTCAAATCTACTACTTCCCTGATGACCTATTGACCATCAGACCAGAGCCCTGCCAATGTAGCAGCCATGGTGTTCCAGGGAACACCTTTATCAGAGCTTGCAACTGTTGTAATGAATGTCGAAAAATAAGTATAAATAAACACAAACAAAAAACACAATGATACCAAATTACAGATGCAGTAGCGTCTTTGCGGTATTACTACTGTATTAAACTCTCAGAATGTAGTACAGCGTATCAATATGAAACGCGAACAAAATTACAGAAAGTGGCGGATAACGTAAGTTATGAATATTATGGAAAAAGTATTACGTCAGTTAGAATCACAGAATCAAAAGTGTGACGAAATCGCTACTATATTAGCGGTGAGCCTAATAAAAAACATCCCAGGTAAGCAGGGAGTCACCATTACGGAAATGAATCGAATGTCACTTTTCAGAACATTTATTCATTGCTTTTGTGAAATAGTGCTACTGTTACCGAGAAATGTACTTCCGTGGTTTAGTGTGCCTTTATGACGCAACTGTAACACCAGCTCCTCTTCTAAGTACTGGCACCTTATAGCTCTTGACTATATTCTGCCATCTAAAAGTTTCAGACACCTGGAGAGCTTCGTAGAGTTACGAAATTGAGGTTGCAAATGTGTATAATTAGGACGGCGTGAAAGGCGCCTGATGAACTGACGCTGAAGTATATAACGACCGATGAAACCAGAGAAGTAAATGAAGTTTTCATTTAACTAACGACGAGATTGCGAGGAAACACTTCATTATTAAGCTTCACGTAGGTAATGAGTCTTACATATATGTTATCCAATCAATAAACCATATCAGTATCTTATTAGCACAATTAAGACCTCGAAGTTCATCACTAGTAATCGCGAAATTGAGGGCTCGAAACAGACGAAAATAGAAGCGTGTACGTTCTTTCCTGGCTTCAAATTCAGCTACGAAACTCTATTCATCCGTGTCTTCTCACTATGAAGATGTCTCCAACGCTCTCAAACTGTTTAATATAAAACAGCAATTTTATGATTAATCCAATGATTCGCATCGTGCAAATAAATTAGATGTAGATATACTGTGATGTCAATTTTTATGTATCGGCCATATATTATTTACAATTAATCAAGAGGAAATTTATTTTTCAGTTACGTTGGGGGAAATCTTTAAAAATATATTTATTCGGTATTAACTATCAAGTGTAGTAAGTTTTTCCAGTATTATCATATATTGCAAAACAGATGTTGGTCTATGAATCAATTATTTCATCTCAGAAGAAAATTCCATAACACTTTCTGTGAAAGTTTGTTATAACGAATTGATATTTTGAAAGAATCGTGAAAGGCTACGGTTTGCTATATGTCTTGATTGGATTATGGCAGCTACTTCTGTACCAAACATCAACTTGCGTATCATTGTGTAGGCGATGCTCGGGATTACTAATAGTGTTGGATATGTGAAATTATGCACCGTACTAATACTTGTATTGTTTTTCCACTAACGGGAGGCAAATTGTGAGACCCTCATTAAGGCTGTTTCTGTACCACGAAGCACGTCAAAATCGCACGGAGTAAGAGAAAAGGTTAAACAATGGATGGTCTTCGTGTACGCTACATGATTATGAAACCAGTTATTGCGGTAATTATAAAATTTTGTTGTGATCCTGGATGTAATGCAGAAGAAGCGCACTTGCTGAAACGGGAATTGAAATGTGCCTGGAGCTCAGCCCAAATCTACATGTCCATCATATGTGCGACCGTTATTTGTGTTTTACACCTAAATAAGTAGTGTAGTGACAGAGAGTGAAACCTCTACCACGGTCTAGCCACACACAAAATATCAGCATCTGTACCAGGTTACCGTATTCGGTGGTATTGGGGTGAATGATTAACCTGATGTCGGGCAAGTTCTACTTCGATAACTGAACACTGATGAGGTTGCGGTACCAACTATATCTGCTATCTGCTACACTTAGACCACCTTAGTTGCTATCATAGTCAAGTCTTTTTGGGACGTTCACTATTCGAGCAGGCATGAATCTCACTTACGGAAAGTGCTTGTTTTAAGCGGGCGTTTGCGTGACTTTCCCTTTCTCCAAGCGAACAATATCATTAACAGGTCTACTTATCCGAGGTTGAGATTTAATATTGCAAGTCTAGGATAGGTAGGATAGGATACGATGTTTTGGGTGCACAACAGCAAGGTTTTTAGCGCCCTGACAAAAGAATTACACAACAGTATACTGCAAGTCTGAAATAACTTTTAGGTAAAACATACTCTGTGCAAAAGCTCATTGAGAATTTTCTTTGTCGCATTTTTTTACAAACTTTTACTTGGAAAGCATTCTGTTTTAAAAAGAATTGGCAAAAATCTTCACTTCTGTATACTAATTTCAAATGTTCAAATGCCGGCCGCGGTGGCCGCGGGGACTGAGGCGCTCCAGTCACGGTCTGCACGGCCACTGCGGTCGGGGGTTCGAATCCCCCCTCGGGCATGGATATTTGTGCCGTCCTTAGTATAAGGTAGTTGATAAGTAGTTTGTAAGTTTAGGGACTGATGACCCCGTAATTAAGTCCCATAAGCTTAACAAACATTTGAACATTTGAATGTTCAAATGTTTGTAATGCTTATGGGACTTAACTGCGGGGTCATCAGTCCCTATACTTACCAACTACTTATGAACTACCTTACACTAAAGACGACACAAACATCCATGCCCGAGGGGGGATTCGAACCCCCGACGGCGGATGGCCGCGCGAACAGCAACACGGCGCTCCAGTACGCGTGGCCAATCCCCCGCGACTAAACTAATTTCCCGTCTAATTGCAAATAATATGTATTTTCCCAGAAATATACTTAATAATATTTTAATATGTTTAATTAACAGTCGCGTTAAACAAAATTAGGAACTAAAGGTGTTGCTGAGTTATTTTATCGTGTCGATAACTTTGTTCTGAGATTGTAAGCTGAACGATTCCCTTGTTCCCAGCGAACTCGCAGCGGCCGCGATTCGCCACGCTAACGACTCGTTTGCCAGTGACAAATGAATTACCACCGGCGATGACTTGGCGGAAGTTGAGCGTGCCTTCCCAACCAGACAAATGATGCGAACGTACCTCTGTCAGAAGTCTATGAAGCACTAATTGTCTGTGCCGACTAACAGATAGCATCTGTGAATTTGTAGTGCGTCGTTCAAAAGAAAGAGAACAGTGAACTGGGACTTTTTTGTCAGTTCTCAAAGTACGCTTTAGGAGTTGTGAAAGAACACTGTCCACGGAAGGTACGACTGCGAAAATATTTTTAATGAGTCGGATAGACTTACGCCAATCAACGCTAATGATTTCAGATTCAGTAGCTGCTGTCTTTAATGTTTTATTCTCCGTGATTTATGAACACAAAGACTGGAGTTAGGTACAGCCCTGGCTATACTCGTCTGATAAGGTCTGAAACGTTTCTGGTATCCTTCTGTAATGACAGCTAGGCCATTTTGAATTGTTATTCACTAGTATGATATTGCCCTACTGAATTTAGCATACTATTCGCAGATTTATTAGACGCTATCATTTGGTGTAAAAATATCTTGCCTATATTACATGTTGCTCTATTTGCAGACGTCATGGCATGTAGAGAATGTAATTGATGTAACATACAATGTTCGCCGCGGCGGAGTGGCCAAGCGCATTGCGGCGCTATGCTCCGATGCGCGAGGACGTTTCCCGTCGGGGGTTCGAATCCCCTCTCCGGCATGGTTGTTTGTGTCGTTTTTAGTATAAGGTAGTTCATAAGTAGTGTGTAAGTTTTGGGACTGATAACCCCACAGTTAAGTCCCTTAAGCTTAACAAACATTTGAACATACAATGTTCCAATCTGTATCGTTGCTCCAACAAGAATACTTCGTAAGAACAAAAGACTGTTTTTAGCATAATTCTCTCTTTTTCGTATGTAGTACATCAGCCAGTAGCAGTTGTTACACTTACGAAGAGCAAGACATATCTGCAGCGTCTGGCTGTTGTACTCATAATACCATTATTTTTATATCAGTTTTTGTTTGTGTACAGCTCTGTGAGAAATTGCTACTAACCAAACACTCTGAAATGCTGTATGGTGCATCGATTTTATGGAACTTTTTCTAACGCTGTTCCGAACTAGTACATTTCGGTTAAAACCAATGCTCCATCTGACAGTGTCCGACGCACTACTCGAAGAATTTGCTCCAATCAGAACATTCCTCCCTTTGATTGGTCCTCACACGGGTCCGGCACAGGAGTAACACCTTATAGAATTGTATTGACGAAATGTCAGCGATGTTCAGAGTTTTTTCGTACTTATGTGTTGTTTCTTGTTGCTCGTCGCACAGTGAAAGACGTTAATTCCAAAACGTCTTCCATATGAATACCCGGTGACATATGACGGGAACTTTCATTTCATTATGAATGATTGACACCCGTCGGTACTACAAGGCAGATGAAACCATTTTAGAATAACGTGGTAAGCCATCAAAAAGCAAAGGGTTTTAATTCTAGTGGCAACGGAAATAACTTTCTGAGTTGGTGATTAAACTTACTCTTCTGAAAAATGTTCAAAATGTTACTTATCCCGTTCTTTTAGTGGGCTCCTCGTGTCATTTGGATTGATGCTGTCTGTCGAGATGGAAAGACACTCTGTGCATGGGTTTCGTGTGCTAGAAATTCTACAATATTTAGCTGCTTAGCACCATTACATCCGTAAGCTATACTTCGTTGGCGGTGGCTGTTTGATCAATGCTGTGTCAGGATCACTGAGATCTGATCTTCTGTTCCAGTGTGAACTGAGAGAATGAGGTACATGTGTTTCCGCGGTGCCTAAGGGTAGTAGCACACTCATGAACACTGCACTTTCCTGGTTAAATTAGTTAAAATTATACAATTTGTCTAATTTTTCATTCAATAACCAGTTTTCTCTGCAAGTAACTATTTGTGGTGAGAACGTTGCCTGCTCGCGCCCTTATTCATTATATTGAATGTATTGTTGAGATCCATACATGCGGTTCCTTTGTGTGCAGGCAAACTGTAAAGTTACAAGTCAGATACTTGTTCCATGTTGAGGAAATAATATTAACCTTCCAGTAATTCTTCAGTAAAAATAGATGTTTATATAGTGTAATAGCATCATGTGATAACTGAGATTAGAAGGTGTTGCTCGTTCAATACCGTTATCTTTTATCCGCTTTAAAGAAATTTTTCTTAAATTGTAATTAACGGTACTGGTTCTAAAATATCCATTATGCATAATCTAAAGATAATGATTCTTTCAGTACTCCAAACACTGTTGAAATCACAGTTTGGATTCTAATCACATTTTACATAGATGCGTATCATTATTTACATATTACTGCAGACGTTAAAGGGATACTGCCTGGATAGATCACCAGCATTCGCAACTCACCAGCTACGTTCACTTGGTTTCGTGAGAATCAAAACTCCATGGCATCTACTATGAATAAATCCTGAACCACTCTCATGAATTTAATTGGAGTATGAAAAGCAGTGGGACATTTTTGCCAACCAAGCCACTTTTCAGCTAAACGAATATATTGAATACCCGAACACCAAGACACTGGAGACGTCACAATAACTTAATATAACGCAATTAAAGCCAACGCGATGAGTTATTCACACCACTCTCGAGACCAACTAGACTCTGTCAACTCCTACCATGAGTGTAATTGCACATTAGACACTGAATCTCAAAATGTTTTGTCTCGCTGCAACGAAATAAAAGTGACTAACCACACTAGTTCAATGAACTAGCAAGCATTTCAAAACTTTTACAGTAAAGCACATTATCGCATGCTTTAACTTGCATATAGAAAGACCATAACAACAAAATATGAAAGAAACATGGTGTGCAGCTGTATCATTTAAATCACGTCAATTTCAGGACACTTTTATAAAAGTAAACATCATGTGATATACGAGGAGTGAAGTGAAATATACAAATTAGTGTGTCATCAAAATCAACAAGGCAGTGCATTGTTTTAAAATGTTATCTAGCGGACAAGAGACAAAAATAAATAAAGTTACTAAAGCATCATGTATCAAAATGTTCAAATGTTTGTAAATCTAAAGGACTTTACTACATTGACCATCAGTGTAACAGATTGTACAAAATGCTTTCTAATTTCATGAATATGAGATAAATATAACATTATTGAATAACTGCGGTAAGTAATAAACTGACTGGGTAGATAGATACGATTTAGAGTGACTAAAAGTAAGTGTAAATTGCATTAAATCGGAAAAATTAACATGTATAGAACATTACAAGAAATTATACGTTAAATTGACAATGATCAAATGTTATTACATTATCACTTAGTTCTTTTCTCGGTAATAAACTTTTGATTCTGTGACGATGACGGAAACTTCCACACTTTCATCTAGAAGTCTCCTGTGACACAGTGGTATATTGATAGTGTCACACAATATACTTCATCAATTTGGTACATACAATAGGTCACAGTTACGGAACTGTTGAAAAAAAAAAAAAAAAAAAAAAAAAAATCAAATGTTTGTAAATCTATCGGACCAAACTGCGTGGTCATCAGCCCGTAGCTTACAAACTAGTTAAACTTAGGTAAACTAACCTAAGGACAACATACACACCCTTGCCCCATGGAGGACTCGAACCTCCACGGCGAGTAACCACGCGATCCGCAGCGAGGCGCTTTTTTTTTTTTTTTTTTTTTTTTTTTTTTTTTTTTGCTCTATGATGGTTAGTTCTTGTCCTTGCGGACGCTGATCGTTTTTGTTCGTTTTGATCCTACGTGTTCTTTGGCTCAGCTTTTATATTACAGAGAGCGTTCAGTCCTCTGACCGGGCGCGCTGAGCCACGGCGCCCGGCAACCGCTCGGCTATTCCACCGCGGCACGGAATTGTTCCGGACTGACATACACCTGGTACATGTGACCGAACGTTAAGATGGCAAATATTTTGTGGTCACCAAATGGTTTCCAGTTGTTTAACAAAGAAGATACGTAGCTCGGGAATTTCCGAGTGTTTCTAGGCGCGATATCAAGGACAGTGAAGCCCCTCCCGTCGGAGGTTCCAGTCTTCCCTCCGGCATGTGTGTGTGTGTGTTGTCCTTCTGTTATTTTCAGTTAGTCTGAGTAGTTTATAAGCCTAGGGAATGATAGTCACAGTAGTTTTGTCTCATAGAAATACAAACATCAGAATTTTTTTAAAGAATATACCTTCTGGTGAACTGATAGAATGGATGAAATTGAATTTTGATTATATTGAATTATAATCTAAATGCTGCGTTGCAGCAAAACTGCTGTTTTCTGTAGAGCTGAGTTTGTTCAGAACAGAATTCAATATTTATTAGAAAATTGAGTGGTCCAAGCTAACGTGCTCTCGCTTTTCAGTGACTATACAGATGTATTGTGTCCATACCTTGCATGGATTACTTGAAAGAATATCTTCTGAAGGCAGCAAACCGGTTGTCATATAAAAATTGACAGAACTTTTGTAGATTTGGAGAAAGTTTTGACATTGTAGATAGTAATACACTCTTCCATATTCTAAAGTCAGCAGGGGTAAAACATAGGCAAGGGAAAATTATTTACAACTTGTACAAAACCCAGACAGCAGTTATAAGAGTTGTCAAGTGTGAAAGAAACCCACTGCTTCATAAGGGAGTAAGACAGGGTTGTAGCCTTTCTCCAGTGTTATTCAATTTGTACATTAAGCAAGCTGTGAGGGAAAGCAAGAAGTTTGGAGGGGCAGTTAAAGATCAGGGCTAAGATATAAAAACTCTGCGTTTTGCTGATGACATTGTAAATCTATCAGAGACAGCAATGGGCCTGGAAGAGCAATTGAACGGAATGGCCATTGTGAAATAGGAGCATATAAGTTTTACGTTAATAAGAACAAAATCAGGGTTATCGACTGTAGTCTAAGAAAATTTGGCGATGGTGACGAAATTAGATTGGGCAACGAGTCACTAAATTTGCTATATTTGTTTTGTTACTTGGGCAGTTACATAACGTATGATGAGCGCACAACAGAGGATACAAAATGCCGAATGGCAATGGGAAAAATCGTTTTGGAAAAGAGAAATTTGTTAAAATCTAATTATTATTTAAATGTCAGGAAATTTTTACTGAAGGCATTTTTGTGGCGTGTTGCCTTGTACGGTAGTGAAACACTGACGGTAGATAGTTGTGACAGGAAATGGATAGAGACTTTTGAAATGTGGTGCCTAATGAGGAGGTACTCTACGGAATGGAGGAGAAAAGGAATTTCTGCTATATCTTGACTAAAACAAGAGATCGATTGGTAGAAGACATTCTTAGACATCAAGGAATAGTTAATTTAGCATTGGAGGGAGGTTTGTGGGTTAAAAATCGCAGTGGACAAGAGACGAATACAATAATTAGATTCAAATAGATGTTGGTTGCCGTTCTTATTCAGAGATGAAGTGCCTTGCTCGTGGAGAGCTGCATCAAACAAGTCTCCGGACTGAAGACACCTACTTGTAATGGAAAGGCAGCTTCATATAACAGAATTGGATTACCTCACTCGCCCTACTTGATTTGTCTAAGAACTGGTTCTTGTTTACGAAACAGTGGAATAGTTTGTCATGGCTTCTAAATTTCAGTAACACCATATGTATTCTATTTAGAGATCTTCACGCCAAGTAAGTCATCAGGAATGTATTCCGGAACTCTATATATAATTATCTTCCATGAAGTTGCTATTCCACACATCTTTTCCATTACTGATTCTTCCGTTTGTTATAAACCACAATCTTATTTACAACGTAACGGCCAGGTAGCTGGTAACATACGGTCAAATTTATGATGCACGCTACTACTTTGCTGCCGGCCGCGGTGGCGGAGGGGACTGAGGCGCTCCAGTCACGGTCCGCACGGCCACTACGGTCGGGGGTTCGAATCCCCCCTCGGGCATGGATATTTGTGCCGTCCTTAGTATTAGCTAGTTCATGAGTAGTTTGTAAGTTTAGGGACTGATGACCCCGTAGTTAAGTCCCATAAGCTATACAAACATTTGAAGATTTTACAACTTTGCTTTTAGATTACTGATCTGCATGTTTCCTGATGTCATTGTTCGACTCAAGTATACCTCCCGCCCTTGCTTATTTCAACACTCACTTGTGCCCGAATATGTGTAGCGCAATTCCTGTAGGCTGCATGGTATACGGTTGGTCTCCTGTTCAAACTCAGCATTGATACATAAAATTTTCGATGTGCGTTGCCTTGGTGTCCACACATCGGCTAATCTGTGCAGTAAGGCTTCTTTGTTTGGTAACGTTTCTCTGTGAATATCTTGGTCTATACTTGTAAACCATTTATTTCTGAGCTTGTTAGTTCTTTTCACATCGCTTTTCTTCACCCTGTACTCCATTCTAAGTTTCTGCAACCTTTTTTAAGTTCATCTCGTGCTGGGTAGTGATACATGCTCGATATTCATGAATTTTAAACAAGTTTTCTTCTCTGTCTTCAAACCTATGAAGCTTACGTGAGTAATGCAAGATCTTTTTCTCTGATTACTTGATAATTACCTTTTCTTGATCACTGAGTGCCTCTAATACTTTTATTCTCTCGGTTTCGGAATTTCTAACAATCTCCACATGATTAGTGTCTACTATAGTCTGCTTTTAGTTCACTTTTGAACATGTTATGAATATTATCACATCTTTCACCACATACAGAACTATCAGTTTGGATTCCGAAGCCTCGCTTCCGATTTGAGCTGTCTTGCCCGTAATGTGGTTGATCTCTCCAATTGTTTCCTCATCCAACTTTTGCCTTTCCTTTTCTGTCTTTTCCTTCATTCTAGGTATAGTTTTGCGGCGACTTGATCGCTCCAGGCAAAATTTTACTACCTCAGCAGATAATTGAATGGTTTTGGCATTATCATGGTCCGTATTGGAATAAATTCTTTTCTCGCACCTCTCATTCACTAATCTGATCTGATTTCTGGTAAGCATACACGACGTTGCATGATAAATATCTAATGAAACTGTGGTGTCGCACAAGTACAAAGTGCGCGCCACCTACTTTCGCCGCGCGCCGCCATGCATGCACGGCGCGGCGTTCTTCCGACGACAGCCACGAGCGCCCTCTGGTACAACGCCGCTCGTGGCCACCACTGAAGGACATCGGCCACTTCGCACTTCGCACTTCGCACTTGGCACTTCGGACTGAGATAGCAACGAGTTACGACCTTCGTAATCAGATAGGCACGATTGAAGACTTCGCTATTGTACAGGCACTAGGCAGGCCTCCAACAACTATGTATCAACATTCTGCAGTACTATGTAAAAGTTAAGTATTGTTACATTCTGTGCAATATATCTCTTTCTAATTTACTCGAGTGTTTATAGTTTCTGGCTGCTCCCCTCCGTACCTGCACCAGCGTGTCGGTCTTATTCCACTCGGCCACCGACACCTACGACGAGGCTGGGACACAAAAGCGGCGACGAAGTCGGGATACAAAAGAAACAGTTACAAATTTTCGAAATTATAACACCTTTCTGACGCGAGCAATAACATCAAGACATTCCGCCCTCTCCTCCCCCCCCCCCCCCGCAGCCATAATGCTTTAAAACGCTTCGGTCAACATGAAATATGTTACGGAAACCACTGACACACTTAAACTAACCACTTTTGAAAGGAAGTTACAAATCATTCGTAATTTCTTAATTTAGTCTTCGTCACGGTTTCGTATTTCTGTCTTTGTTAGTGATATAGAACAGAGATTTACTGGCACAGTGGCTACCATGTATCACCTACATAGGTTAACTATAAGCATTGCAGTAATATCACTATGACGCAGCGACCGCAACTGCATCGCGCTATTGTGAGTTTTGTTGTGTATCTTATGTTAACGTTTTCTATTTGTGAAAGCATTTTCGCAAAATCACGGAGAAGCAAGAATGTCTGAGATAACAAACCAAATAATACGAGCGAGCAGAGATCGTAGGTGCCGTTTACAAAAAATATCAGGTAATATCACTAAAAAACCTGCAAAATTTGATCTATGATGTTCAGTTCGCTCATATAGTACTATATGAATTTCCCCATAATATATAAATGTGTAAGAGTTAACCTGAACTAACGTCAACAGCTGAAATCTTTTTCCACTTTCTCACTGTCTTATTCATGGGTATAATGGCTTCAGATTTTAGTTTCCGTCATCTCTTATGGTCACGCATGCGTGACCACCCTCTTTGTATTTCCGATGCATCAAAATCTACGTATATCCATTGCATATGGTCAGGCGTGGATGATAATCCTCTTTGTATTTCTTGTACAGCAGAATCTGTGTGTCCTCTTCTCAAGGAACGTTATCGCTTAGGTTCTTTGAGTAATATTGTCATTTCCCCCTCTGCGATTGAATTTACGAATGGTACCCATGAAGAACTCCTTTTGGATGCCTATCTAAAATTTCCAGTAATACTAATTGCACAGTCTTGGTGATTTAGAAACATGTATTTACGACGGTAAACATGTTTCTTGGCTCTTCTTCGAACGTGCATTACACCAATTTTAACTGCGTATCTATTCATGAAGGGCAATACCCTTCTGGTAATGTCTATTACTACTTTTATTTATTATGCCCGTGAGCCTCACGCCTTTTCTTAACGAACAAATCGCTTAACGTTTGGCTATTCTTTGTAACTTATCTACCTTTACTGTTAGTGCCACTAGATAGTCGTTGCAGAATTACGAACACTAATCACAAACCAATGTAAGAACATTTTTGTACCGTATCTCTTTCATTATCGAATTAATTTCACTCGGGGGTTTTCCACAAATTTGCCGGTTCTACAGACAGTCTCGAGTGATCTTCCTAGAGCTAGTCTTTCTTGATTCATCTACTAGCGGTGGAAGGGTTTTTACTGTCTAATGTTTTATCACCGAAGTACATATAGGAATAGTTAGAAGTCATTCAGCCCGTTTATGCAGAGAATATTACATTCGTTTATCTTGTTGGAAAGCTGCCATGTTCTTTACATCGTTTCGACCCTCATAAAGAAGCACCGGACGACGTTGACGCCATGGTTGCACTCTGTTTTTATTAGTGTGGACGTCCATTCAAAAACCCGTTAAGCCCTAATGGTTTTAGTTTACCATTTCTCTTATAGTTTCTCTGAAGGGGCGGTATCCACCAATAATCATAGCTCTACTACGTCCGTAAACACCTCGTTTGCAACGTTACTTTCAACCCAAATACTTCTTTCCAATATAGATATGTGTATCACGGACTTTCTCACTTCTACTGTTTATTTGTTCTTTGCATTATTCCTCTCATCGCAAAATAATCAACGAACAACCCAGAACGAACATGAACAAACGACCGCAAAGCATCGATCAAACTAAGAAAAAGCGCTTTAAGGCGCCTTGCCACGGATTGGGTGGACGCTCCTCGTCGGGGATTCCAGTCCTCTCTCGGGCATGGATGTATGTGCTGGCCATTTTTAGGATAAGTTAGTTTATGGTTTATGTAGTTTGTTTGTCTAGGGACTAACAGTCTCAGACGTTTGGTCCCTTAGCCTTACAAACATTTGAACTTTTTTTCCCCTTTATCACTGCCGCACATCACTCAATTGGCCCTTTTGAATAGTCCTGCAATGAAAAGGCTGAATTTTTTCCCGTTAGTTCTGAGAAAAGTGAGGAATGCGAACATCATTTATTTTGTGAACGTGCTTTCCGCATTGTAACATGCACTGCGACGTGTCCCCTTCTGTTGGCGGTTAGTGAAACTCCCTTCGAAGTTAAGTTTGTCTGAGCTTGACCGTTAGGCGTCGCCTAACCACCGGAGCCGTCCCACTATAGGTCAAGTTTAGATTAAGGAGAGGCGCAATGGTGCCCAATGTCCCCTCTGGGCTCCCGAATGTGGCAAGCACAGCGCGAGGTACTCTCCTGGCCAATGTGCAGATTACGTGTTCCGTGCGATAATGAACTTCCCTAGTTCTGTACATAGTGGATTTGGAGTAAATAATTATTTGATAGCAAAATTTGGAATTATAGACAGACGGTTGACTTTGTGGCGAAGAAACTTCGAAACGCTGCAGTAAACAAAGTTAACCGGTGGAGATGATTTAGGGAAGACGAAATAAGAAGATGAAAAGGTGATCCAAACTCAATACCAACGGCTGCCAATGAACAGAACAGTCTTCCCAACGGTACATCTGTATTTGTGGCAGTCGGAGTTAGGCTTGGTACAGCTTCACGACATTACTATCGATTTGCAGTCGCGGATGCTGGAATACTGTAAGTTGGCATTTTCAGTTCCCTCATTCCCTCCATAGGCCGCGCGAGTTACGAAGACGATCACGTGTGTTTAAGATGATTTTCTGAACGGTAGTTAAATAGCCAGCTAATACGGCCTGTGTAGAAGGGTGTATCTGTTTAACGTATTGTATTATTACCGTGCCACAGAGTACAGCCGTGTCTCATGACTCATGACTACAGATTCTCAGCAAACATTATATATTTACGGGAAAACTTAGAATTATCGCTGTCTGTCTCAGGAGAAACTTTATCAATAATTGGCATGAGCAGTCCTCTGAGTGGGCGAAAATTACTGCTAGTACTCCACAGGGTACTATTATGACGTCTTGCGTTTTTCTCTGCGTATATGATTTTTCATCTCTCTCTTATAAAGGAGTAACTCCGTACGTTGTCGTAATGCGATTGCACTATCCAAGCCCATTAAAAAGAGCTACAACAGAAGCAAATGTGACTGGACCAAACGCAGTTCATTCACTGTCGAACAATTGTAGATTTTTGTTCCATCAATAATAACAACAGAGCACAGAGGTAGTAATATTCATATTCAGAAATTACAACTTCCATCGAGAATCACTTAATCACCTCAAAAACTTGGTTTGACTTCTGATGTTTCTGCTTGTAACTGCTTATTTTGGTAATGAAACCTTCCTTATTAAAGATCAGTTACAATTTAGAAATCTTAAAAGAATTCAGAAAAATAACAAAATGAATTTAAATAGCCTCCTTTGTTAGCAGAATATGGTAATGCAAGTACTCCTCCACTTTGACGGTTAATGAACTGCTGTGCTAACACGCATTCAGAAAAGCCTCAAAACAAACTGAATTCATCTTACAGCTCCGGGTCCACTGAGCAGTTTCTTCGTGCGATAAAAAAAGGTAAAGCAGTCAACAATCCAAAGATTGGTTGGAACACCACAGTGCTTTACTAGGCATGGTTCTGTTTGGAGGTGGTATGCCGTTGCCTTCCTCCGACCTTCGAACTGACTTACACAGCCGGGAGGGGGGGGGGGGACCTACAGTTTTATGTGGGTTCCAAACCACGCTGCTACTCGGTATTTTTCACGTGAGCAGTACTGCCAGAGGTGAAAGAAGTGGAAAGTGACAGATAAAATTCCTAGAACCCGGCGGGGATTGAACCCGCGACCTTTGGATTTGTAGTCTGTGCAACCGAGGCGCATCCTTCGGGGACTAAGTTTAAATTAATATCATTTGAATCCTGCAATTTTAAAAATCGCCACGGTGTTCTTGCTACGTTTCCGATTCCACATTTTGACGTTCTCAGACTGATTATAGGAAACCCTAAAACTGTACTCTTCCTACAACGACAACTATTTGCGTTATAGAATACTTCAGTCGAAATGAATACGTTCTGTTTTCCACACTATTAAGGCCTTTTGGATTAAAAGTAGGAGGCTTGTGGTCTTAATGTACCGTCGATGACAATGGTTTTAGGAACTGGGCGCAATCAAAGAATGGAGAAACATGAGGAGTGAAAACGGTCGTCTCACTTCTAACAAATTATTCCGGCATTCATCGTAACCTGTTAGTCATGAATGAACCCAAATGTGGGTAGCTGGGTGCGGTCATTATCGACATTTAATTACATCTACATCAACATGGATACTCTGCAAATCACATTGAAGTGCACGGTGGAGGGTTCATCGAACCACTTTTATGATATTTCTCTATAGTTCCACTCTCTAAAAGCACGCTGGAAAAAGGGACACTTAAATCTTTCTGTTTTGATCTGATTTCTCTTATTTTATTATGATGGTTATGTATCCATACGTAGGTGGGTACTAACAATACATGTTCGAATTCTGAAGCGAAAGTTGGTGAATGAAATTTCGCAAACAATTCTCACCGCAACAAATAACGCCTTTCTTTTAAAAATTTTCACATCAACTTGTGCATCATTTGCGTGACACTCTGACCCCTATATACAAAATAAAATACAAAACGAGATTCCCTTCTCTAAATTTTCTCTAAATCTTCCGTAAGTCCCGCCTTATGTGGATCCCACAATGCGCAGCAATACTCCAAAATAGGACGCACAAGTGTAGCGTAGGCAGTTTCTTTAGTAGAACTGTTGCATCTTCTAAGTATTTTGCGAATGAAACTTAGTCTTTGGTTTGCCTTCCCTAAAATATTTTCTAAGTGTACTTTTCAATTTAAATTGTTCGTAATTGTTACTCCTAGGTATTTAGTTGAATTTAGGGCCTCTAGGTTTGACTGATTTATCGTGTAACTGAAGTTTAACGGATTTCTTTTAGTGGTCATATGGATGTCCTCACTCTTATCACTATTAATAGTCAATTGCCAATTTTTGCATCATATAGATATGTCATCTAAATCATTTTTCAGTAGCTTTTGATTTTCTGATGACTTTACTAACCGATAAATGACAGCATTATTCGCTAACAGTATAACAGAGCTATTCAGATTGTCTCCTAAATCGTTTATAAAAATAAGGAACAGTAGGGTCCCTATAACACTTTCTTGGGGAAGTCAGTTACAACGTACTGTGTCCTTCCTGACAGGAAATCACGAATCAGTCGCACAACTGTGGCTATATTCCATAAACACGCAGTTTCAGTAAATGTTCAAATGTTTGTAGAGCTTATGGGACTTAACTACGGAGTCATCAGTCCCGAAACTTACAAACTACTTATGAACTAGCTACAACTAAGAACGGCACAAATATCCATGCCCGAGGGGGGATTCGAACCCCCGACCGTAGTGGCCGTGAAGACCGTGACTGAAGCGCCTCAGTCCCCTCGGAAACCGCGGCCGGCGCAGTTTGATTAGAAGACGCTTATGTGGTACACTGTCAAAAGCCTCCCGGATATCTAGAAATATGGAATCTATTTGAAATCTCGTTATCGATAGCACTCATCACATCATGTGAGTAAAGAGCTACCTGTGTTTGACAAGAAAGATACTTTCTGAATCCGCATTAACTATGGGACAAAAGGTCGTTCTTTTCGAGGTAGTTCATATATTTGAGAAAAGTGTATGTCCTAAAATCCTGCTGCAAACCGACGTCAAAGATACAAGCCTGTAATTTTGCGCATCACTCGAATTGCCTTTCTTGATATTGACCGAGCGCGGTGGCGCAGTGGTAACACAGTGGACTCGTATTCGGAAGGATGGTGGTTCAAATCCACCTCCCGCCATACAGATTTAGGTTTTCCGTGATTTCCCGAAATCACTCTAGGCAACTGCTGGGATGGATCCTTCCAAACGACACGGCCGATTTCGTTCCCCATCCTTATCCAAAAATCCGAGCATAAGCTCCGTCTCTAATGACCACACTGTCGACGGGACGTTAAACCCTAAGATTCCTACCTTCCTATTGATATTGGAGTGACCTGTGCAACTTTCCAGTCTTCGGGTACGCAACATCCGCTCAGCGAGCGGTATTATATGATAGTTAGGTATGGTGTTATTGCATCAGCATACTCTGAAAGGAACCTTATTGGTATACAGTTGGGACCGGAAGAATTACTTTTGTTAAGTGATTTCAGTTGTTTTAATACTCCAGGGATATTTACTTCTACACTACTGGCCATTAAAATTTCTACACCAAGAAGAAATGCAGATGATGAACGGGTATTCATTATACTAGTATTATACTAGAACTGACATGTGATTACATTTTCACGCGATTTGGGTGCATAGATCCTGAGAAATCAGTACCCAGTCAAACAGAGCTTGGATTGCGCGTACAGGTACAGATGCCCATGCACCTTCAACAGGATACCACAGTTCATCAAGAGTAGTGACTGGCGTATTGTGACGAGCCAGTTGCTCAGCCACCATTGACCAGACGTTTTCAGTTGGTGAGAGATCTGGAGAACATGGTGGCCAGGGCAGCAGTCGAACATTTTCCGTATCCTGAAAGGCCCGTACAGGATCCGCAACATGCGTCGTGAATTATCCTGCTGAAATGTAGGGTTTCGCAGGGGTCGAATGAAGGGTAGAGCCACGGGTCGTAACACATCGTAAATGTAACGGCCACAGTTCAAAGTGCCGTTGATGCGAACAAGAGGTGACCGAAACGTGTAACCAATGGCACCCCATACCGTCAAGCCAGGTGATACGCCAGTATGGCGATGACGAATACACGCTTCCAATGTGCGTTCGTCGCGATATCGCCAAACACGGATGCCACCATCATGATGCTGTAAACAGAACCTGGATTCATTCGAAAAAATGACATTTTGCCATTCGTGCACTCAGGTTCGTCGTTGCGTACACCATCGCAGGCGCTCCTGTCTGTGACGCAGCGTCAAGGGTAACCGCAGCCATTGTCTCCGAGCTGATAGTCCATGCTGCTGCACACGTCGTCGAACTGTTTGTGCAGATGGTTGTTGTCTTGCAAACATCCCCATCTGCTGCCTCACGGATCGAGACGTCGCTGCACGATCCGTTACAGCCATGCTGATAAGATGCCTGTCATCTCGACTGCTAGTGATACGAGGCCGTTGGGATCCAACACGGCATTCCGTATTGCCCTCCTAAACCCACCAATTCCATATTCTGCTAACAGTCATTGGATCGCGACCAACGCGAGTAGCAATGTCGCGATTCGATAAACCACAATCGCGATAGGCTACAATCCGATCTTTATCAAAGTCGGAAACGTGATGGTACGCATTTCTCCTCCTTAGACGAGGCATCACAACAACGTTTCACCAGGCAAAGCCGGTTAACTGCTGTTTGTGTATGAGAAATCGGTTGGAAACTTTCCTCATGTCAGCACGTTGCAGGTGTCGCCACCGGCGCCAAACTTGTGTGAATGCTCTGAAAAGCTAATAATTTGCATATCACAGCATCTTCTTCCTGTCGGTTAAATTTCGCGTCTGTATCACGTCATCTTCGTGGTGTAGCAATTGTATTGGCCAGGAGTGTAAATTACGCATGGTGGAAGCTGTTCTTGATAGGAATTCTAGAGTATTTGCTTCGTCTTCTCTAGTGAAGGAATTTCGGAAAGCTGTGTTCAGCAATTCTGCTTTAGCAGAACTGTCATCAGTAGCATCACCATTTCTATCGTGTAATGAAGGTATTGTTTGTATTTCACCGCTAGTATACTTTAAATACGACCAGAATTTCTTAGGATTCTCTACCAAATTACGTTACCGGATTTAGTTGTGGTAACTGTTGTAAGCTTCTCTAATTGAAATTAGAGCTAAATTTCTAGTTTCAGTAAAAGATTGCCAGTCCTGGAGATTTTATTGTGCGTTTAAATTTTGCATGCATTTTTCTTTGTTTTTGTAACAGTGATCTAACCAGATTTGTGTACCACGGCGGGTCGGCTACCTCTGTTGTTAATTTGTTCTATATGAATCTGCAAATGGTTTTCGATATTATTTCTTTAAATGTAAGCCATACCTGATCTACACTCACATTCTTAGTTTCGAAAGACTGGAAATTTTCACGCAGGAAAGCGTTAATCAAATTTCTATCTGCCTTTTTGGATAAATATAATTTTCTTATAATTTTGGTAGATTTGGAAAGTCCGATATTCAGTATCGCTATGACAACTCTGTGTTCACTAATCCCTGTATCTTTTCTGATGCTCTTTATTAGCTCCGGATTATATGTTGCTAGGAGGTAAAGTATGTTTTCACAACCATTTACTTTTCTAGTGACTTCGTGACATAATTGCTCGAGATAATTTTCGGTGAATGCGTTCAGTACAATTTCGAAAGATGTTTCATCTTTGCCTCCGGCTTTGAACATGTATTGTTGCCAACATATCGAGGGTAAATTAAAGTCGCCATCAATGGTGATTGTATCATTTGGGTACGTTTTTTAAATTTGATCCACGCTTTCTTTGAACAGTTCGGCAATCAAATCGTCTGAGTCAGGGGGTCGATAAAAAGCACCAATTATTAATGTAATTTGGTTGTCAGCTGTAACCTCTAGCCATACCAACTCACAGGAGAAATCTACTTCAATTGTGCTACAGGATAAATCACCTGTGACAGCAATAAATACGCCAACACGTATTTTATTCTATCTATCTTTTCTAAACACCATATGCTTCTTTGTAAAAACTTCAGCTGAACTTATCTCCGGATTTAGCCAGCTTTCGGAACCTATACTGATTTGCGATTCAGTACTTTCTGTTAGTGACTGGAGCTCTGGTACTTTCCCCACACAGCTGCGACACTTTACAACTGTTACGCCAACGGTTTTTAGATCTGTGTTCGATCTATCTTTGACTTGTATCCCTTGAGATTTACCCTTTCTGTGTGTTCAAATCAAAATGTTCAAATGTTTGTAATACTTTTGGGATTTAACTACGGGGTCATCAGTCCCTAAACTTACAAACTACTTATGAACTAGCTACAACTAAGGACGGCACAAATATCCATGCCCGATGGGGGATTCGAACCCCCGACCGTAGTGGCTGTGCAGACCGTGACTGAAGCGCAGCAGTCCCCTCGGGCACCGCGGCCGGCTCTGTGTGTTCCCGATACTCTGTAACCTAAAAAAATCTCCCAGTCCACGCCACACGAATTCGATGTGTTACCTCTACGCCAAAGCACTCCGTAATTAAAAATGGCCAAATGATTGTAAATGTTTGGACCAATCTCCTATTGTCATCACTCCCTAGAGTTACAAACTACTTAAACTAACTTACACTAAAGACAACACACTGCCATTCCGTAGCATGGCGCCTTTAATCACGTAGACATTTCGCGGCTACTCTGCACTACGTGAATTAAAAGATCAAGATGAATTTCTTATGTCGCTAGTTGTGGATCAGGTGTTGATGCCTACGAAACAGTCTTTAAACAACTTTATAGGAAAGTGATGGCTTACGGTCGTAGTCGTAAAAATATTTCATAACCAACTGACTCACAAATTAGAACGAGCAATGAATTTTCGCAGTCGTTTGGGACACTCCATCTCACTGACATCTAAAGGTGTCTGAGAACAATGCTTGGATGTGATATGAATATTTCGACCGTCTCCATTGGGATAATTCCAAGTGCATTATAATCGTTGTCAAAAAAAAAGTTCAAATGTTTGTATAGCTTATGGGACTTAACTACGGGGTCATCAGTCCCTAAACTTACAAACTACTTATGAACTATGAACTAGCTAATCCTAAGGACGGCACAAATATCCATGCCCGAGGGGGGATTCGAACCCCCGACCATAGGGGTCGTTGTCAAAATTGCATTGTAGTTTGGAAGATCATTTTAAATGAAAATACAGATCAATATGGTGTTACTCTACGTTTCTTTCGTATAAAAATTCTCTCATAAAATTTTTCACATGTAGATTGTAGTAAACGTGTCTAAGTGAGGGGAACAGCTTGTTCCTTTTCTTTCGTATTCTTCTCTTAGTAATACTGATATATTGTAATCAAAGATTCAACAAACACGAAGTTGTCTTTACGGGCCTCATGACCTTTCGATTTATTTCACAGTTATTAAAACTATATTAAGTGATGCGACCTTCCTATCGGTTCTCACCAAGAAGACTTTGGCAATATATAACTCGGGTAGTAAAAGTTTATGGCTCGTTGTCTCTGTACATAGGGGTGAGTCATGTATGTCAGTTTCTATGCCCTAAACAGCTACTCAATCTGTTTAAACAAGATCAATAATTAATCGGTAGTTTAACCAGTCTGCATATGATGACGTGAAAATGTATTTAACAAACATAAATTAAACCTCTGAATGATCAACAAAATGGATTCTAAGATAAAGAAGTGATTAACTCACGAAGTAATTCTTTATATATTGAGTTTATTTCTCTTTCTGGACATGAAAATGCGGTGGTGGTCCTACTTTATACATCGGTAAATATCTGAATATTTCCCCAACTATTGATCATGAAAAGCACAGTAAGTATCATAAGCACTCGAGTGTAAAAGTTCCACTCGACTAAAGTATTTGTTATAAAACACAGTTTGTAATCACAACATTACACGATTGCTGAATGATCACAGTTCCACAGCCCTACTACCGTGCACAGTTTATCACTTTTCGAGCAGAGACTAAATTCTGCACTCACAGTCCACATATGCCTATCTCTTCAAATGAAAAGTTCGTAACGCGGCTTCAGACCGCCCAGTGTCACAACCTTTCACTACCGCGTCCAAGTTACGAGTCCCTTCCCCAGCGTTCGAAAACCGTGTTCTCCCTGCTTCCTGCTATCCTTCCGGGCATCCTAACGCATCATCTTTAAAATACAATTTCCCTTCCAAAATATTATACATTTGAATATCACAGAATTAAAAGCTTTGACCACCTCCCTACAAATTTTGTTTACATTTAAGAAATAAATATATATTTAAAAATACTAAAAAACGGTTGAGACTGAAGCTCTTTGCTTAGATAGCCATTAAGCGTGGCGTCTCACTGTTCAAATATATTGCCGTCGTCGAAACATAGTTACACAATTAATATTTAATTTATCATGGCTTTTTATACAAATACATTCAGTTATTGTCCACAAATACCTATAATTGTTTATATATAAATTATCTGCTGCATATATACTATTTGTAGTCGGCGATGAAATATTTAGGTGGCAGTCTACAAGATAAACGTACGTTACTAAGAATAATATTGAATATAATAAAATACATATATAAATATAATGCGCTTTGCTGGGTTCATGTTTTGTGTTTCTGTGGTGGAATGTATGTTCTAACACAAGACTATTATTACCTCAAAGAAAAGCAGAACAAGCGATTAAAACAAAGTTTATTGAAAGAATACGGAAATAACGTGGTACGTCTTTTAAGACAGGTAGCGTTGTACAATGCTGCCCATTTGCTTCTTAAATTGTTACTGATAAACACTACGTATCAATAATATAAGACTTATAATATTATTATTATAGTATTGAAATATATTGGCTTTTTTATGGGATATTTAAATTGTAATTACGGCGTTTGATTCTTTCAAGTCTACTGAATCCATTCATATAATTATATTTGCCGTATGATCATTCCCTGATTTTATATGGATTTTTCGAATACTTTTTGTGGATATATTGTATTACAGTTGCAATCTCGAATAGCCGCCCTCGCTCAGCCAAGCGTTTTCGGTTTCCGACCACATTAGGAAAAACGTGACTACCTGCTGTATCCCATTCACTAGGTACAAACTGGTAGCCGGCCGGCTGGGGAATCCAACACCCTGGCAAAACCGGCCTTTCACATGGAAACAATCAGCTTCCCCCTGTATCTGTAATATCACAGTGAGATATATTAAATAATACGTCATCTACTCGAAAATGATAACTTTATTTCTTATACATAATTCATACACAATTTGTATTACGTCGATTCACTTCGTAGACAAAAACAATGATTTTTACTTTGTGGCTATATCGAGCTAAGTGCATTTCTGTTAAATATTCAGGCAACTGTTAATAGGATTCGTATATTTCATAAAACAGCTTCAACACAGTTCATTCTTCCCGACCGATTTTGGTCGAAGACTGTAAAAATAAAATTGGTTACACGAACTTACATGTCAGTCAACTATAAAGCAATACAACACACGAAATGACTCTTAAACAATTGTAGTATTCTGATTTTACTGCAAAGTATCATAAACAGTCAATTTTCTGGATGCATAATGGCCTTAGATCGAAACAGGTTGTGATAAATAAATTTTGTCATAGCAGAAACGTGCAATACGTTGTACGAAGGAAGAGAGAGGATTACGATTTAACATCCTGTCGACAGCTTTTATGAAACATTTATGTTAATTTTGTTGTAACTTAATATGAGTCCATTTCACAGGTTCTTTATAGAAGTTAGAAGTAATTACTGGTTACTCCGAGGTATTTCACCACCAGTGAATGAAATATAGGTTGTACACTCAAGAGCCAAAGAATCTGGTATCGGCATGAGTACTCCAACGCAGATATATATAAACACTGAGAGGATGGCGCTGCGGTAGGAAATACCTACATAATGACAACAAGTGTCTGGTGCAGGCGTTAGATTGGTTACTGTTGCTACAATGGCAGGTTAACACGATTTAAGTGAGTCTGAACGAGCGATAAGACTCAGAATTTTCTAAGTAACGATGAGGTGGGGGATTTTCCCGCAGGACCATTTCACGAGTAAACCGTGAATATCGAGAAACCGGTAAAACATCAAATCCCCGATATCGCTGCGGCCATAGAAAGATCGTAGAAACACAGGACCAGTGACGACCAAGTATAATCGTTCAACGTAACACAAGTGAAATACTTACGAAAATTGCTGCGGATTCGGTGCCCGGTCATTAACAAGTGTCAGCATGTGAACCATTCAGAATTGTCGATATGGACTTTTGGAGCAGAAGGTCCACTTGTATAGCACTTTCTGACTGCACGAATGAAGGTTTACCCCTCACTTAGACACCTCATCATCGACAGTGGACTACTGGTGAGTGGAGTCATGTTGTCTCGTCTAACCAGTATCGTTTCAAATTGTTTCGAGCAGATGGAAGTCTACGGGAATGCAGACAATCTCTCGAATCTATGTGTTAGCAGGATACCGTTTAAGCTTGTGAAGGCTTTGTAATGGTGTGGGGTGTGTGCGTTTTGAGTGATTGGGGACCCCTGGTATGTATAGATACGACGTTGATAAGTTACATGTACGAACGCATCTTGGCTGATCACCTGCATCCATTTATGTCCATTGAGCATTGCGTCGGACTTGGGCAAATCTTTCACTTGAATCGCAATTAGAGCAGACACTGTATATGAGACCTCCATACCACTCTGACATGCGGCTACTGTACTCTTCTTAATTCAGAACTGTACAGCGCTGCAAAACATTCTTAGAAGAGGCTTTCAGATAAAATGTGACACTCCGCACGTCCATAATTATTATAGAGTGGTACCAGGAACATTGTTGTGAGTTACAGCATCTCCGCTGGCCACAAAACTCCCCTGACATGATCATTATTGAGCATATCTGGGATGACTTGCAACGTGCTGTTCAGAAGAGATCTGCACCCTCTCTTACTCAAATATGTTCAAATTTTTGTAAATCTAAGGGACTTAACTACCTTGGTATCAGTCATTAGGCTTACAAACTACTTACACTAATTAAAGTAACTTATGCCAAGGACAGCACAAACACCCATTCCCGAGGGAGGACTCGAATCCCAAACGATGAACGGCCGCGCGCACCGCATCAGGGCGCCTTAGTGCGGACGGCTATTCTGCCACGGCCTCTCGTACTCTTATGTATTTGTGGACAGCCCTGCAAGGTGCATGGTGATAATTCCCTCCAGTCGAATCCATAGCACGTTCTGTTGCGGCACTTCTGCACGCGAACGGGGATCCTAAATGACCTTAGGGAGGTTTCCCTGTTGCTTTGTCTTTTCGGTGTATGTCCGACTCGTCTGACACAGTAAGTAACCTGAAAATTATTTGTATACAATATATCACAGTGTGTAACTATGATTGGGAATCTTATGCCGGCCGCGGTGGCCGAGGGGACTGAGGCGCTCCAGTCACGGTCTGCACGGCCACTACGGTCGGGGGTTCGAATCCCCCCTCGGGCATGGATATTTGTGCCGTCCTAGTTCGTAAGTAGTTCATAAGTAGTTTGTAAGTTTAGGTACTGATGACCCCGTAGTTAAGTCCCATACGCTTAACAAACATTTGATTTTGGGAATCTTATCTAAACTCCATTAAACACCCCTATAAATTCTTTAGTAACATTGAGATAAGTTCTCCCCGTACCCAGTGCCATATTGACACATATACGATCATGTGTTCCTTAGTCCATTAATGACATAACAACATCAAAATGTTCATTGGGCAGTGCACGGATGTTTCTTTCCATTGAATAATGGCGTTATTTCATCTCAAACGGTCGTTGGCCCAAGGACAATCCTTTGCAGGCGGAATGTACTATATAATGGCAGAAACCTGAAAAGACATTCATTTTTAGCTTCGTGTTAACAACTCCAGGAATGTGAATGTAAGTGTATCACATTCAGTGCAATATCTGACTCTCCTTGCCACATACACACACAGAAAGGCTTTCTGTTTTACGACAGCAGTAAAGAATTCAGTGAAGGTGACACGAGGGGTCAAGCAGGTCCGAGGCGAGGGAAAGGGAACGGCGGGGTGGACAGCAGTCACCCATAATAAGCGGCGGGAATTTAATATACGGTTCGTGGCGGGCGTCAATTATAATGAGCGATGCTCCAGGTGTGTTTCGCATTCAGATGGAGCACTCCTCGCCTCGCGAATCCGCGTCGCATAAAAGGATACGCAGTAGCAGACGTTTTGCTCTTCCTTCCTGTGCCCGCATGAGCCATGCGACTATTTCGGCCGGCGCTTTGCAAAGAGACTGCGGTGCGCGATTTCTGTGCCGACGTGAAAAGTCTGCTGTAGCTAGCAGCAACTTCTGACTGAGCCAACATTCCAGAGGGTCACTGTAGATGGAAGAGAGTTCTACGTTTTAGTGACCATTCCACGACGAATATGTTAGGACTGAGGAAAGAAGCAGATATGAATCTTTCATAACTTTGTCAAGGATATATCTAGTCATTCGGTTTAATAGATCAAGGGAAACCACAGAAAACGTAAGTAAGATAACATGTCGTATATTCGCACACATTGGAATCTGAATGCAAGTCCTTTTTCACTGGTATCGCAATTAGAGCAGATATTGTACATGAGACCTTCATACCACTCTGACATGCAGCTACTGCAGTCTTCTTAATTCAGAATTGTACAACGCTGCAAAACATTCTTAGAAGAGGCTTCAATTATTCATTTACCTTCGAGTTCACAGCTTAGCTATTGTGAAATCTCTAATAAACTTCACTATGACGCCCGTCTTCATCCACAACAGCATCCTCAGGGGTACTGTTTCTCTAAAACATTTATATAATACAGTAAAATAATAATGATAGTATTAGTATGGAAGTGTTCCAGTTAATTCCCTAAAATACAGAATTAGGTTCCACGTTATGTCTTTAAACTATATAAATATATTCTATTCCAGGGGCTTTGTGTGGTCCTGTAACTTCCAGCTCAGTGTTACATTCCACTCGCAGTATCGCATATCCTATCTCATCTAATTCCTGTCTCCTTCTAGAATACTGCCTTCACGTTCATATTCCTTGTGTAGGCCATCTGTATATTCCTTACACCTTTCACCTTTCCGTTCATTCCTTAGTACTAGTTTTGAATCTGAGCTCGTGTCCTCTTTAATTTCCTGCAGGTGGTGCCAATGTTTTCTTTAGTTATTCAGTCTTCTACGGACTTTCATTTATCCTACAAACAATCCTGGTTAGGCAATTTGCTCTTCCTCTCAAATTCATTTTCTTCAGCATCATTATGCGATTTGCCGGCTTCATTTGCTGCATCTCTGTATTTTCTTCTTTCATCAATAAATATGTTCAGTATCTTCCTTGATATTCAAGGGTTTCTGTAAGGTCTTGTCTTTAATCTACCTCTTCCTTTGCTGTCTATTGCCTTTACTACATCATCTCCCAAGGCCTCCTATTCGTCTTCTAATGTATTATTTTCTACGTTGTCAAACAATAAATTCCTGATGTTCCCTATGAAATTCTATATCGTGGTGGAGTGGCTTTAGCGTATTGAGGCGCTATGCTCCGATGTGCGAGGCCGTTCCCCGTCGGGGGTTCGACTCTTCCCTCGGGTATGAATGTTTGCGATGTCTTTAGTATAAGTTAGTTTATATTTAGTTTGTAAGTTTAGGGACTGACGACAACGCAGTTAAGTCTCATAAGCTTCACAAACATTTTTTTCCTGAGGTAAAAGTCTCCCATTCGGATCCCCGGGCGGGGACTCCTTCAGGAGGAGTCGTCATCAGGAAAGACAACACTGGCATTTTACGGATCGGAGCGTGGAAAGTTAGATCCCTTAATCGAGTAGGAAAGTAAGGAAATTTAAAAAGGGTAATGGATAAGTTGAAGTTAGATATCGTCGGGATTAGTGAACTTCGGTGGAAAGATTATGAGGATTTTTGGTCAGGCGAGTACAGGATTATAAATACAAAATCAGTTGGGGGTATTACAGGAGTAGGTCTAATAATGAATAAGAAATAGGAACGTGGGTAAACTACTATGAATAGCACAGTGATCGCATTATCGTAGTCAATATACATACGACGCCAATACCGACCACAGTAGTACAAGTTTATATGCCCACTAGCTCTGCCGATGATGAAGAGATCTTATTATAACTGTATGAGGAGGTATAGGAAATTAATCAGATAGTTAAAGGATAGAATCACTAATTTGTGATGGGGAACAGGAATCCGATAGTAGGAATAGGAAGGGAAGGAAAATGGTGAATGTGTACTGGGAGAAAGGATTAAAAGAGGAAGCCGCCTGGTAGAATTTCGTACGGAACATAATTTAATCATAACAAACACTTGATTCAAGAATCATGAAATAAGGCTGTACACGTCCAAGAGACCAGGAAACACCGAAAAATACCTGACAGGCTTTATAATGGCAAGAAATAGATTTCGGAACCAGGTTTTAAGACTTTTCCAGGGGCATATATAGACATTGACCGTATTTTATTGTTTATGAACTGTAGACTGAATTTAAAATGTTCAAATGTTTGTAGAGTCTATGGGACTTAACTACGGGGTCATCAGTCCCTAAACTTACAAACTACTTATGAACTACTTACAACTAAGGACGGCACAAATATCCATGCCCGAGGGGGGATTCGAACCCCCGACCGTAGTGGCCGTGCGGACCGCGACTGGAGCGCCTCAATCCCCTCGGCCACCGCGGCCGGCTGAATTTAAAGAAACCGAAGAAAGGTAGTAGTATAAAGGAACCTGGAAAAATTAAAGAAACTTAAAGTTCTTGAGAATTTTAGAGGGAGATTTAGGCAACAATTAACAGAAACGAGAGGAAGTAAAACAGTATAAGAGAAATGGGTAGCTTTAAGAGATGAAATAGCCATGGCAGCAGAGGACCAAATAGCAAGAACGGTAAGACCTACAAAAAATCCTTGGGTATAACGGGAAATACTAAATTTAATTGATGAAAGGAGGATATAAAATGGAATAAATGAAGTAGGTAAAATATAGTACAGACGGCTAAGAAATAATACTGAAAGCAAGTGCAGAATGGCTAAGCAGGAGTGACTAGAAGCCAAATGCAAGTAGGTAGAAGAATGTATAACTAAGGGAAAGATAGATACCGCCTTCAGGAAAATAAAAGAGACATTTGGAAACAAGAAATATAGCTGTATGAGTATCAAGAACTCAGATGGAAAACCAGTTCTGAGTGAAGAAGGGAAAGCTGAAAGGTGGAAAGAGTATACGGAGGGGCTCTACAAAGGAAATGAAGTTATAAATAATATTGTAGGAAGGGATGAGGAAGTAGATTAAGATGATATAGGAGATACTATACTGAGAGATGAATTTGACATAGCACTTAAAGAGATAAGCCGAAGCAAGGCCCGTGGAGTAGACGTCTTTTCCTCGGGGCTACTGAAGTCTCTGGGAGAACCAGCCATGACAAAACTATTTCAACCGGTGCGTAAGATGTTCGAAACAGGCTAAATATTCTCAGACTTTAAGAAGAATGTAATAATCCCCATTCTGAAGAAATCAAGCGGAGAGAGATGCGAAAATTACAGAACCATCAGTGTAATGAGTCATGGTTGCAAAATGTTAACACCAATTATTTACAGAAGGATGGAAAGACCGATAGATGCTGAGCTCGGGGAAGATCAGTTCAGATTCAGGAGAAATGAAGGAACACGGGAGGCAATATTCACCTTACGACTTGTCTTAGAAGATAAATTAAGGTAAACCCAAGATTCTAGTTTTTGTAGATTTATAGAACGCTTTTGACAATATTGATAGGAATACATTCTTTCAAATTCTGAAATTAGTAGGGGTAAAATACAGGGAACAGAAGGTTAATTAAAACTTGTACATTAACCAAACAACTGTTATTAGAGTTGAAGCGTATGAAAGGGATGCTGTGTTTTAGAAGGGTGTAAGACAGACTTGTAGCCTTTCTTCATCATTCTTAAACTTATACATTGAGCAACATGTGAAGGAAACCAAATAGTAACTTGGAGAAGTAATTAGAGTTCAGGATGAAAAAAATAAAAAATTGCATTCTGCTGATGACATTGTAATTCTGTCAGAAAAAGCAAAGGACCTGGAAGAGCAATTGAACAGAATGGACAATGTGTTGAAAGGAATGTATAAGATTTACATTAACAAGAGCAAAACAAGGGTAATTCAGTCTTAGATAATCAGGCGATGTTTAAGGAGTTAGATTAGGTAACGAAACAATAAATGTGGTAGATGAGTTTTGTTACTTGTGCAGTAAAATAACTCATGATTGTCCCATAACAGAGGATAGAAAGTGCAGAATGGCAATGGAAAGGAAAGCGTATTTGAAAAAGAGAAATTTGTTTACGTTAATTTATTTACGTGTAAGTAAGTCTTTCCTGTGTTGAGTGTTGGCTTGTACGGGAGTGAAACCTGGACGATAAACAGTTCAGACAAGAAGAGGATAGATGCTTATGAAATATGGTGATACAGAAAAATGCTGAAGATTAGGTTGGTGGATCGTGTAATTAATGAAGAGGTGCTGAACAGAATTGTGGAGAAAAGGAGTTTTTCGCATACATTGACTAAAAGAAGGGTTCGATTTGTAGGACACATTCTTAGACATGAAGGAATTATAAATTTAGCATTAGAGGGAAGTGTGGCGGGGAAAATCGCAAAGGGAGACCAAGAGACGAATATAGTAATCAGATTCAAATAGATGTGGGTTGCGTTCTTATGAGGAGATGAGATTTTTTTTTTAAATGTTCAAATATTTGTATAGTCTATGGGACTTAACTACGGGGTCATCAGTCCCTAAACTTACAAACTACTTATGAACTACTTACGAACTAGGACGGCACAAATATCCATGCCCGAGGGGGGATTCGAAGCCCCGACCGTAGTGGCCGTGCAGACCGTGACTGGAGAGCCTCAGTCCCCTCGGCCACCGCGGCCGGCGAGATTTTTTTTTTTTTTTATTTATTTAGGATAGGTAGGGTAGAGAGCTGCATCAAACCAGTCCCCGAACGGAAGACTACAACAACATTCTCATCAGACCAGAAGACCTGCTCATCCTTCCAGGTACTTCACTAATCCCCACCATATCTAACTTTAACGTAGCCTAATCTCGTTAAAAAGTTTCTAACTTACCTACCCGATTGAAGTATAGAACATCTCACGTCCCGATACACATCATGGCATTTGTCTTTTTCCTGATGATGATAACCTCTTATGTAGTGCTCACGCGGAGATCGGTTTGGGGGCCTATTTTACCTCAGGAATATTTTAACCAAGATGACGCCATTATTATGTCAATATACAGTAGAACTGCATGTCCTTGCTTTCAGGCGTTCGGAGTTACCATATCACAACGCCACATTACTAGATGTTCCCAAGTAAGTCCATCATGCAGACTGCTGCCGCTGCAAACATTGAAAAGCCGGTGCTCTTCTTCAGGAACCACATGTTTGTCTGAACTCTCTACAGATCGCCTCAGCTGTGGTTGTATCTGTCGATTAACGCAAGCCCACATACGTGGTATACTGCTTGTGGCTAATGGGAGTGGACTCCCATCATCCATAAGCTTCAATCAGTCTCTAATATCCTTTTCTTCTTCTGGATTAATCGTCAGTAATGATATATCAAATGTTAAAAAATTAGTAAGGCTATGGGAAAACAACACAGCGATCATCAGTCCCTAGACTTACATTACTTAAACCAACGTATGCTAAAAACAACACACAGGACCGTACCCGAGAATGTACTCGAAACTCCTACGGGAAGCAGACGCGCTTTGCGCAGCACAGAGCCTTAGAGCGCACGGTTACTCCCACGGCAGTGATCTATCAATATGACACTACTACGTTTGCGTTTCCAAAGTCAGATTGATGTATGTAATGTAGACCTCGGCATTTTACTTATCCTAGTCCTTGTAGGCCCTACTGTACCACCTGCTTTCTATCTGAAACGCCTTATTAGTCGAGACCTCATTTCCATTTTATCCTGACACCTAGGACTGAGCTAATTAAACAAAAGCTTGGTAAAATATTCTACATAACACGCTGATCAATTTAAAGTAATCTCAAAAAAGCGCATACAGAACTATAGATCCTTCTTGCAGGAAGTGCCTTAACCACATGACATTGAAATTGCAACAGTACGCATGACATTATCTTGTTTCCCATTAAGTATATAAGCTTAAACTGTTTATTTTATGATTGATGTATAAAACATGTATTTATGGTTACAAAAAAATTGTATTAATAAGAGCTAAAGTTTCTGGGGTATAATATATTCCTTTGTTTATTGTAATATGTGGAAACAATGGGTTTTCCACTTCTCCCTACGTTGCAGAGGGAGAGGGTTGAGAGTATGCATGTGCGTAGTAGGAGAGTGGCAGTGAGAGTTTGGAGGGTCATGCTTCGCTTTGCGTTCCATATGTCGCGTAGCGTTTATTGATGAGTACTGTTTCTAATCAGTACTCAGTACTGACCTTCGCTGCTAATAGCACATCATTAATCCAAATTTCGACAAAAAGTACAAGCTGGTAAAATTTTTAATCAAAGACATCCATCTGGAACAAACCGACCATTTTTTATTAGTTAAATTCGTCGAAAAAGAAAATAAATGGTCAGATGATTATCATTTCATGTTGCATTGTGCAGTTTCCTCTTGTCGCTGGGTACGATTGTCATCCACTCACTGGCAGTGTGTACTCATCACTGAGATACCGACATGAAGCGTTCGAACAGTGGTTGAATGTTTTGTTCGTTAGAAAGCTGATATTGCATCACCTTTGCATCATCTTGGTTTAATAGACTGTTTTACTCTTAAAGATCCCATATATTACGACTGTCCATTCACAAACGTAAGTTGGTGGTTGGTGCCTATACACCTTCATACATTTCAATAATTCTGACCTGTCTTTTGCGATCTTTCAGATTTCAGAGACATGGGTGTATTTCTGTAAAACCAATATAAATGTCTTTAGTGTTCTGCAGGTTTTAGTACTACAGCTCGATACTATATGTAGTCGACCGCGGCTAGGTAGTTTAGTCATCGCAGAAACGCTCTTGTAACCCCATCGCGTGTCCGGGTCTGGCACGCAGCACTACACGCAGGCCCTCATATCTAATAGCTCGCGAGTACAGTGTAGTCGCGACGAGGAACTCTTTGCTTAACAGAATAGTTAGCGACGACCCCATCGCATCCGCTGCAAGGGATCCTTAGTTTATCTCGTGTTCGTGCAGCAGTTATAGTTAGCAATTGACAAGAACAAATTTACAAATTCCATCCTTTTATATAGATTCGAGAACGGTGCCTCAAGACTCCACGAACTACTTCGAGAAGACATCACTTAAAAGTTATGTATCAAGTTTAACAATAATTTTTCGTGTATTTAACAAAGACAACGTTTTCAGACCTCTATATCTTCGGCGCCACATACCATCAACCACGTCATTCTTCCTAGCACTTGTCTATTGTGTGCAGACCTTGTAAAACTTTTAGGTTCCACCGCCGTGAGGCCTACACAACCCAATATTTGTAGCGCGACCCATATCCTCGACTGACTTTGTGTGTATTAGATGTACAATGGCAACTGCTCCGGTGCAGACAATTCTTCCAGAACTGTTGATTTCAGAAAGCGGAAAGGTCCAGGAGCTTCTTGAAGCAGTTAACGCCTTGGACAGCGCACAGCTGCTCCAATCAACTTGTGAGACTCCGCCGCTCACGCTGCAGCACACTTCACCCCCGACGTGTGCGACACCACCGTTTCACAGTGAACGTGTACAGCAGCGTATGGATATTAATAGTGTTTCTGTCTTGTCAAGTGACTCACCACACATTCCTCCATCCTCTCAGTGTGAGACTGATTACATTTATGTGTTTCAACGATACATGAATAAACTGTTTGTAGACTTATCTGTAGCAGATAATACAGTACGCATGCAATTAGTTATTAGACACTGGTGCGACTGTCTCTGTGCTTAACAGACAAACTAATGATATGCTGGGTTCACCACCATTGCGTAGTGCGAATGTGACACTTTCTGCATACAGTGGAAGAACATAAGTTACCAATATTCGGACTTCGTACTTTACATGTGCCATTTCAGTCGCAACACAAACTGGGCTCTTTTCATGTGCTGCTCTCCAGCGACGCAGTGAACATTGTGGCCCACTTTAGGTTACGGTAGTGACACTAAAAGTGGGCCTTTGCGATCGTCTTTTGACAGCTCGAAATTTAAATGAAAATAACGGCTTAACCATGCATCGGACACGAACATTGAATAACCGAATTTGTAGAGGAGAAAATTCTCTACAACTTTGCTCTCTTATGTTTTTTTTTCATATCTCGAATCGTTTCAGAGATATTTGCAAAAATAACGGCGATTTTGGGATGTACGTCTGTCTGTCTGTCTGTCCGTAAAGTGTTCCTTGTTTTTAAGACGAACCGTTAAACCGATCAGTACCAAATTTTGCACACCTAATGGTAGGTCGCCAGAGACCAGAACCTCCCTTTTTCAAAATTTTCGGACAAAAATACGGTAATAATACCAAAAAAAGCCATTTGTATAGTAATTGCAAACGAACCGTTCATCTGAGACGAAAATTGTATAACCAAATTGGTAGAGGGGAAAATTCTCTACAACTTCGCTCTATTATGTTTTTTTTTTCATATCTTGCATCGTTGCAGAGATATTTGCAAAAATAACGGCGATTTGACGATGTCTGTCTGGCTGTAACGTGTTCCCACTTTTTAGGTCGAACCGTTCAACCAAATGGCACCAAATTTTACAGACATAATTGTTGGCTACCAGACACCAGAACCTCGCTTCTTGAAATATTTCGGACAAGAAATGCGTTAGTAATTAAAAAAAGCCGTTTGTAATGTAATTTTAATTGCAAATAAACCGTTCATCTGACGCGAAAATTGAATAAACGAATTTGTAGAGGAGAAAATTCTCTACAACTTTGTTCCCATATGTTTTTTTCATATCTCGTACCGTTTGACAGATATTTTGAAAAATAAAGGAGTTTTGACACCCTCCATTAAATTAACGAAAACCAGCCGTTCGCAGATGTCACATGACATTCCTCGCCCAGAACTGTCTCTGGCATACACCATCTTACGTTGCATATTTGATGATTTCCTTATTGTAACTTACACGTTGTCATTTCAAAGCAATGGCGCACTGAAGAATTAACTGAAAACGTCGTTCTTCGTACGATAAATGATAATCTAGTATTTACAAATGCCATATTAACATCAGTTAACAACGGCCATGAATAGTATAAGATTAAAGAATACAATCCCTAATTGTTAGCTGTAGCGTAGTGGGCAATGTGTTGGACTGTGACGGTGAAGGTCAGTCGGTCGGAACTCGCCAGTTCCTAATTTTTTTTCCTACAGGGGTTTCAGACACTCTTATTAATTAATTTTTTATTATTTACATTATTATTTTGGTCCAAAATGTTTGCAAAAACTTATAAAACTACAAATCTAAAGTGGGCCGTAAAACACGTCAGTGCGATTTTTTCGAAAGGACTTGTTTAGGGACTGATGACCAACGTAGTTTGATCCCATAGGATCACAAACATTTGGACATTTTGGACTTGTTTGATTTGTTCGGCTTAAGTATCGAAGACACTGTATTGTCAATTGATTCCAATGTGTCTACAGACAGGTTAGATTCCTTGTGCAACAAATTTGAAGGTTTCTTTTCACCTGGTAATGTTGCGCAAAAGACTTTGCTACGCTTACTGAAAGGAAAGTTTTCTCGTGCGCGTCTTGTGCAGCAGGCGCTACATGACGATGTTGCACAAGCCATTGCACACTTACAGGAACAAGGTGTTGTTGAACCAACTTCTACTTCTCAGTGGGCATCGCCCTTAGTAATTTTAAGTAAACCTTCCGGAAAATTAGATTTGTGTGTGGATCTAGAAAAACTACACTAAACCCATAGACTGTGACTGCTTCGTTTCCTATGCCTCACCCGGCAAACGTAGTTGACAAACTGAGGGCTGGAAAGTACTTTTACAAGATAGACCGGAAAGATGCTTACTTGAAATTACCCCTAAATGAAAAATCGCAACGTGTGATGTTAGTCAACACGAATCGCCACGGCCGAGTGGTCGAGCGCTCTAATGCGCCTTGCTGCTGAGCGCGGGGTTGCTTGCCGTCTGAGGTACGGGTCCTTCTTTGGGTATGGATTTATGTATTGTTTTTACCAAATGTTAATTTAAGTAGTTTTTAAGTCTAGGTACTAGCCGCAGCAGTTAAGTGCCTTAGATTTACAAATCTACCTTTCGGGTGGGCTTCCGCCACAGCCATCTTTCAGTGTTACTTCCAACAACTTTGTGATAAAGTGCCTTGCTGTTCAAATTACTTGGATGACATTGCCGTTTCCTGTCGTAAGGCGGATGAACATTTGCTTCGATATCATGACCTCAAAGTAAACAGATGTTAAGTAAATATTCTATCAGACTGAACTGGCACACTTAGGTCATGTGATTAACAGTCAGGAAATTCACTCCTCTCTCACCGATTTGAGTGTTGTTAAGGATTTGCCCGCGCTAACAAATGTGCGCGACTTGCAAGCAGTTTTAGGAAAGATTACATAATTTTGTCGTTTTATTCCACAGCCTTCTTCCGTTGCTGCAGCTTTGCATAGAAAAATGTTCCATTTGTCTCGTCTTCTCATATGAAACCGCATTCCATAAATTCAAATATGCATTGCTTTGAAGTCGATGCTTGGAGCCGCTCGATTCCAATAAACCAGTGGTGTTATTTGTTGATTTTTCTGCTTCTGCTTCTGCAGGTTTGTCTCACAGAATTAGCTGAGGGGATCGCGTGTGCTTCTAAATTGTTCTCGTTTTTCACAACTGAATTATTCCAGATCGAGAATTTGCTATTTTTTTAAATTTTTTTTTGGTGTTTCCATTTTAAATGAATCTTTGTACGGTCCTAATTTCTTCTTAGTAACCGACCACGAACCTTTGACGTCATTGTTTCACCCGTCAAGGCAAGTGTCTCCCGACACTTGACAGAAATTCCAACGCTGGCCAGTGTTTTTGTCTCAATACCAATATGAGACTTTGTATTGCACAACGTCTCAGGATGACAACGTTGACACTTTACCTCTCTTGCCCTTTCGTCATGACGATGTGTTTGATGCATCTGAACAAGCTAGCATATTTTTTGATGTCATTTTGAATTATCTTTACACACAATGGCACGTCGAGCAGAAACATTGCTGATCCTGTTTTTCGACGGAATTTTGCTCTTCGGTATGACTTATTCTTGTAGAGAGGTGTCATTTGCTTCGTACAGAGAATGATCACATCTGCGTTTTTGTGCCTCAGCAGTAATTCCTCCTGCTTCTTCACATTGTTCATTGGGGTATTGTGCATACATAACAATTACCTCGACGTCATTGTGGATGGGTATGAATGGATGCTCACAAGGGGAGGCCGCCAATTGTGAAATTCAGATTCGATTCATACTGCGCATAATGTAAGCTCATGGCCAGAGGTGTAATTTGTCAAAGCACCAAGATGCCCTTCTCAGCCGTTGTCGAGAAAAACGACAATTATAAAAAAGGCATTGCGGTGAAATACTCTCTTACGATTAATAATTTGCGCAGCGGTAAGCGCTCGGGTTCGTAATTCGAAGGTCGCCGGATCGAATCTCGCGACATGCAACTTTTTCTTATTATTTGTTTTTGTAATTCAAATGTACGAGGCGCGTCCAGAAAGGAAGTTCCGTTTCAATTTATCTCCGCTGCAGCGCTGCTACTGCAGTTTCGCACATGCGCTGTAGACGATGTGTATCAAGGAGAAGAACGTGTGCCATTTGGAGATCGCTGTCAGTTACGTACGCTTTGTTGTGCTTGTTTGGAATGTCGGCGTTGACTGAAAATCTCGCCGCCTGTGAAATCAGGTCGGTGATTCGGTTTCTGAATGCGAGGAAAGTGAACCAAGTGAAATTTATCGGCAAATTTGCGATGTCTACGGACCAAATGCGATGAGTGATTCGATGGTGAGAAGATGGGTGCGATAGTTCAATGGCGAGCGTAGTGATGTGTGCACGATGAAGAACGAAGTGGGCGTCCACCTTTGGTTACAGAAGAACTGGTTCACGCGATTGATGACAAGATCCAGGAGAACCGTAGGTTTACAATTAGTGCTCTCGCTATGGACTTACCCCAAATTTCAAGATCACTGATGCATGAAAGTGTTACCAAACAACTGAAATTCCGTAAACTTTGCTCACATTGGGTACCAAAGATTCTCACTGAGCAACGCAAAACACAACGGATGGGTAGTGCACTTGAGTTTTTGACCCGCTATGCTGAAAGGGACGAAGAATTTCTGAGACGGATAGTCACAGGAGATGAAACGTCGGTTTCTTACGACACCCCTGAGAGTAAGCGGCAATCAATGGAATGGAGCTACACTTCATCCCCACCAAAGGTTCCTTCATCTGTTCTTACATCTCAAGTCTTTCCTTGGCGGTGATTACTTCACCAATGACGAAGAGCTGAAAGAAACTGTTTCCAACTTGTTGAAGACACAGGCGGCAGATTTCTATGAAGAAGGTATACGAAACCTGGTGCCACGCTATGACAAAGGCCTGCAAAATTTCGGCAGTTATGTGGAAAAGCAGTTTAAGAGTTGTAGAATCTTATGCAATAAAAATTTCTTCTGTATCTGTGTACAATTTCATTTTATTACCAAACGGAACTTACTTGCCTTTATAATCACAATTATGAATATAATAAGTTGTTTGAAAGTCGGTTGTCGTGGAAAAACTGGCGACTACGAACATCATTATGTTTTCCTCAAACAAAGTTGTATTTCATAAATGTTATTAATTGTCTTCATAATGTTTACACGTATAGTTAATGGTAGAAGTATAAACGATATGCCGAAACGAATACGTATAGTGTAAGTCAAACGTTCGAATTAGAATAGACTTCACGAACACAAATTTGCTGTGGCAGGTATGAAATACTCGTATAAACTCCGTTACTCGCTAGTTACACTTGAAGGACAGATGTTGAATGAGCCGAAACGAGCCGCCACATAACAAACAGCGTAGTTGCCTGCTAACTTCGAAAGAAGGTAGATGCGGTTCCTACCGTACCTTATAACATCGTCGAAAATCAGTGCATACGTGAGAGTTTTGTTACAGCCTGTTAAAAAAGAAAAAAAAAAAAAAAAACGGAAAAATGGAGGCGGTAAAATTGGAGTGCGATCCGGACCCTTCGCATGAAAGTGATGTGATCGAAGAAGATTCTATACACAGCGAAGTGGCAAAACAACAATTGAAAGATGCGTTGGTGTATTTTGAAAGCCTCCTTCGTAACAGTAATATCGCAGCAGAACCGTCATCATCAATCAACGAAGAAGCCATGGTAATTGGGGAAGAAATGTTCCAGAATACGCTTCAAATGCTGGCCGAAAAAACCCTCGTTCATGATGAGGAACTGATAGACATTAATGAAATCGACGATAATAATGCCTGCGAAGACGTTGAAACGAGTCTCATTGCCAACGAATCATCAGACGAATAGGAAGCGGACGAGAAGGAAACAAAAGGGTACGAGTATATTTCTCTGGATAACAAAATGAGAGCTGTCAATTTGGCCAAAGAACATCCATTCTGGAGTCTCAAAACTCTACAAAAAAGGGGGTGCTCTCGTTTGACAAATATGAGCTATTTATCCAGGTGGGAAGAGCAAATCAAAAGTGACGGTAGCAAATTTGATAAATATTGAACCATTGATTCATGTGTGCATGATCGTTTCGTAGAAGCTCGACAAAACTTCCAGCATGTTACCACCAGAAACCTGCAGCAGTGGGCCTTGAGAGCTGCAAGTCAGTTCCCAGATTTCAAATTTCAAGCTTCAAAAACATGGGTCACCGAATTTAAAAAAGAAGCATAGGATTCGGCAACGGAAAATCACAAAATGTGTTTCCCGGAAAGAGACGGCTACCCAAGACGAAATTTTGCTGCAGCTGACACATTTCGGACCCAGACGCGAACGTTGATAACTAACTTCGACAAAGATTTCATAATTAATACTGATTAAACAGGTACGTAAGGAGTTGTTCACAAATGTCATATTACGTGATGATAGAATATGATATGATATATGATAGACAACACAGATTTCTTATATTTCTTATATAAACGATATTTTTATAATTTGTTTGTCAGGGTGCCAGTACCAGTCAAGACATGAACAAGGTGACGCATTAGTATACAGCACAATATTCAATCACGATGTCTGCACGAGTCTTGCCTCTTGATTCCGTATGCCTCCAAGAGTCCACACGTACGTTTGGACCCAGAGTACAGAAGACAGTCGACGAGTACGCCAAGAAGTATACCAACGTTGTTATTACATCCCCCAAATCCGGTAAACTAACAACGGGTTTGTTCATGGACTTCTTGCATAATGCTTTGAAACCATACGTACAAAAGAAAGAATTTCTCCTTCTGATCGACTCTTGGGGTGGGCAAACGAACCCGGAGTTTACGATCAGATGTTCCAGGACGATAAGAAGTTACCAACGTGTAATATAAAAGTCATTTCTCCCAAGTGCACTCCTCTCGACCAACCGTGGGACGTGTATTTTTACCGGCAGGTAAAAAATTTGATCAAGCGCCTTCAAAATTGTGCTTTTTTCATCCAGCGAAACCGTGACATCAACTCCAGAGAGGATTCTATAAAAATCCAATCCATCGTCCACCACCAATTGTATTCTCCGACTTTTGCCGATATGATACGATACGCGTGGTATGCATCAAACCTGACGAACGATAGAACAATTTTTCAAAATGTCAATCAGGTGTGTTTCCCAATAGACGATTTAAAAAACAATTGTTCTTGTAAAAACGCATCGTTTATCAGATGTGCTCGATGTCGTTCTGTTTCTGCTTTCCATGTTTCTATAACTATCACTCTGGTTCGTGCGATACTCCAGCTACTTCTGTTAATTATGTGCGAGTGTATATCATACTTTTCAATAAATTGCATCCCCTTGAATATTATTTGTGATATTGTGTTTTATTTCAAGTATTATTTGTCCATGACAAACGACGTTCAAACAACTTATTATATGCATAATTGTTGAAACTGATTGCCGGGACTTATATATATATATATATATATATATATATATATATATATATATATATATTACAAAAAGCAAATAATAATAAAATGTTGCATGCCGCGAGATTCGAACCTTCGGATTACGAACCCGAGCGCTTACCGCTGCGCCACGCCGATGTAGAAATTTATTAATCGTAAGAGACTATTTCACCGCAACGGTTTTTTTTAATTGTCGATTTTCTCGACAACGGCTGAGAAGTGCATATTAGTGCTTTGCCAAATTACACCTCTGGCCATGAGCTTTTATTATGTGCAGTATGAATCGAATCTGAATTTCACAATTGGCGACCTCTCCTTGTCAGACTGAAATAATTTATGTTCCGCATGTAGCGAATATCAGTCGGCACCTAGTCAGAAATACTTGTCCGCTACCACGCCTTGGCAGCGTTTGCATATCGATTTTGTGGGTCCATTTTGGTACATGTGCTAGTTGATTGCCCTTGATGACTCTAGCAAATGGCCACAACAAGCATATTAATTTTCCATTTGTTGTTACTTAGTAGTCAACCACATCTGATAGTACAATTCGAACAATGGCTTCGATTTTTTTGCATTGAGGGTTAGCCTGAAAAAATCGTCTCTGACAATGGTCTAAAATTTGTTTTCTCTTAGTCAGACCCTTTGTGTGCTGCCAATGTTATTCCTCATTTGGTGTCCGCCCCGGTGCATCCTCAGTTAAATAGAAAGGTGGAATGATTTGTTCGCACATCTAAATAGCAAATGGCGAAATTGCATGCGTCTCAAATTTGTGAGGAATCCTTATGGCTTTTTCTTTCCTCATATCGCTCGCAACCGTGCAACCATGCGTCACCTGCAGAGTTTTTCCACGATCGTTCTCAAGGCCCTGACAATCCTCCACGTTTGCACCTCACGATGAGGTTTATTTTCGCTTTTTCGCTTGTTCAACGGTCCTCGTCGCTGCACTCACGGGGCCCGTTATTCGCCACATTTGCCGCGCCATGTTTCTTATTGTAGGTTCATCTGGTACCGTACACAGACGCGGTAGCTAGATAAAATTGTGTCGTAGGGACTCTGCCGGCTGTTCTCATTTCCCAGAATGGGCAACGGCTCGTCTACCGACATCCACGGTACAATGTCTTACACGGCTGTGTCGTAGTCGCGCCGTCGCAGCCCAACGACACAGATGACACACATTATTGGCAGAGCGCACGCAAGATAAAATGGCCGGTAGATGCGCAGACCGCTGGCCAAGTGTGGGGATAGCGGTAGTAGTAGGGGTTGCAGCTGGAGCAGTGAGGGGAAGTGACAAGTGCTGGAGGGAAGTGCCACTCTAAACTGAAGACTACGCTCCACTACCTGCAGAAGTTTTATAAATTCTCTCTTTTTTACCTAACCATACCATCAAAAATACCTTTTTCTAAATACTTAATCAATGTTAATAATATTTCATTATTTTCATCATTTTATTAACATTATCTCTCTCACTTCGAAATACATGTTACTTAAAGCATTAGTTACGTAACATTTGCGATACAGGATATGAACTGATTTGTTAGTATTACTGGTGTGCATGCAGGAACAGTGGTGTTTGTTTAATTTGCAAATAGAAAAATTTTTCATTAGTATTCTATTTCCTGCTGTTATCTGGATAGAGCTTAAACAATCAATAGATTAGAGATTAGATTTGTACTTGTTCCATAGATAATGAATACGACACTTCATAATGATGTGGAACATGTCAGGTTAATGAAAGGTGTCTTTCCAAATTATTACTTTGTACTAAATATTACATGACACAGCATTTTATTTTATTTTTATTTTTTATATCTTCGTTTTATTTATTTTTTTCAAATTTACTAATTTATATTTAAAAATTCATCTATAATGTAGGAGTTGCCATTCAGAAATTCTTTTAATTTATTTTAATACTGCAGTTCGCTATTTGTCAGGCTTTTGATGTTGTTTGGTAGGTGACCAAAGACTTGTGTGGCAGTATAATTCACCCCTTTCTGTAGATTTTACCTTGAATGTCCAAATGTTCAAATGTTTGTTAAGTTTGAGGGACTTAACTACGAGGTCATCAGTCCCTAAACTTAAAAACTACTTATGACCTACCATATACTCAAGATGACACAAACATCCATGCCCGAGGGGGGATTCAAACCCCCGACCGTAGTGGCTGTGCAGAATGTGATTGGCGCGCCACAGACCGCTCGGCCACTGCACCCGGCTAAATCTTGAATAGTAAAGATCATTCTTTCTCCTAGTGTTGCAGTTATGTACATTGCGATTGCTTTCGAATTCCGTGGGATTGGTAATAACAAATTTCATAAGGGAATATTTATACTGTGAAGCTACTGTGAAGATCCCTAGATCTTTAAATAAGTGTCTGCAGGATGATCTTGGATGGGCTCCAGCAATTATTCTGATTACACGCTTTTGTGCAATGAATACGTTTCTACTCAATGATGAATTACCCCAGAAAGTGATGCCACACGATAGCAGATAATGAAAATAGGCATAGCAAGCTAATTTACTGAGATTTATATCACCAACATTTGCAATTACCCTAATAGCATAAGTAGCTGAACTCAAACGTTTCAGTAGATTTACAATGTGTTTTTTCCAGTTCAATACCTCATCACTGCATACACCTACAAATTTTGAATATTCTACCTTTGCTACAGATTTCTGATCAAAGTCTATATCTATTAATGGTGTCATTCTATTTAGAACTTTAATTCCTTCTCCAAATTTCTCCTTACTTTCTTTTATAGCTTGCTCAATGTACAAATTGAATAACATTGGAGAAAGGCTACAACCCCGTCTTACTTCCTTCCCACCCTCTGCATTCCTTTCATGACCTTCAACTCTGTAATTGCTGTCTGGTTTTTTTACAAGTTATAAATAATATTCCGTTCCCTATATTTAATCGTGATGATTTCAGAATATAAAAGAATCTGTTCCAATCAACATTATCAAAAGCTTTATCCAAATCTACAAAAGCTAGAAACGTAGATTTATCTATCCTTAATATATCTTCTAAGATAAGTCGTAAAGTCTCCTCAACCCAAAATAACGATCCCCGAAGTCAGCTTCTAACAGATTTTACATCCTTCCGTAAATAATTCGTGTTAAAATTTTGCAACCATGACTTATTAAACTGATGGTTCTGTAATTTTCACACCTGTCTGCGACTACTCTCTTTGGAATGGGGATTAACTTATTGCAGTTTTCTTAAAGTCTGAGGTTATTTCCCATCACTCATACATATTAAGCTCCAGGTAAAATAGCTTTGTCATGGCTGGCTCTCCCAGACGCGCAGTCGGTAACGTGACGCTGCAATGCGCTCGGCTACTCCCTCACGGCACTGGTTTTACATCTGAGTTCTTTATATTCATGCAGTTTCTTTTCTTATCTCCAAATGTCTCTTTTATTTTCCTGTGGGTGGTATCTATTTTTCCGCTATTTAAACATTCTTCTACTGACTTGCATTTGCCTTCGAGTCACTCCTGCTTAGCTATTTTGCACATCCCGTCAATCTTATTTCTTAGTGATCTGTACTCCATTTTACCTGTTTCATTTACTACATTTTTATATTTTCTCCTTTCATGAATTACATTTAGTATTTACTGTGATATCCAAGGAATTTTTGTAGGTCTTGTCTTCCTACCTTTTTTGTCCTTTGCTGTCTTCACAATTTCATCTCTCAGTGCTACTCATTCCTGATATACTGTTTAATGTCCCCCTGTTTCTGTCAGTTGTTGCCCAAAGCTCCCTCTGAAAGTCTGGAGAACTTCAGGTTCCTTCAATTTATCCAGGTCTCATCTCCTTATTTGCCTACGTTTCTGCAGTTTTTTTCAGTTTCAGCCTACAGTTCATGACCAATAAGATATGGTCAGAGTCTATATCTACCTCTGGATATGTCTTACGGTCTAAGACCTGATTCCGAAATCCATGCCTTACAATTATAAAATCTATCTGGTACCTTCCGGTGTCTCCTGCTTTCTTCCACGTATACAACCTGCGTTCGTGATTCTTAAACCAAGTGTTTGTTATGATTAAATTATGTCACGTGCAAAATTCTACCAGGCGGGTTCCTCTTTCATTGCTTTTGCCAAGTCAATATTCATCTACTATTTTTCCTTCCTTTCCTTTTCCTACTACCGCATTCCAGTCTCCTATCACAATTAAGTTTTCCTCTCCCTTAATTGTCAGAATAATGTCCTTCACCTCTTCATACATTTCTTCGTTCTCCTCATCGTCGGCAGAGCCAGTTGGCATATGAACTTGTACTATGGTGGTCAATATTGGCTTCGTATCTATCTTGACTACGATAATGCGATCACTGCGCTGCTCATAGTAGTTTACCCGCAGTCCTACTTTCTTATACATTATCAGACCTACTCCTGTAATACCCCCAACTGATTTTGTATTTATAACCCTGTAATCACCAACCAGAAATCCTGTTCCTCCTTCCACCGAACTTCACTAATTCCCACTATATTTAAATTCAACCTATCCATTTCTCTTTTTAAATCTATAATCTAAATCTATAATAACAAGCGGATTTCTTCACCTGCACGTAGGACTACTACCCTATCATCGGCACTGCCCGTACTATATGTGGTTGATGTGGTCTTCAGTCCGCAGACTGGCTTTTGAAATGTGGTTCTGCAGAGAAATAATGAAAATTAGATGAGTGGACCTCGTAACTAATGAGGAGGTGCTTACCCGAGTTGGGAAGAAAAGGAGTTTCCGGCATATCCTGACGAAGAGAAGGAATAGATTGTGGGACACAATCTCAGACATCAATAACTCGTTAACTTAACATGTATAAGTAAGGGAAACATAGATACCGCCTACAGGAAAATAAAAGAGACATTTGGAGACAAGATAGCAGCTATATAAATATCAAGAACTTAGGCGGAAAACCAGTACTAAGTAAAAAAGGGAAAAGCTGAAATGTGATAGGAATATATAGACGGTCTATACAAAGGAAATAAACTTGAAGACAGTATTCTCGAAACGGGAGACGAAGTGGAGAAAGATGAGATGGGATATACGATACTGCGAGAAGAATATGACAGAATGCTGAAAGATTTGAGTCGAAACAAGGCCCCAGGAGTATAAGCTACTCCACCTGAACTGCTAATATTGTTAGGAGAGCCAGTCATGAAGAAATTGTTCCACGTGGTGTGCAAGATGTATGAGACAGCGAAAATACCCTTCGACTTCAAGAAGAATATAGTAATTCCAATTTCAAGGAAAGAATGTGCAGACAAATGTGAAAGTAACAGAACTATCAGTTTAATAAGTCATGGTTGCAATACACTAACACGAATTATTTACATACGAATGGAAAAACTGGTCGAATCCGAACTTGGGGGAGATTAGTTTGGATTTAGGAGAAATGTAGTAACACGGGAGGCAATAATCGCATTACGACTTATCTTCGAAGATAGGATAAGGAAAGACAAATCTACGTTTTTAGCATTTGTATATTTGGAGAAATCTTTTGACAATGTCGACTGGAATTCACTCTTTGAAATTCTGAAGGTAACAGGGGAAAATAAAGGGAGCGAAGCGCTATATTCAACTTAAACAAAACCCAGACAGCAGTTATTAGAGTCGAAGGGCAGGAAATTGACGCAGATGTTGCAAATGGAATAAGACAGGGTTGTAGCCTTTCCCAAATGTTGTTAAAATTGTACATTGAGCAAGCTGTGAAGGAATGCAAGGATAAATTTGGAGAGGGAATTCAGGGAGAAGAAATAAAAACTTTGCGGTATGCGGAAGACTTTGTAATTCGATCAGAGACCGCAAAGGATCTGGAAGAGCAGTTTAAGGAATGGACAGTGCTTGTACTTTATACTTTCCCAAAAGTATCAGAGCAGATAATCGGTCAGCAAATCAGCCGAATAATGATTCAGGAAACAAAACAGGAAAGGAATACAGACAGATAAACGATAAGATTCACAGATTAAAAGTCATCAACGTCCATTATGATCCGAAGACGCCGGCCGCAGTGGCCGAGGGGACTGAGGCGCTTCAGTCACGGTCTGCACGGCCACTACGGTCGGGGGTTCGAATCCCCCCTAGGGCATGGATATTTGTGCCGTCCTAGTTCGTAAGTAGTTCATAAGTAGTTTGTAAGTTTAGGGACTGATGACCCCGTAGTTGAGTCCCATAGGCCTTACAAATATTTGAACTTTTTTTTTTTTTTTTTTTTTTTTTTTTTTTTTTTTTTTTTTTTTTTTTAATCCGAAGACGGAAGATGTCACCTAGGAAGGGGGGGGGGGTAATAGATGTACTGACAATGGTTCAAAGTCGTTCGCAAACAGACAGCGTAGCGATATAGCTGCCAAAGCGCATTATGTGGCCGTCCTTTGACAAAAACATGTATAGCAATAAGGCTCAGAAACACATCAATATGTAAAACAGACGGGCGCAGTGCACTCGTGCTTCTTTAGCCAACTAAGCGATTTTGAAAGGGGTCAAATTGTGGGTTTCTGTGTGTGGCGTGATCCTTTCTGAGAATTTCCGCACAACTTAGACATGTTGCGTCACTTGTGCAACGATGTTGGTTTCAGTAGTCACGTAAACATTCTCACACCCATAGACGATAATTTGGACGCCTACGTAGCAAAGACATCCGTGAAAAATGTATTTGAAGGGTAGCAGTGGCATATCGTACAGCTACCACAACACAGATAAAAGGATTTGTGAGCACGGAAGTGCAACACGAACTATTGCCAACCGGATAGTAGCAGTGGAACGACGGGTATGGGCACATCTAGCCCGTCATCAACTCAGGCCTCAGCATTGACGTGCACGGCTCGACAGATAAAGTCAGATGATTTCTTAACAACCTTTCTACACTCGTAAGTTATGTAAAATCATAAACACATATCAACTGCACTGACATACACTTATTCACGCAAAATTAAGAGTCCCAACAAGCGACCGTTCGCTGCGCAAATCTTAACACTCTTCCGATCGAAGGAGGGCCCCACTTCTGCCAAGACTGGACATGGAGTTCCTCCTCCGCGCAACCTTTGCTTACCTGCTCTCTCCCAAAGACACACTCCCCACCAGTTCTGTTCTTCGCCCGCTTTATCATTGGCCAAACGACTTCCCTTCCAAAACCGTATACATCTTAAAATGAGATATTTTTAAGTAAAAACTGACAATTTGAAACCACTTCCTTACTGATATAACATTATTTAAATACAGAAAAGGACTGTTAACTCTTATTACATAAAAGCTTGACCGCTGTTGCTAAACAATATTTAAGTAAATTACTGGCAAATTGTACAATAAATAGACACACTGAACTAAATATACGAGAGGTAAATCATGCGTCTTGCATATTCAGTGTTAATGTGGAGAATGTGATGATCTGTTTATATTTCCATTATAAATTTAATCAGTTAAAATCAGTCATTATATATATATATATATATATATATATATATATATGTGTGTGTGTGTGTGTGAGTGTGTGTGTGTATACAAGCGTGACTCTCTCAAGGTGATAGCTAGAGTCAATAAGCTATTATCTAAAGCAGGGTTTGTTGAAATTCCATGACGTATTCAAATCTTGGTTGTTTGAAGCTTGTTTTTCCTTAATTTTGATAAAGTAGTCACAAAAAATTTTAATTTTTTAGATATTGAATTTATTCTTAGGTTCATGAGATGTACGTAATTATTCCGACATCATAGATGTCTTAAATTCTGACGATAAATGATTTTAAAGATTATTTTATTCTGAATTACTGCAGTGTTTAACTCATAGACGTCCTCCAGACACCCTTACAAGACGCTCTATGGATATTACATCGGTAAAGCCATACTTTGTAATTCTTGCAAGAGGAACGTTACGTGTTGTTCCAATATGATAATTTTCCCCGTCTCACTGTGCATGAAACTCAACGCACCCTACTAGACGTGCAGCAACTGTCCTGGCCAACACGATACATGGACCTACAACTCGTGCGGAACTGCGTGAACAGGTCGGGCAGTTGTGGAACAATGTATCCTAAGTTCGAATTTGTCATCTTTATAATGGAATGGATGCCAGAATCAACGCACGCACTGCCGAAGTCTACATCAGGTATTAATAAAGGTGTTTTAGCACTGATCGATACATGGTATCTATGTTCCGTTTGAGCTATTGACTTGAAAATATAATCATTTCATGTATTCCATGTGCACTGTTTCAAGTAGCATTTCCTGTATAAATGAGATAAGTGCATCTACGTCATACAAAAGCGTTTCAAATTGTTGGCGCAAACGGATATAGTACACTCGAATTCTTTGATGCTTCCCAGTAAATAAAAGGAAAGTAAACGAACACTCAGAAGAAGGCCACTTGCAATAGTGGCCGAAACGTTGGAGAAACATTTGATATATTGACGATGCGGTCCAATACCCAGAAGAGTTTTATCAACAAAAGGAAAGTAGTTACAAATACAGAAAAACAATTAGCTCTAAAGAGATAACGGTGCACTTGTATCCTCATGTCTCCGAGAAGATGACGTGAGTAATCTGCTTACGTGTTTGTTGCATGCTCACAGTGTAATATTTTATTGTGAAGCTATTTTTGTACAACTGTTTCCAGATATCAAAGTGACTCTTGTCGACTCCAGTAAGATTGAAATATCGGGATAAGCGAGGAAACTAATTAATTTTTGCTTTCGTTTCTGTTTGACAGAAGGATTATTCGTCTCATCAAAGGTTACGCAATGTAAATAGAAATTAAGCCGAATAATAATCCAAATGGTAATAAAACAGCCCTCGGTCGCAGAAAGAAAATGTATTTACCATGTTTCCGCAACTGTTAGGCGTGCCTTCAGAAGAACAACAAAAAATTCCTACAACACAAATTTAAAAGATTATTAAAGAGAAACAACTTTTTAAATAAAATGTAAGTACTAGTTTGATGTACGGAATGGAAGCAGTACTTACATGTCACATGACATAATAACGTGTAAGCTATAAAGCTTAAGTTACATTAGTTTAAAATGAAAGCTGACAGGCTAGCTACTATGAGCCGCTTACATGCGTGAAGGAGGCATCAGACTGGCGTGTCCGCGGTAGAATTGTGGACAGCTGAACATTGCATGAGTGGAGTCGTCTAGTAGCCTCAATTATAAACAGATTACTTTAGAACTGGAGTTGTGAAGGATTAATGTTACAAAGAATAGTACTTTAAATAATACAGATGGCTGATGCGTCATATTGAAGATACAAAATGTAGATGAATAAAACTACGAGTAAATAAATGTGAAATGTATTTAACATGGCCTATTGGAAAGTTTTTTGATGTATACAGACGAAATATTTCGCAGACTGAGCGAGAGAAACAAAATCTCAGACCGAGTAACGGCTTAATTCCGTTGAAGTATGTTATATTTCGGAGTTGCAACTGCAGTTCACAATAAGACCGGTCATTACAAGAAAAATGTTTAAATATTTGCAATTCTTCGAGATCATCTTCGCCGGCCGCGGTGGCCGAGGGGACTGAGGCGCTCCAGTCACGGTCTGCACGGCCACTACGGTCGGGGGTTCGAATCCCCCTCGGGCATGGATATTTGTGCCGTCCTTAGTATTAGCTAGTTCATAAGTAGTTTGTAAGTTTAGGGACTGATGACCCCGTGGTTAAGTCCCATAAGCTATACAAACATTTGAATAAAATTTGAGATCATCGTCCTTCTCAGAGTAAAAGAAAAAAAAAAGTTAAGATCGTGAACTGGTTTGGGTTTGTGACCTGTAATAAGAAGGTGGTCAGCAAATGATGAATTCTGGGTGCTAGACTCACTTTTTTTCCAAACATGTTCCTTGTATCTGACTTTAAATACATGTCACGTTTGTCCTACATAGTAAGCAAATAAAGTACACAAATCATTTTATAGACACCAGAATTGATTAAAGGAGAGTAACGGCAACCTAAATCCATTCATCTCTTGGTCTTCCTCTGCGATTTTTACCTCACACACATCCCTCCAACGCTAAATTCACAATTCCTAGATGTCTAAGAATGTATTCTACCAATCAATCCCTTCTTCTAGTGAAGGTAAGCCAGAAATTATTTTTCTCCCCAATTCTGTTCAGTACCTCATCATTAGTTACGCGATCCACCCACCTAATTTTCAGCATTCTTCTGTAGCACAGCATTTCAAAAGACCCTATCCTCTTCCTGTCCGCACTGTTTATCGTCCATGTTTCACTCCCATACCAGGCAACACTCCACACAAATGCCTTCAGAAAGGACTTCCTTGTGCTTAAATTAATATTCGATAGTAACAAATTTCTCTTTTTCAAAAACTCTTTTCTTCCCATTGCCATTCTGCATTTTATATCCTCTGTACTGTGACCATCATATGTTATTTTACTGCCCAAGTAACAAAACTCATTTACCACCTTTATTGATTCGTTACCTATTTTAATTCCTTCAGCAACGCCTGATTTTCTAAGACTGCATTCCATTAACCTTGTTTTGCTCTTGTTAATGTTCATCTTACATGCTCCTTTCAACACACTGTCCTTTCCGTTCAATTGCTCTTCCAGGTCCTTTGCTGTCATTGACAGAATTACAATGTCATCAGCAAAAGACAAGGTTTTTATTTCTTCACCCTGAAGAATGTAGAAATTGAATAACATTGGGGAAAGGCTACAACGCTGTCTTGCACCCTTCCCAACCTCTGCATTCGTTTCATGCCTTCAACTGATAACTGCTGTCTGGTTTTGGTACAAGTTGTAAATAAACTTCCGTTCTATGTATTTTATTCCTGCTGATTTCAGAATTTGAAAGAGTTTATTCAAATCGACATTGTTAAAAGCTTTCTCCAAACCTACAAAAGCTAGAAATGTAGGTTTCCCTTTCCATAATCTATCTTCTAAGAGAAGCCGTAAAGCGAGGATTGCCTCCCATGTTCCTACATTTTTCCTGAATCCAAACTGGTCTTCCCCAAGGTCGGCTTCTAACACCATTTCCACCCTTTTTTAAATGATTCGTGTTAAAATTTTGCAACCATGACTTATTAAACTGATTGTTCTGTAATTTTCACACCTGTCTGCAACTGCTTTCTTTGGAATGGGGATTATTACATTATTCTTAATGTCTGAGGGTATTTCCCCTGTCTCATACATCTTACGCACCAGCTGAAATAGTTTTGTCATGACTGGTTCTCCCAGAGCCTTCAGTAATTCTGAGGGAATGTCGTCCACTCCAGGGCCCTTGTTTCGACTTAGATATTTCAGTGCTCTGTCAAATTCTTCTGTTAGTATAGTATTTCCTATTTCATCTTTATCTACATCCTCTTCCTTTCCTACAATATTGTCTCTCGGTTCCTTTCCTTTGTAGAGCCCCTCTATGTACTCTTTCCACCTTTCAGCATTCCCTTCTTTGCTGAGAACTGGTTTTCTATCTAAGTTCTTTATATTCATACGGCTGATTCTTGTCTCCAAATGTTGCTTTTATTTTTCTGTAGGCGGTATCTATGTTCCCCTATTTATACATTCTTCTACAGACTTGATTTTGCCTTCTAAGTACTCCTGCTTAGCTATTTCACACTTTCTGTCAATCTCATTTCTTAGTCGTCTTGTACTCCATTTTACCTGCTTCATTAATTGCATTTTTATATTTTCTCCTTTCATCAATTAAATTTAGTATTATCTGTGGTATCCAAGGATTTTTTTTGTAGGTCTTGTCTTCCTACCTTTTTTGTCCTCTGTCGCCTTAACTATTTCATCTCTCAGTGCTACCCATTCTTCTTCTACTGTTTTATTTTGTGGGAAAGAGATTTAAACTGATTGAGTGCCAAATAGAAGGAAAATTTTAAGAACAGATGGACGGATTCAAATTCTTAGAATGTATTTTGTCTCAGGACGGCAACATACAGAAAGAAATTGAATCTAGATGTAGCGAAGATAATGCAGTGAGTGCTCAACTAAGGTTTTCTCTCTTTTGCAAGAAGGATGTCAGTACCAAGACTGAGTTCCCAGGGCACCGCTCTATCTTTCGACCAACTTAGTTGTATGGGAGTGAGAGCTGGCTGGATAAAGGTTATTTTATTAATAAAGTTGAGGTTAGAGAAATGAAAGTGACAGGTATGATTGAATGTACTAATAGATGGAAACAATAGCAGTAAGTTGTCCGTAATGATGAATTCAAAGAAAAACTGTAAACAAAGTTCATAGATGAAGCAGTTACAGCGAACAGGCTGAGGTAGTGGGGTCATGTTTCATGTATGGTGGAAGAAGGGCTACCTAAAAGACTCTTAGGTTCGGCAGCAGAGGGTAAGAGGAGTCAAAGTACATCAAGGAGGAAGTACTTACGATCGGTCAAGAAAAATTTTTAAGTAACGGGTTTGTATAGGGGGTCATGGAGGGATTTTATTATGGGGACTATGCTCCAGTTTGAACACTCAAAGGCATAATCAGTCTCTAATGATGACGATGATGTGGAAACACGGTGTGCATGCCCGAACTTTATAAACGAATACCTTAGTTTTCGCCCAGCTCACCTTAATCTTAAAAAAATGTACAAATGTTTTTAAACATAAGGGACCAAACCGAACAGGTCACCTAGGCATAGACTTACAAACTACTGAAACTAACTTAAACTAACGTATGCTACGGACAACACACACACCAATGCTCTAGGAAGGACTCCCACCTCCGACGGGAGAGGCCACCCAATCCATGACATAGCTCCTCAGACGGCGCTGACATTATAGCGAAACCACCTTAATCTTTCTCTAGGTTTAAGACTAAAATGTCTTTGCGGCGAGGTCTAAGGCAAGTGTGTATTCCATTTACCGTCTATTTATTAAGTTGCGGAAATTTTGAATGATTTTTATTTGACTGGTAGTTTCTCTGTTAAACGGAGTTGCGTACACTGCGTCATTTGCTGAGGCCGCCTTACAGAAATCGTGTGGCTTACTTGGTGCTGTTCCTAATGACAGCTCTCTGTTTGTCATTGCATTGTGTGTGATTTGCCCTTCCTCTGAAATTATCATCTACTGTATGCTGAAACACTGGTAGCTGCAAAAGGTTTCGTTGAAAAGGTACCATTATATACGTTGACCGAAACTATGGCATGCCACTTGTGGTTACTGCTTGGTGATGGTATGAAAAGCTCCTATTCTCTTATAATTACTAACCTTGTCGATTATCCACACCTGTGTTCTTCACTTTCATATGTTTCTGGTCTCCTATAATTTATTACAATCATTCTTGCAAAATGGTGCAGAAGATCCTTATATTTAACTGTTCTCGCATTGTAGTAAATTGTATTCGACACTTTCTGATTTTTCTGATAGTCAGTCTTGGCTTCTGTTGCGTAAATGATATCTGAATTTTAATTCGTCTTACACTGTTGTGTGTTGGTCATGAGCAATCATAGCCGTTATACTTAAACAAGAATACTTTTCTTAGCTATTAGTCAGTGACGATTGCTTGCTTACTACTGCGTTATGTTTCCCTGTATTTGTTTAACTGTTCGTGCTGGCATATAACGATCGTCATGATTTACGAAGATATTCATAGACAGATTCTCAACGTGCTCTCCAATACGTGCTTTAATTTCTCTGGCCAGCACGATTTACGAACTTGTCTCTAATGGTCCTCGTGTGGAATATGATGGGGCGACAATTGACACGTGCATCTCGTGGACCCACAACTCTTACATAGCTACGTAAATAGGTCGAGCAGGTGTGGAATAATGTATACCAAGATAGTAGTCGCCGTTTTCACGCTCGAGTGCTTGCCACAATCATCGCTAATATTGACACCCTTGGTGGCCAAACGAGTGTTACTATGGGTGATTCAGAATGGATCGATACATGGTATCTCAGTATCATTTGAGTTATTGATATGTAAACATAAACATTTCATGTAATTCATATGCACTCTTTCGAGATAACCGTTAATTGGATTGGGAACTCTAAGACGGTGTAACTAACCTTTGTTTCCGCCAGTGTGTAATTGTTACATAGCTGTTGGTTACTTTTAGCTGCTTGCGAAATACTACATTAGATTACATTTGTAATATTTTATTGAACAGCGTTGTTCAGCAGTCAAGTGAACCTTATTTAATAACAATATATTTTTTCATATACTGAAAGGACCATTTAGTCACACCGTTATCCCAGTAAAATTATGTCTTGAACTCTTCTAAAATTGTTCGGCTGTTTGCATTTTGAATCACATTTTTTCCTTAAGATAAGGTGGATTGGACTTGCGTCAGCCATGGCTGTCTTGTCTAGTAATAAATACTTTAAATTTATCATTTGAATTTTAGCCGCGACCGTTTGCATTTATAGAAATATTTTAACAGGTATATTTTGCAATGTCTGTGTGGAGACTAAGTTCTTTCTTGAATTAGTGAATTAGTGGATTTTGTCATTCTAAGAAAAGAGTAATTGTTCTGAATTAATTTTCTTGGGATGTAAATGAACCATTTTTGTATTTTCTAAAACAAGAGCTGTAATTAAAACGGTTTTCTTGAATTAATGTTGTTTATGTCTTTTTTAATTGTGTGTGTCTTTTTCTGTATTGATCAAGTACAGATGATTTTACAGTCTACTTTAACGTCAAAAGATAGTTTTGCATATTGTCCAGTAGATTAGCAATGAAGGACTAAAGTGCCGAAGGAAACCAGCTCCAGACTTCGTCACCACCTATCCTAATCCCTCTTTGGTGCAGTTCAAATCGACTACAAAAGACATTATCGTAAAGTGTTGACTGTTAAGCTTCAATAAAAAAAACTTACTTAAATCGTCACAGATGTTGGTTCAAGTAGTTATAATTTATTAGTTGAAATGTTTTTCCTTCCTTATTTACGTCCGTGGAACAACTAAGGATGAGGTGGGCCGCTGTATATCGCAGCTATAGTATTCGCTATGATACCCCATCTGGTAAATGAAATTCAAATTTATGCTGACGACCCTTGTTCCCTCTCCTCTCACTTCCATTTACTATACACAGTGCTGCCGGCACTCATCTGAAATCAGCGAGATGCGTTTCCAGACCGCAAAATCGCATCCCAATCGTTCTTCCTGTCTGAAAGAAAATTATTCACGTGGACGTAAGCTACTGACTAGTGAAAGGCGCTATCGATCTTCGTCGTTTCTACGATTACAGACTATTGGCAAGCTCCATTAAGAAGAAAATCGCCGATGGACCTTTTTTTAATGCCCCAAGCCATTTGTGGCTGAATGCTTTGAGAATTAGAGGCTGCACTGTAATTGGACCTAACGAGTGAACAAGAACTCCACGTCCCAAGCCGCTTTTGTGTCAGTAATGACCAACAATTTCAGGGGCGTTGGGTGACATGCTACGAGAATTTCCAAAGAAGAGGCTCCAACGAAAAATGTTTAAAGGGCTTACTGCAACTTTCTGAAACTTTCTCAAGCGAATTAGTACCACAGGCATGTGCACTCGGTCAGATATAAGCTGCTTCCAAAAGAAAATGATTGACAGTTTTCATCTATTACTACTACGCGTAATTAAGTTGCAGTTGCGTGCTATCATCATGCATTTGTACAGAAACTGTACTTTGGACACGATATTAGTCCCAACAGTACTACTTGATATTCAGCTAATATAATATACTAAGGTTGATTTCGGTAACATTTACTTTAATATTTCCTGCTGCAGTTGTGCAGAATATACCCCTATCTTAGCGTTTTGTTATACTCGTTATTACTTACAGGTTTCAAAGCCTGTACTCGTTTTCGCTGTTCCTTCTCTATGGGCGAAAAGCAATAACCATACAATTGAAGGTGAAAAATTATCTTACCATTATCTAACTTTAGAATAATGTGTAACGGATTACTGCTAAAGAGAAAATCGTTATCGACGGAAAATACCCCACATATATACACATACATAAAAGTTCCTGGATAGTACAAGCGGTCTGACTTCACACGTTGTCGTGTGGACTGCTGGCGTACTTTTCTATGAAATATTGTTCAAATGTTTGTAAATCTATCGGACCAAACTGCGTGGTAATCAGTCCGTAGCTTACAAACTACTTAAACTAAGGTAAACTAACCTAAGGACAAACACATACACCCATGCCCTAAGGAGGACTCGAACCTCCGACGGCGAGCAACGGCGCGCTGCACAGGGAGGCGCCTTAGACAGCTCGGCTACTCCACCGCTGCGAAATATTGTTACACTGGTCGTTCATCGCTCAGACAAATGTGTTGTTGGTGGAATTTGATGGTTTGTATTGAGTATTATTTGGATATGGACGTCGTCCATTTTGTGAAATGATATAACACAGATATAGCATAAATGTGCTCCTCTGGGATACTTTTCTCTGTCGCCCTGTCCTTCAAATGTTCAAATGTTTGTAAATCTATCGGACTGAACTGCTGGGTTATTAGTCTGTAAGGTAAATTAACCTAAGAGCAACACAAACACCCGTGCCTGAGGGATGATTCGAACCTCCGACGGCGAACGGCCACGCGCACCGCAGCACGACGCCCCAGCGCGCATGGCTCATTCGCCGCGGCGCCCTGCCCTACCATTATAAAAAAAATTAAAAAAAAAAACCATTCCAAATGAGGCTTACTAGAGAGTTCCTTTTGTGATTAACAGAATGCAGGAAGTAAACTGGTAGATTATTTCAATCTTTTGTGTGATTCTTTCCTACTTGAAAAATTATATGTAAGACGAACCGGTATGAAACACAAAGTCATCTGGTGGAGGCCATCTTTTGAAATATTCTTTAATACTGTAATAGGAGATAATATGGTATTACTGTTGGGTGGCTCCGCAATTACGTCGTGGAAATCATTTAAGTATTGATCCTATGTACTATGTTTTCTACTCCAAAAAATGTCCACAACTTCCCCAAGTCTTTCATTGTCGGCTCTGCAGGATTTACACTAAGTTTAGATTTTGATATAAAGATCTGTTAAATTTTTGTAGTTATCATGGTATTCTGCAAATGATGGGATCAATGTTGTAGACCATTAACGGAAATTATGCGCTATACTTTTCTTCCTATTCGCATGAAGTTCCACTAAACTATTTTGATTATTGTTGTTGTTGTTGTGGTCTTCAGTCCGGAGACTGGTTTGATGCAGCTCTCCACAATACCCTATCCTGAGCCAGCCTCTTCATCTCCACATAAGAACGGCAACCTACATCTGTCTGAATCTGCTTACTGTATCCATATCTTGGTCTTCCTCTGCGGTTTTTACCCCACACACTTCCCTCCAACGCTAAATTCACAATTCCTTGATGTCTAAGAATGTGTCCTACCAATCTATCCCTTCTTTTAGTCAACGTATGCCAGAGATTTCTTTTCTCCCCCATTCTGTTCAGTACATCCTCATTAGTTACGCGATCAACCCACCTAATCTTCAGAATTCGTCTGTAGCACCATATTTCAAAAGCCTCAATCCTCTTCCTGTCCGCATTGTTTATCGTCCATGTCTCACTCCCATACAAGGCAACACTCCACGCAAATGCCTTCAGAAAGGACTTCCTTAGGCTTAAATCAATATTCGATGTTAACAAATTTCTCTTTTTCAAGAATGCTTTTCTACCCATTGCCATTCTGAATTTTATATCCCCTGTACTGCGACCATCATTTGTTATTTTACTGCCCAAGTAACAAAACTCCTCTACCTCCTTTATTGCTTCGTTACCCAATATAATTCCTTGAGTATCACCTGATTTTCTAACACTGCACTCCATTACCCTAGTTTTGCTCTTGTTAATGTTCATCTTATATGCACCTTTCAGCACACTGTCCATTCCGTTTAACTGCTCTTCCAGGTCCTTTGCTGTCTCTGCCAGAATTACTATGTCGTCGGCAAAACGCAAAGTTTTTAATACTTCACCCTGAACTTTAATTCCTTCTCCAAATTTCTCCTTGCTTTCCTTTATAGCTTCCTCAATGTACAAATTGAATAACATTGGAGAAAGGCTACAACCCTGTCTTACACCCTTCCCAACCACTGCATCCCTTTCATGCCCTTCAACTCTGACTACCGCTGTCTGGTTTTTGTACAAGTTGTAAATAACCTTACGTTCCCTATATTTTACTCCTGCTTGCTTCAGAACTTGAAAGAGTTTATTCCAATCAACATTGTCAAAAGCCTTCTCCAAATCTACAAAAGCTAGAAATGTAGGTTTGCCTTTTCTTAATCTATCTTCTAGGATAAGCCGTAAAGTGAGTATTGCCTCCCGTGTTCCTACATTTCTCCTGAACCCAAACTGGTCTTATTATATTATATTATATATATATTATAAAACCTGTAACCTTTTCAATGGAGTAAGTGTAGTGTATTTATATGTTAACTCTATGAGAACGATAATAAAGATGAAGCCTTTATTCGTCCTCCCAATTTCCTTAAATTTTTCTGGAATTATAGGAAACATGGGTGGTCGTGTCTGATAGGTAACATTCTTCGCTAATTTGTACTTTTTACAAATTTGGAGTACCTTTCGAACACGCCTTTCTATATTTGGAAAATAAACAGTTTGCTTACGTTTTAGAAAACATTTATTAGAACAAGACTGACCACTGTTAAGATGCATACACAATATATATTTGTTTATAAAATCTTCCAAATTGCAAGCCAACCATCTATCAGTGTTAGTATTATGGCTGAAGAACGGTGCGTTATCTTTTAAAAGGTATTTGTGTCGGATTTCAGGGTAATTCTTATTTCTCCATATATGTTTGATTGATAATATTTCAGGATGTTTGTCTTGGTGTCTCTGCAAAATTTTCAGCATATCAGTAATATAATTTTCAAATGGAAAATTTTCGATATCAAATGTTGAAATGTTTGTATAGCTTATGGGACTTAACTACGGGGTCATCAGTCCCGCCGCGCTGAAGTAGCCGAGCGGTTTAAAGCGTCTCGCTGCGGAGCGCGCGGTTGCTCGCCTTGGAGGTTCGAGTCCTCCCTGGGGCAGGGGTGTATGTGTGTGTGTCCTTAGGTTAGATTACCTAGGTTTAAGTAGTTTGTAAGCTACGGACTGATGACCACGAAGTTTGGTCTGATAGATTTACAAACATTTGAACATTTGATTTCATCAGTCCCTACTTACAAACTACTTATGAACAAGCCAACACTAAGGACAGCACAAATTTCAATGCCCGAGGGGGGATTCGAACCCCCGACCGTAATGGCCGGCCGGCCACGGTGGCCGAAGGGACTGAGGGGCTCCAGTCACGGTCTGCACGGCCACTACGGTCGAGGGTTCGAATCCCCCCCTCGGGCATGGATATTTGTGCCGTCCTAGTTCGTAAGTAGTTCATAAGTAGTTTGTAAGTTTAGGGACTGATGACCCCGTAGTTAAGTCCCATAAGCTATACAAACATTTGAACATTTTTGAATCGTAATGGCAGTGCATACCGTGACTGGCGCGCCGCAGTCCCCTCGGCCACCGCGGCCGGAAATTTAGATATAATGCATGGTTAACTTCTCCTCTGTATAGATTTGGAGATCTTACGCAATTTCCTTGTTAGCATGAGACAAAGCATCTGCCAAAATATTCTCTAGACCAGTGATGTATGTAATCGAAAAATCATACTACTGCAAGACAGTTTTCAATGTAGTTAAACGTCAGCTTTGAAGATGGTAAAAATTCCAATGCTTTAAGTTCAGTACAAGCCTTGGTTTTCTTGTCAGAGACAAAATAACGAAAGCGTTGGAATTCCCTCACTACCTCCAAAGCCTCAAATGTTCAAATGTTTGTACAGCTTATGGGACTTAACTACGGGGTCATCAGTCCCTAAACTTACAAACTACTTATGAACTAGCTAACACTAAGGACGGCACAAATATCCATGCCCGAGGGGGGATTCGAACCCCCGACCATAGTGGCCATGCAGACCGTGACTGGCGCGCCTCTGTCTCCTCGGCCACCGCGGCCGGCGCTCCAAATCTGTAATATAACCATCATACGGACTGTTTTGACGTCCCCTCGTACCGCTGGAATAAAACGACCACTAATCCTGCCTTGGCGGTATTTGTGGCCATACAAAAAACTTGCTTTACGTCAGGATGAGCTACAATTTGTGCCTTGGACAAAGCCTCCTTTAATTTATTAGGTCTTTCGTCCGCTGATTTGTTCCATATCCATAGTATATTTTTACCTGTCAACTAGCACAATCGTGGAGTAGCAAGTAGCCTCTAACCAAATAATTTTTTGCAGAAGTTTATTAACCCAAGGAAGCTTCTTAGTCTCTTTTTATTATAACAGGTTCTAAAATTATTAATAACATCCATTTTTTCCTGATCTAGAGCAATGCACTCTGGTAGAAAAACATGCCCCAAAAATTTTGTGTTTCGCCACAAATGTTTATAAACCTATTGAATCAAATTGATATGATCAGCAGTCCCTAGACTTAGAGACTACTTAAACTAACTTATACTAAGGACAACACACACACACCTATGCCAGAGGGGGATTCGAACCTCCCTCCGGCAGGAGTGGCCGCGTAGTATGTAGCGTGATGCCGTAGACCACACGGCTACTCCCGCTCGCTCTCGCGCCAAATTATGTTTTTGTTACATTAACCGTTACTCCATGTCCTTGTGTAATTTATAAGAGCTGCTTCAGTACGTAGTCCTGTTGCACCTAATTAGGTTCTGCAATTATGACGTCGTCCACATAACATGTAATTTTTTCTAAAATGTCCGGATCCAAAATGGTGTTCAGTCCTATAATAAAGGTCGCGGATGAAACTGTCAGACAAAATGGTAGACGTTTAAACTGGTAGCATGTACCAAAAAAAAAATATTAGGCTTGTATTTCCTACAATTTGGATCTAATTCTATCTGCGAAAAATTGGTACGAGGATCGATGGATGAAAAAATTGCAACACCATGAAACTTCTGTTTTAAATCTCCCATGTGTTCTGGACGATCTGTTCGGAAATGATTATAGTATTAATTTGCCTCAGGACCAACCGAACACTAACAACTTTTTTTCGTATAACATGCAGTGGTGAACTGTATGTGTAATATTCTGATTCAATGATCACATCGTCCATCATTTTTCTGATCTCTAAAAAAACAAATCGTCTGTAACTTAATGGTATATGGTGGGATACAAAATTGTTCGTGCTGCTTAATCTGAAATTTATACTGAAAATGTTTCATACTTCCTGTCTTCGGCGCAAATACTTTAGATTTATCCGTTAATAGACTTTATAAACCTGTTCTTTTCGGTTCTTTACTATTGCTTAATCCTTGTGATTCCTCTTCAGTATCCTTACAAATCTCGGCTAAAGTATCTTCTGAAAGTGGTTGAGGATACCCGCCAGAAACATTCGTCGGATTTCTAGACTCATCATTAACGATTTTTGGTACGTACTGCCCTGCCACTTCTTCCTGCTGAAGTGGCTGAACTAAATGCAGAGTAACGTTATCAGTAATCCTAAATCCTTTGTCCATATTCATTATGGCCTTCCTTTCAATTAGAAAGTCGGCGCCAATAACCAAGTCAACAGTTCATTTAGGAAATTCATGTCGGTCTCGTAAGCCTGACATCGACATGTTAGCTGCGTTTGCCAATTGGCTTCCGCCGAACTTTCAGCAATCGGACCTGTCACTCTGATATTACATGATTTAAACACGGTAATTGCTGTTCTGTACTACATCGCTCGAACAAGCTAGTAGAAATGGCAGTCAGACGGCTACCACTGTCCATCACTGAGTGAACTGTAATTTTTCCTAGGTTTACTTTTAGTAACGGTTGTATTTCTTTCACTATTGTCAGTTCCCTCTCTTGTAACAAATTTTCTTTAGTGGACTCGTAATACAATAATAAAATGTGTGTGAGGTCTTATGCGACCAAAATTCGTGGTTATTAGTCGCTAGACTTACACACTAATTACTCCACTAATTTAAACTAACTTATGCTAAGGACAACACAAACACCCATGCCCGAGGGAGGATTCGAACCTACGACCGTAGCGGCCGTGTAGACCGTGACTGGCGCGCCGCAGACCGCTCGGCCACCGCGGCCGGCTGGACTCGTAATTTAGGCCATGTATTTCAACTATATTTTCATATGTGTATATTTATGTAGGTTCTGACCATTGCATAGGTGTAGCGAACAATGTACATAACATGTCACCTATCTTCTTTTTACTCTCTATCTTTACTCTTTCCCTGATCTCCTTCTCCTACATTCTCTTTCATATTTGCCTCAATTGCGTCATAATCAAATACATTAATGAAACTTCCTGACAGATGAAAATTGTGTGCCGGAACCGGTACTCGAACCTGGGACCTTTGCCTTTCGCGGGCAAGCGCACTACCGACTGTGCTATCCCGACACGATTCACGATGCCGCCTCGCAACTTTACTTCCGCCAGTACCTTGCCTCCTAATTTCCAAACTTCACAGAAGCTCTCCTGCGAAACTTGCAAGACTAGCACTCCTGGAAGAAAGGATGTGGTGGAGACATGGCTCCGCTGCAGAGTGAAAGTTTCATTCTGGAAACATCCCTTAGGCTGTGGCTAAGCCATGTCTCCACCATATTCTTTCTTCCAGGATGCTAGTCTTGCAAGTTTCGCAGGAATGCTTCTGTGAAGTTTGGAAAGTAGGAGGCGAGGTACTGGCGGAAGTAAAGTTGTGGGGCGGCGTCGTGAGTCGTATCGGGATAGCACAGTCGGTAGTGCGCTTGCCCGCGAAAGGCAAAGGTCCCACGTTCGAGTCCCGGTTCCGGCACACAATTTTAATCTGCCAGGAAGTTTCATATCAGCGCACATTCCGCTTCAGAGTGAAAGTTTCATTCTGCTAAATACATTAATATTTTCATTTGAACTTGATAGTTGCGCTACCGTGTTCTCGTATACTGGTTCCCCACTGTCAGATTTATTCAATTCATTTACAACCACTACTAGTCCTCCTTCTTCCTGGTCTACCATTTTATTTTACTATCCGTATTTTCCCATTTTATATTGTGCCAACATGATATGATAGGTTTTTTTTTCTACGTGTATCGATTATTCCTCCTCACCTGTACGTAACATATAGTTTGTGGATCTCTACTTTGACGGAAACAGGATGGTAATAATGAAGGGAGTGTTGCCGAGCAGACGGTGTGGAGAACGCGACGCCTGCAGATGTGCATGTCTCGGGACGGTTTTCGAGCCTTCCACTGGGACCCACGACGCCCGTGGTGGCGCGCGCAGGAATCTCCGGGGGTTGAGCGCAGCCAACATTCCGCCAGCAGATGGGCGTTCCGTTTCAAGTGGGGTAGACTGCGTGGCCTTTGACATCTCTGGCCGTCGTGCATGTGTCTCAACTGCACGTCTGTGCTTTTGTCCTGTTTAATTGCCGTGGGACTTGTTACAAGCTGTGTCCGGCCTATGTTTGCACATTATCCTCGCTCCGTGTATAATGTTTGTACCTACACGGGGTTCAGGTTCTTTTCTTAAAATCATTTTGTTTGGTGATGTTCAAGTTGTGATCCAGTGGCTTTTCTAGCTTGCATCTGTTCACATTCCCGCTGACTTCCCGGAGTGCGTCCGTAATTTAAGGTAGTGCTGTTTTCTATCCCTGTTTTCTCTACTACCCGAAACGTGGTGTGTGTCCCTTGATGAGGTTCTGCTATTTGTTCCATATCGTTTTGTTGCCTGTAAATATCTTGTTTCAGTAGGTGTAGCTGGAGTGCATGTGTCACTGGTTGTTTGTTTTGCTCGTGCTCTGCCTGTGTTTTGTTTTTGTGTTCTGTGCGTTCAAGGCGTCGAGTCTTCCAGGGTACTATCTAATGTTTTGTAAAAAGGTCTTCTCTGCTTAGCCAGTGGATTTGCTGGTAGGTACCGCTCGCGTTTCCGTTGTCTGACAGGAGCACGGCTGTAATTTACGGTAACGCCGTTTTTCTTCCGCGTCGCTGTGACTGACTTCTGGGTGGTCATATTTTGGGCCGCGTGTGTTTCTTTTCGGTGTGCTGTTACTTGTTGCACATCGTTCCTAATTTGTGTGTGTTTTGTCCTGTTGGTTTTGGTCTGTCTGTCCAATCCGTCCTTCCCTTCCATAAAATCCTGGTATTCGCAAGTTGCTGTCATTTTCTCTCCGCAGTTACCTATATTCGAAGGCCAAGTTAATTTGGTTACCTACGTCCAGCTACTCAGACCTTATCACATCCGGTGTTTTACCCCTCGCAAAGAAAGCACCAGAGTTTCTTAAACGGTTGCTTGTCTGGGGTTCCCACTTGAGACACTTTCATGTCTCACCAAGCCCTATACTTTTATCATAAATTTGGACGAATTCGGCGATAACGAGTAGGCGTCTTCTCCTTGTAAAATTCAATGCTTATTTTTACAAGTTTATAGTGTACAATCCTTTGTATCTCTAGACGAGAGTCAGTTTATTGATATCAACAAGCAACGATTTGGTATAAATGTAAGTATATTTTACTTTAAAACAATTTTCACATATCTAATTTCCAGCAAATATAAACCTGAATTCTTTCAAATACCAGATACCATCAACGCATCAACTTTCGGAAGGTTTCTACTACCAGGCTTCGCAAAATTCATTTCCATTATTACATAAAAGTCGTAAGTGTATTTCCATCACAAAACACTTATATGATACGCAGAAAAGGTAAGAAAACAGTATAGTAAATTTCACTAACATTGCTATAACACTCATATAGCTTCGTCTTCCTCGTGTCATGTCACGCCATCAGAGTTTCAGCCAGTGACAGAGCGTGTATGATGACGTGAACTAATATTGGAGATTAATTATATTTAAGCTGTCATTTGTAAGAAAAGTGGCCGAAAATGCTAACTGAACGTTATAATCATTCAAAATACTAACAATTCTAATCGTATTCTTAACATATGAAAATAGCTTATTGTGCAGGTACCTGAAAGTGAATATGCTGCTCCAAGGTGTAATGTCAGGGGTAGCTGTATGTTGCACATACACTGCAAGCAACTGACATCATGGAAAAAGAGGATGATATGCTTGTTAGTCAGCAACACATGGTATTGAAATGTTTGTTATATTACGGGTACTAACGGCAGTGGTCCCTAAACTTACAAACTACTTAAACTAACTTATCGTAAAAACAACACAAATACACCCATGTCCGACCGCAGCAGTGCACCTTAGTGCGCCCGGCTGTTCCGCCGCGACACACATGGTATTCACATTTCTACTTCAGAATTAGTAAGAACTATGTAGAGTGCAACTAACTTCAATAGAAATTTCATTATTATGAAAGCTACTAAACTGCATTTTTTGAAATGAAAATCTGAATAATATATTTGCAAAATATTTACTAGTCAACAATCAAAATTTTTAGTTATGTCTCACTTCATCTATTTGTATGTAGATAAAACCATATACATCAAAATATTTATGGTTATCTCCGAAATGTATTCAGCTTCAAGTCACTCTGTAGAATGTTTGATAAATGGATAGTTGATAATTCATAAAATCCTACCATCTCGTCGGACCAGTGCAGATTTTGGGACATTCATTTCGACTGGCATTTGTCACCACAGGAACATGATAAACACAATTGTTCTTTCTTGCTCATTTAAGCTCGTTCTATGCAATGTTAGTAGTACGGCAGTATGACCGTCACACCAGAAAAAATGTTCAAATTTTTGTGAAGCTTATGGGACTTAATTGCGGGGTCATCAGTCCCTAAACTTACAAACTACTTATGAACTAACTTATACTAAAGACAGCACAAACTTCCATGTCCGAGGGGGGATTCAAACCCCCGACGGGGAACGGCCTCGTGCATCGGGACATAGCGCCTCAATGCGCTCGGCAGCTCCGCCGCGGCATGACAGTCACATAAAACAGTCATCGAAGTATAATCATTGTCAATCTTGCAGTATAACTCTTAGTAATATATTAAAAAACAAAGAAGCATGTTAACGAAGGAAATTGTTCTTAATGTAGTAGTGCAAGGAACAATCGTGGGAGGTGGGGTGCTTTTCAAAACTGTGGTGAGTCACAAATAAGAATGGAACACAGATAAATTTTACGTATAAAACGAACTACGCTAGAACCAGAGACTTCGTGTGCTGAATTATTAGAGTGAGAAAATGTTCCCCATTTCCTACCATTCAAAAACGGCTATAGCTATATACACGATAATAATGGTGTTACAACGGAGGTTGTACAGAGAAATATTTGCCAACAAAAGTTTTATATCTAATGCCGTTTATAATTCCGTTAGCCAATCACGTTGTTGCGTCACGAATTGAAACAATCTTCCAGTGACGGTATTGCCAAACGTATTCGTGGTTTGGTTTCTTGAAACAGAACTTTAAAATGATATAAAATTTCAGATCATATGATAATTACCTACAGTATACTTCTGTCTTAAAGTTTATCAAATGAACCAAATTTGAGGCTTACCGGTAAAACACAGTTAGTCTCATCCAAGCAAACATTCGATTGCTTTAGGGTCTGCTCTCGTTGTAAAGTTGAACGGTTGAGGGAAGTTGTAAAGCTAGTAACGTAGGCACAGGTGCCCGATTTGTCCCGCTCTGGCGCCAATCTACTAGCAAACTCCCGAATCTCTCGCGGGAATCTGAACCACAGGGGGGCCTCTTCGTGTCAATACACTCCGCTCCGCACCGCCAGCACTTTTCATCACGGTAATGCCCCCAACACACAAACATCGCGTGTGCGTGTCTTTAGGTGAATCCGAGCAATTTCTTTGCAACCAGTAAGAGCGAATACAATTTTGTCGGTAAATAACGACTGTGAGCTATTCGATCAGGCCAAACAATGGTGGCACAGCAAACAGTTGCAGAATGGAGGAAGGGAAAACGGTATCAGACAGGCGAATTGCAAGATGAAGCGATAGTAGACATTCAGTGGCATTATTAGGGTGCTTTCTCAGTGTACTATATTGAGTGCTTCACCCGGGAAGAATAATGGGCTACCATCACACTGTTTGTAATATATTTTACTATATTTTATATACAACATCTTAAAACCATTAGCTGTTCATTAATTCCTTGAAAATCGTAGACAATCATCGTGCATAAAAAGGTAGATTAGGGAAATGTATTTAATAAAACTACATCTGGCTGAGAACAACTGAAGTCAATTTCACTAACAATACATGATTTCATTCTCCTCTGTTATGCAGGCTTGACTGATGGAATTGTTAAATATGATTGTTTTATTTTTTAGTGAAATTGACTCTCGCTGTTATCAGATACATTTAATTTTATTTAATAAATTCATGTACTCTGTTTTAATAACTTTTTATCAATGATGATGGTCTACGACCGAAACTAGTCGTTTTTTAAGGAGTTAAAGAACAGCTGATGGATCTAAGACGCATTTTATAAAGCATTTAACGGCTGTTGACGCGCAGCTAAAGAAACATTGATATTATTGTTGGTGTTCCATCGCCCACCAACATCTGCTGCCTTTACCCCTATGTAACTATGGACGCTATCATATATTCCAGATACTCTAGTCTTGGTCTGCCCCTGTTATTGCTCTCCACCGCTTTACTCCATGCCTTAATCTCATATCGCTCTGATACCGTATATTACCCAAACATTCCTACAGTGAGTCTGTAAAAGTTTTTTTCACTCTTCTTTACTGATCCATTCCTTCAGTTCTTCATCATATGTAACTTTGTCTGTATCATATTCAACGTTATTACATCAATCACAGTAAAGATGGTTTCAACTTTTGTTCAAATGTTCAAATGTTTGTTAAGCTTTAGAGACATAACTGGGGGGTCATCAGTCCCTAAACTTACAAACTAGTTACGAACTACCTTATACTAAAGACGGCACAAACATCCATGCCCGAGGGGGGATTCGAACCCTAGACGGGGAACGGCCTCGCGCATCGTAGCATAGCGCCTCAATTGCGCTCGCCCGCTCCGCCGCGGCTTACAACTTTTCTTAAACAAATTACCGAAGAGCAGTTTCCTTTCCAGGAGTTACTGTTCTTAAGACGGGGGATGAGGTTCTTCCAAAATTAAAATAACAAAAGGATATCTCGCAGGGTTGTGTTTATTTTACCACGAAACAATATAAACAGTTGCTAATAAAGGAGAAACAATATAAAGAGTACAGAACAAAAACAACTGCTATGGGCATAAATGTTTTTTATAACTTAAGGGTGTGGAGCACACCTTACGAAATATTGGTGAATGTACTTATTATACGGTGTGACCACCTCTGACAGCAATGCAGTGCTAAAAACGACAGGGCATGCTGCGGATGATATTATCAACCTCACCATGAGGCAAGAACGCCCTTTCTTCCTGCAAAACTGCTCAAAAATGTCGGACAGCCACTGTTTTATGTTGTATTACTGCAGCCTGTCTGTCTAGTGCGTCCTAGACGTGCTGTACAGCATTCAAATCGAGAGAGCTACCTGGCCACAGCATTATCTTCCGTTTGTAAGGAAACGTCAAAACATCCATGCTCCATAAGGTCAAGCATTATCATTCATCAGTACGTAGTCTACTGCCATAGCACCGTCGATGCTTTAACTTTACAGATTCATGCCTACAACTGTATCAATGGCGGCTAGACTGGTCAACACAATCCCTGCTCATTATATTAGGGATCATTCTAGATATCGGTCTCTTTACAGTGTTCAAAAAGGTTCATATGTTTGTAAACCTATGGGACCAAACTATTGTGGTCATCGGTACCTAGCCTTACAAACTACTTAGACTACCTTAAACCTATCTGAAGAACAAAGCGCACACACCCATGCCGGAGGGAGGACTCGAACCTCCGGTGGGAACGGCCATTCAGTCTCTGACATGGAGCGTAGAACCGCACAGCAAGTCCCGCGTGTCTTTGCACAATGTTAGGATCCTGAAAACGTCTTCCACGTTCCATCCAGATATTAATCCCTCGAGAATCACTCTCCAGACGAAATCAGGGTTATCTGTGGAAATAATATTCATCTGTTCAGATTGAAAGTTGACTAACCCTATCGAGGCATTCCCTTCTGTGAAGAGGCAATACGGGTACACATTCATCAGGTTTCCGACAATAAACGCCATTTTGCCGAAGCCGTATGTACGCTGTTTAAATCGACAAAGCTCTTCCAGTTGAAGCTGCGAGCTCAGCTACCAGTTGCCATGCAATACCGAAGTACCCGTATTGCCAAATAACGGGCCTCTCATTCCGATGCCACACGTGGTCGGTCTTGCCCTGGTCTTCGGGATACATTTTCGGTCTCAGTTCCATATCAGTACCCAATGCAAGGAGAACTCTTTTACTGATGAAAGCTTTCTTTTACGTTGGGAATCTACAACTTGCTTCTTCCATATTGTATATTCTTGCTTTCCACATTATACGCGATCAAAGGAGATCCCTAAAAGCGCTGTTGCCATATTTAAGCTGCGAAGCGCAAACGGATATACGTGAAACAGTACTCATGTACAGAACTACGACAGTGTACAATAGTTGATTTACAGACATGTACAACAATTGGTTAAGTGTTTAATCTAGGTACGTGTACTGATTGTCCATGCCAAATACATTGCATCTGCCAAGAATATTATTTTGTTCGCCCCACAATGGCTAGAGGATTTTTTTTTCACTCCTTACTTCTCCAAAGGTAGCGGATTCGATCCCCGCCAAGTCCTAGGACTTTTATCTGTCACTTTCCACTTCTTTCACCTCTGGCAATGTTGCTGACGTGAAAAATGCTGATGTGCGAGTAGGAAACCGGTTAGTAAACCACTTTAATACTGTAGGTCCCCAAGTAACTGGCTGGGTAAGTCAGTTCGAAGGTCGGAGGAAGGCAACGGCATACCACCTCCAAACAGGACCATGCCTAGAAAAGCACTGTGGGGTTCAAACCAATCTTATGATTGTTGACTGCTTAATACATTATCAGGGTAATGCTTAATAACGCCGCGGTGGAGTGGCCGAGCGGTCTAAAGCGCCTCGCTGCGGAGCGCGCGGTTACTCGCCGTGGAGGTTCGAGTCCTCGGGGCATGGGTGTGTGTGTTGTCCTTAGGTTAGTTTACCTTAGTTTAAGTAGTTTGTAAGCTACGGACTGATGGCCACGCAGTTTGGTCCGATAGATTTACAAGCAATGCTTAATTACAGCGATCTACAAAACTTCAATATACGGAGTTTATGGCTGGCACTTAGGTAGCTGAATCAAATAACCGTTTCCTTCTGACAAAAAATTATTAGAGATGATTTCACATACGACATTTCGTTCGGACAGAAATTCATTAGAGATGATTTCACATACGACATGTAATTTTGTTCAGAGTGTTTAATGACTGTCAGGGAGTTATCACATGTCAATACACTCTGCTTGTCTTACCAGATTTTCTATCACTTGCTAGAGAAAACTTTTCCGAATGATCATTCCAATCATATCCCTGAATATTGGAAGTACTACTACCGACAGCACAAGTTTCGGTCTAAGTTCCTTTGCTGTTCTTAATATATATTAATGACTTGCCATTCTATATTCACGAAGATACTAAGCTAGTTCTCTTTTATCACGGTACAAGTTATAGCTATCACGCCTGATAAATAGTAATCAACTAATGAAATTGTAAATGATGTCTTTTAGAAAATTGTTAAGTGGTTCTTTACAAATGGACTCTAATGAAAATTTGTAAAACCCAGTATATACAGTTTCATACAGTAAACGGAATAAAGTCATTAATAAATATACACTTTGAACAGAAATCTGTAGCTAAGGAGGAATATTCAAAATTTTTGGTGTTTGCGTATAGGAGGGACTCAATTGGAAGAAACACATTGGAGATCTGCTAAAACGTTTGAGTCCAGCTACTTATGCTATGAAGGTATTGCCAAGTTTGGTGACATACATCTCAGTAAAGTAGCTTACTATACCTATTTTCATTCATTGCTTTTGTATGGGATAATATTCTGGGGCAATCCAAAATTGAGTAAAAACGTATCCATTGCACAAAAGTGTGTATTCAGAATAATTGCTGGAACCCACCCAAGATCATCCTGTAGATATTTATTTATGAATCTAGGGATCTTCCCTGTAGCTTCACAATATATGTATTCACTTATGAAATTTGTTATTAACAATCCGACTCATTTCAAAGTAATAGCAATGTGCATAGCTACAACACTAGGAGAAAGGGTGATATTCATTATTCAATGTCAAATCTAACAATGACACAGAAAGGGGTAAATTATGCTGCCACAAAAACCTCTGATCACTTACCAAGTAACATAAAACATCTGACAGCCAACTAGTACTTAACAAGACAAAAAACAAATGTTTGTAAATCTATCGTACCAAACTGCGTGGTCATCAGTCCGTAGCTTACAAACTACTTAAACCTAGGTAAACTAACCTAAGGACAACACACACACCCATGCCCCAGGGAGGACTCGAACCTCCACGGCGAGCAACCACTTAACAAGAAATTGAAAGTATTACCGAATGGCAATTCCTTGTACACTTTAGATGAATTTTTAGATAAAACTGCATAATTTCGCTTAAAAAATTCATAAAAAAACAAAACAAGAAACTATCCTTAAATTATTGAGTGCCATGTATAACGAGTGCCATGTATAACTTAGACACCATTTATTAAACGACACGTTCCACATCATTGCGAAATGTCGTACTTATGATCTATGGAACAAGTATTAGTCTAATCTAATCTAGTAATCATCTATTCCAAACCTTACTGTCGCAGCACATGCGCTTGCCTGTGATCTGCTGAGAGTTAAAATTCACCCTAATGCTTTCATATAGACGATGTTCACACTGAAAATCGCCGAACGACGTTGGCTACATGGAGAATGAATGATTTCCTTGTAATAATTCGATGCGGAGCCCAAACGGAAATCGCCGTTGTGATTAGTAACAGGCTCGGAGAGTATTGTACCTACTGATTCGTTGATAATGGAGCTCCATGTATGAATCACCATTTCTCTTGCAGTGTATGTTACTGAACAATCAAAACAAGTAGTAGTCTGTAATAGTGAACTGCCAGAGTCAAATATACATATCGTTTTCCGGAAAGAGTTCCGGAACAGTATGTACGTTTTCCCCCATATATGATCTGCAGAATTCCAACGAAGTCTTATAAACACCTGCGTTATGCAACTCAGAGTAGTCTACCACCAATACTAGAAACGTAGAGAGAGATGCGTAACTAAAGATCAATGCAATCTTTCGTTTTCGAAGTCCGTTCTCGTGGAATAATTTTAAAAATACGCTACATCGCTTATGACGCGGGTGTTTTAAAAGACGAATCCAGGAAAACTTCCTTGGAATTTATGCCTCAGAATGCATTTCGATGCATGGAAAAACACTCTATTCACGAACTCCTTCCCCTGCACAAAGATTTCCTAACGCAAGTAGATAAGTAACTGATTACGGCCCTGATACAAAGCCCAGTGTCAACTATACATACAAATAATTAAGTAAACAAATCCCACAATTCTGAATTTAAAAAATGTGACACACTATAATTATACACTGAATGCGATTTAGCCAATTAGTTTATTACAATTTAGCACATACGAAATTTGTTATTATTACAACACCTGTACTAATTAACACTGGTAAATATACTCAAGAACATGATTGGCAAAGAAGAAGGAATGGATATTGTGACTGCTTCCTGATAAAATTAATGAATACTTTATCTGTCTGATAAGGTGCCTGTCTGCGGAGCGCGCCGTTGCTCGCCGTCAGTGGTTCGAGTCCTCCCTCGGGTATGGGTGGATGTATTTGTTGTCCTTAGCATAAGTTAGTTTAAGTATTTTGTAAGCCCAGGGACTGATAACCAGAGTGGTTAAGTCCCATAGATTTACAAACATTTGAACAGTTTGAATTAATAATTCCGATCTAGCTCCTGACGGAAGTGAACTGAACAGCGCTATGCAGCCCGTACTTCACCTACATGAATGTCTGCTAGCGACGAAGACATGATTAGCGGTACAATGACGCGGCTCAGCATCTAGTTGGATTATAACAGTGCTTCTACACCAGTGGCGTAGCCAGGATTTGGTTCTGGGGAAGGGCTCATTTTTTAAGATATAAAGCCTATTGAATTTATTAATCCGTGACTCATTTTTACAGTTTTTATAATTTAAGGTATTATACCACGAAAAGCGGCGGCGGATTAGCCGTGCGGACTGCGGCGCCGTGCTGCGGTGCGCGCGGCCGTTCGCCATCGAGTCCCCGCTCTGGCATGGGTGTTTGTATTGTCCTTATGTTAGTAAACTTTTTAAAAAATCTTCAAATTTTTGTAAAGCTTCTGGGACTTGCCTGCGGCGTCATCAGTCCCTAAACTTACAAAATACTTATGAACTAACTTATACTAAGGACAACACAAAGATTCATGTCCCAGGCAAAATTCGAACCTCCGACGCGGGAGGCCGCGCGATCCACAACGTGGCGCTCGAGACCGCTCGGCTACTCCCGCGCTGCTACTTTACCTTAGTTTAACTAGTTTGTAGGCTACGGACTAATAACCCAGTAGTTGAGTCCGATGGATATACAAACATTTGATACTACGAAAAGGATTGCACAAGAAGTAAAATGAGTAGGCTCGCATAATTTTAAAGTGGAAGAGGAGCAACGTGGTGGAAATAGAGAGCATATAATCAGCTCGTAAAATAATTAAGCACATTCTATGTTACTAGCCATAGAGGAAGGCCTTTACAGTTTAATTAACATGAGACTCTATGTGTAAAAATTAAACTAAAATATCAGTATTGTTATTTAAAAAATTGCACTCGATGGCGCCACTGACCTGCTGAGAAGGGGGTCGCCGCATATGTACAATCGTCTCGTAACTTCAGCATAGCAGTAACAATAGCGAATAGCGGCAGCATCAAAGCTGGTCGCGGCGGCGTTAAAACCGCTCACAGTAAAAGCAGCACACGTTCTCAGTGGTGGCATCACGTTGACGACCCACTGTCACTTTCTCTTGTACTTCGAAACTTATAGTTACGTTGTGATTTATTACATGTGTACTATTTGAAATTTCTGGTGCCGACCTGTTTAAAAAAATAAAATATGAGAACAATAAAAAATAATAAAGTTTAAAGAAGTCTTTGGGAGGTGCCGGGTAGGGGAGCTTCAGCCCCATTAGCCCACAGCCTCCCTGGTTGCGGCGCTGTTGTACACTGATGTTCTCAAAGTCCGTAGCACCTGCGCTCCGCGTCTACTCCACGAGGCACTTCATCGACCAGTCTGCTCTCCACGCAGCGTAGACAAGCCACCCACTCCACGGCGCCTGCACAAGTTTCCACAACGTCTCCCTCTAAACAGCCTAGACACCAACTGATCCTGCATCCTCTCTCCTACTCAGTTTGTGGCCGCTCGGTGTCAGGTCGTCTGCATAAATATCGTCTTCCAATATAAACACAGTTGACATGTTATACGACAGCCACATAATTCGGTTTGGGTGATCGGAAGAAACTCCGACAGTGGAAGAGAAAGATTCAAGCAATATCATTAATCCAGAATGAAACTTTTCACTCTGCAGAGGAGTGTGCGCTGATATGAAATTTCCTGGCAGATTAAAATTGTGCGCCGGAACCGGGACTCGAACCTGGGACCTTTGCCTTTCGCTGGTAAGCGCTCCTTTCTTCCAGTCGTGCTAGTCTTGCATGTTTCGCAGGAGAGCTTCTGTGAAGTTTGGAAAGTAGGAGGCGAAGTATTGTCGGAAGTAAAGTTGTGAGGCGGCATCGTGAGTCGTGTCGGGATAGCTCAGTCGGTACGGCGCTTGCCCGTGAAAGGCAAAGGTCCCACGTTCGAGTCCCGGTTCCGGCACACAATTTTAATCTGCCAGGAAGTTTGAATACCATTAATACCCGCCAGGCTACCGCGCACTTATCGAATATATCCTAACATCACGGGCGACTGCGAATGGAGTTTCTCTGCGATGTTTCTTCTAATCTGCCGATTCCACTGTGTGTCGATAATGAACCCTCTGGGCTATGATGGCGCCTGTATGGCGGCAAAGGATGGGGTCTAAGTTGCTACTACCGTCTAGCTTGCGATGTCCCTTACAATTCAGCCGACCTGATGTCAACGTTAGGTACCAAAGTCGAGCGTTTTCCTTCCGACTTGTAGTCTACAGCAACGCGAGCCTGCTCTAATCCGCATTTTACACAGTGTGCTTTCTCTGTCGGTCTCTGTTGCGGGAAATGCTGCTGGCTGCCTCCACTTCCTACCCCCTAACTGCTACAAATGATTGTTTTTACATTGCTACAAATTTGACCTGTGAAGCCTGCATTAGTTTGTCATGGATCACGAATGTACAGACCAACAATTCCTTTCACAGACTCTCATAGCCCCAATTACATGCACAGACTGAAATAAAATGCAACCAGTATCCGTTGATACTTAGCACACACCACGATATGTTTTACGATGTTTAGTTATAGATATTGTGATCCATTCTATACGAAAATAAAAATTTGCGTTATTATAAAAAGATAGACAATAAATATCGTGTTCGTCACAAGAGTAAACATCTTCATTTGACGATGTACCAGCGACTGGTATGCTGCTTTAAATTGGTACCATCATCAGTAATTGCACACTAGTCCATCAACCGTAAAGTGTGAAGCCTACTGTTTAGCTACGAAATAGTATAATGTTATTTGTCACTACGAGTACAATGACTTAAATGATTGGATGTGCTAACGGGATGGGTAACTGGTATTCTTAAATAATATACAAACCGTAATGAAAAATATTTTGAAACGATACTTCCTCCATGCTCACGTTATGTAAGACCATTGTATCTTTTCTCAGCGGTAAACTCAATTATGAGATCTATGCATAATATTAGACAACCCAAAGGATTATAAAAAAGCGTATTGCTACACAATCAGCTGTTACAATGCAGTAATCTCTCAGTCTGTCCGTCAGTCTTCTTACCAAAGAGTGGAAGCAAGTTTAGCAATAGAACAAATGATGCCATATACGGAGTGTCTAAAACCACATCTTTGATGATTTTCTTCTAGATGTTGTTTTTATATATAGTGCCTGAAAAGATCATACTGGTCGCTTTGGACATCTGTAGATGATGTACTACTTCTTAAAACTAGGTAATATGTTAAATAGCCGGTGTAACTCATGGTAGCGAAGTAGTGTATTGGTGGCTTCCGGTAGAGTGAAAGCAGGACACTATGCTGGATGTTTGTAATCATGTGATGGAATGGTCTAATGCGTCGCTCGTGTTTGGATGTTCCACTGACAACAAAATCAAAATGTCCAAATGTTTGTAGAGCTTATGGGACTTAACTACGGGGTCATCAGTCCCTAAACTTACAAACTACTTATGAACTAGCTTATACTAAAGACGGCACAAACATCCATGCCCGAGGGGGGATTTGAACCCCCTACAGCAGCGGCCGTGCAGACCGTGACTGGCACGCCGCAGACCGCTCGGCCACTGCGGCCGGCCATTGGCAACAGAGTGAACGCAGTTAGCTAATTGTTTAGCGCATTAAAGTGTACTCTCCAACGTTGCTACAAGACATACTTTACCCATCGCAGCCATGTTACACCGTGTAAGAATTAGATAAAAAAAATAATAATAAAAAGTTTGTAAATGTGAAGATCTTAACTGTTGCGGTTATCAGTTCCTAGACTTACGAATTACTTAAACTAACTTATGCTAAGGACAATACACACACCCATGCCAGAGGGAGGACTCAAACCTTCGACAGCGAGCAACCGCGCGCTCCGCAGCAAGGCTCCTTAGAGCGCTCGGCCACTTCACCGCGTAAGAAGAGCGGTCATACCCATGGAGGCTGCAGTTGAGACTATGGTGTAGGTTTCTGATGTTCTGGTGATCGTTTTCGTATCATGAGCCGGCCGCGGTGGCCGAGCGGTCTGCGGCGTGCCAGTCACGGTCTGCACGGCAGCTGCGGACGGGGGTTCGAATCCCCCCCCCCCCCGGGCACGGATGTTTGTGCCGTCTTTAGTATAAGCTATTTCATAATTAGGTTATGAGTTTAGGGACTGATGACCCCGTAGTTAAGTCCCATAAGCTCTACAAACATTTGAACATTTTGATCGTATCATGACTTTCTTACACTTACTCAGGTTTCCTGTAAAACGAATTAGGGTTATTAATATCACCATTCTCGGTGATCAACAGTCATATTCACAGGGTCGGACAATATACGTTCAGTGTTTGAAATCAATCAAGCATCCTACCGCACCAGTTCTAAATTACCCCATATTGGACCCAAGGTGAATGGCATGGCCTATGTGGGAGAGGAACTGAGAAGTAACAATAAACATACCTGCCATTTGACAGATATTTGGTTTGTCATTAGCCACGAGTGGTTCCATCGATTTGACTCTCTTCGTTGTTCAATTGAGACCATTATGAAAGGTAACAATGTGGGCACAAACAAATAGGATACCATTCTAATGGGGAATGGGATGTCTTTGGACGTTAAAGTAACGTCTGGTGTTTTCCATGGGAGTTTGATAGAATCGTTACTTTCGCAAGATGTATGTAAATAACCCAGTAGGTAACGCAGCATGATATGCATCGGTTCGACGCTTGGAGCACGGAGTGTCAACTTAACTTCAACACAATAAATGTAACTTACTGCGAATACACAGAAGAAATACCCTTTATTTTACATCTAAACGACTCCAAAACAACCACCAGAGCAGTTAGTTACATAAAATTCTGAAAATATTCATAGTGGGAGATTTGAAGTGGAAATATCACATAAAATTAATTAATTGGGGATATGGCAGATGCCAGACGGACATTTATATTAAGCAGTCTGAGTCCAGTAATTTTCTTACAGGTTCACTGATGAACTGCGAAGGTGTCAAGGGAGTCATCAGCCCGCTTAATGGCAAACGCTGGAAAAAAGGCATTCTGCATGAGGTATTGGTTACTGTTACGAATGAGTCCGTTTCTACAAGAGTCAATCGTAATATTGCTACCAAACATGTATATATCGCGAAAGAACTACGAAAGCAAAATTAGTTATATTCGAGTTCACAAGCAGGTTTGGCATTAGTCGTTCATCCAGTGATCCATACGTGACTAAAAGAGGAAAAATGACGAAGTGACATTGGTACATAAAGTGCATTAACAATTCTTAAGGTAGAAGATGTGCATGTACACAGAAGTGTAAACTCCGTCCTACAGGCCTTGAGAGGCCCATCAGGTGTCGACCGGCGGCCATGTCATCCTCCGCCCGTGAACTTCAGTGGATGTGGTATGGTGGTGTACGTGGTCAGTGGCCCCACAACCCATGTCGTTTTATCGATTATCGTAACCGGAGCCGGAATCTGATTCAAGTAATTTCTCAATTTGCTTCACAAGGGCAGAGTGCGCCCAGTTTGCCACCAGAGACCCAGACGGTGACCCATCACAGTTCATTCCAAGTCCGACAATTCTAAACTTCGGAGTTCTAGCGGGAACTGGTGTGCCTACTGCAACACGGCCGTTGTGTGCGTGTACACATATTAGCATTATGTGTAAAGTTGAGCGTATCATTTATCTCTAGAATAATGCCAAAGACCTAATGACACTCTTAATTGCCGGCCGCGGTGGCCGAGGTGACTGAGGCGCTCCAGTCACGGTCAGCACGGCCACTACGGTCGGGGGTTCGAATCCCCCCTCGGGCATGGATATTTGTGCCGTCCTAGTTCGTAGGTAGTTCATAAGTAGTTTGTAAGTTTAGGGACTGATGACCCCGTAGTTAAGTCCCATAAGCTTAACAAACATTTGATTGAACACTCTTAATTCCTTCCTGAAAATGTGAAGTATGCCCACAAAATTCCGTTTGGTTATATAAAACAAGCGTGTACAGGTACAGAAAAAATATTTATTGTATAAAAATCTACGACTGTTGACACGTTGGCTGCCGTGTGGCCGCCGGAGGCCACAGCAGGCGGGTCTGGCGCGCCTCTACGTCATCGCTGCAGACAACGTGTTAAACTACTTTTCTACATAGCTTCCGAAATTTTGTAGGCACTTGTCATAGCTTGCCTTCTTCATAGAAGGTTGCCGCCTGTGTATTCAACAATATGGTAACATGTTCTTTCCGCTCGTCATCATCGTTGAAGTGTTGACCACCAAGCAAAGATTTTAGATGTAAGAAGAGATCAGAGTCACTAGGAGCGAGTTCCGTCCTGTACGGAGGATGATCAGACACGTCTCAGTTAATTTCCCGCAAGAATTGTTTGGTCAGATTCGCAGTTTGAGGTCGGGCATTATGGTGAAAAAAAAAAAAAAAAAGAACAGCAACAGCTTTTGACGGTAATCCTGGGCGCTTGTTCTGCATTGCGCGGAGCAATTTTTTTAATGGTCTCAGAGTAAATAATTGCATTGGTTGTTTGGCGTCGTGGTAAGAAATCAATCTGCAAAACGCCCTTTCTGTCCCAAAATACGGTGCACATGACTACTTCAGGTGTCAAGATTTGCTTACGCTTAACCTTCGTTGGGGATTACATCTACATGGGATACTCTGCAATTCAGATTTAAGTGCCTGCCAGAGAGTTCATCGAACCACCTTTATACTATTTATTTCCCATTCTATTCTCGAATAGCGCGCGGGAAGAATGAACACCTGAATCTCTCCGTTCGAGCTCTGATTTCTCGTATTTTATTCTAATGATCATTTCTACCTATGTAAGTGGGAGTCAACAATATATTTTCGCATTCGGAGGAGAATGTTGGCGATTGGAGTTTCGTAAGTAGCCCACGCCGCAGCTATAAGCGCCGTTGTTGTAATGATTCCCATCCCAGATCCTGTATCATTTCCGTAACGCTGTCTCCCATGTATCGTGACAATACGAAACGAGCTGCCCTTCTTTGAACTCTTTCGATGTCCTCCGTTAAACCCACCTGATAAGGCTCCAACACTGGGCTGCAATACTCCAAAAATGGACGGACAAGCGTAGTGTATGCAGTTTCTTTTGTAGTTCTGTTGCATCTTTTAAGGGTTCTGCCAATAAAACGCAGTCTCTGGTTTGCCTTTCCCACGACATTATCTACGTGTTCTTTCCAGTTTCAGTCTGGAGTAATAGTATTTCCTAGGTATTTTGTGGAGTTTAAGGCCTTCACTTTTGATTGATTTATCTTGTAAACAAAGTTTAACGGATTTCTTTTCGTACTTATGTGGATGACTTCACACATCTCATTATTTAGAGTCAATTGCCAATTTTTACACAATAATGATATCTTAGTCAGATCGTTCTGGAGTTGGTTTTTATCTTCAGATGAGTTTACTAGACGGTTAATGACGGCGTCATCTGCAAACAACCTAAGAGAGCTACTTAAATTTTCTCCCAAACCGTTTATGTAAATAAGGCACAGCAGAGGACCAATAACACTATCCTGTGGAACGCCCGATATCGCCTCTGTTTTAGTTGATGCTTTACCATCGATTACTACAAACTGTGTCCTCTCTGACAAGAAATCACCTATCCAGACGCAAATTTGGGGGGATATACCATAACCCCGTAATTTGATTAAAAGCAGCTTGTGAGGTATGGTGTCAAAAGCCTTCTGGAAATCAAGAAATACGGAATCGATTTGCGAACTCTTGTAGATAGCACTCATCATTCGTGTAAGTACAGAGCTAGTTGTGTTTCGCATGAACGATATTTTCTAAATCCGTGTTGACCTTGGGTCAATAGATCATTCTGTTCGAGATAATTTATAATATTTGAATACAGGATATGTTCCAAAAGCTGCTGTAAATTGACGACAATGCAATGTACTTTAGTGGATAACTCCTACTGCCTTTCTTTAATATAGGTGTGACTTGTGCATCTTTCAAATCTTTTGGTACAGACCCTTCTTTGAGAGAGCGGTTGTATATGGCTGTTACGTAAGGAGCTATCGCTTCAGCATAATCAGATAGAAATCTAATGGGTATACAATCCGGACCAGAATACTTGTTCTTATTAAGTGATTTTAGTGGCTTCACTGCTCTGATGATATCTACTGCTACGTTACTTATCATGGGCTCTGTTCGTAATTCGAAATCTGAAATATTGGTTTCGTCTTCTTTGGTGAATGAGTTTCTAAAAGCTATGTTTAGTAACTTTGCTTTAGAAGCGCTATCATCGGCAGGATCGCCTTTACTATCACATAGTGAGGGTATTGTATGTGATTTGCCCCTAGTATATTTAACATATGACCAAAATCTCTTTGGGCTTTCAGTCAAATTTCGAGAAAGAGTTTCGTTGTGAGTATGTAGGCATCTCGCATTGAAGTCCTCGCTAAATTTCGAGCTTCTGCGTAGGATCACAAATCCTGGGTATTTTGTGTTCGTTTAAATTTGGCATGTCTTTTCCGTTGCTTTTGCATTAGTGTCCGGACCTGTTCTGTGTACCAAGGGGGATTACCTACTTCTTTTATTAATTTATTTGGTATAAAACTACCAATTGCTGTCGATACCACTTCTTTGAATTTGACCCACATCTGGTCTACTCTTACGTTTAGTGTTATAAACGAGTGGAAGTTGTCTTTCAAGAAGCAACATATTTTATTTCCATTTGCTTTCCTGAACAAATATAGTTTTCGTCTATTTTTGGTAACTTTGGCACATTCAATATTCAAGCTCGCTACGACAGCTCTGTGTTCACTAATATCTGTATCCGTTTTGATGCTCAGGATTATTTGCTGCTAAGAGATCAAGTATGTTTTGACATCCATTTACAAATCTAGTTGGCTCATTAACTGATCGTTCGTCGTAATTCTCAGAGAATACGTGGAATACAATTTGACTCGATGTTTTATGTTTACCTTTTGATTTGAAAATATAATTTCGTCAACAGATTGAGGGTAAATTAAAATCACCGCCTACTATTACCTTGCGAGTCGGGTACGTTTTGGTAATTAGACTCAGGTTGTCTTTGAACATTTCTGCTATCGTATTGTCATAGTCGGGAGACCTGTAAAAGGAACCAGTTATTAACTTCTTACGATTTTCAAGTACAATCTCTACGCATAATAGCTTACAGGAACTATCAACTTCAACTTCTCTACTTTTGACGGCGACAAACACACCTCCCCCTATTTTGTTTAATGTATCCTTTCTGAACACAGTTAGATATTTTGCAAAACCTTCTGCTGACCTAACTTCCGGTTTGAGACAACTCTCACTGGCTACAATGATGTGTGTTTCAGTGCTTTCTATTAACGGTTGGAGTTCTGGTACTTTCCCGACACAGCTACGACAATTTACGACTGTTATACCGATAGTTCCTAGATCTATATTCCTCCTGTGATCCACCTGCACTCTGTGAAATGTTCAAATGTTTGTAGAGCGTATGGAACTTAACTAAAAAATCAAATGTTGTATAGCTTATGGGACTTAACTACAGGGTCATCAGTCCCTAAACTTACAAACTACTTATGAACTAGCTAATACCAAAGACGGCACAAGTATCCATGCCTGAAGGGGGATTCGAACTCCCGACCGTAGTGGCCGTGCAGACCTTGACTGTGCTCCGCAGACCGCTCGGCCACCGCGGCCGGCGCACCCTTTCAGATTGCCCATTTTGTTTTTCCCCGAAGCCTTCTATCCTAAAAACCGACCAGTTCACGCCACACAGCCCCCGCTACCAGTGTAGCCGCTTCCTGCATGTAGTGGACTTCTGACCTATTCAGCGGAACCCGGAAACCCACCACCCGATGGCGCAAGTGAAGGAATCTGCAGCCTATACAGTCGCAGAACCGTCTGAGTCTCTGATTCAGACCCTCCACTCGGCTCAGCACCAGAGGTCCATAGTCGGTCCTGTCAACTATGCTGCAGATGGTGAGCTCTGCTTTCATCTTGCAAGCAAGACTGGCAGTCTTTACCACTTCAGATAGCCGCTCAAAACCTGAGAGGATCTCTTCAGATCCGAAGCGACACACATCATTGGTACCGATGTGAGCCACCACCTGTAGTTGGCTGCACCCCGAACCCTTCATGGCATCCGGAACGACCCGTTCCACATATGGGATGACTCCACCCGGTATGCACACAGAGTGCACGTTGGCCTTCTTCCCCTCATTGGCAGCCATCTCTCTAAGGGGCTTCATCACCCGCCTAACTTTGGAGCTCCCAACTACAGGCAAACCCATCCTCTGTAAAAGCCCAGATCTTGCAGGCTGAGTGGTGACCTCAGGATGAGAGACACCATCCGACTCAGGAACGTTGTCTTGAACAGAAAGCGTCTCCAAACCTTTTCGCAAGACGAGCCAGGGAGGCCTCACGATCGGTCCCCCGGAATGTCTTGCGCCCCCTGCCATGCACTGGAGCAACCTTCCACGCAAGCACGGGTGAGGTGTCTGCCTCGCTGCTAGCAGTATCAGGGCACGTCGCTGGTGCAGGCCGATCGGTGGAGACGGCGGGAGTCCGTTCGGTCCCCACTACCGGCCAACAACAACGACGCCCCTCGAGCGCAGCCACCATCTGTGCAACCGAGATTAACACAGCTTGAAGCTAGGAGCGAAGTGTCACCAGCTCAGAATGCATCCGCACACAGCAGTCACAGTCCCTATTCATGATTACAGTGCCGAGAAAACAAAACCTACAGTAGCGATGCACTTAAAGGAAGACTACACTGTTTGTTAAAACGCGAATTTGAATTTAGTATGCACGAGAGAAAAGTATAAATTTACATACTGAAACGAAAACGCGCAGACAAAAATCAAAATACTATATGTCGCTTCTAATCAGAAGCCGGTTTCACTTACAAAATATGAATTAGGAGTCTGCTACGTGTAGACCGGCGGCTAATCAAAGAATGACTGAGCTCTACCAACAGCAGGCACGATCAAAACAAAGTACTGTCGCGATGCGCTCAAAGGAAGACTACACTGTTTGTTAAAACGCGAATTTGAATATAATATGCACGAGAGCACAGTATAAATTCACAAACTGAAACGAAAACGCGCAGATAAAAATCAAAATGCTATATGTCGCTTCTAATGAGAAGCCGGTTTCACTTGAAAAATATGAAGGCGGCGTCTGCTGCGTGTAGGCCGGCGGCTAAGCAAAGTGTGCCTATTCCATTGATGGCCGTTTTGTTTCCGAGGTGTCGAACGATACCCATGTTTCATTCCCCGTGACTATCCGAGAAAGAAAATCATTTGCTTCTTCATTATACCGTTGAAACACGTCCACTGAATGTGTGGTCGTGTTCCATTTTGATTTATTGAATAACCTAAAGTGTTTCTGCACTATTAATATTATGTATCTGCGTGTTAATTGTTTTATTCTTTTTATTAATGATCAATGCCCCATGTTTATATATGTTTGCCCAACATTTATAAATGATTCCACCCGTGTGATGGAACTTTTGCGTTCATGTGAATGTGAATGTGTGCTCTTAATATTGACTGTCTGCCGCTCAATGACTTACAGTCCCCGCCTTCCGCTTTAGACCTCGTCTTGCTGTAGTTAAGAACGCCTGGCTTCGTTTATCGTCTGCGCTGGCGTCTGCTGGCTGGCCAGAGACAAGCTTACTTGGCAAGGTGGCGAGGTGGCCGTGTTCTTAGTGTCGTACCAACCTAATCTTGGAAGAAAGAGGTGACAGGAGACCTCTCTGGGAGCGGTTGAAGAGGGAATTGTCTTGGCCAAGTAGCAAGGGTTGGTAAACACTAGTCGCTGAAAACACTCTGCGTCGATTTTAGCTTGCTCTACATCCGGCGTATGGCGCGGGGAGTTTTTTTCCGAGGCCCGAGAGTTTCAGTCTTAACTCTTCATTCTGGCTCCGATGACTGTGAAAGTAAGTACTCCGCCGAATCATGCTGAGGCGAATGCATGCTGTTAGGAATTTACTTTCTTTGTGATCAGGCAGTTTTGATTTTCAGTGAAAGTTTTTTGAGTAATTCTTTCGCTATGCGAGGCGAAGTGTTTCTTAATCACCGAACTCGAGTAAATTGAGTGTAAATTTATTATTTGCATTTTTATTCCAGCGATGATTGTGTGTCCAGTTTTGCTCAAGTTAGAATACACGTGTGTGGCCTTCAGCCTTAGTGTAAACGTAATGTGTTTGAATTAACTAACGTTTTCGCGTCGTTTCTGTATCTGCGAGTATGCTAAATATATCTCAGATTTTTTTATGTGGTTCTGTCTTTCCTGTCTTGTATGACCGATTGCACCACGTGCTTTCGTAACGGTCGCTACTTCGGCCTTCAGTCATGCTTTTATTAATACCAGCTTTCTTCTATGCGAAATCTCGCATGTGCTTTACTCGCTTATTCTAAATTATTTTCTGTTTGTAAACGTTATGTAATTCACAGGGGTCGCACACCTTGTGGTACTTAAGAATAGTGAGCTGCTTTCTCCCTGAACATACGTTTCGCCTAGTGCACAGTATAATTTAAAAATTGTGATCAAGACGCCCGCCATCTCGTCAAGATGCCGCCAACGCTTCGTGTCGCCGTTGCTTTCATGTGTTCCAATATTGTCTGTGAATGAATGAATGTGCTTTCAGCTACCCATTGCGGGTTTGAAAATTTCCTCCCACGTTACCTCCATATTCATAAAAGGGAGAAACGATTTTAGTATGGGCAGTAGTTATACGGTTTAATTCACTTTTGTACAAGGTGTGTGCTTTATTTGTCTCCCCACATTTATTTGCTTGTTATTTTACTGAATACATTATGATTTTGAAGTATCAAATCTCTGCTTTATGATTGCATTCTCCCTATCCCATGTTTAGTTATCTATTCATTAATTTTTTAACGTTGATTTTGTGTTTGTTAAAACGTAGGCTGCTCCCTTAAGGAGTAAGCAGTTAGATAAATTTACGTTGCACATGTACTGTGGCCACTCACAAAGTAATTTAGAGGAGCAGTGAGTGTTTTAACTTATCAATTTAAAATTATATTCAGTAATTTGTGATGCGGCCGGGAATCGAACCCGGACCTCCATGCTTACTAAGCTGACGTCTTACCGTTAGACCACCACACGACTAACGATTAAGGCGCCTCGGAATAGTCTAACTACGACTTCTTTAATTTATTGCTTCTCCTTTATCTGTAACGGTTTAACTTACATTCGCAGATTACCACTGCCAGAGATCTGGCTAATTTTCATAACAGTCTACTATTACCGTGTTAAAAACTGAAGTGCACTGCGCACCGTTGTTTTTGTGTTGTTCCGTAAGAATTTTGGGTACCCAACATGAACAAACTTTCAGTTTTTGAGTAACAATTTCATGAATTAGTGATCGTGAGATTTGCGGAACGTCCATAGCAATGGCACTACATGTAAACTTACGGTTGTGCTAAATCTTCTCTTAAATTGTGTGAACCATTTCATCAGTAACCACAGACGAGCGTCCGCTTCCCTTCGTTCTTCATTGTGGACTTGATCACGTCCTTCATTGAACAGTCAGACCCATCTTCTAACCATTGAATCACTCACAGCATTTTGTCCGTAAACCTCACAGATTTACCGATGAATTTCCTTTGGTTTAACTTTCTTTGCATTTAGAAAACGAATCACAGATCTGAATTCACACGCGGCGGCATTTTCTGTTACGGCTGGCATTATAAAGAAGCACTACAAACTACACGTCGGCAGCAGATATCTGAAAATGGAGTACATGTTGCCGGCCGCGGTGGCCGAGGAGACTGAGGCGCTCCAGTCACGGTCTGCATGGCCACTACGGTCGGGGTTTCGAATCCACCCTCGGGCATGGATATTTGTGCCGTCTTTAGTATAAGGTAGTTGATAAGTAGTTTGTAAGTTTAGGGACTGATAACCCCGTAGTTAAGTCCCATAAGCTTAACAAACATTTGAATTTTGAATTGGAGTACATGTTTTCTCCTTGAGTTAGTGTAACTGCCGGCCGCGGTGGCCGAGGAGACTAAGGCGCTTCAGTCACGGTCTGCACGGCCACTACGGTCGGGTGTTAGAATCCCCCCTCGGGCTTGGATATTTGTGCCGTCCTAGTTCGTAAGTAGTTCATAAGTAGTTTGTAAGTTTAGGGACTGATGACCCCGTAGTTAAGTCCCATAGACTATACAAACATTTGAAAATTTGAATTTGAGTTAGTGTAACTACCGCGCATGCTCGGGACTGCGATCGTAGCGCTGCCGCGGATAGAAATAGAAACAGAACCTACTTTGTGGATGACCCTCATATTCGCATCTGTCTATACCGTCTAGTTAGGGAAACACTCTGTGCAGTATTTACAGGTGATCAAATGTTTGTAGAGCTTATGGGACTTAACTACGTGGTCATCAGTACCTAAACTTACAAACTACTTATGAACTAGCTACTACTAAGGACGACACAAATATCCATGCCCGAGGAGGGATTCGAACCCCCGACCGTAGTGGCCGTGAAGACTGTGACTGACGCGCCGCAGAACGCTCGGCTACCGCGGCCGGCCAGTATTTTTCAGGGAAGTCCTGAATCCCGTCACTAATCAGGCCTCATACTCTGTCAGTCACGTTGTCCGCTAATAGCAACAAAGGTCAAGAACTAACTGAGAGGGAAGAAAAGGAAGGCAGAAAAAAATTTCTTATTTACTGAAGATAACTGATATGGTGGCAGTGCAACCAGAACACCATTTACGCTCGTGTACAGAAATGAAATGCAGAGGGAACAACGACGCAGGTGATTCAGAGCCACCAGAGCGTGGTGCACCTGAGTTGTGGCCATGCGGCGTAAATTGCGCATCGGGTGGCTGGCTTTGCATTGTATATAGGACTGGGGGCCGCTCTGAGTGAAATGCGATTAATGAAGAAGAAGCGGCGCTGCTGCAGCAATGAGATTAAAGCGAGCGAGGAGCCGGAGCCGGCTACCGGTTGCTTATTAGCCTGCATGAGTATCAAATTTGGAGCGCCTGGCACCCTCCGCTCTCCGCTTATAGCTAATCAATACGAAACTGTTTCACACAGAATAGCGCCGCTGCGGCAGCGCACATTCCACCATTCGATTTCAGCGGCGATACCGGCGAATTGGCTCCACTAGCCACCAGCGCCGCTTTAAACCGAACACTCAACTTTAACGCCGCGCGATTAACATTTCAGTAACTCTGTTTCCCGCGGGCTACGAGAATCATTGCCCTGAGAGACACAATACTGCTAACTGGTCTAAGTAGTAGGAAACATAACTAATTTGTTGTTACGAGTCAATGCTTCAGTAAAAAAGTATTGCCGCATTACTTTCGCTGTATCAAATACGCTTCTATGTAGACATACTTTCGTGTATTTATTTGACTCAACACAGTTTTTTTAATGGTAGTAGATAGTCATAGAAGTTGCACTAAATTACTTTTACAGACTGTTTCTTTCAACTTAAGTACAATTAGCTGTAACAAGCTTATATATTACCCTTATCAACGTGCTTTTGAGAACATTACTTCCATCATCAATATATGTTACAGAATTATATATAGGATGTATACGTTGTGTTTAGGACTTATGAGCTGCTTGTTGCCTGTCTGTCATAAGAAGGCAAAGTAATTTTGGTAAAAAGCTATTGTTAAATGGATCGCTATTTATTTCACTCACTCACTCACTGCCTCACTGTCGCCCCTTTCCCCCCTGCCCCCACTCTCTCTCTCTCTCTCTCTCTCTCTCTCTCTCTCTCTCTCTCTCTCTCTCTCTCTCTCTCTCTCTCTCTCTCTCTCATACTCTGTCGTATCATATGCACAAAATATCAATATACAATAACTGTTATATAAAATCTCTTACTCTTGACAACTTGACTGTTTTTCATTTAATGTCTTACAATGTGCAGACTGTCGGTGGTGTTGTGTAGGTGGTACACGATACATAGTTCTCTGGTGGCGGACGTCGGAATTGCGTCAGTTACATTGGAGCTGTTGCGACCATTTCCCTCGGATTACAGCTAGGCAGAGACATCTGATATTACCGCTGCTGCAGTAGCTGTTCTCGGAACAGTGGATAGCGCAATCGCTCTTCGTGAGCCCAGCAGCGGTAGTGTGTGTGACGTACACTTCTCAGTATCCTGATATTCTGTCATGCGAAACTCTCAGTTCTGTTTCCTGTAGTTACCAGATATCTCATTACAAGTGCCGTCTTCCACACGAAGCTAAATGAGTAATGGAATATCTCCCCTACGTTAACGAGCTCATCCTACATCTTCATTAGAAGGAAGGTACTTGAACACAGTGAGCAGAATGACGGTACCGCCACATACGCACTTTTTTATCCCGCAAGGAGCCATTACTCGAGCAATTCCACTTGTGTAGCGAGAGCTTATTAAAACATTATTAAGTATTTGCTGTAAATTGCTAAACATTAAAACCATACGATTATGGTTTGAACTCACACGCTCTATGGAAGGTAATGGAAATCCTCAGCATGTCATTCGTGACAACGCCTACCTTTCACATGTCGCGATGCGAGGATAAAAGAACAGTTTTCATTGCCTACCTAATTCAACGACATAAAATGAACACAACTTCTTCTACACTTATCCTTCATCAGTGGACTCATTTTTGATTTAAGATGAAGTATAATTTTCTAGATAATTTTGTTTTAAATTTTATTCAGATATATTTCTCAATGACATTTAGATCTGACGTCAGTATGCGTAGGGAAAAAGAATGCGACACCACTCTGAATCTGATATAACTGTACAACTACATTACGGCTATTGGTAGAATTTCAGTTATTAATCAGTGCTATTATGGACGCTGTAGAAATATATAGGCTACAAGTGGTGATGCAGCTGTTCATTTATTAACACGTTTCGAAACAATCATCAGCAAAATCTGCAAGATTATAACCATCAGTTAGCACGGTGTTACAAAAACGAGAATTGTTAAAAGAAAATAACGGACATAATACACTGTAAACACAAATAGTCAAGACATTCCCATGCCTCGGGTAACGTTTAAACTAATCGTATGTCGTCATGGCCCTGCTGAACTATATTAAAACAAAGTATCTGACAGTATCGTCCAGGTAAAGGAAAGACGCCGCCAGGTGGCTATAGTATATATGATAAAGAATGTAAATGTAGGAATCATAGAAACAGCAATAAAATTAATAAAAACTAATTTGTCATAAACAGTTAAAAAATTAAGGGGAAGATTGGGAAAATGTGGTTACGAAGTATTATTGCATGTTAGAGGCATATATTTATGACTGTTACCAATGGCACGGCGAGGATGAGAAGGCGACAGATTAGGACGGTATTCAATTGGGAAAAAAGTAGTGAATATGTTACCTATTATAAAATGTAATGACCATAGGGTTGTCATGATAAAAAATATCTTCGTTGCATTAGTAGGTTTACGAAAGAGTAAAGTTCTGCTGAATGCATACAGTCACAGAATTAACAAAAGTTCATACGAAAATATCTCTATATATAAAAATGTTTGTGTGTGTTTTAAATCTCAAAAAGTTCTTCACCGATTGAGCTCCAAATTTGTCACAACGCTGCACTGTAACACAGAAAGGTGTTTAGATGCCTATTTATTTAATATATTACACATAACCTATATATATGACACTTTTGAGATTTTTGGCAACAACTTTTCCACATTATAAAATTTATATAAATTCGTATATGATGTACATTTAAAAATGGGTATGTAAAAACAAGCGCGTAATCGAATAGTATGTTGTATCAATATTTCAAAGCATTCGGTCACCTTTCGGAGATATAATATTTTGAACATAAGACTAAACATGGTTCTAAGTTACATTTCTAAGACGAGATACAGGAAAGGTAGGCAATGACGAAGAGGGGGAGGGGAGATACACATGTTATTTTTTAATTGTAACGAAGCTTTTGTAGTTCAGGCATCAAAACTGAGTTAATAGCAGCATTTTTCCAAAATCTTTTCATCCCATATTTCACCCCCTTAATGGTTGATTTTCAGAAAAAGCTGAAAGTAGCTTTTTTTAATTCTAACCAAGAAGCCATATACCAATTTACGTAGATCTAGCTTCAAAATTGGCTGGATAACACCGTATTTTCAAAAAACTTTTCATCCAATATTTCACCCCGATAGGAACGGAATATTGAGAAAGTGCTTCTTAAACGACGCCAACGGTGTAAGATGACACCCTCTGCAAATTTCAAGTTTTTATCATCAGTGGTATTTGGCTGGGCAATGATGAGTCATTCATTTAATCAGTATGTCAGTCAGTCACTCTGAACATTGACTTTTATTTACAGATATTATCACGTTTCAAGCTGTTGTAATGTCTCTCGAAGTTTGTCTATGCAGTGTCTCTGTTATATACTGAGTATTACCAAGCGGAGCGCAGAGGAGTCTCTTACAAAGTCGCTTACTAAGTCGGACGACCCTGCTACTCAACGGATTGATGCACGATGAACATATCGTTTCCCTGAGTGGTGGAGGAGATTGAAGGTGGATGGAAGGAAAGGGAGTGATGAATAGAGACCTGGGATTACATAGAGGGAGGATGAAGAGGTAGATAGTGGGGAAGCAAGAGATAGAAATAGCGGATGGGAAATAGATGAAATGAATGTAGAAAACAGCAGATTCTTACTAAGGTGAATTATATATCACGTGGGCCAGAGTCGGTAAACTGATCTGCATGTTTATGGAGAAAACGAACGACAAAAATGTAATCTATCTTATGGGTTTAAAATAATGAGTAACGTTCGTTTCACGTAGTCACAGTAACCTAACAAACGATACTGATATGCTTGAAGCATTCCCTCGGTGATTCTATGTTCACATGAGTTATAGTACTTCCTTTTCTGTTTATTGCATATGAGAGAGAGCCACAACGAAGCGAGGCAGGGTTTAGCTACTTATTAAATCGTATACAGTAGCCCAGAAGTGAGCAACACAAGTCACATTAAATAGTGTTATTTGGTAACCACAATCTGTACCTCCTGTTGAAATCAACGTAAAAAGCTACATCCTTCAGACCCGTGGAATACGTAAATACTTTTATTAATGTAAAAACATATATTCAGTTTTTTTATTCCTACAAATATCTTTGATGTCTGTAATTGTAGCCGGCCGCGGTGGCCGAGGGGACTGAGGCGCTTCAGTCACGGTCTGCACGGCCGCTACGGTCGGGGATTGGAATCCCCCCTCGGGCATGGATATTTGTGCCGTCCTTAGTATTAGCTAGTTGGTAAGTAGTTTGTAAGTTTAGGGACTGATGACCCCGTAGTTACGTCCCATAAGCTATACAAACATTTGAACATTTTGTTGTAATTGTAGGATCGCAGATGAAGTCTCACTGAGGTTGGTATGGAAATATTACCACCTCCAAATTATACAAAGTGAACATGAATGACAATATAGGTATGTGGCAAAAATGTGGTATTTCATTTAAACGTTATAAGAGAAGCTATAAATAAAAGCAATGTCTAAGACCTAAAGGAAAATCCATCTAAAAGCATGACAAAAATGTCAGTAAACGGCGAATTGAATTATGGAGGAGCTGATGAGGTGGAACCTGTCGGAAGTCAGACGAGGCTGGGGGTTATGGTGGTAGCGGCTGGGGAGGGGGAAAGAGGGGCGAGGGCGGGGACGGAGCGAGGGTGGCTGTGAGTATTGAACTGTACGATGCCATATGATAATACATGTGCATTCGTAACATTGCAGTGCAGTCTGGCTATTGTAGTTATCATCGAAGTAATCATATTGGCTCTACATAGGTGTAACAGAGATCATAAATTTATTATTAATACATTGTCATCATGCAGGAACCATCTCGTGAACTTGCTTAAGAAGTAGCTACGTTCTACTTTTATGAAACTAATGGGTCCATTCCGAGAAAGGCGGCGAACCATGAATAATAAATCGTTAGACTTAAATAAATGCTGCGATGTATGGTGGTGAAGAGGGAGGATGCATAATGGTGGGAAAGAGATAAGTTATGATGAGAAGTGGTTCAGGTAGCCCCGAGCATGAAAAGTGCAAATTGTGTGGGGTGGGACTTTGAAATTGTAGCTGGCCAGATGCCAGATGTAGAAATCGGTGATGGCGTATGTAATCACATACCGGGCTTAGGAGGCGAACAAATTGTCAAAAATGTTAAAATACTGCCGGCGGGCTGCTCCCGTTTGTTTGTCAACTATTTTCTCTGGGTCTTTTTTTTTCTGCGGGAGTGTATCTCAGACATTCCCAAAATGTCAAGAATTTATTAGCTGAAATATCCGAAATGCTATGGTTCTCTCTGAGGTGGATGTAAACGACAGTTCTCAAAATATGAAAACTCGGACTATCGAAACATCGAGAGAAAAAGTGAATAAATGGATACTGGAAAGAATATAGATGTTTTAATATGAAAGTAGGAGGCGAGTTACTAGTGGAAGTATATCTGTGAGGACAGAGCGTTAAGCGTGCCGAGGTAGCTCAGTAGGTAAAGTGCTTGCGCCCGAAAGGCAAAGTTCCAGGTTCCAGTCCGCTTCCGACAGACACAGTTTTAATATGCCGTAAAGTATCATGTGAGCGCACACTCCACTGCAGAGTGGAAAAATCATTATGATTAACTTTGTTATTCGGAGGCTCAGCACTGCTGCTGCCAAATCGACCCAATATAATCTACAAGACAAGGCCTCGAAACTGGCTGTGTCCACTTCAAACGAGAGACAGCGGCCGCCAGCTGACTGGCTGGTTGCAGAGGCACGCCCGACGCCTCATAGCGTTCGGCCAGTCAGCTTGCGTTCGCGGCCTCTAAGTGTCACGTAGCCACGGCCAATTGTGAGGCCTTGTCTTCTCGGTGGTGTTGGTCGAGCACACAGCTGGAACATCCTTTCCTCGAAGGCATTCACGGCACTTTCCGTTTGTTGCGATATAGCTACAAACCCGAAATTTCTGTGACCAATGCCGGCCGCGGTGGCCGAGGGGACTAAGGCGCTCCAGTCACGGTCTGCACGGTCACTACGGTCGGGGGTTCGAATCTCCCTTCGGGCATGGATATTTGTGCCGTCCTAGTTCGTAAGTAGTTCATAAGTAGTTTGTAAAAAATGTTCAAATGTTTGTACAGTCTATGGGACTTAACTACGGGGTCATCAGTCCCTAAACTTACAAACTACTTATGAACTACTTACGAACTAGGACGGCACAAATATCCATGCAAGAGGGGGGATTCGAACCCCCGACCGTAGTGGCCGTGCATACCGTGCCTGGAGCGCCTCAGTACCCTCGGCCGGCTAAGTAGTTTGTAAGTTTAGGGACTAATGACCCCGTAGTTAAGTCCCATAGACTATACAAACATTTGAACATTTTTCTGTGACCAAAATTACAACAACTAGCTATATTCTCAAATTATACTATTTTATACCTTATAGTTTACGAAATAAGGATAGTCTAAAATTGTTAATTCCGTCATTCACTCTCCGATCATAAAAATCTAAGGTACTTCTAGCATACACAGAAACTTCAATTTTTTTTAAATGTTCAAATGTTTGTTAAGCTTAAGGGACTTAACTGCGGGGTTATCAGTCCCTAAACTTACAAACTACTTATGAACTACTTACGAACTAGGACGGCACAAATATCCACGCCCGAGGGGGGATTCGAACCCCCGACCTTACTGGCTGTGCAGACCGTGACTAGAGCGCCTCAGTCCCCTCGGCCACCGCGGCCGGCCTTCAAATTTTGTATTTAGTTATTGTTTATGCTGTAATGGAAGGGAAATTTCAAACATTCCTAAATATCTATCCAGTTTTCAAACGTTCAAATGTTTGTAAACATATGAAGATTAAAACACACAATGTTTTTTTGTTCTACTGTTTTTTTTTATTTTGTGAATCGATTTTCAGCTTGTTAGGCTATCATCAGACATTTGGGCAAACTGCTATGGTGATCAGTCCCTACAGTTACTTAAACTAATTTACAAATGTTCGAATTCAAATGTTTGTTAAACTTAAGGGACTTAACAGCGACGTCATCAGTCCCTAAACTTACAAACTACTAATGAACTACCTTACACTAAAGACGACACAAAACAACCATGCCCGAGGGGGGATTTGAACCCCCGACCGTAGCAGCCGTGCAGACTGTGACTGGCGCGTCGCAGACCGCTCAGCCACTGCGGCCGGCACTAATTTACACACTCATGCCCGAGGGAGGAACGTTCAGAACTAAGTCTAAACAATGCACGATGGACATAGGTTCTGCATTGTTCACACGCGAAAAACGTACGTGACGCTCTCCAGAGTGACAAGTTTGGTAAATGACATCTTATTAACGTTGACTTGAGTAATATAAAAGCTCAAGAGTCGACAACCACAGAACAAAATCACACGTATAGCCTAGATTTGTCAGAAATTGTTATGTCAAAGTCTCTAAGTAAAATCAAAGTAAGGGGTAGGTAGTGGGCTTTATGAAAATCCGTATCTGACATACAACAAACTTTAGTAGATAAGGAACGAAGAGGATTACTTAAAACAAGAAATGAGATCGCAATGCGGTCCTTGAATGAAATACAAACTGGTTGTGATACCTACACTGCGGCCATTACATTGACGAAAGAGGATCTAAACCAAGGAACTGGCTATGGCAATTCAGGAAAGACTCAAGGGATAAGATAGAAGAGCATTTAAAATGAGAGGAACGAAAGTAACCTAATAAATGAAGAGAGAGTAAGGTAATAACAAAGGCTTGGGTGTCAAATATTTTTCAAAAGACTACCTTCAGCGTAGATAATATCAGAGTGTGCAACATGTCGGGTTCTGGACTGCTCAAGTAATAAGATGTTTAGGCATACATTGGACAGTTTTGAAAGAATACGACATCACTATCTAATATTGCAGTATTCATACATTGCAGAGGACACCATGCATGCAGTTGATGAATTAATGCACACATGAAGACAATTACTTAGAAAATTGAATAAAACTTATCACTCATGCTAGTATTGATGTTATACATGGAACGTGCAACGCATAATGGTGAGAATAGCTTCATGGAAATCACAAAGAATGCAAGATATGTATCAGGTACAGGAACAACTGAAATGGAATGAGCTCGTCAGAGAGCGTCTTTTGCACAATCGTGTCCTGGCTTGAAGCAGAATGATATTATGATGGGATACTCATGCAAGCAGGAACAGCAAAGCAATTGTATTTAGTTATGTATCGTTGTGATATACCAGCTTCGTTTGTGATGTTTTATTTGTATTTACTATGTTCCCAAAACCAACACCATAAAGGTATCCAGAATGATAGTTTCACTCTGCAGTAGATTGAAACTGTGTGCCGGAACGGAGATTAGAACCTGGGACCTTCGCTTCTTGCGGGCTTGTGCTGTACCGTCTGAGCTATCCCGGCACGCGTCACGGTCCGTCCTCATAGCTTTGCTTCCGCTAGTACCCCGCCTTATACTTTCAAACTATCCACGTAAAACTTTGGGGACGGACCATTAAGCGTGTCGGGATGGCCTAGACGGGAGACCGCATGCTCCCGAAAGACAGAGGTCCCAGTTTCAAATGCTGATTCCGGCGCACTAGAACAACTTACAATTAGAAATATTATTTTAATTTTCGTCAAATGTGAAACGCCAAGATTGCAAAGCAAGCTGTGATGTTGCTATTTATGTATTTTTATATTTAGACTAAGTTCTGTGTTGCACTATTAATTAATCTCCACTTTTTAAATAAGATGATCAACTTAAAAAATTCGATATCATCAGATGATGGTGGCATAGTCCACTGAAACCCGTCGTCATTAAGTAAATAAGTATTTTGTGATATTGGCATTTCACTGTTGAAACATATTAAACTATCAGATCGTCTCCACAGCCTGCGATGTAAGGTAATGCCAATATTATTTTAAAACTTATTGCCGGCCGCGGTGGCCGAGGAGACTAAGGCGCTCCAGTCACGGTCTGCAAGGCCACTACGGTCGGGGGTTCGAATCCCCCCTCGGGCATGGATATTTGTGCCGTCCTAGTTCGTAAGTAGTTCATAAGTAGTTTGTAAGTTTAGGGACTGATGACCCCGTAGTTAAGTCCCATAAGCTTAACAAACATTTGAACATTTTTTTTAAAACTTATTGTTTACTTAGGTTTCATTATTTATTTTAAGAGAGAGAGCAAAGTGTTTATTATTAACGGATTGCTAGTTGAGTGAATGCCGATATTACGTCAGGAAATACATATTATATTACGGTCACATTAGGACAAACTTTAAGCTTCCTCCCGTCTTCCGGTCTAATTTTGGCATAAATAAGTTGTAGATATTGCATTTAGGAATTTTTTTACAATGAAATGAACCCAAATCTACTCGAAATGTCATTGAATAGAATTACTTACGAAATACGGTCGGTCTGAGCGCATTCCTCTGAACAAAGCATTTTAAATTTCAGTAATTAACACGAGAAGACGTAATTTGTGCCATATGGCACGTAATACACAATTCTCCAACTGCATCAGCTAATTTTATGATCCTCGAAAATAAGCGCGTCGATTTCATGCGCGACTAATCCCGTTCAGTCGAACGTGGTGCAGATATTAATCCGGCGAGTACCTTCTCACGGCCGTGTGAACATATTCCCACCATCAGGTGTTAATCAGAATGCCTCCCCTGGCTTGTGCTATACACTGTTTCAGCTGGTCTGGTTCAATACAGCACGAAATGAGCCGTACTAGGCTAATAACAAGCTACAGATAAACTGCCCACGGACATAAACCAAATCCGTATCAAAGTAAACTTTGTGCTAGTAGCTATTTAAGGAAACGGAAGAAATTAAAAATATTATCATTTGATAGGGCGGGTTATATTAAAAGTTGGCTTCTTTCTGAATTATTTGGCAGGACATAACGGAGTGCCGTTCTATATTTTTGTAGGTATTGACATTTTTAGAACATACACAGTTCCTGGTCTGTGAACATGCATATAACTTATGAGTGTCTGTCAAGCTTCTTTACATTTTTCAACGCAATTATTTCATTGAATGAGGTATATGATAATGTTGAGCAGAGAGTGATTAATCTTGGCACACATCGAGCTAAAATTCGAGCTCATATGATGTTTTAGTTAATACGAAGAGGTATTCAAAGGTTTGAATTATCACCATGAAATAAATAATATGCAAATGAAGCTTTTAATGGTCAATGTTACATTTTCTCCACACAGTCTCCCTGCAGTGTCATGCATTTTGCCATCATTTCTTCGCCTGTTTCAAGCAGTCTTTATAGGTGGTATCCACTTCGCTCGAAAATCACTGTTCTACTTCGAAAATGAGAGTCTTCTGTCGTCAAATAGCCGCCCACGAAGTGGTTTATTAATTTCGGGAAAGACAAAGAGATCGCTTGGCGTAAAATCAGGCGAAGAAGGTGGCAGCTGAAAAAGTTCATAGCATAACCTGCGGCTACCAACAACGGATCCTTGGATTGTATGAAAGGGTGCATTGTAACCTAGGAGACGGACGCCTTTGCTGAACATGCCACAAGGTTTTTGTATCAATTGTGAACCATTGGTACCTTTGAGAGTGTGTTTTTCCCATATCTGTGTTTTTCCCGTATATGCACATTTTCATTACATGCGTTTTTACGATATCTCCGATTTCCGAATATTTCTTTAACATTTCTGCTCCCTACCCAACGCCGGTCCTGCTGAACAGCCGTCCCTGGAACGTAATGCCTTCAAACAAGCGGTAGATGGCCATAGTCCCGATATATCCCTCATTGATAAGATGACTATTTCCCGCGGTAAGAGGTGACGTGCTGGGGTGAGTGCCCAAACGACGTTCCATCTGACTGTCCCCATCGAGACGTCCATGTAATGGATGCTGGGCCACAGCGATAGGATAGTATGCCTCACTGATGGCATGACATGCATAGCCGCCTTCTGGTGATAGCATCAGTTAGAGTCCAGACAGTCGCCAGTGACCTAGGCGTCAATGAATCGGGCGATGAACGCCTAGATGTCCTGCTTCCAGATTCACTCAGGAATTCGGAGGTGTGGCTTGACGGAGACACAAACCCCGCTGGCAGAAACTGCATAGAATTCATTTCACGGTAGCGTCCTGATGGCGCAAATGGACTAGGCCCATTCGCCCACAAGCCTGACTGCATAATCTGCGGTCTACACGTTTTCTCCTGACACTTCCTGTGATTCAATATGACCTTAAAAGGTAAATCGTTTATTCTTGCCGTCAAGCTGGAGATGTACTTATGAATAGATAACAGACGACTGACGTTAGTGCCCCATTGATGTTGGCCTGGGATCCTAGCAGATGTGTTGAAGACAGTTCCATCAAATGAGACGTGCAGGCTGACTGTCGATATGCCTCTAACCTGGGTATGGAGGTGCCCCTCCTACATTGGGTATTTTGCTAGTGCCGCTACTTTATGCTGAATCTTCCCCAGATGGCGTAGTTACCTGAGAACCCAAGTTGCATCAAGAAAGAAGGCAGCACAGGACTGACCCAGATAGCTAATGGGATACTGAGTACCCCTGGGGTACTTGAGCGTACTAGTAACCAAGAGGGATGTTCACTAGGAAGCAGAACCATCTTCTCATTGTAGCCTCAATGGAGATGTCGACAGACTAGAGGGTACCAATCCTATTGCGACTGAGAGTGAAGTCATTGTAGAGGCCACTGAGGAGGATCTCTGTAAGAGCAGGTTAAGTGGCTCATGTGTGACGTCATACAACTGTGTCAGCTGTTGGGTGGAAGAGACACTGCCCTGAGGAGAACAACTACAGCCTCAAGTAATGGAAGGCGTCGTCCAAGTGCATGGCTGTCATGGCAGTGTTTCTGGCAGTGAGAGTGAAAGAGTCATCCACCTTGACCTTCTTCTCGCAGTCTAATGCCACTTAGAGCCAGGCATTGACTCGAAGCTTCAACCTGGTCCAGATATGCTACTGCTGTGTTTATGAAGGACTGCAGGCTCCTTCTCGTAGAAGGTGAAGACAAGGATAATGTCTGTTAAGGCTGTTGCATTAACATGGCGACATAAACTTTAACACAATTGTTGAAAGGGATCTGGGATAGGACATGGTCAATGGCGAATTTGTTGGTTGCACTGATGGGGTAATTCTTCCTGTTGCACGATGTTACTGTCCCACTGCCCCTATAGCAACCTTCGATGTATCAGACGAACTCGTTCAGGAAGTCACCGCTCTCAAGAATGGCCAGCTGAATGGTCCAGTGAATCAAAGGCTTGGACACATCAAGGGATGTATCAAAGTTGGGAGGACTGCATCAGACTGCATCAACGAGAACCGTATCCATCAAGAATATATTTTTTAATCTCCTCACACAGAGAGATGAATGCCCTCTGATATTCGTCCATAGCACACATACGCGTATGATTTATTGCCAGGACCTTGTGAAAGGTTCTAGTGAGCACAGAGAACACAGTGATTCGTCGAAAGTACGCAGGGTATGCCAGGGCATGGGCTTCACGTTTAAGGCGGTGCTCACATGGAGTAGGGATTTAGGGATCTCACAGGAGAGAAGGAAAAGTCTGAGGACCTGCCAAAGACTTTTTGTGGCAAATGGCAGATGTCGTCAGGTGGGAGTCCATCTGGGCCGGGCCCAGAACCTCTAGATGTCGATGCTGCCTTGATTTCATCGTCTCCGATCTGACCCCACAGGCAGAGTAAATCATGTATGGTGCCTAAAATAGACGTGGGCTTCGTTGTGAACCAGAAGTCGACCATCCACAGATGTTAATTAGCAGCTAAATGAGGGTCACCTCCAGTAAGCCCGCACTCAATGTGCGTGATTCCTCCTGAACTACATCTCACAGCGCGCTTACTCCCAACATTGTCACCTCCACCGTCACACCAGAGTCATTCTACTGGCTGGCCTCTCGGATATCTGATGCGGCCCCTTGTGCTTCCCTACCGTTTCGGGCTTGCAGCAGAAGCTGTGGAGGATCCGAGGGCTGGTAGTCATCACCGCCGTGGCTGTCGCTAGCCTTAGGAAAACTATTGTATTAGAGTCGAGTAGCGGGTAGCTGAGGTGAGAACTCCCCAAGGCGCTGTCATATGGCATCAACGAAGCCTTAACACAGAAGGTGACTCATCCGAGAGTGATTCAAGCACTTCTCTGAACGTCTAATGTCCGATGCACTTCTGCTGGTCGTTGCTTCGCTGTAGGGCTGCCGCACACTCGTGCACCATTTTCTAGTGCACTGTATTTATTCATCTCTGGTTAACAGCGTCCATTGTCCTGAGCGAAAACGTAGGCTACAGCTCTTGATTGATGAAGTAAAATCTTCAGTCCATCGCACAAAGAAGGCAGGGCTCCGCCAGGGCGAGCTCCCTGGTCTCTTCTTCACTCCGGCGGGGTTCTGGCACTCGGTACTCACAGCTGCGTTGGCCATCAGGATATGGGTCTGGCGACTGTGTTCTCCCAGGACTCTCACCGTGCCAAAGGTTTAGATATGTTCAAATGTCTGTAAATCTATCGGACCAAACTGCGTGGTCATCAGTCCGGAGCTTACAAACTACTTAAACCTAGGTAAAGTAACCTATGGACAAAGACACACACCCATGCCCCAGGGAGGACTCGAACCTCCACGGCGAGCAATCGCGCGCTCCGCAGTGAGGTGCTTTAGACGCTCGGCTACTCCACTGTGGCAAAGGTTTAGAGACAGTCCCAGCTGCAGAACTGTAACACCAATGCCTATTATACTGTAGTGCAGGTGAGCTGACTGGGACTCATGGATGCTGGGTGGTACTGCTAGAGGGCAGCCCCAGTACCCCTGTCCCCAACATTAAGGGGTTATGCAGTGGATGGCTAGTAACTTCCCTCGAAGCCCTTGGTGTAATCTTTAATTGCTAGCCATAGTGACACTTACAAGCACGAGCATGTTGGCAGCTCCAAAAGAAGGGGGAAAACAACATGACAGCAAGTGGCTATACAATGTACATCATTGCTCCAAGTAACTACAATCCAAGAAAGAGTGTCTCATGTCCTATATCTACAGAGCCACATCTGCAAGCCTGATCCGTAGGCCAGATCTACATGGGTGTCCGTATTATGGACCTGCAGGCGATATACTCAGGACTGAAGCTGAGACTATGCAACGACAATGACTTTTTCATTATTATGGTAGCCCCATGGTGCCTCGCTCTAAGTAAAAGGTATGTAAACCTCAAGAGTATAGACAGCAAGATATTGTATTGTTTCACAACAAATTCCAACTGTAACCAATAACTGAATAAAATACGTTACATTATGTATATTGTGTATGATATCTCACCTGATCCCCTATTTGTTTTGAGCAGTTTACTTTTGGACAGTATTTAACAAGGCACCACAACAACCTGCAACTGTGCAATATTCGAATGTTTTAAAACCTACTAGGCCAAATTGCCATGGTTGTCAGTCCCTAGACTTAAAACAACTTAAGCTAACTTATATTAAGGACAACGCGCACACACACAAATTGCCCGAAGGAGGACTCGAAACTCTGATGGAACAGCCGCCAGGTCCGTAGCATGACGCCTTAGACCACGCGGCCATTCCGCGGCTGCCGCCGCAATTCCTGCATTGCGTGAATATAAGAGAAATGAAGAGGAATGACCTAACTTTCTACTGCAACTAGAACATCATTTTTCGGCCTATAAAATAACAGCTCAAATGTTCAAATATTTGTAAATCTATCGGACCAAACTGCGTGGTCATCAGTCCGTAGCTTACAAACTACTTAAACCTAGGTAAACTAACCTAAGGACAACACACACACACCCATGCCACAGGGAGGACTCGAACCTCCAGGCCGAGCAACCGCGCGCTCCGCAGCGATATGCGTTAGACCGCGGCAATACCAGCTCAATCCGGCAATATATATATATATATATATATATATATATATATATATATATATATATATATATATATATTGAAATTGTTCCCTGGTACATACCTCACGTCGCAGCGGTGAAGTTCAAGTTTTTTCGACACAAGAAGCATATTGTTCCATTTCATCGCGAGTTCTGAACAGGACATAGACGACTTACTCCATAGCGTAAATTTAACTCTCGTTGTTGACTGTCTTTTGCTGAGGGAATCATTATAGATGCAACCATACAAAATGTCCCTGATGATGGCGTTGGTTCAAAATTTGTGGAATTACGTGATTCTTCCCTACAGGTCGCGTGTAACATCAGGGAGGTTCAGGAAACTTTTTATTCTGCTTCGTCAGATATGCAATGTTGTGGCCCTTTCATTTCCGCAATCAATATGAGGCACTGTGACACGCGCTGAGCAGACAAGCGCGCAGCGCACAGGCCCGCCTGTTAAACGCCAAATACGCGCTGGCGGTCAACAACACCGAGCAGACAGGCAAATTCCGCGTTGAGCACAGCCGAAGTGCCAGCCAAATACGAGTGCTTCGAAACAACGAATTAAAATCATGTCCCACAACGTGTTTCACTGACATGACCGCAAGTACTGTCCCCACAGAAGAGCAACGTGTTTTTACTGCTCAAAAGTTCGATCATATTCATCAGGCGTGTACAAAGAGGTCACGCCGTCAGCCCTGCTCAAATTTTCACGGGTTGAGCACATGAAAATTCATGTCATTTTCACAGAATCAACTACCACCCATAGCACTTTTTCTCAAAATGTTCAAATGTTTGTTAAGCTTATGGGACTTAACTACGGGGTCATCAGTCCCTAAACTTACAAACTACTTATGAACTACTTACGAACTAGGACGGCACAAATATCCATGCCCGAGGGGGGATTCGAACCCCCGACCGTAGTGGCCGTGCTGACCGTGACTGGAGCGCCTCAGTCACCTCGGCCACCGCGGCCGGCTATGACTTACAAGGAGACCACATGGGTATCGAATTTTAGAATTTTTTGATATTTCTGATACGTGAAGTTCAGAACACAAATAACAATCAGCTAAAGGCATTCGACGCAACTCTAAAAATTGTGGAGAAAATCGACATGAAATTTTGCAAGTATTTGTAACTACCAATAATTAAAACATTTGACACATCTAGCGGTGTTGCACAGGTGTTAGCGTCCTGGCCTAACAACCATAGGGTCGGTGGTTCGAATCCCGCCGTAACAGATTATTTTTCGGTTGTGATCGAATACTTAAATCATTTTAATATGTAATGGTAATTTTTACGAAAAATGCATGTATTTTTCGTTACTCGTAATTTTCTATATTTTATAATAGGAATAGTGATTTAAATTTAAAAAAAGGAAAACACAAAAACCTTACAAATTCCATATTTGAGACATTACTAGAACATAAAAAATGCTTCATTAGATGCGGTCTCACACATGACAGGGTGATAAGCATCGTGAAAACCTGGGAAACAATAATTTTCACGGCATAGAGCATATCGTACAAGCCGGCAGCGGTGGCCGAGTGGACTGTGGCGTAACAGTCGCGGTCTGCACGGTCGCTGCGGTCGGGGGTTAGAATCACCCCTCGGGCATGGATGTTTGTCCCGTCTTTAGCATTAGGTAGTTCATAAGTAGTTTGTAAGTTTAGGAACTGATGACCCCGTAGTTAAGTCCCATAAGCTTTACAAACATTTGAACATATCGTACAAATGCTGCATTCTTACAGTCGAAATTATGTTCAAATGTTTTTGAAGCTTATGGGACTTACCTGCAGGGTCATCAGTCCCTAAACTTACAAGCTACTTGTGAACTACCTTATACTAAAGAAAGCACAAACATCCAAGACCGAAGGGGAAATCGAACCCCCAACGGGGAACGGCCTCGCGCATCGTAGCATAGCGCTTCAATGCGCTCGGCCACTCCGCCGCGGCGAAATTTTCTTTGATATATCAAATGGAAAACAAACTTCATTTACGTCCATGATGATTTCTCTTATATCGCACAGTTTGGAAGTGAACCTCTCATACTTGATCATTTCACCAAAGATTGCAGAGGAAAGCTGGTGATGAATAATTGAATGTAGTTTGATGAAATCTTCTCTATCAATTTAACTTCCTTATTCGATCAAGAAGGCGCGCGTAATGAAATTTTTTTTTGACTGTAGTAATACATGTCACAAGGCTGCATCAAATGTTCAAATGTTTGTATAGCTTATGGGACTTAACTACGGGGTCGTCAGTCCCTAAACTTACAAACTACTTATGAACTAGCTAATACTAAGGACGGCACAAATATCCATGCCCGAGGGGGGATTCGAACCCCCGACCGTAGTAGCCATGCAGACCGTGACTGGAGCGCCGCAGCCCCCTCGGCCACTGCGGCCGGCAAGGCTGCATCAATGGGGTGTTTGGCGGAATTACATGCGCGGTACAGGTAGGCTGACGCCTGCCGTTTCGAAAATGTAAATTGAAAAACACGGGATCGGTGCAAGTATTCGAACACAAAAATGGACCGTCTCGGCTGGATTAGAATCCACGACTCTATTGTTATTACACCAGTATGCTACAACCTGAGCTACATCGACAGTCGCTGCAATTGTTTGAACTATTCTCACTTATATGTACTTGCAAAACTTCAAAGTTGAAGAAGGGGGGAGAAGGGAAACACATCTGACATCAAATGGAGAAGGGTTTCGTAATTTGATGAAGTAATCTTACCGCTTTGGTAAATATTGAACTCTAAACAACTGTAAATGTATTGCCCTATTTTCAGGATGTCAATTTTAACTACAAATTAACATTTTATTGTCAGGATAGCATTTACAGGGAATCTTACAAACATATGGGATGTGGGATCTTTTCCTTTGCTCGGGTATGACGCGTAAATGAAACAGCATTTACAAAAATACATTTATTAAACAGTTACACCATACATTATTCTTACTGTGAACTAGTTGGCTTGGTGGGTGTCAATGGCGGTAACTTACCGCCGGTAAGGCGCGCGGCGTTTACGCTGGCGGATATCTCCTCCTCCCCGCCCGTTGGCGCCGCGGCGGAGCGGCCGAGCGCATTGAGGCGCTATGCTACCATGCACGAGGCCGTTCCCCGTCGGGGGTTCGAATCCCCCCAAGGGGATGAATATTTGTGCATTCTTAAGTATAAGTAGGTTCATAAGTAGTTTGTTAGTTTAGGGACTGATGACCCCGCAGTTAAGTCCCATAAGCCTACCAAACATTTCAGCATTTTGTCCGCTGGCCAGTAGAACGCTTGCCGTCGAACTAGCACTGTGCGTTAACAGGCCGCGAATTCTGCGGAATTACTTCGTGGCGGTGTTATGTGAGTTTTCCGTCTTCTAAAAAAATAGAAAAGTCTCATTTCAGGTTAATATTTTTGGAAAAGTATACACTGGGCAGTGTACATACGTAAGCAAGCTGCGGTGGAGTAGCCGAGCGGTCTAAAGCGTCTCGCTGCGGAGCGCGCGGTTGCTCGCCGTGGAGGTTCGAGTCCTCCCTGGGGCATGGGTGTGTGTGTCGTCCTTAGGTTAGTTTACCTAGGTTTAAGTAGTTTGTAAGCTACGGACTGATGACCACGCAGTTTGGACCGATAGATCGCGAGCGTGAATCGTAAACACATAGGCAACTATGGCCTGAGTGGTTGCTTCGTAATTCGCCAAGAGACGACAGTCGTCGATGTTATAATAATAATTTCGTGTGGCTCATTATCCTGGTGCAAGTCTTTCAATTGGACGCCACTTCAGAGACTTGCATGTCCCTAGCCTACCCCAGTTACCCAACCGGTGAAAGAGGGCCTATAGCTTAACGTGGAATCCGAACTATGTGTCGTTTGTGGCGACTCCTCACAGGGTTAAGAGGTGAATGATGGGTTAAAGTGCAGAGTGAAAAAAATCGGAGGGCTGACTGGTTTCGAACCCGCGACCATTCGGTTGCTAGTCGAGTGCTTTACCCCAAGAGCACCGGGCTCGACAGTCGTCGAGTAACCTGTGCAGACGTTATTGCAACTCTGTTAACTGTTAACATGAAAGGGAGTTTTACTATTGCTGATATTTGCGATATTTATTTAATTTATGGCGAGGCAAAAGGTGTTGCGAAAACAGCTGTACGAATTTATCGAAAACGTTGCCCACAACGACGACTTCCTGAACGAGAGACATTTGCTGCTGTTCACTAAAGGTTTGTGTCATTGTAATACTCTACTTGTATTATGCATTTATTTCTTCATAAAGTACAGTAGTTACCTGTATCTTTTTAAATTTTTGTCTGACGCGAAACGTATCGTCTGTCTGCCATGCTTACCTTTTTTGATACATCATGATCGAATAAAACTTACGAGTTCGTATTTAATTTCCTTAGATTGAGATATACTGGCTCTTTACTGCCCCGCATAGGAGGCAGAGTCCCACAATGCTCCGATCGTACATTGGAAGCTGAGGAAAGAATTATGGACCGCAAACAGGAGGATCCTACTCAGAGTACTAGAAGCATCGCCCGTTAAGTAGGTGTATCGCATACTGTCGTTCATCGAACTTTGAAAGAGGAGCGTCTATGGCCTTACCACATTTAATGCGTACAAACATTGTAAGAACAAGATTTCCCGTCACGACGTGAATTCTCAGAGTGGCATTTGTTACACAGTATTCAGCATGAATTTGTCAACAAAATACTCGTCACAGATGAAGCGTGTTTCACTCGCGACGGACATTTTATATTTTCATGGTATTTAATTTCTTTTGTTGGTACTCCTTTTTTCCCTCTATTGGGTAACGTTTTTGTATACCTGCCATAGATTTTCTTAAAACCAATTCCCTGTCTCTCTTCGTTGATATCAGAGTCTTTGATAACAACATTTGAGAAATCTGGAAAGTCACTTATATTGCTGATGTTCAATCCCTTCATGATGATTAAGTACTGCAAACCGTGGTTGATCACTATAAAAACATTAACATGTTAGTCCTGTATTTCACATCAGTTTGTGAACTTTAGAATACACAAAAGTTGCGCATAAGATATATTTACTTATATAACCGAAAGTAGTAGTTGTTATTTTGCATTGTATTTATTGAAATATCATGCCGTACTACAGTCAGTAATTCAAAATTCATTAATTGATTTTCCGTATGCACAAAATGGTTACATATAATTGTATTAATCTTGTTTGTAGAATCAGTACAACTTACTAAAATTACAGCATAAAAATTATTTCTTTCTGAAAAAAAAATCAAGTCTTCGCGTGTTAATAACTTCTTAAATATAAGAGGAATTTCTTTGATTTCTATCATTCTGGGCTCTAGCTGTAAGTGATTTTGGTCAACAAGCTAATTTTGGCATTAATATTTAGTGAACTTGCAGTATACTGCACGCCGCATTAGTTACGTAGTTCAAACCCACAGTTTAGTAAGATTGAAATCAATAACTCCCATTTCAGGAAGGTATGTACGTCTATAAGCTGTACTCTTAAGTTTCTGTCCACGAACATGTATTCCTGCCTCACCACATCCTTTAAAATAAAGAAAAAATCGTAAAAAAGGACAAAGTACATTTGATAAGCTGTAATGTAGATGTCATTGGTGCTGCTCATTTGCAACAATTAAAGCTATGCCCTACCAAGTCTATAATTACCTCTCAGATACAGAAGTGTTCATATCTGTTAATGTATTTGGCTCAGGGATTTTACTCAACTGAGAAATGAACTGCAGTGGTTTGCTTGTAGGTTAGTATTTTATTATTAACAGTTACATATCGTGTAAAATAGCCACACACTAAAAATCCCCTAGTGTTCGGAAAGCCGGCCGCGGTGGCCGAGGGGAATGAGGCGCTCCAGTCACGGTCTGCACGGCCACTACGGTCGGGGGTACGAATCCCCCCTCGGGCATGGATATTTGTGCCATCCTTAGTCTTAGCTAGATCATAAGTAGTTTGTAAGTTTAGGGACTGATGACCCCGTAGTTAAGTTCCATAAGCTATACAAACATTTGATTTTTGAGTGTTCGGAAATAAACAAATATTTACTTCATTGTTCATTCTCTAATCAAGTGTCACATGTCATTTCTGATGAATCCTCATATCATAAAGAAGTGTAGTCTAGCACCAGCACTTTCCCATCATGTTACAAGTAAAATAAAATAAAAAAATAAGTTCAAATGTTTTTGAAGCTTATGGGTCATATCTGCAGGGTCATCAGTCCCTAAACTTACAAACTACTTATGAACTAGCGTATACTAAAGACGGCAGTAACATCCATGCCCGAGGGAGGATTCGAACCCCCGACGGGGAACGGGTTTGCGCATCGTAGTATAGCGCATCAATGCGTTCGGCCGCTCCGCCGCGGCCAAGTAAAATAAATTTAACAGATACTATTCCGCCAATTGTTCTGACTATCGAAAGAGGGGTAGATGCTTGAATGTTTTATTCCGTCAGGCTAAACACTGACTAAATGCAAAATTTTATGTTCCAGTGTATGCTAGAAGTACCTTAGAAATTCGATAATCGGTGGGTGTCTGACAGAATTATGGACATAAGACTATCAATATTTATAAACTATAAGATACATGATAGTATAATTTGGGAATGTAGCTAAAGTGCCGTAAATGGCTTCGAGAGAAGGATACTATGGTTGTGTGCTCGACTTGGTGGAGGCACTCCTAAGCCCCCAGATACAAAGTTCATCTTGGACACCTATTTCTTTTCAATTTTGGCTTATTCCTTTCCTTCAACGTAAGTTTCAATAGTCCTAGCTGTAAAATGTCTTGGTTTCTTATCGTTACTGTTTGGCTGCAGGCTGTCTGTTTTGATATGCAAATTATACCAAAACAAAAGAAGCACATTATGATTAACAATTTTGTGTCAAAACAATTTAATGTTTATATAATCTGGTTAATTGTTATGATAAATTGGGTCGGTACTATGTTTCTCTAAACTTAGAAGAGTTAATCTTGATCTATCTCACCAATGGCATCCACTTACTCTAGTTGCCTAACTTCTATCACAGGAATTTGTTTTCTCCCATTTGATATTATGAGGAAATATTTATGTTTCATTCCAAATTAGTGACTGGGATTGTTAAATGGTGGTATTCTATGACTTGCAATACATTCAGATTATATTTAAAAATTCAATGTTAAAACCTAACCATTTACAATATTAGTTGACCAAGTGTCACGCTACAATAAAATTAAAATATGAAATAAGTTGGCGTATAACTTCACGAGAATGAAATGACACAGTATTATAAAAAATGAAATAAATGACAATCTATATTTTCGGCAAATCCTACCATTTACAGAAAACTGAGAAAGAAACTGACTTACTCATAAACATTATACCAATCTCAGAGGAGAAGGCAAACACAATCAGTTAATATCCGAACCTGAACTGATTTATTGAACCCTAATAACGCAATGGGGTAGCGCAACTGATATTTTACCACACACACAGCAACACTGATCTAGCAGCAGCAGTGTCTGTGTTGGCAGACTGGAGCAGGAGGCTGTCGATCCAGTCCGCGAAATCAAATAACTTCGTCCTTCTTCGGAGACCTCCCACGAGAACCGCACGCGACCGTATTTCTCGCGAGTCCTCTAAGTGAACCATAGTCGACCTTATCTCCCACAGGAGTCTTCTTAAGAAAACCGTACTTGATGGTATATATCCCTCGACTCCCTCTCACACTACCGAGCTGCACACGCCAGTTATTGGTTGCCACGTCCTTCACATCTAGGAAGCCAATCTCACAAAACTTTTTATGGGCTGTCCAATGATAACACTCGGCCAGATGATGGATCATTGCCGGCCGCGGTGGCCGAGGGGACTAAGGCGCTCCAGTCACGGTCTGCACGGCCACTACGGTCGGGGGTTCGAATCCCCCCTCGGGCATGGATATTTGTGCCGTCCTAGTTCGTAAGTAGTTCATAAGTAGTTTGTAAGTTTAGGGACTGATGACCCCGTAGTTAAGTCCCATAGACTTTACAAACATTTGATGGATCATTCGACCTGTTATATAGCAAAAATACAGCCAGTATCAGACCGAGCTGCAGTCTGCACCCTGCAGATTTCTCATGCAGAATTTTTCCCTGAAACATCTGCGAATTTGTCCCTCGCCATCATCTTGGCGCCTATTTTTATTAACGTAGGCGTCATATGAGAGCTGAGCCAGACATCCTCTGCACGCAGCAACCTGCCACTTGTTATGTCATAAACCAAGATACCCTCTGCTGATAGTTTGGGACAAAGTGATAACGCGGAGTAATCCCTTACCATAAAACGTGTTGCCATCCATCGCCATTCACATAAAGAAATTTGCATACTCCAGGACCATTCTGCAGGTGCTATAATAGAACACTCAACGCTGGCCCGAATGGTGCCAGGGCTTTCACTGTAGAGTATTGTCTTCTCCAGCAACGCTGGCCGCCTGGACCTGAGGGGATCGCTCTGCGTGCCGAAAAAGTGCCTCACACTCCCCCACTGCGCACCACTGACACCATGAGATGGAGCAGAGGGCTTCGCTTCGGTAGTGCTTTGAGACGTTTCTGCGAAAAAACTAATGGGCAGGCGGTACAATACCAAGTTCCTATGATGCCCGTGCGTGTGAGACCAGTCTCGACTCCAGTCGCAGCTTCCTACAGCTCAAAACAGCTCTCTCGGCACTGCCTCGAGTGACCACTGAAACAGAATAACTGAAGTACTCTAAAAACAATTAAATCTATGAACACCAGTCACACATCTCTCCCAACCAATTACTGAATGCAGAAATCAGAAAATTAGAATAATAAAATTATTACATGTAATAAACCCCTATTATCCGTCATTTAAAAAATAAGACATAGGAGAGATAAGAAAATAGAGAAATAAGTTGTCAAAAAGAACCACTACCTTTTATAGTTATGAATTGTTCCACGTGGTTTGGTCACGCTGAACTACCGAACCTGTCCTATAATTTTTTTTATTTGATTATACCTTATTCTTGTTTGATTACGTTTAGTTAGATAATACTTTTAGTATTTATTATAAATTGTCAAATGCCTTAGATTTTGTAAGCTTTATATAAATGAAGTATTTCTCAGAGGCTTTGATGTAGCAAATTTTGACAGTCTGAAAGGCGAATGGGTCTAGGTCGATTATATTCAGCGATTGAAGACTGTCGTTCTTTAATACGAATCAAGTCGACATGCTATGTACAGTTGTCTGTATCGGAACACGTAAGAATCCCTCAGTGCACTGATTGCACCTACAGTTTAAAGTGAAATTCGAACCATGTGTTATTTCTGACAACCTCTCACACCGCAGAAGAGTGAAGGCTAGGTTAAAATGAAAAATCAGGAAAAGAAAAAGTATTTAATCTCACTTCCAGTCGAACCTGAAATCCCTGCACTATGAATCTAGCACTTTACATCGAGACCATTACCGATATGTTGATTGCACTGCATGCGCAATGCGTTCGAAGACGGGATCGATATGTACTGTAGCGAGTGGCTATGAACTGCCCTGTATCTGTATTTACCTCAGATATTTTTTCGCTTGCTTTGCGCCGGTTAGTAAGGTGGACTGCCGACTGTCAGTCAGCGTCAGGTGTGAAGAGCGCGACATCTGTTACCGTCTTGGAATACGTAGGGATAGTTTTGAAAGATACAGGCCAGCATTCTGCAGACGTGTGACTAGACAGTATTCAAAAGAACAATTGAATGTATATAAAGGACGTTTATTGCAATACTTGAAATAAAATAATATTTAATTCCAGTTTTATGTTTAGTTACATCTATGTGAATTTTTTGTAGATGTGATAATGAGCTGACGAAGAGAAGTTGATAAATAGTAGTCTCACGTGTGAAAGGTATTTTCCATATGTGCGTGTATGAGAATATTAATGGAGAAATTGAATATAAATATTCCTTCAGTTTATGGTAACAAGGAAACAGGCAGTATACGTAAACATGGGTAATTTTTTAAAGACGTGGATATTTTATTATTTAATATTTTCTAAACAATTTTTCAGCGTAAAGTTCAGGAACGTTCGTAGTTTTTGATGGGCGTATATGAAAAGCGCGGTTTTGCGCGGGCTTTCTTTGTGATCTGATTGGTTACCAATATCTTCAGCTAGTCAGATTACCGGAATGCGCACGTTCATTCGAGAACTTCCACGTTTCCTTTGGTGCAAAAGAGTAGTTGGAGTATATACACGGAACTGTTACCGTCTCCATGATTGTACTCCGAAACTCGTGGAACTACACTACTGGTCATTATAATTGTTACACCATGAAAAAATACCCATGATAAACGGGTATTCATTGGACAAATATACCATACTAGAACCGATATGTGATTACATTTTCACGCAATAGCCGGCCGCGTTGGCCGAGGGGAATGAGGCGCTGCCGGCCGCGGCGGCCGAGGGGACTGAGGCGCTTCAGTCACGGTCTACACGGCCACTACGGTCGGGGGTTCGAATCCTCCCTCGGGTATGGATATTTGTGCTGCCCTTAGTCTTAGCTAGTTCATAAGTAGTTTGTAAGCTTAGGGACTATGACCCCGTAGTTAAGTCCCATAAGTTCTACAAACATTTGCATTTTTTTTCACGCAATATTGGTGCATAGATCCTGAGAAATCAGTACCCAGAACAACCACCTCTGGCCGTAGTAACGGCCTTGATACGCCTAGGCATTGAGTCAGACAAAGCTTGGATGTCGTGTACAGGTACAGATGCCCATGCAGCTTCAACACGATACCACAGATCATCAAGAGTTGTGACTGGCGTATTGTGACGAGTCAGTTGCTCGGTCACCATTGACCAGACGTTTTCAGTTGGTGAGAGATCTGGAGAATGTACTGGCCAGGGCAACAGTCGAACATTTTCCGTATCCAGATAGGCCCGTACAGGACCTCCAACATGCGGTCGTTCATTATCCTGCTGAAAGGTAGGGTTTCGCAGGGATCGAAATGTAACATCTGAAATGTAACGGCCACTGTTCAAAGTGCCGTCGATGCGAACAAGAGGTGACCGAGAAGTGTAACGAATGGCACCCCATGCCACCACGCCGGGTGATACCCAGTATGGCGATGATGAATACACGCTTCCAATGTGCGTCCACCGCGATGTCGCCAAACACGGATGCGACCGTCATGATGTTATAAACAGAACCTGGATTCATCCGAAAACATGACGTTTGGCCATTCGTGCACTCAGGTTCATCGTTGCGTACACCATCCCAGGCGCTCCTGTCTGTGATGCAGCGTCAAGGGTAACCGCAGCCATGGCCTCCGAGCTGATAGTCCACGCTGCTGCAAACGTCGTCGCACTGTTCGTGCAGATGGTTGTTGTCTTGCAAACGTCCCCATCTGTTGACTCAGGGATCGAGACGTGGCTGCACGATCCGTTACTGCCATGCGGATGTCTGTAATTTCGACTGCTAGTGATACGAGGCCGTTGGGATCCAGCACGGCGTTCCGTATTGCCCATCTGAACCCACTGATTCCATATTCTGCAAACAGTCATTGGAATGCGTCCAACGTGAGCAGCAATGTCGCGATACGATAAACCGCAATCGCGATAGGCTACAATGCGACCTTTATCAAAGTCGGAAACGTGATGATACACATTTCTCCTTACACGAGGCATCACAACAACGTTTCACCAGGCAACGCCGGTCAACTGCTGTTTGTGTATGTTTGTATAGGTTGGAAACTTTCCTCATGTCAGCACGTTGTAGGTGTCGCCACGGGTGCCAACATTATGTGATTGCCCTGAAAAGCTAATCATTTGCATATCACAGCATCTTCTTCCTGTCGGTAAAATTTCGCGCCTGTAGCACGACTTATTCGTGGTGTAGCAATTTTAATGGCCAGGAGTGTATTTTGCGGTACATGCTCGTTTATTGGATTAAATAGTATATCTGCATGTTTAGTATATCATATGAACAGTCGAGTAGTGAAATTCCGGTTTTATTATTAGTGAAAATTATTATATACGCAACACTGAAACTGCGTGACGTGTTACGCTAATTATGAACGCGTGAAGATTTATCTGATATGGTTTGCGTAGCATTTTCCGAGCATATTAAAATGAACACCTCTTTTAAGAACGTTTTTGGTGACAGAGTAAATTTATTGCCATAAACTGGCTGTGGACTGTGGGTGTAACTATTGCATCATTAGCACGGGCTTGGTAGTGAAGTGTATCCTGGATAAAGCTTTCAAAATAATAATTACATCGTACAAAATCCCGTGTTAACATCATTTAAATGCAATAGATGCTATCATTTATAAACAATTTGAGAAAAATGCAACTGAATGAAAAACTAGAATCTCCACCTAGTTTTTCTACGCACCTTATTGCAGTGGAATTACGGATGTTGTTTTTAGTCAGGTCAGCACTTGATGGACTGCTGAAGAAGAGACTCGTCACGAGGTAAGTGAAACTATGAATTGACGGTTTATCGATGGAACCAACCAGGTTTCTGTGTTGTAGTACGTATGTTTGAATTTTTCCTTCCATTATAGACTAAACACTGTCTAAATACGAAATTTGACGTTTCTATGTGTGCTAGAAGTACGTTGGAATTTTGATGATCGGTTAGAGAGTTAGACAGGAGTACAAGATGTAGAATAGTATAATTTCGAAGTGTAGCTACCTTTAGTGGCAAACCTTGGCCACTGAAAATTCAGGCTTCTAGATTTAACCATAAAGAAGATGCAAGGGGGTTTGAAAATGCTGTGAACGGCTTAGACGACAAAATGATGGTACGACTGTGCGCGCTCGATTTGGCAGGAGCAGGGGTGTGTAGTGTACTTAACATAAGTTAGTTTGAGTAATGCGTACGTCTAGTAAACGATGACCAAAGCAGTTTGGTCCCTTAGTTACAAAGACTTTCAACTGCTTTCCGTTAGTCTCGTTGAAACTCAGAAATGGCTTTAACGATATGAATAATATTTTGGTTTGTTTCGTTCGCTGTAACACGCAGAGTTGGTTTAGGGAAAAAGGGAAAGCCCAAAAGAACAGATTAAAATTCGGAAAAAATCGAAATTGGTAGTTTTGTAAGGGGGCATTAATACTTCCGATAAGATTAGTATTTCATACATTACCATACCAGTACTGTTTACATAAGAATTAGTACGATGCTCGGCGAAGGGGTCTTTGTGGCATACTTCGGCACCAATCAATAGTTTTATTACGATCTTGATGAAATTTTACACAAATCAGCTTCAAAAGAAAAGAAAACATAAAAGAATAAAAAGAAACATCACTGTGTACATAATATTTCACGAAGCGCATGCAGGAGGGTACCTTACTCTAGACTTCCATGACGTTTGATGCATCACCATGAAATTTGGCAGACATGTGTAGTTTTTCATGTGCATGGAAGGGAGGAGATACAGAGAGATAGGCAGCAAGCAGGGGTGGGTAATGGCAGAAGTAGGTGGACTGGGGGAGGGGGAGGACGAGGATGAGATTGTGGAGGAAGAAGTGGAGATGGTGATGAGGAGCAGGACGAAGTGGGAAAGGATGAGGAACAGGCCCAGGTTGATAGATGGGGTGGAGGCGATGGACACAATATTGCAATAAATAAATCGTCTGCAACTCGGTGTTTTCAGCAAGCTAATACATAGGGAGACGTAAGAGAGCAAAGGGGAATGTAAAAAATAGGCATAGAGGTAGGAGAGGTGATATCTGAAAGGAGGGTAGAATGAATCTTACACTCTGCAGCGTAGTGTGCGCTGATATGAAACTTCCTGGCAGATTAAAATTGTGTGCCGGAACCTGGACTCGAACCTGGGACCTTTGCGTTTCGCGGGCAAGCGCTCTACCGACTGAGCTATCCCGACACGAGTCACGATGCCGCCTCACAACTTTACTTCCGCCAGTACCTCGCCTCCTACTTTCCAAACTTCACAAAAAGGAGGGTAGTTCGACAGGGAGAGGAAAGGAAATGGGTTGAGAAGGGGGAGGCAGAGGTGATGAACAGTGGTAGTGGACATGGACATATAGAGAAGGGAAGAGAAGAAGTATTAACTGAAGCTTAGAATCAATAAATACCTGGGAAATCCTGGGTTTTGATCTAGTTCGTAGATGAAAATTTTGTTTAGAGTTGTGTCAATCTAGTCTGGGGAATGAAGACCATTAGAACATCAACAAAAGCATGTCTGCTAACGCGGTTATTGTTTTAAATTTTTTTATCAATACTGTGTTTTAGAAAATTGTAATAATGTTGACAATAGTTTTATTTGTACCTACATATTTGTATGACCTGGACGGTGTAGAAACCTGTCCCCTCATCCTAACACCCCCTTTCCAGCAGCCCCACAACCACACGACACCCACGCGCGTGAACGCAGACACACAGACACGCACATACATCATCTTCGGTGGTTAGATAGGGAGTTACGCAAGCCGCGGAAGAGTGGATTTCCAGGTACGGATGCGTCGGGGTATAAGCGGAGAATGCGGGCAGTATACGCATGGTTGAAGCATCGGATGTGTCAGCGGGAGTAGAAGCAGTCGGCGGTGTCGGGAGCAGACGCACACGTGCAGTTCTTGTCGGCGCGGTGTTAATTAGAAAGCGCCCTCTTCTGGCGGGAGCAGCCGGCGTGAACGCGAATGCAGTGCCGCTGCCGGCTGCCGACTGCGGGCGCCGGGGGCATCGATTGGCGCGGTCCTGCAGCCGTGGAGCCACTGCTAACGAGCACCGCTGCTGTCAGATTAGTAATTAGCAGGGACCAGGTGCGCGCCTCACATAACGCGCCATATTCAACACACCGCTCTCAAGCCGCCGCCCCGGCCCCTTCTCTGCAAAACTACCACGTGTCGTGCTCGCAGTTGACGCTACAGTCAGCCATTTTCTTGGACTGCAGATCTGAAAATCCGAGGGAGCACTGTTCAACGCCGCATAAGGTAACAAAAGTAGAGATTTCAAACTAAGCTCAAGGGGTAGTACATCGACATTTCTGAGGAGTTACAAGACATTTTATTGAAAGGCGTTAAAAAGTATATATATATATATATATATATATATATATATATATATATATATTATTCAAATCATAGTAAAAAATCACTTGGTCACACAACTATGTACTTCCAGATTCCTGGGCAAATTAGGAAGTAGTAAACACATGGAAGTGATCACGGGAATTTCTTTCATGAGCAGCCAAGACAACTTACTGATAATATCATGGTATTAATTGACGATGTTAGGAAAGCTCAGTGATTTTCCACATCGTATCTGTAAACAAATGGAAACCATCTGTCAGGTAGTCACTGTGATTCATCAGAACAAAGGGGGAACCTTCGTCTAATGAGATGAAGATTATGTCAGGATCTGTTTCGATAATGCCTATGGCGTTCGTTTCCTCTGACTGATCTGTTTCGACGTTGGGTAAGACAGTCGTTTTCTCTGATGATAACTGGGTGTTGTTACGAAAACTGATGCGTGGGGAAGTCGGATATGCAGAGATGGAGATAAGGAATTTTCGTAAATGTGCATGGGAGTGGTTAGTTAGTAAAATATGTTCAAATGTTTGTATAGTCTATGGGACTTAACTACGGGGTGATCAGTCCGTAAACTTACAAACTACTTATGAACTACTTACGAACTAGGCACTAATATCCATGCCCGAGGGGGGATTCGAACCCCGACCGTAGTGGCCGTGTAGACCGTGACTGGAGCGCCTTAGTCCCCTCGGCCACCGCGGCCGGCCGGTTAGTTAGTATGGCATGGGATGCAATCAAGATACTATGAAATGGGAGGAATAGGGTTCATTGTTAGGATGAGGTTGCCTTTGGTTCGAGGCAATAGTGGTAATGATGTGCGTCTATTGCAGCGATATAGAGAAGGAGATTAAGTCTTTGACAAGTCCCGCATGGTTAAATTTAGCAATAGGTCTCAAAGAAAAAACTTGTGACAGGCCTGAACTTCTGTAGTACCATGGGTTTTGAAAGTAAGGTTAAAAACAGTTTTCTGGGCTTGTTGTACTGGACATTATGAAGCGTCGTTAAGGAGTGTTCACAGATGTGGCAAGATGAAAAGGTTAACTAGACAGTATAGATGTGGCAAGATGAAAAGGTCAACTAGACAGAGTCTGGCTGCTATTTGGAGTTCACAAGAAGTAACAAATGGGTAAGGGCAGAGGTTGGATAGTTGTGTCCGAAACTGATGTCCAATTCAAAGGGCTCATCTTGAGTACTACACCAAAATTTAAATATGTTGGATTGTGAAAGAGTTGCTTTTCTTCTCCCTATTCCTAGAATGGTAACATTTTGTTGCGAGCAACCCATTCTCTTACTTACGTTACCTTATACAATCTGGCGCATTGGGACTGCGTGCTACGCAGATACGCATTTCCACTCCTTACATGAGGCATCACAACAACGTTTCACCAGGCAAAGCCGGGCAACTGCTGTTTGTGTATGAGAAAACGGTTGGAAACTTTCCTCATGTCAGCACGTTGTAGGTGTCACCAACGGCGCCAACATTGTTTCAATCCTCTGAAAAGATAATCATTTGCATATCACAGCATCTTCTTCCTGTCGGTTAAATTTCGCGTCTGCAGCACGTTATCTTCGTTGTGTAGCAATTTTAATGGTCAGGAGTGTATTTGGAATATTTTCCTACCCTCACAAAATCCTAAACCCATTCTCTGCTTCAGATTCTCTGATGATATCTTCATGATCTGTAATTAGGGCAAAGACGCCGTAGTTTAACGTTAACACCTTCACTGCCACCCACTTCACATCTTTCTTTATAGCTCATTCCACTTTCCTGGACGTTGAATTTAATCTCTCTAACGGCACCACTCATCTTCCTGCATTAAATACGCAAACCACAAAAAGTAATTGCATTTTGATAGCTGGAACTTATTCCACACCAAAACATCCTGCCCATTCAGCCTGACCACTATGAACGGTATATCTGCAGAGATGAGAGCTCCTCTGTGCCACTTCTCAACATGCGTGTAACCCACCAATCACCCCCAAGAACGAGTCACAGAGTACCTCCAATCTATTCACTCAATACTAGAACAACTAAACGACATCCTTTGTTAGAGGGTCCCCATCGCTATTAGAGTCACGTTCCAAGAACATTTAATTTGGACATAACTTACGAAAGGTCTGACGATGCAGTTAGCGAATCGTTAAGCAAATATGAAGTCAAAGGATAGTTGACAGTGTGGAAGAGTTGCAGAGAACAATTAGTCGGAACGTATCAAGCATCATGTAAATGCTACAGCCAGCTTAATAAATGACACGGCTGTCTAGCTGTTAGTCAGTCGGTCTTTGCGATAGAGGGCGTCAAAGCGATAGTGGGCAATGCAAACTCAAACATACGCTGTACTATGCCGACATGACCATAGACGAGTAACCACGAACTGCTAGGGCGCTGATGACCTCGCTGTTGAGCTCCCTAAACCGCCAATCATCATCATCATCATCATCATCATCAACGAATTGCTGCTTGTGGGTTACACTGCTCACAGTGACGGCTGACGGGGAGGACAGCCATACCTACCGCAGTTTTTGCGGCACTGACTGTTGTTCACTACGGAAGAGAATCTGACAACATTTCCGTTTCAGCAATGCAGACATCACTCCGAGAAACGGCCTACCCTCCTAGAAGGGCCGGGTTCAACACAGGGGCCATCACTGTTTCTCAAACACCTTTCGAGATGGGACAGCGTAGACTTTTTCACAGTATTCTACTCGGCGCGAGTCTTCCATCAGCAACGGCAGTCGCAGGAGAAACAGAACTATGATGTTTGCTGTTCCGGATGGCGGCCGGCTGATTAGCAAGACTAAGTGTATTTACCTCATGGTATGACTGAACGAAGAAAGAATTTTTGATTCGCATTTTATTATATATAAGAAAAACTGGTAAATTGCAAAATGATGGTGTAGTATAATCGGTTAGTACAATTAATGCGATAAACACTCTCACGAAAAAGTCAAGTTAGTGTTACATGAAAGATCTCAACGGAAATTACATAATGAGAATATGTTCAGTTAATGACATTATTTGAAAGCTGCGAAGACGACACAGTCGGTTACATACGAGATTAAATCAATGATATCTGTGCGCTCCTGCTCCGTAGATGCTTCAGAAGCTAACCCTATAACACCGATTTCTGGCAAAACAACAGAGGACGCGACACGCAAAATGTTCTAGTCGCAACAGTTCTAAGTAACTGGTAACTTTTCGAATTACCAATTTACGTACAACGGGTGAGGTTAAAAGACGTGTAATATATCATGAGACACTCAGCAAAGCGCGAACTACTGAGAAACTGACAGGAGGCTCAGGACAAAGGTCCCGCATCAGATCTGAGCTGGATTTTTAGGGAAGAGCTGGGTTGGTGGAGAATGCCAGTGTAACTGTTGAAATTATTTCGGATATATTTATCAGAATAATAACGCGTCGATGTATGAGTCGACACTTGAAGAAACAGAGAACAGAGCTCTGGATTTCTTTTTGCGTGGCTTCCTCGAGGAAATTTAGCTTAAGGTCCGTATTAACAACCGAAGTGATATGGTTTCTGCGCTTCGCATTGCGACATAATTACAAAAAAATCGACACTGGTACAGGTGTATGCAATGATCGTCGTATTTTCGAATCCAATAATCAATGTTATCGGCGCAGGAAGAAAGCTCTTGTAAAGTCAGATTTTCGCCAACCACAATTACTTCAACTGTGAGCGCTTTGGACTTACGTCAAAAGATTATCGAATTTAGAAGTAGGGCAAAAAGTACAATAAGGGGCAAGAGTTAAACGCAAACGGCTTTGTCCGCTTAAGACATTTCCAGTTAGCCATGGTACTGTACACACGTATGCAGAAATAGATTTTTATTTGAGAGGTTTAGTGCGGGGAAAGCAAAATAAGTTGTTTATAGATGCTGGTGCAAAGTATCAGTCGATTGTCTTGACCTCGGGGATAATTGAAGACCAGAACGTTCAAGGTTCAGGTTATGTAAAGTAGAGGAAATTGACGTACATTTGTTACGAACAATAAAATCCAGTTTTAAAAAAGGAAATAAGGAGCTGTGTGAGCATATAGAAGATTTGGCAACTATTGCACAGGGATATTCAGTGATTCTCAAACGTTACTACCTGGATAAGCATCATGCTAAAATCGATATTTCACAGCACACAAGTAAACTCGGCAGAAATTTATTCTGAACGAGCATAACGACTGCAGCTGCGGCCGAACGGCCGAGCGCATTGAGGCGCTATGCTCCGATGCGCGAAGCCGTTCCCCGCCGCGGGTTCAAATCCCCCCTCGGGCATGGATGTTTGTGCTGTCTTTAATATAAGTTAGTTCATAAGTAGTTTGTAGGTTTAGGTACTGATGATCCCACAGTTAAGTTTAATAAACTTTACAAACATCTGAACAATTGAACATAACGAGTAAGCGACGCGAAGTACACTGATTGATAAACAGTTACCAAATGAACTGCGAAAACATGCTTTTAAGATTGCTTCATATAAAAAAGTACCTGCATATTCCGGGAACGTGATTTGTCGTAAGCGTTGGTATGGAATTTGCATAACAAGGGTTATATGTGGTTGATTCATTACAAAACAATGATACTCTTGCTGTAATACCCCGTTTATACGTAGAAGTATAAAATGCGTAATAATGTAAACGTTGAGTCAAAGCCTCAGCAAGAAACGAAATTTTTAGAAGGATGATCTAGATCAGGGCTTCCCGATATTTTTAGCTGGCGGACCCCTTTTTTCAGGCGAAATATACCGCGGACCCTCTGTCACGAAAGCGCACAGTAAGTGTTGAAATCCAGCGCGGAACGCGTGTCAATTAAAAAATTATAAATGCAAGTGCCATTTTCACTAAATCCAGAAAGAAACAAGAATTTATGGTTTAGATGTTCCAATTTGCCCGAATTCCCATTATATTAAGATACTTTGCTGTTGGTTTTACTCGGATTGTACAACACTATAGCCCGATAAAATTTACTTGTTAATTGAAAGTTCATGCGTTTGATCTTTATTGCTCCAATCAGAGTGATCAACGTTACGCCCTAACTGTCCGCTGCTGACAAGGTTTTCGCAACAGATGTTCAGTATACTTTGATTGTTTGCCTAGTGCTGTGTAAGAAGCATGCGTATATTTCTTTACTATTGTTCATCTGTATAGTTTTTGGTTGGTTGTCATGTTTGGCGAAATGAGAAGGGCAGACCCATGATTTGGGATGTAAACACACCAGGAAAGCAAAGCAGGAGAGGAATTACGGTTAAAGGACATAGTAAAGGAAAGTACGAGAAGAAAATAAGCGCAGCAGAACCCTTTTTCCTTAATATACCTGGAAGAAGAATAATGTTCTAAAAACGTAACATAACTAGATCCTTTCACATAATAAGGGAATAGTGCCACGTGAAGGCACACGGTACCACAGCCAAATCAACTACCCGCTTTGCCTACCGCCACACACTCTTATGCCCTCCAGAAGGTTCCCGACGTATATTTGCAGCTATATAAGTAGGAAACCGTGCTAGCACCGGCAGTCAGTGATTTTATCCCTGATAATAATGATGGAGTGTACCATCGAAATCTTGGGAATTTATTTGGCATGGTGCGTCTTGTTTGCCGAGCATTTATTGAAGATTACCACCACGAAAGACTCCGATGACATATATACAGTTACTATCACAATAAAAATCGCCTGAATTAGATAGGTTTCGTACCACATTGAGGCCGAAATTTTCGAAGACAACAAATCTTCTTTGCGACTAATTCCGCAGAATCTTGGTTTTAAACTCAAAAATGTTTCAGACTGTAAAATATTGTTCTTATAAGAAGACAGCAGAACAGCGATTGAAATAGTTGCGTGAAGTAGAAAACAATATCGAGAGGATTGTCTGGGTCGATAAAACATTGGCTAATGCAGGTCATATTGTTACAAAAGGTTTTGAGGAACGACAGAGGAGAAGGTACTGAATAGCCATGTATAGTACTCTCCACTCGTAAAGGTGGCAAAGTAATTCTTTTACATTCAGGCACCTACTCTGGCCTTATCTCTGGTTGTCAACCGCTATTCAGATCTAAGAAAACGTCTCAGTACAACGAAGAAATGAACCGTGAAAAAAGGTTTAACAACATTTTGCTACAAACTTTAAAAAATCCATCTGTAATTATTATATTCAATGTTCCACATCATTTAATTTTAACGGATAAAGCTTCAACCTTGTCCTCTTGAAAGAAGGCATTATTCTGTGGTTAAGACAAGACAAAGTTAATGAAGACGATCCACTGAAAAAAAGAATTAATATAACTCGTATCACTTCATAAGCCACAACTCTCAAGGTACGTTATCGACGAAGTAGCTTATAAATATGGATGACGAGTAATAAGACTAATTCCGCACTAGTGCCACTTTAATACAATTTAACTTACTTGGATGCAAATGAAAATATATTTATCGTGAAAATAAATCGTTACTGTGCGTGAAGCTGGAAAACTAACTATTCAGGGACTGAAATGTCACAGAAATGGACTGGAGGGCTGTTGTGATGCAGACGAAGCGAATAATTGACGAAGTGTGGAATAATGAGGCCTTCTCGAAGAGAGGTATACAGACCTTATATTAGCTCTAGGTGCTTAGCCACTTCGGAAAGTCTCAGTAATTTTTAAATGAATGGTACCTTTCCTCTTTCGGACAATGCAACTGCCTGTACTTAGCGATAGGTGGAAGTATGTACGCAGAAAAGATTTCAATACTTTTAGATCGTACGCTGTATTTATGCAATTGATGTGTCGTGGATGTGTCGCCTATAACCTGTAAAGCGTTATCTCAAGAATAAAGTGTAACGATGATATCATTTAGCCAATAAAAGCGATAAATGTAATTTGATCGTGGGGGGTTACTTTAAAAAAATTCTCTATTCAGATGTTAACAAAGTTTCATGAACCAGCCACACAGCGTTAGTGTGTTCATTTTTTCAGTTAGCCTCTGAACACACTTCAAAGTTCTTCAAGTAATATTTAACTCTAAAAAATTTTCAGAGAACTATGGAACAGTAGTCTCGTATTTACTACTTTACAATGGTGAACAGAAGACTCATTATATATGGCATTGCTTTCTTTATTCATTTTGAAATATACACTCCTGAAAAGTTGCACAGATCACTCCAATATTCAAGAAAGGCTATAAGAGTGATACACAAAATTACAGGCCTATATCATTGACGTCGGTTTGCATCAGGATTTTAGAACATATACTTTCCTCAAATATTATGAGCTACCTCGAAGAGAACCATCTATTAACTCTTAGTCAATACGGAATCATAAAGTATCGTTATTGTGAAACACAGGTAGCTCTTTACTCACATGATGTGTTGAATACTATCGACAAAGGGATTTCAAATAGATTTCGTGTTTCTAGGTTTCCGGTAGGCTTTTGACATTATAAATCACAAGCGTCTTCTAATCAAATTGCGTGCTTACATGCGATTGGATTCGTGATTTCCTGTCGGAAAAGACGCAGTACGTTGCAATTGACGGAAAGTCATCGAGTAGAACAGGAGTGATATCTGGCGTTCCCCAGGTAAGTGTTATGGGACCCCTAATGTTCTTTAATTTTTATAAACGATTTAGGAGATAATCTGAGAATCTCTCTTAGACTGTTCGCGGATGATGCTGTCATTCATCGGTTAGTAGTCACCAGAAGATCAAAAGACACTGAAAAATGATTTTAATAAGATAACAGCATGGTGCCAAAATTAGCAGTTGACACTTAATAATGATAAGTGTGGAGTCATCCATATGACCACTAAAAAATTCCATTACACTTAATTTACACGATAATTCAGTCAAACCTACAGGCCGTAGATTAAACTAATAAATATAAAAACATTGTAACAAATACTAAAAACGTAAATTGGAAAGAACACACAGAAGAAATAGTAGGGAAGGCGATCCAAAGACTTTCTTTCATTGGCAGAACATTTAAACGGTGCAACAGTTCTACTAAAGAAACTGCCTACAGCAGACTTGTGCGTCCTACTTTGGAGTATTGAGGCACATTTTGGGATCCCAACCAAGTGGAACTGACGGACGAGAAGGGCAGCTTGTTTTGTATTACCGCGATATAGGGGAGAGAATGACACGGAAATGATGAACGAGGCAGGATGGAGATCATTGTAAGAAAGTCATTATTAGTTGCGATGAGATCTATTTGGGAAATTTCTTTCACCAACTTTCTCTTTCGAATGCGAACTTATTTTGTTAGCATCCACATACATAGGGAGACATGATCATCAGAATAAAATAAGATAAATTTGATCGAAAAGTTAAATCTTTAGGTTTTCCTTTTTACCTTGAGCTATTAGAGAATAGAACTGTAGAGAAATATCGTAAAAGCAGTTCGATGATCCCTCTGTCATGTCCTCCATTGTGACTTGTGGAGTATGTAGGTATGGATGTAGAACATAGATACAAACCTTTTTGTTAACCGGTACAGAAGCTTTTTAACATTTTTTGACAAAGTCACTAAAAAAACTGGGACACTAGCCACATTGTTGGATCAATCTTTAAATTGAAACTTCCTGGTAGATTAAAATTGTGTGCCGGAACTGGGACTCGAACCTGGGAACTTTGCCTTTTGCGGGCAAGCGCTCTAACAACTGAGCTATCCCGACACGACTCACGATGCCGCCTACAACTTTACTTCCGCCAGTACCTTGCCTCCTGCTTTCCAAACTTTACAGAAGCCCTCCTGCGAAAAATGCAAGACTAGCACTCCTGGAAGAAAGGATATGGTGGAGACATGGCTTAGTCACAACCTAAGGGATGTTTCCAGAAAGTTTCATTCTTGGAATCTTTATATTCATTTGTCTTGGAGGCCTACCGCCGTTAAATGTTGCCGAGACGATGGTTGGAGAGCAGGAATTACCGAACTGCAAGACATAATGGAAATCGCTGGGCGCAAGATCACGACTGCGTGCTGGACGATCGAATAGCTCCTAAGCGAAATTTTTCAAATCAGTTGTTATGCGCCGAGGCGTATGGGGATCAGCCATATCAGGTCCGGCACTAATCATTTCACGCCTCTCTTTCTGGATGGCACATGGCAATTTCCGTATTGTTTCACGCTAACGATCAGCGAATTATATAGGTTGCGAGGGTGAAGATCGGGGTGAGAGTTTAAAATAGGGAAAGTTTAATTTTTAAAACTCACAACCACCAACTGCGAACCAAATTCCTAAACATGCAAACACGCTGGAATTGTGATTGCTATTGTTTGACTCGTTTTCTGGGGATGATAACACACGTTCGCAGCTTTCCTTCCCTGCACATGATTAACAAAAAAATTCATAATAAAGTCAAGTTCATGAGAGAAAAGGGTGTACTAACTACTATTTTTGAAAACACGTGAAAGTTCACTTTATGTTGTTTATTTCACAATCTTAGAATCCTGTGGCTGATACGTCTGTACGTCGACACATTTATCAAGCCGCAGTGGAGTAGCCGAGCGGTCTAAAGCACCTCGCTGCGGAGCGCGCGGTTGCTCGCCGTGGAGGTTCGAGTCCTCCCTGGGGCATGGGTGTGTGTGTTTGTCCGTAGGTTAGTTTACCTAGGTTTAAGTAGTTTGTAAGCTACGGACTGATGACCACGCAGTTTGGTCCGATAGATTTACAGACATTTGAACATTTGATTTGAACATTTATAAAATAAAGTTATAGCTCGTGAGCCCCCAGACAAAATGAATATTTATCGCAAATTGTTTTCACACCACGTGCATGTCTCAAACACCGTTTATGTTCATGCCTATGCGATAACACGTCTTACATTAACAAATCAAAGTCACTTTAATTCAATGCGATGTACACCTTGTTCCACCGGCTAAATATTCACAACACACAGTAGCACTCGATTCAACTTGGTACAGTCTACGGCGAGCAACCACACATGGCAATTGCCACACAAAAATCTATAGTCTCCACTTGGAGATCCACATGCCGACCGTGCAGAGCGATGCCGCCCGGCCAGCTACACCACTCGCTCCCGACTCGTCACTTCCTGGGCCGCGCACGCGCGCCAAAAGCCCAACTGCCGGGATTTTTACCTACGTCATCAACTTCCCCATGTGTGCTGTTCTAACCGACTTGCCAACGTACAGCGCTCAGCCAATACATTTCTAAAATTTTATTTAAAATCAAAATAATTACACTACACATTAAACAAATATCTTCTTAGGTTTTTATATTAGTATAAACATCCTTTGTACTATTTATTATAATCGTGCAATTTCTCATATCACAGATAAGTGATTTAACTGAATATTTCAAGATAAAATACACAAGATTAATTGAAAATAAAATGAGAAATAGTTAATATATTATTTTTATAAACAAACATTGCCATGCTAGTATTGTAACTGTCTTGTATTCATTGGTAATTTATTACTTTTCATTGTCAATTAAACATATTATGCCAGATGTGACTATATCAGCTAATGTATTGTTTATTTATCAACAGGCTATTTTGTAATGAGGGCCTTAAAGGTTCCTAACTGCATCGTATTCAGCTACAAGCACACAGCAAATCTCAACGTGGAGAATTTCTACCTATGTCCTAACTATAAATGTTGTCACTCAACTGCATACATACATTGCTACCATAATTATTAAGATTAAAATTGTGTAACATTTGGTGCATTGGCATGGTCAATGTTTGCAGTGAACTTCATGCTGTTTAATTATCAAATGCTATTTATTTCTATTGGGCGGTAATCTCACAAGGTGCAATGCCTGATTAAAAAAATCTCGTGTTTATAATACATTTGCCCTATATTCTAGTAATTGTAGTACACATTTTAATGCACGCAAATTATTCTTTTTTACTATGAGATGCAGAGAAAAAGAAATAAAAAAAAGCACATGGAGAGAACCACGGACAGTGGACGCCTATATCATGGGCAGACTCCTGCGACTGTGCTTTGTGTCCCAGACAAACAACTCAGAGGCAGGCGTGACTGGCACAGGAGCATTCTCCTCCTTGTCTCTCCGTGCAACGGCCGCAAGCACCTAGTGCACTTCGAAGTTTCTCATGTGTATGCGCACCTTTAAAGGTATTGGTGATAAACATAGAATTCGAGTCAGCATTTAGCATAGCAACCATCAGGTAGACTACAAAGAAATAGTAAAGAATAGAATAAGAAAAATTTCATGTCAAGAAACAATGATTTTACATTAATTATATCCGTTACTTTCGTATCCTTAGTACGCGACAGTAGTTATCACTGACGTTGTAACTGTACAGGTTGTAGTGTCTATATTTTAATAAAACATTGTTTCAGTTGAAACTTTTATTTCAGTTGATAAAATGAACAGATTGGCCAGGCATTCTTCATTCATCGGAAATCGGAGATAATTATGTCTTGGTTTCATGATTGAAAAACGTTTCTTGTCTTATGTGACTAACAAACAAATGGTCAGGAAGTATTGGGTCATGAGTAATGTACGTGGTAATGGTTCACTGAAGTTCAATTGAACTATAAATTAAAGGATTTCTTGGGCTGTCCATCTAGCAGCATCGTCCATACGCGGAGCAGTTAGAAACAACATTCCTACCATACCTTTTAATCCCTTGCGGTACCTTCTCCTTATCAAACTCACCACAGCAGCTGGAGCATCGTCGGAAGCAAAAGAAATAATTTTGTTTCAACAATTTGGAAAATTTTACTGATTTTATTCATAGCTTGTTCTTTATTCGTAAACCTAGCGTCGTAATCTAATCCACCTGCCATTGTTTTATTTACCCTCCTTCTTCCTCGGCGGTCAATGTTAATGTCCATGTCATTGAATTGTTTAGTACCAAAAGTAACAGATTTTTCTATATCTATAATTATTTCCGTCACAAAAAAGGCATTCAGCATTTATAATTTAACGAGTCCTTTATCGAAAGTCAGTTTTGGAGACTGTAGATACTGTTGGACTAAATTTACTTCTTCCAGTATCGCGTGCCAAAAGTCGAAAAGGTAAAATTACATACAACTGTAAGTAGAGATCTTGCTGCATATGTTGTATCGTTTGCTTTGGATGGATCTTGCATAACTTTCGAAGTGTCAACAATTGTTACCACATTTTCTTCTGTGAGTTTAATTGAACTGTAATGAGCTCTACAGTGAGTATCCGACAATCGTTAAAAACTTTTTTTGTATAGTTTTTCTGCAGCTAACACTCATACACAAGTAGAAGAGGAGAGGAATGAATATAGCGTCTCCACAGTTAAAAAAAGTGAAACTAGAGGGAAAAAATGAGAATGCATGACCTCCCAAATATATAAGAATTTAATTAGCACAGGGACAGCATAAAACATTTGGACTGAGATCGCGAATATTCCGTTGTAATCCTCCATATAATATCACGCACAAAAATATCGAAAAGAAATGAATCGCGGTCCGCCTGATTTGCCTGCTTCCGAAATGACGTTCCCGTTTTGTGGATACTCTAATCGCTTCACGGTGTAATCGTTCGACTATTCGATATTGATCAAAAATTGTTGAAATGTTTATAAAGCTATGGGACCAAACTGCAGTGGTACTCAGTCCCTAGACTTATAAACTACTTAAATTAATACTAAGAACAACAACCACACCCATGGCCGAAGAAGGACTCGAACCGCCGACAGCCTCGTGGTGTGGCCGAGCGTTCTAAGGCACCTTACTACCGAGTGCGCGGTTGCTCGCCGTCGGACGTTCGTGTCCTCCGTCGGGCATGGGTATGTGTGTTGTCGTTACGTTAGTTTAATTAGTTCGTATGCCTAGGGACTGATGACCAAAGAAGATGAGTCCCATAGATATACCAACATTTGAACATTTGGAACCGTCGACCAGGAACAGCCGAACACTCTACAGCAAGTTGCCTTAGAGCGCACGGCCACTTTCGCGCGGCCCAAATAGATCCACTAGAGAAAACTTCTCTTTATGGCAATCATTCCAGATGTGCACCACTACGGCGCGATGGTGCCGTAATGTAATGTGCGCTTAGCTTACGTACTAGTGGCGGTGAAGACAATGTGGCTCTCAATGAAATGATCAATTACAAGGAAGTTTTTGACACAGAAATGACAACTAATGTCTACGGGATGTAAAGACGACTCTAGCCATTATATCCCGATGCGAAGACAATATTAAGTTTCCAGTATTCCGACAAAGTCCTGGTTCGATAAACACCACTGCAGAGTGATAATTTAACAGATAATTCGATTATTACTATCAGCATTGCTGTTACTTCTACATACTTCCGAAGAGATTTTTTGTTCTACCATCCCTAGACACTATTAATACTTTCAACATGATACATTTAAATGTTATATAGCTGAATACGATTTTCCTTTTGAATAATTTCGTTGACACCACCTCTAACATATAGTTGCACAAAATAGCATTACACTGATTGCAAAACTCGAACTTTACAAACAAATTTTATAATTTGCGTGCATACAGTTTACAATAAGACAACCGCGCAACTAAATGTTTCCCAATGACTGAAAAATAGGACTTCATATTTGCGAAAAAATTAAGCATCTGAAAAAAATAGATGTTAGTTCGATTCCAGTTTATAAGTAAAGGAGAAGCATTTGGATAAAAATATGAAACAAGGAAAAATATCGCGACAGTAATGTCTGGAATATGTCATTCATTTTATAAATACAACATTATGATTACAGTGTAAATGCTGGTTTAGTGTATTTAAAAAACAAAATAAATAAATGACTAAATAAAATTAAATAAAAGAAAAGAAAAAAGGGCAGCTCATGAACGAGTTGTCCATTATGCAGATTTGCAGAGACAAGAGGGACGAAACATACTGGAAGAGGCTTCCCTCATGATTTTTATATAGTATCTCGCAGTGCGTAGGTTGTTCGTAGTTTATTTCTCAGTTGTTTCATTTTTAAGACCGCTCTAGGCTATCACAACATTCCAGCGATAATTATTGAAGCGTAGTTATTAAATTGTCAAATATTTCGGCGATTGCGGTCGAGTCTAACTCAGTGAACAAAGAGTACTGTAATAACACCCTAAAGCCTAAGAGATAATCACAATAACTCTTTTAGGGTAGACCCTGTATCCTCCGATACAACTGCTCATCGAATCTTGCTTGAGTATCACGTAAAATCTACGAAACCAGAAAAGGAAGATAATGATTTAATATCCCGTCGACGTCGTGATCAGTTGAGGTGGAGCACAAAATCGAATTGATTTATTAAAGAGGGGATGGAAACTGGTTATGCCCATGGAAAGGAACCATCATGACATTTGACTACAGTGATTTACAGAAATCACGTGAAAAACAGACGGAAAAACAGACATGGAAACTACACACTTTCGTCATAATATCTCTGTGAAATTATAATGCAAATTGTTTAAAACTAAAATTGAAGTAAGAAATTAAAAATCATTTGTAAAACTAATCGTTACGAATTTTAAAAGGATAAAGATGCTTTCATACACATAAAGGTGATGTTGCCACCTCTATTAAACATTGAAATCTCCAATAATGACAAGTCAACATCGAAAGCCACGGCGGAGCGGCCGAGCGTATTGAGGCGCTATGCTACTATACGCGAGGCCGTTCCCCGTCGGGGGTTCGAATCCCGCCTGGGGCATGGATGTTTGTGCCGTCTTTAGTATAAGCTAGTTCATAAGTAGTTTGTAAGTTGAGGGACTGATAACCCCGCAGTTAAGTCTCATAAACTTTACAAACATTTGAACAACATCGAAATTTTAAAATAATACCAATTTCTGACCTGTTTACCGATCCGTTTTTTTGGTAGAAATTACACATGAAAGTAGTAACATTTCGCGGAATCGCATTCATGGGACGTTTGGGTTAAATGTTTGGCTTTCAGTAACACTCATATATGCCTAAACTAGAATGCAAGAACAGGTCGTTCTATGATCTGGTCACGAGGGCAAATCAAAACATCGCAGTAGTAAAGTAAGTAAATAACGTTGCTTCTTGGATTAGCTTATTTTGCTCTGAGAGCAGCATTCTTGTCCCTTTCCTATCATAAACACCGATGTAAGTTTCGGTTCCTTAATTCTCAGTAGCTTCGACGATGGAAACAGAGGCAGAGAGAGATAGGATCAGAAGATGATCAGAGAGAGGAAGAAGGAGGAGGAGGAGATGGAAGACAGATTGGAAGGAAGTATGGGATGGCAGAGATGCGGGAAGGGTACAGAGAAGAGGAGAAGCGGGAAGCGGTAGGAAGAGACCAAGACAGAGAGAGAGAGAGAGAGAGAGAGAGAGAGAGAGAGAGAGAGAGAGAGAGAGAGAGAACAGAGAATTGATAGACAGAAATCACAAAACAATACCTTTTCACGAGGGCAATAGGGTATATGAGTGTTCTCTGGAAATCGTCTTAAATGGGTGATCATGTCATCTTATAACGTACCTTTTTGGCCCACTTTATGTTACGGTAGTGAAGTGGGTCTTTGCGATCGTCTTTTGACAGCTCGAAATATAAATGAAAATAACGGCTTAACCGTTCATCTGACACGAAAATTTAATAACCAAATTTCTAGAGGACAAAATTCTCTACAACTTTGCTCTTTTATGTTTTTTCCATAACTCGCACCGTTACACCGTTCATTTTACGTAATCCAGGCGTTTGGAGATGTCACGTGACATTCCTCACCTAGAGCTCTCTCTGGCATAAGCCATCTTACTTTCTGTATTTTATGATTTTCTTAGTATAACTTACGCGTTGTCATTTCAAAGCAATGGCGCACTGACGAATTAAGAAAAACCCGTCGTTCTTAGAACGATAATTATAATGTAATGTTTAAAAGGCCACGTTAGCAGTTGACGACTGTCATCAATAGTATGAGAATTAAGGAATAGTTTCGTAGTTGTTCGCCACAGTGTAGAGTGCAGCGCATTACGTTGTGGTGCACATGGTCGGTAGTTTGCAACCCGCCGATGCCATTTTTTTCGCCTTGGCTCTGTAAAGGATTTCTGACACCCTTATTAATTCAATACCGCTATGTTCTGCAATATTTATAGAGTTGTGAATATGTAAGACTGCTCCCTCTAAAATGTGCTTTTGTTTTATTTCGTGAACGTGCCGTGAAATACGTAACAACGTATTGAAAATTAGCCTTCTGAAGCAGATGCAAATAAACTGGGAGGACGCTGTAATAATGAATATTCTAAACAAAATGCTGATACTGGTAGTTGCTTATATAAATGGACTCCTAGATTTCTGTTGCAACTACGTTCTTAATTAAACGGAAGGGAACTGTATACATCGCAACAAATTACCTTGCTTCTTGTTTTCCTGAGCAGTTATTCACTATTTATGGAATACATTGAAAGACATTATGTAGAAACAAAGCGTCTACTAAATTGTTTGTCTTTGGTATGGTTGCTATGGACGTATATTGTATTACCTTTTCTGTATTTCAGATATGACTTTGTTCAAGTTACTTTGTTCTGCAGTAGAAGAAAATATATTTTTTTAATTAATTTATATATTTTGTTCTTCCGGTACCTAGATGCTTATCGGTCGTTTATTGATCTTCGTTCTGGTTTGTTCGTTGAGAATTTTGCTCAGGTTTTTATTACAGATGGCGTTGAGCCCTCTTTCTTTATCTCTCTTTTCATTGCTTCTTCGGTTTGATCAGTCCTTTGTGGACGTTCGATTTTGTTTTATTTTGATCTTTTCGCCGTTGAATCAAGTTTTTCGTTACAGAGGTCGTCGAGCCCTTTGACCGAGCACACTGATCTACCACGTCGGCAACCTCTGACCGGGCGCGCTGAGCCACCGCGCGCAGCAAGTTTCGAGCCATCATCTAACATGATTGTGCATCACAAACTAAATGCGCTCGCTACGCTGAACAGGTGCGAGAGTATTTCATAATTCCCGTACCATCGACGGCATGAGTTACCTGTCAACATGGCATTATTAGACATTTGGTTATAATTCATTGTCCTAAGAACGACGTTTTTTTTTTTTTTTTACAATTTTAAGTGGGCCATTGCTTTGAAATGAGAACGCTTGAGGTATAATAAGACATTCATCAAATACACAAAGCCATATGGCGTATGCAAAAGAGAGTTTCAGGCAAGGTTTCGGGTGCGGGATGTCACGCGACTGATTTCCGAACGCCAAATGTACGCTACGTTCCTTCCAGGCTATAGTCATTCGTAACCAGTACAGGCAAAGAACATGAACTTAGAACATATTACCAAAGCAAGACACGTGATGATATTTTAAAGGAAACAGATAATGAAAATGTGGGAGAGGTATTAAAATAATAGTTTAAAGAGGTAAAAGTTCAAAAAAAGAGTACGTTTGTCAATGCTAAACTCAACTAACAAATAATTTGGCCTGTTTGTTAAAATACGCCCAGAAGGAATATTACGTATTGGGTGCATAGATATTATCACGATAGTAGAGTCGTAATCTTATCGTCCATAATTCTTATTATTTATATTTTGATTATTTTTGTACGAAATGTTTGCAAAAAATCATAAAACTATAGGCAAATCTAAAGTGGGCCGTAAAATACGACAGTGTGATATTTCCTCGTTAATTGCTGTATTGTTAAAAAACCGAAATGAAATTCAGATACAATTTCAAAGCCCCTAAAACGCTTCCTTTGTTCTTGTGATGCTTGTAACGTCAACCCACATGATATGATCCTGCTGTTGTAAAATTCACGAATTGTGATATATTCTTTGGGCAATTATGTTTCTGATAATGGTCAACAAATATTGCATAGTAGCGCACTGTACGAATACATCTATAAAAATTGAAAAAAATTGATTTTGCATGTTCATATCAATGAGAAATGCGTAAAATGTGGTTTAACGCTGCAGTGGTCGCGCGACTTCTCATACCGCGGTTATCCGCGTGCAGACTGACTGTCCACATGGCATTAATTTCAGGCACAATAATTCAGAATATGCCGTTTACTGTGTTTCACCTGTAGCTTTTTACGTAAATACCTTTGACAGACCTGTAAATTCCATTTAATTTCAATGAAATACTATGTTTCATAATACGCTACACCTGTTGCGTTTTGTGAAACAAATATTGCATATTTTTATCGTAAATAGGCTGAAATGCACGCACTGGTTATTACAGTTTAAGTTTGAGCAATAGTCACACTCCTCCATTTTTGAAATTTCGGTACAAACGACGCTTCCATGCTCCAAATAGAGATAATAATTTGTTTCACTTGCAACAACTGAGATAATATGAGTAACGCCCTCTCTGTATGTTAAGCCGCAGTAACCACTGTTCTGATTCTGCGTGAAAACTTCAAAAAAGTGTCTTTGTAAAGCTATGGCGGAATTCTTCTGCAGACTTTTCGTACAGATCCATTTCACAAAAGCAAAGAGGAAGAAAACGTAAATAAAAGAAATGTATAAGATGACTCTAAAGAGACTGTGTAACTCATGGAAGAAACTCTGTAATAACAAGAGACGCCTTGAGTATAAACTATAATTTGGGAATAATGGCTTACCAAACGCGCTAATTACATGTTTCGCCGATAGTCACGCGGGACTATCAGTCCGCAAGTGTCGAGCACTCCACCACCGCTGTTCTAATCCACAAGAAAAACAACGGAAAAACGTACTACATATAATTGCAGGAAGGTACTGAATTTATGTAATTTTTCACTGCACCGAGATGAAAGGGAAATAAAAATATACATTTGTGCGGACTGTCAGTCCGCGCACATCTACTGCAGAGTTTCGCTCGTAAATATGCAAATCAGATAGCGGTCATTTGGTGCATTTCATTTTCTGAGGATCACTTGATGTAAGTAAACACTTCATGCAATAATTATTATTTCATTAGCTCACTACCTGTATAAAGTATCGGCTCTGAGTGCAGTGAGTCTATTTCCAACCTAATCTTCGTCTACTGCGTATTTCTACAATACTGTTCTTTGTATAGGTCCTCTATATATTCCCTCCAACTTTTAGCTTTCCATTCTTTGCTTAGTACTGTGTTTCCATCTAAGCTCTTGATACTCATGCTTTTCTCGTCTCCAAACTTTTTTTTTTTTTTTTTTTTTTTTTTTTTTTTTTTTTTTTTTTTTTTTTTTTTTTGCCATTGGCGGTATCTATCTTTTGATCAGTTATATGATATTCTACGGATTTTCATTTGTCCTGTAGTAACTCTTGCTTAGCCAATATGCACTTCCCGTCAACTTCTTGCCTATCCGTTTGTACACTCTTTTACCTACTTCACTTCTTACATTTTTATATTTTCTCCTTTCATACATTAAGTTCAGTATCTCTTACGTTATCCAAGACTTTCTATTAGGATCTGTCGTTTTAACCTTTTTAGTCAGTCCTTGTCTAACGGACCCTCTGCTGAAGCTCTCGAAAACCTCTGGTTCCTTCAGTTTATCCATGTTCCATCTCCTTACTATTCTACTTTTCCCCATATTCTTAAGTTTTAGTCTCCTGTTCTTAATCAATACGTTATGATCAAAATCTGGCCTATATCAGCCCCTGGATGTGGAGTAATGAAAGACGCAGTTTTGGGACGCTACCTGCACGGTACTGGCACCAGGAAGAACCAATCCGGCTGCAATTTATCGTCATGTCATAGATCAGTTGCACATGCGCAATTTTCACGGCTATAGACGTTTACTTTAAAGGAAACAATATCGGGAAACATACTTTCAGAGATCATCTAAGCGTCAAGGTAGCATTTGAGAAGTTGAAGGATGTACTGGTATCTTTTCATGTCTTTATGTTTCCCGACGTTGAGATATAGTTCCTAGTACTGTCTGGGTTGTGTTCTCGGTAAGAGTAGAGACGGGAAAGAACTACCAGTAGCATACGCCTCGAGGAACTGAAACGAGGCTTAGATGAATTGTTCAGCAGCCGAGAACGAAATGTTAGCAGTCATTTGTGCAATTTATTATTTTCGTTGTTATTTGTATGGAAAGAGAGTAGTACTGTATCATGCTTCTTTGTAATTATTATTAGGGCTGAAATATCCTTCAAGTCCATCGTCGAGATGGGCGCTTAAATTAAGTGAACTGAATTATGAGGTGATCAGTAAGCCAGGGAAACGCACGAAAATACAGAAACGTTTCTTTGGCAGGCAGTTGAATTATTAGAGATACTGCGTACGATTAAGGCGGAATGGATAAAAGGACAAGCGAATGATAGTGTTTGTTGTTCAGATACAATCTCAATTTGCCGCGCGGGAGTAACCGAACGGTCTGGAGCGCCACGTTGCGGATCGCGCGGCCTCCCGCGTCGGAGGTTCGAATCCTCCCTCGGCCATGGATGTTTTGTTGTCTTTAGTATAAGTTAATTCATAAGTAGTTTGTAAGTTTAGGGACTGATGACCCCGCAGTTAAATCCCATACGCTTTAAAAACATTTGAACATTTTGAACAATCTCAGTTTTATATGCACGAGGGCATATTATGCAGAACGACGAGGTGTAGTCATGGCATTGTACTTCCTGTAGCGCTAAGATCTGAAGTTTTGAGACAAGTACGTGATCGTATGGTATGAGGTTATGTAGGTAAACGAGATATGTACGTGGTATTTTAGATATTATTGATTTTTTTTCTATTTGTGAAGTGAAGTTATATGAATGGCGTAGTAAAGCTTAACATTATTTAATTGCATTCCTTTGGTTAGACACTAAGCCAATAAAGGACGGGATTCATGGTATTTCCTGTCCTCTTAGGTTGTGTACCACGGATGATGTCCAATACTGCTGCAATTCACAATGAACCTCTAAATACTGAGATTCTATTCTCAAGATAACCTGATGAACTACTTATTAGCAGTTCTTAGAGCGAGTTCGTTCTCTAGATAAAAACTGTAATTCCTCACCTAATGGACAGCTATGTGGTGAAGGTTGTTCAAATTCGTCAAGTCAAAACTGTGGGTAGATTTCGTAATAAAATCATGAAATGCTTAATATTTTTCTATTAGTGAGGAAATGATATTTTCTCTGTAAATACACGTATTCCTTGTTCGACCACGATTAATAAACAACAATCCTGCCTACTAGTAGAATTTTGTCCCCCCTGAGAAAACACTCATACGGTACAATCTTTCGTGATAATCGAGATTACTTGACTGAGGACTGAAAAATCGCAAACGTTGTCTCCACAACCGGTCTTGTTGTTATAGGAATTAACTGGTAGTTTACTGCTTTTATCTCTCGTTTCTGTTGTTGTCTGAATTTTATATTAAGTTTTAAAATTGTTTTACCGGTTGATATTCCACCGTCTTCGTCATTTTTCTATACTTCTTCAGAATTCGCACTAGCGTTATCCACTACCTGTTCTAAGGTTTCGCGCCGTAAAGAATTAATCTAATCATGTGTGTCTGTAGTGCCGTCCGGAATTATAGTCAAATTACTGCTATATTTTGTCAGTATGTCCTCTATGTGTTCATAAACCATTCATCCGATTGCAATGAAACTTTGGTGAACTGTTCACCGTACGCCCACGAAAGTTTCCGACCCAAAAACAAAGAAGCACGACACATAGCTCAGCAGATATGAGGTCACAAATAATGAGAGATCGCCGCGTGAGAATACCCAGATTTATGCGTCAATTATTGCAAAATGGGAGTAGTTAGGGACCTGCAACAAAGTTTGCATGTAATTCTGGACGTTTATGAAGCGTTTTGTAACCCCCCCCCCCACACACACACACACAAAATGATGAAACGAAAAGAAGTCTACCGCTCAAAACAGTTCCCCTGTAGATGCTATAAAACAGTCGCATCAGGCATGACATTGTATCAAATAAACTTAGCATAACAGATTTGCATGTTACTATTTATTTTTGTCTACCAGTCTCCCTTAATTCTCTCGCATCCAAAATTAAGCAATCTGTTTTCTTAATCTTTATCTATATAAAAGAGAAAGGAAACTCTCTCACTGACTGACTAAATCTCGAAAACCACTTCACCTATGAAGCTGAAATTTGGCAGGGATGCAGTTTGTAGGTAGAAAACGTCAGCTAGGAAAGTATTTTGTGACAGGTGCATGGCGGAGCATACTTCTCCTACAGACTCACGAAATCTACTGTTTCATTCCGATATTCACGAAATTTCGCACGCTTGACCTTCAAAACAAGAGGAAGGTCACCGTCTACCTTAAGTTTCATACGGTGCATGGGGGAGGGTACTTTGCAACATAAAAATGGATCCCAAAATACCTTGGTCGTGCCATAACTTGAGAACGGCTCGACCGATTTCACAGATCCTGTTTTTAAGTCTCAGAACAAGGGTTATATGAAATAAAACTGGAATATTTGAGAACAACAAAGAGCGTTTCTCAATGTGACACTACGTTTCTGTCGCATAGAAATCTACAGTTTTGTTCCTATATTGATGAAATTTTGCACACTCTAACATAAAACCAAGATGAATGTCTCTGTCTGCATAAAATTTCGTTCGGTGCATTGTGGAGAGTACTTAACTTACTGAATTTTTCAAAATGCATAAATTTGCTCCAATCTTTATGAATTTTTGCACACATGACTTTAAATCCAAGAGGAAGATCACTGGGTACATAAATGTTTGTATGGTACATGACAGAGGGTTACTTGCAGAAAACTTTTCCGAGAGAGGCAACGTGGAAACGAACAGAGAGGTGGGTGAGAAAGAGGTGGATGCACAGAGATGGGGGAAAGGGATTTGGACTACGAGAGTGTAGGATAAATAAACACCCGGGCAACGCCGTGTTTACAGCTTGTTATCAACAAACGTTAATGAAAACAGTTAATAACCGAATAATAATCCTCGTTAAGAGGACCTTTCAATGTTTTCATGAATAATTTAGAAATGTTACGTATTCCACAAAAAACTAGTAGTCTGAACATTGTGTGATATCTAACAATGCAAACACATACAAATTATCTAAAATCAATTTTCACTGCCCACGAAAATGTCACAAAACACTTCTCTGAATTTAAGCAACAGGAAAAAAAAAAAAAAAAAAAAAAAAAAAAATGCCAGTTGTAAGATACCAGTTTAATTATTTATATTTTGTAATATCTGTCTGATCATATTATGGTTTCTAATACGTTTTTCATGATAATTTTAATAAAAGTATCGCTAAAAAGAAACTGATCTAATTACAAAGTGTGACTAATCAAACGTTTACATGTACTGAAAAACTATTTCTCGGAAATGAACTGACAATATGCATGAATCTGTGAATCTGTGTTCACTTACAGTTATTAGACTTGCTTCACGTATCTTTTACTATTAAAAAAAATACGGATAAAGAAACTCATTAGTATGAGATGGCTTCACACACTGTATAGTTCAACTTGTAGAATAAAGAAATTTTGGCAGTGGTATTAGCCAAAAGCAGAGAATGACAGAAAACACTCTATTTTAAAAGAATACACCCGAACTGAAAATTAGTATCAACAAAATTAACTTGCAGAATTAACTGGCAACTGTTATTGACAGAGTTGTGTGGCTGCAACAGTATTAAAATTTAGATGTCAGTTTGCGCAAGAACAACTGTAGCGTTTCACAATCTGCAAATTAACAAAAACCTGAAATAAAGTATTTGCGGGACGTTAAGAATTTTTTGACAAGCACGATGCACAGTGTACTACCAAATTAACTACATATGCTTTTGAATACAAGTGCGTTCTGCCAATTACAATAATTGTACTATTGATCATAAAATAAATAATGTTGCACGCAATGGCGAGCCAGAATTAAGTTATCCCTACAAAAGTAAGGAAGTTAAACACTTACAATAGCTTTATTGATCTCATAACGTGAGAACAGTGGAAAACATAAAACAATAATTATAAAAAAAGGGTAAGTAAGAACTGATTCAAATGTTCAAATGTTTGTAGAACTTGTGGGACTTAACTACGGGGTCATCAGTCCCTAAGCTTACAAACTACTTATGAACTAGCTAAGATTAAGGACGGCACAAATATCCATGCCCGATGGGGGATTCGAACCCCCGCCGTAGTGGCAGTGCAGACCGTGACTGGAGCGCCTCAGTCCCCTCGGCCACCGCAGCCGGCTATGTAAGAACTGACTCCTAACTCATTTTGTGATAGGAGTTATTTTATATGGCTTCCTGTATCATGAAACCTATACCAATGGATAGTGCAAAACATAAAATAGAGTATGCAAGCTATTGAAAAATTTAAAATTTATTGACGGTAGCAAAAAGTGAATGCCCCCGCTGCGTTAAGCGCACGTACTCCAGGAAGCCATCCGACGGAGAGACCATTCTTCAGAGTGCGGTAAAAATTTACACCAATAAAAGCGTTTCATTTATGTGACGTCAACACAGGAAGAATTCCATATGAAAGACATTGGTAAAACAAACAACATAAAAAACCCAGTCCCCTTCAAAAATCGACCAGCGCCTCATGTCTACTTTCTGGGTGTAATATCACAGCGAAGTTTTCAAAAGAGCTTCAATGACATTAGAAGACGGATCGGATCTTGGGTTTAGACATTTTAGCCGTTATCAGAATTGTTCGCGATGGATACAGATATCTATTGCAGGTGCCGCAAACATATTCCATTTATAAGGAAGTGTATAAGCCATTTCCACTGCACAGCAAATTATACGCTCTTGAAGTATTACTTTTTACTTATTGGTTCAATGCTCCGATGTCAACCATCTCATGTAAACGACTCTCGTGGAACAGACGCTGCTTGTGAAAAATATTTTTTTCCCTACCCTTGTTCCATTCAAGTGCAAAATTTACTTTCCAAGAGATTTTCTCATCCTACCATGAATCTGGAAATATTTTGCAGTTCCAGTGTCAGTTGAAGACTACGTAAATCAGCGAGTCATAAAGTGATAGTGCTAAAGATACCACAACAGCTTTAAAATTAAGAGGTTTGAAGAAAGTCTAAACTTCAGGGAGGAGAAAAAGCATATAATTAAGAGGGTGTAGGGTCAAGGAAAAAGTGTTGATTTTATTGGTACTAATGCCGATACTGTCTTCATATAGGCCGGCCGCGGTGGCCGAGGGGACTGAGGCGCTTCAGTCGCGGTCTGAACGGCCACTACGGTCGGGGGTTCGAATCCCCCCTCGGGCATGGATATTTGTGCCGTCCTTAGTTGTAGGTAGTTCATAAGTAGTTTGTAAGTTTAGGGACTGATGACCCCATAGTTAAGTCCCTTAAGCTTAACAAACATTTGAACATTTTCTTCATATAGTTCCTAGCTTTTCGCTGTAAGAGTTCTGTGATTTGTCAGTGATGTTACTACTTATGAACTACCTAATCCTAAGGACGGCACAAATATCCATGCCCGAGGGGGGATTCGAACCCCCGACCGTAGTGGCCGTGCAGACCGCGACTGAAGCGCCTCAGTCCCCTCGGCCACCGCGGCCGGCGAGAAGCAAATCATTATACCAATATCTTCGAAAGATGGTAGATAAGCTACTAAATGGAAAATTCGCTTGTTTAGTGTATTTGTGGTAGCTTTAGTTACGGAGTATTTGGACAGAAGAGGCAAAGTGAAAAGTGTGATTTTAGTAACAGTCATTATCGATGCAAGACTAAGGAGCCTCTAAAGCAAAGAGAAGTACTCCTGAGGAATTACCAGAGCTGTAAGTGAGGAGTCACGTGAGAGATATGCAAATGGTGGACTGTACGGAACATGTTGATAGGATCGTCGCCTCTCGGGTTTTTCTGCATGTCTGATGAGTGTGCCGCCTGCCGCCTGCCGCAGGAATGTGGCGACCGCCGACCGCCGCGTGAAAATTAGGACCGCTACAGCTAACAAAGCATTCGTAGTAGCAATTAGCAGCAAGAATGTGACCGTAATTAGCAACGTCAAGCTGCCTAAACTTACATTTTGCAGGTTTTCACATTCATGTCGGCAAACGAGTCGCTTGTCTCCAAGTCTGATTTACTTATTCTGTTATCACTAAAATAGCCAGTGATTTACAATTCCAAACATCTGGCGAGGTTAATAGTTTGAAACACGTCCATATAGCGTGTTCCATTTATTTTATTCCCAGTAAATAAATGCTGATGGGCTATAGACGATGGAATAATTGTGTTGTGTTTAATAATTTTAAATGCCTATGTTTTGTGTATGAGACCCATATGTTATGGCATATGCTTTGATATGTTCCCACTGACCCCGCTTGCGCAGAATAAATGGTACTAGTGTACAAAACAGTTTAACCCTCCTAATACCGCGGGATCTATAATGACCCCAGGCCGTAATTTTCTGTAAAATATACCTTATTTCCTGTTCGTAAAAATTATGAAAAATTCGGAATTTTCCTGAATTAAGTAATGGGTTCGTACAGGGCCGGCGCAAGCCCAGGTGCCGGATAAATTCCCGCCCCCCCCCCCAACCACCGTTTTTTAATTTTTTAAAAAATTTATTTATTTATTTTTACTCTTCAGATCAACCTAGGTTTCGGCTACTGAGTGGTCAGTTACGAAGCTTTTAATATGTGTTTCCATCTAAACCGTCATGTTGAGTGTTATGTTCAGCATGACAGTATATATGTAAACATAACTCATAGCATTGAGAATAGCCACACAATGCCCAAAATCTTTGTAGATCTGGAAAATAAAAACAAAAATTGCGACTGATTGGTGACATTCTCTACAGATTTGAACAAAACAGTCGTTGGGTACCAGCTCAAAAATGGAGTCAAACCTGATTGAAGAAATCTAGCTAATTTTAATAAGCCTTGTGAATTTACAAAATGTTCAAATGTGTGTGAAATCTTATGGGGCTTCACTGATAAGGTCATCAGTCCCTAAACTTACACACTACTCAACGTAAATTATCCTAAGGGCAACACACACACACACACACACACACACACACACACACACACATGCCCGAGGGAGGACTCGAACCTCCGCCGGGACCAGCCGCACAGTCCATGACTGCGGCGCCTTAGACCGCTCGCCTATCCCGCGCGGCATGAAATTACAGTTAACGTAAATAAACATTTTTCGGTGGTTGTGAACAGATAATGTATTCAACAGAAAACGGCATATAGTAAATAAATGTTGGCAAAGTGATACTGTGTGAGTGTCACTGTCAAACAAGCGCCGGTCAGAGTTTAATTGCTGTTCATGCAGACGGAGACAGGTGTTTCATGGCTCAAAAACCAAAAGGTCCGACTATCACTCAGAGACGGATAGCAAAAATTTTGAATATTACGTTGAAACCCAACTTATGCCAGGTTTAGTACCAATGCATTTATCCCTTGTAATTACTCGCAGCGTATTTACCCATTCAGAATACTGCTAGCCATTATAGGTGTTGGACATCTTTGACTGTAGTTATGTTCAACGATTATTTTTCCATAATGCTGGCAGAATAAAACACTCGGAAACTGCCATTGAAGGGCTTAGCAAAATTGCTTCACGCTTAACACGTAATCGCAGTATAGAATTTCCAAATTAGACTTCGTCTTCAGCAAAATTAGTTGTGAGTAAACGCACGGCGCATAACAGGCTGTCAGCGCTCCACTCCTAAGAATACTGGTGTGTACGCCAGACTGCTTCCCCCTCTCTGCGGCGCTGCCACAGTGGCAAGGAAGGAATTAGTTCTAGTCCTCCTCCCTCCCCTTGCTAAACAGGGGCAGTCGAGGCGCCATGCAACAGTTCACGAAGCCGATCCCTCCGAGGTTTGCTTTCGAATCCCCTCTTGTTCATGAATGTCAAGTTTGTCCTAAAACAAATAGAAAAAAGGGGGGAGGGGTGGCAGATTTGCCGCCCCCCGGAAAGTGCCGCCCCTTGCGGTCGCACGTTTCGCACGTGCCTTGCGCCGGCCCTGGGTTCGTAATATATTAATATAACTTTTTGAAAATATTTAGTTTTGCAGAAAATCAAGAGAGGCCCACTGAATATTATTGGGGTCAAATTCGACCCCATTTCTCTCTTGCGGTATTATTACCCAATAATGTTGAATTGAATCCATACCTGTTGCTGTATTTCCTTTGTTTTATTCCTGTAAATATTGTTGTAACGTGTGATTGTTGCCAAAACTTTATAAGCCGACAGTTTTTTGTTTCATACAAGTGGAGACTACTATTGTGTGTGTTGCATTTAGTGGAAAATGTCTCGTCACCTTTACGAAGACGAAGTGCTCGAAATGTTACTGCAGGATAATCCTCTATCTGGAGAATCAAATAGTGATATCAGCGATATAGTTTCTGATGTCTCATGCAGCGATGGAGAAATTGAAGTCTTAGAAGAGAATATTCCTCTATCAGACGGAAGTTCAGAAGAAGATTTGGACAGCGCAGTTGTCCAGCCTGAACAGAGAGTAACACATACTTCAGACTGTTATATGTAAGTACAAATTGTATTTTTGTAAATGTGCGTTAGGGTCTAGCGCCAAGATATACGCTTTGTATCTTTTATTTTGTGTAGGTCTAAAACCAAAGAAGAATTGTGGCACAAACACGAGTTCAGAAGAGCTTGTGGAAGAGAAGAGAGATGGAACATAATGCGAGTAAAGCCAGGTCCATCAAAATTCGCTGTGAAAAATGTAGACTCCATAGGCTCATCTTTTCAGTCTTTTCTTAGGAGAAACATTGTTGCTGTAATTCTAAAGTGGACTAAGAAAGAGCCGGCCGCGGTGGCCGATGGAACTGAGGCGCTTCAGTCACGGTCTGCAAGGCCACTACGGTCGGGGCGTCGAACGCCCCTCGGGCATGGATATTTGTGCCGTCCTTAGTCTTAGTTAGTTCATAAGTACTTCGTAAGTTTAGTGAAGTCCCATAAGCTATACAAACATTTGAACTAAGAAAGAGGGTAGTCTTGTTTACGGTAGTAAATAGAAACAAGTAGATGCCATTGCACTGAAGTGCTTTATCGGTGTCTTGATCCTATCAGGTGCTTACAAGGCCCATAATGAAGCGGTTACACATCTGTGGAACAAAGAGGATGGTAGACCCATTTTCAGTGAAGCTATGGCTAGAAATCGCTTTACGCAAATTTAAAGGTGCATCCGATTTGATGACGCAGATGTGAGACGTCACAACCGTGCTCCTGACAAGCTGGCTCCCATTAGACAAACATTTGAAATGTGGGTACACACATTTCAAGACGCAATGTTCCTCACAGCAACGTAACAGTTGATGAACAATTTGTGGCGTTTCGTGGTAGATGTCCATTTCGGCAATATAGTCCTTCAACCACTCCCATGAACCACAGACATTGCCGAGGTGGGGGGGCTTGAGTGCCTCAACGATACAGATAGCCGTACCGTAGGTGCAACCACAGCGGAGGGGTATCTGTGGAGAGGCCAGATAAACGTGTGGTTCCTGAAGAGGGGCAGCAGTCTTTTCAGTAGTTACAGGGGCAACAGTCTGGATGATTGACTGAGCTGGCCTTGTAACATCAGCTAATGTGGCTTTGCCACACAGTTACTGCGAACGGCTGAAAGCAAGGGGAAACTACGGCCGTTATTTTTCCCGAGGACATGCAGCTCTACTGTATGAACATATGATGATGGCATCCTCCCGGGTAAAATATTCCGGAGGTAAAATAGTCCCCCATTCGGATCTCCGGGCGGGGACTACTCAGGAGGATGTGATCATCAGGAAAGACAATACTGGCATTCTACGGGTCGGAGAGTGGAATGTTAATCCCTTAATCGAGTAGGAAAATTAGAAAATTTAAAAAGGGAAATGGATAGGTTGAAGTTAGATATAGTGGGGATTTGTGAAGTTCGGTGGCAGGATGAACAGGATTTCTGGTCAGGCGAGTACAGGATTATAAATACAAAATCAATTGGGGGTATCACAGGAGTAGGATTGATAATGAATAAGAAAATAGGAATGCGGGTACACTACTATGACCCGCACAGTGATCGCATTATCAGTCAAGATAGATACGAAGCCAACACCGACAACAGTAGTACAGGTTTATATGCCAACTAGCTCTGCCGATGATGAGGAAATCGAAGAAATATATGAGGAGCTAAAGGAAACAGTTAAGGGAGAGGAAAACTTATTTGTTATGGGTGACTGGAATTCGGTAGTAGGACAAGGAAGGGAAGGGAAGATAGTAGGTGAATATGGTCTGGGCAAAAGGAATGAAAGAGGAAGCCGCCTGGTATAATTTTGCACAGAACATAATTTAGTTATAACAAACACCTGGTTCAAGAATCACAAAAGAAGGTTGTGTACGTGGAAGAGACCAGGAGACACCGGAAGATATCAGATAGATTTTATAATGGTAAGACATAGATTTCGGAACCAGGTTTTACTGTATAAGACAGTTATGGTTATGAACTGTAGGCTGAAACTGAAGAAACTACAAAAAGGTAGGAAAATAAGGAGATGGGACCTGGATAAATTGAAGGAACCTGAAGTTCTTAAGAATTTCAGAGGGAGCTTTAGGCAACAATTGACAGAAACAGGGGAAAATAAAACAGTGGAGGAGGAATGGGTAAAATTGAGAGATGAAATAGTGAAGGTAGCAGAGGACAAATTAGGTAGGAAGGAAAGACCTATAAAAAATCCTTGGATATCACAGGAGATACTAAATTTAATCGATGAAAGGAGAAAATATAAAAATGCAGTAAATGAAACAGACAAAATGGAGTACAGACGACTAAGAAATGAGATTGACAGGAAGTGCAAAATGGCTAAGCAGGAGTGGTTAGAAGGCAAATGCAAGGATGTAGAAGAATGTATAAATAGGGGAAAAATAGTTACAGCCTACAGGAAAATCAAGGATACTGATGGAAAACCAGTTCTCAGCAACGAAGGGAAAGCTGAAAGGTGGAAAAGGTATATAGAGGGGCTCTACAATGGAAATGAACTTCGAGACAATATTGTAGGAAGGGAAGAGGATGTAGATGAAGATGAAATAGGAGATACTATACTGAGAGAAGAATTTGACAGAGCTCTGAAAGACCTAAGTCGAAACAAGGCCCCTGGAGTAGATGATATTCCCTCAGAGCTACTGAAGTCTCTGGGAGAACCAGCCATGACAAACCTGTTTCACCTGGTGTTTAAGATGTATGAGACAGGCGAAGTACCCTCAGACTTTAAGAAAAATGTTATAATCCCCATTCCAAAGAAAGAAGGTGCAGACAGGTGTGAAAACTACAGAACCATCAGTTTAATATGTCATTGTTGCAAAATATTAACACGAATTATATACAGAAGGATGGAAATGCTGGTAGAATCTGACCTCGGGGAAGATCAGTTTGGGTTCAGGAGACATGTAGGAACTCGGGAGGCAATACTCACTTTACGGCTTATCCTAGAAGATAGATTAAGAAAAGGCAAACCTACATTTCTGGCTTTTGTAGATTTGGAGAAGACTTTTGACAATGTTGATTGGAATAAACTATTTCAAGTTCTGAAGCAAGCAGGAATAAAATATAGTGAGCGTAAGGTTATTTACAACTTGTACAAAAACCAGACAACGGTTTTCAGAGTTAAAGGGCATGAAAGGGATGCAGTGGTTGGAAAGGGAGTAAGACAGGGTTGTAGTCTTTCTCCATTGTTATTCAATTTGTACATTGAGCAAGCTATAAAGGAAATCAAGGAGAAATTTGGAGAAGGAATTAAAGTTCAGGGTGAAGAATTAAAAACATTGCGTTTTGACGACGACATAGTAATTCTGTCAGATACAGCAAAGGACCTGGAAGAGCAATTGAACGGAATGGACAGTGTGCTGAAAGGTGCATATAAGATGAACATTACCAAGAGAAAAACTAGGGTAATGGAGTGCAGTGTAAGAACATCAGGTGATGCTGAAGGAATTAGATTGGGAAACAAAGCAATAATGGAGGTAGATGAGTTTTGTTACTTGGGCAGTAAAATAACAAATGATGGTCGCAGTACAGAGGATATAAAATGCAGAATGGCAATGGGTAGAAAAGCGTTCTTGAAAAAGAGAAATTTGTTAACATCGAATATTGATTTAAGCCTAAGGAAGTCCTTTCTGAAGGCGTTTGTATGGAGTGTTGCCTTGTATGGGAGTGAGACATGGACGATAAACAGTGCGGACAGGAAGAGGATTGAGGATTTTGAAATATGGTGCTACAGAAGAATGCTGAAGAATAGGTGGGTGGATTGCGTAACTAATGAGGAGGTACAGAACAGAATTGGGGAGAAAAGAAATTTCTGGCATACCTTGACTAAAAGAAGGGATAGATTGGTAGGACACGTTCTTAGACATCAAGGAATGGTGAATTTAGCGTTGGAGGGAAGTGTGTGGGGTAAAAAGCGCAGAGGAAGACCAAGAGATGGATACAGTAAGCAGATTCAGACAGATGTAGGTTGCCGTTCTTATGTGGAGATGAAGAGGCTTGCTCAGGATAGGGTATTGTGGAGAGCTACATCAAACCAGACTCCGGACTGAAGACCACAACAACAACAACAGTCCTTCAAAGCCAGGAAAATACGGGTTGAAATTATGGGCTGAATGTGGTAGAGCAACGTCTTACGTTCTCAATCTCCAACTTTACACTGGTCGACAAGAAAATCAATCTCGTGAAGTTGGTCAAGGTAAGAGAGTTGCTTTAGATATGGTGAAAGGCTTAGAAAACAGTGGCAGAAATGTAAAAACTGACAATTTTTTGTCTAGCCTTAGTTTGGCGAAAGAACTTCTGAAAATGAATCTCACACTCTTAGGAACAATTAGAAAAAATAAAGAACTACCGCAAATTTTCAATCAGACCAAAGGTCGAGTCAAATACTCATCTATTTTTGGATTCCAATAGCATGCTTCAATTGTTTCTTATTGTCCGAAAAAGGGAAAAGTTGTAACTTTGCTCAGAACAATGCAATCGAGGAAGGAAATGAAATATCGTGAAGAATGCAAGCAAGTATTTCCAGATTCTGGATTATAATAAAACAAAATCAGGAGTAGATGCCATGGACAAGCTGTTAGAATGTACACTGCAAAGAGGATGAGCACTAGGTATTATTTTACAACATGATTGATATCAGTCCACTGCATGCATTCATCATATTGCCGCGAGAGAAGTCGAATACCGACTGCCGGTGTGGCGCAGGGGATATCTTCACAGCCTGCGGTGCAGAAGGTCGCCGGTTCAATCCTGCCCACAGGCAACAAATTTGTTTCTTTGTAATTAACAATTCCAGAAGGTTCTACATCTTTCTTCTGTTCACTTGTAAATTCTACTTGTTTTTAATGTTAACTGTTTTTCTAATTCTGTCTGTGTATAAATAGCAGAGCACTCTGCCTGAGAGGCAGTCAGTGCTGCGTGTATGTTGAGTTCGTAATAAACGTGCTTTCTGTATAATCGCTGTGTTTAGTTGCCTGCGAAGTCAAGCCTGTTTCCATTTCAACGCGTCAATATGGCTACATCTTACACCAGACGGGGCAGAAAGGACCAACTACAAGAGACGGGCATTTCTCATAGAATTAGGAAAGCAGCTCGTCGGAAGAAAGCCAGATAAAATTATTTCTCCAGTACTTCCATCAACAGCACAGACAAAAAGAAAAAAAAAAAGAGGGAGAGGGAGAGGAAGATGTCTGTTTTGTGATAGATCTGAGGATAGAAAATTCACCGATAAATGTTCAAAATGTGGATGTTCTGTATGTCAAAACTACTCTGCAATTTATTGCTGTTGTAATGGGTCATAAATGTCAATTCGAAATTTAATCAAAAATGTTTGTAGTTTCATGAGAATCGTTTGTAATTTTATGGAAATAAATAATTTTAAAAGAAGCATTTTAATTTTATGTAATGTCACTGACATGTTTTAGATTGTGGTAAAAATAGAGAATGTGATTTTTATACTATTATTAAAACTATCTATAATAAATTCCGTTGGGTTCACTAAAGACCCCAATGGCACTCAGTGTAACAAAAAATACTCGGTATTAGAAGGGTTAAAAAAGCGTTAGTCGCGCCTCGCTGCTCTTATCGTCTGCTGGTTCAAACAGCATGGCTGCAGTCGCCTCTGGTGGTGGTGGTAAAGTAGAGCCAACTGCCGGCCAGCGGCAAATGTTTAGCAAAGATACCTAGCGAAGATTCCCATTTACTCCACTTGTCTGGTGTACACGTTACGTTTGCCTAGCTGAGTTGGGTAAGCCCTTTGGAGAGGTTCCCCCTTCACTTTAGGTAGCTAGAGGGTAGCAACCACGAGGACGACCGGCCTTTGCTGGGGGAAGTTTGCTTTTTGGTGTTGGCTCTGTTCTGAGCACGTGGCTAAACTTTGTTCGGATTAGATTGTAGTTTGAAAATGCTCTATCCCGTCTCTATTTCTCGCTATAACATGACCGCAATACATAGTAGTGAGATTTTATTTAATTTTGTTCTAGATTGCTAATTTCGTGATTTTTTTGCGGAAGTTTGATTTCGCGGCCTCACTAATGTTCGTTAACAGAATCCTTGTACTCTCTGATTGTAGAGCCCTTCCTTCCTACGTTTAAATGTTTCTCATGTTCATTTATTCGGTAAATTTGATGTTTTTCGAGAACTTTTCGATACTTCCGGTGTCTGCCCTTTGTCCATAGAACACGTGGACGGTATGTGATAAATCCCTCAGTTTACTGCATCACCCTAGGCGCACGAGTTGTTAACTATAACCTTGAATGAAACTTTCACTCTGCAACGGAGTGTGCGCTGATATGAAACTTCCTGGCAGATTAAAATTGTGTGCCGGAACCGGGACACGAACGTGATACCTTTGCCGTTCGCGGGCAAGCGCTCTACCGACTGAGCTATCCCGACACGACTCACGATGCCGCCTCACAACCTTACTTCCACCAGTACCTCGCCTTCTACTTTTCAAACTTCACAGAAGTTCTCCTGCGAAACTTGCAAGACTAGCACTCCTGGAAGAAAGAATATGGTGGAGACATGGCTTAGCCACAGCCTAAGGGATGTTTCCAGAATGAAACTTTCACTCTGCAGCGGAGTGTGCGCTGATATGAAACTTCCTGGCAGATTAAAATTGTGTGCCGGAACCAGGAAAGGCAAAGGTCCCAGGTTCGTGTCCCGGTTCCGGCACACAATTTTAATCTGTCAGGAAGTTTCAACTATAACCTTACTTAGATGTTACGATCTCTAGTACGTGTAACGTGGTAATTTTTCCTGAAGTTTGGGTACTTGTAACTTCCGTACTCGCTGATGCTTGTATATTTCCTATTGTTTTCATCATCTCGTTTGGATAATGTATTGTGTAAAATGGTATCTTTATTGTGAAGTTACAAACTTGATTTGAGCCATTTGTCTACGAAAGGAAATTGCCTAAATAGCATCCGAAGAGGGCATTGTTAATAATATACCTAGAGTTATTGCCTTTCCTCCTTTTGAGCGCCAGCTGATGTTTAGTGTAACTCGTCGAGTTGAAACGGCCATTCATGTAAAGGTCTAAGCCTTCTCTCTGTTGCGCAACGTGCCGGTACACTGTAAGTAGAGTCTTGTTTATTGCAAATGATCATTTGTGTTATGTGGCGAGGTTTCATTCTAAATTGCACAGGGTGCTCTGGCCAGTGTTTAAGAGGTACGGTTCAATTACGCTGTTGGTGTTTGCTTGCATAATTACCTAAGCTAAACTTGTTGGCGCCACTGTTAATAGAGTCTAAGCTTTCTCTCTTTGCGTAACGTGCTCTGCCTAGTATTTTAAAAGGCGCTATTTAATTACCCTGCTCATTGTGAAACTTCCAGAACTGAATTTTTAAATTGTCCAAACAGAATCATAACAGGCGCACTATTTTAATGTGCTCAGAATTACCGTTTGCATCTTTCGGGCCAGCAGATTGTAACTGTAGTCTTAGTTATTGCAAATGGTTATTTATATTATGTGGTGCGGTTTCACTCTAAATTGCACAGTGTGCTCTGGCCAATGTTTAGAAACATGGTTCAGTTACACTGCTGGTGTTTGTAAACTTGCCTAAGCAAAGCCTGTCGCGCCACTGTTAATTATATCTAGTGCTACTGCCGTTGTTATTCCTTGCTCTATATTTCTTTTAAAAGTGGTATCCTTGTTATAATTTTTTTTCTAATCTTACCTGTTATTTTGTAAAGGCAAAGGATTGCTCCCTTCTTCCTTTAAATTTAGAAGGTCTCCTTATTGTATTGTGTTGAGCATCTGTATGTTTATCTATTCATGCTAGCTGTTATCTGATGTTAAGCGTGATGTTAAATTCAGCCCTTACTAATAAATTACATTGTCTTGGTATTTTTATGAAAATTTCCATCAGTGATACCCTCCTGTGCCCAGTACCCGTGTCCTTTTCTTAAAGAGATTAAAATACCAGTTTTCAGCTAGCCAAGTGCGCAACCCCCAACCTGGAGGACCCGTCCAGTTATTATTTTACGGTGAGTATTTTATTTCCCCGCTACCCTCCGAAACTGCTGTCGCCAGAGCTATACCCAATACCAATGTTGACGGGCCCGATGGAAGTAACTGGCAAATCCCCACACGGGCAACTATTTTCTATCCACATAAACTATATGACGTACAGGGTTACTTGCGGTCTGGCACTGTTTTTATGCTGGTGGTACTGCGGTACTAGGGAGACGAGTGTCGGCGGGAGGATGCAGCGTGCTTTGGACGGGGTTTCTGGTTGGAGCGACTAGTGGGCAACGGGTTTAGGTGTGAAGAGGTGTCGGTTAGTGCGGGTGAATTAAGGGGTTTCTCTTGTAATGTATGGTACAAAGTTGGTGGTGCGCTGCTTGATACAGTCTTACCTAGTGGGTAGTAAAATTGTGAGGCGAAATTCTGTAAGCATTAGCGGACTGGGAAGGAGGGCGGATGGTTTACTTTGGTATATACGAAGAATTTTCGTGGGTTGTGGATCATCTGTAAATTAAGTTGAATATAAAATATTATGCGACCGTATTGTGAGTGCGGTAATCCTTGAGTGTTTTGAGATACCCAAGAAGGCGAATTAATGGAAGTAGTAGAAGCAAATCAAAGCAAGTTGCAAGATTTGTTAGTGATACTGTCAGTCAACACGCAAATATTGAAGAGATACTTTGGAAATTTAAAAGGGAATCCCTGGCGGGAAGACGAAATTCTATCCAGTAAACTTACGAGGCGTGTGACGCTGAGTATAGGACGATTCAACGTCCACCATCTTGCATTTCACGTATGGACCACAAATGTAAAATGAGAGAGATTTTGTCGATTTTTCCCTCTGTTTTGCAGCGGAACAGGAAAGGCAATGAGTAAAAGTGGTACAAAGTCCCGCCGCAACGCGAGATACGGTGCCCTGCGAATTATGTCTGTAGATGTGGATATAAAAGTAGAATATTATTACAGGGTTGTAGGACGTTTTGTAGAGGTGCTAAGGAACCCCTCTCTCGAAATAGCAAGTTTGAATGTACAATACAGTTGACGTTAGGATTACTTTTAAATTTCTCGCTTCACGGTACAGCCGTAACCATAATTGTGACGAGTACGCTCCACCGGAGCCCATAGAGAGGACGGTGTTCTTGTTACATCTTATTCACCTTCATGTGGAATTTTACTTTGCTAATCACATTTTAGTGCCTGACAGAGGGTTTATGGAACCGTTTTCATAATATTTCTCTACGGTTTCCATTCTGTAATAGCGAGAAGGAACCTATAAATATTTCCTTTTTAGATATATTTTCTCTTATATTATTAACATGATCGTTTCTACCTAAGTAGATGGGAGGTAACAAAATATGTTCTCATTCGGAGGAGAAAGTCTGTGAAAGAAATTTTGCAGGTAGACGTCTCCGGAAGTAATAACGCCTTTGTTTCAATGATTTCCACCCAAGTCGTACAAAATTCTGTGACACTCTTTCCCGTGAATAGCGATATTACAAAAGATCTGCCCCTCCGTGAACTTTCTATATATCCTCCGTCAGGCCCAATTAGTGTGGATCCTACAAAGCGCTGCAACACTCCAAAGCATCGGCGCGGGATTGGATCATGTCAGGAACTGTGCCGACTCTCCCGCTGGACGTTCGAGTCCTCACTGGTGATTGCATGTGCGTATTGTCCTTAGGATAGGGTTAAGATATTTCCAGCAGATTGTCAGTCTAGTGACCGATGACCACAGTGGTTCGGTCCCATTGGTTTACAGGCATTTGAATACTCCAAAATAGTTCGGATAAGTGTAGTGTAGGCAGTTTCTTTAGTAGGAATATTGCGCCATCTAATTCGTTGTGATGTCTTCTGCATCACGAAAGACATCCTCTTCGCACTCGACATTTCTGTGTGTCCACAGCTTAGTTGTGAATGAATCAGCATCCCAATGCGGGTGTTTGTAGGCAGACAAAAATCATATGTTTTGTAATTATTACCACAGGGAAAGACGACGGCGCCCTATTCTTATATCGTGTTCGTTTCGTGAAGCGACAGATGTGTGACTAATTCGATCTTAAACACAATTTATAACCCAGCGTTATCTATACGGAAATGCATTCCTTCTGTGACTTTACCGAAGTAATGTGCGTAGAGATGCGCAAATGTGTAAGTAATGGTATTGTTTGGAAAGATGAATGACTGGTTGGTTGGCAGTGGATCACGGCGAGCAGTTGGAGCATCTGGCAGACAGCCCAGGTAGAGAGGTTGCGGTTTAAGCCAAGCGGCCGGTTGGGGTTTTGTGCAAATAGGCAGAAATCTGGAAAAGCCCATGCTTTGCGCTCAAAACTAATGGGGCTGATAGCCAGGCTTTTCTTAAGGATATGTCTGGAGGACATCTGTGAGTTCCTCACTCCAATAATTTAGAATACAATAAAATAAAATAATCTATAAAATTATTTATCGTCAACATTGAAGACATCTATGATGTAATTATTACAGACATTTCATGATTCCAAAAATAATTTCAATATCTCTGAAATTATAAATGTTTATGACTACTATATCTAAATATAGAAAAACAAGCTTAAAATAATCAACTTTAGAATGCGTTATGCAATTTCAACAAACTTTGGTTTAGATGATAGCTTTTTGTCTCAAGCTAACATCTTGAAAGCATCACACTTCTATACATTTATTTAATGACCAATTTCAACTGATATCAACTTATAATGGAAATGTAAACAGAACGTCATAGTCTCCACAGTAACGCTTCAAATAACAGTATGATCTACCTCTATTATATTTAATTTAGTGTGTCGATTTCTTGCACAGTTTACCAGTAATTTATGTAAATAAAATGTGGCATGAGCGGTCAAGCTCATGAAAGCTGGTTTGTCTATTTGTATATTTCAGACTTTATGTAAAACTAATTAATACTCCTCTGTGGCTGAACATTAATATTTTGTATATTTAAATAATGTTATATTAATAAGGAAATGGTTTCATGTGGTTAGTTTTCAGTCATGGTAAGATGTATACTATTTTGGAGGGGATGACAATCGGCTAATGAGGAAGTGGTCGAGGGACAGAACAGGTGGGGAGTGTGTTGGAGAGAGAGGAAGTGAGCGAATGTGTGCGCGGAAAAGTGGACTCCATGTCTAATCTTGGCAGAAGAAGAACCCTCCTGGATGATAGGACTGATTCGATCTGGGAGAACGTTAAGATTTGCGCAACCAACGGTCGCTTCTCGGTACTCTAAATTTTGCGATAACAAGTGAACGCCTGTGCACCTGATACGTGTTTATATTTTTACACAAGAACATATGAGTGTAGAAATAGTGTTCTGGAAACTTATACTATTTTGAACTGTTGACAATTTCATGTTAAGTGTCTGGGAAATATATTTCTGTGTTTGTTAAAATTATGATTACTTAGTTGGGGGAAAGTGCTACCAGTTTCTTATCGCAGAAAATGTAACTATTTAACCATTTTATTAAATTTCTGATTAATAATAATTTATATTACCATGTCCAGTAAGGAAGCGATTTGGGTGAATAAACGTTATTCAACTAAATCTCACACTTTGCGTATATCATTTGCAAACCTTAGAATAAAACACTTTTTATTAAGGACCACAGGTAAAAGATTATATGTGCAACTAAGGTAGTTTCTGTGGCATGAAAGACATGTACGCAACGACCGTAAGGTGACATCGAAGCAAACTTCTAAATCAGAAATGTTGATAGCCCAATACGTAAAATCACACCTACTTTCAACGTAGCTGTGATAAATACGGCGAAGGAAATTGTGTAAAGACGCAGTTCTCAAAATTCTGTGTATGAAGACTCTTCCATAACTTTTGAAAACTGCAGTATTGAACGTAACACCTTGTGACTGGGTATAGGTGAAGACTATACTGAATGAAAAGGTCTAGAGGTAGACGGCACCTAGTTGATATTAACAAAGGTAACGCTGTTGACTGTGGTCAAAAACCGTGTCCAAATACAATTCGCGACTTAAGTGCTCTATCATGTGCTACAGGATTAGATTACTTCAGCACTTTAATAAAAGAAATGAAAAAGTTTGCCTACGTCATCTAATGCGAACTGATAAACAACATTCTATCAAACCAAATTATTTCACTCGCCTAGTGTGTTATGTTTGTGTCGCGCTTGCAGTGTACCCATTTGCGATTTTGGTGAACATGCGTAACTGACATAAATTAATTAGTGTTGATTGCGGGCTCAAGTTCTATGCACACAGTGGGGCGCATTTCGACTACACACGGGTCACAGGGTCAGGAGAAGGTCATTCCTCCGAGAGAGAAGGACGGCTGCACCGGAAAAGGCTTCCTCTCCACAGCGAGTGTGAGTGCACTGCTGGCCCCTGAGTCTCAGCCAGACTTCATTAGCCAATGAAGGAAACGTGTCGCGTGCTCTCAGCATCTGGTGCATCTCACTAACTGCCGAGGCACGGCGCCCTGAGGAGTGCATTACAAACAGCAGCAGGCACAGCATTTGAAGGCAGATGTCTGACGGACGCGATGGGTTGGTGTTGACAAACGAGTAACAGCGATTGAGAACCACATACTTAGATCCATTTGCATGAGAACACCAAGATTTTATGTGGAAATGTCACCGAAGAAGAATCCTGCAAACAGCTCTACTTTTTATATAACTAGTTTCGACCCCTGGCTTTTCTAGAAACTGCTGCGGAGATATGTGTAACTTTAAAATTATCATCACATAAAAAAATAAAAATAAGATAATATGTAATCTAAATTTTTCTGTATTAAACACAAGGTGTACTCGTTTTACCTACTTGAGGAATAGTTTCAATTTATGCACTAAAACAACTCTCTCAGATCCATTAGCGTGTGACACATTGTAAGTGAAACCGTTAGACATGTTGGATGCACGTATTTACGTGTGTTACGCTTAGATTTGTTATCACCGCAGCTAAGCTATATGGATGTATCAGAAATGAAATACTGCTGAAGTTATATTTCTTACTATAAAATGGGAGGTTTCTTATTACTTTCGTATTACTAGCCCAGACTATGCATAATACGTACTTTAAATCACGTTTTTAAGGTAGGAACTGCTATTATATTATAGTCAGTCGTGTATTCGCTGAATAAGAAAGTTAAACTATGGCATTATATATCAAAAAATGTTCAAATGTTTGTATAGCTTATGGGACTTAACTACGGGGTCATCAGTCCCTAAACTTACAAACTACTTACGAACTAGCTAACTCTAAGGACGGCACAAATATCCATGCCCGAGGGGGGATTCGAACCCCCGACCGTAGTGGTCATGCAGACCGAGACTGGAGCGCCTCAGTCCCCTCGGCCACCGCGGCCGGCATTATATATCTACACGTACACTATACTAAGACAAATTTCCGCAATCCGTTGAGATTATGTGATGAGGTGACTTGCGTGCCTCGACGATACATACAGTAAAACGATAACAGAAATCTCTGGATACGACTGGTATCTCTGAAGTTTATGAAATGTGACACTAAAAGTGATGAAACAGTTTTGTTATTTTGGCTCGGAAAAACGGACGGTAGTGGAAGTCGACAGGATATAAAACGAAGAATAACGACAGCGAGAAGAATCATTTCTGAAACTCGTTTACGTCGTTTACGTCGAATATGACTTTATATAGTAGGAATTATTTTCTCATGGTATTTGTTGTAATATACACCTGTAACGTGGACGTTATTACTCTAAACACTACATACTATAATGAATATAAACCAAAGAATTGAATTAAAATTAGAACTAAAGCCACTATGCTAACCCAAGGTCTCCTACTCACTGTCCCAGCCATTACTACATCGTGGCATTGTGGCTAAGATACGGCTCATCGCTGTGTTAGCCGCACTACAAGGCTTCCTAAACAGTCAGTGCATCTTCCAAGTGAGCAGGAGACTTGTTCGAATCCAGCAATGGTCCAAATTTTATTTCGATGCATCATCCCTTTGTACATCATAGTAGATAATATTGGGACACGGTTGATAATCGTTTCGGATAAGAATGGGAATTTGGTATTACAGAAGAAAGTCAAAGATTAAATATGTAACTCAGATAACTGAAATAAACTTGGTTATAATTTCTTGTACCTGGACTGTCTGATGCAAACTTCTCAATTGGCAGCCAGTTTGGCGACTTGCGAGTACCTAAATTACCGCAATATATGTGAAGCCACACTTCTCGCGACTATACTCTTGCAGCTACAATTGTACTCCATGTTTAAAGCGAAGATATTATCTGTGCAATATGCAGGAAATAGTTGACAATTCTGTATTCTCTGTAGTTATTGTAATAGTATCCAGAGCGAATTATTACATCTGCAGGTTTCTTGTGGATTTGAGAGGACAGTTAGTGCTATTCACACGATCTAATTCCTGTCATGACCAGACGGGAGGGTGTTCAAACGGAGAGAGCAGACAGAGTTATTATCAAGTCCAGAAATCCACATTTATTTTGTTGCTGTGTCTGCTGTTATTTGCAAGACTGAAATGGTCATCAGCGAGCTCCTTCGTGACCTCCACTTTGTAGCTACTAGAACGTGTCCATGAAAACGAATGGTTTTCCTAATAAGCTTGGTTTGCTCACTCTGTATTGGCTGCTACCTGACAGAGATTATCTTGTGGCGTAATGCCAGCGGCCTTCCTCCTTCTATAAGAATTTTAAAGCTAACATAAATATTAGTATATGCTGCCGATATCCACATGTTTTACTTGTCTATTCAGTTACTTTGCATTGTTCGTTTCCCTAAGATCACAACCTTCTTATCCTCCTGATGGAAATATCTAGTCGAAAGCAAATTTTTGCATCATGTGGTTTGGTAATTGTAGTGTGTGATTACCAACTACTACTTCCTACACCGGAATTTTCTTATAGTGCAAAAACACACCGTTCAGTAACCTACTGAGATATACTCGCAAGAATAATGTAAATTGAGCGTTAGCCCCTCCCAGTAAGGTACTGTGACTACTGGTATTCAAAAGAGAAAATATTATCTCCATCCAACATAATGAAATGAAGGAGTTACACTACTGAAATGAAAACTATTTTCATGAGGGTTAAAATGTCATAATTACCCCAAGGAACAGATCTAACAACACAAATAATTATACTAAAATCACAATATTGATGATTTTAGACGCAGTATATAGCGAAATACCACACGTTATCTTTAATAGAAGGTGGAAGACGAATGGAACAAATCCCCAGACTTCCTGTTGGTAATGAAAATGGATGACATGATCTGACTATATTATTACTCTGATGCAAACTATGACTGTGTACAGACAATAAATCCTGCTAATCTTTGTCAGAGTGACCAGAACGTTGGTGGAAATTGACTCTCCACAGATAGTCAACTAAAACACGACTGCGCTTAGCTGGAAAGGAACAAAGAAATCTTACGAATATTCAGTAGCCTGCAAGTAATGCTGCTGAGGTATCACCTAAAAAGTAGGTGTTCTCAAAGTGCTGCCTGCTGGACAGCTTGCTGCCACTCAACTCTGCTTTACTATGCATCCGTAGAGCAAATTCAAACATAAAATCTTTTTAGTTCGGTGCCGCACGTCCAAAGTTCCCCATGTACGCTTCCTTCAGCGAAGGACGCCAGTATAAACGTCAAAGTGTCTTAGACAGGGCCGGGTGTCAGAAAACGTCTCTGCTCCTCACTAGTATGCTTCTGAGTACGGAAATCAGAGGGGAGTCTCCCAAAGTCGCCTTCAGCAATTTAGAATGACTGTGTTCTGTGGCACCAACCAAGCCTAAACTCCCTTCATCATTTTGAAGATACATTATATCAAATCACAGCCTTGGTCGTGTAAAGCTTGTTATTTCACCAATTTTTCTTGACGTCACCGATCGCTGAGCCAATCAAAGCGAATTTTTGTGTGCTTAGAGGGATGACACTGGCCTCAGGAACGTGATGTAGAAAAAATGTCCCGACGCTACTATGGTGTAAGGGCCCGAGCTCTGGGTGTCGGAATGTGCTTCTCCACATCACATTAACTACAGTGAGGTTACGGTACTACTTTCACATAGAGATTACCTACAACGCCGCAAGAACGACGTAATGCAATATTTCTTTGCCTGTATTACCTACTGTTTTGTCGACTCGAATGCGGTGGATCCTCGTGAGACGTTATTGTCCGCCAAAAGTTGTAGTTGCAGACGTTGCCTCCAAGTGGTCCTCGATTGCACACTTTGGTCGTTTCACAAGGGAAAATTTGTACCTGTAGCGTTCAATTTTCGTGAAAGTCGACTCTTATACTCTCGCTCACCTGATGTGAGCTGCTTGTCTTCTACGACATTCAGAACGTTCCAAGGTTACAAGTATTCGCAGATAAGAATTACTATGGACAGAAACGTTGTTTTCATTAAAGTAACCAAATAACACTTAATATTAAGATATACTGTAATCACCTCTTGAATCAGTATCTGGTAGTTAATAAACATATATGATTAATACACTCTTGAAATCAATTATGGGATCAGGTGAGATATCATACACAATATGCATATGGTAAAGTATTTTATTCAGATATTTGTTTCCATCGTAATTTTGCTGTGTTGCAGTGCGATGTTTTGCTGTCTCGACTCTTTACATGTCGTTTAATTAGAGAAAGGCTCCATAGGGTTACCATAATAGCCAAGTAATCATTCTAGTTGCCCTCTAATATGGTATGTGATCACCTCGGATGTCCAGTATAGTTGCGTACCTGCATCGCATGAACAGTATGAGGTTATCAATCAGCTATTGAGGTATATTTGGCCATTCTTCAATGAGTGCAATATCCAGCTCTGCAACCGTTGCAATAGGTGCTGGTTTGGCTCCAATGCGTCTGCCGAATGCAGTCCAGACATGTTCAGTCGTGTTTAAATCCGGGGAACAGGCTGGCCACTCAATTCGTTAAATTCCTATAGCTTCAAGCATGTTGTCCACCAGTGCAAATCTGTGGGGACGAGCGTTATGTCCAACATAAGGATCCCAAGAATCCCATCTCCCATGCCACCAGCGTCGTGCTTAACAAAAGGTCGAAGAATCTCGCCTCTATATCTCTGATCAGTCAAAGCTCCATTCTGAACGACAAAGAGGTGCGTACCACCGTAAATGCTCATTGCTGCCCACACCATTCGTCCACCACCAAGATATAGTGGTATTTCTGCACAAAAGCAGGATTGTTCCGAGTTCCACGTTGTCTGCACATGGGAGAACGACGACTGTCCGGCTGAACACGAAATCTTGACTCATCTGCGCACAGAACAAGCGCCTTTCGTTACGATTCCAATTCTTATATTCCTCCGCCCAGTTTCTGCGGGTTATACGGTGTCGTGGTTTTAACTGGTACACACACCACAGGTCTCCGTGCGTAGAATCTATATTTCCGAAAGCTATTTCCGACTATTGGTGTTGATATTGCGCGTACTGTTGTTGCCTGGAGGGTACGTTGCAGATGAGTTGCATTCACCTGTCATCTCTTGCTGATGTTACCCTCTGGCGACCTTGGCCCTGCCTTCTTTTAACGATTTCTTTTTTCGGAAATTGCGACCACGTTGTGTAAATTACGCTTGGCGACACTCCAATACCTGCGGCGAACTGCCTCTGTGTGTTTCTCGCTTCCTACATTCCTATTGTTCTCCATGCCATATCTTCGGGTAAGTCACGTTGCTGTTGCATTGCACTAACTGCTCACTACATTATAAGAACCCATCTGCTTGTATAATTGGTTTGGTAGGGTAATATTACTAACCACCAACCTAATCTGTTGTCCGTAGAACCGACAGAAAGACGTAGAACCATTTTAGATCATTATGCCGATGACAATATTTCCGAACCTAGATAATTCAACTGATTTCGTAATTTTTTGACCAGTGCATAACTTGCATTATGTCAGAGAAGTGCAATGGAATCTACCTGAATGGGAAACAACGTTCCAACTTAATGAGGTATGTCGTTCATGATGCTCTGGAAATTTCTCAAGTAGTCATCCCCACGTTACAATGTTCTTGACTCCCACTTACATAGGTAGAAAAGATCATCAGAATAAAATACGAGAAATCAGAGCTCGAAAGGAGAATTCAGATGTTCTTTCTTCCCGCGCGCTATTCGAGAATGGAAGAGGAGATAAATAGTACAAAAGTGGTTCGACGAACCCTCTGCCAGGCACTTAAATGTGATTTGCAGACTATCCCATGTAGATATAGAATGTAATTTTATAATTTACTTCATAATCCTCTAAGCTATCTCAGATGCATGGTTGTTATTGTTGTGGTCTTCAGCCCGCAGACTGGTATGATGTGGCTCTCCAAGCTACCCTGTCCTGTGCAAGCCTCTTCATCTACACATAAAAACAGCAACCTACATGCCTTTGAACCCGCTTACTGTATTCGTCTCTCGGTCTCCCTCTACGATTTTTACCCCACATGCTTCCTTATAACGCTAAGTTGACGCCGTGGTGGAGTAGCCGAGTGGTCTAAAGCGCCTCGCTGCGGAGCGCGCAGTTACTCGCCCTCGGAGGTTCGAGTCCTCCCTGGGGCATGGGTGTGTGTGTGTGTTGTCCTGAAGGTTAGTTTACCTTAGTTTAAATAGTTTGTAAGCTATGGACTGATGACCATGCAGTTTAGTCCGACACATTTACAAACATTTGAACATTTTTTGCTAAGTTGACGATTCTTTGATGTCTCAGGATGTGTCCCAACCAAACAATCCCTTCCTTTACGAAGGGAGTGCCAGGGTTACGCAGTGAATTTCGGAATGGGGCGGTGTCTCTTTGCAGCACTACCCCATAGTGTTACAGAGCCCCAGCTATACGACCAGATGGCCACCCATTCACGAGAAAGAAGCTGAGAAATTTTCAGTCCTCCGTTGTACACGCATACATCCGCTGTGTGTACCAAATGGAGCAATGGCCGAGGTCGTAGCTGGACAGTGTAGTATGCCGAAGGTTCCGTGTCCCAATTATCATGCCGAAATTTTTTTCATTATTACGCTTTTTCATATGCTTGTTCATTTAGCTGATCAATGCGTTAATTGACTATAATAATTCATATTTGTGAGAAAATTTTAAAACTTCTAGCTACGTCTGTTCAAAGTATTTATTTGCGTTTTATTTATTGAAAAATAGTTATATAACCACGCTCAAATTGAAAACTTGTGTTATTTCAACTTGTTGTACGTTTCCGTGCCACTTATTTCCTTCACATATTCGGTTGTTGTTTTGTATACAGACAATATTTCATTTCTCTCATGCATATTCAGTAAACAATACGAATGGATATTTGAAGGAAATTATTTGGGCGGTAAAGTTCAAAATGTGTAATTTTTTTTTATTTTTTTTATTTTTTGATTTTATCTATCGGACCAAACTACGTGGTCATCAGTCCGTAGCTTACAAACTACTTAAACCTAGATAAACTAACCTATGGACAAACACACACACCCATGCCCCAGGGAGGACTCGAACCTCCACGGCGAGCAACCGCGCGCTCCGCAGCGAGACGCTTTAGACCACTCGGCTACTCCACCACGGCTCAAAATGTTTAAATAAAACAAGTTTTGAACGTAGTCGCATAGTTATTTTTCAATAAAAAAGCAAACAGATACTTTGAAAATACTTTGCACGAATTGTTAACAATATGAATGTTTGTCTGTATGTCCACTATGTGTTCATAAACCATTCAAAAATGTTCAGATGTTTGTAAAGCTTATGGGACTTAACTACGGGGTCATCAGTCCCTAAACTTACAAACTACTTATGAACTACTTACGAACTAGGACGGCACAAATATCCATGCCCGAGGGGGGATTCGAACCCCCGATCGTAGTGGCCGTGCTGACCAAGACTGGAGCGCCTCAGTAACCTCGGCCACCGCGGCCGGCCATAAACCATTTATTCGATTGCAATGAAACTCTGGTGAACTGTTCACTGTACGCCCACGAAGGATCGTGGCCCAAAAACAAAAGAGCACGACACATAGCTCAGGAGATATGACGTCAAAAATAATGAGAGGCCATCGTGTGAGAATACCCATATTTATGCGTCAATTATTGGAAAATGGGAGTAGTTACAGACCTGAGACAAAGTCTGAATATAATTTCGAACGTTTACGAAGAGTTTTTAACTGACCGCCCGCCGCCACACACACGCAAAATGATGAAACGAAAAGAAGTCTACCGCTCACAACAGTTTCCCTGTAGAAGCCGTAAAACTGTCGCATCAGGCAAGAACTTGTATCAAATAAAGTTAGCATTACAGCATTACAGATTTGCATGTTACTATTTATTTTTGTCTGCAAGTCGCCCTTAATTGTCTTGCATCCAAAATTAAGCAATCTGTTTTCTTAATCTCTATCTATATAAAAGCGAAATGACTCTCTCACTGACTGACTAAACACGAAATCTCCAAACCTACTTCAGCAATGAAGCTGAAATTTGGCAGGACTGTAGTTTATAGGTAGAAAACGTTAGCTAAGAATGTGTTTTGTGCTAGGAGCATGGTGGAGTATGCTTCTCCTACAGACTCACGAAATCTAGAGTTTCATTCCGATCTTCACGAAATTTCGTACGATTGACTTTCAAAAATAGAGTTTCATACGGTGCATGGGGGAGGGTACTTTACAACATAAAAATGGATCCCTAAATACCTTGGTAGCGCCATAACTTGAAAAGGGCTCGGCCGATTTCACAGATCATCTTTTTTTTTCTTTTTTTTTTTCTTTTTCTTTTTCTTTTTTTTTTTTTTTTTCGTTATTCTCGGAACAAGGGTTGTATGACATAAAACTTGAAAGACCACCGTTAATTGTAACATTAACTCTAGCTGAGGGGAGCCAGTTAATGGCTTACTTTAAACATATAAGTCTGGCCGTATGACAAGCTAAAGGATTCGCGTGAACTACTGACTACTTCCTGCAACAGAATCTTGTTCCCTGGCCCAGAATTTAGAACTGACTCAATCTTTACTTTAGCAGCAGGAAGACAAAGAGACGGTAGCCAACATACGTCATAGATCACGAGAATTACACACAATTATTGATATATAAGCCGCCGCTGTGTGAGCAGTGGCGAGAACTCAAGTGACTCGGTATAAACCCTTGAAGTCGGAGTTCGGAGCCACATGGTTCCGAAAACCAGTAAAAATATAAAAATTCAATTTCTGAAAAATAAAAAATAAAAAATAGCTACGGCATGCAACCCTTAGAAATGCATAGGATACCATAAGCAAGCTAAATAAATACAGTTAGACGCGGTTGGGAAGGTTTTACACGAATTGACGAAGTCCAGTCTTCAAAAATCAGAAAAGTGCAATAAATTCAAATTCGGAGTAAATCAACTAAGAGATAAGGCATGCAGCCCCTAGAAATACGTAGTATTTCATAAGCAAGCTAATAAAAGGGTCATAGAAGGCTAGAAGAGAATTTACTGCGGGGGGGGGGGGGGGGTCTGAATGCAAGTTCAAGTTTGGAAATGAAACAACAATTTAAAAATAGATGGAGAGGAGGTTGCGAGGTACTAATGGAAATGAGAAAGATACATGCATAATGTCTTGCCTGAAGGGCATGGAAACAGGCACAGGGGTAGCTGAAGGCTTTGTTCTAAAGACACATCACGTGGAGTACATATCACTAACGGAATGAGAAAACAGAAAAGAATATTTCACACCCACTACACAGAATTAAATTTTCCCGTATATTTGTCGCATTCCACAAAGTTAGAAAGAAATTAAACAGAGTTCATACAATGCCAGCTAGTCTCACGAAGGTTACCGATTCCCAGCCATTATCAAACCTAATTAGTTGCATATTCACCATGTTTACCTATGCAAAATCACCGAAATGAAATTGTATTCATTTCCAAAACTGATCAGAGAAACTTATCCCGAAAATTGAACTTAAGATCTGAAGTCTAACAAACCAGACAACGAATCGCTACCGTCTCAAGGATGGAAAGAAAATCCAGACCATCTTACCAGGTCAAAGCGCAGCCATCGAATGACCAGACGGCCCACGAGCCCGCCACCAGCGGCCGGAAATCGCCAAAACCCCTGCTAAAACCATGGTGGTGGGGGAGAGCTGAAACTCGTGCGTCTTGCCGAGGCTCGCTAACTGGGCACTGCTAACCCACCTTGTAACCAAAGGGTGGAGGAACCTCTTTGGTAGCATCAAAAGCAGAGGTTGGTAACTACTACCTATAGATATGAAGCCAGAGAAACACTAGTACTAAGCAGCCAGCAGCCGACGACGAAAAGTCTCATACATACATGCAGACTCCCATGCTAGAAGATTCTCATACATACACATACAGAATAAAGCAAGTACACATTCTCACAGGGGCAGTGGCGTCACGGAGAAACCGTTCATATTGCCACATTCATTGACACAATGATAAATTATTAGCTTAATAAAATCCCAGCAATATTAGGCTACAGAAACTAACTTTTCAAAACGTAGACAAAATGATAAATTTTTAGCATAATAAAAACCTAGCAATATCAGAGAAACTAACATTTAAAAACATGAACACAATGATAAATTGTTAGCATAATAAAATCCCAGCAATATTACAGAGACTAACATTCAAAAACATGAAATGAAATACGACTCCTCATGCCTCCGAACGAGAGGAGTTCTCGTTTAGCAAAAAAGGCCGTCTAGTAAGCTTAGATAATATACAAAGTTAAAAACCTAGGGAAGACGGCAGACAGCCGTCTTTAAAACTGGAATATTCAACAACAACAAAGTGCGTTTTTCAATGTGACACTGCGTTTCTATCGCATAGAAATCTATTGTTTTGTTCCTATATTGATGAAATTTTGCACATTCTACCTTAAAAACAAGAGGAATATCTCTGTCTGTATAAAATTTCTTTCAGTGCCTGGTGGAGAGTACTTAACTTACTGAATTTTTCGAAATGCATAGTTTTGTTCCAATCTTTATGAATTTTTGCTCACATGACCTTTAAACCAAGAGGAAGATCACTGGGTACATAAATGTTTGTATGGTACATGACAGAGGGTACCTCGCAGAAAACGTTGCCGAGAGAGGGAAACGTGAAAACGAACAGAAAGATGGGAGAGAAAGAGGTGGATGCACAGAGAGGGGGGAAGGGGATTTGGACTACGAGAGTGTAGGATAAATAAACACCCGGGCAACGCCGGGCTTAGAGATAGTTTAATATATAAGTACTGCTATAGTCAAATAACGTATTGATCAGTTAAGTGAACAAGATTCTGAAAAAACGGAATAACGAAAAAAAGAGGCCGAAGATGTGAACACGGAACCTTAGGTTTGCGCCTCTTGGCAGCTACAACCTCTGCTACCGCACCATTCGGTTCAGAGAGTGGACGTACGGGTACGTGACATAGTACAGAAAGCCTCGGAGCGTTTTTCTCGTCTTTGGCTGGCCTTCTGGCCACATAGCTGGGCCATTGTAACATTATGAGGGAGTGTTGCAAACACAAGCCGCCTCATCCCGAACTTCATTTTCGAACCCCAGCCCTCCCCTCGTTATTCAGGATTTGGCAGAATCCCTTTTCTCCCCAGTTGTGTTAAGCACCACCGCATTAGCTACGTGATCTACGCATCTAATCATCATTCGTCTATAGCATCACATTTGAAAACCTACTGTCATTTTTCTATCTTAACTCCTTATCGTCCACGTTTCACCCCTATACAGTGCTACACTCCAGACAAATGCTTCAGAAAGGACTTCCTAACATTTAAATTACTATTGGATGTCAACAAATTTCGCTTCTTCAGATACGTTTAGGCTCAACTGCCATTTCCTGCCTCTTGCGTCAATACGCTGCAGATCCTCCTGCATTTCACTACCCTTTCCCAGCGATTCGATTTCTCAGCAAACTAAAGCACTTAAATGTGATTTCCAGAGTATCTATGTATATGTAGATGTAGATGATATCTAAGTGAAAATCAGCGGTCTTATAACACTTCCTTGGGGCGCGTCTGAGATCACTTTAACTTTTGAAGGCTTCCGTTGAGAATGACATTGATCTTTCTGTTAGCTACGAAAGTTTCAGTCCAGTCACACAGTTGGTCTGATATCCCATATGATCGCACTTATCAGGAGACGTTGCGGAACGGTATCGAGCGCTTTGCGGAAGTCAACAAACACTTGGGAGCCTGAATCTACTGCCCTCTGGATCACGTCGATGAATAGAGCGCTTTGTTTATAATAACTGCTTTCGGAAACTATGACGACTGCTACAAAGAATATTTCTGGTCTCCATAAATAACATTTTCTTTTTTTTACAAAAAATGTGCCCCAAAATTCCGCATCTGACTGATTTTAGAGATATAGGCCTATAGACTTGCACGTCTCATCGACGCACGTTCTTGTAGAGGGGAGTACCTTCGGTACACTGCTGCTAGAAGGGCGGCAAGTTGCTCCTGATATTGCGTCTCTACTCGAATTGGTATCCAATCACGTTCAGCGGTCTTTCCTCCGTTGTCCGATTTCAATTGCATTTATATCCCTCTAACATTTATTAAAATATCTGCTATTTTGTTATTAGTGCGATAGTTTAGAGGATGTATCACCGTGCTGTCAATACAGCTTCGAAAAAAGACATTGCTCTCCTCCCTGTGATTTCAGTTCTTTTATGTCGAAGCCACGCGCGGAGAGAATTTCACGTTTTGTGGAACAGGCACGGAGGTGGGGCCCTAAATAGAAGTAACGTCAGAGTGTTTAGGTGGGAGAGGTGCGCGAGTGGGCAGCGGTAGAAGGCGAGAAGTGGGCGCGCCCTGTCGCCCAGGCCGTGAAGAGCGGCCTCGCCTCTAATTACTGATTTCTTGCGTTACACACCGTGAAGCTTAGCTTTCCGCGTCGAAACGGCGAGCGGAGTAGGCAGAAATGGAGGCTCGGCTTATGAGGGGGAATTCCTCAAACTTTATGGCAACGGCGCGGCCACGGCGTCGCTTTGATGTTACGGTGTGTCTCTGCTGACGCCATCGGTTGTGGTAATAATTGGCCAAATGCAGCTTTTATCTCAGTCTGGAGGTGGAATAATATTTTATGAGCTACGACGATGAACGTTTTATAAGTGCATGCAAATACCTTCAGAGCGGTGTGTGTGTGTGTGTGTGTGTGTGTGTGTGTGTGTGTGTGTGTGTGTGGGTGAGTGGTCGGAAATGGCGAGGAAGGGGAACATTTGACACGAACGACTATTGGTCGTAGGCAGAAATTAGTGAGAAACAACGGATGCACTTGCACTACAAACATTACAAAAATAGCGAAAGAGATCAATTAGGTGACTGATGCAATCGAGAAGAACGAACTCAGAGGATCCTGTGGGTGGAGTTATATGAATGTGCTCAACAAAGTCAGATGTTGGGTGCAGATGAGTCGGATCATTCAAATTACATAAAACACTTCATTCAGCCAAGATTGCTAAAAATTTATTTTTGTCCCTTACCAATTTCAGTGAGCTCAGTCACCATCTTCAGAAAGTCAAGTACAATCACTGTAAAAAAATTATACAATGTCTACAAACTGCAAAGTTATCGTGGTATACATTAAAATGACAGCTATCAAAACATGTACATTACCTTAGCGTCATATGTAAAAATAGAGACATAAAATTCTAACGCACGTAAACATCTTGTTAAAGTTTTTCATCACAGGGTGGATCGTCATAATGAATAAAATGTGGTCTTGGCCCAAGCAAACCGGAGACTGAACAGGAAAACATTGCACAACAGAGTTGCTACAGGTTGCCACTAGGTGGCAGTGGTGTCAAAAGAAAACAATATGGAGGCAAATTTAACTTCATATATATATATATATATATATATATATATACCATGTTTCTTAGAAGTTAAATTTGCATCCATATTGTTTTGTTTTGACACCACTGCCACCTAGTGGCAACCTGTAGCAACTCTGTTGTGCAATGTTTTCCTGTTCAGTCTCCTGTTTGCTTGGACCAAGACCACATTTTATTCATTATGACGATCCACCCTGTGATGAAAAACTTTAACAAGATGTTTACGTGCGTTAGAAGGTTATGCCTCTATTTTTACATATGACGCTAAGGTAATGTACATGTTTTGTCAACTGTCATTTTAAGGTATACCACAATAATTATGCAGTTTGTAGACATTGTATAACTTTTTACAGTGATTGTACTTGACTTTCTGAAGATGGTGACTGAGCTCACCGAAACTGGTTAAGGGACAAAAATAAATTTTTAGCGATCTTGGCTGAATGAAGTGTTTTATATAAACTGTTGATCGCTTTCCAGCGGCGTAAAATGCCTTTTAACTATAAAATTCAAGTTACGCCATTTGATTTAGTAGCATAAATTTGAATGACCTAACTAGTTTTCGGTTCTTATGAACTAGATGGCACAGTGATAAACAACTGGTCACGCTCATTCGCAAGAACAGTCGTTTAAATTGCCTTATGCCGGCCGCGGTGGCCGCGGGGACTGAGGCGCTCCAGTCACGGTCTGCACGGCCATTACTGTCGGGGGTTCGAATCCCCCCTCGGGCATGGACATTTGTGCCGTCCTTAGTATAAGGTAGTTCGTAAGTAGTTTGTAAGTTTAGAGACTGATGACCCCGTAGTTAAGTCCCATAAGCTTAACAAACATTTGAATTTTTGAAATTGCCTTATAATAATCAACATTTAGGTCTTATATGGTTGCTCAACATAACTTAACGCCGATATGGTTGCTAACAAAATAACATGTCCAACTTCCATACCAGTTCTTATATTTTGCTACGGCCCTAATGATTTCGTCATTAACGGATTCTTAAGCATAACCTTTGGTCATGACGAAAGTTTTTTGCCTGTTTCATTAATTTTTCCGTTCGGCCATCTGAGGAGAAATGTACAGTCTTACATGCTTAAAAGTATAATTGTTGAAGGTATGACAGAGAGAGAGAGAGAGAGAGAGAGAGAATAACAATATTGTAATGTGGAAGAGAAAATTCCTCAAAAGAAGGGGAGAACATATTTCGTGCTAGTGTCGGGTGCACTTAAACACTGGTACGTGATTCACAATCGTACGTCTGTGATGCTGATTAGATTTTTTAACACAACCAATCACATCACTGCGTCAAAATGACAAAAGAAATGTGGTTGTGAATACTTTCCAAACTCTCATGTACACTTTGCCATGAAATATAAGTTTAATATATTTCCTTCTTAAGTTTTAAATGATGGCAATCACTCTTTACGTGCTTCAAGCTTTTTCCTTAGGCTAAAACGTTATTACGAAGACGTAAGGTTTTCCACGAGTGGAAATATATTCCAAATTTCAAGAATTTCTTGTACTTACAAACAAGTAAGCTATTGATATTTAAAAACGTTCAATAAAGAATACCTTTTCAATAGTGAATTCAATAGTCTATCAGTTAGAGTATTACTTTACTGCACATCAATAATCAGTAAGTGATATAAAATTAAGGGACAAGTGATGTCAAAAATAATTTAGTAATAAAAACATTCTGTAAGAGGAGCTGTTGGCAAATATAGGTTTAAATAACCAATTTTTAATAATTACTAGTCGAAGTTGCACAGAAGGTTTATTTTGTATTACCAGATTCGGACGTTTTAGTTCATTTCCAGATCGCCAAGTAAGTTCTACGTCAGCATTGTGTATGAGTTTTTGGCGCTTTAAAAATTAACTAAAACGTCCGAAACCGACAATCAAACATATAATTTTAAAAACCTGTCGAAAGTCGGCTGATAATTGTAGATAATTGGTAAAATAATCAAACTGCTGTCTACATCATCCAGCATGAGGGAAATAAGTATATTTACATTCTCAAGAAAGGAAATATTGTTAAGATATTAAAAAATGCAGTTCATTTGAAAGTACGTCATATAACATACTAAGAAATCATTCCTGTGTTAGATATACGACCGACAAAGTATAGCTTATTTGTCCACCTCATAAATTCGTTTAAGCAGTTCTAGCAATGTATGTCGTTCAGCTCACTACAAAACTCTGCTCCCGAAGAATTAGCAATATATTCCAAGTTGTTATTGTTGTTGTTGTATTCAGTCCGAAGCCTTGAGTCCACGTCTCATTTCCATATAAGGCTACACTGCAGACAAGAACATTTGGGAGAGACTTCCTAACACTTAAAGTCTTAAATCTATATTCTATGTCAACAAACTTCTCTTCTTAAGAACTGTTTTTCATATTATGGCCAGTCTACGTTACCCACTTTCACTGAATCGGTTCCTAATCTAATTCCTTCAGCAACACCTGATTTCATTCAGCTACATTCTATTATGCTCGTTTTGCTTTTACAAATGGTCATATTGTAGCCTCCTTTCAGGTGCTCTCTCTTCCTCACAACTACACTTCCATATGCTCTGCTGTCTATGACAGAATTATAAACTCATCGAAAAACCGCAAGCCTTCTGTTTCTTCTACGTTGAACTTTCATACATTTTCCAAATTTTTTGTTTGTTTCCTTTACTGCTAGCTAAATGTACAGATAACGTAACATCAGGAATAAACTACAAACCTGTGTAGTTACCATCTCAATCACTATTCCTCCTTCATGCCTATCGAGTCTTATAACTGCTGTCTGGTTTCCGCACAGGCTGTATATCTGTATGTCATTTTCGGTGGCTGTATTATTCTCCTGCTACCTTAATAAAACCATCGAGTATATTCCAGTCATTATTTCCAAACGTTTTCTCCACATCTACGAAAGCTATAAAGGTAGGTTTCCCTGATTGGTAGACTCATTATTACCTAGCTTTTTTCTACATTTCTCCTAAACGCAAACTGATCTCGTAGGTGTAATTCCACTAGTTTTCTATTAATATGTAAAAGATTCATGTAAGTATTTTGCAACCATGACTTATTGGAAAGATAGGTCGATAATATTCCCACCTATCAGCATCTACGCTCTTTGGAATTCAATTCATTACATTCTTGCTGAGGTCTGATGGTATTTCGCCCGTGGTCATTAGACCCTAGACATACAAACTAGCTAAACTAACTGACAAAAATGACAACGCACACACCCATGCCCGTGGAAGATTTTGTTATTTCTTGCTTCTCCAATGACAAAAGTATATCTCTGGGAATGTCAACTGCTCCAGAGGCCTTAATTCGGTTTACTAATTTTCAGTGCTGTGTGCAATTCTTTTCGTTGTATCACATGTCCTCTCTCATCTTTCTCTACCATTTGAATATCTTTCCCTTACAATTTATTTCCATTGTTGAACACACACACACACACACACACACACACACACACACACACACACACACACACACACACATATATATATATATATATATATATATATATATATATATATATATATATATATATTCCTCTTTTCAACTTTTTTCCTTTTTACTTGATACTGGAGTGCCATCTGACTTATTGATGTCCATACAGCTGCCTTTTTTTCTTTTGTCCAAGCATATCTTTTACTTTTCTGTAGGTGGACAATTATTCTCTAGCCATTCATGAGTAGCTATCATTCACGTCCTCTGTCTTATGCTTCAGACGTTTCTATTCCCTTTGGCCTTCGTTATTTATAGTATTTTTATATTTTTCCATTCATCAGTTAAACTCAGTATCTCCTATGATATCCGAGGATTTGTTCTCGGTTTTATATTCTAGCTAACTGGCCGTCTGCGGCATTCACTAATTCATTTCTTCCAGGTACTCATTCGTCGTCTACTGTGTTACATGCCCTCTTTTTATCAGACGCTGCCTAAAGCTCCCTGTGAAACTCTCAAGAACCGCAGTTCTTCTCCATCCACGTCCCATCTACTTATTTTCCTACCTTTCTGCAGTTTCTTTACTTTTAATCAACATTTCATAAGCTGTAAGTTATGGTGAATGTATACAGAGTGCCCCACTTATCTGGACCACCCAAAATATCTCTGGAACAACATCTATTGTAAAACGACTTTCACCGGTATCAATCTAAGCAGGGGCTCATGGATGTAAATATTTCGAAACAGTCTAAAACGAAAGTATATGTGTTTTTAACACAAACGTATTTGTTTTCAGATGGAATCCTATATTATTTCATGAGCATTCTGTAGCGTGACAAATCAGTCGCGGCGGAGTGGTCGAGCGCATTGAGGCGCTATGCTCAGATGCGCGAGGCCTTCCCCTATCGGGGGTTCGAATCCTCCTTCGGGCATTGATGTTTTTGATGTCTTTAGTGTAAGTTAGTTTATAAGTAGTTTGTAAGATTAGGGACTGATGACCCCGCTGTTAAGTCCCATAAACTTAGCAAAACTCTCAATATGACAAACCACGTAAACAATGACGTTGATAGCGTCGCAATAAGCTAATTACATTCCCAGATATTGCGAAGCGAAGTCGACGCTTGAAATACGCGAAAGGCGCGGCTAGTACACGTCCTGAGACTCAGGCGAGAACCATATACTCATAAGGTCATGCGCTAACCACTATTTTCGCGTATTTCAAACTTCGCTATGCAATATCTCGGGATGTAATTGGCGTATCAATGCCATTTCTTATGTTATGTGATTTATCCTGCTATAGATTGCTTTTGAAATAAATAGGGTGTGCATTTCAAAACAAATTAGTTTGTGTTAAAAAAAACACATTGCTTTCGTTTTAGAATATTTCAAAATATTCACATACATGATCCCCTGTCTTCCATTGGTACTGGTGAAAGTCGTTTTACAATAGCTGTAGTTCTTCCAGAAATATTATATATCAAGATAAATGAGACACCCCGTACATCCGCCTATTGACATGCCGTATAGTTTAAAACCACGTAATGACATCTTAGTCAGACCGTTATAATATCCGAATGAAACCTTCACGTGTAAATTCTACTTTTATGATATGTATACCATGAGTTAGTGATTTAATTTCGTTCTGTGCAGAATTCTAAATTGCGGCTTTCTCTTTAATTCCTATCTCTAGTCCATATTCAACGACTGCTTTCCTTCTCTTACGGTTATGGCTTATGGGATTTCAGGCCCCTACCCCACACAAGTTTTCATCTCCCTGATATATCCGAATAACTCCATTTATCTCATCATATGCTCTTTCAAACATCTCATCAGCTGCAGAGCTAGGTACCATATTAACAAGTATAGTCGTTGACTGAATTCGCGAGACCCCTCGCCTAATCGCTATGCACAACCGCAAAGTTTTACTGCCTGTATCGTAGTATAAACAGCTAGGGGATGCGACCATACATACTATCGATTACTCGAGTATCTGACACGAAATCTGAAACGAAAACTGTTATCTTCCAATATCGCAGCCAATCGTAACATCACACGCTCTTTCTGTGTTACGTGAAAGGTACTTCGCAAACGGATTTTAGAAACTACTTTGCTTTTTTGCCATAGTGTTTTAAGCTATTCGCGACTGACACATTCCATTCCACAGTTCTTTTCTTGTAGTTTCAGTGAACGAAGACAGCAATAAAAATTTAGATGCTGCACTTCATGAATATTGTGGGACCTTACTGACACGTTCGAATGGAAAATGATCACGCGTAAAATAGAATTAATTTGATTACAAGACAGGAAGCAAATTATCGACATTAGCCACTACTTGAAGTAACCTTCATCACACAAGTGCAATCCGACAAATGTCTAGTAGTTACTACACTGGAACACTTGCTGGAGTCACACTACAACACTTAATCTTTGAGCGAGCAGACAAAAAAAATCCTGTACGAAACACTTTGTTACGAAGCTGTAAGGGCTACAATGCACCATTATGTTCGGAGCGATCGCGTGACGGGTTTGCGCCCACCACAACGGTCGCGAAATAAGGAAGACAATCATTTGGCGCGGCACATCGCTGATGGTATTTTCTAGAGTGAAGATATCGTTTATATGTCATTCCTCTTTCGGTTGATGTTGCAACTAAGATACCAACATAAATTTAACGAACATAATCCAGCTGTTTTACCACAAATTACAGTTCCTCTCAGAGAAATGGTATTGCTGTAATAAGTTTTCGGAGATAGTTGTTGCCAGCCGCGGTGGCCGAGGGGACTAAGGCGCTCCAGTCACGGTCTGCACGGCCACTACGATGGGGGTTCGAATCCCCCCTCGGGCATGGATTTTTGTGCCGTCCTAGTTCGTAAGTAGTTCATAAGTAGTTTGTAAGTTTAGGGACTGATGACCCCGTAGTTAAGTCCCATAGACTATACAAACTTTTGAACATTTTTTGACATAGTTGTTCGACCTTGCAACAAAAGGTCTAACAGTACCCTAATAAAAATAAACACTAGAGTTGCAGGATATAATGGTCATGAATTTTAGAAATTGCTTATGTGATGTAGAAACGAATATTACAATTGCCCTGGTACGAACAGCAAACGTATCCAAAACTACCAATGTGGACAAGTGATTGTGAACATCCACAGCTGCATCTGACTTATCTGTAGTCCATGTCTTAATAAAATACCTAATGGTAGGCACTGGACCCCACATGGGGCCGTTATAATACCAAATACGATGATGTCAAATGAATCTGAAGAGAGCCAAACAGATAACTTTTTCTTATTATTTTCTATTTTGAAATATGGCTCATTATGTTGCTCACGAAACAAAAACAAACGCACATGATAACTGAGTAATAATAATCTGTATTGCAAACATTGTGAGGAAATTATTGTTGTCAGTCACAATCTTATTCAGTAACCATGAAAATATATTGATAACATTCACTGAAACAAGTGCTACAGAGAAGTGTGTTGCATTAAATGAATTTCTTTAAACTATCGTATTCATCCTATAATTGTCTTTTTATTCCGAATCTTTCAATAACAACGCGAAAGCTACGTCTTTTGTGTACGCAACATTAGGAATATTAAATCGCCGTGACATTCAAATCCGTGGTGGTTTAATCTAATCCTGTTTCACTCCAGACGGAAGCAGGAGGAAAAGAATTCCGAATAACGGCGAGCCCGGTGTTCCACACTTAGCATCCCCAGAGGTTAAGGAGATCTTTTGGTGTAAGTTTGTCACTGGCGAGTATCGAACAGACCACGCAGGAAGCAGACGTGTGATCAATCACCTTAGAATGAAGTCGGCCATCTTTTCCAAGAAGCAAGCATAAACCTGATACTGCTAACAGCGAAATCGAGGACGTAGACTCACTTGTAAAATCTCTAGCCTAACAGTCGCCTTTTGGTTTTTGTTCGTCGTAGCAATAGCCTTACTGTGTGAAAATAAGGAGACAAACGGAGAAAAATTAGAGGAGTAAAGGACTCAACGGTGGATTTAGGAGCCGACGCCGTTTATTCTGATACGAATGCTGATGTAGTAGGACAGCATTACACACCGGTGGGTTTCATTTACTATGCAGAATACAAAATCACGGTTTTTCGTCAAATGAACGTATGGTTTCCAGATAAGGTTTGCCACTTCTGAATAGGTAGTAGGCCTATTATCCTACAGAGGTTGGAAAAACGGTTATCCTAAAGTATGTTTTAGTGGCACCGGTGTAAATTTGCAGATGCGTAAAACGAGGTCTTAGGATCGAGTCGATATCCGCAGCAGGTTTCTTTTCTAATATCCACTCATTTGCACGAGAAGACAAGCAGTAATCCGTGTATTTCACATACGTAACTTTTCTGCCAAGTAACAACTTTTGAAGCGAAGCTTATGTCAAATAGTTTTAACTCTTCGTTCTGCCAGTCATATGATGACCTATAATAACAAAGAGAACTTTTGGATGACTAAACGAAATAGTCTGTTTGCATGCGGATGTTCTGAGCAGATTATCACTACCACCGGAAAAATGCAACAGAGATCCTATGAGTCATAGCGTAAATTAGTTCCATAGACGTAAGATTTTTATCATGTTTCTACATAAGGAATTTACTCAAACATAGTTTTCAAGACATGTATCGTATGGATTTATAAACAGCAAACATTGTAGTAGCCACAAGTTATTACCTGAAATAAGTGCATTCTGAAAAACGCTGCCTTTAAGTAGGTTCAAAACTTGACAAGCCCATACCAAGAGTGTAATAGTTACAATGACAATCTTCGACTGCGATTGTCTTGAAAGAAGCTGATAATTGCCACTTATGCGTTTGCATGTTGAAAGTCTCAACAGTAGAGATCGCTAGATGGGTCTCACCTACTTGACCCAAACTGTGCGAGAAGAAACATGAATATGAACTTTTTAAATTCCTACAATATTTTCCCTGGGTAGGACACAGGAAAAAAGAAAACGCCCGTAAAACTTTTCCAACTACAGATTGGTGCATTATCAGCTAATATTGAGGCTCACCACTGCTGATGACGGTGGTGCATAGTGGCTAAACGATTAGCTCTTGAATAAAACAGCACGGGCTCGAAACACACAACTTCCAAAATATTTTTCTTATATTATATTAGCCATTGCAGTTTTAACTATTAAGTGTCAAATTTCTGTGCATAATTAATATATTCGGGTTCGTAATATCTAATTTAATTAATTAATATACCTTTTTAATCATTTAATTTTCATAATTATATGATGTTTTAAATGAAAATAACATTTCTACAAGTTGTAGCGGGTATTTATATGCCGAAGTTAATTACATCCCTTAGGGTGTTCATGGTGAAAGAAACATAAATTACTCAGTAGGCATACTTTATCGAAGTATTTTCAAAATGTTGAATGTTTGTTAAACTTATGGGACTTAACTGCGGGGCCATCACTCCCTAAACTTACAAACTACTTGCAAACTACTTTATACTAAAGACAGTACAAACATCCATGCCCAAGGGCCCATTCAAACCCCCGACAGGAAGCGGTCTCGCGCATCGGAGCATAGTACCTCAATGCTATCGGCCACCCCGCTGCAAGTATTTTAAGCAAGAAATTTTATCGGAAATGTGCTTCTGTGCAAAGCATACTTCATTCATGTTCTTAAGTAAATGACTTTTCATTGTTGATTTTGGTGCATACCAAGTGCATCGAATCATTGGGGTGGAAAAAGGGGCAATGAACTGATGCTGTACGAATGAATGTGTTTTAATTGAGTATCCTCTTGACGTCAACTTTCGTGGAACATTGAAGTGTTTAAGTAAACTTAAATTACATACCTAAAAGGGTAACATTGCGAGGGATAATAAGAATCTAAGAAGTACCGAGAATCGAACCTGGGCCGCAAAAATTTTCAATCCAAACGTTTGTCCACTACGCTACTCACGTTCGTCAATAAGCAGCTTATATAGCACCTATTTCTAAGTGGGAAAACTTTCGTGACCGTATTCGCTTTCCCTTGGGCCAACTCGAGCGAGATATTTTGGGAATTTGGAAGGTTCGTCTGCTTCCTTCTTCTCGCAGGGTTTGAACCAAATCGGTGAAACCCATCCCGCGATCTACTCTGGTCAGTCGTAAACATTATACAGTATAACTGAATAAGGTCGAATCGCTGACGAAAATTTCGCACCCCTCCTTGTGATTGAAAAATCCAGGAGTGAGAAAATCCTCGTCTGTGGTCCACGGACTGAGACGCGTTATGAATAACGACATTCAGGGTCCTCTTACAGCTACAGTCATAAAAAAAAATGTTGGAATAATGTGAATGGATCCTGAGATGCTGGTTTTTTGTGGCGAGAACCAGTATGACGCCGTTCGTTTAGGTTACCATCCTCTTCCATCCGTTTGATCCACTTGGGACGCGTATACTTATGAGCGCCTATAGTCCTTGCTGTATAAAGATTCAAAATCCTTCTTCATATAGTGCTACTATAGCACCCCTGTCTGCCCCAGTCAAATGAGAACTTTGGTGTATATAGAAACTTACGTTGTGTATAATGCCAGCTGCGAAAACGCTGCTAGCAGTGAACAGACTGCAACAGCACTCTGTCACTTGTTTCCCTAATCCACGGCTGCAGACGTGACGCTGATTGGTGAAGCACGTAACATGAAAATACAATCTGTAATTTTGCATATGAAATAGTGGTTCATCTCGTTATATTACCTCAGAAATGGTCAGAATAATTGTAGAAACGTGACATTCACCGTCGAATCGCCGCCAGCTTTCTGATGCGGTTCAGGTCTCTTGCGACGAGTTACTTGAATGTCCACGTTACGTGGCTAGAGTTGTGGGTTCGCTTCCCAACAGACTACGAGCCGTCTTTAAGGCGTAAGGCGGCCATACGTGATATTGAGCAGTGTCAGTAGAGATTTTTTGTTGTTGTTGTCTTCGTTTTTAACCAGTGAAGGAGTTGATTTCTTGTAAAGAAGTGTTATTTACTTTTAAAGAAAAGCTGTAAGTTTAAAATGTTTATTTTTCTGAGAGAAGAAGTACTCACTTTTCTAAATTCATCCATTCTTTAAAAATACATGGTTGCGCAGAATTGTTTTTAAAACATCTGCAAAAATGTTTAAATATGGAGTAGAAGCTCGCCGACGAAGGCGTAATTCGAGAGCGAAGTTCTGGCAAGAAGGTGAGATAGCCCGCAGAAAAAGAAACAAGAATTTGCAAATATTCATGGAGGAGGTGAAGTAAGAAGGGTTAGGAAGGAAAGGATTGCTATTTAGCCGCGGTGGAGTAGCCGAGCGGTCTAAAGCGTCTCGCTACGGAGCGCGCGGTTGCTCGCCGTGGAGGTTCGTGTCCTCCCTGGGGCATGGGTGTGTGTGTTTGTCCTTAGGTTAGTTTACCTAGGTTTAAGTAGTTTGTAAGCTACGGACTGATGACCACGCAGTTTGGTCCGATAGAATTACAAACATTTGAACATTTGAATTTGAAGTTTATTTATAATGGTTTAGTATGTAACGGTGTAAAGGAGCTACTCATAAGACCCACTGTTTGTCTACCATAGGAAAAAAGCAAAAGTGTCAAACAGTTTGAGAAACACCGATTTTCACTAGAATAGAAACAATATTTCACCAATGAAATGAAATGATTTTTAATTTCTTTCTTTCAAAGCGCATGCAGTTTGTTTTAATGTTCTAATATATGATTTCATTTAATTATTGTGTATTTTTTCAGTGAGAGAGAACAGTATTACATTTCAAGATTAATTGAGGGGATAAATAAATTTAACGTATTGGGGACAAGTATAACGCAGACGACGAAACAAGTATAAAAAACATTGCGGAAGAAGCAGGTTGGTCTGGAAGGGTGATAAGGCCAAGTAAAAAATAAGACGAAATGAAACTCTTTATCATAGCTATTGTTTATGCTAAGCAGCCAAAAACGATAAGTGATTTTTTGTTTCAGGTCAGAGGTTTTCAGAGTATTTTTTTCGGAAGTAGGTTGCAAAGCTCTTTGTACGGTATATAGTAGTAATATTCCCGGTTTATCAATAGTATACCACTTTTGGTCGTGGTATAATGGAACTTATGCGAAATTCTTGAAGCCGTGTCCAATACGCACTTCCGAATCAGCTGACTGATACAGAGACTATTCAGCGCTTTCAAACTTGTAGTAGTTTTTGTTCATACAACAGCATACTTTGTTTCGCCAACAGATTTCCCGCCAGTTAGTTCTTTGTACAAAATAAATGTTAGTAAAGCTTATCTGCGGGGTCATCAGTTCCTAAACTTACAAACTACTTATGAACTACCTTATACTAAAGACGACACAAACATCCATGCCCGAGAGGGGATTCTAACTCCCGTCGGAGAACGGCATCGCAAAAAAAAAAAAAAAAAAAAAAATAATAAATAAATAAATAAATAAATAAAATAAATAAAAATAAAAAGCAAACTACTTCGATGTTCAAATCAATATGTAGCTGTCACGTCGTTATTAAGATAGAAACTAAAAGCTGCTTCGAGTTTAATGTGTTACACATTCAACAGAATACAATTTTAGTAGACCACACACGTCCTTTTTAAAGCGTCACAAATTGTTAATGTTCCAAGTTAGATAATTTATTATGCACTTGTTGTTTAGCTATGTAAGAATTACCACTAAATATAGCAACTAACAGGGGGGCTAACCAAAACCAACCAATAATACAACTTTTAATTCAGTGCACAATAATATAACTTAGAACGAGAATCCATTAGTAGTCTGGTATCAGGAAAACCAGGGCTCATCAGGCAAACTGTCCATATATGAAAAGTCAGTTCCAAATACATCCGTAAGCAGTCGAGGAAACGCGAGGCATTCTTCTACTCCGCTCTATCACAGCGAATGTCTCGTCCTCCAGTCAGTGCTTGGAACCGGCAAGAGGTTTGCACGGAAGTAAACGGGACACTTCACAGCACGGCTAGTGCGTATAAACAAAGTTTCTTACACGACAAACTGGTACAGCTAAATCTTACAAACTGTTACTTTGTTTCCCTCAGAGGTTTCAAACATGATTCTTGCATTAGGTGTGCCGATAATACTGTTAAATTATAACTCAGGCTGTCTTAATATCTGACTACCTTTTTTTGATAACTTGACACGTTTCATTTATTAAAAAAAACTGTTCTGTTTTCAATACAGTGAGAGGAAATCTACATATACATGGGATACTCTGCAAATCACAGCACCCATTGATAGTACACTGAACACCTCAATAAACCAAGCCCTTGCATGTGGGTGTTTAGAAGCCTCAGTGATCAACATACGTATCCCACACATTTGGCCTAATTTTTTCGCAAAATTACTCTCCTGTTACCGCATGACCCTTTCAACTATAGAACACTCACGGGTCAAAATACCGTCAGAAACACGTTCGTATTAATGATTTAGATTCGTTGCTGTTTCGTAGATCTGGCATTCGTAACTACAGCGGAAAGTTTCTTTACTCCATTCACTTTATTCCCACAATTTTTACGGCTGTAGCTGTAAGAGGACCCTGAATTTCGCATTGATAACACGTCTCAGTTCGTGGACCACAGGCGAGGTTGTTCTGACACCTGGAATTTTCACTCACAAGGAGGGTTGCGAACTTTCCGTCAACGATTCGACCTCATTCAGTTATACTGTATAATGTTTACGACTGACCAGAGTAGATCTGGAGATGGATTTCACCGACTTGGTTCAAACCCTGCGAGAAGCAAGCAGACGAACCTTTCAAATTCCCAAAATATCTCGCTTGAGTTGGCCAAAGGGAAAGCGAATACGGTTGCGTAAGTTACCCTCATAGAAATAGGTGCTATATAAACTGTTTATTGACGAGTGTGAGTAGCGTAGTGGACAAGCGTTTGGATTGAAAATTTTGCTGCCCAGGTTGGATTCGCGGTACTTCTTAGATTCTTGTTCATTTTTATTACCCCTCGCAATGTTACCCTTTTAGTTATGAAATTTAAGTTTACTTAAACATTTCAGTTTCCACTAAAATTGATGTCAAGGGGAGACTCAATTAAAACACATTCAACCGTACAGCATCAGTTCAGTGGCCCTTTTGGCCCACTTTAGGTTACGGTAGTAACACTAAAAGTGGGCCTTTGCGATCGCCTTTTGACAGCTCGAAATTTAAATGAAAATATCGCCTTAACCGTTCATCTCACACGGAAACAGAATACATGAATTTTTACAGGAGAAATTTCTCTACAACGTCGCTCTCTTATGGTTTTTTTCATATCTCGCATAATTTCACAGATATTTGCAAAAATAATGGCGATTTTGGGATGTTTATCTGTCTGTCCATAACGAGTTCTCACTTTTTAAGTCGAACCGTTCAACCGAACGGCACCAAATTTTACAGACATAATTGTAGGCCGTCAGAGACCAAAACCTCCCTTTTTCAACTTTTTCGGACATAATCCTCAAGATTAGCTGATATTGCGCCTTCCTGTACTTGGAAAAGTTTGGCGAGAGCCTTCTCTTTTCCTGTGGCCTACCAAAGATACATATTGTAGGAATTTAAAAGGTTCATATTCGTGTTTCTTCTCGCACAGCTTGGACCAAGTAGGTGAAACCCATCTAACAATCTCTACTGTTGCGACTTTCAACATGCAAGCTAATAAGGGGCTTCTTTCGAGACAATCGCATTCGAAGATTGTCTTTGTAGCTATTACGCTCTTGGTATGTGCTTGTCAAGATTTGAACCCACATAAAGACAGCGTTTAAAAAAAAAAGTTCAAATGTTTGTAAATCTATCGGACCAAACTGCGTGGTCATCAGTCCGAGCCGGCCGCGGTGGCCGCGGGGACTGAGGCGCTCCAGTCACGGTCTGCACGGCCACTACGGTCGGGGTTCCGAATCCCCCCTCGGGCATGGATTTTTTTGCCGTCCTTAGGATTAGCTAGTTCATAAGTAGGTTGTAAGTTTAGGGACTGATGGCCCCGTAGTTAAGTCCCATAAGCTATACAAACATTTGAACATTTGTTCGCTCGGAACATCATGGTGCACTGTAACCCTTACTGCTTCGTAACAAATTGTTTCGAACAGGATCTGTTTTGTCTGCTCGCTCAACGAATAAGTGTTGTAGTGTGACTCCAGCAAGTGTTCCGGTGTAGCACCCACTAGACATTTGTCGGATTGCACTTGTGTGATGAAAGTTACTTTAAGTAGTGGCTAATGTCGATAATTTGCTTCCTGCCTTGTAATTCAATTAATTCTATGTTATTCATGCACATTTTCTATTCGAATGTATCAGTAACGTCCGACAATATTCACGAACTGTAGGATCTCAATTCTTATGGCTGTCTTCGTGCAATGAAGCTATCAGAAAAGGAATGTGGAAAAGAATGTGTCGATTGCGAATAGCTTAAAACACTATGGCAAAAACGTAAAGCAGTTTCCAAAATCCGTTCACGAATTCCCCTTCACGTCGCACAGAAAGCGCGCGTGTTGTTATAACTGGCTGCGATAATAGTAGATAACAGCTTTCCTCTCAGTTTTCGTGTGACATACACGTGTAAATGACAGTGTGTACGATCGTGTCCCCTAGCTGTTTATACTTCCAAACAGGCAGCAAAACATTGTGGTTGTGCACATCCATTTGGCGAGGGGTCTCGCGAATTCTGTCAACGGCCTTACATGGTATTTCAGTAAAATATTGTCCCAAAGAGGAATGATGACCTAGCTGTTTAGTTCCGTTAAAACCAACAACAACTACAAAATTGTTCCAATCTCAGGTACCAATTAGGCCTACTGCTTGGATAGAATACCGGAAGTACATTACGAACGTAACTCGAACCGTAAAACAAACCTATATGGTATATGAAGAAGAGGCAACGTTATTTTGAAATAGAATTAATGTAAATGAGATAAATATCATATTGGAATAAAAAGAAAAGCTCAAATTCAATTCGTTTGTAACACAGTTAATAGAAATCTATTGCAAACCCTATGAGGGGTCCCCCGAGGGGACTGAGGCGCTCCAGTCACGGTCTGCACGGCCACTACGGTCGGGGGTTTGAATCCCCCCTCGGGCATGGATATTTGTGCCGTCCTTAGTATAAGGTAGTTGATAAGTAGTTTGTAAGTTTAGGGATTGATGACCCAGTAGTTAAGTCCCATAGCTTAACAAACATTTGAACATTTTTTTGAACATCACACGAAAAGCAAACATGATATTTAGATACTTTGAGAGCTATCTGATTATGCACCTTCCGCGTGGAAATGCCTCGTATGGGTAAATGCATATTTAATATAAAATGTATACATTGAAAAACAGTATGCAATAGAGTTATTTATAACGAAACTCAAATATATATCAGAAAATCACAAATAAGCTAAAGGACAATTTCAGAACTTAACGGCATTCGTGTTTTGAATTTAATCCAACGGTGTCATATGTAAGTTTGTGCCGTACCGAGACTCGAACCTGGTTTTCCCGCTTTACACGAGTAGTGCCTTGACCACTTTCTTTTCATGCTCTGAGATATTACCCTCGCCACGTAACATAGAACCTTCACTCTGAAGCAGGATAAAATCGCCCCACCCCCAACGTAACATATAACCCTTAGTCTGAAGAAGGGCAACATCGCTACACTGATTTTTTCTTCAGAACAGCAGACGATACTGCAGCCATCATGAAAAGAGTCAACAGCTTGACAGCACATCAGTCAATCGCGAACGGATGGCTCCCTTTAACGGCCTGTGTGTGGCAAATGTAATGTTGGAAAAATAATCTCTAATGAGGCAGTCTCAAGCGGCAGAAGTATTTAGTAAGCAAATATTTGCAGAACTCCAGATGACTATCCACTCGATTACCAACGTCCGCCTCCGTAGCTCAACGGTAGCGTCGCTGACTACCACGCAGGAGGCCCGGGTTCGATTCCCGGCAGGGGACTAAGTGTTGTGTGTTGTCCTAATCATCATCATCTCATCATCATTGTCACGCAAGTCGCCCACGCGGCGTTAAATATAAAGACTTACACTAAGGCGGCCGAACGAACCCGCAAGTGTTCTCCCAGCCAAGAAAGCAAATGTTCAAATATTAAAATGTTTGTAGAACTTATGGGACTTAACTACGGGGTCATCAGTCCCTAAGCTTACAAACTACTTATGAACTAGCTAAGACGAAGGACGGCACAAATATCCATGCCCGAGGGGGGATTCGAACCCCCGACCGTAGTGGCCGTGCAGACCGCGATTGAAGCGCCTCAGTCCCCTCGGCCACCGCGGCCGGAACCAAGAAAGCCATACGCTCATTTCCATTTTTCGATTACCAGCGGCAACAAAATGCTCAAACTGACCAATCTACCTCGTCACAGTAGTGATCTTGGACCGTGTACTTTAAGCAGCACCTTCGTTTTAATGCAATACTGCGGAAGAATCTGGAGCTCTCGGAGCTTTGTCTGCGTGGCGCGGCGAGAGTCGCTCGTTATATGTAGGCTTTGTGAGGCTGGCGACGTGGCGTGAGCTGTCAGCGGCAGCGGCAGCGATCACCGCCTCCCGTTCGCATTTCATTTTGGCGCCGGCGGAAGCCTCGGGCGCTGCGGCTCAAAACGTCGATCGGCAGCGAAACAAGCCTCCCCTCCCCTCCCACCTGCCGCTTCTCGCCTTTCCGTTGTGAACACGGCTGCCTCTGGCTGCGATACCTTTGACGTTTTTAATATAAACTTCCCTATTCCTCTGTCAGCCTTATTGCCTAAATCGACACCAGTGCAGGTAATCGTATCTGCATTTCCGTGCTCTGGCAGAGAGGTAGGAAAATCGTGTGGAGGTCTGCGAGCAGAATAAGGAAGAGTAGTGGCAGAAAATTATTTACACCACAGATGGCAGGAGAAGAAATAATAATGTACTGTCTTTAAATGCCTAAGGTGCATCGTAATGACAAGAAGAAGGAAGAAAGATTACGGTTTAACTTCCCGTCGACAACGTGGTTATTAGAGATTGGGTACAAGCTCGGCGTAATTATAAAGTAAGAAAAGAGGTCCACGTAATTTTCAAATATGGAAAGAAAAAAGAAATAAAGGAGAACGACAGGAGTCTGACGATCTATTGCTGGATATTTAATTATCTATTGACATGGTAGAAGCCACATATGACAATTTAAAGTGACTTTGCGTAACGAAAATTAAACATCACAATACACATACTGCAGGTATTTCCTATGTTCTAGTACAAATACGAACGGGTTCACGTAAGTTGATAAATATTATCTTCGAGATCTGTTAATATATACAGCGAAGTGCTTCGCAATTCGAAAGATAAAATGACATCAAAATGTTCAAATATTTGTTAAGCTTAAGGGATTTAACTACGGGGTCATCAGTCCCTAAACTTACAAACTAATTATGAACTACCTACAACTAAGGACGGCACAAATATCCATGCCCGAGGGGGGATTCGAACCCCCGACCGTAGTGGCCGTGCAGACCGTGACTGAAGCTCCTCAGTCCCCTCGGCCACCGCGGCCGGCAAAATGACATCACATTTGAGAAGTTTCATCAGTGATTGTAAGCTGGAGGGAATAAATACGTCATCATCTGAAAATTCGATAGTTTCCATCCTTGAAAAGGTGGAATTATACTACGTAAAAGTCCGTCTGAACGATTTGTTTTGCGCGCAATTACGCTAAAATACATGAGCGTTCATGGAATAACAAAGGACATCTTTGTTCGTAACTGCAAAGAACCATGCTCAGAACAACACTTTATCATTAAAAATAAAGTGATCTGCGCCATTTCCACGTAAAATGCAACGTTTCACCGGATATGACATTTCAATATAGTGAAAAAAAATCAAGGTTTCAATTCTGTAAGAGAGAAATATACGTTATTCAATGACGTCATTGTATGCTATTTTTCAAATTAGTGTTCCAAAAATCTTTTTCTGGATGTAACTGTGATATCGCTAAAATACATAACCTAATCACCTGCAGACCTTATATTAAACCTCAATGTGCATTTGCGTGATTTAGATGAAGGGAACAATGTGCATACCTACTGAAGCCACGTTTTACATCCACGAGCACTTTCGCGTTCAAGCAGTCCAATATCAAAAGCAATATTGAATACATTTTCAAACGACTGTATGGATATGTCAATGTTATAACTTGCCATTCGCCATATTTTGGTGTAGAAAATCGATTTAAAGTCAGATTGAAGTTTGATGTTAAAATAAAGGTCATGTAGCTCTTAGACTACGTTTTAATCAGTTCATCTAAAACCCTACCTGCAATTTGAGTACTAATATAGCCATTATCAGGTTTGAATGATATGTGAGTTTTGCGCTGCTATAATCACTTGAACCACAGGGTGTTTGACACTGTTGATGGAAAATGCAATTATACAATGACTTGATTGAGTTACATATAATTACCCCCCCCCCCCCATATTATTGGTATCTTGTTAGTTTGTTTATCTCTGTTAAAAGTTTACATGTGACAAAATGCACCTTATGGGACGTCAATGTCACAGACAGTAGTTCCTTTATAATCAAGTGGTATTGTAAGTATGAATTCGTGCTGTTCCGAGTAATCGAGTTTAAACTTGTCCCTTATAAGACATATGTAACTAAGAGTGTTGAGGGACCTGAACCATCATCAGTATGATTTAAGACATGGGACGTTCAAACTAACTTACCAAGAAACAGACAATTAGATATATTCTAGTCTCTAATGGTGATTCTATTTTCAGATGAATGATTGATCTCACAGGTGTGTTTGACAGTTTGTGATGGTCGATCTTGTGTTAGTGGATACGTGTACTTGACATATAAGAGACCTAGGATTACACATGCTGACCGCAAAAGATATGATTGGTATTGCTAGCCCTTCTAATAAGGTTAGACTTCTTGCTGGCGAAGGAATTTAGTGACGCTCGTGTTCACAAACGTATGAATTCAGACGACGGCGGGGACACGTGGTCAACTACATCAACAGCTACCACGTTAGCGTAAGGCAGTAGCTACCAGCGACACATTTATATTTAAATAAAAGACTGTACGTAAGCACTGGAAATGTAAAGACGTGAAGAGTGACAATAAGTTGTTAACCTTTTTGCAGACTTAGGACATCGGCCGTGTCCCCATCTGTAATGTGTGTTAAGTTTCAGAACTTCTTTGTTATTTCGTGAACGACTAATCAGCATAGACCAGCAGTGGTGGAACACTCGTTGTCATAAAAAACGACGTCCTTACTGAGAGAGACTAAAGACGCATTTCACGGCTTTTGAACAAAAATAGTTTCTAAAGATCGACATCTATCTGCGAACCTGTATCTACTGCCCTCTGTTACTCGTGGATAAATAACGCGAATTGTGTTTCACATTATCGCTGCTTTCTGAAACCAAGTTGATTTCAACAAAGGAGATATCTGGCCTGCAGAAATTAGGTAATATTCGAACATAAAAATTATTCCAATATCCTGAACGTGACTATTGTCAGGGATATATGCTTATAGTTGTGTTCAGCTGATCGACGACCCTACTTGTGAATGAAAACAATCAGCACACTTTTTCAATCCTTTTAGGAACAGTTCGCTGCTCTAAGACACCCTCGGTACTCTGCTGGTAGATGGGGAGCAAATTCCATCACAAATTCCGTGTAAAATGTAATTTGTATCTCTGCAGGTCCAGTTCCCTTTCCTCAGTCGAGCGATTTCAGGTACATTTCTATCCTTCTGTGACGTATTTCAATATCTCACATTTTGTCGGTCTTGTAATGGTCTATAGCTGGAATTACCGATCATTATTCCTTCTTGAATCAGTTTTGGAAAAAAGACATTTAATATATCTGCCTTTTGTGTGTAATCTTTTGTTTCAATACCATTGTGGTGACAGAGCGTCTGGATATCTGGCTTCCATCGAGTTACCAATTTGACGTAGGATCAAAGTTTCTATGGATTTTCTACGAAGTCAGTACACAAAACGTTGCTCTAAAAGTCGTTGAACGCATCTCGCATGGCTTCCCTTACGCTAATTTTGCCCTTATACAACTTAAGCTTGTCTGATAGACTTTTGATACGTTTATATTTGCGGTAGTAACAGTTTCCTAACTCTGTTGTTGAACCACGATGGGTCTTCCCCATCTCTCATAATTTTACTTGGCACATACTTATCAAACGGATGTAGTACGGAACATTTGAACTTCATTTATATTTCCTCAATACTCTCAGTATCAGAGACGAACCTTTAATCTTTTGCAGTCAAATACTCTGAAATGTGCCCCTTATCTCTTTCGCGAAGTAATATGATCTTCCTAACTTTCTGTTTACAACTGTATTAGTTGATGCTGTAATGGCCTCATAATAGCTGATTGCCTGATCTATGCTAACTGAATTGAAATGTTCGGGTCCCTTTGTTATCCGCAGGTCTAACCCATTTTCTCCATGATTTGGCTCTCTTTCTAACTGATCGACGTAATTTTCGAATATAGCATTTAACGATATTGATCGATTGTCTCTCCCTACCAACTGCCTTAAACCTTCATCTTCCAGTCCATATCCGGTAATTTATGATCTCCACCTGAGACTATGACATGACTAAGAAACCTACGGGAAATATTTTCCCAGTTTTGCATCAGACGTTCCGTCACTACTTCTGCTGAGCCAGATAGTCTATAAAAGCTTCCAATATCTATGTTTGATCCACCTTTCACTCTTACGTTCCTCAAAAATATTTCTCAGTCTGAATCTGTATTAATTTCACTCGATAAAATCGTATTCTATATCGCTATCATCACGCCTCTACCGTCAGTGTTCAACTTATCTCTGCGGTATACGTTCCATTCTGAGTTTAGAATTTAATTATTGTTGACATCTCGGTTGAACCAGTTTTCCGTCCCTAGTACTATGTGGCCATTGTGTCTAAAAGTGAGAGCAGTTCTGGAATCGTCCCATAGACGCTCCTACCGTTAATTCTCTCTCTCGTTCTCAATCCGAAGATTGGTTGGCAGCAATTATTCTCCTCCACACTTCTCTGTTCTCGGATAGCTTCTTCATTTCCTGATATGATTCCACTTCTATACCTCTTTGAATCTGTTTGAAGTACTGCAATCTGGGTCTTCCTCTGCCTCTTTCCCCTTCTACCATCCCTTCCATAATATTAATTATAAACTCATTGTGCCTATACAGATGACCTATTATCTTGTCTCTTCTCTTCATTATCGTTTTTAGAAGTGCTATTTTTTCGCCGATTCTTCTAAGAACTTCTTCGTTTGTCATCTTGGCCGTCCAAGGAATTTTCTGCATCCTCCTCCAACACCACAATTCAAATGTTTCTAGTCTTGTCACAAACGCCGAGTGTCCAAGTTTCGGAGCCATACAATGCCACACTCCACACATAGCATTTTATAATTGCTTTTTTGTCTCTTCTTTTATATTTATTGATGTTAGAAGCGTCCGTTTATTGTTGAAGGCTAGTTTAGCTTGCGCAATTCTACTTTTTATTTCTGCTGAACTTTTGCCATCTGGTGTAATTTTACTCCCTAAGTATGTGAATACATTAACTTGTTTCAATGGTACGTCATTAATCTTAATATCAGTTGTAATTTGGTCGTGGCTGCATACCATGATCTCTGTCATTTTTTTGTTGATTTTTAGCTGGTAGAATCTCACTCATTCTTGATAACGCCTTTTGCAGATTTTCTTCGCTCTCTTCTATGATGGCTATGTAATCAGCAAACCTTATCATTTTAACTTGTACTCCATTGATCTTAATTCCTTCCATAGCCTCTTTACATTCCTTAATTCCCTCCTCAACATATAAATTGAAGAGCACTGGTAATAAATTGCATCCTTGTCGTACTCCTTTCTTTATGTGAGCCTCTTGTATGTCACCATGTATATTTATAACCCCTCTTTCATTTTTGTAGAGTTTATGTACTATCCGTCTGTCTCTGAAATCTAATTGTTATTATATTAATCTTTTCTTTATCTGTTCTGTTGTGCTGAGTGCTGCATTGACGGGAAAATTAAGCGTATTAATGGGCTTATGAAGGGAATTATCTGTCCTAAGAAACCCACATGTGCACTCCACATGAACTCCGCTACCCTAGTAGCTGCTTCCTGTGTGTAATATACAGCTGACCTATTAAGGGGGACCCTACATTATTCTACCCGATAGCGAAGGTCGACAAATTGGCACCCAAGATCACCACAGATTCGTCGGAGCCTCTGTTTTAAGCTCTACAGTTGGCTCCAAACAATCGATTCTGGGAACGATTTTATAAATAGCTGTACATCTACACCGCAAACAAGGGTAGCTGTCTTCACCAATCCACCAGCCGACCGAACGATCGGAGTAAACTCTCTGAACCTAAGCGGCATGAGTCTTTTGTGCCTGCATGAGCAACGATTTGCAGCCGGGCTCTCCGAGTGTTCTTTCGCCACCGGCAGAGCCTCCTCCAAATCTCGGATGACTTCCCCCAGTAAACTAACACAGTACATAGTGGCATTCTTTCCCGCCCTTAGCCGGCCGCGGTGGCCGAGGGGACTGCGGCGCTTCAGTCACGCTCTGCACGGCCACTACGGTCGGCGGTTCGAATCCCCCCTCGGGTATGGATATTTGTGCCGTCCTTACTTGTAGCTAGTTCATAAGTAGTTTGTAAGTTTAGAGACTGATGGCCCCGTAGTTAAGTCCCATAAGCTCTACAAACATTTGAACATTTTTCCCGCCCTTAACTCTATTTACCTAAAGGCTCCATCACACGCCTATCATTGGAGCTCCCAATAATTAGCAAACCCACCGTCAGTGTTTGTCCGAACCTCTCAGAAGGATTGGACGCTGCTGTAACAGGCGAGGCCGCCCGTGCTGGCTCAGCAGCGGACGGCACCTGAAACCAATTGCTAAGGCGTAAGGGGACAGCCTTACGGCCTGTTCGCATACGAACCTTGAGTAATTTTTGCAGTTTCATTACGGAAAAAATGTAACTTACATTTTACAGATGTATAATGTATCGTGCAGTGGACGAACGCCAAACACCGAAATGGTTGTAAGTTATTAGTCTGACAGAAACGTCTCGTGGGTATACCACAAGAGAAGAAAAACTATAGCTTGATTCTTTTTATTTTTACTTTACCAAGTGCTAAGAGAAATGTGTGTGAAATAAGATTATACTGTATTCACTGACGGACAGTTTTCTGTTATCTGCGATATGCATGGACTGCCATAATTTTTTACTTGGAACAGGTATATGGTGCTGGAAGTGAAATGAAGACGAATTGTCTCCAAGCAGGCAGGTTTGAGTGAATATGCATTTAGCATGTAATTCATTTCTGCGAACAGCCGCTATAAATACACTAATGCACAGAAAACAGGACAACTTGTTAAACTAGATATACGAAGTTAATATTTACAATACATGTTCATTGTATGTCTTTGCATTTCAGTTACCTTACTTCTGCATGTGTTTTCTTGCCTAGTAGGTACAGGATCCGGTGAGTGCAATGAAAAGTTGTTCCATACGCGATGACATGGAAGCGTATAAGGCGCGAATAGCGTCCTGCGGCATAGTAATCAAAAATTTTCAAATGTTTGTTAAGCTTATGGGACTTATCTGCGGGCTCATCAGTCCCTAAACTTGCAAAGTATTAAAAAAAATGGAAAGTCCAGGTTGGAATTAATAATATACTAATAATGACTGTTTACAACTCACCGCAAAGACGTGGCGACGAGCTGCGACAGTCACATACAAAAGACACACACATACAACACTTTCAGCTATCGGCCATGACCATCTTCAGAAAATAGAGCATTTACGCAATCACACAGGCACGGAACCATCACCATCACTTCGAACTGCGGCAGCCGGAGGTGATGGTTGTATAATTGTGTTGTGTGCACAGGCACAGGCACACAACACAATTATACAACCATCACCTCCGGCTGCCGCAGTTCGAAGTGATGGTGATGGTTCCGTGCCTGTGTGATTGCGTAAATGCTCTATTTTCTGAAGATGGTCATGGCCGATAGCTGAAAGTGTTGTATGTGTGTGTCTTTTGTATGTGACTGTCGCAGCTCGTCGCCACGTCTTTGCGGTGAGTTGTAAACTGTCCTTATTAGTATAAATCTATTTATAAACTAACTTGTAGTATTAGTATAAAACTATTTATAAACTAATTTATAGTGCGCTCGGCCACTCCGCCGTGGCGCATAGTCATGCATGCTGCATTCACCTGGTTCCAAAGTTCATCCGTCGTGTTTAGCAGTGGGTCACCGCAGTGCAGCCGGCGTTTCACCATATCCCAAAAACATTCGGTTGGTGAAAAGTCTAAAAAATGTTGAAACGTTTGTTATGCTTCAGGGACTTATTACGGGGTCATAAGTCCCAAAACTTACAAACTGCTTATGAACTACCTTATAATAAAGACAACATAAACATCCATGCCCGAGGGGGGATTCGAACCCCCGACGGGGAGCGAACTCGCGCATCGCAGCTTAGTGCCTCAATGCGCTCAGCCGCTCCGCCGCTGCGTAAAAAGTGTAGTGATTTAGCAAGCCAGGTCAAATGGATGGCATTGTGTGACACGAAGAAGGCAAATGTTCATACAGCAACATTGTGATCGTACATTGCTAAAAACTGGCGTCTGTGTGTCAAGCTTCAACTGTATTACTAAGGGACGCAGATAATCATCCACGTAAGTCAAACTGATCACTGTGCCATGGACACGCACCATCTATGATTTGTAGTCGTACACAATAGCACAACATACCATCAGGCTTTGTGTTAGCAGTGTATAAACTGTCATGCCGCTCCACCTGTTTGCGGCGAACCAATATGCTGTCATCATATTCAAACAAAGAGAAACTATGTGTTTGGAAACTATCTGATACCATTCCTGTCGCCAGTGACGTTGGATACCCGATTGCTGCCAAGCATGTTCCTGTTAGTCAAAGGTAGGCGGAGAAATGGACGACACGAACCTCACCCTTGCCGTAATAAACGGCGACAGACTGTTACCCGGATGATGCGACCAGTCGCATCTCAACGTGTTCTACGGCCTTACGTTAACCATTCTGCACACAACCTTTGCGTTGCCGAAAGACTTAGTCCCACACGATCAGAAATTTTCTGGATCGATGCATCACTTTCTCTCATGGAAATAATGCGTCCCGTTCCAAATGGACTTGTTTGAAGATACGGTTCACAAATACGTCTGTGAGATAGCCTGCTTAAGTCACTCTTATCCATTAGCCTTGGTATATGGCGACAACCAGAGCCGCAGACACGTTATACTAATAGGTAGAGCTGCATCGCGATATCGGTGTTGGCCGGCCGCGGTGGCCGAGGAGACTGAGGCGCTCCAGTCACGGTCTGCACGGCCACTACGGTCGGGGGTTCGAATCCCCCCTCGGGCATGGATATTTGTGCCGTCCTAGTTCGTAAGTAGTTCGTAAGTAGTTCATAAGTAGTTTGTAAGTTTAGGGACTGATGACCCTGTAGTTAAGTCCCATAGACTATACAAACATTTGAACTTTTTGATATCAGTGTTGGCCTTGAACCTGCGTCCCGACACACTGCAAATAATTAACATTTGTTTCGCATATACTGCTTTATATGTCCTGAGAATATGAACTTCCTAACTCAAGTCTTTTAAGGTATTCTGATTTTTCTGAAAATGAGTGTATTATAATTCGAACACTTCCCTACTTCAGCTGTGATTTGAGTGTCACCCTTCATATCAAATAATACATATGAAGGCAGAAACAATTTTTTCCAATTACACATTAATAGAGCCATGAACTTGTAGCTGCTCTCATGTCGATTTTAGATTACTTTCCGTCGCAATTTCTTGAAATGGTAGTGAATTTTGGCAGCACACTGGCAGCAAGATGACAACAGACCGGAGGAACCTCAAACTTGATCTACTGATACTATTTTCGTATACTGCAGATAAAAGTGTTTACAAACGTTAACGAGACCTTCTTAAAACAAATGGAATTAAAAATTACATAACTCTTGTCCGATGTCATCAGCTTTCCATAATCTTGCCTCCATTTCGCGAGAAGCGGCGATGTTCTGTTAAACAGGATTCCAATCATATTCAGTGAGCAGAAAGAACCTCCTGAGGATCATTTTCTCTAACGAATTCCAATTTCAAGTTCTCTAGGATTAATTGTTCCATTGGTACCCACACTGATACTACATTTCCAACAATTCAGTTATACTGACTCGTCATCAGGGATCCTAATGAAGAGTATTTTGGTGACGCAAAACAGGTACCATGTCTTTAATTAGTAAATGATCCAGAATGCTTACTATTATTGTGGCCGAGGTACCTAAAAATTGTGAAGGCAATCAGATTGTGTCAGGCAGGGCTGCAGCATCGTCGCTTAGCGTAAATCTCCCTCTGGCGTCACCCGCGGGTCCACTAAGATGCGAAATTTACTCGCAGGAAAATTAATTACGATAATCGAATTTCACGGGGAAATTGGCTGCGTTAGCCGTGTCCTACACCTACTCTCCCGCTCTAAGAAAAGTGGCGGTGAACTCAGAACACCGTTCCTCACACAGACAAGAATACACAGAACATAAAAACTTCTTATCAAAATTGTAAAATAACTAGTGAAACATAAAGTGATGTTTGATACCTTAAAACTCATGGAATATCCTTTATCCTTATATGTTACAGAGAAATACGCTGCTAGCGATCTAAAACGGAACACGGATATTGACCGGATATATCACAGCCAAATTTATTTATGACAGAACAGATACCACACGATTGAAAATACAGCACCATGTGCAATGAGGAAGCTGATGAAATCAGTACTGAATTTTTCTGGTACAGGCCTCGACATTGAATCAAAGAGGTTCTAGATGTGTTGTTTGGGGTATAGCAGTCCATGCTGCTTCCATATATTACAAAACTTGAATTGCTGTAGTAGCGGGAGATGTGTCCTTGACCAGTCGTTCCTCAATCATCGACTAGACTTATCGCTAGCGAAAGTCTGGGGGGATGAGGAATTTCAAAGCAGCAGTAAAATCCGAGGGAGGGGCGACGAAGAAGTCTTGAAAATTGCTTTTCACTAATGGTTGCTCATTTTCCTGATGTAATGTGACCATCGACAAATACTGAAGGTGTAAGAAGACTACAGGCTCCAAAACGTCAGAGATGAAGCTCTGACTGGTTAGTGTACTGGCAGTGCGTATAAGTGGGTTCCGATATTACATTCCAATAACATCCCAAACCACAATACTGGTTGTAGTATGGGAAAGCCTAAGGCAACAGTCCAACAACCCCACAGCTGTTAGATTTGGTGCTGGATTTTGGAAGGAACTAAACTACTAAGGTTATCAGTCAATCCCACAGCACGGGGATTTCCAGATAGCAAATCCGACCGTCTTGGTGATGTATACAGAATAAGGATTTAACGAAATAGTTTCTACTGACAAAACTTGTCTAACAATAAGCCTAAATAGAAAACTATAAATAAACTTGAGACTAGTGGTTACATTCTGTATTTTCTAAAATCTGTTTTCATAATCGACGAAATGCATTTTTAATATATTTCTTTTGTAGACAACATTTCCACCATTAACCGCTTTTGTTTAGAAAATATGTATTCGGTTTCAGATGCCAGCAAAAAGAGTCACGAAAATAAAAAAGGAGACTTTGTGACGCCTACAATGTATGTTATTCAATGCTAATACGCTGCTTGCTCCAATGAAGAAAAACATTTGACTTTATTCGGCCAATGACACTTGTTTTCATTTTTCAAATATCCAAGTAACAATGAATGGTCGTGAACTCTGTTCTGTAGTGAAAAGCATAGAGTAACGTTGAATTTCCACAGAAAATAAAATATTTATTACAATATCCTAGGATATTATTTCACGTTATCTTTAGATACCCCACCCATAGCAACCTCCCCCTAGTTCCAAATTGAAACTGGAACGTACTAAAATAATTAACAATTGTTACTGTTTATGTATACATGACGATTCGAAAACAACGTTGACAAAATGGCATTGAACATCGGACATCAACGTAAACACACAGTAGCACAGTGTAATTAGACCCAAACCTCACCATCCAAAGTAAAACTTCCCTCCATCGCCGAATGGTTCTATACAGTAAAATACTGTTTGGTTAAAAATTACACCATTTTAATCGTCAGTTGTTGGGTGGAGGTTGGGGAAAAAGTTGGTAAATTAATTGTTTATATCGGTGTTTATTCAATATTTGGAAAACCATGTGGTTTAGCTCGAAACGTGGTATATACAAATAGAATTTACATTAAATTGCGAACAAAAATGGTCCCGTGCATAATCTTGCTAAAAGTAAACGCTTCCTGAGTTACATAGGTTGTAAAAGTAGAAATGTATGTTTTTTTCTAGATTTTCGGTAAAAATAACTTTATTAGTAGGTACAGAAATGTTTTTATACAGGATTGTTTTGTAAAAGGAAAATGCGATTTTAGTTGCTTGTGGTATGTTAGTAACAATCCCTTGAAGGAACGGGAAATTAATTGTATTCACGTTTTCTGCGGATGAAAATTCTATTAAATTAATCTGTATGTCATGCACTGACAGAGTTACGCAAGACACCGCCAGGTTATGCGTTACAGTTAGGAGTCAGCGAAGTGGAAGAACACGAAATGTTATTCCCCATCCGATATTGATAACAGATTAAAAATGAGGGTACATTAGTTTTTAACACGATATTACTGTTAAGGACAATCAACATGATCCGTTAACCCAGCAGGCGGGAAATTAGGAAGTCAGTGTTCTGTAAGAACTTGGTCCGTAAGTAATATCGTAACTCGTTCAGTTGTTCTGTTCTTGTGCTGGAATGTTATTCAGGGGTCACACTTTTTCTTAATATTTAAAGACTGTCAAGAACAATGTTAATGGGAGCCAAAGGTTTCAGACTGTTGCATATTGGAAAAATTTGTGTAATAAGTTCTTCGAACGGGAAAGCGCTCGTCCGCAACTATTAATGTCAATAGATTATCTCTAAATGAATGTTTCCTTAAAGTATCATCGGCTGGTAAGTGATATATTTCATTAAATATTAATACTGACTGAGGTAACTCTTTAAGCCAATCACAGACACTGTAATAGCTGGAGTGTTGTATAATAAGCTCGCCTAGTGATAAAAACACAAGCGTATGGAATATAAGACCAACTGTGTGAATGGATTGAAGAGTTTGTCGTCAACAGAAAACTGCAGAGACAACTCTTCTGACGTTAAAGCAATTTCTGGTGTATGAATAAACAGCTTACAGGAGGTAATTATTCGTGCAGGATGCAAGGCCCAAAGGACACTTAACATTTCAATGGATGGTGTAGCTGATCAGCTACATACCTTATTTTTTCTATTATCTCTCAAACTGATCATCATTTTGCCACAAATTCATTTGTAGCTGCTTATACAGGGTGAATCTAAATTCGCGCACTCTGGCTTCGCAGCGCGATTCCTCATATGCCGGCAAGGAAAAAAAAAAAAGACTCTCAGAAAATTTCGCCCTGCGCATATTTACGGCTGTAAATGGAGTAAAAGAATGAGATGAATGTGTGTGCCATGTGTCAGTGTGTTTCGGAATTACACAATTACACCAAAAAACTTCTGGAGGATGTAGACGGCGTCTTGAGGAACAAAGTGAGCATGGAAACCCATGCCCGGAAACGCTATTAAACGACGCCACGGAGAGTCCTAGTTACAGGCACCGGCTACTGCCGCTAGACATTCCCTCCAGAAACTGCGACGCTCTGTAGCGTCGTTGGATGACGTTTCCGGGCATGGGTTTCTGTGCTCACTTTGTTCGCCTTCTACATCCACCAGACGTTTGTACGTGTAATTGTGTAATTCTTAAACACACTTGACGTATGACACACACACTCATCTAAGTCTTCGACATCCATTTAATGCCGGAAATACGCGCAGGTCGAAATTTTGTAAAAGACTTTTCTTTATTGCTGGCATGTGAGGAATCGCGCTGGGAAACCCGAGTGCGCCAATTTAGATTCACCCTGTATACAAAGTGTTACACATGCAAGTAGCTTGTCCTCGAAATTGTGAATTTCAGAGTGCTACTGAATCAGTTCGTAAGTTAGCTGCATTGAGTTACACCTAACTTGTGCGTTTGTTTATTTCAGTATTCCTCCTTTGCCATATAACAGTAGTCAATCACATACTACTATTGCATTTGAGTTACTTTTTGGAAAGATTAGAGGCTTAATAGTGATATTTACTGCATTGGGTACATCATGGGAGCACTATATATCTAACCAGTATGAACTTTTTGTTGCTAATAGTGAAAAATAAGTTTAAAGATTTTTTTCAATATTTTTCTCAGTATATACGCTCTATACATTAATCGTGGTAGTTTTTAGAGCTTCAAATAAAATCATGCATTAAAGGGTTAAGCATGTTGCTTGTGGTTTGTTCTTGCCCACAATCAGAGAACATGCCTTCAGTAAAAAATCCAGTTTCTTCAGGTTGTCTCTAGAACGTCTGTTCAAAGACGTCCACACCAGCCATTTTCAATGTGGCCAGGTAGTACTTCTTCAACTTCTGGCATACATATGCGGTAGTCAGGTGTCCACTTCTTCAAAAACTTCATTCTTATCTTCTGTGGTGAAACTGTGAGCTTTACGGATGTCCGCAGGAAGCACTTTCACGAGATCAGCTGTTGATGGGAGAGGGAAATAGGCCGTGCCCTTCGAAATGAACCATTCCGGCAATCGCCTGGAATGGTTTAGGGAAATCACGGAAAACACAAATATGTAAGGGCGGAGGTGGATTTGAACCACCATTCTCCTGAATGCGAGACCAACATGTTACCATTGTGCGATCTCGTTCGGAGGTATGAGTACTGTTCCGTGCCACTGGCAGTCTCTCCTTGGCAGCCACTACCCTCCGTACAGCTGGTGGCGCTATTCCAGCCAGAGAGCAGCGCTTAAAGGCTGGGGTAGTTTTTAAGTAATCTGTGATCAACCAATAGGTTTCGTTGAGAGCAGTGTCCAATTTTATGGTTGAAGATGACATGTACCAGTCTGGGAAAGCAGATTTGGCAATAGAAAAGCGCAGTGCCATTGCAGAAGAGCGGATAGTTACTTCTTGTGAGCCCCACTGTGTCCTCGCTAGTGCGCGAATTTGGTTGCTTCGAGTCGAGATTTTAATTTTGGTGTACTATCGAGGATGACTCCCAAATATTTAGGGGTCTTATAATGCTTCAATTGAATCTCAAACCATTCTATATGTACCTCACCATAAGCTTCCTTGTTACTGAAGTTAAAGACACATTCTCCTGTCTTCGAAGGATTTGGTTTGAGTTGGTTTCTAATGTAGCAACTTGACAGAACACTCATTCGACCAATACCTGAATTCTTCTCGTCACACCAGGTGCGATTGATAAAGAAGATAGAGAAGATTTAAAGAAAAGCAGCACGCTGTGTTATAGGTTCACTTAGCAACAGTTCCATGCACCGCAATGACGGCGTACGTTTCGTGAGTAATCAACCAAAATATTGCTCTCTCCGACGGAAATATACGTAAAAACGAAAGATTATTATAAAATGAGAGAGATTAGAGCGCACACAGGTGATTACCGTCAGCCGTTTTTCAAACGAACCATACACGAATGGAATAGGAAAAGAACGTTTTTTTCTTTCTTTTAATTATTAAGGCACGAAACTGCTGTCGTTATCGGTCACTAGACTTACACAGTACTTATGCTAAGGACAACACACACTCGCGCGGCGAAACGGAGTAAATGGCATTGGTACACAAAGGGCCTTAAGATACACACCGTGAGATGTAGATGGAGACGTAGATATATATATATCTAATAAATTGAACGCGTATGAGAGATTCCTATAGCTATATGAATTAACGAACCAGATTTGGATAAGGCAGGTATGTAGAAAATTAATGATTTTTGAGAAACATGGTTCTAGAGAAAGTTTAAGAGATCAATAATGACTGGGAAAGTAAATTAATGACTATAAATTCCGTTTTCAAAATAATTTTAGTTGTCATCTGCAGAACTGGAATATTTTACTACAAATGACCGATTTCGGAATGATTAATCTGTCATCGTGGGAGGTTCAAAATCAGATTATAACATGTCTAAGCAGACTTAGTTACCTACATCAATGAAAAATAATAGCGTGATGTATCGTAAAACTTGTATACTATTTAAATAACTCCAACCACAGACAGATATCTTAGAGTGAATTAAACACACTTCGCGCACTGGCTTTATATTTAGCGGTGAGATTAAATCAGTCTCAACTTATCAACATGTATTTACAATTATCGTAAATACTACTTAACTTTTGCGATAATTCATGGTATAATAATTGACTGACGAAGTTATTGACGTCTACATATCCACCTTATAGACCAGTACCGAATTTTCTACCCTGACAAGTTATTGTACCGTATCTAAACCGATTTCGCCAGGGTTTCTGTAAAAGTATACTTTACAAATAAAATTACCTACTTTATCTATTAACATTGTTGTATTGATACGTTCAGCTATCAGAGGGTCTTCTATTTTACTGCAACAAAAATTCGTATAGTGCACTCTAAAAGTTGTAACATAATCTCGACTACTGTAAATTGATATGGCGTATGAAAAGCAGTAATTTGGAAGGGTATAAGAAGAAAGAAGTCCGCAGAATGATTTTACGGGCACGTATAGCTTATTGAGAGATATTAAGGCTTCCGCGTATGTTTGACTTGTCCCAGAAAATTATAGGACATTCCTCTGTACAGGACTAAAGAGATAATGATTTTAAATTTGTATTTCATGTTTAAGAACACATTCTTCATTTCGAAATTATTTGGAATGACTAATGTCGATCGTTATTTGACCACCTTTACAGCTCTGGAGCTGCGTAAGTCATTCCGTCGTATCCATTCGAAAGTACATATCAGAATACAATATTATGACATGTAGCTGTACATGGATACGGTTGATTGCTTACGGAACTACATAGAGCTGAAGAATATCAAATACTGATATAGATTAGTCTCAAGAGAAGCTATATTGACCTGTTGCTGTGATATGAAGGATACATTTGAACGTATTTGCGGAATCTACAGGGACGAAACGCTGCAGCAATGAAGTTGTACCCATTGTTGTTTATATAGGACGTGCAAAAAGGTGAACAATTTATCACATGAATAGCGGGAGCACAAAAGGATGTCAGAACAATTGAAGTACTCTTGGACGAACACATCTGTATCTGTAGTATATGGTAACGTGTAAAATACCTGGATACATCAAATGCCTGATATCGAAGGAAAATAAAATAATTCGAAGATGTTTCACCTTGCCGTGATCCATATCGAAACAATATATCAAAAGCGATGACATAATCGTAAATGACACGAGAGAGTCAGCAAGTAATGCAATTTATAAAAGCAGCAACCAAATAAGAGTATTCTTGTCGTACAGCCTCACATTCGGAAAGCTAACTTTTAAGATTTTCGTGCACAGAGTGTGACTCGCGCAGATAGCGGTCCCACTGATTGCTGTGGCGAGGTCACAAGTATTAATGCACCGGAAACGCGCGTCAGCAACCTCCAGTCTCAGGCGACTTTTCAAAAGGAACGGCCATTAAAATTCTAAACGCTTTAGCGAAGTTTCAGTGAATTACGCAAGATTGAAGACGGTATTATAATCAGGTCGGGAGGAATTATAATTGGAAACGAAGCCAACTGCCAGCAGCAAACTGTAGGTTGAAGAGGAAAGGTTTAGCGAACGGCCAGAGATTTCGCGCACCGCTGTAACCATCTGCAGGTCGGCTACATCAAAGTGTCGCAAAACGGGGTTTCATTTAGTTTAAACTAGAACTACCACTCTTGAAACGCGTTAATATCAAAATATTTCCCCTATGCGGTTATAGCGCCTTTGGTTCCATAAAAAAGGGTATGAAGCATAGAGGATTCCTATCGAACCTTTCCGCGCAGCAGGACACGGTATTTTCCAAACGCCTATCTTCAGTATTGTGTCTTAGAGGTATAATTGCCTCAATGTTCACGTTTATTTAGTCCGATTGGAATACAGATTCCGACAGTATGCCCTTCGAAGTGAAACTTTCTACTCGCCATAATGCAGGGTGATTTTGTCACCGTGTACAAATTCTATGAATTCATTCAGGAGTGGATACGGAACAAAAAATGTCTCATCAAGTTAATTCTCGAAACATGATTTCCACGCTAGATTAGATCAGATTAGAGACCATTTTACGGACACTGCGGTCTGATACGCACTGTATCAAGAAGCCATAGTTAAAGTATGCATGGTTTCCTCCAAGAGGGTAGAACTGTTCCTCTTACTGTTCCACTGATGAGGGCAATGTGGTTCCTATATGATGGTGTTCCAGCCCAATTCACTATTAACATTTCAAACCATAGCGCCTGTCTGCCCCGCCAGTCGCACCCGACGTGGAGAATGGCCTCGCCGTGCTATGAAGTACACCGCAGCCGCCAAACAGCTGCCTGGGAACCGACCGACGTGGCCACAACCAAATTCTCCGGCAAATATGACGCCTGGCAGGATGACAGATATCTGGAGGATAGAAGACAACACGCCAATTTGTTTCCAATATGGGCTTCCCGGACATTTCGTAGGATGCTCTAGGGAGAGAAGACGAGTATCTGAGAATTATTGTGTCACACAACGATAACCATCAGAGTAGTCCTTTCAATAGTCAACTGCAGATGATTACTGGCGATCTATCGGGCGGAGCCCGCCGCTGTATCCTAGACGTGGTCGTTCACCAATGCGCCGCCGCCGTTCACCGTCGCCTTACAGACATACCAGCCGCTCGCCTAGCCGCTGTTTTCAGGAAACCTAAGCGAGGCGACCATATACAGAGTTGACGATGCCGCAGATGAATGTCCTCCATGGACGACAGTGACTAAGTTGTCAGAAAATGTCATTGCCGTCATCATCGACGGCCAACCAGTCCGAGAACTAGTAGATTCAGGAGCTTCCTCCTCTGTATTGTCGAATAACTAAAGCCGGAAACTAAACAAGATAATGTTCTGTGATACAAGAGCACCTTTGCTGAAGGTCGCAAATGGAAAATACGTCTGGCCGGCAGTAACGTGTGTCCCAAGAATAACTATCAACAGCAGGACGCAGTCATTTGAATTTGCCGTACCCATAAAGCCATCCTAGGATGGTACTTCCTTCAGGCATCCCAGGCTGTCACTGACTGTGGCAGATAAGAGCAAAAAATTGAGGAAGCAGTTCCGATGCGTACATATAACCTCTCCTCGGAGGTTGTTTGCTGTCGAGAATGTTGAGATCCCGCCGTTAACAATGAAAACAGTTCCAGTCAGCAGCCGAGATGACCAGTTGAACAGTGAAGTGCTTGTCGATCGCTTAAACCTAATCGCTATAACGAAGGAAGCGGCTATCATAAGCATTATAGCTGGTCGAATAGAACTTTGGATCAATAATTTTCACGATCAATCGCAACTCATTCCTAAAGAAATGTGTATTGGAACAACTGAACCAATCCAGTACAGTAAGCTCAATGTCATCGACGAAGTCGTATGCTCTGCTGTTACTGTTGACAACGCACTAGAGGAAACTACTATGAAATTGTAAATAGTGCGCGGTCTGACCCAGGAACAATATCAGCACGTGTTAGCCATACTACACCAATTTTCAGGTGCATTCAGATGCAGGCTGGAGAAGAGCCTGAAGAAGAAGGATGACATGTGGCTTTTCTGTGTCGACTATCAGCCGCTGTACAAAATCACAAAGAAGATGTCTACCTATTGCCGCGCATTGACGATACCTTAGATTGCTTGAAAAGAAATACATACTTCTCATCCATGGACGTGCACACAAATTATTGGCAAATGCAGCTTGGCGAAGGTGATAGGAATAAGTCTGCTTTTATTACACCTGACGGCCTCTATGAATTCAAAGTCATGCCGTTTGGACTATGTAACGCTCCGTCCACATTTGAACACATGATGGTCAACTTGCTTCGACAACTATGTTCAGATGTTCGTAAAGTTACAGGACCAAACTGCAAAAGAAGTGTTCAAGTGTTTGTAAAGCTTATGGGAATCAATTGCGGGTTCATCAGTCCCTAAACTTACAAACTACTTATGAACTACCTTATACTAAAGACAGTACAAACATCCATGCCCGAGGGGAAACGTCAGGTTTTACTGGGATGAAACGAAATGAAGAGCTTTCTGGGCACTTAAGGAGGCATTAACTTCCATACCAATTGTAATCTAATACGACGAAAATGCGGAATCCGATCTTCACATTGATGCTAGTGGTTATGGAACTGGTGCAGTGCTCGTACAAATTCAGTAAGGTGCTGAAAAGGTGATGCCTATGTATGAAGAGTACTCTCGAGTTCAGAGATAAACTACTCAACAATCGAGAAAGAAAGTTTTGCAGTTATCTGCGGTATTAACAAGTTCCGACCGTATTTATTCGACATACGATTCCCGGTTGTGATAGATCACCATTCTTTATGTTGGATGAATAGGTTGGAAGATTGAAAGACGACCGTCTGTCGTCTTCCATATATTTTTTTTATAAAATTGTAACAGTAAACTCTTATCTGGGTACCTCCTACCAGAATTAAGCTTTTATTTCTTACAGTGGCCCACTTTTAAGATCCATCAGGTCGACTAGCAATATGGGCACTAAGACTCGAAGAGTAAGGTGTCACAGTGGTATTAAAATACTGGCGCAAATACAAGGACGCCAACTGCCTTTTGAGGAATCCATTAGTAGAACACAACAGCATGGGAGAAATATCCGCCCTCACTGCAGTAGGCGACATTACAACTGAACAGAGGGAAGATCGAGCATTATTACAAACCATAAAACCTTGGAGAGAGGAGAACCGACCAAAAGAGAGTTTCAACTCATAAACTGGACGATTTATGACAGCAACTATGCTCTACGGGGCCCCAAACGGCTACTTGTCGTTATAGCTCATCACTGACAAGTTATTCACAAGTATTTCAATGAGGCTCCAATATCCGGTCATCTAGGATTCGTGAAGACCCTGGACAGAATCAGACGCAGGGCATCTGGTACCAATTCCACCTGCAGCAGCTCCATTCCATCAGGTTGGAATCAACATTTTAGGGAGCTTCCGGATATCTACAACTGCTAACCTATGGATATTAGTCTGCACTGACTATTTCACGTGCTACGCTGTCACTAAACCTCTGCCGACTGCCGAAGCTCCATAGATCGCAAAATTCCTCGTAGAAGACATTATTTCGAAGCATGGTGCACCACATGTGATGATATCTTATCGTGGAAAAGTATTCCAGTCAAAACTAGTTTCACAGGTAAAGTTACGTTGCGACATTGTCCACAGAATAACAACTGCCTACCATCCACAGACAAATGGTCTTACAGAACGTTTTAACAAAACGTTATTAGATATGCTGTTAATATAGTTCGATGTTGAGCAGAAGCATTGGTATACAATACTGTCAGGTATTTGCTTATAATACAGCAAGGCTTGATACCACAGGCTTCACGCTGTTTTTTCTGTTCCATGGTCGTGAAGCTGAGGCATTGGATATGCTGTATGGGACGAAACTCAGGATGACTATGTGAAACAGCTCATCACCAGGGTCGATGAAACAAGACAGCTGGCTCAAGATACGGACACCGGACGCCTAGGAGAAAGACCGTTACCGGTGTAACGACAATCAGCGACCTGTAATGTACAGCCCAGGAGATCTGGTATGGATTTTTGACCCTGTCCCGAAATTTTGGCAATTGGAAAAATTAGTGACGCGATACTTTGGTCTGTATCGCGACATATGCTGCCTGCCAGACGTCACATATGAAGTCGAGGAATATAAGCCGTCCTAGAAACGACGATAACGAAGAGACATTGTTCACGTCCTGCATATGAAGCCTTACTACGATCTTGAAGAGCAGATGGACAAAAAAGGGTTCTTGTTTAAGGACTCTAAAGACCGTTATGATAATGATCAAGCCACGACAGGAGAGCCTGTTGCCAGTCGACATCAATCCAAGGAAGGCGTGTAGAGAGAATGTATGTATTATCCAGAATTTCTATGGAGAGGCTCTATGACAAGATCAAGATCCCACACACTGCTGCAGGCTCCAAAGGAAATGTAAAAGTGGGTACCTGTTTTTTCAGGAAGGGGAGCAATGTCGCTAGTCGTCCCACAGAACGCGGAGAGCAGTGGTTACCATCGCAGATGCTGTGCTGGCGGTTCCTGTTTCAAATCCCCTCACTGGCTGGATTTCTTTTTATTTCTTTGTTTTTAATATTTCTAGAATGTTCTATGTGTGTCTTGTGATTTATGTACGTGTATGTTCCAGAAAATTCTTTCTATGTATAAATAGTAAAATAGTCCCATCAGGAGTCAGTCTGTTGTGTTAGCAATAAACCTGTTGTAAGTGTGAAGTGCTGTGCTCTGTTGGTGACCAGATTTCGAATTGTGGATCACCTGCAGTTTTCAATGTGACAATATTATTTCCTTTTTTATAGCTTGATGACATAATTATCAATTAGTTTAATGTTTGACTTCCCATCATATGCTGAAAAATCTGATCCTTCTGCATGTACAGCTTTGAAGCTCATGTAGAATTCAGCATGTTTAGCATCAACCAACTGTCACCAATATGTATAGTAATTTCTGTATCTTCCTTGGAAATATCAGGTTATTTTTACTCCTTTCATTCACTGGGAATGATTTAAATTGATAGCATTCTATCCTATTCATTTATTAACAATAAAATTCTAGGATAACAGCTACAGTAGCGCCATTGGATTCGATTAGATTATCACTTTCATTGGTTATAGTTAAAATCCTAAATTTTATCATGGATTGGAACAAGGAAAGGTTGATAATGCTCATAAATCATCGGTGCATCAAATTCAACATTTGGCTTAAATGGAGCAATAATATTTGTTTCACGGTGAAAATGATCAGTATGGTTTACATACATGCCATCAGCTAGATTAAAATTTACATTCATTAATTCAAATGGAATAATCTTAGCACATCATTGGCAACTGTCTTTTGTTCACATTAATAGTCTGATTATTAAATCCTAGTAAACATGCTATATTATCATCTTTTCTCACATCCATGTACAGCTTAGCATCACTCTCAATTACATTACTTCTGTCTTAATATGTATATTAGGCTTCTCTCTATGACTATACTTATCCAACCTTTCTGAAGTATAATGATAAGTTGGAATTAGTACTGCTTCACCATCACAGTATAATTTACTATTTTTGTTGTAACATATGAATGAAAAATGTAGAATAAAAGCCAACAAATGCTACACTTTTCCAACAATCACTTACAGCAATAGTAAATCTTACTTTAAGTACTGATGAATTATTAAACAGTTGCATTACTCTACTCATTTATTAGTAAATACATGATGACATATTGGGAACCAAATATAAGAATTTCAGACAGGAAATAGAAAAAATAAAAATGGTAAACTTTTATGTAATTTCATTAGATCTGCTATTATTAAACCAAGTGGATGTGGTAGAGCTACATTAATGATCGATAGTTATATTTTAGCACAATGTTGTCTGACCTGGGATATATTATTAATTTTTGTTTATTCTAAAAGTCTAGATCGTCAAAGTATTAGGAATTAATTAAAAAATTTAAAGAAATTGAAGACTCAACAGGTGATCCTTTCATATCATTTGTTAGTAGCAATGAAGAAGTTATACAATTAGATGAATGTCAAGTTAATTCACCTATAGTGCTTGAAATTGGAGAATCAAGAAGTGGTAAGAAAATATTTTACTAGAAGTAGACATAAAGCAATAGATTGTTTTTATCTAGCTCAACCAAAGATCAGGGTTATATCCTCCAACAAAGACGAATATGGACCACACTAAACAGAATAAAGACGAACTGCAGCAGGTGATCCAACTCATGTTTCAGGTGGGGAAAAGAACCCTCCCCAAAGTGTGATTGTGGAGCTGAAGGACAAACCATCAAGCACATAGTGAAGGAATGCCCAATCAGATAAGTCAATGGTTTATATTTGTAAGCTAATGTTTGTAAAGTTTACTATTATTGTTATCATGACTTTTACCATTTTATTGCATTGTTCATTCTTCTTATTTTCTTTATATACACATCAGTTTGTACCAACAGACAACCTGTGATGTAGCCCTATGCTAAATAAAATCTAGATCATACATATGCAAACTTTCCAAAACAATTAGTCATAAACTCAATTTTTTACACATGATGACATAAATCTACATCAGATATATTGGTGTTGACTTACGATGTGCTCAATTTAGAAAGATGTGCAACAATTGTTGGAACAATAATGGTTTTGGTTTTATAACTATAGACACAACACATACATCAAATAATGGTAAATACAAATCGCAAGCAAATTTATAACAACATAAAGAATATTAATAAACCTAAATATAAACATCAAACATCAACATAAACGCACATGTTGAACATAAACGTCATACATCAATGTAAACATCATACATAAACATAAATGTCAAACATAAATGTGAACTTTTTATGTTATATAAATATTTGCAAAATATGATCTACAGTTTGTGATACAAGCTAAACGAAATAAAAGGAAACAGTAAGAATAAAAAAAATTGAGAAAACAACCACATACAGAATACAAAAAATATAAAAAATGTATATCAATCTGCTATTGATGCAACAGAACAAGTAAAACAATGACTTGAAGGAATAGGAGATAGCTATTGACGAAATTAGAAAAGTTGAAAAGCAAATGATTCCACATAATATACTATGAAACAAAGAAAATGATAGCTATAGCGATAGCTGAGATTTAATTGAGGTAGTATTGAATAAATATGAAGATTAAGGTATAAACAACGATGCATCTAAAACAATAAATATAAATGAAAGAATGTTTAAATATATAAATCATTGTGAAGATGCAGTCTTTGGATTAAAGCCTGTTGGCATGTTTAAGTATATTAGTAGTTTACCAGTAATATTTGATGGAAATAAATTAATTATCAGTCCAAAGGAATATGAAGGAACAGATGGATTGATGACACTTTCAACTAAAAAACATGTTACTCTGGATGATTTGGATAATAAATTTGATTTATCAAATAATTCAAATATACCATTTGAGTCAGGTGTGCTATATTGTGAAAACTCCTAATAAAATCAAATCACGTAGCAATGTTAAATACAATAATTTGATAAAAGAAAGTGTTTCTCCCCAAATTTCAAAAGACCAACTGTAGACAGTGCACTAAATAAACAAGCAAACTATTTAAGGATTAATTAAAAAATATACTGAAAAACCAGTTGCATATGTATGGATGAATGATGTTAGGAATTTCATCGATAGATTAGCAGTAATTCATGGAGAAGAAATAGCTGCAAATAAAAATTATGATAATGAAACAGTTTTCACTACATGGAAAACATATTTAGTGATTTCATTATAAAAAATCCAAAAGGAACTCCATACTTGTTTCAGTTTTTAAATAATTTACAACACACTGCACAGCAAAGTGAAATACATGGGACAGGATTAGTGCATACTTTGGTTAACAAACTTTCACTCAAAATCCGTCTTCCAGGATGCAGAATTTTAAGGAGCATGGACAAAACCACATGAAAGATTAGCGAGAGATGATCAAGGAATAAATCCATTAGATGAAGTTTGCTAAAGACATGATAGTGCATAAATATATCTCAAAGATTTAGAAACTAGACATTAAACTACAAAGAGCTTCAATTATCTGCAAAAGAAAGAATGCATTTTTCTGATACTTAATTAGGTGAAAAATTTGCAGCAACAGCAGTTAGAGGAATAATCTATAGAAAACGATAATTAGGAACAGGACTTGATCTTGATGGGGATTATAAATATTGACATACATAAAAGAATAACTTAAACCAAAAGGAATTAAAATTAATGGCAATAATGAACAATTAAATAGTATTCATCAAATTTAACTGATGTTACAAAAGGAAGTGCTGGAAATTTGCTTATTCTCGTCATCAAAAGGATTACTGAATATCAACAAAGAAGAAAGAGGATAAGGGATTAACACTACATGAAGGCAGACTTTTTGCTGTTATTGCAATTAGCACCAGTGAGAAAAAATCACTATAGAAAAGATATAGTATCATTTGGGATTGATGATTTATAGGATGCTGATTGTATTGAATTGGATTCAGGAAATCTGAAAGGAATATCGAAAATAAATAAAAGATATAAATATTTACTAATTGTAATTCATGTATTCTCTAAATATGCTTGGGCCATTTCAGTTAATGATACATCAGGTAAAAAGTGGAGGTGATGCTTGTGAAAAACTGTTTGGAGATAGACCTCCAAGAAATTTACAAACTGATAATGGAAAAGAATTTTATAATAAAGATTTTCAAGATCTAAAGAAAAAATTTAATATTAATCATTATTAAACATAGAGTGAATTAAAAAGACCTGTCGGTGAACGATTCATTAAGACATGAAAAGAAAAAAAATGTAAAAATTTAGTCTTTAAGGCAGTTATAAGTGGATGGATATTGTCTCAAAATATGTAGATGAGTATAATAACACAATGCATCAAATTGTAAAAAGGGAACCAATTGATGTTAATTATAAAAATAAAAAAAACCTAGTCCAAATGTTATGTATCCAACTAAAGAAAAGTATTCTATTGGTGATAAAGTTAGAATAAGTAAAGTGAAAGGAATGTTTGAAAACCTCTCAGTACAATAAAAGACACATTGATTACATATATTGTGATGACCACATTTCCGAAATTTATTAGTATGAAATTCATCATTATTTTTTATCATCTTTACATCAACTTCATGTTTTGGTAGTATCCATTTATTATAAATAAAAATTGTTCAATTTTTGTGGTAGAAATTCTATTACCTAAAATTTATCTGTCATGCCTTTATGTACAACGAATAATTGTTTCAGAATCATGCCTTTGTATCATTTTTCCATATCTATCTTGTAATATAATTTTGAATTTATTATTGAGCTTCAAAAAATTTTTATAACGAAATTTCGTATTTATAATGTCAACATCCGTAATTTGATACACTTTATGTACTTCATTAACGAACAGTTTCATTAATGGTTCATTTTTATTCAGACTGGGAAGAGTTGTTGCTAACTCCATTTATATAGCAGAAAAATGTTCAAGCAACTGTAATGCATTTTATTATAGTTAGTACATCAGAAATTATTATTTTTTTACAATAACAACAATACACCTATCGTCATTTAACATGGACGAGACTAGTGTCAAGAATAGCAGCACCCGACCTCTTCGGGTAATTTCCATAAAAGATAAACTGCAGAAAAGTGTCGGCCCTCCTACTGCGATCTGTGATTGCAATTCCAATGGTTGCTTCATTCCAACATGTTTTATATCTGGACAAATAAAACAAATGAATGAGCGTCTCTTGCATGGTGTTCCTACAGATCTCAAACTTGGTGTTCTAAATCTGGCAGGATACAAACACTAGTTTTTATAATTGGCTGACGCGGTGGAGTGTCCGAGAGTTCCAAGGCGCCTAGCTGCGGAATCCTCAAAAAATGTTCAAATGTTTGTAATTCTTATGGGACCAAACTAATTTGGTCATAAGTCCCTGGACTTACAAACTACTTAAACTAAGTCAAACTAACCTAAGGACAACACACCCATCCATGACCGAGGGCGAATTCGAACCCCCGACGCGGGAGGCCGCGCGATTCGTAACGTGGCGCTCCAGACCGCTCGGCTACTCCCGCGTGGCGTTCGAATCCTCCCTCGGACATGTGTATATTTGTTGTCCTTAGCATAAGTTAAAGTACTTTGTGAGCCTAGGGACTGATGACCAGAGTAGTTACGTCCCATAGATTTACAAACATAAAAAAAAGAAACTACACCAACCGCTGACAAGCCCGTTTTATTGATTTTAGACAATCACACATCCAATTAAAACGTTGTAGGTTAAAATATAGCAAGAAAATATAATCTAAACATGGCCAGTCCTCCACCGCATACGAGCTACAGTCATCTTATCGACTTAAAGTGGCCATTGAACAAACCTTAACATTTTTCATAATAGTCATCCAGGAAGAAGGGTGACCCAGTTAGATGATGCACGACTTGTTCGCAATGCCTACGATAAAAGTGCTACAGTTGAAAATGCCGCAATTGGTTTTGGGAAGGCGGGAATTTCTTCGTAGAAGAGATATTTGTTCACATACTTCAGTTTTACACCAGCCTCAGTTTATGAAAATATTCCAGTGATGGTGGGTGATCATAATACCTCTGCGAGTCAGAAGGGGCCCCATCAATGCTGACAATGACATTATGTATGATATGACGTTTTGTGTCTCGTCCGCCGGTTGTCGTAGGTGTCGGTGGACGAGTAGAAAGAGACCGACACAGGAATAAAGGATGCACGCTTGTGCAGGTACGGAGGTGACCAGCCAGTGGGACAGCAGAAACTAGAAACACTAGAGTAAATTAGAACGAGATATATATTTCATAAAGACTTAGTAATACTTAACTTTCACATAGTTCTTGACTGCAGAATGCTGATACATAGATTAGATAGAGGCCTGCCTACTGATGATTCCTAGTGCCTATCTGATAGCCAAGTCTTATCTGGTGCCTAACTGATTCCTAAGTGTTAACTGGTTCCTTTCTCAGTCCCAAATGGCCGATGCAGCAGTCGTGGCCACGAACGGAGTTGCAGCAGAGGGCGCTCGTGGCTGACGTCGTAAGAACACCGCGCCGTGCGTGCATGGCGGCGCGCGGCGTAAGTACGTGGCACGCACTTCATACTTGTGCGACACCACATGACGGAGACTAGCTTAATGATTGAAATCATAGAAGACTGCTCTACGACAAGTGACGAGTATGATGTAATAGCCAAAGAAAATAAGTTAACAGCAATTCTTTAACGGCTGAAGAAACTGACAACGCCTCCATTCATGTGTGTTTGTAGATTTTCCCGGCGAATATGCTGACTGAAGGTCTCTCGGGCATGCATCCGCATTCGTTGTGGAACGAATTTTCGACGTCGTAACGTGCAATCATCATCAAGTTACTCCTGCTGACTGAGGCGCTGGAGCATTGGGTGCGGTATTTATACCAGTGGGGTTGCCCCCCCCCCCCCCCCAACCTGATCACGTCTGCGGAAAGCGCGATGCTGAGGTGGTGGGGGTAGCTCTCTCTCTGTACCCGACAAGCGGACCTCAGTCTGCGCTCTGCCTTCGTCGTGTTAGATGCTCTGCCTATTCTGTGATCGGAGAGGTTTTAGTGCCGGATTCCATTCTTGGCTCAGTTGAAATCCACTGTCCTTGTTTATAAGGTTATCCCGTAGCCGGTTTTCGATGACGTCCTTGTATACTTGTATACACAATCCTAGTAGTGAAATGTGTTGTGTAGGACCTCCGTGTCCTCATATTTCATAATGTGTTGGGTACCTAAGCAATTTTCAGCAATTTCTGATTTTGTGGGCTCTTGGAGGTCGGTGTGGCGCTTATGTTATATGCACCTTTCTTCGATTGTGCGAATAGTTTGACCGACATAAGCTTTCCCACACTGGTACGGATTGTGGTGAATTCCCGATTCCCGGTGTCCTAGGTCGTCCTTTACAGTCCCTAGAAGGGATCCAATCTTTGCGTGCGGCCGGTACATGCATTCGATATTGTCTCGTCGTAAAATTCTGCCAATTTTTCCCGATACGTTGCCTGCGTACGGAATGTAGGCAATCTTTTTCGGGAGCTCCCCTTCTGGTGGTTGCTGTAGCGTGCTTTTTTCCCTGAAAGCACGTCGGATTTGGCGGGCACTGTAGCTGTTTTTCTGGAACACTTCCTGCGGGTGGTCTAGTTCTGGTTTCAGGCGTTCTTCGTCGGAGATCACAAGAGCTCTGTGGACCAGCGTATTCAGAGCTCCTTCCCTTTGGGACGTATGATGACAGCTAAAGGCATGGAGGTACGGGTCCGTGTGGGTTTTCTTCCGACAGACACTGTTTCCCAATGTTTCGTCAGGTTTTCTGCGTACCAGAAGATCCAAAAAGGGCAGCTGACCGATTTGAATCTGGCTGCGGGTGGAATTCAGGTGCTGTAAGAAAACGTGAAGTTCATGTTCCCCATGAGGCCAAATGACGAACGAATCTTCGACATATCTAGATAACTGTCTTTTTACGTGGGGCTGTGTCCAGTGCCTTTTCTTCGAACTCCTCCATGTACATGTTGGTAATGACAGGTGACAGGGCCGGGACTGCCAATAATCACACCATTTGTCTGCTCATTGTATTCTCCGTCAAAGAGAAAATAGGTAGATGTGAGCACAAAATTAAACACCTTTGTGAAGGAGGGCCCAAATTTCTTCTCTATGAGTGCCAGCGACTCCTTCATTGGAATTCTGGTGAAAAGTGATAGAACATCGAAACTGACCATTAGATCTCAGCTGGATGGTCTGAGTTTCCGTATCCGTTCCACGAACTGATTTGCCAACCTGAGGACTCAAAACTGATGTCAAATGCTTCTCAAGTTGGTACGTTGGGACCCCTATTGTGCTCACAATCGGTCTCAAAGGTATATCAATCTTCTGTACCTTTGGAAGACCGTAGAGTCTTGTTGGTGCGGCCGCATGCGGACGAAGTTTCATAGCTGTTTCGTCTGTGAAAGTACTCCGAAGAAGTTCAATCGTCTTGCGCTGTATCCGGCTGGTTGAATGCGTCGTTATCTTCCTGTAAGCAGGGTCATCTAGGCGGCTGTACATTTTCTCTTTGTATTCTTCAGAACAATATGTTTCCCTTATCCTCTGAGAGGACGAGAACGTCTGGACCATCACGCAGCGACCGCAGCGCGACTCTTTCACGTCTGGAAATGTGTCTCGGCGGCGCGGACGCGGCGAGAGTACGGTACATTTCCCTTCGAATCTCTTCTGCTGTATCGGCTGATGAATTCTGCAACAGGTAATACTACTGGTGTAGGACAGATAATGCAGCAACATCGATGTCTTTCCCTGTCATATTCAAAACTCTGCGTCTCGGCTCCTGTTGTGGCTGTTTAGATGCTCGTCGGATGAATTTTGAAGCTTGTTTCTTGAATGCGTTCCTTTGTGCCCGCTCTCCTTACGCCCAGGAAGAAGTTTTAACCAAGTCACAGGTAGCAGGGGCGAGCAAGGATGCCAAATCTAGATGTAGAGCAAAGAGTCAAGCTGGCGGCGTGTATCTCTGATACGTTCGCGCACCAGGTTAGCTCTTTTCGTAATTCTGTTGGCTGGTGGTGTCTGGATATGATGTACGATCTTGGCAAAGGTAGGCACAATTCGATGGTCATGGCACCTCTCCTAATGGCAAGTGCACTTAGAAGGCGTTGTTTCTCTCGGGCATGCAGCTGGATTCATAGATCCTTGTGGAACGAATTTTTGATGCCATCATCATCAGGTTACTCCTGCTAATTGAGACGCTGGACCATCGGGTGCGGCATTTATACCTGCTGTTGCTCTCTCTCTCTCTCTGGACCAAATCAAATGTTCAAATGTTTGTTAAGCTTATGGGACTTAACTACGGGGGTCATCAGTCCCTAAACTTACAAACTACTTATGAACTACTTGCGAACTAGGACGGCACAAATATCCATGCCCGAGGGGGGATTCTAACCCCCGACCGTAGTGGCCGTGCTGTCCGTGACTGGAGCGCCTCAGTCACCTCGGCCACCGCGGCCGGCTCTCTCTGGACCCGACTACGCTCTGCCTTCATCGTGTTCAGTGTTCTGCCTCTTCTGTGATTGGAGAAGTTTTAGTACCGGATTCCACGCTTGGCTCATTTGAAATCCACTGTCCTTGTTTATAAGGTTATCCCGTATCCGGATTTCGATGTCCTCGTTGTATACACAATCCCAGTAGTGGGATGTGTTGTGTAGGACCTGCGTGTCCTCATATTTCATAGTGTGTTGGGTACCTAAGCAATGTTGAGCAATTGCTGATTTTGTGGGCTGTTGGTAGTCGGTGTGGCGCTTATGTTCTCTGCACATTGACCTAACCAGCCAAGAAAAAGAAAACAAACGAGAAATAGATAACCACGATCGGGGTTTAAAAGAAAAAGTGAAAGGTAATGGAAAACAGAGGAAAAAAGACGATGCGATACTGCAAAGCCGCGCTGAATGGCCACGTGGTGTAGGGCATCATGCTACGGGTGGGCCGGCTGTTCCCGCTAGAGGTTCAAGTTCTCCCTCGGGCAGTGGTGTGTGTGTGTGTGTGTGTGTGTGTGTGTGTGTGTGTGTGTGTGTGTGTGTTGTCCTTAGGGTAAGTTAGTTGGTTTGTAGTTCGTAAGTCTAGGAACTGATGACCATAGCAGTTTGGTCCAATAGGTTTACAAACATTTGAATATTTGATTTTGAGAAGGTGCTAGTTGGCAGAGAGAGAGCGGATGTTGTGTTGCAGGAAAGATTAGGATGGGCTTGCCATGATTAAAAAAAAATGAGGGGGGGGGGGGTTAGACTAAAGGACGGAAGGAAAGGATTTTTAACTTATGGGTTCTATTCCTGCAGATGAACTTGATCTTATTGGCAGTGACCATGCTCCTATCAACCTCACCAACTCCTACACCCTTTGTCGCCCCCCAAATCCTTGAGCCGGCCGCGGTGGCCGAAGGGACTGAAGCGCTTCGGTCACGGTCTGCACGGCCACTACGGTCGAGGTTTCGAATCCCCCCTCGGGCATGGATATTTGTGCCGTCCTTAGTCTTAGCTAGTTCATTAGTATTATGTAAGCTTAGGGACTGATGACCCCGTAGTTAAGTCCCATAAGTTCTACAAACATTTGAACATTTGAACAAATCCTTGACTTGATATCCGACTCAAAGTCACCCATGATTACTCGGATGCCGACTGGATTGCCTACTGGGATTCCATCGACACCAAGGACGCAATCCACTCTCTTTACCTCCAACATCCCAAAGACCTTTCCCACGTTACATACTTTCTTAAACAGTTCTTGACTGATGTCACATCTGCCCAGATCTCCCCCAAATAAATATGCCCTTACCAGATTTTGATATTGCTAAGTACAGAGCAATCTAGTGAGAAATATTTGTTTTTCCTATTATGACGTGAAAAATTCATCGATCCACAACTAGAAGACAAGATGGAATGTTTATATTGTCAAGCTTAGCAAATGAGTTGTGCACCGATAGTGAAAATGGTTTATGTGAAACTTTATATTTTCTGGACATATAACATAATACCCCCATGAACCACAGACATTACGCAAGGTGGGATGGCATGCGTGCCTCGACGATACAGATAGCCGTACCGTAGGTGCAATAACAGCGGAAGGGTATCGTGGAGAGGCCAGACAAACGTGTGCTTCCAGAAGAGGGGCAGCAGCCTCTTCAGTAATTGCAGGGGCAACAGTCTGGATGATAGACTGAGATGGCCTTGTAATATCAGCTAATGTGGCTTTGCCACACAGTTACTGCGAACGGCTGAAAGCAAGGGAAAACTCCAGCCGTCACTTTTCCCGAGGACATGCAGCTCTACTGTATGAATATATCATGATGGCATCCTCTCGGGTAAATTATTCCGGAATTGAAATAGTTCCCCATTCGGGGACTACTCAGGAGGATGTGATCATCAAAAGAGACAACAATGTCATTCTACGGATCGGAGCCACGAAGCCAACAGCGACTACAATAGTACAAGTTTATATGCCAACTAGCTCTGTCGATGATGAGGAGATCGAAGAAAAGTATGAGGAGGTAAAGGAAATTATTTAACCAATTAAGGAAAAGGAAAACTTAATTGTGATAGGAGAATGGAATTCGGTAGGGAAGGTAGGATGGATATGGAATTGGCAAAAGGAATGAAAGAGGAAGCCGCCAGGTAGAATTCTGCACGGAACATAATTTAATCATAACAAATACCTGGTTTAAGAATCACGAAAGAAGGAAGAGACCAGGAGACACCGGAAGGTACCAGATAGATTTTATAATGGTAAGACAGAGATTTCGGAACCAGGTTTTGAACTGTAAAACATACCCAGGGGCAGATGTAGACTCTGACCATAACTTATTGGTCATGAACTGCAGGCTGAAACTGAAAAATCTGCAGAATGGTAGGAAAATAAGGAGATGGGACCTGGAAAAATTGAAGGAACCTGTAGTTCTTGAGAATTTCAGAGGGAGCTTGAGGCAACAATTGACAGAAACAGGGGGAAATAAAACAGTAGAATACGAATGGATAGCATTGAGAAATGAAATAGTGAAGGCGGCAGAGGACAAAATAGGGATAAAGGCAAGACGTACAAAAAATCCTTGGATATCACAAGAAATACTAAATTTAATTAATGGAAATAGAAAATATAAAAATACAGTAAATGAAACAGGCAAAATGGAGAAAAGACGACTAAGAAATGAGATTGACAGGAAGCGCATAATAGCAAAGCAGGAGTGGCTAGAAGGCAAATGCAAGTCAATAGAAGAATAGGGAAATAGGGAAAAAATAGATAGCGCCTACAGGAAAATAAAAGAGATATTTGGAGACAAAAAAGCAGCTGTATGAATGTGAGGAACTCAGATGGGAAACCAGTTCTCAGCGAAAAAAGGGAAACCTGAAAGGTGGAAAGAGTATATAGAAGGACTCAACAAAGGAACTGAAGTTAGAGACAATTTTGTAGGAAGGGAAGAATGAGTAGATGAAGATGAAATAGGAGATACTACACCGAGAGAAGAATTTCAAAGATGTTCAAATGTTTGTATAGCTTATGGGACTTAACTACGAGGTCATCAGTCCCTAAACTTACAAACTACTTATGAACTAACTAATACTAAGGACGGCACAAATACCCATGCCCGAGGGGAGATTCGAACCCCCGACCCTAGTGGCCGTGCAAACCGTGACTAGAGCACCTCAGTCCCCGCGGTCACCGCGGCCGGCTGATACGAATTTGACAGAGCACTTATAGACTTAATTGAAACAAGGCCTCTGGAGTGGACGACATTCCCTCAGAACTACTGAAGTGTCTGGGAGAGCCAACCACGACAAAACTATTGCACCTGATGCGTAAGATGCAGAGACAAGGGAAATAGCCACAGACTTAAAGAAAAATGTAATACTCCCCATTCCAAAGAGAGCAGGCGTAGACGGATGTGAAAATCACAAAAACCATTAGTTTAATAAGTCATGGTTTCAAAAATTTAACACAAATTACTTACAGAAGGATGTAAAAGCTGGTAGAAGCCGACCTCGGGGTAGGTCAGTTTGGATTCAGGAGAAATGTAGGAACACTGGAGGCAATACTCACTTTACGGCGTATCTTAGAAGCTGGATTAAGGAAAGACAAAGTTACATTTCTAGCTTTTGTAGATTTGGAAAAAGCTTTTGACAATGTTTATTGGAATACACTCTTTTAAACGTTGAAGCAAGCATGAGTAAAATAGAGCTTATTTCCAACTTGTACAAAAACCGGAAAGCGGTTGTTAGAGTTAAAGGGCATAAAAGGGATGCAATGGTTTGCAAGGGAGTAAGACAGGGTTGTAGCCTTTCTCCAATCTTATTCAATTTGTAAAATGAGCAAGCTATACAGGAAAGCAAGGAGAAATTTGGAGAGGGAATTAAAGTCCAGGGTGAAGAAATAAAATCTTTGCGTTTTGTTTATGACATTGTAATTTTATCAGAGACAGCAAATGACCTGGAAGAGCAGTTGAACGGAATGGACAATGTGTTGAAAGGCGTGTACAAGACGAACATTAACAAGAGGTAAACAAAAGTAATGGAGTGCAAACTAAGAGAATCAGATGACGCTGAAGGAATCAGATTAGTTAACGAAACAATTAAGGTGGTAGACGAGTTTTGTTACTTGGGAATTAAAATAACAATTGACGGTCGCAGTACAGAGGATATAATATGCAGAATGGCAATAGGAAGAAAATCTTTTATGAAAAATCGAAATTTGTTAACATCAAATATTAATTTAAGCAGAAGGGAGTCCTTTCTGAAGGCATTTCTGTGGAATGTTGCCTTTCTATGGGAGTGAAAAGTGGGCGATATACAGTGCGGGTAGGAAGAGGATAGAGGCTTTTAAATGTGGTGTTGCAGAAGTATGCTGAAGATTAGGTGGGTGCATCGCTAATGAGAAGGTACTGAACAAAACTGGGGAGAAAGGGAATTTCTGGAATACCTTGACTAAAAGAAGGGATCGATTGGTAGGACACATTCTTCGACATCAAGGAATCGAGAATTTAGCATTGGAGGGAAGTGTGTGGGGTAAAAATCGCAGAGGGAGACCAAGAGATGATGCAGTAAACAGATTCAAATAGATGTAGGGTGCCGTTCTTATGAGGAGATGAAGAGGCTTCCTCAGGATGGAGTAGGGTGGAGAGCTGCATCAAACCAGTCTCCGGATTTAAGAACACAACAACAACAACAACAACGTGTCATACATAATAAATAAAATTACGGTTTTCGTCCGTAACCACTTATTTTCTATTGCTAATATTTCGGCTTATATCGTTCAGCCATCATCGGAGCCATAATTAAAAAAGCTTGACTGTCGGTAGAGTGTTCCCTCTATCATCTACACTGTGTAACCGTAAAAAATCGACGGCAGAGATGTATAATGCTGTAGTGCTTGCCATGGAGATTATATACAATCATAATCTGTTGTTAACTTTGACCGCGGAGAAGTAGATACCATCTATGGAGAGCATATGTAGGGTAGACCGGGGCACGTTTTCCACCTTTTTACATTTTTATTTTTGTACCTTTTATTTTTATCAGTTTTGAGGTAAACAGCGGATCATTGTATTTCCTATACCTTTACCTACAGTCTTATACAAATATTTTAAAAAATAGTACATGTCCTTCTTGGCAGCAAATGATTTTGTCTGACCATGCTGCGTTGGAAAATTTGCCCCGTATGCGGGGAAAGTTTTCCAGCTTACTTAAAATGTACAGGGGCAAATTTTCCAACTGTACTTTAAATGGTAAAACAGAGATAATTTTTTTTTATTTCACTGAATATGTATTTTTATTATGAATTTACAATACATTACAAAAGAAGGATAGGAAAAGTAACCACATTAAATAAAAAAATGGCTACTTAAAGGTTTTACAAAATATGTCACATATTTTACAAATACAGAATTTTTTTAACAATAGTCATACTCATTGTCTGAATCACAATGTAAGAAAACAAAAAATGCAACATTCCCTTTTGTACAGTCTTCATGCGCCCATTTCTTGCATTTCGTGTACTGTACCCACTTTTCATTTGCTTTAGACTTGGCGTAAGACTCAAAGCAATAAATGCATAAACAGTCTTCATCTTCTTCATCATCAGTGGAATTTAGACCTTCAATACCTTTGTGAGATTTTGTTTTAGGCCTACTGCCTCTTACGTTTGAAGAGAATGATACGAACAGTTTCCTGGCTGGGATTCGCTGTTGTTTTTTCTCGTCTCTGTTATTTGCTTCCTTTTGCAGTTTCCTTTTTTTTTAGATAAATCGTTTTCGATTTTCAGCTGATTTTTAATTGGCGTATCAGTCAAAATAGCTGACATACTTTTTCTCCTTCCACGTCATGTTTGCTTCCTAGGTGCCGCCTTCTCAAAAGGCCTAATTTCTTCTGGTGTTGGCCAAGTTTGTGTGGATATAGAAGGAACGCCTTTTTGACAAGCAAGAGGAAAGGTCTTTGTAGAACTCAAGGGAACATCATCTTCGGAAATGCTAGTCTGTGTTGGTATAGTAGGAGTTGATGAAATCGATGGGTTCGAATGTAGACTGTGATCTGTCGTTTTTTGGCAAGTTTCAATCCAGTCCGGAACTGATAGAACATTCGGAATTTGATAAAGTAGGAGCTGGTCTGTCTGCAAAGTAGGCTGGCATAAAATCTGAGTCTGTAAAAAATTTCAGGATTAAGTGGGAAAATTCCTGAAACTTTAAAACCTGCCATAATATTGACTGGTGTTAACGCCTGCGGCGCAGCTCTTGCCAAAACTGATGGAAAATGTGCCCCGTATTCTCTCGGAAAACGTGCCCCGTCGCCATATTCCGAACTATAGCACTACGTCCATGAGTAACTGTGTAAGCTATTTACGAAACAAATGCGCAGTTACGTGAAGAAAGACACCTACTTTTAGTGCGTGCAACTTAGAAACAACACGTTTTATACTAGTATGTTTATTTTCAGTTTCAATAAAAACGTGAAAGTTTACTCAACTTTGCAAAAATGACAAAAACAGCCCTGCAGACAATGTGACTGCTGGGACAACACTGAAACTTTCGTAAATGAAGCGTGCTTTGTTCCTACTTCCTGCAGTATCGCCGGTGGTACCATCTAGCGGTTTGTTTCGAAACTAAAGTGAGTTGGAAAACTTGCCCCTATGGAAAATGTGCCCCGGTCTCCCCTAATGACACTGCCGATCTTTGATTGCTTACCATGGTGAGTGACGGATTACAAATTTTATCAAGAGTAAGATCATCATCCCGCGTAATTAAATTACTCGCCTGTCCAATTTCAATAGCTACTCTAAAAACCGAATCCCAGGTGGATGATACAGACGTTAATATCTGTACATTCTCGTAATCCATATTATGCCCTGTTTCAATACAGTCTTCAGCCACCTCTAAGTTCGCAGGTTGTAGCAAACGGGTGTGCCGCCGCTGTGCCGTCACATCATTCACGAACTGTGCGCAAATTGCGTCCAATATACGAACTTTTACATTGACATCGAATTTCATACACACCCGACATCAGAAAAAGAAATCATCCTTCACAGAGCCGACAAGCGCGGATATCTTTGGTATTGGCAGCAAAATAACTTTGTGTTTGGAGAAGATGCGGACAATGTTTGAGGATAAATTACCGTTGTATGGTTCAGAGGCCATTGCCTTGAATTTATCATCTACTGGTTCTTCCGGGGAAGCTTTCATTTTAGGTTTCAATTTTAAGGCTTTCGGATCTTCCTCAGTGGATAGCCATTTTCTTGAAATACGTTTTCCAGATGCCTAAGTGAGAAGAACCTTCTAATAATCTCTTCACGTACTTTATTTTACGCTGTTAAGACACACTTGGCATAAATTATCTTTGAAAGATGCAATAAACTATACTGCACGGGACTTGTTTTCTCCTGTGAATGTCATCATTGCCAGCCACAATCAAATTTACTTTCCAAATTTCGAATCTTCCTGTTTAAAGTGCTTTCGATTGAATCTTTTGCCTCTCTATTGGAATTTTGTAAGAAGCTCTGCTTTCTGGAATTCAAGGTGTTTTGTAAATCGCGCATGGACGCTTTTAATTCACTATTTTAATTTACTACTTTACTATAATTTCCTGGATACTATGCAAGAGGACATTGAATATTTAATGTGGCTGCACTGCTACTGCCAATTCCTGTCTCTTTGGGCTTACAGGCGCACTCCCCCCCCCCCCCTCTTGATATCTTGCTCCATATTGCTTGTTAAGAGAGCGGAATCAGTACAGGTAAATTATGCGGCTGCTTCGCCACTTAAGTTTCGTTGTATGCTGCAACGCTGATTGATAGTCTTTGCTGCTGCTGCGACGCTTGCTGAGTCGCTGTGGAATGCACACTTGTCCATCGTTTGAAGTCTCGTAATGTGGGCGATACTGCATTGTGGCCGCAACTCCCGGTCAGGTGACATGAAGTGGTCGGACTTTGACTCAGCAGCTGCCGGATTTTCTGCGACGTCTTCCCGTGGGCCGTGGCACTTGTTTCACACGCTGCCCTGCTTGTTTCTACACACACAACCCCGCACATTTGTTTGCGTTTGTTCAATATGAACAAATATCAGACGGAGCCCCATATGCGAGATTTACATGAGGGTATGTTTACCCGAACCTTTCCTTTTTGCTACTGCACGAATGTTTATGGTCACAACGTAAAATTTTTGTGTATATATATGTAGATCTTTCGGGGGAGCCTGTATTCCCGGTGGACGTATCCTCAGGGGCTGATTGGGGAACGCCTCTCAAATATGGGTGGTAGGAGGGAAATGAAATACCTTCAGCGAACCAATAGGCCGTGCAGCGTCTTATCCGGAGTGGGTGGCTGCGAAAGGCGTTCTGTATCCCCTACAGAACTGCAGAAGGCAACGGAATACCACCGCAGATTTCTTTCCCTGCATAACGCAGTCTCCTTTTTATATGTAAAATATGGCTTCATGTCATGTTAAATCATTATCCGGAGTAAAATAATCTCGATGTCGCATATCCGAGGGGGGGGGGGCAACTTGAAACGAGGCACAATAACAAATAATATTCAAATGTCTCTTGAGCTATGAGACTAAACTTCAGTGGTCATTGGTCCCTACATTTACGAACTAATTTAACTTATGCACCCATGCCCGAGGGAGGACTCGATGGGGAGCGGCCGCTCACTCCACAGCGAGACTTTTTTTTATTTATTTCTTGTTCTGCGGTTTAATCGGTCCATTGCTGACGTTTGTTTGTTTTGATCCATGTTGGTCGTTTCGTAGTTGACTCAGTTTTATCGTTACATACAGCGTCAAGCTTTCTGACAGAGCACGCTGAGCTACGATGCATGCGATATCGCTCTGCTACTTCCGCGTTGCACACATTAACAAAATGAGGATTGATGCGTCATGGAATGTAAGAATACTGTCGCAAAATGGAAAACTAGTAAATCTCAAAAGAGAGATATAAATCAATAACTTCAATCTGGCAGGAGTTGCCGAGGTCACATGGAATGGATGTGGAGAATTGCAGTCAGATGAATAAGTAATGAACTACTAAGGAGGACAAAAAAAAAGAAAAAATGGAGTATGAGTGATTGTGACAACGCAATTGACTATGTGTGAGCCGGCCGCTGTGGCCGAGGGGGCTGAGGCGCTCCAGTCACGGTCTGCACGGCCACTACGGTCGGGGGTTCGAATCCCCCCTCGGGCATGGATATTTGTGCCTTCCTTAGTTGTAAGTAGTTCATAAGTAGTTTGTAAGTTTAGGGACTGATGACCCCGTAGTTAAGTCCCATAGACTCTACAAACATTTTGAACTATGTGTGAGGAAAATGTAGACTATAAATTTGATAGTTATTGTGATAAGGTTGAAAGGAGTAGAAAAAATATTTATTATCTAGGAATATATGCCAACCTCAGCTCATGATGACTAGCTTGTGGAGGACAATATAAAGAATGTTGCAAAATGGTAATGGGTGACTGGAAAACCATTGTAGGAAAAGGGAAGGAGGGAACTATAGTAAGCATCATGGTCTTGTAAGAAGGAATGACAAAGGAGGTCGGCTTCTTGACTTCTGCAGAAAAATACATCTCATAGTGACAAATACGTGGTTAAAAAATTGCAGGAGAAGGCACTACTTTTGGAAATCTGCAGGTGATAAGTAACCTACACAAACCAAATAGATTTTATATTAGTGAAAGAAAGCTATAGAAACGGAATGACTAAGGCGCACAGATTACCAGGAACATATATTAATAGCGACCATAATTACTGAATTATGGCATAAATTGAAATAACACTGTAAAAGCTGAAGAAGGCTGCCACAGTGGAGAAGTGTGATCTAGAGAAAATAAAGCCAGGAAAAGAAAGAATTACTGAAATGCTATCACTTGATATTACTTATACCTTACAGAATACACAATCACATGAAAATGTCAACCAGTACTGAAAAATGCTGAAATAACCTGTCGTGGAAACAGCACAGAAAAGTATAGGACATGTAAAAGGGAAGGGAGCAAAAAAGCCATGTATAACCGAAGAAATTACCTCTAAGATGGAGAAGAAAAGAAAATTTAAAAACATGTGAAGATGCAAGACAGATATATTAAGACTGAACAATGAAATGCGTAAGCAAACAGAGCAGGACAGGGAAAAAGGATATAAGAGGAGTGCGTTAAAACTGAAGAGCTAGAGAGGAAGTGAAGGTACTTTTTACTGCACAACAGAGTAAAGGCTGCAACATGGGGTCACCAGAGACCAGGAAGTTCCATAAAAGAAATTCTTAGTAAAGACGAAAAGTAATGTACACAGATCGCGAGAACGTCCTTCAGAAATGGGAGGATTATTTAAAGGACCCAAGTGAAACAGTTTACGAACCAACGTCGCTGGAACTTGAGTCTGAACACTGTGAACGATGATGATAAACAACCATCGACCAACATGGAGGAAGTAAAGGCCTGCAATTAAAAACGAGAAAGCAGTGGGTACTTCTAGAATATCAGGGGGAACTGATGACTGCTGACCTAGTTGTTTGGTCCCTTCCCCACATCAACCAACAATACCAGGTGAAATCTTAAAATGATAGAACCGAGAAGGACTGATTGAAATGATGTACTTATGTAACAAAATATATGTTTCCAGTACCAAAGAAACACGGAACCAAGAAATACAGTGAACACAGGACAATTGGGCACGTTTCACGCGCAGCCAAAATTATATTAAGAGAATGAAGGAGACTCTGTCGGAAAAGAAATTTGGTTTTAGACCGAAAATTGGGGCAATAGATTCCATCGAACTCTTGCGAATTTGGGGAGGGGGGGGCAGATATTTTTTTAAGGGACGTGAGTTACACTTGTGTTTTATAGATCTGAGAAAGGCCTTTGACAATGTAAACTGGGGTAAGACAGCAGCTATAATGAGAGAAAAGTGAGTTGATTGCGAAACCAGAAAACTGATAAATTATTTATAGTAAAATCAAAAAGCGTCAGTGAAAGGTAGAGGTGAAAGTACCAACTTGTTGCAACCAGGAAAAAGTGTAAGAGATGTCTGCTCAATATCTCCTGTTCTTTTCAGTCTATACATAGAAGATATGACTGACCTGCCTACTGGAGGACTAGGGGGTAAAAACTGGAGGAACAAGAATATGGTATTTGATATTGGATGACGATGTTGTCCTTGTAGTAAAAGATGGAAAAGAATTTCAGGACATAGAAGAAACCACTAAAAATAAACGTAATAATATGGAATGAAACTCAGTGCAAAGAAAACCAAAGTAATGGTATTAGTAGGAAACCATAAAGTAAAGATAATGCTGAATGGAGAGGAACTGACACAAGTGCAAAGCTTTGTATATCTGGGAAGCAGAATATAAACTGAGTGGAAGAGCAGCGCAGATTTTAAGAACAGAATATCTATGGCGAAAGACGCACTTTATAGAAAAAGAAGAAATTTCTGAAGCAATATGGACACAGATCTAAGAAAAAGACTAATAAAATGTTTCGTATGGATTGTTCTTCTGTATGGCGCTGGAACTTGGACGTCGAGGAAGGAAGACAGGGCAAAGCTTGAGGCTTCTGAGATGTGGACACGACGGAGTATCGAAAGAATAAGTTCGATGGACAGAGTGAAAAATAAGCAGGTGCTGCGAAGAGTGGCAGAACAAAGGTAGTTTTTTAATATAATAAAAATGGGAAACCGCATTGGATTAGGCATATATTAAAAAGAAGAAGGGGGTTGTGAAAACAGCGTTAGACGCCTATGAGGAAGGGAAGATAAGATATTTTAAATCTTGGATGATGTGATGGATGGCAACTGGTATCGTAGAAAGCTGAGGTGCAAAAGACATGCTAATATAACAGAAAACTGATGACGATGATGATATGTAGACACTGGCATCAGGGACGTCTTAATGATATTGGGCACCGTGTTGCGAAAAATCTACTAGCGCCCCTCCCCCTCTTGCCACCAAAAGGAAAAAAAAAATTATGTTCCATTTCTGTTATTTAATACCTATATAAATATACAGACACACAGACAATGAATTCAATTTCTCTGGCTTTTAAATGGGCAAACGTTTGATTCGATCTTACGATGGCCAAATTTGTTAGTCTGTCTTGGGCTTTGGTTGATCGTAAATAGTTTTTATTATTTTCAGTATGGAAAATGAACTTTCGCCTTCTGTTGCTGTTACAGGAAGTATTAAATATATACGCAAATATTTAAAAAAAAAGACTCCAAATTATTGGAATAAATAAAATTTTACACATCAAGTGGAGTTGTGTTTTACTTTACAAAAGACAAAGGAAGTAATTCCAACTCATTAAACAGCTCTTTCCCATCAATGTCAGATCTATTTTCATGTGTTAACTTTTGTTCAAGGTTAAAACATTGTTTGTCTTTGCTTTCTGTCCAATTCCTCCAGCTTTCAATGTTTTGCAAAAATGAAAACCTGTTGTTGTCTGTCAAAAAATGGAATCTTTTATTTAAATGTAAGATCGCCATGTCAAGCAAAATAAATAAATAAATAAATAAATAAAAATTTGCTTAAAACTTAGTTTTTGGATCTAACGCAGGCTTATATGAAGTTTTATAACCAACATGTCGTTTTCGGGGACGTGGATGAGCAGTTTTTTTTTTTTAAATTCAGTTTCACATTCTAAATCTTTAGCAAGTAATTTTGAATCAACTATATTTGTTCAACTGCACGGGCTGTGCGGTATACACCTAAATCGTTTTTGACCATATCTATCATTTTGACCGCTTCTGAAACAATAGCGTCAGGCCTCTGCAGAATTTTGCTTACAGTGTTAATTCTTCATAAAATATTGAGGCATATTGCAACTGAACATATGAACCATTAATACTTTAATTTTGACAATAATGAACTCGCCATGTTTCTTGCGTCACTATAAGAGTTGTCACATATAAAAACAGAGTATAATGAGTCGTAAATTGTACCCATATTAAAGTGAAGTGCTTTTAAAACATCAACTATCCTTTGCCATCGCGTGTTTGAAAGAGGCTTTAGTATCAAAGTGGGTATCTGTTTCATAATGGCATCCCAACGTAATGCTGATGCCGAAAAAATACATGTATTTCCTGAACAATTGATGTCCCGTAATTTTTCTAAAGTTTTATTATTTTTTTTTTTTCTTTGCAGGCCATTATTTTTCCTGTCATGTTTGACCCATTATCATATCGTAGCCTCGTAAATCTTATAGTTCAATATTGCATGATTTGAAAAAATCTAATAAATGAGTTGCTAATTATTGTCCAGTTACCTATCAGTTACAGGTAAAAAACTGAAATATTTTCTCTTGCCTCAGCAAGTTGTTAAAATAAACAAACCTTATAGTAACGGTGAGTGACATGTGAAATGTCAGGTGTGCAATGTAGAATCACTGAATAGTACCAGTTATAGTATTATTGATTTATTCAGAAATTAAATTAATCAATTAGTTTTGAATTTATGCCAAAGATAATGGGGCAAGCGATGCCGAGCCCTTTGAATTCGTGGAATTTGTTCTGATAATATATTATTAAAATTAGTAATACCGTCACTAACTTTAAAATATTTCCATTATTGGTTTCGAATAATTTCTAAACGCGAAATTTTGCCCAGCTAGAAAATTTATAGCCGCGGTGGAGTAGCCGAGCGGTATAAAGCACCTCGCTGCGGAGCGCGCGGTTGCTTGCCGTGGAGGTTCGAGTCCTCCCTGGGGCATGGGTGTGTGTGTTTGTCCGTAGGTTAGTTTACCTAGGTTTAAGTAGTTTGTAAGCTACGGACTGATGACCACGCAGTTTGGTCCGATAGATTTACAGACATTTGAACATTTTTTGAAAATTTATAATCTCGATTATCCTGTCCAAAACTGCCGTCCACCTTTTCTTCTCACGGTCTATTTGAGTTTGATTTCTAGAGTCTACCGTTCGACCTTTCAGTAGACCATTATTTTAGTAGGTCATTATTCAGACATAATTTTCTTTAAAGAAAGTATGTGCCCTGAACTCTTTTCGTGCCTTTCTAAGTTTCTTGACAAATGCCTCCAGTCTTTACACCCAACCTGACCATTAAAAGCGGTAATATTTCGATTAAATAGCTTACAGTGGAAACCAAATACTGAATCTGTAGATTTTCAATAAACAAGTGGATCGCAACGAATAATTCCGTTATCTGGTACTTTTTAACTGTAATATGTATCGTTTTCTGGTGTGCGTGTGTGTGGTGTATGTGTCATAGACAGTCAAAGCTTTGCCGAAAGCTCAATGAGGCGTATGTGTAAACAATATTGGTGCCTACATTTTCACAGGTATAATGAAAGTTTTTTCTCAAAACTGGCAGATTGTACACGGTATAAGATGCTCGCGAGGCGAAATGTGTGTGAGTACTTATGGAATCAGACTTCTAAGGTCATCGGTGCCTACTCTTAGCGACCACTTTACACCACGCGACCATCCCTCGCGGCGACCGCCTGGCACCCGCTAGGTCCTGGCGCAAGGGTACCCCGCACCCCTTGCCCTGGTAAAGATGGCCCTGACTGGAATTGTAGCTAAAAGCTCCAGCACACTTAGCGCAATGCATAAAATAGTTTGTCCACGTTACTCTACGCCAACACGGGCAAAGTGATGCAGTTGGATTTGTAGGTAAGTCCAAGGGCCAACCGCTCAGTTCTCGCTTCAACGCCCTAGATATCATTAAAATATTAAAACACAGTTTTATGAAATGTTCCTCTGAGTTCAATAAATCACCACCGTCAGGGCTGACTCTACAAATAACCAACACACTTAAGGATTGTTTAGTCTTCCTATAATGAAGGCCAACAGGCGGATTGTGTTTTTCTCGACTTCAAAAAGGTGTTCGACACGGTGCCACACTGCAGACTGCTAACGAAGATACGAGCTTATGGAATAGATTCATAGATTTGTGACTGGCTGGAAGACTTCTTAAGTAATAGAACGTAGTACGTTGTTCTCGACGGCGAGTGTTCATCAGAGACGTGCGTATCGTCAGGCGTGCCCCAGGGGAGTGTGATAGGACCGCTATTATTTTCTATCTATATAAATGATCTGATGGACAGAGTAACTTGTAATTTGCGGCTGTTTGCTGATGATGCTGTGGTGTAGGGGAGGGTGTCGTGCCGGCCGCGGTGGCCGAGGTGACTGAGGCGCTCCAGTCACGGTCGGCACGGCCACTACGGTCGGGGGTTCGAATCCCCCCTCGGGCATGGATATTTGTGCCGTCCTAGTTCGTAAGTAGTTCATAAGTAGTTTGTAAGTTTAGGGACTGATGACCCCGTAGTTAAGTCCCATAAGCTTAACAAACATTTGAACATTTTGAGGGTGTCGTCTTTAACTGACTGTAATAGCATACAAGATGACTTAGAAAAAATTTCTAGTTTGTGCGAAGAATGGCAGCTTGCTCTCAATGTAGAAAAATGTAAGGTGATGCGCATGAGTAGGAAGAACAATCCCACAATGTTCGAATACAGCATTAGTAGTGAGCTTCTTGATGCTGTCGTGTCGTTCAAACATCTAGGCGTATCATTGCAGAGCGATATGAAATGGATCGAACATGTAAGAACAGTTGTGAGTAAGGCGGACAGCCGACTTCGGTTTATTGGGAGAATTTTGGGAAGATGTACTTCATCTGTAAAGGAGAACGCGTATAAAACGCTTGTACGACCACGTCTTGAGTATTGCTCAAGTGTTTGGGACCCGCAGCAGATCAGTTTAAAGGGAGACATAGAAGCAGTTCAAAGGCGAGCAGCTAGGTTTGTTACTGGTAGGTTCGACCAATGCGCGAGTGTCACGGAAATGTTCCGGCAACTCAATTGGGGATCGCTGGAGGAAAGACGACGTTCTTTTCGTAAAATCCTGTTGAGTAAATTTAGAGGGCCGGAATTTGAAGCTGAGTGTAGCACGATCTTGCTGCCGCCTACTTACATTTCGCGTAGTGATCACAAAGACAAAATAAGAGAAATTAGGGCTCGTACGGAGGCATATAGGCATGCTTTTTTTCCTCGTTCTATTTGGTAGTGGAATAGGAAAGGAAATGCCTAGTAGTGGTACAGTGTACCCTCCGCCACGCACCTTACGGTGGATTGCGGTGTATGTATGTAGATGTAGATATTTGAGACTTTTTCACAGAGTCTCTACACAGACGTAAGTCCTGACGTGTAATGAAACAGTTCAGTGACTTCGTTATAAATGAGGAGCACTTTTAGCTACAAATTGTTATTAGTTTATTAGTTATGATTGTTCCAAAGTCCCTTTCACGAGACTATAGAAAGTACGTCTTATCACAAGTTCAGACTTCCCAAAACGAATACGTAAAATGCGTGTGCTCCAAATAAATTAATAAGGTTTAAAGTGATAGTTTCAAAAGAAAGATAAACACACGTCCAAAGTATTCCTCGGTTACCGTCTCCAATCATCTTCGAGACTGTGTAATGTTCGTGCCAGCACACATTAACCACAAAAATTTCTAAGCACGAAGTGGTACCCCATTCACACGAAAGTCCTGTATCTTTAACGCCAGACAGTTAAATTCTTGTACGTCCTCTAAGCGCATAGCATTGTCGGAGGCTAAGTGACCCAAATCAAGATGGTGGACATCAATTTATAGGATTCGCTGAACTGGACAATGTTACAAAAACTTTAAATAGGACTGGTTCAATACAAGATTTTATCAGCTTGATCAGAAATTTCAAAAAAATGTTCAAATGTTTGTACAGCTTATGGGACTTAACTACGGGGTCATCAGTCCCTAAACTTACAAACTACTTATGAACTAACTAATACTAAGGACGGCACAAATATCCATGCCCGACGGGGGATTCGAACCCCCGACCGTTGTTGCCGTGCAGACCGTGACTGACGCGCCTCAGCATCTTAGAGCTGTAATTGGTTTTCTTGTAAATTAATCAGCTTTGCTAATAAATACATATTTAGTTGCAAGTTCATAACTGTGACGATCTACAGTGGAATAGATAGTTGAAAGCATGTTTGATAAAACAGCAATACTCCTAATTGGTTTGTGAGAATTTTGTCACTAGTAACCGAATTCAGAAACAAAGACCAGTACACGCTTACATATCGGATCATAAGAAGATAACTCTCTTTCCGAATTATTGAAATATTAGGTGACTATTATTTGAATAGGAAAAGCTCTCGCTCCAGTGATTCCTTATATTAAGTTGTGATTTTTAGGTTTTAACTTGATTACGTTTCTGAAGCGAAACTTGAAAAGTAATTATCGACTTTTTATAGCACACAAACTCAGTAGAATACAGTGAGGATAAATACAGTTTGGAAGAGAACGTCAGTACTTTCTGCTACTGCAGTGTTTTCTCTCACTGTTGATTAAACACGATGAAAGAATCAGTTTCGTTTAACTGAGTGCAGAACCTGTGCCTGAATGAGTATTCAGCATTCACGTATATAAGGGTAAAATAGCTGCAAAACGAAGGCTGCCAACAACTGCAATGGTTAACAAATAACGAGAAGCTAAATCGGCTGTCAATTGAAAAATGGAGAGGAAACAAATGAAATAAAAAGAGAAAAAGCTCAGAATGAATCTAGCGCCACGAGCGTTTAGCCAGACCGGATTTCCAGCGCCTTTTTTAATTTTTATTTCTAAAAATTTTTTCCTCCGCGGCTGGGTTCAGTGCGCAGAGAAATGGGCGCTTAAAATGCGACGGTGCTGCGACCCGACGTGTCCGTCATGCGAGAGCCGCAAGGCGCGATTTATTGCACGACCGCTTTGATGTCTGTATCCGCTTGGCGGCTACGGCGCAAATATTTCTTTCCCCTTTGTAGTGTACTCTCGCCGGGGATATATTTCCAGGCGGTGCTTATTCGGCGAAGGGAGTTTCTAAAGAAATATGCGCCCATTCTTGTGTTCCAGTTTAAAAGAGACCGATCGCAGGGAACTGGTTTTTGCGCGCGGAGCGTGAAAGCTGGAGGTAACGATGGCCCTGCTTTCCTCCTGCCGCTACTACACAGGAACACCGCCTGCATTGCAATTAGCGTCACTTCCAGGCATAAACGACACGTCGCGATATCCAGCACGCGGCATCGCAAGAACACTTCGGCATCTGAAATGCACCACCCTGGCCCCAGTAGTCAACTTTACAAAGTTTATTTATTCACCCGGGCAAGATTTAAGTTTTCAGGACATATCTTACATCTCACCAGCCATTCGCAGATACTACGAATGCAGTTATCATTACAACACGAGTTACATGTTACAATAATATAAAATTGATAAAGCGGATACAGAGAATGTGATTAAAAGTTGAAATGCTTACACCTGTCAGACTGAATACCGCATAAGCAACCATGGTATTTATAAAAAAAAAATCTGAAAACCCGGCGAATCCTTACAGAGAAAGAGCTGAAGACACTGTAGAACGTGATAGATATGGCCTGTGGCATCACGTTTCGCAGTACGTAACCTCCTTGCTATAGAGTCGCAAACGTCATCGCTGGCCTTTAGTCCGATTGTTTTTTATAATTTGACGACTTTCAACCACCATATCTTCCACCCCCTTGTAGCTGCCGGCATAGAACTGCTATGGTGTACAACGGGAGACTTCGGACAACAATTACACACGCACACGTAGAATTTTATATACACCGATAACTTTCCATCCCAATACACTCCACCCTTTTACCATTATCAACCGTCAAGCAACAATGCAACAAATAAAACCATTTTCAAAGAGTAAATATAATTATCAAACAGTAATTATTGTTCCGCATTTCGAGTTATATTCTTCAAATTACTAAATATCTATCAGATCGCTATAAAACCGTGCCTAAAACCTTCCTCAGGTATAAATTAGTAACTGTACAAATATTTAAGTATCTGCGTTTTGTCGTGGTAAGCGTACACCGAACAGACATTCACATATATATATATATATAGCTATCCGATCGGCATAAAACCATGCCTAAAGCCTTCCCCGGTTAGACATTATTAACTGTACAGCTCTTTATGTCTTGTGGTTCAGACGTGATAAACGTACACCGAACAGACATTCACATTCATAGATAGGAATTGGAATGTACTCCAGAAAATAGGAATTCTAATAATTTCACATGTACACAGAACAGGCAGCAGTAACTAAGCAGTATTATGTTTCCTACAACCACAATAACAATGTTTAGAGAAAATTGAATGCCTACAATGAGGATTTAAATCTAACAAATATTGTTCACAGTAAATAGTGCATCTGAAAGACAACCTTAAATCATCAAGGATCTTTGTACAATATCCGCAGCATCTATTTCTTGAAGGGTAAGGAATATTAGCAAGAATCGCAATAGTCTCTCCCTGCAGACATTTGTTTTATGCACCAATTGGCTGCAATCACAGTTACCATTTTCAAATTGAGCTGTCTTAATGAAGTTAACAAATAGAGCAAACATGATAAAATGGTAAATGCTCATGATCTGTAACGAAGGTTCATCGTTAGTATTAATACATTGTGCTAACACGCCATTATTACCGCAGTGAATCTCTTTAACGATTAACGGGAACAATTTGAGGAACCGGTAGCATAAGATGATACGAAATGTTTATAAAGCCATTATCACTGATACTTGTAATTGAGCCGGCCGCGGTGGCCGAGGGGACTGAGGCGCTCCAGTCACGGTCTGCACGGCCACTACGGTCGGGGGTTCGAATCCCCCCTCGGGCATGGATATTTGTGCCGTCCTTAGTGTTAGCTAGTTTATAAGTAGTTTGTAAGCTTAGGGACTGATGACCTCGTAGTTAAGTCCCATAAGTTCTACAAACATTTGAACATTTTTGAACTTGTAATTGATATTTTATTTTTCAAATGGCACACAAAAAGATTGAAAAATTCGTTACTCATAAAATTAATTAATAATTTCAGGGTTAATAGAATGTGTAAATATTGTTGATATTGATATATGACTACGACATAATGAAAACGAAATTGCTATTTTTCAGTTAACAATTACTCATGTTTATAAAGCATATAATACACACTAATAAATAAATTTGTATCCATTGAGGATTTGGAACCTGTGACTGTAATGAATATAAGATTCCAGGGAAAACTACAAACAGTTTCCTGTTATTGTTTTTCTTATTTATTTGATATAGGAGTTTACACCTATGTACAACAAAACGTCTTGCATAACATTAGCTCGGACGACTATAAAATAGCAAAATTTTGGCAGGGAAATCATTTAAATGATTATATGAATAAAACACATTGCCAGATGCCATGCCTAATTGCCAACGGATTTGTAAGTAGAGACAGAAAATGCTACCTACGCTTATGGATGGATTTGAGATTTTGAACTTCTAAATGCAACTGTATGTTCAAATTGAAGACTTTTGAGTATCATTATGTAAACTAGAGTTATAAATGGATCAATAGCTTGTATATACCAAAATCTGAGTTCAGCCTTACATGGACCCTACCCTCTAGTGTAGCGACGTCTCGTAGTCAAGTGGAAGAAGGTGGTACACAATAATGGACTCTGCAACATACCTGAAGTGTGAAGATGAAATCTGAATGTTAAGTGACGATCGACAGAGTGTTTCAAGTAGGACAACATAACTCTTTGGAGGGTAATGTGGCGTAATTCTGAGTGACGGAATGCCAAATCTTGTAAGTACTAAACGGTGATAGACAAGAATTTAACCTCCCTATATCTGATTGAAATGTCTGTTGGTGAACCAGTTATAAAACTAGTTAGTTTAAAGGCTCTAATAATGTACAGATTTTACTGCCACTTCCTACCAATTTGTTCACGCTGTCCATATAGTTAGATCTTTGAGATAGCTTATATTGATCTGAATCTGTTACATTAAAACTGCTATGCTTACATGTGAAACTGTTCAATGTTGAAGACATTAAGCGAAAGCTTGATGTGGAAAATCAGTAAACTCAATGTTATGTGGAAAGTACGCTTTTGGTACTGTTATAACAATGTTGTGTGCACCGAGGAGACTAAGGCGCATCAGTCAGGGTCTGCACGGCCACTACGGTCGGGGGTTCGAATGCCCCCTCGGGCAAGGATATTTGTGCCGTCCTAGTTCGTAAGTAGTTCATAAGTAGTTTGTAAGTTTAGGGACTGATAACCCCGCAGTTAAGTCCCTTAAGCTTAACAAACATTTGAACATTTTGTCGTGTGCAGCGCGGGAATAGCCGTGCGGTCTACGACGCGTTGCTACGGATTGCGCGGTTACTCTCCGTAGACTGTTCGAATCCTTCCTAGGTCATGTGTATGTGTGTTGTCCTTATAATCAGTTAATTTAAGCAGCTTATAAGTATAGGGAACGATAACCTGACCTCAGCAGTTTGGTTCCTTAGCTTTACAAACATTTTAACATTTTGAACAATGTTGCGTATGCGTAGTCTTATTCCAGTATATTTTGTTAAAATGCGCAGAATTCTCATTACTGAATATTATTAAAAGAACATCAAGAAACTTTCACTACAATGTTGATTACATGGTCTGTTCTATTTCAGGTCCTTAATCGAAATAGGATTAGAGTAATTTCATAATGAGAAATTCAAAAGCACTAAATTGCGACAATACTGTACACAAGAAACATTAGTTTCCTTAGAAAGATCATGAGAAAAGTACGCATTTGCCTTTACTATAATTTTACAGTACTTTCAACCCTGTGGTTTGCATCTGAAAGTTTTACCCAATTAAATGAATACTCAAAAAAATTCAATTGCGTTTTTAACTGCACTTTTCAATACAAATTGTGCTGTTCATGCTACGCAATTCATTGACTGCAAACGACATTCTGACGATAACCATATTTGGCGCTAGAATACAATGAACAGCTCAAATGAACTTTGCAACTGTAACCGCCAACACTGTTGATTGCAAATTAATTTCCTTAAGTGAGAATTGCTCGGTGCAGTGTAGACTCACACACAACAGTTTGTTTTCCACTGTCTTAATAGCAATGCGAAGGATCTTCATTGCAATTCATGTCCACATCAGAAATTACCATAAAAATAACTACAATGTGAAAAGTAAATTAGTGTGAAATGAGAAGCATGAAATGTCATTGAGCCGTGGCGTAGCTCTCGGTTACGCGATCGATTACATTTGCGCATACTAGGTTGGTACCGCGGGTCGTTGCGGCCGCCCTCTGGTGGCACCGGTAAGAAGTACGTAGTTGGAGGACTGCTGGGCACTCTGGTTTGGGCAGCCTTGGGGCGCTCTGGAGACTAGGAAGCGGGTTAACACAGTACGAGCTGGGGGATTGGCTAGAAACGGCGAGTGGGTGGTTCCGGACGACGGGAGCAGAGCTTCACGTGGTTGGGACGCCGCAGGCCGTCGGTTGTACCGAGGCAATTTACTGGGTCCCCTTTCCTTCCTTACTTGGTCGTCAGTCGTTTAACTGTCAGAGTCTGTGTCGAGCCATGGGTCAGTGTAATTTCGGAAGACGGTTTTAGAGAGGGATAAGTTAACGGTTGTCGGTGATCGCGAGACTTATTTATCTGTGCTGACCTGTTAATTGTATTTATTTACACGGCATTATTTATTGTCCCGGAATGGGTACGGCCTAAGGGAGTGCCGGCCGCGGTGGCCGAGGTGACTGAGGCGCTCCAGTCACGGTCAGCACGGCCACTACGGTCGGGGGTTCGAATCCCCCCTCGGGCATGGATATTTGTGCCGTCCTAGTTCGTAAGTAGTTCATAAGTAGTGTGTAAGTTTGGGGACTGATGACCCCGTAGTTAAGTCCCATAGACTATACAAACATTTGAACATTTAGTCTGTTCCAGAATTGTGCCTCTCAAACCATGTCCGGTACCACTGGGTAACGAGTGTTCTAATTGTCTAATTTCTCTGAAGTGTTAAACTATATAACTTGAAGGACGAAGGTATCATCTAGGTGAATGTAAGAACTTGCTTCTCTTGCGTTTGTTTGTATAATAATAAAGGCAGAAGCATTTGATTTATTATTTTATTCCAATCAAATTTCTTAATTTTCATTCAGTCTGTTCAAGCGCACAGTACTGTACTATTGGTGGCTCTGCAGGTATTTGAACTTGCTGTTCTGGATTATTGTTGTTTTTTTTTTTTAAATCAAATCTGTTGCGGATTGTTGTGTAATTCATTGTATGTTATAAGGGAGGGAGATAAACTTTAACTGAGTTTGTGTTTAATCAGAAGTTATTGTGTTAATCAGAAGTTGGTCCTGACTATTTTTTATTATTGTTCTCTTGCTAGATATCAGTGAATTAACACCCGTGTTTGTTTTATTAATAAAGGTCATTTTGGTGTAACTGTGACTATTGCTGCCTATTGGTTTTCCTTGGGCCTGCCTTCCACCCCACAGCCTAACTGCTCCCTGCCAGCCATTCTCATAAAATTAATGTTTATATATTTAATATTAATAATATTTTTGAACTAAAATTATTCCCTGTTTACGTAACAATTATGAATACTAATTTCTTTCTTGCATAAAATAAACACCTTTTTTTTGCATGCAACAGAGTAGGAAAATAAAAGTGTTTGAACGTCTTTAATCAATTTTGATATGCTGGTTTTTCTTTCAGACATGTCCGAAACAACAGACACCATATCAGTAATAATTGTATATATGCCCCCAACAGGCAGTTGACAGTTTCCTTGCGCACACATTAGTACGCTCGACTCCTTGCGGGAAACCAGCGCCGGCCGTGGTGGCCGAGGAGACTGAGGCGCTCCAGTCACGGTCTGCACGCCCTCTACGGTCGGGGGTTCGAATCCCCCCTCGGGCATGGATATTTGTGCCGTCCTAGTTCGTAAGTAGTTCATAAATAGTTTGAAAGTGTAGGGACTGATGACCCCGTAGTTAAGTCCCATAAGCTACACAAACATTTGAACATTTGATTTTGGAAACCAGCACACGGTGCGAGCAAGAGGAAGTAATGGGCAAGCGACACTACCGTCGTACTGTGCTACAAGTTGACAATTTGGGCAGGAAGAGAAGGCTGGCTGGATATCTTAGCTGGTCAAGGCGATCGCTAGCCCGAAGCGGGAAATCTGTGTTCGAGTCTCAGTCTAACAAGTATTTTCAATTTTGTTGTTTATTTTATTCAATGCCAGGAAACGGTAGTAGTGTTTCGGTATTTCGAAATCATTTGAAAATGATTTGTAGCAGCATTAGAGGAAAAGACACTCAACACGACAGAGAAACTGTCCATACAGCCGGCCAACTTTGGAGAACGTTTACACGTACTTCACACCAGACAGATTTCGTAGCAGAAGTCTGTCTGGCGGGGCCAAGTCACTAGTTTTGTTATTTTGCGAATACTCTGCGTCAGGAACCTTCATGTTTTTAGTGTATCGCAACAACTACCCCCTCTAGCCTTCAAAAACTGCAACAAAACATTTCGGGTGAGATAGCAGCAATGCCAGCTGCCAAGCTTCGATTCGTCTTCAGCAAATTGATGATCAGGTGCAAAAGGTGTTAAGAGATGAGTGACAATCACCTTCAGCATCAACTACAGTCAGGTTAGTACTGTATTTTCTTTCCTTTGCTGTCTTTCTTTATAGTCCGGAACTCTGTTCCCCAGTCCATTACTGTTTGCCCCACCCTGTAAAAACTTGGAGGTTTTCGAAAATTGTAGAATTTCTCAGTATTATTCGAAACACCACCAGTGCGTCCTATTGTTGCTAGGCGAACCTGACATACAGAGCATCTTTCGACTAGAAATTACCTCTAAGGAACCAGAATTAAAATGCTTTTGCAGCTACATTACCTTCTTAGGCATATTAACATTACTGTAACAATTTTCCGAGATTGCTCAGATTATTTGCAGACAGTAGTATCGAACCTTACTCCTCCTGCTATTCAAGCCAACCATTACAAATTACCGATTACAAATCACCGACTCCTTCAGCTACTTCCCATACATGACTGTTAAGTAACAATAACATAGTCTACGAGATTACAGCTCGAGGAGTGATGCTCTCTGTAAACTGTAGTTAAAGTTACATCAAACAATTTTGTTACATCGTGAAATTTTACTTCATTCATAACTGTATTTTTCGTGAAAACTCAGACTACTTCAGTCGATACAGATGCATTCCTATGTACACTACTCATCACACGCAACGTAACTAACAGAATTTTGTGTGCAGCTGCTTTCTTCCATCCTTAGCAAGAAGCACTCAGGAAATCTTACAAAGAAATTAACAAATTGTTTATAGAGCAGATACATTGCAACAGGTTAACAATGACATACGATTCGACTATATCATTATGTTACCTTTACCAAAAGAAACATGATGTATCTTGAAAGTAACAATGCTTAAATTTACGGTAGTACCAAAATATAAAACTGTAAGTAAATGTAAGCCGCCGGCCGCTGTGGCCGAGGGGACTGAGGCGCTTCAGTCACGGTCTGCACGGCCACTACGGTCGGGCGTTCGAATCCTCCCTCGGGCATGGATATTTGTGCCGTCCTTAGTTGTAGGTAGTTCATAAGTAGTTTGTAAGTTTAGGGACTGATGACCCCGTAGTTAAGTCCCTTAAGCTTAACAAACATTTGAAATGTAAGCCGTGTTGTACACACAGGACCATATGGTCAACCGAAGAACTCATTTCCTGAAGTATATATCTTCAACATAATAATACGCAATATAATTACGATAGTTTATTTACGATACATGGTGCAGGGTCCTTTTTAATTATTTAATCAGTGCCCCCAGTCATCACCGCCTGGCCTACTGCACCTCCATGCATGTCGCACCTCTTTTCATGCTGTCCTGTCCTCCATCTAAAATGTCATCCTCTTCAGTGAGTTATTTACTGACATGTAGAAAACGCCCAGCATCCTGATGTTCCTCAAGCCCAACAAACCCCCTTCTGAATCCTTGTCCAACCATTCTCACCTCAGTGTTCAGCAAGGTCCTGGAAGCCATTCTTTCTCGCTGCACAGAAAAGCATCTCTGTCAACAACTCTTCCTCATCCCTTCTATGCTGATGACCAGCGCCTCCACCTCACCCACATCCTCTCTGTCCATCTCAACTCCTGTCGCTACAAAATCTTTGTCTCCCTCAATATTGTAAAAGTGTATGACCATGTGTGGAATTCCCATCCACCTCCTTCAATATGCCAATGACACCACCTTCCTCAGCCTCATCACACTATCGCCCACTTGCAACACCTTCTCCAGTCCAACATCAACATAGTGTAGCTGGTGGCTGCTAACAGTCAATCCTAACAAATCCCAGGCAATCATCATAGGTCGTATTACCTGCTCCTTCTGTCTCCTTGCTTTTTACCTTGCCTTCCATGACCGTCCAATCCACCACACTCCCACCCTCTGTTACCTTGCACTTACACTTGATCGCTCCCTTTCCTGGAACACTCACCTCAAAAAGGTTCGCCCGAAGTCTCCATCCCATCTAAACCTGCTGAAACTCCTCTATGGCATGATGTGGGGCCTCCACTCTTCCATCATTCTCTACACCTATCACTCCATCATGTGTCCTGTCCTGGGCAGTTTCCATCCTGCCTGGGTTTCCAAAACCCCCACCTGTTACCAATCCCTCCAAGTCAAATGCCATGCTCTCTGCCTTGCTTACCATATCCCACCTCAGATCCAATATGACCTTATCCGGCGGCGCCCCCCTTCCCTTTCCTCACTCTCCCCGTAGGACCCCCACAGCATATTGTTTTTTTATTACTGTCATTGTTTTGTAGTTGTCTGGGGTATCATCAAAGTATGTATGTTTTATATTGTTCCAACCACCATCCCAGTGTTGCCAGTGTATTTTAACCAGTGTCTCTGTTCTGTTACTCCATGTTCAGTGCTTGTGTCTTTCTACATGCATTTTACTGTCAACATGGCCTTTTAATTTCTGAATGCCGGCCGCGGTGGCCGAGGGGACTGAGGCGCTTCAGTCACGGTCTGCACGGCCACTACGGTCGAGGGTTCGAATCCCCCCTCGGGCATGGATATTTGTGCCGTCCTAGTTCGTAAGAAGTTCATAAGTAGTTTGTAAGTTTAGGGACTGATGACCCCGTAGTTAAGTCCCATAAGCTTAACAAACATTTGAACATATGAACATTTTTAATTTCTGAACAATGTTTTTAAAACTCCAGTTCTTGATGATTTTAAAAATTCCAATTGTCTCCATGTCCATTTTAAATTCTTGTATTTTTATCTCCATCTCTACATGTCTCATTGTTCGTTGTAACTCTGATTGGCCTAAGAGTGATGTACTGAGCCACTGGTCGCCTGCCCCCATAGGGGGTTTTAAAATTACAATAAAGAAAAATTTGGTTACTTCCCAAACCTCGAAGCCCATAGCTTTGGGCTTGGGAGGTTGAGTGCATATGTACTGATCCACAAACGAATTTTTGTGGTCAGTAATGCAAACTTGGTTGCTATTGTCCTCTAAAAACCCTTAGTGGTGGTGGTCAACCCAGTGAGGTAGGGGGTGGCAGCATGAGGAAGAAAATTGTGATAACATGACCTTAATTCTTAGATATTAGTTTTATCTAGGCTATAGGAAATTTCAGGTGCAAAATACACACATTTGGTGGCAGTGGGTGTGAGTGAGTTGAGTGGTAAGAGGGAGGCAGAGGGGACAGAGGCTAAGCACTAAAGTGTAATGTGATACATGTGTTATCTCATTTCTGTGAATCTTGATGAACTGGGCGTTGTGTCCTATGCATATCAGTCACGGTCAATCACCATTCCCGGGATGATCTCTGGGTAGGGTTGAAGGCCATCTTGAATCTCTCCTGACCCCCTACTCACAATAGTTTAGCGATTTTACCAGATACGGGTATTACTTATTTGAAGGTGTAGATATTATTAAGTGATAGATTTGGGTAATGCAAACAGTAGATATGGCACTCCAAATTGAGTGCATCATACTAAAAACGCGTTTGGGCGAAGTTTTAACATGTTGAAATCGTGCAGGCCGGAAACGAGTAAGCTATATCAGTAGGCAGGACAACATGAACATCCATGACTGAGGATGGACTTGAACCTCCAACGGGAGCGTCCGCGCAATCCCTAACATGGCATCCTAGACCACTCGGCCATTCTCGCATAGCCGTTCTAGCTATGTCTTTGTAATACTAGTTTCGTACTATTTCTCTGATCTATTCAAAGTAGATCACTAACTATTAATAAGTGTGGAAGATTGACGATCCACGGCAGTTGACTCTGGCGGAGTTGGATTTCTCAGGGATACACGTGATAAGCCAGAACCTGCAGATATTTGGTGTTACTCTTTCCTTTGTCTCATTATGTGCTCAAATGTCGTGTAAAATAAATTGTGCCCCGCTTCAACGTTTCATCATACGTACTCTGAAACAACAATAGCCGGCCGCGGTGGCCGAGGGGACTGAGGTGCTCCAGTCACGGTCTGCACGGCCACTACGGTCGGGGGTTCGAATCCCCCCTCGGGCATGGATATTTGTGTCGTCCTTAGTCTTAGTTAGTTCATAAGTAGTTCGTAAGTTTCGGGACTGATGACCCCGTAGTTAAGTCCCATAAGCTATACAATCATTTGAACATTTTTGAACGACAATACATATTGAAAAACGACTTTCACATGCATGAACGCACTGACACGCATATAAATGTAAGTGCTATGAGACAATGTAAAATGTAAGAAAAAATATTTCAAAACAAATTTATGTTATTTGAAATGGATACCACATATTGTCTTCTATTCAAATAATAGCACGAAAAATCGGAAAAGAAATGGCGTTAGTAGAATAGAAATACGTTCAATTACATCCGATATTCTGCGAAGCGAATCTAATGCTTGAAAGCACACGATTACGGGCTATTCTAGGTTCACGCTGGAGTTTCGGTACGTGTACTAATTGCACGCTTCATTCATTTCAAGCGTGAACGTCATTTCTCAGTTTCTCACGATGTAATTTATTTATTGCGATGCAACGAACGCCATTCTTTCTGCGATTCCTCGTGCTACTGATTGCATTATAAAGAATATAGTGTGTTTATTTAAAGAAACATTCGTTCTTGTTGAAAATAATATTTGTTTACGTTTTGGAATTTCTCATAATATTCGTTTTCATAAGCGTATGATCTACGTACAAGCCAGCGAAAGAAATATTTCAGTTTTTCAAGTGAGACAACCTGTATTGGTATGTTTTCATATAGAACATTCCAGCTCCCTGGTAAGTATGCGTGTTGTCTTTTGAATTTCGAACTTGCCACGTGTTTTATATATATTCTAAGTTTCAGCATAAACACACTTAACGGTTTAAACACTAATTATTTCGCCCATCTTTTTAATTTTGCTTAACTTTTTGTAACTTGACCCATTAAGTTATACACATTAAATAAATATTTATACTAATTTTTTGGACTAAAAGAGGAAACGGTAATGATCAAGAAAAATCATGTATCAAGGAAAATGAAAATGCGTGCTGTGAAGTTGAAACACTAACTGTGACCAGATGGAAATAAGAATGAATACCGATCACAGGGGCCAACCATCAGGACATTTTGCGACATAGCTTCAGTCTGTATCGAATGACCTCTAGTGCGGGGTAGTATGCAGTCGAAATAAATAACAATGGTCAACAACTTGGTATCACACTGCCACTTACCCACAACAATGCACAACCCACACCAAGAGCCCTATAACAATGGGTAAAGATGTGACCCTCTGAAAGGATCTTGAAATGACCGCGATAAATCCCAACAGATAATATTATCCGATTTTTGATTACGTCACCTAAAGATTTGATAATACAAGGCGAATGATGCAGACCGACATAAACAGATCCTACATTGGCATAGTTCAAGTAAAATACAGTACTCACGCAACAAAATTACGGTCGCCAGCCTAATTAGGCATCAGTACATTGTAAGTATGTACTGTTCACTGCCAAGGCTACACTAATTGATCATCTTTTTTGGTAGATTTCATTTGATAACAAACAAGTAACATATAAACATTAAAAATACACAGATTTACTATATGAATAATCTACGCTACAAATTACACGTAAACCTGCAGTCTCCTTTGATGATGACAGACACATCTCACAATAATGGTACACAGCCAAATGTTGTAAGAAGTATATAATATTGACGTCAGTCTTCCGACAGCACGCGTGGCGCAGTGGTTAGCATCGCAGATCGCTGTGCTTGCGGTCCTGACTTTAAATCTCGCCAAAGGCAGAGAAAAATATATTTGTTTCTATTTACTATTTCTAGAATGTCCTACAAGTTTCCCTCGTTTAATGTACTTGTAAGGTCCACAAAATTCTTTCTATGAATAAATAGTGGAGCACTACAAGCAGAAGTCAGTCTGTACTGAGTGTACGCTTTTGTTCGCAATAAACGTGTTCCTAGAGAAAGTGTTGTGCTCTATTAACGACCATCCTTCGAATTCCGGACCACCTGCAGTTTGCACCGTGACACTTTCTGGTGGAGGCGCCGGGTAGCGTGCAATATATCTCCATCATCGTGGCTCCGATTAGGCAGCGTAAGAGTCGTCGCCTACACGGACAAGAACCGGAACACTACCTCCGTCCGTTGGTCCGAGTCATCAAAAGACCCATGGATGTTAGTCCTGTAAGTCATGAGGGACCCGACGCTGCTGAGGAAGAAGTATTCAAAACATTAGCGACGGTCAGCCCCGCCAGTCGCACCCGACGTGAAGAATGGCCTCGCCCTGCTATGACGTACGCCACAGCCGCCAAACGGCAGCTTAGGAACCAACCGACGCAATCCCAACAAACTCCTCCGGCAACTCTGAAGCCTCGCAGGAGGAGAGATAACTGAGGGACAGAAGGCAACAAGCCATTGTGTTTTCACTGTGGCCTTACCGGACATGTCGTACGATACTGTAGGGAGAGAAGACGAGTATTTGACAATTATTAAGCCGCAATACGCCAACCATCGGAGCAGTCCTTTCAACGGCAGTCAAATAAAGATGATTACTATCGACTTATGGGACGAAGCCCGTCGCCGTATCCTGGACGTGGTCGCTCTCCAACACGCTGCCGCTGATCACCTTCGCCTTACAGAGCTACCAGCCGCTCGCCTAGCCGCCGCGTTCAGGAAAAGTAAGCGACGCGACCATCGATGGATGTGAGGCCACCGCAGATGAAAATCCTCCATGGTCGACAGTCGCTAAGATGTCGAGAAATCTTACTGATGTCATAATCGATTCTGTATTGTCGAAGGAATTACCCCCGCAAACTAAAGAAGATAATGTTCTGTGATACAAGAGCAACTGTGCTGAAGGTCGCAAATGGAAAATACGTCCGGCCAGCAGGAACATGTGTCGCAAGAATAACTATCAACAACTGGACGCAGCCTTTTGAATTTGTCATTTTAACAGAATTTAGTCATGGCGCCATCCTCGGATGGGACGTCCTTCAGGCATCCCAGTCTGTCATTGATTGTGGAAGATCTGAGCTACAAATTGAGGAAACCGTTCCGACGAGCACACGTAATATGTACTCTCCTGGGAGGTTGTTTGTTGTTGAGAATGTTGAGATCCCGCCGTTGACAATAAGAGTTCCAGTCAGCAGCCGAGACGATCACTTGGACGGTGAAGTACTTTTCGATCGCAAAAAGCTAATCAGTATAACAAAGGAAATCTACATAGATTTACAGATGGTCGGGGAGAACTTTGGATCACTAATTTTCACAAGCAATCGCAACTCATTCCTAAAGGAATGTGTATTGGAGTAGCTGAACCAGTCCAGGACGGTGTGCTCAATGTCATCAACGAAGTCTCATGCTCTGCTATTACTGACGACAACGTACTAGAGGAAACTACTATGGTATTGCCTATAGCGCCCAGTCTGACGCAGGAACAACGTCAGCAGGTGTTAACCATACCACACCAATTTTCAGGTGTATTCCAGTGAAGGATGTCATGTGGCGTTTCTGTGTTGATTATCGTCGGCTGAACAAAATCACAAAAAAAAAGTCTACCAATTACCGCGAATTAACGACACGTTACACTGTTTGAAAGGAGCTACATACTTCTCAACCATGGACATGCAGACAGGTTACTGGCAAATAGAGGTTGACGAAGCTGACAGGGAGAAGACTGATTTTATTACACCAGACGGCCTCTATGAGTTCAAGGTCATGCCGTTTTGACTATGTAATGCCCTAGCCACATTCTAAAGCATTATGGACAATTTCCTTCGACATTTTAAATGGATGGCATGTGTTTATTATCTAGATGACATTGCCGTTTTCTCAAGGACATTTGCGGAACATCTAACCCGCCTGTCAACTGTGTTGAAGTGGGTTCAACCAGCAGGACTCCGCCTCAACCCAAAAAAGTGCCTCTTCGTCGCCAAAGAGATAAAAATCATGGGGTACCTAGTCAACGGAGATGGTGTCCGTCCTGATCCAGATAAAGTAAGGGCTGTCACAGAATTTCCAACTCCCCAGAACATCCGTGATGTGAGACGTTTCCTCGGGCTGTGGTCATACTACCGTCGTTTCATAAAATGTTTTTGTACCAAGGCACATCCATTGCAAGAACTTCTGCAGGGAGAAGCCACGTTTTACTGGGATGAGACCACAGAACGAGCTTTCAGGGTACGTAAGGAGGCTCTAACTCCCGTTCCAGTTCTAGCCTTATACGACGAGAATAAGGAAACTGAATTGCACAAAGACACTAGTGGTTATGGGATTGGTGCAGTGCTTGTACAAATTCAGGAAGGTGCTGGAAAGGTGATAGCATTTGCATCAAGAGTTATCTTAAAGTCCGAGACGAACTACTCTACAAACAAGAAGGATTGTCTCGCCGTTATCTGGGCTATCAACAAGTTCCGGCTGTATCTAATCTGTAAAACATTCACCGTCGTGACATACCACCATTCTTTATGTTGGTTGACTAATTTGAAGGATCCATCAGGTCGACTAGCAAGATGGGCACTAAGACTCCAAGAGTACGATGTCACAGTGGTATTAAAAAACGGGCGCAAAAAGGACGCCGACTGCCTTTCGAGGAATCCATTAGCCGAACATAAGAGCATGGATGAAATATCAGCCCTCACTGAGTTACGTGACATTACAGAAGAACAGAGGGAAGATCCAACATTATTACAAACCATAGAGACCTTGGAGAAAGAAGAACCGACCAAATGAGAGTATCAACTTGCAAACGGGACATTGTATAAGAGCAACTACGATCCACTGGGCCCCAAATGGTTGTTCCAGCTCATCACCGGCCAGCTAATCTCAAGTTTTTCCACGATTCTCCAATATCCGGTCATCTGGGATTCATGAAGACTCTAGACACAATCATATACAGGTATTACTGGCAAGGTCTCTACTGATCTGTCGAGCACTATGTGAGTCACTCTAAGGAGTGCCAGCGACGGAAGCATGTGCCGTAATCACGTCCACCTGCAGCAGCTCCATTCCACTGGATTGGAATCGACCTTTTAGGTAGGTTCCCGAAGTCGACAGCCGGTAACAGATGGATAACAGTCTGCACTGGTTACCTCAACCGCTACGCTGTCACTAAACCTGTGCCCACTGCAGATGCCCCAGAGATCGAAAAATTCTTTGTAGAAGACATTATTTTGAAGCATGGTGCACCACGTGTGATGATTTCTGATCGAGGAACACTATTCCTGTCAAAACTAGTATCAGAGGAAATGTGAGGTTGCCGCGTTGTCCACAGAGAAACAAGTGCCTACCATACTCAGACAATTTGTCATACAGAACGTTTTAACAAGACGTTAGAAGATATGCTGTCGATGTTCGTCGATGTTGAGCAGAAGGATTGGGATACAATACCGCCAGTCTACATCTACATGTCTACATACATACTCCGCAATTCACCCTAAGGTGCGTGACGGAGGGGCACTAAGACTCCAACATTTACTTATAATACAGCACATTTACTTATAATTTAACAAGGAAAGACACCACAGGCTTCACGCGGTTTTTCCTGTTCCATGGTCGTGAGGCTGAGATGACAATGGACACGCTGTTTCCGTCCCAACCGGACGAAACTTATGATTACTATGTGAAATCGCCAGTGTGGAAGAAGCAAAACAGCTGGCTCGCATACGGATACTGGACGCCCAGGAGAAGGACCGCCAGTGGTATACCAACAAGCACCGACCTGTTGTGTACAGCTCAGGAGATCTGGTATGGATTTTTACCCCTGTACGGAAATTTGTGCTATCGGACAAGTTACTGCAGCGATACTTTGGTCCGTATCGTATCATACGCCACCTGTCAGACGTCACACACGACGACGAGGATTATGAGCCGTCCTCGAAACGATAAAAACGAAGAGAAATTGTGCACGTCCTCCGTATGAAGCCTTACAACGATACCAAGGAACAAATAGACAGGAACGGACTCTTATTCAAGGACTCTTGAAGACAGTCGTGGTAATGATGAAGCCACGACAGGAGGGTCTGGCGCCGTTCATCGTCACCGCAATGAAGACGTGCAGGCAGAAGGGAAGGGTTCTTCGGAACTGCCATACAGAGGATCCATGACAAGATCCAGGACACTGCAGTTGGCTGCAAAGGGAACCTAACAGCGGGTCGCTGTTCCTTCAGGAAGGGAGCAGTGTGGCAAGTCCTTGGACATCAGGCGTGGTGCAGTGTGGTTAATATCGCAGATCGCTGTACTTGCGGTCCCGAGTTCAAATCCTGCCACGGACAGAGAAAACTTTTTTTTTTTTTGAATTTACTACTTCTAGAATGTTCTACATCTTTCTTATGTTTAATGTACTTGTAAGTTCCAGAAAATTCTTTCTATTTATAAATAGTGGAGCACTCTAAGCAGGAGTCAGTCTGTAATGAGTGTATGCATGTGTTCAAAATAAACGTGTTCTTAGTGAAAGTGATGTGCTCTATTAACGACCATCCTTCGAATTCCGTACAACCTGCAACGTTACAATATTGGGAATGTTGACATAAATCTTGGTGACTGCACCTTTCGCAGTATGGTTCGAAAATAAATTATTTTTGTTTCTCAGTAAAGAAGATTATAACCAAACCTATTAATCGCTTTCAGTCCACTGTAAACTGGTAGATTTATATTTAACCCTTTTAGTTTACAGTCTATCACTATACAGTTCTATACAAAATCAAAATACCTGTTTAGCACTGAAAAATATTTATCATCAAAATGAGAGATTTACTCTGTGCTTTATTTGGTTTAAGTAACTAAAACCAACTATTTGTTAAAGGTTTGCTCAAATTACTCGTGGTGGCCCTTAAACTGAACTACCATCCTCTGAACAAAATTTAAGAAAACAATTAATTAATCTGTTTGAGTTATAAAAGTCTTTTAATTTGTACATTAATAAGTAACTCAACTTTTTATGATTGCTATACACAAGACATCACACAAAATATCACAAAGTTACATAATCACCACCCTCATGAATCACAGACATTGCCGTGGTGGGGTGGCTTGAGTGCTTCAACGATACAGATAGCCCTACCGTAGGTGCAACCACAGCGGAGGGTATCTGTGGAGAGGCCAGACAAACGTGTAGTTCCTGAAGAGGGGCAGCAGCCTTTTCAGTAGTTACAGGGGCAACAAAATGTTCAAATATTTATTAAGATTATGGGACTTAACTACGGGGTCATCAGTCCCTAAACTTTCAAACTACTTATCTACTACCTTATACTAAGGACGACACAAATATCCATGCCCGAGGGGAGATTCGAACCCCCGACCGTAGTGGCCGTGCAGACCGTGACTGGAGCGCCTCAGTTTCCTCGGCCACCGCAGCCGGCCAGCGGCAACAGTCTGGATGATTGACTGAGCTGGCCTTGTAACATCAGCTAATATGGCTTTGCCATACAGTTACTGCGAACGGCTGAAAGCAAGCCGATACTTTTCCCGACGTCCTGCAGCTTTACTGTATGCAGATATGATGATGACATCCTCTCGGGTAAAATATTCCGGAGGTAAAATAGTCCCCCATTCGGATCTCCGGGCGGGGACTACTCAGGAGGATGTCGTCACCAGGAAAGATAACACTGGCATTGCGCGGATCGGAGCGTGGAATGTTAGATCCCTTAATCGGGTAGGAAAATTAGAAAATTTAAAAAGGGAAATGGTTAAGTTGAAGTTAGATATAGTGGGGATTAGTGAAGTTCGGTTGCAGGATGAACAGGATTTCTCGTCAGGCGAGTACAGGATTATAAATACAAAACCATTTGGGGGTTTTACAGGAGTAGGACTGATAATGAATAAGAAAATAGGAATGTGGGTAAACTACTATGAGCAGCACAGTGTTCGCATAATCATTGTCAAGATAGATACGAAGCCAACACCGACAACAGTAGTACAGGTTTATATACCAACTAGCTCTGCCGAAGATGAGGAGATTGAAGATATGTATGAGGAGTTAAAGGAAATTATTCAGACAATTAAGGGAGAGGAAAACTTAATTGTTATGGTAGAATGGAATTCGATAATAGGAAAAGGAAGAGGAGGAAAAGTAATAGGTGAATGTGGGCTGGGCAGAAGGAATGAAAGAGGAAATCGCCTGGTAGAATTTTGCACGGAACACGATTTTATCATAACAAAAACCTCGTTTAAGAATCACGAACCAAGGTTGTGTACGTGGAAGAGGCCAGGAGACACCGGAAGGTATCAGTATATTTTATAATGGTAAAACATAGATTGCGGAATCACGTTTTAAACTGTAAGACATACCCAAGGGCAGATATAGACTCTGACCATCACTTATTGTTCATAAACTGAAGGCTGAAACTGAAAAGAACTGCAGAAAGGTAGGAGAATAAGGAGATGGGATTTGGATAAATTGAGGGAACCTGAAGTTCTTAAGAATTTCAGAGGGAGATTTAGGCAACAATTGACAGAAACGGGGGGAATTAAAATAGTAGAAGAGAAATGGGTAGCATTGTGAGATGAAATAATGAAGGCAGCAGACAATAAAATAGGTAGAAAGGCAAGACCTACAAAAAATCCTTAGACATCACAGGAGAAAATATAAAAATGCAGTAAATGAAACAGGCAAAATGGAGTACAGACGAATAAGAAATGAGATTGACAGGAAGTGTAAAATGACTAAGCAGGAGTGGCTGGAAGGCAAAAGCAATTCTGTTGAAGAATGTATAACAAAGGGGAAGGTCGATACTGCGTACAGGAAAATAAAAGAGACATTTGGGGACAAGAAAAACTGCTCTACGAATATGAAGAACTCAGATGGAAAACCAGTTCTCAGCAAAGAAGGGAAAGCTAAAAGGTGGAAAGAGTACATAGAGGAGCTCTAGAAAGGAAACGAACTTAGAAACAATGTTGTAGGAAGGGAAGACGAAGTAGATGAAGATAAAATAGGAGATACTATACTGAGAGATGAATTTGACAGAACCCTGAGAGACCTAGGTCGGAACGAGGCCGCGGGTGTAGATGACATTCACTCAGAACTCTGGGAGAGTCAGCCATGACAAAACTGTTTCATCTGATGTGTAAGATGGATGGGACAGGTGGAAAAATGTAATAATCCTCATTCCAAAGAAAGCAGGCGCAGACAGGTGTGAAAATTACTGAAGCAACAGTTTATAAGTCATGGTTGCCAAATTTTAACACGAATTATCTACAGGAAATGGAGAAGCTGGTAGAAGCTGACTTCCTGGAAGATTGGTTTGGATTCAGGAGGAACGTAGGAACACGGAAGGCAATACTCACTTTACGACTTATCTTAGAAGATAGATTAAGGAGAGGCAAAACTACACATTTAGCTTTTGTAGATTTGGAGAAAGCTTTTGACAATGATGACTGGAATACTCTCTATCAAATTATGAAGTCAGCAGGGGTAAAATACAGGGAAAGGAGAGTTATTTACAACTTTACAAAAGTCATACCGCAGTTATTAGACTCGAAGGGCATAAAAGGGAAGCATTAGTTGGGAAGGGAGTAAGACAGGATTGTAGCCTTTCTCCGCTGTTATTCAATTTGTACATCAAGCAGGCGGTGAAGGAAAGCAAGGAAAGATTTGGAATAGGGATTAAAGTTCAGGGTGAAGAAATAAAAACATTGCGTTTTGCTGATGACATAGTAAATCTGTCAGAGACAGTAAATGACCTCGAGGAGCAATTAAACGTAAGGGACACTGAGTTGAAAGGAGCCTATAAAATGAACATTAACAAGAGCAAAACAAAGATAATGGAATACAGTCTTAGAAAATCAGACGATACTAATGTAATTAGATTAGGTAACGAAACAGTAAAGGTGGCAGAAGAGTTTTATTACTTGGGTAGTAAAATAACATATGACGGTCGCAGTACAGAGGATATAAAATGCAGAATGGCAATGGTAAGAAAAGCATTTTTGAAAAAGAGAAATTTGCTAACATCGAATATTAATGCAAGTGTAAGGAAGTCATTTCTGAAGGCATTTCTGTGGAGTGTTGCCTTGTACGGGAGTGAAACATGGATGATCAACAGTGCGGACAGGAAGAGAATAGAGGCAATTGAAATGTGGTGCTACAGAAGAATGCTGAAGATTAGGTGGGTAGATCGCCTATCTAATGAAGAGGTACTGAACAGAATTGGTGAGAAGAGTAATTTTTGGCATACCTTGACAAAAAGAAGGGATCGCTTGGTAGGACACATTATTAGACATCGAGGAATCGTACATTTTGCACTGTACGGAAGTGTGTTGGGTAAAAATCGCAGAGGGAGACCAAAGGGGCATATAGTAAGCAGATTCAAATGGATGTGGGTTGCCGTTCTTATGAGGAGATGAAAAGACTTGCTCAGGATAGAGTAGGGAGAGTTGCATCAAGTCAGTCTCCGGATTGAAGACCATAACAACAACATACTCATAAAATTTTGTGTTCGAAATAACCTGTCTACTGCAGTGCTTTTATCACTTGTAATAAAATAAACCAAGATGAATAAATAAGTATGAGCACTGCGTTCACACAAATATAATTTTATGGACACTCGGATATATATACATAAACAGGTTAGGATCCTACTTGGTACGTGACTTAGGATAATCACTGTTGGTAGGTTTACTTTTAAGTTACTGATTATTATTGTGCAAAAGATAAACAAACCCAACAATGAGGTCCATGGTTCCATGAAAATCTAAAGAAAACTACTTTGCCTGTGGTGCAGCGACGAGCGATTGTTGTCGCTGGCAATAGCATTACAGTGCAATAGATGAGCACGGTTATTGATGACTAATAAACTTCTTCTTGGCATCGAAAAAAGCCACAAAATTGTCAGTGCAGTTAAGAAATCATCTCTGGCAAAATCACAGCAACTGTTGAAGTAATTCTGAGGGAAATAAACTGAAGGTTTAACGTCGCGTCGACTGCGTGGTCATCAGAAACGGAGCTTACGCTCTGATTTTTGTGTAGGGATGTTGCAGGAAATCGGCCGTGCCGTTTGAAAGGAACCATCCCGGCATTTGCGTGGAGTGATTTAGGGAAATCACGGAAAACATAAATCTGGATGGCCCGAAGTGGATTTGACCCACGTCCTCCGGAATGTGAGTCCAGTGTCTTACTACTGCGCCACCTCGCTCGGTTTGAATTGCCTCCCAAGTATGCATGCTATAAAATACTACAGCCTCTGCAGCTCACTGTGCATCCAACCAGGCCAGATTCAAGCACACAACTTCTACTCAGTCTCGAAGGTTCTGTGGCCCGCAAGCGTATTTTTGCGCGCTTTTACACCTCTTCCTGCAGTGTTGTCACTTTCCGTTTTGTGCAAAATTACACTTGTACATTAATCTGACATTATAAAACCCTAAGCATTACCCCCTGTACGCATTATAATATTACATTGTATCTATACATAATGTATCATGTCAAAGATAGTCGATAAAGACAAGTTACTTCCCTCATCAACATACAAGATAGTCAGAAAGAAATATTTCAAACATGTTTTAAAAAGAAGATTAATCATGGTGCAGTATTACAGTTTTTTTAAAATGTCTTTTCGTCAAGAAGTTCTCTGAACGTAGTGAAGTATTTTCCATCTCGGGAATGTTGGTGCACCGGACGATTTTGAGATTGTGCAAACAGTTACAGCTCGCCGTAATGGCTTCCTGAACTACCGAGCTGAATAGGTAAGCCTCAGTGCTTGAAATTTAAGGGCCAGGGCTTATCATGTGTTGCTCTTTGTTCCAAGTAATAGCAATTTTACTACTTGCGATCCGACTAGTGGCGTTTACGACGCGGGACAAATTGCACTGCGATTCTGTTGATAGTGCTGCTCGCTTGTCACTAAGTAACATTTACGACAATGTTTATGTACTCGCTCCGTATGGAAGGGCCTGCTGTTTGCCTTCCCTTTGGCGCTTATTCACCGCGCTTTTCTGAAACAATTCTCCGTAACCGTGCGTGACTCTCAGCCGGAGCTTGGGTTAACTGAAAGGTCAAAAGGCGGGGAACGAGCTGATAATGGTGTTTATAGTTCCTAATCACCTAGTGCTCGCTTTACACCGCTACAAATCATCTCAATCAGTCACTAACTAACACCAATTACTTCTGCACGGTCGCTAGACTGAGTACAGCAACACAACAGTAAAGCATTAACGTCTCTTTGATATGGATTTCTTCCTTCAACCTGTTTCCGTCGAGAGTTTGATCTATAATTTTACTGTATTCAAACCCTGATAAAGGATAACAGATTCTCTTATTCTTTGGGGATAAAATGTACAAAATCATGGGAATAGCATTCAAACTGCAGAAAATTGTTATAAGAGTAGTAGTTGATGAAATATTGGTTGATTAGTTCGGGAGGTTTAGGGGCCAAACTGTACGATCATAAATCCCAACGAAACATTTGGACTAACTGTACAAATATCTTGACGTGCTGACGATTTTAGCGAACATGACTGATGAAACCAACCAATCCATTCAGAAAATATAAGCCAATATATCTTAATTAGTAACTAGATTGTGTACCAAGAGCTGTTGCGTGCGCTTGTTTCTAAAGCTACATCCACACTTCGTACAATTTTACAAGTTAAATCCAACGTCTTAATGAAGATATTTAAGCATATAAAGAGTACTATACTAGACAAAAAATAATTATTTTGATACCTATGAATAGCTATTGTGAAAACTCTCACACGGTGGAATTGTCGTCACATCCACTCTTTACCCAATTTTAGCCACACGGGAATTGCCGTTCAGTTCTACGCGCTGTGTCATGGTTTGCGCGGCAGCTCTTGCCAGAAATTCGAGTCCTACCTGTTGTTAGGATGTGTTAACCCCTTGAGCCCTGGTGTACTAAATAAAGTACGTCTCTTTTATACATACTAATCTCTGTATGAAAATATGTGAATCACTTGAGCTCTAGTGTTCTGAATGTATTATTATTTCCACATCTCATTCTGAGAGCAACAGATGCTACCTTCTAGTGACTGTGCTGAAAACTCTTACATAGAAACGTAACTACTTCTAGGAAGCATATAGTTGTCAATGTATATTGATATAGATGTACTATTTATTGGCAACATTTTTGCTCGGAAATGCAGTTGAAATTATGATAATTTTAAACAGTGGAATTGTTATGTTAGAAAGTACTGTAAGAGTATTTATATTCATCTCAAACATCATGTACTAAAAGTAGCACAACACGTCTCAATAGTTATCCTTTCTGAATGTACATTCAATATAGTGCATAACAAATCCACCTAATGTAAAATATTATTTATGATTATTTTATATTATTATTTTATTTATTTATTATTATTTTATATTATATTATTATAATTATTTTATATTATTTATGATTATCAGGTAAATGGCTTCAGATATATAATTGGTTTTCATATTGTCAGAATTATATGGATGGACAACTAGATTGTGTTGAACGGTGGAATAAAATCGAGATGGCGTTCGTAAAAGTGACCAGACCTGAAGTTATAAAATACTGCAGTTCTTCAATGGGAGGTGCTGATATTCTTATTTGAAATCTACCGGATATTAATTGTTTGTTTGTTTGTAAATCTATAGGACGAAACTGCGTGGTCATCAGTTCGTAGCATACAAACTACTTAAACTAAGGTAAACTAACCTAAGGACAAACACACACACACACACTTATGCCCCAGGGAGGACTCGAACCTCCGACGGCGAGCAACCGCGCACTCCGCAGCGAGGCGCCGTAGACCGCTCGGCTACTCCACCGCGGTGGATATTAATTTGCTGAAGGAAATGAGCTCAGAATTCTATTCTACTTTAAAAATCTAGCCATGATAAACAGTTGGGTAGAATATAAACAGGATGTAAAGATGATGGACGTACCTGAGAGAGAGCAAAAACTGCTAGAATTTTCTCTTGATATTTCTGAGGACTTAGCTAAAGCTGGTGTTGCACTTTCGACTGAATAGAGGAAGACTGAGCACTGAAAGCCCACCACACTTCCTTGCAAGAAGAGAGTGCCGAATGAGCTAAGATCAATGGATGATATTCAATATGACAATAAGGAACACTGACCAAAAATTGTGAACAATCAAGAAACATGTAGGAACGGAAGTAAAATTTCAAACATGAAAAGTTTGATGTTAACTTATGTAAGCGTACTATTCCGAGGCCGTTGTCGCAATAAGTAAAATGTTTGTGGGTGTAAGACCACTTTGTCAATCCTTACGAATCTTCCCGGCGTTTCGGCCACTGTTGCAAGTGGCCTTCTTCGGGTAGTTGTCTCACACCCAGAAACATTTAATTGTGTTTTCACTTTTGCCGGAAGTCATTTCATTCTATGTGATTTAGTGACAATGTAACTATTTTCTCTTGTATTATTGGTCATAACGACATTTTATCACAGACTTCCTCATCTCAGAACATTTCGGAAGCAAACAATTACAATACAGATACAGTGCTTATGTGTAACTATTTACTCAATTTGGGATCTGATGAGCAGTTTGTAGTACACACTATAATTTTCAAACAAAGTACGTAAAATTTATTTCTTTACGTTTTATTGTAAATAAATGCATTCTAATGAAGGAAACAATGTTCAAAATTTTTTGTATGAAAAGAAATTTGGGCTGAAATGGTTAAAGTTAGTTTAATTTGTTTGTAAGTCTAGGGAGCGATGACCACAGTAGTTGAATCCCTTAGGTTTACAAATATTTGAACATTTGAACGCAATTTTAACCCCTTCGTTTGACGCCTCTGTGAATGGTCAGAGTGTCGACAGTCATCATGAAATAGCATGGATCTTTTACGGGTGGCTGGGGAAAACATTTCAGACATATCGCAGCAGAAAATCGACAATGAAAAGTCTCAGGGCCCAAGAGGTGGCGTTAATAAAATCACCCCTTCCCGTGATTGTTTCCACACATTTCGCAGTCCAGAACTACTGTCTTTAGTAAAATTAGTAACATGACAGAGTTCGAAATTGCTGGTACCTCCTAGACAATTCAACTCTTCTCTGAAAACATGATTCCTCTGCAACATTACTCAGTGTTGTATGACCGCTTCGTAGTTTGGTAAAACCGCAATTTTTTCTCCGGTGTATACGGTGGAACCACTAGTGACCGTACAAAGCCGATCGATGAAAATGTCTTGAGGTAGCGAGGTGTGTTTATGCTTCTCTAGCACTCCTGTTTTGCGATTTTCTATGGCGTAATTGTGGGGGTTTATTGCAGTAACAAGTGCGTGAGTAAAACGCGGAAGGCTCCCTCTGCGACATTACAGTTCATAAAAACGCTCTCTTCTATTCGTGGGCTTTTGTTAGGCATTTTAACTAAGTGATTTAGATAACCTGTCAGATGAGTAATGTATGATTCCTGAAATAACGCATATTTCTAGGGTGGCGAACGCTAGCCATGTCGGAGCGGTTTCCTGCCTTCGTATTCAAATTTTATGGAATCGTAATGAACGTCGTTTACTGGTGCTACTTTATATAGCAAAGGAAAACGTGGCGGTAGCACTACACTTCAAATAGGTCAGATGAGGTTCATTATGTTAGCAATTCCAAGATATTCTCAGAGAAGAGATAAATTATCTAATAGGTGCCAGTACCGTCAAATGCTATCAATAACGTCAACATCGTCCTGTTACTCCCTGCCCGGTGGACTGTAGTTTTCGGCTGTGAAGTGGTGTGGGCATCAAGACCTTAAGGGACATTTCCGTCATGACTCTAAGTGGTGGTGTGTCCAAAATGTTTTCGTTAAACATCCACAAAAAAAAAAAAAAAAAACGAGTGGGTATCGCACTTCTGACCTTAATCGCAGGCGTCTGGGAGGAAGAAGTGAAGTGGTTAAGAAAGGGGAAATGTAGCACATACATGGTATCGTTGGTCAGAAATGAGGTGAGATTTGGTGCCAATGTGTCATCAATGAAAACTTCACTCGATATACCGAACTCTTGTCTTTTTACCCCAAATGTTGACATCTTATAGAAGCGTTGCCGGGCCCAATGGTGACGTCGCATGGAAAGACAGTTCTGCACTATTAAACAGGAAGGCTTCAAACACTTCAGAGTCAAATTTCAAGCTGCTGCGTGGAGACAGTTACGTGGTTTACAAAAGATGTGCTTATAATTTCGCTGCGCAGTGTAGTTTCATAGTATAATCCAATACACATTAAAACTTTATCATAAAGGTTTGTCATTGCTTATTGTTTCTTATATACCCCGGAACTTAATAACTTCTAATATACTGCGAGACCATTCCTCAAAAATTAATGCATCTTATTCATGATGCTGATACTTTAGCTAAAAGTTAAGTTTATGCTTCTGTTCCACATGTATGCTCTGAGTGTGTGTATACAGTGATCAAAGTGTGTGGAGTGGGTAGTAGTGATATTGTGGCATTGTCTAATGCCTGGTTTCACAATCGTCAGTACATAGGGAGAAACCGAGTCCTGTCCGGAAAGAAATCACTATTGACATGCGAAAATTGTTGTGAGATGGAATACGACCACACATTTCAGAAATGCCAAAATAACTTTCACAGTGAAAGATGTAGTTTTCTGAAAAGAAATCTAACAATTTTCTCTTTCAACCAGGAAGATCCATAAAGTACTGATGGCCGCGGCATTGAGGCGCTATGCTGCGATGAGCGAGGCCGTTCCCCGTCGGGGGTTCGAATACCCCCCTCGGGCATGGATGTTTGTGCTGTCTTTAGTATAAGGTAGTTCATAAGTAGTGTTTTAAGTTTAGGGACTGATAACGCAGCAGTTAAGTCCTATAAGCTTCACAAACATTTGAACATCAAAGTACTGATAAGGTAAGAATGAAACTGCCTATTAATATCAGAAGTCACTTGTTCCGAAACGTGTACAAAAACATCATTTGTAAAAGAGAAATCATTCTCGCAATGTGTGCAGAGTCTAATTTAAATAATTCTGATACGAAGTTAATTTGATGACCAGTTAGCTGAGAACGACTACCAAGGATATGGAGAACCTTTTTCGACATTCTTACTCTATTAACATTCAAACGCATAGAAAGAGAGTGAACGTAATTAAATTACTATTTAAACCTGATGTCTATCATATTAGCTAAAACTGAAAGAAGTACTTGAATGATTAAATCAAGCTACTAAAAGAATTAAAATTAGTAGTGGTTCTGAGAGTTGTGAGATGCTAAGAAACAGCCCGATATTTTTTAGAATTACGTGCATCAAAAATACAACTCTTACGCATCATGGGCCAGAACCTTCGAGTTGCTTTCGAGGAGAGAGGAGCATAAAATTAAATTACAGTTAATATTGTTCAAACCAGACCACACTCATGAATCACAGACATTGCCGTCTTGGGGTGGCTTTTGTGCCTCAACGATACAGATAGCCGTATCGTAGGTGCAACCACAGTGAAGGGGTACCTGTGGAGAGGCCAGACAAACGTGTAGTTCCTGAAGAGGGGCAGCAGCCTTTTCAATAGTTACAGGAGCAACAGTCTGGATGATTGACTGAGCTGGCCTTATAACATCAGCTAATGTGGCTTTGTGGCTTTGCCATACAGTTACTGCGAACGGCTGAAAGCAAGGGGAAACTACAGCCGTTACTTTTCCCGAAGACATACAGCTCTACTGTATGATAATATGATGATGACATCCTCTCGGGTAAAATATTCCGGAGGTAAAATAGTCCCCCATTCGGATCTCCGGGCGGGGACTACTCAGGAGAATGTTGTCACCAGGAAAGACAACACTGGCATTGCACGGATCGGAGCGTGGAATGTTAGATCCCTTAATCAGGTAGGAAAATTAGAAAATTTAAAAAGGGAAATGGAAATGTTGAAGTTGGATTTAGTGGGGATTAGTGAAGTTCGGTGGCAGGATGAACAGGATTTCTGGTCAGTTGAGTACAGGATTATAAATACAAAATCAGTTGGGGGTATCACAGGAGTAGGACTGATAATGAATAATAAAATGGGAATGCGGGTAAACAACTTTGGGCAGTACAGTGATCGCATAATCATTGCCAAGATAGATACGAAGTCAACACCGACAACAGTAGTACAGGTTTATATGCCAACTAGCTTTGTCGAAGATAAGGAGATTGAAGAAATGTATGAGTTAAAGAAAATTATTCAGACAATTAAGGGAGAGGAAAACTTAATTGTATTGGGAGACTGGAATTCGGTAGTAGGAAAAGAAAGGGAAGGAAAAATAGTAGGTGAATATGGACTGGGCAGAAGGAAAGAAAGAGGAAGTCGTCTGGTAGAATTTTGTGCGGAACATGATTTGATCATAACAAACACCTGGTTTAAAAATCACGACAGAAGGCTGTATACATGGAAGAGACAAGGGCAGATATAGAGTCTGACCATTCGTTATTGCTCATGGACTGCAGGCTAAAACTGAAAAAAACTGCAGAAATGTAGGACAATAAAGAGATGGGACCCAGACAAATTGAAGGAACCTGAAGTTCTTGAGAATTTCAGGGGGAGCTAAATGCAACAATTGACAGAAACGGGGGGAAGTAAAACAGTAGAAGAGGAATGGGTAGCATTGAGAGATGAATACTGAAGGCAACAGAGGACAAAATAGGCAGAAAGGCAAGACCTACACAAAAATCCTTGAATATCACAGGAAATACTAACTTTAATTGATGAAAGGAGAAAATATAAAAATGCAGTAAATGAAAAGGCAAAATGGAGTACAGATGACTAAGAAATGAAATTGACAGGAAGTGCAAATTGGCTAAGCAGGAGTGGGTAGAAGTCAAATGCAAATTTGTAGAAGTGATTTATAACAAGGGGAAAAGTAGATAGTGACTACAGGAAAATCATTTGGGGACAAGGAAAACAGCTCTACGAATATCAAGAACTCAGATGAAAAACCAGTTCTCAGCAAAGAAGGGAAAGCTAAAAGGTGGAAAGAGTACATAGAGGAGCTCTACAAAGGAAATGAACTTAGAGACTATGTTGAAGGGAGGGAAAAGGAAGTAGATGAAGATGAAATAGGAGATACTACACTGAGAGATGAATCTGACAGAGCCCTGTAAGACCTAGGTCGGAATGAGGCGCGGGAGTAGATGACATTCCCTCAGAGCTACTAAAGTCTCTGGGAGAGTCAACCATGACAAAATTGTTTGACCTGGTGTGTAAGATGAATGAGACAGGCGAAATACCCTCAGATTTTAAGAAAAATGTAATAATCCCTATTGCAAAGGAATCAGGCGCAGACAGGAGTGAAAAAAAAACATTAGTTTAATAAGTCATGGTTGTAAAATGTTAACACGAATTATCTACAGGAGAGTGGAAAAGCTGGTAGATGCTGACCTCGGGGAAGATCAGTTTGGATTCAGGAGGAACGTAGGAACACGGAGGTAATGCTCACTTTACGACTTAACTTAGAAGAAAGATTAAGGAAAGGTAAACCTACATTTTTAGCTTTTGTAGATTTGGAGAAAGCTTTTGACAATGTTGATTTGAATACACTCTTTCAAATTCTGAAGTCAGCAGGGGTAAAATATAGGAAAAGGAGGGTTATTTACAACTTGTACAAAAGCCAGACCACAGTTATTAGACCGTAACGGCATGAAATGGAAGCATTAGTTGGAAAGGGAGTAAGACAAGGATGTAGCCTTTATCTGATGTTATTCAATTTGTACGTCGAGCAGGCGGTGAAGGAAAGCAAGGAAAGATTTGGAATAAGGATTAAAGTTCAGGGTGAAGAAATAAAAACATTGCGTTTTGGCAATGACATTGTAATTCTGTCAGAGGCAGCAAAGGACCTGGAAGATCAGTTGAATGGAATGGACAGTGTGTTGAAGAGAGCGTATAAAATGGACATTAACAAGAGCAAAACAAAGATAACGGAAAGCAGTCTTAGAAAATCAGGCGATGATGTAGCAATTATATTAGGTAACGAAACAATAAAGGTGGTAGATGAGTTTTATTATTTGAGTAGTAAAATAACACATGACTGTCGCAGTACAGAGGATATAAAATGCAGAATGGCAATGGGAAGAAAAGCATTTTTGAAAAAGAGTAATTTTCTAACATCAAATATTAATTTCAGTGTAAGGAAGTCTTTTCTGAAATCGATTGTGTGGAGTGTTGCCTTGTACGAGAGTGTAACATGGACGATAAACAGTGCGGACAGGAAGAGAATAGAGGCTTATGAAATGTGGTTCTACAGAAGAATGCTGAAGATTAGGTGGGTATATCGCGTAATTCATTAAGAGGTACTGAACAGTATTGGCGAGAAACGGAATTTTTGTCATACCATGACTAAAAGAAGGGATCGCTTGGTAGGACACATTTTTAGATATCTAGGAATCGTAAACCTAGCATTGGAGGGAGGTGTGCGGAGTAAAAATCGCAAGGGAGACCAAAGCAGGCATAAAGTAAGCAGATTCAAACGAATGTGGGTTGCCGTTCTTATGAGACGATGAAAAGACTTGCTCAGGATAGAGTAGGGTGGAGAGCTGCATCAAGCCAGTCTCTGGACTGAAGACCATAACGACAACAAACATTGTTCAGAAAGAAAAAAAAAGTGGCTACTTCCAGTGCCAGCATCCAACTCTCAAATATTATAATCTATAAAATCTTCATAAATATATGATGTTAATCAGATTGAATGATTTTGAAAGGATGTGTAGAATTTAGGCACAATGAACCACATTTTCTGACGTCCAATTGTGGTCCAATGCAACTGAGGAAAATTCGTCTATATTTGTACTTTTCTAGTTTGGTTCTGCATTTGTTTGAATTTGATGGCAAATGACTGTGTGGATAGGTAACAGGTCTGACGTGATCGCCATAACTGAAACAAATCCTATCAGCATAAGCGTTAAAACATGTCTCCGATCTATAGATGCTGCAGGGACATTTACTTGGTACCTACTAATAAATGAACGTAGTGTTACCAAACGGTTTCATGTTCTTCATTACATTGTTCGATATATATTTCAATCAACGATGGAAATGAGTCATTCTTGTTCTTCAGAGCCTATGTAATATGTAGTTATATTCCTTGCAGTTTGATCATAATATGAGAGAACCTATATCGGTAGGAGCTGTGCAGAGTGAAGGCTGTGCATTAGTCGTTTGTAGTATCTGTGTATATTTCTTTGTCTACTACTGTTATCTTGGAAAATCTCCTAAGCCAATAAAATGATTTCATGGAATCTGAGTTTGGATACGTAGTCAATAGTGTAATGCAAACATTTGAAAGGCGTGAGGGCATGCTGATACGTGACTCATCCGTATATCTAATTCTGTTGCCAATACGGTAGGAAAAGTTACGTCATGCATATTATTCGGTCGATTTTCACGCTGCACTGACGGAAGTAGCAACTTTGTGCCGCTAAAGGGTTCTAAGTTCTGCGCTTATCGTTCGCTGTTTAAATTAGCTATATCGATGGATGAGAAAAAGTGTGATATAATCCAGTGTCTAATAGCAGTAAACGTGCTTCCAATGGAAATCCAAGAATCCCGAAAGCTGAGAGTCGCAGTGGCAATGGCTGGGCATTAACGAGCGTCGCGAAATCTGAAACATTTTGACGCCTGGCTTTCACTGCCGTTTATCATCCTTCGCTATCATCTGAATTCCACTCATCCGGTTTCCATGTTTCCTGAATACCTTTGTACTCCAGGGGACTCTCTTGAGAAATAAATATGTAGACTTGAAGAAGAAAGATAGTCGATGTTAATATACCATTTTTAAAGAAGGAAAGTTTAATAATTTACACGTAAAAAGTTTTTGACATTAGTTTTCAAAAGGAAGGAAGGAGGATAAAATATAACATCCCATCGACAACATGGTGTTTAGTGCCAAAGTAAATGTTCGTATAGTTTTCTCAGAGGTGGTGAAGGAAATCGACCGTGTCCTTTCAAAGGAATATTCCCGTAATTATCTTGGTGTGAATTAGGATGTCACGGAAAACCCAAACCAAGATGTCTGGAGACGGGTGTGAACAGTTGTCCTCCAGAATACGAGTCCTGAGAGTTACCAGTGCGCCATCTCTACATCTACATCTACATGGGATATTCTGCAAATCACATTTAAGTGCCTGGCAGAGAGTTCATCGGACCACCTTTATACTATTCATCTCCTATTCCAGTCTCGAATAGCGCGCGGGATGAAAGAACATCTGAATCTCTCAGTTCGAGCTCTGATTTCTCGTATTTTATTTTGATGATCATTTCAACCTATGTAGGTGGGAGTCAACAATATATTTTCGCATTCGGAGGAGACTGTTGGTGTTTGGAGTTTCGTAAGTAGACCACGCCGCAGCGATAAACGCCGTTGTTGTAATCTATTCCCATTCCAGGTCCTGTATCATTTCCGTGACGCTGTCTCCCCTGTATCGTGACAATACAAAACGAGCTGCTCTTCTTTGGACTCTTTCGATGTCCTCCGTCAAACCCACCTGATAAGGATTCCACATTGGGCAGCAATACTCCAAATTAGGACGGACAAGCGTAGTGTAAGCAGTCTCTTTAGTAGTTCTGTTGCATCTTTTAAGCGTTCTGCCAATAAAACCCAGTCTCTGATTCGCCTTTCCTACGACATTATCTTCAGGTTAAGTCTGATGTAATAGTAATTACTAGGTATTTTGTGGAGTTTACGGCCTTCATATTCGATTGATTTATCTTGTAAACAAGTTTAACGAATTTCTTTTCGTACTCATGTGGACGACTTCACACTTCTCAGTATTTAGAGTCAATTGCCAATTTTTACACCATACTGATATTATTTAAATCGTCCTGCAGTTGGTTTTGATCTTCAGATGACTTTACTAGACGATAAATGACGGCATCATCTCGATTGGCATTATTTTACAGTATGCCCTGATAGCTATGTCAGATTAATGAACAACGAAATAAAACTCGAAGGTCGTCATTAAGTGCAAGTAAACGTTAGTAAATATTAATAACCTCACAAGTAATACATGTATATATTGTGTGCATCGTTGTTAGCTTTTAAGCTCGGTTGATTACTAAATTCATAGCAGAAAACTTTTAAGTGGCTGGGATATTGCTACGAAATGTAGCACTGAAAGATATAGGAAGGTACACTTGCTTACGAGGAAATTAATCGTGACATCATGAATGACATTCTGGATTGCTTAGTAATTTTCTTGTACTATTTATTATATAAAGATAAACTTTTATGTTCGCTCATCAATAGGCTAATCACTATTCCTTAGCAGTTGTATGTCTATTCCAAGATTCCTTTGGTTCCAAGCTTTCGGTGTTATAACAGTAGATATTTTCATACAGTCAGAAGGTATCGACATATATTTAAGTTTTCCTTTGTTTCATTGTCGTCATAGAAGAAGTGTCTCACTATCTGTGATGTATGCGTGATACATGAAATTACGGTAATTGCTCTTATCTGTGTGAAGTTGTTAATTTGTCTTGCTAGGGCTAAATTAACTACCTGTCGCCTTGCCTTTCACACATACAAGTGTGTGATATTCGGAGAGAGAAAGAAATTTCTCTCTCCTAAAAAAGCAACGATATTTTTTGCCTGGGCCCATCCCAACTGTCTGCTGCCGTCTTCAAGTTACCATTCCTCCACCGTATTGCTTTTCTTTTTCTTTAATAAGCCATTTGTTATCTCCGTGGTCCCTGTTCCATGCCACCCTCTGTAAAAATCCATCATGCGTTTCCCCTTGTCATTTCGCCCCACAGCTACGCGCCCTTGGAGCGCCCTTATTCTTTTTCACAGTATAAAGAAAGCAAAAAGGAAAAAATTAAATCATCTTTTGAATCACTCGCTTCCGCCTTCATCCTTCAATTTATTTCCACGGCCCCGTTCTTATCTTTACGCTCGTTTCCCCTCAGGAGCATTTGAGACATTCTGGACCCATATTCAACAGTAGTTCTCTAGCTGGTAATTGATTCTCACCCCACGTTAACAATCCCTTGCGTAATGCCTTTATTACAGTGTCTGATAAGCGTGTATGTAATTAAATTGTAATCAAGTTACGTGGAAAATAACCGCACAAACAGTTTAGTTTTACATTAAACAAAATCACCATTTGTAATGTTATTGAATGTACAGACAAATTTGTAACGAGACCCGAGAACTATTCATTTAGAAGATTAAACAGTAATCTCTTTTAAAAACTTAGCTGTAAATATCTGTAAATCTTTTGTTACGGCGTCCAGCATTCATAGTTGATCACACGTCTACAGATATTATAAATGTTCAAACGTTTGTTACGCTTATGGGTCTTAACAGCTGGGTCATCAGTCCCTAAACTTACAAACTACTTATAAACTAACTTATTTAAAGACAACACGAACATCCATGCCCGACGGATTTTTCGAACCCCCGACGGGGAACGGCCTCGCGCATCAGAGCATAGCTTCTCAATGGGCTCGGTCATTCCGCAGCGGCAGAGATTATAACTGACGATATCGGGAAAGGGGATGATTTCTTTTATATAAATAAGAAAAAATGTTCGTGAACGTAAGTGTAGTTCAAAGCCTCGGTAGACGTTTACAAACGTTACGAAATATGTGTAATCTAACTACATCAGTGCCATGTAGCACTCACACTTTGGCAGATGGTAGTACATCATCATCGATTTGGGGCGAATACTTCTTCTGCTTCTTCTTCTTTCTCTGTCGCCATTCTCCCGCACACGCAGAGTCGGCGTTATTATTCGGAATTGGCGTGTTAATATTTTCGAGGTGGCCGGATGCCCTTCCTGCCGCCACCCCTTCCCCCCGGGGAGGAAATGTGTACCCCAAATGTCTGCGTATAGTGTTATATGTGTGAAAGTGTAAAGTGTTACGAATTGTTCGCGAGTCGTGTGACTAAGGCGGGACTTGGTTACCAGCCCGGTATTCACCTAGGGGGATGTGGAAAATCGCCTAAAAACCATCCAGGTTGGCCGGCACTCCGACCCCCTTCGTTAATCCGCCGGGAAGATTCGAACCGGGGCCGGTACGCCTCCCCGTATTGGAAAGCGGTGCGTTATACCACTTTATTTTATTTTATTTTTTATTTTTATTTTCTTCCACTTTCCACTTCAGGCGTTGGCGCCTAACTACTATATCCCACATAAACTAAAAGTCGCCTGCCAAAAAAAAAAAAAAAAAAAAAAAAAAAAAAAAAAAATGAGAGAGAGAGGGGGGGAGAAAGACGTGCTGTACCACCGCCACTTTTACCATATACTAAATCAAAGATGAAATTAAGGGAAAAGAAACTAAATGATGTGTTCTTTTATTGAAACATCATGTTTTGTTTTTCTTTAATAGAAATAGACAACAGAACAAAAAAGGAGGCCCATCCTAACCATTGTGTTTGTCTTACTGATTTCTTTTAATTATAAATAAAATTAAAAAAATATCTTTTTTTCTGAAAGTAAGGAAGGTAATTAAGGAGACTTTCTGTGCCGCTCGCCGTCTTTTCGTGGTGTGTTTATTACCGGTAAATTCGGTCATAACTCTAATTTTTATTAATGAACCAGTTTATTTTCAGTTACTTAATATCTGTTCATGCCCGGCTACAACGGACCAACAAGAAGTCATCAGAAACCTTCAGGAGAAAGTTTGCGTAATTTTTCCGGTAGTTTGCATTCGTCTTAATTTTCGGATGTTGGCTCTCTATAAAATTTCTATTATCATCGATGTCGTGTTCCGTTGTGTCTTATATATAGTGCACCGTTATTTCCTTCAGCCAGTTTGCTGCATTTCTCTTCGTATTCGGGTATGGAATGTCATCAGGATAGAGTAAGGCCGTCATCTGAATATAGCATGAGGCGCAGTGCGTTGAACGAAGGCCAAAAGGCGGCAGAGCAGTTGCCAAATGTCCTTCGCCGTTCCGCAGACTAGTTGGTGTGTGTCCGTATCATGCACGTTTCACGTCTGGCGCAGTGGCGTCGCCGCGAGGTGAATGTTCTGCAGAGGTGACTACGTGGGGTATCTTCCGTTCACGTAGTAGTATCATGTAGTCCGTGCCGCTGTCGGTAAGTTAGGGGAGTGTAGGTTACACCAGACTGCATTCCAGTCGACCGTTGGGTGTTTGCCTTCAACAATGTTCCGTCGCTGTCTCATCATGAGAGTTCCGTACACCTTACGGACCGCAGGTAGATCATCTACGCGTAGTATTCGTCTGAGGTAACTGTATTGCAGTGAAAATGTACTGCAGTGGGACATTGCCGCGGGGATATGATGCAGATCTATCGGTGGGTCAGATTGGCTGGTGCAATTTCCGTGAGAAGAAAAGCGATCAGACTACTGGGATCCCGTTCCCATTACTACAGCGTCAGCCCCACAAACATAGCCATCGCCTTGACATACACATTGGTGAGTCCTAGTCCACCGCCCAACATCGGGAGCGAGAGCGTTGAGTAGCTGACTTTAAAAAGATGTCCTTGGTTCACGTAATATCCAAAGGCCGCTTGGATTCTTTCTGCAGTCGCTCTTGGCATCAAAAATTCCTTGCCAAGTACGTCATTTTCTATACCAAGTAGGTGTTTATCAAGTCGACCTTTTGCAGCACATCCAAGGAGCATAGTGAATGTAGACAGATACATGTACGGATATTGTTCAAGAAGCGTTTGTAGTTGAGAGCTATCGTGCGGCGTGTGGTCTTAGTGTACACCACTCCTAAACATTTCATCTCAGTGACCACCTTAATGCGCCAGTCAGGTTTCGCAGGTAACCCGCAACTGATGTTCATGATTCCTGATTGTTTCATGATCATCTTAAAAGTGGACCACTGTACGTAATAAAAGCTTAATTCTGGGAGGAGGTATCCAGATAAGAGGTTACTGTTCTAAAAGAGCTTAGTTTTAGCGGTAAAATTAGCAAAAGGTCCGTGTGAACTACCGGCTACTCCCTGCTGCAAACACCTTGTTCCCTGGCCCAACTTGAGAACTGACTTGGTGCAAATTACTCTAATAACAGGTAGTTAACGATACAGTGGCCAATATACGTAGCATCCCACACGAAATTACACACAGGCATTATTAAACAAGCCACCATAATTAAAGTTATTTCATAAAGGTGGCTAAAAAAACATTAATGGCGCAACGGAACTTAAACATAAAAAACTGCATCTGAGCTTGTTCTCAGCACTCATGAAAAACAATATTAAATAAAAGGGGGAAGTTGCTCGAAAACTACAATTTATAGGCAAGCCAAAATTATACTGAACTTAACTTGTTTAATACAATAAAAATGCATCCCATTTACATTATCTAACACTGATGATGGCTAGCATTGAATTTAACATAAATTACACAGAACCTAACGTTACTGGGAGGAGGATTTACAAACAACACTCACTCGCTCACACACACGCAATGTAACAGCGAAACTCGCCAAAATCAGCATGCTGAAACAAGGCAGAAGCAGGCGCCGCTACCGTAGGCGAAGTTCAGCAAACCCGGAGGTACCACACAACTCAATATACAATAAAACTGCGAAGATGGCTCTGGTCTGTCGTGCTTTATTTGAGATGGTGCGTGAGTATAGCAAAATTAAGTTGCATTTAGATTAAACCGCTAGCAAACACGCTAACGGCGACACAAGGCTACGTTACATGATCGCACTCCACTGAAGGTGAAGTGGTTAAAAATTCGATTCATTACACAAAATCACGGCGGACTCTTAAGTTGAAACCTGAGAGTAAACGATATAGGTACTGGTTTTATGAGAAATGGCGTGAATTCAGGTGACTAGCTGCAAAACCTGAAATCGGAGTTCGGACGCACGTGGTTCCGAAAACCCGTAAAAAATGTATAAATTCAACCAGGAGGACCACATCATCTGCATATGCACGATACACGAATTTATCCCCTCTTATACTGACGCCGCTTACCGTTCGATGTAGTTGTATCAGACGTGGCTCAATTGCAAGTGAAAATAGGCCTATAGAAAGAGGACACCCCTGTCTGACAGAGCATTGGATGGTGATTGGTCCTGTCGGACTACCATTCCCATTCAGGAGTCGCATTACTGTCGCCATGAAACGTATTAGTATATCCATCTCTACCATCGTGGCTCGTAGGAAATCGTTGCCGACTGCGTCAAAAGCTTTTTCCAAGTCGACTGCCAGCATAGCGCCTTGAAGTCTGCAGGCTTGCGCGATTGCTATCAAATTACGATAGTCACAAAGCGCCTTGTGGATTGTACGATCGTTACCGATACCTGTCTGATCTTTCCCTGTTAACACTGTGAGGGCAGGTTTCAATCATAATGCTAAAAGCCGTGCAAAAATTTTGTAATCGCTGTTAAGGAGCGCCAGTGTTCGGAATTGGTGTACCGATTTTCCTGACGATGTCTTCGGGACGGGGATGATCAAACCTTGGATAAATTCAGTAGGTATAATTACTTCTGCGTGCAGTAATTCTTGGAACATCTGTCTCAAAGCCGGTGTCAATACATCTTGAAATTCCCTGTAGAATTATACGGGTAGTCCATCGAGGCCTGGAGATTTGTTCGTGCGACCTTTAGCCAGGGCCGCCTTCACGTGCTTGCATCTCTACCGCCGTCTCGCCGTCCAGTTTCCGTGGGAATGCCGCAAGCATGTCGGTGAGGACCGCCTCATCTGGAATCTTCTTTGAGTACAAACTAGCGTAGTAATCCGCAAAACCTTTCCGAATTCCTGCCTGCTTGTTAAAAGTTGGTCGTCCTCTGTCCGCAGTGCCTCTTTTCACATACTATGTGGTGCATGGAGGTGGTTCGTGCGCAATTCTGTAGTCCTGTCGAGCTCTAATGACTGAACCTTCCATTTTCTCGCACATTTGTTGTAACAGTTTGGCTTTGACACGGTTGATTTCTACCAGACGAACCGATTGCTGCATTGCACTGTTGTATAGATCACGGAGGACGCTGAAAAAAAAATCGATCGTATTGTAGTACCATCTCATTTTGTCCCTCGAGTAGCTCATCAGTGTTCTTCTAAAGGCTAGTTTGCCGCACTCTAGCCACCAAGACAGCACCGACGGATAGGCCTGCCTACGACGTAAGCGTTTTGTCCAGGTTTCTGAGACTAATTCACGTTAATCTTGGCCCTTCAGAACGTTTACATTCAGCTTCCATACCCCCTTGCCACGATAGGTTGTCTGACGCTCCAGATTAACGGTGCAGATGTGCAGAGAAAACAGTCGGCCTGAGTTCCGATTGCTGAAGATTCCCACGAAGCTCGCTCGAAACGTATATGCGCTCGCGATTGGTCGCTGAAATGCGTGAATTCAGGCACGTCCCCGTGTAAACAGTTCCAAGTGTCCAGCAGCGCCATTTCACGTACCAAGGCGGAGAGCTGTGGCCAGGTTTTGTAGTTTGGTGTCTGGTTGTTTGGCGACAATACGCAATTAAAGTCCCATCCAAAAATTAAGTGGTTGTCGCTGCCCGTGAAAAGGGGCATTATATCTGTCCTGTAGAAGTCCGTGCGGGCGCGTCTGTTTTCGGAGTCCGATGGGGCATATATGTTTATGAGCCGGACATTGTTGACCGTAACCGCCGTTCCTCTTACCGATGGCAAGTGTTCTACTTCCCTAACTGGGATTTCCTCTTTGGTCAGGATTGCAGTGCCCAGTTCTTGTGCAGTGTCCGGATGGATGTGTGCGGTATAAGCGCACAGGGAGTGGAGGTCCGCCTCCCTCACATCCTGTAACAGCGCGATAACTTCTTCCGCCGCCCGCAACATGTCACTCAGTAGCTGTAATTTTTTCCCACTGCTGATTTTGTTGATATTGATCGCCGCGATGCGATATGCTTGCAGGGGATTCATTCGGCGCCGCCTCTCTACAGGTCTCGCGGCCCAGCTCACCGTTCGTTGTCAGTAACGATTCCCGGTCCATTTATAGCGTCTTGTGTTATGATGGTCTTAACACCGGTGCTCAAGTAGTCCTCTTGCGTAGGTTTTTCCGCCATTTCTACGTCTTCATTTCACTCGTTAACGTCTTCTGTCCAGTCGTCAAGACTGTGGTCAGGGGCGAACTTCTGTAAGATCTGAAATTGTTGATCTGGAACTTCACACGATTCACGCTGCTTCACTGATATCACGTCTCTGGGAGACGTTTCATGCCCTTCAAATACCCGCTGACCTGTGGTACCGTCCTTCTCCTGCGGATTTAGCAGCGTACGATGAAGTTCTTGAGCGTCTTCGTGGCATGGTCCGACTGTCTCGTCGACGTCTAGGGACGCAATATGTTGTTTCTTGCGTCTCCTCACGCGGCGTCGTGGAGAGCGTCCTTCCTCTATATCGGAAACTTGAGATTGTCTCATATTTGTAGCTTAGGATTCATCTCTCTTATATTGCGATGTGTTGGTGTCTATCTCTGTTCCATCAGGCCTCACTTCCTCGTCTCTCATCGGGTTGTCTTCCTCCTTTCGTGGTGGTTCGGTGGCAGCTGGTCCCTCCTGCTGCGCCACGACCTCTGGATCTTCACTGTTAGGCACTTGTTCATGATAGGGTGGTGACGCGGTTCCTAGCACCGCCTGAACATATGTGAGGGGCAGAGTTTGGTAACGTTGTGGTAATTGGCCTTCACACGCCGGTAAATGCGTGATACGTTTCTCTAAGCATTCTCATCGCACGTGGCCCTCCTTGCCACAGCCAGAACACGTGCGTGGTTGTCCGTCATACATTATGATGGCACGTCACCCACAAATGTAGACATAAGAGAGGACGTGTTTCTTCAGGTCTATCCGTACCTGCCGAAATCCATTGAGAACATGATATGTCTAAAAGCTCGTCCGTTTTACTTCTGTATAGGCGACGACCGTGTCGTATTGATGGAGTGCCGTAATTACCCGTTGTTCGTCACTTCAAATGATAATTCGAAGACACGTATCGTTCTAATTCCGATGCCTATTGGCTCCACCGCGACGTTTCGTTCATTGCCGTCGGAGTGAAGAAACTTATAAGACCCGCCGGAGTGCTGAATGAGTCGATCGCAACATGCATCGTTGATTAATTTGACATTTAAAACGCTCGCCACAATCGAAAAGTGAATACCAATCAATACGTATCATAATTTAATTTGTGTCAAATTTAATTTGCTAATCTAGTTCTTCATTTTCGTTAGTACTTCTGTTTTAAGAGGTTTATTCCCGAGTAATTGGCAGCTTTCGTTTGTGCTACTGTTTTAATAGGTTATTCTCGCGTATTTGATAAATATCGTTGTGTATAGTCTTCGTCTGTGACTGGTGTATTTCAAAACAAGTCAGAGACCGTTACTAAATATCGTTATGTCAGTCAATCCAGTACCAGCTGTTGCCAGTGTCACATCGTTAACAGCACCAAGTAACATAATTTAATTTGTGTCAAATTTAATTTGTCATGTCTAGTTCTTCATTTTCATTAGTACTTCTGTTTTAAGAGGTTTATTCCCACGAACTTGGCAGATTTACAGTGTGCTACTGTTTTAATAGTTCATTCTGGCGTATTTGATAGGTAGTGTTGGGCGCGCCAGCTGCACACACAGCAACACCTGCAGAGTTACAGCAAAGCAGGAGCGAACTATTGTGAATTATTTGTGGGCTGAGCATTGACAATTTTCACAAACTCGCGCTAGTAACAAGATACTTTTCTCTCTACAGGCAATTGTTGGTTTGTTAGGATGGATAGGATGTGTGACTGCTGCGTACGGACGCAGGAGGAGCTGGTCGTTGTTCGCGAGCAGCTGAGCGTGTTGTTGGCCGCGGTCTGCCGTCTACAAGCTGCTGCCTCGGAGTGTTACGGCAGTGGGTGTTCTGGTGCGTCGCATGGGACACCACAGATGTTACCTGCTTCAGCCACGGTCCCTGCTGTCGGGACATCTTCGCGCGTGCCGGACGCTGTTGAGCCACGCTCTTCTCAAGGGGTGTGGCGGGTGCAACGGCGTTCGCGTCGCTCGGGGCGAAAGGTCAATGTGGAGGCTGGCCGTGGGGCGTCGTCCGCTCTGCCTGTGATTGGACACGTGGCCGCTCCTTCAGCAGGGTCCGAGCAGGCACACGGGGGGAAGGGTATTAGTTAACTGCAGGACCGTCTACAGAAAGGTCCCAGAACTGCTATCATTAATAAACGATCAGAATGTCCACATAGTACTAGGGACGGAAAGTTGGCTGAAACCAGATGTAAACAGTAATGAGATTCTAAACTCAGGTTGGAATGTATATCGCAGAGACAGGCTGCACAGTGAAGGGGGAGGCGTGTTTATAGCGATAAAAAGTGCACTAGTATCGAAAGAAATATACGGAGATCCGAAGTGCGAAATAATTTGTGTGATGGTCACGGTTGAAGCAGGCTCGAACATGGTAATTGGATGTTTCTATAGGTCTCCTGGCTCAGCAGCTGTTGTGGCAGAACACATGAAGGAAAAAATGGAAAGTATTTCGAGTAGATTTCCCCATCATGTTACAGTTTCGGGAGGAGACTTAAAGTTACCGGATATAGACTGGGAGACTCAAGCGTTTATAACGGGTGGCAGGGACAAGGAATCCATTGAAATTGTTTTAAGGGCATTATCTGGGAACTACCTACAGAGAAACGACTCGTGGTGATAATATATTAGACCTTCTGGTGACAAACAGACCCGAACTATTCGAAACAGTTAACGCGGAACAGGGAATCAGTGATCATAATGCGGTTACAGCATCGATAATCTGAGCCATAAATAGATGCATTAAAAATTGTAGGAAGATTTTTCTGTTCAGAAAAAGTGCCAAAAAGCGGATTTCAGAGTACTTGATGGTTCAACACAGAAGTTTTATCTCAAATACAGATAGTGTTGACGAACAGTGGTCAAAGTTCAAAGCCGTCGTACAATATGTATTAGATGAGTATGTATCAAGCAAGATCGTAAGAGATGGAAAGGAGCCACCATGGTACAACAACCGAATTAGAAAACTGCTACGGAAGCAAAGGGAACTTCACTGAAAACATAAAAATAGTCAAAGCCTTATAGACAAACAAAAATTAAACGATGCGAAATGTAGCGTGAGGAGGGCTATGTGGGAGGCGTTCAACGAATTCGAAAGTAAAGTTCTATGTACTGACTTGATTCAAAATCCTAAGAAATGTTGGTCATATGTCAAAGCGGTAGGTGGATCAAAACAAAATATCCAGACACTCTGTGACGAAAATGGCATTTAAACAGAGGATGACACTCTGAAGGCTGAATTACTAAATGACTTTTTCCAAAGCTGTTTCACGGAGGAAGATTGCACTGTAGTTCCTTCTCTAGATTGTCGCACAGATCAAATATGGGCAGATATCGAAAAATTGACAGAGGGATAGAAAAACAATTAAAATCGCTCATAAGAGGAAACGACGCAGGACCTGATGTGATACCAGTGTGATTTTACACAGAGTACACGAAGGAACTTGCCCCCCTTCTTGCAGTGGTGTACCGTAGGTCTCTAGAAGAGCGTAGCGTTCCGAAAGATTGGAAAATGGCGAAGGTCATCCCCGTTTTTAAGAAGGGACGTCGAACAGATGTGCAGAACTATAGGCCTATATCTCTAACATCGGCCAGTTGTAGAATTTTGGAACATGTATTATGTTCGAGTACAATGACATTTCTGGAGACTATAAATCTGCTTTGTAGGAATCAGCATGGGTTTCGAAAAAGGCGATCGTGTGAAAACCAGCTCGCGATATTCGTCGACGAGACTCAGAGGGCCATAGACACAGGTCCTCAGGTAGATGCTGTGTTTCTTGACTTCCGCAAGGCGTTCGATACAGTTCCCCAAAGACGTTTAATGAACAAAGTAAGAACCTATGGTTTATTAGACCAATTTTGTGATTGGATTGAGGTGTTCCTAGATAACAAAATGCAACATGTCATTCTCAATAGAGAGAAGTATTGAGAATAAGAGTGATGTCAGGTGTGCCACAGGGGAGTGTCGTGGGTCCGTTGCTGTTCACGATATATATAAATGACCTTGCGCATACCATCAGAAGTTCACTGAGGCTTTTCGCGGATGACTCTGCAATGCATAGAGAGGTTGTAACAATAGAGGATTCTATTGAAATGCAGGAGGATCTGCATCGAATTGACGCATGGTGCAGGGAATGGGAAATTTAATCTCCGTGTAGACATGTGTAATGTGCTGAGAGCAGTTTGCAGCAGTTGTTACGGAGAATGCGTGGCCTGAAGTAATTGACGGCGTATTGGTAGGTCAATGATCTCTCATTTGGAAGGATATTATCTCAGTCCCCGACCAACTATCAAATTGTTGATAAAATTTTCTCGGGTTTCCAGCCGCGTCATGTGGTTTCCTATCTACGACGTTTCGGGCGAGATCTCCTCGGCTATTGTCAAGTGGTTGACTGTCGAACGAATGCTGCTGTCGTCCTTATATAGCTGCACTGCTGGCTGTTACATCACTAGTGCTCCGCGAAACGACCATAAAAGGCAATATCTGATCTTCTGTCTTGTGTTTTCATTTATATTTGTATTTTGTTGTTTAATTTTGTGACTATTTACTCTTGTTCTCATTGGTTTTGGGAATCTGCATTGTTATGCATTGCTCCTTTTGATAGTTTTACTTTTTTAGTGCTACTGTATTGCGTCTGTGCAGAATATATCGGAGTGCGGCCTGTTTCTGAGAGTGTGGGTGGTATCAGGATTAATGGGTAATTATGTCTGACGCTGTTGTATACGGTAAATTCAAACATGTTTTTGTTGTTTTATTTCTTTATAGCATATCCAGAGATGTGTGTTGGTAGGTTTTCCGAGTGAATATGCTGACCGAAAGTCTCTCGGGCATGCAGCCGGATAGATTGATCGTTGTGGAACGAATTTTCGACGCCGTAACGTGCCATCATCATCAGGTTATTCCTGCTGACTGAGGTGCTGCACGACGACAGTATTAATATGAAGAATTCTTGAAGATTCTTCGTTGGTTTTGGTCTGATTTCTGGAAGCATTTCACTCCCCTGTCTTTATGAAGCTTGATTATTTTTCATTAGTGTTGAAGCATTGGTGTGTGTCCAGGGAGCTTTGCTTCGTGGGCGAAAAATATAATAGGCTCACTGGTTTTCCCAGGGGGAGACAGTGTTTGTCTGAAGCTGTTACCTGAGTGGGTAACGAAGACAGGTTTTTGGTCTTTAAGCTTGTTCGTCCCTAGGACGACGCAGTTGGTCTGGCCACCTCAGTGTTTCCCGCCAGTGTGGTTGGTGTCCTAAATTCCTCACCATGTGATTTTTTGACTCTGTAGTTTCTTCGTACAGGGTTATGGCTATGTGTTTCACCCTATTCCTTAAATTCTGGATTCGAGCGATGGCGTGAGTGTCCTCAGTCGGGAAATCTAGCTGCAGGTGGAGTGCTAACCTGAGAGATACAAACATCCCAGACACAATACCACTACTCTCATTCGATACAGGAAATTTGTATTCCAGTATACCACTGCCACAAACACGCCATATCATAGAAACATATACAGTCAGTTTCCAAATTAAAAGATCAAGGGCCGCGTGGGAGTAGCCGAGCCGTCTGGAGCGCCACGTTAAGGGTCAGGCGGCCTCCCGCGTCGGAGGTACGAATCCTCCCTCGGGCATGGATGTGTGTGTTGTCCTTAAGTTAGTTTAACTTAGTTTAAGTACTTTGTAAATCTAGGGAGTCATGACCAACGTACTTTGGTCCCATAAGAATTACCAACATTTGAACATTTAGAGATAAAGGAAGTAATCACACCATTAAAGCTTGATGTTATGTACAAGGACACGGATTACCAATGTGGTTCCTCATTTCAGGGACATTAGCTAATGTCTCTTTAAGCCACAATGAACAGAAGTGCAGGACCGGCGGGTGTAATATATGAACGTGTTGTCACCCGCTCCACCGTATGAGTGTGCCGCGAGCGGGTTTCTGCGGTGGTGGGGGTAGCTCTAGCTCTGGACCCGAGTGGCGGACCTCAATCTGCGCTCTGCCTTCCTCATGTTCTTTTCACAACGATCAATCTACCCGGCGGCATGCTGGAGAGACCTTCAAACACTATATACAGAAAGTTTGTTTGGTTGTCTCCTCCATCAATTGTGAATTTTATATTTTTATATTCAAATGTTTGTATAGATTAAGGGACTTAACTACGGGGTCATCAGTCCCTAAACTTACAAACTGCTTATGAACTAGCTTATACTAAAGACGGCACAAACATCCATGCCCGAGGGGGTATTAGAACCTCCGACCGCAGCGGCCGTGCAGATCTTGACTGGCACGCCGCAGACCGCTCGGCTACTGCGGCAGGCATATTTTTATGTACTTTGCTGATGAATACATGTACTTTTTCACATATTGTTTGGGGTTCATCTGTTGAGCAGAGGATGTCATCCATATCTCTGAACCAGTATAAATGTAGCATTCTCCTACTATTATTTTTGTGAAAACAATCTGTTCAATGTGGTTTAAAGAAACATTAGCTAATGCCCCTGAAATTGTCTCCTTGTACATAAGATTAATTAATGATTTGAAAGTAGTGTTGTTCTGTTCAGATTTTTAATGCTTCATGTTTTTGATTTCTCCATCTAGGCACTGAGTAAATATTTTTGGATTTTCTCTGTGATATCTAGTGTTTATGGTAGTGATACGTTGGAATACAAGTTTCACTGTGTGTGGGGTGTTTAGTTTTGTATGAAATCAAAAATGTTACTGCGTCTAATAGATAAAATAGTAGAAAGCTCAGTCCTCTTACTATCCTATTAAACCATCAACAAAACATTTAAATCGAAACCTTTCAACAAGAATAAATTAACAACTCGAATGAATTAATAAATGGATTATTTTACCGACCACCTGACTCAGACGATTTGATTGTTGAAATGTTTCAAGAAAGCTTGCATCAAATTTCAAAAACGTTTCTATAGCATACAGTTTTAATTGGTGGCGACTTTAAATTACCCTCGATACATTGGCAACAATACATGTTTAAAACCCAAGGCAAGCATAAAACTTAGACAGAAATCGTACTGAACGCATTCTCCGAAAATTAGGAGCAATTAGTTTATGAACCAACTGGAATAGTAAATGCTTGTGAAAAAGTACTTAACTTCTTAGCAACAAATAATGCATCAAAACAGACACAGGGATTAGTGAACACAGAGTTGTCGGATTTTCCAATTCTACCAAAAATAAACGAAACGTATATTTACTCAAAAAAAGCAGACAAAAATTCGATTAACGATTTCCTGAGTGAGAATCTCCAGTCTTTCCAAACTAGCAATCTAATTGTAGATCAGATATGGCTTACATTCATAGAAATAATAACGACAACCATTGGCAGATTTATACCAAACAAATTAACAACAGAGCGGTCTGTCCGTTTCCATCTCAGTCTCTCTCTATCCATCTCCTCCCCCCTGTCTAGTTGAGCAATAACATATATCTTACAACATTCATGGTGGTCTGTGAAGCGGCGTCGAAGTTGATAACAACGTATGCACCGTCAAGGTCTTTTGTGGAATCTAAAACCCTACTCCAGGAGACATACGTACACTTGGTAACTTTCAAGGTGGTCGGTCAAATGGTATCGATGACTATTCTAAGGTACGCATCACCATGCACTGTACGAAATATTACAGACACAGTGGTCTTCCTCTTGTTTTGAAGATAAAGTGAGCCAGATATAACAAAATTGTAGACTAGCGTCCAATTCTTCAAATAAATTACCTTCCGGCATGCACCATACTCTTGTTTTGATTTACAAGTGTGCTACATTTTATCAGAAACGGAATAGAAATTTAGATTTGTAGGAATTACAAACGACGGAATACTTTCCTATTTTTCTTTATGGCGTTTTTATTGTAAATAATACACAGCACAAGTGGAAGAAAATCAAATACACGAAATCTTTAAAAATACGGTTATTTCTTACCTAATTTTGGACGCTGCGGTGGAGTAGCCGAGCGGTGCCGGGCGCCGTGGCTCAGCGCGCCCGGCTCAGCCGTGGTTCAGCGCGCCGGGTCAGGGGGCTGAACGTCCTCTGTAATAAAAAAGCTGAGCCAACTATTCAACGAGCAACCACGAACAAACTGAACGAACGACCGCGATCCATAGATCTACCAGATGGAGGGGAAAAAAAAAAGCTGTCTAACGCGCCTCGCTGCGGAGCGCGGTGTTGCTCATCGTCAGAGGTTCGAGTCCTCCCTGGGGCATAGAATAATTTTCATCTCGATTAATAACTACCATATTACTTTATCACAAGTTATTATTTTTTGTCTAGATTGAGAAAGTACCCAATAACTGGCGCCTTTTTTCAACTTCAAGTCTGGACTAGTCGTAAAGTGCTCGGTTGGAGCACAAAAAGTTATAGGTTCGAAACGGCAGTGAAGCCGCGCGATCCCTCCCTATTCACAAAATCGAACTTATGGAACATGAACAGACACCTACGTCCAGCTTGTGGGGAGATGAAATCATGACTGAGCGCAGCCTGAAACAGGGGCCTATTAGGCCCCATCGGACGATTCAGTTTGACCAGCATGAAGAAAACTGCGTTCGGTGGGAGGTGACGTCACTTACGACGGCCGTCTCTCTCCACCATCACCACGGATATTACCGATCAGCTATCACAAAGCCAGGCATGTTGCTTGCTACGATAAACAATACGATCATTAGATACCCAGCCAAGATACAACTCGTGAAAGAAACAACAAGACCCGTAGACGTCGATTTCGCATTCCTCCAAGACGTAAGAACGAACGCACTCCCGGATTTTTATGGTTATGTAGCCTACTTGACTAATAGTGGCCCCACAGTTAGCGGCGTGGCGATTTTAGTGCGTGACGCTATTGACGTCACCGACATCAGGTACCTCCCTTCCGCTCGATGAATAGCGGTGACGGCACATGACATGCCATTCATCACCGTTTACGCATCATCGGGCACTACGGAAAGTCACAACAAGACGAGGTTCTACTTTACGGAGGTCAACCCACTTTTCATAGGACGGTACGGACACTGTCTTCGCAAGCGATTTTAATTGCGTCCTTCAACCTAAAGATCAAATCCCGCACTATACCCACGCCCCGAATTGGGTAATGTAATTAAAGATCTTCAGTTCTGCGACACGTGGGAAAAGTACACGGCGACACACCTAGACATACATATGTTATCAGTCATTCGCGAGCCGACTGGATCGTATATATGTGTTCAAAATCTTCAAACGTTTATAAACCTAAGGGACAAAACTGCAGTGGTCATCCGTCCTTATACTAACAAACCACTTAAATTAATTTTAGAATTTTCGCTCTGGAAATAAAAGAAAAAAAAAACAACAACAACAACAAAACAAAAAAACAAAACACACACACACACACACACACACACACACACACACACACACACACACACACACACACACACACACACACACCCGAGCGAGGACTCGCTCCTCCGACAGGGAGCAGCCCCGCGCTCCGCAGCAAGGCGACTTAGAGCACACGGCCATTCCCATGCGGCGTATATGTGTGTCACACGGTCTTACAAACTGAATCTTGGAGGCCGCACGATGGCTTCAGTCACACTCGAACCACAATGCCTATATTTGCACAATACATCGTCACCAAGACGTCTGTAGTAGTGCCGTTATGTTGAAACTGAACGTCTTACGCCTTCAAGATCCAGATAGCCGTTCGCATGTCGCCGCAACGTAGATCAACTTGTGAAAGGCGCCATTTCTGATATCCCACGACGTTAGAATGGTGGCAGTTGTGCGCTAAGCCGCCAATTCGTAGGACACTGATGCAGTTTGGCAAGGACGCGGCTGCGTGACAACGGCAGACCATGGATTTTATTACGCGACGCTTGATGCTTTACTTCCGTCAGGAGAAATACAACAAGAACGAAGCCGAATCAAGAATCATGTACTGTCGTTGACGAAGCGACGTTTAGTAGGAGCGGTATTCCGATCTCGATGACATGATCTAAATACGTCAGAGGTACCAACAATTCATCATATTACGAAGGACAAGCGCCGAAGCGCCAAACGCTCATCTCGTTTCTTGTGACGCAATGCGGTCGTAGCTGTACAACCCAAGCGTCCATAGGGAAAGCCAAGGAGGACACTTCCACCAGTCTACCAGGGAGGAACCGCAGATGAAGAGGTTACTGCGGAAGTGATACACGAAGTGAAGCGCAAAATCGATATCACAATAACAGCACTAACAGAGGAATCTCGTCTGAAGAAGTGGAGGAAGCCTTGAACAAGGGTACCATCCACAAGTAGCTAGAACCCGACAGAATACCATTCAAAGTCCAACAGTCCTTCTGATATCTCATGATGTCTCGCTTGATCACCCTGATTTACGTACTTACGTCAGTAGGCAGTACCGTACCCCTTCATTTGTCGAAGGACTTTCCATACCAATACACAAACAACAGCAAGAAGATCTGTCAACGACTATCGCTCATTTACGAGTTGAGCGCTGACTACACAATCTCAACTCTGTCCTGACTGTCAACTCCTGGACATCGGTGAACATCGTCTCCCGAGTCCGTCGAAGTCCAGCGTTTGGAATCTGACCCAAAAGATCAGAGCTTTTTATCCTCGCGTCACAACAGACTTGACTCAACCGCGAAACCTGCTGATTCCGGACCATAATTACATTCCTCCTGCATAATATCATGCAATTACATGGCTGAAGGCAATGGCAATCGACTACATCTTTAGCAGCAGAGAGGTGTGCCTTGACTACTTGTAATACGTACAAAACTGTCGCACTACCCTCGAACGAACACCAGGATACCGTAAACTCATCGTAAATGATTTACGAAGTTCCTTCACCAACCCACGTCAAATCTGGGGAGCGTCAAGCGGCTTTTAATGCTCTAAAAAGTATCACAGTCGGCCGCGGTGGCCGAGGGGACTGAGACGCTCCAGTCACGGTATGCACGGCCACTACGGTCGGGGGTTTGAATCCCCCCTCGGGCATGGATATTTGTGCCGTCCGTAGTTGTAGCTAGTCCATAAGTAGTTTGTAAGTTTAGGGACTGATGACCCCGTAGTTAAGTCCCATAAGCTTAACAAACATTTGAACAAACAGTCAGAAACCTAAACAACAAAATAAAACAAAAAGAAAAACACAAAACACAAAATCAGACACAGCAAAACAGAACCACTCACTATCAAAAACATCAAATACCATGACAACTATCTAGGATAACAACAACGAAACGAAAAAAAAATGTAAGAGAAGACACAAGATGGTACATAATGACATACAGACACAAACTCACGCAACAAATAACCAACATTTTAATACGACAGTGCATGTATGTAGCATACACAACAGACAGATATAGCTGTGGCAGAATAGCCGTGCGCACTAAGGCGCCGGGCTGCGGTGCCCGCGGCCGTTCGCCGTCGGAGGTTCGAGTCCTCCCTCGGGCATGTCATTAGCATAAGTTACTTGAAGTTAGTGTAAGTAGTTTGTAAGCCTAGGTAGTGATGACCAACGTAGTTAAGTCCCTTAGATTTACAAACATTTGAACATTTGAGACATTTATATCTAAAAATACATCCCAAACTGAAAAAGACTCAGAAATATACCAAAAAGCTAGAATACACCAATTGCAACGTAACACTTTTGATGGGAGATACATAGGGCAAACAAGCAGAACATTTTATATCAGATATAAAGAACACATTAGAAACTGAAAGTACGGAACAAACCATTACACATTTGCTGAACACCTAATAACACACAACCAGAAACCACCATCCCAAGAAGAAGACATGAAAGTAATCTGAATGACCAACAGAAAGCACCTTCTAACACTACAAGAAAATTAACACATTCAAAACACCAAAGCAGAAACACACACACACACACACCTCAGACTTCACGACCTATCTCGCGTGGCTATTTTTTATATTGCCGCGAGAGACCCCGAACACCAACTGTCGGCGTGGCGCAGGGGATAGCGTCACGGACTGCGGAGCAAAAGGTCGCCGGTTTCTTTGTAATTCACAATTCCAGAAGGTTCTACATCTTTCTTATGTTCACTTGTAAATTCTACTTGTTTCTTATGTTAACTGTTCTTCTAATTTCTGGTAAATTCTGTCTGTGTATAAATAGCAGAGCACTCTGCCTGAGAGGCAGTCAGTGCTGCGTGTATGTTGAGTTCGTAATAAACGTGCTTTCAGTATAAGTGCTGTGTTTAGTTGCCTTCGAAGTGAAGCCTGCTTCCATTGCAACGCGACATTGTTTGGTGGAGGCGCCGGGTACACTGTGCAAAAGCTGCATCACCGTGGCTCCGATTAGGCAACATAAAGGCCGTCGCTTACACGGACTGGAACCGGAATACAAGGGATACACCGAGTACGTCCTTCCAAGAGTCCGTATCATCAGAAGAACTATGGAAACGAAACCAGCAGTAAGCCAGCTACACATCAGGCACCCGTCGGTGTTCTCTGGAGACGCTGGACAGGGCCCAAACAAATGGCTAAAAGGTTTCGACCGAGTCGCCAAGTACAACAGGTGGGATCATACGATGTGCTTGGCCAACGTTTACTTCTATCTGGACGGAACAGCCCAGCAATGGTTCGAGAACAACGAAGACAAGTTGAATGACTGGGAGACGTTCCAGGAGGAACTGAAGAAGACGTTTGGAGACCGCCAGCGACAAATCCGCTCGGCGGAAGAACAACTGAAGAACCGGGCCCAACGACATGGTGAGCCGACACAATCGTACATACAGAATGTTTTGGCCCTGTGTAACATAGTGAATCCGAACATGACTGAGGCGGACAAAATCACGCACCTGATGAAGGGAATTGCAGAAGATATGTACCAAGCTCTTCTGATAAAAGACGTCGCTACGACAGAAGAGTTCATCAAGTGGTGCCAGCGCATTGAAGAAATGCAACAAAGGAGGGTTGGACGCAAGAAGTATGACAGACTCCCAAATGTAGTCCCTATGGCCGTTGTGGAAGACCAGCATGACTTCGCTTCTCTCATACGACAAATCGTGAGAGAAGAATTACAACAGTGCATGGCAGCCGGGACTATTAGACCGAGCGAGCATCAGATTATGGATATGGATGTGAGCCCTGTAAGTCACGAGGGAGCCGACGCCACTGAGGACGAGGTATTTCAAACATTAGCTCCTGTCTGCCCCGTCAATCGCACCCGACGTGAAGAATGGCGTCGCCCTGCTATGACTTACGCTGCAGCCGCCAAACGGCAGCCAATGAACCGGCCGAAGCGACCACAGCCAGCTCCTCCGGTAACTATGACGCCCCGCAGAAGAACAGACGTCTGGAGGACAGAAGACAACACACCGCTGTGTTTCCACTGTGGACGCCCTGGACATGTCGTACGCTACTGCAGAGAGAGGAGGCGAATATTCGATGATTATTTTGCCTCAAGACGTCAGCCGTCGGAGCAGTTCTATCCCAGGCAATCACCTGCTGATGAATTCAGTCGACCTATGGGAAGAAGCCCATCACCGTACCCTAGACGAGGTCGCTCCCCGACGCGCCACAGCCGTTCACCTTCGCCGTACAGAGGTACCAGCCGCTCCCCTAGTCGCCGCGCCCAGGAAAACTAAGTGAGGCGACCATCTACGGAGGTGAGGCCGCCACAGATGAAAATCCTCCATGGAAGATAGTCGCTAAGATGTCGGGAAATCTCATCAACGTCATAATCGACGGCCAACCTGTCCGGGCACTTGTTGATTCAGGAGCCTCTTTTTCTGTATTATCGGATAATTACCGCCGCACACTAAAGAAGATAATGTTCTGTGATACGGGAGCAACTGTGCTGAAGGTCGCGAATGGAAAGTACGTCCATCCAGCAGGAACTTGTGTCGCCAGAATAACCATCAACAACAGGACGCAGCCGTTTGAATTTGTCGTTTTAACAGAATGTAGTCACAATGTCATCCTCGGATGGGACTTCCTTCAGTCATCCCAAGCTATTATTGACTGTGGAAGATCTGAGCTGCGAATTGAAGAAGTTGTTCCGCCAGATACACGTAATACAGAATTTTCTGGGAAGTTATTCGTCGTTGACAATGTGACGATACCGCCGTTGACAATGAGAAGAGTTGCAGTCACAAACACAGATGACTGGTTAAAGTGTGAAGTTCTTGTTGATAGTAAAAAGTTTATCAGGCTCACAAAAGAAATTTACATACCAGCGGCTATCATAAGCATTACCGGTGGTCAAGGAGAGATTTGGATCACAAATTGTCACGAGCAGTCACAACTTATCCCCAAGGGAATGTGTATCGGGACAGCTGAACCAATTCAGGACGGTGAGCTCAACGTCATCAATGAAGACCCATGCCCTGCTGTTAGTACAGACAACACGCTGGAGGAAATAAACGTGGAACTGCCAATAGGGCCTGGACTGACCAAGGAACAACGCCAGCGGGTGTTAGGTATACTACGCCAATTTTCGGGTGCATTCACACCTCAGCAGGGGAAAAGTCAGACGAAACGGCACACGATAAAGCACCGTATCAATACTGGGGATCATTCGCCAATTAACCAGCGTTCGTATAGAGTGTCGCCAGCTGAAAGACGGATAATTCGGGAGGAAGTGGAGAAGATGTTGCGAGATGACATTATTCAACCTTCGGAGAGTCCTTGGTCGTCTCCGGTGGTCCTCGTAAAGAAGAAGGATGACATGTGGCGATTCTGTGTCGACTATCGACGGCTGAACAGTATCACAAAAAAAGATGTCTACCTATTGCGGCGTATTGACGACACCTTAGACTGCTTGAAAGGAGCTACATACTTCTCAAGTATGGACATGCAGACAGGTTACTGGCAAATCGAGGTTGACGAAGCTGACAGGGAGAAGACGGCTTTTATTACACCTGACGCCCTCTATGAATTTAAAGTAATGCCATTTGAATTATGTAATGCCCCAGCCACATTCGAACGCATGATGGACAACTTGCTTTGACACCTTAAGTGGACGACGTGTCTTTGCTATTTAGATGACATTGTCGTTTTCTCGAAAACATTTGAAGAACATCTGAGTCGCCTGTCAACTGTGTTGAAGTGTGTTCAGACTGCAGGTCTCCGCCTCAATCCAAAGAAGTGCCTCTTCGTCGCCAAAGAGATGAAAATCCTGGGGCACCTAGTCAACGGAGATTGTGTCCGTCCTGATCCAGATAAAGTAAGGGCAGTGACAGAATTTCCAACTCCTCAGCACATTCGTGATGTGAGAAGTTTTCTCGGGCTGTGCTCATACTACCGACGTTTCATAAAAGGATTTTGTAACAAGGCACGTCCATTACAAGAACTTCTGCAGGGAGACGCCAAATTTTACTGGGATGACACAAAAGAAAGAGCTTTCCAGGCACTTAAGGAGGCTCTAACTTCCACACCAGTGCTAGCCTTGTACGACGAGAATGCAGAAAGGGAACTTCACACACACGCCAGTGGTCATGGGATTGGTGCAGTGCTTGTACAAGTTCAGGAAAAAGTGATAGCCTATGCGTCAAGAGTACTCTCAAAGTCCTAGATAAACTACTCTACAACTGAAAAAGAATGTCTCGCGGTTATCTGGGCTATCAACAAGTTCCGGCCGTATTTATTTGGCAAACCATTCACCGTCGTGACAGAACACCATTCTTTGTGTTGGCTGACTAGCTTGAAGGATCCATCAGGTCGACTAGCAAGATGGGCACAAAGACTCCAAGAGTACGATGTCACAGTGGTATTCAAGAATGGGCGCAAACACAAGGATGCCGACTGCCTTTCGAGGAATCCATTAGTGGAACACAACAGCATTAATGAAATTTCAGCTCTCACTGAATTAGATGACGTTACAGCTGAACAGAGGGAAGATCCAGCACTATTAAAAACGATAGAGGCCTTGGAGAAGGGAGAACCGGCCAATGGAGAATTCCAACTTATAAACGGAATATTGTATAAGAGCAACTACGATCCACTGGGCCCCAAATGGCTACTTGTTGTTCCAGCTCACCTCCAGCCAGCTATTCTCAAATGTTTCCACGATGCCCCAATATCCGGTCATCTGGGATTCGTGAAGACCCTAGACAGAATCAGACGCAGGTATTACTGGAAAGGTCTCTACAGATCTGTGAAGCACTATGTGAGTCACTGTAAAGAGTGCCAGCGACGGAAGCATGTGCCGCAATTACCTCCAGGACATCTCGTACCGATTCCGCCGGCAGCAGCTCCATTCCATCGAGTTGGGATCGATATTTTAGGGAGGTTCCCGAAGTCGACAACCGGTAACCGTTGGATAATAGTCTGCACTGACTACCTCACACGCTACGCTGTCACCAAACCTGTGCCGACTGCAGAAGCTCCAGAGATCGCAAAATTCCTTGTAGAAGACATTATTTTGAAGCATGGAGCACCACGTGTCATGATATCTGATCGTGTGAAGGTATTCCAGTCAAAATTAGTATCAGAGGTACCAGTTGTCCACAGAACGACAACTGCATACCATCCTCAGACAAATGGTCCTACGGAACGTTTTAACAAGACGTTAGCCGACATGCTGTCGATGTACGTCGATGTTGAGCTGCAGGATTGGGATACAATTCTGCCAGTCGTGACATTTGCTTACAATACCGCAAGACAAGACACCACAGGCTTCACTCCGTTTTTCCTGCTCCATGGCCGTGAAGCTGAGACAACAATGGATACGCTGTTCCCGTTCCAACCGGACGACACTCAGGACGACTATGTTAAACAGCTCATCACCAGGGTCGAAGAAGCAAGACAGCTGGCTCGCATACGGATACTGGACGCCCAGGAGAAGGACCGTCAGCGGTATAACGACAAGCACCGACCTGTTGCGTACAGCCCCGGAGATCTGGTATGGATTTTTACCCCTGTACGGAAAGTTGGACTGTCAGAAAAGTTATTGAAGCGATACTTTGGTCCGTATCGTGTCATACGCCGCCTGTCAGACGTCACATACGAAGTTGAGGATTATGAGCCGTCGTCGAAACGTCAAAAACGAAGAGACATTGTTCACGTCCTGCGCATGAAGCCTTACTACGATCCTGAAGAGCTGGTAGACGACAATGGCTTCTTGTTCAAGGACTTCGAGGACGGTAATGTTCCTGATGAAGCCACGACAGGAACGTCTGTCGTCGATAATCGCGGAGAAGGGAAGGATTCTCTTGAACTGTCATACAGAGGACCCATGACACGGGCAAGATCAAGGACATTGCAGCTGGCTCCACAGGGATCACAACAGCGGGTCGCTGTTTCTCCAGGAGAGGGAGCAATGCCGCGAGAGACCCCGAACACCAACTGCCGGCGTGGCGCAGGTTAGAGATGGGCAAAACCGAGAACTTTCAGGAATCGAGACCTCTGTCCTCGAGAACCAAAAGGAATCGAATACCAAACCGAGAACAAAAAAGTGCCTAGACGAATCTACTAGATGCCAGTATTACCGCTCTGGACGAGTTCTGATTGTCAAATAAGCGTTCTCAACATTTACTTAAAAAACATGGTTAGGAAATCAAATGTACAAAATTCATATTGATCGGAAAGAAACTAAATATTTTGTGAAAGTCCGTTTGTAAAGTACCCTCCGCCATGCACCATACAAACTTTTATGTCGAAGGGACCGCCGGCCGTGGTGGCCGAGGGGACTGAGGCGCTCCAGTTACGGTCTGCACGGCCACTACGGTCGGGGGTTCGAATCCCCCCTCGGGCATGGATATTTGTGCTGTCCTTAGTCTTAGCTAGTTCATAAGTAGTTTGGAAGTTTAGGGACTGATGACCCCGTAGTTAAGTCTCATAAACTTAACATACATTTGAACATTTAGAAGGGACCTTCCACTTGTTCTGATAGTCAACCATACAAAATTTTATGAAGATCGAAAAAAACCTGTAGCTAAAGTACCCTCCGCCATGTGCCTTAATTCGACCCTAACGCAAAATCCTTTTTCGGCTGATGTAGTATACCTATAAACAACATACCTGCCTAATTTCAGCTCCATAGGTGAAGTAGTTTTCGTGTTTCCGTGTTCAGTGAGTGAGTGAGTGATTAATCATCCGATTTTACACATACAGAGATAAGAAACATATGGGTGATTTAATATATACTCAAATTAAACCTTTCCATTTGTTTGACAAATGATGATATTAGTGACAATGCCTGGATATAATAAAAGATAGCAGCCGCAGGACTGAAACAAATACAAACAAAACCAAAAATTTTCATTTCACTTTACTCAACAGAAACGATTACCATAACCGGGAACCCGTAAACGAGAACCATGAAGCGAGAACTGAAAAGCGAGACCCGAAAACCGCGGCCTTAGAAGCGAGAACTGAGAAGCGAGTACTGAGAAGCGAGATCTGAAGCGAGACCCGAAAACCGAGACCTTAGAAGCGAGATCTGAAGCGAGAACTAAGAATCGAGTTCTAAGAAACGAGTACTGAAAAGCGAGAACTGAGAACTTTTGTTTGGTAATCGTCATACAAACATGTTAAACTTTCTTTTTTCATTACGAGTATAATAACGAAGATTGGGTACTGTGTTATAAATATAATAAAGTAAAATGAGGAATATAAATAATGATTCCAACAAACACAAATTATAAAATGATAAAACGGCACAAATTATTTTGAAGTTACTGGATAACAATAATTAAAATCTGATAGACGAATATTCCAGATAAAAGAAAGAACGATAAGAAGCATAAATGAGCGGAAATGAAAAGTTACTACGTTGATTGAAATGATGTAGCGAAGAATTAGAATTTAAAAAGTTGCGTTAAGCCAATCATTTCAATAAAACTAATGATTGATGATGTTTCAAAAAAGATTTTACAGTAGTTGTGATTATAATTTAAAAATTAAAATCTTATTTGCACTGTCAGGATTCGAACCCTTACCCTACATCATAGCATCATAATGATTTAACCCACTACACCACACGATCACGTACACACAACCTGTGTGGCGTATGCTACAAAACGTAACTAAATGTTACATTACTTCTAAATTTGTCAACGGTAGGACTATAAATTTTTCTGTCGACAATTTCCTAACATTAAAAAGCGAATACTGACAACCGAGAACCGACTCAGGTTCTCGAGAACAACGAGAACTCTTTGGAATCGAGAACTTTGCATTCTCAGTACTCGGTTTGCCCATCACTAGCGCAGGGGATAGCGTCACGGACTGCGGAGCAAAAGGTTGCCGGTTCAATCCCGCCCACGGCAAAAATTTATTTCTTTGTAATTCACAATTCCAGGAGGTTCTACATCTTTCTTATGTTCACTTGTAAATTCTACTTGTTTCTTATGTTAACTGTTCTTCTAATTTCTGGTAAATTCTGTCTGTGTATAAATAGCAGAGCACTCTGCCTGAGAGGCAGTCAGTGCTGCGTGTATGTTGAGTTCGTAATAAACGTGCTTTCAGTATAAGTGCTGTGTTTAGTGGCCTTCGAGGTCCAGCCTGCTTCCATTGCAACGCGACAATATTCCTTTTTCTCTCTGTATAGCAGCTGTACCGGTTATATTGGGGATCTGAGATTATTCCAGAAAGATGGTGATTCGCATTACGAAAAGAAATTGGAACGACTGCTTTATGGTATTAGTGGCAGTTAAATGATTTGGTTCACTGAATAGTGCCTTTCTTTCAAAATACTATATCTCTTTCCATAGCGCGTTAACTACCGAGCATTTCAAAACGAATATCGTGGTTTTAACACTTTTTATCATTTATTATATCAAACCTGCAATTAGGCCTATAAATAGTACACCAAAAGATAATGAAACTCAGTTTTTCCTACAAGCGTAAATCGTGATACCCATTCGTCGCACGGCACACATGAGATTGATACCCAAGTTCTTCACCAACCTTGATCTGGAGTAATTGTTCCAGAAATTGCTTCAAACCTGTTCCTAAAGTCTGGTTGGTTAGCTGGCAGTGGAAGCACATTATTCTTTACTAACCGCCAAAAGCAAAAGTCACCTGTCGCGTGATTATGTGTACGTGGAAGCCACACGAAAGAAACTCTGTCGTCCGGCCGTTTGGTGGCAAACCAGCTGTCGCGTAAAACATTGTTTTGCTACCAGCGCGTTCTAACGGAAAGTTCAGGAAGCCGTGCACGCGCACAGTTACACAAAACAGTTTGAGTTGTTCTTTCATTTGATATATTGTTTATAGTTGGTTGTAATGAGCGCTACAAAGCCTCAAAACCTCGATTTTCACTCTGAAGCACCCAGTATTCATATCGGTTAATTGTAAACCGGCTCTCTCATTGTCTTCTTCCCAGTCCTTTAACCTCACGACAGACCTTACAAGTCTGCAGTCATGCCTTTATTCAGTGAGAATTTTACATATCTCCTACAAGACCAAGGAATATGATGCACACATTTTTAAATTACCTACTTAAAGTTTCCATTCACAGATACTTGCATAAAAGCAAACAGGAAAACAGCCTAGGTTCTACGCAGATACGCTTAAAGCATGATTAGGTGACGAGCAATCCGATAGCGGGTTACATACATTACTGGTTTTCGAAACTGGTTTACCATGTAAACAACTATGAATTTGAAATTTACATTCAGTTCGTTGAAGGAGATAATCTATTTTCGTCACTGGATCGATAGACAATTTCTCAACAAAATATCTTCCCTCGCGCTTTCCAACACCGCAAAACAAGGTAGCGCGAAAATCGGAGGTCATTTTTCGCAAGTATTAATATTTCTAAGACAGAATATATTACTTTCAAATTGCTTTTTAAATGTGTTTCTTCCTTTTGATAAATCTTCCCATCATCAAGGTATAATGCTGCGGATGACTCTCCCTGATAAGGGGCAGCACCATTTCTGCACGTCATTATTTATGTTTATTTCCTTTACTACAAACGGCTTTTATCTTCCATTGTACGTTAATCGATGATGCCATTACTCCTGCCGGGATTGTAATGAAATGTATTACGTCTTTTTTCCCCAGTCGACCCCACCCAGAATATTTTTAAAGCGAGCAAACGGATTTAAAAACGCCATAATGCTCTGGCGCCTCCACACCGGGAGCGCGCGTATGAATTAATCTTTTTAATGACCTCATTTGCCCTCGCTCCTTATTAAAGAGTTGGTGGCCGGAGAGGGGAGCATAGAATGGGGCGATAAGATTCTTTGAGCGAGCAGTCAGTCGGAAGTTATAAACACTCCTGCACGATTATAAAGAGCGGCCTTAAAAACTGCTCCGCGACTAACCAAATGCGGCTCATTTCACTGCTTGCTAGCGTGACGTCAGTGTTGGAAAATCAAATTTCTGATGACTTTAGAATGCGAAGGGAGTCTCATCGTTCAGGCGCTATGCTCCGTTGCGCGAGGCCATTCCCCGTCGGGGGGTCGAATCCCCCCCTCGGGCATGGATGTTTGTGTCGTCTTTAGTATAAGGCAGTTCATAAGTAGTTTGTAAATTTAGGGACTGATGACCCCGCTGTTAAGTCCCTTAAGCTTAACAAACAATTGAACATCTTAATTTTTTAGTCTCATCGTAGCTACACGATCTTCATATGTCACGTAAGAGGACAGTGGGATGTCAGTAAATGAACTGAAAGGAAGAAATGATGTACACATTAAAGTGAATTGTAAACGGTGCGAGGAATCCTGCAGGAAATTTAGGTTTTTAGTAACCAAATTGAGGGGTATAAAACTGAACCCGAAAGTATTTTTAAGACCTTCCTTTGCTAAGTATAGTACTGATTGCAGTTGTGTATCAACCGATTAAAGATGAAGTTATATCGAGTATCAGTAATCAACACAAATGACTCCTGTGCACCGATCATAAACTGATGCCTTTGGTACACACATGAAAACTTCTTGCACTCCCACATCGTCTCACAGCAGTGAATTGAAGACTGGAAAGTTGGTTAGGCATTCTTCCCGTTCGTTGTATTTTCGTTGGCAGTTTCTGATAAGGCAGAATACCTTCAGCTTATGATGTCTTATAATGTATTTGGGTTTGCCTTTCAACAATGAAGTACCTGCATTCCTCTTATCCCTGGCAGAGTGTTTCTGAAGTACCCGTTTAGTGGTTGAAGATCAATGAAGCCTTCAAAAAATATTCGATTTTCTGTCGTAGCCAGATTCAGCCATTCTTCCGGTATATAAATGCCACGTTGATTTTTCTTCTTTTTTTTTTTAAGTTCAATGATTCCAAAGTCATGATCACATTCATCGTATGAATGTCCATAAACGAGGAAATCGTGATCATGGTTTCATCATCATCATCACCACCACAAGTGTTGCAGCACTGTCCTTATCAGAATCATGACCATCTCCAAACAGTGGTGCATCACTTGTACTACCTATATAACTGTCAATCTCATTATTGGTATCGTCATGGCTCTTTCTATTATCTGCCTTGGGCATAGGATGTGGAACAACTATTTAAAAAAATATTCATACACAATTTCATTGTTTGTTGCTACATCGATCAGAGGCCTAAATTTTCCGTACTTCCTACTACTAAATAAATAAATTGTTACTCTGATATAAATACGTAAACAACTAGAAAAAATAGTTTTGTAATATAACATACCGATCATTTGCAGCTTAGGTTGAATCTCTTTCTCATTCCCATTCATTTTACACAAACGATGTATTTACAAATACTTTTTATGAAACGCCCAAATTTGATTAAACACAGCACCAGAAGTTCACTTGTCAGATAGTCTTGTAACAAAGTTGATGTGGCGACACGCTTTTACAATAGCAACGATTTGTGCTTCCACGCGCGGAATCTAATGTACTGATTGGTAGTTAAGGGGTCCTAATGATTTAGACCCCTCGTGCGCCAAAGCGCAACTACAAAAAATCAAACAGTCAAGAGGCATCAGGCTAGATGGCATGTACTGTCAATAAAATCACCATACTCTCTTTACCAGCGATTAGATTAGTTGTATCACTTCCCATTCCTGTACTTAACTCATGTTTTTCAAAATTGTCACTCAGACCCCTTGTCCTCTCGGGTCCTCAATTATGCTTTGCTTATGTATGTTTGACGTTAAAACGGTTAATGGGAACATAGGTCAAGTTCACACTAACTCCAACGCTGTAGTGATACATATTCCTCGGAGATCCACATTAAACATAGCATCCTGTCATGTCTTCAGATTTGAAGATATCGTAATCACATAACCTATTGTTAACAGACAGGAACATGCATTTCACTTAACAAAAAGTAGCTAATTTCTTTAAATTGTCCATGACCGACTATGGTTCTCAAAAATTATTTCCAACGACAGAAACTGTCGATAAGAGGTATTGTTCCACTTGATACGCTTTTTTTAACAGAATAAATTATCATTTGGTGGGGACCCACAATCAGATATGCATCTGTCTGCAGGCGATTACCGCCCATTGGAACTGAAGACTAGTATTGTGCCATCTACTTACATTGTTTAATAGTACACCGGTGTGATAACGTAAGCGCCTCTGTACCGAGGACGAAGATGTTTCCTTTGTGGACTTCCCTATTCTACACCACTTTGCTACCAGCTTGTTCTTAGATGAAAAACTTCCGTCGCAGGAAAAAACTGCGTCGCAGCCCCCGCCCCGTCGAAAGCGTGGGCGCGCCGGATGGAGGCGTTCTTTCCTTAACTGGCGTGAATCTTGACGACGGACGTCGGATTTGTAATGTGTCTGATCCGTCGTCGTTTGCGCCCCCTTACACCCTCCTGGCCCTCTCCTAGTCTCGGGGTTAACTCTTGCTAAAAGCATTTCACTCCAGCCATCTTCGGAAACTTTGCTGTGGAAAATGCGGAGGAGCAGCTGCTCTTAGTTGTTTCGCATTTGTCGTCTGCTTAGCTCGTTATTTCAACCTCGTTCAACACTGTAAATGGAGCAGTTCAATTTTTCTGCTCCTTACACACAGATGCGTTGTGTGTCTTTTGATCCCCTTAACCATCCCCCCTTCCCCCACCCCTCTCCCCCCCCTGTTAAGACAAGTTTCCCTGTTGGCCGGCGTACACATATTGCATAACAGGATTGTGCTGCCACGCGAAGAAGGAACACGGTGTAACGGCTTAGAGGTTCTATCGACCATGGAACGGATTGACGATTGGAATGTGGGACGGATCAAACTTACTTTCATTCCACTTTCATAAATTATTCAACCAAACATATTTGCTACTTTTATTGTGACTGGTATTATATCTGAATTATGGTTTCCGACATTTTATTTATGATTCTCATACCGATTCTTTACTTTTTCAGGAAGTGTTGTTTACGACAATCTCTTTCCATGACAATGACAATGATTTTAATGTATCATCTGAAGATTCCATAGGTACTGTTTTATTTTACTGTGAAGAAATCTTCATTAATACGTTTGAGATCCGTGATTTTCGTGGTTGGATGGGTAATAGTCTGTTTCATCTTACACTCATACTCCATGTAGCCTTTGGCGTAGTGTCCCCTACATTTTAACGATAAGCAAACTTACATTTCTTTTAATTGCCGATTTTGTTGAAACCCAGTACACACGAAGAGTACTGAAATACAACAGTCACGCAATTTTTTACATCAGAAATGGTACAATTTCAAGAGTGAAAACACCTCCTGAAAGATAATACGACAAATTTCCTTTTAGGCAAATATCTCCGAAAACAGGAGAAATAAACAATATTTTTGACGTAAAAATTTTATGGTAATTAACTATATTAGTTACAACACAATAAAATTTTGCAGTAATATATTCTGTAAAATACCCCTACCACAATCAATTAAAATAGTTTTTGCAAAAAATCAAAGAAAATTTTACGCCGAACACAAACATCTGTTGAAGTAATTTTTTATTTATTTCATTAAACTGGGAGTTATATTAACGTGGAATACTATTTGGAAATTGCAGATGCGGTGAATTGACAATATTTGACGGAAGACTCCAGACAAGAAAGCTGTATAGGCAGAAAGAGCGCTATAGGTAATTCGTACGTATCAAATTGCTATGTCAAATTCTTCAAAGGATCCAGTAACTTCACATCAAACAATGGAAGTGTAATCCTTCACCATTTACACGTATTACTTTGCTCTGAAACGTTACAGATTGTTTACTTGTCCTACGAATAGAATGGTTGAGCGGTAGTCTGGCAGCCTGATGCTGGCAAACGTACTGTTTCTACAGGGTGCCCACAAATTCTGGGAACATAGGGAGTTGTAAAAAGGATTAATAAATAAATAAAATATATTCTAGTGATATATTTTGTTTTTCCAGAGTGAATGATGTCTTTTCTAAAAAGAACACTGGCGTTGGTACTCTTAAGTGGACGAGAAGTATAGGAGTATCGCAAATTGCGGGGTAATGTTATCTCCGACACCCTCATAGACGGTTTGTTTCACTGCCTATGCTATCGCATAGAAATAATTGCTTTGTTGAACTTCCACTGTCAAGGAGAGGATCTGACATGTGAATCACAGATTTCGCTCAAATTTTGCATGCATGTTCTTTATCGAATACAAAGAGAGACGTCTTTCGCCTTTTTGCTACACACACTGTAGTTCTGAAAAAGTAAAGGTCAAAGTTGATTATGGAAGATCGTGTTTTCAATGTTATGCATCGAAAGATCGTCTAAAGACGAGCATTTTTTACCAATGTGTATGGCGTCAAAAGTTAATGCCGTTAGAGTTATTAACGGTTTTGCATTTTCATGTTGTACCTTGGGTACTTGTAAACATAGCGACTTTCCGAGCTCCGTCGCCGTACGAGCGTTCAGGGGAAAAATAAAATAAAGTAAAAGAAGAAAGAAAAAGCGGACCAGTGCTTAGATTATCAAACTGTGGATCCAGGTTCGTATCTCCAACATGGCAATTTTTGTTAGATTTTGCAATGTATTTGAAAATATTCTCACATTTGTAATACCTTTTTCTGCCTCGTTTTGAAGCAGAGCACGGAGAAATGTGACTTATAGTCAATAAAGACTATTATCTAGAAAATTCCTCGGGAATTCGTCCGGGTAGCTTTGTCTAAAAGCCGCGATATTTCGGCAAGCTGACTTCTTGCCATCTTCAGGTGTTACTGGACACTGGTGGTTCTCTGATGAATGTCGGGGTAAAAAAAAAAAAAAAAAAAAAAATTCCCTGCGCCACGTGTTATAGCCTCCACGGTCGGATAGGTGGTTTGGGGGGGGGGGGGGGGGGGTATAATTGGAGCGGTGCCTGGAGCCGGAGGCGGGTCTCCAGATGTCCTGTGGCCGTCGCGACGTGCAAATGGTCGCCGCTGGCGGGCCAGAGCGTCTTACGCCTCTTCAGATGGCGAGGCGGTGGGCGATATGCACCTAGATCGTCGATGTGTTCTAATCAATCTCAAGGCTGGGCCCCAGGCCTTGCTTAATTGAAAACCGCTGTCTTTATTTATCAGCTGGTCATGGAGTGTGATTTAGACCGCCTCCTTGAGTATGTAGTCTTAGAAGGTGCTGGAATTTTGTAAACATTTTCTGCCCTCATAGTCCATGACAGATGGTGTTCTGCCACGGCCGATTTTGTCGGCTGATGTTTGTCAGTATGCCGTTTGTGCTATGTGCATCTCTCCTGTAACGTCACCAGTGCTAGCCAATCTGTTCCTGGAGGCCTTCGTAGAACAAGGTGTAGGGTCGACACTCTACAAGCTCCTCTGCTCGCCGATACATCTGGAATACACTCTTTCAAATTATGAAGGTATCAGGGTTAAAATATAGGGAGCTTAGAATAATATTCAACATATACAAAATCCAGACTGCAATTATTAGAGTCGAAGGGCAAGAAAGGGACGCAGAGGTTGGGAAAGGACTAAGACAGGGTCGTAGCGTTTCACTAATGTTGTTCAGTCTGTACATTGAGCAAGCAGTGAAGGAATGCAAGGAGAAATTTGGAGAGGGAATTAAAGTTCAGGGAGAATAAATGAAAACTTCGCGCTGTGCCGATGAGATAGTAATTCTGTCAGGGACTGCAAAAGATCTGGATGAGCAATTGAATGAAATGGACAGTGTCTTGAAAGGGAGGTGTAAGATGAACATTAACTAGAGTAAAACGAGGATAACGGAATGTAATGTCAGACGATGCTGAAAGTGTTAGTTTAGGTAATGAGACAATAAAAGTAGTAGAAGAGTTTTGTTATTTGGGTAGCAAAATAACTTCTGATGGCCGAAGTAGAGAAGATATAAAATGCTGAATGGCCACGGGAAGAAAAGCGTTTCTAAAGAAGCGAAACTTGTTAACATTCAATATTAATTTAAATGTTAGGAAGACGTTTCTGAAAGCTTTTGTCTGGCGTGTATCATTGTACGTGGACGATAAGGAGTTCAGACAACAAGATGATAGAAGCTTTCGAAATTTGGTGCTACAGACGAATGACGAAAATTAGATGGGTAGATCACGTACCTAATGAGGAGGTGCTTAACCGAATTGAGGAGAAAAGGAGTTTCTGGCATATCCATATAAGAGAAAGACAGATTGGTAGGACGCATTATGAAACATCAAGGAATTGTCATCTTATCGTTAGAAGGAAGTGTGTGGGGTAAAAATCGTGGAGGGAGACCGAGGGACGAATACAATAAGCATATTCAAAAGGATGTAGGTTGCCGAACGTATTCTCAGGTAAAGAGACGTGCATAGGACATGGTAGCATGGAGAGCTACATCAAACTAGTATTCGGGCTGAAGACCACAACAGAAGACGATACAAATCATCTGGATGCATGGATGACATCATCTGCAAGACTTTCTACACTATCTAAAATCGCTGCACGAAAACATAAAATTCACAATGGAGGTAGAAGAAAACAACCAGGTTTCTTTTCTGGATTTGCTCGTCAAGTGAAAAGCAGATAGCACGCTGGGATACAGCGTTTACCGAATGCCAACTCACATGTATATATACCTGTATGCATCCAGCTGCCATGCCCCGTCACAAAGTGAAGCACGAGAAATCTGGGACAGTGACAATCTAACGGCCTAATTGCAGCATTTGCAGGGCGTGTTCCGTGCAAACGGTTACAACAATCGCCAGATAAAACGTGCCTTAAAACCAAGGAAGCCAAGACCATTACCTGCTGAAGATGAAGACAAACTGGTTGCGACAGCAATTGTACCATACATCGGGAACACTTCACCAAAAATCAGAAGAATACTAAAACAACTTAATGTCAAGTGCATGTTCCACCCTCCGGCAAAGACAAGAACCTTAATAGGATCAGTTACGGATGACCTAGCACTCGACAAACCGGGAGTCTACCGCATCAGTTGCCAGGGCGGGAAAATGTATGAAGGCCAGACCATTCGGACGGTACAGGAGGGATGCACAGAGCACAAACGGCACATTGACAAACATTAGCCGCCAAAATCTGCCATGGCAGAACGCTGCATCTCTCACGGACATGTCATGGACTATGAGGGCACAATGGCTTTACGAAATTCCAGCACCTTCTGGGACTTCATACTCAAGGAGGCGGTAGAAAGCAGACACCATGACCAGCTGATAAACAGAACAGCGGTTTTAAATTAAGCAAGGATTGTCATAAAAGATATGCGTTTATACTCTTCCTACGCATCGAAATTATTATCTGATAGACCTGTCTTCAGCAACATAAATCAGGTATGTTGCCCATGAATGATATCTCAGATATCTTGTGATGTATCAATATCTTCTGTGTGTTGTGCATGTTGTGGGAAATATTTGGTTGTGGTTGTTTTTATGATACGTTTCACCATACCGGCTTTGAGAACGGAGAGGCATAGACGGCCAGTAATAGGACTGAGGTCAAAATATACTCAATAAGTTTAATTTTCTTTATTTCTAATTTTTATTGTTTTTGCAATGCGTATAACAAATAAAACAACTATAAACATATAATAAACTTAATAGTAATCACAATTCCCAATGCTCTACTTCAAAACAAGGCAAGAAAAGGTATTACAAATATCAGGATATTATCAGCACATCGAAAACACTCCATTGGAAAGTGGTATGGCGGAGATTCGAACGTGGAACCACGGCTTCAAACGTTCAAATGTTTGTATAGTTTATGGGACTTAACTACGGGGTCATCAGTCCCTAAACTTACAAACTACTTATGAACTAACTAAGACTAAGGACGACACAAATATCCATGCCCGAGGGGGGGATTCGAACCCCCGACCGAAGTGGCCGTGCAGACCGTGACTGGAGCGCCTCAATCCCCTCGGCCACCGCGGCCGGTGAACCACGGCTTGACAGCCCAAGTCCTGGACCGCTTCTTTTTGTTTTCTTTTCCTTCAGGTTGTTCGATATGTTGCGGACGTTTTTTCGTTTTTGCTCGTGGTTCATCGTTTAGTTCTTGGCTCAGTTTTATATTAGAGAGAACCTTCAGCGCTCTCATCGAACGCGCTGAACCACCGCGCTGGCAAAACGTGTGACCGACGACGGCGCTCGAAAACTCGCTTATGTTTACAATTACCGAAGATACAGCCAGAAAACACGAAAACTTTAATTGCCCGAACGTAATTATCTACTGACCCAATATATATATTAGGGAAAATGCAATTTTTATACGATATTTCGATGTGTAGCATTGAAAATGCTATTTTCCATCATCAACCTTTTCCAAAAACTATCGAGTGTCTATCAAGAAGCCGAAACACGCGTATATATATTTAACGTAGAACATCAATGCAAACTTTGATCGAAATCAGTGAGACACATGTCAGACCTTCTCAGTGTTATATGGGTGTTGCAAGGTCGTGGCAGTGTACAAGTTTCATCCGTACAAGTTACAAATATTGAATCATTTGAATGAAGATGACGCCAATTGAAAAATGCAGATTTTGAATGGTTCACATATAAATCGGATGAAAATATCAAATTTACTAAATACTGCGTGTTGTTCATTGATAAAGCTGTGTTTTATGTTTATAGTGAAGAGAACAAAATTTTGATACTAGTCTCAAGTCACGTTGGATGGGCCCATTGCCGGCCGCGGTGGCCGAGGGGACTGAGGCGATCCAGTCACGGTCTGAATGGCCACTATGGTCGGGGGTTCGAATCCCCCCTCGGGCATGGATATTTGTGACGTCCTTAGGATTAACTAGTTCATAAGTAGTTTGTAAGTTTAGGGACTGATGACCCTGCAGTTAAGTCCCTTAAGCTTAACAAACATTTGAATTTGATGGGCCCATTCAAAAAACAGAGCTGCCAAAAATTGATGGAGTGGTGTGGTTTGTGGAAGAACATGTAACGGGCGAGAGTTATATCTCTATGCTGAGACACATATCGATGCCTCTAATTCAGCGTTTGTGTGAATTACTTCGAGACTGGTTTCAGCAGTATGAGGCCCTTGCACATTTTTCTGCAGCTTTAAGAGATTGGTTAAATGACAATTTTCATCACTGGATTAAAGAAAGAGGTCTGTGGAATGGTCCCTTGTTCGCCAGACCTATCTTCCCTTTACTTATTTTTCTGCAGTACTATGAAATAAACAGTGTACTTGATGAAGGTGAGAAATCTAAACCACCTGAGAGGAGGATTACCAGTGTGCTTAAACTGAAGGCATTTCAGACCCATTCCATTAAGCTCACTTACTCTTACAAAACGCAAAAAATTATCCACAGAACACCACGGAAATCATTTTTAAAATTATAACATTAAATTGACCTAAAACGTGCTTTGTTATAATTACGTATGTACCCAACATTTACAGATACTGTATACAACGGCAGGGGACATCATTTAATCGTAGCTAAGCCAATTGTCACGAAATGTTCGTAAATTGTATATTCATACCTTCCTCGAGATTTATTATACTTGTTTACGAAAAGCAGCTCAAAATCACTACCGTGTTTCACAGATTCTTTGTAGGAAACGAATGCAATGAATGTTTATAACATTAAGCTTTTCTGTTACCACTTCAGTGTTAAAATTATGTATATATTAACTTTTTATGACCGTGCAGTCTTTGTCCTCGATTATTATTATTATTATTATAGAAAGTACTTGTAAACTGACGTAATGACAGTTAAACAATAGTGCGGCAGGGAAGGTTATGACCCAAATCGATGAATCAGCAGTGTCATATTGTAAACTTATGTCCATTCTAAGAACTAAGAGTTTAGAGCACCCACACGTGATGAGGGCGTCCGTACCACCAGCCAATCCTACCAACTTTAGCAGATTATTGAAACAATTTGTTTCACCAGAAGATGACAGTCTCTAACATTTATAGCCTTCCCAGTATCAGATAAGAATCTAACTTATTTGCGTGCATTATCTAGATTCAATTTTATAATCTGAAGAAAAGACAATATGTAAATAAAAAACACACGCCGTTGTACAGAATTTTAATTCCCTGTATACCACTTGTTCATTAATCACCAAAAATTGGACAAATACACTCTTTTCTCAGCATCCACACATTGTAAAGATGATAACCATTCTATCTGCTACGGTAATCTAATCAGCTCATCTAAACAGTACTCAAACCTTTTCTCGCCGATAATAAGAGTGATATCTAAAAATCAACAGTTTAACGTTTCACGCTCTTATGTCTATGGTCTATGGGAGGCCGGTGAATGTCGCTTCCTTTGCTACAGGCAAGACCGGGTGAACAGGGTCAAATTTTCAAATGTTTGTAATCCTATGGGATCAAATTACGTTGGTCATCAGTCCCTAGTTTTAGAAACTACTTAAACTAAGTTAAACTAACCTAAGGACAACACACACATTAATGCCCAAGGGAGGATTCGAACCTCCGACGCGGGAAGCCGCGCGATCCGTAACGTGGCACTCCAGACCGCTCGGCTAAGAGTAAACGACTTTACACATAACAGCACACTCTGGCGCAATAAGTATCTTTGCTGCAAGCCTCACACCGCTGGATAGTTCTAAGAAGGCGTTCTGACAGTCAACATGCCACTTAATGGAGAATGTGTATAAATATTTTAACCGTCTTCATGTTTGACGTACCATATGTAAAAGTTAAAAGTTTTATGTTTGACGAATCATTTTAATGTCGTGCGCATTTACGAAATGGAAAGCATAGACACAAGGTATGAGTTGTGCATGTAAACTTGTTGTGTTACATCTGTATTTGCCATGATTGTATTTCATATAACTGTAATTGAATGTACCCCCCCTGTCTTCAATGAACAGATAAAGGTACCCTAAGTGTACCGAAGCTGGTCGCCAAAAAGCAAAATTAAATAATTGTGATCTTGGCATTTTAATACTTCAAATAAATAAAGAAGGAATACCTTAATCGTATCATAATATAAAGTAATAAGAATAATACTGAATACGAGGCTACTTAGTTTATCAAATGTGAACTGCACAACTCAAAAAGGGAATTGCTGACTCAGTATATGTATTTCACTGTCGTGTTGAGCACATAAATTCTCATGCACACCAGACTTTTTACTGAAATAGTGCAGCCGGCCGCGGTGGCCGAGGGGACTGAGGTGCTTGAGTCACAGTCTGCACGGCCACTACGGTCGGGGGTTCGAATCCCCCTCGGGCATGGATGTTTGTGCCGTCCTTAGTATAAGGTGGTTGATAAGGTGTTTGTAAGTTTAGGAACTGATGATCCCATAGTTAAGTCCCATAAGCTATACAAACATTTGAACATTTTTTTGAAATAGTGCATTTTCGCTCCCAGTTCATATTTTCTGACATATAAAAGCATCAAATCTCGACAAACTGTTCTTTCTATTACTATCTCCACTGTTCCTTTTCTCAAGATACAAAAAGTAGAGTTCATTATTAGGCCTATCATTATTAGCCGAACAACATTTACCTCCAATATACATCTTTCCCCGATTAAAGTCTACCTCTCGTCCTAATGTTGTGGATACATTTATCCAGTGGATGGCCGGCCGCGGTGGCCAAGCGGTCTGCGGCGCGCCAGTCACGTTCTGCTTGGCCACGACGGTCGGGGGTTCGAATCCCCCCTCGGGCATGGATATTTGTGCCGTCCTTATTATTAGTTAGTTCATAAGTAGTTTGTAAGTTTAGGGACTGATGACTCCGTATTTAAGTCCCATAAGCTTAACAAACATTTGAACATTTTTCCGGTGGATGCCCTCAAGTACCACACTTGTTAATCTTCAGGTGTCATATTATAGACGTATGCCCTTAGAATAACGTCCGTGTGTGTGTGTGTGTGTGTGTGTGTGTGTGTGTGTGTGAGAGAGAGAGAGAGAGAGAGAGAGAGTAGGGTAGGATGGGATTTGTGGTTGGGAGAGAGGCAAAATGTTAGAAGCCCTGTTGGCTAATTTACATTCACTGAAACTCCCCACAAATGCAGTCACATACCCAGAAAAAAAACACATACACACACGCGCGGTCTCTCTCTCTCTCTCTCTCTCTCTCTCTCTCTCTCTCTCTCTCTCTCTCTCTCTCTCTCTCTCTCTCTCTCTCTCTCTCTCTCTGTGTGTGTGTGTGTGTGTGTGTGTGTGTGTGTGTGTGTGTGTGTAAGTTAGTTTAAGTAATTTGCAAATATAGAGTTCGCAAATAGAGAGATTGATAGCAGTTTGGTCTGAAAATTGTAAACACTCAGAAGACGGCGCTGCGAAGGGCTAAGCTAATATAAGACATTAAGTGTCTGGCGCAGGCGTTAGATCTGCTGCTGCTGCTACAGTGACAGGCTATCACGACTGAAGTGAGTTAGGACGTATTATTATAGTCTGAGCACGAGACATGGGTCACAACATCTACGAGGTGGAGATTTTCCCGTACGATCATTTCACGAGTGTGCCGTAAATATCGGGAATCCATTGAAACATCACATCGCTGTAGCCGAGAAAAGAATCCGCAAGAACAGGCGAAATGACGACTGCAAAGAGTCTTTCAAAGTGAGAGAAGTGCAACTCTTCCGCAAATTGCTGATGACTTCGATGCTGGGCTGTCTTAAATTGTCAGCTTGCGAATCGTTTAACGAAACATCCACGACATTGGATTTGGGATCTGAAGGCCCATTTGTGTGCCATTGCTCACTGCGCTACACAAAGCTTTATTCCTGACCTGGGCCTCAACACAAACATTCGACTCTTTTTCACTAGAAAATGTTCCCTTGTCTGACGAGTGTAGTTTCCAAATGTATCTAGCGGATGGACGTGTACGAGTATGGAGAGAACCTCATGATTTCATGGAGCCTGCATGTCAAGAGGGGCCGTTCTCTCTAGTGGAGGCTCTGCAAAGGTGTGTCCCGTGTATTTGGTGTGATTTCGGACACCTGATTTCGCGATATATGACTCGGAAAGTTGACATGCACTACGCATCGGGGTAATCACCTGCATTCACTCATGCCACTTGTGCATTCCGACGCAGTTGGGCAATTTCAGCAGGAAAATGCGTCGCCACACACGTCCAGATTTGCTAGAGGGTGGCGCCAGAAACGCTATTTTTAGTTCAAATACCTATGTTGCCTGCCTAATTCCCCAGGCAAGAACATTATTGAGCATTTCTAGGTAGACTTGCAACGTGCTGTTCAGAAAAGAACTCCACTCGTACCATTACGGAGTAACGAACTGTCCTGCAGGATGCATGGTGTCGATTTGCTCCAGCACTACTTCAGACATTAGATGAGTCAATGCCACGTATTGTTCCGCACTTCTGCGTGATCGCAGTGGCCCTATACGATATTAGGCAGGTGCACGAGTTTCTTTGGCTCTTCTGCGTAGTTACGCCCTGTTTAATCGCAGAGAGTGACAGCGTTAGTTCTCCCTTGGGAAAGTCCAGGAATAATCTTTAAATATACTCATTTGATCCCAGTAGGAACAACCAGAGTTGTATGTACTCAATTAGAATCAATATGGTGTAGTTATTTTTGCTGTAATGCGATTAATAAAATGTTCAAATGTTTGTTAAGCTTATGGGACTTAACTACGGGGTCATCAGTCCCTAAACTTACAAACTACTTATGAACTACCTTATACTAAAGACGGCACAAATATCCATGCCCGAGGGGGGATTCGAACCCCCGACCGTAGTGGCCGTGCCGACCGTGGCTGAAGCGCCTCAGTCTCCTCGGCCACCGCGGCCGGCTGAGATTAATATGTATCGGGAAATAATACATTTATTAGAGTATATGGCATGTTCCGATGTTTGAGGAAACTTGATAGGTATTCGTCTAATGGGGGTTTATAATTGGTTAACGCACCTAACAAGACCTTGTGCTGCATCGGAAGGATACAAATACTGTTATAAACTGCGTGTCTTGGGGACGAGTTCTTTTATTTCTGTTCCTTTAATTTCTGTGGTTGCCAATTAGTTGATCCTAAGCATAAGAGAAAACACTTGTTAACATTTAGTAATTGATTTCATCTGTTAATGATAGAAGTAATGTGAAGTAATCGTGTCGAGTAGGTACGTATTTTGTAGGACGGGCTTTAGGCTTTGTGACAGTACTTATAGTAATATGGTTATGACAGAACTTTTCAAAGTAGCGTAATTTATTTTGATTAAGTAATTAATGAACCACAGTTCTTTTTTATTTTTTATTTTTTTAGGTTCCATTATGGTTCCCGGCAAAGTGATGTACCAGTGTATTTCTTCGACGTGAAGTATGGTGTCATCTAGCAAATAGTTTGTTTCGTATTACATTTACAATCCTCTTCGACCATTACCGTCTTGGTCACCATATACGTTGATATGTGCCTGCTTTCTATGTCACAATTACATAGTACCGATAGAAGAAAACTTACGTTTCCAAATGTAATCGTTGCTATAAGGTGACGTATTTATTGCGCAGAAACGGGCGGTTCGAACAATATGTGGGATAAGCTCTCGTACTTCTTGTCGGGCCCTGTTTAGTAGCCTGGGAATTATAACATTAATCTTACAATACACGTTGTTTGATGTTAATAATATTTGGCTGTGCGAAAGAGTTAGCAGATTTCAATTAGTTAGTACCAAAAATATATCGAATCTGCGTTTCGATCACACCTCCGCGACAATTGGACAGAAAGATGTACAGTATTCTGCCACATCTACCTTTGATAAACTGCTACAAGAATTCAGAATGATTAGTAGTAATCCTCAGACTTTCAAGGCTAAACTGAAGAGTTTCCTCATAGATGACTCTTTATTTTCTGTCGAGGAATTCCTGAAAAATTAAAATATTAAACTACTTTATTTGTTACGTTGCAGGTTATTTTTACTTATTCTTACGCCAGACGTTTGCATAAAATTTGCTATGTGTTTTACTTTACCTATTACTACTCTTTTGTTACAATTTGATGTACCGGCTCGTTCCATGATCAGGGAGACTTACTCCTCAATTTAGTCGTGCAGAACATTGTAAATATAAAATAAAATTAAAGATGAAGCGATGTTTCCGCACAGACTGGTTCTACAAATTTTGAAAGTGTGTAAGTGGAAGGGAACGTCATTCACAGCAAATGATGTACACCTGCAGTGCTTTCCCCCAGAGGGAAAGCGGTGTGTCAGCTGTGCCGGCTTTGTGATATTACTTCAGCCTCCGTTTATGCAGACTGCAGCCTTTCGGAAAAGATTAATAGTTCACGAAGCGGGCGTATCAATTCGCAGTTGTCGCCATTAATGTAAATAAATACAATTGCAACCTCCTCCCTGTAGTTCTGTTCCCGAACATTGGGTAAACTCGTTAATCAAATGTTCAAATGTTTGTAGAGCTTAATGGGACTTAACTACGGGGTCATTAGTCACTAAACTTACAAACTACTTATCAACTAGCTTATCATAAGGACGGCACAAATATCCATGCCCGAGGGGGAAATAGAACCCCCGACCGTAGCGGCCGTGCAGACCGTGACTGGAGCGCCGCAGACGGCTCGGCCACCGCGGCCGGCAAACTCGTTAATCAAGAGACTGGATTTTCATTTCGATATGACAGTATGTGTCTTATCTCGATACTCAGACGGACAAAAGTATTTTCATTTATAGAGCTTTGGTGAGATGGGAGTAAAGCTGCTACTTGTTTTCTTCTCACTTACAATAACGATTCAGGTGCCCTCTTACTGGATCTGTGTGGTTTCTTTGAATGAGCCAACTGGCTTGCCTTCTCGATACTCCAAGTCTAGTTCTTTCATATAACTAACGACAAATCAGTAGACGAAAACTGTTAACATCCGGTCGCCAAGTTTGGTAAAAGGGAACAATCAACTACACCATAATTTGTCACCTAAGTTTGTCATCATGCAAAAACATCATAGTTAAAAACGTTACAACAGCCATAACAAGAACGGCCGATTTCTAATCACTCAATCCTAATCATCAATTCATCTTCCTATTTACTGATAGCCATCTAAAGGGCAATAACCTGGAGGAAGCATCAAAATCAAACGGAATTTGCAGCATAGATTTTCTGGGACGAGAGATGCACATTACTCAGTCAGGGCGCAGATTACGGGCACCACCAGCGCAATCTCAAGTGCTATATAAAAAGCGAACAGACGGCCGTGTTGACATTCTACAATTGTTCCTTCATCTGGTTGTTTTGCGTAGCCGCGCAGGAGTGGACCTGAGCTCTAAGGCGCTTTGTTGCGAAGTGTGCGTCTACTTCCGGTCGGAGGTTCGAGTCCTCCCTTGGGCATGTGTGTTGGTTGTCCTTAGCGTAAGCTAGTTTAAGTAGATTGAATATTTAGGGACTAATGACCCCTGCGGTTTGGTCCGAAAGCTTTACATATATTTGAAGAGTGTTTTTTTATATTATCACTTAGGATTTCACATGGTAATTAATTTAATTTAGTTTTTTTAATATAATCTACACATGTGGAAAATGTAAAAAATTTTACGTGCATTACTTCAAGATCTAATAACATAGGAATATTTTTATATAGAAGGCTATGGATTGCTGTGTTATAAATGTTATATTACGTGTTTATAGTGGCAGTACAGTCGGAAACAGTATCTAATCGCTTCACTGTATAAACAGACGTTGTATGTTGATTGCTGACGTTTTCCCTAGGGAAAATGACGAATAGATTGGTAAATCTCTAAAAAAGTAAAGTATGACGTCAAAACGAAGCGTTTATAATCAACGAGAGTTTTATGGTAATATATTTTCTAATAAAGTGAAACCAGCACACAACTTTGCCCTCCTGGACCTAATTCATGGAGCAATTACCGCAATGCCGGGTACTCAAACAGTTCATACTGCCCTAAACAATCCATCCCAGCAGCAGTCATGGATATCATAAAACAATTTACGGATACCGGGAAAATCGTGAATTACTGAAGAAGTGTCAGCATGCTCATACTCCAAATCCCAATGAGTCATTCAGTAATCTTATATATACTCCGTTACCAAAAAATATTATTGTTGGAATGAAAACGCTAAAGTGGGGGATCAGTGATGCCATTATTGCTTTTAATGATGGCAGCATTGGTAGGCTGAAAGTGCTACAGCATATGGTCTTTAATCGTTGAGGAAACAATTACAGAACTAGACGGGATGGACAAGGTTCGCATTGATAAAGCAGAGTATGCGGCACAATTGGCCACCAAGGAATCCAGATAGAAGAAATGAAGAAAAAACTTGGAAAACGATCAACGTGCAGGTTGCTTCTGAGTGATTAAAAATTTAAAAACAATGGCATATATTAAATCAGTTACTGTCTTTTGAAACTTCAGAAACCTTTACTGAGAATGTACGTTTTCTGTTGCATTTTTCCATAAATCTCAAAAACAACATCGAGTAGAGTATTCAAATTTTCTGGGAGTAATAACATACATATCGGGCGTCTAATGAACTAAAAGAAGAACATAATGTTACGTATATTTAAAATTATATAGGATAACGTACAAAGAAGTACACAAAATTTTAACCGTGTAATTAAAAGATTAAAAATTTGTATTTCCGAAAGATGTGGCTGAAATGCAATTCTTGTAGTTCAGTAGACTCCGAAAATACAGTTTAATGTTCTGTAAAATTTCATCTCAATGGCTACAGTGGTTCCTAAAATACGGGGAAGCCAAGTCACTAAATTTAACATTGTCGGGATAGGGCGTTCCAACTCCCCTTAAAATGTGAGAAACGAAAATCTCCCACATAAATGAAGAGAGAGTAAGGTAATAACAACGGCTTCATTGTGAAACATTTTTCAAAATACTACCCTCATTGTGTACAGTATCAGAATTTGCAACATTTAGGACTCTGGACTACAATTTTCAGATGCTGTGCAATGGAAGGCATGCTCTGAAAATAAAAATCACGACCTTAAGTATCAGTATGTATATATTGCAGCGGATACCACACAGACATTAAAATTAGGGTATTTTTCTTCAAATCAAAAGACGACTGAATGCAGACGTAAAGATAATTAGTTAGAAAATCAAATAAAACTAATTGCTGATACTGGTACCCATGAAGATATGTATCAGGTAAAGTAACAACAGAAGTAGAACTATCCGAGCAGACAGCATCTTTTGCAGAATCGCAACCTGGCTTGGAGCAGAATGATATTACAAAGTATTCTACTTCATTGGGAACCTTTAACCCTTTCCAGCCAAAATTTTATTAATTTGTGAACAAAGGTATTTATTTGTATATTTCTATTCATAATGGTTGGAATAATGTATAGTTTTGAATTTTTGAGATTTTTTATTATTGGAGGGAAATTTGAGATGACTTCATATCACATACGTTTCCTTTACTGTACATGACACCTTTTTCAAACTGTTTACTACTGACTTAGACATTTTTAAAGTCATTTGTTAATGAAATTTTCAAAGTATTTTGTTTCCTTTACATTGATATAATATCTTGAAAGTCCTGCTGTTTGTATTCTAACTTACACGTTAATAAACAATACATATTTTGTCAGTGCGCTGTAGCCTAATGGTCGTCTGTGTCCTCAAAGTAATGGTAGCCAAGCTACCTACAATAAATTTTGGAAAGTCCTACAGTGTTCTTTATAATCTTTAATCAAATGGTTGGGCTGCGAGTAACAAATACAGTACAGATGACGATGCCATATGGCATCATTGCCTGGTAAGGATTAAAAATAATTCCCATAAATTGGGGAAGCCAAGTGAAATAATCTATGCTGCTAATGAACACAGGTAAAAGAATTACAAGTTCGATATTGAGCTTGAAGGTGCAGTATTAGGCCTATATGCCGTCCTGACATATGAGTTATTGTTTTGTATCTAACAAAAATGGGGAACTGAAGAACGGAACTAACTGAGCGTGCACTATACTGCTCGTTCACTACATAATAGTGCGAAATTGAGTTTTCTTTAACCATAATCACTTCCTGCGGAAGTCTAAAATAATGAAAACTAAAGAAATTCCTCTTTTATTTAAGTAGTTATCATTATCGCTCTCAGAGTAGAAAGAAATAACTTTTATGCTGTAATTCTCCCAAGTTATAATTGTAGTGATATGTAACCATTTTATACCATACCACTGTGTATACTGAAAAACAAAACTTCTCTTTATGCAATAAAATAAATAACTTATTTTGAACTACTAAGCGTTACAGTAAATAAACTGATTATTTAATAAATAACATGAAAAATAACAAGTACTACTCTCAGTTATACTGGAAACATACGCTTTCAGTACGACACGTTAGTTGCCATTTTTCAGCCGGACAATGTACAGCAAGAAGATGAACCGCCACACGTTGCACGACAACGGGCGTTCTTGGTGTTTCAGGATGTAAGCCTTTTGCCCCGAACTCAGCCAATCAAATATGTTTAGAATAAGGTCAAACGACTGGTGCAGTGCCGTGACTCAATGCTGACCACCACAGAATGAACATTGAAGGCAGATGAAAGCAGCAGGCCTGGCTCTGCTACGAGACGACATTTGCGCCTCTTGCTCGTCGATGCCATCTGGCGTGGAACAAATTGTCATGGCCCATGGCGGACGCTGTTCCTCTTAGCGAGTACGAGATATGCCGAACCGAAGTGACAAATGCTAATCATTTACTCCAAATATACAAATGAACATATTCTGCGAATAAAAAATTTCTATCTCTACTCTGGGAAGGTGCTATTTTTCTGAAAACAAATTGTATTTAATGCTTTCTATTTGACCATCGCCTGTTCCATATTTCATTGTAGCATTTCATACTAACATTTTCCTTTGATTCTTAAGTATACTCTCCTGGATAGCTGTTCAAAGATGTAAGCTGTACCTCTGAGTATGCTAGATTTTCGTTATAATACAGCACATCGTAGTATTCTTTATTACAGTTCCTTTAATATCGTTGAGATTTAACAAACATGCACCAGCCGTCAAAATTTCTTCTTCTTGTTAATTTTTAAACATTTTCTTTTTGACATTAGACGATGACAATATTAATGCGGGGACTATTATAATGGATAGTGGAAGATATTTTCGAAAGCTGACCGATCCACAACGTTTCACAAGGAAGCACTACAATTACTGCAGGCGTTATTGCCGGACCCAGTACAGAGAAAGAGGCGACACGGTGGAGCTGGTTTATCGCACCGCATTGCGTACGCCGCCGACTTGGACGCGGCCCGAGTCTCAATTCAATTCAATTGTTTGTAGAGCTTATGGGACTTAACTACGGGGTCATCAGTCCCTAAACTTACAAACTACTTATGAACTAGCTACAACTAAGGACGGCACAAATATCCATGCCCGAGGGGGGATTCGAACCCCCGACCGTAATGGCCGTGCAGACCGTGACTGAAGCGCCTCAGTCCCCTCGGCCACCGCGGCCGGCGGCCCGAGTCTCAAGTTGTGGTGGGCGCTTCTGGTAGCGACTCTGATTCCCTGCGGAATGCTTTCCGTGCCGTAACTTTCCGTTCGCACCAAAGTTTACGAGACACAATCTCGGAAACCGCCGTTTCCGCTTCTACGTTCCTAACACTGCCGTACTTCGCCTGGAAAAATCCCAACCCTCGGGAGCTTTTCGCTCCTATTCTTTTGATTAAGTGCGTACTGTCTAATACACGATGTCGTCTGCTGAAACATCTTAACAGAATTAAATGTTCTATTTCTTTACTTTGTTTAATGGTTATTTTAATATAATAACAAATTACGAGAAACTTAACAGACCAGAATCTTGACCTAAAATGATTGGAATGCGTTGTACACAATCACTTTACCATTAACATCGCCGCTCGAGAATATCCTACATGTTAAGAACCCATGAATCTAGCATTTTGCAGTGGAATTGTATTCCACGACGTAATTTCAGCAATAACACTGCCGTTATTACTGCTAGTTCACTAATAGGCGCTATTTGTCTGGCGTTGTAGCCCGTTTGTACGGACGTTATATATTTCTTTTTGGAGTATGTACTACCGAAAGGATAAGCTCAATTAGTTTAACTGCCTCACAGTCAACTAGTGGAAACAAATCAAGGAAGAAAGCAGGCACTTCATCTTTTTGTATGTGAATCATGTATCTTTCTAGTAACAGATAAAGGCCGGCCGCGGTGACCGAGGACACTAAGGCGCTCCAGTCACGGTCTGCACGGCCACTACGGTCGGGGGTTCGAATCCCCCCTCGGGCATGGATATTTGTACCGTCCTAGTTCGTAAGTAGTTCATCAGTAGTTTGTAAGTTTAGGAACTGATGACCCCGTAGTTAAGTCCCATAGACTATACAAGCATTTGAACATTTTAACAGATAAGGTACACAAACAGAAAAACAAACTCAGCTGGAATGCACGTGCTAATGTTGCAACTACATGACATTGCCAATGTGACTTGCCTACAAATGGAAGTCTTAAACGAGTGAAGCCAGGATGTGGTTTTCAGACGATTCCCGTTAATTTTGTAGAAAGTAAACACATGATTTATGATTACCATAGGTAATATTTATCATCCAGATATAATGTATTCAAGTCTCAAAAAAGACATCCGCATATATACTTTGGTTATTACGTTATTGCGGTATTAAAAAGTAACCTTTTTCTGCAGTATTATAACCTCATGTCCACCTCACCAAATTTTTTTTCTTCCACCTTTGTCCTGCATTTCTAGGGTCCGCGTGTTTAGCTTAGGATTTGGAGTTGTTAATTTAACGGGTTGTCGGATGCGTCTCTTGTCGTCACCCCATAATCCCCTCGGGAGGAATTATGTGTATTCCAACTAAGAATAATTGTATACCTGCGAAAGTGTGCGGGCGTTTATCTAACCGCTTACGAAACACGTAAATAAGGTGGGACTTAGCACCAGTCCGGTGTCCACCTAATGGTATGGCGGGAACCGTCTAAAAACTACATCCTGGATGCCCGGCATCCCGAGCTATATCCTTCATTTACCGTTCTGATTCAAACCCGAGCCGCGGTGGAGCGGCCGAACGCATTGAGGCGCTATGCTACGATGCGCGAGGCCGTTCCCCGTCGGGGGTTCGAATCCTCCCTCGAACATGGATGTTTGTGCCGTCTTTAGTATGACCTAGTTCATAAGTAGTTTGTAAGTTTAGGGATTGTTGACGCCGTAGTTAACTCTCATAAGCTCTACAAACACTTTTGATTTCAAATCCGGACCGGCACACCACCGCGTCCAAGTAAGCGGTGCATTAAACTACGGGCTTATTCCTGTCTTTCAGCACTGAGGAGCAGAATAAGGATTTCTTATTATAATTTTTACTCAACGGTAAATGGGTCAAAACATGCAACTGCTCACTAGGTATCACGAGAGGAGGACCCGCCAGGGCAATAAAAGACGGGGAGTATTGTGTTTCGGTAGAAAACAGGAACAGCGGAATGGATCGCTCAGGAAGGCTCAGTGATTTCGAAAGTGAAGTTATCATGGGATGTAGCCTGAATAACAATCCGTCTGCGACATCCCAACCTTTCTAATGATTCCCACATCGAATGTTGACAATGTAATTGAGAACTGGTAATGTAGAGGAGAAATTGCTGCCAAACTTACATGAGGCACATTTCGTGTCAAAATTGCAGTCGTTGGTTGTAAAAAAAGTCGCACGAAGACAGTGGAAGGAATAAACTTACGAGTTCAAAACTGCTACCAGATGTCCATTCAACACAACTTATCGTAGAGAGTTAGAGAGAGTGGGTTACAAAGGTAGGTCAACTCCAAAGCCACGCTTTCGTGATATCAGCGATGACTGAGATATTGCAAATGTAGAGAAAGAAGTGATATGGAGTGCTGAATTCTGATATACGCTTTGGCAATCCAAATGATTGGTTTGGCAAATGCTTAGAAATCGTTACCTGTCATCATGTGTAGTGCCAACAGTAAAGCACGAAAGACATGAAGTTACGGTGTGAGTCTGTTTAGCGTAGCTGGGGTATGATCTCCTAGAGTTCTTTACCAAACGCTGTAACCAGAAGGATTTTAATATATATTACAGAATAATATTCTGTGTACTGTGTAGAGATAATTACCAGATTATGACTGAATCAGCATGACAAAGCTGTATCTATGAGCTAACAGTACCATCTCTGAAATGGCCAGAGTCCCGATCTGAGCCCCATTCTATTGTGGTATGTGTTAGAACGTCAGTACATGACATAAGAGGAAGAAGGAATAAAAAGGATAGGAGCGACTTAAGCTGCATTAGGGGCCTGAAATAATTGAGTGACGCAATGAAAACTTTGAGCCGTCCCGGGATTCGAGCCCAAGTCTACCGCTTCGGGTAAGCGATAGCCCTAAACCTTTTTATACTCTTCGGGTAAATCCGTTCCTTGCGGTCGTATGTTCTAGGTTGTTCGTTGCGTTCTTGGCTCTTTTTTCTTGTTATGAATACAAAAGGCGAAGAGCTTTCTGACCGAGCGCGATGAACTACTACGCCGGCTCCTCTTGGATAACCGCGCTCGCTTCTCGTCTGCCTTCACTCTATAGCTGTAGCACCACTGTCATCCATGCCCTTTATGCTCGCCAGTTTGTATTCCCACCCGAGGTTGAACAGTGAGCATATGGCCGTGTTCTAAGGCTCCTTAACACGGATTGCGCGGAGGTTCGAGTCCTCCCTCGGGCACAGGTGTGTGTGTTGTCCTTAGCATAAGTTAGTTTAGTTGGTTTAAATCTGGCGACCGATGATTCCAGATGTTTGGTCTATTTGCTTCCCAACAACGAATTTGAACACGAGGTCCAAAGTTATTACCGCATCTTCGAATATATATATATATATATATATATATATATATATATATATATATATATATATATATATATATATATTGTATGGTAACATGTAAGTTAGTCTCTCGTCCCTGCAAAAGACAGTTGAGTTCAATCAAACTGTGATGTTACAACAACATGCAACACTGTTTGGAGCGCCATCGTTTGTAGCGCAAAGCGCGCTCGTTTGATAGCGGATAGCACCGAAAGTTGCAACGAGTGAAGAGGCAATCGGCTACAGCGGAAAGGTGGGACGCCCAGATTCACATCGGCGGGCCGGGTGCAAATGGAAAGCACGCGGCGGACATGACGTCATGGCCAACAGCCAATTTTCCCTCCGAAAAACGGCATTGTCTTTAATTTTATATATAACGCACACACTATTAAAAATTAGCACGTAGTGGCAAATGAAAGAGGAAAACAACACGATTCAGATGATGTATTGACATTATTTTTATTAATTTTATACCAAAAGTTTTCTGTAATTTATTTATTTTACGCAGGCACATTTCGCCTTTATTTTACATCAAGGTATCGTCAGTAGATTCTAGAAATTGCGTTTTCCGTTTTAGATGCACTATTAACAGATTATATACAGTTTACGTATTTCTAAAAAGAAATAAGTGGTTACTTTCGGTTTATTGTCTTGTGGGTTTTGTTGGCATTCGCATAGGATCAGAGATTGAAATCACACAATTCTTTATTTATGCGATATATTGCAAATTCGTGTGTGTGTGATAGAGAGAGAGAGAGAGAGAGAGAGAGAGAGAGAGAGAGAGAGAGAGAGAGAGAGAGAGAGAGAGATTTTAATCCCTGAAAGATATTAGTAGAAATTTTTGTGTTTGATGATTTTACTTTTAATTTAAATGTTTTGTGGCGAGGTTGATGGGTGAGTGAGGGCAGTAGACGTTTTACTCAAAATGTTCAAATGTTTGTAGAACTTATGGGACTTAACTACGGGGTCGTCAGTCCCTAAGCTTACAAACTACTTATGAACTAGCTAAGACTAAGGACGGCACAAATATCCATGCCCGAGGGGGGATTCGAACGCCCGACCGTAGTGGTCGTGCAGACCGTGACTGGAGCGCCTCAGTCTCCTCGGCCACCGCGGCCGGCAGACGTTTTACTACTTTATCTATGAGTAGAAGCAGTGAGCTGTTTAATATGCATACTACATCGTTTAAAAGAATTTTCTGTTCTTTCACCTTTTTGTGTAATAATATTCTTGTAGAGTTAGGAGGTGCTTTTTGTAGTTAATTCTAATTATTTTCATGTCCTTTTCTCTGGATCGTGGGATTGTGTACTCTTAGGTGTTCAGAAAAAATGGAATGGTTCGTTCCATACTTCAGGCCCTAACGTGTTCTTTGTATGTAACATCAACTGTTCTGCTTGTTTTCCTATATATAGTATATGTAAACGAGAACAGAGATTCAAAATGTTATATAAATGATTATCAACGTTCACTCTACATACGCGTGATTTATGTCTGTAAAATTAAAGATAGCCGGCCGTGGTGGCCAAGCGGTCTGCGGCGCACCACTCACGGTCTGCACGGTCACTACGGACGGGGGTTCGAATCCCACCTCGGGCATGGATATTTGTGCCGTCCTTAGTATTAGCTAGTTCATAAGTAGTTTGTAAGCGTAGGGACTGATGACCCCGTAGTTAAGTGACATAAGTTCAACAAACATTTGAACATCTTTTGAAAATTAAAGATAGGTCATGGAATTACACGGGTGATGGAGCATCCATTGCAAACTCGAACCATTGGAATTTAATTGAACCTTTAGACTGACCTCGGAAATCAAATAAACGATTACTCCTACATGGTGTAATAAAACTTTACAGAATACACAATACTTAATGTTTTCATAGGTGAAAGAAAGCATCGTCATTGATTGCACAGAACAAAAAGGACCAATAAATGAAAACAACTCAAACTATGTAGTCCTATAAATGCACTTATACACCTCCACAACGTGATATAATCGAAACATGTTCCTAACAGTAAAATGAAATCAACAACCGTTCATGGAAATAAACGTATAATTACTACAGTATGCAGCCACTACAAAATGAAACCATGCAAACGGATATGTAAAGATAGTGATATCGACTTTTGGCCCACTTTAGGTTACGGTAGTAACACTAAAAATGGGCCTTTGCGATCGTCTTTTGACAGCTCGAATTTTAAATGAAAATAACGGCTTAACCATTCATCTGACACGAAAATAGAATAACCGAATTTGTATAGGAGAAAATTCTCTGCAACGTTGCTCTCTCATGTTTTTTTCATATCTTGTATCGTTTCAGAGATATTTGCAAAAATAACGGCGATTTTAGGATGTCTGTCTGTCTGTCCATAAAGTGATCCCTGTTTTTAAGACGAACCATTCAACCGATCAGCACCAAATTTTAGAGACATAATTGTAGGCCGCCAGAGACCAGAACCTCGCTTTTTCGATAATTTCGGACAAGAAATACATTAGGAATACAAAAAAGCCGTTTTTAATGTAATTGTAATTGCACATAAACCGTTTACCTGACGCGAAAATAGAATAAACGAATTGTCGTATTCAATGTCACGTGACATTCCTCAGACGAGAACTCTGTGGCATACGCGTCAGTGTATTGCTTAGACTTATTTTTTACCCCTGACTTGTGTATATGGTAATAGCGTAGGCTATACATATCGGAAACTGTTAGTGAATTAACATATGCACTATTAACAATGTTCCAAATTTAATTTTGACTGTACCAAACTTGTAAAGATTTTTGTAGTATTAATTTTGAAATATTAATTTTGTCATATTAATTTTTCATTATCACTTTCTATGTATTTTATATTTTTACATTTTTAGTATCAACATTTACTTACTGTACTGTACAATAGAATCGTTGACTATACTGTGTGTCAGCGACAAAATTAAAGAACTTAGACTGTCAACAGCTAGTAAATAATAAAATGTAAATACACTGCCTGGCAAAAAAGGTGAACTTCATAACGAGTGGTTCCTTGTGAATCAAACTACAAATGATAAAAAACCACGTGACTGTTCCGTCCAGCACATAGTGATGCATATATGCATCAATCTATTTTCTAGAGTATTTTCTTTTAGCACAGCTTACCGAGTGCTGTAACGTTGCTGGTGCATTTGTGATTCGTTCAGTGATTGTTTCTTGACCAGAGAAAATATTTATTGCGAAGCAGCTGCCATTTATGTAGCTTTAAAATGTTCAAATGTTTGTTAAGCTTACGGGATTTAACTGCGGGGTCAACAGTACCTAAACTTACTAACTACTTATCTGCTAACTTATACTAAAGATAGCACAAACATCCATGCCCGAGGGTGAATCCGAAGCCCACACAGGAAACGGCCTTGCGCATCGGAGAAAAGTGCCTTAATGTGCTCGGCCACTCCGCCGCGGCTATGTAGCATTATCTTTGGTAGTGGCAGTGTTACTCATTGTGAATGCTGTTCACCGTTTTCTTCTGATTGTAGATGAAGCACTAATTCATAATAATTGCAACAAAAATTACAGCCATAAACTGTGGTGTCGCACAAGTACAAAGTGCGCGCCACCTACTTTCGCCGCGCGCCGCCATGCATGCACGGCGCGGCATTCTCACGACAGCCACGAGCGCCCTCTGCTGCAACCCCGCTCGTGGCCACCATGGAAAGACATCGTCACTTCGGGCTGAGATAGCAACGAGTTAGGACCTTCGTAATCAGATAGGCACCAGTGAAGACTTTGCTATTGTACAGGCACTAGGCAGGCCTCTAACAACTATGTATCAACATTCTGCAGTACTATGTAAAAGTTAAGTATTGTTACATTCTGTGCAATATATATCGCTTTCTAATTTACTCTAGTGTTTGTAGTTTCTGGCTGCTCCCCTCTGTACCTGCACCAGCGTGTCGGTCTCATTCCACTCGGCCACCGACACCTACGACGAGGCTGGGACACAAAAGTGGCGACGAGGAGTGGTAGAACCTTGGATCAGCCCGCTTGCAGCAGCCAGACAGCAGCAGTCGGAGCACGCAAAAATTGCTCCCGCCCACCCACCCTTATTATAAGATTTTGGGGGAACATTTTCAGTTACGTGTTTGGTGGACTTTTTTGTTGCAGAGCGTCCTCATTTATCTTGCATTTGTGTTTTGTACTAATTTACTTGTATACGCGGCGCCTAATCGGTCAGCATGGCCACTACCCCGAACCCAAACTTAATGGAAATTATTCAGTTACAGACGGCGCAAATAACGCAACTCCTACAGGCTGTGTCCCAGCTCACAGCGCAAGCAGCCAACCAACAACAACAACAGCCGCCGCTTCAGCAGCCCACACCTGCCGCCGTAACGCTTCCTACGTTCCGCCAATACAACGAACGTGAGGAAGAATGGAGCGACTATTTCGCACAGTTTCAAGAACTCGTCGCGGCTCATCAACTTACAGGTCAGACTGTTAAGCATCTTTTATTGTCTGTGGTGGGCCCCAAAACTTTCGTGTTACTGCAAAAACTATTCCCGCACGCATCTCCTCGTGATGTAGACTTTGAACAAATTGTAGATGCACTGAATGCTCATTATGAGAGAAAAGTTCTTGTAGCCGCTGCACGATACCGATTTTTCAGACTTAAAAAATTACCGCAGCAGTCACACCAAGAGTGGATCACCGAGTTGAAGGGCTTAACCCGCCAATGTAAATTTACTTGCTCTTGTGGACTTTCTTATAGTGACGTTATGTTAAGAGATGCGATTACGCAGAACATTCAGGACCCCAGAATTAGGTCAGCAATTCTAAAACAGTCTGACCCCTCCTTAGACAGTGTACTGCAGCTTATAGAAGCGCATGATACTTTTGACTTAGCAGATGTAGAAATGCAAAGCCACAGTGTAAATTCAGTGCGCCGCAACGGACGCTTTCCTAGCCGTAGTTCTCAGTATAGCACTAGTGATTCTTATTTTTCTACCGGCCGTGCTGAACAGACAGTGAACAGTAGCCAGAGTAAAAGTGCGACGCAAAGGTCGCCCCGTAGTGTTAGACACAGTAATTTGAATAACGGGCGCCAACGCTCATTTCAGAAAAATGTACGTAAATCTTGCCCCCAGTGTGTGTCTCGCCACAAGCGTGCTCATTGCCCTAGTCGCAACGCAACCTGTTATCAATGTGGCAAAGCAGGACATGTACAGTCTGTGTGTATGCAAATTAAAAACTCAAAGAACGGTACCGTTAGAAACAGTGCTTCGCTGAGTGCGAGAACAGTTCATTCTGTAAATGTTATACGGGCTGTGGAATTGAACAGTGCTTTCCTTGGTTCTCAATTGCAAGGAAATTCTTCTGCACCTATTGCAAAACTATATAGTGCACCACGTAGCAAGCGCCGACGAGCGCGTAAAACAGTGCAACGGAAAACGGTTCGGGACAAGCAAAATGACTATGAACAGTGCATTCCTGTAGTGACAATAGTGCCTTCTGCAACTGCTCCTTGTAATAGTGCCCAGTACTGTGTAGCTAGTGACAGTAGACATCAAGTAGCTACTCAAAAGTGTAGTGCAGTAGTTAGTACATCTGGAGTAGCTTCGCATTGCGCGGACGCCGATCCGGCGGTAGTGCCATCTAGTGACAGTGTGGTTAATCCGCTGCGTGCCGGGTCTGCGCCGCTTACTTCACTACGCGGCCCGCGCAGACGCAGCAAACAAACCGTAGCAGACGTTGCCCACATTCGCGCACCTGTCGAGCGCCGCAAGCAAAAACTTTTTGTGAATCTTTCCATTGAAAATAAGACTGTGCAATTTCAGCTTGACACTGGTTCCGCTGTTACCTTAATAAATAGAGATACTTATGAACTTCTGGGTTCGCCAAAATTGTCGCCGTCACAGCAAGTGTTAACAGCTTATACAGGTCAAAATATTCCCGTGCTAGGAACGTGTAGCCTGCCCGCCTCTTTTCAAGGTGTAACAAAAACAGTTGCTTTTGTAGTTCTTCAGGCCAAATCGACACAGAACATTTTTGGACTAGATGCTTTTGACTTGTTTGGTTTATCAATTCAAAGAGATGTGCTTCAAATTTCGTCGGTAGTGCCTCAGGATAAAATCAATGCATTGTGTGACAAATATAGTGACTTGTTTTCGCCGGAACTAGGTTGTGCAAAAGACTTCGTGGCACATGTAACTTTAAAAGAATCTGCAGTTCCAAAGTTTCGTAAAGCTAGACCAGTGCCTATCGCCTTGCGTGATACAGTTGCCGCAGAACTTAAACGTTGGCAAGATAGTGGGGTGATTTCTCCTGTTTCTGCGAGTCAGTGGGCCTCGCCTATAGTAATATACCCAAGCCGTCAGGAAAACTTCGTCTCTGTGCGGACTTCAAATCAACAGTGAACAGTCAAACAATTGTAGACACTTATCCCCTGCCCAGACCTGACGAACTAATGGACAAATTAGGACAGTCTCGCTTCTTTTCTAAGATTGATTTAGCTGAGGCATACTTACAGATTCCACTTGATGACGAGTCAAAAAAATTTTTCGTCATTAATACTCACATGGGCCTTTTTCAATTTCAACGCCTACCCTTTGGCAGTTCTTCCGCCCCCGCTATTTTTCAGCGCTTTTTGGAACAGCTGACAGTTTCGGTACCTTGTTGCTCGAACTATTTAGATGACATTGTGGTATCCGGACGTACAGTTGAAGAACATTTAGCAAACCTGGAGTGCCTTTTCAAAGTTTTGACTGCAGCAGGTCTACGTTGTAATAAAGCAAAGTGTTCGTTTTTTCAAACTGAAATAGAGTACCTAGGCCATGTGATTAATGCCCAAGGAATTCATCCCTTACAGTCACATCTTAGAGCAATCAAAGACTTGCCTCCTCCTAAGAATGTGCATGAATTGCAAGCAGTAATGGGAAAGCTTAACTATTATTTCAGATTTATTCCCAATGCCTCTCAGATTGCAGCTCCACTGCATCACTTACGTAGGAAGAATGTTCCTTTTGTATGGTCTAAAGATTGTCAGGTTGCCTTTGACAAACTAAAGTCTGCACTACTCAGTGATGCATGTTTGATTCCCTTTGACCCACAGAAGCCTGTGGTGTTAGCAGTTGACGCCTCGTCGTACGGTGCGGGTGCAGTTCTGTCACATCGTATTGGATGTCATGATCGTCCTATTGCCTTTGCATCCAAGCTACTGACGCCGACGCAACAGAATTACAGTCAGATAGAAAAGGAGGCCTTAGCAATCATTTACGGCGTCACAAAGTTTCATCATTATCTTTATGGCAGAAAATTCTATTTGTTGACAGACCACAAGCCTCTCACGTCGTTGTTCTCACCCACAAAGCCGATTCCGCCACGAACGGCACAAAAGCTTCAGAGATGGTCCTTGATATTGTCTAATTATCAGTATGAGATTTTGTACCGACCTACCACTCAACATGCTAACGCGGACACACTTTCCCGACTTCCGGTTGGCCAGGATGTATCGTTTGATTCTTCGGAAATGGCATGTTGTCAGATAGACTCCAGAGATGCTTCCGCTGTCGCAGACTTTCCTTTGAACTCTCGTCGGGTTGCACAGGAAACAGCTGCGGATGCAGACCTTAGTGTGGTAGCACGTTTTGTTCGCTCAGGGTGGCCTGCCAGAGCCAAAGACATTGATCGGCCTCTGGTTCGACGTTATTTTGCACAACGTCATGCATTATCTTTAAGTCAGGGTGTACTGTTGTTGCATACCGACAACGACCAAGCAAGAGTGATTGTTCCTCGTTCCCTGCAACGAGAAGTGTTACGCCTCCTGCATCAAGGACATTGGGGCATTGTTAGGACAAAGCAACTGGCCAGACGTCATTGTACCTGGGTTGGTATGGACGCTCAGATAGAGAACATGACGTCACAGTGTACAGTTTGTGCGGAGCATCAGGCGGCTCCTCCACAGCGTTTCTCAGACTGGCCACGCCTCAAGGGACCATGGCAACGTTTACATATTGACTTTGCCGGACCTTTCTGGAATACGCGCTGGTTAATTGTTGTAGACGCTTTCAGCAAGTTTCCTTTCGTGATTGCCATGAACTCAACGACAGCTTCTAGTACAATCAGTGCCTTAACATCAGTGTTTTGCATCGAAGGCTTGCCTGAAACTATCGTCAGTGACAATGGACCTCAGTTTGTTAGTGCGGAATTTCAACAGTTTTGTCGTGTGAATGGCATTCAGCATATTACCACTGCACCTTTTCACCCTCAGTCCAATGCTGAAGCAGAACGTTTCGTTCGAACATTCAAGTCTCACATGGAGAAGATGAAAGGTCAGCACTCCAGGCAGCAAGCTCTTCAAATTTTCCTGTCTACGTATCGATTCATGCCACGTGACGGCCCGTCTCCTGCCGAGCTGCTACACGGCCACCGTCACCGCACTCTCCTTCACCTGCTGCAGCCTCCTACGCACCGAGTCGGTTCGTATGGCGCTACGCGTTTTCAGGTTTCTACGCCGGTGCTGTACAGGGTGTTTGCTGGAAACAAGAAGAAATGGTTACCGGGCACCATTCAGCGCGTGCTCGGTCGCCATATGTTTGTTGTACGTTCTTCCACAGGGTCGGAGCTGCGGCGCCACGCAAACCAATTGCGTCTGCATAGGCCGCGCGATCCTGTCTCCGGTTTCTTGATTCCAGACCCAGTTCACCGCCAGGGAGCACAACCACATCGTTCGTCAACGGGTCCAGCGTCCCCGGACTACGAGATCGTCCCAATGGAGATCGACGCGACGCCGCCGCTGTCGCCGCCGCAGATGACAGCGTCACCGAGAGGGACTCCGGGACCGTGCGTGCCGCCGCCGCCTGGGCCACGCACCTCAGAAGAAGATGACCTGCTCCCTCTGGGCGGGGGCGGGCGCCCTTCCCCAGGTTTCGGCGGGTTCCCTGGAGGATCTCAAGGCAGATGCCGGGGCGCGGACGGCGTCTCGATCCCGGCCTCAGCTACGACGCCCGTCCCACCAGTAACGCCCCCGGCCAGGCCCTCCTCCCAGTGCCGTCGCCGTGGCCCTCAGCCCTACGCCACGACGGCGCGGCGGTTTGGGGGGGAGGGGTGTGGTGTCGCACAAGTACAAAGTGCGCGCCACCTACTTTCGCCGCGCGCCGCCATGCATGCACGGCGCGGCGTTCTCACGACAGCCACGAGCGCCCTCTGCTGCAACCCCGCTCGTGGCCACCACGGAAAGACATCGTCACTTCGGACTGAGATAGCAACGAGTTAGGACCTTCGTAATCAGATAGGCACCAGTGAAGACTTTGCTATTGTACAGGCACTAGGCAGGCCTCTAACAACTATGTATCAACATTCTGCAGTACTATGTAAAAGTTAAGTATTGTTACATTCTGTGCAATATATATCGCTTTCTAATTTACTCTAGTGTTTGTAGTTTCTGGCTGCTCCCCTCTGTACCTGCACCAGCGTGTCGGTCTCATTCCACTCGGCCACCGACACCTACGACGAGGCTGGGACACAAAAGCGGCGACGAAGTTGGGACACAAAATAAACTATAACGGTTTTTGATAGGAATTATAGTTTTCTTTTTCTTTTTTAAAAAGGTATTAGCTCTAATATGACTGATTAATATATGAATCATCGTGTGTAAAGGAACACAACACACAAATCGTTCACTTACATTACACATAATTGTTTCTTTTCTCTGTTCCTTATAACATTATGTTCGTTTTATATATATTAACACTGTCTCTTGTTCTTGACCACATGAGTCTGGCTTACATAATATATAGTTTATAATAGTATAGAACAGTTTCACTACAGATATGGATGTAAAAAAATTACTTTTCACTCATATATTGATTTCATCATCGTGTATCTACATGTCAAGTTACTACATACATGAGAATGGAATTAGAAGAATGTTTGACTATAAGGACATTACTTATTGAGTAGTAACCCAAGTGACAGTTATGATGATTTAAACAATGGAAATGATATTGAAAATTAATATAAACAGTAGTGATATACAGCTCAGGGAATCACAGTTAAACAGTTAACTTCATCTTTATTGGACACAGCTACAGATAATCTGTCTGGAGAGGAATCTTGTGTTTATATTATTCTTGGTAAAAATGACATTGTGGACATGTTGTTTGATAGCTAATTACTTGATCAACTTACAGAATCTGAATTTCAACAACAGAGTGACGCAGCTGCCAGTGTACTGATCCAGAAACAAACATGCAGTCAGTCAACGGAAAGTTGGTACAATTATTAAGTGGATCTTCAACCTTGTTCCAGCCAAACCTCATAAAGTAGTGAAAGGCAAACTCAACGAAGGAAAATACTTCAAAAAAGGAAACTGGGAATATCATTTGGGTCAAAACAACTCTAAATATCCTAGAACAGCGAAAGAAGTTCATTGGTTGTAGTGATATTCCCGAGCTTTTACAAGAACTTCATCCTCATTTTTTCAAGTACTTCTAGAGCAATGAACTAATGCAGAAACTTATTGATGGATCTCGCCTTTACAGTATTTCAAGGGCCCAAGTAAACCACTGGATGTATCAGAAGATGATCAGGTGTTCCTGCAGTTCCGAAACGAGGGAGACCTCCTTCTGGAGTACAGAATAATTATGCTGAAAATAATTCCTCCACTAGATGTCTAATTTGACAGCATTAAACATTTCCCAACGTGGAATCCTACAAGAGTACGATGCAATTTTCCGACATGTGCAAAGCAAAACTTCGTGGTGTGTGCAATAAATATGACGTTGCACTTTGCTTTAATAAGACACAAATTTTTTCTACAGATGTGCACCATGTAAACTGCAAGGAAAAATGTACTGTCAGTGGTGCTGAATACTGATGTTAATATGAGTTCAAAATTAAGGTTTTAAAATGGAATGCTTGTGTTCTAAACTCATTGTATTTCTGCATATAACGAAATATGATTGACTTTTACTATCTATATCATGTGTTTTTTCCAAGGTAATGAGTGCAAAACTTCTATGACACTAAATACTATTAATGATTCATATATGTATCAGATGTCCCGATACACAATGATTCATTTATGAATCAAACCAATAAAACCTCTAGAAAAATTATAAAAATGAAGAATAGAATTTTTAAAATATTTTTTCCATTACTTAGTTTGTATGTCCCTATCTGTAGGATTTTTATTTTAAGGAAGAAAAAATCATGCAGTAGAGCATTAAACGGATTACAATATGGGATGTTAGAGACAAGGCCGTTGGCTGTTAAAGATGGAATGTGTCCGCCAGGTCAGTAGGATGTCACACCACGTCAGGTCTCAATGCGTGCACTTCAGCAGTTCGGAACAGGCTTACGATCCTCCCCAGTGGGAAGTTTGTCCACAGTAGTGGCAGCTAACCCTTCAGATCCCTTGAGTTGTTAGTGGGACGGTAGCTGCTTCCAATATCACCCCGTACGTGCTCAGTGATGAAGATGTCCATGGATCTTGCTATCTACGGGAGGACTTCAACATGCTTTGGGCAGTCCATACTCCGCGTGCTGTGTGTGGGCGTCCATTATACTGTTGCAACGCTGTTCAAATGTTTGTAAAGTTATGAGACCTAACTACTGTAACTAACTTATCCTAAGAACAACACAAACTCCCATGCCCGAGGGAGGACTCGAATCTCCGACGTCGAACGGCCGCGCGCACTATAGTAAAGCACCTCAGTCCGCACGGCTATTCCGCCGCGGCTGCAACACTGTCTCAGGGTGCTGTGTCATTAGTGGTAGATCGTCGGCAAAGAATATCTGTGTCGTGTTGCTGTATCGTCAATGTCTGGTTAAGTATATGTTGTGGCTCCCCACACAACGATGCCAGGGGTTACGACTATGTGTGTCTGCAGAATATGGGCAGGAGTTCCTCTCTGCTCTTGAAACAACCAATAGCGGCTGGTGCTTCATACGACTGGGGGTTCACTTCTTACAGTGCCGGATCTACAATAATTTCCGAATCGAGGCCTAAGCTTGATGGAGCCCCCTCCCCCCTTTCACCGCTCGGGATGACTATGTTTCGGCGCCCTGTCCCCCCCCCCCCCCCCAACCAAGCCCTTAATGCTGAGAAATTTGTTTCGAACACTGAACGTTGTTCATTTTTCGTTGATAAGAAAACACCAAGAACATGAACACATGAACAAAAAATGTTCAAATGTTTGTTAAGCTTATGGGACTTAATTACGGGGTCATCAGCCCCTAAACTTACAAACTACTTATGAACTACCTTATACTAAAGACGGCACAAATATCCATGCCCGAGGGGGGATTCGAACTCCCGACCGTAGTGGCTGTGAAGAGCGTGACTGAAGCGCCTCAGTCTCCTCGGCCACCGCGGCCGGCGAACACATGAACGCTTAAGACACATTAAGTGCCGCGGTGGAGTACCCGAGCGGTCTAAGGCGCCTCGCTGCGGAGCGCGTGGTTGCTCGCCGTCGGAGGTTGGAGTCTTCCCTGGGGCATGGGTGTGTGTGTTTGTCCGTAGGTTAGTTTACCTTAGTTTAAGTAGTTTGTAAGCTACGGACTGATGACCATGCAGTTTGGTCCGATAGATTTACTAACATTTGAACATTTAACGCATTAAGTAAGTGATTACACTGTTAAGTGACTGTAACAAAATGAATCTGTTACGATGAATAGACAAGCTACCTTCGGGTCACGTGAGACTGTAAGTAGCACCCTCTCCTAACCTTAGGCATGCGCAAAGGCTGCTCTCCCCCACCTCTTTCCAAACAGTTAAATATTTGTATAAATACCATTTACCATCAAAATAGCAACACATTCGCAAAAACGTCTAAACATATGTGGCAGTATATGTTAAAAAGAAAATTGGGTAAATGCTCGCTGTTAGGCTCGAAACCACTGCTTTTAACACCACAACACCGCGATGGCGCTTACCACACGGCTATTCTTTTTAGGTGGAATGTAGTGACTGTACTCTTATTCATATCAGACTTTTACAGTTGATGCTTCTTTAGTTGATAGGTATAAGTTATTTTACCAAATATTACGTGTTTTTGACAATCTTTAACTCGCAAAAAAAAGTGAAGAGCGGATGTTGCCTTCATGGATGATTTGCCCATGTGCGAGGCGAGGTGCGCAGTAGTTCCATTCTCTTTGCTTCGGGACCATTCATGCGTAACCGTCAGAGCTCGAGTAGTCAGTAGATGGTGTGTCTGCCGGCTCCAACGTCAATGTGTCAATGTTAAAAGCGGCGTTTCCCCCGCTCCTCCCTGCCGCAGAAGCGCCCACATGCTGCCTCCAGGGGGTTCAGAAAAGAGTTTGAACCTCAGCCGTGCATGCACATTGCAGCGCTGTTGCCACTGCTGCGTAAAATAAGCAGCTGCGCTACGCCTCGTATACGTGTTGTCACCGCGAAGTAAAACGTTTCTCATGCGATAAAAGTACTTTGAATGTGCATATCAAATTATCCGATACAAGAACGAAACGAAGCAGTATAGTTTAAAAATACTTTGTATTTAATTTTTTGATTTACTTTCTTTTTCATGACGTGCTTTTTTCCGGGGGTTCACTGAACCAGTGAATACATAGGACGCGCCGCCACTGGACACAACCAAAGCTGAACATGAGTGTCTTAGTGGTTGCTGAAAAGTGGAGGTTGCGGAGAAGTTGAACTCGTCACTGAACACGATGCAACGATATTTGTCTTAAATTCATAACTCCTGGGCACTGCCCCAATCCCAACGTCGTTGTTGGTATTCAGTTGTCAATGGAAACCGTCGTATGGTGCGATAGGACTCCAATCCTCAGATACGGCACACTGTGCGGAAAATCGCAGGATGTTGGAGGATCTCCGGTTCATTCCTCCGGATGGCGGGTGGCGAAGGGATCACGAATTGCTTGACGCATCTTAATACTGTACTCCCTCAGATTGGTGATACTTGGTCCTCCAGAAGCTGCACCACATGACTGGATGCCCTCATGCAGCCACTGATTCAAGCATCGAGCCACTGTAATATCTGAACTGTCCTTATGTCTGGCAATTTGACGTTATGACCACCTGGCTTAAAGTATGCCAACAGTACGTATCAAATGCCTTCATTTGATGGACATGCTTTCTAACATGTCTGTGAGGCATCGCAGTTGCTTCGTACTGCACGTAAACGTCTTTTCCTTCTGTATAAATCATGGCAGTTTATTGTTATCAAGCCGCGGCGGAGTGGCCAAGCACATTGAGGCGCTATGCTCCGATACGCGAGGCCGTTCTCCGTCGGGGGTTCAAATTCCCCTCGGGGATGGATGTTAGTGTCGTCCTTAGTATAAGGTAGTTCATAAATAGGTTGTAAGTTTATGGGCTGATGATCCCGCAGCTAAGTCTCCCTTAAACTTTACAAACATTTGAACATTTCTTTTACTGGTATCAATTACGCAAAAACGTGGCGCTGACATCAAAGATACATTCTTGCGGGCTTTCTGCATGTTAAAGAACAGTGTAAAACTAATAGTTTGCTCACGTATCAATGGTATGCATGTACACTAAAATGTAACAGTATTGGACGGTTCCTTCTGGATGCATCATTTTTTATTAGCCAGCGTGGTAGGTTATCTGGTTACAGTATGTCTTATTCGGCACTGGAAATCAAGCTTCTAGTATGATCCACAACGAGGTTATTGGGAGGGATCCAAAGTACCGTGATTTGCTTTCAAAGAAAGATGGGATGGTAGTGCGCTCGATTTATGTGTTAGCGAGAATGAGCTTCTGAAAGACACGAAATGCCATGAATCCATTTCATAAAACTTTGTCAGCACCAGACACATATTGAATGGAGTCTCATAAAGGGTCTCCATTTATCCGAGTGGTTGAATCGTTCAGCAGCCATATTTGAGGTTCTGTATATTCCGATGTGACAGTGGCCCGATCTTGCTCCATGAGGAAATAAGGGCAGGCGTATTTATCGTCAAGGTAGAGGCCGACATCATCTTACCCCCAATGGATCGATCACCATTCACTACACCACGCGCACTGTAATCCATTTACATCTGCACTCACTTTTCAAGAACATGTAATTGGCTCTTAGCAACGCTATTCGTCGTTAAAGAAGGCAACACAGGTGGTTGTTTCTCAAGTGATGTGGTGACGAGGAAGTATGGTCATCAAATGAAACGTGTGGCAATATGTTCAGCGATGTGTTTCAGTTCTACACAACCATGCCTGACAAAGGTCGAATAATATAACTGTGACTTGTGGAGGCGTCCAATTTTTCTAATAATGTTTTGAGAGGACCAGCGGCGTTCCTCCCACCGTTATGGTTTGTAGATTTCAGGCTATGGCAGGTAATGATTAAGGGAACGCTTCCGTTTCATCTGTGCGTCGGTAACATTTTACATATTCATGTGTTACCTATCATGCCACAGTATCGTGGTGGCATTTTACCATGTCCTCCTCCGCGGATTAGAAGAGTCTCTATAAATTTCAGCGTGATTTCAAATTACCGATAATGGGCAGCAAGATCCTCAAATTTATTCTTGATGTGTCATGTAAAGGACAATTTTTTCCCTTTGCCAGCATGCGGGATTTGAAGGACCATTTACAACAGATATAAACCAATTCGAAATGTTGAAGCATTTCACCGTTTCGGCCGTTGAAATAAATTTAACGGCGAAATTAAAAATTTTTGACGGACCGGGATTCGAATCTCGCTTTCCGTTTAGGGCCAGCGGTAGCCTTAACCAATTAGGCTATCCGGGCATGCTTCCCTTCCAACCTAAATTATCAACTTTTAGCACACTAAAATGGTAATATCCCCTGCAGGCTAAACTGGATTCCCGCAAGTGACTGAGCGTATTAATGCGTCCACATTATAATAGTCAATTGCCTGTTGTGGGCATATTTACAATTATTGACATGGTGTCTGTTTTTTTTTTTTCGGACATGTTCGAAAGAACAGACACCATTAGTGGACAGAAACGGCCGTAATTTTTTTAATTATAAAATAAAATGTTTGTAGAGCTTATGGGACTTAACTACGGAGCCATCAGTCCCTAACTTACAAACTATTTATGAACTAGCTTATACTAAAGACGGCACAAACATCCATGCCCGAGGGGGGGATTAGAACCCCCGACCGCAGCGGCCGTGCAGACCGTGACTGGCACGCCGCAGACCGCTCGGCCACTGCGGGCGGCTTCGAATTATAAGTACTGAAACATTTCGACCGTCCGGTGAATTTATTTCATCGCCCCGAAACGGTCGAAATGTTTCAATATTTCGAATTAGCAAAATTACGGCCGTTATTGTTAACCAATGGTGTCGTTTCTTTCAGACATATACGAAAACAACACGCACTATATCAATAAACAATGGCATTTTTGGATTCTTGCCGAGCGACATGGCGCAGTGGTAACACGTTGGACTCGAATTCGGGAGGTCGGTGGTTCAAATCCACTTCTGGCCATCCAGATTTAGGTTTTCCGTGATTTGCCTAAATCCCTCCAGGAAAATTCCGCGATGGTTCCTTTGGAAGTGTACCACTGATTTCCTTCGCTACCATTACCCCAAAATGAGAGCGTGCGCTCCGTCACTAGCTACTGAATGTACGTTATACGCTGAGCCTCTTTTGTTTCCATGAGATCCTTCCCCATCAAATAAGTGCTTGCATCAATAACACAGGTGCAATGCCATAAAAGTAACTCAGCTAAAACTGATAAGCCCTTTATAAAATTTCAGCCGGTATTGTAATTGCTGAAATGACATATATTATCTCACACAATGAAGTTTAATTTGGTGTCTCCTCTACATCTAGGTAATTTACTAGTTTTGTCATACACGTATTCACAGTGGTTTATTATTGCACGAGTTGTAACTGACTATGTGTTTGACATTCACGTCATACGACATTGTGAAAATTATAACCTAAAATTCCCGTATGTAATAGTAACCTGAAGCTATAAACTATATTCCAAAACAGATGTTCGGAAATGGTTGCCTTATATATGGGATATATTTCAACAAAAACACATCTGTTTGTTACAAAAACGTGGAAACTAAGCTGGGCAAAATAGTAGCTACCAATCTTTTGACACACTTTAAAGATTCGTCTATTTAATCCACTTAGAAGTTACAACGCAACGCATTAATCATCCACTGGGCGCGCAGCTGAAATGCCAGATTTCCGTACTATCTGGCTCGCTGATGGTCCGCGACCTGCATTCCTGATTTACGTCTTCGGTGGATGACCTCAATCACTCTATGCAAATCTCGGCCCGCTGCGCCTAGGGACAACTCTGGCGGTTGTCCTCAGGAATATCTGAAGCGACATTAAGCCTTACGCAATGACTTCGTTATCTCACTGCACTAAATTTCAAGATGAATCACCGGCGCATATCACGAAGTAGGATGCCTGACTGCGACAGCGGGTATCGATTTCATAACTTATGAATCACAAACGTGGTCCGTTTGTAGACATTGCGAATGATATGAAATTTCAACTTCCTCTTCGTGGAAAGAGAAGAAACGTTTTACTCTGTTAACATAGTTTTGTAATGGTTCATAACGATTACTCACTTTCCAGACATCTGTAATCGTTACTTGTGAGATGAGCTACAGCTAAATATAGGACCGACGGTAAAGATATTAGTTCTGGATAATTATTCAAGGTAATACGCTGATTCTCAACTGCCATGATTTAGAAAAAAGGCTTAGAAAATAGATTTCATTCATGTGATATTCTTTATGACTGTATAATCTAGAATTTCCGACTTCGTCTTATAAATAGCTCCCACTGCCAAGCATCTGGATGCGAACTGCTCCTTTTTCATTGACTTCGAAGCCAAACATAACGCTTACTTTTCAAGGATAATTATAAATTAGAAGTTTCAGGCAAATTTGTGTAAATAAAAACTATATTAGATGAGCTGATTTTCATAGTATTTATCGCTATCATATTACAAAATGTTGTACATGGTTTCATCGCATCTGTGTACACCACAAGTGGCATATCATTTATATTAATATATGCACTATTCGAACTCTTGTCAAGTAGCTACAAGAAAGCTCAGCTACATATTAACGAACGTACGCATTGATGAATTCACAATTCACTGCTCGTATTAATTAAGAATCATTCTGATATTATATTGGTGTTATAGAGAGTGCACAATGGATTTCCAAACGTGGATAATTTTTGAGGAATTTATGACTGTGATGACGGGAAAGTTTTGAACTAAGCATATCCTGGCCATGGCTTATAAAGGCAGGCGGTTATCCTGGCCATGGTTTATAAAGGCATGTAAACCGCCGGAAATGCCGTCTGTCGTGAGTTTCCGTGATATGCAGATTTTTTTTTATTCGATTTTATCAATACCTTGTAGGGGGAGAGGAGCAGGGAAAGGAGGGTTAACGTTAATATTGGCTGCTATGGGGCAATGAAATCGTTCATAGGCAAGTCGCAGGCTACAGTTGTAATGTCGATATTGCTCAAGTCCTCTATGCAAGCAATTCGGGTACCCGCATGATATCGAAAGATACTTCCGGATCAATGGTGAAGAGGAGACCTGATGCCATCTTTGCGTGAGCATACATTTATCTACAGTTACCACTGTTACCCTGTTCATTCGAACATGTCCGAGAAACAGACCTCACACTAAACTCACACCACGGCTAGAAACCTGCTGTAAGAACAGATACATGAGTAGCCTATTATCGAAGACGGACATCTGTCGTTTGCAAGAAACTGAGATAAACGTCATTTTTTTTATTGCGAAACGTAGAGCGAATATATTTACAAGCTGATTTGAGCATCATCAACTTTAATACTCGAGGATATATACCTCGAAGTTGCTAATATCAATTTGATTACGCAAGCACCTTCAAAGTGTGTTTGAAAATAAAGATGTCCGTCTTTGAAACCAAAACGTGTGGGTGTCCGCTTTTGATGTGAACACGCTTTCAGATGTCCGTTTCTTATACACAGAGATTCACTTACTGCTGACGAGAATCTTTTACAGGTGTATAGTCTGGGAAATTATAGGAATATTGACATACAGTGGAAAATATTAAATTTTGGACTTTATTACATATTGGAAAAATGAAGAACTACAATAATAATAATTTTTTTTTAATTTTATATACAAAATAAAATGTTACGTTTACAGTAATTTGAGTAGTAATAAAACGTTTTGAGGTTACTATATTGTGTGGAAATTTCCCAAGTAACTATAAAATTTTTCCGAAAACATCCTTACGTTATTTCTGACATCGAACTTCTTTCCAACAAGTGATAATTTCCTACAACACACCTTACAATAGAACAGTGAAGTTTACAAGCTAGTCTTACCATTACCGGAGAAGTATGCTGCCGGCTGCGGTGGCCGAGGGGACTGAGGCGCTCCAGTCACGGTCTGCACGTGCACTACGGTCGGGGGTCGATCCCCCCTCGGGCATGGATATTTGTGTCGTCCTTAGTATAAGCTAGTTCATAAGTAGTTTGTAAGTTTAGGGACTGATGACCCCGGCCGGCCGCGGTGGGCGAGGGGACTGAGGCGCTTCAGTCACGGTCTGCACGGCCACTACGGTCGGGGGTTCGAATCCCCCCTCGGGCATGGATATTTGTGCCGTCCTTAGTTGTAGGTAGTTCATAAGTAGTTTGTAAGTTTAGGGACTGATGACCCCGTAGTTAAATCCCTTAATCTTAACAAACATTTGAACACATTTTATGACCCCGAAGTCCCATAAGTTATACAAACATTAAACATTAGAAGTGTGCTCCGCAATGCACTTATCACAAAATACTTCCTTATCTCACGTTTTCTACCTATAAACTACATTATTGCCAAATTTCACCTTCATAGGTGAAGTAGTTTTAGAGATTTCGTGTTTAGTCAGTGAGTGAGTGGTGACTGTCCTTTCGCTTTTATATAGACAGGGATCATGAAAACAGATTGCTTAACTTTCGACAAAAATAAATAGTAACCTGCAAATCTGTAATGCAAACTTTATTTTATACAAGGTCATGCCTGATGCGACAGTTTTACGGCATCTACAGTGAAACTGTTGTGAGCGGTAGTCTTCTTTTCGTTTCATCATTTTCTGGGGGTGAGGAGGAAGTAAGTTACAAAACGCTCCACAAACGTCCGAAATTAAGATTGTTGCAGGTCCATAACTACTCCCATTTTCCAATAATTGACGTATAAATCTGGGTGGCCACTCATTATTTATGCCGTCGTATCTCCTGAGGAATGTGTCGTGCTCTTTTGTTTTTGGGGCAGAAACCTTCGTGGGCGTACGGTGAAAAGTTCATCAAAGTTGCATTGCAATCGAATGAGTGGTTTATGAACGCATAAAGGACATACAGACAAACATATATATATATATAGACTAGCTGGAAACCCGGCGTTGGCCGGGTATTTATTTATCCTACACTGTCGTAGTCCACATCCCCTTCTCTCCTCTCTCTGTACCCACCTCTTTCTCTCCCATCTCTCTGTTCGTTTCCTTCTTTCCCTCTTTCGGCAATGTTTTCTGCAAGGTACCCTCTGTCATGTACCATACAAACATTTATGTACCCAGTGATCTTCCTCATGGTTTAAAGGTCATGTGTGCAAAAATCCATAAAGAATGAAGCAAAACTATGCATTTTGTAAAATTCCGTAAGTTAAGTACCCTCCTCCATGCACCGAACGAAATTTTATACAGACAGTGATATTCCTCTTGTTTTTAAGGTAGAGTGTGCAAAATTTCATCAATATCGGAACGAAACTATAGATTTCTATGTAATAGAAACGCAGAGTTACATTGACAAACGCATTTTGTTGTACTCAAATATTACAGTTTTATTTTATGCAACCCTTGTTCTGAGAATGATGAAGAAAAGGATCTGTGAAATCGGTCGAGCCGTTATCAAGTTATGGCACGACTATGGTATTTACGGATCAATTTTTATGTTGCTAAGTACCCTCCCCCTACTTAAGGTAGACGGTTAGCTTCCTCTTGTTTTGAAGGTCAAGCATGCAAAATTTCGTGAAAATCTGAATGAAACTGTAGATTTCGTGAGTTTGTAGGAGAAGTATGCCCCGCAATGCACCTATCACAAAATACATTCTTAGCTGACGTTTTCTACCTATAAAGTACATTCCTACCAAATTTCTGCTGCATAGGTGAAGTAGTTTTCGAGATTTTATGTTTAGTCAGTCAGTGAGTGAGTGTCCTTTAGCTTTTATATAGGTAGAGATTAAGAAAACAGATTGCTTAATTTTGGATGCAAGAGAATTAAGGGAGACTTGCACACAAAAATAAATAGTAACACGCAAATCTGTAATGCTAACTTTATTTGATACAAGGTCATCCCTGATGCGACAGTTTTACTGCATCTACAAAGAAACTTGTGACCGGTAGACTTCTTTTAGTTTCATCATTTTGTGTGTGGGGGGGGAGGGGGGGGGGTAGGGGGTCAGTTACAGAACGCTTCATAAACGTCCGAAATTACATGCAAACTTTGTTGCAGGTCCCTAACTACTCCCATTTTGCAATAATTGACGCATACTTCTGGGTAGTCTAACGCCATGGCCTCTCATTATTTATGATGTCATATCTCCTGGGCTATGTGTCGTGCTCTTTTGTTTTTGGGTGAGGATCATTCGTGGGCGTACGGTGAATAGTTCACCAACGTTTCATTGCACTCGACTGAATGGTTTATGTGCACATAGAGGACATACAAACAGATGGTCCAAATTTTTTAAGTTTATGGGACCTAACTGTAGTGGTCATAGGTGCCTAATTACTTAAATTAACTTACCCTAAGAACAACACACATACCCATGCCCAAGGATGGACTCGAACCTCGGACGACGAACGGCCGCACTCGCCGCAGCAAGTGTTCTTAGTGCGCACGGCTATTCCGCGTGTTCTTCATTTATTTATATCACACATTATTTTTGAGGCTGATAAATAGTCCCCAGGTGTCCAGATGTTTATATCTTTCCAGTTTAATATTGTCAATATGTTATCACTTGGACAGATCGTGTGGAAAGCTCTTTTCGGCTATTGAACACTTTATGACTCGTCCTGTAAGGTAGAGGAGATGCACAAGTAGCTGAAGCGATTCTTTTGCACCATTGATACAACCTGCACGACGAACCGCTGTTTTATTGGGACCTTTGTCGTTGGCAAGGGTTAGTTCAAATGTTGAAATGTTTTTAAAGCTTATGGGACTTAACTGCGGGGTCATCAGTCCCTAAACTTCCAAACTAGTTGCAAACTAGCTTAAGACGGCACAAACATCTATGACCAAGCGGGGATTCCAACCCCCGACGGGAACGGCCTCGCGCATCGTAGCATAGCGCCTCAATGCGCTTTCCGATTGCATTACGGAATTTAACAGAACATCCTAGGTACACAGTAAATTACGATTGTTGATATGATATCTATGATATCTGTTCCGATAATGTTACATGATTTATTTCTAAGTTATTACTTTGGTTTGTTTGAGACCACTTCCGGTAGTTCGCACAATATTTTCTTTGTTATCTGCCGTTCCCAACTTCAGTTTCAAACGTCAAAATACAATCGATTTTATTAATTAATCGTTTATTTTTTAACACACTTTATACGTCAGCTACATCACGGCCGATAGTGGGATTCATTTAAGTCGTAATGAAACATTACACGTTGACTGCCATTTGACGCGCTACCCATCTCTGCAATGTTTCTTTCTTTGCCCTTACTTGCCGTGATGTTCGCTTCTTAGAATCCTGATGTTTACAAGTCCTTCTTCGTACTCCTATAAGCTTTTCCACAGAAAGATGGCATACGGTTCAGACAGCGCTATATTTTGTAATGTGTCAGTAGTAACAATGTCGTGTTTAACTTTTGCGACTCTCAGACAGCCTTCAGAAGCCTTCCACTGTTTGTAAACAGTTTCTATGTTGTGATTCCAGAAAAAAAATATCAGGGAAAACTCTCTTTGTTATTACAGTTGAATGGAACAGGAAGTTCTGTGTTTATCTTCTGTTGCCACAATTCAGTCTGTTATGAAATTCTTTTTTCCTCTTTTATGCGTTGTATCTAATGAAACGTAATCATCCACGTAACAATAGAAAACAAAGAAATCAATTTTTCTCTGTTTTTTTTTAATTGAAAGACATATTCACAAACCCATTTATGTATACCAGCGAGAATACGAAATAATTAAGAAACTAAAGGAAGATCCGCATAGAAGCCGTTTTCACTTACAAGATGAAAAGCGTTCTGGGGGCTTAACTGCGGTCTCGACGAGGGTCGCCTGGAAACTGACGGTAATAACTCTTTTCAAAACAAAAATAGTAGATTGTCGCTATTCACACGACAGAAGAATACACTAAGGAGACTCTAACCGCGACTCAGAATTCAAATATGGGTTGTCGAAAATCTATACTCCTGTCACTCACTCACCGATCATCTAAATTGTAAGATACTTGTAGCAGGCATAGAAACGTCAAATTTCGTAATTAGATAGTGTTTAGCCTTTAATGGAAAGAATCATTAAAACTTCCGCAAATATAAGTCCCATTTTCGAACGCATTTTCGCTTGAAGAAACAGACCTGGTAATTTGGGACTGTATTCAACGTGTTTCTTTTTGCGTCCTGGGAAGTCGCTGGACTCCCATCGGAGAAGTCGCACGTTCTGTTCTCGATTGACTAAGGAACATTTTAAACTTTTCATTTAACCCAACCGTCACCTTTCTACGACTCGAGGAGTCGTCAGAAATAACATGTTCGAATCCCGTCTCAAACTGTAGGTGAAATCTGTACACTGATGAATTCTACCGTATTCACATGAAGTTAACTGTACATAATACTTCGGAGATTGAACAGTTTGGCGGATTACATTTAACGAATGTCAAATTCAATAGTATCACAGCTCGATAGTCTTCAATCACTGAATATAATCCACTTACACGCATTCACCGTCCAGTTTTAAAAATTGTTACATTCAAGCATCAAAGAAGGGCTTTGTTTTAATAAAGCCTACAAAATCTAAGGCATATTATGTTTAATAATGAATTTCTCAAGTCCATTTTTGTCACTCTATCGGACTCAACTGCTGGGTTATAGTCCGTAGCATACGAACTACTTAAACTAACCTAAGGACAACACAAACACATATGCCCTAGGGAGCACTCGAACCCCCGACGGCGAAAGGCCGCGCGCACCTCAGCACGGCGCCCCAATGCGCAAGGCCAATCCGCCGCGGCTCAAGTCTATTATCTAAATGAACATGTTGTTGTTGTTGTTGTTGTTGTTGTTGTTGTGGTCTTCAGTCCGCAGACTGGTTTGATGCAGCTGCCCACGCTGCCCTGTCCTGTGCAAGTCTCTTCATCTGAGAATACGTTCGGCAAACTACATCTTTTTGAATCTGCTTACTATATTCGTCCCTCGGTCTCCCTCTACAATTTTTACTCCAAACGCTTCCTTCTAATGCAGAGTTGACAATTCCTTGATGTCTCAGAATGTGTCCAACCAATCTATCACTTCTCTTAGTCAGGATATGCCAGAAACTCCTTTTCTCCCCGATTCGGTTAAGCACCTCCTCATTAGTTACGTGATCTATACATCTAATTTTCATCATTCGTCTGTAGCACCACATTTCAAAAGCTTCCATCATCTTTTTATCTGAAGTCCTTATCGTCCACGTTTCACCCCCATATAATGCTACATTCCAGACAAATGCTTTCAGAAAGGACTTCCTAACGTTTAAATTAATATAGGATGTTAACATGTTTCTCTTCTTTAGAAACGCTTTTCTCCCCATAGCCGTATCTTCTTTACTTCGGCCATCAGAAGTTATCTTGCTACCCAAATAACAAAATTCATCTACTACTTTTATTGTCTCATTACCTAATCTAATTCCTGCAGCATCTCGTGATTTTCTGACATTCCATTCCATTACCTTAGTTTTACTCTTGTTAATGTTCATCTTATATGTTCCTTTCAAGACACTGTCCATCCCACTCAATTGCTCTTCCAGATCTTTTGCGGTCTCTGACAGCATTACTATGTCATCGGCAAACCGCAATGTTTTTATTTCTTCTGCCTGCACTTTAATGCCCTCTCCAAATTTTTCCTTCCATTCCTTCACTGCCTGCTCAATGTACAGATTGAACAACATTGGGGAAAGGCTGCGACCCTGTCTTACTCCCTTCCCAACCTCTGCGTCCCTTTCTTGCCCTTCGACACTAATAACCGCTGTCTGGTTTTTGTATAGGTTGAAAAATAACACTCATCCACACAATCTCTCCGGCAAACTCATCCACACACATCAACCATCAATAATAATGTATAATCACATAAGAAAAGAGCACAGTACACGTTCGATATTTCTTGCTGACTGCGACCAGCGTGAAATATTAAAACTCGGCGTATCGAAAATTACGTGGAAAAATAATTGGGCAAAAGGAATAATTCGATGTTGAAAAGATTGAAGGTGTCTATGTAGAACTTTGTTATCTGGGGGCACGGCAGTGTCCCCGTAAAGGCGAGCGCACAGCCGTCGCATTCTTTTCTTGAATTCTGTCACGACAGTTCCTTAACCCGCCCCACTGCATCTTCGTTGTGGATAGAACTACAAACCCACACTTTCGCTGACAATGAGAATCTACTGTAACATTCTCTTTTCCCAAATTATACTATTATATACGTTACAGTTAACGAAACATTTACAGTCAAAAATCGTGAATTCTGTCACTTTCCGATTATAAAAATTCTAAAGTTCTTCTGGAATACAAAGACATTAAAGTGTTGTATTTATTTCGTGTTGCGTCTCTAATGGCAGGAAAAATTCAAACATCCCTAAATATCAATGCCGTTTTCGCAAGTTCATAATACTTGGCCTAATAGTAACAGCTAACTTTCTTTATATTGTTGTGTTATGATGGTAATAGTGTTGCGGAAAAGCGCTGGATCGCCTGCGAGAGGTCATAAGCTCCATTCATTCTGGGGTAAAGTATCTTTCTTTGCTGTTTCCATTTTATCCTAGCCTTCACTTCTGTACGATGTGAGGAGTCGTCAGAAGTGTTATGTGTCACCTTAATTAGAGAATAAAGAATCATGCACATATATGGCTATTTGTTTTCGAACAGTTGGTGATTTCCAAGTGTATGGCTACTTTACACGACATGCAATAGTAAATAATAAAAACCGACCTAGAAGCAAGCCATTATAAAAAAGGATGGAAGGAATATTAGGGTTTAACGTCCCGACAGCAGCGAGATCATTGTAGACGGAGCTCACGCTCGGATGTTAAGGTACGGTTGGGGAGGGAAATCAGCAGTTGCCTGAAGTAATTTAAGGAAATCAAGAAAAATCTAAATCTGGATTGCCGGAGATGGATTTAAACCACACTCCTTCGGAATTCGTGTCCAGTGTATTACCACTACACCACTTTGCTCGGTCCAAACCACTGTAGTTCGTTTCTCAGATGTGCAACGTCCCTGAACCAAGTACATTGACAGAGATGAACGATTCTGTATCTGAGAAGTGATTAGCGGGTTTTGAATAGGTTGATATAGCTTAAATTGCTGTAAATGGAATCAGCACCAATGACAAAAGTACCTAGTTATTTCATACATATTTATCATTATTTTGAAGGATGTGGTTCATGTTTGTGGACTGGAACCTAGGAGAACAGCGTAAAATTGACTCTAATGAAACAAGTACCGCAGACAGGGCCTATCTTCTGGTTGTTAACATTTTTCACTTGTAAGCTAGCGGTATAGTTCAAATTTGGCGGTGTTGCTGTGCGCCAGTTACAGTAACCGACAGTCGGCATTGCATTTTTTACGTCAGTGTTACGTTACGCTGGCAACACGTTGGCCCAAACTTGGGTTAGAAGATGGCTATCCAAAAATTTTGGACAAAGATTATATGTGAAAAAAATTTCTATTGTAAAATCATGCTACAGACCAATAGAGAAAAAATATCTCTGTAGGGAGCATTCAGATGAGAAGAACTGATTTTATGTTCTCCACATTAAGCTGGAATTGTCACGTAATCTCGAGGCAAATGAAGTGTAAGCACGGTTTTTCTTGACCATTCTATGATTTGTGTTTGTCGAATAACTTTCTGTAGCTTTTAAACGTTCACCCTCGTTGGAAACTGTAGCTACATACCAAATAAACAATAAGTAATCGGTGTGAATATATTGTACAGCTGTATGCGGCGTTGTGCATGCTGAAGGTTGATACTTTTAACAAAAAATCGCACTGACGTGTTTTATGGCCTACTTTAGATTTGTAGTTTTATAATTTTTTTGCAAACATTTCGAACAAAAATGGATGGAACGCAGCATACTGCATTTGAAATTCGTAAATCAGTTCAGTGACATCCCACGCCCGAAAATCTCTTTTGTGTACACCATTTTGATTTCTCTACTTGATGATTTCGTTATTATAACTCAAGCGTTGTCGTTTCAAAGCAATGGCGCACTGAAAATTAACAAAAACACGTCGTTCTTAGGACAATGAATTGTAACCTAATGTTTGTTAGCTAACACCTGCCATCGATGGTACGATAATTACGGATTACTCTCACAGCTCTTCGCCATAGCGTAATTGGCGAGGAATTAGTTGTGATGTACAAACATGTTAGACGGCGGTTAGAAACTAGCTAGTGCGCGTTGGCTCAGCGCGCATGGTCAGAGTGTTGCCGGCAGGGTAGCTCAACGCCCTCTGTAACGAGAAAACAGTGATCGACGTGGCGATCAAAATAGAACAAAACAAACCCACGTCCACAAAGTACCAATCTAACCGAAGAACCAATGAAAATAGAGAAAATGAAAGAGGGTTCAACCAACACCGTCTGAAGAGAAGGCTTGTGCGCTCCTGTGCCACGTCACGCAGAGTAGGTCGCGATCGCGTAGCTTACTGGCTGGCCGATGTGAAGCAGTGGGCTGTGCCCCATCAGCCAGCCAGTGAGCTACGTGATTCCGATCTATTCTGCATAACGTGGCGTGGCACGGCAGTGCACAGGCCTTTTCTTCAGACGGTGTTGGTTCAACACCATCTGTAATTAAAATAATAATAATAATAAAAATAAAACCAGACTAAAATTCTTAACGAACATAAACAAACGACCGCAAAGCATCACTCTCCCTGAAGAATATATATACCACTGACAATTTTTTCCCTCTTGCTTCCTAAAAGGTTTTCGCACACTCTTGTTAACTGAACACGAATATTCTACAATATTCCAAGTTCTTCAAAGGTAACAGCGCTTTCTATGAAAAGTACATTTGTTTTGTTTCGGGAACATGCCACGAAATACAAACCAACGAATTGCGCCGCGGCGGAGTGGCCGAGCGCATTGCGATGCTATGCTCCGAAGCGCGAGGCCGTTCGCCGTCGGGGGTTCCAATCTACCCTCGGGCATGGATGTTTGTCCTGTCTTTAGTATAAGTTAGTTTCAAAGTAGTTTGTAAGTTTAGGGACTCATGACCCCGCAGATAAGTCCCATAAGCTTAACAAACGTACATAAACTGGGGACATACTATTCCAGTGACTGTTGTAAATTACGTAATGATAAAACTAACTTTGTAAAGCTATATATTAAGTACTAGTTTTATGTGGAATGCATTATTACCACACTTATTCCGTTTGTGATTTTAGCTGTAAAAGAAAGCGTAATCACGGTTTGAAATAGAATATTTTCTCTTTATTTTAGCGCAGAACAGAGTAACATGAACGAAGTCTTATCTGAACTAGAGGAAAGGTAATACCATCTACGTTAAATTCGTCCATAGCAACCATGTCACAGACAGACATTTTAGTAGATGCACTGATTCTAATTAATGACTTTCAATATATTCCATAAATAGTGAATAATTGCTTAGAAAAAAATAAACAAGGTAATTTGTTGCAATGTATACACTTCCATTTCGTTTCATTAAGGAACTACACTTGCCACAGAAATCTAATACTTCCGTTATATACGAAACTACCAGTATCAGCACGTTAGATAGAACAAACACGCATTTTAGAGGAGCATTCCTTGATTCGCACAACTCTAAATATTGAGGATATAGTTCTTTTTTTATTATTATTAATAAGAGTGACCGATACCCTCTTAGGAAAAAGTAATCTTTCTTGACCGTCCGTTACATGATTAGCCATATCAAATTTACTATTACGGAGTTGGAGCATTCTTTAAGGTGACTGTACTACAAAGGTGGATGCTAAAGTTAATTCTTCCGAATTTTTAATTCTGTTCTCAATATAGGTTGACGTATAATAAGCTATGCGTATTATCAAAAGTGTTCGTCCACACAGAGAACACCTTTCCATCAGCATGACAATGTGAGAACACACACGAGAGCTGCGACTTCAGCAGCACTTTCATGCCTCAGTTTCACTGTCATCGGTAATTCTACACATTGTTTATATTTGACAAAATGCAATTTACATCTATTTCCAATGACAGGGAAGTACAAACGAAGCGTTATTTCTCTAAAGTCAAGCCCACCAGAACGAACACCACACCCTTTACGATAGACGGACAAAGCTTTCCTGGATGTTGTCACACTAACAGAGTAGAAGAGAACAAGAGTGTGCCCAGATGGCTTCCAGAAAAAGGATGCGCGTATTAAGCCCGTGCGGAGAAAAACAGGGTAATACTGTCCACAGCGCCAGGTCTCTTTGTGCGTCACACCACGCTACAGAATCAATGACAGGCTAATCGTTTTATAATACCATACTACTGAATAATGCTGGTATTTATAACTTATTTGTCTTCTTCTACATGCAGGGAGAATCGCCGAGGCGGAGTGGCCGAGCGGATTGAGGCGCTATTCTCCGATGCGCGAGGCCGTTCTCCGTCGGGATTCGAATCCCCCCTCGGCATGGATGTTTGTGCTGTCTTTAATATAAGTTAGTTTATAAGTAGTTTGTAAGTTTAGGGACTGATGACCCCGTAGTTAAGTCTCATAAGGTTAACAAACATTTCAACATACAGGGTTAATCACCTAACACTTGCACCGCAAACATTGCGAAAGCGGAAAGTGCGATTGATGTGCGGTTTTCACAGAATGGATTGGTAGTCATAGGCTCGTATTTTTAGCCAACAAACAGATATATTACTTACAAAGTGTATTTTTATGGAAACAAAGTTTTTTTTAAATGGAACAATGGTTGTTTCTATCATGCACTGGAATTTTTCACACCAGCTGTCGGAGCCTCCACCCCCAAAACTTTGAATGGTTGTAGCTGCCAAACTAAACGTGATAAAAATGTCATTCAAAATTCTTTGTACACAGCTGGTGTCGAAAATTCCAGTGCATTACAGAAACAACCATTGTTCCATTTGAAAAATTGTATGTTTGCATAAGAAATACACTTTCTAGGTATTTTTACTGTTTATTGGCTAACAATACGAGTCGTTGACTGCCAATCCATTCTGTGAAAATCGCACATCAATCGTACTTTCCGTTTCCGCCATATTTGCGGTGCAAGTGTTAGATGATTCACCCTGTATACATCGATTAATTTCATCTTTGTAATAAATAATGTGTTTTAACGAATATTTGCTTAGATATTTCTGAACCTGAGTTATCTATGGATAGCAGCTTTTATCCACTCCGATCTCAAATAACTCCTTGTATTTTCAAGATAGAAGTAAACATGAATTGCCAAAGAAATGCATTTTATTTAAGCGCTTTAACTTACGTAGAAAATAATAGGTATGGTTTTGAAGCTTTTGAGTCAGAAATAGGTATGTTATGAGATATGAAGTTGAAGAACGCTTTGTAGGTCAAGCTTTCAGGGCGATTAAACGGAGCAAGGAGATATGTTGTCGCTACGTGAACCAAGTCATACACACAACAGAGACGGTATCAAATGTTCAGCTTTTGTAAACCTATAGGACCAAACTACTATGGTCATCAGTAGCTAGACTTACAAACTACTTAAATTAATTTACACTAAGGACAACACACACATCCATGCCCGAAGGAGGTCTGGAACCTTAGGCGGGAACGGCCGCCCAGTTCGTAGCATGACGCCGTAGTCCAAGCGGCCATACCGCATGACAGGCGGTATCAACAATATGAAAAACAAAGGTGCAGAATGACGGTAAAGTTTCTTTCATTTTGAAGTTTCAGGAGATTTAACAAACAAAAATGCATTGCTTTCCACCACGGTGTCGTATCTTCTCTAATGAAACATTTTTGGAAAATTGAAAACATAATTTGTTTTCACATCGGTGTCTGTATAATCACCGTGTGAGTAAATAATTGAATTTCGATCCGATTACTAATTTCACTTAAGACCTAAATTTCGAAGTTTCTAATTGTAATTAGCTGAATAAATTTCTCTTTCAAATTAACGAAAGTTCCTTACAATTTCCTATTTACGCTATATGTAGCCTATTTACCCTATTAACTTTTCTACATCTACATATTTCCTCCGCAAATCACATGTAAGTGCCTCGCAGAAGGTTTGACGCATCGCTTTCATATTATTACTACCGTTATAGTCCCTAACAGCGCCGGAAAACAGGAACACCTTAATCATTTCCACATTCTGTTTGAATCTTGAGTTTCAACATAGCTTAGATCAGTATGGCAGTTCCTTTTCTTTCGTAGCAGTTTTATAATACAATTATTGAACTACAGCACATTTTTCCCATCCGTCACATCCAAAGCATATAATTCGACCGAAGAGTAAAATTTATCTAATCGCTAAATCCAATTCCAAGCGTACCATTTATCATGAATACAAATTGTCCGACAATGATTTTAGAAGTAGGCCCAAAATGCACAGAAAAAATAGGATATCAGAAAAGATCTTTTAATTTTTTTTTTTTTTTCGTTCTACTCTCGTGTATAGAAACACCTATTAACTTACATCTACATATACCGTTTTCTTCGGAAAACGCAATTATTATTTCATGTGTTGTTGCACTGTGTACGGAGAAATATTAAAAATTCCGTGTCAGTACATTTGCGCGGTGACTTCAGTAGGCAAGCATCACGCCCTGTGGGACAGGAGCCTGCAACACGGAAGCGATTGCAGGAGCTTTGTATGCAGGGGACGGGCCTCCAGTTTATGGCTGGCGTGTTTAATAAGGCGGCCAGCGCGGTAATCCCGCCTTACTGCCAGTCAGGGGGCAATATCGCTGCTCCTCATATGTACCCACCAGATACAGCTTTTATAAGCCACGTCCGACCTACCACAAACAAAATGTGAAATGAAAAAGTTATCAAAACTGAGATAACATCTAAACGCAGGAATTACAAGCCCGCAGTTCTCGTCCATAAGGTACGCCATTGTCTGTCTCTGTTCCTCTGTCTTTCCCTTCTCTCATTCTCTCTTCTCCCTTTCTTTCTCACTTTTCCCTCTCTCTCCCTTTCGCTCTTTGTCTCTCTTACATTTGTATCTCCACCTATCTTTCTCACTTTCAGTGCTGTTGCTCTTCCCATATGACTACGTAACCAAACGCCACATATGTCTTTGTCATGTTATTTGTATTTTCATGCTACGTAATTAATCATGTTTATTCGATGTAAGTTGTGTTGTTTGTGTCCTCTGCAAATGATTCGCAGAAGTGGTGACATAAACAGTAATAACATTCGTATGCAACTTGTATCATTTTCACAATATCGTGTAGAATATATTGTTGAAAATTTAAAATTGTCATGGATAAAAGAAGGGAAAATTGAAAGGTGGAAATAATGTATGAAAGAGCTATAGAAGCTGCGGTGGAGTAGCCGAGCGGTCTAAAGCGTCTCGCTGCGGAGCGCGCGGTTTCTCGCCGTGGAGATTCGAGTCCTCCCTGGGACATGGATGTGTGTGTTTGTTTACCTAGGTTTAAGTACTTTGTAAGCTACGGACTGATGGCCACGCAGTTTGGTCCGATAGATTTACAAACATTTGATTTGATTTGAAGAGCTGTATAAAGGAAATTAACTTCTATACAGAATTGTAGGAATGGAAGCGGAAGTAGATGAAAATGTAATAGGAGATGCTACACTGAGAGAAGAATTTGCCAGAGCGCTGAATGACGTAAGTGGAAACAAGGGTCTGGGAGAATTAGCTATGACAAAAAAAAAGTTCAAATGTTTGTTAAGCTTATGGTACTTAACTACGGGGTCATCAGTCCCTAAACTTACAAACTACTTACGAACTACCTTATACTAAGGACGGCACAAATATCCATGCCCGAGTGGGGATTCGAACCCCCGACCGTAGTGGCCGTGCAGACCATGACTGGAGCGCCTCAGTCCCCGCGGCCACCGCGGCCGGCCCATGACAAAAACTATTTCACTTAGTGTGCAAGATATGTGAGACTACCGAAATATCCTCAGACTGTAACAGTTCCAATTCCAAAGAAAGCAGAAGCAGACAGATGTGAAAATTACATAACTATCAGTTTAATGGCTGCAAAATTTTAACACAAGTTATTTACAAAATATTGGAAAATCTGCTAGAAGCCGACCTCGGGGAAGATCGGTTTAGATTTTGGAGAAAATGGAGGAAAACGTGAGGCACTAATCACCTTACGACTTATGACAGAATACAGATTAAGGAAAGGCAAGCCTTCTTTCTAGCTTTTGTAGGTTTGGAAAAAGCTTTCCATAATGTTGATTGGAGCACACTCTTTCAAATTCTGAAGACAGCAGGGGTGAAAGATGGGGACGGACGGTTATTGTAACGTGTAGAAACATAAGACAGCAGTTATTGGAATAGAAGGACATGAAAGTGAAGCAGTGGTTTTGCAGGCAGTTAGATGGGATTGAAGACTTTTGCAAACTTTATTCAATTTGTACAATGTGCAAGCTGTAAAGGAAAACAAGGAGATGTTTGGAAAAGGAATTAAAGTCAGAGTGAACAAAGAAAAAAATCTGCTTTTTGCTGATGACATAGTAATTCTGTCACAGATAAAATGAACATTAACAATATAACAAGAATAATGGAATGTATTCTAAGAAAATCATGGGATGCTGAAGGAATTAGATTATCTAACAAAACAATAAATGTAGTATATAACTTTTGTTACTCGGGCAGTAAAACAGCATAGGACCACAGCAAAAATTATATAAGATGCTGAATGGCACTGGGAAGAAAAGTGTTTCTGAAAAAGAGAAATTTTTAACACCGAATAATAGAGTAGGCTGCAGCTGCAGTATGAGTTTTGTTGTATTCAACAGCAATTATATAGTAATGAGGAAATATGTTTCCTCGCACGTAATTTGTAGTAACTCTGCTACTTTCGGATTATGGGATAAGGAAAGATACTTCGAGTCAGTTGATTAAGACTGCATTCTAAAACCATTTGTAGCGATAGAGACAGCTTTCGTATCAAAAGTTTTGTATTTAAAACATTACAATTTTTTAAGACAAAAGATAATATTTGAATATTTTCTGAGAGGTTAATAATACGGCAAATAACGCTTTGTGGGTTAAGAATTTGTGAAGAGCTTCTAGATGTAACACAACCGTAGTTGTGGGTTCGTTGTAGACGACAAATAGGCTTTGATTTAATATTATTTAGTTCCTATAGATTAAAAAGAGTTCTTTTATTTGTAGTATTTTTAGATTTTTGGAGGAACATTATTTTAATCGTGTCCCTTATGGTTACAAACACGCACAACACAGAGAATGTTTTGTGGTGTTTTTAAGCATTTCCCAGTAGCGGATACCCATCGTATTGTAATTACAATTGGTATTAACAACCGGATATTATTACTAGATTTTGAAGCTATGGATTTGCAAGACGAGGTAAGCTTTCTATTGTGCCCAGGTGACACGAAGAAAGTTTGTTAGATAGCTTTTTGGATACAGTACAGTATATAGTTCAGTCGGATTAATCTATAATATTTCAAAAGTGCATTAAGTACATGAATTATTCAGCCATTGCTATTCTTTACATGGACGTGCTTGAAACATTCCATTTCAGGGATAGGACCACTGTTGTACTGTTGCAAAGTTCTTTGAAAATTGTCTCATTTATATAATTTAGTTTTGCAATTATGAAAATCAGTAATGTATATGTGATTCTCTGACAGAAACTTACAGTATATTATTCTATTTTATATACATTCGTCATTTTAATACCTGCTTCGTTGTATCAAAGTGGAGTGTTTACTTTTCGTGAAGTGTTACTGTTACGTACGAAAAGAACTGCATCGTCATTAGAGAAAAATGTAATGAATTGAATATTTATTCATATTTAACTAGCACAGATTACAGTAAAGGGTTAGGTACCTGATTCGCAATAGATGCACGTACATACAGCATTATAAATAGAACACTGAGGTACAAGGTCTTATATATTTTTTTCATAAATCATTGTACTGAGGTGTACCGTCAGGCAACAAGCTTTACAGACAGGTTCACACTAGTTGCCGTTGCAATACAAATGTCGAAGCATTACCATCTTCACAATAAACCCACTCTTACCCTTTTCATAAGTTCATTCATTTTAACACTTACACATTATAATTGCTGAAGGTGGCAAATAAAAAATATAAAAAAAAGAGTTTAAAAAATTGTGCGTTATTTCTGTGGTGGAAACTACGCAAGTCTGTTGACGGAGCAGCCCCTATAGTAATATTTACTTTCATAAATTTTGCGGTGTACACAATCGCGGCGTTAAGGAGCTGTTCGTCAAGGGCTGCATGCGCCAAACAACGCCCTAGCTTCTTCCGGTCTGCGCGAACCACGTGCTGCAGGAATACCCACTGATAAGCAACCAGTCATAGCGGCAATCTAGACACCAATATAATAATGTAAAATATTTGTTGTCAAATTATAAATCATAAACCGGAAAGCTGATACCACAAAATTAAAGAGAAAATTATGGTAATAGAACTGCACACTCGGTGTCCTTCTTGGTTTTTGAATTATTGAACGTTAAAAAAAAAAGTCCATAATGACCTTACTATTGATATCAGCACAAAGAAACACTTATTCAGTATTTTCAGAAAAATTCACAAATTTGTGAATTTATAACGAAATTATGATTTCGTGTGGCATATTTGGCCGTTAAACCCCAGCTGGGATCGTGTTCCGCCTGCCTGGTGCAAGTCTTTAGGTGACCCCTCTGAGGGCTACTTGCGCGTCGATGATGATGATGACATAATGATGAGGACGACACAACATTCAGTCCCCGAGTGGAGAAAATCTTCAACCCGACAGGGAACCGAACCTCGGTCCCCTGCGTGGCAATCTACCACGCTATCCACTGGAATACGGAGGCGCACTATAGCTAAACAACCACTAGTTCGATATTGGTGGACTATGATTGCTAGTGCTTTCACAGATCTAGCACACAATGATTCTATCTTTAATGTAACTATTACCAAATTTATCAGATAAATAGTATATTTCGTAATTTTAGCTATAGAATTTACTTAAATAATCAAATAAACGGTGGTACGTATGTATAAAGTTACGTAGGAATTTATATATAGCAAGGGAATTTATTGTTCATATTTATCAACCACATTTCTAACAACAGTAAATTTGACAGTAAAACTGTTGTATGTAGAACAGATACGATTAAAGCATTGGAATCCTGTCAAAATTTTGCACGAAATTCGTTACAACATTTATGAATCGAGTCATATTTCCGATTTTCACATGTTTTGTGAACTCAAGCGACAGTCATCTTGGATTTGACATAGTGTAGTTGGAGCCTTGCTTGATGGAGGAAGTGCTGTCACTCGATATCTGTCCAACGAGTCGCCTAGTGGTATACAGAACAAACGTTTTCGAAGTGTTAGTTGTCGGACTTGGAATTTTTCCATGTCATTCAGATACAAACCGGACACAGAAAATTTATCCGCGATTTGGCGTACGGACGCTATTTTTACAGATTTACTGTGTAAAAGCTGTGCATTTTTGGCCTACTTATTGAGTGTTTCTCCAGATTTGTAAGTTTATCGGTAATTCATGGATTGAAACATAGAGTTTTAAATCTTTGGGAAGTTGAACGTTCAGCTTCATGTCTGCTACTTTTCTGAATTTCGATACGCGTGATCCATTGAGCCGAGATTGTGCTGGTATATTTGTCCATTTACTAACCTGAGGAAAGCATTGAGAGACTTTACCCCATTTTTCTCAACATTTTTCTAAGTAATAAGCTGGCAATGGTGAAACGAAATCCACAGTGTGTTGCGTAAATAATTTACTGTAATAGTAGGAGGTTGTACTTTGATGGTTTGGTGGGCTGTGGGTTTCGGCTGCTGGGAGTTGGTGGCTCGGGTTTAAACAGCGGTTCCTGTTCGATGTAGAAATTATCTTTATTTAACACTAGCTGAAAACCTGGCGTTGCCCGGATATTTTTTTATTTACTCTTGGCATTTTTCAGGTATATATTCATTTCTATAAGGGCTGTATGTAAAATCTCTTGGGAATACAATTAGTAGTAATAGATCAAAACTTCGTGCGTGATGGGGCGGTTTTCCTGAACGTTTCTGTTTATACTGTGATAAAATTTAGAAGGTACCCTCAACTATATGCGTGTATACTGTCTGTAAAATTTTCTGTGGCTACAACTTTTAGTGTAGAAATTAAAAATTGTAACGTCATACTGAATGCCGTAGTTTTAGTCCATGAAAAGCGGAACATTACTGTTTATGTGCTCATTTCTCATGAACTACGTGTCGTACTGTGATACAATTTAGAAGGTTCATTCAACTATATGTGTGTATACTGTTTGTAAAATTTCGTGCGGCTACAATTTGTAGTGTACAGATTGTAACGTTATACCGAATGCCGTAGTTTTACTCCATAAACAGCGGAAACGTAGTAAGCGAGAAACTCTTTTCCTCTCGTCTTTTTGCTATGGTTGTCAGCGAGAAAAGGTTTAAGAAAGGTTTGAAATAAAGTTTAAAGTTTTTTGCAGGTCGCTAAGTACTCTAATTCTCCTATAGAGTATTTATAAAGTCTCACCGCATTATGTGGCAGTTTTTTTGCGAGTCCTATTGTTTATGACGTAACATCTTTTTAACCACGTGCCGTATGTGAATCTTAACCATGCAGCAGTTGGTACCTCACGGTACGGAATGTGTCTACCAAATTTGGTTGAGATCGGTCCAATGGTTTAGAAGAAAATGAGCAGCATTGTCGCAAAATGCAGCAGTTTTTCGCGCATCTCATTGTTTATGACGTCATACCTGGTGAACTATATATCCTATGTGATTCTTACACTTAAGGCGACCGTCCTCATGGATTGAAGCTTAGTGTCCAAAATTTCATAAAGATTGAAACAAAACTGTAGATTTGTATGCAACACGTACAAACATACGGACACTCTGCTTTATATATTAGATTATGTCAGCTTAGCCTTAATCTTGCGAGTTCTTTGCGTGTGATATTCCGTTCGTGGCCGGTAGTTTGTCGGCAGCATTTTTCGCCTGCCACCGGTGACTGCGCTGAATCAGGCGTCGGATGGAATGCGCTACAGCGGTGAGTGGCGGGTCCAGTGTCAGAGAACGGCAGCGCGTGTTCTGCGGACCAGCTGTGTCGAACGATGTCGTGATGTCAGGCGTCGCTGAGCCTCCTGCAGACGCGAGGGCTGTAGCGTGTGACATCGGCGGCGCGAACGGCTCCGTATCGCATTTCTATCGGCGTCGTGCTGTCACGCGAGGCCCGTGTCACCTCGCGGCTTATAGCGGTAGCGTCGAGTTCCGGGTTCGGAGCTCGGTGTCGGACGTTGTTGAGATATCGCGACGAGCGGGTCAGACAGAGCGCGCTGCCGCTGACCACCGCACTCCATTCGATGACGACGAGGACATGTACCGCCGTTCAGCTGAGTCCGACCGGTGACGACGTGTGTCACAACTGGACGACATATTACCGACCAGGTGTGAGTGGCCTATGACAAGCTGATTGGCGCTGTTTAAATACGTCACTCCTGTGCTGAATTCAGCGCTGGAGCCTTCCAGATCGGTTCATTGCCTACATGGTTGATGTCCACGTGCTGCTTGCTCATGTGTCCGTAACTTCTAAGTTGGTTGATTCTTTGGGGCATGTAGCCGAGCGGTCTAAGGTGTCTCACTGCGGAGCACGCGGTTGCTCGCTGTAGAGGTTCGAGTCCTCCCTGGGGCATGGGTGTGTGTGTTTGTCCTTAGGTTAGTTTACCTAGGTTTAAGTAGTTTGTAAGCTACGAACTGATGACGACGCAGTTTGGTCCGATAGAATTAGAAACATTTGAACATTTTTTTCTTTGGGACAGGGGGACCAAACTTCGTCGGTCATCAGGTCCCCAGTAGTGAGATGAAGGAGTGAGAATAGGAAAGGAAGGGAAGGAAAAGGAAATGCAGCTCAGGTACTCACGCACGTACTCACGAAAGAACCGTGAGCCCCCTGGTGGCGAACTTTCTCACTCGGGTCGATACCTTCTGGGTTGGTGACACCGCGCAATTTCGTCACGCGGCCGGAGCTTCTGTTAATGTAGGTCGCTGACACTGCTAGGCGATTGACAGGCTTCTGTCAGCCTCTCTGGTTGCGACACTGTGCCGGACAGTGGAACAGCTCAGTATTGGTTGATTTACGGTGAACTATTTGCAATCTAATTTAAACATTACAAACCACCCTACCTGAATTTATGCTTAATACTGAATTTATAGTTTGGGCATGAATGTGACTAGTCAATGGTTGGCCCCTTGTAAGTGGCTCTCACCTTCATCAACATATGCGGTAAAGCCAGACAACGCCCAATAGTGCATGAAGCATTATTACCAACATGGAGAGGTCACAGAATGAGAGGAGCTTTATAATATAATTTTGAGTACGCCTGTAAAGAAGTAATGATGGTGCAGTCGGTGTCATTTAAAAACAAAATCGCTGGATCGTAGATACCTAATTACCATTTCAGTGCTGCATGATTGGTTATCACCTTGAACAATTGCCTGTACAAAGAATATCAGTAAGAAGTATTAACAATGTTGGTCAGTTTCTCTTCATCCTATTAAGTTGCCTTAACGCAGACAATTTGAGCTGTTCTTTGTTGAGTTGTGTATACCCTAACTCAATATGACACACGAATAACACGTAATTATAAACTGGTTTTTGGAATCTGTTAAAGCCAGAACTGTTCTAGATTTGAAGAAACTTTACCCCTTTCTCATTAACTATGCGAGGGATCCTGCAGTCGTTACGGATTTTGACGAATAATTTCTATACGAATTTACGATACCTTCGGTTGAAACCTTCGAAACGTATCTTTAAAGAAACACTGAAAAGGAGCTGGATATTTATTAAACCCAAAAGACATTTGCAAGTGTTGTAAATGCCCATTTAGTGTTGAAACAACAGATTTCAGGGGTTTTTATGCAGGCATTTCCAACGAGTGATATCCAATTCGCTGATTAAAATTCGTGAAATACCGATACTGGCGCACTGTATCAAAGATCTTTTCTGGTAAACTGTTTTGTGTGTCTTTCATTTTTTTTACGATGCATTTAGTTGAGCGTTACGTGCGTCTATCGAGAGTAACGACTGGCGAGGAACGCGCGATGTTGTGAATCGATAGAAGGGACTGTTTGCACACCTGTGATTGTTAAACGCACTATATATGATGGCTGATAGAAAGCAAATCAGAAAAATTCTCTGATGGACTGAGCATAGCGTAAGTTACAAGTCGGGTGTTCGTAATGGATGCCACGAATAGGTAAATCATGCTATGGATTGGGAATATTGCGTTGTACATGTGACAATCTCTTGTGTATTACCATGATTATCGATCATAATTATGGCTGCGTCATAGAACTTGGTGTGTCATTGGAAGGAGTATCGTCAAATGTGAATATTCAGTACGAATGGTAATTTTTTCTCACACAGTTGGCTGTTTAACGCACGAGGCAATACTCGTCAGAATATAATCTATTGAACTTTGCATCGGATCTTACGTTCCTTCATTATCGTGCTGCGCTTTCTTCGACATGTCCTACATATCCAACTGCCTCTGTGCATGTACAGGTAGATGATTCGATCGATGTACGTGATTCAAAGTGGACCTCTTGGGGTAAATTTAATCAGTTCATTAGTTTGATTGTGCTGCATTCATTCAGCTTTAGTGTTGATAAAACCCCAACCAATCAAAATTCTGTATGTTTATGTTCTCTGCACACTTTTTTAATGTAATTATATGTGTTAATTGGCATGAACTAACTCTGCGTTACTTGGGTAAATGTAATCATTTCATTAGTTTGATTGTGCTACATTAATTCAGGTTGAGTGGTAATAAAACCCCAACAAATCAAACAAACAGAAAGTTATGTTCTCTGCACATATTTTTTTACTGTAACTGTATGTGTTAATTGGCATGAAAGTAGCACTGGGTTACTTGCTTTAAGAAGAGCAGATGTTCTTTTACGATAATACAACGATTTATCAAAGTTTCGGATAGAAGACAATGTTTCCTTAAGCATTGTTCCAGCATTTTTTTATTTTTTTTTTTTGACGCAGCAGGTAGTTAATTTATCGACCTATAATGTTTTAAACTGTACATTGTACATAAACGAGATAAACTGCCATTTGCTTTTCTTGTGGCACTAATAGTAGCCTTTTCATTGCTAGGCCTAACTTTGTGATTGCTATGTAGAACGTATTGTGAGATGAAGAGACTTGCACAGAACAGGGTAGCGTGGAGAGCTGCATCAAACCAGTCTGCGGACGGAAGACCACAACAACAACTAATATTTTAAATAATTTCAGGTATGTCTGTTACGCTTGTAAATTAGAGGTGCTGTTCACTGATATTTCAATACAATTGCAATATTAGATGTAAACATCACTTTTTTGTATGAAAACATTTTGTTATTTGACATTAAACCTGGAAATATCTGTCAATAAGCATAAGCTATTGCATAGGTAAAAATAAGTTTGTTTACGATAATTACAACTAATATCAGGCTTTTTCGACCTGGAAGAATCTTACTTTTGTGCATGACATACTTAATTTCAATACTGAGGTGTTATTTTCATTGTGTGGAAAGTAGGTCCTTTGGTGTTTAACATTATTTGTATCATGACTACTTTGGATAATTTAAACTATTGTTAGTTCTTTTAGCCAAGGAATTATCTAGGGCATCGGTATACTTACTTTTACGTGTGTTTGATTAATTTAAAATCTAGATGGTAATTTAGACACCTAGGCTATTTCATGTTGATAGTTACGTGTTTCATGACTGTTTGCATTAATTTAAACTGATGTTGAGAATCCAAGAAATGGAAGTAGCTGGAAAAGCTTACTTTTCGGATGTAAATCGATATTCCTATAAAAACAGCAGAAATATTTAAATTTATTCCGATTTTTCACCTAAGCTCGTTTTACTTTTTTTGCCATAAAATTGCTTTTTCTGCATATATCCTATACTAGTATGTCATTTGGTTTAGGGATTTAATAACTTTCGCGGTGTGAAGCGAAATTTCTACGGAAAACAGAATATTTTTGTGTTTTAGTCCGATTTTTGACCAAGTTTATGTTAAACTTTTTATTTTTATTATTTTTTTAACCGTAGAAATCGCTTTTTCTGCACACATTCTATACAAATATTTCGTGTGGGTGTGTGATCTACAAAATTTTCTTGATGTCGAGAGAAATTTCTATGAATGAACTTCGGAATTTAGTGTAGAATATTGCGATTTATGCCTAAATTCATTTCTTATTATAAAAATCGCTTTTTTGCATACATTATATACTAGTATGTTGTCAAGGTGAGCGATCTACTTAATTATCGTGATGGGCAGATCAGTTTCTTCGAAATAACACAAGTGTTTATTGTAAAATAACCGCACGGAGTTGTCGCGGGGTGATGTAGCGGACTGGGCTGGCATTCTGGCTGGGGGTTGGAAACTTCCCTCTGGCATGGGTGTCTACGTTTTCCTCAGTGTACGTAAGTTTAGGTTGTTTGTAAGTCTAGGGACGGACGACCATAGCAGTTTGGTCCAATATATTTACAAACAATTTTTAGCGTCCTATATTTCGATTTATGGATAAGTTCACTTTTACTTTTTACAATAAAAATTGCTTCTTCTGCATGCATTCTATATTGGCATGTAGTTTGGCTGAGAGATCTACTTAATTTTTACGAAATATCCTGAAAGAACATAGGACTTTAGTGTAAGATTTTCCTTCTTTTTATTTTTATTATTGGCTAAGTTCATTTTTATTTCTTTTTACTGTAATCGCTTTTTGTGCATACATTCTGTACTACTACATCCTTTGCGTGAGGCATCTACTTAATTTTCGCTTTTTTATTCAGTCTTAAATAATCTAGACACCAGTAAAATAAAAAAATAATGCCATGAAGTCGTCAACCCAACAGAGGGAAACTTAACTGACACATTTTGAGGATGTATACAACACACGATCAAACAGGCAGAGCCATACGCTCGTGAGTACAGTCACCAGAGTGAGCACAATGTAGGCGTTATTACTGTGTATACCCTTCTTTTGCAGCAATGAAAAGTGTAATTCTTCCTTGGAGACGATCGTAGAGGTGCCGAATGTGGTCCTGTGGAATCATGTTCCAGGCAGTTTCCACCTTGTGCCAGAGTTGGGCCACATGTCGTGCTGCTCAAGCAAACTGCCGAACATGACGTTTCATGCAATCTCAAACATGCTCTGTGGGGAACAGATCTGGGGATCGTGCTGGACGGGGTAGTTGACGTATACCTTGAAGAGCACATTGGGTGGTATGGGATTCATGTTGACGTGCATTGTCCTGTCTGTTTGAAAAGCATATGCCAAGCATTCCAAGACGCCTAGCTGCAGAGCGTGCAGCTGCTCGCCTTTGGAGGTTCGAGTCCGCCCTCGGGTGTGGGTGTATTTGTTGCCGTTAGCGTAAGGTTAGTTTAAGTAGTTTGTAAGCCTAGGGACTGATGATCAGACGAGTTAATTCCAATAGATTTACAAAGATTTGAAAATTTTTGAAAAGCATATCGATTTGTTGGTGCATGAGGGATAGGAAGACATGTCGAATGATCGCTTTATGTACCGTGCACTTTGCAGTGTTCTCTAAACGATTACTAGAGGAGAATAGCCATTGTAGGATATGGCTCCCCGCACATTGATTCACGATCATGCGTGCCGTTATGGTGTCCTCCACACACGCCCCAACATCGTTCAGCCCGCCTACAATGGTGTCACGGTAGGCACTTATGAAGGGATGAATAGGCACATATCGTCTTCAGTGATGAGAGTCGCTGCTGCCTCGCTGCCAATGATGGTCGTATGCGTGTTTGGCGTCGTGAAGGGGAGCACGAAAATCTGGAGTGTACGCGACAGAGGTGAACGGGATCGACACCTGGCATTATGATGTGGAAAGCCATATCCTATACTAGTCGTTCTCCTGTGGTAATCGCCGAGGGAAAACTGAATGGTGCACAGTTCATTGTAACCATTATTCAACCCGTCTTGCCACCGTTCATGCACTTATAAGGCGATATGATTTTCCAACAGGACAATGCACGTCCACATGTATCCCGTAAAAACCAATGTGCTCTTCTAGGTGTCCGTCAACTACCCTGCCCATCATTATCCTCAGATCTGTCCTCCATGGAGAATGTTTAGGACCAGATGAAACGATGAAACGTCATATTGCACGCTCTGATTGAGCGTCACAAAATCTAGTTTAACTGAACCACAAGGTGGAACCTGAATGGCAGCCATACGAGAATTACACCTTGTATTAATGCAGAGTAGGATATTGCCCACGGTCTAGTGACTGTACTCAAGTGCATATAGCTCTGTATGTGTGATCGTGCGTTGCATATATCCTGAAGAATGTGTCAATAAAAGTTTCCTCTACTGGATCGACGAACTCATGGTGTAGTTTTTATTTTCCAATAGTGTGTTATAGATTTTTGTGTTTGTTTCTCGTGTTGCCATCTGTGTGGAGACAGGACAAAGTTGCTGCCTCCTGATGGAAGGATGGTTAAACTCAACTGTCGTCTGAAGGCTTCTTACATCGCGTGTTGTGGAGTAGTGCAGTTTTTTAAGTTTAACTTAACTGAAATTAGTTGTATGTTACTATTGCCTTATTCACATTTTATAAACAACAGTTGATACTGTAGTTATTTATGCACACTTTGTTTTACGCTCTCAACATTTAGCCGTAGGACAGTTGTATAGCAATCATTTTTTGGGTTGGTAGCCCTGCGGAAGGCCAGATGTGCGGTGTCAGTGCGATCCGAAAAGTAATTAAGGTAGAAATAAAACAAAGTTTATCACTGTTAAGTAACTAAAAGCATTTATTAGTGTGCTCTTAAGCCTTACCATAAAAGATTTTTCTTTTATTCACGGACTGATCCAGTAATCACGAAAAGTTCAGTTTGTCACATACGTCCTTGTTACACCTAAATTTCGAGTGTGCAGTTTTAGCGTTTCTCCGTAATTTTAAGTGCATTTACACAGTTAACTAATCGAATACGTTTATTAGTGTGCTCTTCAAGCTAACCATTAAAGGTTTTTTCTTCTATTTTCCGCATTTTCTCAGTAATCGCGAAAAGTTGTTTTGTGTATATTCATACGCCAATTTCGAGAGTGTGCAGATTTAGCGTTATACAGCAATTTTAAGTGCTTTTATCAACAACTTACACATATTTTAGTGTACTAAACAAACCTAGTATCACTTTGTATCTGTAGTTAACATAAATTGTCGATAGCTCGTAAGTAAACCTCGTAACAATAATGAATACAATTTCTTTGAGCTGCAGTAGGTTTGTTCGTCTTGGGTTTCATGCAGCTGTTGTGACAAGTGGGTTCATTGGGGGGAGGGGGGGAGGATGTAGCAGTGTGGGAAAGGGGGAAGCAAATGAGTCTTTTCCTTTGTTTTGCAAAGTGTGTTCAAGGGACAGAAAAAAAGATGAACAGAAAGGGAAGATTACAGCCCTTCAGGCTGAACTGGATAGTGCCAGGGAGGAACTTACGAGGTTAAGGGGGGAGATGGGTGAGTAGGGGTGGGAAGTGGTAGCAGGGAACAGGGGCCACAGAGAGACTATAGTTCCTGACAGCTTCACAATTGGTACAACCAACAGATTTGTCTTGCTACCACAGTTAAGTGAGGAAGAAGCTCCTTTAGAAGTATGGGTATTTAACAAGAGGTGTTGGCCAGATTTTGCAGGAAAAACTAGGTGACAGATACCAGGTCACAAATTTTTTCAAGCCCAGTGCAGGTCTTAGCCAGGTGGTAGAGGCTGTAGGTTTCTTGTGTAAAGGCTTCACAAAACAGGATCATGTTGTGATAGTGGGTGGGATGGGAAACAGCACCGAGAGGGATCAGGGCTACAGTATTGAAAGTGACCTGGTTAAAATAGCTTCTGCAAAAACCCAGACAAATACTGGACTGTTGCCTGCTTTCGTGCGGTATGATCGACCCCAATTGAACTGCTCTGTCATGAGGGCCAATATGGAGACTGATCAACTGCTTAGGGAAGCTACTCTGTCAGACATGGTTCCTCTTGATGTTATTGATAGTTGTGATTTCACTAGGCATGTCCTGTATCCCAATAGGAAAGGGAGGGGGAAACTGGCTGGGTTGATAGCAAAATCCTTAAGGGGGGACGCTGCAATTCATAGAAGTACTTCTTTTTTAGGCTAAGATCAGTGTCCAGTGAGAAGCTCAGGCAGGCAAGTGCTAAAAATATTGAAAAATCAAATGTTTCTCACAAAAGTAAAGTAAAAAACAATGTTAGCATTTTTCCACCAGAATATTGGGGGACTAATGAATAAAATAGATGAGCTTTTGGTTTGTTTAGATAATAGAGAAACTAAGAATGTAATAGATATACTATGCCTGTCTGAGCATCACAGTGTCACTGGTAAGGGAAAATGTGAATGCCAGTGGATATAAATTAGCTTTAAATGTAAGTAGATATAATAAGGTAAGAGGAGGAGTTGCCATATATGTCAAAAGCTATTACAGTGTAAAAAATTTAGAAACAAAAAATTCTTGTGTAGAGCAACATATTGAAGCATGTACCTGCCAGCTTAAACTCAATGATGATTATCTCATAATTGTAACATTATATAGGTCCCCTTCAGGAAACTTCCAGTTGTTTCTGGAAAAATTGGATGTCTGGTTGTGCTGTCTGTCAGATAGGGGGAAGCAAATTATTATTTGTGCTGATTTCAATGTAGATTCACTGAAATAGTTTAATAGGAAGAAAGACATAGAATTCTTACTTGGCCCATTTCCATCTGACATCTGTTACTGATTTTTCTACTCGGGTAGTGAAAGTCATCAGTACATTGATTGATAACTTTTTTATAGACCAAGATAAGTTTAACAACGTAAATGCTTGACAATGTTATTTCTGATCATGGTGCACAGCTAGTAATAGTATATGACATAGATCCGTTCAGTAATTCTAAACAGTCCTCCAGAGTTATGCACTCGATTAATGACTTACCAAGTAATGATTTCAAAGAACGTCTACAGCAGTTAGACTGGGTTGAGGTTTATAAGGAACTTGATGTTAATTTAAAATATAACTTATTTCATGATACATTTGTAAGAGCATTTGAAAACTGTTTCCCCAAGAAATTAGTTAAATATAATTGTAAGAAACCATGCAAAAACAATGGCTTAGTAAAGTAATAAAAACATCTTGTAACGAAAAAGGGCACTATATATATCTGCAAAAGAGAGTAATAACCCAGAAACAATAAAATATTATAAAAACTACTGTACTACATTAAGAAAAGTTATTAAAAATCAAGAAGCATGTGCATCATGTCTGAGATTAGTTCCTCTGATAATAAAATTGAAACCATTTGGAATATTATTAAAAGGGAGACAGAGCAACCAAGAGCAGAAGAAGATTGTATTACCCTGAAAACAAATGAAAACTTTAGTAACAAAAAGTCAGAAGTTGAAAACATTTTAATGATTGCTTTTTAAATGTTGTAGAGAAAATAGGATCTAATTGTTCATTGGAAAGAGCAATGCTGTTAATGGAAGAGGCCATACCTACACAATTTGATACAAATTAAAATTCCACCCACCTCTCCTTCAGAAATTAGGAAAACAATAAACTCTCTCAAGAGTAAAAGGTCACATGGAATTGATGGCATTTCCTGCAGGGTATTAAAAGCTTGTTCCCAAGAGATAAGTAGGGTTCTCAGTCATATATGTAATAGCTCTTTACAGCAGGCTATTTTTCCGGATAGACTGATATATGCTATCATTAAACCTTTGCATATAAAAGGGTATACGTCTGATGTCAACAACTAAAAACTTTTGAAAAAGTTATGTATTCTCGAGTTGCTTCACATATTAGTAAAAATAAAGTTCTAACAAAATGTCAGCTTGGTTTTCAAAAAAGCTTTTCAACAGAATACCTTCACTGATGAAATATTAAATGCTTTGAATAACCGGACATCACCACTTGGAATTTTTTGTGATCTCTCAAACGTTTTTGATTGAGTAAATCATGGGATTCTTCTAGATAAGCTTAAGTATTGTGTATGAGTGGCACAATGCACGAATGGTTTAAATCATATTTAACTGGAAGAGTGCAGAAAGTTGAAATAAGCAGTTCACTTGATATAGAAGAAACAATTAATTCCTCTAACTGGGGAGTTATCAAAAATGGGGTCCCACAAGTTCCGGTCTTGGGTCCTTTGCTATTCTTAATATATATTAATGACTTGCCATTCTACATTCACGAAGATGCTAAGCTAGTTCTTTTTGCTGATGATACAAGTATAGCTATCACACCTGACAAACAGGAATTAACAGATGAAATTGTAAATGATATCTTTCAAACAATTATTAAGTGGTTCTCTACAAATGGACCCTCATTAAACATTGACAAAACTCAGTATATAGGGTTTCATGCAGAAAATGGCATGACACCGTTAATAAATTTCGACTTTAAACAGTAATCTGTAGCTAAGGTAGAATATTAAAAATTTTAAGTGTTTACATTGACGAGGGATTGAATTGGAAAAACCACATTGCAGATCTGCTGAAACATTTGAGTTCAGCTACTTATGCCATCAGGGTCATTGCAAAATTTAGTGATATACATCTCAGTAAATTAGCTTACTGTGTATATTTCCATTCACTGCTTTCATATGGGATCATATTCTGTGGCAATTCAACATTCAGTAGACAAGTATTCATTACATAGAAGTGTGTAATCAGAATAACTGCTGGAGCCCACCCAAGATTATCCTGCAGTCATTTATTTAGGGATGTTCACTGTATTTTCACTATATATATATATATATATATCAAAAGTCTGACAGATAGCCAACTAGTATTTAAAAAGAAATTAAAGGAATTTCTGCATGGCAACTCCTACACTGTACGTAAAACTTGAAAAAAGAAAAAAAAAATTAAAATATGTAAATAAAAAATCCTTTAAATATTGATTGTCATTTATAGACAACATTTACTACACTGACACGTTCCACATTATTACGAAATGTCATATCTATGATCTATGGAACAAGTATTAACCTAATCTAATCTAATTTTTAATGTTTTTTAATCTGCCCAAACACTCATAGGGCAGGTAGTAAGGAAAGGACAGCTATAAACGAATTTAGTAAAAATATGGCTGGGTCGTGACTGATGGTGGGAAGCCCTCAGTATACAACTCTCGCATCCAATTGGCTTCAGGGGACCTGGCACCGAATTCCCTCAATAGTGACATAGCGGTACAAGTTTAACAATAGTGTAATATAATACATTGGATTCCCATGATGGAATGCATCATACGTGACTAAATGTGCTAGCGCAATTCAATATATAAAACTTATGTATATCCCAATTTTCAAAATATTAACATAAGCGCAATTGTGTAATATATTCTCTCACCCCCAAAATGAACGTGATGGAATACATTGTATGAGACTAAAGGCAATGGCCCTAGCATAATTCCAGGAAGGATAATGTAAGCATTCCAGGATGGACCTCTGGGTAGGGTTGAAGACTATCTAGAATACCCACTGTCACCATAGTATACCGCACTATAATGTAATGACATATGAATAAGTATAATGATATGACAATTTCACTTAATGACAATAATTTACATTCCATTCTGTAACCAAACGTAACAACATAAGATGAAGTACACTGACATATGCTTAAAATATTTTAAATATTAGTTTATGTTATCGATTGCAAAGTCATTATATTCATTATAGAAAAATGATGAATAATATTGAAATAGTCGCTATAAATGTTGTAGTTAGCTTATTAGATCGCAAGTTATAAGTTGTGGATAAGTGAATACTAACTAAACTAATCTACTTGGTTTCCTTTCGTCAGTATGTGCAATTTTGTGGTATGAAACTGGTTACATATAATCGTATAAATCTTGCTCCTAGAAACATTAATATTATCACTTAACAAAATTATAGCGTTTGAGACAACTTCACTTGAGTTCCTAAGAGAATTTGGGATGCTATTTCTTTTTGTATGTAGTCCTTTTCTTCTCTGGTAACATTTGTTGTACGTCTACTATTGATCTTAAAGCCCATATCATCGCCACTTTTTTTGTTTGCTCAGAGGCTTTGATGTAAAAGTTATTTACAAGTCTGGCTTGCGAGTGCTTCTAAGTCGATTGAATTCTGCGATTGCTGAGTGTTAAGCGTTGATATTACTAAAATCGACGTGAATAAGATATAATCCGTTCAGGCTTGCACTTTCGAAATAGCCACTTACGCTTGTCTGTATGTGAACAACGAAAAATCAATGACCATCACTGCGTTGTTTAGACTTTCTTCCTGACTTTCCTATATGGTAATAGCATATTTAAATCTATTCAAGATGATCATAAGCTCTATTTGGAATTTCAAATTTAGTTTAGACTGTACGTATCTCGTAAAGATATTCATTACTTAACGCAATTTATATATTTTTTAGTTTCATTATCAACATATACTCCTTGTGCGATACCGATAGAACCACTGAATAAGCCAAGATAGACGTTGCTATTTCGTCTTAACATACCTTTTGCTCCTATTTTAATAACTACATTCTCTTCTAGCCCTGCTGTCATGGAGGTATCATCTTCAAAATTTTCCTACATTTATGGGCCCATTCTGAGAGACTTTCAAGCATCATATGCTATCTACAGCAGGGAATTTTATTTCTGGATAAGGATGAGATAGAAGCACTGCGTTGTTTAATTATTGGCATTTGTTTCTTGTAGGTAATACACAAACTGTAACGTCAGGAACTTCTGAGACATAGTCAGAAATTCTTAGTTATTTTCTTTCACAGGAATTTGAATTAAGAGGTATTAATCTAGACAAGGGTGATTAACAGTCTTTTGGTGTAGTCACACCTAATATTATTCTAGTTATGTCAGAAGCCATCGCAGGATGATTGTGGGCGACGAGTGTTGATATCACTTCTAACAGAAACAGCGATCAGTCACGAATTACTGTTTGTTAAAGATCTATTTCGATTATATTTCTAGCCGCCATCAGTGTAACTACAATAGGAAAGCCTAACTTAAACAAAATAGTAATATAACGGTACATAACATCCAGGTTTGCGTAACAAGATTATAAACATTGTTAACTTTCCGCATGTCAACACCAGACGAACACACAAAAGAATTAGAAACAATTTATTACATAGCTAAAGCCAATTATAACGAACGGACAGCTGTCTCTTACGTTCTTTTGAAACTTATTTTATTTAATTAATAAATTTTAGAGCCCCACGTCATAACCTGCTAATCGTAATGTCAACTTAATAAAGGGATGCCACATATACGTGCAACGTATAGGACCTAAATGTTTGCCACGTTTCGTTGTATTGAGGACACACATCCAACAAATATCCGAGTCACTAATTCTTTCCAGGTTGCCGTGTCGTGTGCCCTCTCCCTCTGACTCATTCATCACCACATCAAGATTGCTTATCTGCTGTTAATTTTAATTTGTCCCACTAGAAACGCTTCTCCTTAGGCAGCAGACTAACGCTGTGCAGCTTAAAGTAGGTTTTGCTAGAATATGGCGCAATGATTAAATAGTTCTGCGTACTAGGAATAAAAGCACTTTCCTGTAACACTGTTCTTTATCAGCTTTGCAGCTTTGTGAGCTTGGCTGTTTATTATAAAGCAAAAAGTACATAGCATGTATTTGTATCACGGAATCAAATAATGTTTTTTGATGATCACCTTTTAACGTATCACATTAAATTATCAGATTCAAATTTATCCAGTAGGATATTCTTGGACACCAACCAATAAACAATAGTTCGCACAATTTACCAAAATTAGCGGACTCTCTCCATATGCAAAACATACAATTTTCCAAAGCCACTGCGGCTGACTATTTATCATCACAAAACTATTCTTATAGTTATTACCACTTCGTGAAACACTTCCGAGCAACATGATCCGAGTTGTGTGGCACTTTCACCGCGGACCAGCAGAGACGGTTCACTAGCTCACTAACGCCTTGGCGCCTGAATTAAATAAGCGAGCACGGCATTAACAGAATCTTGATGTCCAGTAAGAACATATTCTCCATTGAATTAAAATTTTAGTTAATGTAGCTTTTTAATTAATTGAAAAATTGTGTATGACTTCTGCAGCAATGACTATAATCTACAGTAATGGTGGAATAATTAAACATATTCATAAATAGTTAAACTTCGTTTATATACTGTGGTGGTTCCCGCCATACAGAAAGAAAGTGAATTCCTACTCTGCAGCGGGGCCAAACGCATTGAGGCGCTATGCTCCGATGCGTGAGGCCGCTCCCCGTCGGGGGTTCTAACCCCCCTCGGACATAGATGTTTGTGTCGTATTTAGTATAAGGTAAGTTTGTAAGTTTAGGGACTGATGGCCCCGCAGTTAAGTCCCATAAGCCAAACAAACATTTGAAGATGTTTGAACAATTCCCACTCTGTACGCTGCGCAGAGAGCAGCAGCTATTTTCCACAATGCACAATGTAACCAACTATCTATTACTATCGCAATGGTTCAGCCTGTGCCCACATACACAGCTGCCTAACGTATCATGCTTTAGGCTGCCAACGTCTGGCCATATGAGAAACCAATTTTGAAAACCCGCAATAAATGTAGGAAAAATGTGAGGTAATGCCACATATCCCCCAACCAAAATGTTTTTGAAGATTGACTAAATGCAATTTTATCAATTAAAAAAAATTTAGGGAACTCCAACACCACTGATTTAATACCCACATTTCTACGTAAATTCCTTACAATCAGTTATTAATTTAAAGTAAGCTGCTCATCCCTACGTTCATCTTGTAAATAGTATCAAGTATAATAAACTTATGAAAATATCTAGGAACATTATTCACATTAGAAACAAACTAGTCTTAGCCACTTGATGGGAATGTTAATAATCAACCAACCAACACAACACTAGATGAGATGTAACGGATGTAACTGTAAATTTTAGATACTGATTACTAAAATTGTATATCAAATAGGTTTTTTTAAACATACATGTATCTAAGGGTTGGATCCTTTAGATACCATTTATATCACTTACTTCTACATCTACATACATACTCCGCAATTCACCGTAAGGTGCGTGGCGGAGGGTACACTGTACCACTACTAGGCATTTCCTTTCCTATTCCACTCCCAAATTGAACGAGGAAAAAAAAAAGAATGCCTAGATGCCTCCGTACGAGCCCTAATTTCTCTTATCTTGTCTTTGTGATCTTTACGCGAAATGTAAGTAGGCGGCAGCAAGATCGTACTACACACAGCTTCAAATTCCGGCCCTATAAATTTACTTAACAGAAATTCACGAAAAGAACGTCGTCTTTCTTCCAGCGATCCTCAATTGAGTTGCCGGAGCATTTCTGTGACACTCGCGCATTGGTCGAACCTACCGGTAGCAAATATAGCTGCTCGCCTCTGAACCGCCTCTATGTCTTCCTTTAAACTGATCTGCCGCTGGTCCCAAACACTTGAGCAATACTCAAAACGTGGTCGTACAAGCGTTTTAAACGTGGTCTCCTTTACAGGTGAAGCACATCTTCCCAAAATTCTCCCAATAAACCGAAGTCGGCTGTCCGCCCTACTCACAACTGTCCTTACATGCTCGTTCCATTTCATATCGCTCTGCAATGTTACGCCTAGATATTTGAACGACGCGACTGTATCAATAAGCTCACTACTAACGCTGTATTCGAACATTATGGGATTGCTTTTTCTACTCATGCTCATCACCTTACATTTTTCTACATTGAGAGCTAGCTGCCATTCTTCGCACCAACTAGAAATTTTGTCTAATCATCCTGTATGCTATTACAGTCAGTTACAGACGACACCCTCCCATACAGCACAGCATCATCAGCAAACAGCAAACTTCTATGAACAAGTTTTTATTTAGATTGAAATCATAAAGGTGTTACATTTAGTTGTCAATTTAATATGATGTGGATGAAATGACATTTATGTAAATGCCGCAAGCACACATCAGTTGTATCTTTGCTGTGGCTCGAGACAGTACCGCGAAGTTGCTGAGCTTTCTTAATCACCGATATACAAAATGGGACATAAAAGAAGGGAGACAACGGTGGAAGATAGAAATATGGTAATCAATATGTACAAACAAAGCAAATCGCTTACCGAAATTGCCAGAGCACTCAACAGAAGCAAAACTACAGTGTTCTGCATCATTCGGCGCTTCAAACGAACGAATAGAGTTGTAAGCAGACCTAGAACTGGCGCTCCTAAACTCGCTACCTAAGACAGGGGACAAATAATAAAAATGGTGAAGCAGAATCCAAGAATTACTGCATCTGAGATTAGAGGATGCTTTGAACAATATTCTGGCACTGTGGTTCACACAAGAACTGTTTAACTGGTTTTAAATAGTGCTGGCTACAATGCGCGTGTTCCGAGGAAGAAGCCAGTCTAGTGAATAAGAAAAAAAAATCTTATAGAAGTTGCTAATGAGTATGTGATGAAACCGATAGAATTCTGGGACCACGTTCTCTGGTCGGACGAGAGCAAATTCTGCCTATACAAGAGCGATGGACGTCTTAAAGTGTGGAGGCATCCAAATACAGAATGGAATTCTGAGAACATGGTAGCTACAGTAAGACATGGAAGCAGTTGTGTGATGATGTGGGGCTGTATATCTTCATCTCTGGTGTTCCTAGATGAAATCATGGATAAGTTTGAATACAAGATGATTCTTGAAAATAATATTAAAAAGAATTCAGAGCTGCTGGGATTAGTAAATGATTAATACTTCCTGCAGGACAATGCTCCAAAACATACCACTGAAATTGTAAGGAGGAAATGAGGTAAATGTGAGTTACCAGCCCATTTTAAAAGTACACTTATATGGAAAAGAAATATTTGCTTTTTTGGAATCACGTTGTGACATTTGTGCTATAAATGAAGAACTGTACTTGAGAGTCAAATACAACATTCCTCACTTGCTAAAGACACCGTCCCAACACCAGATTTAAACCCCGTTGAGAACATCGGTAACGAACTTATGGAGCGTGTGAGGAAATATCACATCCGAAGTAAATATCATCTGAGATAACTTCTTCAAACCGAGTGGAGAAATATGGGCTCTGCGCTCACCAGAAACATATACAGACAATTCCCAAACGACTCGAGACAGTAATTCAAGAAAAGGGATGATAACTAAATACTAGCTACTTTCTGATAGAAAACTTATGTCCAGTTGTAAACTGACCATGTACTTTATTTCTTGTAGTGGAAATACGTTTGTGTTGATTTTATGGGTGTATGTGTCTTCCGAAGTAAGAGTGATGTCAGGTGTGCCACAGGCGAGTGTCGTGGGTCCGTTGCTGTTCACAATATATATAAATGACCTTGTTGATAACATTGGAAGTTCACTGAGGCTTTTTGCGAATGTTGAGGTAGTACACAGAAATGTTGTAACACAGAGTACGCGAAGGAACTTGCGCCCCCCCCCCCCCCTTCTTGCAGTCGTGTACCGTAATTCTCTAGAAGAGCGTAGTGTTACGAAAGATAGGAAAATAGGGCAGGTCATCGCCGTTTTCAAGAAGGGACGACTACAAGCCTATATCGCTAACTTCGGTCAGTTGTAGAATTTTGGAACACGTCTTATGTTCGAGTGTAAAGACTTTTCTGGGGACTAGAAATCTGCTCTTTAGGAAACAGCGTGGTTTCAAAAAAGGCGATCGTGTGAAACCCAGCTCCCGCTATTCTTCCACGACACTCACAGAGCCATAGATACTGGATCTCAGGTAGATGGCGTGTTTCTTGACTTCCGCAAGGCGTTTGATACAGTTCCCCACAGTCGTTTAATGAACAAAGTAAAAGCATATGGTCTATCAGACCAATTGTGTGATTGGAATGAGGAGTTCCTAGATCACAGAACTCAGCATGTCATTCTCAATAAAGAGAAGTCTTCTTAAGTAAGAGGGAGTATCGTGGGACCGTTGCTATTCACAATAAATATGAATGACCTTGTGGATAAAATCTGAAGTTGACCGAGGCTTTTTACGGACGATGCTTTAGTATATAGAGAGGTTCTAACAACGGAAAATTGTACTGAAATACAGGAGGATCTGCAACGAATTGCCGTAAAGTGCAGGGAATGGCAATTGACTCTCAATGTAGACAAGTGTAATGTGCTACGAATACATAGAAAGAAAGATCCTTTATAATTTAGCTACACTACAGCAGGTCAGCAAATGGAATCAGTTAATTCCATAAATTATCTGGGAGTAGGCATTAGGAGTGATTTAAAATGGAACGACCATATAAAATCAATCATCGGTAAAGCAGATGCCAGACTTAGATTCATTGGAAGAATCCTAAGGAAATGCAGTCCAAAAACAAAGGAAGTAGGTTACACTACACTTGTCCGCCCTCTGCTTGAATACTTTGCAATGCAATGTTTACAAACTTTGAGAGTGTCGTCAGATCACTTTACATCTGTTGAGAAATTAGGGGCCATTTCTCAATTTTTCTGTCATATAGCTTATGCTTAATAGAAAATAAATGAAATGCTCGTAGAGTATATATTGGCCGTGAAGTCCCCATTTGCGTTTGGCCATTTAGTGCAAAACCTTTCGGATTTCTCCTGAGAGATCTCTTTATTATTATTATTATTATTATTTCCTCGCACTTTTTGTCAGTGTTAGGGTGTAATTTTACGTTACTTGTGTCAATTTTTTTTGTTAGTTTTAGCGTTCAATTCACTGCTTCTTTCATCAACATTTTATCAATTTCAGAGGCTAAATGACTTTGATCTTTATGATTAATCTTTGCCATTTCCTCTGTATGTGTATTATTTCCTTAATATCACAATTTTTTGGAATACCAATACTCATCACTTAAAGTTTCAAAAAAATGTTTGTATAGTCTATGGGACTTAACAACAGGGTCATCAGTCCCTAAACTTACAAACTACTTATGAACTACTTACGAACTAGGACGGCACAAATATCCATGCCCGAGGGGGGATTCGAACCCCTGACCGTAGTGGTCGTGCAGACCGTGACTGGAGCGCCTCAGTCTCCTCGGCCACCGCGGCCGGCACCTAAAGTTTCTGTTACCCAGTCAGATACATTACTTATATTATCATTCATTTCTTATACATCATTTATCTCAACAGACTCACCGTAAGCAGTCACATGATTCATCTAATTATAATAAGCCATCAGTCCCAATCAGCTATCCACCTCCAGCCACGTGCCAGAACTACCAGGGAACCTGCCCTGTCATGTCCGACGCCGACACTGCACAGCCCTTGAGACGGGGCCTCATCGCACCGCCTCTCTGCTTTGCTGCACCCAGTCCCAGTGTTGCCAATTCGTTTGCAATTATGTCCCTACATGAAGTCTAAAAAAATCGCTACGTTCACCAACGGACCAAATTGCTTTCTAAATAAAAAAATAAAGAAATTGTCTGGGGGGCCGCTGGATTGAAAGTACTGTACCGACGTATTGGGTAGTAATAGTTCCCCTTTATTAACATTATTGTACAATGTATTGTTACTGATACTTCCTAAGAAAAGTCCCTACGTTTTGCAATGAGATCGGAAATCCTTCCCTACGTCCCTACAGTTTGGAAAAAGTGTCAAAAGTGCCTACGCGTAGGGACATGGCCCTACGGTTGGCAACACTGCGCAGTTCGCCGTCCGCTCCAGGCGCCGCCGCTGTGCCGACGCTGTGCAGGCGCCTCTGCCACCTCCGCTACTCGTGGCGACGCTGTCTGTCGTCCGTCTTCGTTTACACCGATAATACACGGCCACAGTTTGCCGACAACAAATTTCCAAAACTTGACACTGTTCCTGTATACTGTTCATACACACGTCACATTCCGCGATATTACTGTTCAGTCAGGCACAACACAAATTTTGTGCATAGCAAAAACTTCTGCGCTTTAGTCGCCACATTTAGGTGGTCCTTCCATGTCCACAGTTCTCGCACTGCTCACAGTTCACACAAATCTTATCAGAAAGTTACAACGATTTTCTACTGTTCCTAGGCTAATGTCACAGAATGTTAAACAGAATTACGTGTAGTTTCCTGTTCATAAACATCCCACGCTGGAAAGAGTCGTTTTCCTACAGTTTCCGTACGACACACACTCCAAATTACAGTTTTCCCAGGCTATGCCATAAACGAACTGGAGATCTAAGCAACTCACTTCGTAACCTGCCGTTTTCCCCAGCAAAGGGATGCCAGATATAACGAACGTGCGGCTGTCTTTGAAGTGGAGTTCCAGCGAGTTTTTATTTAATTAATACATTTTAGAGTGTCACGTCATGACCTGCTGATCAATATGTCAAGTTAATAAAGGGATGACACTTATACCTGCAACGTATAGGGCCTAAATGTTTGCCACGTTTCGTTATACTGAGGACACACACAAAATGAACATCAATGTCACGAATTCTTTCCAGCTTACCGTGGCGTGTGCCCTCTCCCACTCACTCATTCATCAACACAGTTCAGGATTGCTTACCTGCTGTCAATTTTCATATATCCCATGGCAAACATTTCCTCAGGCCGCGAATTCTAACGATTTGTACCTCACAATGCGTGATGCTAGAATTTGGGTACTCTTCTTTTTTATCAGCGTGGCAGTTGAATATGAAGCCACTTACACATAGCATGTATTTATATCGCGGTATCGATTAATGACTCATTCTAAGCACATATTTACGTATAAATCAAATTATCAGAATCAAATTTATGCATTCGGAAATTCTTCGTCACCAAGGAATAAACTATATCTCGCACAGTTTAAATCAGCGGGTTCTTTCCACATGCAAAACATACAATTAACTAAGGCTACTGGGGCTCACTATTTGTCATCACAAAACAATTCTTCCAATTATTACCACTTCGCTAAACACTTGAGAGTCGACCTTAGTTACGTGGCACCTTCACTGAGGACAAGCGACTGTTACCTTGCTCACCGTAACTTCTAGGAGCCTGAATTTAAGAAGCCAGCACGCCATTGGCTGAATCTCAGTGTCCAATAAGAATATCTTCTATATTGAATTAAAACTAAAATTAATGTTCCTTTTTAAATAATTGTATTATAAGTATGACTTCAGCAACCATGACTATAATCTACAGTAATGTTGGAGTAATTAAATAGAATTTTATATAGTTAAACTTTGCATATATACCGTGGTGGTTCCCGCCATACAGAAATAAAGTGAAATACTACTCTGCGTACCCAGCAACGTTTTACCACGGTACAGTCGACCATCTCTCACGAACGCAACGGTCCAACCCGTGCCTGCATATAGTGCTCCTAACGTATCATGCTTTGGGTTACCAACGGTTGGCCATACGAAAAATCAATTTAGTAAACCCTCAGTAAATGTAAGTAAAGATATGGGCTAACGCAATACAATGACTGCCCAGCTACCTACGTACAGAATATTTAGAAGACAATTGTAAAGAAATACAGGAATATTATAGACAACGATACCAACACAGCAGGTGAGAAAAATAAAAATGTGAAAATGTTCGTATCTCTGCTATATTACGTTACCGCAGTATCGCCGCTGTATGTAGGAAATTCATTGTCAACGTCCATTTTTCTACTAATGGAAATTTAGGACAATTACTCCCTAACAGTTTCCGGGTTGTGATTGCTGCTACCTTGGTCAGACGGGTCGCAGAGTGGCGATCCACTTTAGCGAACACATAGCCACAAAACATAAAAACATAAAATTTAAAAAAAAGGATGGTGCAGAGAAATCAAATTTTCCTGCTCCTTTGCTTGAAAGCTAACATGATGTACCATTAACTGAATCGCTCCGTGTTGAGGAAGGTAAATTTATGGACATTCTTTAGGGCGTGGAATGGTTTTGTCGCCATGAATCGTCATGAGTCTACTACCTCCATGATAAATAACAAAAATACACATTTCTGGAAAATATTTGTAGATCATCTGCTCGGCAGAGGCGGACGTCACGAATCTGCTTTGTTAAAGTGGTTTTTATTGCACCTTCCATAGCAATCTGTTTCGAGCTTTTTCTTATATACAGGATATTAGCTGGCTTTCGTTACAACAGTTACACTAGTACATCTTGTATGCTATTTTCATGCCACAGTTCTTTATCTGTACCAGCAATCCATCACATTTAAAAAATAAAATCAATATTTAAATTACTTCTGTAAATATAATTGTATGCCAGTTCATATTTGACAGATTAATTACTCATTAAATGCGTTAAGAATTTCCCACGTAAAGGGCGCTAACATTTATATAAGCCAAGTGTTGTATCACAAGATATTGATAATTTTAAAATAATATCACTTCAGTAGTAACAGGAGATTGCTTAACACGCTTCCTGACGAACGGAATGTTTACAATGTTTATAATCTGGTTACGTAAATGTGGATGTTATGTACCGTTATATTACTATTTTGTATAATTTATGCTTTCCCATTGGAGATACACTGATGCCTAGGAATCTATCCAATTCGATCTGTGGTATACAGTTTTTCGCGACTGATCGATGTGTGTATTTCAGGAAATTATCTTATTCTGTTTACCTCAGAACCAAAGTCCAAGTGTGATTCTTCAGTTTCTCCCGGCGTATTTGATAATCAAAATATCCACGGGTATATTCAAAATGTTCAAATGTTTGTATAGCTTATGGGACTTAACTACGGGGTCATCAGTCCATAAACTTACAAACTACTTATGAACTATCTAATACTAAGGACGGCACAAATATCCATGCAACGAGGGGGGATTAGAACCCCCGACCGTAGTGGCCGTGCAAACCGTGACTGAAGCGCCTCAGTCCCCTCGGTCACCGCGGCCGGCACGGGTATACTGCCGGTCTATAGTGTCCAACGGGCACAATATTTCGGCGATCATACATGTCACCATCATCAGGTGAACTGACGAACTGAGCTCCTGGAAACGCGCCGGCACGGAGATCCGCACGCTACGGCTGCTCGAAGGGAACTGGGTTCTAGCCCGGTAGCGGGCGATTTAAATAACCTCGGCCCGCGGAGCGACCCCTGCGCGGTCCGCGCCCCGCGCCGCGGCCGCGCAGTGGAACCGATTGCGACGGCGTCTGAGATGACGTCAGTGTGAGGGCTCTGTCCGCCGTGCGTCGTTAGAGAGGCTATTGAAATTCGCAAAAGTGACGACCTCATAAACCGTGACTTTGGCTCTAATCTTAGCAAAGCTTGGGAACCAGCGATTGGGTTAATTAAGAGTAAATCTAGCAAACGTAACGAAGTGACGACCACGGAGGACGGAGCCCTCACACCGACGTCATCTCAGACGCCGTCGCAATCGGTTCCACTGCGCGGCTGCGGCGGGGGGCGCGGACCGCGGAGGGGTCGCTCCGCGGGCCGAGGGTATTTTAATCGCCCGCTACCGGGCTAGAACCCAGTTCCCTTCGAGCAGCCGTAGCGTGCGGGTCTCCGTGCGGGCGCGTTTCCGTCTGTTCACCTGATGATGGCGACATGTATGATCGCCGAAATATTGTAGTATTCTTGAGTTCAGCTCACTGGAACTATTCAAACTGCATTTGCAACTGGCAAGTCACTTCACGTCTTTTTCCTGGGATTGGATTGATGGTGTTACTTCGGTTGCAGCCGATTCCGCCCATAAGAAGGCAACGGGACGTCAAACAGCTAAGTTCTCACGCCTCCTTGACAAACCATCTCTGCTGGTTCCGTGCAAGACCGTCATCAATCTGAGTGGCATGGAGTTGAGTGATGATGCGGTCTCAGTTTTAGAGAAAGGACTCAACTTTGCTCCTACCCCCAAGTTCACACCGGTCGCAGAAATTATTAGTGCTGTTGAACAGGTTGCAGCTCGACTTCCGCCTGAATCAGCTGAGGAAATACGTCGTGAAACTTGTGAGTTGACGAAATCCAAGCCCATGAAGTCGAACATCATTAGTAAAGAGAGGGCGGTCATTCGTGACCTGAGGAAGCGCCCTGAAATTGTTGTCTTACCGGCTGACAAAGGCAATGCTACGGTTGTTGTCTCCCATAAGAACTACACTGAAAAGATGCAGAGCCTGCTAAATGACGATTCCTACCGGAAGATCAGCGTTGACCCCACAAAGAATGTGGAAAACAAGATGAGGGCGCTTCTCGAGGATGCGGATTTACCGGAGGTTGTCGGCAAGAAACTGCTACCTCAAGGTCCGGTACCGCCAAGACTTTATGGACTCCCTAAGGTTCACAAAGATGGGGTGCCGTTACGTCCCATTGTCAGTAACATCATAGCACCCACATATTTGTTGGCCAAATACTTGACGGGAATATTAAGTCCTTATGTGGGTAAATGCCCTCATCACATCCGTAATTCCGTGGATTTTGTGAAACGCCTTAACAACTTCAGGCTGGATGAGTCAGATATCATGGTGAGTTTTGACGTCGTTTCGTTGTTTACGAGGGTGCCCCTTCGAGAGTCACTAGATTTGATTGGTCAGAAATTTGACGAGAAGACCACCGAACTCTTTAGGCATGTCTTGACCTCCACGTATTTTCTTTTCAATGGCGAATACTACGAACAAACGGAGGGAGTCGCCATGGGTAGCCCACTCTCCCCTGTGGTCGCAAATTTGTACATGGAGAATTTGGAGGAGAAAGCCCTGGCATCATCTGAATGGAAACCTAATTGTTTTTTTCCGTTACGTGGACGACACTTTCGTCATCTGGCCACATGGTATGGATAAACTCCTTGACTTCCTTACACATCTGAACTCCATACACCCCAACATCAAATTCACTATGGAGACTGAAACGGAGGGAAAATTGCCGTTCCTTGACGTCTTGGTCAAGAGAAAAGCTGATGGCACCCTGGGTCATAGTGTATATCGGAAGACAACGCACACTGATCTGTATTTACACGCAGACAGCTGTGACCACCCTTCACAGAGAAATGGGGTACTTAAAACTCTAGTATATAGGGCGCGCACTATCTCCGACGCAGAGAGTCTACCCCAGGGATTGGAACATCTGAGAACTGTATTTCGAAAAAATGGGTAGATTCATCACAACCTGCGGAAACGGATGAAAACACGAGGGAGGATGTAGGTACTGCGTTCGTTCCATATACCGGCGCAATCTCTGGGAAGATCGCCCGCATTTTGAAAAAAAAAAAAAAAAAAAACACCAGGTTGGAACTGTTTCTTGTCCGCCGAATAAAATTCGTGCACTGGTGGGGAGCGCTAAAGATGATCTCGGTTTGAGGAAGGCCGGCGTGTACCAGATTCCGTGTCAGGGTGGAAAGTCATATATATATTGGACAGACGATGCGTACCATCGAGGATCGATGCGTTGAACACCAGAGGCAGACACGATTGATGTATCCGAGCAAGTCGGCGGTCGCTGAACATTGTTTGTCGGAAAATCATGCGATGGAGTATGAACGCACTAGGATTCTGGTACAGACGTCGAGATACTGGGACTGCGTCGTTAGAGAGGCCATTGAAATTCGCACAAGTGACGACTTCATAAACCGTGACTGTGGCTATGATCTTAGCAAAGCTTGGGAACCAGCGATTGGGTTAATTAAGAGTAAATCTAGCACACGTAACGAAGTGACGATCACGGCGGACAGAACCCTCACACCGACGTCATCTCAGACGCCGTCGCAATCGGTTCCACTGCGCGGCCGCGGCGCGGGGCGCGGACCGCGGAGGAGTCGCTCCGCGGGCCGAGGGTGCTCCTTGACGGCGGACAGCTTGACTGGCGCGCCGGCCTCGACGTGGACTGCCGCAGAACCAGGTTCTGCTCCCCCCCAGGCGTAGGGAATCTGAGGGCCAGGGCCTGGAAGCCAGCCGCAGTGCCGCAAAAATGGTATCTGCCGCTGCCGTCCAGTCGCCCGCGTCCTCCATCATTATATTAGGGCCAGTACCACAGTCGGGATACCCTACGGTGACAACGACGACTGTGGCTGGCAATCCCTTGGCAGCAACCCTTCACGCTCCGGACATGGCTAATACACATAACTCAGTCACACACAGGACAGCAACAGCCTCATTCACAGTCAGTGCTTGCAATTCCCCCCGTCCTTCCCCTCTCCTTAGCCCACTCCTGCTCGCTAACGCCCAAAACCAACTGCCAGCCTTTATCTCCGCCCTAGGAAAACGCGGGCAAACGTCCAGTCAGCCGACTCCTATCCGCCCTAAACCTACAAACCCATTACCAACCAACACTACACCTTCCCTCAGATCCCAATTCCTAAAATCCCCTCCCTACAAAACTACCTCCAGCAAGCAACGCTCCAAAAAGGAGAAGCGCCAGAAGGCGAGGAAAACACCCTCAACAACCTCTCCTACTCCTCCACCTCCAACAACTGAGGAAGCCGCGTTGCCTGAGGCGCCGACAGCAACTGCCACACGCCCTGAAGAGCAAGACATGGAGTGGTTTGTCCTGGCGAAGAAAACGTTTCGTCAGCCGAACCTCCCTCCAGCTTAGGGGCTACTACCAACCCCAAACAGATTTTCGGCGATAGCTGAGGAGCCAGCGGCTACACAAACAACAGAACACCCTGACACCCAGAAAACACACAACCTCCCACCAATTGTCGCTGAGTTTCCGCGGGATTATAAGGAACTCTACGACTTGGCGAAGGCAGCTCTTGGCGGAGAAAATTTCAAAGCCAAACCTGCCGGAGGGGACAAAATAAAACTAACTCTCACCACTTTATCTGATTACAACACAATAAAACAAACGCTCGCAGACAATCAAATACCCCACTACACATTCCCCACAACAAAAACACGGAACAAAAACATTGTAATCAGGGACCTACCAAGACGTCTGTCCCCACAGGCGATAAAGGTAGACCTGATTTCCCAGGGGTTCGACGTGAAAACTGTAAACCAGATGCAGAAGCCAGGCAACGAAAATAAATGGCCACTATACCACGTGACAATGCCTGATATTCCCCAAAATAAGCGGGAAATCAGAACAGTTATGGCAATCCCTGTCACCATAGAGCCACTGCGTAATAAGACTAAAACGGTGCAGTGCTTTAGGTGTCAGGGACTGAACCACATCGCAAAGAACTACAGCATGCCCATGCGGTGCAGAAAATGCGCCGAACCCCACGACACACGCAACTCCACACTTAGAAACAAGGACCCGCAAATTAGGTGCGCGCTGTGCGGCGGAAACCACACAGCGAGCTACCAAGGTTGCGTGGTCCACAAGACACACACAAGGAAGGTACAAGACGTCAAGGCAGCCCCCCACACACGCAGACGAAACACCACAAACCCCCAAAACCACACATTCAAACCAACAGAAACACACACAAACACGGCCTGGTCCAAACCAAGGCCAGATACACCAGGGCGCACCTACGCTGAAGTGCTTTCTCCTGAGAGGAGCCGCGAAAGCGCTGCAGAAGCCCCACCACCACAACAGCAAACACAAGCACTAGAACAACACCGGGAAACACAAGACAACGACCAGGCCCGACAAGACAGAGAAAGTCCTAGGGAACCCCACACAACTGCCCTCCAGACAACTCCCTCAGACCAGCTGCTGAGAACATTGGTCCAAACGATGAACCTCATCATGCAAATGATGCAGGATTTCAGGGATGCCCAAAGACAAAACACCCAGATCCTCGCTGCCCTTCAGGCAGCAGTTCAGCAGTCGCTTCCCTCTGCGACTACATCAGTAGCTCCACAACCTCATCATGCCCACACATCCAAGGCCTGACAATGTGCGCCTTTAATGCAGACGGCATTGTCAATCAAGTGGTCGAGTTCAGAGAACTCATGAAGGAGTTCTCAATCGACGTATGTATGATGGGAGAAACCCACCTTAAAACGGGAGTAAAAGCGACAGTTCCCAACTACACTTGTTACCGTAGGGACAGACCAACCGCAGGCGGCGGGGTGGCCATCTACATAAAAAGAGGGATCCCACACCACCAAGTTTACGTCCCAGCTACCAACAAAATCGAAGCAGTGGCAGTAAAAGTAAAACCAGCCACCGGACCCCTAAAAGTTGTTGCAATATACCGATCCCCAGGTGAACATCTAGATGAGGGAGACATATTAGCACTAGGGCAAATAGAAGGAAAACTCCTAATAGGAGGCGACTTCAATGCCAAGCACCCTGACTGGAATTCCAGGATAACCTGTCCAGAAGGCGCCAAACTGCAACAACTAGCGCGCACCCACCATTTTGAGACATGGGGTCCAGTCGAGCCCACACACTTTCCAAAAAATGGAGGTAGGCCCGACGTGATAGACATAGCATTAACTAGGAGGATCACGGGATTTGTGACTGCAAGGACAATTAACAGAATGTCCTCCGATCACAACCCCATCATCTTTGAGGTCGATGTGGGTGAATGGGTAGCACTCCCACAGTACCAGACGTCATACAAGCGTACCAACTGGGAGCAATACCGAGAAACTGTCGCATCGGATATTGCTCGCGCTCCGCCTATCACCGCAGATACAGTGGAACAAGTGCTACACGACCTCACAGGGACAATTCTGCAAGCGGCGGAGGACGCCACCCCTCCCATGAGGGACGGCCCTCCACCGCAAATACAACTCCCAGAACACCTGTTAGCGCAAATTCGGCACAAACACCGAGTGGCCAAAGAGTGGAAAATAACCAGAGATCCAGCCACCAGGAGGCTGCTCAACAGATTACAGAGGGAACTGAAGGTCGCGCTCAATGAGCTCAGAAACCAGCAATGGCAAAACCGCCTCAGAACCCTCAACATACAGGACCAAACTCTTTGGAATGCCACAAGGCAGTTCACAAAAAGACGCGCTAGGTTGCCTCCTCTGCACGGTGAGCGGGGTCTGGTCTTCAGCCAAGCTGACAAGGCCAACGCCTTTGCCGACTCATTTGAGAAGCAGTTTCAGGCAGCAGATCCCCAAGACGAGGACGACGAACATGAAATTACAGTAAGACGTCAGCTGCGTGTCTTCCTCAACGCTGAGGACGACCCAGAGGATGAACCACCACTTTTTGCCCCTGTAGACGTGGCAAAAATAATCAAACACCTTCCAAACAAAAAGGCGCCCGGTCACGGTAAGATCAGCAACCAGTTAGTAAAAAACCTCTCGCCATCGGCAATTACACTACTCGCGGACGTTTTCAACGAGATTACTCGTACCCGTGTGTTTCCAGCTTGCTGGAAGCATGCGGAAGTGGTCGCGATACACAAACCAGGGAAAGACCCTTTATTTCCGCAGCATTACAGGCCAATTAGCCTCCTGCCAACTCTCAGCAAGATCTATGAGCGCCTCCTGCTTGTACCCATACAGGATCACATCTCCAGAGAACACATTCTACCGGATTTCCAGTTCGGTTTCCGGGAGAAACATTCTGCCCCCCCCCCCCCCAACAGATCATGAGAGTAGTTGAAGCTGCTACATCAGCCTTCAATCGAAATGGCTACTGCGGGATAGTGCTACTGGACGTGGCAAAAGCCTTTGATTCAGTATGGCACAAGGGGTTAATTTACAAATTATACACACAGGGATTCCCCGGTAGTATAGTAAAGATTATCCACAGCTATCTCACGAATAGGACTTTCTCTGTCAAAGTAGAAACTCCACCTCCACCAAAAGGCGTATTCGTGCTGGAGTGCCACAGGGATCGGTACTGGGCCCTGTTTTGTACAGCCTGTACACTGCAGATATCCCTACTGTCCCCCTGGTGCACACAGCTCAATACGCTGACGACACAGCCTTTTTCACAAGAAATGCGAACAAGGGCCTGGTCATACGTAGGCTACAAAGGGCACTAGATGACACAGACACATGGTCCCGTCGCTGGCGAATCACCATCAACGCTGAAAAGACTCAGGCTATGCTGATCACCAAAAAGATCGGAAAACGTGGTGCTCCTCAAAACCCACCCCCTCTCCTTCACCTCCAAGGTTCCCAACTCCCCTGGCGCAGAACTGCCAAATATTTGGGAGTAACCCTGAACCAACGTCTCACATGGAAAACCCATGTGGACGAGGTATACAGGAAAGTCTGCGCCAGAATGTCCGATCTCTACCCCATCCTTATCGTCAATAGCTCCTTATCCCCCTCCGTCGGAATCAACGCATACCAGTCCCTAATCCGTCCCCAAATGGAGTACTCCTGCCCTGCCTGGGCGTACGCAGCCAGGAAACACCTGGATAGACTCCAAACACTCCAAAACCGTTGCCTCAGAAGAGCGTTGCACCTACCGTATGGCTTTCCCACCATCGACCTGCACGTTGCTGCTGGAATTCCCCTCCTGAAAGATCGCTTCCAAGATCTGGCAAGGGCTTTCTATGAGAGTTCCTCCAGATCTGGAAACGAACTTATCCGCTCCTTAGGTCGGTATGACATGTCCCGCGATAAGCACAAACGTCCCATGACCATCTTTGATCCCTAGATCAAAGAGGAAAATCCCAGACACCCATCCTCATTCCCACTCCTTCCCAACAAATCCAACACCATGCCCACCCAGGGCAAGCACTAGACACTCAAACAGAAACTCCAACACCATTCACAGACAATTAATACACAGTAAAAGACACACACACACACCAAAACGCACAAAGAGGAGTAAAAGCCAACAGGCTACAAACTCCCCAACATTATCCCTCACAGAGAGGGAAGCAAAGTTTTGTATCCCATCCTCGTCGCCACTTTTGTGTCCCTACTTCGTCGCCGCTTTTGTGTCCCAGCCTCGTCGTAGGTGTCGGTGGCCGAGTGGATGAGACCGACACAGGAACAAAGACAGCACGCTGGTGCAGGTACGGAGGGGAGCAGCCAGAAACTATAAACACTAGAGTAAATTAGAAAGAGATATATATTGCACAGAATGTAACAATACTTAACTTTTACATAGTACTGCAGAATGTTGATACATAGTTGTTAGAGGCCTGCCTAGTGCCTGTAGGATAGCCAAGTCTTCACTGGTGCCTATCTGATTACGAAGGTCCTAACTGGTTGCTATCTCCGTCTGAAGTGGACGATACTTCAGTGGTGGCCACGAGCGGAGTTGTCCCAGAGGGCGCTCGTGGCTGTCGTCGTGAGAACGCCGCGCCGTGCGTGCATGGCGGCGCGCGGCGAAAGTAAGTGGCGCGCACTTTGTACTTGTGCGACACCACACAAAGGAGTGAGCAGCTAGAACCCAGTTCCTTTCGAGCAGCCGTAGCGTGCGGATCTCCGTGCCGGCGCGTTTCCAGGAGCTCAGTCCGTCAGTTCACATGATGATGGCGACATGTATGATCGCCGAAATATTGTGCAGTATACCCATGGATATTTTGATTATCAAAGTCCAAGTGATTGAGCAGTCTTATGTTTATGTTAATTCCACCACAGATAAACTGTTCAGTCCAAAGATTTGTCATATTCAGAAAGGCAAACAGTTGGTCAGTTTCAGTTACGCAGAATTTTTGGAAAGGCGACATTCATCTTACCGGCGTAAGCTATAATAAATCCCAGAAAACTACAATGTTTGTTTCCAAACCATACACATTTTGGTTGTCGAATATCTCGGATAAACGTAAATGTATGTAAATCAATGCAACAATGGATATCGTTGACACTTCATCTATGATGAAAAACACATCTTTTTTCATATCTTATCTCAGCTCTGGGAGGGTCTCATCAGAAAGTGGATTCTACTTGAATATTCGTTCATGTTCCACGGAAAGCTTCAGGAGTATATACATGGTCAAGCCGTACACACTGACTGCGTCTAGTCCTGGCTGCCGTGCAGGAATGGCCGTGAACTGTGAAGGCATCTTGCAACGGAGCGAGCAGGCGTTTCCCGGCGGAGGTTCCTCCCTCGGGCCTGTGTGTATGTGTGTGTGTGTGTGTGTGTGTGTGTGTGTGGTGTATGTGTGTTGTTCGGTCTTAGCGTAAGTAAGTTTAAGTAGTATGAAAGTCCATATTTAGGTTTTCCGTGATTTTCCTAAATCACTCCAGGCAAATGCCGGGATGGTTCCTCTGAAAGGGCACGGCCGATTCCTTCCACATCCTTACTCAAACCTTCCGAGCGTAACCTCCGTCTCTAATGACCACGCTGTCGACGGGACGCTAAACTCCAAGCTTTCTTCCTAGTTTCTAAGTCTAAGGACCGATGACCACTGCAATGATCTATTGAGCCAAGGTCAACACGGATTTAGAAAATATCGTTCATGCGAAACACAACTAGCTCTATATTCACACGAAGTGATGGGTGCTATCGACAAAGGTTCGCAAATCGATTCCGTATTTCATGATTTCCAGAAAGCTTTTGACACCGTACCTCACAAACGGCTTTTAATCAAATTGCGTGGTTATGGTATATCGCCCCAAATTTGCAATTGGATAGGGGATTTCTTGTCAGAGAGGACACAGTTCGTAGTAATCGATGGTAAGGCATCGACTAAAACAGAGGTGATATCGGGCGTTCCACAAGGTAGTGTTATTGGTCCTCTGCTATTCCTTATTTACATAAACGATTTAGGGGAAAATCTAAGTAGCTCTCTTAGGTTGTTTGCAGATGACGCCGTCATTTACCGTCTAGTAAAATCATCTGAAGATCAAAACCAACTGCAGAACGATCTGAATAAGATATCAGTATGGTGTAAAAATTGGCAATTGACTCTAAATAATGAGAAGTGTGAAGTCGTCCACATGAGTACGAAAAGAAATCCGTTAAACTTTGTTTACAACATAAATCAATCAAATGTGAACGCCGTAAACTCCACAAAATACCTAGGAATCACTATTACTTCAGACTTAAACTGGAAAGAACACGTAGATAATATCGTGGGAAAGGCGAACCAGAGACTGCGTTTTATTGGCAGAATCCTTAAAAGATGCAACAGAACTACTAAAGAAACTGCATACACTGCGCTTGTCCGTCCATTTTTGGAGTATTGCAGCCCAGTGTGGGATCCTTATCAGGTGGGTTTGACGGAGGACATCGAAAGTGTCCAAAGAAGGGCAGCTCGTTTCGTATTGTCACGATACAGGGGAGACAGCGTTACGGAAATGATACAGGATCTGGGATGGGAATCATTACAACAACGGCGCTTATCGCTGAGGCGTGGGTTACTTGCGAAACTCCAATCGCCAACATTCTCCTCCGAATGCGAAAATATATTGTTGACTCCCACTTACATAGGTAGAAATGATCATCAGAATAAAATAAGAGAAATCAGAGCTCGAACAGAGAGATTCAGGTGTTCTTTCTTCCCGCGCGCTATTCGAGAATGGAATGGGAGATAAATAGTATAATTGTGGTTCGATGAACCCTCTGCCAGGCACTTAAATGTGATTTGCAGAGTATCCCATGTAGATGTAGATGTAGATGTAGGTTGGTCTCCCAGCTTTACAAACACCTGAACATTTGACTTTTGGATAGTCCTGTTGGAGCACTGATGGCCACTTTTTAATCTACATTCTTTTGAACCCAGACTTTCAGCGTTTTTATTACAAAGCTCTTTGATTTACCACCAAAAAAAATGTTCAAATGTCTGTAAATCTATCCGACCAAACTGCGTAGTCATCAGTTCGTAGCTTACAAACTACTTAAACTTAGGTAAACTAACCTACGGACAAACACACACACCCATGCCCCAGGAAGGACTCGAACCTCTACGGCGAGCAATCGCGCGCTCCGCAGCGATGTGCTTTAGACCGCTCGGCTACTCCACCGCGGCGATGTACCACCAATTACACTCACAAAACAACGAAGTAATTCAGCGTGTCGGGTTTGGCAATGTTTTGTTCTTATGTGGAAACTCTATTTTGATCGCCTGTTGTAAATATTGCAACCATTAAATTACAATCTGATCAGATGCCCTGGACAACATAGCATTCTCCACCAATAACGCTTTCTCTCTCAGTTAACTCGTTGTTTTGCGACAACCTGGTTATTTTTAACTATAACAGAATGGTGCGATACTTCAGGGTTTGTTCGCAGGTTGTTAGAAGCTAAGGAGTACTTATATCCATTCTAGCTCTAAATATCAGAAATACCTTTCTCGTCTGATAAGCGGTTTGTCTCCGTAACGCCGGCGGCGATGGCCGAGTGGTCTGCGGCGTGCCAGTCACGATCAACACGTTCGCTGCGGTCGCGGTTTCGACTCCCCCCTCGGGCATGGATGTTTGTGTCGTCTTTAGTATAAACTAGTTCATAAGTAGTTTGTAAGTTTACGGACTGATGACCCCGTAGTTAAGTCCAATAAGCTCTACAAACATTTGAACATCTGAATTTGTCTCCGTAACACAGTGGACAGCGTCGCCGACTGCCTTTCAGGGACCCACTTAGATTACCGGCAGTGCACTGGGTGTTGTGTGTTATCCTCATGAGCAAATCATCATCCACCCGCAAGTCGCCGATGTGGTGTCAAATAAAGCGACTTGAACTAAATGGTCAAACCCAAATGGGGACTTCACGGCCAATATATACTCTACGAGCATTTCATATATTTTCTATTAAGCATAAGTTATATGTCAACCTTTTCTCTATGCGAGTAATTCCAGGAGGGTTACTGTTTTATAAGGCGATGTAACAGTTTCCGTATAATGTTTTACATTCCTCGCACCATTAGTTTTTGAGAAGAACATCATAACTTGAATCCATCTCCTACAATGTCCACACGGGCGACGAGATGTTAAATTGTATTTTTCCTCACTTCCTTCCTTTTCACTATTCATCTGAGATGTGAAGCCCCTTTCATACTCATGTGCTCTATTCCTGATTCTGTATACTTCATTATTCTCTATAGTTAATACAATCCTATTTAGTAATGTGACAGCGTGGTAGATTGCTACGCAGGGAGGCCCGGAATCGATTCTCGGTCCGCTCGAAGATTTCCTCCACTCGGGGGTTGGGTGTTGTGTTGTCATCATCATTTCATCATCATCGACGCCCAAGTCGCCCAAGTGGCTTCACCTAAAGAATTGAACCAGGCAGGCCGACCACGACGGCCAAAAATTCCACACGAAATCATCATTATGATGTTTAGTTGATTCCGCCATTTTTCTTCCTTTTTCCTTTTATTTCTATATCTGACCAATCCGTGGTATGTTCAAGAACGAACTTTCATTGTGTCTTTTCTGTTCTCGTGTCTGCCTTCAATGTCACTTTGCGACCTTCCTATAGGTACTCACCGATAAGAATTGGGTAATACATAACTCAGGGTAGTAAAAGGTTTATGGCTCGTTGTCTGTTCATAGGGGTGAGTTATGTATGACACCTTCTGTGCCCTAAACAGCTACCCAAACTGTTTAAATAAGATCAATAATTAAGCTCTAGGTGAGCCAGTCTATGAATCTGCAGATGGTGACGCGACAAATATATTTAAATAAACATAAATTAAAGCTCTGAATAACAAACAAAATGGATTCTAAGATAATGTTTAGAAGATATTTACTCACGAAATAATTTTTATATAAATGCAGTTTATTACTCCTTTAGGACATGAAATTACGGAGGTTGTCCTAATTTATACATCGGTAAATAACTGAATATTTCCCAGACTATTGTGCATGAGAGCCACAATAAGTATCACACGCACTTGAGAATAAAAGTTCCAAATTATCACTCGTAAATTAATGAAGTCAATCGAACATTGCAGTTCCAAATTAATCCGCGATTAATTACTTTATTTATTATAAAACACAGTACATGAGTACACGATAACTGAAAAATCACCGTTCCACAGCCCTACTACCGTCCATAGTTTACCCCTATTTACCCAGAGTAATTTCTGCAGTCTCTCCACATCAAAAGTTCGTAACGCGGCTTCGGACCGCCCAAGATTCACACAACCTTTCACCACCGCGTCCAAGTTACGAGTCCCTTCCCAAGCGTTCGAAAGCGTGCTCCACCTGCTCCCAAAATTGTATCCTTCCACGCATCCTAACAACTCACCTTTAAAACGCAATTTCCCTTCCAAAATATTATACATTTGAATATCACAGAATTCAATGCTTTGACCACCTCCCTACAAATGTTGTTAACATTTAACAAACAAATACATATTTAAGAATACTATAATCGGTTGACACTGAAGCTCTTTGCACAGGTAGCTATTAAGCGTGGCATCTCACTGTTCAAATATACTGCCGCCGTCGAAATATAGTTACACAATTAATATTTAATTAATCACGGCTTTTTATGCAAATATATTCAGTTCTTGTCCACAAATACATATAACTGTTTATGTATAAAGTATCTGCTGCGTATCTACTATATTTAGTCGGGCATGAAATATTTAACTGGCAGTAACTAACGTTACTAAGGATAACATAAATATAATAAAATACATATATAAATGTAATGCGCTTTGCTGGGTTCATGTTTTGTGTTTCTGTGGTGAAATCCATGGTCTGACAAGAATATTATTACCTCGACGAAAAGCAGAACAAGAGAGTAAAATAATGTTTATTGGAAGAATACGTAAATAACGCGGTACGTCTTTTTAGATAGATAACGCGGTGCAATGCTGCCCATTTGCTTCTTAATCTGTTACTGATAAACAAAACGTATCAATAATTGTAAATATAAGTCTTATAATATTATTATTATTATAGTACTGAAGTTTGTCGGCTTTTTATCTGTAAGGGATATTTAAATTGTAATTACGGCGTCTGATTCTTCCAAGTGTCCTGAATTCATCCATATAATTATATTTGCCGTATGATCATTCCCTGATTTTATATGGATTTTTAGAATAATGTTTGTGGCTATATTGTATTTCAGTTGCAATCTGGAATAGACGTCCTCACTCAACCAAGAGCGCTTCCGTTTTCCGAGAACATTAGGAAAACCCTGACTACCTGTGTCCCCAAACTGTTAGTCGGCCGGCTGGGGAACTCAGGAGCCTGCCAAAACCCGCCTTTCATATGGAAACAATCAGCTTTCCCCGTATCTGTAACATCACAGACTAACTTTCACCATTTAGTATTCGACAATATAACGTAGTTTGATAGACGAATGTAACTTCAGTGTAGATAGCAATTGTTATGACTGGACGTCACTTTTCCTTATGAAGACGACCATTTGAAGTGACATGATTCTTTCACGTATTTAGAACTAGCTGAAAACCCGGCGTTGCCCGAGTATTTATTTTTTTATTTATTCCTGCCATTTTCAGGAACATGTTCATTTGTATGAGGACTGCATGTCTGTAAAATCTCTTGCGAATACAATTAGTAGTAAAGAAGTAATAGATTAAAACTCGGTGCATGAAGAGGCGATTTTACATGAACGTTACTGTTTATCTTCTCGTATCTCATGAACTACGTGTCGTATTGTGATACAATTTAGGAAGTACACTCAACTATATGCTTGTATACTGTCTGCAAAATTTCCTGCCGCCAAAATTTGTAGTGTAGAAATTATAAATTGTAATTTCCTAATTGTTGTGCCTGCAGCATCATATATGTCGTAAAAAGACTGTATATATATAGTAAACATCTTTGGCAAAGCTGTTGCTAATTACGAAAAAATATAAAAGTTTCTTTAATTTAAAGTTTTAATTTAAAAAGCTGCATAACACCTGACAGTTAAAGCAACAGTTACGCCAGATGTCAACATTAATTAACGTCCAAACATCGTAGACGCGCTTGAGAATGACAAACTGTCGAAACAGCTGTAGCAATATTAAATAAAACAAGCAGCAATCTGGAACTTTATTACGATATAAATTGTAACGTCATATCGAATGCCGTAGTTTTAGTACATGAACAGCGGAACGTTACTGTTTATGTGCTCATATCTCATGAACTACGTGTCGGAATGTGATAGAATTTAGAAGCTACATTCACCTATATATGTGTATACTGTCTGTAAAATGCCCTGTCGCTACAGTTTGTAGTGTTCAAATTATAAATTGTAACGTCATACCGACAGCCGTAGTTTTACTCCATAAATAGTGGAAAAGTAGTAAGCGAGAAACTTTTTTCCTTTCATAATTTTACTATGGTTGCCAGCGAGAATACGTTTAATAAAGGTTTGAAATTATGTTTAAAGTTTGTTGCAAGTTGCTAAGTACTGTAATTCTCATACAGTGTATTTCAAAAGTCTCGGCGCATTATATGGCATTTTTTGCGATTTCTATTGGTTATGGCATAATATCTTTTGAACCATGTGCCATATGTGATTCTTAACCATGCAGTTATTGTTACCTCACGGTAAGGAATGTGTGTACCAAATTTGGTTGAAATCGGTCCAATGGTTTAGGAGAAAATGAGCAGCATTGTCGCAAAATGCAGCAGTTTTACGCGCATCTCATTGTTTATGACGTCATATCTCGTGAACTATATATCTTATGTGATTCTTACACTTATGGCGCGGCAACCGTCTTCATGGATTGAAGTTTACGTGTATAAAATTTCATAAAGATTGGATCAAAACTGTAGATTTGTATGCAACACGTACACACATACGGACACTCTGCTTTATATATTAGACTAGCTGAAAACCCGGCGTTGCCCGGGTATTTATTTATTCTTGCAATTTTTTTCCATGAACGTCATTTTTATGTACTCATTCCTCGTGAACCACATGTCGTACTGTGATATAATTTAGAAGGTACATGCAACTATACATATATATACTGTCTGTAAAATTTCCTGTCGCTACAATTTGTAGTGTTCAAATTATAAATTGTAACGTCATAGCGAGAGCCGTAGTTTTACTCAATAAATAGTGGAAAAGTAGTAAGTGAGAAACTTTTTTCCTTTCATCATTTTACTATGGTTGCCAGCGACAAAAAGTTTAATAAAGGTTTGAAATTATGTTTAAAGTTTATTGCAAGTCGCTAAGTACTGTCATTCTCATACAGTGTATTTCGAAAGTCTCGGCGCATTATATGGCATTTTTTGCGATCTCTATTGCTTATGACGTAATATCTTTTGAACCATGTGCCGTATGTGATTCTTAACCTTGCAGCAATTGTCACCTCACGGTAAGGAATTGGTTGAAATCGGTACAATGGTTTAGGAGAAAATGAGCAGCATTGTCGCAAAATGCAGCAGTTTTTCGCGCATCTCATTGTTTATGACGTCATATCTCGTGGACTATATATCGTACGTGATTCTTACACTTACGGCGACCGTCCTCATGGATTGAAGCTTATGTGTACAAAATTTCATAAAGATTGGAAGAAAACTGTAGATTTGTATGTAACACGTACAAATATATGGACACTCTGCTTTATATATTAGATGGACTGAGGGGAGGGTAACTGTTTGATGTTGACTGTACTGTACCACGTACCTCAATTGCATCCTAATCCATTGTGATTGTAAAATATATTTATGAACTGCTTGTAACAAAGTTGATAATCCATAATATAGCCACATAGGTCAGGCTGCATGAAGACGTTGGGCATCTTTAATCATTTGGTCTAGTTTCGCTCGGCTACTGGAAATATTTGTGTGAACCACTAATCGACAGTCCTCCAACCTTCCAAAATCCCATTTCTGTCTATACATGGAAAGTACTGCATACTACATACAAGGAAAAGTGCTGTACACAGCCCTGAAACACTCGCCAGGAAAAAACGAACTCCAGCCAACAAGACGGAGAAGCAGTAGTTACATGTAGAGAAGAGACATCAACACCGTGAGTAGACAGAATATTAAATTAAAAACACTTAGGCCTAACGTGCCAAATGCTTTTTAAAAACTGTTTTTAATCTATTTATCAAAAACAAATTGTACAAACCTTGTATCATTTACAGACCACAGAAGATGCTTTTAAAATAAAAAAGCGAAACGCGTCTGGTGTAAAAATAAACCTCTTAATTGCAGTCAGCATAAGACAGATTACCTCTATAATCAATACATACAAGGTGTTTTAGCAGAAATTGTAAATATTTTAGTAGACGAAACAAACTTAAAGAAAAGGCAAATGAGTACATTTCACTGATTCTTCCATGGGATCTTGTAGACCATCATTATATTTAATTTAAAACGAAATTTTCTTTTGGTCTGCAAGTTTATTTTTATTTACTTAACTGATTTTCGTTTACAAGTACATTACAGTCTGAAGATGGCCTTGTAAGCTGAAAAGTTAACTAAACAAACTTGTTGAACATACACAAAATTGTGCTTTTACGGAACCACTGACTCAGAAGATTCAATGATGTAAATGTTGAAAAAAGTTTGGATCAAATTTCAAAAACCTACCCAATGCATACAGTTCTATCTGTGGCGACTTCAACTTGCTCTCGATTTGTTAGCAAAAATACAGGTTAAAAACCTAAGGCAGGCATAAAACATCGTCCGGCATTGTACTGATCGTATTCTCCGAAATCTATTTATTAGTTCGTGAACCCACTAGAAAAGTAAATGGTTGTGATAACATACTTCAACTCCTAGCAAGAAATTACGCGGAGCGAATAAAGAGCATCAGAACAGACACAGGGATTAGCCAACACAAAGTTGTTGCAATGAGACTCAATATCCACCAAAATTAAATGTACATATGTATTTATTTTAAAAAAAGGGAATAAGAACGCTTTCTTGAGTGAGAACTTCCCATGTTTCGAAACTAACAATGTGAATGTATATCAGATGTGACTTACATTCAAAGAAATAATATCGACAGCTGTTGAGAGATTTACACCAAACAGAGTAACAAAATAGGGGGCTAAACCTCCTTGGTACACAAAACAGGTTAGATCACTTTTGAAAAAGCAATTATAAAAGTATGCCTAATTTAAAAAGGCACAAAATATCAAAGACTGACAAAACACAATACACACCTTCAGTACGCGATAGCAATTGTGATGCTACTGATGATAGTTCTGCTAAAGTAGAATTGCTAAACACAGCTTTCGAAAATTCCATCACCAAAGAAGATGAAGCAAATACTCCTGAATTCGGATCAAGAACATCTCCCAAAATGCGTAATTTAGAAGTAGATGGTGTATTAAAACAACTAAAATTACTTGACAAAAGTAAGTCTTCCGGTACAGATTGTGTACCAATTATGTTCTTTCCGTAGTATTCTGGTGCAACAGTCCCATACCTAGCTCTCATATACAACTGCTCGCAGAGTGAAAGATCCGTGCCCAAAGAGTGGAAAGTTGCACAGGTCACTCCGATATTCAAGAGAGGCAGTAGGAGTGATCCGCAAAATTACAAGGCTATTCTTGACGCATTGGCGTCGGTTCTCACCAGTGTCTTACAACATTCATTTTCCTCAAATATTGTGAAATACCTGGAAGAGAATGACTTTTGACGCATAGTCAACATGGATTAAGAAATTATCGTTCTTGTGATGTGTTGAAGTGATGAGTACTATCGTCAAAGGATTTCAAATCAGTTACATATGTCTAGATTTCCGCAAGACTTTTGACACTGTAGCTCACAAGCGGCTTCTAATCAAATCTGTGCTTTTGGAATATCGTCACAATCGTGCGTTTGGATTAGCGATTCCCTATCATAAAGGACAGTGTACGTTGCAACTGACAGAGTCATCAAATAAAACAGGAGCGATATCTGGCGTTCCCAGGAGAAGTGTTATGGGGCCTCTACTCTTCCTTATCTTGCTCTCCTACTCTTTTCGCATTTAATGCTGTAATTTGTCGGTGTAAAGATAATGATAAGTGTGTAGGCATCCATATGAGCTCTAAAAGAAATCATTTAATCACCTAAACATTATTTACATGATAAATGATTGAATTCTACAGGTCGTACAATTAACTAAATACCTAGGAATAACAATTACCAACGAGTTAAATTGGAAAAGAGACTTAGAAGATAGTTTAGGGAAGGTGAACCAAACGCTACGTTTCACTGGAGGAACACTTAGAAGATGCAACGTTCTACTTAAGAAACTGCATACACTACACTTGGGCGTCTTATTTTGGAGTACTGCTGCGCATTGTGGGCTCCCCTCCAACTGGGACTGATGAAAGATATAGAGAAAATTCAGAGACATGCAGCTCGTTTTGTATTATCGAAATATAGGAGGAGAGTGTCATGGATATGATGCACGAGTTCGGGTGGAAATCATGAAAAGAAAGGAGTTATTTATTGCTGCAAGATTTATTTGCGTAATTTCTTTCATCAGCTTTCTCTTCCGATTGCGAACATATTTTGTTAGGATCCACCTACACAGAGAGACATGATCATCGCAATGAAATAAAATAAAGCATACCAAAAACGGAAAGATTTAGGTGCTCTTTTTCCAGCGGGCTATTAGAGAATGGAACGGTAGAGAAATATAAAAACGTTTCGATTAACCGTCTATCATACGGTTCAATGTGATTTGCCGAGTATTTAGTTGGGTGTAGATGTTTATGTGGATGTACCGAGAATCGACGGAAGAATCAGTGAAAATGTACTTATTTGCCTTTGCTTTCAATTTCGATTACGCTCTAGCAGCTGCATCTTTGAACTCAATACAAATGGATTTATTGCAGTTCGTTCTATTACCAGCTCCTAAAATATTTACTATTCCTCCTTTAAATAAAAAGGGGGAACTTGGATCAAATGGATGGACGGGTCTTAACATGTCTGTTGTTCCACATGTGAATTCATTTTACTCATCAATCAAAAAAAAAATCTTATACTAAAGACGGCACAAACATCCATGCCCGAAGGAGGAGTCGAACCCCCGACGGGGAACGGCATCGTGCATCGTAGCATAGTGCCTCAATTCGCTCTGCCGCTCCGACGCGGCCTTATCATCCCACCAACTCACTCGGTATCTGGTATAATCATTGCATATCCTCTTAATAACTGACATATAAACGAGACCGTAGTTGGATGTATGTGCGTGTGGTCATATATACAGCAACTCTAGATAAAGGTGGTTTGCCGGCCGCGGTGGCCGAGGGGATTGAGGCGCTCCAGTCACGATCCGCACGGCCACTACGGTCGGGGGTTCGAATCCCCCCTCGGGCATGGATATTTGTGCCGTCCTTAGTTGTAAGTAGTTCGTAAGTAGTTTGTAAGTTTAGGGACTGATGACCCCGTAGTTAAGTCCCATAGACTCTACAAACATTTGAACATTTTAAAGGTGGTTTGATAAAGGTGGTTTGTACGTTACAAGAAAGTAATGAGATGTCTTGATGGTATTCTTCTCGTGTCTCCTGCTGGATAAAGGCGTCATCTGCAGACAATATTTCGGCTGTTCATCTGGCCGAAATCTTCAGGTGAATTTGCTGCTTGACCAACACACCTGAAGATGGCTGCCAGCTGCGTTGCCGAAATATTGTGTCCAGATGACGTCTTTATCCGGCAGGAGATCCGAGAAGAATATCATCAATTATTAAAGCGGGGAAGCCTACGTAGTCGCATCAATGAGATATCTCGGTAATGTAAAATTTACCACTTCAAGATTAAGATACTTCGTGACTGTCACAGAAAACTTGAAAGTAACTGTGTTCCTAAATAGCGTTCCAGAGCCAGTCAAGAACAAGTTACAAGTAATAGATCGTCTCATGTTAATTTTTTGGGAATAATTGCTACATAGAAGGTCAAGGGTAAAGCAATTAAATCTTCGAAAGTAACGTGTTGGAAACTGTGTGGGACACTGACAGCTCGCTTTCGTGCGTGCGTTAGGTGCCATACCAGTGGTTCGCTGAAGCCGTTCTTCGCTGGGTCGCGAGTGGAAGCTGCCAAGATAGGGATGGCGGTTCACAGCGTAATCCCAGCTGAATGCGGCAAGTCGCCTGCAGCCCATTGTGGCGGATGCGGCGGCGCCCTGGAATTGCGCGGCCTTCGTTTCGCTGCACATTATCAAAAGCACGCCAGCGTGCCCTTGCAGCAGCAGGGGAGCGAAGGCCGCCAGTTGAAACATGCGTCGGCCCTTCATGTACCCAACGTACACACGCGTTTGAGAAAAGCTGTGCTCAACTGATAGTGTGATTGTAAAAGGACTGTCCAGTAAAGAATTTTTATAATTTCCCGCGCTAAATTTTAATCTTATGATGTTCTGTTAGCTTAACCCCTTATAGGGCAGTAGTAAGTATACTTACCATCCGGTTCTTTATACAGAAAAATCTGTTTACGCAGATCTTCATTACAATAAATCACTTCCTTTAACGTTCTCTGGCACAAATAGATACCACTTTGGGATTTCCCGCCTCACCGCATTTCATAAATTTAGTAAGTCTACTACAGCTACATCTACATGGGATACTCTGCAAATCACATTTAAGTGCCTGGCAGAGGGTTCATCGAACCAACATTATACTATTTATCTCCCATTCCATTCTCGAATAGCGCGCGGGAAGAAAGAACAACTGAATCTCTCTGTTCGAGCTCTGATTTCTCGTATTTTATTCTGATGATCATTTCTACCTATGTAAGTGGGAGTCAACAATATATTTTCGCATTCGGAGGAGAATGTTGGCGATTGGAGTAGCCCACGCCGCAGCGATAAGCGCCGTTGTTGTAATGATTCCCATCCCAGATCCTGTATCATTTCCGTAACGCTGTCTCCCCTGTATCATGACAATACGAAACGAGCTGCCCTTCTTTGGACTCTTTCGATGTCCTCCGTTAAATCCACCTGATAAGGATCTCACACTTTGGCTGCAATACTCCAAAAATGGACGGACAAGCGTAGTGTATGCAGTTTCTTTTGTAGTTCTGTTGCATGTTTTAAGGGTTCTGCCAATAAAACGCCTTTCCCACGATATTATCTACGCGTTCTTTCCAATTTACGTGATAGGCATTCTTACCGTTGAGTCTGTGGATGTTGTATTTTTTAGAACATTACACAGTCAACAATAACTTGTTGCGCAAGTCAGTAACGCTTGAGATTAATGCTTTCCAAGGTAAGGGAATAATTCTATACACATTTCTGCGTATATTGTGGTATATATCATTTACTTTTGTTGTACGCCGAAGTATTTATTACGAAAATTTTCTGATGCTTTGGTGAAGGCGGAAAGAATACCCAAAAGTTGTCCATTTCTGAACTAAGATTTCTCGAGCTTTCTAATGAATATCGGCTAAGATTTTACAGCGTTATAATCATACACAGGTCAACCAAAGTAATGTTGCAAACGAGTTCAATAACGAATCTGAAAGTTTTTTGTAAATTTACTAGTTGAAACACCATCTAAAATTGCTTGTATTCCCAGTATTTATTGGTGGTATAACTTCTTAGCTATCGAGTCCGTTTTGCTGCAGGCCTTATGTCTGACCAGAAAAGTTATATAAAATCCAGTATCACAAATGTTCTCTGGTAAGTATGGTTACCACCCCATAGGACGCCAAGCAATTAGAAAATCAAGAAAATAAACATGTCATACGACTAACCTCTTGTCACGGATATGAAATTATTTCAAGTTTAATTTTGTACTTTCATACCACTGCCCTATAAAGGGTTAATGCGAAACAATAACGCCATAGTAGTTTCATTGTTGGGATTCCCTGTTCCTGGGAGAGACAGGCAACATCAGACATGTCCAATATCGCCTTCATGCTAGGAATAATACGTCACTTTGAAATTCTGCTTTCGTCTCAAGAAATCTTCAGTTGAGGCCTATTCAGTGTTACGGTAGGCATATGGAGAGTTTGTTGTTTCCTACAGCGCAGCTCGAAGGTGGTTTAAAAGGTTTAAAGAGGGGAGACAACCCATTCCTAAACTAGGTGGACCCGGTTTTGCCTGTTACTTCTCGTACGGAAGAAAACATTAACACCGCTTTTCTCATTGTGAAAGAGGATCGACGAATTACGCTAAGGTCACTTTCTGAAATACTGAGCATTTTATTTGGCGCCATTCACACGTTGGAGACATAAAAATTACACATGTGGCGTGTTTGTGCGAGATGGTTTCCAAGACTGTTGATTTCCGAAGAAATGGATATTCGCGTGCAGTTAAAGATGACGTTAGAGGATGATCCGCAGCTCCTTTCAAATGTAATCACTGCTGATGAAACTTGGATATATTATTTTAATCCTGAGACCAAATCTCCTTCAGCAGCAACTCCAAAAAAAGCAAAAGTGGTTGGTTCTGCTGGGAAAGTAATGATCATCTCATTCCGTGACATTCATGGAATAGTTGATCAGAATGTTGTACCTGCACATACATCAGTAAGTGGACAATACTACAGGGATGTCCTGAAAACATTGGAAGTCCGTATCAGGGGCAAAAGACCACATTCCCGTGAAGGAGACTGGATGCTACAACACGATAATGTACGGCCGCATATTGCCAATATTGTTGCTGAAGAGATTACAAAAATTAACGAGAAGTGCATCCCTCACCGTCCCTATAGTCCGGATTTAGATCCAAGTGGCTTTTCTTATTCCCTAACTTGAAGAAAATCTTTGGTTGGAGAACACATCCACACATGCGTAGGTAATTTGGAAGGACCTCTCAAAAATGCTTTTTAGTACGTGTTTGAAGACTTTCAGAAACATTGGAACAAGTTCAGCACATTCATGGGAGACTATTTTGAGAAAGCCCATCAAAATTATAATGATAAGAAAAGTTACGTTGTAAAAAAAGAAAAAAAAGTAAGTTGTGTGAATGTCGTGTTTTTTACGTGAGTGTCTGCGGCTCGGCAATCGTCCTCGCCGTGATTTGCTAGATTGCTAAAATAGAGAAAAAAAAATATTTGACCTTTGTTTACATTAATAGTTGGCAGTTTTGCTTACTAAAAGTGAACAGACACAAATTAACGACGTATACCACCAACGTTTCGAAATGAGCCTACTTATTAAAGTAAGTTAATGGTTTACATTGGATGAAATCCATAATGACATACGAATAAGTTCCGAAGATATCACAGTAAGTTATATTTGAGATAACACGGTGTACAAGATTTCCATGATTCACGATACAGACCCATATAAATCGAGGAGGATGGAACGCATACATTTTTGTCCCCAGTTTGACGGAGGAAGGAAGCTTAGGGTTTAACGTCCCGTCGACAACTTGGTCATTAGAGACGGAGCTAACGCTCGGAGTTTTGGGTAAGGATGGGGAAGGATATCGGCCGTGCCCTTTGAAAGGAACCATCCCGGCATATGCCTGGAGTGATTTAGGGAAATCACGGAAAACCTAAATCAGGATGGCCGTGGGTGGATTTGAACCACCGCCCTCCCGAATACCCCAGTTTGACCACAATTATACTGTAAACGGGAAACGCTGCAAATTGCCTTGAGATTGTCTCACGAATAAAAGCCCCGTCTGTCTCTCTCTACTTTTGTGCACTTGACAAAAAGAAATAGGGAAGTTACCGAAATATTATTGAACTTTAATAGAAAGTAATGATGACATGTGCGAAAGAACAGACACCATATAATTTGGTCAGCCAAAACATTTTGACATCGTATCTAAATGCTGGTACATTTAACTTGGCACGGATAATAGTGGCGACGCTTCTTCGCATGGAAAGAATGAGACCTTGGTAGGTTGCTGCAGGAAGTAGGCGCCATATCTGCACCCACAAGTTACCTTATTTCCGTAATTTCCGAGTGATAAGCTCCGACATCAATTTAAACCACATATGTGTGTTATAGGGGAGTTTTGATCTGGCGACCTTGGGTCCAGCACATCAGTTACGTATCGCTACTCTATTCCTCGAACCACACCATTACACACCTGATCTTGAAACATGGAGCATTATATTGACGAAAAATGTCACTGACTTTGGGAAACATGATCGTCACGAAGGGGTGTACGGGGTTTGCAATGAGTGTACTAAACTTCTTGGTCATGGAAAAGCAGTCAATGCAATCTTAGTAGAGTTTGTTCATTATTTCGTTTAGTGTGATTGTAGTTAGTAGCTTCATAGCATCAAAACCAGACAAACGAAGCGTGTAACTTTCACTGAGTAGGTTAAGTGCACTAAAATCATGCTTTGTCTAAAACTAAATGCTTACACACTTTGTGTTTTGGCGGCTTACAGTTAGTGTGGTGAGCAATATATAACATTGTAAACAATAGCGGATGGTTGTTAAAGGATATACGAAGACATATATAAAAATAGCTGGGAGTGAAAGCAAAATAAATTTATTCGGAAATAGAATAGAGTGTACGATATAATTATCACTGTGAATAAAATTAAGTTAAAAGTAGGTGGTAGTGTGGTAAGGCGTATAAACGATTTAATACAACAATGAACGTCCTTGTGCATCTTAGGGAAGATGCCGATACAAAATGAAAATTTGGGTTTAGCACCCTGTCGACGACTAGGACGTCGAGGGGGGAGTAGAAGAGCGGAAACATGCCACTATGTACAAAGAAGTGAATCGTTAATAGCTAGTTTCTGAGGATAGCAACAACATTTCACTGCAGTACAAAATATGTGCAATTAACTTATTTTCACTTGTAATGTCCTGTAACTACCTCGTAAAAAATTTGTTATATCACGATAATTGTGCTTGACATGTGTTTTTGTGACGCAATATAGTTTCTTAAATAAACTCAAAGTGATGCAGATTGCGTTCAGAGCCTACTGTATACAAACCCTCGCTACATGAAGGAGATAATACACTCTACTAGAGCTCCAGAGAGGTCTCTTTTGTCACCTCTTTCGTCCATTATTATGTTGGTACTACACTAAGAACAGGCCTGCTCGCCATCTTGCCAAGTAAGCTTGTCTCTGGCCACCCATCAGACGGCAGTGCAGATGACATACGAAGCCATGCGTTCTTAACTAAAGTAAACGAGGCCTAAAGCGCGAAGCGGCGACTATAAGCCAGTGAGGCAGCCGTTAGTCAATATTAAGAACAACCAAGAGCACACCAGTTCAATCACAGGGTGGAAATACATATATACATGGGGCATTGATCATTAATAAAGGAATAAAATAACTGATGTAAAAAGAAGCAATATTAATGGGAGAGAATCACTTTAGAGTAATGAATAACTCAAAATGGAACACGACCACAAATTCAGTGGAGGTGTATAAACCTTGCTTACCCTATGATTGTAACATGACCCCAACCATCTCAGCCTGTTTGCTCTGACTTCTTCATCTATGATGTTGATTTGCAGTATTTATTTGAATTTATCGTTATGGACATCCTCCTGCCATTGTTCTCATCTATTAGACCTGCAATCATCCTTGCTACTTTCGTATCTGTAACTTCAACCTTATTAATAAGGTACCCTGTATCCACCCAGCCTTTATCCCAAACAACAAAGATAGTCCAAAGATATAGCGGTGGACTGTTAATATTGTCTTGGGACTGACTTCCTTGTTGCAGAAGAGAGAAAATCGTAGCAGAGCACTCACTGCATTAGCTTTGATACACCTTGTTTCCGTTTCTTTTACTATGTTCCAACCACGTGAGAAAATACATCCTAAGTACTTTGAACAGTCCAATGTTCTAACTTTGATCCATCTTTTTTGCCCTCAATCTTTTGAAATCTCTTTCCCCTGAATATTACTTTTGTTATGGAGAAGCTGATCTTACTACCATAACCCTTGCATCTCTGATCTTGCTCTGAGATAATATATTGCAACATTTCAATCCAATATGCTGTCCCAACTAAGTCGTCCGCATATGCAAAATACTTATTTTGTTTTCACCAATTTTATATCTCACCTTGTCAGTCTATTGTTTTCAACATACCATCACTAAATAATATGAACAACAGTGGTGAGAGGTTACAGTCTTGTCTTACCCCAGAAACTACCCTGAACTATTAACTCCATTTACCGTCAATTGTAACTGCTGCCTGACAATCTACGTAAAGACCTTTAATTGCCTGCAGAAGTTTGTCTCCTATTACATAATCTTGTAGAAATGACAATAGCTTCGTCCTGTGAACACGCTCATAATCGTTTTCTAGATCTAAAGAACATAGATACAATTCCTTGTTTCATCATGAAACTTCTCCATTCTGCCGTAAGCTAAAGATCTGGTCCTGAGAACCTATGAGACCTAAACCCACATGGATTTTAATGGAACTTGTCTTCAGCTAATACTAGCATCCTCCTTTCAACAACAGCTGAGAATATTTTGCCTACAACACTAATTAAAGAGATACCTCTGTAGCTGTTAAAATATTTCCTTTTGCCATGTTTGAAAATCGGAATGACTACTGTCAGACGGAACCTGTCACGACTCCCACGCCCTTGCAGTTACCCATTTGAGACCTGACAAGCCAGTGTATTTGATGAGTTCCAACTTCGTTTTATCTACCCCAGCCACTTTATTGCACTGCAATATATTAACCATTACCTCCACCTCCTGAAATTCGATGTGCTTTTGATCATTTTCCCTATTCCTCTGTGCCTCAAAATTTGACACATCGTTGAACATTTCACCTACATTGAGCAACTCTTCAAAATATTTCTTCCATCTGTCCAAGGCATCCACTAGCAGCTCTCCTGGCCTGTCCAAAGAACTTATCAATTCCTTATTCTCTCCCTTTTGGAAGACTGCTAATTACGCTACAGAATGGTTTTCCCGCGGCTTGAGCCATAGTTTCTAAGTTGATTTCCAAACTCTTCCCATGATTTCTGCTTAGATTCTGCAGTTATCTGTTTGGATTTGTTTCCTTCTGAATGCCAGAGTTCTAGTGTGGAGGCATTTTTGAAACACATTCTTTTTCCTTTAACAGGCTGCCTTGACTTTCTCATTCCACCAAGCTATCTCGTTCTTCATGCCTTTATACACTACTGTTGTAAGATATTCTGTAGCTACCACAGAGCGTGTGGTATAATTCTTCAACAGACAGACGACAGCGATATACTGAAGTAGCGAATCATATTTTTTCAACGATTCACCAAGAAGACAACAAATTGAAGCTTGGAACTCGGTCATAAGTTATACCTGAATAGCTCAGTAAGTTATTCTTTTAAGGGTGATAATTGTATGGTCCGAAAAATGGTTTAATCAATACCAGTTGTGTCATATTACGCTTCTGGAGAACATAGAAACGAATATTGCAAGATGTAGCAGTTTTACTTCCTATTTACTTGAACTGAGTACTAGTCTCAGCAGTGTGTTGATGAATGTGAATGTGAATTTATCTTTCTGGACACGGACTCTAAAATGTAAGCAAAAATTATCTCTTAACTAAGGATGTACGAACCGTACCGGAAAAGTAATGTCTCTGAAATTTTCATTCAGTTCCTAATATCGCGCTTCATGCGTGTTACTCGGTCTACTTTCCCACTTCGCTGACGCAAGTTACGGCTCTCTTTCGATAAAGGACTCAAGATTGCAGCGGGTAACATTGCGTTGAGTAGCGGAACTGTGAGAAGCTGCGTGATGTAATAGAGTCTTTAACCGCAGAAAACGAGTCTACAGTCAAAATGCATAGAATACTTAACGCTGTGATAGGTGTTGATTGCATCGAGATCAGTAATGTTCTGCAGTAGGTTGTTCGGGGTTCGGTTGAAGGAAACGGCAAAGCACGGAGTACATGACCGCGCACGACAACCGTCGAGACTCATCGGAATCAGATTGATGAAGTAATTTGAGAAATTCTTCAGATAACACAGGCACAAATGTCACGTAAGTGTGTAATCCCACGAGAAAGTGTACAGACCATCGCAACACAGTGAGCGCCATGGATGACTCGCATTATCATTCATTACATGCAGCGTTAGAGATGGGGCTCCTGCCAGCAATTTATTTTGCGTTTTGAGCACGAGTGTTATATGTGCCTTAACAACATTATGACACATGATAAATGGTGGGTCCTCTATTTTGACCCCGAAAAGAAGACACGCGGTGGAGGTAGTATAGTAGATTAGGAAAGTTGAGAAGGTGGAAGAAAAAGGATTTGAAGACTGATACTTCACTGATGAGACGTGCTTCAGTCTGTATGGGATGTTGAATGGTGGGGATTTGGTTGAATGCACCATGAAGGTCTATTAGAATTTCCTGTAGAATACGGCTTCAGTGTCTTCTAAGATATGCCAATATGACTTATTAAAGATACTGTCGAAGATTAATTATTAACTGAGAAAAGAAACGAAGGAATATAGATTAATAGTTTAGTGCTTGTCGATGATGAATTCATTGCTTACGGTCTTAAAAGAAGTAGTGATCTTCAGTTACAAATCTCCTTCCATTGGACAATTATATTTAAAAGAATTCAATCGACTCACTGACATAATTAAAAAAAAATGCGCCACATTAGCATGCTGTTTCGAAAAGGTTTTAAATGTCTGTAAAGTCCTATGGGACCAAACTGCTATGGTCATCGGTCCCTAATATTACACACTACTTTAACTTATTCTAAGCGAGACACACACACGCCAAGACCCGAGTGAGGACTCGAAACTCTGGCGGGAGCAGCCGCATGATCCGTGACGTGGCGTCTTAGACCGCACGGCTAACCGTGCGCTGCACCATGCTGTTTGTATGCGTCAAATATATATTGGCACCAACGACACAAATAATTAGTAATTAACACATGCTGTTACAAAAAATGAATTCGATACTGCAAAAGATGATCTCCTGTGATTACAGGTAACTAAAATCGATAAATAATGATTCAGGTGCAATAGTTGTACATTAATTGATAGTGTGTGCAATACGTTATCAACGTCGATGTTTTTAACGAAGACTGTAACTACTAATTTACTATTTTAGTTAATACTAGTACCTACAACCCCTGTCACGATTATGAGTAACAAGCTGACATTTTGATTACACATAATTACATATGATAAGTGAGACTCAACAGTTCAAATTTCTAAGTGTTCAGATAGACAGTAAGTTGTCGTGGGAAGGCCATGTTTAGGATCTTATTCAAGAGTAAATTCTGCTTTATTTACTATTAGAACAATATCTTAAATAAGTGATTTTTCAACACGAAAAGTAGTCTACTACGCTTACTTTCATTCACTTATGACGTACGGCGTTATTTTTTGGGGTAACTTTACTGATACAAAAATGATATTTTTGGCTCATAAACGGGCGGTTCGAGCAATATGTGGTGTATTCACGAACGTCGTGTCGACCCCTTTTAAGTAGTCTGAGAATACTGACACTGGCGTCACAATACGTATTTGCTTTGATGTCGTTTGTTGTTAATAATATCAGCTTATTCCCACGAGTTAGCAGCTTTCTCTGGGTGAATACTAGACAGAAGTCGAAAAGTTAAACAATTAAGCTAATTCCTTGTTTCGTTATTGATTCTTATCACTTAGGCTTAAGATATTCATATGCATAGGACTACTTAAAGTTTTTGTATTACCATTCTTGTGTTAAACTTCATGTATTCACTTGTTCCATGACCATGGTGTCTTACTCCTCAATTAGATCCTGCGGAACAGAAAACCATATTATAGTCATTAATATTATTATTAAGTTCCACATTATTAAAGAAACGCACTACTCTTAACCGCATGTAAGTGAGGTAAGTACGCTCTTCAAGTTTTTTTTTTTTTTTTTTTTTTTTTTTTTTTTTAAGTAATAAATGACTTTTCAAATGTTGAACGTTATTTCCACATTTACATTACGACGTAGAATCCAGGGTAATAGGGTAAGGACTGCAGAATAATGATTTTCTGACAAAAATGACTTTCTTTTACGTTCTGGTTCTCTTGAGGGAGACGCAAAAGCAGTGTCATTTCTGGATGATGTCTGCATGCGAAAGAGTGACGCAAGAAGTAGCTGAGGTGCGTGCAAGAGCACAGATAATACAAAGCACTGCTGCGGCTCAGCTCGTAATTTGATGGGTCATATTATTTCCCCTTCAACTCTTCTCTTTCCCTCGCCCTCTCCTTCTTTCCTGCCGTCCCCCACCCTCTTGCTGTTTCTGTCTCTGTCTGTCTGTCTGTCTGTCTCTCTCTCTCTCTCTCTCTCTCTCTCTCTCTCTCTCTCTCTCTACCTATCTATCTCTCCCTGTCTCTGGGAGCATCCATCCACGTAATTGACGGGCTTTAATTGTGTTATTCGAAAATAACATCTCTATCCGATTACGGAGAACATCACTTCGCCTAGCTGAAAAAAGGGAGAAAGAGGCTTAGCGATTGTGAGAGTATCCGCTACTCTCATTTAACGCGATGAAAGCTGCAGCGGGCGCGCCTCGCAGAATGTTCTGCTTAAGCACCCTCCGGCGTCCACTATTATTCCCTGGCAAACGAGTTTTAAGGAGCTAACGAACCTGCTAAGAATTACTCAGGCTCACTAATACAGCCAAATTAAGGCAAAGATATTTTACCTACCGTGTTCTTATGATCTTACCACTTTAGTGTTTGTTGACAAGTATTCTGTTGATTAGCGGAGAAATTTTTCGGTTGGTATCAGATACATTAATTAACTGCGAAAGTTGATATTCGGAGTTTCTATTATTAGTTGCATTTTATTGCTTATTAGATTTATTTTTTATTCACACAATTCGTCCCCTAAAATTAATCGTAACTAAAAGTGCTTGTGTATCTACATTTGTACCCATCAAACCACTTTATGATATGTGGTGATGGATAATTCTAGTTAATCTTTTATTTTCCACCTTTTCTGATCTAGTCGTGAAGGGTAAGTGGCAATAATGACTCTCGGTACGCCCCCTTAAGAGCCCTCAATCCCTGTGTAAGTTGTATAACGTCATGATCATTTCGTGTATCACATGTGAGAGGAGAAATTGTGTTACCTGAGTCTTCATAGAATGTACACTCCAGAAATTTAAACAATAAAACTCCCCATGACGGATATAGCATATCTTGTTACGTCTGCAACTCTCGTTCGGTGAACGTTATCTTAACTGTCCACATACGCTGACGAAACGTGGAAACTCACGGTTTCCTTCATAGTGCTTTTATATATCTTAATGCTAGTGATATGTATCCCAGGACGATGAATTTTTGCTTACATATTTCTGGAGTAAGTGGCAATTGCTGAAGATTTTCCTAATAAATAACAGCCAGGAATCTCTTTATACAGTAACCAGCTGACAACCCGGCGTTGCCCTTGTATTTATCTGTTTATTTTTGCCATTTTTCAGGTATATATTCATTTGTATAAGGGCTGTATGTCTGTGAAATCTCTTGGCTATACAGTTATTAGTAAAGAAGTAATAGATTAAAACTTGATGCGGGAAGGGGCGGTTTTCAATGAACGTTACTGTTTACGTGCTCATATCTCATTAACTACGTGTCGGAATGTGATACAATTTAGAAGCTACATACAACTACATATGTGTATACTGTCTGTAAAATTTCCTGTCGGTACAATTTGTAGTGTTCAAATTATAAATTGTAACGTCATACCGAGAGCCGCAATTTTACTCCATAAACAGCGGAAAAGTAGTAAGCGAGACACTGTTTTCCTTTTGTCATTTTACTGTGGTTGCCAGCGAGAAAAAGTTTAATAATGGTTTGAAATTATGTTTAAAGTTTGTTGCAAGTCGCTAAGTACTGTCATTCTCATACAGTGTATTTCGAAAGTCTCGCCATATTATATGGCATTTTTTGCGATTTCTAATGGTTATGACGTAATATCTTTTGAACCATGTGTCGTATGTGATTCTTAACCATGCAGAAATTGTTACCTCACAGTAAGGAATGTGTATACCAAATTTGGTTGAAATCGGTCCTATGGTTTAGGAGAAAATGAGCAGCATTGTCGCAAAATGCAGCAGTTTTTGTTTATGACGTCATATATCGTGAACTATATATCGTATGTGATTCTTACTCTTACGGCGACCGTCCTCATGGATTGAAGCTTGCGTGTACAAAATTTCATCGAGATTGGAACAAAACTGTAGATTTGTATGCAACACGTACAAATATACGGACACACTGCTTTATATAGTAGACTACTTTTTTTATATGGTGATTCCAGTTTTGGTAACTTTAGATTATTATTTGGTGTCTTCACTCAAGTACTTCCAATACGCTACACATGTAAATTTACAGCCGCGGAGGAATGGTCGTGCGGCCTAAGGTGCGTTGATATGAATTGCGCACTCACTCCTCGTCTGATGTTCGAGTCCTCCCTCTGGCAGTTGTGTGTGTGTGTGTGTGTGTGTGTGTGTGTGTGTGTGTGTGTGTGTGTGTGTGTGTGTGTGTGTGTGTGTGCTGTACTTAGTGGAAGCTAGTGTAACTAGTTTGTAAGTCTAGGGGTCCTCTAGATTCACAAACATTTGAACACTTGTAAAATTACAGGTGTCAGTCACTCAGTGAATCGTAGGTTCTAACCAAGTCATTGTGTACTTCAATAATCTTCTGGCTTTACAACCTACCTATTGACAACTGCATTGTCCTTCAATAACCTCACTGAGTTCTTGACATAATCCATTACATTACTGAAACAGTCTGAATAGCATGCAATGTTGTTGGAAGTATAATAGAAGAAGCAGTACAGGAGATTGTTAAAGTTGATATTAAGTGAATATGTGAAGGATATAATGTAAAAAAACTGCATGTTTTTTTCTGTTTCTTTACACTTTTGTTGCTAATTTAAGGGCTGTCGTACCGTTGATCTCATTGTGATGAACCATACTCAAGATATTGCTTGCACATTATCAAAGATTATTGACATAATTATATATCGGTACGACAGATAGTTCAGGAGAGAGGTGATGAACACTGAGTTTTGTGAAAAACTGTCGCATTGTGGAGGATGTTTAAACTTAATGCTACATCAACAACCATGCTCCGCAAACTACCTCATGGTGTCAGGCGGACGCTACTTTAAGTATTATTGTCACATCCTCCTTTTCCAGTCGCGTATAGTTTGCTGGAAAAATGATTGTCTGTATGCCTACGTATGGGCCCACGACACAAACATCCATGCCCAAGGGGCATGACCGTAGTGGCCGTGCAGACTGTGGCTGGCAGGCCGCAGACCACTCGACCACCGCGGCCGGCCACTTGAGTATCCTAATCATCTCTATGACGCTTTGAGCTTACTAAACGAGTCCGTAATTACGCATGCTGCTCTTCGTTGCATCTTCTCTATGTCTTCTATCAACCATACCTGGTACGGATCCATCACTGATGAGCAAAACTCAAGCAAATGCCGAACGAGCGTTCTGTAACCTACTTCCTTTGCTGACGGATTACATCCTGACGACTCTTCCAATGAATCTCAGTCTGGCATCTGCCTTACTCACGACTGAGTTTATATGGTGGTTCCTTTTCAGATCGTCCCTTATGTTTACTCCAAATTCTTTTAGGGAATTAACAGCTTCCAGCTTCGTGCAACTAAATAGTTATTTCATAAAGGTTTTTTCCTTCCATTTAAACGCAGCACTTTACTCTTGCCTATGTTCAGTCTTAATTGCTATTTCCTACAGTGCTTCAATACGCTGCAGACCATCCGGCATTTCGCTACAAGCTACTGTGTTATATCACTGCCTTTGGACAAGCCTGAGATCACTTTAACGCATGAAGACTTCTCTCCGTTGACAATGACACACCGGCCGCGGTGGCCGAGGGGACTGAGGCGCTCCAGTCACGGTCTGCACGGCCTCTACGGTGGGGGGTTCGAATCCCCCCTCGGGCATGGACATTTGTGCCGTCCTTAGTAGTAGTTAGTTCATAAGTAGTTTTTAAGTTTAGGGACTGACGACCCCGCAGTTAAGTCCCTTAAGCTTAAACATTTTTTGACAATGACACATTGCGTTCTCTTAGTTAGAAATGTCTCAATCCAGTCACATACTTGGTTTAATATTACGTCAGATCGTACTTTGTTAGCCAAGCGACGGTGCGGAATGTTACCGAACGCCTTGCAGAAATCAAGAAACACGGCATCTACCCGGTATCCTCTGTCAACTGCCCTCTGAATCTCTTGGATGAATAGCGTGAGTTGTGTTTCACGTGTTCGTTGCTTTCGGAAACAATCTTGATTCCTACAAAGGAGTTTTCGGTTTCCAGAAATGACATAACATTCGAACATAAAATGTTATCCAGAATTCTTCAACTGATCAATGTCAGGGATGTAGACCAACAGTTTTGCGCATCTGATCGACAACCCTTCTTGTTAACGGGAATGTTATGCGCTCTCTTTCAATCCTTAGGAACACTTCGCTCCTCAAGAGAGCTTCGGTGCAGTGAAATAGAAGGAGGGGGGGGGGGGGAGGGAGAGGAAGTTCCTTCACATACTCTGCGTAAAATCCAATTTATATCCCATCAGGTCTAGTGACCTTTACTGTGTTAAGCGATTTCAATTGCTTTTCTACCCCTCTGTCCGCCATTTTATCGTTCGCGAGACTGTTTACGGGAGGAAATATAGTGCAATCTTCCTCTGTGAAACAGCTTTGGAAAAAGACACTTTGTATTTCAGCGTTTTGTGTATCATTTTCTGTTTCAAAATAGTTATGGTCATAGTGTTTTTGGAAATTTGATTTCGACACGTTTACCAATTTGATATATGTCCAAAATTTCATAGGATTTTCTGCCAAGCCAGTACAGAAAACATTGTTCTCTAAGTCGTTGAACACCTCTCTGAGACCTTTCGCTTTTGATAAGCGAGAAAATCTTCCTGTCTTTCTTGATATTTCCATTTACATCTCTATTCATTGATTGCTGTAATGGCCTTATTGCCGCGGTGGAGTAGCCGAGCGGTCTAAAGCACCTCGCTGGTTCTGGTCTATATGTCATCAACAGGACTAACATTTTATCGCCGCGAGCTGGCTTTCTGTTTAACTAAAAGAGCAATTAGAACAATGTTGCTTGATTCTCTGTCCCCATTACGTCAATAAACACGTTTGTCTCCTATTCTATATGCGAAAAGTTAAAATTTCCACTTTGATCTAACTTTCCGTCCCTATTACTACGTGGGCAACATGACTGAATGTGAGAGCAGTTCTGCGATCTTTCCATAGGCGCTCCTGCAGTCAACTGTTACCATATTGATCTTTCCTTTCTCTGTTCTGTTGGGCCGAGTGCTGCCTTGAGTGGAATAAGTAAGTGTCTTAACAGGTCTGTGAAGGTATTTCCCTAACCTAAAATTCCCACGTGTGCCAGTAGCCACTCAAATGTTCGTTAAGCTTAAGGAACTTAAATGCGGAGTCATCATTCCTTAAACTTACGAAGTACTTATAAACTAACTTACACTAAAGACAACACAAAACTCCGTGCACGGTTGACCTATTCATGGCGATGTCACATTTCTGCGAACGATGTTCCAAATTGAAAGCTCCGCTCTTACACGGCGATGGTGAGCAGCTGCCATTGGTGACGACATGGGCAACGATTTGGAGCCGGATACACACAGTGCTCTCTATCGTCGCCAGCAGAGCCTCTTCCATATCTCGGATGAGAAACCCCGTCAAGCAATCAGAGTGCACACTGGCATTTTCCCGACATTCCCAAAATTTCGCTAAGGGGCTCCATCACCTCATCCATATCTACATCCACATAGGTAATCTGAAAATCACATTTAAGTACCTGGCAGAGGGTTCATTAGGTTCATTAACCACTTTCATATACTTTCTCTACCGTTCTATTCTCTAAGAGGGCGCGGGAAGAAAGAAAACCTAAATCGTTCCGAGTTCGATCTGATTTCTTTTATTTCATTGGGATGGTCATGTCTCCCTATGTAGGTGGGTGCTAGCAAAATACTTTCACATTCAGAAGTAAAAGTCGGTGATTGAAATTTTTCAAATAGATCTCGCCGCAACGAATAACGTCGTTCTTTTAATGATTTCCATCTCAAATCGTGCAACATTTCCGTGACACTTTCTTCCCTATAACGTGATAAAACGAGCTGCCCTTCTCTGAACCCTCTCAATGTCCTCCATCAGTCCCACCTTGTGAGGGCCCCACACTGGATAACAGTACTCCAGTAGATGACGCACAATTGTGATGTAGGCAGTCTCTTTGGTGGAGCTGTTGCATCTTCGAAGCGTTCTGCGAATGAAACGTAACCTATGGTTCGCCTTCCCCACAATATTTTCTGTGTGTTCTCTTCAGTCTAAGTTGTTCGTAATTGTAACTCGTAGGTATTTGGAAGAATTTACGACCCTAAGGTTTGACTGATTTATCGTGTAATTTAAGTTCAGAGGATTTCTTTTAGTGGTCCTGTGTATTATTTCACACTTTTCATTATTTAATGTTAATTGCCAAAGACGTTTGTAATGTAATTGTAAATGCAGACAAACCGTTCATCTGACACGAAAACTGAATAACTGAATTTGTAGAGGAGAAAATTCTCTACAACTTTCCTCTGTCATGTTTTAGTAACTCGCGCCGTTTTAGAGATATTTCAAAACTAACGGCGATTTGACACCGCCTCTTGATATTACGTATGCCAGCCGCTAGGAAATGTCACGTGACATTCCTTGCCCAGAATTGTCACTGGCATAAGCCATCTTGCCTCCTGTATTTTATGATTTTCTCTGATTTTCTTATTATAATTTACGCTTTGTCATTTCAAAGCAGTTGCGCACTGATGAACTAACAAAAGCACGTCCTTCGTAGTAGGATAAATTGTAATCTAGTGACTAAAAATGTCATTTCAGCTGTTAGCAACGGCCAGCAATAGTACGAGAAATAAGGAACACTGCCGTAGTTGTTCGCCATGGTGTAGTAGGTTGTGCGTTATATTGTGATGCATGTGGTTGGTAGTTCAAAAACCACAGATATTTGTTTTCCTTGGCTCCTAAAAGGGTTTCCGGCACCCGTATTAATTAAATAGAGCTATTTACTGCAATGTTTAGAGTTGTGCAGATATAAGAGTCTTCTTCTTCCTCTTAGGCCCTTTTCCCGCTCATGGAGTATCGTCACTATGTGAAACGCGGATTGGGCATGTGTTAATAGTTACAGGGTGGCCGGATGCCCTTCCTGCCGCCACCCCATGCTCCCCAGCAGGAAATGTGTACCCCAAATGTTTGCGTATTGTGTTAAATGTGTGTTCAAATGTCTGTAATCCTGTTGTTGTTGTTGTGGTCTTCAGTCCGGAGACTGGTTTGATGCAGCTCTCCACAATACCCTATCCTGAGCAAGCCTCTTCATCTCCTCATAAGAACGGCAACCTACATCTGTCTGAATCTGCTTACTGTATCCATCTCTTGGTCTTCCTCTGCGATTTTTACCCCACACACTTCCCTCTAATGCTAAATTCACAATTCCTTGATGTCTAAGAATGTGTCCCACCAATCTATCCCTTCTTTTAGTCAAGGTATGCCAGAAATTTCTTTTCTCCCCAATTCTGTTCAGTACCTCCTCATTAGTTACGCGATCCACCCACCTAATCTTCAGCATTCTTCTGTAACACCATATTTCAAAAGCCTCAATCCTCTTCCTGTCTGCACTGTTTATCGTCCATGTCTCACTCCCATACAAGGCAACACTCCATACAAATGCCCTCAGAAAGGACTTCCTTAGGCTTAAATCAATATTCGATGTTAACAAATTTCTCTTTTTCAAAAACGCTTTTCTACCCATTGCCATTCTGCATTTTATATCCTCTGTACTGCGACCATCATTTGTTATTTTACTTCCCAAGTAACAAAACTCATCTACCTCCTTTATTGCTTCGTTTCCCAATCTAATTCCTTCAGCATCACCTGATTTTCTTACACTGCACTCCATTACCCTAGTTTTGCTCTTGTTAATGTTCATCTTATATGCACCTTTCAGCACACTGTCCATTCCGTTCAATTGCTCTTCCAGGTCCTTTGCTGTATCTGATAGAATTACTATGTCATCGGCAAAACGCAATGTTTTTAATTCTTCACCCTGAACTTTAATTCCTTCTCCAAATTTCTCCTTGCTTTCCTTTATAGCTTGCTCGATGTACAAATTGAATAACATTGGAGAAAGGCTACAACCCTGTCTCACTCCCTTCCCAACCACTGCATCCCTTTCATGCCCTTCAACTCTGACAACAACTGTCTGGTTTTTGTACAAGTTGTAAATAACCTTACGCTCCCTATATTTTACTCCTGCTTGCTTCAGAACTTCAAAGAGTTTATTCCAATCAACATTGTCAAAAGCCTTCTCCAAATCTACAAAAGCTAGAAATGTAGGTTTCCCTTTTCTTAATCTATCTTCTAGGATAAGCCGTAAAGTGAGTATTGCCTCCCGTGTTCCTACATTTCTCCTGAACCCAAACTGATCTTCCCCGAGGTCGGCTTCTACCAACTTATCCATCCTTCTGTATATAATTCGCGTTAATATTTTGCAGCCATGACTTATTAAACTGATGGTTCTGTAGTTTTCACACCTGTCTGCACCTGCTTTCTTAGGGATGGGGATTATAACATTTTTCTTAAAGTCTGAGGGTACTTCGCCTGTCTCATACATCTTACACACCAGGTGAAACAGGTCGGTCATGGCTGGTTCTCCCAGAGACTTCAGTAGCTCTGAGGGAATATCATCTACTCCAGGGGCCTTGTTTCGACTTAGGTCTTTCAGGGCTCTGTCAAATTCTTCTCTCAGTACAGTCTGTAATCCTATGAGACCAAATTACGTTGGTCATCAGTCCCTAGTTTACCCGGTCAGGGGGCTAAACGCTCTCTGTAATAATAAAAAAACTGAGCCAACCCTTTAACGAACAACCACGAACAAACTCAACGAACGACCGCGAACTATAGATCTACCAGATGAACAAAAATAAATAAATTAAAAAAAAAACCTAAGTTAAACTAACCTAAGGACAACGCACACATCCATGGCCGAGGTAGGATTCGAACCTCCGACGCGGGAGGCCGTACGATCCGGAACGTGGCGCTCCAGACCGCTCGGATACTCCCGTGAGTCTACATCTGTGTGAAAGTGGAAATTGTTACTAAATGTTTGCGAATCGTGTAACTGAGGCGGGGCTTACGGCCAGCCAGGTATTCACGGAGGGGGATATGGAAAAACCCCTAAAAACCACATCCAGGCTGGCCGGCACTCTGACCACTTTCGTTCATCAGCCGGGCGGATTCGAACCGGGGCCGGTAGTCTCCCCGTCTCGGAATGAGGCGCGTTAGATCACACGGCTAACCGAGCGGGTTGTGCAGATGTGAGAGTGCTTCGTCTAAAATGTGCGTTTGTTCTGTTTCGTGAACAAGCTGTGGCATACATAACAACGAATTGAACACTGGTCTTCTGAAGCATTTGCGCAACAACGGAGCGAATACTATGATAATAAATATTCGAAAACACCGTGCAGATACTGATAGTTTCATATATAAAGGAACTCTTAGTTTCTATGGCAACTGTCGTTCCTTATGAAACGGAGGGGAAGTGTATACATTGCAACAAATTACCTGTTTCTTTACCGAAGCAATTATTCACTATTAATTTTGCAAGTCATTAATTAGAATCAACGCGTCTACTAAAATGTTTGTCTTGAGTATGGTTGCTATGGACGCTTATAACATAGATTGTATTACCTTTTCTGTAGTTCAGATATGACTGTGTTCTGCACTAAAATAAAAAGCAAATATTCTGTTTCAAACCGTGACTACGTTTTCTTTTACAGCTAAAATAACAAACGGAATAAGTGTAGTAATACCGAATTCCACAAAGCTGTAATACTTAACCTATATACAAAGTTACTATTATCATTATGTCATGTACAAGAGTCATTGTAAATGTATGTCCCCAGTTTGTGTCCATGTGATAAAGAAGTCTATGTAATTCGTTGGTATGTATTTCATGATATGTTAACAAAACAGAGCGAATACTTTGAACAACTCAGATTCTTTCAGGATAAAGTTGTGTTCAATTAACAAGAGTGTGCGAAAACCTCTTAGTAAAAAGGATGAAAACCAACAGACAGTGGCGGGTGTTTATATATATATATATATATTATATGTTCTTCAGATAGGTAAGAAAAGGCAAACCTACATATCTAGCTTTTGTAGATTTGGAGAAGGCTTTTGACAATGTTGATTGGAATATACTCTTTCAAGTTCTGAAGCAAGCAGGAGTAAAATATAGGGAGCGTAGGGTTATTTACAACTGATTTACAAAAATCAGACAGCGGTTGTCAGAGTTGAAGGGCATGAAAGGGATGCAGTGGTTGGGAAGGGAATAAGACAGGGTTGTAGCCTTTCTCCGATGTTATTCAATTTGTACATTGAGCAAGCTATAAAGGAAAGCAAGGAGAAATATGGAGAAGGAATTAAAGTTCAGGGTTAAAAAATAAAAACATTGCGTTTTGCCGACGACATTGTAAATCTGTCAGATACAGCAAAGGACCTGGGAAAGCAGTTGAACGGCATGGACAGTGTGCTGAAAGGTGCATATAAGATGAACATTAACAAGAGCAAAACTAGGGTAATGGAGTGCAGTCTAAGAAAATCAGGTGATGCTGAAGGAATTAGATTAGGTAAATAAACAAGAAAGCAGGAAGATGAGTTTTGTTACTTGGGTAATGATGGTCGCAATACAGATGATATAAAATGCACAATGGCAATGGGTAGAAAAGCATTCTTGAAAAAGAGAAATTTTTTAACATCGAATATTGATTTAAGCCTAAGGGAGTGCTTTCTGAAGGCATTTGTGCGGAGTGTTGCCTTGTATGGCAGTGAAACATGGACGATAAACAGTGCGGACAGGAAGAGGATAGAGGCTTTTGAAATGTGGTGCTACAGAAGAATGCTGAAGATTAGGTGGGTGGATCGCGTAACTAATGATGAGGTACTGAACAGAATTGGAGAGAAAAGGAATTTTTGGCATACCTTGACTAAGAGAAGGGATCGATTGGTAGGACATATTCTTAGACATCAAGGAATTGTCAATTTAGCGTTGGAGGGAAGTGTTTGGGGTAAAAACCGGAGAGGAAGACCAAGAGATGGATACAGTAAGCAGTTTCAAACAGATGTAGGTTGCCGTTCTTATGTGGAGTTGAAGAGGCTTGCTCAGGATAGGGTACTGTGGAGAGCTGCATCAAAGCAGTCTCTGAACTGAAGACCACAACAACAACAACGATGGTTCTGATCAGGCTTTGAACCCAGGACTCCTGATTTAATGGCCCTACCTGGCCTCCTCATCACACTTCCATCCCCTAGTCGAACAATCGCCATACTCACTTGAATTTAATGCACATACAGTTCCCTTGACTTTACTGGTGATTGTTTAAATAATTGTTGTTATGAGAGAAAATCAAATGTTATTTTTGAAATTGTTTATATAAATGTAGGTTGCCCCAACTAAATTGATAAGTAAATTAGGATTTTAAAAAAATTATCAGTAGTGGATGGCCCAAGGTGGGCAGATCTCAAATAAGTGACCGTAGGGGTGGGGCGCAGTTGTGGGTGAGGTGGGGGCAGGCAAGTCTGCGCCTGTCGGGGTTAGCAGCTGGGCAAGTGTCCTAGGGAGGAGTGGTGGGGATGGGGTTTCCTCCCTGAACGCTGCTCTCTTGCATCTTGTGGTAGGCCCTGCCTTCCCCTACTACTAGCAACCGTCAGATATCAGTGTAACTTCATGTACTAAGCAACTATTATGGGTATAAAAATTATTACAGTTGCTATTCTCTGGGGCAGACAGAGGGTTTAGCAGAGTGCAGTTGTATTGTTCGTGTTTAGTGTTGTTTCTAGGTCGGGTTGGATACATAAGAGCGTGAACGACATCACATGACGAGTGAGCACTATTTTGGTCATGGAAAGGACACATACTCGTACACAACTGCTATCCTCACTTTACGAAACTTGGAAGTGGCTCATTATGAGTCTCCAGTCAACATTCGTTGACTGGTTCGTTCAGTCGTGGATCATTCATACTTATGGGGTAATGTACAAGAAAGTGGCCCGATGTTTAACTGCCTGGAAATGAGGCGGCAAAAAAACTCGTTGTCAATTTTCCTGTCAACCGGGTCTAAACAGTACAAGACAGGACCGTCTTACTACTACCAAACACATAAAACCATTATACCTATTACTGCCATCCCGGAGGTAATAATAGACTCCTTGCAATAATCTGTCATCCTGTATCATTGGTCAAAGACTAAAAATTACCTAAATACGGAATCGCAAGCTGATATTGACAGCGTAGCACAAACGTCTGCTTCTGTAGTGGTACTGTCGCTAGACATCGCCTACTGATGTGATGTTGCGTTCTTTTGTGTACCACTAAAACGACAATTACGTGGTGCAAATTCTCAAACCGACAATGCTTGTCCTCATATTTAGCGTGCCCCATGAACTGTGTAGCCACGTGGCCAACTAGGTCTCTAGGTCTGTCCCGATAGGTCATGTGCGACATCAGCTCGAACGTTAACATCGTTTCACAGCTAGTATTCGGTATGTCAAGAACCAATTAAATCGGTAATGGACCAAACAACTTCAGGAGAAGCTTCAAATCATTGTTTGCATTGAGATCAGAGACGACAAAACGACATAGCCGCGCGGAGATTTCCGTGTGGTCTGGGGCGCCACATAACACACGCCCATTCGCGTCTGAGATTGGAAATCTCCCTCGGACGTGTGTGTGTGTGTGTTGTCCTTAGTATAAGATCTTTTAAGTAGTTTGTAAACCTAGGGGCTGACGATCGCAGCAATTTGGTCCCTTAGGTTTACAAACATTTGAGTATCTCAACAAATGTCATTATAATACGTGCTCTCGTACTGCCCAATTTAACTTGGTTTTTAGTTACTGAAAGAACACCATATACTTTCCACATCCTCTTTATGTGGAACCTTCAACTTCTTATAAACGCTGCATTTTTCTGTTATGCAATATAAATGTCATTATTTTCCAGCTTACGACACTTTCGGAATTAAAAGTGTTGAAATCCCATTCGGTCATATACGACTGGGTTTAACGTAGATTCATTACACAGGTCAAGGCAAACTCCGGAAGAGATAATTTGTAAACAACTTGGAATCAGTATAATTCGAACAAGTAATTCGTCGTAATAGAGCGTTAAACCTCAGTCTTCTTTCATTTACTCTCATAGTGACAACTGCACCTGTAATTCGTTGAGTTTTTTATTTTCAATATTTGAAATGTCATTGTCGTATGTTATTAACAAATATCCGCAATATTAACGATTGGTTGGAAGGAAACTATGTTCACACCAGAAAACGAAAATTAATCTTCATTGAAGCTAAACGATATGTAGAGAAGCAAAATGAGAGTCTCCAATGCATAAACCAGAACTGGGAATCATAAAAAGCTGGTAGACGTAAAGCATGACTGTCATCACATCTATTCATTCGGCTTGTAGGGATTATTGAAATGAAATTATCGCAAGCAAGATTCAGCTCACTGACTCATGACTGCATTTGAATAGACGGACGTTTTGTAAGGAGCAGCATTTCGCACGCTGCATACTACTCGTGACCACTCGGCAAGCGTAATTTACTACGCTGATTAAACTGTTAGACGATAGCCTCTTTTTTATTTTTGTTGTCCCAAAAAGGAAATCGGTGGAATGCAGGACGCAGCGGCTCTTAACGTAAAATGTCAGAGTGATATACGGACCGGTTGCCGGTATTTATATCATAATAAATATCATTCTATTTGTTCGCTTCGCAGACAGCTCGGCCGTAAAACATCGCAGGTTATGGCTCATCCGCCAACAGATACATAACGCCGCTAATAATAACGTAAAGTGAGCGACGAATGTTGCAGCGCGGCGTGAACTGTACACTCGTTGCGTGCAACGCTAAAACCAGTGAGTACGTCTTGACAACAGTCGTAAACAACATTAGACTGCACAATTTAGAGCTATTTGAAGGGCGCTGTAAACTGCTGATGAACTAGCTGTCGCAGTAATACCTTACGCGCCGCATCGTTAGGAAGACTGTTTTACAGATAGTTCACCAACAGAATCCCGCAGGTGTACACAAATGTTTTGTAATGTGTGGCGGAATGTGCTGTATGGGTCTCTTGAGGCACAGTTTTCTCTCGGAAATTAGAGATCGGATTAGATGGCTTCATCAATCAAAATTCACGTAGATACTTACATCAAATTCAGTACATATAATGTTTTAGGCCCACTTTCGACTGACAATGGTAAACGCCAAAATTAAGGCTATAGATTTATAAGATAGTTTGTAATCTGGACCTAACAGTACGAAAGGCTGCTAGAGCGTTTTTGTCTGGAGATGTATACCGCCCAAGGTTATGGCATCAGTATCGAAGATGAATGGTGAAATACATGTCAGTAATTAGTTATCAGCATCATCAGATTATTTTAACAGAAAAATGTAGAAATATTAGTAGAGAGGCCATGGTAGAACCTCATTAATGTATGAAAAAAGACTCTTTATATAATTAAAATTGGAAATGACATGCACATACGACACTTTCACGAACGAATGGTCTCTACCGAGCAACAGGTAATATCGAAAAATAAATTATCAGTACATAAATAATTGTGAGGTCCGTGACTCCTGGAACAAGAGATGGTATTCTCGCGTGAATGCTATCCAATGAAAGTTATTCCAAATTTTATACAACATGACATGCGGCTATTGGACATCATGTGTAAACGTAGCTAATAAATTTCCGCTTATAATACGAGAAAAATAGTCCAATAATTAGGCTTGCTAATAACCACTATGACGTACTTCAACATAGCAAAAACAGGAAAAACTGTAGACTACTAGAGCTAGACATAGCTATTAGCGGGAAATATATTTACCACGTTGATCATTACATTTGTTTCTATTCAAAGTGGGGTAGTTTTTATCAGATAGACGATATGAGTGTTGAATATACAATTTTCTTCAACGATTGCTTAGTGACAAATGGCCTTCGTCCGTGTCTTTACATATGTTATACTTATCATTGTTCCATAAGTGAAGTACATTTTCGTATACAGCACTTAGAACAATGTTGCTTGATTCTCTGTCCCTGCCACCCGTCAAACACACGTCTGTCTCCCAGTCAATATCCGGTAAGTCGAAATCTCCGCCTTGAACTAAATTTGTCTAGGACATCTACAACAATTTTTTCCATGTTTTACCTTAGATGTCCCGCACCTACAACTGCTGAGCCACGTGGTCTATAAAAACTCTCAGTTTTTGAGCCACTTTTACACTTATTTTCACCCAAAATATTTCACATTCCGAGTCTGTACTAATTTCACTGGAAGGTACCGGATTGACTTTATAATGCTAAAGTATAGATTTAGAAACCAGGTTTTAAACGGTAAGACATATTCAGGGGCAGATGTAGACTATGGCCATAACTTATTGATTATGAACCGCAGATTAAAACTTAAAAGACTGCAGGAAGGTAGAAAAGTTAGGAGATGGAACGTGGACAAATTGAAGGAATCAGAGGTCGTTGGGAGCTTCAGAGGGAGCATTACGCAAGGATTGGCTGAAATATAGTAATATAGTAGAGGAAGAATGGGTAGTGACGGCCGCAGAGTATCATATAGACAGCAGGACAAGGCCTAATTGAAATTCCTGGATAACACAGCATATACTGAACATAATTGACGAGAGGAGAAAATATAAAAATTAAGCAAGTGAAGCAGGCAAAAGGGAGTACAAACGTCTGAAAAATGAGATTTACAGGAAGTGCAGACTGGCTAAGCAGAAGTGGCTAGAGAGCAGAACCGTAAAAGAATGTACAACTAAGGATAAGAGAGATACCGCCTGCAGGGAAATAAACGGGACATTTGGAGACAAGAAAAGCAAAGCTAAGCAAAGAGGGGAAAGCTGAGCTGTGAAAGGAATATATAGAGCCCCTATACAAAGGAGATAAACTTGAAGGTAGTATTCAAGAAATGAAAGACGAAGTGGAGGAAGATGAGATAGGTTATATGATACTGCGAGAAGAATTAGACAGGGCGCTAAAGGATTTGAATCGAAACAAGGCAGATTACATTCCGACTGAACTGCGGATATCGTTAGGAGAGTCAGTAATGAAAAAATTGTTCCACCTGATATACAAGATGTATGAGACAAGGGAAATACCCACCGACTTCAAGAATAATATTGTAGTTCCAATTTCAAAGAAACTATCAGTTTAATAACTCAGGGTTGCAAAATACCAACACGAATTATTTACAGAGGAATGGAAAAACTTGTGAAATCCGACCACGAGGAAGATCAGTTAGGATTTAGGAGAAATGTAGGAACACGGGAGGCAATACACTACGACTTATCTGAGAAGATAGGCTAAGGAAAGGAAAACCTACGGTTTTAGCGTTTGTAGGTTTGGAGAAAGCTTTTGATAATGTCGACTGGGACACACTCAAATTTTGAAGTAGCAGGGGTAAAATGCAGGGAGCGAAGATTAATATTACAACTATACAAAAACCAGACAGTAGTTATTAGAGTCGAAGGGCAAGAAAGGCACGCATAGGTTGGGAAGGGAGTAAGACAGAGTTGTAGCCTTTCCCCAATGTTTTTCAATCTGTACATTGAGCAAGCAGTAAAGGAATATAAGGAGAAATTTGGAGAGGGAATTAAAGTTCAGGGAGAAGAAATTAAAACTTTGCGGTTTACTGATAAAATAGTAATTTTGTCAGAGACTGCAAAGGATCTGGAGGAGCAATTGAATGGAATGGCCAGTGTCTTGAAAGGAAGATATAAGCTGAACATTAACAACAGTAAAACGAGGATAATGGAATGTTATGTCAGAAAATCTGGCGATGCTGAATGAATTATGTTAGGTAATGAGGCAATAAAGGTAGTAGATGAATTTTGTTATTTGTGCAGCAAGATAACTTCTGATGGCCGAAGTAAAATGCAGAATGGCTAAGGGAAGAAAAGCGTTTCTAAAGAAGCGAAACTTGTTGACCTCCAACGTTAATGTAAATCTTAGGAAGTCGTTTCTGAAAGCATTTGTCTGGAGTGTAGCACTGTATGGGTGTGAAACGTGGACGATAAGGAGTTTAGACAAAAAGGTGATAGAAGCTTTTGATATGTGGTGCTACTGACGAATGATGAAAATTAGATGGGCAGATCATGTAAGTAATGAGGAGGTGGTTCACCGAATTGGGGAGAAAAGGAGACCGCGGCGGAGCGGCCGAGCGAATTGAGGCGCTATGCTACGATGCGCGAGGCCGTTCCCCGTCGGGGGTTCGAAAACCCTCCCGGGCATGGATGTTTGTGCCGTCTTTAGTATAAGGTAGTTTATAAGTAGTTTGTAAGTTTAGGGGCTGATGACCCCGCAGTTAAGTCCCTTAAGCTTTACAAACATTTGAACATATGACAAAAGGAGTTTCTGGCATATCCTGACTAAGAGAAGGGATAGATTGGTAGGACACATTCTGAGACATCAATGAATTGTCAAGTTAGCATTAGAAGGAATCGTGTAGGGTAAAATAGTAGAGGGAGGCCGAGAGACAAATACAGTATGCAGATGCAAATGGATGTAGGTTGCCGAACGTATTCTCAGATGAAAAGACTTTCACAGGACAAGGTAGCGTGTAGAGCTGCATCAAACGAGTCTGCCGACTGAAAACAACAACAACAACAACAACAACAATTTCACTCGATACAATCATATTTTTATCGCTATAAACACGCTCCCCATCAGTGTTTAACATATCTGTGTGGTATACATTTCCTTATAATGTCATGATTTTATTACTATTGAAATCTGGCTTGAGCCAGCTTTCTGTCCCTAAGCACTAAGTGGGCATTGTGACAATCTAAAAGTGAGAGTAGTTCTGGGATCTTTCCTTAGACGCTCCTACAGTTAATTATTATTGCATTAATCTTTTCTTTCCGTGTTATAATGTGCCGAGTGCTCTCTTGATAGAAATCAGTAAGCGTCTTATCGGACCTGTGGAGATATTTCTCTAACCTAGGACCCATATGTGCACTCCACTACCGGTACAATAATGGCCGTCTCCTGTGTATAGTGCACGCCTGACCAATTCCGGAGGATCCTTCACTTCTCCACCCAATAGCAGAGGTTCAGAAATTTGCACCCTAGAACACCACAGAATCGTCTGAGCCTCCTGTTCAGGCCTTTCAGTCGGTCAAACCGAGAGGATCACGATCGGTTCTGCGAGCACTAAGGATACACTTTTAAACGGATTTCACGGAATTGTTGCTTACTTTCAATCACATAAGCCCAATTTGGTATACAATTAATTAGCTATTTTCTATAAAAATAAACGTTACAGAGTTACACAAGAGGATAATTTAAAGAAAAAAGTTCGTCAAATGTGAATTGAATCTGCATCGCTCACATAGAAAGTCCGCAACATGCACAGCCATTTCGTGTTGCTGCCGAGGAATATATATTGACCAATATGAGCTTCACATAGAACTAATGTGCTCTCTCTCTCTCTCTCTCTCTCTCTCTCTCTCTCTCTCTCTCTCTGATAATTATGACTATTGTGCTTTACAACCTATATAACATACGAAGTCTCATTTCATCTGGAATTTCCGAAACCCTATGGTTCATGTTTTAGGCAAACGACTCTAGAACATAATGGCAGTGATCAACATCAGATCCAAACGAATTGCATTGAAGAAGATATTACAGAATCTAATGTATCCACCGGTACATATGCCCTATTTCGATATTACATCTATCTTTCTTTTATCCAACCGATAAACAATACTTTTGTTTTGTACACTGACGGTAATGCAAATTGACAGAGTGCTATGGAACTAATGCCGCAGTATTTCCTTACCTGTAGAATAATTTAAATAAATACTAACCCGTACTTAGTAGTTAAAGAACGGTCTATGCGTAATTAGCTCCTCAGTCAGTAAAACGGAATCCTTATACGATCATATTGCCAATCAATTAATTTCTCCTTTACAAGATGTCGAAGATCAATAAAACTTATTGAAAGAAGGAACGAAATTTCGATATAAAAGCGAAATAATAAATCCCTGTATTCTGTACAAATAAATTAAATGCTACTTTGTATTCGTAATGATATGATTGTAATGTTTTATTCTATTATTGGCATAAGCGATTAAAATTTAACTGTCACGAATTGTAAGGTAAATAGGAGTAACACCACCATGTATTGGTTCTTTGGTGTTCTACGACATTAGCTGCGCCATACATTCTGTTCTTCTGTGTTTTTTTGCGTACTACTACGCAGGGCAGACTCCTAAAATATGAAACTACAATACCTCCTTTTTTCATGATTCGATCTACATGAAATAAACATACGAGTGTCGTTCCGAAAGTAATGTCTCCACTTTTTTCATGGAAACTACAGGAGATACAGCAATTACAATGGAACAGCTAAATAGAGCAATATTTCAATTACAAATTTCATTATCCCACAAAGTCACCACCATTCGTTATGCACTTTTGCCAACGATTTAGCAGACCCTTCCAGCAGCGCTTCTAAACTCGAAACCAGCTGATGCTAACCAATTGCTTAAGACTTTGTTTGACAACACCACCCGATTCTTAAAAATTTTCGCTACATAGCCCATCACTGAGTCTCAAAGAGATGGAAGTCTGAAGGTGCTAAATCAGGATTGTAAGGTGGATGTAGTTAGGCAGTACAGCCGAATTTTGGAATGAGTTTCGGGGTCACAAAAGTGGTGTGGAGCCTGGCGTTATCATGTAGCATGAGAAAGTTGGTCTTCTCTAGCCTTACCCTGTAAATTGGGGTTTCAGCTTAGTCAGTGTCGACTATTAGAGCGCCGAATTGTCAGTTTATCCAGTCTCCAGAACGTCCAAGAGAATAACACCCTGGCTACCGAAAGAACACAATGCGCATCACTTTGCATGTAGGCGCATGTGTCTTCTATTTCTTTTTTGACGAAGAATTCGCATGTTGCCATTCCATGGACTGTCACTAGCATTAAACTACGTAGTAGTGACGACATATATCTTCTCCGGTGACGATGATGCTCAGATAATTGTTACTTTCAGCTTCATGTTCGTTCAACAGGCCCAGACAGATTTCCATTCGTTAAGATTTTGTTCTTCTATAAGCATCCAGTGGAACCATCACGCACCGCGCGGGAATTGCCGAGCGGTCTGGAGCACCACGTTTTGGTTCGCGCAGCCTCCCGCGTCGGAGGTTCGAATCCTCTTTCGGGCATGGATGTTTGTGCTGTCTTCAGTATAAGTTAGTTCGTAAGTAGTTTGTTAAGTTTAGGGACTAATGACCCCGCAGTTAAGTCCCATAAGCTTTACAAATATTTGATTTGATTTGCACCATCACGCACATAATTCGCGATAACCAATATTTGCAGGACCTTGGACCTTGACCCAAGTTGATGACGATGCCAGGTTGCCTGCTCAACAGGGGCAACGGCTGCCAATCATATAATTAACTTTCATCAACTTTATTTAATACCCCCTTTTACCCCCTTCCACATTTTATAATTTAATCAAACTGTTGCCTCCTTGAACCAAATGGTTCTAGATGTACATCAACAGGTTATTGGCTGACGCTACTGATTCATCTTCTCATACATATATCAGGAACAGGTATTAGGCAAGGGGGTATTAAATAAAACACAATATTGAGTCAATTATTGTTTAATTTCTATAATAATGGGTTACATCACCAACAGACACCAAAGCCTTTATACCATATAGCAACAGACTCCATCTCATTAATTTTACGATGGTTCATGGTACGTATAATAAATGACATGTTTGAAGACAGATAACATTTTCCATAATCCTTATTGGCCACAGCAAATACATTCCACGTACAGTAGGCAATAACATCACGGATATTAGCACTCTCCAATCTAGCAAGGGCTTTAAGTATTGCACCATTACATTTTACAAGACCCTTCCGTTTTTTGTGGTTGTGTAGTGAACTTTTCCATCATATCCACGGAAGTCAATCCTCAATTGGGAAATGAATGGTTAACAGTCGCTGTTCTTCGATGTAATGGTGCAACAGTTAAAGCAACTTGGGTGAAGTTCCAAGGCTCTGCCAAGCGCATGGCCTCTTATCTCCCCGCAGCGCTATAAGTAGCCGCGCTCCGGCCGTGCAGACTAGAACAACCTTCTGCACGGCCGTGGGGCTAACGCGGGACGATGATGCTCAGATAATTGTTACTTTCAGCTTCATATTCGTTCAACAGACCCAGACAAATTCCCATTCGGCAAGATTTTGTTCTTCTATAAGCATCCAGTGGAACCATCAAGCGCCGCGCGGGAGTAGCCGAGCGGTCTGGAGCAACACGTTTTGTTTCGCACAGCCTCCCGTGTCGGAGGTTCGAATCCTCCCTCGGGCATGGATGTTTGTGCTGTCTTTAGTATAAGTTCGTAAGTAATTTGTAAGTTTAGGGACTAATGACCCCGCATTCAAGTCCCATAAGCTTTACAAATATTTGATTTGATTTGAACCATCACGCATATAATTCGCGATAAACAATATTTGTCAACATTGAAACCAAGGTCACACAGCCGACATTTCTGTATGCACACAATTCCCTGGTCGTAATCCGCCGATCAGCCTGGATGAGTTGACCAAAACGTTCTTCAGTGCTAGGAATGACATGTGCAGGGTAGAGCGGGAGGTGGCTTCTTATGCGCATACTTTTTACGACCTTGCAAATGTCGTACCCATTGTCCCATATATATCACGTCTTTTGTGTCGTCTCTACACTCCTTTAGCAAGCATCGATATATTTCAGACCGCTCAATTTTTTCATAAGTTATTCAATCACAATCACTGTTTTATACGCGCGCATATATCAGACTCCAGTTTTCAACGCTCCTCTGCTGGCTCCAACAACCACAGGACAACGGAACCTCCTGAAAATGATAGAACACCGTTCAGGAATCAGTGATACACCAACGACATATGGCACGGCCACTTGGAGTCACCACAAAAAATAGAAGGCAGGTCTTTTGTAACGATTCTCGTATATTATGCCTCATTATATCAGTTGTTCCGTTGTTTTCCAGATCCCAGTGTGATGAATTAAGAGTTTATACCACACCCAAGCTACGTTAAAACTGCCTGTAAAATCCTATGCAAATATCTTTAGTAGTTTTGGACATTGTTGTGGTCTTCAGTTCACAAACAGCTCTCCCCGCCACCCTGTCCTGTGCACGCCTCTTCATCTGAGAATACGAACGGCAACCTACTTCCTTTTGAATTTGCTTACTATATCCGTCCATCGGTCTACTACTACGGTTTTTGCCCCACACACTTCTTTCTAATGCTTAGTTGACGATGATTTGACGTCTCAGAATGTGTCCCACCAACCTACCCCTTATGTTAAGATATGCCATAACCTCATTTTCTCCTCAATTCTGATGAGCATCTCCTCATTAGTTACGTGATCTACCAGTCTAATCATGATCATTCGTCTATAGCACCACATTTCGAAAGCTTGTATCACCTTTTCGTCTGAACTCCTTATAGTCCACGCTTCAATTCCATGCAATGCTACACTCCAGACAAATGCTTTCAGAAAGGGCTTCTTAACATTCAAACTAATATTGGAAGTCAACAAATTTCGCTTCTTCAGAAACTCTATTCTTCCCATACCAATTCTGCATTTTATATCTTCTTTACTTCGGCCATCAGAAGTCATCTTGCTGCCCAAATAACAAAACTCATCTACTACTTTTATTGTATCATTACCTAATCTAATTCCTTCAGCATCGCCTGATTTTCTGACAATACATCCCATTACCCCTGCTACCTTCAGAATTTGAAATAGTGTATTCCAGTCAACACTGTCAAAAGCTTTCTCCAGATCTACAAACGTTAAAATCATAGGTGTACCTTTCCTTAACGTATCTTCTAAGATAACTCGTAATGTCATTATTGCCACTCATGTTTCTAAATTTGTCCTAAATCCTGTGATCTTTCCCAAGGTCGGATTCGACCAGTTTTTCCATTCGTCTGTAAATAAGTCGTTTTAGTATTTTACAATCATGTCTATTTAAACTGTTAATTCTGTAATTTTCACATTTGTCTGCACTTGCTTTCTTTGGAATTCGAATCACTATATTCTTCTTGAAGACTGAGGATATTTTCCCCGTCTCGTACACCTTGCACACCAGGTGGAACAATTTCTTTATGTCTGGTTCTCCCAACGATAATAGCAGTTCAGACGGAACATCATCTACTCCAAGGGCCTTTTTTCTACTCAAATCATTGAGGGCTCTGTCAAATTCTTCTCGCAGTATCATAGCTCTTATCTTCCTCTACGTCGTCTTCCATTTCTAGAATACTGCCTTCAAGTTTAGTTCCTTTGTACAGGGCTTCTATATATTCCTTCCACCTTTCACCTTTCCCTTATTTGCTTAGTACTGGTTTTCCATCTGAGTTCTTGGTATTCACACGGCTTCTTTTGTTGTCTCCAAATGTCTCTTATTTTCCTGTAGGCGGTATCTATCTTTCCCCTAGTTACACAGTGTTCTATAGTCTTGCATTTCTCCTAAAGATACTCCTGCGTAGCCAGTTTGCACTTCCTGTCACCGAGCGAGGTGGCGCAGTGGTAACGCAATGGACTCTTATTCGGAAGGATGGTGGTTCAAATCCACCTCCGGCCATCCAGATTTAGGTTTTCCGTGATTTCCCTAAATCGCTCCAGGCATATGCTGGGATGGTTCCTTTCAAAGGGCACGGCCGATTTCCTTCCCCATCCTTACCCAAATACTGTGAGCGTAAGCTCCGTCTCTAATGACCACGCTGTCGACGGGACGTTAAACTCCAAGCTTCCTTCCTTCCTTCCACTTCCTGTGAACTTAATTTTCAGACTTGTGTACTCCCTTTTGCCTCCTTCTCTTTATGCATTTTTATATTTTCTCCACCGGCCGCGGTGGCCGAGGGGACTGCGGCGTGCCAGTGACGGTCTGCACGGCCACTACGGTCGGGGGTTCGAATCCCCCCTCGGGCATGGATATTTGTGCCATCATTAGTGTTGGCTAGTTCATAAATAGTTCGTAAGTTTAGGAACTGATGACCACGTAGTTAAGTCCCATTTGAACATCTATATTTCCCCCTTTCATCAATTAAGTTCAGTATCTCCTATATTATCCAAGGATTTCTATTAGGCCTTGTCCTTCTTCTAATATGTTCCTCTGCGGACTTCACTACTCTGTGTCTCTGAGTTACCCAGTCTTCTACTTTATTACTTTCCCCTGTTTTAGACAATCCTTGCCTAATGCTCCCTGTAAAACTCTCAACTACCTCTGCTTACTTCAGTCTGTGCAGATTCCATCACCTTCTCTCACAATTATTTTTTCTTCTCCATTAACGGTCTCAATAATTTATCTCCTCATACATTTCTTCGATGTACTCATCATCGGCAGAGCTAGTTGGCATATAAACTTGTACTACTGTAATCGGTGTTGGCTTCGTGTCTATCTTTGCTACGATAATGCGTTCACTATGCTGTTCATAGTACCTTATCCGCTTTCTTATTTTCTTTTTCATTATCATACCTACTGTATTTTGTATTTATAAACCTGTACTCACTTGATCAAAAATCTTTTTCATCCTGCCATCGAACTTCGCTAATCCCCACCATACCTAACTTTAACCTAGCAATTTCTCTATTCACATTTTCTAACTTATCTACTCGATTAAGGGATGAAACATTCCATGCTCAGATCCTTAGAATGCGACATCCCCCTGAATAGTCCCCGCCCGGAGATCCGAATGGGGGACTATTTTACCTCCGGAATATTTTACCCGAGAGGATGTCATCATATATTCATACTGTAGAGGTGCATGTGATCGTGAAAATTAACGACTGCAGTTTCCCCTTGCTTTCAGCCGTTCGCAGTAACTCCATGGCAAAGCCATGATAGCTGTTGTTACAAGGCCAGCTGAGTCAATCATTCAGACTGTTGCCCCTATAACTACTGAAAAGGCTGCTGCCCCTTTTTATGAACCATGCGTTTGTCTGGCCTCTCCACAAATACCCCTGTTGTTGCACCTAAGGTACGGCTATCTGTATCGTTGAGACACGCAAGCCACCACACCTCGTCAATTCCTTTTGAAAACATTAAGCAATGTTCTTCATTCCTCATTTCTATTTCCCCATCCATCCACTCTCATCACTTCCACACAGCCGTAGCGGAGCGGCCGAGCGCATTGAGGCGCTATGCTACGATGCGCGAGGCCGTTCCCCGTTTCTATAAGTAACTAAAATTAATCAGAAGTCTATAATAAAACCATTCATTACACAAGGAATAAATATTTCCTTTAAGACAAAAAGGAAATGTATGTGACAGACAAGAATAGCTCCATAGCTGATGCCTTAGCTAAATACAAGCAGTACTGTAAAATAATAAGAAAAGTAATTCAGTCATATTAATAAATGCACTATGAGAAAAAGATAGCAGATGGTAGAACCAGAGTGAGAAAAGAGCAGACAGCAAGAAGACTAGATGATACATTAGTAACCGATGGGTTTAGTGTGGTAAATATTTTTAATGAGTAATTTATATCTGATTCTGATAGTATGGTTCTGTCGGGGTCAATAAATAGTGTCCTTGAATATCTGAAACTAGCAAATACAAATAACCTCAGGGACATAAATATGTCACTCACTTCACCACAAGAAATAATTTCCGTAATCAAATCTTTAAACACAAAGCGTTCTAGTAATTACGATGAAGTATGAACAAAGATAATTAAGGTGTGTTCTTGTGAGTTTAGTACAATTTTCTATCATAACTGGGACATTTCCTCGTTGGTTAAGGTATGTGGATATTCAACCTCTATTCAAGAAAAGGGATGAAGAGATACCATCAAAATACAGACCGATTTAAATTTTGTCAGCAATCTTGAAAATTCTAGGAATGGTTTGTCTACACTCTAGAAATACATGTTATTCCATGTTATCTCTTACATTCTTACATTTCATAGTAAATTAACATAATTTAAATTCTGCATCGTCTATTCGCACGTCCTGTCTACGAATGATAGGTAGGTGTGCAGAAAGTAAATATGGTACACGTAATACTTAGAGATGCTTTCTGTTATACGCCTGCTAGATATACGAACTCCATCACAGTGTCCTGCGTGTTGTAATACGTCGTAGATACCTGCACGGCCAAATTGGCGATTCTAATAGTACCACGTTCGATATGTCAGTGGGATACAACGTTTCTTTAGGGTTTCCAAATAACCGTTAGGAATTACTGGCGTGTCTTGCTCTCGCAATATGAGTGTGGGGTCCCTAGAGCCATTGAATATTAAATGGAAATTGAGCTGCATGTTTTAAAATATAGGTGTGCTCTCCTTTTGATCCCGCTGATTACATTGCCATCTGTGACGAAACGGAGAAATGTTTAAGGCAAACATATGCTGCTTTACCATACAAACGTGATCTGTAATAGATACCGGAGGGTCACATTGAAGATTTCAAAGTTGCTCTCCGTCACCAACGCACAGGGTTGACGGGGAGGGGGAATTAATGTAATATCATTGGACGTCCCCCTCCGATAAAATAATTTAGTAGTATGCCTTTTTTAAGTCGACGTGAAGTACCCGTGATATTTTAATAACTCCATATAAATGAACACCCTGTATATCTAAAAATTTGTGCGTGACGATGTATGTAGAGATAAAATTGGATAAGAATAATTTCGAAGTTTTTTATTTTATACGGACTTAAAGCTGGTCTTTACGTACAGTATCAACATATGTGACCCTGAAGCAGACGACCGATTAACAGTAACATCAGTGACGACAAAATTAACAAAACTGACTCACTTTCAATGTAAAAATACTATAAAGTGAATTTTAATCTTCCAGGAAATCAGAATTAATGTCCAAATTAATTTTCGACTCGCAAATATTGCTTACATCACTGACTGAATTTCATGTTCAAGTCGAAGTCGAGCGACGAAGGTTTGAAGGGGCACAGTTCATGAGTGTTTCTTAAGGTAATTACAAGTGCAGTTAACGCACATTCTAGTTGCAATTACGCTTCCTTAGTTTAACCTATCTGTTTCTTACTGTATCTCATTAGCGTTAATTAACGATCCGATACAAGTAAAACACCGACTAGCACTCGTATCGACTAATCAAAAGCGGGCGGGAAAAGTGTTGCTTAAAATATCGTTATCTACAAAGCGTCCCGGATCTGGAAGGTACTTACTGTAGCGTGGTAGGTATGGAATGCCTGCGTAAACTTTACGTTCTGCTTTGAGTGATGCAGCAGAACGTCAAAACCGGCAATTCAGTTAAGTAAAATTGGACGTTAATGCAAATATAAATACGGCTTATTGGGACTTTATAAATTTTTCAAAGGTATTCCTTGGTACATAACATCAGCAGAAGTCCTGCTTTATGCTATAAAAAGAATAAGGCACAGGGGGTGAATAAGGAAAAAAGGTACACCTGATCATACTATATCAAGTACGAGGAGTGAATGAGGACAATGACAAAGTTGTGAATGGGATGTTGTGTCTGTGATTGACGATATGGAAGGGGAAACAATATAAACACGTCTAAGGACGGCAAACATGATTAGCTAAAGTTTTGGCGGCGTTGATCTCTACAAACACTCTAGAATGTCAACTTCATATAATCTTTAAAAACTGTAGTATTATGTCAGACATGTCCTGTGTAAGACTGTACCTATGCGTTTCCCTCTTTATGTATCTCATTCTTTATTTCATTCAAGCCTATTTCCATTGAACTACTCAGTAACTTGTACCGTTCCAAACCCACACTCCATTCAAGAAGAGCTGCAGGCTGTACTGGATATCATTGTTTCTATTTCCTGACTGGTATACGTGAACTGAGTGCCTTCTATGAAAGTCTGTCATATTTTTAATATTCTCCCAGCTTTTCTCATCCAAATCTGTATCTTTTTACTATTTCCGTCTGCATATACTACCCTATTATTTCGCTCTATTACACAAGCAAAACATATGTAGCCTAGTATTAATATTTCAGGTGTTGTTGCCAGTTTAATAAATCTTTAATAAAGTTAATGTAAGTATGATACAAATTACAATACTATTTTCCTGTGCTCATTAGTACTTCTATTATTATTACTGTGCAGACACATAAAGAGATGAAGAATGCCACACAACAATCTTATTATACATAAAAGATAAGACGTGGTACACAAAGAGAAACATCATTTAGAATTTGTATGTTTTTTTCATGCGATTACATTTGCTAGCAAAATAAATGAAATTCTTGCAAGTGAATTTCGTATTAGGGAGTAATATTGTGCAATTTATTTTCCACTAAATTCGAAGAAACAGTGTAAACTTTAGTACTGAAAATTAAGTTACAAAATTACTTACTTTTCAAATCGTAAGTGCTGACGATTTAATCTGTTCACTCTGTGTATTTCCGGGGCAGTTTATGAAACAGTTTTATTTTCATTCGATTGACTTGATTGTCGATTTAAAATGTATTTTAATAGTTATATTGACTTATTTGCAGAAGAATAGGAAAAAACTGGTAGATGCCGACCTTGTGGAAGATTAATTTGGATTTAGGAGGAATGTAGGAACACATGAGGTAACACTGACTTTACGACTTATCTCAGAAGATAGATTAAGGAAAGGCAAAAGTACGTTTGTATCTTGTTAACCTTTTCTTCCGTCGCTTCTTAGTAAATCAAATTCATTCTGAAATTAAAATACACAATTTTGCGTTTGTTCTACAGGTTTGTTTATTTTTTGAATCGATTTTCGGCTTATTAAGTCTTAATCAGACATTTACTGAAGTTCAGTCAAAGAACTTGTTTTGTCAGTAAACCAGAAGAGATGCTACCTACAGAAAAGTATATTAATTTTTTCTGATGGAGCAGTTACAGTGTAAATAAATATTTGAATGAAATCTGTAAATTAATAGTACTGAAAAAAGGAAACATAAATATCACACATAGAGAAACAGAGCAAACACAAATTCTTACAACATGACAACAGCGAATAAAAATAAAATTAAACGAGAATCTAATGTTTTAAAGATTGTTCAAAACACAAGGTGACACAAATATTAGAAACTAGCTTATATGCCCGTGCTTTGCAACGGTTGTTAAAGAAGGGCATGTCCGTATCATGGCTTTTTAGGATTCCCGACCTCAGTTAGTAAAAACCCTTGTTGGTTCTCTCTGTCAATAAATACAGTTCTCCTAGCCAAGATGTCAAATGTAAGTAAAAGTCATTGTCCGAAACGATGTCTCTTCATAAAGATGTCAAATGTAAGTAAAAGTCATCCTCCGAAACGATGTATCTTCATAAAGTTTTTGATACAAAATGAAACATACCAAAAGAAGGAAAGAAATGTTAAGTATTTAATACATAAAACTAAATCAGTAACTCTGTGTTGAATGTTTGTTGGTATTCTCAAAGATAAGATTGCTTAATTCTATCACAGACGTTCGCTTCCTTGCTGTACTACCCCATACTTATTTCACAGCAGCGGCGTCTATTAGTTCTTTGGTGCACTACAGCGTCTCTATCGCTTGTTTGCTGTACTAAGCCATCCATTCTTCAAGCATATTTTTCCGTGATCTCACTTTTATGAAACAAAGTTTCTCCCACAAAATTCGTGAAGTAGTTTAGAAGATTAGGTGTTTCTAATTGATGAACAGTTACTGAAAACATGTAAGATTACGATGTAACTTTTTTCCGTGATCTGATTTTGATGAAATCATGCCTATATGTTCCCCAGCTTAGATCAAGTTTCCTTTGAAATCCGCATGAAACTGTATCAGTAGATTTTTTTAAATATGTATGCGAAACGTGTTACAAATAGGCATACTTTCATGAATATGATGTAGCTTACATCATACATCAGTGATATTCGCCATTTTAAACATTTATTTCATTATCATTCATAACTTTTGACAATGTATTGAGGCATGGTAAGCTGAAATATAATGAATATTTCATTAATGAAGTAGAAAGATAACTGAAAATATTCTTACCGTAGGCTGTATTTCCGCTCTATTGTAGCTCCAAGCGCAAGACTTAAACTTCCTTAGCAGTTGTACGTATTCGTTAGACTGTAATATCAGTATTGTATCGTTTTTATATTCATTTCGTTGAATCCTACCTATTAGTTTTCTGCTGCACTACAAAAGTAACAGTGAGTCTATTGGTTCTTGGCTGCATTACGCCGTTCATTCCTAGCATGAAACACACCGAAAACTTCAAATCACGATATATTTTCTTTCCCTGGTTCGATTTTGATGAAAATACGCCTACGTTATGCTTCAAGCTATTCTAAAATTACGTGTGAAGCCCCACGAATGTTCGTGTAATACTTTTGGAGATTACTCTCTACAAATAGACAGATGTGATTGCTTTCAGAAAACTGTTTAAATTGTGATATCTTATTTTACTGATCCGATTTTGTGAAATGAAGCGTTTATGTAACCGCACGACACCCAAAACGTTAAATTGTTATATTATTTTTTACAGTGGTCCTATTTTTATGAAACTAAGTAGGCTGAAGTTACCTGTGAAAATCCCATGCGAATTCGTGAAGTAGTTTTGGAGATAAGTGGTTTATAATAGATGAACAGACAGACACGGCGGTCACTGGAAACACTTAAAATTACTATATCTCTCTTTTCTTCGTGATTCTATTTTGATGAAATCATGTCTAGAACATGCACATATCTTCGCATATGGTTTCTGTGAAAATCGCATGAAAATTCGTACAGTGATTGAAGCGAATAGCGACAGATGTGTTGTAGAATTGTATAATTTTGCAGGAATATATTGATTTGTGTAAGTGTTGTATGTCGGTAAAATCTGTTGCGAATATGGTTAGCAGTAAAGAAGTAATAGATTAAAACATGATGCTTGATGGGGCGGTTTTCCATGAACATTACTCTTTACGTTCTCATATCTCATGAACTACGTGTCATACTGAGATACAATTTCGAACGTACATTCAGCTTTAAGTGTGTAGACCGTCTGCAAAAATTCCTGTGAGTACAATTTGTGGTGTAGCAATTATAAATTGTAACGTCATGACTAACGCTATAATTTTCCTCCATGGACAGTGGAAAAGTAGTAAGCTAGAAACGTTTTTCCTTTCATCATTTGGCTATGGTTGTCAGCGAGGAAAAGTTTAATAAAGGTTTGAAATTATGTTTAAAGTTTGTTGCAAGTCGCTAAGTACTCTCGTTTTCATATAGTGTATTCATAAAGTCTTGTCGCATTATGTGGCACTTTCTCGCAACTCTTATTGTTTATGATGTTATATCTCGTGAACCATATGTCGTATGTCCTTCGTACTGTTACAGCAATTGTTATCTCACATAAGGAATATGTGTACCAAATTTGGTTGAAATCGGTCCATTAGTGTATGATCAGATGTAGAACGTTATCGTATGTGGCCGTTTTTCACGACCGTCATTGTTTATAACGTCATATCTCCTTACGTATGTGTCGTAGGTGGTTCTTACCCCGACAGCGATTGTTGCCTGATAGTAAGGATCATGTGTAACAAGTTTGGTTGAAATCGGTCCAGTACTTCAGGAGGAGATGTGGAACACACACACACACACACACACACACACACACACACACACACACACACACACACAGCCTGTTTTATAAGATATAAGATATTGGAAACGTGGCACACTATAACTAAATAAACAAATAGACAAAAATATATGGGTGGGATAGGATGGTATAGGTGGGGTGCATTGGAGAATTGGGAAGCTTGACAAATCGGAGGTATTGTAAAAATTCAATTATAGTGTTCACAATTAAATAAAGAATTACTGTAAGGACAGATTACAGAATAATTTGGAATATTAGTTCTAACAAAGATACAAAGTTGGTGTGATACATTGGAAAGCTAGACAAGAAGTTAATTTACTTTTCTGTATGTAACATCTCTTCTAGTTTTCTGACAACACAAGTTCTTTGATTCAACTTCAGTAAATGTCTGATGGTGCCCTAATAAGTCGAAAATTGGTTCAAAAAATAAACATACGTCTAGAACAAAGACAAAAACGTTTGTATCTTTAGTGGATTTGGAGAAAACTTTTGACAATGTTGAGTGTGACACTCTTTCAAATTATTAATTCACCAGGGGTAAAATAAAATAAAGGGAACGAAATATTATTTACAACGTGTACAGAAACCAGAAAGCAGTTATGTGATTCGATGGGCAAGAAAGGGAAGGATTGGTTGGGAAAGGAGTAAAACAGGGTTGTAGCCTTCTCCTAACCTTCTTCAATAAGGGTATTGAGCAAGCTGTGTAGGAAAGCAAGGAGAAATTTGGAGAAGGAATTCAAGTTCAGGGTGAAGAAACAAAAACCTTGCGGTTTGCCCATGACATTGTAATTTTGTCAGAGACACCAAAGAACCTGGAAGAGTAATTGAACGGAATGGACACTGTCTTGAAAAAAACTTTTAAGATGAACATTAGCAAGAGAAAAGAAGGGTAATGGAATGGAAACTAAGAAAATCAGGCGATTCGCAAGGAATTAGATTACAAGCAGGCAACGAAATAGTAAAAGCGGTAGAAAAGATTTGTTACGTGAGCAGTGAAACAATATACGATGATCGCTGCGTGTATGATATATAATGCAGAATGGCAATGGAAACAAAAGCGTTTCTGAAAAAGATAAATTCGTTTAAGTGTTAAGAATTCTTTTTTTGAAGGCATTTGGTGAAGCATTGCTTTGTGCGGTAGTGTAACATGGAAGAGGATAAACGTTTTTTAAATGTGGTGTTACAGACGAATGCTGAAAATTTGTTGGTTAGATCGTGTAGATAATGAGTATGTAGTGAATAGAATTGGGGCGAAAACGAATATATGGTATATCTAGAATACACGAAGGCATCTATCTGTAGGGCACCTTCTTAGACAACAAGGAACTGTGAAATTAGCATTCGAAGAAACTGCGTGGAATAAAAATCGCAGAGGGAGACCACAAGACGAATGCAATAAGAAGGTTCAAAAAGATTTGGATTGCCGTTTTTATGAGGAGACTTCTTGAGGTGAGAGTAGAGGAGATAGCTGCATCAAACAAGTTCTCGGACTGAAGACCACTACAACAACAGTTATATAAACTTTGCGATTTAAATTGTAATTATAGCGTGTCGCTGGAGGGATGGTCAATACTCGGTGAATGCTTATGGGTCTTTCCGTGGAAACTCACGGGTGGTGATAAGGTGACCATTTCAGAATTTGATCATATTTGGTAGATGGGTACCTATATGTCGTAATAGGAAAACTACCAAATATCACTGTCCTATCTCCAAACATTGTTGAGAAAATTATGTTTGAAGTCTGAAAGGTGTGTATGCGATCAACAGTCGGGGACTAAAATTCCCACCTTCAGAGGGCTACTACTTACTGATGAGTTCATCTATAGACCTCAAATTCTTATGCAGCACATATGTAGAGCACTAAGTTGATATATGATATAAAAAGTGAGAAACATCATTTAGATTGTTTATTAAAAATGTAGAAATATACGCTTTTTCACACTGCTCTTTAAATTCACAATTTTTTAAAAATTAATAACACTCTCTGTGAAAAAAGTACAGCCCTCATTTTTGGTACTGTAGCTCTTCAGTCCTAGTATTAATTATAGTTCTTACTTTCAGTTAAATTTGACTCCATCAGGAAAAATGGTTGAATTTGATGAACTTTGAAGTGCTGGATGGGTACGTAACCAGTTGGATCTGAACTTGATTTTTTACTGAAATGTTTACATATTTGGTAGCAATCCTGAGTGCAAAGAAGAATATCCTAACTCACTTGCGTCATAGATAAACAATAACACGAAAATGCCATATACGTGTATCATTAATTTTCAGCACTATTGGGTATTAGAGCATTAAAACCTTGGGTAATCCTTGAAACAGTCTTCTCAAAATATATATGGTTGACCTGAAGAGCAGAATTTTATAATAGTGACAGCTGAAAAGAGTTATTAAGAATTTACTTAATAAATATGTTATATTTAACTTTTATCAGTTTGGATACACAAATGCAACAATATATAGGGTGTCATTCTATGACTGTATATTAAAATGACAAAACCATGAAATAAAATTCATAATTAAAGCTATAATGAAATTCATGAAGAAATATACATATATGTAACCTATACCAACATATAGCCTAATACGCAAATACTTTGCAAAGAACACACTCGCAAGCAAATTTGTAGATACAAAAAGAAACATCTTTGCTATAACCTTGTATTTCTAATTTACTGCTCTTAAAACCCAAAAAGGGTACCTAAAGGTGAGAGACAAGATCTTTTCATAACGCTTACCATCATAACCAGGCTCTGTGGCTTTGTAATGATGATGCATAAAAACATTGAGGTCTATAGATCAACTCATAACTAAGCAGTAGCCCTCTGAAGATGGGGACTTTGGTGCCCAACTGTTGATCGCATACACACATTTCAGACTTCAAACATAATTTTCTCAACAATGGTTGGAGATAGGACAGTGATATTTGGTAATTTTTCTATTAAGACATATAGGTACCCATGCACCAAATATGAACAAATTCTGAAATGGACACCTTATCATTCACCAAAATATCTGTGATTTTCAATGGAATGACCCTTATTTGAAAGAACCATTTCCTGTGGGCATCTATTGTACTCCGGAAAGTTACTGTGGTAGAATTAAATTACACTGATGTAAATGGAACGATACAGAAAGGCACAGATGGCAGAGCTGAGTTATTTGACCACCACAGCCCCCCATATGCCAGGTTCATTGTGTTGGAAACCTTCTGAGACGTGATTTGCGTCGTGAGCTGATGCCAATGAGTAGGTTATGGTGGTCATCGCCCGATCTCTGGGAATTAAGATTTCGGCAGCAGGTTAGGAATTAGACCCGCGTCTTGTATGTATCGTGAATGGCTGAGTAAGAATGTCGTCCACAAGAAACGAACTACTACAATGTATCATCTATTAAACCATCTTCTATGACCGTGGCCGGCGTCATCTGAGACTAATCGTTAGTAGTAACAGAAGGCCAACACTGCTAGAAGCCATGAATCAATTCAACATAGGACGTACAAGATACGTCTCCCAGAGGACCATCTGTGAGATCATGGGTTCCTTGGCGTATGAGAGCCAGCGTCACAGACCGGTGCCAATGTCAACACAACGTGATCGTGCACAATGGCTTGCATGTTTCACCCGTCATCAGAGATTTGTTCTGGAATAGTTCGGAATTTCCTATGGTCGGACCATTCACGATTTCAACTGTACCATGAGGACTGGAGGCTCCGTGTGCGACTCGGCGTAGACCACATAAAGCGATGGATCCTGTCTGCCAAGGTGTGATACAATGCAGTAGTGTGTCTGTTATGGTCTTGGGTACATTGTGCTGGTATGGGGTGGACTCTCTAGTCGATCTGGTAAGGGCTTTAAAGAGTCGTCGATATGTTTAGGACACCATCTCCGCCCATCTTTGGCCTTGTATCAGCTTAACGGTACTGCGATGTTTTAAGATTATAGCCCACCACCGCATCGATCCCATGCCTTTTGCGAATTGTTTCAGGAAAACGCACGAAAGAAGGCCAAAACATTGACTATATGGGAATGCCATGGAACGCAGACTCCGTGCGCCACCCTGCAAACGATTTGGTGTCAACTGCGTCCAGCGGAGTACCGGGGACTTGTAGCCACACTTCCGGGTCGTTTCACTGCTGTCCACAGGGCCAGAGGAAGCCACACACAATATTAGGTTCGTATCCCATATATATGCCAAGTCTTTGTTAATTTATTTTGCTGTTATCGGCGCGCCTGTAAGTTTTATACCATATTGATCGTCCCACTCAACTAGTGGGACAAATGTACTTGCGTACTTGCACGCCTTGAGTACACTTACTTTCAGGATGACTGATTCCCCTCGACTTGAGGCTACCTTGCAAACTATGCACCACGTTATTGACAATGTTTATTACGAATTCAGTTTACACAAGCAAGAAGAAACGTGGAAAGGCAATAAAAGTTTAAACAGAAGAAACAAAACTTTTAGTTTTGCCAATTACAGAAATATTTTAGCACGATATGAACTTAAATCATAAGAATTAGAAATTATTTATTCGAACTGCTGCCTGATATTGGAGTGAGAAGTGGAGAATAAATAGTTGAAAGAAGAAGGCAAAATAAGATATTGAAATCAGGTTACAGAAGAATGATGAAACAGTTGAGCAACCAATCGACAGATGCTGAATAAATACAATGATGACAGCAATGTCTGACACGACTTGACTAAACCACATAGGTTAATAGGTCACATTTTCAGGGAGGACGGAATAGCTAGTATGGCAAAGTCAGCAAATGTAGTTAATGATTAGAGGAGGGAGAAGGTGGGAGTGGAGTGAAATCCCTATGGGGTGACCAATGAATCAAGGCTTGACTACAGTAGTTAGAAGTAACGTTGTGGCATACTTAGTAGTTTTATAGTCACTCAGGCTAATTTGTCATGCACAGATTCATCAAAAATACATCGCAGATTCCAAGCAATTTGAGAACTCTTCGCTGTCTTGAAGGTGCTTGCGCTACTGATTTCAACTTAGGGTGCTTTCGAAAACAACAGGAAGGCAAACGAATCTAACGATAAAAATAAAACCATATCAATAATCCAATGTCTGGTTCATAAACGTTTCTGTGAGCATGAAAAATAGCCTTGATGCCATGCGGAAATACTGTTAAAGATGCGAGCAAGAGGAATAACGGGCACGGGGCACTACAATCATACTGAGCGATAATGTCAATTTGGGCAAGACAGGACGCGTGTCTGGATAGAATTATATAATTAATTGATTTTTCCGTCGGTACTTTACAGAACATGATAATATCAAAAAGTAACAACTTCCTGATGTTCTACAAAACTTATTTATTCGTCAAAAACCGGCTTTCGGCTTCTTAGGCTATCATCAGGTGACAACTGTTTCACTAAGAGTGTTTGCCTTTGTAACTTATAAAATAATAGGTGACGGGAAATTTTAATGCGGTAGGTCAACACAAGAAATGTTACACTTTCTGCGGAGCTATGAATATAGTTTATTGTATCATTATCCAAAGAGTCACACCACAAAGATATAATTTTGTAAATGGAACAATAGTTTTTTCTATCGTGTATTGGATTCGTTTAAACCAGCTGCGTCCAAATCAGTTTAAACTACATTCCTATCACTGTTAGTTTGGGAGCTACAACCCTTCAAAGTTCCGGGGGTGGAGGCTGTGATAGCGTAGCTGACTGGCCGAGTGGATATCCGCTGGGGCACGTTGAAGGATTGTAGCTCCGAAACTAACAGTGATAGGAATGTAGTTTAAATTGATTTGGACGCAGCTGGTTTCAACGAATCCAATGCACGATAGAAAAAACTATTGTTCTATTTAAAAAATTATATCTTTGTGCTGTAACTCTTTGGAAAATGATACAATAAACTATGTTCATAGCTCCGCAGAAAGTGTAACATCTCTTGTGTTGACCTACCGCATTAAAATTTCCCGTCACCTGTTATTTTATAAGTTACAGAGGCAAACACACTTAGTGAAACACCCTATATATATATATATATATATATATATATATATATATATATATATATATATATATAAAAATGTTCAAATGTTTGTTAAGCTTATGGGACTTAACTACGGGGTCATCAGTCCCTAAACTTACAAACTACTTATGAACTACTTACGAACTAGGACGGCACAAATATCCATGCCCGAGGGGGGATTCGAACCCCCGACCGTAGTGGCCGAGCTGACCGTGACTGGAGCGCCTCAGTCACCTCGGCCACCGCGGCCGGCATATATATATATATATATATATATATATCCACTCCCATGAACCACAGACATTGCCGAGGTGGGGTGGCTTGTGTGCCTCAACGATACAGATAGCCGTACCGTAGGTGCAACCACAGCGGAGGGGTATCTGTGGAGAGGCCAGACAAACGTGTGGTTCCTGAAGAGGGGCAGCAGCCTCTTCAGTAGTTACAGGGGCAACAGTCTGGATGATTGACTGAGCTGGCCTTGTAACATCAGCTAATGTGGCTTTGCCACACAGCTACTGCGAACGGCTGAAAGCAAGGGGAAACTACAGCCGTTACCTTTCCCAAGGACATGCAGCTCTACTGTATGAACATATGATGATTGCATCCTCTCGGGTAAAATATTCCGGAGGTAAAATAGTCCCCCATTCGGATCTCCGGGCGGGGACTACTCAGGAGGATGTGATCATCAGGAAAGACAATACTGGCATTCTACGGGTCGGAGCGTGGAATGTTAGATCCCTTAATCGTGTAGGAAAATTAGAAAATTTAAAAAGGGAAATGGATAGGTTGAAGTTAGATATAGTGGGGATTAGTGAAGTTCGGTGGCAGGATGAACAGGATTTCTGGTCAGGTGAGTACAGGATTATAAATACAAAATCAGTTGGGGGTATCACAGGAGTAGGATTGATAATGAATAAGAAAATAGGAATGCGGATAAACTACTATGACCAGCACAGTGACCGCATTATCATTGTCAAGATAGATACGAAGCCAACACCGACAACAGTAGTACAGGTTTATATGCCAACAAGCTCTGCCGATGATGAGGAAATCGAAGAAATATATGAGGAGCTAAAGGAAATTATTCAGACAATTAAGGGAGAGGAAAATTTAATTGTTATGGGAGACTGGAATTCGGTAGTAGGACAAGGCAGTGAAGGGAAGATAGTAGGTGAATATGGTCTGGGCAAAAGGAATGAAAGAGGAAGCCGCCTGTTAGAATTTTGCACAGAACATAATTTAGTTATAACAAACACCTGGTTCAAGAATCACAAAAGAAGGTTGTATACGTGGAAGAGACCAGGAGACACCGGAAGATATCAGATAGATTTTATAATGGTAAGACATAGATTTCGCAATCAGGTTCTACAGTGTAAGACATACCCAGGGGCAGATATAGACTCTGACCATAACTTATTGGTTATGAACTGTAGGCTGAAACTAAAGAAACTACAAAAAGGTAGGAAAATAAGGAGATGGGACCTGGATAAATTGAAGGAACCTGAGGTTCTTAAAAATTTCAGAGGGAGCTTTAGGCAACAATTGACAGAAACGGGGGGAAATAAAACAGTAGAGGAGGAATGGGTAAAATTGAGAGATGAAATAGTGAAGGTAGCAGAGGACAAAATAGGTAGGAAGGAAAGACCTACAAAAATCCTTGGATATCACAGGAGATACTAAATTTAATCGATGAAAGGAGAAAATATAAAAATGCAGTAAATGAAACAGGCAAAATGGAGTACAGACGACTAAGAAATGAGATTGTCAGGAAGTGCAAAATGGCTAAGCAGGAGTGGCTAGAAGGCAAATGCAAGGATGTAGAAGAATGTATAAGTAGGGGAAAAATAGATACAGCCTACAGGAAAATAAAAGAAACATTTGGAGATAAGAAAAACAGCTCTATGAATATCAAGGACACTGATGGAAAACCAGTTCTCAGCAAAGAAGGGAAAGCTGAAAGGTGGAAAGAATATATAGAGGGGCTCTACAAAGGAAATGAACTTCGAGACAATATTGTAGGAAGGGAAGAGGATGTAGATGAAGATGAAATAGGAGGTACTGTACTGAGAGAAGAATTTGACAGAGCCCTGAAAGACCTAAGTCGAAACAAGGCCCCTGGAATAGATGATATTCCCTCAGAGCTACTGAAGTCTCTGGGAGAACCAGCCATGACAAAATTGTTTCACCTGGTGTGTAAGATGTATGAGACAGGTGAAGTACCCTCAGACTTTAAGAAAAATGTTATAATCCCCATCCCTAAGAAAGCAGGTGCAGACAGGTGTGAAAACTACAGAACCATCAGTTTAATAAGTCATGGCTGCAAAATATTAACGCGAATTATATACAGAAGGATGGAAAAGCTGGTAGAAGCCGACCTCGGGGAAGATCAGTTTGGGTTCAGGAGAAATGTAGGAACACGGGAGGCAATACTCACTTTACGGCTTATCCTAGAAGATAGATTAAGAAAAGGCAAATCTACATTTCTAGCTTTTGTAGATTTGGAGAAGGCTTTTGACAATGTTGATTGGAATAAACTCTTTAAAGTTCTGAAAAAAGCAGGAGTAAATTATAGGGAGCGTAAGGTTATTTACAACTTGTACAAAAACCAGACAGCTGTTGTAAGAGTTGAAGGGCATGAAAGGGATGCAGTGGTTGGGAAGGGAGTGAGACAGGGTTGTAGCCTTTCTCCAATGTTATTCAATTTGTACATTGAACAAGCTATAAAGGAAAGCAAGGAGAAATTTGGTGAAGGAATAAAAGTTCAGGGGGAAGAATTAAAAACATTGCGTTTTGCCGATGACATAGTAATTCTGTCAGATACAGCAAAGGACCTGGAAGAGCAATTGAATGGAATGGACAGTGTGCTGAAAGGTGCATATAAGATGAACATTAACAAGAGCAAAACTAGGATAATGGAGTGCAGTGTAAGAAAATCAGGTGATGCTGAAGGAATTAGATTGGGAAACGAAGCAATAAAGGAGGTAGATGAGTTTTGTTACTTGGGCAGTAAAATAACAAATGATGGGCGCAGTACAGAGGATATAAAATGCAGAATGGCAATGGGTAGAAAAGCGTTTTTGAAAAAGAGAAATTTGTTAACATCGAATATTGATTTAGGCCTAAGGAAGTCCTTTCTGAGGGCATTTGTATGGAGTGTTGCCTTGTATGGGAGTGAGACATGGACGATAAACAGTGCGGACAGGAAGAGGATTGAGGCTTTTGAAATATGGTGCTACAGAAGAATGCTGAAGATTAGGTGGGTGGATCGCGTAACTAATGAGGAGGTACTGAACAGAATTGGGGAGAAAAGGAATTTCTGGCATACCTTGACTAAAAGAAGGGATAGATTGGTAGGACACATTCTTAGACATCAAGGAATTGTTAATTTAGCGTTGGAGGGAAGTGTGTGGGGAAAAAATCGCAGGGGAAGACCAAGAGATGGATACAGTAAGCAGATTCAGACAGATGTAGGTTGTCGTTCTCATGTGGAGATGAAGAGGCTTGCTCAGGATAGGGTATTGTGGAGAGCTACATCAAACCAGTCTCCGGACTGAAGACCACAACAACAACAACTATATATATATATATATATATATATATATATATATATAATGTGTGTGTGTGTGTGTGTGTGTGTGTGTGTTACAGCGACCGCTGCTCCGAAACGGAAAATTCGAGTTCGTAACCGGTCCACCACAAGTTTTCTACTTTGGCACTGAATTCTAATCAGTTCCCTGTAAGATTCGCGATATTTGAATTTTTCGAATACGTAAATGAATCTAAATTTTGTTTCACTTTTGTCACGGATAAAACAGAAAAGCTATTACACTAGGAACTGAAGTTTTCATTATGAATTTCTGTATTCGATTCACCTTCAAGTTCAGAACACAACTTTAGCCCTAACACTCTTTCAGTTCTATTCTAAATACGGGGTTACTTGCCAAACATTTCCTCCTCATCTTTTTCTCACTCCGTACTACGTGTGGTAGCTAGAGATACGGTCCCAATTTGCATGTGATCCAACAGCTGATTATTCTGATCCTGAGTGGGAGGGGCGTAGTCGGCTCCACCACTATGCAAATGCGAGGAAACGCGGTTGCCTCGTCGCCGGCAGATTCCTTCGCGCAGCAAGTGTAATCCCAGGAATTTCGTCTCCCTCAAGATTACTGCTGACGAGACATTCAGCAGCAACAACAGCCGCAGCGCACGACGCCGGCTGACAGTACGTGCCGGGGACCACCTAATGCCGCGCACACTCCAAAACACTTTCTGCATGATAAAAGTCATCGCCCATGTTCCGCCAACGGATGAATGAGCGCTTAAATAAACTGAAACCTGCGATTCAAGTTTTTGTTGGACGAGGCGTTCCTTTTTTGTAGTAAACATATTTCGTATACATTTATTTCTGATGTAAATCTTCGTAAGTACTGATGACGCAACTAATAAATGTCCTTGGAAAGCAGTGGCTTGTCGCGTGAAGGAATTTAGAAGCGGAAAGCTTTAACAGCGACTCCGACAGTTTAGGAAAGTCGTAACAATTTTCACATCTAGCTGGATTCTGGAGATATTATTTGGTGCCAATGTTCCTGTGAGCTTTGTGCATCATAGCTAACATGTTATGCGACGTTCACCGACGCCAAGATCCGTGTCTCTTGATAGGTTTCGCAGTAACGAAAACTCTGTATTGTCGTGGCAACAACAACTCAGTGGTTTCGTGAATTGCGACACAGTCTCAGGAAGGTACTCCAATGATCCAGGAATTGTTTCATTATTTACTATAAATTCTTGAAGAGACAAAAAATATTTTACAATAGTTAATAACTTCCGTTTAATGAAGACCATCCCAAGGCCTGAAGAATACTTTGTAATTGGGGTTACTGAGTTGTAAACATATCAAGAAGGCATAGCCTCCATAATTAATTTCTTTAAAGAGTTCAAAAGATTTTATTGTAAAGAAATAACACCCTCCACATTTACAATGACAAGAACTGTGAAGTATACTAAAGGTTTTAAAATAGTCATCGTTGTGCGTAATCAGTTATGAATTGTAACATATACAGTGAAGTACCAAAGAAATTGGTATAGGCATGCATATGCAAACACGGAGATATGGAAACTCCGAGAGGACGACGCTGCAATCAGCAATACCTATATAAGACAGGAAATGTCTAGTGCTGGTTATCACGACTTAAGTGAGGTTGAACGCGATATTGTAGTCGGCGTGCGAGAGATGTGACACAGAATCTCCGAGATAGCGTTTAGGTGTGGATTTACTCGTACGACCATGTCTCCAGGGTACCGACAATATCTGGAATCCAGTAAAATATCCAATCTCCGACATCGATGCCTACTGTAAGAGATTCTGCAAAGATGGGACCAATGACGACTGAAGAGAATCATTGAACGTGACAGGACAGCAACCCTTCCGCATATTACTAGGGATTTTATTCCTGGGTCATGAGCAAGTGTCAGCGTGCGAACCAATCAACGAAGTATCATCGATATGGGTTTTGCCGGCCGCGGTGGCCGAGGAGACTGAGGCGCTCCAGTAACGGTCTGCACGGCCACTACGGTCGGGGGTTCGAATCCCCCCTCGGGCATGGATATTTGTGCCGTCCTTAGTATAAGCTAGTTCTTAAGTAGTTTGTAAGTTTAGGGACTGATGACCCCGTAGTTAAGTCCCATAAGCTTAACAAACATTTGAACATTTTTTTGATATGGGTTTTTTGAGCCGTAGGCCCACTCGCGTACCCTTGATGACTGCACGACACAATGCTTTACGCTTCGCCTGGACCTGTCAACATCGCAATTAGACTGTTGATAACTAGGAGTGTGATGCCTGAACTGACGAGACGGACAGTTGTATCCAGCGGATGGACATAAACAAGTATGGACACAACCTCGTGAATTCATGGTCCATGTATGTCAACAGAGGCTATCTGTAGTGGTATGGGACGTCTGCAGTAGGAGTAATATGGGACTTCTGATACGTGTAGACACGACTCTGACAAGTGACACGTTCGTACGCTTTGTGGCTGATTACCTGCATCCACTCATGTTCATAGTGCATTCCGACGGATTCCGGAAATTCCAGCAGGAAAATGGGACACCCCATACGTCCAAAAATGCTACAGAGTGGCTGCAGGAACACTCTTTTTAGTCCATACACCACCGCTGGCCACCAAACTCTCCACACAAGAACATTATTGAGCACATCTGGAATGCCTTGTAACGTTCGTTCAGAAGAATTCCCCATCCCCTCTTACTCTTACGGATTTATGGAAGTCCTGAAATTTGCAAGGTGTAAATTTCATCTAGCACTTCTTCAAACATTATCCAAGTCTATGCCACATCGTGTTGTGACACTTTCTCGTACTCTCGGGGGCCCTACAACATATTAGACAGTAGTAACAGCTTCTTTAGCTCTTCAGTCTATCTATCGTTACTGGAATTTTAATAAATCAGTAAGAAGTATCACATCACTTAACAGAGATATGACGCGAATTGTGCTGGACACGGTGTGGCAAGCAGCGAGTCCACAGGACAAACATGTCCATCAGCAATTATGATTTATTCAGTATATGTCATTTCTGTAATGTTCTTCCAGAATTTTTTATTTGTAAGATTTGTACATTCCGAAATTTTCATTATTTGGTTAAATATCAGCATTCTGGAGTATTCTATATTTGTAGAAAAAGCTACATACACCGATCGAAGACTACCTCTGTTCCGGCAGTACGACTGTGTCAGTAGTAAACGTGTGTTCACTTCAGACCACTGTGTATGACTCAATTACGTTTTTGGTTGGAAATAGTTTGACGTAAACAATGATTATATATATATATATATATATATATATATATATATATATATATATATATATATACACACCTCGGTAAACAATATAAAAACCATCAATTACACGGACAGTAGCCAGATACAAGCAACATATCGTCCCGACGGTTTATATTTTTGAACCGAACTGAATGTCAACCACGGAGCTCGGAACAACAGTGTGACCTTTCTCCAATTGCAACGTAAACCAAATGGTTATTGTAATCTTTCTCCCCAGATCTTCGCCCGCAGGGACAGACGAAAGAAAGATCTCCATCAAATGTCTGCGTGCACTGTAAATATTGGAGTATGTCAACATGGGAACATGGTTTTGTAGCTTTTGTGACCATAGTGTAACAGATTTGTAGCAGGGAACCAGCACAAATTCGGCGAGGAATGTGAAAAGCCACAAAAAAATTGTAAGCAAAATGGCAGGAACACCGACCCAACCGCGCGGAATGGCCGCGTGGTCTAGGGCGTCATGCTACGGACTGGGCACCCATTTCCGCCGGAGGTTCGCGTCCCCCTTCGGGCGTGTGTGTGTGTGTGTGTGTGTGTGTGTGTGTGTGTGTGTGTGTGTGTGTGTGTGTCTCGTCCTCATTGTAAGTTAGTTTATGTAGTTTGTAAGTGTACGGGCCTGATAACGATAACAGGTTGGTGGAATAGGTTTGCAACTATCATCATCATCATCATCATCATCACACCGCCCCACGCCGTTAGCCCGCAATGCGTGATCGTAACAGTATGGCAAATGAGGCCCTTAAATCGCTCAGATAAACGGTTGGGTAATGATTATGTACTTCGGAAACAGAAGTAAAACGCTGTACATCAGACTTGTTTTCCAGGTACACTGGCCATGACGCGGCGAAGTGGCTCAAAGGTTTCCACAAAATCTCCAGATGCAACAGTAGGTATAGCATGATGTTTTAGGTGAATATGTACTTTAAGGTGGAATGCACAACCTATCAGTGGTTTGAGAACAATAAAGATAAACTGAATAGCTTTCGCATATTAAAGATCGGTCGGATTAACGGTAGAACAATTTAAGAGTGCTCAACAACACGACGGAACGACACCTTTCTTAAAAACCTACTCCAAGTCATAAATCCCAACACGTCGAACGACAAATCTAATATTGAATGAAAGGAGCCGCAGAAGACATTTATCAACCTCACATGTCACAATGGCAGAGGAATTCATCAAGTGATACCAGAGAATCGAGGAAATGCAAGACAAACTGTATCGGACGAAAGATTTGTAATCAACGCGAACATGGTCTCTACGGTAGCTGTAGAAGGCCACCATGAGCTCGTTTCTGTCATGAAAACGGATCCAGCATTTTATGGCTGGAACAAACGTCGGTTTCAGCAGACCAGAGCCGGCAACCTTGAAAATCGATCGGATACTTCGGGACTCAACAGAATTTGCTGAAAAAGGTATGAAACAAATTAATCATCATTCTCCGCCCCTAATGAAACGCAGCAGGTAGAATGGTCTTGGCCACTTCGCAACCATCCAACAATAAGCCAGCATGCGACCAACACAGTTACAGCCAATATCTCCTCCAAGTAAGGCGTCCAGCTGTAAAACAGATAGTTGTAAAACGAAGGAGGAGAGAACTCTACGACTACTACGCATCAAGATGCCCCTGTCACAACAGCCCATTCAACTCAGAGGATAGTTTTTGTCGACATATGGAACAAAACTCATCAGCATACCCTGCTCCCGAAGTTGGCGTGTCCATAACGGTGATACGTTACGCATCATCGTTTGACTTACTAGCTGCTCTCCTAAATGCTGAATTCAGAAGAGCTAAGCAAGAAGATGATTTGTTGGTCACTGTTGAGTAGTAATAAGTTTAAAAAGGTTGGTGTGAATTTTCGCAATGGTAGCAGTAGTGTTTTATAAAATGCCTCCCCGATTCCCTCATTCGCATTCCTATGTGACAATCGGACACACTACCAACACAGACCCTATGAAATGTATTGTTTTTCAGTGAGACAAGGTTTAGGAAGTAGCGAATGAATCACAAAATGAAAACTTACGGGTTTATAGTGTATGCGTGATACATCTCTTGTCGAGTTCCAGTTTTGAGGGAGTACTTGACTGGAACCATATAACTGTGAAAAGATTTCGGACATATTTCAGTACTTGTAGTACCTGTGTTATCTGTGGATGTAGGACAGACGGACGCTCTTAGGTGGAGTGAGCTAAAGAAAACTATACGTATAAGTCCACACTGAAGAGTAAAACGTTAACTGATTGCATGTGCCAGAACAGGAAGAATCTGGAGAGCCGAATAATTTGAAGATGGAAGAGAGTATAACGACGCATCCTACTCTTCTTCGTGATTGTAATTCTAACACTGACACCTCTACCTCCTACTTAATCATTTCTAAATAAGCCAAGCACTTCAACTGATATCTGTTCATAAACCTTCAATGAAACGTAATTCTGTTTTCTTCTTTATTAAACGACGTACATTTTCTTTTCTACGTCTACTTCCATATTTCGCAATACAACATACGTTACATGGCAGAGGGCACATTATTCCACAGTACGCATTAACTCCATTTCATGTTCGCTCGGAAACGTCCGCCCAGTCCTTGTAATGACATCTTAGAATACGCGGCGATTCCGCAAGACTTCTGCAATGAAACGCCGGAAAAATAACTATCTGTATGACGCGGCACGAGGCCTAAATTCTCTTCCCATGTCTTCCAATGCCTTAAGCTAATTTTACGTTGGTGTTAGCAGAATCCTTCTGCAATCATTTAATGAAAAGAAGGCAAGATCTGACTTTGGCTGCACTGGGCCACTAAAATAATGCAATGGGGTAAGTGGGACTCAAACCTAGATTGCCCGCTTAACACAAGCTATTGCCATGATCACCTCGGCTATCCAAGCACGCCTCCTGTTCGTCACAAGACAAACGCTACGGAAGTAGAGCCCCTATAATTCATGCCGTCTTGTACTTGCCATACTGGATTTTCGGACGACGTCGAACGGTATTACCGCAACTGCGATGAAGAAATGAAACCGACGTCTCTGGCGTGTAAAATAACATGTAAGTACATATGGTTGGGTGTATCTTCTTTCGGACGGAATGGACACCTCACCTATTTACCTTCTGCATGTAGTCGCAGATATAGATTTGTTACCAATACCAATAGATTTGATACTAAAGTAACCGACAAGGTTTTACAGGATTTACTGATTTTTACATTGATAGGACATTTTTACGAGATTTTCTTTTTTGAACATTTTATGATTCTGGTGGTATACTCTGGCGAAACTAACATATGTATAGCAAGAGAATGTTATGTGCTGCCACTGATTAAAATACAAGGTATTACACAGGATGTAGGAGTTCTATGATGTATTTAGTAAATATTGCGTTTGAATGTCATATTTTTGACGATCGGGTAACATTCAAATCTCCTGTTTCACGGTACACACACAACTTTCTACTGTACAGGAGCCCACGGCATGGTTCGTGATCAGAGTAGGCTGTCTCTTCCTTGTGTTCTCTTCTACGTAACGAACGGCTTCCTAATACCAATACTCTGTAGGCCTTAGAAACTTGTAACAGGTTGTTTCATGAGGAGTAGTAAACATTTTACTAGGTAGACGTATAAACGAATTACAATATAAATGTCATATAACATGTGGGTAATTGTTATCGACTACAGACACGCAGCTGTCTGTGTTTAATACTGACGAACTTAAAACAAACACAAATGAGAACATTTATTTTTAATTGATATCTCCGTTGGTTATAGGTAGAAGATCATCAATCTGAATTAGAAGCACAATTTTGTGTGTGTTCTTCAAGTATAATTTTATTTAGTTCTTCTAAAATATTTACTATTCCTCCTAAAACAGGTTATATACAAGAAGTAGCGTACAATCTTTTAAGCTCAGTCCGGTTCTTGAAAAGACGACGCAGTTTTCTATTAGAAGTTAGCAACTGCAGGTCAATGCAGCGAAATGCAAAAAGTTCTGCAAATGTTTGATGATTGTAGCAAGGTCTGTAAGTTGAAACTGAACGTCAATAATTGTAATGCACTGAGAATTAATACTTCCAGATATCGACTGCTATCAGGCTGCTCTATTGGTGGTAAAATAATAGAAACCGAAACACATAAAAAGCAACTGGCAGGAACAGAGTATAGCGCACGAAAGGGCGGTTTGTACGTAAAACCAGTTGTAGCAAATGTAGACACGAGTATGAGATTGGTTGGAATCTGACTTAAATGGATTTCATCCAGAAAACACTTTCTCCCTGTTCCTGATTATAGCTCTTCAGTCCTGAATTGTAAAACGTTCCTATTGATAGAAGTGGTAGAGAGGGATGGCACTTTGCAGTAGGTAACTACGTAGTAAATGGGACAGCTTAACGAAGATACTGAAACGTTTGCTACTACAGAAAATATAACAGGCGCATTTTAGACAGAGAAGTTTGTTGTTGAAATCTAGAAGAATGAATAATTTATTACATACCTCCCATCTCCACAAGGCTCAAAACTGACCACTAAAATGTAACCAAAGAAATTAAAGCTCATGCAATTTATCGACAATATTCTTCCTAAGCTGTATCCTCTTGTGGAACAAGGAAGGCGGGACGTGATGGTTGTAACAAACGTGAGTTAGGCCACACAGCGTAGTTTGCGCAGTATGGATGTAGATATAGACTGCCTACAGCGCAAATAATTTTGGAAAGGTCGATGAAATGTGGCCGTAACAGCGCCCCCGTCAGTTAAACGAGCGAGCGGTCGATGTCGCCACCGCCACTGCTAACAGCCGCGGGCCACCTCCGCCGCTGACTCTCTGACTTGTGACTTACGCACCGAGAATTTTTATGTAGCTTTCCCCCGAGAATATATTGGCCCACGGCCTATGCGGGGGTGTGATATTTTACGAGAAGGGAATACGACGCTGTATCGCCGCGAAAGGGGACAGAAATTCCCCTCGCGGTGTTAACACGTGTCTCGCATACTTCCGCAGCTGCGCCGTATTTTATGCTCCCATTGGTTTTCGCTTAGGTCTCATCCGAAAGTCGTAATGCTGGCTTGATAGTTGCTGGGCGTACCAACTGTAAAAATAACAATGAAGCCGTAACAAGAAAATTTTCGCAACTGAATCAACATTTTTATTTTATCAGCAAGTCTGCGGTTCGTCATCAAATATTTATCGTTTACCAGTATCAGAACTACCCTTCCTGCCCAATTCAAGGAAAATGCACTTAAAATGCCTGCCAGTACGACTTAACACAATTAAAATGTAGATGAATTTACCAGCATCAACAGCATTCAATAAGAACGGGAAGTTGCTATCCTGAGTTACAACGCCGATCTTCCAATATTAAGGGTACGATTATGGGTTTTATCTTATGACGAAAATTGGTTGAAGTTATAAATTTGAAAAATGTTTATTTATTTTTATTCTCCTTGTCACACAAAAACTAACTGTTTACAGCCTCAAAGGACCCCAACAGAGAACAGGAAAACAAAGTTATTTATCTGTTTCCACCTCATTCCGGTAGTAAATTTACAACTCATATTAAGAGAAAATAGCAAATACCCCGATACATACAATTTTCGTAGACAGTGTTCATGCTCCGAATTTAATTTTCATCCCATTATTACAGCACTTTCATCCATGACAGATAACTAATAAAAATTTGTGATGTATCACTACGCATTTGAGAAATGTGTCTGTACAAAACTACGAGCCTTCTATTAACATGGAGAATACGATGTTTTATGATTAAGTTGCAAAGTCGCGCAGTATTTATGGAAAGACATATTAATGTTAAGTGAAGACATTTTATAGAGCATTTTTGTTAATATATTATACAAATGTCCTTAACATTTGTTCAGAAATTCGTTTACAGTGAAAATAAACTATGAGTCACTAAAGTGTGGCGTAAGAGGGAAACGACAATTAACGTAAATGAAAAAGAAGGAACTACCAATTTTATTTGTATTCGATAGAATTTGTGCTGTCGTAATTTAATATAACGCATTAAAAAGTTACAGATATATCTTATGCCAGAAAGAGAAACATGAAACACTTTTGAATGAAATATACAACTAGCCTGTGCTCAACATAGTACGACTGCTAAACAGAGAAATCATAACGTGAGTTACACATCTCATTCCGCCTGTATTTTCGTTGCTTTTAATTATGTTTCCAAGCGAATAATTAGTTTTCCCCTACAAATGAGCGCCTGTAATTTCGGAAAACCACTACATATTCTGTTCAGTGCAACTAGCAGAATTACATTACGAATTAATATTGCACAAGAACAGAAGTCAGTTAAAAAGGTTGAATACTTGTGTTATGAAGGAATTAGTCTTATAGTCTGTCTATGCAACTAGAACTGAAAGGCACTATTAAAATCTTTTCTTACCAGACGCGTTTCGTTTTAATCAATATAAAACACCTTCATTGGTCTGTCATTACAAATATTTAAAATTAATGTTTTTTCTGTGATGAGAAGCAGTTCGTTATAAGTGAGTCAGTTGCTGGTGCCTTAGTTACAAAATTTTCGTCTTACATTCCGAAACGCCAATCTGTGGAACATTTTACAGCACTTTCTTCACTTTGTACAACTGTTTTTGGTTTCGATTTTCCTGTTACTTCAGCACTATTCATTTCTTGCTTTTTACCCACTGCATTTATACCAACTGTATTTGATTATGTTCTATTTATTTATTTATTTATTTATTTATTTATTTATTTATTTGTTGTTTCTGTTCCATAGGACCCACTTGAGGAGTAAGACTCCATGGTCATGGAACAAGTCAATACAATGTTACACAAGAATGGTAATAGAAAATTTTTAAGTAGTCCTTTGCACACGACAATCTTAAGACAAAGTGAAAAGAATCAATAAAGAAAAAATGAATTTGCTTAATTGTTTAACTTTTCTAGGAGTTCCTCGACAGAATAAAAGGAGTGAGCCACGAGGTAACTCTTCAATTTAGATTTGAAAGCATGTGGATTAGTGCTAAGATTCTTAAGTTCTTGTGGCAGCTTATTGAAAATGGATGCCGCAGAATACTGCACCCCTTTCTGCACAAGTGTTAAGGTGGTGTGGTGCAAATGTAGATTAGACATCTGTCTAGTATTCACCGAGTGAAAGCTACTAACTCGTGGGAATAAGCTGATATTATTAACAATAAACGACATTAAAGAAAAAACGTATTGTGACGCCAGAGTCAAAATTCCCAGACTACTGAAAAGGGGTCGACATGACGTTCGCGAACTTACACCAGATATTGCTCGAACCGCCCGTTTTTGAGCCAGAAATATCCTTTTTGCATCAGGCGAGTTACCCCAAAAAACAATTCCGTACGTCATAAGTGAGTGAAAGTAAGCAAAATAGACTACTTTTCGTGTTGAAAAATCACTTATCTCAGATATTGTTCTAATGGTAAATATAGCAGAATTTAGTTTTGGAACAAGATCCTGAACATGGGCTTTCCATGACAGCTTAATGTCTATATGAACACCTAGAAATTTGAACTGTTCAGTCTCACTTATCACATGCCCATTGTGTGTAATCATAATGTCAGATTTCGTCAAATTATGTGTTCGAAATTGTAAAAACTGAGTTTTACTGTGATTTAACATCAACTTGTTTTCTATTAGCCATGAACTTATCTCTTGAACTGCATTATTTGATACTGTGTCAATATTACGAGCAACATCCTTCACTACCAAGTTGGTATCATCAGCAAACAAAAATATTTTACAATCACCTGTTATACTCGAAGGCATATCATTTATATAAATAAGAAACAGCAACGGTCCCAAAACAGACGCCTGGGGCACCCCATACTTAATTGTGCCCCATTGGGATTGCACGTCATAGCCATTTTCTACACTGGAGAATTACCTTCTGTTGTCTATTATTAAAGTAAGAGGTGAACCAGTTGTGGGCTACTCCCCGTATTCCATAATGTTCCAACTTCTGCAACAATATTTTGTGATCAACACAATCAAACGCTTTTGTTAAATCAAAGAAGACGCCTAATGTCCGTAGCCTCTTATTTAACCCATCAAGTGCCTCACAGAGAAACGAAAATATAGCGTTTTCAGTCGTTAAACCACTTCTAAAACCAAACTGTACGTTTGACAGGAAATTATGTGAATTGAAATGATCAATTAATCTTGAATATACAGCCTTTTCAATAACTTTGGAAAAAACCGATGGCATAGAAATAGGTCTATAGTTGTCTACATTATCCATTTCTCCTTTTTTATAAAGCGGTTTCACTACTGTAATCTGTTAGGAAACTGACCATTCTGAAAGGAAAAATTACAAATATGGCTTAGTACTGGGCTAACATATGGAGAACAGTACTTTAGAATTCTGCTAGATACCCCATCATATCCACAAGAGTCCTTAGTCTTTAGTGATTTAATTATTGACTCAATCTCACCTATGGAAGTATCATGAAGGATCATTTCAGGTAACAGCCTCGGAAACGCATTTTCTAAAAACGTTATATGATTACCTGTAGAAACTAGAGTTTTGTTTAGTTCCTCTACTATATTCAGAAAGTGATTATTGAATATTGCACATATATCTAACTTGTCAGTAACAGAAACATTCCTACTACGCACTGACGTTATATCTTCTACCTGCTGCTCCTGACCAGACACTTCCTTCACGACTGACCAGATAGTTTTAATTTTATCCCGAGAGTTTGCTATTCTTTTTGCGTACCACATACTTTTTGCATTCTTAATGACATTTTTCAGAACCTTACAGTACTGTTTGTAATGAGCTACTGCATCTTCATTCTGACTGCTTTTAACATTTTGATACAACTCCCGCTTAGTTCTACATGATACTCTTATCCCCTTTGTCAGCCACCCTGGCTGTCTGTTACTGAAAGTACGCTGTTTTGAGCGTTCTAGCGGAAAGCAACTTTCAAACAGCATAATAAATGTGTTCAGAAAAGCATTATATTTATCATCTGCATTATCAGCACTATAAACATCCTGCCATTCTTGTTCCTTAATTAGGCTTATAAAGGTCTCAATTGCAACTGGATTAACTTTTCTGAGTAGTTGATATTTATGTTTAACATTTGTTTGAGAACAAATACTTTTTAGAATTAAAAGTTGGGCATCGTGGTCTGATAGGCCATTTACTATTCTGCTGACAGAGTGCCCCTCTAATAATGAAGAATGAACAAAAATATTGTCAATGGTAGAACTGCTATTTCCTTGCACTCTCGTTGGAAAAAATACTGTTTGCATCATGTTATAGGAATTAAATAGATCTAACAGCTGACTTTTCCTTGAGCTATCACCTACACAATTAATGTTGAAATCTCCACACACAATTAAATTTTTATACTTCCTATACAGTGAACCCAGAACCAATTCCAGCTTGGGCAGAAACATTTTAAAATCTGAGTCAGGGGATCTATAAATAACTATTACTAGCTTAGTTCCTTTAACATTAACAATTCCTGCACAACATTCAAATATCTGTTCTGTGCAGTGTTTAGAAAAATCGATTGACTCCGATGAAAAATCGTTTTTTACATACATGGCCACTCCCCAACACTGCAAGGAACTCGTAGAGTAGAAGGCAGCTGACCTGTATCCTGGCAAAGGAAGTCTCTTAATTGTCACACCACTTAAAAAGTGCTCTGAAATTCCAATAATGTCAGAATCAGTATCAATAAGCATTTCATTAACTTTATCTCTGATACCCTGTATATTTTGATGAAAAACAGTAATTCCCTTATTACTTATATTCTTAGACTTTGTCAAAGGTGGTTCATTTCTTAGAGGGACTTCCTTTAAGCAGGAATATCTATCAGCTGTCTTCAGTCTAAAAAAGGTGCAGCCCTAACACCAACTACTACAGGAATTTTTCCATGAGTGAAACCCCCACCCCCTACTACACTGTCACCTATGAGCTTTGCCAACCTCCCCTTCCAATACCTATTGAGGTGCAGACCGTGCCTAGTAAAATCCGACCTTTGGATAGTCTCAACTGGCACCACTGCAATGTGATCCATGCCCCCCGTCATCAGCGCCTTCTCAAGCCCCATGTTAACACGGCTGACAGCCGTATTAAGACAAGGCCTATCATGACGCTGAAACAGCTGCACGAAATGCACATTCGTGCCACCAGTTTCAGTTGCTATCCTTTCCAGATCACCACCTATATCATATTCCCCGTCCCTATCAAGACTGTTCCCAGCCCCACCCACTATAACTACCTGATCCTCTTTTGAAAAATTCCTACATAAGTCCCCTATGTTACAAGTGACCTGATCTAACCCTGCACTAGGCTTCACTATGCTGGTGACCTGGTACTCACTCCCAAGTACTTCCTGCAACTGTTGGCCAACACCTCTGCCATGAGAACTACCTAGCAGCAGAACCACCTCCTTCCTAAGAGACCTCTCTACAGATTTCGGCTTACCAAAAGCTGAGGTCTGCTGCGTACTTCCTACACCTACAGCTACAGGAGGTTCATCTCCACTCAACTCTGACAGTTGGTCAAACCTATTTGCAACTTGCAATGTAAAGCTATCTGAATACCTTCTCCTAGCTACCTTCTTGCCAACTGCCAGTTCCCATTCCCCAGCCCCCCTTCCCCTCCTCAACCTACCTAGTTCCTCTTCAGCGTTTTTCAACTGCACCTGAAGGGCGCAGATCAAACGCTCCTGCTCCTCTATCAACTTATTCCTGCTGCAAATCCTACAGTTCCAGGAGAGAACCTCACCACAATGCCCACTGTCTTCCCCACTGCACTCCCCCCCATGAAAATACTACAAATCCCACACTGCAGCCCACTACGCACGACCCTAAGACAGAGCCCACACTTTTCACTCATGGTAAAATTTTACAATAATTTGTTAAGAAAAACTAGACGTCTACGTTATTAAGTTACGTTTCTACAAAGAACTAGGAAGTACTCTTAACTACAGCAATCAACAAACCTCAGTCTCTACAAATCAAGTAACAACAACTAATAGTATCAGAAAAGAGCAAATAACACTACCACAGAAACTTTACACTGTTGCTTGTATAAACAAGTTCAAATTCAAGCGTCACTAATAAAATAACTAAACACTGTGATAGTACAAGAGTTATCAAATACCGTAACTTAAAGTTTCCCAACCTCAACTACGTTAAAAACAGCAAGTCACCTGTTGAAAAGTACTAAAGTTAATAAACAACTAGCGCGATAACACCTCCTGAAATCTAAAACTTTAATAATTTAACTACAATACACAAACACTTATTGGAACTTAGCTTTCGGAGACCGCTACGGCTGGAACCACTCGCCACCAGATGTAAACAAAGCGGTAAGACGTCGATGCCGGCGAACACGCGAACACAAATAACACCACTTAAAGCAATTATGGCACAACAAACGCTAAAATAACTGACGATCCTTTACTAGAACACCTTTAGATTGATTATTGTCACGAAATAACAATTAAAATAATTATATTAATCCTAAAATTATATAAAAAACCGAGAGCGATGTGCACAGCAGTCCAGCACTCGTGACGTCACGCCAAAGATCTGTGCTTGTGTTTGTATTGTCTGTCTATTGAAGTGTTTCCAACATTGTGGTTTGTCGTTCTTTGATTGCAATTTGATTATTTTTTCTTTATTTACATCTACATCTTATACATCTACATAGATACCCTGCAAATCACATTTATGTGCCTGGCAGAGGGTTCATTAACCACTTTCACAACCTTTCTCTATCGTTCTATTCTCTAATAGCGCGCGGGAAGAAAGAACATCTAAATCGTTCCGTTTTAAATCTGATTTCTCTTGTTTATGGGGATGGTCATGTCTCCCTATGTGGTTGGGTACTAGCAAAATATTTTCACATTCAGAAGTAAAAGTCGGTGATTGAAGTTTCGCAAATAGATATCGCCACAACTAATAACGTCGTCTTTCAATGATTTCCACCTCAAATCGTGCAACATTTCCGTGAGCCTTTCCTCCCTGTAACGTGATAAAACGAGCTACCCTTCTCTGAACCTTCTCAATGTCCTCCGTCAATCCCACCTGGTGAGGGTCCCACACTGCGCAACAGTACTCTAGGAGAGGACGCACAAGTGTGATGAAGGCTGTCTCTTTGGTGGAGCTATTGCATCTTCGAAGCGTTCTTCCAATGAAACGTAACCTTTGGTTCGCCTTCCCCACAATATTTTCTATGTGTTCTCTCCGGTCTAAGTTGTTCGTTATTGTAACTCCAAGGTATTTTGTAGAATTAAGGTTTCACTGATTTATCGTGTAATTGAAGTTCAGTGGATTTCTTTTAGTGGACATGTGAATTACTTCACACTTTTCTTTATTTAGTGTTAATTGCCAGTTTTCTCTCATTGTAGAAATTTTGTCTTAATCGCACTGCAGTTGCTTTTGATCCTCTGTTGACTTCGCGAACCTATCTAATGTTTAACTATTGTTATTAAAACAATTGTAACTACTTGAAAGTGATTTTACTTTTATATAAGAGATGTGAAATGTTAAAGATTAAAATAGGAAGCCGCGTGGTCTATGTCATCATGCTACGGACTGGGCGACCGCTCCCGCCGGAGCTTCGTGTCCTGCTTAGCACATGGGTGTGTGTGTGTTATCCTTAGTGTAAGTTAGTTTAAGTATTTGGTAAGTCTATGGACTGACGACTATGGCAGTTTGAGCCAATAGGTTTACAAACATTTGAACATTTGTTTGAAACTGGAAATCATTCTGTAAGTGAGTGGTTATGGAAGGGGATGGGAAAAATGGTTGAGGGGGGTTGGCGGAACACTGGCGATAAGTAGTAATAAGAGTTAAGGAAAGTGAGATGGAGGGCAGCAGTAATGGGCAAGTAGTGTAGTTATTTTTTTCTGGGATGGGGTGGAGGAGTATGCTGGAAAAAGAGAGTTTTAAGATGTTTTTCAATTATTGTATGCGAGTAGTGTGAGGTAAAGTGGTGTGAAGGTTAAGAGTTTTTGGCAGAATAAGCAGCGTTTTTTTAATTTTTTTATTTATTTTTTTCTGGGGGGGATGATTTTTAATTTTATTATGAGCAGTGTGACATATCCATGGACAGATATGGACTCTGACCATATCTTACTGGTTATGAATTGTAGAACTGAAACTGAGGAAACTGCAAGAAGGTAGGAAAATAAAGAGATAGGGGCTGGATAAATTTATGTAACCTGAAGTTCTTGAAAGTTTCAGAGGGATCTTTAGGCAACTATTGACAGAAACAGGGTAAAATAACGCAGTAGAAGAGAGGAAATAGTAAAACCATAGGAAGGAAGAAATAGATAAGAAGATAATACCTACCAAAAATCCTTGGATATCACTTGTTATAGTGAACATAATTGCTGAAAGAAGAAGATATAAAAATGCACGACTAAGAAATGGGAGTGAAAAGAAGTGCAAAATATATAATCAGGAGTAGCTAGAGGGGAAATGCAGATTTATAGAAGAATGTGTAATTTTGGGTGATATATATACTGCCTACAGGAAAATAAAAGACATTTGGAGACAAGAAACGCAGCTATGTGAACATCAAGAACTAAGATGGAAGACCAGTTCTGTACTAAGAACGAAAAGCTGAAAGGTGGCAAGAATTAATACAGTGGTTCTACAAAGGAAATGAATACGAGACAAAATTGTAGGACGCGAAGAGGAAGCAGACGAAGATAAAATAGGAGATACTATAATGAGAAAGGAATTAAATGATCACTTTAACATCCATCCATATAAGTCGAAACAAGGCTTCTGTAGTCGACGAAATTCCATCAGACCTACTGATGTCTCTGAGGCAGCCGACCATGACAAAACTATTTAACTTGGTGTGTAAGATGTCTGAGCCAATCGATATACCATCGACTTAAAGAAACATGTAATAATCCGCATTCCAAAGAAATCATGCGCAAAAAAGTTTAAAAATTACAGAACTATCAGTTTAATAAGTCATGGATGCAAAATTTAACACGAATTACTTAGATAAGGGTGGAAAAGGTAATAGAAGCTGACCTCCGGGAAGGTCAATTTGGATTCAAAAGATATGTAGGAACGGAACAGGCTGTTCTAACATTACGACTTATCTTAGAATACATGTTAAGGAAAGTCAAACCTACATTTATAGGTTTTGAAGATTTGGAGAGAGCTTTTGACAATGTTGACTTGAACGCACTAAATTACTGGGTGAGGACATAAAAACATTGTGGTTTTACGATGTCATAGTAATTCTGTCAGAGACAGCACAGGGCCAAGAAAAGCAGTTGAATGGAATGGACATTGTGTTGAATGTAGCGTATCAGATGAACATTAACAATAGCAAAACAGTGGTAATGGAATATAGTCTGAGAATGTCCGGCGATGTTGAAGAAATTAGATTACGTAACGAAACAATTAAGGGAGTAGAAGCGTTTTGTCCCTTGGACAGTAAAATAACGTATGAAAATCGCAGTACAGAGGTTATAAAAGGCAAAATGGCAATGGAAACAACAGCGTTTTGGAATAAGAGATATTTGATAACACAGAACATTAATGTAAGTGTATGAAGTCTTTTCTTAAAGCATTTGTGTGAAGTTTTGCCTCGTACGGGAGTGTAACTTGGACGATAAATAGTTCAGACAAGAAGAGGATAGAGTGTTTTTAAATGTGGTGGTACAGAAGAATGCTGAAGATTAGGCAGGTAAATCGCGTAACTAAAGAGAAGGTACTGAACAGTGTAAGGAAAAAAAGGAATTTCTTGCATATCTTGACTGAAAGAAGGGATCTATTAGTAGGACACATTGTTCGACATCAAGGAATCGTGAATTTACCATTGGATAGAAGTGTGTAAAGGTTGCAGAGGAAGACCAATAAACGAATACAGTAAACTGACTCTGATAAATATGTGTTGCTGTTCTTATGAGGAGATAAAGAGTCGTCCCCAGGACAGAGGAGGGTGGAGAGTTGCATCACACCAGTCTCCAGACTGAAGACCACAACAACAAAATCAACAACGAGTAGTATCCGATAAAGTGATGGAAGTCAATTGTAATGGGCAAGAGGCGCAGTGAGGGGTGGGTGAGAGAGAAAGTTGGAAATGGAGGGCTTTATGTGATATATCTATTATTTGATATAAGTAGTGAGACAGTGTGGAAAGGAGGGGAGAGAGAAATTCGGAAAAGGAGGATTTTTCATTCATTTTGGCCTACTTTAAATTACGGTAGTAACACTAAAAGTGGGCCTTTGCGATCGTCTTTTGAACAGCTCTAAATTTAAATGAAAATAACGGCTTAACCGTACGTCCGACACGAAAATTGATTAAAAAATTTGTATAGGAGAAAATTATCTATACCTTTGCTCTTTTATGTTTTTTTTTCGTTTCTTGCATCGTTTCAGAGATATTTCCTAAAATAACGACGATTTGACGATGTTTGCTATCCGTAACGTGTTCCCACTTTTTAGGTCGAACCGTTCAACCGATCGGCATCAAATTTTACAGACATAAAAGGTGGCCGCCAGAGACAAGAACTTCCCTTTTTCAAATTTTTCGGACACAAAATACGTTAGTAACACTAAAAAAAGCCGTTTGTAATGTAACTGCAAACTAACGATTCATCGGACACAAAAAAGAAAATTCTCTATAATTTTCCTCTTTCATGTTGCTATCACAACTGGCACCGGTATAGAGATATTTGCAAAAATATCGGCGATTTGCCAGAGCCTCTTAATTTTACGTAAACCAAGTGTTAAGAAATGTCACGTGACATTCCTCGTCCAGAACTGTCTCTGGCATACGCCATCTTGCTTCTTGTATTTAATAATTTTCGTATTATAACTTGTCACTTCAAAGCAGTGACCATTTTAATAAAAGCACGTCGTTCATAGTACAATAAATTAAATCTAGTGGCTAAAAATATCATTTTAGCTGTTAGCAACTGCCAGCAATAGTAGGAGAATTAATGGACAATGCCGTAGTTGTTCGCCATGGTGTAGTGTTAGTGCGTTACATTGTGATCCATGTGATCGATAGTTCGCAACCCGCAATTACCATTTTTTTTCGCCTTGCCCCCTAAAGGGGTTTCCGGCACTCTTATTGATTAAATTGAGCTATCTTCTGCAATATTTGGAGTTGTGCGTATGTAAGAGTGCTCCCTCTAAAATGTGCGTTTGTTCTATTTATGTGAACATCAGTGAAAAAAATGTTCAAATGTTTGTATAGTCTATGGGACTTAACTACAGGGTCATCAGTCCCTAAACTTACAAACTACTTATGAACTACTTACGAACTAGGACCGTGACTGGAGCGCCTAAGTCCCCTCGGCCACCGCGGCCGGCAACATACAGTGAAATTAGGGTAATGGAGTGCAGTATAAGAAAATCAGGCGATGCTGAAGGAATTAGATTGGGTGACGAAGCAATAAAGGAGGTTGATGAGTTTTGTTACTTGGGCAGTAAAATAACAAATGATGGTCGCAGTACAGAGGATATAAAATGCAGAATGGCAATGGGTAGAAAAGCGTTCTTGAAAAAGAGAAATTTGTTAACATCGAATATTGATTTAAGCATAAGGAAGTCCTTTCTGAAGGCATTTGTATGGAGTGTTGCCTTGTATGGGAGTGAGACATGGACGATAAACAGTGCGGACAGGAAGAGGATTGAGGCTTTTGAAATATGGTGCTACAGAAGAATGCTGAAGATTAGGTGGGTGGATTGCGTAACTAATGAGGAGGTACTGAACAGAATTGGGGAGAAAAGAAATTTCTGGCATACCTTGACTAAAAGAAGGGATAGATTGGTAGGACACATTCTCAGACATCAAGGAATTGTGAATTTAGCGTTGGAGGGAAATGTGTGGGGTAAAAACCGCAGCGTAAGACCAAGAGATGGATACAGTAAGCAGATCCAGACAGATGTAGGTTGCCTTTCTTATGTGGAGATGAAAAGTCTTGCTCAGGATAGGATATTGTGGAGAGCTGCATCAAACCAGTCTCTGGACTGAAGATCACAACAACAACAACAACAACAACAACAATGAAATACCTAACAACGAATTGAACACCTCTTCTTCTGAAGCATTTGCACAACAACTGCGAGGATACTATGATAATGAATATTCTAAACAATGTGCAGATACTAGCAGTTTCATATATAAATGGAGTCTAAAATTTCTGTGGCAACTGTCGTTCCTTAATGAAACGGAAGGAAAATATATATATATATCCTTAACTTTTCCCGGCGTTATGAATTTTCAAAGAACTTACGGGTATGCTGCCGGGCGACGTCGTCGACAACCGGCTTTATTTTGAATGGAGGACACCCTGCCATTCTCAAGGCATAACTGTACTCAAGGAAGCAATGTGTAAGCGTATTTAATACCTCGGTATGCAAAGGATAAACAAGGAAGATAACACACACAGTACAAGTCACTGCAGAGACAACACAACCAAACATAACCAAACATCAAAAATATCGGTAGTGAATATTAATCAACAGTTGAGGCGGCATTAATTCTGTCCCTCTGTGTTTTGGCGAGAGACAGTGGAAGATTCCAAGCCGAATTTACAGAAAAACCACCATCTCTGTTTATAAGGTCGCTTGCTAGTTTAATTTCAACAGCTTCCTTAATAACACTATCCCAATAGGTGGTAGTGCATGCCACAATCTCCGTGTTGCTGTATTCAATAGGATGACCGGTGCCCAGACATTGTTCAGCAACAGCGGCTTTCTTTGGCTATTCCAAGCGTGTGTAACGTCTTGGCACCGGTCATCCTATAGAATACAACAAGACGGTCATTCTGGCATGCACTTCCACCTATTGGGATAGTGTTATTAAGGAAGCTGTTGAAATTAAATTAGCAAGCGACCTTATAAATAGAAATGGTGGATTTTGTTTAAATTCTGCTTGTAATCCGGCACTATCTCTCGTCAAAAATAGAGGGACAGAATTAATGCTGCTTCATCTGTTGATTAATAGTCACAATCGATATTTGATGTTTGATCATATTTGGTTGTGTTGACTTGGCAGTGACTTGTACTGTGTGCATGTTATCTTCCTTGTTTATCCTTTTCAAACCGAGGTATTAAATACGCTTGCACATTACTTCCTTGAGTGCAGTTGTGCCTTGAGAATGTCAGGGTGTCGACGACGTCACCCGGCAGCATACCCGTAAGTTGTTGGGAAAGTGTATACATTGAAACAAATTACCTGTATTCTTCCCTAAGCAATTAATCACTACTAATGGAATATGTTGAAAATCGTTAATTTAGAATCAGTTCGTCAACTAAAATTTTTGTCTTTGGCATGGTTGCTATGAACGCTTTTAACGTAGATTGTATAACCTTTTCTGTAGTTCAGATGTGACTTTTTTCATGTTACTTTGTTCTGCGCTAAAATAAAGAGCAAATATTCTGTTTGAAACCGTGACTACGTTTTCTTTTACAGCTAAAATAACAAACGGAATAAGTGTAGTAATACCGAATTCCACATAGCGCTAGTACTTATTCTATATACAAAGTTACTATTATGATTACGTCATTTACAACAGTCATTGTAAAAGTATCTACGCAGTTTGTGTAAAAGTGATAAAGAAGTCTATGTTTGCAATTCGTTTGTATGTATCTCATGATTTGTTCACAAACTAGAACAAACGCACTTTTCAGAGAAAGCGCTGTTACCTTTGAACAAGTCAGAATCTTGCAGGATATAGTTGAGATCAATAAACAAGAGTGTGCGATAACCTTTCAGAAAACAAGATGAAAAAAATGCTTGTGGCGGTATTTTTCAATTTTTTTTTGTTCTTCAGGTAGATCGATGATTTGTGGTGTGGTCGTTTGTTCATGTTCGTTCTGTGTTGTTCATTGAGAATTTTGCTCAATTGTTTTATTACAGATGGCGTAAGTCTCTCTTTCTTTTTGTCTTTTTCCATTGGTTCTTAGGTTTGATTGGTCCTTTGTGGATGTCGGTTTATTTTGTTTAATTTTGATCGTTTCGTCGTTGACTAAGTTGTTTCGGTACAGAGGGCGTCGAGCACTCTGACCGAGCACGCTGAGGTACAACGCCGGCAACCCTATGACCGAGCGCTCTGAACCAACGCGCTCGTTAAGTTTCGAACCACCGTGTAAGATGTTCGTGCATGTCAAAGTAATTCGCTGCCCATTACGCTACGCCGAACAGCTGCATGAGTAATCCGTAATTCTCGTACCATCTATGGCAGGTGTTATGAGCTAACATGGCATTTTTAGACATTAGATTGTAATTCAATGTCCTAATAACGAGGTGTTTTTGGTGATTTTCAGTGCGCTATTGCTTTAAAATGACAACGCTTGAGTTATAATAAGAAAATCATCAAATATAGAAAGCAAGATGGCGTTTACAAAAGAGAGTTTCGGATAAGGGTTCGTGCGAGGGATTTCACGTGACTGATTTCCGAACGCCAAATGTTGTCCACCACCATAAAACCAACCATTCATGTGGACTGTGGTTGTTATTATTTTATGTATATTTCACTGTTTTAATTTTGACTAGCAATCCATTTTATATCTGACTATCCACCAGCACATTATTTTCTATATAACTATCATTTAGTAGACCTATCAGATTTTAGTGGAGCACCATAACATGCAGCTGAATGTCAATGAGACCAGATTATTACACCATAGAGTGTCGAAACCGGTCGTCTTGAATAAGTAAAATAAAAATTACGATCTTGGTGTCTATCCTATTTATAGATCGTTCCCTAAGATGAGTAAATTAAGTGGTAATGAAAATGTGGGAGAGATATTAAAATAATAGTTTAAAGTAGTAAAAGTTCAAAAAAGAGTGATGTCTCAAAACTAAAATTAAATATCAAATAAATTTGGGTGTTTGTTAAAATACGGTCAGAAATAATATTACGTGTTGGCTGTATAGATATCATCACAATAGTAGAGTCGTAATAGTATCGTCCATCAACGTCTATTATTTATATTTGTATTATTTGTGTTTGCAGAAAATCATAAAGCTACAGGCAAACCTGAAGTAGGCCGTATAAGACGGCAGTGCGTTATTATTATTATTATTATTTTACATAGTAGTTGGTTTCCAATGTTAATTTGGGCTTGAGTAACTGTTTCTCCTGTTACTGCTTTTGGTATGTGGTGGTTTTCTTGGAATCGGAGGAGGTGTCTGTCTTTTTACTTACAGGGTGATAGTTGTACCCAAAGAAAAGAAATTATCTAAAAACATGTTATTAAGCTTCTCAATTTGATGAGGACATGCCAATTTTTCTCTTCACGTAATACGATTTATCATATATTCCATTTGAATATTTTACAGTATTAATTGAATGTAATCATAAGAGATACACAACTTTCATAGAATTTTATGTTTGCTGAACTTGCTGTCCGAAGTCCAGAAGTGACTGTTTAGTGTCCTTTTAGACAGGGCTCGAGGATTTAATCGAACTAATTATTTCTCAAAGACCAATTAAATTAATGCCTAGTAAAATAAATGAAGCTAGTAAAAGTTTCCCATTTAAACCTGCTGTACCGATGATCACCGCAGATGTATTCTACAAGTTTTGGTGGATTTCGATGGTTTCGTACATTTGATTTCGTGAGGTACTTAAAAGACTCTGCAAAAGAGTCATCTTATTATTCAGACATGTCCTTCAATTGACTGGAATGCAAAAACATAAATGTTAATTACGAAGTTCACCATGCTTCAGAAGTCCCACTGAAATTTGACATCACGCGTAACATTTGTGGAAGTGTTTATTTCTTGTTTTACACCGACGTAAATTGGGAGGTTTAAACTCCCTTTATCCTCGAAATGTGACAAACTATTGCATTTGAGTTTTGTCTAATTCTTCTTGTTGCGTCATCCTTATGGTGACTAGTTCCATCACAGAGGCAAGGAGGACATATTTGTAAGAGGAAAATATCCTATTTGGAAGTTCCCTTTTTGGTCATTATTGTTTGCGATTTCGGAGATTTACATATTGAATGATCTTGTCGCGAAAGCTTACGATTTTGGAAAGATATTTACATAATGTTTTTCCTACTCATTATCAGTGCGGTGTATCAACATTGAAACAACCACATGAGATTGGTAACCAGTGATTTTAGAGTTCAGGCTCTCACGGCAGGTATTGGAGTGATTTCTGATATTCATGGCCATTGGAAAATAAAATGTTGGTAAGTGAACTGTGCACTAGACTACAGCCTAATGCCTATGAAGCTTATATCCACAATAATTTTGTGATTTGGCGGCGGAGTTCTAAATGCATGTAATGCATGGATTAGGTTTGTTCAACTTCTTGAAACGTTTCCTAAAAAGAGCCACATTAATTTCTAACGTTCTGTTAAACGGTGTCACAAAGCCTTTGTTAGTGATATTGTATTTCCAGAACTATAAATAGTCGGGGGGGGGGGGGGGAGTCATCTTCGCCTACAGTGTGCGTTACTTTACTAAACCGGAGAAATTTACTTGCGACTGGTTTCATGAAATTCTCTAATAATTATTTCCATCTGTATAAACAAATGGAACGCAAAAATTGTTAAATGGGTGATTTTATATGACAGTTCCCAAACACCTAAATTCAGTGGGCTATACTAAACATCCATTTTGTGAGTATGGGGAAGAAGCTTCTCGTAATCGTGTTGTTTCCAGTAGCTCATGATTTTAGATAGAGTGGAAGGAAGGCAAGAAGGGACGAAGAAAGGAAAATTAGGTTTTAACGTTGCCTTGACATAGAGGTTGTTACAGACGGATCTGGTTTGTCCCGAGTGTGGGAAAGGATATCGAGGGGGCCACTTCAAAGGAATCTGCATGGAGGCATGTGGGGATATCACAGATCACATAAATCTGGATAGCGGGATACAGATTATAGCCCTTATCCTCCGGAATACTAATACAGTTTGCTTACCACAGCGCCTTCTTGCTAGGTAAATACGTAGGGAATACAAACAACTGCACTGAGAATAGTTAAGAAATTAAAAAAAAGGTATGGAGTACTGTTATTTTAGTTCTACGTAGCATATTTACATAAGTTAGTACAGTTTCAACCTCCGAGATCGACAGAATGCTCTATCATGCAAGCGTCACTGGAAGTGTTATCTCAATAGTATAAAATAACATTATTAAACATAAGCAACAGAACCTTTGAAATTAAAGAATTGTAATGGCAAATCACATGCATGAGGTAAAACCTGAAAGTTTTCGATGGACGCACATTCAACTAGGTATACATTAGGTTAGTATAGAAATAATAGATCTAGATAGATGTACAGTTGTTCCAGGTCGTCTAATTCCGAGCTCTTGCGAGGCATCCAGTAATACATGTAATAACATAAACGGATTATGATTCACGAAGGGATCTAATTTCATTTGTTTTATCGTTTGATGTTTTACTTACTTGTAGCTTATACCCTCCGTTTTATTTCTACATTATGTATTAGTGATAAATTCTTTTAGCATATGTTATCATCGACTGTAAGTTATATGGTTTTGTGTATCATCTTTTTTATATAGTATATACGACCAGTTTAGTATTTACAGAGTAACAGATATGAAATTTATCGTAATAACTTCACTTCAACTTGATTGAGAGAACAGCATATCTTAGTTGTATTGATTTCTGGTGCTTTTCCGAAATTAAAAAATAATTCAGGACAGTGTATTTTACACCTAAAAACAGAATACAGGGCAGTTATAATAATATGTTTTGAATTAAAAGATAATCTTTTAATATTATGGTGACGTAACCAGTCGGTATTGAAGTAATCGAACGTGAATAGAAGAAATATGTTCAAATTTCACAAAATAATGCTGTTTCCATAAAATGAATGAATTGTTAAAGTGATGTCAATTTCTGTAATAGCAAGATATGACGTTGCGAATCGTAGGTAGTCACCTCATGAAAACAAAAAATCACAGCGCGTTGATGTGTTACAGCCTACTGCTGAGTGAAAGCAGTTTCACTTAGACTGGATCATACTTGGTCTTCTTCTTCCTGCCTTCTGCGGAGAAAGACCTCAAGAATCCAAGCAGAGCTCTGCGGAGATTGGATCGTCGGGGAACGAGGAGCGAGATCGAATCACAGTTCCCTGCTCACGGGCGGCTTCCGCGTCCACAACGCTGGCCACAAATTCCTTGTGGATTGCAAATGTTCCGGGCATTGCTTCGTGTCATTCTCCTCTGTTGAACGAACATTAAACTTTTTGAGATATACTGATACGGTGGGCAACACGCACTCTCACTTCACACGCCAGTGCAAATTCTCGCGATAACGGTTATGGAAATAATACGAGGTTAGTGTTCAAGGCAATGTTTTGCGTGTCGGTAATTCACGAGACTTTATCATTTACTCCGTGACACACACGGATTACAGAGAAGGTCTCGTTGCTACGTACATGAATCATTTCTGTTTTAATTTGAATGCGCATCGATGTTAATACATTTGCAATTATGAAAAGATAGATGGGTATAGATATAATGAATAAGGCTGTAAAATGAAAATATGTGTTTTGAGTGTGTTCTGAAACGTACTAGTGCTATACATATAGAAAAACTAAAATTATATCCATGAGTTTGACTAAAGAACTAAATGTTGCGCTGATTTTTCAGCCTGCATCAATGAATATTGAAAGTCATTTTCCGTGAAAAATAAGAGATCAAAAGATCTTTGTGGTATTATAAATAAACAATAGAGTGTATTCTCCTCCTGTAGAGTGTAAGTTATCACAACTGTTCACTATTATTTAAATTGTTAATATTTGTATTGGGCCTTGAGGTATCCAGGGGGTGTTTACTTCAGCATTATTTTAGTATATTTGATGTACAGAGCGTGGATTTCATTCTGAAAAAAGTCTAAGACATGGCGCTTTGAAAACGCCCTTGTTGCAAAAAGGTCTACAGTAGTTAGGCCCTGCTAGTCCTCGATATAGCTAGGGGATGCTTACTTTCGGGATGTTGTGCATTAATGTTACAATACTTTGCTATACTTGGTGTAATATTACAATTTGTAGATTTTCCATTTTTATGACGTAAGTATCGATCTTCTACATATATTGTACACTACTATGGCATTATGGGTGAAGGAACATCTTTATTTCGTGCATTACTGGGTCTTAAACGATGCTCGAAAGAGTGTAAATTTAGAAGGGTGGTATAAATATCGCAGTTCTCCCGTTTCTGTTGGTTATTTACAATGTATTCCCATGATTTCTGATTGAATTCTGAAATAATGTTTATAATGTTTGGCTTTGTTTCTTTCTTCGACGTAACTTTCTATTTCTGCTTACGTTCTAGTATGGAGCAGATTTGGAAACGCCTCTTTTGTACTTTTACAGGCTTCCTTGATTGTACCATTCCACCAAGCTGCCTGCTTCTTCCTGCCTTTAGACACTACTATTCCAAGACATTCTCTATCCATTGCTGTACCTTGTCCATTCCTCTTCCAATGATTGTAAATGACTACATTAAACTAACTGGTACCATTCTGAGATCACTGTTATGTATTTCTGCCTGATTTCCTTGTCCTGAAGCTTTTCCGCTCTCATTCTTCCCATATGTACCTGACTTTCTGCACTTTTGACCTCACAAAACCGATATCACAGAAGATGAAATAATAAACAATGTCACCAATAAACCCTCTGAAAACACGTGTCTCCCTGACTGTCTTCATGAATTCCTGATCTGTTATTATATAGTCAGTGACAGATCTGGTTCCCTCGTTATTCCAAGTAAACCGGTAAATGTATCTGACTAGCTATGACTTTTTCTTTTGTTTATCTTAAATGTTCAAATGTTTGTAAAGCTTAAGGGACTTAATTGCAGGGTCACCAGTCCCTACACTTACAAACTACTTATGAACTACCTTATACTAATGACGACACAAACATCCATGCCGGAGGGGGGATTCGATCCCCCGACGGCGAACGGCCGCGCGCAACGCAACACGGCTCTCCAGCACGCGCGCCGAATCCACCGCAGCTGTTTTTCTTAAACCTTACACCTACCAAGCTATTATTTAAAATAACTATTATTTATGGGACGAAAAGATATTACTACTTCAGACTGTATAGTACAGAGAAGTACGCTGATAGTTGTAGAAGGATTTCGTTTCACACCTGTTACGTGTTTTGTAATTTAATTTATATAAAGGAATGTAGCAATGGACCACAAGCTCGCTTTAATCCACAACGAAGTTATAGAGAGAGGGAAGGGGTGGCAGAAGTCGAAAGTTCCGTGTTTGGCTGCAGTGATTGTCGCACTCTTTCGAACATTCCTGACAAAGTGAGTATTGCAACGCAGGCTGCCATACTTCGCGCTATCAGCTCTTCATGAGTCTCAATGGCTGTTTCCTAGACAACAGATTTCAGGTTGCCCCACTAGAAGAAATAAATGGGCGTCAAGTCGAGGGAACGTTAGGTCAATGCCACAGGCCCACTGCGCCTTGTCCAGTTCTCACCAAAGGTTTCATCCAAATGCATTCGCACTGCATGTGCGCAAATGCACGAACGTATTGGTACCACATTGGCTGTCACACTGAGTGGAATATGTGCCAGTAACACCGGCAGAGTTTCTTGTAAAAAGGTTACACAGTTGTTTGCTTTCAGACGCCGGGGGAACCAGATTATCACCTACCAAGCCAGCCCAAACGTTGACAGCGAAGCGATCTTGGTGACCACGAACAAAGGTGGCGTGCGGATTTTCTCTTGCCTACAAGTGTTGATTTTGGCTGTTGCTGAACATAAGGATGCTTCATCCGTAAAAAGGACACTGTTCGGAAATTCCGGTTGAATGGTACACTTTTGCAAAAACTACTGGTAGAATTCAATGCGGCGTGGAAAATCGTCTGACTGAAGGGCTTGAAGCTTCTGAAGGCGGTAGGGGTGAAAATCATCTTCATGCCACACAGGCCAATAGTGGAGTGGCTTTCACCAGTTTTTCGTGCAACACTCCGCGAGCTAATTGAGGGTGTGCTTTCCAGCAATGCTAACGCTTTCTCTTCAGACCCAGGTGTACACACGTTACGTTGACGACCGCGTCCGTCTGGCATGCGCACCTTTAGCACAAAATGAATGAATCGAGTTTCAAAGTAGGCCTTAAAGTCACATGTGCCATTATGAGAGCGTCCCACTGAAAAACTTACCCAAGTAACACTGTCTCTTTTAGGAACCTGTGGATGGCACTCGGCGATTCGTAAACTGCTGTATACACAGTGCATGTCTGTCCTTTCCGTCCAAGAGTAGCGCTCCATTTCCTGTCAGCTCCACACGGTAACAAACACTAGAGTGTCCCACTTTACAGTGTGCACTATATGCAAAACCTATCAAACTTTCATGTGAACGACCAAAAGCAACGCGTTAACGTCCCGTAGGGCCTAGGATACCCGCACTATGGCCCCTACAGCGCTTGCAAATCAAATGCATAAATTTTCAACTCGACGTGTCTTTTATCTTTGTGTCACAAATACATTGGAAACTTTACCCTGTACTCCCGCTATTATGACGACTACGATGGCATGGTGTGTGCCTACCATCTTGGCAGCGAGCGGCGCTATTCAATGACGCTTAGCGCCGTACGCTAAAGGATGCGGACATGTGTTGCTATGTAAAATATGCTTGTTGTGACCTACTTTACTAGCCCTCTCATTTCCTACAATCATTTCAGACACACCTTGTATATCGCAAGTTAATCAAGATTGAACTTTTTAAAACGAGATTGAAATTACTGAATATCCAGTACCACTGAATTTAGCTGGAAAGTTAGTATAGGCCTACGAGTGACAAATTTAAACAAATTGTACTGCAAATAGTTTGTAAACTATAGGGTGTAGCAGTAATTTTTAAATATAACTTGTTACATGTCCTCTTGGTTACTGAAAATTCTGGCGTCTGGCATTATCCACGACGAAAACGTTGCTGTTCACGATATATATAAATGACCTTGCGGATAACATCGGAAGTTCACTGAGGCTTTTCGCGGATGATGCTGTAGTATATAGAGAGGTTGTAACAATGCAAAATTGTATTGAGATGCAGGAGGATCTGCATCGAATTGACGCATGGTGCAGGGAATGGCAATTAAAGCCCAATGTATACAAGTGTAATGTGCTGCGAATACACAGAAAGAAAGATCCTTTATCATTTAGCTACACTATAGCAGGTCAGCAACTGGAAGCAGTTAATTCCATAAATTATCTGGGAGTAGTCATTAGGAGGGATTTAAAATGGAACGACCATATAAAATCAATCGTCGGTAAAGCAGATGCCAGACTTAGATTCATTGGGAGAATTCTAAGGAAATGCTGTCCGAAAACAAAGGAAGTAGGTTACAGTACACTTGTTCGCCCACAGCGTGAATACTGCTCACCGGTGTGGGATCCGTACAAGGGGGATTGATAGAGGAAGCGGAGAAGATCCAACGGAGAGCAGCGCGCTTCGTTACAGGATCATTAGGTAATCGTGAAAGCGTTACGGAGATTATCGCTAAACTCCGGTAGAGGACTCTGCAGGAGATACGCTCTGTCGCTCAGTACGGGCTTTTGTCGAAGTTTATAGAACATACCTTTACTGAGGAGTCTAGCAGTATATTGCTCCCTCCTACGTATATCTCGCTAAGAGATCGTGAGGATAAAATCAGAGAGATTAAAGCCCAGACAGAGGCATACCGACAATCCTTCTTTCCGCGAACAATACGTGACTGGAATAGGAAGGAAAATCGATAGTGATACTCAAGGTACCCTCCGCCACACAGCGACGGGTGGCTTGCAGAGTATGGTTGTAGATGTAGATGTAGACGTAGGGCATCGAAAGTCCGATGAGTGGTTTCGAGAAAGGGATGGTACGGCTATTCACTAAACTTGGCCGCCACACTGTGGTGCATACAGATGATTCTGTCTACAGACTATCTGAATAAAACTGCAGTAATTTTCAGTAATTGCTCTTTAATGCACTACGCTTAAGCTTAACGCCTTTTTTCAGCATTGTTGACATACTAGAGACAGCTAACTTGTTTTTGGGTTAATAACGAAGGAAGAGTATTATTTAGGAAAATAAGGAAAATAAATGCATTTTATACAACTGTAATTTCCTCAAAATCTCTCATAATACACTGTATTTTACCAGCGTTCATACAACGAATGAAGTGATGAGATCTGTCAGATGCATTTCCGTTTATCATCGAGAACTTTTCAGACAACCCATCAGATACAGTAGTGTGCTTATGATGTTCAGCAAATATTTGATTGCTTACATCATAATACTCTATTTGCAATTACCGCCCCACGGTTTAATTAAACGTGAATGCTACAACCTACGGCGAAAACATGATAAAAATGAACGATTGAAATTAATACCGCGCATTTGCTTGATTGGGAGTAGTTAGCCGTTTCACACAAACTGTTGCCCATTACAAGGCCAAACAGACGCATATTCAATTACCCACATTCCATTTTTGTCATGCCTTTCACGTAAGTGGACACTCTATATAACTGCACTGTAAAGCTCAATACACTATTACTGAAAAAAGGCATATTTTGTTTTAATGGTGTACGTGATATATCACAAAGTAAAATTCTTTTCAGTATAACTAATAGCTCTTTTACAGCAGTGGTTGAATCCCGAATCTATAAATAGTGAGAATACCCATATCAAGATAAAATAATTGCTACTAATGGCTACTAGATTTTACATGCATAGGAAAAACAATAACTGTACTATATGACTCATGTAGTTTTTCATATTATCTTACGTATATAGTTATAGTATTAGTTGCCCCTAATCTATTATTATTATTATTACATATAGATCATGCAATGCATTTACGATTCGCCTTCCTACACTATCATTTGACACGCATTTTCTCTCTATGGGCTCTCTTTTGTGTTTCATTCCACTAATTTCCTGGTCTCTCTGGAACTTCGTTCTATGGGTTAATTACCCATCTATTAATGTAATGATTGTGAAGGAGTGTCTATTATTCCAGTTATTTGTATTTCTACTTTTAGTAGCGCATTCCTATTTTCTTATATCTATCGATTATTCGTTAGCCTTTCCGTGTAAGTCATGGTCTTGGCCGTTCTTGTTGTGAGCCTTTGAACATTTCCAGAGAATTCTAGCTTTTGTTTCTTGGGGTCTCCTGCCAAGTCGGTATGGATGAATAGTCTCCATGTATCTTTCCGTGATTTAAGTCTGTGCCTTTTTTTCTGGGCCAATTAATTTTCGCATAATCTTTCGTTCTACCTTCAGTATATTTTCAACATATTCTTTTCTATTATGATCCAGTGATTCCATTGACGACAAAACGTTAGTTTTGTTCACCGTATTGTACTTGCTGACCTGTGTGTGGGAAGACATGCACTTCGTGTCGTAAATATCGCGGCTCTCACCAAGATATTTGAAGTGAAGGAAGCCGTCTGATACTTCCGTATCTTCCGGTTTTGTTTGTAATGTCTTAATATTGAATCCACTTCAAATAAATATAGTTCTCTCAAATGAAATCTGTAGCGAAGTTTTTCAGCGCATTCCTTCAGAACCTCTGTTTCTCTGATAGCTGTGATTTTTCTATCCCCTACCACCACTAGATCGTTAGCGAAGGCTAGAAATCTGATTTTTGTTTCTCTGATGTCTGTCGCAGATGCAAATTAAGATCTTTTTGTTACTGTAACCGGTTTCAGGTTCAACATTAATCTTCAGACCAGTGCCTTAACAGCAAGTGTTACCTACACGAATAGCCAGTCACAAATAAAAACTCTTGGATTTATTCAAGTGTTTTAAATTAAAATGTCATTATTATTTTATCAGGGCAACAGGAAATATTCCTATTTCGCCGGTATCACACAGTTAAGCATTTTAATTTATTAGAGTTGAATATGTTCCAAAATGTTTTATTTGTGACTGGCTTATCATGTATGCGACACTTGCAATTAAGTCAGTGGTCTGGTTATGGATGTAAAATCCGAAACTAATTACCAGTAATAAAAAACTTAATTTGCAACTGTAAAAAATGTAAATTTAACTAAGGATTCAAATTGCTGAGGTCATTCCTCGCTAGACTTACACACTAGTGAAACGAACTGAAACAACCTTACGCTAGAGGCTAAACGCACTCCGTTGCTGGAGGGAAGAATAGAACCTCAGACGGGAGTCTCTTCACAATCCGTAACATTGCGCCTCAGACTATTCTCCCAGCCATATTGTAAATCCAAATCAGACAGACACAGTCACTCACTCATTCATGCAAAACGGAGCTGATAGGAACTGACATAGGGGTATAAGTTTGACATATTATAGAAAAATGTGTAGAACGAATTATTGAACCATATGTAAAAGATAAACATATATAGATCTGATTAAAATTGATGCAGCACACAGTTTGTTTGCATCATGACGTTGCAAAAGGTAAATTATAAATGTTACTACTCAGTCTCCTCCCAGCTGAAGTTGCGGAAGTGCACCGAAAGTCAGCGGTGGGAATGTTAATACGAACAGCCAAGGAACCAGCCAGTATTGCCAGGAAACGGAAGATGTGTTTAAAGCGGAAGAGGCACGATTGACGCGATATTTATTATCCGTTAAAAAATTGGGAGTGTAACAGAATACAAAAGGCATATGACTCAATTAATAGGGTAAGTTTCTGAGAAGGAATGAAGAAGAAATGTGTAGAGGACGGATAGATTAATGTAAACCCTACGGGTGACACATTTGTAGAATCACTGCACCGCTGGAAAACTCTGATTACTTCAAAATATCAGAAGGCCTTAAACAAGGAAGTATTCTCTAAGCTGCACTATTTAATGTAGTGAAGGAGGGAATAAATAGGAGAATTAAGGTTACGCTAAAAGAAGATATATATGTATCTTTGTAAACTTATTGGATCAATCTGCTTTGGTCATCACTTCCTAGATTTACAAACTGCTTAATATAACTTACACTAAGGACAACACACGCACACTCGCCCCCTGCCTGAAGGAGGACTCAGGGACTGATGACGCCGTAGTCAAGTCCCATAAACTATACAAACATTTGAACATTTGAACATTTGAAGGAGGACTCGAATCTCCGGCTGGAACGTCCGCCCAGTTCGTACTACGCGGCGGTAAAATAAAAAGACAGAAAGGTGATTTTTTGCAGATGATATGGTAATATAGGGTGATAAAGAGATAGAGGTGCAGTTACGTCTTTATGCATGGAAGGAAATCATAAAAAGATGTAGATTAAAAATAAATACAGATAAGAATGAATTAATGTTATTTCGGAGGTACAAAGGGACCAACGGGAATATTACTCTAAATGAAGAACCCCTGAAAGTTGTACACAGTTTCAATTATTTAGAGAGATAAATATATAGCGATGGAAGGATAATGAATGAAACTGATAGGAGGTTGCAGTAGGTAGGAATTTTTATCAAACAAAAAACATCTAATTAGGAATAAAGACGTTCCAAGAAAACGAAATTCCTGATGTACAAAAGTTATTACCTCCATATTGTCATCTGTAGAGGAGAAACATTGGAAATGAAAGAAAAGGTCTCGAGCAGACTGCAAGTAGGGGAAATGAAATTTCTCAGAGCAGTGAAAGAATAAACAGAGTACGGTATATGGATGTAAGGAAGGACCTAAACCAGGGAAGTGTGAAAGAGGAAACCGTGAAAAGGAGAGAGTAAGATGACAGAGTCATGTTAAGGGAGCAGAGACTGCCCAAAGTTATGGAAGAACTAATGAAGGATGGAAAAAGAAGTAGGAGGCGCCGAAAGACAGAGTGGAAAACTGGCGTGAGAACGTGTGGAAAGAAGAGGTGTGAGCTGGCAACAAATGGAGGAAGAAAGGTGTAGGGAGGAAAGAGCCAGATGAAGAGGACTGGTCGGCACCAAGATCCAGCAGTAGTTGGAACGGGTTTTGCCTGGTTTTTAACGTTTGTAACACCGAAAGATCTGTGAAATACACTATGTATTACAACTGCTTGAAAATGATTGTTCGAAATAAGCTTATTGCAGAATTAAATTTCTACACTTTAGCCTTATATCTTACTTGAGCCTTATAGATCACCAAGGCACACTCCTATTAGTGTACTTCATGGTTATGGATCAGTTATCCTGGTATGAGGTCACTATGGTATACGTTACACCCTCTGCTACTTTCTCAAATTCTTCTGGATTCCTCGTTGAGTTTTTAATTTCCGATAGCTTTTATTAATAAAATAATGTTCGTGATTTTACACACCTGGAATTAATTTGGAACATTTACTTGTTCACCAGGAACATTACCATAATTTAACATATATTACATAACATAGTGACTATAGTGTACTTCTATGACACAACAGTAGTGTAAAAAACTTTGCTGTGGTGTAGGCGCCAGTCTGAACTGTATATTTTGTAGAATAAATTTATCTAAATGCAATGGAAGTTATAAAATTAACGACATATTTAGTGAGTACCAAAATAAACACAAATAGTTACCATCATGACACATAACATAAATGCTCAAATATATACAAAACAGTTACATCTACAGAAAATTTTCGAATCAACTGGAATCTTACAGTTCGTTTTTAGCGCCGTTGCACTCATTTCAGAATAACTTTTGCTTCATCAGTCCCATTGTTCCACATCACAGCGACGCCATTTACTCAGAACAAAAGCGTCGTTCGGGCGTCAAATCTCTCGGTGGTACGCAGCTTCGTTGCCTATGCTGAATTTCCTGATTCCTGGGTCACATGCTGCGTCATAAGGCTATTGTCAGCAGCCACTTTCTGTGTTGTAGGACGGTTGCTTTAGAGATACGACTGTGAGATGGTCACGAAATCATATGAATGATTATAGATCACGTGATGACCGCTTTCGCTGTTGTAATCGATACATTTCGAAACATGATACCAGTGGAATACCTGATTTATAGCTTTTCGAGAAAACTCTTTGTTCAATTCATTCCTAACACTGTGCTCATGCCGCACTACATATCGTATCATTATGACTAGGAAATTAATTCAACTCCAAAAAAGTCAAGTAATATATAAATTCGCATGATTTTACAATCATTAAGAAAACATTTACACAGAATCAGCATGGTGCAGAATTTTCGTATTTAACTTTGTTTTTAATCTTCAGATTACCTGTATTTCAAATATACAGTTAGTTATTTCTGTTTCTACAAATAAACATATATCCCCAAATTTATTTAATGATCTTAATACGAAAATATCGCCACAAAAGTTTCACACGTATATACATTTAAGTACCTTCCAAAATCACGCTTTTCATACAACTATCCCAAAAGAATTGGCTTATTCTTTGTGCAAATGTGTCTCTGGTTTTTCTTTGCAACAAAGAACAATATGTCCATATGCTAGACACATGAATTTTTAATTTCAAATCAGGACGGTAGGGCAATCCCCGCCTTCTTGGAAGAGTGCACCTCTCATATTCTTCCTGAAAACAAGTTATAACCATATTTGTCCTGACAGTGCTTACAGTGTCGTAGTAATACACTTAGTAAAGACTTTAATGCAGTTGTTGTTTAGGGTATGTTAAAAAAGCTCTTCATTCTTATAAATGTGAGCTCAACAGATAACCTTCCAGTATTTGTAACATGGTCCTTCCAGTGAATATATAACTGACCTTACTACGATTATTCCAGTTAATATATAACTGACCTTACTGCGATTATAACATCAAGGGGATTCTGTAGCCGAGACTAACAGGTTTGTAAAGTTATTACAATATAACCATTACTATAACAACCACACTCGTTACATCTAACTTCACAGATTATTTGGCTGTTTTCGCCTTATTAACAAATCGGAAGAGGAGGCCAATAGTCGTGGCTCTCTTTGGAGAAAAAAGAAGTGTAAATTGCAACCATTCTCATTTTCAAGAAGCCGTTCTTGTGTATTTAGCATATGACCATAAACTAAAATAATTGATTTCCATCAGCAATATACAACAGAAAATCTAAGGGCATTTAACATGTTAAAAGAAAAAGAAGAAAAGCAATATCACGTTTAACATTTCGTCACCAAACTACACCACCAGATGTGCAGCATAAGAAATACATAGGAAAAATCCCAATATTTGATTACGCTATTAGGAGAATTACGGAAAATGTAAATTTGAATGACTGAACCTAGCAACTCACCTATGGAAGTCCAGTATCTCATGACAGTATCATATATTTCGGTTCTGCTCGTTGAGATCCTCTAGGCCTTTTATCGTCGCATTTTCGGTACAAATGCAAAGATCGTGACAAATTCCGTTTAACTTAAAATTATTGATGTTGATTACCAAATAGCAGTTATACTGCCAGTACTCATGATTTTGGGTTTCGTCTATTTGGAGTTCTTTCTGAGGGAATACAATTCAGATGTAACTACTGACATCTCTCCCTTCCTCTTCCGTACTATCCACGGGCACCTAATACCACTGCTCACTTGCGATGAAACGTACCCATGGGATCAAATGCGGTGAATGAGTACCTTTGGAATTTGGACATAGCTGTGAAGGTGGTATCAGTTATCAATCAGTCTATGTACAGTGATTTTGAAATTATGAAGGTAATGTAAAAGTTATACTGAACGGACGTTTTAAAAGTAAACGTTCAACATAGTTATACTTTAACTTAGCACCGAAACTATGTAGTGTGACAGATATGCGCCTAAACGGGAGTTCATCATTGCCTGTTTCATGATATTTCGTCAGTGAGTTCTCAAGATTATTTCACTAAATTCATTTATTATACTCAAGCTTTTGATATCTTGATGGCACTGGAGTATATGAGATATAATCGCACTATGAAACTCGTTATATTATCTGTTTCCCTAAATGAGCATTAGTCAATGTAGCACTTTTACAAAGAGTGAATAATATTCCTGTCTCCACTTAGGGTACAGAGTAATATGGTATTGTTCTGCTGGGTACCAGGGCTGGAAGAGAATTAAGCAAAATGAGAGTACCGATAAGCACCAGTTGATATTTACAATTTAAGCACTGCATGTCATTGTTGCGCTGTTCAGATACAGATCACGTGCTTCTCGTCAGAAGAGACGCTGGCAGTAAGAGACAATAAGCTTCAGTTGGTTAGGCTGTAGCGTTCCTCGTTCCGGCGAGAGGAAGTAATGTTAACGCGCCGGATAGGCCATTGTTTCGTGACACATGGGTTCCCCCTACTGCGACAAGACCCACCATTGTGCGGCTCTTGTGGTGTCCAAAATTCTCTACGTATTTTAACTGAATGCGTTTGCGACAGAACCACAAAGCTATTTCCAACAAACTAACTTACAAGCTATCTTTTGGTAATGGTTAGTCGAGTATGGCAAATGTTTAAAGATCTATACTACGTCAACATATTACAGTACTTAGTTGTTTCTCGTGATGGTAATATCATCATTTGATATATAAGATAATTAACGGAGATATTTTAACATACAATCGATTCAGGAGTGTGACTGACATAATTTAGAGTTTTATTTTTTCTGCTATTGTATACTTCATATAAAACGATGTCATACACCACAGTTACTGTCAGTTATTAATATGTATTATTTTTTATTCAACACGTGATAATACATGAATATATTACATTACATGAGATAAAAATTTGCTAAGTGTCACAAATTATTTTTTGTCCATATACATGCCTGCGTTTTTGTACACCACAGGATTAATTTTCTTGTAACTCGAGTAAGAGGAAGAATTACGTTATCGCAGGTGTCGGAAATGTGTGCTACGATAGGAGTCCAACTCGGTTTTGTGTCACGCCTTTAATAACGTCAAGCTTACGTGTCTGGTACACTGTAGAACGTTTCTAATTAGAGCGTGAGTAGACGACGTGAAGCAGCGAATAAAAATACAGGGTGCAATTTTAAAAATACGTGCTGCTGCATACAATTTCGTAACGAACGAAGCTACTAGCAAGACAGTGAAACTGGTTAACATTCCTCTGATAACTAAACACAATTTATTTGATTCGTTTTTGCTTTGATTGTAGACAGACAGTTTTTTGTGGTAATCAACATGAATGGGTCACACGCTGTACATAAACAAATCGTCGGATGGTGTGAACGTCTATCAGCGATTTTTTTGCTGAAGACGGAGTAGTGTATGGAAAAGGACTGTCGTGAGTACAGCGAGGGAATATCCGATGACTTAGACAGAATCTATACAAGGTGCCTCAAACATTTTCAGACAAAGTCAAACAAGTGACAGTGGGCTTACAATCTATCATATTGAGACTGGAAACCTATGGTCGGAAGTAGATGTGCCACAATCGAATGAAATAGGAGGAAGTCAGAGCGATTCCCATGATATGTTGCTTATCAGTTGTACTAATGTCATATCAGAAAAGTATCTAGAAATTAGGCTACGATTCACGAAATAATTTATAGCTCTTATTGTAATATTATTGGAGTACAGGTCTCATCAACACGTATATTTCGGTATATCCATACCGTGTTACACATAATACACATGTTAATGTTACACATAATAATGACAATTTATTGAGTTATCATTATAAAGTGTTTATTATAAATACTACAAGACAGATGTTGTTGTTGTGGTCTTCAGTCCGGAGACTGGTTTGATGCAGCTCTCCACAATACCCTATCCTGAGCAAGCCTCTTCATCTCCACATAAGAACGAAAACCTACATCTGTCTGAATCTGCTTACTGTATCCATCTCTTGGTCTTCCCCTGCGATTTTTTCCCCACACACTTCCCTCCAACGCTAAATTCACAATTCCTTGATGTCTAAGAATGTGTCCTAATAATCTATCCCTTCTTTTAGTCAAGGTATGCCAGAAATTCCTTTTCTCCCCAATTCTGTTCAGTACCACCTCATTAGTTACGCGATCCACCAACCTAATCTTCAGCATTCTTCTGTAGCACCAAATTTCAAAAGCCTCAACCCTCTTCCTGTCCGCACTGTTTATCGTACATGTCTCACTCCCATACACTCCATACAAATGCCTTCAGAAAGGACTTTCTTAGGTTTAAATCAATATTCGATGTTAACAAATTTCTCTTTTTCAAGAACGCTTTTCTACCCATTGCCATTCTGCATTTTATATCCTCTGTACAGCGACCATCATTTGTTATTTTACTGCCCAAGTAACAAAACTCATCTACCTCCTTTATTGCTTCGTTTCCCAATCTAATTCCTTCAGCACCACCTGATTTTCTTACACTGCACTCCATTACCCTAGTTTTGCTCTTGTTAATGTTCATCTTATATGCACCTTTCAGCACATTGTCCATTCCGTTCAATTGCTCTTCCAGGTCCTTTGCTGTATCTGACAGAATTACTATGTCGTCGGCAAAACGCAATGTTTTTAATTCTTCACCCTGAACTTTAATTCCTTCTCCAAATTTCTCCTTGCTTTCCTTTATAGCTTGCTCAATGTACAAATTGAACAACAATGGAGAAAGACTACAACCCTGTCTTACTCCCTTTCCAACCACTGCATCCCTTTCATGCCCTTCAACTCTGACAACCGCTGTCTGGTTTTTGTACAAGTTGTAAATAACCTTACGTTCCCTATATTTTACTCCTGCTTGCTTCAGAACTTGAAAGAGTTTATTCCAATCAACATTGTCAAAAGCCTTCTCCAAATCTACAAAAGCTAGAAATGTTGGTTTGCCTTTTCTTAATCTATCTTCTAGGATAAGACATAAAGTGAGTATTGCCTCCCGGGTTCCTATGTTCCTCCTGAATCCAAACTGATCTTCCCCGAGGTCAGCTTCTACCAGCTTTTCCATTCTCCTGTAGATAATTTTATTATAAATACAACAAGACAGATACACAAACAGAAAGGTAGTGGCCAACTGCAGGTGTCGTAACACACATTTTGAGTTGATATGATTTTTGTTTATTTATCTACGTCCTCTTTGTTTTATGTTAATAATTACTGATAATCGGCTATAATTTACTTTGTTTACTCATTAAATCTCAGTAGTGCATTAAAAAGATCACTGAAAAGACTTTTGGAAGAAACCTTCAATTGAATAACGGTTGCCGCCTGTGTATTCAACCATGTGGTAACAGCTCTGTATCATCGTTGAAGTGTTGACCACCAAGGACAGAATTTAGGTGTAAGACGAGCTGAAAGTCGCTAGGAGAGAGGTCCGAGCTGTATGGAGGATGATCAAACAATTCCCATTGAAATTTCCGTAAGAATTGTTTGGTCACATTCGGTGTGTGAGGTCAGGCGTTATCGTGAAAAAAAAAAATCCGTTGACAGTAATCCTCTACTTACATCTAAAATCTGTCCTTGGTGGACAACACTTCAATGATGATGACGAGCTGAAAGAACATGTCACCACATGGTTGAATACACAGGCGGCAACATTCTATGAAAAAGGCACACAAAACCTTGTGTCATGCTATGACAATTGCCTACAAAATTTCGGAGGCTAAGTAGAAAAGTAGTCTAACAGTTGTAGGGTTTTGTACAATCAATATTTTTTTTGTATCTGTACCCGTTCGTTTTATATAACCAAACGGAACTTACTTTCTGGACGCGCCTCGTATAATTAAAATTAAACTGCACAATACATACTGCGAAATTCTACATCAGTGCTCTGACACGATCAGTATGTCCACTAAACCAAATTATTCTTCGAATAACATAGTTGGATACTTATATGGAGATCTGTTCACGTAAACATACGACCTTCATGTAGTATACTTTCTACATACACAACCCACAACACACACATCAAATCACCAGTGGCAAAAGGGAACAAAACAGAACAAGCGTCATGAAAGACAAAACCGAACCATTCACCGGCTGCAGGAAAACAGTACGAGCACCTCACACACGAGGATTGCAATGCGCACCAAAACTTAAAGCCATCGGCGCCACAGGTCGGCAGCAAAGGTGGGTCTTCCGGCGATGAATACTAGTAGGGTGTCATTACAATATACTCCATAGGACAATATGAAGAAGGCAGCCACACACGGAGTGATACCAGAATAGGCGCGCCGCGATGAGACGCCGACTGTTTTCAGGACGAGCTCCCAGTGGTAACTCGCGTAGAATGATAGTCAGTCCGGTCGCCGGTAACTACGTGTCCCCACAGCGGTTTCCAGAAAGGGATGGTACGGCTGTGCGCGCTCGACTTGGCAGCGACGCGGCTCATCAGAGAGTAATATAACTCCGAGTAATAAATTACATTAAGATACCGACATTGACATCGCGTAAACTGTCTCGCTTCTTCCGACGTACTGAAAATGTACAGTCTGATGCCCTAATTAAAAATCGTTATCTACGTTTACAAGTTAAAATTTTCAGTACCACGGAAGGACGACCGACAGTATGTTACTGTCATGAAGGCTGAACTTCATTCCATTATCTACGACTTAAGTAATCTATATCTATAAATGTGAATGTCTGTTCGGTGTAAGCTTATCACGTCCGAACGACAAGACGCAGAGACTTAAACATTTGTACAGTTACTAATTTATACCTGAGGAAGGTTTTAGGCACGGTTTTATAGCGATCTGATAGATATTTAGTAATATGGAGAATATAACGCGAAATGCGGAAAAATAATTACTCTTTGAAAATTATATTTACTCTTTGAAAATGGTTTTATTGGTTGCATTGGTGCTTGAGGGTTGATAATGAAAAAAGGGTGGAGTATATTGGGATGGAAAGTTATCGGTGTCTATAAAATTTTACGTGTGTGTGTGTTAATATTTCGCTCTGCAGTGAAAACTACAGAATGCAAACGAATGGTCTATGTGCAATTGTTGTTCAAAGTCTCCCGTTGTACACCATAGCAGTTCCATGCCGATAGCTATAAGGGGGTGGAAGATATGGTGGTTGAAAGTCGTGAAATTATAAAAAAAAAAATTCAGACTGAAGGCCAAAATGTCAAATGTTTGTAGAGTCTATGGGACTTAACTACGGGGTAATCGACCTAAACTTACAAACTACTTATGAACTAGCTTATCCTAAGGTCGGCACAAATATCCATGCCCGAGGGGGGATTCGAACCCCCGACCGTAGTGGCCGTGCAGACCGTGACTGGAGCGCCTCAGTCCCCTCGGCCACCGCGGCCGGCAGACTGAAGGCCAGCGATGACGTTTGTGACTCTACAGCAAGGAGGTTACATACAGCGATCGAGATGCCACATACCATATCTTGGGACTATGCGTGCTACAATGTCTTCATCTCTTTCCCTGTAAGGATAAGCATACAAATAAGTAAATATAAGAATAAAAATATAAAGCATTAAAAAAGAAATTTATTTTAATACATCTCTTTAAAAAATTCGATTTGACGTTTCACGCATTACATCAAGTGTTCGATCTGTGATATTATTACAATCATTATTGTTGAATTTCGTGATTGGATTCTTCGAAACGAGTGCATTTTTACGTGTTCAAATGTTCAAATGTTTGTAAAGTCTATGGGACTTAACTACGGGGTAATCAGTCCCTAAACTTACAAACTACTTATGAACTACCTTATCCTAAGGTCGGCACAAATATCCATGCCCGAGGGGGGATTCGAACCCCCGACCGTAGTAGCCGTGCTGACCGTGACTGGAGCGCCTCAGTCACCTCGGCCACCGCGGCCGGCTTTTTACGTGTGATTTGATCTACCAACACGCGAGCGGAGCCGCGGGTTTAAGCTAGTACACTGAATAAATCGTAAAATAGCTGCTCACTTTCTTACCACAAAGCCACAAAACACTACACCACTGAGGAATTCACTGGCCCATGTGAGGCTGATTCGTAAGTACGCAGTTGAAAGATATGCAGTGTAGTTAACGAAGACCGGGTGCAAACCGCACATGTCTTGGAAGGTATAAAAATTCCTTAAATCACTTAATAGGGTATCTCTTAAGGTTCCTAGAACTGACTTTCCCATTATTGCGAAAACCGACGTAATACACACTCACGAAACAACTCTACCTCGGTGGAGAGTCGCTCACATCACACACTAATTTTCTTCTGGAAGCTGTGAGAGAAGGACCTGCTCTCGAAGTTAAAACTGCTGAGCACAGTCGGAGACACGTCGCAAAGAAGCAGATGGAGTTGTGAGAAGCTATTGGCGGCGTGCCAGCAGGTGGCACGGACGGGCTACCTGTTAGAGGGTTGGGGTGGGTAACGAGCCTTTTAAAATGCACGCTAGCCCTCCGGGCCGGCGCACGACCGAAAATCGCGCGCGAGGGCGGCGGAATGGCAGAGTTTAGCCGCTGGGGAAATCTGCCCTAAGGCGGGGCCGCTCAAGTGACCGCCGCTCTCTCGCCTTCTTTTGTTTGTCCGTCACGTCCGCGCCCCCACGCGCGTGACACACGGACGAGAATTCGACAGTATGAAATATCTTTTTCTTGCAGCTGTTTCTATTCTTCCCTGGTAGTAAATTTGGAAAAACTTGATGTCTCAATTTTGTGCAACAAGCTGACAGACACACACGTCATTGAAAGTATTGCTTTTGTGTCACCAGAAGTGATGTCGTTTTAGTACACCATAATAATATAGCCTAATATTGCGTGTTAGTCACAACAATGTCGGTACGATTTCTCCTATAGACGTTACTGAAACCATTTCTGTTTAAGAAATGAAATCTTCTACTTCCTTCCAAATTATAATCACGATTAATCGACAAAATCTTATAGCATGCCTACGTCCGATATTCAGTTATCAAGTTTATTGGTGGCTGTTGGAGAAACCTGTTTAGGAGTGACATTTTTAATCACAAACACAGCTGATTAATAAAAGTTCAATAGTATTGGGATACGTGAAACTTATACAAATTCTCAAGACTACCCATACCCTTTGACCAGGAGAGGGAAGGGAGGCGCCCCAACTCTTTTTCCCCCTCCCCCACCTCCAAAGCTCACACGGAAAAGAACTAGTAAGTTGCTTTTCAAACAAGAAAATATATTTACGTTGGTATTTTAGTACGAAGGCTAAGTTTTGAAGAGGGTTCAAATTGGAAAAGTGGCCATTCACGTTTCATATATGCTACATTAGTCCCAAATTGTCCCAACCCCACCTAAAACTCTCATATAGATATGAATAATGTCCATGTAACAAAAATTGCTGATAACAGTTCTCATTTTTTGTCTCCCTTTTGTGCCGCCGAGTTTGTTCATCTTTCTTCCAGTAATTTTCGAGTATTCAGCCGGATCCCGTTGACATTCTGCCACGATATTTGGACCCAAAGACTTCCGGCCATCTTCAGGTGAGTAGGCAACAACTGAAGAACTCATGTTCGATCGCGGTATTTATGCAGAGTTCCGCGTATCCTAAAAACTCTGCTGTGTTTCTGCGCATGTGTTAAGTGGTGACATGGGCAGTACGGCCGAGTTGTGTGTGCTGCCCTCAGTGGTGAAAGTGAGAAGCTCCTATAATCCTTGAGAATCGAATGATCCCGTCGATTCCGCTCTGCCACGATAATTTTAATTACAGGGTTCCAATTTTTTTCCAGCTGAAAGCCGTTGGCACGATTTCTAACGTTCTCAGCAAGGCATTCCACCGCTTCTTTGATAATTGAATCCCCAAAACCGGAAACTACCTAAAATTGTTGTTTTATTGTATTCCATGGAATGTCCCGTTAGCGAAAACGTGAAACGAGGTGGAACTGTTGGAGCGAGCACGTTAATTGTAGAGCCGTTTTTGTTACGTGTTCACCGTGGCGTATTTTTCCCATCGGCCTCGTAAGTTCGAGGAATATCAAAATAGTGTGGTTGAAGTGACTTTTTTGTATTGATTTTTTTTTTTAATTGTGATGGAAAAATATAATTAAATTCAAGAGGAACCATGTGAGCCGAATGTAACTATTGTCGAGTTTTCCGAGGGAGATATTATTGGTTCTTTGTTGGAGGACAATATAGTTATAGTGATGAAAAATCTTGGGGGTCGAGATGATGGTTTGGAAGTATTGTACAGACAAAATTTCAGTGCTCGGATGTCAGAAAGACGTCATTAAATTTAACTATTTATGGAACATGTAGACGTAGATTTGCAAAAACTGTGAGAAAAGACTTTTATTCTATTTTTGGGTGGAGATGCACATTCGTTGGGTTGATTGTATAATACACGTTATTTTAGAAGGTTTTTATATAAGTTTTAAAGTACGTAAACTGTCGGTAATTTATTTGCATAAGTAAGTGTGAACAACTGATGATTTTGAAGTACAGCAGATTACTTATTTCAATATAGTGGTATATGGACAAGTGGGAATCACAGTATTAACGTTCGTTTAAATACAATAACATTGTGGGAACTGGCTAAACATCAGTTAACTTCTTTGTTGCTGAACTAATGTTCTGGTATGAAAGACATGTTACCTATTATAAACACTGAACGGTATGTTACAAATGTCAAACTGATTTCCTCATATTTTGTCTTCATTCAGCTTTGCTTTACTATCCTGTTTATGAATATATCTGTACCACCAGTGAAGGTGTTAATTGCCTGAACTATACGGTTTCAGAAATTCATATGATTGTCAGTAACTACTCCACAGTCGTTTTTTCGAGAACTTTCGACCCTGAACGATGAGAGCGTTGCGAATTTCTGCGACATAACAACGAAATGCAGTTAAAGGAAAATACAATTCAACAAGAGTTAGAAAAGTTGCATAAAATGAGACAATAGTGTGAAAGACACTTGAATTTTATTTAAATTGATCTTTAAGATCACACATGTAGCACATCCTACTTCTTACGTTATGTGAAATAAGTGGAATTTGATGCGACGTAATGTGTGAAGACTGCAAGGTATTATGTCACACTAATTAGTGTGTAACAATAAAGGTATACACGAACTATTTGCCCATGAAGAGTTTGGGATGTGGGGAGATGAGATAGCCTATAGCGTGGTGGCTTTATAACCCAGGCGGGCTCCAGGTATCTTGTAGCGTGTTGTCGGAAACTGGATATTCCCGGACAAGAGAGGAGTTTCCGTGGCGGTTGCTCGTATAGCTTGTGAGCAGATGTTCCACATATGGCTACTTCCTGGAATACCGCTACATTCTGGAATACGGCGGCTTACAACAGTTAGCAATAAAACTGTTTCATAATAATGGAAGTCTCAAGACTTCTGCGAAATCAGATAATGAAAAGCAAATTATTAAAAAATATTTAATTTTTTCAAAAGTACAAAAGTTAATAATTACAGTGATTAAATATTATGACAATTAAACTTAAAATTACCGCTGTGTAAATGCTTCAAGTGATTTTAGCAATGTCTTGAATGCCGGCATTGCACACGCTACATGTCTAATTCTTTTTTCATTTATTACTTTTTTTATATTCTATTTACTTCAAATGTTTATCAGAACATTGTATACGTCACACTGACAGGGCAGTTTAATGACGCCAAAGCATGTAAAATATTTAACTTGTTTATTGTGTCCATTCCCAATATACCTAGCTTAAATATTGATAAACAATCTGTTACGTATGATTCTTATAAATGATATAAATGTGTCATAATGTTAATAAAAGACCTTGTATTAAATATTATTATATAATTATTACCTCAGCACGGGGAGAAGATACAACTTAGTCTGATAATATATTTCAAATGTAAGAAATCTTTACTTCCCGTTGAAATGGTATAGAGCCATTAGGAAGTGCGTATGGACGGATGACTGCTGAAGTCAATAAGAATACTTTGGCGTTTGTTTGGAGTCCTCCTGCAATACACTTGGCAGTACATCCAAATTTGGAAGGAGAAAGTCTTTACCCGATGGTAACATGTGACATTCGAGACGCGAGAGTGTTAATTTTTTGAGGATGGATGATCAGTACTTTAGCATTTGCGCTCTTTTTTATTTTGATTGGTTGTAAATGTATTCCATTTCAGAGCTCCTAAATTTTCCAGTTGCATTGTGGCACTGTTTTTCAACCTGTGTGCCCCGACCTCCAAGGGGGTCGGAAAGACTCGTCTGGAAGAAGCAGTTGCACAATAAAAAAAACCAGATCAGTCACGAGTGAGTAATAATAATAATAAAATTTAGTTTTGTTAAAATTATGCGATTTTTTGTTGATAATAGATTCTCATTTGAATAGAGCAACGATTGTTTTGTAATAAATACATCGTGTTAAGAATGAACAAACGAAATGCCTGAAAACTGTTTTCAGGTACCAGACGATTGCTAAATTTACAAGACACAATATGATATTTTGAAAAATTCATTTGTTAGAACTTGACTATACAGCGGGACTTTACTCAACGAGCATAATTAGCTTCTGAGCGTTTCCTGCACTGCAAAACCTTGTTATAAAACATACATATTTCTGTCTTAATTCATGTGATAATATAATAAGTTCTATTGAGAAAAATGAACTACAAATTTATCCCATAACACACAATACCGTATTCTTTATTTATACGCTTTAGCTATGTTATGGTCCGGGGAGGGGTTCCGAGGGTTGCCAAAATATGTTTATTGGAAGGGGGTCGCGTATTTAAATCAGTTGTGAAACACTGCGTTGTGGGAGTATAACTGGACAGAGCATGTGTTTCTACGCTGTATTTCGCGGGTGTTGGTGTGTAAATCGTCATACTGAACTTTTAATGACTTTAAGATGAATAAAATAAGCTTTTTGATAGAGAAATGAATGAAGTTCGAGTCCTTCCTCGGGCATGGATGTGTGTATATGTGTGTGTTGTCTTTAGTGTAAATTAGTTTAAATAGTTTGTAAGCCTGGGAACTGATGACCATAGCAGTTTGGTCCAATAGGTTTAAAACATTTGAATATTTTCAGGTTTCATCTACATCAATTACTGCTGTTAATTATTCATTTATCGTTGTATAGTATTTCTGACCATTTTATTAATTTACAATTCTAGCATTCCAAACACGTTCATCTGTAGGATCACACACAGCTAATTAAGTTTATGGGTCCAAAAGAAGATCGCCGCTAAGATATGGAACAGCCTAACTATCAAGTAAAGAAAAAATTACCGTACATATCCAATTACTAGGTGCATTATATAGATCAAATCAGTCGGGTCAGGGCTAATTCAGTTCGCGTACAACAAAGTAAAGTACGTTGGTTGGTTGGTCAAGAATTTCGAAAAAATACAAGCAGATTTAAAGTATCTGCGTTTGGCTGTATATATGTTAAATACCTCACAATTTGCAAATAATAAGGTAATAATCCACCCACACGAACCACAAACATTGACGAGGTGGGGTGATTTGCGTATCTCAACGATACAAATAGCCGTACCGTAGGTGCAACCACAGCGGAGGGGTATCTGTGGAGAGGCCAGACAAATATGTGTTTCCTAAAGATGAGCAACAGCCGTTTCAATAGTTACAGGCGCAGCTGTCTGGGTGATTGATTCAGCTGTCCTAGTAACATAAAATAATGTGGCTTTTTAATACAAATAAACAATCCCTGAAACGGATTTTCGTCTCGAATATGTCAAAGACATTAAAGATAAATCTGAAGCATTGAATTAAAATATGTGATGTGGCCGGGAATCGAACCCGGACCTCCATGCCTACTAGGCAGACGTCTTACCGGTTTTTTTTTCCGGGTCTCCTTCCTCCCCTTCAACCCGTCCTTCCGCTCACCAAATTCGCCTTCATCGGCGTCGGCGTCATCGGCCTTTGGTAAAACAATTTTCCTTTCTTCTTCAGGTAAAAATTAATGGATCTCTTCCACGATGAGAATCAAATTCTTCTTCCATAAAAAGACTAAAATAAAACTTTGTTTCTCCGTCGAAGCCATTTTTTTACTAGCTCTCTGAACGATTCCGAGTTCGTCTTCTCGAAAAATGAGTGTTACCGTTTAGTTTCAATCGTTTCTACAAGTCAATTAAATTCTTTGCCTCTTCTCTTTATGTATTTTCTCTTAACTCGCGAACCGTGAGCTGCCAGGTGTTGTATTTTTATTATTACAGATGTTAATACATAAGGGAGTGCTGAGTACATAATTAAAAGAAAGGCGTCTTCTCGCTGTTTAAATGTAGAACTTATTAAACAAATATATTTGAAATAATAGAAAAATAAATGGATTAAAAATACTCTTATTCAAAAGATATCAAAGTACGTTCAATCTTCGTGTTCCATGTTTTTAAATGTCTGGGGTGCTCAGTAGTTTCTAGAAGCAGTTTTCAGAGAAGAATTTAAAAAGTTCGCATAGTTTCGCTTGTAATGTTTTTTTCTTGATAACTTGTGAAGTTCCTGAACTATATACATGGAGAAATCCTCTCTGCTTTTAGCTGTGCGTGACATTAAATAGTGAACGAAGCATCCTTTCAGCCAGTTAACAGAGTTCCGCTTGGTTTTAGGGTACGGAACAGTATCTGCAAGAAATCATCAGTTGTAATACGAAGAACCGATGTTCTTGACATGATTGCAAGCTTCTTCAGAATAAGTTCCATACGTCTTAGACCTTGGAGCACACAAAAAGTTGTTCGTCGCTGTCCAATAAGTTGTACGTTGCGCACAATAGTGAGTCCGCCAAGTGTATGGAATATAGCCTGGAGTTGGTGTGGACTTTCCTGTTCACTAAGCGATACCAGGAGGCTCTGACCGCAGTTGTCAAATCACGGCAGTGGATATTCTTCCAGATGATTGGCCATCTGTGATTAGGATATTTTTGTTCAATGATGTTCCGGTTCTTGGTTTCCATTAGCTTCTTATAAACTTTATGCACCGTCAAGAGCTCAACATCTTGCATGTTTATCTGCAGGTAGCTCAACTCAATTATAAAGGTTTGGAAATGGGACATAGCGCTCGGAATATGTTGGACGTTGATTGGAGGCTGCAGACTGGTAGGCGTTATCTCGTTTAACAGGTGGGCTGTTAAACTGTTAGGTAAGTTCTTCGAGATCTTATATGTATTACACACGTACAGCGCCCGTGTCTTAGATTTAACATGCGTAAGGTTTAATCCGCCGTCCCAAACAGCCAAAGTGAGCGTGTCGTATTTAACTTTAAAGATATACCGTCGAGTGACGAAGTGACCCCGGGCGGACATAATTCGTTGCACTGTCCCGTGTGGCATCGGTAATACTTGTGCAACATAGTTCATCTTCGATGTTATGTAAACATTAGCGAGGGTAACCCTTTGTAAGTCATCAAGCTTTCTGATGTAATGGCTCTGTATGCATGCACGCAGACGTGCGAGAAGATTGCGGTAATTGACAGCGATCGTGTGCCTTATGTCACTCCGGTATTCGATGCCTAAGCATGTCAGTTTGGAGAGTGGAGCTAAGTAATCATGGTGCTGCACTGCAATCCCACTCCATATGTTCATAAAACCACACTTTCGTTATTTTAACTTCGCCCCTGAGGCAAGTTCGTATTGCTTAACGATGTGGAGTGCTGCTCCTAACTCCCGTTCGTCCGTGACTAAAAAACCCACGTCATCCGCGTAGGCATTGCAGGCAATCTTGAGTCCACTGATTGTCAATCCTCGTAGATGTTGTTTCAGTGTAGCAAGCAGGGGTTCAATGGCGATAGCAAAAAGTGCCATTGACAAAGGGCAGCCCTGTCTCACCGAGCTCTTTAATCTCTTTTGTGAGCTGTCCATTCACTAATGCTCTCGTAACACTTTTACTGAGGATTTCACTGATGAAGTTCGTGAAACGCTGCGGGAAGCCCATAGCACGCATGGTGCTCAAGAGGTACTGGTGATTCACTTTATCAAATGCCTTCGCAAAATCAAGTGACACCAAGGCACACTGAATTTTGCAAGCCTCTGCTGTAGCGATCACGTCTCTGTATTCGCATAAATTTTGTTGTATTGTCCTGTCAAGACCCACGCACGTCTGGTATCTGCCTATTACTGAATTCAGCATAAGTTTCAATCTATGGGCAATTACTCGTGCCACGATTTTGTAGTCACAATTTAGTACCGTCAGAGGTCTTTAATCGTCAATAAGTCTGCTTCCTGGATGTTTAGGGGCGAAGACTGCAGTTCCTTCTACAAGCTCTTTAGGAAGATTAAAATATGGCTGAAATAAATTAATTACACATAGCTAGTAATTTTGGTTGCAGTTGTTCACGAAAAGTATGATAGAATTCCGCGGTGAGACCGTCATGGCCCGGTGACATGTTTTTAGGGCTTTGGTGTATGGCATATTCTAGTTCCTCCTCATCAAATTCATTAAGGAGATACTCTGTTTGTGCGTCACTTAAAGTCCCTTGAAGGTTGTGTAGCAGTTCCTGTTGCATTATAGCATCGTTGCTTGCCGTTGCCAGCAGCTCTTCCAGGTGAGTATGGATTGCATTTTTTATTTCGTGTTGCTTCACGAGGGTGGTCCCATCACATAACCGGAGTTGTGTGATAATTTTTCTTTTCCCTCTCTTATTCTCGCGAATTACATGGAACATGAAAGGTTCTTCCTGCTCTATCAGGGTATCGGGCCTAGACCGGACTTTGTACCCATCACACTTAAGATCCAGAAGTTTTGCTTTAATTCGCTTTATTAGTACGTAATTGTCGATTATAGTTGCGTCCGATTTATATAACTCTCTTAGGCAAGAGAAGTAAAATTCTGTGGTCTTTTTTTTGCCAGTAATACTTTTCTCGCGAATAACTTTGTAACATTCTCCGTATCCTTGGTTTGGCATGTTTGAGCCACCATTCCGTCACTGAGTTGTTCTGCGCTGCTTTACGTTCACATTCCCTCCATGTATCATTAAATGCACGCTGACAGTCTACATCATCTAGAATGGAGTTAATCAGTTTCCACGTGCCTCTGGCACGGTATGTGCCTTGTTTGCACATGTTAACTGTACACATATATGCGGCATGGTCTGATAAAATGGTCGGCCAAATTTCGGAATGTAGGTCGGAAGAAGTGAGTTGTTCGGTGACATATTCTGTCCAGCCGACTAGCAGAATGGCTCGTGACATACGTGAAACTTTGTAACATGCCGTGCAGGTGTTCCCAAGTGTCAATTAAACGCAGTTCGTTGACGATACGTTTCAGTTCCATCGATGTGTTGAAATTGGACGTCTGGTCTTTGGCGGTGCAGCACACAATTAAAGTCACCTGCAAGTATTAGGTGATCATAATTCCGGCCAAATAGCGGTACTATTTCACGGGTAAAGAATTCTGCTCTGCTTCGCCGATTGCTACTGCCGGATGGTGCATATACGTTAATTATGCGAGTGCGGTAAACTGTGACTGCAATTCCCCTGCTATTCGGTAATTTTTCCACATCAGTCATTATGATGCCTAATGCTGTCTCGATATCCTCTCCACATCCCGGATTGGTGATAGCAGTACATCCGGCAATGTGTTCGAGGTCTATGGCAGCCACTTCCTGTAGCAATATGATGTCAATGTCGGCAGCACGTAATACATCCTGTAACATGGACAGCCGCAAACCTGACCGGATCTTATTTATGTTGAGGGTGGCTATTTTATATGCTTGCGACTGATTCATGGTTTTAAGGTTGCTATCAGTTACTTTGTACTGTTAGGATGACTGGGAATAGAAGCCTCATGTTCCTCAATCGGGGCTACGATAGTGGCATCTTTTGTAGTTATGGGCTGCTCCTTCAAGGTGGTTGAGGATTCCGGCCCCAATTTCTGGACCGCTGCCGTGTCAGCGTTTTCCTCTGCTTCTCCCACTTCCTCTGCCCAGGATTTTGGACTTGTGGGCTGGTGCAAATAGTGTTTGTTGTACCTCTGCAGAGGAGTCCAGTGCTAGCAGTGTAGCCGGGATAGAGGCTGTGCCACCACCCGACTCGTGGTGCGAAATCTTCTTTGCTTTCTCCCTCAGTAAAGGGGTGACTTGATTAGCACCCTGGTGAGCTCGTCTCCTTTTCTTTGTCTTCTTTGTTGAGGACGACTCTTTTGATGATTATTTTGATGATTCCGAACCATCAGTATCAGAGGTTCGTTGTTCCGTCGAGTTGCTCTCGTTAATAGATACAAGATCCATTAACTCCCGTACTTCATTAGGTACAGGTATAGGGACGGCTTCACCCAAACCTGTTAGTTCACGGTCCGGTTCACTCGGTGCTCCATCATCACTCATTTCCATATAAGTGTCTGAAAGAATCTCGGCAGTTGAAAGTACATTAACGCTTGGGCTCGCAGGAACGCTTACCGTGACTGTCGGCGCAACAGCACGTTTGTCATTGCCGTGCGACGGCGGGGTATCTAAAGGTGGAGTCGCGGTTTGCACTACAGTTAGCGCCGACGACTAAGTCAGGGGCAGCGCTGTTGTCACGGAAGGACGTGCGGCCTCACCGGCTGGTATCTGCGCCACGCGGCGTTGTAAACACTGCGATCTGACATGACCTGTCGCACCGTAGCCAGTGCAAGTCCTCAGCTGCCCATCGTATATTACAATTTCACAGTGTCCGCCTAAAGTGATGTAAGAGGGGATATGTTTTGTTAAATCTATCTTAACCTGTCGCACTCCGCTCAACACAGGAAATTTGTGGCTCTGAGAAAACTTTTCTGCAAAATTGTTCAGCTCCCTGCCATATGGCGCTAGGACCGTAATAATTTGTTCCGCTGTTGTCTGTTATTTCAAAAGGTAGTTCGAATATTCGCACTGTTCGGATACCAAGTCCTGCGTGCGAGACAGTCACATTTCCGACAGTCACATTTCCGACAGTCACATTTCCCTGTATTTAAATTTCAAGGCCCCTCCACTGCTTGCTACTACTCTGACATATACGTCTGAATTTATCACTTTAAGAAAGACCACACTCGTCACGATAGAAAAGTTAATTCCAATGACTTCATCGGCAGATATCTTAGCGGTTTCTTCTAACCAGTTTTCTACTTCGAAAGAGCTCGGTCTAGGGAGAGTCGTGTCAAAGCTGAACTTCAGGGTATCTTTTCTCTTAGTCTGATTCATGGTTCCATGGTATTCTACACGCGACTCACCGCGCAGACGTAAACAAACTCGCCACGGCGCGCTGCTCCGCCGGAGGTCTGCACAACGCCGCAGCAGCGACGAGATTACGTTAGACCACCACACCACCAACAAATTTTAATTCAAGGCTTCAGATTTATCATTAATGTGGCTTTGCCACAGAGTTACTGCGAACGGCTAAAGCAAGGGGAAACTACAGTCTTTACTTTTCTCGAGGACGTACAGCTAGACTGTATAAATATATTATGATGACATCCTCTTGGATAAAATATTCTGGCGGAAAAATAGTCCCCCATTCGGATCTCCGGGCAGGGACTACTCAGGAGGATGTGGTAATCACCCGCGGCGGAGTGACCAGGCGCATTGTGCCGCTATGCTACGATGCGCGAGGACATTCCCCTCTGCGGTTCGAATCCCCCGCGGGCATGGATGTTTGTGTCGGCTTTAGTATAAGGTAATTCATAAGTAGTTTGTAAGTTTAGGGACTTATGACCCCGCAATTAAGTTCCTTAAGCTTTACAAATATTTAAACATTTTTGTGGTTATCAGGAAAGACGACACTGACTTTCTATGATCGGAGCATGGAATGTTAGAGCCCTTACTCGGGTAGTAAGGTTAGAAAATTTAAAAAACGAAATGGATAGGTTGAAGTAAGTTACAGTGGTTATTAGTGAAGTTCGGTGCAAGGAGGAACAATTTTTCTTGTCAGATGAGTATACGATTCTAACTACAAAATCAGTTGGGGTATTACAGGAGTAGATCTGATAATGAATAAGAAAATAGGAATGCCTGTAAACCACTATGAGCACCGCAGTGATCGCATTATCGTAGTCAAGATAGATACGAAGCCAACACCGACCACAGCAATACAGGTTTATATGAAACTAGCTCCGCCGATGATGAGATCGAAAAAATTTATGAGGAGGTAAAGGAAATTATTAAGACAATTAATGGAGAGTAAAACTTTATAGTGATGGGAGACTTGATTTCGGTAGTAGGAAAAGGTAATGAAGGAAAAATAGTTGGGAATATGGACTGGGCAAAAGGAATGAAAGAGGAAGCCACCTGGTAGAATTTTGTACGGAACATAATTTAATCGTAACAAACACCTGGTTTAAGAATCACGAAAGAAAGTTGTATATGTGGAAAAGACCAGGAGACACAAGGAGGTACGAGATAGAGTTTATAATGGTAAGACATAGATTTCGCAACCAGGTATTCAACTGTAAGACATTGATCGTATTATTGGTCAAGAACTATAGGCTGAAACTGGTAAAACTGCAGAATGGCAGGAAAGTAAGAAGATTGGATCTGGATAAATAGCAAGAACCTGGAGGAATATAAACAGATGGGACATGGATAAATTGAAGTTCTTAAGAATTTCAGAGGTAGATTTAAGCAACAACTGACAGAAACAGGGGGAAACAAAACAGTAGAAAAGGAATGGGAAGTATTGAGAGATGCAATAATAAAGGCAGTTGACAAAATAGGTAGAAAGGCAAGACCTACAAACAATCCCTGGATATCAGAAGAAATACTAAATTTAATTGATTAAAGGAGAAAATATAAAAAATGCAGTAAATGAAACAGGCAAAATGGCGTACAAAGGACTAAGAAATGAGAATGACAGTAAGTGCAAAGTAGCTAGACAGGAGTAGCTAGAAGACAAATTCAAATCTGAAGAAGAATGTATAAATAGTGGAAAAAGTAGATACCGCCTACAGGAAAATAAAAGAAACATTTAGAGACAAGAAAAGATGATGAATGAATATCATTAACTCACATGGAAAACCAGTTCTCAGCAAAGACGGGAAAGCTGAAAGGTAGAAAGGGTATATAGGGGGACACTACACAGTAAATGACCTTAGAGACAATATTGTAGGAAGGTAAGAGGAAGTACATGAAGATGAAACATCATGATACCATACAGAAAGAAGAATCTGTCAGGGCAGTGAGAGACCTAAGTCGAAACTAGGCACCTGGTGGACGAAATTCCCTCAGAATTACTGAAGTCTTTGGGAGAGGCAGTCACGACAAAACTATTTCAACTGGTGCGTAAGATGTATGAGACAGGGTAGATAGCTTCAGACTTTAAGGAAAGTGTAATAAACCCCATACCAAACAAACCAGGCGCAGACAGGTGTGAAAATACAGAACCATCACTTTAGTAAGTCATGGTTGCAAAATTTTAACACGAAATAATTACAAAAGGATGTAAATCTGGTAGAACTGACCTTGGGGAAGATCAATTGGGATTCACGAGAAATGTAAGAACATGGGAGGCAATACTCACTTTTACCGCTTAACTTAATAGATCAAGGAAAGCAAACCTACATTTCGAACTTTTGTAGCTTTGGAGAAAGCTTTTGGCAATGTTGAATGGAATACACTTTTTCAGATTCCGAAATCAGTAGGAGTAAAATAGAGGAAATGGAAGGGAACGGAAGGTTATTTACAACTTGTACAAAAACCAGACAGCAGTTATCAGAGTTGAAATTAATGAAAGGGACGCAGTGGCTGGGAAGGGAGTAAGACAGGTTGTAGCTTTTCTCCAATGTTATTCAATATGTACATCGAGTAACCTATAAAGGAATGCAAGGAGATATTTGGAGAAGGAATGAAAGTTCAGGGAGAAGAAATAAATGCATTGCGTTTTGCCGATGACATTGTAATTCTGTCAGAGACAGCAAAGGACTTGCAGAAGCAGTTGAACGGAATGGACAGTGTGTTGAAAGGTGCGTATATGATTAACGTTGACAAGAACAAAACAAGTGTGACGGAATGCAGTTTACGAAAATAAGGCGGTGCTGAAAGAGTACGATTAGGTAACGAAACAATAAAGGTGGTAGATGAGTTTTGTTACGTGGGTAGTAAAATAACATATGATGCTCGCAGTACAGAGGATATAAAATGCAGAATAGCAATGGAAAGAAAAGTGATTTTGAAAAGGAGAAATTTGTTAACATCGTATATTAATTTAAGCGTGAGGAAGTCCTTTATTAAGACATTTGTGTGGGGTGTTGCCTTGTATGGGAGTGAAACATGGCCGATAAACAATGCGGACAGGAAAAAGATAGAGGCTTTTGAACTGTGGTGCTATAGAAGAATGCTGAAGATTAGGTGGGTGGATCGTGTACCTAATGAGGAGGTACTGAACAGAATTGGGGAGAAAAATTATTATTGGCATACCTTGTCTAAAAGAAGAGATCGATTTATAGGACATTTCTAAGATATCAATGAATCGTGAATTTAGCGTTGTAGGGAAGAGTGCGGGGTAAAAACCGCAGAGGCAGGTCAAGAGATGAATACAGTAAGGAGATTCAAATGGATGTAGGTTGACGTTCTCACGTAAAGATGAAAGGCATGCTCCCAATAGGGTAGTTTGGAGAGTTGCATCAAAGCAGTCTCCGGACTGAAGACTACAACAACAACAACAACAAGGTAATAATAATTATTTTAACAGTAAAGGGACATTTAAAATTAAAAAACGACTTTTTGGAGGTTTTCTTTATATCTTGTTAGTTTTTTGGTATTAGGGACCAATGGCCTCTCATGGCGCGTTACAGAGTAATTGAATTTCGTTCAACTTGCTAAATTGCATTTGCCAGCGTCTTCGGAATGGAGTGTAGTTAGTGAAGCGTTTGGAGCCTGCTGCATCAGTACTGGCTGATGTTAAAAGTTGCAGTCAGCAGTTGCATCGAAAGCAAAAAGCGGCGTCCTGCGTTAAATGTCTCGGCTATGGAACAGTACAATACCTACTTTTTTTTAAAATGTTGCTATGAAATATTAATCGATAATAATCAAAAAGTTCAAATATCAACACTTCATATGGTTCAAATATAATACATACTTCACACACCTGTGCTAGATTTCTTGGTGATCGGTGAAATAATGACTAAATTTATCAGACGTTTAGCTCTACCACATACCGCGCGGTAGCTTATGAGATGTAGCCTATATGTTTATTAGTAATAAAAGTTATCTCCATTAAGAATTTTCCCGAAAACGAACCGTCCCATTCACCTTCAAGGAGTATCAGACTTACTCATTGTATAGTACCCTCCACCATGTTTCTCAGGTTGGTTCACCAAAGGGGCAATATGTGTGAATACATCGTATAAATTATATTGGCGCAAATTTAATTCAAATCAGTCTAGCCGTATAATAGTAGCAAACATACACACAGACGTTCGTAATTAACTAAAAGCTGATAATACAAATTAAGAAAAATTATAAACAATGGTAACACTAAATTTTGGCATATCCATTGGGCAAGTTACATACAAATTTAACCGAAGAAACGCTAAGTTTAACATCAATCAATTCCAAAGTGTCTTTGGGCTAAAGGGTGTTTGAAACGATTCCACAAAAAATCGTTTCGTGTAAGAGAGCAGTGAATAGCTAAGTAAATCAATCACAGGAATAGATGTCATTGCCTATGCATGCATGTGTATATGCGAGATGCTACACGAAGACGCTGTTGGCAATTTGCGACTTCCAGCCTCGCGTACTACATACCCGTAGTCTTCGACATGTCAATTAGAAAAGTTCTGAGTTATTAATTTTTGTTTTAAATCGAACAGTATAAGGTTTATACTTGTCAGTATCGACGTTACTAACTGCTGATAAATAACAAAAAAAAAAAAAAAAAAAAAAAAAAAAAAAAAAAAAAAAAAAAAAAGGTCAAATGTTAGTTAAGCTTATGGGACAGTGTAATAGTTTACAACAACATCTTATTGCCATGAAAACCAAGCAGGGACGTGATTCAAACAGCAAAATAGCTGAACTCGTCATAGTCCTGTATCATATGGTTCGTGCTCTTGCTGGTAACATTTTAATTGGATATAAAATAAATTTACTTTCCCATGAGCGAAATTTTTCAGAAATTTGTTGATTTGTTCCACTACTTGTGGGGGAAAGCCAGATATCAGTTTTTTTCCATACTGTTGTGGTTGCTAAGAAATTTACGGGATAATTACCAGAGGAAATGTAGAACTTAAGCATTTTCTCTTAGGTCGATATCGTTTGCTAGGAAACTTCAACGGTTAGTGTATGCAATTAATTCGTAGCAAGTAGGACAACATACCAACAGCACTTTTTTGTAGTCTGCCATTTCTAAATAAACAACTCTGCCATCAAAACGTTCATACATCCTTCACGAAACTACGTCCGCTAGATTTTAATATTAACATAACTTGACAACTGAATGACAGTGCCGGGGCACGTTTAAGAATCGACATATTTTTTACCATTACCTAAACTTTTTGTGCTACTTTTAAGTATAGAATGAGAGTTTGCTTCCAGTGGTGGTGTGTTGATATTTATAGCACTCCGTGTTCTATCTGCACAGGAGAATGCTTATCGTTCGTACATTCTAAAGTTCCATTGGGTAACGACCGGCCGCTGTACTATCTACCACCTGAAGGCGTCATGGGATGGAATGCGGTGTGGATGGGGACGTGATCAATACCCCGCATTGCCAGCGATGTGTCGGTTTTCACAACTAGATTCTCTACTTCTCAATAATTTGGCCGTACTAGGGTTGAGTGCACCACGTTTGCAAACAGCGCTCGGCGTCCAGGACGGTTACCGATAAAAGCGCTAGCCAAGCCCGACAGCTCTTAACTTCGGCGCTCTATGGAAACCGGTTTATCCACCGCGGCACGGCCGTTGGCTTTCGTGCATTCATTACAATAAATTCAAGCCTTGAACCAGTCAATGAAAAGATACTAATTAAATGACACGGTTTAAGTAATTATTGTTAATTTGTGATTGAGCAGTGTGCACAAACTACTGCACGGTGCTATTGTACACCGGCATGTTTCGCTTTACTTCTGAACAGTTATTGTAAGTGGGGAGAGACTGTTCAGCGCCCTGCAGACAAAGGAGGAAAAAGTTCTTCCGTTTTCTTTTTATGTATCAGTGTTGTACACCGATCACGACCCCGCAATATATATATATATATATATATATATATATATATATATATATATATAGAGAGAGAGAGAGAGAGAGAGAGAGAGAGAGAGAGAGAGAGTGGGGGGTGTCCCAGCTATCTTGACCACCCAAAATATCTCTGGAACAATAACAGCTATTGGAAAACAACTTTCACCGGTATCAATGTACGGCTGGGGCCCATGAATGTACATATTTGGAAACATTCTAAAACAAAAGCAAATGTGTTTTTTTTAACACAAACGTATGTTTTTTTTAATGGACACCCTACATTTTTTCTTCAGCAATCCATAGCATGAGAAATCACATAAACAATGGCTTTGATTGCATCGCAATATTCCAATTACATCCCGAGATATTGCGACGCGAAGTTGACGCTTGAAATACGCGAAACGCGCGGTTAGCGCACGTCATGAGACTCAGGCGAGAACCCCACGCTGCTCAGGACGTGCGCTAGTGCCCGTTTCGCGTATTTCAAGCGTCAACTTCGCGTCGCAATATCTCGGGATGTAATTGGAATATCGAGATGCAATCAACGCCATTGTTTATGTGATTTCTCATGCTATGGATTGCTGAAGAAAAAATATAGGGTGTCCATTAAAAAAAACATACGTTTGTGTTAAAAAAACACATTTGCTTTCCTTTTAGAATGTTTCCAAATATGTACATTCATGGGCCCCAGCCGTATATTGATACCGGTGAAAGTCGTTTTCCAATAGCTGTTATTGTTCCATAGATATTTGGGTGGACAAGATAGCTGGGACACCCTGTATATATGCACTATCTTATTAATTCAGCAATTTGATATTTAGGATGGGATACTAAGGCATTACGTCATACCTTCTGAAAGAAAATCGAATTGAAAAGAAACTTAATAATCGTGATAGACATTAATACTATATTACCAAGCGTAAAGAACAAAAAGTGAAACTAACTTACGGTAACCAGGTTTTGTGGTATTTCAAGCTGGCCAGTGGGATATAGTGTGATACATCCACTGTACTAAGCAATTAAAAGAGACGCAGAAATTTGTAATTGGGATCAAAACTGCCTGCAACATTTCTCTCTAGTGGAGTAAAATAGTGGCGTCCTACGACGTCTTGAGGATTTGCAAAATTGGCGTCAATGAAACCATCCCCTCCTTTACGCCTTCAATCCCATGAGAGAAAAACTTTTGACAGCATAAACACTCACTAGACTAAATGAGCGCTTGCGCAGTTTCTGCTCTTGTGTACAGTACAGAACCATTAGGGAAATTTAAACGTGATCCGTAGCATGTTCATTATTTTTCACCTCTCCAAAATGGCATGCTGATATGAGGTGACCAGGAAGATGAATAAGGGGTGGAAGAACATGAAAACGTGCATAAAGACCAGAAAATGTTCCATCTACATCCATACTCTGTAGACAACCTCAAGGTATGATACGAAGGGTACTATGCGTACCATTGTCACTTACTCCTATTCCAGACACGTATGGTTCGCTGGAAAAATGATCGACTATATGCCTCCATATTTATTTAGTGTTCATTAACCCAATTATTTAACACCTAGTCATAATTTATGTACCAAACTTTATAGCATCTGTATCTCTATTATACAACTTTATTTCTGTAATGAATATAATGACTTGGCAATTACTTGCCAACATAAACCAAAATATAAAGTACTTTACGCATATGTGAGTGTACTTCATTGGTATCTCATTACATTTGGTTATCTAATGGAATATAAATTACTGTTATGTTATTATATCGATGTGTAATTACCAGATAATTATATTTATTTATATGTCATTACATTGTGTTATGACTGTCAACTCATATTTACTATAGAAATAAAGATGTATAATATTGATATAGTCACTATAAAAGTTGGTACATATCTAATTAGATAACAAATTATGATAAGGTGCTGAATAGGTAGTTCTATGACCACTAACTAACCGACTTGATTCCACATGAGATCTCATATATTCCACAGTCGCAGCCAGATTCTTCATATGCAGAGTGTAAAGACATTTATGTAAACATTGCCTGTAGATTTTCAAATACTTTCTCCATTTTCAACTCAAGTCAGTAGTCCTCCGTATAGTTGTTGTCATCGCCATCTTCCATAATTTTCGTTTTCTTAACTTCCCAGTCCTTTATTTTTAGTTTCCTTTTTCGTACATATAACACATAAACTATTCCAAGGGATCTTTGATGGGAAATCGCTTGCGCCCTTACGACGGATTCACTCTCATTTAGAACGTTTTTTGTGGGCACCAGTCGTAAATCGACGACATACATATTTTACGACACTAAGGAGACTGTGTTGTGTTATGGTATTCAGTCCGGAGACTGGTTTGATGCAGCTCTCCACCCTACTCTATCCTGAGCAAGCCTTTTCATCTCCTCATAAGAACGGCAACCCACATCTACTTGAATCTGCTTACTATAAGCGTCTCTTGGTCTCCCTCTGCGATTTGTACCCCACACACTTCCCTCCAATGCTAAATTTAAGATTCCTCGATGTCTAAGAATGTGTCCTACCAAGCGATCCCTTCTTTTAGTTAGGGTATGTCAAAAATTCCTTTTCTCACCAATTCTGTTCAGTACCTCTTCATTAGTTATGCGATCTACCCGCCTAATCTTCAGCATTCTTCTGTAGCACCACATTTCAAAAGCCACTATTCTCTTCTTCTCCGCACTGCTTATCGTCCATGTTTCACTCCCGTACAAGACAACACTCCACACAAATGCCTTCAGAAAAGACTTCCTTACATTTATATTAATATTCGATGTTAGCAAATTTCTCTTTTTCAAAAATGCTTTTCTTCCCATTGCCATTCTGCATTTTATATCCTCTGTACTGCGACCATCGCATGTTATTTTACTACCCTAGTATCAAAACTCATCTACCACCTTCATTGTTTCGTTACCTAATCTAATTCCTTCAGCATCGCCTGATTATCTAAGACCGCATTCCATTATTTTTGTTTTGCTCTTGTTAATGTTCATTTTATACGCTCTCTTCAACACACTGTCCATTCCATTCAACTGCTCTTCCAGGTCCTTTGCTGTCTCTGACATAATTACAATGACATCGGCAAAAGGCAATGTTTTTATTTCTTCCCCCTGAACTTTAATCCCTATTCCAAATATTTCCTTGCTTTCCTTCACCGCCTGCTCGATGTGCAAATTGAATAACATCGGAGAAAGGCACTGAGGAGACTATTGACATTGATTAAGAGAAAGGTAAATCACCCGCTATATGTTCATCCACACATTTGCAGGTATTTTTACTAGCCCAGTACACAAAGAGAATTACTAAACACAACACAGCACCTGCGCAGTCAGCAGGTTATCAACTCACCTCATTGATGTGATATACAACGCGTACAGTGGAGAGTGTTGACCCACTGAGACACTAATACACTTCTGATCAATAGTATCCGGACGGCCGGCCACGGTGGCCGAGGGGACTGAGGCGCTCCAGTCACGGTCTGCACGGCCACTACGGTCGGGGGTTCGAATCCCCCCTCGGACATGGATATTTGTGCCGTCCTAGTTCGTAAGTAGTTCATAAGTAGTTTGTAAGTTTAGGGACTGATGACCCCGTAGTTAAGTCCCATAAGCTATACAAATATTTGAACATTTTTAGTATCCGGACACTTGGCTGAAAATGACTTAGCACGGCCACTACGGTCGGGGGTTCGAATCCCCCCTCGGGCATGGATATTTGTGCCGTCCTTAGTCTTAGTTAGTTCATAGGTAGTTTGTAAGTTTAGGGACTGATGACCCCGTAGTTAAGTCCCACAGACTTCACAAATATTTGAACATTTTTTGAAAATGACTTACAAGTTCATGGCGCCCTACATAGTTAATGCTGGAATTCATTGTGGTATTGCCCCACCCTTAGCCTTCATGACAGCTTACATTTTCTCAGGCATACGTCCAATCAGGTTCTGTAAGGTTTCTTGGGGGATGGTAGGCAGTTCTTCACGAAGTGCTGAAATGAGGAGACGTATCTTTGTAGGACGATGATGTCTGGGACGAAGTCGGTGGTCCAAATAATTTCAAAGATGTTCTATAGGATTCAAGTCACGACTATGTACAGGCCAGTCCATTACAGGGATGTTATTGTTGTGTGACCACTACGCCAGAGGCTTTGCTCTATGAATAGGTGCCAGATGGTTTAGAAAGATGCAATCGGTATTACCGAATTACTCTTCAACAATGGGAAGCAAGAAGGTGCTTAAATCATCAGTGTAGGCTTGAGCTTTGATAGTGCCAAGCAAAAGAATTATTGGTGAAATTTCCCTCCACGAAAAACACGACCACAATATAACACCACCGCCCTTTAATTTTATTGTTTGCACTAACACGCTGGCAGATGATGTTCATGGGGCATTAACTAAACCCACACCGTGCCATAGGATCATCACATAGTGTACGGTGATTCGATTCGTGATTCCACACGTTTTCCTACTGTTCAATTGTCTAATGTTGACGCTCCTTACACCAAGCGAGGCATCGTTTGGCATTGACCTGCGTGAAGTGTGGCTTATGCACAGCCATTATATCCAATTTTTCTCACCTCACGCGTAACTGTCATTGTACTTGGGGTGTATAGTGATGCAGTTTGGAATTTCTGTGTGATGTTCTGGATAGATGCCTGCCTATTCCACTGTAGGACCTCTTCAACTGACGGTGGCCACTGTCAGTCAACAGACGAGGTCGGCCTGTACGATTTCGTCCTGTAGGTGCACCTTCATTTCACTATTAAATCCGATACAGTAGACCTAGAAATGTTAAAGAGTGTGGAAATCTCGCGTACATATTTCTGACATGTGTGATACCCAATAACCTGACCACGTTCGAAGTCCGTGAGTTCAGCGGAGCGCCCCATTCTGCTGACTCGTGATGTCTAATGATAACTGTGGTCCCTCATATAGAGTACCTGGCAGTAGGTGGTAACACAATGCACCAATATGAAAATCGAATGATTTTGTGGATGTTCGGATGCTTTTGATCACATATTGTATATCCTTGTCACACTGTATGTTCCAGTCTCCAACCTAGTATAGCTAAGGTCGAAACAAAAGTGCCTCATAGGCACGTGTCTGAGTAAACTGAACAATATGGGTACTGGTAACTTTTCAAATCTGGGCTCGCAGTTTGCTGAAGAGTCGATGTCTGTCCACAGAAATTTAACTACATGTCTCTGATGCAATACCAAATGACAAGTTTTGGATCCGCGGGGTCAGCACAACTACGGCTGTCCGTGTTTGGCATGTATGGTCCGAAGATGGAGTACTGCCCGGGACACTGATCCATGATGTAAAAATAATGATCGAATAGATAACTTTGATTCATGTAGTCCAGTTGCTCAGTCGAACAGGCTCTTTCTGCCTGCAATATGAAATATATACGGGATGATATTGACAATGAATGAATCTGGGTTTGCGTCGATGGTAGATCTGAGAAATTATATCCCTCTCAGATAGGAAGTGGGAACTCTGTGAGATACCCGCGGCGGAGTGGCCGAGCGCATTGAGGCGCTATGCTATGATGCGCGAGGCCGTTCCCCGTCGGGGATTCTAATCCTCCCTCGGGGATGGATGTTTGTGTTGTTTTTAGTATCAGGTAGTTTATAAGTAGTTTGTAAGTTAAGGGACTGATGACCCCGCAGTGAAGTCCATTGAACTTAACAAACATTTGAACATTTTTTTCTCTGTGAGATAGCTTAACTGGTTTTAAAAGAAGTTTTACGTCTACCTTGCCCACAGATAATGGCATTATCATATTAGAGCCTACAATATACCATTACAGACTGAATCATGTGTGGAAGATTACTTGCCTTGAACGCTAACAAGCAGTATTTGCTATGTGACCCGAATGATGTGTACAAAAGTATTATGTGTACACTATGTGCATTGACCATACAGCTATAATTATTTACCTTTAAATTTGTGAAAATTCTTAACACAAACTCAAACAAAGAAAATGTGAGTAAATATTATACTCAAATGACATTTTAAAACAAGTGATACAAGTGTTTCTCAGTCTGTCATTTTTCTCCAATCCCCGACCAGTAGGTCCGTACGCATAAACAACGTTATTCCACAAGTTTTAAGAAAAAGAGAAACCTCCATTGGAGATACAATTCACCATTAAACGTTTTACTTCTCCAAGAACTATACAAAAATGGAAAAATGAAATGGACAAATCGAAGTGAAGAAATCAAAAATATCATAACTATCTTAACGTATGATTATAAACTGGTATTTGCAAAAGAGGAAGCAATTGCAGAACGACTGACAAGGTTTACTATGTCTTTAAACATTTCGTATGGTGAAATCTGGCTACGACTGGCATAAACAAAATACTTGCAATTAAAATAAATTTCAGTAGAAAGTATCCACGTGACTGATTCCTAGCCGAAAATGAACAATTGTAGCATGTTTACTACATTAAAGGTCACAAAAAATCTATTTATAAAGCTGCATTCTGTCCGTGACCAACTAATAAAAGAATTGTTACGTTGTTTCTAAGTGTGGTGGATTGTACATTATGCCTCTTTTATGAGAACAAACATTTTCGTAGCTTTAAACCACTGAAATAACAAGGCTTAATGGGCGCTTGTTTGTAGAAGATGTAAATTTCGAGTTTTATACGGATATTCCGCAAGAGAGGAAATTTTACTGCTGTATCTATAAGTCATAGCGATGGCCTATCTTTATCCTACTCAAAAATGTTGGCACATCACAAATCACAAATTGACACCTTTGAAAAGTGGTTAAGTTTCCTGTTTCTCATTCGTCCAAACTCAATCTTACATGGGTCTGATCAGAAAAATTGTAGTTTGAAAACAATTTGCTGTAATTAAAAAACAACGGAGTGTGATACTTATAAATTAAATAGTATCCTACTTATATGTCTTCTATGGCATCATATCCTGTTGCTAATTACAATTACGACACTCTAAACGACAGATATATCTGTCAAAGTCTACGAGAGAGCTCTTAAAATGCCTTTTTCGTTTTTATAAATGAGGGATATATGCTGTAGAGGTTAGTACATTTTGTCTAGATTATAAAGTAGTAGTATTATCCAATTTGGCCATTTGTTTCGATTGTTGTCACTGGTGGTATCTGTTGTGGGATATATATTGCTGTCGATACGTATAAAATGTTAGTTTCTGCGAGAGAATTAACGCTCCAGTGTAAGGCACGGCCTGTAGTGTTCAGCTCATTCATCAGTGTTATCGCACCATGCGGTGAGTCACAGCTGGGCGCGCATAGCTGGCTTGCAAGCACATAGCTACCCAGTTTACAACTGTGAAGCCATTCTATTTAATTAATGTTTGAAGTTTGTAGAAATACGTAAGCGCTACTGCAAGAATGTGATCATACTGGCGAGTTTTACTTTTGTGGACTTACCAACAGTGTATGTTTTTGCTTTCTGTGTAAGACTGTAGTTTCAGTGGAATATTCTACAATGTCTGAATCAGGTGAGGGATTCCCGTGATGTTCTCCGCCCCTCCACTTCGTTAGAAGCTGCATCAGTGCCTATCAATATTCACGTACCACTGGTGTGCAATATTTTCCCTTGGGGGTGGGGGTGGGTGTTTCTGATAAGAAATACCTTAAATAACACCAACGCCGGTACTGATACGAATAAAGACAGTATTTCAAACATATTTTGGAATGGATGCCACCCCTTCCAGGCAATCGAGATTTCTTCCATATATCTGTACTTCCCGTCGTATTCTCAAATAAACTGATAATTAATTTTGCTTGTCCTCTAGAAGACATTAGGTTCAGTGAAATATTATGTCTAGGTAGTAGGTCGTATAAAAGTCGAACGGGATCGATTGAGTGTCACCATCCAGTGATTGCTCTACACACACAAGAACGAAGTTGTACTGACAGTTGATCTTACCGATAACTTCCACTGAAATAGAAAGTAAATGTGTAAGTAATGTCTCGTTAATACTGCAGTATGCAGGCACCACCATATGTACTTGCTTGCATTTTACTGCCCTGTGTGTTTGCTACTGGTCTGCATGCCCGCACAATCAAATTGTGGCCTGATAAGGTAGCACATTCTCGTCGCAACCTCATTGTTCCAAGTCTGGGCATTTTGTATCAAATGTTCAAATGTTTGTAAAGTCTATGGGACTTAACTACGGGGTCATCAGTCCCTAAACTTACAAATGACTTATGAACTAACTAAGACTAAGGACGGCACAAATATCCATGCCCGAGGAGGGATTCGAACCCCCAACCGTAGTGGCCGTGCAGATCATGACTGTAGCGCCTCAGTGTCCTCGGCCACCGCGGCCGGCCATTTTGTATCATCTGAAAAACATGTAATTAACGTATTCAAGCCAGATGTGATTAATCCCCGTATGAGGTTGAAAGTGTTCAAATGTTTTTAAATCTATGAGAGTTAACTATTGTGGTTATCGGGCCCTAGGCTTACAAACAATTTAGACGGTCTTAAACTAACCTAAGCTCAACACACACACACACACACACACACACACACACACACACATACTCGAGGTAGGACTCGAACCCCCGACGGGGAGCAACTACGCGGTCCACAGCAAGGCGCCTTAGGGCGCTCGGCCATTCTACCGCGGCTCTGTGGTTCAGTCACCACTTTTATTTTTTAAAATACTGATTGTGGGGTAAATTGTTTACCGAAACCTTCTTACTTTTCTGTTGGTAAAAGTCACTCATCTAGATTGATGAGATGGCAATGTATCAACAGCAAAGAAACGTTAACGGAGAGTGTATGTTTTGCAGTCACTGATTATGAATGAAATTGATGCTTAGACGGTAATGTCAATAAAATTGTTTGGTAGAATTATTGTCACAGAGGCCTTCAAATGCGAACCAACAGGTTAATAATGTTCAAATGTTTATAAATCTTTGGGACTTAACTATGGAGGTTATCAGTCCCTAGGTTTACAAACTACTTAAACTAATTTAAAGAAAACACAAAATCCTACGTCCGACGGAGGAATCGAACCTCCGACAGGGAGCACCGCATGCTCTGCAGCATCAACAGGTAAATAACTAACGAATTGTAGTGGTCGTGGTGTTAACGGGTTTTCAGCAACTGTGTGCTCTGCCTGTTTTCCACGCTCTGTAGCATTGCCTGGTATGCTCTTATCGTCGTCTCACTCATATCCTATGTACTTAACAGCTACAGTGCGGTCTGTGGTTTCTGAAAGTTTTGTAGGCAACTACGCACGAGACGGCTTCGCTGGTATGCATGCACGATATTATATCAACATACTCTGTTTCTAACTTTTCGAAAAATGATGGCTTTGGTGGAGGTATATTAGTATTATGAATTTTGTCAAGTGACTGTTTACGAAGACCAACGTGTATTAAGCGGTCAGTTACTGTGACAGCTTTTGGTGGTGAGTGTGTGGTGCTCAAATGTTCAAATGTTTGTAATTCTATCGGACCAAACAGCGTGGTCATCAGTTCGTAGCTTACAAACTACTTAAACCTAGGTAAACTAACCTATGGACAAACACACACATCCATGCCCCAGGGAGGACTCGAACCTCCACGGTGAGCAACCGCGCGCTCCGCAGCGAGTCGCTTTAGACCGCTCGGCTACTCCACCGCGGCTGTGTGGTGCTGCGGTTGCTGTAGTTAACGATAGAGGACGTCCTGTCTACCGCTTTCATGGAATTTTCAAACATTATAATTGTTTAGTAAAGATTTCCACCCGAATTTCATAGAACCTGGCAGATGCTTTGGGTGTCTTAACAAACACAAAATGTTTTTAAATCTATGAGAGTTAACTATTGTGGTTATCGGGCCCTAGGCGTACAAACAATTTAGACGGTCTTAAACTAACCTAAGGTCAACACACACACACACACACACACACACACACACACACACACACACACACACACACACTGGACAATATAAACTTCTTGTTCGAGCGTTTTAACATTGCTCTTTGTCGAGCACGTTCCGTCTTCGGTTGAGAAACATCAGGGAGGCTCAAAATATACATTTGATGAATCATGGACAGACAACAATGTAACATGCGACAAATGTTGCGTAAACTCTGAGAAGTGTTTGGTGTCATGACGTGGGAAAATGTCTCCAAAGGAGTTATAGTGGCAACTGTTGCCTTGAAATATATATATATATATATATATAATGTTTGAAATTTCCATGAAAGCGGTAGACAGGAAGTCCTCTATCATTAACTACAGCAACCGCAGCGAGGCGCCGTAGACCGCACGGCTACTCCACCGCGGTCTATCTAAGAAAAAAAAGGTTTCTGAGGACGAGAATTTTATTGAGATTCCATGTTAATTCAAGTGTTAACAAGTCGTTTCGAAAGCATTTGTCTAGAGAGTAGCATTATATCTGAGTGAAACGTCGACAATAAGGAGTTCAGACAAAAATGTGATAGAATATTTTGAAATGTGGTGCTACATACCAATGGTGAAGATTAGATGGGTAGCTCACGTAACGAATGTAACGGTGCTTACAATTCCAATTCTAACAGAATTGGAGATAAAATGCCTAAGAGAAGGTGCTGGTTTGTATGACACATTCTGAGACTTCAATGAATCGTCAGTTAGCATTAGAAGGAAGTGCGTGGGATAAAAATCGTAGAGAGAGATCAAGAGACGAAAACAGTAAGCTAGTTCAAAATAATGTAGGTTTCCATTCTTATTCGGAGATGAAGAGGCTTGCACAGGACAGAGTAGCGTGGAGAGCTGCATCAAACAAGTCTGCGGACTGAAGACAACTACAACAGCGTCAAAAAAATGCAAAGTAATTGGCATTTGTTACACATATTATGAAATATAATGCACTGATAGATTTTATATTTGACAGTTGAAACTCCATTCCAGAGTAACATTCTGCTTGTCAGGTGACGTAAATTAAACAAGACCCTGGATTTCGAATGAAATGGTACCCGACCTACTCATTCAGCAGTGATTGGAGGGTAATGGAATCCCTAAATGCTAAAAGAGTTTGTCAGGAAGTATCAACAATGGAATGAAGCATATTCACAAGTTGTTTAAAAGTAAGGACATCTTTTAATTATGTCCACCACATTGCTTCTTTTCCCTCCTGCTTCTCATTCTATGTCACTGTATATAACTCCAACTCCCATTTCTTTTACCCGTTCACCTGGATGCCCCAGGGCTCTGTCCTCTAGCCCCTCCTTTACCACTTTTGTTTCGCACATATGCCCCAACACCAGTCCCCTGTCCACCTTCATTAGGATGCTTATGACACCACCTTTTTAGCCCTTAGCCCCTTCCTGACCAAACTGCAATACCTCCTCTAACCTCTCCTCCCCAAATTCTCCAATTTGTGTAACCATTAGATCCCCTCCATCAATCCCAACAAATGCCAGTCAATCATCATAGTTTGTACCTCCCGCTCCCTCTGCCTTCAAGATTTCTACCTCCCTCTCCATTATTGTACCATGCATCTTTCCACCACACCTCAAGTACCTAAACCTCACCGTTCATTACTCTCTTTTGTACCAGGATGTTCGAGCGAAGGAGTAGGTATGGAGTTTAAATGAAAAAAGGTGAAGTTATGGTAACATCAGAATGGGTTTTGTTTGGAAATGGTTGTTACATGGCACTAAAGGGGATCCTGAGGAAGGTCGACACCTGTCCCTAGAGGTACATCATAGAATCAGAAGAAACGTTATGATATGATCGGAACTCAAGGGAGCAGGTGTAGTCAGGTCAGAGGCCGGAGTGAAAGAGAGCGTTGTTCAGGTCTGAGCACAGTGTACCCCACGTGACCACCAGTCAGGCTTGTAATTAGTGGCTGGGTTCCGCCAGTTCTCCGAGGGTGGCGTGTTCTCATTAGCAGAACCAACCCACAAAGGAGTGCCGACCAAACAGGCACATGTCGGGAACGTGGGTGCAGAAAGTTCCAGCAGCAGGCATGCGATACGGCTAGACCACCCAGGTTAAGCGAAATATGTAGAAAATTTAAAAATTCTATTTCGAATTCTAATGTACCCCAGGGGCAGGCATCGCCCTCGTACACTATTATGGAATCCTCGTCTGCAAACAGTTGGCAGAAAGCCCTCGACCATCTCAACTTGTTCTTGTTTCTCTCTGGTTGGACATGAGGCCTCCAACCCTCCACCATCCTGTACACATATCATTCCATCATGCTTCCCATCTTTTGTTCGTTCAACCCCATCTGTGTCACTGCCTCCCCCACGTACTGCAAGTCCCTTCAAAACCTCAAGTGCCACACCCTCCACCTCACTTACCATATCTGCTTCCCTTTCCAAATTCATATACAATCCAACCTACTGATATTCCTGAAGCACATGTTCATCCTGTATGTCATCTGCTAACTAGACTTCTATAACAAACTGGTTCCCCAATCCTCATGGACCCAGGGACTCTGCCTCACCTACACCACTGCATCGCTCCCTACCTTGAACTCCATGCACTCCACATCCTCTCCCAGGGTAACTTCCACCGCCTCCACATCAAATGACTTCTTCATCTTCCTCCATCTGTCGGTCATGACAGCTCGATTCCTCTCCCCTCTGTTCCTCATATATATATATAGCGACCCCTCTCTCCCCCTCTCTCTTCCCTCTCCTTGCCTCATTCTCTCGCCCCCCTCCTGGAGTCCTTGCACTCCCACCCCATCTACTCCCTCTCCCTACGCCTTTCCTTCTGCACCTCTTAACCCCCTATCGCTGCAAGGTTGTCTCTAGTGCCGTGATTTTAACAGTGGATGGATTATGAAGTGCTTCATGTGCGCAATGTCGGTTTACCATGTTGCAATTGCTCCAGCCAGCAGAACAAGTGTTGCCACTGTGTTTTAAGTAATGTCTCCATCTGTCTTCATGCTCTCTGTCAGTGCCAGTCTTCATGTTCTTTTAGCCACCATAGCAATTTTAAAACAGACTACATAGTTTTTTTACCTAGTATGTACAATGTTCTTTTATTCTCTGCATTCGTAACCCTATCCATTTTTAAATTCCTGTTGAGCTACTTGCCCATTTCATAATTGTAATTTTAAAACCACTCGGCTGAAGAGTGAGTAGATTTCCATTGCCCACAAGGGTTTAAAAAATCAAGAAATGGAAAAAAAAATTATCTGGCCAGCGTCAGTGCCTGTAACTTGGGGTGCTACGTACATGTGTTCCAGCCATTAACGAATTTTTTTGTGGTCAGTAATTCAAACATAGATGCTTTTGACTTCTAAAGCCCTCAGTGAAGGTGCTCAATCCTGTGGGACAGGAGATGGGGACAACGTGAAGGTAACTGTGTACTATAATTGTCATTTTTGTTAGATATTAGTTATACCTTGGTTCTGGGAAGTTCTGATGTCTTATATAATTCTGCAATACAATACCGCTGACATTTCTAACAACATTTCTCCCCTGCTCTGCAAGTCATGACCAAGCCCTTACGTCAGCTGTAATATGACATCGGTGTCCTTGACATGTTCCAGAACGTTGGAATGTTATACTGCTGACATATGTTGACAGTGGCAGCGAGAGGGAGATGCTGTGTATGAAAAATTCATTGCAATGAGAGCTTGGGTAAAGAGATTTACCATGTTCTGTATTAAAAGAGTGTATCTAAGTTTCCATGCCAAGATTTATGGAAAGGACTGAAAGGGAGTATTTTAAGGAAGAGTATATTTTTCATGTTTTCATTATTTTTCTGTGGGGCTCTTTCCCTAATACAAACCGTTAGATATACTAAAGCTAATTCGGTTACGGTCTGTTAATATTCATACTTTCATTAGTCTATACCTTTATCCAAGTTTCAAGAGCTATCTAATACGTTTAACGTATTTTCATAATCCTTTGCAGTCTCTGAAGGAATCACCAACATTTATATTTATATTTCTGTTCCAGATTTCTCGTCGGTTGTCTTCACTGCTTGCTCAATGTATATTGAGGATAATTTCCAACTCAGTCCCACTCCCTTCTTATAAGCTATTTCCATCTCATTTGATTCAATGCAGTAAATTATATTACAGATAAAGAGGTACCATTAGCTATATTATTATAAATTCATTAGTTACGTTACCATTCTCAAAAGTACACGTCACGTTCCTATGAAAGCTACATGGTTGTGTTTAGCAGGGTGCCATATATATTCCACCATTATCATGGTTTTCTCGACGGAGCTATTTAAATATGTGTGGTACAGTCATCTAACAACAACTTTTAGATGACCAGAAGGAAGGAAGGAAGCTTGGAGTTTAACGTCCTGTCGACAGCGTGGTCATTAGAGACGGAGCTTTACGCTCGGAATGTTTGAGTAAGGTTGTTATGGTCTTCAGTCCGGAGACTGGTTTGATGCAGCTCTCCACCCTACTCTATCCTGAGCAAGCCTTTTCATCTCCTCATAAGAACGGCAACCCACATCCACTTGAATCTGCTTCCTATACGCGTCTCTTGGCCTCCCTCTGCGATTTTTACCCCACACACTTCCCTCCAATGCTAAATTTACGATTCCTCGATGTCTAAGAATGTGTCCTATCAAGCGATCCCTTCTTTTAGTTAGGGTATGCCAAAAATTCCTTTTCTCGCCAATTCTATTCAGTACCTCTTCATTAGTTATGTGATCTACCCACATAATCTTTAGCATTCTTCTGTAACACCACATTTCAAAAGCCTCTATTCTCTTCCTGTCCGCACTGCTTATCGTCCATGTTTCACTCCCGTACAAGGCAACACTCCACACAAATGCCTTCAGAAAAGACTTCCTTACCCTTAAATTAATATTCGATGTTAGCAAATTTCTCTTTTTCAAAAATACTTTTCTTCCCATTGCCATTCTGAATTTTATATCCTCTGTACTGCGATTATCGCATGTTATTTTACTACCCAAGTAACAAAACTCATCTACCACCTTCATTGTTTCGTTACCTAATCTAATTCCTTCAGCATCGCCTGATTTTCTAAGACCGCATTCCATTATTTTTGTTTTGCTCTTGTTAATGTTCATTTTGTACGCTCTCTTCAACACACTGTCCATTCCATTCAACTGCTCTTCCAGGTCGTTCGCTGTCTCTGACAGAATTACAATGTCATCAGCAAAACGCAATGTTTCTATTTCTTCCCCCTGAACTTTAATCCCTATTCCAAAATTTTCCTTGCTTTCCTTCACCGCCTGCTCAATGTACAAATTGAATAACATCGGAGAAAGGCTGCAACCCTGTCTTACTCCCTTCCCAACAGATGCTTTCCTTTCATGCCCTTCGAGTCTAATAACTGCGGTCTGGCTTTTGCACAATTTATAGGTAACTCTCCTTTCCCTGCATTTTACCCCTGCTGACTTCAGAATTTGAAAGAGTGTAGTCCAGTCAACATTGTCAAACGCTTTCTCCAAATCTACAAAGGCTAAAAATGTAGGTTTGTCTTTCCTTAATCTATCTTCTAAGATAAGACGTAAAGTGAGTATTGCCTCCCGGGTTCCTACGTTCCTCCTGAATCCAAACTGATCTTCCCCTAGGTCAGCTTCTACCAGCTTTTCCATTCTCCTGTAGATAATTCGTGTTAACATTTTGCAACCATGTTCTGTAATTTTCACACCTGTCTGCACCTGATTTCTTTGGAATGGGGATTATTACATTTTTCTTAAAGTCTGAGGGTATTTCGCCTGTCTCATACATCCTACACACCAGTTCAAATAGTTTTGTCATGGCTGGCTCTCCCAGAGACTTTAGTAGCTCTGAGGATATGTCATCTACTCCTGGGGCCTTGTTCTGACCTAGGTCTTTCAGGGCTCTGTCAAATTCATCTCTCAGTATAGTATCTCCTATTTCATCTTGATCTACTTCCTCTTCCCTTCCTACAACATCGTCTCTAAGTTCATTTCCTTTGTAGAGCTGCTCTATGTACTCTTTCCACCTTTCAGCTTTCCCTTCTTTGCTGAGAACTGGTTTCCCATCTGAGTTCTTGATATTCGTAGAATTGCTTTTCTTGTCCCCAAATGTCTCTTTGATTTTCCTGTAGGCGGTATTTACTTTTACCCTTCTTATACATTCTTCTACAGATTTGCATTTGGCTTCTAGCCACTCCTGCTTAGCCATTTTGCACTTCCTATCAATCTCATTTCTTAGTCGTCTGTACTCCATTTTGCCTGTTTCATTTACTGCATTTTTATATTTTCTCCTTTCATCAATTAAATTTAGTATTTCCTGTGTTATCCAAGGATTTTTTGTAGGTCTTGCCTTTCTACCTATTTTGTCCTCTGCTGCCTTCACTATTTCATCTCTCAAAGCTACCCATTCCTCTTCTACTGTTTTATTTCCCCAGTTTGTCAATTGTTGCCTAAATCTCCCTCTGAAATTCTCCAGAACTTCACTTTCCTTCAATTTATCTAAGTCCCATCTCCTTATTTTCCTACCTTTCTGCAGTTTTTTCAGTTTCAGCCTACAGTTCATGACTAACAAGTTATGGTCAGAGTCTATATCTGCCCCTGGGTATGTCTTGCAGTTTATAACCTGGTTCCGGAATCTATGTTTTACCATTATAAAATCTATCTGATACCTTCCGGTGTCTCCTAGTCTCTTCCAAGTATACAACCTTCTTTTGTGATTCTTAAACCACGTGTTTGTTATGATTAAATTATTTTCCGTGCAAAATTCTACCAGACGACTTCCTCTTTCATTCCTTCTGCCCAGTCCATATTCACCTATTTTTCCTTCTCTTCCTTTTCCTACTACCGAATTCCAGTCTCCCATCACAATTAAGTTTTCCTCTCCCTTAACTGTCTGAATAATTTCCTTTAGCTCCTCATATATTTCTTCGATCTCCTCATCATCGGCAGAGCTAGTTGGCATATAAACCTGTACTACTGTTGTCGGTGTTGGATTCGTATCTATCTTGGCAATGATAATGCGATCACTGTGCTGCTCATAGTAGTTTACTCGCATTCCTATTTTCTTATTCATTATTAGTCCTACTCCTGTGATACCCACAACTGATTTTGTATTTATAATCCTGTACTCACCTGACCAGAAATCCTGTTCATCCTGCCACCGAACTTCACTAATCCCCACTATATCTAACTTCAACCTATCCATTTCCCTTTTTAAATTTTCTAATTTTCCTACCCGATTAAGGGATCTAACAATCCACGCTCCGATCCGTAGAATGCCAGTGTTGTCTTTCCTGATGATAACATCCTCCTGAGTAGTCCCCGCCCGGAGATCCGAATGGGGGACTATTTTAACTCCGTAATATTTTACACAAGAGGATGCCATCATCACATTTTCATACAGTAGAGCTGCATGTCCTCGGGAAAAGTAACGGCTGTAGTTTCCCCTTGCTTTCAGCCGTTCGCAGTAGCTGTGTGGCAAAGCCACATTAGCTGATGTTACAAGGCCAGCTCAGTCAATCATCCAGACTGTTGCCCCTGTAACTACTGAAAAGGCTGCTGCCCCTCTTCAGGAACCACACGTTTGTCTGGCCTCTCCACAGATACCCCTCCGTTGAGGTCGCACCTACGGTACGGCTATCTGCATCGTTGAGGCACGCAAGCCACCCCACCTCGGCAATGTCTGTGGTTCATGGGGGTGGGTGGAAATCGTCCGTGCTCTTTGAAAGGAACCACCCCGGCATTTGCCTGGAGTGATTTAGGGAAATCACGGAAAACCTAAATCTGTATGGCCGGAGGTGGATTTGAACCACGATCCTTCCGAATGCGAGTCCAGTGTGTTACCACTGCGCCACCTCGCTCGGTCAGTGACACAAATGTAGACTTGTAACCGGAACAGTAAGTAATACATTTATTAAAAATAGGACCCCTGGTATTCCATTTCCTGTACGTTTATAACCAGCAGGAGCGCAATGTTCTCTTCAATGGTGGTTCGCCTAGATAACAATTACTTCAGTATGGTTGCAGTACTAGATGGTCTTCTTACTGTCTGTTTGTAAATATATGGAACTTAACTACTCTGGTCATCAGTCCGTAGGCTTAGAAACTACTTATGTTAAGGACAACAAATACACCAATGCCCGAGGGAGGACTCGAACCTCCGACGGCGAGCAGCGGTGCGTTCCGCAGCTAGGTGCCTTGGAACGCTCGGCCACTCCACCGTGGCGGTCTTATTACTCTCCATTTATTTTATACATAAAGTACTTTTCAGTTAAGATTGCCACATTTTCCCTAAGCTCTACAAATATGGGTGTACCGTTCTTTTAAAATAAGTTCTGGATTCCGCATTTGATCATAAGTGGCTATAACTGAGTGGAATCCAAAGTAAACGTCCCACAGTTTTGCTTCTACGATAACTTTAAGGAATGAGCAACAACAGGAAAAGTAACAGTAAAAAGTAAAATGTATCAATAACGAGTCATAAACTCTAGTATTACAGAACGAGAGGGAAAGAGCCGACTGAGAAGGTGCGGCAGAGACTTCTAGCTGAATGGCCCACGTAACTCACTTCCGCGAGTGTGACTGAGCGGACGGATGGCCTTCCACCTCGCAGGAAATTCGTCTCAATTCCCACAGACCAGACGTTCACATTCAGCCCAGTCGCAGAGTTTTTTTCCTTCGTTTAAAGAACCGGCCAACACTCTCATGAAGTGATTACGGAAATCTACAGCGTACCGTGCGGATTTAAACTGTACTTCCCTTGAATGTAAGTCCACTCAAAACACATCTGTCCCCACTGGAAATATTGTTTTCAGATTTTACACCACAAGAGCATGTTGTTTAGTCACAAGAGTCTTTAGACGAATCAGCAGTGTCACTCTATGTCAACAGGCTGTTTCCCTCATGTATTGCAAATGCTGTCAGTAACGTAGTTAAAGTACATTATAATTGATTTTGATTCCCTAAAAACTATTTACTTTAGACTAGTGTTAATTAGGTCGTAGTTAGCCATTACAATGCCACTATAGCAACTAACCTTTCATCAGATATTAAGATTAAAAGAATAGTATGCCCATTCTATTCTCGACTGTTTGATTGTCTCTTACTTTGGTGTTATTACTGGAAGACAAACGGAACATAGACACCTGTATTAGTGGATTACAACACCACAAAATGTGTAGTTAGAAAGGTACTATTATCAAATTCGTGCACTTGCAACTCTACAGCTTTTCCCGAAATCAGTTGCCACATTTCCGGTACAGGTGGTCAGTCTTTTTGGTCTAGTTTTATTGACAATGAGCATGATTTAATTCTAGGAGTAAATATTTCACATTTTCCTATCTTAAACTCCCTCCGAAATTCAACCACCTCACTTCCTTTTCTTTCACTGGACAGCTCAGTTTCTCTCCCTTGTCAAATGAGTTATGCCATAGCAATTTTTGCAGCTTTCTTCCCCAGATATATGCAGCATGTTTGAAAAAAAGGTAATTCATTCTGAATTTATTCTTGGATTAAACTCATTTTACCTGCTCACCTGAAGGGATTGTTATCTCTGTGCTTTTTAATTTCATTTTGTAGATAATAAGTCCACTCCCCCATTAACCAATAACAAGAAGGCGTTGGCTTGGTACCTCAGATACAGATAATCATGCCGCAGATGCAACCACAGTGGAAGGGTTTCTGTGGCGAGGTTAGACAAACGTGAATTCCTTAAGAGAGCAGCGGACGTCTCAGTAGTTGCAACGGCAACAATCTGGATGAGTGACTTTACTAACCTAATATCAACACACATGGCATTGCCAAGTGCTTACTGCGAATAGCCACAACCAAAAGGAGACTATCAACGATACCTTTAATGATGACATACAACATTACTGTATCAATACGTGTTGTTACCGTCCTCTTGGGTAAAATATTTCGGAATATTTCAGGGATACACTCCTGGCCATTAAAATTGCTACACCATGAAGATGACGTGCTACAGACGCGAAATTTAACCGACAGGAAGAAGATGCTGTGATATACAAATGATTAGGTTTTCAGAGCATTCACACAAGGTTGGCACCGGTGGCGTCACCTACAAGGTGCTGACATGAGGAAAGTTTCCAACCGATTTCTCATACACAAACAGCAGTTGACCGGCGTTGCCCCGTGAAACGTTTTTGTGATGCCTCGTGGAAGGAGGAGAAATGCGTACCATCATGTTTCCGACTTTGATAAAGGTCGGATTGTAGCCTATCGCGATTGCGGTTTATCGTATCGCGACATTGCTGCTCGCGTTGGTCGCGATCCAATGACTGTTAGCAGAATATGGAATCGGTGGATTCAGGAGGGCAATACGGAACGCCGTGGTGGATCCCAACGGCCTCCTATCACTAGTAGTCGAGATGACAGGCATCTTGTCCGCATGGCAGTAACGGATCGTGCAGCCACATCTCGATCCCTGAGTCAACAGATGGGGACGTTTGTAAGACAACAACCATGTGCACGAACAGTTCGACGACGTTTGCAGCAGCGTGGACTATCAGCTGGGATACCATTGCTGCGGTTAGCCTTGACGCTGCATCACAGACAGGAGCGCCTGCGATGGTGTACGCAACGACGAACCTGGGTACACGAATGGCAAAACGTAATTTTTTTGGATGAATCCAGGTTCTGTTTACAGCATCATGATGGTCGCATCCGTGTTTGGCAAAATCGCGGTGAACGCACATTGGAAGCGTATATTGGTCATCGCCATACTGTCGTATGACCCGGCGTGATGGTATGGGGTTCCTTTGGTTACGCGAGTCCGTCACCTCTTGCTCGCATCGATGGCACTTTCAACAATGGCCGTTACATTTCAGATGTGTTACGACCCGTGGATCTACCTTTCATTCGATCCCTGCGAAAGCATACATTTCAGCAGGATAATGCACGACCACATGTTGCAGGTCCTGCACGGGCCCTTCTGGATACGGAAAATTTTAGACTGCTGCCCTGGCCAGTACATTCTCCAGATCTCTCACCAATTGAAAACGTCTGTTCAATGGTGGCGGAGCAACTGGCTCGTCACAATACGCCAGTCACTACTCTTGATAAACTGTGGTATCGTGTTGAAGCTGCATGGGCATCTGTACCTGTACACGCCATCCAAGCTCTATTTGACTCAATGCCCGGCCAGATGTGGTTGCTCTGGGTACTGATTTCTCATAATCTGTGTACACGAACTGCGTGAAAATATAATCACATTTCAGTCCTAGTATAATATATTTGTCCAATGAATATCCCATTTATCGTCTGCATTTCTTCTTGGTGTAGCAATTTTAATGGCCAGTAGTGTACTTTAGTCCCCAATTTGGATACCTGGATGGGGCCTAATCAGGAGAATGTCGTCATAAGGAAAAAGCAAAAGTGGTTTTTCATGAATCTGAGCATTTATCTTTAGATCCCTTCATTAGATAGTTGGTAAAAGAATTTGAAAAGAGAAATGGATAAGACCGTGTTAGATACAGTGGATTTCACTGAAGTTCGATGGCACGATCTGCAGGACTTCTCTTCATGTAATTACAGGGTAATAAATGTGCTATTACTTGGCGGTACTTCAGGAGTAATTCTAACAACGAATAAGAAAATATAAATGCGTGCAAGCATCTTGAACGGATTATCGTAACCAGTATCGACATAAATTCAACATTCACAATAGTATTAGGCTCTATAAGTTAATATTCAACTGGATTGGCCCATGATGAGGGGATATATATATATATATATATATATATATATATATATATATATATATATATATATATATATATCTCGGACAGGTCGAAAGGAACAGACACGAAATAAATATTGATGCTCCTCTCTTCATATTCTTACGGGGCAGGCGTAATGCTGCGAGCAATGATTGAAAATTGTCAGGGCACTACGCTAGTAGTTTTTCGATAATACACAGATTTGAGACCTGGGGGATGCGTGCTAGGGGGAGGAACGAAGGTTAGGGCTTAACCTCCCGTCCACAGCTTGGTCATTAGAGACGGAGCTAACGCTCGGAGTTTTGGGTAAGCATGGGAAGGAAATCTACCGTGCCCTTTGAAAAGAACCATCCTGGTATTTACCTGGAGTCATTCAGGGAAATAAGGGAAAACCTAAATCTGGGTGGCCGGAGGTGGATTTGAACCATGATCCTCCCGAATGCCAGTACAGTGTGTTACCACTGCGTCACCTCGCTCGGTGCGTGCTAGGGTAGGTCGAGAAGTCCTGGTGATTCATATGTTCCAGTGGGGTGTGCGTAGGTAGCTCCATAGTTAACAGTTACCGCTGGCACAAAGCGGAAAAATGATTCGAATTCCAGCCAGGCACAAAAGAGACGCGACAGCACGTGCGTAATTGCTATCAGTGTGTGCAGTTAGACATGATGCGAAGTGTGTTAACTGTCGAGTGCTTCTAAGTACAGCGTCATTATTTTTTCTTCCCATTTTTGTGGTGTCCATTTGATGGCGACTCGCCTCACACCCTATCTCTTTTCGTATTTTCGTTTATGTTGTGGCATCCATGTTTTTTCCACTTAACCCTTTGTTGCCTTACGGTACTTAGAAATACCAGTACGTTTTGACTCTCATTATTTTTTCATAGTTCAATTTCGTGATATGAGAGCCTGTCGGGACATAGCAGTAACTCTGCTCTTTGGTTTCAGAGATGTCATTACGCGATAAATAGACCCCTCTGGTACCCAGAGCTTGTAATGTTTGTTTCCACGCTGTTGCCTGGCTTTGTGCGCAATTTGTTGAAACTTCCGTTGAGTTTTCGAATGTTAGTACACATCCACTTTGTTTTTTGATAATAGTTCGAACCATTACATTACAAGCAAGTGAGATAAAGTGGAAATTATAAGGTGGACTAATTAGTACCTTCAGGTTGTGCGAATACATTATTGTAGTTACAATGCGCTACATTTCTCTAGTTGTTCTGCCTACTTATCATCACACAGATGGACGAAAATCGGAAAACTGGTGGCAATTTTCGGCCTCTGACTGATGCAATGATTGGAGCAATTTTGTATGAGGACATTCTCACTGATATTTCGTAAGATACTGACATGAAGGAACAATAAAGTATGTATTTTACGTCAAACTTCCACAGAGTGTAGTGTCTAGGAAGCAGAAAGGTAGTACTAGTATGTTTATAACATATCCAGTTATCGTATGCGATTACAATAAAAACATGGGTGGGGTAGATCATGCAGAGAGATACGATGAACTTATGATCTTGACCGGCGATCAAAGAAATAGTGGCTTCTCTTCTGGGGAGCAACTGAAATTGCTTTTGTCAATACTTATATCATTTTCAGTGATTTACATGGGGCACTGCCAATCCTGGAATTTCGGCATGCTGTGGCACTAGGGCTAATGAATTAGCTTCAAGTGCCAAATCTCAAGAAAAGAAACTCTAATAAAGATTAAAAAACTCCCCCAAAGAGAAGGAAATATATTTTTTCTGTTCCTAAATATATACGTCTCGGCAACCGAAGAAACCACATTGTAGTGTTCAGTCGTAAGAGAAGAAGATGTGAAATGTGTGCAAAATATAAAATTCAGTCGAGATTACATTCACAGTGTAGTGCACATTAAGTGTATTTGTGTTGCAATGACAAAAGGAACTGTTTCTTACAATTCCATGAGGTATCACTAAATATGTGATATATAAGTGAAAATCATATACTGACACAAAGTTGCTCTAAAAGCAAAATTTAATGTGAAATGTACAGGAAAATCATGAAAATCATATTTTTGTTAACTACATTTCTTATGTAAATATTTTTAATTAATTATTATTTATTTATTTGTTTTTTCTGTTCCATAGGACCCACTTCAGGAGTAAGACTCCATGGTCATGGAACAAGTCAATACATTAATTGTTACACAATAATGGTAATAGAAAAATTTTAAGTAGTCCTTTGCACACGACAATCTTAAGACAAAGTGAAAAGAATCAATAAAGAAAAAATAAATTAGCTTAATTGTTTAACTTTTCTAGGAGTTCCTCGACAGAATAAAAGGAGTGAGCCACGAGGTAACTCTTCAATTTAGATTTGAAAGCATGTGGATTAGTGCTAAGATTCTTAAGTTCTTGTGGCAGCTTATTGAAAATGTGGTGCAAATGTAGATTAGACATCTGTCTAGTATTCACCGAGTGAAAGCTACTAACTCGTGGGAATAAGCTGATATTATTAACAACAAACGACATTAAAGAAAAAACGTATTGTGACGCCAGAGTCAAAATTCCCAGACTACTGAAAAGGGGTCGACATGACGTTCGCGAACTTACACCAGATATTGCTCGAACCGCCCGTTTTTGAGCCAGAAATATCCTTTTTGCATCAGGCGAGTTACCCCAAAAAACAATGCCGTACGTCATAAGTGAGTGAAAGTAAGCGGAATAACTTACAAGTTTTACAAATTGGAACATTTTTATGCATATTGTGATTCTGTCCATGGAGCCTGTCGGTACTTTTGAGTACCAGCAGGAAGTTGAAAATAATAAAATAAAATTTTGCAAAAAATCATAGTGCCTTTTGAGGCCACAACAGCATAAGTTCTACATAGGAAATGTAAAAAAGTAATACTTTTCTTATGTCAGGAAACAAAGGGTTAAAGATACAGGCCACCCCCATGAACCGCAGACATTGCCGAGGTGGGGCGGCTTGGGTGTCTCGACGATAAAAATAGCTATATCGTAGGTGCAACCACAGCGGAGGGATATCTTTGGAGAAGCCAGGCAGAAGTGTGGTTCCTGAAGAGAGGCAGCAGCCTTTTTAGTCGTTACGGGGGCAACAGTTTTGATTGACTGAGCTGGCCTTGTAACATCAGCTAATGTGGCTTTTCCACACAGTTACTGCAAACGGCTGAAAGCAAGGGGAAACTACAGCCGTTACTTTTCCCGAGGACATGCAGCCCTACTGTATGAACATACGATGATGGCATCCTCTCGGGTAAAACATTCAGGAGGTAAAATAGTCCCCCATACGGATCTCCGGGCGGGGACTACTCAGGAGGATGTCGTCATCAGGAAAGACATCACTGGCATTCTACGGATCGGAGCGTGGAATGTTTGATCCCTTAATCGGGTGGGAGGGTTAGAAAATTTGAAAAATGGAATGGATAGGTTGAAATTAGATATAGTTGGGATTAGTGAGGTTCGGTGGAAAGAGGAACAGAATTGTCAGGTGAGTACAGGAATAAAACTACAAAATCAGTAGGGATATTACAAGAGTAGATCTGACAATGAATAAGAAAACAGGAATGCGCGTAAACTTCTATGAGCAGCACAGTGATCGCATTATCGTAGTCAAGATAGATACTAAGCCAACACCGAACACAGTAGTACAGCATTAAATGCTAACTAGCTTGGCCGATGATAAGGAGATCGAAGAAATGTATGTGGAGGTAAAGGAAATTATTCAAATAATTAATGGAGAGTAAAACTTTATTGTGATCGGAGACAGGAATTCGGTAGTAGGAAAAGAAAGGTAATGAAAAATAGTGGGTGAAAATGGACTGGGCAAAAGGAATGAAAGACAAAGCAGTCACATTTTGCACGGACATAATTTAATCATAGGGAACACATGGTTTAAGAATCATGAAAGAAGGTTGTATACGTGGATGTGGCCAGGAGACACCGGAAGGTACAAGATAGATTTCATAATGATAAGACATAGATTTCGGTACCATGTTTTAAACTGTAAGACATACCTAGGGGCAAATATAACCCCTGACCATGTCTTATTGGTCATGAACTTCAGGCTGAAACTCTAAAAACTGCAGAAAGGTAGGAATATAGGGAGATGGCAACTGGATAAATTGAAGGAACCAGAAGTTGTTGAGAATTTCATAGGCAGCTTCAGGCAACAATCAATGGAAACGGGAGGAAGTAAAACAGTAGAAACGGCTAGCATTAAGAGATGAAATAATGAAGGGAGCAGAGGACAAAATTAGTAGAAAGGCAAGACCTCCAAAAAATCCGTGGATATCACAGGAAATAATAAATTTAATTTATTAAAGGATAGAGTATAACAATTCAGGAAATGAAACAGACAAAATGGAGCACAGACGACTAAGGAATGAAATTGACAGGAAGTCTAAAGTAGCTAAGCAGGAGTGGCTAGAAGGCAAATGCAAGTATGTAGAAGAATGTATTAATAGGGTAAAAATAGATACCGCCTACAGAAATATAAAAGAGACATTCGGAGACAAGAAAAACAGCTGTATGAATATAGAGAACTCAGGCGGAAAACACTTCTCAGTAAAGAAGGGAGCGCTGAAAGGTAGAAATATTATATAGAGGTGCTCTACAAAGGAAAATAGAACATTGTAGGAAGGGAAGAGGAAGTAGATAAAGATGAAATAGGAGATACTGTTGTGATCATGTCGCTTTTTGTTGTTAACTCGCCCCGGTCTAGTTGTTAGGAAAGGGACTGGTGCAGGAATTGATGTAATCTGTAACAACTATTCAGATTAATAATACAAGTTTTATTGACTGAATTTTATAATACTCAACTTTAAAGCATGTGTCTGTTTCTTCTCTCTTCTTGCTACTCGTGGCGGCGTCCGTATGATGCTAGCTGTGCTGTGACCTAGTTACTGCTAAGTTCGTAGCCGCGTTCTGACTTAGTACTGTCCTATTTCTGACTTCGTAGCTGCCTAGTAACTGAACGAGTAACTGTCCTGAGTTCTGGATAGTAACTGACAGGCTGTCCAGACGTATGTCGGCCTAGATATAGCCGCTTGTAGAGGGCGCGCACCTTCAGGATGCGCGGCGCCTGCTTGCGATTGGCTTTCGGTCGTCCGTTGCCTTCTCCATGATCGTTCTCTTACGTCTGGCGTGTGGCGTTGACTTTACGCCACAAGAGATACTATACTGAGAGAAGAATTTCACAGAGCACTGGTAGACCTAAGTCTAAACAAGGCTCCTGGTGGAAGAAATTCCCTCAGAACTACTGAAGTCTCTGGGAGAGCCAGTCATGACAAAATTATTTCACCTTGTATGAGACAAAGGAAAGACTTTAACACAAATGTAACAAATCCCATTCCAAAGAAGGCAGACGTAGACAGGTGTGAAACTTACAGAACGACCGGTTTTATTAGACGTGGTAGAAAAATGTTAACACTAATTATTTACAGAAGGATGGAAAAGCTGGATGATCAGTTTGGATTCAGGAGAAATATAGGATCACGGGAGGCAATACTCACTTCGTGGCTTATCTTAGAACATAGATTAAGGAAAGGCAAACCTACATTTCTACCTTTTGTAAATTTGGAGAAAGCTTTTGTCAATATTGATTGGAATACACTCTTTCAAATTATAAAATCAGAAGGAGTAAAATATAGGAAACGGCGGGTTATTTAGAACTTGTACAAAAACCAGGCGACAGTTATGAGAGTTGAAGGGCATGAAAGGGATGCAGAGGTTGAGAAGGGAATAAGACAGTGTTGTAGGCTTTCTCCAATGTTATTCAATTTGTACATTGAAGAAAGCAAGAAGAAGTACTGAGAAGGGATTAAAGTGCAAGGCGAAGAAATAAAAACAATGTGTTTCGCTGATAACATTTTAATTCTGTCAGAGACGGCAAAGGACCTGGAAGAGCAGTTGAACAGAAAGGACAGTGTGTTGAAAGGAGCGTATAAAATAAACATTGACAACAGAAAAACAAAGGTAATAGAGTGCAGGCTAAGAGAAGCAGACGATGCTGAAGGAATTAGACTAGGTAACGAAACAATAAAGATGGTAGATGAGTTTTGTTACTTGCACAGTAAAATAACATATGATGGTCGCAATACCGAGGATATGAAATGCAGAATGACAATGGGAAGAAAAATGTTTTTGAAGAGGAGAACTTTGTTAACGTCGTCTATTAATTTAAGCGTAAGGAACCCTTTTCTGAAGGCAGTTGTGTGGAGTGTTGGCTTGTATGGGAATGAAACGTGGACTATAAATTGTGCAATCAGGAAGACGATAGAGGCTTTTGAAATGTGCTGCTACAAAAGAATGCTGAAGATTAGGTGGGTTGATTGCGTCACAAATGAAGAGGTAATGAACAGTATTGGGGAGAAAAGTAATTTCTGGTATACCTTGACTAAATGAAGGGATCGTTTGATAAGACACATTCGTAGACATCAAGGGAAGAGTGTAGAGTAGAAATCGCAGAGGGAGACCAAGAGATGAATGCAGAAAGCAGATGCGGGTTGCCGTTTTTATGACGAGATGAAGGGGCTTGCTCGGGATAGAGTAGTGTGGAGAGCTGCATCAAACCAGTCTTCGGACTGAAGACCACAACAACAACAAAGGTATAAAAGTTTTACATTCGACTAGTCCATCCGTCGTGTGCAGCCACGCTCTCTTGTGATCATGAAGACTGAATTTTGTCCTTTTGATAAAACTCATAGACCTCATCAAGAAGACTATCTGTTCCTGAAATAGCATATTCTTCCGCCATAAGGATGGATCAAATGGTGTTTTTCTTCTGTCTAATGCTGATGATGAGACATTATAAACTGGTCCAGAGTTAGCTGATTTAAAACGCGTTGCTTTAATTTGGTGATGTTAATTCGCTAAGAGCACTTGTTGCATCAAGATCGGATTCAGTGCTATTGTTCATTTGAAATGCAGGATATATAATACATTCCAACACTTCTTAAGGTTTGAGGATATCGTGTGCACGTCACTGTCAGTGGTGAGGACGGACCATGCGTTTTGTAGTTTGTAAATAGTCACCAATATTTAAATTGCCCGAAATGAACTGTTGTTCGCCAAACTTCTCTTCAAGGTTAACATAAAGTAACTTTAGCAGACATTGTTCCACCCGATACTGCATTTGGACAGGATTAATCTGTATCCGGTAGTGATCCACGACCTGATTAGGTTCTTCCCGTGGGTGTTTTCCACCAGTGAAACTAAAGAGGGCTGCTGTGCCATTTACAACCCTTCATGGTGTTTCGTTGCAGCTATAACGCTGCCTCCTGGGCTACTCTATCCCGCTTCCATCAAGTCGTCATATGAAAGGAATGTGAAGGCCGTAAACTCCACAAAATACCTAGGAATCACTATTACTTCAGACTTAAACTGGAAAGAACACGTAGATAATATCGTGGGAAAGGCGAACCAGAGACTACGTTTTATTGGCAGAACCCTTAAAAGATGCAACAGAACTACTAAAGAAACTGCATACACTGCGCTTGTCCGTCCATTTTTGGAGTATTGCAGCCCAGTGTGGGATCCTTATCAGGTGGGTTTGACGGAGGACATCGAGAGAGTCCAAAGAAGGGCAGCTCGTTTCGTATTGTCACGATACAGGGGAGACAGCGTTACGGAAATGATACAGGATCTGGGATGGGAATCATTACAACAACGGCGCTTATCGCTGAGGCGTGGGTTACTTGCGAAACTCCAATCGCCAACATTCTCCTCCGATTGCGAAAATATATTGTTGACTCCCACTTACATAGGTAGAAATGATCATCAGAATAAAATACGTGAAATCGAACGGAGAGATTCAGGTGTTCTCTCTTTCCGCGCGTTATCGAGAATGGAATGGGAGATAAATAGTATACAGGTGGTTCGATGAATCCTCTGCCAGGCACTTACATGTGATATGCAGAGTATCCCATGTAGATGTAGCTGTAGATCACAGTATTAACAACCTGTTCCTCCATCGCCTGCCAACAGAATTTCAACGTCAACTGCTCACCTTGTTCAATCATCTCTGGGCAGAGATTGTCATCCCAGTGATGCAACCAGGCGCAGATCCGCAGACGGTTAATAGCTACCGCCTGATATGTCTCATCAGTAATCTGTGTAAGCTCCTCGAATGTATGGTGAGTCGGCAGCTGATGTGGATCCATGAAGATTAGGGAATGGAATGGGAGATAAATAGTATAATTGTGGTTCGATGAACCCTCTGCCAGGCACTTAAATGTGATTTGCAGAGTATCCGATGTAGATGTAGATGTAGAATGTGTTTTATGGCTGCTACATCTTGCTGGAGTTCTGCGTGTTGTAGTTGAAATTGGTGGGTTCTATATAGCACTGATCTATATGCTATATTTGTGTTAGAAGTCGCGTGTGAGGAAGAGTATGGTACAGTGGTGTCTGTGGAAGTAGATTTTCCCTGAACACTGACATTTACTTATTAGTGATTTTTTAATACTTGTATGTCAAGAAAAGGTGTGTGCTGTTCTCTTCATGTTCATAATTGAAATTCATGTTTTCATGTAGGTTATTGAAATTGTAAAAAGGTTCGTTATTGCTTCATCTGCGACATCAAACAGAATGAGGGTGTCATCCACATACCTCTTACAGAATTTAGTTTCACTTATGGCGTTAGCTTGTAATGTCAGTATTTTGTTCTCTATATGCTTGATGAATATTTCTGTTATTAGGCCACTAGGAAGACATCCCATGGCTATATCCATGCCTTGTTTGTAAATTTTGTTGTTGAAAGAGAAGTAATAATGTGAGAGTACTAAATCGAGCACATCTATAAGCTCTATTATATCTAGTGTGCTCGTTGTATCATTTTTCAAGATATTTATTCTTGTAATAACAATAGTTTCAACATGTATACCAGTACACAGGTTTACAATGTCTAAGGAAAAAAAAAATAGATTGTGGTGGCACTATCAGATCATTCATAATCTCGACGAGTACATATCTGTTTTCTATTGTGTAGGTCTTTTCAAATATGTATTTTTGAACTTTTAAATTGTGTAAGTCCTTAATTAATTTGTGGGATGCGCTATTTATTGAGTTCACAAACAGCCGATAAAAAATTTTATGCATTTGGAATTTTTCTGCAGCCATTGTGGCTAATATTACATAGGCCAAACAGATAACAATTTTATAATCAGGATTAAAGAAGACGTGGACTGCTACCGGCCAAATAAATGCAACGAATCAGCAATAGTAACTCATATAAAAAAACGGGGCATCCTACGAAAATTGAAGAAAACCTCGTAATTCTACACAAAATCGGTAAATGTAAAAGAATGACTGTTGGTGAGTAAATGAAGATTTTCATCCATTATCAATAACACAGCGAGAATATCCTTAATGAGGTAAAAGGATTAAAAAACCCAAAGCCAGTGCCAATAGAAGATCCTCGCCGTGTACCAGTGTCATAATAAAAGCTACCAGACAGCAAGCATCGCGAATAACTCTACAAATACGAGCACAAATAGTCAAAACAGTTAAGTAATCTTAAGTCAGCCAAAGAAAATAGTTTAAAATGAGCTAGTGCAAATCATATCACTAGCTGACAGGCAACATTGAAAATATCGATGCATGTGCGATAATCCATACTAGTACAAACAATACACTTCAGCATAATGTTTTACAGATACAATGTTTAGGTGTATGTCCATGTGTTACAAGATTAAATAGTGTATTGTGTATCAGTATAATGTAGCAGCTTCACCAGACACAGGAAATTATAACTGACCAACAAAGTGTAATAAAAGTGAACCACACGAAAAATACATGATGCAGTCCTTTCTGCGTCCGATTCATGTGGCATTATTGTTCGCAACCACGAGAAAAACCAGCAGAAGACAGTGGTGCACATAATTTTATGGCCATCCAATACCATCCCATCCTACCCCAAGAAAAAAAAAATAAAAAGCGCAAAATGCTCGAAACACATAGCAATATTTTCAATTAAAAAAACAAATTATTTAATGGCTGGTAGCAGCAATAACAATCTGGTGCAATCTGGAAAAGAAATTCAGTACGTCTGTGTTATTGTTATACAACTTGTCAATTTCTTTCTTCATGAGCAATAAAGTAACTGAAACATTGAATTTAGATAACTCTATTCCATTTTTATGTAAAGAGTCGTGAACCGCTAGAATCGTGTTTACGAAGCACTAATTTTAAGCTATGTATATACCACAAAGAGGAAAATTAAAGAGACGTTTCGAAAAAAGAAAAGCGTTTGGGAAACTAATATTAAGCAAAGAAAACGAGTCCTTAAAGTTGAAGGAATGCAGAGAGGCACTATATAAGGGATATGAAATAGAAGATAGTGCTGTAGAGATAGAGGAGCAAATTGTATGAGTTGTTGTTGGTTTTTGAGGGGACTAAACAGCTAGGTCATCAGTCCCATTGTATGAGTATTAGATAGGAGATACGACACTGCGAGGAAAGACTTACGTAGGAATATGAGCAGTGGATAAGGACACATTCCTTCAGAGGTTTGAGAAAGCCAGCCATGACACAATTACTTCATTTCTTACGGATGTGACTATCGAAATAACATGTCAGAGGTGTAAACGAATTGATAATTCCAATTCCTAAGAAAACAGTTAAGCACAGTTGTTAATATGACAGAAACATCAGCTTAATAATTCATAGTTGCAAAATACGAACTTGAATTATTTATAGTAAAATGGAAATTGTAGAATCTGACCTAGAGGAAGATTAGTTTCGATTTAAGAATATACCTTCAAATAGTTTCAAAAGTTTGAAAAGTTTGTATAGTTTATGGGACTTAACTACGGGGTCATCAGTCCCTAAACTTACTAACTACTTATCAACTACTTACGAACTAGGACGGCACAAATATCCATGCCCGAGGGGGTATTCGAACCTCCGACCGTAGTGGCCGTGCAGACCGTGACTGGAGCGCCTCAGTCCCCTCGGCCCTTCAAATAGTCCAAATATATGTAACATCCATTCGTAATTCGTCGGTAAGGTTGAATACGAATGTCATCTTTATCGTTTCAGAGAGTATGAGGAGAATTACATTAAAATGAAAGGTCGTAACAGTAGCAGGAACAGGTCCTGCACGATGTTAGTATCGTAGTTGTGCATACAATTGGTACAGCTGTTGTATTCGTACATCAAAACTACTATTAGTAATTATTTAACGGAAGTATAGAAATGTGAAGACCGCGAGGAATAAAGCCGGTGAGAAGTGACTGCGTGAACGCGGATGCAGAGCGCTCTGGCGGCCTGCTCCGGCAGCGGCGCGCATGATTGATGAGCGCTGAGTTATCACCACCTCGCAGCCTCCAGTCGCGCCAACTGTGAAACGAGGAACCAACAGTCTCCCTGGAGCGGCAGCTGCCTCTCAAATAGGACACCAACTACTTACAGTCGCCCTGTCTTTCTGACGACCGTGATTTCTTTCAAATCACCAACTATCTACGAGTCATTAGGATTGGGTGTATTTTCTGCAGCGAATCGGGCTTACATTCAAAGCTCTCGAGAAGCACAGACTACGGACATATATGAAAGCAAAGACAAGTTGTATCCGTCGCAACATTCAACAATCGGTGCCAAATTATTTTCTTTCTAATACCTAATCCTAACAATACGGAGGAGGGAAAGTGGGGAGTACTTTACGATTACCTTCCATATATGTCTGGAATATGATACTTCCCATTTCTATAAAATCTTTATTGTTATTAACACTTAACTGCCCTTAACAACGCTCATACCCTGGCGGGGTATTTTTGACCCCACATTCCTTGGGTAAATGTAACTGTAAATGACTTTTTGAGTGTAAAACATTTCCTTTATAGTTAACATCAAATTGTCAAGGTAAACAAGTTAAACATAGAAGTAAGCACAAAGAAATTACTTTACAAGATTTGAATTTTTCTGACATATTTTAATTCACATAAAAATTTGTTTTCATTAGAAAGACGTTATTTTCCGTGTTTTGCACTTCTGAAGGCATGTTTCTTGCCATATGAAAACACAAAAGACGATTTGCGATCCATATTTGTTGAAATTCCTACTCTGAATATTGATTTATATTTTTTTCTAATTTTTCGAATTTGTACAAAAAATATGTTGGTTACCTTCTTTAGACTTGGCTGCTTTCGGAACAGCTGCCCACCATGTCACTTAGCGAATAAATATTAAAATGAAAACTCTTGGGGTCAAATATGACCCCGCCAGGGCAATTAAGGGTTAATAAAGTTATCTATCAGATTCCCTAAATATCTTACTTTTTAGTTAAAAATTTCCTTAAAATATAGTTCTTAATAGCATATGTGGCTTTCCACAGTATCACATTCAATACATTCAGATTCTGGACCGTATTTACACATCCATATGTCTTTCGACAATATGATTCGTCAAGACTTTAAGAATTTATTATTTTTATTTTTTATTATGGTTTATGTAATGTAACTTCTTTGGTAACATACTTCACTGAAAGTGTATTGGTTTTACTAAGATTGTGTTAAAAGATATTTTCGAATTGTAGACATTACCTACATGTGAGTACCTTTATAAAAAGTATTTTGTAGACGCAAAACGTTTCTCGGGTGAGCATAGAGAACTAACTCACCATCGTCGTTTGTAATACACAGTACGTAAAACGCGATGCTATTACGAAGATTATTTTCCAGTTAGATTCCTTAAAGAGCTAATTTTACACAAAAAGAAAAAGGAAATGTTCACGCTGATACTTCATGACTAATCGTAAAGTTTTCCTCACTTTTTGACTGTGTACCCGACAGACACAGTAACTCCACTACATATTACGTTAGAATGTAAGGAATGCTGGGCCACGCATACAGTTGTATTACATCTTCAGCGAAGTATGTGAAACTTTCAACAGTAAGAAAATAGCTGTGATTAGTATGACCTTAAATTCATTTGTTGTATTTTAGTGTTACTTTTCTTAGTCTGTTATAATACACTAATGGTTATATTTGTATAGTGAAACCAAATACGAACTTTATTGATTTTGGATCCAATAACTGCAGTTTCTGAACAGCAAATTCATCTTGAAGCATATAAGCATATTGAATAGGTAAGCATTATTTGTATTATTAAGATTTGTTGACAGACTGTTGCTAACTTGTTGAGTTGCAAGAATCCGCTTGAGGCCTATATTACACGCCTCCAACATGTGAGTATAATTACAGTTGCTGTGCTCTTCATGTTATAAAACTTTTTTAAGTCATCTGTAAATTGGCGCTGTGTTTATACCGTATTTTCTTGTAAATTTCATTGTGTTATATACTACATTTCAATATACGGTATCTGATAAAAAGTATCCGGAAACATTTATGCCATGCATGACTGACTAGTCGATATCACGCGAGGCAAGCCCACCAATATAAAAAGGCCGTAGTACTGCGTTATCAGTAGAAAAACTGTAACTGCAGCATGGTTCGTCCAGAATTGCTCATTGACTTTGTACATAGAATTGTTATTCGATATTATCTGAGCAACATAGCCCTCAGGAATGTTTCAACTCTTTTAATGCTGCCCAAGTCAACTGTGGGTGAAGTGATAGTGAAGTAGAAGAAACAATCACATTTACCGAAGACCAAATTGTTCAAATGTTCAAATGTTTGTTAAGCTTAAGAGACTTAAACTACTTATGAACTACCTTACACTAAAGACGACACAAACATCTATTTCCGAGGGGGATTTGAACCCCCGGCAGTAGCGGCCGTGCAGACTGTGACTGGCGCACCGCAGACAGCTCGGCCACTGCGGCCGGCACCAAAGACCAATCTAACCACATATGCTGGGGACAGATAATATGGTGTACTGCAGAAATTGGTTGTAAAACGTCTCATGAAATAAATAAAAGGGTCCATTAGTGAGTTCCAAATTGTTACCAGCAGTTCAGCCACCATAAAGACAGTGAGTAGGGAGTTGAAAATATGGGTGTGAAAGTCAAATATATCCACAAGAACCAAAGCTAAGCTATTCTTGGGATGATGTGAAGAGCGAAACCCCTGGATGGAAGATGACTAAAAAGCAGTAACTGGGATTCATGAATCGCGTCATACAATGTCGCAGTACGAAGGGTTTGAGAATGGTGAATGTGTGTGAAAGTCTAATATCTCCCTATGAATCAAAGCTAAGCTATTCTTGAGATGATGTGAAGAGCGAAACCCCTGGATGGAGGATGACTAAAAATCAGTAACTGGGATTAATGAATCACGTTATACAGTGTTGCAGTACGAAGGGTTTGAGTATGGTGAATACGTCATTTTCTTTTTTAAACTGTCTGTGAATCACACGTTTAATGGTTCAGTCTGTTACTTAATGGATTATTCTAAAACTATCGCAGCGTGGCTGTAGAAATAAATGGATCAATTAACAAACTCACTAGAAAGACAACGTTAATTACATGTTGGTTACCGTTGTAATTTTTCATACGTTCAGCACGTACCTCTGTATCCTAAGGTGGTATAATAAGGCCTCTGTGGCATCTGTACCATCCTTTCTGATTCAACAACATAAACTCTGTGTTTCGTAGACATACTGTACATAACTTAAATTTTCATCGTATGGGGCAGGTCAGTACAGATGATACATTTTATTTACATGCAAACGTAAACCAATAGCTCCGATGAGAGTAAGGGATGTTTCACACTGATCATAGGGAAAGAATGGTGAAGAAGCGAAGTAATAGAGGGAATTACAAGAACAAATCGCCTTCTGGTATGCGGCAGTACGCACTTCAGTGGCGGCAAAATAGCTGGGAGAAGAGAAGCAGCGGTAAATCCCGCGGAGAATGTCCATGTTGGGTGCCATTAGGCTTGCTGCCAGCGCAACTCGCGTGATTGTTTAGAAGAAGCAACTTGCTGGCCCTGCCTCCCTTGCAGCTCATTTGAATGTAGTTTCACATCCCACAGGCACGCCACTCGGAGACTCTGCATAGCACTTCAGCCACCTGTGCCAACTGCCTTGTTTCTTGTTTGTTGTGCCGCACGTGGGACTATACGATTTGTTCCATAAACACCTGAGAAACCCTAACAGAAAAACTTACCTCGTTTATTCTAAACGAATTGTCTCCCTCTTGGAGAATGTTTATCTTAAAATTAAGGAAAACAAAATAAATGGTACCAAAATGCAAAAAACGATGGTGTTAATAATTCTCTCTGTAACTGAATAATGAGTTTCAAGGGCAGACACATTTTCTGGCAGCCAATATTATATCAGTTTAGTCTTTCAGTTGAGCTTGGCAGTATATTTTAACGTAAACCAGAGCCCCATCCACTTGGAAGTAAAATATGTCCTAACTTTTTAGAAGCTACAAAATGCTAATGTGCTCACTTTCCTTCATGAATCATGTTGAGATAACCCACCTTGTGTAAGGTGAGTGCCAAGAACACAAAAAATAGTAGGGATTATTATGAACCTGTTGCCTTCACTATAATATAATTCTTTGGGCAAAAATTACATTCTCATTACGGATGGAGCAATACTTGGTCACAATGACTTTCCTATGCACTACATATACATAAATATTCTGCAAGTCACATTGAAGTGAATGGCAGAGGGTTTATCGAATCGCTTTTATGATATTTCTGTAGAGGCATATTCTCTAATTGCTCGCGGGAAAAAGGAACACCTAAATCTCTGTTTCCGTTCTGATTTCTCTTATTTTGTTATGATGATAATGTCTCCAAATGTTGGTGGGTTGTAACGGTACGAATCCTTAATTCAACTAACTTTGTCTTAGGTGATGACTTATTCTTGAGACTTTAAGCTTGTTGCTCTCCGTTCACGTATACAATTATTTGTAAAAAACTAAACTTCCCAAAGTCAGGGAATTTGTAACTAGGGCGGCATCTACTAAATAACTGACTACAACATGAAGGTTGCGATTTTTTTTTTTTTTTTTTTTTTTTTTTTGCCCATTGCATGATTACGTCTGGCGAGAACCACTAAACTCGTTAGACTCCGTCTGGTATGATTAGCTCGAGCCCCCAGTATAACTAACAAAATAGCTACGTCAATATTTAATCATTTGAATAATGTTCCTAAAATGATTGCTATTAATGTTCATCGTTCTATCCTAAATACAAAGTTAGAAAGCGGTTAATTATTTCTGAGTTCCGACTACTGTTCAAAATCGAAGTCCACACACGTCCGAAAATATTTCAGAGTCCAGTGCGGCGGGTTCTAACATTAATAATACCACCAAACTCTAAAGTTTAATGAATATTTTCAGTATGATCGATAAATAAGTCTTACGGCCGTCGAACAATGAAAATTTAAACAATTATTTAGATAAAGTGCTTTCAGGTAGATTTTCCAATCCTCTTTCCAATGCACTGTTCAAAATTACTGACCTCATAAATTTAATCAAATTACGTTCGATAAACAAAATAATTTAATTTACACAAACAAACACATTAAAAGCAACAAGAATAATATATTCTAAACAGGTCATAATGTGTGTTTACCACACCTGCAACTTATCAGTGCCTCGCTGTTCGTGTATCTGTTTTTTATTAACTGTTATTAACAAATCACTATTGTTCCTCCTTAAAATTGCTTTAATATGCGCAATATAAATGTTGATAATATGGTTAGACCAAACATTGCATCGCGATGAGAGCTATCATTTGAGCCCTCGCTCGTTACTGTACTTCAACTAGTTTAGCCTCTAGATTTTTCCAAGTCAATAAATATTAGTTTTCTGAATAACTTTTGATATAAAATCAATATAAATGATGTCAACACATCATCTGAATCGTGCTGTTCTCCCCATTCATTTGCCTCTCCGTGCTATCCTGTAACTCTAATAGTGTCAGCGTAGTATCTAAAAATAAAGACAATGCCGTTTTTCGGCGGGAAAGATGGCAGTTGGACATGACGTCATTCAGCCAGCGTGCTATGCATGTGTTCTCATCCAGCCTAAGTGTAGCTGGGCGCAGGGCCGGCCCAAACAAATTCGGTTCCCTAGGCACGTTATTTTAATGGCACCCCACTGAAAAAAATTGCAATTAAACATCAACGTAAAATATACATTGCATCTTTTTTTAAATTCAAATACATATTTACAACATATATAGGATGTTTCACTAAGTGTGTTTGCCTCTGTAACTTAAAAAATAATAGGTGACGGGAAATTTTAATGCGGTAGGTCAACACAAGAAATGTTACACTTTCTGCGCAGCTATGAACATAGTTTATTGTATCATTTTCCAAAGAGTTAAAGCACAATGATATAATTTTTCAAATGGAACAATAGTTTTTTCTATCGTGCATTGCATTCAAAATGTTCAAATGTTTGTATAATCTATGGGACTTAACTACGGGGTTATCAGTCCCTAAACTTACAAACTACTTATGAACTACTTACGAACTAGGACGGCACAAATATCCATGCCCGAGGGGGGATTCGAACCCCCGACCGTAGTGGCCGTGCAGACCGTGACTGGAGTGCCTTAGTCTCCTCGGCCACCGCGGCCGGCATTGCATTCGCTGAAACCAACTGCGTCCAAATCAATTTAAACTACATTCCTATCACTGTTGGTTTGGGAGCTACAACCCTTCAAAGTTTCAGGGGCAGATACCACAAACGCTGCGCATAATGCAATGCGCCTTTTAAATGTGGTGCGGCCGAGTTGTAACGTCGCCGGTGTCACGGAGCGAGAAGCTTCCTCGATGCGCTGTTAGACTGCCGTCTGTCGCCACACACGGCCGTATACCCGACAGTTGGAGCCACACAAATAACCGGGGCTCAATATACCACAGTTACTGACATCGGATGACGATGGCATACACGAACAACGAGTACGTTGACATGTTGCTGATGCTCGTCGAGTGCCGACACGATGCCACTGAAGCAGTTACGGCGTATGCCGTGAGATATCCTATACGAAGAGCCCCGGCAGCCATTACATTATTACATGCCGAGCAACGACTTCGGGAAACAGGCAGCTTGGTAATGCTCTGCAGTAACAGACGAAGACCTACAAGAAGTGAGGAGACGGAGGTGTTTGTTTTAGCTGCACTACACCACGATCCTCATGTCAGCTTACGAGCCGTTGCTGCAGTCGCTGGTGTCAGTCTCACATCTGTGTGGCGTATAGTACACGGCAACATGTTTCATCCGTACCGCTTGTCACTGACCCAGGAGCTGCATGGGAACGATTTCCGTGCAAGAGTGACATTCTGTGAGTGGGCCATGCGCAATTTCACGCTGGAGTCTTTACGAAGTGTTATGTTCTCTGATGAGTCCACGTTCACAAATTATGGTGCAGTGAATCGCCATAACATGCACTACTGGGACGCAGACAATCCTCGATGGGTACGACCTGTCGACCGTTAACGTAGGTGGTCTATTAACGTGTGGTGTGGAATCCTTGGGGATGAAATCATCGGTCCACACTACTTCCCAGGTACACTGACAGGTGAGTTATATCGCGCTTTTATAGCCGACAGTTTGGGTGGTCTCGAACATGCGTGTCTACACACGAGAGTTCATATGTGGATGCAGCACGATGGTCACCCAGCCCATTCTGAGCGTGCTGTTGTGGAAGAACTAAACAACAGGTTTGCAGGAAGATGGTTGGGGCGCCATGGTCCTCATTCATGGCCCGCAAGGTCGCCCGATTTAACACCAGTAGATTTCTTTTTGTGGGGATATCTAAAGGATCGTGTTTATTTCACTGAGCCCACATCCCCAGATGATCTAAAACGGCGCATCGAGGTTGCATGTCGCTCCTTCACACCGGCGATGTTACATCTCGTCCGCAGATCCTTTCGACGGCGCATTGCATTATGCATTGAGGAACATGGACACACATTTGAACATCTCATGTAAATCAACTTCCCACCGCCATAACATCCATCACCCACCACACAACCATGTATTATGTACAGCGTGTGGTATCTGCCCCTGAAATTTTGAAGGGTTGTAGCTACCAAACTAACAGCGATAGGAATGTAGTTTACAGCCGGCCGCGGTGGCCGAGGGGACTGAGGCGCTTCAGTCACGGTCTGCACGGCCGCTACGGTCGGGGGTTCGAATCCCCCCTCGGGCATGGATATTTGTGCCGTCCTTAGTTGTAGCTAGTTCATAAGTAGTGTGTAAGTTAGGGACTGATGACACCGTAGTTAAGTCCCATAAGCTTTACAAACATTTGAACATTTTTGTAATTTACATGGATTTGGACGCAGCTGGTTTCAACGATTCCAATGCACGATAGAAGAACTATTGTTCCATTTAAAAAATTATATCTTTGTGCTGTAACTCTGTGGAAAATGATACAATAAACTATGTTCATAGCTCCGCAGAAAGTGTAACATTTCTTGTGTTGACCTACCGCATTAAAATTTCCCGTCACCTATTATTTTATAAGTTACAGAGGCAAACACACTTAGTGAAACATCCTGTATATACAACAATGCTACATTTTCATCGTTTTTAGATTTTGTCTTTTAAAAAGGTTTTGGTTGATAGTTGACAATAATTGATACACTTATAATCTTCATTATACAAAGAGTCACACAAATTTCATTTTCTTGCTGTGGCTCGTGCAAAATGTGAGACGATCTCCTTTAAAACAGTCGTGTCTGCTGTTTATCGTTCAACTGACAAAGTTGACAACCCCACAAGTCTTTCTCGAGTCATTGTGGATCGCATATATGTTTTTATAGATTTAATTTCGAGAAGCTGCGCTTACCACTGGCTACAGACACAGGAAGAGTAAGTAACACTCTTAGTGCAGTAACTAAATTAGGCAGGCCTACAATGTCTATAAGTCCATTTTTTACAAATTCTCCACTCACGGATGAGAACTCGACAGAAAGTGCTGGGAAGGGTATAATCTATCAGTCTGATCGTAAACTAAAGACCGAGTGGTTCTCGTGGAGGGAGCGAGGGGAATGTTTTTTATATAGTGACTAAGTGCAATGTTGCACTTGTTATTTTATACCCAATTTTTTAACAATATGTCCAGATTATAACATATGTGTGACCAGATGATGGTGACACAGTGCAGCGTAACCGGTCGTCATTTAATAAATTGTTAGTGTGCGATCTTGGCTTGTCATTTTGAAAACTATAAAACGATTAGATCGCCTCCAGACCAGACTATGTCAGGCAATCTTGAAATGTTTCGTCCTGTTCCGTTCCTGTAGTCTGTGGACGTGTAGATTCGACAACAACAAAGATACATAGTTGGGGAAGCCCTTCAGTGAGAGAGGCGCAAACTCACAATGTCTTTGCGCATCACAAAACCATACCTACAAAATGTTCAAATGCTTGTAAATCTATCGGACCAAAATGTATGGTCATCAGTCCGTAGCTTACAAACTACTTAAGCCTAGGTAAACTAACCTAAGGACAAACACATACACCCATGCCCCAGGGAGGACACGGCGAGCAACCGCGCGCTCCGCAGCGAGACGCTTAAGACCGCTCGTCTACTCCACCGCGGCCCAAACGTACACCTATGAATAATTATTTATAGCGTCATTATGAACAAATAGAAGGGGATCTTTCCTATCAAGAAACTGATAAATGATGGCAGCAGTAATACACAGGAGGGCTTAAGTAAAAAATTATTTATTGTATTTTCCCATTTGTTTATGTACAAACAAAAGGCATGCCCTGTGTTATTTGGCGCTCTAAACCTTCTACCCTTTTTTTACATGATGTGTGTGGTCTTATGGCGAGATCATTAGCGCCCTTTGTACACTACAGAGACTGCAGAGCGGCGGACTGTGCGGGCCCACGAGGTCGCCCCAGACGACATGATGGGCGGCACGCCAGCTTTGATCAGGGGATGATTAGTTGCGAACTGCTACTCGTCTACACATTAAACGCTTACTAGCAAAATTCTGAATAGCCAAAGGGAATGCGTGTAAAATTGACTCGCGTCTTGTCTCTTGCCTGTTGCTCTGTCTATGTGTAATAACCGGGAATTCCTCGCTTCTGGAACCGCAGCGAAACAGGAAAGCAAAACCGCACGGCGTACGCACGAGGAATCGTGGTGCACGACAAATTTGGTGCCCCCCAAATTCGAGCGCCCTAGGCAATTGCATGGTCAATTCTCAGCGATGATTTTTCTTTATTGTAATTAATGTAGAAGCTCTGTGATTCTTAAGATCAACGATTTGATTTTATGACTGGAATTTAATAAAGCATGTTTACGACGGCATTATTTTACACTTGTAACATAGGGGACTTATGTAGGAATTTTTCAAAAGAGGATCAGGTAGTTCTAGTGGATGGGGCCGGGAATAGTCTTGATAGGGACGGGGAATATGATATAGGTGGTGATCTGGAAAGGATAGCAACTGAAACTGGTGGCACGAATGTGCATTTCGTGCAGCTGTTTCAGCGTCATGATAGGCCTTGTCTTAATACGGCTGTCAGCCGTGTTAACATGGGGCTTGAGAAGGCGCTGAGGACGGAGGGCATGGATCACATTGCAGTGGTGCCAGTTGAGACTATCCAAAGGTCGGATTTTACTAGGCACGGTCTGCACCTCAATAGGTTTGGGAAGGGGAGGTTGGCAAAGCTCATAGGTGACAGTATAGTAGGGGGTGGGGGTTTCACTCATGGAAAAATTCCTGTAGTAGTTGGTGTTAGGGCTGCACCTTTTTTAGACTGAAGACAGCTGATAGATATTCCTGCTTAAAGGAAGTCACCTTTGACAAAGTCTAAGAATATAAGTAATAAGGGAATTACTGTTTTTCATCAAAATATACAGGGTATCAGAGATAAAGTTAATGAAATGCTTATTGATACTGATTCTGACATTATTGGAATTTCAGAGCACTTTTTAAGTGGTGTGACAATTAAGAGACTTCCTTTGCCAGGATACAGATTAGCTGCCTTCTACTCTAGGAGTTCCTTGCAGTGTGGGGGAGTGGCCATGTATGTAAAAAACGATTTTTCATCGGAGTCAATCGATTTTTCTAAACACTGCACAGAACAGATATTTGAATGTTGTGCAGGAGTTGTTAATGTTAATGGAACTAAACTAGTAATAGTTGTTATTTACAGATCCCCTGACTCAGATTTTAAAATGTTTCTGTCCAAGCTGGAATTGGTTCTGGGTTCATTGTATAGGAAGTATAAAAATTTAATTGTGTGTGGAGATTTCAACATTAATTGTGTAGGTGATAGCTCAAGGAAAAGTCAGCTGTTAGATCTATTTAATTCCTATAACATGATGCAAACAGTATTTTTTCCAACGAGAGTGCAAGGAAATAGCAGTTCTACCATTGACAATATTTTTGTTCATTCTTCATTATTAGAGGGGCACTCTGTCAGCAGAATAGTAAATGGCCTATCAGACCACGATGCCCAACTTTTAATTCTAAAAAGTATTTGTTCTCAAACAAATGTTAAACATAAATATCAACTACTCAGAAAAGTTAATCCAGTTGCAATTGAGACCTTTTTAAGCCTAATTAAGGAACAAGAATGGCAGGATGTTTATAGTGCTGATTTTATTTATTTATTTTATTTATTTATTTATTTATTCTGTTCCATAGGACCCACTTCAGGAGTAAGACTCCATGGTCATGGAACAAGTCAATACATTAATTGTTACACAATAATGGTAATAGAAAAAGTGAAAAGAATCAATAAAGAAAAAATAAATTAGCTTAATTGTTTAACTTTTCTAGGAGTTCCTCGACAGAATAAAAGGAGTGAGCCACGAGGTAACTCTTCAATTTAGATTTGAAAGCACGTGGATTAGTGCTAAGATTCTTAAGTTCTTGTGGCAGCTTATTGAAAATGGATGCCGCAGAATACTGCACCCCTTTCTGCACAAGTGTTAAGGTGGTGCGGTGCAAATGTAGATTAGACATCTGTCTAGTATTCACCGAGTGAAAGCTACTAACTCGTGGGAATAAGCTGATATTATTAACAACAAACGACATTAAAGAAAAAACGTATTGTGACGCCAGAGTCAAAATTCCCAGACTACTGAAAAGGGGTCGACATGACGTTCGCGAACTTACACCAGATATTGCTCGAACCGCGCGTTTTTGAGCCAGAAATATCCTTTTTGCATCAGGCGAGTTACCCCAAAAAACAATGCCGTACGTCATAAGTGAGTGAAAGTAAGCGAAATAGACTACTTTTCGTGTTGAAAAATCACTTATCTCAGATATTGTTCTAATGGTAAATATAGCAGAATTTAGTTTTGGAACAAGATCCTGAACATGGGCTTTCCATGACAGCTTACTGTCTATATGAACACCTAGAAATTTGAACTGTTCAGTCTCACTTATCACATGCCCATTATGTGTAATCATAATATCAGATTTCGTCAAATTATGTGTTAGAAATTGTAAGAACTGAGTTTTACTGTGATTTAACATCAACTTGTTTTGTATTAGCCATGAACTTATCTCTTGAACTGCATTATTTGATACTGTGTCAATATTACGAGCAACATCCTTCACTACCAAGCTGGTATCATCAGCAAACAAAAATATTTTACAATCACCTGATACACTCGAAGGCATATCATTTATATAAATAAGAAACAGCAATGGTCCCAAAACAGACCCCTGGGGCACCCCATACTTAACTGTGCCCCATTGGGATTGCACGTCATAGCCATTTTCTACACTGCGGAGAATTACCTTCTGTTGTCTATTATTAAAGTAAGAGGTGAACCAGTTGTGGGCTACTCCCCGTATTCCATAATGTTCCAACTTCTGCAACAATATTTTGTGATCAACACAATCAAACGCTTTTGTTAAATCAAAGAAGACGCCTAATGTCCGTAGCCTCTTATTTAACCCATCAAGTGCCTCACAGAGAAACGAAAATATAGCGTTTTCGGTCGTTAAACCACTTCTAAAACCAAACTGTACGTTTGACAGGAAATTATGTGAACTGAAATGATCAATTAATCTTGAATATACAGCCTTTTCAATAACTTTGGAAAAAACCGATGGCATAGAAATAGGTCTATAGTTGTCTACATTATCCCTTTCACCTTTTTTATAAAGCGGTTTCACTACTGAGTACTTTAATCTGTTAGGAAACTGACCATTCCGAAAGGAAAAATTACAAATATGGCTTAGTACTGGGCTAACATATGGAGAACAGTACTTTAGAATTCTGCTAGATACCCCATCATATCCACAAGAGTCCTTAGTCTTTAGTGATTTAATTATTGACTCAATCTCACCTATGGAAGTATCATGAAGGATCATTTCAGGCAACAGCCTCGGAAACGCATTTTCTAAAAACGTTATATGATTACCTGTAGAAACTAGAGTTTTGTTTAGTTCCTCTACTATATTCAGAAAGTGATTATTGAATATTGCACATATATCTAACTTGTCAGTAACAGAAACATTCCTACTACGCACTGACGTTATATCTTCTACCTGCTGCTCCTGACCAGACACTTCCTTCACGACTGACCAGATAGTTTTAATTTTATCCCGAGAGTTTGCTATTCTTTTTGCGTACCACATACTTTTTGCATTCTTAATGACATTTTTCAGAACCTTACAGTACTGTTTGTAATGAGCTACTGCATCTTCATTCTGACTGCTTCTAACATTTTGATACAACTCCCGCTTAGTTCTACATGATACTCTTATCCCCTTTGTCATCCACCCTGGCTGTCTGTTACTGAAAGTACCCTGTTTTGAGCGTTCTAGTGGAAAGCAACTTTCAAATAGCATAATAAATGTGTTCAGAAAAGCATTATATTTATCATCTGCATTATCAGCACTATAAACATCCTGCCATTCTTGTTCCTTAATTAGGCTTAAAAAGGTCTCAATTGCAACTGGATTAACTTTTCTGAGTAGTTGATATTTATGTTTAACATTTGTTTGAGAACAAATACTTTTTAGAATTAAAAGTTGGGCATCGTGGTCTGATAGGCCATTTACTATTCTGCTGACAGAGTGCCCCTCTAATAATGAAGAATGAACAAAAATATTGTCAATGGTAGAACTGCTATTTCCTTGCACTCTCGTTGGAAAAAATACTGTTTGCATCATGTTATAGGAATTAAATAGATCTAACAGCTGACTTATCCTTGAGCTATCACCTACACAATTAATGTTGAAATCTCCACACACAATTAAATTTTTATACTTCCTATACAATGAACCCAGAACCAATTCCAGCTTGGACAGAAACATTTTAAAATCTGAGTCAGGGGATCTGTAAATAACAACTATTACTAGTTTAGTTCCATTAACATTAACAACTCCTGCACAACATTCAAATATCTGTTCTGTGCAGTGTTTAGAAAAATCGATTGACTCCGATGAAAAATCGTTTTTTACATACATGGCCACTCCCCCACACTGCAAGGAACTCCTAGAGTAGAAGGCAGCTAATCTGTACCCTGGCAAAGGAAGTCTCTGAATTGTCACACCACTTAAAAAGTGCTCTGAAATACCAATAATGTCAGAATCAGTATCAATAAGCATTTCATTAACTTTATCTCTGATACCCTGTATATTTTGATGAAAAACAGTAATTCCCTTATTACTTATATTCTTAGACTTTGTCAAAGGTGGTTCATTTCTTAGAGGGACTTCCTTTAAGCAGGAATATCTATCAGCTGTCTTCAGTCTAAAAAAGGTGCAGCCCTAACACCAACTACTACAGGAATTTTTCCATGAGTGAAACCCCCACCCCCTACTACACTGTCACCTATGAGCTTTGCCAACCTCCCCATCCCATACCTATTGAGGTGCAGACCGTGCCTAGTAAAATCCGACCTTTGGATAGTTTCAACTGGCACCACTGGAATGTGATCCATGCCCTCCGTCATCAGCGCCTTTTCAAGCCCCATGTTAAGACGGCTGACAGCCGTATTAAGACAAGGCCTATCATGACGCTGAAACAGCTGCACGAAATGCACATTCGTGCCACCAGTTTCATTTGCTATCCTTTCCAGATCACCACCTATATCATATTCCCCGTCCCTATCAAGACTGTTCCCGGCCCCACCCACTATAACTACCTGATCCTCTTTTGAAAAATTCCTACATAAGTCCCCTATGTTACAAGTGACCTGATCTAACCCTGCACTAGGCTTCACTATGCTGGTGACCTGGTACTCACTCCCAAGTACTTCCTGCAACTGTTGGCCAACACCTCTGCCATGAGAACTACCTAGCAGCAGAACCTTCTTCTTCCTAAGAGACCTCTCTACAGATTTCGGCTTACCAAAAGCTGAGGTCTGCTGCGTACTTCCTACACCTACAGCTACAGGAGGTTCATCTCCACTCAACTCTGACAGTTGGTCAAACCTATTTGCAACTTGCAATGTAAAGCTATCTGAATACCTTCTCCTAGCTACCTTCTTGCCAACTGCCAGTTCCCATTCCCCAGCCCCCCTTCCCCTCCTCAACCTACCTAGTTCCTCTTCAGCGTTTTTCAACTGCACCTGAAGGGCGCAGATCAAACGCTCCTGCTCCTCTATCAACTTATTCCTGCTGCAAATCCTACAGTTCCAGGAGAGAACCTCACCACAATGCCCACTGTCTTCCCCACTGCACTCCCCCCCATGAAAATACTACAAATCCCACACTGCAGCCCACTACGCACGACCCTACGACAGAGCCCACACTTTTCACTCATGGTAAAATTTTACAATAATTTGTTAAGAAAAACTAGACGTCTACGTTATGAAGTTAAGTTTCTACAAAATAAGTAGGAAGTACCTCTTAACTACAGCAATCAACAAACCTCAGTCTCTACAAATCAAGTAACAACAACTAATAGTATCAGAAAAGAGCAAATAACACTACCACAGAAACTTTACACTGTTGCTTGTATAAACAAGTTCAAATTCAAGCGTCACTAATAAAACAACTAAACACTGTGAGAGTACAAGAGTTATCAAATACCGTAACTTAAAGTTTCCCAACCTTAACTACAGTTAAAAACAATGCACATGATAAATATAATGCTTTTCTGAACACATTTATTATGCTGTTTGAAAGTTGCTTTCCGCTAGAACGCTCAAAACAGGGTACTTTCAGTAACAGACAGCCAGGGTGGATGACAAAGGGGATAAGAGTATCATGTAGAACTAAGCGGGAGTTGTATCAAAATGTTAGAAGCAGTCAGAATGAAGATGCAGTAGCTCATTACAAACAGTACTGTAAGGTTCTGAAAAATGTCATTAAGAATGCAAAAAGTATGTGGTACGCAAAAAGAATAGCAAACTCTCGGGATAAAATTAAAACTATCTGGTCAGTCGTGAAGGAAGTGTCTGGTCAGGAGCAGCAGGTAGAAGATATAACGTCAGTGCGTAGTAGGAATGTTTCTGTTACTGACAAGTTAGATATATGTGCAATATTCAATAATCACTTTCTGAATATAGTAGAGGAACTAAACAAAACTCTAGTTTCTACAGGTAATCATATAACGTTTTTAGAAAATGCGTTTCCGAGGCTGTTACCTGAAATGATCCTTCATGATACTTCCATAGGTGAGATTGAGTCAATAATTAAATCACTAAAGACTAAGGACTCTTGTGGATATGATGGGGTATCTAGCAGAATTCTAAAGTACTGTTCTCCATATGTTAGCCCAGTACTAAGCCATATTTGTAATTTTTCCTTTCAGAATGGTCAGTTTCCTAACAGATTAAAGTACTCAGTAGTGAAACCGCTTTATAAAAAAAGGAGAAAGGGATAATGTAGACAACTATAGACCTATTTCTATGCCATCAGTTTTTTCTAAAGTTATTGAAAAGGCTGTATATTCAAGATTAATTGATCATTTCAGTTCACGTAATTTCCTGTCAAACGTACAGTTTGGTTTTAGAAGTGGTTTAACGACTGAAAACGCTATATTTTCGTTTCTCTGTGAGGCACTTGATGGGTTAAATAAGAGACTACGGACATTAGGCGTCTTCTTTGATTTAACAAAAGCGTTTGATTGTGTTGATCACAAAATATTTTTGCAGAAGTTGGAACATTATGGAATACGGGGAGTAGCCCACAACTGGTTCACCTCTTACTTTAATAATAGACAACAGAAGGTAATTCTCCGCAGTGTAGAAAATGGCTATGACGTGCAATCCCAATGGGGCACAGTTAAGTATGGGGTGCCCCAGGGGTCTGTTTTGGGACCATTGCTGTTTCTTATTTATATAAATGATATGCCTTCGAGTGTATCAGGTGATTGTAAAATATTTTTGTTTGCTGATGATACCAATTTGGTAGTGAAGGATGTTGCTCGTAATATTGACACAGTATCAAATAATGCAGTTCAAGAGATAAGTTCATGGCTAAGAGAAAACAAGTTGATGTTAAATCACAGTAAAACTCAGTTTTTACAATTTCTAACACATAATTTGACGAAATCTGGCATTATGATTACACATAATGGGTGATAAGTGAGACTGAACAGTTCAAATTTCTAGGTGTTCATATAGACAGTAAGCTGTCATGGAAAGCCCATGTTCAGGATCTTGTTCCAAAACTAAATTCTGCTATATTTACCATTAGAACAATATCTGAGATAAGTGATTTTTCAACACGAAAAGTAGTCTATTTCGCTTACTTTCACTCACTTATGACGTACGGCATTGTTTTTTGGGGTAACTCGCCTGATGCAAAAAGGATATTTCTGGCTCAAAAACGCGCGGTTCGAGCAATATCTGGTGTAAGTTCGCGAACGTCATGTCGACCCCTTTTCAGTAGTCTGGGAATTTTGACTCTGGCGTCACAATACGTTTTTTCTTTAATGTCGTTTGTTGTTAATAATATCAGCTTATTCCCACGAGTTAGTAGCTTTCACTCGGTGAATACTAGACAGATGTCTAATCTACATTTGCACCACACCACCTTAACACTTGTGCAGAAAGGGGTGGAGTATTCTGCGGCATCCATTTTCAATAAGCTGCCACAAGAACTTAAGAATCTTAGCACTAATCCACATGCTTTCAAATCTAAACTGAAGAGTTACCTCATGGCTCACTCCTTTTATTCTGTCGAGGAACTCCTAGAAAAGTTAAACAATTAAGCTAATTCATTTTTTCTTTATTGATTCCTTTCACTTTGTCTTAAGATTGTCGTGTGCAAAGGACTACTTAAATTTTTTCTATTACCATTCTTGTGTAACAATGTATTGACTTGTTCCATGACCATGGAGTCTTACTCCTCAAGTGGGTCCTATGGAACAGAAAAAAACAAATAAAAAAATACGTTTTTAAATGCCTATTACATTGAACTAACGTAAAGAGTATTTCTTATGAATTGTATAACGACTTTTCCCATTATTTGTTAATGAAGATGTCACTGGATTTATTTGTTGCTAGAGTATCAAAAGAAGCCAAATTATGATTAACTGATCTATCACGCTGAACTTCATCTCAGTTTCTACCATGTGAATCGTAAATATTGCAATATGAATTTTACAATGGACTTCATAACTAATGCCTGTCTTCGAGAAAAGTTTGTTTTCCATTTAAGTTCAAATAAATGGTACTTTTACTTTAGGCATAGTAGCTTATTTCAGGAGAATTAATAACGCACCATTTTAATTGCCAATGAGTAAACATACCAAACGAGGCCTGTCTTATATGTTCACAAATAGTAACTCGCTAAACAGTAGCAACAGTAAGTGGCATATCGGCCGATCCACCATTTATCGCAAATACAAAAGTTTTCAATTGAGGGCGGCAGTGTCAGGAAATACGGAGCCAATTTTCTTCCCCATGAAAATTATGAAACACACAAGCAAAGAAAGGGGCTGTAGTTTTTTTTTTTTTTTTTTTTTTTTTTTTTTTTTTTTTTTTTTTTTTTTTTTTTTTAAATCTGCGCGCAGTAAGTCAGAATTACAAATTTAAGGCTACAAGAATGTAATCTCATGAGCCGGCTATACGGAAGAACAAATTGACGAGTAAGATTTGTAAAACTTACAAATGACTTATTGACATGTTTTGTCCCTTACATTTTTTGTGACACAAGTGAACAGATATTAGGTGTTATCCTGTTTGTTGCAGCTATGCTCAGCATACTGTTTATTGTAGGATTCTGAGGCAATTACCTTTCCTTGCTATTTATTGTCTTCATTGCAGAGAACAGCTGCTCGCAACAATACGTTGTGCTGCATGGGCTGGCTCTAAAGTAGCAGGCACTGGGCTTTCTCTACTAGACATATTTGTTGTTGTCACAGCTAAACATTGGCGAGAACTAAACGAAAGCGTCTGTTTACTTTGCCGCCGAGCAGCGTGATTGACGTCAGCTCCCCCCACCACCGCAGTTCCGACCTGGGCAGTGAGCGCTCGTGTGCGCTCCGGCTCGCGGAGCAGCCTGTTGGAACAGCCTGATTTTCGTGTCTTTCCGATTGCCCTTCCGCTCTGGTGAGATGTCGTGTAAAATATTGTGCTCTATAAACGACCTAGGCTTCGAATTACAGTTTTCAACGTGACGGGGAACGTTAAGCATAATATTCATTCCTTCCAACTTTGCTTCTGGTCTCTCTCTCTTTGTAGGATATCTTCGCTTCCCCTATGTGATTCTGGCCACTCTATCTCAGTCTCACCGGATTAAACAATCGTCTTAGTACAGTGCGACACATGAGTACTTCTGCTTTGGTGTACGTTTACGGATCCATTCTGCTTCATTCAATCCTACTGCAGAGGACCCTCTACCTTAATATTCACCCGGGGAGACACAGTTCTATTCAATCTCCTGCTTCTTTAGAATATATTCTGTCTGTCAAATTCGAAGGATTCCTAGGTACGATCTCGGAAGGTGTGTAAACGTAGCATTTTTCGATCCTCACAGGAGAGCTTTTCTGTAAGTTTTGGTTCGACATGAGCATCACTTGTATCACGTATTTTATTGAATTTAGTGTTCCCAACTTTCCTCCTACAATAGAATGTATCAGTCATTTTGTGTGTGTGTTTTTAAGCGTTTCAGGATTTAGCATTGCTATAGATACATATGATTTTACGTAAATTAGAACAGATGTTTCTAATACTTACCACAGAGTTGTGACAATACGGAAATAATTACCGTAGAGTCCGTAATTAATGTAAGTAAAGGTATTGTGTGGAAAGATAAAGGCCGGCCGCGGTGGCCGAGGGGACTGAGGCGCTTCAGTCACGGTCTACACGGCCACTACGGTCGGGGGGTTCGCATGCCCCCTCAGGCATGGATATTTGTGCCGTCCTTAGTAGTAGCTAGCTCATAAGTAGTTTGTAAGTTTAGGGACTGATGACCCCGTAGTTAAGTCCCATAAGGGGCGACAGTGTAGCGTGGCAAGCAGATGGGGCAACTGCCAGGCAGCCTAGGTATTGGGTTACACCTAACTGGCGGTCGGGGTTTGTCTAAATTGGCGGAAATCGGGAAAAGACCCATGCTTTGTACTGAAAACTAATGAGAGCTGTTAGCCGAGAGTCTCATAAGGTTGTCTGGATGACATATATGAGTTCCACATTTAAGTAACTCAGAATAAAATAAAATAATCTCTTAATTATTTACCGTCAACATTTAGGATATCTACGTTGCCGGAAAAGCTACGCAGATCTCATGATAATCAAGATAATATAAATATCTCAAAAATTACAAATGTTTATGGTAACTAAATCAAAATAGGGAAAAACCAAGCTTAAAATAAAAAATATTTGAATGTGTCATGCAATTTCAACAAACTCTGGTTTACATGATAGCTTATTATCTGTAGCTATCATCTTGAAAGTGTCACACTTGTAGATATGTATTTAATTACTAATTTTAACTGATATAATTTGAGAATGGAAGTATAAACAGATTATATTCCCCACAGTGATACTGAAATTGGAAATTTCTGTTGATGTCGACCTGTCATGCAGCACCACAGCTGTGCCATTTCACCACCAGATGCAGCTACAGAGAGGCAGAAAACACGCCCAGTGCTGCTCAGCCACGGTAGTTTAGGGAACTCCATGTAACTTCACTATTCCGCTTTGTTCAAAAATTCAAATGTTTGTTAAGCTTATGGGACTTAACTACGGGGTCATCAGTCCCTAAACTTACAAACTACTTATGAACTACTTACGAACTAGGACGGCACAAATATCCATGCCCGAGGGGGGATTCGAGCCCCCGACCGTAGTGGCCGTGCAGACCGTGAGTGAGTCCCCTCGTCCACCGCAGCCGGCATTCCGCTTTGGATGTGGGTCACTTCATATAGAATTTTCATGTCAGTTTTTAATTTTTAGAACGTATATTCATTATTGATTTGGAAGGGAAATTTATTTCATAATTAAACATGAGGTACATTTTTCGCTCTTTCGTTTCTTTTGCTGTCAGTTTCAATATAGTAGTTAGCCACTTAATGATGTTTATCTTTTTTTTCAAATAATTCTCATTAATGTGCACATCTATAGCCGCCGCAGAGAGTAGTGCCCTCTATATCGCTGATTATAAGGAACCGCACGTTGCTGGTCAGAAGACAGTCGGCCACCGGACCCACAAAAGCAGCCAGAAGAAACTCGCCTAGCCCAGTTTAATTGCATTATTTTCTCTAATTATTTTTGTGGGCAGTATTATGCAGATGCAGTGTCTGTGTCGCAATTACATGCAATGTTACGGACAGTGGCAATCAGGAGCAGATTCTCAAACATTCAAATCCTACTTTCTAACAAAGGAAGGAAGGAAGCTTGGGGTTTAACTCCTATCGACAGTTTCGTCAATAGAGACGGAGCTAACGCCAGGGTAAGGATGGGAAAGGAAATCGGCCTTGTTCTTTTTGAAAGGAATCATCCCAGCATTTGCCTGGAGTGATTTAGGGAAATCACGGAAAGCCCAAATCAGGATGGCTGGAGGTGGATTTGAACCACCATCCTATTGAATGCGCGTCCATTGCATTTCCACTGCGCCACCTCGCTCGGTTACTTTTGAAAGACGACCGCCTGTCGTCTTCCATAAATTTTTTGTATATATCTGTAAAGTTATCATTTATTTAATGTCGCTAGATTATCATTTTGTTAAAACTTGAACCCTACACTCTTTTCAAGGCTTGAGGAATACCATTTTTATTTCATGTGTTAAAATATTACTTAATATTGCTAGGATTTTGTTATTTTAATAATTTATTATTGTATAGCTTAATGTGGCTTCTCCGCTACGCCACTGTCCCTGTGAGAATTTGTACTTGTCTTAAATCTTTGTGGATGTGCGAGAATCTTTGGCTGTCTGAATGTGGGGAGTGATAACTAGCTTTGCATCGTTCTCTCTGGCTCAGTGTCGATAGCTGCTGATACTACCAAAGAGGTTTCTACACCCTTTGATTACAAGCTAGTAGGCGAGCCCTCTCCAGCGCGAGTCTTGCTCTCCGTCCCCACCACCGCTGTTTTTTGGGCTTTCCAGCTTCCGGTAGCTTTTCGCGCCCCCGTGGCCGCTCGTCTGTTCATTCCATAGTGAGCGTCTGGCGAGGTAAGTTTCGTTCTCCTCTTGTGTCCACAAGATGGTAGTGTTTCATTGTCTAGCACGTTTAACTTAGACTCGTGAAGTTAGAATCATTTTTTGGAATATTTTCTCCGATCGTTTGCGGAAATGTGTTCTCGTTTTTCAATTCAGTGATTTCCAATAGATAAACGCAGGGTGTGTGATTCTAGTTGCAGTTTGATAAAGGCCTGGTAAGTTAAAACATTTTATAATCATGTGGCGGTATATGAACTCTGTGTAAATACTTTCTAGTATTGTGGGTCCGATTTCTAATAGGTGATATGTTCATTTTTGTACAGTGCATGTAAAAATCTTCTCATCGTTTCCTTCCGTGAGTGATATGTGTTCCACATGGTCGGTTCATAGAACAAAGCCTTCAGCTTCCATTCTTATTTTTTCCATGCTCATCAGGCAAGTAACTATGTGGGGGTCCTTCTGATGTCCATAAATATTTCGCGATCTTCTCTCCCCGCCTATTTTAATTTTGCTGTTTCTTCTCCGACTGGTATTACGCACTCTGTCTTTGTCAGTAATTCTCTCTAAGCCTTGTACAACTTCCGTTAATAGCTTCTTTATGTAATTCTCAAGATTTCTATGGGTTGCATGCTGTAATTCTCATTTTTTTTTATTTCACTTTTACGAATTTTTAGACTGGACTTCATCCGTCTCTGTAATCGCTCCCTGCAGCGTGTAGCTGCGTTTCTTTCGCTTCTTCGTGTAATTCTAAGCATGTCTAGGGGTTGCATGCCGTAATTCTTATTTTTATTTTTCCGACTTTTAATTATTTCATTTTTGTTGTTTTTCTGAGACAGGACCTCATCCGTCTCTGTAATCGCCCCTTATCGTGTGTATCTGTATTTCATTCGCTTCCTTATATAATTCTAAGCATTTCTATGGGTTGCATGCTGTAGTTAATTTTCTTTATTTTTCGGAAACTGAATTTATTCAGAATGAAACTTTTCACTCTGCAGCGGAGTGTGCGCTGATATGAAACTTCCTGGCAGATCAAAATTGTGTACCGGAACCGGGACTCGAACCTGGGACCTTTGCCTTTCGCGGGCAAACGCTCTACCGACTGAGCTATCCCGACACGACCCACGATGCCGCCCCACAACTTTACTTCCGCCAATTTTATCAGTTTTCGGAACCACGTGGGTCCGAGTTTCGACGTCCGGGGTTTGCAACTAGTCGCCTGAATTCACGCCACTTCTCATATAAAACCAGTACCTAGATCGATTTATAACAGACTGCAACTTAAGAATCCACCGTGATTTTGTATAATGAATCCGATTTTCAACCACTTCACCTTCAGTGGCGTGCGTTCATGTAACGTAGACGTGTGTCGCCGTTAGCGTGGTTGCTTGCGGTACAATTCAGATGTAATTTAACTTGGCTATACACACACACCATCTCAAAACAAGCACGACAGACCAAAGCCAGGTTCAAAGTGTTTTTGTATATTGTGTTTTGTGCTACCTCCGACTTGCTGAATTTTGCCTCGATAGCGCCGCCTGCTTCCGCCTGCTTCCGCTTCGTCTCAGCACGCTGATTTTGGTGTGTTTCGCTGTGGCATTGCGAGCGAATGAGTGTTGTTTGTGAATCCTTCCCCCCAGTAGCGTTAAATCATGTATCATTTAGGCTCGGCACCGTCCGCATTAATCCATGTAATAGATACATTTTTATTGTATTAACAAAATTGGTTCCCCATTTTTTTTTTTCCTATCTGAATAAGCAAGTTTAAGTTCAGCATAATCCGTAAGTTGCCTATAAATTGTAGTTTTAGAGCACCTGCCCTCTTTTATTTAATATTATTCTCCACAAGTGCTGAGAACAAGCTCAGATGCAATTTTTCTTATGTCTAAATTCCGTTGCGCCATAAATGTTTTCTTAGCCACCTTTCTAAGAAAACTTTAATTGTGGCGGCTTGCTTATTGATGTCTCTGTGTAATAACGTGTGAGCTGCTATGTATATTGACAACTGTAGTATTAACTTCCTGTTATTGAAGTAATTCGAATCGAGTGAGTTCTCAGTTTGGGCCAGGGAACAAGGTTTTGTAGCAGGGAGTAACCGGTAGTTCACACGGCACGGACCTTATTTGCTAATTTTAGTGATAAAACAAAGCTCTTGTTTCGTACAGTGGTCGACTTTTACTTTCCAACAAATATTCCAAATAGTAGAACATCGAGATTCATGTGACAAACTTTAAGACAGACCGTATATGCAATGTTACAGTCATTGGTCAAAGAGAACAGCCAAGTGTCTGACCAGCGTATCGTACACACCCGACACTCCGCGTCAATAGTAAACAAGGTTCACATCGTGTGAAATCTGGCCCAAGTGGCTTTTCGAAGCATAAGAGACAAAACTGCTCATCGCGGGACGCAACTTACTTTTCTTGCGGGATGTCTGTACATCTGCAGTCTTTACGTTTGCAACAGACATGGAACTCTAACGCTACTCGCTCGTGTAAACGACGAGTCATTACTCATACAATGCGGACTGTTTTTTCAAAGCCAATGACCGAGCTTAGTGATGTATGCAGTCAGAATGTGTATCCATCCCTCCGTAGTGCAGTACAAAGACAACCTAATAAACAATACGAAGTCTTTCGCGACGTAGTTCTTGCGTAAAATACTTTCGGTGTTCTTGCCGCGTCAGATATGGGTAGGAGCCCAAGCTTTCTAGATGGTACCACCCAAGTAAGTGCCATTACCGCTGTGACGTAAGCTAACCAATGAGAATCCGTCTCCTAGTTGTTTAAGCGGAAGCCTCCAGTTCACGGCAGTCAGTTTTGCCCCTGACGACGACTATGGAGGATATAGTCGAAAGCTTGTGCTCCTACCCATATTTGACGCGGCAAGAACACCGATAGTATTTTACGCAAACTAATAAACAGTTTGTGACATTAGACATTGCTGGACGTCACGTGCGTCTTCTGTTAGACACTGGCCTGTCTGTTACTTTGTTCAATCGTACCACTTATGAATTGTTAGGGTCACAACAATTGACGAAATCTACTACGCAACTTACTGCGCATATTGGTTAAATCATTCCAGTTTTTGTAAACTGTTGCTTGCCTGCCACATTCCAGTTTCACACCTAATCACTGACATTTACAATTTTGTATGTGCAAGAGTGTGATAATATTTTTGTTGAAATTGTTTTTATTTGTTTGCCATCTTCAGAACTCTGTACATACTGTTTCTTTTTTTGATCCAAAGGACAGTGTTTTCATTTGCTTACTGTGTTTCTAGACTTACTTACTCAAGGCCTAGGCAAGGCAAATATGTTTTCAGTGTATGTGACACTGATGGCCAATGTGCAACCTATGTTATTTCGGGCACGGCCCATTTCTTGTGCACCAAGAGGCAAAGTTGCACATGAACATAACTAATTACAGGACAATGGTGTTGCTGCTCCTGTTTCAGTTGCTCAGTGGGATTCGCCACTTGTGAATTTTGTTAATCCTTGTGGCAGACTTCACTGATCTTAAATAAATTGTGAATTCACAAACAATTATTTATACTTATCCGTTGCATCGCCCGGAGGAATTAATGGACAGGCTTTGTGCGTGCAGATATTTTTCAAATATTTACTTACGTAACGAGTATTTGCAAATTCCGCTCGATGAAGAGTCTCATAAAGTATTAGTGGCCAACGCCCATTTAGGTTTGTTCACGTTTTTGCGCTTCCTCTTCGTTAGCGCTTCCTCACCCGCCATTTTTCAACGTTATTTAGATTAATTTACTGCTACAGTTCCTTTCTGTTCAAATTTCTTGGGCGATATTGTAGTATTAGACATATACCAGACGGACACAACAGCAATCTTCGTACATTGTTTCTAGTGCTTTCTGCTGCCGGTTTGAAGTCTCGCAATGACAATTGTATCTACGTGGGCAATGTTATTAATAGCCAGGATGTTCCAACCTCTTCAGTCGCATTTGCTGGTAGTTCGGGACCCTCCTCCCTCCTCATACAACGTGAAAAAATTACATGTAGTTCTCTTGGAGTTGGCTTATTATACCAGGGGACTGATAACCCAGCAGTTGAGTCCCCTTTAAACACACAACAACAACAACAACTTATTATACCCAACACAGCTCAGAAAGCGAATCAGTTGCATTTCTTGTGTCGCAAAAGTGTATTTTTGAATGGACAGAACAGTGCCAGGACGCATTCAGTAACTTATACGTGCTTTGTTAAGTGAAAGAAGCCTTGTTCACCTCAATCCGACTTAACCGCTTGTTTTGGCCACAGATGTTTCTTCTCACGGGATCGCAGCTGTGCTCTCGCCTACAACTGGTTCACAGGACAAGCCGATTGCTTTTGCTTCCAAGTTGTTGACAAAGATGCAGAGCAATTACTCGCAAACAGAGAAAGAGACTGTTGCTATTACTGTGGTGCAAGTTTCGCCAATATCTGTTTGGGTGAAAGATTTACCTGGTGACGGAACATAAGCCCCTTCAGTCATTTTTTCACCCATCCAAACCTGTTCGTACATGCACTGCTCAGAAACTGCAACATTTGGCCTTGTTTGTGTTTCATTGTCAGTACGAAATATTATACCGGACCATATGAATGCAAGGAATTGATGTCGTCCTTCTTCGCCTTCCTGTCGGCCCTGATGCAGAATTTAACACAAACAAAGGGCCATGTTAACACTTTGATGTACAGGACAGTGGAATGTTATAGTCTTTGCCCTTCGACTATCGGAAGCAAATGCTCCATAAAGGACATTGGAGAATAGTGCATACTAAACACTCAGCGTGTCGACACTTTACATTGAATAGATGATGTCACATGTCTCGCTTGTGTAGACAATCACTCGTTATCACTATAAAAATTTTCAGCTTCTCCGCCTCAGTCTCTATTGCAAGGAGTACATATTGATTTCGCGGGACCATTTTGGATCATTTATTGTCTCTTTGTGGTAGTCTTCATCAGAAACTATCCGTTTGAGGTACCCATGTCTTCGGGTATGTTATGTAGTATCATTAAGGCTTTGCAATCTATATTTTGCTTACAAGCTTGCCTCAAGTGTTGGCTTCCAACAATGGACCACAGTTTACGCTAGGTATTTTGAACAGTTTTGTTCAGCAAATGGCATCACTCATCTCACAAGTGCGTCATAGCTGAGTACTTTCTACGAACATTTAATAAAATATATCAGTTCTGCATGCTTCCCACACAAAGGCGCAGTCTCTACTGCTGTTCCCGTCGTTGTACCACTGTCAACTTCCCAACGGTCCATAGCCAGCAAAGCTCCTATACGGTCGACACCATCGTACGCTGCTCGAATGTGTTCAAATGTTTGAAAATCTATGGGTCCAAACTGTAGTGGTCATCAGTCTCTATACTTACAAACTACTCAAACTAACTTATGCTAAAACACACACACACACACACACACACACATATATATATGTGTGTGTGTGTGTGTGTGTGTGAGTGTGTGTGTGTATGGCCGAGGAAGGACTCGAACCACCGACGGGAAGCAGACGAGCACCCTACAAATGTAGAGTTTATGGGACGTAACTACTGGGCCATCAGTCCCTAAACTTACAAACTACTTATGAACTAGCTTATACTAAATACGGCCCAAAAATCCATGCCCGAGGGAGGATTCGAACTCGTGACCTCTGCGGCCGTGCAGACCGCGACTGGCACGCTCCAGCAAGGCACCTTAGAGAGCACTGCCACTCTCGCGTGACACGATGCTCCAATTGCCACAAACGCCACACCACACGGAACTTTCTAAAACATGAAAGTATCGCTTTGCCCCTAATGATCCAGTTATTTAAGGGTTTCTGGCCACACCAGGCACTGAGAACGCGGTTCTGTTATGCGACGTTTCGGTGCCGGTATTTGTATTATCCAAGGTCCATCCAGGCTGTTATAAGAATTAAATGCGTGTTTGTCAATTGCGAGATTCTTCCGAAGAATTTTTGTCGTCAAATTCCCAGCCGGCCCCGGCTGCTGCCTCAGCACGACCCGCTCAGCCGCTGGAGTGTGCTGCCCGCCGCCGCCTCCCTCCCAGGCGCCACGGCAGCTCAATTTCCCGGCGCCGCGCCGCCAGAGGTCCCTTCTCCCCCACTGCCACCATCTTCATCAACGTCGCTGGGAACGCAGTCTGTGACGCCGACTCCGTAACCTGGCACGCTTTCCGCCTTAGGTTATCAGGCCTATGTTACCCTCGGCGCATAGGACCGGTGTCGGTACGCGGCTGCAAGCTCCGCGTTGTTCACAGTAGAGAGTGCCGTCTCCACAGTACATCCATCTTCCTGCCTTCCTCCCCTTTGTCGTAAAAATTCTCTTTCCACGACAACGGCGCCGCGCTTTGGTTGGTGTGGGTGGGGGTGGGGGGTGGAGGGAGCGAGGAGTGTGCAGTCTTATTGTATTGACTGCACACCGACCAGAACAAAAACGCCAACAAAGAGAGAACGATGTTAAGCAGGTGCTGCAACGTGTGACGATTACGACAAGACGTGCGGCCCACTGCATCACTGACTTAAACTGCAGCATGTTATTGGTCAGAGGACAGTCGGCCATAGGATTCTTGAGCTGCAGTCAGAAGAAACTCGCCTTGCTCAGTTTATGTTTGTTATTAAACAGCCTTCATGTTACCCTGGTTCAAGCCTGAAGAAAGATAAGTTTTTATTTTTCTTCTGTGAATAAAATTGTTCAATTAATCAGAATGGCTGTTCTAGTAATGCGCCCACTTCAGCAGCCTTATATTTGTGCCGTCTGCTGTTACAACACACTATAGATGACACAACAATTTAAACTAATGTATTTTTTAGTACTAGTCATCATTCATATCGTGTATAATTGATAAACAATTTAACTCAGTAAACATTGGCGAAATGCAATGAATTCCTTTTAGTTTAAAGAGAGAGTGTATTATCCTGTGAAATAGTTACTCATATTGCCAGCTTGTTGGCCTTTGGTTTAAATCATAGATACCTAAAAAAATAATTTTTATCTAATACTTCAATTGCATAATTTTATCAAGCATTTAACAGATAACTATACCTGTCGTTTTCAATAACCGTGAATTTTATTTGAAATGTAAGTAAATCTATTTATGCATCAGAATAAACCGTGAATTATTTTATAGTGTGGAATCTGAATCCAATTATGAAATGACTCTTTGTACATAGACTGATGGTTAATACAGTACTGGTTCGACATCTGTCAGCTAACAGCAGTGTTTTAAACCTGAGAGCTAGCCGTGTTTTGTGTCCCACACCACCAACCTGACGTCCACTACAAAAACGTGTGGTATTTCATTCCTCCTCAATGTTCACAGCTGTAGGGTGCTATTTATTCTCCAATTGACCAAAGATATTTTATTTTAATTCTGTACTTAAATTTCGAAATACAAATCTTGATAAAACCGTGACTGGGATGAGTCATAACGGAAGTCATTATGTTATCAAGGTATTCTCGAATTATGAACATCCCATCTAAAACAAAAAGTTGAGTAGGGATCCAATTTTTGTAATTGCTGCTCTAACGTGAACATTACACTTGTTATTTTCATAAATTATTCCAATCAATTTCGTAGCAGCAGTGTAGTCTTGGAGAAATCTGATAAATTCATTATCTTCTAAATCTTGCACTCATAGCGGACAAACGAAGTACTTTACAACTTGAGCAACAGTACTGTCCAGCTCATTCTGTCTCACTATGTTTCATACATTATTTACATCACAACTGCTGGAATGGCTTTGCCTAGTGTACACTTCTGCTTCTAGAACATAGGTATCTAAATCAGAATGTGTCTCTACTAGTAACATCTTTCTGTCACTTTATTTTCATTATAGAAAGTTTCCTTTTTGCTTGCAGTATTTTTTTCATGTCCATGTTCGGAGAAGGAACGAAGGCATCGTGGTCATAGGCGATGGAGCATAACCTTGGATCATATCAATTAAAAATAGTGATGCCCAAAAATGATATTTGTGATGATAATTAGAGACAGTGGTTACTGCACTTGCAGAAGTCATTGCGTTTAATAAACGGCTTATATTAAAAGGCTGGCACTAGACAGACATTCTAAACTGTGTGGCATGCCATGGAAGCCATGTTTTGAGAGAGGATCTGTTTTCTGCCTCATCGGGAAGACAGTGGGCTGTGCCGTCAGGAGCATTCAACAGCATTTTACAGCTTTAAATTCATTCTTCCATCCTTGTTATTCGTGATTTCAGGCAGTATCACATTTCTACAGTAACAGCCTCGTATATCTGCAACGTATGTATTTCGTGACATATTTGACAAAACTCTTTTATCCATGCCACATCTCTTGAATCAATGTACTACATATGATATTCGCCACTGTTTACGTCGTGTCCCTCTATCTGTACTTCCACCTGTCATTCTCCATCTTGATATCGAATCTTCAATTCTCCGCCACTTTCCGCTCCCTCCCACCCTTGGAATTGATCTGTCAGATGTGAGCTCTAAAGCCAACCTGTCCAACGCAAGGCGTTAACATTTTAAATGCTTTTTGAAAGACGATATGGTATTTAGACTTCAAAAAGTCTCTAGTTAATGTGTGGATTAGTATTTCTTATGGTAAAAGCACTAAGGCAATGAACAGAAATTTCGTGAACAGAAATCTGTTTTATTTATTCTGAAAGGTATGGACATTGAACACCCGTGAGTTTATGAGTATTCTACCAACAAGCTCAATTCTTTCTGTTTCTTGTTAGCATTCAGCTAAATATTGAAAGAGTTTTCATGACGCGTTTAACTGTGACAAAGTTTCTAGAAAGTTCAGTAATGGTATTGTGAACATGTTGACATTATTTTAGTCTTTTGTAATTATTTAAGCGTCAGTAGCGTGTAATTCGGTTGAAACTGTTGCATTATAATTTAAAAAACACCATTCATTCTAGTTAAGCTGCCTAATAAAATTTGTACTCCAGAATGAAATTTACAGTCTGCGTGGAGGAGTGTGCTGATAAGAAACTTCGCGGCAGATAAAATCTTTGTGCCAGATCTGAATTCGAAGCAATGACCTATGTCTTTTGTGGACAAACGTTCTACCAACTCTCTCCCTGCCTGTTTCTCTCTCTTTGATTTGAATCGGACTATATTCACTCAACTAATACGTCAGAAAGCTTTCCTCTGCTTTACTTTCTGCTTCCTATTGTAGTATGCTGATGATACCTCCATTCACTCTATCGTTGACTACACTTGTATTTCCGACTTGACATCCATTGTTACTGATACGTACGGTTAAGTGATAATGGAAGGAATTACGCTTACTAGGTTAGTTAGAGCCTTTTACAGTTAACTAATATTCTCTGTGTAATACGACATATACTGTCACAGTTCGCAGCGTGTAACCGAAACCGTTGTTCATTCAGTAACTGCGAACTGATCTGAAGGATATCTGCAGTAATTGAAGTATAAGAGTGAACAGCGTACTATATAATCTAAATTTAATTAAAATAACACGAAAACGAAACTGTGTTAATTATTTGGTGGTTAATACGGAGTCGATGGCTGTCAGTCAGCAGAACGTTTAAAGCGCGAGATCTGCAAGGGTTCGGTTGCCCAGATGCCGACTGTTTTTGTTGCGCTCGGCCGACCTGCCAATGGCCGCAAAAACGTGGGCGATTCCGTGCTTGCTCCACAATCTCAGACGTAAACGGCTGTTTATTCTGCACTTGAGTGAAGCAGTAGATACTTAAACCGTTTTTTTTAATTGTAAAAAACTTTAAACGAGTTTTAATAACATTACCCTATTGGGTCTTCTGGAGCACGAAATTTTAAGGGATCCGATTATTATAATCGCGGTTTATGTACAAATATGATCTGTCCTAACTTTTTTGTAGATATTACGAATTGATCCAGTCAACTCCGAAGAAGTGTAAGCTACGAAAAATGTCGGTTTATTCACCTGAGAGACTCCGTCTGAGACTCAGCTAATTGCCATGGCGATTTTGTCCCAACTGTTAAGTAAAAAATCAATGTAATGATTCTGTAATGAAATGCCAAAACTTGAATTTAGCTGAATTGAATTTACTTATAATCCTGATTTCTCAGGATCTACGCACCCAAATTGCGTGAAAATGAAATCACATGTCAGTTCTAGTATAATATATTTGTGCAATGAATACCTGTTTACCATTTGCATTTCTTCTTGGTGTAGCAGTTTTAATGGCCAGTAGTGTACATGTGCCAAATTTCGTGGCAATCTACCAAACGATGTTGAACTATTATAATACAAGCGAACCTACATCTATTTATGTGTGTTGTTTGGTTGTACTGTTTAAATTTATAAATTGATCATCTAGAAGTTATATGGGAGAATCGTTATACATGTCTCAAAACATGCTGTTTTGTATCTTCATGTGAATGATGACGGAAAAATATATAACCAAGATGTGGTAAAATAAAACCCATGGAATAAACCACAAATCATGGGAACATTATGGCATCTCAGCACTCTGAAAGTACCCAGTTGGCGGTTAGACATTAAACTCAAATATTCCTTCCTTCTTCCAGAAAAGCAATCTCAGCCCTCCCAATAATGACGGTATAGTACCTCTCTGGGACTTACGGTGAGCAGCTGTGGAGAGACGGAGATTGGGGTTTACACAAGAGGTCAAACTCATGGTGGGTGACTATGCGAGGTCCTTCGCCAGTCTCGCAAACTCCCGACTAGCTTTCTCAGCGCAGTTTACATGACTCGTGTTACAAAAGATCCCTGAGGATAACATGTGGATAACTTGGTATAGCATATTAACCCTGGGATGTTTAAAACCAGCTTATTATTAAAAATAACCATTTTTAAACCCTTAAGCTAACAACTTCTAATTTAATTACCCACCTACGTTTCAAAAATGTCAAAGACTACTACTTTGTCGTATCGATTACTGGTATCACCTTTTAATACTGTGTAATACAATTTATATTTTTCAAACTTTTTCATAAAATTTTGGCTGTTACTTTAAGGGCAGTTGCAGGAATGTTTCATGTACACTCCCTAAATTTCAAGCTGACATAATTACATTATCAGGTACCTTGCAATGTAGTAAAACGTCTGAAGAAGTTATGCGACACTAGGTTAAAAATATCACACGAAGGACGACACGCATGAGAATACCCACGTGCATGCATGCATTTGTATTTGTACGTGAATGTATGTGTGTGTCTCTAAAGTAGAGAACTAACTCATGCTATGCAACATTTATGCACAACATTCGGACATCACACAAAGTACATCTTGAAATGGGGCAAACCTTTTCATGACGTTTGGTCGTTTTAGATGTATATATAGTTTGGGGCTTATGCAAGGTACAATACATGAGTTATCATTCTACAGGAAAAGAATGTTAGTGTTAACTCATAACTAACTGTTTGTCATATGATAGTAGCATATTGCAAATAAATAAATAAAGTTCTCTCCCTAACATTTACATACAGGTATAATTCTGATTCTGTAATATAGTATACTGCTGTCATATATCCTTTGAAGAAAAGAAAATATTAAATCTCGCGATCTGGTCCTGAAGACCACGTGACTGGGGGCCTGCCGCCATATCATCCACAGCCAACATTTTCATCATCGAATCCAGAATGTGGTTAGCTCATTGCACTCTAACTGTTCAACTGTTTGTAAAGTTACGGACCATAACTGCAGTGGTCATTGGTTCCTACAGTTACAAACTATTTAAACTAACTTACCCTAAGAACAACACACACATGCATGTATGAGAGAGCACTTAAACCTCAGTGGTGAATGGCCATGTAGACCGTAGCAAGGCGCCATAGTGTATGTGGCTATTCCGCGCCGGCCACGGTGGCCGAGGGGACTGAGGCGCTTCAGTCACGGTCTGCACGGCCACTACGGTCGGGGGTTCGAATCACCCCTCGGGCATGGATATTTGTGACGTCCTAGTTTGTAAGTAGTTCCTAAGTAGTTTGTAAGTTTAGGGACTGATGACGCCGTATTTAAGTCCCATAGACTATACAAACATTTTGCTATTCCGCGACGTGAAAACTAAGGTAAGTAAACTGTTTTAATGGATTTTCGATAGTGTGTGATGTGTTTACATGAATAAATTTTCTTCAGAAAATAAAAGTATAATTTTCGAAATATTTCAATGAAACATTTCCAATTTTTTACGTCCTCAATAGCGTACCGAATTTACCACATGACATTTGTCGAGAACATCAACTACGTTTAACCCATTAGTCATTGACAAACTCAGTTACCAGTAACTGCTCCTACAGAAAAAGTGCCCTCAAAACATCACTTCGTCGTTCAGATGCGGAACTACTGAGATACAGCTCTACAGTTCTGGTGTATACGTGTAAACGAAAAAGACCACACGAGACAGGCTAGACGCAATATGTAAATAACAAGTCAGGGGCGCTATAGAACACACACTCGTCTCGAGTAGTGTTTTTTAAACTTTCATTCTTCCTGTCGTTCTTGTATCAGATCATTTTATATGCACATTCAAAGTATTTTTATCGCATGAGAAACGTTTTATGTCGCGGAGACAGCACATATATGAGTCATAACGCGGCCGCTTAACATACGCGGCAGTGGCAGTAGCGTTGCATTGCGCTTGCGCGGCTGAGGTTCAAATTCTCTTCTGAACCCCCTGGAGGCAGGGTATGGGCTCTCCCGCGACTGTGAGGGGCGAGGGGAAGCGCCGCTTTTAACATTGGCGTTGGAGCTGGTAGTCACCAGCTCCTGGCTACTCGAGCTCTGGCGGTTACGCACGAATCGTCCCGAAGCAAGACAATGTAGCTACTCACACCTCGCCTTCCGTATGCACAAATCCTCCATGAAATCAACATCAGCCCTTCATATTTCTTTCTGGCGCATTGAAGATTCATCAGAAACACGTCATATTTGGTAAAATATCTTATAACTTTAAATTAAAGAAGCATCAAATGTAAAAGCTTTCAGAAGAGCCGATGTTGAATAATAAAAAAGTTACTATTCTCCACATAGGAAGAATAGCCGTGTATTTAACGGGATCACACTGCGCTATCGAAGGTAGTGGGTTAGAGACCGACAAGCAACTTTTTTTAACCCAATTTTCTTTTTAACAGATACAGGAACAACCATGACTTTTGTGTTGTTACTTGCCACACATTTTAGCAAATGTGTCGCAATTTTGAGGGTAAATGACATGTACATTCTTCATTGCAACGAATATTTAACTGTTTGAAAAGATGTGGGGGAGAAGCCTTTGCGCATGCGTAAGATTAGGAGGGGTTGCTGCTTACAGTGTCACGTGACTTGAAGGTAGTTTGTCTCTTCATCGTAGCAGATTCGTCTTGTTACAGTCACTTAACAGTGTAATCAGTTACTTATTGTGTTTTAGTGTTCATGTGAATATTCATATGTTCTTGCTGTTTATTATCAAAGAAAAATTAACAGCGTTCAGTTTCTTTTAGAAACAAATTACTCAGCTTTAACCTTTAGCCCGTACACCGGTCTTTTGGACCGGAGCGACCCCCTTCTCCTCCCTCCCCTTCTCTCTGAGTGCGTGTCAGCACTCTGCCCTCCACATTAGCCTCAAGGCAGTTGAAGAGGAAGACCAAGTAAGTCTTTTCTTCGTTGTGTATCTGTCCGAAGTTCTGTAATTAACAAATTGCACTCTCCGCTCCCGGTCAAAAAAGGCCGATGGGTACACTGAATGTCTTTATTTTCTCCGGTTCAATGTACCCCACTTACCCTCAAGTTGTGTGTTTTTCCTTTCACAATCAACTGCAAGTCTATAAAATTGGAAAAAGTCTACATACCAAGTGTGTGAGAAAAGTATTGGAGGGTGTATGCTGGAGAAGGGGGAGACCGAATGGTGCACTACATGCATTTTAAGACAATTAGATGCAAAAAAGGCAGAAAGAAACTGAAAGAAACGGCACCGCAGTCTTAAAGACCAAGTGTACGCTTTGTGTGCCATAAGGGGGTGTACGGGCTGAAGGTTAAGCTTAGAACAAAAGTGTGAAATAAAGAAGCTTAGTAGACCGACGCTTCAGCTCGAGTTGAAGAAAGCACAAACAAGCTGAGGTAAGACATTCTGCGGATCTTACATCTAAAGGAGTGGGGTTGGGGGGGGGGGGGCGCAAAACGAGGCGCTTTAGCCTGGCGCAACTCGTGGAGGTGTGCCAACTGCCAATATCTCTTTGGACGCTGAGCGGGTTGGGGACGGGGGAGGGGGAGGGTGGGCGGTGTCATTATCTAGATCCGGCACTCAAAGAAGTGAACCCCCAGTCATCTGAAGCACCAACCACCACTGGTTGACAGGTATCTCCTGGACGTTACTCAGACTCTCAGTCCTGAGGGTGATTGGTGAGCTCTAAAGAAAAATCGCTATCACTTTCTAAGCTCATAATACTGTAAGAAATATTTGAAATGATAGTGAAGTGACATATATACAGTGCTAGCGAATAGTCGCATAAGAACTCTCGTGTATTCGTGAACATGGCAATCGCTCTCACTCTGAATCGACAAACGGATTGGAAATTTAGTGCTCCGATGTATGGGGCAATCTGATTCCATGTGTTCGCCCGCAGTAGGGAAGGAATATCGAGTGCAGGGCTGTGACCTACACAGGACACACGGGAAGAGTGCGTTGCGGCGTAATGTGTGGCGCGGTTAGCGGGGGAGGCAGTCCGTTGCTTGGCAGCTGCGCGCGCCGGCATTAAGATTGATGCCGCTGCTGGCTGCTGGCTACATCTCGTGTAGCCGACGTGCGGCAGGCGGCAGGCGCTGGCGCTGGCGCCGGCAGCGCTCCCGGCGGTCGATGTGCGCAGCTGCGCCTCACGCGATTGCCGCAAAAATAAGGGGAACGGCCCCCTCCTTGTTAACCACAGCGTTTAGCCGTCAACATCAAGTGGGGAGGCAGCACGGTTAGGGTGCCGAGTTCGTGCGCTTGTAGGTACGCGGCAAGCTGAAATACATGCTGCTCCTACCATAGCTCTTTGTGCTTGCTTTATATTGCTTCACATGTGCACTCTATAAAGGAAAGTACGTATATTCTGAATGGTGGCAGAGGTCAATAAAGGTCAATAGATTTAGATATTTTGCATTCAGAAATGAAAAAGAAATTTCTGTCATATAACCTACATAGGCAAAAATGTCTTGATAAATGTTCCCAAATTCATAGGACTTAACTACATCTACATAGATACTCCGCAAATCACATTTAAGTGCCTGGCAGAGGGTTCATTAACCACTTTCATAACTTTTCTCTACCGTTCCATTCTCTAATAGCGCGCGGGAAGAAAGAACACCTAAATCGTTCCGTTTTAGATCTGATTTCTCTTATTCTATTGGGATGGTCATGTCTCCATAAGTAGGTGGGTGCTAGCAAAATATTTTCACATTCAGAAGTAAAAGTGGGTGACTGAAACTTCGCAAACAGATCACGCCGCAGTGAATAACGTCTTTCTTTTAATGATTTCCACCCCAATTCGTGGAACATTTCCGTGACGGTCCCCCCCCCCCCCCCCCGTAACGTGATAAAACAAAACGAGCTGCCCTTCTCTGAACCTTCTCAATGTCTTCCGTCAGTTCCACCTGGTGAGGGTGAGGGTACTCCAGGAGAAGACGCACAAGTGTGATGTAGGCAGTCTCTTTGGTGGAGCTGGTGCATCTTCGAAGCGTTCTGCCAATGAAACGTAATCTTTCGCCTTCCCCACAATCTTTCGCCTTCCCCACAATATTTTCTGTGTGTTCTCTCCAGTCAAAGTTGTTCGAAATTGTAACTCCTAGGTATTTGGTAGAATTTACGACCTTAAGTTTTGAATGATTTATCGCGTAATTGAAGTTCAGCGGATTTGTTTTAGTGGTCATGTGTATTACTTCACACTTTTCTTTATTTAATGTCAATTGCCAATTTTCGCACCATGTAGAAATTTTATCTAAATCGATTTTCAGTTGCTGTTGATTCTCTGTTGACTTCACTAACCGATAAACGACACCATCATCCGCGAACAGTTGCCGTTATCAGTCCCTAGACTTACAAACAATTTACACTAACTTCAAAAAACCTAAGTACAACACACACAAACGCATACACACACACCAATGCCCATGCCCGAGGGAGGACTCGAACCATCGACGGGGGGCAACCGGGCGCTCTGCAGAAAGGCGCCTTAGACCGCTCGGCCATTTCACCGCGGCTATCTATATAGACATATATACTGAAATTATCCGTGTTATTTATATGGTAGTCTACTCGTCCTGTTTTTTATTGATATAACATAGTATTTCGTAACTATTAAATCATATTTTAGGCATTTCTTGTGTTCTATAGCTATAATATCTTATTTTAACTTCGAAAACAAAACCGGTAATTCAATTTTCTTCATGCACCAGCGAATTGTAACGCGTAACGGCCATCAAAGTAAGGACTGGACTGAATGCAGGCAAACACGTACATATGCTATCCATTGTAGATGTCAGATTTCACTGAAAGAAGAAATGGACGATTAGGTTTTAACGTCCTGTCGATAAAGTAATCATTAGAGAGGGAGCATAAGCTTTGATTGTTTTTGTTAAGCATTGGAAAGCAGACGGGCCGTGACTTATTAAAGGAACCACCCCGGCATTTGCCTGGAGTGGTTTACGGAAATCACGGAAAACTTAAATCTGGAAAGGTGCAGGTGGATTTGAATCACTGGCGCTTTCTGTGAGGTCAGTGAAACCTAGACTTAAAACTAGTTGACGAAAGTATCATACTTCTGTCCTGGTTCCAAATGTAACAGTTAGCTTTCGCGAATCAGTTAAAAACGAATCTGTTTGGCTGTTTCTTTCACAAAACTGATTCAAATTGTTGAGACACATATGAACCTCAGGTCAATCTGTAGTTTCTGGGCTGCCTGTTTCACTTACGTTACGTCATTCGTATACTTCTGAGCATGGCGCCGACGCGTAAAAGAACACCCAAATCTTTCCTTTTTTTATCTGACTTATTTTACTTTCATGATCATGACTTCCTATAGAGGTGGGTGCTAACAAAATATGTTCGCATTCGGAAGAGAAAGTTGGTGAAAGAAATTTCCCAATTAGATCTCATCGCAACAAATAACGCATTCTTTTAATGATTTCCACCTCGACTCATGCATCATTACTGTGACATTCTCACCCCTATATCGCGATAGTAAAAAACGATCTTTTCTTTTCTGAACCTTCTCTAAATCGTCTGTCAGTCCCACTCGGTGATGATCCCACAATGCGCAGAAATACCACAAAATAGGACGCACAAATGTAGTGTAGGCAGTTTCTTTAGTAGAACTGTTGCATCGTCCAAGTGTTCTGCCAACGAAACGTAGTCTTTGGTTCGCTTTCCCTACTCAGATTGTCTCCCAAATATATATATGAATTTTTGCCTTTATGTCCTCTATGTGTTCATAAAAAATTCATTCGATGGCAATTAAACTTTGGTGAACTGCCCACTTTACGCCCACAGAGGTTCCTGACCCAAAAACAAAAGAACACGACACATAGCTCAAGAGATATGACGTCATAAATAATGAGAGGCCACCGCGTGAGAATACCCAGAATTATGCGTCAATTGCTGGAAAATGGTAGTAATCAGGGACCTGTAACAAAGTCTGCATGTAATTTCGGACGTTTATGAAGCGTTTTGTAGCTGACCCCCCCCCCCCTCACCTCACAATATGATGAAACGAGAAGTCTACCGCTCACAACACTGTCTCTGTAGATGCCATAAAACTGTCGCATCATGCATGACCTTGTATCAAATAAAGTTAGCATTACAGATTTCCATGTTAGCATTTATTTTTGTCTGCAATCTCCATTAATTCTCTTGCATCTAAAATTAAGCAATCTGTTTTCTTAATCTCCTCCTATATAAAATCGAAAGGACACTCACTCACTGACTAAAAACGAAATCTCGAAAACTGCTTCACCTACGCAGCTGAAATTTGCTAGGAATGTCGTTTATAGGTAGAAAACGTCACGTAAGGAAGTATTTTGTGATACGTGCATTGCGGAGAATACTTCTCCTATAGACTCACGAAATCTACTGTTTCATTCCGATGTTCAGGAAATTTCCCATGCTTGACCTTCAAAACAAAAGGAAGGTCACTGTATACCTTACGTTTCATACGGTGCATGGGGGAGGGTGCTTTGCAACGTAAAAAATGTATCCCTAAATACCGTGGTCGCGCCATAACTAGAGAACGGCTCGACCGATTTCACAGATCCTTTTTTTGTTGTTTTTGTTTATCTCAGAACAAGGGTTGTATGAAATAAACTGGAATATTTAAGAACAACAAAGTGCGTCTCTTAATGTGACCCTGCATTTCTATTGTATAGAAATCTATAGTTTCGTTCCGATATTGATGAAATTTTGCACACTCGACCTTAAAAACTAGAGGGATGTCACTGTCTGTATAAAATTTCGTTCGGTGCATTCTGGAGGTACTTAAATTACTGAATTTTATAAACTGCATAGTTTTGCTCTAATATTTATGAATTTTGCACACATGGCTATTAAACCAAGAGGAAGATCACTGGGTACATAAATATTTGTATGGTACATTACAGAGGGTACCTTGTAGAAACTTTTGCCGAGAGAAGGAAAGGTGGAAACGAAAAGAGAGATGGCAGAAAAGAGATGGATGCAGAGAGCGAGAGAGAGGTGGGGGGAGGATGTGGACTACGATAGTGTAGGATAAATAAACACTCGAGCACTGCCGGCTTTACAGCTAGTTAAATATATTTTGATTCAGGGTTTTCCAACGTATTGGATCTTACTTTGGAATCTAATTTTGAGTTAATTCACTTATCAATGTGAGGAACGATATTAAGAAGTATATGAAGACTGGTATTAACGGTCATCATAATTTTAGTTGCTGGGGTGCTAGTTAACTTCGGGTACGAACTCACGCTCATTAAAAAAGCTCTTTGCTAATTATATCTCAAATCACTTTAAAAAAAACTAGTACCTGCACAACCCCCGAAGGGATCCGCCGCGGCACAAATCATACATCCTGACATGGTACATATGAATCTGTGTTATTAGGAAGTGCTCTTGTGATGTCATTCATGGAGTGTGTTGTATGATAACTAAAATACTGGGGAATATTTATTCTGTGGTAAACAAATAAGGGAAATATTAAACTTCCTGGCAGATTAAAATTGTGTGCCGGAACTGGGACTCGAACCTGGGACCTTTCCCTTTCACGGGCAAGCGCTCTACCACTGAGCTATCTCGACACGACTCACGGTGCCGTCCAACAACTTCAATTCTGCCAGTATCTCGCCTCCTACTTTCCAAACTTCACAGAAGTTCTCCTGCGAAACTTGCAAGACTAGTACCCCTGGAAGCAAGGATATGGTGGAGACATGGCTTAGCCACAGCCTAAGGGATGTTTTAGAATGAAACTTACACTCTGAAGCGGAGAGTGCGCTGTTATGAAATTACCTGGTAGATTAAAATGGTGTGCCGGAACCGGGACTCGAATCTGGGACCTTTGCCTCTCGCAGGCAAGCGCTCTCCTACTGAGCTATCCAGACACGACTCACGGTGTCGCCCCCACAGCTTCAATTCTGCCAGAAACCTCGCCTCCTACTTTCCAAACTACTTTACACGGGATACCTCAGTGGTACAGCGCTTGCCCAACGAAAGGCAAAGGTCCTACGTACGAGTCCCGGTTCCGGCACACAATTTTAATCTACCAGGAAGTTTCATATCAGCGCACACTCCACTGCAGAGTTTAAGTTTCATTCTGTGAACATCCCTTAGGCTGTGTCTAAGCCATGTCTCCACCATATCCTTTCCTCCAGCAGTGCTAGTCTTGGAAGTTCCGCAGGAGAACTTCTGTGAATTTGGTAAGTAGGAGGCGAGGTACTGACAGAATTGAAGTTGTCAGGCGGTACCGTGAGTCGTGACGGGATAGGTAAGAGGTAGAACGTTTGCCCGGGTTTGAGTCCCGTTTCCGGCACACAATTTTAATCTGCCAGGATGTTTCATATAAGCGCACATTTCACTGCAGAGTGAAAGTTTCTTTCTGGAAAGGAAATATTGCTTGCAGGCAAGACGTAGCAACAGTATGCAGGTGAAGAGCTTCCTTCTGGTTTCCACAGATACCTGGACCACTGTAATGCTCATTTCTTAAGCGACAATGCTGGACAATGGGCAGAGCCGGTCTCAGCATATACAAGATTACGGTCAATATGGAGAGTGAAATGGAATTGATACTTGCATATACAGAAAAGTTCTAAAGAGTTTGAAGCGCAGCACATAATATAACTGATATATTTGCCAGTGAATGAAGCGCGGTCGACCAACTAAGGTAGCGGCGGTATGCTCTAGGCTTAAACCTACCTTCGAGAATCATGTTGTTCTCATTACTTATTCGACTGTTCTTGGCCGTCTGTCTGTTTGCATACATATGATAGGGCATCAGATTTACTCTGCTTTTCCATGAAGAAACATGATCCTCGAACTTACAACGATTATTTATAATCTTATCATGGCTTACAACATTGCGTAATTTTGTAATGACAATAGTATTGAGAGAGTTAACCTACTTACATTAACTGTAAAATGCATTTGGAATTATTTGACTTTTCTTAAAAAAGAAAATATTGTAATTGAATTTGTAAATACCTGTAGCCGTCATTTCATACATAAAAGAAAGTTATTTATAACATGGCTAATAACATTTGAAGTCATCAATTTTATTTAAAAATTACTATAGTTTTTGAAACAAGTAGGACCAAAACAAGACAGCAGTTATTAGAGTCGAAGGGCAAGAAAGGGACGCAGAGGTTGGGAAGGGAGTAAGACGGGGTTGTAGGCTTCCCCAATGTAGTTCAGTCTGCACATTGAGCAAGCAGTGAAGGAATAAAAGGAAAAAATTGGAGAGGGATTTAAAGTTCAAGGAGAACAAATAAAAACTTTGTGGTATGCCGATGACATAGTAATTTTGACAGAGACTGCAAAGGATCTCGAAGAGCAATTGAATGGAATGGACAGTGTATTGAGAGGAAGATATGAGATGAACATTAACAAGAGTAAAACGAGGGTAACGGACTGTAATGTCAGAAAATCAGGCGATGCTGAAGGAATTACATTAGGTAATGAGACAATAAAAGTAGTAGATGAGTTTTGTTATTTGGGTAGGAAGACAACTTCTGATGTCCGAATTAAAGAAGATATAAAATGTAGAATGACTATGGGAAGAAAATCGTTTCTAAAGAAGAGAAACTTGTTAACATCCAATACTAATTTAAATGTTAGGAAGTCCTTTCTGGAGTGTATCTTTGTATGGGAGTGAAACGTAGACGATAAAAAGTTCATGCAAAAGATGATAGAAGCTTTTAAAGTGTCGTGCTACAGACGTATGATGAAAATTAGATGGTTAGATCACGTAAGTAATGAGGAGGTGCTTAACTGATTTCGGAAGAAAAGGAGTTACTAGCATATCCTGACAAAGACAAGTGATAGATTGGTGGGACACACCCAGGAATTGTCTACTTAGCATTAGAAGGAAGTGTGCGTGGTAAAAATCATAGAGGGAGACCGAGGGACAAATACAGTAAGCAGATTAAAAAGGATGTAGGTTGCCGAACATATTCTCAGATGAAGAGACTTGCACAGGACAGGGAAGAGTAGAGAGCTGTATCAGACCAGTCTGCGGACTGAAGACCACAATAACAACTGTACCGACTCCTGGTGATCCACACTATAGTCAAAGACGCTACAGCCATAACTATTTTTTCATATTTCTGTGCAATATCCTATTGATTAGGAAATAAGAGGTGTAAGAGTTGGGCTTCGGTTTTAGAGCCCCTTTTCGTGGAATTGTAGCATTGTGGAAGTGTAGCATTGAATGGGAGTGAAATGTGGACGATAAGGAGTTCAGACAAAACGATGATAGAAGCTTTTTAAATGTGGTGCTACAGACGAATGATGAAAATTAGATGTGCAGATCACGTAACTAATGAGGAGGTGCCTAACCGAATCGGGGAGAAAAGGAGTTTCTGGCATATCCTGACTAAGAGAAGGGATAGATTAGTTGGACACATTCTGAGACATCAAGGAATTGTCAACTTAGCATTAGAAGGAAGCTTGTGGGGTAAAAATCGTAGAGGGATACCGAGGGAAGAATACAGTAAGCTGATTCAAAATAATGTAGGTTGCCGAACGTATTCCCAGACCACAAAATAATAATTTATTATGAAATACGGTCAGATGGTCGTATCCTCCTCAGGTACTACTGAGGAAGGTGTTTGTGCAATTATTTCTATAGATGAAATTGAAGTAATGACTTATGATGGGATTATGAATTGTGAATGGCTGTAACGGCTGATTGTGAAAATGGTATGTTATATGAAAATCCGTTTATTCACTTGGTTCAAAGTAACGAAGGTGTTTTATCTATTGATTTGGGCAAAATTTTGAGGGAAGGAAATTTTGTTTCAGATAACGGAGAAAAGTGTTTATCTAAAATCGTGTGATATTAAGTGTACTGGAAATGTTAATCTGATGAGATGCAGTAGCGGCAACTGTGTGAAGTATCTAAGGATGTTGGTCATCTATTATTAGTGTTTTACATAATCAATCTTCACATGCAAACAATGTTAAATGTAATAAAGTTTTAGGTAAGGCGGCATATAATGATGAAGTTAATTTTGGCGGACTTTGTATTCCTTCAACGAACGTAAATAATAAATTGCCTTAGGAAAGGGGAGTTCTAAACTGTGTGAATAAATGTTCCGTGGCAGCTATGATATCGTCACCTCTCCAGTATGTAACAGTATATTCTGAATATGACGAGAGCAGTGAAACAAAAATCAGAGGAAGATGATTTATGAACTGATGTGAAAGATAAAAGGCTATGTGATGACATTTATACTGTCTTGTTTGGTAAACATAAAAGTGAGTATTGTTGATTGTAGATGGTTTGAGATAATCATGAAGTAATTTTTACCACACTGGTGGACAAAGGAGAAATTTAAAATAGCAAGGGATATTAAAGGGAATAAGCTCGCATACACGTCTGCCATGCGAGCTACCTAACGGCAGAACCTTCTTCTTTTTATTAGCCTTTTCAACCCTATTAAGTTTGCTAATAGCTGAGGTCCGCTGCATGTCACCTACACCGAAAGCAACAAGAAGCTTCTACCCACTTAACTTTGACAGTTGAGCAAATCTCTTATTCACACACAATGAAAAACTCTATGAATATCTGTTCTTCCTTACTGCCTTTGTCCCAACCGTAAGTTCCCAATCCCCTGCCCCCTATCCATTCTCATCCTGTCTAATTTCTCCTTTTCGTTCTGCAACTACACCTGAAATGCACATATCTTACTCTCCTGTTCCTCTGTTAACTTATGCTTGTTACATAGACTGCAGTTCCAGAAGAAGATCTCCCTAGAATCCCCAATGCACTCTTCCCAATGAAAATACTTCCTAGAAATCTCACACCACTACCCGCTACTCACCAACCTACGGCAGAGCCCACACTTCACATTCATGGTAACATGTTACAGTTACTGAATGAAAACCTAAACTCAAATGCGTTATAATTTACTACACTCCACAAGTACGACTTCATGAACTACCTACGGTAAATGAAATTTCCCTTTAAAAAATGAAGTGTGGACTTCTGTAAGCGGTATTAATAAACAGAAAATAAAACTACAGCGATTACAGTCAAAACAGCAACAAACGCCGGTTTAAATTAATCAGCTACTGTACTCTAACACCTCTTCAAAAGCACTATGAAAGCGTTATGAAATGTAAACACACGACTGACAAGGAGACTTTACTGTCTCGGAAATTAAGTGTGTGTTGGGACTTCGGATGTTTGTCGTATACGTCAAGAACTTTTAAAGCGCATATACACAAAGTTCCACGAAAAGGGGCTCTAAAACCGAAGCCCAACTCTTATATTTCTTATTTACTAATCAATGGGATATTGCACAGAAGTATGAAAAATAGTTATGGCTGTAGCGTCTTTGACTGTAGTGTGGATCGCCAGGAGTCGGTACAGTTGTTATTGTGGTCTTCAGTCCGCAGACTGGTCTGATACAGCTCTCTACTCTTCCCTGTCCTGTGCAAGTCTCTTCATCTGAGAATATGTTCGGCAACCTACATCCTTTTTAATCTGCTTACTGTATTTGTCCCTCGGTCTCCCTCTATGATTTTTACCACGCACACTTCCTTCTAATGCTAAGTAGAATATTCCTTGGTGTGTCCCACCAATCTATCCCTTGTCTTTGTCAGGATATGCTAGTAACTCCGTTTCTTCCGAAATCGGTTAAGCACCTCCTCATTACTTACGTGATCTAACCATCTAATTTTCATCATACATCTGTAGCACGACACTTTAAAAGCTTCTATCATCTTTTGCATGAACTCTTTATCGTCTACGTTTCACTCCCATACAAAGATACACTCCAGAAAAATGCTTTCAGAAAGGACTTCCTAACATTTAAATTAGTATTGGATGTTAACAAGTTTCTCTTCTTTAGAAACGATTTTCTTCCCATAGTCATTCTGCATTTTATATCTTCTTTAATTCGGACATCAGAAGTTGTCTTCCTACCCAAATAACAAAACTCATCTACTACTTTTATTGTCTCATTACCTAATGTAATTCCTTCAGCATCGCCTGATTTTCTGACATTACAGTCCATTACCCTCGTTTTACTCTTGTTAATGTTCATCTCATATCTTCCTCTCAATACACTGTCCATTCCATTCAATAGCTCTTCGAGATCCTTTGCAGTCTCTGTCAAAATTACTATGTCATCGGCATACCACAAAGTTTTTATTTGTTCTCCTTGAACTTTAAATCCCTCTCCAATTTTTTCCTTTTATTCCTTCACTGCTTGCTCAATGTGCAGACTGAACTACATTGGGGAAGCCTACAACCCCGTCTTACTCCCTTCCCAACCTCTGCGTCCCTTTCTTGCCCTTCGACTCTAATAACTGCTGTCTTGTTTTGGTCCTACTTGTTTCAAAAACTATAGTAATTTTTAAATAAAATTGATGACTTCAAATGTTATTAGCCATGTTATAAATAACTTTCTTTTATGTATGAAATGACGGCTACAGGTATTTACAAATTCAATTACAATATTTTCTTTTTTAAGAAAAGTCAAATAATTCCAAATGCATTTTACAGTTAATGTAAGTAGGTTAACTCTCTCAATACTATTGTCATTACAAAATTACGCAATGTTGTAAGCCATGATAAGATTATAAATAATCGTTGTAAGTTCGAGGATCATGTTTCTTCATGGAAAAGCAGAGTAAATCTGATGCCCTATCATATGTATGCAAACAGACAGACGGCCAAGAACAGTCGAATAAGTAATGAGAACAACATGATTCTCGAAGGTAGGTTTAAGCCTGGAGCATACCGCCGCCATCTGTCAGTTGACCGTTCTTCACTGTCAAATATATCATTTATATTATGTGCTGTACTTGAAACTCTTAGAACTAATCATATTGTATTTAATTACATAAAGTTTCTTACAATGAGACTCTTATTTGTTACTACTATTTAACGTTTATTATCTTTTATACATATATAGTTATACCTGTCATTTCTCGATTTCTATCTTAACTATCTGTGAATTAACAGGATAGAGTGCGAATTATTCGCACGGTTCAACTAGTTGAATATTAAGTTACTAACAGATTTTAAATAAAATCGAATGCCTGTCGCGGAACCATGCGAACTCCGTGATTTTTGAATCGAAATTATAGGTGACTGTATAAAGAGAAATATGATCCGATAACCATAACGAAGTGGGCAGCCACTGTAGCTGGACAGTTGTTGTTGCATGTGAAGGTACTCACGGCTAGAGCGAGTGGGCACTAAATGTCGCATGGCCCCTCTTGCCTGACTCGTTACAGAGCTCCAGTAAAGATCTGATCCGCAATTATGCAGGAGAACGCCTGCCGTAACGGCCCTGAACCGTGGGCAGTTTTTCATTGTGACATCAGTTCTGGCTTTACCGCAAGAGAGCGTACATGCCAGGGTTGCAGACCTTCAGTGACCTCGAGCAAGGCTTCGACAAGAGGTGTCAGGATATTTATTTACGATCGTGCTTTAAGGTTTCAGATTGATACACAACATATACAGGTTACTGAGATACCTATGCAGGTAATAACTATGAATCATTCATTCCGAAGTATAATATTAAATTCCATTCGAAACAGTAAAAAAAGTTTAATTTATCACGGTGTTTCTACGAGAATTTGTTACTGAAGCGTCCAGTAACATAGTTTGTAAGTTCATGATTGATATTTTCCAGTAATATCTCGTAGTTGGAAACATTTGAGCCACGAGTCTGAGACGCCATGTCAGGATTTTTGCGGCCGCTCGCGTCGGTGATTCGAGTCTTCTCTAGGGCATGGGCACGTTAGTCTAAGTAGCCTGTAAGTCTAGGAAAAGATGACCTCAGAAGCTTTGCACGTGTTTGAAAATATTTGAAAAATCTTCACATTTATGGACAGAAGTAAGCAGTTGGAATTGCCATCTCTAGCCCACTGGAATGCTTTTCATTCATCACCACAGTGAGGATATCTAAAGACAATGTGTTCGTATGGAAAGGGGAGCATGAAAGACACTTAACTCTGTCACGCTTTATATACACTCTCTGTCCCCTACTAAGGCAACCGGATTGAACTGCTACACAGTACTTCTGTAAGGGTCGCGAGGCGTGTTGTAAGCAGGATCTTTCGTAAGCAAATTACATTTTTCCAATAAACCAAGAACAAACATTAGAGTTTGCTTCCTATACAACTGTATCTACAAAATTGTTCGAATACATGCACTGAAGAGGCAAACAAACTGGTTCACTTTCCAAATATCGTGTATGGACCCCGCAAACAGGCAAAAGTACCGCGAAACGACGTGTCATGGACTCAATTAATATCGGAAGTAGTGCTAGAAGTAACTGACAACATGCATCCTGCAGGGCTGTCCATAAACCCGCAAGAGTACGGGGGATTGAAATATCTTCTGAACGGCACGTTTCAAAGCATCCCATATATGCTCTATAATATGCATTTTCACAGTGGTATTTTTTAAAGAAAACGCCTTTTGCTACTGCAAGTGAAGGGTTTTTATTTTTACAATTCACCCATACGCGTTTTGCCTTTTTTACAAGGCATAATCAGTGGGTTTCCTGAAATATTTAATGTTTCTGTTTACACATCTAGGTTAGAATTTTAAATATGTACGAAAAATTTCGTTTTTGATTCAAAACAGTTCGTGGTTTTGGTATAAATGGTGTACTTACAACACTTGCTACTCCATATCTTCCTCTTTCTGGCAACCACGTCGAAAAGTTGCACTATTTTTCGAAAAACTTCGCATTTTTATAGTTCCACTATCTTCTACAGCCATAACTGTGTCCACTGCAGCTTGTTTTGTGTTGCAAGTGCTATAAGTACACCATTTAATACCAAAAAACGAAGTTTTTTGAATCACAAACGAAATGTTTTGTATATATGTAAAATCCTAACCTAGATGTGTAAACAGAAACTTGTAAATATTTAAGGACACCCACTGATGATGCCTTGTGAAAAAGGCGAAACGGTTATGGGTGAATTGTAAAAAAAAAAAAAAGTATTCAGCTGCTGCTAAAATGGCTACTACAAGCAACGTATGCTCAATAATGTTCATGTCTGGGGAGTCGGAAAGCCAGCGGAAATGTTTGAATTCAGAAGAGTGTCCCTGAAAACACCCTATAGTAATTCTTGACGTGTGGGGGTGTTGTATTGTTCTGCTGGAATGCACAACTCCGTCGGAATGCACGATGTTATTGTTAATCAATGGGTGCAAGTGATCAGCCAGGATGCTTACGTAGTTGTACCCTGTCAGATTCGTATTTAGACGTATTGGGCTACGTATCACTCCAAATGCACACGCCCCACACCGTTACATAGCCTCCGCCATATTCAAAAGTTCCCTGCTGCCATGCAGGGTCGATGGAATCACGACCTTCGCTCCATACCCGCACACGTCCATCCTCTTGATGGAACTGTAAAACGAGACTGGTCAGACAAGGCAAAATGTTTCCAGTCCAATGTCAGTGATGAAGGTCCCAACCAGGCGAAGCGTAAAGCTTTGTGTTGTGCTGTCAGCAAGGGTAGACTAGTAGCCCTTCGGCTTCGAGAGCCCGATTCGAAGATGTTTCATTGAATCGTTCACTTGTTAACTGGCACTGATGGACTATCACTGATATCCGCAGCAATTTTCGGAAGAGATTTACTCTTACCTTTAAAGATTCTCTTCAGTCGTCGTTGATCATATTCTTGTAGAATCTTTCTGCGACCTCCCCCATGTCGGAGATTTGATGTTTGACCTGATTCCCGATATTCACGATACACTCGTGAAAACGTCGTACGGGAAAATCTCCACCGCCTCGCTACCTCTGAGATGCATTGTCCAGTCTCTAGTGCCCTGAGTAACAACACTATCAAATCACTTACATAGTGATAACCTGCAATTATAGCAGTAGTAACCGATCTAACGCCTGCGCCAGACACCTGCAGTTGCAGATTGTGAAGACTTCTAGTTAAGTTTATTAAACAAAACATAAATGTCCCTTGGATTGTAATCGTAATCGTTAGCTTTAGCTATTTGTTTTAGTAGACCACTTTCTTTTAGAATTTCATCATCAGTTAAAGGGAATTTTAATAATCTATGGATCATAGAACAGAAAAAGGCTCTTTTATATTTCCATGGGTGACAAGAGGTGGCATTTAAGTCTTCACAATCTTCAACTGCAGCTGACAAGAAATTTATCAAAATGACATACATGGGTAACTTATCTGACAAAATTAACAAGTTATTCAAAAGTACTGATGTAGCCCTGGCATTCCCCACTAGCAACCTCCTTCAGAATAAGCTTAGGCATACTATTGCTGATAATGACGGCAAATTTCTTAATTCTGGTGTCTACAAGGCCCAATGCAATGACTGTAATAAACAGTACATCGGCCAGACAGGTCGCAATTTTCTCATTCGTTTTAAAGAACATACTGCTAGTGTATCAGCTGCTGAATCTGTGTTTGGACAACACCTACTGCAAAATAAACACTCTGAAGGTCCCATGGAAACGGATCTTAAGGTCTTACACGAGGCACCTAAAGGTCTCTATGCTATAACGCATATTGGCTCTTGTGCTACCTTTCCTTTTACATTTTTATTTGTTATTTTATGGTTGACTTGTTGCTATTGTAACAAATCTTGACTGATGCTACATATATCTGCTCTTCTGCTACACTTTGTCTTACATTTGTTATTAGTTATTTTATGTTTGACATATCCTTCGTCACAGTTCAAAATACTTGAATTTGTTGCACAGCACTTATATTTTTAACATCTTGACCATTTTACTGTTTTGATTGTTGACCAATAATAAAATTAAATACTATTTGCACCTGCTACATATGGCATCAACGACTTTTGGGGCATTTTGCTGTTGTACGTTTTAACACCGATCCTCGCTGCTGTCATGGCCTGTCTCCACGGTGACGGACGGCGTCCCCTGGCCGTTACATCTCTGGCGCGTCGTCTGCTTCGCTGCTGTACGTGCAAACACCGGTCGCCTCTGCTATCGCGGTCTGTTTTCACGATGACCGACCGCGTTCCTGGCAGCTACATCTTTGGTACGTCGTCTACTTCACCACTGGCACGGCTACTTATTGATGTTTCCACGACGCCGTATCCACGGCAACCATCGACATAACTGTAATTTATCTTTTACTCACACTCTGTCTTCGATTTGAAAGTTATTGTTATCAACTGCCAATAGGTGGCAAATATTTCCTAGACAGACAACGTCTTTTTATTGTCTAACGCTTCAATTATTTTTTATTACAGACATGGTAACTATGTTTTACAGTTAACAAAATGCATTTTATACCTATTATGGATTATTTATATATACATATACATTTCTTGTCTTATCTTTTACTGTATGACATTCCTCATTGGTTTATGATGGGCTGATGCTTCAGGCGATGGGCGGGGCTTTTTCTTTATAACGCACAGCATTCTCTCGCTGGTTAGCAGTCGCCGCACGCTCACCGCCTGATCATCTACAGCGAGGTATACTGTTTTAATTAATTTTTTAATCCTGTTTGTAAATTCATCGTAGCTACTAATGGTGTTCCTGTTTCCCTCTATAGTATATCGTCTTTTATTGTATTTTCAGAGGTCTGAAGATGATATAATCTTAGATCGAAACCGGTTACCTGTAATAATAAATTGAAAAATATTGCGAACTAAACTGTAATTTTTATCTTTAAATAATTATAACTTTGCTGTTCTATCCAAATAAGGAAACCATGCCTTTCCAAACTGATTAACTTTAACTTACGCTAAGGACAACACAGACACCCATTCCTGAGGGAGAACTCGCACCTCCGACGGTGAACAACCGCGCTCTCTGCAGCAAGGCGCCTTAGAGCGGTCGGCCGCTCAACCGCGGCCCTACCACCCACCTGGGTGGTTTCATGTCTATGTGTTTACATACGCATGCCAGTAGAAGATTCTTTAGTTCTTTTGTGTATGTCAGCACCTTAATACTCTGTCATATTCGTACAACATGATTGTTTGCACCTTATTATTCCGTTCTTAAAGTCCCCAGTCCCTCTACCAAAAGCTGTCTTCGCCACCCTGAGGCTATCTTTCCGACTTCAACATTATTTCCTTCAATATCACTTGCGGTCAGGTGTCAGTACGTCGTTTGTGTATATATCTACGTATACAAACTCTGTTATACAATTGTAAGTTACCTATAATATTTATCAAATGAATTCTGTCAATCAAATACACACTCCTTTATTGGAAAAATATACATGTTCAGTTAATATGAGGAAGCGGTGTGTAGGCTGCAGCAAAGTTGGACGGGACTTTTAACTACTGGCGTATATTTTTGATACCCATAGCGAAGACAGTCAGGCTTAGAATACTGTCCTGAGTACACCGTTATTCTACTTAAAGCGGTCAGAAAGAGGGTCACTTGATATTTAAAACAGAATGAAAAATGAAAAGACTGATTAAAATTGGAATACGTCCACCAAACCTCCACCGATGGAGTTGCCGACAGAGATTATTATTCCAAATGGTATTGTTGTCTTTCTCATTATCTTCCTTCCTAGAAAGTGATTCCACCTCAGGGAAGGCTGTTGTATAGTCGCCTTCAGAAAGACCATATTATCAAAGATGGAGCGATATCCCCTGCACACATACTGAAAGCGACTAAGGAGCTGCATGAAATCTGTCATTCAGACAAAGTGGCATCTGACCAGCTGCTCTCAGGTCATTCTATCGCAGTCTGTGAAGACATACTACAGTAATTAATCAGGTTTGTACTGCGCTCCTAGTTTTTGTAAGTGTAATTAAAACTGCCTTTCGCCACGAGTCGCTGGTTAATTATACCCAGATAACAAAAAAGGTTAAGTACAGTTTCTTTATTTAGTCCTGTGAGATGTCGCACCGTTCTATAATGGACTCTAACCAAGTCATGTGTCACGAGCAGAATCCACCTCCCAAATCATCAATGGTGGAACGGCAGTCCAAATTGTTTCTCTTAATACACTGGAAACAGGTAGAAAGTAAGTAGATGTGATAGGTAGCAGAAGTGTGTGGCCTTGTTTAATTGAATCTGTTATGCAGGTTTTATTAACTTACTTCTCGGTTGAAGTTGCAGGAGCCATTTTATCACTTTTTATTATTTTAATTTAATTTATCGCAATTTAGGAGGTGTGATAGGATAATAGGGATCTTGTGTTGAATTTATTCTCTGTTGGGGAATATTTAATTGATATGAGGCTATTGCAGGGAGCGCTTCTTTGCTGGTGACAGGATCGCCAGACAGGCAGGGAGGCGTTCACCTTGTGGAGCGACCAACCGCTTTGCAAAGGGGCCCCCTTTATAAAGGAGACTTCTAAGGCCAGTGCCATGGCCGGCGTTTGCATGTAAAATGGCGTGGGGAGAGGAAGTCCAGACAGACCGGAGGTGGCGCAGGCGGCCGTATTCTACTTGATCCAGAGTGGCTGGCAGACAATGCACGATGGTAAAACTCCGGCATCTTAGCAGAACGTCGCAGACCTTCTTGCAGAGACGAACAATCGAAACGGTCTGCGTGTGATCACTGCGGGGTACCTGGCTGGAACTGAGGCGTCTGTGTCATGAAGCTCTATCTGCAGATAACAACGAAGGAGGAATTCGAGGAGGCGGCCGTATCCCGGAGTGTTTTATTATCACATAAATGGCCGGACCCACTCGCGAACAGAAGCAGGGCAGTCCCTTTGGCCCAGCTTGAATAGACGCCAGAACTCATTAGAATTCTATGGGTTTACTGTCTCTGGACGCAGGACAGAACAGGGAGCTATGTCAAAGACGTTAGGTTCAACGGCCCTTACCATAATCGCATGGGAATAAGGCGGGGCCTGTAGTAGCGTCCCAAGAAGTAACTTGATTGGGCAGTCACGCCCCCATAAGGGGGCGTGACTGTCCGGTGCTGCCTGGCTGGCCTGACTTTTGGCAAGACATTAGGGATTCTCTCCGGGGATACCGCCGATAGCGGATCGTGGCTAGTCATCTGTTCATTTTGCGAATGTTTGGTTTCAGGACTTCGATATTCGTGGTTTGCAGCGGGCAGCCACACTTCTTACGGAAGGAAAGTTAAGATCTGAGTGGTCATTTGCGAGCATCCGGTTTGGTAGTGTGTAGTACTGCAGTGCAGGTACACACAGTATCGTCCGAATTTATTATTAGAAAAACGTACATCATTAAGTCTGTGGGCCCAGAAGACAACAAATTATTTTTAAATACTTTTGAATGATACAAATTTGAAAATATAATTTCATTTCCCTTTCACCCAATAACTGATTTAGTATAATTCCAGCATACATTTAACTTTCGACAGTGATGTGTCAATTGTTTCCTTTCATGTGTAAAAGAAATTCTATTCTTTTCTCATATGTGCGATCCATAAGAATATTCGTACCTAAGTTTTATTAAATTATCCATGCATATTGTAAATGTCATTACCCTATAACACTCTCTTGGTTCATTCTTGAAAATATCAGGTGCGATAAGAAAGAAAATCGCAGACAGAATGGTAATGTCGATAGAACGACGAAAGTTACAGTCACAATGACAGTGCAGACAATCAAAATTTGTCACCAGAGAAATATTGCCAGGCAGTCACTTTCGAAAGTGATGTGTCAATTGCTTCCTTTCATGTGCAAAAGAAATTCTATTCTTTTCTCTTATGTGCGGTCAAATGTTCAAATGTTTGTTAAGCTTAAGGGACTTAACTACTGGGTCATCAGTCCCTAAACTTACAAACTACTTCTGAACTACCTACAACTAAGGACGGCACAAATATCCATGCCCGAGTGGGGTTCGAACTCCCGACCGTAGTGGGCGTGCAGACCGTGACTGAAGCGCCACAGTCCCCTCGGCCACCGCGGCCGGCTATGTACGGTCCATGGGAACATTCGTACCGAAGTTTTGTTAAATTATCCATGCATATTGTAAATGTAATTACCGTATAATACTCTCTTGGATCACTCTTGAAAATATCAGGTGCGATAAGGAAGAAAATCGCAGAAAGTGTGGTAATGCCGATAGAACGGCGAAAGTTACAGACTCAATGACAGTGCAGACAACCAAAATTTGTCACCAGTGAAACATGGCCAGGCAATCACTTGACGATTCTTTCTTTTCATCAAACTTCCATTGCAATAAGTCAGGTTGAAAACGGTGAACTGTGGGGTTCAAAAAAGTTTAAAGGGCTTTGGTGTAATTCTTGATAGCAGAAGGAGTGTGGAAAACAAAAATTGATCTAACAGTGGGGAAAAGTGGTGAAGGCTGCACGTTACGTACGAGTAACAAGACGTGACGCAAGTGATTCAGGGAAAGACGGATGCAGGTCGCACCGCATTACCGACCCCATTACCCAGTAGGTGGAAGCCCTCATTATTCAGGAGCAGCCGGCTAAAGTAGCAGAGGTCGCACTCACCACATTTCAGGCCGTCATTAAGGCCACTGTTACGCCATTGAAGAGTAATGAAGGATAAATTTAAATTTTCTAAGGTTTCCTGGCACAGCTACTGGCAGTTACTGGCAGTGACAGAATCATTACGTCATGAACAAGCATTCAACACGTCGTCATATTTCTGGCTGCAGCGAACATATTCACTGTTCTGACATATTTCTGACTGCAGCCAACATATTCATTTTTTTCAAATTGAGTATAACAGAGCAGTATGTCACTGACTCAAAGTTGGTGTGCAGTACCAAAAACAGGTGTACAGTTGGTACTTTTCCCGGGGAAAGGCCCCCACAGGTCTAATCTTCTCTTGCGAGTGGTCAGTGCATATGGAGGCTACGCGACAAAACAAATTTCTTGGCTGGTCAAAATAACATATATTGGCCCACTTTAGGTTACGGCAGTAACACTAAAAGTGGGCCTTTGCGATCGTCTTTTGACAGCTCAAAAGTTAAATAATACCGGCTTAACCATTCATCTGACACGAAAAATGAATAAAGCAATATGTAGAGGAGATACTTATCTACAACTTTGCTCTCTTGTATTTTTTTCATATCTAGTATCGTTTCAGAGATATTTGCAAAAATAACGGCGATTTTGGGATGTCTGTCTATCCGTAACGTGTTCCCACTTTCTAAGTCGAACCGTTCAACCGATCGGCACCAAATTTTACAAACATAGTAGTTGCCTGCTAGAGACTAGAACCTCGGGTTTTTCAAATATTTCGGACAAAAATTACGTTAGTAACACTAAAAAAAAAGCCGCATGTAATGTAACTGTAATTACAAACAAACCGATCATTTGACACGAAAACTGAATAACCAGATTTGTATAGGAGAAAATCCTCTACAACTTTGCTCTTTTATGTTTTTCATATCTTACATCGTTTTCAAAGATATTTGCAAAAATAACGGCGATTTGACGACGTCTGTCTGTCTGTAACGTATTCCGACTTTCTAAGTCGAACCATTCAACCGATCGGCACCAAATTTTACACATATAACAGTTGGCCGCCAGAGACCTGAACCACCCTCTTTCAAATATTTCGAAAAAAAAAACAAAAAAAACACGTTAGTAATACTAATAAAAGCCATTTGCAATGTAATTTTGATTGCGAATAAATCGATCATCTGACATGACAATTGCACAACCGAATTTGTAGAGAATAATATTCTCTACAACTTTGCTCTCTTATTTATTTTCATAACTCGCGCCGTTACAGAGATATTTGCAAAATTAACGGAGGTTTGACACCGTCACTTGATTTTACGTAAGGAGATGTCACGTGACATTTCTCGCCTATAACTCTGTGGCATACGCCATCTTCCTTGCTGTATTTTATTATTTTTGTATTATGCATTATCATTTCAAAGCAATGGCGCACTGAAGAATTAACAGAAACTCGTCGTTCATGGCCGAGGGGACTGAGGCGCTCCAGTCACGGTCTGCACGGCCACTACGGTCGGGGGTTCGAATCCCCCCTCGGGCATGGATATTTGTGCCGTTCTTAGGATTAGCTAGTTCATAAGTAGTTTGTAAGTTTAGGGACTGATAACCCCGTAGTTAAGTCCCATAAGCTATACAAACATTTGAACATTTGAACTCGTCGTTCTTAGTACTATAAATTATAATTATAATGTCTAAAAATTCCATATTAGCAGTTAACAACTGTGATCAATAGTACGAGAATTAAACTGTTGGCCGTAGTGTAGCGTGCAGCGCGTTAGTTTGTGAAGCTCATCGTCGGTAGTTCGATACCCGTCACTACCACTCAATTTTAGCCTTCGCTCCTAAAAGGGTTTTGGGCATCCTTATTAATTAAAAAGAGCTATGTTCTGCAACGTTTAAAATTGTGCACATGTAAGAGTTCTCCCTCTAAAACGTAACAACGAATTCAACACTGGTCTTCTGAAGGATTTACACAACAACGGGGAGGATACTGTGATAATGAATATTCTAAACAACGAGCAGATACTGGCAGTTTCATGTATGAATGGAGTCCTAGATATCTGTGGCAACTGTCGTTACTTAATGAAACGGAAGGAAAGTGTATACATTGCAACAAATTACCTGTTTTTTCCCCTAGTCTGTGTTTACAATTCGTTGGTATGTATTTCAAGGCATGTTCTCAAAACAGAACAAATGCACTTTTCAAAGAAAGCGCTGTTACCTTTGAACAACTCGGAATCTTGCAGAATATAGTTGTGTTCAGTTAACAAGAGTGTGCGAAAACGTTTTAGGAAGCAAGAGGGGAAAATTGTCATTGGTGGTTGGTTATATACATTTATTTGTTTTTATACTTTTTGTCTTCAGAGAGATCGACGCTTTACGGTCGTTTGTTCATTGGTTCTTCGGTTTGATCAGTACTTTGTGAACGTTGGTATGTTTTGTTCTATTTTGATCGTTTCGTCGTTCACTTAGTTTTCTCGTTACAGAAGGAGTCGAGCTACCATGCTGGCAACAATCTGACCGAGCGCGCAGAGCTACCGCGTCCTAGCAAGATTCGAACCACAGTCTAACATGTTTGTACATCACAAACTAATTTGTCGACCATTACGCTACGGCCAATAGCTGCGAGTGTAATCCGTAATTCTCTTACTATCTATGGCAGTTATTATCTGCTAACATGGCATTTTTAGACCTTATTTCAAATTTATTGTCCTAAGAACGGCGTGTTGTTGATAATTTTCAGTGTGCCATTGCTTTTAAAAGACAACGCTTGGCGTATGCAAAAGACAGTATCGGGCGAGGGATGTCACGTGACCTATTTCCGAATGCCAAATGTACGCCGTGTTCCATCCACACTATAGTCAGTCGTCCGAACGGCAAATGTACGCTACGTTCCTTCCAGGGTATAGTCATTCGTAACCGGTACAGGCAAATAAAATAAACGTTGAGCAAACTACCAAGGCAAGACAGGTGATAATATTTTAACGGTAAAACATAATGAAAATGTGTGGGAGATATTAAAAAAATAGTTTAAACAGGGAAAAGGTAAGAAAAAAGAGTATGTTTGTCAAAGCTATGATTTTTTTTAAACACATTTTATTCTAGTAACATTAATTCTCAGTATTAACTAGATACATTCCAATAGAAATTGTGCAGTTCGTTTGTTTCTACGTAATTAAACAGAGTGGCACCATTAAAATAGGTTGTTTTTCCACACTCGTTCCTCGGAAATTAACCTAGCAGCCTCAACAGCAAGAACCAACGAACTGCATGACGTCTTCCTTGCTGAGTACACAACTTGTGAGGACAGCAGGTTGGTGAACATTTTATTTAGATACTGTGCATTTCACCCAATACCTCACGAGATCTGCAGTTTCGTTGAAACCGAATTCAGTTACTCGAAATCCATGGCAACATGGATTCCTAAAAGGTTTTCGCACACACTTGTTAATTGAACACAATTATATGTTGCAAGTTTCTGAGTTGTTCAAAGGTAACAGCGCTTTCTCTGAAAAGTGCATTTCTTCTGTTCTGTGAACATGTCATATAATACATACCAACGAATAATAAACATAGACTTCTATATCACATGTACATAAATTCTGGAATTCTGTACTACCACACTTATTCCGTTTGTTATTTTAGCTGTAAAATAAAATATAGTCACGGTTTGAAATAGAATATTTGCTCTTTATTTTAGCGCAGAACAAAGTAACTTAAACAAAGTCACATCTGAACTACAGAAAGGTAACAGAATCTACGTTAAAAGGGTCCATAGCCGGCCGCGGTGGCCGAGGGGACTGAGGCGCTCCAGTCACGGTCTGCACGGCCACTACGGTCGGGGGTTCGAATCCCCCCTCGGGCATGGATATTTGTGCCGTCCTTAGTCTTAGCTAGTTCATAAGTAGTTTGTAAGCTTAGGGACTGATGACCCCGTAGTTAAGTCCCATAAGTTCTACAAACATTTGATTAAAAGGGTCCATAGAAACCACGCCAAAGACAAACATTTTAGTAGTGTCATTGATTCTCCCCAGTGACTTTCAACATATTCCATTAATAGTGGATAACTGCTTAAAAGAAAAGGTAATTTGTTGCAATGTATACACTTCTCTTCCGTTTCATTAAGGAACGACAGTTGCCACAGAAATCTAGGACTCCATTCATATATGAAACTCCCAGTATCTGCGCGTTGTTAAAATATTAATTATCACAGTATCATCCCCGTTGTCGTGCAAATGCTTCAGAAGAGCAGTGTTCAATTCGTTGTTACGTATTACACGGCATGTTTACGAAACAGAACAAACGCACATTTTAGAGGGAGCACTCTTGCATCTATACAAATCTAAACATTGTAGAAGATAGCCTTTTTAATTAATAAGAGTGTTGGAAACCTTTTTAGGAGCAAAGGCGAAAAAAATTTGTATCGGAGTATAGCGAACTACCGACCACATGCATCGTAACGTAACGCACTACTCACTACAACACGGTGAACAAGTACGGCCTTGTCCATTGCTGGCAATTGCTAACAGCTAAAATGACATTTTTAGACACTAGATTATAATTTATCGTACTAGGAACGACGTGCTTTTTTAACTCTTTAGTGCGGCACTGCTTTGAAATGACAACGCGTGAGTTATAATAAGAAAACCATAATATACAGGAAGCAAGATGGCGTATGCTAGAGACGGTTCTGCGCGAGGAATGTCACGTGATATTTTCTAACGCCTGGCTTACGTAAAATCAAGAGGTGGTGTCAAATCGCCCTTATTTTTGTAAATATCTCTGAAACGGTGCAAGATATGAAAAGAAGCATAAGGGATCAAAGTCGTAGAGAATGTTCTCCTCTATGAAGTTGTTTATTGAATACTTGGGTCAGATGTACGGTTATGCCGTTATTTTCATTTAAATTTTGAGGTGCCAAAAGATGATCCCGAAGGCCCACTTTTAGTGTTACTACCGTAACCTAAAGTGGGCCAAAAAGACAACTAGCACTATATTTGTACTTTCATTAACTTTGTTTAAAAACGATTTGAAATACGAATCGATGGCTTGTTATATCGTGATCACCTGTTTCACAAATGTTAACATCAGCTGAATGATTACTACACAGTAATAAGTACATCTTTGGAGCTGCAGAGCATCACATCAGTAATGAACTAACAGTATAATAATTGCTGTATGGATTGTTCACTTACATCACGTAATCTTCACAAAATCAAACGCACCAAGTGTCCGCTATTCTATTTTGATCTCTACGAGCGAGTTTAAACTACATTTTACTCATTTCGCAATTCAAAATCAAATTTTCTTGAGTTTTTAGAAATGTACTCTCATGGAAAATCAAAAACGAACACCATGAATTCGTGTACCCAAAACAGTGAAATCTTATTGACACATTCTTGAGGATGTATACAACAGGCGATTACGCAGACGGAGCCATACACACGTGAGTCCATCACCAGAGCGTGTACAATGTCGACGCTAGTGTCGTGTGTACTCTATATTTGCAGCAATGCAAGCTGCAATTCTCCCATGGAGACGATCGTAGAGGTGCCTAATGCAGTCTTGCGTTATGACCTGCCATGCAGTTTACACTTGGTGTCTCAGTTGGACCAGATTTCGTGTCAATCGGGTTGACCGCGCCAAGATGACTCGTCATCCGGTCTCAAACATGTTCAATTAGTAACAGATACAGGGATCGTCCTAGACAGGGTAGTTGACCTACACCTTAAAGAACACGTTTACTGGCAAGGGGTAGATGTGGGACGTGCATTATCCTGTTGGAAAAGCATATTGACTTGTTGGTGCATGAACAGTAGCAAGACAAGTTGAATGACTGTTTCAAGGTACCGTGCCCGGTTCAATGTTCCCTCGACAATCACCAGAGGAGAACGGACAAGGTAGGTTATGGCTCCCCACACTATTCTGTACGAATATGTATGCCGTTAGGGCGTCTTCCGCTCATGCCCCAACATATTTCAGCCCGCTTCCAGTTTTGTCACCACAGCCACTTACGGAAGGACGAATAGAGACGTGTCGCCTTCGTTGGTAAGAGTCGCGTCTGCCTTGGTGCCAATGATGGTAGAACGCATGTGTAGCATCGTGCGTGGGAGCGCAAAAATCTGGAGTGTATACGTCGGAGCCACACGAGAGTGACACCTGCCATCATCGTGTGGGGAGCCATATCCTCCACTGGCCGTTCTTCTCTGATGATCGTCCAGGAAACACTAAAGCTGTCATTCAACCCGTCTTGCTCCCATTTAGACACCAACAAGGCGATAAGCCTTTCCTACAGAAAAACATACGTTCACATGAATCCCGAACCACTCAACGTGGTCTTCAAGCTGACCGTCAACTACCCTGGCCAGCACGATCCCTAGAACTTTCCTCCATTCAGCATGTTTGGCACCGTATGAAGCGTCATCTTGCTCGGTCTGCACGACCGGAAAGAAATCTGCCCCAACTGAGGCACCAGATGGAGATGTCACGGCAGGCCATTCCGCAAAGCTACAGTCGACACCTCTACAAATGGGAGAATTTCAGCTTGCATTGCTGCAAAAGGAGAGTATAAACTGTACCAGCGTCGACATTACAGTAGTGTACTTGTCCAATGCTGTACCACGCAATATTTGTAGTCCATTTTCCGAAACACGAACGCCCAAAAGCGTATCACTGTTAATCAGTGTTACATCAATAGTAGCACACCATGTTGGTTCATGTTACAGGAATCATGTGACTCAATATAAACGTTCCAATGGGCTTTCGTTTTCGTTTTTTTAATAATACTACAATTAACGAGGATAAAAGGAACGCCATAAGCATAAGAAGACATGATCACCAATTTAAGACGATTTCCAGAGGACAGTCAAATACCCTATTTCCCTAGCGGAAAGTAATTGGTTTCTGCATTCTGTCCACCCATTTCCTATTCTCTCTCTCTTCCTCCCCTTCTACGTCCACCAGCTCCTCCTGTTCCCTCTGACCATCTCTCATTTCGGTCATTTCTATTCTTCATTTCATACTGTCTTCCATATCTTCTTTCTTCTTCTCTCTCATCGTCTCCTCTTTCTATCTCCATGCCTTTCTTTCCCTCGTCGTAGCTTCTGAGAATTAAGGCATTAAAACTAAATAACTTACATAGGATTATGAGATAAGAAAGTGACAAGACAGCTACTCTTACAGAAAAGTAAGCGAAATAACTAACCCAAGAAGCAACATTATTTACAGACTTTATTACTTCGGTGTGTCGATTTCCACAGTTGACGAGATCATATAACTAGCAGTTGTGGCATTGTAGTTCAGCGTTATACGAGTGTTGTTTCAAATCAACCATTTAACCGAAACGTCCCTAGAATGCGATTTCGTGAAACGTTACTACTTTAATGTGTCATTTCTACAATAAAACCGGATCGGTACGCAGGACAAAAGTTGATATTATTTTAAAATTTCGATGCTCACTTATCATTATTGGAGATCTCAGTGAATAATAGAGAAGGCAACATCGCCGTTAACGATATGAAAACATCTACTTCCTTCTAACCTTTTAACGGTTGCGTGTACAAATGATTTTTTAATTTCGAATTAGGTTTTCTTGTCTCCATATATTATTAGTATTAAATACGGTTCTTCACTTTTCGTTTTAACTATTTGTATTATCATTACACAGTTATGTAATGACTGAAGTGTGGAGTTTCCATGTCTGTTTGTCCTTCTGTTTTCCAAGTAATTTCCCTAAATAACTTTAGACAAATTCCAAGATGGTCACTTACGAAGAGCACAGTCAGTTTCCGACCCATTTTTGGCAAAACAAACCAAGCTTGTTCTCCACCTCAAATGAGAACGCCGTAGTTGATATATTAAATGCCAATTTTCATTTTTATATTTCGTAAATTTTATCTGATACTCAAGCAAGAGTCGATGAAGAGTTGTTGAAAATGTTTGTGAAGCTTATGGGACTTTAATGCGGGGTCATTAGTCCCTAAACTTACAAACTAATAATAATAAAACTTTAACTATAGACAGCACAAATATCCATGCCCGTGGGGGGGAGGGATGGGGGACTCGAAACCCCGACGGGGAACGGCCTCACGCATCGGTGCATAGCGCCTCAATGCGCTCGGCCACTCCGCCGCGGCATGAAGAATTGTATCGGACAAGTTAATATGCACAGGGTGTATCCTAAAAGAGTTATTTAAATTTTTTGATAGGCTTTAAGGTGAAATTACAATAGGCTGTGTCCGCTGTGATAGACGCGATCGCAACCGACGACATATGTAACAATTTAACAATTACACTTCAATAATTATGCTGGAATGTTGTGATAGCATGAGAGGTCGTCAGAATGAAGCAACAGAGAAATAATTTACGATGAATCTTCATCAATTGAGTGTTAATATAAAGAAATCACATTTCACACACGCTGAGGGAAGCCTCCTCCTGCTTCCTTCGTCACTCACTTGTTTCTGGGAGTCTGGAAGTTGGACAGCTCCGACATCAGGTGCTTTTCATTTTTATGTACAACACATCGCTAGCAGTAATCGTTGCATTTTTGTATTTAATGTATTACATTTTCCAAACATTACTTTCACCATTTTTTATTCCTTGTTTCATATTCTCATCATAAATGCTTCTGCTTTCACTTAGTCAGAAGCTGTATTCTAACATTGAAATTCTTCATATGCTTAATTTTTCCGCAGATGATATGTCCTATTTTTTCAGTCAATGAGACAGATTTATTTGCACCATTTATATGATATTTGTGAAATTCGTGTTTTGTAATCAGTGTAATGACATCTTTACATTTGTGCATGTATGCGTTAGAGGTGGTGTCAAATCATTCCTAAGGAAAATCGTATTAAGGTATACAACAATTGAATTTATCGTGCTGAAAATATCAATATTCTTTGGCGACACTAGAATAGGAAATCGCTTCGGACGAAGCAGTTCGCTTAAGGCCGGAAAGTAAAACAACCTACGACAGCTACTTAACAGGAGAGCCGCTCAAATGATTTCCGCAACACTTTATTTACCTTGTTCGCGTAGCAGTCGACGCATCGACACAGCTTATATGTGAAAAATGATTATAAAACTTATTGCTCTCTGCTAGGTATTTCTCTTGTCAGTCAACGGGATGGCAGGCTGATCGCCGAGGGGCCACGATATCCATCAGCGCTAAGCCAGCGCGAGGAACAGAGACGCTGAGCAAATGTATTCTGCCTGTCTCTAGTCAGATGGAGATTGGCCAACATTTTACATTACGTTTGGCATTTCTGTGAGCGTCGAGTTTCTTTCTGATTAACACATAATTAAACTGATTGAGTTTTCCTCTCCGTTCTACTCAATAATCTGAGTGATTTTCAGTTACGGCATGACCTAAAATTACTGTTTTAGTTTTTTAGTACAGGAAAGTAGTTCCATTTCGATTTATCTGTTCTTGCAACTATTGGGGCAGTAAGGGAGAGCCAAATATTGTACGTCTGCACAGGCTCTGGCGGCAGTGTATTCACATGCGAATCGTAGGTGCCTTCGTCTTATGGAGTCAGTCTCCTTGAGGGTAAATTTCATAACTGTTCAGTGATGTATCTACAAGTAAGCAGATTAAAAATAAATAGAGAATTCTTAAGAAAACTGCTGTGTCAAAAGTTGTTTAGCTATTTCCACGACGGCATCTTCTGATATTGTTTGAAATTGACTTAAAATGATCAGGCAGTTTACCGATTCCGTGCCTGTGGAAACCAACTGCTTTCGTGTTAAAGCTATTGAAAAATCATGTTGAAGTGCATTTTAGTCCGGTAATAAATTGTTTTGCCTGATGAACAACTGCTTCTGAGTAAAAATCCTTAAACGCACTACAGCAAACGTGCATTATATAACGATACGGACCCTTAATTTACCTTACTTTGTCTTAGTGAATGACGTACTCCTGCAACCTTTGGATCGTTTCTGTCTGTACACGTATACATTTATTTGTAAAACTAAACTTTCAATTTCAAAGCCAGAGAATTTTTAACTAGGGCGGCATCTACTAAATAACTGACTACAACACGTGTGTTACGTTTTAACTAACATTGTTTCTTACCCATTGCATGATTATGTCTGTCGAGAACCATCCTTATGTCAATACAGCTATGACGATCTCTGACATGACTGAGTATCGATAAGACATGACTGCTTTGCTTGGTCATTAATGGTTGCAGGTGATGTTTTTTCTTTTTTTTTTCCAGAACCGTAACGAGTTCGTCATATTGTTCCAAGTACAAAAATGAGTTTAGGCATGGTACAGAGATATTACTCGTGATGCGCAGTGTCTATTGAAGCTTAATTTGAGAGTTTGCTGCTGTTAATCGAGTTTTTATTATCTGGTTAGTTCAACAAGCCGTTAATAGAAAACCGCTCGCCACGGGAACGAAGTTTCGCAGTTGTGAGAAACTATTTCAGCTAGCACAAGTACTTCGAATTGCTGTAGTACTTTAGGAATTCCGGTACTGTCGTAAAATTTACTGTTAATTGTAATATTAATCGTTTTCTATACAATACTAACTGTTTTATGTCACAGATTTTTGTTATATTTGACTTTATTATGTGTTGTAATAAGTCTGATATGTCAGTTTTTGTAATAGAGTAGATTTTAAAAAGTTAAGAACTTAACGACGTGTTTAATATTATTTGCAACACCATTATGTTAATTTTGATTTATAATTATTGCCATAATGAGAAATTTTCTGTATTGGATCCATTTTTAATAGTCGAATGACTATAGTACGACGCGATTAGAGTACTCGCAAGACAGTTACATTATCTGGGATACATGCACCTCAGGCGGAACGCAATTCATATCATTCGGATACGTCTGCGCATGATAGTACCTGAACAGCGAGATAACAGCATTAAGAGGATGGAACACTCAAATATCAAATGTTCACTACACGCCTCCATGGCTGTTAAGCCTACCTTTCCATTCTCCGTAATACCAATATGCCCTGGTACCCAGCAGAAAGACAACACTTTCTCCGACATTTTTAAGTGGTAAATGGTGCCTGAAAGTTCTGGTATTCAGTATATGATGGGTTTTGAGAAACTGAAGGGCATACAGTGAGTCTTAACAAATGAGGAATTTTGTACTGGATAAAGATCTTATCTGTTGCAGCGGCCACAGAACTGCATGTTAACTTTTTTTTTTTTTTAGTCTATGGGACTTAACTACGGGGTCATCAGTCCCTATACTTACAAACTACTTATGAACTACTTACGAACTAGGACGGCACAAATATCCATGTCCGAGGGGGGATTCGAACCCCCGACCGTAGTGGCCGTGCAGACCGTGACTGGAGCGCCTCAGTCTCCTCGGCCACCGCGGCCGGCTACAGTTAACTCCTGAGGTAATTGTAACTTGTCGATCCAAGCAAGGAAGAAAACACTGCATACAACTTAGTTTACCTGTTTAGAAAATTCGTGAATACAATTACGTAGTTCTAGCGCGCAGTTAAAATTGAGTGTAACGCATAAAATAACATACTTGCACGTGGCACACGGTTAAGACGGTTGAACTGGGGTTGTACATAGAAGAACATTACGTAACCGACACACCATAGAAGGGGCGGTACGCCATCCTCAGCAGAGAATATGGGTATGAGGCTCGTCCTGTGTGAACCTATGCTCAGCCTAATCTTTGACTTTATTGCTGTTACTTGATCCGTTTTTGGTCGTCAGCGTCATTGATCGACAGATACGAAGGCCTCGCTGATCCAATCATCGTACACCCACATTCTAGCTGCAACTGCACGAAAACCCTAAGCATACACGTCCTATCTGCTCTTAAAGGCCGCGGCGGATTAGCCGTGCGTACTGGAGCACCGTGCTGCGGTGCGGGCGGCCGTTCGCCGTCGGGGGTTCGAGTCCCCCCCTCGGGCAGGGGTGTTTGTGTTGTCCTTAGGTTAGTTTACTTTAGGTTAAGTAGTTTTTAAGCTACGTACTAATGACCACGCAGTTGATTCCGATAGATTTACAAACATTTGAACATTTTTCTCCCAAAACCCTGTGGCTAAGGTATTTTGAAATGTTCAGTCACCTTTCGGTCAAGTTTCTCAAATCCCTCAGGTGCAATACTCAAAAAAGGTCGGAGTCAAACGTGAGGTCCGTAAACATAACAGTCTTTAAAAGGAGGATATTAACCTTAATTCGGAAGTCTGGTAGATAAAAAAAATACGAGAACAATTAAAATGAAGATACACACGCAACAGCAGAAAACAAGAAACCTGTCCTTACAGCTCATTCCTCTGCACTGTCAGCTACAATAATTGATTGCTGCATGATGGACATACTTGATGAGGAACAGAAAACTGTAAAATCGTCAAATAAGGAGCATTGTATTGGACTCCGGCCTATGTATATCATACTTTTTAGGGCTATGGTAAGAGGGTAATACTTAGAACATTCTCCTGCTCAAAACGTTTCGAAAACACGACACAATCGGTACCCGGGGTTACATGTACTTTTTCAAGATCAATACTGTCTACACTGTAGGCACTACTTTGGAACCGTCAGTTTCCCGTACGTATCACACACGACGTTTTGTAAAGCAATTGACTGAATCTATTTTTTTATTCTGAGAGAACGGTTCCATGCTACACAGTGTGTTTACTAGCAGATTAGTATCCACTTCAACCAAGATAATTTTGTGATTTTAGGTTTTCCCGGCTTATGGAGAACTTGAAAATTTCTCGGAAATACAGCCAAGCAGCGTCATCTAAAAAGTCGCGATATTTTGACAAGCTGACTTCTTGCCATCTTCAGAAGTTGCTGGACACTGAAGGATCTCTGCTGAGTGTCGGGGTTTATATGCGTTAACCCCCACCCTGTGCCGCGCGTTGCAGCCTCCGCGGCCTGGTAGGTGTTGGAAGGGGGGGGGGGGAGTGGGATGAAACCAAACACTCAAAGGAAGAACGGACAGCACTCAAACGGCTCAAAGAAATCGTCGTCCTCCAAGCAGACAAGGGGAACTGTACAGTGTATAGGCAAAAACTGTATGACATATAAGACGACGACACTTACAGGAAAATTGAGAGAGCCCACAAACCGAGTAAAGAGGAAGACCATCGAACTTATACAACGCATCTTCTCAGACAAGAAGATAGTGAAAAAATTCCGTCCAAGGGCTGCTGCTCCACCTAGACTTTATGGAGTACCAAAGGTCCACAAAGAACTAATGCCTCTTCGGCCCAGTGTAAGCAACGTAGGTGCACCAAGATATCGCTAGCAAAACATCTCACTGCGATGCTCAGTCCCCATGTGGGCAAAAGCCAGCACCACATAAGGAACTCGACGCATTTCGTCCAGCAGCTCCATAGCTTCAGACTCGCCAACGAAGACCTCATGGTGAGCTTAGACGTGGTGTCTCTCTTTACAAAAGTACCCTTGAAGAACTCCCTCAGCCTCATAGGAGGAAAGTTTGGACCAGAACTAACGAAACTATTCGAATTTGTACTGACGTCAACATACTTTCTGTTTGACGAAAATTACTGCCAGAAAACCGATGGAGTGGCAATGGGCTGCCCACTGTCGCCAGTAGTAGCCAATCTGTTCGTGGAGGCCTTCGAAGAACAAGTTCTGGAGTCGGCAGTCCACAAGCCCCTGTGTTTTGTTTCTATATGTACACGGATACATTTGTCATCTGGCCCTATGGACGACATCACCTGAAAGTCTTTCTACAACATCTAAATTCGCTGCACGGAAACATAAAGTTCACAATGGAGGTAGAAGAAAACAACCAGCTTCCTTTTCTGGATGTGCTCGTCAAGGGAAGAGCAGATGGCACGCCGGAAAGCAACACACACGGATTTATACCTGCATGCATCCAGCTGCCGTGCCCCGTTACAACAAGAAGGCGTCCTAAGAACACTGGTGCACAGAGTACGCGAAGTCTCGTACGGTGACATCTAACGGCCGAGTTGCAGTACTTACAGAGCGTGTTCCGTGCAAATAGATACAACAATCGACAGATAAAACGTGCCTTACAACCGAGGAAGCCAAGACCTTTGCCTGCTGAAGATGAAAACAAACCGGTTGCGATAGCAATTGTAACACACATTGGGAACACTTCAGCACTACCGCATCAACTGCCAGTGCGGGAAAATGTATGTAGGCCAGACCATCCGGACGGTACAGGAGAGATGCACAGAGCAAAAACGGCACACTGACACACATCAGACAACAAAATCCGCCGTGGCAGAACACTGCATCTCTCACGGACATGTCATGGACTATGAGGGCACAAATATTTTACAAAATTCCAGCACCTTCTGCGTCTGCATACTCAAGGAGGCGGTAGAAATCAGACTCCATGACCAGGTGATAAATAAAGACAGCGGTTTTCAACTAAGCAAGGCTTGGGACCCAGCCTTGAGAATGATTAGAACACAACGGCGATCTAGATGCACATCTACCCCCGCCTCGGCATCTGAAGAGACCGAAGACGCTGTGGCACACCAGTGGCGACCATCTGCGCATGGCGACGGCCACAGAGTACAGACCATCTGAGGGGCCGCCGGGTAGCGTTCGTTTCACACTGGCATTTGTAATCGTGACGTCATCATGATGTGCTAGTGCTGTGAAGGCAATCAGAATGGAGGCTATCGATCTGTCGATCGCTATAACATCGAGATCGAGACTGTTTATGAGAATACGATAACAGTAGTAACGAGAACTATTTAACGCGAATTCACTGTCCGTCAGAACACTCCACATTTCTAATGGCGGCATTTACACTGTCCGTCACCGGACCGGTACGTCACGTCTGCGTCACGTCGAGCTTTCTCGTAAAGAATGTTTTGTCGGAACAGTCGTCTGCTAACATCGGAAGTTAACCTATTTTCGTCGGACGATTTTTCATCTCGTACTCGATGATTACACTTTTTATATGAAAATGTGTCCTATTAACGTTTATTTTATTGTTTACTTTGTTTAGCGGCAAATTCCAAATGTTTCCTAACGACTCAAATATTTTTCTCAATTAAGTGTCCTCCTAAAAGCGAGGTAGGATATCTGAAACGAAAAATGGTTTACGTTTCGTAATATTGTAACAGAAAAGACTGAAGCAAACTGTTTATTTTAATAGTATTGCAATTTGATGACGTATTTGTCATTAAATAACATTTTATATGAAAACGTCAGTTGTAATGAAAGATAAAAATTCAGTTATTTACGACGGTATTAACAATGTCAGTGGGCATATCGAAATGGATAAAGTAAACAGGCTCTATTTACGCTCTTATAAATATTGTTTGACATGTTCATATGTTTATTTTTTTCGCTTGAAAATAGATGTCGATGTTTTGAAATATTTAAATTCCCAGGTCTTTACTACACTAAGTTGGCAAAAAAATTAAATAAATAAATAAATAAAATTACATTGTAAAGCTTTCTTTGGCTGTCAATAACATCTAGCACTGTTGTTCACTCAATTCCAGTATTAAACTACATAACTACATAACAGATCGCAACTCATAACTTCACTTTCAGCATCGCGTATTGGGATAGGCGAATTGACGTGACGGACAGTGTGAATGCAACTTGACGTGACCGTACCCATAAATTAAAGACACATTCTGTACACATTTTTCTGTTAGTGCATGCTTTATATTCTTTTTTTTTTTTCAGCTGCGAAGGTAGTTAAGTTCTATCACACTCTAAAGTATTCTGATATTCTTCACCTTCATCCTGTGAGCATATACGACTTTTATATCTAGTGCTATAACTATGTACGCCATTTCTCTGTCTTAAAGAGCTAGATTCTGTCAGTATTCCTGTAATGTTGCCTGAAATAGCTTTTTATAAGCATCTACTTCCCGCTCAGCACACATGATCTCACAATGGCACACACACTACAAAGAAAATGTATAACAGAATTCGTGCGGTCCATGCTGGGTCACTCAAACGCGCTCGCAAAAGTCTATAGTCGAAAGCTCACCAGTAACAACACCGTTACGTCACAATGACGTCACGATTACAAATGCCATTGTGAAAGGAACGCTACCCGGGACTGCCTCCGGCTCCAGGGCACCGCTCCCCCCTCCCCCCACCCCCATCTACCCGGCCGCGGTGGTTGCAACGCGCTGCGCAGAGTGGGGGGTAACGCATATAAACCCCGACAGTTAGCAGAGATCCATCAGTGTCCAGCAACGCCTGAAGAAGGCAAGAAGTCAGCTTGCCGAAATATCGCGGCTTTTAGACGCCGCTACCCGGCTGAATTCTCAAGGAATTTTAAAGATTTTTTTTCCTGTAGCTTTGGGCATGATATCCCGGAGTTGATTTAAAAAGACGTTTTACAGTTCAGGGGGCCTAATGTGTGTCTCAGCATTATTTGCGACAATGATGGTATTCCGACAGTAGAGCCTAAAGTACGTTTAAAATTACTTGCGACTTTCGTCAGGTCGGTGAGGAGCGAGAGGAGGGGAGCGTAGTTTCCGGTGTAACACCACGCCAACCATTGTAGATAGCCGACAGAGCCTGCGCCAGGGAAACGTTGTTTATGCGGTAGAGCACTACAATACAAAACAGAGAACGTTCTATGGTGATAAAAAAACAACAGTGACTGGCTAACTCCACATGGTAATGTTTATGGACGAGGTGGCAACAGGGACACTTTACCACCCGAACCCGTTTAGCCGTCAGATGTTTGCAATTATAAGGGACCAAACTACTCTGATATTGGGTCCCCAGACTTAAAAACTAGTTAAACTAACGTATACTAAGAACCCTATACACACCTATGCCTGAGGTAGGACGTGATTCTCCCAATCGAGTGGGCGCGCGTGTCGTAACGTGACGCTCCAGACCGCACGGCAATTTCCGCGCGGCCTGGCTGTCATCGTCCACAAACATCTCTTCTTTATCTCCTCTTTCAATGGCTGTTATAATAATAATGTAAATAGCGAGCGTATTTTACTCAGGTAGCGTCCTGCAGCTTAGGACAAGGAGCAAAAACTGTAGACTAGTACTGGAAGAATTATACAGTGCTTTTACATATTCTACCATTAACCAATCAAAAGGATGACCTCTCAGACTGCGACTTATTCCCGTAGTAATATTCTGGTGTTGGCCACGGCCAGCGGCAAGTACATGGGGCGCCGTGGAAACTGCTGACCGAGCATCAGGCGAGGTACGGGAGAGGAGAGTGCCAATCTCCAATGACGGCATACTGTAGCAGGTGCAAGGAGACAGGAGCTAACTCAGCCCTTGGCGTGTGACGTCAGCGGCGCTCCGTCAGCCAGGGCGTTGTTCCGGCGTCCATCTCCTAGACGCTCTTACTGGCGGGACTGGACCACCTACTCTATTATCCATAATAGAGGGTGTGACAGCTGCTAGCCGGGCGGATGGTGAGCCAGCAGTCACCGGTGTGCAGCCCAAACGCGCTAGTCGCTGCGTCGAGGGCGACATTTAGCTGTTGAGCCGCGACCAATCAATGACGATGACGACGTTGACTTTCACCCCACGCTGAACAGTACGGCCAGCCGAACCCTACGATGATGATCCGATGGTAACGTGGTACCATAGTTGGATTTAAATACACCACACCTCCGATCAGCTGTGCTGTTTTTCCATGAGTAGTACGACGTTGGGAGATATCCATGCCGGGTCGATGCTTTCCAGGTTGTGTTATTGGGTCAATTATGACATGTTGTGTCGTCACTTCTGCTGATAAGTGTATTGCCGTTCGTCACATAAACACGGCTAGAGGCTGCCGTGAATCATGAGCTGTTGGGCCTGGATTCATTTGATACTCGCTTGGTTGCTATAATAGACCACAGTATCTCTTTACAGCTGATTTACGCTTTAAGCTCATCTAATTCTTTTTAATCACTTCTGTAGTTCCATAGATCCTGTACATTATTTTCCACTATAATCAATTATTTTAATCAAGTTATTTTATAATTGGGGCATCCGCAGCTGAGTAAATACATTTTCTTTTATGAATTTATCAATTGTTTTAAAAAATTGATTGTATAACTTTATATAATAAAAGAAACTGTTTTTGAAAATTGAAATAGAAATGTCCTCTTATGAAACAATCAATAAATTCTGGAGCCGCTTCAGCTGTTTTTATTGAGATCCTTTTATGTACAGGTCCACTACCGGTTTCGCATCAATAGAGACGCATCTTCAGGTGTTAAATTTTTTATTCTCTCCTCATAAATCGCTACTGAGTCCCAACATTCTAGTTGCTTTCGTCCGTCAATTGGTTAAAAATTCAATAGGGCCAAATACATGGGTCCAATTCCAAAATCAAATGGTTGTCTTTCAGGATTAAAAACGTGGACGTTAAAATGTGGGACATGTAGTCGCGTGATTTTGATCACCGTATTGTCGATAAAACCCGTAGATTGCCAATGGAGTGAAGGTGGCCATTGTAAAAATAAAACTGAAGGGAGTAGCACTTCGCAGTGCACTCCTCTACGCCTCCATAGGTCTGCTACAACTTGATGTTTCTAATTAAAGACCTTCAGTTTTATCAGATAAATAGAGCTCATACTCGGATTGTGAAAGAAAATTTCGTCATGATATTTCAAAATACGGGTATTCTTTTTTAGCGATTCATGGATGTATTGGAAAATCGTATTGTGTACTGATGGACAGTGCAATGAACTGCCTTTCTGTACACCTCCTCTGTTGTCCTACATCTGCGGCGTCTCGTTCGATATGTGCGACTGTTTGACATGCCATAGTGCCATGGCGACTAGTCTGGTATTTACGTGGCTTAGCTCTGCTTCATTATAGTAAAATGAAAACATTTTAGCTGGGTCTGATAAACTAGCTACCATACTCTCTGCATCAAATTTTTCCTACTCGTATTGCTTTGGAATGGTTTACGGAGGAACATCAAGATTAAGCGTGCGTTCATTAGTACAGTTCATTATTCGTTTCACCTCAGCGAATGACATTCTCGTCACTAATACCCTTCACATCTTGTAGTAACTTGTGTTATCGAGCAAACATATGTTCCAAAAATTCTTCAAAATATTTTGGTAGACCAATCACCGTATGACAACACTTTATTTATATGAAACACATTTTAGCAGTAACATTATGCTAAATCAGATTATTTAACGATATGTGAAAGTAGTTTGCATTTAATCAAACGAATTATTGTCCATATATTCATCATTTGAAACACGGGATCTGTGGAATAATGAACATGGTAATACGACTTGAAGAGATACGTTTCATACATCTACGAACATATTTCACGTCGTAATTGATCAATGGCAACAAGCAGCAGACTTGTCTGGCGTCTCATATTCAAAGCCTGTTAAAGTAAAACTCACCTGAGACAAAGCACGTTGCTGCATAACAGAAATGCGACACCGACACCCCCTCGTAATTTATACACGGAAGGAAGCAACTCACGGCTAAATCCCATTCCCGTGCTTGCCCGAGAATTGTGGAACATTTATGTGCTGTAATAGAATCTAGCATGAGGCCCGAGGGCAGAGAAATATTTCCATGTTAAAAGGAATTTTCCACCCAGGTGAAAATCTGCCAGGAGCAGGGACGTGATAGCTGAACGGATCGATTCCGACCGTGGCAAACTAGAAATCTGTTGTGGCCGAGGCACTGAATGGCGGTGAAGAATGTACTAAGGACTGATAATCACAAGCTGTAGCCGAATTCTCCAAAATTTATGTAGTGATTTTAACTGTTGGAGGGATACGTTACTACAGTCAAAAAAGATGGCTGACGGGCACTTGAACCGCCAATCTCTTGAATTCAGAAAGACCGAGCGGAACTGGCTGCTAGGTTTGGAGCGCCACTGGACACAGACAACATGTCTGTACACTCTAGTCGAATAACCTGTGAGTTAGGACAGTTATGCGAGATAGGTAGTGATAAGTTCGTATGGATTATTTGAGACTAAGTATGAGGAAACTCGGTATCACAAGCGGAGGCTACGACATTCGGATTACGGATTTTCTTTAGACTTTGTACCCTTTTAGCAGACTATTAGGACAACCTAATGTGCAAGGATTAATAGTACGGTGCAATTATCTCAGAAAAAGTCCTAACCCAGACATCCAAAGTAAAAGCTTCCCTCCAACTCTAAACTGTTCTATACAGCCCACATATTGTTTGTTTGGTAAAAAGTTACACCATTTCGAGTGTCGGGTTTGGTGGGGAGGAGGTTGAAAAGTTGGAAATTAACAGTTTTTATCTGTTTTTCTTAAATATTTAGGAAACTATGGGGCTTAGCTTGAAACGTGCCAAATAGAAAAATAATCTACATTGAATTGGGAACAAAAATGATCCTATGCATAATATTGCTAAAGTGAACGTTTTCAGTGTTACGGAAGGTGAAAAATTAGATGTCTCTGGAATGTTTTTAGATTTTTTTGTAAAAATAATATTGTATAGAAATAATAAACAATTTTAATAAAAATGAAGAGTTAACAATCGATTTGTAGTCTAAGTGAGGCTAGGAGTTAAAACGGAGGGTTAAAAGCATAGAAATACTGGGAACGAGAGCGCGGCCACCAGAACATTCGCGACCGTAAAAAAGACCTGACCTGCCAACAGCTGTGCCTGCACCCTGACTCCCGCCCTCCCCTTCAGCAAAGAGTAAGTGTGTCGTCACACACAATGTCATCCATTGTCTTTCCCTCACAAGGGAATGGTCAGACTTGTCATGCCGAAATATTTATTGATTTTTATAGCACTGTTGGTTAACAATGAAGGAAGTCTGTATGCAGAATGTTGGATGCTGACATGACCTGGAAGTCAGCTAAAAAAAATTACGAAAATGGGTGTTTTTCCTGCTTGGCGCTTGCGGTGACGGCTGGCCACCCCTGGAAATAGCGAGTCGCGAGCTGTTATGGTGAGCGTTGTGTGCATGGTCGGGAGGTGCGGCCGTCTTATCGCGGCGTTCACTAAACAGGAATATCGTTGCACGGTTTTGGTGGAAAGGGGAAATGAATATTCGTTTCTGTGGCATGTATTTCCTTTTTATTTCTGGTACGTATTTCAAAACATACCGTCCTGAAACTGCTTAGAGATGTGAAAGATATTCTGTACATCTACATCTATACTCCGCAAGCCACTTTACGGTGAACATTCAGTCTCCCCTCACAGGTGATGGCAAACCCTGTAAATGTTTTGCTGCTTGCAATGGAGATATACCACAGACGCCAAATGAAGCAATCAACAGAAAACACACGTGAAGACTATGTGATGTGCGACATGGTAGTTAAACTTCTAGACGAGCATGTAAATAGCGCAGGCATGTCGCTAGAAACGACTGAAACACTCGATATTGCAAACTGTGAATTTACAGACAGCGAAGAAACGGAAGACAGTTGCACACATGAAGACTCTTCGAGTGAGTAACGTACCATCATCAATTATCTCCGGAAGCAACACCAGCAACTACAATTACATTATCAGACAAAGAAAAAGCGGTGAAGTAATTGTTGAACGAAAATGGTAAGAAACGCCTACGTGTCAGTACTGTTCAAAATAGGTATAGCTTTGTCTGTTCTGAACGTGAATTGTATAGACGGAAAAAGGAAGTCGCTGGACGACGTAAGAGTCGACTGCAAATTGCGAAGGAGATAAATGCGCGACGTTTTGAGCAATTTACCGTTGCCAGACGACAGTCATTGAGTGTCAGCGACATAACTTTGCGTGATTGGGTGTCAGAGATTGCCAACGCAATAGGCGCTAAAGAATTTACAGCTTCTCAAAGTTGGATTAGTCGCTTCAAAAGATCACATAAAATTGTGGCACGAAAAATAAGAAAAATTGTATCGATAAACAGGTCGGAAAATGAAGTGACTCAAATGGAATTGATAGAAGCTTTTCTTACGACTGCAAAAAATAAGACCGCCAGTTTTAGTGAATCTTACGTTTACAATGCAGATGGGTAAGGCTTTCAAAAAGAAATGCGTGCGAAAAGAACACTGTCATTCAAAGGGGAAATTGCGCAGTCCAGACTGCACTCACCCATTCAACAACTATAATGCCCATAATTAGTCCGGATGGTTCATTGCTACCTAAACTATGTGTCTCTTCAAGAGCCAACTGGACGTTTTGGACCACGTGTCAAACAAACAATGTTCTACGCACACAATCTTGTGATAGACGCATCGAAGTCTGGAAAAGTGGGATATGATAACGTTACACTTTTCATTCATCATGCTTTTCTTCCTTTCTGCAGCAACAAATCTCTTCTGCTTCTAGATTCGTGGTCAGGTCATAAAAGTTCCGATTCATTAAAAGCTGCATTTCGAGCTCACCCTGACAAAGAAGTAGAGATACTTCAGATTCCACCCGGTACGACGAACGTAACTCAACCGTTAGACAGAGAAATGTTCCGCCAGTGGAGGGCATTTTACAGAAATTTTTTGTGTGCAAATCACTGCAGTTTCCTGTCTATCACCGTGACAATTTTCTCACGTTGCAATCAGTCGTACATTATCAGTTTTCCTCCCCATGGTTTCAAAATGTGATTAAATATGAGTGGCACGCCTCGAAATATACTGATATTAGGCCTGATTCCTTCTTAACACCGGCCGAGTTTTGTCTACGGACGTCTAACAACGTCTGTTACTCGCAGGGATATCATATGTCGTCTTTGCTTGTATGTTCTTGGTCCACAAAAAGCCTATGTTTTGAACATTGTATCAATATTGCCGCGAGAGACCACGAACACCATCTGCCGGCGTGGCGCAGGCCGGGCGCCGTGGCTCAGCGCGCCCGGTCAGGGGGCTCAACGCCCTCTGTAATAAAAAAGCTGAGCCAACAACACTTCGAACATCAACGAACAAATACGATCAGCGTCCGCAATAAACAGAACAACCCATCAAGCAAAAGAAAAAAAAAAAAAAAAAAAAAAAAAAAAAGGGGATAGCGTCAAGGACTGCGGAGCACAAGGTCGCCGGTTCAATCCCGCCCACCGGCAAAAATTTATTTCTTTGTAATTGACAATTCCAGAAGGTTCTACATCTTCCTTATGTTCACTTGTAAATTCTACTTGTTTCTTATGTTAACTGTTCTTCTAATTTCTGGTAAATTCTGTCTCTGTATAAACAGGAGAGCACTCTGCCTGAGAGGCAGTCAGTGCTGCGTGTATGTTGAGTTCGTAATAAACGTGCTTGCAGTATAAGTGCTGTGTTTAGTTGCCTTCGAAGTCAAGCCTACTTCCATTGCAACGTGACAATATTTTGCATTTCTGCAGTAATTACAAGAAATAAAAGTTTGACGTGTTCTAAACCGTATAGGTATTTATGTCTATTTCATATCTATTTGGAAAGAATGTTGTAGAAAACTTATCAGCTACATTTGTCAACGAATTTGTTATTATTGTATTTATTAATTATCGTACGATTGCTTTCACTGGGCGCATCAGCTCTCTCACTGCTGTGGCAGGAGAACGGCGCGTAGCTAACGCCACCTTGTCCCTAGATGGCGTTAGTATAACGTAGCGAGAGAGGTCAGGGTTGTACAACAGGCAATTATAAGTACGGAAACCATGCGACAATAATGTCATACTTCATAAAAGTTTTTACACACTTCCAGGTCATGTCAGCAGCTAACAGTCTGCATACAGACTTCCTGCAATGTTAACTCAAAAAATGTTGTTCAAATGTTTGTAAATCTATCGGACCAAACTGCGTGGTCATCAGTCCGTAGCTTACAAACTACTTAAACCTAGGTAAACTATCTTAAGGACAACACACACACACACACACACACACCCATGCCCCAGGGAGGACTCGAACCTCCACGGCGAGCAACCGCGCGCTCCTCAGCGAGACGCTTTAGACCGCTCGGCTACTCCACCGCGGCCTCAATGTTAACTCAGTGGTAAAAATAGCAACACAGATTTCGACATGACAAGTCTGAGCATTCCCTTGTCAGACGTGTTGGGAGACCCATTGAGTGCCTTTTTGTTATTTCTATTAAAGTTCTGCTGAAATTTTTTTATTGTCCGTCTTTGGAATACTGGGCGAACTATGTGATAATGACTGGTAGGTGTGTGAATTGTGCCGGATTGTGTGCTGAAACGTTGTAAGGACAAGGGTGGTAACTTAATTACTCTGAGTAGAAAGGCAGAGGGCAAAATCATTTAGTGCAGTGAAATTCATAAAGATGGTATTAAAGACAAGTTCCTGAAGAATGAATCGCTTCAGTTACATAATAAGTGTCGACCAAGGTATACCCTACGTCCAAAGTCACCTCAACATGACAAAGAACCCCCATCGAAGATTCCTCGTGACTCATTTGATTTTAAAAACGTATGTTTTCTTTGTGGTCGCAAGTGTGTAGATGTATCTAAAGGCAGGAACCCAGCTGAAGAAAAGTGGAGTTCAGTGCAGAAACTTGAACCGATTGGAAGCATTAGAACGAAAGCAAATAACAGGCACGACAAGTTGGGAGATGAGGTGACTGTGAGCCTCTCTCAGGTCATAGACCTCGTCAGTTCTGATGGGAGGTACCACTGGCACTGTTCAAATCAAATGTTTGTAATTCTGAGGGACCGAACTACTTTGGTCATAAGTCCCTAGACTTACAAGCTACTTAAATTAAGTTAAACTACCCTAAGGACAACACACACATCCATGCCCGAGTGAGGATTCTAACTCCCGACGCTGGAGGCCGCGCATTCCGTAACGTGGCGCTCCAGGCCGCTCGGCTAATCCCGCGCGGCCTGGCACTGTTACCAGGCATTTCAAAAGACAGGATCATCACGGCCTGAGGAAGGAGCGGCAATAACTAAAGAGCTGATGCTAAAAGAGAAAACGCTTTTGAGAAGGTGTGTGATTCTTTGGAAGAAAATGATGAAAGTCAGTGCGTTTTTGAATTTCAAATAATGTTCCTTCAACTGAGTACCAAAGTTGATACATATACTGACAAACATATGAAAAGAAAACTTATCCAGCGCTATGGTAATAGCTTGAATGTAACAGAATTACCAGGGAAAAGAAGTGTGATTTGTTTCTCAGGAGCAAATAGTAATATTTCAACAGACAATTGGTATAGAATTCGGAACACTGATAATGAAGTTTAGGAAGAACTGAGAGTGATCAAAACTGCAGCTGCTATTATTCGGCATGAGATTAAGTCCAGAAGCTACGACAATTCTGTTTCCAACAATTGTAGAAATTTATAGAGGAGAAGCTGAACTGATACCTAAACTGCTCAATGTCTTGATAACTGAAATAATACAGCCTATGTCTAAAAGACAAACACCCGAAAATTGAATGGACGAAACAAATTACTGAAAGGAAAAAAAACTTCAATATGTCATAGTATAATCAGCGCAGTAGGTCCATGTTCATTTTTGTCCGGTATCCAACTTGAAACGGGTGTTTCATTACACAGAAAATGTGGCTCAAAGTTCCTGATCGACATCCTGTTCAATTTCGGTATTTGTGTACCGTACAAGGAATTTTTAAAATATGAGAGATTGGTCACTTCCCAAGAGAACACAAGAATTGAGAACGGTTACGTGCAATTTGTTTTCGAAAATGCAGACTACAATGTTCACACTGTGGACTGGCGGAATATGTTTCTTGTCATGTGCGGAATTGCCTCCATAACACTTAAAACCGCCCTTCAGGTAGAGGGCAATATACTTCGAATAATTACTGTTGCGCAACCTGTTGAAAAACGAACCCCATTTCATTTGCAAACTTACAGAGACCCTAGTAAAGTATTCCTAAATAGTTGCTACAAACATGGATTTCCTGAAAATAAAACCACTATCACATGAACATGGCCGACACTCAATTTGTTTTGGTTGAGATGTACGTGGTTGGAAGGCCCAAAAGAATGTAAACCTGGTTGGAGTGGCTGCATGGAAATGTTTTATGCTGCGAGAGAGTTTACAACTTCTGTTGTAGTTCCTCTTCCATTCATTAACTTGGCTCTTTCAAATCCGTCAACAATTTATACAGCTCTTCTTTAAGCTGCCACAAAAGGCACCACAATGGACAAAGCACAACAATGATGACTTTGATCAGTCTTTGGACGCCAAGGCTCCTGAAATAGTAGCAGAAGCACCTGATGGCAGCCCAATGAAGTCACTCTTTTTTCGACTAGGATGTTTTCACTTGTTAATGTCCCTTTTGTCATCGATTGGATGTATCATGGCAGGAAATAGCCTGGTGCTGTACAGTGCTGTTTATGCCAAAAACAGCGTTAAACAAATAATGGTTGGGAACGCTTACTCCAGGGTCATTCGTGCTCTCTTGCTTGTCGAAGAGGCATTCATTACTGTATTTTTGAAAACTAGTGAAACTCTCTATCCAAAGGGCTCGCAGCACAGAATATATCTTTAAGAGACATCATATAATTATACCAATATGTTGCTTTAAAGTTTTTATTATAATGTTGTTATGGATCCATTTCGGCACAAATAGTCATCGTCAGACAATGACAATGTGACATCCTTGGACAATATCTTGCTGTTTATTTAACAACAACGTGAACATTTGTGTCACGCTTATGTAATACTACACAAATATCGTTAAATAAAATTATTAATACTTTTTATCTTTATGTTCTGACAGTTAGCCAAAGGCGTTACATTTTTGGCCAACTGTCAGAACATTATTTATGTTGGACAGATATTCATTCTTAATGCGCAGTCTCCAGAGCAAGTTCAGCGGGGGTTTCTCCGCGCCACAGGTTTGAAGGGCCTAGGCCTGTGGAAGCTTCTTTTCCCTGAAAAAGGAACGCCCCTTCCTTCAAGATCTTATCACTAACATACCACCGGCTACAAAAAACGCACTTTGCCTTTACAAAACGCAATTCTGTATTTAAAAAAGGGGTTTCCTTGGTGATTTTCAAGAAAGTCTAAAAAGTACAAAAAAATCCTACTTTTACAACCTCTGTATGTCTGAAACAGTTCACTTTAGCAAGATTACGCACGGGACAATTTTTGTTGGCAATTGAATGTAGATTATTTTTCTACTTGGCACTCTTCGCTCTAAACCGGATAGTCCTCTAAATAATTCAGAAAGACTGATAAAAACTGCTAATTTCTTACTTTTCACCCCCTCCCCCAAACCGGACGCTCAAAATAGTGTAACTTTTTACCAAATAATATGTGGAGTATATAGAACAATTTGGAACTGGAGGGAAACTTTTAATTTGGCTGTCCTGGTTTAGGTATAATTGCATCGTGCTATAAGGCGCAATACTTAAACTATTTTGAGGAAAATCGCAGTAGTAATTTTACGCATCGAACATATAACCGTGTTTTGCAGTTACACGCATGTGAGTTGGCGGTAGTATTTAGTCGATTTTTCTTTTAATCAATTACTTTATTTTTGTCTTTGGGCAGATGGGGAAGTTCAATGTAATTTTGATACACTCTTTTATTAGATTTGTTACAAATTCTGTTTCTGTGGGAGCATTTCCTCTAAGGAAAGGTCCTTCAATGACAGTAGTTTCCTATTTGATTTTTCTAAAATTCGTTCTGTTATCTGCTGTCCAGTGGACAGGCTGGCGACGGAGAGGGGACAGCTGGCGTGCTTTCTCTCACGTAGCCTCGGCAGTCGGTGTGCTGGGGTCCATAAATTAGCGTGCTTGGGCTTTTGCCTTCGTTGAATTTCTCTGTTACGAAACTTTGCTGACTCGGCGGTGGAAGAGGAGACACCCTGTCGTGCTCTGGTGCTTTTTAGGTCCCATTTGGGGGGTAGTGGATGGAGACAGCGGTCACTTAGAGCCAGCTGCAGCTTACCTGTTAAGTTTGTTTGGTAAAAGTGGTAAAGCAGGACAATGTTCTGCAGGCACTCTACGGGATGTCCGCCAGACTGATGCCACAGCGAGACAATCGCCCGTTCCGCCTCATGGCGAAATTTGTAGAGATCTCAATAGCACCGTCGACAGGGTGGCGTGTTGTTTTTATGGTGATGAATGCCTGACTGCTTTCCCTTTATTTGCCGATGTTGTTGGCTTTGGAAATGTACTTCTGTCTGTGACGAATGTCGAGCTGTTTGTCGATCGTGTGGGCCAGTGGGGGCCTGGCACGGATTCCAATTTTAGCTCCATAAATGTTCAAATGTTCAAATGTTTGTAAATCTATCGGACCAAACTGCGTGGTCATCAGTCCGTAGCTTACAAACTACTTAAATCTAGGTAAACTAACCTAAGGACAACACACACACACCCATGCCCCAGGGAGGACTCGAACCTTCATGGCGAGCATCCGCGCGCTCCGCAGCGAGACGCTTTAGACCGCTCGGCTACTCCACCGTGGCTCTAGTTCCATAGACACCTCTAACCTAGCAGTGCAACCCTTAACTGCTTCCTTGTCTTCTTCTAAACCAATCCTCTGGGGATCTGAAGCACTTGAGAAATACTCAAGATGGGATCGCACAAGCGTTTTATATGTGATCACCTCGACAGGTGAACCGCATCTTCCTAGAATTCTCCCAAAGCTCACCAGTTGCAGTTCTTTTGTTTTAGTTCGCATGTAGGTTCCATTGCATACAAAAACCAGCGCTGTACTTCACTGTTGGGAATTATCTCTCATTTACAGTGTCACAGTGCTGTCAATTTCAGCTACAGTAGAGAGTCACTATTGAGTACATACAGGTAGAAAGCACAAGTACTTACCGTGTTCGAATGAGCAACGGTCAAAGTGACGTCATGGAGTCTGTGAACTCATTCCACGTATGCCGCTTCTTAGTTAAGCCTGCGACAGCAATGCAGAGATGAATTTTTTTGTAAATTGTTTTCTGGGTGTTTAGGCTCTATATAGATACATGTTCAAATGAAATTCTGAGTTTGTTATGATATGAAAATTGTTTTTTAATCTACATCAGTTACAAATGTCGACCTCAGTTTGTGTCTGCTCACACTGAATACCTTCCTTCCCTAACCATCATCTTCCTCATACTCACGCACATACTGGGTCTGCAAGTAATACTTCGATGATTAAATAAGCACAGAGAAAATGATCATATTGCAGAAATTAGCGTAGCCCAAAGGCTTACATATCTTCTACGCACATTTCACTTAACATTAGGACGGATGAAAATGACTGGTTACGTCATCAACTTCACATTTCGAAATTGGTTGAGTTTACTGCTTAGCTGTGGCTGCAACAGTTAGACACATGGTAGAAAAATTTGACCTATAACAATGGATACATATTGCTGCTATTATAGTTGTTAGAGCGTTATTCACTCTCAATACATGATGCAGTTCTCCACGTTACTCAATCATGTACAAGACTGTTACACTCCGAGTAACTACTGAAACCCCCCATCTACCCGAACCTGATTATAGTAATCGCTCTAGGTCTATCTCTCCAACTTTTACTAAACAGCACCATACAATTCTAAAAAAAAAAATGTTCAAATGTTTGTACAGTCTATGGGACTTAACTACGGGGTCATCAGTCCCTAAACTTACAAACTACTTATGAACTACTTACGAACTAGGACGGCACAAATATCCATGCCCGAGGTGGGATTCGAACCCCCGACCGTAGTGGCCGTGCAGACCGTGACTGGAGCGCCTTAGTCTCCTCGGCCACCGCGGCCGGCCATACAATTCTAATTTTGTGGTCCCTTAGGATATCAGAATGAATTCAATCAACTGATATCTCCTTTTACTGACGTTATGAAAGACATATCATTTCTTCCCAGATCTGTCCTGTACCTACTCAATCGTTCACGTGCCATCTTCATCTACGTTCAAATGCATACTCCGCATGCCACAATACGGTGTATAATGGAGAGATGTGATTATTAACACGATTCTACACCACCATATTTCAAAAGTTATTGTCATCTGTTCTCGACTGTTCATCCATCACATTTGACTGCCATACAAATCAACATTTCATAAAAATACCTACAGAAAGGAGTTCCTAACAAACATATATTACATGTTAACAGACTTAGCTGCTGTCGGCCGCGGTGGGTGAGGGGAATGAGGCGCGTCAGCCACGGTCCTCACGGCCACTACGATCGGAGGTTCGAATCCCCCCTCGGGAATGGATATTTGTGCCGTTCTTTGTGTTAGCTAGTTCGTAAGTAGTTTGTAAGTTTAGGGACTGATGACCCTGTAGTTAAGTCCCATAAGCTATACAAATATTTGAACATTTAGACTTCGCTGTTTTGGTGAGGTGAGAGTTAATAGCCGTCATGTATTTGAAAAAAATGCATCTTTAAACCTCAGTTGTTTATTAAATCTTTAAAATCGACTAGTTTCGGTCCTGGACTATCATCATAGATAGAAAGGTATTTCAAAAGGTTAGTCAAATGGATTAGATAAAATAAATCTTTATTGATATGGTGTCTGTTCTTTTCGGACAAATCCGAAAGAACAGACTCCATATCAAAAATTGTAAATATGCCCAAAACAGGCAATGACAATTTCAATGCGTACACATTCATACGTCGATCCCTGCGGGTATCCAATATAGTATACGTGCAAGAGGAATCAATGGGCAGGGGGCTGGAAGTTGAGAACTTGAGTTGGAAGGGAAACGTGCCTGGATAGCAAAATGGTTAAGGCGACCGCTGGCCCGAATCGGGAAATCCGGATTCGAATCCCGGTCCAGCTCAAATTTTCAACTTTGTCTTTGAATTTATTTCAACCCTCTCGAGACAGTCGAAATGTTTAAATATTTCTATTTCCTAAAATAAATTTGCCTGAAAACAGCAGGAGTCAATTTCACAAAAAACACAATCATCATGCTGGATTATTCTATCAGTCAAACATAAAAGACGAGAATGGACTGGTCTCGTCGTTTATGTTTGTTTGACTAATAGGGTACTCCAAAATGACCATTGTCTTTTTATTGAAATGAACTCCTCTTGTTTTCAGACAAATTTATGCTATTACGGCATTTGACTAACGTGTTTTAATACCTTTTTATCTACGATGATGGTTCATGACCGAAACTAGTCGATTTGAACGATTTAATAAACAGCTGATGGTTAAAGATGCTTTTGATCGTTAACAGATTTCTCTTCGTCAGAAACGTTCATGTAGTCATTGCCAGCCAACGTGTTATATGTTCTCAGCTTGGGAGATAAACAGTTATTTTACTCTCGTAACAGCAAAACTCAACTGCTACTTCTTTGTCTCCTTCCTTAATATAATTCCTTTAGCTTCGATCGAGTAATGCGACTATGTTCCATTATACTTCTTGTGGTGTCGCACAAGTCCAAAGTGCGCGCCACCTACTTTCGCCGCGCGCCGCCCTGCACGCATGGCGCGGCGTTCTTACGACGTCAGCCACGAGCGCCCTCTGTTACAACTCCGCTCGTGGCCACCACTGAACGACATCGTTCACTTGGGACTGAGATAGGAACCTGTTAAGACCTTCGGAATCAGATAGGCACCAGTGAAGTCTTGGCTATCGGATAGGCACTAGGCAGGCCTCTAGCTCAACTATGTATCAGCCTTCTGCAGTACTCAGCTATTTAAAAGTTAAGTATTGTATAAATTCTGTGCAATATATATCTCGTTCTAATTTACTCTAGTGTTTCTAGTTTCTGCTGTCCCACTGGCTGCTTCCCTCCGTACCTGCACAAGCGTGTTACCTTTATTCCTGTGTCGGTCTTCCTACTCGGCCACCGACACCTAAGACGGAAACGAGACACAAAAGCGGCGACGAGGCTGGGACACAAAAATGGCGACGAGGAGTGATAGACGAACCTTGGACCAGCCCAGTTGCAGCAGCCAGACAGCAGCAGTCGGAGCGCGCAGAAATTGCTTCCGCCCACCCACCCTTATAATAAGATTTTTGCAGGAACATATTCAGTTACGTGTTTTGTGGACATTTTTGTTGCAGTGCATCCTTATTTACCTCGCATTTGTGTTTTGTTATAAGTTGTATGCGCGGCGCCTAATCGGTCAGCATGGCCACTACCACAAACCCAAACTTAATGGAAATTATTCAGTTACAGACGGCGCAAATCACACAACTTCTGCAGGCGGTGTTCCAGCTAACTGCGCAAGCAGCTAACCAACAACAGCCGCCGCTTCAGTAGCCCACACCTGCCGTCGCAACGCTTCCTACGTTTCGCCAGTACAACGAACGTGAGGAAGAATGGAGCGACTATTTCGCGCAGTTTCAAGAACTCGTCGCGGCTCATCAAATTACAGGTCAGAAAGTGAAGCATCTGTTATTATCTGTGGTGGGTACCAACACCTACGTGTTACTGCAGAAACTTTTCCCGCAAGCATCTCCTCGTGATGTAGACTTTGAACAAATTGTAGATGCACTAAATGCTCATTATGAGAGAAAAGTTCTTGTAGCTGCGGCACGGTACCGATTTTTCAGACTGAAAAAATTACCAGAGCAGTCCCACCAGCAGTGGATTACGGAATTGAAGGTCTTAACCCGCCAATGTAAATTTACTTGCTCTTGTGGACTTTCTTATAGTGACGTGATGTTGAGAGACGCTATCACTCAGAACATTCAGGACCCCAGAATTAGAGCAGCAATTCTGAAACAGTCTGATCCTTCATTAGACAGTGTACTGCAGCTTATTGAAGCGCATGATACCATTGACTTATCAGATGTAGAAATGCAAAGCCACAGTGTTAATTCAGTGCGCCGCAACGGACGCTTTCCTAGCTGTAGTTCTCAGTATAGCACTAGTGATTCTTCTAATTTTACCGGCCGTGTTGAACAGACAGTGAACAGTAGCCAGTGTCAAAGTGCGACACAAAGGTCGCCCCGTCGTGTTAGAAACAGTACTTTGAATAACGGGCGCCAACGCGCATTTCAGAAAAATGTTCGTAAGTCGTGCCCCCAGTGTGTATCATGCCACAAACGTGCACAGTGCCCTAGTCGCAACGCAACCTGTTATCGATGTGGCAAAACAGGACATGTGCAGACAGTGTGTATGCAAAACAAAAATTCCAAGAACGGTACCGTTAGGAACAGTACTTCGCAAAGTGCGAGAAGAATTCATTCCGTAAATGCCATACACGCTGTGGATTTGGACGGTGTTTCTCTTGGTTCTCAATTGCAAGAAAGTTCTTCTGCGCCTACTGCAAAACTATGTAGTGAGCCACGCTGCAAGCGCCGACGAGCGCGTAAATCTGTGCAACGGAAAAGGGTTCGGGACAAGCAAAATGACTATTTACAGTGCAATCCTGTAGTGAACCTAGTGCCTTCTGCAACTTCTCCTTGTAAAAGTGCCCAGTACTGTGTAGATAGGGACAGTAGACTTGATGTAGCTACTCAAAAGTGTAGTGCAGTAGTTAGTAAATCTGGAGTAGCTTCGCAGGCTTGCGCGGACACCGATCCGGCGGTAGTGCCATCTAGTGACAGTGATATTAATCTATGTGCCGACTCTGCACCCCCTCCTTACCGCAATCAGCCCGCGCATGCGCAAGCGCCGGAAACAAGTTGTATTAGACGTTGCCCACATTCGCGCACCTGTCGAGCGCCGCAATCAAAAACTTTTTGTGACTCTTTACATTGACAGTAAGACTGTGCAATTTCAGCTTGATACTGGTTCCGCTGTCACTTTAATGAATAAAGACACTTATGAACTTCTGGGTTCGCCAAAATTGTCGCCGTCACAGCAAGTGTTAACAGCGTACACAGATGAAAATATTCCCGTGCTAGGAACGTGTAGCCTGCCCGCCTCTTTTCAAGGTGTAACAAAAACAATTTCTTTTGTAGTTCTTCAGGCCAAATTTACACAGAACATTTTTGGACTAGATGCATTTGATTTGTTTGGATTATCAATTCAAAGAGATGTGCTTCAAATTTCGTCAGTAGTGCCTCAGGACAAAATAAATGCATTGTGTGAAAAATATAGTGACTTGTTTTCGCCGGAACTAGGTTGTGGAAAAGACTTCGTGGCACATGTAACTTTAAAAGAATCTGCAGTTCCAAAATTTCGTGAAGCTAGACCAGTGCCTATCGCAATGCGTGATACAGTTGCCGAAGAACTTAAACGTTGGCAAGATAGTGGTGTGATTTCTCCTGTTTCTGCGAGTCAGTGGGCCTCGCCTTTAGTAATTATACCCAAGCCGTCAGGAAAAATTCGTCTTTGTGCGGACTTTAAATCAACAGTGAACAGTCAAACAATTGTAGACATTAACCCCCTGCCCAGACCTGAGGAACTTATGGACAAATTAGGACAGTCTCGCTTCTTTTCTAAGATTGATTTAGCAGAGGCATACTTACAGATTCCACTTGATGACGAGTCAAAAAAGTTTTTCGTCATTAATACTCACATGGGTCTTTTTCAATTTCAACGCCTACCCTTTGGCAGTTCTTCCGCCACCGCTATTTTTCAGCGCTTTTTGGAACAGCTGACAGTTTCTGTACCGTGTTGCTCGAACTACCTAGATGATATTGTGGTATCCGGACGTACAGTTGAAGAACATATAGCAAACCTGGAGTGCCTTTTCAGAGTTTTGACTGCAGCAGGTCTACGTTGTAATAAAGCAAAGTGTTCGTTTTTTTCAAACTGAAATAGAGTACCTAGGCCATGTGATTAATGCCCAAGGAATCCATCCCTTACAGTCGCATCTTCGAGCAATCAAAGACTTGCCTCCTCTTAAGAATGTGCAGGAATTGCAAAATTGCAAGCAATAATGGGAAAGCTTAACTATTATTTCAGATTTATTCCCAATGCCTCTCAAATTGCAGCTCCACTGCATCACTTACGTAGGAAGAATGTTCCTTTTGTATGGTCTAAAGATTGTCAAGTTGCCTTTGACAAATTAAAGTCTGCACTACTCAGTGATGCCTGTTTGATTCCCTTTGGCCCACAGAAGCCTGTAGTGTTAGCAGTTGATGCCTCGTCGTACGGTCTGCGTGCAGTATTGTCGCATCGTATTGGATGTCACGATCGTCCTATTGCCTTTGCATCCAAGCTACTGACGCCGACGCAACAGAATTACAGTCAGATAGAAAAGGAGGCCTTAGCAATCATTTACGGCGTCACAAAGTTTTCATCATTATCTCTATGGCAGAAAATTCTATTTGTTGACAGACCACAAGCCTCTCACGTCGTTGTTCTCACCCACAAAGCCAATTCCGCCACGAACGGCACAAAAGCTTCAGAGATGGTCCTTAATACTGTCTAATTATCAGTATGAGATTTTGTACCGACCTACCACTAAACACGCCAACGCGGACACACTTTCCCGACTTCCGGTTGGCCAGGATGTGTCATTTGATTCTTCAGAAATGGCATGTTGTCAGATAGACTCCAGAGATGCTTCTGCTGTCGCAGACTTCCCTTTCAACTCTCGTCGGGTTGCACAGGAAACAGCGGCGGATGCAGACCTAAGTATGGTAGCACGTTTTGTTCGCTCAGGGTGGCCTGCCAGAGCCAAAGACATTGATCGGCCTCTGGTTCGACGTTATTTTGCACAACGTCACGCATTATCTTTAAGTCCGGGTGTACTGTTGTTGCATACCGACAACGATCAAGCAAGAGTGATTGTTCCTCGTTCCCTGCAACGAGAAGTGTTACGCCTCCTGCATCAAGGACATTGGGGTATTGTTAGGACAAAGCAACTGGCCAGACGTCATTGTACCTGGGTTGGTATGGACGCTCAGATAGAGAGCATGACGTCACAGTGTACTGTTTGTGCGGAGCATCAGGCGGCTCCTCCGCAACGTTTCTCAGACTGGCCACGCCCCAAGGGACCATGGCAACGTTTACACATTGACTTTGCAGGACCTTTCTGGAATACGCGCTGGTTAATTGTTGTAGATGCTTTCAGCAAGTTTCCTTTCGTGATTGCCATGAACTCAACGACTGCGTCTAGTACAATCAGTGCCTTAACATAAGTGTTTTGTATCGAAGGTTTGCCTGAAACTATCGTCAGTGACAATGGACCTCAGTTTGTTAGTGGGGACTTTCAACAGTTTTATCGTGTGAATGGCATTCAGCATATCACCACCGCACCTTCTCACCCTCAGTCCAATGGTGAAGCAGAACGTTTCGTTCGAACATTCAAGTCTCAAATGGAGAAAATGGAAGGTCAGCACTCCAGGCAGCAAGCTCTTCAAATTTTCCTGTCTACGTATCGGTGCATGCCATGTGATGGCCCGTCTCCTGCCGAGCTGCTACACGGCCGCCGTCACCGCACTCTCCTTTACCTGCTGCAGCCTCCCACGCACCGAGTCGGTTCGTATGGCGCTACGCGTTTTCAGGTTTCCACGCCGGTGCTGTACAGGGTGTTTGCTGGCAACAAGAAGACATGGTTGCCAGGCATCATTCAGCGCGTACTCGGTCGCAATATGTATGTTGTACGTTCTTCCACAGGGTCGGAGCTGCGGCGCCACGCAAACCAATTGCGCCTGCACAGGCCGCGCGATCCTGTCTCCGGTTTCTTGATTCCAGACCCAGTTCACCGCCAGGGAGCACAGCCACATCGCTCGCCGCCGGGCCCAGCGTCCCCGGACTACGAGATAGTACCCATGGAGGTGGACGCGCCTCCTACGCAGTCCGCCTCTCCGCCTCCGTCGCCGCCGCAGCTGACAGCGTCACCAAGAAGGACTCCGGGACCGTGCGTGCCCTCGCCGCCTGGGCCACGCACCTTAGAAGAAGATGACCTGCTCCATCTGGGCGGAGGGGTGCGCCCTTCCCCTCGTTTTGGCGGGTTTTCCGGGGGATCGCAAGGTGGATACCGGGGCGCGGACGGCGTCTCGATCCCAGCCTCAGCTACGACGCCCGTCCCACCAGTAACGCCCCCGCCCAGGCCCTCCTCCCAGTGCCGTCGCCGTGGCCCTCAGCCCTACGCCCGACGGCGCGGCGGTTTGGGGGGGAGGGGTGTGGTGTCGCAAAAGTCCAAAGTGCGCGCCACCTACTTTCGCCGCGCGCCGCCCTGCACGCATGGCGCGGCGTTCTTACGACGTCAGCCACGAGCGCCCTCTGTTACAACTCCGCTCGTGGCCACCACTGAACGACATCGTTCACTTGGGACTGAGATAGGAACCTGTTAAGACCTTCGGAATCAGATAGGCACCAGTGAAGTCTTGGCTATCGGATAGGCACTAGGCAGGCCTCTAGCTCAACTATGTATCAGCCTTCTGCAGTACTCAGCTATGTAAAAGTTAAGTATTGTATAAATTCTGTGCAATTTAAATCTCGTTCTAATTTACTCTAGTGTTTCTAGTTTCTGCTGTCCCACTGGCTGCTCCCCTCCGTACCTGCACAAGCGTGCTACCTTTATTCCTGTGTCGGTCTTCCTACTCGGCCACCGATACCTACGACGGAAACGAGACACAAAAGCGGCGACGAGGCTGGGACACAAAACTTCTTTTTGCTCTTGTTGATGGTCATTATTCAGGGTGAGGCACTTAAAAAATATTCTGAATATTTGGAAGAATATAAATCAGATTAAGAAGACGTTCCAATAAAAGTTTTTCTCCTCCAAGAGGGACATCCATTAACACTGACCTTGAACCCTGCACACTTCCAGGCTCCGGGAGAGAGGATGACTTTAAAATCTTAAATTGGAACCTCTATTTTATTGCAGATTTGGATTCTTCGTGAAAAATACGTACCTATTGAATGAAACAGTCTTTCGTTTCATGATACGTTGCACTGTAATCGGCTAATATAAACATGAGTTGAAAATTGTTGATAAACGGTAATATCTCAAACAAACACACATATGGTTAGGAAAATCGAAGTACAGATTTTTACATTTTTGATAATGCTAGCATTTGACATTCTCTGACAATCGAATGAAGCACACACCTTGATCATTCTCTTAGTCCGTGGTTAGACAGTTCATTGTACACATCTATCGCAATTGTTCCACGATGTTAACAGTTGCAGAGAGAGAGAGTAAATTTCTTATCCTTGTAGTTTGAGGCTCAAAGAAATGTTGAAGAATCTCGTCAAATGTATGCCAATCTGTTCCCTAATAGGAATGTTACTTCGCCAACGACTTTTCGCATTATTTTCCAACTGTTTGCTAAACTGAAAGTGGTTAACCTAGAGAAAGAGTCCAATGGTTATTTGTTCGAAACATGACCGGTTTTAAACAATTTTCAAATTATTATTATTATCATTATTTTTTTTTATTTTTTATTTTTTATTTGCAGATTGCAGCTCCATCTCTCACGCAACGAAAATGTGTTTCATACAAAAGTTACATATTATACCCTGAGAATTCAAATCAATAAAATATATATTTTAGATTTCAATGTCACCCCCTCCCGCCTCTGGGGGTGGTGCAGGGACGTTAAGCTTTGTCAGTTGATATCCCTCTTCGTGATGTACAACTTTAATAACACCATTTTGTAATCAGAGTTTTATTATTCCAAATATTTCGAAAATATTTTTAAGTGCCTCGCCCTGAATGTCCTATTTTCTCAGTGATGTCCGTTCTATGCAATTGCTCTTACAGGTCTTTTGCTGTTTTCACCTGAATTACAGTGTTATGACAAACCTCTGCGATTTTATTTCTTATCTCCAAATTTTAATTATTTCCGAAGAAAAAAAAAAGATTCGTATCCTTTACTATTTGCTCACAACATATTCTCAGTCTCAATCACTGATTTTGATTCATCTCTCTGTGTTTTAGCACTGGTACGTTAAAAATATTTGAAAGTGAAATCTAGTCGATAAGGTCAATAGCGTTATACCTATCTACACAAAATCCATAAATATTGATTTGACCTACCTTCAAAGTAAACTCTTAAGTGTTTAGTCGTTTCTTTGGAGGAAAAAGTGGTCTTCCACAGAGATTGCTCCAGCTTAGTTTCCCACTGATCAGTAAATAATCCGGGTCAGAATTTTACATCCATTGCACGAATATGAACACCTGTCGGCACCTGCTTTTTTTGTAATTGGAATTACTACATTCTTCTTGAAGTCTGGCGTTATTTCGCCTGTGTCGTAAATCTATCATACTTAATAAATATAACAAATAAATGTGGATGATCTACGAATTATCATTACTAAAAGAAATAATTCAATTAAATATCATGACACTATTTATAATTTTTGCCCAATTTCTCGACGAAGTGTTATATGTGATGGAACCAAAGACACGAACATTTTCCTTACGGCAGAAGGAATTTGAAGAGATTGAAATGCCTCCTTTTGCATTTGTAACACAGCTGATTCTAACACCCTGAGGCGAAATAATCAGCAATGTATACACATTATTGGGAATAACTGGTTATACTATCCTTCGAGTCTCTCTTTCGCGGTTCACAGTAAACCAGCCCACTAAATTTTCATCCAGTGTCTTTTACTCATATACGTAAGCAAAGATAAGTTTATAAAAGGAAATTATACCTGTGGGAGAAGTTACACAGTTTGAAACTACTTCACGCTGAAATTGAGTTCTATTTACATATATATTACTATAAAAAGATCTGACCCATATATGCATATTTCCGCTGTTGAAACGTTATACTCGATTTACAGAACGATACAATAATTATATTTGCAGACCTATCGACGTACTTAAAGATGTTTAATTCTCGTTCTAAGTGTTTTAACCAATATAAATTGTATGCTTATTAGTGACTGGCACACAAGAATATAATTGCCTAGTGTAGTATAGAATATCTGGCGTGGTAACGTGAAAATAAACGGGTCATAAAAAAGGTTACCTTCAACAAGTCATATCCCACTATAATATTCTGAAACCTAAAGAACCTCCACATGTCTAGATCACAGCTCCATCATATGCTCACCTCGAAGCAGCTTCATGAGTCTGCAAGTAACGGTAAACGTAAACTTACTGTAAAGCATAAATTTCTGTTTAATAAAGTAGGAAACAGTGTTGGTTTTCATATTATAATACATTGCACTTCGAATGTGATGATATCTATTTGATACTCTTAGTCGCCTTTTTGAATAGTAGATGCAATCATTATGAAATTCTAGCCTGTTATCAAAAATGTCAAACCCTTGTGAACTTCGTAAACATTTTACAGTTTGTAACAAATCTAGTTCAGTGTAAGGAAAAGGAACATTTATTAATAAATAAAACTGTATTAGTTACCTGAAATTTTTCTGGAAACAAGTATGGACGGTGTGCATTATTAAAACATTACGAGTAAGTCTTCATTACTTCTAAGCTCATTTAAAAAATTCGCCATATAAAGTACACTCCTGCAAAGTTTTTCCGTATAAATTACCAGACGCTGCTTACGCGGTGATTAAAATACCGATAAAACATAACTGATTAAATGAGCTTCAGCAAAATGTCAATGTCAGACGCCTCTCAAGTGAAGCCTGCTTAGCCATTTTTCTGCCTCCAGTAGCCTTTGCAAATGAGTTGGACGGAGAGTATGAAATATTTATCACGGCGAATTGCCGTCTGGCTAGGGGATAGACCTATATCACGCATTTTCAGACCCGTGGCGTGGAAATAATCACTTCACGGAGCGAGACATGGAATTTCTAAGCACCTGAATTACTTGTAGTGGAAGCGAAGATACAAGAAACAGATGGGAAACGTTTCAAATATGTCATGCAGTTTTGTTTAAATTGAGGCCTAGAATGTACAGAACAACGTTCGTATTCGCTGTGTTTGTAGGGGTATATCCAATAAACAGAAATGTACTGCTCTGGATAATACATGTTGTGACTCAGATATCTTTCTGAAAAGCGAAGCCTAAAATAATTCCTCAGAATTTCGTTGTAGTAACATGAATAAGGCTTTTATCGTCTTCGATCAGTATATGACTCGAGAATGGCAAAGGTTAGTAAGAGCACATTTCGGTGCGATGGACAGTGAGTTTTTTCTGCATTCTATGATGAACGTTTATCATCGATTGAAAGTTAGATTTTGGTACTTAAAATTTATTTAGCTTCTTCATTAAGGTAATTTTACGCAGCAGCACTTCCCTACCGTTTGTTATTCAGTATCCTTAACGTTTTTCTCTGATGCAAGCATAAATAAAATGATTTTTAATTTCTTTTTGTAGTTCATTCTATTATTATTTATTGATGGACCTCCCTTTAATAGCCAATCTCTTCACTGTGTGACGCCTCATTGTCACAAACCATATTACGATAATCTGGTCATTACAACGAAGCACAGTCAGCCAAGTCGCGGATGGCATGGCCACTTCCGTAGGAGGTTGGACTGCTCCCTCAGGCATGTGTGTGTGTGTGTGTGTGTTGTCATTAGCATAGGTTACTTTGTAAGTCTAGGGACAAATGATCTCAGCAGTTTCGTGCCTTATGTTTACAAACATTTGAACATGAAGCAAAAGTTTTCATTGGGAAGTAAATCGTCCGTTCCTATTCAAATAACTAAAGTCGCAACAGTCCTAATCTACGCAGCGTAATCCTGGGAAAGCTAAATCAGAATGGGCAGACGGGGATTTCAAACGCCTCCCTCCGTAATCAGAGTTCATTCTGTTAGCACTGCGTCACCTTGCTTAGTGATACGATTCTGGCTGGTGACATAAAAGAGGAACCAGCATTTTTTATCTTGTGTGATGCGATAAGACCAATAAAACACGGAAAACCTTACGCAGATGACCAGAAGCGTATCTAAATGCTTTTCTTCGGTATTGAGTAACCCACTAACAAGGTAAATTCGCAAAATACTCACCAAAAGTGATATAATACAATTAACCCAGAGATGACTGAATTAATTTTCAATGTTTTATTTATTTCTCACAGAAAAGTGTTACACAGAAATCAAAGAACATAACAGGACTACTTTCATGTTTAAAGCTAGTTAGTGTGTGATTAACAGGGTGTCCTGTATGTAAGACGTCATTCATATAAGTAGTTGGTTCGCCACGTAATACTGTTATTTCTGAAACAGACGTTGTAATTTAAGACGTTGAGAGATGGCAGAAGATCTCTCATCTTTATTGATTAATTCAACGTAAGAATAGTCATGTAATTCATTACTTATAGCTTCCAGGCTGAGATGCCGTGGTCCATATATGAAACTTTCCCCTGACGTTTCGCCCTCGCCTGCGGAAGGCATCCTCGGAGGAAAAGCGGCGTACTGCAACGAGAGCGCGAGTAAGCGTCGTATATATACTCAAAACAGAGGGCGCTGCTGTCAGTCACGTGGTGTCGGCTGTGCTGTGGTCTATGCTATTGCCAACCTCCTCGATTGAAATCAATCGATTGTCATGTTGTTGCTGCAGTGTTGACATCCATATCTTATCAAGTTTGAGACCTTCCTCTTTTTTGCTAAAATTATTTCGATGTTTAAAAATCTCACTGGCCTCTCTGTACAAACGCGCATAATAATGCGACGTGTTTGCTATGACGGACGTCTCGTTAAATTTTATTTCGTGGTCACCTTCTTGATGCACGTGTTCCGCTACAGCCGATTTATCAGTATGTCCGAGGCGGCAGTTCCTTTTGTGTTCGCCCAGCCGAGTGTTGACACTTTTTTTAGTTGTACCTATATAAACTTTTCCATAACTGCAGGGGATTTTATAGACACCTGGTGTGGCCAGAGGACGTCGCTTATCTTTTGCAGATCTTAAAAATTCTTTTATTTTCGTGGTTGGTCTCAAAACAGTTTCCACATCGTACTTGCTTAAAATTTTTCCAATACGATCAGTGACCTTATTGATAAATGGTAGAAAAACTTTCCCCTTGGGTTGTTGTCGTTCCTCGGCCGTCCTGGTTGTCCGTCTAGGGCGTAGTGCACGATCTATCTCCCTGTATGAATAGCCATTCTTCTTAAATGTCACTCTAAGATGTTCAATCTCATCGTCTAAGTACGCTGGATCACAAATTTTGTGGGCCTTGTCTACTAATGTCTTAATTACGCCTCTTTTTTGTCGTGGGTGGTGGTTAGAATCTTTTTGAAGATACCGATCAGTATGTGTGTCTTTCCTATAGACCTTATGACCCAATGGTCCGTCCTCTCGTTTGATAATCGTCACATCTAAAAAGTTCAGTTGACCATTGGTTTCCTTTTCCATAGAATAACAGGAAGGCATCCAGCTCCTCTTCACCGTGTGTCCATATAACAAATATATCGTCAACATAACGATACCATTTGGCTGGTCTTTTTCTGGCTGTCTGCAGCGCCCGTTGTTCAAAGTTCTCCATGAACAAGTTAGCAACAGCTGGACTAAGAGGACTGTCCATGGCCACTCCGTCAGTCTGTTCATAATAAACATTCTTATACTGAAAATAAGTTATTGTGAGGCAGTGTCTGAATAATGCCACAATGTCACTAGGAAAAATATCCGCTATGCATGTGATAGCTTCGTTCACTGGGATCATGGATGTCAACACTGCAGCACCAGCATGACAATCGATTAATTTCAATCGAGGAAGTTGGCAATAGCAGAGACCACAGCACAGCCGACACCACGTGACTGACAGCAGCGCCCTCTGTTTTGCCTATATATACGACGCTTACTCGCGCTCTCGTTGCAGTACGCCGCTTTACCTCCGAGGATGCTTTCCGCAGACGAGGGCGAAACGTCAGGGGAAAGTTTCATATATGGACCACTGCATCTCAGTCCGGAAGCTTTAAGTAATGACGATACCTGCCGTGAAAGCCTTCATTCTATGATCAGTCATGTAATTCGTTCATTACGCATATTTTGCTGTTGCTGTTGATGAAGTACTGGAGCAGGGGGGTCTTATGTGAGAATAGTGAGTCGTGTTTGGCTGCTTCGGTGCAGGATGAAGGCCTGGCGGGTGGAATTCCAGAGTGGGGTCGACTTCGGCGTTCGTTACCTGCTGGTTATCCGCCCCAAAGGTCTGTGGTTTGTGACGCGCCAAGCTATCGCAGAGGCCTTGCACCGAGGGCTTGTAAAAATGTCCGCCGAGCTTTCCAAATTGTGGAAGGAGGAAGGCGAGTATTGTGTGAGCTCCTAAAGAGACGGTCTCGCTTATTTTGAGAAAAGATAACATCCCGAGGAGACGTCCCCTCTGCTCTCTCGAGGGACGAGCCTCGAAATCATGACAGCTCTAGGAAGTGGGCCGCGGAGCAAGGTCAAGGAGTCTTATGCTAACGGGAAAATTTCTATGCAGTCCAGGCTGGGAGTGGGTACAGTAGACAGTTAAGAAAGCGTGACAAACGCGTCAAGAACAGTTAAGGAAAAGGGTAGCCGTCTCTGATTGGCTGCTGGGTAGAGCTTCAGATTTTCTAAATCGGCCAGGCGTATGTATATATCACTGGCCGGTGCTAGGAAGCTTGAATCTGATTGGCTTTCTAGAAAACTGCGTTTTTCTGGCGGTCTTGCACTGCATATGGTGTGTTAGTGTGGACTTCACTTCGTGCTCTCCTGGTATGGACGTAGAGATTTGCTTGTTTAACCAATTCTTGGACTTGGGACCTTCTACAAATTTCAGAGTGAGATTTGAACTGGTACTGATAGTTATTGCTCGATGAGAATAAGGTCAGCCAGCCATAATTAGTTACACCGAGGCACTAATTACGACATACTCAGCTTTCTGGAGTCTTGTAGGCCTTCAGTACTTATGCGTACTTGACTATGCTAACTGAAGTGGCCCGGACTTAGCAGAACTGCTTGAGGCCATAGTCGCTGTGTGCTAGTGAAATCACAGTGGCTGATATTAGGCAGTACAGCTTCCGAATAATGGAGTGAGATTTTATTTCGTGGTCGCGAACTTTTCAGCTTATAACGGCCAGGTGCCCACGCTAAGCGGTGCAGCGAGATCACACTGTGGTTCGTCGATTGGGTAATGTATGACTTGGGCTCGCCAGCAGCAAGTGGCAGTTTTATCAGGTTCGCCAGCCTAGTGGAAAAGTGCTGTTTATTAATCTACCCCGCTCAGAATATTTCGTTATGACAACGAACTTGTACGTAAATTTCCATTATGTTATGAAGTTTATCGTTTTCCAAAAAGAAATATCTTGAGTTGCTACTCAATATTATATTCATGTTGACGGTTATCAGATTAACGTAAAGCAATGCTCTAGGTAAATCATTTTTTATATCATATGTGTATTGATATTGATGTCCATTTTAATTGAGATTTTTGAGTTATTGCTTGTGAAATCATAATACGAATATTGTGTCGTTTATAATAAACTCATAGCAGGAAAAGTTTGTTTTTAGTATTCATTTGTAGTTGTTAGATCCCCGTTTCATTCATATATTTTATAGGGGAAAGTCAATATTATCTGTAATTGTTGTTGATATGCCAGGAGACAGGAGTTGATAGAAGGTTGTTATACTGGGCTATACCAATAATTTATCATTGAAAAATATTCAGTCAGCATGATTCAATAACAACTCTATTAAACAACATTAATTATTCAAATAATTTTTGAGTGTCAGCCGCACCTGTCCGCAATTCCTTGTTCTAAATACCCACCAAACTTTTCATATAACGCCTCTGCCTCCATTCCTGTCATTTAAAAACTACCTATCGACAATAAACCTTATAACGTTAGAAAGTTGACAGTAGTTGAAATAGCGTAAACATATGTTTAAAGTGTCACTTTGTATGATACGGCATGGAACACTTTACAAGCAAACCAACATCGCAATTGACACATGTTGTTTGGGTTTTTGTATAGGAGAGCCTTCATCGAGTTTGTGTTTTCCAGTCACCCATTGCTCTATTGTATCAAAATTGATTCTTGATGCTTTGTCTTTGATTGCCTTCCTTTGCACGTGCTTACTCAGGTACTTGTCTCCAGAATGGAAGATACAATACGGTGACGAAATTTAAAGTGATCCAGTTCCTAATTTCCTTCACGTTGATGTGTCATGCAGTTTGTTCAGCTAGGTCAGTGCAATGAGATCCTGTAGCGGCTTTTGGTTTGACCAGCCCATCCAACTCTCTCCTTGTTTTCATTAAAAAGATGGGTAATTTTAGATTATTTGATAGATATGCTTTTCGTCTCCCTCTGCGAAAAGCTTGTAAGTATTTGTTGTGGCTTTGCAGGTGTAAAGTTCGAAGCAGTTGTGTTAGAAAATTACCATTTCATCTCTCAATTACCATATTGCTTTACATGCCACTTTTGAAATCAGTGGGCCGCGGTGGTGTAGCCGAGCGGTCTAAAGCACCTCGCTGCGGAGCGCGCGGCTGCTCACCGTGGAGATTCGAGTCCTCCCTGGGGCATGGGTGTGTGTGTTTGTCCGTAGGTTAGTTTACCTAGATTTAAGTAGTTTTTAAGCTACGGACTGATGACTACGCAGTTTGGTGCGATAGATTTACAAACATTTGAACTTTTTTTTTTTTTTAAATCAGAGGTTTCCCAAGAAGATTTCTTTACCTTTTTAGTGTCCATTAGGAGCATTTTGCTCTAACTGTCCTTGTGCTTTGATTCATTTATGTTGCAATTAAGTAAGCTGGGGAAATGATTGTCCAACATAGGTTATAAGAGTATTTCCACGAACTGAGTAATACAACAGGTTACTGAAGAACGATACAAGTTGAAAGCACATCACCTAGACTGTTATCATCTTGATATTGAAGCCCTTTTGATCCCTATTTACTGTATAAATATTTAGTGGCTTCCCTATGAGGATATGCCTTGACCGAAACTATGATTTTTGTTTTTATATACCCATTCATGTTTCACTACAGTTTTAGCATCTTAAATGGATCTTTTTATTACTTTCAACTGAACAACATAAATATCATTGTCCTTTACATGTTATTGTAAGTTCGTATTGTTAATTAGAAATTTATACTAGAAATTTCTATGTGTACCACCTTGTACATGTTGAAGTAGTTACAGTTTTCATGCCTTATCTGTGTAGATCTTCGTTGAAAGTTTGTGATCTGCAACTAAATGGTACTTATGTACAAAACTGTTTTATATTGAAATATTTCATCTGCTTCTTATTATATTTCTATGTTTACGTATAGTACTACTTACGTTTAATGTGAATAGTATCTCTGTCCATGCGTTTATTGTGTGTTTATTCGTTTGCTTATGAACTATATTCAACTTACTTGTGTTGGTGTCTTTATTTGCAGAATAGTGAAGGAAAATAACACTTTACAGTATTCACTGTCACTTTTCTTGAATTGTGAAAGCAAGATGGAGGATAGGGAAGACAGCTTACTGTTTGAGTGGGATATTTGAATCTCGGCAACATGGCGGGTGGAGATCAGAGTTGACTGTTTTTGGGGTGAGGAGTTCGAAGTCTGACCCTGTGTGAGTGTGTGTGTGACCATACAGTAGGCTATTTGGTATTGATAATATAGTCGCCCACAAAGTAAGTACCGTTTCTATTTCTGTCCGCGGCAGCGCTACAATCGCAGTTCCGAGCATGCGCAGCAGTTACTCTGACTCAAGGAGAAGACGTACGCCATTATCAGATCGCTGCTGCCACGTGTGCTTCGTAGTGCTTCTTTATAATGTCAGCCGTAATTAAAAATGCCGCCGAGTGTGATTCGTTTTATAAACGCAAAGAATGTTAAACCAAAGGAAATTCACCCGGCGAATCTGCGAGGTTTCCAGACAAAATGCTATGAGTGATTCAATGGTTAGAAGATGGGTCAGACTGTTCAATGAAGGACGTGATCAAGTGCACGATGATGAACGAAGTGGAGGCCCGTCTGTGGTTACTGATGAACTGGTTCACAAATTGAAGTGAAGGTTGAACAGCCGTAAGTTTACACTTGGTGCTCTTGTTATGAATGGTCCGCAAATCTCACAATCATTAGTTCATGAAATAGTTACTGAAAAACTGAAATTTGGAAAACTTGCTCCCGTTTGGTACCCAAAATTCTTATTGAAAACTCATAAAACAAGGGCTGGGCAGTGCACTTCAGTTTCGACACACTACAATGAAGAAGGCATTGGGTTCTTTCTCGGATAGGAACGGTGGATGAAACTTGGCTATCGTTTGACACATCGCTCAATGGAATGGAGGCACACTTCAACCCCAACTGTTAAACTATGTTTCTACATAGCTTTCTAAATTTTGTAGGAACTTGTCACAGCGTAGCACACGTTTTTGTATGCCTTCTTCATAAAAGGTTGCCGCCGGTGTATTAATCCATGTGGTAACACGTTATTTCAGCTTATCATCGTTGAAGTGTTGACCACCAAGGACAAGTTTTAGGTGTAAGAAGAAATGAAAGTCGCTATAGCGAGGTCCGGGCTGTATGGAGGATGATGTAACACGTCCTAGTGAAATTCCCGCAAGAGTTGTTGTCACATTCGTCGTGTGAGTTCGGGCATTATACTGGAAAAACAAAAGCTTTGGACAGTACTCCTCAGCGCTTGTTCTGTATTGTGCGGCGCAATTTCTTAAATGGCCTCGCAGTAACCATGTATATCGATTGTTTGGCCTCATGGTAAGAAATCAATCAACAAAATGCCTTTTCTATCTCAAAAAACGGTATACATGACTTTTTGAGGTGTCAAGATTTAGGCTTAACCTTCGTTGGGGATGAAGTGTGCCTCCCTTCCATTGATTGCCGTTTTGTTTCCGGGGTTTCCAACGATACACAAGTTTCATCCCCTATGACTATGCGAGAAAGAAAACCATCTGCTTCTTCATTGTAGCGTGTCGGAAACTGAAGTGCATTCATCATGCCTTGTTTTTTTTGTGTTGTTCCGTAAGAATTTTGGATGCCCAACGTGAGCAAAGTTTCCTAAATTTCAGTTTTTCAGTAACAATTTCATGAATTAATAATCGTGAGATTTTCGGAACTTTCAAAGCAAGGGCACTAATTGTAAACTTACGATTGTGCTTAATCTTCTCTTCAATTGTGTGAACCATTTGATCAGTAACCACAGATGGGCGTCCGCTTCGTTCTTCATCGTGTACTTGATCACGTCCTACATTGAACAGTCTGACCCATCTTCTAACCATTGAATCACCCATAGCATTTTGTCCATAAACCTCGCAGATTCGCCGATGAATTTCATTACAAAGAATCACTACAAAGCACACGTCTGCAGCTTTGATCTGAAAGTGGTGTACATGTCTTCTCCTTGAGTCAGAGTAACTGCTGTGCATGCTCAGAACTGCGATCTTAGCGCTGCCCCGTATAGAAATAGAAACGGAACTTAGTTTGTGGACGACCCTCGCATTTTGTTAGAAGCCACCTACTTATGGATACATACTAAACTAAACTCTGTCCGACAGGCCCACTGGGTACTGACCGGCCGCCGTGTCATCCTCCGCCCAAGGGCTTCAACGGATGCGGGGATCTCTTTTCGCGTAGAATTTAATTCCCTACTACATTATCAGACTTTTACATCTGGAGCAGTCGATTTTCAGTTAAAGGTGCTGATAATTGGGCACACTTACTCTAGTAAACGCCGTACCGGCAGCGTGCCATAATGCGACGCCCTGGAACGCGGGCAACCCCCAATACAGTCTTCGGAGCTATCGACCGAAGCGTGGACACAAACAAGCGGCCAGGCATGTTTACAAACGCCCTGGCCAGCGATGTATCAGCCGACTCCACTGTACGACTAACCGGCCAACCTGTGCTTCAGTTCCTGGTCGATCCACCATGGGGGCCAGCATCGCGACTCGGGAGCGAGTCTCTACCAGGCTCCACTGGCGCCACCATGTTCCGCCGACAAGCCCTTCTAAGACGTTCACCCAGCCTCCAGCGGCAGTTAGTCTTCGCCGATGATACCCGACACATTGAAGAGTCCTCCGGAAGCCACGACAGATCAACACCTTTCTCGACGGAATGCTGTCAGCCTACCTATACTATTGATGGATTAATTTACTGGTTGTAATAAACTTCGTACTATTGCAGATTGGTAGTGTATTGATTACAACACTTACTTTTCCACGAACTTCGTAAAAAGTGCACAATTTAGACGATGGATTGTTTAAAAATATTCAAATGCATGTAAATCTATCGGACCAAACTGCGTGGTCATCAGTCCGTAACTTACAAACTACTTTAACACGTTCGCTGCCGTTCACGCTCTGGCGCGTGTAAACGTTACTTGAGTCAGGTGCTACTCACGCTGTGGCGCGTGCTGCCAGCTAGCATCCTATTATGGGTTGTTGTAAACTGGCATCGTCTAATACAGCTGTATACTCTGGTAGGCACTCAGGGAAGAGTATAAGTGATATGCACACGTAAATGTTCAATCAACTGTTTGTTAAGCTTATGAGAAAGAAGCTTTTCCGTTTCAAGAAAATTTACTATATTCGAACTGAGAATATGCTCCAAAATACTACATCAAATGTTTGTAAAGTCTATGGGACTTAACTACGGGGTTATCAGTCCCTAAACTTACAAACTACTTATCAACTACCTTATACTAAAGACGGCACAAATATCCATGCCCGAGGGGGGATTCGAACCCCCGACCGTAGTGGCCGTGCAGACCGTGACTGGAGCGCCTCAGTCTCCTCGGCCACCGCGACCGGCACACGTAAATGGTTCAGATTTCCGCGTTTGCATTACCGGCTACGAGCCACACACGCTTCTCACGATGTCATGATAGATTTATGTACTGTTTATATTGTTCATTTGTTGTTTTCACAAAAATACAAATGCAAATAAAAAACCATATAAAAAACTGAAAACTAAAACCAAAACATTCAGTGGCTCAAAACTATGAAAAGATACTGTCAAAATACGATCACGCGGCAGAGCGTGAAGTGGCACCTAGCATCATCGCGCCAGAGCGTGAACGGCAGCGAACGTGTTAAACGAAGGTAAACTAACCTAAGGATAACACACACACACCCATGCCCCAGGGAGAACTCGAACCTCCGACAGCAAGCCACCGCGCGCTCGGCGGCTTAGACCGCCGATCGATTGTGGGTATGCGGCTAACCCGATTTTAGCTTGTAAGTAGATCATTCTACGCGAAATCTTATGCTATTTGCTTTTGGTATTGACAAAAAAATTTGTACGTTGCATTGTTTTCACGGTGTAGGCGAAAAACTGAAAGTAAAAACAATTCGTTGTTTATCGACCCTCAAAACGTAGTACAAGTCAGAAACCGTCGCAAACTCATATTCCTCTTATATGGGATACCTAACATCGGTTAAAATTATTTCCAGCTTGTACATATATTTTAACCATCAAAAGCCTAATTTGCCTTGCCTATATTATTTATTTCTCTGTATGTACTGTACCTATCATGATGCATGTTTGTGTATCTTGGGAAAGAAATCTATTAAACGCAAATGCAACGTACAATATGCACAATGGATCCGTGATGTAGTTCTACAGATGAATGCTGAGCAACTTGAATCTTCCTCATTCAAAATTACACTGCCAGGAGTATCAAAAGCATTATATTCAACTGCAAATATAGGTTTTGCTTGTTTAATTGTTGATTATTCGCGCACTGAACTGATTACGGATGAGTGCTTGAAGATAAAACTCTCAGATTCCTCATAGGCCAACATAAATAACTCCTATATGTTGTATGGTTCTGGGTTCATTTTCGCTCCATCAACATGATCTGGTTTTAATGCCAGATATACATGTAAAGGTAACAACAATTCCATCTGACTCAACGTGCCTTGTTCAACCTTTGGAATATTAAGGCTTGGGCACACAGGACGTGGTCTGTCGTGGCAGGCAGCGATCTCTGCGCGCCGCGACCCGGCGGTGCTTTTGTGTATTGAAACACTCCATCAGCCCTGCCACACACGAGGTGGTCTGTTGCAGCGATATAGTTTTGACCGCGGAGGCAGGCGACACAGTTGTACAAAATCACAAACATATCGCGCGGTCTAGGCGATTTACATTAGTGTGACAGGATGATTTTTTTAATATTACCAGTAAGTACGAATTTGTTTTTATTTCACAAAATTCTGTTACAAAATTTTGCAAAATTATTTTATTGGATGATTATTATTAATTTTTAGTTACCTCATAAATTGTGTTTCAATGTCCGTTGTAGTTATGTCCTCTTGAAAACATAATCAGCAAAAGTTTCGCGGATTTGAATTGCAGCATTGGTTGACTTTCAATTGGTAGCATCTGTTTGGCAACAGCGCTTGCATATGTTGTATGTCTTCTTCACTTTTGTCATTATATGAACATTGTCAGTTATTCTTCATTATAATGAACTTATGCAAAATGCAAGCTGCTTAAACTATGTAATCTGCATATGACTCGTCTGTATCTATGGCTGTCAGAAATACACGCTATTTCATCGCCAGTATCCCGAATGCGTTTTCAACGACACGTCGTGTTAGAGAGAGCTGTCCAATGAAACATTTTTTCTTTGGATTAGAAATTATTCCGGCTCTTGGATGTGTCTCATTAGGTACATTTGAATCTAAAAAGCCTTCGTCACCAACGATAACGTGAGGGACGGGGATGTCTGTGCCAGGTGGTGGCTCTGGAGGTAGAATTGTTTTTCCAACAATGTACTGTCGCTAGAATGCTGAATGTTCAAAAATAGAGCTATCGCAATGTCGTCCATAATTTCCTGTATCAACGACCATGAATTTATAGAATGGGTCCACCAAGGCTAAAAGATCGAGGGGGAAAAATTATTTTTGTAACAATAGTAGACTCTGTATTCTTGGGACATTTCATCGAAATCGTTTCTTGACATACGGAAATACACAAAAAATCTGTCTTCATCCACTACTGTTCCGGGCAAAGGCAGTGGTATTCACCAAGTTGTTTTCTCATTAATTGGGTGTATCCAATAATGTCTTTTTCTGCTACTATACAGCAGTGCTAAACCCAGCAAGAGTTTCTCCTGGTCAGAACTACTCATTTACCAGGAAAAAAGTGCAAAAGTCTTTCACTAGTGCAAAACACTCCTGCTAGCCTGCTCTGCGGGGAACTATTACAACAGTGGATCGCGCGCACAGGTATTGTTCTGTATATGGCGTAGCCGTAACGCCGACCGCTGAAAATATCGCGAGAACGGCCGCTTGGCCTATGGTTTATGGTCTACGGACACTCTGCGTCAGAGGTTCCAGTCCTCCCCCACGCCTAGGTGTTTGTCTTTTCATTAGCGTAGGTTATTTTAAGTAGTTTGTAATTGTAGGGATCGTTGGTATCGGCAGTTTGGACTCTTATGTCCACAAACATTCTAAAATGTTTGGATAACAAGCATAATCGCAAATATTGATCCAACACAAATCGGCATAGATTTTTGAACTGTTGGGCCATGTCGAAACACTGATATATTCCGTGGTAGTACGAGGTTTGTATCATCGTAAGTAGCTCATTGTTGATGCGTGTGGTCAAATTCAACCGTATGTGTTGGTTGAAGCTCTTCGGGAGTGGGTTCGGTGGATAGCATTAACCCTCTGACATAATGGAGAGTATATGGATTGGTACCTGTGGTGATTGGTATTCTCTCAGGAGTGTGTAGAGTATGTGACACTCATACTGCCGAGGATATCACTGTGCTATCATACATAATTGGTTATAACTCGAAAATGAGTAAACTATGTTTCAAATAATAAAGCCATAGGTTGGTGTTGAAAATCTCTCTCTGTCTGATATGTCACATGGCCACCTTCCCGTGGGAAAATTTTCGAGATGAATCACAGAAGCCGGCTTTCAATATGGTTGCCATTTCGGTGAATAGCCATGTAAGGCAGAGGTAGGCAAATAATCTTAGATGGGGTCCGGATACATTTGAAAATTTTTATGGAGGTCCAGATGTGAAACCGCATGTTCTTTACTATTTTTTAATTTTAATTTTCACTCACAAAATGAAACACAATAGATGTAAAATAATAATGTTCAAACAATCCAGAGAAACTTATATTAGTGGCTATTTGTTTTTATTTTTCACTCACAAAAAGTATGAAAAAGTGGATAAACAAACTTTTATTGTAAAGTCCAGAAACAGGTCATAAAGTATACATACTTTTTTATTGTAATTTTCTCTAAGAAATTACGAAATATAATGAAATGTCCGTATATGTATTAAAAAAATCCATGGGAAAATTACTTTTGCGGTCTTGAGCTGGTTTTTAAAGTTATGTTCACATGCGAGGCTGCTTATGCGAATAATGTCGTCAAAGTGTTTGACCGTTAGAGTTGAGCGATAATTAATCCCCCAGAAAATCATTTTTGAAAATTAAATTAGACAAATATATGTGCAGTCAAACATAGCAGCCATGTAGAACGCTAATGTTTTGCAATGTTTGCAGCACATATTGGCTCCAAACTCTTCAGTGGATAAAGTTTTATAAGTTTGCAAGGAATTGTCTTCCTACATGTCTTTTATCTCCATTTGGTGTAAAGGCTTTGAAAGTTGGAACAACTTCGCAGCCACAGCCGTGTATTCTGCTACAGGAGAAACCTCAAAAGGTTATTTTAAAAGTCATGACAACTTTTCTATTCGTGAAAAATTCTTGAACCTTACTGCAAATACCTGCTTGTGATCTACCAAGAAATGTGATAATATGGAAATGTCTGAAACGTACGGAAAAGTCTATTTTAGGAATATTTTTATATTCAAAAATTGTTGCAAAAGAAGAAATTCTTGACTTAAAACGTCTCTTTCAAAGAACTAGCTTGCGACGGAATTATGATACACCTTGAACCAAATCACATATTAATTCCCAATTTCCTTGTAGCTCGGTGTTATCTACAGATTTCTTTTTAATAATTCGAGTATGTAACTTACAGTTTGAAAATATTTTTGGCGGTCCAATTTTTGGCCTTCCGCGCTCCGGACGTGGACCGCGGTCCGCTAGTTGCCGACCGCTAATGCAAGGTTTCCCCCCAACCCTTCCTTCTTTTACATTGGATCTATTTGCTTTGATAATGAACACAACAAGACAAGAATCAAGAGAAACGCCGATTATTTAATTTAAAATACATCAGCAGGTCAGAATAAAAGAATTTTTTAATTGTAGATTTTATGTCCAAATATGTTTCTCCAAACGTTCCAAAATTTTCTGATGTTTGTAACCTTATGTCATCAGTCCCTGGACTTACAATTTACTTCACTTAAACTAACCTAAGGACATCTTATACCCATGCCCGATGAAGTACTCGAACCTCCAGGGAGAGCGACATCGCGGTCCCTGACATGGCGCTTAGAACCAAGCGGTCTTACAAGATGTAAAACATCATCCTCTAAAGAGAATTATAATGAAAATTTACAATACAGAAAAAAGAAAATGTATTATAAATTTGAAACTACTTGCTAAACGAAACCCCCGGTGATTATTTCCTTCGGCTAAGCATCTAATGACGGGGCTATTAACCGAATTAGGAAAAAGAGAACTTTACGGCAGATATAGAGTAGAAGAAGGTTTATGGTACACCTTTTGAAGCATAAGGCATATTGGAAGTTATATAGCGGAGGGAAGTGCGGGGGGGGGGGGGAAGCTTTTGTGGAGGTCGAAGACTTGAGTACAGAAGAAAAATTAAAATAGGTTTCATGTTATTGCGGCAGCATGGTCTTGGGAATGTATTAGCTAATTGTCAATCAAATAACATTACCGTTTTGGTGCTTATGTTTACGTCAGTGAATTACAGGATTGCCAGTGACATAAACATTTCTCTCTTTCAGTTGACAGGCCGGCCGCGGTGGGCAAGGGGACTGAGGCGCTCCACTCATGGTCTGCAAGGTCACTACGGTCGGGGGCATGGATATTTGTGCCGTCCTTAGTATTAGTTAGTTCATAAGTAGTTTGTAAGTTAAGGGACTGATGACCCCGTAGTTAAGTCCCATAAGATATACAAACATTTGAACATTTTTTTCAGTTGTTCAATGAGAATTACAATAACAAAGGTTTGATCGAGTAGCGCAGTTTTTAGAATTAATAATTCTTCACTTACGTTGTAAACTAACAGTTTCGGGTCTGAGGACCTATTGTGATGTGGTCATGCTCATTTAAGCCAGACGATCAGTCACCGTTTTGCCGGCCACAAAGGCGAGTATGCTCGCAGGTAACATTTCTCTTCCCTCTATCACTTCTCTGTGTACAAATGGAATATATTATTACAAAATTCTCGATGTTCACGTAGCTGTGGTGTGTACTTCGTGTTCTGCCGCTGAAAGTTATACTGGGGCTCTACACCGTGGAACTTCTCTGACTACCAAAGCTCGTACCTTGTACTCGTATCGAGTGAGCGCTAAAACCTGCTGTAACGGCAGAGCCTTTCCTGCCCATTTCACGATATACACGACTTCTCCGGCGACCGCGAGTGGGCACCTTTTGAATGACATGCTGATACGCTGCCGGCTTATGGTCGTTTGCGTTGGAGGCCGGAGCACGTTTAACTTGAAATTGGTGCTGCGGCCACGTGATTTAGTACTGACTTTCCCTAGTGAATACAAGTTTTGAGAACCATCATAAGCTCTTTACGGTCATTCACGATTTGATACTTTATAGCATGCTCGTTGCCGTTTATTGCGCTGTCTCTCTTGTGTTACCAGAAGAATTACATCCCAATAAAAACGCTTATTCGTTCTCGGATATGACATTTTTATATGTCATTATCATTTTAACTTTCGCACTGGTGTCTCTGAATGTTAAGCGTTTTGTGTCTCCTATGAACAAAGAAAACTTCACATAGCACGCAAGGATTTAATATCCTCTTAGGCAAGTGCTAGAATGAGTTCGACGATTGAGAAAATCCTATGAAAGGCCTTAGCAGGGGCATAAAGTAAATAAACTGGCGTCAGTGAGTTGGCACCTGTCTCTGTTTAAGTACCCAGTATTGGTATTCACTCGCAGACAATGTACATTGCTTTCTGCTTATGAGAAATAAAGTTTGCAAAGCCATGGAAGATGTAGAAGGTTATCTGTCAAATTACGTTTATATCTTTTAAGATTTGTTGTTACCTGTACCATTCAATGTCTTCAGGTTTTTCTACTAATCAGTGGCGAACACCACCTAGTGTTCTAGGAGAGATTTATACTGAGGGATAACTTTCCACAATCTCAACCTTACTGTCAACAAATAAGCAAACATTTCACGTTTCCTCTTGCAATATCCGTTTATAGGAATTATATTTCTACTCTTTGACTTTCAGTTACGTGGTTTGGTTCATTCGTAGATGGACATAATATTTTAATGAAAATGGAGTTAATTAGTGGAATGACTAGATTTCTGATGTCCCAGGAGATCGTTTGAAGCAAAACTCGTATGAACATACGCTACGTTGTAATTGCACTGCATTTGTCTTTATTTTTCGAAATCTAATCACCTTTTATTCAATGAAACGGTTGACTTGATTAAAGTTTTCGTGTTGGTAACATATTCACTGTTTACACTATATTTGCATTACCAAAGTGTCTCACACTTTTCAAAGAACTTTCACTACTTGTAAACAATTTTAGTAAACATTAGTTCTTCGGTATGTATTGCGTTTTCTCGCGAATCAATGAAGTTACTGAAGCCGCCGCGGTATATCCGTGCGCACTGAGGCGCCGTGCTGCGGTGCGCGCGGCCGTTTGCCGTCGGGTGTTTGAGTCCTCCCTCGGGCATGGGTGTTTGTGTTGTCCTTAGGTTAGTTTATCCTAACTTAAGTAGTTTGTAGGCTAGGGACTAATAACAAAACAGTTAAGTCCCTTTTTTTACTGAATTCGGAAAAAATTATTTTTAAGTTTCTTTAATACAACATTTTTGAACTACTACTAAAACGATCTACTGTAAATATATGGTAGGAAACGTTCAGATTTATCTTTTACAATACAATGTACAATGCCCTCGATGTTAACGCTAGAAACGTCGGTTACAGTTGCTTTATAAAATACATCATACACATTTAATGTTGGAGATTAATGCAAACGTGTTATAACAAGAATGCCTTGAAAAGAAACCATCACACTGAACATGTTGGAGGGAATGCGGAACGAGAGTTGCGTTTTATTGACGGACCGTTATGGTGCCTTTACACCGAAAGGAACAAAAACAAACGATCGTTGCAGAGATCAATCCGCTATTGTTCACTCCATTCGCTTGTACGTACGAACGAACATGTTCGTCACACGATCAGAAAAGGACTTAAATGTGGCGTGTGTTTGGGAGCCGTCCGCGGTGGCCGAAGGGACTGAGGCGCTCCAGTCACGGTCTGCACGGTCACTACGGTCGTGGGTTCGAATCCCCCCTCGGGCATGGATATTTGTGCCGTCCTTAGTATAAAGTAGTTGATAAGTAGTTTGTAAGTTTAGGGACTGATGACCCCGTAGTTAAGTCCCATAAGCTTAACAAACATTTGAACATTTTTTTTTGTGTTTGGGAAATAAAAGTAGTGTGCGTGTACCGGAACAATAATCTCACTGTGTGTTAAGTGACAGAATAAATTCACAAATAAATTTTCTGATGTAGGTTTGACTATAAAATAACTTGACTAAGCAGTGAGACTTAGTACCTCCCATTGCCCTGTTAGAATAAATTACAATTACATGGAATGTAGTTCCGGCCGCTGTGGCCGAGGAGACTGAGGCGCTCCAGTCACGGTCTGCACGGCCACTACGCTCGGGGGTTCGAATCCCCCCTCGGGCATGGATATTTGTGCCGTCCTAGATCGTAAGTAGTTCATAAGTAGTTTGTAAGTTTAGGGACTGATGACCCCGTAGTTAAGTCCCATAGACTATACAAACATTTTTTGGAACGTAGTCATCTTACGTGTATGTGATTGTCTTTTATGCGCAATGGATATCACTTTAAATTTTACAGTATTTAATAAATCAACTGTAATTAAACTCATAATATGTCTACACATTAACCTCGTGCGTGAGAAGCAACGAGAGCAAATGAAATGTTCAGATTTGCTAGCATGCACCATATAATAGTAGTCAGACTATACATGCACAATTCGACTGCGAAAGCCAACAAACCAGCGTGCTACTACTCTAATAAAAATGTTCAAATGTTTGTTAAGCTTATGGGACTTAACTACGGGGTCATCAGTCCCTAAACTTACAAACTGCTTACGAACTACCTTATACTAAGGACGGCACAAATATCCATGCCCGAGGGGGGATTCGATCCCCCGACCGTAGTGGCCGTGCAGACCGTGACTGGAGCGCCTCAGTCCCCGCGGCCACCGCGGCCGGCCTACTCTAATATTTTTGTCACTTGAATAAATATGATTTCAAATAGAGACATTTAGGATTAATGGAATACCACAATCACAGCACTTGGTAATGAACCTGTCTGTACAACAATTACCATACTGATTCTTTTGTGTCCCAACTTCGTCGCCGCTTATGTGTCCCAGCCTCGTCGTAGGTGTCGGTGGCCGAGTGGAACGATACCGACACAGGAACAAAGATAGCACGCTGGTGCCGGTACGGAGGGGAGCAGCCAGAAACTATAAGCACTCGAGTAAATTAGAAAGAGATATATATATATTGCACAGAATGTAACAATACTTAACTTTTACATAGTACTGCAGAATGTTGATACATAGTTGTTAGAGGCCTGCCTAGTGCCTGTACGATAGCAAAGTCTTCAATGGTGCCTATCTGATTACGAAGGTCCTAACTGGTTGCTATCTCCGTCCGAAGTGTTTACTCGTTCAGCGGCGGCCACGAGCGGAGTTGTCGCAGAGGGCGCTCGTGGCTGTCGTCGTGAGAACGCCGCGCCGTGCGTGCATGGCGGCGCGCGGCGAAAGTAGGTGGCGCGCACTTTGTACTTGTGCGACACCACAGATTCAATGATATAAAAAAATGTACTTCAAATATGGTAATGTTTTCAGAATGTCACACACTGCAAATACTTTTCTCATTACGATATTTAACTATTTCTTTCCTCGTCAGACAAATCACTTTAACTGTTACTAACATTAAGTGACCTAATAATGTGAAATTACATTAACACTGAGAAAATCTCTAACTATGAACTTCACTGAATTTACGAACAAACTGCTTCCTACTGTCTGATAGACAAATTGATCATGTCAGAAATACCTACACTGAAGTGTTCTAATTAACAGTTATGACATTAATAACACTATTCTTATGCAACACTATCACAAGAAACAATGATCTCAATGATCAGATCGGATTGTAAATTTGCTTTCTAATTGGTGAAAGGAAAGAGGAACTGGTAAATGACTCAGGGTTAAATGATACATGCAAGCTGCACTTAACAGTATTCATTAGCAAAAGAAAAACAACAACTACGATACTTCAAGTACAAGCTACCAATCATAGCAATAGAAATGTACAAGTTTTACCTCATTAGAGACAGTATTCATTAACATCAGCTTCCTTACAAAATTACAATCGCTGACTTGGCTGCGGCTCTTCAAAACGGCTAAAGCCTTAAACTCTCCGATTTTTACTGCTCGTGTCTTACACACCGACTTACTCTACATTTCCACAACGACTTCTACTCATCGACTGCACTTTGCGAAGGTCACACAACAACTCTTTTAATGCAACAACTGCGAGTGCAAGACACACTCCAAAGATACAACATAGTCTTTGGTTTACAGCAAAGATATGCAAATGATTTCAGCATATTATATTGATTAATAAAATTATACAAAACATTACATAAATTTGTTGTCTACAGGATTATAGCTTAAGTTTCTATAACAAAATATGCTGAAGGCTGAATGACAAGTAAAATTATGCGAAAATTGTACTTCGCACTCCTTGCAAACTCCGTCGAACGAGCATTGAGCATGTGAACACGAGAGAACGCTGCGTGTTTATCTGGCGCTAAAATCGTATTACGCAGATTGCATCTGCTAGAACGTAGGGAAATTCCAGTAGCAGCGATGAAAAACCATGATATCCAGACACGATTATTGTGTGTGGAACCTGCGTTGATAGTAATTCAATGAGCAAAGGCAAAGCAGCGAATAAAAATAAAAATATGCGTTTCTGAATTTTTTGAAGAAGCGGCAAATACGTGGTGGTAGGGCACTATTTAGTAACAGAATTACAGCTCGCAGACTGTGGTTCCCAACTTCATTCAATGTGTACAATCCCGCAAGCCTCTAGGGTAAATATTCGGATGTGCGGGATTGTTTATATGTGATTTATTCATTGCGAGGGGTGGTTTATCTTCTTGTAAATCAGTTATTTGCTCACATTAATCTTTTGAGAAGTCTACGTTTATGTTTGTTAAGAAATTATTGTTCTTTTGTGTAGGCAGCATGAAATGATGTTACGACTGCACAGAGTTATGAACTAAAATGTTTTTTTTTATGTCTTATTGTTATATCAGATCTTTATATTTACTTTCCTCTTGTTGAGCTAGTTTGGAATTTCTTCGTGGTTATACAGAGTACTGAACTACATAGTTCGTTTTACATTAAGCTGGTACAAGCAAATGATATACGTCACTTAATATTTAGTTCATGAGACAGTTTTCTAATCTGATATCCAAGCCTTGGCATAAATTATAATTCAGATCTTCGCCCTATACTCAATATATGATTATATTTAAGTTTCTCTTGCGCAGCTAGCTTGGAATTTTGTTATTCTGTACAGGCAAATGAACCAAACAAATCGTTTCATTTCAAGTGAGTACAAATGCTTATTGTTACTTTACGCTTATGTAACAAACATAAAATTAGCTAATGATGAGGCCTGTACAAATTTACAGCCTAAAGTGTTTGTTTTATGCCATGGTGGTAGAAACAGATAATTATTTTTATTCGAGTTTAACAGTATTTCAGACATGGTGAACTTGTTTGTTTCTTCAGCTAAATTCGTAGATTCATCCATTCTGAGCTCTTCACACTAGAGCGAGCACCGAAGCGGAGAGAACGCCAATTTCTCTTTGATGATTCGCGCCAAGACCGACAATCGATGGTTCACGAGTGAACACTTGGGAATACTGAACGAACGCTGCTCAACGACCGTTCGCACCAAAGTTCGTTGATGTTCGTTCTCTGCGTTCGCTCCCGTATAAAGACACCTTTAGAGGTAGCAAGAAAGCTTCTAAGCCTACACTATGCTCGTCCATTCTCTTCTGGAGTACTTATGTATGGTATGGGTCCTCACAGGATGGAAACTGGGGGATCAGAAGTATGTTCAAAAAAGCCAGCTCGTTTTGTATTACTGCGAAACAGGGAGGTAGTAATACGGAGTTGGAATGGAAATCGTTAATAGAAAGTCGTATTTGTTTGAAGCGAGGTAATTTCACAAATTTTCAAGCTTCATACATTTCCTGCAAGAGACAAATTGTTTGATTAACTCCCACCTGCAGTGGGCGCCGTAATAAACTGTGAGAAATCCGGGTTACCTTGTGTTCATATTTCCCCCGTTATATTTGAGAGTCAACATGTAGACCAGAGGGTGGAAGTGGCATCACGAACTCCAGCTAAGGCCGTAAGTCGTTATGAACCGACGATTCTCTCTATGCGAGAGGCTCACCAACGATTTTTATTCGTGTGTCTGGAATTGTTCACATTTATTCACAATGATCCCTGAACCTTAAGGCTTGCAAGGTATAGATATTCGCATTACGTCGAATGCACTACTTTCTTGGGGAGTTAACTAGTGTTAGTTTTGATAACTATTATGACTGTTCTCGGGGGATCCGTTTGATGCATATTTCCGTCAATCTCTCTGCCATGGCTGGTATGGGTAGCTGTCAGCTTATTGAAAATTAGAATATGATTGGTCTAAGAGTGTTTGAAAAATTGGCCTCTAACTTTCCCCGACGTGTCAAGACAGACTATTTACATGGGCGTGAGGTCTCTTCATTAGCTTTTACTTTCACCTTCTTCCCTTACTTATAGCATGCAGACGTCTGATTTCTTTCTAGGTATAAATTGGAGTCCTAAGCATAATCCCCTTCCCTACTAAGCCGGAGGGATAATCTACGCCTTAGGTACTGACTTCGGTTTTTCGTAATGTGTTCAAGTTTTACGCCAAAGGTCATGCTGCAAAGGTTGCACCAGGTACCTTCATATCACCATAATTAAGCTGTACAGACACGAAAAGTCTCAACAATCATGAGTTTAGTTTTCTGGCCACATGCGCTAAGCCCAATACTGTATCCATTGATGGCTTTGGGATGCGCAAGACAAGGCGGTTCCTATACAATGTTGGGACTCCTAAGGCCAGTTAAGTTTAAATTTGTCTATCTGCTGAGCTTTTGACAAAGTTGACTGGAATAAACTCTTTCAAATTCTGGAGGCAGCGGGGGTAAAATATAGGGAGCGAAGAGTTATGTTCAACTTGTACAAAAACTAGACTGCAGTTATTAGCGTTGAAGGGCATGAAAGGGTCGCAGTGGTTAGGAAGAAAGTAGGACCTGGTTGTATCATTTGCCCAATGTTGTTCAATCTGTATATTGAGCAAGCTGTGAATGAATGCAAGAAGTTTAGAGGCGGATTTAACGCTCAGGGAGAAGAAATAAAAATTTTGCGTTTTAACGATGACATATTAATTCTGTCGGGCACAGCAAAGGACCTTGGACGGAATGGATGGTGTCTTGAAAGGAGGGTACAAGATGAACATCAATAAGAGTAAAACAAGGCTCGCGTTAATTTGTTAAACTGGCAGCCTGTTGACGACCGATTTCCACGTCCTGGCATCAACTGGCCATCTCCTGACCACTGACATATACAACATCTCGTACTACATCCAGCTGTGTGACTTATGGTAATTATGTCTTTAATTGGAAGCCAAATGGTTGTCTCTATATATTGCCTTAACCTTGGGAGATGCTGGAAAAATCTCGCGTAATAAATATTTACTCATACTAACATCCTAGGCCGCGAGCTATGCAGTTTGTCAGTAACAAGAAAATCAATTGACCTTCTTAAGGTATTGCCCAGTTGTAATTCAAATGTTTGTAGAGCTTATGGGACTTAACTACGGGGTCATCAGTCCCTAAACTTCCAAACTACTTATGAACTAGCTTATACTAAAGACTGCACAAACATCCATGTCCGAGGGGGGATTCGAACCCCAGACCGCAGCTGCCGTGCTGACCGTGACTGGCACGCCGCAGACAACTCGGCCACTGCGGCCGGCCAGTTGTAATTACGGTATAAATAATTATGTTCAATACTAGCGTACACGGTAAAGTTTTGATATTGATAAATAATCATGGCAATTGAATAAAATTATATATATACTGGTGGCGTCTGTTCCGAAAGAACAGACGTCACTTCTGATCCTGCAGTTGTGAATGTGTATCTGACGGGAGGCGTGCTTAGGTAGTCCTTGCAGGTGCGCCGATCACTGTGTCCCCAGTGGTGTAGGGGTCAGCGCAACCGCCTAGAAAGCAGGAGACCCGGGTTTGAATCCCGGCTGGGTACACATTTTCAGCTTTGTCCAATCGCAGTTGATGTCATATATTCTCTGAATATTGAATAAAATTACTACACTAGTTCCTTAAACCATATGCCCCTCTCTATGCCTCTTTCTTACCTCTTTGTATCTTAGGCTTCTCTCTGTATTCGTTATCTGAAAACCCGGCGTTGCTCGGGTATTTATTTATTCGAAAAGTCAGTTGGTCCATCTACTCCTCCGACCTCTCTCTTTCCATCTCTTTCTCCCTTCTCTCTGTGACTGTTTACCAATCTCTACCTCGTCCTCCTCCTCGTTCTCCAACTCCTCAACCACCAAATTTAGTAAAAGAGGGTAACATCTACCATGCACCGTAACATATCTTGTGCAGAGAGTGATGTTTTTCTTGTTTTGAAGGTGAAGGAAAAGCGCACAGAGTACGAATCCAATCCGCAGTGGTGATGCCCCTCTTACAAAATTACCAATTTTGATTTTTTAGATTTTTCAGTTGTTCATGCGGGTTTTCTGTACGTTTTTTTATAAACCATCCCTGTATTAAAGAGAACAAAATTAATATTCCAATTGGTTACCCATTTCTGATTTTAGTGAGACTAATTCAAAGCTATTTTTAAACATGAAAGTTATAAGTTAAAAGAATGAAAAATTGTAAAAGATGTAAATTTTGGAAAATGAGAAATGTGAAATAAATTTTTGCATCACGGAAACGTCCGAAATCCAGTATAGTAATAATATGTGTGGCATATGGACTTCGTGCAAGTCTTTTGATTGGACGCCACGTCGACGACTAACATGTCTGTAATCGACCTAAGTTATCCAACCGGGAAAGTGAGAACTATAGTTTAATGTTGAATCCGAACAACGTGTCGTTTCTGGTTGCCCCTCACATTGTTGAGAGGCGAAGGCGATGTCAAATGACAAAGTGAAAAAATTCGTGACACCAGCGAGTTTCAATCCCGCGAACGTTTGCTGCCCAACAGAACGCTTTGCTTCTAGCCCAGACTTTTTGTTGACTGACGGCACCAATTGTTGTCTACTTACATAACCTACATAAAACATTTAATTTGCGAAAAAAATAATGCTGAGGTTACTAACAGAGGCAAAATCTGTCCTATCTTTTACGTTGGGCCAAATAACATACACTGTGTAAAGTATCATTAAGATCGGCTGAGTAGTTTCGGAGTTCATCGCGGCCAAACATAGTGACACGATCCATGATCCTCACAACGCACAACGGAATTGTAGTTAAACAGTGTATGACATTTTACAAAAGATTTAGGAGTGTTGATATGTTATTCGTTGGACTAAGATTTGAAGTATTTTGAGCTGACAATTATTTCGTGTCCTAGTATCGTCGCAGATTTGCGACTGGCTGGAAGACGTCCTAAGTAATAGAACGCAGTACGTTGTTCTGGACGGCGCGTGTTCACCAGAAACGAGTGTATCGTCAGTCGTGCCCCAGGGGAGTGCGGTAGGACCGCTATTATTTTTTATCTTTATAAATGATCTGATGCACGAAGTAACTTGTAATTTCCCGCTGGTTGCTGATTATGCTGTGGTGTATGGGATGGTGTCGCCTTTAATTGACTGTAATAGCATACAGGATGACTTAGACGAAATTTCTAGTAGGTGCGAAGAATGGCAGCTAGCTCTAAATGTAGAAAAATGTGAGGTGATGCACTTGAGTATGAAAAACAACTCATAATATTCAAGTACAGCATTAGTAGTGAGCTTCTTGATGCAGTCACGTTGTTCAAAAATCTAGGCGTAACATTGCAGAGCGAAATGAAATGGAACGAACATGTAAGGACAGTTGTAAGGCGGACAGCCGACTTCGGTTTATTGGGAGAATTCTGGGAAGATGTACTTCATGTATACAGGAGATCGCGTATAAAACGCTTGTACGACCACGTCTCGAGTATTGCTCAAGTGTTTGGTACCCGCAGCAGATAAGTTTAAATGAAGACATAGAAGCTGTTCAGAGGCGAGCAGCTAGGTTTGTTACTGGTAGGTTCGACAAATGCACGAGTGTTACAGAAATGCTCCGTGAACTCAATTGGGGATCGCTGGAGGAAAGACGACATTCCTTTCGAAAAAATCTGTTCAGGGATTGAGAGAGCCGGAATTTGAAGCTGAGTGTTGAACGATCTTCCTGGCGCCTACTTACAATACGAGTAATGATAACAAAGATAAGATAAGAAAAAAATAGGGCTCGTACAGAAGCATATAGGTATTCTTTTTCTCCTCGTTCTATTTGGGAGTGGAATAAGAAAGGAAATGCCTAGTAATTCTACTTTGTAACCTCCGCCACGCACTTTACGGTGGATTGCGTAGTATATATGTAGATGTAGATGATGATTACTTACTTGAGGACTTGGCTTCCACGCTCATAAAGCAGTTGACGCATCTGTTCTGTTAATTTTAAAAGCTTTGCTTCTATTTATTACGTTTGTTATTGTAGAAATACTTCCTATAGATCAAAACATGTGTTTAATTGCACAGTATTCAACTGAATTATCTGGCGTTACCCACATTATTCGCAAACTATAGAATATAATCGCTTTTGTTACTAATCATTTATACCTATCTTTAAATTTTCGTGTCGCAAATCAACGCCTATGAACAAGATGTTTGACTATAGGGTCGCAAGCATAAGGTACTATTTGCAGTTAATGTAGTTCCTGAGCATGAAATCAGACTTATACGGTTCGACCATGTGACTACTTGCGTCATATTATTTCAACAAACCCGTAAACCAATATTTTCAAATTGTGTTTGGCCAATACAGCATAGGTTCGCCAAGACATGAAGATCATGACAGTCCCGTTGACCATCTGCATTCTAACTTCGGACATGGTTTCCTTTCATAACATCGCTCTTAGATCTCTTTATTCCTCACGCATTGCTGTCTTTGGATGTGGAGTGATGGATATTGGGTTTTGGTGCACAACATCGTGGTTTTGTTGCCTTAACCAATGTAGTATGAGAAGAGTGTAAACAGTGTAGGGGAAAAGGCGTAGTAAAACCACCAACAGACTCAAAAGAAAATTAATCTTGCAAAACACGTGTGCAGCAAAAGTAGTACACAGAATACGATAGATGCAATTGAAAGTGCAACTGTACCTGAAAAGGAATAAGGTTGAGGAAATAGTGAGAACAACTAAGCAGGTGGCTCTTATCTGTACACCATAAGCAACACAAAATCGGAGACTCTCACGTCTGAGTAGAAATGTGTGTGTAAAGGGCCGTGTCCAATCCTAAGACGTGTGTTACTTCATCGCCTCTGAGGGATCGACAGGAGGACCACCACGGTGAACAGTTGCTTATTACCTATCATTACTAGCGACGTAAACCATGCACCCATAAATATGCCGAGATCTCACGAAGGCCCTATAAAATTGGAGCGGATAATTGGACGTGAGGATAAAACATTTTACAATACTAGGTGCCCTTTGGCACCCCCCTTTTTTTTTAATTCATTGAGGTGTGGTAACCGCGGAAGTTTAGCGTCAACTGTGAGGCAACAAAGTGTCACGGTGTCTTTAAGGTTCAGGACGGAGTCCCTCAATAGCAGTTCAGGTAAACTGAAAACAGTACAGTAAAGGTTAAAAAAATGCACACACACTTCTAGGTTTAAAATTTAAAATCAGTCTTTACTGCTAATGCGTCAAACCGCTGAAGATTTAGTTATAACGGACGGTTTGTCGTTGCAAGGCTGAAAGAAGAGCAAGAGACAGAAGTCATCAACAAATGGAAAACTTTGTACAAGACTTTTCACGACGGTTGTTATACTGTTAATTTCTATGGTAATGAAAAACACTACCATGGAATTTTTATCTTGCTCAAAACTAGCCAGAGATGACGTCGCCGACTCGATATCTAAAATAGCATGGAGGAAGGAAAGACTGAATAAAATTCAGAAGACATCCACGAAACAACCATTCACGGAGCTGCGTGAGGATAAGATGCCTCCAAGTTGTATCACACCCATTCTCAATATCAAAAAATACAAGCAAAATGTGATGCCGATGCAGGAAAGCCTCTTCTATAACCGCTTCGCCGGCCGCGGTGGCCTAGGGGACAGAGGCGCTGCAGTCACGGTCTGCACGGCCACTACGGTCGGGGGTTCGAATCACCCCTCGGGCATGGATATTTGTGCCGTCCTAGTTCGTAAGTAGTTCCTAAGTAGTTTGTAAGTTTAGGGACTGATGACCACGTAGTTAACTCCCATAAGCTTAACAAACATTTGAACATTTTTTTATAACCGCTTCCAAGAGTCCAAGTTATCAAAGGTGGAACGATTGTTCCTTAACCCACTCTGAAAGCGACCGAGGAGCTGACTAGATTCCAACATCCAGACAAGGCGGCAGTTAAGCACCCGCTCTGTCTTTGCCACGAAGCTAGTGAGTGTAACACTACGATAGCTGCTTGGGCATGTGCGGTCTCTTACAGGTTATGAAAGAGGAATGAAAAGTGCCTCCCTACAATTAATTAAATTATTTATTTATTATTAATATTAAAATTAACTTAATGTCAACTGGTCTTACGTCCAGTTTACATTAAAAATATTGAGGACGATTTTCTTGCTACGCCTGGTGAGGTGCCGTAGCATGAATTATATCGTGACCAGGGGATGTGTCACGAGCAGCAGACAACATGGACTCTAGCTCCCACATTGAGAAGGGAAAATTGTCTCATCTGTGATGGACCGGAAGTCCAAATTGTTCCTCTCCGCAGCCACACTGTGACGCTGGGAGGCTGGATCCTAACTGGCGGTGGCGGTAACTGCGAAAAACGTGGCCGCCATAGTCTCAACAATGTCACTTGGGCTGGTGTGGAAAGTACCATTCCCCATTATAGCAGCCGCTAGCCACCTCCCTCCACTCCCAGATATCCCCTGATGGTTCCATACCTTTTAACTTATTGTGGAACGATTACCAGAATCCAGGAACTGCTGCTATGATCTCTTACTGCTCTCACGAATTACATGTCGACATTTTGCCCTTGCCACTCAATAAGGCTGGGAGGTTCACTGCAGTCGGCCGACACTTACACCGACACCGAAACGCCCGCCTGTTCCTAATAGCAGAATGGCTCAAATGTTCAAATGTTTGTATAGCATATGGGACTTAACTACGGGGTCATCAGTCCCTAAACTTACAAACTACTTATGAACTAACTAATACTAAGGACGGCACAAATATCCATGCCCGAGGGGGGATTCGAACCCCCGACCGCAGTGGCCGCGCAGACCCTAACTGGAGCTCCTCAGTCACCTCGGCCACCGCGGCCGGCCAGAATGGTATTCAACAGACCACCGAAGTATGGGCTGACTTTTCTGTCTTCTTGATGACTACAAAGTGGATGGATCAGCGGAGTGGAGGATCGTATGGCGGATATGATCCACCCATTCCTGGACACTAACGTGTCGTTCAAACACTGCAAACTGGCTGTGTAGTGCCCAGTCAGCTCTACTGAGCACCCATCGTGGCGGTTGTCCAACAGGCACCATTCCATCTAGCTGGTGGATCTAGACTGGGAAGAGATTACTTACGTGAAGATCGTCGACCACTTCCCATTGATTGATAGTGGCAAGTGCTGGAAAGCAAAACGACATATCGATGACTGAGGATGTTCCTGTTGCAGCGCAGAAGTGTATGCTCAGACCTGTATTTGATACGTGACCACTAGAGGACATGAGAAGCCTGTCAGTTCCCTTACCATTGGGGTGGATATTTTCAGTGCCCCAAAGCTCACTGTGTGCATTTAAGTCTCCACAGGGGACAAATGAGTGCGGTACATTGGTAACTAGGTCTTCGAGAGGTGTTTCATCGAGTACGTCATGTGGAGGCAGATACAGGAAGCATATAGCAAGTCTATGGAGCTCATCCTCTGACGCTGCAAGTGCTTGAAGGCTTGTGGTTTAAGAGCCGAGTTCAGAGAGGTAGGCTGTTTTGAGACAAACATAGACTCCTCCTTGAGCTTTCACTCAACTAATGTTATCCTTTTCGTATAGATTTTAGCCACAGATCAAAGGATAGGCATGTCGCTTGAAATTCATCTCCTGGAGACATATACAACATAGTACACGTAGTTACTCCATGTGTGTACTGAATCCCTGATTCCGCTGAAGTAAGAGAGCCTTCCATCAAGGTGCCAAGAACTTTCACCCTCTTTTTCCGATGGAGTAGGGAGGCTGAGATTGGTGGAGGCTTGTCCTTGGGGTGAGATGATTGCCTCTGGTAGGAATCAACAAACTCTAGGAAAGAGCCAGAGGCGACGTCAGACAGAATAACCTTGAGGAGCTCTGAGAGTTTACTTTTTAGCTTGACTTACGTTTGACAGTTTGCAGTTGCTTTCTTCTATTTTGATATCTTTTGTTAGGTGAGGCAACAGTAGATGGGGCAGTGCTGTTCTGCTACCCTGCGCGTGCAACTGAGGTTGCAAGGATCTCTTCATTGTCGATAACAGTAGCCTTTTCTGAAGTTCTAGGGTGATGGCAGTGTCAGTGACAACTGCAGCTTCATATGTGTACTCACATACGCAGGAGTTAGTGCCTACAGTAGCAACCTCTATTTGTGTGGAAACCTCAAACTTGGAAACTGTCTTGTTAACAACATCAGCGAAGGATGTGACAAAGGAGGCTGCATGGCCTTGACGATGTTTTTGGTCTCAGAATAGGAAATACGCTTTGTGGTTTTAATTTCTTGAAACTTCTTTTTCTTCAAGTACACACTGCACTCCAAATTGAATGTTTCGCAGAACAGTTTACATATTTTGATGGTGCTGAACAAGGGACTCCGTCGTGGGGGCCGTTACCAAAAAAATGTTTGTAAATCTATCGGACCAAACTGCGTGGTCGTCAATCCGTAGCTTACAAACTACTTAAACCTAGGTAAACTAACCTAAGGACAAACACACACACCCATGCCCCAGGGAGGACTCGAACCTCCATGGCGAGCAACCATGCGCTGCGCAGCGAGACGCTTTAGACCGCTCGGCTACTCCACCGCGGCGGGCCGTTACCACATGCGCTTACAGCTGGCATCTCCCTTACAACCTAAGGTGGTGTGCCCAAAGCGCTGGTACTGAAAGCAGTGCATAGGATTTGGGACATAGGGCGATATTATCAAATAAGAAAGCCAGCCATTACATATTAAGGGAGTTTCGGACTATTAAAGGTGAGGATGGAGTCAGATTTCATTAATTCGCCATCCAAATGTTTACCAGTTGTTGGGAATTAGTTGTTTGGAGCAACAGTGTTCCATTGCCTAAGAGCTTCACAGATTTCAGTTTGCCAGCAATACCCTCTGTTTTATTTTGTATGTAAAAACAGGAAAAATATTCAAAAGGACCCTCTTTGCGACAAAGATTCAAAAACATATTCTGTGATCTTTTACTGTTCCGAAAATGTATTTTCACAATACCATGATCAGGAGGACTGTCTGAGCCCTCTTGTGGTTGTTCAAAAAATGTTCTAATGTTTGTGAAGTTATGGGACCAAACTGCACTGTGCAGCAGTCCCTATACTTTAAAATTACTAAAACATACTTATGCTGGAGACAACACACACACCCATGCCTGAGGACTGGTACAAGTTGTACAGAGAGACAATGGACGCTAGAACGACAACACATAGGAAGGAAAACACAAAGATGTCGTAGACCAAGTGGTTAACTGAACTAAAACATTACAACATAATGCTTTGGCTGGCTGATCACAAGAATAAGTTAGTCACAATGCACACATTAAAAATCTTCCAGACAGATGCAGGACAGACAATACAAAGCTGGGGAACATATTAAAATTGCTCCAGGGATGAGAACCTGAGCGTTCAGACTAAGGTATCCACCACTAAATCGAGGAATATAAACCACCTTCTCATATAATACGTAAAGACAGTTAGCCATAAAAGCATCATCATCAATAATTAAAGGAAATGCAGTAGGTACATTGAAAGACTGCCGAAATGGAGCTAAATTGGGACAGTCCAGCAGGATGTGGACCACTTTCAGTAGAGTTCCACACCTACACTTTGACGGGTTCTCTCGTCGAAGAAGGTGGCAATATGTTACCCACGTATGGTCAATACACAGGAGACACAGAACAACTGAGTCTATGAGAGGCCATGGGGAATGAGTTCCATGTAGCTGTAAAGAGCTTGACTACATGAAACTTGTTCGGCGCGTTCGAGTTAGATCATTAAGAATTCAAGAACCCAAAGACCTTACTCTTCAACGCCAATCGGATATCCATGTCTGGGATACAAATCTCTGGGGCCTGTGAAGTGGTTCTCTGGTTAGCCGATCGCCACATTCAATCTCCAGAATTACAACATGGCCTGACGTCCAAACGAAAACCACTGACCAGCCAGACTTGCTGAAAGTGAAGACAGGGTCATGAAGAGCCTGTACTAAAGGAATCCGAGAAAACTACTGTTCAATGTCTTGCAAGTCACTCGGGGAGACACAACAGATAACAAAGAACCTCAAATTGGTGGCTTGGTGGTCTTGAAGAGCACGAGAAATAGGTACCAGCTTCGTGATAAAATCACCAAACGCATGTGGTAATGAACGCTGTTTGACATGGTCACTGCAGACATAGGCATATACAACGTAGCCATCTACCATAGAACGGTCAATGTACTCAATTTATTGTTCACAGAACGAGTCTAGAAATGCCAGAAACTGGAGACGAAGATTTGTTGGCGAAACTGATGCTTTTGAGTCATGGGACAAATTCAGACTAACCAGCAAGCAATGAACGAACCAAAGAGGGTTATGGAAAGGGTAGTGGAAAGTGGAAGGAATTGGAGAGAGTGAACCTCGACCACCACCAGGAAGACCCACCCTGGGCCACTGTGGAGGGGATAGGAGTGCAGCACCTGCGAAGGGAACCATGCAATGCGAGTGGTGGGAAGAGGCACAGACATGGGCAATGTATAAAGCTATTAGCTGAGGAGGGCAGAACAGCATGGGAAGGACCCAGCTTCAACAAGAATGCTTGTCATTCTAACCATGCAGAAAGCCCCCATCACTGTATGGACACCACTATGAAGAACAGGATCAAGGAACTGCAGAATAACACGCCAAGTTCCCATACTCAAAACATGATCGGATTAAGGTCTTAACACTGCAGTGATAGAATCACTAGGAGAAAAGTAGTGGTCGCGTTGTATCTGTGAGAGACTGGTCAACATTGCAGGATTAGCTTTAATTAACCTGAGCTGTTGCAGGGAATGAGTAAATGAAACGCGGGAAAACGTGTGAGTATTACAATAGTAGCAAGTGAACGTTTATTTTATGAAAGATAACAATAAAATGTTTAGATCCTCTTACGCGCGGGTTTCCAATTCCAGGAATACGTATCTGTGATATACTACGCAACCATTCTAGTGTCAAAAATGATTCAGGAGAGCTGAACGGGCAGCTATCCTGACAGTCAGGCTGATATCGCCAGAATTTTTCTTTCAGCTGACGGAGGTGTGGCACCCAAGTGAGCTGTGCATTGAAGAGCATGCCTAATAAGTGATGAGTCTCCTTGACATGAAGGAGTTTATCAGCGAGATCTCTGTGTCCAGTTGAACTATTCGATGGCGACAGAAGAACATTACTCGGGTTTTGTATACTGATAATTGGAAACCATGGACACAGAAACAAGACTGGGCCTTTCTGATAGCTCTGTGCAGCCTCCGTTAAGTGACACCAATGGTATCAGAACTGAAATATATGCAGCAGTCACTGGCAAACTAGTAGCAAGAAACCAGTGAACCCCTGCGCAGGAAGGCTGTTAATTTTGATTAAATGTAAGGGAACATTATGGACAGAGGCCTGCGGGGCAACATCCTCCTGAATATGCGATGAGATGACAGAGGTATCAACCCTAACCTGAAAGGAGCGAAAATCAAAGCCGCGGCGGAGTGCCCGAGAGCACATTGAGGCGCCATGTTCCAATGCGCGAGGCCGTTCCCAGTCGGGGGTTCGAATCCTCCTCCTGGCATGGACGTTTGTGTCGTCTTTAGTATCAGGTAGTTCATAAGTAGTTTGTACATTTAGAGACTTATGGCCCCGCAGATAAGTCCCTTAAGCTATAAAAACATTTGAACATTTTTGAAAATCGAAAATGGAACCCGTAAGACCCATTCATAGAGCGTAGATAGGATATGATGGCGCCTTCTGGAGATCAAAAATATTAGCAATAAGATGCTCACACCAAGAGAAAGCAGAGTGGACAAGCGACTCTAGTGACACTGAATTGTCAATAGTGGGACAACTCTGATGGAAGCTCCCATGTTGTGGGGCGAGGAGTCCCTAATCTTCATGGATCCACATCAGCTGCCGACTCACCATACATTCGAGGAGCTTACACAGATTACTGATGAGACATATCAGGCGGTAGCTATTAACCGACTGCGGATCTGCGCCTGGTTGCATCATTGGGATGACAATCTCTGCCCAGAGATGATTGAACAAGGTGAGCAGTTGACGTTGAAATTCTGTTGGCAGGCGATGGAGGAACAGGTTGTTAATACTGTGATCTACAGCTACATCTACATGGGATACTCTGCAAATCACATGTAAGTGCCTGGCAGAGGATTCATCGAGCCACCTTTATACTATTTATCTCCCATTCCATTCTCGAATAGCGCGCGGGAAGAGAGAACACCTGAATCTCTCCGTTCGAGCTCTGATTTCACGTATTTTATTCTGATGATCATTTCTACCTATGTAAGTGGGAGTCAACAATATATTTTCGCATTCGGAGGAGAATGTTGACGATTGGAGTTTCGCAAGTAGCCCACGCCGCAGCGATAAGCGCCGTTGTTGTAATGATTCCCATCCCAGATCCTGTATCATTTCCGCAACGCTGTCTCCCCTGTTTCGTGACAATACGAAACGAGCTGCCCTTCTTTGGACTCTTTCGATGTCTTCCGTTAAACCCACCTGATAGGGATCCCACACTGGACTGCAATGCTCCAAAAATGGACGGACAAGCGTAGTTTATGCAGTTTCTTTTGTAGTTCTGTTGCATGTTTTAAGGGTTCTGCCAATAAAACTCAGTCTCTGTTTCGCCTTTCCCACGATATTATCTACGTGTTCTTTCCAATTTAATCCTGGAGAAGAGTTGAGGCATGCAGCAAGGGCAATATGAAACATTCTCTTAAATGGAGCGTTGTACGTTTCCTGATGACATGTGCGAAATGACAACTGCACACACTTGTTCTGCGCTTTAAGGGCGCGGAATTCCAGAGTGTAGGCTGCAGTCACAGGATTACGCACATAATGCGCTGTCATGTGATGGGCGATAGTGGTGGGTGCAATGCAAAGGGCGCATGAGATTTCTGCTGGTGGATGTTATACCAAAAATCAATAAGGGGAGGTGCGAGAACCAATGGCAACGTACCTCCCCCAGCAGTTCTTCTTACTCTGCTGGATCTGTCGCGAAGTTCGGCTCTGGAGACGTTTGAGAGTAATCAGATGCTGGGTGGAAGGCTGGCGGCTAAAGCGATGAAGCGCACGCCTACGTTTCCAGATAGCCTCAGCAAACTCCAGTGTCCACAAAAGCACCGACATACAATGTGACATGCCAGGGGAACATGTGGCAATTGCCTCGGCGGCGGAAACAATGGCTGTAGTGATCTGTTGAACCATCATATCAACTTCAGTGGGAGGAGGAGCAGTACAGGAAAGTGGTTGCTACCACAATGATCGTATATCCTCCAACTGAGTTGGGCGGAGAAGGACCAGGCTACAAAGAGAGAGGTCAATAGCCAAGCATGGGCCATGAGCCTCAATAAAATGCGTAGGGAGACCAGTGTTCAGGAGGCTAAAGTCCCGTTATGCGAAGACAGTCTCAACATCCTTACCATGGCCCAAGGTGTGTGTTCAACCCCACAAAGGGTGGTGACCATTTAAGTCCTCCAACAGGAGAAATGGTGGAGACGTTGGGCGACTAAGGGAGCGAGTTAAGTGGGAGAGAGAGGTATAGGAAACAATTGGTGATGTCTTGCGTAGCCCAGATCCTGACACCTACGGTCTTGAGGGCCGTACAGAGGGGCATGATGGCACTGGGGACGGCGGTGAGGAAGTAGACACAGAAACGACTGGGTACTCTGTCATAGGATGAACGGTTTTTGTAGTAACTCTGATAGTTTGAAAGGCAAAGGTTCACTGGACAAGAAACCAGATTTCCTGTAGACCTAAACTGAAATCAGGGAAGTGGTATAATACTTGTTGTAACCATGCCAGATGGCAGAAGAAATTACAACAGTTCGACTTTAAAATCAGATCATTTCCTGATTTGTAAGGCTTGCTGAAGTACAACGTGGAGTGGGTACCATAGGATCATGTGTCGTTGCTGTAGAGACTGAGCCTCGATTTCCATGGCTTCTGAACTATTGGCAATTGCGAGTTTCTCAAGGGAGGCGAGAATCTCCACGTGGTCCTCAGACGCAGATGTATGGGATGGTGGCCAAGCAGCCACAGGTTTTCTCGTTTCTCACTCTTCTTCTTCTTCTCCTATCGTTGGTCTTTGAGTTTTTCTTGCTGGTAACGATTCGCTGTCTCAGTTTCAGGGACTGAAGATGACCTTGAAGCCATATGACCAGCAGTTTGTGACTCTTGCAGCCACTAATTGTTGGCCACTTTGGCAGAGGGAGAAACTGCTCAAGGAGAGGTTCCGAGATACCCCTTCCTTGCGAAAGGAGCCAGAGGAGGCTGTTGCTTCTCTGGCTCAGTTCCGCGACCAAGGTTCCCAGTGTTTTGATGGATATTGTTCCAAAGGTAAGGGCTTTGGGTGCAAAACAAGCGGTGCTCAAAACCATTAAGGGGTCTGGTGTAGACGATCAGGTCTGGCTGGACAGATGGGGTTCTTGTCACCAGTGATATAGATGGAAATGTGCTGTAGCATAAGATGAAACTATGTTCACAGGGTTGAGCGTTTCGTATTTCCGTTTTGCCTCGGAATAGCCACCCTGTTCAGGAGATGGAGGGATACAAGTGACGTTTGGCTGTGATGCACATCCACAATTGGGACAACTAGAGTTGACGTCACACTGGGAGGATATGTGACCGAATCTCTAGCACTAAAAACACCGCAAAGAGAGAGAAAGAGGAACGTAGGGCTTGAAGTCGCACCGCTAGATACTCATAGATACTCACACTGAATCTCCCTCAGAAGCTAAGATGAAAGCACTGGCAGCAACCCTCTTGTCTTTTGAGTCCCTATTTTCTCGGGAATTTTTGAGAGTTGTCTCGAATGGCTTTGGCTGGTTGTTATTTTAGTTCCGAACTTCAAATTCTAAAATCCCATACCCATGTGGTCTACTTGTAAGGATTAACGTCTAATGTATGTAATTTGACGATTCTCATCAATTTTTCTGTCACAAATAAATTATTTTATGTAATCTCTTCTAATATACTATTTTTCATCATTTCTAAGTCATAATTTTATTCCTCTGATGACGACCACCAAAGTTGGTGTTCAAATCTAGATAAAGCGTAATTATTTTAAAGCTTTTAGGACTACATACTTTCTTATACGGTGAATTAAACTTACTTTGATGCTATTGACAAGAGATTTCAAAATCATAATAATTCTGTTATAGTAGCTTCAAATCCTGTTTACGTTTTTGACATAATCTCATCAATGAGGGTTTCTTTCTATATATGAGGTGGTGAGTTAGCGTAAGACATTGAATTAATTCACCTTGCGCCGCTCGGACGTGTTTTGTGACTGAAGTAGTTCATATTGCAAAGATTGACTTGGCAGATGATTGAAGTGTAACCTCAGAATTTTTCAGGTTGTGCAGTTGTATTAATGCAATGTCATCTAAAAAAATAAAAATATTGAATTGTATCTTGATTTCCTTTAAACTTTAGGTAATTATTGAATATTTGCTTGAAACGTCTGCTGGTTATAGTTCGGCACTTCACTATACGCAGAAAACCGGTATTTGAGACTTAAATCCGTAAGCCTACAGCAACCCCTCGGATTATAACTTAGACTTACTAGTGTATAAAGTAGGTGTAATTTGTCAGTGCATAACTAGGATACAAGAGAAACGATGTCAAATTACGACGGAGGCTACCTGCAAAACATTCGTGCCTTCTATCTTAGAATATTCTGAATACTACCTGTACCATACCAAACAGAACTACAAGGGACACTGAACGTTAACCGTGAAGGCGAGCACCAATTGTCATTTCATGTCTTCGATTCACTGGCGGGTGTGACTGTGATTCTCAAAAAATTAACAAACACTTTAAAAAATATCATCAGTTCCGCGTACACACACCGACCAGGTTTAGAGAAAAATACTACGTCAGAAATCTAATAATACTAGCTAAAAACCCGGCGTTGCCCGGGTATTTATTTTTTGTTGTCATTTTCAGGTATATATTCATTTGTATAAGGGCTGTATGTCTGGGAATACAATTAGTAGTAAAAAAGTAATAGATTAAAACTTGGTGCGTGATGGGGCGGTTTTCCATGAACGTTACTGTTTATGTGCTCGTATCTCATGAACTACATCTCGTACTGTGATACAATTTTGAAGATACATTCAACTATATGTGTGCATATTGCTTGTAAATTTCCTACAGGTACAATACGTACTGTACAAATTATAAATTTCAACGTTATACCGAATGCTGTAGTTTTATTCCGTGAACAGCGGAAAAGAAGTAAGCGGGAAACTTTTTTCCTTTCATCATTTTACTATGGTTGCCAGCGAGAAAAAGTTTAATTAAGGTTTTAAATTATGTTTAAAGTTTGTTGCAAGTCGCTAAGTACTGTCATTCTCATACAGTGTATTTCGAAAGTCTCGCCGCTTTATATGGCATTTTTTGCGAATTCTATTGGTTATGACATAATATCTTTTAAACCATGTGCCGTATGTGATTCTTAACTATGCAGCAATTGTTACCTCACGGTAAGGAATGTGTGTACCAAATTTGGTTGAAATCGGTCCTATGGTTTAGGAGAAAATGAGCAGCATTGTCGCAAAATGCAGCAGTTTTTCGCGCATCTCATAGTTTATGACGTCATATCTCGTGAACTATATATCGTATGTCTGCATGGATTGAAGCTGACGTGTACAAAATTTCATAAAGATTGGAACTAAACTGTAGATTTGTATGCAACACGTACAAGCATACGGACATTCTGCTTTATGTAGTAGAGGATACGAATCCCAATACATGTCTTTCTTAGGTAATCTGAAGACAACGTTATAATAATTATATTCCCCCAAAAGGGATTCAAGCAGTCAGTCATTTGTACCCTATTTGTTAATGGTATGTAAAGAATAGTAATAAGCGGCCTAATCCGGAACAATCCGATATCGTGTAGTTCCCAGTGGTTTGTAGAGCATGGATATAGATGTGGACATTTTGGTTTGTCGGGCCTCTCCTTACCGTCGTTCTTCTTACTAAGTTGTGTAGCCCCGAGTCAAGATCAGATAATGATAATGATGTTATATTGCCTACACATATCTACATCTACATCCATACTCCGCAAGCCACCTCACCGTGAATGGCGGATGTTACTACGCGTATTTGCCTTAATCTCTCCGATCTTATCCTTGTCATCACTTCGAGAGATATTCGTAGGAAGAAGCATATTTTGGTTGACTCTTCTTGAAACGTACGCTCTTGGAAGTTTGATAGAAGCCCATACAACGATACCGAAACTTTCTTATCCAGCGTCTGCCACTGGAGTTTCCTAATCATCTTTGGGGCGCTTTCGCGCTTACTACATACGCCTGTAACAAAGCGTGCTGCCCTCCGTTGGATCTTCTCTATGTCTTCTATTAACGCTATCTAATAAGGATTCAATACTCATGAGCGATATTCAACGTAGTTCCTTCGTTGACAGACTACACTTCCTGAAGATTTACCCAATGAATCTGCCATACCCACGATTTATTTTATATGGTCGTTCCATTTAAAATCGCCCTTTACGTCTACTGCCAAATATTTTATGGAAGTAACTGCCTCCAGTGTTTGGCCTGCTATTGCGTAGTTATATAATAAAGGCTTTTTCTTTCTATGTAAACGTAGAACCATACACCTGTTTATATTGTGGTTCGATTGCCACTCCCTGCATCATGCGTCAATACTCCTCACAAGATATCCAGCATTCTTTGGTAGACTAAAAATAAGAAAAACAAAGAAAAAAAAAAGTATTTTCGGTGAAACGTTCTTGCAGTAATCTAGGGACAGTTTCAGAAATAATTTATACGTCTTGATGAAACTGACTTCAGCAAGTCAATGAAACATTTTATTTGAATTACAAAATATTTACAACTCAACATTTCTAGTGCCTAGCAGCTGTCTAAATTTTAGTGGAGTCAAAATGGCAATTAATTAACCAATATAGAGTTACTGACGAGCTAAGTAAAGTTTAATAGAATCATTATGGCAACTATATTGGTTCATTTCGAATGATTCTGCATCGAAATCGGCCGAATTTTCTAAATTAAGATGGAGGCGTGGTCTACATGCGTAAGGGTACAAATGATGGCTTTATATACGATTACCTCCCGAAGATAATTATGTTCAGAAGGTTTATAAGCTAACATGCAGGTAAAAATTCTCTCTCGTCTTTGGCTAGGAGGGGCAAAATCCGATCACAGCATCTTTGTATTTCCTCAAGATGAAATTCAGTTTCTTTTTCGCCCCTGAGCCTCCCAAACCACTGCGGCAGGCACTGGAGTCTGATCTCTGGTAGAGGTACCCAGGGAAACATAAAGCAAGCGTGCAGCTATAAACAGTCGCCTCCTAGCGGAGCACGGCCCAGCGCGCAAGACGTGCAGCACCCTTTAGGGAAATATAAATAGAGCTTCGGAATATGGATTCCACTAGCGTTACGACTATCGATCCTTCGCAGATAGCTTGAGACTATATATTGTATCTTGTAATAACAAAATGTGACGAGGGTGGACCTTTAACAAGACATTAACCACGGATATAATGCGGTAAGTTGTGCATAGTGTTCCTGAGATAAACCTAAAAGACGAAATCATGAATTAATCTACAGTTCTAAAAAAATTATTCAATCCATATGAACAATACACTTAAAGCTTCATTTTTAATAAATATTTTTTTAGTATCGGTAAGACACGTTGTTGATGTACCTTGTTAAATAAACAAGTTCAACAATATCTACTGTTTATGTTATGGTACACGAGAAGAGATTTAACGTAGTGCCCGCCGCGGTGGCGGAAGGGACTGAGGCGCTCCAGTCACGGTCTGCACGGCCACTACGGTCGGGGGTTCGAATGCCCCCTCGGGCATGGATATTTGTGCCGTCCTTAGGATAAGTTAGTTCATAAGTAGTTTGTAAGTTTAGGGACTGATGACCCAATAGTTAAGTCCCATAAGCTATACAAACATTTGATTTAACGTAGTATTAAATTTGGTTTTGGGAAAACGGTTTTTTTCTGCTACCTCATTAATCTTTAGTGAAGATGTCCGCGAATGCTTTCAAAGGGTCAAATAAGTAGCGTGTAAGTGACGAGGCATATAATGTGTGCATTGGTTTTGGTTTATGTCCAGAATTAAAATAAGCGCTGGGCTGCCGAAGAAATCGACAAAGCTTGAAGTAGTTTGAAATTAATCAACTGCTGCGTTGGGGAGCTATGATACTTTGACGTCGTGGCATGACGGTTGCACGACGGGCATAATACAGCCAGAACTGCCAATATTTAAGTAAATGAAAACCATTTGAAAGCGATTGTATTATTGATACTTCTTTATTGTTTTAGTTGTATCAACTTCAGCATATGGACTTGCTCATAGTTACTTTTCAATTGCGATGTGTTCAACCCTTAAGATATTCCGGATACAAAACAATTGACCAAGGGCATATGTAATTTAGTCGAACGAGTAGATAATTCTCTTTCACTTACGTGACGACATACTGCAGAGAAAGAATTCTAGTTTTATCAAAAGAAAAAACGGCAACTATCAGAAACTGAATACTAGAGCCTCCGTATACTACAGTATACTACAGTATTAAATGGTGACCTACGAGGTTGAAAGGTAAAATGTGACAACATAATAACTGGTTGAACATCGAGTGAAGCGTTTATCCACCTAAATTACACATATTTTATAGTGGATCACTCATTGGGCCGAGCGTGACCAAACGCGAAGTATTTGTAAAAGAGATAAAGAATCATGAAGACGTGCGATTGGAATTTAAGTTTAAAGAATTATACGTGAGATGTTACGACGTAGTCGAGATAAACAGTTATCCGACATGAAATTGAATAAGTTCAGGTTAATCAGAATTAGTGCAGAAAGTATGTAAAAATTTAATACGGAAGATTTATCGGTGGGAAAATTCTAAATCAACAAATACGTTATTACAGTAAAGCATCAATCATCCGAATACCGGTCATTCGGATGACCGGTCATTCGGATGACCGGTCATCCGGACCTCCGTTAGTTAATTTTAATTTTTTAAATGTTTGTAAACACCCCGCGCGAGTATTCAAAGTTCTAAATTTTCCGCATGTGAGGTTTCAATGTATTCAATTTCTGCACGTGATGTTTTAACCTTCGCCGTGTGTAGCAAACTTATTCAACAACACTATGTTTCTCTAGTAATAATCAACTATGACACCATTTCCCAAACAAAGTGAAACAAAACATTCCAGTCACAGAACACGGTGGGATATACCAACTGCAATGTAACAGTTGCCCTCTGCCCTGCATTTAACTGAGGCAAAACTGGAATAACTTTCCACACATGTTATGAAGAACACACTGATACTATTATACTCAATCGTTTTGAGAAGTCCACTATAGCTAACCACCTATACCTCAATAAACACAGACTAAGTGATATCGGCACTGGCTCACAGTACTCCACACACAAGTAAATGGCAAAAAACCTTGATCTGCTTGAACAGCAAGAAATGATGTTACATAAAGAAACATTTACGGAAGGTATGTTAAATAAACAACCAAGATTTAGCAACCACAGTATTTTGAGCAATTTCAAAAAAGTTAAATTTTACTGATGACATAAATACTTGGCGTTACAATCATTTGCCAATATACAGCCATAGTTAATGCTTCTACAAATCTCTTATTATGTAATACCTATTTATAAATGTATAATGTACAAACAGTAACATAATAGATCTGTACCATTTTAAAAACAAAACATCTTTAAGCATATAAAATACAACGTATGTATAGAATATCTTTGTAATATGGTCGTAGTAAATCTTCATAGCTGTTGGTCTTTGAGTCGTTTTGATTTTACAATGTGCTACAACACAATAAGTGCTTATAATAACGTTTATTTACACCTCTGACATGTACTACAAAGCACACAATGCATGCATTTCCTGCTGCACTGGGCATGTTTATACACAACTGTTAATCAGTAATTTAGTTGCTCAATTTACTTAATTCAGTAAACCTATATTTAAAATTACCACGTTGCTGCCATCCATATTTGGTCTTGAGAGACCAAATTTTCGTTAAAACAATGTAAATTATTAAACGGGCACCCAAATGTGAGCCCCCATGTCTCGAAATACATAGTCTTTTAATAGATCTCAATTTTAGTGACTGAAAGGTAGTTCGTTTTATTTTACAAAAGTAAAACAGCAAGGGGACAAACACTGACAACAACAGATAAAGTTAATTTATATTTGCCTAACATGGCATTAAGAATCCTGTATTCTTTTAAAATATATAGCTTAAGATAACAAAAGTTATTTGTAAAATGAAATATAACAAGACATTTGTAACTCATAATTTAACTCCCACTTAAATGGAGTTCATAAACAACCAGTATAATGCGAAAAAATTCGAGAACGCCTGGTTTTTCATTCTATTTGTGCAGACTAAAGATGAAACTGAATGTGGAACTTAACAATAACCGTTACCGTATATACCTTGAGTTAGCCAACACACTACATTCATAATTGTGTAGAAAAACATGTAACAACCTTTTGTACTAAAGTTAAGTGTTGCTCACAAACACACAAAAACACTTGAACCTCTTAAAGGGAAGCACCACAGTATTAATTATAATGCAACTCCTATAACACAAATTTCTATGAAAGGTTTAAAAACAAAATAAACATCAGTTTCATGAACACAGAGCAAACACTACTGAAGAATGTTCTGAAACACAATATCAAACCAATGTTCAACCACCATAACTTTAAAAAATTAATTAATTAATTAAAAAAACTTGACCGTTGACACAAAGAAAGCTGCAGATGTAGTAACCTTAACCAAAATCAACAGATTGTCATGTCACACATCAATAACGAAGTTATTAAATATATATAAAGCAACTCTTAAAGGACCTTGAAGAAAAAAATCTGAAAATCGTTAAACACAAACGTAATGAACATGATGCTATTGAGGTGAAGCTGCTAAAGGAAATTCCGGTGCTATACTTTCCAAACATGGTTACATAACTAAAACTCTTAATTTCTTCTCAGAAAACAACAGTACTGAATTGAATCATGAGCCAACCACAAAATTCCACAAAAAATTAAAGAAAATGCGTAACCAAAGGTACTTTCATCTATCTGAACAACAAATACAAATTGTCCAGTAATGAAGCCCGCTGCCTTCAAAGTCAGAGCACAATCAATGCCTCAAAAAATAATTCTGCAACTACTCCAACTGTTAATTCCAAGAATACACCTGCATATAAACTTTTGCAGTTGCTTTATAGTATCCTCAGAGATTTCTACACTTTTGAAACCACCAACACAGTAAAAAATAGACGTAAGTTTACAAAACATATCAAAAATATAAAAATCCTCAGAGCAGCCAGAATTGCCTCATCTGACATTGTCAATCTGTTCAGAAATATACCCATTAAAGAGACAGTAGAAATAAACAGAGAAAAGTTTCTGAATCTCGATAAAACCTAAGACTACCAGAGATTTCAGAGTTAGTAGATCTACACTAACTAGTACTATCCTTCACCTACTTCTCATTCAATAAGAAAATCTACCAACAGAAAGAAGGTTTCCTTATGGGTAACTGCATTTCAAGCTTTGTAACTGATTTATTCATCAACAAACTAGAAAATCAATTCTTTGCAGGAAAAAATAATGTTACTGCATAAACGGTTTATAACAGAATATATGTGGGTGTTATTCTACTCCAATTTGATGGCACAAAACATTAACTTTAACCGCTTACATTACTTATTTTATTTCTTTCACAGAGAAAAAAAAGTTAAAAATTTCTTAGACATCACAATCTAGAATGAGCAACATTTACAGGAAAGCCACCAATGTTCACATCATGCAAATACATACAAATATGCTGAATTTACATCCATGTTGCACAGAGGAGACAAAGTACCCTTAAAACCAGAAGCACAAAATGAAGAAATTCAAGAGTAGGGACAGATCAAATAACAATAACAATAAACTAGGACATCACTTACCAAACACAGTGACCAGAAACATTCCAAAAACAGAACGCAGTGTGATATAAAACTTAAAATGTGTATCCTGACCAGCATATTACACAAATAAATCGAAAGAACTTTCCATGCACGTTACAAAGAACACACTGATACTTTTAGACTCAATCATTTTGACATATCCACAATAGCTACCCACCTATTCATCCACGAACACAGAGTAAGTGAGAGCAACTATATCCTAACATGAACAGTTAGAAGTAAAGATACATAAAGAAATATGTACTGAAGGTATGTTAAATGAACAACACAATTTAGCATTCACAGTTTATTCTGCAATTTCTGGATTTTCTTTTTCCTGATGACACAATTACTTAGAATTACGAATAACTGCAAATCTATTGCCATAAATATTGTTTCTACTAATCTCTTATGAAGAAATAAAAATTTATAAACGTATAATGTATAAGCAATAAAGTGACAAATAGTTTTCTTTTTGAAAACTAAACATCTTTTGTATGTAAAATAGAACACATATGTATGTATAGAGCATATTTGTATTACAGAAGTAGAAAATGTTCATAGCTGCATGTCTTTTACTTGTTATATCACAATGTGCTGCAAATCAAGAAGGATCTAGAGTAATGTTTCTTTATTTCTGGAAATTTTATACAAAGCAGGCAATGGATATAGCTCCTGCTCCACCAGAAATGTTTATACACTATTGTTAATCAGTAAGTTAATTGGCCCGCTTCCTTAATTCAGTAAACCTGAATTTAATATGTGGAATATTGGTACCATCCATCTTAGTCTTGACAGTAACAGATTTCTTTGAAAGACTGTAAATTACTAAAGAGGTGCCTGAATATGAGCCCTCAGAGCTCACAAAGCATCGTGCATTAATAAATAAGTACTTCTATTTGACAAAAGTCAAACAGTCGCGGAATACACACTGACAACAATAGATACAAGTGGGATCAGGTGATCTTTACTTGTCTCAAGAATAAATTCATTCGGTACATGAAGAGACGAAAGCTCGTAGGAATAACATTTTGAGACAATATAACGACTGGGACGCAGCCGCTGCGGGCAAAGCTTTTAGAAGCTAAGAGTTACTGCGCAGTGCGTCGTTATGAGAAGCAGAACCGCTGGGACCAGGCATCCTAAGCGCGTGGCAACCAGAGGGCCGGCAAATTCAGCCAACTCATCTTCAGACCCATTTTAATTTGGGCATATAAACAGCCACAATTATTACTATTTCAACATCCTCATAATATCGCAATTTAGTTCTATTTACTAGTATTACAACAGTACATCAATGGTTCGAACCAATGACACAGGTAGTTTTCAATGCGCTTTCCTGTGTTGCTGTTTTGAAAGAAGTAGGGGGATCAGCCAAGTATCAATGGGAAATGCCCGTGTAGGGGAATCCTCGTGAAATCTGATACTGTAAGTGTGACTGGTGAGAAATCGTTCTCTACGGCCTTCTGATGAGTTGTTATTTCTCATGAGAGACAAGTCGCGTATAGTCCTTTGTTTTATGATAAAATTATTACATAACTCATTTCCAATGGCAGTAATTAATTCTCTTCCAACTAGTTAATAAGCATGCTGTTTGTTTATTTCATGTTCTATAAAATACAGGAAGAGAAAGAAGCATGATTACGGCAAGTATGGTGTTCGTTTTTCATTTTTCTTATAATAGCAAACAGCCCCTGTGTTTGCTCGTTGCCTGTTTATAGCAATGCCTATACAACCCAGTATTGTTTGCTACATTAACCCTTCGCTGGGCGGAATGGATTTTTATGGTTAGCACACATGGATGGAACTCATGGGTGAGGTTAGAAATTGTCTTCTGTATAAGCTTATGGGAAAGCTTATTTCACCTAACCCATCGGGCAACAAATCAGAAATTTTATTTTCGAGATTCGTTTTGGCGGTGATAATATCTTTGAAATCCATTCTAATTCGGATTTACGTCCTAAAGATGACATTTTCATAGAATGTCAATGCCACGGCTTAAAGGGGACATCGTGGTCCAACTTTAAAGAAGGGGACTGAATATTGTGCCAGTATCCGTACGACATACGAATGAAGCGAGGAATTAGCAGTCAGAAGTCTAACTCTGGATTTTCGGCTTTTCAAATTAGTTATTGTCCTTAAACGGGGTAACATATTCTATCCAATTGAAATAAGGGATGTCTTGAAGCGTGTGCTCAATACAAGAAAGGGGAGTGTATGACGATCAATTGTAAGGCGTATGACAAAATATTTTGTTCAGGGTTATTGTCGGGCAGGTTTTATGTTCAGGAATCCAAACATTCTAACATATCTTAAAAAGAAAGAAATTTCCTTCGCTGGTGTAAAGGCGAAAAAGTATGTAGATATGATATGACATTGAAAACATATTTGATGAACTGTAGGAGATATGAGAAAGTTTATCCGTTTCGTAATGTATCGTAATTCACAAATCTCTTTCGCTTATCTTAAAAATTCTCAAGTATCAATTTATGTGCTCTGTTCCAATGTGGTTCGATGTTTAGAAGTAAATTAATGCTCTACTCAAAATGATGCAAAAAGTGACAGGTAATACTCACGTATGCATAAATTTGGTGAAGAATTTTATTAATAAATTCACAGAATATCGAACAGAGGAAGACTATGAATTGGCGAATTGGAAATATTTAAATATTTCGACCGTTTCGGGACGTTAAAGTAGATTATGCTCCGAAGTTGAAAATTTGTGCTGAACCAGGACTGCAACCCGAATTTCCCGCTTTGGGCCAACGGTAAATACTCTATGTAAGAAAGAAATAACGCTAAATTTTTTAGAAATTCAATCACCATCATCGAGGGTACCAGGCACCCACCCGTGTCGCGGGAAACAATAGTCTTAGTTGCTCACGCGTATACAGGGTGGTCGGCAATTCCTGTTACAAACTTCTGGGATTTGTAGAGGGTAATGAGTACATAACATTTTGAATAGGAACCCATGCCCGGAAAGGTATCGTTTCCGTTCCACTACGGTTGCTATTGCGCTGATTATCTGATCCACTCCTACTTGAGGAATGTAATTATTCGTGACCCAGTACAATTGTTGCAATCACTCTGAAAATAATTTGCTTCGGAGGTACAATGTGTGTAATGCCGTTGGTGGTCGCCACATCGAGCCACTGTTGTAATGCATCAGTACGTTGCGACTGGTGCCGTAGATGCTGGGTTCTTGTTGTGAACCATAACGTGAAAATTGTAATGAAAATGCGTAAGTAATAACGGAACAATTCAGTATTCTTTTCAAATTGATCGCAGCAATTTTTCTGGGTCATGCCTAATTACACTCCTCAAGTAGGAGTGGATGAGATGATGATCTGAATTGAAACTGTCGTGGAATGGAAACGATACGTTTCCGGACATGGGTTCCTATTCAAAATGTTATGTACTCACTACCCTCTACAAGTCCTAGAAGTTTCTAACGGGAATATCCGACCACCCAGTATCTGTAATAATAATAATCTCACAGATCTGCCATAGCCTTATTGTCCTTGTACATAGCAGAGATTCTGTCGTCATATTCGTTATGTGGATACACAGCATAGCTTGCATGATCATTAGGGATAGTTTTAATGATAGTGTAAACACAACGACAGCTAGATAAGAAGTAAAAGTCGTTTAATCCACGGTCTTTCAAAAATAATACAGAAGAAACACTAATTCTTCTGTACTGCACTATTTCGTGTTACAACGTGTAGAATATATTTGCTTGTAACTAAGCCTGTGAGAGCACAGCGGCAGGGGGTGGAGTTATTGAGAGCTGACTGCCATCGTACTGCAGGGGATATTAAGCTGCTGACCTAGCAACCGAGAGCCAAATAAAGAATCCACCCAGTGCGTCCACTAGCCTAATGTTATGCGATCTTATAACATAAAGAGTGGTAACGGGGTGACAACGTGATTGTTTAAACGTGGCTTAGTGGTTTCACAACTATAACTCACCAGTTTGTACCAGTATGCAATATATGCATAATAGTTCATGGAAAAGTACCATTACATGCTTTTACTGTCTGTCAATTATTTTCCGTTTCACTTGTTTTGTGCGATTTAGCATACACTCCGTCTTAATGAAAAGTTTCATCAAGTATAGTCGATCCAGTTAACTGTAAACATTCTAATCTTTCCTGGTGGAATGATGTTAGGAGAGAAGTTTCGAGTACACTGCATTCAACTGATGACAATTTATATATGAACTAAGAGACTTCTAACACAAACAAATTTTACTGGCCTCTTCAAGGTAGTCGATTAATGTACCAACGCATTTACCATCATCCATATTGAACAATTTGCTAGCAAGTACTGATTCTCAGGTTCCCATCGTTGCTGCACGTATTTCCATTTACAGCTGACATACGAGTCATTAGTTGTAAATAATTCACTTCCGGCGGATACTTTGCGAAAAGATAGGGCAAAAAGTTAAGTTAGCACCAAACGAGCAATTTTACACTATAGAAATCGCTATGTCGAGACTGATCTTCTTTCCACTGTACGTGAGGTGACGTAACCTCATCCAATGAACAGTGCGGTCAGCTACATGGGACGTACTACAGTGCCCATGCCCCTCAATCGTGTGTCACCGCAACGCGGCAGACTATGTATGCGGCCGACTTCGTGACACAGTAAAAATTTAAAGTCCCAAGGAACCTGAAACACTGCCAGTTACAATAAAAGTCTACAGTACCACAAAATGATATATTATTATCAGAAGGAAGAGAGCATTTCATAAGCCCTAAGACAAACAGAGACGAAAACTTTATAGCCTCACAAAATGTTTTCCAGGAACCACATAAATGGATTTTTTTTTTTTGGGGGGTGGGGAGGGGGGTGGGGGGAAGTAGAGTTATCAGTGTTGTCTTTAGAAACGATAGAGAAAACAACAAAAGAACACTGACAGGTTCTCTTGTGGAATGTTTGACCAGATCTGAAAAGCAATGTCAAGAGTTTCTTTGCTCTGCCACATCGTCGATATCAGAATCCAAGCATATGGAAGTGTCCAGAGACAAAAACAATTACAAGTAGTTATTGTCAACCGCATGCTCATGATGATGGTAGCGATACAAATGAAGTTACTCTTGATGAATCTTCAAGATGTCCAGCTTCAGTTTCTAGTAGTTTCGCAATTATCTAAGGCGCCGGGTTGTAGCCTGCAAGTGCCAATACTGATCTTCGCATTATTGTAGTTAAGCATGGTCCTGTTCAGATGCTTAACCACAATTTTTCATTAATTCTGATAATAAAAAAATTAATGTCGTGTATTGTAATAGAAATATTTCTAATGTTCGAAATGATTCAGTTTATTATTTCTGTTGTTCGTCATATTTTAATGAACATTTTTTTAAAGCAGTAGAAAGATGTTTTGTTTTTATTCAGTTAAGGGGAACGTTTTCCCAAAATCGATTCAAAATCTGATTCAAGTCGGATGGGTAGAGGCCGCTAAGTAGGACGTCATATACGAAATTAAATTATAGATTTACTCGGTACAGTGATGTAAAATTGTGGTTCGAGCAAACTTAAAGACTCAAAATATTTTCCCATTATACTTGATTACATACAGATGAAGGCCAGACAGAAAAAATAACCGTAATATTATTCAGGCATGTTTACGGAAATTAAAACGTAGAGGTATGTAAACACTTCATTTGGTTTTGTATGATTGTCAGTTCATCTGTATAAAGGAATTAAATTTGGTTATGAATTTATTTTCAGAGTGAAACCTCGACATTCGAAAATTGCGCGCGCAAGATTATGAAAATAACACAAATATGTATGGAAAATAGAAAGAATTACGGGAAAAAATTGGATATTAATAAGCGTGCCTTTTATGTTCCACGCACAGCTCATACTTTAAACTTAGTTGAAAAGATGCAGGAAATATTTCTCATGAAACGATTAATTTCTTCGTCATAGTTAAAAAAATTACATTTTCTTTTCGTCGTCTATCATAAGGCAGTCGATGATTTTCAAACGTTTACCAGAGCTAAAATTGAAATCGCAAAGAGCTAAGAGATGGTCCATCGAAGTCGACGCAATCAACCCTTTGCAGTATGACATTGCAAACAAACTGGATGCTCTGTTGGAGATAGCTGAAAACTTGTCTGTTTTCGAATGTATCACAACTCACAAAGCACTTTCGCTTGTCCTAAAAATTCTCAGTTATTAATTTTTATGCTCTGTTCTAAGGTTGTTCGATGTTTCCGAGGAAATTGTCTACGAAAAATGATACAAGGAGTGATAGTACTGAGGTATGCATAAATTGTTTAAAGAACTTTATTCATGCGTTCACAGAATATCGGACAGTGGATCACTTTGAATTCGAAATATTTAAATATTTCGACCGTTTCGGGACGTAGAAATAAATTCAATTGCGAAGTTCAAAATTTATGCTGACCCTAGTTTCGATCCCGGATATCTCTCTTCGGGCCAAAGGTCACCTTAACTAATTAGGCTAGCCACGTACACATCCCTACCAACACAAATTGTCAAATTATGTCACATCACGATGGTAGTGCCTCCAGCCCATTAGTTACTCTTGCCCGCGGCCTATACTGCATTACTGCGGGGGATCGAGCGTATTAATGCGTCTTCAAGAAATTGTGGGCATAGCCACAATTATTGATGTGGTGCCTGTTCTTTTCGGACATGTCGGGCATCTTGGACATGAACGAAAAGAACGGACACCATATCAGTCTTGTATAAGGGATGGCAGGGTAGGATGATAAAGAGTTTATGATGACTCATTAATTGAATACGATTCTCGATACAGAAGAGGAAAAGAATATCTTGCCTTGCTAGCGATTAGCACTCTACGTTTGTTACAATATTTACTTAAGCCCACAGTCATCATTTAGCACTGATACGCTATGATTTGTACGTACATATTTTGGTTGGAATATGTCACTACTCCGATACAGCATCTGATACACGTGTGGCAAATTTTAACAAGCTGGTTTCAGTTTTTTTTGTAAACTATAAACCACACTGTTTCTTTAATGTATATATTAAACTCCAGTGAGAATGTAATAAGCGTTGCTCTTAGGTTTAAATTATGAATGGCCGTTTCGGGTAAGTTTACGAGTTTACTGAGAGGACAAGATGATGTCTCGTCATCTTTCCCAAAGAATTCGTAAATCATTTTAATGAGCTTTTCAAACTAATTTGCAACATTGAGCGTGTGTAACAATTATAAATTAAGGACCAACAGGCAGTAATAGCCACTGGAAGGCAGGAATCTATGACTATTCTGCGGGAGGTACAGAATGGTGCAGTGGTGTATGCAACTGCGAATAGTAGGCAAAGGAAACAGTTTATCTCGTTACACATCATAAACAGAAGCCTAACCGAAGAAAAAGAAGTATAAAACAAAGAAAAAACTGAAAATTTGAATGACAAATAGTGGACCAAGGGGAGAAGAAGGTAACTAAACATATGTGATGAGACACTCCGTAATTCATCGATATCAGCCAACGACACTGAAGACGAGGACGACGATAACGTTATCGTTAGAAGAGAACTTTGTGAAATCAGCAATAACTGTGATAAATTTTGGAACTTATTATGGTTGTTCATGCAGTCGTAAATGAGCCAATACTCCTTGTAGCGAACTCACTGCGGCAGATGCAAAGCGCAAAGCAAATGTATGCACTTCTGTGCTTAAAATTAAAAAAAAAAAAAAAAAATTAATGTGGGGGGACACAGAAAGAGCCTCCAAGAAGAATGTGTGTTTTGCGCTTTACATATACTCGGGCGTCCCCTGGGCAACGGTTGATATCCCCTTCAACCGGCTGATCTTTCCAAACACGGAAGCGCTGCGATGTGTGATAGAGAAAGCGCACTGTCTTTGTCAAGACCAAGACCGTCGATAATGACAATAAACATTCAAGGCTTATCAGTCAGTAAAGAAGAACTCCAATCTATGTCTCAAGACTTAAACTGTTACGTTTTGTGCATGCAAGAAACGCACAGAGATGTAACTCAACGAAGACCAAAAATAGCAGGCATGCAGATTGCAATTGAGAGTCCCCACAGATAGTATGGAAGTGCTATTTTTGTGAGGCCCGATCTTGCAGTGCTCTCAGCCTCCCTAACAGAGGAGAACGATATTGAAATTTTAACGATTGAACTGAACAGCTGTACAATAACATCTGTCTATAAGCCCCATGGTGAAAAATTTGACTATTCCTCCAGTGAACTTCAAAAACCAGAACACTCTGTTGTGGGAGACTGTAACAGCCACAGGAGCATATGGGGTTACGAGTACGATGACGTAAATGGAGAGGAGGTATTGAAGTGGGCTGACTGCAGAAGATTAATTCTCCTGCACGACAGCATGCTCCCACTTTCTTTTAACAGCAGCCGCTCGAAAAGGAATTATAACCCCGACCTGATTTTTGTCAGCGATACCATCTCTCAGCACTGTGTGAAAACTGTAGCACCACCTTTACCTGGTACCCAACACAGGCCAATCTGCTGTCAAGTGCTTGCAACCGTCAACCCACAAGTGATCCCGTTCCGCAGGCAGTTCAATTTCAAGAGGGCCAACTGGAGAAGTTTCGCGGAAACTCTGGATGAGGCAGTACTAAACATAGAACCAGTGCCAGAATCCTACGATCCCTTTGTTGACACCGTGAAGAGGTGCTCCCGCGCTTCGATCGCCAGAGGCTGTCGTACCTCATACATTCCGGGCGTGAACAAGGAATTAACGTCACAACTGCACGAATACCTTAGACTGTTTGATGAAGACCCTTTCAGCACGGATACAATAAGATCAGGAATAACACTATCCCAAGAACTGGCAAAGGCCAAACAAAAACGATGGCCTGAATTGGTGGAGAGCATGAACATGTCTAAGAGTAGTAGGAAGGCTTGGCAACTGCTCAAACGACTCAGTAATGAACCTTCTACACCTAAAGTAAGATCTAACATTACTCCAAATGAGGTCGTCCAGCAGGTGCTGCTGAATGGAAAAACTGAAGGAAGAAAGGAAATAATACGGATAACTCGGCACAATCTAGAAGCAAACTACCTGTCCGCTAAGTTTACCCTGGAAGAACTGAAAGCTGCTATTAAAATGTGCAAATCCGGTAAGGCACCAGGACTTTACGATCTATTGGTAGAGCAGATAAAGCATTACGGATCTGTGACTATGGGATGGCTACTGCAATTCTATAATAACTGCCTAACACTTAGGCATATTCCTAAAATCTGGAGGAGGAGCAGGATCATCTCCATCCTGAAACCCGACAAGCCAGCTCCCAATGCCAATCTCTTCTGTGCGATCTTCATTAAGTCCTTGAAAGAAAGCTACTCAATCGTCCCAGCCCTGTCATCGAGCCACAACTGATACCACAACAAGCTGGATTTTGACCAAAGAAAAACTGTACAGCACAAATCCTCAATCTGACAAAATTTCGAGGATGGCTTCGAGCGGGGTTTGATTACAGGAGGAGTATTCGTGGATCTCTCCGCAGCCTAGGACACTGTGCAGCAAAAAATTATGTTGCACAAACTATATCACCTAACGAGAGACTGATTCTTACCAGCTTCGTAGGCACTTTATTCCAAAATCTTAAATTCTATGTTGAACTGGAGGGCAAGAAAAGCAGATGGAGAATACAGAAAAGCGGTCTGCCCCAAAGCTGTGTCCTACCACCAACCTTGTTTAACATCTATAGCAACGACCAGCCACACCCTCCTAACAAAAAGCTTCATCTACGCTGATGATTTATCACTAGTATCTCAAGCCAAAGATTTCGATGCTGTAGAGAGACATCTAACATATGGTCTTAAAACTCTTTCAGCATACTATGAACAGAACCACTTTAAGCCCAATCCAGCTAAAACTCAAGTATGCGCTTTTCACCTACGAAACAAAGACGTCAACAAAAAAATAAAAGTCATATGGAATGGCACAGAGCTGGAGCACTACCATAACCCAAAATACCTGGGGCTCACGCTGGATCGTGCGTTGACATTCAGGAAGCACTGCCTAAACATAAAACAAGAAGTATCCGCACGCAATAACATCGTCAGAAAACTCACAAACAGAGGATGGGGTGTCCAACCGACAGTATTCAGAACAACAGCACTTGCACTATGTTATTCTGCTGCTGAAATGATACGCCTGCCCTCTTTGGTATACATCTGTCCATGCCAGGCATGTGGATGTTTCCCTAAACGAGACCTGTAGAGTAAAAACAGGATGCCTGAGGGCAACGCCTACTCACAAACGATACAACCTCGCGGGGATAGCCCCACCAGATATAAGACGGGAATTTGCCGCAAATATAGAGAGACGCAAAGTAGAACAAAACGCTGCTCACCCGCTACGTGGACACCAAACACACCCAAGCAGGCTGAAACCCAGGAAGAGTTTTATGAAAACTACTGTCATCTGTAGTACATCACCTTCAACGGCACGACAAAACCTGTGGACAACCAGAAATGCTGATATCGCAACATGGATTCCACCTCTGGAGGCCCTCCCCCCAGGCAAAAATCTGCCGTGGAAAACGTGGAAGTCCCTCAACAGACTAAGAAGTGGGGTGGGTAGAACAAAGGACAACATGGCCAGATGCAACTACCTCGGGGATGAATCAACTTTCTGCGAGTGTAGATCCGAACAAACTATCAACCACCTGTACAGTTGTCCTCAGTGCCCAGTAACCTGCACGCTGGAGGACCTATTGCAGGCCAAGGAGAACGCCGTCGAGCTTGCTAATTTTTGATCTGATTATATTTAGTGGTTTTGTAATTTGTTTATATATAATCTCTAGTTTTGTAACATAGTGGTACTCTTGTCTTTAACCTTTTGTATGCAACGCTTTTGGCACGAGTAAATATATTTTAATGTTATACAATTGCATTTTCCTTCGTCAGTTTTCCCGCTGCCATTCGTCATCTTACCCGCAAACAAGAGTAACATCACGAGTTTGATATCATTTGAGAAAAGTCAAAGTAATCGCTATAAATATTACACCTGAAAAATCACGAAATCTGCAGTTGGAAACAATCTCAAATACACTACTGCCCATTAAAATTGCTACACCAAGAAGAAATGCAGATCGTAAACGGGTACTCATTGGACACATATTATACTAGGACTGACATGTGATTACATTTTCACGCAATTTGGGTGCATAGATCCTGACAAATCAGTATCCAGAACAACCACTTCTGGCCGTAATAACGGCATAGATACGCCTTGGCATTGAGTCAGATAGGGCTTGGATGGCGTGTACAGGTACAGATGCCCATGCAGCTTCAGCACGATACCACAGTTCATCAAGAGTAGTGACTGGCGTATTGTGACGAGCCAGTTGCTCGGCCACCATTGACCAGACAATTTCAATTGGTGAGAGATGTGGAGAATGTGCTGGCCAGGGCAGCACTCGAACATTTTCCGTATCCAGAAAGGCCCGTACAGGAGCTACGACATGCAGTCATGCATTATCCTGTTGAAATGTAGGGTTTCGCAGCGATCGAATGAAGGGTAGAGCCACGGGTCGTAACACATCTGAAATGTAACGGCCACTGTTCAAAGTGCCGTCGATGCGAACAAGAGGTGACCGAGACGTGTAACCAATGGCACCCCATATCGTCACGCCGGGTGATATGTCTGTATGGTGATGACGAATACACGCTTCCAATGTGCGTTCACCGCGATGTCGCCAAACACGGATGCGACCATCATGATGCTGTAAACAGAACCTGGATTCATCCTAAAAATGACGTTTTCCATTCGTGCACCCAGATTCGTCGTTGCGTACACCATTGCAGGCACTCCTGCCTGTGATGCAGCGTCAAGGGTAATCGCAGCCATGGTCTCCGAGCTGATAATCCATGCTGCTGCAAACGTCGTCGAACAGTTCGTGCAGATGGTTGATGTCTTGCAAAGGTCTCCATCTGTTGACTCAGGGATCGAGACGTGGCTGCACGATCCGTTACAGCCATGCGGATAAGATGCCTGTCATCTAGACTGCTAGTGATACGAGGCCGCCGGGATTCAGCACGGCGCTCCATATTGCCCTCCTGAACCCACCGATTCCATATTCTGCTAACAGTCATTGGATCCCTACCAACGCGAGCAGCAATGTCGGGATACGATAAACCGCAATCGCGATAGGCTACAATCCGACTTTTATCAAAGTCGGAGATGTAATGGAACGCATTTCTCCTCCTTACACAGGGCATCACAACAACGTTTCACCAGGCAACGCCGGTCAACTGCTGTTTGTGAATGAGGAATCGGTTGGAAACTTTCCTCATGTCAGCATTTTGTAGGTGACGCCACCTGCGCCAACCTTGTGTGAATGCTCTGAAAAGCTAATCATTTGCCTATCACAGCAACTTCTTCATGTCAGTTAAATTTCGCGTATGTAGCACGTCATCTTCGTGGCGTAGCAATTATAATGACCATGAGTATAGTTTCTCTGAAGTATTAATGTAGAAATCAGGTCTAAAATAAAAGGATAAAAAAAATTCGGAAGCTTACTGCCGTCATCTTACCAAATTTCCCCCCATACAAGAAGAAAACCGACGCTGATTTAGAATGAACATTGATACAAAGTTTTGTTAGATTCCAAAATCAATTACGGCGTAGTATTTCTTTTAGTATCGCAGATACGACAATAATTTCTTTGACAATCATATTTGTAGAGCTAAAAACTTTAGAAGATATTTTTGGATTCATCAGTAGCATTTTATTTGGCCACCCTAAAGAAAAATGGGTGAACCACTGTACATATTTACACCTAAAATTGAAAGACTATTCGTGGGACTGAAGCTGACATTCGCGGTACTGACTTGTCCAAACTAATTTAAGCTATGAAACTGCATTTTCTAGATAATCAGTCTTGTGAAGATTATAAGAATTATTTAAAACATTTAGATCCACAATACACCTGAGACATACTAAATTAATTTTGTGTAAGTATAGTTGATTCTTAAAGTAATTTTCATTTAACACCTTATTAAATATAAAGAAATTAAATAGTCCTGGATATGGCTCAATAATATTTTTAATTTACAGGAAATACCTAATAAATCACATGTAACTGGAAACATTATTTAGAAAAAATTTACTATATCTATGAATCACAAATGTAAAAATGAGAATAAATTGTTTAATTCTGAAAAGTGTCCCTTTCCCTTGTTTTCACGCCTTTAAAAATATTTAAAACTCCTTCATACATGTCTACTCTTGAATTATGTCACGGAAATGCTCTGGGAACTCAAATGGGAATCGCTTGGAGAAATTCTGTTGAGGAAATTTAGGGGGCCAGAATTTGAGTGTAGAACGATTTTACTACCGCCTACTTACATTTCGCGTAATGATCAAAGTGACGAGTGATATTAGGGGTCGTATGGAGGCATATAGACATTCATTCCTTCCTCGTTCTATTCGGGAGTGGAATAGGAAAGGAAATGCCTAGTAGTGGTACAATGTACCTTCCGCCACGTACTTTACAGTGGATTGAGGAGTAAATATGTAGATGTAGGGGTGGGTGGAATATTTTGCGGCAATGCAGTCTCTCCACTATCGAGGCGAAGTAAAATTTGGTTTTAATTTTCAAAGAAACACAAATTGGATTCGTCCTAAAACATTGTCTATAGTGATATTCCATACACCATTGCCCTGAGTAATGCAACAAAGGGGGACTCGAGTGCAGTTACTCGGTCATTGTCCCCAATGACGTCACCAAAGATGGCGGCTAGGTCCTTGACCCATATGACATCATCCAATATGGCGTCGTATCCGCTTCTGAAACAAACTGGCCGCCAGCGAAAACCCAAGACCATGCTCCCTTGGTACCCCACGACCTACAGGGTGTCCAGAAAAGGACTCCCTGATTTCAAAATTAAATATTATTTTTGGAACGTTTACTGGTATTCAGGAAGTGTAGCTACTATCTCTTATTATTTCGTGTGATTTGGTGTAATATTTACCTCAGCACCTGAAACTCTCCGAGGTTCTCTGGAAGTAGCCGGCACTATTGTCACCAGAGCAGCACGTTTCGTCCTCATCGGATTCTTCAGCGGCTTATTCGAACGTTTGACTAATAAGATATATCCATTCCTGGATAATGTCATGAGGTTCAATATCGTCAAGTTGCCTGTACTTTGTGCGGTCTGTTCTACTTGACACACATTTGGGTGGCTTTCTTTCGGGCACCACTATTTCAATAGATGAATCCAGGTTTGGAAGTGAGCACTTCCATGCAAGTCATTGACCAGTTTCCATTGAGCAACGCCGACAACGGCTGGGAACAATGCGGAAAATCAATACCAAAGAATGACTCTGTAGTAGTAGAAGTAGGTACTTTGATTTGTTTTCGGATATTGCACGTTGATGGACAAGAGAAGACTCTCTATCGCCCTACCCCTGAGGAATGTAGTTACATAGCTCAAAAGCGTTGTGTGCATTATAGTCAGCACATGGAATAAATGGGTTGTGTAGCTGAGCAAGTCGATTATTGAGAGCCTCGTCTTCGAGCGTATCATGTGGAGGCATGTAGGGTGATCAAATAGCCAGTTGCTGACGCACAGGCACTGGCAGTGCTATTTGTTTGTAGGCTTATTGTGGGGGTGTTAGACTCTTTAAATGTAGTATCCCTGAATGTACCAATGAAGTACGGGAGCCACCTTGCAGGGGCGTAGTATCTTTACCTGGCCTCTCTCCCACAGTGCGAAAAACTCTTTCATGGGCAGCCTTACTTTTGACACTCGTTGCTTCTGCATTATATCCCACAGTCATGTGCCTCAAAGCGCTGGCATTTAAAGCAGTGCATTAGGTTGAGGGTATACGACCGTTCTTGTAAGCGAAGGTCTGCCTTGACATATTTAGAGAGTTTCGGGCTAGTGAAGGTGAGGATAGAGAAGTCTCATTTTATTACCTCCCCATCTTCCACATGCATGATATTTTGGACATCAACGATGCCTTCTCGATCCCACTTACTTCTAGTTCTTTATTTGGAAAGCAACCAGATCCCAACAAGTAACACCTTAACTGTAATGAAAGGTGCTCTGTATCTCTGTCTGTGTGACATATTCTCCAAGACATTTATCTTTCTGTAGGTTCGCTGCTTCTCGCGAACTAGACGTTTCAATTATGAGCGCCTCATTTCTTATTCGTTTCAAACATTTTAAATTGCCAGCCTTTCCCTCCAGAACGTTTTAAGTATAAAATGGCGATACTTTTTAAAAAACACATTCTAGCTATCAGCCGTAACTCTGAACAAAGCTCTTAATTTTTTAACTTACTGCCTGTGTCTGGAGGAGTGGCTACTCGAATCCGCTTGTTAGATTGGGTTTTAATACCCCCCCCCCCCCCCTCTGTCAATTGGATACTCATATCGCTGGTAGTTTAAAGAGAGACGTTCGAGGGTTCCATTTTGGTCCCATGAGTCGTTAGGAAAAAAGGATCTGACCAGTCAGTCAAACTTGCCTGCGTAAGCCTAAGTGACTGAAGTGCGGCTGAATTGCCAGATGCCCGCTAGCGGCTGTTCCACCTCAACAGCAATGCATCCCATCAACGCCGCGGTGGAGCGGCCAAGCGCATTGAAGCGCTATGCTCCGATGCGCGAGGCCGTTCCCCGTCGGGGGTTCTAATCCCCGCTCGGGCATGGATGTTTGTGCTGTGGTTAGTATAAGTTAGTTTATTAGTAGTTTGTAAGTTGAGGGACTGATGACCCTTAAACATTTGAAACATCCATCAACGCGCAACACTTCTTGGGACTGAAATTTTTTCGTGGCTTTTTCTTTCGTCACGACCCGGGTCGTTGCGCCAAGATTCTCATTTCCTCTGACACTCAATGACTCGTTACGAGCTGGTGATATTAACCAGTCCGCAACTCGTTCCCAGCTATTCAGTGCTGACCCCACTGGGAAAAAATAAAGTAAGGCAATTGTGGAAGGCAGTAATACATTTTATGCATGAGGAGGAATTCAAAAACCTGTTGTCATCTATATAAATTACGAAACACACATCCACACACACACATTATAATTTTATCTTGTTATGTCGTTAAGAATCCGAAAGGTTACAGTACTGAAAAAAGAACTGAGAAATAAAGTAGACGAAGTTTTTTTAAAGTTATGAAGTGCATAACTGTTTAACCTGTTAATAGTCTAAGACATTTTCACGACATCTTTCTCTTAATTGGGGGAATCTATAGTGTCACGTGCCGATTTGTGCGACATCCGACTACTAGAAAACATTTTTCTGATCGTTTTGACAGTATTACATATCCAGGGTTGAATTCGCAAAGCTATTTTGTGCTCACTCTTTTTGGTGTTGGACCGAAGTTAAACAAAGAGCTCAATAAATCGGCAAGGCACTACGCAGTTTAGAACTTTGTCACCTGCTGCTGCCTTGTCGGACACGGAACAGCCTGATATCTAAATAAATTGCTATAAAACACAATTTAAAACTGAGAAATCAACGAGGCTTGCCACGTGAGAGCAGCCGAGCAGTCTGGAGCGCCACGTTGCGGATCGCGCGGCCTCTTACGTCGGAGGTTCGAATCCTCCGACGGGCATGGATGTGTGTGTTGTCCTTAGGTTAGTTTAACTTAGTTTAAGTAGCTTCTAAGAGCAGGGACTGATGGCCAACGTAGTTTGGTCCCATAGAATGACAAACATTGGAACATTTTTGCTTTGAGGCTTCTTAATTGCCATAAGATGTGTCAACTTCATTACGTGTATTTTTCTAGACAAAGCTACTATTCGAATATGATCGGAAGGTGAAAGTAATTTCTTGCGTAGCCTTAAGTGGTATTCTCCAACAATATACATACATGACTTAACACATAATATCATAAGTTCAGTGATGCTTCACAAGAATGATGCTGAACTATGTAAGGAAATAAGAAAGCTAGATATCTGTAGCAAAATCAAGTACGATCTGCAGCGTATCCACGCTTGCTGCAGTGATTCAGGACAAATGTAGGAATACTGATGGCAATACTCACTTTATGACTTATGTTACAAGATTGTTTAAGGAAAGACAAACCTAGATTTATACCTTTCTGTAGCCAAGCAGAAAGCTTTTGACTATGTTGATTCGAATACACTCTTTCAAATTCTGAAGCAAGTAGGAGTAAAAAATGGGGAACGGAAGGTTATTTGCAACAGCAGTTATCAGAGTTCAAGAGCGTACAAGGGATTCAGTGGTTGGGAAAGGAGTAAGACAGATTTGTAGCCATTCTCCAATGTTATTCAATTTGTACATTGAGCAAGCTGTAAAGGAAAGGAAAGCGAAATATGAAGAAGGAATTAAAATTGAGGGTGAAAAAATAAATACTGCGTTTTGCAGATGACATTGTAATTCCGTCAGGGACAGCAAAGGACCTGGAAGGTTCAAATGTTCAAATGTTTGTAGAGTCTATGGGACTTAACTACGGGGTCATCAGTCCCTAAACTGACAAACTACTTATGAACTACTTACAACTAAGGACGGCACAAATATCCATGCCCGAGGGGGGAATCGAACCCCCGACCGTAGTAGCCGTGCAGACCGTGACTGGAGTGCCTCAGTCCCCTCGGCGACCTGGAAGGGTAATTGAACGGAATGGACAGTGTGTTGCAAAGGCCATATAAGATGAACATTAACAAGAGTAAAATAAGGATAATGGATTGCCGTCTAATAAAATCAGGCAATGCTGGTGGTATTAAATGAAACAATAAAGATGAGTTTTGACACTTGGGCAGTAAAATATGATGGTCGCTGTACAGAGGATATAAAATGTAGATTGTAAAGGGAAGAAATTTGGTTTGAAAAAGGGACATTTGTTAACATTGAATATTAATTTAAGCATTTTCTGAAGGCATCTGTATGGATTGTTGCTTTGTATGGGAGTGAAACATGGACGAGGAATTATTTGGACAGGACAGATCTTTCTTGAGTCTGGTACTACAGAAGAATGCTGAAGTGTAGGTGGGTTACTGAACAGAATTGGGGAGAAAAGTAATTTATGGCATACCTTGAATAAAGAAAGGGTCGATTAGTAGGACACAATCTTAGGCATGAAGGAATCGTGAATTTAACATTGGAGGGAAGAGTGTTGGTTAAAAATCGCAGAGGGAGACGAATACATGAGTACAGTAAGCAGATTCAAATGGATGTAGGTTGTCTTTTGTATGAGAAGATGAAGAGGCTTGGTCAGGACAGTAGGGTGGAGAGCTGCATCAAACCAGTCCCCAAACAGTAGATCATAACAATAGAATGCGATCCTACATTCAGCATCATGATAAATGTTTTGCCATGCGGTAGGTCTTCATGTGTAGCTCCGCAAGCAGTCTAGCCCTAAATATAAAGAGACATGCCTTCAAAAATTGTTCTTGGGTCGAGACGCCAGAAATCATTTGTTGCACAGATAGAAATGCCGCGGAGATATGTTACTCTCAAATATGTGTAATAATGCATATGAAGTGTAAAAGCCTCGCGAGAATCGCCGCGTGGTCTAATCGGCCATTCAACAGATGCAGTCGGAGTTTCCAGTCCACACTCAGGAGTGAATGTTTTGTTCTTAGCATAGGTTAGTTTAAATAGCCCATAAGTCTAGGGACCGATGTCCTCAGCAGTTTTGTCCCTTTGGATTAACATATCTAAGTGTAAGAAATTAAATTCCAGAAATTGTGTAGTAAATTAAATCAGACTCATAAATGAACGACTTGCTAACGGTTTTGTAGCAACCATCATCGACGGGCTTCGCATTGGAGACCAGTCGTCCTCGCAAGTGGGGGTGCAGAGGAGGCGTTACAAAGGACGGACCGTAACGCAGCGCACTGCAACAATATTAAAAAAAGCACGCTGCTTTTATAATTAGAAATATTTAATTATCAGTCTTGGGGCTGCAGCGAGGTTGCCACAGAGGAAATCACAAAGCGAACGACACAAGGCAAACCGCCGCTGCTGTGCCGCCACTAGATTAAAAAATACTGTGCACCGACATCCGCGCTCGGAATTTTTACGAGTGCCGCAGAATATTGCTCAGAAAGTAAACCTGAGAAATTACGTGGATTTTCTCTTTGAATAACTGTGTTAGTCTAATATTTTGTGGTACAGCTTCGTACTCTTTTTATGTTTTTTTTTTTTTTCAGCTTACTCGCTGCACTGTCATATTCAAATGCCCCATTTTATTGCGGTGCCTTTGTTGACAGACTGACGTTGGTGGGAAAATCTATTTACACAGTAAGATGTGTAAGATGTTCTTTCCATGTCATATAACATTATAGGTTCCATACAATAGATTAAATCGAGTTTCAATAGGCTTGTTTTTAACGTATTGCCGTTTAAATATATTCCAACGTAATCTGTTACAGCAATGATTCCCGTATACTTTCATATTTACAGTGCAGCATACATTCTTGAAAGTTAAATATTAAATACAACTTGCAAAAGCTACAGTATCCTTAACAGCAAATGTTTTTACATTCTGTAATTGACGGAACATTTCGTATGCATGTTTTGTTGCTGTAATGTACTTTGAATCATAACCAACTCTCGTAAATTACTATGTGTCAGATTTTAGGGTAATATAAACTGAAATGAATGTTACTAATTAACGTTTTATAGCGTGTACAGTGCAGATAATTAAAACTACTACTGCAATAAATTAACAAAACCTGGAACTGGGAATCTGAAACTGCTGACCTTTAAAGTAAAATAAATAATGTCGATTGATGATAAATTAAAATCAAAATATATCACAGTTAAGAAAAACCAATTGGAAAACTGAAACCGACATTCAATGAGGTCTATCCGTAATTACGTTGGTTAATATTTGTGTCAGAGAAACGTGAAATTAACTCACACGCGAAAGAGATTCTAGTATTACGAAGATTAAGGGCTGGCTTCCCGGGTCATATTCGAATTTTAGAGTGCATTTCGATAACTGTACTGAAATTTTAATACACCGCTTTATAGCTTTGTCTGAACAGACATCATCATGGACATTAAAGCAACTTTAGGAGGTACAATTGTATAAGAACTTTATCGAAGAGCTCCAAATTTTCTCGATATATCTGCTTCGGGTGGTGTGAAATAATCAAACTGACAATTCATAGGGTTTATAATCCAGTACTTTGATAATGTGTGTAAAAGAAATATTAAATTTTCTTGCAAGTGGGAGATAATCTACTATTATTACGATTATCCTCTGAATTCTCCGATCATTTGTACATTTTTCACAATCTACCACCACGAAATCAGATGAACTCAGAAACTAGCTGCCTTAAAACAATATGAATTTCTTTACCCATGGTTCCTAACATTCCAGCCCTTACTCATTCCACTTGGATAATCGTTGGGATGCCTTCAGTTCGGTGAATACATACGTACTGTGCACGATCGGAAAGCTCATAAAGTACTGGCCCTTGGTGATGTGCCTCATATAAGTATTTCAATGACGTTGGAAAAGTGTTCACATACTGCAGGAATCTACTCATAAATATACCAAAGTCTCTGTCAGACAGACTCTGACCAGAAATTACGTTGGATTTTACCAATGGTTTTACTTGTTGACATTCTTTGTATCTGCACTGGTATAACAGATGGGGTTCTGGTATAACCTATATCTTGCAGCTCCTATGTGGACCACTCCTGGCGTCATTGGGTCGTTCATGACTACAATTGAGTCTATAAGCTTTACACGTTAAACCCTTATTAATATGACATCGTACAGATGGCATATCCTGTGTTTCGAGTTATTGTGATCTGAAGATATATAATGTGATGATGTGACAAATCTTGTTTCTCATACTATTGACTGTCATGCAGACCGCGGTACGACAGAATAGGACGTCATCCACGACTCATGACATGACGTACTAAAAACTTATGCAGAACATCTCTCTATCCACGAAAAATGCAAAGATGATTTCAGTTCTTCATCTACTTAATCATTATTATCACCAATCTTGTTCAGTATCTTCAAGAATCTCAAAAATAATCTGTCGATCTTTTCTGTCGAGTTCAAATACTGTTTTCCTCGTGATTTTCAATTATAAATTATTTTTGCATACTAATTATACACCATTCATTTCACAATATTTACAAGATTTATCGAACGTAGAGCCCCATGTATTCTGTATATATATTTCCTGTTATGATCAGACTTTTCTTCTTTAAAGGAGTGTAGAAAATATCATTGTACTATTACAGTTTATTACTGATTCAACACTGAAACGTGCAGTCCATTTTAAAATATATCTTTTGTTTGATTGCAGGCCTGCCGTTGTGGAACTGAATACACGAACGATATCTATATCTTTGGCCTCTCTGTGTGATATTACAGGTACAATCGCAGATCGGTGCAAGGATATTCAAATATAACAGTTTATAAAGGTCATGCAGATTACAAAATCTTCAAAATTAGTTGAAGTGAGTTTGATGACTTATGCGACAGCTAGTGTTGCTATATACCATCACAAATGGTTATATAATGAAATATGTGTCTCGAGCTAAATAATAACTGGCGTTATCAGTTGATAGCTATTTCCAGTATGTGACGGGTCAAATGCGTTTTTGATGCAATAAGTAAAGTTGTTTACAAACCTGTAGCTGTGCACACCGACTAACAAACAGTACCCACCATGTCTCCACTGTGAAATGCAAATTTTTCCTCTTCCACATGTCTTGATGTAAGACTTTCCTTAGCCGCATATCCACCGCAAATCACCTTAATCCCAAAATTCACTCGCCGATACTAACCTAAGAAAAGGTAAACCTACGTTTTTGCGTTCGTAGATTTGGAGAAAGCTTTTGACAATGTCGAGTGGAATACACTCTTTCAGGTTCTGAAGGTAGCAGGGGTAAAATATAGGGAGCGAAGAGTTATATTCAACTTATACAAAAATCAGACAGCAGTTATTAGAGTCGAAGGGAAAGAAAGGGACGCAGAGGTTGGTAAGAGAGTAAGAGAGGGTTGTAGCCTTTCCCCGATGTTGTTCAGGCAGTGAAGGAATGCAAGGACAAATCTGGAGAGGGAATGAAAGTTCAGGGAGAAGATAAAAACTTTGCGGTGTCGATGACATAGTATTTTTATCGGAGACATAAAAGGATATGGAAGAGCAATTGAATGGAATGGACAAAGTCTTGAAAGGAAGATATAAGACGAACATTAACAAGAGTAAAACGAGGGTAATGTACTGTAATGTCATGTCAGAAAATCAGGCGATGCTGAAGGAATTAGATTAGGTAATGAGACAATCAAAGTATTAGATGAGTTTTGTTGTTTGGGTAGCAAAATAACTTCTGATGGTCGACGTAGAGAAGATATAATATTCAGAATGGCTATGGAAAGAAAGGCGTTTCTAAAGTAGCGAAACTTGTAAACATCCAATATTAATTTAGATGTTAGGAAACCCTTTCTGAAAGCATTTGTCTGGAGTGTAGCATTCTATGTGAGTGAAACGTGGGCGATAAGGAGTTCAGACAAAAAGATGATAAAAGCTTTTGAAATGTGGTGCTACAGACGAATGATGAAAATTAGATGGGTAGATCACGTAACTAATGAGTAGGTGCTTAACCGAATTGGGAAGAAGAGGAGTTTCTGGCATATCCTGACGTGGTAGGACACATTCTGAGACATCAAGGAATCGCCAACTTAACATTAGAAGGAAGTATGTGGGGTAAAAATCGGAAAGGGAGACCGAGGGACGAATACAGTAAGCAGATTCAAAAAGGAGGTGTGTTGCTGAACGTATTCTCAAATGAAGAGACTTGCAAAGGGACAGGATACCGCGAAGAGCTGCAGCAAACCAGTCTGCGGACTAAAGACCACAACAACAAAACACTTAATATCAGCTATTGAAATCAGCAGGTTGTTATCTACAGTGTAAATATTAAAGGTATCATCAGTCGATTTACAAATTTGAAAGGTGTTTCTGCCCCAATAAAAACGAATTTCTTTAAATTGCATTTAATCAGTAAACTATATACCATGTGACTAATATAAAAACAAACAGTATTTTATAGAAAAACAGAAAGGGTTTGGTGGAACGAATCCATTTAAACTTATGCTACACTGAAGAGTTACAAAATGTTCAGAGTAATTAACGTACTAGAGGAATGTATTAATTTCATATTCACTTCTGGAAAATGTTAGTAGATGAATGTGAGAAATGAACGCTGTTGTAATTAAACACTGCCGTGTCAGTCTTGTTAGTGCGCAATTTTTTTCCCTCTAGGTCCACTGCATCATACCGCATTAATGGTGGCTGAAAATGCAGTAGGATTTCCGCCAATGCGTTGCTCGAGATGGTGCCAATTTCTTTATTTTCCTGGTATATGTTGTTTCTAATTACTATTTCCAAAAGCAACTGAGTTCATATTATTGAATCTCCGGCGATATATCAAGCAAAAGAGTTTCCCACTGATAGATTCAACTTAACTATTAGTAACATCCGACAATCTTGCCTGGGGATACCTTTTGCAATCCTTCCCTAATACCCAGTAACTCTTCCAGTGCATATTGTGCTTCTGCACTCGTGCAGATGGCTCACGTTCTATAACGTGCAAATGGAAAAATCATCTTTATGTAATTTAACAAGCTATTGGTAATTAGCCTAGGAGTCTTCTGCTATTTTGCCACATGCTGAGGTATTACCTTCCAAATAGTTCAAATGTTCAAATGTTTGTAGAGTCTATGGGACTTAACTACGGGGTCATCAGTCCCTAAACTTACAAACTACTTATGAACTACGTACACTAAGTACGGGAAAAATATCCATGCCCGAGGGGGGATTCGAACCCCCGACCGTAGTGGCCGTACAGACCGTGACTGGAGCGCCTCAATCCCCTCGGCCACCGCGGCCGGCCCAAATAGTTCAGACAGGCAAAATCGCTATTAGTCAACAGGACTGGTCTTGTCAATACAAGCATCCTATTTCGTTTTATAGATGTAAAGAAACATTATACGAGGTTATGTCTGTTTCAAGATACGTGTAATTAATAAAACTTGATTTCAAATGCATTTATTGTCCATCCGTATTTCAAGCAACAGAAAAAGATAGGCGCATTCTAGGAACTCAACTGAAATTGTTACTTTGTTGATTTCAAATGCATTTATTGTCCATCCGTAATTGAAGAAACAGAAAAAGACAGGCGCATTCTAGGAACTCAACTAAAATTGTTACTTCAGCACTCCTCTGTCTTTCATAGTTACGTTCTCTGGCAGTAACCACAGTTTTAAGTTTAAATGATAATTAGCACCTTTTAACTTGCGTGATTGAAAGGCACGTCAGTGGATATCGTATGTTAAAATATCTCTGCATTGTAGAAAGCAGAGATGATAGACCCTCCGTAAAGGAGAGAAAGAAGGTAAATCCTCATTTAGAGATGGATCACAGGTTTGAATTGTTTTTGATAAGTATGGGGGAAGAAAATCGAAAGTGGTCTTTCAAAGAAACCATCTCGACATTTTCCTGGAATGATTTAGTCTGGTTGCGCGCGCGCGCGCGCACACACACACACACACACACACACACACACACACAGATTTTGGACGGCCGGGTCGGCCGCGGTGGCCGAGGAGACTGAGGTGTTCCAGTCACGGTCTGCACGGCCACTACGGTAGGGGGTTCGAATCCCCCCTCGGGTATGGATATTTGTACCGTCCTAGTTCGTAAGTAGTTCATAAGTAGTTTGTAAGTTTAGGGACTGATGACCCCGTAGTTAAGTCCCATAGACTATACAAACATTTGAACATTTTTTGGACGGCCGGTAAAATATCGGCCGTCCACATTCAGGTAGAGAACCATTTGAGTGCATTGCAGCTTGCACACTGGCCGACCACGAAAAGCAACGGCAAAAAGCCGGTCAGCTGCCGGCACTGGCACTGCAGATTTCCGCACACTGTGACGGAATCCCCAAAACGTGGCCAAAACCCCAAGAAGACGTTTAATTCACACAAAACTTGTCACACGGGGTTTTGACGTCGCTGGTTACGAATTTGATGGTAAAAATTGTCCAAACAAAATGGCGGAGCTAATATAGCAAAGTGACCTATGAAAATCCATAATAATTTATTAATAATGGCGTGTATATAGTATTTAGACATTAATAATAAATACAATGATAAAGTGATTTATTTATTATAACAAAATAACAATATTTGTCGAAAATATATCAAAAAACAAAAATCCTCGATACCACACACATTGTAATTCAATAATATAATGAAACAATCTTCAAAGTCGGTGAGAGAACAGAAATAATAAATGTAATAGTATAATCAACGATAGATGTAATAAGTGTAGCTAATAAAGAGAATTGTTCTTAACATTCAAAACTTAATATGACTGAAGATGTTTTTCTGATGCTTACAAAATGCTATGATTGGTTTTATATCTGGTAGTTAGTGTCAGTATCCCTCTCGAAGTTCTCAGAGTTAGAATCCATATCTGAATTTTCCATGGGCGATAGTGGTGTAATTGGAATTGTAGGGGACAGTAACAGCTTTATTGCCTCCTTTGACAAACTTTCCACATGTATGAGTGGCCGTTTTCTAATAATGGATATATTATAAGTGACCAGAAGCCTCTATAAAAAGTCTTCTATTGTTTTTACACGTGAATATTTTCTGGAAAATTCTTCCCGATATCTTTTGTCTTTTTTCCTCGCTTTCCTGCCCTTCTACGAAATGTCGGCCGCACGGTCACTTGTAAATATTCATTATACAAAAGAAATGGTAGATTTTGGAAGCTGATTCTTGTCAATTCCATCAGATAATTAATCACTGTATATATTGCGGTATACACTACTTTTGCTCTAGTTGCAAATGAAAATTCGGCAAAGCATGGTCTTATTGCACAGGCATCAGAAAAAATGTAATATAAATAGGATAAACATGAAATTTATACCTATTTAGTGTACTAACATTTTGTACATACCTGTATCAACCGTTTCCATCTTGTAGAACTGAAATTCTTTACTTCACTACCAACATATTCACTCACAAACCGAGAGTAAATTTGCCTTGCTTTCACAGCGCCGCGTGTGTTCTCGACGAAGGTCAGTTTTGAACTGACGTAAATTGACAGGTATAGAAGGTGGCGACCTCTCCTCCTGGAATGAGATGCACCAATCCTTTCCCTACCCAACCCACCCATCAAAATTTCGAGAATCGAAAATTCATTTTCGGTGTTTTGGCCACATACTGATACAGAGGCATATAGACATTTTCCCTCGTTCTGTTTGGGAGTGGAATAGGAAATGAAATGTCTAATATTGGTACTGTGTACCCTCCGCCACGCACTTTACGGTGGCTTGCGGAGTATACAGGGTCAATGTAAATTCGCGCACTTGGGCTTCGCAGCGCGATTCTGCACATGTTTGCAATAAAAAAATGTCTCACAAAATTTCGTCTCAGAGTTACACTACTACACCAACATACTTCTATGGAATGTGGGAGGTGTCTTGAACAAAATGAGCATGGAAACCCATGCCTGGAAACGTCATCCAATGACGCTACGGAGAGTCCAAGTTACAGGCACCAGCTGCTGCCGCTAGACATCCCCTCCAGCAACTTCGACGCTGTGTAGAATCATTGGATGACGTTTCTGCGGATGAGTTTCTATGCTCACTTTGTTCCTCAAGACACCTCTCACATCCCTTAGAAGTTTGTTGGTGTAGTAGTGTAACTGAGACAATGACGTATGAGTCACACACCCATCTCAATCTTCGACGTTCATTTACTGCCGGAAATATGCGCAGGATGAAATTTTGTGACAGACATTTTTTAATTGCTAGGATGTGAGAAATTGTGCTGCGAAGTCCGAGTGCGCGATTTTAGATTCGCCCTGTATATGTAGATGGCAGTTGGCACACGCGCCGATTTTTACCGGCTGTCGTAACTGCACAGTTCTCGCTGTGCCTCCTCACCCTACAGTCGACCTAACGCATATAGGACTAAAATATAAAAATATTAATTCTGTATACAATAAATTACAAATATTTCAGTTTTTCGTCTCTTTGAGGGCATTGAATTAAATTCAATGGCAAAAATTGAAATTTTGTGCCAGACTGGGACTCGAACTCTTTTTTGTGTTTTTTTTTATTTTTTTATTTTTTTGTTTTTTATTCTTCAGGTAGATCGGGGTCTTTCTTAAATGCTGTTCTTGAGATCTTGACTGTTCTACTACGGAGCGGCTCTACAGACACATTTCTAGTCCTGCCAAAATCACCAACCTACCGCGTACTAGTGTCCATTATTCGAATTTCTGGCAGCGTTATCTGCATTCCCTCAAGGGATCAAACTCATTTCTATATCCGCACAGAAATGGTCATTTGCCAGTTTGATGCATACATACAATATATGTATATTTTGTTTTTATTTCATGACCGGTTTCAGAAAATGTAGACTATCTTCAGATGACTAGCACCATGATGGCAGCTCATGGCGGTGGTCACGGCGAGCAGTACAAACGTGGACGTCAGGGCCGCCGCAAGCCCAAGTGCCGCCCCGTGCGAGCTGCTAAATTTCCGCCTCCATTTTTTTTTCAGAACGTTAGTGGAATTTTATTTAAATAAATCTGTAGGAAATGTCAGCAATAAATAGCAATTTTTGTTTTTACTTTTCAGATTTACCTAGGTTTCGGCGACTGAGTTGCCAGTCTCAATGCTTTTAATAAGTGCTTACATCTAAACTGTCATGTTGACAGTTACGTTCAGCATGAGGGTATGGATGTAAACATAACTCAAAGCATTGAGATAGCCACACTGTGCTCGAAATCTATGTAGATTTGGAAAATAAAAACCGGTGAAACTGTCTCAAACTGTCTCCTGAGATAATGGAGAGAGGAAGAATAAGGAAGTGGAAAAACATAATAATGCAATAAATACACACCCGGGCATCGACGGATACTAATGCTAGTCGAAATATATTAACTCACTGCACTGCGGTTGTTCATTTCAAAGATCTGACACTCAACACAGCCGTAATTTCCATGTGCCAGTTCTTTCGTGTCTCATTATTGAATAAGGGGTAACGAATCAGTCATCGCCGTATTACTTCACTTTTCTTCGCTTTATTTTCATTCTAGCTATTGGGACGACGCGTGCTTATTTGCCGACTTGCCACTTTTTGAAGTAACAGGTCATAAGGAAAATAAATTTTTCTATTCTGCAATCTTGGAGAAAAATCTAACTTATGAGTAACGTGCATGTGCAATACTAATTGTACATTATATGAACAGCACCCATGACATCCCAAGTTGCAAGAAATTCCGACGCACCAATTCTTCTGTTCTTACTAAACGTAATGAAAGTGCTATTGACAATCTTTGACACCCTCGGTCAACTACCAAAATGGATTCTGTAATTTCCGTTGTAGAGAACGGCACAATACCTATTGCCTGAAAAGGCGAAGTGGTGACGCGGTAGTGCCAGGAACTAGGTCACGTAACGAGGTACAACGAGGCTACGGTTAAACTAGCGCCCAAGAGGAAGAAGCAAAAAGCTCACAATAAGTATGTGGCCTTTATGAGACAGCAATTTCTATGGCATTACGAATAATAGAAAGAAATACGAACTTTGCGAAAACTGCACAACTTTTGTCAAACAGAAATGAGCTTCAAAGCTAGCAAGGAAATCCTTAGAAGCAATGTTCTGTCTATGGATTTTCGTTTTACAAGGGGTCGAAATTAACGTTTTGTTTCGCTTGTTACTGAAAGACCATACTTTGTCAGGTTTTCATCAGAATCAGAGCGACCAGTAGTTTACTTAGATGAAACATTGATTCACACGCATTATACAGTAAATAAATGTTGGCAAATTGATAGTGTGCGAGTAGTATTGTCAAAAAAAGCGCCGATCAGAGTTTAATTGTTGTTCATGCAGGTAGGGTCTAGTGTTTCATGGCTGAAAAACCAAAACGTCCCACTATCACTCAGAAACGGATAGCAAAAATTTTCAAAAATACGTCGCAACCCAACTTATGTCAGGCTTACTACCAATGTCTTTATCACTTGCAATTACTCGCAGCGTATTTACCCATTCGGAATACTTGTAGCCATTGTAGGTGTTGGACATGTTTCACTGTAGTAATGTTCAACCATTTTTTTTCGATAATGCGGGAAGAATAAAACACTCGGAAATCGCTGAAGGGCTTAGAAAAATTGCTTCAGGCTTAATATGCATTCGAATTTCCAAATTAGATTTCGTCTTCTGCAAAATTAGTTGTGAGTAAACGCAAGGCGCATAACAGGCTGACAGCGCTCCACTCATCTGGTATCCCGGAACGACATGTTTGAGAGCCCGCCAGACCACATGGACTATGACAACAGCCGTTAGGCGTCGCGCACAACCTACTAGCGCTACCATCGCCACTAGAGCGCTGCACGCCGTGGCGCGCCTACCGCGCCGCACTATATAGGGCCGGAGCCACAGCTCGCTCCTCGGCACCGTGTATTTTACTTAGTGTCTCCGTGTACTCGCCGTCCTGTGTTCTTGTCGTCGAACATGTGCTTTTTAAGTCACCGTGGCTCCTCGTTTTTAACTGACTACATCCGGTTTTTGTTCACCTGTCAACTGTTTGTACCTCCAATTGTCGCCATGTATGTGTCATTGTTCCTCCGTTGTTTTTCGCCTGTCATGTATTTCAAATTTTCATCTCATCAATCTATTTTATTCTCTCGGCTGAAGAGCAGCCTCTGGAGCTGCTGCCAGCCTACTGGTGTAATCGCTGGTGTGGAAATACAATACAGGGAAAAAAAAAAAAAAAAAAAAAAAAAAAAAAAAAAAAAAAGCTCGCTCCTCAGTCTTGTGTTGACTGCGCTCCGTTTACTTTCGACTTTCGCTATTCATTGGTTATTTGGCTTCGTACTCTGCTCTGTCACGGTTCCGATTTGGCTTTCGTTTGGATCTTTGTTTTTTCGATTAGTTGTTGTTATTGTCGTCTCTGTGGTTTCGTGGAGTGTTCTCGTTAGCGGCGACGCTTGATCGGTCGGTTGTCGCTAGTCGCTCCCGACCCAGTCAGGTCTTCGGTCACAATAACTCATAAGAATACTGGCGTGTGCTCCAGACTGCTTCCCCTTCTCTGTTCCTCCAGCGTAAACACGACGGTGCGACAGTGCGGAGGAAGAAATTAGTTCTCCTCCCTCCCCTTGTTCAACAGGGGCGGGCGGCAGGTAGTCGAGGCGCCATGCCACAGTTCCCAAAAGCGCTCCCTCTGAGGTTTGGTTTCGAATCCCCTCTTGGGCAGGAATGTTGAGTTTGTCCTAAAAAAAAAAAGTGTGGGGGCGGCACTTTTGCCGCCCCTCGGAAAGTGCCGACCCGTGCGGCCGCACGTTTCGCACGTGTCTTACGCCGGCCCTGTGGACGTGGAACAGACCACGTTTGTGCGGGTCTGCGTGTCCACCGCCACCACCTGCCATCATTGTGCTAGCCATATGAAGATAGACTATTTTGACTGAAACCGGCCATGAAATTAAAACAACAATTCTGCTATCTGGACTGTTAATTTTAACAATTAATTTAAGATCGCTGTTCTCCATTATGCTTTCTAAAAATATGTATACATTTGCAATGGATTAAGTGATTGAGGGACAAGTTATATACGTATTTCGTTAGTGGGAAGCACGAACAATTTTGTGAAAAGATTTTGGACCCGTTTGAATATAGAAATGCGACTACTTGGGGACAAGTTTCCGCCGCGGCAGATTAGCCGCGCAGCGGTACGCGCGGCAGTTCGCCGTCGGGGGTTCAAATTCCCCCTAGGGCATGGATTTTATTTTATTTTATTTATTTACTTATTTATTTTGACAAGTTTTCTGCGAACTTAATGAAAGTTCGAGGAAATGAACAAAGAAAAAAACAAAAACATTTCATAAATCGTATACTAATGTGTGATGATACGGTACTTCATTAGTTCTTTGTATCATGTGAGCAGTATTTGTCTTAATAGTTTTTAAAGTTGTTTGGGATTCATTAATTTATGTTTGCAATGAAATTAACTCGACCACGACAGCCGAGGGACTGCTAGTTTAGCAGGTAAAATTGCGGCGTGTGTGCAAGCAGCGCTCCACCCGTAAAATACCGGCAGATATTTCTCCGGCCGCCTGAAAACGGCGTGTGTGCAACCAGCCTCAGGGAAATCACGGAAAACCAGGATTCTGATGGCCGGAGGAGGGTTAGAGCCTTCGTGGTTCCGAATGTTTGGCCACTGCGCTAACCTCTGAGCCAGTTCACTCGGTGTACTCAGCAAAGCAATAGTTCAAACTTCAGATGCTTACTCTGTTATGTTTCAGGTGCATTTTTTTTGTTTAGTTGAGCTGTATTAAATAAGTGCACTATTTTAAAGGACGTGGTCGGCTGCCCCTTAGATTAAAAATGTCACGATGAAAATTCAATATCACAGAAAACAATTACTTGATCAAGTTCAAAATCCATGAAATTCCTGTATTTGGACATCTCTATCTTGATGGAAAGTTCTCTTAAGTTTATATTCATTCAGGAACTGACACGTTTTCTCATATGTTGCCTTCCGCTGCATATACGTCCATACTACAGGAAACTCTGACAAATTTTCCTCCATGATGTAGCAAAATTTAACAGTGAAAAATAATACCGAATGTGACCACTACTTATTTCCAAGATGGCTGCATGGATGTTGTGGATATTTTATGTGAGGTCTTTGAATGTCTATTGAGGAACGGCATCCAAATTTTCCTCTAGAGGTGCAGTTAGAAACAGTTGTGATGTTGGACACTCGAGTGAAAATACACTCTCTCCTTTTCCAATATGAATTCCATTGTGTTCAGGTCAGGACTAAACTACACGCCTCTTTCATTGACGTCAATTTGCAGCAGGTTTTTGGAACATATCCTGTATTCAAATATTATGAATTATCTCGAACAAAATGATCTATTGACCCAAGGTCAACACGGATTTATAAAATATCGTTCATGATGATGTTTGGTGTTATAGGTCGCTGAACATCGAGGTCATCAGCGCACATATCGTTCATGCGAAACACAACTAGCTCTTTACTCACACGAAGTTATGAGTGCTATTGACAAGGGTTCTCAAATTCATTCCACATTTCTTTATTTCTAGAAGGCTTTTGACACCGTACCTCACAAACGGCTTTTAATCAAATTGGGTGGTTATGGTATATCGCCTTAAATTTAGTACTGGATAGGGGATTTCCTGTCAGAGAGGACACAGTTTGTAGTAATCGATGGTAACTTATCGACTAAAACAGAGGTGATATCGAGCGTTTCACAGGGTAGTGTTATTGGTCCTTTGCTGTTTCTTATTTACATAAACGATTTTGAAGAAAATCGAAGAAGCTCTCTTAGGTTGTTTGCATATGGCGCCGTCATTTACCGTCTAGTAAAATAATCTGAAGATCAAAACCAACTGCAGAACGAACTGAAGAAAATATCACTATGGTGTAAAAATGGCAGTTGAATCTAAATAATGAGATGTGTAAAGTCGTCCACATGAGTACGAAAACTTCGTTTACAAGATAAATCAATCAAAAGTGAAGGCCGTAAACTCCAAAAAATACCTAAGAATTACTATTACTTCAGACTGAAACTGGAAAGAAGACGTAGCTAATGTCGTGGGAAAGGCGAACCAGGGACTGCGTTTCATTGGCAGAACCCTTAAAACATGCAACAGAAGTACTAAAGGAACTGCGTACACCACGCTTGTCCGTCCCTTTTTGGAATATTACTGCCCAGTGTGGGATCCTTATCAGGTGGGTTTGACGGAGGATATCGAAAGAGTCCAAAGAAGACCAGCTCGGTTTGTATTGTCACGATACAGGGGAGTCAGCGTTAAACTCCAAAAAATACCTAAGAATTACTATTACTTCAGACTGAAACTGGAAAGAAGACGTAGCTAATGTCGTGGGAAAGGCGAACCAGGGACTGCGTTTCATTGGCAGAACCCTTAAAACATGCAACAGAAGTACTAAAGGAACTGCGTACACCACGCTTGTCCGTCCCTTTTTGGAATATTACTGCCCAGTGTGGGATCCTTATCAGGTGGGTTTGACGGAGGATATCGAAAGAGTCCAAAGAAGACCAGCTCGGTTTGTATTGTCACGATACAGGGGAGTCAGCGTTAAACTCCAAAAAATACCTAAGAATTACTATTACTTCAGACTGAAACTGGAAAGAAGACGTAGCTAATGTCGTGGAAAAGGCGAACCAGGGACTGCGTTTCATTGGCAGAACCCTTAAAACATGCAACAGAAGTACTAAAGGAACTGCGTACACCACGCTTGTCCGTCCCTTTTTGGAATATTACTGCCCAGTGTGGGATCCTTATCAGGTGGGTTTGACGGAGGATATCGAAAGAGTCCAAAGAAGACCAGCTCGGTTTGTATTGTCACGATACAGGGGAGTCAGCGTTAAGGAAATTATTCAGAATCTGGGATGGGAATCATTACAACAACGGCGTTTATCGCTGCAGCGTGGGCTACATACGAAACTCCAATCGCCAACATTCTCCTCAGGATGTGAAAATATATTGTTGACTGCCACTTACATACGCAGAAATGATCATCAGAATAAAATACGAGAGATTCAGGTGTTCTTTCTTCCCGCGCGCTATTCGAGATCTGATTGGGAGATAAATAGTATAAAGATAGTTCGATGAACCCTCTGCCAGGCACTTAAATGTGATTTGCAGAGTATCCCATATAGATGAAAATTGAGGATTATGAGCAATCCAGAGAATTTTAGAATTTGACATGACACAAACATGATCCTCACAGATGGTACTTTCCAATTTGGTGCATCGACAAAATAATAAGGTCCGCGTCCTCGACCTGCTCCTATGATACATGTGCTACACACTGCAGTGTACTGTGTACAAGTACCTCTCTATTTAGCAGTTTCTTTAAGAAAGGGGTCCTCAATGATAACAAGTAAAATGCCTTAATACGAAATACTACCAGCTTTTTTGTATTTCAGTGTTGGTAGAAAATTTCTCTTTTACAATGTAGTATAGCTTGATTGGTCACTCCTAATCCATTGATTCAGTCATCGATTTTACAGTGGTGCCGCTCTTCACGTAACCTCAAGCTGCATTTAGTATTGGTTTCATACATGCGTAAGAGCTGCTCTTTTGCTACATCCCATTCTTTTTATTTACTTTAAGCACAGTAAATCTTCTTGCAATCACCGCTAGTAAAAATTTTTGAAACTCACAATTAATTAATGGTACTGCTTTCATGCAAATCTGTACAATACTTAACATTCACTATTCATTGGTACATGGGGACTGCCTGGTCCTGGGTTAGATGTTATTCTTTTATAACTTTATTTACATCACTCAGAATTGGAATGGTTTAGAAGGAACAAATGCTGCTGATGGATCTGTCAGTCACGTAATATAGAAAACAAAAACCACATGCAAAGTCACTAAGCACTTGTGATGTACCCATTTTCCACTGCAGCTTCTTAAATAATAACACCTCTTCCTGTATATGCTTAATATAACACGGAATTTCATCCTAAAAATGCCAAAATAATTGAAAATCGTCTATATTCCCACAGACTGTCTGAAACCTTGGCATGTATGAGAGTGCAAAAAAGTTTTGTGAGGTGCATTTTAATCACACAGGCGTCAATGTTTCTCTCGCCATAGTTTTGTTACTGTTGTTGACATTGTGTCGCAGCTATTACTCCTTTTACTGTGACGAATTTTGTGTTACTTTGACACAATTTCGTTATCTTCCTTCAAGTGTAATACAATTTTTGCAAATATTATATGTCAGAATTTTGCAACATTGGGATATTTCTCCCTGTTCCTCTGATGATCTTTACTATAATGGCCACATATGTTGTAGCATTTCTTAAAGGTATTTAATGTTGCACGACTCGGCTTGCACCAATGACATATTATCATTAAATATGAAACTGAACATTATTTTACATTGTTATGACTGTATTGTTTTAATGATATATTTTAATAACATTACGACAGTCATGCGTTGTAAACTTTTTCACGATCTTAAGATGGCTAGTTAAGAGTCGAGACTAGTGATCATATAATAAAATTGACGATCTTCACTCTGAGGATTTATCCTTTTTTATATACCGCATGATCAAAAAGTCAGTATAAATTTGAAAACGTAATAAATCACGGAATAATGTAGATAGAGAGATAAAAATTGACACACATGCTTGGAAAGACATTGGGTAAATTAGAACACAAAAAACGGTTAAAAATGTCCGACAGATGGCTCTTCATCTGATCAGAAAAGCAATAATTAGCATAACAAATTAATAAATTCAGACAAAGCAAAGATGATGTTCTTTACAGGAAATGCTCAATATATTCACCATCATTCCTCAAGAATAGCTGTAGTCGAGAAATAATATTGTCAAACAGCACTGTAAAGCATTTCCGGAGTTATGGTGAGACATGTTGTTTTTCAGCATCCCTAGAGATGTCGGTCGATCTCGATACACTTGCGACTTCAGGTAATCCCAAAGCCAATAATCGCACGGACTGAGGTCTGGGGACCTGGGCCGCCATGCATGATGAAACTGGCGGCTGTGCACACGATCATCACCAAACGACGCGCGCAAGAGATCTTTCTTTGAACTTTTTTTTGTTGTAATAAAACCCAATTCCAAGCATGTGTGTCAATTTTTACCTCTATCTACATTATTACGTGATTTATTAAGTTTTCAAATTTGTACTGACTTTTTGATCACGCGGCACAACGACAACTCACTATTGCCAGCTGCTGCCAACGTCAACAAACATGATAAATGCAATAAAATTGCACGTTGGTGTTCTAGATACAGACCAAATACATCGTATAAATGGCTCGCAATAGCAGCATAAGCCATATCATTAATAATGTCGCAAATGAAGCTCCGGAAAGCATAAGAGTAATGGTGTAGTAGATAAGGTTTTGGCCTCCGAGGAAACGGATCCTGGGTTAGAAACAAACCCTGGGAGGTCACCCCACTTCCCGGGGGGCTGGTGGTGAGGCCTCCCCTGTTCTTCTTACCAACAGGTTCCAGGTGCTAACTGTGCCAAAAAGTGTCCCTGAGCCAGATGGGGTCGTTTATCGTGACGTCACCTCCTAACCTGCACGATCCGATCTATCACAGAGGGTGGGTTTGCTTGAAGTTGGGAGCTCCACCGTAAGCGGTCAATTGAACCCTTTAGGGATATGGCTGCTAGGGAGGGGAAGAACGCCAATGTGCACTCCGTGAGCATACAGGGTGGAGTCATTGCCGGTGTGGAACGGGTCCTTCCAGATGCCATGAAGAGTATCGGGTGCAGCCACCTGTAGGTGGTGGCTCAAGTCGTTACTAACGATGTGTGTCGCTTTGGATCGGAAAATATTCTCCGGTTTTGAGCGGCTATCTGAAGTAGTGAAAACTGCCAGTCTGGCTTGCAAGATGAAGACAGAGCTCACTATCTGCAGCATAGCAGACAAGACCGACTGGTGACTTCTGGTACAGAGGTGAGTGGAGGGTGTGAATCAGAGGCTCAGAAGGTTCTGCGATCGTGTAAGGTGCAGATTCTTCGACTTGCTCCGTCGGGTGTTGAGGTTCGCGATCCCGCTGAATAGATCAGGAGTCCACTATATGCAGGAAGTGAAAACACGGGTGGCGTGACTATGTGGCGTGGACTGGGCGGTGTTTGTAGTTTAAAGGGCCTCAGGAACACGAAAAAAGGGTTTTAGTCTCAAAGGATACAGATCAATGATAGGACAAAAACAGATCGAAAAACCTTTCGTCTAACAGTTGTAAATTGTCGTAGCTGTACGGGGAAAGTACCAGAGCTCCAAGCGCTAAAGAAAGCGCAGAAACTCATGTCATTTATAGGTGGCGAAAGCTAGCTGTTGCGGGAAATACGTTTAGCTGAAATTATTACAAATGGTAAAATGGAGTTCAGAAAGGATACATTGACTAAAACAGGTGGTGGCGTATATACTGATGTGAAAAGAAGTTAAGTAGAAGTGAAATTTAAATAGATAGTACCTGTGAGTTACGTGACATTCTGGTGGAGACGCAGGGTACAGCAATCAGCTATCAGGCCACGACAGAGCCGTTGCTTAAGTAGCGAGAGCCGGCCGCGGTGGCCGAGGGGACTGAGGAGCTCCAGTCACGGTCTGCACGGCCACTACGGTCGGGGATTCGAATCCCCTCTCGGGCATGGATATTTGTGCCGTCCTTAGTATTAGCTAGTTGATAAGTAGTTTGTAAGTTTAGGGACTGATGACCCCGTAGTTAAGTCCCATAAGCTTAACAAACATTCGAACATTTTAAGTAGCGAGAAAACCAGAGTTAGGGCCGTACCGAATGGAAGGTGTCTCATGCGGCAAAACAGGAAATAATAACATGACGCCAACGGTTTGCCAACAAGTGAGAAAGCTTTCAATGTTCTGTGACGATAATGGCCAAGACCCAAACTCGCAGTCAAAAGGATGCGAGGTTATCTCTCAATTTTGTCATCTGGAGCAACAAGGTACGCCTGGTTTGTTGGATTTTGAAAGGGTCTAAACTGCAACGCTCATTAGTCCCAGTGTACGACTGGCTAATATCTGTGCCGGCCGCGGTGGCCGAGGTGACTGAGGCGCTCCAGTCACGGTCAGCACGGCCACTACGGTCGGGGGTTCGAATCCCCCCTCGGGCATGGATATTTGTGCCGTCCTAGTTCGTAAGTAGTTTGTAAGTTTAGGGACTGATGACCCCATAGTTAAGTCCCATAAGCTTAACAAACATTTGAACTTTTTTTTTTTTTTTTTTGCTAATATCTGTGTCTACTTGGAGGGGGATGGGTGGAGGGGACCGCCAAGCTACGGTATGAAAATAACGAGGATGAGGTCGGTCATGCCGACGGAATTACAGATATTCTTTTGGAGATGCACAATGTCAAAAATGTCAAGCTGAAGAAAAACAGCGCAGCGTCGAGGTGAGACTACAAAAGCTTATATTGTTCAAGACGTCTTGGGGATGTGTAAGATACTCGACCTAAGCTGAAGCAGGAAGAGAAGGTTGCTCATCTTATGAAAGGTGTTGCTAGTGTCATGGACTTGACACTACTCTTGAAAGGAGATTTCGAGTGCAGACGACATAAAATGGTGCTCGTACACTGAAATGAAGAATGAAAAAGTGATCGTAATACGTTTAACGAAATCCGATCGTTATATCGATGTCTATCATATAGGAAGTAACCGATATTCGAGTAGTCATTCGTGAAATAATTAGAGAAACAATTCAAAAGGCTCTAGGAGTGCAGATCGTGCCAAGGACAGACACTTCAACGGTAATAATGAAGGCAGTGTAAGAAACGCTAGCTCCGATTTATCTCCGTCCAGTGGTGTCAAAAGCGGCGAGACAATAGAGGCCAAGGTGGGTTTACGCTCCTACAACGCAGTGTCAGGAACCTGACTATTCCTCAAGGAACACTGCCCATTAATAGTGCTTCGTTGAACATTTTAGTGCGAAAGGGTGTAATTTGCGATACTGTTTGTTTTAATGTTTGTGACGGTTTTGTGTCTCGACCCGGTACTTTTCGGTTTTTAAGCCTGCTGATTGCCGTCACAACTTTTACGAGAGTGGTATTGTTACACAGTCATTAACGTAACATGGCTAATTCCAACCATTATGTCAGTGTAGGGTCATCATGTGAGAGGAGCCTGTTATAGAGGAGTTCTACTGAGCTTCTCCAATTATTGCAATTATTGTTGGTCATTGTGTTGTCATCTTGATTTAAAGCCCAACTGTCGAGTCTTAATTCGTTCTGTTTCTGTCCTGAATGTCTACCCCCAGAGGTTATAATAGAGTTTTCTCTAACTTTTTCGAGTGGTCTTGCCTTGTTGCTTTTATTTTTGGAATTTCTGCTTGGCGTCCCGAAACAGGTCGAGTTTTATCTGTCTTTCAGAGGTTGTATTAGCTTGGTTCGGAACCCACGTGCCGGCTGCGGTGACCGAGGGGACTGAGGCGCTCCAGTCGCGGTCTGCACGGCCACTACGGTCGGGGGTTCGAATCCCCCCTCGGGCATGGATATTTGTGCCGTCCTTAGTCTTAGGTAGTTCATAAGTAGTTTGTAAGTTTAGGGACTGATGACCCCGTAGTTAAGTCCCATAGACTATACAAACATTTGAACATTTTTTGGAACCCACGTTAAACTGTAAGTCCCCCTGTAACTGGCTAGGTAAGTCAGTTCGAAGGTAGGAGAAAGGCAACGGCATACCACCTCCAAACAGTGCCATACCTAGTAAGGCACTGTGGTGTTCAAACCAATCTTCTGATTGTTGACTGTTTTACCTTTCTTAGCCTGTCTTCTAATATAAGTCGTAATTTGAATATTGCCTCCCGTGTTCCTACATTTCTCCTAAATCCAAACTGATCTTCCCCGAGGTAAGATTCCACTAGTTTTACCATTCGTCTTTAAATAATTCGTCTTAGTCTTTTGCAGCCATGACTTATTAAACTGAGGTCTGTAAGTTTCAGATACGTCTGGACTTGCTTTCTTTGAAATTGGAGTTACGATATTCTTCTTGAAGTCGGAGGGTATTTCCCCTGTCTTATACATCTTGCATAACAGGTGGAACAATTTTTTCAGGACTGACTCTCCTAACAATATCAGCAGTTCAGACGGAATATCACTTACTCCAGGGGACTTGTTTCGACTCAAGTCCTTCAGCGCTCTGTCAAATTCTTCTCGCAGCATCATATCTCCTATCTCATCGTCCTCCACTTCGTCTTCCATTTCTAGAATACTGCCTTCAAGTTTATTTCCTTTGTATAGGCCCTCTATATATTTTTCCATAGTTCAGCTTTCCCCCCTTTGCTGAGTACTGGTTTTCCGTCTGAGTTCTTGATATTCATACAGCTGCTTTTCTCGTCTCCAAATATATCTATTTACCTGTACGCGGTATCTATCTTTCCGCTAGTTATACATTCTTCTACGGTTCTGCATTTGTCCTCTAGCCACTCCTGCTTAGCCAGTCTGCAATTCCTGTCAATCTTGTTTTTCAGACTATTGTACTCCTTTTTTCCTTTTTCAAATGCTGAATTTTTATATTTTCTCCTTTCATCAATTAAGTTCAGTATATCCAGGGATTTCCATTAGGCCTTGTCCTTCTGCCTATACCATCTTCTGCTGCCTTCACTTCCCTATCTCTCAGAGCTTCCCATTCTTCTTCTACTGTATTACTTTCCTCCATTTCAGCCAATCCTTGCCTAATGCTCCCTCTGAAACTCTGAACCATCTTTGGTTCCTTCAATTTGTCCAGGTTCCATCTCCTACCTTTTCTACCTTTCCGCAGTCTCTTAAGTTTTAATCTACAGTTCATAACCAATAAGTTATGGTCAAAGTCTATATCTGCCCCTGGATATGTCTTACAGTTTATAACCTGGATTCTAAATCTACTCCTTACCATTATGAAGTCAATCTACGATGAATAAATACGAATAAGTAAGTACCTGGAACGTAACAAATGAACTATTGCAGACCATTAGTAAGCCACTGTAAAGTAATTTTAAATTTTTACAACACAGTGAGAAATATTTTCTCTTCGGCGCCTGAGCATTTCAAGTAACTCTTTACGCCACAAAACACAGAATCTTTTGTGTTTTTCAAATAAAATGAAGGACTGTTGTCACTTTTGCTGGCATGGTTGATCCCATCGCCTTTCTCAACCCACTTGCTATTCATAAGCCTCGACAGACAAGTATGCCTGTTGTCTCGCCGGCTGTCAAATATTTCATGCAGTCTGCGCATAAGTTCCCGCATTAGGGGAAGTTGTGTCCACGCTGTGAGGCCTCTTCGGGAAAGTGAGGGCTGGGTTAGCTAAGTATCTCCGTCCCGTTTAAACCAGCTTAGTAGTTACCTTGCTCCTTTGTAATACTTTGGCTTACGCTCTGATAGGAAACTGATAATCGATAACTCTGTTATAAACCTATGTTCATCTTGAAATAAACAGAGTGAACTGCTCAACAAAGAAGAAGAAAGATTAGTGTTTAACGTACCGGCGACAGCGGTCGTCATCACAGACCAATCACTCGAATTGTTTTGGTAAGGAAGGATGAAGTAATCATCCCGGCATTTGCTTGTAGTCGTTTAGGAAGATCATGGAAAACCTTATTGTGGATAGCAGGAGGCGGATGTGAACCGCCGCCCTCCCGAAAGCGAATCCATTGTTTAAATTACTGCCCCATGTCACACGGTGAACCGTAGAACAGTTGATGAATAACGAACATGTATTTTCTGCATGGACGAAAGTGTTAGGAATGTAAATTTCATCATACGCAACAACAAAATAAACCTATCAGAGAAATTCGGGGAAACCACTTGTCCATAAATATATAAAGGGTAACAAATATACCGACTAAGAAAACTACAAACCTATGAGTAAACAGAAAAATTATAGGTTACTGACATACAATACTAAATCGACTGAGCCGGCCGCGGTGGCCGAGGTGACTGAGGCGCTCCAGTCATGGTCAGCACGGCCACTGCGGTCGTGGGTTTGAATCCCCCCTCGGGCATGGATATTTGTGCCGTCCTAGTTCGTAAGTAGTTCATAAGTAGTTTGTAAGTTTAGGGACTGATGACCCCGTAGTTCAGTCCCATAAGCTTAACAAACATTTGAACTTTTTTTTTTTAAATCGACTGAGGTCTTTTTCCTCCCCAATATTATAGGTCAGTTTCCAACACACAAAACGGTGAAATTAATATTACCAAACCACTTTACGGCATGAACAGAAGAGTCAAACACTACAGACGATCCAAATCGCAATAAAAAGGAAAAGAACACTTTCGTTGAATGGACTTGGTGAAGGTAACATTTCGTCTTACAGATAGACTGCTCTCAACAACGGATTTACTAATGACGAGTTTTATGGTGATTAAGGCATTAGCACAATCCGGAAAATAGTTCATAAATGGTGTGTACTACCAAAATGTACAAATACATCAATATAAAATCACTTAAAATTGTTCTGAGTGTACGAAACAATGAAGAGATATGTACAATTTGGATACAGATCGATAATAGGGACCCAATTCACTTCGGAAGTTGTTACTTGTGCATCCAAAGAAACAATTTTTTCCACTGTTTAGTTAACACAGTTATTCTATTCCAAGAGAACCGGAACCAGTTGCCGTTTACTGTTTACATTTCTTCATCATTTATTTATTTCTGATTACTTGTTTCAAACTTCCCGGCAGTTCATTATCAAATGGTACAGTTTTATGTTTGTTTATAATATTATGAAACCAGTTAGGAATTGCTTGTACCTGCTGTTTTAAACTCTGACAGCCATCTGTTATGTGAGACATTATGTTCGTTCCCAAGTTTTCAAACGGTGGCCGCAACATACACTTCACCACAGCGATTGTTTTTCTCCACTGTTAATTATATTTGCACAACTTTAATGTTCAATCAAATGTTTGTAATCCTATGTGACCAAACTATGTTGGTCATCAGTCCCTAATCTTACAAAATACTTAAACTACTTTAAACTTACCTAAGGACAACACACACATCTATGCCCGAGGGAGGATTCGAACCTCCGACCCGGGAGACCGCTCCAGACTGCTCGGCTACTCCCGCCCGGGCAACTTTAATGTATTACATTCCTCTAGTAACATTTTTGTCCCTTGTAAATAATATCTTTGTAAGTAGCATGTGATTTCATCAGCGACTGCGACAGTCAATGGTCATCGTATAGTGACTGAATAATTAAACATCATATGCAGAACACGTGGAAGTGATTGTTTTTAATAAGAAAAAGTCACCTTTAAAATTGAGGTATATTTTACTTGGAATGCATTTTTACTCTGTTATTTCCCGAACAAAAATTGAGGGTTGTTTTTGAAAAACGAAGACAAAAAAGCTTTCAATAATTTTTCACTCTTGGCCTTCACAAAACGGTTTTCCACTGTTATTCCAAGCTGCAAATACGTTTTTTCCTCGCAAAATAAATAAACTCTGGTCAAAAACTACGATAAAAACACTTTTACGACACTCTTACTCCTACCATCCATCGTCACCATAGATTGAACTAATAACATCGCGTTTTGTATTTACCGAAATGCTATTTTAATGATCATCGAGAATAACAAAAATCTCAACTATACTTTCAATATATGAAAAAGAAGAAAATTCATGCACGTACATTCAAATGAACTGTATGGGGTACTTCAGAATCTTTATTGAGTCTGAAACAAAACGTTTAAAATTAGCGACTCAGATCCATTAAGTACTTTATAACATTGGTAGCAGTAACCCGATTAGATATGTTCATCAAGGAGAGCAAGGATGAGGCAAACTATTCAATAACGAACACAAAGCAGTGATACTTCACGTGTTGACCAACTAACTAATCTTGGACAAACACAACATACACGTCTTAAGCTATGTACTGCACACTAAATGAACTATAGTTCGATGTACTCTTAGAATCGAAACGTGCGTGTCTACTTTCATGCCCAGCAGCTACAATAGCTGCAAAAGTACCTTGCTCTTGTGATCCCAGAGTCAAACACTATGTGTAAGATAACATAATAATAATGAAATATAAAATATGGATAAATAGTTTATTAATAAATGACGTTTTATTGTAATGATTGAAAATGATTTAGGCAACGCCAGGTAACTCAAGTGAATATTGTTCATTCAAATACATGTATTGATTTAATCAAAGTGCTCCTACAAAAACAAAACTAATAAATTAGAAATAAACTCTTTAAAAATAATCACTAAGTAATCACTGGCAATGCTCAGATACTATGACTATTTCGCTATCACACAACACGAAATAAACGTCAGCTCAAAATAGTTCCCACGATTAACATATCAACACTCGTAAAATCTCGTGTAGAATCACATACACTGTCCACTTATAAATCCGAAATTGAAATGGACAAACTAAATTGCATAGACTGTTTCTCAGTTCCCCTTGCCAAAGTAAAAATAGTGACAAAGCGGGCACTTGCCGCGTAGAATCTAACATTGCCGCAAATGAAGCACTTCAGCTAACCAGGCAGTTCCTTCTTCAAAAACGAAACATTAGGTGTTCATCCAGCCCACAAGGAGCTATCGATACGAATCTTGCAAGTATTTTATTTGACCACAGCAAACAGAAAAGTTTTGCTTTGACTTACACCACTCATACACTAACGTAACATCCTACTGTATTAAATTGATAAGTTGTAAACATTCAGTCACCTTGCGGCTATTTATCAACGGTGCAAATGATGTATGAAGTAAATAAAGATACCAGCCAGTCTTCACAGTCTTCACCAGCTTGACCCTTCACACTGTGGGGAGGCTCGCGTGCCTCACCGATGCAGATAGCCATACCGTAGGTGCAACCACAGCGGAGGTATATCTGTGGAGAGGCCAAAGTTTGATTCCTGAAGACCGGCAGCAGCCTTTTCAGCAGCTGCATGGATTTGCCATGTAGTTACTGCAAATGGCTGAAAGCAAGGGGAAACTACAGTCCTTAATTTGCACGACGTCATGCAGATCTACGGCGTGAATATACGATGATGGTGTCTACTTGGGTAAAATATTCCGGAGATAAAATAGTAACCCATTCGGATCTCCGGGCGGGGACTACTCAGGAGAATGTTGTCATCAGGAAAGACAATGCTGGCATTCTACGGATCGGAGAGTGGATGTTAGATCCCTTAATCGGGTAGATAAGTTAGAAAATTTGAAAAGAGAAATGGATAGGTTAAAGTTAGATATGGAGGAGATTAGTGATGCTCGTTCACAGGTTGAACCGGATTTGTGGTCAGGTGAGTGCAGGGTTATAAGTACAAAATCAGTTGGTTGTAACGCATGAGTAGGTCTGATAATGAATAAGAAACAAGGACTGGGGGTAAGTTACTATGAACAGCATAGTGAACGAACTATAGTAGCGAAGATAGACACGAAGCCAACACCAACCACAGTATACAAGTTCATATGCCAACTAACTCTGCCGATGATAAGGAGATCGAAGAAATGTATAAGAAAGTAAAAGAAATTATTCAGAGCGTTAAAGGAGAAGAAAACTTAATTGGGAAGGGGGACTGGAACTCAGTAGGAAAGGCACGAGAAGGAAAAGTAGTAGGTGAATATGGACTGAGGAAAAGGAATGAAAGAGGAGATCTCCTGGTACAATTATGTGCAGAGCACAATTTAATCATTACAACGCTTGGTTTAATCATCATGAAAGAAAGTTATATACGTGGAAGAGACCAAGTGACACTGGGCGGTACCAGATTGAATATATAATGGGAAGGCAAAGGTCTAGAAACTAGGTTTTAAACTGTAAGACATATGGAGGTGCAGATACATAAGTTATTGCTTATGAATTGTAGATTAAAACTAAGAGACTGCAAGAAGGTAGAAAATATAAGACATGGAATCTGGACAAATTGAAGGCACCAGATGTGGTTGAGAGTTTTAGAGGGATCATTAAGCAAGGATTGTCTGAAATAATGGAAAGTAATACAGTACAAGAAGAATGGGTATCTCTAAGAGAGATAGACTATTGAAGGCCGCAGGGGATCATACATACAGAAGGACAAGGCCTAAAAGAATTTGTCGGTTAACATAGGAGATACTTAAATTATTAAATCAAAAAATACGAAAATGCATCAAGTGAATCAGGCAAAATAGAGTACAGACGTCTGAAAATGAGGTTGACAGGTAGCGCACACTGCCTAAGCAGGAGTAGCTTGAGGAGAAATGCAAGAACGTAGAAGAATGTATAACTAGGGGAAAGATAGATACTACCTACAGGAAAATAAGATAGACATTTGGAGACAAGAAAAGCAATGGTATGAATATCAACAACCCAGACAGAAAACCAGTATTAAACAAAGAATTGAAAGCTGAAAGGTTGAAGGAGTATATAGAGGGCCTGTGCAAAGGAAATAAACTGAAAAGCAGTAGTCTAGAAATGGAAGACGAAGTAGAGAAAGATGAGATAGGAGATACGATGCTGCGAGAAGAATTGGACAGAGCACTAAAAAATCTAAGTAAAAACAAGGCCCCTGGAGTAGATGATGTTGCGTCTGAATTGCTATTGCCGTTAGAAGAGCCAGTCACGTACAAAATGTTCCACTTGGTATGGAAGATGTATGAGGCAGGGGAAATACCGTCAGACTTCAAGAAGAATATAGTGATTCCAATTCCTAAGACAGCAAGTGCAGACAAATCTGAAAATTACGAACTATCAGTTTAATAAGTCATGGGTGCAAAATACTAATACGAATTATTTACAGAGGAATGGAAAAACTGGTGGAATCCGACCTTGGGGAAAATCAATTTCGATTTAGGGGAAATGTACGAACACGCGAGGCAATACTCACATTACGACTTGTGTTAGAAGACAGATAAAGGAAATGGAAACTTACGTTTTTAGCATTTGTAGATCTGGAGAAAGGTTTGACAGTGTTGACTGGAATACAATCTTTCAAATTCTAAGGGTAGCAGGGATGAAATATAGGGAGCAAAGAGCTACATTCAACTTGTACAAAAGCCAGACAGCAGTTACTAGAGGCGAAGGCACTGCGATGTACCTATCGATAGCCTTACTCACCAATAAGAATTGGGCAATACATAACTCGGGGTAGTAAAAGGTTTATGGCTCGTTGTCTCTGTTCATAGGGGTGAGTTATGAATGTCAGCTTCTATGCCCTACACAGCTACCCAATCTGTTTAAACAAGATCAATAATTAATCTGCATATGATGACGTGAAAATATATTTTAACAAACATAAATTAAACCTCCGAATAACCAACAAAATAGATTCTAAGATAAAGAAGTAATTCACTCACGAAGTAATTCTTTATAAATGAAGTTTATTACTCATTTTGGACATGAAATGCGGAGGTGGTCCTACTTTATACATCGGTAAATAACTGAATATTTCTTCAACTATTCTTCATGAGAGGCACAATAAGTGTCATATGTCCTCGAGAGTAAATCAAATGTTCAAATGTTTGTAAGTCTTATGGGACTTAGTCTACGGGGTCATCAGTCCTTAAATTTACAAACTACTTATGAACTACTTACGAACAAGGACGGCACAAATATCCATGCCCGAGGGGGGATTCGAACCCCCGACCGTAGTGGCCGTGCAGACCGTGACTGAAGCGCCTCAGTCCCCTCGGCCACCGCGGCCGGCTCCTCGAGAGTAAAAGTTCCAAATTATCACTCGTAAAGTAGTGAAGTCCATCGAACATTGCAGTTCCAAGTTAATCCGCGATTAATTACAGTATTTGTTATAAAACACAGTTTGTCATCATACTAGTGCACGATTGCTGAATTATCACAGTTCCACAGTCCTCTACTACCGTGCATAATTTACCACTTTTCACCAGAGACTAAGTTCTGCAGTCACAGTCCCGTAAATTTTCTAAGTCTACACATGCCTATCTCTTCAAATCACAAGATCGTAATGAGGCTTCAGACCGCCCAGCGTCACAACCTTTCACCACTACGTCCAAGTTACGAGTCCCTCCCCAAGCGTTCGAAAGCATGCTCTCCATGCTCCCAAAATTGTATCCTTCCGCACATCCTAACGCCTCATCTTTAAAATACAATTTCTCTTCCAAAATACTAAACATTTGATTATCACAGAATTAAATGCTTTGAACACCTACCTAGAAATTTTGTTTACATTTAACAAAAATATATACTTCACAATACTAAAAACGGTTGAGTCTGAAGCTCTTTGCTCAGGTAGCTATTAAGCATGGCATTTCACTTTTCAGAGATACTGCCGCCATCGAAATATAGTTACACAATTTTTAATTTATCATGGCTTTTTATGCAAATATATTCAGTCCTTGTCCACAAATACATATAATTGTTAATATATAAATTATCTGCTGCATATCTACTATTTTTAGTCGGCCATGAAATATTTAAGAGGCAGTCTACAACATAAATAACGAACGTTACTATGAATAATATTAAATATAATAAAATTCAAATATAAATGTAATGCTTCTTGCTGGGTTGATGTTTTGTGTTTTTGTGGTGGAATCTATGTTCAGACACAAGAATATTACTACCTCATCGAATAGCAGAACAACAGAGTAAAATAAAGTTTATTGAAATAATATGGAAATAACGTGGTACATATTTTATGATAGGTTACTTTATGGAATGCTGCCCATTTGCTTCTTAAACTGTTATTTACCATGACTACGTATCAATAATTGTAAATATAAGTCTTATTATGATTATAGCACTGAAATTTGTCGGCTTTTTATCTGTAAGGGACATCGAATTTGTAATTACGGCGTTTGATTCTCACAAGTCTCCTGAATCTATTCATATAATTATATTTGCCATATGATCATTGCCTGATTTTATGTGGATTTTTAGAATAATGTGTGTGGCTATTTGTATTTCAGTTGCAATCTGGAATAGCCGCACTCGCTCAGCCAACAGCGTCGTTTCCGGTTTCCGAGCTGATTAGGAAACTCCTAACTACCTATATTCCATTCACTAGGTCCAAACTGTTAGCCCGCCTGCTGGGGAACCCAACAGCCTGACAAAACCCGCCTTTCACATGGAAACAATCTGCTTCCCCCTGTATCTGTAATGTCACAGCATGAAAGGGTCGCAGTGGTTGGGAAGGGAGTAAGACAGGTTTGTAGCCTTTCCTCAGTGTTGTTCAATCTGTTCATTGAGCAAGCTGTGAAGGAATGCAAGGATAAATTTGGAGAGGGAATTAATGTCCAAGGAGAGGGAATAAAACCTTACAGTTTGCTGACGACATAGTAATTCAGTCAGAAACAAAAGATGTGTAAGAGCAATTAAATGCAATGTACAGTGTCTTGAAAGGAAGGTATAAGATGAACATTAACAAGATTCAAACAAAGGTAATGGAATGCAGTTTTAGAAACTTAGGAGATGCTGAAGGAATTAGAATAGATAATGAGACAATAAAAGTAATAGATGAGTTTCGTTATTTAGTTAACTTCTGATGGCCGAAGTAAAGAAAACATGAAATTCAGAATGACTATGGGAAGAAAAACGTTTCTCAAGAAGCGACATTTTTTGACATCCAATATTACTTTGTATTGTAGGAAGTCCTTTGTGAAAGCATTTGTCTGGAGTGTAGCACTGTATGGCAGCGAAACGTGGACGATATGGAGTTCAAACAAAAAGATGATAGAAGCTTCCGAAATGTGGTGCTACAGATGATTGATGAAGATTAGGTGGGTGGCTCCCGAAACTAATGAGGAGTTAGTAAACAGAATTGGGGAGCAAAAAAGATTTCTGGCATATCCTAACTAAGAGAAGTAATAGGTTAGTGAGACATATTCTGAGACATCAAGGAATCGTCAACTTAGCATAAGAAGGAAGTGTGAGGGGGAAAATCGTAGAGGGAGACCTAGGAACGAAAACAGTAAACTGATTCAAAAGATGTAGTTTGGCGTTCGTATTCTCAGATGAATAGGCTTGCACAGGACAGGGTGGCATGGATACTGCATCAAACCAGTCTGCGGACTGAAGACAACAACAAAAACAACTGTCAAAACAGCAAAAGATTCATGAAACATTTCACAAACATGAGGACAAGTAGGGCATATCATGCTCTTTGCAACTGCTGATTTACTGTGAAGAACACGATGATGTGACTGCCTTTCATAATAAATTATTATTATAAGTGTAGTAAATACTTCATTGAATAGATAAAAGCAGGTTGTTTTTTACATGATGGCTAGAGGTAACAAGCTATCATCTAACACTTAGTTTTTTTTTAAATCTGATGACACTTTCAAAAGTTTTTCCATATTCAGAAACTGTGAAAAATTAACTTCTGTAGTTTTGAGATGCACCTCATTTTTCTGAGTTCATTAGAGCATTAAGATTTGCTATAGGTCAATAATATAAATTATTACTGTATTTTGTATTTGCAAGTATAGCCATCTTTCACTCCGACCCATGCAATGTACTGAATACCATCTTTACACGTGCTGAGACCGGCCCAACATATTGTCCAGCATCGTTGTTAAGTTATTGGTTTACCCCCGTTATGGTACCTGTGAAAAGCTATAAGGCTCCCCATCTGTATCCTGCCACCTGCTTTTTGGCAGCCAATGTTCCTCTTATTTCTTAACCACAGCATAGAGAGCCCCTGTATATCTGTCACATTATAGTACGAAATATTCGCCAGCTCAAAATAATTGAAAGATTTAGTTTAAAGATTTACATAAAAACACCCACAAAATCAGGAGGGGCACATGATCTTTTCAGTTATAACTCTGTAACGCAAGCGGAAAAAGGTAATGTTCTGAGGTGGCACAGCCTGGCAGGGGTGGCCGTGCAGTCTGAAGCGCCATATCACTGATTTCGCGGCTGCTCGCACTGGAGGTTCGAGTCCTCCCTTACTATAAGTTATTTTAAGTTTGTTCTGGCCAATATCTCAGAATATTTATGCGTTGGTAACTAAATGAGGATTGCCGCTTCTAGAACAGAGATCTATTTATTAGTCAAATACTATTTACAATGAGTTGAACAAGAACTTTAGCCTGCCGCGGTGGCCGAGGGGACTGAGGCGCTTCAGTCACGGTCTGCACGGCCACTACGGTCGGGGGTTCGAATCCCCCCTCGGGCATGGATATTTGTGCCGTCCTAGTTCGTAAGTAGTTCATAAGTAGTTTGTAAGTTTAGGGACTGATGACCCCGTAGTTAAGTCCCATAAGCTATACAACCATTTGAACATTTTTGAACAAGAACTTTAGTATGTCCTTTAGTTGTCGGTCGCGAGGTGATGGCCAACTCGGTGGCTTGCTAGCTAATACTTGGTGCGAGCCACTAAGCACCGTCTGGCAATGTCCGTCCTGTTTTCTCGCGTGGACATCACTTTACTAAATGTTTGTAATTCTATCGGACCAAACTACGTGGTCATCAGTCCGTAGCCGCCGGCCGCGGTGGCCGAGGAGACTGAGGCGCTCCAGTCACGGTCTCCACGGCCACTACGGTCGGGGGTTCGATCCCCCCTCAGGCATGGATATTTGTGCCGTCCTTAGTGTTAGCTAGTTCATAAGTAGTTTGTAAGTTTAGGGACTGATGACCCCGTAATTAAGTCCCATAACTTCTACAAACATTTGAACATTTTTTAGTCCGTAGCTTGCAAACTACTTAAACTAAGGTAAACGAACCTAAGGACAATACACACACCCATGCCCCAGGGAGGACTCGAACCTCCACGGCGAGCAACCGCGCGCTCCGCAGCGAGACGCTTTAGACCGCTCGGCTACTCCACCGCGGCTGTCACTGTACTGAGCGATCTCTGAGCCGTCTCTCCGGGCCCGCGCTAGGTGGCGCTAGGGGGCGCTCGGTTGGCGCTAGAGCTATCGCTGCGATCGATTGTATCGTAGTATCTAGCAGTGATACGACAAAGTTAGTTTAATTAATTTGTAAGTGTAGGTACCGATGACCTAAGCAGTTTGATGCCTTTAGGGGAAAAAAAATAAAAGAAATGGAATACATTAGTATCTTCGAAGTCAAAGTCACCTCATAACTAGTAGATTTCTGGAGACCGTTTGCTACAGAGAATCTATCACACTTCCAATCGCGTATCACCAATTTACTTAAGGAAACGACTGCTTTACTCAATCTCTAGACATGAAGAGAAATTATCGTCTTGTAGAGCTCTCCCATCATCAGTTAGTTGACAGTAGCAGTTGTTTCACCACTGCCTAATTATCACTAACAGCCATCACCAGCAAAAACAGAGCGTTCTTACATCCTTAAGTCATGATATGACTCAACACTGACAACCTTCCGCACTATCAGAAAAAAATTATACCAATATTTAATAGAAAGAATGTTTCTAACATTCACTCACACATACACGCACATCTAGCTTCATGTTAATCGCCGGTTTTATTGAAACTCAATACACTTATAGAAGTGTAAATATTAGCTATTTTACAACAAGTAATTTTGCAATGATTCTAACTTTAAGAATTTGTAACTAGAGGATCAGTGGTCCATTCTTAACGCATGAGCTTTACTGTACTGTAACCTCAAAAGGATTGTAACTTTTACCATTTATGAATTATTCAGTAAAAATTCTTTGTGAGAGGCTTTAGTTGATTAAGGCATATAATTGATTTAAATAACCAGAATAGCGCAAGTACTCATGTTCTGTTAACAATAGGATGCTGCGCAGAATGGCCACATAGTGTAAGAGGTCATGCTACACATTGGGCTGCCATTCTCGTCATAGTTTCGAGTCCTTGCTCAGGTGTAGGTGCGTGTGTTGTCCTTAGTCTGAGTTGGCAGGTAGTTTGTAAGTCTATAAACCATAGCGGTTTGGTCCCATAGGAACGTCTATAGAGTAGATACATTAACTGTTTATGTTTATTTAACGAACCCTGAAATTAATTATAATTATTTACTTGCAACCAAATATTAGGAAACTATTTGATGTGAAGAAACCTAATTACAGTACTAGAAATCTGATGAACATCATGGTAAAATTGATATAAACTTCTGTGAGACATGCCCTATTTATACATTTTGTAAAATTGTTCAGCTCAGAGAATTCCTATGAACAGGGATCCTCCATCCTGATTTTGAACAATTACAGACCGACTATCCATTTGCGGTGCGACTCGCAGTGTGAAAATCCATTAATATTCGTAGTCCAATTGTCGTTCGAGTCTCCAGCACACGATGAGCAAATGAATTAAAAGTTCATATTATTTTGTACTTATTATTTTGGCGTGTGTCTGTTCTTTCGGACATAAGTAAATAACTAAAATAATATATATAATTGCTTTGTCTGACTTCATAGAATCGTCTTTTTCGTTCTTTTCAGTAGTGCCGTTTGTTTGAAAATACGATTGACCATTTATGAATCACAATAGTGCAGCTTCATCCTACAATTAAATGGAGTTGTTGGCAAAACAGTAAAAAATTCACAAATAACAATACAAGAATGTGAAATATGAGAGGTACAAAGCTGCTTTCAAATGTTATGTTGATATGTAGAATATTATTTTCTGACAAAGAAATGCTTTGTAAAATAATATATAAAAGGTATACACAAAAGAGATATTCATGTGTAGCTTTTAGAGCTGATAACTATAGTGGATTTTTGTTATTGAACTTATTGTTTGTTAAAATTGCTTGAAGTGCTTGAAGTTGGTGATTTTTAAGGCATTGTGAAAATATTTGTTTCTTGTAACTTATTAAATTTTGTAGTTTGCTGAAATTACCTTATTTCTTTGTATGTAGTACATTATTTTTCATATACCGCATTGGTTTTTCCTATTTGCTCAGTTATGGAACTGTGATGAAATGCCGGCCGCGGTGGCCGAGGGGACTGAGGCGCTCCAGTTACGGTCTGCACGGCAACTACGGGCGGGGGTTCGAATCCCCCCTCGGGCATGGATATTTGTGCCGTCCTTAGTATAAGGTAGTAGATAAGTAGTTTGTAAGTTTAGGGACTGATGACCCCGTAGTTAAGTCCCATAAGCTTAACAAACATTTGAACATTTTTTGTGATGTAACACTGAATATCTTAATAAGTAGCCATATGCATTTATATGCAGCAATTATGTAACGAAGTCTGTTCACCGTCATGCAAGGAACAGTCGTCCATCTTCCCTTCTGTCCGAGAATACCCATTTGCCGCAACTCGCTAAATCCCACATTCCCGAAGGTAGCCTGGGAGAGCCTCAGCCGTGTTCTGGTCCTAACAGCTATAACGCCACGACGCTACTAATTACCCCATCCCCTCCCAAAAAAAGAAAAACAGAGGTGGCGGACTCATTCCACAGTGTTACTAACGCTACAAGAATCACACCATTTACACACATCAGTAGCAAATTACAGTTTACTATGTGCAAGAGCTGAAAAACATTTTTGAAGATTGTAATCTTTACTAATCATAAGCCGCGGCGGAGTGGCCAAGCGCATTGAGACGCTATGCTCCGGTGAGTGAGGCCGTTCCCCGTAGGGGGTTCGAATCTTCTCTCGTGCATGGATGTTTATGTTGTCTTTAGTGTAAGTTAGTTTATAGCATAAGTTTAGGGACTGATGACCCCCGCAGTTAAGTCCCATAAGCTTAACAAACATTTGAACAAATCATACTTTATCTATAGTTTTTGATATGGTGTTCAAAAATGTTCAAATGTTTGTAAAACTATTGGACCAAAGTGCTATTGTCTAGAGGTCCCTAGACTTTCGTACTACTTAAACTAACCCAAGGGCAACAAAGTAACTCATGCGCCTTGGAAGATTGGAACCTCGGATGGCAAGCAACCGCGCGCTCCACAGCGAGACGCCTTAGAACGCTCGGCCACTCCACCGCGGCTGATATGGTGCCTGTTCTTTCGGGCACGGCCATAATTTTACGAATTCGTAGTATTGAAACATTTCGACAGTTTCAGGGCATTGAAATAAATTCAACGGCAAAGTAAAACTCTTGTTAAAGTTTATCTTATACCTTCCTTTCAAGACACTATCCATTCCATTTAATTGCTGTTCCAGATCTTTTGCTGTCTCTGACAGAATTACTATTTCGTCAGGAAACGGCAAGGTTTTATTCTCTCTCCCTCGACTTACATTCCCTCTCCAAATTTCTTCTTGCAATTCTTCACAGCTTGCTCAATGTACAGACTGAACAACATTGGGGAAAGCCTACAAACCTGTCTTACTCCCTTCCCAACCACTGCAACTCTTTCATGCCCTTCGCCTCTAATAATTGCTGTCTGGTTTTTGTAAAAGTTGAATGTAACTCTTCGCTCCCTATATTTTACCCCTGCTACCTTGAGAATTTGAAAGAGTGTATTCCAGACAACATCGTCAAAACCTCTCTCCAGATCCACATGATCTTTTAAGACAAGTCGTAATGTGAGTATTGCCTCGCGTGTTCCTACATTTCTCCTAAATTCAAATTAACATTCCCAAGGTCGAAATCCAACATTCGTCTGTAAATAATTCGAGTTAGTACTTTGCAACCATGACGTATTAAACAGATAGTTCTGTAATTTTCACACTTATCTACACTTGCTTTCTTAGGTGTTGGACTCACTATATTCTTCTTGAAGTCTCAGGGTATTTTCCCTGTCTCATACATCTAGCATCCTCCTCTACTTCGTTTTCTACTATTAGAATACTGCCTTTCAGTTTATTTCCTTTGTACAGGCCATCTATATATTCATTTAATCTTTCAACTTCCCCTTCTTTGCTTATTACTGGTTTTCTATCTGAGTTATTGATATTCATACCACTGCTTTTTTTGTCTCCAAAAATCTCTTTTATTTTCCTGCAGGCGGTATCTATCTTTCGCCTATTTATACATTCTTCTACGGTCTTGCATTTCCCCTCAAGCCACTTGACTGGAACCAGTCTGCACTTCCTGTCAGCCTCATTTCAGACGTCTGTACTCCATTTTACCTGCATCACTTTATGCATTTTTATATACTCTCCTTTCATCAATTAAGCTCAGTATCTCGTGTATTGTCCAAGGATTTCTATTAGGGGTTGTCCTTTTCTGTATGATCCACTGCGGCTTTCACTACATCTCTCAGAGCTACCCACTGTTCTTCTACTGTATTACTTTCCCCCATTTCAGAGAATCCTTGGCTAATACTCCATTTAAGACGTCCTTCAATTTTGCCAGATTCTACCTCCTTAATTTTCTACCTTTTTGCAGTCTCTTACGTTTTAATCTACAGTTCATAACCCATAAGTTACGGCCAGAGCCTAAAACTGACCCTGCATATGTCTTACAATTTAAAATCTGGTTTGTAAATCTTTGCCTTACCATTATAAAGTCAATCTGGAACCTTCCAGTGACTCTTGGACTCTTCCACTTGGTCACTGTATTTAATTTAAAACTTGCTGTTGGCTAGGTGAATGCATGAAGGGAGACAGATGAGGTTATGTTAAATAATTAAAGGCCGCGGTGGAGTAGCCAAGCGGTCTAAACCACCTCGCTGCGGAGTGCGCGGTTGCTCGCCGTGGAGGTTCGAGTCCTCCATGGGGCATGGGTGTGTGTGTTTGTCCGTAGGATAGTTTACCTCGGTTTAAGCAGTTTGTACGCTACGGACTGATGACCACGCAGTTTGGTCCGATAGATTTACAGACATTTCAATTTTTAAATAATTAATGCTGTTCCTGCGCTGTGGCTGCAGGTTCTCGATGTACCCTTGTCTGCTAAGTAAACTGAATGTCTTGGTACAGTGAATGTAGAAGATATACTTCTTGTTGTTATTTGTAAATAAACGCATATGAAAACTACTGTGCACGCGGCCTCATACAACACCACCTGGAGACAAGGCATTACAAAAGCCCGTGCTGCGTCATACTGGCCAGGCCGTGACCGTCAGCTGAATGGCTGGCCGCTGGGGCACGCCCACTGCCTCGCAGCGGCCAGTCAGTAACCTGGCGGCCGCGGTCTGGTCAGTACGACGTAGCACGGGCTGTTGTGAGGCCTTGTCTCTAGGTGGTGTTGCCTCATACCGCTCAGCGATGACGTGATGCAACACAACCGTGGCCAGAGAGGAAGACAGGCCTGGGCACTCAGCCAGGTGACGTGGCAAGAGTAGTGCTGTGCCTACGCGATACCGGATTTGACTGGTTAGCCGCAAAGAGGCAATGGGCCGTGCCATAACGGCTCACCAGTCAAATCCGCGATCGCGTCGGCGCAGCACTACTCTTGCCACATCACTGCCTGAGTGCCCAGACCAGTCTTTCTCGCTGGCCACGAACACAACACGCCGACATCAGGAGTTTGCATTGCCGACGCAAGCTCCCCGTAGACGTACCCAGTACCCGCATATTATAATTAGATCCACAAACATTTGAATATATCAGATTGTACTGTCCGTTTTGTTGCTCTTCATGGCCATCTTGGGCATACCTGCCAGCAAGTTATTGTCTTCTCGTCAGAGTAATATGTAAGATGCGAGGTGTGGAAGGGTCAAATGAATGCAGTGAAATTGCCTGTAGATGCTCCTTGCCACGTAACGAGAGGAGATACACCTGCTCCCTCTCCAGTTTGCCGATGGACGACACCTGTCTCGCTTACTTCCTGGATCACTCGGGACGGCAGCGGAGCCACATTTCATAGACGTACTTGCAAATGTAAAAGTTGTGCCAAAAAGATTTAGCGAAACATCCTCCAAATTTAAACATTTATTTTTCAATTTGTTGAGGTTTGTTAAATTACAAATCACATTTTATACTGTTATTAGATTAGGGTTTAACAAATTACTGCTAGATACTGCCGCGAGACAACATGTAAACCGAATACTGGCGTGCTGATGGTCGCCGGTTCAATCCCGTCCACCCACAAAAAATTATTTCTTTGTAATTAACAATTCCAGGATCTTCTACATTTTTCTTATGTTCACTTGTAATTTCTACTTGTTTCTTATGTTAATTACTCTTCTAATTTCTGGTACATTCTGTCTGTGTATAAATAGCAGATCACTCTGCTCGAGAGGCAGTTAGTGCTGCGTGTATGTTAAGTTCGTAATAAACCTGCTTTCAGTGTAAGTGCTGTGTTCAGTTGCCTTCGTATTCAAGCATGCTTCTATTTCAACGCGACAATACAATCAGCCAAATCCATTCGAAGCAACTCTCAAAAATTGTCAAGAAATTGACTTTGAAAGTTTTAAAGTATTCATGTAAGTACGAATAATTACAACAGTTTTAGCATTTGTCGGTGTAGCTCAGGTGGTAGGGTTCTTTTCTTACAACCGTAGAGTCGGTGATTCAAGTCCCACTGCGACAGACTTTTTTTTTTCGTTTTCGAATTCAGTTATATAAAACATGTTGTGATCTCTAATTCCATGTATTGTGTCAGTTTTTCTTTATGTGTATGTAGACGACCTTAAAACCTTGTCGTCACGTAAAACGATGGTTGAGTAGGTTAACTGTTTAGAAAGCCATTAGCAGCAATGGAGATGACTTTCCATAAACAGTGTCATAGCTCTCCACAAACAGAACAATCATTGACTACAGTCGTCAACTAATAGCGAAGCCAATACTATAAAAAATGTTACCTATGTTTTTTTTTGTTGAAACCATCATTAACAAACTTCTATAAAATATATAAAATTAAGAATAAACAAAAATACGTGCACTTTTCAGTAAAAATTTCCATTAGATATTAAAACTGTGTAAATATTCGAACACAATGAAAAAAAAATGTCACGGCAGGATTTGAACCACTGACGCAAAGGTTGCAAGGCCAGAATGCCAGTAGCTCTCTCTCTCTCCCCCTCTCTCTCTCTCTCTATGGGTAGTTCTGTTCAAGGTGGTCACTGATCCTTTCGTTCGTTGTTGTTCGTTCGTTGTTCAGCTCTCTGATCGAGCGCGCTGAGCCACAGCGCCCGGCGTCCTGAGCTACACCTACCGATATGTCAATTTATTTAATGACTGGTACTTACGCTTCCTTGAAAAACTTCAAGGTCGATTTTCTCCAGAATTTTTGAGAGTTGCGTCGCATTGCTTTGGCTGAGTGTTATTTAAGTTGCGAGCTTCACGTAACATAAATACCAACAAATTCTAAAATCCGACACCCATGTAGTCTCCTTGTAAGCGTCAGAAAAGCGTTGATTGATTACGCGCTTCTTCTGCAAAGAACTTCGTCCATATCAATTTAAAGTATTTTAATCTGAAATTCATGAGCATATAAGACGAACAAATCGCCTCGGTGGAGTAGCCGAGCGGTCTAAAGCGTTTCGCTGCGGAGCGCGCGGTTGCTCGCCGTGGAGGTTCGACTCCTCCCTGGGGCATGGGTGTGTGTGTGTGTTTGTCCTTAGGTTAGTTTAGCTTAGTTTAAGTAGTTTGTAAGCTACGGACTGATGACCACGCAGTTTGGTCCGATAGAATTACAAACAAACAAACGAACAAATCAGAAATTCGTCTTACTCTAATGACCTTACGGCAGTACAGAACGTTCTTTCTGTATCAAAGTGAGTTCCGCTATGCAAAGCTGAAAGGGTTGTACAGCCAGTACGCTGGAAGTGGTTGGTGTTTTTAGCAACTTTATGAGGGGAAGTTGGCGCTAAATGGACGAGTGGGCGGCGTGGTCAGCGGCGATCGATAAGAAGCGCAGGTAACTGGACGCACAATGGCACTCCACTTACTGCAACAAAGCCCGCCGTCCTCGCGCGCCATGAATGTGCCGCAATTAACAGCCCCACTAATTAGATTACGGAGCTAAGAAACGCCGTTTACAAATTAACGAAAACAGCGACCCTCCAAACGGAGTTGAGAAGAAATGCGTTCAAAGACAAATGCGTACCTCGGAGCTTAGAAATCGAAAAGACTGACGCCAAGCTAATTGTTAAAGTTAAATCAAATTCGATTTCGACATAGAGTCCTCTGACGTAATCTGAGGAGGTTAGCAGACTAGAAAGCGAAAGAAAATTAGTGTTTAGCCGAAAATTACGTCATTAGAGACTGAGCATTAACTCGATTTAGAGAGGGATGGGGAACGAAGTCAGCTGTGTTCCTATAACAGCATACAGCCAGGCATTTGCCTCAGGAGTTTTAGGTAAATGTTGGATAACCAACATTGCAATCAGTTGGATGGAGTTTGAACCATTGTCCTTTAGTCAGTCAGTTCAACGTTTTTTTACATTACGTCACCTAGTTCAATATACTGCTTGGTCATTGTTAAATTTATAACTCGCTATTTACATTCTTAGATTATTTAAAGCTTATTTATCCAAAACATAACAATTTTTTGCAGGGTAACCACATATATTTCTTTTAAAATAATGATTTAATTTTTATTTGATGTTAAATGTAACCTAAATCTTCCAAAGAATATTTACTGTTGTTTAAGGTCTGCGTAAAATTATTCATTTCAATAACAAGAAATATATATAATCTCTAACCTAATCTCTAACCTCTGTAACATTCAAGTACGTATTCCCAAAACCAACTCATTTAAATGTTTTTAGAGCTTATGGGACTAAGTATGGGGCCATCAGTCCCTAAACTTACAAATTACTTATAAACTAGTTTATACTAAAGACGGCACAAGCATCCACGCCCGAGGAGGGATTCGAACCGTCGAAGGGGGAACTAACTCATGTCGAGTCGATATAATCACTGTGACCGAGAAACAGTTTAAAAATACATAATGCAGAATTCGCTGAAACTTGTTTATGCTGAGACACTTCAGTAGGAAGTAACCGATTGTTAGATTTCATCGTTAGCATTCCCAGCAAGGAAGCAAGAGGTGGTGGCATCAACTTGGTACTAAGGAAAACGTGCGCCAGTGATTAGCATTAAATTATCAACTTCTGTGAAAACATTCTATGAATATTGTAACGTAACACTGTACCGGAACTGGTTGTTTCGGGGTAAAGCAATCGACTGGAAACTGAAGAGATGCGGGTTCGAAACCTGCTCTGATCTCGTAATTTTTCAGTCTGTGTTTTAAGCCATCCTTCAACTCTCAACGGTGTGAAAAGTCGCCAGAAACGATACATGGTTCGATTCCACGTTAAACTTTCCCCAGTTGGATAACTGGGATAGGTTTGCGGCATGCAAAGAAGTGACGTCCAAATGAAAGAAATGCGTGAGACCACTGAGTCACACGGAATTATTATTATACTGTAGAATGGTAATGGTGAGCTTGGCGGCCTCAGCATAGTGATAGTAGTAGTAGTAGTAGTAGTAGCAGAAGTAGTAGTACTAGTGTAATAAATTTTTGATGTTCTTGGATAATTTTACACAGTACGTTTAGGATCGTACAACCACATAAAAATGGAAAAGTTGCGTAGGTTGCAGTAAAATCTGTCTATTGTATATTATTTTTTAATCCACTCTGGGAAACATTAAGATATTTATTATACACATTTACTCTCCCTAGTACTTTCATTGTCAAGCTGATATCAGTAAATTTCCATTTGGTTTACAGGTAGTGTCGCAAAAATTTAAAATATCATTACAAGTATTCAAAATGACACTACGCAATACACCAATGGTCTTATGTCATCTTTACTTGCCGAAAATATTGCGATTAAGAAAATGAACCGATCTGACACTGATGTACCACTAAATAGTTTATATTTGATGCCCTTGTATATGTTTCTCATGGGTTTTCATTACGTGTGATGTTTCATCTACAGAATAAGTCCTGTATTTATGAGTGTCTTTCCTTTTAAATTTGAAATTTCCATTTCCGCACAGTTTCAGCCCATTATTGTGGTGTATATCTACAGAGTGTAACTAAATTCACGATACAGATTTCGAGGACCTGTAGTTGTCTGGATGGGTACAGGAACATGCTATCAGGAGTCTACAGATATCAAACTTTGGCATTAATGTGAATAAATTTCTGAGAACGTACGTCTGGAGCACAGCTTTGTATTGAAGTGATGCGTGGGCAGTGGGAAAAGCGGAACATAAACGAATCGAAACCTGTAACATCTAATGCTGCAGACTATTGTTGTACAATATATTGACTGATAAGATAACGAAAGAAGAGGTTTTCTGCAGAATAGGCGGAGAAAGAACACTTTGTTAAATACCGACAAAGAGAAGATGCAGGATTGGCGTGGATTAAGAGATCAGGAGATAACCCTGGAGGGAGATTTAGATGATTAAAAGTGTAGGGGGGGGGACAAAGATTGAAATACATAAAGCAAATATTTGAGGACGATGGGTGTAAATACTACTGTGAAATGAAGAGGTTAGTGGTAGAGAGGATTTCCTGGCGATCAGCGTAAAGCCCCAGTCATCAGACTAATGAGTAGAAACAATGGATAGACCAACACAGTTACGTACAGCATGAAGACTCATGTCTGGAAACGCACTGCTTTCCGGTCCGCGCAAAAAACGCTACCTATTGCTCTCTGACTCCTGTTAGTTTTTGCATTGTTCACTTATAAGAACATCTCGGTATAACGACTTCCTACATCAACGCACGTACTTCTGTAATTTATTCCGGTGTATAAATCACGACCCCAGTTCCTTCAGCATTCGCCGCAGCCATAGACCACATCAGTAGGTCTTCTTTCAAGTGAGAGGCGTGTCTTGACCCCAGAGGCAGTGGTGTAGGGTCTCATGTCAGGAGGACACCAAGGACAACAGTCCGCCTACTGCTACTTATCCACTTTGATCAAATCAATGTTCCAGGTGATGTCGGAGCACATCTGGAAAATAACGAGCTTCGTCGTCGTGCTGGAACCCCATGTCTTAGTGCACGTGCAAGTGACACATCTTCAACGACCCCAAGCAGTACTTCATCAAGTTATCGCAAGTCACGTAATGATGCCCACAAAAATGATATTTTTCATTTCGCGTAGGGCAGAGTCAATGAATGAATTTAAGTCTTGTGAATGACAGGTCATGAAAACAATTGAACGTTCTAAAGTATTTTTATTTTTCTAGTACAGTTGATTTTTACACATATAATGAAAAAGTGTGTAAACGAATGATTTGACAGTGGCTCCTATGTGCGTGGCAAGATTATTACATGTGTAATAGTAAATGTTTGCGACAGTCGTAGCGTTGTTTATACCTGTTACTTCAAAGGGATAGCTATATTGTCGTGAAAAAGACATTTCAATTGGCGGAGTACGCGCGACAATCTCCAAAATGTTGCAGAGAGTGTATTCGCATAATTTGGACTCTGTAAAAATAATTGCCTATTTTTTATTTAGATATTCGCATATGGTCCTTGAACGCAATTGTTGGCAATTTTTAAAGTATCCGAAAAATGGGTAACACCGCATTGATTCTAGAAAAAAATATATATTCGTAACGCAGAAAACCTTAACAGACAGAAGAAAAATCAAAATCGAAGGAGATAAATTCATTGAAAGTGTAAAATCGGAAATTCCAATCAGTGTTCAATTTAGAAATGCACAAGGGACGTACTTTACCTTACTAAGGAAAGGAAATAAAAAATAAAACAACAATCCAACCAGAAAACTGAACGACGCTCAGTTAACAATTCAGCCTTTCATATAAGCAATTGCTTCTACTTGCACCGTTATTAATTATTATAGAGGAAAAAGATGAAGAAATCAGGCCTCGAGTAAAGGGAATTCTTTTTACGACAGAGAATGTTCTTGAATTAGCTTCGCAGTACGACGAACAATTTAAAAACATGGTACAAAAATTTTTACCTTTTTAAATGCAAATACGATTTAGTTCTACTGTTGAACTCGTGGAGTGGCCATAATTCGCGAACATTTCAAACAATGGACAATTTTACAGAAAGCACAAATATATTAACAATTCCCACAGGAAGAATGAAATGAGTCAACCTCTTCATATTTTTGGCTTCAGAATTTGGAAAAATGACCTTACAAGGAGACCGCATGGGTATCGGATTTTAGAACTTATTTATATTTACGGTACGTGAAGTTCAGAACTTAAATAACAATCAGCCAAAGCCATTCGACGCAATTCTAAATGTTTTCGAGAAAATAGACTTTGTAGTTTTTAAAGTCCTGTAAGTAACAGTAATATAAACAGTTGCAGCATTTGGCGTTATAGCTCAGGGGGTTGCATCTAGCCAAAGCAATACTAATTCAAATGTTCAAATGTTTGTAAATCTTATGGGACTTAACTACGGGGTCATCAGTCCCTAAACTTACAAACTACTTATGAACTACTTACGAACTAGGACGGCACAAATATCCATGCCCGAGGGGGGATTCGAACCCCCGACCGCAGTGGCCGTGCAGACCGTGACTGAAGCGCCTCAGTCCCCTCGGCCACCGCGGCCGGCCAATACTAATTAAATTTCCCGTATATCCAGGCAAATGTAAAAATCAAATTATCCAGCAGATTCAAATATTTTCCACAATAATAAATAACAATAATTTCGTATATAAAAATGTTTTTTATAACACTGACGCACCATCACAAAGAAGTAGGCGAATTGTTTAGCACTTACGCAGATACGTAATGACAACTGTTGACTCTATCAATATGTGCTTGTTACTTTTTATTCAGCAATAATCATTTAGCTCTGTTCAACATCGCCGAGGTATTTCACCGTTGCATCTATTGAATCAAATTCCACAATATAGTAGCTTGTGTTAAGAGCGTTAACACGAGCTAGTCACCACATCAAAGCCGTCACCGTGTAAACAGAACCGAACATTGGTGCGCCAGCCAGTGAGCTGTTTAATACGAGAGTTACCATGTCGGAAGCACACGTATACTGATATTGACATCACAATCAGAAAACGATAGACAATGAAGTTTATATTTGACGAATCGTACCGAATGTAGGGCACGTTTGCGCGTTTTGGAAACGACATGACGTTCGACTGTTAATTCACAAATTACGAACTTGTCAATAAACTCAGCAAACCGTAACACAGAATTCATTTTGCTAAAAGCCTGTCATTTACCCGAGGAGACAATGAAAGACATATGCTTATTAAAGAAAATTCCGCATGGAAAAAAGAATAGAAAAAAGAAAAAAAGTAGCCTTTCACGAGGAAACAACGATCTTATGTGGGACATAGACTTTCAAGGTTCCCGAATCCTTTAAGCAGAATCCAGCCGAGGCTTGCAACTCTTCTTCAATCATGTAGTATTTGTCTCGTGTACTCGCGGGTCACATTAAATGATTCGATGTAGCTTCCACGCTCGTGGAATTGCCTCAGCTTTAATGTCTATCACTGCTTGGCCTATGATCGCTAGCTTTGTGTCAGTGTCTATCCCTCATTTAATGCAACTGTTGTTGATTGCAAGCAAACATTTTACAGGATGGCCAGTACCGGCTAATAAGCTGTCATTAGTCATTGCCCTAGATATCACTGAGCAGACAACAGTGCTGCTGACTTCAGTTCTCAGATAACCTTATTAGTGATTGCCATCTTATTTCACGATTAAAACTTTGTGTGATTTCCCTACATCACTCCAGGCGAATGCTGTGATTGTTCTTTTGAAACAATTCTTTCTCAATTATTACCCAAAAATCCGACTTTTAGCTCCGTCTCTAATGGCCACGCATTCGACGTTAAGCCCTAAGCTTCATTCATTCCTTTTGGAGAGCCGAGATGAAAAGTTCCAAGAATCAGCCTTATGTGCGGATTACAGAAATATTCTCCAGTCACATACGTATCACTCATTAGGGAAATAGGTATGATTAAACCAATAGCAGTGTTTATAGGTGCGTTCAAGCAAACATTTGTCCCGCAAACGGTACACGAATAGAACAGGAAAAAGTCCTGATAGCTGGCAACTTCGAAAGTAACATTTGTCATGTTCTCCGCAGAGTATTGACGGGATTTTATAAAATGTATGTTGTTGTTATGGTCTTCAGTCCGGAGACTGGTTTGATGCAGCTCTCCACCCTACTCTATCCTGAGCAAGTCTTTTCATCTCCTCATAAGAACGGCAACCCACATCCACTTGAATCTGCTTACTATACGTGTCTCTTGGTCTCCCTCTGCGATTTTTACCCCACACACTTCCCTTCAATGCTAAATTTACGATTCCCCGATGTCTAAGAATGTGTCCTACCAAGCGATCCCTTCTTTTAGTTAGGGTATGCCAAAAATTCTTTTCCTCACCAATTCTGTTCAGTACTTCTTCATTGGTTATCCGATCTACCCACCTAATCTTCAGCATTCTTCTGTAACACCACATTTCAAAAGCATCTATTCTCTTCCTGTCCACACTGCTTATCGTCCATGTTTCACTCCCGTACAGGGCAACACTCCACACAAATGCCTTCAGAAAAGACTTCCTTACACTTGAATTAATATTCGATGTTAGCAAATTTCTCTTTTTCAAAAATGCTTTTCTTCCCATTGCCATTCTGCATTTTATATCCTCTGTACTGCGACCATCACACGTTATTTTACTACCCAAGTAACAAAACTCATCTACCACCTTCATTGTTTCGTTCCCTAATCTAATTCCTTCAGCATCGCCTGATTTTCTAAGACAGCATTCCATTATTTTTGTTTTGCTCTTGTTAATGTTCATTTTATATGCTTTCTTCAACACACTGTCCATTCCATTCAACTGCTCTTCCAGGTCCTTTGCTGTCTCTGACAGAATTACAATGTCATCAGCAAAACGCAATGTTTTTATTTCTTCCCCCTGTACTTTAATCCCTATTCCAAATTTTTCCTTGCTTTCCTTCACCGCCTGCTCGATATACAAATTGAATAACATCGGAGAAAGGCCACAACCCTGTCTTACTCCCTTCCCAACTGATGCTTCCCTTTCATGCCCTTCGAGTCTTATAACTGGAGTCTGGCTTTTGTACAAGTTATAAATAACTCTCCTTTCCCTATATTTTACCCCTGCTGACTTCAGAATTTGAAAGAGTGTATTCCAGTCAACATTGTCAAATGCTTTCTCCAAATCTACAAAAGCTAAAAATGTATGTTTGCCTTTCCTTAATCTATCTTCTAAGATAAGACGTAAAGTGAGTATTGCCTCCCGGGTTCCTATGTTCCTCCTGAATCCAAACTGATCTTCCCCGAGGTCAGCTTCTACCAGCTTTTCCATTCTCCTGTAGATAATTCGTGTTAAAATTTTGCAACCATGACTTATCAAACTGATGGTTCTGTAATTTTCACACCTGTCTGCACCTGATTTCTTTGGAATGGGGATTATTACATTTTTCTTAAAGTCTGAGGGTATTTCGCCTGTCTCATAAATCCTACACACCAGTTCAAATAGTCTTGTCATGGCTGGCTCTCCCAGAGACTTTAGTAGCTCTGAGGATATGTCATCTACTCCTGGGGCCTTGTTCCGACCTAGGTCTTTCAAGGCTCTGTCAAATTCATCTCTCAGTATAGCATCTCCTATTTCATCTTGATCTACATCCTCTTCTCTTGCTACAACATCGTCTCTAAGTTCCTTTCCTTTGTAGAGCTGTTCTATGTATTCTTTCTACCTTTCAGCTTTCCCTTCTTTGCTGAGAACTGGTTTCCCATCCGAGTTCTTGATATTCGTAGAGTTGCTTTTCTTATCCCCAAATGTCTCTCTTATTTTCCTGTAGGCGATATCTACTTTTCCCCTTCTTATACATTCTTCTACAGATTTGCATTTCGCTTCTAGCCACTCCTGCTTAGCCATTTTGCACTTCCTGTCAATCTCGTTTTTTAGTCGTCTGTACTCCATTTTGCCTGTTTCATTTACTGCATTTTTAAATTTTCTCCTTTCATCAATTAAATTTAGTATTTCCTGTGATACCCTAGGATTTTATGTAGGTCTTGCCTTTCTACCTATTTTGTCCTCTGCTGCCTTCACTAGTTCATCTCTCAGTGCTACCCATTCCTCTTCTACCGTTTTATTTCCCCCTGTTTCTGTCAATTGTTGCCTAAATCTCCCTCTGAAATTCTCCAGAACTTCACGTTCCTTCAATTTATCTAAGTCCCACCTCCTTATTTTCCTACCTTTCTGCAGTTTTTTCAGTTTCAGCCTACAGTTCATGACTAACAAGTTATGGTCAGAGTCTATATCTGCCCCTGGGTACGTCTTGCAGTTTATAACCTGGTTCCGGAATCTATGTCTTACCACTATAAAATCTATCTGATACCTTCCGGTGTCTCCTGGTCTCTTCTATGTATACAACCTTCTTTTGTGATTCTTAAACCACGTGTTTGTTAGGATTAAATCATGTTCCGTGCAAAATTCTACCAGGCGACTTCCTCTTTCATTCCTCCTGCCCAGTCCATATTCACCTACTATTTTCCCTTCTCTCCCTTTTCCTACTACCGAATTCCAGTCTCCCATCACAATTAAGTTTTCCTCTCCCTTAACTGTCTGAATAATTTCCTCTAGCTCCTCATATATTTCTTCGATCTCCTCATCATCGGCAGAGCTAGTTGGCATATAAACCTGTACTACTGTTGTCGGTGTTGGCTTCGTATCTATCTTGACAATGATAATGCGATCACTGGTGTTGCTCATAGTAGTTTACCCTAATTCCTATTTTCGTATTCATTATCAGACCTACTCCTGTAATACCCCCCACTGATTTTGTATTTATAATCCTGTACTCACCTGACCAGAAATCCTGTTCATCCTGCCACCGAACTTCACTAATCCCCACTATATCTAACTTCAACCTATCCATTTCCGTTTTTAAATTTTCTAATTTTCCTACCCGATTAAGGGATCTAACATTCCACGCTCCGATCCGTAGAATGCCATTATTGTCTTTCCTGATGACAACATCCTCCTGAGTAGTCCCCGCCCGGAGATCCGAATGGGGGACTATTTTACCTCCGGAATATTTTACCCAAGAGGATGCCATCATCATATGTTCATACAGTAGAGCTGCATGTCCTCGGGAAAAGTAACGGCTGTAGTTTCCCCTTGCTTTCAGCCGTTCGCAGTAACCGTGTGGCAAAGCCACATTAGCTGATGTTACAAGGCCAGCTCAGTCAATCATCCAGACTGTTGCCCCTGTAACTACTGAAAAGGCTGCTGCCCCTCTTCAGGAACCACACGTTTGTCTGGCCTCTCCACAGGTACCCCTCCGCTGTGGTTGCACCTACGGTACGGCTATCTGCATCGTTGAGGCACGCAAGCCACCCCACCTCGGCAATGTCTGTGGTTCATGTATGTAAGATCAAAAGGGCCAAACTTCTGAGAACATCAGTCCCTAGATTTACAAACTACGTAAAATAACACACACAGCCATGGCCGAGAGAGGACTTGAACTTCCAACGGGAGCGGCCGCACAATCCGTGACATGGCGCCTCAGAATGCATGGCCATATCCGCGCGTCTATTTCTCGATGCCATAGTCCTAGTAACGATGATAAACAATACTTTGAGTTTTATCCGTAATGGTTGCAGTAGAACTCCGTGATTTTTTCCTTCATAGAATACACATAAGTGACTCATAAACTGTTGCCGCCAAGAATGACTCAGAAAGTATGATATGAGCTGTAAAGTTTGTGGGACAAAAGACAAAATTTACATGGACAAAGGGGACCAGAATATGACGTGGGCAATGCTCTACAGGCGACCGACGCCTCCAAAAAAAGGTATCGCTTTCTGTGAACTGCAACGACTGTGCAGAGTGCTTATTAGGTGCATTCATATGTGTTGGCCAACGACGTGCCAGGTGCGAAGGGACCACATGCTTCGGCACTCTCCTGCTTCCCACGAAGTCCGTCTATATCGAAATGTTTCCTCTTGGCACCAATTTTGTGGGAATAAAACACATTAAAATATTCAGGAGAAGCAAAGTCCGGTTCTCCTGAAAACTTTCACCATCACGCCTAACGTGCAGCATGGAGGAAACCAAATCGGAACACTTCCTGCAACTGCAGGCAGGAATATGACAAAGGTATGTTAACTAGCCGGTCTTGACCAATGTTGTATGGTTTCAAGAGTTTGTCAAACCACGAAGGAACTTACAATATGGGCAGCCCGTCCAGACAAATATTAGGGGAAAGTGTGAGTTAGAGAGAGAGTGCAGTGCAGTACAGCTCAGAGCAGCTCAGTACCAGTTACAGATACAACATGGTTAGAGGCCGGGTTGGTACTGGCAGCGTATGGCCCTGACAGTCATTGCCAGCAATCGTCGTGCAGCTCTACATGCAGCCCAGCAAGCTAGCAGGAGGCAGCACCAGAAGGCAGAAGCACACTACTGACCTGGGAACGTGATATGCAAGAACGAACGTGGTCATACCGTGTCTCCTGTGAGCAGGCAGTACGATGACAGCCATCTCCAGGTGTCGAACAGAGGACCTGGGTTCAAGTTCCGGGTCGTACACTTCCAACCACGGTGCTACTGGGACCCGCTGCCATTTCAACAATTATGGGAAGGACTCGCAACCACATGATGCCAGAGATGCTATACGAGGCTGGATGCTGCGTCTACATGGCAAGTGATGCAGAATACGCCCAACCAATACAACTATAGCCACAACATCTGCACCAGCATCCTCGGGTCCTGTGCTATTAATGGAACGTCACAGTGCGACGGCCGCACCACTCCCAGAGCTTATAGATGCCTGAAATTATATCATTCATCAAACAAAAGCCAGAATGATGGAAATACTTTTTTTCGGAGTCAGCCTGCTGTAGAGCATTTCCCTATGGTCGAAGGGTGTAGGGGATGGGGAGACTCTACTGTGGGCTGTACAGTCTGTGTATTTTCAGTGAGTCAGGGGCATTATGCGTCCAGAGATGTCCTATATATTTTTCCCGAATTTTTGGACGCCCCAGGCCATTATCCTGGCGCCGGTGCCAGCGCCAGCACCGCTGCTATCGTCTGGACTGGGGCAGTGAAAGGATGATACAGAACTCTGTGGGTTATCAGCTCAGTTATTTAGAAGTAGAAACTTTCCGAACGTATGGTGATTAGACCCCCTGGTGTAGGGAGCACAGTGCTGAGATGGTGGGCGATGTGAGGAATAATAGCTGTTGGAATGTCGAGTGATCAAAATAACTCCAAAGGCGTCGGTGTTCAGGTGTGTATCTCGGCTCACTGTCACTTTCGTGGAGGTTCGAGTCCTCCCTGGGGCATGGGTGTGTGTGTGTTTGTCCGTAGGGTAGTTTACCTAGGTTTAAGTAGTTTGTAAGCTACGGACTGATGACCACGCAGTTTGGTCCGATAGATTTACAAACATTTTTTTTGTCACTTTCCATGAGCACGCTAGATGCAGGGCAGCGCCCTGGCCACGTAAACACGGCACTTTCCTTGATCGGGTCCTTCAGATATGTCAGACATTTCTAGAAATTCATCTTCCGAGAGTGGTCTGGCATTGTTCGAATACTGCTTTCTCGAAAGGACTTGGAACTTTCAGTTTACTGAGGGTGTGACCTTTGAGTTGCACTCTATCACTCGAAGGAGGGTGTGGATTTTGAGTTGGGATCTTGCGTTTTTGCAGTGGGAGAGAGCGGACTCTTGTGAGAACATTTTCTTCTTTAATAGTTTTGCGTGTTTTGTTCCGCTGGACTTGTAGTTAGGTACAAATTTTGAACAAAGCTCTGAAATTTGAACATTTTTTCTGTGTGTTGGCAAACTGAGAATAAGACCAGCCTATCTTGAATTAGTCGCATCGTCGCACTATTATCGATCCTTGTAGTTCTGGTGTCAGCTGAGCATTCAGAAACCACATGTAGAAATACACATAGGCTGAAGTGACAAGACATTGCCACACTGGTAAGATTGTTGACGTTGAGGCCCACCGGGGTCAGAGCGGCTGATAGTAGTTGTGTATCGCTTCTGAAATACGATGCGCGAGTTTCGTTTTCCATGGAGGTGATTTACAGGTGTCACCGAACACCGTCACAAACCTCCTCAGGCACTGCGTCTTCACTGATCGCAATATTGTTACCGTATTGTTTGCACTTGTTAGTGCGGCTCAGGGTTCGTTGCGTTTTCTGACTGTAGAAAAGACGATTTATGTACGGATTAGGTACCGGAATACTGCTTTCTGCTACACACCCCTGCTTATCAGTAAATGTGGTTCCGTGTAGTCATTTACCATAAGAAAGAATACTAATACTTTTGTCCTGATAGTTCATTTGTGTAAATAGGGTGGTACATTGATAGTGACCGGGCAAAATATCACACGAAATAAGCATCAAACGAAAAAAATTAACAGAACAAAACTTTTTTAAGCTTGAAGGGGAAAAACAGATGGCGCTATGGTTGACCCGTTAGATGGCGCTGCCACAGGTCAAACGGATATCAACAGCATTTTATTAAATAGGTACCCCCATTTTTATTACTTATTCGTCTAGTACGTAAATAAATATTAATGTTTAATTTGTAACACTTTTTCGCTCTGAGATATATGGCGCTGTAATATTCACATATTGCTCACAATTTTAGACGAACATTAGGTAACAGGTAGTTTTTTTTTCTTTTTTCTTTTTTTCTTTTTTTAATTAAAACACAGAACGTAGGTACGTTTGTACTTTATTTCGGTCGTTCCAATGTACTTTTGTGAAATTATCATACGTTATAAGAACGCATTCTCTTACTGCGTGATTACCTGTGATTACCTCATGATTTCGATAAATTCTCAGAATGATGTCCTTCAACTTCAATGCATTTGGCAATACGCGTAACGAAATTCCTCTCAACAGCGGGTAGTTCGCCTTCAGTAATGTTCTCACATGCACTGACAATGCACTGACGCATGTTTTCAGGCGTCGTCGGTGAATCGCGATAACAAAATCCTTCAATTTTCCCCACAGAAATAAATCCGGGAATGTAAGATGAGGTAAACGAGCGAGCCATGGTACGGTGCTTCTACGCCCAATCCACCTGTCATTAAATATTCCATTTACGACCGCTTCAACGGCACGCGAGCCATGTGCCGGACATCCATCATGTCGAAAGTACATCGCCATTCTGTCATTCAGTGAAACATCTTGTAGTAAAATCGGTAGAACATTACGTAAGAAATCAGCATACAGTGCACCATTCAGATTGCCATTGATAAAATAGGGCCCAATTATCCTTCCTCCCATAATGTCGCACTATACATTAGCCCGCCAATATCGCTGATGTTCCACTTGTGGCAGCCATCGTGGATTTTTCGTTGCCCAATAGTTTGTGAATGAAGAATGTTTCAAATGTTTGTATAGTCTATGGGACTTAACTACGGGGTCATCAGTCCCTAAACTTACAAACTACTTACGAACTAACTAAGATTAAGGACGGCACAAATATCCATGCCCGAGGGGGTTTCGAAACCCCGACCGTAGTGGCCGTGCAGACCGTGACTGGAGCTCCTCAGTCCCCTCGGCCACCGCGGCCGGCATGTGAATGAAGATTCTTCACTACACAGATCGCGGGAAAAATCTGTTATCGTCCCGTAATTTATTTTGTGCCCAGTGGCAAAACTGTACACGACATTCAAAGTCTTCGCCATGCAAATCGTGGTGCATGGAAATGTGGTACGGGTGAAATTTATGTTGATGTAGAATTGTCAACATCGACGTTTTTGAGATTCCCGAGTCTCCCTCAGATTGTCTTGACTGTTATGGGGATTAGCCGCAACTGCAGCTAAAACACTTACTTTAGCATCATCATTTGTTGTGGTGGTTCATATTTCACTTATGGCTGAACTTTTCCTGTCTCTTTAAATAACATAACTATCCGACGAAAGGTCCGGACACTTGGATGATGTCTTCCAGGATAACGACCAACATACATAGCACAGGCCCGTTGGGCATTTTGATCACCATAGCCATACATAAATACCATATTGACCTTTTCTGTAATTGGTACACTCCTACATGTGACACGACGTACATAGCACACTATCCGCACTGAGCAATACAAGACTTTTTCACGTTTGTTATTGCTTACTGTTTTACTTACCAAACTTTATGAATGTATCGTTGTTTCAACAACTGTACTTGCCTCGCCTTCCACTAACCCTAAACCATGCACTATACACTAACTTGAAGTTTATAAAAGCCCCCTCGTTGAGAACATTCATACATGAGTGAATAATTAGTAAAACGGTGCCAAAGTTACTGTGTGCACTGTATGCTACCCTCCTGTTTTAATGGATAAGTCTGCAAAATTTCAACCAAATCTAAAAAACTGTAGATTTCGTAGAGCTTAGTAATAAAAGTACATTCCGCCATCCACCATACGAAATGTTATGTAGACAGTGACTTTACTCTTGTTTTAAAGGTCAAGTATGAAATATCACATCATAGTCGGAATAAGTTGAAGATTTGTCAATCGCTATTCTGTTTTCCTTTACACATATTACTATTAAGATGCATCACAGGAGTAGTAGTGTTCGCCTTTTTCTTCCTACTGTTGCGATGCCCATGTGTACCGCGGGTTACATTTCGAGGGAATAGTTGACTTCAGATTTTTAATTTTGATGTTTCGGCTGTTCCTCTGGGTTTCCCAGAGTTTTTCTAAACTACAAGAACAACAGAAAAAACAAAAACTAAAAAAAAAAACACGTAGCATAAGAGTTTTAGCGAGACTAAAGCACAGTTATTTTTGTATATAAAAGTTGATGCATATATTAAAGTTCCATCATGTATGGAAACAGGCTTAAATAACGTTGTTGTTATTCAACTCAAACAAAAGGAACAAAACCTAACGTGGCTGTCGGAGAGAGTGAATTGTGGCGTGCCGCAGTACGCGCGCATGACAATAGCCGTAGCGCCTCCACAGCGGAAGTGTGAGACAGCAATGTGATGGCTGTATCACACCATTGTTTTAGTTTTAGTTTTGTAACTTTCATAATTATTTATTGACCGAATAGCGGGACATTCGACAAGCAAATCCCTTAATGTCGGAGCATCCCTGGGGGTGGGATTGCAAATTCTTACTCAGGGGTCGCGGTCGCAAGAGAATGCACCTGCAGCAAGCCCTTTGTTTTCTAACGATCGTCTGGCAAAAGATGGTTACGTATATACAGGTTTCGTGAAAGAATTACCGCAGATGAACTCATGTAAAGGGGTGCTATTCATTTTTAGTAATGAAAGTAAATTTAATTGTACCTGATTAAAACCTTAAAGTCTTGCAGCGGTTAGAAGTGACATGTCTACCGACAATGGCGGAACGTAACAAGGGCGACCAACGTCACTACCAAGTAAACCAAAGGAAGAAACACTGAGATTTTTCTGAGTTTTGGATGTTCAAAATGTTCAAATGTTTGTAAATCTTATGGGACTTAACTACGGGGTCATCAGTCCCTAAACTTACAAACTACTTATGAACTAACTAATACTAAGGACGGCACAAATATCCATGCCCGAGAGGGGATTCGAACCCCCGACCGTAGTGGCCGTGCAGACCGTGACTGAAGTGCCTCAGTCCCCTCGGCCACCGCGGCCGGCAATTTTGGATGTAATATAATACATGAAAAACTACTTAGAGTTTAGTAAAACGATTTTAATGAATTTTTTGTGGAAGTATCTTTTGATAAAAGACGAAAATCGGCAGACGCATATTGAAGGAAGAGTAAAATTATGGGACCAACTATCCCCCCCCCCGCCAAAAAAATAAAAAAAAAAAATAATAAAAATGCTGTAAAAATTAATTTTGGTTTAATCAAAGTAGAATCCATTAACACTTCGAAAGAAAGGCTAATTACGAAACACGTATTTAAGGAAGAATAATTAAAGATAGGTTCTTTCTAGTGGACGATAATTGTTTTGATCAGTGTATGTTTCACCGCTGCTAAAAATGTGTCCTTTAGTTTCTTATGTACTGTAACATATACAAAATTCAGAACAATCGGAGAGTGACGCTTCCCTAGGTTTACTTGTAAGACCTGTACAGACCGTCTTCACGTCTTTGAACTGTTTGAGGGCAGAGGAGAAAGAATACAAAAACTTCCGGGTGGGAAAGCACGTGTGGGGGCAGCTATGCAGCTCTGAAAATTTAATTTTTGTTTCGATCATCAGCTGTGGTAAAAGTATCATATGGAACTACAGCTGATGGAAGCCATTCAAAACATATTTACATGATTGACAGGTAATACAACATCATGTAGGAAACAAGTTACCATCAGCCGTACGTTTTATGGAAATATTTATTTATTGGCTACCAGTTTCGGCATTACATTATGCCTTCTTCGGGCCCCTATACCGGAGTATAACTCCATTTGAATCGGGATCCAAACTGGTTTCAAGGATTTCTTGCTGATAGCAGGAAGTCCACGAAATCAGCCAGGAAATAAATGTTTCTATAAAACAAATGGCTGATGGTAACCTATTTCCTACATAATCTTGACGAGCCGCAGTCCCAGCTCCACCATCGATGATAAATTCAATAAGGATATCAAAAAGGAACAACTTCCTGATGTTCTGCAAACTTTTTTATTGGTCACAAGTTCATCGCAAAAACTTATTTATGAGACTTATTAACATTTATATAAAAATATAATAAATATGTGTAAAGAATCAAAACGAATAGGATTATTTTTGTTGAAAAAGGAAGGTTGAAAATAAAACTTATTTCAGTAGAGGTGTAGAGGGGAACTGGATCTGATCGTTTAATACTAAACTAGCATCCTGAGCCAAATGTTTATTGATTTCCAACATTTCCAGTAGTTTCATCTTTCTGCTTTTCTTCAGGGGATGTAGAATCTCACAGTTTACATCATAATCATGGCCTTCTCTGAGCAGACGTTCAGCAAAGGTTGAATCTGTCTTTTTTAACCTCCAGCTTCTCTCATGTTCTGATAATCTAATAGCTACAGCCCTGCCAGACTGACCAACATACAGTTTCCCACAATGTTTGCATGTGATCTTGTATACACCACTCTGTGATAGGGGTTGAATTTTGTCCTTACTATTGAATAAATATTTAGAAATGTTATTAGTATTGTAAAATGCAGGCCTGTAATTTCGAGATTTTAACTTTCTACCAATTTGATCTGAAATTTTGCCTAAATATGGGATGACACACCAGTTTTTCTTACTATTAACTTGTTCTTGTTGGCCAGCATATAAAAGTGTTCTGGTTTTTCTGATTTTCTTCTTATTCATTATTCTGTCAATAAGGGCAGGGCTATAACCATTACTGGATGCTATATGTTTGATTGTTTGTAATTCTGATTGAAATGCAGAATCAGATAATGGAACAGATATGAGGCGATGGACCATTGAATGGAAAGCTGCATGTTTATGGCTGTGTGGATGCTGGGAACTAGCAGGGATAACTGTATCTGTTACTATGGGTTTTCTGAAAATACTAAATAAGTGTTTCTTTGTGCTAATGTCAATAGTAAGGTCTAAAAAGTTTATAGAAGATCCTCCTAGTTCCATAGTGAACTTAATTTTATTGTGTTGTGAATTTAAGTGTTGTAAAAAGGAATCTAATTGTCTGGTGGTACCAGTCCATAGACACAGCACATCATCCACATACCTGAACCAATATCCAACTTTACACCTCAGTGGTTCCTTCTGTAAGAAAATCTGCTCAAAATGATCCATGAAGATCTCAGATAGAATGGGACTAAGTGGAGAACCCATAGCTAGGCCATCAGACTGATTGTAGTATTTATTTTCAAATTGGAAGTAATTTTGCTTCACACATGTCTCTGTAGCAATGATTATGTCATGTGTTTCAACAGGGTTTACTTTACATTTGTGCAAAAGATCAGTAAGGATGCCAATACTTTCATTAGTGGGAATATATGTAAACAGACTGGTGACATCAAACGATACAAGTTTTGAATTAGGTGGGACCTGTATGTCTTTAATTTTGTTAACAAGAGCTATGGAATTTTTTATTCCAAATTTTGGTTTAAAACTAGTTTTCTTTTTAATTATGTAATCTAGCTCTCTTGCTAATAAGTAACAAGGAGCAGAAAATGATGACACTACTGCCCTTACAGGAAACAGATCTTTATGTAATTTGGGTCAACCATATAATCTAGGAGCCAAGGGGTTCATATTCACTAGCACTCGGATGTTATTTTCAGGTATAATGCTGTTACATGATTTTATAATGGCTTTGACTTGTTCATTGAAACTAGCAGTAGGATCTTTAGGTAGTTGCTTAAAATCTGGATTATTAAGGAACTGGTTCACTTTGTTGACATAATCACTTTTGTTCATAAGTACCAAACTGTTTGATTTGTCAGCTTTAGAAACAATGACATCATCTGAAATTATTTTGTTTATAAACTTCTGCAACGTATTAAGTTCGTTGCGTGATAATACATCAAAATTAGAATGAGCATTTTTAATTTCATGAGCTACTAAATGTTTACAAGAGATGTCTTGTCCTAGAGCGAGCTCAAGGTCAACTTTCAGTATGTCCAACTGTTTACTGGTGATGGTGCAAGGTGGAGCATATTTAATACCTTTATTTAACACTTTTAGTTCGTCTGTAGTAATAACTGTACTGCATCCACACAGCCATAAACATGCAGCTTTCCATTCAATGGTCCATCGCCTCATATCTGTTCCATTATCTGATTCTGCATTTCAATCAGAATTACAAACAATCAAACATATAGCATCCAGTAATGGTTATAGCCCTGCCCTTATTGACAGAATAATGAATAAGAAGAAAATCAGAAAAACCAGAACACTTTTATATGCTGGCCAACAAGAACAAGTTAATAGTAAGAAAAACTGGTGTGTCATCCCATATTTAGGCAAAATTTCAGATCAAATTGGTAGAAAGTTAAAATCTCGAAATTACAGGCCTGCATTTTACAATACTAATAACATTTCTAAATATTTATTCAATAGTAAGGACAAAATTCAACCCCTATCACAGAGTGGTGTATACAAGATCACATGCAAACATTGTGGGAAACTGTATGTTGGTCAGTCTGGCAGGGCTGTAGCTATTAGATTATCAGAATATAAGAGAAGCTGGAGGTTAAAAAAGACAGATTCAACCTTTGCTGAACGTCTGCTCAGAGAAGGCCATGATTATGATGTAAACTGTGAGATTCTACATCCCCTGAAGAAAAGCAGAAAGATGACACTACTGGAAATGTTGGAAATCAATAAACATTTGGCTCAGGATGCTAGTTTAGTATTAAACGATCAGATCCAGTTCCCCTCTACACCTCTACTGAAATAAGTTTTATTTTCAACCTTCCTTTTTCAACAAAAATAATCCTATTCGTTTTGATTCTTTACACATATTTATTATATTTTTATATAAATGTTAATAAGTCTCATAAATAAGCTTTTGCGATGAACTTTCCTGTGAAATATCGATTGTCTGTGATAACATCTTTGTAAATCTTAACATCTTTGAAAACATGTGTACTACATTCAGTTGTCACCTGATGATGGCCTAAGAAGCCGAAAGCCGGTTTGTGACCAATAAAAAAAAAAGTTTGCAGAACATCAGGAAGTTGTTCCTTTTTGATATTATTATCATGTTCTGTCAAGTACCGACGGAAAAATCAATTGATTCAATAAGGTAATACAACAGCTCCCATAATGAAAATTTGTTGGGTGCAGGGGGCAAAATAGGGTAATATTACGGGCAATGTTTCAGAAGGCGAATGGTGATTTGTAAGTAGCCACAAAGAATTTTCTGTTCCCACCATGTTAAAAGTCTGTCGAATTCGTATTACACTGTCGTCTTTTAAATCATTTTCTAGGATCGGAAAACCTCACTATATTACATTGTTCGCTATGGGGCAACGGGGAGTGGGCGGCACCTTGCTACGGACTATGTACCCTCTTGATGTAAAACAAAATGGCTGCAACACCACTGCCGCGATTACTGCATGTTATTCTTCAAAAAAATGGATAATTCTAGATTCATACAAGAAATTGAGGAAGTGATTTAATACCAATTTGAAGTAATTACATGACGAGGTATCTTGCATTATTGTATACGAAATGCTATTAACTGGCCACGTTGCATTTCGTATTTCACGATAATTGGTACGCCTGTTACTTCTTTCTCTCTGTAATTGTAATGACCGCAGCGCGCACAGACATAGAAAAGTCTACGAAGGTATCACATTGTTGAAACAAATGGTAAAGTCTTTAGAGTTTGCAATCGTTAGAGTTCAAATAGCTGCCTTTTAGCATTTTAAAGTTCAAGCAGTAATATCACATAGAAAGAGGATATTTGTCCATTTTGTCATAAGCCCATCCGGACTATCTGTAGGGTCCAAAGAAGAGGAGATGTAAGGCTGAAAGAGGAAGTGTGGTAATTCTAAACACCACTTACACACACACTTATAGAGATTATATGCAAGACTTCGCGTTACCAAAAATGCATTTCCGCAGAGGTGCCCATCCCCCGCCTTGATCAGTGACTCAGCCCCCCCCCCCCAACAGCGACCAAACCCCCCCCCCCCTACACACCAGAGATATTAGGTCCTGAATTCGGAAGATAAATTTATTTTGTATGTAAACATTGGTTTATTGTTTTTCGTTTCTTGTTTTCTAATTTGTTTTATAAGGCCCCCACCCCAGGCTAGCCAAAAGTTCTAATTCTTCACCCTTCCCCCAGAAATTCCAATGGCGCAGTTTGCTTAATGACTTCCCCCCCCCCCTCCTCCCTGTGGGCCCCTCTACATGTCAGTAACGATGCTTCGCACCAAATTACAGATCGATAGTATTGGCAGGATAACGAGGAAGCACGAAGTACTGGAAATCTAGGATAGTTGAGCTCACGTGACACTGTAATTGACTGGCTGTACACTGACGCTGTGGCATGACAGAAATTCCCTCTAAATCGTCGTAACTTGTCTTCAGTCCCTAAACTTACAAACTACTTATCAACTAGGTTATCCTAAGGACGGCACAAATATCCATGCCCGAGGGGGGATTCGAACCCCCGACCGTAGTGGCCGTGCAGACAGTGACTGAAGCGCCTCAGTCCCCTCGGCCACCTGACTTGTCGTCAGGGTCACATTTCGTTTCTGTCATGTTACTAGTTGTGGTTGTCGAGAAGTGAATCATTGCGATTTTGATAGTGCTTCGTAAAAGAGTTGAAACTATCTAATAAAATTACTGCAGTGTGAGTGGGCGTGCGCTCTAAGGCGCTTTGCAGGTCTATATCCCGTCGGAAGTTAGAGTCCCTCTCGGGCATGTGTGTGTGTGTGTGTGTGTGTGTGTGTGTGTGTGTGTGCGTGTGTGTGTGTATTTTGTCCTTAGTATTAGTTATTTTAAGTAGTTTGTAAGATTAGTGACTGATGACCACTGTAATTTGGTCTCACAGCTTTTCAAAAATTTTAACATTTTATCTTAAAAGCGTAATTACCTTCTGAGTTTTACGTGCAATAGGAAACATTCGTTTCGGTAAACCTATTTTTGTGTAGGAATTAAGGTAAAAATGCGATAATACGTTCCATTCGAAATAAAACAATAGTTAAAATGGTAATACTACATAAAGATCTGTCCATGCCTTATTTACAAGAAAGTTGCTTAAAGACGTACATTTTTAATTTTTGCCTAAACTCCAAATTGAATGGCACACCCAGAGGATGGCTAGTTGAATGAAACAGCTCTCTCCGTGTTGGTTTATGGGCAGTTACATTGAATTTGAGTAAGATAAAGACGACAAATGTAAAATTAAATTTTTAAGTAAATAATGAAGGTCATGTACTAACACAAGACTTCGAAGGTAGAATAGCTTGAAATATAGACATCAAAGTTAGGACAACTTGCAACATCGATACAGAGAATTTGAAACATCGTTTAGGCGGCCAAAGAGAAGACTGGGAGACAGTAATTGCGTTGCCGTGAGTGTGGCTCACAATGCAGCTGAATTTTGCATCGTCGGTGGCATCACCCTTTGTCGTACCTTCTACTGTAGTTGAACATGGAACAGCTAGTTTCCAACTACAGAAACTTAAGGGATGTATAATATGTAGTTGACTGGTGTCACAGAAGCTATGACAAGTTTCGTGCTCTTACGAAACCGAAGTTCAACGCAAATTACAATTTGACGTTTATTATACATCACAGTAATATCATGCTTCAAATGAATGTCCTCGTATAAATTTTTTCAATTTTGATTCGCTTCCACCAATGCGATTTGCGCCGGACTTCGAGGGCTGTGAAACTTTAAAACATCTCCATTTTATGGGGGGAAGCGTAAAAATTTAATAATCTCGCCTGCTTTTGCGGGCGTACTCGCACAAGTTACGGAAGCGAGCGAAAATGTAGATGTAGAATTTAAGACCGCTAGCGTCTTTCGCTCTGATCGCGGAAATGAGTACATATAAATTGCGTTCATTTTAACTGAAGACATTCAAATATCACTGGAACTATATGTTAAATGCAAAAATGTACAATACTAATTTATTTGAGCCGGGGGGAATTTTAAAATATTCAATGATAACTCCCGGCTTTTACTGTAGTTTACGATTGTACTGCAGAAACTAATTTTTTCGTTTCGGCGCAGATGACGCTGTAGTCAGAGGAACCGAAATGAATCCACAACTGTAATACACAACATGCCCCTCAATGACCATTTCATATTCAATGGCACGGGAAAAACTACCTCAGTGCTTCGACGGTACGACAGCCCACTCCACTCATAACGTTGTAAACATACGACATGTAGACTACTTGATGCGTCTCTACATTCAGTACTCGAGGCGTTCGTTCCCCTGCTCTTCCACTTCAAGAAAATCTTGAAACGTAGCACCTTCAACTGCAGAACACGCAATGATGGGCTTTGCAAATGACTGTACACTGGATATAAGCATAACTATGGAAATGTCAGCACAATCGTAATCTGTCGATCTAGTCTTCACGGCTTTTAGGATTTTACTGGTACATCTAACTTTAAATATCCCCACGGAAAGAAAAATAGTGCTGTCAAATCGGGTGACTTAACAGGCCAGTTAACAGGGTCACCTCTTACGATCCACCGACCAATGTAAACATGGTCTAATACTTACCGTGTTTTACTTGTGCAATGCTCTGGGCACCCGACCTGATTAAACCTCATACGTTGCCGAATGTCCATATCGATAGTTTCTGTTAAAAATAAGTTCCATATTTGCGTCCATCGAACGTGCAATCAATAAAATATGGGCCAGTGAGTTTGTTCCGCATGATGTCACAAAAAAAAAAAAAAAAAAAAGTTGTTTGTAAATCAATTGGACCAAACTGCGTGGTCATCAGTCGGTAGCTTACAAACTACTTAAACCTAGGTAAACTAACCTAAGGACAAACACACACACCCCTGCCCCAGGGAGGACTCGAACCTCCACAGCGAGCAACCGCGCGCTCCGCAGCGAAACGCTTTAGACCCTCGGCTACTCCAATGCGGCATGATGTCACACCACAAGATACTGACCAAGGACGTTGACGGTCGACTTGCCGTAACCAGTTGGAATTGTCTACACTCCAGTAATTAAAGTTATTCCGGGTAACGCTACAATGATTCGTGGAGGTAGATTCATAGGAAAACAGTACTTGGCAGAGAACGTGAGGGTCGTACGCATTTCTTGAGGTATCCACTCAAAACCGACCAAGGGCGATGACGGTCGACTTACCGTAAAGAACTCTCTCTGATAGCAACAGATGGTAAGTTTCGAGGGGGACGCAAATTGTTCACAAGTCACTGTGCAAATTGATGGTGACACCATTGAGTGGTAATTATTATGTTCGGTTATTTGGAGATCATTTCCAGATATTCATTGACTTCGAATTCCCAAACAACGCTGGAATTTTTTAAGATGATAATGTGCCATTTTCACGTAGCCACAGCTGTTCACGACTATTTCGAAGAACAATCTGAGCACTTAAGGCAAAGAATTTTGCCACCCATATCGTACAATATCAATCAAATCTTGCGTTTATGGGGCATAATCGATGTATCATATCGTGCAAATTTCAGCATAGAAAACTGAATCGGAATTATGGTAGGCTATAGAGGAAGCATGCTTCAATATTTCTGCAGGAGACTTTCGACTACTTGTTGATCATTTGCACCGTCGGCTTGCTGCATCCACCGGGCTAAACGACATCCGATACATGATATTTTTCACCTCATTGTAGTTCTTTATAATGTAACAATTATTGCTAGTTTGGGGATTAGTAAATGGTCGCGGTGGTGTGGCCGAGCGTTCTAAGCTGTCTTGCTGCGGACCACGCGGTTGCTCGCTGTCAGAGGTTCGAGTCCTCCCTCGGGCATAGGTGTGTTTGTTGTCCTTAGTTATGTTTAACTTCGTTTAAGTAGTTTGCAAGCCAAAGGACTAATAACCAAAGAAGTTAAGTTTAGAGGATTACAAACATTTGAACATACTAATTCTTAAGTGTTTATTTAACCAGTATTAGCTAACGGAAGTAAATAATAGAATGAATAAAATAGAAACAAATGCTGTTGTTATTTTAAATATTTTTATTTACTTAATCTGCTATACGTTGCAAATGAAAACGGCTGTAAGATCAGTGTTCTAAGGTTCATTACACTAAGAGGCAGTGAAAATTAAAATTAGTGCGTACCTTAGTTTAATCCTCTGGTGTACCTTTTCAATATCTAGATCTACTTGGATACTCTGCAAATCACATTGGCGTGCATGGCAGAAGGTTCATCAAACCACTTTTATGATATTTCTCTATAGTTCCACTCTCTGATACCTCGCGGGAAAGAGGAACACCTAAAGCTTTCTGTTTTCGATCAGATTTCTCTTATTTTATTATGATCGTCATGTCTCCGTATGTATGTGGGTGCTAACAATATATGTTCGCATACTGAAGAGAAAGTTGCTAAAAGAAATTTCGCAAATCGATCTCGACGCAACAAATAACGCCTTTCTTTATTGATTTCCACCCCAACTAGTGCATCATTACCGTGACACTCTCGCCCATATACCGCGATAATATAATACGAGCTGCCCTTCTCTGGATTTTTTCTCTAAATCGTCCGTCCGTTCCACGTAGTTTGGGTCCCACAATACGCAGAAATACTGCAAAATGGGACGTACAACTGTAGTGTACGCAGTTTCTTTAGTAGAACTGTTGCAGCTTCTAAGCATCCTGCCAATGAAACGTAGTCTTTGGTTCGCCTTCCAAACAATATTTTCTATGTATTCTTTCGAATTTAAGTTGTTCGTAATTGGTACTCTTAGGTATTTAGTTGAATTTACGGCCTCTAGATTTGACTGAAGTTCAACGAGTTTCTTTTAGTGGTCATATGGATGACCTCACACATATCATTATTAAGGGTCAATTGCCAATTTTTGCACCATGCAGATATCTTATCTAAATCATTTTGCAATTGCTTTCGATCTTCTGGTGACTTTACTAACTGATAAATGACAGGATCATCCGCGAACAGTCTAAGGGAGCAACACAGATTGTCTCCTAAATCGTTTATAAAAATAAGGACGATTAGGGGCCCTATAACACTTCCCTGGGTAACGGCAGATATCACTTCCGTTCTACTCGATGACTTACCTTTAATTACAACGTACTGTGTCCTTTCTGACAAGAAATCACGAATACAATCGCACAGCTGCGGTTATATTCCACAAGCGCATAATTTGATTAGAAGACGCTTGTGAGGTGTCAAAAGCCCTTCGGAAATCCAGAAATACGGAATCTATTTGACATCCCTTACCAATAGCAGTCATCTCATCATGTGAGTAAAGAGGTAGTTGTGTTTCACAAGAACTATACTTTCTAAATCCGTGTTGACTATGGGACAATAGGTCGTTCTCTTCGAGGTAGTTCATAATATCTGAGGAAAGTATATGTTCTAACATCCTGCTGCAAACCGACGTCAATAATATAGGCCTGTAATTTTGCGGGTCACTTCTACTGCCTTTCTTGAATATGGAGTGACTTGTACATCTTTCCAAATTTTGGGTACGCCACTTTCGCTAAGCTAGCGGTTGTATAAGTATGGGGCTATTGCACTAGCATACTCTGAAAGGAGTTTTTGGTTTTAGAATAATATTCCTTCTATTGTTGTTCGATGAGTTTTTACTTGGTTTTTTTATTACAGGTATGGCTAGGCCTCTGATCGAACGCGCTGTACCTTTGCGCCAGCAACTTAGTATGCAGTCGCTTTATCCATTTAGTCATCATGGCACGGATCCACGGAATAGCGTAAGTCTCCCTTCACAACACGAACTTTAATTCTGTCACAATTTTACTATGCGTAATTCGTGTCTTCTACCGAGGACCTCAAATAGCACCATGGAACGTAGTGGCAACAATCCTGTAATTTTCTGTACGGATACGTAAAGTAGTTATTCCATGCATTCGCGTTATCCATAACGCCTTAGCCTGCACGGTAGCTAAGCGTGTTCGGTCGGAGATATCGTTGTCCTCTGTAAAAATTAAATGAACCGAGTGTAAATATTATTTATTAACGGCGAACAAATACGATACCACACCCGCAAGGAACCGATTTACCCGAAGAACTGGAAGACAACGATAAACAAATAGCCAGAAAACAGGAGACTAGTGTTTTTATTCACTCCCTCTCGGTGCAATCATTATCTGTGATACGTTATGACTACATCTATCTCGGAAATATACATTTTTAGTTTGTTATTCTGTGTGGATGTTGTTAGTGGTACTATGCGTTACAGTTTCCACTCTCGACTATCACGGAATGAATGAGCTGTCATTCTGTAATATAAGGTCACCGTACATTCTTTTACTCAATATCATTAGTGAGAACACTGGTAAAAAATGTTGCTGCGAAAATATCTGTTTACTTGCACCACGTTCGTCATGTATTAGCTGTTTCTGTATTAATTAAATCGTTGATTGCTAGCAAAATGATACGGACGCAATATAATAGAAAGAATGCAAAGTTTTCCGACCTGTCCTACGTTTAAGGCCACATGCCTAACGGTAAGAGTGTGATGGTTTGAGCACTATGGAAGGAAAAACTCCACCGTGATTGCAACGTAAAGAGAGAAACCTGAACTGCAATAGCTCCAGCATGGAGTTTACGTGACTAGCCATGTCTACTAGCCGCTCTCCATGATTAAAACACCAGGTCTTATACGCTGGGTATGACGAATGAGAAGCACGGGGAACTCTCTCCACTGTTAGTGTATGATTTGTAGGCCAATTAATGGAAGTTGTGATACTATTTAATTTAATATTCACACAAGCAGAAAACCCGGCGTCACCTGGGTGCTTATTTATTCCAGCCTTAAATTAGTCCATCTGTTCTTCCCTATTCTCTGTCCACTTTGTTTTTCCTTCTTTCACTGTTCGTCTTCTCGTCTCCCCTGTCTCTGTTCCTCTCGTCCTACGCTCCCTCTGCCCGTATTCACCTCACGCTTCCTCTGCTAATCCCATCTTCTCTCTCTATCGGACTGCTCCACAGTCTATATTTTCTTCTCAGGTGAAAAATTTCATAACTCTTATTAACTTTCATGGTGAGCAGTGAGGTGGTGTCTCAGTTTATTGCAAAGTATTCTCCGCATGAAATCTTAGGTGGGCGGTTATGTTCCTATTGGTTTGAAGATGTAGTTTGCAAAATTTGATCAAGTTTGGAATAAAACTGTGTAGTTTGTAGAAGTCCGCAGGTAAAGTACTCTCCTCCATGCACCATACGAAACATTATGTTGATAGTGACCTTCTACTTGTTTTGAAGGTGGAGTGTGCGAAATTTTGTGAAGATCGGAACAAAACTGTACTATGTTTGCAATACAGATACACAAACACGCGGATACTCTATATATAGCTAGGTGAAAGCCAGATGTTCCTGGGTATGCAATATTACAGACTTTCGTCACATTATTTTCACTCCCATGCCCTCTCTCTCTTTGTTTCCTCTTCCTCCTATTCTATGTTCATCTCCCCTTCCCCCACCTCATTCTATTGAACTCCGTTCTTTAATTCATCTCCTCCTCCCACTATTTTTAAATATTCACGTACACTTGTCAACGTCCGCGGTGATCTGTGAAACAATGTCAAAATTTATTGCGATGTATCCTTTGCCATGTACCATTGGTCTCATGTGGATTATAGAAAACTTCTACATGAAAATACAGATACATGAATCAGTATTCATGATAATCAGTAAAACGTTGTCGTAGTCTGTTGTAAGGTACCCTCTCCTATGCACTTGAATGTGATTTTCAGAGTGAATATGTAGATGCAAATGTAGATGCAAATGTCAACTTTATGTTGACAGTTGCTCTTTTTTATGGTCAAGTGCTGAAAATTTCTTCAAGATCGTAATAAAACTGTGGGCTGTTATCGAAGTCAGTAAGTAAAGTATCCATCATCAATCATATGAAATTTTATGTAGGCAGTAATTTTCCACTTAATCGAAAAGTTAACACAAGTGTAACTAAACTCAAGCACAAGACACTCTATTCTAATAGAACCTAGCTTAAAACACGGTGTATCCTGTGTAGTTAGTCCATCCTATCTTCTGTTTTATTTCTCCATGCACGGTATTTTTCCTTCTCTCTCAGTTCATCTCCTCATCTCCCCTCAGTCCTCCTGCCCCCTTTTCTGCCCATATCCACCTACCCCTTTCTCTGCCAATCACATCCTCGTCTCTCTGTTGAACTCCTTCTCCACCTCCACAGTGAGACTTTACGCTTTATCATCACAGATAATATTAAAGCAACTGTAACTATACTCTGTAAGAACCCGTGTATTTGGCTATGCATGGTTCTGATTAACACGTTTGGCTCGATGTTATCTTAGGGTCGAACCGTACATGCCTGCTTCTATGCCTCACCAAGTACCTCAGTTGCGGATATTATCTTTTACCTGTGATCCTGCAGTTGAAACACTGTATGCATAGGCTTTAGTTTGCAAAATAAATAAGAAAAATTACATGAAACATTATTCTAATGTTTGCAAATGATGTGTGCAAATCCAGATATGTAGTTGCATAAGTGTTATTCACTCAAATTGGTTTCTATTTGGAAGTGGTCAGGTATATTATTACTCATAAATAGAATGAAACGTTAAACAGTTGCACTGTCTGCGATAAGAAAATGGCAGCACTTTCCCTCAACTAAGTAATCATAACTTTAAGAAACGCTAAAACTCTGTATGTTTCGAGAGCTCTCAACATGAAATTTTGAACAGTTCAAAAGAGTTTAAGTTTCCCGAACACCATTGCTAAGATCTCGTATAAAAACATACAGACATATCAAGTGCACTGCCGTACACTTGTTCTAGCCAAAATTAGTCCCAAGAAGCGACCGTTCGCTGCGCAAATCTGAACACTCTCACTGATCGAATCACTCCTATTATTCAGGAAGGTCCTTCCTCTCCCAAGAATAGACATGGAGTTCCTCTTCTCCGCGCACCCTTCGATCTTCTCCCTCTCGATCTCGCATTCCACTCCAGTCTTGTCCATAGACCGCTTCCTTACTGGTTGATCGCCATCCCTTCCAAAATCGTAAACATCTGATCATGAGGTAATTCTTTAGGAACTGACCATCTGTAACCACTTCCTTACTAATATAACATTATTTAAACGCAAAAATGTTTGTTAATTAATATTATATAAAGTCCGAAATCAATAAATAGATAACCAACTTTCATGAGCTCGACCGCTCCTGCCACACGTTATTTACGTAAATTACTGGCAAATTGTAAAATAAATCGAATCACTAAATCAAATATACAAGTGGTAAATCTTGCTGCTTGCATTTTCAGTGTTACTGTGGAGAAAATGATCCTGTGCTCATTATCCGTTATCAATTTATGTCAGCTGAAATCGGCCATTAAATAAATGTATACAAGTGTGACGCTTTCAAGATACTAGCTAGAGACAATAAGCTATCATTTAAACCAGAGTTTGTACAAACTGCATGACACATTCAAAAGTTGGTTATTTTCAGCTTGATTTTTCGATATTTTGATACATTGCTCATAAACATTTACAGTTTTTGAGACATTGAAATTACTTTTAGAATCATAAGATGTGCGTAATTATTCCGACATCGTAGATGTCTTAAATCTTGATGGTAAAAAATTATATGGATTATTTGATTTGATTTTATTTTGAATTACTGGAGTGTGGAAACCACAGATGTCCTCCAGACAAACAAGAAACGCTCGGTTAACAGCCCTTATTAGTTTTGAGTACAAAGCATGGGACTTTCCCAGATTTCCGTCGATTTGTACTAACCTCCGGCCGGACACTTGGTTTTACGTGATACCTGGCTTGTCTGGGAGCTGCCAGAACCACGGCTCACTGTCAGCCCTTTATCTTTTCAAACAATGCCATTAATTATACAAATTGCGTGACTCGACGGACATTACTACCGTAAAGTCACAACACCTCCACTATCTGAGTCAACTTGCTGGCCAATTTGGCACAGTAAGTCACACCCTTTTGATATAGTTAACATAATAATCAAACAGACTTTTTTTATAATAGATCTATAGTGTATTATTTAGTGGTGGTGTGTGCAGCAACATGAACCTTGTAAAGAATATATAGGGGAAGGTCGAGTAGCCCCGGACGGCGGGTAACCGCGGACGTTTCAGTTTTCAAGAAACCAAGCACGTTGCATTGGCAAGACTGCATTTGAAATGCGCGCCCTGTGGAGTAAAAACACATGCAAGTCAGTTGTGGCATAGGCACCGAGCGAGCTACTCGCAACGGTGAATTGTTCGCGCAAAATTTTTTCGTCGTTCCTGTTTAACTTCGTTGGCGGGTTTCACCCATAAGAAGAGTTTTTGAAATTAGCATTTGATCTTGCAGAAGCTCTGAAAATCCCTCATAGATTTAATAAGGAAAGGGGTCATCTCCTTATAAAAAAAAGGTTTAGAAGAGAGACAGAAAAGGAAATGCGATAAAAAGGACAAGCTGAAAAAACAAAAAAACGCAAATCCACTAAAGAAACGTTCATGGAAAAGACAAGTATTCAGTCTCTCCGAAGAGGATGAAGAAAAAGAAACAGAATGCATCACATGTGGAGAAATCTTCGAAGAAGACTGTATTCAGTGCTATAACTGCAAGGACTGGTACCATGAAAACAGATTTTATGTAGATGCTTGAGATATTTATTACAATTGTATGTTTTCAAGGCCAAGAAACAAGTGGAGTACCACTGAATGCTAGGTCCGGGGCTACCCTCCAAATTTTTTGTGCCAATAAACTGATTCAAAAGTTTATTTAAGATAGTTCATAAAAAATTATGATCTATGCTTAGTTCTAAGTGATATGAGTAAAGAAGTTACTGATTTCATTTTACGATGAAAGTTAACACAGAAAAATTGTTTATTGTTGTTTTATTAGCAATTCATTTTTGTGTCCGTGGCTACCCGACCTTCCCCTATATATAAAGTACCACAAATTATAAATTCTGTTATATTAATTAGATGCCCATAAGCCATTTATAGATTGGTTTTCTGTCCATGGAACTCAATTTTCGTAGCATTATAACTTGTAGCACTGCTACACTACATGTTGTCGTCGTATAGTCATCGGACACTCTGCCACTAGCAGTCCATTCCCACGCTGATCTCACGACTAACTTCCGTACAAAGTCGAAAACATGTATCAATCGGCAGTCCATTCATCAACAGTGTTGGAGTGTGGAAACTGTTGAAATTACAACTGAGATGTAGTTAACATAAATCATCTATATTTTCCGAAACCACCACAGATCAGATCCTGAACGCCTTCCCACTGGAATCAATACATTCACAACAGATTGGAAATGGGAAGACTGATGTAATACATCTGCCATTAGAAATATTTCTCACGAGCTATGAAATACTTTCGTTCCCACAAGTCAACTAACCTCTCATTTCCTGTATGCCTGCTATATTTTAATACACATTCTCTCTGAATCAGTTTCCCATCAGATCGACTATGCTTTTAAAGTACTAAATTACTCTAACTGCATAAATAAAACCATATGTTCCCCAAATTTTAACACATGTAAAACACTTACAAAATAACAATTAATCGACTGAAATCGCGCCTTAGACAAAAATAAATGTATAGTTTGTGCAATTCTGTGTTCTTCTACTCATAAACAATTTAATTGAAACTCCTGATCTCCAACGCATCTCTTACAAGCAGTTGATAATATATTTTGGCCCATCGAAACCGGTCGTCAATCAATTAATTAATCATACTGCGAGCTTGGCGTTTTCCTTTTGAAGATAATTAATCAATGCAGATCGCCTCCATCCTGCGATGTCAGGTAACGTTCATTGTTGATATTTGTCTGTTGTATCTGTCTGCGCAGATCTCTGCTCTGTAAATAGAGCACAGGACAACCGTTCACATGAGCTGGGGAACTGGATTCTAATCAAAGCTAAGTGCTTCTCAATGAAGGGACACTGTAGAGCGAGCGAGATGTAATCCACTTATCCTCCCAGAGTACACAAAATAGGACCTGCCAAAACACCACAGAAACTGCACAGGTCTGGAGATAGCGGAGCCGGATTCATAGCAGTGTAAAGGACGTCAAACACACTTACTATCATAGATTTGCTCGTCGTCCAGCTCGCCACTGATTTGAATACCGCTGGGTTTCGGCTGAAAATCTCAGTCCACCAACAGAATAGCAGGCTGCAAGTCCATTCGTATACTCTTCACATTCTGTCTTCCTGTAATAACACAGTGTGAAGACCACATAGAGTTTCTCTGGAACTTTCGATTGGTGACTCCAAGCTGTGGGAACGTAGCAAAACATTGTTTCATTTTGTAACTAGAAACTTGTTGTTAGGAGCACTTTCGATTGGTGACTCCAAGCTGTGGGAACGTAGCAAAATATTGTTTAATTTTGTATCTAGAAACTTTTTGTTAGAAGCATCATTAACTTGCTGGTCGGACGATGGGAACTGGATTCCAGGCCCGTCGTTACAGCATACACTCAAGATATCTTGGTCACCCGTAACCGTGCTGTTGAGCACCTTCCTGATTTTTAAAGGAAGCGAGCAGAAATGGGTAGACACCCTTGATTTTCTACTGTACTATACTAGGCGTTTATGGGCGAGTTACCTCTCCCTTCTGACAAATCCGTAAAGTGTGACTTGATGTAACCCGAGAATTCTCGTTCTAGACTCTAAACAAAGGTTTCGAGGAATTGCAAGGTGCGGTTTCATAAAAGTATGATAGGACAAATGGTATCATTACATAATAACCCAGCCTGGTGTTTTGGAAATATGATAGTTTACTGAGAGGGGGAATAAGTGTTTACATCACTGTATATAAAATCAAGCTGCAAGCAGATCGAGTTGGAGCCCTCCTGCTTTATTTACACCACATTCCTAGTGCTTTAAACGTGTTATCGTTTCAGACGTTTACTATTTGGACTGAATATTCCTTCAGTCACTTTTATCTAATACTTGAGGAGTCACTACATTAATTACATGATATGTGGATCAAATAGTTTAAGGACTAAACTCACAAATAAAGATGTTTCTATCTTAGCAAGAGTGCTTTTCTGTAGAGATGTATGTTACATTTGTCGTTTTGTAATCCTGAAATGGTGAGAGCACGTTTATTCAAAAAAAAGTTTTTATTACCTTATTGCAATAAAAATGAAATTTCTGCAAAGAATAGAATAAAGCTAATTTTGAAATAGTAGGCCAAACTCCAAAGTTAAGCGTCTTTCCTGAGTACGTTTAGTCTCATTTCTTATTGTGGTATCCAACTGCAGGATACTGAATAGCTTGCGGTGAAATTAGTCACATGCCTGATGATCACCTGACGCTTACGTTACCATGGCGTTTTTAAAACGATCACAGAAACTATGATAAATTCATAGCGAATGCTTTAATCTAATGGCAAAACACAATTACTTAGCTCGAGTTATGAAGACAATGACGTAAATTTTCAAATGTTTTGAAATCTATTGGACCAAACTGCTATGACCATCAGTCCCTAGACTTACAAACTACTTAAATAAGTTGCACGAGGGAGAACACACACTGGGGCTCGAACCTCCGACGGAAACGGCAGCCCAGTGGTTCATGGTGTGGGTTCCTGTAGTCATGTCCTAGTTCGTGAACCACGGGCAACATATGAGTGTCCAAGTAAGTGGTCCTGACAGTCAAGTACCAGTTACTTTAGATTAAGATTGGGCATCTTGGACATATTTTGAGGCGTGACCATTTTTGTGCTCAGACGGCAAAGACTACCAAATCTACCGGTGAATCCTGGAACCGTTACGGTAACAGCTAATGGGAGCTTAGGCAAGAAAGGCCATCAACCTGCTTCCCAGGTACCTTGATCTGAAACTGGCGAATATTAGAGCACAATGCCTCGGATCTTTAGTGGTGACGAAGTCTCTCCTCTAATTGACAGACCAGGGACTCCTTACATATGGAGAGGAAAAGGACACCAACTTTCTTCTTTCTTTATCTTTAGCCACGTTCCCGCACATGCGGGGTCAGCGTTGTTATATCCGGATTTGGCGTGTTAATATTTACGGGGTGGTCGGGTTCCCTTCCCGTCGCTACTCCATGCCCCCGGGACGAAATGTGTACCTCAAATGTTGGCGTATTGAGTGAAATGTGTAAAGTGTTTCGAAATGTTTGTGGCTCGTGTAACTGAGGCGTGACTTGGGGACCAGCCCGGTATTCACCTAGGAGTATGTGGAAAACCGCCTAAAAATCACATTCAGGCTGGCCGTCACTCCGACCTTCTTGGCTAATCCGCCGGGCGGATTCGAACCGGGGCCAGTACGCCTCCCCGTCTCGGAAAGTGGTGCCTTAGACCACACGGCTAACCGAGCGAGTCAAGAAATGGACGCCAACAGGAACAGAAAAGAGCTCTTGAATTTCTGTACCAGTATGGGCTTAGTTATCACAAACTCCTTTTTTAAGAATAAGATCATTCGCCGGTATACTTGGGAAGGCATTGGAACCAGATCTATAGATCGACTATATAATATCAGATCAGCAATTCAGGAAGGCAGTCAGGGGCACATGTGTTTTCAGAGGGTTCTTTGATAAGACTGTTCATTATTTAATCTTTAGTGAAATTTGTTTTGAGAGGCCAAATATGCAGAAAGTTAGATCCATATGTAGAAGGATAAAAGTGGAGAAACTTCAGGACAAGGAAATCAGACAGAAATATATAACAATGATACTGTAGTAAATAAATACTGCAACCAGCTTCAACATTTTTATAAATCAATGAACTGCACCGTTACTAGTTTCGGGCCTGAGCCCATCATCAGACGGTAGTGCTGATATCAAATTTACAGTGGTGTCTTCACATCTCTCTCCTATAATAATTCTTAAGGAAGCTGTGGTGTCGCACAAGTACAAAGTGTGCGCCACCTACTTTCGCCGCGCGCCGCCAGGCACGCACGGCGCGGCGTTCTCACGACGACAGCCACGAGCGCCCTCTGCTGCAACCCCGCTCGTGGCCACCACGGAAAGACACCGGGGACTTCGGACGGAGATAGCAACCACTTAGGACCTTCATAATCTGATAGGCACCATTGAAGACTTTGCTATCGTACAGGCACTAGGCAGGCCTCTAACAACTATGTATCAACATTCTGCAGTACTATGTAAAAGTTAAGTATTGTTACATTCTGTGCAATATATATCTATTTCTAATTTACTCGAGTGTTTATAGTTTCTGGCTGCTCCCCTCCGTACCTGCACCAGCGTGTCGGTCTCATTCCACTCGGCCACCGACACCTACGACGAGGCTGGGACACAAATCGGCGACGAAGTTGGGACACAAAAGTGGCGACGAGGAGTGATAGAACCTTGGATCAGCCCGCTTGCAGCAGCCAAGACAGCAGCAGTCGAGCACGTAGAAATTGCTCCCGCCCACCCACCCTTATTATAACATTTTTGGGGGAACATATTCAGTTACGTGTTTTGTGGACTTTTTTGTTGCAGAGCATCCTCTTTCATATTACATTTGTGTTTTGTTATAAGTTACTTGTATACGCGGCGCCTAATCGGTCAGCATGGCCACTACCCCGAACCCAAACTTAATGGAAATTATTAAGTTACAGATGGCGCAAATCACTCAACTACTGCAGGCCGTGTCGCATTTGACGGCACAGGCTGCTCACCAACAACAACAGCCGTCACATCAGCAGCCCACACCTGCCGCTGCACCGCTTCCGACATTTCGCCAGTACAACGAACGTGAGGAAGAATGGAGCGACTACTTCGCACAGTTTCAAGAACTCGTCGCGGCTCATCAAATTACAGGTCAGAGAGTGAAGAACCTTTTCTTATCGATTGTGGGCCCCCAGACCTTCGTATTATTGCAAAAACTTTTCCCTCACGCCTCTCCTCGTGATGTAGACTTTGAACAAATTGTAGATGCACTGAATGCTCATTACGAGAGGAAAGTTCTCGTAGCCGCTGCGCGGTACCGATTTTTCAGACTTAAAAAATTACCGCAGCAGTCACACCAAGAGTGGATTACGGAATTGAAGGGCTTAACCTGCCAATGTAAATTTACTTGCTCTTGTGGACTTTCGTATAGTGACGTGATGTTGAGGGATGCGATTACGCAGAATATTCAGGACCCCAGAATTAGGGCAGCAATTCTGAAACAGTCAGACCCTTCATTAGACAGTGTACTGCAGCTTATAGAAGCGCATGATACTTTTGACTTAGCAGATGTAGAAATGCAAAGCCACAGTGTTAATTCAGTGCGCCGCAACGGACGCTTTCCTAGCCGTAGTTCTCAGTATAGCACTTGTGATTCTTTAAATTCTACAGGCCGTGCTGAACAGACAGTGAACAGTAGCCAGTGTAAAAGTGCGACGCAAAGGTCGCCCCGTAGTGTTAGACACAGTAATTTTGCATAACGGGCGCCAACGCTCATTTCAGAAAAATGTTCGTAAGTGTTGCCCCCAGTGTGTGTCTCGCCACAAGCGTGCTCATTGCCCTAGTCGCAACGCAACCTGTTCTCAATGTGGCAAATCAGGACATGTACAGTCTGTGTGTATGCAAAACCAAAATTCTAAGAACGGTGCCGTTAATACAGTGCTTCGCAAAATGCAAAAACAGTTCATACTTTAAATGTTATACGGGCTGTGAAATTGAACAGTGCTTTCCTTGGATCTCAATTGCAAGAAAGTAGTTCTGCGCCTATGGCAAAACTATATAGTGCACCACGTAGCAAGCGCCGACGAGCGCGTAAAACAGTGCAACGAAAAAGGGTTCGGGACAAGCAAAATGACTATGTACAGTGCATTCCTGTAGTGAAAATAGTGCCTTCTGCAACTGCTCCTTGTAATAGTGCCCAGTACTGTGTAGTTAGTGACAGTAGACATCAAGTAGCTACTCAAAAGTGTAGTGCAGTAGTTAGTAAATCTGGAGTAGCTTCGCATTCTTGCGCGGACGCCGATCCGGCGGTAGTGCCCTCTAGTGACAGTGTTGTTAATCCGCTGCGTGCCGAGTCTGCGCCGCTTACTTCACTACACGGCCCGCGCAAGCGCAGTAAACAAACCGTAGCAGACGTTGCCCACATTCGCGCACCTGTCGAGCGCCGCAAGCAAAAACTGTTTGTGACTCTCTTCATAGAAAATAAGACGGTGCAATTTCAGCTTGATACTGGTTCCGCTGTCACATTAATAAATATACTTATGAACTTCTGGGTTCGCCAAAATTGTCGCCGTCACAGCAAGTGTTAACAGCTTATACAGGTCAAAATATTCCCGTACTAGGAACGTGTAGCCTGCCCGCCTCTTTTCAAGGTGTAACAAAAACAGTTGCTTTTGTAGTTCTTCAGGCCAAATCGACACAGAACATTTTTGGACTAGATGCTTTTGACTTGTTTGGTTTATCAATTCAAAGAGATGTGCTTCAAATTTCGTCAATAGTGCCTCAGGATAAAATCAATGCATTGTGTGACAAATATAGTGACCTGTTTTCGCCGGAACTCGGTTGTGCAAAAGACTTCGTGGCACATGTAACTTTAAAAGAATCTGCAGTTCCAAAGTTTCGTAAAGCTAGACCAGTGCCTATCGCCTTGCGTGATTCAGTTGCCGAAGAACTTAAACGTTGGCAAGACAGGGGGGTGATTTCTCCTGTTTCTGCGAGTCAGTGGGCCTCGCCTATAGTAATTATATCCAATCCGTCAGGAAAACTTCGTATCTGTGCGGACTTTAAATCAACAGTGAACAGTCAAACAATTGTGGACACTTATCCCCTGCCCAGACCTGAGGAACTGATGGACAAATTAGGACAGTCTCGCTTCTTTTCTAAGATTGATTTAGCAGAGGCATACTTGCAAATTCCACTTGATGACGAGTCAAAAAAGTTTTTCGTCATTAATACTCACATGGGCCTTTTTCAATTTCAACGCCTACCCTTTGGCAGTTCTTCCGCCCCCGCTATTTTTCAGCGCTTTTTGGAACAGCTGACAGTTTCTGTACCGTGTTGTTCGAACTATTTAGAAGATATTGTGGTATCCGGACGTACAGTTGAAGAACATTTAGCAAACCTGGAGTGCCTTTTCAAAGTTTTGACTGCAGCAGGTCTACGTTGCAATAAGCAAAGTGTTCGTTTCTTCAAACTGAAATAGAGTACCTAGGCCATGTGATTAATGTCCAAGGAATTCATCCCTTACAGTCACATCTTCGAGCAATCAAAGACTTGCCTCCTCCTAAGAATGTGCATGAATTGCAAGCAGTGATGGGAAAGCTTAACTATTATTTCAGGTTTCTTCCCAATGCCTCTCAGATTGCAGCTCCACTGCATCACTTACGTAGGAAGAATGTTCCTTTTGTATGGTCCAAAGATTGTCAGGTTGCCTTTGACAAACTAAAGTCTGCACTACTCAGTGATGCATGTTTGATTCCCTTTGACCCACAGAAGCCTGTAGTGTTAGCAGTTGACGCCTCGTCGTACGGTCTGGGTTCCGTTCTGTCGCATCGTATTGGATGTCACGATCGTCCTATTGCCTTTGCATCCAAGCTACTGACGCCGACGCAACAGAATTACAGTCAGATAGAAAAGGAGGCCTTAGCAATCATTTACGGCGTCACAAAGTTTCATCATTATCTCTATGGCAGAAAATTCTATTTGTTGACAGACCACAAGCCTCTCACGTCGTTGTTCTCACCCACAAAGCCAATTCCGCCACGAACGGCACAAAAGCTTCAGAGATGGTCCTTGATATTGTCTAATTATCAGTATGAGATTTTGTACCGACCTACCACTAAACACGCCAACGCGGACACACTTTCCCGACTTCCGGTTGGCCAGGATGTGTCGTTTGATTCTTCGGAAATGGCATGTTGTCAGATACACTCCAGAGATGCTACCGCTGTCGCAGATTTCCCTTTGAACTCTCGTCGGGTGCACAGGAAACAGCTGCGGATGCAGGCTTAAGTGTGGTAGCACGTTTTGTTCGCTTTGGTTGGCCTGCCAGAGCCAAAGACATTGATCGGCCTCTGGTTCGACGTTATTTTGCACAACGTCATGCATTATCTTTAAGTCAGGGTGTACTGTTGTTGCATACCGACAACGACCAAGCAAGAGTGATTGTTCCTCGTTCCCTGCAACGAGAAGTGTTACGCCTCCTGCATCAAGGACATTGGGGCATTGTTAGGACAAAGCAACTGGCCAGACGTCATTGTACCTGTGTTGGTATGAACGCTCAGATAGAGAGCATGACATCAAAGTGTACAGTTTGTGCGGAGCATCAGGCGGCTCCTCCACAGCGTTTCTCAGACTGGCCACGCCCAAAGGGACCATGGCAACGTTTACATATTGACTTTGCCGGACCTTTCTGGAACACGCGCTGGTTAATTGTTGTAGACGCTTTCAGCAAGTTTCCTTTTGTGATTGTCAAGAAGTCAACGACGGCATCTATTACGATCAGTGCCTTAACATCAGTGTTTTGCATCGAAGGCTTGCCTGAAACTATTGTCAGTGACAATGGACCTCAGTTTGTTAGTGCGGAATTTCAACAGTTTTGTCGTGTGAATGGCATTCAGCATATCACCACCGCACCTTTTCACCCTCAGTCCAATGGTGAAGCAGAACGTTTCGTTCGAACATTCAAGTCTCACATGGAGAAGATGAAAGGTCAGCACTCCAGGCAGCAAGCTCTTCAAATTTTCCTGTCTACGTATCGGTGCATGCCACGTGACGGCCCGTCTCCTGCCGAGCTGCTACGCGGCCGCCGTCACCGCACTCTCCTTCACCTGCTGCAGCCTCCCACGCACCGAGTCGGTTCGTATGGCGCTACGCGTTTTCAGGTTTCTACGCCGGTGCTGTACAGGGTGTTTGCTGGCAACAAGAAGACATGGTTACCGGGCACCATTCAGCGCGTGCTCGGTCGCAATATGTATGTTGTACGTTCTTCCACAGGGTCGGAGCTGCGGCGCCACGCAAACCAATTGCGTCTGCATAGGCCGCGCGATCCTGTCTCCGGTTTCTTGATTCCAGACCCAGTTCACCGCCAGGGAGCACAACCACATCGTTCGTCAACTGGTCCAGCGTCCCCGGACTACGAGATCGTCCCGATGGAGATCGACGCGACGCCGCCGCTGTCGCCGCCGCAGATGACAGCGTCACCGAGAGGGACTCCGGGGCCGTGCGTGCCGCCGCCGCCTGGGCCACGCACCTCAGAAGAAGATGACCTGCTCAATCTGGGCGGCAGGGTGCGCCCTTCCCCAGGTTTCGGTGGGTTCCCTGGAGGATCGCAAGGCGGATGCCGGGGGCGCGGACGGCGTCTCCATCCCAGCCTCAGCTACGACGCCCGTCCCACCAGTAACGCCCCCGCCCAGGCCCTCCTCCCAGTGCCGTCGCCGTGGCCCTCAGCCCTACGCCACGACGGCGCGGCGGTTTGTGGGGGAGGGGTGTGGTGTCGCACAAGTACAAAGTGCGCGCCACCTACTTTCGCCGCGCGCCGCCAGGCACGCACGGCGCGGCGTTCTCACGACGACAGCCACGAGCGCCCTCTGCTGCAACCCCGCTCGTGGCCACCACGGAAAGACACCGGGGACTTCGGACGGAGATAGCAACCAGTTAGGACCTTCGTAATCTGATAGGCACCATTGAAGACTTTTCTATCGTACAGGCACTAGGCAGGCCTCTAACAACTATGTATCAACATTCTGCAGTACTATGTAAAAGTTAAGTATTGTTACATTCTGTGCAATATATATCTCTTTCTAATTTACTCGAGTGTTTATAGTTTCTGGCTGCTCCCCTCCGTACCTGCACCAGCGTGTCGGTCTCATTCCACTCGGCCACCGACACCTACGACGAGGCTGGGACACAAAAGCGGCGACGAAGTTGGGACACAAAAGAAGCTATTTCTGCGAAGACACCAATGTAAACCTGATATCAGCACTACTGTCTGATGATGGGGCCAGGCCCGAAACTAGTAACGATGCAATAAATTGATTTATAAAAATCTTGTTACTGGTTGCAGTATTTATTTACGACAGTTTTAATACGAATACCACGCGGTGATCTCTAACCAAAAATAATGGATAATATAACAATGATCTCAGAGAGGTAGCAGTTACTTGAATGTAGTCGTTTACAGTGATAGGAAGAGGAATTGACACGGTACAGGGACACCCCACTGGAAGTGGCTAGAGAAAGACGTGGAAGAGTAGTTTGTAAAGGAAGGGAGACGCAGACATCTTGGTGGAATGACAGAGTCAAGGCAGCCTGTAAAAAAAAGACGTTTCAGAATGGCTCCATAGTAGAACTCAAGCAGACAGAGAAAGTTATGTTGAAGAAAGAAACAAAGCCAAATAGATAGTTGCAGAATCCAAGCAGAAATCATGGGAAGACTTCGAGAATAACTTAGAAACTTTGGTCCAAGCCTCTGGAAATAATTAGCAATCTTCGAAGAGAGGAAAGAAGGAATTAACAAGTGTTTAAAGTGTTTGGGACAGGTTAGGAAAACTGCTAGTGAACCCTGTGGATGCCTTGGGCAGAGGGAATGAATAGTTTGAAGAGTTGCTCAATGTAGATGAAACATTCAATGATGTGTTACATTTTGAGGTACAATGGGATAGGGATGGTGATGGAAACAAAATCGCATTTGAGGAAGTGGCGAGAATAGTTAAAAGATTGCAATGCAATAAAGCGGCTGGACTACATGAAATTAAGTCAGAACACTTCAAATACAGTGCAATATCAGGTCACAAATGATTACATAGGATAACTGAAATGACGTGGGAGTCGGAACAGGTTCTACATCTACATCTACGTATGACTGAACGAAAGCAGTAAGCACGCCAATTTTCAAGCATGGAAATATAAAAGATTGTAACAACTACAGAGGTACCTCTTGTTGTCGGCAAAATATTCTCAGGTATTGTTGAAACGAGAGTGTGAGCATTAGTTGAAGACAAGTTGGATGAAAATCAGTGTGGGTTTAGGCCACTTAGAGGCTGTCAGAACTACATCTTTAGCTTACAGCAGATAATGAAGAAGTGCTATGAGTGGAAGAGGGAATTGTATCTGTGTTTTATGGTTCTAGAAAAGGCTTATGACCGTGTTCCCAGGGGGAAGCTATTGCCAGTTCTTCAAGAGTGTGGGATAGGAGGCAAACTTCTGCAGGCAATTAAAGATCTTTACGCAGATTGTCAGGTAAATTGAGTTCATGTTTACAATAGTTTCAAGGGTAAGACAAGGCTGTAACTTGTCACCATTGTTGTTCATACTATTTATCGATCATTGCTAAAAACAACAGACTGGCAGGGTAAGAGTAAAATATGTAAAACCAAAATAAGCAGTCTTCATATAGGGACGACTTAGTTGTGATGGCAGATTCGATTGAAAGGCTGCAATGTAATATTTCAGAGCTATATCAGAGGTGTAAGGTTTGTGGTATGAAAATCAGTAACTCCAAAACGAAATTAATGTCTGTGGGAAAGATATTTAAAGAAATAGACCCATGAACAGCTATAGGTTGAACCTGCTCATAGTTGCACTGCACAAGGCGACACTAGAAACCCTAGGTGCTTAAGATTAATTGCAATGTTCGACCTTAGAAAGATACGTAGCTGTCGCACGTAGTGAGGGAAGCATTGCTCACGACTGAGGGTGTCTATGTGATATTAAGAGTGCCCTCATCAGCAGTTGGTTGCGTATTATACTTAGCTCTTACGTAATTTCACCTCAAGATCAGTCACAATGAGAAAGAGTGTGGTGGGGAGGAGAGAGAGAGCGAGTAACTTCTTATCTTTGCATAGGCGTGCTGCTTCAAACACATTATGAGCAGTGATGGAAGCTGCTGCCTTCATACAAAATGAATATATTTGGTAATGCATTGTGAATGTGGTAAAATATTTTTAAAGGTAAATTTCTCACTCGTGCCCTATGTTGAAACGAGAGATATTTCATAATAAAGATTCAGTTGACTGACTTGCATCTCAATCATTCAGCTTGTTGGGCATTTCTTGGATTCTTTGGCAGTCCGTCGATTAAATAATGACTTGGTGCACATTATCCAAAGGTAATATTTATTACTTGCAAGCATAATTTTTCTTCTTGTTGAGATTGTGAAGACACTGTCAACAGTTATCTGTAAATGTTTGTTAAGCTTATGGGACTTAACTGCGGGTCATCAGTCCTTGAACTTACAAACTGTTGGTAAACTAGCTTATAATAAAGACAGCACAAACATCCATGCCCCAGGGGGGATTCGAACCCCTGACGGGGAATGGCCTGGCGCATCGGAGCAAAGCGCCTCAACGCGCTCGGCCGCTCCGCCGCGGCAACAGTTATCCACATTATAAACGTATGTCTTCACATAAATACTAGCAATTACTCGTGTACCTTTAATATTATCTAAAAAGTCATTTTCCACATCGTGCTAACAGAATTGTTATATTGCTTGTCGCCTTGAAAATTACCTCACTTTATGGATGCAATGTTTTGTGGGTACATTTTTTTAAGTAAATCGTAACAGCCAGTTGTTATAAATTGTTATCCACAATTTTGTTACATGAACTTGTCTGTTAGATCAAATCTAGATTATCTTACATTATCTTTATGAGATACATGGATTAAGTCAGTGATGGGAAATTTATACATTTAAAACTTAGGGATATGAAAAATGTGTTTCTTATGCAGAATGCTTTTATATTTATTATTCCATTTTGTTGTAAGCGCAACATTTTTTGGCTTAATTCCAAAAGTATTTCATATATTAACTGCGGAAAGATTTATGTTTGAAACTACGTTATTGAACTTGCTTGAACAGATAATATACTATAATAGAAGATTGCACAATTAGAGTAAAGTCATATATTTCTTGTCGAAATGCAGATACTAAGTGTAATGTATTGGAAAAAGCTTAGAACTACATAGAATAAAGTAACGTCGGATTTGTAACTTCTGAGGGCTTTTACGGTAGGATTCTACTCCACAATCAGGAATGTATTATGGTGAGATAATATTTGTGCTCTACAAAACAACCGACGTAAAATGTATTCTGAGGAATACTAGCTGCTTGACATATTATTTATTTAAACATGACTGCTATGTTGATACAGACTTATGTGCTTTCTGATCGAAACTAAAGGTACTAACAGTGTGAGGAACTCAGTACGTAACTGATGTGGATTGCATATTATTACTGAAAAGTACACATTTGGCATTAACTTTAAACGCTGATTAGGGGTCTGCAGGCAGACGAGAACTGTACGTGACATATGTCTTTGCTAATTAAATTTAAGAACTGCAATTATTTGTTTCTGTTTCATTTACCCGATGCTGTATTGAAATTAATGAATGCTTGAGATTTTAGAAATTTTTCTCCTTCTTTGTGTTCATCAATGTTATTATTTTCATGAGGGGCATATTGCTTGTCGCCTTGAAAATTACCTCACTTTATGGACGCAATGTTTTGTGGGTACATTTTTTTTAAGAAAATCGTAACAGCCAGTTGTTATAAATTGTTATTCACAATTTTGTTACATGAACTTGTCTGTCAGAGCAAATCTAGATTATCTTATATTATCTTTATTAGATACATGGATTAAGTCAGTGATGGGAAATTTATACATTTAAAACTAGAAATTTCAAATTCCAAACAATATGCAATGTGCTATGTAAGTGAATACCTGTCAAATCATACCAGAAGGGCCATCAGATCGAGTAGCGTATTATCTTTTTAGACTTCAATTTTAAAGGTTCAATCTTGCAACAGGGCAATGTTGATGCGGAGTTACGGAGCACAGCTACAAGTAAAAGCAGTTTTTCCCACACAATATAGTCTCAACATCTATCTCTGCTGAGAATTACATGATACTGTGCAGCCAAAACTTTTTCTTTTCGAGATCAGATTATGGTCACTAATAAAAACAAATCTTGAAAACTGCTTCTTAGTTCACCGGTAAGATGATTTATGGGAGGTATCTGTTTTAAGCAAGGTATTACTAATTTGAAAATTTCTCTTATTACGTCTTAAAATAATTTAACGTAGCTCAAATGAGTAATGGAAGTATAAGCCGTTGCTGCTACTACCGTTCTTCAAAATAAGTAATATTTTCGCTAACGATGCCGTTTTTTTCAGTTTTTCAGTCTTGAATATGTACAATTGATATGTAAATAATTTGAACATACTAAGTTTCTCTGTTGAAGTGAAATCTATAAACAAATTTTGACAACCCTAAAAAAATAAGTAACCTAACTAAGCAAAAAATGAATCACTGGATGAAGAAAATATGAGTACTGTTTGATCATATGTTAAAATTACCCTTTAGAGGCGCTATCACTTGCTCAATAACACTGAACGTCAAAGAATCATGACATGCATCGTATTTTACAGTTTTTGATACTCTTTTTCTATGTGAGCAGTACACTTCATTTATCTCTAAAATACGTAGTCAGAAGGAGCAGTAATTTTCGGTGGTTCCCCTACTAGATCATTTTGCTGAGAGGCCTCGTGATATTTTCTTGATAAAAGTTCCGTTTTCTGGCGATGTGCTGAAAGAAAGCAAATTGCACTGCCATTCTGTGTGAGATATTGTTATATTCTTTATTTCACGACGTCGTGCAGAAGACGATACGGTAGCGAAATACCGATATTACCAAGATGCCGCAGCGCGATAAAGCGTCATAAATGTCTGCCGCAACTCGTCTGGGAACATCCCCTTTGTCAGCCTCTGCGCTACAATTTTCTTTTATATGAATCTCACTTCGCAGCAATTTTTCGCGAATTAGAGTTCGTTACTGGCAACAGGGCGTTCAGAAGGGAAGTTCGCAGAAATCTATGTATTATTTCGGTGTCTGAGTTCAGTAAACACTAGAGCTTACAGTATAAACAGTGAAATGCATAGCTTCCAACGTTGTAGATAACATCGTGCAATTGCTCTCTTTGACTTGCAAGAAACAAAACGATCCGTGACAGAAGTTTAAATGTTAACAAACTTCATAAACTACTTGTATTGACATTTATTTCCGATTCCTAAACGGTCCGTGATGTCTGATGTTTAGCTTTACTACTTTGAAGCCACAACATTTTCCTTAACTGCAATATTTACATTGTCATTATTTACCTAAATTTCAAGAAAGATAAAGGAGTAGTAAGTAGCGGTTCCTTACGTTTACGTGATAATGGTGAAAAGTTAACAGGATTAAAGAAAGTGTACAAAAGTAAGACAAGACAGTCCCACGTATCTCAATAAATCATTGCAACGTTGTACTTGTTCCGCGATTTTGCATGCATTCTGAAATGTGTAATATGTAGCATTGTTATATTCACTTAAATGGAGTACAATTAACGAGTTTGAATTCTTATTAACTTATACTACCGTTGTTTACAGACTCAATTTTCAGACTTTACATAGCAAATTACTTCTCACAACATATTACTCGTTCCATAAATGAAGCATTTATTTGGAGGATCATATTACGTTTGTCATAATTACTTGTTAAACGTGTTATCAAGCATTTTACGTGTCGTCACATGAAAGTTGATATCCATTCTTTCCCATGCTTGTGTCATCTACTTAACGTTTGCGGTGGTGCTCAATGCATACGTAAGTAAGTTATGTTGGTCTGAACTAAGATAACGCTGTTTGGATTCACTTTCATACATTCGTCAGAGCATTCTTAGTTGCACTGGCGTTTAACCGCTATAAGATTAAACCTCTAAGCGTTTCCTCATTTTCGTGTCTAGTATACCGTCAGTCGCTTGTCCAAATATTGTCGTTTCTCTAACAAAACGTTGTAGGTGATATCTGTTTATCTGAAGGAGCATATTCTCTGTACTTAGCTATCGTTGCATAATCTCAGTAAATAAACACGTTACAGCCCCAGATTAATAGCAATTACTGGACATCTTACATATAAATTTACGTTGTTACTGCCAAAGATACTTGTACGTACGCACGTACATATACCTACATCTACGTGGGATACTCTGCAAATCAGATTTAAGTGCCTGGCAGAGAGTTCATCGAACCACCTTTATGTTATTTATCTCCCATTCCATTGTCGAATAGCGCGCGGGAAGAAAGAACACCTGAATCTCTCCGTTCGAGCTCTGATTTCTCGTATTTTATCCTGATCATCTTTTCTACCTATGTAAGAGGGAGTCAACAATATATTTTCGCATTCGGAGGAGAATTTTGGCAATTGGAGTTTCGTAAGTAGCTAGCGCCGCAGCGATACCCGCCGTTGATGTAATGATTCCCAACCCAGATCATGTATCATTTCCGTAACGCTGTCTCCCCTGTATCGTGACAATACAAAACGAGCTGCCCTTCTTTGAACTCCAAAAAAGGACGGATAAGCGTAGTGTAAGCTGTCTCTTTAGTAGTTCTGTTGCATCTTGTAAGAGTTGTGCCAATAAAATGCAGTCTGTGGTTCACCTTTCCCACGACATTATCTACGTGTTCTTTCCAGTTTAAGTCTGATGTAATAGTAATTCCTAGATTTTTGTAGTGTTTACGGCCTTCACTTTTGATTGATTTTTTTTCGTACTCATGTGGACGACTTCACACTACTCATTATTTACAGTCAATTGCCATTTCTTACACCATAGTGATTTCTTATATAGATGTCGACAAGCCTGCCATTTTTATGACTTCTTATATATTTTCTACTCATTAAAAGGTAAATTTTGCTCAAAATGGCCTTTAAAATTTATTTTCCCAAAAAAGTCTTGTTAAGTAGACAAATATTTTTTAGAGTCATAAATGGCGGATTGCTTAATGTTAGATTTTAATTTCCTTACAACACATTTTTGTGTCACACGCGAATTCAAAGATGACGCCATCAGAATTCTGTAGGTGCGGTCTTGATAGAAAATTGATTCGTCAATTGCAACTGTCAAAATTCACCTTATAGCCATTATATCTTCTGATACTAAAGTAACTTTGTATACTCGAAAGTCCTTTTAATCTAATTCATGATGATTTTCTTGTCTTTTTAATGTCCTTGGTACGTGACTGTACTGCGAAGAACAGAAATTGTTGCATTCGTGTGCCTAAAATGCTAGGAATCTGTATCACGTCCGGAAAATCGAGTAAGCGGGAAATCCCACTTAAGCCGCGCAAAGCCTCCCATTACGGGACCCACACGACCACAGAGGGGTTAGGATGGCGGGGCTGCAGTACATTACAGAACAGAGTCATGCGGCGAAAGCCGATTGCCCGAGATTTCTCCACGGGAAACACTACCTTTACTTGTGTCAAATTGTTTGAATCATTAGATTTTACATTCCTGTACATTTGGCCGATGTACATCTAATTAGCTCCACGCATAAGGGCAACCTGTCGTAAAAGTTGTTTCGTTCTGTTGCATTTTTCTCCTCACTTTCAATTTCTTACAGTGCTTTCAAGGAATATTTCGACAACAGTAATGAAATAAGGCATGAAATCGTGACTGCCTTATAGCTCAGCACTTTTATTGCCCTACATCTTAGTTACAATTTTGTCTGTCTTAGAAAATGGATTAAGGAAAGCCAAAAGTAAAATTTTGGCTTTCTTAGATTTGGAGAATCCTTTTGACAATGCGTTCCTTGAGTGATTACTCAGTATACAGATTTTTCTTCACTGAGGATAGCTTACAATTCACGTTTCACTTCCTTCTCGTGTTGGGCAGTTCGACTCTGGTAACTGCTGGATATATTGTGGAAACTATACATTCGCTGTATTTTATTCAGCCTACCTCAACAGCAGCACACACAGTAGTCTTCATTGTTCACAGTTTCTCTATAAATTTTATAAACTAAGTTTTACCTCTTTTAGTCTATCTGCTGCAATAAGTCATACGAGCAGTATTGCCTGGTGTGTTCTTACAGCCCCCTGTAATGCAAACTAATCTTGACAGAAGTTGGCGTCTATCATTTTCTACAGTTATTTCCAGAACATCATTGTTAGTACTGTGCAACCGTGGTACGGAGAGCTGGTAAATATGCACATCTCCGAGCCTCTGACCGATCTGGAATTATAATTGTCGTATTCACCTTGAAATGTGACTGTATTTCACCAGTTTCACATATCATGCGCTGCAACTGGAACAATTATATTACAACAGGCTGTTACAAATATCTCAGTACTTGTAAAGGAACATTGTTTACTCCTGGGATCTTGTTTCAATTTGTGTCTAAAGCTCCTCAGTCAAATTCTTCTCTGTATACGATCATGTCTCCCATCCACAATAAGTCTATCTTTTCTGTTAATTCTCCCTAATTTCCTTTAATATTACTTCTGTTTTATGCCTATTCTTTATATTCCTCCTAAGTTTCAGTTGTTTATTCTTTAGTTAGTGCTTTCTTGCCATCTGAACTCTTGATATTTGTATAGCAGTTCCTCTTTTCTATAACAGTCGTTTAATTTTTCAGTATGGTCACACCTGTTTTTTTTTTCTGGTCACGCGTGCTTCGATGCTTATACAGTCTTGAATATGTCCTTTAGTACTGAATTTCAATTTACCTGCTTTAGTTTTTTCAGTTACTGCATTTATGGTTACTTTTTTTATCAATTTCATTTCACGCTTCTATTATCCCTTGGCTGAGTATCGGGATTTCTGCTTCATCCATCTTTTTCCACTTCAGTGTTTCATCTCTCAGGGCTATCTGTCCGTTATTGTTATAATTCTTCCTCTGCTTTAGATAATAGCTTTTTAACTTTTTTATATGGCGTTTCAGCGTATCAGCAACGTCTGGTTCTGACAATTTATCCAAGACCCCTCTCAATAATTTTCATTTCACAAGTTCTTCGCTTTTTAACCAGGGTTCATAAGCAATGACAAACGGGCACTGTTCACTTTGGGTTCACTCAGCGACCGCAACTGCCAATGGACAACAAATGTCCAAACGTTTCTAAACTTAAGGGACCGAACTGCTGTGGTCATCGGTCCCTAGAATTACAAACTACTTAAACCAACTAACTCTAAGGGCCACATACACATCCATGCCCAAGGGAGGACTCGAACCTCGGATGGGAGCGGCCGCGCAATCCCTAACATGGTGCATAAGACCACGCGGCCATTCCAGCGTGGCCCAGTGGACATACTTCAATGTTTAAAATCTTGGTTCTGAATATCCAACCAACCATAATATATTGCGGTGTCTCCAGATTCCTCTCATCCATGAGAACTTCTTTCATGAATTTGAAAACCATGGTTCAGTTATTCTCTAGGAGCAATAACGTAAATAACTCGTGCAATTTTGAAACCATTTGTATAGTTACTCTAGAAGTTGGGAAGAAAGGTAAGGCTAGTGCGAATCGCGTAACCAAAACTCCTTGTTATATCACATTATACTTTGTCAGTATAATGCACGAGAACTACAATCGAAAATTGTAGTGTATTTTCAGCATACTGAGATGTAAATTTATGTCATAATGGATGCAAACTGACTCAGCTTTGAAGATCAGTAAGATTACACAAAGAATACAAGGGACAGAAAGGGGCACTGCTAAATCCTTAAATCAGTTGGATATGTGTGAATTCATTGACTGCTGGTTAGGTATGATTAACATTAATTTTAAAATTAACTTGGTATCTTGCCCAATTTTATACCTGTATCTTAGGTAATTATTAGTTACATTTGAAATATTTCTGGAGATTCAGCGATCTTCGAAAATAGTTAAAATTACTTTAAAACAGTCTAGATCGCATTTAGTTACGATTTTTTATGTCATCTACAGACCAGCAGGCATTGCTGTAACAGCGCTGACCAAGAAAAAAAGTCGCACTGACGTGTTTTATAGCCTACTTTAGATTTGTAGTTTTATAAGTTTTTGCAAACATTTTGGAACAAAATAATAATCTAAATAGTAAAAAATTAAAGAATAAGAGTGTTTGAAACCATTTTAGGAAAAAAGGATTAGGTAGTGGCGGGTTCTGAACCAGTGACCTTTACCGTTACGGTCCAACGCCTTGCCCACTACGCTACAGCTAACAGTTAGGACTGCTGTTCTTTAATCTCATAATATCGATGGCCGTTGTTAACTGATGCTAATATGGTATTTGTAGACACTAGCTTATCATTTATCGTACGAAGAACGACGTGTTTTCGTTAATTCTTCGGTGCGCCATTGCTTTGAAATGATAACGTGTAAGTTACAATAAGAAAATCATCAAATACGCAACGCAAGATGGCATATGCCTCAGAGAGTTCTGGGCGAGGAATGTCACGTGACATCTGCGAACGGCTGGTTCTCGTTAATTCAATGGAGGGTGTCAAAACTCCGTTATGTTTGCAAATATCTCTCAAATGATGCGATAAATGAAAAAAAAAAATAAATAAATAAAAATAAAAAAAAAATAAGGGAACAAAGTTGTAGAGAATTTTCTCCTCTACAAATTCGTTTATTCAATTTTAGAGTCAGATGAACGGTTTATTTGCAATTAGTGATTTCCCTAAATCAATCCAGGCAAATGCCGGGATGGTTCCTTTAAAAGGGCACGGCCGATTTCCGTCGTCATCCTTACCCAAAACTCCGAACGTAAGCTCCGTCTCTAATGACCTAGCTGTCGACGGGAGGTTAAACCCTAACCTTCCTTCCTTTTATTTGCAATAAAAATTACATTAGAAACGGCTTTTTTGGTACTACTAACGTATTTATTGTCCGAAATATTTCAAAAAGCGATGCTCTGGTCTCTGGTAGACAACAATTATGTCTGTAAAATTTGGTGCCGATCGGTTGAACGGTTCGGCCTAAAAAGTGGGAACACGTTACAGACAGACAGACATCGTCAAATCGCCGTTATTTTTGCAAATATCTCTGCAACGATCCAAGATATGAAAAAAAAACATATTAGAGCGAAGTTGTAGAGAATTTTCCCCTCTACCAATTAGGCTATTCAATTTTCGTGTCAGATGAACGGTTCGTTTGCAATTACAATTACATTACAAACGGCTTGTTTTGGTATTACTATTGTATTTTTTGGCCGAAAAATTTGAAAAAGGGAGGTTCTGGTCTCTGGCGGCATACAATTATGTCTGTAAAATTTGGTGCTGATCAGTTGAACGGTTCGTTTTAAAAACAGGGAACACGTTACGGACAGACAGACAGACATCCCAAAATAGCCGTTATTTTTGCAAATATATCTGAAACGATACGAGATATGAAAAAAAACATAAGACAGCAAAGTTGCAGAGAATTTTCTGCTCTACCAATTCGGTTATTCAGTTTTCGTGTCAGATGAATGGTTAAGCCGCTATTTTCATTTAAATTTCGTGCTGTCAAAAGACGATCGCTAAGGCCCAGTTTTAGTGTTACTACCGTAACCTAAAGTGGGCCAAAATAGATGCGATATGGACTGTCTTAAATTAAAGAAAAAATGTTTGTACAGCTTATGGTACTTAACGACGAGGTTATCAGTCCCTAAACTTACAAACTACTTATGAACTAGGACGGCACAAATATCCATGCCCGAGGGGGGATTCGAACCCCCGACCGTAGTGGCCGTGCAGACCGTGACTGGAGCGCCTCAGTCCCCTCGGCCACCGCGGCCGGCTGTCTTAAATTAAAACTATTACTTACGTGTTATTGTTATGTTGATTGGCAACTATAATGTCTATTCAAAACTGTCTTTGTATGACGAAATTTGTAATCAACATAACTTACTGTATCTTTAAAACATTCTATACCCATAAAGCATTAACGCTTTTGTATCTTAGATGCACATACCAAATTACATTAAAACTGTAGTCGCCAAATTTCATTAACTCATATTCCGACCACAGTCGTCACGTCGTAATACACACCGCGACATAATTTAGATCTGTTACGTGTTTCATTTGCAAGCCAGCAAATTGGGTCAGAGAGCGGGCGCGGTTTTTGGAAAGGTGTCGTCCCGCGGGTGTGGGTCTGGCAGTGGCTGCACATCGCTCTGCACGAAATTGTGCAAGCCTCACAAACACGGACACAAATTAATTGCGCGGAAGCCATTAGACAGATTGCGAGCGCGGCTCCCCCGAGGCGGCGCGGACAAAAAACGGCGCGGCCAGCGGCGCTGCGCTGCCTGCTTAATAATTCCCACCTAGCGCCGTCACGTGGCGCAAACCTCCCACGTAAAACACTGACGACCGATTCCCAGCCTCTCTTTTATGTACCTATATCACTGTGATTATTAAACAGACTGTCTCGGTGAAGCATTCATAATCTGTTTCCCTGCAATTTTCTCTGTTGATAGCTGCTTGTATTGAGCTTACAATTATTTCACGTGCACTAATAACTACGTATCGTTAAATGTGATCAAAAATGAAATAATCCCTGTAATATCCTTTATTCATTATAAGGCGCAGTCCAATATCACTGCAAATACGTTTATTAGTGATGTACGGCAGCTGTTTCTGCAGTTTGCCTTTATCAAGTTCTTGCATATATTAAGAACTAGCTTAAACCCGCGGCTCCGCTCGCGTGTTGGTTGATTAAGATAGATAATGCGCAAAACGTCAAATCGATTTTTTTAAAGAGGTGTATTAAAAGATATTTCTTTTTTACTGCTTTATTTATTTATTCTCATATTTCCTTATTCGTATGCTTATCCTTACAGAGAAAGAGCTGAAGACATTTTAGCACGCATAGACCAAAAGATATGGTCTGTGGCATCACGTTTCATTGTATTTAACCTCCTCGCAATAGAGTCGCAAACGTCGTCGCTGGCCTTCAGTCCGATTTTTTAAATATAATTTGACGACTTTCAACCACCATATCTTCCACCCCCTTATAGCTATAGGCATGGAACTGCTATGGTGTACAACGGGAGACTTCGGACAACAATTACACACAGACTATTCGTTTGCGTTCTGTAGTTTTCGCTGCAGAGCGAAATATTAACACACACACACGTAGAATTTTATGTACACCGATAACTTTCCATCCCAATATACTCCACCCTTTTATCATTACCAACCCTCAAGCAACAATGCAACCAATAACACCATTTTCAGAGAGTTAATATAATTTTCAAAGAGTAATTATTGTTCCGCATTTCGCGTTATATTCTTCATTTTACTAAATATCTATCACAGCGCTATAAAACCGTGCCTAAAACCTTCCTCAGGCATAAATTAGTAACTATACAAATATTTAAGTATCTGCGTCTTGTCGTTCGGACGTGATAAGCGTACACTGAACAGACATTCACATTAATATGTATAGACAAATAGCTATCGATCGCCATAAAACCGTGCCTAAAGCCTTCCCCGGGTAGACATTAGTAACTGTACAAATTTTTCGCTCTTTATGTCTTGTGGTTCAGACGTGATAAACGTACACAGAACAGGCATTCTCATATATAGTTATAGATTACAAACATGCCTTTTTCATATAATTTCTGCATCTTAATTAACTAAATTGTGTACGTTAAACCACTTACATCTACGTTCCCCTAACGTGTATGTACAACATCTGGTGGCACTCTCGTAGTTATATGAAACTTTCAAGGATTTTTGATTAGTTGTATATTTCTGTGTTGCTATGTTTTTATGCAGCGTGCCGGCTGCAGTGGCCGAGCGGTCTGCGGCGCGCCAGTCTGTCTTCACGGCCTCTGTGGTCGGGGTTTAGAATCCCCCCTCGGGCATGGGTGTTTGTGTCGTGTTTAGTATAAGGTAGTTCATAAGTAGTTTGTAATTTTAGGGACTGATGACCCTGCAGTTAAGTCCCTTAAGCTTAACAAACATTTGAACATTTTTATGCAGCGTAACGTGGTATGCGTCGAACAACTCTTACATATTTAATTTTAGGTAATTTTATGACAGTTGCACTATAGAAATTTTACATTTACAATGTAATAGACTTTAATCAGAGACTATAAGAATAATATTTAAACGTTGTGTGACGAAATACCAAGTTACGCTTCATTGTATCTTAGCAGCACGAAAGTAGACATCTAATCATGAACATTTCATGAAATATATCTACGACAGTGACGCCTGATTTCATATTTACATGTCAGTCCAAGATAGACGTAAGTCGTATGATGTACACAATGTGATTAATTGCGATGGAGAATTAATATGAACAATTCAAGCATGTAATTCTTATACGTACGCAGACACTTGATACGGTTATAATACGAAACCGCTTTTGAGCAATACTAATAAACTTACAAGAAGTAATATTGGACCGTTCCTTACAATTTCGTTTCAAGATATATTTCACTGCATGCCCAAAAATCAGGAAATTTTTATTTATGTATTTATCAAGAACGATTAGGGTATAAAAAACGCTGTTAGTAAGGCGACCACGGATAACTGATGAGGGCGGCTTTCTTCATGTGTGACAAATAGTTCAGAAATTTGTTTTCTTCGTCGGGTAACAGTATTAATAAGTAGACTTATTCCACCTATTCCTTCTCCTTTTCTTTTTGCATCGTCAGATGCAAAACGCATCCATTAGTACATAATATCTGATTTAATTCAAAGGAAAAAGAAACAGATTCTCATTTAATTAAAGCTCCGGTTCTGACTTTTGGTAATAAACTAGACTTGCGTCAAAAGCTAGCTGTTTTTATCACCCGATAGTTAGATAGGCTGGACAAACAAGAAACTCAGTTTCGCTACAGAGGTTGTATATTTCCTTCGTGGGGCAAAATGAAAAAGTTTTTGAATTCACTGTAACTGTCTTCTGTCAGTGTAAATGGCGATGGTGAGAAGGTAACAATATTTATAGCAGTCCGGCATCGCTACAGGCTGAGTGAATTGTTTCTTTAGGGTCAGAAACGCAGTCTTTTGTTCCTAGTTCTGTGTCATGACTGATTTGTACAAAGTAGCCGCTGCCACGCTCTCTTCTGAAGTACTTCCATGCGAAACAAATAAAGTTTTATGTTTGAGTGCAATATTCATGTATTTATACTGATAATATCCGTATATATAGTTTATCTTACACGGGAGGTAGCCGGATGCGTATCACCAATCTGGCTCAAGCAGAGTCAGAAGAAGCAGGTAGAAGGACCGTTTCAATTCCTAACATATTTTCCTGAGTGGACCAGAGCGAAAGCGAAAACTTTTACGAAAGATTTCCTGTTACAGTCAGTGCCTTGACATTTGAACAAAATAAAAGGTAGTGCAAGGACAGTCTTTTCTAAGAGAGGTTTGAAGCAAATTACATGTTAAACTGTCTATAATTCTTTGAAGTTATATTCTACGTTAATGTATACATGCTGTCAAAGACCTGCGAGGTATAGCTAATAACATGCCAAGGAAAAATTCGATGTATTCCATACGGTTTTCCTAAAACTCATGGAATAGCTGTACCGTTAGTTTCCTGCCTAACCACACCCTTGCGAGGGTGAAGGTCGCGGTGAGAGCTTAAAATAGGGAAAGTTTAATTTTTAAAACTCACAACCACCAACTGCGAACCAAATTCCTAAACATGCAAAAACACTGATAGCTACTGTTTGACTTGTTTTCTAGGGGATAATATCACACGTTCGCAGCTTTCCTTCCCTGCATATGATTAACAAAAAAATTCATAATAAAGTAAGTACATGTGAGAAAAGTGTGTACTAACTACTATTTTTGAAAACACGTGAAAGTTCACTTTATGTTGTTTATTACACCATATTAAAACCCTGTGGCTGATACGTCTGTACGTCGACACATTTATCAAATAAAGTTATCTCGTGAGCCCCCAGACAAGATGAATATTTGTCGCAAATTCTTTTCACACCATGTGCCTGTCTCAAACACCGTTTATGTTCATGCCTATGCGACGACACGTGTTACACTAACAAAACACAGTCACTTTTATTCAGTGCGATGCACACCTTGTTCCACCGGCTAAATATTCACAACACATAGTAGCACTCGATACAACTTGGTGCAGTCTATCACGAGCAACCACATTTGGCAATTGCCACACAAAACTCTAAGGTCTCCACCTGGAGATCCACAAGCCGATTGCCTAGAGCGACGCCGTCCGGCCAGCTACACCACTCGCTCCCGACTCGTCACTTCCTGCTCTCTCTCTCTCTCTCGCGCGCGCGCGCCAAAAGCCCAACTGCCGGGTTTCTTTCCTACGTCATCGACTTCCCCATGTGAGCTGTTCTAACCGACTTCCAACGTACAGCCCTCAGCCAATACATTTCTAAAACTTTACTTAAAATCAAAATAATAACACTACACATTAAACAAATTTCTTATTATGTTTTTATATTGGTATAAACATCCTTTGCACTATTTATTACAATCGTGCAATTTCTTATATCACAGATAAGTGATTTAGCTGAATATTTCAAGATAAAATACACAAGATTAATTGAAAATAAAATGAGAAATAGTTAATATATTACTTTTATAAACAAACATTGCCATGCTAGTTGTGTAACTGTCTTGGATTCATTGGTAATTTATTACTTTTCATTGTCAATGAAACATATTACGCCAGATGTGACTATATCAGCTAGTGTATTGTTTATTTGTCAACAGGCTAATTTGTAATGAGGGCCTTAAAGGTTCCTGACTGCATCGTATTAATTCAAATGCCAGTAGTATTAGAATATTTTATTTCACGCTGTGCACTGCACTGTTCCTGGCATTCGCCATTGTCCCTCTCTCCCCTCACCGGAAACGAACTGGAAAATCCTAAGCTGGAACAAGCCACCAACGTCGGCCTGCTCGCTGGGCTCCCGTCACCTACAAGCACACAGCAAATCTCAACGTGGAGAATTTCTACCTATGGCCTAACTATAAATGTTGTCACCCAACTGCGTACATACATTGCTACCATAATTAATAAGATTAAAATTGTGTAACATTTAGTGCATTGGCATGGTCAATGTTTGCAGTGAACTTCATACTGTTTAATTATCAAATGCTATTAATTACCAATATTTCTATTGGGCGGTAATCTCACACCCTTGACGGCATATTAATGAAAAACGCGCTGCTACTTGTGGGGAGGAAGACTGAAAATATAAGCGCTGTCAGCACAATCATGCTTTCCGAACTGGAGCACGACTATATTGTACACATATAAATTGCTGTATTGTTATTAGCATCCGTTTCAAGCAGGACAGACACAGTGGAGGTGGCTTCAGCTATTGGAATGCCCTAAAGTTAAATTCTAGCATCTAGACGCGATTCCAGATAAGAGGAACCGTTAAAAGATGGCAAGACCAACGTCGTCCACGGGTAACACAAGCAAGGGATAACCGCTATCTGCGGTTAACAGCCGATCGAGACAGGAGCTTGACTGAAACTCAGCAAACCACCCTCCAGGCATCAACAGGACGCGCAATATCAACACAAACAGACCGACATCGTCTTCAGAAATGTGAACGTTACGCACGGAGACTTATGGTGTGTGTCCCATTAAAACCACAGAAACTGCAGAAACTCGGTGGAGGAACATCAGGATTGGAATCGTATCGAAGTGCGTTAGGTTCTGTGATGGTAGGTCTATTAAAGTCTGTTGTGGACTAGCAGGCGTTCCTAGTTGAGCTCTTGATTCTATTTCTTAGTTTTGGAATTGCAGGAAGTTCTACATCTACATCTACATACATACTCCGCAATCCACCGTAAGGTGCGTGGCGGAGGGTACATTGTGCCACTACTAGGCATTTCCTTTCCTATTCCACTCCCAAATAGAACGAGGAAAAAAATACTGCCTATATGCTTCCGTACGAGCCCTAATTTCTCTCATCTTGTCTTTGTGATCACTACGCGAAATATAAGTAGGCGGCAGCAAAATCGTACTACACTCAGCTTCAAATTCCGGCCCTCTAAATTTCCTCAATAGAAGTTCACGAATAGAAAGTCGTCTTTCCTCCAGCGATCCCCAATTGAGTTGCCGGAGCATTTCCGTGACAATCGCGCATTGGTCGAACCTACCAGTAACAAATCTAGCTGTTCGCCTCTGAACTGCTTCTATGTCTTCCTTTAAACTGATCTGCTGAGGGTCCCTAACACTTGAGCAATACTCAAGATGTGCTCCTACAAGCGTTTTATACGCGGTGTCCTTTACAGATGAAGTACATCTTCCCAAAATTCTCGCAATAAACCGGAGTCGGCTGTCCGCCTTACTCACAAATGTCCTTACATGTTCGTTCCATTTCATATCTCTCTGCAATGTCACGCCTAGATATTTGAACGACGCGACAGCATCAAGAAGCTCACTACTAATGCTGTATTCGAACATTGTGGGATTGGTTTTCCTACTCATGTGCATCACCTTACATGTTTCTACATTGAGAGCTAGCTGCCCTTCTTAGCACCAACTAGAAATTTTGTCTAAGTTATCCTGTATGCTATTACAGTCAGTTAAAGACGACACCCTCCCATACACCACAGCATCATCAGCAAACAGCCGCAAATTACAACTTACTCTGTCCATCAGATTATTTTATAGATAGAAAATAACAGGGGTCCTATCACACTGCCCTGAGGCACGCCTGACGATACACTCGTCTCTGATGAACACTCGCCATCGAGAACAACGTACTGCGTTCTATTACTTAGGAAGTTTTCCAGCCAGTCTCAAATCTGTGAACCTATTCCATAAGCTCGTATCTTCGTTAGCCGTCTGCAGTGTGGCACCGCGTCGAACGCCTTTTTGAAGTCGAGAAAAACACAATCCTCCTGTTGCCCTTCATCCATGGCTCGAAAGATGTCATGTGAGAAAAGGGCAAGCTGAGTTTCACATGAACGATGTTTCCTAACCCGTGCTGATTCATAGAAAGAAGCTTTTCCGTTTCAAGAAAATTTACTATATTCGAACTGAGAATATGTTCAAAAATTCTACATGAAACTGATGTCAACGATATTGACCTCTAATTGTGTGGGTCAGTTATCGTTCCTTTCTTATAAACGGGAGACACCTGCGCTTTTTTCCAATCACTAGGAACATTGCGCTGAATTACAGATTCGCGATAAATGCAAAGCTAAGTAGGGGGCCAATGCCGCAGAATGCTCTTTGTAAAACCGAACTGGTGTTCCATCCGGACCAGCAGACTTTTTCGTATTTAGCTATCTCTGCTGCTTCTCTACAGCGGAAATACCTATTACTATGTACTCCATTTCGGAATTAGTACCCAGATGTAGTTTCTTTTATTTTTCTGTGTGATGATTAAGCCAAAATTATCTAGTCTAAAATTACAGTAACTCAATAATGGATCTGAGTATTTATAATAACGCTTAATTGTCAATTTTTTTAATCCATGAAGATTAGCCAAGTAATAGAACGAGTTAAGTTCTTTTCCTCTTTGAAGTTAAATGAAAAGTTACGTGGAAATTGTCTTTGTACTGACGAGAAATTTAACTGTAAACTAAAAAACACACAAAGGAAGCCACAGCACCACCTGCTGCCTCTCAGTTGGCACTGTGCCGCCCGCTTTGCATAGCTGCCGCACTGATCGTGTGGACTGGCCAACTGATTCCAGTGAGGCTGCCGCCTCGCGGTTCCCGCCTCGATATGGGTGATGCGTCTGGCAGGAAGGAAATTCCGCAGATGCCTACTTTCCGCCCCGCGTGCATTGCTGCTGCTGCGTCTGCCCGTGCAGCACCGCGCCGCGACCATTTACTGCGCACTTGAAATTCCGCAAATATTCCTCTCCTTTGAACCCATCCGTTGTATGGTACGTAGAGTAGTGGGCCAGGGCAGGTTAGGGCCTGGCTGGCAACAGCCACCTTTATTTGTATGACCAGTCACACTCTGCTTCTGTGATGGCTGCTTTCGTAACCAAGGTAGCTGGCACGTTGAGTGTTTAGTAGTTATCACATTGAAGATTTATACCGGGAAAGCAGAAAAACATCATATATTGAGTCACAACACAGACGAAGGTGTTCTTCGACTATCAATAACTGATCGCCATTGAAGAGGATTGAGAAGAAAAAAAAAAAAGAGAACGAGTAATGCAAAGGTCGCTGCAGAACTGACTGTCTTAATCACGCTCCCCGTCAGCGCTGAAACAAAGCCAAGGGAGTAAATAAACTGAACATTTTGGTTGGTTGGGTGTACTACATTAAAAGTCGCTGGCATATTACGTAAAACAGTGTGTTAAACTACGTCAAGCCGGCCGCGGTGGCCGAGAGGACTGAGGCGTGCCAGTCACGGACTGCACGGCCACTACGGTCGGGGGTTCGAATCCCCCCTCGGGCATGGATATTTGTGCCGTCGTTAGTATAGGGTAGTTGTTAGGTAGTTTGTAAGTTTAGGGACTGATGATCCCGTAGTTAAGTCCCATAAGCTATACAAACATTTGAACATTTTGAAACTACATCAAGATTTGGATGTAACATGTAAAAAATAAAAGAAGCAAATAAAATGGAAGAAAAGAGAGAAAAATTTAAAAAGAAAACGGTGTGTTCTGGCTGCTTGATAACGGAAATGAAAATTAGAACATCCAGCCACTCTGAAACACATTAATATGTCCTGCCCAAAAGTATTAGGCAACTGAAGTACAGACTCAAAATGGTCTCTCACTAAATCTTAGATGGAATGATACAATACAATGTCACAAAAAAAATTAAGACTGAAACGGTCGTTGCAGCATTGTTAGCTAAAACGTGTCAGGGAGATTAAAAGTCCGCCTCTGGGTGGCTAAATAGCGGCACTCCAATAACATGTGGGCGATTGTCAAATGTGCGGAGACGGCAGAGGACGACGATGTCCCTGCGGTGGGACCGCATAAAGAACCTTCAGTTTTCGGTTGTCTCTTTTGTTGACGTTAATTTGTTTGGCGTTTGTATGGTACGCCAGTCAGTATTCCACAAACAGAGAATTATACTTCGTAACATCAGAAGGAGGTCAGTATCTGTTATACGGATCTCCAGAGTAGGTTTATGGATAGCCTCTTTAGATAACCTATCAGCCAGTTCGTTTCCTTCTATTCCGACGTGTCCTGGAGTCCAGAGAAATACGACCTGACAGACCATGTTGTTAGATGGTGTATATGAACACTTGGATGATCTTTATCAAAAGATGGAGAGGGAAATGTTTGGAAATGTTTGTATAGTCTATGGGACTTAACTACGGGGTCATCAGTCCCTAAACTTACAAACTACTTATGAACTACTTGCGAACTAGGACGGCACAAATATCCATGCCCGAGGGGGGATTCGAACCCCCGACCGTAGTGGCCGTGAAGACTGTGACTGGAGCGCCTTAGTCCCCTCGGCCACCGCGGCCGGCGATGGAGAGGGAAACATTGATGGCGGACTTAGAGATCGCTCAGAGAGTCGCTGCAGATGAGGAAGTACTTACGGATATGATCGAGTGCACGAAAGATTGCTGCTACCTCTGCAGTGAACACACTGCAGCCATTCGGTAAGGAGCCACATTCGTTTTGTTCTGCATGCGTATAATCAAAGCCGTCACGACCACCTACCATAGGGCCATTTGTGTAGATCACTTCAAAGCCATTTGACACGACAACAATTGACAGAAGTTAACGGCGAAGGTTAAGTCCCATAAGCTATACAAACATTTGAACATTTTGAAACTACATCAAGATTTGGATGTAACATGTCAAAAATAAAAGAAGCAAATAAAATGGAAGAAAAGAGAGAAAAATTTAAAAAGAAAACGGTGTGTTCTGGCTGCTTGATAACGGAAATGAAAATTAGAACATCCAGCCACTCTGAAACACATTAATATGTCCTGCCCAAAAGTATTAGGCAACTGAAGTACAGACTCAAAATGGTCTCTCACTAAATCTTAGATGGAATGATACAATACAATGTCACAAAAAAAATTAAGACTGAAACGGTCGTTGCAGCATTGTTAGCTAAAACGTGTCAGGGAGATTAAAAGTCCGCCTCTGGGTGGCTAAATAGCGGCACTCCAATAACATGTGGGCGATTGTCAAATGTGCGGAGACGGCAGAGGACGACGATGTCCCTGCGGTGGGACCGCATAAAGAACCTTCAGTTTTCGGTTGTCTCTTTTGTTGACGTTAATTTGTTTGGCGTTTGTATGGTACGCCAGTCAGTATTCCACAAACAGAGAATTATACTTCGTAACATCAGAAGGAGGTCAGTATCTGTTATACGGATCTCCAGAGTAGGTTTATGGATAGCCTCTTTAGATAACCTATCAGCCAGTTCGTTTCCTTCTATTCCGACGTGTCCTGGAGTCCAGAGAAATACGACCTGACAGACCATGTTGTTAGATGGTGTATATGAACACTTGGATGATCTTTATCAAAAGATGGAGAGGGAAATGTTTGGAAATGTTTGTATAGTCTATGGGACTTAACTACGGGGTCATCAGTCCCTAAACTTACAAACTACTTATGAACTACTTGCGAACTAGGACGGCACAAATATCCATGCCCGAGGGGGGATTCGAACCCCCGACCGTAGTGGCCGTGAAGACTGTGACTGGAACGCCTTAGTCCCCTCGGCCACCGCGGCCGGCGATGGAGAGGGAAACATTGATGGCGGACTTAGAGATCGCTCAGAGAGTCGCTGCAGATGAGGAAGTACTTACGGATATGATCGAGTGCACGAAAGATTGCTGCTACCTCTGCAGTGAACACACTGCAGCCATTCGGTAAGGAGCCACATTCGTTTTGTTCTGCATGCGTATAATCAAAGCCGTCACGACCACCTACCTTAGGGCCATTTGTGTAGATCACTTCAAAGCCATTTGACACGACAACAATTGACAGAAGTTAACGGCGAAGGTTCTCTGGAGTTTCTGAAGCACTGCGGCAATTCCAACAGAATCTGTGGTCGACATATATACCATGGTGGTGTACGCGACTGGAACAGGAAAAGATGGAAGGGGAAGAGACTAAAACCCTTTTGTATCCCAGCCTCGTCGCCACTTTTGTGTCCCGTTTCCCCGGTTGTCGTAGGTGTCGGTGGCCGAGTAGAAAGAGACCAACACAGGAATAAAGGATGCACGCGTGTGCAGGTACGGAGGTGACCAGCCGGTGGGACAGCAGAAACTAGAACACTAGGCTAAATTAGAACGAGATATATATTTCGTGGAGTCTTGGTAATACTTAACTTTTACATATTTCTTGACTGCAGAATGCTGATACATAGTTTATATAGAGGCCTGCCTACTGATAATTCCTAGTGCCTATCCGATAGCCAAGTCTTAACTGGTGCCTATCTGATTCCAAAGTGGCCGATGCAGCAGTCATGGCCACGAGCGGAGTTGTAGCAGAGGGCGCTCGTGGCTGACGTCGTAAGAACGCCGCGCCGTGCGTGCATGGCGGCGCGCGGCAAAAGTACGTGGCGCGCACTTGTGCGCCACCACAAACCCTTTCATTTCCAGTGTTGTTCATGGACAACAACGTATTAAAAGTTGATTTATACCGTAGTTTTCGCACCAATCCTTAAAGTTTCATTTTTGTTGATGAACAACATGCTTCTAGTACAACATTTTGCCGCTTGGTACGGCGTGTAGCCACTTCTGAGGCATTAATCTGTCCATCTTGGAGTTTGTGTTGCGTTGTCGTCTGTACGTGGCTGAGAGTGTGAGCGTGTGTGTGGTTCCTTTTATTTTATTCCAGCAGTGAATTGTCTTGACTTTGGTTCTGTGGCGAAGATTATGCGATTATTGATCTGGCAGTGTTAACTATCAACAAAATAACGTCCAAATAATAAAATACCTCGATACAAACGTCTGTGTTGTACTTGAAATTCATGACATACAAAATCAATAGTTTGACCAAAAATTTTAAAACACATATTTTGATGTTTACTTTGCTGTATTAATACAGAAATCACTGAATTTTAATTTTTCCAAAGCTGATTTCATGAATAAACTGGAAAAACAGTTTATTCTGCACAATCACTCGATGTCACAGTTTGAGAACTAGCAGAATCGAGGACTTTCAGCGGAAAGTGAGTGCTAGGCCTTGGGGGTCGCAAATATGTCTTCCTCATCCTCAGAAACTGAAGATGTCTGGAGTTGTGGCATAGAAGCCATCGATTTTTTTTTTAATTTTGTTCCTTCTTCTTCTTCAGGGATGGGGTCTGGCGTCGCCTGTGGTTGGTGGGGATTGCACCCAAAACAGGTGTTGGGAAAGTAGGAGAAAAGGAGTAGCCACCAACCATCAAGGGGTCAGGCGAGCTCTGGCGGCCCTGAGGGTCCACAGTAGCTGGTTCAAGTTTCAAGAACGTCGTCCACAAATAATGTGGCGACGACGTGACTGTAGCAAACGATGAAACCATTTTCACTCGGTGGAGTCGCTCATTTTTTTTGTTTGCCTACGCGTATTACAGTTTATCTGAAGTCTTACATTCCATTGTCTTCCTCTTTTTGTGTAGGATGGTATAGTCCGGAGATCAGGAAGGATGGTGCTTCACACTAGTGTTGCAAGTGAGAGGTGGGACTAAAGAAACACCCAGATTTAATGGATACCCGCAGTCTCTATATGGAGGGATGGACTTACAGCGTTAAGACATGTGCCCGAAGTCCAGCACTTGAAACGACGCGTAGAGGGAGGAATGCAAGGATTCATGTCTCACCGTTATATCATACCTTGACCTTCTCAGGCAAAGAATCACCTTCAAAGGCCAAGATGAATGCGCCGGTAGCAATGTCATTATGCCTCCTGTAGACACGCCGACAAATTGTACATTCGACGTTTCAAGTTGGCACGTAACTCTTCTCTGTGACTGCAGGAGAAGGTCTCAGTGGAAAATAATCCTCAAGACCATGTTGAGGCTCTTATGTGGAGTGACAGAGACGGAAACATCGCTAAGATTTTCACAGGCTAATAGTGGTCGCGACTGTCCAGGAGATACTGCTTCTATCGGAACCAACACATTTCTCATTTTAGACGTGCTACCACTTATCCAAATTTGTCTTGAAGATTTTCCACAAAGGAAAAACACTTGGTGGACGTGGAAGATTCACCATCAGTTCGTGAACACACAAGCTATTCTCGAGAGTAATGCTCAGTATGGAGCAGGCAACAACAGTCACCAGGTATTGCATATGAAGGACATGTGGCCAAAACGAAGGCAGCGGAAGAAGCACATGTATGGCTTCACATAACGTCTGTAGATCATGACGTAGACTGTTTTAGGCAGAGTATCCCCTTAGAAACCCTGGATGAAAGCCCCAGTGTTTACCTGATTACCTCAAGCGCCTCTCTGGACGCCGCACTGTTTCATGTTTTCCCAGAGTTCCTCATCTGATTGTAGCAGAACGTCCCTATGGACTATAGCTCCCTTGGTCATGTACAGGGTGTGGTGAGGTGCGATGCTCACTGGGATGTCTCCTAATTGTGTACAGGCTCGAAATGCAGTCGACTGAATGGCAGAAGATTTTCAGATGAGCAGAGAACTGGATCAAATCTTATTTAGTGCCTCAACTCCACAAAATTTATGTTCATTGTGTTCTACAAGGAAGAGAAGTCTGGTAGCGGCCTACATCTTCCCCTCCGACCTAGATTAGACAATGGCAAATGGGTATGACCCTCTTCACAGTGTGTATCTAGAGGAGGAAGTCCGTTGAAGAAAAGACAGAAACTATAGAATAACTATTCCTTTATGAAGAAAATTTTGGCGCAGGAAAGCGGCTAGAAAGCTTCACGTCTTACATGTGCAAAATGTCCACCCTGGCACCATCCATTCCGGTCAGAGGTTTCCGTGAGCGCCAGCCATCCACATCAAGGGCCACCTGGCAGGGGTGTCGTTGCCAGGAGTTCCCATTCATTTTTGATTAAAATTATGCTTTTTAACTTAATAAAACTATTAAAACTTGCCACAAGTTTCTTATATTATACCCATAAACCATTAAATGAAAACATTCATTGAAAGTAATAACACGGTGAGATTGTTTTGGAGAGTGTGACTGAGACTTCGCCAAGGTCAGGCACTGGTTCATATCAAGATTCTTGTTTTAGACAGGTGGATAGACGAGTGAATGGTGGTGTGAGTAGCAATGGGGCAGTAGCTATTTAGGCATTATAAATGCTTCCACCACCCCCATGAACCACAGACATTGCCGAGGTGGGGTGGCTTGCATGCCTCATCGATGCAGATAGCCGTACCGTAGGTGCAACCACAGCGGAGGGGTATCTGTGGAGAGGCCAGACAAACGTGTGGTTCCTGAAGAGGGGCAGCAGCCTTTTCAGTAGTTACAGGGGCAACAGTCTGGATGATTGACTGAGCTGGCCTTGTAACATCAGCTAATGTGGCTTTGCCACAAAGTTACTGCGAACGGCTGAAAGCAAGGGGAAACTACAGCCGTTATTTTTCCCCAGGACATGCAGCTCTACTGTATGAAAATATGATGATGGCATCCTCTCGGATAAAATATTCCGGAGGTAAAATAGTCCCCCATTCGGATCTGCGGGCGGGGACTACTCAGGAGGATGTTGTCATCAGGAAAGACAATACTGGCATTCTACGGATCGGAGCGTGGAATGTTAGATCCCTTAATCGGATAGGACAATTAGAAAATTTAAAAAGGGAAATGGATAGGTTGAGGTTAGATATAGTGGGGATTAGTGAAGTTCGGTGGCAGGATGAACAGGATTTCTGGTCAGGTGAGTACAGGATTATAAATACAAAATCAGTTGGGGGTATCACAGGAGTAGGACTGATACTGAATAAGAAGATAGGAATGCGGGTAAACTACTATGAGCAGCACAGTGATCGCATTATCATTGTCAAGATAGATACGAAGCCAACACCGACAACAGTAGTACAGGTTTATATGCCAACTAGCTCTGCCGATGATGAGGAGATCGAAGAAATATATGAGGAGCTAAAGGAAATTATTCAGACAGTTAAGGGAGAGGAAAACTTAATTGTGATGGGAGACTGGAATTCGGTAGTAGGAAAAGGAAGAGAAGGAAAAATAGTAGGTGGATATGGACTGGGCAGAAGGAATGAAAGAGGAAGTCGCCTGGTAGAATTTTGCACGGAACACGATTTAATCGTAACAAACACGTGGTTTAAGAATCACAAAAGAAGGTTGTATACGTGGAAGAGACCAGGAGACACCGGAAGGTATCAGATAGATTTTATAATGGTAAAACATAGATTCCGGAACCAGGTGATGAACTGTAAGACGTACCCAGGGGCAGATATAGACTCTGACCATAACTTCTTAGTCATGAACTGTAGGCTGAAACTGAAAAAACTGCAGAAAGGTAGGAAAATAAGGAGATGGGACTTGGATAAATTGAAGGAACGTGAAGTTCTGGAGAAATTCAGAGGGAGCTTTAGGCATTAATTGACAGAAACAGGGGGAAATAAAACAGTAGAAGAGGAATGGGTAGCACTGAGAGATGAAATAGTGAAGGCAGCAGAGGACAAAATAGGTATAAAGGCAAGACCTACAAAAAATCCTTGGATATCACATGAAATACTAAATTTAATTGATGAAAGGAGAAAATATAAAAATGCAGTAAATGAAACAGGCAAAATGGAGTACAGACGACTAAGAAATGAGATTGACAGGAAGTGCAAAATGGCTAAGCAGGAGTGGCTGGAAGCCAAATGCAAATCTGTAGAAGAATGTATAAGAAGGGAAAAAGTAGATACCGCCTACAGGAAAATAAAAGAGACATTTGGGGACAAGAAAAGCAACTCTACAAATATCAAGAATTCAGATGGGAAACCAGTTCTCAGCAAAGAAGGGAAAGCTGAAAGGTGGAAAGAGTACATAGAGCAGCTCTACAAAGGAAATGAACTTAGAGACGATGTTGTAGGAAGGGAAGAGGAAGTAGATCAAGATGAAATAGGAGATACTATACTGAGAGATGAATTTGACAGAGCCCTGAAAGACCTAGGTCGGAACAAGGCCCCACGAGTAGATGACATACCCTCAGAGCTACTAAAGTCTCTGGGAGAGCCAACCATGACAAAACTATTTGACCTGGTGTGTAGGATGTATGAGACAGGCGAAATACCCTCAGACTTTAAGAAAAATGTTATAATCCCCATTCCAAAGAAATCAGGTGCAGACAGGTGTGAAAATTACAGAACCATCAGTTTGATAAGTCATGGTTGCAAAATCTTAACACGAATTATCTACAGGAGAATGGAAAAGCTGGTAGAAGCTGACCTCGGGGAAGATCAGTTTGGATTCAGAAGGAACGTAGGAACCCGGGAGGCAATACTCACTTTACGTCTTATCTTAGAAGATAGAATTAGGAAAGGCAAACCAACATTTTTAGCTTTTGTAGATTTGGAGAAAGCTTTTGACAATGTTGACTGGAATATACTCTTTCAAATTCTGAAGTCAGCAGGGGTAAAATACAGGGAAAGGAGAGTTATTTACAACTTGTACAAAAGCCAGACCGCAGTAATTAGACTCGAAGGGCATGAAAGGGAAGCATCAGTTGGGAAGGGAGTAAGACAGGGTTGTAGCCTTTCTCCAATGTTGTTCAATTTGTACATTGAGCAAGCTATAAAGGAAAGAAGGAAAGCAAGGAGAAATTCGGTGAAGGAATTAAAGTTCAGGGGGAAGAATTAAAAACATTGCGTTTTGCCGACGACATAGTAATTCTGTCAGATACAGCAAAGGACCTGGAAGAGCAATTGAACGGAATGGACAGTGTGCTGAAAGGTGCTTATAAGATGAACATTAACAAGAGCAAAACTAGGGTAATGGAGTGCAGTCTAAGAAAATCAGGTGATGCTGAAGGAATTAGATTAGGTAACGAAGCAATAAAGGAGGTAGATGAGTTTTGTTACTTGGGCAGTAAAATAACAAATGATGGTCGCAGTACAGAGGATATAAAATGCAGAATGGCAATGGGAAGAAAAGCATTTTTGAAAAAGAGAAATTTGCTAACATCGAATATTAATTTAAATGTAAGGAAGTCTTTTCTGAAGGCATTTGTGTGGAGTGTTGCCTTGTATGGGAGTGAAACATGGACGATAAGCTGTGCGGATAGGAAGAGGATAGAGGCTTTTGAAATGTGGTGCTACAGAAGAATGTTGAAGATTAGGTGGGTAGATCGCGTAACTAATGAAGAGATATTGAACAGAATTGGTGAGAAAAGAAATTTTTGGCATACCATGACTAAAGAAGGGATCGCTTGGTAGGACACATTCTTAGACATAGAGGAATCGTAAATTTAGCATTGGAGGGAAGTGTGTGGGGTAAAAATCGCAGAGGGAGACCAAGAGACGCGTATAGTAAACAGATTCAAGTGGATGTGGGTTGTCGTTCGTATGAGGAAATGAAGAGGCTTGCTCAGGATAGGGTATTGTGGAGAGCTGCATCAAACCAGTCACCGGACTGAAGACCATAACAACAACAAATGCTTCCATTTTAGTGGACCTTCAACTTTTCTATTTCTCTTTGCAGCCTAATTATTTCTGATCATTGTTAGATTTGCAACGGAATGGATCGATAAGACATTAGTTGCTAAAGAGACATTCCACATATTTATTAGAAATGTTGAAGACTCTCATCTCTTACACTCGAAGAACCATTTACAACAACAAGTTTAATTAGTTTGTAAGTCTAGGGACTGATAACCAAAGTAGTTAAGTCCCTTAAATTTACTAACATCTGAACAAAAAAGAAATATACAGCCCTCGCTGCCCAGTGCATGATTTGATGAATGAGAAGAAGAGAATGTGAATCTTATATATAACAGGATAACGTAAATACCTGGAGTGTTTAAACGCCAATTTCATGAACGCAATGGAGAGAATGGAAAACGAAGACTATCTAATGTGCATTCAGAGAAAATTGAACATCATTCGATAGTACTATAGTATACCAACTGTCTGGCGCATTTCAAGGTAATTCTTGGAATGCTGATTCATCTACATCGCCGATCTCTATGTGTCGAGGAGAAAGACGGTTCCCTCCCCTTCTTAGTAACATATTACACAAATTCTTATGTCAAATCAAAGGAATGTGATAAGGTCATAGCTGTTATTTTCCGTCTTTATCACCCCACGCACCTCACCCTGCAACAAAAGTGCACAGGATTTCAATCTAATGGCATCTATGTTTGCAAAACTGGCCATCAAAAATTCCTTTATGCCTGGGTACATGTGCACTTAATCCACTAATCCACAACCTTTGATGCTGGACAAATCAATAATATTTGTTCCTTTGTTGATTTTTCAAATCCCCATTGAGAGCCAGCTAGCAGCAGCATTAGTGCCGCTCTACAGCTGAGTACTTTTACAATTAATGATGAAGAGTTAAAACAATGGAGTTCAAACCATGACTTTAAAAACATCCGTCATGGAGGTAAAATTGGAGATGTATAAAATGACAAGTAGAATTATAAATACAAACATTCAGGGTTAATATCGGTCATGGTGGTTAAAATCACAAGGTTGTGTAGTCATGACGGAATGGAGATGAAGACAGAGACAGTCATTAAAATACACATACAAATTTCTATTTCGCAGGCATCGGCGGCTGCACTAGTTTTAAGTGCGAACCACAACACTGATACCCATATGATATACAAAAAAATTCGAATGTTTGTTAAGCTTATGGGTCTTAAATGCAGGGTCATCAGTCCCTAAACTTACAAACATCTTATGAACCAACTTATACCAAAAACAACACAAACATCCATGCCCGAGGGAGGATTTGAACCCCCATCAAGGAACGGCCTCGCTCATCGGCGCATAGCGCCTCATTGCGCTTGGCCACTCCATCGCGGCATTCAGATGAGACACTGATAAAGGACACTTGCAGAAGACCACGCAAGAGATGGAGCGAGAAATGTAGGCATGGAGGGAGTGTAAAAGGACGGGTGGGTGGCGCTGGGAAGGTAAGGATTCCAGAAGGAGATAGGAGGTAAGGGACCTAAGTGTGGGGAGGGTGAAGGAGGAGGAGAGATGTCGCTGCATATACAGGGAATAGAGAGGAGGGGATTAGAACCACCGACCGTAGTGGCCGTGCAGACCGTGACTGGCGCGCCGCAGTCCCCTCGGCTACCGCGGCCGGCGGGATGCGAAGATATTCGGGCCATGCAATATTAGTCTGCGGAGACTTCAACCCAGAGAGTATAGAATGGGACCTCTCTAGTTTCATTTCATTCGGTACAGACAAGCAGTTTTGCGAGCTACTAATGGACGCGTTTTCCGAAAACTGTCTTCAGCAGTTAAACCGACAGTCCACACGTAATGGAAATATTTTAGATCTTATAGCTACAAACAGGCCCGACCTTATTAACGATGTCAGTGTATAGACAGGAGTTAGAGTTCACGATATTACCATAGCGTCAATGGTGACCAAAATTAATAAACCAATCAAGAAGGCTAGTAACGTGTTTTTGTTAGAAAGAGCCGATAAGAAATTGTTAGCATCACAATTAGAAAATGAATGGACATCGTTTAATTCCGGGACAATGGATGTAGAGGAAACGTGGACTAAATTTAAATACATTGTAAATTAAGTGTTAGAGGAATATGTGCTTATAAAGTCGATTAAAGATGGAAAAGCTACACCGTGGTATAATAACAATATTAGAAAGCTACTGAGAAAGCAAAGGCAGTTGCAGTCTCTGTTCAAAAAGAACACGCAAATCAAGATAGGCAGAAGCAGAGATTCGTGCGTCTATAAAAAGATTGATACCCGAAGTATTAAATAATTATCACAGCCATATCTTAGCAAGTGATCTTTGCCGGCCGCAGAGGCCGAGCGGTCTGCGCCGCGCCAGTAACAGTCTGCACAGCAGCTACGGTCCGGGGCTCGAATGCCCCCTCTGGCAGGATGTTTGTGTCGTCTTTAGTATCAGGTAGTTCATAAGTTTAGGGACTGATGACCCCTCAGTTTAGTCCCTTAAGCTTAACAAACATTTGAACATTTTGAAAAAGAGATCTTTCCGAGATCCCGAAAAATATTTTGGTCCTATGTAAAATCGATAAGCGGGCCAAATGCCACTATCCAGTCACGCGTTGATCATTCCGATACATTAACAGAAGAAAGCAAACGGAAAGCTGAAGTTGTAAATTTAACCTTTAAGAAATCTTTCACGCAGGAGGTCCATAAAAACTTACCATCAATTTAACAACGCACTAACTCCCAAATGGAGGACATGGTAATAGGTATTTCTGTTGTAGAGAAGCAGCTAAGAGACTGAATTCCGGTCCGGATGGAATACCAGTTCGGTTTTACAAAGAGTATTCTGCGGAATTGGCCCCCTACTTAGCTTGAATTTATCGCGAATCTTTAATTCAGAGCAAAGTTCCTAGTGAATGGAAAAAAGCGCAGGTGACTTCCATTTATAAAAAAGGTAAAAGAAATTACCCACATAATTACAGTTTAATATCGGCGAATTTTGGAGCATATTCTCAGCTCGAATATAGTAAATTTCCCTGAGATGGATCAGTTTCTTTCTGTGAATCAGCAGGAGTTTAGGAAACATCGTTCTTGTGAAACTCAGCTTGCGTATTTATCACATGACATCTTGCGAGCCTTTGATGAAGGGCAACAAGCAGGTTCTGATTGTTTCGACTTTAAAAAGGCATTTGACGCGGTGCCGCACTGCAGACTGCTAACGAATATACGAGCAAATAGAATATGTTCACAGATTTGTGACTGGCTGGAAGACTTCCTAAGTAATAGAACGCAGTAAGTTGTTCTCGACGGCGAGTGTTCATCAGAGACGAGTGTATCGTCAGGCGTACACCAAGGGAGTGTGATAAGACCGCTATTACTTTCTGTCTATATAAATGATCTGATGGACAGACTAACTTGTAACTTGCGGCTGTTTGCTGATGATAGTAGGGTATGGGAGGGTGTCTTCATTAATTGACTGTAATAACATACAGGAATACTTACACAAAATTTCTGGGTGGTGTGAAGAGTGGCTGCTAGCTTTAAATGTAGAAAAATGTAAGGTGATGCGCATGAGTAGGAAAATCAATCCAATAAGGTTCGAATACATCATTAGTATTGAGCTTCTTGATACAGTCGTGTCGTTCAAATATCTAGGCGTAACATTGCAGAGCGACATGAAATGGGACGAACATGTAAGAACAGTTGTGAATAAGGAGGACAATGGACTTCGGTTTACTGTGAGAATTTCACGAAGATGTACTTCATCTTTAAAACGCTTGTATGATCACGTCTTGAGCATTGCTCAAGTGTTTGGGACCCGCAGTAGATCAGTTTAAAGGAAGACATGGGAGAAGTTCAGAGGCGAGCAGCTATAGTTGAGTCGCTGTAAGTTGATCCGTGACAGTTGCAATAATACGGTAGCAACACCTTCATTCGTCTACTGTGACCAGTCGTGTTATGAAATTTCGTATGTGTCTATAGGACAACTCCATATTGGTGGTTTCGTCTGAAGCAGTATACAAGTCGTTGTTGAAAGCTTGCAACAGCAATGCACCTGTCAGGGATGAACTTACGCCGACCCAACTGTAGGTTCGTTACTAGTAGGTTCGACAAACGCGCGAGTGTCACGGAAATACTCCGGGAAATCAAATGGAAATCGCTGGAGGAAAGACAACGTTCCTTTCGAGAAATTCTGTTGAGGAAATTTAGAGAGTCGGAATTTGACGCAGACTGCAAAACTATCTTCCTGCTGCCTATTTATATTTTCCGTAAACATCACAAAGACAAGATAAGAGAAATTAGGGCTCGTACAGAGGCATATGGACATTCTTTTTTCCTCTATTCCCTTTTTTATTCGGGAGTGGAGTAGGAAAGGAAGTGCCTAGTAGTGCTCCGGTGTTCCATCCGACACGCACCTTACGGTGGATTGCAGGGTATATATGTAGATGGAGAGGTGGGAGGAGATTGGACTTGGGATATGTCGGCTGAGTAAATGAGGTATAGGAGGGGCGAAAGGACAAAACAGTGGGGTAAAGCAAACGAGTGACGGAATTGTAGGCGGTGAGATAGTGATGTAGGCTGGGCAGTTGGAGATAAAATAAATAATGAGCCGGACATAATTAATATGAATGGCATAGGTTTGAAGTTTAATAAGGTGACCGGAACCGCACAAACTGTGGTACAATTTTTCACTATCTACGATGAATACAAAGATTGCGGAGCTACGAGAATTAAGCTGGACCGAGAGGAGGTGAGTGAGACGAAGGAGCTGGTCATAGACAGAAAAGGAGGATCGGGAGCCACGTTAGGAAAGGGAAGGAGTTGCTGTCGGTGAATGTGCAGATGGATGCAGCAGAAGTGGAATGTTTCCAGATCCTACCTGAACGCTGAGGAAGTGCTGATGGAGTGGTAGGAAGAAGGTTTAGAAGGGACTTGTGGAGTATGGTGAACATCAGGATAAGAGACGTCTTCCACAGGTCTGGGAACAAACCGGTGTAAAGGATAATATTGTAGTGGTAGACAAGGAGAGTATGGGAGGATAAGGGGCAGGAATTCTGATACTGTCGTAATATATGTCATTCAAAAGATTAATAAATTTTGTCTACGGATTATAGATTGTTTTATGTGACAGTGTGTTTTATAAGACTATGGAGTGTAGTAGCCGCGACTGAGTAGCCGAGCGGTCTAAAGCGTCTCGCTGCGGAGGGTTCGAGTCCTCCCTGGGGCATGGGTGTGTGTGTTGTCCTTAGGTTAGGTTAGGTTAGTTTAAGTAGTTTGTAAGCTACGGACTGATGACCATTCAGTTTGGTCCGATAGAATTACAAACACTTTTTTTTAATTTCTTTTTTTTTTCTTGAGTGTAGTTATGTTTTTGAAATGAAATGGCACTTATTGTAATAAGGTGAGTTTTGCAACATTAATAAATTAATTAGTGCATTATTTGGAAGATTGTGGTGTTCATTTACACCCTAGTGGTCAGTTATGGTATCCATTATGAATTTGCCGGCCGCGGTGGCCGAGGGGACTGAGGCGCGCCAGTCACGGTCTGCACGGCCACTACGGTCGGGGGTTCGAATCCCCCCTCGGGCATGGATATTTGTGCCGTCCTTAGTATTAGCTAGTTCATAAGTAGTTTGTAAGTTTAGGACTGATGACCCCGTAGTTAAGTCCCATAAGCTCTACAAACATTTGAACATTTTGAACATTATGGATTATCTAATGGTTGTACAGCAAAGCGATTGGAGATCCCAAAGACGGGTAATTTATTTGTCATCACGTGTATCAGACTGTATATAGTTTAGGTCGTATGGTTCTGTTGCCACGCGTCACACTTTTAATAAAGATACTGTATCAAATTTAAAACTTAGTGCATTTGTCTAAATGAGCTCATATCCTTGTATATTTAAAAATCCCCTATAACGAGTTTTGTGCGTGATAAACTCCGAAAGTATTCAACTCATCTTAATGAAATCTTGCACGCTGTGTGTGATTTTGCCCACCGTAAAAGACCGGAAAGTTTTTGTCTCCATTAATGACCTCAAAGTTACTTTTATGGAAAATGAAACGTTTTTATCTAAGTCTGGTAAGTATCCAGTAATTGGCGCATTTTTCCAATTTGAAAACTGGGTTAGTGGCAAATCGCTCGGGCTGAGAGCGAAAGGTCACGGGTTAGAAACTTGCTGGGATCACGGGTTTTTTCACCCTATGTTTTAACGTGGGCTTTACGTCTCAACTATGTGATAAATCACCAGAAACTACGCATGGTTCGAATTCTACGCTAAACTATAGGCTCTCCTTTCCGGTTGGATAACACTGGTAGTCACGGGACGGGTTAGATGCCAATCTGCACCAGTTCACTGAGCAACGAAATTATTATCATTATAATATTATTCGATTTAGGATGATTCCTTGATGCTACAATTTATTTCACATTAACATTTCTTTCCAAATTTACACAATTTCATAAAAGTGTTTCTTTAAAATTTTTCGTTTATTTCATATATATATATATATATATATATATATATATATATATATATATATATATATATATATATATATATATATATATATATATCAGTTGCCGCTCGGTCTTGGGCGCCACATAATGGATTGCACTGATGCATCCGCCGGAGATTCGAGTCCTCTCTTGAGCATGTAGTGTGTGTGTTAAGTTAGTTTAAGTAGTGTGCAAGTCTAGTAACCAATGATCTGAGTAGTTTGGCCCTTAGTTAAGCTTTGAACCCGAAACTTTACATTTCTGTGCGTTAGTATCGCTGTAACCCAGAAATGGCTTCATAGTTTTCAGTAAAGTACTGTTTTTTATTTTTTTGATATGATAAAGTGCTCGTTTAGTAAAAGAGATACAGAAAACCTTACAGAGCAGCTGAAAATTCTAAATTGGTTAGGGGAAGATGGGGTGCGGCACTTTGTACATAATAATTCACACGGTTTTATGGCGGATGGTACTTCTCATCAGACTGACACCTATTTACAGTTTTATTCATATCTTGATGAAAACCTGCATACTTAACACTGAAAACAATAAAACCATCGTCTACGTAATATTACGTACGGTGCAACGTGGAAGGTACCTTACTCCAGACTTCGATACCCCGTAAGGTTGCACTTACAAATGCTAGACAAGTCCGACTGTGCTTAAGGTCAATGAGTTAGCAGGAACCGGTGACCAATGTAACCACAGAAATTGTGCCGTTGTCATCTATATATATCCCATGTCAGGTTTTAGGCCGCGATCAACTCCATAACTACTTAGCAGATCTCAAAGAAAATTTTGCACACTGCGTGTGACTCGGTCCAGCTTAAAAGATACAATTGTTTCTAACTCGAGTAATTATCTAAGTATTTTCTCCTAGTTGCAAATGAAAAAATTTTGGCGACCTGTGATTGACCCATCTAGGGCCTGGACGTGTAACTTAACCTGTACCTATCTATGTTGGCTAAGTATCCAACACATAGTGCCGTATTAAGATTTCAAACCTTGCCTTGATGCCACAGTTTACGTCACGTTACACGTTTTTGTGGGTTACATACGATTTAACTGTGCTTTAATAATGTTTCGTATAATTTGCTTTAGTTATAAACGTGCTCTGTATTGTCATTGTCTTCAGTCAAATCCCCCCAAAACTTATCTTACTCAACAATGCGTGTAACAAAACTGAACGACGAAAATGTTTTTAAATAAATGTGTGTATATTACTGAACTCCTACTAAATCGCTGTTTGTTAAAATGTTCAAATGTTTGTAAATCTATCGGTGTCAACTGCTTGGTTATTATTCCATAGGTTACAAACAACTTAAACTAAGGTAAACTAACCTAAATACAACACAAACACCCATGCCCGCGGGGGACTCGAACCCCGACGGCGAACGGCCGCGCGCACCGAAGCACGGCGCCCCAGTGCACACACCTAATCCACCGCGACTTGTGTGTTTGTATTTGGCTCTTCATGGTTTAAATCAAAATTTGGCCCCGGTTCGTGGCCCTGGAAGGAAGAAAGGAAGCTTAGGGTTTAACGTCCCGTCGACAGCGTTGTCATTAGAGGCGGAGTTTACTCTCGGATTTTTGGGTAAGCCGTGCCCTTTGAAAGGAACCATCCCACCATTTGCCTGGAGTGATTTAGGAAAATCACGGAAAACCTTAATCTGGATGGCCGGAGTTGGATTTGAACCACCGTCCTCCCGAATGCGAGTCGAACGTCTTACCACTGCACCCCCTCGATCGGTCGTGGCGCAAAAAAAAAAAAAAAAAAAAATCGAATTAAAACTGGTAATTTTGCTAACTTCGGAATACATTCGTATTTCATGCACTGCTATACAGTTCATCAGACAGCGTTTCGATTTTGAATGAATTCTGTCCTCTTCACTTTCAAAACAAAAGAAACGTCACTGTTGACATAAGACTTCATATAGGGCATGGAGGAGGGTACCTTACTCTATACTTCAATACCGTTTGACCAGTCACCATAAAATTTGGCAGTATGTGTAAGTTCCGATGTGCAGGGGAGGGAGGAGATAGAAAGAGAGCGGGGACAGGAGGAAATGTTGGGAAGGAGGAACGAGAAGCGCATGGATTAACGGAATATTGGAATAATTAAATACCTGCGAATCTACGGGTTTTCGGCTAGCTAATTCAGAGAAAGGCGTAAGAGGACAAAGAGGAAGGTAAAATATAGGTATAGAAATAGGGAAGGTGATGGACAAAGAGATTAGGAGATGGAGTGTGGGGTCTATATAAAATTCTCATTCAGTTGTAGCAATTGCGAAGTACTGCAGTCTTCGATAGAAGTGAAATTTTAATTTGATAAACTTCTTTCCACCAGTGTATTTCATCTCTAAATATGTATGATGGTGAGCTTATTAATTTACTATTACCGAGTTATTTCTATTCAAAAATGTTAAAATGTTTGTAAAGCTTATGGGACTTAACTGCGGGGTCATCGGTCCCTAAAGTTACAAACTAATAATGAACTAACTTATACTAAAGACAGCACAAATATCCATGCCCGAGGGGGGATTCGAACCCCCGTCGGGGAACGGCCTCAATGCACTCGGCCGCTCCGTCGCGGCGGTAATATTTGTGATCTGCTAAATGTATCAATGTGGCTAGAATTATAAGCAGCAAGGTATCACAGAGAGGGCACAATATAAAAAATTTCGAACATCGGAACGCTCTCATTTACTCATCTGTCAGTTTCCTAACGATCTACGCTGGTCAGCAGCCCTCATGACACAGCTAGATCATATTTTCTATTATTACAAGGTCTCCTCTTTCAACCATCCCTGTTTAAACATCATATCTGGGTACAGGACAAATTCGTTATAACGATAACGAGGCGAATAATGCGAATTCGGCGGTTTTTAAGGAAATAACGCGTATTTAGTGGTTTTTAAGAAAATAACGCGAATTCGTCGATTTTTTTAATTAACGCGAAATCGGCGATTTTTAACGAAATATGGGTAAGAAATGTCGTAAATTTAATTATGTCAGTGATATATTTAATGTAGAAATGTTCCATATCTAAATGTAGTGGTTTTTATTTTTATTTTGTAATGCATACTGTAACAAGACAGCGCCACACATTGTTAGGCGCGCATATTCACAGTAGTACGATTTCCGATCGATAACTGTCAGCAAGCTTATTTCTCTATCTGTGTTAAGTTATGAAGATATTACGGTAATTAAAAAAATGTTCAAATGTTTGTATAGTCTATGGGACTTAACTACGGGGTCATCAGTCCCAAAACTTACAAACTAATTATGAACTAACTAAGACTAAGGACGGCACAAATATCCATGCCCGAGAGTTGAATTAGAACCCCCGACCGTAGTGACCGTGCAGACCGTGACTGAAGCGCCTCAATCCCCTCGGCCACCGCGGCCGGCACGGTAATTAATATTGAGATGATTGTTTTCACATATCGATTGATTTCTTCGCCGATATGTTTCTATAATTTTGAAACCGTTCGTGATTATTTTCCGTGATCGAAGGCTGACCTGGCAGTTTGTAAATTCGGTGTATTGCGCTTGCGCACCTTTGGTTAGCGAAACTGCGACTTCACAAGGTCTTTGAACAGCGTCAAAGTTAAGCAGTTTTGTCATTATATTCTTTGACTGCGCTATTATTGTTAAATTTGATTGTTACCGTTACTGTTTCGCGGCGACATGGATTAGTATTTTCAGACTTGATGTTGAATTTCTCTCAGGCTTATAATCACTGCAACTGGATTTAAACAAAAGCTTTCTTTTGTGCATGCTCATTTTATCATCTTCTGGACTTTGTCCATTTTAACCTAGTCGGTAAACTTTTATTTACGAATGCGCCGTTGTAATGTGATCATGTTTGGAAAGATCTTTGAATGTTCTACGAAAAGTCAATCACATAGAATGAGGATAATAATATTTAGTGTTTTGACCGAAATGTGTAATCCTGTTCGTGCTGTATTCTCGACAAGGTTTTTGTCCGATCAGTCAATTATCCTCGAAAACGAACATTTCGTTGCCAACATTACGGAAACGCCGCCGCTGCCGTACGTAAAATTCCTTTTCTTTGTAGATGGATTTCTATTTTGTTTTTACGCCACTTGTCCAGATATTTGTAAAAATGGCATTTGCAGAGGGAGGTGGGGAAGTGCAGAGCATAAATAAGCCCCACTACTTATCAAAATAAGGGAACTTTAAAAGAAATTTTTTGTATGAAAAGTCTGTATTACTGACGGGAAACAAAATTTGAAACTCAAACTTATACCAAAACGTATATTATAATCTTACTTTCAAAGCCATATGCGACTAAACATTAAAAAATATTACGAAAATTCATTCTTGCCACATTTTAACCTCCAGTTCAATACCTTTTCTACATATTTAAAAATATTTTGTTCATGAGAAATACTTTAACAATATGTGAACCTTCAAGTTTTATTCCTATTTTCATATAAAATTAATTTCTCTTGTAGCAAAGACTTTTTGTTTATTTACAAAAGCAAAGACTTTTATTTACATTAAAATACATTCTTCTATTTTTCAATATTGGTATTCTCTAATAAATTGCGACAATATAACACAAACATTTAAGTCTGCAAAACCAAAAAAAAAAAAAAAAAAAAAAAATCTTTGTGTCAAAAACAGTTTGTTGATCTGAAAAAAGGAATAACCTGCTGGATACAATCATTGGCAATTTTTTCCACAGTATTTAAAATACTTGGTGTATTAAAACAATATATAGACACATATTTGCATCAATATTTTTTGTTAAAATTATTTTTCAACGTCTACATCAAATTTGACCCACCCTATCTTATGAATAGTGTAATTTTCAACACACCATTCAAAAATTGTTAAATATTACAAAAATATAGCACTGAAAATGGAAAAAGATTATCAGATAATAACACCGATAAATAGCACCGACAAGTGCAAAAAATAACACCAATTTTGGCCATAAAATAACACCGATTTTTTCCTGTCCCTAATCATATATCCATCTTGTGTTTCCAAGTGATGATTGTAATGTTACACCTCCAGTGTGTCTACTTTTATCGTAGAATTGTCTCACACTGGAGTGGTACATGGTTGATAGGGAACTTTATTACTCTTAAACTACATGATTCCGAGACCTGCTTCTGCTCAAATATCTTTGATGTATTTACGCAGTTTTAAGTATCGAATTAAGAGCTGTACCAAGTCCAGAATTCTAACTAAGGTCTCCTGCTTAGTACGCAGATATACTAACCGATATGCCACCCATACACAGTGACTTCGCTCAACTCAACGGATTTACTTTGTCACACATCCCTCTTCAGTCCAGATTGTCACTTCCGCTGTAATCGACACGAGGTTTCACCCTAAACTCGAAAGTCTAATGACTTATACTGTCTATATCTAAAAAATTAGCACGTCGGCATGGAACGAGACTTTTACCCTGCCTGAAATCTGCGTTCAGGTGTCTTTATTCAAATAAAACTGTATGATTTCGAGGCATCTGCAGAACCTTCACTATGATCTTCACGTTTATGGGGTAACATTATGTACTGTACATTGATGCAGAAGTGGAAATCTGTGTCGTGAGAAATCACTGAGCTAGCTGTCAAAATGGTTAGAGCAACTGGATAGTGTGATGGATATCGAATCTTGATTTTGGTAAAAAAAAATTTCATTGGGTGGCTCAGTCTCCATAAATACATCTTAGAGATTATTATTTTTGTGTTAAAATGTCTTATATATTGTATTTTATTTTATTGAAATCGAAGTCACCTGTGGTAGCGGTTGTAGAGGGAATTGTCTTGGCCAGGTAGCAAGGCTTGGTAAACACTAGTCTATTATGGTTTTCTGTTCCGTAGGACCCAATTGAGGAGTGAGACTCCATGGTAATGGAACATGTCAATACATAAATTTTCACACATGAATGGTAAAAGAAAATTTTTAAGTAGTCCTATGCACACGATAATCTTAAGACAAAGTGAAAAGAATCAATTTTTTAACTTTTCTAGGAGTTCCTTGACAGAATAAAAGGAGTGAGCCATGAGGTAACTCTTCAATTTAGATTTGAAAGCGTGTGGGTACTACTATGATTCTTTAGTTCTTGTGGCAACTTATTGAAAATGGTTGCTGCAGAATACTGTACACCATTCTGCACAAGTGTCAAGGTCGTGTGATGCAAATGTAGATTCGACTTCTGTCTAGTATTCACCGAGTGAAAGCTACTAACTCGTGGGAATAAGCTGATATTATTAACAACAAACGACATTAAAGAAAAAACGTATTGTGACGCCAGTATCAAAATTCGCAAACTACTGAAAAGGGGTCGACATAACGTTCGTGAACTTACACCATATATTGCTCGAACCGCCCGATTCTGTGCCAGAAATATCCTTTTTGCATCAGGCAAGTTACCCCAAAAGATAATGCCGTACGTCATAAGTGAATGAAAGTAAGCGTGATATACTACTTTTCGTGTTGAAAAATCACTTATTTCAAATATTGTTCTAATGGTAATATAGCAGAATTTAGTTTTGGAACAAGATCCTGAACATGGTCTTTCCACGACAGCTTACTCTCTATCTGAACACCTTGAAATTTGAACTGTTCAATCTCACTTATCATATTCCCATTATGTGCAATCAAAATGTCAGCTTTCGTCAAATTATGTGTTAGAAATTGTAAAAAACTGAGTTTTACTGTGATTTATCATCAAAGTGTTTTCTACAAGCCATGAACTTATCTCTTGATCTGCGTTATTTGATACTGTGTCAACATTAAGAGCAACATCCTTCATTACCAAGCTTGTATCATCAACAAACAAAAATACTTTACAGTCACCTGTTATACTCTAAGGCATATCATAGACGAGGTATAGAGACGAGATCCTTCCAACCTTTATTGTGCCCAACGCTGGTGCCATAGGAGTTGGATTCCTTCTGGTGGACAATAACGCTCGTCCCCACAAAACTGCACTGGTGAACAACACGCTTGAAACTGAGGTAATTGAACGACTGGGGTGACCAGCTTGTTCACCGGACTTAAACCCGATTAAGCATGTCTGGGATGCATTTAGAAGAGACGCATTATAACCAGACCAACAGCTCCCACAATGGTTGCAGAGTTGGATATTCAATTTATGGAAAAATGGCCAATAATCCCTCAAGAGATGAGTTATAACCTCATACCTCTGTACTGGCCGGCCATGTTAGAGAGCAACGAGTAAGATTCTTTCATTATTATTGTAGCTCCATGGTGCCTCGCTCTAAGTAAGCGCCACGGGAACGTCAAGTAATGAAATGAGACAGCGAAATATCATTCTGTATCACACACAAATTACAACTATATACAATATCTGAATAAAATACGTTACCATATGTATATTGTGTACTGTACCTCACCTAATCCCCTAACTAATTTGAGCAGTGTACGTACGATAGCGCTACGTTAGAGACGTAACTATACAGCCTTCTCGTCCGGTGTACGAAGCATGCGTAATTGGGCTTCGTGTCCTTCCCAAACTCTCAACTTACCGCACACACGATTTTTGTGAGCACTACCCATTACCTCCTCTTGTTCCCAGGTTTAGATGTATTCCCGCGTGGGAATTTGTGTACCTGCACATCATTTACTTGTTGGACGAATGCATACGATTACGGCTCATGGTGTTTGCTTTTCCGTACATTTACGAATTCGATATATTCCAACATCTAGATTTGGGACAGACCGTACAATTTCTTTCAACGCCCTGTAACAGTCGATATGTTTGATTACATATAATTTAAATATTATTAGTTTTGGCTGAGGAGTAGGGAAGGGGAGACTTAGAAACTGTGACCTCCCGACTATTATAAACCATTACTGGATCGACGTCGAGCAGACGTACACATTTCTCTGAAGATATTAAGTTTTGCGTAGAATTGATGGAACAGACAGTTGAGGATTATTCTTTCCATGTTCATATGTTTCTTTTACTATAACGTTTTAGGGACAATGATTTGTTGCTAAGCTACATAGTTGAATCATCTGTGAGGATACTAGTCTTTCTGTTGTACAAATTAGATTGTAGCATTAGCTGATCACGTACTTCATTCGAGTTTTAGATGATTATTTCTGTCATGCTTCTATTCTCTCAATTCATTATCCCTTTAAAATGCACGAAATAAATTTGAATGCGCAGTGTACACTTTAATCTGGTATTCGTCTCTGGTGAACTGCACTCACTGAATTACAGGTGATAGAGAAAGAGAGAGAGAGAGAGAGAGACTGCTTTCTTGTTGTGGTAAAAAGACAAATACGATGAAACTACGCTGCCAATTCGCTAAGAAGAGAGTAAATGCAAATCTTTATTTCATTTTCTAAAGAGATTTTAACGTCTAAAATTAAAACAGAATACACTCCGTTTTATTTCAAATGACTGGTTTCGTGGCTGCTTGTTAAATACAGATGACGCAAGATATCCTTAATACGCACTGCATTCATGTCCTACTCTTTAAAATCCTTGTAAATGAATGAAAGCAGGCAAATCTGTGAGTGAGGAAGATAGGTGGATAAGCGGTGCAGCGGAGAAAGACGGCGCCCAGCTTTGCTGCAGACGGAGCATAACTCTAAATACTGAATGCACATCCGACGCCTGGGTCGTCCTCAATTTTTCACTTGGGCCGTCTGTATTCGAACACGGCTCGCGGCGCTCTCTTGTTGTTTTTTCTTTCACGTTCCAGTTGCTGCACTCTTTTTGATGGTTAAAGCGAGAAATCCACAGAGGCAAAAATGAAGGCAACGATTACAAAGCTTCATATGTTTGCACGTGTTCATTCGTGCACATTTTGAGCTGAAAGTTTTACGAATAAACTGCCCCTCAAAACATTACGATTTCTTACCAACCAACATTTTTATTGATTTCCCATAAATGGTGCTTATTTGAGAAAATGCCACGCATGCCTTCACCGAAAATTCGAAAAAATCGTTCGACTTCTTGCGGGAATCCGGTATGGTGAGCGTAGTTCACTATGAATGAGACATTTGAATAGTGGGAATTTGGTGTAATGGGAAGCATGCAACATATACATGTATTACAAAAACGATTCAACAACCACTCTGCCAGGCACTTGAATATTATTTGCTATGTAGACGAGATAATTTACAATTTGTACCTAGAATGTTATGCACACGTTTATATATATATATATATATATATATATATATATATATATATATATATAACTTATGTTTCATGCAGTTTTTCTCACTACAGTCCTTAACGAGCCGACATAGGCGTTTCATGAGTATCAAATAATATGAAACCAGTGTAACAGATACAAAATTCTGTCGCGGTTATGAATGTCCTGTTACGTGACTCAGAACTCCAAATACAACCTCTGGAAATAATGTTCGATGAATGGTCCTGTAACATTAATGTAGATGAACTATCAACTACAGTCACCTCACTGTCCTTTGCAATACTTGTCTGGGAAACTTTGCACAAATTCTTCCTTGCCGGCCGCGGTGGCCGAGGGGACTAAGGCGCTTCAGTCACGGTCTGCACGGCCACTACGGTCGGGGGTTCAAATCCCCCCTCGGGCATGGATATTTGTGCCGTCCTAGTTTGTAAGTAGTTCATAAGTAGTTTGTAAGTTTAGGGACTGATGAACCCGTAGTTAAGTCCCATAGACTATACAAACATCGTCAAATTTCTTTCCTTTCAAAGCAAGGGAATAGCTAGAAGTCTGGTGGATTTAGATCCGGTGAGTGTGGGGATGTCCAGTTCGCACGACAAAACTCTACCAAACTCAGCCAAAATCGTGAAACAGTTCCTGGCCAAAAAGGTGGTGGTGGAATTTGAACATCCACCATAGTCCCCGGCTTCTTAGTATTCTCACGACTCATAAAATACTGCACTATTTCTAAGGACAGTAAGGAAACGGTAGTTCATAGTTCATATACCTTAATTTTACAGGTCCATTCACAGAACATTATCGTTAGAGGTTGTATAGTATGTGTGTATCAATGATTTACAGCAATGGTCTGCATTCATGTCTGATATATCCCTGTGCTCGTGACAATGTTGTGAAGGGTGTACTACTGAATTACTAAGTAAAGTTTTCTCGTATACCCTTGTAGCTAATGTATTAAAATGTTCGATTTTAACTAATGTTGCTGACAATTGAGCGTAAAGGCACACCTTTGCGGACTTTACGGAGTCCATAGGTGACAATTTCTTGGCAGTCCCTCTGGTAAATCGGCGCCTTTAAGAAGAACCGTAGGGTACCTACGTATTAGCTGGCCAAATACCTGGCGGAAATATTTAGTTCCTTATGCACTGAAATGCCCCCACCACTTCCTAACTCTATGATTTTGTAAAACGTCTCGGCAACGTCAGGATGAAAGATTCAAATATTCTGGAAAGCTTTGATGTAGTTTTATTATTCAACAGGTTGCCACTACGAGAGTATGTGGAGCTTATTGGACAGAAATTTGATAAGAAGACGACCGACCTTTTCGACACGCCCTGGCCTCCACTCTCACCTGTCGTCGCGAATATGTACGGGGAATACTTCGAGAAGGAGGCCTTGGCGTCATCCAAATGGAAACCTACTTTTTTTCTCCGTTGTATGGATGACACATTCGTCATCTGGCCTCATCGAAGGGATAAGCTTCTGCATTTTCTTACACGCTTGAACAGCTTACACCCTAACAACAAATTCACCATGGGGACCAAAACTGAAGAAATATTACCATTCCTGGACGTCATGGTTAAGAGAAGAGCTGATGGCATTCTGGGCCATGGTGTTTACCGATATAAATGCACACTAACCTGTATTTGAATGCAGACAGCTGCCATTACCCTTCGCAGAGGAAATCACTGGCACGTACGGGGTGGCCGGAAATTACCATTACAAACTTCTAGAACTTGTAGAGGGTAGTGAGTACATAACATCTTGAAGAGGAGCCCATGTCCGGAAACGGTTCGTTTTCGTTCCACAACGGTTTCAATTCAGATGATTATTTCATCCATTCCTAGTTGAGAAATGTAATTAGGCGTAGCCCAGTACAATTGTTGCAATCAATCTGAAAAAATACTGAATCATTCCGTTATTACTTACGCATATTCATTACAATTTACACGTTAAGGTTTACATTAGTCGACAACCACAAGAACCCAGCACCAGCAGCAACGTATTGATGCATTACAACAGCTGCTCGATGTGGCGACCACCAACGTCGTTACACACATTGTACCTCCGAAGCATGTTTTGGTACACTCCATCCCACCTCGTGTCTCTTCAATGTCTTATGCAGCGGCCAGAACTCGTCCCTAAGCAGACGTTAACGAGTTACACATCTGAATTGAAACTGTCGTAGAACGGAAACGATACGTTTCCGTGTATGGGTTCCTATTCAAAATGTTATGTACTCACTACCTTCTCAAGTCGTAGAAGTTTGTAACGAGAATTTCCGACCACCCTGCAGAGCGCTCACCATTTCAGACGCAGTGTGTCTGCATCAGGAGCTGTAACACTCAGGAACAGAATTCCGAGAAAACGGGTACTCAGAATGGCAGATTCGACGCGCTCTCCTCCCCACCACTACAGTAAAGCCTGCGTGGGAGGAAGAAATAACGGAGGAAGTGGTAGCCACGGCCTTTTTACCGTACACTGGCTCACTATCGGGAAGAATAGTACGTATATTAAAGAAACAGGGAGTAAAGACTATCTTTTGCCCGCCCAATGAAACACGAAACTTATTGAAAACTGCCGTGGCGCAGCCCGCAAGTGTCCTCCGCTACGTGTCAGCACGCGGACACACCGCATCGGAGGTTCGAATCCTCCCTCGGGCATGGATGTTTGTGTAGTTTTTAGTATAAGTTAGGTCGCAAGTAGTTTGTAAGTTTAGGGACTAATGACTCCGCAGTTAAGTCCCATAAGCTTTAAGAACATTTGAACATTTTTGAATACACCGCGTCGCAGCCACGGCCAGAATACGCGACTGAGCCGCCTTGCAGAGGGAGCAACCAGCGAAGCCACCTGGCGCCACTAGGCAGGAGCGGTGGCTCACATGAGAACGCGAGGTCCATCCGCATATAGGTCCGGAAACTTGGCACTCAAAAAGCGCTAGGTCACGACAATAGAGAACGATGGTGTTCCTCTGCGTTGCTTAATATGAGCGAGCTTCCAACAAGCTTTGTGAGGAGATACTCTTGACATAGATTGGGATAGGTATCTACATGTGTTGTTTGGCTTTATTACCACTACCATGGGCGTGGACCAGTCACTTGTTTTGACAAGCTCAATGACCCCAGCATCGTGCAGCACGGTCTAGTTCAACCTTCACAGCCATCCGTAGTGAGACAATTTTTTTTTTCAATTACATAAACTGTTATAGGTCTGCTACCAAGAAAACTAAAACAGACCTTTACAAACAAAAACATGTAAATTACAAAATTATTTAGGTTTGTTAGTATTCAACTACAAAAATAACTCAAAAGAAATCCCGCCTCTTAGCAAGCCTTCTGAGAGGAGGCCAGTACTCATCCCTACGACGTGGACGTTGGCTTCTGATATTAGCATTATAAACTTTGTTTTCACAAACAACTAAACTAGCCGGCCGCGGTGGCCGAGGGGACTGAGGCGCTCCAGTCACGGTCTGCACGGCCACTACGGTCGGGGGTTCGAATCCCCCATCGGGCATGGATATTTGTGCCGCCCTTAGTCTTAGGTAGTTCATAAGTAGTTTGTAAGCTTAGGGACAGATGACCCCGTAGTTAAGCCCCATAAGTTCTACAAACATTTGAACATTTGAACAACTAAACTACTCTACTCTACTAGTGGTGCACTAATTTTCTCAAATGTTCAAATGTTTGTACAGCTTATGGGACTTAACTACGGGGTCATCAGTCCCTAAACTTACAAACTACTTATGAACTACTTACGAACTAGGACGGCACAAATATCCATGCCAGAGGGGGGATTCGAAACCCCGACCGTAGTGGCCGTGCAGACCGTGACTGGAGCGCCTCAGTCCCCTCGGCCACCGCGGCCGGCACACTAATTTTCTACTCTCCACCTCTTTACACCACATAACTAGATCTTTAGTTTGGTTGGGAAGGTAGCGAGGCAGCCATCACCAGAAGACATATTCCTGTGACCTCTCCCTAAGATCTTGCTCTCGCAAGGTGGGGAAGTCGTTCAATTCCTCACTCTTTCAAATGTTTGTAAATCTATCGGACCAAACTGCGTGATCATCAGTCCATAGCTTACAAACTACTTAAACCTAGGTAAACTAACCTAAGGACAACACACACACCCATGCCCCAGGGAGGACTCGAACCTCCACGGCGAGCAACCACGCGCTCCGCAGCGAGACGCTTTAGACCGCTCGGCTACTCCACCGCGGCCCTCATTCTTTGCCTCTACTAACCGGCTAGACACCTGGGATGGTGATGTCAAATTCGGTTGTTATTGGACATTTTTTGCTGCCAATGTATGCCTCATAAAGGCATACACGGCTTTTCTCGCCTATGGTTTCACAGCAGACTATCCTCGATAGATCTGTTGCACGTGGGCTGAGATTTTCTCTGTCCTTTGTATGAAAATCTCTACAAGTTCGTCGTTTCTAAGTATCTCATAAATATTCCTGGTCTGTATGGCTTGCCTGTCTATAGAGGAAGGTTTTGCGTATTCTGGGCATTATGTGTTCCGGGGTGCCCATCCCAGCACCACATTCACAGGCTTAACCAGGCCGTTTCCCTATTCGATGCAAATGCACCGGGTTGGGTCCGTGTCCTGCCAAAAAGTGCACAATTCCTTTTGATGGAAGAAACTTTAGTTTCATTCATTCCCACACTGATGGGAAAAACGAATGCACTCGTCTTGCCGTTGTAAACGAAACCCAATCCTGCTGCCAATTTTCATTAATGGCTTCATTAATTTCCCTTTTTTTTCTTTTGCAAACCCTCCCTATTATTCTTTCCACTTGGATAAAGTCATGTTTTTAAGCCAATAAATAGCCGGCCTCTTTCTAATTATTAAATCAATGGGATGAAGTCCCATAATAACCGTAAGCCCGTCGGTAGGAGTAGTCCCGAACGCCTCAACTGATCTGATTATTATATTTCTCTGCACTCTCCTGACAACCGCTAAGGGCCTGACCAGTCTGAGTCTGTGAGCCCAAGAGCTCGCACCATAGCCCATAAGTGAGGCGAGTAAACTATTATGATATAATTTAGTTACACTTGGAGGGAGATGGAATCTCCTCCGCACGATTGAAATTTTTTAGTTAAACAGGGCTATCGTTTTGTTTGCAACTCGCTCGATATGCGCGTCATAATGGAGTCTTTGGTCAGGATAGACACACAGGTATCTAGCAACAGTTTGTCTACCGATTCTCTCGTCCGTAAGTCTTATAATATCATCTCTTTGTAAATTTTCTTTAAAAAGCATAAAATTTGATTTACCTGGTGCAACTGAAAGTTTCGCCGAATTACACCATCTCTGAATTATTTCCATGGCAACTATGGCTCTGTCCTCCATTATGCGTCTTGAGTTCGATTGAACCAGAACCAGAGACAGGAAGACGTAGTGAGACAGGAAGAGGACGCCCACGGCGGAAATGGTGCAACACATCTGGACATAAAGCAATATGCACGTCAAAATTTGTGGCGCAACCCAGGCCGGGTTCAAACACAGATGCAAAAGACACACAAAGTCGTCGAATTCCTGTAATGGAACTGTGTATGAAATGACATGCATCTCATCTGTGATGAATAATCATACCAGTGTGAAATTATGTAGGACGAATATGTCCCCAGCTGAGTGGCGATTGACAACAAATAGTGTTAACGGTTGTGTGACCTTTTTGTAGACTGCCAAAGTGGTAAATTGTTCTTTGAGAGGGATCTGTATGCAACCAACCTGTGGGAGGGCAGATCGAATGCTGGGTAGCCCAGACAGGTATACATTGGGAGGTTCACCAGGGAGACTGTCGCCCCTGTGCCCACTTGGAAATGGACCTCTTGAGATCAATAAACAATTTGGTGGCGTGAGCAGCACCATGAGAAAGGATGGCTTGGAGTTCATGTACTGTCCCGTAACGCCACTGCTGATTAGTGTTTGACTGTCCCGATGTTTGACGGCACGCATAATGAAGACACATATTTTTTCAAAATGGGTGCAGTGTGCCCAGTGATCTGGGGAGTCTGCCAGTTGGTGCATCATAAAACAATGAGAACAAGACGGGAGACCACTTTGCTTACGTCAAGGGGGAGTTACTGGCTGTTCAGAGGCCTTGGACACATCGGAAAGGGACGGATCACCACACTGCCGGGGCGGCAAGGATCCATGATTGCTCCGACCCCTTTGTGGTCGTTGTACTGCTGCTACCGGAGCCATGAGGCGTTCATTCGCTACCTGCACTATCAAGAAAGAGTGCGCTACTTTCCAGGATGTCGTCCAGAGATGGATCGTTCAGCTTCAGTGCTGTTGTACGCACTTCTGCGTCAGGAGCCACCTGGAAGACAAAATCACGGATCAGAGAGTCTGATTATGAGGTTTTAAAAGACGAATTGCAGCAACTGAAATCAGTACTTGAAAATCCGTCATCCACTATCAGTATGATTAACTGGATGTTTGTGATACTGATAGAATTCGAGGCGTGATGTTACAACGTGAAATCGCTGGGAATAATAACTGCGCACATTTCCTTAAACGTCAGGGCATCCGCATCGGAGAGTGAAGCCAAATTGATTAGTAAGAAAAACGTGCGACCGTTCTAGTGAGTCATCAGAGACCTAGCTTGCGGCAAATTGCTGTTTCAGCTACTGCAAATAAGTGTCCCAATGTGCATCTTCAAATTTTCGCGGCGTACCTGCTGGTACTGTTCAGCCATCTTCAGAGAGAGAGAGAGAGAGAGAGAGAGAGAGAGAGAGAGAGAGAGAGAGAGAGAGAGAGAGCGTCGAAGACTGACGCTCCAGCTTTTTTTCTTTTTTTTTTTTTTTTTTTTTTTTATATTTTAAATCCACCACCAGAGGTGGCAGGCCGGCAGCAGGTTCATTGCTGCTCTTCAGCCGAGTGTAGTTAAAATTTTGATAAGTCATTTGTTAAATATGTAGAAAGGTGACAAAATTTGTCGAATTTAAACACTAGAATGGAGAGTAAAATGGAGAGAACACACATAGAATTTGAAGTAAAACATATTCAGAAATAAAACATCTATGGTGGTTAAGACGCTCCAGCACGCGCTTCGTGTTTATAAACGCGGCCCGGGCTAGTGCGCATGCGGCCACAGATATAACAAGGCGCCAAAGACATTACTCGGCGGCAAGGAAGTACACTTGTGTGTAAATTCTGTCTGTGGCTGCATGGTCGATTAACGCAGAGAAATCGATGTGTTACAATCTGTGCTGTGGCGGCGTCTTTCTAAATTTATTAAAGATTGTGAGTATACTCTTTGTATTCCGGTTCTTGTTCGTGTAGGCGACGGCTCCTACGCTGCCTAATGGGAGCCACGATGATGCAGATGTTTTGCAGAATACCCGGCGCCTGCACCAAATAGCGTTACGTTGAAAACTGAATTCGAAGCATGAGTCGTCAGTAGAGCACAACACTTCACACGTAGAACAGGTTTATTGCTAACACAAGCATAAACTCAGAGCAGACTGCCTCCTCATCGGAGTACTCCGCTATTTATGCTCAGAAAGAATTTTCTGAAAGTAACACCAGTCAGAAGAAACAAGCATAAAATTCTAGAAATAGTAAATAGAAAGAAAGAAATTTCTTCTGCCAAAGGAGGGATTTGAACCGGTGGACATTAGCACAGCATTATGAAACCTCGCTTACCGTCGAAAGATTCGCGGCGACATCAACGAAATAAGTGTCAAACTACTGATATATATCTCTCTCTCTCTTTCTACAATGACGTGAAGACGCCAGCTCGGAAATCTCGTCTCTTCTACCTGCCGGACAAGGGGGTTAGTGGACCCTTCCTCGACACCTTCAGGGCGCAAATTTCGCTGGGCGCAAATTTCGCTCATCGCAATTTCTGCGATAGTCGGCACTGCTGTCTCAGGCAGCCGGCTGTGGCCGACTTCCGGTTTTTAGTTTGTGTGCCTTCAACTGGCACAAATTCCCAAAACGCGAGCTGACTCACCTCACTGCTCCACCGCATGTTATCACTATCGGTTTCAAATAACGACCAGGAAACCGAACTAGATTGCTCCATCATGGGGGTTTTCCACATTAATTAAATGGGGAATGCAAAATTATCTTTACCCATCAAAATGATGCTCCTCTTTGTCGACAATATTTTGGCGGTGTCTGTGGTACTCGGGAATTAATTTAATAGTGTTCATTCACAGTGAATATTGAAGGATGGTTACTTAATTAATGGATCAGTTTAGTGTTGCTATCAGTTGAATCGGAAGCTAATTTGTATTTAGCATCTGTCATCAGAATGAAAAATTTACTTGATATATCTCTCTTTCTTTGAGAACTGGAAAGGAGAGATGCTACAACCTCGCCGTGTCTTTCATGTTTCATCAGGTTTCGGGGTTATATCGTTTAAATGTTTTACTTCGTCGCTACCAAATGCATTCGCAACATATTTGGCAAACTGTGTGTCGTACAGTACGAAATAATTTATAATAGCTGCTGGTATATGAATTTCCTTTCCAATAAATTATTTCATGGTATAGCTTATAGTTTAGGACATTTGACATCATAATCACTGAGACGCCAGAGAAACTTCCGCATCTTCTTTTTTCGTATTTTATGCACTGCCGTACCGTTCATTCGACTACAATGAAACTTTGCACCCTTGAACATCAAAACAAGAGGGAAGTTACTGTCCACGTAAAATTTAATAACATGCGTGACAGAGTGTAATCCGATTAAATATACGGTTTTATTTCAATATTAATGTAATTTATCCAGCAAAACACAAGGAACATCACCGTCTACCTGAGATTTAATATATTACATGGCTGAGAGTATTTAGCAATAAACTAAGACACCACTTCACTGATCACAGAGTTAAATAATTTTTCAGAGATGAAAGATGATATGGACTGAGGATGTAGAGGAGGAGTTCTACAGAGAGACGAGGAGATGACTGACAGAGAAAGGGGAAGTGGAGATGGGGTGAAAAACGGAAGAAAGATGAACACAGAGAGGGGATAGGACAGAGAAGGAGAGAGAGAGAGAGAGAGAGAAAGGAGACGAGGATATGGACATAGAGAGATAGAGATGGAAAGGGAAGGTGGAGATATAATGAAAAGGAAAGGAGGGATGAACTAACTTAAAACTGAAATAAACAAGTATCCGGTACACGCCGGGTTTTCAGCTGGGAAATTATATATAGGAAACGTCAAATTTAAATGTTCAAATGTTAGAAAAGCCATGGGATTAAAATGCAGTGGTCACCATTCCCTAGACTTACAAACTACTTAAAGTAACTTATGCTAAGGACGACACACACACACACACACACACACACACACACACACACACACACACATGGCCGATGGAGGACTCGGACCGCCGACGGGAAGCAGACGCGCAGGCTGCAGCATGGTGCCTTAGAGCGCACGAAAACTATCGCGCAGCTGTCAAATTGACATATGTTTCAGTCTGACATAGGATAAAATAAACTGAGGCTGTTTCGAAGCGCAGAACGGGAAATAACTTAATCATTCATGTTACAGATAGGTTTTATTACACTTTCGCTGTAAGGTTATCGAAGCACCACATTTTATTAGTATTTTCCAATATTTTATGAAATTCAAATTTTAATTGCTTGACGACCGCCTATTTAAGTTGCAAAAGAGAATTTTACGAACAGACGGACAGCGTAGCCATGGGCGCCCGTCTCATGCCGGTTGCGGCAGACATTATCTTGGAAGCATTTGAGGAAACAGCTCTCCAGTCAGCAACTTTACGGCCTGCATTCTGGCTGCGCTACGTCGATGACACTTTCGTCATCTAGCCACACAGTGGAGAAGAGCTTCAGAACGTTCAGTAACACCTCAACCAGCAGCACCATACAATACAGTTCACGATGGAAGTAGAAAAGAATGGCGTGCTGGAAGTATACCGAAAACCAGACGGTAGACTGTGCCACAGGGTCTATAGAAAAGCCACCAGCACCGGCCTCCCACCATCACCCTCTCCAAAAGAAGTCACACTAACTAGAAGGAAAATGCAGTGATAGCACTAGCACAACCACCGCAATAGCTTAGTCCATCGTAGCCTGGTACATCAGGAGTCAGTCGCGGACGCCTAACGCAGGCTGTTCCTAGGGTAATGAGAAGCAAGTACTACTCCATGACAAAAACTATAGCACTTCGTCCTCGCGATGTACACACTATTAGAAACAGCAACCAAAGGGTACTGGAGAGCTGCAATCCAGGCCAACGGACTCGTGTGCACTTCTGCAGTATACTAATAGGTCTCTGTAGCCAACCTAACAGTGGGGAGGAGGGGAGGGGTAGCCTGTACAAATGTTCCTAACCACCAACAGCGGCCATGTTTCAGCCGCCAGGCATCAGGCATCTCGTTTCCCTCCACCAACCCATGCTTCCAAACTCGGTCTGAAATAATGGCCGGGAAATCGAACTAGATTTTACCATTTCGGATGGGTTCTATATAAATTAAACTAGAGGACCCAAGCGAATACTTCGCACCGTTAGTGGAAAGAAAAAAAGTTGGAAAAATGGAAGTAAAGTGCAATATTCACGCATATATTTCTTCATAATCGATCTATGCAAGTCTTTTAAAGCGCAAATGAAAGAGCTTGATCCGCTGAGTGTTGTTAGATCAAAAAGAACTGCGTACCTTAATTAGAACCGAAGATATCGTAAAACAAACCGATTAAAATATTCAATGCAAAGACAGAAAGCTACCACGTTTGAATGAAAAATAAAGGATGGAGAGACTTCAGTTAATTCTGATACTTGATGATAAATCTGCGAATCAATACCTTTCGTTTAAAGCAAAAATGAAAGATTTCGGTCGTGTAGAACAGTCTGACCGACTGACTTTAGTTAGGAAAAAATGAAAGTAAAGTAGAATGTTCACGCATACGTTTCTTGAGAATTAATCGATGCACGTGTTTAAAGGCGCAAATGAAAGAGCTTGATAGGTCAGAAAGAACTGCGTATCTTAATTAGAACCGAAGATATCGTAAAACAAACCGATTAAAATATTCAATGCAAGGTCAAAAGGATACCGCGTTCGAATAAAAATAAAGGATGGAGAGACTTAAGTTAATTCTGATACTTGATGACAAATCTGTGAATGAATACCTTTCGTTTAAAGCAAAAAAGCAAAAATGAAGCTAATCGCCCGGATAGCCTGCCTTTAGTTTACATTTGGACATCTCCATAAGAAATATACAGAAATAAATCGCGTTTGAGTATAGAAAAAGGAAGGCGAGAGTTATTTCAATCCTGATACTTGATGAGAAATCTGTGGATTAATACCTTTAGTTTAAAGCAAAATGTTCAAATGTTCAAATGTTTGTTAAGCTTAAGGGTCTTAACTACGGGGTCATCAGTCCCTAAACTTACAAACTACTTATGAACTACCTACAACTAAGGACGGCAAAAATATCCATGCCCGAGGGGGGATTCGAACCCCCGACCGTAGTGACCGTGCAGACCGTGACTGAAGCGCCTCAGTCTCCTCGGCCACCGCGGCCGGCTTTAAAGCAAAAATGAAAGAAATCGGCCGGGTAGTTTGGTCTGGCCGACTGACTTTAGAGTTAGTAGATTCTTTAAATATATAAGATGGGAAACGCAGAAATTATCTGTCCCCTACAACTGATGCTCCTCTATGTAGACAATAAATTGGTAGAATCTGTGGTCCTAGGAAAATTAATTAAATAGTGATTATGACGCAGAAATGTTTGATGTATTATTAATTAATAGATCATTCTGGGTTTGTGGTCAATTTGATCGGAAGTTGGAATTTGAAGCTGTGATCAGAACTAAAGTATTAATTTGCCTGAGGACTGGTGTAGACAGATGCTGCGGTCTCGCCACGAGTCTTTCATGCCTCGTTGAATTACAGCATTACAAGCACATCAGATGGAGCTGCTAATTCAAGACAAAGAAATGAAAATGTGGAATTTATTATCAGTTGTATCACTGATATTAAAAAAATATCGTAACTGTTGGGATGTAAATTAAAAGATTATGATGTCATTTATCTCCAATTTATTATTATAACGACCCAAATATAGAACAAGGAATAATGCTACACTATACAAAATCGTAAATGAAACGTAGGTGCTGTTAAGTCAGCTCTGAGCTCTTGGTCGTTTGAACAACAAAAAATGTTAAAAATTCCATTAGTTTGACATCAAATTAAATTATATCGTCAGCAGGCAAAGCTATAGCATTTGTTGGGGCAGTAAAGCTATTCATATTGTTAAGTAGGCACTAGACTTCGATATGGGTTGTCAATCGGTGGTTGAAAACTGTATTCCGTACGACCAATACACAGGATGTTTCAGATTACAATCAACGGAGCAAATCACATTGCTAAGAGGTACTTAACAAAGGCCGGCCGCGATCGCCGCGGGGACTGAGGCGCTTCAGTCACGGTCTGCACGGCCACTACGGTCGGGGCTTTGAATCCCCCCTCGGGCATGGATATTTGTGCCGTCCTAGTTCGTAAGTAGTTCATAAGTAGTTTGTAAGTTTAGGGACTGATGACCCCGTAGTTAAGTCCCATAAGCTTAACAAACATTTCAACATTTGAACTTAGCAAAGACAGCTGTCGGCTGACTGTAGCGCCTGCTTTGCTGCCGCGACATCGTGACGAATGGTTAGCTGAAAACCCAAAAGAAACAGTGGCGTTCCGTGCACACCTCCAAAGGTTACAGCTCTAACAGAAGTATGTCTCTGCCGTCATATGACATTAAATCAGCCGGTGTCTACAATCAGTTACCAAAGCGACAACAAGGTAAAAGTGGCGGCTAACGAAAACGAGGGCACAACGACCTTTTGTCTCACTACGACTATGATTCAAACTTATTTTGATACTTGACTGTTGGTAAATCTTGTTTCCAATGACCACACAATGCAAACATTTTTCGAAATCGGAAGTAAAGCTACGTTTCGTAGAACGAGACCAAAAATGAGTGTATGACTTGCTAACCTATCTTTTAGCCAACACTGCTACAATTCACTAATGTCATAATCCAAGTGGGAAACTGCACAGGTCTGCACGACTCCAAATACAAAAGACAAGCCTGAAGCGGACAGGCCATTTCTGTACGCTTGTAAATTTGCTACGGCAGAACACATCTGGACTGCTCTATAACATCCTGCCAAGTCCCTCTCCGTCGCCAAGATGCAATATCCCTCAGCGTCAGATGCACGTTTGTACTTTCAAAATTATTATTCCCTTTTAAACTGCGGCGGCCAATAGGGATCAGAGGTTACAAAATGCCCCCGATGGCACCTCTCCATACGCCCACACTATGCCAGCGCGTGGAGTGATACAGCGTTTACACTACTTCGGCTTATCACAGACCCCGAGAAATCTCTGGGCGCGAAACGCCGTTTCACAGCCACAGAAGGTCGTCCCCTCCCCAGTGGTTAGTGGGGACTGAACTGAACATCGATTTGGCACGCTGGACTTAGCAGCTAGGCGTCGTCGCTACGATTTCACGGTCTGCGGTTCCCATTGATACCGTCGTGGTGCGGCGGCACCTCTATCTTTCGCCGAAACCGCTTCTCACCCCACGTCGGCGCTGCCCTTTGAAGACGCGGGACTCAGTATACACAGGGGGCTTAAAGCTCGCTCCGGCCACCTACCCGGGTCTCTGCGTTCTCACCACGTCTGGCGGTTTGCTTCCTTGTTTGCCATAATGCACTACATTCCCTATAAAATATGGCCAACCACAACCGATATAAATTAATATTCCACTACAGAATGTCTGTTTGTAGAAATATGTCGTTGCTCCAAGTGAAGAATTGATATAAAATTTTATGGAGTCGTCAGGTACATCTCAAAGTTTTAAAATTTAAGACATATCCAGTGGCAGATATAGACTATCTTATTGGTTATGAACTGTAGACTGAAACTGAAGATACTGCCAAAATTTAGGAAAATAGGGATAAGAGACCTGCCGGCCGCGGTGGCCGAGGGGACTGAGGCGCTCCAGTCACGGTCTGCACGGCCACTACGGTCGGGGGTTCGAATCCCCCCTCGGGCATGGATATTTGTGCCGTCTTTAGTCTTAGCTAGTTCATAAGTAGTTTGTACGCTTAGGGACTGATGACCCCGTAGTTAAGTCCCATAAGTTCTACAAACATTTGAACATTTTTTGATAAGGGACCTAGATAAAGTGAAAGAACATGAGGTTCTTGAAAGTTTAAGAGCGAGTTTTAGGCAACAGTGGACAAAAACGTGGGAAAATAACACATTATAATATGAATGGGTAGCTTTGAAGGATGAAATAGTGCAGGCAACAGAGGTCCAGAGATAAGGAGAAACACAAGACTTACAAAAAACCCTTGTATATCACAGGACATATTACGTTTATTTTATGATTGGAAAAGCTATATAAATGCAGTAATTGAAGCAGATATAATGGAGTATAGACGAATAAGAAATGAGATTGTCAGGAAGTGAGAAATAGCTAAGCAAGAGTGGCCAGGGTGCAAATGGAAGTCTCTACAAGTACATATAAAAGTAGAAGAAAAATAGATAGCTCCTACAGGCAAATAAAAGAGCATTTAAAGAATTGAAAAACAGCTGCATGTATGTGAAGAACTCAGATGGAAAATCAGTTTACACAAAGAAGGGATAGCTTAAAGGTGTAAATAATGTATACATGGACTCTACAAAATAAATAAATAAATTTGAGACAATATTCTAGGAAGGGTAGAGGAAGTAGATAAAGATGGAGTAGGAGATACTATATTGAGAAAAGATTTTGACAGAGTATCGACAGACCTAGGTCGAAAGAAGACACCTGGAGTAGATGTCATTCCCTCAGGGCTACTGAAGGTTCTGGGAGATCTAGCCATGGCAAAACTATTTCACCAGGTGTATAAGATATGTGAAGCACGCGAATTACCTTAAATTTAAGAAAAGTGTAATAATTCCCATACCAAAGAAATAAGGTCAGTGAGGTGTGAAATTTACAGGACAATCACTTTAATAAATCATAGTTGTAAACTTTAAATACGAATTTTTTCAGAGGAAAGTCAGTTAGTACCTGACCTCAGGAAAGATCAGTTGAGATTTACGAGTAATTGAGGAGCACGTGAGGCAATGCTCACCTTATGACTTACTTTAGTAGATATTTTAAGGAAAGGCTAACCTTCATTTCTGTCCTTTGTGCATTTGGAGAAACTTTTTCAAATTGTTACCTGCAATATACTTTTTCTGATTCTGAAGTCAGCAGGTGTAAAAAATAGGAAACGGAAGATTATTTATAACTTGTATAGTAACCATACAGCAGGTCAGGATTACAAACTGTTCATTCTGTGGTGCTGCCAAGCTTACGTCGTGCTATCACACGGTTAAAAACCAGCCAATACGATCGTCGAGCTGGATGGACTGCAGTTCGCACAGCTGCCGAGGGCTGGAGCACCTAAAGTGTATGGCATTCAATCTTATCGTATTTTTGTAATAAGTATTAAGGAACAGAGCCTACACACGAATTATAGTACACAGATGCAGTGACTGCCAACATCATAAGTCAATGACTGTTACTATTACTTGTGTTTTTCTGACTCAGGTGTACTGAAAATTTTCCATTGTCATTCATCTGTCGTCCAGGGGACTCCAGAGCGTAAACAGTTGTGATCTTGAGGTAGCCACGAGTTTATAGTGGAATTAATGGTGGGTGTTCAGAATTTTTTGGCTATTACTAGTGGGTTAGGAAGTATTCCAGGTTTATTCAGACAGATATCATAAGCACTCATCCAAATGCTGTTAAAAAATAATAAAAATAAAAAGAATAAGAAAAGAACTCCCGACCCTAAATTCAAACAGCACAATGCTTACCATGAAAACACAATGTGGTAAAGCTCATTACCCACCCGAGTTACTTCAGAAATCTCAAACCCACAGTGTTGCCAGATCGTGCTTATCGCAGGATTTAATATTCTGACAGGAAATCCAGTTTTACCTCCACCTTAAGTGGACGACATCAGTGGCGGCCATTTTATTTTATTCTATTTATTTATTGGCTGAGACTATACCACCCAATAAACTTAATAAACCTCAACAGTGTTTCGCCAATCACCATGAAGTTAACAGGTGTCTATAATTTTCCACAGAGGTCGAAAGAAGGAGATGGATTAAGGGAGGCAGAGGAGGATATGGACACAGAAATACAAGGAGATGATGCAAGGGGAGAAGATGCAGCCAGAGAAATATTCCAATTTTTGTAAAGTTTGGGACCAAATCGTAGTGGTCATCATTCCCAAGACTTGCAGACTGTTTAAACTAACTTATGCTAAGGACAACACATACACCCATTCCCGAGCGAGAACTCGAACCACCGGCGGGGAGCGCATCAAGAGAATAGAGAATGAGATAATCAGAGAGAAATGAGAAGAAGAGACAGAACTAGGGGGGGGGGGGGAGAGGATGGTGGACAAGTGAGAGAAGCAGAATAAAAGAGAGTGGGAACAACAGGTTAACAGAGAAAGCTGTAAGTAGGTTATGGACTAAAGCGAGATTGTAATAAATGCATAATTTAGAAATATTGCTGTGAATCGCGTTTACTTTGACATACTTTTACATCAAAGGGAAGGAAGGAGGAAGCGAACAGACAGAAACAGGGAGACGGATAGAGGGAGGGGAACAAGGAGGAGGAGAAGGAGGAGATAAAGGCACGAAGCATAAGGCGAAGATGGCAAGAAAGAGTAGCGGCAGGAAGAGATGGATTGAGAGAGAGACAAGGTAAAATAGACCGAGAGAGGAGGAAACAGGAGGTGGACTAACAGAAAACTGGAACAAATAAATACCAGGGCAACGCCAGGTTTACAGCTACTGTTCTATAAAGATGATATTTGGACCTTAAATCGTGTGGTGGAATAATAGTACTCGTTAAAGCATCTGTCACAGACACCCGCGTAACAATTTTTGCAAAACACTCGACTCGTCATAGGCCAGTCCAGTCCACTCCAAGGAACTGAAGCGGGGGAGGGGGAGGGGATACCTGGCCGTGAAACTGTGAGAATATTGAACAACGTCTTGCAAACCTCTGATTCAGTGCCCACGTTTGATAATGGGTAATTAAGAATCTTGAGATGTAAACATGGATAAATAAAGGAAAGTTGTTACTGTTCTGTACGACCGTGTTAGGATTGTTGGATGTAGGATGAGCTGTGAATTAGAAGATAGTAAGCTAAGGTGTTTATTGACATACAGAGTGCCTACGTAGGGGGAAAAAGTGGGAAAATCTTTCATCTATTCGAGACCGATCCGATGCATGGCATGCATATATGGCTAGTAACAGACGGAGAGTAAGTCAGATCAGTTATTGCAAAAAATCTCCGGTCGTCGAATAAAAACTTATTGATCGCCAGTGAGGCGTCGCAACATCAGCGTCGCTCTGCAGCTTCATCACTGACGGTAAGGCACGAGGGTCCTCGCCACCCAGCCCTGGCCGCGGAAATGTCTCGAAATTGCAGGGGCTGTTAAAAAATTAATAACAATAGTTGTTTAGGTACACTTCTCGAAGGGTGCTGCTGATTCACTTTCGGGATGAGTAATTAACCGCCTTCAACTGTAGGAAAGTGTCAGTCCATAAAATGACAAGGAAAACACGATAAAAGATCATTTTTGTGAAATTGAGCACCACCTGTAAGGAAACATAACAGAAACTGTTTGTAGAATACTTCACATATACGCAGACGCTTGAGGAATATACTTAATTCGTAGTGGTACAGAGAAGTACGCTAATTGAGTCTTCCGTGATGAATGGAACTTTTACCGATGAAGATATCTATTTGATTGTGTCACCGATGAGGTCTCAGGATCTCGATGATGAGAGATAGTTGAACTGAAGGCTGTCAGCAGTGTTAATAATCAATAATGCTATCAACAACCACTGGAACCTTCGAATCTCCGCATATTTGATATATTTGCGATTATTTACTCCGGCATCCTGCCAAAACTCAATTCACGATTCGGCTGAAACATGGAGGCAGACCAGACGCTGATCGTGTCACAGTAAAGTTTACCTGGATAACACACAAATGATGCTCCAACTGATTAACTGAGTAATTTGTGGACGGGGTTTCCGGTGAATAACATAATTAACTTGGTAAATCATGAAATAAACAGCTGGCCTTTTACAGATTGATAAACACAAAGAACGGGAGACAGAGACTGATTTATAAATAACTACGTTCAGTCCCTCCCCATCCCTCCATCCCCCTCTATCTCTCACACACACCCATACACATACATTTTCCCATTAAACACACAAAATTCCTTTGCGGAGCTCCGAGTAAAAGTTGAGAAACTGATTTCTTGTCAGTTTATATTTTATATTAACTTTATTGTTAATTCTATTGTATTTATTTATTATTTTCATACATCACTGTTAAAAGATTCTTGAAACTGAATACCTGATACATTTAGGACCCATTAAAGAGTTAAAGCTAAATTTGGTCATTATCGCATGCATGATTGTATTTATGATGTTGACCTTTTAGCGCCGCGGTTGAGTAGCCAAGCGGTCTAAAGCGTCTCGCTGCGGAGAGCGCGGTTGCTTGCCGTCGGAGGTTCGAATCCTCCCTGGGGCATGGGTGTGTGTGTTGTCCTTAGGTTAGGTTAGTTTAAGTAGTTTGTAAGCTACGGACTGATGACCATGCAGTTTGGTCCGATAGATTTACAAACATTTGAACTTTTGACCTTTTAGCACTGTGGCTGATAGTTTTCGTCTGAGGACACCTGAAATCTGTTGTTTACAAAACACCTATCGAGGTGAATGAATAGCTGATAGTAACACTTATGGCAAGCTCTGACACACTCCCCATAATGTCAGGTTGTTTCAATCAATTCGGCATCGCTTCACGACGTGCATTGTGGTGGGAAGTTGTAATTTCGAGCAGTTTGGTAGCTGTTTACAAATAAATGCGATGAAACTTCAAACCCACCTCTCTTTTACGTTGGTGTCACACGAAAATTTAAAAGATTGCTGTGGAGACATGCTAACATGTCTAATAGGATGTCGGCACGGCGCTTTTAAGTGGCGCGTAGTACCGTGTGTAAAGGGATGCGAACATAGGTTGTTATGTGAACTTTGCTTGTTATGACTCACTCTACCAGCAATTACTTTTCTACATTCATCTCAGATACAACCTGCTTTTGATATTGCCGGTACTTGTGAACAAATTGGCTTTCATTAGAAGCGAGCTCAAATATCTAATTTAGCAGGTCTCCTGTCTCTGTGTCGTCCACCGTTCCTCTAAACGAAGTTTCTTTTGAAGGGCGCTCTGCAGTGGATGCTACTCGTGCTGCAGCCGCCTTAAACGAGATGGAGAATTAACACCGGTGTCACACAGAGTTCTCCAAGTGCAGGAAATTCCCTTTCGTGCCAGTTCTATCAGCTTAGCTGGAAGGCGTCCCTTTTGTGGCTCGCCGTCTGCAAGACAGCTTCAGAGCCAGGGAAAGAGCCAAAGAGAAAAGCACGCGTCTACAGTGGACAAACTACGAAAGCATGCTATACCGTTGCTATATATGTTACGCGTGTCTTTTCAGTAAAACGCTTTAGCTACTTAAATGCTGAGCACAAGTTCTGAGCGTAAACAAGATAACAAACACTTTTTATGACGTCTGAATTCCTAGTGGAGTTTACAATCCAAATCATCATATTTTCTGATTCTAGTTCGAGATTTTATAGATTTTGTAAGTTCAATTTGAATGATTGTGAAAACTGAATTCGTCTTTTACGTTAGCACCACATCACCTGTCAATAACGTTCCTATTACGAGTCTGACAACAAATTACATTAGTGATTGTGTAATTGTAACGGGGCATAAAAAGGAAAAATCAACTTGAACGATTGGTCTTCAGTCACATTTCTTAATAACAGAAGTATCCGTCACGTACCAACAACCCTCATACCTTATCCAGTCTAGTGACCTGTGTATGAGACATCAGTTTTCCAAGGCATAAACACATTTTGTGAATAATTACGTAAATGAAGTCCTCTGACCTTATCTAAAATCATCGATAATTCCAAGGGAGCACATCCATCCACATCCCAAGCACAAATGCTACTAAAGAGAGCTGTGAACTGTAATTCAAAACCTCTGTTTGTGCGGTTATGCATACCAAAAATGATAATATGCAGCAAAAACCTTGTATTACGGTCAACAAAGGAACCCTTTCTCATAATTTGGTAGAAAGTACAAAGAAATTGCTGGTCATATGTGAAGTACATTAATGGCATGACATATCTATCGCCACTGCTTGTTCATTATAAGTACTGCTACAGAGCTATTAAACACTGCTTCAGGCTTCACGAAATTCTTTCATCAATGTATTCGAAGGAAACACTGCAGAATTCGAATCAAGAACAGCTGCCAGCATGCGCAACTTATTGTTACGAGCAGGTATTCCTCGCAGGAATAAAGCAACTTAATTAACAAGAGTAGGTTTTCCGGTCCAGATTGTAAACGAAGTAGGTTTCTTTCATGACATTCTGAAGCATTGGCCCCAGGAGCATCAGCAGATGTTGTCAAGAGGGGGTGGGGTAGTTTTGATGCGGGGAGAAAGCACGGATGGGGGCGGTTGCCTAGAAATTGAAACATATTAATACTCTGTTGGTAGAATTTCAAAAAGTCATAATAACATTATGTTTTACCTACTCCTTAGCACAGTGGTAGAGTGCCAGACTGCCGCGGTGGAGTAGCCGAGCGGTCTAAAGCGTCTCGTTGCGGACCGCGCGGCTGCTCGCCGTGGAGGTTCGAGTCCTCCCTGGGCCATGGGTGTGTGTGTTTGTCCGTAGGTTAGTTTACCTAGGTTTAAGTAGTTTGTAAGCTACGGACTGATGACCACGCAGTTTGGTCCGATAGATTTACAGACATTTGAACATTTGAACAGACAGTGCCAGACTACAAATCCAAAGGTCGCGGATTCGATCCCCGCCAGGTCCTAGGATTTTTATCTGTCATTTTCCACTTCTTTCACCTCTGGCAGTGTTGTTGATGTGAAAAATACCGAGTAGCACTGTGGTTCGGAACCCACGTTAAGCCGGCTGCGGTGGCCGAGGGGACTGAGGCGCTCCAGTCACGGTCTGCACGGCCACTACGGTCGGGGGTTCGAATCCCCCCTTGGGCATGGATATTTGTGCCGTCCTTAGTGTTAGCTAGTTCATAAGTAGTTTGTAAGTTTAGGGACTGATGACCCCGTAGTTAAGTCCCATAAGCTATACAAAAATTTGAACCCACGTTAACCTGTAGGTCCCCCTATAACTGGCTGGGTCAGTTCGAAAGGCAGAGGAAAGCAACGGCTCCAAACAGGACCATGCTTAGTAAAGCACTGTAGTGTTCAAACCAATCTTCGGATTGTTGACTGCTTTACATTTTTTGTAAATTTTATCTTGTCGTAAATTTCATTTGCATTGTTTGTTGCTATTAATCTTTTCTTGCCTTTGCACTTAATAGCTCCTTAACTAACTAACGTATACAATCGCCCGCTCAGGGAATGTTCCGTACCCAAAGTATGAAATGTAGCACAAGGCACTCCACTATTCAAGAAAGGCAACAGGTCTCATCCGTAAAATCACAGGCAAAAACACAGCTTGCTCTGTACACAGGAAGAAGTGATGAGTGCTAGCGATTCCACATTTGTATAATTTCGGAAGGCTTTTGGCACCGTACCTCTCAAGCAGCTCCTCATCAAATTGCGTACTTTGGATTATCGTCCCAGTTGCGCGAATTGATTCGTGAATTGCACCCACCATTTAAGATTTCTGAGTTGCTGAGTTAAGTGACATAACTTGTTATTGCGAAAGTCTATCTACAAAATTCCTGTATTTTATTATCATTGTATCTCAACACTCCTAGGTGCGGCAGGCTGGCAGCGGCCTCAGCATCTCTCTACGGCCGGGTGTTACAAAATTCGCCGAGGAGAAGTGAAAATGTACGTATCAATTGTGAAAGAAACGGTGATGTAAATACATCAAAAGAGATTAAAATGGCGAATGTAATAAATGAGATGGGGCGTAAAACACACATATTCAGTATAAAGCTGTCCGCCACCCTAGTCCAATGGACAGCGTGGTTGGTTGCCACGCAGGGGGCCCGGGTTCGATTCCCGGTCGGGTTGGAAATTTTCTCCACTCCGGGACTGGGTGTTGTGTCGTCCCCATCATCAATGACACGCAAGTCGCCGAAGTGGCGTCAGATAAAAAGACTTGCACCAGGCAGGCCGAACACGACCCCATTTGGGGTCTAACGGTCATAAATGCCACACGATCATCATCAGCATAAAGCTGAAAAATACATAGATTGTAAAACAGTAACATGGAAACGGCAACGAAAACGGAGATACTGGATAAAACACATACGATACATTTGATCTGCCGTTGTCGGCGGTTGCGTCGAAATTAAAATGCGAAAGCACAGCACAACACTAAAAGTGACACGTAGGATGTTAGTCACAGGTGTGCTTTATGGGTGGGTTACTTGGCGGGAGAAAGTGAAGTGGGAATGGTTTTGGAACAAGGTTGCTATGGTTTCATGTGGTAATATGGAGCGGGCGGCAAGGGTGATCTGCTGGATGGTGTGAGGACGTTGGAGAGGGTGGATATTTTTCACGACATTCGTGACGAATCGGATGACTTTTTCCACTGCGGGATGGAGGTAGAGGTAATTATTGGGGTGGATGGGGAGTGGTCGACGGAACAGACTGGAATGGTCAACTTGGGGATAATGGGAGCGGGACGAGTCTTACACTTGTAGGAGTATGTGGGGTGGGGGCAACCATAGGTATTACAGGTGGGAGGGGAGGCGAAAATGGGACACTGTTTCTGGAAGTGTGGGGACTTACAATGGGACAATTTTGGGTGATTTGATCATTGTTGACGACGAATCGCCCACAACAATAGGATTAGGGAGACGGGTTGGAAGAATCCTCCTTGTAGTGGAGGTCGTATATGAGCGCCACCTCCGTAAAGAGGCGGTCAGTGGAGGGTGCGGATTATCTAAAAAACTGCATCATTTAGGTGTGATCAGAGGCATTCTAAATTCTCTTGGCGACTGGAGATTTTGGGGTGGGCGTTAGGTTGGTCCAACACCTCTTCCTCTGTGATCACCAGTTTGCTGATCATTTTGGTGAGTGTGGGCGGGCGGCAGGATGGTTGCGGCTGGCGGGGAATGGAAGAGGTGATGAAGGGGTTGAGTGTGGCGTTGGGTTCGAAATGGACGCAGGGGAGGCGCTAGAGAAGTGGGGGACATGGACGTGATAAGAACGGAGTCCTTAACAGGTATCAGCTGGGGATGACAGCAGCAGGAAAGACCTCTCGCAACTCTAGGGAGAGGGTATGGTTATCCAGATACCCTAGATTGGGATAGATTTCAGGGGAGGAGGAGGTAGAGGAGACAGGGGCGTTGTCCATAAGGACAACAGAGTGGATAGTCGAAGCAGGGACGGTGGTGGAGGAGTCTTTTTAGGGACAACAGTGGTGGGATCCCCACTGGCCTTTTTGGAGGTGAGGGGAAGTGCTCGGAGCGATAATGGGGGCACCTGAGGAGGTGGAGATGACAAGGAGGATGAGGAGGAGGAGGGGGCGGAAGGGGCAGAGGTGGAGACTGCAGAAAGAATGACGGACAATGGCAGTTCATTCGATGGATGATTGTGGGACGTAGTCCATGTGGTGGTCGTGTACACGTGAGATGGAAGCGTATCTAGAATGGTGGTAGTGATGGGGATGTCGCACACTGCGGAAAAGAGAGGGAGAGAAAGTGCTGGAGAAGGCGATGGTGAAGAAGAGAAAAGCTCAGGGAGGTTGATGATGACGATGATGAAGACAGGGCAAAGCAGTGGTAGAAGCGGTGTCAGCGACGGCGTGGCAGTACTCTGGCACTGGGCGGCGAAACAGCTACAGTGGCGGCGGCGGGAGACAGCAACGGAAGCGGCGATGGCACCAGGAGAGGAGTGCTCCGTCCGTCAGGCGAAGAGAGACGGGACCGGGACTGGAGAACCCAAGCGCCGGCCGAGGTGGCCGAGGGGACTGAGGCGCTCCAGTCACGGTCTGCACGGCCACTACGGTCGGGGGTTCGAATCACCTCTCGGGCATGGATATTTGTGCCGTCCTTAGTATTAGCTAGTTCATAAGTAGTTTGTAAGTTTAGAGACTGATGACCCCGTAGTTAAGTCCCATAAGATTTACAAACATTTGAACATTTTTTCGTCCTTAGTATTAGCTAGTTCATAAGTAGTTTGTAAGTTTAGAGACTGATGACCCTGTAGTTAAGTCCCATAAGATTTACAAACATTTGATGGTGACAGCAGCCGTGGCGACGGCGACCATTGTGGGGCCGTGGTGGTATACAGCGGCGTCCCAGGACAGGGAGCCTGGAACACCAGTCAAAGTACTGAAGATTAGCGTCAGCTGATCCATGACAGGGGGATTCGATGAATTTCCTGTGACTGTGGTATGGCTTATATTCGCTAGGCCATGCACACCGTGGAATAATGCTGTAAGGGACACAAAAGCTGGACACGCCTTTTCCAACCAACCAAGGTTGCTATGCCGGACATACTATTACCACTAGACGTACAGTAATTCAAGCCACAGTACCACATTTTGGCTACTCCATTATTAAAGAATCCGTGGAAATAAGCGTCGCGAAAAGTGTGATGAACCGGGATAGTAGCTACCAATTAGATAATGCATGGAACCTTGTCACCTCTATAATATCTTGAAACGGAGGACGAAAAGAGCAGCCACGTCCGTGGCTAGCGGAAGTGAACTGTTGAACCCTGCAGTTCAACCAAGGAGAACGTTTCCGTCAGGCATTCTAACTTGTCTGTCTACTTGTTTTGACGCATGCCTGGAATATTAAAGTGTGTCAAAAATTGCGGAACGTAGGACCTATTCATCTGTCCTCTGTGGCTCACCGTAATATAACTCGCAGATCACGAGTGGAAATATTGTCTGATGCATCAGACCGGCAGTAAGCCAGAAAATTCTATGAATATTGTATTCTCTGGGAAAATATTAAGGTAACATACGGTATGTTTCCATGTTACGCAACTATTGAGTATCAGGAGGTCGTTTAAAAGCAGTCTCTTCACTACAGTTTAAAAACATCATACCTGGTAAAAACGTGGCTGTCGCTCCAAAGTTAAATCATTTGCGATAAATAGTAAAGCGATCAGCAAACCGAATATTGGTTTGAACACAAAAGAGCTTAATTATACAGTGTCATGTAGGAACTTTTATGTAGTTCCCTCCCTTTCATCTATCTTTGAGCTGACTTACCAAACTAGTTATTATTGTCGCGTTGCAATGGAAGCAGGCTTGACTTCGAAGGCAACTGAACACAGCACTTATACTGAAAGCACGTTTATTACGAACTCAACATACACGCAGCACTGACTGCCTCCCGGGCAGAGTGCTCTACTATTTATACACAGAGAGAATTTACCAGAAATTACAAGAACAGTTAACATAAGAAACAAGTACAATTTGCAAGTGAACATAAGGAAGATGTAGAACCTTCTGGGATTGTTTATTAAAAATAAATAAATTTGTGCCGGGGGTCGCTATTGAACCGGCGACCTTCAGCACCGCAGTCCGTGACGCTATCCCCTGCGCCACGGCGGCAGTGGGTGTAGGCGCTCTCTCGTGGCGTTATGGTGGGGGGAGGGGTGTTAACAGTTAAACATGAATTCAGAACCACAGAGAAACTTTGACATGGACAAACATCATCAGAGGGAAGAAAGGTGAAATGTGACAAATAACAAGCCTGGGAGTGATTTGAGATCAAACCCGCAACATTGGAATTAGTAGTCGGCCACTTTACCACCAAGCCACCCCGTGTTTCAGTTTGGTCTAACACAGATTAATTTCGCCGGTGAAATTTCACGGAACTCAGAATAGCTGAAATGTTCACATGTTTGGAACTCTATGGGACTTAACTACTGCGATTATCAGTTCCTAGGTTTAAAAATTACTTAAATTAACATCAGGATATCCCAAATCATGCCAGGGGGAAGACTCGCACCTCCGACGGGGAGCAACTGTACGCTCCATAGCAAGGCGCCTTAGAGAGCTCAACCATTCCACTGCAGCTGCAGAATAGCTCACCCGTGTATAACTAGCTTTATAAATTTTGAAATAACCTCTTTGGAAAAATGTGTAGACATCGCAGTATTGAAAAAATTCAAATGTGTGTGAGGTCTTATGCGACCAAAATTCCTGGTTATTAATCGCTAGACTTACACACTAATTACTTGACTAACTTACTCAAAGGACAACACAAACACCCATGCCCGAGGGAGGATTCGAACCCTCGACCGTAGCGGCCGTGCAGACTGTGACTGGCGCGCCTCAGAGCGCTCGGCCACTGTGGCCGGCAACCCGGTATTGTACAGTAGCAATTAACAAATTTGTTTGATAGATTATTAACGGACTGACTTTGACCTTGGTGCTATGAAGCTTTAATTCCCAAATGTTTTTTATACCACGAATTTCCTAAATTAAACCAAGAAAATGCCAGAAAGGTTCCAATTACATGACCATGGCTGATCTAATTGTTGGTCTACATGCACAAGTGCGTGACCTTTCTGAAATTCACACTTATGGTGTGGCAAATGTTTGCTTCTTCAGGTTACTTTCCTGCTCTGATAACTCGCAGATACAAAAATAAGACTAAAATATTACTGTGCGAACTCTAATTGTTTCTTCGTTTGTGTTTTGTGTGGCCATGTTGTCCGTTGTTGCTTTCATAATTATGAATGGCAGTGTTGTTCGTCTATGCAACTACAAATAAAATGCGATTTTTCTCACCAGACGCGTTTCGTTTTAATGACAGTGGTATGTAATAACACAAATCTACAGTTTGTTTTATTTTTAGATCGAAAACAATTCGTTAACGAAACATGAAAATTAGGCCTAATGTTTTTTTACTTACGGAAATTTTATCTTGTTTTCGCCTCACATCATGTTCAAATGTTTGTATACTCTATGGTACTTAACTACGGGGTCATAAGTCCCTAAACTTACAAACTACTTATGAACTACTTACGAACTAGGACGGCACAAATATCCATGCCCGAGGGGGGATTCGAACCCCGAACGTAGTGGCCGTGCAGACCCTGACTGGAGCGCCTTAGTCTCCTCGGCCACAGCGGCCGGCTCACATCATGGAATGCTGGTCTGTTTCATGCAGTACCGCCGAATCTTCATGCTGTGTCATTGTTTTTTCCACTCATTTCCCTGGCACTTTTCCACTGTCAATAATTGTTTTACACAGATTAGACGTGTTTGTTTCTGTTTTGACTGTGTCTGCACAGTGTGCTATTGGAGTGTTGCCAACATCACGAATGTAGTTCTTTCTGTATGTTTTATAATAAAATATTTAGTGTATTTAGTTTTGATTTAAGCGAAATGGAATAGTGGAAAAATTAAAATTCAATTTTTTTCTTTTTCTTCTCTCTATCTTTTTTTAAATTGGAAACGTTTTTATTTATTTTTATTATTATTATTATTGGGGGGTTGAGTAGTAGGGAAAAGATGACTGAACGGCGGTTGGATGTGCTAAGGAGGGATGTGAAGTGAGATGGAAGACAAAAATGATGGGCAGGTGGTGGTTGGTAGAGGGGAGAAATTTGTCAGTTCGCTTTTATTAAATAATTAAGGTACTGTATATTCATTGTGAAGAAGTAACAGTAATATTGAAACTTCTGGGTGGTGGTAATGTAAGTCGTGTGTGTGTGTGTGTGTGTGTGTGTGTGTGTGTGGTTCGGAGAGAGGGGAGAATTGGGACTTGTGTTGTTTTGTTGAATCTAGTATGTGATGTGGGGTAACAGTGAGGAGAACGAGGTTGAGTTGTTAGCAGGGAACGACCAAATGTGGGAGTTTTATTTCAATATGTGTGATATGTTCGCAGGGTCTCATTTTGGCGGAGAGATGGGCATGTGATTTTATTTGAGATTAGCTGTGGAGTGTTGATAGTGGGATTTAGAATGAGATGTGGAAGTAGATTGAGAGAGTTAGGGGCATGAAGGGGAGGTTTTTTATATATTTTTTTTATTATTTCATACAATGTTTGGTTTCCAATATTCATTTGGTCATTGGGTAATTTTTATTGCGTAATAGTGTTTTGTGTATGTGGAGGTTTTCTTGGAAAGTGAGAAGGTGTCTGTCTCTATTAGCCTGTATGATTTCCATATCATTTTCTATGGTGCTGGGCCTATGGTGTTCTTGTTTCAGGTGGACAACAAATGTTGAATGGTTTGTGCCATACTTCCAGGCTCTGATGTACTCTTTGTCTCTAGCGTCAAATGTTCTACCAGTCATCCCAATGTATATATTGTCACAGTCTCTGCAGTTGAGCTGATAGATACCAGATTGTTGGTATTTGGGGGTGTGTTTTTGAATTGGGTTGCTTGTTTTGTAGGCTATGTTTATGCCTTGTTTCTTGAATATATTACCTATCTTGTATATGAATTTGTTGTGGTAGGTCATTGTATGCCATTTTTATTGTGTGTGCTGTTTGTCTGTGTCAATGTAGTTTGTGTTGGTTTTTTCTTCAACTGTGTCTTTATTTTCCTGTTTAGTTTGTCTACAAGGGTTTCTTCATAGCCATTTTTAGTGCTATTTGTCTTATAATAGCTAGCTATTTTTGGTAATTAGAAGTGCTTAGTGGAATCCTATTGAGTCTGTTTAGCATGTACCTTATTGCAGCGTGTTTGTGACTTTGTGGATTTTTGAAGTGGCATGTATAATGATGTCTGAGGTGGTGGGTTTTCTAAATATGTCATATGAGTGTTTGTGGTTTTCTTTTGTTATTGTTATGTCTAGGAATTTGAGTGTGCCTTTTTGTTCTTCTTTTCCAATGCTTTGAACAGGATTGGACATGAATATCTTCCTGGTGTTATGAGACAGATGGTTTTAGGCCAAACTTCAGCCAGGTTATTACGAATCGCCTGACTCAAGCATTCTCTGTGGTTATCATAACTGGATGGGAACGAGACTAATCGCAATACACCGGTCAGTACGACAGGAGTGTCAACTGTCGCTGTTTTGTTCGCTTTAGCGATTGATCCTTTCCTGAGAATGATGGGTGTTGTGATCCAGGGAATGCCATTCTATCATAGTTATAGCAAGTGTAGGGCGTATGCAAATGATGCTGGCATCTTTGTAAAGCATGGAGATGATGTAGACCGCGCCCACCAAGTCCTCGAATTGTACTGACGTGACTCAGGAGCTGTAATCAACCAACGCAAAAAAGTATTACTGCCAGTGGGACTTCACGGCCCCACCAGAAGACTCCAATGGTACCGTGTCGTGCAGGACCACAAGACCTTAGGCTTGGATAAAGCGGCGGGTCCGCAGAGAATGTAAGCTCAGAATTGGCGTCGAACATTGGTTACTGGTTACCATAAGGCACCTCTGCGCCAGTTTTCACTAGTAGGAAGCTGGACCTTCATCAGAAAGTTTCTATCATTAATACTTCTATCCTAAGCCGTGCTTGGTATGCGGCACAGATTTTGAGACTTCCCAAACAGCTTGGAGCAGCAATATCCCAGGCAGTCTATTTGCTGTTGTGGCGCCGTGAAGTGTTCAAGGTGAAAGTGACTTACTGTGTACTGAATACATCAGTTGGAGGACTTTGTACGGTCGATTTTCAACGCAAAGTGTGCAAGCCCTCTTGGTTAACCGGTTGACAGCTTTGAAGACCGCCAGTCCGGAAGGTACTACAGCAGCACTTCTTGATGCCTACTGCCCACTGTCTGAGGGGGCTCCGGTGAACGTTGGGGACATCACATTAAAGTTGCCCTTTGTTAAGGAATATTTTCTAAAGAGAAGTTATGTCATCTCTACAGCAACTTTTAGGTTGAAGACTACTCGACGATTATATGTGGACATGTTGTGATTCTTCAGTTTCTCATGGCGTATTTGATAATCAAAATATCCATGGGTGTACTGCCGGTCTATAGTGTCCAACGGGCACAATATTTCAGCGATCATACATGTCGCCATCATCAGATGAACTGGCGGACTGAGCTCCTGCAAACGCGCCGGCACGGAGATCCGCACGCTACGGCGGCTCGAAGGGAACTGGGTTCTAGCCCGGTAGCGGGCGATTTAAATACCCTCGGCCTGAGGAGCGACCCCTCCGTGGTCCGCGCCCCGCGCCGCGGTCGCGCAGTGGAACCGATTGCGACGGCGTCTGAGATGACGTCGATGTGAGGGCTCTGTCCGCCGTGGTCGTCACTACGTTACGTTTGCTAGATTTACTCTTAATTAAACCAATCGCTGGTTCCCAAGCTTTGCTAAGATTATAGCCACAGTCACGGTTTATAAGGTCGTCACTTGTGCGAATTTCAATGGCCTCTCTAACGACGCAGTCCCAGAATCCTGAACGTACATACTGCATCGCGTGATTCTCCGACAAACAATGTTCAGCGACCGCCGACATGCTCGGATACATCAATTGTGTGTGCCTCTGGTGTTCAACGCATAGATCCTCGACGGTACGCATCTTTTGTCAAATGTTAAAATGTTTGTGTAGCTTATGGGACTTAACTACGGGGTCATCAGTCCCTAAACTTACAAAGTAGTTATGAACTAGCTAACACTAAGGACGGCACAAATATCCATGCCCGAGGGGGGATTCGAACCCCCGACCGTAGTGGCCGCGCAAACCGTGACTGGTGCGCCTTAGTCCCCTCGGCCCCCGTGCCGGCATAGTTTGTCCAATATATGACGTGCGACACTAACAAGGAATCTGACACAAGCCGGACTTCCTCAAACCGAGATCATCGTTGGTGATTCTAACCAGTGCACGAATTTTATTTGGCGGACAAAAGACAGTTCCAACCTGGTGTTTCTTCAAAATGCGGGCGACCTTCCCCGAGAGTGCGCCGGTATATGGAATGACCGAAGTGCCTACATCCTCCCTCGTGTTTTCATCCATTTCCACAGGTTGAGCTGTAGTGGTTGGGCGGAGAGCCCGCTGAATCTACCACTCTGAGAACCCATTTTTTCGGAATACAATTCTCAGGTGATTCAATTCCTGGGGTAGACACTCTGCGTCGGAGATAGTGCGCGCCCTATGTACAAGAGTTTTAAACACCTACATATTTGTTGGCCAAATACTTGACGGGAATATTAATGACTTATGTGGGTAAATGCCCTCATCACATCCGTAATTCCGTGGATTTTGTTAATCGCCTTTACAGCTTCAGGCTGGATGAGTCATATATCACGGTGAGTTTTGACGTCGTTTCATTGTTTACGAGAGTGCCCCTTCGAAAGCCGCTCGATTTGATTGGACAGAAGTTTGACGAGCAGACCACCCAACTTTTTAGGCATGTCTTGACCTCCACATATTTTCTTTTCAATGGCGAATACTACGAACAAACGGAGGGAGTCGCCATGGGTAGCCCACTCTTCCAGTGTGGCAAGTCATATATTGGACAAATGATGTCTACCGTCGAGGATCGATGCGTTGAACACCAGAGGCACACACGATTCATGTATCCGAGCAAGTCGGCGGTCGCTGAACATTGTTTGTCGGAGAATCACGCGATGGAGTATGAACGCACTAGGATTCTGGTACAGACGTCGAGATACTGGGACTGCGTCGTTAGAGAGGCCAGCGATTGGTTTAATTAAGAGTAAATCTAGCAAACGTAACGTAGTGACGACCACGGCGGACAGAGCCCTCACACCGACGTCATCTCAGACGCCGTCGCAATCGGTTCCACTGCGCGACAGCGGCGCGGGGAGCGGACCACGGAGGGGTCGCTCCGTGGGCCGAGGGTATTTAAAGCGCCCGCTACCGGGCTAGAACCCAGTTCCCTTCGAGCCGCCGTAGCGTGCGGATCTCCGTGTACACCCGTGGATATTTTGAATAAGTGGACATGTTTAAGAACCCACAAGAAGGAACTCTGATTTCCTACGGTATGTGGAAAAACGTGTGGGCAAATGTAAACAGTCACCTGCTACCTGCGTCAGTCAGAGCGGTATGGTATAAGGTTGTTAATGGTACCATCCCAACCAACCATCGTTTAGCAGCAATCAACGTTATGCCATCTGCAAAGTGTGGGCACTGTGATGAAGCGTCTACTCTTAAACATTGATTTACATGTCGGGCAGTATCCTCGGTATGGAGATCCTGTCATATTATGGTAGCGCTAATCAACAGAACCACCCCACAGAATGAGAAGGTAGACAGCTTTATCGTTCCTAATGAAAAACCATTTCCTAAAATTAAGCACAACGCTACTGTGTGGTTAATGGGCCACACTGTCTACGCACGTATAGAGGAACAAATTACAGACGAATTTATTTACTTGTCGCACTTAATAATAATGGAAAAAAATGAATTACAGAACAGAAAAATAATACAGATCGAAGAGAATATAAATGAAAGGTCTTGTAAGTCACTAAAATGTGTTTAATGGTCAAACTCTTTGTGGAATGGCGTCTACTTACTTGTGTTTTTTATCTGTATTTCTGTTTTCACATTTATGCCATAGCGGGCCGAATGATTATTTAATTGGACGAGAATGATCGTCATATATCCCTTTAAAGAGCTGTTGGTATTACGTTTGGGTCCTTAGTCAGCTTTGCAGCATTTTTAGAGAGGTGACTGTCTCTTTATATGAAATAATTTTGTTTGTTTTCTCTCATCGCAGAAGAAGTATTGTACCTTAGTTATTATCTGAAGAAACCACATCATGGGATAGGAAGATGGATGAACTAGGCCTTATGGAATTGTTTTAAATTCTGACAGTCAAGGCGAGTAAACGTAGTCTCCTCTCCTGCAGGAAAGATTCAGTTTTAAGCACTCTTAATTTTTTACGCCTTGGAAGGTACTGTTATCAGTATTTATTATCTCTCCTGACAGAATGTGGCCACAAGAGGAGGAGACCAACGTTAACTACAGCTGAGAAGCTCGCCGATGAAAGCGCATTTGGTGAAAGCAAGAAGGGGCTATAAGGAGTGGTGGAAGGTTCTCTTAATTAAAAAAGAAAGGAAAAGAAATGGTTAAGGCGACTGCTGGCACGAAGCGGGAAATCCGGGTTCGAATCCTGGTCCAGCACCAATTTTTAAATTTGCCCTTGAATTTATTTCAACGCACAATAAAGGTCGAAATGTGTCAATATTTCGATCTGTCAGTTTAATTATCACACCTTTTACCACTGTAACAATGTAAGAGGTATGGGTTGGTAATTCAGCGCAGTAAGCTCATTTTTATTTCCTTTCTTGAGTAATGGTAGGAACTGTATAGTTTTCCAATTTTTAGATGCCGATCTTTCATCGAGTGAATGGTTGATCTATATATGATAGCTAATGATAAAACTATTACATTATCATACTCTGAAAGTGAGGTACATATATTACAGTGCTTCGTTAAACCATAAGCCTACACTTTTTTAAGGAAGAGTTTAATTCTTATTCTTAGTACTACCTGAAAACCCGGCGATGCCCGGATATTTATTTATTTATTCCTGCCATTTTTCAGGTATATATTCATTTGTATAAGGGCTGTATGTCTGCAAAATCTCTTGGGAATACAATTAGTAGTACAGTAGTAATAGATTAAAACTAAGTGTGTGATGGGGCGGTTTTCCATGAACGTTACTGTTTATGTGCTCATATCTCATGAACTACGTGTCGTACTGTATACTTTCTGTAAAATTTCCTGTCGCTACAATTAGTAGTGTTCAAATTATAAATTGTAACGTCATACCGAGAGTCGTAGAGCCGAGCCGAGAGCCGTAGTTTTGCCAGCGAGAGAAAGTTTAATAAAGGTTTGAAATTATGTTTAAAGTTTGTTGCAAGGCGCTAAGTACTGTAATTCTCATGCAGTGTATTTCGAAAATCTCGCCGCATTATATGCCATTTTTTGCGATTTCTATTGGTTATGACGTAATATCTTTTGAACCATGTGCCGTATGTGATTCTTAACCATGCAGAAATTGTTACCTCACGGTAAGGAATGTGTGTACCAAATTTGGTTGAAATCGGTCCAATGGTTTAGGAGAAGATGAGCAGCATTGTCTCAAAATGCAGCAGTTTTTCACGCATCTCATTGTTTATGACGTCATATCTCGTGAACTATACATCGTATGTGATTCTTACACTTACGGGGACCATCCTCATGGATTGAAGCTTACGTGTACAAAATTTCATAAAGATTGGAACAAAACTGTAGATTTGTATGCAACACGTACAAATATACGGACACTCTGCTTTATATATTAGAAGAAGATTCGACAACATTTACTGGAAATAAACTATGCGGTTTACGAGAAAAGAAACTAGCTGATACAATGTTTCAGCAGGAAGGATTGATAGAAAGTAATGTCCTGCGTAACGTCCTCCTTGTGTGGCCGACTCATGATTATTACAACATCCTGTTCCATAGTAGTATGTATTTGACGACACTCGATGATATTTATGTTCATAAAGGGGTCCACTACTCAGGAACACACATTTTCAATAATTTACCATCAAATATAAAAAATTTAGTTACAAATAAAGATCAGTTTAAGAGGACCCTAAAAGAGTTTCTAGTGGCCAACTCCTTCTACTCCATTAGTGAATTTCTAAATTGTACCAAATGATGCATGCACTCATACTATATTAGTATTATTATATTATCAGAAAAAAATCAACTTGTAAATTTGGTTTCTTGACATGTTCCACATCCACGAGGAGCCCCTCAACATGGATCTACGGAACGAATAACTAATCTAATCTAATCTAATCTGGTGCACCTAATTGTCTTTTCAATTAGTTGTGAGAGATTTTGCACGTTTTCGTAGCAGCTGAATAGTCTAAACAACTCCCCCATACTTGTGTTTTACCCCCAGAAACCGTCCTCCCACAGATCACGGAAGATTACAATGGTTGTGCAGGTAAGCTGTAGGCGCCGGCCGGGGAGTAATACAAGCGGTGTTGGCGCTTGGCGCTTCGTCTGGCCGTATCTCACACGAGCGTAAACGGCCGCTCCCTCCGAGAACGCGGCGCTGTTTTCGTGTCTCGTAAATTGTGCGGCCCTCCGCAGCCGCTGGTATAACTCAAGGCTCGGCGCAGCCTCTCTCGGCTGACGAGCGCCTCTGCTTTCACGTGACGGAAGCTCTGCGGTACTCCCGGTTTTTACACTGCACTAGAAAATCCAGCGCTTCTCCACCTCCGTGCACACTGTCTTCCATACAATGCTAAATGTTTTGTTGACTCTTTTGTAAAGCGAATATCCAGAAAGAAAATTCTGTAAACCGTATTCTGACTTTAAATGTGACATCGCTCTTTCTAAAATTTGGCCCAAACTGGCTCATCTTCTTACGTCTGTAATCATGAACATGAGAAATGAATACTACAGAAATTTTAATTCATTCTTCATATCAACTATTTTTCTTGGTTATAAGACATCATGTCTCTCACCAAATCTTTAGAGAATCTGGTCATTCACACCACGTACTTCATTAACACAATGATAAGGATCCGGATGCCCTCATCTAGCGTCTCAAAACCTTTATAATAGAAAGGATAAAAATGTTCAAATGTTTGTATAGCTTATGGGACTTAACTACGGGGTCATCAGTCCCTAATCTTACAAAATACTTATGAACTAACTAATACTAAGGACGGCACAAATATCCATGCCCGAGGGGGGATTCGAACCCCCGACCGCAGTGGCCGTGCAGACCGTGACTGGAGTGCCTCAGTCCCCTCGGCCACCGCGGACGGCATAAGGATAAAATAGCTGTGAACATAAAGGTTAAAATTCACTCTAGTATTACAAAGTGGCAGTTAGTCTAATTTTCGTGAGTTCATTGATTTATTCTCGATCATTATTTATTACTGTCCTTTAGGTTTCCCAACGTAGAAATTAATACTGAAGCTCTTCGTCGTTGCTAAGACTTTGCTTGTATACTCGTGTGTAGTTGAAAACAATAACGCTTTTCTTCGATCTTTTATCATCTACGTTTGGTGTGTGACTGCTGGCAGATGGGTAGGACTTCTAAATTTTTGTTACAGCAATTGAAGCAAAAACCAAAAGCTGCCCCAAGTTCAATTACTTAGTCTATGTTGAGTCTCCTACATGTATTCGCTATGTGCGTCAAGTGCTGTTTTCAACCCCGTAGCTTGTTAAATGAAATTTTAAGTACATTTGAAGAGTGGAATTGCTAAAGGTGCTAAGTGCCGAAAAGGAAATTTTTGAGGAAACGAAAAAACTGCACATTTTTGTGAGAAATGGATATTTAATTCTAACAAAACACAATTTAACTCTTTATATGGTTATACAAATGTTGACAAACGTTTTTCTACTTATGTTGAAAAATCAAAAAGTTACGTAGCGTTTTATGCAGAAAAGTGTCAGTGCAATAGGTTTTGTCATAGCTAATAGATCGAAGTGCCACGAGACAACATTGACTTTATGAAGGTAACAGCTGTCGGAAAAAGTCCTTGTTGTTTTCGTCCACGTAATCAATAATAGCGGAAAATCATTTTCTTATTTGGTGCCAGTGGAACAGTAGCTGGAAATTTTATCAATTCCACAGCTGCAGTGTCTGTCATTGTCTTGCCTTTATTCAGGAATGAAAATTCTCCCAAGCACACTGATCGGAAAAGCTTCTTTTGCAGGACACAATACCAGGCTGTTGTTTGCTTATTTTTATCAAAGAAAGCTGTGTCTTTGAAAACTTCATAACCTTATTTTTGCTTCGTAAAAATGGTTTGATTTTTTTTAGGAGAACTATTAAAGGTATTTAAAAATGTATCTTTGAATACTCTTTTGAGGTCTCCTGTCCGATCAGGAAGAGTGCAGCAGAGAGTTGACTGCCTTTTACCTCTCTGCGTCTTCATTATAGGTCCCATGGCGTCGTCTTTGATTAAGAAAGACCTCTGTAAGCTCCATCAGGTAATTGCCTTATTGGTTCAGATCAAGCTGGTGGTATTCATCAGAGAGTTGAGAACTGAGGCTTCATATCAACTGTACTTACACTTGCAGAACACCTAAACACAAAATAAACGAAAAATATGTACATTAACCTGCTACAACTGGGTAATGTAGGCTTGTTTAATATATATATAACAGAACTAACCTGTAAAATATGGCGGTTGTTTTGCAGCAATTTCCCTTGTTCTGCTTCTTCTGCCTGAGGTACAACCTTCCGCTTGATCTTGCCTTATCCTGTTTCTTCCTGAACGTAACGTTCTAAACACTTTCATCACCACTAAAATCACTTGCGTTGATATTATCATTTTAGATAGCAAGCAACAGCTTCAGTAAGCAAAACAATAGTATTGTGGCATAATCTTGACTACAGACTGCTGTTCGGCTAGCGGCAGATGCCTGTGGCACATAGCAGAGCAGGTCCATCGACATAAGACTAGTGCTATCTCTTGGGGTCAGTAGCAACTACAAGGAATGACTGGAGCACATAAATCTCTTAGCAGAGTATTGGCGCGAAGACATAGATCGGTTAGCAGTGAAAAACCCCGAAAGTCAAAAAATGGCACATCCTTTAGCATTTCCACTCTTCATTTGTGCTTGTCAACGATGTTTATGCAGTTTGTCCTATTTTCATTGCCACATTTGTGATTAGCAGTTTCCTTAAGTTTTCAATAACTTCTTTATCATACTGATTTTTATTGCTTATACTATTAGTACATTTTTCTTCAGTTGCATTTCCCAGTGAATTTACTAGTAACTGCATACCTGTAAATATAAAACATCGTTGTAATTTTGTTTTGAAAATTTTCATTTCCTAATTTCGTCACAAAACATTCTTAATCTTTTCCCTCTAACATCAGTCCATTATATTCCAACGCTAATGATGGTTAAAGGCAATGAAGTTGTAAAGCCTTAATTCTGCGTTTCATTTATCTGTTCTAAATATGTAGGTATATAATCATTCATTTATTATCTAGCCAATCTACACCACTGCTGCTTTGTCGCCAGTGATGGGTTCTTGCAAGGTATGAGATTTATTCTTAACATGATCAACTTTTCTCCAGTAGTTTACTAAACACAAAGTGTAATAATAATTAATATAACTATTATTAGAACTACTATTGTTACTTGTTCAAGAACAATTTATTGACAAAGTAGATCATCCTGCTCAGCCGACAATTCGTAGAATAATCAGCTCCTCGCCAGATATTCCTAAGCTTAAATTAACCTACAAATATTGTAAAGTATAGGAAATGTAACTGATTTATATGTAAACAGTTAATGTGGTACCCACATCGCCAAAGTATCCCATAATCGTCGTCTAAAAGACGACTTCAAGTACTGAAAATTTAAATAATAGCGCCGCTTCCACTTGTGTAAGGAATTTATCGCCTTGATATTCTTGACAGCAAAGGCACGTAAACCTAATTCTGCAGTTCAGTGGAAGATGATTCCGCCACTAACGATGTATGAACCAGTTGTTCAACATGGTCGTCGACAATTTCTGACATTTTAACTTGCACATCCCGTGAATTACTTTCAAATTACCGGTCCCAATTAGTTGTCTTAATATGACCAAACAAAGAGACGACTGGATTTAATTTTTCGTAGCATTCGCACTCTTTTTTATTAACTGCCTACAACACGTGTACCTCCTGTAAACTCTCTACACAATACGGAAATCTGTGACCTCCAATCAGACCACATTCACCAAAATCGAAGGAAATTACGTTCACAGACAGAAATAGTCATTCTGTCATGTGGCTATTTTAACATTTCATACTCCTGCATCAAATATAATTTGTGTCTTACGGTAACTCCAGTGCACTGGCGAATAACAAGAGAATTACCCAATACTAAACTGCGAAATCAGATATAATCTATTTACAAAAAAAGGAGGTGTGCCCTCTCTACCATCCATCATGCTCATTTATATATTTAACTATGCAGTACTGCACAATCAGAGTTTGCTGGGTGGCAATTCAATACGTCTCAGAAGCAGAAATTGGTGAAGAGATAATGTAATGTAACACACATCTATGACCTGGATAGTTTAAGAACTAAAAATTAAGAACTACAGCGCAAAAAGCCATTACTGTCTACAAATAATGTATAGTAACCCATGCAGTAGTTAAAGTTATAATTTTCTAAAATAGAAGAAGGTTCAGAGAATTGGTTCTCAAACATTTTTCCTTGCCCCCCCCCTATCACTAGGAAAAATAGTATCTGGCCCCCAGCCTAATGCAATTAATAAAATAGTCATTTTTATGTTTTCCTTATTATGGGTACCAAACTCAGTTTAAAAGGATTTCACGCAGCAGAAACCAAGAATAACATGACGTATAACGAAAATACGGAACAAATATTTTTATCTTTATCACGTTTTCATTTATTCAGAAACTATGAAATAAAAATTATTTACAATTCAGCAAACGAGATTTACAAGAGCAATAAAAATTTAAATTTAAAAGTTCAGTGTAATGAATTAGCTTGCTTATGAGAAAAAAGTTTTTCAAGATTTGGAAGAATAGCAGAAAGAGCCACTGGAAGTTCTTTGTTAACATTTAACTTTGAACGGTATTTCGACTTCATAGCTGCCAAAGCTAAAAATCCAGTCTCGCACAAGTATGTTGTGACAAAAGAAATCAAGATATTCATTGCATTTTGGCTAAGCGCTGAGAAGTGCTTTCTACAATGTATCCAAAACTCTTCAGTGAGGTATCACAAGTGAGTTCAATAAGTTGTTCTTGCTCTTCTATATTTAGAAATGATGGACAAGGAGCATTTATGAATGGATTTTGAGTCTAATTAAACTTAGCAAAATCATCGCTGAAATATTTCTCGAAGTGAACTTCTAATATTGCAAGATGATGAAGACCGCAAGCTTTTGTCGCCATTGGAAGTATCGTATTCTCGTTATCTTCTAACAGTGACACTACAGTAGGGAATATGTCTATTATGCCACTCTCCATTCGGTTTTGCCACAGCTCAAATTTCTTCATGAACGTCTTCACCTTTTCATTCCAAGATAGTACAGTTGCCTGTTTACCTTGAAGTGAAATTTTAGGAACATTTAGTGTCTCAAAACATCAGTGAGGTAAGCCATTTTAAATAAAAAATCTCTACTGAAACAGTCAGCCAAAGAGTGACTTCTCTCCTTTAAAAAACTCAATACCTCATTTATCAGCTCAAATACTCTTTTCAATTCTTTACCCCTTCAAAGCCATCGAACATTACTAAAAAAGAGCAACTGAGTGTGTTCAGCACACATCTGCTCACACAGCACTTTAAGAAGTAGGGAATTTATAGATTTTGCCTTAATAAAATGAACTGTTTGCAGAACTTCATGAAGAGGTAGACTAAGTTCTTTAGCGACCAGAGCCTACCGATGTATCATGCAGTGAATCCATACACCTTCAGGAGGTTTAGCTTTAATTTTCGCTTGCAATCCAACATGAATTCCGGACATTGAACGAGCTCCATCTGTGCATACACCAGTGCACCTCACCCAATATATACCGTTTTGATAAAAAAAATTATTGAGCATATAAAAAAGGCTTTCAGCTGTAGCTGTTTTCAGTATCGGTTCACAGAAAAGAAATTTCTCACGAATGTTAAATTCATCAACAAAACAAGCCTAAGCAATCAAATGAGCGTCTCTGTGAATGTCAGTTGATTCAGCCACTTGAAGTGCAAACTAGTTGTTGTGCGATTTATCGAGTAACTGCTCGAGTAAATCGTCTGAAATGTCTAAAACTTTTCTACGCACTGTGTCATTGGAGACAGGAATACTTTTCAACTGTTGAGCAAACGAGTCGGCAAACATTGTTGATACTATATCAATCGTTGCTGGTAAAACTAGAGTTTCTGTAACGATGCGTGGTTGCTTGCATTTAGCAATTTTGTGAGAAATCTGCTAAGTGCCTAAAAGGCCTTAGACGTCACATTCATCGTTCTAGCAAAGTTTGGGTAGATGATAAAACATTTACTTTACTGACAAAAAAATCTTTTAGTTTCCCCATTAGTTCAGGATGTTTGGGTTCAAGATGTCTTTGAAATCGTTAAACAAACTACACACTGCGGTCGTCTTCACCATTGATTGTAGTTGTTGTGAAGCCTAGCAATAAATAGTTCTCATCATACTTCCTCGTTTTCGCTTTTGAAGTATCTCTTCCCCCTTGGCCAGTTGACGGACCACTGTTGTATTGATTTTTGTCGCTAATCAGGAAGCGCTGCAGTCAAGTCTTACTCGCAAAGTCTGAAAACTATTATTATAGTCGTCACTATAACGATGCGTTGAGGTACACGAGCAAAACCTTGCACTGCGTGGGATGGTTACGGAAACAATAATAGCGCAGTCGTCAAAGGGTACTCCGCCGACTATCAAAGGAGGCACGCCACCTTGGAACAAAGCCTCCTCACGCGAGCTGTGACGTCACACTCTGCGGCTGATTTGGCACCTAGAAACTAGGTGGCGTCGACCTTGCACGTCATCCCCCCCCCCTCGGGGTCGCGCCCCACAGTTCGATAACCACTGGTTCAGAGTCATTTGTTCTTCGCGTTTCACAACAGTTGTGGAAACGAGGGTATTCAATGAAGACATCAAAAGACAGCGACATGAAGCTTTATGTACATTTGCCAAGCAAAATGTGGACTTGCTGCATCAATTTCGATGATCCTAAACTAAAGTAGTCGAATTACTAAGATCATAAAAACCACACTTTTCAGTTATGCCAAGGATTACCAACTCAATCGTTAATTTTTCACCATCTGCAATCACTGATTATTCAACGACTGACTAAAACAAAACAAAAGGATAGAAAAATGCCTAGCTATCTGGTGGAACATTACGTGTACCAGTAGTCACAGGAGGCACAATTCATTGTTGTACTACCTGAAAGTTATTGACCTAGAAGTGTGACAGTGAAAAGAACAGATTTTATCGTCCTACCGGCGATGACGTTGCGGTATGGGAGAAGTCACGTAAAGAAATGAAACCGGCCATATCCTCTTTAAGATAGACGCGCACATCAACTTAAGGAAATCAAGGAGAAGGTAAATTTAAATGGCCAGACGAAGTTTTGAAAGCCTCTCCTTCAAAATGTGAGCCCTATGGTTTAATGATGCGCAACCACTCTTTGTAAATCGGCGAATATACCTGTCATCGTTTCGTTGAGTATAAAGTACGGCACAAGTCAATTTAAATCTATTGGAGGGAAACTGGAATCGATATAAATAATAACGCACTGACATTGATCTCTGAAATTGGTTATCTGAACGAAAAAAGGATTCTCGCACATTTTCAAATATTTCGTTCCTTGCGATTATTGCCTGTTACTTTGGAAGCACCGATGAACGAAATTAGTGGCGGAAGCTTTCCTGTTAATTGCCTCTCGATTGTTCATTTACCGATAACTGCAGACTGTGAAATGGAATTTCAGGGGCCAGAAAGCACATTATGAAATATGCACTCTCCGCGGGCAGTTCATTTTCGTCACGGTATATTGGCGGCACACGTGTCAAAGCAAACGCCGAGAGCTGCCCGCCCGCTGCATCATCCAATAACGTACCGGCTGCCCCTAATTGCAGCCTCCGTTTCATCATTCCACAGCGCTTCTGTCCGTTTTATTTTATTCGTGTTAGGAATTAACCTGATGGAAGACTACCAATAACTTTTTTCGTAACTGCAGATCATTAACTGTAGCCACAGGCTTCCAAATATGATGAGCAGATTAAACTCTACTTTCAACGTCGCTTTTATTTCTTTAATTTAATGATTTGGATGAATCCTATTCACTTCCCCTAACAGTGTACCTAAGTTCACAGGAAAGAAAGCGCTATACCCACTTATTCTGAGGAGGTTCAAACACAAAATTTAATACTGAAAATTTGAGAAGCCTGGAGAGGAAGTTGGATGGATTGTGTGGGGTTAATGAGGACAAAAATTATAATTCGATCAAGCATATACTTTCAAAAGTTTTTTCTATTATATAATGACATTCAAACCATAACGAATGGGAATGCTGATGCCTAAGTCTCCGTTCTCTAAGGTAATGCACTGCGCAATACATATTGTCGTACAAGAAACACACATGGAACAGTCGGAAGGAGGAAACAATTCATGACATACATCCACTCGTCATTCTCACCAGCAGTCGTACAGAGCAGAGATAGAAACATTTATTCCAAGCTCATGAATATTGGGCCTGAGAGATGTTAGTTCCCACGTGGCATTTACACAGAATTACAGAAAGTTAGAAGTAAAAAAAAAAAAAAAAATAAAAAAAAAATAATAATAATAATAATAATAATAAAAAGTTTGGATCCCGCTAAATATTCAAATGTTTGTGAAGCTTAAGGGACTTAACTGCGGGGTCATCAGTCCCTAACCTTACAGACTACTTATGAATTAACTTATACTAAAGACGACACAAACATCCATTCCCGAGGGGGGATTCGAACCCCCGACGGGGAATGACCTCGCGCATCGGAGCATAGTGCGTCAATGTGCTTGTCCACTCCGCCGCGGCCCGTAAATATTCAAAATAACTGGATGGTAAAATACTCGGAATGGGCAATTCACCATGTGGCGAGCACCAACGTGATTTAAAAAGACCACAACACAAGAATAAGGCAGTAATGTCCCGAGATGATTATTATAGTTCAAAAATGATTTATACTCACACGGAAGATTGCTTAAGAAAGACATAAGGAGGGCAGAGGATTCCAGCGAAACCTCAGTAATCCACACGGCGAGCACATGGTACACAGTTTCATGCATTACATGAAAAAATATGAGACTGGCAACATCATAAATAAACAAAATAAAAAAGAGCAACATACACACGCAGATATACGCAACACATTCGCATATGAAAGGGAGGGCCTAACTGAAAATGAGGATGGAATTTGCTAAGTCTGAATTCTACTCCGTCCCCCTACGAAATTCAAGGGCAAAAACGAACTACAGGAAAAAATGGTAATGCTCCATTACTAACATAACTAACCGTGATAACTCAAAGTGGAGCATCCCAAAGGAAACGGACTAGAAATCCGAAGTCTGAAACACCACAAAATATGTACATTATATTGTTAAAGGAGACCTAAGGAAAAGCTCTGTAGTGTGCGCAGTCCTAGCGAAGAAGTGAGGTTGCATGCTTCCAGACGAAGCTCCTCAGGCACTACCGGAAATAGAGAGAATGAGCCCAAACTAACTGTAACAACCCTACCATAGCTCAAGATCAGTGGCTACTAAAGCCTCTTTGGCCCTGTATAGGGTAGCCGTGAGAGTATCTTTGATTAGCTACTGACGGAAACACGTGTTTCTGTCTGCTGATGCAAAATTGTCTCAAATAAAGGTTTAAGACGGCCGCGGTGGCCGAGGAGACTAAGGCGCTCCAGTCACGGTCTACACGGCCACTACGGTCGGGGGTTCGAATCCCCCCTCGGGCATGGATATTTGTGCCGTCCTAGTTCGTAAGTAGTTCATAAGTAGTTTGTAAGCTTAGGGACTGATGACCCCGTAGTTAAGTCCCATAGACTTTACAAACATTTGAAAGGTTTAAAGTAACTGTTGCTGCTCTGAACTTGTGTTATAGTCTACTGCATGAGTTTCACTGTGTAGTAATTCGTTTTACCGTAAGGCCTAACGTTCCTGTGTTACTGAATTAAATAGGAAGCTCCGTCGGCATGGCGAGCTTCTCAAACAGATACACTGCGGTGCTGCAGTCACAACCAGCTATTAACACCGAAGTTACGAACGTGTGTGGGAACTGGGAAAAGAAGCAAAATTGAAGCTTCTACGACTAAATCGTCTTATCCAGTACCAGTGGTCTCAGCCAAATCGCAACTTGTCTCCTACGAAAATGTGTTTTCACCGGAAAAAGCTGTCATTTATTGACAATGTTCTTAATATCGTACTTGATGATTACATCAAATCCGTAAGAGACATCACGCATTGCTCGCGCATATCTGGGGGAAATGTTAGTATTTTCACAATAACTGTTGATAAAGTAGATAATACAGCTTATAAAAGATGTACTGACGCCGGTAAGACGATTTAAATGTGCCAATACACGAGTTGCTTTTTGAAATGTATTTCCATTTATAAGTATTGCTATCTCACTAAACAAAGTGCCTAAATGGGGCATATACTTGGTCATGACAGAGGTATTCCAATCGACTTCAAGGTCCAGGGAAGTTCTCATATAAAATCACTCTATCGTACTGCTCAATACTTATTCTATGATTGAAGTAAAGTACCATCCACGATTAAGATTCCGTAAGAAGGTACTTATTTCACTGTTTACATTATCATCGATGACGTTGTATGCCAGCAATGCAAAGTTGTTGGTCATATCAAGAAAAATTACACCCGATTACCAGCTCTTCCGCATGCAGAATGCGAATTTCCTGCTCGTATAGAAAATGCTGCCATCTGTGTCTACACAGTGAGTAGAGGAAGTAGCATCTACAAATCCTTGGCTCTTACACAGGCTGAAAAAGAAGATCATACAGCAGTCGCTTCTGGTACCGTTCTAGAAATATCAAGTAAACACACTAAAAGATGTAGATTTGATATCGATTTTAATAAAGAAACTGTCGACAACTCAATCCTCGCAAATAATAGTACTCCCTCCAGCGAATACCAGATCAAAAATCCGGGAAATGAAACTGACGTAATGAAAACAAATTACTTAAATTAGTGAGACATTACCTGATTAAAGTTCTTCATGCAGCAGCTGTTTTTGATAATTAACTGATTTGGTGCTACGGAAGTAAACGATGAAATGACAGATACGGGGTCCGAATGTGGTTCATCAATATAATATTCCTCAATGAACTTTGCTCTACTGGCGGTACAGACCCCTCTAGGCAATGTCATATCTTCAAAAGAAAACAAAGCCTTTTTAAAAGCGACAAGCAATCAGAAAACCATACTCCCGATAGCAAAAGAGTAAACTAAAGATTTTGCAGCTCTGTGCGAATTAATGAATAAAAAAACTCATAAAAACCAATGTGATTGGCGAACGCCATCACCTACAGAGTTTGCTAAGTGCGCTTAAGTAGGAAATGGCAGAAAATGACAAATGAGTTAGTAATCTCTATACTACGACAACAACAATGCAATCGCCTCGACACTTCTGAAATAAACAACACACACCACTAACAGAATAGATTATCGCTTGTGGCGACAACAAATATCCCCACCAGTCCGGACTCTTCGAAATCTTATCAGGTCCATACAAATAGATCTGCAGCACCCCAGAGCTACAACTTCTAACCTAATGTAGCTCTTGCGCAATACCAGATTGACATTGCTTTCATTCAAGATTCCTATTGCAACAAACGAAACGTAGTTGGAATCATCAGAGGCTATCACATATTTAGCGCATGTAGCACTAGGAAAAGGGTAGCAATACTGATAAGCAGCTAAGACATTTATTCTATTTTAATCAGTCACTTGTCTGATGAAGATTTTCTTTTTAGAATAAGTAAAAGATAAACTGTGATTTTTCATATCGAGCATGTACTTAGATTCTGAACAATTCTTTACAGATGATCTAAAGAAAATTGACGACATGATAGCCTAAAATACAGGAGTTTATTTGGTGACTGCTGTGGACAACAATGCAGCTTTACACAGTAACGAATTCCAGAAGAAAAGATATGGAACAATTTATGGCTTCGAGTAACCTACACTTACTGAATGCGGGGAATCAGAGATCAACCTTTGAAAACAGTCAAGGAAAGAGCAGAGTTGATTTAACTACAACCACTTCTCGACTACTACCAACTGTAAGTCAATGGAACTGTGGCAAAGAAGAGAGCTGTTCCGACCAAAAGGTTATAACTTTCAATATAGGAGCTTCCCCTACGACATATGCTGAACACATATTTCAGACCAAAAAGTTTATTATTAAATACGATGAAGTGAAAGATTTCTAAGCTATCTGGTGAACAAATATTTCAAATATTTATAGCACACGTTCATAAACAACTTATGGTAAATAGACAGAAACCTTGCTGAAAAATATCAAATTGAAACAAATACTGAAAATCTTATTACAGAATTAGAAGTTGTTCTCGAAATAAAATCGTTCAAGGCATAAAATTACCTGAATTACAGAAACGAGAGAAAATTTGTTCCCTGGTGAACATCTACACTTACAGCAATGAGAAAGAGCACCAATGCATTTAAGCTGACTATGACAAAAGGACGATAGGAAGCGAACAGATGCAGGAACTACGACGGCAGTAGTACTGCAAAGAGAAGAAGAAATACAGCACAGCTATTTAGAAAGCTAAAACTCGGTCCTGGAAACAATATTGCAGCCTGACACGAACCAACAATCCTTGTAATGCAGCCTGTAGAACAGTATCAGGAAAATTAGAAATAATATTCCCCTGACAACCCTAAAGAAAAGAGATAACACGACAACAAAAGACTTAATGGAAACTGCCACCTACATGCTCGAATACTTTGTGCCACAGGATGACCAGTCACAAGACACGGAATAACAAGAGTTAATGAGATCTCAAGCGCTGCGAACCAACGGAACGGTAGATGATGTAGCTTTTACAGAGACAGAAACAGATAGCATAATGAAGAAATTGCTCGCAGAGAAGACTCCTGTTGAAAATGGTGTTACTGGTAAGCTCCTCCTTGAGTCCATAGCATTTTCCCAACTATCCCACTGCTTTATATAATATTTGCCTAAAGAATGCTTGTTTTTCGGGTTTGTGAAGAAGAGCCAAAATAGTACCCATTGTTAAACCTGGTAAGGAAAACACCATGGAAGTGTCTTCTGACCCATCATCCTCCTGAATACAGAAGAAAAAGTGTTGGGAAAGCTGTTAATCAAGAGAGTTATGAATCTCGTCTTCCCAAATAATCTTCTAAGCAACAATTAGTAAGGATTTACTCCACGGAGTGGATGGGTTAATGCAGTGTTGGCTGTTAAGAATTTCATAGTAGAAAGCACGTAACAAATACAGTGTGTAATAATGGTCAGTCTTGACGTTCAGGAAGCTTTTGATGCAGCTTAGTTGCCCAACATCCTAAATGCATTACAAGAATTTCATTGACCTACAAACTTATATAACATAGATAAAAACTACTTCAGTGATAGAACGGCGGTATTGGCATTTAACAACATCAGACTAGAAAAGAAAGTGACAACATGATGCCCACAGGGGTCTTTTTGTGGACCAGGTACAAATCTCTGCTGAATTCGAATTAGATAGCTAACACAAACCACACAGCATTTTCAGATGACTTGACTGTGATGACTAAAGTTCAAACAGTCGCAATCGCTGAGAAGAACTGAACAGAGAAATGGAAATAATCACATCTCGGGCTCAAAACAACAAAATCCGATTTAATGACCAAAAATCGATAGCAATGCTGATAACGAGGAGAAGACAAAAAGACAAGGAAACAATTAATATATCTCTAAATAATAATGTTTTGCAACAAGTGGAACGATTATAATATTCGGACGTAATTATTGCTACTAAATTTACCATTAATGAACACATACAATACCTGACCGACAAATTCATTCTTTATTTAAATCGGCGAAGCTCAACTGGGGACTTGATTCAGGAGGAATGAAAATCATTTACAAAGAATCTATACTACCAACATAAGTATATGCAGTTCCCGTTTAGATTCACGCAGTACCTAGAAGAATCCAACGCCTGATAAACATAAAGGTTGTTAAGGCTTATAGAACTGCGTCTACTGAATCGTTGTGCGTTTCAACAGACCTATAATTAGTAAACCGGAAGATATTGCTGAAGGATATAAAATCATAAAAATTGAACACGTGGCCCATTCTATAAACACTTCGTTAGATTACAAAGAATGGCCCCATCCGGCAAATATAGTAACTTTGGAATAAAAATACGAACTGAAGGAACATCTAATAGAGATTTATACCTACGGTAGTTTTACTGAGAACGGAACAGTTTCAGGAATGGCAATAATTATTAACGGCACACCTGCTTACCACTTAAAGTACAAATTAAAGATAGGGTGCATCAATTATCAAACAGAACAATTAGCAAACTTGCGAGCGTTAGAGAAAGTAGAAAAGATACTTGAGGAGCTTTAATACTCACAGATAGCCGAATTGCAGTGGATTTGCTTAAAAATTCCAGGAATCATAAATATTTAATAGAACAGATCGGAAACAGAGCTATCAACTTGGAATGGACAATTTACATGTGCGGAGGGGCATCAAACACTAAATCACTTTTTATGCGGGTGCTGAGAACTCAGTAATGAAAGAAACGGAATCAAGAAGAGTATTACCGACGAGGGAGGCAGCTGGCCTGTTTATAAACCAGTCTTAATAAAGCAATAAATGAACGACTTTCACAAGTTTTGTAATGCAATAAACTTTCACAATGTATGATTTTTTCCCGTCGTTAGTTTACAGTTGTGAAAATTTCAGTGGAACACTTTTCTCAACCTCCTTGTATTCCATAATTACACTTGTTCTTTGCGTAATTAGTTAAAAAACAACCTAAATATGTAGTATTACATATTGTAAATCAATAAATAAAAAAATTAAAAATATAGCCTTCGTTTCACCCAAGCTCAGGCGGGTGTTTCGTCATCGTAACGTATCACTGACGTAAATAAGCTCTGTCGACCGTATATCGATGTAATGATTTCAACGCGAGCCAAAATTCTTTCAATATTAGATATTCATAGAAAGCGGAAAGTGCTTTTGATGCGCTAGAACGTAGATGTCATTGCTCCTTGTTCATTCGCAATAATTTAAGCTTTACTCGTAAGTTCCTGATTATACATATCTTTACAATCATGACATATTCGCAAAAAATAATAGTCTTTTTTGTTAATCAGAATACATGCTTATATTACTCTTAGGTTCCTGTAAAACACCGTTCATTAAAATAATACTGTATTTGTTTATTAAACAACTGCTCAATTAATAATGTCTTAAGTGCTTAAGAAATGTGTGAATGTATCTGGATCAGGGACATTGTCCATCTGAGAAAAGAAACGTAGTGGTTTGCTTGAATGATTATATTTTATAATTATTAACTGTTGTTTATCGAGTGAAGTAACCATACATTCGGAAATCGCTACATATTCCGAAATAACAGCTTCATCCTTTAATTCACAATCAGATGAAATTGTAAATATAATTGAATATTGCAGGACATAGTTATCTTATGCTCATAAGAAAGAACCATTATGATTTAATTGAAGGAGAGGAAAAGAATGAAAAACACTAAAATGGGTATGAAGTTATATAACACGAGAGGATGCGAACTCAAAGCCATCATCACTTATGGTTCCAACCGCCAGTATAACAGCCATTACACCGCGAGAGCTCCTCGAGAATCACTGCATAATGTGTGATATGGCTAACGTAAACGGTAAGTGAGAGGTTGTGTTTCCTTTTAAATTTTAACTACACAATTGCGTCGACATCGTATACTATAACATTTGTAATACAATTAAGTGCGTGTTCCAATGAAACTACTACCACTTCCTGCTTCGTGTAATTTCGACAGCCATTGCTATCGTTTGGAGCGAAGCCGCCAATTTTTGACTTTTGTCATGTTTGCTTCCTTTAGACTTTCGTTACGTTCATGAAATGCACAATAACACTCAGTATGCAAAATGACATTTTATAGCCACCATGTATTATCGTTTAGCTTTGGGGTTATCGGTACGACACAAAGTTCGATATGCCTCAGATGGGGGATATACTCTTGTTTACGTCGGTGTTCCTTTACAATGACGAAACGCTCGCCTGAGCTTGGGTGTTAACACACATTTCAATAATGATCTGAATCACCCACCAATCAAAAGTTCTATGGTACTGTATTCTGTTTAGGAACCAATACATCTTCCAATTTATTGACAAAGAACAAAGCACATAAAAAAATAAACTCACGACTGAAAAATAAATTGGAAACCATACAAATTTTCTTCGCAATAAAATAAGAGTAAGGATAACAGCAAACATTCCTTCAACATAAGGCATACTAAAGACCCAGGGCCAACATGTAGTATATAAAACAGCATAAAACTTTCAAACAAATATAAATCATCCACCACTCAAGAGAGAGAAATTCGAAGCTTCAGCTACAAGCAAAAGTCATTTTTAGAGTTTTGATGCAGTATACATAGGCATGACACACAGGAACTGCGAAACAAGATACAAAGAACACATCAGTTGCTGGAAATATAACACATCACATTTGAAGAACACATAAATCAACTCAACCACCAGCTCACCAACATGTAATAGGAAATAAAAATCATTAAGATGAATAACCTAAACAAAAACCTTACATCAACACAGGAATTGTATCACGTCTAGAAAGCTACAGCAGAAAACAAACTTGTGCTGTGGATTAATGGAAACTGTCTGTTAACATAGTACAAGTAATGTAAAATTTAAAATAATCAGTCACGTGAGCGCAGGTGCATCAAAGGGCGTGTCATTTCCAATTTCTGGCCTAGTGAAGTTTTGCATGAATGAAATAAAAAATGAACGGAAACAAGGAAATGCAAAACACATGGAATGCACATATAGAGTAGTAGCTACAAAACTCGTAAGTGAAGTTTTGTGTACCATTACACATAGTTAACTATAATATGCAAGAAGTGTTTCTCACTGCCAGACACACACATAAAATTCAAGCCGCGGTGGAGTAGCCGAGCGGTCTAAAGCACCTTGCCGTGGAGGTTCGAGTCCTCCCTGGGGCATGGGTGTGTGTGTTTGTCCGTAGGTTAGTTTACCTAGGTTTAAGTAGTTTGTAAGCAACGGACTGATGACCACGCAGTTTGGTCCGATAGATTTACAGACATTTGAACAGACAAAATTCAAGATGTACAGAAATATAGTTTATAAATATCTCCACATATATTCCAAGACACCAGCCAACGGCCGTGGCGCAGTGGATACAACGGTTTCCGCTAGATCACCGAAGTTAAGCCCTGTCGTGCTTGCCTAGCGCTTGGCTTACTGCCTGCCTGAGCACATTGCGCACCGGCCAGTTTTTACGACTGCTTTGCACCAGCCGGCGGCGTTCGGCGTCTTCGTGGTTTTCTTCTCTGATTTCTTCAAACCGGTGAGCACGATGAATCCAGGTTACTCAGAACGACGCGAAAATAACATCCAGTGCGAATTCTATAGATCCGTTTCCCGACAGACTGCGTTCGAAATTCATCAGTGATTTCGTAATGGTTTGAAAATACCGGAAAGTTATGTACTCGGACTTCAACTCGACAGGTTTTTCGACTCTTTGTTGCTTAAATTGAAATGTATGGATATGCGTGACGCTTTAGTACAATTTAAAACGGTGAGCGTACTTTTAAGCACTTGGACGGGACTTTGAGTAAAGTAAACTTGGCAAACGCAGGATTTGGCGTTCGTAAGATACGGATGGTTAACTTTCCGTTTGAAATTCGGAATGACACAATTGAAAAACATTTGAGCCCTTGCGGTACCGTTCTTGCCGAAATATATCAGGTGGGAAACGGTATTCGCAGTGTCAAAATAATTGTACGTAATCATATGCCGTCCTTTGTTTTTATCAATGGGCACCGAGCTTTTGTGACATATAACGGAGAGCCACAAACGTATTCCTTTTGTAGTGGGACCGGGCATTTTAGAACTGCTTGTACAAAACGTAAACGCCCTGCATAGCTGCCGAAAGACGGCAGCCAGAGCACAGTGACTTACGCGGCCGTAGCGTTGGGCTCAACCTCCTTCCACCCCTCACCTACGCACGGCGCCTCGTTATTGACGAAATCGCTGCAGATGATGGACACAACACCTGTAGAAACTAGTGCTGTAGTAGAACCTCTTGTGGACAATACTACTGAACTGCACATGTGGACGTTGCGCTACCGCAGTCTGATACCGCTCCCGAACAGGTGCATGACACGGGATTAGAACCCGCTGCCACCTTGCCAACACAGGTTGAACAGGTGCCCGCTCCGGTGGCAGTCGCAGTCATTGCGTTCCCGAATGTGTATGACGTAGTTCCCTCTGTTGACAAAACCCCTGACAATGTCGCTATACCTGCTGAACCAAAACCGCAATGTGGTTCAAATGTTTGTTAAGCTTAAGGGACTTAACTGCGGGGTCATCAGTCCCTAAACTTACAAACTTATTATGAACAACCTTATACTGAGGACGACACAAACATCCATGCCCGAGAGAGGATTCGAACCCCCAACGGGGAGCGGCCTCGCGCATCGGAGCATAGCGTCTCAATACCCTTGGCCACTCCGCCGCGGCCCCTCAACATGGCCTTGAAACCGAACGAAATAACACACACCAACGTCTCCATAGTGCCAGTGTTTCTAGCATATTGGAGTCGCATCGGTTTCTGATTAAAGGCCGCAGTCTATCTCCTGTTGACAAAAAGAGGGCGTCTCGCAGATCTCGGCGAAAAAACAAGTGCCAAAAACGGGACTCGCAGGCGGCCGACGTAGACCTTCGGCAGTGGTCGGAGTCAAGCTGCGGTCAATAAGAAAGTAAACATAGTCTCGCGGAAAGCAAACGGAAGGTAACTGTCAAGCATTTCAAGGCAGTGTTCGGTAGGCAGGACGTAGAGACAGATAGTGAATCCCAGATGGACGTCACCCCGACTGTGCCAGCCGCGCAGCCGCCGGTGAAACGGAAGTCTGAGGATTCCCACGAACGTCGTAACTACCCGCCCGTCAAAACTATCTAGTCTGCGGCAACATCTATGGCATATCCCGTATCCAAGATGGAACTGGAGCCGAAGTTTAGGTATCCACAGCTTACTGCACCGCCTGACTGGGCGGCGGAGATGGTTGAGGGTGGCGGGACTTACACTCGGCCCTGATATGATGGTGGTAGATGTTCAGTAACCCTCTTCACTTTTCCGTAGCTGCATTTTATGTATTTTGCTCCTCTGTGGTGGCTAAAGTCTCGCTCAGCGGCATGAGAAGCTTCTCGGTGCGTCCGTAGCAGCGTTAGCTTGGCAATGTATGATCTGTACGAAACAGTACTGAAGTGAGTTTTACCCTTCCTTTTACGAGGCCAATTACTTTTACTGACTGGACAGGAGTACATCGAAAAATATTATTATTTTTACGAATATGTCATGATTTTCAAGGTTGTGGTTAGGCAGGAACCTAAGAGTAAAGCTTAAATTGTGCCGGCCGCGGTGGCCGAGGGGATTGAGGCGCTCCAGTCACGGTCTGCACGGTCACTACGGTCGGTGGTTCGAATCCCCCCTCGGGCATGGATATTTTAGAATTAGTTAGTTCATAAGTAGTTTGTAAGCTTAGGGACTGATGACCCCGTAGTTAAGTCCCATAAGCTATACAAACATTTGCTTAAATTTTTGCGAGTGAAAAAACGAATGGACAAGGGTACATCGACGAATATTATTATTTTTGAAATATGTCATGGTTTTCAAGGTTGTGGTTAGGCAGGAAGCTAAGAGTACAGATTAAATTGTTGCTTCGTTCTACAAAATTATGGCATTTATAAAATCATAGTAATCCGTATCATTTTAGAGATAGGCATACGCATTTCGATTTACGTTACAACTGTCTGAACAGAAAGACATTGCATGTGGAGAAGCGTAGTATTATAGTGTGCAATGTTCTACATTCCAATGCTGTGATTCGAAAATAAAATCACAGAAACGTGATATTAACACATTCATTTTCACATCATGTAAACATTGTGTGCCGCCGTTCATCCCAGTATCCACAGCGACTCTTGCCAATTATAGCGCACTACGTCACGTAAGTACACTAGGTCATGCCGCCGGTCGAGACTTTTACCGTCTGTGGTGTGTGTTGTCTTTGTGTATGGTATTTGCGTCCAGTCAGTGTAACATTTTAACGGTAAATGTAAGCAAAATGCGTAGTCCGGTCAAGGCTGACGCGTTGCAAAAGTTAAGAGAAAGTAACTGTCATCTCCCATTCTTTCAGGAAGTAACACGTGACGCTCTCAGTTTTATTGACAATTTTAACGATTTTAATGTGATAGAGAATGTTTTATCGGAAGAGCAAACTGGTACCTTTAGTTTAGTTCGCCCTGGTTTCGATGTTACCAATGTTGAGATTTTACCTAATGGACACGCGATTACCTTTACCATCAATGGCATCGTTTTCATTAACATTTACGCTCCTTCTAGCAATAGGCCCGCTAGAATCGGGCAAACAACCGTGACAAACTTGTTGTTGGTGGCGATTTTAACGCTTACTAGACGTCAGGGACAAGGAACCGAACCCTGACAAGTGTCAGGAGCTGCAGACTGTAGTCAGCAGTTTTCAGATTCTAGACGCGTGGCGGGTTTTGAACCCTCACAGGACCGAGTTCACCTATTTTTATCCCACGGGGTACAACTGCCTCGACAGAATTTACGTGTCTTCCTGTTTAGAAAATTTTATTGCCAGGTGTGTAGTGAAGCCGGGTTTTTTGTAGATCACAGCAGTTATCTGTTCAAAAATGTTTGTAAATCTATCGGACCAAACTGCATGGTCATCATTCCGTAGCTTACAAACTACTTAAACTAAGGTAAACTAACCTACAGGACAAACACACACACACACACACACACACACACACACACACACACGACTCAGTGAGGACTCGAACCTCCGACGGCGAGCAACCGTGCAGTTATCTGTGCCAACTAGTTTTACCGTGTGTTCCTCTCATACCTCGTAAGAATAACTGGAAACTGAACTGTAGTATTTTTTGTTGTTGTTTTGTTTTTTGTTTTATGGGACTTAACTACGGCGTCATCAGTCCCTAAACTTACAGACTACTTATGAACTACCTTATAGTAAAGACGGCACAAATATCCATGCCTGAGGGGGGATTCGAACCCCCGACCGTAGTGACCGTGCAGACCGTGACTGAAGCGCCTCAGTCTCCTCGGCCACAGCGGTCGGCTGTAGTATTTTAACTGACGACTATTTTAGAGAATGTTTTACTGTTATATGGGAAAGGCTCGTCCGGAGGAGGCTAGATGAAAGTAGTACTATCGATTGGTGGGTCAAATCTGTCAAGTCCTCCATCAGGAAGTTTTTATCATTTTTAGCCGCGAGGTCGCACGTTGGCGTCGGACGACGGCTCAGTTCTACCAGGATTTTTAGACCAACCTCGCGCGTCGCGTTACGACCCACTCCGAACTGCTGCCGACCCTTAAACAATTCAAGGCAAAACTCCTGAAAAGGTGAGGGGGCGGTGGCGCGCAGCCAGACGCTGGGCGCGGTGCCTGGGGAGCCGCTGTCCGCCTACCTCCTGAGCAGGGAGCGGCGGCGCTGCACCTCACTCAGTGGGCCCGGCGGGACGGCTCCAGGGCCAGATAGAGCGGCTGTGCGCGCGCACTTTTCCGACCTGTTCGCGGACGTCGACGTGGACCCCGGGGCACTGGGCACTCTTTTACAAAATGTACCACATATTTTAACGCGCACTGACAGGGCCCAAATTAACGAACCGTACAGGGCAAACGATGTTTTAGATGCTGTCAAACGCAGTCCCCGCGGGAAGTCTCCGGGACTAGGCGGGATTCCCGCAGAATTTTACAAAACATTTTACCATCTTTTGAGTGATACTCTCGTGGCGATCGCGAACGAAATCCGCAACAGTGTTCGGATACCGGCGGAATTTGAAGAGGGTTGCAGCACCCTCACCGAGCGAGGTGGCGCAGTGGTAACGCACTGGACTTGCTATCGGGAGGATGGTGGTTCATATCCACCTCCGGCCATCCAAATTTAGGTTTTCCGTGATTTTCCTAAATTACTCCAGGCAAATGCCGGGATGGTTCCTTTCAAAAGGCACGGCCGATTTCCTTCCCAATCCTTACCCAAAACTCCGAGCCGTTAGCTCCGTCTCTAATGACCAAGCTGTCGACGGGACGTAAAACCCGAAGCTTCCTTCTTTCCGCATCACCCTCATCCCTAAGAGCGACGCACAGTATCAATAGTGTCAGGCCCATCACGCTGTTAAACGCAGATTATGAAATCATGGCGCGTTGTTCCGCCCACAGATTAAAGAATGCCATGCCGCAAGTCATATGCGAACATCAGTCATGTGATGTGCGTGTCAGGAACATATTAGATGCAGTTCTGGCTTACAGGGACCACATCGGATATGTTCAGAGCGAGAAAATTAGAATGGCCGTGATATTGCTGAGCGATTTCAAAAATGCGATTGACATGGTTAGTCACGTTTATCTCCGACGGGTGATGATCAGTATGGGTTTCGGCCCGAAATTCACTACGATGGCACAGAACTTTTGAAAACGCCACATCAAGTGTCTCTATTAATGGGTGCCTCAGGAGCCCATTCCGATCAAGCGTTCAGTGCGCCAGGGGTGTCCTCTCTCTATGGCATCGTTTGTCGCAGGTCTGTACCCTGTGCTGAGATACATCTGCGCGGAATGCCAGGAGATTCGGCTGGGCGCAAGCCAGCTCTTCTGCAGAGCCTGTGCCGATGACCTCGGGGTGTATGTACAGCGGCCTGCTGACATCGATAGGCTTCATTCTATCCTCCAGCCATACGAGAGGGCGACGGGAGCACTCGTCAACCCCAACAAGGCTGTTCTCCTCCCACTCACACCCCGCATGCGTCAGGTCCAGACACACTGGTACTGTGTCAAACAGCAACACGAGATATTAGGTATTACGATGACGGACAACCTCCAACGAATGCAGGCACTGAACTGGCGGACCATACTTTACAAAATACGAGACGTGGCAAAAATACACGTGGCGTGGATTCTGGCGCTGCGAGAAAGGGTGGTCATAATTAACGGCGCCGTCTTGGCAGAGGCGTGATACGTGGCACAAGTTCTGCCGGTACCCGCACAGCTAGAACGCGCGATTAAACACGCCGTTTACTGGCTGCTGTGGAGAGATGAAGTGTTCAAAGTATCCATGGTGACCTGCACCCTCAGTCCAACGGATGGTGGCCTCGGCTTGACGGACTCCTAGGCCAAGTGCGCAGCGCTGTTCCTCGAGCGGACGGCCGCGGTGATGCAGAAGGCGCCCACTGGCCCGACAGCCGCCCTGTTCACCAGACACCGCCCCCTCTCCACCCCCACGCCAGTCATCATTGCCGACATCCCGTGCCGACTGAGCCACGTGCTCCATTTCTACCTGCACAGCAGCTACGTGGAGCTGAGCAGGAACAAGTGTGAGGCGCACATCGACTGCCCCCCCCCCCCCCCGTCTGGAGAAACCTCGCCTCTCCTGTAATCCCGGAGGACGTGCGGGACAGCTGGTACAAGGTGGTGAACCGCACCGTCCCACCAACGCCAAACTCCACTCCATCAGGCGCGTCCCTTCCGGCGACTGTGATGTCTGCAATGCCGAGGACACGATCGAACACCGCTTTGAATGCCTCAGGTTCCACACCGCCTGGAACATCACCAGGGCTATGGTCCGCCTTATTAATCGCGTGGCTCCGAACCAAGTGACGGTCATTGACGCCATCACACCACAATGTAAAGCCTACCCCACCGCAAAAAGGAATGCGACAATATGGATTCTTGGTCACTTCATACATTCAAAATTTCACCGAAAATTGACTGATTCCCTGGACTTCCTTACTTACCTATGGTGTCAACTAAGAACGAGTCAAACGTACCTATCATGTCAATTTTGCTAACTTTTTACGTGTTGCAGTACAACACGCATTTGCAAAATATTAGTACAACGACACCTATCGTATTACGTTTTCCTTGCAGTTCGATTGAACAATATGAAAACGGAACGGAAATGTATTTCTATTTTAACTATGTTGTCACATTTATGTGCTTTGTTATTATTATTTTCTGCAGTGGATAGTAAGGAGCCAGCCGCGGTGGCCGAGGGGACTGCGGCGGGCCAGTCACGGTCTGCACGGCCACTACGGTCGGGGGTTCGAATCCCCCCTCGGGCATGGATATTTGTGCCGTCCTTACTAGTAGCTAGTTCATAAGTAGTTTGTAAGTTTAGGGACTGATGACCCCGTAATTAAGTCCCATAAGCTCTACAAACATTTCAACAATTGATTTGATAGCAAGGAATCTGTAGAGAAGTGTAATGTTTGTTTTTATTTCCAATGCAGATATCATGCTGATGGCTCATCAGGTTATTATTTTTTATGTGTTTCATTTAAAAAAGTTACTTACTTTCATCAACAAAAACAGTAAAACAAAAATATGTGTATTAACTAAAATTAAGTAGTTATGTTTTGTTGTCATAGCTTTTCTGCCATTTTCTTGGTTCATTCGATAAAAGTGACTTAACTTCAAGCAGGACTGTCGAGTGCTGTTGGCAAGCGGGGTGCACTCAACCCTTGTGAGGTCAACTGAGAAGCTAGTTGATTGAGAAGTAGCGGCTCCGGTCACGAAAACTGACATAACGGCCGGGAGTGCGGGGCGCTGTCCACGCCCCCCTCCATACCGCATCCATTGATGCCATCGGGCAAAGGATGACACGGCGGCCGGTCAGTACCCAATGGGCCTCTCGAGGCCTATCGGATGGAGTTCAGTTTTAGTTATATTCCAGGAATAATTCAAATGTTCAAATGTTTGTATAGCAAAAAAAAAAAGTTTGTAAATCTTATGGGACTTAACTACGGGGTCATCAGTCCCTAAACTTACAAACTACTTATGAACTACTTACGAACTAGGACGGCACAAATATCCATGCCCGAGGGGGGATTGAAACCCCCGACCGTAGTGGCCGTGCAGACCGTGACTGGAGCGCCTTAGTCCCCTCGGCCACTGCGGCTGGCGTTTGTATAGCAAATGGAACTTAACTATGGGGTCATCAGTCCCTAAACTTAGAAACTACTTATGAACTAACTAATTCTAAGGACGGCATAAATATCCATGCCTGAGGGGGGATTCGAACCCCCGACCGTAGTGGCCGTGCAGACCGTGACTGGAGCACCTCAGTCACTTCGGCCACCGCGGCCGGCTTATTCCAAGACTCTGACAGTCATTTGCATACGATATAGCCTAAAAGTGCATGGAAATCTAAAATATTGTTCTATTTCAATTTGATTAGAAAGACAAAGCAACACTTATCATTACTAGCTAACCCATACATCGCTTTGCTGCGGCTTATCCTGCAATAAAATAAATAGGAAATTAAATGATAGAATTCTAGTGAACATCTCAGAAAATATATCAATCAAATCAGCGTGTACCCTGCTTTTCATTGCTGTGGCTTTGTGGAATCCAAGGAAATTTAGAAAGTACAGAAATTTGTTTTCTCAGAAGATCATTATTTATTGCACAAATAGTGGACTGACTAATTTCGTGCTGCAGCGCAATAGCCGTGCGCACTGAGGTGCTGTGCTGCGGTGCGCGCGGAGTTCACCGTCAAAGGTTCGAGTTCTCCCTCGGACATGGGTGTATATGTTGTCCTTGGGTTAGTTTAACTTAGTTTAAGTAGTTTGTAAGCTAGGGACTAATAACCAAGCAGTTAAGTCCCATAGATTTACAAACATTTGATAAGAGGTTTTCAGCCAAGATCGCTTTCTTCGTTTAATTACATTACCGGTTTCGGCGTGCTAGGCGCCATCTTCAGACCTGTGGAATTTTTTTTCCCATCACGGGAATATTTTGTCCTGTATACGCTGTTAGCACGTGTTGAGACGGCGACAATTTTGGCGAACACAGAAGTTCATATGTGTCTTTATTCATTAATGTGACAGCGGAACCAGTATCAAGCTTAAATTGCACAGTCTTATTGTCTATGGAAAGAGTCACAAAAAGTTTTTGCTTGTGGCACTCGTCGTGTGCACGAATGTGGGCGATGCCTGATACTATTTGATTGCTGCACTTGCGCATGCGCAGGCTGCATACGGAAGGAGGAGGAGGCGCAGAATCGGCACACAGCAGATTAATAAAACTGTCCCTAGATGGCACTATCGCCGGATCGGCTTCCGCGCAAGCGTGCGAAGCTACCACAGATCCACCAGCTACTGCACTAAACTTACTTTGAGTACCTACATCAAGTCTACTGTCACTAGCACCTAGCTACACAGTACTGGGCACTTTTACAAGGAGACGTTGCAGAAGGTACTAGGTTCACTACGGGATTGCACTGTACGTAGTCATTTTGCTTGTCCCAAACCCTTTTCCGTTGCACAGTTTTACGCGCTCGACGGCGCATGCGACGTGGCTCACTACATAGTTTTGCCGTAGGCGCAGAAGAAATTTCTTGCATTTGAGACTCAAGAGAATTACTGTCCAAATCCACAGCGTGTATGATATTGACAGCATGAACTGTTCTCGCACTCTGCGAAGTACTGTTCCTAACGGCACCGTTCTTATAATTTTTATGCTGCATACACACTGTCTATACATTTCCTGATTTGCCACATTGATAACAGATGGCGTTGCGACTAGGGCATTGCGCACGTTTGTGGCGAGATACACACTGGCGGCAAGATTTACGATCATTTTTCTGGAAAGAGCGTTGACGCCCGTTATACACATTACTTTTTCTAACACGATGGGGCGACTTTTGCGTCGCGGTTTTACTCTGGCTACTGTTCACTGACTGTTCAGCACGGCCGGTAGAATTGTAAGAATCACTAGGGCTAGACTGAGCACTGTGACTAGGAAAGCGTACGTTGCGGCGCACTGAGTTAACACTGTGGCTTTGCATTTCTACATCTGCTAAGGTATCATGCGCTTCAATAAGTTGCAGTACACTGTCTAATGAAGGGTCAGACTGTTTTAGAATTGCTGCCCTAATTCTGGGGTCCTGAATGTTCTGCGTAATTGCGTCTCTCAACATGACGTCACTATAAGAACGAGAGCAAGTAAAATTACATTTGCGGGATAAGCCCTTCAACTCCGTAAATCAGTCTTGATGCGACTGATCCGGTGATTTTTTTAATCTGAAAAATCGGTACCACCCTGCAGCTACGAGAACTTTTCTCTCACAATGAGCATTCAGTGCATCTACAATTTGATGAAAGTGTAGGTGAGGAGGAGATGCGTGAGGGAAAAGTTTCTGCAGTAATACGAAGGTCTTGGTGCCCACCACAGAGAGGAACAAATGCTTGACTGTCTGACCTGTACGTTGATGAGCCGCGAGGAGTTCTTGAAATTGCGCCAAGTAATTGCTCCATTCTTCCTCACGTTCGTCGTACTAGTGAAACGTAAGAAGCGGTGCAGACGCAGATGTGGGCGGCTGATGCGACGGCTGTTGTTGCTGAGTTGCCTGCGCCATCAACTGGGACACCGCTTGGAGTAGTTGCGTGATTTGCGCCGTCTGTAACTGAATAATTTCCACTAGGTTTGGGTTCGGGGTAGTGACCATGCTGACCGATTAGGCGCTGCGCATACAAGAAAATTAGTACAAAGCACAAATGCAATGTCAAAGGTGTCTCTCTCTGCAACAAAAAAAGTCCACAAAACACGTAAAAGTATATAGGCCCCCAAACAACGTATAAAAAGGGTAGGTGGGCGGGAGCAATTTCTGCGTGCTCTGACTGCTGCTTTCTGGCTACTGCAAGCGGGCTGGTGTACAGTTCTTCTATCGCTCCTCGTCGCTACTTTTGTATCACATCCTCGTCGCCACTTTTGTGTCTCGTTGCCGCCACGAGCGGAGTTGCAGCCGAGGGCACTCGTGGCTGACATCGTAACAACGCCGCGCCGTGCTTGCATGGCAGCACGCGGCGAAAGTACGTGGCGCACACTTCAGACTTGTGCGACACCACATTAACGACACAAGTATCCTGCGGACTTCTTTTGTTATCTTACGTCTTCAAGTGTATGGAACTCTATTGGATATTATGCAAGGCACTGAAGAGACGTAATACATTACACAAATCTGAAGTCAATGTCCTGTTACTTCATAATATTTTACGATTGTTGAAAGTTACCGAATAAATTAGTTGCTGCTGGTTTCTGCAGTAAACGTAAACAAATTAAAAGCTGTAAATCAATACTGTATGGCTAATAACATTAAATGCCTGTACACTGCTGTCCAAGTTCGTGTTGACGTGTAGGAAGTGTGTTTATCGTATTTTGTTACTAAACCTCAAGAGAACAGGATAACTAATCTCAAGTTTCACACATTAACCTATTTCACTGAACCTTTATTGAATTAGTAAAAACCATCAAAATAATTTTAATCACAGTGGTGAGGCCTGACGCTGAGTTAATGTTAAAGAGAACGTAAATTTACGATCCAAAGACGGAACACAACATAGTTATAACCATTTGTACATGACTGATAACGGTGACACTGCTCTTGCGGTACAATGGTGCAAAATAATGTTCACAACAAATTTCTACTTTTACTTATAATGTAGGTTTATTCAGCCATATAATGGACGATAAGCAGTGCGGACAGGAAGAGAATAGAGGCTTTTGAAATGTGCTGCTACAGAAGAATGCTGAAGATTAGGTGGGTAGATCACATAACTAATGAAGAGGTACTGAACAGAATTGGCGAGAAAAGGAATTTTTGGCATACCCTGACTAAAAGAAGGGATCGCTTGGTAGGACACATTCTTAGACATCAAGGAATCGTAAATTTAGCATTGGAGGGAAGTGTGTGGGGTAAAAATCGCAAAGGGAAGCCAAGAGACGCGTATAGTAAGCAGATTCAAGTGGATGTGGGTTACCGTTCTTATGAGGAGATGAAAAGGCTTGCTCAGGATAGAGTAGGGTGGAGAGCTGCATCAAACCAGTCTCCGGACTGAAGACCATAACAACAACAGAATTTAATAATAAATTTACGTGATCAGGTATAAATGACTGAGTCGTAATGTTTAAATGTAACTAATCAATTGCAATTTTTAGATGAAAAATCAAATAATCTTTAAGCAGGAGAGGGTTTTAAGTTACGATTCAGTTACAACTTAATTGTCGAATCATAAAAAGATCATTGTGATCTCTGTCAAAGTTTAAACAATGGCTTTCTGAGAGAAATCTACAAGACCCGCAAAAAATTAAAAAAGAAAAAAACTTCCTTATCTCTTCCCCCAGAACCGTCATTATGTCAGATAGCCGGCCGCGGTGGCCGAGGGGGCTGCGGCGCTTCACTCACGGTCTGCACGGCCACTACGGTCGGTGATTCGAATCCCCCATCGGGCATGGATATTTGTGCCGTCCTTAGAGTTAGCTAGTTCGTAAGTAGTTTGTAAGTTTAGGGGCTGATGACCCCGTAGTTAAGCCCCATAAGCTATACAAACATTTGAACATTTTGAATTTATGTCAGATACATTCATAAAATCATTTTAACATGTCATCAGTTCCTTTAAGCTAAATATGAAAAACTTGTCCTCCGCATAACTGGTGTCACAAGTTAATTTATCCTGTGCCATATCATTTCAAACACATCACTCGCGACCAGATTATTGACTTGACTGCCACGTCAGCGACAAAAAGAAATAATCTCTCAGGCAGACATTTCAGTACCATCGTATCCAGAGGCCTTCTTTTTCTTCACTGTCCTCAGATAATTACTTTAATACCAGTGCCTATATTGTCATTTGTGGTCCCTTCAGGGGGTAGTATCATCATAGAGATAGTCAAGATTACGTTTTACCATTGTGACTTGAATCGTTACATTCCACCAACCATCACATTTTTTCGTGTTTGCATTTCGGACACGGCTTCTCACGGTATGGCAAAGAATATGTGTTTTTTGTTTTATCACGTTCCGGGGGGGAAAGCATCACGGAAATGTTGCACGAATTGGGGTGGAAATCATTAAAAGAAAAACGTTATTCATTGCGGCGTGATCTGTTTGCGAAGTTTCAATCACCGACTTTTAGTTCTGAATGTGAAAATATTTTGCTAGCACCACCTACTTAGGGCGACATGACCATCCCAATAAAATAAGAGAAATCAGATCGAAAACGGAACGATTTAGGTTTTCTTTCTTCCCGCGCGCTATTAGAGAATGGAACGGTAGAGAAAAGTTATGAAAGTGGTTAATGAACCTTCTGCCAGGCACTTAAATGTGATTTGCAGAGTATCTATGTAGATGTAGATGTGTAGTTAACGTGACTGCCCACTGAACAAAGAGAGCTGTTATGTTCTGCCGCCCATGTGCTGTAGTTGTCAGTATTCTCCACCATTTCCCGGTTTGCAGGAAATTAAGAAAAGATACAAGCATATAATGTACATCTACATGGATATTCTGCAAGTCACTTTGAAGTGCATGGCAGAAGGCTCATCAAACTACTTTTATGATATTTCTCTATAGTTCCATTCTCTAATAGCTCTCAGGAAGAAGGAACACTTAAATCTTTCAGATTTCGCTTTAATTTTTTCTATTTTATTCTAATGATCATGTTTCCCTATGTAGGTTCAAAAAATGTTCAAATGTTTGTTAAGCTTATGGGACTTAACTACGGGGTCATCAGTCCCTAAACTTACAAACTACTTATCAACTACCTTACACTAAGGACGGCACAAATATCCATGCCCGAGGGAGGATTCGAGCCCCCGACCGTAGTGGCCTTGCAGACCGTGACTGGAGCGCCTGAGTCCCCTCGGCCACCGCGGGCGGCCCTATGTAGGTAGGTGCTCACAAAACATGTTCGCGTTCGGAAGAGAAAGTTGGTGAAAGAAATTTCGCAAATAGATCTCGTTGCAAAACATGACGCACTCCTTTTAATGATTTCCACCCCAATTCGTGCATCATTTCCGTTACTCTCTCCCCCTAGTCGCTCGGGAGTAACCGAGCGATCTGCAGCGACACGTTGCGGATCGCGCGGCCTCCCGCGTCGGAGGTTCGAATCCTCCCTTGGGCATTGATGTTTGTGTCGTCTTTAGTGTAAGTTAGTTCACAAGTAGATTCTAAGTTTAGGGACTGATGACCCCGAAGTTAAGTCCCATAAGCTTAACAAACATTTGAACACCCCCCCCCCCTCCTATATTGCGATGATACAATTTCTCTGAATTTTCTCTAAATCGGCCGTCAGTACCACCTGGTGTGGATCCCACAATGCGCAGCAATACTCCAAAATAGGACGCACGACTGTAGTGTGGGCAGTTTCTTTAATAGAACTGTTGCATCTTCTAAGTGTTCTGCCAATGAAACGTAGTCTTTGGTTCGTCTTCCCTACAATATTTTGTATGTGTTCCTTCCAATTTAAGTTGTTGACAATTGTTACTACTAGGTATTGATTTGACGGCCTGTAAGATTGACTTATTTATCGTGTAACTGAAGTTTAACGGATTTTATTTAGTGGTCATATGGGATGACTTTACACTTACCACTATTAAGGGTCAGTTGGCGCCATGTAGATATTTTATCTAAATCATTTTTCACTTGCTTTTGATTTTCTGGTGACTTTACTAACCGATAAGTGACAGCACCATCCGCGAACAATCTAAGAGAGCTACTCAGATTGTCTCCTAAATCGTTTATAAAAATAAGGTACAGTAGGGGCCCTATATCCCTTCTATCGGAAACGCTAGATATCACTTCTAAAATGTTCAAATGTTTGTAGAGTCTATGCGACTTAACTACGGGGTCATCAGTCCCTAAACTTACAAACTACTTATGAACTACTTACAACTAAGGACGGCACAAATATCCATGCCCGAGGGGGGATTCGAACCCCCGACCGCAGTGGCCGTGCAGACAGTGACTTGAGCGCCTCAGTCCCCTCGGCCACCGGGGCCGGCGATATCACTTCTGTTCTACTTGATGACTTACCGTCAATTACAACGTACTGCGTTCTTTCTTACAGGAAATCATGAAAGCAATCGCACAACTGTGGCGATATTCCATAAAAACGCAATTCGATGAGAAGACGCTTGTGAGGTGCAGTGTCAAAAGCCTTCCGGAAATCGAGAAATACGAAATACGATAGCACTCATCACATCATGTGAGTAAAGGGCTAGGTGTGTTTCACAAGAAAGATACTTTCTAAATCCGTGTTGACTATGGAACAATAGGTCGTTCTCTTCGAGGTAGTTCATAATAATTGTGGAAAGTATATGTTTTAAAATCCAGCTGCAACCCGGCGTCAATGATATATGCCTCTAATTTTGCGAATCACCCCTACTGACTTTCTTGAATATTGGAGTGGCCTGTGCAACTTTCCAGTCTTTCGGAACGGAACGTTCGCTGAGCGAGCAGTTGTAAATGATATTTAGGTATGGGGCTACTGCATCAGCATACTCTAAAAGGAACCTCTCTTCTCAGAGCGTCGTCATAAATATCATCCTCTTCAATGCTTTGTGATACCTACCTTGGCCTCTTTTGCGTCCACTCTACCTGCGACACCTCCCTATCCCAGCTCGGCTCCAAATGTTCAAATGGGTGTAAATCAATCGGACTCAACTGCATGGTTATTAGTTCAAATGTTCAAATGTTTGTATAGCTTATGGGACTTAACTACGGGGTCATCAGTCCCTAAACTTACAAACTACTTATGAACTAACTAATACTAAGGACGGCACAGATGTCCATGCCCGAGGGGGTATTCGAACCCCCCGACCGTAGTGGCCGTGCAGACCTTGACTGGAGCGCCTCAGTCCCCTCGGCCACCGCGGCCGGCGTGGTTATTAGTCCATAGCTTACAAACTACTTAAACTAAGATAAACTAACCTAAGGAAAACACAAACACCCATGCCCCACGGGGGATTCGGACCCTCGACGGCGAACGGCCGCGCGCACCGCAGCACGGCGCCCCAGTACGCACGGTTATTCTGTCGATGCAGCCCGGCTTGCTCTCTTCCATCTTCCCCTGAGGTTCCCATGCACTAACCTCTCTGTGCACATTCATTGGAATTGCAACGAGTTCCACTGCCTTTCTGGAAATGCAATATGTTATTTCCATTTACTTGGCAGCTTGCGTCATACTAAGGAATTTCATTTTACTGATACTCACTCAACAACCCTCAACGGCTTCTACGTTTTCCATCGACTTCAAGTAGTGTCTGCACGATTTCCTCTTCGAAGTTCACTTGAAGTGGTTGTCGTCTGAGGCCACTTGGACTATACAGTCACAGTTTGCAATTCTTATCTCGTTCTTGACAGACCATCTACGTCTGCTGTCACAACAGCCCTCCTACAGCAATCCTATTACCGTCTTAAGCGCAATGTTTTTTCCTCTTGTCAGGTCCTCCCAATAGACCTGTTTCCGGTGTATCTCGACATTTGCATTTCACATAATGGCACCCCTTCCCGTTTTAAAAAATGTTCAAATGTTTGTAGAGCTTATGGGACTTAACTACGACGTCATCAGTCCCTAAACTTACGAACTACTTATGAACTTGCTTTTACTAATTACGGCACAAACATCCATGCCCGAGGGGGGATTCGAACCCCCGACCGCAGCGACCGTGCAGACCGTCACTGGCACGCCGCAGACCGCTCGGCCAATGCGGCTGGCCCTCCCGTTATAGAATTGCTCAAGGCACTTTCTCTGCCATTGCTCTTTATCTCTCTTTCTCTTAACTCTTTATTGCAACAGACGCCGTGAGATTAACTCTAAGATATCCATCACTTTCCATCGATTCTTTCGTTCCTTTCGTATTTCTTGAGGGACCGGTTGGCCTATCCCTAATGGGATTTCCTTCACACTAACCAGCCTCTAAATACGTAACCTATATGCTCTACAAACATTTGAAAATTTGCCTGCACAGGCAGTACGCAGGTTGCTGCTGCTGCAGTGGCAGGTTAGCACGATATAAGTGAATTCGAATAGGATGTTATAGTCGTGGCATGACAGATGGGATACAGCATCTCCGTGGTAGCAATGATGTGGAGATTTCCCTGATGACCATTTCACGAGTGAACCGTGAATATCGAGAATTCAGTAAAACATCAACTCTCCGACATTGCTGCAGCCGGAAAGAGATACTCTAAGAACGGGACTAACGGCGTGGAAGAGAATCGTTCAACGTGACAGAAGAGCAACCCTATAGCAAATTGCTGCGGATGTCAATGCTGGGCCATCAATTAGGCCCACTCGCGTACCCTTGATACCTGCACGACATAAAGCTTTACGCCTCGCCTGGTGCAGTCAGCACCGACACTGGATGTTGATGGTTGGAAACATATTTCCTGGTCTGACGATTCTCGTTTCCAATCGTATCGAGCAGATGGACAAGTATGGGTTTGGAGATGACCTCATAAACCCATAGACTCTCCACTTCAGCAGATGACTATTGGAGCTAGTGGACGATCTGTAATGGTCTGGAGCGTGTGCAGTTGTAGTGATATTGGAACCCTAATATGTCTAAATTCGGCTCTACCGGTGAAATGAATGTACGCATCCCTGCTAATGACTTAACTCCATTCATGTCGGTTGTGCATTCCCAAAGGACCTGAGAAATTCCAACAAGACTGCCCAGAGGTAATTCTGCCCACACGAATGAAATCGTATGAATAACATCAGAGCTTCGAGAAAGAAATATCACCGAGTAACACCAATGGAAACAGTTATTCAAGAACTACATAAGCCAGCATGCAGAACATTTCCACGGACGTATGTTATAATCATCGGCTTGGATGACTTATTGCAGGCAGATCTCGTAGATATGAGAAAGTATTTACATATCAATAACGGATTCAGATACATTCTAATGGTGATAGATACATAATCCAAATTTGCCCATGGCTTACCAGTGAAGGAAAAGACAGGAAAGGAAGTTGCACGTGTGTTTAAGCCACTACTACTAACAGGCACATTCAGTCTCGAGGCAATCTACAAATCGATCACGGTGGTGAATTTTACAATGCAAATTTCGCGTCAATAATAGAGCGATACAGGATTAATCATTATATAACATTCTCCCACATGAAAGCTAGTATCGTGGAGCGATTGAACAAGACTATTAAACAAATATGTGGTTAATGTAGCCTCCATGGGTCATACAAGTGGACTCACATTCTGCCGAAAATAAGTGATCATTATATTCGAACTAAGCATCACACCATAAAAATGCGGCTCCTGTCAGAGACGACAGCCTTCTAAATACCGTTAACAATCTCAGAAACATGGCTGATCCATACAAACAGAAATTCAGAGAAGGCAATGATGTACGAATATCGAAATATGAGACTGTGTTTTATAAATCGTATTTACTGAACTCGTCAGTGGAGATATTAAGTTTCCAAATATCAGCGAAATAACCTTAGAACCTATTCTCTAAAAAAAAAAAAAAAAAAAAAAAAAAAAAAAAAAAAAAAAAACCAGTGTTGGACGAGACATTGCAGGGTCTTTATATACGGAAAAGATACATGAAAAATGTAATGTAACGTCTTGGACAGACACCTTTCATTAACCTGAAACGTTTCACATCATTAAGCATTACGAAGCGTCGTTTTCATGCTCTACGGAACAGGTATTAATTTAATCTAACGTAAATCTTCTGAATTCAGTGTGTGTCTCGTAGAGAAAATTCGAAAATGCCAAGGTAATCGAGCATTTGTGAAATTGTATGGCTATTAGTCGAAGCACAATAGCTGGGTGAGCGCAGATAAACCTATATACGAGGCTGGAATTTAAATAGTGGCAACTATTTATTCACAACCGATACAAAAGCGTTACATGTTTGCACCTGTTACTGTCCTTCAAAGTAGTCACCAGCGTTGTGTAGAACCCGTTGCCAGCGATGTGGAAGTTGTAGTATAGCGTCAGCAGAGTCTGTTCTGTTAATGGCGCAAATGGAGCAGTCTACTGCCTGTCGAATATCTGGAACAGTTCTGAAGCGAATGCCACGAAATCGTTCCTTCATCTTCGGAATCAAATCAAAGTCACAAGGACTTACGATTTACGAAAGAAGCGGCAACACTTTCTGCGCAACCCACCCATCATCTTGCACGCCAACGTGCGGGCGCATAAAACACAATGATGATGGATGCTTAGGGTTTAACGTCCCGTCGACAGCTTGGCCATTAGAGACGGATAAAACACAAGCTGTGGCTGGTCTGTTCGGTCGATGGGACTGGGAAGTATAGTTACATCAACCATACTACCCGGACATAAGTCCATGTGACTGTGATTTGATTCCGAAGATAAAGGAACCACTTCGTGGCATTCGCTTCAGAACTGTTCCAGAGATTCGACAGGCAGTAGACCACTCCATTCGCACCATCAACAGAACAGGTTCTGCCAGCTCCACGCACACTCGTCGTTACGTTTAGAAACAAGAAAAGAAAAAAACAATATTCGTTTTGTATAAAATAAACAAGTACAAGTGTGTGTTAGTCATTTCTCATCCACTATGCGTGACTTTATGTCATATACACTAACTCTGAAACGTCGGAATTCATCTGTTCCAAAATCAGGCTTTTTTTCCAGCATCTGCCTTATCACGAAGTGATTGAAGCATTCCGCTAGTGAATTTGGAAAATAAAACTGTATTAAAAACATCACAGAGACCCAGAACAAGGTGTACTTAGGGAATGGTGAAATTATAGCAATCCCAACGGGACCCTTCAACATTGACGGTATTTTTTCAATAATAAAACGTTCAGTAAACATTTAAAACCGAAATAAGAACAGTTGAAAACACCATTGACTTTAGTCAGGACGAATCTATTGGCCCAATACTCGGTTTCACAGAAAATCAAATTTTGGAAAAAAAAGTGGAAAAGTTTTATGAATCAGATGATGTTGTGATCATTCAACACATTAGCATCATACATTTGGAGAATGTGGTAACGAATTCATACCATATCAACGGACTCGTACATACAATTTACGAATTTTTCCCAAAGGTTCCAGCGGGGCATAAAATAATCGAGATACCTAGTAATCCAATATATCTACCAGTGATTGTGCAGACATTGGATCACACTGAATGCACAATTGTAGATGAGAATGACGTACCGGTCGATTTTCGCTGTGATGAAATTGTCATAAGACGCTACACTAGTGGTATCATCACGCTTCACGAGGAACGCATTTGCCTTCATGTTCCAAGAAATTCGATTCGAATTCAGTGGTGTGGAAATCGATAAAACTAGAAACTCCGGCATCACCTCAACGATTAAAACGTACGCTTCATCACCGTCCACAGAGCTTAACAGTTTAAAAAAACTAGCTTACATGATTCAATAAATAAGAAAATTAGTGTCTGCATAGCTAAAATTGTTTTTTTGAAGATAGTATAATTAATAATTAATGCATGCAATACAGTAATTAATTCTATTATGAAGTGCGAGTGATAATAATTCCTACATAAGAATAGGGGAAGAACAGCCTTAGATCGTGCTGCATCAAGTAGTGTGGGATGTTTCCCATACAGGTGTACGTGATGAAGGGCGTCTGACATTATTACGAGTGTTAAACACTTGTATAACCTTACCATTAACCTTTCGCTCATGGGAGCTGCATGAGTTCCCACTCCTTCCAACGTCGTCACGTCATAGCTGGTCAATTAAAACATTCTTACAGATAGAGACGCCTGGATTCATTATCTTGTCCCTGCAGACAAATCGAAGAAGGAATCTGCAGAATGATTCCAACGTATTTGATCACTGCAACCTGATCAATGTGAAGGTATTCTTAAATTCTGAATATTATCCATACGACGTCTTATAAATGGATTAGAAGACTAACAATACAAGACTTCTGTACGGTTTTAATTCAGCTTATTACGACAACGAAGATGATGAAGTGGACTGTATGTTGAGCCCGCAAAAGATTATTGATCTCGCTCCCATCGCTGTGATAAACTGTGCTCACCAGAATTAACGTGTGAAAATGGGTCCTGTAGACATCCGAATTGAATTTGAAACAGCTGATATTATACGTTTTACAGCGGACTACGTATTGCTATTGCACGATCAACTTTTAAACTATTCTCCACTCATGATACTTATAAACGTGTGATATGAATGTTGTTATTAATGAAAGAATTGAGTAAATAATTCTCTACGCATTGTAAAAATGTTTTTAAATAATAATTCACACCCAGTTTGGTGCTCATTGCTGGTTTTTCTTTCACAACTGAAAGATTGCAAGTAATTATTGAAATTCGGATAGAAAATTTTCGTTAATTCAACGATTCAGCGTTCAAAACGGACGCGATCAGCTGCGGTCTGTCGCCATATTAATCCATCGCGTGAATTCGTCTGCTGTATGTCATTACCCACAATGAAAATGGAGTTACGAGTGGCCGGAACAAATCGAACTTGTCGCGTTGGGACGGCGTGTGCCGATACTGTGGCTCGCGATGAGACCATTGCGCACACGGGGTAATCAGAATTTCTGATGCCATCGCTGAACTTTGAAAAGTCGGGCAAAAAACCGTTGCGCGCTGATTCAGTGGCGGCGCTATGGGTCCGCGATGAAGCCATTGCATACACACACAGTGTAATCAGGATATCTGATGTCACCGCTAAGCTTTGAGTACTTGTGAAAAATAACTTCATCTTTGCAGATGGTCGGAAGTGCTTAGCGTCGCTGGTTCCCACTTCCTGCTTGATGTGCTATGCTTTCCGGACGCGCTCTTCGGTGAAAATAGGGACAATTGCACTAAGCCGGCGGTCTTCAGATGTCTGGTTGCTTTCTGGGAAATAACATGCTCTTTGCAGCACTGTCAGTGCTATGCTGTGGTTTCAGATGCCTGGTTGCATTCCAGGAAATAACGTGTTCTCTGCTATATTTCTCACACCCCACAAGATATAAATACACCACAGTGCTCTGTGCTTGGTCATTTCCTCGCCGAGTGGTATCTGGAGAGGCGAGATGAAGCGTTAGCAGTTCTGCACGTTGGTATTAAACGCCCTTGTAATGCTGAGGTGGAAACATCACCAAATATCATTGACGAGGAGGAGCTGGAATTTATCCGAGGTGAAGGTAAGATTTTATTTTTTATATCCATGATCATTTTATTCTTCTTCTCCATGTTCACGCTTCCAATGGTAACATTTTTTTCTCTTATAGCTGGTGAGCAAACCTTACATTATTTTTGGAAAAAATTTTATATCTCACTTTCCCACCGGAAATGCCCCCATTCAAGTCAGAGCTCCTGGGGCATGTCATCAATCATTGAGGAGTAGATACGTGAGAAGAAACTACACTCCTCCTCTTTCATTAACATACAGCGTCCCTTTGCTATGATTATCATTATTATTATATTATTTGTAGGTACACTCGTCGATCATCTTGCTATGCAGCGTGAGTCTGAGGAAGGGATGAAATAGTATCTAGCAAAACAACATAACGATGAAAAGTTTAATTTCATTCATCAGTCACAGGGTAAGTTATTGCAAACGTGGAATGAAGGAGAAGAATAAATTACTATATGTATATAAAGGAAACCCAAACGAATACTGAATTTTACTTATTAATATCGCTCCTTCTGTCAGTGCAGAAATACTGCTACCCCTACCATCGGCGCCTTTGGGACAGTCCAATAATTTGATCGGAAATTGCCGGCCGCGGTGGCCAAGCGGTCTGCAGCGCGCCGGTCACGTTCTGCACAGCCACGACGGTCGGGGGTTTAAATCCCCCAGCGGGCATGAATATTTGTGCCGTCCTATTAGCTAGTTCATAAGTAGTTTGTAGGTTTAGGGACTGATGACCCAGTAGTTAAATCCCATAGATTCTACAAACATTTGAACATTTTTGATCGGAAATTGGATGCAGCAATTCACTAACATCCAGTGCAAAAATATGGCGATGATTATAATGATGATGCTGTTGACATCTGTATTTAATCTCGTCTTCAGCCGCGAGGTTAGTACTTGAGCGAACTGAAGAATAAAGAACGAATACTTTACGATACTTACCAGTTTCGCTCCTTTTGTCTATGCAGAGAAACTGCAGCCTCTACTATCGGCGCCATTGGAACCAGCAGTTCTGGCTGTGAGTTGACGCACGCCCCAAAGGAAGGCAGTGCTTTTGAAGAAAATATCATCGTTAAAATGTGGGGGAGGAATGGAGTGGGCAGTTGAATTGAAGTCTACTCACATGTTTACGATCCAGTAACTGAAGGGTGCAGTTTCATCCTTCTTCCTGAAGATATTGTTGCAAAACAGGCGTGCATGAATGTACAAAATACTATTAACGGGAATGAATTATGTTTTGATTGATCGCTTCTGGTTTGTGATAGGAACTACCCTTCAAATGCTTGTGAACAACCACATACAAAACAACCAATGTCTGCGCGCATTATAAATTTGAAGGAATCACATTCGCCGTCAACATTCAGGACATTATAACTTAGAAGGAATCACATTCGCCTTCAACATTCAGGACATACGGAAATTTGAGAAGCTGAACCCTGATTACTCAGTGTATATCTATGGGCTTAGAAAAAAAAATGCAACCCAGATGAAGAAGAAGATGATGATATGGTAAAGATCACACTGTGGAGAAAAAGAAGACAGGTATACAGCAGTCGGACCCTCTACTTTTCCAAAGAAGTTGGTCGGCGCCGCAAACATATTGATTTGTTGCTATTTGAGAAGGGAAATAAGCATCAATACATTTGGATCAAAAATATGTCCCGCCTACTCGCCGCCCAAAAGTGAAAACATCATGGTACAAGTCATTTTTGCCATCAATGTATCAATTCCTTTACTAAGAGAGAGTTTCTAGAGAGACATGTAATTGACTGAATGAGTCATGAACTGGTTCGTGTGCAAATTCCCACCAGGGATAAACTGTTCTTGAAGTTTAAGAACATCCACCAACAGGAACATTGTGTGAATGTCGTGTACACTGAATTCGAGTGTAAACGAGTTCCAGTGGCACATTGTGAAGGTTATCCCACTGCCTGTCACACCACCTTCACTTAACGACCTGTACCATTTGCGGTAGTGTAGCAGGTTGTGCTCTCTTATGACCCCAATTTGAATAAATTTTATTGTACGTCGGGTATAGTGCTGCGAGATGGTTGCTCTCTGAGCCTGAGAAACTTTCACGGGAATTGGATCTTTAATATGGCATCAATATTTCCATGACCACATTAAAAAATAATGATGCCTTACACGAGGTAGCTGTTCACTATCACATTTGTTGACTGCCATTTGATTGGGAAGCAGAAACTCTCCGTAGGCACCACTGCCATCTGACAGGTAGGTTCTGCAGTGTAGCTCAAAATACATGTAATTTGCAGTATAAACTGCCACAACACATAGCCGTCTACTTTCATAATTTGAGTATATATGATGCTCACTTCCTATTTGAGTGTTTGGTTGATATCAGTTCGGAGAAAGATAGAGTGTCATTTCTGACAATGTAAAACAAGTGAATCACGCCACGTATCAGACTTCGCTTTCTAGACTCATTGCGTTTCATGTAGGCACATCTTGAAAAACTTGCTGAGACACTTCTTCCAGAAGATATGCATATCACTCGAGTAGGATATTCTGATGAGGCAAAGTATCTTGCCGCGGCGGAGCGGTCGAGCACATTGAGGCGTTATGTTCCGAGGCGCATGGATGTTTGTGCCGTCTTTAACGTAAGATAGTTAATAACTAGTTTGTAAGTTTAGGGACTGATGACCCCGCAGGTAAGTCCCTTATGCTTTACAAACATTTGAACATTGATTTAGAGCAAGGTTTCAGGCCGGCCGCAGTGGCCGAGGTGACTGAGGCGCTCCAGTCACGGTCAGCACGGCCACTACGGTCGGGGGTTCGAATCCCCCCCCCTGGGGCATGGATATTTGTGCCGTCCTAGTTCGTAAGTAGTTCATAAGTAGTTTGTAAGTTTAGGGACTGATGACCCCGTAGTTAAGTCTCATAAGCTTAACAAACATTTGAACATTTGAACAAAGTTTCAGCTTGTAACGAAGAAGGGAGTCTTTCCTTACGAATACCTGGATTCGATGGAGGGACTCCGTGAACCCATATTGCCAGACATGTCTGCATTCACTAGTAAACTCAAAGGCAATGCCATAAAGAATGACCACACGGTTAATGTTTGGCAGTAATTTAGCATTTCTGATTTAGGGGAAAATGCTGAATTGTATATGGATGGTAATGTACACCTGCTCGCAGACATATTTGAAAAATTCCAAAGTATATGATTGGACACGTACACTCTGTATACTGCCATTAATTACTCCGCACTGAGGCTTTTGTCTGATGCAAAGACGAAAAGAATGCGTATCAGCCTCCAATTGTTGACTGATGTTGACATGCTGCTGTTATTCGAACGTGGGATTCGCGGCCGACTTTTTTAGTGTGTGCGAAGGCAAATAATCCGCGAATGACTGAGGCGGAGTACCAATTATCTGATGATTTGAGCTACATCCTCTACCTTCATGTAAACAATCTATACGGGCATGCCATGTAGCAGTTTCTACCAACTGGCGGATTATATTGATTTAAATACTAAGAAGAGGGCACAAGCAACCTGTGACGTTGATAAAGACTTCTACAAATTGTTGGACAATTCAATTTTTAAAAAAATAAAAAAATTAAAAAAAAACGGAAAATGTTAGGAACAACCGTGATATTCATTTGGTTTACAATTATGATGGGTGTTATGGTGCACAAAAGTATATCGCAAAACCAAATTTGAAGCGTGCACAATCTTTAATGAAGGACTGGTTGCTGTGGATATGACTAAGGTTGTAGTGGAGTTCGTGTGGCATTTGTGGCCGTTAGACCCCAACTGAGGTTCTATTCAGCCTGACTGGTGCAAGTCTTCTTAGCTGACGCCACTTCTGCAATGTGTCAATGATGATGAAATCATGATGAGGACATCACAACACCCAGTTCCCGAGTGGAGAAAATCTCCAACCCGGTCGGGAATCGAACCCAGGCCCGCCTGCGTGTATCCCAGCACGCTGTCCACTAGACTACGGAGATTAGTGGAGGCTACAATGGGCTCTCTATATCGGTATGTGTGTTCTGGACCTCTCCCAGTTCCAAATGTATCGGTTTCATTAAGAGTTCGCAAAACTGAACTTTGCTGATCCCAAATTGCTTTATATGGATATATATAGTTTTATTTTCTGGGTGAAAGGCTGCAATCCCGATGAATTCGACACATCTGGATATGTGGTAGATAATCCTACTGGTATAATACCTCAAAACAATAAAGTTATTGGCATGATGAAAGACGAGGCGAATGGGTCGCAGAGTGTGGAACTTGTAGGGCTCAGATCGAAAATGTAAGCATACTGTACAGATACAGGTGCCATCCAGAGATGAGCTAAGGATGTGGGTCGCGCAGTGTCATGGGTCCTCACGATCGAAAATTACAAGAACTGCCTGTTTAATGATGGTGTTCTACAGATAGTTCGTCAAGTAGTTTTTCGTTTGCGAGGCCATGAGGTGCATACTGCGCTACAACTGAAGGTCGGGCTGTTGCAACATGTTGACAAACGCTTCATCTGTGAGTATGCCATTGGAACTGGCCCATTGTCACACTACTACGTAAAGCCTGAGTGTGTGAAGCCTCTTCATCCTCTCCTTATCTTCTTCTGGCTGCATGCTGCTTTTCTCCCAATATACAGAGCAGTTCTAGTGTATAAGTACTGATGGAATAGTAATATCTTTTTGCAAATATTCCAGTAGCCTCATATATAGACAAAAATATGTATTATATGATACTATATGAATTCTTCTACAGATAAATTCTCATCGTGTAACAGTAAAAGAAACGTCTAAGGTTAAGTGCACTTCTTTTTAATCAGTATTCTCCTTGTCTAGAAATGTTGTCTAAGTCATCCTGTATGCTATTACAGCCAATTAACGACGACACCCTTCCATACACCACAGCATCATCAGCAAACAGCCGCAAATTACAAGTTACTCTTTCCATCAAATCATTTATATAGATAGAAAATAATAACGGTCCTATCACACTCCCCTGGCGCACTCCTGACGATACACTCGTCTCTGATGAACACTCGCCGTCGAGAAGAACGTACTGCGTTCTATTACTTAAGAAGTCTTCCAGCAATCACAAATCTGTGAAGCTATTTCATATGCTCGTACCTTCGTAGCAGTCTGCAGTGTGGCACCGCATTATGAAGAAACACACCGTGCTTACAAAGCCAGGGACCGTGTGGTGTGGGGAGGTCGACGCCTACAAACTGGCTGTGAAATCGGCATGGCTCCGACCAGGCACTCGCTTACGAAAATGATAAGGCAATAGCCTCGACCTTGGACAGGTGAGTGACACTGGGTAGACGCCGCCAGCTACTCTCGCACTAAAATCTAATCATGGCCGCTGATGGGCTCCGCAGAACAGTTTCTGGTATCACTTCGCTTCTGACTTCGCGGGGATGTCCCGAGAGGTGCCATAGGCGCGATTTTGAAACTGTCGACGCCTATTGGACGCGCCCATTTATGGGAGCGATTTTCTGAAAGAAGCATGCCTGGTGAGCAGTGAGGAGTCTTTATACAGTCTTCTTCCTGAGTGATGGGAGTGTTCATCTGTGCTCTGCGTGTTCCTATCTTGTTCACCAAAACTTTCGAAGTGTCCAGAAAAGGTCTGTCCTCTTTGAATTTACGTCGCGTGTAAGGAGAAATCTAGGCTTAGCTGTACATTTCAAACGATTTGGCAACTAGTAGGCTATGTTAGAGGTTTCCTCTGTGTGCCTACTCAGCTAGTGATAGAGTAATTTTTGCTCTCGTTCGATGGAGCCTTCACGCACTTCCGTTTTCGCGGTAGTTTGGATAATGTGGAGCACTAAACTGAACGTGGCTATACCGACAGTCAGGTCTCCCGTTAACCTGCATCACAATCGTAGTGAAGCAAGTGGGGCGTTGTATTCTCACTTCTGTCAGCCGCATTTTTCTGACTGGCTGGTTGATTTCTCAAAGGAACTCAGACACCTGCTGTGTTAACGGCGAGTGAAAGCAAAACGAGCCCTCGGTAGAACTAACAGCCGGCCGCAGTGGCCGAGCTGTCTGCGGCGCGCTAGTCACAGTCTGCATGGCCGCTACGGTCGGGGGTTCGAATCCTCCCTCGGGCATGGATGTTTGTGTCGTGTTTAGTATAAGGTAGTTCATAAGTAGTTTTTAAGTTTAGGGACTGATGACCCCGCAGTTATTGTGTGTTATTCCTTTTATAATATTAACTTCTCTCTGTTCATAAAGAGGGCTGTGTGGCACTTTGTTAATATGATGTAGTGTATATTTAAAGAATGTCATTTTATGATGTACTGGGTGCCAGGAAGAGCTGTTTATCTCGTCATCACTGGTGGTGCGTTTTCTGAAGATTTGAAATGCATGTTTGTTATTTACATTTGAGATAGTAAGATCAACAAAATTGATTCTTTTTCCTACTCGATGCTCTACAGTTAAGTTGATGTTGTTGTGGATGCCACTGATGCCATCTGCAAGTTTTTTCAATCTCCTGAGTTACACCTTTGTACAGTATAATGGTAGAATTAACGTACCTGCCAGGAGGCTGCCCAATCCAATATCATCTTCTTGCTTTTAAATTTTGTTGTTAAAGTTGAAATAATTATGTGTCAAAATTAGTTTTACCAGTCGAACAAGTTCAAATATCTCAGCCTTGGACCACTTTTTGTGCTTCCGTTGGTGCAAAGGTTCGCAATGTCCATTGGGGCAAGATGGGCACATTCTGGTCTTGTTATGTCTTTGATATAGTCTAAAGGTCATAGCTATTTCTGATTGATAGTCCGTATGTTAGTTGGGCGCTATGACTGATATTTTGGCGCGACTAATGGCGGTCTACTTGTTGACGTCTTGGCTGCAGCGGCTCTGGCGGAGTCGGTGGTGTTTGAATTTCATAACCAGCAGACATTTGGCCGCCCTGTGGTAGCGGCGGCACAGCACTCCGTAAATGAAATGGAGAAGCAGAATTGTCGCTTGTCGACTGAAAAAATTTGGTACACTCGGTATTTGTCGATTTGCTAATAATGGAAAATAACGGTTTGGTGAGACTGTAGCTGTTAAGTGTAATATCCGAAAATTCTGCAGAAACTGGTGTTGCCATATGAAGACACAAGGTTGAACTCACCCACAAAAGAGGGTGTATAGGGTGTGGCCAGATGTACAACAGGCATAAATCATATATACTAATGTAAAATTTTTAACAATAACACACTTTAGTTCGTTCGATGCGTTGTTTTTGGACACTTAATTGCCTCAAGTGTAAACTCTGACATAGTGTATTATTCTCCCTGCACACAGCATGAATACAACGTAACATATACATGTGTAATACGTTCATACATACTAATTTACATATTACAGTAAACAATGATTAATACCAGAAATAACTCACGGAACATCTTGCAGATCACCAGGTAAAGATTTTCTTACTAGCTGAAAACCCGGCGTTGCCCGGGTATTTATTTATTTACTCCTGCTATTTTTTCACGTATATATTTATTCGTATAAGGGCTGTATGTCTGTAAAATCTCCTGGGAATACAGTTAGCAGTAAAGACGTAATAGATCAAAACGTAGTGCGTGATGGGGCGGTTTTCCATGAACGATGCTGTTTATGTGCTGATATCTCATGAACTATGTATCGTACTGTGATACAATTTAGAAGGTATATTCAACTATATGTGTGTATATCGTCTGTAAAATTTCATGCGGTTACAGTCTGTAATGTACAAATCATATATTCTAACGTCATACCGAATGCCGTAGTTTTAGTCCATGAACAACGGAAAAGTAGTAAGCGAGAAACTTTTTTCCTTTCATAATTTTGCCTTGATTGTCAGCGAAAAAAAGTTTAATAAAGGTTTTAAAATATGTTTAAAGTTTGTTGCAAGTCGCTAAGTACTGTCATTCTCATACAGTGTATTTCGAAAGTCTCGCCGCATTATATGGCATTTTTTGCGATTTCTATTGGTTATGACTTAATATCTTTTGAACCATGTGCCGTATGTGATTCTTAACCATGCATCAATTGTTACCTCACGGTAAGGAATGTGTGTACCAAATTTGGTTGAAATCGGTCCAATGGTTTAGGAGAAAATGAGCAGCATTGTCGCAAAATACAGCAGTTTTTCCCGCATCTCATGGTTTATGACGCCATATCTCGTGAACTATACATGGTATGTGATTCTTACACTTACGGCGACAGTCCTGATGGATTCAAGCTTACGTGTACAAAATTTCATAAAGATTGGAACAAAACTGTAGATTTGTATGCAACGCGTACAAACATACGGACACTCTGCTTTATATATTAGTGATACTGTGCCGGTGATTACCCAGAAAGTAATACACCACATTTTTCCTCCATCAGTTACTAACTGCTCATAATGAGAATTACACTAAAGAAACAATGATGTTTCATCTACACGCCCTACTTTTCCAAATAATCTCTGTCCCTTTCTATAACATTCCTCCAGCACAAAACAAGGATGTGTATGCCCTGTCGATATAAATCCTCCATCTGGTCACTGAGCCATTTCCACAGTGTATTAATCACCCCCTATCGAGTGGATATCTTTTAATGAAGCTCCATCTAACTGCCTTCTGATGACTTCATTATCTGTGAACAACGACTAACTGTACTCCTGTCCAATTGTCGACCGATCATACGCCATAGATTTTGCATATACCTTTGTGAATATTCCCCAAAGGATGTGCGAAACTCAATGACAGCATGTTCTTGTAAAATACTTCACTTACAGACACCAATTTCACACGGTCCTGCGGCTATGAAATACCAGGGAAGAGCCAGAAAATTTTCCCTCGCACTCAGGAAACTTTTAATAATTCATACGAAACACTTCGCAATCTTATAACTGTTTCCACCTAAGAAAAAATATGCGGTTCATTACTTTATGGCCAACACTCGTAGTTCTGTTTAGCTTTCACGCCATATTTATTTAATTCCATATTTTAGTATATTTTCTCTAATTTCACTCTTATTGTGATGTTGACTGTTTTCCATAGAGCTTTATATTAATTGTATGTAGTAAAAGGTCTGTTACCATCTTGCAAATTTCATTTACCTAGATGTCTTAATGTAAGCATCGCATGACAGAAGTGTAAGTAAGTCAATGAACGATCCCTTGCTATTTCGTCAAGAAGTTTATTAGATACAGTTAATGGTGAAAATTAGTTTTACGGCTCAGAATTGTAGCATGTAATATGGCGCTGTGTAGCGTAACTGTACTGCTGGATATTCGGGATAAAACACCAAGATTGACGGGACGTATGACAGATAACTTGATCTGGAAGACAACATGTTGTACAGCAGACACATAATTAAAAATAGAGCCCCATGTAAAGTGAGGAAATAATGAAACCAAATTTTAGTGTAGCCACCACTGCTGCCAATAACCGCTGCTACACGCCTCAGAATTGACTGGAACAAGCTCTGGATCTATTGTTGAGATATAGTAGGCCATGCTGCTTCCACATACACACATCAAAAAAGTGATTTACCACATTGGTTGCCAGGTCTCCTGAACACTGACATTAAATGTGTATATCGCATCAAGAATACACATACTTAAATTGTACATAGATCTCATCAACCAGCACAAAGATGTAAAAAACATTGCATGAGCAGCGCCAGTGCCACAGAGTGGGTAACACGGCCGATCAGTTGTAGTCATAACACCAGTAATGCGTTGTTGCATTTTTGCCACGACTAGGTCAGTTTCAATATTTGATCGTATCGGCATTGTTAATTTCTGTCAGGAGGGATTCTCATAGAGGGAAGATTCCAGACTTCTTTGAGTAAACAAAGGCGTTGTTGTTCGGACTTGGAGGAGGAACAAAGATACAGGAACTGTATATAACTTGCCTTGCTCTGTTCCTCAACGGGTGCTACAGCAGCCGAAGACCACAACTTACGGAACCATAAGAAGAACGCCACTATGCAGAAAAATTTCTTTGCAACCACAGGGCGTCGTGTTTCAACTCCAACTTACGTAATAGGCTGTAGGACATTTAACTTCACTTCCTACGTCCAAAGCAAGGTCCACCTCTGACACCTCGTCACCATACAGCACGGTGCAGATGGGCCAAACAGCGTTCTGCATTATTTCGACAGAATTGGCGGCAAGTACTGTTCACTGATGAAACTGGCTTCTTCTTTCACCCAGAAAATCGCTGGAGACGTTTTTGGAGCCATCGTGTTCAAACTGAACGTCTTAGACACACCATTCAACGAGTGTAGAAGGTGGTGGTTCTCTGATGTTTTGGGGTGGCGTAACGTGACCCCACCGTACGCAGCTATTGGTCATAGAAGGCAGTCAAAGGGCTATACGGTTCGGAGATTATATCAAACGTCGTATAGTGCAAACATATCGTCACAATTTCTGTGAGTGATTGATCTTAATGGAAAACAATTTAAAGGTCAAATGTTTGTAAACCTACTGGACCCAAGTGCAATGGTCATCACTCCATAGACTTAAAAACCACTTAAACTAACTTAGCCCAGAGAGCGCTCACGTCCTCCCAGGAGGGCTAAACGGCAGCTTACTTTTTTATTCTTGTCTGTAACAATTGGGGTACAGTGTCATATTTTATTTCTATGAATCGCCTGCTCCCATTGCAGATAAATTTTAGTTTGAATTGTCAATTGCAAAGTGGTTAGATACAGCTGCAAAGTTGAGGTTCATACAGAAGATACTGAAGACTTCCTCGTATTTGGATTTATATTTCTTGAACGTTCTTCAATTTTAAGACATTTATATGAATATATTTCATCTTAATTGTTGTTTTAATAATATTGATTCATCAGATTAAAATTATAAAACATTCATCTTGATGTCATTCCAGAAAGGACAGTATTGCAAAACTAATGGCGCGATTGTGAAAAAAAAAGAACACTTATAACGATCTTGTCCTGGAATATGAAGGTAATTAATAGCTTCTGAGAAAAAAGTCAAACCAAAAATAATTCCGCGCTATCTGGTTAAACTAACCTAAACACACACACACACACACACACACACACACACACACACACAAAGGGAGGACTCGAACCTCCGACGGCGAACAACCGCGCGCTCTGAAACAAGACGCCTTAGACCGCTCGGCTACTCCACCGCGGTTAGAAGACAATTCTTGCACTCATTGTCCACATGTTTTGAATGCGTTGAATGGTAACGACATAGCAAGATTAGAGTGGCAAGTTTGTTGGGATTGCGTGGGATACATTGGTAAGGGCTGTTCTTAGACGAGTCGACATTCCAAGAAATCTAAGATAACTACGCCGAATCGCAGTTGAACAGTGGGACAATTCGGACCATCGGTGTCTAGAGGATAGTATGCCCAACCAAAAGAGGCTCGCATCACTGCAAGGGGACCGGTTTCCGGGTGTTAGAGGTACTGGTGTATGCTACAATCCGGAACACTAATTGAGAATGTGTCGTAGTCGTACAACTTGTAAATTTATCTTCTCATAAGCAACAAAGGAAAGTTAAATGTTGGTTTGTATATATCTATTCCATTTTTTTGTGTAAATGGTCAACAACCCTAAGAATCATGGTGATGTAACACATTGTTTGACGGGTTTATTACCAAAGTTTATCTGCTTTAGTAGTGAGCGATGTACCTTGGACCAGTCATCCTGATATCCTCGACTACACGTTTTCGATAGGCGAGAGATCAAGAGAACACAGACGCAAAGGCAATTTAATCAGATGGACGACGAAGAAGTCTTCAATAGTACGTTTCCAAGTGGAGTCGTGGATTACTCGTTCAATGTGGCCATTGGCAATCTCAAAGGGTATGGGAGAACAACAGACAGCAACACTTGAAATATGTAACGCTGACTGGTTAGTGTACCGGAAGGACGAAAATGGCAGTGCCGGCCGCAATGGCCGAGCAGTCTGCGGCGCGCCAGTCACGTTCTGCACGGTCACTACGGTCGGAGGTTCGAGTCCCCGCTCTGGCATGGATATTTGTGCCGTATTAGCCGTATTTAGTATTAGCTCATTCATAAGCAGTTTGTAAGTTTAGGGACTGATGACCATTAGCTTAACAAACATTTGAACATTTGTTTTAATGGCAGTGCATAAGGCAACAGTTCTTACGTACCCCAAAGGTGTGTTATAGGATCGTTACTTCTCACAATATGTACGAAGATCAAGGAGATGACTTTAGAAGGTCCAAAAGACTTTTCGCGGATGGTGCTGTGTACTATAGAGAAGTCAGAACGACGGAATATTTTTGCAGGATGAACCACATCGTAATGATGCTTGGTGCAGGGAGTGGCAATTGACCCTCTATATAAACAAAAGTAAAGTACTGCAGCCGTAGCGGAGCGTCCGTGCGCATTGCGGCTGTATGCTATGATGCGCGAAGCCGTTCCCCGTCGGGGGTTCGAATCTCCCTTCGGGAATGGATGTTTGTGCCGTCTTTAGTATAAGCTAGTTTATAAGTAGTCTGTGAGTTTAGGGACTGATGACCCCATAGTTAAGTTCCATAAGCTCTACAAAACATTTGAACATTTGAATATCAGGATTACCAGCCCTTATACTACGTCCTACCCATCTCATTTTTCTCCCACATTCCAACCTACACATCCAGCATAACATTTTCATTTGTCTTCACACCTCTTGTCTATCTTACTTTTACCCTCATCTGCATAGTTCCCACCCGAATTAAGCCGTACAGTTTGCCCCACTAATTCCCCTCGATATTGTTGAACATTCTCAGGTCTACTGTAACAGTAAAGAACAGTGTTTATTCTGAAAAACAATCGTTTGTGTGGTTGAAAATATACATGTATTTCTTTTTTATCTTTAATTTGCACGGAACAGTATTTGTGCAAGAGTCCTCATGTTTTAAATTCAACAATTTAATTTAATGTATTTTTTAAGCTCTCATATTCTTAATCTGGGGTCACAGCAGTGCCCCCGCCAAGTCGAGCTGCACACGGCCGTATCATCGTTTTCTCGAAGCCGTTCAAGGCACTTACGACCTGCCTGTAGTTTGGTTCTCGATTCAGATAGATGGCTCAATTTTCGGTGAGAAAGATTACCTACTATAACTAGCTACAATTCCAAATTATAATACTCTACGCCTTAAAGATTACGAAATATTAGTAATCGAAAATTGCTACTTCCGTCACTCTACTCGTCGATCATTAAAATTCTCTGGTACTTATAACAGCATAGAAAGGTCAAATTACGTATCTAAATAGTGTCTAGCCTGTAATGGAACGAAATATGCTAACACTCTAAATATCAATTCCGTTGTCAAATGCATTTTCCCTTGACGAAAGATTATTTGCTAATTTGGAAAAGTTATCAAGATGTCAGAAATGTTGTCGTGACACGATCCTGAACTTCCGTCGGAGATATCGCAGGATTGATTCCCGCGCGGATAATTGTTTCACTTTTTATTTTAACCTAGCCGTCACCTTTCTTCCATGTGAGGAGTCGTCGGAAAGAAAATGTGGTTCGAATTCCAGTTTAAACTGTAGGAGCAATCAGTGCACAGGTGAATTCTTTTATGATCACATACGGTCAACTGTACACAGCACTTTCGAGATTGAAAAGTTGGGCGGATTACATCTAGCAAATGTCTGTTTCATATCTATCAAAGTTCGATGGTCTGCAGTCGTTGAATACGAGGGTTGGAAATTAAATAGTGGCAACATGCTGTGGATACACTACGCAATGGTATCTACTATTAGCCACGGCGGGTTAGCTGCGCGCATTGGAGCGACGTGCTGCGGTGCGCGTGGCCGTCCGCCGTCGTGAGGTTGAATCCACCCTCGGGCAGGGATGTTTGTGTTGTCCTTAGGTTAGTTTACCTTAGTTTAAGTATTTTGGAAGCTACGGACTGATGACCACGCAGTTAAGTCCGATAGATTTACAAATATTTGAATTCAATCTACTATTGTCACTGATAGCACACGTTGTTGACATACCTACTTTACCTCCGAGAAAATAGATTCACTCGTCCCCCGTCACCAGCCTATGCACAATCGAGGGAAACAGTTATTTGTGAGCGAGCGGTCTAACATAACGGTGTCACTATGTTTTCGAAACAGGAACAACGGAGTTGGATCAAGATTGTATGTGCCAAAGGTCGTATAGCACGATAATGTCATCAAGGTCTTCAAGAGGCGTGCGGGGAATCGGCATTGCCGAACAGAACAATGACACTTTGGTTAAAAGCCTTCAACGAAAGTCGGCAAACTGTGGTAGTCAGGCATCGGGCATGTGGTCCTATCGTCTCTGAAGAAAAGTGCACACTGTTGTAGCATTAGTGGACAGTGATCAACGCCAGACGATTCGTGAGCTCTCCCACTTTTGTGTCCCAGCCTCGTCGCCGCTTTTGTGTCCCGTTTCCGTCGTAGGTGTCGGTGGCCGAGTGGTAAAAAACCGACACAGGAATAAAAGCATGCACACTTGTGCGGTATGGAGGTGACCAGCCAGTTGGACAGCAGAAACTAGAAACACTAGAGTAAATTAGAACGAGATATATATTGCACAGAATTTATACAATACTTAACTTTTACATAGCTCAGTACAGGAGAGTGGTGATACATAGTTGAGCCAGAGGCCTGCCTAGTGCCTGTCCGATAGCGAAGTCTTCACTGGTGCCTATCTGATTCCAAAGTGTTAACTGGTTCCTATATCAGTCCCAAGTGAACGATGTCGTTCAGTGGTGGCCACGAGCGGAGTTGTAACAGAGGGCGCTCGTGGCTGACGTCGTAAGAACGCCGCGCCGTGCGTGCATGGCGGCGCGCGGCGAAAGTAGGTGGCGCGCACTTTGGACTTGTGCGACACCACACCCCAAAACCGGCGCGCCGTCGTGGCGTAGGGCTGAGGGCCACGGCGACGGCACTGGGAGGAGGGCCTGGGCGGGGGCGTTACTGGTGGGACGGGCGTCGTAGCTGAGGCTGGGATCGAGACGCCGTCCGCGCCCCGGTATACACCTTGCGATCCGCCGGGAAACCCGCCAAAACCAGCGGAAGGGCGCACGCTTCCGCCCAGATTGAGCAGGTCATCTTCTTCTGAGGTGCGTAGCCCAAGCTGGGGGGGGCCGCACGGTCCCGGAGTCCCTCTCGGTGACGCTGTCAGCTGAGGCGGCGACGGAGGCGGAGAGGCCGACTGCGTAGGAGGCGCGTCGACATCCATCGGGATGTCGTAGCCCGGGGAAGCTGGGCCCGGCGGCTAGCGATGTGGCTGTGCTCCCTGGCGGTGAACTGGGTCTGGAATCAAGAAACCGGAGACAGGATCGCGCGACCTGTGCAAGCGCAATTGGTTTGCATGGCGCCGCAGCTCCGACCCTGTGGAAGAACGTACAACATACATATTGCGACCGAGCACGCGCTGAATGGTGCCCGGCAACCATGTCTTCTTGTTGCCAGCAAACACCCTGTACAGCACCGGCGTGGAAACCTGAAAACGCGTAGCGCCATACGAACCGACTCGGTGCGTGGGAGGCTGCAGCAGGTGACGGCGGCCGTGTAGCAGCTCGGCAGGAGACGGGCCGTCACGTGGCATGCACCGATACGTAGACAGGAAAATTTGAAGAGCTTGCTGCCTGGAGTGCTGACCTTTCATCTTTTCTATGTGAGACTTGAATGTTCGAACGAAACGTTCTGCTTCACCATTGGACTGAGGGTGAAAAGGTGCGGTGGTGATATGCTGAATGCCATTCCCACGACAAAACTTTTGAAATTCCGCACTAACAAACTGAGGTCCATTGTCACTGACGATAGTTTCAGGCAAACCTTCGATGCAAAACACTGATGTTAAGGCACTGTTTGTACTAGACGCTGTCGTTGAGTTCATGGCAATCACGAAAGGAAACTTGCTGAAAGTGTCTACAACAATTAACCAGCGCGTATTCCAGAAAGGTCCGGCAAAGTCAATATGTAAACGTTGCCATGGTACCTTGGGGCGTGGCCAGTCTAAGAAACGTTGCGGAGGAGCCGCCTGATGCTCCGCACAAACTGTACACTGTGACGTCATGCGCTCTATCTGAGCGTCCATACCAACCCAGGTACCATGACGTCTGGCCAGTTGCTTTGTCCTAACAATGCCCCAATGTCCTTGATGCAGGAGGCGTAACACTTCTCGTTGCAGAGAACGAGGAACAATCACTCTTGTTTGGTCGTTGTCCGTATGTAACAACAGAACACCCTGACTTAAAGATAATGCATGACGTTGTGCAAAATAACGCCGAACCAGAGGCCGTTGAATGTCTTTGGCTCTGGCAGGCCACCCAGATCGAACAAAACGTGCTACCACACTTAGGTCTGCATCCGCAGCTGTTTCCTGTGCAACCCGACGCGAGTTTAAAGGAAAGTCTGCGACAGCGGAAGCATCTCTGGAGTCTATCTGACAACATGCCACTTCTGAAGAATCAAACGACACATCCTGGCCAACCGGAAGTCGGGAAAGTGTGTCCGCGTTGGCGTGTTTAGTGGTAGGTCGGTACAAAATCTCATACTGATAATTAGACAATATCAAGGACCATCTCTGAAGCTTCTGTGCCGTTCGTTGCGGAATTGGCTTTGTGAGTGAGAACAACGACGTGAGAGGCTTGTGGTCAGTCAACAAGTAGAATTTTCTGCCATAGAGATAATGAAGAAACTTTGTGACGCCGTAAATTATTGCTAAGGCCTCCTTTTTTATCTGACTGTAATTCTGTTGCGTTGGCGTCAGTAACTTAGATGCAAAAGCAATAGTCGACGAGGCATCGACTGCTAGCACTACAGGCTTCTTTGGGTCAAAGGGAATCAAACATGCATCACTGAGTAGTGCAGACTTTAATTTGTCAAAGGCACCCTGACAATCTTTAGACCATACAAAAGGAACATTCTTCCTACGTAAGCGATGCAGTGGAGCTGCAATCTGAGACGCATTGGGAATAAATCTGAAATAATAGTTAAGCTTTCCCATTACTGCTTGCAATTCCTGCACATTCTTAGGAGGAGGCAAGTCTTTGATTGCTCGAAGATGTGATTGTAAGGGATGGATTCCTTGGGCATTAATCACATGGCCTAGGTACTCTATTTCAGTCTGAAAAAAATGGAACACTTTGCTTTATTACAACGTAGACCTGCTGCAGTCAACACTTTGAAAAGGCACTCCAAGTTTGCTAAATGTTCTTCAACTGTACGTCCGGATACCACAATATCATCTAAATAGTTCGAGCAACACGGTACAGAAACTGTCAACTGTTCCAAAAAGCGCTGAAAAATAACGGGGGCGGAAGAACTGCCCAAGGGTAGGCGTTGAAATTGAAAAAGGCCCATGTGAGTATTAATGACGAAAAACGTTTTTGACTCGTCATCAAGCGGAATTTGTAAGTATGCCTCTGCTAAATCAATCTTAGAAAAGAAGCGAGACTGTCCTAATTTGTCCATCAGTTCCTCAGGTCTGGGCAGGGGATAAGTGTCTACAATTGTTTGACTGTTCACTGTTGATTTGAAGTCCGCACAGAGACGAAGTTTTCCTCACGGCTTGGGTATAATTACTAAAGGCGAGGCCCACTGACTCGCAGAAACAGGAGAAATCACCCCACTATCTTGCCAACGTTTAAGTTCATCGGCAACTGTATCACGCATTGCGATAGGCACTGGTCTAGCTTTACGAAATTTTGGTACTGCAGATTCTTTTAAAGTTACATGTGCCACGAAGTCTTTTGCACAACCGAGTTCCGGCGAAAACAAGTCACTATATTTTTCACACAATGCGTTGATTTTGTCCTGAGGCACTACTGACGAAATCTGAAGCACATCCCTTTGAATAGATAAACCAAACAAGTCAAATGCATCTAGTCCAAAAATTTTGTGTATAGATTTGGCCTGAAGAACAACAAAAGCAACTGTTTTTGTAACACCTTGGAAAGAGGCGGGCAGGCTACACGTTCCTAGCACGGGGATATTTTGACCTGTGTATGCTGTTAGCCCGTGGTTCGGAACCCACGTTAAACTGTAGGTCCCCCTATAACTGGCTGGGTAAGTCAGTTCGAAGGTCGGAGGAAGGCAACGGCATACCACCTCCAAACAGGACCATGCCTAGTAAAGCACTGTGGTGTTCAAACCAATCTTCGGATTGTTGACTGCTTTACCTTTTTATGCTGTTAGCAGTTGGTGACACGGCGACAATTTTGGCGAACCCAGCAGTTCATAAGTGTCTTTATTAATTAATGTAACAGCGGAACCAGTATCAAGCTGAAATTGCACAGTCTGATTTTCTATAGAGAGAGTAACAAAGAGTTTGTGCTCCTGGCGCACGACCGGTGCGCGAATGTGGGCTACGTCTGCTACAGCTTGTTTGCTGCGCATGCGCGGGCCGCGTAGTGAAGTAAGCGGGGCAGACTCGGCACGCAGCGGATTAACAACACTGTCACTAGATGGCACTACCGCCGGATCGGCGTCCGCACATTGCGGGGCTACTACAGATTCACTAACTACTGCACTAAAGTTTTGAGTAGCTACAACAAGTCTACTGTCACTATCTACACAGTACTGGGCACTTTTACAAGGAGAAGTTTTAGAAGGCACTAGGTTCACTACACGATTGCACTGTACATTGTCATTTTGCTTTTCCCGAACCCTTTTCCGTTGCACATTTTTACGCGCTCGTCGGCGCTTGCTACGTGGTGCACTATATAGTTTTGCCGTAGGCGCAGAACTATTTTCTTGCAATTGAGAACCAAGTAAAGCACTGTTAAATTCCACAGCGTCTATAACATTTACTGTATGAACTGTTTTTGCATTTTGCGAAGCACTGTACTTAACGGCACCGTTCTTAGAATTTTTGTTTTGCATACACACTGTCTGTACATGACCTGATTTGCCACATTGATAACAGGTGGCGTTACGCCTTGGTCACTGCGCACGCTTGTGGCGAGATATACACTGGGGGCAAGATGTACGAACATTTTTCTGAAATGGGCGTTGGCGCCCGTTATTCAAATTACTGTTTCTAAGACGACGATGCGACCTTTGTGTCGCGCTTTGACACTGGCTACTGTTCACTGTCTGTTCAGCACGGCCGATAGAATTGAAAGAATCACTAGTGCTATACTGAGAACTACGGCTAGGAAAGCGTTCGTTGCGGCGCACTGAATTAACACTGTGGCTTTGCATTTCTACATCTGCTAAGTCAAAGGTATCATGCGCTTCAATAAGCTGCAGTACACTGTCTAATGAGGGGTCAGACTGTTTTAGAATTGCTGCCCTAACTCTGAGGTCCTGAATGTTCTGAGTAATTGCATCCCTCAACATAACGTCACTACAAGAAAGTCCACAAGAACAAGTAAATTTACATTGGCGGGTTAAGCCCTACAATTCCGTAATCCATTGCGTGTGGGTCTGTTCCGGTGATTTTTTCAGTCTGAAAAATCGGTACCGCGCAGCGGCTACGAGAACTTTTCTCTCGTAATGAGCATTCAGTGCATCTACAATTTGTTCAAAGTCTACATCAGGAGGAGATGCGTGAGGAAAAAGTTTCTGCAATAATACGAACGTCTGGGGGCCCACAATCGATAAGAAAAGGTTCTTCACTCTCTGACCTGTAATTTGATGAGCCGCGACGAGTTCTTGAAACTGTGCGAAATAGTCGCTCCAATTCTTCCTCACGCTCGTTGTACTGGCGAAACGTAGGAAGCGTTGCGGCGGCAGGTGTGGGCTGCTGAAGCGACGGCTGTTGTTGTTGGTAAGCTGCTTCCGCTGTTAGCTGGGACAACGAATGCAGGAGTTGTGTGATTTGCGCCGTCTGTAACTGAATAATTTCCATTAAGTTTGGGTTCGGGGTAGTGGCCATGCTGACCGATTAGGCGCCGCGCATACAAGTAACTTATAACAAAACACAAATGCAATAGGAAAGAGGACGCTCTGCAACAAAAAAGTCCACAAAACACGTAACTGAAAACGTACCCCCAAAAATCTGATAATAAGGGTGGGTGGGCGGGAGCATTTTCTGCGTGCTCCGACTGCTGCTGTCTGGCTGCTGCAAGAGGGCTGGTCCAAGGTTCGTCTATCACTCCTCGTCGCTACTTTTGTATCCCAGCCTCGTCGCCGCTTTTGTGTCCCGTTTCCGTCGTAGGTGTCGGTGGCCGAATGGAAAAAGACCGACACAGGAATAAAAGGATGCACACTTGTGCGGTATGGAGGTGACCAGCCAGTTGCACAGCAGAAACTAGAAACACTAGAGTAAATTAGAACGAGATATATATTGCACAGACTTTATACAATACTTAACTTTTACATAGCTCAGTACAGGAGAGTGGTGATACATAGTTGAGCTAGAGGCCTGCCTAGTGCCTGTCCGATAGCAAAGTCTTCACTGGTGCCTATCTGATTCCAAAGTGTTAACTGGTTCCTATATCAGTCCCAAGTGAACGATGTCGTTCAGTGGTGGCCACGAGCGGAGTTGTAACAGAGGGCGCTCGTGGCTGACGTCGTAAGAACGCCGCGCCGTGCGTGCATGGCGGCGCGCGGCGAAAGTAGGTGGCGCGCACTTTGGACTTGTGCGACACCACACCCACGAAAGCGAATTTTCGAATACGACTGAGCTTTGCAACGTGAAAGAACGCCTGGCCATGCGAAAAATTGCATCACAATGGGTTCCCCTTGAATTAACGATTATGTAGAAACGGATGCGTTATGATGCAATCAGGCGCACTTGTAGCGCTATGAGCGCTAAGGAGGGGCTTTCTTGTGCCGTATCGTAACAGTGGATTAGATATAGGCCACATCCTACGAACCAAAACTGAAACGCGAATCCAACGAATGGAGAAACAAAATTTTGTATTTAGTTAGTATTTAGTCTGTAATGGAAGAAAAAATTCAAACATCCCTAAATATTGAAAGTAGAATGTTATTAAAATTGGCAAGATCTGGGACAGTTGAGATCCGCAAATGAAAGTTTAAACGCTCACTGCTGCCCTAGATTACTTTTTTGAGTGGCCACAGTACATTCGCAACGGTAATTTATCTAACTGTTCAATCCTTAAGGGAGCAGCCAACGTTTTTACAAACACAAAATCAATGTTAAAAAATAAATGAATAGATAATTAAACATGGGATGGGAGAATGAAATCATAAAACTGAGGTTTGATACTTTAGAATCATAATTTGTTCAGTAAAATAAATGAGCAAATAAATGTGAGGAGACCTAATTAAGCACACACCTTGTACAAAAGTGAATTAAATCATATAATTACTGCACGTATTAAAATTGTTTCTGCCCTTTATGAATATGGAGGTAACGTGAGGGGAAAATTTCAAATACACAATAGGTAGCTGAAAGCACATTCAGTCATTCACAGACACGCATGTAATGCTTGGCAGTACATTACAATCCTGGAATACATGAAAGCAGTGGAGAAACGAAGTATCGGTGGTGTCTTCACGAGATGGCGGGTGTCTTGGCACAAATTTTAAATTATACTGTCCTCTAAGTGAACTCATGTGCGGGAAGGCAGTGGCATACAATTCTTAAGTATCATGTGGTGTGGGACCATGGTGAATTACATAGTGTTTACAAAGGATATTAATTCAGAATATGCAAATAGAGCACATGCGAGAATTCGTATAAAGTTAGTAAAAACCATTGGTGAAGTCCGAAGTAACGACCGTTATGAAAGCACATGGTACAATCAGTCATACAAGCCAGGAAAGACGGAATCAAACAAGAAAATCTAAGAAATATGTAGCACAGTCGCGGATATAGACGCGATGTGAAACATTACTTAAAAACAGCAAGGAAATTCAAACACACTAAATTTACACAAAGGCTAAAGGCAACACACGTGTATTCTAACATGAGCAAAACCGGACACACAATCATCACTGGAATGAAAATAGAAATAATAAATTTACACTGAATTTACTCGAGTTCTGTAAATTAAGAAACACTTCGTCTCGCACAGCGAAAGAATTACTCTAGTGGACTACCACAGAAAAACCAAGACTGCCTGATCACAAAGAAATCAGAGTCCTAACATCATACTTTCCCTCAGCATTATTCGGTGGAGTACTTCCACAGTCGTCGGAACCAGAATGAAGAGAGAAGACTAAACCTCTAAGGCCTCGGAAAAACCTTCCCGCGCCATACACCGGATGTAGAGCGCGCTAAAATTGACGCAGAGTGCGTTCAGAGACTAGTGTTTACCAAACCTTGCCAACTGGCCAAGACAATTTCCTCTTCAACCACTGCGAGAGAGGTCTCCTGTCACCTCTTTCTTCCAAGATTAGGTTAGTACGACACTAAGAACACGGCCACCTCGCCACCTTGCCAAGTAAGCTTGTCTCTGGCCAGCCAGCAGACGCCACTGCAGATGACAAAAGAAGCCATGCGTTCTTAACTACAGCAAAACGAGACCTAAAGCGGTAGCCGGTGACTGTAAGCCATTGCGCGGCAAACATACATAAATATGGGACAGTGATTATTAATAAAAAGAATAAAATAATTAACACACAGATAGATAACATTAATGGTGCAAAAACAATTTAGGTTAATGAATAAATCAAAATGGAACACAACCACAAATTCAGTGGACGTGATTCAATATCTCCCCCTTTCTCGAACGTTCAGAACGCTTGACACAATAGTGTCGAGTAAATTTATTTTAACAGTAATATGATCGTAATTGTCTTATGCCACCATAAAAGTGTGTATAATAAGTAATACAAGCTGCAAAAGAAAACTTAGTGGAAAATAAAATTGAGATGCAATGGATTCAAGTACATTGACCCTCGTAATGTTAATTCAATTAGTTTTCTGTTATTACTGCATTATAATTTGAAATAGTTCACGAAATAGTGGCATTCGAAAATCGCTACATCTATCATTCACTCACCGATCATCAAAATTCTAGAAAGTTCCAAGAAAACGAGGCTAATCCTTCTGTATATTATACATGTAAAATTTTGTGTGTTTGTTTGTTAGTCCTTTATACTGCAGTGAGTTGACGGATTTGTATGCAATTTGTAACAGATGCAGCTCATACTCACGATTTAACATCCGCAACTTTTCATAAACCACCGTATAGTGCATGGTGGAGGGTACCTTGCAATAAATTTCAACACCCTTAGACTGGTGAAGAAGCAATTTGGCATATATCTTAAATTTTTATAAGGAGGAGCATATGGAGGGTAGTGGATAAGAAAGTGGACAAAGGGATGGGGAGAAGGAGGACAATGAGATGAACAGAGGTAGAAGGTATGAACTGAGATGTTGCGAGATGAAGATAAACAGAGAGAAAGGAGAAGAGGAGACTGACAGAGAGAGGATGGAGGTTGTGATGGTGAAGCAGAGTAGCAGATGAACAGAGAGATGGGCAGGAGTAATTGGTCAGAGAGAGGCGAAATAGGAAACGGCAGAGAGACAGCAGAGGAGCAGGTGAATAGAGGATATGAGCCAATGGAAGATTGGAATAAATAGATAATTTAGGAAATGTTACTGCGTATTACAGGTAGGGTAAGTGTTGCATATGTCGTCCATGCGCCTAATACCCCATTCTGCCACGCTGCTATACGTTCCATCTACGATTTTCTCTTGGTGTGGACGTTGTTTATTTTGGGCTCATTTGGCTGCTACAGGGATGAAGACGGAGTGTAGACGGTAGTTTCTGGGGACACACAGATTCTTCCTTTATTTATACACCAACATAAAATATAAGGTTGGCAGTTTGATTGACTCGTTTTTACGCCTTAGAACACGAGGTGAGCGGCCCACTCAAGACGACCGCGAAGCACGTCGACGAAGTCGGCTTGATCTGCGGGAGCCGGGTTCGGGTAACAGCCGCTGTGAGTAGCCACACAGGGTCGGCGGTAGCGTGTCGTCAGGCAGCGATCCGTGCAGGGGGAGCTGGTGGCGTCAGCCATCAAGTTTGTGATGATCTCTTGGTATAAGCAGAGCCGCGGCGTCATCCTGTCTGCAGGTTGGCGGCACCCGAGATTCAGAGTTCTGAGTCTGTCAGCGGTGTTGTGCAGTCAATGTGGTCAACAGCGGCTGCCCACAAACAGTGTTGTAGTGTCTAGGCGGTCCGCGGCGGGTTGTATTGGCGACCGACACAGGGTGTGTCCTCTACGCTTGCTACCAAACTTCGGCCACACTGGACTGGTCCAGTGTCCTTTTATAAGTCTCTTTCCTACTGGATCTATAGGTCGTCCGGAACCTCCAATTGTTGTAAGGAAGGCTGCTCGGTGGCAATGGCGGTGACGACTCGAAGGCGGTATCTGGCCGTTTTTCCATGTTGTGTAGTGTTCTGGTCTAGATCCCCAGATTATTGACCAAACTGTGGTCAGCGTCTCCCCACTGCCTCCACTGCTTCTGTAACACGAGAACTGGACTACTTCCTTACAGTTAAACTACATTTCCAATAGACTACTTTTATTTGCACTAAAACTGTCAAATTGTCTTCCACTACTACAATCCTTTGAGACAACTTCTGTTGTTTGCCACATGTTGCGCTAATTCAAAGCTCCCTAAGACTGAAAGCGGAAACTATGCCATCTAAACTGTAAGGGATTGTGTCAATCGTTCTTACAGCCTGCAGTGAACCAAGGGAACTATAAGGCAACTATTTACATTTTTTAAGGCTGAAATCCATTTAAGATAGCGAAACTAATATGTGCTCTACCATTTTTAAACTTGTGCTCCTAATTTCATTGGATGGGTAATGAAAAGAACAGAGGAAGACGGTATTATGAATTCTCTCACAATAACTACCTTTCATCAGTTTCTAAATTTTCTAAAATAATTGATAGTAGCAAATCTTTAGAAGAAATTTAGCTAGTGGAAACAAAAGAAGGATAGATTTTAGTAGTAGTCATTCAATTTCAAGCTTTTTTCCAGAAACCAGGAGACGATTGACCTGTGTTCCAAGGTCGATACCTCTTGACTAACTTTCAAATAACTCTAGTGCTCTTTGGTTTGTTTTGAATCTGGCTGGCAATGGCGCGAGTGAAGTTGTTTGACGGTCGACGAAAAGGGGGCTGGTGGCTCGCTTGGGTTGCAAGGCGGCGCAGTACTCGAAGACGTTTCCGAGCTCCGCGGCCGAGCAAAAGGAAAACATCGGGGAAGCGTCGAGCTGGACGTTTCTGCAGCGGGAACGATCCACGACAAGACGTGGGGCCCGTGACAACTTTTGCTCTCCAGATCTCTCTTGGGCTGCTGGTTTTACCAAAAGACGGAGTATTCCTGCCTTTGGACTTTGTTAAATACTGGGTGAGCGCAATAATTATCTTCGTGCTTTGGTGGTTTCCACAGAGCCATACAGTGGAGTGTTCAGGACAGGTAAAACTATTGCACGCGTTCTGTTTGTCTTGTTGTAAGGAGCTCTTTCTTCGATTCGTGTCCGTTTTGCTCCAATAGTGCCTTCTTGGCGTGTTTATGTCGACCTAGCATCGCTACGCCCAGTCACCCTCTTGTATGCAATTTGTTTCCTTTTTGTATTTTATTGCCAAGCGATGTTTTCCTGTTGATAAAACTTACGTTGGGACTAGTGTACCCGTTGCAACTTTAAGTAGCATATTTCGTTTGCAAAGCTCCCTCTAGTATTGGTGGTAAGTTTTTAAAACCTTACTTTTCTCTTAAGCCCTTTCCCTTTATCCTTTTATCTTATAAAATAAAAGGGCGGTTGCTATTCAATCTTTTCTTTTGTCTTATAAAGTTTTTTTGTGTTTTAGTCAATTATGTCTTGCTGTGTGCCTGCACGGCTTGGATGTATACTGCGTGGTCAACGTGCCGACCGGGGTTCTGAGCCTGTCGGAAGACACTGTTAATAGTCATATCTTACAGGCACGACATCGGTGTTCAAACTGTTTGTATAGTTTGATTCTAAATATCAATCTGTAGTATGAAACTTTGTTCAAAAGGAAGTTATCCTATTTACTGAAAAGCTGTTTGCAATGTTTTGCCAACTTTAAACTAGAGGTGTTTACTATTTATGTGGTACTAAATTCAATGAGTTTTGAGCATTTACATTGTGTAATCTTGAAAGCTTCACAGATTTTTTTGTTGCAAATGAAGTGGGAGTCTGTTAAAATTATATCTGAATCTTAGTTTGCTGGTGCTGAAATTATATTTACAAAATATTATCCTCCATTAAATCTTAACAAGCTTTAAACGAACAACGCTCAATTTTCCCCCTTTTCTGGTTCAGTCCTTCCTAGTGTGTTAAACCGAGTAACTAGCGTGGCACGTTAATGTCGTGTACCAGCGATAAACAGCGAAATTAATATGATACACGTTATTTATTGCTCTTTCTCTACCATTGTGTACGTAAAAAGGATTGGAAGTAACAGACAGGTACAGGGAGAGGATGGATAGATGGAAGAGACGAAGAGGTAGGAACCATGGTAGAAGGTGGGCAGGAGTAGTTGAACAGAGAGTTGGGGGAGACATAGAAATTGACAGAGACAGGAGTGAAGAACAGCGGACTAACAGGAAATTGGAAGAAATGAATAACCGCGCAATGCCATCTATTTGGTTACTAACACATATAGAAATGATACAATAGATAATGACAAAGATGAACACACAACGTTCTGTTCGATCAACCTTTAAATTCTCTTCCTACAACATAAAGCTGCAAAGATGGGAAATATTTTTAAAAAAACTGCTTCAATAACCGGTAACTGGTTACATAGAAATCTAGGGACAACCAAGGGAGCAAAAGAGAATATATATTATCTGTTATTTATCAACTGGCATACAAGGAATGCAATTAAAATTCGACAGATTTGCTGGCTTTTCAATACTTTGTTATACAAAGCACAAAAGAACACAAAATTAACATCTGATATCATACATTCGCAGAACACATTATAGACATGAACCACAGACTAAAAGACATCAGCACTGACTTCAGTATAATACAATGCAGCTACTAACACCATATAAACAAATAATATAAGAAACTAACAAAGCCGCCCGCGGTGGCCGAGGGGACTGAGGCGCGTCAGTCACGGTCTGAACGGCCACTACGGTCGGGGGTTCGAATCCTCCCTCGGGTATGGATATTTGTGTCGTCCTTAGTGTTAGATAGTTCATAAGTAGTTTGTAAGTTTAGGGACTGATGACCCCTTAGTTAAGTCCCTTAAGCTATACAAACATTTGAACATTTTTTGAAACTAACAAAAATACATCAAATGTCTGTAAATCTATCGGACCAAACTGCGTGGTCATCAGTCCGTAGCTTACAAACTACTTAAACCTAGGTAAACTAACCTATGGACAAACACACACACACACACACCCATGCCCCAGGGAGGACTCGAACCTCCGACGGCGAGCAACCGAGCGCTCCGCAGCGAAGCGCTTTAGACCGCTCGGCTACTACACCGCGGCTAACAAAAATAGAAAGTTATGGTAAAATAAGAAGGAATAATAGAGCAATATATATCTCATTGCAATGGAAGTGTGTTTTTTACCCGAATATAATTTTCACACAGCTGATACCCATAAACCGATTTACAGAATCTGTTAACAATGCATCTATAAAAAAACTGCCATTTCACATTTGAGAATACTTCCCGCAAAACGTGAAATATCTATTAGTAATTTATATTTGGTCCAATAATTGATGTAGCGACGTAAAAAAATAGCGTATTATAATTTATAAAATTCTTTGAATATCACGACGAGGATGAGAGATAGTCAATAAGCCTGATCAATATTTAATACTGGAATTGTTTCCACATTGACCTTATCACTGGAGCTGAATGTCATTTAAACTTGTATTCGTGGAAACAGGACAGACGGATGTCCTATATGCATTGTGAGCCAATGTAATAAAGGCACAGCCGGCCGCGGTGGCCGAGGGGACGAAGGCGCTCCAGTCACGGTCCGCACGGCCTCTACGGTCGGGGGTTCGAATCCCCCCTCGGGCATGGATATTTGTGCCGTCCTAGTTCGTAAGTAGTTCATAAGTAGTTTGTAAGTTTAGGGACTGATAGCCCCGTAGTTAAGTCCCATAGACTTTACAAACATTTGAACATTTTTTGAATAAAGGCACAAAGTAAGATTACCAGCAGACAGTATGACGGAAGATATTTAATATACTGCTGGTGATGAATAACAACTGCAGAAGAGAGCAAATGGAGTTCTTGTAATGGAACAAAGGACTGTCAAACTTTGTTGTTTCCTCCGGTCATGCGTGAGAGGTGAGCCTGTCGTACGGGCAGAATTAGACTGCGCGAAACAGAGGCGTCTGCCGCCTACACACCGCCGCCAATATGAGGACCGTGACACTGGGCGCACATGTGAATTCACTGATAAAAGGAGATTACGCCGGCCGCGCTTATGAGATGCCAGCAGTGTACAGACAAAAGACGCGCCAATGGCCGCGCTGCTCGGAATCTGCATAGGAATTCGGTGCCTGTAACCTGGCGTGGGACTGTCCAGTCGGACGAGCTCAGCGAGACGGATGCTGGACACACACAACTTTCCGTGCTATTGCGGCACAGATGCTCGCTTTGTCGGGTTCCGGAATCTAATTTACCTCGCGAGCGTATGGCAGTGCGCCACAAACACAAGGGCTCAAAGGAAGAAAGGCGGCACGTGAGTTCAAAAGCTATTGTTCGGCAGTTTTTTCCGAGTTCTGCAGTATTTTGCGTCCTGCAGACAGTAATCTGAAACGGAGACGATTCCATATTTTTCTGCGGAAAGACAAGAAAGAAATTGTAGGATTTAACGTAGCGATAAAATCGAGGCGGCGTGCTTCCTTTATTTCAGGACAGTACGTTTAAGTGAACTTACATTTGTTGTTACAACTTTGTAGCAAGAATTACGAAAATCGCTGTATATAATTGAGGATAATTAACGTTAACTTCAATGATGCCACTGGGTCATGATAGGGGGTATTAAATTATAGATGATGGAAGCGATTGCAATAACTTCAGTAGTATCCTAAATCGCAGTGTGTTAAGACATTCTTAAATATTTTCATTTACTTATCATAATTATAAGAATTACTAGTACATAAAGTGTATTGCTTCTGAAACGAATTTAAGAAATAAATAAAACTTATCCTGGCACAAATCATGCCTCTGCTTAAAATATGTCCACAAAGCCTTACTATCGTCTTATTGAGCTTAGTTGGATAACGGTTTAAAGGCTAGTTTCGTATTAGTAATAAGCTACATTGAGGATTGGATATCTGTAAAAATGGTATTATCGATTTTTCGGAGGGTTTTTCTCATAAATTGTCTTGGTACTTTGTTAGCTTCGTCCTGAGCCTCTACCTTTAATATGTGACAAAAGACAATTTTATTCCTGTTCTGTCAATACTGTTTAACACTCTGAATAGGTCCACGCTTTCAAAAACGAACGAAAAACGAAAGAACTGTCAGAATAATGAAATATTTACACAGTGTTTATATTGTATATTCAAAAATGTTCAAATGTTTGTATAGTCTATGGGACTTAACTACGGGGTCATCAGTCCCTAAACTTACAAACTACTTATGAACTACTTACGAACTAGGACGGCACAAATATCCATGCCCGAGGGGGGATTCGAACCCCCGACCGTAGTGGCCGTGAAGACCGTGACTGGAGCGCCTTAGTCCCCTCGGCCACCGCGGCCGGCTATTGTATATTCCTGAATTTACAAATAAGATGAACAAAGTAGCTTTTTATATATTTCAAGAACATTTTTCAAAATCATTCATTAATCAGATTTCATTTTTTGAACATTAGCCGTCATAAAATTTTATTGTGAGTTTCTGATTCTAATTAAGTTATAACAGCTTATCACCATCCAGAGTACAAATTGATCAAATTGTTTAAGCCAGAAAATAATGGTACCGGAAATTTCAGAAAAATCAACTTTTAGTTTAATAAAGCAATTTTAGCACAGTTAATCGCCGCGGTGGAGTAGCCGAGCGGTCTAAGGCGCCTCGCTGCGGAGCGCGCGGTTCCTCGCCGTCGGAGGTTCGAGTCCTCCCTGGGGCGTGTGTGTGTGTGTGTGTGTGTGTGTGTGTGTGTGTGTGTGTGTTGTCCTTAGGTTAGTTTACCTTAGTTTAAGTAGTTTGTAAGCTACGGACTGATGACCACGCAGTTTGGTCCGATAGATTTACAAACACTATACACAGTTAATCATGACAATTACTGATAATTAACATTTTGATGTGCCATACTAAGCATAGCACTGATCTTTTCCATATATAAAACGATTTAGATGTCAGTCTAGTGCGAAAATTCTTAATTGACCGTAAATAATGAAAAGTGTGAGGTCATCCATAGGACAACAAAAAAACGTTACTCTTCATTTACGTGATAAATCAGTCAAAAATAGAGCCATAATTCCTACTAAATGCCAAGGAATTACAACCAAGAACACCTAAAGTCGCAAAGAACACACAGAAAATGCTGTGGGGGAAGTGAAAGCAAAGGCTGCGCCTCACTTGGAACATATAACGGTACTGTTTAAGACATTGCCTACGCTGCACTTCACATTCCTCGTTTGGAGGATGCCGGAACTTTTCCAAATGGGAATAATGAAGGACCTACAAAACATTCAGAGAAGGGCTGGTCGTTTTGTATTATCACGGTACAGGTTACAGACTGTTACGGAAATGATAGTGGAGTGGAGTGCAAATCATTATAATAACAGCATTTTTAGTTGTTCAAATGTTTGTAAATCTTATGGGACTTAACTACGACCATAGTGGCCGTGCAGACCGTGACTGAAGCGACTCAGTCCCCTCGGCCACCGCGGTCGGCATTTTTAGTTGCGGTAAGATTTATTTACGAAATTTCTTTCAGGGACTTTTCCTCCGAATGCGAAAGTACTTTTTAGCATGTACGTGAGTAGTGATATATGCTTACGATAATAAACTTTTGCCGCGGCGGAACGGCCGAGCGCATTGAGGCGCTATGCTACGATGCGCAAGATCGTTCCCCGTCGGGGGTTCGAATCCCCCCTCGGGCATGGATATTTGTGCCGTCCTAGTTCGTAAGTAGTTCATAAGTAGTTTGTAAGTTTAGGGACTGATGACCCCGTAGTTAAGTCCCATAAGCTTAACAAAGATTTGATTTTATGTGTTCTTATTTCTCCGCGCTACTCATGGATGGGTCGGTAGAGAAATAGTCTGAAACCAGTTCAGTGACCCCTCTTCCAAACATCACAACCGGCTCCATACTTTACTGTTGTTATTACACATGATAGTAGCCACCTGCATTTCCAGTAAATTAAATCCAAATCCTTCCATAGGATTGCCAATAGGTATAGTGTTAGTAATCACTCTAAACCACTTTTTTCCTATGAGACACTGTTCATGATCGTTACTCTCTTTACCGCCTTTTGGCTGCTTAGTATTAACGACACAGCTAACCCCCGCTATGTTCCTTCAGCTCTGTCCTTTATTGGATTTGGTTTAGCCGAAGTCATTACACCGTGTTTGGTCTCCACATATCAACTATTTACCTCTTGCGGATTTAGAAGCTTTAGCATCGGTTATTCCTCCACATTTGGGCTGCGTAATTACAACCAACAGCCTATCTGAGCAGATTTAGAGGGTTAAAATTGTGGAAGTAATGTGTTACTAACGTCCAATGAATAGTCCAAGATCGACGTCACTAAGTTCTCCTCCCATTCCGCTGCCACTGCTTCTCTGGTGACAACACAGTTCTCGGCACTCCTTCTTATACTGAAGAGTTCTCCTCAACTGACATGTGGTTATTTCCTAGTTACATGAACTGTTTATGTAATGTAGTATACATTGTAATAAAATGCAAGTACGGTAGGGATGTTTTCCTAGATCTCTTTAAGCTATTAGCTGCATCTCAGTGTGACTAACGCTTTTGGCCCACTTTAGGTTAGTGACACTAACAAGGAGAACACATAGGTATCGGATTTTCAGTTTTTTTTTTTTTTTTTTTTTTTTTTTTTTTTTTTTTTTTTTTTTTTTTTTTTTTGTACGAGCAGTTCAGAACTCAAATAACGATCAGCGAAGACCATGCGACGCAACTCTCAAAAATTCTCGAGAGAATCGACTTTGAAGTTTTGCAAAGTACAAGTAAGTACCAATAATTACGACGATAGTAGCATCTGCTCAGGAGGTAGCGATCTGATCGGGAATGTGGTTCAGATCCTGTCGTGACAGATATTTTTCCGTTGTGTTGAAATACTTACACAATTTTAATTTCTAATGGTTAATTTTACGAAAAGTGCGAGTATTTTTGTTTATTCGCTGATTTCCTACAATTTGTAGAAGGTTATTAATAATTATGATTTCAATCAAAAAACATAAGTTACATTTTTTCAGTCTTAGCTTCACTACTAGTTGACGACGGTAGTCTTTGATCAGTTTGTGAAGAGCTACGATACTGTTTTTGGAAAGTCATCTCCGTGGCTACTAATGGATTTCCAACGTTTTACGTGACGACAAGGTTTTCTCAATGAGAATAAAAATCGTCCAGATCGCTAAAATTATATTTATTGATTACGAGTTTTGGCATCTGCCATTATCAGATCTATAAACCTCTGAACTTTACTTTGCAAGTAGACGGTTTTTATTCTTTTTGAAAGAATGACAATCCCAGACTCGTTCAAGAAATTCGTTTCCTATATGCAACACGGTTATCAGCTCGTTTACATACACATAAAAACCTGACACAACACGTGAAATTATAGCTCCCAAAATGTTTTATATAACTGAATTCGAAAACGAATAAAACATTTCTGCTACAGTGGGATTCGAACCACCTACTCTATGGTTGTGAGGCCAGAACGCCTCTACCTGACTTACACTGACTGACGCTGCGAATTTTTAATTATTGATACTTTGCAAAACTTCAAAGTCCATTTTCTCGAGAATTTTTGAGAGTTGCGTCGAATGGCTTTGGATCATTGTTATTTAAGTTCTGAACTTCACGTACCATAAATATAAAGAAATTCTAAAATCAAATACCCATGTGGACTCCTTGTAAGAGTGTTGGCCCACTTTAGGTTAGAAATACTGAAAATGGAATGTTTGTAATGGCCATTTGAGAGCTTGAAATTTAATTGCAAATAACGCCTTAATCGTCCATCTGGAACGAAAATTTAATAGAGTTCTAGAGGAGATAAATCTCTACAACTTTGCTGTCTTATGTTTTTCCGTATCTCGATCTGTTTCACAGAAAGTTGCAAAGCTAACGGCGATTTGACTCTGTTCAAAACCACTATGGTCGGGGGTTCGAATCCCCCCTCGGGCATGGATATTTGTGCCGTCCTAGTTCGTAAGTAGTTCATAGGTAGTTTGTAAGTTTAGGGACTGATGACCCCGTAGTTAGGTCCCATAGACTATACAAACATTTGAACATTTTTTTTCTGTTCAAAATGTTTGTAGAGCTTATGGGACTTAACTACGGGGTCATCAGTCCCTAACATTACAAACTACTTAGCCAACGTAGAAATTCTGTATTGGACAGAAAGGTTTCCTGGCAGGTATGGTCGGCAGGATCCTATGTTTACGATTCGCAAGTTGGTATATGAATCGGTTAGGTTAGCAGCCAATGTGAGCGTGCCTCCTCCCAAGTTGAACCGGAAAGACGGTTAGGCGAGCGATCGGCAATCCTGAGCAGAGTGGAACCTGGCCTCGCAGTGAGCGGATGTACGACTGTCTCCACGGGTAAAGTATTTGATGAAGTGTGAATTTTGTGAAATTTTGGGTCAGCCTAACGGGGAAATGTTTCAATTATAGGGAGCGTTAGGAGAAGTCATTTTTATAAATATTTTTTAATTTGTGAATATTCCAAATCCCGTTAAAAAAAAGCACTCTTCTGAGTCCATCAAATAGACTGTCCGTGACTGACGACCTATGACTTACTGGTCAGTAAATGTTATGTAAATACTTTAAGTAGAATATGTCATTTTGATATCCATCAAATTTTGCAACTTAAGAATAACACGATGCCTTCCAAATAACTGTATTGCTATAGCACTTAGTAAAAATAATAGATTACCAGCTTGGTGGTGTTATATGAAATTTTTATTTACAAAAATCACATTCGGATTTCGTTCACATGATTGAACAACATCAGTGCACGTTTCGAGTCGTAGGACCCATCTACTACACATAAAACATTTAACAGTCAGTTCCATAAACGTATAAATAGAAAGGTGTTTCTAGTCCATGTACTACGAAGACCTTCTTACTTACATGTTTTATGGATCCGATTCTTTAGTTGTAATAAGACTGAGAAACGGTCTCATTTATAATAAAAAGTGTGAAATTTTTTTTTTAGTACAGGGGAGAGTGTAATGGTAAGAAACTATTTTCAGCAGTTTTGGGGAAACTTGGGATGATACGATCTGTCTCAGCGTGTGCGGAACAGTGTCGTAAGAGTGATGGTTTCAGATGGTCAATAACGTAGGTATTCAGGCAAGTACGTCGCAACCACCTGGAAACACGGGTCGAGGCGGTCATCGCTCTCCAATTTGCCGATCTGTCATCGGCCCACGAGGCGGACTGCATTGCGACTACTGGGACAGGGGTGACCTGATTAAGGTGTGGCAATCACACACTCAGCAGTGATAGATCGTGCCGGGACGGGGTGTGACGTGCAATACAGTAACGCCGCACCTCCACCACGTGTGATCCAGCTGCACGACACCGCAAGCGAGCACCGAACCCAGAGTCCTCCACCGCGGCAGGCCTACACCGCCGACGGCTTGGGACCACGTGGCCCGCCGGCGGTTCCCAGACTACACTGCGCCAGGGGCCTGTCCGTCCCCGGGAAGGTCAACGCACCGCAGTGGTCGCACGCCGCCAAATGCCAGCTTCTGTTTGCCGTGTCTAGCACGGTTCACGTCTCCAGCCGGCCGACACCAGCCAACCCGTCGTCGTCGTTGTATCAGAGGAAAATCCGAGCGGGACTTGAGTGGGTAGCAGATTCCTCTGCCCGCCACGCGCCTCCTGTCTTCCGTCTGCTTTTTGATGAGAGTACAACAGAGAAATGAAAGAATAAATAAATAAATAAATAAATTACTTCCCAGGTTTCACTGTTTCCATCAAACACGCCCTTCACCATTTTACGCCATCCTGTTACATTCATCGGAATTTATTTCCGTCGCAAAATCTAATTTTAATATTAGTGTAACGAAATGTTGTACAAATATATTGACAAATGTGTTCTATATTATCTACTCTGTTTCAAATTGGACAACAGGAAACTTTGCATTCTGTATGGGTGGTTCAGTAGAAATATGTGTTGATAACTTTCACAATCTAACAGCTGTGATAAAAAAAGCTCCTACATTTCATTGAATGGTCAATATTAGCATAATCAAAAAACTCTACTACCGTGCTAAAGGGAAAGAAACTATTCTATGTACAACTGTCGAATGAAACGAAAATAAAAGTAAAATTTTTTATTTGGATTTGGAATTTATGATGTATTTTCAAACCTTAAATTTCTTCGAATTTTCATTATGTTTCATTTTTTTCTGGAAAACTTCATTTTAAACATATTACAATGATTCTAAATTGCTCTCATCTTGATTTAAAACAATGTTAGTATGGTGTACTGAAAGTGTAGCTGTAAAAAAGTCACAGAAAGAGTCGCAAAACCCATGAAATACGTCAGACCGTTGTTGATGGCCTATCTTTCTTTTTCACGGCAACTCGTCGCGATGAAAATACACAGCGAGACTACATATTTACAGTACAATTTAGTTTGAACAGGATTAGCAAGGGGCTCGTTATACAACTGTAATTAATTTCTAATAAAAAGAGGTTAAAGCTCGTGTAATTTTAATTTTTATGAAAATGGTATTTATTGTTAATCATTACTAAAACAATAAAGAAAATATTAACTATTGTTTTTTACCTGCGGCAACAACACATTTTCAGCTTAAAAATTAATCGCAACTTACCGCATTTCGATAAAAGGTTGTAGAGATACATGGACAACCAATTGTCAAGTTCGCAATATAACATGTAGTTTGCCGAATTTTAATTCGTCAACTTGTAACACTTTCTCGCTATCAAGCGGAATAGTCCATATATGGTAGGGCAGGTGATTTTTCTTTCGTCTTTCATTATACATTCGCCATTATTATTTCGTAATTATTATTTCCACATTTATCTCATTTTCTATATGTGTAGTGTACCCAGTATATTGAGACTGTAAGCGTCATTTGCAGGGCTGGTTTTAATTGTGTCGAATTCCTTCTTCACTATTTTTACGTTAGGGAAATGCCAAGTATATTATAATTCATTAAGACTGTTACTGTATCATTGGGTGTCATGATGAGTTATGTATAATAGTGGGCAGAAACATCCTGAACTACTATTATTTCAAATTATATTCTCGTCTTTTGGGTTTCACATGCAATAGTAATTTGTATCTATTATATCTCCTAATTATTTGTGGGTGTATTGATACATTTTTTCATTACTGAGAACAAAGAGATTGGAAGTTCCAACATCTTCATGTCAACAATATGTGACTTTATCAGCCACACGGACTTTTTTCCGAAAAGAAATTTTTAAGTAGGCAACCTGGAATTCACTTCCCCACTAGCAGTCATGGACGTAATTAATCAAAAATAGAAATAAATGTAAAATTCATTTTATGACTTGTCTCTTATCTGTACTCAGACATGCTAAGTAATGAAACCTTTTATAACAGCAGAAGTAACATCCTAAATCCGGCATGAATACCCAAGCTGAATAATATGAAGTGATCAGTGTCCTATAAATAGTGCCATCACACAATTATCTGACATTCGTTCGAAAGATTTACAAAAGTTCACCATTGAAAATGAAACAATAAACAATATAACATTTTTTTAAATAAATGGGTTTTAGATATACTATGTCTACAAATTTTCCGTAATTGTAGTTCTCTTTTGAAAGGAAACATGATGACAGAATTTCATGCAATTAATGTAACGGTGGTAATCCAAATATGAGTATATTATATTAACTTCCAAGTTCGCTAGGACAGAAAATATTTATTCTATTACTACTTCCAGCAGAAATTGCTGCCATCCTCAGATGCTGACTACACTAAAAAATTAAGACATCAATGTCATCACCGTATTCTGAACGTGCTCAGATTACAAAAATATATGTGCATAATGGATTTTCAGTACAATAAAAAAAATAATAAAACATGGTTATCATCAACAAGGGGTGCAAGCGCACAAATAGTGCTATTAGTAGAAGGTATATATCGACGATGACCCAAGTTGGTTGTCGTTTGGAACATGAAAAAATGGTTTTATTGCACATGTAATTTATAAACTTTTTTACATAACTTGTGCTTTTGCACTCACACATTTGACAGGCAAATATGTGACAGTTTAACTGCATTCCACGCATCGCACTGATATAATATCTTTCGTGCGTAATATGTCGACTTTTCAAATTAAATTTATCTGCAGCATATACAAATACTAACAGTATTTCAGCCTCATTGTACTGCGAATCATTTGGAGTATTTATTTTTTGAGTTATTTACATATCTCTTGACGAACTGGTTGAAATCTGAATTATTCGGCATATTTTTTTTAATCTAATGATAATTATACATTATTATTCTAGTCTACTGTTATAAATATAATTTCACAAAGCATTATTTACTGAAATGCATTTTTAAATGCCGGCCGCGGTGGCCGAGGGGACTGCGGCGCGTCAGTCACGGTCTGCACGGCCACTAAGGTCGGGGGTTCGAATCCCCCCTCGGTCATGGATAGTTTTGCCGGCCTTAGTATTAGCTACTTCATAAGTAGTTTGTAAGTTTAGGGACTCATGACCCCGTAGTTAAGTCCCATAGGCTGTACAAACATTTGAATTTTTGAAGCTTATGGGACTTAACTACGTGGTCATCAGTCCCTAAACTTACAAACTACTTATGAACTATCTAATACGAAGGACGACACAAATATCCATGCCCCAGGGGGGATTCGAACCCCCGACCGTAGTGGCCGTGCAGACCGTGACTGAAGCGCTTCAGTCGCCTCGACCACCGCGGCCGGCGACAGGGTTTCGAACCGCGATCTTTCGGTTTTGGCTTGAGCGCTTTACCCCAAGACCATCAGGCCCAACAACATTTGAGTTCATACGGATTCACTAATAAATTTTCCCAAAGAATTCAGTAGTAGTGCAGCTCCTAGTGGGATTTGCCGTGACTTCGCAAGAACATGGGGACAAGATAAAAGGATTGACAGCGCAGGCATTCTGGTAGGCATAAGATGTAATTGCGGCCAACTGCGGAGTTGTTCTACGGTGTTTGAGGTAACTTTCAAATGTTTGTAAACCTAAGGGGTCAAACCGCTGCTACATAAACTGACTTATGCTAAGAACAGCACACACACCCATAGCCCAGGACACTTGAACATTCGATGGGGAGCGGCCGCGCAATACGTTGCTAGAAGCCTTAGACCGCACAGCCATTCCCCTGATGGTTAATTTTCAAGTAGGCAAGACTACATATAGTCAATAAGTTGAAGATTGTAACTTCTGTGTACAGATCATTCGACACGGTAAAGATGCTACGGTTTCTGTTGTGGGTTTTAGTGCAAAGATTGTATTTACGCAACTCTCCACTCTACTTCATCCAATGGAAGTCTCTTCATCTCCGAATAACTACTAGACTCTACACTGTATTCTTGGATTGGTTTCTGTCTATTATTTCCACAAACATCCCACTAGTGATACAGTGATTATTTGATGTATGAAACTGTGTCACATCAATTGATCACGTGTTTTAGTCAATTTTATTTATTTATTAATATTTATGATGTTCCGCAGGTCGGAAGTGAGGAGCAATTCTCCATGGAAATGGAACGAGTCAGAGCATCAGCAACAAAGGACAAATAATTGATAAAGTGAAAGGTATAGCAATCGTATGCCCACGACAGGTCTAAGACTAAGTAAAAACAACTAAAACGTAACACATCAATTAGTTTTTCTTTCTTTTATTTTTTGATTTTTTCCACTCATATCTCCACAGAACAAAAAGAGAGAGCCATAAGGAAACTTTTCGGTTTAGCCTTGAAATTGCATGGATTACTACTAAGCTTTTTGAATTCTTGTGGCATATTATTAAAAATGGATGCGCCAGAATACTGCACACGTTTCAACACGAGGGTCAAGGAGGTGTGATTCAAATTCCGATTAGATTTTTGTCTAGTATTTACTTAATTAATGCTGGTAATTCTTGGCAATAAACAAATATTATTAAGAGTATTAAAGGAATTATCTATTGACAAACCAACGTCAGAATTCCGAGGTAACTAAACACGGGTCGACAAGGTGTATGCGAGCTTACCACGCATTTTGCTCGAACCGCCCGTTTACGCGCAATACCTATTTTTTAATCAGAAGATTTACGCCAAAAAGTAATAGCATTCGTCATTAGCGAATGAAAATAAATAAAATATACGACATTTCATGTTGAACGACCGATCATTTTAGAAATTGTTAGACTGGTAAACAACGCAGCATATAGTTTTTGAAGAAGATCCTCAACATACACTTCCCCGACTTTTTACTATACAGGATGTTTCACTAAGTGTGTTTGCCTCTGTAATAAAATAATAGGTGACGGGAAATTTTAATGCGGTAGGTCAACACAAGAAATGTTACACTTTCTGCGGAGCTATGAACATAGTTCATTGTTTCATTTTCCAAAGAGTTACAGCACAAAGATATAATTTTTTAAATGGAACAATAGTTTTTTCTATCGTGCATTGGATTCCTTGAAACCAGCTGCGTCCAAATCAATATAAACTACATTCCTATTACTGTTAGTTTGGGAGCTACAACCCTTCAAAGTTTAAGGGGCAGATACCACACGTGAATTGTACAGATTGTATAGATGGAAAAAGGAAGTCGCTGGACGACGTAAGAGTCGACTGGAAATTGCGACGGAGATAAATGCGCAACTTTTTGAGCAATTTACCGATGCCAGACAACAGTCATTGAGTATCAGCGACACAACTTTTTACAGCTTCTCAAAGTTGGATTAGTCGCATCAAAAGATCACATAAAATTGTGGCACGAAAAATAACAAAATTTGTATCGAGAAACAGGTGTGAAAATTAAGTGACTCAAATGGAAATGATAGCTTTTCTTACGACTGCAAAAACTAAGATCGCCAGTTTTAGTGATTCTTACGTTTACAATGCAGATCTGTCAGGTTTTCAAAAGGAAATGCGTGCGATAAGAGCACTGTCATTCAAAGGGGAAAAACATACTGAGGCAATTGCGCAGTCCACGACTGCACTCACCCATTCATACACTATAATGCCCATAATTAGTCTGGATGGTTCACTGCTGCCTAAACTATATGTGTGTCTTCAAGAACCAACTGAACGTTTTGGACCACGTGTCAAACAAACAATGTTCACGCCGACAATCTTGTGGTAGACGCATGGAAAAATGGGAAATGATAACGTTACACTTTTCATGCGTCATGATTTTCTTCCGTACTGCGGCAACAAATCTCTTCTCCTTCTAGATTAGTGGTCAGGTCATAAAAGTTCTGATTCATTAAAAGCTGTATTTCGAGCTCACCCTGACAAAGAAGTAGAGATACTTCACAATCCACCCGGCACGACGAACCTAATTCCACCGTTAGACAGAGAATTTTTTCCGCCAGTGGAAGGCATTTTACAGAAAACTAACAGAGAAAATTATTGTGTGCAAATCACTGCAGTTTCCTATCACCGTGAAGTTCCACATTATCAGTTTTCCTCCCCACGGTTTCAAAATGTGATTAAATATGCGTGGTACGCCTGGAGGTATGCTGATATTAGTCCTGATTCCTTCCTAACACCGGCCGAGTTTTGTCTACGGACGTCTAACAACGTCTGTGATTCGCAGGGCTGTCGTCTTTGCTTGTACGTTCCTGGGGCACAAATAACCTATGTTTTGAACTCTGTATCAATATTTCGCATTTTTGCGGTAATTACAAGAAATAAAAATTTGACGTGTTCTAAACCGTGTATGTATTTGTGTCTATTTCATAGCTGTTTTGGAAAGAATGTTGTAGATAACATAAAAGCTACATTTGTCAACGAATTTATTATTGTCGTATTTATTAATTATCGTACGATCGCTTTCACTGGACGAATCAGCTCTCTCACTGCTCTGGCAGGAGAACGGGGCGTAGCTAACACCACCTTGTCCCTAGATGGCGTTGGTATAACGTAGCGAGAAAGGTCAGGGTTGTACAACAGGCAGTTATAAGCGCGGAAACCATGCGACAATAATGTCATACTTCATTAAATTTTTTACAGACTTCCAGGTCATGTCAGCAGCTACCATTCTGCATACAGAATTCCTCCAATATTAACTGACAGTGATAAAAATAGCAACAGGGGTTTCGACATGACAAGTCTGACCATCCCCTTGTGAGTAAGTTTGTATGTTTGTATAGCTTATAGGACTTAACTACGGGGTCATCAGTCCCTAAACTTACAAACCACTTATGAACTAACTACTACTTAGGACGGCACAAATATCCATGCCCGAGGGGGATTCGAACCCCCGACCGTAGTGGCCGTGCAGACCGTGACTGGAGCGCCTCAGTCCCCTCGGCCACCGCGGCCGGTTGTGAGTAAGTATCACAACCATTTTCAGCAATACGAATTATATCTTCGGCTGTCTGTTATTAAAGTAAGAGGTGAAGCAAATGTGAGCTACTCCCCTTACTCCATAATGTTCCAGCTTCTGCCACACATACACACACACACACACACACACACACTAAAAAAATCGAATAATATGCGTGGCGTACGTAGTTCTTTATTCAATACATCAAGTGCCTCACTGAGAGAAGAGGATATAGCATTTTCGGTTGTTAGAGCGCTTCTGAAATCAAACTGTAGATTTCAAAGCATGTTACAAGAACTGTATTGACCAGTTAACCTAGAATAAACACCCTTTTCAGTAACTTGAGACTTAACTGTTGACATAGAAATAAATCTGAGTAAATATCACAGACATATTCAACATTATGAAGTATCGCCTTTTAAGGGTTCAGCTTTGTAGTGCACTTGAAGTCTGCAACTCTGACAAAACAGACGCAAATGGTGAGTGTAGTAAGCTACTGACTGTTAAGCGACATATTTTGATAGCTACTGATTCGTCTTAGTTCAGGGGATACTGAGGAGATGGCGGCACCGATCGTCTGTCAGCAACACCCCCTAGAGACAAGGACGCGGCCTCTCGTGTGACTTCAGGCAGAGTAGGTTGCGCGCGCATAGCTTACTGGATAGCCGCTGGTGTCTGCCCACTATGCCGAAGCAGCGAGCCAGTCAGCTATGCGAGCTCAACCTACTCTGCCTGATGTCACACGAGAGCGCCGCGACCTTCTCTCTTGGTAGTGGTGCTGTCAGGCGGGCATGTAGCTGGTCGCGAGTCTATGATCAACTAGCTGGTAAAGACTAGACGGTTGCACTAATATAAACGGGCCTGCTGTCACTTTAATAGTTTTTGAATTATAGTAAATCAAAAATCATTGTAAAATAACAATTTTGTAAACGATATGTCTAGAAAACGACTTAACCAAACATTACGTACCATGTGTCAAATGATAGATCTAAGTGAGTACTATTTAGTTTTTTGCGCAAAATCAGTAAATTTGAATTAGAGGCCAGTAACGTATACCAGGTATAAAAACAAGATCTTTAATAAAAAATATAACAACTGTAGTATTAGCGGCATTACGGTAAACTAGACTTAAGTAAATAGTTAATGAAACCACAGGATCAATAGTATAGTGAATAATCTATGTTTAAATTCTTAAAAAGCAAATAGAGAAAAGTTTAAGTTTTTGATAATACAAAAACTACGAGATGTATAATGTTTTTGATGCCATATTCTGTTTCAGCTGAAAATTACGGCCTTGATACGCCTGGGCATTGAGTCAAACAGAGCGTGGACGGCGAGTACAGGTACAGATGCCATGCAGCTTCAACTCGATACCAGAGTTCATCAAGAGTAGTGACTGGCGTCGCGTGAGGAGCCAGTTGCTCGGCCACCAGACGTTTTCAGTTGATGAGAAATCTGGAGAATGTGCTGGCCAGGGCAGCAGACGAAAATTTTCCGTATCCAGAAAGGAACGTACAGGACCTGCAACATGCGGTCGTGCATTACCCTGCTGAAATGTAGGGTAGAGCCACGGGTAGCAATACATCTGAAATGTAACGGCCACTGTTCAAAGTGCCGTCGATGCGAACAACAGGTGACCGAGACGTGTAACTAGTGGCACCCTATACTATCACGCCGGGAGATACGCCAGTATGGCGATGACGAATACACGCTTTCAATGTGCGTTCACACGGATACTATCATCATGATGCTGTAAACAGAACCTGCATTCATCCGAAAACATGACGTTTTTGCCATTGGTGCACCAGGTGCATCGTTGCGTACACCATCGCAGGCGCTCCTGTCTGTGATGCAGCGTCAAGGGTAACCGCAGCGATGATCTCCGAGCTGATAGTCCTTGCTGCTGCAAACATCGTCGAACTGTTCGTGCTGATGGTTGTTGTCTTGCAAACGTTTCCATCTGTTGCCTCAGGGATCGAGACGTGGCTCCAGCATCTTCCTCCTGTCGGTTAAATTTCGGGTTTGTAGCACGTCATCTTCGAGGTGTAGCAATTTTAATGGCCAAGAGTGTACTATCATCACGTGTATTTATTTCATTTGTGTTTTATGTAAAAGAGGTAATTTTGTGAAAATAAGATTTTGATTTGACGTCAGAGTAAGCCAGAGAGGGTACTTAAGGCGGCCATTTTGGCTTGTTAGGGGCAGTCTGTTAGTGTCGGTTTGACAGACGTGTAGTTACGATTGGCGAGTGTGGAGTCATTGAGGACTTGTAAAGTTTCAGCGAAGTGTTCTAGTGTGGAACTTAGAAATATTTGTTCTGTGGTGTTTTAAGAACTTTGATTTTATTCTGCGTCTGTGGGTCTTAGAAAAAGGCTTCGTGGACTCTAACTATATTCTGTGACAGTGGAACTTACAGATTCTCAGGATTGTTGCTAGGCTTTAATTTCTCTCTAGCGACTATGCGACTTAGAAACTATACAGTTAAGTTTCCATTTAGTGTGGCAGCCTTAAGGAACTCCACATTGCTCTGAATTCAGGTCTAACAAATATTCACAGATGGATATTGGATAATTTAGTTAAAAGTGGAAGTCTCGTTTGTGCATTTTTTGTTCCTAATTGCATTTATTTAAAGAGTTCTTGTACTTTCCCGACACAGCTACGACCCGTTGATATCTGCATTTCTTCTTGGTGTAGCAATTTTAATGGCCAGTAGTGTATTTACAGTGTGGCCGGATGGCCTTCCTCCCGCCACGACATACCCCCTGTGAGGAAATGTGTATCCCAAATGTCTGCGAATGTTGTTATATGTGGGAAAGAGTAAAGTGTTATGAAATGTTTGCGAGTCGTGTAACTGAGGCGGGACTTTGGGACCAGCTGGGTATTACCTAGAGGGATGTGGAAAACCGCCTAAAAATCTCATCCAGGCTGGCGGCACTCCGACCCCCTTCGTTAATCCTCCGGGAGGGATCGAACCGGGGCCGGTACGCCTCCCCGTTTCAGAACGCCGTGCGTTAGGCCGCACGGTTAACGACCGGGTCAGAAATCTTTTGATAGTATGAAGGTAGGAAGGGTAAAATATAGGGAACTAAACCTTTTATACAATTTGTACAAAAACCAGACTGCAGTTGCAACAGTTGAAGGGCATGAAACTGACGCATTTGTTGGAATGGAAGTGTGATAGGGTTGTATCATTATCCCAATTGGTAGAAGGAATAAAAATTCAGAAAGAGGAATATAAACTTTGTGGGTTTACGATTATATTGTAATTGTCAAAAACAGTAAGGACCTCCAAGAGAAACTGAACGGTATGGCCATTGTTGTGACAGGAGGGTATAAGATGAACATTAACAAGAACAAAAGTAATGGAGTGTAGTGTAAGAAAAATTAGGCGATGCGGAAGAAATTAGATTAGGTAAGGAGACAACAAAAGTATTAGATGAGTTTTGTGATCTGGGTCGCAAAATAACGTCTGGTGGCCGAAGTAAGGTGATACAAAATGCATAACGGCTATGGGAAGAAGCGAAATTTGCTGACATTGAGTATTAATTTAAATCAGTGACGGCGCCTCCTGTGTGTTCACTATTTCAGTGAACCCCCGGAAAAGTTAGTCGTGAAAAAAAGTAAATAAATAAATACAATAAAAATTATTTTTAAACTATCATTCTTCGTTTAGTTCTGCTGTCAAATCATTTTATGTGCACATTCACAGTATTTTTATCCAATGACAAACGTTTTAGATTGCACAGACAGCATGTATAAAAGTCGTAGCTTAATACATGAGGCGGTGGCGGCAGTTTTGCAATTACCATGAGCGACTGAGGTTCAATTTCTCTTCTAAACCCCCTGGAGGAAGCATATGGGCGCTCTCGCGGCGGGAGGGGCGAGGGAAAACGCTGCTTTCACATTGGCTTTGTAGCTGGTAGCTAGAGACACGAGCTTCTGGCTACTCGAGCCCTTGCGGTTACGCACGAATGGTCCGAAAGCAAAGACAATGGAGCTACTGCGCACCTCGCTTTGCGCATCAGCAAATCCTCCATTAAGGCAACACACGTACTTCATATTTGTTTTTGTCACATTAAAGATTCATCAAAAACACATTATATCTGGTAAAACATAAATCAAAGACGCATCAACTGTAAAAGCCTTCAGAGGATTTCTGATCATCAATAATAGTGGAGTCCTACTCTCCTCCTAGAGAGAATAAACGCGAGGTTAGCTGCATCGTGTTGCGCCGTCGAAATTTGTGGATTCGAGACCGACTGTACGCATTTTTTAAACCCATTCTTCTTTTAACAATTACGGGAACAATAATGACTTTTGTCCTGTTACTTGCCACATATCTTTGGACGTTTTAGGAAATGTGTCGCGAATTTGAGAGAAAAATGGCATTGATACTCTTTTTTGTAACGAATATTTATCTGTTTGGAAAGATGTGGGTGAGAGCAGCCTTTACGCATGCGTAATGTTAGGACGGGTTGCTGCTTACAGTGTCATGTGACCCGAAGGTAGCTTGTCTCTTGATCGTAACACATTGTTACAGTCACATAACAGTATAATCAGTTACTTACTGTTGTTTAGTGTTCATGTGCATATTCATAAGTTCTTAGTGTTTTTTATCAAAGAAAAATGAACAAAGTTCAGCTTTAAGCTTGGAACAAAAGTGTGAAATCAAGAAGCTTGGTAGGCCGATGCATCAGCTCAAGTTGAAGCAAGCGCAAACAAGCCGGGCTAAGACATTCTGCAGATCTTTAAACGAAATTGTCTCTTTGAACGGCGAGCGAGTTGAGGGGGGGGGGGGGGGAAGGTGGCGGCACTCAACGAAGTGAGCCCCCAGTCATCTGAAACACCAGCCGTCACTGATTTAAATGTTAGGAAGACTTTACTGAAAGCATTTGTCTGAAGTGTACAGAACTGAAGGGTGGACGATAACGACTTTGGACATGTAGAGGATAGAACGTCCTGAAATATCGTACTATAGACGACTGATGAAGTTTAGGTAGAAAGATCGCTAATGAGGACGTGCTAAACAGAATTGGGCCACTACGGTCGGGGTTTCGAATCCCCCCTCGGGCATGGATATTTGTGCCGTCCTAGTTCGTAAGTAGTTCATAAGTAGTTTGTAAGTTTAGGGACTGATGACCCCGTAGTTAAGTCCCATAAGCTTGACAAACATTTGATTTGAACAGAATTGTGGAGAATAGAAATTTCTAGTATATCCTCACTAACAGAAGAGATCGATTGTTGGGACACAATCTGAGACGTTAACCCTCTCAGCCGATGTGGTTTCGTAGCGAAACCACCATAATATTGTCGCTTTTTGCCTACTGGAAGCGTGGTTTCTTGCTGATTACACCTTGTTGTTGTTTATCTGTGCAGCCATTTAGCGACAAAACGGTAACTACGCGCTCTATGTGGATGCAGCGCTACGTGAAACAAATTGAAGTCCAGAAAAATCGTATGGTGTTGCATTGCTCATGCTTCTTGTAATAATAATCGCCGCGGTGGAGTAGCCGAACGGTCTAAAGCACCTCGCTGCGGAGCGCGCGGTTGCTCGCCGTGGAGGTTTGTCCGTAGGTTAGTTTACCTAGGTTTAAGTAGTTTGTAAGCTACGGACTGATGACCACGCAGTTTGGTCCGATAGATTTATATACATTTGAACATTCTGAATAATAATCGTGTGTATTAGTAAGGTAAGATTTTTCGTATTTTATATAATCAGCAATGTCAGTTTCTAAATATTAGTTAATATTAAGTATAAATAACGTTTTACTAAAGGATACAAACGTTTTTGTTGGTGGTTTCAATCGAAAGCGCCGTGGCGCAAAACAATTTCGATTGTTAAGTTATGTATGCAGTGAGTCCTTGAAAACAGACCACATTGCCGAATAACTTAATAAATCGGTGATGTTATTCTGAAATATTCTTACATTTAATCTTTTTTTATAATTTAGTCTGATGTTTACACCATAACACTAAAAAATATAAGCGACAATGATTGATATCAATGTACACTATTTACTACTAACAATCCTTTTACTTGTTTTGCCAGATGTAGAGAGGAGGCTGAGAGCCTATTTCTGCCCTTGAGGCTGTGATATAAGAGGAACTTCGCAGTAGCTATCAATTTGAATAGTCTTTTCAAGATTTCTGTTTAGACTCTGACGAAGAACTGATGACGCCGATGAATGGGCGTTCAGAGTATGTTGAAGTGATAGAAGACTGGGAATTTGAAGATGACCAACCACTAAGTAGTTTCGCTCCTGCTGAGAAGCAAGCTGTCCGAATTTAGAAATAAATTAAGAATCACAATTATTTCTATTCTGATGAGTCAGTCCTCTCAACCATCGGGCACAAAAAATATTCCACATAATACAAACATTACTGTGCAATTTTTTTCTGCTTTTATTCCCAATGGATTTGATTGATCGACTGTTTTTTCAAACCAATCTTTATGCTACTCATTTAGCCAGGCATACCGACCAACTAGAGCTGATAAAACGAAGTTTATTTAGTGATAAGATTTATGTTCAACACATTTCTGATTTAATTGAAATGGTCATTTGTGATAAATAAAAATAAAATAAAAAGTAGCAATTTTAATGTGCAGTTCTGTTTAAGTTTGTGACGCTACAGTGGTTTCACATCGAAACCACCCTTAATACCGTGATGAGCCGCGGTGGAGTAGCCGAGTGGTGTAACGCGTCTCACTGCGGAGCGCGCGGTTGTTCGCCGTGGAAGTTCGAGCCCTCCCTGGGGCATGGATGTGTGTGTTGCCCTTAGGTTAGTTTAACTAGGTTTAAGTAGTTTGTAAGCTACGGACTGATGACCACGCAGTTTGATCCGATAGATTTACAAACAAACAATACCGTGATGACAAATAAAAAATGAAAACAAACGTTATATTCCAGTCTCCCTGATATAACTTTGCAAGAAAAACATAATTTCAACACAGTTTAAAACAATAAAAATAATTCGTGACTCAAAGGGTTAAAAAATCTTGCCAGCCGCGGTGGCCGAGCCGTCTGTGGCGCGTCAGTCACAGTATGCACGGCCACTACGGTCGGGGGTTCGAATACCCCCTCGTGCATGGATATTTGTACCGTCCTTAGTATTAGCTAGTTCATAAGTAGTTTGTAAGTTTAGGGACCGATGACCCCGTAGTTAAGTCCCATAAGCTCTACAAACATTTGAACATTAAAAAAAAAAAAAAAATATTCAGGTTAGCATTGGAGCCTAGGGTTTAGAGTAAAAATCGCTGGGGTCCAATACAGTAAGCAGAATCGAAAGGTTGCCGTTCTTATTCGCGGATAAAGAGTCTTGCACAAGACAGGATAGCCCGGAGATCTGCATGAAATTAATCTTTCGACTGAAAACCACAACAAAAATCTGATGTTAAAATGTTCAAATGTTTGTAAATCTATCGGACCAAACTACGTGGTCATCAGTGCGTACCTTACAAACTACTTAAACTAAGGTAAACTAACCTAAGGACAACACACACACCCATGCCCTAGGGAGGACTCGAACCTCCAACGGCGAGCAACCGCGCGCTCCGCAGCAAGACGCCTCAGACCGCTCGGCTACTCCACCGCGGCCATAAATCTGATTGCTGCCCTGTTTTAATTTTCAAATAATTTACCCCGTTTTGTGTACAAGACAATCAACTATCTGTGCCAGTGTGAAACGTCTTGCCTGCTTTAGCTCATCAAAATGTTAATTGGTTAATTTTTGTTATTTATATTACAATATCGTATAGTGCCGGAAGTGGTGACAAGCAAAGCTGATTTGCAGTGAGCTCATCCAAAATCAGTGTAGCGGGTGTGGGTGTCGCGTTGCAATTAGGCAGGTGAGCAGCGGTGGCTGCGGACAAAGGGGGCTAATAAAGCGGCTGGCAGGTGCGCGCTGCCCGGGACGCCACAGGTGACGCTCCTTGGCGCGATCAATAGCGCCGCCGCCGCCGCCGCTGCACTCCGCGCACAAACAAACGGCCCGCCGCGCCAATCGACTAAGAGCGCCGCCACTATCGATGCCAGATGTTCCTCTCCGCCGCCATCGATATACGCCGCCTCCTGGTTTGGGGCACTCTGCTCGAGTAGCGTGCCCTGTGTCCCGCGTCTGTCCGGCCTCTCTTCGATCAGCCCGACGCCGAAAGGAAGACAACAGGCGTGAAACCGTAATACGAGGCGCGTCAAGAAAGTAAGTTCCGTTTGGTAATAAAATGAAATTGTACACAGATGCAGAAGAAATTTTTATTGCACAAAATTCTACAACTCTTAAACTACTTTTCCACATCACTGCCGAAATTTTGCAGGCATTTGTCATAGCGTGGCACCAGGTTTTGTATACCTTCTTCACAGTGGCGGGGGGGGGGGGGGATGAGGGGGATAGAACCTCCCCCAGAACCCTACAAAAGAGAGAGAGAGAGAGAGGGGGGGGGGGAGAGAAGAGAGAAAGAAATTGTATAACAGCAATCTGGTAAAGGTAAAGATTGGGAACTCGGGGTGTTTTACCATATGCTTTAATTGGATGGGAGTGAATTAATCTTCATCGGGAGTGGTAGATGGTAGTCTGTCTGGAAACTGACAAAAAGTTTGCTAATAAAGCAGATCTACCCCCCCCCTCCCCAAAGCCAAATCCTAGTTACGCCACTTCTTCTTCATATAAATCTGCCGCCTGTGTCTTCAACCAGTTGGAAACAGTTTCTTTCAGCTCGTTTGGGGGAAGTCCATAGCGAGAGCACTAATTATAAACCTACGGTTGTCATCAAACGCGTGAACCAGTTCGTCTGTAACCAAAGGTGGACGCCCACTTCCAGTGGCGGCTCGTACAAAATTTGACCAGTGTGCTACAATATTACCAAAATAACCAGGAAACAAAATATACTAAAATAAAAAGTCAACATTTGTATGATTGCCTTTAATTAAATATCAATTAATACTGTATTGACAGTAAGACCTTCGGGGGAATCCGTAACAGCGCTGCCAGCTGCATGTATTCACTGCAGATAGTAAATATAAAGTTTAAAAAATATTAATTTTATTTACAGAAATTAAAAATTTAGACTCAGAGGTATTTGAATACGAGCCTCACACAGGAATTGAGAGACAACGCGCAAGACGCCTGAGTCAGCGCGCTATTTGACTCTGTAAGCCGCAATATTCGTCATATACTATTCTTCCGTAGCCGTCACACGCAGCGCGAAGAGAAATATTGATGTGGTGTTGCAGTTGGTTCAAATGTCAAATGTTTGTACAGCTTATGGGACTTAACTACAGTGTCATCAGTCCCTAAACTTAAAAAACTACTTAAGAACTAGGACGGCACAAATATCCATGTCCGAGGGGGGGATTCGAACCCCCGACCGTAGTGGCCGTGCAGACCGTGACTGAAGCGCCTCAGTCCCCTCGGCCACTGCGGCCGGCGCTGCAGTCGGTCTCAGCATACATGAGCCGCCAGGCCTGACGTCACGTCTGTGCATGCGCACTAGCGAACAGACGACTGCGCCGCCTCTGCGCACGTACTAGCGTGGCTGAATCCCATTTCAGCACACGGAGCTGGTTTCCAGCTATTGCGGCGAGAGCGCTCCAAAATGCGTTTTCATCCTTATTACTAGCATTCTAATACGCATTGGAAGGGAATTGGCATAATTTTATTGTGATATCTGGCTCGTATTCCAAGAGAAAGGATGTAATTTTACAGCGATTTCTCGCTTGCATTCGAAGAGAAATGGCATAATTTTAGTAATATAGTTACAGTGTGCTGCAGCACATTAGCACATTATCACCAGCCGCCACTGCCCACTTCGTCCTTCATCGTGCACATCACTACGCCCGCCATTGAATTGTCGGACCCATCTTCTCACCATCGAATCACTCATCGCATTTGGTCCGTAAACATCGCCAATTTGCCGATAAATTTCACTTGGTTTCACTTTTCTCGCATTCAGAAGCCGAATCACCGACCTGATTTTACAGGCGGCGGGATTTTTAATCAACGCCGACATTTCAAACAAGCACAACAAAGTGTACGTAACTGACAGCGATCTCCAAATAGCGCACGTTCTTCTCCTTGATACACGTCGTCTACAGCGCATGTGCAGAACTGCAATCGCAGCACTGCAGCGGAGATAAATTGAAACGGAACTTACTTTCTGAACGCGCCATGTATTACTGAGGGGGGATTGCTGCTCATTGTTTTTCTTTTTATTTCCATTTTTTTATTCGACAATTCGGCTCTTCTTTCTTTTTAACCAACATCTCATAATTCTCGTTACATAGTATACCTTCCCGAAGCCACATCCGCTTTCCTCCATCCTCCTCATGGACCAGCTCCATACATGTGACTTCAAGTAGACAGTAATAACGCCTGCAGTTATTATTCTCCAATGGACCCAGAGACACTTCAGTACCATCAACCGCGATAATCTGGAAATTTTCTCCATTTCCTTCATCTAGATCAAATTCAAATGGTCAAATGTTTGTTAAGCTTAAGGGACTAAACTGGGGGGGTCATGAGTCCCTAAACTTACAAACTACTTATGAACTACCTTATACTAAATACGACACAAACATCCATGCCCGAGAGGGATTCGAATCCCCGACGGGGGACGGCCTCGCGCATCGGAACATAGCGCCTCAATGCGCTTGGCCACTCCGCCGCGGCTCTTCATCTAGTGATCGTGCGCTACTTTCAGTTCTTCCTCCATTGTTCTCTCTTCTTCTTTCTCCGGTATTCTTTCATCTTTTCTTTGTGTATCAATTTTTTCGACCGTGTATTCTTATCCATTTTTCCTTGGAATTTTTTCATTTTTAACACTTTCTTCTTAAAAATGTTCTTAAGAATAAACATTAACTAGAGTAAATCGAGGGTAATGGAATGTAGTATCAGAACATTAGGCGATGCCGAAGGAATTAGATTAGGTAATGAGAAAATTAAAGTGGTAGGTGAGTTTTGTTATTTGGGTAGCAAGATAACTTGTGAAAGCCGAATTAAAGAATATATAAAATGCAGAATGGCTATTGGAAGAAAAGCATTTCTGAAGAAGCGAAACTTGTTGACAGCCAATGTTAGTCTAAATGTCAGGAGGTCCTTTCTGAAAGCATTTGTCTGGAGTGTAGCATTGTATGGAAGTGAAACATGGACGATAAGGAGTTCAGACAAATATATGATAGAAGCTTTCGAAATGTGGTGCTTCAGACGAATGATGAAGATTAGATGGGTAGATCACGTACCTAATGAGGAGGTGCTAAAATTAATTAGGGAGAAAAAAGGTTTCTGGCATATTCTGACTAAGAAAAGGAATAGGTTAGTGGGACACATTCTGAGACATCAAGGAATCATCAACTTAGCATTAGAAGGAAGTGTGTGGAGTAAAAATCGTAGATGGAAACCGAGGGACGAATACAATAAGCAGTTACAAAAGGATGTAGGTTGCCGTACGTATTTTCACATGAAGAGTCTTACACAGGACAGGATAGCGTGGAAAGCTGCATCAAACCAGACTGCGGACTGAAGACTACAGCAACAACCTTTCTCCAAGGCGCCATGCCACGTTTAGCCGTTCTCGCCTGATGTTCGTCGGGAATGGGCGTGCGCGTGTGTTTGTGTGTGTGTGTGTGTGTGTGGGTGTGTGTGTTTTGCACTTAGTGTATGTTAGTTTAAGTATCATGTAATTTTAGGGACTTATAACCATACCAGTTTGGTGCAATTGGTTTACAAATATTTAATCATTTGAACAATATGTTTCATTTCTGTTATTTCCTTCAAATGTGCCCTAACTTCTTGAATCGAAGATATTTTATACTTTATGTTCCACAGAAGTGTGTGGGGTAAATCGCAGAGGCAGACCAAGAGATGAATACAGTAAGCAGACTGAAATGGATGTAGGTTGCATGTCTTATAAGGAGATGAAGATGCTTGCTCAGGATAGAGTAGGGTGGAGAGCTGCATCAAACCAGTCTCCGGACTGAAGATCACATTAACAACATATTCCATAGATATTCAAAAATCTGGTTGGTTAACCTGTTAGAGTTCATTCTATATAAATGTCAAAAATTTGCAGTTGCTTTTGCCGTAGCGTTTCACTCAAATTTTCTACATTGCGATGAACCGCTTCATTAGTCCAGACGTCTGTATTTGTTAGTGGACCAAGAATTTTTCAAATAGTTCTTCTTTATAGGAGATCAAGTTTGTGTAATTTACAATCCAATATTAAACATTCATTTAAAAATACATTTTAGTTTTGCTACTATGCTGTAATGCTGTTTTTTTTTTTTTTTTCAAATTTTTAGTCAGAGACTTTTGATGCCTGTATTCCTGGTTATTCCATACACTTTTTTTCCCACTTTACGTACATTTTGTTCTGTAACGAATTTTGAACTAATTTCTCCCGAATATTAATATTTATTTACCCCTTTATCTACCTAATGCCTGATTCTAGGATTTCCGGAGTATTTTTTTAACGTTTGTCAATAATTTCGTTTCTTTCTACAGAAATTTTTAAACCTTCATTTTAAATCTGTTCATAATTTGGCCTATTTCCAATTACATGGATTTTGATGAGTGTGTAACAATGAACAGATTTTATATTGGTGCCTGAAATCCAGAGTGTTTCACAGCCCTACAAAATAAATAAATTAATTAAATAAAAAAATTAAAATGGTTATTGAATTACAGTAATAATACGAGACCACCTTTTTATCATCATGCAGTATTGTAAATTGTTTAAAGTGAATTAAGCTCCATCCAACTTTCTCGAAATATAATCTATATCTGGGAAATTGGCAAAGTATCGATGACATCTGTTTTAAATATGATTAGATATTAGTTTATAATCGTCTGAATATATTCTCTCATGTCGCTGCTCTAATCTTTGGCTCAAGACGTGAATCCAGACAGATCTCTGGTTGCCTGGTCCTGCTCAAGGTTCTTTATCTCATCATAACTTCTATTATGTATAAACCTTGGAACCTGCTTACAACAATCAAACCTTGGTTTCTCCCTGCAATTTTTTAACTGTAGCTATTTTACGCCTGAATGTATTGTCGAAGGACCGGTTAGTTGTTTATATTCAAGTTCCGACGCTGTAATTTTTGAATTCTCAAATCCGAATAAGTACCTATTACAGCATACAGCACAAAAAAAAAAAAAAAAAAAAAAAAAAAAAAAAAAAACACTTCAACACACACTGTATTCTGCACAGAGACCATCATCTGGTGTGATTTTTTTTCCTAAACCAAATCACATGGCAAATGAGCCCAGCATATGTTGAGTTAGTGGTGTGATATTTGTGTTCGTTGCAGAAGAAATCAGCGTGATGTTATCGATATACTGTTAGCTCATTCGATATTTCATACACATTTGATATGTGTATTGATTAGACCAAACATTTTCTTGTGAGATGATGGGCTCTGACTGAAACCAGTTACGAATAATAAAAAGTGAGCTGAAACACTAATGTGCCATGAGATTTACAAAATATATAAAAGCCGCGGTGGAGTGGCCGAGCGCTATAAGGGACATCGATGTGTGTATTGTTAGTTTAAGTAGTTTGTAAGCCTGTTGTTGTTGTTGTGGTCTTCAGTCCGGAGACTGGTTTGATGCAGCTCTCCACAATACCCTATCCTGAGCAAGCCTCTTTAACTCCACATAAGAACGGCAACCTACATCTGTCTGAATCTGCTTACTATATCCATCTCTTGGTCTTCCTCTGAGGTTTTTACCCCACACACTTCCCTCCAATGCTAAATTCACAATTCCTTGATGTCTAAGAATGTGCCCTACCAATCTATCCCTTCTTTTAGTCAAGGTATGACAGAAATTTCTTTTCTCCCCAATTCGGTTCAGTACCTCCTCATTAGTTACACGATCCACCCACCTAATCTTCAGCATTCTTCTGTAGCACCATATTTCAAAAGCCTCAATCCTCTTCCTGTCCGCACTGTTTATCGTCCATGTTTCACTCCCATACAAGGCAACACTCCATACAAATGCCTTCAGAAAGGACTTCCTTAGACTTAAATCAATATTCGATGTTAACAAATGTCTCTTTTTCAAGAACGCTTTTCTACCCATTGCCATTCTGCATTTTATATCCTCTGTACTGCGACCATCATTTGTTATTTTACTGCCCAAGTAACAAAACTCATCTACCTCCTTTATTGCTTCGTTACCTAATCTAATTCCTTCAGCATCGCCAGATTTTCTAATACTGCACTCCATTACCCTAGTTTTGCTCTTGTTAATGTTCATCTTATATGCACCTTTCAGCACACTGTCCATTCCGTTCAATTGCTCTTCCAGGTCCTTTGCTGTATCTGACAGAATTACTATGTCGTCGGCAAAACGCAATGTTTTTAATTCTTCCCCCTGAACTTTAATTCCTTCACCAAATTTCTCCTTGCTTTCCTTTATAGCTTGCTCAATGTACAAATTGAATAACATTCGAGAAAGGCTACAACCTTGTCTTACTCCCTTTCCAACCACTGCATCCCTTTCATGCCCTTCAACTCTGACAACCGCTGTCTGGTTTTTGTACAAGTTGTAAATAACCTTACGCTCCCTATATTTTACTCCTGCTTGCTTCAGAACTTGAAAGAGTTTATTCCAATCAACATTGTCAAAAGCCTTCTCCAAATCTACAAAAGCTAGAAATGTAGGTTTGCCTTTTCTTAATCTATCTTCTAGGATAAGCCGTAAAGTGAGTATTGCCTCCCATGTTCCTACATTTCTCCTGAACCCAAACTGATCTTCCCCGAGGTCAGCTTCTACCAGCTTTTCCATCCTTCTGTATATAATTCGTGTTAATATTTTGCAACCATGACTTATTAAACTGATGGTTCTGTAGTTTTCACACCTGTCTGCACCTGATTTCTTTGGAATGGGGATTATAACATTTTTCTTAAAGTCTGAGGGTACTTCACCTGTCTCATACATCTTACACACCAGGTGAAACAATTTTGTCATGGCTGGTTCTCCCAGAGGCTTCAGTAGCTCTGAGGGAATATCATTTACTCCAGGGGCCTTGTTTCGACTTAGGTCTTTCAGTGCTCTGTCAAATTCATCTCTCAGTATAGTATCTCCTATTTCATTCTCATCTATTTCTTCTCCCCCTTCTACAATATTGCCGCTAAGTTCATTTCCTTCATAGAGCCTCTCTATATACTCTTTCCACCTTTCAGCTTTCCCTTCTTTGCTGAGAACTGGTTTTCCATCAGTGTCCTTGATAATCATAGAGCTGTTTTTCTTATCTCCAAATGTTTCTTTTATTTTCCTGTACGCTGTATCTATTTTCCCCTATTTATCAATTCTTCTACATCCTTGCATTTGCCTTCTAGCCACTCCTGCTTAGCCATTTTTCACTTCCTGTCAATCTCATTTTTTAGTCGTCTATACTCCATTTTGCCTCTTTCATTTACTGCATTTTTATATTTTCTCCTTTCATCGATTAAATTTAGTATCTCCTGTGTTATCCAAGGATTTTTTGTAGGTCTTGCCTTCCTGCCTATTTTGTCCTCTGCTGCCTTCACTATTTCATCTCTCAGTGCTACCCATTCCTCCTCTACTGTTTTATTTCCCCCCGTTTCTGTCATTTGTTGCCTAAAGCTCCCTCTGAATTTTTTAAGAATTTCTGGTTCCTCCAATTTATCCAGGTCCCATCTCCTTATTTTCCTACCTTTTTGTAGTTTCTTCAGTTTCAGCCTACAGTTCATAACCAACAAGTTATGGTCAGAGTCTATATCAGCCCCTGGGTATGTTTTACAGTTTAAAACCTGGTTCCGAAATCTATGTCTTACCATTATAAAATCTATTTGATACGTTCCGGTGTCTCCTGGTCTCTTCCACGTATACAGCCTTCTTTTGTGATTCTTAAACCAGGTGTTTTTTATAACTAAATTATGTTCCGTGCAAAATTCTACCAGGCGGCTTCCTCTTTCATTCCTGTTGCCCAGTCCATATTCACCTACTATCTTCCCTTCCCTTCCTTGTCCTACTACCGAATTCCAGTCTCCCATAACAATTAAGTTTTCCTCTCCCTTAATGGTATGAATAATTTCCTTTAGCTCCTCATATATTTCTTCGATCTCCTCATCATCTGCAGAGCTAGTTGGCATATAAACCTGTACTACTGTTGTTGGTGTTGGCTTCGTATCTATCTTGACAATGATAATGCGGTCACTGTGCTGGTCATAGTAGTTTACCCGCATTCCTATTTTCTTATTCATTATCAGCCCTACTCCTGTGATACCTCCAACTGATTTTGTATTTATAATCCTGTACTCACCTGACCAGAAATCCTGTTCATCCTGCCACCGAACTTCACTAATCCCCACTATATCTAACTTCAACCTATCCATTTCCCTTTTAAAATTTTCTAATTTCCCTACCCGATTAAAGGATCTAACATTCCACGCTCCGATCCGTAGAATGCCAGTATTGTCTTTCCTGATGACAACATCCTCCTGAGTAGTCCCCGCCCGGAGATCCGAATGGGGGACTATTTTACCTCCGGAATATTTTACCCGAGAGGATGCCATCATCATATTTCCATACAGTAGAGCTGCATGTCCTCGGGAAAAAGTAACGGCTGTAGTTTCCACTTGCTTTCAGCCGTTCGCAGTAGCTGTGTGGCAAAGCCACATTAGCTGATGTTACAAGGCCAGCTCAGTCAATCATCCAGACTGTTGCCCCTGTGACTACTGAAAAGGCTGCTGCCCGTCTTCAGGAACCACACGTTTGTCTGGCCTCTCCACAGATACCCCTCCGCTGTGGTTGCACCTACGGTACGGCTATCTGTATCGTTGAGGCACGCAAGCCACCACACCTCGGCAATGTCTGTGGTTCATGGGAGTGGTTTGTAAGCCTTGGGACTGATAACCATTGCAGTTAAATCCCTTATATTTACTAACATTAAATATTGAAATACTGCTGACAGTTACCTGAAAAAAAGAAAAAAAAAAAAACCTACGATCTGTTTATTCAACATCCTGTCTAACGATCTAATCTTTAACTTTCTTTCTTCTATAGGATTTTATTTATTTATTTATTTATTTTTACCTTAGTCGAGAGGGTGAAGAAGAAATCCACATTTGGCTGTTGGTATGCGTTTTTACATAGAGAGTCATTACAGAAGTGTATCTTGAAAAATAAGATAGCGCGAATTTTGAAAACATATGAGTGAAAACAAAGAGGTGGCAACACTGCCATAGCATCTCTGTTCCAACGATGACTTTTTCTTCCTGTCCAAAATGGTTTTCACCCACATTTCACTTGCGTGCAAAAGTAAGATGCAGTGAAGTGCTATGAAAAACACTTCGAAACACTTAAATTTAGCCGGCCGCGGTGGCCAAAGGGACTGAGGCGCGTCAGTCACGGTCTGCACGGCCATTACGGTCAGGGGTTCGAATCCTCCCTCGGGCATGGATATTTGTGCCGTACTTAGTATTAGGTAGATCATAAATAGTTTGTAAGTTTAGGGACTGATGACCCCGAAGTTAAGTCCCATAAACTCTGCAAACATTTGAACATTTTGAACTTAAATTTATATTACTCACTAAGAATTATCTATTTTTCAGAGTGGCCTTCTGCTAGTTTGTATCTTCTGTACTCAGAACAGCATCAGTTATTTTCCAGTCGGTATACCAGTTTCATACACTCCTTTTAGTGCGTTATGTCCTATTTCTCTCCGCATCACTGCTTCAATTCAGGTATATTTACATGTTTTATTTTAGTTGATATTTATTTGATCACATCGTCATGAAGGTCTTGATAATAATTCGTCACACGGATCTTCCAAGTTCTTTGCGTCCGCAACAGAATTGCAATAACTTTGTAATTCACATAGAATTTTTTCGACCTTCTTTCCCTTCCCAAAGTTTTCCTTGATTGCCTTTACTTCTTGTTCAATGTACGTGACTATCCTAACTATGTCAATCATACTGAAGATATGTTTTCTACTCCTGGTGCCTTGTTTCGATGCAGGTGTTGAAGACTCTCGCGGTGCCTCGTTGCAGCGCATCCCGCATATCGTTTTCGTCCGTTTCCTTTTCGCATCCCATAATATTATCTTGTAGTTTTTTCACTGTATTTCATCGACCATTTACCCACGCCGTATTCCCTTAGTGATGGCTTGCCATCTGAATTTTTATATTCATGCAATTGCTTTTCATTTCTCCTGGGCTTTCTTTTGTTTGAATTTATATTTTCCACAGTCATGGAGGTTTCCACAACATTCATTTCCCATTCCGCCATATCTACTATGCTATTTTCACGTAGAGTGAATCTCATTGCGGCAGAGCGCATTGAGGCGCTATGCTACGATGCGCGAGGCCATTTCCCATCGGGGGTTCGAATCCCCCCTCAGGCATGGATGTTTGTACTGTTGTCGCGTAAAGTCAGCGCCACACCCCAGACGCACGAGAACGATCGCGAAGAAGGCAGCGGATGACCGGCAACCAATCACACGCCGGCGCCGCGCGTCCTGGAGGGAGTAACCTAGAAGCGCGCCCTCTACAAGCGACTATATCTAGGCCGACATGCGTCTGGAACAGCCCATCTTGAATTCGGCTCCGAACTAGGCAGTCAATAGGACTCACAAGGGAACTCCATGAACCCGAGGCGGCAAAACTTTTTGAAAAGTTGGGTTTACGAAGTCCTTACCATGATAAAATTTATGGCGCATTGAAAATCTGCGGAATTTTATTTTAACACTGCGGAATTAAGCGTTAAAAATTGAACAAAATCCGTCTATCTCAAAAACTATCAAAGATAAAAATTTCGAACCACTTTTTTCCTATGAAACCGGTAAAAGTAGAGCCTTTGGCGAAAATTTCGAGCATTTTGCGATATCTCCAGCCGTTTGTGAAAAACTTGAAATTTGGGCATTTTTGAACCTCTTTTTGCTTGTAAAAATTATAATTAAGCAGTAATAAGCAGTGAAACGCATAACTACGTCTGAAGTGATCATTTTAAACGTATACCTTCCGGTTGGTATGGAAACTGCACCGACTGAAACCAGAATTTACTCTTTGAAACAATTTGCGCTTGGCCCCCCGGAGTAGGCAATTGGCGATGCACGTCCGCGGTCATAATCTATCTGGACTGTGAGAGACACGCAGCCCAATGGTCCGCTGTGGCCGACGGTTCATCACTCCTCCTTTGGGACCAGCGTGTCGAGTTGATGCGTTGTTCGAATGAACTCCCCCCCCCCCGCTCTACATTCCCCCCCTCCCCTCCCCTCCCCCCACCACCCACTTAAACATGACTTTGAACATGGAGTGCGAAAAAATGTTATAAAACTGCAATCGCTAGTTTTTAACCTTTTATGTTCTCCAAGGTTCAAAGAAATGTTTACGTACGGCTGGTACGAAGCTGGATACATCCTGATGCACCCTGCACCTTTCGTTACTCCGGTAGAGTACTGCTTCAAAACGAATATGGGCACCTGTGAAAAGACTGCCAAGAAAGAAGCTTCATTCGATGCAGTTGGTGTACCCAACTGCTGTGCTTTGAGCACTTCGTGGAGCAATACCACCTGCGTAACAACTTTAATGAGTAGAGGTGATTCTGCCTGTCATTCTGCCTTTGTGATTGTGTGTATCTTGTCACTTCTTTCTCCAATGTAAAACGCAGACTACATGAAATGCATACACATTGTTTAAAATCTAGTACAGTATGTTTCAGAGACTCGGGTTGAGTATTGGTGATACTACGTGATGCGAAACTAACCTTCTATGGACGTTGCAGAAACCATATTTTTGTTAAAAATTTATCCGTAATTAATGCAAACGATATAAAATGTTATTTTTATAAGTCACTTTATGCTACAAATACAGTGCTATCAACATTAACAATTTTATTCATGTTTTTAAATAAAATTTTCTATACGTGCCGATAAAACCCAGGTTACTTTTCAGTGGCCGTTCAAACACAAGTCAAAGTCATTTATTGGCACTTTCGAGCTATTTCCTGTTTTATAGTCAGTATATTTTTTCTGTTTAAAGCAGTTATTAACTAAAAAGTGACAACAAAATGACTGCCTGGTTTTTGAATGACCTCTGAAAACTGAATGTCTTTTTTTTTTTTTTTTTTTTTCTTTTTTTGGGCAGGTATAGTTGTAATTACTATATTCATTTTTTTAAAACTAAATTTATCCTTTTAATTGGCCCAATTCACGTTAAAATAATCCTTCAATGTTGTATATCCTGTATATGGTATGCAACGTGTATAATTGAGAAGTAGCTAGGTATTACGCTACTATGATAAGATATGGCTATCACATTTCCGAGATAACATTTTTAAATGTCTCTCCAAATGAGCTATAAGAATTGCATATTAGAGGGGTCCGGGAAACACGGACCAGTGAACGTGTGCTCAAGCTGGCTCACAGAGTAGGGTACGACTACGAGCGAGGCTCGACTCCATTCCCCTCCCCTCCCTTACCCTAACAGTTCCATTCGTCGCCCGGCGAACGTGCATCGCCTTTTGCCTACTCCGGGGGCCAAGCGCAATTTGTTTCAAAGCGTAAATTCTGGGTTCAGTGGGTGCAGTTACCATACCAACCCGAAGGTATATATTTAAAAAGATCACTTCAGACGTCGTTATGCGTTTCACTGCTTATTACTGCCTAATTATAATTTTTACAAGCAAAAAGAGGTTCAAAAATGTACAAATTTCAAGTTTTTTCACAAACGGCTGGAGATATCGCAAAATGCCCGAAATTTTTGCCAAAGGCTCTACTTTTACCGGTTTCATAGGAAAAATGTGGTTTGAAATTTTTATATTTGATAGTTTTTGAGATAGTTCGATTTTGTTCAATTTTTAACGCTTAATTCCGCAGGGTTAAAATAAAATTCCGCAGATTTTCAATGCGCCATAAATTTTATCATGGTAAGGACATCCTAAACCCAAATTTTCAAAACGTTTTGCCGCCTCGGGTTCGTGGAGTTCCCTTGTCAGCGCAGCTAGCATCGTACAAGAAGACGCCGCCGCGAGAATAGAGATACTTTATAGAATTTGAGTATTTGGTGTAACTTTCAGTAAATAAAACTTTTATTACCAATCTGTATAGCTGTTTTAGATGTCAGTGCATCCAAGGCGCCCTGATAAAACCTCTCTTTAAACACATGGCGGCCGAGCGATCTGCGGCGTGCCAGTCACGGTCCGCACGGCCACTACGGTCGGGGGGTTCGAATTCCCCCTCGTGCATGGATTTGTGCCGTCCTTAGTATTAGCTAGTTCATAAGTAGTTTGTAGGTTTAGGGACTGATAACCCCATAGTTAAGTCCCATAAGCTCTACAAACTTTTGAACATTTGAAACACATGGCGACGAGAACGACTAAACATATGGCGACGAGGATGGGATATGTATTTAGTCGTCCTCGTCGCCATGTGTTTCAAAAAAGGTTATATACAAACAGTCTGCATACAGCAGAAGAAACGGAATTTGCCCTCCCGGCCAAAACAACGACAAGAAAATACTTATTCAATAAATGCAGTATTTTCAAAACCCGTGGGTGCCCCTCGTAACATCAAGGACACGGAAGTAGCACATGTTGTTCGCCAGGCCAGAAAAATGTATGACAATTTGCGTGTGAATGACGTTTCTGTAAAATTTCAACTAGACACGGGTGCATCAGTCACATTGCTCAATCGCCAAACTTATGAAAAATTAGGATCGCCGCCCCTTCCGCGCGATAAAACAAGGTTAATAGCGTCCAATGGCAACGAAATTCCAGTACTACCTGCAGAATACCGTTCGCAAATGCGCACAGTGACATCCAAGTGCTTCAGTCTTATGAAGGAGAGAATTTTTTTTTTTTTTTTTTTTTTAGATTATTTTGATCTTTACGGTTTTACTGTGCAAGACAATGTCTTAGTTGTGAACACTTTTGATGCTAAAGACAGTGTAGACAGGTTGCTAAAAGACAGGCCGGGAATGACAAAAGACATGGCAATAAGGACTAAATACATGGCGACGAGGACGTCTCAACATGTACCGTCTTTAGTATCAGCTAGTTCATAAGTAGTTTGTAAGTTTAGGGACTGACGACCTCGTAGTTAAGTCCTATAAGCTCTACAATCATTTGAATGTTTTTGAATCTCATTTTTTAGCCTCTGTGTTCCAATATTCATGCTTGAAGTACCGCATTTTAATTGAATTTTCCATCGGTGCTTGACAGAACATGATAATAAAAAAAGGACAACCTGATGATGGCCTGAGAAGCCGAAAGCCGGTTTGCGACGAGTAAATAAGTTTTGCAGAACATCAGGAAGTTGTTCTTTTTTATATTACTGCATTTTTGTTTCGTCTCCTTTCGTCAATTAAATTTACATCACTTGAGTTATCGAAGGATTTTAGCTGATCTTCTATAACCATTTGTTCTTCCACTAACTATATTAATTCTTCCATTAAATCTAATGTTTATTCTTGTAATGTGTTTCGTCCCACGAGTTTATGACAATAATTTTTCCTATGAGGTTCTGAACTAAATTATGTCTCACGTGATATCAAAGTGTCAACGTAACACTTTATTGACACTAGAAACTATGACAGGGAATTTTTTCCATAGCTGGATTATTTCATATTCTCCCTGTCTTGATTATTTTAGGAAGAGGAGACGGTTTTTTTATTATATTTAAAATTTATTAGCGTACTTAATTCTGAAACAAAACTCAGTGCTATCAGCAGCATAGGTTTCGAGAAAAACTAATATTCTAATACCACTGAGCTGACGTTTACGTCCCGCTATGTAAACAGATCGCTTTTAATTACTAGGTATCGTTGATACCCTTTATCGTGCTGAAATTAGGCTGCAGGTGCTTCGATAATCTATAGAGATCTAACAAACATCGAATGATGAAAGCCAGATATTCTTCTAAGCACCGCAAGAACAACTACTTCTATTATTCCCAATGAATCATCAGAAGTAGGTGAATAACCAGTTACAAAGGTCATAGGAAGATGGCGAATGAGCACATTAATGTGCTTCGTATAACAAAGAAGTAAGCAGCAACTTAGTTGTTACAGCTTCCTTTGTTTGTATGAGCAGAAATTAGCGTAGGGTAGTTGCTGTATTCTGATGAAATCAGATCATGCAGGAGGAATTGTAGTAGCAAATGGAAAGGTGAAAGTAGTATGCGTAGTCTGCTCAGTGAGTAGCAAAATAACTGATACTTGCTATTCGAAATGATGCTGAACGAGGTTCTTAGCGCAACTTACACAGATTGGCAAGATACATCGTCTGACATCGTGAACTATTCAACTTGTCAATGTAAGAAAGTGAAAGCGACAAAAATTATTGTGAGATACCAAGGTTTGTATACAGGAAGACCTTTAAGTACAAGGATATTGTAGCAATTTAGCAAAGACGAAGGCACTACTGCAGGGCCTCTAAAATGGAACAGCTTCAAACATATATATAAAGACTACAAATAAAACCACAACAGCAACAATAATGAAAATGACGCTGACTGCAAAGGGAACAACTAAGAAATGTAATATTTATCTCTTTGAGACGACAATATATATACATCACGAAAGTCAGATACAGTGTAATATACATAAAAGGGCTTACGATAAATTAACGACATTAAACTGTTTTACTCATAATAAAACAAGATAGGCTACTAACAAAGTTATAATGTTTGGTGTGCGCGTGTGTTCTGTCATGTTTGGGGACAGGGCTGCATTTTACTGGTCAGAAGATGTCTCAGGTGTTCGGAAGCGAAGTGCAAAGACGATCCCAGGCGACGGGCCATGACGCAAGTTGGGAGAGTTTCCTGCGACAGAATTCCTTGGTCAGCAGAAGTTCCACGTCGCTGTCCACTTAGCTGCCGCCCGTGGAAGGAGCTGATGCCTTCCTTCTCGGCCGATGGCACACCACCCTCCTTTCTGCCTCACCTTTTTTGCATTTATCACTCACCATTTGTGGAAAGTCACCGAAGTAAAAGATTTCGATCATTTACAGGGTAATTAAATGCTAAACGAGGCATTATCTAGAAATATAGATTGCAAAAAAAAAAAAAAAAAAAAAAAAAAAAAAAAAAAAAAAAAAAAAAAAAAAAAAATTAAATAAAAAAAATTAAAAAGATTAAAAAATAAAATAAAATAAAAAAATAAAAAAATAAAGATAAAAGAAAAAGAAAGAAAGAAAGAATGGGAGAAACAATTTTCGTTCCGGCACTGTCACATGACGATTTCTCTGATCTATAAGAAGACTAGCTTAAGCCCGCGGCTCCGCTCGCGTGTTAGTTGATAATGATAGATAATACGCGTAACGTCAAATCGATTTTTTAAAGAGATGTATTAAAAGAAATTTCTATTTTACTGCTTTATTTATTCTTATGTTTCCTTATTCGTACGCTTATCCTTACATTGTAGCACGCATAGACCAAAGACATGATCTGTGGCATCACGTTTCGCAGTATGCAACCTCCTTGCTATAGAGTCGCAAACATCATCGCTGGCCTTCAGCTCGAGTTTTTTAAGAATATTTTGACGACTTTCAACCACCATATCTTCCACCCTCTTACAGCTATCGGCATAGAACTGCTATGGTGTACAACGAGAGACTTCGGGCAACAATTACACACAGACCATTCGTTTGCGTTCTGTATTTTTCGCTGCAGAGCGAAATATTAACACACACACACACACACACACGTAGAATTTTATATACACCGATAACTTTCTATCCCAATATACTCCACACTTTTATCGGTATCAACCCTCAAGCAACAATGTAACGAATAAAACCATTTTCAAAGAGTAAATATAATTTTCAAAAAGTAATTATTGTCCCGCATTTCGCGTTATATTCTTCAAATTACTAAATATTTATCAGATCGCTTTAAAACCGTGCCTAAAACCTTCCTCAGGTATAAATTAGTAACTGTACAAATATTTAAGGCTCTGCGTCTTGTCGTTCGGACGTGATAAGCGCACACAGAACAGACATTCACATTAATAGATATATAGATAAATAGCTATCCGATCGCCATAAAACCGTGCCTAAAGCCTTCCCTGGGTAGACATTAGTAACTGTACAAATTTGTAGCTCTTTATGTCTTGTGGTTCAGACGTGATAAACGTACACCGAACAGACGTTCACGTTTATAGATATAGATTATAGTTTTCAAAGTAAAAATGAATGACTATGTCAGGTAATCTTAGAAGATTATGGGTTCACCATAACTCATAATTGACGTAATATATACATAAATTTGCACTCCATCGTATCGAACATGGTTTCACTTCGACGCTTCAACATTAGGTAGTTCAGCATCAGATATTCGCAGTGTATTTATTTATGGCACCTGAAATCACGAGCCGTCCGTGTAAACTTGTTACCTCCACGGTGCTACTGAAACCTCATGCAAACATATCTCACTTGTAACATAACAGCCAAAAATATAGAAAAATATTTTTTTTTAAATTATTTAAATTTTTTTTTTTTTTTTTTTTTTTTTAATCGTTTACTAATTGCTCCACACAGAGTCGGTTATGTAGGTTCTTTGAAAGCACGTATATGAACGTGAGCACATAAGAAATTTTATTGTATTGTTAAAAATTTGTTTATGGTGGAATATATGTGCACACATTGTTTTTCTCCAAATTAACTTGACTGTAAGATTCTCGAGGGAAATAGAAGTTACTGAAACTCAAACGTAAAATACAGTAAGTGAAGATTCAGTCGGAGGATTCTTTCCTTTGTGTGCATGGATGACGGTAGTTAGAGGTACACTTACAACTAGTCTCGCATACTGAGTGGCAGTCCGTAATTGCCAATTCGAGTAAGGAATTAATTGCAGAGTTGAAAGTGCCCCGGTAAAATCAATGGTCGGTATGCAGCAGCACATAGTTGGCGAAAGTCGTTTCCGAAAGTTATGGTTCGCGGAATGCAAGAGTTTCCGCAAAATTCTGAGATGGAATTGTGAGCCGCACTTTCGAGAAGAATGGCGCCTCCCCGATACACGGCCCCCATTATTTTATTCCACCTATTGGGAGACGTAAAGAGCCGACATACGATTTTTAACCACACCATTCTACACCGACACCGCAACAGTAGCAGAAATTAAGGCAAGGAACTTTTTGCACACCTTACTATAATCCCTGTAAGTGAATACAATGGGATTCAGTTTCAGAGTAGAATTATATTTAAAAGACAGGATTTATATCATTCTCATCACAGCGTAACCTACTTCCTGATTCCAGTTTAAAAATTAATTGCAAAAGAGTGAGAGTCAAATCAAACAAAATATCGTAAATTTTCAGTTAAATAGTACGAGAAAAGTTGTTCATAGAATTAATTTACAAGTTACAGAATATACGAATATTCTCTTTCTCGAGAGTAGTTTATCCAATCAAAACATAAAACGACGAATTTCTTCCAAAAGTAAAAAGTTGAGAGATCTCATGGAAAAGAAATTCGGTTAATTTAGTTACTTTTTATGGAACCACCTATTCAATAAATTGTCATTATTTCTTATCTACTTAGTTATCAACATTTATAGCGACTATATCAATATTATACCTATTTATTTCTATAATAATTGTAATGACTTGGCAATCACATGGGGAACATAAACTAGTATTCAAAATATTGTGTGAGTATGAGAGTGTACTTCATTCTTATGCGATTGTGGTTGGTTATATAATGGAATATAAATTATTGGTATGACATTGGTCGATGTGCAATGGTCAGGTCATCATATTTATTCTTGCATCGTTTTGCTATGGTGCGATTGCTAAGTCATTATATTTTTTACAGAAAAGACTACGTTAATATTGACATAGTCACTATAAGTGTTGGTGGATAACTAATTAGTTCACAAATTATGACAAGGTGTTGAATAGATGGTTCCTTGATGACTAACTAAAATAACCTACTTGGTGTTCCATCAGATCTCACACTTTTTTACATTGGAGGGAATTCGTTGCGAGACTTACTTTTTATGCTTCTGATTGGATTTCATTTCTTTCAGTAGGTAGTCAAGTTTTCTCAATAATAGCTCAAAATTCAGCATTTAGTATAATAATAAAGTTTTGGTATCCCTATTGTAAGGTTAGTAATAAAGGTAACGTGATTTAGGCAAAATTACTAATATCATTGCGACGTCTAGTCTATAGGTTCTAAATGTGGCGAAGAAAGACATATTTATTTTAAAATCATAAAATTACACTGCAAACGTATCTTCGAGGAATCTTTAGAAAACTGATGCTGCTTCTCAAACTGATATTTCGTCTTCGTTTTATGTAAGAGCGGAAAAATAAAATATTCAAAACGAAGCACAGACATTCACTTAAGAACTGAGACGCCATTACTTGTAAAAACAACTAGGCCACCTGTAACTATCGTAACCATGACATTAATATCGAAAATTTCGAAGAAAAAACGTTAACTATAATACTAAATATGTAATAACAAGGCATTTTATTGTTAAAATCTTCGTTGAATTATAGCTATGAATGAGGAAACCTATTGCTGCGAGCCACATTTAACATTGTTAATCATGACGAAAACTGCTTACTGCCCCGCGTCACGTGAGTCAGATATTTGTTTCAGTGCAATTACGCCGTGCGCAATCTACGTTATCTTTCGTCTATGGTCTGTGGCTTCGACCATTCGACCCCAAGCTTCGACCATAATGTATAAATATCTCTGGAGTGATCATTGCGTTCTACGCATGTTTTCAACCTTCAGCCGGGATTAAGCCTACTGATCACGATAGGCATTGTGGCTGAAACAAGCCCTAACTCCTTTTCCCATTGCAGCCAAGTTAGAGCTTTAAAAGAAGAAACATCGAAAATATTGAATTCACTGACTGTTCCATCGGTTCTTGACAGAATATTTTATTCGTTTTGAATGAAACAGACAAGATAACTGTACAATATTCTGCAAATTTATTGTTTTCATTAACCGATTTTTGGCTATTACGCTGTCATCAGGTAAAAATTACAGAGATATAGCGATGCAGCTGGGAGTTTACGTTCAAAGATCTCAAGGTACTGTGTAGATAAAATATGCACATTAATTTTCAAAGAAGACTAGTATAATAATAAACATTGGTAAAATATGACGAGATGAACATTGATAAGAAATGAAAAGATTCAAAGTACAACATTTGTCGTAATAAAATAAACTGAACAACAGAAATTGGCTGAACAAATTAATGAAGTTCAACAGGACAAACATTGGGTACATATAAGGGTGAGAATAAACTGAATGATACATATGTGAATATATAGGTAAAATTTAAATGGTTAAATTATATTTGCTGGCTGAAATATCCAATATTATTACCGAAATAATAATTTACAATTGGTATCTGACAAGCAGCTAAACTTCTGTGACCACAGAAAGTAAATAGGCTATGAATGTGTAGTAGGGACTTGAGGTAGCTGAATAGGAGTGGGTCGTTTATGTGACCTGGTTAGATTCTGCAGACAAAAGTGGTGAGAATCGAAATTGTGTTTGATCATTTTGTACAAGGCAGGGAAAGTTGACATATGTTTATTAATTTCCAATATTTCAAAGCAGTTCATTTTCTTTTCTTTCTGGATATGGTGTAGGGCTTCATGTGTTATCTCGTAGCTGTGGCCTTCTTTTAGTAGGTGGTCTGCAAATGTTGAGTTTTCTTTCCTAAGTTCCCAACCTCTGTGGTGTTCTGTCAATCTGGTACATATTGCCCTGCCTGACTGATCAATGTAAATTTTTCCACAGTTGCAAGGAATTTTGTATATTCCACTCTTTCCCAAGGCTGGAATGTTGTACTTAGCATTGGGAAGAAAGTGACTAATGGTATTGTGTACATAAAAGTATGTTCTGAAATTTCTGGATTTAAGCCGAGATAAATTTTCTAAATATGGAATGGTGCACCATTTACTAGGGTCTTGGGGTGCTGAGGTGTTAAAGAAAGAAATAAGTGACAAATTTTTTTCTGTTTCTTGAGCACTATGAAATATATTAAGGTAGGAGGGTAGCCATCGTTTGTTTGCTATTTATTTGATAGTATTTAATTCAATTTGGAAGTTTTCTTTACCCATGGGGACTGATAGTAAACGATAGATCATAGAGTGAAATGCCGCATGTTTGTGGCTAACTGGATGTTGTGAAATGGCAGGTATTACAATCTCTGTGCTGGAAACTTTTCTATAAATCTTGAAGGTGTGGGAATGATTGCTAATATCTATCGTTAGGTCTAAGTAGTTTATTGAATTACCCCCAAACTCCGTTGTGAACTTGATGTCTCATTCAATTTATGCTTACCCTTCTATGTACCAAATGTTTGACCTGTTAAACTTAAAATCATTGGTTCAGCCAATTTCTGTTGTTCAATTTATTTGTTCCGAGATTAGGCGAAAATTCCCGATGAATGTTGAGGTCATAAATCTGTTCTGCTCATTTGAAGACTCATACCAGAGATATTTCTAATCTATTTGTCTATGGGCAGATCTTACACTATCAAATATTTTTATATATAATATTTATCTAATATTCTTGGGTATCCATCTTCTCACTCACGTTTAGTCGAACGTGTCGTCAGCGTGACGTAACGCTAACGTAAAAAAGCAATGTCGACTATCGGCTACAGCGATCAGCGCGCGCAAACACCGTTAGACAAACAAACTAAGAAACTATTTACGACGAGTGATACTGTGGGTATCATCGCTACTCGTTTCACTTGCAGTAATTTAAGCTGTACTCTTTGTTCGTTCATGCCAAACACACACATAAGAAAACAATAAAATAGCATACTTTTGACATGCAGAATATAGTCTGTGATTGCATGATCTGGGACATAGATTACAAATGTTATTGCTGCTGGTCTCACTCCGACCAGTTTATGCTGTACTCTTAGGTTCCTATCTACAAACATGTATTCCTGCCAAAGGACATCGTTTAAAATAATGACATAATCGTAAAAACTGAAATACCTCCAAAAATGTTCAAATGTTTGTAGAGCTTATGGGACTTAACCACGGGGTCATCAGTCCCTAAACTTACAAAATACTTATGAACTAGCTAATACTAAGTACGGCACAAATATCGATGCCCGACGGGGGATTCGAACCCCCGACCGTAGTGGCCGTGCAGGCCGTGACTGACGCGCCGCAGTCCCCTGGGCCACCGCGGCCGTCTGAAATACCTCCTTCATTACTTCTGTGGCAGGGGCCAGCAACCGTAATGAATAATTTGGCTAAAAACAGTGTTCGTTGCACAAATAAAATATTCTTCCTTTTTCAGGTGTGACGTGTTTTGCCAATTCTTATCATCACGTGTTCTGGGAAAATTACAGACATGTCTAAAAAATAGCTCTTGACTTAAAAATACTCAGAAATTTCCATATGTAAGACAAACGTGTTGCAGGGAATGTTTACGATAGGTTAAGTACAGGTTCAAAGTGTTCAAATGTTTGTAAAGTTATGGAACCTAACTGCAGTGGTCGTCGGCCTCTAAACTTACCAACCAATTTAACTTATCCTAAGAACAACACACTTACACCCATGCCCGAGGAAGGACTTGAACCTCCGACGGCAAACAGTCGCCCGCAAGGAAATTACAGGTCACATGGCCACCTTACAGTTTGAGGAAGATGTACGGGGTGTAAAACTCATTTTATAAAATACCACTAATAAATGTAGTTGAACGAATTAAATGCTTAATAAACAGTTAGCAAGGCATCATACTTGTTTAAAAATGCAAATAAAATACACCTTTAAAATAAATGTGGCACATGTTGCTTGAGAGTGGGAAAGGGCTGTGAAGCATCAGAAAAAGCGAACGTACTGTTAACCACACGATGTTTACTTACCTATCGAAGAGCCGCTCACTACCACAAACGAGGTTTCTTTAAGCACAATCTTACCGTGCTGGCAACTGAACAACCCAGCGCTCGCGAAGGTGCTAGAAAGGCTAATAGGGGACTCGCTTGCGTGCAACGGACAGCTGGAGTTTGCATAAATGAAGTAAACATTATTTGATATGGATTGCAGCCGTTGCTGAAAGATACCCATAATTGTGTCGAAAACGTTTTGATGTTTAGACAAAATTTGGACGTTGAGTAGGTTCGAAATTTGGAAAAATTGTGCATAGATATTTCAAAATCTTCCAGAAAATTTAATTTCTGGCCTTAGCAGCCACGTTAAGGATTTTGAAGTTTCCTAAACTTGGGGGTTGATGACTGGAAGATTTAAGATGGTGGGCGAAGTAGGAGAATTTCTTTGACAGCTTTCTGTTTGTCAGTAAATGTTCGCTAAACCTAACAGTGAAGGATCTCCCTGTTTGACCCATATATTTGGCTGAAAATTCAGTACACCGAATTCTGTAGATTCCTGATACGAGAAACAAGCTCCTGATGGGTTGCCCGTTATGAGGAAGTGAATGTTGTTTGTTCAGATGATTGTAAATCTACCGGACTCAACAGCATGGTTATTAGTCCGTAGCTTAAAAACTACTAAAACTAAGGTAAACTAACCTAAGAACAACTCAAAATCTCATGCCCGAAGGGGCACTCGAACCCCCGACAGCGAACGGCCGCGCGCACCGCAGCACGGCGCCCCAGTACGCACGGCTAATTCGCCGCGGCAAGTGAATGTTGTATGGGCGGCCTTTTGAAAAGACTAGTTGAACATTATGGTACCTAAATTGTTTTGCCAGGTTCTATGAACCGTTTTTCAGCGGCTGTAAACGATCGAGCTTTGATACTAATGAAGTAGACATTTGTTCGATGTAATCCGCCCAACTTTTAACTCTCGAAGGTGCAGTGTACAGTCGCAGTATATGAACACAGATGAATACATCCGTGCACTGATTTCGAACCAAGTGTCATTTATCACGACTCCTCAGTTCGTGGAAAGGTGATGGGTTGGTAAAAATGAAAAGTGAAAATAAATAAAATAAAATAAAATAAAATAAAAATAAAATAAAATACCCCACGAGGAATCGAAATTTGATCCCTACGATGGGAGTACAGGGCATTCCAACGAGACCATTACCAACTGTTGATTTCGCGTCCAAGAGTCAAAACTGAGATAGAAACTGAGATTGATATTTACGGATGTTTAAATTTTTTCTTTCATTACAGTCTAAACACTATGTAAGTACTAAATTTGACGTCGGTATATCTGGTAGAAGTACCTTAGAGCAGCGATTTTCAACTGCCAATATTTCTTAAAATATAAGGTTTAGAATAGTATAATTTGGAAATGTAGTTAGTTGTAGTAGGAACTCTTGGCCACCGAAAATACAGGCTTCTAGCTTTATCCACAACGAAGATACAGAGTAGTGGTCGAAAGTGCCGCGAACGGCTTCGAGAAGAGGATGGTACTGCTGTACGCACTCGACTTGGCTGGGAAACTGCCGTGTCCGTAAATAACGTTTCGAGGTCACTTTGAACTCCAAACTTGTTTCCAGTAGGTTACGCCACAGTAACGACGCTTACATCAGTCGTTCATCTGAGTAACAGTTCAATTTTGAAACAATTTAACTTTAATTAAATACAATGAAAGAATCCCTGAGACGGATTTTCGTCTCAAATATGTCAAAGACATTATTTATAGAGCTGAAGCATTGAATTAAAATTTGTGGTGCGGCCGGGAATCGAACCCGGACCTCTATGCTTACTAGGCAGACGTCTTAACCGTTAGACTACCACACCACTAACGATTAAGGCGCCTCGGAATAGTCTATGTACGATTTCCCTCCACAACACAAACTTTAATTCAGCTTCTTTGTTCCAAAGATAATTGCCACTACTGCCAAGGCTCTCCATGCAGCGGAATAGCACCTCAGCAATGGACATGGTGGAACAATCCTTGTTATGGTGATATAAATATCAATTAAATACAATGAAAGAATCCCTGAGACGGATTTTCGTCTCAAATATGTCAAAGACATTATTTATAGAGCTGAAGCATTGAATTAATTGAATTCCCGGCCGCACCACAAATTTTAATTCAATGCTTCAGCTCTATAAATAATGTCTTTGACATATTTGAGACGAAAATCCGTCTCAGGGATTCTTTCATTGTATTTAATTGATATTTATATCACCATAACAAGGATTGTTCCACCATGTCCATTGCTGAGGTGCTATTCCGCTGCATGGAGAGCCTTGGCAGTAGTGGCAATTATCTTTGGAACAAAGAAGCTGAATTAAAGTTTGTGTTGTGGAGGGAAATCGTACATAGACTATTCCGAGGCGCCTTAATCGTTAGTGGTGTGGTAGTCTAACGCATCGAACAAGAACGACCAAAAACGATCAGCGTCCGCAATGAACAGAACCACCCATTGAGCAAAAAAAAAAAAAAAAAAAAAAAAAAAAAAAAAAAAAAAACGGTTAAGACGTCTGCCTAGTAAGCATGGAGGTCCGGGTTCGATTCCCGGCCGCACCACAAATTTTAATTCAATGCTTCAGCTCTATAAATTTAACTTTAGTCCTCACGATATATTGAAATTAGTTAAGTTAAATGTTCCATAAAAGCTGGCAACGTTGGAACTTCATGGCAATCGGCATCCTTTTTATGGGGATTACAAAACGATAAGATTGTTCCACTCTGCTACAAGTCGTCTTCTACACAATGCAGGAGTGTGGATGAAACCAAGTCACAGAATAAGCGTCGAAAGTATTCAGTGTAATGCTTAGAAAGTTACAGTAGAAAGGTCTCCATAAGAGCACATTCATAACACATCTAAAAATTTTATGTTAATTTCACTCATCCTATTACATCTCAATTCTTCGGTGCGTACTTAAAACATGAACGGAAAGAGACTTAGCAGTTAAGTTTGTTGCAATCATCCGCAGTTGAACACATGAACTATATTCGTGTTTCATCTGTCTGTCTAACGTCCAAGTTTTTGTATTCATGTTTATCTGTACTTTCTACACCTGTGCCACACTTCGTTATAGTGTGATTATACTTTCATTATCCTCCTGTACCATTCCTACACTCGTCGAATGACAGCGTGAGTGAATGTATCGTTGCGTAGATTTTCTCAGTGTCTAGTTGAGAGTGGAACTTCTTGACTCCTACTGTGACAGTTTAGCCAAACCTTTGTGAATATATGGATGCGCAAAGAGGTTTCAGTCCCATATGGTTGAAGCACTATTCTGCCTAAGATGGTAGGGCGTGATTTGTATGTCTTTGAGCTACTTTCGGCGGTGATTGTGGAGCCAGTGGTTTTAGAAAGGTGTTGGTTGGTGGTCCTGGATTCTGAAGTGGGAGGATGTCTGCGAGAGCTCGTGGTAATTGCGAGTATATGTGTCGAGTTTGTATGTTTTGCTCTAATCTTAGTTATACATTCCTATTGTATCTCATTGATTTTGTACGTGAGGGATGTCAACGGATGGAATTATAGTAACGCAGTCAATAAGTAGGAAGTACTAATTACAAAATTTTCCCTCAGGACAGAGACAACTTCCACATTGTTCGGAAGACGTTTCTACCTATAATTTCGGAGCGTTGTTTTTGATTCTGCGTTCTCATGATTAGCATTATTTTTGTGATATTATTTGTCTTGTGCTTTATAATGCTACGTGCCGGCTAAAGGTTGCTTTTAATACTATTTTCTTCTTTTTTAATTATTGCATATGTATTTTGGTGTTAAAGTGTTGGTTTGTGTTTATCTCTTACTGCTGTGCCATATTAATTGAATCAATCTCGAGGGAAATTATTTGAAGGTGCTTACATACACTGACATGTACTGTATCCCATAAATTAAACAACAAGTGTAATAATTAAATGAAAGGGGAAATAAATTTTGGACTACGGAAACTCAGTACTCAGTAGGATATACTCTCTTTACTATAGTTAATGATTTTGTGTGAATGGTTCATAAAGTATCGAAATGTAAGACGGAAGTGAAAATGCCTTAACAGTGCGAAAAACACACGCTCAGTATAGTCATTCTAGAGTGAATAAAGATAAACAATAAAACTTAGATAAATACTGCATGTACTACAAGTAGCTAGCGATAAAGTGAGCACGTTCCACAGGTCCGTTGCAAGGAATAAAAATTTCTGTATGCATTGAAATGGTACAGATAGTACATCATTAATTCGAGCTAACGCTTGATACAAAGTTAAGTAAAAGAATTCAATGGTTCTAACGGTGAGTCGAACACAACGACGTGGCCCAAGTTGAACAAAGGATGTCTGCGAGAGCTCGTGGTAATTGCGAGTATATGTGTCGAGTTTGTATGTTTTGCTCTAATCTTAGTTATACATTCCTATTGTATCTATTGTATCAATGGTTCTAACGGTGAGTCGAACACAACGACGTGGCCCAAGTTGAACAAAGCCAATTCGAGAAAAAATATTAAATTGGCAAATAAATTATACCCCAAAGCAAATCATGGTTAATATGAAAGTAGTTTAACATGAGACAATTGACTTGTTACACACGGAACGTAACAGGTATTGAACATACGGCACAGAGAGAGCGAAATCTTATATGCCTAGGGTAAGTGAAACAGGCAACATGAGACAATCTTAACTAGCGCAAAAGTAGAAATATATTACAATCACATACACATACATACTGGAAAACCCGAATTCTGATTAACCAAGCATGGTCCTTATTCTAAGCATCCACTGCAGCGTTATGTATGAACAAACCCATTAGTCCCAAGCCTGAACAAGTACTAGACGTTTATTGTTTAAGCCAAACTAAATACTTTGCCTGCTTATACAGACGACATATTGCAAGAGACATGGATTAAACATCAGATAGACCAAAACATACAACTCGACACACATACTCAAAACTACTACGAGCTTTCGCAAAAACTCTCACCTGCTGATCCTAGTACCAACACCTTTCTGAAACCACTGCCTTCACAACCACCTCCGAAAGGAGCTCTAAGACATACAATCCGCGCTCTGACGACTTAGGCAGAATAGCGTTCCGATCAGGGGAGAACGAAACTTTTTTGCGCATCCTTATGCTCACAAATGTTTGGCTAAACAATCACAGTAGGAGACAAGAAGTTCCATTCTCTGATAGACACTGAGAAAGTCTACTCTATAAACCCATACTGACGAATGGAAAAACTGATGGAATCCGACGTTGGGGAAGATCAATTTGGATTCAGTAGAAATGTAGGAACGCGCGAGGCAATACCCACATTACTACTTATCTTAGAAGATAGATTAAGGAAAGGGAAACCTACGTTTTTAGCATTTGTGGATCTGAACAAAGCTTTTGACAATGTTGACTGGAATACAGTTTTTCAGTTTCTGAAGGTAGCAGGGGTAAAATATAGGGAGCGCAGAGCTATATTCAACCTTTACAAAAACCAGGCAGCAATTATTAAAGTCGAAGGTCATGGAAGGATTGCAGTGGTTGGGAAGGGAGTAAAACATGTCCGTAGCCTTTCCCCGATGTTGTTCAGTCTATACATTGAGCAAGCTGTGAATTAATGCAAGGAGGAATTTGGAGAGGGAATTAAAGTCCAAGGGGAGTAAATGAAAACTTTGCGGTTTGCTGACGACATAGTAATACTTTCAGAGACAGCAAAAGACCTGGAAGAACAATTAAACGGAATGGACAGTGTCTTGAAAGAAGCTGTAAGATGAACATTAAGAAGAGTAAAACGAGGGTAATGGAATGTAGTGTCAGAAAATCAGGCGATGCCGAAGAATTTAGATTAGGTAATGAGTTTTGTTATTTGGATAGCAAGATAACTTCTGATGGCCGAAGTAAAGAAGATATAAAATGCAGAATAGCTATGGGAAGAAAAGAGTTTGTGAAGTAGTAAAATTTTTTGACATCTAGTATTATTAGATTAGATTAGTTTTCTTTCCTTAGATCCATGTTGAGAAGATCCTCGTAGATGTTAGGAGGTCCATTCTTAAAGCATTTGTCTGGAGTGTAGCATTGTATGGGAGTGGAACGTGGACGATAAGGAGTTCAGACAAAAAGATGGATGAAGCTTTCGGTGCTACAGAAGAATGATGAAGATTAGTTTGATAGATCACGTAATTAACGAGGAGGTGCTCAACAGAACTGGATAGAAAAGGAGTTTCTGGCATATCCTGGCTAAGAGAAGGGTAGGTTTGTGGGACACATTCTGAGACATCAAGGAATCGTCAACTTAGCATTAGAAGGAAGTGTGTGGGGTAAAAAACGTAGAGGGAGACCGAGGGACGAATACAATAATCAGATTCAAAAGGATGTAGGTTGCCGTACATATGCTGAGATGAAGAGAGTTGCACAGGACAGGGTAGCGGGGATAACTGCATAAAAAAATAAAGGTGCCAAACAGACAAAATATGAATGTAGTTAATGTATCCAACTGTGCCTGATTTTAAGAAACTCCACTGCTAAATATCTTTCCTCACATGACTGAAGTATGCACTGAAGATAAGAGATAGAGCAGGACGAGGGAAAGCGTTTGAAAAATATAGAAATGTTATGAAGAGGCTCTTATGGAGACCTTTCGCTGCTTACTACAAATAGTAAATTGGATCCTTTACCCACCCTGAGCCTTGGAAAGGAAAGCATTATATAATTTACAACGGGCTCAACAATAATCATTAATTCGATAAGGTTACACATGCTCATCAATCCGACCAAAATTAGTGTAAAGGTAGGGTTTGAAGGGGCTAGGTGCACGCGCTGGTTTTCTCGTAAAGTTTGGTTCGGAACAGCAATAGCAAAACGAACGCTTTAGCCGTTACTGATGGAAACCATGTCTGGACACAGCACAGGAGAGCACTCGGTCATTGAGCACGTGATCGCCGGTTACGAAACGCGTGCCAGGCAGACTGCGGTAACGCTGGAAAATTGACGCGAGAGAAGCTACGGCGTAATTTCAAAAGAATTCCACGGATTCTGCACAATATTTAAACTCGACAGCTGGTAAAAATACGCCAGAACAAAAGTTATATTTCAAATAATTTCCTAATGAAAATTAGTTTCTCATTTACAGAATTCCCGTTTTGTTTCGATATCACATCATTTTAATTTAAGAAATAAATTCATCAAAACGGCCACGCGTGAATTCGCGGGTTAGTTTATATAAAATTGACCCAGAAAAGGGAACTTTTTGCAGCAAGCGCCACGTTTGCCAGTACCATAATAAATCAGAATCATCGGCATGTCACTTTTGTTGAAAGCTCTATAGAAATTTAATTTGTATATCACAATGCGTCATAGAGTTATTTGCCTTACTGAACAAAACAGCCGGTCGCGATGGCCGAGGGGACTGAGGCGCTCCAGTCACGGTCTGCACGGCTACTACGGTCGGGGGTTCGAATCCCCCCTCGGGCATGGATATTTGTGTCGTCCTTAGTATAAGGTAGTAAATAAGTAGTTTGTAAATTTAGGGACTGATGACCCCGTAGTTAAGTCCCATAAGCTTAACAAACATTTGTATTTGAATTTTAACAAAACTAACGAATTATTACAAAGCCTTTAGTAGCATCTGGTATCTGAACCTTACGACCAATGTCCCAATGCCGCAAATAGAGTTCCTAGGATGATTTACATCACGGTCACTGTATTGTGGATGCTATTTATAGCTTTTAACTGATGTGAGATGGTTTGGGACAGTATGAAGCGAACTGCTTCTTACTCTAAAACAACAGTCCTCTTTTAATATGGTCCGAGATCGGACTGAGTGTGCTACAGTAAACACCTATACTGGCTGCACAGTAACCAATACTATGATCATTAATTTATATTGTCCATATTACAGAAAAATTTATATCTGCAACACGTATGAAAAACCCAACGATTTAATTGTTCTTCATATGAGTTTTTCTTTTCTTTTTATAATCTCTCACAAAATTCAACTCGGGATGAACTCGGTAACTTCACTCAGATAGCAATCAGAATTTACACTAGTAGCAAAGAAATTCATAGGTGGTATATAATTGGTAATGCCACAACGTGTGGAACTTTATGTTTTGTATTCGCTGATCAACTTGTAAAATAACGACCGCCTAAAATAGCTGGTATGTGCACCTTCGGCACGGATGACAGGGGCGACGCATTTTGGAATGGATGCAATGATGCCTTGGTAGGTTGCCGGAGAGAGTTCTCGTCACATCTGTACATATAAGTCACCTAATTGCCGAAAACCGGAGAGTGGAGCGATGAGCTCTGACCTCACGTTCAACTACAACTCAGATGTATTTGATTGCGATCATATCTGGAGAGTTGAGCGGCTATCTCATCACTTATAACTCACCACTGCGCTCCTCGACCACACCATGACACTCTTGTCATATGGAGCACCGTCTCGTTGAAAAATGCCGTTGGGAAACACGATCGTCATGAATAAGTGTATGTCTCTTTACAGTGTACTGTACTTGCTGGCCATCATGGTACAGTACCTTGAACGCTGTCGGTCCATCTCAGACAGATCGCGCCAATTCCCCATTGTATATAGGACCTCATCCTAACTGATACTACATGCGTTGTAGTCATTCGTCTAACGGCTGATGCTGTCGCCTGGACGGGGCTACATCAATAGTATATAGGTGGTCACAATGTCATGGCTGATCAGCGTGTGTTTTACAGTGATTCATTAAATACCGTATTGCATCATTGACAAGAAGACCCGGAGGATATGTCTGGTAGTACACTTGTTTAATTAAGCTACAATTTATTTTCCTGTGATTTCTGAAAATAAACTATCGCCATACCATCTCTTCGTATTTCCACGAGTTCATTTATAATGTAGTCCCAAGAAGATGCTGCTTTGGCTAAAACGATTTTTCTACAATACTTAATAGAATGTCGAGTACAGATACAATGGTCGGCATTTGCACCCTTTGCTAGGCTGCGACCTATGTGTGCAGCGATGGTGTTCAGAGCAGCGTTCTTTCACTGCATGCGTTGTCTAGCCTACATAAGCCCTACAACACTGGAAAGGTACTGTACTTACAAATTTCCTTCTGGAATAACAAATTGTGATTTACTGTTCCCAACAGTTCCGAAATCGTAGATACTCCAGGGAAAAACACATTCACTAGAAAATAATGAATGTTTCTTGATATTTCTTGATTTTTACTGAATATGCCGTGCTATCTCTCCATATGGAATATCATCCCCTCCTGAATGCTGCCTCAAGGTTTGCAAACTCTTTTGGGAAACTATCTGCTTCTGAGAGAATATTATCTATATTGTTCAACTGTTTTAAGCACATGAACAGTTTGTAACGAGTATCGACAAAACTGAACAATTACGCAGGACCATTTTTCTATGTTACGTTGTGATCATCTCATCGCGTTTGTTAATAAAGATACCGACGCTGTGTCGGCATCTCGTGGCGTGACTTCACTTATTAACCCTGTGTTACTAACATGTGATTTTAACGCTCGCTAATAACACCTGTCTTTTAGGGGGTTTTGAACTTTTGGTAGAAACATCCGTCAATTCGGAGTGTGATTCCAAACCAACACTCTACCCGTGTACAGTTGTTCATCAATTGTTCCTCAAAACGTCACAGCTCACTGACAATTTGAACGTAGCCGTCATTTTGACGGATGTTACTAAGCTAGGGTTAATGGGTCACTGGCCCAACTTGCTCTGACATTACTGCTTGTTAAGGCGTTCTCTGATGTTTCTAGCGGTAGCGGGCAGCTAGCGGAGCAGCAACTTCGCGCGTCTGACAAGGAGACCACATGGTTATCGGATTTTAGAATTTATTATATTTATGGTACATGAAGTTCAGAACTTAAATAACAATTAGCCAAAGCCATTCGCCGCAACTCTCAAAAATTCTAGAGAAAATCTAATTTTAAATTTTGTACATTGAAGTGCTAGTAAATAAAGCAAGTCAAGCACCTATTCGTGTAGGTTAGGTGGTAGGGTCCTTGGCTTTCAACACGGGGACTGTGGTTCGAATCCTGCCATGACGGATTTTTCATCTTTGTTCGTTGTGTTCGGATACTTACACAATTTTAATATCTAATGGTAATTTCTTTGAACAATGCATGTAATTTTGTTTATTCGTAATTTTCTATATTTTACGAAAGGTTGTAAATAATGATGATTTAAATTAGAAAGAAGATAACACAAAAAACAAGGCAAATTTCATATTTGTGGCAATACTGAAAAATAAAAAATAAAATCATTCATTTCGATGTGGTCTCACACATGACCAGGGCGATAAGCATCGTAAAACATGGAAAGCGTTAATTTTCACGGCATCCAGTGCGCGGAATACCTTCATGAAGGGTGTAAACAAATTTACACTATTTAAAATTCATTTATACAAAACATTTTGCGATCTCTAATCCCACGTGTCGTGTTAGTTTTTGTTTATGTATATTTAGACAAACTGAACGCCTTGTCTTCACCTCAAATGATGGTAGAGTAGGTTAGCTGCTTGGAAAGCCATTAGTAGCTATGGAGATAACTTTCCGAAAGCCGGCCGCTGTGGCCGAGGGGACTGAGGCGCTCCAGTCACGGTCTGCACGGCCACTACGGTTGGGGGTTCGAATCATCCCTCGAGCATGGATATTTGTGCCGTCCTTAGGATTAGCTAGTTCATAAGTAGTTTGTAAGTTTAGGGACTGATGACCCCGTAGTTAAGTCCCATAGACTCTACAAACATTTGAACATTTGAACTTTCCGAAAACAGCGACAAACTGAATAATCAAAGACAACCGTCGTGAAGTATTGGTGAAGCCAATACTGTAAAAAAAAGTAAATAAATAAATAAAATAAAAAAGACACCATGTATCAAATGTTTTTTTTTTTTTCATTGGAACCATCATTATTAAGAATCTTTTATAAAATATAGAACATTACGAATAAATAAAAGTACGTGAATTTTACGTAAAAATTACCATTAGATATTAAAATTGTGTAAGTATCCGAACTCAACGAATAACGATAAAAAAAGTTCGTGGCGGGATTCGAATCACGGACTCCAGGGTTGAGAGGCAACGACGCTACACGGACAGATGATACAACTGTTATAATTATTGATACTTAAATGTAATTATAAAATTGCGTCGAATGTCTTTGGTTGATTGTTATTTAAGTTCTGAATTTCATGTACGATAATTATAAAAAAATTCCAAAATCTAACACCCATGTGGTCTCCTTGTGAGACGATGGATTGTGAGTTACTTCCTCGTTATTCATGTTGCTTATTTCTGCTACTCACTGAAACGATTCCTCTGCCTGTTTGCGTCACTTACCCTACCTCGAAGGCTCAACTGATTTCTCTTTGGACAAAGGCTTTGTAACTGTCCTGAAAGTAACTCTATCATCGGTAGTCAAAAGTATGTTACTTCTTACTCAGCCAGAAATTCAAGACCGGATGCAACAACTGACACTAGTTTATAAGTCGTAATCCTTCGTGGGACACGTGAGGAACTACGTTTGCATGGTTGAGACGGTGATAATGTCTAGTTGACATGCTTCGAAAGGCTATAGTAGGCGAAAGTACAGGTATATTCAGAGACAAGTCTAGGAAGGTATGTATCCTTCAAAGTGAGTGAACGAGCCTGTGTTGATTTTTAGACTTCTTTTCCTTGTGGCTTTACATGCTTACAAATACAATCCGATTAACTTACACACAGCTTCCTCATCTTAGTGAAAATAAAACAGAGATGAGTCTTAGTGGCTTGGTCTGTCGCTTAATGGAACAGCCGCGGTGGAGTATCCGAGCAGTCTAAGGCGCCTCGCTGCGGAGCGCGCGGTTGCTCGCCGTCCTCCCTGGGGCATGGGTGTGTGTCTTTGTAATTAGGTTAGTTTACCTAGGTTTAAGTAGTTTGCAAGCTACGGACAGACGACCACGCAGTTTGGTCCGATAGATTTACAAACATTTGAACATTTAATGGAACAAATGGCCACTCTGGCCTAGAAATGGATAGATATGAGAGTTTTTGCGCTAGAAAGAGGAGATAAGCAACTGTTAACTTCCCACATGGACATCGTTTAGTTCCGGTACGGTGAACGTAGAAGAATTATTGGCAAAATGCATTGCCGCGGCGGAATAGCCGTGCACACTGGGGCAACGTGCTGTGGTGGGCGCGGCCGGGGTTCGAGGCCCCCTCTGGCATGGGTGTCTGTGTTGTCGTTAGGTTAGTTTAACTTAGTTTTAGTAGTTTGTAAGCTAGGGACTAATAACCACGCAGTTAAGTCCCATAGATTCACAAACATTAGAACTTTTGAACAAAATGCATTGTAAATAAATGTATTGATCCGACACTGTGGATGAGGATCGGAAAGTACAACCGTGGTCCAGTAATAACATTCGAAAAATGCTGAGGTCAGACAAACCAAAGGAGGAAAAAGTTTTATAATTGATGCGCGAAGCATACAATAACTACCACCGTCATACTTTTGAAAAATATCTTGCCGAGAACACGAAAAAATTCTGGTCCTATGTAAAATCGGTATGCGGATCAAAGGCCTCTATCCAGTCACTAGTTAATCTTTTTGGGGTGGTGATAGAATACAGCAAAACGAAGGCCGAAGTTTGAAATTCAAAATTCAAATGTTTGTAAAGCTATGGGACCAGTTTGCAGTGCTCATGAGTCCCTCGATTTACAAACTACTTAAAGTAAATTATTCTAAGGACAACACATCCAGTCCCGAGGGAGGATTCAAACCTCCGACGGGGAGCAGACGCACATTCCGCAACAAGGCACCTTAGAGCGCACGGCACACCCGCACAGCTAAATTTAACATTTAAGAAATCATTATCGCAGGAGGACCATGCAAACATAGTTTCATTTGATTATCGCGTTTATTCCGTAACGGGGAACATACTAAAAGGCATAGCCAGTGCAGAGATAGAGCTGAGAGATCTTGAAAACAAACAAGTCGCAAGGTCCAGACGGGGTACCAATTCGGTTTTACGAACAATACTCTGCTGTATTTTCGCTTTACTTAGCTTGCATTAGTCACATAATCCAGCGTAAAGTCCAAGCGACTGAAAGAAGGTGCTGTTGACTCCCGTGTATAAGAAAGACCAAATAACAGAGCAATATCATTAACATTAGCTTGCTGTAAAATTATCATTTCTAATATAGTAAATTTCCTTGAGACGGAAAAGCTTCTGTTCATGCTTCAGCACAGCCTTAGGAAACACCAGTCGTGTGAAACTCAGCTTGCTCATTTCTCTCATAACATCGGGCGCGTTATATATGAAGGGAAACAGGCATACTGCATAGCCGGCCGCAGTGGCAGAGGTGACTGAGGCGCTCCAGTCACGGTCAGCACGGCCACTACGGTCGGGGGTTCGAATCCCTCCTCGGGCATGGATATTTGAGCCGTCTTTACTATAAGCTAGTTCATAAGTAGTTTGTAAGTTTAGGGACTGATGACCCCGTAGTTAAGTCCCATAAGCTTAACAAACATTTGAACATTTGATTTGCATACTGCATATTTCTCGGTTTTTGATAGGCGTTTTTGACACGGTACCGCACTACAGACTGCCGACAAACGTACGAGAATATGCAATAGGTACCCAAATACGCGAGTGGCTCGAAGACTACTTAAGTAATAGAACCCAGTACGATGGCCAGTGCTCATCAGAGACTAGGGTTACCCATGGAAAGAATGGTAGAACCATTGTTATTTTCTATCTATGTAAATTATCTGACGGACAGAGTGAGTTGCAGTCTGCAGCTGTTTGCTGATGATGCTGTATTTTACAGGAAGGTGTCGTCATTGAACGACTGTAGTAGGATGTAGGATGACTTGGACCAAATTTGTAGGTGGTGTGAGGTAGAGTCGGTCAATAGGCGCAACAAGCTCGCTCGTTACTCGTGAGCCCGGCCGCTGCTCGGGAGTAGTGCAGCTTGTGGGTCGAGCACAAGCGTACCCTAGTAAATAGAAAATGGCAAACCTTTGTCTCTGTTTCTCTGCTTGCCTAATAGTACTGATGTCTATCTACTCAGGGCTCTAACAAGTAATATATTTAGTTTTATAAGGAAATATGTTTATCCATATTTACATTTTTATTCAGGGGTAATAGTACCCGCATATTAGTCTGGTTGCAGTATTTGCTAGAGAGATTAGCGGCATAAGTACATTTTTCAACCCATTTTCCTTGAATGGCACCAGTACATATTCACTTAAATAAGACCACAAGAACCGCTAACATTTAAAGGAAAATAGTTCATTGCTCGCAATTTATCAAAGGTAAAGGCTGCCAAATAATTTAGAACGTCAATAACAACATCGTATGTATATATCCGGTGTTTGTGTGTGTGTGTGTGTGTGTGTGTGTGTGTGCAGTGTGTGCATATGTGTCTGCAGTTCTATACCAATGTTCAGTGACGGATCTAAGGGGGGGGGGGGGGGGGGGCAAAGGGGACAAGCTGCCGCGGGCGCAAAGTTCAGGGGGCGCAAAATGGGCAAAAGCTTTACTATAATTAAATGAATTAAATCAGTTTTAATGTAAGCTTTAGTATGAATTTCGTTACATTAGCAATAAGTAATTATAAGTACTTTTATTTGCATTTTTGGCCGTTTTCAACTATTAAACACGTAATGTCTCGGCTGCCCCTGTACCCGTGCTATTTCGATTACAGAAGTATTACCCACGTTATCCAGAATGTGCTGACCACGGACCATTCAATACGCTTATTCAGTAGTATTCCGTCACACGCCTCGCAGTGGCAGAAAGACGAAGTGCGATTTTCTTTGTTGTAATCGTGTTAAAAAAAAATGTTCAAATGTCTGTAAATCTATCGGACCAAACTGCGTGGTCATCAGTCCGTAGCTTACAAATTATTTAAACCTAGGTAAACTAACCTACGGACAAACACACACACCCATGCCCCAGCGAGGACTCGAACCTCCACGGCGAGCAACCGCGCGCTTCGCAGCGAGGTGCTTTAGACCACTTTTTTTTTTTTTATACGCCAGCGCGGCTGTAATCGGGTCAATTTCTCTTTGTTGTCCCTTCGTTCTGTGTTCTACTTTTGACGGATGCATTTGAATTTTTTAGACTGAAAGAGTTCTGAATGATGTAACCCTGAAGTATCAAGTATTAGCTTATTACTTAGGTATGAAGTGTGGGAAGATGCCAATAAACTATCTGGAGCGGCATTCAGGAGGAAAGCCCGTGAAAAAGAAGGGGAAGCTCAGAAATCTTCTTCGTTAATGTCAACTTGGTTGAGAGGAAATGTGAAAGTGAGTTATTAGGTATATAATTTTTAGTCAAGCCAGAATCATGATGCTTCAATTCCAAATATTTTTTTTTTTTTCTAATAGTCGTGAAGTTATGACACTTTTCACAAATATATCTGAAATGCAGCAGTTGTATTTACCGTTCCGAATATATTACCATTAAAACATTTGTGCAAAAATCCATTTCTCATAAAGCTACAGGCACACTACATCTCCGTTTTGTTGATTTTCGTCGTAAATTTAACTTAAAAAGAACACTTGCTCATGACTTACATCAGTCATGAATGTTCAGTGAAGTCATTACAAACTTCACGCTGGACCTACAGTGGCACCATCTTTTCAATCAGATATGGGGACCTTAACGATGACTTTTATAAAATTGCCAAAACTGCTTCCACCGCTGCTTGACTTAGCTTCCAAAGCCCTGCAACATTTAACTATCAGATTACGCTAAGGCTGTGGTCACAGTGGCTGCGATATCGGTGGGTTTTACCGACGACAGACGTCCGCGGAAAATGGCCGATCGTTTCAAATCAGTACTCCACTATGAGCACGGTCACAGTGTAGCTGACCTCATCGCCCGAACGTAGAGACGTCGGACGACAGTCGGTGAAATTCAAATCAGTTTGTTTTCTGCGGTCAAATCGACCGACGTTCTCACATACTAGATACGGACAGTGAGTAATTGATATGCTTAGTGAAAGAAAGAGAGATATTGTAGCACCCAGAAGAGTAGAAATACCACAATCGGGATATAAATTAGGAATATATGGTCTGATATTACAGTTTATTGGAAACCACAAGTTGGTTAAATCCTTAATGAGAAATTTTATGCGAAAATTATGATCTCAACGTGTGTTCAATCCAGGATTGTGCCTTATCTTAATGTTATTGTAGTGGCTCTCTTACAGTGTTTTGCACTGTGATAATCGGGTTTTAGCTGCCCACAAATTATTCCTACTGGTTCTGGCGTTCTTTAACAAGGTGATGAGTCTGTTCTATGAAATGGCCTGCAAATGAAGCGCAGGCCTACGTGTGCTTCCGCTTTTCAGTGGTTTCTGTGTTCAAAATTATTCTTAATTTCACACTAGTCTTTCACAAATATATTGAATGACAGTCATTGAAGTTAAATGTACCGTAACTTCATTTCGTTTATCATAATCGGATGTTTCTTGGTGGCCTATAACTGTGTTCTTCGTGGATTTAAATACTGAGAAACTGCATCCGTTATGTATTCTTATGTTTACCATAACGCATTTCGAGAATTTTTCTCGCGTTTAGTGCATTTGTTTACATAATTACATTGGGATTTCCCAAGTGTGATTTTATGCAGCTCTTGCACAGGTGTAGTCTTTTTGAGGTTACTTTAATGAGGGAAATCCTAGCATACATAATAAAATATAGGCAACTTTTTTACATACTAAATAGTACGCCTGTCTATACTTGCAGGTATTATGTCTGCTCCATTAAACTGGAAATCGCAACACAAAAATCGTCACACTGGTTTTTGTACATAGGTAGGCCTAAGTCACGATAATTATGTTGATATTCTAAGTAATGGAAGAGGCACAATAAGCAGACAGAAAAAGTTATAATTTCTAACTTTAGGATAAAGCACACACCTCAATATTTATTCTATACGATTTTCCGAACTTTAGTAGCTAACCTAAATGAGACAACTGCAGTGCAAGTGTGTCGGGAAATCACACATTGAAAAGTAGAAAAAGTACCGTACTTACGTAAACTATAGAAAATGCGAATAAATCCTCGAAATTCGTTGTGATAAGCAATAAACTTCCCTAACTGATGTAGTTTTCCATCACTTAAAGCGTGGAAGTTAACTGGTGTATGTATGCACAACTTCAAATAAATTCAGCAAAACTGTTTTATTGCTTGCCAATGACAGCACGAAATATCACAAGTATGTAATAGAAATTTCTCCTTTTACCGGTACCTCACACATTCGTAAAGATTGTCTGTGAGTGTACTGAACACAGTACATAATCCTCGCCACTCTTTTTGCCAGAGAGTTGTAGCTCATTCGTATGCATTCAAAGTCTTTATTAATAACAAAAGCTGCATTGTAGCACTAATTTAGAAGCATAAAAATGTCGGCGGAATACATTGCACCCCCCATGAATTGAAATCTAATTTACTTCAGATTCAGAATACAGTCAAACCTAACCTAACTTTCTCTTCTAACTAGACCAGGTGACAAACTATATGGGATGCTGTGTGACCACGCCTTCGGTCGGTGTTTTCAGTCTGACGACGGTCTGTCGGTGCCACTGTGAATACAGCCTTTTAACATGACGAAACGCGTAATTGGACATCATGATCAATTACAAATTTGAGACTGCTCACAATTTAAATTATTTGCCCAATGTTACCTTCCCAGGCAGCCATTATAAAGTGGAATAAAAATTACAGCTTACAGTTCTTGTTGCCGCGGTGGAGAGCCGAGCGTTCCGAGGGCGCCTAGCTGTGGAGCGCACCGCTGTTCGCCGTCGTAGGTTTGAGTCTTCCCTCGGGCATGCGTGTATTTGTTATCCTTAGCATAAGTTAGTTTAGGTGGCTTGTAAGCGTATGAACTGATAACCACAGTAGTTAAGTTCCATAGATATACAAACATTTGAGCAGTTCTTGTTCATACTGATTCATTTTTTCAGTTAATATTTCAAGATTTTATTCTATCACCTAGTATACTTGGATAATTTGACTTTTTAATCTGCATTTATGTTTTACTAAATATTTTACATTGTTTATGAACAACTTTTGGTAAAATTTTTCTTAAGTTAGGCCTAGGCCTCAATTTTTTAAATTAATTTTTATTTAATATTTATCTTTATTCATTTATGACTTCATCATACAGTACATTTTCTCCTGTTTGTGAATAATGGAACTGCGACGACGAAGCAGCGAGAGGGGGGGGGGGGGCGCCAAATGACAATCTTGCCCCGGGCGCCAAAAAGCCTAGATCCGTCCCTGCCAATGTTGAAATTTTACACACTTGGCCTTTAAAACAAGAGGTAGACCAGAAAATTTTGTATGGTGCGTAGCAGAGGATACTTTCTAACAGACTTCTCTTTAGCACTGTCTGACACTATCTCGAATTAAAAGAAGCAGTAATAAACATCTGGTCTGTCGACTGCAGTTCCTATTTCTTCCTTTCTTCTATTTTAAATAAAGAAGCAATTATTTCCAAAATCTGAAATCAACAAAAAAGAAAGCGCAAAATACGACTTTTACTTCCGTAATGATTCTAAGTATAAATCTCGTGGACACTGCGCTCAGTAAATAAAAGCCATGATTCAAATTTCAGTGAAAGCGCAGGAACATATTTTTAATTATGTTGGTAAAAACTATCGACCATTTTAATTTTTATTGTTATTTCATTTTTCAATAGCAGTCTTTGTGTGAGATCTATCTTTTAACTTTCTGTGGAACTAAGTTAGACTATGACAAAAATAAATAAGTAAATAAAAGCTACAATTATAGTTTGTAATTTGCACATACAATGTTTTGGCAATATAGCGTTAATCGTGTTTTAAACCTTGGAATTAATATGGTCACGTTAACGTGGCATCTGTCTCACTAAAACCGAGTGCCGAATTGTCATGATACGGTAAAAAAGAGAGAGGGAGAGAAAAAGCACCGGATAACGAAATATTGTACTACTCACCACAATATTATTAATCCACTAAAGCAAAACCCTCTTTGGAAAATATAGTCGTTAATATCATGATCTTTAATAAATTTTCATTCAGTTGAGCTGATGCTTAATCTGAAAACTGAACAATAAGCGAAGTGCGTCACTAATTAATTGAACTTGTGATGATGGCGTGGTTTAAATAATGTAATCAAAGATCTGATAGGCATGATTTGTTTCCACTATCAAATAAAAATCGAACATTTCGTTGCAAGTACTAAACAGGCGAAGCTATCACTACAAGTAAACATTGTTGACGAAATTTAAAGGGCCGTAATTTGAAGCTGACTGCAGAACGATTTTGCTGTCGCCAACTTATGTTTCGCGTAAAGGCCGCAAAGATATAATACGATAAATTAGGGCTGGTACAAAGGCATACAGGCGTTCATTTTCCCCTCGTTCTATTAGGGAGTGGGATAGAAAAGGCAGTGACTACTAGTGGGACGAGGTACCATCCGACGCGCACATTATGGTAGATGTAAATATAGATGAGCACGTGGACGAAATTTGTAACAAAGACCGCAGAATTTTTAACTCATATTTCTGTTTTGGATCTTTTAATCGCATATCCGTTACGAGTGCGCAACGTGCGCTTCTGTATCAATATTCTCAAACGAACTTAACGCTTAAATATCGTAATTACTGCAAGTTATAACGTGTAACTGTTAGGAAGGTAAGTGATATGAAAATAAACCTTCAGCACTGCTGTTTAAAATGACTATAAAATTAAATTTAAAAATCGGATACTATCGTGGGCATATCGTTCATCCAAAATGAAATGACGCATATATCTGTTTAAATTAGTGCTTTAGACTTATCCAGGTAGGAACCACTCCGGCTTGTTCTGGGCCCGTCTGCTAACATTCACAGAAAGCCCTCCTTCGTCGTCACTGCTCTGTAAGAAACGGCGCTGCGAGTTTCTACGAGCGTTACGGGTCTACGAGACACTACGAGACTTACGAGAATAGTGGAAGATCGTAACTGACTCGCAGTGCCCCATTGTCCCAGCGGCTGCGAGTAGCGCAAGGCGCGACGAGCTGCGAGCGAGCCTGAAGGCTGAGATGACCGGCTTTAGCCTGAGGAATGACACGTAGCTCTAAATGAAGAAAAATGTAAGGCGATGCAGATGAGTAGGAGAAACAATCCCGTAATGTTAGAATACAGCATTAGTAGTGTGCTGCTTGACAGAGTCGCTTCAATTAAATATCTAAGCATAACGCTGCACAGCGATATGATATGGAACGAGCGTATAAGGACAATCGTGGGGAAGGCGGATGGTCGACTTCGGTTTAATTGGAGAACTTTGGGAAGATGTGGTTCGTCTCTAAAGCAGATCACATATAAAACGCTTGTGCGATCCAATTTGAGTACTGCTCAACTGTTTGAGATCCCGGCCAGATCAGTTTAAAGGAAGACACAGAAGGAATAATTCATAGGAGGTTGGCTAGGATTGTTACTGGTAGGTTCGATCAGAGTGCGAGTGTTACTGAGTTACTTTGGGAAGTCAAATGGGGGTCGCTGGAGCAAAGTTGAAGTTCTTTTCGTGAAACACTATTGAGAAAATTTAGGTCGGATTTTGAAGCATACACCAGAACGATTCTACTGCCGCGAAGTTACATTTCGCGTAAAAGATCACAAAGATGAGACCAGAGAGATCAGGGCTCGTACAGATTCATACAAGCATTCGTTTTTCCCTTGGAACAGGAAAGTAAGTAACAAGTAGTGGTACTAGGTACCCTCCGCCACGCACCCTTGAGTGGATTGCGGAGTATGTATGTAGATGTAGAGGTTCAAATCCACACACGTCATGTTACATGCGACAACAGTAAATGTTCACAGACAGACTTTGTCACCAATCCATAGGTGCGGACAGGAAAAAAAGTTGCAAGTTCTGTATAGTGTACAAGTTTAAAGCCTTCCACTGGCATACTTCTTGCTGGTGCCCTATCATTGGCTGGTCGGCTGATTGGAAGTATGAAGCGGATCTCGAACTGTTGAATTCTTCAAATCAAATCAAATGTTCAAATGTTTGTAAATCTATCGGACCAAACTGCGTAGTCATCAGTCCGTAGCTTACAAACTAATTAAACTAAGGTAAACTAACCTAAGGCCAACACACTCACCCATTTCCCAGGAAGGACTCGAATCACCGACGGCGAGCAACCCCGCGCTCCGCAGCGAGGCGCCTTAGACCGCTCGGCTACTCCACCGTGGCTTGGATTCTTCCATGCCCATCAACAGGTGGCGTTTTTATTGTGATTTGGCGTGTTTTCTTATATTGGTATATGATTGATACGCGTTCTTAATCCACTGTTTCCAATCAGCAGGTGGTATTTCATTGGTCGCGCGGGAATTCCCATGTGGTTTTTAGGCACCAGGCCACAGATTGAGTAGCTGTTCTCCGTTGGAGGTTCCAGTCCTCCCTCGGGCATGGATGTGTCAGTCGATCATAGAAAAAGTTAGTTTACATTAGTTTAAGTAATTTTCAAGTCTAGGGACCAATGACTTCACCAGTTTAATCACCCAAGTTTACATGCATTTCAATATATTTTGGAAATAATAGATTTCTCAGTGTCTACAACCTACAGTGATATGTGGAAAGCGACACACACTTAAAGTTCCCATCTAACCTACCAGCTTCCGTAATGAAAATCCATTCATAAATTAGGTTATTCACTTTCTGTCATCGTATAATAATGAAATTACGGATGAATTATGTGTGATCAACTGGCGACAGTAAAATATTTCAATTTTTGTGTTTTCGGGACTAGATTCTGATTTAATTATGTTTGCAAACGCTGAAATATTTCGCAGGGACTTGTCTGTAGTCTGGAAAGATGTTAAAAACCTGTTAATCAAGTACTGAGGCGCATCATTATTCGGATTGGAAACTGCAGAATATTGCAAATTACTCATAGAACAAAACTGTATTTCGGGTCGTGGATCATGATAGCCTACCTTAGTTGGTACAGCACTGGTCTGAGAAAGACAAAGGGCGGCGTATGAATGGCCTCGTGGCCTAAGGCGCCATGCTAGGGATTGCGCGGTCCGTCCCTCAAACATGTTTGTGTGTCTTGTCCTCAGCGTAAGTTACTTTAAGTTAGTGTGAATTGTTTGTACTCTAGCAATTTAGTCCCTTAGATTCGCAAACATTTGAACACTTTATTTTAAAGGCAAAGGTTCCGACTTCCAATCTCTTTCCAGTACACAGGTTTCATCTACCTGATTGTTTCATGTCAGCGCCCACTTCACTGAAGAGAGGAAAATACCATTCTGCGTAAAATCCTTTAATGTTTGAAAATTATTTCTAATTTCGTTAATTAAATTATTCATTTGTAATATTTGTGGTTAGTATATTTATTATGCGTTCATTAAGATGAGTTTAAGCTTGTTTATCTCCTCGTGTGTTTTGGGATTTCGGTAATTGTTTTCTCATTTTCAAAGTTGTCACAGAATATGTATATATTGATTTTAGATTCCTTAGATTATATGGATTACTATTATGGCAGTACAGACACTTCATCATTTATTTATGTGCTGTTATATTTACATTTCACCAAGAACATAACTATCTATTGTGGTTACTGTTGATGTTATACTCTATTTAGTATATTTATGTGTATGCTACTGTTTGTTCAGGGGGTCGTTCACGAATATGAACAAACCTAACGTAAAATAGGTAACCACTCATTAAAAGTGCGTGAGAATAAAGGCTGATATATTTACTTTATATACTCATGAAATCCTTACTGATACCATAATGTGATACAAATGTGTGTGACGTTACCTTAATGATGGTATTATGTAATTAAAAGGAATTTGTTACTGGCCATTAGTACAACGAACACAATATTCAATGAGCACAAATATACCTGAATCGATTTAGGAGTCATGAACATGCTTTGAAATATGAAGGTTTTTCTTCAAACTGCCTTGTAAACTATTTTATTATTCATTAATTAAAGTAAGAGGAACGGAGAGTCAACTAAATTATTGCACACAAATACAAATATTTGGTATAATGTTTAATTGCTTCTTGTCTATCTGTTTTGAAAGTACATGGCCAGGTGATGAGCAGTTAGTTTGTTGCACCACATAGTGTAGATTGACCCAATTGTAAAAATATTCAAACATGCGTAGAGGGTCAGATCGGACTGATATCCCACTGAGGGCTCTAGCAACACCGCCTAGAAGACAAGTCCACAAATCAGGCCCTGCCACGTCATACGAAATACCGCGAACGCTAACTGACTGGCCAACCGCTATGAGGCGGTGAGCAAGCCCTAGCGGCCAGTCAGTCAGCTAGCGTCTGCGGCCTCTCAGTGTGACGTGGCACAGCATGTTGTGAGGCCTTGTCTTCTAGCCCTGTGGAGTCCAATACAGCATAAGATCTTGCTAAAAAATCTAAATAACCAGTGGAAAAACAGAAAACGGGTACGCTAAAGTAAAAGAAAGCTTTTTACAGGAAGAAATAAATGTAATGGAAGACAGTAAAACACTTCACAACACGAAAAAAGAGTCACTCTGATGGAAAGGTGGATGCCATATATCCCTAACAGAAATTCATAAGGTTTTCCGGTGGTTTCTTCGCGTATAACTTTTGAAACCCTCAGAAACATATGGGTGTATCTATCTGTTGTTCTCCCTCTGCTCGAGACAATTGGCACTAAATTACCTTGGGAAGAAACTCTGAACTCTCACCCCTATTTCTGTTAACCTAGTTCAAAAAAATTAAGGATAGTAACACTTGCAACTTCAGGCAAGAGTTCTAATTGATTATAACTTGCAATCTGGCTCATAAGTGGCTAGATATTTTCCAATAAGAGGAGAGGGCACACAAGCTCTATCACTGCAAGTTAAGTACACACGATTCCAGACTTTTGTTTTAATGATACTTTGTTCCTGACCTATGTGAGTCCCAATTTGGATTCACAACCACCTCGTTGCGTACAGACACTGTGGAACCTCTAGCATTTCTTCCTGTGGTACAGTAAGTCTTATCGAAGCACAATATATATGTGTCGACATTTGCACTTTATCGAACAAGAGGATAGCAGATTTTCATATTTGTAAACTTGAACTACATTAATTAAAGCCATATAAGCAATTCATCGAACTTTTGATACATTTCAGTGGGACCTCAATTATAGATTGTTTATCCAGAACCATTAATCAATTATTATGATTTGCAGTCATTGCCGATTTTTGATGATCCTTTTCCTATTATTTTGCAAACCCATTCTATCTTTTCATGTATGCAAGACATGTAGGCTTCTCTGGTCATTCTAAAATTACTGAGTATACAATATAAATGCACGTACTTCATCATAAAGTATACTAAATTTTGTAATAAAGGTTAACTTCATAGTGACCCTTGATTTCGTTCAGTTTCATACGTTATTACGCCACAAAGTCCTCAATTATTGATTTTGTATGAGTACGGACTAGTGTAGCCAAATGTGATTTGTGTCTTTCCTATTAGAAATACAGATTAAAATCGTTTTCCTTGTACGATTTTTATTAATCTAGTTCACATGCTTTTATGGGCGCAGCTATCGGTTTTCCCATTTAGATCATCAGTCACAGACCTGATGATGACTATAGGAGACTCATAAGCTCCAAGCACAAGCCTGACACTCTGTAATCGATTATAATCTCGAAGTATAATAAGAACATTGTTATTGAAATTTCGTAATCTTTTAAACTGCATTTCTGTGTATGCTAAAGTTATTTCCATGACGGTAGTATAAGGCCAATTACATCGAAATATAGATTAATAACTAGTGCCATTTAACATATGCAGTTTTTCTAGTGCACGTTGTGTACCAGTTAGGCTCTTTTCCTAGTACGGTAAAACTATAATTTCGTCTATCCTGTCATATAGAGCCATATCCTCGATGAAGGAATCTCAACTAATTACTACTAAGGTTATCTGGAATTTTAGTAGAGTATTTGAATATACTTTGTATTGTAACATTATGGAATACCTCTCAGAAAACAATATATTCACACTTAACTGCAGATTGAATATATCTTTCCTAATAAACACTACAGGTTTTTGCTTTATACGAACTAATGACTGCATAGGCAGAGGATCTAATCCGATTCCACGTATATTTCTAGGTTTATATAACACTTACGATACTAGTCCTGAAGAAAAGCTTCTAGAAAAGGTTGCCTGTGGAGTATCATCTGTTGTGCGACTGGATTCGTGAATTCCTGTCCAAACATAGAAATTTCTAATTACCGACGGAAAGTCATGTAGTAAAATAGGTTGTATGTAAGGAGTTTAACAACCAATCTGGTTGGGTCGTTGCACGTTGTTCTGTCATTAAGTGTCCGATAAAGTCATGTGAAGATCAAAAGGAACTACAAAATTATGAACACTAGATTTCTGATTACTGTAAAACGTGTGTGTTGACGCCGAACAACAAAGAGTGTGAGGTCCTCAGCTCGAGAATTGAAAAGGATACATTGTACTTCTTGTTACACAATGAATCAGTCAAGTGTAAAAGTTACCGATTCTACACTATATTTAGGGATTACGATTACGAGCAACTTAAATTAAAGAAGGTAGATAAAAAATGTTGTTACGAAACTCAGCCAAAACTGCTTTTTATTGCTGGAACATTGACAACGATGAAAAAATATATTAAAGTTTTGGCGTAAACTGCGATTTTCTGACCTACTTTGGCATGCTGGTGGTACGGAATCCTTACTTGATAGAACTGGTGGAAAAATCGAAAATTTCAAAAAAAGGCAAATTGTTTTGTATTATCTCAAAGCTGTCGTGACAGTCATTGTTATCGTAGCCCCTCAGCTTTCACGTTTGGCCAAGAGGTGTAACTCAGCTGGGGGTGTTGCTGGGTTGGGGACCCTTTGCCATTTTATTCAAACATGTATTACAGTGACGCTCCCACCCCTTCGTCTCACACACTGCCAAACCCTACCCCGTCCCCCCTCTTCCACCAGGCTGCGTTATGACGCCACAAAATAGCGTGAAACAGGAGGGGTGAAAAAGTTACAACACACGTTGCTGCTACAGATAACTTTCAAACTTAGATGAATGGGAGAAGTGTAAAAATATAGCGTACCTCATTTAAATTTAAGATTACGAAGAAACTTTCAATTTTTAAGTTAAGGGAAATGAACTATACTATTAGAAGGGAATATTTAAATACTAACCATGAAAAATGTCTTCTGAACATTTACCCCCTTATAGTAATAACGGGACAAATATCAAAACAAATAATTTGTAACTTTCGGAAATATGATTCCTAATTATAGATTTCCTAACAATAGATATTGGAATAAACACTTCAATTTCATTAACTGGAAAAAATGTTCAAATGTTTGTAGAGCTTAAGGGACTTAACTGCTTAACTGCGGGGTCATCAGTCCCTAAACTTACAAACTACTTATGAACTACCTTATACTACAGACGACACAAACATCCATGCCCGAGGGGGGACTCGAACCCCCGACCGAAGCCGCCGTGCAGACTGTGACTGACGTGCCGCAGACCGCTCGGCCACTGCGTCCGGCCCAGTAAATGGAAAAACAGCGTGAATCCATACCAAATATTTGTTTGTAAAATACAGAGTTCTGCATGGGCACCCTATATATATGAAACGTGGTAGATGGCGCTGATATCGGTTAAATACTACCTGTGTAGTTTGGGAGTTCGGTGTCCAGTGGGATAAACATTACGACATAGTAATGTTATATACGTATTTGAAGATAACTGCCGTGAAACCACAATATTACCTTTAATGAAATTTAAATTCGGGAAATATACGATAATTGGAGGTGTTCTTCAACTTGAAATCGGGACTACCAATAAAGCTCTGGATTTGAAAGTGTTGAGTTTTATCGTAGCCTTCACCTCTCAAAGATGTGAGGAGGCGCCAGAAACGACACGTGGTTGGGATTCCACGTTGTAGGCGTCGAAGTGACTCACGTAGCCACATGACACTATTAATGTTACATTTGATTTAGGAGGTTTCCTCGAAGCTTAAATTTATTTCAAATTTCACATTTCCTTTTCCAAATTTCCATAACGCATAACCACACTTTTTAAATTTTTCATGTATATCATTTTATACTGATATTACTGTGTATTATCTGATACATAAAAATCAATATTGCTGTGCCTGTCTGAGCATCACATTTCCATTGATATGGAAAATGTTAATGTCAATGGCTACAAACTCTCATAATAAGGATAGAGCAAGAGTTATCATTTATGTCGAAAGTTATCAATGTGAACAAAATTTAGAAACACAGGTTTGTCATACAGCAACATGTAGAAGCATGTGCCTGTGAGCTTAAACTGAATGTTCGAACTTTTATAATCGTAACAGTGTAAAGATCCACGTCAGGTAATTTTCAACTATTTCTGACAAACGTGGGTGCCTTGTACTACCTGTCAGACAGGGAAAAGCAAATTATTATTTGTGGGGATGTTGATTCTCTGGAAGGGTGTAATAGGAAAACGACACTGAAGTATTACTTGGTTCTTTCAATTTGACATCCGTTATTAATTTTCCTACTCGAGTAGTAAAGGACAGCAGCACACTGGTCAATAACTTTGTAATAGACCAAGGTAGGTTTGAAAACATAAATTCTTATCCCGTTGAGAATAATCTTTGTGATCTTGGTGTATAGGTACTTAGAGTACATCACATGGCCACGTACAGCAAGTTAAAACAGATATACAAAGTTGTGCGTTCAGTTAATGATTTAATAATTGCTAAGTTTAGGGAAGGCTTACAGTAGTTATATTGGAATGACATGTACAAGGAACCCAATGCTAATTTGAAATACAACTTATTTCATGATACATTTGTAAGTGAATTTGAAAACTGTTTCCTCAAAAAAATAATTAAATATAATTGCAAGAATTAATTTTCGTAGAGCTTATGGGACTTCACTACGAGGTCGTCAGTCCCTAAACGTACAAACTACGGCGGACTGCCGCGCGCACCGCAACACGGCGCTCCAGCACGCGCGGCCAATCCGCTGCGGCGATACCATCCTTGGATCCTTAAAAGGGTTTCCGGCACTCTCATTAATTAAATACAGCTGTTTTCTGCAATGTTTAGAGTTTTTCAGATGTAAGAGTGCTCCTTCCAAAATGTGCGTTTGTTGTATTTCGTGAAAATGCCGTGAAATACGTAACAACGACTTGAACACTGCTCTTCTGAAGCATCTGCACAACAACGGGGAGGATACTGTGATGATGAATATTCTAAACAACGTGCAGCTACTGGTAGTTTCAGATATAAATGGGGTCCTAGATTTCTGTGGCAGTTGTCGTTCCTTAATGACACGGAACTAAGTGTATACATTGCAGCAAATTACCTGGTTGTTTCAAAAAATCAAAATGTTTGTTAAGCTTATGGGACTTAACTACGGGGTCATCAGTCCCTAAACTTACAAACTACTTATGAACTACTTACGAACTAGGACGGCACAAATATCCATGCCCGAGGGGGGATTCGAACCCCCGACCGTAGTGGCCGTGCTGACCGTGACTGGAGCGCCTTAGTCACCTCGGCCACCGCGGCCGGCACCTGGTTGTTTACCTAAGCAATTATTCATTATTAATGGAACACGCTGAAAGTCATTGAGAATCACTGCGTCTACTAACATTTTTGTCTTTGACATGGTTGCTATGGACGCTTTTAACGTAGATTTTATTACCTTTTCTGTAGTTCAAATATGACTTTGTTCATGTTACTTTGTTCTGCGCTAAAATGAAGAACAAATACTATGTTTAAAACTGTGATGACGTAATCTTTTACAGCTAAAATAACAAACGGAATAAGTATGGTAATACCGAATTCCACAAAGTTCTAGTTTTTATTCTACATACTAAGTTACTATTATCATTACATCATTTACAACAGTCATTGTAAAAGTATCTCCCCAGTTTGTGTACGTGTAATAAAGAAGTCTATGTTTGCAATTCGTTGGTATGTATTTCACGATATGTCCACAAAATAGGACAAATGTACTTTTCAGAGATAGCGCTGCTACCGTTGAACAACTCAGAATCTTACAGGATTTTGTTGTGTTCAATAAACAAGCGTGTGCGAAAACCTTTCAGGAAACACGATGAAACAAAAAAGCCTGTGGTGGGTTTTTATTTTATTTTTTTAAATTTATTTATATTTTTTTGTTCTTCAGGTGGATCGATGCTTTGCGGTCGTTTGTTCATGTTCGTTGTGGGTTGTTTGTCGAGAATTTTGCTCATATTTTTATATTACGTCGGGCCCTCTTTCTTTTTCTATCTTTTCATTGGTTCCTCGATTTGGCCGATCCTTTGTGGACGTCTGGTTTATTTTGTTTAATTTTGATCGTTTGACTCAGTTTTTTCGTTACTGAGGGCGTCGAGCACTCTGACCGAGCACGCTGAGCCACCACGCCGGCAACCCTCTGACCGAGCGCTCTGACCCACCGCGGCCGGCAAGTTTCGAACCACCGTCGTGCATCACAAACTAATTCGCTTCCCATTACGCTACGCCGAACAGCTGCGAGAGTAATCCATAATTCTCGTATCATCGATGGCAGGTGTTAACTGATAACATGGCATTTTTAGACATTAGATCATAATTCATTGTTCTAAGAGCTAAGCGTTTTTTTATAATTTTCAGTGCGTCATTTCTTTCAAATGACAACGCTTGAGTTGTAATAAAAAATCGTGAAATACAGAAAGCAAGATGTTGTATGCAAAAATGAGTTTCGGGCGAGGGATGTCAGGTGAGACGCCAAATGTACGTCGTTCCTTCTAGGCTATAGTAATTCGTAACCAGTGCAGGCAAAGAAAACACACTTTGAACAAACTAGCTAGGCAAGAGAGTTGATAATATTTTAACGGAAAAATATAATGAAAATGTGGGAGAGATATTAAAATAAACTACAAAAAATGGTACGTTTGTCAAAGCTATACTCAAATATCAAATAATTTTGGCTGCTTATTAAAATACGGCCAGAAGAATATAACGTGTTGGGCGCATACATATTATCACAATAGTAGAGTCGTAATCGTATCGCCCATATTTTTATTATTTACATTTTCATTATTTTTGTCCGAAATGTTTGCAAAAAATCATAAAAACTATCAGCAAATCTAAAGTGGGCAGTAAAACACGTCAGTGCGATTATTTTAAGCAGTGCTTTTCCTCCAAGCAAAGAATGCCACATTTCAGTAAAGGTGACGAAAGCCGTAATGCTGAAGAATAGAATAACTAAAAACGGTGGGTGAAATGGAGGTTCAGCTTTAGTGTACGCAGGTGTTTTTAAAGCAGCCCCGAGTGAAAGGGCATTTTTCGTTTACGCCGGTGACACGAGACGCAGGTGAGATCTGGCAGGCACGAAGCAGAAGAGAAGAGCGGATTTTTTGCGGCTGCGCCGTCGCACCGGCGTTCCCCCGCTTGCGGAAGCGATTTATGTTTAGTCGCGAGGCGGGCGCTGGAGGGAGCCAGAGATCAAGGAAACGCGATTGCAGGGGCTGACTAACGTCAATACGGAGCCAAGTCTTCCTCCGGATACAATTTTCCCCGCGTTGCACCTAGCTCCACGCTTCATTTTCGCGCTTCGCGGCTCGCGAGAACGGCCTCCTATCTGTAGCACCGCCAAGCGCAATCTATTAGGGGACTCTCCATCCGCCAACGTAACAGACTCGTGACGCCGCTACGCACGTTGGCGTATACGATGAATAAACTTAAATTCTGTACTTCAGATTGCTTAAAAACAATGCTGCGCTCCAACACAAGATTAAAATGACTTCCGACATTGACAGGTGCTCAGGTATTTGAATTTTATGGGCTTGTAGCCTTACAGCTGAATAGGGGGTTGGAAAGGCTTGGTGGAAAAAAATTGCAGATAAGATACTTCAAAGATATTTTAGTGACATCAACTGTCACTCCCAAAACACGATTCCTTCCTTTTTCAGACAAATTTTCATTAATCGTGTCACAACGACCTACGTACACCTGTCACTATATGTACTAGCAACAGAACACGCGAGGGGTGTGGTTGTCTTCTAAGACGTCAGGATAACTGAGAGGGTAATTTTTATGAAATTTCCCACTAACCTGATGTCTTGTTGGATGTAACTGTCTCTCTGCAGAAATGTACTTGCCCAGGTCGAGAAGACGAACGTTCCCGAACTGCATACATTAATTTCATTCAAAATGTTTGTAAATCTATGGACGTTAACTACTCTATTCATAGGGGTACAGAATACGTAACTGAAACTAATCTGACAACACCCATGCCCAAGGGAGGACTCGAACCTACCACAGTGAGCAACCGCGCGCTTCACAGCAAGGCGCTTTAGAGCACTGATCCATTCCACCGGTGCTTAATTTCATTATTGTTATGTTCATGAAAATTAAAACTGTATTAAAATCTGAAAATTTTGGACCTTAGGGTGTTATTGAGAGACTTTTACCATTTTAGTAATATAAAAGAGGGGCCGGGGTATACGGGGTGCAGCCAAGACTGGAGGGCGTCATCTCTCTAGGGAAACTGGCCTCAGTATTCCAAGCCGAAATCACTGGCATCAGGGCGTATGTGGAGGAGATGGTGACCAAAGTTCATAAACCAGTCAAGAAGGCTAGGAGCGTGTTTTTGTTGGGAAGAGCCGACAAGCAAATGTTACGATCGCACTTAGAAAATGAATGGGCATCGTTTAATTCTGGGACTATGGATGTAGAGGAATTGTGGACTAAATTTAAGTGCATTGTTAATAAAGGGTTAGAGAAATATGTGCCAGTAAAGACGATTAAGGATGGAAAAGATCCATCGTGGTATAATAATAATGTTAGAAAGCTGCTGAGAAAACAAAGGCTGTTGCACTCTCGATTCAAAAAAGAACATGCAAATGATGACAGGAAAAAGTTAGTAGAGATTCGTGCGTCTATAAAAAGATCGATGCGTGAAGCATACAATAATTATCACAGCCATACCTTAGCAAAAGATCTTTCAGAGAACCCGAAAAAATTCTGATCCTATGTAAAATCGATAAGCGGGTCAAAGCCCACTGTCCAGTCACTAGTTGATCATTCCGGGGCAGTAATAGAAGAAAGCAAACGGAAAGCTGAAGTTCTAAATTTAACCTTTAAGAAATCTTTCGCGCAGGAGGACCGCACAAATATACCATCATTTGATCAACGTACAAATTCCGAAATGGGGGACATAGCAATAGGTATTTCCGGTGTAGAGAGGCAGCTGAGAGAGCTAAATACGAAAAAGTCTGCTTGTCCGGATGGGATACCAGTTCGGTTTTACAAAGACTATTCTGCGGCATTGGCCCCCTACTTAGCTTGCATTTATAGCGAATCTTTAATTCAGCGCAAAGTTCCTAGTGATTGGAAAAAAGCGCAGGTAAATCCCGTGTATAAGAAAGGAAAGAGAACTGACCCATACAATTACAGGCCAATATCGTTGACATCGGTTTCATGTAGAATTTTGGAGCATATTCTCAGTTCGAATATAGTAAATTTCCTTGAAACGGAAAAGCTTCTTTCCATGAATCAGAACGGGTTTAAGAAACATCGTTCATGTGAAACTCAGCTTGCCCTTTTCTCACATGACATCTTGCGAGCCATGGACGAAGGGCAACAGGCCGATTGTGTTTTTCTCGACTTCAAAAAGGCGTTCGACGCGGTGCCACACTGCAGACTGCTAACGAAGATACGAGCTTATGGAATAGGTTCACAGATTTGTGACTGGCTGGAAGACTTCCTAAGTAATAGAACGCAGTACGTTGTTCTCGACGGCAAGTGTTCATCAGAGACGAGTGTATCGCCAAGCGTGCCCCAGGGGAGTGTGATAGGACCGCTATTATTTTCTATCTATATAAATGATCTGATGGACAGAGTAAGTTGTAATTTGCGGCTGTTTGCTGATGATGCTGTGGTGTATGGGAGGGTGTCGTCTGTAACTGACTGTAATAGCATAAAGAATGACTTAGACAAAATTTCTAGTTGGTGCGAAGAATGGCAGCTAGCTCTCAATGTAGAAAAATGTAAGGTGATGCGCATGAGTAGAAAAAACAATCCTATAACGTTCGAATACAGCATTAGTAGTGAGCTTCTTGATGCTGTCGCGTCGTTCAAATATCTAGGCGTAACATTGCAGAGCGATATGAAATGGAACGAACATGTAAGGACAGTTATGAGTAAGGCGGACAACCGACTTCGGTTTATTGGGAGAATTTTGGGAAGATGTACTTCACCTGTAAAGGAAACCGCGTATAAAACGCTTGTACGACCACGTCTTGAGTATTGCTCCAGTGTTTGAGACCCGCAGCAGATCGGTTTGAAGGAAGACATAGAGGCGGTTCAGAGGCGAGCAGCTAGATTTGTTACCGGTAGGTTCGACCAATGCGCGAGTGTCACGGAAATGGTCCGGCAACTCAATTGGGGATCGCTGGAAGATAGACGACGTTCTTTTCGTGAATTTCTGTTAAGTAAATTTAGAGGGCCGGAATTTGAAGCTGAGTGTAGTACGATCTTGCTGCCGCCTACTTACATTTCGCGTAAAGATCACAAAGACAAGATAAGAGAAATTAGGGCTCGTATGGAGGCATATAGGCATTCTTTTTTTCCTCGTTCTATTTGGGAGTGGAATAGGAAAGGAAATTCCTAGTAGTGGTACAGTGTACCCTCCGCCACGCACCTTACGGTGAATTGCGGAGTATGTATGTAGATGTAGATGTAGAATTTGCGTAGGTGCTACAAAGATCGTAGCATCTATATCTATTCAGACAGCCAGGCATCCCTGAGATCACTGGCAGCTCCTGCAACAAGGTCTGAAATTGATGAAGAATATCACAGGGTTCTTGTGGAGCTAGGGGAAAGCAATAGAGTAAACCTATTGTGGGTCCCTGGCCACTCGGGGATCAGTGGCAACGAACATGCTGACAGACTAGCCAGGATGGGGGCAGTGACTCCATTTATTGGACCGGAACGTGTCCTGACAATCACCAAGGCAATGATCAAATTGGAGCTACGTAACTGGCTCAGAAGACAGCACGTATAATATTGGACCAAAGTCTATCAACAAAAACATGGCAAGGTAATGATGCCAAAGACATGTTTTAAAAGGAGCTCTGCAATCCTGGGCCTGAACAGTAGAGAGATTCGACTCATTGTTGGATTGCTGACAGGCCATGGGAATTTCAAAAAACACCTACATGCAATGGGAATAACAGAAGAGGAACCGAAATGTAGGGTCTGTGGTGACGGTGATGAAACTGCATCACATCTAATCTTCGAATGCATTGCATTGGAGAGTAAAAGGCACAGAACATTTGGGACAACCAGACCCGAAGAAATTGTGTCTAATAAAGAACTGGTAAATGGACTCCTTCCACTGTTCAAGGGCATTGGTTGGCTTTACTAGATATACAGGGAGCGATACCGCACAATAAACTTAGTTTCGGTGCGGGCAGTGGCGGGTTGAACCAAGACTGTTTTGGTTTCCCTGAGGAAATCAAATCAAATCAATCAAATCAATATAAAAGAAATATTTGTTTGCATGTTTGTATGTTTGTTCGTATTAAATGCGCCACCGTACTGTTCATCCGCATCTGATGAAACTTTGTCAATGTACTACTTGCACTTTAGCAAAGGTTATAGGCATAATTATATCACTTTACGACACTTAGGTCGAGAGATACGACTTCATGAATAATGATATGCATGAGAAACTGCCGCATTACAAATAACGTTTAAATTTATTATGTATTTTCTACTAAATATATTGGCAACATTTACTGCAGACAGTATCTACTTATGCAAATGAATGTACTTACAAAATTGTTTCGTTTTACGTTTTATTGTTAAGGAACTACGAATTCATAAAAAATGAGATGCATGATATACCGCACACTCATTCAAAAGATTTGTTTGTAATGTATAAAAATCTACGGTTTTGTTTAAATTTTGATAAAATTTTCAACTCTTGATCATCAAAGCAAGGAGGACATTGGCTACATAATGGTGGGTGGCGGAGGGTACTTTACCTACGCATCACCACAGAATCTACAGTTTTAATCCGATCTTGATTTTGCACACTTAAACTTCAAAACAAGTGTAAGGCTATTGCCTAAATCAAATTTCGTACTGTGCGTGGCTGAAGGTACGTTACTACAAACTTCAACTCCGTGTGCGGTCGGGGGTTCGAATCCCCCCTCGGGCATGGATATTTGTGCCGTCCTAGTTCGTAAGTAGTTCATAAGTAGTTTGTAAGTTTAGGGACTGATGACCCCGTAGTTAAGTCCCATAGATTTAAAGAAAAAAAAAGAAAAAAAAACTCCGTGTGACCAATCACACTTTACCATGATTGTTGGTAGATATACGTAATTTTCCACAGACAGCAGGAGAGAGACGGAGAGTAGGAGATGGATTAGATGAGACGCGAAGCGCGGAGAGATGGGATGGGAAGCCGACCTAAAAGACGGAAAAGGAGATTGCCAGAAGAAAGAGATGGACTGAAGAAATGTGTACCTGGGTAATGCCGGGTTATACGTTAGATTTTCTTATGTGTTTTCGTTTTTAAAAAATGAATAATGTACGGTTGGTACCAACGTTTACTTGCTGTAATGGCGGCAGTGAATCAGATTTTTCCTCTAATAAAACGGGTACACTTTGGCCCGGAACGGATATGATGCATCATGCAATCCAGTTCTGTCATAACAGTCATTCCACTTCTGACGTCATATGAAACTACGGAAATTATCTTCATACAGAGCCGCGGTGGACTAGCCGAGCGGTCTAAAGCGCCTCGCTGCGGAGCGCGCGGTTGCTCGCCGTGGAGGTTCGAGTCCTCCCTGGGGCATGGTTGTGTGTGTTTGTCCTAAGGTTAGTTTACCTAGGTTTAAGCAGTTTGTAAGCTACGGACTGATGACCACGCAGTTTGCTCCGATAGATTTACAGACACGTTATCTTCATACAGAGCGCAAATAAAATGTAGAATAATGGCTGCAAAAGCCAGAAATGTCAGATTGCTTTTATAATATGTTTGCAAGTTATGGCTTAATTTTTAATGAAACTGTTTCCACTTCTTTTCTTTTGCATAAATTACCAGGTCATATAATAACAACCAGGTTATCTAAGTATCAGTGTGTCTGTAGTTATGGTTGATTGTCAGATTGTATGGCTGCAGCCGATTTCCTTCTCTAATAGATTTCCGTAACTAAACTGATAATTTGAGTAGTTTATTCATATATTGCCACTTCCAACTGATATAAATTGCCTTTAACATGTAGCCTTGAAACCGACCATACAATAACAAATGGTTATGACATGACTGGATAATAACTTTTTAAGTTTATGTGATGCTGTGGTACAGACGTACACAAAACAATTTGGAGGCAGACAGTCTGTTGCCGGCCGCGGTGGCCGAGGGGACTGAGGCGCGCCAGCCACTGTCTGCACGGCCACTACGGTCGGGGGTTCGAATCCACCCTCGGGCATGGATATGTGTGCCGTCATTAGTGTTAGGTAGTTCATAAGTAGTTTGTATGTTTAGTTAAGTCCCATAAGCTCTACAAACATTTGAACATTTTGCAGTATGTGGTTCAGCAAAAAATATAAGGCAAGGCAAATAATATCAGTATGCATTGTCAACAGGTGACGGTCTCCACTGACATCCTTCCCACTATCTCGCCCCTTCCCCTCACCACCATCCCCTCTCCCCTACCACCAAACGACAATCCTACACTGAAATTTCCCTTCTGAGTGGACAAGAAGTGGTTTTTAGTCATCGCTATGTTTATTTAATAGTGTGTACTTCCACAACTTTATTTGACTTCACACTGCGAGGCTGCTTCCGCCGTATGTTCGAGTCCTCCTTCAAAGTGTTCAAATGTTTGTTAAGCTTAAGGGACTTAACTGAGGGATCATCAGTCTCTAAACTTACAAACTACCTATGAACTACCATATACTAAAGACGACACGACGACACGACGACACGACCGTAGCGGCCGTGCAGACTGTGACTGGCGCGCCGCAGACCGCTCGGAAACTGCGGCCGGCGAGACCTCCTTCAGTCATGTGTGTGTGTGTGTGTGTGTGTGTGTGTGTGTGTGTGTGTGTTTGTGTGTGTGTTGTCCTTAGTTTCAGTAGATAGTAAGCATATTTGTGGACTGATGACTTCAGTAGTTTGGTTCCATATATTTACAAACATTTGACTTCAGACTGTAATGAATGACTTGAAACTGTGTCAAAATGTCTGTAAATCTATCGGTCCAAACTGTGTGGTCATCAGTCCATAGCTTACAAACTACTTAAACCTATGTAAACTAACCTAAGGACAACACACCCATGCCCCAGGGAGGACTCGAAAATCCGACGGCGAGCAACCGCGCGCTCTGCAGCGAGGCGCCTTAGACCGCTCGGCTACTGCACCACGGCTGAAAATGTGTCCCCTACTCCAGATCACCAATTAACACGTACCAAAGTCGGTCGATGTACGTAATAAAAGTTCGATGGAAGGTATCAGAAAATAAAGGAAAGAAGCACAGCAAACAAAAAAATCCTGTATTGGCAGCTGGTATAATCACCGTTAGCTACAATGCTCTAATAACACCTGTTGCAAAATCGCAGAAAACGCCTTATTTGGATAGGTCGAATCATGTGGTTACATGATGTTGGATATCCGTTGTTGTGCCCTCGTCGCCTTTTTGTTGAGTACTCGTCCCGGTGTAGTTGTCAGGAAAGGTACTGGTTCAGGAAACAATGTCAACTGTAACAACTACTCATATTAATAATAAAAGTTTTATTCACTGAAAATTATAATACTCAACTTTAGAACGTAAGTCTGTTTCTTCTCGCTTCTAGGTTCTCGCTTCGTCGTCTGATGCAAGCTGTGCTGTGACCTAGCTACTGCTAAAGTTCGTAGCCGTGTTCTGACTCAGTAATGTCCTATTTCAGACTTCGTAACTTCCTAAGTTCTGAATAGTAACTGTCGGGCTGTCCAGATGTATGTCGGCCTAGATATAGTCGCTTGTAGAGGGCGCGCATCTTCTGTTACTCCCTCCAGGATGCGCGTTACCTGCTTGCGATTGGCTTTCGGTCGATCGCTGCCTTCTCCACGATCGTTCTCTTACGTCTGGCGTGTGGCGCTGACTCTAGGCCACAACATTCCTGCCCCCCTCCCGCCCCCCGAAGTGCCGAACCGTTGTCATGTATGGAACTCGACAACGGGGGAGGAGGCGGGCTCGTGGACGTACTGATGGACCGGAGTCTGTAGCTTCAGAGGACTACCGGCCGGGCCCCGCCATCTGGCCTGAACCCGCGAGGCAACGTCCCCTGGGGAAACCTCTGAAGCGCCCATGTCCACAACCTGTGGCCAAGGTGATCTCGTAGACGGTGACGTCAGTGGCGACGGATGATGCGTGGCGTCTTGCTCATGCCTGTCGGTGTCCATTGGGATGTTCAGGGGAGGCGGAGGCTGCGAGGGCTCCGTCTCCATGACGTCGAGCCGCGGTGCCGTGAACATCTGCGGCGGGAGCGGCCACAGAGGTCGCGCGGGCGCGGTCTGCACGTTGTGTGAATCTGCCGAGAGAAACGCAGAAGGATCACAGGGTACATGAGAAGGGCGAATTTGATTGCGGTGCCTGCGAATGATGCCCTCGGGACCTGAAATTTCAAACATGTGAGTACCGCAAGGTTGGATGATCTCGCCCCGCTCCAACTGTCTGCGTCCGCTGAAAACTCTGTAAAAGACTGGGTTTTTCTGGATCGAAGTGCACCAATCAATAAGCAACGCATCTTTTAACTGCTGAAATGCGCGTTGGCATTTATCTGTCCAAACCAAACGAACATTTTTACGGCTTAGCCGTTGCAAAGGGGCTGCTATTTGTGCTGCGTTTGGAATAAACGTAATATAGTACGTTAACTTTCCCAAGACTGACTGTAATTCCTTCAAATCTTTTGGTGCTGGCAGGTCGCAAATGGCAAGGAAATGTGATTGCATTGGGTGCACACCTTGACTGTTTATTACGTGTCCTATATACTGCAGTTCCGGTTTGAAAAAGTCATACATATCTAAGCGACACTTGAGACCTGCGTCTGACAAAACTTGAAACAATTTCCTAAAATTTGCAATGTGTTCTTCTGGGGTATGGCCTGACACAACTATGTCGTCCAAGTAGTTTGAACAACAAGGCACCCGAGCTGTAAGCTGTTCCAAATATCTTTGGAAAATTGCAGGTGTGGCTGCACTGCCAAAAGGTAAACGCAAATATTGAAAAAAGCCCAGATGAGTATTTACAACACTCATTTTCTGTGATCTTCATCGAGTGGCAGCTGAAGTTAGGCATTGCTCAAATCTGTTTTTGAGGAATATTTTCCTGCACCTAATTTGTCCCTTAAATCTTCTGGTCTCGGCAAGGATAACTGTCTACAACTGTTTGTGGGTTCACTTAACCTGGAAATCAAGACAAATGCGAATGCTACCCGACGGTTTCGGCAAAATTACAAGCGTACTCGCCCACTGGCTAGCTTGTATTGGTTCAAATGCACCATTTTCTTGTAATGTGCGAAGTTCTTGTGCTACTTCGTCACGTAAAGTGAGCGGTACATCTCGAGCTTTGCAAAATTTTGGTTTGGCATTTTCCTTGAAATTAATGTGTGCAAAAAAATCTTTAGCTTTTCCTAGTTCCGCAAAAATAAATTGGAAAGTCTTTCAGCAACTTGTCAACGATGTCTTTAGCATCAAAATTGTTCACAACTAAAACATTGTCTTGCACAGCAAAACCAAAAGATCAAAACAATCTAAACCAAAAATATTCTCTTCTTCATAAGATTTAAGCGCTTGAAAAGTCACTGTGGGCATTTCCGATAGGTATACTGCAGGTAGTGAATGCTGTCCTAGTACAGTTATATCATTGCCATTGTACGCTGTCGACTTTGTTTTAGCGCGAGAAAGGCGCGGCGATCCTAACTGTTCATACGTTTTGCGATTGAGCAATGTGACTGATGTACCTGTGTCTAGTTGAAACTTTACGGGAATGTCATTCACACGCAAATTGACATACATTTTTCTGGCTGACGTACAACTTGTGCTACTTCTTCGTCCTTGATGTTATGAGGGGCAGCCACTGGTTTGGAAAATACTGCATTTATTGAATAACTATTGTCTTGTAGCTGTTTGGGCAAAATTATTTTCTTTTGCTGTAAGCAGACTGTTTGTACGTGAACTTTCTTATCGCATAAATAGCATTTTGCTGACCGAGCTGGACAGTTCTGTCTTTTGTGCTGCGATAAACATTGCGGGCAAGACTTCACTTTGTTATTTGGCAAGGTTCTGTGTCTACCAACGTGTTTATGCTTTGGGTGGACAGGCAGAAGTACACGGCGTTTGACCCAGTGCTCGCCAGTGCATGACGTGACACTGTGGAATTGAATCAAAGTTTTCCGCTGCTGCAGCACTTGTATCGTACTGTTCCAAAATCTGTTTTACTTGCTGGAATGACGGATCCGACATTTTCAGAATCTAGTCTCTAAGTCTAATGCCAGGAATATTATAGACAATTGCATCACGCAACATTACATCTGATTACAAAGCTCCACACAAACATTTAAATGCTCACTTTGTAGTGAGACCTTGAAGATCTGTTATCCACTGCCTATATGTTTGGTTCAGATTTTTCCTACATCTGAAGAACTGATACCTACAGCCACTACATTGATTTGCTGTTCATAATATGCCGTGAGGGCTTCTATCACTGAGTCGTAATAAAGTTCAAAAGGTTCCGCAGTGGGTAACAGTTGTTTCAGAAGACGGAACTTTGGGGGGCCTACACACGATAACAGAAAATGAAGTATGACAGTACCTTGTATCCGGTGTACTGTGGTGTAGGCTGCAAATTGTTGGAGCCAGTCCGACCAGTCCTCTTCTTTCTCATCATACTGTCGGAATGGTGGAATTACTGGAGGAGGTGGCTACTGCCATGGAACTTGCGTATCTTGAGACACAGGTGTGGCCAGAAGTTGTTGCACGGTTTGTAGGAGAGACGCAAGTTGTTGGCTCTGAAACTAAACCATTTGCATTAGCTGCTGTGCATCGAGCGCAGGAAGCTGCGGCACAGAGGCAGCGGCAGGGTTAGTAGCATTAGCCATGGTGCAAATACAATAATTCCACAGCCTTCTTTTTCTAGTATTTTCGGAAATTTGAAGATTTAAATGTGTAAACATCTCAAGTGTGGTAATTTTCGTGAGCGCACATTGTTGTTGTTGTGGTCTTCAGTCCGGAGCCTGGTTTGATGCAGCTCTCCACAATACCCTATCCTGAGCAAGCCTCTTCATCTCTACATATAATTTTGAAAAATAAAATAAAAGTACTTCCTGTTAAAATTTCTTAACAAATTTTGCATCTTCTTAAGCAAAAACGCCAATTTACTTTATAAGCTCCAAAAGAGAAAATATGATTTTTTACCATTTCGCGGCATCCCAACTCCCCTTAACACGTTGCTCCAATTTAGCCTCCGTTTCAAAATGACAGAGTGCGATAGCGTTTGCAAATGATTTTCGGCTGTGAGAATAAGATCAGAAGATCTGAAGACTAGCACAGACAAAGAACTATTGTTCACGAACATTAAAGGACGTTGCGGAGCCGCGGTGGCCGAGGTGACTGAGGCGCTCCAGTCACGGTCAGCACGGCCACTACGGTCGGGGGTTCGAATCCCCCCTCGGGCATGGATATTTGTGCCGTCCTAGTTTGTAAGTAGTTCATAAGTAGTTTGTAAGTTTAGGGACTGATGACCCCGTAGTTAAGTCCCATAAGCTTAACAAACATTTGAACATTTGACGTTGCGGATATCCAACACCGTGTAACCAGTGTGCTTAGGCGATTCCTCTATATGCATTCGGTGATAGTTTAAAACATCTTTAACCACAGTTTGCGTACCCCGCGTATTACAGATAGCAAGTTTCATACTTGAACCGTTAGTGCATATAAAACACGATTCCACTTCAGCGGCAAAGCTCTGGGGGCATGGCAGCGCCCTCGCCAAGTCGAGTCGCAGCAATTAGCTGGATTTCCACGCGAAAGGGCACAGATTCGATTCCTGCTGGAGCCTTTTCTTTTCCTGTCTTCATTTTAATCCTGTGTGTACATCTCTACCATGTGAAGAACAGTGTCGTAGCTAAGATGATGCAGGGGGTGGGGGGGGGCGTCTGCCCACCGCGGTTGTCGCCCGTGTAGCGGTGCCTCCCGATTGCAAGAAAAACTGAGGGTCATTTTCCTTTTTAGGCAGCAGCGTCAAACAGTAATGTCTAGAAAACGCAGTCTCTGGTTCGCCTTTCCTACGACATTATCTACGCATTCTTTCCAATTTAAGTCTGAAGTAGTAGTAATTCCCAGGTATTTAGCGTTGTTTACGGCCTTCACATTCGATTGATTTATCTTGTAAACAAAGTTTATCAGACTTCTTTTCGTACTCATGTGGACAACTTCACAATTCTCATTATTTAGAGTCAATTGTCAAGTTTTACACCATAGTGATATCTTATTCAGATATTTTGATCTTCAGATGATTTTACTAGACGGTAAATGACGGCGTTGTCTGCAAACTACGTAAGACAGCTACTTAGATTTTCCCCTAAATCGTTTATGTAAATAAGGAACAGCAGAGGACCAACACCAATACCCTGTGGAACGCCCGATATCATCTCTATTTTAGTTGATGCCTTACCATCGATTACTACGAACTGTGTCCTCTCTGACAGTAAATCCCCTATCCAGTCGTAAATTTGGAGCGATATACCATAACCATGCAATTTGATTAAAAGCCGTTTGTGAGGTACGGTGTCAAAAGCCTTCTGGAAATAAAGAAATACGGAATCAATTTGCGAACACTTGTCGATAGCACCCATCACTTCGTGTGAATAAAGAGCTAGTTGTGTTTCGCATGAACGATATTTTCTAAATCCGTGTTGACCTTGGGGCAATAGATCATTCTGATCGAGATAATTCATAATATTTGAATACAGTATATGTTCCAAAACCCTGCTGCAAATTGACGTCAATGAAATAGGCCTGTAGTTTAGTGGGTTACTCCTACTGCCTTTCTTGAATATAGGTGTGACCTGTGCAACTTGCCAATCTTTTGGTACAGATCCTTCTATGAGAGAGCGGTTGTATATGACTGTTAAGTAAGGATCTATCGCTTCAGCATAATCAGATAGAAATCTAATGGGTATACAGTCCGGACCAGAAGACTTGTTCTTGTTAAGTGAGTTTAGTTGCTGCACCACTCCGGTGATATCTACTTCTACGTTACTCATTACGGCCTCTGTTCGTAATTCGAAATCTGGAATATTGGTTTCGTCTTCTTTGATGAATGAGTTTCTAAAAATTATGTTTAGTAACTCTGCTTTAGTAGCGCTATCATCGGCAGGATCGCCATTACTATCACGTAGTGAGGGTGTTGTTTGTGTTTTCCCATTAGTATATTTAACATATGACTAAAATCTCTTTGGCTTTTCAGTCAAATTTCGAGAAAGAGTTTCGTTTTGATAAGTATTGTAGGCATCTCGCATTGAAGTCCTCGCCAAATTACGAACTTCTGTGTAGGATAGCCAATCTTGGGGATTTTGTGTTCGTTTAAATTTATCATGCCATTTCCGTTGCTTTTGCATCAGTGTCCTAACCTGTTTTGTGTACCAATGGGGATCACCTCCTTCTTTTATTAATTAATTTGGTATAAAACTGTCAATTGTTGTCGATCCCACTTCTTTGAATTTGAGCCACATCTGGTCTACACCTACGTTTAGTGATAGAAACGAGTGGAAGCTGTCTTTCAAGAAGCAATATATTTTATTTCTCTCTGATTCGGAACAAATGTACTTTTCGTTTATTTTTGGTAACTTTGGAACTGTCGATATTCAATCTCGCTACGACAGCTCTGTGTTCACTAATACCTGTATCCGTTTTGATTCTCGTTATGAACTCAGGATTATTTGTTGCTAAGAGATCAAGTGCGGTTTCACATCCATTTACAATTCTAGTTGGTTCATGAACTAATTGTTCGAAGTAATTCTCAGAGAATGCGTTGAGTACAATTTCGCACGTTTTATTGCTACCTCCTGATTTGTAAGTATAATCTCGCCAACAGATTGAAGGTAAATTAAAATCACCGCCTACTATTACTGTGTGAGTCGGGTAAGTTTTTGTAATTTGAATCAGGTTTTCTTTTAACCTTTCTGCTATTGTATCGTCACAGTCGAGAGGCCAGTAAAAGGAACCAATTATTAACTTCTTACGATTTTCATGTACAACCTCTACCTATAATAGCTCACAGGGACAACCAACTTCACTTCGCTACACGAAAGACTACTTTTGACGGCGACAAAACACGCCTCCACTTATTTTGTTTAGTCTATCCTTTCTGAGCCCCGTTACATCTTTTCCAAACACTTCTGCTAAGTTTGTTTCCGGCTTGAGCCAGTTTCACTGCCGACAATGATGTGTGTTTCGGTGCTTTCTATTAACGCCTGGAGTTCTGGTACTCACCCGACACAGTTACGACAATTTGCAACTGTTACACCGATAGTTCCTAGATCTACATTTCTCCTGTGATCCATCTGCACCCTTTGAGATTGCCCATTTTGTTTTCCCCGAAGCCCTCTATCCTAAAAAACCCTCCAGTCCACGCCACACAGCCCCCGCTACCCGTGTAGCCGCTCCCTGCGTATAGTGGACTCCTGACCTATTCAGCGGAACCCGGAAACCCACCACCCGATGGCGCAAGTCAAGGAATCTGCAGCCTACACGGTCGCAGAACCGTCTGAGCCTCTGATTCAGACCCTCCACTCGGCTCTGTACCAAAGGTCCACAGTCGGTCCTGTCGCCGGCCGCAGTGGCCGAGGGGACTGAGGCACTCCAGTCACGGTCTGCACGGCCACTACGGTCGGAGGTTCGAATCCACCCTCGGGCATGGATATTTGTGCCGTCCTTAGTCTTAGCTAGTTCATAAGTAGTTTGTAAGCTTAGGGACTGATGACCCCGTAGTTAAGTTCTACAAACATTTAAACATTTTTTCGGTCCTGTCAACTATGCTGCAGATTGTGAGCTCTGCTTTCATCTTGCAAGCAAGACTGGCAGTTTTTACCACTTCAGATAGCCGTTCAAAACCTGAGAGAATCTCTTCAGATCTGTAGCGACACACATAATTGGTACCGATGTGAGCTACCACCTGCAGTTGGTTGCACTCCGTACCCTTCATGGTATCCGGGAGGACCCGTTCCACATCTGGAATGATTCAACCCGGTATGCACACGGAGTGCAAGTTGGCCTTCTTCCCCTCATTGGCAGCCATCTCTCTAAGGGGCTCCATCACCCGCCGTACAAAAATGTTTGTAAAGCTTATGGGACTTAACTACGGGGTTATCAGTCCCTAAACTTAAAAACTACTTAGTAACTAACTAATACTAAGGACGGATCAAATATCCATGCCCGAGGGGGGATTCGAACCCCCGACCGTAGTGGCCATGCAGACCGTGACTGGAGCGCCTCAGTCCCCCTTTTTTTTTTTTTTTTTTTTTTTTTTTTTTTTTTTTTTTTTTTTTTTTGCTCTATGGGTAGTTCTGTTCATTGCGGACGCTGTTCGTATTTGTTCGTTGATGTTCGGTGTGTTGTTGGCTCAGCTTTTTTTATTACAGAGGGCGTTGAGCCCCCTGACCGGGCGCGCTGAGCCACGGCGCCCGGCAGTCCCCTCGGCCACCGCGGCCGGCGCCCGCCTTACGTTGGAGCTCCCAACTACAAGCAAACCCACCCTCTGTGAAAGCCTGGATCTTGCAGGCTGGGTTGTGACCTCCGGTTGAGAGACACCATCCGACTCAGGAACGTTGTCCTGAACAGACAGCGCCTCAAACCTGTTCGCAAGACGAACCGGGAAGCCTTCACGATCGGTCCCCCGGAATGTCTTGCGCCGCCTGTCACGCTCTGGAGCGACCTCCCACGCAACCACAGGAGGGATGTGTGCCTCACTGCTATTAGTATCAGGGCCCCTCGATCGCAGCCTCCAGCTGTGCAACCGAGGTTAACACAGCTTTAAGCTGGGAGCGAAGTGTCACCTGCTCAGACTGCATCCGCACACAGCAGTCACAGTGCCTATTCATGATTACTGTGCCGAGAAAACAAAAACTACAGTCGCGATGCTCTCAAAGGAAGACTACACTGTTTGTTTAAACGCGGATTTGAATCTAATATGCACGAGAGCACAGTATAAATTTACAATCTGAAACTGAAACGCGCAGACAAAAATCAAAATACATTTATGTCGCTTCTAATCAGAAGTCGGTTTCACTTACAGAAGGCTGCGCCTGCTGGTACTCGGCCGGTGGCGAAACAGACACTGAAAGTTTGTGCCTCCGTTGCAAATCATTAGTAATAAATTCGCTCACAACTATCAAACCGGTGGTCTAACTTTAATGGCGACTGCTAAAATAATACAGTGAGAGTTGTTAGTGTAATTCACATAATTATCTACAACATACAAGCCTTCTAATTCTGAAACGAAAATAATAGGTTCCCAAAAAGAACACTGCAATTTTACACTAAGTGATCCGTTGAACCCTGGAAACGAAAGTACAATGTTGGATAAGTTTTAATAAGGGAAAAAAGAGGCACTTAATCTTTCTCATAACAGATAATGAATAAGTAGCTATCGTAGTCCTTGTAAAAGGGAAATATTGTCACTGAAGTTGAACTCTGAATCGTCCTTGAAAGACAAAATTACTTCCTACCAGAATTATGAAGCATTACAATAACCACTAACTTCACGTTTTATGAAAGGATGATGAAGTTTAAGTGAATAGAACTGGAGTAAACATTTATAATCACTACGTCACTCCTAACATGTAACGTCACTACATTGATTATTCATTACAAAGTTTCTCGCACATACTACAAGTTCACTCTCGCTAGAAAATTATTGAAATGCACGGTGAGATTCGCAATACAAAACAATTTAGGCACAATTTACGCCATTACAGTTGTGTAATGACTGTAGTGCCACAGGAATTTTGTACATAAGTTGTAACAAAACAGGATCTTCTTAAGTGTGATAACCTGGAAATAATTACTGTTGCTGTTGTCCGGAGACTGGTTTGATGCAGCTCTTCATCGTACTTTATACTGAACAAGCCTCTTTATCTCCTCATAAGAACTGAAACCCACATCTATTTGAACCTGCCTACTGTATTTCTCTCTTGGTCTCTCTCTACTATTTTTACCCCCTAGACTTCCCTCCATTGCTAAATTCACGATTCCTTGATATCTAATAATGGGTCCTACCAATCGATCCATTCTTTTGGTCAAGAGATGCCAGAAATTTCTTTTCTCCACAATTCCGTTCAGTACCTCCTCATTAGTTTGCGCGATCTACCTACCTAACTTTCAGCAGTCTTCTGTAGATACACATTTAAAAAACGTCTACCCTATTCCTGTCTGAACTATTTACCGTGCATGTTTCACTACTGTAGCAAGGAACACTCCACACATATGCCTTCAGGACCAACTTCCTAATTAATTGAAACTTTGATGTTAGCAAATTTCTTCTCCTGAGAAACACTCTCCTTCCCATTGCCATTCTGGATTTTATATCATCTGTACTGCGATCATCGTACGTTATTTTATTTTCCAAGTAGCAAAACTCATCTACCCTTTTACTTTTTGGTCAGGTAATCTAATTTCCCAGGCATCGTCTGATTTCCTTAGACTACATCCTATTAGCGTTATTTTTCTCTTGTTAATATTCATCTTATTCGCTCCTTTCTATGCTCAGGAAACCTCGTGGTGATTGAAGTCCTCCATTAGGAAAAGACCAGCAGGTAATATCTGAATGATTGGGAAAATCCAGTGGCAGGACGCTTATACATTTAGATTTGTAAAATCATACATATGAATAAATCTAGTGCAAAGTGCATCATATTTATGCCAAACAGTGAAAGGTAAGTAATACAATAGCAAGAAATTTCACTAGTGTTTGGTGTTGAGAGTTTTTGGAATATATACATCTCGTTCAATAATTTAAGGTTTAATAAAGAATCAATTCATTAAAAGTGCAATGAATCATTATCCATTTCCTCAATGAATGCTCAATCACCCTAATCATCGTTGCAACACTCTTACTTCAAATATGTTTCGAAAATTAAAGATACCTAAAGTTCCTCGAAAAAAGGAAAATTCGGAAATGATTATACTCCAAGAAGACGAATTAGAAAAGAATTCTGGAAAGAACTGGGAGAATACTGATAAAATGAACACTGGCAAAGAATGCAATAATACGGATCAATCATTTGAGGATTTGAGGCAAGTCTCTCATTGAAACGTGCCCGTTCCTGATAAATTTCGTATTGCGATAGTAAACAAGTAAGTGGACACTTCCAAAATAAAGAAGAACGCTTTGGCACTTTCTATAAGCAGGGATCAGAAACGAAAAGTGATGTGCGTAATATTTCGAAAGAATGGTTTATAAGGCGATGCCTAATGTTGAAAAAATTCTGCTGCCGCGAATGGTTTACTCTACTGTTACTAATAACCGTTACCACTTATGCTGTCACATATTTTCTGTGACCTGTAGTACTAGTTTAATATATACATTTATAAGTGGATTCAGAATTGGTGAGAACTGTATCCTAAAGTGGCCGACAACGAATCTAAACATGGAAAATCTAGAAAAGTGGAAAACTTGGGAAATTGGCCTAAAATTGCTTAAAATAGTAGATGACAGCCTTAAAATTAATGGATACTAAGAAACTGAAGTGGAAGAATTTTTATCTAGGTTACTTGATATAACTTTGTTTTCGGTTAAACAAACACTAGTATTTAGTGAACATGGTGAAGAACAAGGCTGTACATGTAAGGGCAGTTTCTTAGAACTAGTCAAATTACTCTGGAATTATGATATGTTATTGGAAAACCACATATTGAGTTTGGAACACGGCAAAACAAAGTGTCATATTTGTCGCCAGAAGTACAGATTGCATTTATAAATGTTTTTGTGAACCACGTAAAATCCAAGATTGATAACGAAATTAAATCTGCAAAATGTTTTTGTATTACCTTTCAAAGTAGAAGTGACGTTTTGCATACTGAATAAATGTCCTAAATGATAAATTTTGTGAAAACTGATAACAGAAAAGTGGATGTGATATAAGTATTTGTTGTCTTTTTCCTATAAGAGGGAACAAACCGCTGTTATAACTGAAAAGAGTGCATCCAATGAAAAAGGCATGTTACACATATAATAAGAGGTCCCAACATCACGATTGTACACCTCAGCTACTTGAAATGTACGGAAAGCAATAACATCTCTGCTATTAAAGCTCTCCAATCCACCAACTCCTTTTACAGTTCTACCATTGTACCGTACTATAGCAACAGTTATCCATCCATTGCCCTGACCTACGGCAGTGTTATTAGTTATAGTAAAGTTCAAAACTGCTCCACAAAATATAGATGGACCCTGAAGGATCACTTGACCTCCAACACGCTGCGATGTAGTAATTTCAATATCATCTATAGCCTTATACACTGGCAGGCGGGAAAGCCGAAATCTTCTCCTGTAACGAGGCATCTCTGAAGCCGTTCAATGCTGTTGCCTGTGCGGCAGCCACACGACGACTGACGCTGTCTTACCGGAAGCACGACTTGTATAGCGCGCTCTTATCTAACCGCAACTTCCGGTCTTACCGTCAGATCTTTGATTTTCGCCCGGCCGGCGCTGATTAAAATCTAGAGCGCCGGAGTCTTTCTCTCGCACACTTTCAAGTTCACGCAAGCCAGTAGGCGTTACTGCGCATGCGCATCTACGATGACGTATTTGGAGCTTGAACTGCTTGAACGTTTTTCGTCCCAATTCTGGTAGTATTCTCATGCGTGGCGGTGGAACAACTGAAACTGCGACCTAATTATTTTGGTATTCCTATATAATGCCGAGCAATTATGCAGAACAACATTGGTTTATTTTCGGTTTTATTAGTGTGACTTAATGAAACCATGATAAGGGTATTAAATCTTTTCACATAATACATCATACGTACAAAGTAACGAAAATGATTGACCACTGAACGATTTGTTGGCAGTGTGATCCAGTAATTTGCTAAGGAATGTCAGTCTATATATTTAAAACGTAAAAAAATTAAATTAAAACATAAATTGAAGCCTAGATAATGTACCATAGATATATGAAACATTGATTCGTGGATAGTAGGTGTCTAAAAGGAAAAATTTCTTATTAAGCTGTCAATTCAGGTATTTATTTTCTTCTCAATTACTGATTAAATCGCTTGCTTATTAATCTTCAAGTAAACATTTACTAATATATTTTGTACGTGCAGCATTCACAGAACCTACACTGTTTCATAAAACAAACAACATATCCGAGGATAAGCCAAGAGTATCAATTTCGTTACCTTACTCAAACCACTATTCGCCTTCAAGAGTACATCAACATGTCCAGATTAACTTAGGTGTACCTGATGTTAATGTTTTCTTTGTGGTTTTCAGAACAACAATTTCCTTTAAGTATATCCTCAAGTTCAGTTCTTTATTATAGCAAAATATGAAATCTGTTAAAACTGTGTGCATTACAAAATAAAACGCGAGCTCTTTACAACACTGGGAACAGTTTAAACAAGGCAACAGTCTGTATATTGTTTTAAATAAATTGACGCCTCTGTGGTAAAGAACAGTATATCGTAGTTGATCGATAAAAGCCAATTTTTTTAGCAAACTGACAAAAATAAATTTAATGTTTTGCAAATCGAGTAATTCTTGATCTTGTATGATCGCTCGATAATGAGTCGTATGTCCGAAGCACTAGAATATTACAATAATAGACATTTCCGTTTGGTAGCTATTCTGTAAAATATATTTTTTACAATATAGCATGAATATCACTGAATGAACATCTCCAGGGAACTCATGTACACCGCACAATTTATCAAGAGCTAAAATACATAAAATGATCTATCAGGTGTGAATTACATGTTCAACTCAATGCTTGATCTTTACTAATAACGTGGAAATAAAATCAGAAAACTGAAATATTATCATATTATTTTATTAGCCTTCAACGATTTTGTGAATAAATTCACCCAACATTACCCAGTCACAGAAATCCGTTTTGTTTTCATATGACAAGACACTTGTACACGAAGAAAAACTAATGAAACTATCACAAAATGTAAACACGGACCACGTGGAACGCCCTCCCACGACAACTCAGACAGTTCTGCGCATGCGCGAATCTGGCAGCTTGAGCGCACCAGAAATATTTTCCCGGGTAGAATCTGGTAGCTTGTGGTTACTGCTTAAACAGCAAACAGCCACTCGCTCAGCGAAAGATCTGTACCCAAAGACTGGAAACGTCACTCCAATATCAAGAAAGGCAATAGGAGTGATCCCAAAAATTACAGGCCTATCTCATTGACGTCGATTTGCAGTAGGATTTCGGAACATATAGTTTGTTCGAACATTATGAACTACCGCAATGAGAACGACCTATTAACCAATAGTCAACACGGATTCAGAAAGTATCGCTCTTGCGAAACACAGCTTGCCCTTTATTCACATGAAGTGATAAGTGCCATCGACAAGGGACCTCAAATCGATTCCATATTTCTATATTCTATATTTCTGGATTTCCGGAAGGCTTTTGACACTGTACCTCATAAGCAGCTTCCAATGAAATTGCGTGCTCATGGAATATCGACCCAATTGTGCGATTGGATTCGCGATTTCCTATCAGAAAGGACTCAGTTCGTAGTAATTGACGGTAAGTCATAGAGTAAAACAGAAGTGATATATGGCGCTCCACAGAGAAGCGTTATAGATCCCCTACTCTTCCTTGTGTTTATAAACGATTTAGGAGACAATCTTAATAGCTCCCTTAGACTGTTAGCGGATGATGCTGTCGTTTATCGGTTAGTGAAGTCAACAGAGGAACAAAAGCAACTGAAAGCGAATTAGACAAAATTTCTACATGGTGCGAAAATTGGCAATTGACACTAAATAAAGAAAAGTGTGAAGTAATACACATGACCACTAAAAGAAATCCGTTAAACTTCAATTACGCGATAAATCAGTCAAACCTTCAGGTCGTAAATTCTACTAAATACCTGGGAGTTACAATTACGAACAACTTTAACTGGAGAGAACACATAGAAAATATTGTGGGGAAGGGCAACCAAAGGTTACGTTTTATTGGCAGAACGCTTCGAAGATGCAACAGCTCCACCAGAGAGACTGCCTACATCACCCTTGTGCGTCCTCTCCTGGAGTACTGTTGCCAAGTGTTGCACTCTCACCAAGTGGGACTGACGGAAGACATTAAGAAGGTTCAGAGAAGGGCAGCTCATTTTGTTTTAAAACGTTACAGGAGGGAAAGCGTCTCGGAAATATTCCACAATTTGAGGTGGAAATCATTAAAAGAACGACGTTATTCGTTGCGGCGAGTTCAATCACCGACTTTTACTTGTGAATGTGAAAATATTTTGCTAGCACCCACCTACATCGGGAGATATGACCATCTCAATAAAATAAGAGAAATCAGATCGACAACGGAACGATTTAGATTTTCTTTCTTCCCGCGCGCTATTAGAGAACGGAACGGTAGAGAAAGGTTATGAAAGTGGTTAATGAACCCTCTGCCAGGCACTTAAATGTGATCTGCAGAGTATCTTTGTAGATGTAGATGTAGAACATGTCCATATTTAATGATTAAATATACGAGAAATTGCAACTCAAAAGCCTCAGTTAAAAGTTATATTTACAATAGCTGCAGTGCCACATATAGACATCTGTTACATCTAACATTTCCGACAGAATAGACGCTGCAGTTCGTACTTGTGGTGTCAATGCCTTCTGTGATCCACGAGTTACTCTGAGATTGGAATTGCAAAGTTTTTTGTGTACTTTAAACCTGTGTATACCAATGCAACTCCTGACAAGAAACACAGAACAAGTTAGTAGTGGGAGTATTTAAATTGAGAATGCACTTTGTCATAAATCAAGTTTACACGAAATTTGGGAATACTTAGTTTATTCGAGTAGCTGGCAGTAATTAAGACTTCCCACTGTTTTTGAAGTTTCGTGCTTAGCATACTACCTTAGCAATCCTTCTTTTTCCTTTCAATGTAATGGTAGTGAAGCTAGTCACGTCCCGCTTTAGGGGAGGACAACCTGGAGCTGCGGCGGAGTGACCGAGTGCATTGAGGCGCTGTGCTCCGATGCGCCAGGCTGTTCCCCGTCGGGGGTTGGAATACCCCCTCTGGCATGGATATTAGTATTAGTTAGTTTGTAAGTTTAGGGACTGATGACCCGGCAGTTAAGTCCCATAAGCTGAAGAAACATTTGAACTTTTGAACAACCTGGACATTTGTTCAGGGTGCCAAAATTTAGAGGCGCTCTTTTGTTGTGGCTGTATGCAGGCTATTTCTTATCATCATATGTGTAAATGTGAAACTAGCATTGGGATACTTAATTTTATGTGATGTTTAAGGAACCAATTGTGATGTGTGTGTGTTTTCTTGGTATACTTGGGAAAAAAATTCAGACTCTTGTCAAACTTCATAGAACATTATTTATAAGTGGAAATTATAGACTCGGATTTTTTTAATACAACCAACGGCGTGGCTGTGAGAATAAACTGTTATTATATTTCAGTTGCCGAGTGGTCGTCATCCGGAGCGCACCTCTCCAGAGCCAGCACATTTTCAGTTGTAAGTGAAACCGGCTTCTCTAGAAGCTACATATTTTGACTTTTCAGTGCGCTTTCGCTTCAGGTCATTAAAGTTATTGTGTGTTCGCGTTTTTATTTGATTCATATTCGCGTTAAATATCTGGTTAGTGTATTATTCCGCCGTGTGAATCGCGTCGCGACAGTCGTCTGTCTTTGTTTTGAATGTTGCTGAGTAAACACGCGCGACAGCAGCAGCAGCAGCTCCTCTACATTGTAAGATAACCGGCTTCTTAATAGAAGCGACTTATTTTCATTTCGTGTGTGCTTTCTTTTGCAGTTCTTAAGTCTTTAGTATGCTCGCGTGTTTATTTACTAAGAATCGCGTTTAATTGTCAGTTCAGTTGTTATTTTGATTTATTAGCTCGCGTATATATTTTTCACATCCGCCGTAAATAAACAGTTTATTGTTAGATTCATATTTTTCGAAGCTCACTGTTTATCCAACTTCTGTGTCCCCAGACGTACTTATTTGGAAGTTACATAGGTTTTTAGAATGGCTAGGAACTGTGACTGTTGCGAACGGATGGAGGCAGAGTTGGTGACTCTTCGCTCGCAGCTTCAGGCGGCGTTGGCTTCGCTGGCAACGCTTGAGACTGCGGTGGGTGGGCGCCGCGGTTGTGGGCCGCTCGCGGGGGTGCATGAGACGCCCTGTGCGTCTGTTGTGCCCTCCGATCGGCCTGCGGCGGTGGCCAGCCCGCTCACTGCCCGCGAGGAGGTAGCCCCCCAATCAGTGGTGGATTGGGAGGTCTCCTCAGCGCGTGTCAGGCGGCGTAAGACTTCCCGAGGGACCGAAGTGGAGGCCTCCCCGGTTAGTCTTGCCAACAGATTCGAGGCGCTGTCTGTGGCAGAGGATGTTCCTGACGCAGATGGTGTCGCTTGTCCTGTACTCGCCCCCCTGCCTTCAAGATCCGGGCACTCACAGAGGGTGGGTTTGCTAGTATTTGGGAGCTCCAACGTTAGGCGGGTGATGGAGCCCCTTAGGAAAATGGCTGCTAAAGAGGGGAAGAGATACAATGTGCACTCCGTGTGCATACCGGGGGGAGTCATTCCAGATGCGGAACGGGTCCTTCCGGATGCCATGAAGAGCACAGGGTGCAGCCAGCTGCAGGTGGTGGCTCATGTCGGGACCAATTATGTGTGTCGCTTTGGATCGGAAGAGACCCTCTCTGGTTTTGAGCGGCTATCAGAAGTGGTTAAGACTGCCAGTCTTGCTTGCAAGATGAAAGCGGAGCTCACCATATGCAGCATTGTCGACAGGACTGACTGCGGACCTTTGGTTCAGAGCCGAGTGGAGGGTCTTAATCAGAGGCTCAGACGGTTCTGCGACCCTGTGGGCTGCAGATTCCTCGACTTGCGTCAAAGGGTGGTGGGTTTTCGGGTTCCGCTAAATAGGTCAGGAGTCCACTATACTCATGAAGCGGCTACACGGGTAGCGGGGCCTGTGTGGCGTGGACTGGGCGGTTTTTTTAGGTTAGAGGGCCTCGGGAATACACAAAATGGGTTTCAGTCTCAAAGGGGGCAGGTCATACACAGGAAGAAAGGAGATCTAGAAACAATTGGTACAACCGTTGTAAATTGTCGTAGATGTATTGGGAAAGTTTTCAGAGCTCCAAGCGCTGATAGAAAGTACTGAGGCACAAATCGTTATAGGTTCTGAAAGCTGGCTGACGCCTGAGATAAGTTCGGCCGAAATTTTTTCAAAGGGCCAAATGGTCTTCAGAAAGGATAGAATAAATAAAAAAGGGAGTGGCGTGTTTATTGCTGTTACTGACGGTTTATCCTGCAGCGAAATTGAGGCGGATACTTCCTGTGAGCTGGTCTGGGTAGAGGTTATACATGACAACCGGAATAAATTAATAATTGGATCTTTTTATCGGTCCCCTGACGATGCGGTTGCCGAAATGTTCAAAGAAAGCTTGAATCACATTTCAAATAGGTATCCGAAGCATACTGTTATAATAGGTGGCGACTTTAATTTACCCTCGATATGTTGGCATAATTACGTATTCAAAACCGTCGGCAAATATAAAACATCGTCCGAACTAGTTCTGAATGCTTTTTCTGAAAACTACTTCGAACAGTCAGTTCATGAACCCACTAGAATAGTAAGTGGTTGCGAAAATACCCTTGATCTCCTAGCAACAAATAATCCTGAGCTAGTAAAGAGCATCAAAACAGATACAGGGATTAGCTAACATCGAGTTGTAGTAGCGAGACTGAATGTCGAAATGCCCAAATGCACCAAAAATAAACGAAAAATATATCTATTCAATAAAGCAGATAAAAATTCGCTTCACGCTTTCCTGAGTGATAGTCTCCAGTCTTTCAAAACTAAAAATGCGAGTGTAGATCAGTTGTGGCTTACTTTCAAAGACATAATATCAGTAGCAATCGAGAGATTTATACCAAATAAATTAATAAAAGAGGGTGCTGACCCCCCGTGGTACACAAAACAGGTCAGATCACTGTTTCAGAAACAAAGAAAAACGCATGCAAAATTTAAAAAGACACAGAATCCACAAGACTGGCAATCTTTTACTGAAACTCGCAACCTAGCGCGGACTTCAAAGCGAGAAACCTATAGTAGTTACCACAACGAAATCCTGTCTCGTAATCTTGCAGAAAATCTGGAGAAATTCTGGTCATATGTGAAGTACACTAGCGGCAAAACACAAACAATACCTTCACTACGCGATAGCAATGGTAATACTACCGATGACAGTTCTGCTAAGGCAGAATTACTAAACACAGCTTTCCGAAATTCGTTCACGAAAGAAGACGAAGTGAACACTCCAGTATTCAATCCAAGAACAGCTGCCAGCATGCGAAACTTAGTAGTAGATGTTCTTGGAGTAGTAAAACAACTTAAGTCACTAAACAAAAATAAATCTTCCGGGCCAGATTGTATACCAACTACATTCCTCTCAGAGTATGCTGATGCAATAGCTCCGTACTTAGCTATAATTTACAACCGATCATTCAGCGAAAGATCCGTACCCAAAGACTGGAAAGTTGCCCATGTTACTCCAATATTCAAGAAAGGCAATAGAAGTGATCCCAAAAATTACAGGCCTATCTCATTGACGTCGATTTGCAGTAGGATTTTGGAACATATACTTTGTTCGAACATTATGAACTACCTCGAAGAGAACGACCTATTAAACAGTAGTCAACACGGATTCAGAAAGTATCGCTCTTGCGAAACACAGCTTGCCCTCTATTCACATGAAGTGTTAAGTGCCGCCGGCCGCGGTGGCCGAGGTGACTGAGGCGCTCCAGTCACAGTCAGCACGGCCACTACGGTCGGGGGTTCGAATCCCCCCTCGGGCATGGATATTTGTGCCGTCCTAGTTCGTAAGTAGTTCATAAGTAGTTTGTAAGTTTAGGGACTGATGACCCCGTAGTTAAGTCCCATAAGCTTAACAAACATTTGAACACTTGATTTTGTTAAGTGCCATCGACAAGGGATCTCAAATAGATTCCATATCTTCCTGGATTACAGGAAGGCTTTTGACACTGTACCCCACAAGCGGATTCTTATGAAATTGCGTGTTTATGGAATATCTCCCCAATTGTGCGGTTGGATTCACGATTTCCTATAGAAAGAACACAGTTCGTTGTAATTTACGGTAAGTCATCGAGTAAAACAGAAGTGATATCTGGCGTTCCACAGGGAAGCGTTATAGGTCCCCTACTCTTCCTCGTGTTTATAAACGATTTAGGAGACAATTTGAATCGCTCCCTTAGATTGTTCGCAGATGATGCTGTCGTTTATCGGTGAGTGAAGTCAACAGAGGATCAAAAGCAATTGCAAAGCTATTTAGACAAAATTTCTACATGGTGCGAAAATTGGCAATTGACACTAAATAAAGAAAAGTGTGAAGTAATACACATGGCCACTAAAAGAAATCCGCTGAACTTCAATTACGCGATAAATCAGTCAAACCTTAAGGTCGTAGATTCTACAAAATACCTAGGAGTTACAATTACGAACAACTTTTACTGGAGAGAACACATAGAAACACATAGAAGGGCAACTCGTTTTGTTTTATCACGTTACGTAAGGGGGGGGGGGCGTCACGGAAATGTTGCACGAATTGGGATGGAAATCATAAAAAGAAAGACGTTATTCATTGCGGTGTGATCTGTTTGCGAAGTTTCAATCACCGACTTTTAGTTCTGAATGTGAAAATAGTTTGCTAGCACCCACCTACTTAGGGAGACATGACCATCCCAATAAAATAGAGAAATCAGATCGAAAACGGAACGATTTAGGTGTTCTTTCTTCCCGCGCGCTATTAGAGAATGGAAAAGTTATGAAAGTGGTTAATGAACCCTCTACCAGGCACTTAAATGTGATTTGCAGAGTATCTATGTAGATGTAGATATATTTTAATGCCCTCTGAGGTACTATGCTGTAATTGGCTATTACGTTTTAAACAGAAGCTGATATTTGCTGGAGAGAGGAATTTGGGAATGGGGCGGGATGTAGGAAGGCGTGTGCGTGGATTGTTCTGTAATTCTGATGATGTTATTGGTAGCTTGTGACATTTGTCGTTATCTATGATTGCGATGTTATTTCTCTTGCATAACTGTAACCGGCACTAGCTCCTGCAGCTTTAGCCAATGGTACATTTTATATTTTATACCAGTAAGAGGTCAACCAGCATCCACTTAGGCATATTACTATCGTACATAAGCATTCTTAGCGTGTAACGTATTAGTGAGGCTACGAGTTTCTTTTAAGCTCGAGATGGTATATGTTTCTCAAATTCAATAGCAAATGAATAATAGCTGACATCTTTTTATAGAGTTCCGCTTTGTTTTCAGTTTATTTTGAGAGATCAGGTCGTGGTGGTTAAGCATATCGAGAAGAATAGTGTATCTGTAGAGATTCTGGTTTCCATCCTGGTTAGATGCGAGCTTTTACCTCTGTTCAGTCAAGCGGGGGGGGGGGGGGGGGGGAGGTATCGGTAATTTCGTTACATCTTTTCGTGATTCACTACATCAAAAGAAGACACTCCACCGCGATAGAGTAACCGAGCGGTCTAAGGCGCCTTGCTGTGGAGCGCGCGGCTGCTCGCAGTCGGAGGTTTGAGCCCTCCCTAGGGCATGGGTGTGTGTGTGTTGTCCTTAGGTTAGTTTGCCTTAGTTTAAGTGGTTTGTAAGTTACGGACTGATGATCACGCTGTTTGATCCGATAGATTTACAAATATTTGAACATTTTTGAAAACACTCCAGTAGAGGTCTGAGCCACTGTTATCATTATCATTTCAACTCAACGCTATCGTATACGTTATTCATTTCCAATGTACTGGTATTAGCGAGAGTTGAACTTTCTAATTTATAACAGGTAGGTTTTTATGACATGAAAATGAATAGCACTGTTTTGTAAAATTACATGTTTTACGCCCTCTTTTAAACAATTAATCGGAAAATTTAGATAAGAATTATATTCTATGCTCTACAATCTATTGATAAATATAGGTCTCACACCATCTACATAAATATGAGTAATTCATTAATGAAAATTGTATTTAATGCCACTATTTTTTGTCATTCCTATATTTGTGATCGATATATAAGCCTGCTCTTATGTGACCCTACTATTTTATTTAATCTTACTCGTAATCATAGTTGTGAGGACCGACATACCGAATTCTCTAAAACGTTTCGTTGTTGTTGTTGTTGTTGTTGTTGTGGTCTTCAGTCCGGAGACTGGTGTGATGCAGCTCTCCACAATACCCTATCCTGAGCAAGCCCCTTCATCTCCACATAAGAACGGCAACCTACATCTGTCTGAATTTGCTTACTGTATCCATCTCTTGGTCTTCCTCTGCGGTTTTTACCCCACACACTTCCCTCCAACGCTAAATTCACAATTCCTTGATATCTAAGACTGTGTCCTACCAATCTATCCCTTCTTTTAGGCAAGGTATGCCAGAAATTTCTTTTCTCCCCAATTCTGTTCAGTACCTCCTCATTAGTTACGCGATCCACCCACCTTATCTTCAGCATTCTTCTATAGCACCACATTTCAAAAGCATCTATCCTCTTGCTGTTCGCACTATTTATCGGTCACGTTTCACTCCCATTCAAGGCAACAATCCACACAAATGCCTTCAGAAAGGATTTCCTTAGGCTTAAATCAATATTCGATGTCAACAAATTTCTCCTTTTCAAGAACGCTTTTCTACCCATTGCCATTCTGCATTTTATATCCTCTGTACTGCGACCATCATTTGTTATTTTACTGCCCAAGTAACAAAACTCATCTACCTCCTTTACTGTTTCTTTACCTAATCTAATTCCTTCAGCATTACCTGATTTTCTTAGACTGCACTCTATTACCCTTGTTTTTCTCGTGTTAATGTTCATCTTATATGCACCTTTCAGCACACTGTCCATTCCGTTCAGTTGCTCTTCCAGGTCCTTTGCTGTATCTGACAAAATTACTATTTCGTCGGCAAAACGCAATGTTTTTAATTCTTCACCCTGAACCTTAATTCCTTCTCCAAATTTCTCCTTGCTTTCCTTTATAGCTTGCTCAGTGTACAAATTGAACAACATTGGGTAAAGGCTACAATCCTGTCTTACTCCCTTTCCATCCACTGCATCCCTTTCATGCCCTTCATCTCTGACAACCGCTGTCTGGTTTTTGTACAAGTTGTAAATAACCTTACGCTTCCTATATTTTACTCCTTAAGAAATCTTTCCACTCTTATTAACTGGTCTCTGGCCCCTATTTTAACATGTTGATTCTTCATGTTGAGAAATATTCATCAGAAGAAACTTACCTTTAACTGTTTACTTAATAACTTGCGTTTATATAATACGTAGGAAATATAGAACCTGTCCGCAGGCCATCAGAGTCGCCTCGCTACCGACTCGCTGTCTGTTCACCGGCTACCAACGTCATTATTCATTTCAGCGTGGAACATACTGCTCTGTCGACCGTTGTCAATTTTGGTGACGTGACTTTTCAATCAAGAAACATCCCAGTTGGCCTCAAAAAGTCCTTTTTCCAATTTTCGCACAATTGGAGAATTCTTCAAAGTACGTGGTATCGATCTCTGCCCCCAGCATTACAGTAAGCAGCACTAATATAACTGGGGAAGTAGACTAGCAAGGTAAATATGTTCACTGTTTCACAGATACTGAAATAACATTAATTACAATAAAAACTTAAGGTGTAGTCAATAATTCCTACAACAATTTCAGCTGATCATACGGGTAGTCATACACGTTGATCAGCCTTACATATGGCGGTGTAATAATGAATAGGACAGGAAACATAGTTACGAGTTTAGAATAGTGACTATTATTGTTTATTTATTCCTTTTAGCTATATGTATCTATTGTGAGGCATGATAGTGAATCATTGTGTAGAAACCTGCTAAACACAAATGCAACTGACAACATGTCGCCGCGGCGGAATAGCCATGCGCACTCAGGCGCCGTACTCCGGTGCGCGTGACCGTTCGCCGTCTGACGTTCGAGTCTTCCCTTATGCATGGGTATGTGTTTTCCTTAGGTTAGTTTAATTTAGTTTAAGTAGTTCGTAAGCTAGGGAGTAAAACCGAGCAGTTAAATACCATAGATTTACAAACAGTAGAAAAACATTTTTGACACTATGTCCACTGGATAAATGATACAGTTCTGCAGTTGGGTGTTGAGCAAATTTGACTCTTCCGCATTATTGTCAGGAGCGTCAAAAGTATCACATTACGATTTTACTGAGGCAGTTGAATCAAGAGTTGGGTGCTTGGAGAAACGAAGTTCATAGCATCTGGTACGTCAGAGACGTTTTTTGATGTCGACACTTTTAAAATTTTACATCTTAAACGAGACTTCCCTTCCTTTTCTGTCCCCTTTCCCTCAATCGTGTTACCACGACACCTATCTCTATTTATACTAGCAATGTAGAACACTTGAGGGGCGTAGCTGTCTTCTATCGCGCCAGTATACAAGACATACTTTTTATAAAGTTCTTTGCTAATTTGATGTCTTCCCAGTTGTTGCCCCAGCGCAGATGGATGACGGTCAAAAGCAGATCGGTTGAGTTGAAGTGAGACTGTAAATCGTAAGTGAGGTTCTATAATAATGAAATACGTTTTTCGGGGATACCAGCTACTTTTATTCTGCCGTAGTAAAGTAGCAAACTACGAATCACAGCACACGTAAACAACATATATATTATTCACAGAAATTGTACAAGGTACAATTAAAACCTTAATTACCTAAAATGCATCATAGAACAATTGAGGCACGCTACTTTTATACTGTTCAAGCGAGCATACGCGTAAACTTATTCCATGCTTCTGCACGATCCTACCGTGGCCGACACAGGAATGAGCTAACTTGCCAGAATCAAGTGACTGCCATGCGCGCCTTTGGTGGAAAAGAATGTTCTCGAGTCACGCTCACTCATTTACTTATTGTTTTGTTTATAAAAATTAATACTTTACAAAATTCAAAAATTGTGGGTAGGTGTGCTGTTATCGCGAGGATTTTTTTATTTTATTTTAAAACTATTTGGAAATAAATTAAGAATTATGAAATATTAATTTAGAAAGTATGGCTTCTGCAATCGCTCACTACCATGGCGGTAACCAATCAGAACACATCTCTTACCAAACTGGCGCACTTTCGCAAGAAAAGTACCTGATGCAACCTCTTCCAACCGTCAGGTTTCCCACACAACTGCTGACATCATTGGAACCTATGAGAATTCGCTACCTAAAGCGCGCCTGACAAAAAATTAAAATACGGTCTGCAAAATCCATAACCATCACAATATGCAATTGGATATTAGCTTTCTTGTAGGCATGCTTCATCATGTATTTGAATACGGGTGCACACAACTGATTATGAATGAGTGCATGACGGTTGATGATAGCGTTGCGGGTGTGGAGTTTAATATCAGTGTTGTCAAGTAAAACTCACTTGCCTAGGTGGAGTGACCGAGGGCTCTAAGGTGCGGTTGTTCACCGTTGGAGGTTCGAGTCATCTCTTCTGCATGGGTGTGTATGTTTATCCTTAGGTTAGTTTAAGTAGTGTCCAAGCCGGCCGCGGTGGCCAAGCGGCCTGCGGCGCGCCAGTCACGGCCTGTACGGCCACTGCGGTCGGGGGTTCGAATCCCCCCTCGGGCATGGATATTTGTGCCGTCCTTAGTAATAGCTAATCCATAAGTATTTTGTAAGCTTAGGGAATGATGACCCCGTAGTTAAGTTCCATACGTTCTACAAACATTTGAACATTTTGTACTGTCTAAGACTAGGGACTAATAACCAGAGTAGTAAATTCCCGTAGATTTACAAACAATTAAGCATTTTGAAAACTTGCTCGCCAAAACGTTTATCGAATGTTTTTACACTGGCGAAGGGATTATAATCCTTAGGTTGAAGGAGGCACGTTGCGACAGACGGAACGGGTGTTACCTTCATATGTTTATCTGTAATTATGATCAGACCATATTGCTGGCGAGAAATAAATCCAGAACGACAACATTTTGCTTCAACTTTGGGAGAGAGACAGTTATTTCGCCGTTCGGAGGACTGTTCACTTTATTTGGCACGAGGGAACCAAAAACAAATCCTCTACTGACAGTTCATTATATCACTCACACACGAACAAAATAGAGTCAGAATATTTTTAACTGTCACTGCCTGGGCACTATGATGCCGTGCACACTGATTACGCCCAACTGACGGCCTGTTACTAGTCACCACAAGCCAAAACATGGGGCCAATACTCGCAAGACACTTCACGAATGAATCTTGTTAGTTTTAACTGGCTGTTACTTTCTTCCTGCGCCGTGAAATTCGAACTGCATTTATTTATTCTTAACTATCATTTCGTTATTATTATATGAAGACATTCACGCTTTGTTCTGAGACCAGTCTGCAAGCTCTACAAATTTTTCTGTAATAGCTATCTATAATCTAATGTTAAAGTATCCTCTGTGTGTTTTGCACTGAATCTTTTGGAAGAAACGACAATGATAACAATGAACAAAATGACAATGCATCACGGTTATCACTTCGTCGCGTTATATACTTTATGAATTTTATCTTCCTCGCTAATGAAATCTTCGGCTACTCAAAACCGTGGAGCCTAACTTTGTTTTTATTATAACTTGCCTTTAAGTCTTTCCCTCGCTTCTTACAGGTATTTTATTTGACGCTCAAGTGATGATTATGAGAAAACGACGCGAAGGGTTCGACGAACGATCAGTATCTCGTTAATAATTCTGTAGACGCTTAGTGCTCATCAAAACAAGGATCTTAGAATTGAAGAGCTTTCAAAGCGTAGTTCCAATAAAAGATTTTCTTTGGCTTTCTCATTAATTCGTCTTCAGCCGGCTTACGCCCCTTAAGAAAATTAGGGGGAGGTAGGTGTTCTTAGACAATAACATTACCTCTGAAACAAAGTTGTTATTCTAAAGAAAACTCCGCCGTATTGCTTATTTTGTTTACTAAAACGGCATCTTTCCGAAAATAATACACCTACCGACTGAAAGTACATTTTAATAAAAAATCTTAAGTACTTCCAAGTATGTTGCTCCCAGTCAGATTATGCCTTGGAAACGCTGTCATACATTTCTTATTGGCAGTTACCCTTTCAAGTATGAGCTGTGTAAAAATGTGTGAGTCTTAGAAAAATCTACAGCGCCTTATTATTTAAATTTTTGACGAATACGCCGTTAACTGTGATGTTAGAAGAAATACTTCACATGGAAAAGTATATTGATTATCGAAGGGTATTTTTATACAATTTTTCGTGAGTTCCCCTTTTGCTGTGTCCCGTAAGAACAGATATTTTCTTTCTACTTAGTTTAGTATACGCCGATATTAAAGATAATTGATATCATGCTTTTAAACTAATCGGCGGCGTGCTATTTCACCCGTTGTTGTGAATGACGAGGAAGCCATCCACAGAATGCGTATTCCGAACTGAAAACGGCATTAGCTCAACAATTGGCAAGATAAATTCGACGCTTTAATTGGAACCAGCAGCTCGTTAAAATGAGTTATTCTAATCTCATAAGATTCAGAAAAAATGAGATGCGACATAGAATTCTAGAGACTAAGAACAGTAAAGAATAAATACTTTTCAAAAAGGTCATTTAAAGCTGAAACTTCAGAATGTCAAGGGTCAATGCAGGCTTTTTACCAAAGCCCTGCGAAGCGGTATGAATCCATCTCGTTCCCTGTTTTATACCAGTAAAAGTCATCTACGTTGTTTCAAGTCCATTACACTCATATCACAACAGCAAACATCCCTTCGCTAAAAGAGGCATAAAATATCGTTTGGCATCATTTCTTTCTTAACTTACTATTTAGACAGAAATAAGTTCTAGACGTTATTTTAACGATTTTTTATGAAAATGATGTTGAGCGAGTCAGTTTACAGTGTATGTGTACATGATTACTGTTAAAACTTTTCTATCTTTAGGGAAAGACATTCGCAGTTTTCAATTTGTTTTTGCGTGACCACATATCGTGACTCAAGGCATTAAATACCAGAATTCTGGTACTTACCTCCTATGCTGGGTGCAGCCCGTGTTTACCGCACAAGGAGATAATTGACGCCGGTTAATCGACAAGAACTCCGTGAGTCGGTTTCGTTGCAGAAGCGGAGGTCGTACATAACTGACGTGAAGGTAAAATAAGATGACCAAACAAGCAGCAGACTGTAAAATATTGGAGAAGAGAGTAGTAGCTCTCAATAATGGGAAATATAGCTTCTGAGGAATATCATATAATGCATAATGAGGAATATCATTTAAAAGGTCTGCACTATATGATGTTATATTACTATCTGTTTCCTGTTGGCCGTCTCTGATATGTAAATACATCTGATATTCTACATATCTGATTGCCAACGTATAGTCGCTCTCATAGATGGCTTGCTGAAACACTAGTTCAGATACCAAGCATGGGACGTCAGACGACCCATTAACCTGACATGTCGGTAGCTACCTGCCGGTATCAGTGTCACCAAGGAACAAATGTTCAAATGTTTGTACACCTATTAGAACAAAATTGCTATGCTCATCATTCCCCAGTCTTACAAAGTACTTAAGCTAACTTACACTAAGGAAAACACACACAATGCCCGATGGAGGACTCGATTCTCCGCCGGAAGCGACCGCCCACCCCGTACCACGATGCCTTAGACCACGCGGGAACTCACCAACGATATACCCTTTGGCCTTATTAATACATCGTTGGTATTGATATAAACAAGCTGTTGTGAACATAAAATATCGTTGACAAACACCAGCAAATGTCATCAAAGAAATAAGTTATAGTATATTCGAACTGTACAAGACCTGGTGGCGTAACAGTTACGATATTATATGAGAAACGCATGTTACAAGAAGTTATTTTATATAAAAATGCTCGTTTCCTGTGACTTTTATAATTACTCACAAAATTTGTATTATACAATTGAAGATAACCTGAAGATGGCTTTTTAGCCGAAATATCCATTGTTTAAAAATATATAAATATTAAAGCAGTGATTTGGTTGAATAAATTTCATATTATGTCGTTAAATGGCATGTACAGCGCTGCTGGAGTTAAGATTACAAACTGTTGATAAATAAATGTATTTATGTTATAAATGAAGATTAAATAAATTAATTTATGAATATACTGTTTCTGTAACAGCTTGCAAGAAGTGTAACAGGACATAGAGGATGGTATATTGAACAATTTGTGGTAGGGAACCTTGGGTCAGAGAAGTCAGGTGAAGGAGATAGTAATAATACAATCACATTACTGTATATTCTTGTCTTTAAATTAGTTACAGTCAACTGCAAAAACATTTATTGGCGCAATGTACGTACCATTTGCTCCGTTTCTCTAAAACTGTGCTGAAACAAGGCCATCAACCGAGCAAGCATGGCATCGGCGGACAAGATTCTGACGCATACTGTCAAAAATCCCTGGTGTATTTCTAATTACACTACAAGCTGCAAAAAGCTCTGTTAACAGTATGACAATCGGGCAAAATTAAAGTTAGCTCTACGACAATCATCACACTGACGCACCAAGTTGAAGATTCACGTTTGCTAAAACACCGCGTCATGCTACGTAGGAGAGCTGTGAATGGCTGCTGCACATTCGACAGTAATCGTTGCCTTTACTAGGCCTGGTTTATAGAACCGAATTCGTGACAACCGCTTCGGCATGTATCAGAACGATGGGGCGTGTGCTTGAATTTCTCCAATATGAATTGCGTAATGGATGAGGTTGGCTTGCAGTTAGAATACGTCTTGTTATGTTTGGAAAAAGAGGCTGCATACAAACCAACTATACGACACTGTCTTCGAAATTTCCTTATGTTTATGGTAAAACGTAAAAAGGACAAAATACAGGCTATCAGCGTTTCTGAGAGCTGATCGTCAACGCAAACGAAAAAATTTAAGACATGTGTGACTTACCCGCATCGTATTTGCAACATCATGATTTAGAAATGCGAAGCACTGTTGACCTGAATACCTGCGTTTATAAAATTATGCTGCTTCAACATACAAAAGTACACTGCCTCATCTACTGTTCGCAATTTCCATTTCCACATAACAGTGGTACTCTATCTCAGTCAATGTTCCTTAGTGTGTCTCTAAAATGAGTGACTTCCTTTACAATATTGTACATTTCCAGTACCGTGGCTAGTACCACCAGCAGCATAGCGTAATACATTCGTCTGGTATAATAGTTGGCTATCGATCTACGACGTCAAGCGTTCGAATATATATTACCTTTAGCATCGTTTTGATAACGTCAGAGAAGGTACACTCCTAAACACCACCTCTACAAATTGTGGACATATTGTTACCTATTCAGATACAGGCATTCTACCGAGGTCGATATCCACATCATTTTAACTTCCTACGGAATTACTGAAATTTCAGGTTCAACAGTAAATGATACAGTAACATTGTTTTGTATGCTCATTCAACAGTACAATATGTAACACTGTACTTTCCAAAATTGGGACTTCCATTTGCCTTGTGTTAAATTAAAAGGAAGTAACAGCCGTAAACGTTTTATTGTGTATTGCATTCTGCATCCAGTTTCGGCCTCACACTGAAGTCATCATCAGACCCCAAAACCAAACGGAAATTCTTTACCACGTAACACAACTGATACATACTCCACATATCACAAAATTATTCTAATAGGTGTAATCGTATGAGAGGCAGGGCAACATACGCGCAGGCGGTCCAAGGAGTGCACCTTCTGATTCCGGAGGACCAGGCCACCGATGTAGGTAGTTTCCAGCAACCGCTTAAACCTCGGAAGACACTAGTATACAATGGCGAAACGCTGAAAATTGAGCAAATCCCTTGCTGAACCAGGGCAGCAGGGCGAAATGGAAGATCACTTAATGGACACTCTGGCGGATGCTTAAAAGATCAACACTCTCTTAACCCTTTAATGCGTGGTGTAGCTGATCAGCTACATAACTTATTTTTCGATTATCTCTGAAACATTTTACCACAAATTCATTTGTAGCTGCTTGTATACATAGCGTTACATATGCTAGTAGCTCGTACTAGAAATTATAAATTGCAGAGTGCTACTGAATCAGTTCGATAGTTAGCTGCATTGAGTTACTCCAAACATGTGCATTTGTTTACTTTAGTATTTTCCTTTGCCTTGTAAAAGTAGTCAATCACATACTGCTGTTGCATTATGAGTTACTTTCTAGTAAGGTATACAGCTGACCAGCTATGAACTTTTTGTTGCTAGTAGTGCATAATAATTTTAAGGATTTTTTTCTCAATATTTTTCTCAATATATACGGACTATACATTAATTGTGGTAGTTTTTATAAATTCAAATAAAGTCATGCATTAAAAGGTTAAGGTAGAAATAAATAATAAATCATTTTTATGTTCCTATCAATTCCGAATGCATCTACGATGTCACAAAAATTAGGCGCATCTCATGAACCAATAGTATTTTTAATATGTTCAAAACCAGAAAGAAATTGTTTACATTATTGAATATAGCAAAAGTATACTTAAAATTACCGACTTTTCAATGCATCTCGCTGTTTCAACCAACTATGCCTTAGATGATGGCTTATTAGCGTAAGCCACCATCTTGAAAGCAACACGACTGTATCCATTTTATTAATGATTCGTTACACTTGTTATATCAGTTTATTATGGAAATATAGCCAGATCATCGTATCCTCTATACCTGTGGGTCGTGACAACCAGGGATGTCTTAGAGCCTTGTTCGGGGGGGTCACCGTCACAGCAGGAAGTTCTTGCACCATAAAATAACTGATCTAGTGCATTAATGGATAAAGAAAAGCAGCCTTCAGTCGCAAATTAAAAATTATGAACATTGACGTTGTTAACGGTAGCTGACAATAGGAGCTATGTTTAAAGAAAAACGGTCTAGTGCATGTCTAAACGCAAGCGATTCAATAATATTAAACACAGGTATAATAAAATTGAATGTATTTTACATCAGACTTACAGAATTCCTTGTTAACATTATACTTTGAATAGAACGTAGTAGACTGTTTTATAATAAATACGATGTTCTTTTGCAAAATGTATTTCTGTGTCGGTAATAACGTGACGGGAGAATGTGTTCCATTCCAAAAAACACAACACATTAATTCTGTAAGATATACTGTAAATTATTTTCTATAAGACAGTATGTGCAGGAAGAAAGTCACGTTATTTTGTTTTGAGATATCTTAAATAGTAGCGTCATGGCTTGCGGGGGGGGGGGGGGGGGGGGGCGCCGAATATGTTTTATTTGGAACTGTGGGGTTGCATATTTAGAGAGGTTCGGAAACACTGATCGACAATAACCCAGCAGCTGTAAGCAGCAAGCACCATGATATGCCCGTTTTGTCCTCTAGTTCATGTAACTAATCAATGATCTATCTATTTTGCCAGTGTTTTCACATAAATATTGTGCATTATTAGCGGTATAGGTCATGAAAGCTGGATTGTAATTTATTTATTTCCTACATATTTGTACGGCTGATAAACAGTCGCAGGGGAATTCCGTGCCGTCTAAGGTGCCTTGCTATAAATTGGTCGGCCGCTCCTCGGTGGAAGTTCGAATCTTCGCACGGGTATCGGTGTGTGTGTTGTTTTCTTAACATAAGATAGTTGAACTAGTTTCTAAGTATAAGGCCCGATCAGCCGTTTAGTCCATTAACTTTACAATCTATTCAACATTTTGCTGATAAAAAGTTCCAAGATACCAGAATGTTTATAACTTTTCTGGTTAATTTTGTAAAACCTTTACGTTAGTGTAAAAAGATTCAAAGTTTTTTCAAAATAAATCTTTCATGTTATGACCTCTGGTTGTTTTTTTTTTTTTTGGGGGGGGGGATTGCTATATGAAAATGGAAACAACGCTAGGCAGAAAACTGCTGTGGTCAAATAAAATACTGCGTCTCTTTTTGTGGAGACCTTCTTGGAGTTATAAGAACACTTTATGTATCGTTTTGGGAGAAGGAGGATCTGCCAGGGTAGCTGAAGTTATATGATTGCAACAGTGTTCGAATCTGCGCGTTATAGACCGCTTTGTCGGGACATTAACTTTTACAAAGGCTAATGAGTACCAGTTTAAGAACTTTAATTTTTTCCGATTCCTGTACGGAATTGTAACTGAATAGTCTACCCCCAAGAACCACAGACAATGCGGAGGCGGAGTGGCTTGCGTGCCTCGGCGATACAAATAACCGTACCCTAGGTGCAACCACGGCGGAGGAGTATCTGCAGAGAGGCCAGACGAACATGTGGCTCCCGAAGAAGGACAGCAGCCTTTTCAACAGTTACAGGGGCAACAGTCTGAATGATTGACTGAGATGGCCTTGCAATATCAGCTAATGTGGCTTTGTCACACAGTAACTGCGAACAGCTTACTTCCGCCAGCAAGTTGTGAGGCGGCATCGTGAGTCGTGTCGGGATAGCACAGTCGGTAGAGCGCTTGCCCGCGAAAGGCAAAGATCCTAGTTTCGAGTCCCGATTCCGGCAACAATTTTAATCCACCAGGAAGTTTCATGTCAGCGCACACTCCGATGGAGAGTGACAGTTTCATTCCAGTAGAAGAATGTTTAAATAGGGGATAAGTAGATACCACCTACAGTAAAATAAAGAGACATTTAATGAATAAGGAAATAAAGCATTGGGAGACAAGACAAGCAGCTGTATGAATATAAAGAACTCAGTTCTCAGCAAAGAAAGGAAAGCTGAAAGATGGAAAGTGTAGATAGAGGGTCTCTACAAAGGAAATTAACTTAGGAACACTATAGCAAGGGAAGAGGAAATAGATGAAGATGAAATAGATGATACTATACTGTGAGAAGAAATTTACAGAGCATTTAAATATCTAAGTCGAAACGAGGCCGCTGGTGTGGACGGAATTCGCTCAGAACTACTGAAGTCTCTAGGAGAGCCAACCATGACAAAACTATTTCGCCTGGTGCGTAAGATGTATGAGACAGGGGAAATAACGTCAAACTTTAAGAAAAATGTTATAATCCCCATTCCAAAGAGAGCAGGTGCAGACAGATATGAAAATTACAGAACCATTAGTTTAATAAGTCATAAATTTATCCATGTTATGTGGATTGGTATGAGGTCTGCGACTGTATTATAAACTTTTTGAAATAATTTATATTGCAGCAGTAACTTTTTACAAATATTTTTATTAGCACGTCGCGTTTCGCCACCAAGCTGCCACCATCGGGTTCATTTTATAGTTACAGGTACAATACTGTTTTGTTTTGTGTTGTGGGTGCTAGTGAGGTTATGGTTGGACGTTTTAACAGTTTTGTCGATAAACTTGTTATCTGGCACACACAACACATAAACACAACTATGTACACACGACATTTACCAAAAGTGTAAACATCTAATAGAAAATGTCTACATGTGGTGTGTACATAACCGTGTTCTTGTGTTGTGTGTGCCAGATAACAAGATTATCGACAAAAGTGTTAAAACGTCCGACCGTAACCTCACTGGCATCCACAAAACATAACAAAACAGTAATCAAATTGTAACTGTAAAATGCACCCGATGATGGAAGCTTGCTGGCGAAATGCGTCGTGCTAATAAAAATATTAGTAAAAAGTGACTGCTTCAGTATAAATTATTTCAAAAAGTTAATAAGTTATGGTTGCAAAATTTTAACACGAAGTTTTTGCAGAAATAACTACAGAACCATCAGTTTCATAAGTCATGGTTGCAAAATTTTAACACGAAAAGCTGGTCGGGGGTTCGAATCCCCCCTCGGGCATGAATATTTTTGCCGTCCTTAGTATTAGCTAGTTCATAAGTAGTTTGTAAGCTTAGGGACTGATGACCCCGTAGTTAAGTCCCATACGTTCTACAGACATTTGAACATTTGAAAAGCTGGTAGAAGCGACCTCGGGGAAGATCAGTTTGGATTCAGGAGAAATGTAGGAACACGGGAGGCAATCCTCACTTAACGCTTTATCTTAGAAGACAGATTAAGGGAAGGCAAACCTACATTTTAGCTTTTGTAGATTTGGAAAATCCTTTTGACAAATTTGAGTGGAATAGGCTCTTTCAAATTCTGACATCAGCAGGAGTAAAATATGGGGAACGGAGGTTTATTTCCAACTTGTACAAAAACCAGAGCCGCGGTGGAGTAACCGAGCGGTCTAAGGCGCCTCGCTGCGGACCGCGTGGTTGCTCGGGGGTTCGAGTCCTCCCTTGGGCATGGGTGTGTTTGTTGTCCTTAGGTTAGCTTACCTTAGTTTACGTAGTTTGTAAGGTACGGACTGATGACCACGCAGTTTGGTCCGATAGATTTACAAATCATTTGAACATTTGAACAAAAACCAGACAGCAGTTACCAGAGTTGATGGGAATGAAACGGATGCAAAGGTTGAGAAGGGACTAAGACAGGTTTGAAGTCTTTTTCCAATGTTATTCAATTTGTACATTGAGCGAGCTATAAAGGAAATCAAGGAGATATTTGGAGAAGGAATTAAAGATCGGGGCGAAGAATTAAAAACATTGCGTTTTGCCGATGACATTGTAATTTTGTAAGAGACAGCAAAGGACCTGGATGTGCAATTGAACGGAATAGACAGTGTTCAAAATGTTCAAATGTTTGTATAGCTTATGGGCCTTAACTACGGGGTCATCAGTCCCTAAACTTACAAGCTAGCTAATACTAAGGACGGCACAAATGTCCATGCCCGAAGGGGGATTCGAACCCCCGACCGTAGTAGCCGTGCAGACCATGACTGGAGATAGATTAAGAAAAGGTAAACCTACATATCTAGCTTTTGTAGATTTGGAGAAGGCTTTTGACAATGTTGATTGCAATAAACTCTTTCAAGTTCTGAAGAGTAAAATATAGGGAGCGTAAGGTTATTTATAACTTGTACAAAAACTAGACAGCGGTTCTCAGAGCAGAAGAGCATGAAACGGATGAAGTGGTTGGGAAGGGAGTGAGACAGGGTTGTAGCCTTTCTCCAATGTTATTCAATTTGTACATTGAGCAAGCTATAAAGGAAAGCAAGGAGAAATTTGGAGAAGGAATTGAAGTTCAGGGTGAAGAATTAAAAACATTGCGTTTTGCTGACGACACAGTAATTCTGTCATATACAGCAAAGGACCTGGAAAAGCAGTTGAACGGAATGGACAGTGTGCTGAAAGGTGCATACAAGATGACAATTAACAAGAGCAAACGTAAGGTAATGCAGTACAGCCTAAGAAAATGAGGCGATGTTGAAAGAATTAGATTAGGCAACGAAACAATAAATGAGGTGGATGAGTTTTGTTACTTGGGCGGTAAAATAACACACGATGGTCGCAGTACAGAGGATATAAAATGCAGAATGGCAATGGGAAGAAAAGCGTTTTTGAAAAAGAAAAATATTAATTTAAGCGTAAGGAAGTCCCTTATGAAGACATTTGTGTGGAACGTTGCCTTGTATGGGAGTGAAACATGGACTACGAACAGTGTGGACATGAAGAGGATAGAGGCTTTTGAAATGTGGTGTTACAGAATAATGCTGAAGATAAGGTGGGTGGATCGCGTAACTAATGACGAAGTGCTGAACGGAATTGGGGAGAGAATGAATTTCTTGCATACCTTGACTAAAAGAAGGGATCGATTGGTAGGACACATTCTTAAACATCAAGGAATAGTACAATTAGCATTGGAGGGACGTGTGTTGGGTAAATATCGCAGAGGGAGAGACAAGCAGTTTCAAATGGATGTAGGGTGCCTTTCTTATAAGGAGGCTAGCAAAAGCCCGGCAGTCAACAGCACTGACTGCTGTTCTAGGTATTATGAATTGTGATTAAGAATATCTCCGCAAAGGTGTCTGCTAATTCAAATTGAATTACCCAGGGCAAGCGGTGAGGACGCCCCTTTGTTTACTGCACCACGGGGTGTCCCCCTTCTACTTGCTAAAATGCTCAAAGTAGAGTGCAGTGGAAGAAACCACTGGCGGTATATTAGTGAAGAGCCACGCTAGCTCAGGCAGACGGGTATGGTTCCATCCTGAGACATACATCGAGCCATATGTCTGAACAGTACCAATGCATACTATGCCTACACAATCCTCAGTGTGTTTAATCCATATTCACATACTGATATCAATAGTTTCACAGTGTAACGTATATTTAAAAGTTTAACCTGGCTGGAAATCAAATCTGTCGTTATTTCAGAAATTAAACTGTGACCAGGCCACCACTCTGTTGTATAACGCTAAACCTAGATCCGCCGAAACGTTGATTTGAGTCAGCACAGAGGATGCTTGACAACGCCGCTAAAATAGGCAATCAACCTAAAATTGCTGTCTACAAGCCGTTATACGAATCCATATCTTCCGGTGGACTTTCCAAATCGTCCGACTGGGAACTTGAAATTTACAGACGACATTGATCCCATACTGTGCTGGTAATTTAAGAAGTGATTTTTTGGTATCCCATCCCTAAGGATATGCAACAGGGGATGAAAGCCTTATTTAAAATACGTTGATATTCAGACAACTTTGAAGCTACACTTACAAAAATTCGGGTTTTGAATCGTGGTCAGAATTTAAAAAGATGTTTCAATATTTTTGGAAATTCAACCCACTGGGGTCAAACAAAATTTTTTTTATATTTTTTATTTCTAATTATTATATAAATACATCGCTACTAAGATAGTTTTGAAGTTAGAACCACGAAAATTCAGATCGGGATTCTTGGCAGGAATTAAAAGAAGAAAGTTTTCAGAATTTTTAGAACCAGTACAGACCTTCCAGTTAATGCTAGTCATGAAATAATAACGATCAAAATGTTGTAATATCTTTAAGCCTATTAAACGGCTATGGTCATCAGTCCCTAGTCTTACAAACGACTTTAAACTAACTTAAGGACAACATACACACGCCCATGCCCGAGACAAGACTCGAACCTCCGGCGGGAGCAACTACCCAGTCCGTAGCATGATGCCTTATGCCACGCGCCTACTCCCGCGGGGCTAATAATAAAGCAATTTATGGAGGGGGGAGTATTTTATGATTAGTATTGGGCCTGGGCGGCCCCTGGCCACGGTACGGTATTCCTAGTGGTGTGTGGGGGGATTGGTCGACTTATGAATGTTTTTCGGTGTGTGGCTGCATGGCCGTGCCCATCCAAGTGACTCCGCTGCTCTCCGCTTGGTAATACTCGGTTTATAACAGAGGATATTGCATGGAAAGCCTTCACGAAAAAACACGACAGTTGGTAAAGTGTAATCTCTTATCTTTTGCATATTTAAAAACAACCAGGAAACCAGGCGTCGCCTGGGTTAAGTGGTACTTAAGATTATTGCAAGCCGGTCGCGGTGGCCAAGAGGACGGCGGCGCGTCAGTCACAGTCTGCACGGCCGCTACGGTCGGCGGTTCGAATCCCCCCTCGGGCATGGATGTTTGTGTCTTCTTTAGTATAAGATAGTTCATAAGTAGTTTGTAAGTTTAGGGACTGATGACCCTGCAGTTAAGTCCCTTAAGCTTAACAAACATTTGAACAACATTTTTTATTAAATATTCACAGAATATATGACATCAAGGTACCCTCTTCCATGTACCGTATCAAGTTTTAGGTAGACGGTGTCCTTGGGTTCAAATGTTCAAAATTTTGTAGAGCTTATGGGACCTAACGACGGGGTCATCAGTACGTAACTTACAAACTACTTATGAACTAGCTTATAATAAAGACGACACAAACTTCCATGCCGAGAGGGGATTCGAACCCCCGACGTCAGTGGCCGTGCAGACCGTGACTTGCACGCCGCAGACCGGCTCGGCCACTGCGGCCGGACTTGTGGGTTCCCTGCTATCACAACTGCCAATGGCGGTCAATAAGATTCCCTACATTAATGTTCCATGCTTGCATCTCTTACCTGTCCGGCTATGAGTTCATTATTCTTCGGTGCGAACGAAAGCCGAATATTTCTGGAAAATACTGTTCTTAACTGAGGTGAAGCCGTCAGAAAATTACTGTCGTAATCTTCCAGTAATTTTCGGGTGTGCAGCCGGATCCCATTGACATTCTGCAACGATATTTTACTGTCGTAATGTTTGGTGTAAATTATTTAAGCCACTGGCTACCAAAGAATTCATGGATCAATAATCAACCGAGAACAACGATCCCAAAACCGCAAGGAACCGATCAATCTGACGGAAAAAAAAGAGTAACCTACCTTTAGTAGCTGTAGTTGCTACGCTCCGCGCAAATTACCGTAAAAAGTTTTGAGTACAGACAGATAATGAGAGAATTGTAGCTATAAAGATCCGTACCAGGTTTATACACTTTCTTGTGCTACTCTATTACATGTTCTAAAATGTTTCGGAACGAACAAACGCGTTGTAAATGATAGTTACATTAAATCTGACAACTATATCCCGCGCTCCTCCCTAGGGACCGCCCGTGGTAAGCACTTTACATCACTTACGACCCACCATCACATTTTAACATTACGTGTTTCGTTAACATTAATAATTTGATTGCCTGGGTCATCTAGTTATAGGTAAGTCACTGGCAATATGATACCTCAGTCGTCCTTCTCAATATTCACTTGTGTATTCCGTTTCTCCAGATGATTGTTTTTTTCTGTACGCAGCTGCCGTGTCCAGGCATACGAACTACTACATGAGTAATGAATTAACGCGCTAAGTCCAAAGACAGTAGCATAGTATTCGATGAGCAATAACGACGCACGAGAGTGAATTTTCATAAATGCCTCTCAACTGGAATGTTACACACTAAAAGAAACACTTTTTAACCTAGTTTCACAAACCTGAACATGGGCTTATAACCCGAAACCTAGGTCGTACAGCACCAATAATGTTTGTGAAACAAGGTTGAAAAGTGTTTGATAATTTGCAACTAGTTGGGCTGAACTTTGTCAAATATTTGTAAACCTGCAGTTGCTGGAGTCGACAAGCTATGTTTAAAATCATGAAATGTTACACTTATTAATTTTGTTCTCATTTAACGTAGGGTACTGTTAAAAGGCAGGATGAGTGTCGTTCACTACAGTACTACAGAGGTAGCGAAGTAATATTCCTCTGGGTTGTCTCTCCCTCTCTCTCATTTCGCCTTTTTCTATCTTTCTATTATTTAATCTTTTGCCCTGAGAAGGACTGTGACATTCAAAAAGGGAGAAGAACAACGATAATTAGTGGAAGGACAGAACAATGTTTCTGGGAACCAATTACTATTTCTAGCATCACTTATTTATTACGCCTCAGTGAAATTTAAATAATCAACAAAGCTTTTGATAACATTCATAAAGAACTATTCTAAAGACAACAATTAAGAAAAAGTGTCAATAGACCCACTCAAGATAAAATACTTCATAGTCAATTAAAGGAAACATTTCAAATAAATGTTTGCATAGCCGTTAACAGTTCTAAAACCTTGCTAGTATTGCCGGCTGGCTTAATTGTACAGCTTGAGTAAATTCAAATAACCAAAATAAGTCCCCTGATGACAATCATTAAAAACTTTTTAAATAGACAACAATTAAGACAGGGGCAATAGTATCACGCAAGATATCTCGCTGCAACAAGCTCTAAATTATTTAAAATTTAAAATAGCATCTAAAGAAAAATTCCTTATATAATTTACATGGCAGTTGACACATGACAATGGTTAAAACAATAACTTTCGAGTAAAAAATCACAGTCAGATGAGGTTACAGTGCTGAGCAACTAACGTAGGGGAATTTTCAGAAGTGGCTGTAGAATATTAAAACTAGCCAGTTACAAAAGCATATACGCCCAATGCCAAAAGTAATCTTAAAAATAAGTTAACTGGCAACAAACGTGAACGATTTGGAGGATGATTGCTTAAGTAAAACTTTCTTGATTGATTATTAATAGCCGGCCGCGGTGGCCGAGGAGACTAAGGCGCTCCAGTCACGGTCTGCACGGCCACTACGGTCGGGGGTTCGAATCCCCTCTCGGGCATAGATATTTGTTCCGTCTTTAGTATAAGGTAGTTATAAGTAGTTTGTAAGTTTAGGGACTGATGACCCCGTAGTTAAGTCCCATAAGCTTAACAAACATTTGATTATTAATAGCCGGCCGCGGTGGCCGAGGGGACTGAGGCGCTCCAGTCACGGTCTGCACGGCCACTCCGGTCAGGGGTTCGAATACCCCCTCGGGCATGGATATTTGTGCCGTCCTTAGTGTTAGCTAGTTCATAAGTAGTTTGTAAGTTTAGGGACTGATGACCCCGTAGTTAAGTCCCATAAGCTATACAAACATTTGATTTTGATTATTAATATGCTATAATAAAACAAGAGGCAGGTGGAAGATAAACCTGAAATCTGCTAGTGAATATGATGGATGCACACCGGTGCCCTTGGCAGCTTCAGAAAACAAGGTCGTTCAATCGAGTATCTGCTTAAGGGTCAATTGCCACTCGGTGGAGACTCCTCGTTTACAGTAAAAATAACGACAGCCACCAAGGAACTACTCGGCATATAGGGAGTAAGGTAAAGTAGAGATAGCAACCTTTTTCGGGCACACGTTACGAGACTGCATGTCCCCACAAGTAGTGAATCACATAAAAACACACTTCACACGGTACAGAGCAATAACAATAGCTGCAACTTACGACCACGTCAAATACACCAGAAAGGAGGACATGGAAGGAAATGGTCCTGCCAACCATTCAGTCTGCGGCTCGGGCAGGCAACAAACCCACAGGCGGCTACTGACGACATAAAAGTAGACAAATGAAGTACTAACACGGAAAGAAGGGACACACAGTGTTGAAGAACAAACACACTGTTAACTTATTTCCACTCGCCGGGTAATATCTGTCGTGGCGTCGGTATTCGCCACAACGCCGGATGTCCACACAAATCGCCGAGCAAGTATAAAACGAGCGATAAATCGCTCTATGGTACTTCGGCCGTCGGGGGCGCCCTCATTCTCTGCACCGCTTTCTTTGCTTGTTTCGCGTGCCGGCCAATAGGAAGATGGGTGCTTGCCGACATATGCCGGCGCATCACACCAGTATGAGACAGTTCCAGGCAGCTCTACAGTTTCGATGGAAGAGTCAACAGAAGAGTTCATCTACGACAGCCAGTGGTCCATGTTAGAACAAGCCGGAATAGCATACCTCTGCCAGGACTCTAAATGCTACATTGCAGAACTGTGTAATAGGAAGAATTTGTACCACCACAAGCACATCAAATTTTAATATTTTTTTTAAATGTTCAAATGTTTGTAAATCTATCGAACCAAACTACGTGGTCATCAGTCCGTAGCTTACAAACTACTTAAACCTAGATAAACTAATCTAAGGACAAACACACACACACACATGCCCCAGGGAGGACTCGAACCTCCACGGCGAGCAACTGCGCGCTCCGTAGCGAGACGCTTTAGACCGCTCGGCTACTCCACCGCGGCTAAATATTTATTTCATTGTGTTATTAAATATTACGTGGAGTAATCAGTTCTTGCTAGTCACTGTCCATCTCCTCCCATACATCATCCCAGTGATACAACAATATCGGTAAAGGGAAGGAAAAATGCATTACCTGCACATACACTTGCATCCAGGGAGGGCTACCGACAGACGGGTGGCTGCAAATCAGAACTTACTGTGCAGTTCCTACTACTGTTAATACAACGTTTTATTGTTCATGTTAGTCTTTTTAAGACACATTGTATAACTTTTTTTTTTCTTTTTTTCTTTTTTTTATACCAAGGGACAAAGATATGTTTTATTTCCTTCTGATATACATCACTGTCATTTTCATAATTTTAACGTTGTTCGAATGCCATGTACTCGAAAAATACGTCCTAACGACCTTCACTCTGCACATTGATGTATTTGCATAACTACGACAACAGTTGGCAACCTACTACACACATCATTGACTACCAACCCACCGTTTCAACTTCTGTGTTGGCATGACAACGGCGTCACCAATCGCTAACGTCCTTGACCTTCCCTTTACCATGGTAACGGCGTCATACCTAATGACCCACTAGATGGCATTGCACCATGAAAAATATAACTTAATTTATAATTATGCAGTATTTTAATATAATAAGATTAGGTCTGCGTATGTTTTAGCCACATTAACATATACATTGATTACAATAGCCTTTCGTTTTCAGACTAATACCATTGATTAAATCTAACTTGCTGATTATATTCGTTATGCATTTTTAATACAGTTTTTTATATTATCCCTCTGTTTTTATTATATTTTCTTAATTCTATTTATATATTTTAATTATCAAACTATGTATTAATTTATACATTACTCAGAACGTACTCTTTGTAAGCCTTTTCCCATTGGCTGCTGCTGTCTTGGCGCCAAAATCATACACTATTTAACCAGCGGCTGTATGGCAACTAGTCAACAGCTACCTAGTGGCAGCAGAACAGCCCAGGACAGCCCAGCCCAACCGAGTACAGCACTGGCCACATGGGTAAACGCAACAAACATTACTTTTTATATTTTATGTTATATATAATGTCATACTTAGGCGTCTTTGTAGTTATTTCCATTAATCCTTGCAGGCTGCTTGTAATTCCGAAGATGATCTACATCAGGTTGAAATCGGTTAATTGAAACTGTAAATTTCTACGATCAAGACTGTTTTTTGTATATTGATGTTGTATGCGTTCCTGCAGGTGTCTCAAATCACGGATGCTCTTAGCACACACTATCTGCTTAAGGTGTCCCCATACATAAAAATCAAGGGGCCTTAAGTCAGGGGATCTGGGCGGCCACTCCACGGTACCACGGCGACCAATCCATTTCCCTGGCAGATGTTCATCCAACTATTCACGGACACCAATGCCATAGTGTGGAGGGGCTCTATCGTGCCGAAAATAAGAAGGGAAAATGCCGTCAGCGTTTCTTGTGGAAGGGAACACGAGGTCCTGTAGCAACATCAGATACTGTGGTGCAGTTAAGGTGTTATTAAATGAAAATTGGCCCATTGATGCCGGTGTCCCATATGCCACACCACACCATTATCTTTGCAGGACAATGTTCTCCCAATGGGGCAACCCAGTTCGGATTTGTGTCACTCCGGTATCGACAATTATGTCGTTTAACCTCCCCATTCAAAGTGAAATGCGCCTTGTCGCTGAACAGCATGCCCTTGGAAAACGAAGGATCCAGTTTGTGTTGTTCAGAAGCCCACAGGCAGAACTCCAACCGGCGATCAAGGTTATCCTCGTTAAATTTAGGTTGCATCTGTAGCTTGTAAAGATGCCACTTGGTGTGTAATATTCGGACAACGGATATTCCATATATAGGGCCACACGCAACCACCGCAGTTGCAGTTTCCTCATTGGTGGCAGTTCTTGGTCGCCCACTACGTGCCCTATCTTGAACAGAGCAAGTCTCCCAGAATTTGGTGACCACGTGAGTCACCATGCTGTGCGATACCGGTTCTCTGTCTGGGTGCCGTCTGTTGTAGTCAGCTGCTATTGTTCAGTAGCTGCGTTCCCCTGATATAAGAATGATTTCGATCTTATGTTCACGTGTCAGACCGATTTTAGATCACCTGAATAAAGACAGACATGAGTCAGTTTCAAAGTAACTTTGACCATCAATACATTCTAAACTGTACAAGATAGACAAAAACAAATCACATCACTAAATTTCTGAGCTCAAGCGAGTATTACTTGAGGTGTCATACACCCGTTCTCCATAAGAGAGAGAGAGAGAGAGAGAGAGAGAGAGAGAGAGAGAGAGAGAGAGAAAAGAAGGAAAAAAAAAGACTTGAATCCAAAATGGCGAATTTCAAGATGGCGGCCATGAATGACATTCACTCCAAAAGTTACGGCCCCACATCAAACCTCTGTTCTCATCATCAAATTTTAAATTTTCCCTTGAATATCATAGGGCGAGTCAAAAGTCCTGGGACACCTTCATGTATATATACAGGGTGTTACAAAAATGTACGGCCAAACTTTCAGGAAAAATTCCTCACACACAAAGGAAGAAAATATGTTATGTGGACATGTGTCCGGAAACGCTTAACTTCCATGTTACAACTCATTTTATTACTTCTCTTCAAATCACATTAATCATGGAATGGAAACACACAGCATAATCCATACATAAAATGGACATCTGACAACTCCGCATTTGTAGACATTGCAGTGACTGCAAAACCACGTTCGTGATGAACACTAACCAGTTGATGCTACGTACTGATGTGCTTGATGCTACTACTGTAGAGCAATGAGTCGCATGTTAACACAAGCACTGAACTCAACATTACCTTCCTTCAATTGGGCCAACTGGCGGTGAATCGAGGAAGTACAGTACATACTAACGAAACAATCGGGTATTTTGACAATTGTCTGCACGAATTATTTCAATTTACATTTAAAGAGAAATACTAAAATGAGCTCTAACATGGAAATTAAGCGTTTCTGGACACATATCCACATAACATAGTTTCTTTCTTTGTGTCTGAGGAATGTTTCCTTAAAGTTTGGCCGTACCTTTCTGTTACACCCTGTCTATACAGGGTGTTTAACTAAGTGTGTTTGCCTCTGTAACTTATAAAATAATAGGTGACGGGAGATTTTAATGCGGTAGGTCAACACAATAAATGTTGCACTTTCTAGTGTATCATTTTCCAAAGAGTTACAGCACAAAATTATATTTTTTTTTAAATGGAACAATAGTTTTTTCTCTCGTGCATTGGATTCGTATCACTGTAAGTTTGGAAGTTACAACCCTTCAAAGTTTCAGTGGCAGATACCACAAACGCTGCGCATAATGCAATGCGCCTTCTAAATGTGGTGCGGCCGAGTTGTAACGTCGCCGGTGTCACGCAGCGAGAAGCTTCCTCGATGCGCTGTTAGACTGCCGATTGTCGCCGCACACGTCCGTATACCCGACAGTTGGAGCCACACAAACAACGGGGGCTCAATATACCGCAGTTACTGACATCGGATGACGATGGCATACACGAACAACGAGTACGTTGACATGTTTCTGATGCTCGGCGAGTGCCGACACGATGCCACTGAAGCAGCCACGGCGTATGCCGTGAGATATCCTAGGCGAAGAGCCCCGGCAGCCATTACGTTCTTATGTGCCGAACAACGACTTCGGGAAACAGGCAGCTTGGTAATGCGCCGCAGTAACAGACGAAGACCTGCAAGAAGTGAGGAGACGGAGGTGTTTGTTTTAGCTGCACTACACCACGATCCTCATGTCAGATTACGAGCCGTTGCTGCAGTCGCTGGTGTCAGTCTCACATCTGTGTGACTTATAGTACACGGCCACAGGTTTCACCCGTACCGCCTGTCACTGACCCAGGAGCTGCATGGGAACTATTTCCGTGCAAGAGTGACATTCTGTGAGTGGGCCATGCGTAATTTCATGCTGGAGTCTTTACAAAGTGTTATGTTCTCTGATGAGTTCACGTTCACAAATTATGGTGCAGTGAATCGCCATGACATGAACTACTGGGTCGCAGACAATCCTCGGTGGGTACTACCTGTCGACCGTCAAAGTAGGTGGTCTATTAACGTGTGGTGTGGAATCCTTGGGGATGAAATCATCTGTCCACACTACTTCCCAGGTACACTGACAGGTGAGTTATATCGCGATTTTATAGCCGACAGTTTGGGTGGTCTCCTTAAACATGTGTGTCTACACAGGAGAGACCATATATGGATGCAGCACGATGGTCACCCAGCCCATTCTGCACGTGCTGTTTTGGAAGAACTAAACAACAGGTTTGCAGGAAGATGGTTGGGGCGCCATGGTCCTCATTCATTGCCCGCAATGTCGCCCGATTTAACACCAGTAGATTTCTTTTTGTGGGGATATCTAAAGGATCGTGTTTATGTCACTGAGCCCACATCCCCAGATGATCTAAAACGACGCATCGAGGACGCATGTCGCTCCGTCACACCGGCGATGTTACATCTCGCCCACAGATCCTTTCGACGGCGCATTGCATTATGCATTGAGGAACATGGACACACATTTGAACAACTCATGTAAATCAACTTCCCACCGCCATAACATCCATCACCCACCACACAGCCATGTTTTATGTACAGCGTGTGGTATCTGCCCCTGAAACTTTGTAGGGTTGTAGCTCGCAAACTAACAGTGATAGGAATGTAGTTTAAATTGATTTGGACGCAGCTGGTTTCATCGATTCCAAAAAACTTTTGTTCCATTTAAAAAATTATATATTTGTGCTGTAACTCTTTGGAAAATGATTCAATAAACTATGTTCAGAGCTCCGCAGAAAGTGAAACATTTCTTGTGCTGACCTACCGCATTAAAATTTCCTGTCACCTATTATTTTATAAGTTACAGAGGCAAATACACTTAGTGAAACACCCTGTATATTCACAGAGAGTAATTAAGACTCAATTTACAAATATCAGATTTATTCTCAAATGAGGCACACACGTAATGAGTACTTTTCTTGTAACCTAGATAAAGACTCATTTATTAAGAAAGTATACAGAAAGTATCATGTATTTACACTTGGAGCTCTTTAACGCGTTTCACTAGTTCGTAACATGAGAAAATTTAAGGTTATTACGAATCAGCTCAGGTCCCTGACGCGGCGACCTGTCGTTAGTAAGCCTACTTTACTAAAACGCCGGGCACTAGAAGCACTTGTTGCCGGGATTCGTAAACTGCGTCGTGAAACTGCATCCTATCATGGGGGATCTTCCTCGTTTCTGCCCCACCACTGCAAGACATCATCATCTCCGAGGTCGATTGAAATACACGGGTCTGCTTCTTCTGTTGCGGAGGATTCGTTACTTTTCTAATTCCTCGAAACGATCTCTCTTTCTGCGTGGGGACGAGTCTACACTGGATGGTCCTGTGATAATAATCGAAAAAGAAAATGTTCAAATGTTTGAATAGCTTATGGGACTTCACTACGGGGTCATCAGTCCCTAAACTTACAAACTACTAATGAACTAGCTAACACTAAGGACGGCACAAATATCCATGCCCGAGGGGGGATTCGAACCCCCGACCGGAGTGGCCGTGCAGAACGTGACTGACGCGCCGCAAAACACTCGGCCACCGCGGCCGGCATAGATAAAGAGAGAGTAATACAGATGCGATTTTGAAATCATGAATCCGTAACCCAATAGAGCGTGTTTTATTTTTGTGAAATATTATACGAATTACAATACTATCGTTTGACTACAAGACACTACGAAGTAACTGTACAAATATTTTTACCTACCGAATTGTATGTTGTACCTGGATGAATCGCATCCATTTCTGATACACGGCTAAGAATTTACTGGTTTCCATTTACGTCAGGGCTACTGATGTAACGGAATGACTCTCAGAAATACAGAGCCATCTTCTGTTTGGAAGTAATTATAATTTTCCAACGTAGAAGAATCAAGATTCTCCTGTAAAAATAGATAAGCTGTTAGCAAAAATCTTTCACATAAAGTCATTAAAAATGCTCAAAATACTGCAATACTATTTTTATTACTATCGGTATCCTTGAGAGAATTGTGCGTGATTTTTTTTTTCTATTCTATTCTCAACAAACGGAAACCTCTAATTTAGAGCAGTTTATGGGTGAAAAATCTGCAAGATATCTAAGGTTTCCTTCCAAAGCCACCAAAATATATTGAAGACGTCGATTTTTTACATTTATGTGTAGGCTACATATTTCTTTGTCTTACTTCTTACTGTGTTCGCATTATTCCATACAGTCACATTGACAATGAGAAGCCTGTGTGTCTGTAGTCATTCACGGAATAGATTCGCTTATAGCAAGTCAGACACTGCCCTACACCTGGGCAAGCCTTCCATGCACGGCCGAAATAATCGGTCAAAGCGTAAACTGACTCAAGCCTTGTATGCTCGGCTGCAGTCAATCGTGAGGGAAGCCTATCCTCTTAGGCTATGCTAGAAAATGTTCAAATGTTTGTAGAGCTTATGGGACTTAACTACTAGGTCATCAATCCCTAAACTTACAAACTACTTATAAACTAGCTTATACTAGAGACGGCACAAACATCCATGCCCGAGGAAGGATTCGAATCCCCGACCGCAGCGGCCGTGCAGACGGTGACTGGCACGCCGCAGACCGCTTGGCCACTGCGGCCGGCAGGCTACGCTACACTGATACGTTTCGTGATCGCTTACTGATTACTCAGTCATTAGCTCAACAGTTCTAAACTTCGGTAATCTGGCGGGATCCGGTGACCGCTGTATCCTCTGCGGCACGGTCATGTTTATCCTTGATAAACTTCGAAACTTCGGAACTGATCTTCACGTTCTTTTTTACACTGTGTGTTATTTGGTCCGGTTTAAAAGTTACGACAGTTTTGATCTTGATTAATGATCTCAGTATTTTTTTACTCAAAAAGAAACGTTATGGCGGCCGGTCGGGCGCGATTCACTTATCAAGGGCAAGAACGCGGGACTTAACATTTACCTATCTAGGTTGAGTAACCTCGCAACAGATGGTTCCGTGTTACGATTTTTAAATCTTCCCTACATCCTACAATTTATTTTGTGTTACACGTTTTTTTTTCTTTCAAATTTACATACGAAATAAGCGTGCTTTATAATTTTTAAATCCAGTTGTCCCGTACACTATTTTCAGTAAAATGCTCCGCAAATAATTTTACCTCAACAATGCGTGTATCATTATGGCACGACGCAAACGTGTTGTGTACGTATGTACATCACTGAACGGCTATGCTGCTGAACGGAAATCGTTTGTGTGTTTGAGTTCGTACCTGGCTGGTTCAAATTTACAAATGGACCCAGTCTGTGGTGCTGAAAATCGAAATTGGTAATTTTGCTAACTTCGAATTAGATTCACTTTACTGCGATGAAATTTTTCGTACTTGACTTTCAAAACTAGAAGGACGGCACTGTCTACATAATTCGCATGCTGCTTTGTGGAGGATACTTTACAACAGACTTCAACAGCAATCTGCAGATTTATTTCCATCTTGAAATTTTGTACGATTCACTATCAAAACAAAAGAAACATTACTGTTCACATAAGATGTCATATAGCTCATGGAGGAGGGTTCCTTACTGTAGTGGTCGTCACTGTTTGGCACATCATCATGAAATTTGCTTGTACAGGAGAGGGAGCAGATACACAGAGACAGAGGGTGAATTGGTGAAAACAAGGACGAAGAGCAAAAGGAGGAGAACGAAGGAGGAGGTGGCGAAGCAGGAGCGGAGGCGGCGGAGTTGGGGGAGGAGAGTGGAGGGGGAGTGGGTGGACAGCGGAGGAGGGAGCAGAGGGACAGAAAGAGAATGGACTAAGAGAATATTGGAACAAATAAATACCTGAGCAACGACTGTTTTCAGTTAACTGGTACAGATAGAGGCCTAAGAAGAAATTAAGAAATGGGCAAAGTGGTAGACTGAAAGATTAAGGGAACAAGTGTAAAATGCATGTCAGTTCCCATCTAAATTTATCAGTTGCGAAGCATTTCCGTGTACCCTAGTGTATTTATATCTTTATTTATACACACAAAAACCCAGTGTCACGTTGTTTGTCCGCGATGAACTCCATAACTGCTCAACTGATCTTAATGAAATTTTGGACACTGTGTGTTATTTGTTCCAACTTAAGAGATGTGTTATTTCTTATGTCTATTAATAAACTGCATTATTTTATTCCTAATTGTTTTATCTAGATCGCGTAAGTATCCAATAAATGGGACTGTTCTTCAAGTAGCAGTCTGGGCTAGCGGAAAAGTTCTCGGTTGGTGAGCAAAACGTTACGGGTTGGAAACTAGTTGGGCTCGGCTCACAGGTTTCTTCACTGTAAATTTTAACCTAGCGTCCACCTCTCAACGAAGTGAGGAATCACCTGTAAATACACGTCGTTCGAATTCAACGTTAAACTGTAGGTCCCATTTTCCTGTTGTGTTGGTTAGAGACATATTAGTCACCGAAGAGGCGATGTATCGTAAGACTTACACCAGGCCAGTGAGCCACACGAAACCATTATTACAATCGATTTCAAAGGTTTTCCTGATGCTACAATTAATTTCATATTAAATGTGTTGTTACTGTTTGTTTCCAATTCATGCAGATCTACAGTTTTATTCCGACTTTAATTTTGCACATCTAACCTTCAAAGAAGAGGACGGTCACTGTCTACACAAAATTCAATATGGTGCATAACGAAGGGTAATTTATTTGCAGAATCTGACAACAGCCTACATTTTTATTCAGATTTTGTGCACTTTACCTTCAAAACAAGAGAAAGACCATGGTGTAAGTAATATTTCGTACGGTATATGCCGAAGGTAACCTTACAACAGATATCTACGCCGTTTCACTTATCGCCATGGAAGTTACAGCATGCATGTATGTATGTTTCCGTGGAGAAAGTTTTTATATCCCGCAAGGTACCGTACCGTGCTTGGCTAATAGTACATTGTATTAATCCTCGACATCGTTTGGCCAATGAACATGAATGTCGCGGAGGAGTGAGGAAGATTGAGGAGGCGATTGACAGAAAGGAGGAACAGGCGGGCTGAAAGGGGGAGGAGAAAACTGACAGAAAGTGGAGAGAAATAATGGAGAGGTGACAGAAACTGATGATCAGAGGCAGGGCAGAACAGGTGAAAAGGTACAGGGGGGAGGAGGGTATGAATCAATGGACGATCGTAAGAAATATATAACGCAGGATAGTTTATTGTGAATTGCTTATAACAGAAGGAGGAAGGTAGGATAGGCACATGGGCAGGGAGAATGTGTAGAATGGGAGGAGAGGAAACGTTGCTGGAGGAGGGGTAGAATGAGATGGAGATAGGGAGAGGAGGACGAAAATATGGATAAAAATGTTCAAATGTTTGTAGAACTTATGGGAGTTAACTACGGGGTCATCAGTCCCTAAGCTTACAAACTACTTATGAACTAGCTAAGACTAAGGACGGCACAAATATCCATGCCCGAGGGGGGATTCGAACCCCCGACCGTAGTGGCCGTGTAGACAGTGACTGGAGCGCCTCAGTCCCCTCGGCCCCCACGGCCGGCGAAAATATGGTAAAGAAATGGGGTGAAGGAAGATATGCACACAGATAGATTGAAATGTACATACAGAAGACGAGGACGCCGAGATGAGAGGGATGGGGGATGAGAGAAGAGAGGAGCGAAGAAGGGATGAACAGACAGAGAGGAGGAGAGATTGATTGAGAGGAGATTGGAATAAATAAATACCCTGGCAACGACTGGTACTAGCAAACCCGGCAATGCTTCGAAGTTGCTAAATGTAAATGTGGTTGTTACTATTGTCTTCAGAATGGAGACTTGTTTTATGCACCTCTCCACTCTACTCTATCCTGCTAAATATCCATAGGAATAGGGTATATATATCCTACACTTCTTTTTTTATTCTCTCTTGCCTCTTTGTTTTCTTAGGCTTCTCATTGTTTTAGCTTACTGAAAACCTGTCGTTGCTCGGGTATTTATTTATTCCAGTATTCAGTTAGTCCATACACTCGTCCCTCTTTTCTTGGCCATCTGCTCCTTCCTGCTCATGCTCTCTCTCGATATACCTTCCCCTGGTTCGTCCTCCTCCTCCTCGTACTCCCGTCTATCCACCTATCCATATCCCACGGCTCTGTCATCACCTCCACCACTCTTTTCCACTCACCATGCATCCCCTCTCTCTGTTCACACTCTGCCTGCCCTGTATAGGAAAAATTACAACACCTACAAAACTCATGGTGACCGGTCAAACGGTGTCAAAGTCTGGAGTGATGTATCCGCCGCCATGCACTGTACGAAATCTTGTGTAGACAGTGACGTTTCTTTTTTTTTATTTGTGAACTGTTCCTTTGTGGTTTCCTATTAAAGCCTACAAAACAAAACAAACTGTCAATGTAATCAGCGAAGCCATTTCTGAGTTTTAGAGAGCTGTCATGACAATTCAAAGCCAAATTTGAATAAAATTAGATACACAAAAAATTTTAAACGGACGGCCATTCATTATACACATTTAGAAAACTAGAAATAAATTGTAGCAATGCAATGTGCAATGTTTCTTAAGCTTATGAGCCTTAACTGCGGGATCATCAGTCTCTAATCTTACAAACTACTTATAAACTAACTTATACTAAAGACAACACAAACATCCATGCCTGAGGGAGGATTCGAACCTCCGGCGGGGTACAGCCTCGCGCATCCGAGCATAGCGCCTCAATGCGCTGGGCCACTCCGCTGCGTTCTGAATCGAATATAATAAGATTTCGTGTGGCTCAGTGATCTTGCGCAAGAGTTTCGATAATACGCCACTTCGGTCGGTAAACTGTACCTAACCTACAACAATTATCCATCCTTTCAAAATGTTCAAATGTTTGTTAAGCTTAAGGGACTTAACTGCAGGGTCATCAGTCCCTAAACTAACAAACTACTTATGAACTACCTTATACTAAAGACGACACAAACATCCATGCCCGAGGGGGATTCGTATCTCCGACCGTAGCAGCCGTGCAGACTGTGACTGGGGCGCCGCAGACCGCTCGGCCACTGCGGACGGCATCCTTTCAAATAGGACCTTAAGTTTAATGCTGAATCTGAACTGCGTGTCTTTTCTGGTGACTCCTCACATAGCTACTAGGTGACGGCTAAGTTAGAAGTCAAAGTAAGTATACCCGCGGTAATACCCGCGAGCTTCTTCCAATCCGGGATCTCCAAGAGAGAGCGTTACCGCGACCCCAAACTTGAAGTTCAAGAACAGCGCCTATTGATGAATTCTTACCCGACCTCGAAAAAACATTTAAGTTGCTATAAATTATTAATCAAGATAAAAAAAATTCTGTCTTTTAAGTTAGAACGAATCACACGCACTACAAAGTTTCATTGCAAAAATGCAAATGTTTGTTAAGCTTATGGGACTTAACTACGGGGTCATCAGTCCCGAAACTTACAAACTACTTATGAACTACTTACAAACTAGGACGGCACAAATATCCATGCCCGAGGGGGCATTCGAACCCCGATCGTAGTGGCCGTGCAGACCGTGACTGAAGCGCCTCAGTCCCCGCGGCCACCGCGGCCGGCAAAAATTTCATTGAGTGCAATTGAGTAGTTTCGTATTTAATCGCAGACAAACATCGTGATACAGGAAACTAGCAAACGCGGCAATGCTTCGCAGCTGCTCAATATATATCGTAAGCACCTTTCCTTGACCACTCTGGCTGTCTCTTTGTCCCCTTAGGCATCTTATTGTATTACACACCTGAAAACCGGTGCTTCTCAGTAGACTGTGGTAGTGGTCTGCACCTCGCTCGGTTGCTCGCTCGAATCGCATGATACATGTCGTTCTATGACAGTCCGACAGGTGTCGGTGCTGCAGCTTGCGACAAGGCGTGTGGCTGCGCTCGACTTCCTCCACGCTCGTTCGAATGGGGCACGCTCGACTGACCCGACCGTCCACACAGCTCTCTCGCCAATCTGTCGCCAACCGCCACGCCACGTCGTCTGAACTCGAGTTCTAGGCGAGTGTCAGGAACAAACTAGACGCTACAGAATACATCCTGACTGCGAAAGGCGGTGGTCGCAGCAGTCTGTAGTTAGCCAATACGACAAAACCGTGGCAAACTAAATGGTTACAACAACGAAACTCGAAAACGTTCTAAATTTTATTTACGGTGACGTAGTGTGCTGATGCTGGCAACGAAATGTTCGCTTTATGAGGGATACGTACAAAAAACCTATCAACTACAGAGCAGGAACAGAATTAATTATTTATTTCATGGTCAACACGAAAGATTATGCCCCTAATTCTACGTGACTGCCAGGGCCGGATCTAGGGGGGGACAAAGGGGGCAGAATTTAGAGGGCGGCAAATTTGCCGGCCGCGGTGGCCGAGGGGACTGAGGCGCTTCAGTCACGGTCTGCACGGCCACTACGGTCGGGGGTTCGAATCCCCCCTCGGGCATGGATATTTGTGCCGTCCTTTGTCTTAGCTAGTTCATAAGTAGTTTGTAAGCTTAGGGACTGATGACCCCGTAGTTAAGTCCCATAAGTTCTACAAACATTTGAATTTGCGGCAAATTTTGACAGACTTTTTTTTTACAGTATATATCTTTCTGGTATAATTTAATAAAATTAACTGACACAGGATTATTAAAAGTAAAATGACTGCAAGGAATACTGAAATCATTTAATAAAACTAAAATGGCTGGATGCTGACTTGAGTGTCGCCCTGTCACAGGTACTTCAGCTAATCAAACTTTAAAAATCTACTACATCTTAGCCAGAAGAGGGAGATGTTCACGTTATCACATAACTAAATGCACAATGTTCATTAAGTTGCATATATTTCCTTTTTCAGATAAATGTATATTCATATATCATATCCAGGTAATATTTGTAGAACAGGTGAATTTGAATAACGTTCCAGTCCTAAAAGTATTTCAGGTGCGCACACTTCTCATTGAAAGTCAAAAGCATTAAGGGCCTAGAGTCCTCTCTCGGTAGTGGTGGAATTGATAGACATCTACACAGGATACTCTGTAAATCACATTTAACTGCCTGGCAGAGAGTTCATCGGACTACTTTTATACTATTTATCTCCCATTCCATTCTCGAATAGCGCGCGGGAAGAAAGAACATCTGAATCTCTCTGTTCTTGCTCTGATTTCACGTATTTATTCAGATGATCTTTCCTACTTATGTAAGTGGGAGGCAACAATATATTTTCGCATTCGGAGGAGAATGTTGACGATTGTAGTTTCGTAAGTAGCCCACGTCGCAGCGATAAACGTCTTTGTTCTAATGATTCCCATTCCAGATCTTGTATCATTTCGGTGACGCTGTCTCCCCTGTATCACGACAATACAAAACAAGCTGCCCTTCTTTCGACTGTTTTAATGTCCTCCGACAAACCCATCTGATAAGGATCCCACGCTGGACAGCAAGACCAGATAAAACAGGAGGAATCTCATTGGAGAGCAGTGTTACACTGTATTATTGATGCTGTCCTCTTTCTAGCTAAACAAGGAAGTCCTTTTAGAGGAACAAAAGAAGTTGACGATTTTGGTGATCCACATAGCGGAAAATTTCTAAATACAATTGATCTCATATCAGTATAGTGTCCCCTTAGTCTGCGTATTGAACGCCACAAGAAAGGCCGGATTAGCTGTTTTTACAAAAATATACATAATGAGTTCCGTTACTTGATTGCTGACAAAATAAAACAAGATATAATTAATGATATTATAGCTGCTAAATACTTTTCACTGATGTTTGACTGCGCTCCAGATCAGCCACAATGCGCAGATGACACAAGTATTTCGATATGTCACGTCGAATGACTCAGAGATTGTGGAAAGTTTTACTGCTTTTTTTTTTACCGTTACAGACAAAACAGGTGAAGGCCTTAGTCAAGAGATACTGCAAAAATGGGAACAAGATGGGTTGAACATTAAGTACTGCCTGGGGCAGTCTTATGACAATGGGGCAAACAGGGCTGGGAAGTACAAAGGGGTCCAGTCAGGAATACTTCAGAAGAATGAACTGGCCTATTTCGTACCATGTGCTGCTCACTCTTTAAATTTAGTAGGAGCAAATTCAGCAGGCATCTGCGAAAGTTCAACCTTTTTTTGGAACTCTCCATCGTTTGTATCAACTCTTTGCGGTTTCTACATCAAGATGGGAAATCTTACAAAAATATGTACCCAAAACTTTAAAACCCCAGAGCAAGACTAGGTGATGTGCAAGAGCAGATGAGGTTCAAGTTGTTCACAAACATTTTCATAAAGTTTTGAAGGCCCTGGAAGAAACTGAAACTTATAAATTGTCAACACCAGGAACAAAATCAGACACAAGATCTAAAATAAATAAATAAATAAATATATAAAAAATAAAAAAAATGAGAAAACTCAAATTCATTACTTTAACATGTTTCTGGTATGCAATATTAAAATAAATTGCTCATGTTAATCAGTTTCTGCAAAGATAAGACTTAACAATTGATAAAGCTGTTCGAAACATTCAAGGACTTATGGGCTTTCTCAATACTTCCCGGAATTCTTGTACCTCTGAAGCTATTTCTGAGGCAAAAGTGCTAGCAGAAGATAATGAGGTATCTACGGTATTCTTCGAAAAAAGAATTAGAAGAAAGAAGAAAATGGCCGATGAGCTTTGTGAGAATGAATTATCCAACATACACAGGAAAAATAAGGAATAATTGACAGAGTGATAATCGAGCTTAGTACCAGGTGTACCGCACTTGAGAAAATTGGTGCAAAAATTAGTTTTCTGTGTGGTGTGAAAATTCGAGAAATGGAAGTGGAGGACTTGAAGGCCAAACCAGCGGAACTGCCAGAAGCTCTTAGCGAGGAAGAACTTGAAGTTGAAAGCTTCAGACAACATGCGCTGGCAGTAGACATAGCCTTGCAAGATTCCACTGCATCATCAACATTAAATTTAATTTATAAAAATAAATTGGTAGAGGGGTATCCCAACCTTACTATAGCGTTCAAAATATAACTCACCATCCTAGTTTCTGTTTCGTCTGGAGAAAGAAGTTTCAGCAAGCTGAAACTAATTAAAATCACTTGAGGAGCACGGCTGCTTAATATCCATAGAGCACAAACAAGCTGTAGGGACTGATGACCCCGTAGTTAAGTCCCATAGACTCTACAAACATTTGAACATTTTGAACACAAACAAGCTGCTTCTCTAAACTATGATGATATCAAACATTTTTGCAGCAAAAGTGCTCGAAAAGCGAAATTCTGAATTGATTTTTGTACGATGAGTAATCATCTTATATTTTTGTATGTATTAAAATTGTTCTGTTTTCCTTCGATCTTAATTCAGTCAATAAAATAAGTTAATGTTGTGAGATTGTGTCATTTATTTATAAATATGTAACCCAATTAATGTCAAAGAGTCGATTTTTATAAAGGGGGGGGGATGAAAGAAGGGGCGGCAAATTTACGCTTGCACCCCTTGGCAAATTTCCTAGATCCGGCCCTGGTGACTGCTATCCGACGTGTCTCATGCATCAGTCACTGCCAACTTCAGCACACTGCGCCACCACTGCCGTAAGTAAAATTATATCGTGTACTAGAAAAACTTGACGATGTGCATCTTCATGTTTTCGCGGCGCAATGACTGTTCAAAGAAGATTCGGGCGTGCAGCCGCATAAAGTTTGCTTCTTCTAATATTTCGGCTGAGAAACGTTCAGCCATCTTCAGAGTCGAGTCGAAGACTGACGCTCCATCACACGCTTCGTGCTTATAAACGCGCGGGCCGCGCTACTGCGCATGCGGCCACAGATACAACAAGGCGCCAAAGACATTACTCGGCGGCAAGGAAGTACACGTATATGTAAATTATGTCTGTGGCTGCGTGGTCGATTACTGCGGAGAAATCGATGTATTATGATATGTGCTGTGGCGGCGTCTTTGTAAATTTATTAAAGAAAGTGCCGGATTCCATGATTTATCTAAACTGAAGCCACTGTCCCTGTTAATTAAATTCGTCCCCAAGCGAATTTCTATTCCTTCTTTCACTACTGAGTCCCAGAAAGATGAAGTGGAAGCTAAAATTTTGACGTTTTCGTGCTGTAATGAAGGCTCTCCCTCAAAGAAGTAATATTTCTGTGGCAGAGAGGGATGCACTACGTAAACTTCGCCAGGCTACCGAGACAGTAGTTATTCCAGCTGACAAAGGAAATACCACTGTTTTAATGACTCGTGAAGACTACCATGATAAAATGTATAGTTTACTGACTGACAACACGTATCGAAAGCTTACTAAAGACCCCACAAATCAGGTAGTGAGGAAGACTATATCACTCCTGAACGCCTCCACCTTGCCTCCAGAAATGTCGATGACACATTTGTTGTGTGGCCTCACGGTGAAGATAAGTTACAAGAATTTTTAAGCCACCTGAATTCCATCCATAACCAAATCCAGTTTACAATGGAAGTCGAAAAAGATGGATGCCTTCCATTTCTGGATGTAATGGTACGACGTAAAGACGATGGCACCTTAGGACATTCAGTATATAGAAAACCGACGCATACTGATTTATACTTACATGCAAATAGCTGCCATCATCCATCCCAGACGATGAGTGTTCTTAGAACACTGGTCCATAGAGCACACATCATTGCTGATGAGAGCAGTCTGCAGGACGAGCTTCTACACCTGAAGTGAGTCTTTGAAGCAAACGGGTACTCTCCACAACAGATACATAAGGCACTACGTACGAAGCCAACGGTATGTGCAAAGAAAACGGAATATGATTCAAAAAGTTTTAAATCTATGGCTTTTCTGCCATATGTTGGAAGCCTGTCGTCGAAAATCGGACGGATTATGAACAAACACGATATTAAAGTAATTTTTCGACCCCCACCAAAGACAGCAGCACTTTTGGGTTCTAACAAGGATGATTTGGAGCTCCGGAAGGCCGGGGTTTACAAGATACCATGTGAATGTGGCCTTTCGTACATAGGACAGACGACACGTACAGTGCAGGAAAGATGTACGGAACACCAGAGATATACCCGTCTTTTACAACCAAATAAATCGCCAGTGGCAGAGCACTATTGATACTGGACACCCCATGACGTACGAAAACGTCAAAATTTTAGCTTCCACTTCATCTTTCTGGGACTCAGTAGTGAACGAAGCAATAGAAATTCGCTTGGGGACGAATTTAATTAACAGGGACAGTGGCTTCAGTTTAGACAAATCATGGAATCCGGCACTGTCTTTAATAAATTTACAAAGACGCCGCCACAGCACATGTCATAATACATCGATTTCTCCGCAGTAATCGACCATGCAGCCACCGACATAATTTACATATACGTGTACTTCCTTGCCGCCGAGTAACGTCTTTGGCGCCTTGTATCTGTGGCCGCATGCGCAGTAGAGCGGCCCGCGCGTTTATAAGCACGAAGCGTGTGCTGGAGCGTCAGTCTTCGACTCGACTCTGAAGATGGCTGAACGTTTCTCAGCCGAAATATTAGAAGAAGCAAACTTTATGCGGCTGCACACCCGAAACTTCTTTGAACAAACTTGACGATATTTGTGTAATACTCATTCACTAATACGCCAGTTCCGTGTATTACGAAGTTCACAAACTGATGCGTAATACAACACTAACTTGTTGATATTTGTGTATTGCTCCACCTAAGGTGGCAGTACTATACATGATGAAAGAATCGAACAGTTACAATGTAATCGACCTTCCGGAGCCGACCGCGGTGGACGAGGGGACTGCGGCGCGCCAGTCACGGTCTGCTCGGCCACTACGGTCGGGGGTTCGAATCCCCCCTCGGGCATGGATACTTGTGCCGTCGTTAGTCTTAGCTAGTTCATAAGTAGTTTGTAAGTTTAGGGACTGATGACACCGTAGATAAGTCCCATACGCTCTACAAACATTTGAACATTTGAATTTGACTTTCCAGACTTTCCAAATACTGTTACATCAAACTAAACCAAACCAAAGAGACAGGGAATGGATATTGAGAAAATCCGTGGCTGATGTACAAAAAAGTTATAGAAAAGGACTACCTATAAAAAGAAATGATATCCCACCAAAAACATAAAATGTACAAAAATGCAAGCCTCGCGGCGAATTCCTACCACCATAAAATGTCGTGAGATCTTATGGGAAACCAAGTCTTTTTTTTTCTTTCTTTTTTTCATGAAGACTGAGGTTCCAGTGGTTTATTAAACGATTAACGCCCCCAAAGGCACCGTCCGTTAAACAAAAAAAAAAACAAAAAAAAAAAAACAAAAAAAAAACAAAAAAAAAAAACAGGTGACGTGAATGCGTTAGAGACATGCCTGAAGCAAGAAACGGAGACGAGGTGAAATAACATTTTTGAAGCCATTCAAAGAAGCAACTGACGTGCTCGAAGGCGAGAAGTACCCTACAATTCAGTTTGTTGTTGTTATGGCTGCAGAAACTGAAAAGTCATTGCAAAGCAGGGTCTGATGACACAGAGGTGTCTTTTACTTATTGTCAATTTTGTTTTCCTCTTTACTATGCGGTGCGTGTCCAGCGAATGCAAATTATATTGAGTTTCAAGCACCAGTAGTAATGGCAATGGTATTTAGTGATGTGGTACAACTGTCGTATTATCTTATGTTACTGTAGGTGCTACGGGTGCTCAAAGAGCGTTGCCTCTGTCTCATGGAAGAGAAAGTGGAACTTCAGACATTGCACAGAATAGCAACATTTATGTGCACCCCCCTCCCCCACCCCCGATTCCAACAACTAAAAATGATGTCCGTTACAGAGAGGAATTAGATGTTAAATCCTGTGCGTCAAATCTGTGATGAAATATCGGTTCCAGGTAAGCAGGAATAAATGTATGACGTACGTTAGATTATTAAATGTTCAAATGTTTGTAGAGCTTATGCGACTTGACTACGGGGTCATCAGTCCCTAAACTTACAAACTACTTATGATCTACCTAACACTAAGGACGGCACAAATATCCATGTCCGAGGGAGGATTCGAACTCCCGACCGTAGTGGCTGTGCAGACCGTGACTGACGCGCCTCAGTCCCCTCGGCTACTGCGGCCGGCTTACTTTATTACTTTGCAATTGTTTCCTTTCCCGGGTGCTTCAAAAGCTGTTCTCTCGATCCAGTTGAAATAGCCATTCAGTATCGTTTTTTGTAGTGTGTACTCACAGGTTACTTTAACATATAGATTATTATACGTGGTTAATATAAAGTTCCTGTGCTAAGCTCATTTACTAAATGAGTTTCCCATTATGTTTCTTTCTTGTTCCCATTTTGTGGGCTGTTATTGCCTGTTTAGTGATAGGTGTTACTTGCCGTCTTAACTAGAAAATGATTGAATTTTATATCCATTCCTCTTATCACACTCACGCCCTGGAATACATTTTCCGTCTTTTATATTGATATTAAATACTCCGATATTGATGTACATCCTTTAGGTTAGGTTTATGCATCTCTCTCTCTCTGTTACATCCCGTTAATACATATTCCAGTAGCATTTTGGCACTGTACATGGTTGCTGCATCTGTGAGTGAGTTCTTAACGGGAATTTTTTCAATTGCAGCATTCATATATCCCCAACTCCCACTGTAGTCTTTCTTATCTATGTAGTAAAGAACGCATGCTAGCTTTTGTGCAATATATAGGATCCGAGCTCCGTCGTCAGGGTAATATGCCAGTTTAATGCTCATATATCCTCTACCTATTTTAAATCCTCTTGTCCCAATTATTTACTTTAGACAGCTTTACGTATTTATGGTGCTCCTTCTGTTTCAGTGATATCTGTGTTATATTTATTTAGGGCCGTCTGAACAATGTCAGCTGGGTGCACCAGCAAAAAGAGAGAACTGGATGTTTTCGGAATGGCTGGACTTTGAAATGCGCGAGGCGCAATCAACCAATAAGGTGGACCTTTATTTAGCACGAATTAATGGTGATGACGACGATCCGCTTGAATGGAGGACACGCAACAGCACTTTCTTTCCTAAGTTAGCTGTATTGGCAAAAAGAGTATTTTGTGTGCCCGCCTCAAATGCAGCTAGTGACGCATTTTCTAGATACAACTAAGGACGGCACAAATATCCATGCCCGAGGGGGGATCCGAACCCCCGACCGTAGTGGCCGTGCAGACCATGACTGAAGCGCCGCAGTCCCCTCGGCCACCCGGCCAGCAAAACGTTGTTCGTTCTGTAGTTTCTCTTTGGATCCTTTACATTACTTCCAAATGTCGTAGTTGGTGATTCAAAATGTTTGTAAAGCTTATGGGACTTAACTACGGGATCATCAGTCCCTAAACTTACAAACTACTTATAAACTACTTACGAACTAGGACGGCACAAATATCCATGCCCGAGGGGGGATTCGAACCTCCGACCGTAGTGGCCGTGTAGACCGTGACTGGAGCGTCTCAGTCTCCTCGGCCACCGCGGCCGGCATAGTTGGTGAAAACAACATTTTTATCTCATATGGGGTGTAATGATATTGCGGCTACATGCTACTACGCAGGAGTACACAGCGTAACTGATTTTATCCGAAAATAATTCCTTTAGTTAGTGGGGGAGCAACAGCAGCCCACAGCTCAGAGCCACAGAGCCGCTGCCGTAGCGACTTGGTACAGCGGTAAGCGCCACGCTGTACTGCCCCTGCCCAACCCCCCTCGCGTAGCCACGTTCGAGTGTCAACACGCTCGACCCGAGCGTACACACTCGGCGCGCCACCGACGAGCGTTCCGCACTCGGCCGAGTACGAGCGAGCGAAACCGGCGATTTGCAGGCCTCTACTTCTCAGGCATTTATTTATTTCAATATTCCGGCAGTTCATGTAGACCTTTCTGCTCTCTCTGTCTATTTCCTCCCTCCATCTCTCTCTGTCCACATCCACTTCCATCTTCATGGACATCTACATATATACTCCGCAATCCACCGTAAGGTGAATGGCGGAGGGTACACTGTACCACTACTAAGCATTTCCTTTCCTGTTCCACGCCCGAATAGAACGAGGGCAAAAAGCATATCTATATGTCTCTGTACGAGCCCCAAATTCTCTTATCTTGTTTTTATGCTCTTTACACGAAATGTAAGTAGGCGGCAGAAAGATCGTTCTGCAGTCAACTTGAAATTCCGGCCCTCTAAACTCCCTCAACAGAATATTTCGAAAAGAACGTTGTCTTTCCTCCGGCGTTTCCCATTTGAGTTCCCGGAACATTTCTGTGACACTCGTGCATTGGTCGAACCTACCAGTAACCAACCTAGCTGCTCGCCTCTGAACTGCTTCCATGTCTTCCTTTAATTGATCTGCGGGTGCCAAACACTTGAGCAATACTCAAGAAATGGTCGTACAAGCGTTTTATACGCGGTCTCCTTTACAAAGTACATCTTCCCAAAATTCTCCCAATAAACCTAGGTCGGCTGTCCGCCTTACTCACAACTGTTCTTACATATTCATTCCATTTCATGTCGCTCTGCAGTGTTTCGCATAGATATTTGAAAGGCGCGACTGTATCAAGAAGCTCACTACTAATGGTGTATTCGAACATTATGCAATTATTTTTCCTACTCATGTCCATCACCTTACATTTTTCTATATTGAGAGTTAGCTGCCATTCTTAACACCAATTACAAATTTCGTGTAAGTTATCCTGTATGCTATTACAGTCAATTAATGACGACACGCTTCCATACATCACAGCATCATTAGCAAACAGCCCCAAATTACAAGTTACTCTGTCCATCAGATCATTTATATAGATAGCAAATGATAGCGGTCCTATCACACTCGCCTGGGGCACGACTAACGATACACTCGTCTCTGATGAACACTAGCCGTCGAGAACAACGTATTGCGTTCTAAAAGTCTTCCAGCTAGTCTCAAATCTGTGAACCTATTCCATATGCTCGAATATTCGTTAGCAGTCTGCAGAGCGGCACCACGTCAAATGCCTCTTTGAAATCGAGAAAAACATAATCTGTCTGTTGCCTTTTATCTATGGCTCGCAAGATGTCATCTGAGGAAAGGGCAAGCTGAGTTTCACACGAATCTAACGAACGACGTTTCCTAAACCCGTGCTGATTCATAGAAAGGAGCTTATCCGTCTCACGGAAAGTTGCTATATTCAATCTGAGAAAATGCTCCAAAATTCTACAGGAAACTGATGTCGACGATATTGACCTGTAATTATGTGGGCCAGTTCTTTTACCTTTCTTATAAACGGGAGTCACCTAGGCTTTTTTCCCTTCACTGGGACCATTGCGCTAAATTAAAGATTCGCGATAAATGCAAGCTAAGTAGAGGGGCAAAGCCGTAGAATGCACTTTGTGAAGCCGAATTGGTATTCCATCCGGACCAGGAGACCTTTTCATATTCAGCTCTCTCAGCGGCTTCTCTACACCGGAAATACCTGTTACTATGTTTTCCATTTGGGAGTTAGTGCGTTGATAAAATTATGGTACGTTTCTGTGGTCCTCCTGCTTGAATAATTTCATAAAGTTTAAATTTAGAACTTCAGCTTTCCGTTTGCTTTCTTCTGTTACTGTCCTGGAATGATCAAGAGTGACTGGATAGTGGCCCTTGACTCGCTTATCTATTTTACATATGACCAGAATTATTCGGGTCTCGGCAAGATCGTTTGCTAATGTATGGCTATGGTAATTATTGTATGCTTCGCGCGTCTATCTTTTTATAGGCGCAAGAATCTCTACTAACTTTTGCCTGTCTTAATTTGTGTTTTCTTTTTTGAAACGACATTGCAACAGCCTTAGCTTTCTAATACTATATTACGGTGTATCATTTCCATCCTTAATCGACTTTATAGGAACATATTTTGCTAACGCTTTATTACAATTCTTTAAATTTAGTCCACAATTCCTCTACATCTGTTATACCGGAACTAAACGATGTCCGTTCATTTTCTAAGTGTGATGCTAACAATATTGCTTATAGGCTCTTTCTAACAAAAACACGCTCCTAGCCTTCTTGGTTGGTTTATTAATGTTGGTCACCATTGATGCTATGATGGTATCATGATCGCTAACTCCTGTCTATACACTTGACCTCGTTAATAATTTCCGGCCTGTTTGTAGCTATAAGGTGTAAAATATTGCCGGCCGCGGTGGCCGAGGGGACTAAGGCGCTCCGGTCACGGTCTGCACGGCCACTACGGTCGGGGGTTCGAATCCCACCATGGATATTTGTGCCGTCCTAGTTCGTAAGTAGTTCATAAGTAGTTTGTAAGTTTTGGGACTGATGACCTCGTAGTTAAGTCCCATAGACTATACAAACATTTGATTTTTTTTTTTTTTTTTTTTTTTTTTTTTTTTTTTTTTTTTTTTTTTTTTTTTTTTTGTAAAATATTATCATTGCGTGTAGTCTGTCGGTTTAACTGCTCAAGACAGTTTTCGGAAAACGTGTCCAATAGTAATTTGCAGCACTGCTTGTGTTTCCTGTCTGAAATGAAACTAGAGACGTCCCAATCTACACTCTTAAGGTTGAGGTCTCCCCAACTAATATTGCATCGCCCGGATATCTACGCACTGCATGGCGTAGACTTTCTTTGAATGACTCTAAAACTGCTAAAACAGCACTGTAGGGAAGGGAGGGGCTGTAACAACACTCAACTACTAATTTCACTTCTATTAAACCTTAGACTTTTTATATCTGTCCAGATAACTTCACAGTCACTCTCAACTTCGACCTCAGTAGAAACAATTTTTTTTTTCCACTGCTGTGAACACTCTCCCCTCAGTTGTGTCTGATCTGTCTTTCCGATATACATTCCACGCCTCGCTAAATATTTCCGAGCTTCCCATTTCATGATTTACCCAGCTTTTGGTGCCTAAGACTATCTGAGCACAATAATTTACACGCAGCGCGGTAAATTTAGGAACTTTGTTTTTAATACTCTAACGTTTACGGTTAATATTTTGATAGCCGAATTATAGTCTGAATGCGGTCTGAATTCGCTGCCTGAATGCTGACAGACGAGTGCTTATCGGAGTTAGCGCCTAGCATAAAAGAAACCCGGGTGCATCCCAAAAGTATTCTGTTACCGGACTATCGGCTTTCATAATGAAGTGCACCCCTGATCTATCTAGGGGCACCTTACAATTCCGCAACCGATAACACAAATCCAGAAATCTGCAGCCATGACTGTCACAGAGTCGGCGTTTCCTTTGGTTCAGACCCTCCACTTGACTGCAAACCAAAGGATCCCGATCATCCCTGGGAACAATGCTAAAAATCGACAGCTCTGCTTACACTCCGCGTGCGATGCCAGCAGTCTTCATCAATTCCGCAGGCCGCCCGTAGGATCTGAGGATGTCCTCAGAACCATAGCGACAGGCGTCATTGGTGCCGACGTCAGCCACAACTTGCAGCCGACCGCACAATGTATGCTCGATAGCTGCCGGCAAGACCGCCTCGAAATCTCGGATGAGCCCCCCCCCCCCCCCCCCGGGAGACACATCGGGTGCACGTTGGAATTCTTTCTGAATCTCGACGCTACCTGCCTAACATTGGAGCTTCCTATAACTAATGATCGCCTCCTCCCGTGCACCTGCTCGGACCCTGCTGAAGGAGTGGCCACATGTCCACTCACAGGACGAACGGACGTGGCCGGATGGCCATCCTTCCACATTGGCCTTCCGTCTCCAGCGTCGCGAACGCCGTTCAGCCCGCCACTCCCCTTGCGGAGAGGACGGCTGGACAATATCCGGTACATCTGAAGGCTGTTCGCGAACTGCGGCCAATTTATCATGTGTCCGCACACAGCAGGCACAAATCCTATCCATGTTATCGTTACAATTAACTGCCAAGAGTAGAAAACTAAATAATCAACTTGTAACTAGTCTATTACTTCAACAAAGGCGGCCAGCAGCTAACTGAACTGTTATCAGTGGTAACTGTACTGTTAAAAACAACTAAACAGTCTCTAGTTGTTTTCAAAATAAACACGAAAATCTATGGAGCACACTATTATCAAATACGCGAAAATAATAGCTTTCTAAAAGCGAAAATACACAAAATAAAGAAGTGACAAGTTAGAAAAAATCGCACTGTCGTGTTTTACGGCCCACTTTTTATTTACTTGTAGTTTTATGATTTTTTGCCAACATTTCGGACAAAAATAATAAAAATATACATAATAAATAATGATAGACAATCCGATTACGACTCTTCTATTGAGATAATATCTATGTACCCAGCACGTAATATTCTCTGTGACCGTAATTTAACAAACAGCCAAAATTATTTAAGTTTTCAGTTTAGCGTTGACAAACATACTATTTTTGAAATTTTACTACTTTAAACTATTATTTTGATATCTCTCCCACATTTTCATTAACTCTTTCCGTTAAAATATTATCATCTGTCTTCCTTTGGTAATTTGTTCTAAGTTTATTTCCTTTGTCTGTAGTTGTTACGAATGACTATAGCCTGGAAGGAACGTAGCGTACATTTGGCGTTCAGAAATCAGTCACGTGACATCCCTCACTTGAAACCTTGCATGAAATTCTCTTTTACATACGTCGTATTGCTTTGTGTTTTTGATGATTTTCTTATTATAACTCAAGCGTTGTCAATTCAAAGCAATAGCTTTCTCTAATGACGCCTTTATTAACAAAACTAAAAGGAAAAAAATCGGTGAAGACCTTTGTGCGGTTTAGCGACACAGACATAATTATTGAACTTATATATTTATACTGTGAGTCTCACCTAACTCTGCAACCCCAAATATCTCTGAAACAACAATAGTAGATATTCAAAAACGGTTTTCACCAGTATGAAGTGACGTCTGGGGCTTAGTAAACTAAATACTATGCGAAATTTTAAAACGTAAACAAACACTTTTTAACACAAACTTACATATTTTAAATAGGCACCCCCTATTATTTAGTATGCAATCAATAGCGTGAAAAATTACAAAAATTATGGCGTCGGTTACATCGCAATATGTCAATTACATCCCGAGAAATTGCGAAGCAACGTTGACGCTTCAAGTAAATGAAGCGCACAGCTAGCGCACGTCCTGATACATTAGATTCGATTAGATTAATACTTGTTCCATAAATCATATATACGACATTTCGTAATGATGTAGAATGTGACAGTTTAGTAAATGTCCAGAGTCAACCTCACGCTGCCGGCATTCGTGACGTGACTGAAGTACTACGACAGTGGAGTGTTAATTTATAGCGTGGTATTGCATGGCAACAAATCATTGGCCCATATTTCATTGATGGCAGTCTAAAAAGGGGGAAAGTTTAGCCCCTTCTTGAGCTGTACCTTAATCGAAGTGATAGACCTCTTATAACGGGTCAAATAATGCGGTATCAGAATGTTGGATGTCCTACGCATAATTTTTATTGTTGCCGAAGGACTACAGAGGTACAGTTAGCGGTAACACATGTGGTTTCACGTTTCTAAAGTTCATACTTTCCCAAATATGTAGCTTGTAAAAGATAGCAACGGCGTCACAATTACTGCCGTTATGCATCGCATATAGTACTGTGGTCAGAGCATGGGTTGCCTATACTGGCGCCTGTATCCTACTGTAAAGTAACCAATATCTCTCATACTGTAACGTAATGCTCACACGTTGCTACATTAAACCAGTTTTCGTGTGGCTTGTTACATTTGCCGTAATCCAGTCGACATGCTGGTCTTCAATATTGAAGAAAAACTAGATCTTATATATGGCGAATGCCAGAGAAATACATCCGCAACTGTGACACTGTATGCTGTACGTTACCCAGATCGGCGGTATACGTCACGTCAAATCATTGTCAACATATGCAAGACACGCATTTTGAAATAGAGCCTCGGGAAGCGTGATTAATATTCAATTAAGTGTGTTATCTCTTTACAGCTGTGTTATTTGTGGTACACAGTGAAAAAACAAGAAATAAATAACATAAAATTAATTCCAATTACTGGCAGTCTATTCATCAGCGTTCTCACAGCCGTGGGGATTAAACTTAATTAAAAAACAACCAATACACAAATATTTCTCACACATTGAACAACACACGAACGACATATTTTCCGATAACGTTCATGGAAAACATCCTTCATTTACGTTACTGAAGACAGGTCTATCAGATATTAATTTCGATGCGTACCGAGAGTATAAAAGTATACCTTAAAGACAGGTGCGGACAACTGATTATGGACCAAGGCATGAATTTTAATAACATCTGCTCTATCATAAATTTCTCTGCTCTTGTGTAATGTGGCATGATTTTGAAGTCTTGTGATACAATTCTTGACTTGACGAAACAGGCAAACGCCACAAGGTTGACAGAGAACGCTGCATTTCGGAGGTTCATCGAAACAGTGCAGGTCGGTTGAGCATCATCACCCAGGAAAGTCCTGTCGCAGCGCGTCATGACGATTTGGCCACCCAATGAATCCAAGCAAAATTTGCCGCGGTAGAGTAGCCGAGCGGTCTAAAGCGTCTCGCTGCGGAGCGCGCGGTTGCTCGCCGTGGAGGTTCGAGTCCTCCCTGGGGCATGGGTGTGTGTGTTTGTCCATAGGTTAGTTTATCTAGGTTTAAGTAGTTTGTAAGCTACGGACTGATGACCACGTAGTTTGGTCCGATAGATTTACAAACATTTTGAACATTTTTTTCCAAGCAAAATTTATTTTTCTGCACATCACATTTCAGAACATGATGCAAATATAATTAATACAGTTCGGAGGTTAGCATTCCAGCTTTTGAGCGTCTGACGAAAACATTCCTAAATTCTCTCAGGGGATTCTCAACTTCTTAAGACACATGGACCGAGTTTTACGTTGAGTTCTAGCAATCACAAGTACACTGTGGGTACGAGTTTACCGTTTTTAGTGATAGAATACCGCGCAGTGTACGAGTGTGTTAGTTTGTTCACACTAGTAACTGCAACCAACGTGGTGTTCTTACCTCATTGTGTCAACGTACGTTTTATATTATCACGATATTCGCACCGTGTATTGTCCGTGTATATGACAAACCTTCGGTCACGGGTTGCATTCGTTTCAAGAGCACTGAAATTTCAAGTGTTTTATCACTTGATGTCAGTTCCGCTATGGAAATGTATTTGGTGGTTCTCGTTCCCCGTATTCTATTTTTCTCTTTGAACCTCTTTGCCCATGACGACGATGCCGTGAACTGAAAATCACTCATCCGATGTGTATTACATACTTGCTGCTGTAGCCCATTGCTGAAGACTTGATGTTATACGTGGACTGCAGCTTCTATGGCTTCAAAAAAGGTGTCGAACGTTAATTTATTGATAACATCTAATTTATTGCCTCTCGATCCTCCAGATTTAATACCAGTTTCCCACTTCTTTTAACAAGTCCTTTCTTGTTAACCTTGAATTTGCACCCTTGGTTTGCAGTGTTTTAAAACTCCATTTAAGATGTTTCGCCAATGACACTGCAGTTATTTCAACATCCAATGGTACTTACTTCCAGGACTTACATGTCTTTGCTTCAGGTTCATACGCTGAATCTTCATCTTTTCGTCGTAATTTCACGCTTCCCGTTGTTTTACTTAAAGTAAAGTAAGAAAAGGTGTTATAAATATATCGAAAAAAGTGAACAAAACCTTGCATTACAAGTTTCGAACCTGGATCCTCTGTTTGATATTCTAGATCCTGGACCGCTCGACTATTGAAGGCGATCGGGAAGCATCTAATGTTTATGATTACCAAAGCTACAGTATGAAAGTACAAAAACATTAATCACTCGCACGTCATTAACTTTTGAAGTATGCTATTGTCAAACCATAGCATAAAAATATGTGTTCAATGTCAATAACTCACTTATGACATCTTTACCCAAAGATCTTGGGAAATAATGTATTCAAGAGTATCTTCCTATATTTGTAAAAATAAGATGCTAACAAAGTATCAGTTTGATTTCCAGCAAGGCTATTCAACAGAAAATGCCATGTATGCTTTCATTGATCAAATATTAAATGCCTCTGAATAACCGGACATCACCCGTTGGGATTTTTTGTGACCTGTCCAAGGCTGTCTTGGGTCCTTCGCTGTTCTTGATATATATTAATGATTTGCCATTCTATATCCACGATCAAAGCTCATTACTTTTGATGATGATACGAGTATAGTAATGACTCGCTACCTACAAAAATTCAGTAATGAAATTGTCAACAATGACTTTCAGAAAATAATTGAGTGGTTCTCTGCAAATGGACTCTTATTAAATATATTGATAAAACACAATGCATACGGTTGCATACGGTAAATGGCATTACACCATTAATAAATATAATCTGCGAACAGAAGTCTGTAGCTAAGGTAGAATGTTCAAAGTTTATAGGTGTGTAAAATGATGAGAAATTGAACTGAAAGCAACAAATTGACGATCTGCTGAAACGATCCAGTTCAAAAATTTATGCATTTGGGGTTATTGCAAATTTTGATGACAGACATCTAAAAAATTAGCTTACTATGCCTATATTCATTCGCTGCTTTCATATGGCATCATAGTTTGGGTCAGTTCATCATTGAGCTAAAAAGTATTCATTGCACTAAAGAAGACGAAATGAACACTCCAGAATTCAATTCAAGAACAGCTGCCAGCATGCGAAACTTAGAAGTAGATGTTTCTGGAGTAGTAAAACAAATTAAGTCAGTAAACAAAAACAAATCTTCTGGGCCAGATTGTATACCAACTAGATTCCTATCAGAGTACGCTGATACAATAGCTCCGTACTTAGCTATCATTTACAACCGATCACTCGGCGAAAGATCCGTACCCAAAGACTGGAAAGTTGCCCAAGTTACTCCAATATTCAAGAAAGGCAATAGGAATGATCCCAAAAATTACAGGCCAATCTCATTGACGTCGATTTGCAGTAGGATTTTGGAACATATACTTTGTTCGAACATTATGAACTACCTCGAAGAGAACGACCTATTAACCGATAGTCAACACGAATTCAGAAAGTATCGCTCTTGCGATTTATTCACATGCAGTGATAAGTGCCACTGATAAGGGATCTCAAATCGATTCCATATTTCTGGATTTCCGGAAGGCTTTAGACACTGTACCCCACAAGCAGCTTCTAATGAATTTGCGTGCTTATGGAATATCTCCCCAATTGTGCAATTGAATTCGCGAATTCCTATCAGAAAGGACACAGTTCGCTGTAATTGACGGTAAGTCATCGAGTAAAACAGAAGTGATATCTGGCGTTCCCCAGGGAAGCGTTATAGGTCCCCTACTCTTCCTTGTGTTTATAAACGATTTAGGAGACATTCTGAAAAGCTCCCTTAGACTGTTCGTGGATGATGCTGTCGTTTATCGTTTAGTGACGTCAACTGAGGATCAAAAGCAACTGCAAAGCTATTTAGACAAAATTTCTACACGGTGCGAAAATTGGCAATTGACACTAAATAAATAAAAGTGTGAAGTAATACACATGACCACTAAAAGAAATCCGCTGAACTTCAATTACGAGATAAATCAGTCAAACGTTAAGGTCGTAAATTCTACTAAATACCTATGAATTACAAGTACGAACAACTTAGGCTGGAGAGAACGCAGAGAAAATATTGCGGGGAAGGCGAACCAAAGATTACGTTTCATTGGCAGAACGCTTCGAAGATGCACCAGCTCCACCAAAGAGACGGCCTACATGACACTTGTGCGTCCTCTCCTGGAGTACTGTTGCCCATTTTGGGACCCTCACCAGGTGGGACAGACGGAAGATATTGAGAAGGTTCAGAGAAGGGCAACTCGATTTGTTTAATCACGTTACCCGGGGGAAAGTGTCATGGAAATGTTGCACGAATTGGGGTGAAAAATCATTAAAAGAAAGACGTTATTCATTGTGGCGTGATCTGTTTGGTTTCAATCACCGACTTTTACATCTGAATATGAAAATATTTTGCCAGCACCCTTCTACTTAGGGAGACATGACCATCCCAATACAATAAGAGAAATCAGATCGAAAACGGAACGATTTAGGTGTTCTTTCTTCCCGCGCGCTATTAGGAAATGGAACGGTAGAGAAAGATTATGAAAGTGGTTAATGGACCCTCTGCCAGGCACGTAAATGTGATTTGCAGAGTATATACGTAGATGTAGAGGTGTAGATAGAATGATTTCTGTACCCTACCCAAGACTATCTTGCGTACACTTATTTAAGGAGCTGAGGATCTTCACAGCAGCTTCGCAACATACATATTCGCTTATGAAATTTCCTATCAACAACCCAACCCAATTCATAAGTAATAGCAGTGTGCATAACTACAACACTAGATGAAAGGATGCTCTACACTATTCAAGGCTCAATCTAATTTTGCCAAAGAAGGGGGTGAATTATGTTGCCACAAATGTCGTTGCTCACTTATCAGATAACATCAAATGTCTGACAGAAAGCCAACCAGCATTTAACAACAATTTGAAAGTATTCCTCATTGAAAACTCCTTTTCAGTAGATGAATAATTACGCAGGAGAGCTTCTGTGAAGTTTGGAAAGTAGGAGGCGAGGTACGGCCGGAAGTAAAGTTGTGAGGCAGCATCGTGAGTCGTGTCGGGATAGTACAGTCTGTAGTGCGCTTGCCCGCGAAAGGCAAAGGTCCCAGGTTCCAGACCCGGTTCCGGCACACAATTTTAATCTTCCAGGAAGTTTCATATCAGCGCACACTCCGCTGCAGAGTGAAAGTTTCATTCTGGAATTTCATAGATATTAGTAATTTTCAAAAAATTAAACATTAAGAAAATAAAAAATAAAAAGTGTATGTCATGTAATGTTCTTTTACTAAAGTGACACGTTCCACATAAATACGAAATCTCGTATTTATGATCTATGGGACAAGTAATAACCTGGCCTGTCAGACCCTATCCTTCTGAGTCTGTTACGTCGCATATACACTGCAGCAACGCCCTCAAACCGGAAGTCCTTGAGAGACCTATATAGTAAATGTTTTTGTTCCTATTTCGTGTCGCGTAATGGCTACGTGGTCTAAGATGCTTTTCTACGGATTGGGCGGCCTTTGCCGCAGGAGGTTAGAGTCCTCGGTCGGGTATGTGTGTGTTTGTTGTCGTTAGTATAATTTACTTTAAGTAGTTTCTAAGTCTAGAGACTGATGACCATAGCAGTTTGGTTCAATAAGTTTACAAACATTTCAACCTATTTCTATCTGACAAAAATATTAAAAATGCGCAAACCACTATTCAGTAGTTAACCCATTATAGTCTTACAACAGTTGAAGTATTTGTACCCACAACCAATCGACATTTTCACTGACATTTCCCATTCTGTTCTTTGCGTCATCCTTCGTAACAAATTCACCAGAATTTACAGGAGCCCATTTACAGTTTTTGGTCCCACAGCGGTATTAGTAAATGACAACAAGAACCACTATGCTTAATTGTTTCACCGAACGTGACGCCTTGTTGTTTGATCTGATATGTTTCTTAGACTGAGATGGATTTTTGATTACGTAGCTGTGCTTTACGTTAACACCCAAATTCTTTATTTGTCAATTAACTCATTTTTAACATATCCCAACATGACTTCAAACAATTATCAGGATTCTGTATTTCATGTATAATGAATACAATTTCTGGTAAAAACGCAATAACAGGAGTGAAACGTAGCTCTGAAAATCATCCCATTGCTTGCAACTAGGAGGAAATGTTAGCAAGACTGTTCTGCACTGTAGCAATCGAGATAGGATCTCAAGTGCCGTTATATGGAAAAGCAGATCACGTCTTGTGCGTGTCTAAAGCAATTGAGAGCCATCTGGGCTAACGACATTCCGCGATCGTTAAGATTTCCATTTCTGCAGGCCGCCCCTCGAGCCAGGTTCCTGCTAGATAATGACATACTGCTGGCTGTGGGGTCCAAATTTAGCTTTTGAATACTAATGATAAGATATGAATATCTATATTTATGCTCCACACTTAGTATGTTCTTAAGACTGTAACTGCGACTGTGTCGATCCAATATACGGCTATAAGCACTACTACACATGTGCCCGAATGCCTCCATTCACTCACTAAATCAACAAGTGGGCAATGTACGTTTTCCACAACGAGAGGTTCTGTTTGTTAGAGGAATAATTACTTGATCAGAATATCAAGACAAGAAAGTAAATGTACGAGCTTAATTTACGATGGAGCAGAGTACTGTTCTCTTAAAGATGGCCTCCATTCAAATGTTCAAATATCTGTAAATCTCTGTCACTTAACTACTGTGGTTATCAGTCCCTAGGCTTACAAACTACTTAAACTAACCTAAGGACTACACACACACACACACACACACACACACACACACACACACATCCCCAGAGATGTCGTGAACCTCCGACGGGGCGCAACTACGCGCTCCGAAGCAAGGCACGGGCGCTATGATACACCCTTTGTCTACATCACAGCTCCAAGGACACTGCACATTCGGGAATTCTTGCAGGTCACCGAGTATTCAGTTTGTTACGAATGCTATCTTGCTAAACATGTTTTCGATTGATCTTATCTGTTACAGAGGGGCGTCACTCGATGGGAATACCGGTGAAAGAAACGAAACAAATCCTCTACACTAAAGAAACGAAACAACAGTGGATGCGTCCGTAGGAAGCCTGTAGCGTTCTTGATATTCGTAAGTGGCTTATTAAACAGGATCACCAGCACTATCAGACTTCGCAGGAGACGCCGTTGTTTACAAGAGACTATTGTCGACGAACGTTACTAATAAAGTAAAGAAACTGACATTTTCTTTTCTAAGTATATAGAAAGGCAACTATCTCCAAAGGCGAGTAATTGTAGTACGATAATCTTGACAAATAATTCCCAATTACAGGTTTAATTCTGAACATAAACGGAACAAGCGATATAAATTAAATTTTATAGCAAATAACAGAAAACCTGGTGGAAAACTTATATCATTCCTCAAAAAGCTTTATTCAGACCCTAAAAATCTGCATTAATCCAATCCTGTAATCTACAAAGTACGTAAATAAAGGTTCAAATGTTTGTAAATCTATCGGACCGAACTGCGTGGTCCGTAGCTTACGAACTGCTTAAACTAAGGTAAACTAACCTTAGGACAACACACACACACACACACACACATGCCCTAGGGAGGACTCGTACCTCCGACGGCGAGCAACCGCACGCCCCGCAGCGAGGGGCCTTAGACCGCTCTCTACTCCACCGCGGCAAGTAAAGGTTTTAAAAACAGATAAATAACAGATGTAGCTCTCGTCAACCATGGAATGCTCACGCAAAAATCCTACAATAAATTTGAAGACCGTCGCCTAACAAAATATTCTGAATCTGTGTTACAAAGCAGAGACTTTCATATAACGATGATGCGCTGTATATGACGACGGATTCGTTAAAGCAGTTCTTACGCTAGGCGCTGTCATGGTACTACTCTCATTTAATCGAAAAAAATTCAAAATTTTAATATTGTAGACATGGTGTCGTTCTTTTATAAATGTTCGAAAGAACAGAAGGGCATCTACAACTGTATAAAAGGCATCCAACAGGTAAATAACAATTTGTGTGTGGATGCACACATACGTCAGAAGTGCGAACAAGAACAAGTAATGATCAGGAGATACTACAGAGCAAATGCGCAATAAGTTGAAAATTTGCGCAGGACAAGAGGCGTCACCGGATAGCTTATTTGGTTGTATACGCGGTAGGTTAGTGCTTTCGGTCAGAGGATTGCCAGAATGTCCGCCATCTGTCGCAAGAAAACTGTGCCACAAGGCACTGATCAACACTGGACGAAGAAGAACTCAGATCTGCAAAGAACCGATCTACCTACACAAAGGCAAATATATATAAAGTAAAAAATAAAAAGAGTTAAAGCGACCGCTGCCCGAACGCAGAAAATATAGTTTCCATTACCGATCTGGCACAAATTTTCAACTTCCCCATTGATTGTAAGTCTATGCACTGATACATCCGAGATGTTATATAATTCTATTTCATATTGTTAGTCGAGTTGTTATTGTTGTTGTTGTTGTGGTCTTCAGTCCGGAGACTGATTTGATGCAGCTCTCCACAATGCCCTATCCTGAGCAAGCCTCTTCAATTCCACATAACAACGGCAACCTACATCTGTATGAATCTACTTACAGTATCCATCTCTTGGTCTTCCTCTGCGGTTTTTACCCCACACACTTCCATCCAATGTTAAATTCACGATTCCTTGATGTGTAAGAATGTATCCTACCAATCGATCTTTTCTTTTAGTCAAGGTATGCCAGAAATTCCCTTTCTCCCCAATTCTGTTCAGTACCTCCTCATTAGTTACGCGATCCACCCACCTAATCTTCAGCATTCTTCTATAGCACCACATTTCAAAAGCATCTATCCTCTTTCTGTCCGCACTGTTTATCGGTCATGTTTCACTCCCATTCAAGGCAACAATCCACACAAATGCCTTCAGAAAGACTTCCTTAGGCTTAAATCAATATTCGATGTCAACAAATTTCTCCTTTTCAAGAACGCTTTTCTACCCATTGCCATTCTGCATTTTATATCCTCTGTACTGCGACCATCATTTGTTATTTTACTGCCCAAGTAACAAAACTCATCTACCTCCTTTACTGTTTCTTTACCTAATCTAATTCCTTCAGCATTACCTGATTTTCTTAGACTGCACTCTATTACCCTTGTTTTTCTCTTGTTAATGTTCATCTTATATGCACCTTTCAGCACACTGTCCATTCCGTTCAACTGCTCTTCCAGGTCCTTTGCCGTCTCTGACAGGATTACTATGTCGTCAGCAAAACGAATTTTTTTTTAATTACTCACCCTGAACTTTAATTCCTTCTCCCATCTAATCTTCAGCATTATACAGTCCCACCACATTTCAAAAGCCTCTATCTTCTTCCTGTCCACACTTTTTATCGTCCATGTTTCACTCACACACAAGGCAACAATCCATACAAATGCCTTCAGAAAGGATTTCGATGTTAACAAATTACTCTTTTTTCAGAACGCTTCTCCATCCATTGCCATTCTGCATTTTACTCGTATATCCTCTGCGCTGCGACCATCATTTTGTCACGGTTGCTCGCAGTGGAGGTTCGAGTCCTCCCTGGGGGATAGGTGTGTGTGTTTGTCCGTAGGTTAGTTTACCTAGGTTTAAGTAGTTTGTAAGCTACGGACTGATGACCACGCAGTTTGGTCCGATAGATTTACAAACATTTGAACCATCATTTGTCATTTTACTGTCCAAGTAACAAAACTCGTGTACCACCTTCATTGTGTCGTTACCTAATCTAATTCTTTCAAAATTGCCTGATTTTCTTAGGCTGCACTCCATTACCTTAGTTTTGCTCTTGGTAATGGTCACCTTATATGCACCTTTCAGCACACTGTCCATTCCGTTCAACTGCTTTTCCAGGGCCTTTGCTGTCTATGACAGAATTACTGTGCCGTCAGCAAAACGCAAGGTTTTTAATTCTTCACCCTTAACTTTAATTCCTTCTCCAAATTTGTCCTTGCTTTCCTTTCTAGCTTGCTCAATGAACAAATTGAATAACATCGGTGAAAGGCTACAACCCTGTCTCACTCCCTTCCCAACCATTGCATGCGTTTCATGCCCTTCTACTCTGAGAACCGCTGTCTAGTTTTTGTACAAGTTATAAATAACCTTACGCTCCCTATATTTTACTCTTGCTTGCTTCAGAACTTGAAAGAGTTTATTCCAATCAACATCGTCAAAAGCCTTCTCCAAATCTGCAAAGGCTAGATATGTAGGTTTACTTTTGCTTAATCTATCTTCCAGGATAAGCCGTAAAGTGGGTATTGCCTCCCATGTTCCTAGATTTCTATTGAACCCAAACTGATCTTCCCCGAGGCCGGCTTCTACCAGCTTTTCAATCCTTCTGAAAATAATTCTTGTTAATATTTTGCAACAATGAATTATGAAACTGATGGTTCTGTAGTTTTCACACCTGTCTGTGCCTGCTATCTTTGGGAAGGGTTTATAACATTTTTCTTAAAGTCTGAGGGTACTTCGCCTATCTCATACATCTTACGCACTAGGTGAAACACTTTTGTCATGGCTGGTTCTCCCAGAGACTTTAGTAGCTCTGAGGGAATGTCATCTATTCCAGGGGCCTTGTTTCGAGTTAGGTCTTTCAGTGCTCTGTCAAATTCATCTCTTAGTTTAGTATCTCCTATTTCATCCTCATCTACTTCTTCTCCCCTTCATTGCCTCTAATTTCATTTCCTTCGTAGAGCCTCTCTATGTACTCTTTCCACCTTTCAGCTTTGCCATCTTTGCTGAGAACTATCGGACCAAACTGCGTGGTCATCAGTCCGTAGCTTACAAACTACTTAAACCTAGGTAATCTAACCTACGGACAAACACACACACCCATGCCCCAGGGAGGACTCGAACCTCCACGGCGAGCAACCGCGTGCTCCTCAGCGAAGTGCTTTAGACCGCTCGGCTACTCCACCACGGCCCACCCGTGCAATTGTTTCTCTTTGTCTCTGTGTTCTTTCCCTTATTCGATGTGTTTCCCTAAAAGCTTTAAGCTGTTCTTCTGTCTGATTACCACTTTGTCGACGATAGATGTTTCGGAGTAGTGCTAGACATGCTTCTCTTTTGACGGTAGATTCACTTTTCAGCGCTGTTTTCTGTTGCTTAGATAATGGTCGAGAACGTGAAAATTCTTTCTTACGCTTTGGCATCTTTCTTTATATATAAATATATATATATATATATATATATTTTTTTTTTTTTTTTGAAACTGCACTATGCACTTACATTTCGTAATTCGTGTGCTTCTCCTTGCAGAGAAACAACTGAAGAATGTATATCCCGTATAGACCAAAGATATGGTATGTCACGTCATCACATTTCGCTGTAGGCAACCTCATTGTCATATAGTCGTAAAAGTCAACGCTGGCCTTCAGTCCAAATTTTTTATAATTTGACGACTTTCAACCGACGTATCTTCCACCCCATTATAGCTATCGACATGTAACTGTTATGGTGTAGAGCGGGAGATTTTGGACTAAAACTACATTCAGAGACGATTCGTCTGCGTTGTGTAGTGTTTGTTGCAGAGCGAAATATTGACACACACACACACACACACACACACACACACACACACACACACACACACACACGTAGAATTTTTATAGCTGTTTGTGCATATATTTCACTCTATAGCCAAAACTACGAATCGCATACAAATAGTGTTAGTAACGTGGTATTAGTTATTAGTCTCCCATTGTGCACAATGGTGTTTGATGGTTGATAACGACAAACTGGTGGACTATATGGGCGTTTAAAGTTATCGACTTATAGAAAACTTTGTGTCTGTGTCTTTCAACCTTCGTATCGTCCAAACATTTATCGTTATTAACCCTCAGTCATCGTAGTGCACAATGGGACACTTGGAACTACAAGTACACACCAACACAATTCGTTTGCGTTGTGTAGTTTTGGCTGCAGAGTGAAGTATAGACACAAACACCTCAATTTTTATATGAGTAAAGGTACTGATTTAGTGACCTAGTAATTCGTTGAGCTATGCTAATATTAATCTTCATTGTGTAAGGTTTGTTACGTAGTGGTCACGCCAACAGAAAGTAAATCAATCTCCCAATACTAATGACATATTATTTCATTCTTTAATACGTCTTGAAATCAATATAAATGTCTTGACAACATTTCGCAATTTATTTATGCCTTAGCATTTCGACTTTTATCATTTTCGATGCTGAAGCTGTGTTAAAAATTATTCCTCCTAAAAAAACTTGTATCACAAAAAATGTCATTACATACAAAACTGATCATTATAGAGTCATCACCAGCTCTAACAGTGCCTCGTTCACTACTTGGGCCCATGCCTTCATGAGTTGTACGTCACAAGCGAAGCCTGCCATTAGCTCTTACCAACTGAAGTCGGGACTCAGCTAACGGAGCCACACTTTCTCAATCTTTTGTGTTGCAAGCAATACGTTCACGAAGTCAAGTAGCTGGGCTATCTTGACTTTAACGCATCGTGCAGTAATTTTAAAGTTAATACTCAAGCCTGAAGCTTCCTTTCGGCTTATAACTACAAAATAAATGTATGACAGAAGTCCATCACGTACCGCCAGTGGTATTATCAATTATCCTTTTTTAATGGAAGACGTATGAGAGCTGGCTTAATTGAGTGAGAAGACAAAGCATTTGAGGGACATGTAGCGCCTCTGGTTACACTCAATGCGATAGTGACATCTAACATAGTTCCAATTACAGCAGAATGTCCAATACTTCCTTCCAACGTGATCTTGCTGGTATCATAGGGCCGGGATGAAGCACTGTTCGGGTAGATTGGTGTAGTTCCAGACTATAAATCGAAAGTTGCGGGTTCGATCTCCGTCTACACCTACGGCTTTATCCGTCACGTTTCACTTCTCTCACCTCTGGCAATGTTGTTAATGTGAAAACTTCTGAACTGCACCGTGGTTCGGAGTCCCTATAACTGGCTGGGTAAGTCAGTTCAAAGGTCGGAGGAAGGCAACGACATACCACCTCCAAACAGCAACATGCCTAGTAAAGTAAGATGGTATTCAAATCAGTCTTCTTACAATTGACTGCTTTACTTTTAATCAACAGAACATTTGTAAACGGTCTAGATGTACCTTGCATCGTCGATAAATGACTAATATAATGTATAGCAGAGAGAGAGCTACTGTTCACCAAAGTGGCGGTAATAAGAACAGCGACATGGGTGTGTATTGATGTAGTGACGACAAATGCAGTGGTTATACTGCGCGAGGCTCTAAGAGTTCTAACGTCAACAATACATTCTTACACCGATCATCTCCAAAAATTTCTATTACTTACCCTGCGATGAATCACTCTTCTCAAATAACGTTTTTGAAAGTTTTCTTTATCATAAGCAGCATGCATTTTGTGTTGTTTCAAGTGAGTGATAACCAATGATTAAACTCAGGTTCCTCCACTCGTAGCACTTGTAATTCACAATATTAATGAAATCCCAGATGCTGGAACACCGTAGTAGTCTGCTCCCGTAAATCTGAGTAATTTAAATTACCTTCTGTAGAAGGAGGAAGACTATGCCATTATTCGCTTTAAAACCACGGGGGTGGGGGGGAGGGTGTATATCCAACGAGCTAATCTGAAAGTATGAGATACGTCCACTGAATGTGTGGTCATGTTCCATTTTTAGTTTTGAACTGTACAAAGGTGTACTTTCATTACTCTGAAGTGCTTCTCCAACATTAATTTTGTTTATCTGTACATCAATTATTCTATTCCTTTATTGATAATCAATGCCCCATGTTTATATATGTTTCCACCCGTGTGATTGAACTTGTGTGTTCGTATGAATGTGTAAGGTTACTTTTCATATTGACTCACTGCCGCGCAATGGCTTACAGTCGCCGCTTCGCGCGTTAGGCCTAGTTTATTGTAGTTAAAAACGCATGGTCTCGTATGTCGTCGGCGCTGCCGTCTGCCAGGTAGTCAGAGCCATCCTAACTTGACAAGATGGCGAGATGGCTTGTTCTTAGTGTGGTACCAACACAATCATGGACGAAAGAGGTGGCAAAAAAGACCTCTCTGGAATAGTAATAGAGGGTATTATCTCCCTTAGGTAGCGAGGATTGGTAGACAGTAGGCTTTCAACGGCCCTTAACATCCAGTACGGCCAGGGAATGCTCTGCGCGTGGCCTGAGGACTCACTCTTGCTGCGACCGCCGATGTGAGTATTTCGTCGAATCATGCTGAGGCGATGGCATGCTGTTAGACCTTTACTTTATTTGTGATCAGGCATTTCTGGGTTAATAGTGAGAGTTTTTCTTAAGTAATTGTTTCGCTATGCGAGGCGAAGTGATTCTTATTTTTCAGAAGTCGAGTAACTAAGTGTAAATTTAGTATTTGTATTTTCGATCTGGTAATCATTTTTGTCTTGTTTTCTCAAGTTAGAATACACGTGTGTGGCCTTCAGCCTTTGCGGAAACTTAGTATGTTTGAATACCTTGCTGTTTTTAACTAACGTTTTCGTGTTGTGTCTGTTTCCGCGAGCATGATAAATTCTCTCTCGAAATTTCTGTATTCATTCCGTCTTTCCTGTCTCGGTATGACCGATTGCACAACGTGCTTTCGTAACAGTCATTACTTCGGCCATCAGCCATGCTCTTTATTGATGCCATCTTTATTCTGTTGAATTCTCGGTTGTGCTTTACTTGCTTATTTAAAATTAATTTCTTTTCTTTAAATCCCTTGTGATTCGCCGTGTTCGTACACCATGTGGTGTTTAAGGATAGTATGCTGCTGTCACCCTGCACACGAGTTCATTCGTGCATAGTATACTTCTAAATTGTGCTTGAAGACATCGGCCATCTCGTCAAAATGCCAGCGACGCTTCGATCTGTACCTACGATGAATTTTTCCCATTTGAGTGAGTGTCGCAAGCATTGTGTGCGTGAATGAGTGTGCTTTCTTTATCCCCTGTGTATTTGCAAATACCCTCCCACGCTCCCTCCATATTCAGAAAGGGCAGTAACCATTTTATTACGGGCAGTAACTTAATAATTTAATTCACTGTTGTAGAAGGTGTGTGCTTCAATGTGCTTGTTTGGTCTCCCCACATATTTGCTTCTTTATTTTTGAATAGATAATAATCTAAAGTTTCAAACTTCTCCTTTATAATTTCATACAGCCCGTCCCATGTTTATCTATTCCTTCTTATATATTATTTTTATGTTTGTTAAAACGTTGGCTGCTCCCTTAAGGAGTAAGCAGATAAATTTCCGTTACGCAAGAACTGTGGCCATTCACCAAGTAATTTGGAACAGCAGTGAGCGTTTGAACTTACCTTTTCTGATCTCTACCGCCAGAGATCTTTCAATAAAAAAAATCTAACAAGCTACTTTCAAGTACTACCTTCCTTCGCCCATAATGGCCCCTTTCGTTGCTGTGACGGCGGTTTGTTCCTTAAGAGTATCCCTTGACAATAATATTGTGTAACATGTTTGAGTGTATGTGTGAGGGGAGTGAGGGGGCGTAATTGGTGTTAAGTTGCCATCCTGTAACTACCAGTCTCAGGTGATGGTAAAACGCAATGCCATCATACAGACTATTTCTCTCGAATGACACTGAGGGGGTTAATATCCTTATCAGACGGAGAGATTATCTACAACAGCGCTACATGTCCTCTACTCACATTCTGGATGACGGCGGTTCAAACACACCTCCGCCCATCCTGACTTAGGTCTACCTTTATTTCCCTAAATCAGTCCTTGAAAATGCCTTGATGGTTCCTTTCCTTTCCCATTCCTGACAAAACCACCCGAGGATGCGCTACGTCTCTACTGACCACTATGTCGTCGGGACGTTAAACCCTAATCTTCCAAACTTCCTACCTTCCCATTATGAGACACTATGGGCTACAGTTTGGATCTTAGAACAGCGCATTGGTGCAAAGGCTGGTGATAAAAACATTACGGAAGCTCACTTGCCAACCAAGTTCTGAAATTGGCTACCTTCGACACCACAGCCACCGTGTTAGCGTCTTCAGTCGCAAAGACAGATCCTTTATAAATACCGTAGGTTAGTACTGAATTTTCTAAAGATAGCAGACTGAACAGTATCACATTTGATTGCAGCTCATCGAACCTAGTGCTAGTGCACCCATCTGTCCTGCGATACTGCATACATTTTACAGATAAGAAAGCAGGGGGCAACTGAAGAGGAATGTTTGGCGGCCCGCGTCTGCTTTACATACAATTCATGGCTCACCTGTCTCGCCGCATTCCCTCTTGCTTTTTATTATTTTCTTTCCTTTTCTTCTTTCCAGTGGCGACATGACGTCACTCGCAAAACGGATGCAGACAGCCTTGCCCTCACAAAGAGCGCGCCTAACGAGAAATAAAGAAGCCAAGCTGATTGAATAACAAGCATCGCATGAAAAATAGGGACGATGTCGCAGAGGGTAGACAGCCTGTAACCGCAGTCGCCTTGCGGAGCATAAATTTTACTGTTCCGTTTTCGGAGGCATCCCAGATCGTTACGAAAGTCAAGTACGGCTGTCTGCCGACTGCTGAGTGCAAGAAAAGAAAGAGAGAAAGCCCAACGAGAACTAAGAATAACACCCAATGCTCGCAGGTATCCACACACAAACGAGGTGATCGCGATATCGAGCGTATGTTGTACTGTTCGGGAAGAATGCATTTAGTGAAAGAAAATATGTTCTGAAAGAAGTAAGCCAAGTGTATTGACAACTACTTCACTGAACGCAAAATGAAGTTGAAATGCAGCAGATGAAGATTCACGTAACTATTAAGAGACTTCAAATCTTGTAAACCACAGTAGATGGTGAACTGTTTCATAACATTTCTAAATTTGTATCAATAAAGATTTCGCTGTAGTTGAAAATAGATCACCCAAGGACAGGATTCAGCTAATTAGCTTAGTCTCGCTGCCATATTTAACGAAAGGAGCAATACGACTGTGTCTCAAGGGAAGTATCCCTGAGCAAAATCTAGTGAAATTAACGAGATCCCTTTCACTTAGAAAAAGTATATCGAATAAATTTTGTAAAATAGGTCACATCGAGTGTACCTTGTCCACTAAAGTCCTTCTGGGGAAAGATACCTAGTTTTGATGTCACCGAGACAAACAGAAAAGTGACAACTGACAAACTTCAGTCTTGACCAGTAAGTTACTTTTACAATACTTCAGAGTCGGACGACGCAGTTTGCAGCCGTCTTGTGGAATGGTACAGTCCGCATTTGTCACAAATAATAGCTCTTTTTAATTTAGCTTCACCGCATCGGTAGCACTAATAGCAGCTTATTGTTTCCTCGTTAACGCTATAGCCTCTAGTATCCACTTACAATTGTACATTCAAGTACAGTCTCGGAGTATAAGCCATCCCTAGTTTTATAGTAATAGTTGTTTTTAGTAAATTATTTCTGACAGTAATTTGATTTTGACGTGTGGTTTTTTTGTGTGTCAAAATAAAAAAGTGGGTCTTATCCGTAAATATTTTGCAACATAATTCTCAGTTTAATCATTTTTTTATTATATCAACATATTTTCGATTCAGAACTTGTGTTTCGAACTGAGCATAATCAAGTAATTATTGAGTACAAATCTCTTTTACTGAAATACCGGTACATATCACGCTTCTGTACTCATTGACGTCCTTTAGCAGATAAAGTATTTCTGTTATTGTGTTGTCACAGGTGTTGTAATTCGGTTCACGTTAGGTATCGAATAGTCAATGCCGGACTGTGTAAAATGTTTTCCTGGAGTAAAGGAACACAGTATCAACCTAAACACTTTTATGAATACCGCTGTGTATGGAGGAACAATGTCATCTGAGTTTCGTATCATCTGTGTTTGGAGAATCTATACTGATTAATACGGATGAAACTTTTATTCTGCAAAGATGTCTAATACAAAAGCATAAAACCCTTGAATATATCTCTTCTTTTGTAAACATGTATCCCTTTTATATTTTTAAAATGTATTACTCTTCGTAGAGTATGTCGTCACACAGAATATGTGACACTGGAGGTAGAGCTATTTTCAGAGAGAATCCCTACACATTTCTCAAACATTTTTGCTTTTTATAAAATATTCTTTCCAACGGCCATCCATTTAAACAAGAAATAGAATACCTGCCTTTCAGTTGTCGTGTGAAATATTATTGTCGCTGGAAATATTATAGACATACGCGCGCAGGCACACACACACACACACACACACACACACACACACACACACACATAGAGTGGCAACGATCTTTCTGTATTTACATTTCCTTCCTTTGCATACACCTTCTTTCGTGTCTGAAAATATGGGTCGCGATCAATCTGCAACTATGAAATGAAGTACTAGAGTAGATTACCACTGTTTGTCACAGAATTTGTGCAAGTGATTTTCCAGTATAATACTCGAAAATCGGAGTGCAAAAATATCATGGAACATAGCGGCCGGCCGCGGTGACCGAACGCTCTGCGGCGCGCCAGTCACAGTTTGCTCGGCCACTACGGTCGGGGGTTCGAATGCCCCCTCGGGCATATATATTTGTGCCGTCCTTAGTGTTAGCTAGTTCATAAGTAGTTTGTAAGTTTAGGGACTGGTGACCCTGTAGTTAAGTCCCATAAGCTCTAAAACATTTGAACATTTGGACCATAGCGTGTCCTCGCGGCTTTTTTAAGTAAGCCAGACAACGTCTAGTTGTGCATGAAAATGTAGCAAACGCTACACGAGAGGGGTGAATTACTGACAAATGTTTGAGATATCATGTTAAAAGAAGAGTTCATGACATGATTACTTACTTCAGTATTTATCTCGAGACACACGGTAGCAACAGGTCATGCAAAACCTTACTGACAGTCGTTCTTTCGACACATCATTCAAAAATGTAACAGGGAGAGGATCACTACCGTCTCTGCCATGGGGGCACAAGGGGCACAGGCCCAGGGCCCTCAGCCTGATGGGGGCCCCGAGAAACTCGTTCCTTTCTCCTAGACAATGAATTTTTTAAAGTGAATTTTTGTAGCACTTAAAGAGCCAGAAATTATCTCGAAACGCGTCATTTATGGTGTGGCAAGTGACTAGGTTTGCTGTATGCATGCAAAATCGTATTTATTATATCGGGCCTTAGCTACAGAACACACGGCGACACTGTGTAGTAGACCTTTCAGATATAACTTGGCGGAACATTGTATCCAATAGCGGCCTTCACAAACGCTACGGGTGTACTGTGACCGGCCAAGCAGCGGGTAGGCAGGCGCTTACGTCACGAGACGTCAGCGCAGACAGCCCCAGTAGCGGCGGCCACAACACAGCAGCTGCACCGTTCTCAGTAGCAGCATGTGGGAATGCATGAGCGCCGCAGAGTGTAATGCACTGATGATCGTTTCTTTTTTGGAACCGTTCCTTTCGACTCGTTCGCCGTTCGTTTTTTATCCAGTTGTCAATGTCTACATTTTTCATAATAGTCGGAATTTCAAACAAGTAGCATTGGCTCTGTACTCACCAACTCCGTTTTACACATTTTACAAAAGTTAATTGACTACGTCGATGGAGCACCGGTATAAATCGCTGTTCCTTCCATAACAATGAGCACGCTGCTTCACCGTGGTCAAAAGGATAATCGGCAGCTCGATACTGAGTTGGAACTGCTACATTCGACCGAAAGGGGAACGGCTACGCGGCCACCCTAGAGCCGGAACGGGAACGCCCATGCGACTGGGACCTCTGAAGTGAACGTTCCTTCTAACCAGTTCCTTGGTCCTTCTGTTCACTCTTGTGAACTGTTCCTTTGTCTAACGGTAACCAATTGCAGTGGAGAGCGTTCATTTTCCCAGTTAAAGAGAATCAAAAATGAATTACGAACGACTATGCTACAGGAACGACTTAATAATTTGTCAGTCATGTGCATAGAAAGTGACGTCCTTCAGCAGTTGGACATTGAAGACATAATAGAAGATTTTGCATTTCAGAAATCACGAAAGAAACATTTAACAGCAACGTAGGCCTAAGTCCAATTTGCAAAACAGTAATCGCTAGTATTTTATTTGCGTATTTCTAACCATAACAACTAATAAATTCACTAAACAAATGTACAACATTCTGATGAGTTCATTTAAAGCAAAATTCTGTTTTTTGTAGGGTCCCCTAAGCTGTGTGCCAGTTATTTGCATAGAAAGAGACATACTTAAAAGATTGTGCATATTGTATTCTGGAAATCTTTAAAGAAATCATTGATTTTAATGAAAGACTAATTTGTGGAACTAATCATTAGTATTTGGTTTGTAATTTTTAACCATTTAAATCACTAAATTACTGTACACCAATCTGATGTATTCATTTTTTAAGGACCTCAAAACACTGAGTGCCCAGGGGCCCCTGCATGGCTTAAGGCGGCCCTGGAGAGGATAGAATGGTAGTAGCATCAGAATGAATGAAATTATACTGACAAAGTGTAATAGATACTTCCCGAAAACGGAATTCAAGCAGAAATGATAGCTATTATCCCAAACGAATAGTAACACAAGAGGGTATAAAATAAAAGATACATTTGATAAAAGCAAGACTTAGGATTCATTCATGCAAAACATTATACAAACTGATTTTACTATTTGTAATTCCAAACTAACTGCAGTGATTAGTTCTGGGATTATTTTATCTTAGTGTCACAGGTTCTTTTGGTAGTTTTACGTTTCTTCAGATGAGGCATTGTAAAATATATCTGAAAAAGGGGAACTCATAGAATGACCGCCAATATGCATAATGATCTCGTCATCATTACTTTGATCTTCATCTGTATAAATTTAAGATTGATGATCCTCCCCAAAATTCGAAAGAGTTGTATTCTGTATCTTCCGCTTTGCTCACCACCATCCCAGTAGTATCTGAATATTGTTTAACTGTAAGGGGTAATTGATTAAAGATGTTCTTAGTGACATTCTTACAAGTGAATAGCATATAGTTAGTCGAATCCCAACCAGAACATTCACCCTTGATAGGCAGTGCGTTACATATTGACCACTAGAGCGAAATCCAATATTAAGAGGAAGCACCAAGTTGTCATTAGTTCATCTACACAGCTTTTCAACGCCCCTTGAAAATACTAGTAAAAACCGGAGCTGGTGTTTTCCCTCGTGAAAGGTGCGGATTGAAGTAACTGGCGTATACAAATGCATATATAGACATTTCGTAATACAGTTCCATTTGTTAATTTTCTCTTCTGGTTTACAGTAACAAACTACTTTCTTCCTGTCAGGAAATTGGTTGATCTAAAATTTTCTACTTATCAAGCCAAAGGAATAATTCCGAACAGCGATAAGTGGCTATTATAAACAGAAAGAGTAAACAACGAAACGTGCGTTAAGAAAGTTAATGCATATCTTAAAATTCAGTAGACAGGAAGGAAGAGCATTTTTAAACTGTACTTATTTCACAAGCCTAGATGGTACATTAGAAGTATTAAAGCTTTTTTTATTTTTATTTTATTTTATTTATTTATTTGAAAATAGCTGCTATTGTCAGCGCCCGTTACAACGTCAAAGGATAAAAATGCAGCCGTCAAAAGTAAAATTCATTAACCTGGTTTCAGCAATAACTTTGATTGCCTTCATCAGAAATTATAAATTAAAACAAGTCACATAATAAAGTTACCGCTCAGCTGTGACGATTACGTCACAAAATTAAAAAAAAAATAGAAAAGCTAGTCACTATGGGCTTCACGCGTGCACGGGGGCATCAGGCTGATACCTCTGTGCAGGCGTGCAGCCCACAGCGGCTAGCTTTTTCCAATATATTTTTTTTTTAATTTTCTGACGTAAGCTTTACAGCTAAGTTGTAACTTTTATTATGTAACTTGTCTCAATTTATAATTTCTGATGAAGGCAATCGTAGTTACCGCCGAAACTAGGTTAACGAATTTTATTTTGGCGACTGAGGGCTGCATTTTTATCCTTTGAATATTAGAGCTCTTCATATCTCACTCCCCTAATATGAAGGTTTTAAAGCTAGATCCGATGTATTCATTCAGTTAAATAAATAGAGCAAGTAAGAAGCTTCTTGTCGAAGGCCGTACAGTCCAGAACCGCTACGGTAATCAGAGAAAATACCAGTGAATATTAGGCCATTATCACACGGCTTGATAAAGAACCGTGTCCTGCAGTGTGAAAAATCCGTACTGCCTGATGCAGACACTAGTCCAAATAAATTTCCAATCCTTAAAAGCTTTCTTTAAGGAAGCAAAGGCGTGAAAATATGATTGGGGAAGACCAGAACTATGGCTTAGATAGGATTGGATTAGATCAATATTTCTTGCATAGATCTTAAATAAGCGATATCGTTATGATGCACAACGTGTCAATTTAGAAAAAGATAAAGTTACATGACATACATTATTATCTTATTTATTTATTTTGTAAAATAACTAATTTCAATGTACAAATTCATCTACTGGGTAGAAGAAGTTGCCGTTCAGAATTTCTTTCAGTTTGTTTTTAAATGCTGGTTGTCTATCTGTAAGACATTTGGTGTTATTTCGTAAATGACCTAATATTTTTGTGGCAGCATAATTCACCCCTTCTGTGGCAGAGATAGATTTAACCTTGAATTGTGTAGATCACACTATCTCCTATTGTTGTAGCTATGTAGATTGCTATTACTTTTGAACTGGGTTGGGTTATTAATAACAAATTTCATAAGGGAGTATATATACAGGGTGTCAAAGTTATCTTGCTCACCCAAAATATCTCTAGAACAACAACAGCTATTGTAAAGTGACTTTCAGCGGAACCAATGTAAGACTAGGGCTCATGAATTTACATATTGTGAAACATTGTAAAACGAAAATATATGTGTTTTTAACACAAACTTTAGTGTTTTACATGGACACCGCCGGCGACGGTGGCTGAGGGGACTGAGGCGCTCCAGTCACGGTCTGCACGGTCACTACGGTCGGGGGTTCGAATCCCCCCTCGGGCATGGATATTTGTGCCGTCCTAGTTCGTAAGTAGTTCATAAGTAGTTTGTAAGTTTAGGGACTGATGACCCCGTAGTTAAGTCCCATAGACTATACAAACATTTGAACATTTGAAATGGACACCCTATATTATTTCTTCAGCAATCTATAGCACGACATATCAGATAAAAATGGCGTTGATTGGATCGCAATACGCCAATTACATCCCGAGATATTGCGAAGCGAAATTGACGCTTGAAATACGTGAAACGCGCGGCTAACGCACGTCCTGAGCAGCATGGGGTTATCGCCTGAGTCTCAGGACGTGCGCTAGCCGCGCGTTTCACGTATTTCAAGCAACTTCGCTTCGCAATATCTCGGGATGTAATTGGCGTATTGCGACTGAGTCAATGCCATTGTTTATGTGATTTGTTATGCTATAGACTCCTGAAGAAATAATATAGGGTGTCCATTAAAAAAAACATAAGTTGGTGTTAAAAACACATATGCTTTCGTTTTAGAATGTTTCAAAACATTTACATTCATGAGCCCTAGCCTTACATTGAAGTTTTAATTAATGAAGATGCCGGCCGTGAAAGCCTACATTCTATAACAGCTGTTGTTGTTCTAGAGATATTTTGGGTGAGCACGATAGCTGGTACACCCTGTATTAAGAAGATATTTTGAAGATTCCTAATTCTTAAATGAGTGTCTGCAAGATGACCTTCGTGGATTCAGAAATTATTTTAATTACTTGCTTTTATGCAATGAATACATTTTTTGCTCAATGATGACTTACCTCAAAATATTATGCCATATGAAGGTTGTGAATAAAAATAAGCATAGGAACCTAATTTACTGCGATGTTTGTCATAAAAATCTGCAATAACACTAATATCATAAGTTGCTGAAGTTTCAGTATATCATCAATGTGTGGCTCCCAATTCAATTTCTCATCAGTGCACACACCTAAATACTTTGAATATTCTACCTCAGCTACATACTTCTGTTCGCAGACTACATTTATTAACAGTTAATGCCATTTATCGTACAGAACTGTATGTACTCTGTGTTATAAAAATTTAATAAGAGTCTATTTGCCGAGAACCACTAAATAATTGTCTGAAAGACAATATTTCTAATTTCATCGGTTAAATCTTTTTTGTTAGATGTGATTGATATACTTGTATCATCAGCAGTAAGAACTAGCTTTGCATTATTGTGAATATAAAATGACAATTCGTTAATATATTTCAAGAACAGCAAAGAAACCAAGACAGAACCCTGTGGGACCTCATCCTTGATAACTCCCCATTTTGAGGATTCATCTAATTTTTGTAGCTTACCTGAACTACTTGTTTCAGCTTTCTGCTTTCTTCCAGTTAAGTATGAATTAAAACATTTGCGCACTGCCTCACTAATGCCACAAAGTTTAAGCTTATCTAAAGGAATTTCATGGTTTACACAATCAAAAGCCCTTGAGAGATCACAAAAAATCCCAACGGCTGACGTTCGGTTATTCAGAGCATTTAAAATTTCATTAGTGAAAGCATATACAGCATTATCTGTTAAATATTCTTCCTGGGAACGAAACTTGATATTTTATTAGTACCTTATTTTTACAAATATGGTGCGCTACTCTTGAATACATTACTTTATCAAAAGCTCTGGATAAAACTGTCAGAAGTGAGATTGGGCAGTAGTTTTTGACTTTGGCAGAATCTTCTTTTTATGCAATGGTTTAACAATAGCATGTATTAGGCTGTCTGGGAAAATACCTATTAAATTCGTGCCTGAGAATCCTTATCTTGGCAACTATCTTTTAGTACTTCGCTGGAAAGTCATCAATTCCATACGACCTTATACTTTTGTGTGAGTTTATTAATTTCTTAATTTAAAAAGTAGAGGTGGGTAGAATTTAAGTTGTATCAGATTGCACAGGTATGATCAGGTATGATCTCTTCCACTAATAGCGTTGCCTTTTCTATTGCAATTTAGATCCTATTTTCTTCACGAGATTAAAAATTTGAACATTAAAAATATTTTCAGCTTCTGCCTTTTTATTAGTAAACTTTTCATTCATTTTAATCGTAATACAGTGCCCATGGGCTTTTGGTTGCCCTATTTTCCTTTCAATTATATTTTATTATCAGATGTACTAATCTCAGACATAATACACATGCTTCTGAACTTTTTAATAACTTTCCTTAATATCGCACAGTAGTTTTTATAATATTTGACTGTTTCTGGGTCATTACTCTTACTTGCTCTTAGATACAATTGCCTTTTCCGGTTAAAAGGTACTTTCATTCCTCTAGTTAGCCATGGTTTTTTTCATGGTATCTTACAATTATATTTAACTATTGGCTTGGGAAAACAGTTTACAAATTATCTTACAAATTTATGATGAAATATATTGTTTTTCAAATAAGCGTTGGGTTCCTTTTACACCTCATGCAAGTCTAGCTTCTGCGAGTTTTCCCTAAACTTAACACTTGTTCAATCATTATTTGAACGCAGTACTTTGTATGTCTGTGTTAATTTGCTGTATGGGGCTACTGTAACCAGCTGTGCACCATGATCAGAAAGACTAGTCTGGACAGGATAAGCATTTACGTTTTCGAACTTTGCGTGGTCTATAAAAAAGTTTTCTATCAGAGCGCTATTGTTCTTTACTACTCGAGTATGAACATCAATAACGGATGTCAAATTGAAAGAACCAAGTACTACTTCGAGGTCACTCTTCCATTACTCATCAAGATTGAAATTCTCAGAAATAATAATCTGTTTCCTCCTATCTAGCAGATAGCACAACAAGGTACCCAAGTTTTTTGTTATGATATAGCTGAAAATTACCTGAAGTGGACCTGTACACTGTTACAGTTACGTATGTGCCATCTTTCAGTTTAAGCTCACAGACACATGCTTCTTTATCTCTAAATAAAAATATTTTTGTTTCTAAATTTTTTACACAGTGATAACTTTTGACATAAATGGCAACTCCTCCTCTCTCCTTATTATCTCTACTTAAATGTGCTGAGAGTTTATACCCTTGATGTTAACCTTTTACATATCAGAGACAACGGGATGCTCGGATAGGCATAGTACCTCTATTACACACTCAGTTTCTATATCGTCTAAACATACCAGAAGCTCATCTGCATTATTCTTAATCGCCTAATATTTTCATGATATACTCTAACATTATTTTTCACTGTCCTTTTGTGAAGATCTTCAGATGCAGCTTTAGTAACTAATTGTCTGAGCTTCTCAATGGACACTGATCTTATCCTAAAAAACAGCCCCCCCCCCCATGAGTTGCAGTGCCCCCCTTTAAGGAATTAGTGATCAACTCAGCCAGTTTACCCTTCCCGTTCCTATTGAGATACAGGCCATTTCTATTACCGCACCTGTTTTGTTAATCCCTTACTCAAGGAGCCTGTATCCTCTACGGCCTAGCTAACACAAGCACTGGGTTAGAAAACGTTTGTGATCTGGAAATAACGGCGTATCATATTGGGAGGGGGGAGGCAGTCGTTCCCCCCACCCACTTCAAACTTTGCAGGGACGACAGATGGTTTCTGCCCCCCTCCCCCATATTTTCTTGGTTTTATTTTATCTTTAGGCAGAGCCAGTGAATAAACTATGCTGCCGCAAGTAATTATGAGACAATATTTTTGCCATTTTTGCCTTTGACTAAAGCATCTTCCAACACGTACTACATTCTGTCCACTTCTTTTGTCCCATGTTTCAGTCTGTGACTGCTAACGGGGGACAACATTTGTACGCATATATGAAAAATTCTGCACAGCAATTTGGAACAGTAGTTGTTGAACCCGTCACCAAATTTTTCCTCCAGAATCTATTTCCTTTGAAAAATTTTGTTTCCTAATAAATGTCTGTTGCTTCTTCATTACACCTACTTCTACGAGAGCTTCTTCCTTGCTAAACCGTGGTAGTAAGACAAATCTGTTGTTAGTGCCCATGATGAAGGTGTCTGACACTGTTTTCTTTCTGTAGGCCCTGTTCCTTGCTACCACTTCGCGCTTCACTTCACCCTTCTCTCACAGTAAACTCATCAGTTCCGCTTTAGCAATATCCATTTCAACTTGAACGGCTTTCATCTTTCCATCCTGCACCACTATTTTCCTGTCGCGTGAACATACCTTCCAAAACAATGGAAGAGTCTCCACTCCACTCCACTGCATTCTCCCCAAAGAAACCACTGCACACAACAGCTGCACAAAACCCCCGAACTGACTTTCTTATGGCAGGTTAAAACACTTCTCACTCGTGGTCGATTATAGTAATTAGCAAGATATTAACTATAAAATCCAATAAACTACAGATATCAAGGAACACGAAAGTTAATTATTGGTAGAGTGACATAAATGCACTTAAAACTACGTAATACTGCTACAACTATACACTCGATAATTAGGTCTAAAGTCACTGTATGTAATCACGGAAGTGCGAAGTTTTTGGAGAAGCAAATTCATATTTTCGCTGGTTTACACAAATACAGGGGGAAACAATGGAGGAGTACGCTGTAACAAAGGAAAAAAACACTTAAGCGAAATTTCTAAGATTCACTGCGCCCAGGCGTAAACAAAACAACAACTGTAATAGTGCTATGTGAACTTTCCGCGTTTTAAGAAGGCATACGCAAGTCTAACACTTGCATTGGTGAAATGTCTGCGTTACCACATTTCCGATGTAGAGATACGGGTTGTCATGGAATAGCACCTCCCCTTGTAATAGGCTGTCCGGAAATTTCGCTTTAATTTAACGCATTGTCCAATCTCACGTTGCTCACTTCTCCAGCTAAGAAAGGAATAATAGAAGGAAAGGAGGAAGCTTAGGGGTTAACGTCCCGCTAACAATGTGGTTGTTACAGGCGGGGCGCATGCTCGAATGTATTTTAATTTTTTGGGTTGAAAGACTGGGGGTGGGGGGTGGGGGGGGAATCGGCCGTGCCCTTGGAGTGATTCAGGAAAATCACGGAAATCCTAAAACTGGATGGCCAGAGGTTGATTTTAACAACTGTCCTTCTTAATGCTAGTCCAGTGTGTCGCCATTGTGCTACGTTAATTGATAAAGGGAATAACGGCACCACGGTGGATTGTCCGAGCGTTCTAAGGCGCTTTGCTGCGGAGCGCGTGGTTGCTAGCTAGGTTCGAGTCCTCCGTGGGGCATGTATTTTGTGTTGTACTTAGCATAATTTACTTTAAGTAGTTTGCAAGCTTATGGACTGATGACTGATATAGTTAAGTCCCTCAGATTTACAAACATTTCATTTGGAATAATGGCATGTCATAAATCTAGTTTCCGTATTTAATACACACTCGTTTGAAAGAGAATAATTGCCCACTAATATTTTGCCTTTACGCCGATGATTGTAGAGGACGTTTCAAAATTTTAGATGAAACTGAAACACGTTTAGATGGTTCACAACCGATTTTATTGAGATTGGAAAGCAACTGTTGAAAATGGATATTTATTGTGTTGTGGACATAACAGTATGCAGTACATAACGACAAGATAACTGATAATAACTGCTGAAAGCCACGACTGACAGTCTGACTACATGTATATCATGTATGGAGTGGTGGAAACCCCCAAGCTACCCACATCGGTGGTCAGCAACGATTATCTGTCAACGTATGGACGGAAATTTTCCAAGGTCACCCAATAAGACCATATTTGCTGTCTTTACTTTTGACTATTTGACGTTAACGTGTTTTTGCGAGATTTGCAGCTATAAATCTGGGATAATGTATCCTTCGTTGTCTACGAAAGATGCAAATCCAAAACGACAGTGAACCAACTCACTTCGATATTAATGTCCACGAACAACTAAAAAACGCGTACCCTCAACATTTGATTGGCACAGATGGTCTTTTCTCGTGAACAACGCTATCACCGGATATCTTACCTTGGGATTTTCCTTCTAGGGTTACGTCAAGTCGTTGGTGTATTGAACCCCGTATAAAGAAATGAAAACATGCTGTATAGGGTCCATGCTGCATTCATCACACACCAGGGATCTTTAAGAGAGTGCGGCACTACTTCCGGTTCCATTGTCATGCAAACATTGCGGCCGACGGTCATCATTATCAATAGTTACAATCTGCTATGTTCTCTTAGAGTAGTGCAAGCTGGCCGCGATGGAGTAGCCGAGCGGTCTAAAGCGTCTCGCTGCGGAGCGCACGGTTGCTCGCCGTGAAGGTTCGAGTCCTCCCTGGGGCATCGGTGTGTGTGTTGTCCTGAGGTTAGTTTACCTAGGTTTAAGTAGTTTGGAAGCTACGGACTGATGACCACGCAGTTTGGTCCGATAGGTTTACAAACATTTGATTTAGTGTAAGCTGGGTACATACGTAACATTATAAACATGAATTTCTGACCATTACGGCTCTATATCAAAATAATTCTTCGTTGTCCCACTATCATCTAATTCGGTTTGACCCAAAAGGCTTGGCATACGCTGTTTACCCGCATCCGAGTCGCTCATATTCGATGCAACGTGGCCCTCAAACGGAAACGTTTTGATCAACCATTATAATGGCTGTTCTCAGTACGACGGTGCATCAGTACATAGTCATCTGTAGAATAGAGAGTGATAAAATATAATGGTTATTTTTAAAAGTTTCAGAAATAGGAATTGTGAAAAGTTACTTCATTGCTTTACGTGTCAGATTGGTGGAGCATTAAATCAGTAAAATGACTTCATGAATTGAATACATGGCCATAAGAAATTTCTCAGGACGAATTTTTAGAGATTTACAACAGTTACAAGACAGTTATTTTAATGCGCAATATGAACTTGATGTATTATGTTGCTTTTTGTAGTATATGACGGGACATATTGACAGATTATAAGTGTGTCTGTGGAGCAGTCGGCAGGGAAATGTAAGTGCTTCATGTCTTTCAAGCGGACGGGCTTGTGTCGGAAGTTCCAAATTCACTTCCATATTAATTTTCGAGGCTATGGTAGAAAATATTCTTGCGCATCTTAATTCACTGTTACTCTTTACGATTCGCAAATTAGAGGTTATAGCAATCTTTTCCATTCCAAATTTGAAACGAGTTGATTTTACATCTGTGTTAATCACTGGTAATGACAAAATAAGTATCTCAAATTGTGCACATCTTCTTAAAATATTTTTCCCTGATCTTTTTTTTTTTTTTTTTTTTTTTTGCATTTTACTTTTTTGTCGATTTATTCAAATAATAATTCCAGATAAACAAGAAAGATATTAAACATAAGGAGAGGCACTGAATTAAAATTTATTTAATCTGTGTCCAGGATTCGAACCCGGGACCTACTACTTAATAGGTAGGCGCTTTAGACCACTTTTTTTCGCACCTCCATCCTCCCCTTCTAGCCCGTCCTTGCGCTCACCATATTTCGCCTTCTCTGGGAGAGCCAGCCATGACAAAACTATTTGAACTGGTGTGTAGGATGTATGAGACAGGCGAAATGCCCTCAGACTTTAAGAAAAATGTAAAATAATCCCAATTCCAAATAAATCAGACGCAGACAGGTGTGAAAATTACAGAACCATCAGTTTGATAAGTCATGGTTGCAAAATTTTAACACGAATTATCTACAGGAGAATGGAAAAGCTGGTAGAAGCTGACCTCGGGGAAGATCAGTTTGGATTCAGGAGGAACATAGGAACCCGGAAGGCAATACTCACTTTACGTCTTATCTTAGAAGATGGATTAAGGAAAGGCAAACCTACATTTTTAGCTTTTGTAGATTTGGAGAAAGCATTTCACAATGTTGACTGAAATACACTCTCTCAAATTCTGAAGTCATCAGGGGTAAAATACAGGGAAAGGAGAGTTATTTACAACTTGTACAAAAGCCAGACCGCAGTTATTAGACTCTAAGGGCATGAAAGGGAAGCATCAGTTGGGAAGGGAGTAAGACAGGGTTATAGCCTTTCTCCGATGTTATTCAACTTGTACATCGAGCAGGCGGTGAAGGAAAGCAAAGAAAAATTTGGAATAGGGATTAAAGTTCAGGGGGAAGAAATAAAAACATTGCGTTTTGCTGATGACATTGCAATTCTGTCAGAGACAGCAAAGGACCTGGAAGAGCAGTTGTATGGAATGGACAGTGTGTTGAAGAGAGCGTATAAAATGAACATTAACAAGACCCAAACAAAAATAATGGAATGCGGTCTTAGAAAATCAGGCGATGCTGAAGGAATTAGATTAGGTAAGGAAACAATGAAGGTGGTAGATGAGTTTTGTTACTTGGGTAGCAAAATAACATGCAATGGTCGCAGTACAGAGGATATAAAATGCAGAATGGCAATGGGAAGAAAAGCATTTTTGTAAAAGAGAAATTTGCTAACATCGAATATTAATTTAAGGGTAAGGAAGTCTTTTCTGAAGGCATTTGTGTGGAGTGTTGCCTCGTACGGGAGTGAAACATGGACGATAAGCAGTGCGGACAAGATGAGAATAGAGGCTTTTGAAATGTGGTGCTACAGAAGAATGCTGAAGATTAGGTGGGTAGATCGCATAACTAATGAAGAGGTACTGAACAGAATTGGTGAGAAAAGGAATTTTTGGCATACCCTGGCTAAAAGAAGGGATCGCTTGGTAGGACACATTCTTAGACATCGGGGAATCGTAAATTTATCATTGAAGGGAAGTGTGTGGGGTAAAAATCGCAGAGGGAGACCAAGAGACGCGTATAGGAAGCAGATTCAAGTGGATGTGGGTTGCCGTTCTTATGAGGAGATGAAAAGGCTTGCTCAGGATAGAGTAGGGTGGAGAGCTGCATCAAACCAGTCTCCGGACTGAAGACCATAACAACAACAACGGAACAAAAGCAAATTTGCGTAGGAATTTACCTTTTTTTTCCTTTTTTCCGTCAGTAATTGAATTACATCACCACTCAATCTATACGAATTTCATTTACTTTATATCTTAGTAAGATCTTTCACATTGAGAATGAGTAAGGGTCCTTTGGCATCAAAGTAACTGTAAATTTCTTCGTCGTCACTTGCATTCTGTTTCAGGGTTCTGCTAAGGCCTTCACAGCTACGGTAGCGGCCACGGGGTCCCACGAAGTCCCCACCGTACTTCACCCCCAGCAGCTGTCCCCTACTTTAGCATGCATCTACCATCTACCTCACGCCTTGTTTCTCGAATACAATTCGCTGCATGTTACCAAACGGTTTGATTTGATTTTTTCTCTTGTATATTTTATAGTATTCTGATCCTAAATATTCTATATATTCCAATAGACTGTGTTTCCCCTTTTTATTTATAATGTAGTTAACGTAATTTCCGATTAACCATAAGATGACATTATTTTTCTGAGATGGAAAAAAAACTTCTTCCGGGAAGAATATTACATTTGTGTTTGTCTGAAGCGTCTCGCTGCGGAGCGCGCGATTGCTCGCCGTGGAGGTTCGAGTCCTTCTTGGGGCATGGGTGTGTGTGTTGTCCTTAGGTTAGTTTACCTAGGTTTAAGTAGTTTGGAAGCTACGGGCGGATGGCCACGCAGTTTGGTTCGATAGATTTACAAACATTTGAACTGCGTCCTATTAAATATAATTTCTCGTTCGTGCTAATTATATTATTTACAACTTTGTACCATGTCGACTGTACTTCTGATGTAAGTATTTTGTTATGTATATTTTGGCAAATATTTTTCCACTTTCTGTGAGGGTAGTTTAATTCCATCTTATTCAAGTTGTCCTGTGATCTTAATTTTTGCAGCATGTATTTGCAGTTCCTCTTGTTGATATCCTGTACAAGGCATTGCATGTAGCTTATGTCGAAATAAGTGCCGAATGCGCTTCAATTTATAATTTATTGCTCTGATGTCGATTGGAGGCTGAAGGCTGTTACGCTCAAAAAGTTTGAATAATATAGAAGTTACATTGTTTGGATACATTTCAAGAAGTTGCAACGACCTCTTTATAAACAGAACATTGATTTTCTTCAGAATATCTGTCAATCCAAGTCCCCCCTCTGCAGTAATTAGGGTCACTGTTCTATCAGCCAATCGAAATATATGACCTTGCCAGAGGTATCGGCAAACTGTTGCCGTGATAGCTTTTGCAACTTCTTTTGGTATTGGAAAAATTTGCCCAATGTAATTTGCTTTTGATAAAACTCCACAATTAATGATCTTAATTCTTTGCTTAATTTAAAATTCCCTCAGATAATTTAAAATGACGGAGTCACGAATATTGTCCATTTTTTTCCAATTGGAGGCTATAGTTCGAAGAGGACAACTATGGAGGGTTAGACTTTTTTTTTTTTTTTTATGTTTGTAAAGTCTATGGGACTCAACTACGGGGCTATCAGTCCCTAAACTTACAAACTACTTATGAACTACTTACGAACTAGGACGGCACAAATATCCATGCCCGAGGGGGGATTCGAACCCCCGACCGTAGTGGCCGTGCGGACCGTGACTGGAGCGCCTTAGTCCCCTCGGCCACCGCGGCCGGCAAAAGGGTTAGACCCAAGGCACTGTGTTGCTCAACGCATTTTGACCAGGCAATCTGTACGTTGGCCATTCCGTTCAGTTTTAAAAAAGCACTCTTTGTGTCATTTACTTTTGCGCCCGTTGCTTTACAGTACAAAGTTACATTGTCTGTCTTTCTTGTGGCGTTATCGTTATTTCTAATCAGCACACCGACATCATCGGCTTATGCGTTACAAACCCTTTTCAGTCCCGCAGGAGTTACGCCCTCCAGTACATCTTCTAACCTTCTTAAAAGTTGTTCCAAGGCGATTACATAGAGCAGCATTGATAATGGGCTCCCTTGAGGGTTTCCACTCGTTATTTGAATATCCTTACTATAATGACCATTGAGAGATACATCAGTTTTTATTCCCTTTAAAATGTTGTTGAAAACCTCCACGTTGTTATCATTGAGGCCCATGAATGCCAATGTTTTAAAAAGATACCCATGATTAACTCTGTCAAAGGCCTTCTTAAAATCAATGAATACTAGACCACCATGTGCTGTAGAGTTGGAAAAAATTGCGACTGTGTCCCTATATTCACTGACTGTCTTAAAATTGCTTCGTCCTGGGAGACATGTCTGATGACTACCAACGAACCTCCGTAGGATTGGTTTTAACCTCTCCTTAATTACCCTAGCTGTTATTTTATAATCTGTGTTGAGTAAGCTTATTGGTCTCATCTTAGTGATATCTTTTATTCCCAAGTTCCTGACTTTTGGGATCAGTACTGTGATGCTTTGTTTCAAATCTGTAGGAACAGCCTCCCCATTTATTACTTCATTTATCATTTCAGTAAACGCGTTGCCTATGACATCTCAAATGTTCAAATGTTTGTATAGTCTATGGGACTTAACTACGGGGTCATCAGTAGTGGCCGTGCAGACCGTGACTGAAGCGCCTTAGTCCCCTCGGCCACCGCGATCGGCCCTATGACATCTCAGCTAACACAGTGTTGCAGCCAAAGCGACTACACAGGCTTTCTTAAAGCACGGCCCCCTCCACACCATAAACTTTAATTCTACCTAGTAAGTAGGAGATCCCAGGTTGGACTCCCGACCACAGCATAAATTTTAATTCAATGCCTCTCCTTATGTTTAATACCTTTGGTATAACGAGACAATGTTGTCTCAAGGAATTGTATTACTTGATGATTAACAAGAAAGACTTAATGGTAAGTCAACGTTCGTTAATCTCATGCTTATAAATCTTCTGCTGTTGATTACTTTAACCATTCCAAGATTCCCCCAGTAATTGAAGGTCCCAGTTGCGTAGAATAGCATAGGAGATACTGAATTTAATAGACGAAAGTGGAAAATATGGAAATGAAGCAAATGAAGAAGACGGAAAGGAATATATCTATATCTATAAATGTGAATGTCTATTCGGTGTACGCTTATCACTCTGAACCACAAGACATACAGAGCTAAAAATTTGTACAGTTACTAATGTCTGCCCGGGGAAGGTTTTAGACTCGGTTTTATTGCGATCGGATAGCTATTTATCTACATATATATTAATGTGAATGTCTGTTCGGTGTACGGTTATCATGTCCGAACGACAAGACGCAGAGACTTCAATATTTGTACAGTTACTAATTTATACCTGAGGAATGTTTTAGGCACGATTTTACAGCGATCTGATAGATATTTAGTAATTTGAAGAATATAACGCGAAATGCGGAACAATAATTACTCTTTGAAAATTATATTTACACTTTGAAAATAGTTTTATTGATTGCATTGTTCCTTGAGGGTGGATAATGATAAAAGGATGGAGTATATTGGGGTGGAAAGTTATCGGTGTATATAAAATTCTACGTGTGTGTGTTAATATTTCGCTCTGCAGCGAAAAGTACAGAACGCAAACGAATGGTCTGTGTGTGATTGTTGTCCGACGTCTCGCGTTGCACACCATAGCGGTTCCATGCCGTTAGCTATAAAGGGTGTGGAAGATATGGTGGTTGAAAGTCGTCGAATTATTAAAAAAATTCGGACTGAAGGCCAGCGATGACGTTTGCGACTCTATAGCAAGGAGGTTACATACAGCGAAACGTGATGCCACAGACCATATCTTTTGTCTATGCGTGCTACATTGTCTTCAGCTCTTTCTCTGTAAGGATAACAATACGAATAAGGAAGTATAAGAATAAATAAATATAGCAGTAAAAAAGAAAAATCTTTTAATACATCTCTTTAAAAAAATCGATTTGACGTTTCGCGCATTACATCAAGTGAAAGATCTGTGATATTATTACAATCATTATTGTTGAATTTCGTAATTGGATTCTTCGAAACGAGTGCATTTTTACGTGTGATTTCTTATTTCTTATATATTCTCTAATAAATGTAAAATGTTTTTAGAAAAAAAAAAGAGATGGACAAAGAGAGGGAGAGTGGATACGAAAAGTACTAACTAAAGCCTCGAATAAATAAATAAATACCCGGGCAACGCCGGGTTTTCAGCTAGTTTATCACAAATTGAAATTGAGGGAAAGAGCAGGATAGATAAGAAAAAACAGCTAGATTATATATTTTAAGGTTTAAAAGCATATAAAAATGGTATAGGATACACAAGAGATGAGTACAGTAATCAGGTTCGAAAAAATGTAGCTTCTAGTAGTTATTCAGAAATGAATAAGCTTTCACAGAATTAAATGCGATGAACACATGTATGAAACCAATTTTCGGTCTGGAGACAAAAACAACAATGAAAACTAAGATAAATTTTAATGTTAATAACTATCAACCGTCAAACCTATTACAATAAAGCTCCACCAAAATTTTAGAACGTTTCCAACAAGCAATAGGCTGAACTCATATTTAACAGTCTCAGATATTTCAGTTTTAAATTTGAGTATAGCTATGAAACCGTTCCATATCAAAACTATGTATCTGTCGGTTCAGTGCGCAGTACGTAACACTTTGTGAATATAGGCTACTTTCAACGTACCTTGTTCCGTTTTGAATACGTCCGGTGTATTATGGAATTGTCAATTTCCGTATGTATTGACACGTTCTTGAAGTATAAAAAGGTGTAGCCAGAGGCACTCAACTCTTGAACGGGCCTGTGGCCTGAATGCAGGGAGAGTGGAGTCTTTCGATCGCAGGAGCCCTAAAAGGGGGAGTTTGCCGAGCCCATCGCGCCAGGCGCCTTTTACGCCCGGCTTTTCTATTTGATAGCTGCCTGAGTGGACCAGGAGCCGTCCTGAGGGGCTGCGCGAGGAACGAATCCCCACTGCGGGCCGATTCTGAACTCAGGACCTCCAGGACTGGAGCACTGGGCTCCACCCACCGATCACCAATGCGTCCATAAGTGTACGTTCGGCATTTTGAAAGATGGACCACTGACGACATACATTTGTGATACGCATTGTTATGTGTACATAAATGTCGTAAAATGGACTTGAGATCAAAACTGGCCATTATTTGGAGTGATACCGGAACAATAAAAGTTGATGAACTTTATAACGAGTGAAAATATTTGCGTTTAGCTTCATGGAATTAATCGATGTTCTTGCTGAAGTATGTCTGAGGCACTATTTTCGTTTTTGAATGTCATTACTGACATTCTTTCGTTTGTCATGATCTGGAACTGAAATTGTTTGAACGATGTACTAAACCATTCGAGTAACCTATAAGATACAGTTTGGACGTAAATGACACATCAGTGCTGGAAGTATTTTGGTGATATAAAGAAACTGAGAACTATTATTATAAACAGCCTGCATCTTCTACGTTGTAGCTATCATTAAAGTAGGCCATCACTCTGTGTTTGAAATGGGTTTTTCTCACGCGGATGTTCCTGACAAGCAAATTATGATTATTTTCGTAGTGTTAGTTGCTGGAAATCGATAAAGACAACTATGAACAAAATACATTACACGAACACGATATTGTACTATTCTACCTGCTGAATTGATCTCAAATGTTAAGAACTGAGGTACTGATACTTACAAGTTATAGCATGCTGTCGTAGGTGCAAATTGCTTAAGTGAAAAAACGTTCGAAAAAACGTTCGAATCATATAAAATAAATAGGAAACTTATGCTTATAATCATGAAAAGTTTGTTGAAAAAACAAAAAAACAAATTATAAGTATTATTATTTAATGTTTGAATATCGTATGTGCGCTCATGAAATATGTCCAGCTTGTGATGTACTTATATTCCAACTTACACATTTCCGAAAACATTAGGACTAGAAGCCGTGGCGCAGCCAGGATTTGGTTATGGGCGGGGGGGGGGGGGGGATTTTTAGAAAATGAAGCCTATTGAATTTATTAATGTATGACATTTTTACACTTTTTACAATTTAACCAATTGTTGTTGTTGTTCTTGTGGTCTTCAGTCCGGAGACTGGTTTGATGCAGCTCTCCACAATATCCTATCCTGAGCAAGCCTCTTCAACTCCACATAAGAACGGCAAAATAAATCTGTCTGAATCTGCTTTCTGTATCCATATCTTGGTCTTCCTCTGTGGTTTTTACCCCAAATACTTCCATCAAATGCTATATTCACGATTCCTTGATCTCTAAGAATATGCCCTAACAATCGATCTCTTCTTTTAGTCAAGATATGCCAGAAATTCCTTTTCTCCCCAATTCTTTTCAGTACCTCCTCATTAGTTAAGCGATCCACCCACCTAATCTTCAGCATTCTTCTATAGCACCATATTTCAAAAGCCTCAATCCTCTTTCTGTCCGCACTGTTTATCGTCCATGTTTCAATCCCATACAAGGCAACACTCCACACAAATGCCTTCAGAAAGGACTTCCTTAGGCTTAAATCAATATTCTATGACAACAAATTTCTCATTTTCAAGAATGCTTTTCTACCCATTGCCATTCTGCATTTTATATCCTCTGTACTACGACCATAATTTGTCATTTTACTGCCAAAGTAACAAAACTCATCTACCTCCAATATTGTTTCGTTACCTAATTTGATTCCTTCGGCGTCACCTGATTTTCTTAGACAGCACTCCACTTCCACTTCCACTTCTTTTCCACTTGTTAATGTTCATCTTATATGCACCGTCCAGCACACTGTCCATTCCGTTTAGCTGCTCTTCCAGGTCCTTTGCAGTCTCTGACAGAATTACTATGTCGTCGGCAAAACGCAATGTTTTTAATTCTTCACCCTGAACTTTAATTCCTTCTCCAAATTTCTCCTTGTTTTCCTCTCTATCTTGCTCAATGTACAAATTGAATAACATTCGAGAAAGGCTACAACCCTGTCTTACACCCTTCCCAACCACTGCATCCCTTTCATGACCTCCAACTGTGACAACCGCTGTCTGGTTTTTGTACAAGTAGTAAATAACCTTACGCTCCCTATATTTTACTCCTGCTTGCTTCAGAACTTGAAAGATTTTATTCCAATGAACATTGACAACAGCCTTCTCCAAATCTACAAAAGCTAGAAATGTAGGTTTGCCTTTCCTTAATATTTCTTCTAGGATAAGCTGTAAAGTGAGTATTGCCTTCCGTGTTCCTACATTTCTCCTGAACTGAAACTGATCTTCCCCGAGGTCGGCTTCTACCACCTTTTCCATCCTTCTGTAAATAATTCGTGTTAATATTTTGCAACCATGTCTTATGAAACTGATGGTTCTGTAGTTTTCACACCTGTCTGTGCCTGCTTTCTTTGGAATGCGGATTATTACAATTTTCTTGAAGTCTGAGGGTACTTCGCCAGTCTCATACATCTTACACACCAGGTGAAACAGTTTTGTCATGGCTGGTTCTCCCAGGGACTTCAGTAGCTCTAATGGAATGTCATCTAATCCAGGGGCCTTGTTTCGACTTAGCTCTTTCAGTACTCTGCCAAATTCATCTCTCAGTATAGCATATGCGATTTCATCCTCATATACATCTTTTCCCCTTCCAACAATATTGCCTCTAAGTTAATTTCCTTCGAAGACCCTCTCTATATACTCTTTCCACCTTTCAGCTTCCCCTTCTTTGCTGAGAACTGGTTTTCCATCTGTGTTCTTGATATTCATAGAACTGTTTTTCTTATCTCCACTCCTGCTTTGGCATTTTGCACTTCCTGTCAATCTTATTTCTTAGTCGTCTGTACTCCATTTTGCCTGTTTCATTTACTGCATTTTTATATTTTCTCCTTTCATCTATTAAATTTATTATGTCCTGTGATATCCAAGGATTTTTGTAGGTCTTGCCTTCCTACCTATTTTGTCCTCTACTGCCTTCACTATTTCATCTCTCAATGCTACCCATTCCTCGTCTATTGCTGTATTTTCTCCCGTTTCTGTCAATTGTTGCTTAAAGCTCCCGCTGAAATTCTCAAAAACTTCAGGTTCCTTCAGTTTATCCAGGTCCCATCTCCTTATTTTCCTACCTTTCTGCAGTTTTTTCAGTTTCAGCTTACAATTCATGACCAATAAGTTATGGCCAGAGTTTAACCAATTATACTACGATAACAGTTGCACAAGAAATAAAATGAGTAAGCTCGCGTTAATTTGAAAGTGGAAGAGGAGCAACGTGGTGTAAATGGCGTGTATATAATCAGCTCGTAATATAATTAAGCAGCTTCTATGTCACTAGCCAAAGAGAAACGTCTTTACAGTTTAATTAACATGAGACTCTATGAGTAAAAATTGAACTAAAATAATACTGTTGTTGTTCATAAGATTACACTCGGTGGCGCCGCTGACCTGCTAAGTAGCGGGTCGCCGCATATGGACAATCGGCTCGTAGCTACAGCATAGCAGTAACAATAGCGCAGCATGAAAGCTGGCCGCGGCGGCATTAAAACCGCCCACAGTAACAGCAGCACACGTTCTCAGTGGCGGCATCACGTTGGCGACCCAGTGTCACGTTCACTTGTGCTTGGCAAATTGTAGTTACGTTGTGATTTATTACATGTGTACTATTTCAAATATCTCTTGCCGAATTGTTTAAAAACATAAAAAATGAAAAAAAATAATGAAATTTAAAAAATCTTAGCTTATTTCTTTCTTAATTTTTAGGAACCAGCTCTCCTTACAAACTGTTCTGTGCTTTCTTTTAGTTCTTGTATCTTATATCTTCATTTGCGTTTACTTCTAAGTATATCTGCCATCCTGTTACTTTTAGTATTGTATGTCATAATTCCTACGACGACTGCATTATTATTTAAAATCTTGCATTCTGCGGGTATCGATTTATAGACATTTTTTGTGTTACTGACTTTGCTTCATCACCTGTTGATAACAGTGAAAGTCGTAACGTTTGTCGAAACGACAGGGTTGAAATACGAAACTCTCAGCCCACTCTTCCTTATCACCATAAAAATTCTATAAGCAAATGAGTCAAAATACAAGAGAGACTTAAGGAATATTGATATTTTCACACTATGTATTAACGATTATCCTCCAAACCAAATCAAACGTTCAGCAACTCCTTGTTCACTCATGTGACTAATAATCAACTTACTGGAAACATTGCATGGGAATCAGTGATACTGTTACTTCATACAGCGATGGTTACCAAAGTACATTAAATGTCATGGAAAGGCTTGGCATTATTCCTTTTCACTCCGTTAGAGGTCTTCGACGTCTGTATAAAGCGCTAGTAATCAAAAATCAATATGGAGCCGAATTTCATATAAATAAAGCTAGGGCATAAAGAAAGTTAAAGCTGTCAAAAATTACAAGTATAGGACTGCAGTTACTCTACGGTAAAATTAGGATAACAAAAGATATCTATGTCAATTTTCATAATAAAGTACTTTCTTTACATTCTATATTTTATGCGGTGTATGTACCTATAGCTCACAAATCAGCGAAACAATGATATTCAGATTGTCAGATATCCTATAACATTGTTCAACTAGAATCATGGAGAGTTTCTCTGACTCAGGACACTTTATACGAAATTTAACCATATTTCAAATAAATAGAGGTTTTAAAATTCATAGATATTATACAAACAAAAAGGAAACATTGATTCTAGCTCAGTGAGCAAACAATAAAAGTTACAAATAGACATTAAAATTTCGAAGTTGTAGGCGTAACCGATAAAGACAAAAAAGGAACATACAGTTAGAAATATAATATTGACAAGACAGCTCGTTTCGGCTCTCCTTAAAACCAAAGAAGACTAACTGCTTTAGTCGTCGTCACAGAATTACTGACGAGACTGCTTACAGTAGGCTTATCCGTCCTCGTTTGCAAAATCGTTACGCGACTTGGAATCCTATCAGGTGAATTGACGGAGTACATCGAAAGAATACAAGAATGACAGCTCATTTTGTATTATTACGGTACAAGGGAGAGAGTTTGACGGAAATGATACAGGAGTTGGGAAAAAAAGGGTTTAACGTCACATCGACAAAAGGATCTCACGCTCGGATGTTTGGATAAGAATGGGAAGGAAATCAGCGGTGCCCTTTTAAAGGAACTCCAGTGATTTAGGCCGCAAGAGGATTTGAACCACCGTCCTCCCGAATGCGTGTCCAGTGTGTCACCACTGCTACACCTCGCTCAGGAGTTGGGGTGGGAATCATTAATACAACAGGGTTTTAGTGGCCGCAAGCTCTTGTTGCGAGATTTCGATCGCCGAATTACTCGTAAGATTATAAAAATAAACTAATAACTTGAAATTTGACCCTCCTACATTGGGAGGACAGATCATAAAAATTAAATGTTTGAGATCAGAACTCAAACTGAGATATTTAGGTGTTCTTTCTTCCCTCTGCTGTTAGAGATTTCGATGGTACATAAAGAGTACAAAAGTGTTTCGATGAACCCTCTGTCGAGAACTGGAATGTGATTTGCAGAGTAACAATGTAGACGTAGATGTCATAGTTATATTTCACGTAATTCCACTCCCAGGTGTCTCTAGAGCGCCCCGTTCGTGACAAAATGACAGCACATTCAAACACCGAAATGTAGGCTCTAATCCTCGGTTGTCACTAATACCAATGCGGTCTTCGCCGACGTATCCCATTTTTCAGTCCTCAAAATGTCTAATCTGACTTGTCCCTAAAGTGGTATCAATACTATTGTAAGTAGCATCATCGATTTCAGTTAGTCGTAAAATAATATTTCTTCTATACTCAATGAAGATACGAAGTTCATTACCCATGGTTTCGTATCATCATACGCCTGCGACGGTTTTGCTTTACATCTCGTCGGTAAGTTATTTCTACGTTTTTCTGCGAAGAATTAATACAGTCTCTGTCTGATTAAGCATAGCGGAGTGATGGGATTCAAATTAAAAACACAGTATATTCCACAAATGTCTTCATAGTAATGTTTATGTAACGTATGAATTAAAAGGACAGAAACAGCTTGCCAGGCAGAAGTCAGATTGTTTTATGTTCCTTTTCAGCACGCATTACGAGTAAAGAAAACATTTTTACCGTGAAACACACCGCATAAACGAACAAGTAATTTATATTCCGTAAATAAAGCTGGATTTTAATTACTGAACTGAAATATTAGTTTTATTTTTAATTCAGTTGTTAACATGTTGTGCTCGTCGTTTTTGTGCCTGTTAATGACACTGTGTAATGTGAAACAGTTTTAAAAGGGCAAAGTTTCTCAATTTGCTGAATTTAGTATGTCATAGATCAAACACTAAACATCACGTCTTTCGTAGTGCTTTATTTATACACTGCATAGTTAATAACCTGGTCACTGTTGAGTTGAAAAGTATTATAAATTCAGTAAATTATTTAATATTTGAACAGTTCCTTTATCTATCAGACTTGTTTTTCTAGTTCTTCTAGTTTCGGTTTTTATTATATTTCAAGTCAGTAACTCTTTCATTGCTTCTATATTGGTAAAGTACTTGGAAAATTCTTGGAGATAAGTGACCATTACAGGACATTTACTTTTCCGACATAGCATATAAACCTCTGAATTACGTGCAGAAGGGTATCGGAGGATGTCACTGGTCAATCCTGTTAAAGCAACACAGGAGGTTTTCTCTGGTTCAATCCGTGAGGGGCCGGTTACGAAGCTTACGAGAGACATGGTATATCGAAGGAAGGGACGTTTTGCTTCCCTCTTCTGCATGCTGGTGAGGCGAGAGCGTGGGCTACTGTAAATCCACATCAATCCGACAGTGAACCTCTCCATGACATACCGCAACTGTGTTGTAGCTTCTGTGCCGAGAGTTAAGTGAAATCTTTGATTAGACGTATTATTTTATTTTAATTCCTCATAGGCGTATGATCTTTATATAGGCGTATTTTATATTACAAGATCGCTGTTTGTGGCATCCATTTTTATATAATGTAGCCTACTTTAAGTCTCAGAAATGGTCATTTCATCACAAAAAGAATTCTGCAGTTCTGCAACATATTGACGGCAGAAATTCTGCACTTCCGCCATACATCCCTTCTTGAGAACTGGAATCAAACGCACATTGCGATGCTGTATTTTGTCTACGATGAACTGATGCTAGAACCACTTAATGCAGGATTAAGGCCGCGGTGGAGTAGCCGAGCGGTCTAAGGCGCCTCGCTGCGGAGTGCGCGGCTGCTCCCCGTCGGAGGTTCGAGTTCTCCCTGGGGCATGGGTTTGTGTGTTTGTCCTAAGGTTTGTTTACCTTAGTTTAAGTAGTTAATAAACTACGGACGGATGACCACGCAGTTTGGTCCGATAGATTTACAAACACTTGAACATTTGAGCAGAATTAAAATTTTACTTTCTTCTTCAACTTCGGTGGATGAATATTCTCCGAGGAACTGAAAAGATGATTCTGATCCGTTTAATAATTTTAGCGGAGACAAAACGAACAGCTTAGGAGTTTCAGAAAAATTGGTAACCAACGGTTCTCTGCAGGAAACAGTGAAGGATATTCATATTGTATCTCTTACTACCAGTTTTGCCTCATTAAGATTTTGTGTCACACCCAGATTTTGACCTGGTTAATATCTATGATCATGCTCAACTTTCTATTACAATAATATTTAGCAATTAATCCATGAGACGTCTTGCTGCTCCCTTACTCACTTGATCGGTATATACGTCAAACGTTTTTTATAAACTGCCGCGGTGAAATAGCCAAGAGCTCTAAGGCGCCTGCTTCTTGCTACGGAGCGCGCGGTTGCTCAACGTCGGAGGTTCGAATACTTCCTGACGCATGGGTGTGTGTTGTCCTCAGGTAAGTTTAAGTTAGTTTAACACTAGAAAGGCCAAGTGGGTCATTTTGAACCATGATTGTCTGTGCGTCGTTCCTCAAAGCGCTGTAATTCCAAGAGCAGCAAATGCTTCCGTGACTTTTATTTATTTTGAGAGATGATCATGTCCCTAAAAAAATTCGCACCGATATCCCTTATACGTTTTCGAAAAAATTAAGGTACCTCTAGAACAGCCAACGTGGGTCAAAATGCACCACCAGCGGTGTTTTATGCGTATATTTGCCTTTTTTCGCGATTTTTGGGCTGGATCTCTTTGTTTACAATATCTCAAAATTAAGTAAATAAAAAAAAATCGCACTGGCGTGTTTTACGGCCCACTTTAGATTTGCCTGTAGTTTTATGATTTTATGCAAACATTTCGCTCACTAATAAGAAAAATATAAATAATAAAAATTATTGGACAATACGATTACGACTCTACTATTGTGATAATATCAATGTACCCAACACGTAATATTCTTTCTTGCCGTATTTTAACAAACAGCCAAAATTATTTGATATTTGAGTTTAGCTTTGACAAATATACTCTTTTTTGAACTTTTACCTCTTTAAACTATTATTTTAATATCTCTCGCACATTTTCATTATCACTTAATTTACTCATCCTAGGGAACGACCTTATAGAATAAATAGGACAGGTGCCAAGATCGCAATTTTTATTTTATTTATTAAAGACGACCGGTTTCGACACTCTGTGCTGTCATGATCTTGTCTCATTGACATTAAAATGCTTATTATAGTACTTACTACTTTACTTTACGCAATCAGGCCCAGTGGACCGTGCGATGATATAATCAAGGCTCTCCATTCATTGCGATTCTTCGCTGTCTGTTCCAAATTTTTCCAGGCCTCAAGTTTTGTAGGTCTTCTCTTATCCCGTTCATCCATCTCTTCCTTGGTCGTCCCAGTGGTCTTTTGCCTGTTGGTATCATCTCCATGGCCACCCTAGGCCATCGCTACTCGCTCATACGTACTATATGCCCTGCCCATTCTAATCTTCTACTTCTCTTCAAGCCCACAATGTTCGGTTCACTATAGAGTTCTAATTTTATATTGTGCCTTGTCCTCCATTCTCCTGTTATGTTGTCTTTAACCGGTCCAAACATTTTCCTTAAGAATCTCCTTTCAAGAACTGCGAGCTTGTTTAATTCCTGTTTTCTAGTGCTCCAGCATTGACACCCATATAGAATGACAAGAAGAATTAATGTTTTATACAACCTTAGTTTGAGGGCTCGTGATGTGCTCCGGGAAGTCAAAATGTTGTGTATTGAGTGCAAGCATCTACTACCAGCTTGAATTCTTTTGTAGCTGTTATTCTCCACAGTTAATTCCTGGATTTCTGGGTATAGGGCTCTTCCATCTATCATGTAATTGGTTTTTGTGGGGTTCACTTTCAGTCCAAATTTGCTTGCTATGCTTTCCATGGTCATCATTAGCATCTTCAAATTTTCTTTTTTGTGTGTCATTAAGACTATATCATCTGCGTATGCTAGATGGGTGATGTTCCTATTTGCTACCTGGATACCCTGATGGTTGAAACTATCTATTTCTCTAGTGATCTTCTTAAGCACTAGATTGCATAATATTGGGGAGATATTATTCCCTTACCTTAGTCCTGTGGTTACTCGAGAACTATCCGTGGTTCTATTCCCCAGTTTAATCTTTGCTCTTGTGTCATCCAGGCATAGCGATACAAGTCTTACCAGCTTCTTGGACACACCCAATTCGATCAAGGCCTTAAACAAACTTGTCCTGTGGATACTGTCATAAGCCTTTTGGAAGTCAACAAACAGAAGGTGTATTTCTTTATAATAATAAAAATATATGGTCAGTAGTTGATTTCCCTGGTTGAATCCCACCTTGGTATTCGCCAATTAGCTCTTCCGCCAGTGGTTTAATTCGTGAGAGCACGCATTTTGAATACACTTTGTAGGAAATATCCCCCTATAATTGGTACATATCATTTTGTCATTCTTTTTATGGATTGGACAAATAAGAGCCACTTTCCAATCTTCAGGTATCACTTCTTCTTGCCATATCTTTCTGACTAACTTGTGGATGTTCTGTATACAAGAGCCACCTCCAGATTTTAGCATTTCTGTAACGATACCATCTTCTCCAACACGTGTGCCATTCTTTAGTTCTTTTATGTGTTTTTTTTTTAAATTTCTTCTAATGTTGGAGGGGGGTATTCCGGATCCACAGTTACTGGTTCCTCAAATTCCAGGGTTTCGTTAGGTTCGTCACAGTTTAAGAGTTCATCAAAATACTCCATCCACTTAATTGCTATGTCATTATTGTTTGTAAGAACTCGTTCATTTCTATCTTTTATAAACCCATGTTATTTTTTTTTGCCTTCCCCTTTACTCGCTTTCACTTTCCTAAATAGTTCCTTATTATAGTGGTCCACATAAAATCTGGTAGGTGTACTGAATGATAGTTACACAGAAAATCATGTCCTTGTAGATGTTGTTGTTATGGTCTTCAGTCCGGAGACTGGTTTGATGCAGCTCTCCACCCTACTCTATCCTGAGCAAGCCTTTTCATCTCCTCATAAGAACGGCAACCCACATCCACTTGAATCTGCTTACTATACGCGTCTCTTGGTCTCACTCTGCGATTTTTACCCCACACACGTCCCTCCAATGCTAAATTCACGATTCCCCGATGTCTAAGAATGTGTCCTACCAAGCGATCCCTTCTTTTAGTCATGGTATGCCAAAAATTCCTTTGCTCATTAATTCTGTTCAGTACCTCTTCATTAGTTATGCGATCTACCCACCTAATCTTCAGCATTCTTCTGTAGCACCACATTTCAAAAGCCTCTATTCTCTTCCTGTCCGCACTGCTTATCGTCCATGTTTCACTCCCGTACAAGGCAACACTCTACACAAATGCCTTCAGAAAAGACTTCCTTACCCTTAAATTAATATTCGATGTTAGCAAATTTCTCTTTTTCAAAAATGCTTTTCTTCCCATTGCCATTCTGCATATTATATCCTCTGTACTGCGACCATCGCATGTTATTATACTACCCAAGTAAAAAAACTCATCTACCACCTTCATTGTTTCGTTACCTAATCTAATTCCTTCAGCATCGCCTGATTTTCTAAGACCACATTCCATTATTTTTGTTTTGCTCTTGTTAATGTTCATTTTATACGCTCTCTTCAACACACTGTCCATTCCATTCAACTGCTCTTCCAGGTCCTTTGCTGTCTCTGACAGAATTACAATGTCATCAGCATAACGCAATGTTTTTATTTCTTCCCCCTGAACTTTAATCCCTATTCCAAATTTTTCCTTGCTTTCCTTCACCGCCTGCTCAATGTACAAATTGAATAACATCGGAAGAAGGCTACAACCCTGTCTTACTCCCTTCCCAACTGATGCTTCCCTTTCATGCCCTTCGAGTCTAATAACTGCAGTCTGGCTTTTGTACAAGTTGTAAACAACTCTCCTTTCCCTGTATTTTACCCCTACTGACTTCAGAATTTGAAAGAGTGTATTCCAGTCAACATTGTCAAATGCTTTCTCCAAATCTACAAAAGCTAAAAATGTAGGTTTGCCTTTCCTTAATCTATCTTCTAAGATAAGATGTAAAGTGAGTATTGCCTCCCGGGTTCCTATGTTCCTCCTGAATCCAAACTGATCTTCCCCGAAGTCATCTTCTACCAGGTTTTCCCCTTGTAGATACTCAGACATAAAATAGATGGTTGGTCAAAATTAAAACAGTAAAAAATACATAAAATTATAACCACTACAGTGCACGTCTGGTACCATTTAGGAAGTGCTCAACATTTGGCGTTCGGAAATCAGCCACATGACATCCCTCGCCCGAAACCTTGCCCGAAACTCTTTTGTATACGCCATCTTGCTTTCTGTATTTGATGATTTTCTTATTATAACTCAAGCTTGTCATTTCAAAGCAATGACGCACTGAAAGTTATCAAAAACACGTCGTTCTTAGGACAATGTATTACAATCTAATGTCTAACAATGCCATGTTAGCCGATAACACCTGCCATCGATGGTACAAGAATTAGGGATTATTCTCGCAGCTGTTCGGCGTAGTGTAATGGGCGACAAATTAGTTTGTGATGCACGAACATCTTACATATACAGTATAATGCAATTATTAATGATCCTATTCACTTCATTGTTTTAAACAATATATATAGGATGATGTAAATACATTTTGTAATTATCACTGAGTCCATTCACTTCCCTCACTCTCAAAGAACTCTTGGATTGAATATAGTGGATGTTGTTTAAGAGTGTTTGTCATTTGCTTCCTGAACTTCTCCAGTGGAAGAGTCTGCAGTTCTATGGGTAGTGTGTTGAACATTCTTACAGCGATTACTGGGAAACTGTCTCTTGGTTTGGATAGTCGACAAGTTGGTAAATTTATGTTATCTTTGTTTCGGATGTTATGGTTGTGGATGTCACTACTCTTGCTGTAAGTATGAAGTTTTTCCCTTACATGGATGAGCCCTGTAATACGTAATGTCTATAAACAGTCATTTTCCCAATTTTGTAAATAACGGTCTGCTAGGTTCCTGTCTTCTACTGGATGTAATAACTCTTATTGTCTTCGTTTGCAGCAGCAGCACATCCTTGCAGCCTGCTGAGTGACCCCATAGTGGTAGTCCATATGTGATGCGGCTATGGAACAAATCATGATAGACAATTAACATATACTGGTCTGTTATGACTTTCTTTAATCTTCTTAGGAGGTATATCACACGAGAAACTTTCTTTCATACTTGTTCAGTGTGTTTATTTCGTGAGAGTTTGTGGTCTATTGTAAATCCTAACAGTTTTACAGTTACCTGTATGGTCCAAGTGTGAGTTTTTGCTGAGGCTGTATACCATACGCTGAGTTTTTTCCTCGCTTGTTTTCATCTTATTGGTGATGAACCATTCTTTAGCATTTTTGAATAGTGCATCAGACTTCATTACTACTTGGGCTGAATTTCCCCCCTTGGCAATGATAGTGACGTCATCTGAAAATTGGAGTGTGCAACCAACTTGGCTTAAATCATTTACAAAAATGAGAAAGGGGAGCGGGGCTATGACGGAACCTTGTGGCACACCGTGTTCCACCTTCTGTGCTTGGGATGTTGCCCCTTGGACTGAAACAATTTGTCTTCTGTCTTCCAGGTAACATTGAAGTGTAGCTAGGACTGAACCTCCCACCCCATAATGTTTCAATTTTTTGAGCAAAATCATGTGGGGGATATAGTCGAATGCTTTGCTTAGATCACACAGTGTGATTGCCACAGACTCCTTCTCCTCGAATGATTGCTTTACTTTCGTTATTAAGTCCAGTGCAGCAGTAGTTTAAGACTTCCCCTTCCGGAAACCATGATGTGCATCATAGAAAACATTATTTTCTTTAAAATAGGTTAAAATCTGTTTTTTATGATAGTTTCAATCACTTTTGCTAGTACAGGAATGATTGATATTGATCTAAAGCTTGACACATTTTCTGGGTTTTCTTTTTTGTAAATTGGCACTGTCCGTGCGAGTTTCAAAAAATCTCCTGCAGATAGGCAGTTGTTTATGGCTGTTGCTAATGGCTGTGCTATTACACCAACAATTTTCTTCGGGACAGTACAGGACATCCCATAGATATCTGGACTCTCAGAGGTTTTATAAGCTTTTACCATGTTCATTATATCACTCGGCTAAACTTTCTGCCAGGTTGCCATTTTGCTCTGGATTTTATTTGGTAAGTAAACAGCAAAACCCACATCTGTATCTGGGATTTAAGCAACAGTGTCTTCTATAACTTTAATAAAATAGTCATTGAAGTTATCAGGACTGCAGGTACTTGAAGAGGAAGTAGGTTTTTTCCTATGCTCATTTAATAGTGTCCAGGCTGCTTTGCATGGATTATAGGCTTCTCTTATGAATTTATCATTGTTCTTCTTTTTAGCTTCCTCTACTTTTTTCTGTACAGTTTTTTGTCCTCTAAGTATTTGTTGTGTAACAAGTGTTTGTTATTTAGATCTGTGGCTGCTTCGGAATGATCATTCAATATTAGGATAATTTTTTTTTTTATTGGCTAGCTCAGGTGCATACCACGTTTTTGGATTTCCTATTTTCTGTTTGTCTTGTGACTTTTTCTTTGGTATCAGTGGGAAGAGCTCATCAAACTTGGTTTTCAGGTTTTCAGTGTCTGAAAAAGTGCATTTAAGTTATCATTGGGTTCTGCTTCTGTGACTATCTGTTGCCAGTTAATACTAGATAGTGAAGCTTTGAAGGTATCTAGTTTTTGTTTCGGCGTGCTCGGTCAGAGTGGTCGACGCCCACTGTAAAGAAAAAACTGAGTGAATGGCGAAAAGATCAAAACTGAACAAAATAAACCAACATCCACAAAGAATCGATCACACCGAAGAACCAGTGAAATGAGAGAAAAAGAAAGAGGGCTCAACGACATCTCTAATAAAAAAACTGAGCAAAATTCTCAATGAACAAGCAAGATTGAACATGAACAAATGACCACAAACCATCGATCTACCAGAAGAAAAAAGAATGTAAATAAATAAGGAAGTAAAAAGCAAAATAAAAAAAAACCCGCGACTGGCATTTTTTCATCTTATTTCCTAAAACGTTTCCGCACAATCTTGTTAATTGACACTACTATATTCTGTAAGAGTCTGCGTTATTCGAAGGTCACAACGCTTTCTCTGAAAAGTGCATCTGTTCTATTTTGTGAATATATTATGAAATACATACCAACGAACTGCAAACATAGACTTCTTTATCACATGTACACAATCTGGGGATATACTTTTACAATGACTGTTGTGAATGACGTAATAATGGTAACTGTACATAGATTACGTACTAGAGCTTAGTGGAATTCGCTATTACCACACTTATTCTGTTTGTAATTTCAACTGTAAAAGAAGGCGTAGTCACGGTTTGAAAGAGAATATTTGCATTTACATTTTAGGAGACACATTGATTCTAATTAATGACTTTCAACATGTTCCATTAATAGTGAATAATTGCTTAGAAAAATAAGAAACCAGTTTTTTTGAATAGATACACTTCTCTTCCGTTTCATTAAGGAATGATAGTTGCCACAGAAATCTAGGACTCCATTTAGATATCAAACAACCAGTATCAGCACATTGTTTAGAATATTCATTATCACAGTATTCTCCCCGTTGTTATGCAAATGCTCAGAAAGGCGGTGTTAAAGTCGTTATTGCGTATTTCACGGCATGTTGCATGAAATAGAACAAACTCACATTTCAGAGGGAGCACTCTTACATCTGCACAATTCTAAACATTGCAGAAGATAGCTCTAATTAATAAGAGTGCCGGAAACCCTTTTAGGGGAAAAGGGGAAAAATAGTAATAGTCGTGGTGGGTTTCCAGCTACCGACCACAAGAATCTTAACGTAACGCACTACTCACTACACCACGGCGAAGAGCTATGACTTTGTCCCTTTATTTCTCGTACTATTTCTGGCAGTTGCTAACAGCTAAAATGACATTTTTAGACACAGGTTATAATTTATCGTACTATGAACGACGTGATTTTGTTAATTCTTCAGCACACTGCTTTGAAATGACAACGCGCAAGTTATAATTAGAAAATAATAAAATACAGAAAGCAAGACGGTGTTTGCCAGAGAGAGTTGTGGGCGAGGAATGTCACGTGATATTTCCTAACGCCTTGTTTACGTAAAATAAAGTGATGGTGTCAGATCGCCGTTATTTTTGCAAATATCTCAGTAACGGTGCAAGATAGGAAAAAAAAACATGAAAGTTGTAGGGAATTTTCTCCTATACAAACACGGTTATTCAATTTTCCTGTCAGGTGAACGGTTTATTCGAAATTATAATTACATTATAAATGGCTTTTTTTAGTGTTACTAACGTATTTTTTGTTCTAAATATTTGAAAAAGGGAGGTTCTGGTCTCTGGCGAACAACTATTATGTCTGTAAAATATGGTGTCGATCGGTTGAACGGTTCGACCTAAAAAGTGGGAACACGTTACGGACAGACAAACATCGTCATATCGCCGTTATTTTTGCAGATATCTTAAAAACATAACAGAGCAAAGTCGGAGAGAATTTTCTCCTCTACAAATTCGTTTATTCAATTTTCGTGTCAGATGTATGGTTAAGCATTTATTTTCACGTAAATTTCGAGCTGTCAAAAGGCGATCGCAAAGGCCCGCTTTTGGTGTTATTACCGTAACTTGAAGTGGGCCAAAAAAACACGGCCCGCTAATTGTTAGCTTTGGGAGCATGTTGTTATGAAACTGACCGCTGCGTTTCTTGGCAAGGGAAGTGATATCAACACAGACAACTTCTTTATCTCACTGAAACTCGCTGAAGCTCTGGACAAGGAGAATACAAGTTTAGTTGGCACTATGAAAAGAAGCTTGAAGGAAATTCCCTACTGCGTTCGGGCGGGAAATAACGACCTTTATGCAAACACCCTCTACTACAGTGGTACCACTTTGCTTAATTATTACCAAGCGAAGATGAAGAAAAAGTCTTGGGTCTAAGTTCCATGCATTCAGGATGTGACATCAACGAAACATCCACTAAGAAGCGTCCCGAAACAGTCGCATTTTGCAATAAAACAAAAGCAAGGGTGGATTGCATCGACCAAATGTGTCGAAAGTATAGTGTCAGAGCAGCAACTCGTCGATGGCCTGTCCACGTTCTGTACAACATACTTGACCTGGCCATGATCAATGCACACACTATATACAAACTAGTTAATAAGAAGAAAATCAAACGCCGAACTTTCATTCTTGAAGTCTGGATGAGTTGACAAACCCATGGAAATGGCATAGACGTCATTCTGTAGCTAAGCCCAATGCAAAACCGGCCGAACCTCGGAAAACAAAGAGTTACCAAGTCACGAATGCTTGTAGAGCTCAGAAGAGTAACAAAACAACAGACAAGTGTTCTATCTGTAACAGGATAGTGTGTAAAGGTTGTCAAATGTTCAAATGTTTGTCAAGCTTAAGGGACTTAACTGCGGGGTCACGGTCTGCACGGCCACTGCGGTCGGGGGTTCGAATCCCCCCTCGGGCATGGATATTTGTGCCGTCCTTAGTCTTAGCTAGTTCATAAGTAGTTTATAAGCTTAGGGACTGATGACCCCGTAGTTAAGTCCCATAAGTTCTACAAACATTTGAACATTTTTTTCGAACCCCCGACGGGGAACGGCCTCGCGCACCGTAAACGGCCTCGCGCACCGTAACATAGCGCCTCAATGCGCTCGTCCGCTCCGCCGCGGCAAAGGCTGTCAGAGCAAGAATGTCGTCTGTGCGATTTGTGCCGCAACCGAGGCTTAGACCTACAAAAGTGCAGTATTGTTGTCAAGTTGATAAATACTGTAATTATAATATTTACCTTATTCATGTATCTTGCCTGTTTCTAGGCGTAGCATCCTTGTGTTCCTTATAGGTATCAAACTGCATAGAAAGAAATACTTTGGTTATCTTGTTCCTAGAATTAGATTTTACGTTCTACAGAGACAAGCACTTTGTTTGTGTTTCTATGTTTATCATTTACCTGTATTTTATTGATGCCAAAGCTGCAAGAGAATGTAATAATTTAGTTCATATGTTCAAATGTTTGTTAAGCTTAAGGGATTTAACTGCGGGCTCATCAGTCCCAAAACCTACAACTACTTATAAACTACCTGATACTAAAGACAACACAAACATCCACGCCCGAGGGAGGATTCGAACCCCCGACGGGGAAAGGCCTCGCGCATCGTAGCATAGCTAATAATTTAGTTACCTTGTAACTAGTAAGCAGGGTTTTGATTTACAAAGACTAGCACTTAGCTGTGAGCAGTAACGGCTCAGAAGTAATATTATGTATTTCAATTTTGTGTTTTAATCAATTATTTTAACACTGTATAAGGTGGGTCTTGAGTATTTTCATTCTTGAACTATTTTCGTAGTATGACCGTGAATGATAGGAAAGAAACACACTCCGAAAAACAGTCACCTAAAATAAATAAAAAAATTGCATTAAAATTACCTTTACTTCTTTACAGTGTACCGTAAAAATAACAAACAATAAAATCACTTGAGCACTTATAAAATGATAAAATATTATAAATAAGAAGATCCATCCAAAAGATTGCCAAAGAAAACATATATAATCGTAATGACGGCGTGTGGGTAATTTTGACCCGCATGGCTGTTCAAATGCTTGTAACTCTATCGGACGAAACTGCGTAGCTTACAAACTACTTAAACCTAGGTAAACTATCCTAAGGACAACACACACACCCATGCCCCAGGGAGGACTCGAACCTCCACGGCAAGCAACCGCGCGCTCCGCAGCGAGACGCTTTAGACCGCTCGGCTACTCCACCGCGGCACGTGGCTGTTCTAGGAAGTTAGCAAAGGCGGCCGTTCTAGTGTGAAGTAGTTTGTAAGCCTACGGAGTGATAACCACAGTCGTTCAGTATGATAGCTTTACAAAAAAATCAAATGTTCAAATGTTTGTTAAGCTTAAGGGACTTAACTACGGGGTCATCAGTCCCTAAACTTACAAACTACTTATGAACTACCTACAACAAAGGACTTCAATAATATCCATGCCCGAGGGGGGATTCGAACCCCCGACCGTAGTGGCCGTACAGACCGTGACTGAAGCGCCTCAGTACCCTCGGCCACCGCGGCCGGCGCTTTACAAAAATTTGAATTTTTTATTGCAATGATCGGGAATAATATTAACTAACAATTCGCACTTACAGCACCCTTGATGCTGACTGTACATTTAGTATTCATCTACCTGAATTAACGTTCTTTTAACAACTATGCTAAATGTTGCTATAGCAGTCTTAAGATCGCTGGCGACCCATTCTATGTTAACAAAATAGAAATATTCGGTTTTCTTATTACAGAATAAAATATATTGACAGCAGTCGATTTATTATTATGTGACACCGCTATTCAGGTCGCATTACAAGTAATTTTTGTACACATTTATTTCATAAATAAGTTTCCTAAAAAGGTGGTCTTATTATTATTACTCTTTCCTATGTTCTTCTAATAACGATAGATAGTTACATGTCACTGAACTGGAAATTGGTTTGAAAAGAAATAAATTATATCAGATTATTTGTACATCTCTTATTCAAACGTTATAACTTGTAGTTGTTCTTCCGTCTGTAATTTTAATTTAACTGCTGGTGCCTGTAAATTTATTTGAGGATACAAGTAACATGACGATGGGCAGTCAGTAATATATCGAAAATTAAGGTACAAATTAACGTACAAATTCCGAAAATTGTGTCTAAGGTGTCATATAACGGATTGGACGTCCGTTTCAGAGGATTGTTCGAGTCCTCTCTCGGGCATGGGTGTGTGTGTTGTCCTTAGTGTAGGTTAATTTAAGTAGTTTGTGAATCGATGCACTGATGACCGCAGCAGTTTAGTCCAATAGGTTTACAAACTTTTGACCTTGTCTCAAGTGCGATATGCTTCATTTCATCGACTCTCAAAATTACTGTCTACGGACTGAAAAGCAAAGACTATTTTCAGTGCAGCAAAAAGGTACCCTGCACCTGCTAGTGTTTATGACAAAGAGAATGGGTATAAATAACATAATACGTGATTTTCTGACGTCAGATTCAGACCATACAAAAATGAAGATTAGTTTAGTATCTTACAAAGTTCGGTCCGTTTAATATTCAGGAAGTTGCTAGAAGTAGTCGCCAGTTAAACCCTATCAAACTAGTTTCCCCAACAATAAAGTTCACCTGACCAGAGAATTATCGTCTCGTAGGGACGAAATAATTTTTACAATAAATTGACAAATTGGGGATTAACCACAAAGGCAGTAGGAGCCGTTTAAATGTAACGCGGGGAGGGAACGTCTTGATTATGGAAGGACATTTCTGTTTCCAACCTCTTCGTAAAGTTACCGCTACGACAGACCGTCACACTAGGAACCTTAAATCCGGACTTTTCAGGTCAGAACGAACTCTACTCTTGGTCAGGTTAGTACACATCACCAGCTTTGCAAGCGGAAGTTTCGGCGAAGCGAAACTAGCGTTTACAAAACTTGCGTGAGTTATGCAGCTGCTCGTAGGTGCTTGCAATTTATAGGACAGGTCCGTGATTGTCTAGTGTACCAAAATAGTTGCCATGTTAGATCTAGGTGCTTACTCGTATTAACCGAAATGAACTTCATAGCTTCAACGAGTAGGTTTTCTCTAATAAGGTAAAGTAATTGCATTCGGTCGCGAGTTTAATGTGCAACGGTTTACATATCTGGCGATAGGCATCGTTAACACTAGCTCTGGCTTTAGTGTTTGTACCGACACTTCTTTGGGCTCAATCTGTTGTACTAATGACTAAAGGATCTTTTATGAAACACTCTAAACACACACACACCCTTTAAAGGCTGATCGCATTATATGATTTTTTTTTCTTTTCGATGTTTTCTCTATTTTTGTTTGGCTTATCCTGTTGCAAGAATAAGTAACTGTTTTGTTTGAGGTAGCACGCTACGGCATAATTCTGTGTGATACTTTAAAACTACAGTGATTATTTCACTCAACTGTCCGACTTCTGGTCTGTACCGCTACTATTTTATTCATTTATTTAATAACAGAAAACCCTGCTAGAATAGAGGAGGCGCGATGCTGGCAACAGGAGATTAACAAGTAGGTCACCTGTTAATTGGTAAGCGGAAGTCAGGCAGGTTAATTAATTTCACAGCCCCATTTCAGTTGTTTCTGGCACAAACCAACTACCAAAATAGTAGGCGCTACAGTAGTGAGTGAAGGGGGAAAGGGTGCAATGAGAATTCATATTCATATTATCACAAACAGTAGGAGTATTTTATCGTATTGTCTCAAATCTAATGTTCTACACGTGTGTAGAAACTTAAAATACAAAGAAAAGGTCTGCGATATACTTTCAGCGCTGTAAATAAACGGTCAGGAAGATACCTAACTCTCTATATTTAAGCCTTATCGAGTCATCTAAAGAGCTGAGAATAAGTGACTCTAAGTGAGTTCATACCAGAAAATAAAGTACGGCATTTATCAAAAAGAATAGTAGTTATAAAACTGAAAACGCCTTTACATCACGGAAGCGATTTAAAGTGATAGGAATTGTTAAGGAAAGATCCTAGTGAGAACAACTAATAAAGACTGGAAAGCGATATGAAACAGAAAGCAAACAAAAAATGTACTGGAGATTTATACGTGCTGCAAGCCCCAACGTTTTCTTAAGTTGAATTGTCTATAACTTTTACATAAATTTTGTGGAAGGAAAAAACATAATTTTACGATTCTCCTACAAAAATGTGCATGTGGTTGAGATCAATGAATGAATTGAAAAACGAATCTGTAAAACGTTCGAAGGCTTTTGCAGTGTATTAAGTTGGTCACCATTGTAAGATGAAAATGGTGACAGATTAAAAAGTAACTAAATTATGAAGGTAATCAGTAGTTCACTTTGTACCACAAAAGTACACTCCTGGCCATTAAAACTGCGACACCACGAAGATGACGTGCTACAGACGCGAAATTTAACCGACAGGAAGAAGATACTGTGATATGCAAATGATTAACTTTTCAGAGCATTCACACAAGGTCGACGCCGGTCGCGACACCTACAACGTGCTGACATGAGGAAAGTTTCAACCAATTTCTCATACACAAACAGCAGTTGATCGGCGTTGCCTGGTGAAATGTTTTTGTGATGACTCGTGTAAGGGAAGAAATGCGTACCATCACATTTCCGACTTTGATAAAGGTCGGATTGTAGCCTATCGCGATTGCGGTTTATTGTATCGCGACATTGCTGCTCGCGTTGGTCGCGATCTAATGAATGCTAGCAGAATATGGAATCAGTGCGTTCAGGAGGGCAATACGGAACGCAGTGCTGGATACCAACAGCCTAGTATCACTAGCAGTCGAGATGACGGGCATCTTATCCACATGGCTGTAACTGATCGTGCAGCCACGTGTCGATCCCTGAGTCAACAGATGGTGAGGTTTGCAAGACAACAACCATCTGCACGAACAGTTCGACGACGTTTGCAGCAGCATTTACTATCAGCTCGGAGACCATGGCTGCAGTTAACTTTGAAGCTGCATCACAGACAGGAGCGCCTGCGATGGTGTACGCAATGACGAACCTGGGTGCACGAATGGCAAAACGCAATTTTTTCGGAGGAATCCAGGTTCTGTTTACAGCATCATGATGGTCGCATCCGTGTTTGGCGACATCGCGGTGAACGCATATTGGAAGCGTGTATTCGTCATCGCCATACTGGCGTATCACCCGGCGTGATGGTATGGAGTGCTATTGTTTACACGTCTTGGTCACCTCTTGTTCGCATCGACGGCACTTTGAACAGTGGCAGTTACATTTCAGATGTGTTACGACCCGTGGCTCTACGCTTCATTTGATCCCTGCGAAACCCTACATTTCAGAAGGATAATGCACGACCGCATGTTGCAGGTCCTGTACGGGCCTTTTTGGATACGGAAAATGTGCGACTGCTGCCCTGGCCAGCACATTCTCCAGATCTCTCACCAATTGAAAACGTCTGGTCAATGGTGGGCGAGCAACTGGCTCGTCACAATACGCCAGTCACTACTCTTGATGAGCTGTGGTATCGTGTTGAAGCTGCATGGGCATCTGTACCTGTACACGCCATCCAAGCTCTGTTTGACTCAATATCCAGGCGTATCAAGGCCGTTAGTACGGCCAGAGGGGGTTGTTCTGGGTACTGATTTTTCAGGATCAATGCACCCAAATTGCGTGAAAATGTAATCACATGTCAGTTCTAGTATAATATATTTGTCCAATGAATACCCGTTTATGATCTGCATTTCTTCTTGGTGTAGCAATTTTAATGGCTAGTAGTCCAGAATGCTTCTGTGATGCTAAGAGAAAGTCGTTGAAGTTCCTGAAACCGAGACCCCCCCTCCCAAAAAAAAAAGAGGAAATTGGAACACACTCATCAGCTGAAAAATTCTGGTCGTATCACAGACAATGTGAAAACGTTCTTCTTTAAAGTACTCTGATACGAAAATAGGAAAGCGACTGACTAAATCATCATTTCACTTTCTTCATCCAATATTTTGTCATGCTAACATATTCACTCGGATTTAAAAGAGAACGTGCTACATCGTATCATCCAGTCTCTCTTTTAGCAAGGTCTTTACACTACTTATCACTCTCTCTCTCTCTCTCTCTCTCTCTCTCTCTCTCTCTCTCTCTCCATGTTAATTTCAACTTATGTCTCTTCCTCGCTGATCTTATTTCCAACTCAATCTCCTTTACTGCTGCTAGGTGTGTCTTCTCTCTCTTTCATTCTCACTGGCACTATCATCTCTCTCCCCACGTACTTTTTTTTTAATTTGTTGCGGCACTTTATCGATCCAAAAAAGCGGGAATATGTGCCCATACCAAATTTTGGTGAGAAAGGTAGCGGACCGTTGAGGCAATTGCTCCCGATTTTTCGAAATCAAATGTTTGTAAAGCTATGGGACCAAACAGCTGTGGTCATCAGTCCCTAGACTTACTAACTAGTTAAACTAACTTGCTAAGGACAACACACATACACATGCCTGAAGGACGACTCGAACCTCCGACGAGTAGCAGACGCGCACTCTACAGCAAGGCGCTTTATAACTCACAGCTATTCCCGCGCGGCTTCGATTCTTCAAATAGAGCCTTTTAAACATGAACATATTCACCTTGTGCTCGGGCATGAGCAGTTTTTCTCTGGTTTCCGTCTTTTCCCCGCTACCCCTCATATAAGTCGAATCATATAGCTTAGAAAAGTCTTGACAGTTTTTTTCTATGTTTCGTTACAATTATTTACTGGCTGTGACGAATACCGGAATGGAATTCAGTATTTTATCAAGCGAAGATATCATACTGTCCGATTAACGAAAAATACAGATTTTTTCACCGAATACTATTCTTATTTCGTAACAGCCGTCAAGTCCTCTTTGACAGAATACGGCACACTTCTTGAGTCAGTTCGTCGGATATAAAAAGCAACTTGTCGGGAACGAAACTAGATATTAATGTGCTCTCAGTGTTCAAGAAAAGTGCGATATCGCCTCTGTATTTCGTGTCCCACTATCTGTGACCTACAACCAACCAAACGCATTTTCTTTCTCGACGATCTCTTTAAAAAGTTGTGTAACACGTTACTTAATTTAAGACTGCACAGTGAAAGTGAAGAAAAACTAAAATAAAATCATCCTGAATGTAGCTAGTGTATCAAACTGTCAAATGTACAAAAATATTTCTTTTCGCCGTGTGGTATTCTGAAAAATTGGTTGATAAGTTTCAAGTTACCGGAACGCCGTCTCTCAGCACATGCGATTTGTTCGATAACAACATAGCCAAGCTTAGCAAAGGATACAAAGAGAACCACTGTTGCAGTGAAAGAGGTAGTACGGTAACTGTGAACATCGAGATTTCATTTACCGATAAATATACCGAAAAAATTTTATTTTCCAAAAATGTTTAAATGTTTGTCAGTCTAAAGGAATCAAACCACTCTTGTTATCGGTACCTATAAAAACAAACTATTTAAAGTGACTTATACTTAGGACAACACACATGTCCAAGGGAGGACGCGAACCACCGACACAGGCGGCCGCGATATCAGTAATGTGACGACACACACCGCATCGTCATTCCCGCGCTGCTTACTCGTTTCCTCGAAAATGTTATCTTAAGATCATAAGGCAACACATTCGATGATTTACAATGAACTTCAATTCCCGAAATCACCATCCCATAACTCTTAGTTTTGGTACCTATAAATCACAGGTTTTCCTTGGTTTCTTAGGAACGGCCCATGAACATCTGGTGATTTTATAAACGTGGTCAAGTTCAATCTAGACCTAAGTTCCTGTCCAAAAGCCAGCTGATTTTCTCAACGTATCTGGCCTTCAATAAGTGCGTCATGTTAAAATTTTGACCTGTGCAGAAGGATAACTGCAGTAAGCCCATTGTTCCGTTAGATGTGCATATGATCACTAGCCTATGATCAATCCAAAACACTTCAGTCCTTATCTCTGTGACAAATGAATCAGAGATAAGGGCACCTGAAAAATAACATTTCACACGCGACGTTTTCAAACAAATTAATGCCCACCATTGACGGGAACAGCTGAATTAAAAAACTTGCGAGAACCAGAAGACAGTAGCTACCGGCGACTGGAATGGCATTACTTTTCCTGTCTTCCGTGAAGTGTTCGAGGGCGTCCGCATGTTTCCCCCATTGGACAAAATATGAGCTTATTGGAAGAAATGGAAGGTTGTAATCGGAATGAAAAGTCGTAATCTCTAGCAAATAAAGGAGCCATAGGCCATTTTAGATTTTAGTGCATTTATTAAATGGCAATAAACGCAATATACTCCGCAATACACCGCAAGGTGCGTGACGGAGGGTACACTGTACCACTACTAGGCATTTCCTATTCCACTCGCAAATAGAACGAGGAAAAAAAGAATGTCTATATGCCTCTGTACGGGTCCTAATTTATCTTGTCTTTGTGATCATTACGCGAAATGTAAGTAGGCGGCACGAAGTTCGTTCTACACTCAGCTTCAAATTCCGGTCCTCTAAATTTCCTCAACATAATTTCTCGAAAAGAACGTCGTCTTTCCTGCAGCGATCCCCATTCGAGTTCCCCGAGCATTTCCGTGACCCTCGCGCATTGGTCGAAGCTATCAGTAACAAACCTAGTTACTCACCTCTGGGCTGCTTCTATGTCTTCATTTAAACTGATCTGCTGCGGGTCCCAAGCACTTGAGCAATACTCAAGATGTGGTCGTACAAGCGTTTTATACGCGGTCTCCTTTACAGATGGAGTACATTTTCCCAAAATTCTCCCAATAAACCGAAGTGGGCTGTCTGCCTTACAACTATCCTTAGATGTTCGTTCCATTTCATATCGCTCTGTAATGTTACGCCTAGATATTTGAACGACGCGGTGTGGTTAATAGAAGACATAGAGAAGATCTAACGGAGAGCACTATTCTTCCTTACGAGCTCTTTTAGTAGGCGTAAAAACATCACAGAGATGATTACGAAACTCAAGTGGCAGACGGTGCAAGAGAGGCGTTAGCGCGGTAAACGCTTTTATCAAATTTTGACAATTTATTCGCAATAGCGATTTTATTACAGCTCCACTGTATTAGGCATAAACCAAATGGTGACATATCAAAATTTCTGCTGGCCCGGGCTTTCCGCTTATCGGGAGCGGTCGCCTTAACCACTAGGCTACCCGAACACGACTACAGGACGGATCCAAACTTCCATATGCCAGGTATACGTAGTCACTATGGCATATGGAAATTTTCAAAAATGTTCAAATGTTTGTCGAGCTTAAGGGACTTAACTGCGGGGTCATCAGTCCCTAAACTTACAAACTACTTATGAACTACCTTACACTAAAGACGACACAAACATCCTGCCCGAGGGAGGATTCGAACCCCCGACGGGGAACGGCCTCGCGCATCGGAGCATAGCGCCTCAATGCGCTCTGCTGCTCCGCTGCGGCGAAATTTTTATATGTCACCATTTGCTAACACATCTGTGCCTAATACAGTGTAGCTCTCATAAAATCGCTGTTGCGAACAATTTGTCAAAATTATTAGACCACTGTAATTTGTCGCCAAGAAAGGAATATTAGAAATGCCAAAGCGAGGCAATGATATAACAACGTAGGGCAATGCCTCGTTGTTTTCATTCTCTCTGGTGCGGGAATACAGTATAGGCTGCGAGTGCTAAGGGATGAATGTAATTGACTCTTATATACGTACTCACTGTGGCATATGGAAGTTTGGATCCGTCCTGGAGTCGTGTTCTGGTAGCCTAGTGGTTAAGGCGACCGCTCGCGAAAAGCGAAAAACCCGGGTACGAGTCCCGGCCCAGCAGAAATTTTCTCACGTCACCATTTGGTTTAACATCTATGCCTAATACAGTGGAGATGTAATAAAATCGCTATTGCGAATAATTTGTCAAATTTGACAAAAGCGTTTACCGCGCTAACGCCTCTCTTGCACCGTCTGCCACTTGAGTTCCTTAATCATCTCTGTGACATTTTTACGCATACTAAGTGAGCTCGTAAGGAAGTATGTTGCTCCCCGTAGGATCTTCTCTGTCTTCTATTACCCTGCCTCGTACGGAACTCCCACTGATGAGCAATACTCAAGTGACGGCCACACGAGGGTTTTGTAACCCACTTTCTTCGCTGACGGGCTACACTTCCTGAGGATTCTTCCAATCAATCTCAGTTTAGCATCGTCCTTACCCACGACTGATTTTATATGGTCGTTCCATTTCAGATCGCCCTTTATATCTACTCCCACATATTTTATGGAAGTACCAGTTTCCAGTGTGTGACATGCTATTGCCTAGTTACATAATAAAGGTCTTTCTTTCTGTGTAAACGCAGCACTTCACACTTGTTTATTTTAAGGTTCAATTGCCAATCCCTAGACCATGCGTCAATACACTGCAGATCATTCAGAATTTCGCTACCCCTTTTCAGTGTTGTGACTTCTCGATAAAGTACAGCATCACCCGCGAAAAGCGTCATTGAAGTTCCGATGTCATTTGCGAGGTCATTTATTTATACTGTAAACGCTAAGGTCCTATAACATTCCTCTGAGGCACGCCTGAGATCATTTTAACGTCTGAAGACTTCTCTCCATTGACAATGACATGCTGCGTTCTGTTAGCTAGAAACACGTTAATCCAGTCACACAGTTGATCATATATTCCAAATTCTCGTACTCTGTTCATCAGGCAACGCTGCGGAACGGTATCGAACGCCTTGCGAAAGTCAATAAACACATCATCTACCTGGGACACAGTATCGACTGCCGTGTGGATATCGAGGATGAATAGCGCGAGTTGTGTTTCACATGATCGTTGCTTTCGGAAACCGTGTTGGTTATTGCATAGGTGATTTCCTGTCTCCAGAACTAATATAATATTTGAACAGAAAATGCGTTCCAAACATCTGCAACTGACTGATGTCAGGGATATACGCCTTTAGTTTTGCGTATCTGATAGGCGACATTTCGTTCCTCTAGAGACCTTCGGTACACCGTTGCTGGAAATGGAGCAAGTTCCTTCGCATACTCAGTGTAAAATAGAATTCGTATCCCATCATATCCAGCGGCCTTTCCTGTCTTGAGCGATTACAGTTGCTTGTCTTTAGAGGAGGTACTACAGTGGAATCTTCCTCTGTGAAACAGTACTGGAAAAAGAGATCTAGTGTTTCGGCCTCTTCGTATCACCGTCTCTTTAAACACCATTATAGTCACAGAGTATCTGGATATCTGGTTTCGACCCGTTTACCGATTTGACGAGGGACCAAATTTTCTTAGTATTATCTGCGAAGTCGGTACACAAAACATTGCTCCCAAAGGCTTTGAACGCCTCTCCCATGGCAATCCATAAGGAGCCCTTGGACGCTCAATATTTATTGTGCAACACTCAGTATTACACAATAATATTGACCGTCTGAGAGCAGTATTGACGGTTTGCACAATATATTGAAGGAGACTGCCGAGTTTTGTAAATATTGACGGTCGCTCAATATTTTGCGCAGTACATTGTATCGTGTAAGGGCGATATTGTGCAATATACTATATCTTCTGCTGCAACAGTCTGCCGCTTTTGATAGATTTCTTATTTATACTTGCCCAGTACGAAAGTCTGCAGGGTAAATGAAATGGCGCATTAAAGATATCCCCAAAACAAGTATTTAATGGTCAGGTACGTAGAATTAAAGTGTTAGAAAGTGCGACGTCAATATATAAAACCCCTACCATTTGTTTAGTTTGTGAACAGTAGTTAATACACGACAGTAGTTCGTGCTTTTCAGACGTGATGACAACGAAAAGTATCATAAATTCGATCACGTGCAGATAGCTTCACATGTTTCCGTAACTATGGAGCTGATAGAAGTGGGTGCTGTGAATGTTGAAAATTTTGAGGTCTTCAAAAGTGTTTCCTGTTGCCAGTTAACGCAATGTAATGGATAATTTTTCACGGGCACTAATCGCTTCTCTCATCACAGTATGTTCTTTTTATATATAAGGTGAAACAAGGTTCGCCAATTCGTTAAAAACTTCCTCATTCTTCCTTAAAAAATTCCGATAATAATCTGGCTCTCCCGCAAGTTCCTTTAACATGTTAATGTGGCCATATGTAGAACGCATTCCAAACCAATTTTTCACCGAGCGCCGCCTCTTTCTTTTATTGTTCTTCTTGCAGCACGTAGCAATCACAATCGCAATACATGCGAGATCAACGTCGTGAAGCGCCGACATGTTCGCTACGGAGGGAGAACTGTAACTGACACATCCCGGGCATAAATATTGCGCAAAAAATATTGTCTCATTCTTGGCCTTGCACTTTGGCACAATGCACTGACACAATATTATTGCTCAATGAATACTGAACGTGTAAGGGCCCCTTTACCCTAATTTTCACATCATTTGACTTTTGCTTTTCTGCAAGACTGGCTACGTTAGTATTTGCGGTGAAGTTCTCTTTGCTTTTGTAACAGTTTCCTAACTTGGTTGTTGAACCATGGTTGATCTATTCCATCTCTCATAATTATACTTGGCACATAATTATCTAACGCGTATTGTATTGTACCCTGGAACTTCGTCCAAAGCTGCTCAACACTGTCAGTGTTTAAGACGAAACTATCATGCTGAGCAGTCTAGTACTCTGAAATCGGACCCTTTTCGCTTTTGCTAAATAAGATCTTCCTACTTTTCTTGATCTTTCTATTTCAAGCAGTATTCATTGGTTCTGCAATGGCCTTATGATAGCTGATTCCCTGACCTATGCTAACTGAATCGGAAAGTTCAGGTCTATTTGTCATCAGCAAGTGTAACACGTTATCTCTACGAGTCGGCTCACTATTTAACTACTCAAGGAAATTTTAGAATACGGCATTTAGAACAATGTTGCTCGATTATCTGTCTCTGCCACCTGTCTTAAACACGTTTGTCTCCCAGTCTATATCCAGTAAGTAGAAATCACCACCTAACGTATAACGTGACTAGGAAACCTATAGGAGACATTTTATGCTTTCTCTCACATGATCTGTTACTATTGCTGTTGATCTAAGTGCTCTATAGAAACTTCCAAAGCGCATGATTGAGCCCACTTTCACGCTGAGTATCGCCCAAACGATTTCACATTCCGAATCTGTACTAATTTCACTCGATACACTTGTATTTTGATCGCTATAAACACGCCTCCCCATTCAATGCTCACACTATTTTTACAGCATACGTTCCACTCTGAGTTTAGGATTTCATTACTATTGACATCTGGTTTGAGCCAGCTTTCCGTCTCTAGTACCATGTGGGCATTATGACTATCTAAAATGTGAGGGCAGTTCTAATATCTTACCACAGACGCTCCTACAGTTAAATGTTACTAGATTAAACTTTTCTTTAGCCAGAATGGAAACGGATGGTGTAGGCATCGGTAGATGAAATCAGAAGACAGAAGGTTCTGTTGACCAAAGAGAAGTTTATTCCTTTTCAGATTTAAATATTGGAAGATAGGGGCCGAGGGGATTAGAGTGACGCCGGTTCAGATGAGTAGGGCGCCAGATAGACTGGAGTTGGAGGAAAAACAGAGCGGTCAGGCCGACATGATAACAAGTCGGGAGCCAGGAATCAAGAAGCGACCGCTGGGTGGGACGCCGGCCTTGTCCCGCGTACAGCGCCCCACGTGTTCTCCAGCCGGACTCCGTTTGATGGGTCGGTATTGCGTACTTGCTAAGGGCTGCGTACGCTCGTCAGCAATACCGAAACATCAGGTACCGCCCAGCTAGCAGGCACGTGTCGGAGCATGTGAGAAGAAAAGCTCCTTAAAGCAGGAGCACTACCGAAATCTATCTAGTAAGTGAGAATAAGGCACTCAAAAATAGAAGCGCTAACGAATTTGAAGATATTAGGTAGCGATGAAAATGCAGATTCAAGCTACACAGACTAATCCTAAAATCTGTAATGCAATGACACTTACTTTCAAACCTCCGTCCTTAGCTTCACAAAACCCACAATTTTGAAAGGAAAATACCCAAGGGGATGTGTAAGGGTTTTCGTATGTGGGAGAGACCTTTATTTTAATTATTTTACGATTTTCCATATTGTGTAGGATTTTTATTAGTATTTATTTGCAATGGCTTAACGGTAGGGTGCCGGCCGCGGTGGCCGAGGGCACTGAGGCGCTTATGTCACGGTCTGCACGGCCACTACGGTCGGAGGATCGAATCCCCCCTCGGGCATGGATATTTGTGCCGTCCTTAGTTGTAGGTAGTTCACAAGTAGTTTGTAAGTTTAGGGACTGATGACCCCGTAGTTAAGTCCCTTAAGCTTAACAAATATTTGAACATTTTAACGGTAGGGTAGCCAAATGAGAGGCTGTTGTTTCTCACGGCACAGGCCAAGCCGGTAGTAAGATATGTCGTGTGTCGAGTCCAGTGGCATGGACAGACGCGAAGCCGTGAGAATAGCCGTAGCTGGAAATGAACTACACGCAGAAAGCTCTAAAGTATTGGTTCGAAGTGAGCAACTTTAATTTTGCTATTATTAGTAGCAAAATGTGGCAATATATTGGCATACAGACTCTAGGAAGAGGCTGTTTATCATAATCTGTGTGTAGTAGTTGTTCTACTGTTATTAATTTCATGAAAAAAATATGAATAACGGTGTCAACTCCAAAGGGACACGGATAGGTACGATCAGAAACGAAGTTTACGCGAGGTTATTGCTGCGTGCCAAGTTCAGCAGTCGGCAATAGGACCTAATCCGAGACAAATATGTTGCCACCATTCTCTCGATATTTCCTTTTAGTTAAATTACTGTAATGCAAAGGTATGGTATTTGTTCACTATTTGTTATAATGTCTTCACTAATAAACACCGTAACTTTAATCCTGGACTTCATCAAAAAACCAGCTATGCCTAACGTCACAGAAATTTTCAGTCAGCCTGCATCTAAGAGAGCTGCTACTACATTACCTGTAGGAGAAATCCTACACGCTGGATCACGATTCTAATTAAAGGAAAGGTCGGCTCATCCATGCAAATCCCTGGCGAAGAGCGAGGGCCGATAGATCTGGACGCTACCTGGTGTTACATTCTACGGACTCCCAGCTAGGCTTGTCCAAGTGTACCTGAGTTTATTTACTGGGAGGGGGTCTTGCAGTTGATGCCGCCTTTTTCTCCGGATTACAATAGTGATCCGAGCTGTTATAACTTGTCATGATGGTCTTCGAGAACTGATCACCTTGACTCTCAAAACGCAAAAGAAATTTTGAAACTTTAGGTTTCCTCTGTTTAATGCAAAGAGTAAGCAGTCGAAGAACCCATCATGTAATTCTACAACGTTGGCCTGTACACGCTTCGGTGATATGCCACATATACCTAAAACGATTTGCTGTCCTTAATACATGAACCACCTTGATGGTATCGTCAGTTGGTGTACGCTAACGTCTACTTAAACTCCGTTACACACGGCATGCTTAGCGACAAAGTTTCCTTTATTATAAGCACGATCAATGCAACGTTGCACGTCACTGATGTCTGTTCAGTCATCACCTTAAGAGCATTCATTGCTTTATGGATTTCAGTTGGATTCACTATTTCTGTGGTAAGGAAGTCGATTACAGCACCTCTCTTCTCAGACTGATATATTTACGTTACAGATCTCCATGGTATATGCTTGAATTCTGAGCCCTCTAGTGGCAGAGAGTAACAAATTGCGTGACCGAAAGAGAAAAGCTTCTTTATTATTTTAATATTTTATTGTTATTTTAATACCCATGTTGGGCAAGTTGGCAGCAGCGTAATATGCTACTCTTCAGTAACATGTATATACACGTTTGGCAAACATATTTTTACTAAATTAAATGAAGTGACAAAATATATGAATTTGTATACAATGAAGGAGCAGTTTATGGGCGAAAGTTAAAATACACACGGACCAAATGAAACAAACGACGACACACTGGAGAAGCACGGCTACAAAAGAAAACAGGTATTGTTGCACCCTAGTATTTAAGAGGATTAAACATAGTGAACTTCAGACAAATAGCTTTATTTTCACGCCTCCATCTTACAGTGGTAAAAACAGTCTAAAGTGCAGAATGAAACTTTCACTCTGCAGCGGAGTGTGCGCTGATATGAAACTTCCTGGCAGATTAAAATTGTGTGCCGGAACCGGGACTCGAACCTGGGACCTTTGCCTTTCGCGGGCAAGCGCTCTACCGACTGAGCTACCCCGACACGACTCACGATGCCGCCTCACAACTTTACTTCCGCCAGTAACCTCGCCTCCTACTTTCCTAACTTCACAGAAGCTCTCTTGCAAACACGCAAGACTAGCACTCCTGGAAGAAAGGATATGGTGGAGACATGGCTTAGCCACAGCCTAAGGGATGTTTCCAGAATGAAACTTTCACTCTGCAGCGGAGTGTGCGCTGATATGAAACTTCCTGGCAGATTAAAATTGTGTGCCGGAACCGGGACTCGAACCTGGGACCTTTGCCTTTCGCGGGCAAGCGCTCTACCGACTGAGCTACCCCGACACGACTCACGATGCCGCCTCACAACTTTACTTCCGCCAGTAACCTCGCCTCCTACTTTCCTAACTTCACAGAAGCTCTCTTGCAAACACGCAAGACTAGCACTCCTGGAAGAAAGGATATGGTGGAGACATGGCTTAGCCACAGCCTAAGGGATGTTTCCAGAATGAAACTTTCACTCTGCAGCGGAGTGTGCGCTGATATGAAACTTCCTGGCAGATTAAAATTGTGTGCCGGAACCGGGACTCGAACCTGGGACCTTTGCCTTTCGCGGGCAAGCGCTCTACCGACTGAGCTACCCCGACACGACTCACGATGCCGCCTCACAACTTTACTTCCGCCAGTAACCTCGCCTCCTACTTTCCTAACTTCACAGAAGCTCTCTTGCAAACACGCAAGACTAGCACTCCTGGAAGAAAGGATATGGTGGAGACATGGCTTAGCCACAGCCTAAGGGATGTTTCCAGAATGAAACTTTCACTCTGCAGCGGAGTGTGCGCTGATATGAAACTTCCTGGCAGATTAAAATTGTGTGCCGGAACCGGGACTCGAACCTGGGACCTTTGCCTTTCGCGGGCAAGCGCTCTACCGACTGAGCTACCCCGACACGACTCACGATGCCGCCTCACAACTTTACTTCCGCCAGTAACCTCGCCTCCTACTTTCCTAACTTCACAGAAGCTCTCTTGCAAACACGCAAGACTAGCACTCCTGGAAGAAAGGATATGGTGGAGACATGGCTTAGCCACAGCCTAAGGGATGTTTCCAGAATGAAACTTTCACTCTGCAGCGGAGTGTGCGCTGATATGAAACTTCCTGGCAGATTAAAATTGTGTGCCGGAACCGGGACTCGAACCTGGGACCTTTGCCTTTCGCGGGCAAGCGCTCTACCGACTGAGCTACCCCGACACGACTCACGATGCCGCCTCACAACTTTACTTCCGCCAGTAACCTCGCCTCCTACTTTCCTAACTTCACAGAAGCTCTCTTGCAAACACGCAAGACTAGCACTCCTGGAAGAAAGGATATGGTGGAGACATGGCTTAGCCACAGCCTAAGGGATGTTTCCAGAATGAAACTTTCACTCTGCAGCGGAGTGTGCGCTGATATGAAACTTCCTGGCAGATTAAAATTGTGTGCCGGAACCGGGACTCGAACCTGGGACCTTTGCCTTTCGCGGGCAAGCGCTCTACCGACTGAGCTACCCCGACACGACTCACGATGCCGCCTCACAACTTTACTTCCGCCAGTAACCTCGCCTCCTACTTTCCTAACTTCACAGAAGCTCTCTTGCAAACACGCAAGACTAGCACTCCTGGAAGAAAGGATATGGTGGAGACATGGCTTAGCCACAGCCTAAGGGATGTTTCCAGAATGAAACTTTCACTCTGCAGCGGAGTGTGCGCTGATATGAAACTTCCTGGCAGATTAAAATTGTGTGCCGGAACCGGGACTCGAACCTGGGACCTTTGCCTTTCGCGGGCAAGCGCTCTACCGACTGAGCTACCCCGACACGACTCACGATGCCGCCTCACAACTTTACTTCCGCCAGTAACCTCGCCTCCTACTTTCCTAACTTCACAGAAGCTCTCTTGCAAACACGCAAGACTAGCACTCCTGGAAGAAAGGATATGGTGGAGACATGGCTTAGCCACAGCCTAAGGGATGTTTCCAGAATGAAACTTTCACTCTGCAGCGGAGTGTGCGCTGATATGAAACTTCCTGGCAGATTAAAATTGTGTGCCGGAACCGGGACTCGAACCTGGGACCTTTGCCTTTCGCGGGCAAGCGCTCTACCGACTGAGCTACCCCGACACGACTCACGATGCCGCCTCACAACTTTACTTCCGCCAGTAACCTCGCCTCCTACTTTCCTAACTTCACAGAAGCTCTCTTGCAAACACGCAAGACTAGCACTCCTGGAAGAAAGGATATGGTGGAGACATGGCTTAGCCACAGCCTAAGGGATGTTTCCAGAATGAAACTTTCACTCTGCAGCGGAGTGTGCGCTGATATGAAACTTCCTGGCAGATTAAAATTGTGTGCCGGAACCGGGACTCGAACCTGGGACCTTTGCCTTTCGCGGGCAAGCGCTCTACCTACTGAGCTACCCCGACATATCAGCGCACACTCCGCTGCAGAGTGAAAGTTTCATTCTGGAAACATCCCTTAGGCTGTGGCTAAGCCATGTCTCCACCATATCCTTTCTTCCAGGAGTGCTAGTCTTGCGTGTTTGCAAGAGAGCTTCTGTGAAGTTAGGAAAGTAGGAGGCGAGGTTACTGGCGGAAGTAAAGTTGTGAGGCGGCATCGTGAGTCGTGTCGGGGTAGCTCAGTCGGTAGAGCGCTTGCCCGCGAAAGGCAAAGGTCCCAGGTTCGAGTCCCGGTTCCGGCACACAATTTTAATCTGCCAGGAAGTTTCATATCAGCGCACACTCCGCTGCAGAGTGAAAGTTTCATTCTGGAAACATCCCTTAGGCTGTGGCTAAGCCATGTCTCCACCATATCCTTTCTTCCAGGAGTGCTAGTCTTGCGTGTTTGCAAGAGAGCTTCTGTGAAGTTAGGAAAGTAGGAGGCGAGGTTACTGGCGGAAGTAAAGTTGTGAGGCGGCATCGTGAGTCGTGTCGGGGTAGCTCAGTCGGTAGAGCGCTTGCCCGCGAAAGGCAAAGGTCCCAGGTTCGAGTCCCGGTTCCGGCACACAATTTTAATCTGCCAGGAAGTTTCATATCAGCGCACACTCCGCTGCAGAGTGAAAGTTTCATTCTGGAAACATCCCTTAGGCTGTGGCTAAGCCATGTCTCCACCATATCCTTTCTTCCAGGAGTGCTAGTCTTGCGTGTTTGCAAGAGAGCTTCTGTGAAGTTAGGAAAGTAGGAGGCGAGGTTACTGGCGGAAGTAAAGTTGTGAGGCGGCATCGTGAGTCGTGTCGGGGTAGCTCAGTCGGTAGAGCGCTTGCCCGCGAAAGGCAAAGGTCCCAGGTTCGAGTCCCGGTTCCGGCACACAATTTTAATCTGCCAGGAAGTTTCATATCAGCGCACACTCCGCTGCAGAGTGAAAGTTTCATTCTGGAAACATCCCTTAGGCTGTGGCTAAGCCATGTCTCCACCATATCCTTTCTTCCAGGAGTGCTAGTCTTGCGTGTTTGCAAGAGAGCTTCTGTGAAGTTAGGAAAGTAGGAGGCGAGGTTACTGGCGGAAGTAAAGTTGTGAGGCGGCATCGTGAGTCGTGTCGGGGTAGCTCAGTCGGTAGAGCGCTTGCCCGCGAAAGGCAAAGGTCCCAGGTTCGAGTCCCGGTTCCGGCACACAATTTTAATCTGCCAGGAAGTTTCATATCAGCGCACACTCCGCTGCAGAGTGAAAGTTTCATTCTGGAAACATCCCTTAGGCTGTGGCTAAGCCATGTCTCCACCATATCCTTTCTTCCAGGAGTGCTAGTCTTGCGTGTTTGCAAGAGAGCTTCTGTGAAGTTAGGAAAGTAGGAGGCGAGGTTACTGGCGGAAGTAAAGTTGTGAGGCGGCATCGTGAGTCGTGTCGGGGTAGCTCAGTCGGTAGAGCGCTTGCCCGCGAAAGGCAAAGGTCCCAGGTTCGAGTCCCGGTTCCGGCACACAATTTTAATCTGCCAGGAAGTTTCAGTCTAAAGTGAATTACAGCATTCTCTGCTGAGGACAGCACCACCAACACCAGTTATAAAACCGTCAGTAGATGGTGTAGATGTCCATTCCAACCCGCAACATCCTCCCCACCCTGGTCTATCTCCAGGGGGATGACCAGCTGAACCGGTGGACAGATCTGCGTTCCATCAGGCTGTCGGAGAATGATGCACCTGATGTGGTTGTCTCTGCCAAGCCGCATTTCTTCCACCACTGCTCTCTTCCAAACGTGTCGGGGTTTCATATCCTCCTGAAGCAGAACAACCTCTCCTGTTCTGGGTCCTCTTCTTGATGGATAGCCTTTCACTTCATGGTAGTTCTTTAGTAGCAACAGGTATTCTTTTTCCATCTTCGCAATAGGTCTCCATAATATTTCTGTCTGCATCGGAACGCCTTAGCCAGATCTTTCCTAGCTGCTAGTTCTGGTCCATATGGAGTAGTAATCAGTTTGTCACCATTTAGGAAGTGAGCTGGTGTCAACGCCATATCACTCTCTCGATGATGAATGGCGTTTTAGGGCGCTCAACAGCGAGGTCATCAGCGCCGTATCACTTTCTCCCTGGGTGATGGATCTCGGGTTTATTGCGGCTTCTATTGCAATCAAAATGGTGTTCAGGCTTTCTTCATCAACTTGAGAGCGATCAAGCACCTTCCTCAAGCAGCGCTTTACAGGGGCAGTCATGCGTTTGCACCTAGCTCCCCACCAAACCGCACGTGGTGGTATGTACTTCTCAGTGATTCCATGGTAGGCACAGCAGTGCTGAACTACGGTGTGATGAATCGTTTGGAAGAGCTCTGATAATTCTGTGTTAGCTGCATGGAATATTGTGGCATTGTCAGAATAAACAGTGACTGGTAGGCTTCTCCGGCCGACGAAGCGTTGCATGGCCTTCAAAAAACTGTCAGTTGACATATCTGAAGTGAGATCAATATGGAGCACATGGGTTGTGGTGTATATGAATCGGGCAATATAAAGTCTACTTTCCTCGCAAAAATAATGAAGCAACCGAATCAGCAGCGATTTCTGCGACTAAATTGTACCACCGGCAGCCGAAGTGAATGGATGTTATTTTCACATGAGAAAGTCTCTCTAGAGAAAAGTGCTAGATATAGGACTTACTCGTGAATACAAATAAAACGAAGAAGTGGTACAAAAAAATATTCGCATATGTACGGCGACGGTGTTTCTACAGCTGGCTGGTTCGAGATACATTTACAGGCACAGGATATCCTCATGCTTTGTGAGTTTTTCAAGTGCTTTGTAGATAGATGGTTGGAAAATGAAGAATACCCTATCTACCCTTGGAGTTGCTACAAACGAACAACGCTGTAGCTAGCTGGCACCACAAAATAACATGCTTTCTAAACCAAATCCTACAATCAGTTAGAGGACTAGGTAATTAGGCGTATGAAAAAGGAAGAGGAAATACTTGAGTGCAGAGCGTAGTATTGAAGGTAAAACTAAAACTAAAGGAATAAAATAAAAGTCTACATGAAACCGGATGAAAGGTTATAAAAATCAGTAAAACGGTACGAAGAGTATGGGGAGATCAGGCCTTCTTTGAAAGCTATCTCTTACCACCAAAACTTGACTAAATTTATCGGAAAATATACATACATAAAAATAACATACAATACACACCGAGTAACCCGTTTCAACTGTAGTTGCAAACAAGACAACACTGTAGGCCCTTTCAGATGCATCACAGTACACGTGCACTTCTGCAAGGTCATTTGTGCCTGTCATGCCAATTTACTTTGGGATGCACAAGGATGTCAAATGGTGTAGTTTTGAAATCCAAGAGTGCCAACTACATGCAAGATCGGTAGGAAAAACCCCCTCCCATGCTAAACCCCTTATCCATGTCACTTGAAAGATCAGTTTGGCGACAATCCCAACAGGTGTGAATAGACCCAGTGGATCACAGAACTTAGCTGTTAATCGAAGAACATCCCTCATAGTTGCCGGTTTTTCTGTGAGATCATCCGCTATCTTTTGGTGATCTGCGCAGATGGAGTCATCCTCCATATTCCAAACGATTTCCAAGACTCGTGTTGTTGACTTGGTTCCAAGATCATTTACATCCCGTAATGACTTCAGATCCTTTGGTTTACTCGCCCATTTGGATAGTGGAAGACAGCCTCGTCATCCGTAGGTACACTTTCTACAAAATCATCCATGAATGTACATTTGTCGACCAGTGCTGATGTTTGTGGATGCATATTACTGTTAAGTGCTGCTACCTCCTGGTGGTTGCTGATTAAAGGAATGGACTTGATTCCAGCCCAAACAGCAATCTTTTAAAACGATATGTTATTATATCTTCTGTGGTGGTGTAGGTATGATTCTCACCTAGTTCAAGATAATACCATAAGAATCTTGTGAGATCGCGCTGTTCTTCACTCAAGGTGAGCTGCAAAATTGCTTGGTTCACATCGCATATTATTCCTCTCGGAAACCTCCGAAACCCTAACATAGTAGCAAGAATTTCTGGGAATAAATTTGATGTATCTAGAGCGTCATTTAGTGATGGTGAATCTGTGTCATGAGAAGATGCCTCGAACACGATTATGTATTTTATACCTTCACTGTTTCGTATCTTAACAATATGGTGTGGTAGGTAAAATACGTATCCAATGTTGCATTGCTGAGGTGCCACTCTACTTGATGATTCTCAATGTATTTTAACATGGTTTCATAGTAAAAAAATATCAAACTCTCATTTCTTTGTGTCTTGTTTTGTAACGAGTGAAGACGTTCTTCTGCAGTAGCGAAGTTGTTAGAAAAGTGAATATTCTTCTTTAGAGGCAAGCAGACAACTCTACGGCCATTCTCCATGCGGTATGACTCTCGAAACTCCTGCAAAAGTGTGCTGTCACTAGTTGTCAATGCCAGCTGTTGATGTTCTTTGATTCCTATAATTTCGAAGTCCCAAAAGTGGCGCACGTACTCATCTACCAGCCGCGGTGGCCGAGGGGACTGCGGCGCGCCAGTCACAGTCTGCACGGTCACTACGGTCGGGGGTTCGAATCCCCCCTCGGGCATGGATATTTGTGCCGTCCTTAGTGTTAGCTAGTTCATAAGTAGTTTGTAAGTTTAGGGACTGATGACCCCATAGTTAAGTCCCATAAGCTATACAAACATTTGAACATTTGATTCGTACTCATCTGACATCTTACTGCAGTCATGAGCAATGAAGTTAACTGTTGCCTGATTAACAAAGGTACTAGTTTTGGGTCCACTAAGAACATATCCAAAGATTGTAGGAAGAAGAACGAGTGCGATTTTATTTTAATTGGCTGTTCCACTGTAACAATTTGCCAATAGTAGTCTGCTCCTATGAAAATTTCAATAGGAAGACAATCAGAGTTCTCTCTCGGATCTGCCAGCTGTATCCCTTCCATCAATACCAGATCTCCTACATCTTGTGTGATTTCCTACATCTGTTGTTGAGAGAACTTGTTGCATCTTTCAAAGGCTGTAACAGAAATGTAGCGTTGGTGGAGTGTCCAACCATTTCAAAGCATATCTTTTTTTCTGGAGACGGATGAGGATGACGATGTTTCGAATGTCATTATTTCTATGAACTTTATTTCAATAACATAGAGTTGGAGGTATTCAATCATAGCGTGGGTGATAAAACTTGACTGACTCCCTGTGTCAGCAACTGCTCGTGTCATTTTGCTCATTTTGCTTCTTCCTGTTGATCCCCTGACACACAAATTGTTTGTAAGTAGGTGAAGTTGGAGGTCATTATGCCGATTTTTTACTACAGTGTCATGGCTGTTGCAGATGCATATGTGGTGGTCGCCCTTACATTTTGCACATGATGCCTTTCCCATTTGAAGCACTGATTTTTGTTGTGGCCACGTCGAACGCATAGGAAGCAACGGTTCATCTTCTGCAGGGTATCTGTCCTTGACTGAGAAGTGGTAATTTGTTGTCAATTTTGAACCCAGAGCCCCTTTTCTTCACAGTACACACATAATGGCTCTGAATTTTGTTGTTTCTTCTTCGTCTTGACCGTGAAATGAAGGGCAGATGCTGTGGGTACGTAGTTCTCTTGTGGTACAGTCTATTCTGCGTGTTGTGATGGCTCCCTTCACTTCTTCATTTAAAAAATCCTGGATGTTTTGCCTTCTTGCATGGATGAACCAACGTCTGCTAAACTCTTCTGGAAATGCACGTAACAGTTTGGGGGGAGCACTCTTTCATACGAATCTATATCTTCTCCCAATTCTCAAAGAGCTTGGACTGGCGTGTGCGATTTGTGGCGTTGAGATGCTCTGTGCTGCTTGAAGCACAAGAGTTAAGGTTCTCCAAGAAGTCGAGATGGCTTTCAATTATTCTATTTTTGTCCCCATATTTGGCCTGGACAATATGTTTGGTTTTTTCATATGTGTCAGCTGTCACTGCAACTCCATTAACCAAATGCTTGGGTTCTCCCTCCAGATACCCCCTGAGGAATATGTGTTTGTTGATAGCTGACACTATCGGGTTTCCGTCTATGGAAGCTGCAAACCACTACCAAAATCTGGGCCAAGCTTATGTGTTGCCTGTTTTGATGGTAGGCAACTAGATGTGTATGTAGCAGTGTTGGTGAGCTGGTGGGGTTGACGAACGACTGTCATTACTATAAATCCGCCAAACGCTTTGCTTGTAACAGCCCCTTTGCTTTTCGGATCACGCGTCTGTGTAGCCGGTAACATACGTAGGTGTACTATCAGTGAACACTCCACGACAGTTCCATCTCTTAGTGATAGTGTTCCCTGTAGTACACCTACGTATGTTACCGGCTGTCAACAATGCCGTGGCCATGCAGTTTTCACGCTTCGCAACCCTCACTTATGGAAGCTTTTGCTGATAGATGGCGCTGCAGTCTAGTTGGTTCAAGCAGGATAGGATACTCTTGCTACGTTATTAGTGTCTATCCAATTACTCTGCTACCAATATGAATGCAGCCTGTAGTAACATATATAGTGATAACCAATTATTTGCGCTAAAAGAAATGCCGTTTCTTATCTGTTCCTGTCGAACGTGGTTCGGCGTGATCGGATTTTCGAGATTTAAATCGCTCAAAATACTCTCTGTCGACGTATAATCCTCTTGAAAGTGTCGTAGTAACCAGTATCTTCACAGCGTCCCGGGTTTTGGCACCAAAATGTTGCTACATGCAAGTATTTAAGAGGATTAAACACAGTGAACTTAACACGAACAGATTTATTTTCGCACCTCCATCTTACAGTGGTAAAAACAGTCTAAAGTAAATTACAGCATTCCCTGCTAAGGACAGCACCGTCAACTAAAGATACAAAACCGTCAGCAGATGGCGTAGATGTCCATTCTCAACCCACAACAGGGGCCTCGATTGTTCTGTCGTAATAGGTGGGGGCTCGAAGTTAAGACCACATAATAGGCAACGTCGTAGCACTATATCACAGAAGCACCACACTGTGATACTTGTAAAAAAACACCAACCACGACGCGGACCTGCTGACAGGAAGGGTTGGGGTGGGATGGGGGGTTGGAAACTCGTTAGTGAGATTTTGGGGAAGGGGAAGATTGAGAGTTGGATGGAAAGGTTGGGAGGTGTAATGCAAGGACTCCAGGAAGGAAGAAAGGGAAAGGAGGGAGAAGGACGGGAAAAGGGGCTGATTTACGAAACGTAAGGATAGGAGGGGGCGGGATCAGATTCGGAAGGAAGCACAGTGGTGGGATACAGTGGTGGAGACATGGTAGGGGCTCAGGATTGCTTGATAGGGTACATCAAGGGATACTGGTAGTCTAGTTTTCGGTTGATGTAGCGGGTGCAGATATGTTCAAGGAATTTGATAATATGGGGGAACGGAAAGAGGTCATACACGATATACATGAGGGACCGGAGGCAGATGCAGTATGCTAGGTGGAGTGTGTGGCGTTAAAGAATATTGATGGCTTTATAGAAGGCAGGGGAGGTAAAGAACCAGGCGGCACTGAAGCTGCAAAGGACGGGACGCACGAGGAACGGTAGGTGTAGAAGAGAGCCCCTCGTCAAGCTTTTGTTTGGATAGACTTGAGGTGGGATCCACGAGAGGGAACGATCCATCGTGAGGCCAAGATATTTTAGGGTGAGAGTGAGGCAGATGGGGTGGCCATATAAGGTAAGATGGAAGTCGAGGAAGCGGAAAAAAAGGATGGTGCGACCTATGAGGACAGTCTGAGATTTCTTGGGGTTGACAGTGAAAAAATGTTCAAATGTTTGTATAGCTTATGGGACTTAACTACTGGGTTATCAGTCCCTAAACTTACAAACTACTTATGAACTAACTAATACTAAGGACGGCACAAATATCCATGCCCGAGGGGGGATTCGAACCCCCGACCGTAGTGGGGTTGACAGTGAGAACCCACTGGTTACACCAGGAGTAATATTGGGAAAGATGCTATTACAGGAAGTGTTGGGGCCATTAATAGGTCGATATGAAGAAGTGATGAGAGGGGGGGGGGGGTTTGTTAGGTTTCTGGAACATGAGGAAATGGAAGGTTTTCCACATGTGGGGGTAAAAACTGGTATGTAGGATGACATTATACAGAGTGGCAAGGATTTCGCGAATGAAAAATGGGCAGACCTGGAAATGGCTGTAGGTGAGGCGATCGTAGATAAGTGCGGTGTTGGGTTTGGTGCAAAGTGCTGATTGAATGTCAATGGTGCATTTAAGTCTGAGTGGTGGGAGGGGGGTCCAAGTACTGGAAGATGGGGTCGGGCTGTTGAGTGGAGGAGTTTGTATGCTCATAGGCATCAGGGATGAGGATGTACTCGAAGTGGATTGGGATCAGTTAGCTTGGGGTGACAAATGGGGGGGAGGGGGGGGAGCTCTGTAATTGTGGGAATGGATGGGGTGGGATTCGCCACAGATGTTACAAGTGGGGTAAGATGTGTTTTTGTAAAGATTATGGGACTTAACGGCGGGGTCATCAGTCCCTAAACTGAGAAACTACTTATGAACAAACTTATACTAAAGTCAGCATGAAATTCATGCCCGAGGGGGGATTCGAACTCCGATAGGGAACGGTCTTGCGCATCACAGCATAGCACCTCAATGCGCTCGGCCGCTCCACCGCAGCAATGTGGGAATAGATGAGGTTGTGGCAGGCTTCAAGAAAATCTGGTTTCTTGCAGGGGGATAGGTTGTGTGCTTTTTGCAGTTCTGGGTAAGATGGTTATTCTATTGCAGACAACGCTGGCACTAGTAAGACTGGGGATGGGAGCGGGAGAGATCCATCTAGTAATGGCGATCGTAAATCATGTCTCCCTCTTTAAGGAGGTGGTTAGTTGAGTGGGCGCACTCAGTGAAAGTTAACATGAGTAAGGTGGAACCGGTGGCATTGTGAACTCATTTAGCAGAGTGAATTTCAAGAAAGGAGGGGCATTAAGTTGTTACAATACCTCAAGCTCCGTGATCCCCAGACTGAGTTTGGTGATTATGGTAGTGAAGGTGGATAGATGACGAGGAGGTCCGGGTTGTTGGCGGGTGGAGAAGAAAGGAAAAGGAGTGATGGTAGTATGGGGGCCAAAGTGAATGTAAGGAATCTTCTGAAGGAGGTCAGACTGAAAGTTAGGGCTAGAGGACTTGATGAGCACTGAGTCCTTGAACATGATCAGTTGGGAGATAGGGGTCGAATGATAATATTTACATATTTCCTATGAGAGGATGTGGTTATCGAGGAACTGGGGGTCAGGGTGGGAGAGGACGAAGGTGTGAGCCGGACAGGGTTCGGGAGGAGGTACAGTAGTGGTGTCAATAGAATCAGTGGTGGAAGGAGAAGTTGCTGAATCTGCAGGAGCAGGAGCTTTCTTTGGAGGTGGAAGGGGGGGGGGGTCAGCTGTGGAACGATTCGAAGACGTTTTGGTGATAGCTGGGGACACGGGAGGCTGGGGCACAGTTTGAATGGGAAGGTGACGGGATACGGGTCAGGTGTGTTGCTGTTCAGTGGCTGGAGATGGTGATTCGGTAGCTAGCATGGCTCAGTGATGGGTGACAGGGGTTAGGGAGGATAACCCTGAGGATAGGTGAGGGAAAGGTCAAGGAAAGGCTGGAAAGCGCCAACTTGGGAGGAGGTGGTGGGTGACAGGAAAACAGCGAGTAGGGGGAGGACTAAGGAAGGCTGGAGGTGGGATACACTCCATGTGATAGTGGTGGAGGGCAGTGAGGGGGAGGTTCATAGGACGGAGGGGTTGGTGTCCATTGTGGGGCGAGGGGGAAAGGTGTCTTAAAAGGAAAAGGTGTGAAGAGAAGAGGAAAGAAGAATATGATGATGATGAAGATGGCTCCCGGCAAGATGCCAGGCGCGGCGTTGACCTGTGAGTCGGCGTTGACTGACGGCGGTGGTGGCAGGCTGCAGCAGACTTGGCAGATGTCGGCTGGTACAAATCTCAGCGTCTCGGCGATGAGGCCTGAAACAAAACAGCAGAAGTACTAGAGAGTATCCCTGGCTAAGCTACTGCTGGAGGTTGGATGCGAAAGAGCAAAGTCAACCGATACCGAGAACAGAACAAAAAAAATCGGAATATTATTTTTCCGCTCGTCTGAGAGCTTAATGTCTGAAAATATTGAAACTAACGTACGAAAACTGTGTGCAGTGAAATTTGCGCCGGAGTCGAAATGTGTAATAACTGTGCATACCTGTTCCCTTTGTGGCAGGGCATAGCTGTTCCTGTGACGTACTAACGACTTGAAACTACTTGCTCCTTTCAGACGGCGTAACTGCGCCCCGATAGACCTCCTCTATCACAGTAGCCGACTGTCGGAACTGACAGCAGAAGTTCTGCCCTAGCTTTCGTAAAGTTCACATCGCGCGACTTGTGTAGGTCTGTCACAATAGCTCCGATATGAAATTTCAACGACCATTCGCAGTAAGCAAAGTTACGATTACGAAAGTTTTTCTTACATAGTGAAGAGAACGAAGAAAGGCGGAACTATGATGTCGCGCAGTTCAAGGCGGAAAGCAAACTACAACTCAAGAATGCTTAAAATCAAGGATTCGATGTGCATTTTTCACTGTTATATTGTTGTGCACCGAATGATAGTCTGTTAGCAGGAAGGAAGACTTTGAATCAGGAAACGAAAAATGAAGGATGCAAGAGAGGAAGATACTTTTATTTTCAAAATATATTCAGAGGAGCTGGGCTGCCTACATAATCTTAAATATGATTTTGACACTCAAAAGACAGAGTAACAAGCAACGAAGAGAACATTATACTACCTTCGCGCAAGATCACAGGGGAATGAGACGAGAAAAGAAACTTACCTCAAAGCAGACCTACTAACTATCAATGACTGCAGCAGTTTTCTTTCCGAGAAAGGATAATAGTTTCTAGCAGACGAACGTCGATCAGGCTCTAACGTAAGACGTAAAGAGGACTTTTTATGAATGGTGCATTCAAGCGTTGTAGCCAGATGTTTTCGCAAATATGCATCATTTTCGTCGACTTTTGACGTACAAATAATGAGACAAATATCGATATAGTTACCTTTGCACTATTTGCAAAAGGAAATGAGACATACACCCGACATTTCTGAAACTTGGTTGGCAATATTCTAGAATGGGAACCAGCAATCGTGACGGTAGATTTCGAATCAGCAGCGATTTCTGCGACTAAATTGTACCACCGGCAGCCGAAGTGAATGGATGTTATTTTCACATGAGAAAGTCTCTCTAGAGAAAAGTGCTAGATATAGGACTTACTCGTGAATACAAATAAAACGAAGAAGTGGCACAAAAAAATATTCGCATATGTACGGCGACGGTGTTTCTACAGCTGGCTGGTTCGAGATACATTTACAGGCACAGGATATCCTCATGCTTTGTGAGTTTTTCAAGTGCTTTGTAGATAGCTGGTTGGAAAATGAAGAATACCCTATCTACCCTTGGAGTCGCTACAAACGAACAACGCTGTAGCTAGCTGGCACCACAAAATAACATGCTTTCTAAACCAAATCCTACAATCAGTTAGAGGACTAGGTAATTAGGCGTATGAAAAAGGAAGAGGAAATACTTGAGTGCAGAGCGTAGTATTGAAGGTAAAACTAAAACTAAAGGAATAAAATAAAAGTCTACATGAAACCGGATGAAAGGTTATAAAAATCAGTAAAACGGTACGAAGAGTATGGGGAGATCAGGCCTTCTTTGAAAGCTATCTCTTACCACCAAAACTTGACCAAATTTATCGGAAAATATATGTACATAAAAATAACATACTCTAAATATACAGAGCGAGGTGGCGCAGTGGTAACACACTGGTCTCGCATTCGGAAGGATGGTGGTTCAAATCCACCTCCGACCTTCCCGATGTAGGTTTTCCGTGATTTCCCTAAATCACTCCAGGCAAATGCCGGGATGGTTCCTTTGAAAGGGTACGGCCGATTTCCTTCCACGTTCTTACCAAACACTCCGAGCGTAAGCTCCGTCTCTAATGACCACGCTGTAGACGGGACGTTAAGACCAAGCTTCCTTCCTTCCTTCCTTCTATTTAAGTAGCTACTTATAAATTAAAAAAGAGATGTACTGATGATGATAACAAGTTGATTTTAAATATGTGTATATGACTATAATACATGTGGATAGAAATCCAATTGTTATTAAATCTACATGTGACTTCCATCGCACCTAACCAAAGACGAATCACCTTCAAAGCGTATCCTTTACAATTATTGTTCTTATTCCAGGGCCTCCAGTTCCACCCCTTAATTTTTATAAATTAAAAGTTAAATTTAAGTTACAAAATTCATCTGTGAACATACCGCCACCGGTCTTTTCACTATTGACCGACTTAGTCTGTTGTCAATCGTACTGAGCGAAGTTGAGCGGATTCGGGAGATCTGGACTCAATATTGGCTGGACGGCCATACCAAATTTGGTTTCCCGCCGTTTCTCAAATCATTCAATGAAAATTTTGGGATTATTTCTTAAAGGAGGCATAGTTCGTTCCTCTCCCCTCTAGAACCACAAATCCAAACAAAAGCTAAAAACCTAATTTTAAAAACAGTCGGCGCGACGGTAACCACCAAACGCAACATTTGTTATCACTGCATTGATATGACGTTGAAAGAATATATAAAGAGCAGAAATTAATCATATCTGTGAAATGTAATCTTTAATTGCATGAGTGAACTCTTTATTCATTATATAAAGCTTCCAGTGCATGTATTTCAATGAAATAAATCATTTTCGCACTTGTACATGCCTGTACAAGGAACTCCTTATTTGGTTACCTGCATTACCGAATATTTTATTCTGGTTCAGACTGACGTTATGGAATGACGTACCTAGGTAGTTTGGTATGGTACCCCCTGTAGACTTTTGTCACTCCCCCTTCCAAATTGACAACCTTACAAAAGCATATACGTGATTAAGTAGTCAAAACATAACGTTAACTACGTCGCAGACAGTTTATTATGTATGAAAACAATTAAGCAAACTGCATTGTTAAGGTAGCAGAACAGAAGCCAAATTTGTAGTTAGCGACAGGTGACTAGCACGTAGGTTAGAATGTCTTCTTTCTTTCACGACTGACGACTGAAATGTCTCATCAATATCGATATCTTTATCTACCCTAATTTGATTGACTAACAGCTGGATTAGGCAGTCGCGTTTGACTCATACTGGATCCAAGATAATTCTTAATCTATACGCTTTGAAAAGAATAATTCTCTTACATTACGCTACTGAAACACGTGAAGTTAAGTAAAATCTTGAAGCCAAAATAAAGTTACTAACATAGAAATCTAATAATAACGGTCATGTGATTTGTGTATTACCATCGCAAAATCTAGGATCCGAAGCAGCATCTGATACACGAGGGATGGTTTTGTAATGTGTATCGATTTCTTGTAAAAAGCTATCAATGTACTCTTCGTGATGTCTAATATGATTAAACAATAATACAACTTTATACATAATTTAAGATCTCCTCAACAATTGCGTCCAGGGGAACGATATTCGGGTACAAATAGTACGTAAGTAGTTTTCCAGGCTGTAACAGATTACAACACCCCCCCCCAACCATCCACCAACCCCATCCGCATTGATTCTCTCTCGGTGTAGAACGGATTCTTTTCTTCATTCGAAATCATAGTGACGTAGTGATGTCTGGCAAAAATATCATCACATTTCATTTCCTCCGATTCAGATGCTGACTAGGTAACGTAGTCAATACATATGTTGATAGCTTTTTCTTAAATTCTTATTGTTTTAAGTTTCGTCAGTAGGCCCACTTGAAAACCGTTAACAAACTGTATGAGCGCATGGTCTCGTAGCGAAATGAATAAATAAATTCTTCTCGAGCTTCAAACTACGTCAGGTGATTAAAAACCCACGAGCTTTCGGCCAAGTTCTCCTTAGCCGTTGTCAAGGGGTAAACGACTGCTGCATCATCGTTGCCTTGCCGTTAAATAGCCGCGCTGCAGGCTGTAACGTCACTGGAGCCTTCTGATTACCCGTATGAGATAATGTTTGCGTTCCGAGTCGGCTGCGTCCGCTTTGGGCTGCAGACTGTGACGTCACTTGGGCTCGCTCGTGGCTGGCGAGAAATACAGGCCTGAGCGTGCACATCATGCGACGTAAGCAAGGTAGTTCCGAGCCGGCGCGATCGCTAGCTCAGTGGCTGCCCGCTATGACGCAGTGGGCAGTGCCCCAGCGGCCGGCCAATCGGCTAGCGATCGCGCCGGCTCGGAACTACCTTGCTTACGTAGCATGAAGTGCGCGATCATGCCTGTATTTCTCGCCGGCCACGGGCTCGCTCGTGGCCGGCGAGAAAGACAACCCTCAGCGCACACATAAGGCCATGTAAGCAAGGTAGTTCCAGCCGGAGCGATCGTAGGTTAGTGGCTGCCCGCTATGAGGCAGTGGGGTGTGCCCCAGCGGCTGGCCAACGGCTAGCGATCTCACCGGCTCGGAACTACCTTGCTGACGTGGCATGATGTGTGTGCTGAGGCCTGTCTTTCTCGCTGGCCATGGGGCAGCCACTGAGCTAGCGATCGCGCCGGCTCGGAACTACCTTGCTTACTTGGCATGACGACTGCGCTGGGGCCTGCATTTCCCGTTGGCCGCGGGCTCGCTTCGCCGGCCACGGGCTCGCTTCTTCGTCCCGGGTCCACCACATCCGCTTCAACCTCGCTATGGTCAGGTCCCAAGCTGTGATGATCTGCAAACAGCAAGGAAACGACGATGGAGCAATCACTTACCACTTGACAATGGCGAAGGAGAACTTAACCGAAAGATCGAGGGTTTTTAACCATCTGTCGCCGATGGAAGCTCGAAGATTTTATTTATTCATATCGCCGTGAGACCATGCACTCATACATGCACGTACCTCTACGGGGAGGAAACGTGGCGCAGCATCAAACGCTTTGGGTAGCTGTGTGTGAAGAAAGCTAATCTTTCGAGTTCCTTAGCCTTCCTGCTAGCTGCCGGGATGAACGGACGATTCCACGTTTTGCTGTGGTGAGCCATCACATCAGGACCATGGCAGCCAGAAGAATCTATCCTCGTGCTAACTTCGCCCTGCTGCGGGAAAGAATATACTTCACTAGGAAGCAGCTGGACTCAAAACGGTCGCGAGCTACTGACAAACAGTTTACATCTGACAGAAGTACTCTCAGAGCTGTATTGGGACTGGATCGACGCAGCCACCTTAGCACAAGATGCCATCGCAGAAGAGGACCACAGAGAAAGAGAAATGAAAATTCAGGCGGCCCTATCAAGAACAACATGGGGCAGAACGAAAGTCTGGTGAACGAACTGTCATCAACAAAACGGAGAGAGAGATCGACGCAGGTGCCATTTCGGCACTCAAGAAGGGTCTTAACTTCGCACTAGCGCCTAGGAACATACCTGTCGGTGATAAGTGGAGTTGAACAAGCAATCCACAAAATTCCGACTGAGAATGCAGACGAAATTCGTCATGAAAAATGCTATATTATTTCTAAATCCAAACCACCGAAGTCTAACTAAATAACAGGAATCCTCCCTGGAGCATGGATGTTAGTGTTGTCTTTACTATAAGTCAATTCATAAGTAGTTTATAAGTTTAGGGACTTATGACCCCGCAGTTAAGTCCCATCAGCTTTACAAACATTTGAACATTTGAATAACATCAACAGAATACAAATACTTATACTAAACTTCTGTCCGCCGCGGTGGAGTAGCCGAGTGGTCTAGGGCGCCTCGCTGCGGAGCGCGCGGTTGCTCGCCGTCAGAGGTTCGAGTCCTCCCTAGGGCATGTATGTGTGTGTGTGTGTGTGTGTGTGTGTGTTGTGTGTTGTGTGTGTTGTCCTAAGGTTAGTTTACCTTAGTTTAAGTAGTTTGTAAGCTACAGACTGATGACCACGCCAGTTTGGTCCGATAGATTTACAAACATTTGAATTCTCTGTCTAGGATGAAAATATTAATAAAAGTAAAGTAGTGGGAGTAGGCCATTCGGTACCGACCAAGCCTTGCGTTACCCTCTGACAATGGCATCGTCCATGAGGTATTGCCGGTCGCGGTGGCCGAGGGGACTGAGGCGCTCCAGTCACGGTCTGCACGGCCACTACGGTCGGGGGTTCGAATCCCCCCTCGGGCATGGATATTTGTGTCGTCCTAGTTCGTAAGTAGCTCATAGGTAGTTTGTAAGTTTAGGGACTGATGACCCCGTAGTTAGGTCCCATAGACTATACAAACAAACATTAAGTCCCATAAACTTAACGATTTCTTTTCCTTACTCCATTTTCATCCAATCGCCCTGCTCCACTTTCCGCTTCTACAGCCCCCATAACCCCACAGTCAGACCTAAAGCATGTGACGGAGGAAGTGCAATCATTTACCAATATAAGACAATTTAGGTGAAGTCTGAAAAAATGGTTACTGAAACATAACTGTAGTGTTTGCATTTTTCACAGGCGGTACAACAAACCGAATCGCAATTTGCATATGAAAATTAAAGTAAAAGGAGTGTATTCGCAATTACGAAATCAGTCAATATCAGTTCAACAATATAATGGTGACATATAAATATTTGTTCCGTACCTGGACGTGCATGTATATCCGAATGACATTTTCATTGCTTGCATGCCAGGCACTTAAATGTGATTTTCAGGGTATCTACGTAGATGTAGATAAAAACGGACACTGTACAAAAAAGAATCATATGTTTGTAAACCTATTGCACCAACCTGCTATGGTCCTCAGTCGCTACACTTACAAACTGCTTAAACCTACTTACACTAAGGACAACAGACACATCCATGACCGAGGGAGCACTCGAAACTCTGGTGGAAACGGCCGCCTTGTACGTAGCACGACGCCTTAGAACACATGGCCTTTTCACGCGTCGACCCTGCACATTCCACTAATGAGTCGCAGTAAGGCTTACGACACTTCTAATACACTTTTCTTCCTTTGCGGAACTCAAGTAGTGCAATCCACGAGAACTCATTCAAAATGTTCAAATGTTTGTATAGCTTATGGGACTTAACTACGGGGTCATCAGTCTCTAAACTTACAAACTACTTACGAACTAGGACGGCACAAATATCCATGCCCGAGGGGGGATTCGAACCCCCGACCGTAGTGGCCGTGCAGACCGTGACTGGAGCGCCTCAGTCCCCTCGGCCACCGCGGCCGGCGAGAACTCATTGGTAGCATACAATTTGTCGCTTATGGAAGTTTGGGCCGGTCGGCGAGGCTTATGCGGATTGCGTAATGGCATCGGTCGCAAAAAGATCGAGACCAGATCCGTCACAAATTCTTGTATGCCACCATTTAATTGTACAGTTAATGCTGATTCATTTTCTTAACTTCGAAAACATTTTTCGTATTTAAAAACGTTTAATCATTATAGGACACAACCGCATAGTTACAAATGAACTGGATCTTTTGAAAATGTCAAAGATTTCTTAAGAAGTTTCAAATCAAAATATGTAGGGCGCACAAGGAAATAATTTTAAATGAACTGTAGTCTCACTGAAGATGGCTAACGTGAATAGACGAAAAATTTCTGATATAGAAAAATTTATTCATATTCACTGAATGTATAACATTAACTGCTAATGGATAAAGTTGAAAATTTGTGTCCAGCCGGGATTCGAAATCGTGTATCTTGCTGTCTAGACAGTTGCGTTGACCGTTACACCAATGCGGACACAGCGATCGCCGTACCTGCACGGAAGTACTCAAGTACGCCTCCCATCAGACAACTTCTCAACTTGATCCTGCCCACTGTAACTCAAACTCGCAGTAGTTGTGAACTGATTCCTGTTAAGAGTAAGGGCCTAGGAGTGCCTCCGTACCGAAGAATGGATCATTGCCAATCATCGTCATATTGTATAAGTTATATATATGATGTCTGTTCTTTTGGATTTTAGAAAAATTTATTTCAATGGTTAAGGACGGAAGCATTCTTATAATTATATTAAAACTTGACTATAGGCACAAGGTAACTAAACACAGTACTTAGTTGAACCATGAAAATTACGTTTACAGTAAGTCGAAACTGAGGTGTAGAATACTGATGAATACTAATTTGGAAAGTAAGATGGTAGATATATTTGACATTTATTTTAGTTCACTTGATTGTCATATGAAAAGATCAAACCATTCCTCTTCTTCGCGTATTCGTCCTTTGTGTTTGAAAATCACTGTATCATGTCGTGGTTTCGATTCTTCTTTTTCATCACGACCAAGTAAATACTGGAACGGATGGACGTACAGAACCATCCACTTGGCTGTGAGTCGTGGGAGAGGTGCGTGAGACGCCGCCATACCCTCCGGCACAGTTAGATAGCACCCGCGGGTCCAGCGTCCTTGTGCGTCCACGACGGCCGCGTTGATCAGCGTGGCAGAGCGCCGCTACTGCGATAGCCCGCGACGCGCAACATGTGCGTCGCCAGTCGCCACCGCCACATCGATTTCCAATGCGCGGCCAGGCGACAGGAAATTATTCCGCGCCACAGTTATCACCAATTAATCCGGGCGCATCTCAGTCGCTGTCATGTCAGGCTAGCGGGGCGCACACTCTGCGTAGCACGGAGGATTAGTGTCTCCACGTCATACGAAAATGGAAGAGTTCTGACGCGGAATTCGGTCATGATTGCGGAATGTAAAGAATTGAAAATTCGCGTTTGTAGACGAACAACCATCTGCTATGATTAAGAAATACTCATATCTAGATACACTTCATGCTAATCTCTTTCACCATCTCTATATCCTTTCTCTATTCCTTTTTTTATATAGGATTTCAATGAAACCATAGCGCTTCAGAAAAATAAAACAGTGGTGTACCTTTTTTTAATGTTCACGTTGAAACACGTCGTAAAAAATAGACATTTCCTAGAATTTGAGTGGCCGCAATCGACTTTAGCGGTTTACAGCCCGCTAAGGCAAGCTCTCGTGCTACGCTGTATCAGAATGTCGACAAATTTGACTGGTCACTTGTCTACACTGCAAGTCGCTTTTCTGCTTTAGCTTTCATTGACAGCAGACATGTACGCCAACAACTATAAAATGGATAAACTATCTTTATATGGCGAATGTAAAAGAAATATCTTCAAAGCAGTACATTGGCATAGGGCAATGAGCTATTTATCCTCATCGCCCATGTCCGACGCGCCAGTCCCACATTATGAAATCAGCTTCGAAAAAATTAAAATTCATTTTTTTTGTATTAATACAGTGCAGTAAACATCTAAATATCTGTTTTAAAATTTTTGGTCGAACTATTGATTTTTTATGTCATGTATTTCATGCTCAACACAGACGTTTGTATCGAGGTATTTTATTACTTGGACGTTATTTTATTGATGGTTCACACTGACAGACCAATAATGCTAGCATAATCTTCGCCACAGCAACAAAGACTAGACAATTCACTGCTTGAATAAAATAAAAGGAACCACACTCAAGCTCACACTCTCAGCCACGTAACAGAACGCAACGCAACACAACTTACAAGATGCCTCAGGTGTTACACGGCGTGCCAAGAGTCAAATGTACTAGAAGCATGTTGTTCAAATGTTTGTAGAGCTTACGGGACTTAACTACGGGGTCATCAGTCCCTAAACTTACAAACTAGCTAATACTAAGGACGGCACAAATATCCATGCCCGAAGGGGGACTCGAACCCCCGACCGTAGTGGCCGTGCGGACCGTGACTGGCTCGCCGCAGAGCGTTTGGCCACCGCGGCCGGCAAGCATGTTGTTCATCAACAAAACTGCAACTTTAAGGATTGATGCGCAAAATACGGCATAAATCAACTTATAATATGTTGTTCAGGAACAACCCTGGGAATGAAATGGTTAAGACAGTAGTGTGTACAGGCTGGTTGAACGTCAACAGGAGGACAAGAAAGAAGACTGATATAGATAGAGAAACTATTAAGCTATTATGGCTACGACGCTAATGCATCTTCTCAGTGGTACGAGACATGCTACCAAGAAAAGTAGAATCTTATATCGATAGAAATTCCACCTCTCTCATCCGTCACTACATCAGGCACTCTAAGACTGCGATTTCGTACGTCTTATGTCAGTGTTCCCTTCAGCAGCTGATAAACGACCCTATAATTTTCTATCGTGTGCTCTTTAACGATGAAGCAATGTTTACTAACCACTTTAATGTAAATTTCCATAACATGTCCTACTGGGCAGCCGAAAATCCTCACTGACTTGATCAGATGTAACACAAAACAATTGCAGACGATGCATTTGTCTTTAAGAAGGCAGTATCGTCTGAAGATATGAGGGTGGTTGACTGGAGCAGGAAGAAGTAATTCAACATAGATAAATATATCGTATTACTCATAAATGAGCGAGGTAATATAAATGGATTACCCAGAGGAAATCACTGTAAATAGCAGCAACCGGAAAATATCAAAGATTAACAGTCTTGGCGATATGAAGTGGTGTAACTAAGCGAAACAAATAGTATGTAAAGGAGATGCCTGACTGCGATTCATTGAAAGACTCTTATGAAAACGCTACTCTTGCTTGTTGGATATCAGCCTTCGACACATACACGTTGGATTAATATAAGAGAAACAGAAGATCGAAGAGCGGTGCGCTTCTTCACGGGATCCATGCTTATGCAGGAAAGTAATATCGACGTGGTCTGCAGATTCTACGGACAGACGCTACAAGTTAGACGTTGCTGTTGTATAGAGGGTGAAGAAAGAGTTTCCCTTCAAAGGTCGTACACTCCACATACAGAATTCCAATAAAGTAAAATCGGCGTGGTCGTAGATGCAATCATCTCACAGACGCACCAGGTTAAAGATACCTATTAGGTAAAATGCCGTGCTTTGCTGCGAGAAAATGTCCGTAACTGCCTTGTGCACGTACTCCTTTGACGTGAATCGTAGACCCTTCAAAACCTTTTTTGAGGTATCGAAGGTGTGATAATCACGTGGAGGGAGATCAGGCCAGTAGGGCGAGTGCTCGAGACTCTTCCAATTAAATTGACGTAACTTCTCCGTTCCATTTGCAATATTGGGACGTTCGTTATCAGTGAGCACCATAATTATCGTTATTTTCCCGGATGTGTCGCTTTTATTGGACGCCGTAGTTTCTCCAGCGTTTCACAGTACTGTTCGCCAGTGATGTACCAACTGCACAGAAAACTTCATAGACGATTATGCTGATCTTCCAGTGCGAGCCGCGACCAGCACAGAACTAGGTTCACCATTCCTTAACGGTTGTTTTCCGACGGACATTTTGACCATGTATATTATTATTCTCCGATATACTGTATATATGTTGGTGTTTGTTCTTCGGCAGTCAAAAAAGAATAAAATCACGTCATCACTATATGGACGCAGTTGGTAATAACATCGTCATACTTGTAGTTTCCATTTCTGCTTTTAACTTACGCACGCTAATAAGATACTAATTTCACACTAGTCCCTTGTTTACATGCCTTTACTTGTACAAGGTGAATATAAAAAAATCGATAAGCGATTCTTCATCCATATTCAGGAAAAATGCTCATGTACTAAAGTCACAGCAGATGCATTTTGAAATCACATTTATGACGTCGAGGAGTTCGAAACTGTTACCTCATGTTGGGAAGGACATGTATCGTCCTCTACTCTTATACCGGCCGTTTTAGCTTAATTATTACACTACTGGGACACCAAACTCACATCCACCTTGGAAAAAGGAAGAAGGATTAAGGTTTAACGTCTCATCGACAACGTAGTCATTACAGAGGGAGCAAACGTTCGGACCGATTTTTGCTAAGGATGGGGATGACAATCGGCTTTGCCCTTTGAAAGGAAGCATCGCGACATTTGCATGGAATGATTTGGGGATATCACAGAAAACTTATATTATTATGGACGGCGGCGGGTTTGAACCGCCGTCCTCCCTAATGGGAGTCAATTCTGTAACCACTGAGCCACATAGATCGGTATCCTCCTTCGAACTATGGTTCGAAACATCGTTAAATTTCTTCTCTTTATTTTCTAGACACCCGTTCCCTCGCCAGTTTGGTCAGCTGCTTGTTTTCAAACATCTTCATGTTCCCTTTAATTCACCCGCTATATTCAGAAAGTGATTATTAAATACTGTACATATATCTGACAGAACTGTGTCCATTAAGCACTGACTTTATATTCTCAACTTAGTGCTGCTGACTTTTCTTCACCCTATATGCCCACATCACAGTCGTGCTACGTTACGCACACACTGCAGCAACGCTGTGAAACGAAACCTTCATGATTGACTCTTATACACTACCGTAAAACGGGGTGACTTGGGACAGTGGGGTGACTCGGGACATTTTGACAGTGTTTCGTTTTTTATTATGTTGGAAGCAGTGGGAGGCCAGAACTCTGTTTTGATGCTTATTATTGTTTATGTGATGGTGTGCTGATGTCCTCAGGTTGAAGGGAACAACTTGTTATCAATTTAAGTACTACTTTCAATGGTTTGAAAAGTATCACAATAGTAACAAAAAGGTGATAGTGAAATAGGAAGGCCTGCTGATTGTTATGGATTAATCGTGGAAATATGGTTAATGTTTAAATGCGATCTCCACTTCTATCTTTAATAATAACCATATAAAGATAAAAATTTAGACCTATACTTTAGACTGAAAATTTCGATTTTCAAAATGATAACAAACGTGGGATGACTTGGGACATGTTGTTGATAGTCAGAAACCTAACTAAACTTAAGATACTTATATGAACAAAAATGCATTAAAATTATATTGTTGGTGTTTCTTATATGTTTTATGGTTAGGTTAAGAGGTTCTGAAAACATTCATAGGGAAAATATGGGCCGTAAAAGATTCCAAAGTAAGGACTTCATTTATGAGAAAATCTCAGAAGCAATCAGACACTTATGTTTTTACAAATGAAGAAAAAATCAAAGAAGCTTCTATTTCACAAGTTACGTACAAACTTGTTCCCCTCTTTGTTTGTCGTGGTCGTTACAAGATCCCCTATGAAACTGCAGAGTAATGTGAAACAAAACTAATTATTGCAATCAAAAACAACATGAAACAATTAGTTTTGTACATTTACATGTGAAACTCTATTTAAAGCAGTAAATATCATAAAATTTTCTTTTGATTCTTTTTCAGCATTTTTTATAATTTTAATATATCGTAATTTTGATTCTTTCACTTTAGAAGACACTTAAATTGGTAACACATGTTTAAAATGAAAAAAGGAAAACATTTTCATAGTCCCCGGTCACCACTTCGGTGCGGTGAATGCAGTTTTATGGAAAAAATTTGTGTGTGTCCCAAGTCACCCCACATGTACCAAGTCACCCCATTTTGAGGGGTGACTTGGAACACCAACAAAAAATTAAATTAAAAATAAATGACCAAATTTAAGATAATATTTGATATATAAATGTAATCTACTGACCCAGACCCAAATTTTGATATACATATTCTTTTCGTAAGTTTCATGGGCTCTGAGAAAAAGCTAAGGAAAAACAAAGTGTCCCAAGTCACCCCGTTTTACGCCAGAAAATAATATTAGTACATCTGAAAAGATGAAATCAATAAAAGATATATTCAGAATAAAATGTTTCACGCTGCAGCGGAGTGTGCGCTGATATGAAACTTCCTGGCAGATTAAAATTGCGTGCCGGAACCGGGACTCGAACCTGGGACCTTTGCCTTTCGCGGGCCAGCGCTCTACCGACTTTTTTTTTTTTAAATTAGGGTTATATAAAGGATCCATTTTTATTTACAAACTGAAGCCTTTATTATAATCATGAAATCAAATGAAGTCCCAGTGCCCCATCTGGAAGAAATTTGTCAACTAATACATAATGGAAAAATAACTGTATAAATGATGCCACTTCCGGCATGCTGCATCATTCGTGGCATTTTCGAACTTAAAGGTATATAATGTAAAATAAACTGGGGCCTCCTCTGTTAGTGTAGCACCATCCGGTCGGTGTTCTTGGGTGATCTTCTCGAACTTATTAAGTTTGATCCGTTCAATTGGTCGGTATCTTCGTTAAACTATCACTATCATCTTCTCGTACCCAGTACACCCCAGCCAGGTGGCGGGTCAGTAAACACTACCTCTAAAAAATTTGCGTAACTTTCCTTGTATTTACCAAGTCGTCGTAGCTTCGTGTGTCCATCCTGTAAATAGTGCCAATAGTCCAGTTTGTTCGTGTTTGCATAATGATATATGTAATGTACCGTCATGTCCGTTACCCACGCCACCGCATTCGTCTTCTGACGTGGGAAATATGTTTTATCTGGGAAAAATACTATGTCCGTTGAGATTTCTGACTGTACGGTGCGTATCATGAACGCTATGATCTTCCGTGCCAGATTCCACACTCCCAGCGCTGTGCCGCAGACCAACCGATGTTCGTCCGTATCGAGCGTGTCGCATCGTAGGCATACGGGCGTGTCTGTCATGTGGATAGCATACTGTCTCTCCTTCGTCGGGTACTTCCGGTTAACCACCATGTACCACGTTGACCTGGCCGATGTAGGGAGGTGGGGGTGGTGCACTGTACGCCACACAACATTCCAATTAATCGCAGGGTACCTCCGTTCCATCTTATTCCGTTCCATGCTTCTTACAAGCAGTCTATACACATCTTCGGAAGTCGGTGATCGGGTAGTTGGTAAATCTGCTCGCACATAACTGTGTTCCACGAAGAACTTTCGGATGTGTGATAATGGAGGCGTTTGTAAGGCTTATGGGACTTAACTACGGGGTCATCAGTCCCTAAACTTACAAACTACCTATGAACTACTTACGAACTAGGACGGCACAAATATCCATGCCCGAGGGGGGATTCGAACCCCCGACCGTAGTGGCCGTGCTGACCGTGACTGGAGCGCCTCAGTCACCTCGGCCACCGCGGCCGGCGATAATGGAGGCGTAATGTGCCCAACACTAACCGGTGGAAGAAGCGATGGCGGTGCTAGTTCTTCGATTATCGCACCCGTTAGGGAGTAGTTCCTGTTACGCCATAGTTTGCACATGGTGTTAATATACATTGTCCGAGCCTTTTCGTAGACATTGACTAGGCCAACACCACCTTCCCGCGTCGTCAGCGTGAGCGACTCGTATTGCACCTTAAAGAGCTGCCCCATGCTCACGTAGTATCCAAAGGCTGCTTGTATCCTCGTGGCCATCGTACGTGGCAAAGGGAGAAGGTGTGCCACGAGGCACATCTTGGGTGCGAGGTGGAGGTTTACCAGTGTTACTCTCTGCAGCATATCCATCGAGCGCAGGGCGTTGAGTCGTACTGATGTGCGTAGTTGACACAACAGCTTACGGTAGTTGTCCGCTGTTGTTCGTGCCGTCTCCGTATGGAAAGTGATACCCAAACATCGTAGGGTTTGCACCACAGGTAAGGGTCCTTCAGTTCCTGGTTCGAGTCCTCGGCCTACATTCATGAATTGTGATTTTCGAAAGTTAACCAAGCTACCAGCTGCCTCCCCGTATTTCTGTAGCCAATCCATTGCTGTACGTGTCTCCTCTGCTGTCTTCACTAGAAGCACAACATCATCAGCATATGCTCTACATTTGAAGGACTGATTCCGTAGAGTGATACCTGTGAGTCGTTGGCGCAATCCTGCAAGACATGGCTCTAGTGCGATGGCATACAAGATAATGGACAACGGACACCCCTGTCTGACTGATCGTAAAATCTGGAAATGTCTGTTCTCCCTCCATTAATCAACACCGCTGACCGGGCACCATGCAACAACTTCATCACCATAGTGGTAAAAGTAGACGGAACACCCATCCTGAGCATCACTGCCTTGAGGTAGGTGTGATCCACTCTATCGAAGGCATGGTCAAAATCGATGCCTATCAATGCTCCACGTAGACGGCACGCCTTGGCAAGGCAGATAACATCACGATAGTCTCCCAAGGCCGTATGAATATTGCTTGTACCTCCGAGACATGTCTGATCCCTGTTGATTCGGTTCTTTAGCAATGTTTTTAAGCGACATCCTATTATACGCATAAGGATCTTGTAGTCGCTATTTAGGAGGGTCAAAGGCCGATAATCGCATGGTCGCTTGCCTCCCTGTGGTTTCCGAATTGGAATCACCAACCCTTCTGTGAATTCAGTGGGGACTGGTAACTCCTGCGAGATTATCTCGTTAAACATACTTAACCACATCGGTGCCATAATAGTGACAAACGTGCTATAGAATTCCAATGGGAAACCGTCTGGACCCGGGGATTTGTTCGGAGATCCTCGTTGGATGGCCTCCACCATCTCCTCTTCCGTTATTGCTTGTAGGATGTCTGCTTCCGAGTTCGCGTATGTCATGTCTGGGATCTCATTAAGGACGGTCTCCATTGCCTCCTGTTCCACCTCGTCGGCCCCATAAAATCCGGTGAAATGGCCCTGGAACGCCTGGGCTATGTCTTTCTGTGCTGTATATTTCCGGCCGTCGTCGAGTTCAACCTCGTGAATTAATCCCCGACGTCTACACTGTCTCTCCCGTATGACATAGTGCATGGAGGGCTGTTCACCCTCGCACGTATCATTGTACCTGCCATTCTGGATGTTGTGAGTTGTATTAGTTTTGCCTTGACATGGTGTACGGCTGTTTGGCGTTCTGGTGACGGAGGTTGGGAATAGAGTTCCCGGAGGGTCGTATAATAAAATTCAGAGGTCATGCGCTGCCAACGAGAAGCCTCCTTTCCATAAAAAATAAATGTTCTTCTTAAGGCTGGTTTCACGCACGTGACCCACCAATGGAGAACAGAACCATATGCATTTCTGCGCCTTAGGCAATTTTGCCATGTTTCCTCTACCATACGTCGACATTCTGCGTCGTGAAGATGAGAAACATTCAACTTCCAATTACTCCTTCGCCTCCATACCTTTTGCCGGGCGAGGGTGACTGTACAGATATATGCCTCGTGGTCGGTGAACGCTGTAGGCCAAATTTCTGCATCCACTGTCGACGTCATCAGTCTTCTTGAAAGATAAATCCTATCCAATCTGCTCGCCGAGTGGCTGGTGATGTACGTGTATCCCTGTTGTCCAGGATGTTTGAGGTCCCACGTATCAATTAATTGCATCCCGTTGACCAGCGCTCTGAGTTCTTGACATGTCGTGTAGTTAGGGTGTTGGTCCTTCCTGTCTAGTACACAGTTGAAGTCTCCCCCTATGATACAAGCCTCGTATTGGCCCCTGAACAATGGGGTCACCTCTTGGGCGTAAAATTCCTGGCGTTCCCTCCTCTTATCGCTGCCTGATGGTGCATAAATATTGATCAGTCGTACGCCTCCTATGGTGACGGCTGTTCCGCGTGCTGTGGGCAGATACTCTATGTCGACAGCACGTATCCCTTCTTTGAGTAATATTGCCGTGCCGATGCCTCTCTCGTCGCACGGTGGGCAGTAAATGTCGTATCCATAGAAGTCCTGGGTGTGAAGGACTCGTACTTCCTGCAGCAGCGCTATGTCTATATCCGCCGCCTTGAGCATGTCACTGAGCATCTTCATCTTGACGGGCGTTTTTATGCCACTGATGTTAATGAACCCTATCCGGTACGCCTGTTGCATGGCATGTATCATAGGGGGGTCACAGTCTGACAGTTAACACCTCCTAACCTCCTTGTGCCCCATCCCAATCCCCCATCGCCCTCATTTGTTGTCATACGTTAGTCGAAATGGCCGCCCGGACTCATTCCGCCGGGGTGCTTGTCTGCTACTCCTTCGTTCTCGTCTGCGTACTGAGTCGCCTCTGTTGCCCAGTCCAAATGCGTTCTGTCGGCGCCATGTTCTGTTGTCCGGTTGACGTTCTCAACAGTCAAAGATCCTTTATCTGTTTCCACCCTGTCTTGTGTTACGTCGTTCCTCTGAACACTGGTCGCCGCCCCACTTCTCTCTTCGCTCGGTATTTCTTCTGCGGCAGTTGTTTGTTGCTCCTTGCTGTGGGTCACCTCGTCATTCGTCTCTGATTCCTTGCTGTCTTTGTCGGACGAAAGGCGGCGTTTCCTCCGCCGTTTTGGCGCTCGCTGCTTCCGTTGTCGGACCTCCGAATCTGAGGTCAGTACAGCCTCCTGATCGTCGTTTTACAAGTCCACGTCCTGCTCCTTCGCACTGTCAACTTCCATTTCCGCCGCGTCCTGCAAGGGCTATGGCGAAGTCATAACGTCCTGCGACCGCCTTTCATGATCCATCTCCGCCTCTTCTGGCTTTGATTCGTTAGATTGGTCTTCCGTCGTTACACGCTGGTTCGGTTCTGGTGTGGTTCTCGTATCCCCGCGAAAGGCCGCAGCATACGTCAAGGGGAGCACCGTCGCATGCTGCTGTTGCTGTGGATCATCACGTGGCAGTTGTAATAGCCTCCTTTGCGTACACTCAGACCTCACGTGTCCTTCCTTTCCACACCCCGAGCAAGTTCTCGGTTGTCCGTCGTAGATGACAATTGCCCTACAGCCACCGATATACAGGTATGACGGAACGTGTTTGCGTAATTCAATCTTTACATGTCTTACGCCGTTCAGGACACGGTATGTTGCAAAAGTCGCCCATTTCTCGGCTTCATGTGAGATAACCGTGCCGTACGGGCTCAAAGCCTCTGTCACCAGTTTTTCAGGCAATTCGAACGCTAGCTCGAAGACGCGGATTGTTCTTAATCCCATTCCGGCGTGATCCACTGTAACCGTTCCGACATTTCCGTCTGAATGGCAAAAACGGAGACCCTGTTGGTGTCGTTGTAATATTCTATCACATGCCGCTTCATCAATGAGCTTGCAGTAAACGACGCTACTGACTATGGACAAGTGTATTCCTACCAGAACGTCCGGCTCGATTTTTACCTCATCTCGTAGAAAGCGTTCTATTTCGTAGGCCTTTGGTCGTGCAAATTCGTTATTGAAAGTGAATCGCAGTGTCGATTTACGGTATGAAAAAGCCATAGTTCGATCTGTGCACTACTAAATTACACTGCTACGCACTCCGCGTAAACAACTCGCGCGCTGCGCCTGTGGCCGGGACGTAAACAACGCCCGAGCCGGTGCACGGCCGAAGCCCAACTGACTGAGCTATCCCGACACGATTGACGATGCCGCTTCACAACTTTACTTCCGCCAGTACCTCGCCTCCTACTTTCCAAACTTCACGGAAGCTCTCCTGCGAAACATGCAAAACTAGCACTCCTGGAAGAAAGGATATGGTGGAGACATGGCTTAGCCACAGCCTAAGGGATGTTTCCAGGGACTGTTTCTAGAAGTTTGGAAAGTAGGAGGCGAGGTACTGGCGGAAGTCAAGTTGTGAGGCGGCATCGTGAGTCGTGTCGGGATAGCTCAGTCGGTAGAGCGCTTCCCTGTGAAAGGCAAAGGTCCCAGGTTCGAGTCCCGATTCCGGCACGCAATTTTAATCTCCCAGGAAGTTTCAAAAGATATATTGATAATCGTTTCAACGTCGTCCGCCAAACAGGTAGCCAAGTGACGTAGCTGCCAGACCGCAATCTATGTGAATCTCTTTAATAAGAAAGGCTGGTTATAAAGGCCGTGTGGTCATTCTCACTCCAAGATCGTCGTATTATAAGGCCAGAAGTCGCAGATCGTACAGCTACCACAGCACAAGTAAGCGGGTTTGTGAGCTGAAAAGTGTCGATACGAACTGCTGCCACCCGGTTACTGGCAGTGGAACCACGGAAAAGCACGCCTCTTGCCCGTGTTCCACTCACGCCACATCAGTGATGTGTGCGACTCGACTAGAGCCGTCACGCAGTCATTTGGAAGATGGAGTAGTAGACCGTTGTCTTCAGTGATGGAATGAGATTTGGTCTGCACAAAGGTAGTGGTAACCTGCGCATATGATATAGACGTGGCGAGCGCTGTCTCGTAACGTTCAAGAGACACTGGCGCAACATCAGGCCTTCTTGTCTGGGATGCGATACGCTACAATTCTCGGTGACCCTTGACGTTTGTGGGGGAACGCTGACAAGCGATATGTATGTGCGGAATGTTGTAAAACGCGCTCTTCGGCCTTTCTTGCAACAGGATGGTGATGTGTTGTTGCAAAAGAATAATGCTCGCTGAGCCATCGCGTGTGAAGCTCAGCGAGCTCAGCAAAAACGAGTGGCAGTTTCCTTGGACGAGCACGTATGAGATATGGTAGAACGAAAACTGACACGAGTCCAGTGGCGACTGGTACTATAGATGATTAAGGCTTCACTCCTTTAAGTGGCGGATCTTGGTAGTGTTCATAGTGGCGCCAGGCCCCCTCCCCGCTCGGCGTTCGAAAAGACAATTTGGCGCAACTCTGGGAGTGGCGCCGGGGAAAAGCGCCTCCCCCCTTTAGATATATTTTCGTTAAATGATCTGCAGAATGTCTTAACTCGGCTTCTTCACGCTAGCTTTTACTAGAGCTGGGGCATCGGCCTAACAAGCTTCTTTATTTCACACTTTTGTTCCAAGCTTAAAGCTTAGTAATTAGTTTCTGAAAGATACTGAGCGTTGTTCATTTTTCTTTTATAATAAACACCAAGAACATATGAATATGCACATGAACACTAGAGTGGAGAGCAGCTATGAAGGCGGGTCAAGGTCAGATGCGCAGTAGCAAGCGGAAGTGCACCACGTGACCTTCAGCCAACCACGCGCCAGTGGCATTCCTGCCTTCGAACTGTGCGGGTCGTGCTGTGTTCGTGAAGTTCGGTGTTTATTAGTGTCTGTGTTCTGTGCTAAATGATTATTTTGCCATACTAGTGTACATTATGAGTGATGTTAAGCAATCACGCCAAGTTCTGCACAAACAGGCAAGAGGAATAGTGTACCGTGTGTATCAGTACTTCAAAAGTCTGTCTCCTCTGAGGCCGCGCCGGCACGGGGTGCGGGTCGCACCGTTGCCAGATGCCAGGAGCAGACGGCCGAGGCTTGCGGCATTGGCTTGACGACTGTTCAGAGGATCTCCAGCGAAGCTAACGCGTCGCTGCTGGCATGCGACTCCGCTGTTTTTAAATCGCCAGGCAAACGTCACAATCGCAAAAAAGAAGTGGGAGAGATAGACGATTTCGCGAAAAACGTTTTGCGCCGCATAGTATTCAGCATGTACGCTAGAGGCGAATATCCGACTGCTGAATAATTGGTTTCACATATGAAAGAAGCAGAAAATTTTAACGGAAGTAAATGGACCATGTTGAGGATATTGAAGGACATGGGTTCAGGTATCAGAAAACAAATGACGGGAGGAAATTACTGTTGGAACGTAGCGACATTGTAGCTGAAATGACTGTGTTTTTAAGAACAATGCAGCAGATTAGAGAAGCCGGCACATCTCGAATTTATTATTTAGATGAGACTTTCGTCAACCAGAATCATGCAAGGGCTAAGTGCTGGAAAATGAGTGATGGATACGGTGGACTGAAAGTTCCAGTGGGTAAGGACGGCAGAATTATAGTGCTTCATGTCGGATCAGCAGAAACTGACTTCATTCCCCAGAGTAAGCTGATTTTTAAGGCTTCAAAGGCTAAGAATTCTGAAGATTACCATTCTGAGATGACATACAGTATCTTCAAAAAGTGGTTTAAAGAACAACTGTTGCCATACATACCTCCCTGTTCTGTTATTGTCAATGCCAGCATCCATTCCGTGCAAGTAAACAAAGTTCCCTCCACGAATTCCAGAAAGGGGGACATTATTGCCTGGTTAACATCAAACGGAATACCTCACAGCTCCTCACATGCCAGAGCAGAATTGCTGGTTCTTGTCAATGCAAACAAGCCAGCATACAAAGTTTATGAGATAAAAGAAATTGCAAAACAGCATGGACACCGTGTTGTTAGGTTACCGCCATATCATTGTCACTATAACCCAATTGAACTGGTATGGGCTCAGATCAAAGCATATATTGCAGAAAAAATAAAACATTTAAAATTGCAGATGTTGAGAGACTTACGCACGAGGCAATAGGAAGCATCTCAGAATCTGCATGGGTAGCTTGCGTAAGACATGCAGAGAAATTGCAGGAAGAAGATCACGAGAGAGAAATTGGCAGGGACACTATTATGGAACCATTCGTAATAAATCTTGCAGAGTGCGATTCCTCGTCCTCCGACAGCGAAGAAGACGATGGCATTGTTTTTTTACCGTGAAGTATGTAAGTAGCCTATCACTTACTAGTACTTATGACTTTGTTCATATGACTGACTGCAGCTACTTTAAAATTATTAATAATTATTTATAAAACAATTTGTTCGTGTAAGTTGCATATGTTGTAGGGCGCGATCATTACTTGGATTGTTAATAATATTTTCTTATATTCAAAGAACAGAACAACTGTGACTGTTAAAATCCCTTATTAAATAATACGATCGGTTTCGCAATTTACAATTGCTTTCTCAGGTGTTTGTTCAGTTTATAAATGAATAAAGAACTATTACAGTTAAAACGCTCTCAGTATTTTTAATATGGGGGCAGAAAGGTCTGTGTCTGTTTACGTCAAACCATTAAAATATTCTGTTATATAATGATTTAACGTATACATTAAAAATATTGAAATTCTGACAGTTCTTTATTCATTTGTAAACAGATGAAGCACCTCAGGACGCAATTGTAAATTTCGGAACCGGTCGTGTTCTTTAATAAAGAATTTTAATAGTCGCAGCGGTTCTGCTGTCCTGTTCTTTGAAATATGGAAACTGGACTGTGGTTGTGTGTGTGTGTGTGTGTGTGTGTGTGTGTGTTAAGCTTAATATGTTCTTGCTAGGATCGCGCTGTGTTTTAATTTCCACATAACTAGTTCCAACAGACAAGCTACCATCTTCAGATCTTGTGGAATACCTACTTTATAAAATATGCTGCTGTATTAATATTCAGATCTGCTCTCATTATGGGAGCGAGATTTAAATTTATAAATTAGGTATTCCACAAGATCTGAAGATGTTAACTTGTCTGTTGAAACTAGTTACGTGGAAATTAAAATACAGCGCGATCCTAGCAAGAGAATATAGTTATTTCTTTCTAGAAGGCCTACATACATAGATCGTTAAATGGTTTATCAAATTTTCTTACACTGTACAACCTATTAAACCATTACGATTTGTTATTGATACCCTTAAGGTCATACATACCGATGACTGAAATACTTCAAGTATCGGTACTTTCGATCGCTATGGATGCCTAATGTAGTTATACAAAGAAATCTTTTAATTAGAAGAACGTTATTCTTGTTCAAAATACTAAACCATTAAAATTTTAAAGTGTGTAAAGAAAGGAACTAAGTCGTGGACATTGACAGCGTGCTCGCTCACTGTGGTACAATGTTTACACTTGCGTGCGCTGTCAGCTGTCAGAGTGCGCGAACTGACGGATGGAAACTGGCAGCGTCGCAAAGCATCTCCCCTCTCTCTCTGCGCAGAACGCTCGCCTCGCCCGCCTTCGTAGCTGCTCTGAACTCTAAAACAAGGCAAGTAACTGAATACACTGTTAAGTGACTGTAACAAAATAAATCTGTTACGATTGGGAGACAAGCTACCTTCGAGTCACGTGACACTCTAATCAGCACCCCCTCCTAACCTTACGCAAGCGCAAAAGCTGCTCTCCGCCACATCTTTTCAAACAGTTAAATATTTTTTTCAATGGAGAGTAGAAATGTCATTTACTATCAAAATCAAGACACATTTGCTAAAACGTCCGAAGACATATAGCAAGTAACAACACAAAAGTCATTGTTACTCCAGAATCTGTTAAAAAGAACATTGGTTTCTAAAAATTTGCTTGCACTCGGTCACGAACCCACTACCTACGAAGGTGCAACGCGATGCCGCTAACCACACGGCTATTCTTTCTAGGAGGAGAGTGGTGACTACAGTATTATTCATGATCTGATCTTCTGAAGAATTTTACAGTAGATGCGTCTTTAATTTGTAGTTATAATATATTTTACCAAATATGACGTGTTTTTTATGAATCTTCAGTGCGCCAAAAACAAATGTGAAGGGTGGATGTTGCCTCAATGCAAGATTTGGCGATGCGAAAGGTGAGATGTGCAGTAGCTTCAATGTCTCTGCTTCAGGACCATTCGTGCGTAACCGCCGGAGCTCGAGCAGCCAGGAGCTGGCGTCTCTTATCAGCTCCAACGCCAATGTTAAAAGCGCCGTTTTCTCTCGCCCTCACTGCCGCAAGAGCGCCCATATGCTGCCTCCAGGGGATTCAGAAGAGAATTTGAATCTCAGCCGCGCATGCGCATTGCAACGCTGCGGCCACTGCCGCCTATATTAAGCGACCGCGCTACGATTCGTATACGTGCTGTCTCCGCGACGTAAAACATTTCTCCTGAGATAAAAATACTTAGAATGTGCATATAAAATTATCTGATGGAAGAACGAAACGAAGAATGATATTTTAAAAGCACTTTTTATTTTATTACTTTTTTTCTCACAAGGAGCTTCTTTCCGGGGGTTCACCGATCCAGTGAACACATAGGACGCGCCGTACTTCACGTGTCGCTCGTGGATCCACAACTCCTGCAGAACTACGTGAACAGTTTGAGCAGGCGTGGAATAATGTCTCCCAGAACAGTATTCGCTTTCATTATGATCAACAGATGCCTGAATCAGCGCATCCATCGACGCCCGTGGAAGCTACAACTTCCAGAAAGACTCGGTCAACATATTTCTTCTTTCCAAATACCTACCATGGGATGACGAAGTTGAGAAGTAAGAGCTCGTACGGATGTTTGTCGACAGTCATGAAATTACGTGCTTATTGAATATCGTCATTGTTGTGCGACTGGATTCGTGATTTCCTGTCGGAAGAGACAAAGTACGTAGTTACTGATGCAGAGTCATCTAGTGAAATAGAAATCATATTCGTCGTCCCCATGGAGGTGTTATACTGTACCTACAATTGCTTTCATTAAAATTGATTTGAGACAATCTGAGCAGCTCTTATGGACTGTTTGCGGATGATGGCGTCTTTTATCGGTTACTTAAGTAACCCCAACATCAAAATAAACTGCAAAGCGATATATATAATATGCCGGTGACGGGCAATGATCCTATCGTTAGTGGGGAGGGGTGGGCAAGTTTGAAGCCCTTACTCTTACGGGAATTAGTTAAACTACGAGTTTGAGTACTATGGGCAGGGCGAAGCTGGGAATTTGTATCTGATGGGAGGCGTGCATGGGTAGTCCTTGCAGGTGCGGTGATCACTGTGTCCCCAGTGGTGTAGGGGTCAGCGCAACTGCCTAGAAAGCAGGAGACCCGGGTTCGAATCCCGGCTGGGTACACATTTTCAGCTTTGCCCAATCGCAATTGATGTCATATATTCTATGAATATTAAATAATAACAGCTGCAGGATCAGAAGTGGCGTCTGTTCTTTCGGAACAGACGCCACATGTACATGTATATAAACTGCAAAGCGATTTAGATAAATTATCTGAATGGCATGAAAACTGGCAGTAGACATTAAACAGTGAAAAGTGCGAAGTCATCGATATGACAGAAAAAATAAGTAGATTAACCTTTATTTACACCCCAAGTCAGTCAGATCCACAGACCGTAAACCGTAGATTTAAATAAATAACAACTGTAAGGCGTAAACCAATATCGAACTCCTTGCATCCCATTTTTAAGCATTCAGTTATAATGTAAGCTTTCTTCTACATCTACATTTACAAGGGATACTCTGCAAAACACATTTAAGTGCCTGTCAGAGGGTTCATAGAACCCCCTTTATACTACTAATCTCCCATTCCATTCTCGAACAGCGCACGGGAAGGAATAACACCTGAATCTCTCCGTTTGAGCTCTGATTTCTCGTATTTTGTTCTGATCATCAATTCTACCTATGTAAGTGGGAGTCAACAATATATTTTCACATTCGGGGGAGAATGTTGGCGTTTGGAGTTTCGTAAGTAGCCCACGCCGCAATGATAAACGCCGTTGTTGTAATTATTCCCATCCCAGATCCTGGTATTATTTCCGTGACGCTGTCTCCCCTGTATCGTGACAATACAAAAAGAGCTGCCCGTCTTTGAATTTTTAGATGTCCTCCGTCAAACCCACCTGATAAGGATCCCACACTGGGCAGCAATACTCCAAAAAAGGACGGACAAGCGTAGTGTATGCACTTTCTTTAGTAGTTCTGTTGCACCTTCGAAGGGTTTTGCCAATAGAAAACAGTCTCTGGTTCGCGTTTCCCACGATATTATATATGTGTTCTTTCCAGTTTAAGTCTGAAGTAATAGTAATTCCTAGGTATTTAGTGGAGTTTACGGCCTTCACTTTTGATTGATTTATCTTGTAAACAAATTTTAACGGATTTCTTTTCGTACTCATTTAGACGACTGCACGCTTCTCATTATTTAGAGTCGATTGCCAATTTTTACACCATAGTGATATCTTATTTACACTGTTTTTCAGCTGGTTTTGATCTTCAGATGATTTTACTAGCCGGTAAATGACGGCATCATCTGCAAACAGATGCTTAGATTTTCTCCCAAATCGTGTACGTAAATAAGGAACAGCAGAGGACCAATAACACTACCCTGTGGAACGCTCGATATCACCTCCGTTTTAGTCGATGTCTGCAGGGCAGAAAACGAGAAAAAGTAAACAATTGTGGTATGTTAAACTGATTTATTATAAGTTCGTCTTCAAGATGTTACTTGCAGTTAGAAGTTTCACATTTAGTGTGTCCACGTGTGTTCCGCTTTTAGATAGCATTTCACAACACTGTCCTTGAAGACGAACGTATATTGTAATTAATCGGTGTAACATATCACAATTAGTGTTTACTTTTTCTCATTTTCTGCCCTGTCACAGATACAAATGTAATTTGCACTAAATGTATATGTATCATCTGATGATGAGCTGCTAGGCAGCTTGAAACCGGTCATGGTTTAATACATCTTCAGTGAGAAGGAAAAAGGTGACTGGTTGCAGTAATTTCTGAAACCTATTTCAAGATACAGTCGCAGGTTCCAACACATAATGGATGAAAGTTTTAAACCATAGTATACGTTACAACTGCAGGAATAATTGTGCTTCATACGCAGCTTGCGTTTGAGGCTGGCGTAGGACTACCACATTAAAGCTTCCCATCCCACTCTGAAAATAGTGACTACGGTAAGGGCCGGCGACACATCTGGTAGTTGATTTGAAAAGAGATACCGTATAACATATTGAAGGCTAACTGATGGTGGAAAGGAGACGTCTTAGAAACACAACCAGCACAACCATAGAAAATATTTTTGTTTATTCTTTATTATTCTAGGGGAATTCTTTTAGCAGAATAGTGAATGGCCTTGAAGACCATGAGGCACAAATTAAAACTTTAAAAGGGTTTTGTCTTCAAACGTCTGTGAAACAAAATTATCCGGAAACAGGACGATTGCCTGTCACTGCTATTATTCGGTCAAAAGTGGAGTAATAAAAATTCTTACTATCAAAACTTACTGTGTAATTATCGAAACATGCTTTACCTTCGGTCAAGGTCGCCACGTCTGTAACTTTCATTACTCATCAAGGTACAAAGTTGTTAGCATTAATAAATCCGCTTAACCTCATCTTCCCAGTTAACAGGTAGGCTTATCCGAGAATCTTCTGTTGCTATGACAGTTGCCAGCTCGAACCTCCTCTCTTCTATCATAGATTTCTGTTATTTAATGGATATAAATGACAGCTACAGGGAGAGAATACACACCAGCAGATGGACAGGTCCGTTAAATTAAAAATTATTTGTATTCTGAAATTTACACTCTCAAACGAGAGGCAGCCTGTTACACTTGATAATGAAGATAAACAAAAGATATAAACGCAACCTGACACTGAAAGCGCCTTGCTGCATGACAAGTTATAAATGAAAACACATCTTGAAGAAAATGATGGTTCTGTTAACTTGTTGAGCCATTAATGATAATTAGAGAAGGTGTACTTAGACTATTTAAGATATCCTTTATCCCAGAAAATGAACAACTGAGACCAGTTAAGGTGGTACCACTACTTCTACAGCGAGAGCATGCTCAAAACAGACCACGCCTATATGAAAAACGTTGTATTTCTATAAACTCGCACGCGATCGAGAACGCGTATGTATCGAGACGGCGAAGTTCGTGGCTGCTACGTTGAGTCAGCTATACTGTTTTACTACAATGGTGCCAACTTACGCACAAGTGTCTCTTGTCTACCAAAACCTTTCTATTCTAGGAAACAACTGAGGAGATGAAGGCTTCGCTTGTTGACTTCGCTACCTCGTATGTAGAACGGCAGTATTTGTTCACTGACAAATTTAGGAACTTAGAGCCAACGTCGCCAGAGGAACCGCTAACGTTCGTTTCGGCCTGTGCGATCTGGTTTCACGCATCAAACGTTGCTGTCCTGCAGAGTCGAGAAACCGCCGAACTAAGGGCGATCAAGTGCGCCACTCCGCCGCAAAGATGCCGTGTCCAGTCGTTCAGAATAACGTTTCGAACGGTCCTTGTCGCTGTTCGCCATATTTAGATTTTATAATAGTAGTTATTAATTAAGGATCCAGAAAAATACCCCGTTCCCACGAGACTACGGTCCTTTGGTGGCATTAGAAAATAAGTTTTATGAGGTTTAGCTACCGAATAATTTTATCAGCTTTCACAATTTTAATCGGGCCGCACCTTATGACATAACAATGGAGACGTAATTTTGCGTACTGTTTGAATCTTTAATCAGAAAGTTAATAAATATGTAATTAATGCACACGCTCATTGTTGTAAAGACAAGACAAGGTGGCACCGTGGCACCTTTGAGATCAGATAAGGAAGTCTCAGATCTACACAAAGGGGGAGGGGGGCGGGCGGCCCCGCGCCTCTTTTTTTGGGGGGGGGGGGGCATCTCTTTCTGCTGGGGCCTCCAAATCTCGAAAGTAATTCTTTTTAGACTGGCCCGTGCCTCTCGTCGTGTGTGGCCTCCAAATCTCAAAAGTTACTGTTTTATTGTAATATACTTACAAGTGGACGGGGGGGGGGGACCTCATTTTGTTTCGTCGCCGGCCCGGGCCTCCAACCGCTTTAGTCCGCCACTGGATCTACACTGCACATTTTGGTATCCTCACCAGGTGAGACTGACGAAGGATACAGAAAATGTTAAGAGAATGGAGCTCGTTTTTATTTTCGCGATACAGGGGAGAGGTGTCACAGAAATGTTGCACAAGCACGAACATATTTTGTTGGCAGCCACCTACATAGCAAGAAATGATTATCATAATAAAATAAAAAAAATGAGTTCAAAAATGAAAGGATTTAGATGTTTCTTTTTCCCACGCGCTATTAGAGAATAAAACTGTAGAGAAATACTGTCAAAACGGCTCTATAAACCTTTTGCCAGGTACTAAAATTTATTTTCAGAGTAAATATGAAGATGTAGCTGTAGAGACAAAGTAAACCGATGATATTTCTACGAGAAGTAGCCCTGTCTCCGCCGTATATCATAATGTGACCCTCTTTGTGCACTTTGTGTACATGTAGATCGCATAATAGTCCGCTGGTCGTTCTGTATGTTAGATTACAAACATTCTAATGTTATAGAACACTGGTGAGCAATTACTTCACTACATTCCCTTGATTCATACTATACTTGTAGTACATTGGGCATAAATTAGATCGTTCGTTGATCCGAGCGTTATTGTTTCCATAAGAAATGGAGCTGAATGACTATAACACGTTTTCCGCGAGTATTTCGGTCTTACGCGCAGGGCCAAAGCTTCCATTAATGGAGACAGCAGTGTAGCAGGCGGACAGCAGCAGAGGCCGTTTGCGGCGCGAGCACATTAAATTAGACGTCTAAACAAGAGGAGCGCATTGTCGCGCCGACATCAAAGGCGCCGCTCCCCACCCTCCGCTACCTGTCGGCGCAACGCCCATTGTAAACACCACCCACTCACTTAGCGCTGCACGCGCTCTCCCTCCGGTACTAATCCCATCGACATCAACCCAGATTCGTATCAACGTGCATACCTTAAACAACGATAAACTGGACGAACTACCACGACAATAGCAGAACACAGAAACAAATAAAAGCATTACGACACATAGTTCAACAGAATTCCTTTAGTGGAAGAACAATAATCAAACTATACAGTCAAAACAAACAACCAAAGATTGATAGGGTAAATGTAGAAATAACACTGATAAGCGATGAAAACATTACTATAAATACATACTTACTTCACAACACCACTCCTTTCGCGCAATTATGTAAAACTCAAAAAGATATTTGAAATGTACGAAAGCCAAAATGGTTACTCGCTACAGCAACATTTAACGAACTAAATACAATAAGGTAAAACAAAATTCCATTTTTATTGGAGTTAGGTGAGGTGTAGCACCTTACATCGTCTCTATAGAAATAAATCAGCAGTAGTGAGTCTTAGTGCCAGTACTATTGAGAATGTAGTTGAAACAGTTACCATCTGATGCGGTCGTAATAACGCAATTTTTCTGTCCCCTTGACGATATCGACAAATACATCCTTAATCTGAGAGGAACGTTTCGATGTGTAAGAGAGATTACTTTTCGTCACTTTTCTTTTTTCCTCTACCATCTGCATATGATTCGCAGTAAGAACCACTGCCGGTGAGCCAGTGCAGAAACTCTATTTTAAACTTTTACACGAGATATATATAGCATGAAGCAATATATTCGTCGCCTCGTCTAGGATTGCTCACGCCTGTAATTTTAGCATTACAGCAGGGGGTGATGACGAACACCGCGCTTGCAACGTCTTCCTCTGAGGCTGACTCAGTATTTCCATGATGCTTTTGCATCTTTTAAATGTGCTTGCGACGAAACTTGCTGTGTTCAAATGTTTGTAAAGCTTATGGGACTTAACTACGGGGTCATCAGTCCCTAAACTTACAAACTACTTATGAACTACTTACGAACTAGGACGGCACAAATATCCATGCCCGAGGGGGGATTCGAACCCCCGACCGTAGTGGCCGTGCAGACCGTGACTGAAGCGCCTCAGTCTCCTCGGCCACCGCGGCCGGCGAAACTTGCTGTGTTTCATTGGTTCGTCTTCATTTCCTTGATCTGATGTGGATCCCAGACTTACAATGTTCAAATGTTTGAAAGCCTATGAGACCAAACTGCAGTGGTCCCTAGTCGTAAGAACTACTTAAACTAATCTACGCTAAGGACAACACAAAGAACCATGCTCGAGGTAGAACTCGAACTTCCGACCGGGAGCAGCCACGCATTCCACAGCAAGGCGCTTTAAAGTGTTCGGCCACTCCCGCGTAACAAGATCTAAGACTGACGATCAATGTAAACCATTGGTCAACCGAGGCAATTACCTTCAAAATTTGGAAAAACTACAGAATAACTAAACCTGGGCGGAAAAAGGAACTAGTGTCCTGTGGAGTTCGGATGCAGCCTTCCTTCATACCACCGCCTGGCTATGTTCGTGCTAGAAATGACGGCTAGCATGCTACTGATAACTTGTTGTCAACCGTTTTTCTACCTGCCTGAAAGCTTCACATTTTGCCATTTTCAATTAAGCCAATAGCGACTATAAAGATGAGGCAAATTTGCTTAAGTGGCTGAATAAGCGCCAGAGGGCTGTGCGGGACGAAGATGGACAAGACAGGCAGCGTAGCGTTAAGCCTAGGCGAGACAGTACAGACGAGCAGCTAAGAGGCGAGCAGAATATGCTACATAATGGATGTTTTAAAACAGTCTGAAAGATAGATAGTTGCAAAACTTACGAATTCAGTAATAAATCACAGATCCATAATAAAATGTTCAAATGTCTGTAATTCTTATGGGACCAGACTACGATGGTCATCAGGCCCTAGACTTACAAACTGCTTAGACTAAGTTAAACTAACCTTAGGACAACACACACACACACACATCCATGCCCGAGGGAGGATTCGAACATCCGACGCGGGAGGCCGTGTGATCCGTAACGTGGCGTATAATAAAGCAAGTCTGAAAGATGTGCAATTTTCGTCAACAGAGATGCATCCAATGAAACAATAATATATATAAAAATTCAAAAGTTAGTAACTGACAGTATAGACATTAAAATTATCAAACTCAATAAACAATGTCCCAGGTGTTAGCATTGTACTATAGCTATCATATCTGAGAACTGAACACCTATATATACTTTATTTATTGAATTAATATGTTTTTATGACTTTTTACACTACAAATACTTCTTAGAACATTGTATTTACCATACTGAATGCAACAAGATTGTACTCATATTGTCACACTAGTGAGTTTGTCTAATAATTATATCAATATCTTACCAATAATATCTTATCTAAATATCTTATCTAAATGTTGATCACAGTAATTATTAAAAACCATTGTATTTTACTAGTGGCCAGTCATACATTCCAGCAGATGCCATTACTGAAAAAAGGGTCAAAGGTTGAATAGGTTGTTTCTGCTAAGTACGATAAAGTAACTGTTCAATTAATATTTAACAAGGTTTTCCTGGGTGTGAGTAAACAATGCTCAAGCATTCTAGTTTATGTATCTATGATAAATCATTTGCCGGCCGCGGTGGCCGAGGAGACTAAGGCGCTCCAGTCACGGTCTGCACGGCCACTACGGTCGGGGGTTCGAATCCCCCCTCGGGCATGGATATTTGTGCCGTCTTAGTTCGTAAGTAGTTCATAAGTAGTTTGTAAGTTTAGGGACTGATGACCCCGTAGTTAAGTCCCATAGACTTTACAAACATTTGAACATTTTTGAATAAATCATTTAATTATATTTACTATGCGTGGATTGGGTGTGACTGACTGTTAATAACATTATTTCTATCAGATGTTGATATAATTTGTAAGTTCACTGATGAAGAAGTCTAATCTGCGTCAGATCACGTCTTTAGAGTGTAGTAACTTAATAATTTTGATGTGTGATGTAATTTCACGAATGTTGATATATCTACATCTACATGGGATACTCTTCAAATCACATTTAAGTGCCTGGCAGAGGGTTCATCGAACCACCGTTATACTATTTATCTCCTATTACATTCTCGAATAGCGCGCGGGAAGAAAGAACACCTGAATCTCTCCATTCGAGCTCTGATTTCTCCTATTTTATTCTGATGATCATTTCTACCTATGTAAGTGGAAGTCAACAATATATTTTCGCATTAGGAGGAGAATGTTGGCGATTGGAGTTTCGTAAGTAGCCCACGCCGCAGCGATAAGCGTCGTTGTTATAATGATTCCCATCCCAGATTCTGTATCATTTCCGTAACGCTGTCTCCCCTATATCGTGAGAATACGAAAAGAGCTGCCCTTCTCTTCTTTGGACTCTTTCGATGCCCTCCGTGAAGCCCACCTGATAAGGATCGCACACTGGGCAGCAATACTCCAAAAATGGACGGACAAGCGTAGTTTATGCAGTTTCTTTTGTAGTTCTGTTGCATCTTTTAAGGGTTCTGCCAATAAAACGCAGTCTCTGGTTCGCCTTTCCCACGACATTATCTACGTGTTCTTTCCAGTTTAAGTCTGAAGTAATAGTAATTCCTAGGTACTTTGTAGAGTTTACGGCCTTCACGTTTAATTGATTTATCTTGCCAAGTCAAGTAAGTCAATCTTTCTGAAGGGTGGGAGAGGAGAGTACTGGTAAATCTCAACAAGACTTGTCTTTAACAATCGTTTATTCTGAAATAGTTACATTAATTCCCTACTGCTCAAGAGGAGGTATCGCTACCTCAGCCAAGTCCTACACAGAGACGGAAAAACGTCCGTTTCGTAAATATCTCTCTAGCTCTACGACACACAGCGTCCCGCAAACTAGCCCACTAGTTGTAGCCAGTAAAGTGCCCCGCAACTTTACGCTGCTTGCTATCGACAACTCCCCGACGGCTGACCTGCCTGCTGCTGCTGCTGAAGACTAAGTGGATAGTAACTGCTGCTCCCTAGACTGACTTCCTCCGAAGCACCCTTTCAGCCAACTACATCTGCTGCCTACTCAAAACACTGCCCCCGGAGCGTCGTGTTGCCCCGTTTTGTTCATTTCCCCTTCGACCCCTCTCGCGCCTCGCAGGAGAGGCGTCGAAGGTTTCTTGCCCTTTCATTGGCTCGTCTTAGGCGTTAGCATTCGGTACTGCTCCATAGTCTGGTGGATGGGTAGAGGTGCATCGCTTTACCTCGCCTTATATGGTCATGAAACGCGTCCCGGGCCCTTCATTGGCTCCTAAGGACGTGGCGTCTTCTCCCAGCGAGCGACCTCTCTCTTTCTCCCTCTCGTCCCGCGCTCAGTGTTGCACCAAGAATGCATGTGGGGTTATTTAAGTGACACGTGTGCTGCTCGTCTTGACGCCCGTACTGCTCGACTGGACGCCCAACCATGGCCCATTTGTCCGCTATGAACCCTTGCTTTTATTTTATGCTTGAGCTACACTGCTCGATTGGATGCCCGTATAAGGCCCATTGGTTCTCTACGAGCCCTTGTTTTTAGTTATGCTCCAGCTACGTGGTCAGCAGCGCCTGACTGCTGGCCCGGCCGCCTATCTGCTCCGTGGCGTCTTACCGCGCCCTAACTCAGATTCCTAATACTGGCTTTTCTATCTTTCCCCGCTTTTTAACTGCAAATTTCGTGCTTTGACTTGGCTGTTATTCTGTAGACACGACACCTCCCTTGCCTATGAAATTGACGTTACTCCTCAGAGTAATGTCAATTGCTAGTTTTATTTTTTACTATTTGCATTCATACAATAGTTCATTAAATTCAAGTTTTACAATACAATTAATAATACAATCATTCTGGTTACATAATTTCTTCTAGTTACAGTCTGTCTTATTTCTAACGTCTATTCCTAAAAGCTACGGAGTCATCTTGCTCCTTTGGACTCCTTTCATAGATTACAACTTCATCAAGATTTTTACTCAATCGTCGGTCTGATTGATTTATAATAGTAGTTTTTACACAATCCTTTCCACAACAATCTGTGTCATCAAAATATTTCCACATTACTCTGAACCACTCTCTGCAACACTTGCATTGTCTACGACAATAGGTTAACATTAAAGCTACAATTAGAGATAGGCTTAGATATGTCAGAATTGAGTGATGTGTGAAGTATCTTGCGTTTGCCTTTTCTTCCATTTGAGCATCTACCGTTCTCTCTACATCACTTAATCGTTTTCCTGTTATTTTTAAATCGTCTAATTGTGTGACCACATGATCTAAGGGTAGCTGTAACTCTAATAATGAAGTGTTTGTCTTTTCTCTCTCCATTATACAACAGTCAATTTCCAACTCTATTTTTGGTATTACATCTTTTCTGTCAGTGTTAGTACGGATAGTTCTATCCGTCTGTATAAAAACACGGGTTCCATAACCCTTACATTTTTTGTCAAAACTTATTTTTCCTATACCCTTAAGCAGAATTTCTTTTGGGTTTTGTTTCCCACATAACACTGTTAAGCCTTCGTCCTTAGGTACTACATATAACCATTCATTATTACTTAAATGTGTCCATACACTTTGATTTAAGGCTAACATACTTTTTACACACTCACTTGGAATTACACTGATTGGTTTCAATAGTTTAGCTTCACAATCTTCGTGAGTAAATGTAGATAGTAATGCAAATTATTGTCTACACAACTTTCTGTTCTGATTCAGTTCCTTACATTCTAATTGTTCGGCTGACAGTTTTGCATACTGTCGCTTTGCTATATCTATTAACAGAAATTCCTTCTCAGGCTGTATGAATATATATTTTCCGTTTGACTTCGAAAGTTCTTGAGGCAATGGGAACATTCTATACAAATTAAACATATTATTGTCTACTAATGGAACATTTATCACATAACCTAGTTTGTTTCCTGCTATGAATACATCCACATCAATTAATTTTAACAGCATCTATCCTGATGATTCAGCTAGAGGAACAGGGAACTTCACATATTTTATTTCCTCTCTTATAAGACTGAGATACTTTACAATTTGTACTGGGTTTATAATGTGAGGCTGTAGAATCCCTTTTTGTGCGTTTACAATCGCATCTATCATGTGTTCATATTCTGATTCTATACTCCTAAAGACTTCCGATATTTGTAATACTTCCTCACAAATGGTGACAAAAGACGCAATCCTTTTAAATCCTACGCCTGTTTCTTTTACATATGATCTTAGAAATTTCTCCAATATTTCCTTACCTGCCTTTAGTGTGTGTTAGTTATCTTGTATAGCACTCACTGTTCTGTTAACCCCTGTCAGTGTAGCCCTTACTACCGCTACCTGTTCCTTTCTTAATCTCAACAAATCCCTTGAATCCTTTTACATTTCCTCTGTATGCTCTTTGTAGTATGTGGCGTCTGCTTCATCTAATGTACATAACAAAATTTTACTTACCTGGGCAATGAAATTAAACAGGCCTCTCTTCTTTCTTGACTCGTGCCTTGTAAGCTGATGTACTAGTTTTTGTGATTCATTAATGTGGTGTGTCACTTTAGACCTACCTTTTATTCTTTCAGAGTGTCCCTACATCTTTGTAGTGCTAATTTACCATATCTTTCAGCTCTTTGAAACCTTTCAGTTATAGAGCCTAAGTTTATACATGTTACAATTCTCCATGTTGCACTGTAAATTTCAACTTCGCCTAGATTATCATAGTATATCCCTGATGATCTCTCTAATTTGGTTACTGCAAAATCCTCTGTGAATTTTTCTGTCTTGCAACTCGCTGCGAGTAGGCTTATAAGTAGAAGCACTCTTCCCGTCATATCTGAAATTAAAAGTACTGTTTCAGTCTGTTTGTATGTACCTTCACTTCTTTGTTTCCTTTCATCTTTATTACTACATTGGTTGTGTCTACCTTTACTACTTCGTATGGCCCTCGCCACTGTGTATCTTATTTTTTGTATCTACCTCTTCTTACAGATTCGTCATACAACAACACTTTGTCCCCTACAGTAAATATCTTAGGGTTTTGTCTTTTATCATAGTGTACCTTGTTATTTCTTTTGCTTCATATTATTGTTTCTCTTGCTACTTTATGAACCTCTTGCAACCTGGTGCCGGCCGCGGTGGCCGCGGGGAATGAGGCGCTTCAGTCACGGTCTGCACAGCCACTACGGTCGGGGGTTCGAATCCCCCCTCGGGCATGGATATTTGTGCCGTCCTAGTTCGTAAGTAGTTCATAAGTAGTTTGTAAGTTTAGGGACTGATGACCCCGTTGTTAAGTCCCATAGACTATACAAACATTTGAACATTTTTTGAGCAACCTGGTTTTCAGTTTGTTTACATACGTTTCATAATCGTAACTTACCTGCACAGGTTACTTCTGCAGCATTCCAGGTAAGTTCATCTTCCTTCCGTACACTAACTCGAACGGTGTGAACCGTGTACTACTGTGTGGTGTTATGTTGAAAACAAATACAGCATACGCAACCCATTTATCCCATGCACTCGGATCTCCGGTTACAAAATGTCTCAGATATTCGACCAACGTGCGATGGCATCTTTCCAGCGCATCATTTGATTCGGGATGATACGCTGTAGTGCATATCCTCTTAATTTTCAGTACCTTGCACACTCTTTTAAATACTTTGCTTAGAAAGTTAGATCCTTGGTCGGTTAAAAAGACTGAGGGAATTCCATATCGTAAAATTATGTTCTCTACGAACGCTTCCGCTACTGTGTTCGCGTCCTGCTTTTCTATAGGCACTGCTAATGTAAATCTGCTCAAGTCATCTTGGAAAGTTAGCATGTACTTATTATCTTCGCTAGATACATCTAGAGGTCCTACTATGTCCATGGAGCATTTTTCGAATACGCCTTCTGCAGTATCTGTTATCTCTAAAGGCATTTTCGTTTTCACTTCTGTGAACTTATTCTTTTGACAGGATGGACATTTCCTTACATACTCTTCTATATCTCTTTTCATTCCCTTCGACTGCCTATATCGCTTCATTCTGTCTAGCGTTCTGTGCATGCGTTCTGCGTCTGCCTCAATGGGCTCTGTTGACTCATTTTCAGTCTCTATGTCGTAACTCACTTGTGCCTGCCGCACATTTCTTCGATGTTCTGTTTCTATTTCCTTTTAGTCAAAAGTCAGCTGTTCCTCTCCAGTACTAATACATTCAATAGGTGGTATTCGACTGAGAGCATCTGCATTGCTATTTAACCTCCCTGGCTTATAGACTACCTCATAGTTGTATTCCTGTAGTTTCAATCTCCACTTAAGGAGTCGTGAACTGGGATCGTTAACACTGAATATCCACGTCAGAGGCTTGTGATCTGTCGCTACTGGAATTGTCGTCCATAAACATATGGTCGAAACTGTTTCACGGCATATATGATAGCTAAAAGTTCCTTTTCTGTCGTGCTATACTTCATTTCGGCTTTATTTAACGACCTAGACGCATAGGCGATTGGCAAATCTTCGCCTATTTTCTTGACTTGCGATAGAACCGCATCCAGTGCAACATTACTAGCGTCTGTCGGCACTATGAATGGCTTTGTAAAGTCAGGATACTGAAGCAACGGAGGATTCACTAGTTTCTCTTTCAGCTTCTCGAACGCAGTTTGCAGTCGTTCTGTCCATTCATATGCTACGCCCTTTTTTTAATAGTTCATGCAGTGGCTTTGCTATTTTGCTAAAGTTAGCTGGAAATCTCCTATAAAACCGAGTAACCCTTTTAGTTCCTTTGTGGTTCGTGGCTGAGGGAAGGACTTCACTTTTTCTACTTTAGCCATATCAGGCGATATTCCTTCGTCTGTGATACAGTGATCCAAAATGATCACTTCCTTTCGCAAGAACTCACATTTATCAGGTTGCAGCTTCAACTTGTGTTCTCGCAGCCTGTCCATAATTAACCGTAATTTCTCATTATGTTCCTGCAGGTTTTTCCCATAACATACGATATCGTCAAGATAAACAAAACACTTTATCCCTTGTAAACCCGATAGAACTGTATTCATTAGCCTCTGGAAACAGCCTGGAGCTCCTTTTAGTCCCATAGGTATTCGCTTGAATTCATAGTGATGATAGTTCGAGCTGAACGCCGTCTTTTCTCTGTCCTTTTAATCAGTTAGTATTTGGTGGTACCCAGAGAAATACTTAGCTTGTCCTAACTGATCCAGAATGTCGGAGATGTTAGGTAGCGGAAACGCATCGCCTACAGTGATTTCATTTAACTGTCTGTAGTCCACTACAACTCTACATTTTTGTTTGCCACTTGCATCTACTTTCTTCGGAATTAATAACAGTGGTGCGTTCCACGCACTCCTGCTCTCGATAATGATATCATCTTTGAGCATTTGGTCTATTTGTTCTTGCAGAACCGCCTTTTGTGCTTCCGGAATCCTATAAGGTCTGGCATTTATTACTTTTCCTTCGTGCTCCGGTGATATTGTTATTCTGTGCCTCATTGTTGAGGTACAAGATAGTTTGTCCTGCGGGAGATGAAACACGTCTCCATACTTGGTGCAAACTTCTACCAATGCACTTTTCTCTTCCGAATTTAAATAATCTGTTCTTAACCGTTTTCTCAGAGTACTAGCACGATTTCCTACCTCTGTCGTTGCCTCTGTGCTATCTTTTATTTCGCGAACCTTTACTATTCGCTCTAGTTTCTCAGTCAACAGCCTGAGGTTTCTTAACTGTACCTTTTCTTCAGGTTTACTGCACTCACTAGGCACCTGCCGTTTCGGACTTTCACTAACGATTCGGCCACGTACACCCCTGGTACGATTTCGTGCTTCAGAACAACTCTTTCACACTCTCGCAGTGTCTTGCTTTCAACTCTTAGCCGAAGTATTCTCTCCTCACGAGGTCCGATTTCCTCGTCTGATGTTTGTTCATCATTAACTCCGTTACCTTCAGGTTCTCCCTCAACCAGTAATGGTATGTTCTGTCCTTTTAGTCGTATCACTTTTCCAGCATCATCTAACATCACTTTGTGCTGCGTTAAGAAATCTCTGCCTATAATCCCATCATACGGATATCTAACCCCGATCCGTATACGTGAAACTTGTGTCTCACTTCACCAGCACCTTTTGCTCTGAAGTGTACGTCCACCGCACCTAAGGTATTCACTGCTTCGCTCGTTACTCCCTTTAGTCGAAGTCTTTCTGCTTCGTTTATGCTAAGTGAACACTCTACCGGTATACTTCCTTCCTTCAAAAGACACAACTGTGCTCCTGTATCTATCAATAACTTTTGCTTTCTTCCTACTTCTGAGCAATATAACTCTATCGTATCATTTTCAGTCGCGCAATCTACCACCCTTACTTTGGGCTTGTTCACAGTGACAACGCCCGACTGCCCGGCTTTGTCACTTTCTAGTTTCCCTGTGGCTTGCCACTTCGACTTTGTGGCTGCCCTTTGTTTCTCCTTTGCGCCAACCACGGGAACTCATGGCAATCGCTAGCATAATGTCCGGTATTCTTACACTTGTAGCACGTTACATTCTTCGCGCGTGTACACGGTACCCCGCAATTCCCTGGTAAATTACAATGTGGACATTTTTTCCACGCGACTCGTCTCGACGCAACAGAAAACAAACGGTACAACCTTTTTTAAATTGTAACTTGTAACTGTAAATTGTAACTGTTCATTGTGAGGAATTAAATGCAGAGATTAAGAGTAATTAGATTGTTAAGTTTGGTAGAATGGCTCCTAATGATGTAGCTTACACCTCTAATGGAGGTAAACTTATAGTTAAGGAAGTTTTGAGTATAATTTCTAAGAATTTTGATGGGAACAAACAGGAACTTAGGGAGTTCATTGAAAATGTTGATGCTGCGCATGAATTAGTAATGCCAGAGGAACATGCTACTTTGTTGTGTTTTGTAAAAGCTAAGATAACGGGGGAGCCTTGGTCCCGATTACAAGTGCGTGAAGAAACGAACACATGGTCGGAAGTAAAAAGAGTATTAGAGGGAAACTATGGCAGCCGACGCCACGATGGCGTGGCGTCTTACCGCGCCCTAACTCAGATTTCTAATACTGGATTTTCTCTTTCCCGCTATTCAACTGCAAATTTCGTGATTTGACTTGGCTATTATTCTGTAGACACGACACCATTTATTACTACGAACTGTGTCCTCTCTGACAGGAAATCCCCTATCCAATCGCAAATTTGGGGCGATATACCATAACCACGCAATTTGTTTAAAAGCTGTTTGTGAGGTACTGTGTCAAAAGCTTTCTGGAACTCATCATACTGAACGCAGAATTTTGTGAGCAGGCGAATATTTCATATTTTTATCAGGTAACCGACTTTATTCTCAAATTTATTTGAGGAATATTTAGACTGTTGATTCTACCATCAGTTTCATAATTCACTTAATTTCCCCCTTCTCAACTATTATCATTTGTAGGACCTACTTTCGTTTATTTAAGGGTACTTACTTGAATGATCATGATTCATCTTAATAGTCTGGTGTTTTCTATATGGCGCACGGTTGTGGACACTCATGTAGTATAATTGCGAGATGAAAGAGGAAGACCGCTCTCTTCGTAATGTTTCCACACAGGAGCAAAAATATTTATTTGCTACAAGAGAAATGGTAAATAATGATTTGAGTTATGTTGTGAAGTCCAACGTTCGTATGCAATGCAGTTAAATACCTAAGTAAACAAACTGGTCGGATTATCACACTGTCTGTCTAATCTACTCCGTCTCACTACGTCGTAAGCCCGCCAAGGGAAAGAGCCCACGGAAAGCTGAGTTGGCTACTGTAGAGGTCGTATGGAATAAGTACAGAGAAATAATCGACGTGAAACGTAGTGCAGCAAGAACTATGAACCTTCCCAGCGAAGGAGAACTGTGTACGGTTGCTTCCGGTCTGTCTTATACCCGAACTCTGATCGTTCCAAGCCGCGGCGGAGTGGCCAAGTGAATTGAGGCGCTATGCTACGATCGCGAGGCCTTTCCCCGTTGGGGGTTCGAATCCTCCCTCGGGCATGGATGTTTGTGTCGTCTTTAGTATAAGGTAGTTCATAATTAGTTTGTAAGTTTAGGGGCTGATGACCCCGCAATTACGTCCCTTAAGCTTAACAAACATTTGAACATTTTGATCGTTCCATATGGCCCCTGGAAGCTTAGTTAAACAGAAATGTGTTATTGATCACATTCTGCTCTTGCGTGACCACTGTCCATGTCCTTGAAAATTTATTTCTCCTGCTAACCTCGGTGATGTTAGCTGTAGTGACATTTGGTTAATGATAACACATACATGTCCCTCAGCATCCTCACTTTTGTTGTGTAGTGAAGTTTAAGTGAACGACAAACGGGAAGGGCTGAATGCAGGTAGCTTTGAGGAGACTGGAGCCAAAGAGGAATGGGGTACTGACCTCCAGCCTGTGTCCCAGAATACGCCTTGCGACCGAGCGGGAACGCTAGCCAAGTACAGATCAGAGGGTGGGCCCTTACGGTAAAGAGCAAGGTGACGCAACGGCAGACGAGTATTCCATTGCGGTCCTCTTGGTGGCCAAGGAAAAGAGGAGCACACCCCACAAGTAATGCAGGTGGTTGGCGGGGCGGCGATGCAAATGAGTGTTTAAATTTATTAGTTCCTGCTTCATCGCGAGCCCTTGCGGGGCCGGCAATAGTGAAGTGTAGGGGGTGCGCTGCATAAGACGGGTAGTCAAAGCGGAATCTGTAAGCACAGGGTCGGGAGCAGATAATTTTGTACTTATTCTTTTAAGGCGGATCCTGTGTCGACCACCGTGGAGGATGCAGCATTTGGAGCAAAGTGCCGTGGCATCGACCTTGCAACAAATCCGCCGGTGAAGCCATGTTGCGTGGCTGAGAGAGATATGTTCAGAAAATAAGCCAGAGCTTGTTTACCTGTGTGAAGTTTGCCCAAAAGTTGCCAAAGTATGCTGATAAACCATTCTCCTTCCCCATGTGATTTGGAAAACGGAAGTAAGGAAGATCAGAGTTTTGCCATGCGTTGACAGCGTATTCATTAGAGATTGAACTCACGTTCGGAGTGTTTTTATATGCATATGCGTGCCCTGTCAAAGAAACCATTTCGGCATTAGACTGGAGTGAATTAATAAAATCACGGAAAACCTGAATCTGGATGGCCACTGGTGGATTTGAAGCACCGTCCTTCCGAATAGGAGTTCAGGGAACTAACTACTGCTTCACCTCTTTCGGTATTTAATTTGAGGTGAAATGTTGAGTTCGTTATGTTTCCGATGCTGTTGGCTTTAATACTGATCACATTCTGCAGCAAAAATAGAGGTACATTGTTCATTAAAGCTTCTTCACGCAAGCAGGACTCGGAAATTCAGTTGAAGATGAGACTTTGCATTTTTGTAGTATACGTCAAGGGTATCGATTCATAAAAGTTTTAAAGCTCACTATCCAGAAAATTCCAAGAAAAATGCTCCAAAGTTTTAAGCGCAGCATATATACGCATGATACGCTTAGCAACTACCACTATACTGTAGCACGTTCGAATAGCTCAGGTGGTAGGGTCTTCTGAACGATCTGTGTTCCAAACTGCCCTGAAGAAGCAGTTCCTATCATTTGCTTTAAGGCTTATAATGACTTTTAAGTAAAGTTTATTACATAAAGTATTATCGATTAAATCACATATAATTGAATTTGGTTGATGAAATGGCTGTCATAGCTACTTAAAATGAGAATTAAACTTACGTTTCCTTTTAAATAAATTGGATAATCTCAAAGAAATTTTAATAAAGGTAAATTAATTACGTCTGTCATTAGTTTCCAGATGGAGTTTCAATTAGATAATTTTTTTCGCAATGTCATGTTCATTTGTGTATTTTCAATTTATGGGCGAGCAACACAATGATTTTTGCCATAAAAAATTTAAAACAAAAGATATTTTTGCATCTTGCGTAATTAATGAAGGACGATTGTTTACAGGAACAACGTTTTTTCAAGATATATGAGAAGAAACATACTTCATTGACGTTCCTGAAAACTTCTCTTCCGTTAGAATGCCTGGAAGTGAACCCGGCATATCCAATCATTTCCTGAAAAAATGGTGAGAACAGCTGATGAATAACTATATATTGTATTTTTATGCAGTGTAGACTTTTCCTGACTTTGTTCAAATGTTCAAATGTTTGTAAAGCTATTGGACCAAACTACGTGGTCATCACTCCGTAGCTTACAAACTACTTAAACCTAGGTAAACTAACCTAAGGACAAACACACACACATACCCATGGCGAGCAACCGCGCGCTCCGCAGTGAGACGCTTTAGACCAGGGTTGGCCAACCCGCGGGCCGCATGCGGCTCGCGGGCCGATAAATTTTGGCCCGCGGAGCTGTTTCACATGAAAGAAAAATTTTACTTTTATTTCGTGCAAAATAGCATTCCATCAAACGTCTTCCGTATCATATCGAATTACAATAAGTATGAAACTTCCTGCCAGATTAAAATTGTGGGCCGGAACCGGGACTCGAACCTGGGACCTTTGCCTTTCGCGAGCAAGCGCACTACCGACTGTGCTATCCCGAAACGACTCACGATGTCGCCTCACAACTTTACTTCCGCCAGTACCTGACGAGTTTACATGTAACTCATTTATTTACCCTTATTTTATTTAATACAGTAAGTAAATTTGTATGTGAATAAGAAAATAAATCAACAGGAGTGAATGGTAATAAGAGCTCGATTAGTAGCAGTTGTGACTTGAAACAGTCTTTCAAGTAAAACCAGCTTTTATCTTTTTACAGTTGATCTATGATTTATGTATTAAGTTATGGCGGGTAGATACACCAGTCGACATTAGGAATAGTCTCTACCTCAGTACCATCTTTCAATTTCAGTAATACAAAATAAATAAATCTTTAATTGTAATAATGTTGTTTTACTGATAACGTTTAAGGATTCCGTATTACAAATGTACAGATGTGACCCTCCCAATGCAAGTTTATCCACCTGTTTTTTATGTTATTTACAGCAGATAATAATGTTAAGACTTGAAATCATAACAAAAGATGTCGAAATTTTGAAGTAAGGCTGCCAAGTTAAGTGAAGCATTAGCAATTTTTATATTTACGATACATGTCGTTCAGAACTAAATACAAATTTTCTAAAGTTGAATAGTACTACCAAACATTCTCGAGATAAGAGACTATTAAGTTTCCCAAATACGTATAATATCGTACTTAAATGAAACACTGATAAATCGGCGAGCAGTGTACCTCTGTGGTACCGCCATTTAAGCTGAAACCTCCCCCCCCCCCAATGGTTATAAAAAATTTTGACTATTGAAATCCCTGTCATGACCACTAAAGTACAGTAAATAACAAAGTGCGCTGTTAAGCGATTGTAAGAAAATCTCTGTTATCTTTCGCATGCAGAAAGGATGCTGAAATTTTACCAAATATGCCGTGTTTTTGATAAATCTTCAATGTGACGAAAATAACCATGAGGTGCGTATGTTACATTCAGGGAAGATATGCGCATGCGCATTGCAGATAAAATGATCTGCTACGAGAATAAAATGAAGAATCATAATTCCGACACAGTTTTTTTTTTTTAATTTTTTAAAAACAGAAATCGGCCTTTTTTCTGAGCTTCACTGAACCAGTGAACACGCAGGACGCGCCTCCAGTGATTTGCGGTGTTAAACAATTTCGGGGAACTTTAAGGTATATTTTGTAGGGAGTTTTTGTGAGTTATTCTGAACTTTACATACAAAATATATATTTACAAAAATTACAATACTTCGATTACCGCGTCATCTCTTGGACACTTTGACTTATGGGGAAAAATGAGTGTTACAATTGAATACGTAAACGTGGTATGGCGTCAAGTAGAAAGAAGTAGGTCTTAAGGGGAGGAAAGATACAGAGGAGTTAAGAACTTTTCACGGCAGGTGGGCAGTAAAGTATTTTTTGTGGAATAGAAAACGAAACCGATATTTCTAATATGCAAGGAATACCTCGGTTCCAAGAGGATATGACATCAAACGGCATTACGAGACTAAACATGCAGATATGTTTGACAAGTACAAGGGACAATATCGACAAGTTAAAGTAAACGACTTAAAAAAGGAAACTTTGTACTCAACAGCAGTTATTTACAACATGCTTTGTGAAAGTAAATTATCCAGTAGCTTTAATAGTGGCAAAAAGCCGCGGCGGATTAGCCGCGCGTGCTGGAGCGCCGTGTTGCGGTGCGCGCGGCCGTCTGCCGTCTGCCGTCGGGGATTCGAATCCCCCATCGGGCATGAATGTTTGTGCCGTCTTTAGTATAAGCTAGTTCATAAGACGTTTGTACGTTTAGGGACTGATGGTCCTGCAGCTAAGTCCCTTAAGATTTACAAACATTTGGACATTTGAACTGAAAAAAAAAAACAATATTGAGATGAAAAAATGTTAAAGGAATGCTTTAAGACCGTCATTGAAATGGTGCGTCCACAAAGGAAACAGAATTTTCCAAAATAAGCCTGTCTCGTCAAACTATTAATAGACGTGTGTCGTCATTGGAAGACAAATTGAAGATAATTTAAAATATCGTGCTTCTGAGTTTGTTTTATTCACTAGCTTTGGATGAGCGCACTGATATTCAGGATACCGCCCAAGTGGCGATTTATGTCAGTGGTGTTGATGTCCTTGTTAATAAAACAGAAGAATTAGTAGCACTGTCTCCACTTAAGTATATCACGAAGTCACAAGATTTACATCGTCATTAAGTCAGATTTCATTAAAGTTTGGCAACTTATCGTGGCTAAGAACGGATGAGCCCCCAGCAATGGCTGGGAAACACGAAGCTTTAGTTCAGTTAACTAAAAACGAGGCCCGCAAAGTTGGCAATACATAGGTGTTAATCTTTCACTGTGTAATCCTTCATGAGAATTTATGTGCAAAATCCCTCAAATAGGTCATGTCATGAAGGTAGTTGTTAGTATAGTGAACTTTATTAAGTCGAGAGGTTTGAATCACCGTCAGTTTAAAGAATTTTTGAAGTCTTTGGAGTCGGGGCACGAAACATATTTCGTATTACACAGTAAAAATATCGCTAGTCCGTCAAAAAACGAAGAGAGTGTGATTTGAAGCAAGAAATACAACCATTCTCTGAAAGCAAGTCAAAGGTACTCCTGGAATTCGAAGATAATGAACGGCTTTCCGACTTAGCGTTCTTGGTCGATATAACAGGCGACCTAAATGATCTTAATACTCGACCCGAAGGAAACGATCAGCTGATTAATGTCATGCATGTTCGTATTTCTGCATTCCTAATGAAACTTTTGGCTATGGGGGCAAGGCTATGGGGGCAATAACTGCGAGCAAAGAACTACACACATTTTCCTACAATGTCATAGCAATCGGACGGTACCCAGCGGCAGCGATTAAATAGCCTTCTTGAATGTCTGACTTTAAATGCGAATTCGAAACCCGATTTCAGCATTCAAGAAACATCGTCTGCTTTTTTCTATATTTGTTATGCCACTGTCTGTAGATATGAGTTCACTATTGACACATTTACAAATGAAATGCTGCGAAATGCAATGCGATTCACAATTAAAAGAGAAATCTCATCAGGTTGGTTTCGAAACGTGCTATAAAACACATTTAGACGAGAAACATCCAGCGTTTTACAAACATGCTATAAAAATTTTCATAATTTGGAAACACGTACGTGTGTGATCAGCTTTTACATAAAATCATTTACGAGAACACGAATTACTGATGTGCATCTGGAAAACTCTTTCGTGTAGCAACAACTTGATGTCAACATTGATTCACTTACTTCGGTGAAACAAAGCCAGACATACCACTAACACTGTATTTCATTAAATTGTCTAATAAATTGCATACTAAAATTATATAATAATTTGTACAATAAATGCTCTTTAATCACATTAGTTTTATTTTCTTTAAAAATAAATTAATATTCATTGTGTTTTTGGTTCAAAAAACTAAAATCGATATTGCTGCCCGCGGGGTAATCCGCACTCAAGCATTTGGCCCGCCCGCTGTAAAGGTTGGCCACCCCTGCTTTAGACTGCTCGGCTACTCCGGCTCCTGACTTTGTATACAAACGATTGTTTGTATACAAACAATAGGGCAACAGCTATACTCTGTTTTTCCATCAAGAAATCGGTTCCACAAATTTACAACGAATATTTATAATCTTGTCATACCTTACAATATCTACTACAATATCTATTACAATGGTGGACGCTGGTGAACCATTTAATGCCACATATGCTGCCATACAGTTCTGTAACAGTTTCAAATATGTATCTGAACACTGTCTAATTAGAATCCCGGCCTGTGTTTGTAATCACAGTAATCGGGCGTGGAAATTACTAATTGCTAATAATACCTCTCCATGTCCTGTGAATGATAATGGTGTTAGAAATAAGAGGATATACATGACATATTCTGCGATCCTGAACACTTCAGTACAGAGACAGTACACTCAGCGATGTAGGAGTATGGAGGCTTTAAAGTGTCTAATTTTCGTTTTGTCATAATATGTAATTAAAGAAACGAAAAGTTGAAAGCGATAGAAAATTGTTAGTAACTATATAACTATGGTATTTAAGTAAACTTTTAGTGTGGAAACATATTCGGCGGAGCATTTCCATGTAATTAGAAGTATAATATGCACTTTACCCTCGAAAACTATATCTGTACCTCAACATCCTTATACCGAGGGCTTAAAAGGCGGGGCAGCCATCTTGGCTTTTCGGAGTACTGGTTTTGAAGAACTTCTGATTGTCGAGTGCGTGTGGGACATAGTATTTTTTCACAGTCGAAAGTCGAGTGGGGCTATCATTTTGAACTAACACTCAGACATATAGTGAATTTTCGGTCAGTAGCGAACATTGAGACATTTTGTGTGATGTGCCTAGCGGTATCTTTGAATCTATTTGATGCTTCAGTCTCCCTTATACATTTTGCGGTTGTCTGCTGATACGTTGTGTAATTTTTTATGTGGCTTGGGAAGCCGGCGAAATTTAGCGTTGGTATAGGAACTGAGGTCAGTCTCAAGTACGATCATAAATGTGACTTTAAAACCTTCATATGGTTTTTCATAATGAGCAATAAAGTTCTCTTTGTGGAAGATCTGTCTGATATGAGATGCTACTAAAATTCCTGCTTGTATTTCTTTATATAAACTTAGTTGAATATTATTTTTCATTTTGGGGACATGTTGACATTAGAAGTGAATGTCGGTGTCCCTTACGTAAAGGTAGTCAAGTTGTTTAGCGGCACCTACGGCGACCCAGTGTGCTGACTTAAGGCTTTTTTTTTTTTTTTTTTTTTTTTTTTTTTTTTTGGGAGGGGGGTGTTACACGTTCGTGGTTTAGCACATGGGGACTACGACACAACAACTGAAAAGTGTACAAACGGCGGCTAACTTTTATGTAGAATAGACTATAACATTTCGTCACTCAACACAACATTTAGCTCCTTTCACCGTAGAAGGACAGAAGGAAGTGCCCTTAAGCTCGCGAAAGGATTAAAGTGGTGGCAGCGTCCGAAATTAGACTTACATTTTGATGTGGAAATGTATTTAGACGCCTTCGTTTCTATATATTAATAACTAAAATGCTACAGAACAACTATTATGCAAACCAAATACCCTAGTAGATAGAAACATCAGTGAAAATATGAATAAATTTACATGTTATCTTATGTATCACGGAGATGAATAGTAAAAAATTTATAGTTTTCATTCACTTGTGAGAACTGGACCAGGAAAGACACAGATTTGAACAGTGCTTTGGTCAATTTTTAGTAATTCCTGGAAAACAAAGTAAGAAAATCGGAGACTTGTGAATTTTAGCAGAAAATACTCGGGATAATTTGGCCAGTTAGGTAACATGCAAGTTCAGAGTAATTTCTACTTGATGAATGCGATATAACCCTAAAAGCACATTCACAAGTAATTAGCAAGTATTTCGAAATTTGTGATTTGACTGATTCGGTAATGTCGAATTTAATGTTAATCATAGGCTGATAAACATAGCAGTATTTCTATGTTTAACTACAATTTACATTGTTTTTAACGTGGTATACTCTTCCGACTTTGTCATAATCAAAAGTGTATTGTCGTCTCCAACTAAATCGATGTCGGCCGGGCGTTAAATGGCCCTTTTCCCTTCATTATTGCTTCAAATGTAATGTGAAAATAATTTAAGTTGTATTCACTGCGTATAATATTCCTCCCGGAATATGTAATATTTGAGTGTCAAATGATCAAGAATAGGTTGCGTTATTTGACCCTTATGCATTAGCGAGACCAAATGGATAAAACAATAGAACCCTCGGGAAAGATAATTAAAACTGGCAGTTTATAGGTCGTGCTGTTATACATGGGGTGTGAGGACTGTAACTGAAACCGTGAGATAATTCAGGGATTACTCACTTCTTACAAGAGACCTATTCCATCAATACAATCCCACACAAACGCTGCAGTAACTATATTTCCACTAATAAAAATTTTCTATTTTCTTATCATGTATCACATATATACGTATGATACGTCCTTTTGTATTCCAAATGCTATTTAGTAGCGAATGCATGCAAATTCCTAACCGAAATTTAGCAGGTATCCCACCATATCCACTTATTTTAAATTATAGACTGGAGAGCTGCATCTTGACCACTGGCATATTCACTCCGATAATGGAAGGAAATTCAACAAACGTAATAAATTAAATACAATTTTAAAGTGTCATCTAAAGGTTCCTGTTCAAGCCCTCTCCACCCACACCCATACCAGCAACAACTATCGTCTCTGTCCCTCCAGATGCAGAGTCCCATCAGGTTTGCGCTTGCTACTGCCATCCTACTTTCCTAACAGTCCCATAACTTCCTGCAACTGACTTTCATGTACAACATTATCTACAGCTCACAACCGAAATACAGCCTCATCGTCGTAATCACAGCACCAATACAACTTTTGTGATCCCTGCTATATCTAGAATTTCTATCAACATAAAATTACCTTCTTCACTCTACTACAGTCAAATTTTCTGCTATAAATCGATTACAATGAAAAATTATAACTTCTATTATTTCGGACTGTGTTGTCCTTAGGGGGTACCTAGGTTTAAGTAGTTTGTAAGCTACGGACTGATGACCACGCAGTTTGGTCCGATACATTTACAAACATTTGCTAACTGGAGTTTTTGAGTCTCAGCTGATAATAGCTGTATAATGATAGAACGTGTTGACATATAAAATTTGTGCCGTGGGGGGGGGGGGGGGGCTGTAACCCGGGACCCGCTTCTTACTAAGCAGTTGCGTTAAGCCTCTGCGTCACCCCAGCCACACAGACCTAACAAACGTACAAGGACTACCCAAGCACGAATCCTGTTCGACCCGAAATTTCCTATGACCTTCTACTTCGATAACTGTACTCTGTGACTCGCAGTAGGCCCTGTATTTCAACTAGGAGTCGGGTCATTGTGTGCAGGTTCAGTTCCTGGTTCCCGGCACAAATTTTCAGATGTCGTGTTTTATTATAACACCTATTAGCAGCTGAGACTCAAAAATTCCTGTCAAAATCTGTATAAACTTATTAATTCGAATCATATTTTAATATATACGCGTTTGAACTGCAGTTGCGTGGCTACTACCAATCCTCAATGATAAGACCAGTAAATACATGAAAGGAAGTTAAGGATTTAACCTCTCGTCCACAGTGTAGTCATTAGAGACGGAGCGCAATCTTCGATTGTTTTGAAACTTCCTGGCCGATTAAAATTGTGTGCCGGAACCGGGACTCGAACCCGTGACCTTTGCCTTTCGCGGGCAAGCGCACTACCGACTGTGCTATCCCGACACGACTCACAACTTTACTTCCGCCAGTACCTCGGCTCCTACTTTCCAAACTTCACAGAAGCTCTCCTGCGATCCATGCAAGACTAGCACTCTTGGAAGAAAGGATATGGTGGAGACATGGCTTAGCCACAGCCTAAGGGATGTTTCAAGAATGAAACTTTCACTCTGCAGCGGAGTGTGCGCTGATATGAAACTTCCTGGCAGATTGTGAGGCGGCATCGTGAGTCGTGTCGGGATAGCACAGTTAATAGTGCGCTTGCCCGCGAAAGACAAAGGTCCCAGGTTCGAGTCCCGGTTCCTGCACACAATTTTAATCTGCCAGGAAGTTTCATATCAGCGCAAACTCCACTGCAGAGTGAAAGTTTCATTCCGATTGTTTTGTTAATAAATGAAAATAGATTTCTGATGAGGCGACGGTACATTGCTCTAGCACGTATGCTTCAGACTCAATCCAGCGTGTTACGCTGAAACATTCACCCATTTAGAAAAAACCGTGCAAAATTGTGTACAAGGAAGGTGGTTTGCAGCGCCACTTCTGCCAGAGCCGCAGCTCGTTTATTTGTTGGGAATGCGGCAGCTACATCGCCGGCCGTTGTCTTCCCCATTACGACCACTGAATCGATAAAGCGCCGGGGCTGCCAGCTTACTAAGCACTGCCGTGCGAGACGTGAAGTCGGGGAGGAGAGGAGGGCGAAGCCGCCACTGTAGCCAACACACACGCTTTCATCGCTTACACTGCTCCATCCCTTACGTCGTCATGAAAGCAATATCACTAGATATTGGGAAACTATTATCAAGGAAGCGTCCAGTACCAATTCAAGACGTTGTTGTTGATGGATTCCTTGCTATAGAATTGAGTGCCGAAATACGGATGCTTGTGTTGTATTTATTGCTTCTTTCGTTATTTCTCTTGATTCACATAGAAACATGATCAGCTTACCATAGTGTCAGTGGCTGTTAGGAAGTTAGACACATAATCGGTATGTTGAATATATACTTTCTCCTCAGAGGTATTCCTTAAAATGCGAAGTTAGTAATAGCCTGAGAGTATTATGGAACTGTTCTGCTGTAATGAAAGATTACAGTTGCTGAGTCGATTTCATTTAAAATCATGTAAGGTATAGACGATCGAAGTTACAATATTAAGAAAATTAGACACTGCCTACAACATCTACCCTGCGGCGACCATGAAAGACAATATACCAGTAAATCCTGACCGATGAAATGTATTACAAACGTTTATTTTTCTTTCTATTATCATAGTTCTGTTTTACTTTAACTCTCGCAGTTCCAACTGGGGAGGGAAATGGATATAACATTATTCCCATCTCTTGAAAATATAGGGATCTAATTAGGTACAACATATTTTAAAATTCTGAAAAAGATGCTTATTATGTTTAACGTAGTCTTCTATCAAAATCGATAATTGTTTCAAATTTTCCTTTTAAGCTTATACAAATAATTTAAGTCTTTGTAGTGGAGCTGACTCAAACTTTTAAATGTAGTATTGATTTATGAATACATTATATTTTTTCATTTCATACATAACTCTGCCTACTGTCGACAGGAGAAACTTATTTTCAAACTCCCCCTCGTAATATTCAACTTTTCCACGTTCAGAACTGTATTTACAAATCAGTATTATATTTAAAAGTTCGCTGTGACTATAGCAGAACAACAAATATTGAAAATGGTCTTCAAAAAGTGATGTAAAGTAAAGGGGCATCACAATGTCACTGATAAGGAAAAAGTAAATGTTAGTGGATACAAACTGTCAGCACAGATAAATTTAACAATGTAAACCCCTTTCTTGTTGAGAATGATCTTTCTAATCATGTTGCACAACTAGTTACAGTATGTATACAACGTATCTCTATACAGTAATTCAAAACAGTCCTCCAAAGTAATGAGTTCAGTTAATGATTTAACAATTACAAGCATTCAGGAAAGCCTGCAGCAAAATGACTGCGATGATGGGTACTAGGAACCCGATCCTAACTTAAATTATAACTAACTTCATGATTCATTTGTAAGTGTATCTGGAAATTGTTTGCCTGAGGAAATAGTTAAATAGACTTGTGAGAAACGATATGAAAAAATCATGGCTTACCAAATTAATGAAAATATCTTGCAACTGGAAAACGGAATTTTATCTAACAGCAAGAAATTGTAATGACCCGGAAACAGTCAAATAAATGTAAAAAAAAAAAAAAAAAAAAAAAAAAAAAAAAAAAAAAAAAAAACGAAAATCTGTGTTACAAAAAAAAAAAAAAAAAAAGGCCCAAAAGTATGTGTACTGCAAGGGAAACAGGACAACCAAACACAAAGGAAAACTGTTTCTTCATCAAAATGATTGAAACATTTGCTAACAAGATTTCAGAAGTTGAGAACATTTTTAATAGTTGTTTTTTACACATTCTGGAGAAAACAGAATCTAAAGGTTTATCTGAAGAGACAATAATGCTAACTGATGAGGCAACACCTATGCAATTCGATCCAATTGAACTTCCACCCACCTCTCCCTTTGAAATCGGGAAGATAATAAGCTCACTAAAAAGTAAACGCTCGTTTCGATTTGATGGTATTTCCAGCAGAGTAGAAAAGCCTTGTTCCGACAGATAAGTAGAATTCTCAGCCACATGTGTACGAAATAGCTCCATGACGTAGGATATTTTCCCTGATAGACTGAAAAATGCTGTCGTAAGGTCATTGCATAAAAAAGGGACAGGTCTGTTGTACATAACTGCTACCCAAACTCACTTTTCACTACTCTGTCCAAAATTCTCGAATAAGCAATGCACCGAGCGAGGTGACGCAGTGGTAACGCACTGGACTCGCATTCGGGAGGATGGTGGTTCAAATCCACCTCCGGCCATCCAGATTTAGGTTTTCCGTGATTTCCCCAAATCACTCCAGGCATATGCCGGGATGGTTCCTTTCAAAGGGCACGGCCGATTTCCTTCCTCATCCTTACCCAAAAACTCCGAGCGTTAGCTCCGTCTCTAATGGCCAAGCTGTCGAAGGGACGTTAAACCCTAAGCATCCATCCATCCAATAAGCAATGCATTTAATAGTAGCTCCATATTTTTTGTAAAATTTAATTGCAACCGAAATGCCAGTTTGTTCTTTATATGGATTATTCCGTCGCTTCTCAGTAGAACAATTTCTGATGATGGGCTAAGAAGCCAAAAATAAGTCTGAAGTGAATAAAAATTAGTAGAACAAAAACAGTTTATTTTTTAAGAAAGGCTTTTACACAGAAACTGCTATATATGCTTTTTCTGATCAAATATTAATTACTCTGAACAACCGGAAATCACCTATTAGGATTTTGTATTCCTTTTGGCATTTGACTGTGAATATCACGAAATTCTAGAAGATAAGTTCACGTATTGTGGTATGACTGGAACATTGCACTTCGGTAGTAGGAAAAGGAAGAGAAGGAAAAATAGTACGTGATTATAGTCTGGGCAAAAGGAATGAAAGAGGAATTCGTCTGGTAGAATTTTGCAAGGAACGTAATTTAATCATAACAAACACCTGGTTTAAGAACCACGAAAGAAGGTTGTGTAAGTGGAAGAGACCAGGAGACACCGGAAGGTATCAGATAGATTTTATAATGGTAACACATAGATTTGGGAACCAGGTTTTCAACTGTAAGACATAACTATGGGCAGATAGAGACTTTGACCATTCTTTATTGGTCATGAACTGTAGGATGAAACTGAAAAAACTGCAGAAAGATAGGCAAATAAGGAGATGGGATCTGCCTAAGGAACCTGAAGTTCTTCAGATTTACAGAGGCAGCTTTAGGCAACAATTGACAGAAAAATAAGGAAATAAAACAGTAGAAAAGGAATGGGTAGCATTGAGAGATGAAATAATGAAGGCAGCAGAGGACAAAATTGGTAGAAATTCAAGAGCTACAAAAATCCTTGGATATCACAGGAAATATTAAATTTAATCAATGAAAGGAGAAAATATAAAAATGCAGTAAATGAAACAGGCAAAATGGAGTACAGACGACTAAGAAATGAGATTGACAGGAAGTGCAAAATAGCTAAGCAGGGGCTCTACAAAGGAAATAATCTTAGAGACAGTATTGTAGGAAGGGAAGAGGAAGTAGATAATGATAAAATAGAAGTTACTATACTGAGAGAAGAACTTGATGGAACACTTAAAGACACAAGTCAAATCAAGGTTCCTAGAGTGAACGACATTCCCTCAGAACTACTGAAGTCTCTGGGAGAGCCAACCATGACAAAACTATTTCAGCTGGTGCGGAAGATGTATGCGACAGGGTACATACCCTCAGACCTTAAGATAAATGTAATAATCCCCATTTCAAAGAGATCAGGTGCAGACAGATCTGTAAATTACAGAGCCATCAGTTTAATAAGTCATGGTTGCAAAATTTTGAGACGAATTATTTACAGAAACGATGGAAAAGCTGGTAGACCTCGGGGAAGATCAGCTTGGAATCAGGAGAAATGTAAGAACACGAGAGGAAATCCTTATTTTACGGCTTATCTTAGAAGATAGATTAAGGAAAGGCAAACCTACATTTCTAGCTTTTGTAGATCTGGAAAAAGCTTCTGCCAATGTTGACTGGAATAGACTCTTTCAAATTATAAAATCAGAAGGAGTAAAATATAGGGAACGGCAGGTTATTTAGAACTTGTACAAAAATCAGAAAGCAGTAATCAGAGTTGACAGGCATGAATGGGAGGTAGAGGTTGGTAAGGGAGTAGGACAGGGTTGTAGCCTTTCTCCAATGTTATTCAATTTGTACATTTAGCAAGCTATAAAGGAAAGCTAGGAGAAATTTGGAGAAGGGGTTATAGTTCAGGGTGAAGAAAAAAATCTTGCGTTTTGCCGATGGCATTGTAATTTTGTCAGAGACAGCAAAGGACCTGGAAGAGCACTTGAACGGAATGGACAGTGTGTTGAAAGGTGCATACAAGATGAACATTAACAAGAGCAAAACAAGTATAATGGAGTGCAGTCTAAGAAAATCAGGTGATGCTGAAGGAACTATATTAGGTAACGAAACAATAAAGGTGGTAGACGAGTTTTGTTATTGGGCAGTTAAATAACACACGATGGTCGCAGTGCAGATGATACATAATTCAGAATGGCAATGGGAAGAAAAGTGTTTTTGGAAAAGAGAAATTTGCTAACATCGAATATTAATTTAAGCGTAAGAAAGTCATTTCTGAAGGCATTTGTCTGGAGTGTTGCCTTGTATAGGAGTGAAATAAGGATGATAACAGTGCGGACAGGAAGAGGATAGAGGCTTTTGAAATGTACACCAAAAGTTTTATTACTTGGGCAGTAAGTAATATATGATGGCCGCAGTAGAGAAGATATAAATCAGTGGGAAGAAAAGCCTTTTTGTAAAAGATAAATTCGTTAATATCGAATATTAACTTATGCGTAAGGAAGTCTATTCTTAAGGCATTTGTGTGTAGTGCTGTCTTGTACGAGAGTGAATCATGGATGAAAAATATTTAGACGGGAAGATGATAGAGGTTTTGAAATGCGGTGCTATGGAATAATGGTGAAGATTAGGTGAGTGGATCGCGTAACGAATCAGGTGGTACTGAACATAATTGGGGAGAAAAGGAATTTCTGGCATACCTTGACTAAAAGAAGTGATCGATTGGTAGGACACATTCTTAGACATCAAGGAATCGTGAATTTAGCATTGGAGGGAAGTGTGTGGGGTAAAAATCGCAGAGGGAGACCAAAAGATGAATACCGTAATCAGATTCAGATGGATGTAGAGTGCCGTCCTTATGAGGAGATGAAGAGGCTTGCTTAGGTTAGAGGAGAGTTGAGGGCTGCGTCAAATCAGTCTCCGGACTGAAGGCCACAACAGCAACAAAGGTAGCTAACGTAAAATATTAAAAACTTTAAGGTGTATGCATTGATGAGCGATTGAATTCGAAGAAATACATTAATGAACTGCTAAAACGTTTGAGTTCAGATTCTTATGCTAATACATTTAGTGCTAATTTAGGTAATAGACATCTCAATAAATTAGTTCACTGTGTCTATTTTCATTCACTCCTTTCATATGGCATCATTCTTAGGGGTAATTAATCACCAAGTAGAAAATTATTCAATGCACAAGAGCGTGTATTCAGCATAATTGATGATGTTCCTATATCGTCCTCCAGACGTTTATTTAAGGATCTAGGTATGTTCAGAGTTGCCTTTCAGGATACATTTTCCCTTACCAACCCAATTCAAGAGTAATACCAGCGTGCATAACTATCACACTAGGAGAAGGATTATCGTCACTATTCAAGGTTAAATCGAACTTTAGCAAAAAAGGGGTGAGCATGCTGCTACAAAATTCTTTGGTTACTTACCAAAGAGCATCAAAAGTCTGACAGGTAGCCACCTACAATTTAAAAAGGCATTAAAAGCATGTTTGCGTGACATCTCTTTCTACTAAGGAGAATATTATTCAGATATAAATTAGTACTTTTACAAAAACAAATCATATCCTGTAATATCACGTAAAGATAGGTTTCATTAAAGTCACTCGTTCCACATCATTACGAAACGTCGTATTCATGATCTATGGAACAAGTACTAATCTAATTTAATCTAGTAACTCGCGAGGAAACGAAGTACTGCATCTGAGCTACTGAATAAAACAATGAGTATCGGGATTCTGCCTATAAAATAAGACAAGACGAATTTTACCATCGTTCGAAGGACGACAGTGAGTTTTCATTAGTTGTCCTTAAACTGAAGTGAAGCTGATATATGGAAATCAATTTTAAATATCGTTGAGGGTCAGAACCAGAACAGCACACATACATTAACGGAATATTTTGACTGAAACTAAATAAGTTTTAATTACCGAATTATGAAAAATGGCAAAGCGATCTCCTCATAAGAATTACACCTAAAACCATCAATATTTATCGCTGATTATTTAACTCCACCGAAACAGCTTTTAGCATGAATAACACGTTTGTTAATGCTGCGGAATGTTTCGTCACTAGAAACAGTGTTTAGCCGCTTGTTGTCCGACACGAAACAGATACGTTTTGAGCAGACTGCGACGAAGCAAATGGCTACGCGGCAGCGGTTGAATGGCTCGCTGGATAATACAGCTGTATGTAATTGGTGTTCCATTATGCTGTCAAGTTGGCGTCAGTTTAGCCGCATCGCGTGTACATGCACTGCACTTTCCCGCCCCTAATGCAATAATCTGCCCCCGCATAAGCAACGAAAGGCAAGCTCAAATTACACAGAAAGTCCTCTTGCCTGTCGGGTAATTGTATTATGCGCGCCATCAATTTTGTTTCGCTTCATTAAAGGCCGGCCGTTGTTTGAGGTGGTGAAAGGGGTGAGGGTCGCCGGCCTACCCTCTACATGCAGTTTTTGTGTTTCTCTCCTTAAGCGCTCCCCTCGCAGCGGTGCGTGTTTGCTCCACCCTTGTTCAAGTTTTCTCAACAGCACGCTTTCCGTGGCGGAGAAGGAGCGGTACGTGCAAAGTGGGAGAACACTCTTGCAATTTCCGTGCCTTCAATGCAGCTGTTCTTCAAACCGTAATCGCGCCCCCGCTTTTCATTTCTGAAGTGCAGAAAACGAGGACGCAAAACGTTGCGCTGGCGACCCGCAGAAACCACATCCGTCTCACATTTACTTCCTGAATATTGTGAATTTCGCTCCTGTTACAAAGAGAGAAAACCTTCTGCGAAGGGAAGCGCCAGCTAGACAGGGTTTGCTCTTTACAAAGCCGACAGTTTGTCATTTGTCTAGTACGAATATTAAAACTAACTTTCAAGTGTGCAGCAAAAGCTTCTACTGCTTAAAAGTGAAAAACTGGTCCATGAAAATTACTCTAATTGTAATTAGACCATAATACATATCACGCTGTTCGTCTAATTTTTATTTAATTATTTATATTTTGTGACACAATTCCGGTGATATTTTCATGTGCTCGGCTACCTTCAGATCAATGTTCAACAACGTGATCTTCATTTCCTTGAGTCCTCGACGAAATTAAGATTACAAAACCGCAAATTGTGTTGATGACCATTGGTTAATGTTGAATACGAATATTCGGAAGCAGATTAAAATTTAAAGGAAATTTGAAAATAAACGATCGTATAATGCTACAATTGAATTTTTCCTTCCAGTTTATAGTTATACTTCGACAACTACAATTAATCTTATCGACACTTGCATTAACTTTCAGCTACATTAATCTGTCATATCTGAAAAAAATCTATGTGCATTTTAACATATCCGTTAGTAATTTCCATTGTAATAGTTTTCCTGACGAGGAGTAGTACTGTGTTGATCATGCTAGAACCATAAATTTATCTTTGAAAGAAGTTTCATAAAAAGGTCTAAGTTGGATGATATGTTTCAGTATATACTAAGAAATTGTTTATCTCCCATCCTCTATCAATGTATCGATATCCCTATGTTAAGATTCTCCATTATTTGCACATTATTAGCAGACATATAGAGAGTGAAATCTAGAACGATAATGCAAATTGTAAAGCGGTAACACCATCATAGTTCCTATATAGGAATGAGTCATGTCATTATCGTGAGAAAAGTGTGGCCTAACGATCCGACATATTAGAATTCCCACCGACAGATGTCTTTCTCATACAGGCAATGAAATTTTATGCTGTCAAAAGAATGCATTTCATCTATTCTGTATGTTATCTGTTCTAGTAATTACTGTTGATTTCAAGTGTTCGATTACTACAGGGAATAAAGGAATAAATTTGAAACAATGAGACATTTGTAAACTGACTGTTATGCATTTTCTTTTGATCTTCGGGTAATTTTACTGCCCCATAAACGAGAGAACCACAGAAACACCGGAGGACATTCTTTCCTAGGTAACGCCAGTTATCGCTTTTGTTTTACTAGATACCTATCCCTTAATCACTATTACTGTGTTCATTCTGACAGGAAATCGCGAATACAATCCCACAACTGTGGCGATATTCCATATGCACGCAATTTGATTAGAAGACGCTTGTGGGGTACAGCATCAAAAGCCTTCCGGAAATCTGGAAATATGGACTCGATTTGAGATCCCTTTTCATTATCACTCATCATTTAATGTTGGTAAGAAGCTAACGATACCTTCTGAATCCGTGGTGACTGTGGATCAATAGGTCGTTCCATTCCGGATACTTTATGATGTTTGAGAGAAGTATATGTTCTAAAATCCCGCTGCAAGCCGACGTTAATGATGTAGGCCTGTAATTTTGCTGATCACTTCTGCTGCCTTTCTTGAATATTGGAGTGATCTTTACAACTTCTCAGACATTGAGTACGGATCTTTCGCTGAACGAGCAGTTGTATATGGTAGCTAGGTGTGGAGCTACTCGATCAGCATACTCCGAGAACAACCTAATTGGTATAAAAACTGGCCCGGCAGTCCTATTATTGACTGCTTTAAATTTCTTTAATACTGCAGTGATTTGTACTGATAACTTATGCATGCTAGCAGCTATTCTTGATTCGGATTCTGAATATTTGCTTCGTCTTCTTTGGCGAAGGAATTTCGGAAATCTGTGTTAAGCAATTCTGCTTTACCAGAACAGTCATCAGTACTATGACCATTCCTATCGCGCAGTGAAGGTATTGATTGTGTTTGATCTCTAGTATACGTTACATAGGACTAGAATTTCTTCGGATTTTCTACCAAATTACGTAACACGGTTACGATGTGGAAATTAATATAAGCTTTTCGCACTGATGTTCGAGCTAAATTTTGAGTTTATGTAAAAGTGAGCTAGTCTTGGAAATTTTGTGTCTGTTCAAGTTTGACATGCTTTTCTCTTCGCTTTTGTAGGTCAAACGTTTTGTGTACCAAGGCGGGTCAGCCCTCTCTTTTGTTAGTTTATTTTGTATAAATCTTTCAACAGCTGTCGATGTTATTTCTTTGAATGTAAGCCACATCTGATCTACACATACATTGCTAGTTTCGAAAGACTGGAGAGTCTTAGAACAGCGTTAATAGAATTTCTATCTGCTTTTTTTAATAAATGTATTTTTGTTACCGACGTGAACTAGTGCAGTTGGCTGCAGTCCGTATTCTTTAAGGCATCCGGAAGGACCTGTTCCACATCTGGAATTACTATATTCTGTATTCACAGTGGTCTTCTTCCACTTCCTAGCAGCCATATCCTTAAGGGGCTGCATTAGCCGCCTAACTTTGGAGCTCCCAGCTGCAAGTAGACCCTCCCTCTGAGATAGCCTGTATCTTGCCGGCTTGGAGGTTACCTCAGGGCAAGCGACACCATCTGGATCAGGTACAATGTCCAGCACAGATAGGGCACAAACCCGCCGGTAAGACGAACCAGCGAGGTCTCTCGATCTGTTCCCCAGGAAGTCTTTTGTTGTCTGCAACGCCCGGGGGCGACTACCTACGTTATCGCAACTGGGAAGTCTGTCTCACTGCGAGCAATAACAGGACTGGCTGCAGCCGCGAGCCGATTGCTAGACACGCCAGTCTACAACAATGTTGCTCTTGACCGCATTCTCCAGCTGTGCAACTGAGGTTAACACTGTCTGAATCTTGGAGCGAAGTGTCACCAACTTCGTTTGCATCCGGACACTGCAGTCACAGTCCCTAGTCACAGTTTCCATGAAAACAAACCACTAGAAAAGCTCGCCGCAAACTCTACAATGAGTAATCAAAGTAAACAAAGACGACTAACGCTATTCACACTGCGGAATCACACGATTTAAATCATAAACTTTCATACAAGTTTGCTGAAATTTTAAAAATATCAGCCAATAACAGTACGCCGGTTTTTAGATATAAATCGTGATATTACGCGACGGCTGCGGTGGCCAAGGGGACTGAGGCGCTCCAGTCACGGTCTGCATGGCCACTATGGTCGGGGGTTCGAATCCCCCTCGGGCATGGATATTTGTGCCGTCCTTAGAATTAGTTAGTTCATAAGTAGTTTGTAAGTTTAGGGACTGATGACCCCATAGTTAAGTCCCATAAGCTATACAAACATTTGAACATTTTGATATTATGCAACATTACTCATATTAATTTTTTCCCAAACTAATTTTGCATGTTTATAGTGATTATTGCCTACGTCACATTCATTCACTTTATTGTAAAATACTTCCTTTGATAGTAATTGTGTTTCTTCAAATGTCTTCCAAGAAACCATGCAGTCATAAGGATATACAATTTTCTGTATATTTCTTCTGTGAAAAGTTTACTTATGTTTTTCATTGTATTCTTCTTCAAATTTAATGAAAGTTTGTGAAGTGAAGAAATCATTAACTTAACTGTCTCAATAAATCTCATTTTCACATTAGCTGTCCTCTTATGAAAACTAATATATCTATATTCATTGTTGGGTAATACTTTAATTTGTTTATTATCATAACCAAGTTCTTTTACAAACAAATGAGAATCATATCCTGCTAAATTATGTAAATAAATTGGTACAAATCTTGAATTTTTTAACAGTAAATTACATCTATTATACAGCGGATTTATAAATATTCTAGTTAAATGGGCATGATGACAAACTGTTTTATTAGTCTTGTAGTAGTGAGCAGTAATTAAGCAGCGCACATTTTTTCGATCTTGTGTAGCTTGACTGTGCTTTGGCTATTAACGGTGTCATTTCTTCAAATTAAGAATAACATCTTCCAACTTCTTCAACTTCTTTCCTAATACATGCAACAAATTATATATTTAATACAGTGACAGAAGCCACTTGGTCCATGTTTTTGATAATCATTGTATAAGAATGTTCTATATATGGTTCACTATTATTAGTCTTCAATAGTAAAGTTTCAGAGTCGGCATAGATACGAAATGTAACTATCTGTGTTTGTTGACAATTTTTAAAATGTAAATTTAATCCTTTTTTGGCATTTCTATTTTCAATGGTCTGTCAATCAAGAAATATTTTGTGTGATTATGTAATTTCTCTTTAAAGGTGAAATTGTATTTGGCCAGAAATATGTAGGCGCCCTAATGTTGCTGACGATCGGGCATAAATGCACTCCTACATTAGGGAGTCTATAAATCTTTGATGCTACAGGTGCTTGAGGTGACAATTTCTTGGCAACCCCCTTTGGTAAATCGGCGTTCCTTAGAAGAGCCTGGTCCTGTTTTCCACCTTTCTTGTGGAATCAGCGTTGATCTCCCTGTAATAGTTGTCATTAAGGAGGCTCTGCATCTTGCCACCACCAGATTCGCAATTCTGTGGATTTTGTAACACGTCTCTGCGACTTCAGGCTGAAAGACATAGATATTCTGGTGAGCTTTGATATGCTCTCGTTATTAACTAGGGTGCCACTACGAGAGTCAGTGGAGCTTATTGAGCAGAAACTTGATGAGAAGAGGACCGAACTCTTTAGGCAAGTCCTGACCTCCACCTATTTCCTGCGTAATGGAAAATACTATGATCAAACAGAAGGAGTCGCAATGGGCAGCCCACTCTCACCTGTGATCGCGGATTTGTACATGGAGTACTTCGAGGAGGAAGCCTTGGCGTCGTCCAAATGGAAACCGACTTATTTTTTCTGTTATCTGGATGACATATTCGTCATCTGGCCTCATGGAAGCGATAAGCTCCTGGACTTTCTCACACACCTGAACTCCGTACACTCATCAGATTCACTATAGAGACCGACACAGAAGGAAGATTGCCATTCCTGGATGTCATGTATAAGAGAAGAGCTGATGGCACTTTGGGTCACGGTGTTTACCGGAAGGAAACCCACACTGATCTGTACTTGAATGGTGACAGCTGCCATCACATTTGCAGAGTAATGGGGTGCTACAAACACTGGTAAATACGGCGCATACCATTTCAGATGCAGAGAGTCTGCCCCAGGAGCTGGAGCACCTCAGAACAGTATTCCGAGAAAGCGGGTACTCAGAATATCAGATTCGACGCGCTCTCCGCCCCGTCACTACAACAAAGCCTGTAGAGAAGGAAGATATTCCGTACAGTGGCTTACAATCTGGAAAAATGGGTCGCATATTAAAGAAACACCGATTAAAAACTGTCTTTTTCCCGCTCAATAAAAATGTTCAAATGTTTGTATAGTCTATGGGACTTAACTACGGGGTCATCAGTCTCTAAACTTACAAACTACTTACGAACTAGGACGGCACAAATATCCATGCCCGAGGAGGGATTCGAACCCCCGACCGTAGTGGCCGTGCAGACCGTGACTGAAACGCTCAATAAAACACCAACCTTATTGGGTAGTGTCAATGACCATCTCGGTTTGCGGAAGGCTGGCGTATACCAAATTTCGCCTCAGTGTGCAAAGTCTTATATCGGACAGACAGTGGACACCATCGAGGATCGTTGCCGTGAACATCAGAGGCACACTCAACTTAAGTATACCCACAAGTCGGCGGTTGCAGAGCACTGTTTATCGGAAAATCATGAGATGGATTACGAACGTACCAGGATCTTGGCCCAGACTTCTAGTTACTGGAATAGTGTAGTTAGAGAGGCCATGGAGATCCGCACCAGGAAATGACTTGTCAAACGAGACTGTGGCTGCAGTCTGAACAAAGCTTGGGAACCAACACTTAGTCTAATTAAGAATATGACATGCAACGGCGCGGACCACGAAGTGAACACCTCACGGAGGTCGGGGATATAAGACGGCCGCCCGCCCTCAAGACCTCAGTACGTCCGCGCACCTGACAATGGCGACAAGTCTGATCGTCGAAATATTGTGCTCATTGGACACTATGAACCGGCAGTACACCCGTGGATTGTTGAAGAAACAAATACGCCGGAGTAAACTGAAGAATCACAATGAGTCTTATTTTCCTAATTACGTTTGAAATATCTTCTATATTTTGGTAGATGCCAGAATTACTTCGTACTTTCCGACCTTGTGTTGTGCTTTTTATCCTAATATTCTCCTTTCATTTCGCCTTTCTACTACTTCTAATTTCTGTGAATTACAGTACATGTCCAGATGTTCATTTGTATATCGGCATTCCGGCTTCTTTACAGTGTTGTAATGCCTTAGTTTCGCATTTTTGCAGAGGTCCTTTGTGATGCATAGGTCTTTAGCGATACCATATCCTCTCCCCATTTTATACAATATTTGCTCGATTGCCGATTTTTCCGTTACATTTTTTTTCAGACCCCCCCCCTCCCAAAAAAAAAAAAAAAAATTTCAATTATTTTTCCCTCAATTTGGAAAATTATCAGGAAGTTAGGAGAATTCTTAACATTCGTTACAATTAATTTTCTGCTGAAACTCTTAAGCTACTTCTGTTGGCTGTTTCTTCTAGGACATTTATTTTCAGTATAGCAGTTGCCACATTTTCGGAAAGTATAGCGAAATAATCTGCAAATGCAGGACGGATTATTTCAAACTTTCAGCTTTATCTTCCTAATCTTATGTTAAATGCAATAACTTTTTCTTCAAAATTTTCACTGTTTTCTTACCACACACCATTAAAAAGAATTGGGGATAGGCCATCTGATTATAATACCCCTGTTTTTTATTTTGAAAGGCTGTGAAAATTTCCCATATATTTTACTAAAACACTGCATCCATAGGTATTTTGCAGATTAAATTTGGTAGCTTATGCTTCATGCTAAATTCTCGCATCATTTTATGTATAGTTTACTTGCCAACAGATTGTGAAAGCATTTTTGAAATCTACATACTACAGTGTGCTTTCAATTAAGTAATATGTGACGAATTGATGACTAAAGATCAAATGTTTGTTCAGATGATGACAACCTTTCCTAAAACCACTATGATATTCACCTACATGACACTCTACTGTTGTTTCTATAGTGCTTGACAAAATCTTGGAAAATATTTGCTGTGTTACTGGAAGGAAAGAGATGCCTGTTTGTAACACATTAGCTATATTTAATACCGCTTCAAAAGTTTACTTGTAACTGAATCTTCTCCACTAGCTTTGTTGTTTTTGGGGACTTCAATTATATCTTCAATTTCTTCTGTAGCTGGTCGTGAATCTCCTTCCAATTTTTTTAATACCTTAGAATTCTAATATGTGACTCGATTTAGGACAGTTCAGAAGCTGATTAAAATATATTGCTAGTATTTCACAATTTATTAGGACCATTCTGCCGTTTTCATTTTTGAAACAGACATATGGAGTTTGGTGCCCATTAATTAGTTCATAAAAGTTTTATAAAAGTCACTAGTGTTGTCTTTCATAAAGTTTTTGTATGTTTACAACAGTTTCTCTTTTTCAAAGGCTCATTTGTTATTTCTGATTAATCTAACTGATTCCCAACATTTTTGTTTAAACTGGTAATAATCTTCTATTTTCTTTCTGCATTTCCATTTATTCCAGTTTTATCCCACTCTCCGACAACTTCTTCGCATATATTAATCCACCATGTTCTCCTGATATGTTTTACTGGCTCAAATTTTTTGTGTAGTGTTATTATTTGTTTTAGTTGTTAAAATAAGTTACCATTGTAAGTCACTTTAGTTTTGTCTTAGTAGCTTTTTATTAATTATTTTATGGCGTAGTTACACTCTATATCATATTTTAGTAAACTTTGTAATTTTTCCTGTTCTTCATTTAGTAGTAGATTGGCTTTAATTTTAGAGGGACAATGGTTAGATTCAAATCCAACACTCCTTACTACTTTCACATGTTTTTGTACTCTTTAATGAAATAGGTACATGATCTAACTGAAATTATTCTAAGATTTGTTTTGAGATATCCATGTTTTAGCTTTTCTTGGCAGTTTCTGAATAAGGCTGACGTTAGTATGAGGTGAGACGTTTGACAGAAACTGATGATGTGAGCTAGTTATTACCCTACTATATTTCCAAAGTTCTTTTCTCTAAATATTTGTGCATTGAAGTAGCTTAATAGTAGATTATGTTCATTTTCGATATATTAGATTCTTATGTTTCTAAGAGATCCCAGAATTCCACTGATTTGTAGGATTTTTTCTGTTGCCTTCATTTATTGGTTCAAGGCAATTGTCAAATGTCCATGTCTTGTTCTTACATTTAATTGACGCGAAAGATATTACTTCTAGTGTGGATTGACATTGTGTTAGAGTTCCTATTATAGTTTCATGAGGATAGAAAGCTGTACCATTAAACGTATCCCATTCATAATTTTGATTGGTGCTTTCCCTTTCAATATCCTCTCATTACAACTGTCGACGACATCTTCATCTGGGAACCTTGTTTCTTGAACTGTTAAAATGTGAATTTGGTTTTCCACAAAAGTATTTCTAGTTACTTTTGTTTAACATTCGTGACTAGAGAATCTACATATAAAATGAAAAATAATAATTTCTTTCTTAAGTTTATTTCAGAAGAATTGAAGGTTGCCCCGATTCAACCATTTTATTGCAGTTGTTAGGGCTCCCCACAATGTTTAGTCCCAACGCATTATGTGATACAGTGGTGGATTTGTCTCTCGAATTACTACCTGGTGTAGTGCAATCATTTTGCCGGATTTCCATATTCCAACTGAAATTTTGTTACCTACAACCTAAGGAATTACATTCAAAGAAAACATCGGATTGTTGGCCTAAAATTTGATTTTTGCACTTTATCTTTGAAACAATGATACAGGTATTTCACGTATCTAATTAGTGTAAGCAACATTAGCATTGTCACGATCATTATTTAAATTTCATTCATTACAGTTAATTTCAGATCATGACATAAGTTCCTGTAATTTAGGTTGGTCATATGTAGCTCTTCGACGTAGAGCTAATTTATGTAGGTCTGTTCGGACAAGAATTATAAACGTGGCACCAATTTAGAGAGCTATTTTAATACTATTGAAAACCGTCTCAATTTAGAAAATCCAAGTGGTGGCCCATTTTGTATTCCTGGTTTTCAGATACTTCTGAACGTGACACCAGTTCAGGCAGTTAAGTTCATTCTGATAGTTCTTAATGTTGTGACGCTTTACACAAGTCAAACAGAATGAAATTTAGGGTTTAACGTTCCGCCAACAGCGTGGTTATTATAGATGGAACAGAAGCTCAGATACCCTTCCAAATGGACAGTTCCATGTAAACCTTAATACACAAAGCGCCAATATAACATGGATCAACAGTTTGTACCTCTCAGAAATATTACTTTCGTTCAGAACCGTTAATATAATGAAACGTAACTAAAATAAACACACAAATGAACAATAAATGCTACTCGTGCGAAATCCGATTGCTGGGAAAATAAACAAGTTACTCTTCCGTAATGAAATGTGTTTGTCCTCAGAGGTCTGCCCTCTGCAGCCTGCAATGCTGGAACCAGAATCGTGCAAAACATTTCCTCTGCTGCCATTACCCTTATTTCGGGTATCACGCGATGTGTTTCGCGATATGACCGTCGTCATGACGTTTCCTGTCGAATGTATCGGCACCGTTACGGCGGATATTGCAAGTAGGAAGCGCCATTAATTTCGAAATGCATTTTTCATGGCTCACATTAACCGCAAAAGTCTGCTTTGCAATGTTCCGCAGCGGCTTTACGACTAACACGACGGCCGTACATTACGAAAATTGCGTTAGTAAATGGACGCCACCTTCTGGAAATATTAACCCCTTTACCATTAAATTCAAGCTGATAATGTCCTTCGCAAGTATGTACTATATTTAACTAACTGTTTCCTTCTACAAAATGCAGCACAGTGTTTACTGTGATGAGTGGAGCCTTTAGTAGTTATCATGTTGAGAATAAATATAGATTTGTTATGACTGAATAGAAACTTAATGTCGTCAATTCAGACATTTTATTTTTCCCATAATTTATCTATGCCTATGTAACAAAAAATAATGCTTTAAGTTGAATGTCCCTTCCACGATCATCATAAGTTGTGTAGTGTCAGACGTGTATATACGTCTCAAGGAAACAGACACTGAACCGACTGCAACTGAATGTATATAATAAAAATGGTAAATATTACTAAGCATCGGCTGTACAACTTGTTGGTGACGTCTAAAAAATTGTGCCTAACGAAACACGAAATTGGATTTCCCGTCCATCGCCATCGCCTGCCTCATTCACCTAAATGTGATTAGCGGAGTATTTATGTAGATGTAGATAGTCACTCTGCATATCTTCTTTGCTTCGGCCACCAGAAGTTATTTTGCTACCTAAATAACAAAACGCATCTACTACTTTTATTGTCTCACTAACTGAAAACCCGGCGTTGCCCGGGTATTTATCTCTTTACTCCTGCAATTTTCAGGTATATATTCATCTGTATAAGGGCTGTATGTCTATAAAATCTCTTGGAAATACAATTAGTAGTAAAGAAGAAATAGATAAAAACTTGTTTCGTGATGGGGCGGTTTTCCATGAACGCTATTTTTTTATGTGCTCATATAGAATGGACTACGTGTCGTACTGTGATAAATGTAGAAGGTACACTGAACTATATGTGTGTATACTGTCTGAAAACTTTCCTGAAGCTACAATTTGTAGTGTAGAAATTATAAATTGTAAATTCATACCGAATTGCAGAGTTTTAGTCCATTAACAGTGGAACGTTAATGTTTATGTGCTCATATCTCATTAACTACGTGTCTTACAGTGATACAATTTAGAAGGTACATTCAGCTATATGTGTGTATCCTGTCTGTAAAATTTCCTGCGGCTATTATTTGTAATGTGCAAATTATAAATTGTAACGTCATACCGAATGCCGTAGTTTTAGTCCATGAACAGCGGAAAAGGAGTAAGCAAGAAACTTTTTCCTTTCAGTTTTTTTATGTGGTTGTCAGCGAGAAAAAGTTTAATAAAGGTTTGAATTTATGTTTAAAGTTTGTTGCAAGTCGCTAAGTACTGCCATTCTCACACAGTGTATTTCGAAAGTCTCGCCGCATTATATGGCAATTTTTGCGATTTCTATTGGTTATGACGTAATATCTTTTGAACCATGTGCCGTATGTGATTCTTAACCATACAGCAATTGTTACTTCACGGTAAGGAAAGTATGTACCAAATTTGGTTGAAATCGGTCCAATGATTTAGGAGAAAATGAGCAGCACTGTCGCTAAATGCAGCAGGTTTTCGCGCATCTCATTGTTTATGACGTCATATCTCGTGAACTATATACCGCATGTGATTCTTACACTTACGGCGACCGTCCTCATGGATTGACGCTTACGTGTACAAAATTTCGTAAATATTGGAACAAAACTGTAGCTTTGTATGCAGCATACGGACACTCTGCTTTATATATTAGACTACGCAATCTAATTTTGACTTTTTGAGACAACTTTCTATTACCCTTCTTTTGTTCTTGTTAATGTTTGTCTTATACTCTCCTTTCAAGGTACTATCCATTCCTTTCAATTGCTGTTCCAGGTACTTTGCTGTCTCTGACAGAAGCACAATGTTATGGACAAAGCGTAATGTTTTTATTTCTTCACTCTAAACATTAATTATTTTCCTAAATTTCACCCTGCATCCCTGCATGTACAGATTGATTACCATTGGGGAAAGGCCACAATCTGTCTTACTCCGTTCCCAACCACTGAATCCCTTTCATGCCGTTCGACTCAAATAACTGGTTTCTGGGTTTCGTACAAGTTGTATACAACTTTAGTTTCTCAGTATTTTACTCATGCTATATTGAGAATCTGAAACGGTTTATTCCAGTCAACACTGTCAAAATCCAAATTGCTCTTCCACGAGACCGGATTCTACTAGGTTTTCCAGCCGTCTGTAAATAATTCGTTTTAGAATTTTCGAACATAGACGTATTAAACAGATAGACACGTAATACTCTCACTTGTCTACACTTCCTTTCTTTGGAGATGTTATCTTTACAATCTTATTGAAGTCTGAGGGTATTTACTCTATCATATACATCTTGCACTCAAGGTGGAACACTTTCTTCATGCCTGCCTCTAACAACGTTGTCAAAAGGTCAGAAGGAATTTCATTCGCTCCAAGGGTCTTCTTTCGACTGAAATCATTCAGTGCTCTGTAAAATTCGTCTCGCAGTATCCTATCTCACATCTTATCCTCAGCTACTTCCTCTTCTATTTGTACACTATTGCCTTCAAGTTCATTTTCTTTGTATAGGACCTCTATACAGTCCTTCCACCATCAGCTGTTCAAATGTTTGTAGAGCTTATGGAAGTTAACTACGGGGTCATCAGTCCCTTAACGTACAAACTACTTATGAACTAGCTTATACTAAAGACGGCACAAACATCCATGCCCGAGGGGGGATTCGAACCCCCGACGGGGATCGGCCTCGCGCATCGTAGCGTAGCTCCTCCATGCGCTCGGCCACTCCGCCGCGGCCCACCGTCAGCTTTTTCTTCTTTACTTAATAGTGGTTTACCATTTGAGCTCTTGATATTCATATAGTTCCTTTTATTGTCTCCGAATGTCTCGCTTGCCTGAAGGCGGTATCCATCTTTTCCTTAGTTGCATTTTCTTCTACGGACTTCCATTTGTCCCATAATCATTCCTGCTTAGCCAATCTGCAATTCCAGTCAACCTTATGTTTTAGGCAGCTATAATCCTTATTACCTGCATCACTTGCTGCACTTTTATATTTTATCCTTTTATTAGATAAGTTCAGCATTTCTTGTGTTATCTAAGAATTTCTGTTACGCGTCGTCCTTCTACTTATAATTATGATCCTCTGCGGCTTTCACTATTTTAGCTCTCAAAGCTACCCATTAGTCTTGCCTTTCACACCATCTGGAACTCACAAGAACATCTGGTTCCATCATTTTATGAAAGTTCCATCTCATTACATTATACATTTTACCGGTTATAATCTACAGTTCATAAACTATACGTTATGATCAACTCTGGCCTCCTCGATGTATATCGTTTTACCGTTCTTAAACCAAGTGTTTGTAGTGATTAAATTGTGCAAAATTCTACCAGGTGACTTCCTCTTTCTTTCAAAAATGTTCAAATGTTTGTATAGTCTATGGGACTTAACTACGGGGTCATCAGTCCCTGAACTTACAAACTACTTATGAACTACTTACGAACTAGGACGGCACAAATATCCATGCCCGAGGGGGGATTCGAACCCCCGACCGTAGTGGCCGTGCAGACCGTGACTGGAGCGCCTTAGTCTCCTCGGCCGCCCCGGCCGGCCCTCTTTCTTTCCTTTTCCTCATTCTATATTATCATGCGATACAGGATCACATGAAATCGCCGAAGGATGCTCACAAATCGCTGGAAAAGGCAGGAATTTATGGGATTCCGTGAAGCTGTGGAGACGTATAAGTGGGTACCACAAAAAGAACAGTAAAAAACGACTAGAAGAGCACAAGGGTGACTGTAGAAGGGGAGAGACTGACAGATCAGCAATTCCTGAACATGTTTTTCAACCAGGGGACCAACTTATTCAATTTGATAAGACAGTTTTTAAGCAGCCACAAATGGATACTACGAAAGACTGTACAGAGAGTTTATAGAAATTGTAAAACACCCCAAAAATTTCAATAGGATGGCGGAGGGCGTTAAACTAAATGAAATCTGGATTCCGGTGCTGAAATGTAACACTCTTCCACCATGGGACGATATTATCAACGAACGACGTCAATCGGCAACAACCAATTGCGCGCGCATATCCAAAACATATGACGTCACACATCTGCGCACGAGCCCTCGTAAACGGAGTTTGGCTGCTGTCAGTAGCGAGACAGGGTGTGCATCGGACATACAAAAGTGTCACGCTCCCCCTCGAAAATGTCCTCCGCAGTTCGGGACGAAACGTTGGGTTTGAATAATAAATCCGTAAGACCACGGCATAATAGCCCTGAAAATTTTAGCAATATTGACCTTTCCGATCGTGAATGTTTACATTTCACAACGAGAATGGAAGCTGTCGTCAAGGCTAAGAGTGGGGCAACACCATACTGAATTCCAGAATTACCGATGGGGTGCATCTTGAACTCGTAAGATATTTTCAGTCAGGTATGCGGATACTTTTAATCACGTAGTATATAAATAGGAGAGAACATTATGTTGGAACCTTTTTTACTGTTTTGCCAAGATCGCTTATTTATTTCCAACAATTACCAGTTTCAACTGATCTCGCAGTCATCATCAGATCTGTGGAACTGTGGTGTATCTAATCATACCAATTATGTGTGGCTCCGTCGATACGGCGTTCCGTGGGATTGTTAAATATACGAAGTTGTATAGTCACATTAGATACATCACAGTTCCACAGATCTGTTGATGACTGCGAGATAAGTTGAAACCGGTCATCGTGGCAAATAAATAAGCGTTATTGGCAAAACAATAACAAAAGTTTCCATAAATAAGGAGATCGCACCCAGAAACATGTGTAAATTGTTTAACAATATGTTGGTTGGTATTATAGAAACGTAAACTCCTGTAACTTTGCAACGTCTGCCACTGGATTATGCCGATAGTATCCTCGACTCTTTCGCACATACTAAATGTTCAAATGTTTGTACAGCTTATGGGACTTAACTACGGGGTCATCAGTCCCTAAACTTACAAACTACTTATGAACTAGCTAATCCTAATGACGGCACAAATATCCATGCCCGAGGGGGGATTCGAACCCCCGACTGCAGTGGCCGTGCATACCGTGACTAGAGCGCCTCAGTCTCCTCGGCCACCGCATACTAAATGAACCTGCAACGAAGCGTGTTGTCTCCTTTGCATCTTCTATAGCGCCACAATCAATCCTATCTGGTACGGTTCCCACGCTGACACGCAATGTTTAAGTATTGTTCGAATGAGTATTTCGTAACCTATTTCCTTTGCTGATGTATTAAACTTGTGGATAGTTCAGTGAATTTGTCTTGCATATACCTTGCCCACGATTAGTTTGATGAATTCTAAATATTCATACGTTTAGAGCGTTTCAGACAATGAAATAAATTCAATGGTGAAGTTGAAAATTTGTGCTGGACTTTCTCGGATTTTCAGTTTCGGGCCAGCGGTCGCCTTAACTAATTAGGCTACACAGGCACGCTTCCAATCCTGTCCAAATTCTCAACATACAGCACACTATGATGGTAGTATTCCCTGCCCATTACTTTCTCTTGCTTTTAGCCTAACTGCATTCCCGCAAGGAATGAGCGTAAGTGTGCATCTACAAAGAAATTATTAATTCCTGCTTCTGGTGCATATATACAATTATTGATATGGTGTCTGTAATTTCAGGCATGTCCGAAAAAACAGACATCATATCAATAATTTACTAGTTCCATTCACAGGTATTTTATGAAACTGCGCCCAGTGAGTGTACTGCAGTTCTGTAATCATAGAGTAAAGTATGTTTCTTTCTACGTATTCACAATACGTGTTTATGTTGAGGTCGTTTCCACTGGTTACATGACGCTACAATTTTCAAGCGTTGTTGTGGTCTTCAGTCTGCAGACTGGTTTCATGGAACTCTCCACCCTACTCTATCCTGAGCAAGTCACTTCATCTCCTCATAAAAATGGCAACCTACAAGCGTTTGAATCTGCTTACTGTATTCATCCCTTGGTCTCTTTCTGCGGTTTTTCCCCAAACACTTCCCTCTAATGCTAAATTCACGATTCCTTGATGTCTAAGAATGCGTCCTACCAATGGATCACGTCTTTTAGTCAAGGTATGCCAGAAATTCCTTCATCACCCCAATTCTGCTCAGTACCTGCTCATTAGTTGCGCAATCCACCAACCTAATCTTCAGCATTTTTCTGTAGCACCATTGCGACTTACATAATCCAAATGTTCAAATGTTTGTAAACCTAAAAGACCCAACTGCTTTAGTTATCAGTCCCTAGACTTACAAACTACACTACTGGCTATTATAATTGCTACACCAAGAAGAAATGCAAGTGATAAACGGGTATCCAATGGACAAGTATATTATACTGGAACTGACATGTGATAACATTTTCACGCAATTTAAGTGCATAGATCCTGAGAAATCAGTACCCAAAACTACCACCTCTGGCCGTAATAACGGCATCGATACGCATGGACATTGAGTCAAACAGAGCTTGGATGGCGTGTACAGGTACAGATGCCCATGCAGCTTCAACACGATACCACACTTCATCGAGAGTAGTGACTGGCGTATTGTGACGAGCCAGTTGCTCGGCCACCATTGACCAGACGTTTTCAGTTTATGAGAGATTTGGATAATGTGCTGGCCAGGGCAGCAGTCGGACATTTTCCTTATCCAGAAAGGCCCGTACAGGATCTGCAACATGCGGTCGTGCATTATCCAGCTGAAATGTAGGGTTTCTCAGGGATCGAATGAAAGGTAGAGCCACGGGTCGTAACACATCTGAAATGTAACGGCCACTGTTCAAAGTGCCGTCGATGCGAACAAGAGGCGACTGAGACGTGTAGCCAATGGCACTCCATACCATCACGCCAGGTGATACGCCAGTATGGCGATGACGAATAAACGCTTCCAATGTGCGTTCAACGCGACGTCGCCAAACACGGATGCGACCATCATGATGCTGTAAACAGAACCTGGATTCATCCGAAAAAAATTACTTGTTGCCATTCGTGCACCCAGTTTCATCGTTGTGTACACCATCGCAGGCGCTCCTGTCTGTGATGCAGCGTCAAGGGTAACCGCAACCATGGTCTCCGAGCTAATAGTCCATGCTGCTGCACACGTCGTCGAACTGCTCGTGCAGATGGTTGTCTGTTGACTAACGGATCGAGACGTGGCTGCACGATCCGTTACAGCCATAAGGATAATATGCCTCTCATGTCGACTGCTATCGATACGAGGCCGTTGGGATCTAGCACGGCGTTCCGTATTGCCCTTTTGAACAGAGCAATTTCATATTGTGCTAGCAGTCATTGTATCGCGGCCAACGCTAGCAGCAGTGTCGCGATACGATAAAGCGCAATCGCGATAGGCTACAATCCGATCTTTATAAAAGTCGGAAACGTCATGGAACGCATTTCTTCTCCTCATACGAGGCATCAAAACATCGTTTCACCAGGCAACGCTGGTCAACTACTGTTTGTTTATGAGAAATAGGTTGGAAACTTTCCTCATTTCAGCACGTTGTAGGTGTCACCACCGGCGGCAACTTTGTGTGAATGCTATGAAAAGGTTATCATTTGCATATCACAGTAAATTCTTCCTGTTGGTTAAATTTCGCGTCTGCAGCACGTCATCTTCGTGGTGTAGCAATTTTAATGGTCAGTAGTGTACTTAAGCTAACTTACACTAAGGACAACACACACATGCCCAGGACATGAGTCGAATATCCGGCGGGAGCAGCCGCCTTGTCCGTAGCATGACGCCTTAGACCACGCTTCTGCTCCCCCGTGACGACGTATTTACATACTACAGCGTCATCAACGAAAAAAATTCAATGAAATTGAAATTATCTAATAAGACCTTTATATACACTGGAAAATTTAATGGTCCTATAACATCCACTTTGGGCACGCGGAAAATAATTTCACATCGTAAGATCTCTTTCCATCCGTCTAACAGCATATGCCGGTTATACATTACGTAACTGAAACCTTGTGTATAATTGAAATGGCTTTTCTACAGAAGTCATAATGATAATATGCAAATTCAGGTTGGTACAGACAAAGTAGGCAGGAATCGAACTATTAGGCCTGGTCATAACGCCTCCTCCTCGCCTATCACAAAGCTTCTCCCTCATGTTGCTTCCATGTATTCTTTTTTATTTTTACCTTGGAAACATATCGCAGTACAAAGAAGATGAAGAAAAGTAAAAACAGAGACCTAAAGTAACAAAGCAAAATACTGCAGATGCTACTGCCGAATTATCCAGTGCACTTTCTTTGAAAAGAAAGATTCAGTATGTTAGCGAAGAGTTCTCGAAATCGAGGCAGCTGCAAGCAGAATCGGTAAGCTGTACGTAAACTGCCGCGGCGGGTTAGCCGCGAGCATTTGGAGCTCCGTGCTGCGGTGCACGCGGCCGTCCGCCGTTGGGGGTTCGAATCCCTCCCATGGATGTTTGTGTTCTCCTTAGGTTAATTTACCTTAGTTTAAGTAGTTTGTAATCTACGGACTGATGACCACGCAGTTAAGTCCTATAGATTTACAAACATTTGAACATTTTGTACGTAAACTGCCAAAAAGCCTAGAACTTAATCCCCTTCCACCAACGACCTAAAGTGTACAAATATAACACGCAGTCAAATTATTCCATTGGTATCTTAATGTATTATAAAAATTAAATTAAAATTTTAAAAACTATAAAGTTGCTGACAGCAGTCTAATGTCAGTGGTGTAGGCAGTGTCATCTAATCTGGTAAGGATAGCCAACTTGTTCAGGAATCAATTTCAGTTCGCCAGGTGTCTACAGCTGGTGGTGAATGTTATCTACAATAGCACACTCATTTCATATATCAGTGTCAATAACCCAAATCCTATGGTCACGTTTCATAGTGAAATTGTTAACCGTCCTATACCATGAGAAGGACTTTGGCATTGAATGCACGTGGAGATTAACATTGTTCTACACTGTCCTCAAAGGATCCTCCACAACAATAGTTTTGCGGGATTGTTAAAGACCACTCCCCACTGTCGAGCAAGTATCTCCTGTTGCAGTATGACACTACCCAAAGAACTCATGGCAAGCTAAAATTGTCTAACGTGACCTAATCTAAAATTTACGCAACCAACATCAACAGGCGGAGCAAGGCTCGGTGGACAGCTCGGCCGTAAAATCACCTGGTTTCAAAGCGACGTTAAATGCTGTATGCCAGAAGTATAAATTACAAGCGTAGGTTTTAATGCCGGAGATGCCCAAATCCCTAAGCTAGGTGCTTTGGTCATGATCCCAGAGGGCAACCTAAATATTAACATTCCCATAAATAAAGGCGAAGCAATTGCTAAAACTTTTTGTCATCGTCTTAGGAAGCGGAAAATTTTGGGGATGTAAAATTTCTTACACGACACGTAAATATCCAAAATGTTAACTATTTGGGGAATATCAATTTCGCGCCATTCCAATTGCAGTATTGCACCGTGTTTTTCCTAGGCTGGACTGTTACGGAAGTGTTATTTTCGTAGACCTACATGAGAACTCTGAGAATCCACAAGGAAAGGTCAGTCCTCGTAACTCAATTCATAGACGGTGAAATTGTATTTCGAGGGAACTAAGTAATAAAGCCATTGAAAGTGTGATGACCTGGGGCAAACCCCAACAAATAGCAACTTGCGCCGTCAGCTAACCATTTACATGTAACATGAAACATGTTTGGAAGAACTACACGAGCCTCAGATGTAAGAACGATGATCTTCGCATGCAGGTCCGATATCTACTTGATACGCGTTCAAATGCCTTGCAAAAAGTCTGAACGGCATAGGTATAATGAACCAAATGACTAAAACAGCGGTAGCCACATACCGGTATTCCGCTATTGAAACATAATTTGAGCGAGATGGGAGGCTACTCATGTGCACTTTAATAACGTTTACCTGCTATTAAAGTAAGGAGTCTGAAATGATACGGCCAGAATGTTTCGGTATTACCACTATTTTGCCCACCTTTAACGCTGTGGACACAGTTCTTCTCACCGGATCCTTGCCAAACAACACTACAACCATCACACCCAAGGGGAACAAAATCGGACATGTAACTTCTTAAGGATACCTTCTAAACCTGGTGATATGTTGAAGGAAGGAACAGCGCTAAGTGCTGGCATATATTGGGTCGAACGTTCAGTGAACAATATCGCTTTGCACAGCAACTGTGAGGAATGTAAAGAACAACTGACGTCACGACTGATGGCGAAGCACGTGATACGGGGTTCTTCAATTGCCTTGCAACTAGCGACCTTGAATGAATTTGACCATTAAACCCACCACCAAATGCAGATTAAGCTACAGCATATTTCCTTCAATACGGTAAACATCTTGGATTCGCACAGACGCGTCACACTCTTGCTCATACAGTTCGTGCAAAATAAAATGATACAATTCTAAAGTTCATCACTCAAAGCTTCTACTTCGGACGTTCTGTCCACCAGCGATTGTAACGTGTAACAGAGCGGAAGAAACGCTTCCACTCGGCGCCAATCACATACTCTTGAAACTTCCTGGCAGATTAAAATTATGTGCCGGAACCGGGACTCGAACCTGGGACCTTTGCCTTTCGCGGGCAAGCGCTTTACCGACTGAGCTATCCCGACACGACTCACGATACCGCCCCACAACTTTACTTCCGCCAGTACCTCGCTTCCTATTTTCCAAACTTCGCAGAAGCTCTCCTGCGAACCTTGCAAGACTAGCACTCCTGGAAGAAAGGATATGGTGGAGACATCTCTTGTCTTCTTCGCTATCTGTGTTGTTGAATATATTTAGTATCCATTTTGTGCCGTAAAACTTCACTGATTTTCTTTCCGTGTTTACAATGGTCACCACAGAACCGTGACTGTAAATGGATACGTGAATAAAGTCAACAACTATCAGAGAAGTGAAACCTGTCTATACGACAAAAAGAAGAAGCAGTAAAATATGTGATCTCAGCAGGAGAGAAAGTTTCTGCACCCACACGTACGTAGATGCAGCGAATGAAATAATTCGGTAAATTCTTGAGCTTGAGGATAATTACGAGGGGCGTTCAAATAAAAAGGTACGAGACGTCTTAACAACCAAACCGGTTGAAATTTCAATATGCCGCTTTGGGATAACATAGTGCGACATATATGGGCGCGAAGCATGAGTCCTCACATCCCCCTAATATATTGAAGGCTGTGCCCTCATCAGGCAAGGTGAAACTTACGGTCTTTTTCGACGTCCGAGGTCCGATACTCAACCTATTCCTGGAGCATGGAAAAACAATTTAACAGTGACGTGTACTGAGACACACTCCATAGCCTACGCGAGTCCAACAAGAGGGGCTGCTGACGTGAGTTGTTATGCTCTATGATACGCGCGTCCACACGTCTCCAGTGTCATACAAAGTGTACTGGCCAAGCTCAAGTGGGAATAGCTTGAACATCCGCCCTACAAACCCGGACATCTCGGCCTTGTGACTTCATCTGTGAGGTCCGCTAAAGAAACATCTCAAGGGAAGCGTTTCAGCTCGGACGACGAACTAAAGGACACAGTGAAGGACTTTCTCTTCTCATCACAGCAACAGGAATTATGGGTACAGAGAATCCTTCGTATCGTTAAACAGGAGAGAGTTGTTCTCAGGCCTATGATGATTACTTTTTAATTGTAGCCTCACTGTTGTTTCGGAACTTTTCATTTGAACCACTCGAATAATTAGGATAGTGATCATACAGACGTAAAATGCAAATGAAGTCGGTACGTATGATGTGCCATCAGGTATTCGCTTACAAGAAACAGACAATCTCCACTAAGATGTTTGTATTCATCAATGAAAACAACGCTAATTTACATAGCTAGGAAGTGGCAGATTCATTTTACAAGTATGATCCCACGGAGCGAAGCGCGAAAGCAAAATAATCGCGTTCGTACTCGGTTCCATTGTAGGCCAAATGACTGAAACGAGCGAAAACGCGAGCCTTCCGGACCGCTGACCCACATCTGCACCATGTAGAAGAATCTGGTATCACTGGCCACCAAGAACTGAGACTATCCTCCAGCACAGTGCACGTGTCTCGTTTAGTGTACCTCAATGGAAACAATCGCACTGACGTGTTTTACGGTCCACTTTAGATATACTTGTAGTTTTATGATTTTCTTTTTGCAAACATTTCGAACAAAAATAATAAAAAAGTAAATAATAAGAATTTATGGACGATACGATTACGACTCTACTATTGTGATAATATTTATGCACCTAACACTTAATAGTCTTTCTGACCGTATTTTAACAAACAGCCAAGTTATTTGAGGTTTGAGTTCAGCTTTGACAAATATACTCTTTTTTGAACTTTTACCTTTTCAAACTATTATTTTAATATCTCTTCCACAATTTCATTATACTTTTCCGTTAAAATATTATCACCTGTCTTGCCTTGGTAGTTTATTTTCTTTGCCTGTACTGGTTACGAATGACTATAGTCTGAAACGAACATAGCGTACATTTGGCGTTCGGACAAGTGACTATAGCCTGGATGGAACACAGCTTACATCTGGCGTTCGGAAATCAGGCACGTGACATCCCTCGCCCGAAACTATCTTTTGCATACGCCATCTTGCTTTCTGTATTTGATGATTTTCTTATTATAACTCAAGCGTTGTCATTTCAAAGCAATGGTGCACTAAAAATGATCAAAAACACGTCGTTCTTAAGTCAATGAATTACAATTTAATGTCTAAAAATGCCATGTTAACAGATAACACTTGCCATCAATGGTATGAGAATTGAGGATCACTCTCGCAGCTTTTCGCCGTAGCGTAATGGGTGACGAATTAATTTGTGGTGTACAAACATTTTAGACGGTGGTTCGAAACTTGCTAGGGTGCGGTAGCTCAGCGCCCTCGGTCAGAGGGTTGCCGGCATGGTACCTAGACGCCCTCTGTATACGACGAAACGATCAAAATAGAACAAAAGAAACTAACGTCCACAAAGTACGGATGAAACTGAAGAACCAATGAAAGGAGATAAATAGGAATAGAGTTCAACGCTATCTGTAATAAAGAAAGCTTGGTAAAATTCTCAACGAACAACCTAGAACGAACGTGAACGAGCGACCAAAAAGCATCGATCTCCCTGCAGACAAAAAAATAAAAAATGAAATAAAAATATAACCACCGCTGATAATTTTTTCCTCTAGCATCCTAAAATGTTTTCGCACACTTTTGTGAACTGAACACAACTGTATTCAACGACTGTATTCTGCAAGATTTCAAGTTGTTCAAAGGTATCAGCGCTTTCTCTGAAAAGTGCATTTGTTCTGTTTCGAGAGCATACAATGAAATACATTCCAACGAATTGTAAACAAAGGCTTCTTTAACACACGTAAATGAACTGGGGAGATAATGTCACAATGACTGTTGTAAATGATGTAATGATATTAGAAACTTTGTATATAGATTAAGTACTAAATTTATGTTGAATTCAGTATTACCACACTTATTCCATTCGTTATTTTAGCTGTAAAAGAAAACGTAATGATTTTTTGAAACAGAATCCAAGGTAACAGGTAATACAAGCTACATTAAAACCGTTCATAGCAAACATGTCAAAGACAAACATTTTAGTCGAGGAATTGAATCTAATTAATAACTTTCAATATATTCCATAAATAGTGAATAATTTCTTAGAAAAAAGTAATCAAAGTAATTTCTTGCAATGTATGCACTTCCATTTCATTAAGGAAGGACATTTCCCAGAGAAATCTAGAACTTCCTTTGTATTTCAAGCTACCAATATCAGCACGTTGTTCAGAATATTCATTATTACAGTATCCTCCCAGTTTACGAGGATATGCTTCAGAAGGCCATTGTTCAATTCGTTGTTACGTATGTCACGGCATGTTCACGAGATAGAATATAGGCGCATTTTAGAGGGAGCATTCTTGCATATGCACAACTCTATATATTGCAGAACATAGCTCTATTTATTAACTAATAAGAGTGCCCGAAACCCTATTAGGAAAAAAGGCGAAAAAACCTTTTGGTACTGGCGAGTTTCGAAACACCGACTACATGTCTTACAATTACAATCTAACGTGCCACATACTACACCACAGCGAACAATTACGAAACTGTTCCTTGAAACTCTTACTATTTGTGGCTGTAGTTAACTGCTAATATGGCATTTTAGACAATACATTATAATTTATCATAATAAGAACGACATTTTCTTGTTAATTCTTCAGTGCGCCATTGTTTTAAAATGACTTTTCCTAAGTTATAATAAGAAAATCATCAAATAAACAAAGCAATATGGCATATGACAGAGACAATTCTGGGCAAGGAATGTCACGTGACATTTCCAAACGCCTGGTTTACGTAAAATCAAGGGACAGTGTCAAATCGCTTTTTATTTTTTCTAACTATCTCTTTAACGGTGTGAGTTACGAAAAAACATAAGAGGGGAAAGTTGTACATAATTGTCTCCTCTACAAATTCCTTTGTTCAATTTCCTTTCGGTTGAACGATTTATTTGCAAAGCTGTCAAAAAGCTATCACATACGGCCCTTTTTTTGGTACTGCTAAACTATTTTTTGTCCGAAATATCTGAAAAACGAAGGTTCTGATCACTGGCGGTCAACAATTATGTATTTAAAACTTGGTGCCAATCCCTTGAGCGAACAGACAGACAAACATCATCAAATCGCCGTTATTGATGCAAATATCTCTGAAACGATGCAAGATGGGGGAAAACGTAACAGAGCAAAGTTGTAGAGAATTTTCTCCTCTATAAATTCATTTATTCAGTTTTCGTGTCAGATGAACGGTTACGTCGTTACTTTCATTCAGATTTCGAACTGCCAAAAGGCGATCGCATAGGTCCACTTTTTAGTGTTGCTATCGTAACCTAAAGTGGGCCAAAACATAAGCTAGGGAATTTGTTGCGATGTAGACACTTGCCTTCCGTTTAATTAAGGACTTCATTTATATATTAAACTACCAGTATCAGCACGTTGCTTAAAGTATTCATTGTTACAGTATCCTCCCAGTTTATATGCATGTACCTCAGAAGACCATTGTTCAGTTCGTTGTTAAGTTTTTTTTCTTAAAAAAAGTTTGTAAATCTATCGGACCAAATTGCGTGGTCATCAGTCCGTAGCTTACAAACTACTTAAATCTAGGTAAACTAACCTAAGGACAAACACACACACCCATGCCCCAAGGAGGAATCGAACCTCCACGGCGAGCAACCGCGCGCTCCGCAGCGAGATGCTTTAGAGCGCTTGGCTACTCCACCGCGGCGTTAAGTATTTCAAAGCTTGTTCACGTAATAGAACAAACGTACATATGGACAACCCTAAACATCATAGAACACAGCACTTTTTAATTAATTAGGGTGCCCAAAACCCTATTATGAGCCAAGGCGAAAAAATGGTATCGGCGGGTTTCGAACTACCGACCATATGCGTCACAAGCTAAAGCGTTGCACACTACACTATGTCGGACAGCTACGAAAGTGTTCCTTAGATCTCGAACTATTGATGGGAGTTGTTAATTGCTAATATGGCATTTTAGACACTAGATTTTAATTTATCGTACTACCGACGACTTTTTTGTTAATTCTTCAGTGCGCCATTGCTTTGAAATGACAACATGTAAGTTATAAAAAGAAAAATCATCAAATACACGAAGCAAGATGATGTATGCCAGAGAGAGTTCTGGGCGAGAAATGTCACGTGACATCTCAGAACACCTGGTTTACGTAAAATCAAGTACCGGTGTCAAAACGCCGTTATTTTTGTAAATATCTCTGTAACGGTGTGAGTTGTGAAAAAAAAGAGCAAAGTTGTAGAGAATTTTCTCCTCTACAAAAAATAAGGTTATTTAATTTTCATGTCAGATGAACGGTTAAGCCGTTATTTTCACGTACATTTCGAGCTGTCAAAAGGCGATCGCAAAGGCCCATTTTTAGTGTTACTAGCGTAACCTAAAGTGGGCCACAAAGTTTAATATATTACCCTAGAAGTGACTGACATGATTTCGTTAGCGTTGTTGGAGGGGGGCATTACTACAACTTCTTTACTTTCAAAGGAGTCGCATAATAAAAAAAAAATTGAACAACATTGCTCTAATAAAATTATTTTTTGTTAGGAAACTATTGTCCAGTAATTTAGACTCCACGTTTACATTTATTGTTTTACGCTACTAGTTTCAAGTAGTAGTTTGTAAATTCAACGAGACAGGACGGCTATTAACACACAGAGCGCAACTTTCTTCAGATAAGCCGCGAGGGAATGGCGCCATGCTACGGCTTGCACAGCCACTCTCAGTTGGAATTTCGGGTCCTCCCACGGGCATGGCTGTCCTTAGCAGAAGTCAGATTAAGAAGTTTTTAGGTCTTGAGACTGATGGCCTCAGCGGTTTGGTCCCTTAGTATTAGGAACATTGGTTTTCGACTCTGATTGGCTAATATGGGATATGTTTATTCCCATGGGGACTCAGAAAATCCCTCTACGGATGTAGCGAGCTACGGAAGTCATAACTCCGTGCACATTTACCCAGCGAAACTTGCTTCCATTGCAGACCATTGCGGACTCACTGGCGTATGTTCAGGCAGATGGAAATATTCACCCGCCTCACAGAGTTGAGTTCTTGTGCCTCACAAACCGACAGTGAAATTTTCTATCCTAGTTCATCTACACGAATATGTTAGTTTCGGTACTATACTACAGGTTTCTTTACATTATAGTCAGCATGTTTAATGGAGTGAACAACTTCATTCATCCAGTCACAAATATCACATTTATTATTTTTAGTCATGTTTTAAGTTCGTTTGAGTGTTGTCCTTATTCTTTATAAATTAAAATTTCATTCATTCGAAACATTTTCTGTGCCTAGATTCGTACTTTACAAGTATCAGATTTCATTTTCTTTGTTACAGCTCATGCATTTTACCATTGTTTCTCGGTTGTTAGCTACTACTTTAGCAATTCCTTTCCTTAATTACATTCAAAAGAACGTCCTAGTATATATCTGTTACTACCTCAGGCTGCTTTTAAAGCATAATGACTGGAAAAATACATGAAAACCTGTGTAACTGATTTTATGAATTCATCTTATGCGAAGATTAGAAGCTAGCTTATGTGTTTCGAGAATGAAACGTGGAAAATTATGCTGACACTCTAATAACAGCAAGATAAATTTACCTTCACTCAAGAACACAATTATTAATGCATAAAGAGGATATCTGGTTGATGATAGACTTACAGAGTCCTGAATGTGTCGTCTAATAAAGGAATTTAATAAACACACAACATTTGTAAAAAAAAAAAAAAAAAAAAAAAAAAAAAAACCAACAACAAGGTGCCTAACTGAAGCAGGCGAATTATGCAGATGACGGAGGAGATGTTTTGTGACGACTCTGCCTTGGACGTCGCGTCCGACATTTCTGACGAAAACAATCTGTCAGCGACGGAACAGGAATCCGAAAACGAATTGGATCAGAATAATTTGGATGAAGAGTCTGCATTACCGCGAGACGGCAGAACACTTTCACCTTGCCTTCTTCGACCTTGAATAAATGTTTGACCGAGTGCCATATGACTTGAATTGGCTTACCTTGCTAATATCATAAGAGCCTGATATAATAAGCTACTTGTTTTTAGGAAGACGTTTCTCTCTCTGTGGTAGTACATCAGGGACCTGCTCTCTCACTCCACCTTTTCGTCACAGTCGTGCTTAAAACCACACCCCGGACGTCATAGCATGGTGATTCTGTTCTACTGGACTCCGAAGATAAGACTGACTTTCAGATATGAAGTCAACACCAGTCATGATCATTTTTCAGGAGTAGGTCATGGATGTTTGTGCTGTCTTTAGTATAAGTTAGTCCATAAGTAGTTTGTAAGTTCAGGGACTGATAACCCCGCAGTTAAGTTCCATAAGCTTTATAAACATTTGAACATTTTGTTTGTAACCCTAAGGAACCTAACAGCTGAGGTCATCGGTCCATAAACTCATAAACTACATAAACTAACTTTTTCTAAGGATAACATATTCACACTTATGCCCTAGAACATCCGACGGGAGCAGGCGCGCAATCTGTGACGTAGACCGCGCGGTCATTCCTTCGCGGCATGCACAGGTGCAGGATGTCCCTAGGCAAGTTTTAAAGGTATAATCTTTAAACTAAAGAGATAATTCAGTCATTAATTGTTATTCATAAATAGTCTTTGGAAGGGATAGAAATTAGTGCAAAAATGTTCAAATGTTTGTAGAGCTTTTGGGACTTAACTACGGGGTCATCAGTCCCTAAACTTACAAACTACTTATGAACTAGCTAATACTAAGGACGGCACAAATATCCATACCCCCGACCGTATTGGCCGTGCAGACTGTGACTGGCGCGCCGCAGACCGCTTGGCCACCGCGGCCGGCAGTACAAAAAGTATGGCACATTTAAACACTATGGTATTATGGTACGCCTTCGAACATGTAACAATGAAACGAAGGCAGAAAATATTTGAAGTGTAAAAACAAATATACGTTCTGTTTAGGAATACGAACACACAAGTGAAAAAATTTCATGAAGTCTCTTATCATGCAGTGAAAATAAATAAATTGGTCGACAAACATCCCACAAGACTCAACCTGTTATATGACCTGGCATGCGAGACGAGTTGTCTGTCGGTGGGGAGAGGAGCGTGTTAACCGCGAGTGCGCCACGGTGATAGCAGGCGCTCGCCACACATGTTGACAGCCCTGTCAGCGCGCCACGCCATGGGTCCATTCCCCAGAGACCGCGGCAGCTGCACACTCCCCAATACTGCAACTCTCCCATTACTTTTATTGGATCCTTTCTGTTAATCCCCCTAGTACCAGGTGGGCGCCAAGAGCACAAACGTTATGCTGACAAATTTACTTACAAGAAACACTCCTCATTGCAACACAATCAAATTTAATGGCCAGATGGATTAATGAATAGCCCGTCAAAAGTGAACAAAAATAAATCATAAAACAGTAAGAAGAACTACGGAACTGCGAAAACAGAAAAACAGAAACAGTGAAGGGAGGGTTACACGTCGACAACGAGCGTGTTTGAGCTGCCGTGGCGTCGTAGTTCAGTTATCATGGTGTTAGACTATAATCGGAGATCCGTATTCATATCTCCTCAGTGTTCAGTTTCTTTTTCACAAAATCATGAATTATCCGTCCGGTCACTGACGTATCAGTCCGCTACATCCATTTTTATTTTTTGTCTTTTGTAATGTCCGTTTGCAACAACGAGGTGTAAATAAACTTTTTCTAATTTGTTCTATACATGTGCCACATGTTATGACTCTTTAGTTTCGTTTTGAGGTTTCTGATTTTGAATTTCTTTGATGTGACAGAGTTCAGAAACTGTTTATTTGTTTCTTCCATTTGTGCGAGTGGTGTATTCCGCATCTAGCGACGGCAATATATTGTTACTACATGATTAATGTTCTATATACAAATGCGAATATACGAGATCTTCATGTACTGACCAAACTAAGCTGTAGTGCCCAAAAACAACTTACGCGTATTGGGCTGCATAAGGCTGTGTTAGGGTGAAAACATACTAGAGCGGCGAGTCAGACTCCAGCGGCGAGTCAAGCTGCGCGGCTTCTAAAAATGCACGCAGTCTAATGGGGCGACACATAGTGGAGCCACAAGCAGCGCTGCTTGCAGCGGCGAGGCGCTTGACTCGCCGCTCGGGAATTCAGCCCCGATTTCATTGCAGCGCTGCTCCAGCCGAGACGCGTTGCTCGCTACGCATTTTGCTGCGCCCTTACTTCACACGTACCCTTTATTTAAAAACGATATTATTACTTAAAAGTTAATGAGCAATTACGCACTCTTATTTGTCAATATTAAGTATTTCATCAAATCTGTATCTATAAATGTGAATGTCTGTTCGGTGTACGTTCATCACGTCTGAACCACAAGACATAAAGAGCTAAAAATTTGCACAGTTACTAATGTCTACCCGGGGAAGGCTTTAGGCACGGTTTTATGGCGATCGGATAGCTATTTATCTATATATATTAATGTGAATGTCTGTTCGGTATACGTTTATCACGTCTGAACCAGAGGACATAAAGAGCTAAAAATTTGCACAGTTACCAATGTCTACCCGGGGAAGGTTTTAAGCACTGTTTTATGGTGATCGGATAGCTATTTATCTATATATGTTAATGCGAATGTCTCTTCGGTTTACGCTTATCACGTCCGAACGACAAGACGCAGAGACGTAAATATTTCTACAGTTACTAATTTACACCTGAGGAAGGTTTTAGGCACGGTTTTATAGCGATCTCATAGATATTTAGTAATTTGAAGAATATATCTCGAAATGAGGAACAATAATTATATTTACTCTTTGAAAGTGGTTTTATTGGTTGCATTGTTGCTTGAGGGTTGATAATGATAAAAGGGTGCAGTATATTGGGATGGAAGGTTATCGGTGTATATAAAATTGTACGTGTGTGTGTGTGTGTGTGTTAATATTTCCCTCTGCAGCGAAAACTACAGAACGCCAACGAATGGCCTGTGTGTAACTGTTGTCCGTAGTCTCCCGTTGTACACCAAAATGTTCAAATGTTTGTTAAGCTTATGGGACTTAACTACGGGGTTATCAGTCCCTAAACTTACAAACTACTTATGAACTACTTACGAACTAGGACGGCACAAATATCCATGCCCGAGGGGGGATTCGAACCCCCGACCGTAGTGGCCGTGCTGACTGTGACTGGAGCGCCTCAGTCACCTCGGCCACCGCGGCCGGCCGTTGTACACCACAGCAGTTCCATGCCGATAGCTATAAGGGGGTGGAAGATATGGTGGTTAAAGTCGTCAAATTATAAAAAAAATTCGGACTGACGGCCAGCGATGACGTTTGCGACTCTATAGCAAGGAGGTTACATACAGCGAAACGTGATGCCACAGAGCATATATTTGGTCTATGCGTGCTACAATGTCTTCAGCTCTTTCTATGTAAGGATAAGCATACGAATAAGGAAATATAAGAATAAATAAATAAAGCAGTAAAAAAGAAACTTCTTTTAATACATCTCTTTAAAATAAATCGATTTTACGTTTCGCGCATTTTCTATGATAATCAACCAACACGCGAACGGAGCCGCGGGTTTAAGCTAGTTTGTCATATTTGTAGAGCAAATCTGTGAATAAACGTATTTATAATGACTTGGATGATGTTGTAGACATAATTTTACCTTAAGTCCACTTCAGTTCATTACCTTTATTCCTAAAACTAATATTACGTAAATGTTCTTTTATAACTTCAGCGTTCTGCCTTGAGAAAAATACGGACTTTCTTCTTTTTTATTACTGAAACTTGTTTCATCCCAGTTGCAGCATCTATGCGCTTTTATTTATTTCTTGTTATTACATGTTCAGGTATTCATGTTGTCTATTATTATTATCACTATTATTACTTATTATTATTAATAGTAATAATTTAATTTTTATATTGGGTCCCGAATAAAACTTAGAAAAACAGGAATTCATGAAGACGTAAAAAGAAGAAATAAATAAATAAAGGCCCACTGAAGAAGCTGCAACATGTATGGGTAATTAAAAGAAGAAATACAGTATTTTACTCAAGGAAGAGCTATCCAATTACAAAACAACTTCTGTTAAAGCAAACGTACACCACAGGAGCATCTTCGGATTGTTGACTGCTTTACCTTTTATGTGGTGTAACAAGCTTCAAGATCGACATCAAAACTCCATTAATCACACTGAAGTGCATGGCAGAAGGTTCATCAAACCGCTTTTATGATATTACTGCACTCGAACGTCTTCGCTGTCCGACAACATTTCCCTGACTCACGCAGCAAGCCTCACCGCTCCACTATGCACACGTGCAGCGCCGCTGCCGTCTTTACTGAAAAAACACGCATCTTTACGCGCCGCTTGACTCTAGACTCGCCGCCAGTGGCGTAGCTATCATAGGGCTAGGCGGGGCAGTGCCCCGGAGCCCCCGAGCTCCAGGGGCCCCTCGGCCTCAGTGAGCGACGTTAGAAAAAAGTTACAGTAGAGCGTGGAATTTGTTTATTTACTCTCCCTCCCTACCGTCCATCATCTCCCTCTCCCAACAAACCATGATTCCCTCAATAGCCGCAATAAGATTGTTTCTAATGGGCCCACTAGTAGCTGTGTACAACAATCGGCACACTTCAGTCGGCGTAGCAGCCAGCACAAGTAGCGGCAGCGTCAAAGTTGCTCGCGGCAACAGCTGCGGCTCCCAAGTGTTGCGGCGTGCCGCTCAGCGCATTGTGAACGATCACACGCTCTAAGTACTGTATAAATTTTGAATGTTGTGCAGGAGTTGTTAATGTTAATGGAACTAAACTAGTAATAGTTGTTATTTATAGATCCCCTGACTCAGATTTTAAAATGTTTCTGCCCAAGCTGGAATTCGTTCTGGGTTCTCTGTATAGGAAGTATAAAAATTTAATTGTGTGTGGAGATTTCAACATTAATTGTGTAGGTGATAGCGCAAGGAAAAGTCAGCTGTTAGATCTATTTAATTCCTATAACATGATGCAAACAGTATTTTTTCCAACGAGAGTGCAAGGAAATAGCAGTTCTACCATTGACAATATTTTTGTTCATTCTTCATTATTAGAGGGGCACTCTGTCAGCAGAATTGTAAATGGCCTATCAGACCACGATGCCCAACTTTTAATTCTAAAAAGTATTTGTTCTCAAACAAATGTTAAACATAAATATCAACTAATCAGAAAAGTTAATCCAGTTGCAATTGAGACCTTTTTAAGCCTAATTAAGGAACAAGAATGGCAGGATGTTTATAGTGCTGATAATGCAGATGATAAATATAATACTTTTCTGAACACATTTATTATGCTGTTTGAAAGTTGCTTTCCGCTAGAACGCTCAAAACAGGGTACTTTCAGTAACAGACAGCCAGGGTGGATGACAAAGGGGATAAGAGTATCATGTAGAACTAAGCGGGAGTTGTATCAAAATGTTAGAAGTAATCAGAATGAAGATGCAGTAGCTCATTACAAACAGTACTGTAAGGTTCTGAAAAATGTCATTAAGAATGCAAAAAGTATGTGGTACGCAAAAAGAATAGCAAACTCTCGGGATAAAATTAAAACTATCTGGTCAGTCGCGAAGGAAGTGTCTGGTCAGGAGCAGCAGGTAGAAGATATAACGTCAGTGCGTAGTAGGAATGTTTCTGTTACTGACAAGTTAGATATATGTGCAATATTCAATAATCACTTTCTGAATATAGTAGAGGAACTAAACAAAACTCTAGTTTCTACAGGTAATCATATAACGTTTTTAGAAAATGCGTTTCCGAGGCTGTTACCTGAAATGATCCTTCATGATACTTCCATAGGTGAGATTGAGTCAATAATTAAATCACTAAAGACTAAGGACTCTTGTGGATATGATGGGGTATCTAGCAGAATTCTAAAGTACTGTTCTCCATATGTTAGCCCAGTACTAAGCCCTATTTGTAATTTTTCCTTTCAGAATGGTCAGTTTCCTAACAGATTAAAGTACTCAGTAGTGAAACCGCTTTATAAAAAAGGAGAAAGGGATAATGTAGACAACTATAGACCTATTTCTATGCCATCGGTTTTTTCCAAAGTTATTGAAAAGGCTGTATATTCAAGATTAATTGATCATTTCAGTTCACATAATTTCCTGTCAAATGTACAGTTTGGTTTTAGAAGTGGTTTAACGACCGAAAACGCTATATTTTCGTTTCTCTGTGAGGCACTTAATGGGTTAAATAAGAGGCTACGGACATTAGGCGTCTTCTTTGATTTAACAAAAGCGTTTGATTGTGTTGATCACAAAATATTGTTGCAGAAGTTGGAACATTATGGAATACGGGGAGTAGCCCACAACTGGTTCACCTCTTACTTTAATAATAGACAACAGAAGGTAATTCTCCGCAGTGTAGAAAATGGCTATGACGTGCAATCCCAATGGGGCACAATTAAGTATGGGGTGCCCCAGAGGTCTGTTTTGGGACCATTGCTGTTTCTTATTTATATAAATGATATGCCTTCGAGTATAACAGGTGATTGTAAAATATTTTTGTTTGCTGATGATACCAGCTTGGTAGTGAAGGATGTTGCTCGTAATATTGACACAGTATCAAATAATGCAGTTCAAGAGATAAGTTCATGGCTAATACAAAACAAGTTGATGTTAAATCACAGTAAAACTCAGTTTTTACAATTTCTAACACATAATTTGACGAAATCTGACATTATGATTACATATAATGGGCATGTGATAAGTGAGACTGAACAGTTCAAATTTCTAGGTGTTCATATAGACAGTAAGCTGTCATGGAAAGCCCATGTTCAGGATCTTGTTCCAAAACTAAATTCTGCTATATTTACCATTAGAACAATATCTGAGATAAGTGATTTTTCAACACGAAAAGTAGTCTATTTCGCTTACTTTCACTCACTTATGACGTACGGCATTGTTTTTTGGGGTAACTCGCCTGATGCAAAAAGGATATTTCTGGCTCAAAAACGGGCGGTTCGAGCAATATCTGGTGTAAGTTCGCGAACGTCATGTCGACCCCTTTTCAATAGTCTGGGAATTTTGACTCTGGCGTCACAATACGTTTTTTCTTTAATGTCGTTTGTTGTTAATAATATCAGCTTATTCCCACGAGTTAGTAGCTTTCACTCGGTGAATACTAGACAGATGTCTAATCTACATTTGCACCACACCACCTTAACACTTGTGCAGAAAGGGGTGCAGTATTCTGCGGCATCCATTTTCAATAAGCTGCCACAAGAACTTAAGAATCTTAGCACTAATCCACATGCTTTCAAATCTAAATTGAAGAGTTACCTCGTGGCTCACTCCTTTTATTCTGTCGAGGAACTCCTAGAAAAGTTAAACAATTAAGCTAATTTATTTTTTCTTTATGATTCTTTTCACTTTGTCTTAAGATTGTCGTGTGCAAAGGACTACTTAAAATGTTTCTATTACCATTATTGTGTAACAATTAATGTATTGACTTGTTCCATGACCATGGAGTCTTACTCCTGAAGTGGGTCCTATGGAACAGAAAAAACAAATAAATAAATAAATAAATACATTTAGTGTACAGTACTTCCTATTGGCAAATAGAAGTATACAGTACGATTATTCGAATAACCGGTTTTCTGAACACTCATGTCCCCCAATTACATCGTATCATGTACGTTCTGCCTCAAACGCAAGAAGTGAAATGCAAAAATTATTCCCACCTCAGAATTTAAACATAAAAAAGTCTATTGCTTGTTCGCTAAGACGTGGACCCTGCCACCGTTAGTGTATTGTCGGTCGAAGTCGGAGTTGCTATGGCTCACAATCTTACGAAATAACAGTGAATGGCGCTGAATTACTAGCAGTATTTTGACAATACACGGTGTGCCCACATTTGAATATGAAGTCTCTACATGTTGCCCATCGGGGGTTGGAAACCTCCCTCGGGCATAGATGTTTGTGTTGTCTTTAGTATAATGTAGTTCTTAAGTAGTTTGTAAGCTTAGGGACTGATGACCATGCAGTTAAGTCCCATAACCTTTACAAATATTTGAACATTTGAATAGATGTCTATGCACTCTGAAATTAGAGCGAGAAGTAGAGAAAAAATGGTTTTTTGTCGCAATAGTGAAGTATGCATTCTGTACGCTGCCTTCTACCACACTGTGACGATAATAAGCGAAGATGTCAACTCAAGTTATTGGGCACGGCTCAAATTAAAAAAAAATGTTCAAATGTTTGTATAGCTTATGGGACTTAACTACGGGGTGATCAGTCCCTAAACTTACAAACTACTTATGAACTAGCTTACACCAAGGACGGCACAAATATCCATGCCCGAGGGGGGATTCGGACCCCCGACCGTAGTGGCCGTGCAGACCGTGACTAAAGCGCCTTAGTCCCCTCGGCCACCGCGGCCGGCGCACGGCTCAATCCAAAGTGTTTCATCAACAATCCGACAACTTCCTTTTGCTGAAATCATCTTACACCAATATGTCCACTGTTTTCCTTCTTTGACTGGACTATCAACGAAATTTCTCCGATCGGTAGTGAGCAATGAGCTAATAGCGCAGCAGTTTATCGAGAGTGAGTTGTCGGCACTGACGACTGTCTGCCTGCTGTCACCATGCACGCCTTAGTCCTGACTGTTCCCGGTTTGCTTCGCGGGAGGGGGCCATGTTTTCGTCTTTGAGTAATACCTTTTTTTAACTAACTTTTGCCTGCAACTTCATTCACCTTGTATGGGGCAACTTTGGGAACTATCCGATGGGGTCGTTTAAACTGTTTGTCCTACCCAGGTCCAACTGTATCCCTCTACAAAATTTCATCCAAATCCACATAGTAATTTTTGCGTTAAAGCATAACAAACAAAGAAACTTTCACAGTTATTATATTAGAGAATAAGATTAGATGTTGTGTGATGCGTGACACATAACAATTTACTTAGTAGTATTTAGGTGTACCTTATTATGTTCAAATGTTTGTAGAGCCTATGGGACTCAACTACGGGGTCATCAGTCCCTAAATCTACAAACTACTTATGAACTAGCTAGCCCGAGGGGGGATTCGAACTCCCGACCGCAGTGGCCGTGCAGACCGCGACTGAAGCGCCTCAGTCTTCTCGGCCACCGCGGCCGGCCCCCTATTATGTCTTCCAGTAGGCGGTAAGGAGCTGATGTAGTTTTGCATCTGCATATTTTCAGTTTAAAGAGGGGCCCAACATCATTTTTGCCCCGGGGCCCTTGGTGACATAGCTACGCCACTGCTCGCCGCTCCACTATTTTTTCACCCTTATAGAATATGGCTCCATGTAGCCTCAGGGTCAACACTGCAGGTCTGCTTTCATGACCAGAGCTGTATCGGCGTTTACTGGCGCCACTCTCATCGCACGATCAAGGTAGCCATCGTACGGTCCATCGACATCCACGGTTTCCTGCAGACGTCGCCAGGCGCCGACCACGTGCTCGCGCGGCCGCACTATATACGGCGCGCATATCCGCACCAGGGTAGAGATGGGAACACTGAAACATCTGACGGTTTCGAAACAAATGAAACAGTACCATCTGTGGTTTCGAAACCATGAAACCGTGAAGCAATGTGTGTTTTGTCATGAAATCTTCGTTCTAGGAGGGCAATATTTTACACTATGTGGACAAGGGTACATACAAGAACCTGTCAACCATAGAGTATATATTTACTTCTTGGTCTGTACGAAACATGTTGATAAAGATTTTCTCCCGCGTTGTTGACGTTGCCAACATAGTCATACGAGGCCGCCGGTATGGTAGGTAAAAGTTTACCCCCGTTAGGAACTCACAAACTGCAAAACGGTACGCTTATTACTGTGATGGATCATAAATGCTACTTTCTATACATACTAAATAAATTATAGGGAATAAAGGGCACACTAATTAATCACAAATAATGCTATGGAATTACAAAAATAATAAAATAATGTCTTGACCGTTACACCACCGCCGCCACAATTCCTTTAACATGACTGTCGAAGCCGGCCGCGGTGGTCGAGGTGACTGAGGCGCTCCAGTCACGGTCAGCACGGCCACTGCGGTCGGGGGTTCGTATCCCCCCTCGGGCATGGATATTTGTGCCGTCCTAGTTCGTAAGTAGTTCATAAGTAGTTTGTAAGTTTAGGGACTGATGACCCCGTAGTTAAGTCCCATAAGCTTAACCAACATTTGAATTTGAATTTTGACTGTCGAAAAATTATAACGGCAGTAGGTAAGTTCGTTTTCGCTCGTAAGAAACTAATTCCTTAACACGAGATTAAATATGTGATCTACCCTTGTTAGTATAAAAAATGTCATTTCAGTCTTCATGTTGTATCTTATTTTAAAAAATGTAGTTTCACTCGTGTGTTTTTAATATGGTAGATAAACCTAGAATTTAACTGGTTACTTCAATGCAAATAGTGAACGTCGTTTTATTGTTCTTTTATATTTATAAATCAGACATTATGTCATTTCGGAATACAGCAGTCTCTTGCAAACGAATCTTGATTTCAGTAATCATAAGCTGCAGACTCACGAGTGTCAACTACTGGTTTACAGACTAGTAAGTTATATGTGTACTTGTGTGGAGCTACAGTAAAATAACACCACATTTCGACACCATTAGTCTGTTCCGCCTTTCTGCATTAGTGGTTTGAAACACCGGTGTTGTGAAACCGACATGAAATCGTGAAACCGACACGAAACCGTGAAAGCGACAGGAAGAAACGGTTTCAGTGTATCGACAATCGACCGCGAATGTGATCCGAAACAGAACGGAATGAAAGGTTTCGAAACCGTGAAACAAGCCGGTTTTGAAATACTGAAACTGTTGTGTCTATCGAAACCTGGTTTCGAAACCATGAAACCATAGCCAACTCTACAGGAGGGGCAGTGTGTTTGACAGAGTGTCTCAGAGACCGTGTAGCAGCTGCCTTTCGTAGTTGGACAACCAGTTGCTAAAAAGTGTTAACGCATTGAGGACAGGTGTATTGTGGAGGGACTGATAGCAAATTTTTACAGGGCAATCCTTTTGTGTTTAATCTGGTTTCTCTTTCGGCATATTCATTCCAGGCTCCATATACAGGGTGAGTCAGCTAACATTACCGCTGGATATATTTCGTCAACCGCATCAAATACTGACGAACCGATTCCACAGACCGAACGTGAGGAGAGGGGCTAGTGTAATTGGTTAATACAAACCATAAAAAATGCGCGGAAGTATGTTTTTTAACACAAATCTACGTTTTTTAAAAATGGAAACCAGTTAATTTTGTTAGCACATCTGAACATATAAACAAATACGTAATCAGTGCCGTTTGTTGCATTGCAAAATGTTAATTACATGCGGAGATATTGTAACCTAAAGTTCGGCTTCCGCACAATATTTTCTGTGTGTTCTCTCCAGTCTAAGTTGTTCGTAATTGAAACTCCTAGGTATTAACTAGAATTTACGACCTTAATATGTGACTGATTTATCGTGTAACTGAAGTTCAGCGGATTTCTTTTAGTGGTCATGTGTATTACTTCACACTTTTCATTATTTAGTGTTAATTGCCAATTGTTGTACTATGTAGAAATTTTGTCTAAATAGCTTTGCAGTTGCCTTTGATCCTCTGTTGACTTAACTAACCTATAAAGGACAGCATCATCCGCGAATAGTCTAAGGGAGCTATTCAGATTGTATCCTAAAACGTTTATAAACACAAGGAAGAGTAGGGGACCTATAACGCTTCCTGGGGAACGCCAGATACCACTTCTGTTTTGCTCGATGACTTACCGTCAATTACAACGGACTGTGTCCTTTCTGATAGGAAATCATAAATCCAATCGCACAATTGGGGAGATATTCCATAAGCACGTAATTTCATTAGAAGCCGCTTGTGGGTTACAGTGTCAAAAGCCTTCCGGAAATCCAGAAATATGGAATCGATTTGAGATCCCTTGTCGATGGCACTTATCACTTCATGTGAATAAAGGGCAAGCTGTGTATCGCAAGAGCGATACTTCTGTATTCGTGTTGACTATTGGTTAATAGGTCGTTCTCTTCGAGGTAGTTTATAATGTTCGAACAAAGTATATGTTCCAAAATCCTACTGCAAATCGACGTCAATGAGATAGGCCTGTAATTTTGGGGATCACTCCTATTGCCTTTCTTGAATATTGGAGTGATTTGGGCAATTTTCCAGTCTTTGGGTACGGAGCTTTCGCTGAGTGATCGGTTGGATTTGATAGCTAAGTGTGGACCTATTGCATCAGCATACTCTGAGAGGAATGTAGCTGGTATACAATCTGGCTCGGAAGATATGCTTTTGTTTAGTGACTTAAGTTGTTTTACTACTGCAGGAACATCTACTTCTAAATTTATCATGCTGGCAGCTGTTCTTAGTTCGAATTCTGGAGTGTTCACTTCGTCCTCTTTGGTGAACGAATTTCGGAAAGCTGTGTTTAGTAATTGTGCTTTAGCAGTACTGTTATCGGTAGTATTACCATTGCTATCGCGTAATGAAGGTATTGTTTTTTTTTTTTTTGCCACTAGTGTACTTCACATATGATCAGAATTTCGTTGCATTTTCTGAGACATTACGAGACAGGATTTCGTTGTTGAAACTACTATAAGCTTCTCGCATTGAAGTCCGCGCTAGGTTGGGAGTTTCTGTAAAAGATTGCCAGTCTTGGAGATTCTATGCCTTTTTATATTTTGCATGTGTTTTTCTTTGCTTCTGCAACAGTGATATAACCTCTTTTATTAATTTATTTGGTATAAATCTCTCGATGGCTACTGATATTATGTCTTTGAAAGTAAGCCTCAAGTGACCTAAACTCGCATTTTTAGTTTTGGAAGAATGGAGACTATCATTCAGGAAAGCGTGAAGAGAACTTTTATCTGTTCTTTTGAATAGATACATTTTTCGATTATTTTTCGTGCATTTGGGATTTAGATATTCAGTCTCGCTACTACAACTCTATGTTCGCTAATCCCTGTTTTGATGCTCTTTACTAGCTCGGGATTATTTGTTGCTAGAAGTATTTCCGCAACCATTTACTATTCTTGTGGTTAATGAACTAACTGTTTGAAGTAGTTTTCAGAAAAATCATTTAGAACTGGTTCGGACGATGTTTTATATTTGCCGTCGTTTTTGAATACGTATTAATGCCAACATATCGAGGGTAAATTAAACTCGCCACCGATTATAACAGTATGCTTCGGGTACCTGTTTGAAATGTGATTCAAGCTCTCTTTGAACATTTCTGCAATTGAATCTTCTGAATCGGGGGGCCGATAAAACGACCCAATTATTAATTTATTCCGGTTGTCAGATATAACCTCTACCCATACGAACTCACAGGAAGTATCTGCCTCAGTTTTGCTGCAGGATAAACCGTTTGTAACAGCGATAAACACGCCACAACCTTTTTTATTTATTCTATCCTTTCTAAAGACCATTTGACCCTTTGTAAACGTTTCCCCCGAACTTATCTCTGGCGTCAGCCAGCCAGCATTCTTATATGATGCCGTTTAATTGCATAACAGACCTCAGGTATTAATCATTAAATTCAATCTGCCTTACATTCTGTACGCTTTATGTAAAACAAAGTACTTCTCAGAGGCTTGTACGTAACAATTTTTGATAAATCTGGGCGCCAAATGCGCTCTCTAAAGTTGTATGTACAGTTGGTCGTAAGTGAAAACGGAAGAATCGATCAGTGCACCTACATTTTAACGCTGAAGTCGAAGCACATGTAATTTATGACGTCTCCCACAACTTAGAAAGTTGACGGCTAGGTTATAACGAGTTGCGGAAGATACTTACCACATCGGGAATCGAACCTGCCATCTCTTCGCGGAGAGTCCTGCGCCTTACCGCGAGACTGTTGACAACACGTTGATTACGTGGCAAAATAGCAGATACTCTGTCTCCAAGCAAAAAGTCTTAGAAAACGAGATCGATATTTACGGATGTTTGAATTTTTGCTTCCATTACAGGCTAAATACTATGTAAATACTAATTTTGACGTTTCTATGTCTGCTATAAGAGCTCAAAAGTTTGATAATCGATGAGTGAGTGAGTGACAGAAGAACTGATATTCGACTGCCAATATTTCCTAAACGATAATGTGTAGAATAGTATAATTTGGAACTATAGCTTGTTATAGTACGTACTCTTGGTCACTAAAAAGTCAGGCCCTTAGCTTGATTCACAACGAAGATACAAGGAGGTCGAAAGTGCCGTGAACGTTTACGAGAAAATGATGGTATGACTCTGCGCGCTCGATTTGGATGTGGCACTGCCGTGCCCACAGATACCACCGCTATTATTTTGTAACTAGATAAATAATATGACGCATAGTGTGACTAGAAATCTGTAAGTATTTTCTTGATATTGATTTTGCTGACAAGAAGGTGTCGTCAGTAACTGTTGGACTTCGACAACATTTGATGGTGTGATGAATAGCATCTGTCTCTATGTGTAGAAAAATGTAGGATATTAGAGATAAGTCACAAAAGCAATCCCGTAATGTTAGAATACAGAATTGGTTGTGAGCCTCCTTACACAGTCTCGTCTGTTGAATATCTAGGTGGAAGGTTGCAGAGATATATGACAAAGAATGGTCATGTAAGGACAACTGTGAGGAAGGAAAGTGGTCGACATCGGTTTATTTGGAGAATTTTGAGAATATGTGGGCCGTCGGTAAAGAATACCCTATATAGCACAATAGTGCTATCAACTCTCGAGTACTGCTTGAGTGTGTGGAATCCCAGTATGGTTTGTTTTGGAAAAAGGAATAGAAACAATTCAAATGAGAGCTGCTAGATTTGTTACTTGTGGGTTTTATCAACAAGCTAGTATTTCGGTGATCCTTAGGAAAATAAATGTGAATCGCTGGATGGAAGACGACGTTATTTCCGAGGAACGCTATTCAAACAATTACAGGATATGAATCTTAACGTCACTTCAAAAATATTCCAAAGACCTCAAAGGCAAGAGAAAAGAAATTAGAGGTCATATGAATATAGGCAGTAGTTTTTCTCTCTTTGAGCAAGTGGAACAGGTAATAAATGTCTAGTACTGCTATGACAGATCTTCCACTGGTGTCCAAAATTAATGCAACAAACTGCTATTTCCCTGTCCTGTATTGAATTCGCGATATAATCGTACAATCTGTCAAAAGATGTCCGTACTATCGTATTCCTCACTAAAGATGGGTTTCCGATGAGCATACAACCATGTCGACGATGACTTCAAGACACCTACTAAACGTGGTAGTTTTTGTCTTTAATTTCTGTTTAGACGTTCACAGATAGTGTAGTATCACACAGAGGAGATGCCTACTAGATCCTCCGCAGTGAATAACGTAATATGAATGGAAGAAGAACACTATCAAACCGAAGTGGCTGATGGCTAATTGTGAATGGTTCTTTTATTATGTCGCTACTTTTTATAAAGGCCGAAACTGTATCCCCAAGACCAGGGTAGCGCCGAGCACGTGTGACATCAGGATAATAGGAACCTTATTATCTCTAAGGGCACGTCGTGACTGCCGTAATACTATACGGCAAATCTCATAGCAGCAACTACTGGGAGGGTTTCGTCGAGGCAAACAGTGTACATACAGCATCGGCAGAGAAAACTTTATTTTTTGGGACTTGCTATAAGGGTGGTATTCGTAACACTGACTTGTTTCCACCGACCGGAATGTCTGGAGAGGAGTCGTCAAGGTGTCACTTGGACAATGTAGCAGAGGGCCAATGTTCGTTTCACAGATGAATCTCGATTTGGTCTGGAGAGTGATTCTCCGTGAATCTGGAGGGAACGTGGTATACGATTTATTGAACCAAAGAATGGGCAAAGAGGTCGACACAGTGGAAGATACCTAATGGTTTGTATAGGGATTACGGTGACATCTCGAATAGCAATTCATGAAATTGTATGGGTGAATCTACAATGTTTTACTGCTATCAGGTATCGCGCGAGATCTTGGGACGTCATGAACGGTTGTTGCGATGGCCTGTGGGCCTGTATTTCCAGATTCCTTATTGATGGGAGATAGTGCTCCACCCCTAATAGAACAGGTGGTTGCTGTTACCTTGGGAATGGAAAATACTGCACTCATGATATGAGCTGTTCGTTCTTCGGAGTTGAATCCCCCTTAGCATGACAGGGATGCTCTAGGGAGGTGGACTACAACGCGTCAGCATTCACCAAGTTCTGCAGGAAGAATGGGCATTATTATCTCAACGTGAGATTCATGACATCATTCATAATATAGTCAGTCGTTATCATGCCTGCACTGCAGCCGGAGATCGTCACTCCCCATATGTAGCGTATTAACTATTTATCGACTGTTGTTGTTGTGGTCTTCAGTCTGGGTACTGTTTCGATGTAGCTCTCCACTTTGAACTATCCCAAGCAAGCCTCTTCATCTCCTCATAAGAACGACACCCTACAATCATTTGAATCTGCATACTGTATTCATCTTCTGGTCTCCCTCTGCGATTTTTACCCGACAAACTTTCCTCGAATGCTAAATTCACGATTGCTTGATGTCTAAGAATGTGTCCTACCAATCGATCCCTTCTTTTAGTCAAGGAATGCCAAAAGTTCCTTTTGTCCCCAATTCTATTCGGTAATCCTCATTAGTTAAGTGATCCACCCACCTAATCTTCAGCATTCTTCTGTACCACCACATTTCAAAACCCTCTATCCTCTTCCTGTCTCCACTGTTTATCGTCCATGTTTGACTCCCATACAAGGCAACACTCCACACAAATGCCGTCAGAGAGATCTTCCTTACGCTTAAATTAATAATGGATATTAACAAATATCTCTTTTCAAAAACCGCTTTCATTCCCATTGCCACTCTGCATTTTATATCCTCTGTACTGTGACCATCATATGTAATTTTACTGCCCAAATAACAAAACTTATCTACCACCTTTATTGTTACGTTACGTAATCTCCTCATCATCGGCAGAGCTAGTTGCCATAAAAATCTGTAGTACTGTGGTCAGTGTTGGCTTCTTATCTGTGTTTACTACGATAATGCGATCACTGCGCTGCTCATAGTAGTTTACCCGCATTCCTATTTTCTTAATCATTATCAGACCTACTCCTGTAATACCCCCAGCTGATTTTGTATTTATAATCCTGTACTCACATGACCAGAAATCATGTTCCTATTTCCACTGAGCTTCACTAATCCCCACTATATCTAACTTCAACTTATCTATTTCCCTTGTGAAATTTTCTAACCTCTGTATCCGATTAAGGGATCTAACATTGCAAGCTGCGATCCGCAGAATGCCAGTGTTGTCTTTCCTGATGACTACATACTCCTGCGTAGTCCCCACCCGAAGTCCGAATGGGGGACTATTTTACCACAGGCATATTTTACCCGAAAGGATGCCAGCCTCACATATTCATACAGTAGAGCTGCGTGTCCTCGGGAAAAGTAACAGCTGTAGTTTCTCCTTGCATTCAGCAGTTCGCAGTAACTGTATGGCTTTAATTAATAACTGCTATTTAGGTCCTTATAAAGGTAGCTATTTCAGTCTCTCTTAATAATACCCTAAGGTAAATACTCCAGAATATTAACAGTGATCTTCATATACTGCATAAAATGGACAAGGGGCATCTAATGGATCTCTATGAAGAATTAGAAATCTTCATCCATGAAAAAATACATGGTGACCTTCTACTAAATGACAAACTGGAAAGCAACAATAACAATTTCTTTAAAAATTTCTCCAGTGTTGAATGTATTTTTCATTAAAATGTAAAGTGAATAATGTAACTTTGATTTTATAATTGTATAAATGTAAAAACTAATAATGTAGGAAAATAAGTATGTCCCTGACAACATCTGTTGTAACTGTAACACATGCCATCTACATATGCACATTTTATGGCATATGCACTGTAAATATTGGTGTAAATAGGTTAACTTAGCTTCTAAGGATCTTTGGTTTAGTGTAAACATCTAATACAAAATGTCTACATGTGGTGTATACATAAATGTGTTCTTTTTTTGTGTGTGCCAGATAACAAGATTATCAACAAAACTGTAAGTAAATACAACAATATAATAATCCAGAAACTATAATCATGAAACATAATACTGAAATAGCTGTATCTTCCTGAACAGGTTAAACATTCAATCATAACCATAATAACAAAACATGAAAAAAATAATAATGAACATGTAACTGTAAAAAGGCAATCGATGATGGCAGGTTGCTGCCGAAACGCGTCGTACTAATAAAAATATTGGTAAAAAGTGACTCCTGCAGTATAAATTATTTCAAGAAATATACTGTCGTAGAATTTTGTACGTAATTTACAAAACTAACGCTTCAGAATTTTATTGGAAATAAATTGGGCGCTTTTTCGGTAAGTTTAATATTTATTTACTTTTTGATGTAAGAATCTGGAAGTGGTATTAAATCTGTCCATCTTCATACTTTGAAAAATTTATTTAATGTTCATGAATGCTGTAATATTCGTGTATAGAACACGCTGTTGAATTTGGAAGCAGGCGGACATAATAAATATTTGTCTGTAGTTTTGTTTACAAAGTTAAAGATGTTCAAATGTTTGTAAAGCTTATGGGACTTAACTACGGGGTCATCAGTCCCTAAACTTACAAACTACTTATGAACTACTTACGAACTAGGACTGCACAAATATCCATGCCCGAGGGGGGATTCGAACCCCCGACCGTAGTGGCCGTGCAGACCGTGACTGAAGCGCCTCAGTCTCCTCGGCCACCGCGGCCGACTTACAAAGTTATTTACTAATTTTAAAAACTCCAGCATTCTATTCCCGTTGAGCTAAATTGTTTACTGTGCGATATATTGATTGAAACTGAAAATAAGAAAAGAGAATAATTTACAAAGCATTCACTGAAGAATGCAAATGGAATACAGTCCGAGTCTGGAGTGCTGTCCACAGTGTGGGAACTTACGGTATTTCAAGTTAGATATCAGTTCGATCCGTCACATATCCGTTTCTATTGTGACTTATTTTACTGATGGAGAACATTGTTAAATTAGTAATTCTAGACACCAAACTCTACAGAAAGCTTATTGTAAGGTGTTCCACCAAGAAGGGATACAAAATGTAGACAAGCATCTCACATATCTTGATGGAGATTTGTAAGATACGTGAATCTCACCGTTTGTTTTGTGCGTAATAAAGAGGAATTGCTACGCAGGTTTTTAGTCCGTGTGTCTTCCCCGTGCACACCTTCGCGAGGCTGTCCACAGGAGAGCGTTCATTTCTTTCACTGAGCTCATTGTGGGAAGTAATTTATGAACCCTCCCCATCTCGTGCAGTGTCCGCGCATTTAATACCACGTATATATTTCAGTTAACTTCGCTTTCTGGGAAAAATTCTTATCTTTTAGAACGTTCGCTTCTTTTCAGGATAGTTGGACGTGAATGTTGTTAAGTACCTGCAGTATAAAGACATACATTTGTCATTTTCGCCCACTAAGTGAAAATAAGTAGACACGGTATCTCGCCAGCTTAAAATATTTAAAGCCGCTGATTAATCCAACGATTGCTCTCATAGTTATATAATACTTATAATTTACCAATAACAACAGCTATCAAGATGCTACACATGTGTACAGCCTGTACAGGTATGCTCATTTATCTTATTAGCAAACAGTGTTTTGTTACTCGTAAAAATATCGGATGTGAATTTTGGAGACCTACTGTGCACATTTTATACAGACTCCTTCTGTTAAATTACTTACGATTATAAGTTTCGCAATCTTGTATATATGTAACTTAGGCTGGTGAACACTTTTTATAAAATTATAGCTTCTTGCTACAGTTACTCTCTGTTGGAGTTTGTGATGTACTGTTTGTTCTTACTTTTGAATGGGTAGGTGGTTTAGTTAGAATAAACTTCACAGTGATATGTATTTACTATAAACAATATCTTTCACGTTTTTGCTGCACAATTATGACTCAAGTGATAGAAATAATCTTCAAAACACAAATGTAAATAATTAAGGCACTGGCACATTTGGATAAACGTTCCGAATAGGAACTATGATTTAAACGCTTATCTCAATCAAACGTATAAGTTTATGGAAAGTGAGGAATGATTATCAACATGTTATTCTGTGAGATGAAGTATACATACTATGAAATATTACAGAAGCACTACTTAACTTGTAAGTTTTATGACTAGCGCCAATATTCAAGACATTTAAATTTATTTTATAATCTTATGGGAATAAATAAATTGACAGTAGTACTGGCGTGTTTCGTGCTTGAGTCCTTATACATATTAACAATCGATACAACTTCAGTTTTTTGGATGGAAGGAATTTTATAGACACTAACACACCATCTCTATCTTGTTCGTCCATCGTCTTTAATGTATGTTTTTTCTCTGATACTATTCCGCTGTCGTTTTTGGCATACTTTTATCTCAGTATTGTACGTGTAGGTAGAAGTAACCGGAGATGTCATGGCGTTACAAACCTCTGCTTTGTTAGTGACACCAAAAATACAGTTTCATGAAACGCGAATATCAAAAAGTGAAAGTTGCATCATTTACATGTTCATGAAAAAAATCATTCTGATAAATAGACTGGAGTAGAAAGTGATCACATTTTATTTAGACATTATCTTCAGGCTTTTATCAAAAGCAATAGTAGTAGTTCACGATGAAATGCTACGAAAATGAGATTTAGCCTGCTCGATGGCCCTTTAAACGAAACTGTAAAATCTTGATATTTGATTTATACCTTGTGTGCGTTGTTATCGTCATCTCATTCCAAATGGTGATTGTTGAGAGTTCTTTTCATCACACACTTGAGGGATCTTTTCATCACAAACTTAAGTCATGAATGCCATTAATTTCAATTATCTGTTATTTGACATAATTCAGACAGTTTGTATGTTCTCTTGTTTAGCATAGACTTCTCTCCACCGTATGAATTGATCAGATATAGTCTTGGTCAGGTTTGTTTGTGTAAATTACCTGATGTGATGTTTTCTGTTTGTAGACTGGTTTAATGCATCTCTTCGCAGTAATATATCACGTGCAAGCCTTTGCATCTCCGAACACATACTGGAACTTATAATTATTGGAACCTGATTTATTTATTTATTTGCTGCCATGTTAGGAATCTCATCGTCAGGGTGTGCAGATGATTGCCTTGGAGCTGTTTAATCATCCAGTATACCGTCCTGATCTTGCTCCAACCGATTTCCATCATTCTTGCACCTTCAGAAATTCCTGCCCTGCGGCCAGCGTTATGACAACCACGGAGAGCTAAAGACGACTCATACACGCTTGTTCCAATCACAGGTGGCAGTTGGTAGTATCGAAGAATTGCAATAGAAATTCCATATAATATGTATTCAGTTGTTAATGAGTACAGAGATACAGATATTAGTATGTAACTCAATCAAACGTAAGGAAAGGGAAAAGACATTTTTCCGCGGCGGAGCGGGCGAGCGCATTGAGGCGCTATGCTACGATGCGCGAGGCCGTTCCCCGTAGGGGCTTCGAATCCCCCCTAGGGCATGGATGTTAGTGTCGTCTTTAGTATAAGTTAGTTCATAAGTAGTTTGTAAGTTTAGGGACTGATGACCCCAGCAGTTAAGTCCATTAAGCTTGACAAACATTTGAACAAACGACATTTTTAATTATTTCTCCGTGGCTTCTTGGTAGAACATTATCATATTGAATTGAAAGTACAACTTTTTTATGCCTTACAGATTTGTTTTTAATGAGCTCACCCATTTTTGACCTTCAATGCCATCTTTAAAGTCCGAAGATGGCCTTGTAGAGATTGAACTACGGACACTTAGAACTAATGCTTAAACCGTAATTACATGGCACAAAAACTGTAAAACTCTTTGTGTATATATATATATATATATATATATATATATATATATATATATATATATATATACTATGTGTATGTGCGTGTGATCTTTTATATGATTAATAGTGGTAATTTACACAATTCAGGCGAAACCTGCGTATTATCGATTTGTAAACACTGTGGTATTGACAACATTTTTTCAGTGAATTGCGGTGAAGCTTGCCAATATTCGTCATACAAATACCCCAAGATATACGTTTACGTTTTTTAATAACATTCTTAACGTAAAGAAAGTGTTAGATCATTCGCAGGTCTCTGAACGCTGCTGAAGCAGCATCTCATTTACTATATCTCTTGGGCTGTTAATAATTTGTACGTAACAGAAATGTATTTAGCTGCTTCGTATTACTGTCCATCACTGTTCCAGGAGTTTAGGTTTCAGTTTTTGGTCTGTTGCTCTGTCAGGTCACAGAATGATCAATCTGAGGTTCCATTATGGGTGTCACGTAGTATGATAGATGGCGAACGACGGATATTTGCAAATGTTGTTTACTCTATAAATTAAAGGACTAATGACTAGTCAGATCAGTGCTGTCAATACATTTACGTATTTTTATGTAAATAAACGAGTACATCTGAATATGATGCAATTTTATGCAAACCTCAAGCGAAGCTTACGTATTTCTGTCAGGAAACTACTGTTCGATTGTTAATGATTACATTACTTTTAACTCAACGTAAATTTCAAATTATTCAAAGATCTTGGACGCGCTCTGAATAAAACAGGAAAGGAGCAACACTATATGGGTGACAGGTAACCATAATGAAAATTACATTGAGACTTACAGGTCAGAATTTTCTATGATCGAAGGCAGTTCTTTGAATGTTTTACTGAGAAGGTTAAAGATTAAGATGAATTTTGTTAAAACCCATGATGAATGGTACAGTTGGGAGAAGGTCTTTATTCAGATATTGATAACAAAGATTTAATGACGATAACGATAATTATGGTCATCATTAACATAAACATGATATTCGTGGTGGTAGTGATGGTGATTGTGATAATCACAAGTCTCTCTCTTCAATTAGTTTTTACTATATTCTGGGTTTTAACCTCATGTTATGAATTTGTTATTTGTGAGACAATATTAGCCATGATGTATTTAACAAATGCATGAAGAAGACTTTCAATATTTCAACATTTCTTGTCATCTTCAGTTACCTTCCCAACGGTTGTACCCATATTTACCCCATACTGTTACTAAAAAGTTGAGATGGTGTAGGTGCCACAAATGTCACAATGGCCATGGAATATATTACTCTTTCACAAGCTTTTATTTACGCTTTTGCTTCATGTCACCACTAGTACGAAGAATGAGGTATAAAGATATGTGCATCACTCGTAGTTGGAAAGTAAATTCAACTGGGTGTAGCTACAATTATTTTAATTCATTTCAGGCCTGATCATCTTGTAGCTGATTCTCACTTTTTGTTCATTCTCATATATATTTATGGATACTCGTAGTATCATGCCTTGGGCACACACATATTTTTGTTTAATACCCAAATATGTTTTATTGAGTCTACAGTATATTCAGCGAGTAGATGTATTTTCTATCAAACAACATTCAATGAAATAATTTTACATTGTATTCACAGTATAATATTATTAACAGAAGAAGTACACGTTTATGCGGCTGCCTCATATTTGGAGTGCAATTGATATATAGGTCCAGTAGTTCACCAAGAATTAATCAGGATTTTCAAGATACTGTCACATATTTTTAAAGTAATGTAAGCCTAAAATGAAACTCAATTCATGGTTATAGGACTATAGTTAGTTCAACGTAATATATGTTGAATGTAGTTTGGGAAAAAGTTGAGTATGAACGAGCTATTCAAATTAGCGAGTGGGAGAGTGTGTGCGTATGTTACCTATGTGTAGTCATTTTATGTTGATTCTACTTTTTTTTCCTGTAAGATTTATTTTTATTTTTTTGTTGGAATCTCTGATTCTTGCAAGGATGATTTAGTTGGCTCTTAGCAGAGATCTATGTCCAAATCAGGGAACTATAATTCGGTAATTATATACTTGGAATCAATGACTGAGAAAAAGTAAGTTTGAATCTCAAGATGAATATTTCAATCCGTAGGCGGCATTTTCTTGTGCATTTTACAAATTTCTGAAGAATAAAAGGAAAACCTTCCTCAAGCTATAATTAATAAGATATTCAACAACAACAAAATTTCTAACAGTAGTACAAAATAATTTGCATGTTATTGTTAACCTGATGCCAACTGCAGCCCAACATACGAAGCATAAATCTGCACAATGTAACCTTATAAATATTGGTAAGCAATTCAGATGCCTGGACTGGATAAAAAGACAATCTGAAATAATTAACAAGCAACAGTATACGTTTTATTCCTAGACATGAGCAGATTTTTAAGCGGTTATTCACAATGGTTGTGAAAGAAAACATGTGACACTATGGCGCATATTTAACAAGTCTGAAATTTGCCTGCTTTCAAGATTCAATAGTAAATCACAGTTTCATGATTAAGCAGATCTTAATCCATCTTTGATCCCAGAAAAATAAGGTACTTTCTGTAAAACAATAATGTTTTCAGTATTTGGTAAAATTCCAAATCTAATCTTTGATAGTATCTGAATATATTCAAAGTGAACCTTAACCCTTCCGCGGCTACAGGGGAGTATCTGCGATTCCGTGCTGAGTGTAGCTTCAGTATCATCTTATTGGTGTTGTTTGCTGAGAATCGGCGTTGAAAAAATATGCTTCCTTTTTGTAGTTTGTTGTCTTACCTCGTTAGTGACTGATTTTACTCTTTTTATTCATTACATTTTCTGTATAACATATAATTAGAGAAATTATTGGACAAAATTTGATGAATTTGTAGAAGTGAAAAATCATTACATAGCGTTTTCTTATCGGTGATTTTACCTTACCCATTCCCAGCTATTAGTACGTAGATAACATATAGAATTTAAAACCAAGACCAGAAATATGGTTTTTTTTTTCATTCAAGAGTTATTACTTTTGATACTTGTTGGTGCAACGCATCTAGTTTCATCCCTAAAATGATGGAATGAGGGTTTTTCTACAAAATATGGCTACAAAAGTAGAACGGATGTTTTATGATAAATACTGGAATTTTTTTTAAGAGATTCTCTGAAACTGGACGTGTAAACCAGGATCGAAGACTCATGTGTACGTATCCGGAGCACCTGAAGATACTGGCAGTAGTGACTTTCACATGTCTAGAGTAGTCAGGAGATTGTAGTTGGAGAAGAGCTTAAAAGTAATCGGTTATGGAGTGATTAATGTACAGAATAGAGATGCAATTAAAATAAACTGGATGTGATTAAAAGTGTAAAACAGGTATTAAGTGGTACTGTGGAGTGTCGTAGAAACCGGATAATGTTGCAAATCGATCCACGTTCCACATAAATCGAAACAGGTCTTTTCTAGGTGTGTTACATGATGAACAATAACGCTACCTTCGGAAGCGGCGACCAGCATGCCATAATCGGTGTTGTAACTCAAGCTGGAGCATCGATGCATCGTCAAAGTCTCCTCACCTCATGCTAAACAGGACACACAGCAGCCTTCAGTACGAGATATGTGCATTTAAGGACCCACGAAGAGCCTGTCATCATCGAACTTAGGTAGACGGTTCCGTAATGTAGACACGGTAGCATTCGTGTTCGTCATCGAATAGTCATCGTCGGAAGTACTTGGACGTTCCGTCGAAGCTGGGGCACTCATCGATGTCGTCGTTACGATCGACCGGCTGCAGTTGAATTGGTGATGTCGCCGTCGACACCGCTACAATAGTGTACTGTATTCTCCGCTGCTCTGGATTCCTCACCTGCTTGTCATGCGTCATTGTAATCGTCGGAATATCGGAACGGGCGAAGACTCGTGGAATCGTGCTACTTAATGAAATAATCTGGCTGTTCCAATGCTACAGCAAACCCATCCCACAAAGCATATAACTCCACAGTTCGTCGTACCTTGATGTCAAAAGTTTCAAGCTATACTGATCAGCCAGAAGATTATAACCACCTGTGTACAATGGATATAAACCCGCTCAGTCGATATCAGCGTCAGACGACTAGGAATGCCAGCTATCAGACACTCGCACGATGTTTGTTGTATCAGTGAGCGTGCACTCCAGGTGGATAATAGAGAAAGCACGCTACCTATCCGAGTTTGAGCGAGTGTTGATTGTGATGGCTCAGAGCCTCGATAAATACATTTCGGTCACTACAAGGTATATTGGGTGTTCGAGGAATGTTATGGTGAGTCTCTTCAACGAGTAGAGAAACCAGGTGGAGTTACTTCCAAACGTCGGTGGGTTCGACTGCCAACACTCACATCAGATGTCGGACGTTGTAGGATAGACAGGATCGTAAAATAGGACGGGACCAACTGTGATGGAATTATCAGACTATATTGCTAGGCTCTATTACCTATATTGACGGAGATGGCCTTGTAACATCAGCTCATGTGGCTTTGCCACACAGTTACTGCGAACGGCTGAAAGCAAGGGGAAACTACAGCCGTTACTTTTCCCGAGGACATGCAGCTCTACTGTATGAACATATGATGATGGCATCCTCTCGGGTAAAATATTCCGGAGGTAAAATTGTCCCCTATTCGGAGGATGTGATCATCAGGAAGACAACACTGACATTCTACGGATCGGAGTGGGAATGTTATATCCCTTAATCGGGTAGGGAAGGTAGAAAAATTAAAAAGAGAAATGGATAGGTTGAAATTAGATATAGTGGGGATTAGTGAAGTTCGGTGGAAAGAGGAACAGGATTTCTGGTCAGATGAGTACAGGATTATAAATACAAAATCATTTGGGGGTATTACAGGAGTAGGTCTGATAATGGAATAAGAAAGTAGAAATGCGGGTAAACTACTATGAGCAACACAGTGATCGCACTATCGTAGTCAAGATAGGTACGAAGCCAACCCCCACCTCAGTAGTACAGGTTTATATGCCAACTACCTCTGTCGATGATGAGGAAATGGAAGAAATATATGAGGAGCTAAAGGAAATTATTCAGATTATTAAGGGAGAGAAAAACTTAATTGTTACGGGAAACTGGAATTCGGTAGTAGGACAAGGAAGGGAAGGGAGGATAGTAGGTGAATATGGTGTGGGCAAAAGGAATGAAAGAGGAAGCCGCCTGGAAGAATTTTGCATGGAACATAATTTAGTAATAACAAACACCTGGTTTAAGAATCATGAAATAAGGTTGTGTACGTGGAAGAGACCAGGGGACACCCGGAGATACCAGATAGATTTTATAATGGTAAGACATAGATTTAGGAACCAGGTTTTAAACTGTAAGACATACCGGGGAGCAGATAATAAACTCTGACCATAACTTATTGCTCATGAATTGTAGGCTGAAACTGAAGAAACTGCAGAAAGGTAGGAAAATAAGGAGATGGGACCTGGATAAACTGAAGGAACCTGAAGTTCTTCAGAATTTCAGAGAGAGCTTTAGGCAACAATTGACAGAAACGGGGGAAATAAAACAGTACAGGAGGAATGGGTTGCATTGAGAGATGAAATAGTGAAGGCAGCAGAGGACAAAATAGGTAGGAAGGCAAGACCTACAAAATATCCTTGGATATCACAGGACATAGTAAATGTAATCGATGAAAGAAGAAAATATAAAAATGCAGTAAATATAACTGGCAAAATGGAGTACAGACGACTAAGAAATGAGATTGACAGGAAGTGTAAAATGGCTAAGCAGGAGTGCCTAGAAGGCAAATGCAAGGATGTAAAAGAATGTATAAATAGGGGGAAAATAGATACAGCCTACAGGAAAATAAAAGAGATATTTGGAGATAAGAAAAATATCAAGAACACAGATGGAAAACCAGTTCTCAGCAGAGAACGGATAGCTGAAAGGTGGAAAGAGTATATAGAGAGGCTCTACGAAGGAAATGAACTTAGAGGCAATATTGTGGGAAGGGGAGAAGAAGTAGATGAGGATGAAATAGGAGATACTATACTGAGAGATGAATTTGACACAGCACTGAAAGACATAACTCAAAACAAGGCTCCTGGAGTAGATGACATTCCCTCAGAGCTACTGAAATCTCTGGAAAAACCAGCCATGACAAAACTGTTTCACCTGGTGTGTAAGATGTATGAGACAGGTGAAGTACCCTCAGACTTTAAGAAAAATGTTATAATCCCCATCCCTAAGAAAGCAGGTGCAGACAGGTGTGAAAACTACAGAACCATCAGTTTAATAAGTCATGGCTGCAAAATATTAACGCGAATTATATACAGAAGGATGGAAAAGCTGGTAGAAGCCGACCTCGGGGAAGATCAGTTTGGGTTCAGGAGAAATGTAGGAACACGGGAGGCAATACTCACTTTACGGCTTATCGTAGAAGATAGATTAAGAAAAGGCAAACCTACATATCTAGCTTTTGTAGATTTGGAGAAGGCTTTTGACAATGTTGATTGGAATAAACTCTTTCACCTTTCACGTTATGAAGCAAGCAGGAGTAAAATATAGGGAGCGCAAGGTTATTTACAACTTGTACAAAATCCAGACAGCGGTTGTCAGAGTTGAAGGGCATGAAAGGGACGCAGTGGTTGGGAAGGGAGAAAGACAGGGTTGTAGCCTTTCTCCAATGTTATTCAATTTCTACATTGAGCAAGCTATAAAGTAAAGCAAGGAGAAATTTGGAAAAGGAATTAAAGTTCAGAGTGAAGAATTAAGAACCATTGCGTTTTGCCGACGACATAGTGATTGTGTCAGACACAGCAAAGGACCTGGAAGAGCAGTTGAACGGAATGGACAATGTGCTGAAAGGTGCATATAAGATGAACATTTACAAGAGCAAAACTAGGATAATGGAGTGCAGTCTAAGAAAATCAGGTGATTCTGAAGGAATTAGATTAGGCAACGAAATAATAAATGAGCTAGATGAGTTTTGTTACTTGGGAAGTAAAATAACAAAGGATGGTCGCAGTACAAAGTATATAAAATGCAGAATGACAATGGGTAGAAAAGCGTTCTTGAAAAATAGGAATTTGTTAACATTGAATATTGATTTACGCCTAAGGAAATTCTTTGTGAAGGCATTTGTGTGGAGCGTTGACTTGTATGGGAGTGAAACATGGACGATAAACAGTAGAGGCTTTTGAAATGTGGTGTTACAGAAGAATGCTGAAGATTAAGGTGGGTGGCTCGCGTAACTAATGAGGAGGTACTGAACAGAATTGGGGAGAAAAGGAATTTCTGGCATACCTTGACTAAAAGAAGGAATCTATTGGTAGGACACATTCTTAGACATCAATGAATTGTGAATTTAGCGTCGGAGGGAAATGTGTGGGGTTAAAACCGCAGAGGAAGACCAAGAGATGGATACAGTAAGCAGATTCAGACAGATGTAGGTTGCCGTTCTTATGTGGAGTTGAAGAGGCTTGATCTGGATAGGGTATTGTGGACAGCTGCATCAAACCAGTTTCCGGACTGAAGACCACAACAACAATAATTGCTAGGCAGAGTAAAATGAGGATGAACATCAAGTGCACCGAACGCTCCTAACGATTGGCCTCCACAACTAAGAACCCATACATGTGCCACGACTTTGGGAGCTACGACTGAAACTGACACGTGACCATCGCCACTAGTCTGGCATAGTGCAAGAACGTTGCCTTGTGGTAGCATCTGAGTTACGTTCTGGAGAACATTTATTTGGGCATCAATGGGTCCAGTGGAGTTCGTGCAATCACCACGACGGCCAAGATGTATCGTATACTGATTGCAAATCATGTACACTCCTTCATGATAACCATGTTTCTCAAGGGTAACCACAATTTTTAGCAAGCTAACGTTCCATGTCAAAACGCCAGGGTGTGTCATTGATTGCTTCGAAGAACAAACTGTCGAGTTACAATTGATGTTCAAATGTTTGTAAAGCTTATGGCACTTAACTACAGGGTCATCAGTCCCTAAACTTACAAACTACTTATGTACTAGCTAATCCTAAGGACGGCACAAATATCCATGCGGGATTCGAATCCCCGACCGTAGTGGCCGTGCGGACCGTGACTGAAGCGCCTCAGTCCCCTCGGCCTACAATTGATGTGCTGATCCACACGTCACGAGATATGAATTCGGTGTAACCCATATGTGACGTGATTGAACGTGACGTCACAGCTCATCTCCCACCCTCCCTGTAATTTACTTCAATTCTGTGACTTGCGAGAATGCTGAATTTGTGCATCTAGCGAGCTACCAAAGCCTTATTGATTCCATGTTAATAGTTTTCCCACTGCTATCCATTACAAAGGTGAACATAACGGATATTAAGTAGGTGGTCATAATGCTCTGTTTGATCAGTGTCCGATAAAGGTGGTACTTCACTGGTGACAGGAATCAAATGTTAAAGTGTTTGTACATCTAAGGAACTTAGCTAAATTGGTCATCCGTCCCTAGGCTTACAAACTACTTAAAGTAACTTATGCTAAGGACAACACAAACACCCATGCCCCAGGGAGGACTCGAACCCTGACGGTGAAAAGAGCCCCAAAAGATGAATTTTTCAAGCGGATGTAGGTTAATGTTTATTTAATATTTATCAGTATTTTCTGTAGTTAATTGTTTGTGTCCACGCTCAAAAATCAGAGTTATTTTCTTACCATACATCTGTATTTATACTTTTAGTGATTGATCTCAATGTGACTAAACGTTATTTACAATCAGTCTCTAAAATACTGTTATGATATGTTGATTTAGCACAAGAGGTAGTTAATTTCGAGTGAAATCATGTCTTTATTGCGTAAGAATCCTATATTTTGCTAGGGGTGGCTGTCAGTCTATGACATTTCGCCAGAGGCAAGACATTGCTGCATTCAAATGCTATATTATAACCGTATTTGTGGAGAGATATAAGAATAAATACGGCTCTTTACATTTAAATCTGTAAAATTGGAGAATGATGTATTCTAGATAACTTATGGTCGCCTGGACACAGACGTTTGCGGACACTCCAACATCGGCGAGTGCTAAGCGTATTTACGTTCAGAGCTTTAACTTCTTTGTGCTTCCAATACGGCGATCATAACTGGAATGATCATGAAACTCTATTCTTTATTCACTGAGAGTTTATATACTAATCGTCATAATTAACTTCAAAATACGTTTGAGGTGGTAAATTATCAGTTTTGTGGTTTTAATTGGACTTCGTTTTCTAATATCTTTAATGAATTTTTAATTTACGGGTTTTACCATTCTTATAACTCACTTACCTACTCATACATTTTATTTCTGTATTTATTGTTATTTGTAAGTCCACTTTCCTTTTATTTGAAATTTCTAGCTTGAGTAAACATTACGCAACGTAACTCTTTCGTGTTGAGTATATCGACTGCAGATTTTCGATTAGAACCATTTTACTAATTATTCATTTATCCCTACGCTTTTTTATATTTATCGTGTTTTCCTTATTTCGCAATTCTAGCCAGTGCATAGACAATTAGACTACATGCTCGTAGGTAGCAAATTAATGCATGGGCATGAAACTAGATATGCACTATTCAACCCTAAGTTTTCACAGAACCATAATTCGTGGACAACCTTGTGTAGGTCTCTTGCTACGAATATTGTGTTTGCCCCGTTTCGTCGAGTTTGGACTATTTTAACACATCTAAATTACTAATTAGCTGCCTTGTATGGAGTTGGAGTAGAATATAATTCATAGTATAGTCGACATTTAATACTAATACTACAGTTATTATTGTTTATTTATTAAAAATCCAGCTTTTATACCTGGAAACTATGTTACTGGCCTATAATTCAAATTGACTGAATTTGCGAAAAAAACTAAAAATACATCTTAATAATGCTCACTTAGATCTATCATTTGACACCTTGTACGTAATATTTGGATAAGCCGTTTTCAAGATATACCGCTTACAAAATTGATATTTTATAATGATTTTTGATTTACTGTAACTCAGAAACTATTAAAGTGACAAGAGGCGCGCGTATATCAGTGCAACAGTCTAGTCTTTATGCTTAAAATTATACTACACGCTCCTTTGTATCATATATGGATCAATAGTTATTAGTTTTTAAGTGGTTTATTGCATATTTCTCCAAGGTCAAACAGGGCTTCTCCCGTCGTTCGCCATTGCGTCTCATAACGGCCTGGATTTATAGTCACGTGTCTATCCACAAAGCGAGCGACCAGACGCTCGTTTGACAGATTATCGGTGCCGCTATCTATTGACTAACCCCTGAACTACGACGACTCAGTAGCTGTCAAAACACATTATGATTCCCGCGCATGTGCGCGATTTACCACATAATTGCAGTCTTCAATTGTCCCCTCGAAACTGTCTCCTTACAACCCACATAATCTCCTTTAAAAACATATACGATTACACGCAATCACCTGATACATTTTCTCCCACCTAAAGCTCCCTATCTACTTCAGTTATTCCTTATCCCACAATTCCGAAATTTACCGATAACATCTGCTTGCATTACACAACACGTCACTTCGCCAACACAGTTTTCAGTTGCATCAGACTTACAATTTGTATCTCTGCCGAGGACCGTCGTATCACTTACATCTTTAGAGTTACATACAGTACAGATAAATTTATGCTGCTGCGCTGCTGGCTATTCGCTGCTGGCATATCGGACCTTGCTGATAGTATGGAGACGTAATTACGTTGCCTCTCGCCGCTATCAAATCACTTGTCTCAAAGGTGTCTCACTTCTAGTTACGAATTTTTACAATGTATTTATTCATGTTGTTACTGGAGTCGTTGACTTAATATGTGAAAAAATAGGAAAAACAAGGAAAGGTCACGCCGTAAATGAAGTTCTTACAAAAGATAATAAAGCAGAGGTATGGATATACCCTTTCAGTTGATATTGTCCACACTCAGTATCTTGTACCTGTTATATCAATTTCTCGAGAATGATTAAATGCTTGCAAAGCTATGGGACCAAACTGCTATGGTCATTAGCTGGTAGACTTACAATATACTTGAACTAACTTATGCTTAGGACAATATACACACACCCATACCCGAGGAATGACTCGATCATCCAACGGGGAACAGAAACGCACTCTGCAGCAAAGCAGCAGTTATTCAGGTATGAATGTCGCGCAAATTACCTTTTTATTTTGAATATTACTTGACCATAATAGTATAATGTAAGAAGATTCTATCCAACAATAACGTAATATCTGTGATCGGCGGTTCGTAAGCTTACTGTCTCTGAGTATTATACCGAAAGATTTACTCACTTTACTACAACTGCCACTTACATACTTTTGGCCTTATATTCCATCGAAAGAAAATACCTAAATTAAGTGAAACACATGAGATAATTTCCAAAAGTTATTATCAGTTATTTTATCTCTCACGAACAGGTTGTGAGGATCTTCATATCAAGAGTCCCAAATATCATTTCATAAAAGGAACGGCTGAAATGAATGCCCATTTAATTTCTAACTTGTAGTTCTTATTCCTTGAGAACAGTTAGCACTGGCCTCCCTCAGCATCTGAAGTACAGGCGCGAGATGTACGCACCACAGGGTGCCCTTTTTCAATACATACTTGGCCGATTACTTCTCATACAAGTGCCGGAGGGGGGCTGCAGTTCCTTTCTATACCAGGGAGCATGGTCCTTCCACACGTTTCGCACAATACAGGCGCCAGCCTCCACCCCTCAGCTTAAGAATATTGGGGAAAAGTTTTACAAGCACTTTAAAACCAGTAATGCACCCGGCTCCTTATAAGCGCAGTGGAATTCCCGGCAGATATACACTGACAGAATGATGAACCTGCAATCGACCGGTGAGTTGCGCCGCTTTCCGTTGTTTTCAGAGGCTAAAGCAAGCAGGTAACGCCGTAAACAGCCGTGCCAGCTATCTTTCCACTGACTTCTAGGAAGGTCCACCTGCTGACACGTCAAAGAATGAGCCCAACAGTTGCCTTTTTCCACAGATAACTGCCCTTCACTGAATTTTTCACGTTTGCCACATCTCACAAGGTGCGTGATGAAATAATGACAGAAATTAAACCAAGTAAACTCGAGAAAGTATTTGTAAGATGGACAGTCATCTCTCTGTACGTTAGAAATATTGACCTGGCTGTTGAGACGCTTGTCTCAATGTGCCACAAGGCAGTTAATGGCTGTGTCATAAAATTCCAGAGGCTGCAATGTGAACCAGTTCCGCACATACAGCTGGACGTCGTCGTCCGAGGTGTCTCGTTTGCCCCTGAGAGCCTTTTGGGAGACCAGAAATGGCGTAATCACAGGAGAGGGGTCTGGACTTTATGGAGGGTGGCCGAAACGTCTCATTTGCATGTTTGCAGGAGTGCCGTGACTGTTTTGGCCGTAAGAGGCTTGGTATTGGTAGAATTACTTCTCGTGTGAGATTGTCTGGTCATTTTGCCTTGATCGCTTGGATAAGGGCGGTCAAGGTTGGGAGTAACACTGGGCATTCACTGTTCTCACGTGCTGGAGAAAGTTAATGAGAAGGGTGCCATCTTGATCAAAGAAGAACGTCAGCATAACTTTCCCTGCACTTGTACGGATGACCTTGGTTTTTTGTTTTTTTTTTATGGTGACGCCGGATACTTCCACTGGAGACTGTCGATTCGATTCTGGTTCGAAGTGATGACACCATGACTAATTTCCAGCCACCAATCGTGCCAGGAAAGCATTGCCTTCCCGAGCATAGTGCTGCAGATGAGTAAGGCAGTGGGCATTCAACATGCTTCCTGGTGTGTTTGAAGACTGTGGCGCACCTATTGGGCACACATTTTGCGCTGGGTAATGAGTGCATTTACCAGCTGGACGATGTCATCGGTAATGCAGTATGGTGCTCCAGACCGTGCGCCATCAGCTAACGACACCCGTCCTTGCCTGAAGTGCTTGTGCCACGCCTTGAATAGTGCAAGGGACATGCCGTGTTCCCCGTACACTTGTGACATTTGTCGAGGACTGTTCTTTCCCCCTACTCCTTCCGCTGTCAGAAATGTCGCCCACACGTGCCTTTAGAACGTCGATTTTTTAGTCAATCAAACCTTCAATATCTAGTTTAATTTTCCTCTCATCAGCTTTTAAATGTTACAATATTTTTACAGAGATAAGAATTTCCCCATTCCGTTTTTGAATTGAGACAATAAATTTCATTTTCAACCTTTGAGTTTTATGAACTTATTCTCATTTTACTCAACCTACTGCTAATAGTAATCCTTGAAAAAATTAGCATAACTGTTTATAACTGTCTACCATATTAATTCGACTGTGTAATGTCAGACTGCCTGCCTCACTGGTATGACCTCTCACCCCACTACTTCGTTAAGAATTTGGACTAATTGAGCACTGTCAATCTTAGGTAATAAACAGCTAAAAACTTCTAATGCTTGGAGGCCCCACGTGAACTGTTTAATAAAATACATGTGAGATCTTCATTCCAAATTATTGTAATATGTTATCAATACCATTGCAATTCTAAATAGATTAGCGTCAAATAATAGATCTAAGTGATCACTATTAAGATGTATTTTTAGTTTTTTTTAGCAAATTCATTCAATTTGAACTATAGGCCAGTAACATGGTTTCCAGGTATAAAAGCTGGATTTTTAATAAATAAACAATAATAACTGTAGTATTAGCGGCAATACGGGTAACTAGACTTAAGTAAATAATTAATGAAACCATAAGATCAGTAATACAGTGACTAACCTATGTTTAAGTACTGAAAAAGCTAATGTAGAAAAGTGTAATTTTTTTGATAATGCAAAAACTACGATATGTATAATGTTTTTCATGCCATATTCTGTTTCAGCGGAAAATTTGGAGACTGTCATCACATGTATTTATTTCATTTATAATCACGCCAATTTTCAAACATGGAAACAGAAAAGATTGTAACAACTATCGAGGTATCTCTTTAATTAGCGTCGTAGGAAAAATATTCTTAGGTATTGTCGAAAGGAGAGTGCGAGTATTAATTGAGCACAAGTTAGATGAAAATCAGTGTGGGTTTAGGCCTCTTAGAGGCTGTAAGGGCCACATCTTTAGCTTATGGCAGGTGCTATGAGTGGAACAGGGCATTGTATCTATGTTTCATACATCTAGAAAAGATCTAGAAAAGGCTTTTTGTCAGGCATATATATTTCGTGCAGAAAAATAACCATGTGGAACCGAAAAGTAGTGAATGCCATCCGAGTTATAATACTGATTAGTTGACGTCTGTTGTAGGATCCTAAATTACACTATACATTCAAAATAACGAAATGAAATTTCTGAAAGAAAATATTTAATGAATTATCGAAAAGTTCTGTGGAAGAGTGCTCGCTTTTTCTAAACACATATTATAAATGGAAAATGCAAGGGAATAAGGCCTTTTTTGATTTACAAACGACTGACTGCACTGGAACACACTGGTGAAGTTAGAGTTATATAAATTAACTCGAAGTATTTGTGACTTAGAAAACACTGTATGCATACGTTGCGGTAGATGACAAATATACTGTTGAAAAAGTAACTTGAGAGATACCTCATGGATGACTAATAGAACCACCAATGTTCTCAGTATATATGTTTGGGAATCTGGAGTAGTGTACCATGTATTGTATGTAATTTCAGTTTTCCCAGACGTCTGGCATACGCGTCTGGAAATGGTTCCTGGATGCAGAAAGATATTACGCAGTTATCCAGATTCACGAAAGATCAAGTCGCCCGCAAATAATAAACATAGGGTAATGGCCAAGACACAGTCTCAACTTTGGGGTCCCAGAACAGAGTCGAAGGGAATTGACTCACGGTGCCAAGACTCATCTTGTCTCTATAGCGCATCTCTAGCCATTCTCATTCTATTTGGAATTTATGGGGTGCTGCATGTTCTTAACCAAGGTGCGAGCGTGAAGGTCGGGGTGAGAGTTTAAAATAGAGAAAGTTTAATTTTTAAAACTCACAACCACCAGCTGCGAACCAAATTCCTAAACATGCAAAAACACTGGAACTGCGATTGCGAATGTTTGACTCGATTTCTAGGGGATGACATCACATGTTCGCAGCTTTCCTTCCCTGAATATGATTAACAAAACAAATTCATAATAAAATCTAGTTCATGAGAGAAAAAGGGTGTACTAACTACTATTTTTGAAAACACGTGAAAGTTCACTTTATGTTGTTTATTTCACAATCTCAGAACCCTGTGGCTGATACGTCTGAACGTCGACACATTTACCAAATAATGTTATAGCTCGTGAGCCCCCAGACAAAAATGAATATTTGTCGTGAATTGTTTTCACACCACGTGGCTGTCTCAAACACCGTTTATGTTCATGCCTATGCGACAACACGTGTTACATTAACAAATCACAGTCACTTTAATTCAATGCGATGCACACCTTGTTCCACCGGCTAAATATTCACAAACACACAGTAGCACTCGATTTAACTTGGTACAGTCTACGACGAGCAACCACACGTGGCGATTGCCACAGACAAATCTAAAGTCACCACCTCAAGATCCACATGCCGACTGATGCAGAGCGACTCTGCCCGGCCAGCTCACCGCGTGCTCTGGAGTCCTCACTTCCTGCCCTCGCGCGCGCGCGCGCGCGCGCGCGCGCCAAAAGCTCAACTGCCGGGGTTTTTTCCCCTACGTCATCAACTTCCGCATGTGAGCTGTTCTAACCGATTTGCCAACGTACAGCGCTCAGCCAATACATTTCTAAAACTTTACTTAAAATCAAAATAATTACACTACACATTAAACAAATATTTTCTTACGTTTTTATATTAGTATAAACATCCTTTGTACTGTTTATCATAATCGTGCAATTTCTTATACCACAGATAAGTGATTTAACTGAATACTTCAAAATAAAATACAAAAGATTAATTTAAAATAAAATGAGAAATAGTTAATATATTATTTTTATAAACAAACATTGCCATGCTAGTTGTGTAACTGTCTTGTCTTCATTGGTAATTTATTACTTTTCATTGTCAATTAAACATATTACGTTAGATGTGACTATATCAGCGAAAGTATTGTTTATTTATCAACAGGCTATTTTGTAATGAGGGCCTTAAAGGTTCCTAACTGCATCGTATTACTTCAAATGCCAGTAGTATTACAATATTTGTGCATTGCACTGTGCCTGGCACTCGCCATTGTCCCTCTCTCCCCTCACCGGAAACGAACTGGAAAATCCTAAGTTGGAACAAACCACCAACATCGGCCTGCTTGCTGGCCTCCCGTCAGCTACAAGCACACAGCAAATCTCAACGTGGAGAATTTCTACCTATGGCCTAACTATAAATGTTGTCACCCAACTGTGTACATACATTGCTACCATAATTAATAAGATTAAAATTGTGTAACATTTAGTGCATTGGCATGGTCAATGTTTGCAGTGAACTTCATACTGTTTAATTATCAAATGCTATTGATTACCGGTATTTCTATTAGGCAGTAATCTCACAAAGGGGACTGATAGTCAGCTGAAGCATCGAACAGATGTATGTGAGGATATGTCAGCATCACTGAGAGGATGGTCCCCATTTCGTTCCATAAAATCACACGCCTTTTTATCTCCTAAATAATTCTATCGTCCATCCCCGCCTCCCCTTCTGTCCTCGGTCCAACATAAACACACACACGAAAAATTTCGATTACACTCAGGTCGCTATTATGTTGATAAAAGTGTTTTCAGCTTAAGTAAATCAGCCAGACACTGTCATATGTCTTGATTCATTCCCACTGATAATTGAAGGTGTTGCGGCCACTATGCTAATCTCTGTGCTCCGTTATGGTCGTTGGGAAGAGTTATGCTATAGCTGGCAAGAGTTTATTTTTACTTTCTTCTTTTTTATCTAGTTTTCACATGCCGATATTGCGGTTTGACTACGCAGTACGTGAATATCATAGTGACCTCTGCTTTAATACATTACCCCCAACACAGTCTTGCTAGAAACAACAGGTTCATTATGCAACTTTCACATGGTTCATGTCAACATTTAACTACTTAAAATACAGTGTCAGCACAAATTGTGGTTCCACTGATACAGCCTTCCTTGTGCCTATGTGATTACTTTTCAGTATAAAACATTCGGTGGCCGAGGGGACTGAGGCGCTCCAGTCACGGTCTGCACGGTCACTACGGTCGGGGATTCGAATCCCCCCTCAGGCATGGATATTTGTGCCGTCCTTAGTATTAGCTAGTTCATAAGTCGTTTGTAAGTTAAGGGACTGATGACCCCGTAGTTAAGTCCCTTAGGCTCTACAAACATTTGAACATTTATAAAACATTAACATACCCCGCTCTCGTGATATGCTTAGGTATCGGACAAGAGAAAGAATACGTCATGATGAAAGAAGTGTCGAAGGCATTGGGAAAATCAAGGATAGCTTAGCTTAAGACTGGAGAAGGCCTTAACGCTGCATTTGATCACGAACGTGTTGATTCGACTCAAAATGTTCAGATGTTAGTACACCTGAGGGACCAAACTGTTAAGGGCATCAGTTCCTAGACACATAATCTCTTAAACACACGTACATTAAGGACAACACAGACGCCAATGCCCAAAGGCCGACTCGAACCTCCGGCGGGAGCAATCGCACAATCAGTGGTATCTCGCCTTAGACCACACTGCCATTCCCGCGAGGCTAGATTGGAAACTAATATTCATTAGTCAATGAGTGCCACAATACCCCAGTCGGCAGCGGGTAACAAAGCATGCCATCATTTGACTTCTGTGTGTGCGATACACTACCTGAGAACCATTCTTTCACAACCAAGCCAATCAGTTGGTGTTGAGTGTTATTTGTATGAGATGCAGAACAACTCTTTACAGATCATAACCGTAGATGCTAAGAATATTATTTTTATTTATTGGTACTTTCATTCGCCATACATTGGGCGGGATATTTTATTTACGGTTGGTTATTTTAGTGTATCGATTATGGATGACTAACTACAACTGTGATTTAATTGGCGATTTATTGGGTATAAATATGCATGTTAATACCCAATGTATGGACATATTGCGTTTGGAGTAATTAATTATTAGTACTTTTTTTTATTGTGTGAGATACCTCTACGTTCCGTCAGACAGCAGAATGATTGGAAAGCCACAGACCCCTCCCGCAGTCGACTACTCCATTCCTTAGGACGTCTTTATTGTCAGTCACGCAAGATGGCAGTGATGATGAAGGCCGAGACGTTTCATCAATGGAAATTGGTGTAAGAGACTTCTACTATAACGCTTTCACGTAACAGTACGTTCTCATTGCTTTAAAGGAAAATTTACATCTGTAGAATAGATTTCTAAAGTCTGCTGCAATTTATTCCATTGCATCTATCACGACAAAAAATTCTTGTACTGAAATGAAAAGAATGTTTTCAGTATAATGTGATAACACTATAAGGGTGCGTCCTGGAACTTGAACGCCTCTGTTCATAGTTTTTTCTCTAAGAAATCAAACTAATTCCTTTTTCATAAGCTTCTTTCAAATTGTAACGACTGTTCTTGTATACAGTAAGCATCTAGTACTTGTCACAATATGGCTCTTGCGATCTTCTCGGTCTAATAACGGAGAAAATTATTTTCATTTCACTTATTTATTTATTTGGGTATTTTTGGAGTTACATTCCGTATTTTTAAATAAATAGTGTAGTTTATTCAGCAAATGTGTTAATATTTCTTTGACTGGCAATCTTGTCAACTCAATGAATCAGAAAAATTTCGATAGATTGACTATCCCATCACTCAAGAGGCTACAATTTTCCCGATTGTAGATTCTAAATCATTGACTGAAGACTATGAAAACCGCCGGCTCTCTACAAAACGGCACTGTTTATGTGTCCAGCAGTCAGTACGTTAACATCGAAAACTAACTACAAAATTGATGTGCTTTTTAAGAGTATATATTTTATTTTTTATTAGTGTACGTCTACAGGAGTGTTGTTTAAATAGAGGATCTCCGTAGCTTTTCAAACGTAAATATGAAAGGCCATTACTACCTTCGACATATTCTGCTACACTAACATCCATCTCACCTACTGTCCCTCTGTGTAAAAGAATGACGCGGCGTGTAATAGCTGTTTGTGAAATGTGGAACTAGTTTTGAAGAATTTATGTGATGTTATAGTGACATTGATATACGAGACGTGACTCCGTTACGCCCCAACGTTTACTGTGAGAAACTGCGAAAATATGAAATTACGACTCTTCCACATTTCTTCGCTCGTGTTTATCGCTGCATACGAGAAACACTGAATGTCGTAGCTGTTTCTCTTACATTCAACAGCAAAGACTATTGTGAGTATTCCAATAGATATCTATTTATGCGCAAATCAATGAACAAATGGTCGAAATGGAAAGCAATTTTGCTGCCCTTTCTAATAAAACATGAATGACACAACCGTGCATTATTTACTTACATATTGACACGTCAGTTTCATATTGTTGACAAAGACCTCCTTTATTCTGTTGTCTTATCATTCTGCTTTTTCTACTCTTCACATGTTTTATGACATCATAAAAATGTCTCAGAAAGTTAAAGCATACAGAACGACACAACTTGCTTGACCTGTAATAATTCAACACAGGAAAGTTATTTTTGCAATCAGAGCCAAAATATTAACAATGTTTCTGGTGAGGAAATCTTAATCTTATTATTAAGATATCTATCTTATTGCCTTATAACGGCCTAAAAAGCCTAATGTCGGTTCATAACGAATTAATAGATAAATATTATTGTGGAACGTAAATGCTACGTATACAAGACTTCAGTTAATGAAGCTATAAAGGTTACAATGACGAATTTATAGCGCTATATTCTGAGACAACTACTAGAAAAATTTTCCTTAAAATTGTTATGGAGTATTAAAAATGAAGCGTTGGTAGTTGACCAGTGACACAGTTCATTCATGGTTTACCAGATGAAGTTCACTACGGTACTAGTGCTCTTTTCATAATGTCTCTCATAATGCAAGTGTTGCATATGAAGAAGCACTTTTCAGTGCTAAGAGGAATGCTAAATTAAATAAATATATTAGCAGTAAATCCACGTAGTCGCACGCTGCTATTTATAATCGCTAGGACGCACTACTAGCATATGCAACATCAAGTATACAAGCACCTAAAAATGAATTTGTGGTAAAATATTCAACAGTTCGAGAGATATCAAGAAAATTAAGTATGTATCTGTTCAGATACATTACGTTTTAAAGGGTTAAGTATTTATAGCCGTGGTCCAGAACATCTTAATCAAAACAGTGTGACAGTTTATTTACGCTATTGCGATTGCTGCTACTAATCCCTCTATTTACTACCATAGTGTTGCAGTACGGTACACGTTAAATGATGATGAATAAATTTATTAATTTATTCCGTAACTGTAGATTCCTGTAGTAACCCACTGCCATCAAAAGTAACATAGGCTGGACACCACAACATCCAGCGATTGTTACAGTTTTAATTGGTATACTGTTGCCAATGTACTTTCGAATAATATAAAAATACAATGGACGTAAAATTTTCTCTTTTGTTATCGAAAATTTCGTGCTTTAAAATCCTTAAAGCGGTTCTGCATAATTTGTTTGTGCTCAGTTTTAGTGAAATAATGATGCGAGAATAATTCTAACTTTTAACAATCGTATATTTTAAGTTGCAAATGTAAAGGGAACTGATATGTTACATATTGATCGCTGTGTGTTATGTATGTTCCACCTACCTAGCTAATTTTTCTTCTTATTTCAGATGAGATGATACTGGTAAAACTTGGACGTATTCGCATCTGAAGTAGTGTGTGTTTTGTTTATGGACTTCTTTTTTCTATTCTTTCTTCTAGGTCGACTTTGTAACTTTGAATCGACTAATGGAATCTAAACACAGATTGGTTCAGATTCCCCCATCCATGTCGTTTCACTCAACCACGCATTGCGCCGCGTTGTAATGCTGGGAACACGGTTCTATTACAAATGGATTACGGTACATACTCTGTCAATTTTATGTTTAGAACATTATTTACTTCATTGCAATCCGAAAAAATTATGCTGCGATAAACTGTGGAAAGGCGTGATGTATAACGTTCCAATCCGATATAAAGATTCCGTTTTTATTTAATTATTCTTTTCGTTTTTAACGCACTTCATGTACGTGAAATATCTCCTTTTTATGTAAACTGACTATATGCGAAACTTCAGCGTGCAGGACAAATACAAAACAGAAATAAGTGGAATATATCTGCACTGACGGTGTCCAGTAAGCTCAGCTTGTTGAAAATGTTCAAATGTTTTGAAGCTTATGGGTCTTAACTGCGGGGTTATCAGTCCGTAAACTTACAAACTACTTATGAACTACCTTATACTAAATACAGCACAGACATCCATGCACGAGGGGGGATTCGAACCCCCGACAGGGAACGGCCTCGGGCATCGCAGCATAGCGCCTCAAGGCTCTCGGCCGCTCCGCCGCGGCAGCTGAGCTTGAAAACGATTCAGATAACTCCTGACATCAATCTGTTAAATCGTTACGCTACGTCCGTCTACTATGTCACTATTTTTATATTTCGTGACTAGTGTCCGAGGTTACAAAAAACTACATTAGTGCTACAAACTAAGTAACAGTAAAGTAAATAACTTATTAAACATCGAACTGAGGGAGTATGTACGGTAGGTATGTTTCCAGCAATGTAACGTACCGTAAAGTGTGGTTGTATAAAACGACACAGGTTCAGGCATGTGAATCACGGTATCATCATCATCATCATCATCATTAGAGACTGATTATGCCTTTCAGCGTTCAGTCTGGAGTCTAGTACCTCTGACAAAACTCCTCCATGATCCCCTATTCAATACTAATATTGATGCCTCGTCTGATGTTATGCCTTTTACTTCAAAATCATGCTGCACCGAATCTAAGTATTTGCTTCTAGGTCTACCTCGACTTCTTTTACCCTCCGCTGCCGAGCTCATGAGTCTCTTATGTAACCTTGCTTCTCCCATGCGTGTAACATGACCCCACCATCTCAGTCTGTTCGCTCCAACTGCTTCATCTATGGTGTTCATTCCCAGTTTTTCTTTGATTTCCTCATTATGGACACCCTCCTGCCATTGTTCCCATCTATTAGCGCCTGCAATTATTCTTGCTACTTTCTCTACCTTATGAATAAGGTAACCTGTATCCACCCAACTTTCACTCCCATACAACAAAGTTGGTCGAAAGATAGAGCGGTGCACTGCTAACTTAGTCTAGGTACTTACTTCCTTCTTGCAGAAGAGAGTAGATCTTAACTGAGCACTCACTGCATTAGCTTTGCTGCACCTCGATTCCAGTTCTTTCGCTATGTTGCCATCCTGTGAGAAAATACAACCCAGGTACTTGAAACTGTCTACCTGTTCTAACTTTGTTCCTCCTAATTGGCACTCAATCTGTTTGAATCTCTTTGCCACAGACATTACTTTCGTTTTGGAGATGCTGATCTTCATATCATAATCCTTGCACCTCTGATCGAGCTCTGAAATATTGGTTTGCAACCTTTCAATCGAATCGGCCATTACAACTAAGTCATCCGCATATGCGAGACTGCTTATTTTGTTTTCACCTATTTTAATCCCGCACTGCCAGTCTACTGTTTTCAACATATGATCCATGAATAGTATGAAAAACAGTGGTGACAGGTTACAGCCTTGTCTTCCCCCTGAGACTACCTTGAACCATGAGCTTAATTTGCCATCTACTCTAACTGCTGCCTGACAGTCTACGTAAAGCCCTTTGATTGCCTGCAGAAGTTTGCCTCCTATACCATAATCTTGAAGAACTGACAGTAGCTTCCTCCTAGGAACACGGTCATAAGCCTTTTCCAGATCTATGAAACATAGATACAATTTCCTGTTCCACTCATAGCACTTTTCCATTACCTGCCGTAGGCTAAAGATCTGGTCCTGACATCCTCTAAGAGGCCTAAACCCACACTGATTTTCATCTAACTTTTCCTCAATTAATACTCGCACTCTCCTTTCAACAATACCTGAGAATATTTTGCCTACAACGCTAATTAAAGAGATACCTCGATAGTTGTTGCAATCTTTTCTGTTTCCATGATTGAAAATTGGCGTGATTACCGCTTTTGTCCAGTCAGACCGAACCTGTCCCGATTCCCACGCCTTTTCAATTATCCTTTGTAACCATTTGAGACCTGATATTCCACTGTATTTGACGAGTTCCGGCTTAATTTCATCCATCCCAGCAGCTTTATTGCACTGTAATCTACTGACCATTTTCTCAACTTCCTCAAATGAGATCCTGTTCCCATCGTCGTTCCTATCCCTTTCTACCTGAAAATCTGACACATCATTGAACGTTTCACCTACATCGAGCAATTCTTCAAAATATTCCCTCCATCTGCTCAAGGCATCCACAGGATTGACTAGCAGCTTTCCTGACCTGTCCAAAACACTTGTTAATTCCTTCTTCCCTCCCTTTCGAAGTTTGCTAATTACGCTCCAAAATGGTTTTCCCGCGACTTGACCCAAGGTTTCTATCTTGTTTCCAAAGTCTTCCCATGATTTCTGCTTGGAGTTTGCAATTATCCGTTTGGCTTTGTTTCTTTCTTCAACATAACTTTCTCTGTCTGCCTGATTTCTAGTATGGAGCCATTTTTTAAATGCCTTCTTTTTCTTTTTACAGGGTGCCTTAACTGTGTCATTCCACCAAGATGTCTGCTTCTTCCTGCCTTTACACACTACAGTTCCAAGACATTCTCTAGCTGCTTCCAGCAGTGTGCCTAATTTCCTTGTCTTGAAGCTTCTCCACTCTTATCCTTCTACACATGGACCTGATTTTCTGCTCTTTTGGCCTCACAAAACCAATATCACTGCAGATCAAATAATGATCAGTCTCATCGAAGAACCCCCTGAAAACACGTGTGTCCTTGACTGTCTTCCTGAATTCCTGGCCTGTTATTATATAGTCAATGGTAGATCTGGTTCCCCTTCCTTCCCAAGTATAGCGGTGAATGTCCTTATGCTTCAAGAAGGAGTTTGTAATAACTAAGCCCATACTGTAACAGAAATCCAAGAGCTGTTTTCCGTTCCTGTTGGCCTCCATATCCTCTCCAAACTTACCCATAACCTTTTCATAACCTTCTGTTCGATTTCCTATCCTAGCGTTGAAATCGCCCATGAGTAAAACACTATCCTTATCAAACTTCCTGGCAGATTAAAATTGTGTGCCAGAACCGGGACTCGAACCTGGGACCTTTACCTTTCGCGGGCAAGCGCACTACCGACTGTGCTATCCCGACACGACTCACGATGCCGCCTCACAACTTTACTTCTGCCAGTACCTCGCCTCCTACTTTCCAAACTTCACAGAAGCTCTCCTGCAAACACGCAAGACTAGCACTCCTGAAAGAAAGGATATGGTGGAGACATGGCTTAGCCACAGCCTAAGGGATGTTTCCAGAATGAAACTTCACTCTGCAGCGGAGTGTGCGCTGATAGGAAACTTCCTGGCAGATTAAAATTGTGTGCCGGAACCGGGACTCGAACCTGGGACCTTTGCCTTTCGCGGGCAAGCGCACTACCGACTGTGCTATCCCGACACGACTCACGATGACGCCTCACAACTTTACTTCTGCCAGTACCTCGCCTCCTACTTTCCAAACTTCACAGAAGCTCTCCTGCAAACACGCAAGACTAGCACTCCTGGAAGAAAGGATATGGTGGAGACATAGCTTAGCCACAGCCTACGGGATGTTTCCAGAATGAAACTTCACCCTGCAGCGGAGTGTGCGCTGATAGGAAACTTCCTGGCAGATTAAAATTGTGTGCCGGAACCGGGACTCGAAACTGGGACCTTTGCCTTTCGCGGGCAAGCGCACTACCGACTGTGCTATCCCGACACGACTCACGATGACGCCTCACAACTTTACTTCTGCCAGTACCTCGCCTCCTACTTTCCAAACTTCACAGAAGCTCTCCTGCAAACACGCAAGACTAGCACTCCTGGAAGAAAGGATATGGTGGAGACAAAGCTTAGCCACAGCCTACGGGATGTTTCCAGAATGAAACTTCACCCTGCAGCGGAGTGTGCGCTGATATGAAACTTCCTGGCAGATTAAAATTGTGTGCCGGAACCGGGACTCGAACCTGGGACCTTTGCTTTTCGCGGGCAAGCGCTCTACCGACTGAGCTACCCCGACACGACTCACGATGCCGCCTCACAACATTACTTCCGCCAGTACCTCGCCTCCTACTTTCCAAACATCACAGAAGCTCTCCTGCAAACACGCAAGACTAGCACTCCTGAAAGAAAGGATATGGTGGAGACATGGCTTAGCCACAGCCTAAGGGATGTTTCCAGAATGAAACTTCACTCTGCAGCGGAGTGTGCGCTGATAGGAAACTTCCTGGCAGATTAAAATTGTGTGCCGGAACCGGGACTCGAACCTGGGACCTTTGCCTTTCGCGGGCAAGCGCACTACCGACTGTGCTATCCCGACACGACTCACGATGCCGCCTCACAACTTTACTTCTGCCAGTACCTCGCCTCCTACTTTCCAAACTTCACAGAAGCTCTCCTGCAAACACGCAAGACTAGCACTCCTGGAAGAAAGGATATGGTGGAGACATAGCTTAGCCACAGCCTACGGGATGTTTCCAGAATGAAACTTCACCCTGCAGCGGAGTGTGCGCTGATATGAATCTTGCTGGCAGATTAAAATTGTTCTCGGAACCGGGACTCGAACCTGGGACCTTTGCCTTTTGCGGGCAAGCGCACTACCGACTGTGCTATCCCGACACGACTCACGATGCCGCCTCACAACTTTACTTCTGCCAGTACCTCGCCTCCTACTTTCCAAACATCACAGAAGCTCTCCTGCAAACACGCAAGACTAGCACTCCTGGAAGAAAGTATATGGTGGAGACATAGCTTAGCCACAGCCTAAGGGATGTTTCCAGAATGAAACTTCACTCTGCAACGGAGTGTGCGCTGATATGAAACTTCTTGGCAGATTAAAATTGTGTGCCGGAACCGGGACTCGAACCTGGGACCTTTGCCTTTCGCGGGCAAGCGCACTACCGACTGTGCTATCCCGACACGACTCACGATGCCGCCTCACAACTTTACTTCTGCCAGTACCTCGCCTCCTACTTTCCAAACTTCACAGAAGCTCTCCTGCAAACACGCAAGACTAGCACTCCTGGAAGAAAGGATATGGTGGAGACATGGTTTAGCCACAGCCTAAGGGATGTTTCCAGAATGAAACTTCACTCTGCAGCGGAGTGTGCGCTGATATGAAACTTCCTGGCAGATTAAAATTGTGTGCCGGAACCGGGACTCGAACCTGGGACCTTTGCCTTTCGCGGGCAAGCGCACTACCGACTGTGCTATCCCGACACGACTCACGATGCCGCCTCACAACTTTACTTCTGCCAGTACCTCGCCTCCTACTTTCCAAACTTCACAGAAGCTCTCCTGCAAACACGCAAGACTAGCACTCCTGGAAGAAAGGATATGGTGGAGACATGGCTAAGCCACAGCCTAAGGGATGCTTCCAGAATGAAACTTCACTCTGCAGCGGAGTGTGCGCTGATATGAAACTTCCTGGCAGATTAAAATTGTGTGTCGCAACCGGGACTCGAACGATGCCGCCTCACAGCTTTACTTCTGCCAGTACCTCGCCTCCTACTTTCCAAACTTCACAGAAGCTCTCCTGCAAACACGCAAGACTAGCACTCCTGGAAGAAAGGATATGGTGGAGACATGGCTTAGCCACAGCCTAAGGGATGTTTCCAGAATGAAACTTCACTCTGCAGCGGAGTGTGCGCTGATTTGAAACTTCCTGGCAGATTAAAATTGTGTGTCGGAACCGGGCCTCGAACCTGGGACCTTTGCCTTTCGCGGGCAAGCGCACTACCGACTGTGCTATCCCGACACGACTCACGATGCCGCCTCACAACTTTACTTCTGCTAGTACCTCGCCTCCTACTTTCCAAACTTCACAGAAGCTCTCCTGCAAACACGCAAGACTAGCACTCCTGGAAGAAAGGATATGGTGGAGACGTGGCTTAGCCACAGCCTAAGGGATGTTTCCAGAATGAAACTTCACTCTGCAGCGGAGTGTGCGCTGATAGGAAACTTCCTGGCAGATTAAAATTGTGTGCCGGAACCGGGACTCGAACCTGGGACCTTTGCCTTTCGCGGGCAAGCGCACTACCGACTGTGCTATCCCGACACGACTCACGATGCCGCCTCACAACTTTACTTCTGCCAGTACCTCGCCTCCTACTTACATTCTTAGGTACTATTGGATTTTAAGTCTACGGCGTTGATTTTCGATGCCATTTATGCCTTGGGAATTTATGCCATCGTAGCTGTATCAGAAGTATGTCTAGTAAAGTACTGTGGCATTCCAGTCATTCTTGTACTATTATTTATCGTGTACATGGAGAGCATAAACAGGTTCAAAGAACTTGCCTGCTCAAGGCAAACGTCAGGAGTAAAGTAATTGTCGTTTTGGGTGTCAAATGCATCAAAATATATTGAACATTCATGATTTGATAACAATATTTATGTTATTTTCAATGCTAACATGCCTAAGACCTAACTTTATTTGGCCGCGGTGGAGTGCCCAAGCGGTCCAAGACGCCTTGTAAAGGAGCGCGCGGTTGCTCGCCGTCGGAGGTTCGAGTCATCCCTCGGGCATGGATGTGTGTGTTGTCCTTAGGTTAGTTTAACTTTAAGTAGTTTGTAAGCCTAAGGACTGATAACCAAAGTAGTTAGTGCCATAAAAATACAAACATTTTGTTGCTGCTATTGTGGCCCTCAGTCCGGAGACTGGTTTGACGCAGGTCTCCATCCTACTCTGTCCTGAGAAAGCCTCTTCATCTCCTCATCAGAATGGCAGCCGACATCTATTTGAATCTGCTTACTGTATTTATCTCTTGGTCTCCCTCTGGGATTTTTACCCCACACACTCCCCTCCCCCCCCCCCCCCCAACGCTAAATTCGCGATTCCTTGATGTCTAAGAATGTGTCCTACCAATCGATCTCTTCTTTTAGTCAAGGTATGCCAGAAATTCCTTTTCTCTTCAATTCTGTTCAGTACCTCCTCATTAGTTACGCGATCCACCCACCTAATCTTCAGCATTCTTCCGTAGTATCACATTTCAAAATCCTCTATCCTCTTCCTGTCCGTACTGTTTATCGTCCAAATTTCACTCCCGTACAAGGCAACACTCCACACAAATGTCTTCAGAAAGGACTTCTTTACACTTAAATTAATATTCGATGTTAGCAAATTTCTCTTTTTCAAAAACGTTTTTCTACCCATTGCCATTTGTCATTTTATATCCTCTGTACTGCGACCATCATAAGTTATTTTACTGTCAAAGTAACAAAACACATCTACAACCTTTATTGTTTCGTTACCTAATCTAATATCTTCAGCATCGCATGATTTTCTGAGTGTACTCCATTACCCTTGGTTTGCTCTTGTTAATGTTCATCTTACACGAAACAAATATTTTATGTTATTTATTTATTTTGACGATTCAGAATACACGAGTCCAATTTAATTACGGATCTTTTGGAGACACATTAGCATATATCTCGAAATTTTCTAAATTTTTATTGAATATCGTTGTTCTCTAACATGTTGTACTACGAAGACCACCTCACTCCCGATAAATTCTAACGAAAGGTACATAAAATCCAATGAAATACTTCCTAGGTCCGTGTATTTAAATTGAAATGTAAAAACATTAAGCTAACAGAAGATTGTGAGGAATGGTTAGGTAGAAGCGAAAATCTTTTACACCTTTGTCTTCATGCCCACGGTGCCCAGGTTACTTCAGTCGATATAAGAATAATATAATGATGTGTGTTCTGTATGTATGTATATGTGTGTGTGTGTGTGTGTGTGTGTGTGTGTGTGTGGTGTGTGTGTGTGTGTGTGTGTGTGTGTGTGTGTGTGTGTGTGAGTGTGTGTGTGTGTGTGTGCGCGTGTGTGTGTGTGTGTGTGTGTGTGTGTGTGTGTGCGCGCTTGTGGTTGTTAAAGAAACACCGACATATAGGATCAGAGTAGACACGAAAGGAGTAGTGGTGATCGGAGCAAGTTTGCCATATTTTTTATTTTATTTTTTATCAATCTATTTTACATATTTAAATTTATGAAATTATTCTTAAATTTTAGACAGTCCTTACTGAATTTAGATGGCAATTATTAATCTTGAAAATATGAGTTAAAATATCAGAAAAAATAATTACTGGACCAATCTGCCCATACCACGGTGTAAGTTGGCTCAGAGGCTGGGGCACGTTGATCCATGTAGTGTTTTGATGAATTAAACTAGTATAATTTGAGGAAATCAAATTAGAGCTAATAGGTATCAAGAAACGTATTTAAATTTATGACGTACAAGTATGGTGGCGAGATAATTGATCAGAGTGCACCAAATAATAAACACATTCCTCTCCCTATCTATCTAATTACTCCTCCAAAATAGTGAGTTAGGAATTTCTAAAGGAAAGTAAATTTATGACTTAAATTAATACATTTATTCATTAAAGCACACAGAAATTCGGGGGATAGTTAACAATTACTATAAAGGATTTTCTAAATGAAATCACAGTTAAAGGTGTAGTGAAGCAATGGGTTATAGATGAAAACAAATATTTATACAAAGGACATCTAATACAGTAAAATCGGTTAACATCGCGGAATATATGTGTGAACAGCAAATTATCTGAGTTTTAACAAATAAGTTTACAAATCAATATACAAAGTCTAATACGAGTGAAAAAATTGGAGCCGTAACAAAACATTTAAAGTATTTAGCACTAAATTATTCAATACAGTGAAATATCTTGCTATACATGTGGTGTTGCCCTATCGTTAAAAAACACATAGAAAGGTGGACAGAGACGCTAAGAAATTATTTATAGGAAAGAGAAGTCAGCAACGATCATACGCACGCAACATACACACTGATGAGTGATTACTGCAACTATATAAAACAACCCTAGCAAATAGCGGCATCACTTTACCAATATCGTTGAGTCGGATTGATCTGTGGACGCTGGATCTCGCTGGCGACTGGAAGATGTTGAAGGAGTGGAGCTGAAAAAGAATAAATTCTTCCGCCCGGGAATCTCACTACGATCTGTGAAGCAGTATCGACATTTAACTATAACAGCCCCACTATCACAGCAGATAGCAGTTGTCAGGTAAATGCTTCCAGTGTTGGCTAGCACATACACTCACAAACTCAAGCGCAAAACGCGAGTATTGAGCACAAGTGTCCCAAGAATGGAATTGCATAAACCACTAGCACGTCGGTACGGCCAGTACGACGTTGGGTTTCTAATATCAAGTCTTGACCGAACAAGAATATAAAACACAGCTGTTTCACAAAGCGAACAACTGCAACTGAGTTCCTGTCCTGGTCGACACGTGAAGTCTGCAATCTAGTGCAGGCGGATAACTCAGAAAACAAGTCCCACAAACTCTCAGCACTCAGCCCAGAAGAGCGAATAAACTCTTCAGGTCCTATCTGAAAGAAGACGTCTGAACTAGCCGGAGCCTACACGAAAAGTGTCACTCTTTGTCCGCCCACGCCAAAAACTGGGCGTCACCGCCCCCCTTAACTCAATATACCAATCACTGGAGAACTCTAACCTTCCGGCCAATGAGATGGACAGACAGCTATGACAGATAGCTAGACATGTCGCCTACAAAAACGGAGCCAATCGGATCGCCTCTAGAGGACGCCACCCAACCGTCCTTTCGAAAAATTCCACACCTCCATCGTTTCCCAGCCTTTTGCTCTAAAAGAAATTTAATGTCTTATCTAGCGAGTTTGTAGCCCAAATAGCCAGAGATAAAAGAGCAAAGTGGAAAGGGGACACGAAACACCAGACAAGAAAAGACTGCACTGCGCGCCGAAATTCCACAGGACGCCAGACTAAAAAAAACATGGCCCGAGTCAGCCCCCAGCTGTAATTCTGCAGGCGAGGAAGGCTAACGGATACTTAGAAGATAACCTCCCCAAAGGTAATCACTAAGAGGCTCCGTGATGATAGGAACACCGCAGAATGTGATCCACACTGCCCGCAATCTAAAAGGGATGCGATGAATTATTGAGTGTTTTCTAGGGAGTGCAGCCACCTCAGGTAGTGAGCCTACCGATAGATAGGTCCCGCCTCACAAACTGCCCCCATAAACGTGTCGCCAGTGACCAGCCTCCCTCGACAACGCCAGTCCAGCTCTGCCTTCCGCAGGCAGGGACAGCGCCTAACAGCTAATGAATACAGTTCCCAAGAACAACGAGAAAGTTGTCATCCAAGACACATACTGCAGATTCACCAAACAATACATTCTGAGGCACACCCTTATGACATGCAAGAATAAATAAAATATAAAAGGACTAGCAAATTACAGCCACTACACACAGCACACATAAAGGCACTAGAAAGAGAGAAAATAAATGAACAAAGAATTTACCACCCTACAAAATGTAGATAACATCCAGTTGAATATTGATTTAAATACTCAAAATTTAGTGAAGATAGGAAAGCTTAACTGTTGTAATCCTGCACTCTGGAAAACACCATTTTGAAACACCTTGTAGCTATGCCTGGTGGCTTGATATATAAAACCTGAAATGTTTCATTTCTATTGTGTGTGTTGTACAGAGAATGGCTATTCCATAGTCGAAATCGATTTACAATAACAAACGTTAATTTACGACCAATTCTGGATTTTCTTTTGATAGTTATCATTTTATGGTAGTGGTGCATACCGCTCCTAATGGAGTTTTCATTTCACATAATATGTGTTTGTCGCTTCTTGCCAAATTGAAAAGATCAACCATAATGGCAAAAACATATCGTTCTGGGACTCTACATTTTTTCTTTATTAAGAAATGCTTCAGAAGTAGTTGTAAGAAACAGACTCAGATTAGAAGGGATGCTTCTAAATAAATGTTTCGTTCGAGACGTTGCATATAACGCTCTGTAAAAGAAAGTCATTTCAAAGTACACCATCCCGGCGAAGATGTTTGAATAATTCCTTTTGAGGGCGCATTGGCGAAAGAAGGCGTCTCCAGCGGCTCTCTGAGAAAATTAAAACCTCGACGATTCCGGCAGGCGGCAGGCGGCAGGCGGCCGCGCCGTGGCCAGCGGGCAGCGATAAAAGCGAGGAGCGAGGAGCGAGCAGCGAGCAGCGAGCAGCCAGCAGCCGCGAATCGATGCGCGGCCGCGGCCCGCCGGAACAAAGACGAGATATTCACCAGCTGCAGATTAAACGCGCCTTCGGGATGAATGTGGCGGAGGGGGCGCCAAAAGAGTGCCTCGTCTAAAGGTTGGCAGGCCTGGCGCCGCCATCTTCCCCCGCGGGTAATAAACAGGGCTCACTTCCCACCCTCCTGGACTCCCGCTCGTAAACCACAGAGGTTAATCTCTGCCCTACCACCAGTGACAAAACTGTTAAATACGTCTGAGACGAATATTCTTTGATGGTTCTTCAACAGCCGAGCGTAAAAATCTGTATAGCACCTCCTGGTTCCATTTAGCAAGGTTGTATTACACTACAGGACAAAAAAGTTTTAGCGCCCAGAAATGGAACAGGTAACATAATTAAATTTCGCAGGTTAAGAGGGTGCAAATGTTATTTCAGTGAATAAAAACTCTACTCAAATTTATAGAGAACTAGACGGTATCATCCCCCTTGCTCGAATGAGAACGAACCCTCTTTGGGGTGTATGCATGCACTAATTCTGTTTGAAAGGGTGTTATTAGGTCTTTGTATCCTCTCCTGACGGAACTTGCTCTGAAACAGTTCTGTCACTGCAACGAAGTTCACGTCAATTCTCAGTTTTTTCATAAGTACATATGTTGTTTTGTGAACATTTGTATGTATTTTTTGTTCCTGTCTACAGTTAGAACTACTTTTTTTTTTTAAATTTTATGACATCTGTCACTCTGTAATAATTTACGTCCCTTTTCGTAAAAAGGATTATACCTCTGGCACTTTTATAGTTAGACAGGTTTTTTTGTGTTTTGTACATAAATCTACGGTTCATGTTTGGGTTAATTTGCTAGAGCGCATTTCGATAGTCAAATGTCTGCAGGCGCGCTTGTAAACAAAAGTTCTCTTGGAAAACCGTGTCTAGTTGGTTGCTATTGTTTGTGAATACAAAGTTTCGTGAAAGATAGACACATAAGGGCTCTTCACAAACCTAACTGTGTGAAAAACTATTAAGGCTCAAGTGGGCGGATGGAAGTTTCTGCTGCTGTATCAGTCTTCCATAGATCTGAGTCTGACAGGAGTGTACGGTATACTGAATACCTAGTCGATGAAGATAGCCAAGCATTCAAGGCTGTCTGGCAGAGTAAACCTTATGATGTTCCCGTAATAAAATTAGAATGTGTGGGACATGTTAAAAAGAGGATGGGCACCCGCCTTCGTACACTCAAGAGCAAACTTGGTGGAACAAATCTTTGTGATGGCAATTCTATTAGGTATAGGTTGACAGATAAGATTACCAATGAAACTTTTATCCATTATAGGTTGGAATCTGCGACTGTAACTTGAAATAGGTTTCAGAAATTACTGCAACCAATCGCTTTTTTCCCTTCTCAATAAAGTTATTTATTTAACCGTGACCGGTTTCGAGTTGCCTAGCAGCTCATCATCAGATGGTACATATTATCAGTGAGTTGCAGGAATATTATGAGAATGCCTTTTGGAAAAATTATGAAGATCTGGAGAAGAAAGCAGTGTGGGCCACTTTCTTACACCGTATATCCATTGACGAGAAGCCAACAGATTTCTATGTCCGCCACTCCCTGATACATCGTGCAAGTTGAGGAAAATACAGGCAGCTGGTAACCTCAACACATTCACACACTAGCACTCTATCCCTGAATCAATTATGGATCAAATCAAACCAATCTACAGAGACCTTGCCCACCCTGATCTACTGAGGAAGTGCACGCATGGAAAAACTCGAAACGTAAATGAGGCCTTCAAACACATCGTGTGGTCTCGCATTCTTAAAAATGTGTTTGTTGGTTACAGAACTTTACAACTAGGAGTGTCAGATGCTGTGATAACGTGGAACAATGGAAACATTGCCAGACTGAAAGTTTTACAACAGTGATGCCTATCACCCGGACAGAATATTGTAACTATTCTATGAGAACTTGACAGCTTGCGTATTGCCAAGTCAGATGTTGCTGCTCCTCTAATGTCTGAAGAGTGAAGAAGCAGGAAAAGGAAACAGGCAAATGAACCCAAAGATGACGAGTACCCTGATTATGGTGTAGGTTGCTTCTAACCACTTCTTGGGGACAGATCTGTAAGTTTTTCCTAGAATAAAATGTTGCAAAACTTCATGTCTCATTTTCTCAGAATTCCAGATGATTGCACCAGTAATTCTGCTATAATAAAAATATTTATGACTGTTTTCACAGAAAATTTTAATGCACGGCAATTAAATTAATAAGTACCGTACATTATAAATTACAATACCACAACGATTTCGGTTCAGTGAGTTCCACAAAGATCATTTATTTTTCAGTGAAAATTTCAGACAAATCTGATCAGTAGTTTCTGAGAAAATGGGCCGTGAATTTGTTTAATTTAACATTTCAGTATACGGCCTACCTTCGCACCTTAACATGTTCTCTCGGGGACAGATCCAAGTATATTTGTGGTCACAGAACTACCACAAGGCAATTTAGACGATTTATTGGCACATGTACCATGCGTGTCCTGTTAAACAATGGCACCAAAATACTGCTGCGTAGCAGGAGAACATGAAAGTTCCACTGTGCTGCCACGGTAACTTCAGTCACTACCAGCCGTGAGGTGAAGTCGTACGCGATGGCTCCTCATTACATCACGTCACGATCAACACTGCACTACCCTTCAAAAACACTGGAAAAAGGAATCTCTCTCCGGACTTCCACCAAACTCCCTGATAATGGCCATTGGGAGTGGTTCAAAACACGCGATTCGTCCCTGAACTTAATACGAATCAGTTCAAATGTTCAAATGTTTGTATAGCTTATGGGACTTAACTACAGGGTCATCACTCCCTAAACTTACAAACTACTTGTGAACTAGCTAACACTAAGGACGGCACAAATATCCATGCCCGAGGGGGGATTCGAACCCCCGACCATAGTGGCCGTGCAGACCGTGATTGGCGCGCCTCAGTCTCTTCGGCCACTGCGGCCGGCGCGAATTACTTCATCAGAGTTATGTGCGTCCACTGCGAACTCAAGTCACTTGTGCTGTGGTGTTAATGACAGCCTACGTAAGAACAAATTCTGTTGAGCATCAGCTGCGACCGCAAACACCGCCACCACAACATAATAATAAGAGCATAGCACAGAGAAGCTGGTACACATGCATGTGTGAAACAAAAACTGACGCGTGAAATTTGGAAAGTTTACAAGAAACAAATAAAAGTAGCACTAACAAAGCAACTACTCCATAAAGAAAAGTCCAATAAAAGGTTACAGTCTGACGTATATACAAAATCTGACATTTACCAACTCCAGGCACACCAGAAGAATTTTTCAAATAAGGTACATCCGAAAAGGTTTGTGGCATAATGGTGTATGTTAGTTTTACTCATAATGAGAAATTTAAAATTTCGTGAAATTTTGTTAGGAATGTTGGAATTAGTAATCATTATTTTCACATACTCCGTAAGTTTCACCTTGAATTAACAATTCCAATTTGAGTAGACCATACTTGAGAATAATTGAGTGTAGTAATATTACCATAATCCTACACCTCATTCTACTGCACTCTCCAATTAGCACTTACGAGTTTGGAAGGAGGTGCATCGACCCGTTTTCCGACTCTTCCTCTCCCGTTCCACTCTCAAATAACGCGCCGGAAAAACGAACACCTTAATCTTTCCTTTCAAGATGTGATATCTCTAGTTTTATTACCAAGATCATTTACTCGTACAACGGTCTAAATTGGACACGCAGATTTTTTAGCATTCAAAGGAGAATGATGATGGCTTAAATTTCGTAAACAGATCTTGCCACAGTGAAACACACCTCTTTCATAATGATCGCCGCCACAGTTAGCGTGTCATATTTGTAGCATTTTCTCAACTACTTTTTCATAACAAAAAAAGATCTGACCTTTTATGTGCCATCTCGATGTCCTCTGTTCCTTTTATCTGGTATGGACATATACCGCGCAGTAATATATACAACTGAATGTCATAAACATGTTCACAGAATACGGCATGAGGCAAGAATAGCTGAAGAGTCTCTCCCACATTCTTTCTTCTTTCTATTTACCTCCTATATGTTGCCATGCATTTGGATTAACTGAATTCGGTTGAAACCAAAGTGCAGTACTCGCGAGGTGCCTAGTTGCTTTTGCCGTCCTGAGTCAAATGAACAGTTTCTTTATAAAATGTTCACTAACCTGCTAGAGCTCTGTTTCTGCAAGTAAAACGTAATAATTCCCTCACTATTTCTATCTCCAATTATTTCATAATTAGAAAAATCTAACAATCAACAATTTCACATTAGCCTTTGAATATGAAGCAGCATATGACAAGTGATCTGCTATTATACATGTTGGCAGTATTTTGATCATTTGGCTTTACTTTCAGCAAAACTATATTATACAATCTGTTATTATCGTAACATGAAAATTATCAAAATCAAATAATATCCACTGTAGACTTTCCTGTGATCATAAATCAATTAGTTATCAAATAATTATTTCACAAATCATTTGTCATGGGTGCTTTGCGTTCATTCTTATGATATCAAAACTCTGTCAAATTTTGTTATACTGAAAAGCACAAATCATTGACACAGAGTCGTCCCTGAATTTATCTAACATTTATTTACACTGATAAAATATATCTTTATTGGCGTTTTATCGTCCAAAACGGTCCAACACTTCACACTTCATGGAATAATGAATGTAATAGACAATAAGATACAGCTTCACTTTCACATATTCTATCTGTCTTGCGCCATAATCGATATTGATACATTCGATCCACAACAGAGTGATTCTTTACTGGTGCCTGTGGTCCATAGTGTATACTTGATTTGCTGAGTAGTTGCCGAGTTTGACAGCTGACCAGGGCTGGCGCAAACCTTATTACCGCCTCATGCGAGTTGCAAAATTACCGTTCTCATTAAAAATAAAAGTAAAAAGCCTTGTGTAATGTTAAAATAAATCCATTTTTTTCTTCTTTTTTTTTCGCGTGACAGTACATGCTTTCATTAAGAATTACGTTCGCCAGTTAAATAATAGACAAAGAAGTCTGAATGTATATACTCGTATGTGTAACTGCGTATACATAAAGGGGAAAAGGTTTTACCGAAAATGTCATGCATTGACATAACGAGCTCTTCTTCATCTTTGTCACTGCGAAGAAAATGTCTTCCACTGTATGCTCTTTGCTTTCTATATTTGGAAGCAGGTAGCATGGACCAAAACAAGGGAACAAATTTACTAAATATGGACTTTACAATGATACCTTTAAAGTTATGAACACTTCAACAGTAGAAGAGACGTGTAAAGAGTCTAAATCCGAATGTGAAGACGTACTCAATGCTCTAAAGTCTAACCTATGCATTTTAAGGGACCCTCATACGTTAAATACTACTGTCAATTTATTGAAAATGCGCCGCCAATATACTGATCGTCTAGGGTATAGATATATTGTCGATACCGTAAATATTGACAGAGCAGTATCCGGTTTGCAATATACGTTGATCAGCTGTTTACATTGTTTCGTGAAACAGCCTCAGGGCCCTAGCGTCTATCGCGTAACTGCTTTTTTTCTTGTGTCAGAACATAGATTCCACCACAGAAACACAAAACATGAATCCAGCAAAGCGCATTACATTTATACTTTTATTTTATTATATTTAATGTTATTCTTAGTAACGTTCATTACATTTTGTAGGCTGCCACTTAAATATTTCATGGCGGACTAAAAGTCGTAGATATGCAGCAGATAATTTATATATAAACAATTATAAGTATTTGTGGACAATAACTGAATATATCTGTATGAACAGTCATGATAAATTGAACATTAATTGTATAACTATATTCCGACGGTGGCAGTATATTTGAACAGTGAGACACCACGCTTAATAGCCTCAGCAAATTGCTTCAGTCTCAACCGTTTTTAGTGTTGTTAAATATGTATTTGTTTGTTAAATGTAAACAATCTTTATAGGGAGGTGGTCAAAGCATTTAATTCTGTGATATTCAAATGTATAATAGTTTGGAAGGGAAATTGTATTTTAGCGATGAGGCGTTAGGATGAGCGGAAGGCTACAATTTCGGGAGCAGGAAGTGCATGCTTTGGAACGCTTGGGAAGGGACTCGTAAATTAGACGTGGTGGTGAAAGGCTGTTACGCTGGGCGGTGGGAAGCCGCGTTACGAACTTGTGATTTGAAGAGATAGGCATTTGTGGACTTAGAAAATTTACGGGACTGTGACTGCAGAACGTAGTCTCTGCTTAAAAAGTGATAAACTATGCACGGCAGTAGGGCTATGGAACTGTAATAATTCAGCAGTCGTGTACTCGTGTGATGACAAACTGTGTTTGATAACAAATACTTTTATCACGGATTAACTTGGAACTGCAAAGTTACGAGTGATAATTTGGAACTTTTACTCTCGCGTGCGTGTGATACTTATTGTGCCTCTCATGAACAGTAGTAGGAGAAATATTCAGTTATTTACCGATGTATAAAGTAGGACTAACTCCGCGTTTCATGTCTATTAAGAGTGATAAACTCCATTTATAAAGAATTACTTCGTGAGGTCGTGTTCAATCTTCCTGTACATGGTATCACTACGTAGAAGATTCACCTTCTCCAAATAAAGCCTACGAGGTAACAAAACTGTTGAATTCCCTTCATCAGCCTTCAGGATTACTATATCGGATCCTCTCGGAGATTTCGTAGTGCAGCTCTTTTCTCAAAAGTTACAAAAGTTTTATTACTGCGCTGAGGAGGAGCTTTCAAGAGAACACGACAAATTTGTCTTCATCTTTCTTCAACAGTGTCCATAGGAACGTGTCGTACAGCTTCTTCAACACCACTCAAGAAACTTATAAAAGGTACTGCACTTTGTGTAGATGCAAAATTGAGTCCTTTGCTCAGAAAGACAGTGTCGCATCGTCTAAATTCTCCTCCGTGAAATTAACAACGGAACGTCTTGCAGTTATTCCATGTGGCGACGCCCGTTGTGGCACCAAGAGATTAAATTTAGACATCTGCCGGAAACTTGCATCATTAAATAGCCAATCAAACTTGGCTGAAGTCACTCAATCAACCCAGTAGGACAAAAAATGTTCAAATGTTTGTATAGCTTATGGGACTTAACTACGTGCTCATCAGTCCCTAAAATTACAAACTACTTATGAACTAGCTAACGCTAAGGACGGCACAAATCTCCATGCCCGAGGGGGGATTCGAACTCCCGACCGTAGTGGCCGTGCAGACCGTGACTGGCACGCCGCAGTCCCCTCGGCCACCGCGGCCGGCTCTTCTGAAATGGTATCCACCCTTCGTCTGGTATAAATAATTCTCTGCTTCACAATAGCATGGCTCATGTTCTCCGTTATCATCCGTGCAGTGCCCGTCTTAATAAAATGTGTCACTCTGACAAATTTTGGTACTATGCCATGGTCCAGACATCTCATCAAAAAACTACAAGAACTCAAATGTTTTGCTCTCTTACCATGTATCTTGTCGAAACTTCTTACAGTTGAGGCCATCTCCTCTCCGTAAAAGCGTTTGATATGAAATTTGAAATTTTCGTCGTCTTATTGCGACAAAGGGAGCTGATGGTTGTAGATTCAGACCGATTTCTTGATTGTTGGGCCTGCAGTGAAGTAAATGTAGTTAAAGGACATTTTAATGAAAGGTTCAGTATCGCTGCTCTAAGTTTAATATGTATTGTGACAGCCGAATCAGCAGTTTGCTATTTCCTGGTGCCTACGTACATACAAGAATTACATTTAGTAATTTCACATAATAAAACAAAACTTAAGTGACAAAATTGGATATTCGTCTACGATGTTATGAGGTTTATATATAGCAACTGGTGTTATCTTTATAATACATTTCAGTAAACCAAGCAGCAAGAACAGACAAAGTTACAATATTAATTAAATGTAGTGTAGCGCTAGAGGTTATATGTGTACGTCAGAACATCCTAGGCGTAATTGAAATTTTCATATGTAATGTCATCAATTAAGATTAGCAATAATATGTGATATTAATATATGTAATTCTTATGTACATACAGGCGCTTGAGAATGGCGAACTGCTTAAAGAGCTTTTGCAATAAATAATAAATTTAGAGCAGTGATACTGGATGTTTCATTACAGTAAATCTGAATGTTTGTTTGTTTATATACATATTGTATTCATATATTGCAGCACTTTAAACAGTCCGTATAATTTTAGTCTTGAATGTAGTTAAGATTCTAGATATTTTTTTGATTTCTCAGCAGTTGGTAATTTTTTAATGTGAACGGCTAGAATTTTGGCGTTGTACTTGATTATAGCGTGCTATTTTCCCATTTCTATTTTTCAGCATGGGTGTGAGTGTCGTATAGTTCGATATTTTCTGAATGTCCTGAAGTAGTCTCTTGTTTTCTGATGTTTGAATGATTTCCCTGTCATGTTTAGGGTTTCTTTTTCATGGTCCCTTTCGATGAAACTTCCTAGTAGATTGAAACTGGGATTCTAACCCAGGATCTTGGCCTTTCACGGGCAAGCACTCTATCGACTAGCTACCTGTGCACGCCTTCCGGTTCATCCTCGCAGTTGTAGTTCGTGATAGGTTGTGTGATCACAACGGACAGTAACACAAGCTCTGCAACTTATCCACGATTCTGGTAGTAAGCTCTGCTAGTAAGGTGTCCCACTCCTCCAACAGCGAATTTTACAACTTTGGGACTGTCATTGGTCTATGTGGTTGCAATATTTCAGCCCAATGTATGCCGCATGTGCTCGATAGTGCTTAAGTCGGTGTGATGGAAAGGCCAGTACATGTGATAAAGTGTTGCTCATACCAAGAGCTTCTCCTCATGGGCTTTTCCATGCGGTCGTGCATTCTCATCAATAAAAATGGAATTCACACATGAAACGACTGATATGGAAAGGTTTTCAGTGACACATTAAAGTTTTCTAGTGGCTATACAATTTTCTAAAGTTAAGAGGGCAGTTCGCCCATGCAATGACGTCTCCCCACAGCATGTAATTAGAACTACCAAAACACTCATATTGGACAATCTTCCTGGGTGCACTACATGTTCCTAACTGGGAATATGTGATCCATAGTAGAACAATTACGTTCTACCGAAGACACCTGTAGACAGAAATGTGTGTGTCATGGTGGTCAACTGCAGCCAAGTGGTGTCTGTGTGAGCATTTTAAAGGAAATGTACTTAAAAGTCCCATATTTTCTGCTTGTGAAAGGTTGCGGAATATCCGAATACCAACATAAGGTTATCATTCACGCCAATCGAGCGGTTACAAGTGCTGAAACTAACCATTGAATCAACATATCACACTGAAAAAGTACCATATCACAACAAAACGGTAGTGATATAAATTACTGGCCTTCTCATGGACTCCAAAGCATGAAGTATTTTAGGTGGAATGTCAGAGCAGAAATAATATTTAAGAGAATCACGTTGTGCGCCTTATACTTCTACTTGACTTTCATGAAGACAGCAATAACCGTAATGTAGACCTATGTTTCTTCCAACGAAAAGCCTAGGAAACAGAACTGAAAAACAATGTTTTCGTGATCATTTACAAAAATTCTAAGTGTTTCGTCCAACTAAATACGGATACATAAATTTGAAGTCACATAAAATCAGGGGTGATCTCTGGGAAATTTCTTGGATCTGAAGTACAGGAAAAAGAGTCTTGGGCGATTCTCTAGTACTAATTTATGTGCGGTGTGACACATGTACACAATGATGAGCAGCTGGAATGTGAAACCATATAACTGAATTATTTTAACTCGTGGATCTCCGACCTTCCAAAAATAGTCTCAAATGATAAGTGTGGAGAGCTGACCAACAAGTGAATGCTGGACTGATACCTCGGACGATATTGCGTCACTTCAGCCGGAGGCTTCTCTATCGGTGGTGGCGTGTCATGGTGTACCAACAACAGACCTTTGGCGGTGTAAAATGGATACTGAATCTATTAAAGTCTTTGTAACTCTATTCATATAATTTACATACTTAATTCTCGATTCAGCAGAGCTCATTAAGCCGGCCGCGGTGGCCGAGGGGACTGAGGCGCTCCAGTCATGGTCTGCACGGCCACTACGGTCGGGGGTTCGAATCCCCCCTCGGGCATAGTGCTTGGTTGAATTCATCCAAGTCTTTGGACTAAAGGAATGTCCCGTCCTGAGCCTCAGATATGTATCAGACAATCGCTAAATTAAGACACTTGGAGAAATCAGAATCATTCTAAGAACATTTAATCTTTCATATTATACCCGAGATTTTCAAACGAATTGTAGAATTTATTTTAAAGTACAATTAATTACTTACACCACTTCTACAAAGAGCAATACGTTAATCTTTCTTCTGCCGGCCGCAGTGGCCGAGGGGACTGAGGCGCTTCAGTCACGGTCTGCACGGCCACTACGGTCGGGGGTTCGAATCACCCCTCGGGCATGGATATTTGTGCCGTCCTTAGTTGTAGCTAGTTCATAAGTAGTTTGTAATTTAGTGACTGATGACCCCGTAGTTAAGTCCCATAGACTCTACAAACATTTGATTTTGTTAATCTTTCTAATCAAGATATACATTGTAGAACACACTCTCTATCGACAATCGCCAGATTTTCGCAGTTAGGTTTGACAATACTTGCTTAGTTACCAGCTAACCGGTTCTATTTCTGGTAGAGTTCTTAGTGAAAGTCGAGAAGGCAAATCTTGTGGAGTCACTGCAGCAGAACGTCTTTCCTTCTGAAAGTCGCACATTAAAAGAAAACATTACAAAGAAGATGCTCACACGGCCATGCTTTAGATGTACTGGCTCCTCGGCAGGATAGGAAATAAAAGAGCGTATGTTATGAGAGTGGGTAGAGGAAAGGATGCGGAGTGATGGACTGCATGCCCGCTGGATTGCGGGCCATTAAAAGGAAGGGGATGCGAGGGTGGAGAGCCAATTGCCGGGGGAGCCAGCCGTTAGAAAGCGACGGCGGGGCAGGGCCGAATCGGAAGACGCACGAAGCGGCGGTGGTGCGGGAAAAGGCAGCAGCTCTTATAAATAGCTGAACAGCACCCTGAGCACCAGTAAAAAGGAAGTCTAGCCACCGAGGCGCTCCAGCGATTAATCGTGGGAATTGCCCCGCATAGTAAAAACAACACATACTAAACATTGTTTAATTTATACAACAGCAGTATTGATTAAGTTTAGCATAATTTGTTGCTGTTAACGACTTTCACACCTTAATTCTAATGTCACCAGAGGAACGAAGAACATTAAATTCGATTTAAGATACAAATTGTGCCCTACAAACAATCCTATCTATTATGTAGCCCACAGCGGATAGTTAAAAAGAACCATTTACTGGGTATAGTTATGACTCATATAAATTCATTACTCACACTGATCTGTACTGAAAAATTAACATAACTCAGGAAGAGCTGTAGATGAACTGCACTAATTTTTTATGTCTAGGTGAAACTGATTTTTCGTTATTTCAGTACCACAGAAATATGCTATTGACCTTGCTTTTTCTTCATTCAATCGTCTCTGAAAACCATTGCATTCAAGCAATGGCATTTTTCCGGTCTTCAGCTGAGTTAATTCATAAAGTACGCTAAATATTTTAAATTAATCTCGCGTTATCTTCTAGTGCACAGACAGTTTAAGATTGTCTTAATGAAAATCAGATCACTTTCCCGGATTAAGGGAAGGTGTGAGCGCTGGGTGATGATGAGTGTTGTAGGGTATGTCGGATGGAAAATATCGAAAGAAGTGCCCCAAATCATGTTCGTTCAAAATGATAAGGGAATGTGCGGGACTAGGAGTCTCGAAACGGAAGCGAAGAATAGTGCTCTGGTAAATGTGAGAGAGTTGGTGGATCTACATGTGGATTTCGTAGTCAGACAGGGAAACGTGGTTAAGCGCTTGGATCGAATTTAAGAGTACTTAAGTGTAAGGATAGAAAAAGCCACTTGAAAACATTGTATAGGGCAAAATTTAAGAATCATGGTTGTAATGATACACTGCTTGGGAAATTCAAGTGTCCCAACTGTTCAGTGAGGGCGAAGAGAGATGCGAAGTTAATAAAATCATACTGGATCCTACTAAAAGATGATATATACATACGTATAGAATGAACTTTGAGGGTGTGGTAAAATTATAATGAAGTAAAAGTTGATGTCTCAGTGTCATCTTATGCCCTGGACAACACGTGCATCCATGCTAGAGTAGGGAGTCGATCCTATGGCGAGAACGGCCGTGCCATCTAATGGGAAAAGGTGGCCTAATTTTAGTGTGGAATTCGAACCACGTTCGTTTCTGGCGACTGCTCACATCATTGAGAGGTGAGGACTAAGGTTAAAACTCAAAGTGAAAAAGTGCATGATTCCAGCCACATTCGAACCAAGTACTTTGCCGGTCACCCAGGCTGTAAGTAAAGAATCAGCATAAATAATTAGCAATAAAAATAATATAGAGGTTATTAATCGAGATTAATAATATCTTATTTTTCAAGCTGGACCAAATGATATACACTGTGCTAATTTTTATTACGATTAGTTTAGTAGTTTAGTTGTTTATCACGGACAAACATCGTGACACATGATTTTTATAAAAATAAAAATATTAGCGAACGCGGCAATGCTTTGCGGTTTTTAAGTATGCATGGGAATTAGATATACATACTACACTTCCATCCTTAATCTCTCTGCCTATTACTTACCCCATCACTACATCTGTTTCTATCTCTTTATTCTCTTAAATTTAATTACCTGAAAACATGACATTCATCAGGTATTTATCCATTCCAGTATTTCTGTTATTCCGTATACTTCTCCCTCCTCTATATGGCCATTCCCTCATCCATCCTCTCTCTGTCACTCTCTAACTACCTCCACTCCTCCTCCATTTCCTACTTGCCTTTATCCACATACCCATTACCCTACCTCTGTCATAAGCCCCCTCTCTGCAAGTCACCTCATGTCAACTATCTCCGTTTATTCTTTCCCACTCCCGTATATGAAAAATTACAATTCCATACAAATTCATGGTGATTAATCAAAAGGCTATAAGGTCTGTAGCATGTAATCCTCCTCTGTTCATCGTAGGAAATCTTATGTTGATAGTAACAGTTCTCTTGCTTTGAAGGTGGAATATGCATACTTTTATTGCAGTCAGACGAACGGTTTGGCAGCAGATGAAATACGAATCTAATTCGAAGTGTCGATCCCCTTAAAAGAAAAAAAAGTTGGATATATGATTTTTTCGAATTTTCGTCTGTTCTTTTAGGTTTTCCTTTTTTCTTTCTTTTCTAAACCACCCTTGAATGCGAACAGAACAAACAAAATGTATCCAAATCGATTAGCCATTTCTGAATTTCAGCGAGATTAACGCATAGGCATATATAAAAGGTACAGTAACACGAAATAAACGAAAAGTTTAAAGATGGCACTTATGCATCAAGGACGTCCTACAGTTTAACGTGGAATCAGAACCACGCGTTGTTTCTGCTGAATTTTCACGTCATTGAGCGGTGAACTCTGGACTAATATTCATAGTGAAGAAATCCACGATACTAGTGAGCTTCGAACCCACGACCTTTTGCTCTGCAACAGGTTACTTTTCCGCTAGATCAATTTGAACTTGAAGGACAGCGCCAACCTACATTGAGACTTTTAATTTGCAATAAAAGTATTATTGAGGTTATTAGTCGAGGTAAAACTGTCCCCCCCCCCCCCCCCCCAGTTTTTAGATGAACCAGTTCACACACACAGTGCAAAATTTTATTACAGTGACTTGGGTAACTTCAGAGTACATCGCCGCGGCAGAATAGCCGTGCGGACTGAGGCGTCGTGCTGCGGTGCGTTCGGCCGTTCGCCGTCGGGGAATCGAGTCCTTCCTCGGGCATGGGTGTGTGTGTTGTCTTTCGGTTAGTATAACTTAGTTTAAGTAGTTTCCAAGCTAGGGACTAATAACCAAGCCGTTAGGTCCCATAGATTCACAAACATTTGAACGTTTCTGAACAGAGTTCATCATGCACAAACATCGTGACACGGGACTATATATATATATATATATATATATATATATATATATATATATATATATAAGGAACCCAGCAATGCTTCACAATTACTAAATATGCATTGGAATTAGATATACATCCTACGCTCCGTTCCTTAATCTCTCTGCCCATTTCCCATTCCTTCCTTCAAATCTATGCCAATTTCCTACCTCTTTGCCGTCATAGGCTTTTCAATGTATTAGCTATCTGAATACATCAGTGTTTTTCAATCCGCAAGGGGGTCACAAAGTCTTGCTGGGGGGGGGGGGGGGTCGCCATCACGTACGAAGTATTGTCACCATAAAATAACTAGCGGTTCAGTAATTAAGAAAAAAAATGCCTAAGTGAATTTTTTTTAATAAAATCCGTAATCCCAGTCAGCTACTAACCCATGACCTTTTGCTCTACAACAGATAACTTTTCCGCTAGATCAATTTGAACTTGAAGGATAGTGCTAACTTACATTTTGGTTATATACTAAATTAGCTTACTATGCCTATTTCCATTTTCTGCTTTTGTATGGTATCATATTCTAGAGTAATTCATCATAGAGTAAAAAAGTATTTATTACACTAAAGTGTGTAATCAAAATGCTGGAGCCCATCCAAAATCATCCTGCAGACACTTATTCAAAAAAGAGCTGGGGATTTTCACAGTAGCTTCACGCTATATATTTTCACTTATGAAATTTGTTATTACCAATCCAGCCCAACTGAAAAGCAATAACAGTGTGCATAACTATAACACTAGGAGAAAGAATTATCTTCACTATTCAAGGTTAAATCTAGCTTTTTCACAGAAAGGGGTGAATTATGCTGCCACGGAAGTGTTTGGTCACTTACCAAATAGCATCAAAAGTCTAACAGACATCCGACTATCATTTAAAGATAAATTGACAGAATTTATGAATGGCAACTCATTCTACTCATTACATGAAGTTTTAGATATAAATGAGTAAATCTTCAAAAAGAAAAGTGTCATATAATATTTTGTGTTATGTAATATCTTGTAAAGACAACTTTTATTAACCTGATACATTCCATATCATTACAAAGAGTCGCATCTATGAAACAAGTACCACTCTAACATGATCTATGTTTATTTTGTTAATGTTTATATTTATGTTATGTTAATATTCATTCATTCGTTTGTTTAACAAATTCGAAATGATGAACCATTTTGTTCAGTTTTTTCCATTTTTGTCTTCCATTTTATTTGCTTCTTATTTCAAATATTTGCGGTCCATACTTTTTGGTTCTTTTTCCGTTTTTTATTACCATTCTTTGTTAGATTAAATAATGATTTTTAAACTCAGTTTAAATGTTCAAAATGCTACATTAAATTTATCTTTTTCTTATTTGACCACCAGTGTTATTTGCCTTAGCTATTTCGTTTTGTGGAACAGGGAATTCATCTTTATATTATTCATTGGTGCAGCTCGGTAGCACAGTGGTAAACTGCTAGACTACAAATCTAAAGGTTGCATGTTCAATCCTTGCCAGGTACTAGGATTTTTATCTGTCAGTTTACACTTCATTCACCTCTGGAAGTGTTGCTGATGTGAAAAATATCGAGTAGCACCGTGGTTCAGAACCCACATTAAACTGTAGGTTTCTCTATAACTTGCTGGGTAAGTCAGTTCCAAGGTCGGAGGAAGGCAACGGCATACCTCCTCCAGATAGGACAATGCCTAGTAAAGCACTATGGTGTTCAAACCAATCTTCGGATTGTTGACAACTTTTTTTAAATTATTTATTGATATCTGTTTCACTTTCTTCACCAGAATCCGAAACATTTTCTTCCAAATAACATTTATTACTTGATTTGGTAATATTTTTATATATTTGTTTCCATTGCATTTTTTAAATCTTTTAATTGTATAAAGCATCTTTTTCTAGTCATAAACTATAATTTTTATACAGCCATTTTTAAGTAAAATTAAATCTAAACATTCAACTTGCTATTCTTCGTCTAACAAACTATTTAATTTTTCTCTCATATCTTGGTAATACTTTTTATTCTGGTAAAACGGATCTAACATTTTACCGTTTCTGTGTTCCTCCATTTACTTACAATTTTTGTTGTTGTCTAATCATTTTCGTTCACTATCCATTTACCTCCATTTTTCATTTTCGTCCAGTTTCCATTTACCACCATTTTTTCCTTTTCTTCCAATTTTTTTCTATTTCGCTTTCTTCATTTTCATGCACTTTTCGTTCACTTTTCATTTACATCCATTTTTTTCATTTTCGTTCAACTTTCATTTACCGCTATTTTTTCATTTTCTTCCATTTTTTTCTATCTCATTTTTATCTAATTTTTCATTCTTGTTCACTTTTAGATCACTATTCATTTACCTCCATTTTTTCATTATGTAGAAAAGATGTTTATTTTTTCGAGATGGTCGATTTGGGCGTTGTGGGTAATGAGAAATTGAATTCTTGGTTTGGAAACTTGGAATTTGACTCTGAAAATGCTTTTGTGCCAGAACTCTCGCCGTACTACTACTCGTGAACAATGTCACAGCGTGACGATTTAAACTGCACCATGATGGTGGGAGGTAAGGCACCGTGTGTGGGACAGATCACATGAACTGATGGACCTCGTCTACCATAATGACATATTGTTCAATGTGGTGGTAAAACTGTTACTGGCTGGGATGCATAGAACAGGCACTCGAGTTGTTCTGTAAGGGACATCAATCAGATGATCTGTGGTATGTAGAGCTGGGTGGGGGACCGTCAACACTAATCTTTGACCAACGAATGTCCTAAAGTTCCTACAGATAAATCTACATATTTACTCTGCAAATTACTTTGAAGTGCTTGACATAGGGTTTATCGAACCAGTTTCATAATATTTCTCTACCTTTTTATTCTCTAATAGCACGCAGGAAAAAGTAACACCTCCATCATTCATTTTCAATTTGATTTCTCTTATTTTATTATGATTTTCATGTGTCCCTATGCAGGTGGGTGCTCTTAGGTAGTGAGAGACATTTCGGAAATAAATCTCGCTGCAACGAATAATGCCTTTCTCTTAATGATTTCCACCCTACTAACCCGAGATGAGTAGCTCTGATTCCAGTCCACTTGAAAAAGTGAAAGAAGCATTGTGAGGGATTGGGTACAACAGCAGAGATGATTCACGCCGCATGGCATTCAATATGGAACATAAACCGAAAGAGATGTACAGATGGTACAAAACGCTTACTGGACATTTGGTAAAAAAATTTAACCTTGGGTCCTCCAGAAGCCCATACTGATCACAGACTTGACCCTTGTTTAAGATTATACTTCTGATTCTACATTTCAATTTTTTCTTCAGCAGAGAGGAACGCGATTCTGAAGACACTGGATTGTATGCAACGTTTTAAGGGCACACGATTCCTCAACTTATCCGATTCACTAAGTGCAATGCAATCTTTGCAGACCCTTAAGACTAGCTGAGAAGGTCACTCAGTTAATACTCCTCCAGCGGCAGAGTAAGCAGGTGTCCTTGCTGTCTCCATTAGAGATTTATGAGACGTGGTCATACTTATGCACTTGGACAAACTTTAGAGTCTTGACCAGTATTTTAAATTTATTGAGGCCTTACGCGTTTCGACATTCCGTCATTATCGAAGACTACAGCAAGACAATGGAATTAATATTCATCAAACATTTCGATAAAACACAAACGAGAACACAATCATCACACTCACCATATCTTTTAAAACTTATTAAAAATTGAAACTAAACATTCCTTTTAAAAAATGACTGTCAAAGACATATGTCAAAAATAAAATAAATTTAAAATTTAAAATTCCCCCAGAACATCCCTGTAGGATGGTCAAGTGCATACTAACTTCAGCGATGCGGTCAGTTATTAAGTGGAGAATCCGCCAGATGGCGATGTTGTGTAATTCTACTTCTCTCTCACTCACATATGCGCACTCACTCCCTTCCTCACCAGAATACTGTGTAGATAACATGATTTTGGTTACTGCCAGCAATGTGTCACTAAATACTATCTTTCCTAATGATGTCAAAATATAGTATGGAAAAATTTGGTGCATCACTCATATAATTGTATAATGTAAAAGAAACGTTTTGTACACAGTGATTGTAAAGTTTTATAGTTGTAAGTTTATAATTGTATAACATAACAGTAACAAAATATTGTGCAGGTTTAAGGTATTATTTAAAAAAAAAAAAAAAAAAAAACAGAGGGAGTGAGTGCGTATATGTGAGTGAGACAGAAGTAGAATGACAACATCGCCATCTGGCGGATTCTCCACTTAATAACTGACCGCATCGCTGAAGTTAGTATGCACTTGACCATCCTACAAGGATGTTCTGGCGGAATCAAGGGAATCACAGTCACTTGTGAGCGAGCGGTCTAACGTAACGGCGTCACTATGTATTCGAAACAAGATCAAGTAAGAGGCAAAACTGAAACGCCAATACAAATAATGGCGAAAGTCGAAAATGAGTCTGAACCCAAATGCTGGAAGCTAATGGTGATTTTCGTGTACGACTGTGATGGTGTTATCCTAACACATTACGTTCCTCCACAGCAATGCGCAGTATCACTGTTCCTATTTGGAGCGTCACCTAAGACCAACTTTGCGAAAGAAACGGAAACACCTTCTGCGCAATCCACCCATCAATTTGCACGACAATGTGCGGGCGCAACAGCGCAAGCTGTGGCTGCTCTGTTCGGTCGATAGGATTGGGAAGTACTGTGCCATCCACCATATTCCCCGGACTTAAGTCCTTGTTATTTTGATTTGATTCCTAAGAAAAAGGAACCACTTCGTGGCATTCGCTTCAGATCTGTTCCAGAGATTCGACAGGTGCAGACATGTAACGTTTTTGTATCGTTTGTGAATAAAGTAGTTTGCACTATTTAAGTCCCAACCCTCGTATTACGCAAACTTCAAAGCGTGGCACAACATTACATGAGAGAACGTACACAAAAGGATTATCATATAAAAAAGTAGACCTTATTCCGAAAGAGAGGACATTAGTCATCGAGACCACCTTAAACTAACTTGAACCCTCTTTACATTATACAAATAGCTCTTTGTCATACATATGACGTCACACGTACGTCTTGTCCAACGGCAGTGGCGAAATGCTACGTCAGTGGTAATCTGATAAACAGTTGCGTGGAAAAAAATTGCTTCGTCAGTAGAGTGAACACATTTCGATCCCCCAATCATAGTCCATTATTATTATAGCCATTAAAGCGAGAGAGCCGATCTCCGCCCAGCATTTTTTGTCCATTAAACAGCCAATCAGTTTGTAGCCGCTATTTTTAAAAGTATCCGAACCATTAGGAATTTGAACAATGTTCAGAAGTATTCTATGACTCACAGCACACACACATACACACGCTCACACCACACACTACGCAATAAAGTATTCGAATAATCGGCATTATTTAGCAAATATATTATGTAAGCTATTGACAATACTTATGGAACGTATTATATTTATTTGTTTTCGCTTCTGTATTATTCATCAGAAAGAAATGAATACAAAACATTCTGCAACAGCAGTTAATTTTATCCCACGTTCTGGTTCGTACGTCTCTAAAACACGTTTATGACGTGTATTGCACGGTATCACCAGTAAATTTCATGTTTTACCCTTTCATTACATTCAGTATCATTGCACAGAAATATTTAAGTGTGTGTGTGCGTGTGCCTATGTGTGTGTATATATGATGTATTTTTTACACGGGTTAGCGAAAGAATTTCCCAGTAATACTCTCTTTTAAAAATTGTAGAAGTGTTATAGGTTTCAGATTAATGGTACACCAGCTATTGTACTGAACTTGTAACTCGACAACGTTGTAACATATGAGTAGCCTATTATCAAAGACGGACATCTGTCGTTTGCCAGAAACTGAGATAAACCTCATTTTTATTGCGAAACGTAGAGTTAATATATTTATAAGCTTATTTGAGCATTATCAACTTTAATACTCGAGGATTTATACCTGGATTTGGCTAATATTAATTTGATTACTCAAGCACCTTCAAGTTGTGTTTGAAAATACAGATGTCCGTCTTTGAAACCAAAACATGTAGGTGATCGCTTTTGATGTGAAAACGCCTTCAGATGTCCGTTTTTGATACACAGAGATTCGCTTACTGCTGACGAGAATCTTTTACAGGTGTATAATCTGGGAAATTATACGAATCTCGACATAAAGTGAAAAATATTAAATTTTGAACTCTATTACATATTGGAAAAATGAAGAACTACAATAATCATAATAATCTTTTTTAATTTTGTACACAAAATGAAATGTTACGGCACTGAATGTCTAAAATTATTAGCGTAAGATTTGTTGAAACTGTCGCCAGATTTTTAAATCAAATGTTTGTAAAGCTTCCCTACACTTACAAACTACTTACGAACTAGCTAATCCTAACGACGGCACAAATATCCATGCCCGAGTGGGGATTCGAACCCCAGACCGTAGTGGCCGTGCAGACCGTGACTGAAGCGCCTCAGTCCCCTCGGCCACCGCGGCCGGCGCCAGATTTTTCCGTAAACATTCTTATGTTATTTCTGACATCGAACTTCTTTCCAACATGTGAAAATTTCGTACAAGACACCTGACAATATAACAGTGTAGTTTACAAGCTAGTCTTACCTTTGTTTCTTTTCAATATTTATTTCCCACTTTTCAGGTTGTCTCAACCGCTTCCTAGCTTTTCCTTCGGACACTGGTGATGTATTATGTTCCATTTCACTCGCTTTAAGATGGTTATTAGTTAAGGTAAAGCAGTCAACAATCCGAAGATTGGTTTGAACACCACAGTGCTTTACTAGGCATGGTCCTGTTTGGAGGTGGTATGCCGTTGCCTTCCTCCGACCTTCGAACTGACTTACCCAGCCAGTTATAGGGGGACCTACAGTTTAACGTGGGTTCCGAACCACGGTGCTACTCGGTATTTTTCACATGAGCAATACTGCCAGAGGTGAAAGAAGTGGAAAGTGACAGATAAAAATCCTAGGACCTGGCGGGGATCGAACCCGCGACCTTTGGATTTGGAGTCTGGCACTCTATCACTGTGCAACCGAGACCACACGGTTATTAGTTATAATACTATAAAAAAATTACTGAAAAACTTAAGTGCAGGCTAATATGTCTTAGTACCTGGCAGTAGTTCAGTCCCCTCTAAACAACAACAACAACAGTACCTGGCACATAATGTCGCCATGTCTGATTTTCGAGGTCATGTGATCATATACTGTGTTCCCATTGGTGCACACTAAAAATGTTCAAATGTTTGTAAAGCTTATGGGACTTAACTGCGGGGTCATCAGTCCCTAAACTTACAAACTACTTATGAACTACTTACGAACTAGGACGGCACAAATATCCATGCCCGAGGGGGGAGTCGAACCCCCGACCGTAGTGGCCGTGCTGACCGTGACTGGAGCGCCTCAGTCACCTCGGCCACCACGGCCGGCTGGTGCACACTGCTTTAGTCAACAAGTGTCCGAATTTGATATCAATCTCTTATGTAGGTGTACGCTTTTGATGTGAACAGTTAACTTTAACGTGTGATTTATCACATTTACGTCAATTTTTGGGGAAAAAATACTTCGCCAGTGAAAAGAGCGGAAAAACTTTCCCTACGATCGATTGCTAACTAAATTTCTACCATTATGTCAGATGTCCAGGTTTGATATTAGGCTAATCATATATTCTTTTCATTTCTCATTTTGTTTTCTAACGTTTTTATTAAATGTATTACTTGAATTACGTATGTAAACTTTATTCCGAGTGTAAGTTCCGATTTGTATCTTTGACTTTATTTTATATGTCAAGTTCATTTAGTATTTAATTTATCTATATCTATAAATGTGAATGTCTGTTCGGTGTACGTTTATCACGTCTGAAACACAAGACATAAAGAGCTAAAAATTTGTACAGTTACTAATGTCTACCCGGGGAAGGCTTTAGGCACGGTTTTATGGCGAATATATATATGTTCGGTGTACGCTTATCACGTCCAAACGACAAGACGCAGAGGCTTAAATATTTGTACAGTTACTAATTTATACTTGAGGAAGGTTTTAGGCACGATTTTATAGCGATCTGATAGATATTTAGTAATTTGAAGAATATACCGCGAAATGCGGAACAATAATGATTCTTAAAAAATTAAATTTAATCTTTGAAAATGGTTTTATTGGCTGCATTTTTGCTTGAGGGTTGATAATGATAAATGGGTGGAGTATATTGGGATGGAGTTATAGGTGTATATAAAATTCTACGTGTGTGTATGTTAATATATCGCTCTGCAGCGAAATCTACAGAACGCAAACGAATGGTGTGTGTGTAATTGTTGTCCGAAGTCTCCCGTTGTACACCATAGCAGTTCCATGCCGACAACTATAAGGTGGTGGAAGATATGGTGGTTGAAAGTCGTCAAATTATAAAAAAATTCGGACTGAAGGGCACCGATGAGGTTTGCGACTCTATAGCAAGGAGTTTACGTACAGCGATACGTGATGCCACAGACCATATCTTTGGTCTATGCTTGCTACAGTGTCTTTAGCTCTTTCTCTGTAAGGATAAGCATACGAATAAGGAAATATAAGAATAAATAAATAAAGCAGTAAAAAAAGAAATTTCTTTTAATACAGTTCATAAAAAAATCGATTTGACGTTTCGCGCATTACATCAAGTGATCCATCTGTGATATTATTACAATCATTATTGTTGAATTTCGTGATTGGATTCTTCGAATGGAGTGCATTTTTACCTGTGATTTCTTATATAGTTTCTGATAAATGTAACATGTTTTTATGCCGGGTTTTCAGCTAGTAAAGTAATAAATAGTATTCTTTCTGTTACGGAATTTGTAAGTCATATTCTAACTGTAATTAATATGAATATTTAAATTAACATATCTGTATAAATGTAGTATAAATGGACTAGAAATGACCTTTGATATTATAAAAAGTAAGATACTCTCTAACGTGGCCTTAATGCTATTAGCGCCAAGGCGCGCGGTAGTGGGTTGAAACTCGCTGTTGTGTCGACGCGTACTGCAGCAGCCTGCGGAGAGCCAACGTAATATACAGTATTGGCATGGTGCCTGGTAATCAGACAAAATTTTTATTCATGGGTGCAGCACATTTCAGTAAAGTGGATGCACTTAGTAAGAAGAGTGCTGTGGGGCCAAATATGTAGCAATTACTTCGTCCCTAAGAAGAACCTGTTTGGCAATAATTGTTTGACAATAATGTCCGACTAAAACGCACGCCGTCTCAGCAAAGTGAAACGCAGCCACTCATATTGCAGCTGGCATGTATGGCTAACCGACGTATTACAGAAGTTCGACTAAAAAGCTATACAGCGTAGTTACAAACTGTGTCATCGAATTTTTCACCAGAGACATTATCCAGACAGGTTGAAAGATGACGAATTCAGTTGTATTTACTGTCAGAGTTTTGAAAGTTGTCGTGAACAGTGAGAGTCACAGTTGTTGAATAACGAACAACTATTTATTGCTCATTAAGTTTCTTTGCATCAGATTTACGCAATCGTCAGTGCTCAGTTACTGGTGTAATCATTTTATTACTGTCGTGGAAAATAAATTGCTGACAGTTAACTGCAAAATGTTACAGTTAAAAAAATTCCACTGTGTAAGTAGTAATGAACTATTGTTGATCATATTAATCTTCCTTGAAGAACAAGCTTCAGTAAAAAGCATATTGATTCCTTCAGCTACTGTGCAATTTTTCGCGGCGGAGTGACCGAGCGCATTGAGGCGTTATGCTCCGATGTGCGAGGCCGCTCCCCCTCAGGGGTTCGACTCCCCCCCCCCTCGGGCATGGATGTTTGTCCTGTCTTTAGTATAAGTTAGGTGATAAGTAGTTTGTAAGTTTAGGGACTGATTACCCCGCAGTTAAGTCCCATAAGCTTAACAAACATTTGAACATTTTTTGAACTTGCGAGAACATTTTGATGTGCAATTTTTTCTCACTTAAATTTTCCCAATTGCGTAAGCAAAATAAGCTGCTTATATTGGTTTATTTCGTGTCACGAACGGTGCTTAAAACAAAATATTGACATTATATAGATTCTGATTGCTTTTATTAGCACGTGATTGTCGTAAGCTTGCTCTTTATTTTCTCATTTATTTATCTTCAGTACCTGTTTATTGTGGTGTCTTTCGGTTTTGGTGCATGGCCTTGGATGGTATAGTGTTAATTCTGTGTCCTCACTTATCCTATGCAGCTAATGAAGTCAACAATTCGATCACTACTAGGACACGTGCGGTCTTTCCCGGGTTAAATGGCCACCCTGCTTGAGTCTCGCAACTGGTCCGACGCCAAGATGAAGTTAAAAACGTCGAAGAATATTTCCTCGTTCTGTCTTGAGAGGTGTCGTAGAACACTGTTGTGGATTCTATCTTGACCTGGGGATGTGCCGCCTGCCGCAGACAACGCAGAAACCAGCTCCAAATGCAGAAGGGGTGGTTATAATCCTGATCAGTGGAGTACCAGCTGTCCAAATTGATCCTCTCAGCAGCTCCCCTATGCTGCTGGAAAGCTGGATCTTGATTGATGGTAGTAGTAGCTGTAGAAAAATATCCCGCCATAGTCTGGGCGATGTCTCGTGGGCTGGCATTGAGAGTACCATTTCCCATTACAGCAGCCACTGTGCCAGATATCATTCTGAAGTTCGCCCATGACACTGTAACCTTATTGGAACGGCTAATGCAGTTCAGGAACTGTCGCCATGATCTCATCTATTCTCACGAATAATCGGGCCGTTGCCACCCGAAAGGCTGCGAAGTTCTCGACAGTCGGCCGATACTTGAACCGACACAGAGCTGCCAGCCTAGTCTTGATGGCAGAAGGGCAGTCGTTATTCCACCAAGGGACAGGCTGCCTTCTTGGTTGTCCTGAAGACAATGAAATGGATGCATCAGCGGCTTGGGGAATTGTTAGGGTTATATGGTCCATCCTTTCCTGGACATTGACACAATGATCAAATTCCGCAAGTTGGCTGTTAAGTGCCCAGCCTACTCTACTGAGAAACCCATCGCTGTTGTCGTCTTACTGGATCCGTTCAATTTAATTGTTTGATCCAGATTGGGGAGTAATCGCTGCCATGACGGCCATCGTCCTCTTCCCATTGAGTGATGTGGGCAAGGAGTGGAGGAAAAAGCAAAAGATCTATGGCAGTGAACGACCCTGTAGTAATGCAGAAATGTGTTCTCTGACCTGTATTTATTCAAACTACTTATAAACCCCCTTAAACTAAAGACGACACAAACATCCATGCCCGAGGGGGGATTCGAACCCCCGACCGTAGCGGCCGTGCAGACTGTGACTGGCGCGCCGCAGACCGCTCGGCCACTGCGGCCGGGCTGTATTTATTAAATGTGCACGTGACAATAAGAGAAGCCTCTACCCCTGATACAGGTAGTTGCAGAGAAACAAAACATATTGTACGAATTAAAATCACCACAGAGGATGCATCGAAGAAGGATCTGTGTAGAAGGGCTTAGAGAGTCCTTAAACTGATCGCGCCTCGAGGTGCAAGTAAAGACAACATACAGGCAATCGGTGATGCATATAGATTGACACTGCAACTGCCGCGGTGGAGTGGCCGAGCGGTCTGAAGCGTCTCGCTGCGGAGCGCGCGGTTGCTCGCCGTGGAGGTTCGAGTCCTCCCGGGGGCATGGGTGTTTGTATGTTTGTCCTTATGTTAGTTTACCTAGGTTGAAGTAGTTTGTAAGCTACGAACTGATGACCACGCAGTTTGGTCCGATAGATTTACAAACAAACACTGCAACTGTTTGTGGACTGATTTGGAGTAAGTGAGGAGGAGTGATAGGCTGTGTTGACGAAACCAACCACTACTTCTTTAGCCCTGCCTTCACTATGATCGTCCTCTCTATATAGAATATAATCAGGTGTGTCAGAGCTATCAGAATTTTTAAATTAGTCTCTTGTGGACAAATACACATTTATATACCCTGAGTTAGTAATCACAGTTCCTTCACATGTGTCTTGAATCCACTGACGTATTTATCACGGAGGTTGCACGTTCATCATCTCTTTTCGTAGAGGTGTGGACACAGAACTAGTTGGAAGTACAGTCTTAGGTTTGCCCCAGATTGACATGCAGTTCCATGTGCCCTGGGGCGCATCTATGTGGTTTGAAGGTATATTCCCTGTTTTCAACCGGTGCTTTACTGTTCCCAGTTGCCTTTATTTTTACATCATAGTCTTTACAGTAACTGCGGCAACTGTAGAGCAGGCAGCGCGGGATTTTTGAATGGGCTCTGGCATTGAAAGTGCCAAGACCTTACCAGCGGACTCTGCCGCGGAGGATACAGAGAGCTCTATAATGTTGACTACAGTACATTTTTCTGATGCACTTGGAGGGCTTCTGTCTCTGTAACAAGTGCAGCCTGACAGGTGCACTGTTAAACGCAGGTGTTAATGCTGACGCTAACAATCTCCGTTTTTGTAGAGGCGTTTTCTTCTTGAGTATGCTTCTGAAGTATTCTAGTAAGAGAGGTATTGAATGTGGGAGGTTGCATAGCCTTAAGGTTTTCTTAGGTTCAGCATACGGGATGCGCTTTCCTTCCTGAAGATACACACTTCAATCTCGGCTCCATACCGAATGGTTTATACACTTTAGAGGTAATGAACAAATGTCTTCTTTATAGGCATCCTGAGCACAATTGCTCTATTCCACGCTTCTGTTGTTTAAGTGCTGGCGTTTGAAACAGCGGATCTGATTTGAGACATAGAACCGAAGGAAGCGGGATTTAATACGTTCAATAAGAGTTTGGCTATTGAATGTAAGGATGAATCACTTAGATTTTTTTTAAATTCGCCTTCCACTACCTTCGTGATATTTTCTACATAAACTATCCCTTCTTGAGCCCCCTCGGCTTTAAATTCTTCGCTGTGAATATCTAAAAGGTCCTTGCGTCTGATTAGAGATTTGCTATAATTTAGAGTATTATGCCAGCTCATTTATTATGGCGTACTCCCCAAGGCACTTCACTTTTTGAAGGTTCGCTGCTAGCAGAGAACTAGAGGTTTCTATGAACAGAGTCGCATAGCGCATGCGCTTGACAAATTCTAAATCATTTGAAATTATTACAAATTCTTTTGGATATGAGGATATGAAATGGTGCCACCCCCATGAACCACAGACATTGCCGAGGTGGGGTGGCTTGCGTGCCTCAACGATGCAGATAGCCGTACCGTAGGTGCAACCACAGCGGAGGGGTATCTGTGGAGAGGCCAGACAAACGTGTGGTTCCTGAAGAGGGGCAGCAGCCTTTTCAGTAGTTACAGGGGCAACAGTCTGGATGATTGACTGAGCTGGCCTTGTAACATCAGCTAATGTGGCTTTGCCACACAGCTACTGCGAACGGCTGAAAGCAAGGGGAAACTACAGCCGTTACCTTTCCCGAGGACATGCAGCTCTACTGTATGAACATATGATGATGGCATCCTCTCGGGTAAAATATTCCGGAGGTAAAATAGTCCCCCATTCGGATCTCCGGGCGGGGACTACTCAGGAGGATGTTGTCATCAGGAAAGACAATACTGACATTCTACGGATCGGAGCGTGGAATGTTAGATCCCTTAATCGGGTAGGAAAATTAGTAAATTTAAAAAGGGAAATGGACAGGTTGAAGTTAGATATAGTGGGGATTAGTGAAGTTCGGTGGCAGGATGAACAGGATTTCTGGTCAGGTGAGTACAGGATTATAAATACAAAATCAGTTGGGGGTATCACAGGAGTAGGACTGATAATGAATAAGAAAATAGGAATGCGGATAAACTACTATGAGCAGCACAGTGATCGCATAATCATTGTCAAGATAGATACAAAGCCAACACCGACAACAGTAGTACAGGTTTATATGCCAACTAGCTCTGCCGATGATGAGGAGATCGAAGAAATATATGAGGAGCTAAAGGAAATTATTCAGACAGTTAAGGGAGAGGAAAACTTAATTGTGATGGGAGACTGGAATTCGGTAGTAGGAAAAGGAAGAGAAGAAAAAATGGTAGGTGACTATGGACTGGGAAGAAGGAATGAAAGAGGAAATCGCCTGGTAGAATTTTGCACGGAACATGATTTAATCGTAACAAACACGTGGTTTAAGAATCACAAAAGAAGGTTGTATACGTGGAAGAGACCAGGAGACACCGGAAGGTATCAGATAGATTTTATAATGGTAAGACATAGGTACCGGAACCAGGTTATAAACTGCAGGACATACCCAGGGGCAGATATAGACTCTGACCATAACTTGTTAGTCATGAACTGTAGGCTGAAGCTGAAAAAACTGCAGAAAGGTAGGAAAATAAGGAGATGGGACTTAGATAGATTGAAGGAAAGTGAAGTTCTGGAGAATTTCAGAGGGAGATTTAGGCAACAATTGACAGAATCAGGGGGAAATAAAACAGTAGGAGAGGAATGGGTAGCATTGAGAGATGAAATAGTGAAGGCAGCGGAGGACAAAATAGGTAGAAAGGTAAGACCTACAAAAAATGCATGGATATCACAGGAAATACTACAGTTAATTGATGAAAGGAGAAAATATAAAAATGCAGTAAATGAAACAGGCAAAATGGAGTACAGACGACTAAAAAATGAGATTGACAGGAAGTGCAAAATGGCTAAGCAGGAGTGGCTAGAAGCCAAATGTAAATCTGTAGAAGAATGTATAGCAAGGGGAAAAGTAGATACTGCCTACAGGAAAATAAAAGAGACATTTGGGGACAAGAAAAGCAACTCTACGAATATCAAGAACTCAGATGGGAAACCAGTTCTCAGCAAAGAAGGGAAAGCTGAAAGGTGGAAAGAGTACATAGAGCAGCTCTACAAAGGAAATGAACTTAGAGACGATGTTGTAGGAAGGGAAGAGGAAGTCGATCAAGATGAAATAGGAGATACTATACTGAGAAATGAATTTGACAGAGTCTTGAAAGACCTAGGTCGGAACAAGGCCCCAGGAGTAGATGACATACCCTCTGAGCTACTAAAGTCTCTGGGAGAGCCAGCCATGACAAGACTATTTGAACTGGTGTGTAGGATGTACGAGACAGGCGAAATGCCCTCAGACTTTAAGAAAAATGTAATAATCCCCATTCCAAAGAAATCAGGCGCAGACAGGTGTGAAAATTACAGAACCATCAGTTTGATAAGTCATTGTTGCAAAATTTTAACACGAATTATCTACAGGAGAATGGAAAAGCTGGTAGAAGCTAATCTCGGGGAAGATCAGTTTGGATTCAGGAGGAACATAGGAACCCGGGAGGCAATACTCACTTTACGTCTTATCTTAGAAGATAGATTAAGAAAAGGCAAACCTACATTTTTAGCTTTTGTAGATTTGGAGAAAGCATTTGACAATGTTGACTGGAATACACTCTTTCGAATTCTGAAGTCAGCAGGGGTAAAATACAGGGAAAGGAGAGTTATTTACAACTTGTACAAAAGCCAGACCGCAGTTATTAGACTCGAAGGGCATGAAAGGGAAGCATCAGTCGGGAAGGGAGTAAGACAGGGTTGTAGCCTTTCTCCAATGTTATTCAATTTGTACATCGAGCAGGCGGTGAAGGAAAGTAAGGAAAAATTTGGAATAGGGATTAAAGTTCAAGGGGAAGAAATAAAAACCTTGCGTTTTGCTGATGACATTGTAATTCTGTCAGAGACAGCGAAGGACCTGGAAGAGCAGTTGAATGGAATGGACAGCGTGTTGAAGAGAGCATATAAAATGAACATTAACAAGAGCAAAACAAAGATAATGGAATGCGGTCTTAGAAAATCAGGTGATGCTGAAGGAATTAGATTAGGTAACGAAACAATGAAGGTGGTAGATGAGTTTTGTTACTTGGGTAGTAAAATAACGTGCGATGGTCGCAGTACAGAGGATATAAAATGCAGAATGGCAAGGGGAAGAAAAGCATTTTTGAAAAAGAGAAATTTTCTAACATCAAATATTAATTTAAGTGTAAGGAAGTCTTTTCTGAAGGCATTTGTGTGGAGTGTTGCCTTATACGGGAGTGAAACATGGACGATAAGCAGTGTGGACAGGAAGAGAATAGAGGCTTTTGAAATGTGGTGCTACAGAAGAATGCTGAAGATTAGGTGGGTAGATCGCATAACTAATGAAGAGGTACTGAACAGAATTGGTGAGAAAAGGAATTTTTGGCATACCCTGACTAAAAGAAGGGATCGCTTGGTAGGACACATTCTTAGACATTGGGGAATCGTAAATTTAGCATTGGAGGGGAGTGTGTGGGGTAAAAATCGCAGAGGGAGACCAAGAGACGCGTATAGTAAGCAGATTCAAGTGGATGTGGGTTGCCGTTCTTATGAGGAGATGAAAAGGCTTGCTCAGGATAGAGTAGGGTGGAGAGCTGCATCAAACCAGTCTCCGGACTGAAGACCATAACAACAACAACATGAAATGGTGACATCTTCTTTCTTTCTTAGGACCGAACTGAGGAGCAAACCTGCATGGCCATGGAACGAGTCAGAACATCAGATTGTAACATAGGAGTAGTAATTGATCAAATGACACGTATGCCAATCATAAGCACACGACGCATTTAATGAAAAGAAGCAACAACGTAACACAGAAATTACCTTAACTTTTTAATACTTCCAGAAATCACTCGACAGAATAGGAGTGAGCCATGAGGGAACTTTTCAGTTTAGCATTGAAAGTGAGTGGATTACTTGTAAGCTCATTGAACACATGTGGCACCTTAGATGCGGCACTATATTGAACACCTGTCCGGGTCAAGGAGGTGTGATCCAAATGCAGATTCGATTTCTGTCTTGTAATAACTAAATGAAAGCTGCAAACTCTTGGCAATAAGCAAATATTATCAACAACAAACAACGCTAAAGAAAATATGTATTGAGAGCGCAATGTCAGAATTCGTGGGCTACTAAACAGGGGTCGACAAGAGGTACTCCAGCTTACCCCACATATTGTCGTACCGCCCATTTCTGAGCAATAAATATCCATTTTGAATCAGAGGAGTTACTCCAAAAAATTACACCACACGTCATAAGCGAATGAAAATATGTATAGTAGAAAATTTTTCGAGTTGACTACCACCTATTTCAGAAAGGGTTCTAATGGTTAAAAAAAAACAGCATTCAGTTATTGAATAAGATCCTGCACATAGGCTTCCTAGAAATTTGGACTTTTCAGTCTTACTTATAATTTTCCCATTCTATGTAACCAGAATGCCAATTTTTGTTGCTTTGTGTTAGAAACTGTAAAAATTAAGTCCTGTTTAGATTTGTCATCAATTTATTTTCTACAAACGACGAACTGCATTAACTTCATTATTGATTCCTGTATCAACATTGCCAACATCATCCTTCACTACTAAGCTAATGCCATCAGTTAACAGAGATATCGTAGAACTACACGTTATATTTGAAGGCATATCATTTATACAAATGAGAAACAACAGTGGACTTCGAACAGAACCCAGTGGCACCCCTCAGATAACTGTGCCCCATTGAGGGTTCATATCACACCCGTTTCCAACACTGCAGAGAATCACCTTCTGCTGTCTGTTATTGAAGTAATAGATGAACTAATTGGGAGCTACTCCCCTTACTCCATAATGTTCTAACGTCTGCAATAATATCTTATGATCCACATAATCAAACGCTTTTGTTAAATCAAAGAATACGGGTAGTATTCGTAGTTTTTCATTTAATCCATCAATTGCCTCGCAGAGAAAAGAAAATATGTCATTATCAGTTGTTAAACCACATCTGAAACCTAACTGTACATTTGAAAGCAAATTATGGGAACTGAAATGATCAATTTACCTCCAATATACATCCTTTTCAATAACTTTAGCGTAAACTGATGGCGTATTAATAGGTCTAAAATTGTCTACATTATCCCTTTCTCCATTTTTATAAAGTGGTTTCACTACTGACTGTATCAGTCTGTCAGGAAACTTACCATTCCAAACGGTAAAAATAATCAAATTTTTGTAAATATATCGGACTCAACTGCGTGGTTATTAGTATGTAGCTTTCAAACTACTTAAACTAAGTTAAAAGGACAACACAAACACCCATGTCCGAGGGGGGACTCGAACTCCCGACGACGACCGGCCGCGCGCACCGCAGCACGCCGCCCCAGTAGGCACGGCTAATCCGCCGCGGTTTTCCAAAAGCAAGAATTACAAATTTGGCTAAGCACTGGACTAACAGAACCGGAACAATACTTCAGTATTCTGCTAGATACGCCATCATATCCACAAGAGGCCATAGTTTTTAAGGACTCAATTATTGACGCAATTTCTCCCTTGTCAGTATCACAAAGGACAACCTCAGGCAACATTCTTGAAGAGCTATTTTCTAAGAGAATTACGGTATATTATTACCTGTAGGAGCAAAGGGTTCTGTTTAATTTACGTGCTATATTCAGAAAGTGATTATTAAATACTGTACAGATGTCGGACTTATCAGTAATAGATAAATCTCCAATATGCACTGCCTTTATATCCTCAACCAGGCGCTATGACGTTTTCCAGAAGCTTACAGTACTGTTTGAATGGGATACTGCAGCTTGATTCTGACTGCGACCAACATTTTGATATAATTCCCACTTTGTTCTACACGATATTCTTATTCCTCCTGTCAGACACCCAGGCTGCCTATTAGTGGTAGTTCCTTGTTTTGAGCGTTCTAACGGAAAGCAGCTTTCATAAAACATGAGTAATATGTTAAGGAAAGCATTATTTTATCAACATAACAAGTACTATAAACACCTTAACAATCTTGTTCCTTAATTAGTATTCCTTTCACAATCACTTACACGGTTAATATAACTAATTTTTGTACCTTCTCTAAAGTGATCATAGTACCCTTTCTAGCTTGATAAAAAAAAACTTGAAATTTAGAGTCATGGGAGCTATAAATAACAATAATTACAAATTTATCTCCACTTAAATGGACCACTCCTGCACAACAATCAAATATGTTTTCAACGCAATGTTTAGAAACATCAACAGAATAAACTGTAATACCGTTTTTCACGTACGTGGCCACACCCCCACATTGCAAAGAACTCCTGGAGAAACATGCAGCTAACTTATACCCTGGTAAAGGAAGCCTCTGAATTGTAACATTAGCTAAGAAGTGCTCTGAAACAGCAACAACATCAGAGGCAACAACTAACTTTATCTCTGATACCACGTAGCTGCGGCAGAGTAGTGGTGCGCGTGGCTGTCCGCTGTCGGAGGTTCGAGTCCTCCCTCGGGCATGAGTATATGTGTTGTCCTTAGGCTAGTTTAACTTAGTTGTTTGTAAGCTAGGGACTAATAAAAAGATGTTCAAATGTTTGTACAGATTATGGGACTTAACAACGGGGTCATTAGTCCCTAAACTTACAAACTACTTATGAACTACTTACGAACTAGGACGGCACAAATATCCATGCCCAAGGGGGGATTCGAGCCCCCGACAGTAGTGGCCGTGCAGACCGTGACTGGAGCGCCTCAGTCCCCTCGGCCACCGCGGCCGGCTAGGGACTAATAACCAAGCAGTTAAGTCCCATAGATTTACAAACATTTGAATACCACATATATTTTGGTGAAATGTCCTAATTCCTCTATTATTTACCGAACGTGGTTCCTTTGTTAGAAGGTCTTCCTGTAACCAGGAATACCTGTCAGCTGGCTTCAGTCTAGAAAAGGTTCAACTATAGCACCCACTACTACAGGAATTTTCCCATTAGTGATTTTCCCAACCCCCACTATACCGTCACCTATAAGCTTTTTCAACCTTCCTTTCCCATACCTATTCAGGTGTAGGCCGTGCCTAGTGAACACCGACCTGATGATAGTCTCAACTGGCACCACTGAATTGTGACATGCCTTCTGCCCTCAGCGCTTCCCCCAGCCTAATGTTAGTACGCCTAACATGGCATGAATGCTTGTGCCGTCTTTAGTATAAGCTCGTTCATAAGTAGTTTGTAAGTTTAGGGACTGATGACCCCATAGTTCAGTCCCATAAGCTCTAAAAACATTTGAACATTTGATTTATACTAAAGACAACACAAACATCGATGCCCGAGGGAGGATTCGAACCTCTTACGCGGGAGGCCGCGCGATCCGTAACGTGTCGCTCCAGACTGCTCGGCTACTCCCGCGTGGCTCGTATTCCCCATCCCCATCAAGACCAATCCCAGCACCATCCACTATCAATACCTGATCCTCTTTCAAAAATTCCTACATAGCTCCCCTATGTTAACAGCAAACTGATCTAAGCCTGCGCTTGGCTTTACAATGTTGGTGACTTGGAATTCACTTCCAGTACTTCCTGCAACTGCTGGCCTACCACTCACAACAGCAGAAGCTTCTTTCACTTAGCCCTTCCTACCGTTTTTACTATCCAAACAGCTGAGATCTGCTTCATGGAAAATACACCTAAAGCTACTGGAGGCTGCTCATCAGTCTACTCTGAAAGTTGGTCAATCCTATCGTTTACATGCAATATGAAACTATCTGACAAGGGGATTGACTGGGTAGGGAAATGAAGTTCGTGGTGGGGCGGCACGTGTTCGCAGAACTACCCCGTAGTGTTAGAAGGCTCCAGCCAAACGGACAGATGGCCAGCCATTCATGAGAAAAACGTTCCGAAACTTTCGGTGCTGTGTTATATATCCGTACGTCCGCTCATAGAACAGAATGGCGCTGTGCCCGAGATGGTATGTTGTTCAAATGTTTGTTAAGCTTATGGGACTTAACTGCGGGTTATCAGTCACTAAACTTACAAACAACTTATGAAGTAACTTATACTAAGCCGGCCGCGGTGGCCGAGCGGACTGAGGCGCTTCAGTCACGGTCTGCACGGCCACTACGGTCGGGGGTTCGAATCCCCCCTCGGGCATGGATATTTGTGCTGTCCTAGTTCATAAGTAGTTTGTAAGTTTAGGGACTGATGACCCCGTAGTTAAGTCCCATAAAAAAAAAAAAAAAAAAAAAAAAAAAAAAAAAAAAAAAAAAAAAAAAAAACCTTATACTAAAGATAACACAAACATCCATGCCCGAGGGAGTATTCGAACCTCCGACGCGGGAGGTCGCGCGATCTGCAACGTGGCCCTCCAGACCACTCGGCTACTCCCGAGATAGTAGCTGGAATGTGTAGCAAAATAAAGTTTCCGTGTTCGAATCGTTAGCCTGGGAATTTTTTTTTCAGATTCTTGTTTATTTAACGGAAGATACGAGCTTATGGAATAAGTTCACAGATTTGTGACTGGCTGGAAGACTTCCTAAGTAATACAACGCAGTACGTTGTTCTCGACGGCGAGTGTTCATCAGAGACGACTGTATCGTTAGGCGTGCCCCAGGGGAGTGTGATAGGACCGCTATTATTTTCTATCTATATAAATGATCTAATGGACAGAGTAACTTGTAATTTGCGGCTATTTGCTGATGATTCTGTGGTGTATGGGAGGGTGTCGTCTTTAACTGACTGTAATAGCATACAGGATGACTTAGACAAAATTAGTAGTTGGTGTGAAGATTGGCAGCTAGCTCTCAATGTAGAAAAATGTAAAGTGATGCGCATGAGTAGGAAAAACAATCCCATAATGTTCGAATACAGCATTAGTAGTGAGCTGCCGTCCGCGGTGGCCGAGGGGACTGAGGCGCTCCAGTCACGGTCTGCACAGCCACTACGGTCGGGGGTTCGAATCCCCCCTCGGGCATGGATATTTGTGCCGTCCTTAGGATTAGCTAGTTCATAAGTAGTTTGTAAGTTTAGGGACTGATGACCCCGTAGTTAAGTCCCATAGACTTTACAAACATTTGAACATTTTTTTAGCAGTGAGTTTCTTGATGCTCTCGCGTCGTTCAACTATCTAGGCGTAACATTGCAGAGCGATATGAAATGGAACGAACATGTAAGGACAGTTATGAGTAAGGCGGACAGCCGACTTCGGTTTATTGGGAGAATTTTGGGGAGATGTACTTCATCTGTAAAGGATACCGCGTATAAAACGCTTGTACGACCACGTCTTGAGTATTGCTCAGCAGATCAGTTTAAAGGAATACATAGAAGCAATTCAGAGGCGAGCAGCTAGGTTTGTTACAGGTAGGTTCGACCATTGCGCTAGTGTCACGGAAATGCTCCTGCAACTCAGTTGGGGATCGCTGGAGGAAAGACGACGTTCTTTTCGTGAATTTCTGTTGAGGAAATTTAGAGAGCCGGTATTTGTAGCTGAGTGTAGTGCGATCTTGCTGCCGCGTACTTATATTTCGCGTAGTGAACACAAAGACAAGATAAGAGAAATTAGGGCTCGTACGGAGGCATATGGGCATTCTTTTTTTCCTCGTTCTATTTGGGAGTGGAATAGGAAAGGAAATGCCTAGTAGTGGTACAGTGTACTCTCCGCCACGTACCTTACGGTGGATTGCGGAGTATATATGTAGATGTTCAGACGTTTGTTAAGCTTAAAGGACTCAACTGCGGGGTCATCAGTCCCTAAACTTACAAACTACTTATGAACTACATTATACTAAAGACGAAACAAACATGCAAGCCCGAGAAGGGCATTTGAAACACCGACGAGGAACGGCATCGCGCATCGTAGCATAGCGCCTCAATGCCCTCAGCCGCTCCGCCGCGGCTTACGGATTTATGCATTAATTGAATATAAAATACTTATATATGATATATTGTTAAAAATTCTTGCTTCGTGTTTCCAAATTATCTATTTCATTTTTTTAATTGAAAAATAACTATACAACCACTGCCAAATTGAAAATATATGTTATTTCAGCATGTTGTAGTTTCGGTCCCACTTGTTTCCTTTACATATTCGGTAGTTGTATATTTTAAGGAAATAATTTAGACGGAAAAGATGTTTTTTTTAATTTGTGGTCGTTTGTTCATGTTCAGGTAGTCCTTTTTATCCTCCCCGATAAAATTTACTGAAAGTCAGCTACGGGTTTTCTTAAAGGTAACATCGTGTCTCTAGGTTTTTCTTAGAATCTGTGATGTAACAATGTTTAGGCCTGGAAAATGAGAGCTTCTGAGTCAATTTTATTCAGCGAATATGAATTCATGAACTTTGATAAAACTGAAGTTGACATTTATTAGATATAATCGACGCAGACTTGCCACTCTCGAAAGTTCCATGTTCTGTACGATCCAACGCATGTGAACACAGAGGAACTGATGTCCTATAGTGAACTGTTCTGACTTAGCCCTAACATTTGTTTGTTGCAGTTACGTAAGACAGAAGCAAATCAATTTATGTCAACGGAGCAATAGATATCATCGATATTTCTTCTATAAGGAACAATGTCTCTTCTTTAGAATCTCACCTCAGTGTTTTGGGAACTTGATCAGAAAGTGTCTTGTGCCTATATATTTACGTTCTATAGGAAAATGCAAGAGTGTATGAATTGTTCAAAAATGTTCAAATGTTTGTTAAGAGTAAGGGACTTAACTGCGGGGTCATCAGTCCCTAAACTTACAAACTACTTATGAACTACCTTATACTAAAGACGACACAAACATCCATGCCCGAGGGGGGATTCGAACCCCCGACCGTAACGGCCGTGCAGACTGTGACTGGCACGCCGCAGACCGCTCGACCAGTGAGGCCGGCGTATGAACTGTGTAATCATTTAGACTGACTGCCGGTTATCCTGTCTCTTTTTTTTTTTTTTTTTTTTTTTTTTTTTTTTTTTTAGGATACATCTAGTTTGTATGCTACCATTCCGAGTTATAAAACAGCGTAATACATCAGTATTAGGATCAATGTTTTTCATTTTCTTCTGATGAGACCAAACACTCTTTTCTAACCGGCACTGAAAGTTTGCGATTAAAGTTGAGAAATCTACATGCGTCTTATCTTCTACCCTCATATTACGATCTAGTAATCCATAAAAGCAGTCCGATCACTGAATTTATGTATCCCACCGCATTTACACTTTGGAATATTAACTTCTATAATAACAAAATTCTGAAGGAAACTATGTAAATAAATGACAACTAATCGGCTGCCTGCAACGTTCAAATGGGACGGCGACAGCGTCATAACAATTTGGGTCTCTGATCTCGACTGAATAAACAATATGCGATACAAAATTTCGAGTAATAATATCCACCTGTAGCCAGTGAATGATTATGTGCAAAAGAAAGGCAAGTAACAACAAATTATTGATGAGAACAAAAATTAAGGAGACTGTTATAGACTGTTACTTATATTTGAACGAAAGTAACTGACAAAGGTAATAATGTACATTTCAAGCAAGTAAAGAAATTAATGAATATTTATCAGTACAGCTATGGTTTGATAAGAACTGCTTAAATCAAGAGGGATGTCTTTAATCTTCATCATTCAGGAGGACTCCTGCTGGAGATGGTTTGGACGACTAGAACGTTTCACTATTATTATTCAGTGAAATTTCAGTATAGTGCATACCGAGTTAGTTACGTACTTTAGTCAATGTATTTTTACAAGATACAATCGATAATTGCAGACTCCGCAATATCTATAAGCCCATCAAAAACATAAAATTTACAAAAATGCAAGTCTCGCGACGACTTCCTTCCACCGTAAAATGTTGAGAGATCTCATGAGAAATCAAGTTGCTTATTTTAGTTAGCATCAAAGAATCTAACTATACAACACCCCGTCATAATTTGTTATCTGATTTTATACTAACATTTATAGTGACTAATGACTATATCAGTATTAAACGTCTCTATTTCTATATTAAATATAGTGACTTGGCAACCGCACCTCAATATGACATGCGAATAGATATATAAAACTGACAACTGCACATCGACACAATGACATAATAATAATTCATACTCTATTATGTAACCAAACGTAATCTCATGAGAATGAAGTACACAAACATATCCATAAATATTTTAAATACTAGTTTACGTTGGCATGCGTTTGTCAGATATAAAGAGATAAAATATTGATGTAGTGATTATAAATGTTGGTAGATAACTAATTAGTAACAAATTATGAAGAATTGTTGAATAGGTGCTTACATTATCTTATATAACCGACTTGGGTTCCCATGAGATCTCACAACATTTTACGGTGGATAAAATTCGTCGCAGTACTTGAATGTTTATACATTTTATGCTTTATGCACAATAATCTTGCAGTTTGCGGCAAGATTATCACCGGTACGTTAATTATTGTGTTATGTTATGATAATGTAGCTTTACAAAGGGAGACAAATGGTCGAACACGTGACCGAAATTTAAGAATGTTTGAGTTTCTCCTTCCAATCAATCACTAATTAAATACAAACTTTGAAGTTCCTGTGTCTGCTACAAATACGCTATAATTTTGAAGATCGGTAGGTGAGTAACACTGGCAAGGAAGATGGTACCAGAGACTCAGTACTGTACCAATTTGCCTGATATATTAAATGAAGAAAAAGAAACGTGATGTTGTGCTATAGGGCTCCCACGTCACCCCAGGACTCGTTTAATGAGCACACGATAGAACTGCTGCATCTTCATCGACCATCATAGCCATAAAATATCAACCACTCAGCGCTCGTTGCGTAATTTTGATATAAGATTGAGTGGTTGCTATCCGCCCTCAAAATCTTTCAAATTATCTAATGTTTGTAAAGCTAAAGTTCCTAGACTTCCAATCACTTAAACTAAATTATGCTAAGAGCAACACGAACACACATAAACACACACACACACACACACACACACACACACACACACATACACACATGCCCGAGGGGGGACTCGAACCCCCGAAGGGGAGCAGCCGCGCTATTTGTGGCAAGGCGCCTTAGACCTACGGACATCGACCCAAAATCCTGATGCGAACTTGCCATTACGTAGCAGGAATAATGATTTATCCATTCCGAGATGAGTGGGACCTGTAATGCCATATGTCCAGTGCTAATTAAAAAATTAACTGGAGACGAAATTTCACGCAATTAAATTATGATACTTAGTACTCTGGGCGATGAGGCAGCGACAACAGCTGGCAATGGGAGGGTGTAGTCTGTAACTGACTGTAATAGCATACAGGATGACTTAGACAAAATTTCTAGTTGGTGCGAAGAATGGCAGCTAGGTCTCAATGTAGAAAAGTGTAAGGCGATTCGGATGAGTAGGAAAAACAATCCAGTAATGTTCAAATACAGCATTAGAAGTGAGCTTCTTGATGCAGTCGCGTCGTTCAAATATCTAGGCGTAACATTGAAGAGCGATATGAAATGGGACGAACATGTAAGGACAGTTGTCAGTAAGGCGGACAGCCGACATAGGTTTATTGGGAGAATTTTGGGAAGATGTACTTCATCTGTAAAGGAGGCCGCGTATAAAACGCTTGTATGACCACGTATTGAGTATTGCTCAAGTGTTTGGGACCCGAAGCAAATCAGTTTAAAGGAAGACATGGAAGCAGTTCAGAGGCAAGCAGCTACCTCCGCCACGCATCTTATGGTGGATTACGGAGTATGTATGTAGATGTAGATGTAGAGGTAGATATTTAATTTGTTTCGATACAATATTTTGTCACCCCCTGTATGTCTTTGTCCTTCCTATCATTTCCGCTTGCATACTTATTGGGATAATATTATCTCAGCTTACCCACTGTGTGTATTCTGCATCGTCGTACACTTACATGACTCCAAGCTCTACGTTATCATTCAGTTATACGGCAGAGAATTGAGAGTGTCGTAGTGGAGTATTGCCGTGTTATATCTTGATGCTCTCTGTTCAGGAATGTCTTATACATATTCATACGAAATTCGGCATACATGGTGACAATGTTCGTAAGCAGACACTCACGTCGGGCCGTGCAAGACGCATGGCGTCAGTTACGCACCTGACCCGCACCTACGCGGAGAAATGCCAGTTTGTCCTCCGTAAAACAATGGCGAGCGCTGCATCTAGAAACGAAACACGTCCCGCCGTTCCACTCGGTAGACCGCTCATTAAAAATGTAAGCTGCGGACGCATCAACGCCCGGCCTTCCCAATTATGCGTCGAGACCGAATTCCTCCCACGCTCTTCTTAAGTCGAGACACCAAACTCACTGCAGTCATATTTCACGGCAATACTATGCAATAACTGTGAGTGATCGGTTAATAATCAAGAGCTGAAGTCGCTCACTTTAATTAGCTGCGTGGGGATTCCCGGACGGTCCTAGGCGCCGTATCTGGAATGTCGCGGCTGCTTCCGTCCGAAGTTCGAGTCCTTGCTCTAGTATGGGTGTGTGTATGTTGTCCTTCGCATACGTTAGTTGAAGCAGTTCGTAAGTCTAAGGACCGATAAACTCAGAAGTTTGGCCCCTTAGGTTTACAAACGTAAAGAGGTATCATGTGTTTCTATTGTTAAATACCGCATGTAGGAACACATAAAAGACCCTCAGAACCTTCCTTTCCTAATCGTAGTTGATTTTAGTGGCTGCGTTTACTGTACTCATACGATATTGTTCTTTCCGTCTATTATATTTCTGTTATTTGCATTCCTTGCATGTTAAGCTGCTCGATAGCAGCACCACCTCGTTTATACAGCCGCAGTGGAGTAGCGGAGCGGTCTAAAGCGTCTCGCTGCGGAGCGCGCGGTTGCTCGCTGTGGAGGTTCGAGTCCTCCCTGGGGCATGGGTGTCTGTGTTGTCCTTAGGTTAGTTTACCTAGGTTAAAGTAGTTTGTAAGCTACGGACTGATGACCACGGAGTTTGGTCCGATAGATTTACAAACTTTTGAACATTTCGTTTCTACAACCGTGTTGTCTACTTATATAATCAGATGGATTACAGCTTTTTATAACAGATCATTGAAACTCATTTTGAAATTTGCAAGTCTCAGTTAGGGAACTGTATGTCTAAAACAGTTTTGTGGTCATACAAATTAATGTGAAGTGATGAAATCCTTCGTTCTGCTCTAAAATACGCTTACAGTTCCTGTACTCAACTACAGTCCTCTCGTCGTCCCTAGTTAGATCTGTTTTCCGCTGTATGGCGTCAGTTGTTCATCGCCATACCTATCGCGCTCAGACCTTCGTGGACTAAATCGCTTTATCTCTTTCTTGGTCTCCCTCTTAGTCTTCTGTCTTGGGGTGTAAAGGTCCAGGATGGTTATTAGCCATCCTTTCTCGCTCAGCCGCGAGACATGTCCGGTCCAGTCCAAACGATTACTGCGGACCATTCCTACTATGTATGTTTACCCGTACAGTTGATCCAGTTCTTCATTGTGGCGAATGCGCCTTTCTTTGATTGTTATGTCTTACACGGGACCACATATTTTACGCGGTATTTTCCGTTGTAATTAGAGCAGGTTTTTTAATCTTGTTTCCAAGTACTCCATGTTTCACACACATAGAGCACTACTGGCTGAATTAGCGTCTTGTACAGTCCAATTATAACCGCTATTGATATTGTGCGAGCATTATGTAATTGGCCAAGACTATGATTACAACGATTACCTGCCTGCACTGTGGCATTAATCTCAGCTTCATACGATCCCGTTTCTGTAAATACTGAACCAAGGTACTTCTTTTTACGACTCCCAACTATAAGTGGTTGTATGTGTCCTCTTTCCCCTGCTTCCACCATGAGGAGTTCTTCTGTGTTTTGTTGACTGACAAGAAGTCCAAACTTACTGGCTGCATAATTTAGTGTAGTCGTGTTTTAAAGATTAGCCATTATAGTGGAGACTGGGTTTGGTGACGTATAAGTAACTATCAGAAATAATGTGAAAATGTAAAAGACTCGTACTAGGCAGATTACATTTGTAACGAAAACTGTTTATGATATATTTCATGATTTTGAGAATTTCAATTCTAAGAAACGATATTCTCTTTCTCACGTTATTTACGTTTTCTTGGTGCAGCCAGTGTACTTATACATAAAGCTATTTTTAATTCTAGCAAATAGGCTACAGTACATGAATGTAATAGTGAGGCAACAGTCTTAACCTTATAGAAGTTTAATACTCACGGTTTTCTTTTTCGAAAATACACAGTAATAATACTATTGCCATTCTATTACGTCGTATACAAAGCTGCTGCTTAGTGTCAATTGATCGTAGTGAGCCACATAGCATATGGCTGCACCGTACTGTCCATTAACATGAACTACATGTATTATGACGGTACATACAGAATCTATATCAGGAGAGGTATGTTGCACTATAATGGACTTCAAGAGTTTCCTCCCAGGGGCTCACGGTTCTTTCGTGAGTACGTGCGTGGCGAGCACGGGGCCCCGAGCTATGCAGTCTTCCTTCCTTCTTTACTTCTTGGACTGTATTTACTTTCCCCCTCCCCTCCTTTCCTATCCTCACTCCTCCCCCTCCACACAGGGAACTAATAACCTTAGCACTTTAGTCCCAATCCAACCCAAGAGGATCCCTTGTTTCATAATAATACAAAACTAGTTGCCTTCTTTGAACATTTTCGATGTGCTCCTTGAATCCTATTTGTTGAGGGTGCAAGAACTTCAACTAGAAGGAGGATGCAGGTAAAAGTATGATATTACACTAATATCCTTTCCTGAAATGTAAAGTTACATCTGTTAAAAATTGGAATTCTGATAGACGGGAGCTCAGGCATGTACCACTAGGAAAATGAAACGCTTTTCTACGAACACAATATTTATGATGAGTTGAGATTCATTATTTAAGCTAATTATACCAACAGCCCAACAATTTTTAAATTGTTCCTATCGACAAACAAAATTAGTATTTTAATTTTTTAATACCCTTTTCCAAATACATTCGTTGAAGCTTTCATTCATATCGTGAGTACAACTATGTAGACACATAGAGAATAAAGTTTCACTTACAAGATGTCGATATACCTCCGGGCTGTATTACTTGTATTAACTTCTGAATGCATACTCCGAAATCCACCGTTAAGTGCGTGTTGGTGGGTACTTAGTACCACTACTAGTTTTTTTCTATTCTCATTCACTCCCAAATACAAAGAGGGAAAATACAATTACCTATACGCCTCTGTAGGAACCTTAATTTCTCTTCTCGCTTCTCGTACCTTTTTTTACGTGAAGTGTAAATTGGCACAAGTATACTAATTCTCCGCTCAGCTTCAAATTCCGGCCCTCTAAATTTCCTCAACAGTGTTTATCGAAAAGAACGTTGCCTTTCCTGGAGCGATTACAATAAGATTTCCCGACCAATCTCTGTAACAAATGCGCACTGGTCGAAGTTACCCATAACAAATCTAACACGCCTCTGAATCACTTATGCCGGCCGCGGTGGCCGAGGGGGCTGAGGCGCTTCAGTCACGGTCCGCACGGCCACTACGGTCGGGGGTTCGAATCCCCCTCGGGCATGCATATTTGTGCCGTCCTAGTTCGTAAGTAGTTCATAAGTAGTTTGTAAGTTTAGGGACTGATGACCCCGTAGTTAAGTCCCATAAGCTTTACAAACATTTGAACATTTTTTGAATCACTTATATGTCTTTCTATAACCTGGTTGTGATCCCAAATACTTAACCAGTACTCAAGAAGTGTTCGCACAAATGTTCTAAACGCTTGATGAAAAATATATTCGCAGAACTCTCCCAGAAACCGCCATCGACCACCTGCCTGCCCATACTGTCCTCACATGCACGTTCCATTTCATATCGCTCTGCAACGTTATGCCTAGATATTCTTAGAAGCAACTGTGTCAATTAGTACACTAAAAATGCTGTATTATGTCATTTTCTGACTGTTTTTCCTACTCATCTGCATGGCCTTAATTTTTCTACACGGAAGTCTTGTATCGAAAATGTGCAAATGTTTGTAAAGCTTAAGGAACTTAACTGCGGGGTCATCAGTCCCAAACGTACAAACTACTTATGAACTACCTTATACTAAAGACGACACAAACATCCATGGCCGAGGGGGGGATTCGAACGCCCGACGGCGGACGGCCGCGCGCACCGCAACCCGGCGCTCCAGTACGCGGGGCTAATCCGCCGCGGCTCTTGTATCGACTGACATATCTCATAATCTGCTCCATATGCTTGTAACTTCTTTATCACTCTGCAGTGCGGCACCGTGCAAACTCCTTTCGGAAATCAAGGAATATGCAGTCTGCTCATACCCTCTATCCATGGATCTTTAAATAACATAACTGGGAACTGAGTTTTATAAGAATGATGCTTTCTAAAGCCTTTCTAATACATTGACATATTTTTTTTCATTGAAACTTCGATTATGTTCAAGAATTAAACAGCAAACATTACTGATTTTAATTACACTGGTCTATTAGGGAATCATATGAGGTAGCTACATTGTGAAGTATTGTCGTAAGCAGAATGAACTAAAATGATTCGACGTCTTTCTGTTTCTTCACTGCGGTGCAGTGGCCGAGCGTTCTAAGGCGCCTTGCTGCGGAGCGCACAGTTGCTCGCCGTAGGAGGTTCGAGTCCTCCCTCGGGCGACGGTGTCCTTTGTGTAAGTTAGTTTAAGCAGTTCGTAAGTCTCGGGACTTATGACCATAACAGTTTGGTCCCACAAGATAACAAATATTTGATTTTTTTCTGTCGGTTCTACAGAGTAGATACAAAAACAATATGGCAACCGAGGTAGTGGGACTAACTGAAAGTTTCTGCAGAGGGTGTTGGTGTTGACTTGTGTTTACTCCACCAAACGAATTACATGAGCAGTTGGGTTCAAATAATGTAGTGAGCAGGTAGTGCAACGCAACAATATGTGACGCCGCGGCGGAATGGTCGTGCGCACTGGGGTGTCGTGCTGCGATGCGCGCGGCCGTTCGCCGTCGGGGATTCGAGTCCTCCCTTGGGCACTGGGGTATGCGTTGTGATTAGGTTAGTTTAACTTAGTTTAAGTAGTTTGTAAGCTAAGGACTATTAACCAAGCAGTTGAGTCTCATAGATTTACAAACATGAACATTTGATTTTAACAACACGTGACTTTACCGAACATATGCCATGGAAATCCATAGGAAGGTTCAAACTGTCGGTGCACTAGTCCTGGTCGCAACTGTCCTCTTATTCGGAATTGGTGTTGATTTTATTTTCTCTTAATTTATGGAAGAATGCGTAGTATCGGCGTAACAGCTGTTACTGTGTAGCAACCAGCATCGAAACACAAAACGTTAAACTTTGATTTGTGCTGCAGAACTACGACTAAAATCAGCAGCACTTAGTAGTAAATTATTCCTTAGTTGCCTACGCTCATAAATTCTGTTCTGGGTCATAACATCAGCAGTGGCCAACATGAGCTAGCCGAACGCTGATTGGCTTATCTGAAGCTTCGTCGATGACGGGCTCATTAGCAACCCAATTAATACGCGATTATTGTCTTGTGGCAAGCTTACAATTGAACTCAGTCCTAAGGCACGGGACAAGATGTAGCAATAGCCGTTCAAATATTCTCACTTACAATCCTACGTCCCCACAACTCAATAAATACATTTTTCAGAACACGGAGAAAAGGAAGGAAGCTTGGAGTTTAACGTCCCGTCGACAGCGTGGTCATTAGAGACGGTTCAGAATACGGAGACAAGTTTTTTCTACAAACTATCGAGATGACTTACCTGTTTTGTGCCAGTCGATGATTGTAGGAGAGCATATCTAAAGATTATGGAAACCAGTGGAACAGACATTTACTATGCAGAATGTTCTGGTTGTATAAAACTTTTTATTTTCTAACTTTTCATCAAAATTTACTTTGCCCATCTTAAGAACTACTACGAATTCCATTTTATGTAGCTGAAAACTTTCATTTAGCAAGTAATTCATCAATAAGTGTGACAACTGCTGGTAAAAGCGATTATTGTATGAAGAGAAGTTTATGTTGGTAGATTCACACAAGTGAAAAATAGGGCATTGTTTTACAGAAATGATAACTTTCGCTTGATACAAATCCACGTCAATGCATACAGTACTTATAGAGTGACACTTCCCAAACGGTTGATATTTATTGCTTTACATTATTTCCAAATTCGTGATCGATCTGCCAATGTGAAGTTTCAATAAAATGAACAAAACATGGTGGAATGAGCTTTATATACATCTGTCGAGGACGAAATGCGAACATCATACATCATTTTAGACTGCAGCAGCTCCAATAGGCAGCAACAATAACCATATTATCTAGATTTCTGCTATTATCTCTTCCAGATGGCTGGGTTTTAATCACGTCATTAAAACTCGACATTCACACATCGCTAACTAATAAGGAAAGATGAACGACAACAAAGACTTCTGTTTAGGGAAATAGGTCTCTGTAAGTACTAACCCATCATAAAAATAAATTTTTTTAAAAAAATGCAGAACTCGCAACGAATTCGTTCCACCGTAAAAAGTAGTGAGATCACATGGGAATCTAAGTCGGTTTTTTGGTCTGTGTTCATGGAACCATCTATTCAACACCTTGTTATTAATCGTTATATATCGTGCGGCCTCCCGCGTCGGAGGTTCGAATCCTTCCTCGCGCATGGATGTGTGTGTTGTCCTTAGGTAGTTTAAGTTAGTGTAAGTAGTTTGTAAGACTAGGGACTGATGACTAACGTAGCTTGGTCCCATAGCATTACAAACATTTGAACATTTTTTTAAATCGTTATCTACCAACATTTATAGTGGCTATATCATTCTTATAGATCTTTATTTCTATAATAAATATAATGACTTAGAAATCGTATGATTACATAATGACATAGGAGTAAATACAATGATCTGGCTATTACACATGCATATAATGGCATAGCAATAATTTATATTCTGTTATGAATCCAAACGTAATCACATAAGCTTCAAATAAACTCACACAAGCATAAAGTGTTTTAAATATTAGTACCTTTTGCCATTCGACTGCCGAGTCACTATATTTATTATAGAAAGAAAGACGTATAATATTGATATAGTCAATATAAATGTTGGTAGATAATATATTAGATAACAAATTATAAGGTGTTGAATAGGTGGTTCCATGAGCAGTCACTAAAATAACCAACTTGGTTTCCCATGAAATCTCACTACTTTTTGCAACAGAAGGAATTCCCTGCTAGGCTTGCACTTTGTACGTTTTATGTAACTAGCCCTTGTCTTTATTTTGAGTAACATTTTTTTGTACATCAGTCACGATTTTGCTGAAAATCCATTCTCTGTCTCTTCTGTTTTATCTCAGAGGGTTTGATGTAACAGTGTTTGGGAAGTATGGAAAATCGATTATATTGTTAATGTTCAATCCTTTCATCATGTACACGTACTGCAACCTGTGAATCACTATTAAAATATCAACAACTTAGTCTTGTATATCGCATTTGAATGCCAGAAAGTTGCATATAAGGTATATTTTTCTCTATAACTGAAAGTAATAGTTGTTATTTTTCATGACAGTTATTGGATAATCAGTTAATTCATACGATACTTAAAAATTTAAAATCAATTAGTCCATAAAACAACCTTGTTTTTCAGTTTACACAATTTTATGGTATGAAAATGGTTACCTATTATTGTATAAATCTTGCTCCTACAATCAGTACAATTGTAACTTAAGAGAATTACAGCATCAAAGTAATTTCTTTCTCGAGAAAAAACAAACACGTTTGAGAGTGTTAACAACAATAATATATTAAATTACTTTAGTTTTCAAAATTGTTGTCACCAGCCGGAAATGCTTTTGGACAATGAACTCATTTTGGCATTATTATTTAGTGAACTTACAGTATAATGCGCGCTGAATTAGTTCCGTACTTGAGTCACAACATTTTTTGAAGATACAAATCCGTAACTCCTATTTCAGGAAGGTCTATGGACATAATAGTGCACCTTCACTCTCAATATATAATCCATAATTCTTTCTTCTGTATTCACGAACGCCATAGATTTTTGAGACAATTTCACTTGAGTACATAAGAGAATATTCATCAAGACATTTCGAAAAGGTTTCCAATAAAGCAGGAAAGTTTTTAATCTCATTCTGCTCGAAGCCAGGTACGTTTCTGCGAAAGATGCTATCTGGTGCACAGATTCTGTTTCTGTGGTTCCTGTACTCATACATAGCTTTCATAGTGTGTAATTTCTATGGAGCTATACGCACCATCACCAGTTTCACGTTCCATGTGTAACATTAGTATCAGCCTCAGCGATGAGTTATATTTCATTTTCTAGCTAATTGTCTACACCTCTGGTTTAAGTCATTAACTGATTTGAAGAGAACAATGTCCGTGATGTATATATGGTTTCCATTGCAATAAGTAAATACTGCCTCATTTTGTGGTGATTTTTTTCAAAACATCACGGTCCACTATATACCTATATACTGTAGATGCTAGTCCCATTTGTAGGAATTTAAGCTCTATCTCACCAATGAAAAACTCTATGATTTCTTCTCAGATACAGAAGTGTTCATCTCTGTCAATGTATTTTGCTCAGGGGCTTTGCGCATTTGAGAAACGAACTGCAGTCGTTAGTTTGTAGGTCAGTATTTTATTATTAAATGTTGTATATCGTGTAAATTAACCACACACACGGAAATGGTCACGTGTTCGAAAATAAATAGCCAAACACTTACTTAATTCTTCATTCTCTAATGAGGCGCAACTTGTAAATTCTGACGACTCCTCGCATCGCAGAAGGTATGGGCTAGGATAAAATAAATGTTTTAAAAGAAAAATATTTTACTTCTCCAGGTATGGAATCTAGGATATGTCACAGGCAAGCCTAGCAGTTTACGGAAAGATCATTACAATTTAGCAGATGCTCTTCCGCTAAGTGTTCGGAACGTTCGAAAACGGAATAAATATCTAACGGATATTTGAATTTTCCGTACATTACATACTAAACACTTACAAAAATACAAAATTTTATGTTTCTGTGTATGCTACAAGTACTTTAGAATATTCATGATTCGTTATAGGTGAATAAGTGAAAGAATTAACGATTTTCGACTATCAATATTTCGTAAAATATAACGTGTAGAATAGTATAATTTAGGAATATAAATAGTTATACGAGATACTCTTGTTCACCAATAGTTTGGGTTTGTAGATGTATCCACAACAAAGATACAGGGGGTAAAATGTGCCGGGAATGACTTTGGTAAAGGATGTTACGGCTGTGTGCTCGACTTGATGGGGGCACTGCTGTGCCCCCAAATAACGAAGTTCATATTAGTCACTTATATTCATTTAAACAACGACTTACTCCTTTTTTCCAGATACGTTACAATAGTCCGAGTAATCAATATTTTGACATGGTTCCGAACACCTCGAACTATCGAACGTGTTCTATGGTTTTTTCTTATGTGATTATACTTTATTCTTTTGTGATTATGTTTAGTTTATGTAGCAAAATGAGATCGATGCCTAAGGAAAACGAGCACTTGACAGTACTGTCTAGGAGACAGGCGTCTAATGATATTAAAAAAGTAACCTGACGAATGTTCTAACTACATTTCTATGAGTGGTGGACGTTTGATGGCCCATCACGGTTTCCAGTAAGCTACGATGACTCTTAGAGTAGTGTGGGGTCATACCAAGCGTCACAAATCCAGTGAGTGGTCTGCTGACAACAGTGGACCATTTGAAAATCGGCCATTGTGGTAGTCAAGGGTGCGCCATTCGTTATAACACTTCACAAACAAAACGTTCGATTTAAGTACGTACCTACATTGTAGTAATATAATATACAAAGAAACAGCACCCAGTACCTGATACACGATTGTTTAAGCACTACTAGAAATTTGCCATAACTGCTTTCTCACAACTAACTGAAGGTTATTACGTCAGCATGAGCTCGAACTATAACGTTCAAGTATTAAGTAGCCGCACGGAATGGCCGCGTGGTTTAAGGTGTCATGCTACGGACTAGGCGGCCGTTCCCGTCGGAGGTTCGAGCCCTCCCTCAGACATAGGTGGGTGCGTGTGTTCTGTGTGTGTGTGTGTGTGTGTGTGTGTGTGTGTGTGTGTGTGTGTGTGTGTGTGTGTGTCTGTGTGTGTGTGTGTGTGTGTGTGTTGTCCTTGGTGTAAGACAGTTTAAGTAGTTTGTAAGTCTAGGGAGTGATAACCACAGCAGTTTGGTCAAAAATGTTTATAAACATATAAACTTTCGAATCAAGTATTTAGTCATCCACAGTTTTCAGGTGAGTTGTATTTAGCAGCCCGTTTGGAGCCTCATGTGCATAATGATTGATAAAAATAGCAGCTAATTACTCTTTAAATGCAGAATGTAAATTCAGTGATACATTATTTATGAAAATGTAAGCTCTGCAATTTTAAATGCCCAATATGAAACATCTAAATACATACTTGTACCTGCGAAACGTATTATTCGTTTCTTTCCCGAATTGATTCGTGCAATTTCACACTCCACATTCTTCAAAATTTTTGTTCACGTACACCAAAACGTGTAGATACTACAATTGTGATAAATAAATATAATAGATATGCAGAAAAAATTAATGTTCTATATTTGTCAGTACAAGCCCTAAAACAGTGCACATTGCAGTGGACAAAGAAACTGGTTGTACTGAGGTCGAAGTTGAGAAAGACTGTGAAGTTATCTGGGTACTTACAACAGGTCTAAGGGAAGTAAAGTTAGTAGTTTGGTGTTTTTACCGGCCCCTCAGTGCCGCTGTGGCAGTTGTAGCGTCATTCAAAGAAAGTCTACGCCAGGTAGTGCTTAGGTATTCGGGCCATACAATATTAGTCGGGGGAGACTTCAACCTTAGGAGTACAGACTGAGACCTCTCTAGTTCCATTTCAGGCGGTACAAACAGCAACCTTATGAACTACTATTGGACACGTTTTCCTAAAACTGTCTTGAACAGTTAACCTGACACCCTACACACAATGGAAACATTTTAGACTTTATAGCTACAAACAGGCCCAACCTTATTAATGATGTCATTGTCGAGACAGGAGTTAGTGATCATGATATCGTCATAGCGTCAATGTAGACCAAAGATAATAAACCAATCAAGAAGGTTAAGAGTGTGTTTCTGTTAGAAAGAACTGATAAGAAAGCTGTTAGCATGACACTTAGAAAATGAATAGAAATCGTTTAGTTCCAGTACAATGGATGCAGGGGAATTGTGGAATAAATTTAAATGCATTGTAAATAAAGGTTTAGAGAAATATGTACCTATAAAGTCGACTAAGGATGGAAAAGATCCACCATGGTAAAATAGTAATATTAGAAAGCAACTGAGAAAGCGAGGGCTGTTGCATTCTCAGTTCAGAAAAGAACACGCAAATCAAGACAGGCAAAAGTTAGTAGAGATTCTTGCGTCTCTAAACAGATTGACGCACGAAGCATACAATAATTACCACAGCCATACCTTAGTGAAAGATCTTTCTGGGGACGCAAAAAAATTCTGGTCTTATGTAAAATCGATAATCGGGCCAAAGGCCACTGTCTAGACACTCATTGATCATTCCAGGATAGAAATAGAAGAAAGCTAATGGAAAGCTGAAGTTCTAAATTTAACATTTATAAGGAGTCACGTTTTCCTCACTGTCATTTTCTCCATATCCCGACCATAAAATCACATTATAATTGTTAAGAAGAATAGTTTGAAAACAAACTCGATGGTGTACGGGCATTTTTAATGATAATAATTACAGTTTGATTATGCAGATTACGAGATCATGTCGCAATTGTGACACGATAATCGAGGCTGAAGTGTCACACCCTTGTTTTCCTTGAGAGAGGCAAGGCACTCATGCAAAGGCGACCGGCGAGAATAGACAGGTCGGCAGAAGGGTCTTCAAACTCAAATGTTCAAATGTTTGTATAGCTTATGGGACTTAACTACGGGGTCATCAGTCCCTAAACTTACAAACTACTTATGAACTACTTAATACTAAGGACGCCACAAATATCCATGCCCGAGGGGGGTTTCGAACCCCCGACCGTAGTGGCCGTGCAGACCGTGACTGGAGCGCCTCAGTAGAAGGGTCTTCACTCCATCTTTCCGCGTGGTCTTCAGTACGAAAGCCACTTTCCTTCTTGGGGAAATACAGATACTTAAAATCCTTTTAAAAGCCACACAATACTGCTCTCAACAAAAGGTGTTTACTTGAAGCTTTTAGCAGCAGGTGGAACGCGAATTCCAAATTGGTGCCATCAAGTCAGAGATGAATACCTAAATAAGATGTTAGCTGACTCATTATTGGCTGGCGAGCTATACGGCGTTTTAAGATGCACCATCTGATTGGTAGGCGAGCCACTGGCGTGTAAGCGCCAGGGTCCTGGAACATACACACTAGCAGAATGAGAAAAATTAAGGCAGACTCGCTCTCTCATTCGCGCCTGCTGTGTGTGTCGTTGTGCACATAAGCTAGCGGTGCGACACTCTCGCAGGATTTTTTTGTGGCGAGGCGATAAAGACTCCTGTACAGTATTGCACTGTAAGAAGCACCCCTGTCGTGGAGCAGATCTTAGTGAATCTCCAGTGGAGAGTACTAAGGATTGCGCACTGTTCATAGTGTTGACCGAGATACTTAATATCTTGTGTGAACATATAGTGCAGTAGGTAATGCTTGCAAGCGCATTTTTGAGTGGCAACGCGGTGGGTTAGTCTGAGAATAATGTACCACACCAATTTCTAGCTGGACTATGATTTACATGTCGTTCTTGACTTCATCAAGACACAGGGAAAGTTCGATCGGCAATCAAGACAGATGATATTTAGTTTCGATTTCAGCGAAGACGCAGCTAGCAGCTTTCGGCGCAGTTAACAGTATTGTGTACAAATGCTGTAGGCGAATTCCACCCATCCCCAAACAGTAATAATGTCGCGTTGCAATGGAAGCAGGCTTGACTTCGAACGCAACTGAACATAGCACTTACACTGAAAGCACGTTTATTACGAACTTAACATACAGGCAGCACCGACTGCCTTTCGGGCAGAGTGCTCTGCTATTTATACACAGACAGAATGTACCAGAAATTAGAAGAACAGTTAACATAAGAAACAAGTAGAATTTACAAGTGAACATAAGAAAGATATAGAACATTCTAGAATTGTTAATTATAAAGAAATAAATTTTTTGCCGGTGGGCGGGCTTGAACCGACGACCTTCAGCACAGCAGTCGGTGACGCAATCCCCGACGCCACGACAAATACATTTTTTTACCATTGTGTAAAATTTCTGACATTATGACAGCCTCAATAGTAAACTGACGAAATGAAATTAATTTTAAATTCAAGGAGGCGCGATTCTTTAGCCATTCTACCAACTTTATTCTATTTTGAAATTATTTACACGTTTCCTCTAACCCATCAACATGTTCGGAACTTGCAAAGTAAAAATTTAATGTGTGTCTTTAGTAATTTGAGTTTTTTTTTTAAGTCAAGAAACATTAAAATGATTTACAGTCACGTTTTTATTTCAGTAACTAGGGACATCACTTTAGTACCTGAACTGATCCTCACTACTTACACTTTCTTAATTTTAAGATTTTTCTTACAGGAGATGTCATCTATGTCTGTCTTTGCATAAGTGATGAAGTTTCACCTTTCGTAGATACACAAGGAGCCTCTTTCTCAATTCTGCATGCCTTGGTGTTAATGTCTTCCTTCCAGGAGCCTCAGTTGCATTAGGTTAGATTTGTCCATTGCACACTACAAACAGTTGGAAGAGTAGTATCAGAATCACAACAGCATAGTAACTGCACGTCAGACCTTTAAGAAATCATTTACGCAGGAGGACCGTACAAACATATCATTGTTTGATCAACCCACTAACTACCAAATGGAGGACATAGTAGTAAGTATTTCCGGTGTAGAGAAGCGGCTGAGAGAGCTGAATACAAAGAGTATTCTGCGGCATTGGCCCCTTACTTAGTTTGCATTTATCACGAATCTTTTATTCAGAGCAAAGTTCCTAGTGAATGGATAAAAGCGCATATGACCCCAGTTTATAAGAAAGGTAAAAGAACTGGCCCACGTAATTACAGACTAATGTCGTTGACATCAGTTTCCTGTAGAATTTTGGAGCATATCAGCTAGAATATAGTAAATTTCCTTGAGAAGTACAAGCTTCTTTCCATGAATCAGCACGGGTTTGGGAAACAACGTTCGTGTGAAACTCAACTTGCCCTTTTCTCACATGACATTTTGCGAGCCATGGATGAAATGCAACAGACAGATTGTGTTTTTCTCGATTTCTAAAAGGCATTTGACGCAGTGCCATTCTGCAGACTGCTAACGAAGATACAAGCATATGGAATAGGTTCACAGATTTGTGACTGGCTGGAAGACTTCCAAAGTAAAAGAACACAGTATGTTGTTCTCGACGGCGAGTATTCATGAAAGACTAGTGTGTAGTCGGGCGAGAACCAGGGGAGTGTGAAAGGACCGCTATTATTTTCTATCTATACCAGAGTAACTTGTAATTTGCGGCTGTTTGGTGATGATGCTATCATGTATTGTCATTATTTGACTGTAATAGCATACTGGATGACTTAGACAAAATTTCTAGTTGGTGTGAAGAATGACAGCTAGCTCTAAATGCAGACAAATGTAAAGTGATGCACATGAGTAGGAAAAACAATTTCATAATGTTCGAATACCGCGTTATCAATGAGCTTCTTGAGACAGTCGCGTTGTTCAAATATCTAGGCATACCATTACAGAGTGACCTGAAGTGGAACGAACATGTAAGGATAGTTGTGACTGAGGTGGATAGCCGACTTCGGTTTATTGGGAGAATTTTGGGAATATCGGCCTCACTCACAACTGCCCTTACATGTTCGTTTCACTTCATATCGCTCTGTAATGTTACGCCTAGATATTTGAACGACACGACTGTCTCAATATTGTCTCAATATGTACTCCATCTGTTTGGGCCCATGAAATGACCTGGGGAGGGGGGGGTCTCTCCGCAAACACCGGGAGACTCTTGCACAAAATGGGGATGATACGCGATTACAAGAACTCAGCAAGAGTTCTGCAGCGTCTGTCACCTCAATTCTTCAAATTTCTACCTACACGTGGTGCCCCTGTTAAGCCGAGCAACTCAGCAGAAGCTTGGGTAACCTACTCGAGCGGGAAACTGAGTCGGTGAGCAGACAGGATTTGGAGGTCAGTTGAAGGCAACGGGAAAACAGCACTGAAAGTATCCCGAGAAAACCCCATGGCTTCGCTCAGCTCAATATGTTCTGGAGTTTCAAGTTACCCGATCGGATATCCGGGGCGAACCAGGTTGAGAGAAGCGTCAAGAAGAGTAAGATGCTGCAAGGAGAAGCACTGCATAGGAACATGGAATGTAAGATCCATGTATCAAGGAAAATTAGACGTATTCAAAAGAGAAATGGAGAGAATTAACATCGACATATTGGGAGTAAGTGAAATGAGATGGACTGTCATGGGAGAATTTGCTTCAGATGGCCGTAGGATATACTATTCTGGACATGAGAACAACAGAGGTAATGGAGTACCCTTCATAGTTAGTGGTAGAATTGGTAAATCTGTAAAGGGGTACAACTATAAAAATGGTGGAATGATGTCTATCAGACTTCAAGGTCAACATCAGAGTAATTCAAGTTTATGCGTCAACCACTAATGCTTAAAAGGAAATTGTTGACCCGTTCTATGGAGACTTACAAGAATTACTGCTGTCGACACCAAAACAGGATATCGTCTTCATAGTTGGAGATTGGAATACAAAAGTTGGAAATCAAATTGTAGAGGGTATAACAGGAAAATTTGGTCTTGGTACAGCAAATGAAGTAGGACAGAGACTCCTAGAGTTCTGCCAAGATAATTCGTTGGTAATTACTAATACATTGTTTCAGCTACCAAAACGAGGCTTATATACTTGGACTTCACCAGACAGCTAAACCCGGAATCAAATTGATTACATACTTTGTGATCAGAGGTGGAAGAGTGCGGTCCAGACAGCTACAAGAAGACCTGAGCTCCTAATTGCTATATTTCAGCTGAAACTGAAGAAACGACCTTGAGTCCATACCCTCTCTCTACGCAGTAGAGGTTCGAAACAGATTTCATGTATCAGAGCTGGAAGACAAAAGCTCACAAGTGCTGTGAACAGAAGTAGTCAATACTGTCAAGGAGGCCGCAGAGAAACACATTCCCAAGCAAAAGAATAGCAAGAAGTCCAGTTGGCTATCGGCTGAGCCACTGCAAGTTGCAGAAGAACGAAGGAAAGAAAAAGTCAAGGGGGACAGATGAGCTATGCGTAAATTAAATAGAGAGTTTCAGAAATTAGGTAGAAGAGCTAAAAATATCTTCTGTAATAAACAGTGCAAAGAAGTTGAAGATAGTAACAGAATGGGGATGACAAGAGATCTTTACAAGAAAAATAAGGAAATTAAAGGAAAATTCCAGGTAAAAATTGGTACGATAAAAGATAGAAATGGGAAAAATCTAAGTGAAGCAGAGGGTGTTAAGGAAAGATTAGAAGAATATGTAGAAGACGTATACAAGAATGAACTGCATACTGACATTATTGCTGATGGTGATGATGCGAATGATATTTTAGAACTGGAGCCAAATATTTTGGAGAGCGAAGTCCGGTGGTTCCTTAAAAATACGGCTAATAACAAAACTAGTGGACATGATGTAGAATTACGAGGTACGTCCAGAAAGTCAGGTTATATGAAACTAACGTGTACAGATACAGAAAAAATATCTATTGTACAAAACCCTGCAACTGTTAAACTACTTTTCTACATAGCTGCCGAAATTTTGTAGGCACTTGTCATAGCGTGGCACAAGTTTCTGTATGCCTTCTTCATAGAAGGTTGCCGCCTATGTATTCAGCCATGTGGTAGCATGTTCTTTCAGCTCGTCATCGTTGAAGTGTTGACAGGACTAATTTTAGGTGTAAGAAGAGGATTTCCATCAAAAGGTGGTGTTTGTTTCCACGATAGTGCCCGACCTCATGTGGCGAATGTGACCAAACAACTCTTACGGGAATTTCACTGGGACGTGTTTGATCATCATCCGTACCTCTTCTTACACCGAAAAATCTGTCCTTGGTGGTCAACATTTCAACGATGATGACGAGCTGAAAGAACATGCTACCACATGGCTGAATACACGGGCGGCAACCTTCTATGAAGAAGGCATACAGAAACTTGTGCCACGCTATGACAAGTGCCTACAAAATTTCGGCAGCTATGTAGAAAAGTAGTTTAACAGTTGTACATTTTTGTACAATAAATATTTTTCTGTATCTGTACACGTTTGTTTTATATAACCAAACAGAACTTACTTTCTGGACGTACCTCGTATTTAAAGTCATTGGAAAAAATGCAGTGAAAGTGCTGCACTCAACATGTCAGAAAATATGGAGCACGCATCAATGGCCAAAGGACTGCTAGAGATCAATATTCATCCCGATTCGAAAGAAGGGAATCTCTAAGGAATCTTCAGATCACCGAACAATTAAACTTACCTCGCATGCTAGCAAGCTCATGCTGAAAATCTTACAAAACAGGCTTCACCGATATATAGATCGAGAGCTACCGGAAGAACAAGCTGGGTTTAGAAAAGTGAGAGGAACCAGAGATCAAATTGCCATCATTCGGTGGATTATGGAAAAAGAAAGAGAATTCCAGAAAGATGTGTACCTCTGCTTTATTGATTATGCCAAATCGTTTGACTGCGTCGATCATAACAAATTATGCGACGTACTCAATAAAATGAGAGTATCAGTTCATCTCATTCATCTGATAAGGAGTTTATACCTTGACCAAGAAGCCACAGTGAGAACTTTGTATGGCACAACGAAATGGATAAAGATTCTTATTCAATCTGTTTGCAGAGCACGTTATGAGGAATTCTGGGGTTGATGAAGAACAGGCAGGAATTAAAATAGCTGGAATAAATGTAAACAATCTCAGATATGCAGATGATACCATACTGCTGGCAGAAAGTGAAGAAGAGTTAAGCACTCTGTTGTTGAAGGTAAAAAACGAAAGTGAAAAGGCCGGTCTCAGGCTAAATGTGGAGAAAACCAAAATTACAGCAACTACATCTATTAATTCATTGGATATAGGAGGAGAATGCATGGAGGTGGTGTCCACGTTCAATTATCTCGGTTCCCAGATCTCTGATGATGGCGACTGCAGCCACGAAATCAGGATACACTTGTTGCTCGGTAGAAACGCGATGTCAAACCTTGAAAAGATTATAAGGTCCAGAGACATACTTCAACAACAAAGATACGTACTATGAAGACTATGGTCTTCCCAGTTGTGATGTATTGATGTGATATCTCGACCATTAGAAAGGCTGAACGGCGAAGAATTGACTCCTTTGAATTGTGGTGCAGGAGGAATATTCTTAGGATTCCATGGACGTTAAAAAAGAACCAACAGATCTATATTAGAGCAAATAAAACCAGATTTCTCCCTGGAAGGTCTAATATTAAAACAAAAACTGACCTACTTTGGACACATAATGCGAAGACATGCCTCACTGGAAAAAACATTAGTGCTGGGGAAGATTGAAGGCACTAGAAGAAGAGATCGGCAGAGGATGAGGTTGATCGATGACATCACAGAAGCAACGTTTTCCAACATGAAAAGCCTACGGGAGAAAGTGCAGGACAAAGGAAAGTGACGTGCTTTGGTTCATGGTATTACGAAGAGTTGGAATCGACTAAACGAATGAAGAAGAGAGAGAGACTCCATCTGTAAAGGAGACAGCGCATAAAACGCGTATACGACCACGTCTTGAGTAACTCTCAAGTCTTTGGGATCCGCAGCAGATCATTTTAAATGAAGACATGGAAGCAGTTCATAGGCGAGCAGCTATGTTCGTTACTGATAGGTTCGAGCAATGCGCGAGTGTCACAGAAATGCTCCGGGAATCCAGATGGGAATCGCTGGAGGAAAGACGACGTTCTTTCGAGAAGTTCTGATGAGGAAATTTAGAGGGCCGGAACTGGAAGCTGACTGCAGAATAATCATGCTATCGTCTACTTACATTTCGCGTAAAGACGAGATAAGAGAAATTAGGGCTCGTACAGATGCATATAGACATACATTTTTAACCTCATTCTGTTTGGGAGTGGAATAAGAAAGGGATTGCCTACTGGTGCCACAGTGTACCCTCCACCATGCACCATACGGTGGATTGCGGAGTATATATGTAGATGTAGACCCTTCAACTTGCGAGACTCTTACCACCACAATGCCGGCCAGGCAAAGGTCCGATTTGCCACTCGTCTGCAGCGCCATCAATACGGTCTTTGGGTCATACACGTTCCTCTGTGCAACACGATGCATTGCAAGACGTAACAGTGTTACCAGCTCCTCGTTTCCATACGTGTGTTTTCAAACTGCACCCGATCTTAATTTGCTATATAAACTTTTGTATTCAATCTGGATGAAGAATCATATGCTGACCTCTCAATTGCGGCATTTTTTCTTCACCCTGCAAATAGTTATCTGTACCAGGAAACAATTCTACAATTTTCGCCTGTAATTGATATCGATACTAGATACCTATCAATACCAGGAATTAGTAAACTGATTAATTTTTAAATAAAATTTTTGTGCAATGTTGCATTCGCTGTTGTACTTTTTCATTTTTGTTATTAATTTTGGAGCTATTTTAATTTGGTATACTAATTGACACTTTCAGGTTCGTTTACTTCGTCTGCTCTGGTGTTTGTTGCGGTTAGCGCTAACGTATGTAGAACGTCTTCAGAGAATAAAACGGTATAGCCAGCCATATGTCTACTGTTATCACGCAAATGTATATATAATTCTTCTCTGAAACCCATCATTGGACGATTTATCGGATATCAGAAACATATCCCAAACAATGGATGTAGAGTGCTACATTATTTACCTGTTTTTCATTGCTCTGAAACATTACAGATGGCGTGCATGTCAGAGATGGCTTGTCCGAAGGTTTCTGTCATCTTTCACCACAAGACTGCAAACGCGAGGGATTAACTTCATCTTATCTCTGCCGATTGGCACGAAATATCTGTTAATTATGTACCTAAATATTCCTCATAAAGCACTCTACCTGTTACTGAAAACAGTTCAAAATCCCTGTGTATTTTCTCTATTTTTTAACTGATGATGAGTGCAATGTAAGTTCGAATGGAAAGAAAAATATGTCATCCTTTCCGCCTGGTAGCAGGCATCGCCGTTACGATTGTCTCCGTAACTCTGCTGTGCTTCCAGGTCTGCCGCCGTCCCTGCTGCCCGTCGCTGTCGCCGTTCCAGTGCAAAGAGGACCTGCCGCTCGCCGCTGCCGCTGTCGCCGTCGCCGCCCAGCCCTGTCTGGAGGCGCCGTCGCCAGGAGGCCCTGCCGGACGTGCTCGCCGCCCCGCTGCCCCAGTCCAGCCCGGGGATCGTATCGCCGCCGCCGCCGCCCGGAGGTTCTGCCCCGGGGGTCCCGCTGACCGCCGGACCGGTTCGCCGCTCCGTCGCCACTGCTGCGGAGCCGCCCCGATCCCCTCGGGTCGGTGCTCGCCGTCTACCCGCCGCCGCTGCCGCCGCCGGCGTCGTCTCCACCGCCGCCGCCCTCCAGCCAGCTGCCGGTGGTCTCCCGCCGCTCCACCGCGGCCCGAGGCTTCCGCCAGTTCCAGCCGGCCACCTGCAGTGGTCATCACCTTTACCTTGAACTTTCCACCTTTTCTTTCTCTTCGACTTCTTTCTTTCTTTGTCCTTAGCAATGTCCAACATCCGAGTCACCGTCACCACCGCCATTTTATATACCACCCCCACCACCGCCCCCACCGTCACGACTTGGAGCTCCACGCACGCCCGCCCTTCCCACGACATCCCCCTCTCCGTGCTCCTCTCCACCACAGCCGCCTCCCACGTCTCTGCTCCACCCCCAGCCACCGTGTATCTCCCCCTCACCTCCCCTGCAGACTTCCCCCCCATCTCACCAGCACGGATCACCCATCGCCGGGCCACCGTGGCCGACACCCCGCAGTCGCCGCCTTTTACCGCCTCCCCGCCACATTCCCATCGACCCCGCTCCGTCTTTCTCCTCCTCCTCCACTGGCGCCCGTAAAAAGACCACCAAACGTGGAAGATCGGATCCCGTTCCTTCCGCCTCCAAGATGGCTCCTCCTCCCTCTCCTCCTCCACCTCCACAGCCTGCCGACATCATGGACACTGCACCCGTCCCCACCCAACCGGATCTGTACACCTACCTCCTCTCCCGTCCCGATCCCCGCTTCCTCGACAATCGTACCCTCTCTCTAGAACTCCGAAAGTACTTCCCTGCTGCCCCTATCGCCCAACTCATCCCCCGTAGGGACTCTGTCCTTATCAAATCTCCCAGCCCTACCTTCCATACCGACATGCTTCAGCGCCTCCCTGCCATCCACCTCGGCCCCCACGCGACCCTCACCCCGTACTATACCTCCTCCTCCCCCCCCCCCGTCAACCTCTCCCTCCCCGCCGTCCGCCCACCCTCACCGCCGTGAGAACCAAACTTAGTCCGGTTATCACGGAGGAGGAGGTGATGGGCCAACTCAACGCCCACCCAGACATCTCCATTCGCTCTGCCAAGCGAATCCATAACGCCACCGGACCCACCTACCTGATGCGGATTTTCACTGAATCCGCATCCTCCATCGATCGCCTCCTCCTCGAGGGGGCCCTTATCTATGACCGCCGCCACAAGGTAGAACCCTCCCGCTCCCCACCCCAATCCTACCACAGTGCCAGGTGTCTCGTTTACAACGACCACCTGACACAGGACTGCCGCAACCCACCCACCTGTCCCCACTGCAAGTCCAATCACCTCCACAAACACTGTCCCAACCTCGCCTCCCCTCCCGTCTGCAACACCTGTGGTGGCCCCCATCCCACCTACTCCTATAAATGCAAATCCGTCCCCGCCCGCACCACTCCCGAACTTACCGTCCCTGTTCGTCCTGTTGATCCCCCTCTCCATCCCAACAAGTCCCTCTGCCCCCCTCCAACCGTAGAGGACGTCATCCGATTTGTCACGACCGTCCTCCAGAACATCCATCCCTTCCAGAGTCCCCATACCCTCCAGCAGATCGCCCTTGCCGCCCGTTCCGTTTTTCACCTCGAAAACTTCGCCACCCTCTCCCGTGCACATTCCCACTTCACCTTCTCCCGGCAAGTTACCCTAGTCTAGACACACCGTACCCTCTTTTCCCGTCGCCCCCTCTCCCTCCTCTCACCCCTCCCTTTCGGCCCCTATGGCAAGCCCTTCCTATACCTTCCTCTATCACAATGTCCGCTCTCTTCCTGCCAATAAACACCTCTTTATGCACACCCTTTCCCACCACCGCGTGGATGCCTTCCTCCTGAACGAGACCTTCCTCCAACCCCACCGTCCCATCAGCACCACTCCCTACGTCCTCCACCGTAACGATGGCCCCCCACCCCTCGCCCGAGGCGGAGTGGCGATCGGCCACCTCCGCCACCACCCCGTCTGGCTCCAAACTCTCCTTAATGACCCCACCGAACACCTGATCCTCAGCCTCTTCCTCCCATCCCTTACTGTCACCCTCGCTACCATCTATATCCGCAGCACTGCTCCCCTCCCCTATGCCTTCCTCTCCCACATAGACCGTTCCTTCACGACCTATGTGATTGCTGCCGACCTTAACCTTTCTTCCCGTCCGCCCGCTGAACTCCGGCGGTGGCGTCAGTTCGTCACCACCTCGCTCCGGGGCGACGTCCTTCCTCTTCCCCGCCCAACCCGCCCCGAAAGCAACACCACTCCCGACGTCGTCCTGGCGTCTCCCAACCTCCTAGGGCGCATCACGGCGGATGTCCTCGACCTTATAGGCAGTGACCACGCCCCTGTCCTATTTACCTTTGACCACCGCCCCCGCCCTGCCCGTGCTCCCCGTCCTATGCCCCCTCCCAAACTCGTTCATGATTATTCCCGTGCCGACTGGGATGCCTACCGTCGCTCCATTGACACCTCGGTCGCAAGCCACCCACTTCCCCTCCGCACTCCCGACGATATTGATCATGCCTCCTCCTTCCTCCAGCAGACCGTTGCTGACGCGGTCCATGCCCACATCCCCTCCCGGGCGATTTATCCTCACCGTCCTACCCTTCCTCCACAGGCCATCCTTCTCCTTCGCGAATCCCGTCGTCTGTACCGCTCCTTCCTCCGGACCCGTGACCGGGACACACTCCAACGCCACCGGCAAATCCAACGCCACATCCGAAACCTCATGTCCGCGAAAAAACGCCGGGACTGGCGCCAGACATGCACCCGCCTCAATTCCACGCTCCCTGTCAACTCCTCCAAGTACTGGCATGCCTTCCGCCGCCTTACTGGCGGTCATTCCTCCCCCCACTACCCGCTTCTCCATGATGACCGTCCTTTTCCTGACAACGCCAGTAAGGCAGAACACTTTGCCTCCTACCTCTCCGAAGTCTTCTCCAATCCCGATGATCCTCTCTTTGACTATTCTCTCTTCCCGGACGTCCATGAGCGAACCGATACCTCCACTCCTCCGCTCGCCCCCGGCTTCCAGTACTTGGACCACATTCCCCCCTCAGAACTGAACTCACCCATTACCGTCCGTGACATCATTGACACTCTTCGGACTAAATGCAACACCACCCCTGGTCACGACCGGCTGACCTACCGTCACCTCCGAGCCTGCCCCCCTCCTTCCACGAAGCTCTTGCTACCTTATATAATGTCATCCTTTTCACCGGCTTTTACCCCGACCTGTGGAAGACCTCCCGTATTCTCATGTTCCTAAAACCTGATAAGCCCCCATCCCAGACCTCATCCTACCGTCCCATCAGTCTTACCTCTGTGTTCAGCAAGGTCCTGGAAACCATCCTCTCCCGTCGTATCCATCAGCACCTCCATCGCCACCAGTTCCTCCCCCTTTCCCAATGTGGCTTCCGACCATCCTTCTCTGCCAATGACCAGCTCCTTCGCCTTACTCATCTCCTTTCTGTCCAACTCAACTCCCGTCGCTCTCCCTTGATATCCAAAAAGCCTACGACCGTGTATGGCATTCCGGTCTCCTCTTCAAGCTCCAGTTCTACGCCCTTCCTATTAATTACGTCCGCCTCATTGCTTCCTTTCTCACCCGCCGCCCCTCCTATGTCACTGTCTGCAACTCCGACTCCCGTTTGTTCTACCCCTCTGCCGGGGTGTCCCAAGGCTCCGTCCTCTCTCCTCTCCTTTATCTCATCTACTCCGCCGACATGCCCCAACCCGAGCCTCCCGTTTACCTTCTACAATATGCTGACGACACCGCCTTCCTAGCCCTCACCCCCTCCCTTGCCCGCTCCCAGTTTTTGCTCCAGTCCCACCTCACCGAGTTCGCCTCATGGTGCAACTGGTGGCTCCTCTCCGTCAATCCTGACAAATCCCAGGCAATTATCATAGGTCATACCACCCGCTCCTTCCGTCTCCATGATTTCTACCTCACCCTCCACAACCGCCCTATCCGCCACACCCCCACCCTGAAGTACCTTGGCCTAACCCTCGACCGTAACCTCTCCTGGACCCCCCACCTCCGCACTGTCCGACAGAAAGCCCTCTCCCGCCTTAACCTCCTCAAAATCCTCACTGGCCGGACGTGGGGTCTCAGCCCCTCCACCATTCTCTACACCTACCGGTCCCTTATGCGTCCTGTCCTTTGCAGCTTCCATCCTGCCTGGATCTCCGCTCCCACATCCTACTATAAAACCCTCCAAGTCCTCGAGCGCCACGCCCTCCGCCTCGCCTACCACATCCGGCTCCCGTCCCTCACGGGGACCTGTATGACCTGATCCCGTTTCCCCACCTCCTTGAATATCTCCAGCTTATCCGTATCCTCTATACCACCCGTAAAATTGACTCCCGCAACCCCCTGGTCCACCCCATCCTTACCAACCCTGGGCCTCTGCCACGCCTCTACCGCGTTATACCCCCTTCCCTTCATCTCCACACCCTCCATGTCCTCTCCCAGGGTAATTTCCGCCGCCTCCCCCTTCCTGATGACGTCCTCCGTTCCGACATATACCCGTCCTACCAGCTCTGATCCCCACCCATAGATAAAGTGCCCCCTCTCCTCCCTCCCCTTCCGCTCCCCCGCTTGGCTACCCCCCTCCCTGCCCTGGAGTCCCTACGGCTCTTCCCTGCCGCCCCCCTTTTCTTCCCCGCCGTTTTTTTTCCTCTCCCCCATGCTTTGCTCCGCCCCCTTTTTATCGGGGTCCTGGACTGACAGTTTTACAAGTGCTACGTCAAGTGTTGTGTATTGTGCTACAGTGAAGTGTGTGTTTATTAACTGCGTCCACCGCAACCAGACAAGTGTCGCACCGTGTATTTTACTTAGTGTCTCCGTGTACTCGCCGTCCTGTGTTCTTGTCGTCCAACATGTGCTTTTTAAGTCACCGTGGCTCCTCGTTTTCAACTGACTACATCCGGTTTTTGTTCACCTGTCAACTGTTTGTACCTCCAATTGTCGCCATGTATGTGTCATTGTTCCTCCGTAGATTTTTCGCCTGTCATGTATTTTAAATTTTCATCTCATCAATGTATTTTATTCTCTCGGCTGAAGAGCAGCCTCTGGAGCTGCTGCCAGCCTACTGGTGTAATCGCTGGTGTGGAAATACAATAAAGAAAAAAAAAAATGTGATACAATTTTGCCGCGCGGAAATGACTACGTGGTCTAGGGCACCATGTCACGAATTGTGCGGCAGCTCCGGTCGAAGGTACGAGTCCTCTCTCGGGCATGAGTTTGTGCATTGTCTTTAGCATAAGATTGTTTGAGTAGTTTGTAAGTCTAGGCACCAATGAGCTTAGCAGCTAGGTGTCTTAGGTTTACAACCATTTAAACATTTTATACAATTACGAATTACCCATTTTCTAGTATTTTATTTGTTGCTTCATATAGAATTTCATCTTTATAGGTCAATGAGAAGTCCCCTTAACTCTATAAGTTATGATGAACGCGTTCACCAAAGGAAATTTAATAGTCTTACAGAAAGACAACGATGGGATGCTATAAGGGGTTGACTTTACTGATTTACATAGAACCCCAAGAACACCCTGAAACTAAATGGATTCTAGTCTGCTATTACTTCTGTTATCATCTCACCTAACTCATATTTAAAGAAACTGAATATTGGTTGTTTTATCATCGCTACGCTATTTAGGAAATATATCGTTAATTGCTGGGCTGATAGCTGTGTTGCAAGTTTGTGGTATATTTAAGTTTTTTTAAGGTGTACTGTCATTATTATTTTCCAAATTTGTATGTAATTGTTGATACTCAAAACAAGTGCTCAAATACCTTTTGATGTTATCTCTGTAGAAGCAATTCATGTTCTTTCATTGAATTTACTTAAATAAAATATTGGTTCATAAGGTGTGATTTTAAGAAAACAAATGGCTGAGTTACCGGTCTAAGCCGTTGCCCATTCCTCATTTTCCCCTCTAGCCAATTTTGCACACTGCATACGCTACTTATTGTTATCTGTGAAAGGTTTATAAATTACCTAAATGTAAGAACGGAAGGGAATAGTTTAACAGAAGGAAACGCATACGGTACACTTAGTACATTCTTTCTAACTTGAAGAAAGAGAAAGAATAAAGCTATGAGAAATACGGCATGCATTACACGCATATAAAGACAAAGTCAACGCGTTACACTGTTGTATCACAACGTACAAAAGTTCGTGTAAATGGTTAAATGAAACAGATGATCCAGGATTAATACGAGTTAACGATAGATATAGAATTAAGTCAATGAAATCAAGTATTCGAACCGTGATTCGAGTACAATCTCGTGACTCAAATCAAACAAAGCCGAGTCATGAAAAATAATTAAATTTCAGAAGTTCACTTACATTGGTAAATAAAATATATCCAGTGGTAAACCATGGTTAATATGAAACTAGTTTAACGTGGTGCAAGTCGCTGATTACTCAGAATATAACCGTTATGAAACCTGTAGCACAGACAGAACAAATCCACACATGACAAGTGGAAGTGAAACAGGGAACATGAGACTAACTCAAAGAGAAATCTATTACAATCACATACCCACGCACATTCATACTGGAAAACCCAAATCCTGATTAATCAAGCATGGACATTGTGCCACAATCCCACTGCAGAGTTCTGAATGAACAAACCCATTATTATTTTTTAATCAAAAATAAGTACTTTGCATGATTATACGGATTACAAAGTACAAGAGCGACGGATTAAACCTCAGTAGAGTAAAACATATAAGCTCGACACACATACAATACCACGAGCTTTATCACACAACATATCACCTCAGGATTTCAGAACTGACAACCAACAACTTTCGCTAAAACCAGGGTCTCCACAAAGTAGCGCAAAAACAAACAAACATCAAAATGTTCAAATGTTTGTAAATCTATCGAACCAAACTGCGTGGTCATCAGTCCGTAGCTTACAAACTACTTAAACGTAGATAAACTAACCTAAGGACAACACACACACGCATGCCCCAGGGAGGACTCGAACCTCAACGGCGAGCAACCGCGCGCTCCGCAGTGAGACGCTTTAGACCGCTTTTTTTTGTTTTTTTGTTTTTTTGTGTTATTGGCTCAGCTTTTTTTATTACAGAGGGCGTTGAGCCCTCTGACCGGGCGCGCTGAGCCACGGAGACCGCTCGGCTACTCCACCGCGGCACTAACAAACATCGCCCGGCCATATTAAGCGCAACAACCCTTCCACCAGAGGGGAACGAAACCTCTTATCCCTAAGCTCACAAAGGTTGGCTAAACTGTCATAGTAATAGACAAGAAGTTCCACTCTCTACAAAACACTGAGGAAACATATTCTACATAAGCATTCACTCGCGCTTTCATTCTACGATCGTAGGAACGATAGAGGAGGATACGTACAGTATAGCCGGCCGCGGTGGCCGAGGGGACTGAGGCGCTCCAGTCACGGTCTGCACGGCCACTACTGTCGGGGGTTCGAATCCCCCCTCGGGCATGGATATTTGTGCCGTCCTTAGTATAAGGTAGTTGATAAGTAGTTTGTAAGTTTAGGGACTGATGACCCCGTAGTTAAGTCCCATAAGCTTAACAAACATTTGAACATTTCGTACAGTATAAACACATTATAATTAATCCAGGCGCAGATATAAACTCTGACCATAACCTATTGGTTATAAACTACAGGTTAAAACTTAAGAGACTGCAGAAAGGTAGAAAAGTTAGGAGATGGAATCTGGACAAATTGAAGGAACCAGAGGTGGTTTGAGATTTTCAGAGGAAGCATTAGGCAAGGACTGACTGAAAGGGGGGCAAGTAATACAGTAGAAGAAGAATGGATAGCACTGAGAGATAGGGTAGTGAAGGCCGCAGAGGATCATATAGACAGAAGGACAAGGCCTAATAGAAATCCCTGGGTAACGCAGGATATAAAAATGTTCAAATGTTTGTAAATCTAACGGACCAAACTGCGTGGCCATCAGTCCGTAGCTTACGAACTACTTAAACTAAGGTGAAATAACCTAAGGACAAACACACACACACACACACACCCATGCCCCAGGGAGAACTCGAACCTCCGACGGCGAGCAGCTAGGCAACTTAAAACGCTCGGCTACACCACCGCGGCGCAGGATATACTGAACTTATTTGATGAGAGGAGGAAATATAAAAATTCAGCAAGTTAAGCAGGTAAAAGGGAGTACAAACGTCTGAAAAATGAGACTGACAGAAAGTGCAGACTGGCTAAGCAGGAATGGCTAGAGGACAAATGCAGAACCTTAGAACAATGTATAACTATGGGAAAGATAGGTACCGCCTACCGGAAAATTAAAGTTATATTTGGAGACAAGAAAAGCAGCTGTATGAATATCAACAACTCCGACAAAAAACCAGTACTAAGCAAAGAGTGGAAAGCTGAACTGTGGAAAGTATGTATAGAGGGCCTACACAAAGGAAATAAACTTGAAGGCAGTATTCTAGAAATGGAAGACGAAGTGGATGAAGATGCGTTTGGTGATATGATACTGCGAGAAGAATTTGACAGAGTGCTGAAAGATATGAGTCGTAACAAGGTCGCTGGAGTAGTTGATAGTCCGTCTGAACTGCTTTATCGTTAGGAGAGCCAGCCATGAAAGACTGTTCCAACTGGTTCAAAAATGTTCACTTGTTAAGCTTATGGGTCTTAAGTACTGGGTCATCAGTCCCTAAACTTACAAACTACTTATAAACTACCTTATACTAAAGACATCACAAACATCCATGCCCGCCGGCCGCGGTGGCCAAGGGGACTGAGGCGCTCCAGTCACGGTCTGCACGGCCACTACGGTCAAGGGTTCGACTCCCCCGTCGGGCATGGATATTTGTGCCGTTCTTAGTTGTAGGTAGTTCATAAGTAGTTTGTAAGTTTAGGGACTGATGACCCCGTAGTTAAGTCCCTTAAGCTTAACAAATATTTGAACATCCATGCCCGAGGGGGGATTAGAACCCCCGACAGGAAACGGCCCCGCGCATCGGAGCATAGCGCTTCAATGCGTTTGGCCACTCCGCCGCGGCGTTCTACCTGATATACAAGATGTATGAGGTAGGGGAAATACCCTCCGAGTTCAAGAAGAATATCGTAATTCCAATTCCAAAGACAGCAAGTGCAAACAAATGTGAAAATTACAGTACTATCAGTTTAATGAGGCATGGTTGCAAAATACTAACACCAATTATTTACAGAGGAATGGAGAAACTTGTAGAATCCGACCTCGGTGAAGATCAGTTTGGATTTAGGAGAAATGTAGGAACACGGGCGGCAATACTCACATTACGGCGTCTCTTAGAGAATAGGCTAAGGAAATGCAAACCTACATTTTTAGCATTTGTAGATTTGGAGAAAGCTATTAACAATGTCGACTGGAATACACTCTTTCAAATTCTGAAGGTAGCAGGGGTAAAATATAGAGAGCCAACAGTTCTATTCAACCTTTATAAAAACCAGAAAAGGGTTATTAGGGTAGAAGGGCAAGAAAGGGACGCAGAAGATGGAAGGGAGTAAGACAAGGTTGTAGCCTTGCCCCAATATTTTTCAATCTGTACATTGAGCAAGCAGTGAAGGAATCCAAGGAGAAATTTGGAGAGGGAATTAAAGTTCAGGGAGAAGAAATAAAAACATGACATAGTAATTTTGTCAGAGACTGCAAATTGTATTTGTGACTAGGAATTGAGAATAGGCAGATCACTTTTGGCTAGTAAACATGAAATGAGTGGATTTAGTATCACTATTATTTGTAAGAACGAGTCCATTACATTAGCAATTGCATAAGATATACCGAAGTGAAAGTAGATAGAATTTTATATGTGTGGTGTCAGGTATTATATTGGAGGTAGGTAAAAGTTCCGTTGCAAATCCGGAATGTACTCGTGCACATCGTGTATTACATGAGCTAGCTGTGTGTAAAGAATTGTCTGAAGTTGTCAGGGCTTTCAGTGAACTAGCGTGATGACCAAGAGAAAGATTTAGTCTTATATGGAGAGCACTGTGGCTGGTTGTGAGAATACTTAATTTCTTCACGCATGAATAATGCAAACATAAACAGTGAATGGAATGACAAGCAATGCGTCGCCGACAGAAGTTTCGCGTGTTGCCATCTATCGGTAGCGCCGGTAATACGGAACTTTGTGGTCAATGGCGGTAGTAATGATGAAAATAATTTTTCTATAAACAGAAATAGCCATGTCATTTTGGCAGATATGAATTTCAGCGTTGGAAGTTTAGCTTGCAAGTTATGCCTGCGTAAAAGTGGTGATCTGTTAACGATAAAAAAGTAGACAAGACACCAAGAATTTCTGACGGTTCTCGTGGAGGAGGAGTAGATGCAGCTTCTATAAGTACGTGACGCTTTGCGTTTGTCGGCACTACGGTTTCCCTTCAAAACGAATAAATCTTTCGCCTTTTACTAAAGATTTCCGTGGAGGGGGACATTAAATGAGTCTATACGGAATTTTTCTTAGTGCTCGTCAATCGCCGAGCCACAATTGCAATGCAATTATAGTATATTTTAATTGAAAAGACTATTGATCTTTGGAGAAACGTTTTGTGTTAACGAAACGAAATACTTTTCAGTTTAGGCCAAAAGGCAAAGGTATTCTGTGTTTTTCGAGGTTCCACAGAAAGTAGTTAGAAATCTCTGCATTTCAATAAAGAAAAAACCAAAAAAGGGGAGCTTGTAAGATATAGAAGTTTGCAAAGGTGGCGAGGGTGCAAAGCTCAGTCAGTTGTAAATAATAGGCATTAAGAACAACGTGTGTGTGTCCCCACGTTTATTATTGAACGAATAAACACATTTTAATAAAGCACTTCATTTGGACAACATCGCGACCCTACACAGAAGGAGCAGCTTGGTGCTTCATTGATAAGTAGAATTGCATAACTCGACAGTGAGTAGGCATTATTTCTAAAGAACTGGTAAATCCATAGTAATTTGTGTTAGTTATTGTAATAATTAAAGGCAAAGAATTATGGCCTACTTTCGTAACACCAAAAGTGGGCCGTTTGAAATAGTCTAGTGACACGTCGAAATTAAATTACAAATAACGCTTTAACAGTTAAACTGAGACGAAAATGAATAAAGAGACTTGTAGAAGAGAAATTTCTGTATAACTTTGTACTTACATGGTTTTCGTTTTTGTTACTTCTTCTGTTTCGATATTTTGGTTTAAGGTGGAAATTTCATCTAGGTTGGAATATACACAAGAAATTTCCCTTTTTTAACAAAGAAATAATTTGAAAAAAGTGTGCAACAGAGTGTAAAAAGAAGCCTTGAAAATCATAATTAGACGACTTCTCTCTCTCTTTGATTTACTCTGTTTTATTAAGGTGCAGTTGTGGTTGCTGCAGCCCGTTAGCCTCGCTCCCTCCCTCTCCCACTGGATTCAACACCTTTTGCGACCAGTCAAAGCTGTTATACATTACCAGCAGTTGTGTTCGCTCCCGCAGGTGGTCTACGCAATGAGCCCAGTTATAAACCAACTATTGTCAAGCGAAGCGCAGCGGAGTCGCTTACAAAGTCGCTTACTAAGTCGGACGATTGGGAGGACGGCCTTGCCAATACACAGTAACTATTGGCAGTCGTAAAAGTCTCGCTGTATGTGAAAATGAAGGGTGCGGTGTAGTGCAGTATGTAAGGTCAAGTAAGGGCTTTCATTTAAATTTCTACAAGCAATGTGTGCTGCTTTGTAGTGTAGTGAAATTGGTACATTTCCCCCAAAATTGTTTGCAGCAGCCACCTCTCTACTGAGATGATAGTAGAAAGAAAAGGAGACCTGTGTAAATATGAGGTAACTATGGTGCTTGTGAGAAACTATGGAAATCCCTCCCCCCACCAACACCTCCCCACTCTTTTCGTTTTTCTTTCACAATCCTGTAAAGGAGAAAATGGGAATTTGTACAGAGACAAGTTTCTATCACTACAAGTGGTGTAATTCTGACAGCGCCCCCCTCTCCCTCCACTTCTGAATGCTAGTGCTAGATCTCTGAGAGTGCTTAATAAACACCCCACTTCCACAATAGCACATAATACCCATCTTTAAAAATGAATGTAGTATAAATTAGTAATGTAAATTAATTATTAGATCTGAGTGTAAAATGATAAATCATTATGATGTACAGGTGCGATACTGGGATGTTGTGCCTGTAAGGTGAGATTTATGACTCAGGAAGTAGGTATCTGGGGTGTAGATAATACTGGGATTGGTTATTGCCCCTTACTTCCCACCTCCTCCAAAAAAATAAAAATTAATAAAATTGTATTGACTTGGATGTTTTGTGTATGTCATTAAATTAGGTCTTCCCCCCCTTTTTTTAATGGAAAATCTGCAATTTTGGATTGACACTTATATATAATATTGAAATAAGTGGCAATTTCTAGTTACATATAGTCTAGTTATGATCTGTTTCCGCCGGCCGCGGTGGCCGAGGAGACTGAGGCGCTCCAGTCACGGTCTGCACGGCCCCTACGGTCGGGGGTTCGAATCCCCCCTCGGGCATGGATATTTGTGCCGTCCTAGTTCGTAAGTAGTTCCTAAGTAGTTTGTAAGTTTAGGGACTGATGACCCCGTAGTTAAGTCCCATAGACTATACAAACATTTGAACAACATTTGATCTGTTTCCGGAGACACTAATCGTGATGTGGAGTTCCTCCTGCCTACTTGTGAACAAGTTTTAGATACACCTAGGAGGTTTTTTTTTCTTTCTTTCATTAACTCACTGGAAGGTGTGCACCAAGTGTGCTAAATATGTTAAATGCCAACTGTGTTTTCTGTTTCATCTCACATTTTGAACAAAATTGATAGATATTCTTCCTTCATATCCAAGCCCCTTGTGTTGGTGGGAGACTTTGGTCAGTAAATGACACACCAACAGCTTGCTGACAATTATGTTACTTTGCCTGTGTTCTAGTCAACCCTTTGAAAAGAATGAAAAATTGTAAGAGGGTTTGGAAGGTAATGACTATGACCAGACTGGTAATTGTAATTGTATTTGTGGAATCGACAGTGTTTTGAAAGGAAGATATAAGATGAACATTAACAAGAGTAAAGCGAGGGTAATGGAATGGAATGTCAGAAAATCAAGCGATGCTGAAGGATCTAGATTAGGTAATGGGACAATAAAAGTAGTACATAAGTTTTGTTATTTGGGTAGCAAAATAACTTCTGATGGCCGAAATAAATAAGATATAAAATGTAGCATGACTATAGGAAGGAAAGCGTTTCTGAAGAAGCGAAATTCGTTAACATCCAATATTAAGTTAAATGTTAGTAAGTCCTTTCTGAAAGCATTTGTCTGGATTGTAGCATTGTATGGGAGTGAAACCTGGACGACAAGGAGTTCAGACAAAAAGATAATAGAAGCGTTTGAAATGTGGTGCTACAGACGAATGAAATGATTAAAATTAGATGCGTACATCACGTAACTAATGAAGTGGTGCTTAATAGAATTGTGGAGAAAAGGAGTTTCTGGCATATCCTGACTAAGAAAAGGGATAGACTGGGCGGACACATTCTGAGACATCAAGGAATTGTCAACACAGCATTGGAAGGAAGTATGTGGTGTAAAAATGGTAGAGGAAGACCAAGGGACGAATAGAGGAAGCAGATTAAAAAGGATGTAGGTTGCCGAACGTATTCTCAAAAAATGTTCAAATGTTTCTTAAGCTTAAGGGGCGTAACTGCGGGGTCATCAGTCCCTAAACTTACAAACGTCTTATGAACTAACTTATACTAAAGACAGCACAAACACCCATGCCCAAGGGGGAATCCGAATCCCCGACGGGGAACGCCCTCGCGCATCGTTGCATAGTGCCTCAATGCGCCTCAATGAGCTGCGGCAAACGTATTCTCAGATGAAAAGACTTGCACAGGACAGGGTAGCGTGGAGAGCTGCATCAAACCAGTCTGCGGACTGAAGATCACAATAACAACAACAATTAAGTGTGAGAGGACTTCAGCAAGTACAGGAAAAGATTAATATCAAAATGAAGGTTTCAGACAGACTAAATATGGATATAGTTAAAGAGTTAAAGTGCTGAATTATGACTGATTGTAACAGACTTACCTGCTCAGTATTTTCCTCTCATATTTAAAGTACCCAGTGAATAACTGAAATATAAAAAGACGAGGAAAGGTGATATAAATTTATAAAAATTAAAAATATCACGAAGTGGCTTTAATGGAGACCTTTCACGGGAAACCAACTTTTCGATTACGGACACGTAGGAATCACCTCCAGTGTTTGTGCCCACAGGTAGACATCTTCTTTCATCTTCTCTTCCTTTCCGAATCATCGTCCACCGAGATGTTTTTCATCTAGAGGAACACATGATAATCGCATGGCGCTAGGTGTGGACTATATGGAGGACGTTCTCATACCTTCCACTTGGATCGCTGCAACAATTCTAACGTTGTACCGTGTTGGATTATCGAGCAACAAAAACACATTATCGCTTAATTTTCTTCATTTTCTTTAGCTGTTGACAGAATAACGATTATTTCCACACTTATTAAATCTGTTACTGACCAATAGAAAGAAATTCCGTAGTGGCAGACGTTGTTTTAATGTAGAATAGCTGTCGCCTCCACGAAGCTGCTATCGTCGGTAGTTAACATGCACTCTGTATCGACTGGCCAGCGAGGTCTCCGGATCTGTTTCCTGTAGAGCATATATAAGATGCATTGGGGAGGCGATATGCAGACCGTCAGACGTCAACAAGAATTCTTCCAGACCTCTGCACAGGAAAGGAACTGACTACCACCACAGCTCAAAGGCAGAATTCCACGTGGTCGGGAGTAGCGGTGTCCTATTATAACTACTTAATTGTGGTGTGTTCCTTATACTTAAATACACATCTTTACACATCTTTTGTATTATAACTGTTTTGTACAAATGGCGTAGGTAATATTGCAGGCGTAAATTCCTGTTCCTGGAGTTTTCTTCAAACGATTCACCCATACGCGTTTCTCCTTTTCACAAGGTATTATCAGTGGGTGTCGAGAAATATATACATGTTACTGTTTACACATATACTTTAGAATTATACATATGGACAAAACATTTCGTTTCTTATTCAAAACAGTTCATTTTTTGGTATAAAAAGTTGTGCTTAGAGCACTTGCTACTCCATATCTTTCTATTTCTCGCAACCATTACGTGTTATTTTACTGCCCAAGTAACAAAACTCATATAACACCTTTTTCGTTACCTAATCTAATTCCTTTATTTCCCATCTCAATTAAGTTTTCCTCTCCCTTAATTGTCTGAATAGTTTCATTTACCTCCTCCGGCAGAGCTAGTGGCCATAGACCTGTGATCGGTGTTGACTTTGTATCTTTGTATCTGCGCTGCACTTATTCATTATCAGACTTACTCCTGTAATGCTACCAACCGATTTTGTATTTATAATCCTCTACTCACCTGACCAGAAATACTGTTCCTTTTTCCACCGAACTTCACTAATTCCCACTACAGCTAACTTCAACCTGTCCATTTCCCTTTTTCAATTTCCTAACCTCCCAACCCAATTAAGGGATCTAATATTCCAGAGAATACAATGCGCGATGTTTTTGTCCGTTGAGCGTGCTTGCTTGAACCAGATTTAATCACTTGTTGCTAATTTCAAATCATTATATGCTGAGGTGATTTTACTATTCATAACTCGAGCCTCCATCGCACTGAATGTTCAATTTAAACACTACTGTTCAGTAAGCACTACACCAACAGTTGATATGTGAGACAGTCGGAATTTTCAAGTCTGCCTGGCTACCTTTTACGCCCAGGGACCAACTAATAATCCTCGTTTCAACGCCCAAAATTTAACTTAAACTCACATAAAAGCTAATTTAAGATAATGTTCAGATGCAGAAAAGGCTACGGTGGGTAGATAACTGAGTCACTGACGGGTGTTTGAAATTTATAAATATATTCATTTATTAAATCAGATACTTACACAAGCGAGACCCAAAAACAAAACAAAAATACTAATTATCCAGTTCAGTAGAAGTGATAAATAAAGAGCGCTTAAAAAGTTCGCTACCGGCCGCGGTGGCCGAGGGGACTGAGGCGCTCCAGTCACGGTCTACACGGCCACTACGGTCGCGGGTTCGAATCCCCCCTCGGGCATGGATATTTGTGCCGTCCTTAGTATAAGGTAGTTGATAAGTAGTTTGTAAGTTTAGGGACTGATGACCCCGTAGTTAAGTCCCATAAGCTTAACAAACATTTGAACATTTGAAAAAGTTCGCTTGGCTAAACACGAAAAAGTTCAGTATTCAAAATGAAACGCGAAATTTCAAACTAAAGTTCCACAGAAAAACAAGTCCGAAGTAGTTCACGGTATAAATAATAAAATTCGCTCCTGCGTACCCAAATCATAGAAAATGCAAAGTTCTGTGTGGTTCCAAACTCACATGAAAATCTGTAAGTGTCGTTTCTCGATCCCCAAACATCAAAATCTTCTAAATATCGGCCAACGTCTGCTCTGACACCGAAAAGTCAAAGCTCGGAAAACCTTGATGATTTTTCACGGCAAATCGCGGAGCCGAAGATCGAAGATCCGGCATCAATGAAGCCTGATCGGATACTGCCGAGATAAAGATGGCAGCCCACTATTTATAGCTTTTTCCCAAACTAGACAATTTTGTGAAATCTTTAAATGGCACTTGTTTTATACAAGTAATATATCAATTTAATAGTAAAATTCACCTGATATCCAATGCTATTATTTTATTTTGTATGTACATCAAACAGTTTTTAAACTACAAGCGTTTTTAGTTGTAGATTTCAAGCTGTCATTTGTACTCTTTTTAATAGACATAAATAGCCGTGGCGGATGAGCCGTACGTACTGGGGCACCGTGCTGCCGTTCGGCGTTGGGGGTTCGAGTCCCCCCTGTGTTTGTGTTGTACTTAGGTTAGTTTACCTTAGTTTAAGTAGTTTGTAAGCTACGGACTAATAACCGTGCAGTTTAGTCCGATAGATTTACAAACATTTTTAAACATAAATACTTAACATATTTGCTATACACATATTCTTACTGCTTACCTAATGTGTGCACTGCCGTTGTTTTTATTATTTGTATAAGTATAGTGTCTCAAATATGAAAAGTTTATTATAGAAAACATTAGTTATTTAATAATTCCCAAACGGTAATATTTACAAAACTTCTGCTGACGTAGTCTGATAGAGCTCTCCGATATATATGCATCGACACCTCAGACATATAAATTTGTTCAGTTGTCGTGAAGTTATAAATTTCTTAAGTTTTGATCGTTATGAAATGTTTTATCGGCAAATAATTTAACAATTATGGGAGACACGAACACAAAAATACACGATGTTGACCGTCTTACAATCCTCTTTAACACGACGGTACCAGCTTCGCTGTACCTCGCTTGGTTTGCCAGTAAATTGTGAATGATAGATAATAATTCTGTGACTGCCTCGCGATGGACCAAATACCGGGTCTTCTCGATTCATAGTTTGACACTTTCTTACGTAAATGCTCTCTTGGCGCTTTCTATGCTGCTATGGCTCTCAGAAATCAATATCATTCTTTTTATCCGTGTGGGCGGTTTCGCGCTGCTGATCTTTCGTAGTACGTTCATCTGCATTTCGGGATTTGTGGAATGATAGCCAAAAAGTACTGGAATGTTAATAAGCTGGCCCTTCATTCTGTAGGCGGTGCAACGAGTGTCGTCTCCCACTGTCTGTGGTGTGAGCGTCTGTCGTGATCGCGGAGGCATCGCATCTGTGCATCAGTATACTGACGTCCCTACAGCTGTCGGGAGAAATAAATGAAATAAAACATTCCTACAATACTAGGTCTTAAGGTTAAGACCCATGTCTCCTCCTAGTACAATCAGAGTCGTTGTGTCGTTACGTTTTGCGTAAAAACATATCCAGTCATTAAGAAATAATACTTTTGCGATACTTAAAGGAGTCTATGCATCCCTGCCAGTGCGGATTAGCGTATTTTGTTTAATATAGGGGACCTCTTTCGGAAGTCTGCCAAATATTTATACAGTGTGGCGCTGCTGTGCCTTGAGGACAGAGATGAGAGCTCGGAACATGGACGGCGGATTTGTGATATCGTGTCTCTCATTACAGCCGCACAGCGCAATAGATCTCCGTTCAGTTCCTATCTGCGAAATAATGTAGCCGGCTGGGTCCAGGTATTCAGCTTCTATCAACCAATAGGTGACTTACCTCTGCCTGCATTCTGAAGTGATGAAATGATGTCCGCTTTTTCAGGCGTACCCAAGGCAGGAGAAGGGACTGACTTGAGACTGGGAGGCATCGCTGATGTCTGAGTGTATGGAGTCATGTTGTTCAGCTTGAACCCAGTGCTTTGAGGTACAGTAAATGCAGGCAGCCGGACTGGGTCGACCCTTGGCGATGCGCCCCTTGGGGTTGGAACACTTGCACGGAGACCGGTGCTTTTGGTGGGCTAACCGGCTTTTCCCAGGTAGTTGCCCAGTAATTCAGCACCGCCGTTCCGGGGTACTGGCTGGCGCTCACACCACAGCAGTAATCAACCGTGTATTGCTTCAAGTGGCCCATTAACGCGTTTCGCGACAAATTTATTTTCAAGACAGTTGTAGTAACAAGCACTGGCAACGAAATTCTACATAATGAGACGTGACGTTGAAATTCATAATCTCTTCTAATATTTTCATGGTGCAAAGAGGGACAGCCAAGTACAAAACATGGTAATTCTTACGACTGTTACAGCCTTATTGCCATTCTATGACATTTAAATTGATAAATTTATATATTATAACCATTTGATTTAAACATTAAACATAAACGCAAAATGTCAATGAATATCATTTATTTTCCTTATCACAAAACGAAAAATGATACCGCTTTTCCAGAAATGCCAATCCGAAGAGAAATTCTTTATGTTGAAATTTACTAGTAAGCTTCTCTGGGTGGATTTAATTCTCTTCATTGCGTAAAAAAGCAGCATGTAAACGCAAGGCTAAGCATGACCTAATTAGCTGTGAAATTTAAACTGGGGAAAGAGAAGTCTAAGAGACCTATTTTTCTATGAAACTAATAACACAAACTTCAAGTTGTAGGTGTATAAGTTCTAGCAGTAGACAAGTTTCCACACTGCCAACATAACACAAAAATCAGTGAAACTGCACAACCGTTTGCCAGTTGAAGAGCAGTATAGTAACGTGACATAACTACAGATTAATTCGTTGAGTGCTTCTACAGTAACCAAAAATATGACATTTTTCAGTCATGATCTCCTAAAATCGTTTTCTTTAGAACACTAAGCATAGAATGAACATATTAGGCACTCTACACAGACATGTTGATGTGTCTAACCATACCATTATGCTACTTTCGTAACTTTAAAAACACGTATTCTCCATTTTATCGGAAGACTCTACTCTAAAGCTTCAGTTACAGAAAAAATTAGACCATTTCGCATATTTGGAGTGTTTAAGATATCAAACCGATTTGGCTGTATTCTAAATACAAATATGTCTAAGAACTGTTTCAAATACGAACTGTGTAAGGTACTGCGTCATCAAACAGAACCAGTTTTACTCCGAACTTGGTTCAAATGTTGAAATGTTTGTAAATCTATCGGACTCAGTCTGCGTGGTTATTAGTCCGTAGCTTACAAACTACTTAAACTAAGGTAAACTAACCTAAGGACAACACACCCACCCATGCCCTCGGGGGAATTCGAATCTCCGACGGCGAACAGCCGCGTGCACCGCAGCACGGCGCCTCATTGTGCACGGCTAATCCGCCGCGGCCCGTACTTGGTATTAAATCAAATGGGAACCACTAATTGGAAGATTTCCAGGAAAATTGAAGCGATACAACAGGCAGCCAATCTCTGCGTATTTATTACATTGCCTGTTCATTGTGTAAATATAAAATAAGAGAATACACTGAACTTCTATTCAGTATAATCAAAGAGTTCAAGGAAATAGGCAGAGGTTTACAATCAGATATATGTATCACTGCTCCTCCTCAAGAAGTCTGAGAGTAGATTTTTATTTAGAAAATTAAAGAAATTACTAGAAGTAGCATCATATAAGAAGGAAGGAGAAAGGTTATAGTGCTGGTAAATTTTAACTTGTGTATGACTTGCAGTAAGTAACATTCATTTCTTTAAATGTTAAATCCTATTTTACCGGAAGTTTTTATCTTACTCAGTGCAAACTTTATCTTCAGAATTATGCAATCTGAATGAAATTTTTGCAGGAAGTAGTTTTGATGTATTTGCATACTACTATACGTTAATAGTATCGAACATGCAACTTGTTTTCTTATTATCACATTTAAGTACGAATTAATAAAGAAAATTTAAATATGAAATTTGAAATAAACACTGAAGACATATGATAAATACATCTAAAATGAATGCACAGAACTGTTGAACTATGCCTCGTGAATCTACCTACAAAATCTCTCATTTGAAACTACCAAAAGTTGGTTTTCTAGAATAACATTAAAGAAAATGAAAAATTCAGAACTCTAAAATCAATGAAGTTATGGAATTAAAACGTTCGGTATTTCTATATCTTGACACAATAGAAACGATTTTAAATTTTTGTTGCTATCGCCAAAGTAAATGAAAAGTTAAATTTTCGTGTGGATTCTCCCCTTAAACAATTCGTCGCATATATTGTACGTTGATTAATAAGTCTATGTACAACCTAATTACGATAGTTCCTCTGTCGACACCACATTATTTGCATTCGCAGCTTCCAGTCGGTCGTGCTGTGCTACATAACGACGTCGGATGGTTCTATTTTACCGCGAGCTCTCACAGCTCAGACGGTGAGCGACGAGAAAGGTACCTGAGGCGGACAGGGAGTTGTATCCTAGTTGAGAAACACCGTGTCCACTACCTGCAGTGTCCGTGTCATCGGGAAACTGTCAACGCATTTCATCTCCGGGCAAATGTCACTCGGTGTAAATGTCACAAACTTACGCCCATTTGCGAGCTACTTAAATGGCATGGAATGCGATGAGCCGGCCGGAAGTAGCAGACGGAGCTGATTTAGTTCAGTACCCACGACCGTACCTCCGTCATTGTGAGGAGAGAGTACATAAACTCGGTATTACATAAAGATGTATATGTATATTTCTGCTATTCCTATATTGCACGCACGACAATGGCAACTATTAGACAGCTATTCAGCCAGCATCAGTGGTGTAGTCTGTTTTAAAGTTAAGACAAGCACACTATAATTCTGACATCCAGTGAGGTACTTACTGCATTAGATGTCAGCATCTGCCATTTATTCTTATTGAATCCATCATTGCTGGTGGAAACGGGACAGCGGCTGGTCAAGAGTATGAAGGAAGTGAGATACCAACAGCCGTATGTATAATAAAATTTTTATTGTATCACAACCAGTTTCGGCATTCCACTATGCCATCTTCAGGTCCCTACATCAGAGAATAATATCCCCATTTAATTGATGTTATGCTCCGATGTAGGGACCTGAAGATGGCATAGTGGAATGCCGAAACTGGTTGTGGTACAACAAATATTTTATCATACATACGGTTGTTGGTATCTCACTTCCTTCATACTCTGCCATTTATGCTCGATTGAAAAGTAATTCCGTAGCAGTTCTGTCAGTGACAACGCAGTCCCTTCACGCACAATGACTAACTGCAGCATTGAGGCGCTATGCTCCGATGCGCGAGGCCGTTCCCCGTCGGGGGTTCGAATCCTCTCTCGGGCATGAATGTTTGTGCTGTCTTTAGTATAAGGTAGTTAATAAGTAGTTTGTGTAAGTTTAGGGACTGATGAACCCACAGTTAAGTCCCATAAGCTCAACAAACATTGGAACATTCGATTTTCCTGATCCACGTTCATACATGTTATGCTCGTGTTACCCGACTGTCAACTCTAGTTTAATGTTGAACACTTTAAGTTAAGTATGACTAACCTACAATGGTCACAACAATTAGGCGATCAGTTGAAATACCTAGTATCTGAGGTATTGTCATCGGCAGAATGAACTAAAATGGCTCGACGTCTTTCTGTCAGTTTTACGGAATGGAGACTACAACATTACAGCAACCCAGATAGTGGTAATAACAGAACGTTGCTGCAGAAGGGTTGGTGTTGACTTGTGTTTACCGAACGAATTACACAAGCAGTTGGGTTCTGATACTGTAGTGAAAAGGTAGTGCAATGCAATAACAATGTGACTTAACCGAAGTTATGGCATGAAGAGCCATAGGAAAATTGGAAGCGGGACAGACACAGAAGGATTTGGCTACACCTATTGGAGTGTCCCAAAATGTAATTTCCAGGACTTGGACGTGATTTCAGGCACTTAGCAGACGCATTGCAGCCAGAGCAACACATTCCACAACGCTTGTAGAGCTGGATATTGCAGTTGTGGAAGAATGCCCAAATTCCTCTCTAGAGCTGATTGATAGCACACCATATTAGAGGGAAACGAAAATTACTTTTTCACTGTTATGGTTGCCCCATGGAGTCTCGCTCTAGGTAAACGTGTGATATTACAAGTACAGGGGGAAGCTGATTGTTTCCAAGTGAAAGGCGGGTTTTGTGTGGCTGTTGGGTTCCCCATCTGGCTGGCTAACAGTTTGGACCTAGTTAATGGGATACAGGTAGTCAGGGATTCCCTAATGTGTTCGGAAACAGGAAGCGACTGTCTTGAATGAGTGAGGGTGGCTAACCCAGATTGCAATTGAAATACAATATAGCCACACACATTAATCTCCAAATCCATATAAAATCATGGAATGATCATACAGCATATGTAATTATATAAATTCATTCAGGAGACTTGTGAGAATCAAACGCCGTAATTACAATTTCAATATCCCTTACAGATAAAAAGCCGATAAATCAAAGTACTATAATAATAATATTACAATACTTATATTTACAATTATTAATATGCAGTGTTTATCAGTAACAGTTTAAGAAGCAAATGGGCAGCATTGTAACACGCTACCTATCTTAAAAGACGTACCACATTATTTCCATATTCTTTCAATAAACTTTGTTTTACTCTCTTGTTCTGCTTTTTGTTGAGGTAGTAATATTATTGTGTCAGAACATAGATTCCACCACAGAAACACAAAACATGAACCCAGCAAAGTACATTACATTTACATATCTATTTTCATATATTTAATATTATTCGTAGTAACGTTCTTTCTTTTTATGTTGTAGACTGACACTTAAATATTTCATGGCCGACTAAAATAGTAGATAAGCAGCAGATATTTATATATAAACAAACATAAGTGTTTGTGGACAGTAACTGAATATATTTGTCTAAAAAGACATGATAAATTATTATATTTGAACAGTGAGACGCCACGCTTAATGGCTATCTGAGCAAAGAGCTTCAGTCTCAACCGTTTTTTAGTATTGTTAAATATATATTTGTTTGTTAAATGTAAACACCATTTGTAGGGAGGTGGTCAAAGCATTTAATTCTATGATATTCAAATGTATAATATTTTGGAAGGGAAATTGTATTTTAAAGATGAGGCGTTAGGATGCGCGGAAGGATATAATTTTGGGAGCAGAGGGAGCACGCTTTTGAACGCTTAGAAGGGACTCGTAACTTAGATGTGGTGGTGAAAGGTTGTGACTCTGGGCGGTCTGAAGCCGCGTTAAAAACTTGTGATTTGAAGAGACAGGCATGTGTGGACTTAGAAAATTTACAGAACTGTGACTGCAGAACTTAGTCTCCGCTTGAAAAGTGACAAACTATGGACGGTACTAGGGTTGTGGAACTGTGATAATTCAGCAATCGTGCACTCACTCGTGTGATTACAAACTGTGTTTTATAACAAATACTTTAATCACGCATTAATTTGGAACTGCAATGTTCGATGGAATACACTTATTTACGACTGATAATTTGGAACTTTTACTCTCGTGTGCGTGTGATACTTATTGTGCGTCTCATGAACAATAATTGGGGAAATATTCAGTTATTTACCGATGTATGAAGTAGAATCACCTCCGCATTGTCATGTCCAGAAAGATAAACTGTATTTATAAGGAATTACTTCGTGAGTGAATCACTTCTTTATCTTAGAATCCATTTTGTTGGTTATTCAGAGGTTTAATTTATGTTTGTTTAGATATATTTTCACGTCATCATATGCAGATTGAGAGACTGGCTAAACTACAGATTAATTATTGATCTTGTTTAAACAGATTGGGTAGCTGTTTAGGGCGTAGAAGCTGACATACATAACTCACCCCTATGATCAGAGACAACGAGCCATAAACTTTTTACTACCCTGAGTTATATATTGCCCAATTCTTAATGGTGAGTACCGATAGGAAGGTCGCAAACGCAATATAAACCTCAAGTAAGGAAATGAGAGAGCAAAACATCGTAATATATTACACACAAATTACAGTTGTAACTAATATCTCTATAAAATACGTTACAATATATTGTGAATGCTATCCCACCTCATCCCCTAATCGTTTTCATCTCTTTATGAGTTTACTGTTAGATGAGAAGAGTAACAGTCCTCCTGAAAATAGAGAACTAAAGAATTTTATTTCGCTCACTTTTCTAGGTCTTTAACTTTTCCCAATCTATTTTGAAGAACATAATCGGTTAAAAGGATAGTCAGATTTTTCAAGACGCCGTAGTGTGAAATCTTTCATACTTGGTAAAGCATTTACCTCTTTGTAATTCGGAACAGTTGAAATGACTTTGCGTAGCCTGCGAACTTAATTTATTAATATTAAATTGCAAATGTGTAAGCTTGCATGTTATCGATCGCAAAGCTTGAGATCTTATATAGTTGCTAGTGAAAAAGAGTTATAGATATGTATTGATTTTTTTAAATGATGGGGACACTGTCTTGATTCATATATAAATGCGTAGCAATGCCATCACTACAAACCGACGAATATCGTGCGGAATGCTCTTTTTAGTGTCAAACACAGCAGGAGACAAACACGAATACTAGCGATTGATCCGTGCTGTTGGTGGCCTTTGTTCCTAATAGAAATGGAAACGAATTTTTCACTCGGTGACAACGTCCTACGGTATTGTAGACATTCTGTCATAAAATAAATTAATTGTTATCCGTTTGTGATGTCGTTACAAAGATAGATCCATCAAAGTACTTCTTGCCTCTCCATTTTACAACCGATGTTTTAGGTCACACCCTGTCGATGAATGGTAAGTCATTTGATATAGATCATGAAGTGTAAAGCCATAAAATTTCTGTGTAAAGTGAGTAATACAGTAGTCCTTTCCCACTTCGGTATCTAATACCAAATTTCTTCGAGCTTTCCGTGATTATTTTAAAGACAGAGAAACTTCGCCTTCTCTAAATTACTGTTGCCGTGTTCATTACATTATCGTTATTTTTAGTAGACGTTAGTACCAATTTAACTTAATCTTGGGCTGCACTAATCACCTTCATCATATTTGTTTCGTTCCACATCTTTTTCCATGGGGAGATATATTTCAGTTTGTTCTCGGCGGTCTAGATCGAAACCGTGACTGGTTAGTCTATTGAAAAAGTGGTTCGAAATGTAGCTTAGCTCAAATTTAAATAGTACATGATAGTCCGACTTTGGACCATTTGTGACACGTAACTTGTATGTTGATCACAATACGAATAAAAATATTAGCTATTAGAACTAGGAATGTTCTAAATACTAAGACTATGTCTATCAGGACATGCTACAGAGAAACATATAAACTGTATGAAGAATTAATGACGGCAAAACTGCAAAACTGGCCCTGAACAGCAGGGCGACGAACTCGGCTTAAGCGAGCACAGCCTGCCCGCCCCAGGCATTCCTACTCCAGCAAGCAGTGTCGCGTGGCGTGCTCAGGCGATTACGAACTAGCAAAATCCCCAATATAGTAAACTTTATTTGGTTCATAAATTCACTACAGACTTTTACTATTTCTGTAATTCATTAAGTCTTCCTGGTGTATAAAATCGATTGGATTCTTTATGTAAAACAACAAATAATATGAAGCCAAAACGCTTTCTTTTGTAACTCCTGTCAACTTATGTACTGTATTTGTTTTTGCTAAAATACCTGATGTAACCGCCTGAATTTAACCATCCAACATGTAATATTAATATGTAATGGGGTATGTCAAATAAATAATAAATAAATAAATGCATACCTCTAGTATCTATAAAGCGCTCCACAATAGTTTGACAAACTGTGGACTTGTCATATTTTAAATTTATCGTGACTAAATTCTGAATTCTCGTCTATATATACTTAGGAAAGGTGAGCACTTCTGTTTGAAACTTCATTTATTTGGCGGCATGGTCAAATTGTTTAAACTATATTGTCTGTTTGTTCAAATGTTTCTAAATCTAAGGGACTTAACTGCTGCGGTTGTTAGTTCCTAGGCTTACAAACTTCTTTAATTTATCCTAATGACAATACATACACCTATGCCACAGGGAGGACTCGAACCTCCGACGGTGAGCAACTGCGCTATCCGCAGCAAGGCCCCTTAGAGCGCTCGGCCACTCCACCGCGGCTTGTCAGTTTGATGTGTGGGGGGTCTGTTGAAACTGTGACTTGAAGATGGTAGTTGTTTAAGCTTAGGAAAATATTGGTTCTTAATTCCTTGTTACATCTGTGTTATTTCCTAACAAAAGAGTCTTTATAGCCCAATTGTTCCCACGTGAAAGAGATTCAGCGCAATGCTTACTCTCAGGTGAATAACATCAGAGGAAGGCAGGAAGTATGACAACACTGAATACCATTTGCCAGCTATTTTGAAATCCGTTATGGCGACGGTCTTTCTTTGTTTCTTTTTCTTTAATTTCTCACCTAACTGTACTTTGGAAAACTCTCTCACTTAAGCAGGGGAAAACACACTGTGCGGTTTCAATTCTATAGTTAGCACAAGCGACATATTATCCACCATCGTGACAATACGCAATCTTGGATTTTTAAACTCTGTCGCAATGCTTTCTTTTTTCAGGGCATTCATAGGTAGTTGTCCCATCACGGGGAGAGTGATAGAACTCGGACAACGGCGGATTACATCATCAATGATAGCATCGATGATGTCATCGGAAATCTGACAACAATACAGAATATGACACAACTTGGACTCATAAAATGCAAACAGTTGCCGTAAACATCTGCTAGTGCTATTACCGTAAACTGTATTTGTAGTTCTGGATAAGGGCAGCAATTAAATTACTTATTATGACATTAGCCTACGTTTTCATAAGCTTGTAAAATGCTTCTACGTGTTGTATTAGAAGAATTTTATTCCACTTTTCATCAAACATGACACCTCGTATCGTGGAATTCCTTTATGCTGCTAACAACGAATGTTTAACTATAGTATATAATCAACTCGCAAGTTTCTTAGGACACTCAACTGTCTCCCCTACAACAATTCTATACACTGAACTTACCCAGAGCTGTGAGTACAGTTTACAGTAACAACAAAAAGAGACATTTACTGCATACTCTAGACATGCTAGTTAACAGCATGTCCTCATTTGTTTCCTGCATTCTGTAGGGCGTTGGAAGTAACAAAAAGCTTGCTTTAGAATATATGTGTTTCACAGGATCTAAAATGAATGAACAAGTGTTAAGAGCTTTTAAGGTATTTAGTTTAGAGGTAATCTATACTGGATATTTTTTATCTTTTTTAAATTTACACAATCACCTTCAAATACAGGAAATATTTTTGTAACGTAAGCTGTTAATTGCTTGACTGGGCCTAGATACCGCCTGGAACAGCCATCTTCAAAACCAGTAGCGGTACATATACATTAACCACAGTATTTCAAGTAAGTCACCAGTATTGTGTGATTTGTACGTACCAATACACAAATATGAAACTTTACGTGAGTACTCTACAATGCTCATGTTCCCTGTTATTTCGCTAAGCGGAAGTGTCGTACATAACAGTAACAGACGTATTAAGATATTGTAAGGTTTCCTCCACCAAACCACACCTTTGTTTGCGGAATTTCCTGCTTTAGTACCTCACGTATTATTTATTGCCTAGTACAGTAGATGGATTTTCTCGGCCGCCAATGTATCACAACAGTGAAACGTTTTATTGCGCATACTTTTTCGCACACCGAGTAGCTGTATCGATAGGGAAGGGTGAATAAATTGACGGATTACTGATACGGTTACAAGTTTTTTAGCAGGGAACTTTAGTCATCGCGCCGCTCCTCCTGCTTCAGTTAGTTCTCCGAAAAGCTGCACGCAATTATTTGTATATATTGGTGCTACTAAAGAGCCTGAAACTGACGGACAAGGCGAAATTGACTAGGTAATGAAATGTCCGCTACAGGCATATTATTTTCCTCTTTCTTGTTAATTGAAACCGCAGATATGATGGTCTGCTTCTGAGTAAGAACCTGTGACATGTTTCGTAGCCTCAGAGGACGCAACTAATTTTCCTTCACATCACCGTTTGTCGTTACCAACCACACTCAGCGAGTCCTCCGAGACACTACTGGATGTCATAACCCCTCACTTTCAAGAGGAGACTTAATCTTATTCCTTATAATCTAACGAGGGGAGAACCAGGGATAAAGGTGGTAGATGAGTTCTGTTACTTGATCAGTAAAATAACTTATGATGGTCGCAGTACAGAGAACATAAAATGTCGAATGGCAATGGGTACAAAAGCGTTTTTGAAAAAGAGAAATTTGCTAACATACGATATTAATTTAAGTGTAAGGAACTCCTTTCTGAAGGCATTTTTCTGCAGTGTTGCCTTGTACGGGAGTGAAACTTGGACGACAAACAGTGCGGACAGGAAGAGGATAGAGGCTTTTAAAATGTGGTGCTACAGAAGAATGTTGAAGATTAGGTGGATGTATGAGAAAGTACTGAACAGAATTGGGGAGAAAAGGAATTTCTGGCGTACCTTGGTATGACACATTCATAGACATGAAGTAATCGTGAATTTAGCATTGGAGGGAAGTGTATGGGGTAAAAATAGCAAAGGTAGACCAAGAGATGAATACAGTAAACAAATTGAAATAGATGTAGGTTGACATTCTTACGAGGAGATGAAGAGGCTTGCTCAGGATAGAGTTGGATGGAGAGTTGCATCAAACCAGTCTCCGGACAGAGGACCACAATACAACATATGCAATATTGTTAACAGTTCGTACTTCGTATTTTCAAAGTATCTGTTTATCTTTCTTTATTGCAAAATAACTATACAACCTCGTTCAAATTGAAAATATGTGTTGTTTCAACTTTTTGAACTTTTCCGTCCACATTCTTTCTTTCAAATGTTAGTTCGTATTGTATACTCAATATTGTGTGCATGGGAGAATAATAATTGTATTGTGAAGACAATGAATAACAATAATTTTATTCGCCAGGTTACGATATTGCAAGAATGAAATTTGCATAAAACATTCGAAATAAAAGATACTTGAACAATTCGCGCGTCGAATTAATAAGGATTTGTTATACGAGCCAAGAGTTTCGAGGACTGTCGAAAAGCAGAACTCGTCAATATTTTTTAAAATGTGTTTTTGTACGTTTAGTTTCGACGCGAACCATGTGTATTGGATCATGTTGTGAAAAACAGGAGCTGATCAATTATGCTAAACTATGGAGTTAATTTTAATGCAGTCTTCTCGTCAATTAATATCTCCTTCCCGTTCAATTAATGTACTCATCACAATCTCATTATTTATCTCTCATACACAAAATACGAACGAATATTTGAAGGAAAGACTATGGACGGAAGGGTGAAGAATTAAAAACATTGCGTTTTGCCGACGACATAGTAATTCTGTCAGATACAGCAAAGGACCTGGAAGAGCAATTGAACGGTATGGACAGCGTGCTGAAAGGTGCATATAAGATGAACATTAACAAGAGCAAAACTAGGGTAATGGAGTGTAAGAAAATCAGGTGATGCTGAAGGAATTAGATTGGGAAACGAAGCAATAAAGGAGGTAAATGAGTTTTGTCACTTGGGTAGTAAAATAACAAATGATGGTCGCAGTACAGAGGATATAAAATGCAGAATGGCAATGGGTAGAAAAGCGTTCTTGAAAAAGAGAAATTTATTAACATCGATTTAAGCCTAAGGAAGTCCTTTCTGAAGGCATTTGTATGGAGTGTTGCCTTGTATGGGAGTGAAACATGGACGATAAACAGTGCGGACAGGAAGAGGATTGAGGCTTTTGAAATTTGGTGCTACAGAAGAATGCTGAAGATTAGGTGGGTGGATCGCGTAACTAATGAGGAGGTACTGAACAGAACTGGGGGGAAAAGAAATTTCTGGCATACCTTGACTAAAAGAAGGGATAGATTGCTAGGACACATTCTTAGACATCAAGGAATTGTGAATTTATCGTTGGAGGGAAGTGTGTGGAGTAAAAATCGCAGAGGAAGACCAAGAGATGGATACGGTAAGCAGATTCAGACAGACGTAGGTTGCCGTTCTTATGTGGAGATGAAGAGACTTGCTCAGGATAGGGTATTGTGGAGAGCTGCATCAAACCACTCTTCGGACTGAAGACCACAACAACAACAACAACAACAACAACAACAACATGCAGGGAAGGAAAGCTGCGAACTTATGATATCATCCCCTAGAAAACGAGTCAAACAGCAGCAATCATAGTTCCAGTGTTTTTGCATGTTTAGGAATATGGTTCGCAGTTGGTGGTTGTGAGTTTTTAAAAATTAAACTTTCCCTCTTTTAAACTCTCACCCCGATCCTCACTCTCGCATTTGGAGGCTCGGTACGGGATAAGTTCACGTTGGACTTGCTCGGACGGAGAGATTAGGGTGTGTATAGGACAGTGAACAGTTATGAACAGTTGCAAACAAGTGCGCGAACGCGACGGACAATTTCAAGTGTGTGTGGCCGCTGGCAGCAGAGAGCGGGATAAATTCACACTGGTCTTGCTCGGACAGAGAAGTAGGGTGTGCTTAGGACAGTGATAGTGGACAAAACAGTTAGTATAATCGTGGACGATACTAGAACGCGTAGCGCGGTTAACGACGGTTGGTGACTGGCAGAATTCGGGCGCGGGCATCCGTAACCGGCGATCGACGGCGCATCGGCCCGGCAGCAGTGAGCGGCGGCGCGCGGGAATCACGCACTCAAATTTCATCTTCTGCAACGGACGGCAGTGATCGTGGGGACTTCGCAAGTCGCCAACGGAACGTCGGGACCCAGCAGCTTCGATTCTACAAAGGATAAGGGATGCAGTAAGGACATATTCCAGCCACAGCTTCTACAACAGACGGCAGCGAGCGTTGGGGACGTCGCAGCTCGGCGCAGCAACTTCTGGATTAAAAGATAAGTAAAGCAGCTGGCGCTATAAATTCTTGTGTGTTAATCAAGCTTTCTTGTGGCACAGAAAATGGAGCACGTTTTTAAAAAGTCGCCAAGCGACGTAGATTCAGAGGGTAGCATACCAGAAAGTCCAGAGAGGGTAAATACTGGAGGAATGTTGTTGACACCGGAGCTGATCGCAGCCATGTTAGCGAGGTTTAGCGCAAAGTTAGAATCAAAAATAGAAAATTCAAACTCAAATTTAGAATCAAAAATAGAAAATTCAAACTTACATTTAGAATCAAATTTAAGATCAGAAATAGGAACTGTAAAATCAGAAATAGAAACTGTAAAATCAGAATTGAAAGCAGACTTTAAGGCAGACACTGGAGCACTACAAAATTCAATGCTTGGATTAAAGACAGAAATAATCACAGACATTGACAAAAAGATAGGAAGTCTAACAGAACGGTTTGAAAATAGGGAAAAGGAGATACATGCCAGAATTGGTGCTTTGAGACTGAGGTAGGAGACAAGTTAGATGCTGTGAAACAAATATGTAATCACAGGAATGAGGGCACTATGCAAGCGTTGGCTGAGGTTGACAAGAGGATGGTGGCAGGTATTGAGGAAACAAAAACTTTGTTGTCAGGAAAATTAGAGAATACAGAATGTAACTTTAGGAAAAAGATAGAACAAGTAGTGACAGTAAACAATACTGAGATTGAGAAGGTGAACACTAGAATAAATAATCTAGAATTGTGTACTGCATCAGGAAACACTAATTGGTCCATGGTGCAGACACCTAATGGCAAAATTTTTTCAGGAGTGGGTAATTATCATCCAGTAGATTTTTTGGCTGCATGCAAGGACCAATTTGTGCCTGGTATGTCAGACCAGTGTAAAGTGAAGTTAGCATAGAGAATGCTTGACTGTTCTGCTCAAACTTGGGCAAATCAATGTGCTGATAAATTTGTTACTTTTTAGGCGTTTGAAAAATTGTTTTTAAATAAGTATTGGGGGGAGGCCAAGCAAACTAAGATACAAAATGAATTCTTGAACGGGCCAAACTATGTGAAAGGGAAACAGAGCATGAAGGAATTTTGTCAGGAGGAACTTGAGAAACTAGTGCATTTAGATACACCTTTGAGTCTTTTAGCAGTAATTTCCACTTTGTGTAGGAGGTTACCTGCAGATTTGCATTGGCAGTTAATTCACCATCCCACAGATTCAGCTGAGAATTTCATTGAATTTGTAGAAAAGATAGACCAGGGTTAGTTATGGAACGACAGCTCAGGGGGACACAGCATGTGAACCACAATGAAAACAGAGGCAGTAGAAATGGGGGTCACAACCAGGGAAACCACAATAGAGAGAGGAATTTAAATGAAAATTGGAGAGGTAACAATAACAGAGGAGACAACTGGGAGAATAGAAGCCAGAGGGAAACATGGGAAATCAAAGGCAGGAAGGTGGTAATAGAAATGGGGATAACAGTAGGAGAGAAAATCAGAGACAGAATCAGGGAAATTAAGATTTGTTCCAAATGAGGTCCGTTTTGGGACAAGGAACTATTCTAATAATAGGACCAGAAGATGGGATAACAGGGGATCAAATGACCATAATTACAGTAGGAATAGAGATGGGGAGAGAAGGGAGGAAAAACTATGTCACGTGGATAGAGATGATGATAGGAAAGAGGAAGTAGGAGTTCACAAAGGCAAGGATAAAGAAAAGAGGGAAGAAAACATAAATAGAGTAAACAAGGAAAGGGAGAAAAGAGAGGAAAGTATGTGTCAGATGGATGCTGTTATAGGTAGTGAGGAAATTTTTGGGGACTGGTTCACAGAGGCGTGCAGCGGGCCTGCACTGCTCGCCCGCGCCCGTAGCCGCGCCTCCCGGGCGGGCCTGGTCACGCGCTGCCCGGCATGCCGGCACCAACCCCATCGGACGGCGGCGGGTAGCGCGGGTACCCGAACTACCCGCCGAGTGCCGGTCCGCCCGGCCGCCCGTGCCGCTCTGCTGCTAGCCGGGGCACGCGTCCGCCAGCCGCTACACTCTTAGCGGGAAATACACTGTTCCGATTTTCACACTGTAAAAACTGTTCACGTTACAAACGACAATCCCACATCAGTTTATTAACTTAGTTTTTTCTTACAAGCTTTTACTTTCCTTGGAAAAATGAACATGTCTGCTTTTCATTCCGCGTGAGTTTTTAGTTTCATAATGCTTTTCACTCGATTCTGAAGAAACTATGGGGTTAAAAAATCTGATTATTGGACATCTGATAGTACAGCAACTTAGCTTTGTAACAAAGCATTCAACTTTTCATTTACAAATCATGTATTGAAAAAGTTAGGTAGCGGGCAGCTTACTGACCGATGCATTTTAGAACACACATTAACGCGAGTGTAATAGAGCTCTCTCAAATCGTGAGTAATTGCGAGTTAATGAGCAGCATCAGTGCTGCGATAGCACGTATACGCATTCAGCATAGCAAGTATACGCATTCAGCGCGTGTTCGAACAGCGTTTCTGTGGACATTTCGCTAAATTGCTTAATGTTTCCTTGCTGCTAAGAAAAAATATAAATAAGAATAAACGTTCAGTTGCAATCGAGATAATTAGAAACGATTAACTGGTAGAATGTTGGAAGGTACAGCTTACGCTTAACCACTCCAAGGGAAGTAAACTAATTACTGTTCCTCGATACAGGATAGCATTGTTGTTGTTTTATTTTATTTTATATTTCCCCCTTATCCCTCTGGCTGGGGGTAGCTGAAACCCCAAGGGAGTCACCACTATTCGAGAAGTGACATTCAAGGTCGCAGTTATCAGTTTTGTATCGCTGGACAGTCATTCATGTGTCTTGAAAACACTTGGGATTTTTCCTCACTGACGGAATTGTCAGTGTACTATCAGTTGCGAGGGGGAAAAAATTGACGTGCGCAGTAATGCACCTGGTAAAAGTAGAACGTTCAATTTTTGTGGTGCAGAAGCAAAACGGTAGCCGAATCGGCTCGCGCCGGAAATATTAAACATGTTGAAAGTCGTTGGCTTCGCGTTAGCCGGCTCCAGCAAATTCGTAGGCAGTTTTATACTTTGCTCAGTATTTACTTACACAGTGTTTCACTTCATATTAAACTAAGTGATACCTCTAACATAAAGAACACGATTATTCCATAAATCTCTTGAGTTCCTTGTTGCTAGTAAGTCTACATATTTCATGTATGTAACAAAAAATTATATGCCCTACGATGATGTGATATTTAATTATGTTCAAGGTTGTCCAACTAATTATATAGCTAAAATTCTGCCAAGGTGAACAGGAAATCTTTAAAAAGCCAGTAGTTTGCGAACACGGTATTCGTCTGCTATTCTTTTTACGTTCCTAGAAACTGTTGAAGGATGAGGAAGAACTTCTTTGGCACATGCAGTGGGTTACTGTGCTAATATCCCCATCAGTCTGTGCGAGGTCTCGAAATCCTTCTCCCACAACTATGCTGAAGGGCCGCAAATCTATTGCACACATTCTTACACATTTCTCCAGCATAAAAGATTTTGCTGACCCTGGAATATTGCTACAACCGTTCAAATCAGTATTCAGATAAGCTTTGCAGCTATTCAGGTGCCGTAACAGCGTAGTTGTACTGCCATCACGGAACGACAATAATTTACGGCAGCCATTACACTCTGAAAATGCCACAGGTTTATTTTCATTACCTATAATCAACATAAAACGCTCTCATACAATGCTGTCTCCAGATATCTTTAAACGCTAGTAGAATCTCTCCGCGAGTTTCCAGGAAACGTCGTTTATTTTTTTTTTATTTATTTTTTTTTTTTTTTTCCTTCCTCGGATCGTCTATTCCTTGCACGTTGGTACGATCTGTCCTTTTCGCTATTCATTTCAGACATAACGATAGATAACTTATATATTGCTATGTAGATAACATACAAGGTGCGTGAAGCCTACGCTGTGATTGTTACAACGTTTTGCTCAGAACTGTCAGCATTCCCCCGCTCGCAACGCCGCCTGTAGCGCTGTTGCACCGAGCCCGGCGGGTACCCGCTCGCCCGGCAAGTGTCGGGACTCGACGGCGCATCGCAGCTCGCTCGCTGTGTACAGCGGTGCAGTGGAGCTCGGCTACCCGCGGTGCGGGCAGCAGACCGCAGCGGCCGGGCGCAGGCGAGCTCGGGCGGGTAAAAGTGGCGCTCTGCACGGCTCTGTATGGTTCATGCAACAAAAGAAAGGCTAACAGGAGGAGAAAGGATAGGAATGAGGACAGTAAAGGGGAATATGATGTGCGAAATTTATTTGATAATAACATTAAAGAGGATAAAAACAGTGTTGGGTTAGCCTTAGTTTTGGATAGGTCAGAGGCACAAGTGTTGACTGAATGTGAAAGTATGAATGTAAATATTGATGGTACTGAAGCCACCATAGATGTTGTGGAATGTATGAATGAGAGTGAATGTTTTTCAAAATTAAATGTAAATAAATGTAGTCCAGTAGAGACAATAAATGACACTGGACCTACTGTAAATGTTAATATAAATGTGAAGATCTCTGAGGAAGGCCAAGTTGACAGTGTAGATGCACAAACCAGAAATTTAATTGGGAAAATAAACTGGATTATGAAGTGGGCACCAGATGATTGGCTATTGCACAAATATGATTACTTGGACAGACTAGGCAAACAATATAATAGGGACCAGACTTATTACAATGTGTTGAAAGAGTTTGTGAATGGGGACAATGAGTATGATCAATTAAGGGGATTAGGCATGTGTTCTAATATTGTGAAATAAACAACATAAAGTGAACTTTCACGTGTTTCCAAAAATAGTAGTTAGTACACCCTTTTCTCTCATGAACTTGACTTTATTATGAATTTTTTTGTTAATCATATGCATGGAAAGAAAGTTGCGAACTTGTGATATCATCCCCTAGAAAACGAGTCAAACAGCAGCAATCACAGTTCCAGTATTTTTGCATGTTTAGGAATATGGTTCGCAGTTGGTGGTTGTGAGTTTTTAAAAATTAAACTTTCCCCATTTTAAACTCTCATCCCGATCTTCACTCTCGCAACTGTTAATATTAAAGCAAGGATGACTATACGCTGTAAGAACCTGAGTATTGGTCTATGTACGGTTCTGATTCAGAAGTCTGGCTCGATGTTATCTTAGAGTCGAACAGTACTTGTCTGCTTTCATGCCTCAGCAGCTACTTTAGTTGCAGATATAAGTTTTTACCCGTCATCCTATAGTCAAAGAGACTTCATGCATAGGTTGTAGTAGGCTTAACAAATAAGAATTGTTGCATAAATAAATGGTTCATTAACAAAAAGGATTTTATTTAACGTTTGCAAATGATGTACGCAAAGTCACAGATTTAGTTGAATAAGGTTTATTCAGTCAAATTGGTTCTTTATTAGATGTGATCAGATGAAAACTTAATCATAAATTGAATAAAATGTTAAGGTGGGACGTACACGAAAAACAAGTACAAATATAACATGTTACAAAATCCACGATTTTTATTTACATAAATGATATTATGTACAGTGGTTTATGGTAGTTCATTGCGTGTACTAAAATTATTTTGTAATTTTAATTGAAATTTTTAAATATTTTTGGAAGTGTTTAATTTTATGAACTCATGATTCACAAAGGTTCCATTTACCAAGAAAGTTTTTTACAAAATGGCCTTGAATTTTTTTTTTTCAGTATAATCTCAACCAACATACGAATAAACCCACAGAATCATTTTGATTTATTGATATTTAACGAAGTTTTAGGTTTAATTATTTTTTAACTCAAAAACTACACATAGAAATTCTGCTTTCCTTAGTCTCTATCTTGACATACATATATGATATTAAATATTTACTGTGTATGTTTCTTATATATAATGCAAAAGACATGCCAAAAATGACAGTCAAATCTTTTGTTGTTTCGGAGAAAAATGTACCTGAATAATGAAAACGGTAGTTCTGAGGAAATGCATTTTAAAGTTAAACATGCTTTTTCGTTGCCATTCCCACCTTCAAAAGCCTCCAGATCTTTAATGAATGTCCTCATTTTCTTCAAGACTTATCTTTTGGATTCTTCTCTTTTGTCTTGTTTGCTCTGCAAGGTCTTCAATGGAGATAATGGCTGCAAGTACACGTTGAGTGTCATTCGCTGCGCAAATATTAACACTCTGTCGGATAAAATCTCTGCTATCATCCAGGAGGGCCCTTCTAGATATGGAGTTCCTTTTCCGCGCACCCTTTCGCTCATCTCCTCCCTCTCAAACACACCAGTTCTGGGCGCTTCCTCAGTGGCCGATCGCCATCCCTTCCAAAACAGTACACATCTTATTATATATTTCTTTAAGTAAAAATGACTATCTGAAACAATGTCCTTACTAATATAACATTATTTAAATACACAAAAGACATTTTATTGGTATTACATAAGGTCCTAAATATATAAATATACAAACCAGCTTTCGTGACCTCGACCGCTCATGCGACACAATATTTATATAAATTACTGGCAAATTCAACAATAAAAGGATACATTAATTAAATATATGACAGTGAAATCATGCTGCTTGTATTTTCAGCGTTACTGTGGAGAATATGATAAACTGTTTAGATTTCCATTATTAATTATATCAGTTGAAATCAAGCATTATAAAAATATCTACAAGTGTGACGCGTTCATGAAGGTAGCTAGAGACAATAAGCTGTCATCTAGAGCAGAGTTAGTTGAAATTGCATGACACATTCAAAGGTTAGTTATTTTAAGCTAGATTTTTCTTTATTTTGATTTAGTAGTCGTGAACATTTTTAATTATTGAGATATTGAAATTACTTTTAGACATCGTAGATATCTTAAATAATTTTCTACGTTATTTTATTTTATTCGGAATTACAAGAGTGTGGAACTCACAGTTGTCCTCCGAACACCCATACTAGATTCTCGGCTAACAGCCCTCATTAGTTTTGAGTACAAAGCGTGGACCTTTCCCCGATTTCCGCCGATTTATACAAACCCCAACCGGCTGCTTGGTTAAAGCCGCAACCTGGCCAGTCTGGCAGCTGTTCTAAACGCTTGACGCTGTCCACTTCCAGTCCTTTATCTTTCCACACGGTACCATTACTTACACTATTTGCACGACTCTACGAACATTACTTCCTTAAAGTCACAACATGGAAACTTTTCATTAAAGAAACTGAATAGGCAGCGTAGCTATTTTGTATATCTTGCTGTCTGCATTAGACATTTGTGAGGCGTAGTGGCCATTTCGATGCACTTGAAATTGCTTTGACCGTCTTGACCACAATTGCAGTTTATTAAGGCCTTACACGTTTCGACATGACGTCATTATCAAAGGCTATAGAAAGACAATGGATTTATATTCCATCCAACACTTTGATAAAACATTAAAAAAATATTAACACTTTCTTTACACTCACCATGACTGTTAAAAAATTTGAACAAGTAAAACTAAAAAATTCCCTTAAAATTATTGCTGTCATAGACATATGTCATACATAAAAGAAGTTTAAAATTACACCCCCTCCCCCCCAGAACGTCCCTGTAGGATGGTCAACTGCATACTGACAACCACATCAAAATAATGAACTAAAAACGTTTATCGCTTACTACTTTTCCGCTTTTCATGGACCAAACCTACGGCATTCAGTATTACGTTACAGTTTTTAATTTATACACTACCAATTGTAGTCGCACAAAAGTTTGCAAATAGTATACACACATACAGTTGAAATTTAGAAACAGTATCACAGTACGACACTTAGTTCATGAGATATTAAGGACATAAACAGTAACGTTCATGGAAAACCGCCCCATCACGCATCAGGTTTTAATCTATTGCTACTTCCAACTAACTCCGTTCGCAATAGTTTTTACCGACATCCACCAATTATGCAAACGAATATATAACTACAAAATTATACACATGTAGAACATATAATTAAATAAATGTGAGATCATATATACTACGATGGGTGAAAACCTGTCACATCATGCACCATGTATTAATAGATTTACGTATTTACTATTAAAACACTCCTGTATTCCAGGAATTCTTGAAAGCTGACTGATCTTGACAACTTTGAACCAACTTTGAACGGTGAAGCGCACACGGCTGCAGGTGAAAGCAATAGACAACTATAGAGCTACAAGGAAAGGAAGAGAATGAAACAGTGTACACCCAACGAATACCTCATTATTTCCGACAGAGCTAGATTTTAACTTCCACAGACGGCAGTTTCCAGTAAGATTTGCATTTTCTATTACGATTAATAAACTACAGGGCATTCTATTCAATACTGTGGAGTGGATTTGATATGCCGATGTTTCTCAATCGGACAACTTTGTCACTTTTTCGGGGGTGGGCTCAGCAAAGAAATTATTCATATTAGATACTGGACAAGTCACAACAAATATTGTTTTTAGTATAGTTGTGAATTGAATGAACGTATGAATGTTACATATCATTATTTTGTATTTTGATTACTACCTTTCTTTGTTTGCCTGGATATCGCACTTATAAATTTGTACATTATGGAAGACAGGCTTATTTCTTACATGTAACATGTTATAAGAAAAAAGGAGGTGGACAGAGAAAAAGGGATAGCAAAAGTACTAACCAAGGCTTGAATAAATAAATAAATACCTGGGCAACGTTGGATTTTCAGCTACTAACAAATAAAAATGCAATGCCCGATTACCTAAGTGTTACAGTGGTTTTTAGTAACCGTAGTGTCTTTCCAATCCAACTGAAATATGCAGGTGATGGCTGTGTTTTTGTTTGTGATAGCCAATTTTTACCTGGTCCAATTCCATGTTACACCACCATGAGAACGAAAGCAAGACGTTATTTCCTGACACTGTTGCTATGGTTCAGGCTCCTCGTGGGACCTATCGCGCCGGCAGTTGACTGTCACGTCATAAACTGTTACGCAGGCGCAATTGTCACGGAGAAATACATCTACATATATATGTACGAATGATTTTGCGACCTTCCTATCAGCACTCACCAATAAGAATTGGGCAGTACATAACTCAGGGTAGTAAGAGTTTATGGCTCGTTATCTCTGTTCATAGGGGTGAGTTATGTATGTCAGCTTCTATGCCCTAAACAGCTACCCAATCTGTTTAAACACGATAAATAATTAATCTGTAGTTTAGCCAGTCTATCAATCTGAACATGATGACGTGAAAATATATTTAACAAACATAAATTAAACCTCTGAATGAGCAACAAAATGGATTCTAAGATAAAGATGTGATTCACTCACGAAGTAATTCTTTATAAACGGATTTTATTACTCTTATTAGACATGAAACGCGGAGTTAGTCCTACTTTATACATTGGTAAATAACTGTATTTCCCCAATTATTGTTCATAAGAGGCACAATAAGTATCACACGCACTCGAGAGTAAAAGTTCCAAATTATCACTCGTAAGTTAGAGTAGTCCATCGAACTTTGCAGTTCCAAGTTAATCCGCGATAAAAGTATTTGTTATAAACCACAGTTTGACATCACAAGACTACACGATTGCTGAATTATCACAGTTCCACAGCCCTACTACCGTGCATAGTTTATCACTTATCAAGCAGAGACTAAGTTCTGCAGTCACAGTCCCGTAAATTTTCTTAGTCCACACATGCCTATCTCTTCAAATCACAAGTTCGTAACGCGGCTTCAGACTGCCCAGCGACACAACCTTTCACCACCACGTCAAAGTTACGAGTCCCTCCCCAATCGCTCGAAAGCGCGCTCCCTCTGCTCCCAAGATTATATCCTTCCGCGCATCCTAACGCCTAATCTTTAAAATATAATTTTCCATCCAAAATATTATCCATTTGAAGATCACAGAATTTAATGCTTTGACCACTTCCCTACAAATATTGTTTACATTTAACAAACAAATATATATTTAACTACACAAAAAACGGTTGAGACTGTAGCTCTTTGCTCAGATAGCAGTTAAGCATGGTATCTCCCTGTTCAAATATACTGCCGCCGTCGAAATATAGGTATACAATCAATATTTAATTTATCATGGCTTTTATACAAATATATTCAGTTATTGTCCACAAATACTGATAATTGTGTGTATATAAAATACTTGCTGCACATCTACTATTTTTAACCGGCCATGAAATATTTAAGTGGCAGTTTACAGCTTTAAAAAAAAAAAAAAAAAAAAAAAAAAAAACCGAACGTTACTAAGAATAATGTTAAATATAATAAAATACATATATAAATGTAATGCGCTTTGCTGGGGTCATGTTTTGTGTTTCTGTGATGGAATCTATGTTCTGACACAAGAATATACTACCTAAACGAAAAACAGAACAAGAGAGTAAAATGCAGTTTATTGAAAGAATAAGGAAATAACGTTGCACGTCTATTAAGGTAGGTAGTGTGGTGCAATGCTGCCCATTTGCTTCTTAATCTGTTACTGATAAACATTACATATCAATAATTGTAAATATAAGTCTTATAATATTATTATTATCGTACTTTGATTTATCGGCTTTTTATCTGTAAGGGATGTTGAAATTGTAATTATGGTGTTTGATTCTCTCAAGTCTTCTGAATCCATTCATATAATTATATGTGCCGTATGATCGTTCCCTGATTTTATATAGACTTTTAGAATAATGTTTGTGACTATATTGTATATCAGTTGCAATCTGGAATAGCCGCCCTCGCTCAGCCAAGCGTTTCCGGTTTCCGAGCACATTAGGAATACCCTGACTACCTGTCCAGTCGATAGGTTCAAACTGTCAACTGGCCAGCTGGGGAACCCAACATCCTGGCAAAACCCACGTTTCACATGGAAACAATCAGCTTCCCTTGAATCACAAACTGATGCCATTTTTTTCCTGCAGCTATTACCGTTCAAGTTCCTCTGTGTATTAAATACGTCTTCTTTAAAGGACCCAACATCGGGAAACTTACTTTCTTTATTTGTCTCTTTTTGTCCCATACTAGAGACATTTAATCTTGCGATATCTAAGATTCATATCGCTGTCAGGGCATTCGTGAAAATATTCGTATTGGCATCTATGTTAATAGACCATATGGTAAATTCAAACGGAAATAGTGCAAATAGGAATATTTTATGTTCAAATAATTTGAGTAAGAGAGAACATCTACATCTACATCTATATAGATACTCTGCAAATCACATTCAAGTGCCTGGCAGAGGGTTCATTAACCACTTTCATAACTTTTATCTACCGTTCCATTCTCTAATAGCGCGCGGGAAGAAAGAACACCTAAATCGTTCCGTTTTCGATCTGATTTCTCTTATTTTATTGGGATGGTCATGTCTCCCTAAGTAGGTGGGTGCTAGCAAAATATTTTCACATTCAGAACTAAAAGTCGGTGATTGAAACTTCGCAAACAGATCACGCCGCAATGAATAACGTCTTTCTTTTAATGATTTCCACCCCAATTCGTGCAACATTTCCGTGACGCTTTCCCCCCGTAACGTGATAAAACAAAACGAGCTGCCATTCTCTGAACCTTCTCAATGTCTTCCGTCAGTCCCACCTGGTGAGGGTCCCAAAAGGGGCAACAGTACTCTAGGAGAGGACGCACAAGTGTGATGTAGGCAGTCTCTTTGGTGGAGCTGGTGCATCTTCGAAGCGTTCTGCCGATGAAACGTAACCTTTGGTTCGCCTTCCCCACAATATTTTCTGTGTGTTCTCTCCATTCAAAGTTGTTCGTAATTGTAACTCCTAGGTATTTGGTGGAATCTACGATCTTAAGGTTTGACTGATTTATCGCGTAATTAAAGTTCAGCGGATTTCTTTTAGTGGTAATGTGTATTACTTCACACTTTTCGTTATTTAGAGTCAATTTCCAATTTTCGCACCATGCAGAAATTTTGTCTAAATCGCTTTGCAGTTGCTTTTGGTCCTCAGCTGACTTCACTAACCGATAAACGACAGCATCATCCGCGAACAGTCTAAGGGAGCTATTCAGATTGTCTCCTAAATCGTTTATAAACACGAGGAAGAGTAGGGGACCTATAACGCTTCCCTGTGGAACGCCAGATATCACTTCTGTTTTACTCGATGACTTACCGTCAATTACAACGAACTGTATCCTTTCTGATAGGAAATCGTGAATCCAATCGCACAATTGGGGAGATATTCCATAAGCACGCAATTTCATTAGAAGCCGCTTGTGAGGTACAGTGTCAAAAGCCTTCCGGAAATCCAGAAATATGGAATCGATTTGAGATCCCTTGTCGATGGCACTTAACACTTCATGTGAATAAAGGGCAAGCTGTGTTTCGCGAGAGTGATACTTTCTGAATCCGTGTTGACTACTGGTTAATAGGTCGTTCTCTTCGAGGTATCTCATAATATTCGAACAAAGTATATGTTCCAAAATCCTACTGCAAATCGACGTCAATGAGATAGGCCTGTAATTTTGGGGATCACTCCTATTGCCTTTCTTGAATATTGGAGTAACTTGGGCAACTTTCCAGTCTTTGGGTACAGATCTTTCGCTGAGTGATCGGTTGTAAATTATAGCTAAGTACGGAGCTATTGCATCAGCATACTCTGAGAGGAATCTAGTTGGTATACAATCTGTCCCGAATACAGGCTTGTGTACATTCGTGTGAAATGTAGAAATTCGGAGAGCAAACATTCGTTTCTACATTGAAACCAAAGAGCATGCGTTTAAGACACTATTACTACTTTTCTTTAATATATACTCATGAAGCGGTTCACAGTCTCTTTCGTCAATTTACGAGACTTTACCCATTACTGCAAAACCGAGAAAAACCTGGGTAAGTACATTGAATCTCTAATGAACTGACAAGATTCTCACTCATGAATTTGTGGCTTTGTACAGTTCGTAAAACAAGATCGTATTGGAAGGACGTACTAGATATTTACGGCCACACCCGTCCCTTCGGTCGGCACAGAGGGGAAAAGAGACGGCAGTGGGCGAGAGTAGTTTATTTCATTTCAGGCTGTAGCCAGGACCAATTTAGTGTCCCGACAGAGCCATTAGGCTGGATCGGGATCGGGGTGAAATTGGATTAAGTAGGCGACGCCGGCTAACGCATGTGAGAGAGCATTCCCGTGTTTGCAATCACAAGCAGCGGAGCCCAGCGCATCTCGTCTATTTCATTAGGCTAACAACGGCTGCCTTTTTGCTAGGCGCCCTTCGAGCGCACTGCATCAAAAGTTGGAGACCAGCAACTTCCACGAACAAACTTCACGAGAGCGCACTTGGTTGTATGTACCATCTCTTTATCGCCGTATTTGATTTCACCTGTGATGGATCTCTTGTTCCTAACGTAGAGTGACCGTTGCATCCAACAAACAAACGTTTCTAAAAGAAAGCTCTGTCACCTTGGTATTTCTCGCCTCTCCCACTTTATTTTTCTTCCCACTCTGGATTACACACAGTTCACTGAACTATAAACTATGCCTAATGGAGGCTACTTCGTACCAATATTGCCGATTTTCTTCCCCGTTGCCTGACCTCCTGACACTCTTTTTATCTGGATGTAATTATCAGGCCTGTTTTATTTCTTTTCCGTTTGTATCACTGTACGTTACTTTCGGTTTTGCTGTCGCGGTGGAGTAGCCGAGCGGTCTAAAGCGTCTCGCTGCGGAGCGCGCGGTTGCTCGCCGTGGAGGTTCGAGTCGTCCCTGGGGCATGGGTATGTGTGTTGTCCTTAGGTTAGTTTACCTAGGTTTAAGTAGTTTGTAAGCTACGGACTGATGACCACGTAGTTTGGTCCGATAGAATTACAAACATTAGAACATTAGAACATTTCGGTTTTGCTCAACCCTCGTCCACGGGTACGGCATATTACGTTATATTAGTCAAATATTATTCAAGGCGATCATACAGTTCTGAAATACCAGTCGATAATTTGGTACAGTGTTCAACTCCCTTAGGATTTTTAATATGACAGGATGTACCTGTTAACTATTTTCAATGTATCGTGAGTGAATAAAATCGTGAAACTGTTTGGAAAACCTTTATTCCCTTCATTAAGGGAATAATTTTTCAGTTTAAAATTTGCTTCACTACTGTGCAACACTATAAAGACGTAAAAATTTGCTGCGTCGGAAAGAACTCCACTGAAATCAGTCATTACGAGATTCAAAATAAATGTATCAGCTGCTACCTGGCAATGTGCAAATGTGGAAGGTCTGTGATTACTGCCAGAGATTTATGGTAAATGCAATCTAGTATCAAACAGTAAGTGACATGATACTGGGATAGTGCACTAAATGAATAGAGAATATTTCTTTGTTACTGATTCATTTCTGACGGCAGCTCCACTACACACTAACTAACCATTTTTTTATCCAAGAGTGTAAGTTTTCTGTATTCTTTGAAGTATGAATATGATCTTTGTTGCATGCGGTTCAGGTGGTTTTCCGAGAGCGGCAGTACTCACTTGTCGGTTACTTGCCAGAGAGAGTGGTCGACTAGAAGCAAGCAGTAACATGTTATGTACTGAATGGTGAGAAAAATTGCCCAAGTCTAATGGAAGAAAAAGTTTGGAAATTTGTATCTTATGATGAAAGAACAGTAAAACACTTTTGTTGATAGAATTCATTATAGAGTTTTCTAGTTATTGTTCAGTAGTATTGTGACGTCATAATGGTGTACCACATGCTTCCAAGTGGTAGTGCGTAGGCCTTACCTCGCCAATAAATACTGAAAAGTAACTGGCGAAATTCAGATGCAGTCTTTATAATGATTTTGTGGTTGTTTGTACTTCACATTCCATTCAGTTAAATGTTTTTTAACATTCAAAGACCGAACTTGAGAGAGAAACCTCTCCCATGCAATCTTTAGAAACCTTTCATAACTTTTTTTTCATATTTACAGTTAAAGAGGATACATTTCACTTGTCGACCTTATGCCTACGATTCGAAGCTTTGGAACTCTGAAGCAACAGATGCTTATCTCGAAAGTGATTCAAGTTATTGCTGTGGCGATTTATTTGATAATCTGTGTAAATTCTCTTTCACGTTGTGACATGTTGTTTTTATTTCAACATTGTTACTTGTGCTGCTGTGAAAATTGATTTTTTTTAAATAGAAAATTTGTATGACACAATTTTTGGGGCGTTTTTGTGGTATGTTAGGTGTGGAGTATAGTGTAGGAAACTATTTTACGGTTTTTTCAGAATAAGATTAATTTTAACAGTGCTACTAAATTTGCATTGATCTGTGGAACTAAATTTATTTGGTAACTGTATTGAGTACTTTCGTTTTCAAACGATAACTAAGAACACAAGGTCACCTGGTAATAATAATACACAGAAAGAATTCCGGATAATGACAGACATTATAATCAGATCTGGAATTTGCATGAAAGCTACATGGAATTAGATGAGGCACATAGGGAGGTACAGTTGAGTGATCATCCAGAACAGACTATAAATAAACAGACAACAACGTTATGCAGCAGTCACTAGATTCTGAATGTTCACAACAGTCTCGCTGTGTACAGTCAAACGACACGGTAAATATAATTTCAGTACAAGTCGACATACATGATTAGAATCTGCAACAAGACGACATGAATATGTTATATTTTGGTTGCGGGTCAATCTCTTCTCATTGGGCGGATTTGAAGTCTTCAGCTGCTAGCACGAAGTTGTATTATCGAATGTGAACATTATGTAAGCTTTGTTACAGCTTGGTAAGAATATGAGAAAATTGGGTCAGAGTATCAGAAAAAATCTTAATCAGAGCATGAATTAGAACGTAACAAATCGTAGGGAAGAATAAGTAAGATTATTAAGAATAATGTTAGAGAGGAAATAAAAAAAAGTATGGAGTTGCAAATGGAAACTTTGTCAGTTCCAATTAAGGAGAACATTCATGTTGAATTATCTTAGGCGAGACCTTCTAGTATTGAACAAAGAGATGAAAACGTAGATTCAGCCATTTCTACTATTGAAGCCAATCAAGCTCAAGACAAGGCAGAATTACTAGAAAAAATGGACAATATTGTAGATTGTTTGTTACGCACGTACAGAAAGAACAAGAACAAATAGCCGCGACCGTTAATAACGTAACGAAGCAGTTACAGACTTTAAAATTTAATAAGGACTGAAATGACGAACGTCTAACACAATCTTTCAGACATATCACGACATCACGACTTGGATGGCAGATTTCTCAGCTCAAACCAATAACGCTTCTGACGTTACATTATTCGCGGAAACAGAAGAGTACGATATTATGAAATAGTTTATTAAAAGTCAGACCAAGGTCCGACCAATGACTCGAACACGAAATGAAGTGTTACACCAACGACCGTCAAACATTCAGTGAAAAGTTAACTACACTAACAATGATAATAGTTGTGCTCAGTCAGGTCTGCAAACTTCTCCAAATGATTTTTCTGAACAAGTAAATTTATGGCGTTTAGCTGACGTTGCGCGGGAACATGCACCGACCAAACAGACCACAGCTATCGTGGCGTTTAACAGAACATTCCAGCGCGCACAAAAATGACAATTTCTACTTGAAACATTGCTTGACATTTCTTGAAACCATCCTAACAACATACGCCCCAAAGCCTGGATAGACCAATTTCGCTATTCGGTTGTCATTTAGTTGCATTTGTTTATTTCAAGGATGAATGCCACTCTCTGCACCAAGCGTTGATACGCTACCGATCATCCTGCATTTCATTAAAATGTTAAATACTTGCGACTTCTTTGTACACTACAGCATCATCCGAAAAGAAAGCCCCAATGAAATTGCAGCGTTATCTACCAGGTCATTTATATGCATTGTGAAAAGTAAACGCTTTATAATATTGTCTTGGAGCAGTCCAGAAATTACTTTCACGATTTTTGACTTCTCTCCATTGAGAATGAACCCAGTCACACAGTTGATCTGATATTTAGTACGCTCTTATTTTGTTCATTAGATGACAATACGGAGTTGTTTCGAACCTCTACCACCAAATCAAGAAACACAGCATTTATCTAGCAGATTGGATCGTCTGCTTTCAGGGTCTAATGGACGAATAGAGCTTTCAGTGTTTCATACGATCGTGGCTTTCGGAACCCATGTCGAACCTTACAGTGAAGATTAGTCTGCTCGTCAAAGAATGTCATAAAACACGAGCATAAAGCATGTTCGAAAACACCTCAACAGAAAAACGTTGGAGACGTAAGCCTATAGTTTAGCGCATCTGCTTGACGATTCTTCTTGAAAACGGGTTCGAGTCCTCCCTGGGGCATGTGTGTGTGTGTTGTCCGTAGGTTAGTTTACCTTAGTTTAAGTAGTTTGTAATCTACGGAGTGATGACCACGCAGTTTGGTCCGATAGATTTACAAACATTTGAATTTTCTTGAAAACGGGAATGACCTGCGTTTTTACCAATTATTAGGAAAGCCTCGCTCATCTAGAGATTTGGTCTACACAACTCATAATCGTATTCGACACATGACTGACTAAAGCATACAGAATGATACTCTTGAACTGTGTCCATTGATGGTCAATATTTTCAGTGCTGGGGATGTAATTGTCGTGTTGATCTGTTAGGTGATGTTTGTAGAGCGTATGGGACTTAACTACAGGGTCATCCGTCCCTAAACTTACAAACTACTTATAAATTACTTACGAACTAGGACGGCACAAATATCCATGCCCGAGGAGGATTCGAACCCTCGACCGTAATGGCCGTGCAAACCGTGACTGAAGCGCCTCAGTCCCCTCGGCCACCGCGTCAGGCAGTTAGGTAATATTAAATCTGTCACTTCTCACTCTTTATAAACATGAAGATTTTACTACCAAGCTTGACATTCCTATTTTTCAGCAGCAGTCAGTGATCCTGAAGATTCAGAAGGTTGGTAGGATGGGGGTGACCAAGCTGATAAGGTTATCGGTGCCCCGTTGGTGAGGACAAGGAGTGAGGATATGAAAAGAGGGGAAGGGAAAGGAAATGCAGTCCAGGGAGGAAAGAAGGAAGAAAGACTGCATTATCTCGGGACTCCGTGCTCGCCAGGCATGTATTCACGAAACACCCCCTGGGGGTGGGTGTTGTTGTTTGTAAATCTATCGGACCAAACTGCGTGGTCATCAGTCCGTAGCTTACAAACTACTTAAACCTAGGTAAGCTAACCTAAGGTCAACACAAACGCCCATGCCCCAGGGAGGACTCAAATCTCCACGGCGAGCAACCGCGCGCTCCGTAACCTGAAGAATGGAATATAGATCAGATATGCCCATTGTATAAGAACAGTAAGAAAGATAATTGTCAGGTCTAAAGAGGTATTATCCTTTTGAGTATATGTTATAAATTGTACGCCACAATTGTATTAAAACGACTGTTGCCAATCCCTAAAACAGTCTTATCTGATGTCCGACACTGTTTTCTGAAAAGGAAAATTATGCTCGGACTGTATCTTCACAATGACATAACTAATATGAAAACGTCGCGAATTTTAACTATAAAAATAACTTTCGTTCATTAATTGCGAGGAAACGTTTGAAAAGTCACTCCAAATAAACTGTGGGGAATTTTGAGAAGCATAGGTACCTCTTTTAAGAGTTATACATTAAAATAACAGACAGCAAATACAACACGGCTTAAATAAAAAGAGGAGCTATACAAGAGAGTCCCGTTTCATCAACTCTTTATAATATTTACACTGCCGATGTAACCAAAACTTGGTTACAGACAATAAAACACTTTAAAGTTACCCTTATTGATGTTAGTCTGCAATTTTTTTGTTTTTGCTGACGACTAGGTAACTGTTACGCAAAGAATAAAAATAACTCAGAGAAAGCCGTCTATAAGTTAAGTAAAATACCCAACTAATAAAATCTGAGTATCTCTATTACAAAGACAAAGCCAAACCATGCATGTTAAGATTTATACTGACATTTAAATATTTAGGCTGCAGTATTACATACGGGGCAAGCAATGAAATCTATAGCGAATTACACATAATTAACTACTTCTGTGAGACTATACGGAGAAAACTGGGGGAAAAGTTTTGTAATGCTATAGCTATACCATCACTGATTTATGGTTGCGAATACTGGATGCTTAAGAAGAGAGATAAGAAGATGACAGAAGCTTGTGAAACGAATTTCTTTAGATATGTGGCTGGATACACAGTAATGGATAAAAAGAGAATAACGGCATCGCAGATGAACTGAATAGCATAATTACCACGAGAGAGATGGGAAGAACTGTTAGCCCATATACCCATATGGGAGAATTACTAAAGCTATAAGGCTATATAAATCCAGAATCAAAAGATATCTAGGAAGACAAATGAATAGATGGCTTTACCACTTTTGAAGGAGTCGCAAACTAAAAACTCCGTTCTTACTTACTTATATGTTTGTAGAGATTATGGGACTTAACTACGGGGTCATCAGTCCCTAAACTTACAAACTACTTATGACTAGCTAATACTAAGGACGGCACAAATATCCATGCCCGAGGGGGTATTCGAACCTCCGACCATAGTGGCCATGCAGACCGTGACTGGAGCGCCGCAATCCGCTCGGCCACCGTGGCCGGCAACTCCGTTCTACACAGGCCTCGAGGGCCCAGCGGGCACCGACAGGGCGCGGTGTCATCCTTGGCCTCAAGGCGTCACCGGAAGCGCTATGGAAGAGGACGTGGTCAGCGCCTCGCGCTTCCGGCCGTTGTGTCGCTTTTCCAGAGCGGAGATGCTACTTCTCAATCAATTAACTCCTCAATTGCCCTGTTAAAGGCTGAGTGCACCCCGTTTGCCAGTAGCGTTCGGCAGACCCTGACGGTTACCAGACCAAGCGCTAGCCAAGTCCGACAGTGCCCAACTTCGAATATCTAACGGGTAACCGGTGTATCCACTGCGGCTCGGTTGTTGGCTAGCAGAAGACGCAACGGACCAAAAGACGCAATCCTTGATGTAGATGATTATGATCACTTTCGAAAATTCCGCCTCTACAGCTGAGGAGGCAAGGGATTTATGAAAGTATCCAATGACCACGTTTGAGTCTCTATTCACCTTGATGCCCACCCAAATTACTTCTCATCCTGTATCTGTATTCTGCTTAACTGTGTCGCCTATTTTTGGTATCCACTAGGTGCTGATGTGAATCGAACTTTCAAGTCAGTAGTCTGTGCTGCAAAGTAAGAAACCTCCTAGGCCACGGACATTAGAAGAATACAGAATGCGCGTTGGATATTTCGCGTTTCCTGAAAAGTGACATGCTTCCTTTGTCTAGCGTCACTGCCTGTCTCTGTTTTTATGTTGCTATTGCCACATGTTCAAAATAAGTGTATGTATGTGACCTTCCTTCGTATATGTAGACGTAAATTGCAAGTACACTATTGCAGATGATAAACGGGTATTCATTGGACAAATATATTATACTAGAACTGGCATGTGATTACATATTCACGCAATTTGGGTGCATCGATCCTGAAAATCAGTGCCCAGAACAACCACCTCTGGCCGTAATAACGGCCTTGATACTCCTGGGCATTGAGTCAAACAGAGCTTGGATGGCGTGTACAGATACAGATGCCCATGGAGCTTCAACACGATACCACAGTTCATCAAGAGTAGTGACTGGCGTATTGTGACGAGCCAGTTGCTCGGCCACCATCGACCAGACGTTTTGAATTGGTGAGAGATCTGGAGAATGTGCTGGCCAGGGCTGCAGTCAAAGATATTCCGTATCCAGAAAGGCCCGTACAGGAGCTGCAACATGCAGTCGTGCATTATCCTACTGAAATGTAGGGTTTCGCAAGGATCAAATGAAGGGTAGAGCCACAGGTCGTAACACATCTGAAATATAACGGCCACTGTTCAAAGTGCCGTCGATACGAACAAGAGGTGACCGAGATGTGTAACCAATGGCACCCGATACCATCACGCCAGTAGGGTGATGACTAACACACGCTTCCAATGTGCGTTCACCGCGATGTCACCAAACACGAATGCGACCATCATGATGCGGTAAACAGAACCTGGATTCATCCGGAAAAATTATGTTTTGCCATTCGTGCACCCAGGTTCGCCGTTGCGTACACCATCGCAGACGTTCCTGTCTGTGATGCAGTGTCAACGGTAACCGCAGCCATGGTCTCCGAGCTGATAGTCCATGCTGCTGCAAACGACGTCGAATTGTCCGTGCAGGTGGTTGTTATTTTGCAAACGTCCCCATCTGTTGACTCAGGGATCGAGACGTGGCTGCGCGATCCTTTACAGCCATGCGGATAAGATGCCTGTCATTTCGACTACTAGTCATATGAGGCCGTAGGGATCCAGCACGACGTTCCGTATTGCCCTCCTGAACCCACCGATTCCATATTCTGCTAACAGTCTTTAGATCGCGACCAACGCGAGCAAAAATGTCGCTATACGACAAAAAATGTTCAAATGTTTGTACAACTTATGGGACTTAACTACGGGGTCATCAGTCCCTAAGCTTACAAACTACTTATGAACTACCTAAGACTAAAGACGGCACAAATATCCATGCCCGAAGGGGGACTCGAACCCCCGACCGCAGCGGCCGCGCCGACCGTGACTGGAGCGCCTCAGTCCCCTCGGCCACCGCGGCCGGCGCTATACGACAAACCGCAATCGCGATAGGGTACAATCTGACCTTTATCAAAATCGGAAACGTGATGGTACACATTTCTCCTCCTTACATGAGACACCACAACAACGTTTCACCAACAACGCCGGTCAACTGCTGTTAGTGTGTGAGAAATCGGTTGGAAACATTCCTCATGTCAGCACGTTGTAGGTGTCGCCACCGGCGCCAACCTTGTATGAAAAGCTAATAATTTGCATATCCAGCATCTTCTTCCTGTCGGTTAAATTTCGCGGCTGTAGCACGTCATCTTCGTGGTGTAGCAATTTCAATGGCCAGGAGTGTATGTTCTTACTTTGACTACTGATATACTCAATTAAATGCTGTCAAATGAAATGATATCAGTATACAAACCATTCAGGTATGTGTAAATCTGTTATTTAATAACTAGGTAGTAATATATGCAAATTTATTTTGTTTTTCATTTATCAACTCTGAGAGGTATGGAAAAGCCGCTACCATTTTCTGGACGTTAAGTTTCTATCTTTAGGTGTTCAAATCAATGTGGAATGCGTTTACGGCCGCGGCGGATTAGCCGCGCGTACTGGAGCGCCGTTTTGCGGAGCGCGCGGCCGTCCGCCGTCGGGGGTTCGAATCCCCCCTCGGGCATGGATGATTGTGTCGTCTTTAGTATAAGGTAGTTCATAAGTAGTTTGTAAGTTTAGGGACTGATGACCCCGCAGTCAAGTCCCTTGAGCTTTACAAACATTTGAACATTTGAATGCGTTTACGTAGGAAATTGTTAACCAGGCCACATCCTGTCACACAGGGCCTGCAAAAGATAATTTATTTATACCTAACATCCAGAAAACGGTAGTTGCTTATATAAAATATGTATACAAATACAGTGTTTTTTTCTTTAATAACAATAAGCTAATTTGTCTCAGATCTAAATTATCTGCCTTTATAACTATGATCAGGTTCAGCGCGCAACAAGCAGCAAATCCTAGTCTCGAGCCAATCCTAAATTTTGAGTGCATGAAGATTAATTTATGGCGTTTCTCGTGCAGGACTATGAAACCAGATGAAAGGTTTCATAGTCATGCAGGTGCACGAGACATACGGTCGTTCATCTGGCGGAAGTTATAGACAGTATGTTGCTCTCATCCCTATTGCGCACTACAACACACTAAGCTAAACTAACAAGTCTGTATGATAATATTCATCTCGGGTATGCAGCCGGATACCGTCGTCAACCAGACACGATATTTCAGCAAACCAACTGGCTGCCATCTTCAGGTGACAGCGGAAAACACTAACTCGCCGGAAACTGATAAAGAACAAGAAACAGCAGCTCCTTTATACACCGCTGACGACCCACCGCGCGTGCGCGAAACCTAAGTAGAAGCCACCTAGGCGCAATAGAACCAGTAGCGCGCCGGTGGAGATAAACGGCAAAAACGATAGGTCGAAAACAAGGCTAGTTAAAAGAAACAGCAGGTCGAAATGAAGACCGTTGTTGCTTGATGTCAGATAAAATCGGGTTCCAAGTTTTACTTAGTGGAAAACCCTTGTCCCTATTAATAATATTATCGGCCATACGAATTTCCATGGATTCTTTGAGAACACATTCCCAGTAGCGGGAAGCAGGAGCAATCAGTTTAGTTTCATCGTATAACATCTTGTGTCCCTCATTCAAACAATGTTCAGCAACAGCCGACTTTTCAGGTTGGAGCAAACGAGTATGACGGTGGTGTTCCACACACCGATCCTGAACTGTGCGGATCGTTTGGCCAATGTAAGTATTACCACAATGACACGGAATACTATATACACCGGGTTTCCTCAGTCCTAAATCATCTTTGACTGACCCAAGGAGGGCCCTAGTCTTAGGTGGGGGCATAAAAACACTTTTAATGTCGAATCTTCTTAAAATTCTTGAAATTTTCGAGGAAATATTCCCTTTCGTCGGGAAAAGGGGCTGCTGTTTCTTGTTCTTTATCAGTTTCCGGCGAGTTAGTGTTTTGCACTCTCACCTGAAGACGGCAGCCAGTTGGTCTGCTGAAATATCGTGTCTAGTTGACGACGGTATCCGGCTGCATACCCGAGATGAATATTATCAGTTACTACGCAAAGTCTACGCAACCACAACAAGTCTGTATCTTTGACTACGACGGTAGCTTCATAAAACTTAATGGTTTAATTCACTTCAGTATCTCTCTGCAGTACACGTTCTTGTAATGAATGAATAAAGGCACGCCGAGCGAACGTTTTGTGGTTGATATACTGCGACTATAACTGGTGATAATGCTTTGCAACGCGTGGTAGTGGCGATGGACAAGGAACAAAGCACCTACTGACACCCCGCAGTAGGCTAGAGTGCCTAGGCTGCAGTGTGTGACGTGACGTAGTGCTGATTCCAGCGATAGCGGTGTTTCCGGCGGCGAGGGGGGCCGTTGTGGAGGGTGACGGACGAGCATTCTGCGCGGCTGTATGCAGATGATCGGGCTGGCTACATATGCAAGCAGCGCGCCGTGCCTCGCGTGCCAACGGCTCCTCTTTCATTTCGCCCGCCTCGCTTTCACAGTCCGACCGTGCTCCCCCGTAATGAACAAACTGTTTGTCGTAGAAGTTTGATCTACGCTCGGATCCGCCAGTTACCACCCCCTTCCCCCCAACCCCCACACCGACAATCTTTCCCCGAGTTTCTCCCTCCTTCCTCTTCCGCGTAGTCTTCTTCCAGCCGAAACCTGGTACGGCATTCTATTGAACCAGACAAACAGAATAAAAAATGAAACAACTGAGTAAAACGGTTGGTGACCTGATTTCCTTAAAGGTAAGAAATATAAGACCTTAGAAAATCATTTTGCACGTATTGGAATGTTGCTCGGTATTATTTACAGCTCCTGTGACAGTCGTACTTTAGTGGCAAGGAGGGAAATGAGTAAATTTCATCAAATTTATAAGTACAGATTTTGCCTTAAATGATTTCAAGCATTAGTTAAACGAGCGTTAAATATTTCTCTAACTTATTTTCTTTCTCACGAAAATAACTGTAGTCTCAGTTTTTCTGTTTTGTTCTACTACACCGCGATCTGATTTTTCTTAGCATTATTTTAATGGCTACAAGTAGCTGTCCGTGAAATATTTTTAATTTCCTTCAAGTTCCTAATTAAGTTCTCCTGGTAACAATGATTACATTCAAGCTGTGAAATATTCTTCATTATTCCATTTCCCTTTGGCAATCAAAGTTCAGAAAGAAATCAGTTGATTAATTTTCCCTCAAATAACTTCTTACGTTTTAGTAATTACCTATTTACCTTCCAGCCGTTAAATAAACTATTTTTTTTTTAAGTAGAACACTTGGTGGTTATTTTAATACTTTATTTGTTCGTTTCTACTTCGTTTTGCTATGGAAATTTGAGAAGAATTTTCTTTTCTTAATTAACATGACCTGTCTCAAGTATTATGACTATTTTTTACGCGAAACTAGACCTCATGCTAGTCAGTTTCCGCTGAATAACATAATATCCGTGCATTGACTTCCTTTGTTGCAGTAGCTTCCATTATTAATTACGGAAGAGCCAAAAATTTACTGCGGTATTCTTAATTGGTTGTAGCTTAGCGTGATTTCCTTTTGCTCCGATCTAATTCTGCTCTTTAGAACGACAACAGATGAAATCTATAAATGTGAATGTCTGTTCGGTGTACGTTTATCACGTCTGAACCACAAGACATAAAGAGCTAAAAATTCGTACAGTTACTAATTTCTACCCGGGGAAGGCTTTAGGCACGGTTTTATGGCGATCGGATATATATATATATATATATATATATATATATATATATATATATATATATATATATATAGTGTACGCTTATCACGTCCGAACGACAAGACGCTTAGACCTAAATATTTGTACAGTTACTAACTTAAACCTGAGGAACGTTTTAGGCACGGTTTTATAGCGATCTGATAGATATTTAGTAATTTGAAGAATATAACGCGAAATGCGGAACAATAATTACTCTTTGAAAATTATAGTTACTCTTTGAAAATGGTTTTATTGGTTGCATTGTTGCTTGAGGGTTGATAATGATAAAAGGGTGGAGTATATTGGGATGGAAAGTTATCGGTGTATATAAAATTCTACGCGCGTGTGTGTTAATATTTCGCTCTGCAGCGAAAACTACAGATCGCAAACGAATGGTCTGTGTGTAATTGTTGTCTGAAGTCTCCCGTTGTATACCATAGCAGTTCCATGCTGATAGCTATAAGGGGGTGGAAGATATGGTTGTTGAAAGTCGTCAAATTATTAAAAAATTCGGAGTGCAGGCCAGCGAAGACGTTTGCGACTCTATAGCAAGGTGGGTACATACAGCGAAACGTGATGCCACAGACCATATCTTTGGTCTATGCGTGCTACAATGTCTTCAGCTCTTTCTCTGTAAGGAAATATAAGAATAAATAAACAAAGCAGTAAAAAAGAAATTACTTTTAATACATCTCTTAAAATCGATTTGACGTTTAGCGTATTACATCAAGTGATCGATCTCTGATATTATTACAATCATTATTGTTGCATTTCTTGCGTGGATTCTTCGAAACGAGTGCATTTTTACGTGTGATTTGATCTACACTGCTTACTTTCCTGATAAACGGTAAGTGCATAGACTTCTGCAATCTGAGAGGAATATTTTTCAGTTCACTTACAGAATCGAAATGCTTCTCCCACAGAGCCTTGATATCAGACGGAGCACAAGTTGTCAAAATTATTGCGAATAGAAAACGCATTTGATTGGGCATCGATATAGTAGATGCTTCCGAAAGAGCTGTGTCCCAATGTTGATTAAAAATGTTTGTTTCTAAAGAAGGTATTGTATTTCTTTTTATCCTTAAAAACCAGTCGCATAGCACACTACTGAAAGATAGCTTATCTATCATAATCAACCAGCAAGCGAGCGGAGCCGCGGGTTTAAGCTAGTAACAAATAAATAATTTGAAATAAGGAAGTATGTCTGTTCTGTTACCTGTCAAAGACATTTATCTGCAAGACTGCATTTCTGTGCAATCGATTCTAAAGGTTAACTAATCTGAAGTTTGTGAACTTAAAAGTCACTAACATAAAGCTTTTTATTTTCCTTTTTATTAGTTTTTTTTTATACTGAACGAACTGTACGGTTGAACTCTTGTTGATTTCTTCTTGACTTCATCTAAGAAGCTGGAATTTTTTAAAAATGTTGTACTGTTTTCCTTAATGTATATCCGGTGCCGGGTAAAAAAAAAAAAAAAATTCTGGAACAACATTTGTTTGGGCATTTTTTCTGTACGTTCTATGTTCCAACTGAAAAATATTAATCGACAATATTTGTTAGTTTTATATGTATATGACTTTCACATTCACCGTTATATATTGTAACACCATTTGATAACTTTCATGTGGGATGGAAACTTTCCTGTAAATCGTTTTGAACTTATAATATTGTAATACCTCTAACTCATTATGGTTTCTTTATTTTGGTACTTAGATATGTAATATTCTGTAAGTAATTACTTATACCTTCTGGAATCATTGTAATTTTTGAGCCTATTTATTGATATGGATTCTTTTAGAAGTAACTACTCAGAGTTTTATTGAAATATCAACAATAACTTAAAGAATTTGCCGCCTGTATAACGTTTCGTATACAATGAATCCCAGCTTTTGTTAAACAACATTTTGGTTTTGAAATAATCCTTTTTGAGAGATGTAATTTGGTTTGCTCATCCACCCCGTCTCTAATGATCACGCTGGTGACAGGACGTTAAACCCTAATCTTCCTTCTGTCTGCTCATCCACCGCAGATCTTACTTTTGTTAATTGACAGAAATGATAACAGTTTCCTTTTTATTGTTGCAAATACATCATATTTAAAAATATACCTCTCCACTAATTGTGGTAAGGTCAGGTCTAAATTTAAACAGTGTATCGTTTTTATATGTATCTGACTCTCGCTCTTTACAGGAAAACCTACATTAAGACGAAACATCCTCGCTCATTAAGACTGTATGCCGCACCGAATATCGAACCTGTTAACTTTCTCTTCAAGTTACTGTACTGAACAATCCAGTTACAAATAACATCCCACCCATAATAATTTCTTATCGGACAATATCTTCACTCCTAACTTCCCAACGTCATAGTTTTCCTTCATACCTTTCGGAACTAGCGATTATGCAGAAACTTAATTTGGGGAGACATGGCTTATCCAAAATATATGGAATTATTTTTAGAGAGAGCATTTAGTCCGCGGCGGAATATAGACCCTTCCTTGTGAAGTTAAATCTACCAATAATCCCAACTTACATCCGTGCAACGTGGCTAAAGTCAGCGACCATCATCATAATCCTCATTCTGCGTCAATTCTGCGTCACTCTTAAGGCAAAGTCGATCATTATGCTCTTGCTACTCAATAAAGTGAACTGCGTTGCCAAACGTGTAGCAATCTATCTCGTACAGATGACTAATTATAGAGGGTGAGGCATTTAAAACTGTTTTTCGGAAAGTTTGGAAAAAAAAAACAAATCGAATATAGAAAGTTGCAATTAAAGTTGTTCACCTCCAAGATGGCCGAGGGGACTGAGGCGCTCCAGTCACGGTCTGCACGGCTACTACAGTCGGGGGTTCGAATCCCCCCTCGGGCATGGATATTTGTGCCGTCCTTAGGATAAGATAGTTGATAAGTAGTTTGTAAGTTTGGGACTGATGACCCCGTAGTTAAGTCCGATAAGCTTAACAAACATTTGAAACATTTCACCTCCAAGAGGGACATAAATTAATATAAATATCGACTCCCTGGATCACCCGAGGGGTGGGAGGAGGTGACTTTGAAATTTTAAATACGAACCCCTACATCTATTCCAGAATTGCACTCTCCGTGAAAAAATGTAACTTTTTTATGATACATGTTTTTACTTTCACGATAAATGGCACCGTAGTCATTTAAATTGAGTTGAAAATTGTTGAAAATATTTCAAAGAAATACACATCAGATTATTAAAATCAAAGTACATTTTTTAATATTTTGATAATGCTGTCATGTTACACCTCTCACAATCGAATGAAGCACAAACTGTGTTCATGCTCTCAGTCTATGGTCAGATTGTTCATTGTACTTCAAGGATTCGGACTGTACACACCTCTACGCAATTGTTCCACGATTGCAGAGGGAGTAGCTATCATTTCCTCGTACTTTGAGACTCATAGAAATGCTGCAGAAGCTCGTCAGAGGTATGTTAATCTATTCCCTGATAGGGATGTTCCTTCTGCAATAACTTTCGCAGCATTGTCAAACTACTTGCTGAAAGCGGAAGTGTTAAACCGAGAGAAAGAGTCAGATATCTATTTGTTTGAGATATTACCATTTCCAACAATTTTCAACTCTTTTTTTGTTTTTGACCATTACAGCGTTTATAAAAAAGTTGCATATCTTTACATGGAGAATCAAAATCTGCATAAAACTTAATATATCAAATGCATTCCCTCTCCCGCATCCGGGGGTGTTGCATTTGGGTCGAGCTTTATGTTGACCAACGTCTTTCACAACTTTATTGAAACCGATTTGTATTTTTTCAAATAGTCTGTAAAACAGTTTTAAATGCCTCACCCTATGTAGTAATCTAGTCCCTATGCAGCTCAGGACACACCACGAAAGAATCATATGAATTGAAAGGAAATAAATGTGATGTACATGTATGTGTTACAGTAAAAACTCACTTTTAGTTAGAACACGATCTTACTATTTAAAACTAGTCGATACTAAATTATTTTGTCAACACGCATTTTTTCCAGTTAAAATCAGTTTTAGCTGATATTCATTTTTGACTAGCAGTAAATTCTAATTGCAAAATATGCAATAAGTATGACTTAGTTTTAACTCGTTAGAACGCGTTCTAAATTAAAAAAAAAAAAAAAAAAAAAAAAAAAAAAAAAAAAAAAAACTAGAGAACTAATGCCAACTAAAGTAACTAATATGGGGTAAATGACAAAATCAAAAGCAATTACGTTTTGAATGGAATTAAAAAAGCTTTGTATCGTGTAACGCTACATTTATTCAGAATATGTATTATACATCTATGTCATTAATATTAATTAAAGTAGCACAGCATGAATCATACCCTGAATAAACATGTTAAGGATCATTAAATAGCCATGTTAACAGTATTAATTATTAAGGTGAAAATAAAATAATTCTACAGTAAAAGCATAACAATTAGTCATACATTTAACAGTAATATAATAGTCTTACAAGGAAAGTACATTGGCTCGAACAAACATATCTGTATGAACGTTTGGTTACAGGATCTCTACGTACACCTCAATGTGCTGGTGGGTGTAGTTTTCCTGCAAAGCTCTGCAACCATGCTCTAGATAGCACTGTAGATGTAATTGTAGACGCCATACGTAATGTAGATATCTTAACTATAACTTATGTAATAATCATCGTACATGTTCTCTAGCGAATTGTCATCAAAAGCTGTGATGGAAGTTGCAACTTTAACCTTCTTCCCGAAAGACTGTTGGTATTCACTGCCACTGCTTCCATCGCCTCTTCCCGCACTTACCGTAGTACTACCGCTTGCAATGAGTTGTTCGTCATTATTATGAGTTTGTAACAACAGTATCTAACTTATGCTCATATTTCTGTACCATAACAGATACGAGAAAGCATGCAAATGATTCATCTTCTACACTAATACCATCTTCACGAAGAAGGGTTCTTCGTAACTTCGTCTCAACTAATCGCAATACATTAGCAGGATTGATTAGCAATCACAGCCCCATATGACGCTTCACCACACAAATAACATCACAAAACGCAACTTCGGAGGCACACTGCACCGTCCCTACTGGCGAACCGACAGGTCAAAGTGCAATGCGGCATGGCACCCGCAGAGGCCTCTAACGGACGAATGCAGAGTTTTGCAGATGCGGGAGTATCACTAGTGCAATAAGGGATCTTTATATTATCTCTCATACGATTTTGGTGTATATGTGTTTGTTCGAGCCCAAGTACTTTCCTTGTTAGTAAAAGACAAACACACGATAAAAAGGAAACAATTACATTTGGATTCCCTTTCTTCTCATGGCATTCCGAATTAACAACTTGCCTCTCTTCTTACATAAGTATATTTTTGACATACACGCCTTCTTACACACGCAGCTAAGAAACCCTTGTCGTGATCCTAAGGCTGCCGTCCTGGCAGCAGTTCTAATGATACATTTGTCCGTGGCACGTATTCTGGCAGCATTTCTCTCTGGGCACGTCGAATTCGGATCGGTAAGAGCACATTTAGTTATCTTACTTAGAAAGCGATCAGGTATTTAATGCATATTACGAACGATATATTTCACCGATAGATGTCTGTATTCCTCGTCGCATATTCTCCACTGGATCATCAAGTGACTATTGGTCCAGATTGCTCCACTCCTCATTTCGCCGCAGATATCTCAGATTGGTTGGTGGCTCGTACCTTTCAAACACAGACCTTTTCAATGTACCCCAGGCATATTCGGTAGGGTTCTTGTCAGGAATCATGATTGCCATTCTAATATTGAAAAGTCGTTATCATGAAGGAAAGCGTTGATGCGTTGTGCAGGGTGAACGCGAGAACTGCCGCTCAGTGAAATGTTTTCCAATATTGTTGCACCATACGTCGGAGGATGTCATCCTGTACTGTATAACCTTTCGACTGCTTTCAACGACCACCCGTAGCGTACAGAGGCCCCGCAAAATGTTCAAATGTTTGTAAACTTAACTACGGGGTCATCAGTCCCTAACTTACAAATTATTTATGAACTACCTAATACTAAAGACGACACAAACATCCATGCCAGAGGGGGTATTCGAAACCCCGACGGCGGACGGCCGGGCGCACCGCAACACGGTGCTCCAGCACGCTCGGCTAATCCGCAGTGGAAGACCCCGCATAACACGTTTCAAGAGCAGCAGAGAACCACCACCTTTCTGCGCTCGCTGTACGGAATACCACATTGCTACACTCCCTGTATGGTGTTTCTAAGACATTGAGGCTGACCAGTGTAACGGTATGGACACAAACTAACGTCGTCTTAGGGGATGACTTATTCCTGCTCCCTTAGGCTTGTTGCTGTCCGTACACGTATACATTATTTGTGAAACTAAACCTTCAATTTCAAATTCAGGGAATGTTTACTTAGGGGGGAATCTACTAAATAACTGACTAAAAATGAGGTTTGTGTTTTTACTAAAATTGTTTATTGCCCATTACATAATTACGTCTGGCGAGAACCACTAAGGACCGGTTCGTCCATCTGTCGTTGATCTTCTCGTTAGTAAACGAGAAGATGCCTTTAACGTCCAGTTAAATGTGTTCGTTAAGTGCATTGCGTTTGTCATTGCCAGATGCACCTCTCGTTTGCTAACCTACAGAAAACGAGAAGTTGCGACATATTTCGACTATGTTGGCAATAGAAACAAATGACAGTGCCGTCTAAATAAACAACTTTTCGCCATATTTGAGTCTCAGGAAGGAGGTTAACAGACAGTTGTTATTTGGTGCTATGGCGAACAAATGTGAAAGAAGCTCGAATTTTACAAGTAGTTAGTGCGAGTGTCGTGTGTCCTTAATAGAGAAATATAAGGACATATTGGAATTTTAAAAAAACCGACGGAAGGAAAAGGAAGCGACATTGTGACAAATGAATTCAATGCTGTACATGGATCATGAACATATAGAACAGCAGAAATGCTAAGTACGATAACATTCTGGAAAAGTGCATAGTATCTTAGTGGAAGCAATAACTTGCACATAGGCTTAAGTGCACTCACTGTTCCAGTAGATCGGAGAAAGAAATTACATTTTAGGCCTTACACTAGGCACAACAAGCATAAGTAAATGCTTAATTAATAAGCTTGCAGACATAGATAATGTATTCTGTTTCCTATTACGACTAATAACTTACAAGATACGTAACTATCTGTTGGACTCTTCAGATGGTCGTGGAGTTTTTCATGCAGCGTTTCCAAAGTGGCTTTTCGAAGACGAAATCGAGTAACAAATTCTGCATCATCCCAGCATTCAAAATGATTCGGACGAACATAAATACTTCTAGAACGCCTTATTGGGGCAATGACCTCTAGATCGTCCAAAATATTGACATCGTCGTAATTTTCAACCAAATGTCTTATTCAAGCCATTTTCATCATACCAATTCTCACATAACTAGTCATTACCCGTACGTTTGTATTTTGATATCGCAACAATAATTTTAAGGTTATGTTGCATATCTGCAATATATCAAACTCATCTAATCACTACTGACATGGATGGGGCGAGAAATATGACGACACAATTTTCCAAAAAAGCTGCTTTCCACACTAGTTTTTCATAAATGTAGTGCTTCTGTTATTTTGTTCGATAAATCGGTCTTTATCACGTCAATCGGCTATATTACGGTATTTTAGCGCTGTGGAATCCTGCCATTTTCATACAGATTCTAACTTAACTAGTCGTTAGCCGTGTAACGAGCAGAATTTTACTCGTTAAGTTAACGACCAGTTTGAGGTCTTTTTAACCTCCAGGTTAAGTAATAACGAAACATTGACAAACGCAATTCTCCGTTAACGACAAGTTAAAATCTTAACTGTAACTGAACGAGACATTGACAAACCGGCCCTAAATCCGTTAGACTTCGTCTGGTATGATTAGCTCGAGCCCCCAATATTACTAACTAAAGAGTTATATAAATATTTAATCATTTGGATATTGTTCCTAAAGTGATTGCTATTAAAGTTTATTGTTCTATCCAAAAACCCAAGTTAGAAAGCGATGAATAATTTCTGAGTTCCGACTACTGTTCAAAATCAGTCCAGTGTGGCGAATTCTGAGGCTGTTTTCAACACCTATCGTGTCACTCGATTCCACTAATGTCGCAACACACGTCTGCCATAAAGACTGAACTGCCGTAGACTGATCCTGGGCCGCTCGCGGCACCCACTTATATACGATTGGCGAGGTCAAAAAAAAAATAAATAAATAAATAAATAAATAAAAAGGTTCAAATGCAATAACTTATACAAAAGACAACACAAAGACAAATGCCCGAGGGAGGATTCGAACCTCCACGCGGGAGGCCGCTCGATCCGCAATGTGACGCTCCAGACCGCTCGGCTATTCCCGCGCGGCTGCGACGTCATTCAGTAATACGTCCCCCAAACAGGGTGCAGTGCTTCTCCGAGAAGTGTACAAAACCTTTTAAATAATGAATGAAATGTTGATATGACGGCATCGTTAGATGCGCGCTAAGATTCTAATGCAAATAGATACTTTAATTTCTAACATTAATAATACCCCCAAAATCTTAAGTATAACACATGAACATTTTTCAGAATGACCGATAAATAAGTCTTTCGGCCGTCGCACAATTAATATATAAGTAATCACTTAGATAAAGTGTTTTTCTGGTAGATTTTCCAGTCCTCTTTTCAATGCGCCGTTCATAATTACTGTGCCCATAAATTTAAACAAATTACGCTCGAGAAACAAAGTAATTTAGTTTACACATAGACAACTTATGAAAAATAATAATAATAATAATAATAATAATAATAATAATAATAATATATTCTAAACATATCATAATGTGTGTTTACGACACCTGCAACTTATCACTGCCTCGCTGATCGTGTATCTGTCTTGCATTAATTGTTATTAACAAATCACTATTGTTCCTCCGTAAAAGTGAATTATTATGCTCAATATAAATATTGCTGATCATATGGTTATACCAAACTTTGCGTCTCGATGACACCTTTCATTTGAGCCCTCGCTCGTTATTGTGCTTCAATTAGTGTAGCCTTTGTATTTTTCTAAGTGAATAAATATTAGTTTTCTGATTAACTTTTGATATAAAATTAATATAAATGATGTCAACACATCATTTAAATAACGCTGGTCTCCTCTTTCATTTGCTTCTACATGCTAGTCTGTAACTCTAATAGTGTCAGCGTCGTATCTAAAAATAAAGACAATGCCTTTTTCGGCTGGAAAAAATGGCAGATGGACTTGACGTCACGCCCGCCAGCATGCTTTCCATTTGCACGCGGCCCGCCAAAGCGAAGCTGGGCGTCCCACCTCCTCGCAACGGCCAACTGCCTGCTCACTCGGCGCAACTTTCGACGCTCTCCGCTGTCAAAACGTATCGCACGTTGGTTTAACGTCAATCAGGCTGCCACCAAAAACGTCTGTGATCCCATCTGTACCACACTGTATGGTGTCAGGTCTCAAAGCTGTATCTCGTTACGGACTTCGGGAGTTAAGTTACATGTCATGCAGCCTATTACGTACAGTCTGAGTCGCAATTTGTGGTGGCACGAAAATCATTGTACTGCAAAGTGGCTTCAGGGTTACTCCGAGTTGAAATCCCTAAGTAGCAGTCATCATCTGCTGTTATAACCTTCGGGCGGCCATGGTGAAGCAAGTCAAGGACAGATCCCGTAACTCTGTACCTCCTTCTCGTCCGAACAATATCGCTGTGGTTCAATCCGAGACGCCTGGTAAGTTGCCTTGATGAGAGTCCCTCCTGACACAAAGTAACAATGCGGGTACGATTAAAATTTGGAAATGACGTTCTACGCATGGCAGAAGTACAGTCAACACATACCGTGTACCTCCTTATTGGTGTTACTACTTGAACTGATCGGCCTTTTTGTAAATGTCTCGTTAAGTTTCAGTTAAGATTTTAACTTGTCGTTAACGGAGAATTGCGTTTGTCAATGTTTCGTTATTAGTTAACCTGACGTTAAAAGACCTCAAACTGGCCGTTAAGTTAACGAGTAAACTTCTGCTCGTTACACGGCTAACGACCAGTTGCGTTAGAATCTGTATGAAAGTGACAGGATTCCTCAGCGCTAAAATACCACAATATAGCCTATTCACGTGATAAAGACCGATTTATCGAACAAAATAACAGAAGCACTACCTTTATGAAAAACTAGTGTGGAAAGCAGCTTTATTGGAAAATTGTATCGTCATATTTCTCGCCCCATCCATGTCAGTAGCGATTAGATGAGTTTGATGTATTGCAGATATGCAACATAACCTTAAAATTATTGATGCGATATCAAAATACTAACTTCGGGCAATGACTAGTTAAATGAGAATTGGTATGATGAAAATGGCTGGAATAAGAAATTTGCTCGAAAATTACAACGATGTCAATATTTTGGACGATCTAGAGGTCAATGCCCCTATAAGGCGTCCTAGACGTATTTATGTTCGTCCAAATAATTTTGAATGCTGGGATAATACAACATTTGTTACTCGATTTCGTCTTCGAAAAGCCACTTTGGAAACGCTGCATGAAAAACTCCACGACCACTGAAGAGTCCAACAGATAGTTACCTATTTTGTAAGTTATCTGTCGTAATAGGAAACAGAATAGATTATTTATGTCTGCAAGCTTATTAATTCAGCATTTACTTATGCTTGTTGCGCCTAGTGTGAGGCTTAAAATGTGATTTCTTTCTCCGATGTACAGGAACAGTGCACTTTCGCCTATGTGCAACTTATTGCTTCCACTAAGAAACTACGCACTTGGCAGCATGTTATCGTACTTAGCATTTTTGATGTTCTACATGTTCCATATACAGGGATGTTCGCCAGGCAGTGAAGTTCGCCCTATCTGCCTTGCTTTTGCAACAGATTTGTTAGCACTCACTGCTATCTGTTGGCGATCATGGAAAAACCTACTTTAAGGAATGTCCTTTCTATGCTGCCATCTGGTGGTAGTACAGAAAAATTACGTACACCATGAGAGGCAGTAACGGAACACATTTCGTACAGACTGTCGAGACACATTCAAAACTGCGAGAACTGCGTCTGATAAAGCCGAAACATAGGACGCAGTACAATGAAACAATGAAACTACGAAAAACTGCATTGGCTATAAAGCCCTCTTCAGTACGAATTAGAAAATATTTGTCAACTGGGCATTATTAGTTACACTACATTCAACTGCTGGACTGCTCATTCAGATTTAGGAATGTGGTTGAAAGAGAGGACCACCCAACACAGCCCCTTAATTTACAAAGTAGAAAGCCTTTCAGGTGTCGATGAGAGTCATTTAACAGTATCTACATTTGAGCGAAATTTCACGGCTGTGGAATTTGCCGAACGCTGCATGTGTTCATCAAATACACACCGACACCCACTTATTCGAGGTAACCGAGTTATTTGATCAAAGAGCAGTGTGTGTGGCAAAACCTGTTGCACGTTCGCAAAAGTTAAAAGGGCCCGGCCGTAAAGTTGTGTCCTTGCTTTTGGTAGACGCTAGCCATGCGTGAACTTCAAAAAGGAGAAAAAATCTGGATTAAAAGCTACGTAATGGCCCCTGCAAAGAAATTTTTGTCATGGAGGCTGTTGCAACGTATTTACAATCTCATGGCAACCATATCCCTACCAATTTCCTATAGTAAACGTATTATTACAGAGAAGAAGATGTTCTTGTTTACTTTTTATAAAAAATAAGAACTGCTACTCGGTAGAACTGTGAAAGTATGCATGACTTCCGTCGTTAGATTTACCACCGGATCTAGATTTTACTAACAACTCAGGTTGGAAGTTTTCTCCTTAAAATTGTTACGTGAAAGGTTCCTTTTTAAAATACTACGTGTTACTACAATAAATGAACTCCGTTCTGCCGATCATGGGGTAAGACTTTAACATGCGTGACAATCTGAGATAGAATGAAACATCCCCGTGGCGTTCGGATAATGAAATTTCCTATTTACAAGAGGTCCTATCCTTTTAAGCCACGATGATATTAAATTTACATCACTGAGAGGGGAGAGGGCAATTTTCTGGCCTTAACTTTGCACTTACCTCTACAATGAATAACACCTTCTGTCGAAAGGATTTCAGCAGAGTAGAAGCAGCCAAGCATTATTTTAATCTAAATAGTATTAAAAGGTAAACCCGCTCGGTTAGCCGTGTGATCTAACGCACCGCTTTCCAAGACGGAAAGGCGTACCGGCCGCGGTTCGAATCCGCCCGGCGGATTAACGAAAGGGGTCGGAGTACCGGCCAGCCTGGATGTGGTTATTAGGCGGTTTTCCACATCCCCCTAGGTGAATACCGGGCTGGTCCGCAAGTCCCGCCACAGTTACACGACTCGCAAACATTTCGTAACACTTTACGCTTTCACACACATATAACACTATATGCAGACATTTAGGGTACACATTTCCCCCGTGGCAGAAAAGGCATCCGGCCCCCCAGTAAATATTAACACATGCCAAATCCGCGTTGAACACAATGCCGACCATTCATGTGCGGGAAAGGGCCAAGAGAGACAGACAGTATTAAAAGGTAACATAGTCTGTCATTGTGAACTATGACAATGTGGAACTGAACATGAGCAAATGAAGTTGGAAAAAATTCGAGAAAAATCTAACTAAATTACTGTAAATTATATATTTATTTACATTGAGTCTCTGCTTTTTTAACATGTCAGAAAGAAAAGACACCATTGGTTGACATTAATGGACATGGTTTTACGAATTAGAAATATTTAAATATTTCCACGGTTTAAGGGCATTGAAATAAATTCGAAGTCGAATTTGAAACTTGTACTGGATCGGGATTCGAACCCGAATTTCCCGCTTCGGCCAGCGGTATATATAGGACAATATCAATAACTGTTTCCTGATTTCGGTTTTGTGAGATTACCCTAAAGACACCAAGCAAATGCCGAGATGGTTTCATTCCAAAGGGCACGGGTGATTTCTTTCTGCAGTGATGGAAAGGAATTAATATTATACTGAGCATGAGTATGTGCGTTAAACTACAGATAGGCTAAGGTTGTGCTGACTAAATCAGGACTGAGGTGCTTCAGTCACGGTCTGCATGGCCACTACGGTCGGGGGGTTCGAATCCCCCTTCGGGCATGGATATTTGTGCCGTCCTTAGTTGTAGGTAGTTCATAAGTAGTTTGTAAATTTAGGGACTGATGACCCCGTAGTTAAGTCCCTTAAGCTTAACAAACATTTGAACTAAATCAGGAGCCGGCCGCAGTAGCAGAGCGGTCTACGGCACGCCAGTCTGCACTCACGCTACGGTCGGTGGTTCTAATCCCTCCCTCGGCCATGGCTGTTTGTGTCGTATTTAGTATAAGGTAGTTCATAAGTAGTTTGTAAGTTTAGGGACTGACGCCCCGCAGTTAAGTCCCTTACGCTTAACAAACATTTTTTTTTTTTCGGACTAAATCAGAAAATGCAACAGTTTGTCTCCAGGCACCATGCTTGACCGGGCTAGCAAATCCGCTTCAGGCGTTGACAGGTAAACACGAAAGCGAAAAACAATTCACGAAATTCGTTTTTCGTCCTCCAGAAGACGAGTTACACGCAAACATAGTGAAAGACGAAGAAATTGACCGTCATTTACTTTTTACATGTGTGATTATCTGTTCCGTTTGTGTGGATCTTTTTCAACAGATTATAAAAAATAATAATAAATAAAAATAAAAAGAACAGGCATTCAGTACATGCCGGATCATATTGCGAGTTTGGTGTGCATTTGTCTGACTAAAACTCAGAAATGGCTGTACCGATTTGAATAATTTTTGGTTTGCTTGGTTGACTTTAATAGAGGGATGGCAACGTAAAAAGTAATAATAGGAAACACCCAGAGGGAACTCATGAAAAATCGAAAAAATCAAAATTAGTAACTTTTGATAGATATCGCCACTTGGGATTAGATTCGCATTGTATACGGTGCCGTACCATTCATTCGATTGCGATGAAATTATGGACACTTGACCTTCAAAACAAGAGGAACGGCACTGTACGTGGCATGACGGAGGGTACGTCACTCCAGATATCGACACCGTTAGACCTATCAGCATGAAATCTGGCAGATATACGAAATTTTTCATATGAGCCCCTTAAAGCACAAGTGGTGTAACTCCACTTTTTTTAAGTTAGCGATTGGATTTTGTTCAGAAAAAAATCGTTCTATTCACTGCACTAACGGTGTAAGTTGTTGTTCACCTACCAACTGCACAGGTAACAGAACAAGTTTTTGCAGTCAGTGGCTCCAACTGTTGGTTGCCAGCACAAGTGGTGCAAGTCCTCCACTAGACATGCAAATGTCTCTGCCTCTCCCCAAACTGACATGTCAGCTAGCTTACAACAAACGTAAGATATACGTGCACAATTTAGGTTGCCACGAACTGTCATCAAAGGCAGGAGTCATGTATTTCTGGGACGAAGCGACTGGATCTAAAGGTTTACAAGAAATTGCTGCCTGTTTGGTGAAACACATTAAAACAAGAGCATCAGCAGCAAACCGGAACTGGAAAGTTGTCATGACCTTAATTAAATTTGTTTTTAGTGAGGACAACAACATTGAAGTGATTGACCAAATGTTCATGGTAAGCGGTCATTCTTATCTTCCGAATGACCACGACTTTGCTTCAGTAGAAAATTTTAGCAAGAGGCAACAGATTTACAATCCTAATGGCTGGTACCAGATCATTGCTAAGTCAAGGAAAAAATCCATTTCACGTCACTGTTATGCCGAACAATGATCTTTTTGTCTGTTGAGAACCTGCTAAAAAATAACCAAACGGAAGAACGACAGTAGGGGATATCCTGTGTCATGGCTGAACATGCAGTGGATTTGGTTTCAGAAGACTGACCCATTCACAATCCTTTCTAAGGTCACTCTTTCGGAAGACATTTCCTTTCGAAAGTTAAACTTTAGGCTAGGATCCAGAAGAGGGCGACCTGTCAGCGTTCATAACGTCAGCCAAGAAAAGCTCTGCAGAGGTACACGCCCTGTCACTAAGGAGAAGAAACATGATGTCATGGACCTTATGCATGTTCATCAGCATTACGAGAGCTTTGTTTATAGTTTGAATGCCGTTGACTTTGGACCCTACCTAACTCAGATTAAAACAGTGATATTAATTGAATGTATTGAACTTATAAATACAGTAATTTTTTTTTACTACCATGAATGCTTTTGTTGTCAATAATATCCTTGTTCTTTTTACAACACAAGTGGTGTAACTACATTTAGACACTTGTACATGTACAATAACATAAAATTTTCAAGAAAAAGAATTATGTTCAATGAGGACATTTAAGTTGAGAAAACATAAAAAAGTACGCATCTGATTTTTGTACAACAATTGTAATAAAACAGTAAATATTTCGAAACTAAGATAATGTGAGTTAATGAACAGAGTGTGGGGAAATTGGCAGAGGACATGTAATGAGAGAAGCAGGGGATGGATGGGTGGATAGAAGGGCGAGGAGGAGGAAGAGTAAAATGAAGAGGGAGTACAAGACGAGCAAGAGGCGGTGGGGCAGTAGGGAAACAGAGACAGAGAGAGATGGGAGTACAAGGACTAACGGAATATTGGATTAAATAAACCACAGAGCAAGTCGGATTCTCAGTTAGCAAATACAGAGGGAAGCCTAAGAGGACAAAAGGAAGGTAGAAACCAGGCATAGAGATGGGGGAAGTGATGGCCGAAAATTTAAGCGGAGCAGTGTAGGATGATCATCCAGTTCCTATCCACACTTAGCAATTGCGAGTCATTGCTGTGGTCGCTAGTCTAGTATGAGGTAAATACCTGCAACTTAATTTGTTCTGGGAGGAAAACGCCGGAAAATAAAACCAGATTTTTCTTCCTCTTCTACGTTAAACAGAACGACAACCGTATGCAGACGTATTTGCTACGGCGTACACAATTCTGGCTGCTCCGGGGGCAGATGACGGCAAGTGCATTACGCAGAGTGACTACGGGTTTAGCAGCCGCTGCGATGACACTTATTACTGCTGTGCCTTTCCCTGCCAGATTTAATTTCACCGCCTCTTCTTTATCGTGCCTACAGCTCCGCGTTTGACGGCGCTCCAGTAAAACAGGACGCCGGAGTAAAAAAGAAAAACAAGCGAAAACACGCGGAGAATCAAATTTTAAAAGTTTTAAAAATATGTAATTGGCGTGTTAACGAAATTTTCCGCTTCTTGATAGCATCACAGTGAAGGGCGACGCGGGCTAGCAAATACGGCCTGAAATAAGGACTGTGCCGAGGGGGAGGGGGGGGGGGGAGCAGCGCGACACTTAATGCGGTTACCCCCCCCCCCCCTCCAACACCACCGCCCACTTGGAGCCGTCGCGTCTTCTTCCGGCGGCGCTACAAAAATCTTGTAATCGAATTGGCCGGTTGGGCCGCACGCGCACCGCAGCGCGGGGTGGGGTGCCGCCGCTAATACCTTTTGATCTTATCCATATGTAAAACTGAATTTGGTATGGAGATGCGGCGCGCTCGGGGCTACACAGCACAGTCGCGGCGCGCTCCGCTAGACCTCCTCCTCCTCCTTCACATTCGCCCGCGTCCGACAGTTTTCTCGTCCGGAGATACAGGAGTGCCGCGCCAGATCCGAGAGCCGAGGAATAACTGCTGCTCGTGTTGCCAGCCCCGTCGACACGGGAAACACCGGAGGCGCAACATTTACATTTACAACTGCCCGGGAAAATGTGCGAGATGGAGGCAATATGAGCATTAAGGAAAGGAGAGACAGTCGCGCAGGAAGAACACGGCGACCACGAGAAGAACCGAGCGGCTGCCGGAGCCGGATTACACTGCACGTCTTACGAGAGTCGTGACAATCGGAACTTCACTAATTTACAGACTTGAGGATCTTGTTTCTATCAGAGCGTAAATTATCACCGTTTCAGTTCAACTCGTCGTTTCCCTTTCTGGAATCCTCTTACGAGGAGACCACATGGGTATCGGATTTTAGAATTTTTTTTTTTATTTTTACGGTATGTGAAGTTGAGAAGTCAAATAACAATCAGCCAAAGCCATTCGACGCAACTATCAAAAAATTCTCGAGAAAATCGACTTTGAAGTTTTGCAAGTACCGATTATTAAATGAATTGCAGCATCTGTCGGCTTAGCTCAGGTGATGCCAGGCGCCGTGGCTCAGCGCGCCCGGTCAGGAGGCTATACGCCGTCTGTGAAAACAAGAAAAAAATCCTGAGCCAAATAATCAACGAACAAATAAGAACGAATTGCAACCAACAACCGCAAAGCATGGATCTACCTGAAAAAATGAAAAAAAAAAAAAAAAAAAAAAAAAAAAAAAAAAGGTGGTGTCGTTCTGGCCTTCCAACCCTAAGGGGTTATGGTTCAAATCCTGCCGTGAAAGATTTTTTTATTTATTTTCCTTGTGTTCGAATACTTACACAATTTTAATATCCAATGGTAATATTTACGAAAAGCGCACGTTTTTCGTTCATTCATAATTTTCTATGTTTTTATAAGGTTCTTAATAATGATGCTTTCAATTAAAAATCGTAAGTTTCATTATTTACAGTACTGGCTTCACTATTAGTTAACGACGGTAGTCTTTCATTGTTCAGTTTGTGAAGAGCTACGGCACTGTTTTTGGAAAGTCATCTCCATAGCTACTGATGGCGCTCCAAGCAGCTAAGCTACTCAACCATCGTTTTACGTGACGAAAAGGTTTTCAGCTCGTCTACATACACATAAACAAACACTGACACAATACCTTGCCGCGGCGGAGTGGCCGAGCGCTTTGAGGCGCTATTCTCCGATGCGCGAGGCCGTTTCCCGTCGGGGGTTCGAATCCTCCCTCAGATATGGATGTTTGTGCTCTCTTTAGTTAGTTTATAAGTAGTTTGTAAGTTTATGGACTGAAGATCCGACAGTTAAGTCCCACAAGCTTAACTAACATAATTGTCGCAGTGGGATTGGAACTTCCGACTCTGTGATGTGAGGCCAGAACGCTACCACTTGATCTACATCGACAAATGCTGCTACTCTTTTTATTGTTAGTGATTATGTGTTCTTTGCAAAATTCAAAGTCGTTTTTGTCGAGAACTTTTGAGAGTTGCGTTAAATGGCTTTGACTGATTGTTATTTAACTTCTGAATTTCATGTACCACAAATATGAAAAAATTCTAATATCCTACACCTATGTGGTCTCCTTGTTTGTCTATGAAACAAAAACATGAACGTATATTCTTTATTGAACTCAGAAACAGTTTTCATAAAATTCATTTAGAATTCAAAATAATAGTATGCCAAGATCGAAAAAAGAATTTACTTGTTTTGGTTTGGTATCTTGCAGCACATATGTTTCTACAGAAGTGCTCGACATTATAGTTGTGTAGTTACAGGTCTGGGAAGTCATAAATGCTCTAAGATACCAGACCAGTGTGCCGAAACCGGTCGTCAGAACAGTTAATAAAATAAAAATTGCTATCTTGGCATAATATCAATTTGAATTCAGAAGAAAATCGCCTATCACAAACATGAGCAAATTAAGTGAAATTCCTTTAGTCTGACAAATGAGTTATATTGAAAATTATAAGCCACAATCTTCAAGAAGGGCACTTTCAGTAATAACTGAAACACAGTACAATACAATGTGTAATGTCTTTCAGACATTCATGCACGCCTAAAAGAAATAGATTTTGTGGCGACTACAACTGTCAAGAAAAGAAGAACCGTATTTTAAATAGAAAATATGGTGAAGGATCAACTGCACAATTGAAGGGGTTGGTGCAAGAAAGAGGCAGCGCCACTTTTGATAGTTTGTGGCAAATTGAAAAACAGGTTTTAAAATTCAGTTTTCACCAAAACGAAAATATTGTGAGCCTTGTCTTAGGCTATGGGGTATCTGATACTACTGACGAGAAAATACACAAATGCATGCACTCAGGTACGTGCAATAGAGTTTTGAATTTTGTAGCTGCCTCCGTTTTGCACCAAAGTGAATTAAAAACAGTTTGTAGGACCATTGTCTTCATAATTAACCATATGTCAGTTTTAAAACATTTATTAATAAAGAAAGCACAACATTATTGGCATAATACATTAATTCTGCAGTTCTTCTTCAGTCTTCTAGCTCCCCTTCAGTCTCCTCAGGATCGTTTGAAGCATCTGACGTCAACTGGTCGTAAAACCACATTTCGTTTTGCCCAAGATACTTTCTGGCTACCTCTTTGATATCTTTAAACTTTGACTTTAAGCGGGAGGAGAAAATCATAAGCTAGATGAAAGTGGTCAATTGTTATGAGACTCTCAGGTCATTGGTTGTAAATTTTCGCATTATCGATGACAATCGTCCCTAAGGCCGCACTGCATTGAATAATCCCGTTACCAATGTATGGCCGTTCACAGAGGAATGTTTTGTACTTAGTGATTAAATGTTTTCCAGTTTTCTTGTTCTCTAATGATACGTAAGGGTTCTTTACAAAAAATTTCTTCAACGTGTCAACAAAGTTGATAACAAATTTCTGGTGCACTTCAGTGACATCAAATTTGGGGCTGGTTCTTCTGATAATGCGAGCAAAACTCTTTCCATCTTCCTCGAACACTTTTCTATATTACCGAACGCTCTGTCACATGGCATAAGGCTGTGGCCCGGTTCTGGAAATGGATGAACGATCTGTTGGATTTCTCTGAAACTAGTGGGTGGAGCTGCCTATTTCTTGCACCAAACGAAGGGGCTTTTTTTTTTATTTTATTTTATTTTTTTTTTTTTTTTTTTTTTTTTGTTATGTGATAGAATGTTCAGCTCAATATGGCAAAAAAGTGGAGCTGCCACCTTCTTGCGCCAAACCCCTCAATTTGTTGGTGACATATCAAAATTTGTGCATGATCAGGACTCAGATCTGGATTTCCTGATTCGAGGCAGCGGTTACGTTAAGCATTTATTTTTCTTTTCCGTAAATAATAATAATAATAATAATAATGAATTACCGGTTCAGGTTTTTTATTTATTAAGTCGTGTTTCATATTTATTTCTTCAAAAAATTAAATAGAAAAAAGAGCTCTTGAATTTGCAGCAGAAACAATATCGACAACAAAAGTGTAACGAAATAAAGAGTAGATTGCAGGTGGACGGATGTTGCGTTGACGAGCAGCTCTTCTCCGTACCTTCGTCCATATCAGGGCACGTGTCAAGAGTAACAACAGGTCATCTTTTCGTACAAGGTACGCCCCAACAGTTGTGGCGGGGGAAAGGAGGAAATCCGTGAATAAAAACTACCCAAATAATTTACAAAACGTTGAGGGCATCAGGGAAGTTCCATAACAGACTTGTATGTCCTATAGTAATGGCTGAGAGTCGAGCACATACTGTTTGAGAAACTATAATGTACTGATAATCCTCTGATCCACGTCAGAGCATAGCTCCTCATAGATGGAAGGTTAGTTTCTACTTGGCGGAATAAGATCTGCGGTGCGATCGTGTGTTTCGCATTTAAATGATAAAAGGATACAAAACGGAACCACACGTTTCCGAATGGTACTACAACACGTGATGTTCGTCCTTACCCATCCCTCATTCTATTTGGGAGTGGAATAGAAAAAGGAAGCGCCTAATGGTGGTACACTGTACCCTCCACCTTGCACCATTCGGGGGATTGCAGAGTACATATGTACACATAGATGAAGAAAGGAAGGTATTGCGTACGTAGCTTGCCACTAGCTGTGAGGTAACGTGGTAATGTCTGGAGTAGGCTTTGGGTTGACCTTGGTTCCGATCTCTGGTTAATTTGCTTTAGTTATTTCTGCGGCACAAGCTACAAGTATCAGTATATCGTGGATATTTAAGAATACTTTTCTATCAAAAAACTTCTAGTTATTTCTAGTATTCTCTCACATTATCTGAAACAGACTCAGTTCATCAATTCCACAACTGTAGAAAACAACTGGTACTGATAGGAATATGCCCTCAAACCACGCAATAAGTGCATTTTTCTCCGGAAAGAATTGTTCTGTTTTCTATTAGGCGTTCAAAAGGCAAACGTTTGAGGGCATATCACGCAAACAAATGAGAGAGAGAGAGAGAGAGAGATGTCTTCCAAAACAAGACTATTGAGTGTTTTATTTGTGAAATCAGTACAAAGTGTTATCGTACACTAGTAATATCTGATGCAGTTTTACCGTCTGCTTTATCCAACAGTGCGAGTGAACGGTATCTCAGTTGTTTGTGCAGCGGTGGAATGGCCGAGCGTTCCAAGGCGCCTAGCTGTGGAGCGCGCCGCTGCTCGCCGGTGAAGCTTCGAGTCCTTCCTCGGGCATGGGTGTATATGATGTCCTTACCATAAGTTAGTTTAAGTAGTTTCTAAGCCTAGGGACTGATCACCACAGTTCTTAAGTCCCACACATTTACAAAAATTTGAATTTCTTCAGGTGTTTGCACCAAGACCAATTACTATAGACACACATCTTGTGTGGTGTTCAGTGCAAACACTAATTCTAAGGCACTACAAGTAAGATACTGTGTCCACTTGCATTTTGAGTAAGTTTATAAATCATGTTAGTACTCAGTTATTAATTTATTTTTAATCTTTTATTTTTGTTGTTTTTACTTAGAGAATGTAATGCACCTGCACTGAATTCTGGACCTTAAATAGTGAATTAAAATGTCAAATGAGAGATAAATGGTCGTAGTTTTCAAGTGTGTCTCTTATCGAGGCTTTTCGAATGTGGTAAATCAGTCATGCCAATTCGTTGTTTCTTGAAACAACAGAATCACTTTTCTATGTATTTTGCCCAATAACAGACTCGACAGAGAGTTTAAAAGTGTTTATATTGTGATAAAGAGACTGACAGAGCAACACCGCTGTCAACTGATCGGTAGGCGGCTGATGCGTGGCGGCCGATGCCTTGAGTCCCAGCGAGTAGCTGCTGTTGGCGAGGGGACTTCCGAGAGTGACCAGATGCGATATTGACGCAGCGACGAGCACTTCTATAGAATTATTACTGGAAGTTTTATTACTGTTGGGTTAGGAAGCGTTGGAGGTTTCTTTCGACTGATAACACAAGGAGTCAGCGAAATGCTGTTAAAAGAATTAGAGGAAAAGTAAACAATAGAATAGAGTGCATTGTGACTTTAAAGTCAAACTGCGCGGGGCTTACCACGAGCCCACAAGCCCATACAGCTTAGTAGCTGTTCGACAAGAAACAGCAATTCCTCCAGACACTTCCATCTCCTGCCAGTTTTGCATTTCGCAGGACTTAGAATTCCGAGGGGCGAATCGGTGGGTCACGTCTGAGGCCTTCCCTTTGTAAGACGAATCCATATTTACACAAATTTAAGGTTTCTGTCTTTATACTATACTACGCTGATACAAATAAGCAGCAGTTGGGTGTCAATATATATGTATATTTTACTTAAAAACTTAGCTTTCATCTTTATTACTTCAGGCACGTAAAAATCTGGGTTGGTGTCCAAAAACTGAGATACTATAAACGTATCAATGTTCGGAAGGATTTCCCCTATCATACATGTCAAAATTCATAGCCATTCTTACATAAAAGTGATAAATACATTTTCCATCACAAAAAACTTAATTGTACGCAGAAAACGTAAAGAAAATTTTACTCACTTCTGCTAACACTGCTAAAGCTTACATGTAGATTTTTCTTCCTCGTGTTGTATGCTATTACAAGAGCTTCAGACAATAACAGAGTTTTTTCGAACACGTGACCTGATCAAGAAATTTTATGGTATTCATGCTATAATTTCAGGAATATAACAAACGTTTTGTAAGAACAATGACCGAAAATTCTATTTGAAAGCTATAATCATTCAAAATAAAAACAATTCGTACAGGATTTTTAACACAGGATAATAGACTAATATATATGGCATGCTCCAGGTTTGGTAAGCCATTTCACTTTTATGTTTATGTAGAAAAAGGGGAAAAATATTATGTATTGATTAGAGAGGGACTATCTTAAAGGCTTTATTTAGCAATTCTCATAGCTTCTAAAATAAAAGGAAAAGTGAACGTTGTTCATTGAACTATTTTTTTAAATATCAGCGTATTTTAACAAGATATCGATTATTATTGTCTGACTGTTGAGATAGTCTAGAAGGTTCGTCAGAATGAAACCTCGAACAAACTACGCCAACTGCGAGATACTATATAGAAACTCCATCTCACGCATGTTCAGGGTAAGTTCCTTCTGTTTCTCCTCACCTCTCTGGTTTCTGAGAGTCTGCAAATTGGAGAGTTAATTCATCAGATCCTTTTCACTTTTAATTAAAAAGCATCAACACTTACACTGTAATTGTTACGAGATGACGATACTTTTAATCCTTTTGTATTTATAACATGGATTACATATTCATTTCCTTTTATCACAATCTCATGACAAATGATTCTCCTACCAGTTAGTTAGAAGCTGGAATCCAACTAACATTGTACAGCTGCTTATCTTTTCGCAGAAGATAAGTCCTTTTTTTAAGTCACTGAATAGATTTATTTGCCGGCCGCGGTGGCCGAGGGGACTAAGACGCTCCAGTCACGGTCTTCACGGCCACTACGGTCGGGGGTTCGAATCCCCCCTCGGGCATGGATATTTGTGCCGTCCTAGTTCGTAAGTAGTTCATAAGTAGTTTGTAAGTTTAGGGACTGATGACCCCGTAGTTAAGTCCCATAGACTATACAAGTCACTGAATAGATTTATTTGCACGGTTTGTCTGATCGGAAACCATATGCTCGCAACATAAACATTTGTTTGTGAAAGTTCGAGTTTCGTAATCATTGTAATGCTGTCTTTACATTTGTGTATTTATGTGTTACTGATGGTTCCAATGAAATCATTCACACGCAAAATCGTAATCAGGTGTACAACACTGAAATGTATCATGCTGCCGCTGCGGAGTGGCCGAGCCCATTTAGGCGCTATGCTCCGATGCGCGAGGCAGTTCTCCGTCGGGGGTTCGAATCCTCCCTCGGGCATGGATGTTCGGACTGTCTTTAGTATAAGTTAGTTTATAAGTAGTTAGTAAGTTTAGGGACTGATTACCCTGCAGTTAAGTCCCATAAGCTTAACAAACATTTGAACATTTTGTATCAAGCTCAAAATATTAATAGTGTCTGATGATTCTGGATTAGGGAATCGCTTCGGACGATGCAGTTCGCATAAGGCAGAAAAACTAAATTATTTACGACAGCTATTGAATAGGAGGGCCGCTCAAATAATTTCCCAAACGCTTTATTTACTATGTTCCAGTAGCAGTAGGCATCTCATCACTGGGCTATCGTCCCAGCTTGAAATAAGAAATCCGATGATGACTTCTTGGTCTACGTTACGTATTTCTCTTCTCAGTTAGTGTCGTGTCGTGTCGTGTCGTGAACAAATCTGTTGGGCGTGTGGCTTTCGATGAGAGAGGGGAGGTCGCTTAACAGTGAGTATTTCGCCCATTTCTTGTTTTTTTTTCTTTTTTTTTTTTTCTTTCTTTTAGTATCCCAGAAGTGAAACTAACATCGGTGTTATCAGTACTCAATCTACAGTTTATCACATAGCGTCAGCAACAGTGTAAGATTATTGTCTCAGTAGGCTACTGTGTACATCAACATCTTTCAAGAAACCGTACGGCATGGGGCGAAGGGCACCACTTGCCGATCTGCAAACGTCTGTGTAATTAGACCGAACAGTAACTAATGAGGGTGGTGCAAATACTTGTTTCGGCCGATAAGCCTACATCATGATGCGAGTGCAGAGGGTAACTGTTAACAAAGTGAAAGGGCAACAGTTTTTACAGTCAACATTTCTGCCTTATATATGGCGTTCTTCCCGCAAATTCGACGAACTGGCCACTCTGTAGTTCGCCTAAATGACATACCAAGGGCGCCCATATAATAGTTTATGGGGGGACCATCAATTTTTACTATAAGAAAGTGATGAAAACTGATGTTTAGTAAGTGGCTTACTACACTCTCACTGTCCATATTAAATATTTAAAGCCGGCCGCGGTGGCCGAGGAGACTGAGGCGCTCCAGTCACGGTCAACACGGCCACTACGGTCGGGGGTTCGAATCCCCCCTCTGGCATGGATATTTGTGCCGTCTTTAGTATAAGGTAGTTGATAAGTAGTTTGTAAGTTTAGGGACTGATGACCCCGTAGTTAAGTCCCATAAGCTTAACAAACATTTGAATTTGAATTTGAAATATTTAAATTCCTGACTTGGTCGCATAAGCAATAATACACTCGTACGCAACTCAGAAACGACAATCAAAGGCAAAGCGTTGGAAATCGAATCAACCCCTTGGCAAACGGAAGGCAAGGGGACAGACAGGCAGTGTGCATGCGCACTGGCAGCGTGTGAAGCGGCCAGGACGTTAGAAGCAGAGTCAACGCCTTGGCGACTGGTGTCGCAATAGCAGACGGGCAGACGATTCCGGGCAGCGCGGAGGACGAGGCTATATGGAACAGAAGAATGAAATTATAATCAAAGGAAAACACACTATAATCAAACATTATTTTTAAACAGATGACAATTATTTTTCATTCGATTTCAACAGGGCTGTGACACACAACTTGCACACCCTGAGTAAACGTCACTGCTCAGTTAACACGGTGGCAGGTTGCGCGCCGCGCCTTCCAATCCGCTGTCTCCGTCTGCGGTAAGCCAAAGCGAGAACAGTTGTTTATCGAGTTTAATGTCATATTACAAGGAGCTGGGCAATGGCTGATTGTGCACAAGCAGTTGTTAAATGCACGAGGTAAGTGGTCTAGTGGCTGATAGAAAGCGTTTCAGAAATATGGTCTTATGGGATATACATTGTATTAAGTTATAGGATATTTTGACTGGCAGTTAGTATTTGAATGTTCATGATGGATCCAACAAATACAGTTGTGTGGGTGGGAGAGTTCAAAACTTGTATTAAATTTGTTTTGATAGCATCACTTTAAACCAGGTCGGTGTGGGTTTCACTGTTATTAAGAGCCACCAGATAATTCATTCTGTGGGCTGTTGCCGCTATACATGCGTAGTATGTCTAAGCCTCAGACATTCACAAAATCTTTCAACTACCACCCAATATTCGTTTGTTGCAAGCAAATTGTTTGCCTAGTTGTTATTCTGTTACGATGGGGCGGGAGGGAGGGGAGTCTAAAGAAATGAACATGGATGTATGGTCATGTGGATGCAAAAATGTTTAGAAATATTCTAATAAAATGAAGCAATGCTTGTTTGTTGTGACGGATCTTGATCTTTTACTTTTGGACTCTAAAGAAACAGCGTAGAAGTATTGTATTCAGAAGGTTGTGGACATTGGACTTGCCGTTACACTAGTTAAAGAATATTTTTCTCTTGTATGATAGTATTCTCTAAAAAAGAGCATACATATTCGTAATTTGACAACAAAATCTTGTGTTTGGTTGTGGGGGTTGCTCTGTTACAATTGAGACTCCAAGGAGCTTAGTTTAGAAGTATAGTTAAGTGGATGTAAAAACGCTGAGACTTAGTCTACTAAATCGAAATATTGGATGTTCATCTTTTAGTGTCAGTTTAAGAACTGTAAGTACTTGCCCTCACTGATCAAATCTACAGATCGTAAATTCACTTAATACCTAGTAATTAAATTTACAAATAACTTAAGTAGGACATAAAAAATGTTGTATGGAAGGCGAACCAAAGCTACTTCTCATTGGAAGAGACCTTAGAAGATGCCACAGTTTTAAAAAAGAAACTGCCTACACTACAATTGTGTGTACTATTTTAGAGTATTCATGTGCATAGTGGGATCCTTACTGACTGGTCCTGACTGGAGATTTTTATAGAAAGTTTGAAGAAGGGCAGCTAATTTCGGTTGGAAATCATTAACAGAAAGGCGTTATTCGATGTGGAGATGTTTATTTGTGAAGCTTGTTTCACCAGCTTTCTCTTCCGAATGCGAACAAATTTTGTTATCATCTGCGGATCGGTCTGTAGTTTAACTATGGGCTTGTTGTTATGAGGATTGGTTACGAAAAAAAATGTTACTTTTGTTGTAACTGCACTGCACATTTATTTATTTCAGGACGGTTTTGAAATAGGAACTAGAAAGGTTCATCGGTATCATGATTTTTGAGGAAAAATTTTCACTGGTCAAATCTATTAAGTTTGTAAATTCGTAAAATATTTTATGTTGTGTTTACGTGCCGCACTTCAGATTGCTCTTGGCTGTGAAGCGAGCGCTTCCAGATTCCTATGGTATTAGTCACTGGTGTGGATTTGAGAAGACTCGAAAGCAGGGAGCGTCCCAGTGCATCGCTTGGTGGCTGAACGCAGCTGCTTGGGAGGACTGTGTCAGTGGCCCGCCAAATCATACCAGCTGTCTGTCTCCGAAAAAAAAAAGTCTGTTTTGCGTCGCTTTCGTCTCGCGAAAGAACAAACTAATTATGTATGTAATGGGAGTTTCCGTTACAGTGCATATGTTTCTACAACAGATTTTCCGAGAGATTATACTTGATGGACAAAGATTATTTTGCGTTGTGTGATTGGGGGTACTATTGTTTTGCATAATTGTTTAAAGTAAAGGAGTCTAAATGAACGGTTGTTTAGATCGATAATTCTTGAATAGGTCTGATAGAGCGTTTGTGATCATCGCCTTGTATGTACGCAGTTTTACTGTGAGCGAAAGAACAATGTTATTCATCTTGTGGAGTGATCGATCATTGGTATTTGCAAGTTTGACCTGTGTCAGTTAAATGTTGTAAAGACTTGGAACATTTCCAAAATATTTTTTTCTATTCTGAAAAAGAGACATTTGTTAAGATCCAATATTATTTTAAGTGTTAGTAAATCTTTTCTGAAGCATTTGTGTGGAGTTGCCTTGAACAGGAGTGAAATATGGACGATAAATAGTTGAGACAAGAAGAGGATAGAAGCTTTTGAAAATGTGGTATTACAGATGAATGCTAAAGATTAGGTGGACAGATCGCGTAATTTATAAGGAAGTACTGAACAGAATTGGCGAGAAAAAGAATTTTTGACATATCGTGACTAAAAGAAGGGATCTATTGGTAGGAAACCATGGTATCGTGAATTTAGCATTGGAAAGAAGTTTGTGCGAGGTAAAAATCGCAGAGAGACCAAGAGACGAATACAGTAATCAGGTTCAAAGGGATGTGGGATGCCATTTTTATGATGAGATGATAACATCTTCTCGTGCACCCATATGACTAAGAAGCAAACAACCCCCTTTCACTTTTCATAGCTAGTGAAAAGTCGCATAGCTTCTGCATGTTTTGCACTCTATTTTGTTCTACAATTCTTTGCGAAACCACAAAAAGTACCCCGCAGGTCGAGTTGCTTCAGCGCGTTAGTGTACGCTAACGATGAAATGTCAATTACGGATAAAAAATGTAAATGTTTGTAAATCTATCGGACTCAACTGCATGTTTATTAGTCCGTAGCTTACAAACTACTTAAACTAATGTAAAATAACCTAAGAACAACACAAACACCCATGCTCATGCCCAAGTGGGCACTCGACCTCCCGACGGCGAACGGCCGCGCGCACCGCAACACGGCGCCCCAGTGCGGACGGCTAAATTGCCGCGGCAACTACGGATAACAAGTAAACTGCAGAAGACTGGGGCGCGGAAAGTAAGTGAAGTACTGTAGACTGAAATTGTTCAGTGGACTAAAGTACTGTAATGTTATGCGCCTGGTCGTGCTAATAAGCAGTGGTGGAAAAGCTGGGCTTTATGAACGGCCTTCCAGAGATTTCATGGAGATGCAACTTTCGTTAAGAAATAAATGAAGATGTTTTCCTCAAATATCCGTTCATTTACACGAATATAATAACTAAGAAGTTATTTCATAAAGTCTCCAAAGGATTCTCAACCGTGCTGCGTTTCGAGAAAAGATGAAAAGAATAGAAATAGTACTTAACTGTAGCCATGATGGCACTAGTGTGTCAGCCAGCAGATATAAACTACATTGACAGTGAAGTGGTCTATAAAAATGGGTCACCACGCCTTTAGAAAAGCAGAATTTCAAAACGTAATGTAATATTGCATCAGATACAACAAAGTAAGTCGTCTACAACACAGAAAATCGGTTATGAGCAGTATTAGATTCCAATACATGACACACTAAAAATTAAATTACATTAAGTAACATTTGTCGTATTTGTTCTAGGATTAAAGAATGTTAGATTTATTTGAGCTTTAGATTTCAACAGCTTATGTAACCTAATTACTTATATTCTTTGTGATCTATATCTATAAATGTGAATGTCTGTTCGGTGTACGTTTACCACGTCTGAAAAAATGTTCAAATGTTTGTTAAGCTTATGGGACTTAACTACGGGGTCATCAGTCCCTAAACTTACAAACTACTTATGAACTACTTACGAACTAGGACGGCACAAATATCCATGCCCGAGGGGGGATTCGAACCCCCGACCGTAGTGGCCGTGCTGACCGTGACTGCAGCGCCTCACCACGTCTGAACCACAAGACATAAAGAGCTAAAAATTTGTACAATTACTAATGTCTACCCGGGGAAGGCTTTAGGCATGGTTTTATGGCGATCGGATAGCTATATATATATATATATATATATATATATATATATATATATATATATATATATATGTGTGTGTGTGTGTGTGTGTGTGTGTGTGTGTGTGTGAATGTCTGTTCGTTGTACGCTTATCACGTCCGAACGACAAGACGCAGAGACTTAAATATATGTACAGTTACTAATTTATACCTGAGGAAGGTTTCAGGCACGGTTTTATAGCGATCTGATACATATTTAGTAATTTGTATGACATAACGCAAAATGCGGAGCAATAATTACTCTTTGAAAATTATATTTGTTGTTGTTATGGTCTTCAGTCCGGAGACTGGTTTGATGCAGCTCTCCACCCTACTCTATCCTGAGCAAGCCTTTTCATCTCCTCATAAGAACGGCAACCCACATCCACTTGAATCTGCTTACTATACGCGTCTCTTGGTCTCCCTCTGCGATTTTTCCCCCACACACTTCCCTCTAATGCTAAATTTACGATTCCCCGATGTCTAAGAATGTGTCCTACCAAGCGATCCCTTCTTTTAGCCAGGGTATGCCAAAAATTCCTTTTCTCACCAATTCTGTTCAGTACTTCTTCATTGGTTATGCGATCTACCCACCTAATCTTCAGCATTCTTCTGTAACACCACATTTCAAAAGCCTCTATTCTCTTCCTGTCCGCACTGCTTATCGTCCATGTTTCACTCCCGTACAAGGCAACACTCCACACAAATGCCTTCAGAAAAGACTTCCTTACACTTAAATTAATATTCGATGTTAGCAAATTTCTCTTTTTCAAAAATGCTTTTCTTCCCATTGCCATTCTGCATTTTATATCCTCTGTACTGCGACCATCACATGTTATTTTACTACCCAAGTAACAAAACTCATCTACCACCTTCATTGTTTCGTTAAAATTATATTTACTCCTTGAAAATGATTTATTTGGTTGCATTGTTGCTTGAGGGTTGATAATGATAAAAGGGTGGCGTATATTGGGATGGAAAGTTATCGGTGTACATAACATTCTACGTGTGTATGTGTGTGTGTTAATTTTTCACTCTGCAGCGAAAACTATAGAACGCAAACGAATCGTCTGTGTGTAATTGTTGTTTCAAGTCTCCCATTGTACACCATAGCAGTTCCATGCCGATAGCTATAACGAAGTGGAAGAAATGGTGGTTGAAAGAAGGGGTGAAAGATATGGTGGTTGAAAGTCATCAAATTATAAAAAAAATTCGGACTGAAGACCAGCGATGACGTTTGCGACTCTATAGCAAGGAGGTTACATACAGCGAAACGTGATGCCACAGACCATATCTTTGGTCTACGCATGCTACAATGTCTTCAGCTCTTTCTCTGGAGGGATAATCATACGAACAAGGAAATATAAGAATAAATAAATAAAGCAGTAAAAAAGAAATTTCTTTTAATATATCTGTTTTAAAAATCGGTTTGACGTTCCGAGCATTACATCAAGTGATCCATCTGTAATATTATTACAATCATTATTGTTGAATTTCCGCCGGCCGCGGTGGCCGAGGGGACTGAGGCGCTTCAGTCACGGTCTGCACGGCCACTACGGTCGGGGGTTCTAATCCCCCCTCGGGCATGGATATTTGTGACGTCCTTAGTTGTAGCTAGTTCATAAGTAGTTTGTAAGTTTAGGGACTGATGACCCCGTAGTTAAGCCCCAAAGACTCTACAAACATTTGAACATTTGTTGAATTTCCTGATTTGGTTCTTCGAAACGAGTGCATTTTTACCTGTGATTTCTTATATATTCTCTGATAAATGTAACATGTTTTTAGAAAAAATGAGATGGACAGAGAGAGAGTGGATAGGAAAAGTACTAACTCAAGATTCGAATAAATAAATAAATACCCGGGCAACGCCGGGTTTTCAGCTAGTATACTACCAGGAATTCAATGCGCACGGCTATTCCGCCGCGGAACTCAGGAAATAACTCGTTTATAACAGAAAAGCAAGTCTCCCATTTTATAGCTCTAGCTCACTTGGGTGAATCTGACGGATAACACAAACAGAGATTTTTGCCGCCTCTTCTATATACTGTAGTTGTTTTCTAAGAGAATCGATTGTGATTAAGTTATCATAACGGGGACTGAGGCTTTCGTTTGACTTCTACTTTACCCTCGGCTCTCTCTTCGCTAAAACAACGGAAAGGTCAAGTGGGTATAATCCGTTCCTCGTTCTCTGGCTTTAGAGGTGTGCAGGTGGCGCTCGACCTTACAGTGTGTATTTTGCCTCGCTGTTTGCTCTCCGCTAGCGCGGCGCCTGCCCGCCGTGGGCTTAAATCACGGAGCAGCAGTTACCTCGCTAACGATTCATGCGTTCAGAATGACGGGTATCGTCCTCAAAACATCCGCTTGTTTGATTACACTCTCATGAGCTTTACAGTGTGTTAAAATACCGTATTACACGCACTAACAATTCTTGGAAATTGACAGTTTTCCGCACATGTCATGGGACACAGCAAGTAGTCGATTATACCCAAATCCAGCGTTTGTAAGTATTTGTATGAGACTGACAGGCCACTGAGAGTGTGGTGCATCTGACAGTTGTACACGGTACGTTTCCGCCTCGTCCGAGGCACAATATATAAATGTAACACGGGAACGTCCCACTAAGGAATTTAAAATAAATAAAATAAATAAATAAATGAATGAAGTCAAATTGAGATCGCAATTGTAATCTGTTTCTCATCTTAGAAACAGTTTGAACGTTATAGCCTTCACTTCTGAAAAGCAAAATTTTGAAAATAAACAAGTGGATATAAACTGCCAGAAATAAAAATATTAATGCAGCCTCACAGAGTTTTCAAAATCTCACAAGATTTATTGTTGAAAGAGTGTATATGAAGGACATGAAATGATTTCATTTACAGATCAATAACTCGATCGATACTGAGATACTAGGTGTCGATCTATGCAGAAACATCCATATTAGTACGTGGTATAGGCTGCACGACCGGCAATTCAGGCGCTCATTCTAGCACACAGTCGCTCACACATATGGCGATTATTGTCCTGGTATATTATTTCACGCCTACTCGACCTGTTCACGTAGTTTTGTAGGAGTTGTGCGGTGACGAGTCTCACCAGTCAGTTGCCATCCAATCATATCAACACGTTCTCAATCGGAGACAAGTCTAGAGAATATGAAAGCAAGGGAATTTGCTGGACTTCTTTCAGAGCCGTTGAGTTTCACGCACAATGTGTGGGCGAGTATTATCCTGTTGAAACAACACGTCACCTTCCTGTTTCAAGATTGGTAAAAGAAAAGCTTTTATAACATTCTACACATACCGAGCGCTAGTCACCGTTCTCTCCACAAACTCCAAAAGTGAACGAGAGTTGTAGCTTAACGCAGGCCTGCTCAGAAGGCGACTAGAAGAGCATGAGCGCTCATGCTCTCTCGCTGCCTGGGCCGTCAGCGCTCAGGCGTCGTGGCGCACTGCGGAGCAGGGGAGCCGTAAACAAGCGCTGTCTTCACACTACTAGCCACAGCGTCGTACCGGCTAAGCTTTAGATTCGAGCGCGTATGCCCACCAGCCAGTGTATAACGTACAGATCGTCTCTTCTCACGTCGAAGAAATTTAGTAAGATGGCGTCAAAGCGAAAAGCACACACATCAACATCAATGTACAACACTTCACTGCGTGAAGCGTACATGTTTCTTGTATGCGATTGTCTCTCAAAATGCTTACATGCTTCAAAATTCTTAACGCAACGAAAAAATTTAATGTTCAAATGTTTGTAAATATAAAGGACTTAACTACGTTGGTCATCAGTCCCTAGTTCAAAAAAAATGTTCAAATGTTTGTTAAGCTTATGGGACTTAACTACGGGGTCATCAGTCCCTAAACTTACAAACTACTTATGAACTACTTACGAACTACTTACGAACTAGGACGGCACAAATATCCATGCCCGAGGGGGGATTCGAACCCCCGACCGTAGTGGCCGTGCTGACCGTGACTGAAGCGCCTCAGTCACCTCGGCTACCGCGGCCGGCTCAGTCCCTAGGCTTACAGATTACTTACACTAACTTAAAGTAACTTATACCAAGGACAACACAAACACCCATGCCTGCGGGAGGACGCGAGATCCCGACGGTGAACGGCCGCGCGCACCGGAGCAGAGCGCTTTAGCGCGCACGGCCATTCTGCCGCGGCTTACACCAACATTTTTACTATGCAGATGTATCTTTATTTCCAGGAGGAACACTCACCAAATGAATCTGCAGTTCGAGCTACTTACCACGCAGCTTTCCAGACCGGCAAAGCACTGAGCAGTTTCACGGATGGCGATTTTATAAAGACATGTTTAATATACGCTGTTGATCATGTAGCTCCTGAGATATTCGAAGCGTTTCAGTCACTTTCTCTCTCGTTCAACCGTTTGGCGCAGAATTCAAGATATGGCTAACAACATTTCAGAGACGGTAAATGATTCTTGCAAAAAAATGCATTGCATTTTCTTTGACGCTGAATGTGAGCACATACGTTTCTGATACTGCTCAGTTGGCGATTTACATTCAGGGAGTACATAGTAGTCTCGTCACAGAAGAGCTACTTGAATTAGTTCCAATGGAAGACTCTACAACGTGGGCAAATATTTTTGCGTGTATGACAATATGGGCCCACAATGAAACAATCTGTGGCTACAGACGGCGCAGCGGCTATGGGTGGACGATATATCGATTTTGTGGCGCTTTTAAGGGAGATGCTAAAATTGTTAACCATTCCACATCAGATTTTTGGTAGTCATTGCATTCTGCAACAGGAGAATTTTTGCGCTAAGAGTCTGAACAGGAGGGACGTGATAGGTGCGGTGATCCATAAATTGAATTTTTCCATAGTTACGCTTTCAAACGTCGCCAGTTCAAAAACGTCTTGGAAGTTCTGGGAAGCAGCTATGGTGATGTACCGTACCACAGTGAAATACGTTTATGAGTCGAGGAAAAGTTCTTGGAAAGTGGTTTGAGGTTCGGAGTGAAATAGAAATATTTATGGACATGTGTGGTAAACCTATCGCAGAATTGAAGAACGAATAGTGGATAGCATATTTGGCCTTTCTCTGTGACATCACACATCATATGAATGTTTTGAATTTGGCTCTGCAAGGCAAAAATATGTTAATTTCAGAAATGTACGACTGCATTCAAGCCGCTCCAGAGTTTCCGAGCGGTCTGGAGCGCCACGTTGCGGATCGCGCGGCCTCCCGCGTCGGAGAATTGAATCCTCCTTCGGGCATGGATGTTTGTGCAGTCTTTGTTCATAATTAGTTTGTAAATTTACGGACTGATAACCACGCAGTTAAGTCCTATAAGCTGTTCAAATATTTGGATTTGAATTTGACTGCATTCAAGCCTTTAAGATGAAACTATCATTGTGGAATAGGCAGCATCGAGGAAGCATCGAGGAAGACGAAGCCGCCGCGAGAAGAGAGATACTTCATTCGAGTTGAGTATTTGGTGTAACTTTCAGTAAATAAAACTTGTGTTACTAATCAATATAGCTGTTTTAGATGTTAACGCATCCCAAGCGTCCTAATAGAACCTTTCCTGAAAGACAGGCCGGGAAGGACGAAACACCTGGCGACAAGGACGACTAAAAAAATGGCGACGAGAGGAGGAGGAACGAATCTTAGGGTTTAACGTCCCGTCGACAGCGAGGTCATTAGAGACGGAGCTTATACTCGGATTTTCGGGTGAGGAGGGGGGAAGGAAATCGGCCGTGCCCTTTGAAAGGAACCATCCCGGCATTTGCCTGGAGTGATTTAGGGAAATCACGGAAAACCTAAGTCTGGATAGCCGGAGATGGATTTGAACCACCATCCTTCCGAATACGAGTCCAGTGTGTTACCACGGCACCACCTCCCTCGGTGGCGACGAGTTTCGCTTAATCGAGAGTAGTTCATTTTTCTTGCTGATGAAAAAGATATATTGTTCTGTTGCTTGTTGTAGATGTACTAATAATTACTGGACGAGCCAGGAAAAATTATTTCACTATTTTCATTTCCAAACGACACAAACATTAGAGATAAATGTTTAAGAGAAATTCATCTGGAAAATTTCACACCTGGGAATAATTTCGTAGTTTCTGCTAAGCTTTTCTCCTAGGAGCACATAGTTACTGAAGATAAATGGAGAAGTGCAGATGGTTCTGTGCTAACAGTTCGTAATACAATTCCCAAGTTGACCCATGGATGCTGTTCCATCTTTATTTCCTGAACAACCATTCTACATGTCTGTTCAAGTTTCTTTCCATGGGAAAGAGCAGAAAATACTGTGTCAAGAACAAAGAAATTTTATTGTTAATGTGTGAGCAGGACAAGTTTGCAAAATATGATCCTTTTACAGGTAGGATAAATGAATGACATTTAAGCGACAGCCGCGGCCGAGCGGTCTAAAGCGTCTCGCTGCGGAGCGCGCGGTTGCTCGCCGTGGAGGTTCGAGTCCTCCCTGGGGCATGGGTGTGTGTTATTGTCCTTAGGTTAGTTTACCTAGGTTTAAGTAGTTTGTAAGCTACGTACTGATAACCACGCAGTTTGGTCCGATAGATTTACAAACATTTGAACATTTTTAAGCGACTTTTCAAATAAGATAACAACTGATCTCGTATTTTTTTTACAGATTTAATATCAAAGACATTGCATCTATTTCGTGTTCAGTTAAAGTTTTAACAGATTTCAGTGAAGAAATTTGTCTGAATGGCTGTAAGGTGCCTTCCAGCAATTGCAGGTAGATATTAAGTGACACACTACATTGCACCAGCTGCTCAACATTTGAGCGCTTGCTTTGTCGTATGAGTAGTTTTCAAAATAGTGATGGCGAGAAATTTAAGGTCAAATTGGACAATATTTGCTCCACAGTGCATTAGTGCATTAGTTACTTTAAACGTGATAGTGATCTCTTAAGTTAAACAAACAGACTAGACAATGTGAAAGACCAAACTGAAAACTGTTTACCTAACCGACCATGATGTTCCCAAGACACTTTCCTGTGGGCTTCTTCAGTGCTTTTTTTTTCCCAGGGTGCTTAAAATCAAATTAGTAATTCATGTGTGTTGTCATTATCCCATATCGGTAATTTGAAAAACTTTCAGCTGATAAGAAGAGTGAAGTCAGATTTAAAGCGGGGAAGGTCGCGTATTTAAGAGAGTTCTGCAGTCGATTAAAATCACATGAGAAAATCGTGAATGTTCTGTTGGATGATATACATATTTTGCCGAAGTTTATATACAGAGATGGGCGTTTAGAGGGAATGGCGGAAAGCAATGAAGTTGCTACCAAAATCAAAGCATATATGTTGACTTCCTTTAAGGACACTTCATGAAAACATGCTGAAAGATCTTACTCTGAAGGTTACTAAAATATTAACACATGTGGGGTATACCATTTCCTCACTGGTAAGTGATAATAACAGATTAAAACACAATTTTTCCACTTTTTGGTAACAATATAGAAATTTCATACCGAATACATTTAATCCGTTAGAAAAAAAAAAGTTGTTTGACGTTCTTCATCTGTTTAAAAGTATCCGTAATAACTCGTGAAATTAGTGTGATGAGGAACAAACGTTTGTATTTCCTTCTTTTCAGGATTCAACTGAAGTTGTAACCGCTACTTTGATTGATTTAAAGTCCCTTCATCACACAGAAGAGGGTAAATTAATAAAGTTAGCACCATCATTGTATAGGACAGTACTGCATCCCTCGAATATCTAACGCCAAAATATTTCGTTGCCAGTGCGCCTTTTTGATGAAAAGTATGTGTCAACTCTTCACTCATATTTTCAAAAATCGATGTTTCATAGGCCCTTCAGAATTTATTCAGATTATTCTTCCAACGTGGAAGATTGTAAATGTTTGGTCTCCGAAGACTGGATGTCGCCTCTTAGACCTCTTGCATGAACCAGTACGCTATGTCGCTGAAGCCAGTATTCAGTATTTAAATTTTTTTGTTAAGTTCCTAATGCAATAGAAAAACGTACCACTACATACATGTATTTCCTTCTCAACATACTGTAAAATTGACACCCGATACATATTTTACTTTACTACACAAGAACGACAATACAAATCACTCACTCAACTGAATACTTTTTCAGCTGTGTTGTAGGTTGAAAGTATTTATTATTAGATACGTTTCAGACGGATCCTCTAGAGAATATATTTGGTCGCTACAGACAGATGTATGGTTCCTGTTACCATGTTTCGATTTCAAAAATTTTACTGCCAGTAAAAAATAATGAAAATAATAAGAGTATTAAATATGAGACCTGCGTTCTTTGGAGACTTGTGTAAAAGACCTGACTCGGAGTTCTGTAAAAACGTCTGATGAAAAAGTGTCTATTAGGGATTTAGAACACGTTCATAAACATACACATGAAGTAGAAACCTCATAATATGATTTAAATGTGATGTTCTATATTGGAGGGTTATTAAAATTCGTAAGAGGTGCGATAAATGTAAAGCGTTTATTGCTAGTGACGATGAATTCACTGCAGGCGGGTTAACAGTGAGGTTAACTCATACTTACTGCATCTGTGCCTTAAAGCAGCCATCCAATTTCATATTTCAAACTGTCGTTGAAGGATAAAAGTTGTTTAAAACACTTATATTTATGACTTTGAAAACTTGTTTATTAGCAGAGCAAATCAACAGCTTCTTAAAATGACAGTTGACTGTTATCGCTTTTTAAAGACATGCACTTGCGGTAATGATTTGAAGGAAGTAATTTCAAAAACATGTCACATTTGGTAAATATTTCCACGAGTAATTGTTCTAAGCAAAAAAAAATCGCTTTGTAACCAACAGTTGACGTAAGTTACTCAAATTTTCCAAATTAAATTAGATTTATGTGTAATTTGGTATCTTTTTAATATTATCGTTTTAAATTCTTATTTTCATGCACTGCGTGTTATAAAAAGCATTTATTCGACATTATATCAAGTGCCAATATTGCCTCTTTCACGAAACTGGGAACTGAAGCAAACTTTTAAGTAATCGCCTTAGAGCTAAGTTACACTGATTCTGCTAAAAGTGGGTATAATTTGATTTTCCTTTTGTCTGTTCCTGTACAGGTGTCATGTAGTCAGTAGGATGTGTAACTGGACGCTTGTACCGGCGTTTGGAGCTGTATACCACATGGTGAGTGGCAACGTGATCGCGCACATAGCACTCGGGCTGTCACGTGATGCGGGCAGTCGCAGGCCTCCCTTCATGTGGGCCACGACCTGCCACCCGTTCCCGTCACATGTCGACTACACACTGCCGGCCGTTGGTGTTCTGGCGCAAGCCGTCACGCCGCACACATTAAAGACATCGACCGTGAGTGTTTAACTGTTATCATTTAAACATGTTTCGGCTTTAGGAAACAAAATAATATAAACGGAGAAATTCCATTTCTAATTGTAATTGTTGATTATTATCTTGTTTAATTGAAGTGTGGCATTAAAATCTTTGTTTGAGTTTTTTTGTGTGATAGCTGCGAATACTTTAAGTGTGTGTTGTCGTTGTGGTCTTCAGTCCGGAGCCTGGTTTGATGTAGCCCTCCATCCCACTCTGTCCTGAGCAAGCCTTTTCATCTCCCCATAAGAACGGTAACACACATCTATTTCAATCTGTACTATATTCGTCACTAGGTCTTTCTATGCGATTTTTACCCCACACACTTCCCTCTAATGGTAAATTAAAGATCCCTTGGTTTCTAAGAATGTGTCCTACCAATCGAGCCATTCTTTTAGTCAAGGTATGCCAGAAATTCCTTTTTTCCTCAATTCTGTTTGGTACTTCCTCCTTAGATACACGATCTAACCACCTTATCTTCAGCATTCTTCTGTAGCATCACATTTCTAAAGCCTCTATTCTTTTCTTGTCTGAACTATTTATCGTCCATGTTTCACTACCGTACAAAGCAACACTCCACATAAATAATTTCAGAATATATATTTGACTTAATATTCGAAGTTAACAAATTTCACTTTTACAGAAACGTCTTCCTTCCCATTACCATTATGCCTATGATATCCTCTTTACAGCCACCATCGTATGTGTAACAAAACCCATCTACCACCTTCATTGTTTCATTACCTAATTACCTTCAGTACCGCCTGTTTTTTTTACACTTCGTTCCACTACCATTGATTTGCTCCTCTTAATGTTCATCTTATACGCTCATTTCAAGACTCTGTCCATTACGTTCAATTGCTCAGCCCTATCTTAGTCCCTTCCCAACCACTGTGTCCCTTTAATGCTCTTCGACTCTAATAACTGCTGTCTGGTTTTCCTACAATTTGTAAATAACCCTCCGTTCCCTATATTTTACCCCTGCGGACTTCAGAATTTGGAAGAGAGTGTTCCAATCAACATTGCCAAAAATCTTCCTCCCAATCTACAAACGTTAGATATGTAGGTTTGCCTTCCCTTAGTCGATCTCCTAAGATATGTCATAAGGTGAATATTGCCTCACGTATTCCTATGTCTCCTAAATCCAAATTGATCCTCGCCGAGGTTGGTTTCTACCAGCTTTTTCATTCGTCTGTAAATAATTCGTGTAAAACTTTTTCAGCTTAACTTATGAAGCTGAGACTGTAATTTTTACACCTGTCTACACCTTATTTGTTTAGAATAGAGATAATTATATTTTTCTTGATATCTGAACGTATTTCGCCTGTCTTATACATCTCATACACCAGGTGACACTTTTTTGTCATGTATGGCTCTCCTAGAGATTTGAGTGGCTCTGAGAGAATGTCGTCTAATCCACAGGCCTTGTTTAGACTTATGTCTTTGGGTGCTCTGTCTAATTTGTCGCCGCTTATAAAAATGCGCAAGAGCTGAATGAAACCAGTCCACAGACTGAAGAGAAGAACAAGAACAACATCAACAACATTTAATTCAGCCGGTTGGCATATACTCCTTTTCACATGTACTCGTACATCATCAAAAAACTTGATCATATAATAGTAAGAGAGGTACGGTTTGCATCCTTTGATACTTTATATGAAGCAGTATGGCTTTCTCTAAGGGAGATGCCGCGGTGGAGTAGCCGAGCGGTCTAAAGCACCTCGCTGCGGAGGTTCGAGTCCTCCCTGGGGCATGAGTGTGTTTGTCCGTAGGTTAGTTTACCTAGGTTTAAGTAGTTTGTAAGCTACCGACTGATGACCACCCAGTTTGGTCCAATAGATTTACAGACATTTGATTTTAATAAGGGAGGATGGAATCCTGTTTTTATCTACTAACAGCCATGAAAATGAAGTGTCATCTTTTTCTAAGAGATGCGTGGTGTAATCGAGCGCGCCGTGGTGGATTGGCCTTGCTGCGGACCGCGTGTTTGATCGCCGTCGGAGGCTCGAGTCCCCCCTTGTGTGTGTGTGTGTGTGTGTGTGTGTGTGTGTGTGTGTGTGTGTGTGTGTGTGTGTTGTTCTTAGGTTAGTTTAACTTAGTTTAAGTAGTTTGTAAGCCTCGGGTCTAATAACCAAATGAGTTAAATCCAATAGATTTATGAACGTTTGAACATTCGGAAGTCGAGCTCAGTGTTGCGCACATTGTCGAGAACTAGGTCATCAGTATGCAACAGGTGTGCTCTAGACCGCGGCACAAGTAAAACAGAAATATTCCGAGTAGTTGAGGTGACCACGGAGTAAACAACAAAGGCCGGCCGCGGTGGCCGAGGTGACTGAGGCGCTCCAGTCACGGTCAGCACGGCCACTACGGTCGGGGGTTCGAATCCCCCCTCGGGCATGGATATTTGTGCCGTCCTAGTTCGTAAGTAGTTTGTAAGTTTAGGGACTGATGACCCCGTAGTTAAGTCCCATAAGCTTAACAAACATTTGAACATTTTAAACAACAAAGGCAGAAATACGGGAAAAGCATCTGGAGTATCCATAGATCAAAATAAAACCAAAACCAACGTCCACAAAGGACCTATCAAACCGAAGAACCAATGGAAAGAGAGAAAAAGAAATAGGGCTCGGCGCCATCAGTAATAAAAAAACTGAGCAAGATTCTCTATGAACAATCCAGAACGAACGTGAACGATCACAAACCAACGATCTACCTGAAGAACAAAAAATATAAATAAATAAATATAAAAAATGTATAAATACCGTTACTGGCATTTTGCCTTTGTTTTATTTTTTTCATCTTGATTCCAAAAAGGTTTTCGCACACTATTGTTACATGAACACAACTACATTCTGCAAGATTCCGAGTTGTTCAAACGTAACAGCGGTTTCTCTGAAAAGTGCATTTGTTCTGTTCTGTGAACATGCCATGAAATACATACCAACGAATTGCAGACACAAACTACTTTTTCAGATGTACATAAACTGAGAAAATACTACAATGACAGTTGTAAATGACATAATGATAGTAGTAACTTGGTATAACTTTTGATCAAAAAGTCAGTATAAATTTGAAAACATAATAAATCACGGAATGATGTAGATAGAGAGATAAAAATTGACACACACGCTAGGAACGACATGGGGTTTATTAGAAGAAAAAAAAGTTCAAAAAATGACCGACAGATTGCGCGTGATTCTGGTTTTGTAACTGCTACCGTGACGGGTGAGAAGTACGCCGGTATGTTACAGAATCGCATCATCCCCAGCTTGGCTGATAAACATCTGCTGGAACGTACGATTTTTATGCAGGTCGGCGCTTCACCCCATATTGCTAGACGCGTGAAAGAAAGACCTCTTGCGCGCGTCGTTTGGTGATGATCGTGTGCTCAGCTGCCACTTTCGTCGTGCTTGGCCTCCTAGGTCCCCAGACTCCGGTCCGTGCGATTATTGGCTTTGGGGTTACCTGAAGTCGCAAGTGTATCGTGATCGACCGACATCTCTAGGGATGCTGAAAGACAACATCCGACGCCAGTGCCTCACCATAATTTCGGACATGCTTTACAGTGCTGTTCATAACATTATTCCTCGACTACAGCTATTGTTGAGGAATGATGATGAACATATTGAGCATATCCTGTAAAGAACATCATCTTTGCTTTGTCTTAATTTGTTACGCTAATTATTGCTTTTCTGATGAGATGAAGCGCCATCTGTCGGACATTTTTGAACCCCATGTCATTCCAAGCATGTGTGTCAATTTTTACCTCTCTATTCAGTGATTTATTAAGTTTTCAAATTTATACTGACTTTTTGTCCACCCGGTAGATTAAGTATTAGACTTATATGGAATTTAGTGTTGCCACACTTATTCCGTTTGTTATTTGAGCTGTAAAAGAAAACTTAGTGACGATTTGAAACAGAATATTTGATCTTTATTTTAGCGCAGAGCAAAGTAACATGAAAAAAGTCATATCTGAAATACAGAAAAGGTAATACAATCTACGTTATAAGCGTCCATAGCAACCATACCAAAAACAAACATTTTAGTAGACGCATTCATTCTAATTAATGACTTTCAACATATTCCATAAGTAGTGAATAACTGCTTAAAAAAAATAAAAAAAAGCAAGGTAATTTGTTGTGATGTACACAATTCCCTTCCTTTTCATTAAGGAACGACAATTGCCACAGTAATCGAGGACTTCATTTATTTATGAAACTAGCAGTATGATTACGTTGTTTAGAATATTCATTATTACAGTATCCTCCCAGTTTATGTGCATATGCTTCAGAAGCGCATTGTTGAATTCGTTGTTACGTATTTCAGAGCGTGATCACGAAATTTAACAAACTCACATTTTAGAGGGAGCACTCCCACATATGCACAATTCTAAACATTGCAAAACATATCGCTATTTAATTAATAAGGGTGCTCCAAACTCTTTTAGGAGCCAAGGTGAAAAAAATAGTATTGGCGAGTTTCGAACTACCGACCATGTGCATCACAACCTAGCGCGCTGCACACTACACTACGGCGGACAATTATAAAACTGGGCTGTACGCTACACAGCGGCGGACAATTACAATACTGTTCCTTAATTCTCTTACTATTGATGACAGTTTTCAATTGCTAATATGGCATTTTAGACACTAAGTTATAATTTATCGTACTAAGAACGACGTGTTTTTGTTAATTCTTCAGTGCGCCATAGCTTTGAAAAGAAAACGCGTAAGTTAAGGCAAGATGGTGTATGCCAGACAGAGTTGTGGGCGAGGAATGTCACGTGACATCTCCGAATGTCTAGTTTACGTAAAATCAAGTGACGGTCTCAAATCGCCGTTATTTCTGTATCTCTGTAACGATGCAATTTCTCAAAAAACATAAGAGAGCAAAGTTGTAGTGAAGTTCTCCTCTACAAATTCTGTAATTCAATTTTCGTGTCAGATGAACGGTTAAGCCGTCATTTTCATTTAAATTTCGAGCTGTCAAAAGAGGCAGCGTTACTACGGTTAACTAAAGTGAGCCAACCGCGGTGGCCGAGGGGATTAAGGCGCTCCAGTCACGGTAAGCACGGCCACTACGGTCGGGGGTTCGAATCCCCCCTCGGGCATGGATACTTGTGCCGTCCTTAGTTGTAAGTAGTTCATAAGTAGTTTGTAAGTTTAGGGACTGATGACCCCGTAGTTAAGTCCTATAGACTCTACAAACATTTGAACTAAAGTGGGCCAATACTGCAAATAACAAGAAAAAATCGCACCGCCGTGTTTTACGGCCCACGTTAGATTTGCAGTTCTATAAGTTTTTGGAAACATTTCGAACCAAAATAATAATCTATATAATAAAAAATTAATTAATAAGAGTCTGAAACCCTTCTAGGAAAAAAGAATTAGGTGCTGGCGCGTTCCGAATCACTAACCTTTAGCGTCACAATCCAACACATCGCCCACTGCGCTACAGCTAACAGTTAGGAATAACGTTCTTTAATCTCCTACTATTGATGGCCGTTGTTAACTGATCCTAATATGGCATTCGTAGACTGTAGATTATCATTTATCGTACGAAGAACGACGTGTTTTTGTTAATTCTTCAGTGCGCCATTGCTTTGAAATGACAACGTGTAAGTTACAAGAAGAAAATAATCAAATATGCAGCGCAAGATGGAGTATGCCAGAGACAGTTCTGGGCGAGGAATGTCACGTGACTTCTGCGAACGGCTGGTTTTCGTTAATTTAATGGAGGGTGTCAAAACTCTGTTATTTTCGCGCATATATCTCCAACGATACGAGGTATGAAAAAAAAGAAGTTGTAGAGAATTTTCTCCTCTACAAATTCGGATATTCAATTTTCGTGTCAGATGCATGGTTAAGCCGATATTTTCATTTAAATTTCGAGCTATCAAAAGACGACCCCGAAGGCCCACTTTTAGTGTTACTACCGTAACCTAAAGTGGGCCAATAGGCATGTTATGAGCATAAGATGGCTTGATCACCCATTTAAGTTGATTACTCGAGTCAGTGAACTACCCTATTGACCTCGGGAAAAACAATTACTGTATATTGTATATTCTGTCCATCGATTCTTCTTTCGTTTCTCTCTCTCTCTCTCTCCCTCTCTCTCTCTCCCCCCACTCCTCCACCCACCCACCCTCTCTCTCTCGCCCTCTCTCCGTCTGTCCCTGTCTCTTCCTCCCGCTCCTCCTCTTCCTTCTATCCTTCCCGCAGTCCTGTCCATCCTATACATCCTTTCATTCTGTCTTCCATCTCTCCCTCCTTCCACTCCCTGACCAACTCATCTTCCTATCTCTCTCTGCCTCTCTTTACCTCTTAGTAGCTTCTGAGAAATAAGGAATTAAAATTTAACAACTTACATCTCAATATCTGAAAAGAAGGTGACAAAAAAGCTACTTTTACAGAAATGTCAGTGAAATAACGAATCTAAAAAACAATGTTATTTACAGTCTGTATTACTACGATGTTTTGATTTCCACAGTTTACCAGATAATAGATCTAGCTGTTGCGGTTATTTTAGTTTAGCGTTATACTAGTGTTTATTCAAATACACTACGTAAACCAAAAGTCCCTAGACTTCGATTTCGCGAAAAGTCACTACTTTTGTGTCATTTCTATCATAAAACTGGATCTGTACACAGGTCAGAAGTTGGTATTATTTTAAAATTTCGATGTTCACGTATCATTACTGGAGATTTCAATGCGGGATAGAGGAGGCAACATCACCGTTATAAACACAAAAGCATGTACTTACATTTACAATTCTTAACGGCTAAGTTTACAAATGATTTTTAATTTCGAATTATGTTAGTTCCATTTGCCTCCGTGTATAATTAGTATTAAATTCGCGGGTAAACAGCCAGGTTTCAGTGACCAACGGGCACAATATTTCGGCAAACGACCACATTGACAACATCAAGTGTGCTGACGAATGGACTGAGGACTCCGCGTTTTTATCGCCACCCGCTCTATCGGCGGTCACCACTGAACATCCCCGCCCTTGCTTCTCCCGACGACCGAAAGATCAGCCCGCGGTCCGCGCCCAGGCGCGCAAGCTGTCGCCTCTTCTGCTCTTCCTCCACTTACCCACGATTATTTGCCAGACATCTCGTTCCTCTTCTTCACCAATCTAATAGCGAGATCCCAAGCCTTGCTAATAATGTACTCGCTATCGCGATTTATCAGCAGATCCCTTACACGTATCTCAACATATTCCTTGATGACACAGTCCCACAAGTTGGACGTTGGTGTCAGAACCATGGTGCGGTCATAATCCATTTCGTGTATATTGATCAGGCCTTGTTCTGCGACTGCCGAGTTGCTAGATTGCTGTAATCTTGAATGCCCTTGATATTCTCGCCACAGTTCTCGACAATACGCACTGTCTGACCTATATATGTTGCAACACATTGCAGGGGATTTGACAGAGACCGGTCATCCACAGTCTCAACTCATCTTTGTGGTGGCAGCTGTTTGCCTGCAAGTATAGGTCGGGATGCATCTTCTTCCACTGCACCCTGAGACTCAAAGTGGGAGAGGGCAGCCATAAAGAATCTCAGAAAAGATCAGAAACTTTAGTCTTACCAACCGAAAGGTGTAACCCAACTGTTGTCCTATCTCATGTGGATTACTTTGAGAAAATGCGGGACCTGCTAGAGGACAATGCATACCGGAAGATCACCACTGGCCCTATCAAGAGGGTGTAAAGAAAGAACATGGCCCTTCTAAAAGACTCCCATTTGCCAGTCAGTGTTATTAAGAAGCTAAGACAGAGAGCATCAATTCCACCAAGACTTTATGGAGTACTGAAGTTCCACAAGATTGGGGCCCCTTTACGCCCCATTGTCAGCAAAACTGGTGCTCCGACAGACTCACTTGCTACACTTGATGAGTAACTTAAGATTTGTTTGGACCTTATTTCGGGAAATGCTCCCACCACATTCGAAACTCTGTGGATTTTGTGTAGCGTTTTAACAACTTCAAGCTTAAAGATACTGACATCCTTCTCAACTTCGATGTTGTGTTTCTTTTTACCAGAGTTCCTTTACAGAGAACTGTAGAGCTCATGGGCCAGAAGTTTGACGAAAATACAACCAACCATTTCAAGCATGTCTTGTCGTTGACATACTTTCTCTTCGACGATGGCTACTATGAGCAGACCGAAGGGGTAACCATGGGGAGTCCACTGTCACCAGTTTTCGTCAACATGTATATGAAACCCTGGAATCAACCCAGCGGAAAACTACCTGTTCCTTCCGGTATGAGACGACATTTTTGTGATATGGCCTCATGGAAGAGACAATGACTTCCTTACGTACTTATATTCCATACCCCAGGACATCAAGTTTACTATGGAATTCGAGGTGGATGGACTGCTCTCCTTTCGGGATTTCCTGGTTAAGAGAAGGGATGACGCCACTTTGGGCCACAGCGTGTACCGGAAGAAGACGCATACCGATCTGTACTTGCGGACTGCTGGGTTATCACCCAGCTCAGAAGAGTGGCTTGGTCAAAACTATGATACACAAGGCTTGCAGTCTCTCTGACGATGGAAGTGTCAACGAATAAATTGAATATCTGAAAACGGTTTTCCGGAGGACTGGCTGTAAGGAGTGGCAATTTCGGAGAGCCTTACGTCCTACACGCTCTTCACAACCGGTGGAACGATTAGAGGACTCTCGGGAGGACGCAGCAGTTGCGTTTTTTTCCTTTATGTAGCGCGTTATCCGGGAAAAATAGGACGAATTCTCAGGAAGCACCAAGCGAAGACAGTCTTCTACCCACCAGCTAAAACACGAGAACTGCTTGGAAGTGTGAAAGACGAGCTGATAATGCGGAACTCCGGTGTCTATCAAATCCCCTACCAATTTAGTGCAAAATATATAGGTCAGACAGTGCGTATTATCGAGTATCGGTGCCGCGAGCATCAACGGCACACATGATCACAGCAACCTAGCAAGTCGTTAGTCGTAAAACAAAGCCTTACAGAAATACACGGAATGAATTATCACCGCACCAAAGTTCTCCAACTTCTGGATCTGTATAATCAAGGAATCTGTTGAGATACGTGTAAGGAAACCGCTGATACATATTTAGCAAGGCATGGGATCCCGCTGTTAGATTTTTGAAGAAGAGTAACGAGATATCTGACGACGAACAGACTTCGGAGGTAGGTGGTGTAACAGCAGAAGAGCCGCCAGAACGTGCAGCTGGACGAGGATCTCGGACTGAACACTTGCTCGGCGAGAGAACCGAGGCCAGGGATGCTAGTTGCGGACCGACGATAGAGCAGATGGCGATGAAAGTGCGGCGAGGACCCCACTGCCCCCGTCCCCGTCATTCAGTTCATCAGCGCAACTGATGATGAAAACGTGATTGTTTGCCGAAAAATTGTGTCCATTGGACACTGAAGCCCGCAGTTTATCGGTGAATTATTTTGATGTCTGTATTATGGTTGCAAAGTGAAATAATGACGGAAGTATGTAGTTTCCATGTCTTATTGTCCTGTTTTTCAAGTGATTTGCTTAAACTACTGGATGGTTCCTATTCAAGAACACATCCAGTTTCCTTCCCCATAATTAACAAAATAATCTCAGCTTGTGCTCCATCTCAAGTGACCATGCCTTCGACAGGATATTAAATCCTAATCTCCCGTTTCTGATTTCGCAAGCCGCGCGGGAGTAGCCGAGGGGTCTGGAGCGCCACATTATGGACTGCGAGGCCTCCTGCGTCGGGGGTTCGAATACCCTCTCGGACATGGATGTGTGTGTTCTCCTTAGGTTAGTTTAACTTAGTTTAAGTAGTTTGTAAGTCCAGGGACTTATGACCAAAATTCTTAGATTCCATAGAATTACAAACATTTGAACTTTTTGATACCGTTTAACGCCATACTCAAGCAAGTTGATCAACCATTCTAACGTACGACAGATTAATGTGTAGAGAGTCAATCTTCAAAACATTACTAAGATTTTCTGATGGGCTTTCAGATAAAAATTACAGTAAGCGTTACCCATTGAGTTAGATTCGTCCACAAGTGCCGAAATATTCAACAATATAACAATTACACTTGAATAATCATAGCTGGAATGTTTTGATAGTCTAGAGAGGTCGTCAGAATGAAACCACTGAGAAATAAACTACAAATAAACTACGCCAACTGCGATATACTATATAGAAATCCAATTGCACCCATGCTGAAGGACACATCTTCCTGTTACTTTTGTAGCAGCACAGAACAGCCGCATGGTCTAAGGCGTCATGCTACAGACTGGGCAGCCGTTCCTGCCGAAGATTCGAATATTCTCTCTGATATAGGTGTGTGTTGTCTTTAAATTAACTAGTTTAATTAGTTTCTAAATTTTACTATTTGGCTTCTTTTGTCCCTACCCTGTTTCTGGGTTTCTGTAAGTTGGAAAGCTCATTCATCAATTAATTTTCATATTTTTACAACAATCTTCAGCAGTTACATAATAATCGATATGTAGTTTTTATAAAGTCAATTGCATAATCCAAACAATACTGCCACGCTTTTTTGTTCATTGTTTCACATTCTCATCAGAAATGCCTCTCGTTTCACTTATTCAGAAGCTGGAATCGAACCAACATTGAAATTGTTCACATGCTTAACTATTCCACAGATGATAAGTCCTATTTTTCACCTCTGGGAAAGAATTATTTGCACTGTTTGTATGATCTGAAACTATGCCAGAATAGGAAATCGCTTTGGACACAGCAGTTCACTTAAGACAGAAAAACAAAACTACCTACGAAAGCTACTAAACAGGAGAGGCACTCAAATAATTCCCCAAACATTTTATTTGCATGATAGTACCATTCAAACCCTCATCCAACCAACCAACTTTACTTACCATGATTGAGTAGTAGTTAGTGCATCTTAACTATGCTATCGACACAGTTTATGGTTGAGGAAATGCAATTAAGATTTATTGGTTTATGCTTATTCTCCTCTCAGTTAATTCAATTCCCCATTATAATTATTAGAGGAAATTAAACATATTTCCCTCAACATTTTCTAGGACTAGTAGGAATACCACAATGATATTCTGATTGCCCAGATGCATATACATCATGAAATGGTATTTCAATAATTGTATCAACCATTTCAATTGCAGGAATCATCATATTTATTTTAATTATATGAGAGAGAATAATTTAATAATAATCGTACTGTCATATTCAGAACAAACATAAGAAGATCAACAGAATGATTACAAAACAATACTTCTGCAGAACATATTTATTGAGGATTTCTACTAATTAATAGATTCTAATATGGCACAGTAATTCAATAGATTTAAGTTTTAAAAATATGTACAACATGGTCATATAATTGAGAACAACTGAACAGCAATACCAATCATTGCATTAAAATTGTGTGCCGGAACCGGGACTCGATCCTGGGACCTTTGCCTTTCGCGGGCAATTTTTATCCGCCAGGAAGTTTCACATCAGTGCACACTCCGCTGCAGAGTGAAAGTTTCATTCTGGAAACGTCCCTTAGGCTGTGGCTAAGCCATGTCTCCACCATATCCTTTCTTCCAGGAGTGCTAGTCTTGCATGGTTCCCAGGAGAGCTTCTGTGAAGTATGGAAAGTAGGAGCCGAGGTACTGGCGGAAGTAAAGTTGTGAGGCGGCATCGTGAGTCGTGTCGGGATAGCGCAGTCGGTAGTGCGCTTGCCCGCGAAAGGCAAAGGACCCAGGTTCGAGTCCCGGTTCTGGCACACAATTTTAATCTGCCAGGAAGTTTCATGTCAGCGCACACTCCGCTGCAGAGTGAAAGTTTCATTCTGGAATATAGGACTAAAGCGATTTCATATATAAACACCATCCAAAACAAGAGTAGATTAATGAACTAAAACAGAAACAGACATAGCAGCAGCTACAGCAGCTGGGAGTCATGAAGAAACAGGAATCTAAGCTCTTAGTTATAGAAGCAAGAGCAGTAATGTATTAATAACCCTCATCCCAAAAGAATCAAAATTAAAATCATAATATAATTTCAACTAGTAAAACGTAATAATCAAAAAATTGAAATTAAAATGAAAATATCACCAAGACAATAAGATAAAGCAGTTAATATACCAGCATTGCAAGATTTTACATTCAGATAATAAATTACTAAACAACAAAAAACCAAACCAATACCATATCAATATAACCAAACACTACTTAAATTTGGACAAATAATTACAATATCAATTGCAAAAATAAATATTGAAGCAATTATGATTAAACACTTTATATTATTTTCCTTATGTATATAATCAATGCTCTAATAAATAACTAGGAACGAAATATATATAACAAAAGACTTAAAAATTTATGGCGTTCGATCAATAATAAACTATATAACCTCCTTCAACGCCGCAGTCTCTGTGAACGCTAAGCCGTGCAAATATATTCTGCCTATCACTAATCTAATGTAGAATTTGCAATATTATAAATTATGTTTGGCAATTTTGTGTATGTCAAGTTACTTCCTGGTCAGAACAGAGTAAATGTGATAAATTCACTTGATTTTTCGTGCTATTTCAATTAAATAATGTAAATAAATTTAATTTATGCTATGACGAAGTTATTTTTTCTTCTTTTTGAGTTCAGGAAAGTAGTGTCACGAACAAATTGCAAGCAATGTCTTCTTTTACTTTTCAATTTACCTAGACTAGGAATTATTGGGACAGTAAGGAAAAACCACATACTTTACGTTTTCGTTATCTTTGGGGCAGTGTATTTACATGTGAAGCAGAAATTATTTCGGCTTGTGGTATCCTTTCACGTTGAGGGTACATTTGTTAACTGTTCGGTGAGAGAGCTAAAAGTATCCAGTTAAAAAATAAATAGGGAATTCTCAAGAAAACTCTTCCATCAAAAGTTATTTACCAATTTGCAAGACGGGATCCTCTTAATTGAAAGTGACTAACTGCTGAGGTAGTTTGCCGATTCCTTGCCTATGGAAACCAACTGGTTTCGAGCTGCCGGCCGCGGTGGCCGAGGGGACTAAGGCGCTTCAGTCACGGTCTGCACGGCCACTACGGTCGGGGGTTCGAATCCCCCCTCGGGCATGGATATTTGTGCCGTCCTTAGCCTTAGTTAGTTCATAAGTAGTTTGTAAGTTTAGGGTCTGATGACCCTGTAGTTAAGTCCCATAGTCTATACAAACATTTGAACATTTTGGTTTCGAGCTAAAGCTATTACAAATCATTCTGAAGTACATTTTACTCCATACATATATTTTATTTATGGATGGACAATTTCTTCAAAAATGAGTAAAAAGCCTTAAACGTTCTACAATATATGTGCAACACCTGCAATATGTAGATATTAATAGCAATACTAACTGTAATAATCGAATTAACTTGTAAATTTACACTCAGCAGTGGTGTTTTTCAACCTGAAGGAATGCGTTGACGTAGTGGAAATTTGAAATATTCTTCGCTTAGGGACATTATGGCTACAGTTGTCTTTACATCCCGAAGTTATTAGACTAATATAATATCTGTACCTAAGGATTCCATGTAGTTGATCATTAGGTTGGTCGCCATGTTGTCCTCACAGCCTATAGTAAGTATGCTAACTGTACCTTATGTTATGACACAATCTGGCTGTAGTGGTCTCGTGGATTGATTCTGGTTTAACATATGCTATGTATGGGTTAGGTTAACCACTTCAGTCGTATGTTTTTAACTGGCACAATCATATCCACTTTTCCTCTGGTAACACCAAGTGAAGAATGTCAATGTGCGCCGTATTTCAAAATTCGTATTAAGGGAACATCAACTTTCTGTCAGATGAGGTAGAGCCGATTTATGATTAACAGTAACAGGCAGAATTCATGGCAATCAGTAACATTGTCACTAGAAATCTTTCCTTACACTACAATACTTTTTTATAAACTAATGGTAGTTTAACAACACTTGTCTTTTATTGTCTTTCAACTTAAGCTGCTGGACAGGACTCTTGACTTGTATCTCCTCCTTTGCTGTATTCTGTTCTACTCTACAGGAACCATACAGCTGGATCATTTCATTGCAGTCTCCAAGACTGAAGACTCCTCTAGGTGCCCACGAAAGGCACATATATATTATTTATTTATTTATAACATGATTTACAGGAGCAAACCTCCATGGTCATAGAATGAGTCAGTACATTTGATTGTTACAAACGAGTAGAAATTGATAAAGTTAAATATAGGAAATCGTAAGCTCATGCTAGGTCTAAAGCGTAAATAAAATAAGCAACAATGTAACACGGGAATAAGCTTAATTTTTTTAAATTCTTCCTGAAATTTCTCAAGATAATAGAAAGAGTGAGCTATCATAAAACATTTCAGTCCATCCTTGAAAGTGCGTGTAGAAGTACTAATCTCTTTCAATTCTTATGAAATTTTATTAGAAATGGATGCATCAAAATACTGTACACCTTTCTACACAAGGGCCAGTGAGGTGTGACCCCTAAATTAAAACTGCTAACTCTCATGAATAGCCAACAAGTGACATTAAAGAAAATTTGTATTGAGAGGCCAGTGTCAGGATTCCCAGGCTAGTAAAAAAAGGCTTACCCCACATGTTACTCCAACCACCTATTTCTGTACAATAAACACCTGTTTTAATCAAAGTTGTTACCACAAACAAATATCACTATATGTCATAATCGAATGAAAATAAGCAAACTAGACAATTCTTCATGTTAAACTATCACATATTTCAGAAACGGTTGTAATGGTAAACATCACAGTATTGCTTTTTTTAACAAGATGCTGACCATGGATTTTCCACATGCGAGAGTAAAGGTCGGGGTGAGAGTTTAAAGCTGGGAAAGATTAATTTTTAAAACTCACTACCACCAGCTGCGAACCAAATTCCTAAACATGCAAAAACACTGGAACTGTGATTGCGACTGTGACTCGTTTTCTAGGGGATGATATCACACGTTCGCAGCTTTCCTTCCCTGCATATGATTAACAAAACAAATTCATAATAAAATCAAGTTCATGAGAGAAAAGTGTGTACTAACTACTATTTTTGAAAACACGTAAAAGTTCACTTTATGTTGTTTATTACACCATATTGAAACCCTGTGGCTGATACGTCTGTATGTCGACACATTTATCAAATAAAGTTATAGCTCGTGAGCCCCCAGACAAAATGAATATTTGTCGCAAATTGTTTTCACACCATGTGGCTGTCTCAAACACCGTTTATGTTCATGCCTATGCGACAACACGTGTTACATTAACAAATCACAGTCACTTTAATTCAATGCAATGCACACCTTGTTCCACCGGCTAAATATTCACAAACACACATTAGCAGTCGATTCAACTTGGTGCAGTCTACGACGAGCAACCACACGTGGCGATTGCCACACACAAATCTAAAGTCTCCCACTGGAGATACACATGCCGACTGACCCAGCGCGACGCCGCCCGGCCAGCCACCCCACGTGCTCCCGAGTCGTCATTTCCTGCCCTGCCGCCATCGCGCGCACGTGCCAAAAACTCAACTGCCGGGGTTTTTTCCCCTACGTCATCAACTTCCCCATGTGAGCTGTTCTAACCGATTTGCCAACGTACAGCGCTCAGCCAATACATTTCTAAAACTTTACTTAAAATCAAAAATAATTACACTACACATTAAATAAATTGTCTTCTTAGGTTTTTATATTGGTATAAACATACTTTGTACTATTTATCATAATCGAGCAATTTCTTATGTCACATATAAGTGATTTAACTGAATACTTCAAGATAAAATACACAAGATTAATTGAAAATAAAATGAGAAATAGTTAATATATTATTTTTATAAACAAACATTGCCATGCTAGTTGTGTAACTGTCTTGTCTTCGTTGATAATTTATTACTTTTCATTATCATTTAAACATATTACGCCAGATGAGACTATAGCAGCTAATGTATTGTTTATTTATCAACAGGATATTTTGTAATGAGGGCCTTAAAGGTTCCTAACTGCATCGTATTACTTCAAATGCCAGTAGTATTAGAATATTTTATTTCACGCTGTGCACTGCACTGTGCCTGGCACTCGCCATTGTCCCTCTCTCCCCTCACCGGAAACGAACTGGAAAATCCTAAGCTGGAACAAACCACCAACGTCGGCCTGCCCGCTGGCCTCCCGTCAGCTACAAGCACACAGCAAATCTCAACGTGGAGAATTTCTACCTATGGCCTAACTATAAATGTTGTCACCCAACTGTGTACATACATTGCTACCATAATTAATAAGATTAAAATTGTGTAATATTTGGTACATTGGCATGGTCAATGTTTGCAGTGAACTTCATACTGTTTAATTATCAAATGCTATTAATTACTAGTATTTCTATTGGGCGGTAATCTTATACACAACAGCTTTCTCTCTAACTAAACGCCTTGAAATTTGATTTGTTCATTCTTACTTATCATATGCCCAAGCTGCTTAACCAAAATGTCAGTTTTTCTTGAATTGTGTTTTAGAAATTGAAAAAAGGGGGTTACATTGATTTAGCATCTATTTATTTTCTGCAAGTCATACATATTTCTTTAACTGCATTATTTTATACTGCATGAATAGTACGAACAACATCCTTCATTACCAAGCTAGTGTCATCAGCAAACAGAAATATCGTAAAACTACTTGTAATACACGAAGACATATCATTTATGTAAATGAAATCAACAGTGGCCCCATAACAGAATGCATGGGCACCCCTTCCCCCCTCCTCTTCTTAACTGTACCCCCTTGTGAGTACATATCACAGCCGTTTTCAAAACTGTAGAGGATCATCTTTAGCTGTCTGTTATTAAAGTAAGAAGTGAACCAATTTGTGAGCTAGTCCTCTAACTCTGTAATGTTCCAACTTCTGCAACAATATATCGTGATCAACACAATCAAATACTTTTCTAAAATCAAAAAATACGTCTAGTGTTCACAGTTTTTTATTTTATACATCAAGCGCCTCGCAGAGAAAAGAGAATATACCATTATAACTTGTTAAACAACTTCTAAAACCGAACTGTACATTTGTAAGAAAATTATGAGAACTTAAATAATCAATTAATCTTGAATATACAGGGTTTTCAATAACTTTAGAAAAAATACTGATGGCACAAAAGTAGGTCTATAGTTGGTACATTATTCCATCATTTTTTTATAAAGTGATTGCACTACTGATTATTTCAATCACTCAGCTGCTGGACAAAAGGAAAAATTATTTTCCAAAAGGAAAAATTATGTATATGGGTAGGCACTGTGCTGACAGAGGTGAACAATACCTAAGTAGAATGAAACTTTCACTCTACAGTGGGGTGTGCACTGATATACCTAAGTATTTTGCTAGATACCCCATCATATCCATAGGATTCCCTAGTTTTCAGTGATTTGATTATTGACTCTATCTCTTCCTTGTCAACTGCGTACCCCCCACCCCCCCCCCCCAAAAAAAAAAGAAAAAAAAACACTTAACATCCTCCGCTGCTCTTTTAGCTCCTCAGCTCCTTAGCCTGGCAATTTTTTTTTTTTTTTTTGTGTATTTTGTACTGAAGTCTCTGCCTTTGCGATTCGTTGCTCATTGATGATTTGCAGTATCTGCTCAGTGAAGATTCCGCAGCCTTCTATACTACACTACTTAGACCACAAAATGGCTCCACAGCCTTCTTTACAACATTGCTGTGTTGTGTATGAAAGTCACAGCCTTCTAAACCTATATTTTAGGTACAGAGGCAAAATTGTGCAATAAGTCTAATTTCCTGAGAATGCGAAGTCTTGTTACATTTCCATAATTAAACACTGCTGAAGGGTCCAAAGCAGAAATCTTCACTAGCAAATCGGAAACACACAGTCTTTGGACATCTCTTCCAAATAAAAGCGCTGAAACATACATTTGTTCACATTGAAAAGTGGGCATGGCGTATTACACTGCTTAAGGTTTTAATATTTTTATACCATTTGGGATGATATTCTCAATTTTATTTACTATCAAATAGGCAAATAAAAAGTTGTAATTTTTTCATTATTTCTGCCACCATCTCCCCTTAATAACACACATGGAATATCGTGGTGTTAATGTGTAATGTCTGCCATAAAGATCCATTTTCTCTGGTGGATCCATTTTGAATAGTCGAATGACTGTACCAGCAAGACAGGTGTGTTATTTTGATTGCATTCACATCAGGTGGAAGCAATTCAGGCCGTTTGGATATTTGTGTGCATCAAGAACATGAAGAAGAAAGATATGTTGTAGTGCTATCTTCATGATGTAGCGAATGACTGTGTTTCTTTCGAGTATGTCAAGAAGATAAACTAAGAAAAAAGGAAAGGCTGGTGTTAGAAATCAGTTATGAATCACTTCATAAGAGTGAAGGACTGGAACTGTCCTTATCAGAGGTATTATGAATAAGGAACCAAACATGAGAATCTCAAGCCTGTGAGGAGAAAGACTATTGGGGTGGGGTGAAGAATAAAGATTCAAGGCCACAGGGCTGTCAGAAGTCTGGCACTTTCGAATAGAATGTGCCTAACAAACAGATTCCGACAGCTGTAGAAGCGTTCACTTTCAGAGATTGCCCAACAAATGGCGACATCCTAGCGGCATACTGCCAGTGGGGCACTCTGCCATGTTACAGGGAATTCCGAACGATGGATGTAGGCAAATGGCGGTAGTCTCTAGACCTTGTTACAGCATGGAGTTAAAGAATAAGAAAGAACAAAAAACTCATAAAAACAATTCCCGATAGGCAAGAAGAAGCTTGTAGGCTCATCATAAAGTGTAATATTAGCCGGCTACACTTCTATAGACGCGCTCCCTGTCACTCTAATACACTGCAGGCCAAACCTTGCACAGTCACCTACAGGAACCGCCGCCACCCTAGACACCAGTCACCAGGTGCTGCCCTGCTCGGGTCTCACCCCAGGTGGGGCCAGATCGCCACCATCCTGTTGGGCACTGCCCAGCCTCCCTGAGCCGCTGACGTCGTCACCGCTTCCCGTGGTGAGCCGCTCCTCCCTCCCCAGCTGTCTCCACCATACCCGCCGCCACCGTCGCAGGAGCCGCTGCCACTGCATCCAGAGCTGACTGTCCTCCTCACTGCCCTTCGTGGCCTACGACCAGCCGCTCCTACCACAGCACCATCGCAGCAGCAGCAGCAGTTTTTGTCTTTGTGGTCGTCGAACGTTTCTTTATCTTTTTTCCTTCCTTTTCCTTCTCCTCTTTCATGGACGTACTGCCTACTAACACCACCATCAAATTTTGCATCTTCCCCTCTCAGGCTTCATCACAATAACCTGGAGTGCCTCCACCATCCCCAGTGCCATATCCCCTATTTGTCAGCAGCACCTCCGCCTCTCCTGTCCCAGTCGCCCCCTGTTTTCTTTTTGTCCACTACTCCCTCCCACCCCCAGCAACTTCTTAACACCCCACTCACTGCTCCCCATGATTTGTCCCTTCTCTTCCCTGCTCATATCACCACCTGTCGAGCCATGGTTGTGGAATTGCGCATGTCACCCAGCCCAGAGACTCAGCAGCCTGGCCATGCTCCCTGTCACACCCCCTCTAACCTATCTCTTAAACTCTCCTTGCTCCCACCAGCTCCAAAAATCCACCAATTCAACCAAGCTACCCAGTGTGGAGTTCACCCCTAATCCTCCTCCTAAAAGCTCCCCTCCACCAATGCCCCTGTTCCTCCAGCCTATCTTCCTCTGCCCATGAACATCAGCCCTCTTCCTGCTTCCATCTCCTCCTACCAAATCTACACATATGTCCTCTCTTGTCCATACCCCCACAAATTATTCCTGTCTGCTCCCATCTCCATAATAATCCCCAATAAGGACTCTGTCCTTATTAAATCCACCTCCCCAACCTTCCATTCTGATGTCCTACAATGCCTCCCCCAAGTCTATAGTGGACCCCACGACACCGTCACCCCTTTCCTCACCTCTTCCTCTCCTCCCCAACCTAAAACTCCCTGCAGCCAGCCAATCCTCACCACTGTGACCACCAAACTAAGCCCACTGAACATGTAGGAGAGGCTGTTGGTGTAGCTGAACTCCTTCCCTGAAATCGAGATCCGCTTCATAAAGCAAATCCAGAATACTGCTGGTCCCACCTTCTTGATCCGGATCTTTGTGGAGTCTGCATCCTACATCGACCACCTCCTCACTTAGGGGATGATGATATACAACTGTCACACAAGGTGGATCCTTCCTGCTCACCTCTCCAATCATATCATTGTGGCTGATGCCTCACCTATAATGACCAACTGACCCAAAATTGCCGCAACGCCCCACCTGTCCCCACTGTAAGTTGGCGCACTTATTAAACCATTGCCCGAAACTCGCCTCCCCTTCCACCAGCAACACCTGTGTCCATCCCCACCCAACCTATTCCTGCAGTTATCAAGCTCACCCTCCCTTCCATTACCGAAAGTCCTCATCCACTCCATCAATCCTCCCTTTTACCCCAGTAATTCCCCCTACCCCCATCCTACTATGGATGACATCAACTGCTTTGTCACTATGGTCCTCCAGAATATTCATCGTTTGCAACATTGACATATACTCCAACAGATTATCCTTGAAACCATCACCACCTTCTCCCATAACAACCCCATTTCACCTTCTCTGGCAATATTACCCTTTTGGCACACCAATCCGGCACCTTTCTTTACCATAACATTCGCTCCCTTCCTGCCAAGAAACGCTTATTCATGCATAACCTCTGCCACCACCGTGTGGATGCCACCCAGTTTGACTACAACACCTCCTGAGTGATGCTACTGAACATCTCAGCCTCTTTCTCCCCTCTCTCGCCATTACCCTCGACACCATCTACTTCCACTGCACAACCCCCCCCCCACTCCCCTATGATATCATCTCCCTTATCGACCATTCCTTCACGACCTATATGGTTGCCCCCAACCTTAACCTTTCTTCTCGCCCCACTGACGATCTCCGGTCGTGGCGTCAGTTTGTCTCCTTTCTTAGAGGCAAATCCATTCCCCACCCAACACCCACTCACCACGAGTGCAATACCACACCCAAAGTTGTCCTCACGTATCCTAACATCGACGATTGCCTAGAGGCAGATGTCTGTGACGTCATGACCCGTTCTCCTCACCATCTCCCTCCTCAAACCGTGATCATTCGCCATGAATCCGTTCCTTCTTGGGTACCCATGACTGGGATAAACTCCTCAGCCACTGACAAATCCAGCGACACATCAGAAACCTTTTGAATGTGAAAAGGCACCGGATCTGGCGTCAGATATGCACCCGCTCTAATGTCTCAGTCCCCACGAATTCCTCCAAGTACTGGCAAGACTTCCACTACTGGCAGTCGCTCTGTTCCTCACTACTCACTACTTCACAACGACCTTACTTTTACCAACAAAACTGGTATTGCAAAACACTTCGCCACTTACGTTTCTGATGTCTTTCCATCTCTGACAATCCACAGTTTGATTATTACCTTTTTCCCAATGTCCATGAGGATACCAACACCTCCGTCCCTCCGGTCGCCCCTTGCTTTCAGTTCTTGGGCCACATCCCTGTCTCAGAACTCAACACACCAAATCTCTGCTCTTTACATCAAATCTACACTACACACTGAACGCAACACCGCTCCTGGTCACGACCACTTAATGTACAGGCACCTTTGTACCTGTCCCCCCTCTTTCCACATCACACTTGCTTCCCTCTATACCGTTATCCTTTAAATTGGCTTCTTCTCCGATCTGTCTATGACTCCCTGCGTTCTCATGTTCCCTAAAGCTGGTAAGTCACCCTCCGACACCTAGTCGTATCATCCTGTCAGCCTCACCTCGGTGTTCAACAAGATTCTGTAAACCATCGCCGCAGTGGAGTAGCCGAGCGGTCTAAAGCACCTCGCTGCGGAGTTCGCGGTTGCTCGCCGTGGAGGTTCGAGTCCTCCCTGGGGCATGGGTGTATGTGTTTGTCCATAGGTTAGTTTACCTAGGTTTAAGTAGTTTGTAAGCTACGGACTGATGACCATACAGTTTGGTCGGATAGATTTACAGACATTTGAACATTTGTAAACCATCCTTTTCCGTTGTGTCCACCAACATCTCCATCAACACCAGCTCCTTCTTTTCTGCCAACGTCGCTCCCGACCATCATTTTTTGTCGATGATGAGCTGCTCCACCTCACCCATCTCCTCTTCGTCCAGATAAATTCCTGTCGCTCCACCATTTTTGTCTCCCTCGACATTGAGAAGGCCTACGACAAAGTATGGCATTCCAGTATCCTTTTCTAGCTCCAAACCTAAGCGCTTCCTATTAATTATGTCCACTTCATCGCTTCCTTTCTCGCCCACCGTCCATCCTATGAGACTGACGACTATTCCAAGTCCTGTTTGTTCTACCCCTCTGCTAATGTACCCCAGGGCTCCATGCTTTCCCCCCTCCTCTATTTAATTTACTCGTCATACTTGCCACAACCTCACCCTCCTGTACATCTCCCGCACTATGCTGATGTCATCGCCTTCCTATCCCGCACTCCCTCCCTTACTCACTCCCAAAACCTCCACTAGTCTCACCTTTCTGAATTCTCCACCTGGTGTAACTAGTGGCTCCTTAGTGTCAACCCTACTAAATCCCACGTAATCATGATAGGTCACAGCACCTACTCCTTCTGCAGTGATAGCTCTATCTTACTCTCAATGACCGTACCATCCCTCAAACCACAACCCTTAAATACCTTGGTCTCGCCCTTGACCTCTTTCTTTACAGGACTCTTGACCTACAAACAGTCCTTCAGAAACTCCTATCATGCCCTGCCTGCTCGATCTCCTTTCCAGCCGGACATGGGGACTCCCTCCACTATTCTATATACCTACTGATCCTTAATGTGTCCCTTCTTTGGTTTCTGCGTCCCCTGCCCACTACCAGTCCCTTCATATCCTTGAGCGCAACACCCTCCGCCTTGCTACCCCATCTGGCTCTCTTCCCCACACGGATGCTATATGACCCTCCCTCCCTCCACATACACACATTACATATCCTTTTCGAGGGTAACTTCCGTCAGCTTCCTTTCCTGGATGACGCCCCCCGTCCCGACATCTAGCCTTCCTATCAACCTTAACCAACCCTCGTTTATGAGGGTCCGCTCTCTCCCCCTCCCCTCCTCTCCCTCCCTCGCTTGGCTTTCCCTTCTCTTTCCCATCCCTTGTAGTACTTAAACTCTACCGCTGCCCCCTCCCATCAGCCTCCTCTCGTTTCCCGCACCTCTACGCCTCCCCTGTCCCCTGGGGGGTTTCAGTACTTATGACTTAAATTGCCAAACGCCATGTTGCTTCTGTGGTTTTAAAACTTCAGCAGCCTCCAAACAGGCAGAAAAATGTGTTGCCATTTATTTTATCAGTGTCTTCGTCATCATCGCCGTATTCTGTCTAACGTCAGTGTTTATAGCCACTATGGCAGTTTTATATCTGAATGTGTCGTATTTAAGGTCACCATTTTACTGTATTTTATTCACCATTTTATCATCTTTACTATGTTTTAATTCTGCGTCTATCCTCTGCTGTTGTATTTTACAATTGTAATTTTTCATTTTTGTACATGTGGCTGCATGGGCGTAAAATATCAATTAAGAAAGGAAAAGGAAAAAAGCGTCACACTGTGCAGAGATGCGGAAGTGCTTCACAGGTGCAGACGAGTGAGGCAGCGAGCAACAATATATGTTATTAGACACGTGTACATAATGAATGGAGACGGCAGCACTTCCTGGTTTATGCGGTACAAGCAACACACCCAGTCTTTTACCCCTTGCGACCCTGTGTGTAGAAACATGCACTATATGAGCGTAAACGGCTGCGGCGTGAACGTCGTGACCCGAAAGTTGCACATGTGCAGCAGCACAGCGCACGTGCAGAATTTCTGGCTGACCCCGCTTTAGTAGTTTTTAAATCATAATAAGTTGAATATTACAATAAATTAACAAATTAAAAGTGCCTATCGTGGAAACGCATTGACAAATATTTACAAATTACATGTTAAATGATAGCTCTAAGGAAGTAGTAAAACAACTGTGCCAATCTTACTACAAAGGATTTCGGCTCTTGTAAAGATTATAAGCACGAACAACGTGTGTCGTAACTTCTTAAAACCAGTGTACCATAAGTTAAATTAATAAGAGAATACTAAAAGTACAACAGTAATTATTTTTATTTTGAATTGTAGTTTGATAGAAAGTCACATACAAACTAGAGAAAGTGACCATAAACGGTGGAAGAAAGTATATACACACAGAAATGGCGCAAAATTTTTAGGTTGAAAGTACACGATAATAGAACCAAAAATGTCCCAGTAAAATGTCAGCAAACGAGGCGTCTGTGAGATAATTACGAATGTATGGTTCCAAGCCGCCACTGACGTCATTGTATACATTGTTCTAGTAAGTACAAATTACTTTGAAATTTAGACTTTACTCTTAGTTTTACGTCGCATTTACTTCAGATTTCACGTCTGGGTTATCTATTAGACGAGGTGTTCGAAGTGTCTTCCTTGCATCTTGATGCAACAATGTGCTCGTCTGTGCAACGAATTTCGAATTCCTTCGAAAACCCCTGAATAATTTTGGAATTCTTGACAATCGTGTACAACTCTCTGCTACACTGTGTTAACGGGTGTGCTGTACACATCATGTATGTACCACATACTCCGTCAGTGAAATGTGAAGAAAATGCGATGTAAATCTACCAGTCAAGTCTAAATTTCAAATTAATATGCACTAACTAGGACGATGTTTGCAATGACGTAAGTGGCGGCTTGGCTGGTTTGCGAACCCATGTTTACTGGGTCATTTTTGCTTCTATTATCGTGCACTTAATCGTGTACGTTTGCGGCATCCTTTTTGATACTGGAATCGAAACGCTGCGAGTAATGTGTGATATTGAGCAGGGACATGACGTTAGTAGCGTGTGGATTATATGAGAATTTTCGTCTGAAGGGAGGCGTGCAAAGGTAGCCCGCACAACGCTGGTAATCGCTTTGTCCCGAGTTGTGTAAATGTTCAAATGTTTAAGCTTAAGGGACTTACCTGCGGGGTCATCTGTCCCTAAACTTACAAACTACTGTACTTATGAACTACCTTAGCCGACCGCGGTGGCCGAGGCCACTACAGTCGGGGGTTCGCATCCCCCCTCGGGCATGGATATTTGTGCCGTCCTTAATGTTAGCTAATTCATAAGTAGTTTGTAAGTTTAGGGACTGATGACTCCGTAGTTAAGTCCCATAAGCTTAACAAACATTTGAACATTTGATTTTTTTGAACTACCTTATACTAAAGACGGCACAAACATCCATGCCCGAGGGGGGATTCGAACCTCCGACGGGGAGCGGCTTCGAGCATCGGAGCATAGCGCCTCAATACGCTTGGCCACTCCGCCGCGGCCCAGTTGTGTTGTGGTCAGTGAGACTGCATGGGAAACATGAAGACATGGGTTCGAGTCCCAGATGGGCACAAATTTTCAACTTTCTCGATTGTTTATTTCAATGTTCACTGGTAGCTAACGTCGTAAATTCCTCTATATGTTATTCTCATACTTTAGAATTCGTCCTAAGTAAGACGGACACGGAGTCCTTGCATCGCCTTGCTCCGTCAGATCCTGAATACCGAGTTACGGGAGGCCCTAATAACCCTGTAGCAAACTCTTCACTAAGAGTTCATCTCTAACTAGATATTTCTGGTAATCGAGCATTCACCCCCCCCCCCCCCCCCCGGTATTAAGTTCGTAGCAAATTTCAGGTAAAACATGCATCTTTGAAATATCACTAGCCTACTCATGAAACGTCAAAAAATGATCATTCACACGTTACAAAACATATAGGAAAAGATAAATATGGATGTAATTTAATAATAAAGTAACACAATTGTGTCAATTCTATCTACTAAGGATTTCGGTTCTTGTGTAGATTATAAGCGTGAACAATGTGTTGTAACTACTTAAAACCAGTGTACCATGAGTTAAATTAATAAGACAATACTAAAAGTACAACAGTTGTTATTATTATTTTGAATTGTTGTTTGATAGGAAATCACAAACAAACAAGTAAAAGTGGTCATAAATGGTGGAAGAAAGTGAAACTGTATCTTCAGTATAAGTATTCAACACATACTTTGTAGCGAACGAAAAGCAAAGTTTCCCATGATAAGATGTAAAAAATGAGTTAACTATTATTATTATTCATGTATGGGCCCAATACGAACATGCGAGGTACACTAAACCATCGTCACTTTTGGCCTTCCTTTGTGTCCAGATTCGTTTCATCCTTTCAGAATTAGGTCTCTTTCTTTCATCAGACCACCGTGCTCTAGTGTATCATAATTTCTAGCTTTCGAATCAAATATCTTTTGTCGAAATGTTTTTCCGTCTCTAATGTCTCCCTGAGTTATATCAGCTACTTTAAGTTCCTCCTTAATTGCAGTGATCCTTTTAATTTGCTCACTTTTGACATTACTTCTGTTTGCGTAGAATTCTACTTTTTGTTTTGTCAACCTAGTGGGTTTAATGCGCTAATAAAATTTAAGTTAAAAAATGTTCAAATGTTTGTTAAGCTTATGGGACTTAACTACGGGGTCAACAGTCCCTAAACTTACAAACTACCTTATACTAAGGACGGCACAAATATCCATGCCTGAGGGGGATTCGAACCCCCGACCGTAGTGGCCGTGCAGACAGTGAGTAGAGCGCCTCAGTCCCCGCGGCCACCGCGGCCGGCAAAATATAAAGTCTTGGTTTACGCATGTCACCATGTATGTCTGTATATTCTTCTGTTTCCTCATTACTTCTTAGCATGTTTCTCCATCATTATTATTTTGGGGCCTAATGTTTTCCTTAAATCTATCTGTCCTGCTTTTGAATTTCTTCAGTATGCCTCTTTCTTTTTAAAATTAAAGTTTCTGCTACACTAAGGCATCCAAGGTTTGATTAAAGTGCTTCTATTCGTAAGCTTAGAAAGTGATTTTGATTAGAAATATTTTGTGTTAATCTGAATGGCGTTGTAATTTTTTGACAGCGAAGATTGATTCCAGCTTTTTGCAGACCGTTTTGTTTTATTATTTTCCCGATATTTTAATTGAGTAACCCCTTTTATTTTTGCATATTTTTTGTTTCAAAACTATTATTATTATTAATGCTGAATTTCCATTCAACTGAAACACAAGTAGTGTCAAACTTTCTCAATCTGCAATACGATTCATATGTAAATTAAATGTATTATAACGGCTTCCGCGCAAATTAGTTCCACAAACAAACAAACAAATTTTTAATTTTGAGCCAGCCGCAAGCGTGTATTTCACAGACTTCACAGGATCGCATTTCTGGACTGGAATTTTTCCACCGAAAAAACATGAAACGAAACAGGCTGCATTTTTATATGTAAAATATAATCTTTCATTGCCATGAAGAATATTTTTCACTTTTTTTCTCGTAGAAAATGTATAAATTTCTAAGATGACATATTTCAAGCTAAAAGAAAAGGTAAATTTTCTTACAAGTGATGACTTCATAACACATATGGTAAAATAAACTAGATTTATGTGATTGCTGTAGTAATTTATTATAAAAGAGAGAATAACGTTAAGAAAACACAATTACAAAAGCGTTAAAACTGATAAAACTGATAATTTACCAAGTCGTACAAAAAATCACAATAATTTCGAACGTTTATAGTTGTTAAACTCTGGCACATCCTTGCTATGTTTATATCCTACGGGTAAATACAACAAATTAACATGAAGTAGTGAAATTGATTTGTCCAACTAGGTTGACAGTTTCAGTAAACAAGTAGTGACATATTTCATAAGTATGTAAAATTTGGAATCATTGACAAACAGTGCAAATTTATAGTATGAATAATGTATGTTCAGGGAATGAAAACAGCAAAAATGATGTCACTGTCTGGAAGTCACCACAGATACCAACCTGAATAATATTATAAGCGTATATTATTCCTTCCAGTAGTCAAAAATATTTCAGAAGCTAATTAAACATTACAGTCAACTACTGAATAGTATGAAACATACAATAAAACGAAAATTTCGTTTGAAAAATCCAACATAGATTTTGTAGAAACAGACTTTGTTTGACATGGCTCGCTTTATTCGTCCATGTGATCCCGAGCGCCATAGATTGAGCTGAAAGGTTTATTCTGGAAAACGGAGTATCCGGAGATATCATAGCCAGTTTCATTTGGGTGGTAACACACTGTACAAAGATTGCATCATTGCAGGTACAGCCCCTATGTGAAGTGAGGGTAATGGAGAAATCGATATTGAGGGTTGCAACCCTAGTTGGCAATAAATGTTGCTAAACGCCTCCCTATTGAATCGAAGACGCTTTGAATGTGTTGTAGTGATATAAGAGACAATGCTGCTTCCACATACTGCCAAAGTTGATCTGGCGTGGCTGCGGTTGGTCTATTCCGCATCAGTTGTTCCGAAATAACCGACCAGACGTTTTAGATAGGCGAGAGGTCGGTTACCAAAGAAGCAATGCAATCGAATGGACAACGAAGAAGTCTTGAACTCAGCGTGTACACGTGTTATACGGTTGTAATGTGACTGCTGCAAGCTCCGTAGGTATGGGAGGGCTATAGTAGGTAAATGGATGCAACACTTCAGAGATGCATCTTTAACTGGTTAGCGTCCTGGAAATGTATATTAGCGTAGTGTGGAAGTAGAATCTAATACCACCCCAAGTTATAATACAAGGTGCAGGACCAGTATGGCGATGCATAAGCAAAAGTCCAACAGTTTGTCACCAGGGTGTCTCCAGATTCTAAACCAACAAACACGCTAGTGTAGATGAAATCAGAAATCTTCGGTAAAAACAATGTTGCTCAATCCCGATTCCAGGTTTCTAAAGACAGAATGTACTGTTGTCAAGAACAGAAGAACTTAGTTAAAATTTGATAAGTAACACGAAATATTTAGAAAATCTTATTACCCATATTTATAACACACTATAACGAAAACAATAAATTTTATATCTTCCGACTGAAAATGCTGATTCTAAGGATTCACTGTCGAAGTTCGCTTATCTTATATATTCTAGAATTATTGTCCTACGGAATCAATTACAGCTTAGGATTAACTTTAGGCCGAAAGTATACCTTAAGTGTGTATATCTCCAGATGTTTGTAGAATCGATGAAATAACGAGGCAAAGACGTTCATAATACAGTTACTACTTCGACTTTCATTATTTCAAAATAATCCCAAAACTTAAGCTCCTTGGTAGGATTTATGGAGTGAAAAAAATGTATTATCCAATACTTGAACATACTCTGACAAGGAAATGACAACATTTTATTGCCAGGGATACATTATTATTGCAAGACACTCACGTAAACGCGAAGGCTAAAACGTCACTGCAATAACTTAGGTAGTTGCATATCACTTAGCGAACTTCACAATGCTAATCGGAAGATTGAAGGTCTAAGCAGAACAGCCACGCGGACTGGGCGGCCTCTCCCGTAGGAGGCTGGAGTCCTCCATCGGGCATGTTTGTGTGTGTGTGTGTGTGTGTGTGTGTGTGTGTGTGTGTGTGTGTGTGTGTGTATGTGTGTGTGAGAGAGTGTTGTCCTTAATGTAAGATAGTTTAAGTAGTTTGTAAGTATATGGACTGATGACCATATCAATTTGGTCCAAAAGGTTTCCAAACATTTCCAAGCGGAACAACAGTAATAGTTAATAGCAGCAGCTATCAACAACTCATATGTGACATTGAAACTGAAGAAGATCTCCCAATAGCAAAGTAATTGAGTTGCAAGAGCTCCTAAGAGAGATAGATTTAACAGGTGTAACTAAAAGTCACAATACATTACCTCGAAATAATCAGCCTGCCGCCACTCTAAAAGTGACTGAAAACTGACCTTAATAGGCCGTTCGAGTCTAAGACACAAGTTAGACGACTTATTAATTTTCACCGGAGCCCTTAACCTAGTGACGAAACAACAGAAAAACCTCTCTACTAAAGTACGCCCAGTTATCCGAAAATCGTGCTCTATATCCTAAACGCTACCTTCCGTAGGAACTTCGGTGAACCTCTGCGAAAGGTACACAGTTAATTCTTGCAGCCTGGCATGTGCATCAGGGCAGAAGTTTTGCTGGCGGGGCGAACTTGCTCGCCGAGAAATCTGGAGGATAAGTTTAAGCCTGGAGGGCGACGGCGGCTTTAGGTGGCGCCCACTGCGCTAACGGCGCTGCCCTCGTGGCTTCGAAGAAAGTGGGACGTGTGAATATAAACGGGCCGCAAAGGCCGCCCTCTCTCGTGATTTACGCTCCACGTCTGAGAAAGGAGAGCCACGTGTCGAAGATGCATCGGTCAGAGTGTCCTCCTGCTTTATCACTGGATGCTTTTCAGTGAATGCCATTCTCTCACTCAGGCGACAACTTACAGCTATCCCCATGGACCATGTTAGGGTTGAAATTAGGAAAGGAGAAGGAAGATTAGTGTTGAACGCTCCGTCGACAGCTAGTCTTGTGTAGTTCGCGAACGAACTAGTTCGGAAGAGCGTTCCCACAGGCGAACTAGTTCGCAGATCCCTCTCCTCTTAGTTCGTCCGTTCCTTTTCCGAAGACTGACGGGTAACATGGAAAGGACGCGAGAGCGCGCAGAATCGCGTGATTCCCTCTTGCCAGTTGCCGTCATTTCGAGCTGAGATGCAGCTCAGCTGTAGTTTTAGTAGCGGTAGCAAAAGCCAAAACGAGCGGACGAGCTAAAAAGAGCGACCTACTTCGCTGGCGAGCTGCGAACTAAAATATGCGCGATAGGTCGCGAACTAAAATCCGCGCGTTAGGTCGCGAACTAAAATATGCGCGATAGGTCGCGAACTAAAATATGCGCGATAGGTCGCAAACTAAAATATGCGTGATAGGTCGCGAACAGAATTAAAAATCATGTGTTTGCCTTCTGCTGATGAGAGCCATTTCGAGGTTAGCGTCTGCCTGCTAGATTACATAGTTCAGTGCTACAAATTTTCTGCTTTGAAGTATTCTGCACTCTGCAATATCTGACTAATAAATTCCATAATACCAAGATACAGAGATAATTCTAAACTTAAACGCGAGAAATTATTCACAAACTGTTTCTTTTGGTTTGCGTGATACCGTTAGCGGCTCAAGCAGCAAGCGCATGAAGCAGCTAGGTGTGGGAACATCTCCCTCCACCTGCATGCTCAGACCACGCCGCACAGCCGTCACTGGGAGCGGACGAACTAAAAGAACGAATTAGTTCGCGGCAGAGACGCGAACTAAAGTGAGCGCTCCTGATCGCGAACTATTATGCGTAAGTCTATCGACTGCGTGATAATCAGAGGCAGAGCTTATGCTCAAATTGTTTGGGTAAGGATGGGAAAGGAAGTCGGCCGTGCCCTTTAAAAGTAGCCATCCCGGCATTTGCCTCCTATAATGTAGGGAATACGGAAAACCTAAATCTGGATGGCCGGAGGTGGATCTGAACCACCGTCCTCCGGAATGCAGTCCGTTGTATTACCAATGCGCCACCTTGCTCGGTGGTTGAAATTAGCTTACGGTATGTAGTGCGTTACTACTTTAACGAACAGAATAAACAGCAAGAAACACAATCCATGCGAACCTCAGCTCGGGATTTTCTCATACGACTTACTGAAAACCTTGGATTAATTCACTGAGGTTGTAATGGTAATGATATTTTGATTCGTCACTAGATGATTTGGCATTTGATAATGAGAAATTATAGGTATTTTAAACATAATTTTAACACTGTCACTGATGTGAGTCAGTAGTCAGAAGCCGGCCGCGGTGGCCGAGGGGACTGAGGCGCTCCAGTCACGGTCTGCACGGCCAATGTGGTCGGGGGTTAGAATCCCCCCTCGGGCATGGATATTTGTGCCGTCCTTAGTATAAGGTAGTTGATAAGTAGTTTGTAAGTTTAGGGACTGATAACCCCGTAGTTAAGTCCCATAAGCTTAACAAACATTTGAACATTTTGAGTAGTCAGAAGAGGAAAGGTCTGCCGCGTATTTGGAGACATGGGGCTTCTGGTTGTGTATGGGGATGTCAGTAGTAGTTTTTGAGTGTTGGGATGAAATGAATCCATGTTACTAAGATGTAACTATGATAATCTAGTAGCCCATAATTTATTTCATTAGTGCCAATAAGGGAGCTGTATGCGTTTATGAAGATATACAGAAACCTATAAATTAAAATATTTAATTTCATGTTAAATTTTGCTCGCAAAAAGCGGTACTACAATCAGACTAGGGTAATCAACATGAGCAGCTTAAAGAAATATTAATAAAACTGGTTCTAATACGTAAGGGGTGTTTTTCAATCTTATAAAATAACTAACTATCACAAACATGAAATGGTTTAATTACTGCATATTTTAAGAAAAAATATTTTTGCCTAGATCAAAGTTGGGTTTTGAATCAGTTTTTGTACCATTTTCAGAATTATATGAATGACCTATAATATTATCCAAACCGCGGTGGAGTGGCAGAGGCTCGAGTTCTCCCTGGGGTATGGGTGTGTGTGATGTCTTAGATTAGTTTAACTTAGTTTAATTAGTTTTAAAGTCTAGGGACTAATAAGCAAAGAAGATAAGTCCCATAGATTACAAACATTTGAATTTGAATTTTATTATCCAAAACGTAAGAGATTCGAGTAAAGTGCCTAAACTTCGACATATACATCTACATGGGATACTCTGCAAACCACATTTAAGTGCCTGGTAGAGGGTATATCGAACCACCGTTATACTATTTATCTCCCATTCCATTCTCAAATAGCGCGCAGGAAGGAAGAACACCTGAATCTCTTCGTTCGAGCTCTGATTTCTCGTATTTTATTCTAATAATCATTTCTACCTATGTAAGTGGGAGTCAACAATATTTTCGCATTCGGAGGAGAATGTTGGCGATTGGAGTTTTGTAAGTAGCCCACGCCTCAGCGATAAGTGCCGTTGTAGTAATGATTCCCATCCTAGATCCTGTATCATTTCCGTAACGCTGTCTCCCCTGTATCGTGACAATACGAAACGAGCTGCCCTTCTTTGGGCTCTTTCGATGACCTCCGTCAGACCCACCTGATAAGGATCCCACACTGGGCAGCAATACTCCAAAAAAGGACGGACAGGCGTGGTGTAAGCAGTTTCTTTAGTAGTTCTGTTGCATCTTTCAAGTATTCTATAAAAAAAACGCAGTCTCTGGTTCGCCTTTCCCACGACATTATCTAAGTGTTCTTTCCAATTTAAGTCTGACGTAATAGTAATTCCTAGGTATATTGTGGAGTTTACGGCCTTTACTTTTGATTGATTTATCTTGTAAACAAAGTTTAATGGATTTCTTTTCGTACTCATGTGGAAGACTTCACACTTCTCATTATTTAGAAATGATGATTTTACTAGACGGTAAATGACGGCGTCATCTGCAAACAGCCTAAGAGAGATACTTAGATTTTCCCCTAAATCGTTTATGTAAATAAGGAACAGCCGAGGTCCAATAACACTACCCTGTGGGACGCCCGATATCACCTCTGTTTTAGTCGATGCCTTACCATCGATTACTACGAACTGTGTCCTCTCTGACAAGAATCCCTTACCCAGTCGCAAATTTGGGGCGATATACCATAACCACGCAATTTGATTAAAAGCCGTTTGTGAGGTACGGTGTCAAAAGCCTTCTGGAAATCAAGAAATGCGGAATCGATTTGCGAACCCATCACTTCGTGTGAGTAAAGAGCTAGTTGTGTTTCGCGTGAACGATATTTTCTAAATCCGTATTGACTTTGGGTCAACAGATGATTCTGTTCGAGATAATTTATAATATTTGAATACAGGATATGTTCCAAAACCCTGCTGCCAATTGACGTCAATGAAATAGGCCTGTAGTTTAGTGGGTCACTCCTACTGCCTTTCTTGAATATAGGTGGGACCTGTGCAACTTTCCAATCTTTTGGTACAGATCCTTCTTTGAGAGAGCGATTGTATATGGCAGTTAATTAAGAAGCTATCGCTTCAGTATAATCAGATAGAAATCTAATGGGTATACAGTCCGGACCAGAAGACTTGTTCTTGTTAAGTGACTTTAGTTGCTTCACTCCTCCGATGATATCTACTACTAAGTTACCCATTACGGCCTGTGTTCGTAATTCGAAATCTGGAATATTGGTTTCGTCTTCTTTGGTGAATGAGTTTCTAAAAGCTATGTTTAGTAACTCTGCTTTAGTAGCGCTGTCATCGGCAGGATCGCCATTACTATCACGTAGTGAGGATATTGTTTATGTTTTTCCGTCTCTAATGACCACGCTGTCGGCGGGACCTTAAATTCAAAGCTTTATTCCTTCCTTTTGTTTGTGTTTTGCCCCTTGCCAAACCTGGGTGTTCGTTTAAATTTAGCATGACTTTTCCGTTGCTTTTGCATCAGTGTCCCAACCTGTTTTGTGTACCAAAGGGGATCACCTTCTTTTATTAATATATTTGGTATAAAGCTGTCAATTGCTGTCGATACCACTTCTTTGAATTTGAGCCATATCTGGTCTACACCTACGTTTATTGTTAGAAACGAATGGAATCTGTCTTTCAAGAAGCAATCTATTTTATTTCTATCTGCTTTGCTACACAAATATACGTTGCGTTTATTTTTGGTAACTTTGGGACTTTCGATATTCAATCTCGCTACGACAGCTCTGTGTTCACTAATACCTGTATCCGTTTCGATGCTCGTTATGAGCTCAGGATTATTTGTTGCTAAGAGATCAAGTGGTTTTGACATCAATTTACAATTCTAGGTGGCTCATGAACTAATTGTTCGATGTAATTCTCGGAGAAAGCGTTGAGTACAATTTCACACGATGGTTTATGCGTATGTCCTGATTTGAAAATATAATTTCGCCAACAGATTGAGGGTAAATTAAAATCACCACCTACTATTTCTTTGAACCTTTCTGCTACTGTATCGTCAGCCTCTACCCATAATAGCTCATTGGAACTATCAACTTCAACTTCGCTACACGAAATACTACTTTTGACGGTGACAAACATGCCTCCACCTATTTTGTTTAATCTATCCTTTCTTAACACAGATCTTATGCGAATACTTCTGCTGAACTTTTTTCCGGCTTGAGCCAACTTTCACTGCCTACAATGACGTGTTTCGGTGCTTTCTACTAACGCTTGGAGTTCTAGTACTTTCCCGACACAGCTACGACAATTTACAGCTGTTGTACCGATAGTTCCTAGATGTACGTTTCTCCTGTGATTCACCTGCACCCTTTGAGATTACCCATTTTGTTTTTCCCCGAAGCCCTCTATCTTAAAACGTCGCCCAGTCCACGACACACAGCCCCCGCTACCCGTGTAGCCGCTTCCTGCGTATAGTGGACTCCTGACCTATTCAGCGGAACCCGGAAACCCACCACCCGGTGGCGCAAGGCAAGGAATCTGAACCGTCTGAGCCTCTGATTCAGATCTCCACTCGGCTCTGTACCAGACGTCCGCAGTCGATCCTGTTAACTATGCTGCAGATGGTGAGCTCTGCTTTCATCTTGCAAGCAAGACTGACAGTCTTCACCATTTCAGATTGCCGCTCAAAACTTGAGAAAATCTCTTCTGACCCGAAGCGACACACATCATTGGTACCGACGTGAGCCACCACCTGCAGTTGGCTGCACCCCGTACCTTTCATGGCATCCGGAAGGACTCGTTCCACATCTGGAATGACTCCACCTGCTATGCACACAGAGTGCACGTTGGCTTCCTTCCCCTCCTTGACAGCCATCTCTCTAAGGGGCGCCATCACCCGCCTAACGTTGGAGCTCCCGACTACAAGCAAACCCACCTTCTGTGAAAGCCCGGATCTTACAGGCTGAGTGGTGACCTCAGTATGAGAGACACCATACGACTCAGGAACGTTGTCCTAAACAGATAGCGCCACAAAACTGTTCGCAAGACGAACCGGGGAGACCTCACGATCGGTCCCCCGGAATGTCTTGCGCCTCCTGCCACGCACTGGAGCAACATCAAAAAAATGTTCAAATGTATGTAGAGCTTATGGGACGTAACTACGGGGTCATCAGTCCCTAAACTTACAAACTTACAACTACAAATTTGAATATTCACTAAATGACGGACTAATATCAATAGAGAGGTACAAATTAACACACATTCCTGAAGTGACATGGAAGTTTACTGGAAGCAACAAGGAAAAAAAAGTCAACAGATAGCGCTTGAGAGATGTATCCTATAGAACAATCTGTAAAACATTCACTGTCATCTTTAACTGTAAGCCGCTGATTCAGTAACGTGGATGGCATTTGCGTCGTAGGCATTTCAAACAATGGTGCACAATGAAGATGGTTCTCTGGCATGTTGTGGATGGAGGAAGCCCATTTTCAGACTCCGAGGGCCTGTCAAAAATCTTCAACTGCAGAATTTTGGCTACTGGAAATGCAATATCTGGTGTGGAAGGTCCATTGTATAACAAAAAAGTGACGGTGTGGTCTGGATTTACCACATTAATCGTGTTCGGTTCCTTTTTCTTCTAGCTGATAAAGAGGTGCTGTAAGATACGACATTTATCGAGGATAGTGTCTCACTCCACATTACTAAAACGGAACATCTCTTTTGCAGTCCATCTAAATATTTGTTGCGGTATTACCCGGAGTCAGATACCCGACGACAATTTCTCACCGTATGTGCTGATATGCTGTACAGTGCTGTGCACGACATTGTCCTTCGACTGCATTTTTTTTTCTTTCTTTTTTGCTATTTATGAATTACATTTGATATGGTGAGCAGTTGATATAAAGAACATATTCGCTTTGTTGAAAATTGAAAAATCCATAGCTTGGTGTTCCATTAAACTATGTCTGTTCTTATTCCTTCGACGTTCATGATCTTTATTCATACTTTTTATATATTTCAAACTTTGTGCTGCCACTGTTGCTATGTTACAATCGTTCTGAGACTGAATGTAGACAATGTGAGTTGTCAGAAGACACAGTTCAATCTCTCTGGGCTAAGAAATGAGTTCTACAGTTGTTTGCTTTTAGGATGTGTCAGGAGTAGATGGAGGATAAGGCTGAAAAGTGTTCCAAGGACTCGAACCTCGGACAGGGAGTAACCGCGCACTCCGCAACAAGGCGTCTTAGAGTGCACAGCCATTCCCACGCGGCACCGTGGAAACCATAGAGCTGCATCTTCTCTCATTGGCAAAAAGGAAATTATTCATTTTAGTATATAGTTACTTGGTCATCCACGTTCTGTAAAGCCGCGCGGGAGTAGCCGAGCGGTCTGGAGCGCCACGTTACGGATTTCTCGGCCTGCCGCGTCGGAGCTTCGAATCCTCCCTCGGGCATGGATGTGTGTGTTGTCCTTAGGTTAGTGTACCTTAGTTTAACTAGTTTTTAAGACTAGGTACTGATAACCAACGTAGTTTGTTCCCATATAATTACAAACTTTTGAATTTGAAAGTTCAGTAAGCCATTAGATACAGGTGGATAAATAGAGATTTCACATTCGCGGCTGCAACAGGCGATTTTTCTCGATTCCAATACATGCTTACTGAACAGATCTTGAGAGAAGATTCCATACTTTTTCGGCAATACATATCAGAATAATTTAAACGTTTGTCGTAAATCATCTATCGGCTTAGATGGTTTCAGTTTTCCCTTACCGATTTGTTACCCACGTGATATTCAGTGACTGTGGTATGTTCTAAATCTAGGAGCTCTCCGGCCAGAATGCGGCATGGTTACTGCCTGTCTCAAATGTTCCAATGTTTGTAAATCTATGGGACTCATCTGCTTGGTTATTAGTCCCTAGCTTACAAACTGCTTAAACTATGGTAAACTAACCTAAGGACAACACATACACCCATGCCTGAGGGAGGAATCGAAGCCCCGACGGCGAACGGCTGCGCGCACTGCATCACGGCGCCTCAGTGCGCACGCCTAATCCGCTCCGGCTCTGCTTGTCTACTGAAAACGCAGCGCAGCCAGTCTTCTTTTACTCGGGCTGATGGACATCTTGCGACATGTAATGGCCAGTTCCACATTACATAGCGATGTCCAAATACTTTTTATCAAATGCATTTTACCATAGGGCTGCATGTCTGTTGTTACCAAGTATCGTCCTATATAGCGGTGTCAGTGTCCGTAATGCTCTAACCACGTGTATTCCAGCTATCAGCACCTCATCCCTGGCACAAAGCGCGGCTTCACGCTCACGATGACAGCTAGATGCGAGTGCACGCTGTAATTAATGGGAATCTGCACAAGAGCAGCTTCCGTGTCAGTCGAGTGCGTTTGAAACAAGTAGTGTGGATCAGGTTGGCCAGTGACACGTACACGTCCGGACAGGCCACTACACTCGCGCTCTCAGAGCCCTCTGTTAAGCAAACAAGCCTCTCCGCTGGCTGCCGCGCCGCGCCGCGCACGTCGACACACAGCGCGCAGTAGCTGCCGTCATGATTTACACGGCGAGCTTCTATCAAGTGATAATCACAAACAAACACTGTCGTTGTTTCATTTTATCGGTTTGCTGCACCAGGAATATCAGATTACGTTCCGTAGTTTCAAACACCGGTCATTCGGCAGGACCTAGAAAATAACACAACAGCTTATCCATCATTTAGTGCCATTTTGTGATTGTGTGTAAGTCGACTAAAGCGATTTGGAAGGTTATTCACCACTGTACATAGTAAGTAACGATCCATAAAATCCATATCTACATGGGATACTCTGCAAATCACATTTAAGTGCCTGGCAGATGGAAGTCTATTGTGGTAGAGCCTGAAGAGTTTTACTCCTACAGATGAGTTTCGTACTATGAATGTTTGTTCAAATGTTTGTAAATCTATCGGACCAAACTGCGTGGTCATCAGTCCGTAGCTTAAACTATGGTAAACTAACCTAAGGACAACACACATACACCCATGCCCTAGGGAGGACTCGAACCTCCGACGGCGAGCAACCGCGCGCTCCGCAGCGAGGCGCCTTAGACCGCTCGGCTACTCCACCGCGGCTCGTACTATGAAATTCGCACAATTGATCTAATGAACAAGCGCTTGCATGCTATTCCACGTTTGTAAAGTAAATAAATATGGTAGACGACTCCTTACTAATTACTTTCGCCGCGCGGGAATAGTCGTGCTGTCTGGAGCGTCACGTTACGGATCCCGCGGCTGCTCGCGTCTGAGGTTCGAGTCCACCCTCGAGCACGTGTGTGTGTGTGTGTGTGTGTGTGTTGGCCATAGAATAAGTTAGTTTAAGTAGTTTATAAGTCCAGGGCAGAAATGTGGAGATGTTTGTAAAGTTATGGGATCCAACTGCAATGGCCATCGGTCCCTAAACTTACAAACTACTTAACCCTTTCATTCCCACATTATGAATCCAGCATTGTAAAAATTAAAATACAGTGTTTTCTTTATTAATACACCAAAATATGTGTTTTAAAATTTATGATAGAACTATTCTTCTTTTACGTCATGTATTCCATGCACATTACAGACGTTTGTATCGAAGTATTTTAACACTTGGGATGTTATTTTGTTGGTAGTTAACACTGTCAGATCAATAATGCTAGCATAATCTTCGCCTCAGCACCAAAGAGGAAGGAAGGAAGCTTAGGCTTTAGCACCCCGTCGACATCGTGGTCATTAGTGGCAGAGCTTACGCTCGGATTTTTCGTTAAGGATAGGGAAGGAAGTCGACCGTGCCCTTTCAAAGGAACCATCCCGGCATTTGCCTGGAGTGATTTAGGGAAATCACGGAAAACCTAAATCTGGATGGCCGAAGGTGGATTTGAACCACCAAAGACAAGACAATTAACTGCTGAAATAAAATAACATGAACCGCACTCCCGCTCAAACTCACAGCCACGAACAGACGGCAATGTAATGCAACCTCCAGGACGGATAGATTAATGCCTTAGAAATGGCTACACACTGTACCAGGCGGCAAAATGTACTCGAAGCATGTTGTTCGTCAAGAACAATGCGACTTTAAAGACTGATACACAAAATAGGGTATACATAAGCTTTTAATGCGTTGTTGTCGAGGAACAACACTGGGAACGAAAGGGTTAAACTAACTTATCCTAAGAACACACACACCCATGGTCAAGGGTGGACTCGAACCTTGGACGACAAACTGCCGCGCGCACCGCAGTAAGGCGCCTTAGGGCGCACGGCTATTCCGCCGCACCCCAGGGTCCGGTGACCAGAGTAGTTTGGTCCCTTAGAATTACAAATTTTTGATATGTTATTTGACTAATTACTTTGTGATAAGGAATTATGTGAAGAAATCCAGAATGAAACTTTCACTCTGCAGCGGAGTGTGCGGTGATATGAAACTTCCTGTCAGACTAAAATTGTGTGCTGGAACCGGGACTCGAACCTGGAACGTTTGCCTGTAGCGGGCAAGCGCTCTAACGACTGAGCTATCCGGACACGACTCACGATGCCGCTGCACAACTTTACTTCCGCCAGTACCTCGCCTCACTGTAGAGTGAAAGTTTCATTCTGGAAACATCCCTTAGGCTGTGGCTAAGCCATGTCTCCACCATATCCTTTCTTCCAGGAGTGCTAGTCTTGCAAGGTTCGCAGAAGAGCTTCTGTGGAGTTTGGAAAGTAGGAGGCGCGGTACTGGCGGAAGTAAAGTTGTGAGGCGGTATCGTGAGTCGTGTCGGGATAGCTCAGTCGGTAGAGCGCTTGCCCACGAAAGGTATAGGCCCCAGGTTTGATTCCCGGTTCCGGCACACAATTTTAATCTGCCAGGAAGTTTCATGTAAAGAATTGTTTTTCTCTGGCATAAACAACATATAACAAATTTAGACCACATACTGGCAAAACGGAAGGAATACGAAGGTCATGACAGACGGTGCACACATTAGGGTTGATATTTGCTAAGGGTCAGTAAGAAAGTCGGTCTTGAACCTTATAAGAAACCAACCCGGCATTTGCCTCAAGTAAATCGGAATGAATGTGATGAATGGAGACGCGTTTGAATTGCCGTCGTCTCGAATGCTAGTCCAGTGTGTTATCACAGCACCATCTCGCTCGGCATATTGCCAGAAAGAAAGAATCGATTTATTGCAGACATCATGACGCTTCAAGGAGTAGCTGAATTGTTAGCGGAGGGGTCTTTTTGGGTAAAAATTGTGTAGAAGGAAATTACGGCGATAAGGTTTGAGTGCTTGTAATCAGAAGTGCGCCTCGGTTGCACAGTGGCAGAGTGCCAGACTACATAATCCTAAGGCCGCGGGTTGGATCCCCGCCAGTTCCTGGGATTCCAATTCTTTCACCTCTGGCAGTATTGCTCATGTGAAAAATACCGAGTAGCACCGTGGTTCGGGACCCACGTTAAACTGTAGGTCCGCCTATAACTGGCTGGGTAAGGCAGTTCGAAGGGCGGAGGAAGGCAACGGCATACCACCTCCAAACAGGACCACTGTAAAGCACTGTGGTGCAAACCAATCTTCGGATTGTTGACTGCTTTACCTTACCTTAATCAGAAGTAGCTACGCATAGATAAAAATACGTGCACATGATTAACAAGGAGAGCTAATTCCCGGACTGAAGACCACAACAAAAGCAGTTAATTTACAACTTCGCGTAGTAAAAACGTTCATATACACAGTAAAAAGCGACATCCATCGATGTCAACGCATTAGTTTCAGTAACGCTTAAAATTTGGCGCACGCCGACAAATGAAACAGATGTGTTTTTGTACAATGAGGCAGCCCAACTATTTCCTGTTCTATTTCTGCTGGTGTTTATTACATCAGTAACTTTATGTACATCATAGTACACATCTGTAGTAATGAGATCCAACGATCACATATGGGCCAAACACACTCCTCATCCTCCCACACCCCATTATTTCAAATCCAACTATTCAAGTGCTCTCGGTCATTAAGTTGGCAGTGCACTGTAGCTTGTACCACATCCTCTAGTAATTAACAATAGATACCGCTTTCAGCTAATGTGTCAGCACATTTCATTGAACAGAAGCAATTGTGCACCATCATACGAAATGCCATCAAATAAGGTTTTTTTTTCATATATGATCATCGAGTATTACAGAGGTCTTCCCGTGCTGGTGAATTCTCTGATCTGTTCATTTCCCAGCACGATAGATTCCACTGGAATACGACTGTATCTTCAATCACATAATTAGATACCCATCATTTAACTCACGCGAATGCGTTCTGCGATTGTCGATTGCTCCTGTCAGTTTTGAAGATTTGTGAAGATACGATCATATGTACATAACATCGACGGCCTGTAAAATAGGCGAGTACATTTATTTTACACGAGTTAATTACGTAATTCATCCCCACTGGCCTGAAGATGATTGCCACTACGAAATGAACAGTTCAATGAATGATACAACTGTAAGGAAAGTTCTTATCCGCTGTAGAAGTTTTAACTTGATCATTCTCTTAAATCGTTTTACTGCTCGGCATATACGTTTACAATCACTAACTCAAATATTGAAATGTTTGTAAAGCTTATGGGACTTAACTGCGGGGTCATCAGTCCCTAAACTTACAAACTACTTATGAACTCGCATATGCTAAAGACGGCACAAACATCCATGCCCGACGGGGGGTGGGGTGATCCGAACCCCCGAAGGGAACGAAATGTTCAAATGCTTGTAAATCTATCGGACCAAACTGCGTGGTCATCAGTCCGTAGCTTACAAACTACTTAAACCTAGGTAAACTAACCTAAGGACAAACACACACACCCATGCCCCAGGGAGGACTCGAACCTCCACGGCGAGCAACCGCGCGCTCCGCAGCGAGACGCTTTAGACCGCTCGGCTACTCCACCGCGGCCCGAAGGGAACGGCCCCGCGCATCGTAGCATAGCGCCTCAATGCGCTTCGCCGCGGCAATCTCTAATTCGTTATCTCAAAATACTTAGCACAGAATTCTACATATTCAACTTAAACACTAAAGACTTGAAATTAACTACATTGCTTGGCACGTCCGGAGAAACAATGTGATCCACAACTACCCAAATTTCTAAATACGGCATCAGGAAACTGTCAATAAATTAATACATTTTTTAAATTAAAAATACAAATAAATTCTTTGTTGACAGAACGATGTACATTTATTTCCATCAGACTCGGTAGCTCTTTGAAAAATTAGTATAATTACATGTAACTCGTTGAAGTTTCGAATGTAGCATTTGGCTCAAGAATGTTGGAAGCAAGGTATATATGTGGCGTTACTCATTGCAATTGTAGTCCCTTAAAGCAGTTTTTTTCTATTCACATATACCTCGAAGGAAAAAGTAATTTCCATTTCTAAAGCAGTACAAGTTGTGCCTTAATTCTCTGATTTCCTCAATGTGATGAATATCAAGTATTCTCATATGATGGAGCAACACATACTTACATTCCTCAGAAGATGGCATCTGTGAATATTAAAATGAAGCCTCTGAACTTTCATGGCGTCTTCTTCTTTTCATCAGTTAACAGAATCCACTCAACAACCCCGAGAGAAAAGGAACTTCTCTGAACCGGCACACATTCTGGTACAACACTTTTGTACAAGGCAAATAGTTTTATTTCTTACGCCATGACTTTCAAGAATTACATGCTGCTGACATAGTCAATTCTGTGTTCATGGCGTTGTGTGGTCTTCAGTCCGAAAACTGGTTTCATGCAGCTCTCCACGCTACTCCATCCTGTACAAGCCCCTTCATCGCCAAATAAATAATGTAGCCCACATCTAATTGAAATTGTTTTCGGCATTCGTCTCTTCGTCTCTATCTGCGAAATTTTTCTTCTATCACAACCAGGCATTTCATTCCAATATAAATTCTCGATTCCTATATGTCTCAGAAGGCGTCCTATCAACAGTCCTCTCCATTTAGTCAAGTTCTGCTAGTCGTCAGGCCACTATGTTTACTTCTCCCCAGCATTGTTTATTACCGTTGCGTGAACAACCAGCCTAAATTTCGCCGCTCTTCATTACCACCACATTTCTAAAGTTTCCATTCTCTTCTTGCTTGAACAGCTTTTAGTCAAAGTTTCATGTACAATGGTTCACTCCATACAAATTCCTTCACAATAGACTTCTTAGACCTAAATTAATATTCGATATAACAAATTTATTTTCACATATTCTTTTGTTTCCATTGCCATTCTACATCTCATACGTTCTCTCTTTACGCCATCATAAGTCCATTTCCTGCCAAAATAAGAAAACTCAATTATTACTTTTGTATTTCCGTTTAAAGGTTTGTAAATCTATGGGAGGACTAGAACCTCCAACGGCGAGCAGCCGCGCGCTCCGCGGCAAAGCTCCTTAGAGAGCTCGAACACTCCACAGCGGCTTTTTATCTGTTTTCTACTCTAGTGCCCTCAACATGCCTGATTTAATTGTTTGTAGTATTTGTAAACCTATTGGTCCAAACTTCTATGATTACTCAGTTCCTAGAAATCCAAATTACGTTTGTAGTTGTGGTCTTCAGTCTGGAGACTGGTTTGATGCAGCTCTCCACCCTACTCTATCCTGAGCCTCTTCATCTCCTCATAAGAATGTCTCCCTCTGCGATTTTTCCCCTACCCACTTCCCTCCAATGCTAAATTTACGATTCCTACTAATCTCTTCTTTTAGTCAAGGTACGCCAAAAATTCATTTTCTCTCCAATTCAGTACCTCTTCATTAGGTACGCGATCTACCCACCTAATCTTCAGCATTCATCTGTAGCACCACATTTAAAAAGCCTCTATCCTCTTTCTGTTTAAACTATTTATCGTCCAAGTTTCACTCCCTTACAAGGCAACACTCCACAGAAACGCCTTCAGAAAGGACTTCCTTACACTTAAATGAATATTCAATGTTCGCAGATTTCTCCCCACTGCCATTCTGCACTTCATGTCCTCTGTACTGCGACCGTCACATGTTATTTCACTACACAAGTAACAAAACTCATCTACCACCCTTATTGTTTTGTTACCTAATGGGATTCCTTCAGAATCGTCTGATTTTTCCTAGACTACATTCCATTACCCTTGTTTGTCTCCTGAAAAAGCTCATCTTATATGCTCCGTTCAAAATACTGTCTGTTCCGTTCAATTGCTCTTCCAGGTCCTTTGCTGTCTCTGACAGAATTACAATGTCATCAGCAAAACGCAATATTTTTATTTCTTCACCCTGAACTCTAACTCTTTCTCCAAATTTCTCTTTGCTCTCCTTCACAGCTTGTTCAATGTTCAAACTGAATAACATCGGAGATCCGAATGAGGGACTATTTTACGTATGAAATATTTTACCCAAGAGGAAGCAATCATCATAAATTCATACAGTAGAGCTGCATATCCTCGGGAAAAGTAACTTTTGTTGTTTCCCCTTGCTTTCAACCGTTCGCAGTAACTGTACGTCAAAACCACATTAACTGACGTTACAAGGCCAGATAAGTCAATCACCCAGACTGTTGCCCCTGTAACTACTGAAAAGGCTGCAGCCCATCTTCAGGAACCACACGTTTGTCTGGCCTCTCCACAGGTCCCCCCTCCCCCCCCCCCCCCCCCCCCGCTGTGGTTGCACCTACGGTATGGCTATCTGTATCGTTATGGCTCGGAAGCCACCCCAGCTCTGCAGTTTCTGTGGTTCGTGGGGGTGGACCAACTGCTTTAACTAATCTAAGGACAACACAAACACCCATCCCCCAGGGAGGACTCAAACCTGATTTAATTGGACCAGATTCAATTGTTTTGTTTTTATTAATTTTCACTTTATACGCTTCTTGTAAGACACTCCATTACGTTCAACTGGTGCTTCTGGTACTTTGCTGACTCCGATTTAATTACAAACTCTTTAGTAATTTTTATTGTTTCACCCTGAATTTAAATTCCTTCTCTAAACTTGGCTTTGGTTACCTTTTCTGGTTGATCAATAACATGTGAGCAACGCTACAGCCCAGACCTAAATTCTCGCATAGTCAACATAATAAAAGTATTTATTCAAATCTAAGAAAGCCAAAATGTAATTAACCTTTTTGACGTATTGTCTAAAATCAATCATAGGATCAGTATTGCGTTCTACGTTCGAAATCCAAACTGATATTGACCGAGGTCGGTTTCAACCCGCTTTTTTCATTGCTCTGTAAATAATTCGTATTGAAATTTTGTTACTATAACTTAATTAATAGTTCGCAAACTTTCACACATGCCTCCATCTGCTGTTCAAAAAAAAATGTTTGTTAAGCTTATGGGACTTAACTACGGGGTCATCAGTCCCTAAACTTACAAACTACTTATCAACTACCTTATACTAAGGACGGCACAAATATCCATGCCCGAGGGGGGATTCGAACCCCCGACCGTAGTGGCCGTGCAGACCGTGACTGGAGCGCCTCAGTCTCCATCTGCTGTCTTTGCAATTTAAATTATTACTTTCTTTTTGACGTCTGAGGGTATTTTGCGTCTCTCGGATATCTTACATAATAGGTGGAATAGTTTTATTTTGATTGGGTCTCCCATGGATATAAATCGGTCTGTGCGAATCTCAAAAACTTCAGAGGTCTTGTTACGACGTGATCTTTCCGTTCTCTTTAAAACTCTTTTATCAGTGTCATATCTCTTGTCTCCTCTTCATCTAGTTCCTTTTCCATTTCGACAATGCTGTCTTAAAGTTCGTTTCCCTTGTACAACTTCCCTATATATTCCCTCCACCTTTATATTTCCCCTTCTTTGGTTAATACTAATTATCCAACTGAGTTATTGATATCCATACAGTTTCTTTTTCGTGAAAATATTAAATTCATTTGTTTTAATAATTGCCACGCCATTCCATGTATCACCTCTCTCTCACTTTGTCCAATGTTTCGAGATAATACAAAATGACCTTTATTGATATGGTGTCCGTTCTTTCTGACACGTTCGAAAGCACAGACACCATTGGTTGAGATTGATGGCCGTACTTTTACGAATTCGAATATTGAAATATCTCGACTATTTGAGGGCATAAAAATAAATTTAATTGCAAAGTTGAAAATTTATGCTGGACCGGAATTCGAACCCGGATTTCCAGCTTAGGGCCAGCAGTCGCCTTAACCGATTTTTTTTCCGAAAAGTAGATCGGTTCTTTTCAGTCGTTCGTTCATGTTTGTTCTAGGTTGTTCGTCGAGTTCCTGCCTCTGACCGAGTGCACTGAGCTGCTACGTCAGCAAACCAATTAGTCTATCCACGGACGCTTCCTATCCTGCCCAAATTCTCAGCTTATAGCACGCTACGATGGTAATGCCCTCTGCCCATTACTATCTCTTGCTCGCAGCCTATACTGAATACCCGCAAGGGCTCGAGCGTGTTTATGCGTCTGCTCAAAAAATGTTCAAATGTTTGTAAATCTAAGGGACTTAACTGCTGCGGTTACCAGTCCCTAGGCTTACAAATTACTTAAAGTAACTTTTGCTAAGGACAACACACACACACACACACACACACACACACACACACACTGTAGTGTCGAACAAGCCTCTATCTAGTTAAACTACGTATCTGCATTCCACTAGTCTTCAGTTAACAAAGTAAAGTATTGTACAAGCTCTACGAAATATATATCTTGTTCTAATCTAGCTTAGTGTTTCTAGTTTCTGCTGTCCCACTGGCTGATCACCTCAGACTCTGTACCCGCAGACGCGTGCATCCTATTTCCCTGTGTCGGTCTCTCTCTACTCGGCCACCGACACCTAGGACAACCGGCGGAAATGATATACAAAACACACGAATCTCCGACGGCGAGCAACCTCACACTCCGCGCAGGCGTCCTCACTGAAATTGTCAATTGCATTTTGGGAGTATATACACAAGTACATAACAGACACCATATCAATATATTTCAATACTTCGAATTCACAAAACGACCTACCTTCTCCTACCTATTTCTTATGAGTCGCACAGCAAGCAGCAAAATAAATAAATAAATAAAATAAAAAATTGAATAAATAAGATTAAAAATAAATTTTTAAAAAGTGGATGGGGGAAGGGGGCAGGCGACGAAGAAGCGTAATACAAACCGTCTCTTAGTAGATTTGTTGTACTTTCTTTCGTTTTTCCAATTTAACTCGGTCTTTAATTCCTATCGTAACAATATTTCCTACGTAATGGTACCAATTTAAGTTCTTAGTAATTATAAGTCCTAGGTATTTTATTGAACTTACAGTCTTTTAATTTATCGCATAACCGACATTCGACGGGCTTCTCTTACCGTTAATGTGTATTACCTAACGCACTTATTACTTACGATCTACTGTTACTTTTTTGCTCAACACCCACGTCGATTGTTTCTACTGACAATTGTCACCATTTTGACAGGAAACACGAATCCAGTAGTACCACTGAAGCGATAAGCCGCTTGCAGTTTGATTCAAGGATCCTTCTGCGAAACGGTGTAAAAACATTCTTGAAGCCGCGGTGGGGTAGCCGAGCGTTTTAAGGCGTTTTGCTGCCAAGCGCGCTGTTTCTCGTCGTCGGAGGTTCGAGTCCTTCCTGCGGCATGGGTGTCTGAGATGTCCTTATGTTATTTCAAATTATTTTAAGCAATTCTTAAGTCTAGGAACTGATGACCATAGCAGTTTGATCCTATAGGTTTACAAACATTTAAACCTTCTTGTAATAGAAAAATATGGAATAAAAAAAGTTTGTAAATCTATCAGACCAAACTGCATGGTCATCAGTCCGTAGCTTATAAACTACTTAAACTACGGTAAACTAACCTAAGGACAACTCACACACACCCATGACCCAGGGAGGACTCGAACCTTCGATGACGAGCAACCGTGCGCTCCGCAGCAAGGCGCCTTAGACCGCTCGGCTACTCCACCGCGGCAAAATATGGAATAAATTTCAGATCCGCTGTGTATAGCAATCCTTACTTTGAGAGCTGGTGCTCTTTGTCAGAACAATATATTCTAAACTGGTACTGACTCAGAGTGCTTGATAATGCTAAGAACTTTTAGGGATGATGGAGAAGGGTAAATGTATCAATTTTCAGTGGTTGGTCTGATACATCTGACAACGTAAAAGATGTCCCTGTACAGTTGGTGCAAAGATCGAAGTGTAGGCCATCACACCCCACTCTGTATTAGTGGTTGAGGATGAGGTTCCAACATGGAGGGGCCCCATTTCATTTTTATGTACGGCTTCTTGAACACCTGGATGAGACTTTCTCTAAAATTTTAATAGGAAGAGGAAGTCCTCCAGCGTAGCTAGCAGCTCAGTTTTATCTCACCAGACAGAATTTCTTTTTAGTAGTGCAATGTGTACAAGACGCCTGTCGAGACAGAAGAGAATCTTCTGTCAAGAAATCTCGCTTCCTGTTATAGTGTTGAAAACGACATTTGGGATATTAAAACTGGTACGGCGCAACTTAGTGTGACGATGCCACGACTTTGTTACGTCGGTGAAAACCAGTTTGAACAATTGATTTGTATATAGTAGCTAGAAAAACTTATGTAGGTGAATCAAATGCCTTGTTTTTGTTTCGCAGGAGTAAGATTGCCGGACCATCTGATACCAGGTTACGTGTACCATTGCTAGTCTATCAACAGAAGAAATTAATCAATTATCAGTGGGTATTTGTTGAGAACTTTGCACATCATGTTTAGTGTTCGAAACTTGAGGCTCTTGGTTTGAGTACTGCGCGCGGTTAAGACAAACCTTGAGAGAAAGTCAGTTCATAACTCTAAATCGGTCGTTCCCGGGCCTGGATCCGTCATGTGAATTTAATACATACTCCCATTCATGAAGGTTTATACATCAATCTGGATATTCCAAAAGCCTACTGCAAATCTGCGTCAGTGACACATTAATTCGAAATATTCAAACATCTCGCTTGTTACAGGGCATTGAAATGATAACATGTATTATTACTATTTTTCCTGTGTTAGATTCGTTCCTTGCGGACGCGGTGTCGTTCTCGTTAATGAATGAATTCTTGGCTAAGTTATTTTATTAGAGAGAGCAGCAGGCCTCTCACCAAACGCGCTAAGTCACCTTGCCGTTAATTAGATTATCAGTACACGCTTACCATCTTTCCCCAAATCTCAAATTATAGCACAATATGATTATAGTTCCCATTCCCATTACTTCTTCTTTCTCCCTCCTTTAACTCTTTTTCCGCAAAGAATTGGACGTAATTGTGCATCCGCACATAAATTGTCATCTACCTGTTATAAATATGGTATTCGAAAGGACAGACAGCATATCTATGCTCAGTTATATAGTCTATAATTTAGTGAATCACTTCTATATCCTTTTTGTGTATTGAAGTGACTGTGAAACTTTACAATTTTTAGATATGGATCTGCGGTACGCCGGGACCTACATTGAGCTAACAAATAAATGGAAGATTAGAATTCATCGTCCAGTCCATATCTTATACATTAGAAACCAACACTCCTGCCTGTCATGGTTGCTTGGGAGCATGCATATCAGCTTTAATCTGAGATAATTAGGGAAACCTCAAAAAATCAGTCAGTGTGTCCAGAGCTGTATTTGAATCCTACTTTTCTCTATTAGAAGAACAAGGCGTATTTCACTACTCCGCTTCCTTTGGTTCAAATGATCAAATGTTTATAAAGCTAAGGGACCAAACTGCTGAAGTCATTGGTCCCTAGTCTCAACAACGCCTTAAAACTAACATATGCTAAGAACAACACACTCATACCCACGTCCGAGGGATGGCTCGAATCTCCGACGGGGAGCGGCCACTCAGTCCACGGCAAGAATCCTTAGACCGCACGACCATTCCCATGCGGCGCCGATTACTAGGTGTTTCCTTCTGAAACATACGTCGTTCCCTCTACCAAATGTGGATGGTGGGCGTTGTTTCCCGCAGTGTCCTTCAATCTGCTTACTTAGCGAATAATGAATGCCTACTTAGATCGGCCCTGGACTTTAATCACCCGCTGTTGATAGAGCAGAAAGAATAAGGCAGTGGCTACGTCTAGTGTTGCACTTAACATGGCAGATTGCGCGCCGCGGTGTGGGCGGCTGGCAGGTCGGGGGTTCACGGGTCACGGGCCTCGAACCCTGGCGCGGAGAAAGCTTCATTCCGCGTTCACGCATCCAGCATTTGCAACACCCCGCGCAATCCGTTCCGCTGACAGCATCCTCAGCATGAGGTCTCGCGGTCACTCCTCTCACTCGCCTAATTCCCTGCCTATAACACTGCCAGTCACTGCATGCTTACAGCTCGATTTCAACAACTAACTGAAGTTCAGACAAGATGCAGGATACATGTAAGACGCGTAGCGAGGTACGATAAAGTTAAATGGAGAGTACATAAGGGCCTACTGAAAGCATTTCCTTTCATAAATTATCTTGTCCTTTACATGGAAGATCGTATATCTAACACTGCGTGTTCTTCCTGTCACTAAATATGAGAGATTAGTTTTTAATGAACTCTTTTTTAAAATACTATCGCAGCATTTTGCATTAATGCCGTCCGCGGTGGCCGAGCGTACTGCGGGGCGCCAGTCACGGTCCGCACGGCCACTACGGTCGGGGGTTCGAATCCCCCCTCGGGCATGGATATTTGTGCCGTCCTTAATATTAGCTAGTTCAAAAGTAGTTTGTAAGTTTAGGGACTGATGACCCCGTAGTTAAGTCCAATAAGCTCTACAAACATTTGAACATCTTTTGATTAATCTAAAAATTGGCAAATGCCGATCGCATTGATTAAATAATGGTATGGCAAATAATGGTCGCTCAGAATCTCGGCTTTCACTCAGAAATAACTGATAGAGGCGTCTAAATTGAGTGCTTTGCGATACCAGTATTAAGTGTTGAGGCATCTGCATGTGCATAAATAAGGATTCGCAAAACCTCATACCAAGAAGTAAAGAAACATAAACCAGAATCATAAATAGTATATCTGTAGATAAGGATCGATCAATGAATCTGTTGACATAATCAAATTGGCCTTTACAGTAACAACTAAGCCAATACTAATTATGCAAAGAGGTAACCGCAAGTTGTAATGTGTACTTCACAAAGTCGGACAAACCCTTTCCGCATGACGCCTGATGTCCATATTCCTTAATTACAATGAGAAATGCTACTCTTCAGTTTGTACGCAGCCGGCCGCAATGGCCGAGCGGTCTGCGGCGCGCCAGTCACAGTCTGCACGGCCGCTACGGTCGGGGGTTCGAATCCCCCCCTCGGGCATGGATGTTTGTGTAGTCTTTAGTATAAGGAAGTTCATAAGTAGTTTGTAAGTTTAGGGATTGATGACCCCGCAGTTAAGTCCCTTAAGCTTAACAAACATTTGAACATTCAGTTTGTACGCCATTGTGAAAACGTACGAAATAAATTTGATGTTATAAACAGCCACAAGTCACTATAATTACTTATTCAATTAACCAGTTTCACTCTGTAAACAAGAGCATCATCGGAATACTGTAAAAAGTAGTTACACACGACCATAAAAGCGGCGATCGAAATGTAAATTACGTTAGGCATCCAAAAATAACGTTTACGGATCATACCATGGATGTTTGTAAATCTATCAGACCAAACTGCGCGGTCATCAGTCTGTAGCTTACAAACTAAGGTAAACTAACCTAAGGACAACACACACACCCATGCCCCAGGGAGGACTCGAACCTCCGACGGCGAGCAACTGTCCGCTCCGCAGCGAGGCGCCTTAGACCGCTCGGCTACTCCACCGCGGCATACCATGACCGCTCGGCTACTCCACCGCGGCATACCATGGATATTAAAATACTAAGCAATTATATCTTTGACGCTGTTACTATCAGCTGTTGGGAACATCCACTTATCCAGCTGTCATTCTACAACTATTTTAAATTAATGGACTGACATATGATTATATAAATCAACAGCTAGCTATTATTATCAAACGCAAGTCTCCAAATTAGAAATATAATTTGTAATTTGTGTAATATTAATGTAAAAAAGTTCTGTTTTATCCATATCTATTTTTACAGTATTCTGCCGATGCTCTTGTGTACAGAGTGAAACCAGTTAATTGAATAAATAATTTGCAAAGAGCAGGCATTGAATAAATAATTATAGCGACTTGTGGCTGTTTATAAAATCAAATTTATTTTCAACAGTCGCTTTCCCCTACATGCAATGCCTGTTAGTTCTAAATTTGTACGAAATAAATTTATGGAGCTGAGATACGGCGGTCGCGGCAGTTACGTGACAAATATTCCCTTTTGAATCTGTTTTTCTGAAGAAAAGTAATATCGAATTCGAATAATGCACTGTGGTACTACGTCTTCTTGCAGACTACAAGCGGCACAGTCTTAACAAATGTCTCCATATCTCGATTGATCCCCAGGCAAATTAGCAGCACCAAATAAGGTCCTTCTAGTTGAAATTGTACGGCTCCATTGGTCAGATTCATAGATGATAGTTGCAATGATTGAGACTATCGTGGAGTATGAATTTTTCTCACTCCACGCATGACTGCTGCTAGACGGGAAAACACCGTCACCGTTAATCAACACATGTAGGAAGTCTGATACGCCGCGGTGGAGTGGCCGAGCGCTCTAAGGCGTCTTGCTGCAGAGCATGTGGTTGCTTGTCGTCGGAGGTTCGAGACCTCTCTCGGGCATGGGTGTGAATATTATCCTTAGCAAAAGTTGAAATAGTTTGTAAGCCTGGTGACTGATTACCGTAAGAGTTAAGTTCCTTAGATTTAAGAACATTTAAACAGAACTATGCTTGGTAATCCAATGACAGAACTGAACTGTGTTCTTCTTATGTATATATTTAGTGTTATCATGTACAAGCGTTACCTATTATAATGATAGTTCTGTAATATCCACACCTCTGTGCACCCGCTTGCTTTGAAATTGAATCCATTACATTCCTCTTGAAGTATGATGGTATTTCTCCTATCCCATACATCTGGCCGAGCGCTGTAAGGTACCTTGCTGCAGAGTGCACGGTTGTTCCCCGTCGAAGGTTGGAGTCCTCCTCGGGCATGGATGTATGTGTTGTCCTTAGGTTAGTCTAAGTTATTTTACGTATTTTCTAAGCCTAGGAACTGATAACCACAGGAGTTAAGTGTCATAGATTTAGAACCGAGAGCGGTGCCGCAGTGCTAACGCACTGAACTCGCATTCGGGAGGACGGTGGTTCAAATCCACCTCCGGCCTTTCAGATTTAGGTTTTCCGTGATTTTCCTACATCACTCCAGCAAATGCCAGGATGGTTCCTTTGAAATGGTACGGTTATTTCCTTCCCTATCCTTAACTAAAACCCGAGCACGAGCTCCGTCTCCAATGTCCACGCTGTAGACGGGTCGATAAACCCTATGTTTCCTTTCTTCGTAGATTTACAAACATTCACACATATTCCCATACATCTTGCATACGAAGTGTAATCGTTTTCCTATTCCTGGCATTACCACGGGCTGTAATAGCTTTTAGAGAATATCATCTCCTCCAGGAAACTTATTTCACGTTAAATTTGTCAGTGATGTATCGAATTATTCTCGCAGTGTCTCATCTCCTGTCTCATTTTCATTTACTTTCTCTTCCCTTTCTGCAATCCTGCCTTCAACTTCATTTCCCTTGGACTGCCCCTCTACATATTCTCTACACCTTTTGACTTAGTACTGTTTTTATTTTTTTATTTTTATTTTTTTAATCTGAGATCGTACTGCTAATTTTCTTTTCTTTAAACGTGTCTAAATATTTTTCTGTCGTTTGTATCTATTGATTTTGGACTTTCATGTGTCTTACGCCTGTTTAGCCATTTTCCTGTCAATCTCACATTTTAATAGTCTGACTCAATTTTAACTGTAACAAACGTATGTAAACGTAAGGAACCGAGCTTTCATCATTTAAATTCTATGTTCCTGTGGTATGCAAGAATGTCTAATAGGTCTCTTCGTTTTACCTATTTCTTCCACTACAGCTTTCGCTTTTACGGCTCTGCAAGCTACCAAAACATCACTTTCTTTGTTACGTTCCTTTGTTTCGTCCAACAGTTGCCAACTTTTCCGTCAACTCTTACAAGTGGCAGCTTCCTTCTGTTTATTAAAGATTCTAACTTTTTACCGTTTGTTCAGTTGTAATCGACATTTCACGTCCAAAATATTATGGTCAGAGTCTGTATCTACCTCTGGATATGTCTTAGAATTTAAAACCTAATTCTGAAATTTTTTCAAATGTTTGTAAAGTTATGGGACCAAACTGCAGTGGTGATTAATCCCTAGACTTACCAACTCGTAATATTCTTTCTGACCGTATTTTAACAAACAGCCAACATTATTTGATATTTGAGTTGAGGTTTGACAAATATACTCTTTGTGATACCTTAATTTCTCCGAGCGAATAACAGCTTCGAAAACCTTACGAGTGCCGGCCGCGGTGGCCGAGGGGATTGAGGCGCTCCAGTCACGGTCTGCACGGCCACTACGGTCGGGGGTTCAAATCCCCCCTCGGGCATGGATATTTGTGCCGTCCTTACTGTTAGCTAGTTCATAAGTAGTTTGTAAGTTTAGGGACTGATGACCCCGTAGTTAAGCTATACAAACATTTGAACTTTTTTTTTTTATTGGCCATCCTTTGGCGCCTAGCTGTGGATTGGCGTTTCAGTAGAGTTAGGCGGAGCCTGGGGCCTTTGCAAAAAGGAGACTGGTGTTTGAGCAGCTGAGGAGAGCAGACGCTTATCTTCGGCTCTCAGTTTATACTTGTCGTCGAGCAGCTATACTTAGAGTTTGTGGTACAACTTTTGGAGTTGCTCCAAAACCTGTGCTAATAGCGCTGAGTATTGGCAAGCCGAGAGTAAGGTCAGTCTGCCTGATATTAGAAGCACCGACGCGCTAATTGCGATTGTTACAGCTCTGGTGTCACCTCTGCCTACAGTACATTTGTGTTTCACATGTAAATTGTCTGTAGTGGTATGACATAGCCGAACGAGTGAGATCGTAGGTACTGAGATCCGCCGGGGTCGAAGTTGGCTGATGTTAGTTAAATATCGCTTCTAAAATACGAAGCTGAATTATCTCCGGGTCCACAACTTGCAGCTATCGACGCACACAGCCGCCGTCCACCCGTCGTGTTTCCGACATCGCCAGCCAGCACAGTTTTGGTACAGTATCGTGTGCATTTGCTACTGTTTCAAGGGTATTCAAGTTTCGGACTGTTGGAAACGTTAATAAATTCACAGAAATCTGGTATGAGAATATTCCTCTCGATTACGCCAAGGTTTCCAGTTATATGTGGGTTGTCACGTAAGTATTTAGAATCAAATACAATTTTCTTCGACTTACCAGTCACTTGCTGCAGGAGTGTTTATATTGTTTTGTAAATTCGTATAATTTGTTCTGTGCTCAATTGTATGTGTATCTTGCTTTCAACTCTGACGTTCATTTGACTTCAGAGAATAAAACGAGTCAAAACAAATTTCTTTACTCAAATCATTCAAATTAGTTAACCTCCTTTACAAAATTTTGGATGGGTTTCATCACTTGGGAACTAGAGGATGAATTAATTAAATGTTCGATGATGGGTCAGCCACGCCCTTTAATATCAAGTGAACAAACCATTTGCATACCGTCCTTTCTCCCCCCTGTGAACAAACCATTTGCATACCGTCCTTTCTCCCCCCTGTGAACAAACCATTTGCATACCGTCCTTTCTCCCCCCTACCTTGCCTTTTATTTTGCAAGACACCCACCATAATGATACCTTTCAAGCCAAAGAATTTGCATATTGCCTCGAGATGTTCTCCAGTTCTTCCTTGCCACTTTCGCTCCAGCATTCCAAGTGTTGTCACAAAGCAGCCTCCAGGTAGAAGAAATTGTAACTTCGCCTTATCTCCATGGCTTGCAATGACGAATTTGTCGAATTTACTATGCACATGTAAGTTAAAAGATCAGCAATTATTTACCATGGCAAACATCTACACTACATAAATGACACCAGTCGTAAAGCTATCTGGTAGCTAAAGTATTACTGTTATGTCCTCTTGGTTCAGTGGTTGCTGTATTGGCGAGTGTCATTTCGAAGAACAATGTTGTTAGGTCAGTGCTTTCGAAAAAAGTTTTAGTGTAGACGGTCGTAAATCGGTAAACTGCTGATCCTAAAATATTTCACGCATTTTTATTCTTTATTATAACTCTCCAAGGAAATACCGATGTACAATAGGGTTTAGTTTTGTTTAAACGTAGAGAAAGAACAATTTTAAACGTCTTCAGGAATGCTCGATTATCGCTATTTGCAAGTTTGACCTGTGTCAGATAAATGTTGTAAAGAATCGTTTGCAGTGTTTAATATTGTAACAGGGTATGGTCGTTAGAGCGAGAGACATTCCCTTTGCTATGTTTAGATTGGTATACGCAAGAAGATGTGTAATGCTGTAGCGATGAAATAAGAGGGCCGCGGTGGAGTAGCCGAACGGTTTATAGCGTCTCGCTGCGTAGCGCGCGGTTGTTCGCCGTGGAGGTTCGAGTCCTCCCTGGGGCATGGGTGTGTGTGTTTGTCCGTAGGTTACTTTACCTAGGTTTAAGTAGTTTGTAAGCTACGGACTGATGACCACGCAGTTTGGTCCGATAGATTTACAAACATTTAAACATTTGAAATAAAAGGTAAAATTAAACTGCCCAAATTCTTGGAGTTGTCGGAAGGCGTAAAACTGGATTACAGAAAGACATGGAGTTCGAAAACGTATCTGTCGAAATACTGGTTGGGAGACAGCGATACCTCGATCTAAGGAAACGTTGTAAAGACTTGATACATTTCGAAACTAATTGTGTGCATTTTAACAGGGCATGGTCGCTAATGAGAGAGAGTATTAAATTTCTGAACTTAATAATTTTGTTTTAAAAGCGCTTACAAAGTGCGAATGGTATGATTTCTAAGAGAGAGCAGGATGTCGTTAGCCTGTCTTTCTGTCTTGAGTCCAGCCAGGAAGTCTGATAACCTCGCTTGCATTCTTCCGAGTAAAACGGTGTCTGAGTGACCGAGCGGCTTTCGTCATGTTCGGTAAAATGCCGTGAGTGTAAGCTGCAGTGTTCGAAATCTATAGTTTCTATGGAGGTTTTGTACATGAATCATAAGTTGTCCTTGCCAAGCTTCGTACTTCTGTCAGTAAATTCGAATTTTTTGATAAACAATATGCCTTCTGCTGCTGTTGTTGTTGTTGTAGTATTACTGAAAGAGTGTTTAAAATGTTCAAATGTTTATTAAGCTTATGGGACTTAACTGCAGGGTCATCAGTCCCTAAACTTACAAACTACTTATGAACTAACTTATACTAAAGCACAGACAAAAATATACAGACAGGAAACCTCCGCAAGGGCCCGGTCACACGCTCAGGGGTGCGGGGAGGGAGGGCCAGAGCAGTTCCGTAAGATCTCCCATGATGGCGCTGCGGTCAGAAGCAGCCCTTTAAAACTGGCTAGAGCAGGCGGCAGGTAGCAGCTGTCCTCACCACCACTTCCCCTCTAATGCCTCCACACCAGACACAGCCGTCGCCTCGTGGCAGGCGGCATGAGCTCTCCCCTCAGCCTCCCCTCCACGCTACCCTCTCATGTACGAGAGGCAACCTCAGAAGCGCCTCTTGTGTGGTCTACTGGTACTAAGCCAGGGAACCGCCTGACATCTGCTAGTATCTTACGGAACTACGAGGACAGCGTAGGACAGTGGTATGGGGGGGGGGGGGCTTCTCCTATGTATATGTTACTCTGTTACTAAAGTCATCACAAACATCCATGCCTGAGGGAGGATCCGAACCTCAGACGCCAGAGGCTACGCGATCTGTAACGTGACGTTCCAGACCACTCGGCTACTCCTGTGTGGGTCAGATGATTGACATAAAAGTTTGTGGCGTTCGTTACTGTTGCATCCCGTTTATTATCTAACGCGCGCTATTATTAAATATGTCTGTCGGCTGCTGCATGCATGATCTATGCGAAGAGATCATTTATTTTGCCCGGCACCTTAGGGAGCAGACGATTTACGAAAGATGGAACCCTTTTTTTTTTTTTTTTTTTTTTTTTTTTTTTTTTTTTTTTTTTTTGATAGTCCTACGTTATGTTCCGACGTAATGTTCTAATTAAAACGTAGCAATTAATATGAAAATTAGGTATAAAAAAATAATTGGGGGTGATGGAGATGGCCAGGCGGTGGGCAGTAGTGATTTGTTTACGAAACTTTGAGTAACAAGTTCGATGTTATTCTAGGTAACTGTAGTGTCCGAAGTACGCAATATTGTTTACTTTTTTACCAATGTAGGTGTAATGCAACCTATAGGTCGATAAGTAATAACATTCGTATTTTTTTCATTTTTATTTATTTATTTATTTTAATATTTTTATTTAGTTCCGGACTAGGTCGCATGCTGTTGGCAATTTTTAGGACTGTCTGTGAGGCGGATGTGGGGATGGGGGCGGTAGTGATTTGTTGTTGTGGAGGGGGTCAATTTGTTTCAATTTGTTTACGAAACTCTCAGGAAGATGCTCGATGTTATTCCAGGTAACTGTACTGTCCGAAGTACGGAATAATTGGCTCTTTTTTTCCACTGTTGGTGCAGGACAGAGTACTTCGATAGGTAATAACTTTTGTAAAGACAATTTCTTTTGGGGGGGGGGGGGGGCGGGTCGCGCGGGTTCGAGTCCCGGACCAGGTCGCGCGGGGGCGGAAATCATTAGGGCTGTCGGTGGGGGTGATGTGGGGGCGGGGGCGGGGGCGGCGGCGGCGGTGGGGTTGGGCCGTGGCGGCTGTCCTTGGTGGGGGTAGGGGTACTTCCGCAATGCATCACGGGTAAATCTCACTGCGTTGTTACCCCTTTTACTACCCTACTACGTGAAACGGATGTTGGGGTGGACTGAATTTAGATTTTCCATAAAATAATTCAAGTTCTCACTACCATGAGGCCAAACAAGTGTCGTCTACATATCTGAAAAAGCGGGCAGGTTTCAACTTCGCTGACTCCACTGCTCGATCTTCAAAGTCCTTCATGAATAAATTAGCAACGATAGGTGACAAAGGGCTTCCCATCGCAACTCCATCTGTATGCTGATAGTACTCGTCATCGAATAAGTAGGTGGAAGTCAGAACATGTCGAAATAAATTCGTTAAATTAGTCCCAAATCGGCCGACGTTGAATTTGATATCTGGCTGCATACCCGCAAGTTTTTCCATATATATACTCTTTATTGAATTTCAACTCTTTAAACCATTATTTTTATATCTCTCCCACATTTTCATTATGACTTAATTTACTCATCTTAGGGGAACAAACATATTGTATAAGTAGGATAGATGCCAAGATCGCAATTTTTATTTCATTTATTCAAGACAACCGGTTTCGACACTTTATGATATATACATAAAATAATAACTACCATAGTGCACATGTATAGTTTGTTTTATGAAGGTGCTCTATATTTGGCGTTCGGAAATCAGTCAAGTGATATCAATCGCCCGAAACCTGCCCGAAGCTCTCTTTTGAATATGCCATCTTGCTTTCCGTATTTGATTATTTTCTTATTATAACTCAAGCGTTGTCATTTCAAAGCAATGACGCACTGAAATATGTCAAAAATACGTCGTTGGTAGGACAATGAATTACAATCTAATGTCTAAATGAGCTATTTTAGCAGATAACACGTGCCATCGATGGTACGAGAATTACGGATTACTTGTGATGCACGAACATGGTTTGAAACTTGCCAGGCGCGGTGGCTCAGAGACCTCGGTCAGAGTACTCGAAACCGTCTGTAGCGAAAAAATTGAGTCAACAACGAAACGATAAAATTTAACAAAATAAACCAACGTCTACAAAGGACCGATCAAACCGAAGAACCAACGAAAGCAGAGAAAAAGAAAGAGGGCTCGACGCCATCTGTAATAATAAAACTGAGCTAAAGTCTCAACGAACAACCCGGTACGAACACGAACAAACGACTGCAAAGTATTGATCTTCCTGAAGACAAAAAATTTAAATAAATAAAAATAATAAAAACCCGCCACTGGCATTTTTTCCATCTTGCTACCTAAGAGGTTTTCGCAAACTCTTGTCAATGGAACATAACTATATCCTTCAAGATTCTGAATTGTTCAAAGGTAACAGCGCTATCTCTGAAAGGTGCATTTGTTCTATTTTGTGGACGTTTCATGAAATACACACCAACGAATTGCAAACATAGACTTATTTATCACATGTACACAAACTGGGGAGATACTTTTACAGTAACTGTTGTAAATGACGTAATGATAATAGTAACTTTGTATGTAGATTAAGTATTATAGCTTTGTGGAATTCTGTACTATCACACTTATTTCGTTTGTTATTTCAACTGTAAAAGAAAACGTAGTCACGGTTTGAAACAGAATATTTGATCTTTATTTTAGTGCAGAATAAAGTAACATGAACAAAGTCATATCTGAACTAGAGAAGGTAATACAATCTACATTAAAAGGGTCCATAGCAACCATACCATAGACAAACACTTTATTAGACGGACTCATTCTAATTAATGACTTTCAACATATTCCATTAATAGTGAATAACTGCTTAAGAAAAACAGAAAACAGCTAATTTGTTGCAATGTATACACTTCCCTTCCGTTTCATTAAGGAACGAAATTTGCCACAGAAATCTACGACTCCATTTATATGTGAAACTACTAGTATCTGCACGTTGTTTAGAATATTCATTATCACAGTATCCTCCCCGTTGTTGTGCAGATGCTTCAGAAGACCAGTCTTCAATTCGTTGTTTTGGTAGTTTATAAGAAAAAGCTATTCTGGGACCTTTCCATAGACGTTCCTGCAGTTAAATATTATTGTAATAATTTCCTTTTTACATTCTGATAAGACTGTTTCTGCCATTTCAGGAATTAGGAAGAGACTTAATGAATGTGTCCAGGGATTTATCCATCCTAAAACACTCAAATTTGGGAGACACACATATTCCGTTACCCAAGTTGCCGCTTCAAGAACGTAGTAGACAACTGAGATATCAACGTGGACCTTTCTCCACCCAATAGGGGAAGTCGATTAATCCTCATCCGAGATGGCCACAGAATCGTATGAGCTTCCTGTTTCGGCCTTCCACTGGATTCAAAAACAGAGGACCACGATCGGATCTGGGAAGGTCGTTGTTGATTCCACCCACGAGGAAAACTAGTTATATATATATATATATATATATATATATATATATATATATATATATATACTGAGAAGGCCTACGATACTACTTGGAGGCACCTAGTCCACAGGAAGCTCCGCGAATGGAGTTTTCGTGGATGTCTTCCCATTTTTATTCAGTTCTTCCTATCTCCACACTATTTTAGATATCATGTGGCTAACATCTTCTCTGGTGACTTTGAGGAGGGCAACGGTGTCCCTCAGGGTACTGTTATGTGTGACTGTCTTTGTCGAAGCTATTACCAGTATTGTCAGTAGTCAAATGTCCTGTATAGTGTCCTTATTTTTGATGACTCTTCTTCAAGCCTTGCATTGACAATACGTTAGTTTCAATTAACTCTTCGACTGTTGTATGAATGGTTAGAGGAGAGGTTTAAATTACCTAACTGCGTTCTTATTAACCGTTCCCTTTAGACTTACTTGTAGTGAGGTTGAGGGACAATGTTCAGACTTTTAAAGCAACAGTGATGTTGGCCTCACATTTAGATCAAAACTTTCATTGTTTTCCACACATTAAGGACCTGGAAAAACGATTGATCAAAGCATTGAGTATTTTAAAATTTCATAATAACAATTTATCTGGAGGGGCAATAGGACGTGTTTCCTCCGGTATTTTTACGTGCGATCTCGACTTAATTATATGTGGATTCGGCTGCCACTGTAATATTCAAAGCAAGCCCCATACCAAGCCTCTGTGCTGAGACTGCTGAGCCACCACAGTACATCAAGCGACAGCTACTCATAATGCATCAGGCATGTAAAACGCTGGCCGTGTCATTCAGATCTTCATACTGTACCATTACTCTGCCTCCTATTGGAAAGATCGCTTCGTAATAACTTCCGAGCGACAAGGCCATATGCGATTCGCACAAAGAATTGCCTTTTGTAGTTGGATGTGACTGGTTCTAATATCGTACGTTGAGGTTTGATCAGATTTCCAATTTGGCTCCTTCAGAGGTTGCACGATCCCCCACCATAAACTAAAAGTTCTTAAGTGAGTGTAAGCCTAACAAGGAGTCCGTAGTAGATGGCATACGGGGCGTAGATTTACTGTCATGAATTTTCCTTCTGCGAGTTACGGATATTAAGCCATCCAATCCTTGAGTTGACTTGAGAAGTCAGCGCGTAGGAATTCATCCTACTTATTATATAGTGAGGCTATCGATGTCGTATTTCCCCGTTGTTCTCGGCACTGCATTCGATTTCTAATGAAAATGCAAAGGATAATAGCTCCAAATATACCAAGTTGTTGAAGGTAGTTATTCTTATCAAAATTAGTTTCTTGCTGACGACACCGTAATACAGAAATAATATTTACACTTTTACTCCAACATTTGCAATGTAAACTAAATCACAAGAGCATGGTCACTGCGTTATAGACTGATTAGGTTCTGTCGCCGACTAAATAGAATTGCGCGCATTTTTTTATTACAGTGATCTGATTTAATCGAAGTGCAATAGATATTGTATAGTGATGACTGTAACTTTACGGAAGTAATGTTCCAATGTTTGTAAAGTTGTGGCACCAAACTGAAGTGGTCATCGGTCCCTAAACTTACAAATTACTTAAACTAAGTTATCCTGAAAACAACACATACACCCGAACCCGAGGGAGGACTCGAACCTTTGACGGCGTATGGCCGTGCGCACCACAGTAAGGTGCCTTAGTTCCCACGGCTAAGTTGTAATTTGCGGCTGTTTGCTGATGATGCTGTGGTGTATGGGACGGTGTCGTCTTTAACTGACTGTAATAGCATACAGGATGACTTAGACAAAATTTCTATTTGGTGCGAAGAATGGCAGCTAGCTCTCGATGTAGAAAGATGTAAGGTGATGCGCATGAGTAGGAAAAACAATCCCATAATGTTCGAATACAGCATTAGTAGTGAGCTTCTTGATGCTGTCGCGTCGTTCAAATATCTAGGCGTAACATTGCAGAGCGATATGAAATGGAACGAACATGTAAGGACAGTTGTGAGTAAGGCGGAAAGCCGACTTCGGTTTATTGGGACAAATTTGGGAAGATGTACTTCACCTGTAAAGGAGACCGCGTATAAAACGCTTGTACAACCACGTCTTGAGTATTGCTCAAGTTTTTGGGACGCGCAGCAGATCAGTTTGAAGGAAGACATAGAGGCAGTTCAGAGGCGAGCAGCTAGATTTGTTACTGGTAGGTTCGACCAATGTGCGAGTGTCACGGAAATGCTCCGGCAACTCAGGTGGGGATCGCTGGAGGAAAGGCGACTTTCTTTTCGTGAATTTCTGTTGAGTAAATTTAGAGGGCCGGAATTTGAAGCTGAGTGTAGTACGATCTTGCTGCCCCTACTTACATTTCGCGTGGTGATCACAAAGACAAGATAAGAGAAATTAGGGCTCGTACAGATGCATATAGGCATTCTTTTTTTCCTCATTCTATTTGGGAGTGGAATAGGAAAGGAAATGCCTAGTAGTGGTACAGTGTACCCTCCGACACGCACCTTACGGTGGATTGCGGAGTATGTATGTAGATGTAGATGTATTCCGCCGCGGCACGGAAGTAATGTCCGTAGAATCGCGCAATTAGTGTAAGTAATGGTATTGTGTGGAAAGATAATGGGCCGACAGTGAGCGCGCTAAGTGGTTGGAGAAGCTGCCAGACACGCCAAGTATCGGGGTAAAGTTAAACCAAACAGCCGGCCGGGATCTGTCCAAATCGGCGGAAATCGTGGAAAGGTCCATACTTTGTTCTCAAAACTAATGAGGGTGTTAGCCGAACGTTTCGTAAGGGTGTCTGGAGGACTTCTGTGAGTTCCACACTCCAGTAATTCAGAATAAAATAATCTATAACATCATTTATTGTCAACATTTTAGACATCTACGATGTCGGAATGATTACGCACATCTCATGATTTTAAAAATAATTTCAATATCTCAAAAATTACAAATGTTTATGACTACTAAATGAAAATCTAGAGAAATCTAGCTTAAAATAACCAAATTTTGAATGCGTCATGCAATTTCAACAAGCTCTGATTTAAATGATAGTTTTTTTATCTCTAGCTATCATCTTCAAAGCGTCACACTTGAATATATTTTATTTGATGACTGATTTTATCTTATATAAATTTATAATGAAAATATAAACAGATAAACATATTCTCCACAGTAACTCTGAAAATGCAAGCAGCATGATTTCCCTCTCGTATATTTAATTTAGTGTGGCGATTTATTGTACAATTTACCAGTAATTTACATAAATATTGTGTGGCATAAGTGGTCAAGCTCATAAAAGTTTTTTTTTTTCTATTGATTTATTTCAGACGTTTTGTATTTTGTATTTAAATAATGTTATATTAGTAAGGAAGTGGTTTCAGATGGTCAGTTTTTACTTAAAGAAGAATCTCATATCAAGATGTATACGGTTTTGGAAGGGATGGCCATAGCCTAATGAGGAAGCAACACGGGACGGAATTGGTGGGGAGTGTGTCTTTGAGAGGGAGAAGAGGAGCGAACGTGAAAGGAACTCCATGTCTAGCCAGAAGAAGGACCCTCCTGGATGATAGAACTGATTCGATCGGGCAGAGTGTTAAGTTTTTCGCAGCGAACGGTCGCTTCTCGGGACTCTAAATTTAGCGAGAACAAGTGTTGCCAGTGCAACTGATAAGTGTTTATGTTTTTACACAAGAACTGACGAGTGTAGAAATGGTGTTCGGGAAACTTAAACTATTTTTAGCTGTAGACATTTTCATGTTTAGTACTCGTGAAATATACACAGTTTCTGTGTTTCTTATAGTTATGATTACTTACTTGGGGCAAAGTGCTACCAATGGTTTATCCCAACTGTTTAACCAATTTATTCTACTTGTGATTAACAGTTCATCTGACTGTCATTTTTTTCACTTTGCTTTTCTAAAAGGTTTTTGCACACTCTTGTTAATCGAACACAACTATATTCTGCAGATTTCCGAGTTTTTCGAAGGTTGTTACCTTTCTCTGAAAAGTGAATTTATTCTGTTTTGTGAAAATACCATGAAATACATACCAACTAATTGCAAACATAGACTTCTTTATCACATGTACACAAACTGGGGAGATACTTTTGCAATGACTGTTGTAAATGACGTAATGGTAGGAGTTACTTTGTATATAGATTAAGTACTGGAGTTACCTGGAATTCAGTATTACCACAATAATTCTGTCTTGTTATTTAGCTGTAAAAGAAATCGTAGTCACGGTTTGAAACACAATATTTGCTCTTTATTTTAGAACAGAACAAAAGTAACATGAACAAAGTCATACCTGAACTACAGAAAAGGTAATGCAATCCAAATTAAAAACATCCATAGCAACCATGCCAAGAACAACCATTTTAGTATACGTATTGATTGCCGCGGCGGAGCGGCCGAGCGCATTGAGGCGCTATGCTGCGATGCGCGTCGGGAGCTCGAATCCCCCTCGGGTATGGATGTTTGTGTCGTCTTTAGTATAAGGTAGTTCATATGTAGTTTGTAGGTTTAGAGACTGATGACCCCGCAGTTAAGTCCCATAAGCTTAACATAGTCAGTTAGTTACATATTGATTCTAATTAATGACGTCCCACATGTCGCGGCGGAGTGGCCAAGCGCATTGAGGCGCTATGCTCCGATGCGCGAGGCCGTTCCCCGTCGGGGGCTCGAATCCCCCTCTGGCATGGAGGTTTGTGTCGTCTTTAGTATAAGGTAGTTCACAAGTAGTTTGTAAGTTTAGGGACTGATGACTCCGTAGTTAAGTCGCTTAAGTTTCACAAACGTTTGAACTTTCCACATTATCCATAAATAGAGAATAACTGCTTAGAAAAAAACGAAGCAAGGTAATTTCTTGCAATGTATACAGTTCCCTTCCGTTTCATCTACGACTTTACTTATATATGAAACTACCAGCATCATGTTCATTATTACAGTATCCTCACATTTTATTTGCATATACTTCAGAAGAACATTGTTCAATTCATTGTTACGTATTTCACCGCTTGTTCACGAAACAGGAGAAACGCACATTTTAAAAGAAGCTCTCTTACACATGTACAACTCTAAACATATCAGAACATAGCTCTATTTAATTAATAAGAATGCCGGAAACCCTTTTAGATGCAAAGGCGAAAAAATGGTATCGGCGGGTTTCGAGCTACCCAACTACAACGCGACGTACAACTATGGCCTTTTACCTTAATTCTCGTACTATTGATCGCAGTTGATAACATCTAAAATGACATTTTTAGACAATAGATTATAATTTAGCGTGCTATGAACGACGTGCTTTTGTTAATTCCTCAGTGCGCCACTGCTTTGAAATGACAAATCGTAAGTTATAATAAGAAAATCACAAAATACCGGAAATAAGATGGCGTATGCCAGAGAGAGTTCTGGGCGAGGAATGTCACGTGAACATTTCCGAACGCCTGGTATACGTTAAATCAAAAGGCTGTGTCAAATCGCCCTTATTTTTGCAAAGTTCTCTGTAACGGTGAGAGTTATGAAAAAAACATAAAACAGGAAAGTTGTAGAGAATTGTACCCTCTACAAATTCGATTATTCACTTTTCGTGTCAGATGAACGGTCTGTTGGAAATTACAATTACATTACAAACGCCGTTTTTAGTGTTACTGACGTATGTTTTGTCCAAAAAATTTGAAAAATGGAGGTTCTGATTTCTGGTGGCCAACAATTATGTCTGTAAAATTTCGTGCTGATCGGTTGAACGGTTCGACTTCAAAAGTGGGAACACGTTACGGACAGACAGAAAGACATCGTCAAATCGCCGTTATTTTTTCAATTATCTCTGAAACGAAACGAGATATGAAAAAAATAAGAGAGCAAAGTTGTATGTAATTTTCTCCTTTACAAATTCGCTTATTCAATTTTTATGTTAGATGAACGGATAAGTCGTTATTTTTATTCTGTGGTGTGCTTCTCCCAACTGAATTTTTTATCAAGCTGTAATACCAGGAATTTTATACTGTCAACCTCTTCTATTTGCTCTTCTTCATACTTTATGCATATACTGGATGCAAATGTCTTAGAAGTTCTGAACTGCATGTAATGAGTCTTTTGAAAGTTCAATGTCAATGAGTTGGCTTTAAACCATTTATTAACGTTAACGAAAATATCATTAGCAGGCCTTTCTAGGATTATGCTCGACATGCTATTTATTGCAATACTTGTATCATCTGCAAACAAAACGAACTTTGCTTTGGCGGAGCTACTGATGAGAGGTCATTACTGTACACACGAAAAAGTAATGGCCCTAAGATGGATCCTTGTGGGACATCACGTGTAATTTCTTCCCAATCTGATGATGACTGTCGGCTTAATTCACTAGTCCCTTGCACTGACACCCTTTGTTTCCTGTTAGCGAGGTACGACTTGAACCATTTTGCAGCAATTTCCGTGACACCATAGAATTCTAATTTACTTAAAATGATGTTATGGTTCACACAGTCAAATGTCTTTGAAAAATCACAGAAAATAGCTGCTGCTTGTAATTAATTATCTAGTGAATTAAGTATATTTTCGCTGTAGGTGTAAATAGCCTTTCAGAAATCCAAACTGTGTTCTAGACAACATGTCATTTGACGTTAAGTCGTTGAGAAGCTACTTGTACATTACCTTTTCTAGAATTTTTGAGAATGCCGCTAAAAGTGAAATTGGTCTGTAGTTTGATTGTATCTCTTTATCTCCTTTCTGGAATAGAGGTTTAATATATGCATATTTTAACCAATCATGAAATGTTCCAGTTATAATAGACTGGTTACACAAATAACTCAAACTTTTGCTAAATTCACAAGAACACGCTTTAATTAACTTTGTTGATATTTTATTGTAACCACTAGACTGCTTTGTTTTTATATATTTTATTATGGAAGTTATTTCTTGTGGTGAAGTGAGTTATTTATAAATGCTAGTTTCCAATATTCAACGGTATTATTTACTGACCCTGAAAATCATGTACTATCAGTAACAGGTATAAAGTACTTGTTAAATAGATTTGCCACACTATGACCATCAGTTACTAATGAATCATCTACTTTTAATGCTATCCTATTCCTTCATCCAGTCCCTTTTCAGTATACCCAATATTGCTTTTATTTTGTTGTCTGATTTTGCTATCTTTTTCTCATAGTGCATTTGTTTAGATGTCTCAATTACTTTTTTAAATATTTTACAGTATTCCTTATATTTAGCTCATTCATCATCATTGGAACTACTCTTAGCTGATAGATACATTTTCCTATTTGTCTTACATGAAATCTTTATTTTTTATGTAATCCATGGTTTTATTATAGACTTCTGTTTAATTTGAGTTACTTTTAGAGGAAAACAGTTTTCAAACATTGTACTGACAATGTTAATGAATATGTCGTATTTTTCATCTATACCATGAGCACTATAAACATCATTCCAGTATTTATGCCATGAACACTATAAACGTCATTCCAGTTCATATTTTTGAGCATTGTTCTAAAATTCTCGATTTTTGGTGTATGTAGATTATCAATCTTCATAATCGCTTAGAATCTGTACCTAAAAGAAGGAGTTGCATATCATGATCTGATTGGCCATTAATTGTTGGTTTTATGATATGATTTTGTTCCTTTGATTTGTCTATAGAAATATTATCAATGGTTGTCTTAGATGATTTAGTTATCCTAGTATGAGTTAGATTGAAAGACAATGTTACTGACTGCAAAAAATTCTTACTGGAAGACTGAATAAGAAAATCTGTATTAAAGTCAGCGAAAACTAAGATTTCTTTGTTTCTTCCTGTTAAATAATCCAATAGAGCTTCTAGATGATTTAGGAATAGATTGTTATTTCCTTCAGGTGCTCGGTAATGAAGCAGCATCTGTTATGGAACTCTACTTCTGTTAAAAGGTGAAAAGGATGCAATGGGCACAGCAACATAAAAATTGGAGCGTGCAGCAATGGTTCAAGATGTTATTCACGGATGAATCAAAGTTTGAAGTATTTGGGAGCCATCGTCGAATGTTTGTTCGTCGACTTCGTGGAGAACGTATGAAGAGTCAGTGTGTGACACCTACGCTGAAGCATGGCGGAGGGTCGGTTATGGTGTGGGAATGTTTTGCGAGAGATAAAGATGATCTCGTGCGAATTAATGGAACATTAAAGAAGGAAGGATATCAGAGGATACTGATCAACAATGCAGTTCCATCTGTCTAGAGGCTTATCGGTCGTGGGTATGTACTGCAGCAGGACAATGGCCTCAAACATTCTTCTAAATTATGTGAAGGGTATGTCAATAGAAAATAGAAATGTGGGGAGCAGAAAAATATCATTTGGCCAAATCAGTCACCAAACTTAAATCCCATTGAACTGTTATGGGATGAACTTGACAGGGAAGTCCGAAAACTGAGGTCGGCTAATGTTGAAGGGCTATGGAATAATTTACAGAGCTTTTGTACTGCAATATCTGAACAAACACTACAAAATCTTATTTCCAGAATGCCAAGAGTTTGTGCAGCTGTTCGGAGGGCTAAGGGTGGATACTTTGATGAGGCTAAAATATAAACCATATTGTATTGTACTTAAAGATGGGGAGAGAAAATGTATTTTTGTTGGTCTATTTAGTTTTTACGATGTGTTTGTACATGGAAATAAACTATATAGTTTTGTACATAGGTGATCGACAGCTTTTGACTGGTAGTGTAGTTCGATACTACAGACTGTTGAAATTTACACTTAGTTTTTCTTACAGTGTATTAACAGGTGACCATTAATTTCTCATCTCTAAAACGCTCCGTTTATAATTCTCTACTGTGAGTCCCAAGTGAACGATGTCGTTCAGTGGTGGCCACGAGCGGAGTTGCAGCAGAGGGCGCTCGTGGCTGACGTCGCAAGAACGCCGCGCCGTGCGTGCATGGCGGCGCGCGGAGAAAGTAGGTGGCGCGCACTTTGGACATATGCGACACCACACCCCTCCCCTCCAAACCGCCACGCCGTCGTGGCGTAGGGCTGAGGGCCACGGCGACGTTTAGTGGTAGGTCGGTACAAAATCTCATACTGATAATTAGACAGTATCAAGGACCATCTCTGAAGCTTTTGTGCCGTTCGTGGCGGAATTGGCTTTGTGGGTGAGAACAACGACGTGAGAGGCTTGTGGTCTGTCAACAAATAGAATTTTCTGCCATAGAGATAATGATGAAACTTTGTGACGCCGTAAATTATTGCTAAGGCCTCCTTTTCTATCTGACTGTAATTCTGTTGCGTTGGCGTCAGAAGCTTGGACGCAAAGGCAATAGGTCGATCGTGAGATCCAATGCGATGTGACAAAACTGCACCTAGACCGTACGATGAGGCATCAACTGCTAACACTACAGGCTTCTGTGGGTCAAAGGGAATCAAACATGCATCACTGAGTAGTGCAGACTTTAATTTGTCAAAGGCAACCTGGCAATCTTTGGACCATACAAAAGGAACATTCTTCCTACGTAAGCGATGCAGTGGAGCTGCAATCTGAGAGGCATTGGGAATAAATCTGAAATAATAATTACGCTTTCCCATTACTGCTTGCAATTCGTGTACATTCTTAGGAGGAGGCAAGTCTTTGATTGCTCTAAGATGTGACTGTAAGGGATGAATTCCTTGGGCATTAATCACATGGCCTAGGTACTCTATTTCAGTTTGAAAAAACGAACACTTTGCTTTATTACAACGTAGACCTGCTGCAGTCAAAACTTTGAAAAGGCACTCCAGGTTTGCTACAGGTTCCTCATCTGTACGTCCGGATACCACAATATCATGTAAATAGTTCGAGCAACACGGTACAGAAACTGTCAGCTATTCCAAAAAGCGTTGAAAAATAGCGGGGGCGGAAGAACTGCCAAAGGGTAGACGTTGAAATTGAAAAAGGCCCATGTGAGTATTAATGACGAAAAATTTTTTTGACTCGTCATCAAGTGGAATTTGTAAGTATGCCTCTGCTAAATCATTCTTGGAAAAGAAGCGAGACTGTCCTAATTTGTCCATAAGTTCCTCAGGTCGAGGCAGGGGGTAAGTGTCTACAGTTGTTTGACTGTTCACTGTTGATTTGAAGTCCGCACAGAGACGAAGTTTTCCTGACGGCTTGGGTATAATTACTATAGGCGAGGCCCACTGACTCGCAGAAACAGGAGAAATCACCCCACTATCTTGCCAACGTTTAAGTTCTTCGGCAACTGTATCACGCAATGCGATAGGCACTGGTCTAGCTTTACGAAATTTTGGAACTGCAGAGTCTTTTAAAGTTACATGTGCCACGAAGTCTTTTGCACAACCTAGTTCCGGCGAAAACAAGTCACTGTATTTTTCACACAATGCATTTATTTTATCCTGAGGCACTACTGACGAAATTTGAAGTACATTTCTTTGAATTGATAAACCAAACAAGTCAAATGCATCTAGTCCAAAAATGTTCTGTGTAGATTTGGCCTGAAGAACTACAAAAGCAACTGTTTTTGTTACACCTTGAAAAGAGGCAGGCAGGCTACACGTTCCTAGCACGGGAATATTTTGACCTGTGTACGCAGTGAGCACTTGTTGAGACGGCGACAATTTTGGCGAACCCAGAAATTCATAAGTGTCTTTATTAATTAATATGACAGCGGAACCAGTATCAAGCTGAAATTGCACAGTCTTATTGTCAATGGAAAGAGTCACAAACAGTTTTTGCTTGTGGCGCTCGACAGGTGCGCGAATGTGGGCAACGTCTGATTGAACTTGTTTACTACGCTTGCGCATGCGCGGGCTGCGTAGTGAAGTAAGCGGCGCAGACTCGGCACACAGATTAATATCACTGTCACTAGATGACACTACCGCCGGATCGGCGTCCGCGCAATGCGAGGCTACTACAGATTTACTAACTACTGCACTACACTTTTGAGTAGCTACACCAATTCTACTGTCACTAGCTACACAGTACTGGGCACTTTTACAAGGAGCAGTTGTAGAAGGCACTAGTTTCACTACAGGATTGCACTGTACATAGTAATTTTGCTTGTCCCGAACCTGTTTCCGTTGCACAGTTTTACGCGCTCGTCGGCGCTTGCGGCGTGGCTCACTACATAGTTTTGCCGTAGGCGCAGAAAAATTGTCTTGCATATGAGAATCACGAGAAACACTGTCCAAGTGCACAGCGTGTATGACATTTACAGCCTGAATTGTTATTGCGCTGTTTCTAACGGCGCCGTTCTTTGAAATTTTGTTTTGCATACACATTACACACTGTCCGTACATGTCCTATTTTGCCACATTGATAACAAGTTGCGTTGCGACTTGGGCACTGAGCACGTTTGTGGCGAGATACGCACTGGGGGCAAGATTTACGAACATTTTTTTGAAATGAGCGTTGGCGCCCGTTATTCAAATTACTGTTTCTAACACGACAGGGCGACCTTTGTGTCGCACTTTTACACTGGCTACTGTTCACTGTCTATTCAGCACGGCCTGTACTATTGTAAGAATCACTAGTGCTACGCTGAGAACTACGGCGCACTGAATTTACACTGTGGCTTTGCATTTCTACATCTGCTAAGTGAAAGGTATCATGCGCTTCAATAAGCTGCAGTACACTGTCTAATGAGGGGTCAGACTGTTTCAGAATTGCTGCCCTAATTCTGGGGTCCTGAATGTTCTGCGTGATCGCATCTCTCAACATCACGTCACTATAAGAAAGTCCACAAGAGCAAGTAAATTTACATTTGCGGGTTAAGCCCTTAAATTCCGTAATCCATTGCGTGTGGGTCTGTTGCGGTGATTTTTTCAGTCTGAAAAATCGGTACCGCGCAGCAGCTACGAGAACTTTTCTCTCGTAATGAGCATTCAGTGCATCTACAATTTGTTCAAAGTCTGTAACTGAATAATTTCCATTAAGTTTGGGTTCGGGGTAGTGGCCATGTTGACCGATTAGGCGCCGCGCATACAAGTAGATTATAACGCAACACAAATGCAATATGAAAGAGGACGCTCTGCAACAAAAAAGTCCACAAAACACGTAACAGGATAAGTTCCCCCAAAAATCTTATAACAAGGGTGGGTGGGCGGGAGCAATTTCTGCGTGCTCCGACTGCTGCTGTCTGGCTGCTACAAGTGGGCTGGTCCACGGTTCTTCTATCACTCCTCGTCGCCACTTTTGTGTCCCAGCCTCGTCGCCGCTTTTGTGTCTCGTTTCCGTCGTAGGTGTCGGTGGCCGAGTGGAATGAGACCGACACAGGAATAAAGATAGCACGCGGGTGCAGGTACGGAGGGAAGCAGCCAGAAACTAGAAACACTAGAGTAAATTAGAACGAGATATATATTGCACAGAATTTACACAATACTTCATTTACTTAGTTCAGTACACAGAATGCTGATACATAGTTGAGGCCTGCCTAGTGCCTAACTGATAGCCAAGTCTTCACTGGTGCCTATCTGATTCCGAAGTCTTTACTGGTTGCTATCTCAGTCCCAAGTGAACGGTGTCATTCAGTGGTGGCCACGAGCGGAGTTGCAGCAGAGGGCGCTCGTGGCTGACGTCGCAAGAACGCCGCGCCGTGCGTGCATGGCGGCGCGCGGCGAAAGTAGGTGGCGCGCACTTTGGACATGTGCGACACCACAGTTTTGTCTGAAATATGTGGTACAGTGTTCGTGATTAACTACTTAACGAATGCTAATCTCCTTGAGACGTTAATGCTGTCGGTATCACATCTGATGATTTCGAAGCAATGTGCATAATTGTTTTTGACATTTGATAGTGGTGATAAGATTATAGATATGGTACAGACACAATTGCTTGACATCAACAGCTACAAATTTACGAATTTGAAATATTCAAACATCTCTAATGTTAAAGGACATTAAAATAAATTTTATGCCGAAGTTGAAAATTTGTGCTGGACCGGGATTTGAACTCCGACTTCCTGCACAGACCAACGATCGACTTAACCAATTATGCCATCCAGACTTTCCAAATTCTTAACTTATCGCACACTACGATTGTAGTGATCCATGTCCATTAGTTTCTCTTACTCGCTGTTTTAAATATGTTCCCACAAGGGATCGGGCAGTTGCTTGGTGTCTCTATTTCGTAATATTTATACTGGACTCTGTATAATTCATGTTTGTTTAATATCATTATTATATAATTTTGTAACTAGATTCCATTTTGTGCCAGCCCACCACAGAATTATAATGAAATAAAAGGTTTCCGCTTGGTACGCGATGTGATATGTTTCTTTTATTAAACTTCAAAACATATCGATTTCGTCCCTATGATTGGACATCATCAGTGCAGAATTGCAAGTCATGATGACCTATGAGCTCTGCTTAAAACATTTTAATCAGTCATGTCATAAAAACAAAAACAAAAAATTTAAAAGGTCTTGCCGGTACAAGTCACAAGAATAAAGCGGCTACCTGATTTTATTCTTGTGACTTGTACCGGCAAGACCTTTTAAATGTCTTTTTTATGATATGACTGATAAAAATGTTTTAAGCAGAGCACATAGGTCATCATGACTTGCAATTCTGCACTGATGATGTCCCATCATAGGGACGAAATCGATATGTTTTGAAGTTTAATAAAAGAAACATCTCACATCGCCTACCAAGCGGAAACCTTTTATTTCAATATAATTTTGTGATGAATATTATACCCGTTTAGTGCTTATTTTTCGGAAGACACGGGACATTCACCATTGCATGTACTCAAAGATTTTCGTAACGACTTGAAATGGGAAGTGTAATTCTATCCTTTCATTTCTTAGGATGACTTGCACTTGGGCTCGGGTAGTCCAAAACTTGTCGTCGGTTACTAAAGAACTTCGGATGCTGCTACATCATGTGATTTACTTGTATGTGTACATAATTTTCACACAGGCCTCTTGTCAAACCCATGAATTACTTACGAATAACTCCGTGTGGTATAATACCCCTGCCTTAGAAACTTATGAGTGTCTACAAAAATTAAACATATTTCTTATTTGCTGTAGACAGGTGTAACTCTGGATTTGGAAGAGTATTTAATCAGTTGCGTTTGGGTGGACAGGAAATAAACGAATGGTGATATACAATCAACTCGTGTGCGAGCGTCCTCAGTCAGATCTCACTATGTGTCAAACAGTGAAAACGTCACACTACTGGCGATGTTTTATTCATCGATTGGAGACGATGAGGTCAGCAGCCTCCTTTGTGCTATTGTAGAGGCATAGATTGATTGCTGTCAATAGCTTCCATCCCTTTTCCTAACTTCCATATGATATATAGCAAGAGCACACACTGCAGTGAATTTGTTATACGTAAACAATCTTGGCACTCAAGCGACAAAATAAACAGAAAATATGGCCCAGTATTTCAGTTCCATAACGGACGCTTGCCCCTTATCCTCTCAGCCACGCCCCTTTCCTCACCCTCCACGCCGGTTTCTCTCCCTACCAATCACTCAGCTTCTGTGGTTATCTCATATGTAGAAAAGATAATTAAAAGAGCTTTCACTTATCTAGGTTCATAAATAATGCAGCTACTTCGTTTGGAGATATCTGCAACACTTCGTCTAGCAGATGCTCCACCATGCGAGCCTTACGAAGAGCGTTGTAAGATTATAGAGGTACGGATAATGGAGATGCTGAATACGAGTAATCCTGAGTCCATTATACAACGCCTGGTGCTGATGGACGCCAGCTCAGCCGAAAAGCCTGTTACTGAAACTTTTATCAAGTTGGAAGCAGGACTCTCGTTTCTACAGCTTACTTCCATTAGTTAAATGACGCCGTTACCGGCTGCACAATCTGATTTCAGTGTTAAAATATTGCACATGTCGGGTCGCCCACTGTAAAAAAATAAATAACAGAGTGCGTACTCGTTCATTCCATTAACTCAGGTTTTGTAGGCTGACATTATTCCGGTCGCTATTTTCAGTCTTAATTAGATGCGAATTATGCGTACTGCCAGCGACAAATGTATGCGAGGAGAACTCTCATTTGCAGCGGACATCACATTTCGAAATGCAGGGAAAGACTATTTGTCGTCCCTTCGACCTTGCGGTAATTAGAGTATAAATGTTATTTTGTAGGAATGGGATGGAACGGTTTTGCTGAAGAAGCGGTTCTCGTTTTCATATCAAACAATCGAGGGAATTCATCATAAACGTGAATGTGGGCGGTGTAACTCTACAGCACTGCACAATAGAACCTTTAAAATTATTTCTTATGTCATATTATCTACTGCTTTAAGGTTTTGCTATAGAATACATATGAGCGCTGCTTCCTTACAACATACGTGCATTAATTATTCGACCTCCTAACTATAGATAAACGAATCTTGCTCTTTCACTGTTAACACATCCTGAGGGTACTTACCTGGAGCACGTGTCGATTGGTGGAACCATAAAGTTTTCAGGTTTCTGGTTACTTATAAAAGGAGGAAACTGAACTATGGACGATATAGGCGAAACGTCCAGGAGATTCTACATCTTAAAAGATAGTGTGCCATTAAATACCTGCGTTGGTCTATTGCATACAATGAACATGTCCGCATGCATGTCTCCGAAGAAGCACTGCACAGACTATACATACTGACGCAGTTAATGCACATGTAGCAGTATTCCGTTGACTTATCGGGAACCTAGTCAGTAAGCTCGAGAGACGTGCACTATTTAATAGCAATTCAGAATTAATGGAATTAAGAAGTCGTAGTATGATCTTTTAAAATCAAAATTGAGAAATGCTAATGGAATACTAAAAATTAGAGAGGGTCTAACAAGGAGATAACATGGGTATCGGATTTTAGAATTTTTTTATATTTATGGTACTTGAAGTTCAGAACTCAAATAACAATCAGCCAAAGTCATTAGATGCAACTCTGAAAATTCTCGAGAAAATCTACTTTGAAGTTTTGCATGTAACCGTAAGTACCAATCATTAAATATATTGAAGGGTCGGTCGATGTAGCTCAGGTGGTAGCGTTCTGATCCGTCAACCTTCGAGTCCTGTCGTAATAACTTTTTTTTTCGTTGTGTTGAATACTTAAAAATTTTTATATCTAATGGTAATTTTTACGAAAGTGCATGTATTTTTGTTTATTCCTAACTTTTTATATTTTATAGAAGGTTGTTAATAATGATGCTTTCAATAACAAGAAACATAAATTTCATTTTTTACAATATTGGCTTCACTATTAGTTGACAACGATAGTCTTTGATTGTTCAGTTCGTGAAGAGCTGCGACACTGGTTTTGGAAATCATCTCCACAGCTACTAATGTCTTTCCAAGCAGCTAACCTAATCGACCATCGTTTTACGTGACAAGGTATCCAGCTCGTCTACATACACAGAAACAAAAACTGACACAACACGTGAAATTAGGGATCCCAAAATGTTTTATATAACTGCATTCGAAAAGGAAAAATAGTATGTGTCACGTTGGGATACGAGCCAGCAGCTCTATTATTGGAAGGCCAGAACGCTACCACCTGAACTACACCGACAGATTCTACAGAAGGTTCTATTATTTGTACTTAAATGTAATTTGCAAAACTTCAAAGTAGATTTTCTAGATAATTTTGTAGAGTTGCATCGAATGGCTTTGGCTGATTGTCATTTAAGTTCTGAACTTCTCGTACCATAAATATAAAGAAATTCTAAAATTCGATACCCAAGTGGTCTCCTTATGTCAAAATAGTAAATACAAAGAAATAAATAGTTTTCTGCCAGGGGCGTGCTTTGACCCGGGTACCGCCAGCACAGGGATCTGGGACATTAAGCACTGCACCACGCGTATCGTCGGAAGACTCGTGCCAATAGTAAGGAAATTCAGTAGCAGCAATACCTAAAATTACAGGTCTATATCACTGACGTCAGTTTGCTGCAGGATTTTAGAACATATAGTTTCCTCAAACATTATGAACTATCACGAAGACAACAACCTATTCACCTATAGTCAACACGGATTCAGAAAATATAGCTCTTTTGAAACACAGCTAGTACTTTACTTACATGATGTGATGAGTGCTAACGATAAGGGATCTCAAATAGTTACCGTATTTATATATTTCCGGAAGGCTTTTCACACTGTACCTCAAAAGCATCTTCTAATCAAATTGCGTGCTTATGGAATATCGACACAGTTGTAAGATTGGACTCCTGTCATAAAGGACACAGTACGTTGCCATTGACGAAACGTCATCGGGTAAAACAGAAGTGATATTTGGCGGCCCCATGGAAGTGTTATAGGACAGCTACTGTTCCTAATCTTTATAAAAGATTTAGGAGACAACGTGAGCAGCTCTCTTACACTGTTCGTGGATGATGCTGTCGCTTATCAATTACTAAAGTCAACAGAAGATCAAAAGCAGCTACAAAATGATTTAGATAAGATATCTTCCAGGTGCAAAACTTGGCAGTTGTCCCTAAACAATGAAAAGTGTAAAGTCATCCATATGAGCAATAAAAGAAATCTGTTAAACTTCATTTACACGATAAATCAGTCAAATCTACAGACCATAAATTCAACTAAATACCTAGGAATAACAATTACAAACATCTTAAATTGGAACGAGCACATAGAAAATATTGTAGGGAAGGCGAACCAAACGCTATGTTTCATTGCCAGAACACTTAAAAGATGCCAACGGTTCTACTAAAGAAGTTGCCTACACTGTAATTGAGCGTCCTAATTTGGAGTATTGCTGACCATTGTGGGATCTCCACCAAGTATGACTGACGGAGAATATAGAGAAAGTTAAGAGAATTGCAGCTCGTTCTGTATAACTGCGATATAGGGGAGAGAGTGTCACAGAAATGATGCACGAGTTGGGATGGAAATCATTTTAAAAAAGGCGTTATTGTTGATTGTGTGAAATTCCTGTCACCAACTTCTCTTCCGAATGCGAACATATTATGTTAGCACCCACCTACATAGTGTGACATGGTCATCATAATACAATAAGAGAAACCAGATCGAAAACGGAAATATTCTGGTCCCCTTTTCCCACATGCTATTATAGAAAGAAAGGGTAGAGAAGTATCACGATAGCAAATTTACTGGCGAAGGGAAGGACTGATCTCCATATTCTCCCGATATAACACCGCGTTACAACATTTCGACACTCAACTTCACGTGGGGTTTGATAAATAAATTAAATACTGAGTCTCACAAGTAGACATGTTAATTATAAATATCAGTTCGTTAAGGGACGCCACCTGCACCTGTAGCATATAAGACCTAAATACTCGCTGGAATTCCTTGCCTTACGGACACACACTCACAAATCGATAATTTCTTAGAATAGTTCTTTCTACCTCTCAGTGTCGTGTGCCCATTCGCACTGAGTCACTCAATATACAGTTCAATTTTGCTTACCCTTGTTTTACATGTCCCATTGGATAGTCTTTTTCTCAGTATGTGGACTCTAAGAACGTGCGGATCGCGATATCAGTCGCTATAATATAAGTCAGGGCCACTGAAGGAATGATTTTGCCCACTCGGAAATAAAGGTAGTTTTGTAAAAGACACTATCGGCTTATTTTTCAAAGTAGCAATTTAGTGTGAAACCAGATTCACATATGCCAAATCAATCATGCGGTAATGAATAGTTATCTTTGTTGAGCACCTTTCTAAATATGAAATCAAAATATTAATTTGACCTTTACACTCAACTCTTGCAGTCGAGAGCTTCCGAATATTAATTAGCATTAGCTCGCACACTTCACCAACAATTCGTAGCTACATTTAACTTGCACATATACAAATTCACAGAGCATCAGTGGCTCAATATTAATCAGCACTATATTTTTCTTTCATTGAATATTAATTTCTTTTACACTCGCGACCGACGACACAGCACTACGTGGCACCTACACCCTGTCCCCCTAGCAACTGGTACTTTGCACACGCTCTGCTTTGGCGCCTGAATTCGACAAACTAGCACACTATTGGCTCGAATTAGGCGTACAATGAATGTGGATTTTAAATACACCTCCTAATTTTTATTAGAATATCATTTTTAATAATTACGCAATTAATTATGACAACTGCAAACATGAGTGTAATCCCCGGTAATGTTGAAGTTATTGGAAAGACTCATTAAATAGTGAAACATTAACATATAAACTGTTGCAGTTTCCGCCATACAGAACATGGTGAAGCCGCACTACACTTCCAATGCCCGGCTAACGGCAGCCTTCCTACGGTTATCTGCCCATCAGTCGCTGTCGCAAAGATGCAGGCCGTGCGTGTACCGCGGCCTACCGTATCTTATCTTGGGCGGCCAACAGCTGCCCATACAGAAATAAAATACAATTTAGAAAAGCCGTAATAATGTAAGTAAAAATGTTGGTTGACTCCACAGCGGGATACATTTAAAGTGTAGTATACAAAGAAAGACACTGTCTACCGGAACCATCTCACGTCGCTGGATGAGTTTGAATCGGCAATCTGCGAGGCATATGACTCCATTTCCGTTGAGACACTACAGGATGTGATGGCAAATTTTATTGTTCGTTTGCGCCACCTCCGTACTGCGGGTGATGGGCATTACGAAAAGATTGAGATGTGATTGCAAAGACGACATCCGAGTTTCATTATGCACGCTGATTATGCTCGAGCTGTGCTGCTTAAAAAGTCTTCTGTTAAAAGCCTTTCGAACTTCTTAGAACAAATTATGAACTTCTGCTTAATATTCTTACAGCTTTCACAATAAAAATACTTTTTGATGCACTCTTCTATCGATCTTCGTTTTCGAGATATTTAGTTTTGAAATCAGGGGCTCCTTCGCTGGACATCTTGTGTAAGTGATTCAGTTAATAACAGTGTATAAAATTGTAGCTCCGTCTTTCAAAAGAATGCTGTGATGTGCTTGGTTCACCACGAAATTGTCGACAGATATTTGGCAACATTTACGAGGTAGCGTTTCCTAATAATATTCGCTCTAAAATGTGCCATAACTGTCTCCCCACAAGGTTGTAAAGGTCTTTACGGTAAGTATCATCATATTTTTATATAAAATGAAATGCTGTGCATTAGTCTCGCTAAAACGCATAAATAGCTTGGCCGATTAGAATAACTTTTCGTTCACTTTAATTCAGGCGTGGTTTAGATTTTTTTTTAAATCTAAGATTATGGAAATACCTGTAGGAACAGCGTAAATTTAATTTAAAAAAAATGTAAAATATGACTCCTCTTATCCCCTCGAAGGGCAACCCGCAATACAAGACTGTTTGAGAGCCGAAGTCATAAAAAGTAAAAGAGACACACTGCTATTCTTTTCAACTTGAACACGAAAATTGATCTCCTTTGATACGTGAACGATTTTTAAACTTCCTTTCTTATATATAAAGAGAAGTGTCCCCTTCTGTGTTTGCAATTCATATAAATCTGCTTGGCCATCGAAACAATAGAGAGTTCATTCATGTATGAATGTTTTCATGGAGACGGTCATCGGCCTCGCGAGCGTGGCCGTGCGCTCTAAGGCGCCTTGCTGCAGTTTCCGCGTCTATTCCCCATCGGAGGTTCGAGTCTTCCGTCGCACATGGCATATATGGGCGTGTGTCCTTAGGATCAGTTAGTTTAAGTAGTTTGTAAGTCTAGGGACTAATGACGATTGCACTCTGGTCCCATAGCTTTACAAACATTTGGACATTTGAATTCAACCTGCGGGTCGCGATCCCCAAGGGGGGACGCAAAGTCTTGCTCGGGGGTCGGCGTCACAGGAGGAAGTACTTGCACCATAAAATAACTTGGGGTTCAGTAATACAAAAACGTATGCTAAACTGAAATTTATTTAATTGTAAAATTACGGAGTTCCTTGTATAACATTCATTATGAATTGATAACAATGAATAACCGCAAAGCCTGAAACCTGTTTTCTGGTACCAAGGTAAAAGAACATGATAGGAGTAAGTAATACTGAGTATTTCAAAAAAGAAGGATCTACTTCTTTACAAATTGTCTATACCTAGGGCCCTTTTATAATGAGTATAATTCGCTTCCGAGTGTTGCCTGAAATGCGAGTCATTCGTTAAGCAAAATATATTTTCTCTCGGACTAATGTTAAAGTACGTTAACGTATTCCATTCCGAAAAATACACAAAGACACTTTGTCCAATAATTTTAAAGAAAGCTGTAGCATAAGAAAAAATATTAAATTTGTTTTATTTGAGATAACATAGGATTGTTACGGTGAGGATAGAGGTCGCCAGATATTTTTATTTGGAAGGGTGTCGCCAGAATATTTGTACTTGGAACGATTGAAAAACACTGCCGTATAGCGCCTTGCAATAAACTTCGACAGTGTTTCATTGATCAGCACAAAAGGTGACAGACATATGTGAATTTTCAAAAATGTTCGAATTTTAACTGCTAGGCTTACAGACGATTCAGTTTAAACTAACTTATGTAAGGACAACAGACACACACTCATGCCCGAAGGTGATCAACCGTGCGCTCCGCAGCAAGGCGCCTTAGAGCGCTCGGCCACTCCACCACAGCAAGTACGTTTTCATAGATAGGGGGAGAAAGAGGCGGAATAAAGAGAGAGGCAGAAGACATGGTGGGGAGAGGCGGAAGACATGGGCCGAGAGAGGGAAGGAGGAGAAGGGCAGACAGGTGGGAGAGGAAGAGATGGGCAGAGGGAGAGAGGGGAGATGGACTGCGAGAGTATGGCATAAACAAATACCCAGGCAATACCGGCTTTCAGCTAGTAGGGAATAAAAGTAAAATGTCAATCATTTGCGATAACAATATATATGGACCTGAACGCAGAGCGCAAAGGTTACAAACTACGCTCTTAGTCACTGTGTTATCGACTGGCTTCGTTTAAACCCCAATCAGTGTCCCTTTATTTTTAACCTTCTTCCAACATAGTTGCGCCTTTTATCAGCGACTGACCCATGGCGCGTAACCCTTACGAGATCAAGTACCATGAAACTGCTGATGTGACTACATAGCCGCTCAAAGAACATAATGTTTTCTCAGGATTTCTGCACCTGAAATGCAACTCGCCCAATGCCTACGGATCTCAGCTATCTGTATGGACAAAGTAATGGACTTTCGAAATTACGTCGTCCTGCGTCCCTTACAACTGCTACAACAACAGTAGGTTTGTTAAAGCAACGTTAAATTGCATGTATTCCGTGGAAACTGAAAAAAATTCATTTCTATAGAATTATTTATCACCTATTTTTACTCTATTTCTGAAACAAAACTGCTGCTGCAATTTAGATTAAATTGTATAGTGCTAGTTGGGAATTGAATCGCTCCGGGACTGGGATAATGATACTAGACGACGGACACTCCGCACTAAAATTCTGAGTTACCAAAATGTTTGAAGCGACGAGAAGAGATCACTCACTAAATCTATTGGTATTGTATAGCTGTATGCGATAAATCTGAAAACAGGAATAACTACGAAAACATAATTAAGTTTCATCTCGAGATGTTTAATTTAATCAATTTTAATTCGCCTAAATTCGTTGCCTTACTAGTGTTAAACTCTTTCACGTTGTTCCATGGAGTGCAAAGAGTGCCTGGCTAGTCTCCACGTCCATTTGTCCTTCTGGTTTTTCCCCATGTCAGCACTTTTGGTTCCTTCCTCCGCATTCTCATACAAGTTGTAAAAAAGCGTTTATACGGCGATGAAGCTTACTTACTGTTTTGTAAGAGACTACACTTCGACCTTAATAAATATCAGGCCTGTAATAAATGAATCACATTAACTTCGTTGGAGATGTCAAAAAATTAGAGAAGCTTAGGTTTTAACTTCCAGTCGACAACGAGGTATCCGACGACAATCGGGAAGGAACCCCACAATGACATCGCATAACAAGCTTACATATATTCATCAAAGCAAGTGAACTGCCGCTGACAATATAGTTTGCCTTTAAAGCGTCTAAATAGTAATTTTTGGTAATGTCGGGGATGATCTGAAAAAGTGTCGTGTCTTGAATCACAAAGAGCCAGTGTCGGGCTTCGGAACCTATCGAATGAAAACAGTAGCAGCAGTGTTCGACAGATATTATTAGCTTTCAGGGCCTGGTTACTAATAAAAATGCATGATATGCATAATTAAATACTCTCTCCTGTAAAAACTACATACTGAATTATTCTTTGTTGATTTAATATGTGTGAAGTAATAGTTTGAAGGAGGTGTGAATGTGGAGCATAAATGTTCTAGAAGGAAGTTGTAGCGTTGACCCATAATATACATGTTTAAGAGATGTCTGTAAATATATTTCGCCAGTTTATGGTACTGTGAAAATCATGAATGTGGTAATTGTGGAAATATTTTTGTTTAATATTTTTTCTAAATTTTTTCCACTAACTGTTCTATTAAAGTCGCGTTACTGTGACTGGTCATTGAATAAAAGGACAGGTATCCCAGATTATAACTGCAAACTGAATGGATATAGTAGTTTTCACCTAATCAGAACGGCTAATTGATCCTGCGTATATTTATGAACAGAAAATGGTGTTGTCTTGTCTAGTAAGAGAATACGGAGCTCATTTACCATCAAGATAGGTCACGAAAAGGAGAGCTCTGAAAAGTGTCGGCAGTCGTGCTGCGATGATTAAGTTTGAATATCGCGGAGTATTGATAAATGTTAATTGTTGAATCTTATGTTTTAAAAATAATTAACTCTTTGTTCTTTATCTGTAGATATTAAATTCACGTGGCATATATTGTAATTTGTTAATGAGAAACACGTGTAATAATTATTATGCCAACAGGTTCAATTTTTTATATACTGCTTGCTAGCATGACTGTAATTGCGAGTGATTGACAGTACTATATTAGAACGGGTTTGGTAGTAATTCGTGTAAACGTCAGTGGAAACAATAATTTAAACTTTATTCGCAAATCTCACCATTTAGTAACTTAGACAAACCTTTTGCTTGAAAGAATATTTTGTGGAAATAAAATCCGCTACCAGTCACAATTTTTTTGGCAGTTTATTAGAACACTACCGGTTTCGGGCTTGTGCCCATCCTCAGGTGTTTACATTCAGACAACTGTTTAAAGAAAACGTTAATTACTTTGTGCTTATCAATACATAGGTATCCTATAGATATACAGATATATAAAAAAACAAATATGGTATGTGGTGGAGTGATTTGTGCTAAGGCTCTAAGTGTACTCACATATAAGTATCCAGTTCGTATTTGTACATTTCTCATGGATCTTGGTTGAGAACATTGTAGTAACATGATGCTAATTTGCACTCTCATGTTTACGGTTTTGCACAGTACACTTCATAACTTGCACTCCAAACATCGCCACAGTACACTTTACCACTGACACTCCAAGCATCGCAATGCTTACATTTAGGCACGTGTTATGGTCAAAGAACTTAGCTCAAGATATACAGAGAGGTACACACAGAAGTACAGAGATGCCACACACATAGCTATATCATATGTTACTAATCCCAAAAGCGGGATTTGTTATACTATTGTGGAGCCACACTGTCATTTATCACATGTAGTTGCTAGTGAATTATAGAGTGAAAAGTGGTCTTTATCATATTTTCGTTTCAAAACATTTGTATAAATTACAGTGAGTTTTTTTTAATATTTTTTTTAATTTCTTTTATGTATTTCTAATAGAGGCTGTTTATGTTTTTTTCTGTGATGGGGTGAGGGGGTAATGAGTGACAGTTTTTGTTTGTGAATAATTCGATGAAAATATTCAGAAACGGTTTATTTGCTAGCTCCACCTGTTCATTGAGAATGAGATGTGGCGAGTTGGAACTATGAATGTAGATTTCAAGTTCTTCAAGGAGATTCATTTGCTTCCCTTTGTTGACAATATGTAAAATTTTTAGGTTGTCTTCAATGGCTGTGGCAGAGTGACTATTATCTTTCAGATGTGTTGCGAAGGTGGATTTCTCAAAATGATTTAGCCTGAAGGCGTCCATGTGTTCACGGTACCTTGTAGTGAAACTCCTGCCTGTCTGGCCAATGTAGTACTGTGGGCAATTGTCACATGAAAGCTTATAAATACCTGATTTCCGGTGGCATTGGCTGTTTGATTTGATGTTGTGGATGAGGTTCTGTTGAAGCTTATTGTTAGTACTGAAGGATATTTGAATACCACTGTTTCGGAAAAGGTTAGCAACTTGATATGAAGTTTTTCCTATAAATGGGATGCAAGCAAATGTGTGTATCTGTTCTTGCGAGTTAGACCTAGGAGGGGTAGAGTGTTTCTTTTTAATTTTGTTGTTGAGTTTGTCAATTGAATCTGGGTTGTATCAATTTCTGTGAGCTATTTCTTTGATAATTTCAAGTTCTCTTTGTTCGTCTAGTGGGCTGAGTGGAATTTTGTACGGTCAAGTGCAGATCTGAAAAATGCCATCTTGTGTTGTATGGGGGGACAGGAGGTGTTATTTATTACAACATCAGTGGTGGTGGGCTTTCTGTAAATTTTGAAGGCATGTTTGTTGTTTACATTAGAAATTGTCAGATCAAGAAAATTAATTTCATTATCCACCTGATGATCTACAGTGAATTTAATGTTGTTGTGTATGCCACTGAGGGCATTTGCAAGTTTTTCAATCTCATCATCTGTGCCATTGTACAGGATAATGGTATCATCCACATACCTTTTGTAATAAACTATTTTATCTTTGAATACACAATCTGATTTGAAGAACTGATTTCCTATGTGATTAATGTAAATGTCTGCAAGAATTCCTGCCAAACTGCTGCCCATAGCAAGTCCATCTGCTTTCTTGTAAATTTTGTTGTTAAATGTGAAATAATTATGTGATAGGGTTAGTTCTAGTAGTGCAATAAGTTCATAAATTTCAGCTTTGGATAACTTTTTGTGTTTCAGTAGATTGTTTTTAATTATCTGAATGGTGTCATGAATAGGAATGTTGGTGTACAGATTCACTATGTCCATTGAAGCAAATTTGGCACCTTCTGGTGTTTGTATATCTTTTATCTCTCTTATAAGATCATATGTGTTCTTAATTGAGAAATTCTTTTCATGTGTATAAAAATTTTCTAGAATGTCTTTAAGCTTTCTACTGATAAAATATGCAGGACTGTTTCTTGAATTCACTACTGGACGAATTGGACAAGTATTCTTGTGTATTTTTGGTTGCGAACGTAGCTTCGGTGCTGACGGGTTCATGACGAGGCATCTTTGGACATCAGAGTCAGATAACAGGAAATCAGAAGCTTTGAGAAGTTTTCTTAGCTGGGCCTGAAATTTGGGTGTGGGGTCATTCTGTATTTCATGTATATTGTTTGTGTGGAAAAATTCAAGGGTTTTGTTAATATATTCATATTCATACATAACTACTGCTGACTTCCCTTTGTCAGATTTCACAACCAAAGCTTTGTTTTCAGAAAGCTTTTTATTGACATTCCTGAGCAAAAAACTCACCGTAATTTATACAAATGTTTTGAAACGAAAATATGATAAAGACCACTTTTCACTCTATAATATAATTCACTAGCAACTACATGTGATAAATGACAGTGTGGCTCCACAATAGTATAACAAATCCCGCTTTTGGGATTAGTAACATGTGATATAGCTATGTGTGTGGCATCTCTGTACTTCTGTGTGTACCTCTCTGTATATCTTGAGCTAAGTTCTTTGACCATAACATGTGCCTAAATGTAAACATTGCGATGCTTGGAGTGTCAGTGATAAAGTGTACTGTGGCGATGTTTGGAGTGCAAGTTATGAAGTGTACTGTGCAAAACCGTAAACATGAGAGTGCAAATTAGCATCATGTTACTACAATGTTCTCAACCAAGATCCATGAGAAATGTACAAATACGAACTGGATACTTATATGTGAGTACACTTAGAGCCTTAGCACAAATCACTCCACCACATACTATATTTGTTTTTTATATATCTGTATATCTATAGGATACCTATGTATTAATAAGCACAAAGTAATTAACGTTTTCTTTAAACAGTTGTCTGAATGTAAACACCTGAGGATGGGCACAAGCCAGAAACCGGTAGTGTTCTAATAAACTGCCAAAAATTGTGACTGGTAGCGGATTTTATTTCCACAACCTATTAGTAACAGTCACGGAGTTCAACATCCATAATGGATAAAATTCACTGAGAGAATATTATTTAATGTAACCTGTAATAACGTTTGGTGAGAGTAGTTCTTTATACAGCTTTTTCTTGCCGAAGAACATTCTGCATTTTCGAAGAGGAAAGACGTGGACGGGAACGCTACACGAAGATACGCACTACCACGTTTCCAGCATGACGACACGGACCACAAACTGGCACTATTTTTGGCTTAACTATGTTTGCTGTGCTTGCAAATTTGAAGTAACATTTCGGCTCTTTAAAGTCATCTCTGTATTTACTCGTACTATGTTAAAGGAAAGTCAGCCGTCACAAACACAGTATCGTGAACGAAGGAGAAAGCTCACATTCAAATTCTACATCTGCATTCAAATTTCGCAAGCCACATCACGGCCTGTGGCGGAGGATACTGTGCGTATCGTTCTCACATCCTCCTATTCCAGTCGCGTATGGCTCTCGGGAAAAATAATTGCCGGTATGCCTCTGTTTGGGACCTAATCTCTCTGATCTTAGCATTGTGGTCGCTTCGCGACATATACGTACGTTGAAGCAATATATTTGTTAAGTCTTCGTGGAACGTATGCTTTCGGAACTTTGACAAAAGCGAGTGCCGCGATACAGAACGTCTCTCTTGCGACGTCTGCCACTGGAGATTCGTAATCATTTCTGTGACGCTTTCGCTCTCACTAAATGAGTCCGTAACGAAACGTGTTGCTCTCAGTCGGATCTTCTCTATGTCTTCTATTAACCCTACCTGGTACGGATCCCACATTGATGAGCAATACTCAAGCGGCAGACGAACTAGAGTTTGTAACCTACTTTCTGTGTTGGCGGACTGCACTTCCTGAGGATTCTTCCAATGAATCTCAGTCTGCCATTTGCCTTACTCACCATTGATTTTATAAGGTCGTTTCATTTCAGATCGCCCCTTACATCTACTCAAAGATATTTTATGGAAGTGACTGCTTCCAGTATATATCCTGCTATCCATAGTTATATAATAAACGATCTTTCTTTCTAAGTAAACGCAGCACTTTACACTTGTTTACGTTGAGGCTCAATTTTCATTCCCTACACCATGCGTCAATACGCTGCAGATCATTCTGCATTTCGCAGGCCTTTCCTGGTGTTGCGACTTCTTTATAAACTACAGAACTACGCTTTAACGTTTGTAGACTTTTTTCCGTTGAGAATTACATGCTGCGTTCTGTTAGCTAGAAACGCCTCAACGCAATAGTGCGGAACGATATCGAACGCCTTGTGGAAGTCAAGAAACACGCCGTCTAACTGGGACCCTGTATCAAGTACCCTCTGGATATTGTGTATGAACAGCGCGAGTTGTGTTTCACAAGATCGTTGCTTTCGGAAACCATGTTGATTCCTACGAAGGAGATTACGGGTCTCCAGAAATGACAAAATATTCGAACACATGTCTCAAAACTTTGCAAGTGACCGATGTCAGGGATATAGGCTTATAGTTTTGCGCATGTGATCACGGCCCTTCCTGTAAACGCGAAAGTCCTGCACTCCCGTCCAACCCTTGGGAACACTTCGTTCCTTTAGAGACCTGATAGAAAGGGAGTAAGTTCCTTCGCACACTCCGTGTAAAATCGAAATGGTAACCCATCAGGTCCAGCGGCCTTTCCTATGTTGAGTGATTTCAATTGCTTTTCTATACCTCTTATACTTATTTCAATAACCATCATTTTATAATTCGTGCGATGGTTTAGAAGAGGTATTACAGTGCAATCTTCTTCTGTTAAACAGCTTTGGAAGAAGACATATAGTATTTCGGTCTTTTGTGTATCATCCGCTGTTTCAACTCCATTATGGTCACAGAGTGTCTGATTCCGACCCGTTTACCGATTAGACGTAGGACCAAAATTTCTTAGGATTTTCTGCCAATTTGGTACACAAAACATTGCTCACAAAGTCGATGAAAGCCTCTCGCTTGGCAGTTCTTACTCTGATTTTGGCACCATTTAACTTTTGCTTGTCTGCAAGAGTTACTACATTTATATTTGCGGTAAAGTTCTCTTTGCTTTCGTGACAGTTTCTTAACTCGGTTGTTGAACCGCGGTGGATCTTTCCCATCTCTCATAATTTTACCTCGCATATAATTATATAACGCGTATTGTACATTATCCTTGAACTTCGTCCACAGTTGCTCAACACTGCCAGTGTTTGAGACTAAACTACCGTGTTGAGCAGTCAATTACTCTTAAATCTTCCCCTTTTCGCTTTTGATAAAGAAGATCCTCCTACCTTTCTTGATATTTCTATTTAAAGCGGTATTCATTGATGTTTAATGGCTTTATGATCGATGATTACCTGATCAGGGCTAATTGAATGGAAAAGTTCGTGTCTATTTGTCATCAGAAAGTCTAACACGTTATCTCCACGAGTCGGCTCTCTATTTAACTGTTCAAAGTGCTTTTCAGATAGAGCACTTATAACATTGTTCCTCGATTCTGCCATCTGTCTTAAAACGTTTGTTTCCCAGTCTATATCCGGTAGGTTAAAATCGCCACCTAAGACTATAACATGACTATGAAACCTATGGGAAATATTTTCTAGCTTTCCTTCAGATGATCTGCTACTACTGCTGCTGAGCCAGGTGGTCTATAAAAACTTCTAAAGACCATGTTTGAGCCACTTTTCACGCTGACGTTCGATCAAATTTCTTCACATTCCGAATCTGCAGTAATTTCACTCGATACGACCGTATTTTTTATCGTTATAAACACGTTGGCCCCTTCAGTGTTCACCCTATCTTTTCGGAATACGATCCAGTTAGAATTTAGGATGTCATTACTATTGACGTCAGGTTTGAGCCAGCTTTCCGTCCTTTGGAGGTTACTATGTGGGCAGTGAGAGCAGTTCTGGGTGTTTCCATAGACGGTCCTACAGTTAATTATTACTGTGTTAATATTTTCTTTCTCTGTTCTATTGTTCCGGGTGTTGCCTTGACCGGAATCATTAACCGTCTTAACAGGCCTGTGGGGCGATATCTCTAACCTAAAAAACTCACATGTGCACTGCACACATACTCTGCTACTCTAGTAGCCACTTCCTGCGTGTAGTGCACGTCTGGCATATTTAGGGCTATCCTACATTTCTCCACCCGATTGAATTATAGCGTGTGTTGTCTGTGAATCGTAAAAATGTCTTAGGATAGTAACCGAAAGTTTACCTCAAAATAAAGTTCAAATGTTTGTATAGCTTATGGGACTTAACTACGGGGTCATCAGTCCCTAAACTTACAAACTACATATGAACTACTTACGAACTAGGACGGCACAAATATCCATGCTCGAGGGGGGATTCGAACCCCCGACCGTATTGGCCGTGCAGACCGTGACTGGAGCGCCTCAGTCCACTCGGACACCGCGGCCGGCAGTTTGCCTCATTTTTAACTCATGCAATACCAGGCGAGAGGGGTACATTTTCTGCCTAAAAGAGAGTAAATCAGTCAACAGTTCTAAGATTGGTTTGAACACAACACTTCTTTTAGAGGACGTCGTCCTGTATTAAAATTATTGCAATGTAGGCAACTGCTGCCCACTTTTAAAATTTTGATACGTATTTTTAAAAAAATTGCGACCTTGATAATAAACCCTCTCATTTCTGTTCTTTATTTATTTATTTTTTACCTATTTTCAATTTTCTTAGTGCACAAAGTATTAGTTTCTCTCTCCCCATTCGCGCTACACGTGATTGAAAATTGGTGTCACTGGGATTAACTGTGTTTATCACCTGCAACGAATGCAATCTAAAATACATAAAAACCCAAAACAAACGTTACGGTCCAGATGTATCTTCAACACAGACACAGATTTGTATCACAAAGAAAAGTGAAATCGTAATATATAATGAAAAGGCAAAAAAAGCGTATTTTATGTTTTGCCGATTAAAGTGTTCCTCAAAACAATCGTCTCGCGAGTAATACATTGTTGTGTGCAGTCAGGTGTGTGACTCTGCGACTGTCGGTCCGGCTGCGAGATATCCGTTCCGTTTGCAGTCGCGTCACGCATTTCATTTTGCTACTGCCGCAGCTGGCGCGCTGCCCGTTGCAGATGCAGCTGCTATCTGTTGACCTGCTCCGTAACTACCTCTGCCGGCGGCGAGGTGAGAGGGGAATATACAAGGCACTTCTCTCTCTCCATGGCAGAACATCGTAAGATACTTCGTACCCTCTTTCTGAAAATTGTAAAACAGGGCAGTCATTTTAATACGACTGACGCATCTAAAGCACCAAAATAGCTGAGAATTGCGGCCAGTAACACGTAAAATTTTGTATAGATGTAGAATTTTCTGCGCAGTGGCGGAATGTAATGTTTGCCGCCATAGGCTATTCAAATTTTGCCGCCCCTACCGATCTTTACAATCGGATACTCTATTTCAGAATCGTACTATTTAAAATTTTCTGTCAATGAAATTTTAGCTTTATGTTTCGTGCACTATCGTCCTAATTACAATAATTTTTCCCGTAATTAGTATGACTATGAACTAGGGTATAGAAGTGTTACTTTCTAGATTATATTTTTAACCCAGTCGTTTGGTTAAGCTTGCATAATAAATAGGTTTTGTGTATACTTCCGAGCTAATAAAAGCACAGTCATATACTACTAACAATATAGAGGTAAGGTATGCCTTAATATTTCTTACACAATACTGCACATTTGCTAAACGGAATTAGATACCTTTTACTACACTTACTTATAGTTTAAACATTCTGGCCCCAAATCCCTCGCCCCTAAAAAATTCCTCTCCAGCCTACTCAACCCTACCGGTAAATCCCCCACTGCGCATACGTAGTTTACATACAAATACCGTTTTGTGAGCTAAAATTGAAGTTAGCAGCACATTACGCGATTGTATGCTGCGACTAGTTTTTACGAACAGCGTACGTAACACGTATCCTCACTCACGCTGAATCTAATATTTCCAAAGGCGTCGTAGATCTTTACGGTCCAAATGACTAGCAAATTATAGAGGATCCTAAAGTAAATTGAGTATTTTTGAGCCAAAGCCAAAACAACATACACGTTGTTAATAAACAACTCATGCTCATAGGAGTTGAACAACGGGCATATTAGAATGCTAAATCGTGGCACTGAATCGACTTCTTATTAGGTACCACAATTATCGTTAACAACTAAATGTTCAAATGTTTGTAATCCTATGGGACCAAACTACGTTGGTCATCATTCCCTAGTCTTACAAACTACTTAAACTAAGTTTAAATAACTTAAGAACAACACACACATCCGTGCCCTAGGGAGGATTCGAACCTGCGACGCGGGAGGTCTATCAATCCGTACCGTGGCGCTCCAGACCGCTCGGCTACTCCCGCGCGGCCCGGTAACAGCTATGGAAGAACATATGGAATGAGCACGAGGTAAAAAACGCCAGTCATATATGATGTGTAGTTCCACCGTTTGGTAGAGAACTGTTTCTATTGGTCCGCAACGAGAGCGTGGATTTTCATCAGCCAACATACGGCCCTTCATTAATTGAGTGATCACCAACTGGAAAATCGCAGTTTGATTCGTGATGCTGTCAGGGACTACTCAAGTGGAAAGAGGTCCACTCAGTCTCATTATGCCAAATAAGGAGCTATCCGAGTAATTATTAGGGGCTTAAAGCGTACGATATGCTCAATAAATTATAAAATGCATCTTAAAACAATCAGTTGCCCATTAAATCCTTTAACATCGACTAGTTACGGTCGTACACCATCATCATGAATAAGAATGTATTAAAACAGATTAGGAAAATGAATTAAATAAATTGAAGCTGGCTCATAACAGCACAAGTCAATATCACTAAAAATAACAAACTAGATCATATTTAACTATTCCATCAGTCAAGCATGCATATCGGAATAGAATTAAATGTCTCATTTTGTCAGTATGCCCTCTTGCGGCCTAAGGTTTTAAGCAAAATAGTTGTAACTGTTTTTCAGAAAATTAGGAGAAGGTAATGGAGGGAAGTCAGCTTTCCCTACTCTCTTGTATACCAGTTAAATACTATATAGGATGTGTGCCTGCAGTATAGCCACGCTTACACACGACTGCACAACTGAACATGATATGTGCGCTAGTACAACGTCAGAGCTACAGCATAGTCGCATTTACGAATAACTGACAATTGTGCATAATATTCTCTCACACAATGTTAATTCTACAAAAATATGAAATTTAGATTTAGTAAAATGTAAAATGCTAGGAGAGGTGTTTTTATGATTGTATTTTTAATGAATACTCAAATTGTCAATACAAAACGAAATTTATTCTGGGAAGGCATAAAAACGTTGTAGCTTAAGTGACTCTTAGAATTGAGATATAGTATTAGTGGTACACTACTTTAGTTGCTAAGCAAGAAGATTAATCTCTGCCAAATTTCTGGATGATTGGATAAAAAGAAAATGCACAGGAAGTTAGACTAGAAACAGTTCGTCAATCGTACTCCACTTCTGGTTGCCATTAAAAAATTCTACTAGTCAAAATTGCCGAGATAATTATTTTAAATTTTTCTAGTATACTTTTCAATGCGTGCTAAACGGAGAAAAATCAGTAACTCTGTAAATTCTCAACTACAGAGATATCAGTACTTTTGTACAGTACAAGTGGTCACTTGCCGACTGTGACGTGCGTATATAAGGAAGCTGTGAGCACAGACGGAGGGCAGTTCACGCCAAGCCAAGACTGCGAGCATTCCACGTTAGTCGAGAGAAGCACGGATTCCGTTTCGATGTTTTATTTCGTGTTCCCGCCCATAGACATTTAGAAATACTCGTGGCCAGTGTTGAGTATCTTCTCCACTTTTGAGTCGAGCATTATTGACTGTAACTATTTGATAATCGGGACAATAAAGCTAATTATTTGACAGTTCACATGAAATACGTACCTGAACTGTTTCAAGTGTTGTTTAGATAGGAACAGTAATTTACTTGACAATTTAATACCTGATTCGCGAGTAATGTTTTTTAAAGAATATACCAATACATTTCGTCGTAGTTTCCGAGTCCTCTGAATTTAATGGAAAATTTGAACATTCTGTTACAGTGTCGACGAGCTACAGTGTGGACTAGCAGACAATATTAAGAGCAGTATGTTCTGCATCGCTTTCAGGATGCGCATAATATTAATTTTCAGGCTCTAGAAAAGGCAGCAGTAGGTAAAAATCACGCACAATAACAAACAATTAATTACAGAGTCCAACAAAAGACAGGCCCGAAAGACATAAACCAACAAGCTGCCCCTCACAGTCAACAAATACTGAAAGAATGACAACTAGCAAATGCTAATTGTTATTAAAATATGACTGATAACCGCAAACTTCACGTATGTTGAACACGTTATCAGTTCTCAGTACAATAAAGAAAGAAACAACCCGAAATAGCAAGAGGTGACTAAGTTGGGCTTAGTGGTGATACTGTGTGCTGAGAGTGCGCAGAGTGTTATATTTGTGCCCGTGACATTTTAATAAGAATTCAAAGCAGGTGTGTACCCGACGATGCGAGTTTTCGAAAGTCGGCTCTGCTGTCGTGATAGGGTTGGTCTGCTACATTTTCAGTTGTAGTCATTTCCTGGGATGCATGCTTGGCGTAATTGGTATTTCCATAGATATTCATGTGTGGAGACTGGATGCCCGTTACACTTTTGCAACTGCTGAACACAACTGTTATTGTTAAAGGGCGTCTGTTATATAATGTGATGAAGCATCGGGTTCCTGGCCAATTTTCTTCAATTAAGTAGTAGTCTCTTCACTCCTAACTCGGTAATCATATCTAAAAATTAACCAAATTTTTTGTATAGGTATTTTACCACGTGCTCTTTCAGTTAATGTTACTTCATAAGTTATAAACTGCCCTGTTGATTGAACACCCATTTTTAAAATTTTAAGGTGTTTATAAGACGTGATTTTTCTATGTAGCTCTTCAGTGCAAGCTGTCTTGTTGATTGAATACTCATATTTAAAATTTTAAGCTGCTTGTCAGTGTAGTTATTTTACTTTGTGCCTCTTGGTAAAAGTTATTCAAGTTGTAAGATGCTTGCTGATAACGTAGTATCCATATATAAAAATTGAAACAGCTCAACAGATAGACATTTTCCAGCAATATTACATAGTAATTGGCATAGTTGTGACATAAAGTGACGAAAGATGCTCTCGACCATGTAGAAAATTATGTAGGGTCTACAAAAAGAAGAGTAGGTCGCTAAGGTAGGAGTCATGAAATGGCTGCAAAGTGACTTTGCAGTGCATAGTATTACCATCATTAGTTTTGAGAAGTATAAGTTAACAAACATCTTTTACAGATAAAAAACATTTAAAAAATTAAATTTTTCTTTCTTTAAGATACATGGCCAAATTATGACCATATTTTATTTTACGTGGTGAAGCACTGTCAGATGACAGTCAGAATATTACGACAGGAGTAAATTATTGTAAATGCAAATCAAAATAAATCTTAACCCCAAATATAACAGAGGATGAATCCAGCAAAATGAAGAGAATTTAAATAGGGTACTTGTGCATAAGAAATACACAACGTAACTCAACATTGTCAAATGGTAGAAACAATACAGATACAATGGATGCCATTAGTCCACAGACAGACATACTGAAAATAATCGTCTGTTATAGGCTGTGTGTCTTTATTGTTTTTACCATTCGACAATGCTGAGATACCTCATCTTTCTCTAATGAACATAATTCTGGCGTAATATCTTTACTGTCATCTGACAGTACTTTACCAAGTAAAATGAAATATGATGATATTGGCTAAGTATATAATATCTGTAAAACATGTTTTGTTGAGGTAGACTCCTCAAAACTAATGTTGGTAGCTCTATTCATAAACAATGGTTCCAAGTACTATAAATTTCATAAAGATACCTCTATTTTATTTTTTATCAACCCCACTAGTTACGAAGTTGGATATATCTTGATTTCAGATATCTCATTACTGGCACATTTTGTTAAAATATATTTTATTTTTCTCACATTTAATGCAATTATTGTGCATTATATTCATTTTCGGTGTTCTTTATTTCATGAAACATTATCTTCAAAGTTTGTACCTGTGCATGATATTGACCCTGTTTTAATCACTTTGATCTTGTACTTTCAAACTACATGTATTTGAAACATCCGCTAGTGTTTGTAAAAATCCAGGTTATGTGTAATTCTTATTCATATTCATGTCAGTCTCATAAATTGGAGCTGTAATTATTTTGTACCCGTTGTAGTAGTTAGTGATTGACTATCGCCGAAACACAAAAAAATAAAGTCATTCTGGTCAGTTAATGATTTCTATCTTAGCGACATACTCAGCATTTTGTAGACCCTACATAATTTGCAGTAATTTTTGTAATTCTGAAACATATCTGAGTCTTCCCCTGTGTCTTTTCAAGTAACGCTTATTCAAGGTGCAATCTGTTCTGAAAACTATTATTTACCGTACTCTTACGGACATGCCATTTGCTGTTATTATTTATTATGGTCTCAATTAAATGCGTGCAATTATAAATGACGAGTGATCACCCTTGGATCCTAATCTTCCTCCTACTTTCCTTAACATCCGAATATCAAGGTTCCAATACAAAACAGTCAGACAATGCAAACGTAGTAAATCGATTTCATGGCCTTTGAAACCGGCTGGTTCTGAGTTAAAGTTGTCGTCTGACTAAGTTTGAAGAAAACTTTCGTCCAGAAAGAAATTTTCTTTATCTTTGTTTGATTAGGATAGTGAAAGGGAGACATTCGATCAGAAGTGGGAAAGGGATGTACTCTAAATATTTAGTTTGTTAGTTGTGTTTATAAAAAAAACCATTAGAACGCGTTGTAACATATTATAAACTGTAACTTTGTTTTGTAGGCCTGTTTTATTACGCTGTGACCCAACTGTGTCAGTTGCTGGCAACAAATACCAGTTGCGCTTGAGAAAACCGTTGACAGGCCGGTATGGAATTAACGCGACGCCCTGGAAAACAATTAATCGATTCCTCACAGTCCACGGCATCTGTGCTGAAAACCTCTACCGATGGGGAAGGGCTTCATCTTTGGAAATCAATGCCAGACGATTCATAATATTTTCACAAGCTATAGTAGAAGAGCCTACCATGGGAACTTGGAAGATTTCTTAAAAGTGACATAGGCAATCCTTGAATTCATCGACTAATTAGATACTAATATCTAGGCCCAATTTTTAAATTATAAATTATGAAATTAATGTATTTTTGTAAAATTTTGTAAAAATTATGTAATCTACAGTTGTTAATTGCTGTTCATATGAAATGCCATACGCTAAATAAATAAATATATTACCTACAAGTAAAATGTGTCAACAATTAATCAATGCAGTGCTTAAATCTCTTCCTTATCCAATAATAAAACTTTGAGCCTTAGATGGCATAGGTTGCCCCAAGTATCTCTCAAAAAGGGCGTGTGCATGTATGCAAATCGTGGAAATGATGCCTCCATGACAGCAGAGCTTAAAGAGAATATAGTTATTAGAATTGGACTGGAAGGTTATGGTAAGACGAAATATTGACGTGAGTGTTAGCTTAGTCAGCTGTTCTATCGGTATCGTACAAGGAGTAAAGGTTGATCCTGAAAATACAGATAAATAAATAAATAAAACAAATACATATTATTGTTAAAAATGAATATATTTATGAGCAATGTCCAGTACAAACTAAATTTGAAATTATCAACACAGCTTACGTTCATCTTGAACAGTTGGAAATATGTCTAGCCTATGCTATTACCATACAGAAAAGTCAGGAACTAAGTCTTCACTGTTCACACGTGAAGAAGCGTACGTGGCTCTTTCCAGAGTAACAAGTTTGCACGGATTACATCTTATTAACGTTGACTTCAGTAATATCATAGTTCACGAATCGGCAGTCGCAGAATAAAATCAATTTCAAAGCACATACCGCCCAGACTTGTCAAAAATTATTAAATCAAAACCTCCGAGGAAAATAAAAAGGGATAGGGAGTGGGATTTAAGAAAATCAGTAGCTGACATACAATAAATGTTAGCAGAGAAGAAAAGGAGGAGGACTATCTACAAAAGTAAAGGACATCCCAAGGCGTTTCTTGAATGTACAATACTTCGAATGGTATGTAGTACTTACAATGTGTTCAATTACATTGACGAAAATGAATATGAACATAGGAAATGATTGTGATAATTCAAGGTAACAGTCAAGATACAAGATGGAAAAAGCGCTTAAATGAGAGAAACGAAAGTCACCCACATAAATGTATATAAGGAATGATAATAATGATAATAACGAAAGGCTCGTTGTCCAACATTCTTCAAACCCTAACCTTCAATGTAGCTAATATCATAATGTACAACATTTCGGGCAATTTACTGCAGAATTCAGATGTGCAATTGAAGGAATTTCGTCATACAGTGTACAGTAACGTTTTGAAAAACTCACTATCTAATGCGGCGGTATGTATGTATTGCAGTGGACGCAATGCAGACATGAATTAGGAGCGAGGAATTGCAGAGTGGTCTAAGGCGTCATGCCACGGACTGGGCGGCCGTTCCCGCCGAAGGTTCAAGTCCTCCCTCGGGCGTGTGTGTGTGTGTGTGTGTGTGTGTGTGTGTGTGTGTGTGTTGTCCTTAGTGTAAGTTTCAGTAGTCCATAAATCTGGGGACTGATGACCATAGCAGTTTGGTCCAATAGGTTTACAAACATTTGAACATTTGCAGACATGAATTAAGGGCATTGTTCTCTTCGCATCAGTTGATGACTTAATGCAGGCGTGAGGACAAATACTGTAAAATCAAATAAAACTTATCGCTGATGCTGGAACTGATGTTTCACATGGAAAGTGCAACAGATGATAATGCGAACAGCTTTATAGAAATCACAAAGAATGGAATATATGTACCAGGTAATGGAACAATATAAATATAATCTGCACACCAGATACAATCTTTTGCAGAATCATGATCTGGCTTTGAGCAGAAGGCTAATTTGTAATGGTTAAGGTATGGGTTAACAGATTTTACCAGGCACCAATAACGACAGGTAGAGAACTCAGGACTGTGCCGGAGTTCCAGACGGGAAGTGATTGGTGACTCCTCGTCGTGTGAGGTCAATAACGAGTATATGCGCGGAGTTGGAGCACGAGTAAGCACAGAATTACTCGTTGCGTTTCCTCTAGCCGAATACCAGTTGTTGGGTTACTGGTGAAGAAACAAATATTTCATTTATATTCGTGGGTATAATGCAATAGAGAAAGATGCCGAGATTAAATTCCTACCAAGCAAACAAAGTAAACAAGCAAAATCATTTGTATCTCCATTTTGGGTTCCAATTTTGTCGAACATAAAAAATGTCTAAATGTCTGTAAATCTATAGGACTTAACCACTGTTATTATCAGTGTCTAAGCTTACAAACTACTTCAACTAATCATATTCACGGAATGCATGACATTAACTGCGAATGGGGAAAGTTGAAAATGTGTACAAAAACTACGAGTTTGGCCGGCCGCGGTGGCCGCGGGGACTGAGACGCTTCAGTCACGGTCTGCACGTCCACTACGGTCGGGAGTTCGAATCCCCCCTCGGGCATGGATATTTGTGCCGTCCTTAGTCTTAGTCAGTTCATAAGTAGTTTGTAAGTTTAGGGACTGATGACCCCGTAGTTAAGTCCCATAGACTATACAAACATTTGAAACATTTTGAACTACGAGTTTGAGTTCTAGTAGGCGGGGTAAAGTTAGGAATTTCTATCTGACCAGAGGCGTACTTGAGTAATTCCGTGTAGGTGGGTGCTCGCTTTGTCCCCAGTGGTGTAGAGGTCAGCAGAACTGCCTAGAAAGCAGGAGGCCTGGGTTCGAGTCCCGGATGGGTACACATTTTCAACTTTTCCAATTTTCAGTTAATTTCATACATTCAGTTAATATGAATAGATAGTAACTGCAGGTTCCAAGGTGGCATCTGTTCTTTCGGATATATCCGAAAGAACAGAGACCACACACACACACACACACACACACACACACACACACACACATATATATATATATATATATATATATATATATATATATAACTTAAACTAACCTAAGAAAAACACACACACCCATACTCGAGGGAGGACTCGAACCTCTGACAGGGACCACCTCTCTCCAATTCCACCGCGGCTGTTGAACATATTTAATGTATGGCATCTGATGGCGTTTAGTTAACAATTCATGTAGTCTCTTCCATCACCACAACTTTACTTCATGGAAATTCACACTTGTGAGTTGCACTATACTAAATACCTTAAGTGGTTACATATACTCTACAATAGAAGCTGCACGGTATATCCGGTAAAGTGCTAAAATTATCGTAACTTATTTACGGATTTGGCCATTCGGTCCTGTAAATCCATACTGATGAAAATATCCATATTTTACGTCTATTTATGCCTACTCGAGTCTCGATCACACACGTAATCTTTGTTTGGTTGACAATAATTTTAAAGCGAAATCAAGAACAAAAACTCGTCTTCTAATTTACTGGCTGTGAGGAAACATCTGACGAGTCATTTACTGCAATGAAGTTTAAACTACAAGCTTTAAGGACTGTCTTACCTTTAATCGCATATTTATTAATGTTTGTTGTGTGGCGGCATTCGTTTACATCGGGCTGAGTAACATGAGCAGCGGCATTCTTTAGCAAGGTCTTATTGAATGAACCCAGTATGGATGGTACAACGACTGTACTGCGGATGGTACATATGGCCTGCGAGACAGCTATACTATGTTGGTTGCCAACAGCTAGGTATCTCCTACAAACTGGAATTCAAGGGTGGCCCACATTTTTGGTATAGAGTGTACACATACAGTACGTATAATAGGCCAAACAGACATGTAGTAATCAGTTATTCTGCTCATTTGAATGTCTTGGGAAGAATGCTCAATATACAGCGTCTTTCCGGAGGACTAGTAATTATGTTACTAGATGGTAGTATAGGCGAGTTACAATGAAAATAGCATACAACATGTGTTCAAAATGTTCAAATGTTTGTAAATCTATCGGACCAAACTTCGTGGTCATCAGTCCGTAGCTTATAAACTACTTAAACTAAGGTAAACTAACCTAAGGACAACACACACCCATGCCCCAGGGAGGACTCGAACCTCCGACGGCGAGCAACCGCGCGCTCCGCAGCGAGGCGCCTTTATACCACTCGGCTACTCCACCGCGGCTATAACATGTGTCCAATTGTTATTGAGTACAGTGATACAGGGGTAAGTATGTAACCCAAACGAACTTAAATCAAATTAAATGAGGACGTTCAAAGTTGATTTACAAAAATTCCACTAACAATTTAAATGTACGTTTGATTTCTCTTGATAATACTGCGTGTAGCTTTTCTGAGGTCGTCTTTGCGTTCTTTTACGACAGCTTTACTGTTAATAATCCGAACGATCAAATATGGTCCTAAGTTTAGTTTTTTTGTACACTTCACCTTTCAACCACCCCCACAGGCAAATATCCAATGGAGTAAGGTGAGGGAATTTTGGTGACCAAGAAACGTTGCCCATTTCTACCGATCCATCTTCTGGGGAATGTTAGTTTTAGATGATGTCACCTGTCGACTAGATTGAGTGGGAGTCCCATCGTGCGAGAAGTTTATACATCTATGTCTACACACATACTCCGCAAGCCACTTCATGGCTCCGTGTGAGCCCTAATCTCTCTACTCTTGTCCTCGTGGCCGCTTCGCGAGATTTACTTAGGACGAATCAATATACCGCTTGACTCTTCATGAAACGTACGCTCTTGTAACACAGATAGAAGCTCGTACGACGATACAGAACGTCTTCAAAATGTTCAAATGTTTGTATAGCTTATGGGACTTAACTACGGGGTCATCAGTCCCTAAACTTACAAACTACTTACGAACTAGGACGGCACAAATATCCATACCCGAGGGGGGATTCGAACCCCCGACCGTAGTGGCCGTGCAGACCGTGACTGGAGCGCCTCAGTCCCCTCGGCCACCGCGGCCGGCACAGAACGTCTATTTTGCAACATCTGCCCCTGGAGTTTCTGAATCATCTGTGCGACGTTTTCACACTTACTAAATGAGCCCTTAACGAAGCGTGCTGCTCTCCGTTGGATCTTCTCTATGTCTTCTGTTAACCCTAACTGGTACGTACCCGCACTTATAAGCAATACAAAAGCAACGGCCAAACAAAAGTTTGCAACCTAATTGTTTTGTTGGCTGACTGCACTTCCTGAGGATTCTTCCAATAAATCTGAGTCTGCCATCTGCCTTACCCACGATTAATTTCCTATATTCGATCCATTGAAAATCGCTCCTTATGCCTACTTTCAGATACTTAATGGAAGTAACTGCTTCCAGTGTTTGTCCTGGCCACGCGGTAATGACCATCCACTCTAAGGAGCCTTGCTGCTGACTGCGCGACTGCTCCCGTCAGAGGTTCGAGTCCGCCCTTGAGCATAGAAGTGTGTGTCTTGTCCTTAGCATACGTTCGCGTAAGTAGTTTGTAAGTCTAGGAACTGATGACCACTGTAGTTTTATCCCGTAGCTTTCCAACAATTTGTTTGTCCTACCTATAGTCGGGCCGCCGAAAGAACGACCCTGACAGTTCACGCACGTGAGCCGCAGAGGGTGGGAGGGACACTCGAGCACCAACCTGAGCTCTGGAATTCGTAAACGTTGCCAGGGTAACGGTGCCGCGTTGCCACCCAGCCACTCAAGGTCGCGCGGGGTGGCATGCTTCAGTCGCTCAAAACATCTGTCATGTGTTCATCGTTACCGGTTTTGTTCGTGCCGAGTTACGTGTCGTTAATTTCAGACGTGTATGAGATGGCTTCTTCCTCTAACCGTAAGAAAGTCACTTCTGTGACTAATAGATTGGCTGTCGAAACTGATCTGATGATATTACTCGGGCACTATACTATGGCAGTCAACAGCGACCGTAAACGAATGAGGCAAGAAAACACACTTCTTTTTATGTAAAAAGACAAATCATTTCACTGGAAGAGGCGATTTTACTACTTGTAAAGTGGTAGTCCTTATTTGTTTACCCTCTCGGCAGACTGCCACAATACAGTGTCCGAGTAATAACAGCGAGTCTGTGAAAAATGGTTATAGAAGATGAAATATATAAACAAAATTCTTCAACTAGCGACCTTTGGCTAAAGACTAAGTTATACGTTATATTTAATTGGATACTGTAACATATGAAACATATGAAGCTTTACTGTAACTCGACATATATTTCTAAACCTTTCTTTTTAAGGGCAAAAAAAAAAAAAGTTTTCATCACTTCGTGGTTGTTATCGTTCGTTCACACTTTAGTAGTACATAGCAACGGTTCCAAAATATTTGGACGTGATATTCGTATGCCGGCGACTGGCACGGCGTAACAACAAACTGCCGCTTAGCAGCATTGGCAACATAGCCGCTAGCTGTCAGAGTCGTTCTTTCGGCGGCTCGACTTTAGGGTAGTTGTATAATAAAGGACGCTTCTTTGTGTGTAAACGCAGGACTTTACATTTGTTTATGTTAAGTTTGAAGTGTCATTCCCTGCACGATGCGTCGATACGCATCGGGTGCCTTGCGAAATATGAATGTAGATGTAGATACACTGTAGATCATCCAGAATTTCGCAATCCTTTTCCAGAATACACATTGTTGTAGCCGAAGGAATTTCTTCCAGTAATTCTGAAAGCTCATTTTCAATAATATGTAGATAACGGGGTTCTCTAAGACTCTGCGGTAACACAACAGGCCCATTCAACTGATTGTATGTCAAATCACATCAAACATATACAGAGAAGCATTTTTGCAATTGTTTCTCCATAATGCCATTAAGATTTTATAAGATTTTATTCGGACCACTAATGTGAATTACGGTTGTTACTGATGCTGGTCACGAGACCAAGTGGAAATGGGATTACTTGGCGATTTTCAAGTACCCAATGACAAAATTCCTATATGCCATATTATCTGCAAGCAGTGTTGTTGTTGTTGAAAACAGCGTTTTCATTACGAAACCCACCATATCGTCATACTCAACATGTGCATATACACACGACAAGTTTACACGCTACAGTAAAGAAGATTTGCCCAATAAAGCACAATGAAATCTTCAATGTAAGCTAAAGTACAACTTTACAACATGAACACCAACACTGCTGCGCATATCAACCTGGATACTAACACACGAAACGAAAATGTATTGTAGACAATTTATATCTGTACTCAACAAAAATTGGTCAAATATTATGCGGCATTTTTTATTGCAATTCACGCCCTCCTAAAATATTTACTATTCCTCCTGAAACACCCTGTATTTTAGTCCCAGTATTCTGTGTCAGCCTAAGGCTCAATTTGTAAAAAAAAAAAAAAAAAAAAAAAAAAAAAAAAAAAAAATATATTTACGTAAAAGAAAAAAAATTATGTATAACAAATTAAATTTTAAATATTTTCTGTTTCATGAATCATAAACCAACAGAATGAAGGTGGCCAAAAATAGTCCGTCCGAAACTGGGAAAAACTGCTTTTCTTCATTAAGTAAAAATCTATAGCTCCGTTCAATAACTGACAAGTTAGAATGTTGTATGACTTAAAACGCTTTATCGACTGTTTTAAGTACACATCGATAAAAACCAGATTATTTATAACTATCATTTAAGCTTCAAAACTTATATTTATTGCATCTATAGACCGTAGCAAGTAAAAAAGTTGCATCTGTGAAAAATTTTAAAAATATCATTATTTACCGACATAAATTGATTTCTAAAGGCCTTTTCGGAAATTGTCTAGATATTGTCAGGGAATGGACCTACAGTATCTATTCTGGGCTTATTCGTAAAATATTTGTACTTCCATGGTACAGCTTATAACAATTTGCACTTCTCATTGGAATGATTTTTATAATTGGCCCCATGAATCACGGACATGCAGCCATCTACCATATGTTTTTTCATTGGAGCTATAGTTTTTTACATGATTAAGAAAAATAGATTTTTTTCAAATTTGGGAATTTTTTTCACATGTTCGTTATATTGTATCGAGTTTCATGAAATAGGATTCACTTAAAATTTAATTTCCTAGACGCTCATATATTTTTCTTTTCAGCTACAATTTTTTCATTCCCTTCTATTACTTGGAATGTTGAGTATTTCCAACAACTTGGATAGCAGAACATTTCACAATTTTTCTGCCTGCTTTAGTAGTATGTTTGTAGACGTTATGGGACTTAACTACGAGGTCATCAGTCCCTAACTTACAAACTTCTTATGAACTAGCTTATACTAAAGACGACACAAACATCCATGCCCGAGGGGAGATTCGAACCCCCGACCGCAGCGGCCGTGCAGACCGTGACTGGCACGCCGCAGACTGCTCGGCCACTGCGGCCGGCTTTTAGTAGTACCCCAACTGCGTATATAGTATAGGTATAAATGAATATACGTTCTATCGAACGAATTATGCACTTTTTTTGGAACTTGAAACGGATGAAAAGAGAAGTATGGTTGTAACACTACATAGAGTTCGCTGTTGAGAATTTCACTAAAATAGTGAGAATTGTACAAAATTAAAACGCTAATATCACCGGCTCAGAGCTCTTAACCCATGATTATGAGTCAATACATGGTATTCTATCCGATTTTCTGACACGTTTAGTGTTTGCATCACATTTACCGCATTAGCCATCTGATTTCGGTACACTTATTTACACACCGTACACTGTATAATGCAATATATCGTCTAAGTCGCAAAATTATGTTACTTTTTTTTTGGTAAAATATGGATTTGTATATGTTATATATGCAACAATACAAGTATGTCTCGACTTGCAACACGACCTCGCGTCCTTATTTTCCACATAAGATATCTGAATGGAAGTGCTGGGCAATAGTGCGCGCTGTGTCTCACTAATCTGGAAAGCTCCTGTCTGCGATAACGTCACGGTTCAGCGAAACTGCTATATCACAGAGGCTCATATCCCTCGCGGGGACGCAGATACACGAAGTTTGACCGCTAGTTACTCAATGTGAATTGTACGTCACTTCAAATTCTGTCTCCACACCTGTATTCTGTGGATAATTTCGATGTTAATTCTGACCCTCCTCTACAAATATGGAAATAAACGTGATAGTGGAAAACAAGCTGAAATTTTACAACCGAAACTCAAGTGGGTTAGTTCAATATATGTAAGCCACTACGGCCACTACGGCCACTACGGTCGGGGGTTCGAATCCCCCCTCGGGCATGGATATTTGTGCCGTCCTAGTTCGTAAGTAGTTCATAAGTAGTTTGTAAGTTTAGGGACTGATGACCCCGTAGTTAAGTCCCATAAGCTTAACAAACATATGAACATTTTTTGAACTGTGCATATAAATAAAAAAAGCCTGGAAAAGATCATCAAATAAGAGGTCGGTGTTTTAATTTGCAACTGTGGAACAAAATGAATATAAAATATAACTAAACAGGATCGTCAGATAAATGAGAATTGTCTACGAAAAATATGAGAATGTATAAGACATTTTTTCCATAAAATTTTTTAATAAAAAATATATGTCTAGTTCGCAAAAAAAGTTGTTACACTTTATTTTATAATAAGGTGACCGGTTTCGTTCTTATGCTAAGATCATCCCCAGGCCGATTTGCCTCACGTTGTTGCTGAGACGATAAGCGCGCCTAAGTATGATCTTAGCATTTGATCGAAACCGGCTCACGTTATTATAAAAGAAAGTGTAAACTTTTTTTGCGAACTAGACTGATATATTTTTTTATTAAAACATTATAGCAGTTCGCTGCCTTCCAAAAGGATACAATGTTTTCCAAACTCATTTTCTAAAAAAATTATCAAAATAAATACAGCGCAACAGTATCTTCTAGATCTAAATGTACATCTACACCATGCTCTGCAAGCCACGTCACCGTGTGTGACGGAGATTACTTTGCATACCATTGTCACTTCTTCATATTCCAAGCGCGTACGGTGCGCGGAGTACATGATCGCCTTTATGCCTCCGTATGGGCCCTAATCTCCCTAATCTTATTCACGTGGTCGCTTTTGCTAGATATACTTAGGAGGAATCAATACTGGTTGACTCTTCATGACACGTACGCTCTCGGAACTTTGACAGAAACCCATACGACGATACAGTATGTTTCTCTTGAAGAGTCTGCCACCGTAGTTTCCCAATCATCTTCGTAACACTTTCATGCTTCCTAAATGAGCCCGTAAAGAAAAATACTGCTCTCCATTGGATCTTCTCTATGTCATCTATTAACGAGACCTCGTACGGATCCCACACTAACGAGCAATACTCAAGCGCTGCCCAAAGGAGAGTTTTGTAAGCTGCTTCCTTTGTTGGCGGACTAAACTTCCTGTGAATTCTTCCAATAAATCTCTGTCTTACCCATGACTGATTTTGTATGATCATTCCACTTCAAATCTCCCATAATGACCACTCCCAGATATTTTATGGAAGTAACTGCTTCCAGGGTTTCTCCTGCTATTACGCAATAGTAATATATAGTTATATAATAAAGGATCTAGCTTTCTATGTAAACGCATCACTTTACCCTTTTTGAGGTTCAATTGCCATTCCACGCATCAAGTATGGAAAGACTGTAGATCATCCTGCATTTCGTTACCCTTTCCCAGTGTTGCGACTTTTGGATAAATTACTGCATCATCCGCAAAAAGCTTCATTGATCTTCCGATGTTAACTACAAGGTCACTTATATATATTGTGAAAAGCAATGGACCTATAACACTCCTCTCCGGCACGCCTCACATCACATTAACGTCTGAAGACTTCTCTCCGTTCTGATTGACATGCTGTGTTCTGTTAGCCAGAAACGCCTTAATCCAGTCACACAGTTGATCTGATGTTCTATATTCTAGCACTTTGTACATCAGGCCAAAGTGTGGAACGGTATCGGACGGCTTGCGGAAGTCAAGAAACAATGCATCTGTATCTACTGCCCTCTGGATCTTGTGGAAGAATAGCACGAGTTGTGTTTCATACGATTGTTGCTTTCCGAGACCATGTTCATTCCTAAGAGGGAGATTTCCAGTCTCCAGAATGACATAGTCTTCGAACATAACATGTGTTCCAAAATTCTGTAATAAGCCGATGTCAGAGATATAGGCCAGGCCTGTGATTGACGACCCTTATTGTAAACTGGAACGACCTGCGCTACATTTCAATTGTTAAGAACGCTTCGCCCCTCTCAAGACCTTCACTACACTGCTGCTAGAAGGGGACAGGTTCCTTTGCATACTCCGTGTAAAATCGAATTGCTATCAGGTCTATCGGACTTTCCTCTATTGAGAGATTTAAATTGCTTTTCTATTCCTCTGCCGCTTATTTCTAAATCTGTCATTTTGTCAGATTTAGAGGAGGAACTACAGTTCAATCTTCCTCTGTGAAATAGCTTTGGGAAAAGACATTCAGTATTTCGGCCTTTTGTGTATCATCCTCTGTTTCAACACAGTTATGGTTACAGAGTGCCTGGATATCTGATTTCAACCCGTTTTTTTTTTTCAGTTTGTCATAGGACCAAGTCTTATGTTTCCTTGCTAATTCGATAAACAAAACATTGCTCTCAAAGGCGTAGAACGCCCCTCGCATGGCATACCTTACGCTTATTTTGGCAGTGAAATTCTCTTTGCTTTCGTATCAATATATTAATTAGGTTGTTGAACCAAATTGGATCTTTCCGATCTCTTATAATTTTACTTCGCATATACTTATATAATTGGTATTGTTCGATACACTTGCACTTCGTCCACAGTTGCTCAACACTGTTATAGGTGAAACTATTGTGTTGAGCAGTCAAGTATTCTGAAATCTAACGGTTTTCATTTTTATTAAATCAGATCTACCTACCTTTCTTGATATTTCATTTACAGCTGTATTCTTTGATGCTGTAATGGCTTATTCTCGCATATACAGGGTTTATTTGTCATCAGTAGGTCCAACATATTATCTCCACAAGTTTCTAAAAACTTCCAAAAGCCACTTTTAACGCCGACTTTTACTCAAATTATTTCACATTCACTATCTGTACTAATTTCACTCGTTACAATCGTATTATTTATGGCTATAAAGACGCCTCTCGCTTCAGTTTTCAACCTATCTCTACAGTATACGTTTCAGTGAGACTTTAGGATTTCATTGCTACTTACATCTGACTTGAGAAAGCTTCTCGTCCCTATTATTATGTGTACATAGTGACTATTTAAAAGTGAGAACAGTTCTGGGATCCTTCTATAGACGCTCCTATAATTAATTATCACTGTATTAATATTCTCCTTCTCTTTTCTATTGTTTCGAGTACTGCCTTGACAGAAATCAGTAACGGTCCTGTCGATGGATTTCCCTAACATACAAAAAATAATGAACTCTGAATCCAGGCGGCAGGAGTCATTGGTGTCGACATGAGCAATTATTTGCAGCCGGGTGCCACCGGAAGAGCCCCCTCCACATCTCGGATGAGACCCCCTGGCAAGCAAACAACACTGTAGCTCCCAATGACAAGCTGTGCGTCTGTCCGGACCTTTCAGAAGGAGTGGTCACCGCAAAACAGGCGAGGCGTCCCGCGCTGCCTCACATGTATTATGGGCAGTGGACAACACCACAAAGCTATTTTTGAGGCGTAAGGGATAGCCTTACGGACAGTTCGCGGCTTCACCTTCTGCCCATAGTTTCGTGACCCCTGCACAGATCGCCAATCTCCGTCAGGTAACTGTCGACCGGCAGAGACGTCGGAAAATGTAACCGCAGTGGCATCAGGGGGCCTAGACATTGTAGTAGGCACCAGAGGTTCCCCCAGCAATCGTCCCAGGTGCACAGGTGACACCGCAGCCCAGGGCAGCAGCCTGTAGACCATCGACCGTCGCCAACACAGTCTCCAGCTACTTACGAACAGCGGCCAACTCCTACAGAATTCGCACCCACAGACGCAATCCCTACCCACCTCTATAAAGTTACTTAAAATTACGGTATATATCAAAACACGAGAGAACACAGCCCTTGAGGAACAGAAATACTAAAGAAATTTACCATATACGTGAGAATAAAACTGTTAAAAGCAGAAAAACCAACGAATTTTAGCAAATACGTGAGAATTAATGCACTCAAAAACATAAGCGCTAACCAAACCGAAGAAACTGACCGGTAATGAAAAAGCAGAAAAATTAAATTATGCTACTTAGTGCTTTGCAGGTGCGAGGTTGGAAGCAATGGCTCTAGACTGACTGATCACTAGCTGTATTAAAAGGTCACTGATTTGTTTTGAACTACACAAATCACAGACGGAAACGCTACAAAACAGTAATTACAAAATACATTAGTGAAAAGCTCTTAAAAGCAAATACACTAACGAAGTTTACCAAATACGCGACAATAAGTACACAAAAACAGAAGCGCTAACGAAATTCAAGAAACTGACCGGTAATTTTCTTGCCGAGGAAATGATTTTATTGCGATACATTCACGATAGTGAGCGGCTAAAGCACCTCGCTGCAGAGCGCGCGGTTGCTCGCCGTGGAGGTTCGAGTCCTCCCTGGGGCATGGGTGTGTGTGTTAGTCCGTAGGTTAGTTTACCTAGGTTTAAGTAGTTTGTAAGGTATGGACTGATGACCACGCAGTTTGTTCCGATAGATTTACAGACATTTGAACATTTTTTGAACATTTCACGATATAATGGGCTTATGTGGAGTATGTGACATTATGAGAGTATACGGGCCCAATAACAGTATTAACACTGGTGATACGTACAGCAGATAATTCATATGAATTAATCTGGAAATCATTATATTCCCTCTAAAACATTGTAAACAAATGTCTTCGTTAGAGCAGGCTGAACTTAAGGAAATGGATAATGTTTGAAATCGTGTCCTGGATAAAAACTGGGTTTATAATCTCAATTAATGTCAGATTTTTCGTGAAAAAAACAGATTATTCCAAAATAGGGACAATAAGCTCTTAACATATACACTCAGTTCACAGAAAACGGTAATTTGTCGCAACAACATCTCATGCCAGTCAGTTAACTAAACTCTCCCTTAACACAGACAGGGGAGCAAAAAATATGGCGCCAATACGTACATTTCAAAGAAGATACTACCACAAAATGAAAGCGCAAATTTTTTTCTTTGCCATAAAATGTTTACCTTTACCCATCCTTAGTTAGTTTTAAAGGTATTGGTAAAGGTAATTTGAGTGCCTATCACAGCCAAACTACTGTCAGTTACCGAAATATGTTACTTCCTTTGCGATAGCTTAATCTTTCTTAATAGAGTGACACCCATATTCATCTTCAAGAACCGATAATTGTAAATTACCTTTGTAATTTCAAATAACTATAGTTCAAAACACTAGATGAATCCAATAAGTCATAAAGAAGGGATTTGCACTATGTTTATATAAAATGTTTCTGCATATTTTGACAGCTGCAGCTTATGTCAACCAATAGATAAACAAAGTGTAATTATTACAAAGGAACATTTTTACCAGTGGAATTTAAAACCTATTTTCAATTAACCAAAAATGCGTAATATTCTAAAGTGACCCGTTATTAAGTTCATCCAGACAATCGTCGTTCCCTCATCTGGACAGAACGTGGTACTCTGAACAATGCTGGTTATGTGCAGGAAACGTCGCCATATCATGGTGGTGGAAGAATGGTGTGAGCAGGAATCAGTATTGACGGAAGTACGGACCTCTATGAAATTTCGAAGGCGCTTTGACTGCTCAGATGTATAGAGACTAGATCCTTCGACATTTGATTGTGCCCTAGAAGATGGGCTCAATATGGTGGACGATAACGCTCGTCCCACAGAACTGCTCTGGTGGACAAGATGCTTGAAGCTGAAGGAATTGAACGAATGGGGTGGCCACTTGGCAGACGCATTGCAGCCATACCAGCACTCCCCACAACGGTTGCAGAGCTGGATATTGCACTCACGAAAGAGTATGATAACCTCATGCTGTCCACGCCACGCAGGTCTGCAACTCTATTGTCCGTCCGAGGTGACCACACACCATATTAGAGCGCAACGAGAATGACCTTTTCACTATTATGGTAGCCCCATGGTCCCCAGCTCTAAGTAACGCCATGTAAACCTTAATAAATAATTGAGACAGCAAAATATCGTACTGCATCACAGCCAAATTACAATTGTAATCAATTTCGGAATAAACTTCACTACTGTATGTATTTTGTATATGGTATCTCACACCTGTTCACCTTATTGTTTTGAGCAGTGTCTTATGGTGGTCTACAATTTCGCATAATACTAACAGCCGCGGCGGATCGACCGAGCGCATTGACGCCCTATGCTACGATGCGCGAGGCCGTTCCCCGTCTGGGGCTCGAATCTCCCTCGGGCATGGATGTTTGTGTCGTCTTTAGTATAAGGTAGTTCATAAGTAGTTTTTAAGTTTAGGGACTGTTGACCCCGCAGTTAAGTCCCTTAAGTTTAACAAACTTTTGAACACAAAAAAATGTTCAAATGTCTGTAAATCTATCGGACCAAACTGCATGGTCATCAGTCCGTAGCTTAAAAACTACTTAGACCTAGGTAAACTAACCTAAGGACGAACACACACCCATGCCCCAGGGAGGACTCGAACCTCCACGGTGAGCAATCGCGCGCTCCGCAGCGAGACGCTTTAGACCGCTCGGCTAACTTTTGAACATTTCAACTAACATCTTTCACGGAAACTGAATGAATTATAAATAAATTTTACATTATATTTAGCCTAACCAACAACATGCGGTCATTTTGAATAGCGACCTTTTTTTTTTTTTTTGTACGTTCCATGTCCTTAACGGCGCAACAACTGGTTCTTTCAACCACATAGCGTATATTATTTCATCGTCTTGGTCTCGTTCCCTCCCTTTCTTACCTTTTGACTTTATTTCCTGGTTTATTGGGCATATTTTGTTGTTGTTCTTTGTCGGTATCTTGTGATTTTCTCTCCTCATTATTATGACGCATCGGAATTTTCGTTCTGATGAAGAATTACTGAATTATTTAAATAGTTTACCAAAAGAAGATACCAAAAGATAATATATTTCTGAATGTCATGAGTTGGGTGATAATGGTGATGCAGAACATCATCCTGACGATGCACAACATGGCGAATTGAAAGGGGAATTTTCAGAACCTTTACAAAAACACACGAATAATACAGCGCTTACTGGTTCAGTTCCAGAGGCACTGCCAGTTGCTAGTCGCAGCGGAGGAAGTTAACGAAAAGAATCGCATCCAGGAGTTGGAAATGAGGAGACTGCAGCCATTGTCTTCTTTATCCCGATTCGTTATTTAATTAAATAACATTTCTGTAAAAATAAATCTAAGCATAGCACATTGTTAGAGTAAGTACAATACCACAACGACATTTAAAAACATTGGACAGAATTAATTCAACAAGTAAAACTGGAAAAATTAAGAAAATCGTCACCGTTCAAAATGACCGGTAGTAGTCCTTCCAGGTAGTTCGCTAATGCTGATCCTCTTAGTGTTAAATAGACTGATGGAACGAAGTAATGCTACTCCGTGCGAGCGTTGACAATTTTTAGGTACTAAAACTTACATATACCAGAATTACCATCAACTTGCAACATTAATAGATTCATATGTCTACTGCGTCGGTACTTTGTAACATGCAGCGGTACAACTCGAAATTCTTTGTCTACCGTCTTATCAGCTGCGGTCATCCATTCGTAACGTAACTACTGGATGCTGTAGCCGTTAAATGCACGTCTTCATTTTGGTTTTCGAAAACATGGACATGTTTGAGCTTAGTATGGAAGGGTATGTTTGTACAGTTTCATTATTTTTCATATTTCAAATATTTATATACACGTGCATTTGTATTTACAGGATATAATCCTGCTAGAATTACCCACCTGAAACAGTCATTATCATTTGATTCAACGATGATAAAAGCATTTTTATTTTCTATCATTTTGGGCACTTTTGCCTTTAGTAGTGCATAAATAGCTTTTTATTTATTAACATTAATGCGTAAGTGAATGATTTCCTTCCATGCCAAACCAGAATCTGGTTTGAAAATTGTCTTATTTTTTTTAATAGTTTATTCATAGCATTAGTCCAGTACCAATTATCATTAAGTGTGGATGGCATTAAACTGGCATTTTTATTCCTATCCTGTCTTTGAAAACAAGGTTGAATGTAGTGTAGAATTAATATCAAGTGGCTGGTTGATTTGACGAATCTTTCTCTCGAAAACGGGAAAATATGCTTCAAAGAAATGTTTTGGCTCTATGAAACCAGGCTTATTGTCTGCCTGACCATTACATAAGCGTCTTTTGAAAGCAGGTTCGATATCGTGCCACTAAAGATGATGATCTTCCCCAATGCCGGTGAAGGTAGAACGCTGTCCTGATGGTGGTGTGGAGACAGCGCATTGGTGGTCGTTGTGAACGCCAGCATGATGGTCCTGGTTGTGGCGATGGCCCTGGTTGGGGTGAGGCATCACAACAAACAGATGACGGAGTGGGCTGCAGTATTCCTGCACATACAAAAGGAGTGAAATCGATTATTTTCGCCACGATAAAGAAAATTGTTACATCAAACAATACAGGGTGTTTCTAATTGTCAAAAAAAAAAAAAAAAAAAAAAAAAAAAAAAAAAAAAAAAAAAAAAGGATCAAATGTTTGTTAAGCTTAAGGGACTTGTCTGCGGGGTCATCAGTCCCTAAACTTGGAAACTACTTATGAACTATCTTATACCAAACACGACACAAACATCCATGCGCGAGGGGGGATTCGAACCCCCGACCGTAGCGGCCGTGCAGACTGTGACTGGCACGTCGCAGACCGCTCGGCCTTCTTCTTATCACCTTCGCAGAGGTGCACTTATGCTGTAATTGAAGAAGTGATTTCAAGCAGTCATCATCTTTACTATTTCTTTGTGTGGAATATTACAATATTTTCATCCGTAATTCGCGATCAGCATCCTGGGCAATATCAGCACCGAGCGCAACTACAACGAAAAAACAAAGCGTATATATGAAAGAGGAGAAGGAGCGAGTAAAGCTACTCACGTATACGTTTCTCAAAGATTGATGTCATGTGCCAAGAGCGGTGGCTGAAAAAAGAACACATTCCCACGATATGCTAACAAGGAGACCACATGTGTATCGGATAATAAAATTTCTTTATATCTATGCTATGTGAGGTTCAGAACGTAAATAACAATCTACATCTACATACATACTCCGCAATTCACCGTAAGGTGCGTGGCGGAGGGTACACTGTACCACTACTAGGCATTTCCTTTCCTATTCCACTCCCAAATTGTACGAGGAAAAAAAGAATGTCTATATGCCTCCGTACGAGCCCTAATTTCTCTTATCTTGTCTTTTTGATCTTGTAAGTAGGCGGCAGCAAGATCGTACTACACTCAGCTTCAAATTCCGGCCCTCTAAATTTACTTAACAGAAATTCACGAAAAGAACGTCGTCTTTCTTCCAGCGATCCCCAATTGAGTTGCCGGAGCATTTCCGTGACACTCGCGCATTGGTCGAACCTACCGGTAACAAATCTAGCTGCTCGCCTCTGAACCGCCTCTATGTCTTCCTTCAAACCGATCTGCTGCGGGTCCCAAATACTTGAGCAATACTCAAGACGTGGTCGTACAAGTGTTTTATACGCGATCTCCTTTACAGGTCAAGTACATCTTCCCAAAATTCTCCCAATAAACCGAAGTCGGCTGTCTGCCTTACTCACAACTGTCCTTACATGCTCGTTCCATTTCATATCGCTCTGCAATGTTACGCCTAGATATTTGAACGACGCGACAGCATCAAGAAGCTCACTACTAATGCTGTATTCGAACATTATAGGATTGTTTTTATACTCATGCGCATTACCTTACATTTTTTCTGCATTGAGAGCTAGTTGCCATTCTTCGCACCAACTAGAAATTTTCTATAAGTCAACCTGTATGCTATTACAGTCAGTTACAGACGACACCCTCCCATACACCACAGCATCATCAGCAAACAGCCGCAAATTACAATTTACTCTGTCCATCAGATCATTTATATAGATAGAAAATAATAGCGGTCCTATCACACTCCCCTGCTGCACGCCTGACGATACACTCGTCTCTGATGAACACTCCGCCGTCGAGAACAACGTACTGCGTTCTATTACTTAGGAAGTCTTCCAGCCAGTCACAAATCTGTGAACCTATTCCATAAGCTCGTATCTTCGTTAGCAGTCTGCAGTGTGGCACCGCGTCGAACGCCTTTTTGAAGTCGAGAAAAACACAATCCGCCTGTTGCCCTTCGTCCATGGCTCGCAAGATGTCATGTGAGAAAAGGGCAAGCTGAGTTTCACATGAACGATGTTTCCTAAACCCGTGCTGATTCACAGAAAGAAGCTTTTCCGTTTCAAGGAAATTTACTATATTCGAACTGAGAATATGCTCCAAAATTCTACATGAAACTGATGTCAACGATATTGGTCTGTAATTGTATGGGTCAGTTCTCTTTCCTTTCTTATACACGGGAGTCACCTGCTCTTTTTTCCAATCACTAGGAACTTTGCGCTGAATTAAAGATTCGCTATAAATGCAAGCTAAGTAGGGGGCCAACGCCGCAGAATAGTCTTTGTAAAACCGAACTGGTATTCCATCCGGACCAGCAGACTTTTTTGTATTTAGCTCTCTCAGCTGCTTCTCTACACCGGAAATACCTATTGCTATGTCCCCCATTTCGGAATTATTACGTTTATCAAATGATGGTATATCTGTGCGGTCCTCCTGCGTGAAAGATTTCTTAAAGGTTAAATTTAGAACTTCAGCTTTCCTTTTGCTTTCTTCTATTACTGCCCCGGAATGATCAACTAGTGACTGGACAGTGGGCTTTGACCCGTTTATCGATTTTACATAAGACCAGAATTTTTTTCGGGTTCTCGGAAAGATCTTTTGCTAAGGTATGGCTGTGATAATTATTGTATGCTTTATGCATCGATCTTTTTTTAGACGCACAAATCTCTACTAACTTTTCCCTGTCATCATTTGCGTGTTCTTTTTTGAATCGAGAGTGCAACAGCCTTTGCTTTCTCAGCAGCTTTCTAACATTATTATTATACCACGGTGGATCTTTTCCATCCTTAATCGACATTACTGGCACATATTTCTCTAACCCTTTATTAACAATGCACCTAAATTTAGTCCACAATTCCTCTACATCCATAGTCCCGGAATTAAACGATGGCCATTCATTTTCTAAGTGCGATCGTAACATTTGCTTGTCGGCTCTTCCCAACAAATACACGCCCCTAGCCTTCTTGATTGGTTTATGAACTTTGGTCACCATCGACGCTATGACGATATCATGATTCCTGTCTCTACACTGACATCGTTAATAAGGTCAGGCCTGTTTGTCGCTATAAGGTCTAGAATATTTCCATTGCGCGTGGGTTGCCGGTTTAACTGCTCAAGACAGTTTTCGGAGAATGTGTCCAAAAGTAGCTCGCAAGACTGCTTGTCTGTACCGCCTGAAATGTAACTAGCGAGGTCCCAATCAAGGTTGAAGTCACCTCCGACTAATATTACATGGCCCGGATACCTATGCACTATCTGGTGTAGACTTCCCTTGAATGATTCTAAAACTGCTACAGCAGCACTGGGGGGCCGGTAAAAACACCCAACTATTAACTTTACATCTTTTAGACCTGTTATACGTGCCCAGATAACTTCACAGTTACTTTCAACCTCGATCTCAGTAGAAACAATATCTTTGTCCACAGCGATGAACACTCCTCCTCCAGTTGTATCAGATCTATCTTTCCGATATACATTCCACGCTTCGCTAAATATTTCTGAACTTGCCACATCATCATTTAGCCAGCTTTCGGTGCCTAAAACTATCTGAGCGCAATAACTTCCATTCAGCGCTGCAAATTCGGGAACTTTGTTTCTAATACTCTGTAAGTTCGCGGCTAATATTTTTATGTTCGAATTTTTGTTCCGAACGTGGCCTGAATTCGCTGTTTGCTCATCAGAGTTAGCGCCTAGCCTAAAAAACCCCCATGTGCACTCCACAAGTACTCTGCTACCCGAGTAGCCGCTTCCTTAGTGTAGTGCACCCACCCGATAACGCAGATCCAGAAATCTGCAGCCATGACTGTCACAGAGTCGGCGAAGCCTCTGGTTTAGACCCTCCACTCGGCTCCAAACCAAAGGACCCCGATCAACCCTTGAAACAATGCTACAAATCGACAGCTCTGCTTGCACCCCGCGTGCGAAGGCAGCAGCCTTCACCAATTCCGCCAGCCGCCCGTAGGACCTGAGGATGTCCTCAGAACCCAAGCGACAAGCGTCATTGGTGCCGACGTGAGCCAAATCCATTCGACGCAACTCTCAAATATTCTCGAGAAAATTGACTTTGTAGTTTTTCAAGAACGCATAAGTACCAACAACAAAACCAACTGCACAATCTGTATGTGTAGCTCAGTTTGTAGCGTTCTACCGACCCCCCCCCCTCTCCAAGCATACGGTCGCTGGTTCGAATCTCACTGAAACAAATATTTTTTCGTTAATTTTATCCATTATGGATGTTGAACTCCGTGACTGTTCCTTATAGGTTGTGGAAATAAAATCCGCTACTAGTCACAATTATTGGCGGTTTATTAAAACACTACCGGTTTCGGGCTTATGCCCATCTTCAGGTGTTTACAATCAGTGTTGTTGACTGTTTAAAGAAAACGTAAATTACTTTGTCCTTATCATACAGCTATACATAAACAGGTATCATATAGATATACATATACATAAAACAAGTATGGTATGTAGTGGAGTGATTTGTGATAAGGCTATAAGTGTACTCACATATGAGTAAAGTAACCAGTTCGTGTTCGTAAATTTCTCATGGATATTAGTTGTGAACATTGTAGTAACAGCAACGTGGTGCTAATTTACACTCCCATGTTTCAGGTTTTGCACAGTACACTTTATAACTGTCACTCCAAACATCGCAATGTTTACATTCAGGCATATGTTATGGTCAAAGAACTTAGCTCAAGATATACAGAGATATTGCACACACAGAAGTACAGAAATGTCACATACAGAGCTATATCAGATGTTAGATTAGATTAGTTATTCGTTCCGTAGAACCATGTGGAGGGGACCCTCGTAGATGTGGAACATGTCAAGAAACAAAATTTACAAGTTGAATAATAGATAATAATAATAATATAAATACAAATACATACACTTATAATATAAATACAGATACATAAATTTTTAAGGTGTGTGTCGTTTTTTTTTTTTTTTTTAGAAAGTCTTTTAGGTTCTTCTTAAACTGATCTTTATTCGTAGCTAAATTTTTTATACTTGATGGTAAATTATTGAAAATGTTTGTTCCTGAGTAGTGGACCTCTTTTTGAACTAAAGTAAGTGCTTTTAAGTCCTTGTGTAGATCATTTTTATTTCTAGTATTGTATGTATGAATTGAGCTGTTTGTTGGGAAAAGGGATATATTATTTATGACAAATTTCATTAAGGAATAAATATACTGAGAGGCAGTAGTTAATATACCCAGTTCTTTGAAGAGGCTTCTACAAGACGTCCGTGAATTTACTCCACAAATAATACAGATTACACGTTTTTGGACTCTGAAGACTTTTGACTGACTTGAAGAGTTACCCCAAAATATTATACCATATGACATTTGTTATTTTTATGTCTCCTATGTTTGATAACACTCGTATTGAAAATACAGATTTGTTGAGTCGTTTCTGCAGTTCTGTGGTGTGCTCATGCCAACTAAATTTATTATCAAGCTGTAATCCCAGGAATTTAATACTGTCAACCTCTTCTATCTGCTCTTCTTCATACTTAATGCATATGCTGTCAGGAAATCTCTTACATGTTCTGAACTGCATGTAGTGCGTCTTTTGAAAGTTTTGTGACTAATCCCAAAAGCGAGATTTGTTATACTATTGTGGAGCCACACTGTCATTTATCACATGTAGAGTAGTTGCTAGGAAATTAGATTATGTAAACTGGTCATTATGAAATACAATTGCAATAAATTCGACTAGAGTGAAAAGTGGTCTTTACCATATTTTCGTTTCAAAAGATTAGTATAAATTTCGGTGCGTTTTTTGTGATGTATTTCTAATAGAGGCTGTTTCTGTTTTGTTCTGTGTTTAGTTGTGAGGGGTTAATGAGTTACATTTTTTGTTTGTGAATAATTCGTTGAAAATGTTCAGAAACGATTTATTTGCTAGCTCCACCTGTTCATTAAGAATGAGATGTGGCGAGTAGGAACTATGGATGTAGATTTCAAGCTCTTCAAGGAGATTCATTTTCTTCCCTTTGTTGACAATATGTAATATTTTTAGGTTGTATTCAATGGCTGTGGCAGAGTGACTATTATCTTTCAGGTGTGTTGCGAAGGTGTATTTATCAAAATTATTTAACCTGAAGGCATCCATGAGTTCACGGTACCTTGTAGTGAAACTCCTGCCTGTCTGGCCTGACATGCATACTATATAGTATACGTAAACCTACCTTCATGTTTCTGCAGGACAAATGACATTGCATCTTCATCTAGTAGTGTAGAAGGTGTTTCTTCCGCACGAGAGTTTTTCCATCACCATCTTCAACCGTAGCAAGCTGGCGAGATATCACAGTGACGTGCCTCTGAAAGAGAGTGTTTATGCACAGCACAGTGTGAAATATTTATAGCGAGTACTGTGTATGAAACAGCTGTGAATTTCTTTGAGAGCAAAGTTCGAACTTACGCTGTGTCGCTACTTTTAGTGTTACAAAGACATTAGCAAGCTGTTTCTATGCGCGTGAGAAAGAATCCTAGGATGTGCTCACAGCGCTCTGCACAAGTGCGTCGCAAACGCTGAGTACAGAGAACGCAACAACTAGAAGTGAGTGCTCAGCGAGAGTCCTGCGTGTGAGGAGGCAGCATGTTGTATGCTCACACTTACAGTAGTTTCGAGAAAGCCGACAGTGTATACTCGTGTGTGGCGCAACTGCAGCAAATTGTGTGTCAGTGAGTGGCGTCCTTATCTAGGCATCCGCAATGCAGCGCCCCTCCCTATCTTGCTGCTAGTGCCGGCGCCTCGCTCCGCTCCCTGCCCACCAGCGCCAGCGCATGCCTCTATGCATAGTGACGGCGTAAGATTCTGTCGACTTTCAAGTACTATATCATACACAGTATTGTGTGATTTACCCAAGTAATTGAGTGAGGGGGACTCATCTGCAACCTGCAAATGGCAACTGAAAGTAATCTCATATTACTGTCCATTGCTCTCAACCAAACATCATATGTGTGACAACAATACAACTATGTGCACCCTCGAGCAATCACTTTGTGACAATTCAGAAACATTTAATATTGCTATTATGTATAATTGTTCTGTTGAACACTACAAACATACGAGGTAGGTCCACAAAGTAAGTTCCGTTTGGTTATATAAAACAAACGTGTACAGATACAGAAAAAATATTTATTGTACAAAAATATACAACAATGAAACTACTTTTATCCATAGCTTCAGAAATTTTATAGGCATTTGTCGTAGCGTGGCAGAAGTCTTTGTGTGCCTTCTTCGTAGAAGGTTGCCGCCTTGGGGTAACATGTTCTTTCAACTCGTCATCATCGCTGAAGTGTTGACCACCATGGACAGGTTTTAGGTGTAAGAAGAAAGTCGCTAGGAGCGAGACTGTACGGAGGATGATCAAACACGTCCCAGTGAAATTCCCGTAAGAGTTGTTTGGTCACATTCGTCTTGTGAGGTCGGGCGGCAATGTGAAGGGAAGAAGAAGACTCCTTTCATCTCTTCTTACACCTAAAATCTGTCCTTGGTGGTCAACACTTCAACGACGATGAGCTGAAAGAACATGTTTGCTACATCATTGAATACACAGGCGGCAACCTTCTATGAAGAAGGCACACAAAAACTTGTCCCACGCTATGATAAGTGCCTACAAAATTTCGGAAGTTATCTAGAAAAGTAGTTGAACAGTTGCAGATTTTTATACAATAAATATTTTTTCTATATCTGTTCACGTTTGGTTTATATAACCAAACGGAACTTACTTTGTGGACATACCTCGTATTCAGAATGAAACTTTTACTCTGCAGCGGAGTGTGCGCTGATATGAAACTTCCTGGCAGATTAAAATAGTGCGCTTGCCCGTGAAAGGCAAAGGTCCCAGGTTCGAGTTCCGGTTCCGGCACACAATTTTAATCTGCCAGGAAGTTTCATACCTCGTATTATTCATAAAGAATGGAAAAATGCAATTTTGAGTGAACGGAAGACTATTGGGATCGATCTCGGCTATACACTCGCGAAATACCTATCAATATTTGCAAAGAGATAATAAAAATGCAGACACACGGTTTTAAAATACATTATCTGGTGAGAGAAAATTACAGATGCACATGTTGGAATTGCGTAAGTCCATTGGCAACAGACGTAATACCACTGATATTGTTGTTATGGTCTTCAGTCCGGAGACTGGTTTGATGCAGCTCTCCACCCTACTCTATCCTGAGCAAGCCTTTTCATCTCCTCATAAGAACGGCAACCCACATCTATTTGAATCTGCTTACTATACGCGTATCTTGGTCTCCCTCTGCGATTTTTACCCCACACACTTCCCTCCAATGCTAAGTTTACGATTCCCCGATGTCTAAGAATGTGTCCTACCAAGCGATCCCTTCTTTTAGTCAGGGTATGCCAAAAATTCCTTTTCTCACCAATTCGGTTCAGTACCTCTTCATTAGTTATGCGATCTACCCACCTAATCTTCAGCATTCTTCTGTAGCACCACATTTCAAAAGCCTCTATCCTCTTCCTGTCCGCAATGCTTATCGTCCATGTTTCACTCCCATACAAGGCAACACTCCACACAAATGCCTTCAGAAAAGACTTCCTTACACTTAAATTAATATTCGATGTTAGCAAATTTCTCTTTTTCAAAAATGCTTTTCTTCCCATTGCCATTCTGCATTTTGTATCCTCTGTACTACGACCATCGCATGTTATTTTACTACCCAAGTAACAAAACTCATCTACCACCTTCATTGTTTCGTTACCTAATCTAATTCCTTCAGCTTCGCCTGATTTTCTAAGACCGCATTCCATTATTTTTGTTTTGCTCTTGTTAATGTTCATTTTATACGCTCTCTTCAACACACTGTCCATTCCATTCAACTGCTCTTCCAGGTCCTTTGCTGTCTCTGAGAGAATTACAATGTCATCAGCAAAACGCAATGTTTTTATTTCTTCCCCCTGAACTTTAATCCCTATTCCAAATTTTTCCTTGCTTTCCTTCACCGCTTGCTCGATGTACAAATTGAATAACATCGGAGAAAGGCTACAACCCTGTCTTACTCCCTTCCCAACTGATGCTTCCCTTTCATGCCCTTCGAGTCTAATAACTGCGATCTGGCTTTTGTACAAGTTGTAAATAACTCTCCTTTCCCTGTATTTTACCCCTGCTGACTTCAGAATTTGAAAGAGTGTATTCCAGTCAACATTGTCAAAAGCTTTCTCCAAATCTACAAAAGCTAAAAATGTAGGTTTGCCTTTCCTTAATCTATCTTCTAAGATAAGACGTAAAGTGAGTATTGCCTCCCGGGTTCCTACGTTCCTCCTGAATCCAAACTGATCTTCCCCGAGGTCAGCTTCTACCAGCTTTTCCATTCTCCTGTAGATAATTCGTGTTAAAATTTTGCAACCATGACTTATCAAACTGATGGTTCTATAATTTTCACACCTGTCTGCGCCTGATTTTTTTGGAATGGGGATTATTACATTTTTCTTAAAGTCTGACGGTATTTCGCCTGTCTCATACATCCTACACACCAGTTCAAATAGTCTTGTCATGGCTGGCTTTCCCAGAGACTTTAATAGCTCTGCGGGTATGTCATCTACTCCTGGGGCCTTGTTCCGACCTAGGTCTTTCAAGGCTCTGTCAAATTCATCTCTCAGTATAGTATTTCCTATTTCATCTTCATCTACTTCCTCTTCCCTTCCTACAACATCGTCTCTAAGTTCATTTCCTTTGTAGAGCTGCTCTATGTACTCTTTCCACCTTTCAGCTTTCCCTTCTTTGCTGAGAACTGGTTTCCCATCCGAGTTCTTGATATTCGTAGAGCTGCCCTTCCTGTCCCCAAACGTCTCCTTTATTTTCCTGTAGGCGGTATCTACGTTTCCCCTTCTTATACATTCTTCTACGGATTTGCATTTGGCTTCTAGCCACTCCTGCTTAGCCATTTTGCACTTCCTGTCAATCTCATTTTTTAGTCGTCTGTACTCTATTTTGCCTGTTTCATTTACTGCATTTTTATATTTTCTCCTTTCATCTATTAAATTTAGTATTTCCTGTGATATCCGAGGATTTTTTGTTGGTCTTGCCTTCCTACCTATTTTGTCCTCTGCTGCCCTCACTATTTCGTCTCTCAATGCTACCCATTCCTCTTCTACTGGTTTATTTCCCCCTGTTTCTGTCAATTGTTGCCTAAATCTCCCCCTGAAATTCTCCAGAACTTCACATTCCTTCAATTTATCTAAGTCCCATCTCCTTATTTTCCTACCTTTCTGCAGTTTTTTCAGTTTCAGCCTACAGTTCATGACTAACAAGTTATGGTCAGAGTCTATATCTGCCCCTGGGTATGTCTTGCAGTTTAGGACCTGGTTCCGGAATCTATGTCTTACCATTATAAAATCTATCTGATACCTTCCTGTGTCTCCTGGTCTCTTCCACGTATACAACCTTCTTTTGTGATTCTTAAACCATGTGTTTGTTACGATTAAATCATGTTCCGTGCAAAATTCTACCAGTCGACTTCCTCTTTCATTCCTCCTGCCCAGTCCATATCCACCTACTATTTTTCCTTCTCTTCCTTTTCCTACTACCGAATTCCAGTCTCCCATAACAATTAAGTTTTCCTCTCCCTTAACTGTCTGAATAATTTCCTCTAGCTCCTCATATATTTCTTCGATCTCCTCATCATCGGCCGAGCTAGTTGGCATATAAACCTGTACTACTGTTGTTGGTGTTGGCTTCGTATCTATCTTGACAATGATAACGCGATCACTGTGCTGCTCATAGTAGTTTACCCGCATTCCTATTTTCTTATTCATTATCAGTCCTACTCCTGTGATACCCCCAACTGATTTTGTATTTATAATCCTGTACTCACCTGACCAGAAATCCTGTTCATCCTGCCACCGAACTTCACTAATCCCCACTATATCTAACTTCAACCTATCCATTTCCCTTTTTAAATTTTCTAATTTTCCTACCCGATTAAGGGATCTAACATTCCACGCTCCGATCCGTAGAATGCCAGTATTGTCTTTCCTGATGACAACATCCTCCTGAGTAGTCCCCGCCCGGAGATCCGAATGGGGGACTATTTTACCTCCGGAATATTTTACCCGAGAGGATGCCATCATCATATGTTCATACAGTAGAGCTGCATGTCCTCGGGAAAAGTAACGGCTGTAGTTTCCCCTTGCTTTCAGCCGTTCGCAGTAGCTGTGTGGCAAAGCCACATTAGCTGATGTTACAAGGCCAGCTCAGTCAATCATCCAGACTGTTGCCCCTGTAACTACTGAAAAGGCTGCTGCCCCTCTTCAGGAACCACACGTTTGTCTGGCCTCTCCACAGATACCCCTCCGCTGTGGTTGCACCTACGGTACGGCTATCTGCATCGTTGAGGCACGCAAGCCACCCCACCTCGGCAATGTCTGTGGTTCATGGATATTTTAAAGTGTAAATAACAAAACTTTTTCTTTCTCAGTAAATAAAAGTAACATTGGTATATTATTCTCGACACTGCACAAAGTAGTTGTAAATTTCTATCAATTCTGAATTGAAAGAAACAATATTTACTCGCCTTGTACAACTGTAGGCATTCTCTTAGGAATAATAATTTACAGTCCTCCAACGTGTTTTGTAGTAACTTAACAAGACGAAGTTCCCAAATATGAGGCAAATTCATGCTGTGAATAAAAGCCTTCTTGCTGGACGCTAGCTAACTCCATACCTTATCGCAATCGCACACAATCGCGTGCTGCAAAAGTTCCTTACCTACTTTCTACTATCGCGTAAATATACAGTAAATTGGTTGGTAGTAATGATTTAAATACAAAGGATTTTAGTCTTAACCATTATTTCTTTATTATTATTATTTATTGTTAGAAGATTACATTGACAGTTTACATATTCACATCACTTTCCTTTCAGCAACTATATTACATATCGAACCCGGAGTAATTCCTGTTGTCAAAGGTGTCCCTTGTAACAGAAGCAAAGTGTGTGTACTATAAGTGAAATGGTACTGTCAGTTATCATATCCTCTCGGATATTGCTTGGTCCAGACAAAGTGTCATCCCACAGAGACCAAAAATGAAGACAAACTTTCTTAGTGAGACTCTCTGGACCAGAAGATTTACGAGGGGAAGATCTAACAATATTAAAATCTTCATATAGCTCTAATTCCACAATAAAGTCGGTGATCTGCGCGGCCCTGTTCCTCTCACCAAGGGCTCCAAATACGTCTTCTGGAAAGGCCACTTATAGTACTGAATGAGAGCACGAACCACTTCAAGAGCTGGCGGTTGTCGTTTACTGTTAGACATTCAAAAATAAGCGTCAATAACGGATTTGATTACGAAACAGATAGTACGGTGAGGTCAATTTGCTCTCGGCAAGAGGCTGTGGTTTAGAGCTAACTCGTAAATTCTCCATCTATTGTAGAAAATGTTCAAATGTCTGTTAAGCTTATGGGACTTAACTACGGGGTCATCAGTCCCTATACTTACAAACTACTTATCTACTACCTTATACTAAGGACGGCACAAATATCCATGCCCGAGGAGGGGTTCGAACCCCCGACCGTAGTGGCCGTGCAGACCGTGACTGGAGCGCCACAGTCCCTTCGGCCACCGCGGCCGGCCATCTATTGTAAATGAGACATTAGCCACTCAACTATAAAAAGGGTGGGCACAGTGGATCCTTAGAGGCGCGTCACTCACGCTGTCGTTAACCCCACGCAGCTCAGCGTAATAAAATACCCAGTCTTTGTAGTACAATAAGAGATCAACAAGCGAAGACATCGCTTCCACGCAGCTCTAACCACGTCGTCAACAGAATTATCCTCTACGCAACGACGAAGACTGACAGTGGCACAGTGGTCCGACAAACTAAGGGGAGGTAACACCGACAGTGAGAGACAAATTACAAAATCTTTAACTAGGATCTGGCGAGACTGCTACAGGAGCTCGCGGTTAAAGAAGTAAATTTCGCCAAGGTCGGAGTTTTATGTACCCAAAAGCCTCGCGTGTGCATCGACCGGACAAATTCATGCAAGTCACGAGAGTAACTGAAACTGCGAGACTGATTGCTACGACGTAAAATGTAGTTATAGTCGCCCCAACAAAAGACACCGAGAACTGTTACACAAAATATATAGAACATCCTCATAAAACCACTATCGCGTCACTGTCTGACTCGAGCCATACGTCGAATACAGAACCAGTAATATGAGGTCAAAGAGGTGACAATCCATCGCCCATCCCTAAAATGTTCAAATGTTTGTACGGCCTATGGGACTTAACTACGGGGTCATCAGTCCCTAAACTTACAAACTACTTATGAACTACTTACGAACTAGGACGGCACAAATACCCATGCCCGAGTAGGGATTCGAACCCCGGACCGTAGTGGCCGTGCAGACCGTGACTGAAGCGCCTCAGTCCTCTTGGCCACCGCGGCCGGCCAACTTTCCCTAAGATATATATATATATATATATATATATATATATATATATATATATATATATATATATATATATATATATAAAGAGATAGAGAGAGAGAGAATACTAGATGATCATATAGCTCCCAGCCAAACTTCTGTAAAATAGAGCTGTACGCCGGCTGTGCGGCGTTTCATCATCTGGCAAAGAGTTTTGATTTTGCCCTCAGCGAATTTCTTGCACCTCAAGAAATTTCTGTCCTCCGGCTACCATTTTAACAACGACTCAATGGTGACAACGACTGTCATAAGCTGCTTCCAATCAGAGGCGGCAGACTTCTGTGACACAGAAACACAAAAGCTGATCCCACGATACGACAAGTGTCTCAATTCTTTCAGTGACTATGTCGAAAAATAACTCAAATTTTGCGGTATCTGTTACCAATAACACATAGCTGTGTTGTCTTTGTTTAAAAAAAATAGGGAAACGTATTTTCTAGATGAGCTTCGTAATGTTGAACTTTTGGGAGCCACATCCCAAAGGGGAGAGAAACTAGTATGCAGAATTTGCTGTAAAAGCACTGTGTTTGCATTAGAATCGTATTTAAATGGGGTATAGATGCTAAACTAAATTCAGATTCTGTGGAATTTACATTTAAAGTAACAAATTTACATGCTTGCATAATAAAAAGAAAAGGTGAAGGATAAACTCTACCTCGTCCATCGCGACGCCTCTCCAGTCCATGGCTGAAACCATGGTCGAGTCCGACAGATGTGGACCAGACCTTCACTTTCCAGAATCCTGATGCCACAATTTCTTTGGGGCAACAGTGCGGTCCTGTTGGACGCGCGGCTAATGCCGGCGGACAATCCTCAGCACCTGGTCTTGTGGAGGGGCAAATTCAACGTCGAATGGGAACCTTGGAACCGAGCTGGACTTGAATCGAAAACCGTAGTCGCGGGAAGGAGGTCCTCTGTGGCAGATAGACCCACGACAATAGTAAAAGTAGGTGACAAACTAGCTTTACTAGGAACCGAACCTTGTGCAACAGGATCCATAGCCGGAACTTCCAAAGAACGCGAAGCAGCTCTGCCGTCAGAGTTGCTGGGGAGGTATATTAGAGAATCCATTGTGAAAAGTTCTCTCTGCAGCGGAGTGTGTGCTGTTATGCAACTTCCTGGCAGTCTAAAACTGTGTTCCAGACCGGAATACGAACCCAGAACTTTAACTTTTCGCGGGTAATCTCTCTAGCGATTGAGCTACCTATGCACACTCATGTCCGTCCTCACCTCCAGCCAGCATCTCGCCTTTTACATTCCAGACTTCATACATCGTTTGCTGCGAACCTTGTAGGACTAAAACTCCAGTGGAAGGAGGTAGCTCAGTCGCTAGAACACTTGCCAGCGAAAGGCAAAAATCCTGGGTTCGAATGTTAGACTGACACGCAGTTTAATCTGCTAGAAATTTTCAACCAATTGTTTGTCTGTGCTCCACGTGTTGTAAAAACTGATATATTGGTGAGAAAGACGACGTAAAAAGATCCGACCGCCAAATCTGCTAAAGGGATGCTGCCCGACTCAAAAAGGACGCGGAATGTCTGTGCATCGCTGTGGTTCGAAATCGACTTGCGGAACCGTAATTGGCGACATCGGCACTGTCCCTGTCTTGGGTGCGGTGCCGTTTATTTTGCATCGACAGATCATCAGGACGACGGGGTTCCGGAAAAACATAAGCCTTCGTGAAAAGCAGGGGAAAATCATCCTCGGCTAACCGCTAATCTGCTGTTGAAGACTAGTAGGCGTAGATTACCTTAAACAAGGTCAGAACCATTTGAAACGAAATTATCGAATGTTAATTTTGTTAAAGAGAATTTTTCAAAATAAAAACCGTCCGCCGAGTAGATGTCTACTCACATTACACAGAACATCCCATCCTGCCCACTATACGTAATATGTATACGATAACTACAAATTTCAGGGTGTGACGAAATGTTCTCTTTCACATGCATTTCTATAGCACAAATACAACTGTAACATTGCAGTCGATGTTGTCTATACCAATATTCAAGTCTAATACCCTCAAAATCGCCGTACGAAACCAACAGTTCTTTATGATGGCGTTATACATTTCCAGTGAAGGTTTCCCTCAACCCAGATGAAAATAATGACGTCGACTAGTCAGTCACGAATCTCAAGAGAACTCGCTAACACGTGACCTGCGGACTTTTCAAAAGCAAAACCGTAGGAACAATCGGACGACAACAGAGCGGTTGGACCCGCATCCAGTATCACACTTAAATTAACAGAAAAGACGACATATAACCACTCAGAAGCCTCACGTAAGACAGAACATACTATATAATCTAGAAATATCCAAGACTTGAAGCGGTGCGACGAAGTGGAAGTGTATATACTTCCAGATTGCACGGTATGTTAAGGAGAAGTGTATACGTCTACATACATTCTCCACAATCCGCCATACGGTGCGTGGATGAAGGTACCTTGTACCACCACTAGTTATTTACTATTCTGTTCCATTATTATGTAATCTATTATTGATTTTAATTGGAGTGTTTGCTAATGCAATGTATATTTATGAATTTCTTTATGGGGATAAAAACCATTCAAAATTGTAGTGAATTTTGTTCACATATATTTATTAGTCTTAGCCCATTATCATCTATTATATTTTCTCCATGCGGTCCTTCTATTTTATTTCCAATTTGTTTCCCTGTTCTACTATTGAAGTCTCCGGCAATTATTATTTCTCTTGTATTTCCTATTCCTTCTATTAAGCCATTCAATTTATTAAAGAACGTTTCTTTGGTATGAACTGATTCATCCTCATTTACTGCATAGACTCCTAAAATAGTAGTTTTGTGTCCATATACGGTTATGTCTCCCAACTTGTAATATATTTATGTAATTTTTTCTTTATCAATACTGATACTCCTCGCTTTGCCCTTTGATGTTCTTGCACCCCACTGTATAAGAGTATATATGATCCTATGCCATATCCCTTCTTTTTTGTTTCTGATAGCACCATAATGTCCTATTTTCTAACTCTCTAATTATTCATCCTTCTTTATTCCTTAGTCCTCTAATGTTCCATGTTCCGATTTTCATTGTCCGTTTCCTTAGCTTTATCCGTTTACCATTTACTCCATCCGGCTGTATCATCTTGGGTCTTTTAACATTGTATTTTTTTCTAATAAATGGGGAGTTAGCCCATTGCATCAACCCCCAACCTGGAGGACCAGGTAATTTTTATTCAACGTAGTCTTCCTTTAGCCTTTGATAAACCAATATCTAAACTACAAGTCAGTAGCCACTAGTTTTGCTCCACCCCTGGTATTTTATTTTCCCGCTACCCACTATATCTAGTGAGCATTCCTATCCACCACCTCGAGAGGCGCCCGATGGGAGACTAGCAATCCACACGGGAAGATGATAATAATGATAGTAATGTTGATGATGATGATGATGATGATGACGATGACAATATGACGACTATGATGGAGATGATTATGATGATGATGATGATAACAATGATGATTATGAAGAAGAAGATGATGATGATGATGATGACGGTGAGGACGACGACGATGACAGTGATGAGGATGTCGAAGACACTGACTATTACAATGATGATGATAATGATGATAATGATGACAATGACGATAATAATAATGATGATGATGATGATGGATGATGATGGATGATGATGATGATGATGATGGCTGATGATGGGATGATGATTTTGCAAAGAGGCTCTTACATTAATACCAAAACTACATCGGCCTGAAAATCAAAATTGGTTACAATTAAACGCATATCTTTGATGAAACATACTTCAAATTTTTTTTAAATCTAAGGGACTTAACTTCTGAGGCTATCAGTCCCTAGGCTTACAAACTACTTCAACTAACTTAAAGTAACTTATGCTAAGGACAACACACACGCCCATGCCCGAGGGAGGACTCGAACCTCCGGCGGCGAGCTACCGCGCGCTCCACATCAAGGCGCTTTGGAGCGCCCGGCCCTCCGCGGCAGCGAAACATAATAGGTTAAAGAACGAATACTTGTACAATATATCGAAGAGCTCCTACAAGCCCCATATTTACGATTTTGGATCTGACACATTTGTGCATCGATAATCTCAGCCATAAATAGAAATATTAAAAAATGTAGGAAGAGTTTTCTGTTCGGAAAAAAGTGACAAAAAGCGGATTTCAGAGTACTTGATGGTTCAACACAGATAGTGTTGAGGAACAGTGGTCAAAGTTCAAAGCCATCGCACAATATGCATTAGATGAGTATGTACCAAGCAAGATCGTAAGAGATGGAAAGGAGCCAACCGAATTAGAAAACTGCTACGGAAGCAAAGGGAACTTCACTGCAAACATAAACATAGCCAAAGCCTTGTAGACAAACAAAAATTAATCGACGCGAAATGTAGCGTGAGGAGGGCTATGCGACAGGCGTTCAACGAATTCGAAAGTAAAGTTATGTGTTCTGACTTGGCTGAAAATCCTAAGGAATTCTGGTCTTATGTCAAAGCGTTAGGTGGATCAAAACAAAATGTTCAGACACTCTGTGACGAAAATGGCGCCGGCCGCGGTGGCCAAGCGATCTACGGACGCCAGTGACGTTCTGCACGACCACTACGGTCAGGGGTTCGAGTCCCCCCTCGGGCATGGATATTTATGCCGTCCTTAGTATTAGCTAGTTCGTAAGTAGTTTGTAAGTTTAGGGACTGATGACCCCGTAGTTAAGTCTCATAAGCTCTACAAACATTTGAACATTTGAACGAAAATGGCAATGAAACACAGGATGACACTCTAAAGGCTGAATTACTAAATGATTTTTTCCAAAGCTGTTTCACAGAGGAAGATTGTACTGTAGTTCCTTCTCTAGATTGCCGCACAGATCACAAAATAGCAGATATCGAAATAATTGACAGAGGGATAGAAAAACGATTAAAATCGCCCAAAAGAGGAAAGGTCGCAGGGCAAGATGGGATACCAGTTCGTTTTTACACAGAGTACGCGAAGGAACTTGCCCCCCTTCTTGCAGTGGTGTACCGTAGGTATCTAGAAGAGCGTAGCGTTCCGAAAGAAAATGGCGCAGGTCATCCCAGTTTTTTAAGAAGGGACGTCGATCAGATGTGCAGAACTATAGACCTATATCTCTAACGTCAGTTAGTTGTAGAATTTTGGAATATGTTTTATGTTCGTGTATGACATTTCTGGAGACTAGAAAACTGCTGTGAAGAAATCAGCATGGGTTTCGGAAAAGGCGATCATGTGAAACCCAGATCGCGCTATTCGTCCAAGAGACTCAGTGTGCCATAGACACGGGTTCTCAGATAGATGCTGTGTTTCTTGACTTCCGCAAGGCGTTTGATACAGTTTCCCACAGTCGTTTAATGAACAAAGTTGGAGCATATGGTCTATCAGACCAATTGTGTGATTGGACTGAGGAGTTTCTAGATAACAGAATGCAGCATGTCATTCTCAATGGAGAGAAGTCTTAGGAAGTAAGAGTGATGTCAGGTGTGCCACAGCGGAGTGTCGTGGGTACGTTGCTGTTCACGGTATATACAAATGACCTTGCGAATTGACGCATGGTGCAGGGAATAACCATTGAATCTCAACGTAGACAAGTGCAATGTGCTGCGAATACGTAGAAATAAATATCCTGTATCATTTAGCTACACTATAGCAGGTCAGCAACTGGAAACAGTTAATTCCATAAATTATCTGAGAGTAGGCATTAGGAGTGATTTACAATGGAACGACCATATAAAGTCAATCGTCGGTAAAGCAGATGCCAGACTTAGATTCATTGGAAGAATCCCAAGGAAATGCGGTCCGAAAACAAAAGAAGTGGGTTACAGTACACTTGTTCGCCCACAGCTAGAATACTGCTCACCGGTGTGAGATCCGTACCACTTGTGGTTGATAGAGTAAGTAGAAAAGATTCAACGGAGAGCAGCGCGCTTCATTACAGGATCATTTGGTAATCGTGAAAGCGTTATGAGGTGAAAGACTCTGCAGGAGAGACGCTCTGTCGCTCGGTACCGCATTTGTCGAAGTTTCGAGAAAATACCTTTACCGAGGAGTCTAGCAGTGTATTGCTCCCTCCTACGTATATCTCACGAAGAGATCATGAAGATAAAATCAGAGAGATTAGAGCCTACACAGAGGCATACCGACACTCTTTCTTTCCGCGAACTATACGTGACTGGAATAGGAGGGAGAACCGATAGTGGTACTCAGGGTACTCTCCCCCACACACTATCGGGTGGCTTACGGAGTATGAATGTAGAGGTATGACAAGTACTGTATACACAAGATAATTATTGACAGCCGCGGCGGATTAGCTGCGCGTACTGGAGCGCTATGTTGCGCTGCGCGCGGCCGCTCGCCGTCGGGGGCTCGAGTCCCCCCTCCGGCAAGGGTGTTTGTGTTTGTCCTTAGGTTAGTTTACCTTAGTTTAATTAGTTTGTGAGCTAGGGACTAATAACCAAGCAGTTGAGTCCCATAGATTTCCAAACATTTGAACATTTTGAATTATTGACATGTTCCGAAACTACAATTGGCAATCTAATCTTCAAATGTTTGTAAATATAAGATATGAAACTACTGACGGCGTCGGTCCCTTGACTTACAAATTACTTCAACTAACTTATGCTAAGAACAACACACGTATCCATACCAAAGAGATGACCCGAACCTCCGATGGGGAGTAGCTGAGGGAAGGGGGATCCAAAATTTTCCGGTGCAGGAAGTTTCTGCAGAACACGGAGTGTAAGTAAATATGTGGGAAAGCTCCGGGGATTCCATAGACATCCTGAAACATGCAGGAAATGTCTGGTACAAATGTAATTTGTTTTCTTTCGTTACCATTTACAGGAATTTGTAGTGATGTACGTAACGGATGCCACTTCACTATGCCGATTGGTAATTAGTGTTGAATTGTTAAAATGTTTGAAAATCTGTGTAACTAATATGGTTACCAGTCCCAAGGCTTGCAAACTACTTATACTAACTTAGAGTAAACTAAGGACAACAAACACGCAAATGCCCGAAGGAGGACTCGGACTTCCGACGGGGAGCATCAGCGCACTACGCAGCAAGGCATGTTAGAGCGCTAGACCATTCCAATGCGGCACTTTATATTGATACAGTGTTATGTACTAAGTACAGTTCTCTGCAGAAGATGCTCAAAATGGCTACCAAGAGCTGTAATCGAGACGTCTATGCGCCATATCATTGACTGTCTCACTTGTTCCCATAGTCCAGGCGTCTGCTGACACCCTTGCTCTGTGTGCTGAAGCGAAAATTCTACGTTATTAATAATTGTGGTATACACAATGACCTTCATATGCCACAGGTTTAAGGGAGATGACTAGAATCTAACCTTGATTATAAAGGAGATTTAGTCACAGTAAATTTCAGATGCACAACTATACGTCATTCCTTGGAATTAATGACAATAAATCAGTCATACTTTGCTTAATTTTACTCGTATATCATATTTTGAGGTAACTACAACTAGAGAGAACGTTTTTAAGAGTGCAATGGCATTAATAAGACTTTTTTGGGGAGTAAATTCAAGGACAGCATGCTAAAACGTATAGTAACTGGTGCTCCACAGTATATTTATTTCTTAACTAGGGCCGGCCGCGGTGGCCGAGGAGACTGAGGCACTCCAGTCACGGTCTGCACGGCCACTACGGTCGGGGGTTCGAATCCCCCCTCGGGCATGGATATTTGTGCCGTCCTAGTTCGTAAGTAGTACATAAGTAGTTTGTAAGTTTAGGGACTGATGACTTCGTAGTTAAGTCCCATAAGCTTTACAGACATTTGATTTTCTTAACTAGGACCGAGCGAGGTGGCGCAGTGGTAACACACTGTACTCGTAAATCGGAAAAATGGTGGTTCAAATCCACAATTCTCTCTGGTCAAATAATTAATCTGTTCAAATAATTACTCTTTTGTTTATACCAGTATGTTTCTTATCTTTGTACTTGTGATACGTTAATTAAATGTTGCTGATTAAGTAAATACATCTTATCGCAACATTATTCTAAGAACACACACACACAGTCATGCCCGAGGGAGGACTCGAACCTCCGACGGCGAAATACCGCGCGCACCGCAGCAAGAACATATATTAATAACTTTAAATTTGTCCCCAACAGGCAACTGACAATTTCAATACGAATCATTAACACTTTGAGTGCTGTGCTACAATCCGTTATTGTGTCTGTGGGACCGCACACGTTTCTCACTTAATCCTATATATTTTGGTCATGGGCGACATACCTTTTCGTTCTGATCCTTTTCTTTTTTTTCCTTTTTTATGTATTTATTAAAATTGCCCACCGGTGGGCTCTTGGTCCCAGGAAGCAATTGTGCATCACATACAGCCTGCCACGCAGGCAGTCAAACGTGCACGCCAGTTCTCCGGGTAGCATAACTGGCGAGGCGGCCACACACATGACAGATACGTGCAACCGCCAGGGAGTAGGGCGTGTCCAAGATACAGCCCTTGGACTCTTGGACGCTGCCCACCATTCACTATTGCGGAACACTACTGCTACGACTTTGGACTTCTCCTCTGACTCACACTCTGGATTAGACCCTTGGTAAGCTGGAGACTAACATTGCTTTACTTTTAGATGTGCTAAATGGTGTAGTACTGGGATTGTTATTGTGCAATGTACTGAACCTGGCACCTCCGACGTTATCAGTATATCTCGTGAACGTTTTGGTACATATGTCTGTGATAATTAAATCTCTGTTGGTTAGCAACTAAACCATATATGTACGGGACATGTTCTGCTTGTTGTCAGATCCTCGACCGAATTCCCAGAGCTTTCCTCATTTAGCTACACGTTGTATATGCAACGTACCGCTATTCCGATGCTCGTGTATAACCAACTACAAGTAGGCAAGGGATTAGTATGGTATTCCCGTCTTTACGACGTGCGTACATTAAATGAGGAAACGTGTCCTTTGATAACGCTGCCATATGCCTCAAAATATTACCACCGTATTATTCGATTCTTGGCTGCAAAACGACAAATACCGGCAGATATCCACTGTAGAATGAAGTATGTGTCTGTCGAAAATCACTATTGTGGAGCGGTGTGCTAAATGCCGTGATGATCGCTATTCGACGTAAGAAGTCTATCGATATGCGAAGCCAGCATCCATCACCGACAAGTGGAAGACATTCGAGTACCCGCACCACGTGATTACCAGACTATCACTTAAAGGGGCGTCCGGCTCCGAAACTCAGTGACCGCGTCACTGCCCGCCATGCTCGAGACCCGGGTTCGATCCCCGGCAGGAGAAGACACTGGGAGTTGTTTGTTTGTCCTCATCATCACTTTCATCATCCTCGACATGCAGGTCGACTAAGTGGCGTCAATGACAGGACTTGCAGTAGGCAGGCAAAATCCGATGGGCATATGCCAGCCTCTAGAAACCCACCGAGCGAGGGGCGCAGTGGGAACACACTGGACGCTCACGGTGGTTCAAATCCACCTTCGGCCATCCAGATTTAGGTTTTCCGTGATTTCCCTAAATCCCTACAGGCCAATGCCGGGCTGGTTCATTTCAAAGAGCACGGCAAAATTCCTTCCCCATCCTTATCCTAATATCGGAGCGTGACTTACGTCTCTAATGCACACTTTGTCGACGGGACTTTAAACCGGAAGCTTCCTTCCTTCTAAAAGGCAAACAATAATTTCACAGCACTGCAAATCCATGAAGCGACGACGCTTCCTGACAGACGAAGATGTTCAGCAGGCAATTACGGACTTCATCACGCTGTATGCCCCGGTTTTATTGTAAATAAGCATCTTCAGTCTAGTTAGTCGGAGGGATTATTTCTCCAATGCCCATGGTAATTTTAACTGATTGGTATACCAATTGAGCACTCTACGACTATCGAACTGAAAGTTTCTGATCGCTCTTCAACTGTTATGGAATACATGTAATTATATGCAATTAGCAAATAATGTCCTTTTCACCTCCCTGCACTTGTTAGTGGAGCAGAAATAGCAATTATTAGTAACGATGTTGGTACAGTCGGCGTCTTAACGAATATGTATATAGATGTATAAATAATTAAATACACATAATCTTCAATTATACGAGGTACAACAATAAAGTAATGAGCCTGTTTTCTTTGTAAGATGTGTCAACGCTGCAGGCTTGCGTAGCAACATATCTTTGACCTTGGTCTGTAAGTTTCTTCTACTCCAAGCGGCACATCGATGCAACTCCTCAGTCGTGAGTTATGCTGTAATAAGTTAACACGTGTTTGTGTCTCTTGTCACGGAAATAGAACCGCATAATACTGCGCAACGGTATGCCATTTCATTTTGCTTTAAATTGGGTGAAAACGCGACAATTTACGGTAAGCTTCAGAAAGCTTTTGGAAAGGAGGTTATGTCAAGAACTCAAGTTTTCCATTGCCATAAAATGTTTAGTGAAGGCAAATCGAATGTTGAAGATGACAGCAGTGGGCGACCATCAACTTCACGGACGGATGTCAGCTTGGCCAGAGTACGTGAACTCGTACGATCTGCCTCCTGGACAAACAGTTAAACAATATTACTACAAAGAAATGTTAGAAAGACTTCGTAAAAGACTAATAATTGGGTTCTGCGTCACAATAATGCACCATCCCGCACTACCCTGTCAGTACAGCAATTTTTAACCTCAAAACAAATTTCAGTACTGCCACAGCCACCTTATTCACCAGATACCGCTCCGTGCGACTTTTTTCTATGCCCAAAAGCCAAAACAGCGGTCAAGGGACACCATTTTCAAACAACACAAGAAGTTCAAAAAAGCTGTGACGAGGGTGTTGGAGGATATTACAGAAGATGAGTTAAAAAATGTTACCATCAATGACAGAAGCGCTGGAAAAAGTATGTGAAATCAGAAGGGAACTACTTTGAAGGAGACAACACTAAACTTGACTAAAACGGTAAGCAAAATTTTGTTTTAACATCAGTCTCATTACTTTATAGTCGCACTTCGTATTAACAGGTTTCTCATATTTTGGTATTCGTTCCTGAATGGTGTGGCTCTTTAGCACTAGCTGTATGGGGAGGAGGTTTGTATAGAGCGAGTGATGGCTAGTTGCGACGCCGCCAGCCACATGTGTCGGTAATGGGCAATATCCACGTCTGGGGCAGCTGACGCGCCGGCCAGGGGCCTGCTTTGTCACGTCGCAATTAGTGCTGGCGTCTTCCCAGAAGCCGATAGACATCACGCTGCTTTCAATTCCATTTGCAGATGAGTCATTATCGATTCCAGTTCAGGGCTCGGGATTCCATTAGGCAAGTTAAAAGCAGGGCGTCTTGTTAATTTGCAATATGAAGATCAAAAACGGAGCAATAATGTCTGCTCAGGCAGATATTACGGCTTTTGGTTAATGTTATGAAGCTATTACACGGCATAGAGTAAACAGGAATTAGCGCATAAGAAAACAAAGCCACAGCTTTGTTTCAACGTGCTGAATTGTTACAAGGACCAACCCTTCGAAAATCTCTGAAGTACAAATCTGAACACCCCCCCCACCCCATTCCGAGGAAAGAATTCTTATATTTTCTGAGCAAAAGTGCGCCTTCCCGCTACCTAACACACTTATTACGTCAGTGTGACTTTAAAAATGTACAGGTAAGTTGGAAATGTAAAAGTCATTTCACTTCATTACATTTGAAAATACCACAGCCTCTACGTCTTAAGAGATTCATTAGAAATTTACAGTAAATTTAAGATTTTATTTCCCTTGTTACGAACCAATGCCGAAGGTACTGAAAATATGAATACAAAGAGTCATTACATGTATTTCAACGTTACCCGCCTGAGACCAAAATAATATATACTAATCTAATACGAACTACACATTTTAGTTCGTTTGTAAATATTATAAACTGGTAGCACTTCTGTATATGGTGACATATCAAATGTTTTTCAATAGTTTTGCGTTTTATATTGTAAGTTACTGTCCTTCGATTACTCTACTGCTTCTCCTTGCTCGAAACGAATATAAGTTGCAACTCATACGCTCCACCCCTATAAACTACAAGGCATTTCCGTGGTAGGGTGCCTCAAGTACTTCAGCGTTTCAGAGATCCCTACCGTAGTTGCAACCGTAACGGATGGCTATCTATGGACAATACACAGAAATATGTGTCTTATGAAGAGAGGCGGCAGCCTTTTAAGTTCAAATGTTTGTAAAGCTTATGGGACTTAACTACGGGGTCATCAGTCCCTAAACTTACAAACTACTTATGAACTACTTACGAACTAGGACGGCACAAATATCCATGCCCAAGGGGGGATTCGAACCCCCGACCGTTGTGGCCGTGCTGACCGTGACTGGAGCGCCTCAGTCACCTCGGCGCCTTTTAAGTATTTATGAAAATACATTAATTACTTTTCCCGAGGATATGCAACTCTACTGAATGGATACTTAATGTTGACGTCATCTTTGGTACAATATTCCGAAGGTAAAATAGCCTCCAACTAGGATCTCCTACCGGGGACTACTCAACAGGATTTCGTCAACAGGAAAAAACAAAACAGGCGTTCTCCGGCTCGGAGCATGGGAACGTCATATCCCTTAGTCGGAGAACTAAGCCAGGAAATTTTGAAAAGGAACTATATAGATTGATGTTAGATATGGAGTGGATTAGTGAAGTTCGGTGGTAGGATGAAGTGGATTTATGGTCAATGAGTACAAGGCTGTAAATATAAAATCAGATTGGGGTAACGCAGGAGTAGACGTAATATGAATAAGCAAATAGGGATGAGGGTTAAGTTACTTTGAACACCACTGTGAACGCTTTGTCTCAGCGAAGACAGACACGAAGTCAACGCTCCACAAAATACTACACGTTTATACGCCAACTAGCTTTGTTGATGATGAGGAGATTGCAAGAAATGTATGGTAAAATTAAGGAAATTATTCAGGCAGATGAGGAAGAGGAACTGAGTGTGAAGGGGAAATGGAATTTGGTAGTAGGGAAAGGAAGAGAAGGAAAATAGTAAGTGGGTATGGACTGGGGGAAAAGGAATGAAAAAGGTAGTCGCCTGGTAGAATTTTACACAGAGTGAAGTACATGGTGTAGGACTCATGAAAGAACATTGTGTACATGGAAGAGACCAGGAGACACCAGTAGACTTCTGATTGATTTTGTTATTGTAAGAAATAGTTTTCGGAACCAGCTGTTCAAATGTTCAAATGTTTGTAGAGCTTATGGGACTTAACTACGGGGTCATCAGTCCCTAAACTTACAAACTACTTATGAACTAGCTTATACTAAAGACGGCACAAACGTCCATGCCCGAGCGGGGATTCGAACCCCCGACCACAGCGGCCGTGACTGGCACGCCGCAGACCGCTCGGCCACCGCGGCCGGCGGAACCAGCTATTAAAGGGTAAGACATATGAAGGGGCAGATACACACTCTGGCCATAAATTATTGGCTATATAAGAAGGCGAAATTTGTAATTATTTTGAACATGGTTGTTGTAAGTTTTTTGTAGATTAATGGGACTGATTTTGAAATATAAACTCCCAAGGTCCATGCGTCGGTCATTAGTAAGAAATCTCTAACCATGTGCCTACGAAGCATTTCCTGTCTGTCTTTTCATACTATAAACACACAGTCCCATCCAAAACATTAAATAAGTAATTAGGTAATACTATAATGCTGTAATACAGTTATAGCTTCCATTTTCGTATTGTCATATTACGTCACCAGAGCTTCAGCCAATAACAGAGCGTTTTCGATCACGTGGTCTAATCTTTAAATTTAATGATTATTAAGATTTAATTACATAAAAATAACAGTTTTTTCTTTCATAAGAATAATGACAGAAAATACTATTTGTTTATTGTAATCATTCAGAATAACAATAATTTGAACCATATTTTTTAACATCGGATAATATCCTATTATATATCAATTGCTCCAGAATCAACAAACTGCCTGCTCTCTGTGTTTGTGTAAAAAGAAAGGAAAGGACATCCAAGAAATATAGATAATCTATTCCACTGCTTTTATCGTAAATTATGATTATCTGTGAAAACATTTTCCCCTCCTTTCCTTTCATTCCGGTAACTACAGCAACATAACGCATGGTACTGAATTGTACGAAGTCTTTTTAGCAGTGAGTCTATTTTCTCAAAAAAAAATTATTTCCTATCTCATTCAGTTCATATCAGATTAAGGTACAATGAACGTTGACCATGTTTAACATGTAGGACTACACATAAATACATTTTCTAAAGTAATACATTTAATCATTATTTGTTGTGATTGTTATTTATACAATTAAATTTTCATCTTTCAACAACAATAAAGTTTTGAACATACTGTTTTAATTTTATGTACTATATCCAATAGATGGAAAATACGACTAAATTGTAGAACAAGCAGCATTTTAAGATAATCACGATACACACACACACATACACACACACACATACACACCCACACACAAACGCGCGCGCGCGCGCGCGCGCGCGCGCGCGCGTACATACATACATACACACAGCTATGACAAAATGGTTTATACCCTTATTCTGTACACATTTAACGTATATACATTTTGCTTAAAATAATTAACAACCCATTCAGAAACACACAGTGAATAGTGTGAGAATGAAAGGGTTATCATCCATCCTCAGAGAGTGAATATTAGTTGTCATGGCACCACAAACCGACTTTCAGCTGTGGTGCAGTTTCTACCACATGTTCTCACGACTGAAAGCCTGCTTCGTGCACCCTATACAGAGGTCACGAACACTGCCAAGTCCATCCAGTAGACACACCTTGTAATCTTTAATCAACATCCTAAGCCCATTTGTGACATTGTCTTTCATAAGGCTGATAACCTTACTATGCCATAACAGTTCCTAGTTTCACATTCAAACATGCGCATTCGGGAGGGCGGCGTTTCAGATCAGCCAGATTTAGGTATTCTGAGATTCCCTAAATCACTCCAGGAAAAAGCCGGCGATGTACGCCTCAGAGGGTTGGACCGATTTCATTCCGCATTCTTAACTAAAAATAATCCGAGATTGTGCTCTATTCTAATGACCACGCTGCCAACGAGACCTTAAACCCTAGACATCTTCCTTCCTTGCAGAAAAATCAAATGTGTTGCAAATGGTGGAGTTTTATGATTTCAGTTTTATCATTTCTAGGTTGATGCCCTGCGCGTGAGGCGAGACGCGCGACCTTCGTTCTCGCAGAAAGATAGTAATATCGAATGTAATAAGGCTTAGCTTAACTCCAATAACTAATCAAATAGGTTTATTAGTGTGCTCTTCAAGCTTACCATTAAAGGTTTCTCATTTCCTTGCGTATTTCTTCACAACACGCGAAAAGACCACGTAGCAGTGTTAGATTCATAGTTTTTGTTTACGTCTGGACAAAGTAAATCTAAATAATCTCGCTTATTTGTTCTTTATCCTATGTTACACGGTAAGGACAGCCCACCACTTCATTGTTTCACTTCTTATTTGTGTGAAACAGCGTAAATTTTAATTTGCTATTCCACGAACTTTGCAGGTCCTTGTTTACATACAGTAATTTTAGGACTAATTTTCGGTTGTATACGTTTTGCAGTATTACGCAGCTTTAAGTGCATATTCGTAACTCTACAAATAGTATATACATAGATTGTGTCATAATTAAGCTTTGTGTTCCCTTATACTTCTAGCTTATTGCATTTTATCGTTATCATCTTGCTAATTACTGTAATCGACAACGAGTGAAAAGTGTTTGAACTGCCATTAAAAAGTTAGTTCGGGGGTTTGGTGCAGATGTAAGAAGTGGTTTCATTGGGGAGAATGTAGCGGCGTGGAAATTAGGGAAGCAAAGTAGACTTACGATCTTTTGCAAGGTAGGCTCATGTCACAAGCAAATAGCGGAACAGGAAGGGAAGTTTAGAGCCTTTCAGGCAGAATGGGATAGTGCTTTAGAAGAACTGATGAGGTGAAGGGGGGAAAGGGTAGTGATGAGTGGGGAGTGGTAGGAAGGAACAGGGCCCAAAGGAAGAGAACAGTTTCTGACAGTTTCATCATTGGCACTAACAATAGATTTGTCGTACTGTCACAGTTAACCATGGAAGAGGCTTCAGTAGAGGTAGGAGTAATTAAGACACAACAGGCTTTCACTAGGAATCAAACTGCTTCAAAAAAGTAGAAAATAGGAGGAAAGTTCTGTTGCTAGTTAGAAAAGTGGGTCAGATTCTGGATGGAAAAATTAGGTTAGATGTACCAGGTCATATACTTTTTCAAGCCCATTGCTTGTCTCAGCCAGGTTGTAGAGGATACAGGTTTCTTGTGCAAGGGATTTACAAAGCAAAATCATGTTGCGATAGTGGGTGAAGCGGAAAACAGTATTGATAGTGTCCAAGCCTACAAAATTGAGAGTGACCTTTTTATAGTAGTATCTGCAACAAACGATACAAATATTGGACCGGTGCCTGCCTTCATGCCTCAATTGAATAGCTCTGTAAGGAGGGTCAATATGGAGTTAAATCAGTTGTTCAAGGTAAATGCTTGTTCAGGCATGGGTTTCGTTTTTGTTGATGCTATTGGTAGGTGAGATTTTACTGGTACATGGTCGAGATAACAGGTTATATACTGATCTTGACTGCATCTGACACACAGTTGCTCTAAAGATATGGACGACCATATGAGTGATGCGTTACGTACACGTCTCCATATAATAAGCCCAACTATTTCAATAGTTCAGTGGCAAAGAAATCGACCTTTGGATAGAATCGTTATCTTAACGACAATTCTTACTGAACCTGCTAACGACATTGCTCTACAGGCAATACAATTCCAGTTTCAATCTCTAACATTATGTACTGCGAATGTCTCGCCTTCTCTTTCCGTTTTTCTTTCCCTACTTGCGCTTAACATTTAGTCTCCATTGTACGTCATTCTAAACTGCATAGCAAGCTTAATTTTCTTCAGCCGGTTCACTCGATCGACTTTCTTGTCTCAATCATCAACTCGCGACAAGTGTGTCTGTTTTAATGACACTAACGTATTATTCCTGTATATGGACTTGCTTCTGATAAGTAGTCGTTGCTGTTTATATGTATGTCGCCGCCAAATACTGGATGGTCACTGACAGTACTGATAGGGGAATGTCAGGTCATGATGGAATTTTATTCTTACAAAGGTTTTGGAATATTTTCAATGAACTTTGAGTTATTGTAGAATTTATGAATGACCAATTCTATATTCGTGGAGGATTTTCTTGAGAGAACTCATATGATACACTCCCACACTGCTGAGAACTGAAAGATCAGTGAAAGTGTTTTACAAACATTTCCAATTAGCATTTATTTGCACTAGACAATATATGAGTCCAAACACATTACATTGTATTTACTAAGCAATATTATCCTAATTCGTAAGCAACATCCGTACTTGTTTGCCTTCTTCATTACATCTGAAGATACAACTGTTGACGCAAATTGCATTACAATATATATTTAAGATCTTATGTATACGCAGTGTAGCGTTTTTCTTGTCCTAATCATCTTAGTCTCTCAGTGTTTTGGTCTCTCATATGAGATAAAAATATCAAGTCGTTCTGTAATCTGTAATTCCTGAAAGTTGAGTTACCGAGGTGGAAAGTAGTTAACTTCCGCTGATACTTGCGTTCCTCGTCACTCTGAATTAGGGATGGGAAAAACCGACCGGTTAAAACCGATACCGGAATTTTAGTTTTCAATAACCGGTTTTTTTGGTATTTATTTGGTGTCGATTGTAACCGGTTTTTTTTAGTTATTGCCAAGAACCGGGGGAAAAAACCGGTACGACTACTTCCTGCCGGCCGCGGTGGCCGAGGGGACTAAGAGGCTCCAGTCACGGTCTGCACGGCCACTACGGTCGGGGGTTCGAATCCCCCCTCGGGCATGGATATTTGTGCCGTCCTAGTTCGTAAGTAGTTCATAAGTAGTTTGGAAGTTTATGGAGTGATGACCCCGTAGTTAAGTCCCATAGACTATACAAACATTTGATTAGAGTCCTCCCTCCTTCCTCGGTCATGGGTGTGTATGTTGTCCTTAGCGTAAGTTAGTTTAAGTTAGATTAAGTCTTGGGACCGATGACGTAAGCAGTTAGGTCTCTCAAGAAGTCATACCCATTAGAACATTCTTTGATCATGTGGTACACAGCTTTCCTAGTTCAATTTGCGTAAATTTCCACTGATAACAATCATACTGTTAGTCGGAACTGCGACTTTATTTTCGATATACTTCTGCAGCACTTATTGAAGTTCATTTACTCTCTGTTACTCATATATATATTGTGTATATAACGAGATATTCGTATGCGCTGGCTCACAAGTCCAACTTACAGAGTGATTGGCTCAATATTCGCAACTGGCGGATGGAAATACTAGGCCAGTAAATCTGTATGCTTCGTATATCGTCTTCTACAGACTCCTGACTAGGCTCTCACACACTCAAGAAGGCGTAGTATTGCAAAATATGGAAAGACTATTGATTTGTCATATAACATAAATTCCCCTAAATTTTAACTAAATTTCGTAAGTTTCGGTTTCGGCCGAAACTAGAAGAACCGAAAATTCGATTACGGTTTCTGTTTCGGCCGCAAAATATGCTTCGGTCGAACTCTACCGGAAATAATAGCAATAAAAAATCGAATACCGGTTATTTAAAAAACCGGTTATCTCGAGCAGTTTTTACAGTGCGGTTAAACTGGAGATGAAAAGAACCGGTATAACCGAAAACCGGTTGTTTCAGCAATAACCGCCATCCCTACTCTGAATTCACACTCTTCAGGAGACTCACAATATTAGAACTCTACACTAGGCATTCGATTGATCCCTGACGTTTACCGACGCAATTGTGAGGTGGTTAGTAACTCATTTACTCGCTGGCATGCCGCGGGCACCCGCTTTGCCCTCTCGATATAGACAAGAGAGTTGGTCGGGTGAAACGGGCCTTCGATTAATGGAGTTCCACACAATTTGCAGTAGCTTAGCGCAAGTGAGCAGGCAGGAGTAGCCTTCTCTGGAATGGGAGACCCTCCAGTCGCCCGGCCACGTTCAATCCCGAATTTACGAGTCTGCCGTAAACCTCAGCCCATCGAGCGCTGACGCTTTCCTCGCCTGACCCTTCTCGCCTTCTAAATCTAGCGCCCCCTCCAACAGGAACGAAACGAAAGTACTCCATATAATACAAATTCTCCTCGTTCTGTATTTGAATCCCAGTTGTTCCGTACAGACTGGATTTATTTGTGAAACCTGAGACCTGTTATATCTTTGAACATGAAAATAGTCAACGTATCTGTTCATCTGGCTTGTATTTTGATTTGATTTGATTTGATTTTCTCAGGGAAGCCAAAACAGTCTTGGTCCAACCAGCCACTGCTCGCACCGAAACTAAGTTTATTGTGCGGTATTGCAGCGGTGGAGTAGCCGAGCGGTCTAAAGCGTCTCGCTGCGGAGCGCGCGGTTGCTCGCCGTGGAGGTTCGAGTCCTCCCTGGGGCATGGGTGTGGTCCGATAGATTTACAGACATTTGAACATTTATTGTGCGGTATCGCTCCCTGTATATCTAGTAAAGCCAACCAATGCCCTTGAACAGTGCAAGGAGTCCCTTTACCAGTTCTTTATTAGACACACTTTCTTCGGGTCTGGTTGTCCCAAATGTTCTGTGCCTTTTACTCTCCAATGCAGTGCATTCGAAGATTAGATGTGATGCAGTTTCATCACCGTCATCACAGATCATACATTTAGGGTCCTCTTCTGTTATTCCCATTGTATGTAGGTGACATGTATTTTAGTTTCGTCATAACTGTCTCACTTGGACTCACGTCTTTTAGTAAAAACAGATGCACTGTGCTCAAAATGTCATAACACCTTATTTCACTACATGAGACTTGTTTGACATGAGTGAAACAAACCAAATGTAAAAGTGGATGTCGTTAAATGTAAAAAAGCGAGTCATAATAGAATTCTGTGTTTTTTACACTTACACGAAGCCATGAGGTTCAGCCGCGATAGGTCTCAATAAACGCCTAGGACCGTAACCTACTGAAGTGATGCAGCTGACCTACTCATGTCTTTTTATGGGTATGCAATGACGCTATTCGCCATTCTGCACTGCTGGGAATATGCTTGTATTACTAACAGATTGGAGTACATACTCCGACGGTTCGGCCTTTAATACAATATTTACTTCACTGTTACCTAGCACTAATTTCGCTCTTTATTCTCCCAGTCACCAGTCGGACATATTAATATAGTTCCATGTTAGACAGACGTTGATAAATGATTTATGTTTTGCTGACAAACTATATCACACTTTAGTTGTGTACCAAATCGTTCGCAAGTTGAGATTATTGGACATTTCCAGAGAAATTTTCTTCCTCTTATTTATGTTCGTTATTTGCCCGACCCTTTGACAAATTTGTTGTTCTTAGAGCTAAGAAGTCAATCATTTGCATACAATGTGCATAGAAAGATGATATTCCAAGTGTATTGAGTCCATTGTAAACAAAAACAAAAAAACATAAAAATTGAATGGAAATCCCGCCCCAGATTCTAACATGCAAGACATGCATCTGACATGCAAGCCCGGTCTGCTACAGATCAGTATACACAATTTGTACAGATTACAGTGAAGTGAATATTTTATTACACACCGAACTGACGGATTACGTACTCTAATCTGTAATACAAGTACGTTTCCAGCACTGTAGTGTGTTACATAACGTAGTAGCAAAAAATGACAACGGCTGGGGCATCTGAATCGTCCTGTATGTGACTGCCGAGTTCACACTAGAAATGTGGGAAGGGTCTACTTAATTTCTCGGAGTTGTTGATCGGTAGTCGTTTAGATGGTCTTAACTTGGGGCGATATGCCCATATGGACAGACATATGGAGAATGATGGAATTTGTGACAAAATAACGCGAAAGAATAATTTTCAGTTAATGTCCAAACAGCATATCGAAATTTTTAATGTGGCAAAGAGAGTGGATTAATGTCACTTTAGTTCTATGTAACAGGTTAGACCAGCCACGTGACATGTGTTGTATCTTTCTTGAGGTAAAGTCCTCAATTTGGTAGTTGGCTTAATATAGCTTATATTCCAATGGCATGCTATTTCAAGGCATAACCTGATGTCTGGTTAATGTATTTATGAATAACATGACTGGAAATGATACGTTGAATTTCACTTAATCTAATTTATAAAATTCAAATTTTGTCACTTAGGGACCTAACTGCTAAGATCATTGGTCCCTGGACTTAAACACTACCTGAACTACCTTTAACGTATGCTAAGGACAACACCCTCACTCATGCCAGAGGGAAGACTCGAACCTCCAGCGGCAGTGGCCGCACAGTCTGTGACATAGCGCCTCAATCCGCGAGGCCATCCACCTCTACATAATCTACCTAAATTTAAAATATAAAGGTATGGCCGGATCATTAATTGCGCGAGATGTTTCATTCAAAGGGAGTCTGTGCACCTCCCTGAGTCTGATATTCTGGAAACTTTTATACCAAAGTGTATGGAATGAAAGGAAACAAGTGTTAGGTACAACTAGATATGGAAAACAAGAGATATTCTAGAGCTTTTTATAAGGCATGCCTAATTATACTCCCACGAATGTCATCACAGTTCTAATGTCACAGTTCTATGACAACGTGGGGGTCATCAACGGAGGTGTAACCTTCTCTTCGAAGCGAATAACATATTTATAACCTGCTGCATTGTAGCACCAAATAGCATACGAGGAAAACTCTATGGTGCCATTAAAATTACATCATTAGTTTGACATCAGTAGAAGAAAGTCAAACAATATTTTGTAGTTCTTATTCATTGCAGCAGGAAGGAAATCGAACGCTTGAGATTATTTCTCGTATGAAATACGACAAAATGCTTCATCGTATTTGTTCGCAGTATACGATTATTGAAATCGTGAATACAACAGGAATTCAGGCATCAATTAGTTGTTTATCTAGTCCCCTGACTGCTCTAGAAGTGTTGCCGCGTGCCGATGCTGCATTCCGCGGGATCCTGCCAGGCATTAACGTGCGCCCTTCGTCCTTCCGTCCGCTGCTCTGGACTTGTTTTCAAGCAACATTCCACGACTCTCTGACCAGCATATCTAGGTTAATAAAAAAATTTATCATTCAAGATACGTGACTCTTTGGGAGCCATCAACTGCAAAAAGCCTTGTTTCGATATCTAGAACTATTTACGAAATACAACTGAAGACCTGAAGTAAATTGTGATCTAAGTGCCATTTTCAGAGTTTTGAGATAATGATGGTTTTTTTCACAAGACCAACTTTTTAAATTATAAATATTCCATATTAAAGAAAATCATTTAAATTAGCCCTAAATACATATTGTACAAATGATATCTTTATTAAATCACATTCCATTTTACAGTTTTGTTTTTAATTCTAAAATGAAAACAAATCAATGTCCACATCATCAAACACAAATAGTGACCTAAGTGCCATGTGGTTAACATAGCAGTGTAAGTGCCAAAAAAGCTTTTATAATGAAGGAGGCTTAAAAGCCTGTACGATGTTTGTTAGTTGGCTCTGCTTCCACATGGAGCACATTAGTTGGCTTTGATTCTTTTCTTCTCATCTCTTAAAGATGATGCAGTTTTTGACGCTAACATATCACGTGTTGCGCAAGTATCGGTTCTACACCTATGAAAGCAGAGTTTAGGAAAACTGTTTTGAAAGTTTCGTAGTAGAATCGGTCTCTGATGTGGGTATCTGGGTACTTGACCTTAAACGCCTACTAATGTTAAGGTCTTATGATACGTATTCTTTTTATTACTTCTTTCACCCGTAGCGGCCTACCTCTCGTGGAATAGAGTTTACATAATCACACACTAGTTTCTCATCTTCAACGGTGTATTTATGGGGGCCAGTCTTGTTTCCCCTTTTCTCAATGTACATAGGATTGCTAATCTTTTTTAGATTCGCCAATATTTGAACTCTTCTTGGCACTAAAGAAAATATCTCTTGAAAAGATAACCGGCAGATTTGGATGATTTCGCCTTCCCCATAAGAAACCGCATAAACAACAGTAGCCTGTCGCATTGTAATTATTGTAGTGCCCATGGTGTCTCCTGTTTACTGGCTTAACAGTAATTAGGCCTAAGAGGTAGTTTTGTTACTTGCAGAAATCAGTTTTCTAAAAATCTTCAAACAGTGGTAGCTTTTGGGCATGTGAAATACTTTTCTACTTAATTTAAACTTACATTTTAAATTTTTGGATAGGTGTGTCTTGGCTGGAACTACAATTTTCTTTTTGTAGTATTTTCCTGCCCACTCGTCCTTAGTTTCTTCCTTTCTTCTGAAATTCTTCCCTCTCCCTTCTCCCGACAACCGTTAACACTTTCACTCATTATAAAACAAAAAACGAGTTACATTAAAACAATATTTGATACACTGTTCTGTCAGGTAAACACAACCTCAAAACAAAACATGAAGGAAGCTAAGAACATGACAATGATGTTTGCGCGCACACGCCACTTACATCATAATGCACAATTTGCTACCGTGCACATACAGATCACGCATTCTCTTGGCGATAAAATTAACTACTACAAACAGGTTTGGCACTTAGATCAGAATATACCACAGCTAGCTTGACCCCTAGACCATAATTCTGGTTATACCTCCGAAATAGGAAAAATGGCACTTAGATGATAATTTACTTCAGGTTTTCAACTATTTTCAGTACTTCGTTTGTGTGGCCATAATGTCCGTAGTTGCTTTCATAATTATGATTAGCAGTGATTTTCCGTCTTTGCAACTACAATAAAATGCGATTTTTTCACACCAGTCGCGTTTCGTTTTATTGAATGTAAAACATCTTCAGTGGTTTGAAATAATAGAAATCTACAGTTTGTTTTTTGTTTAGATCGAAAACAGTTCTTAAATGGACCCTGAAAAGTAGGCCTAATGTTTGGTACTTACGGAAATTTTGTCTTCTTTTCGTTTCACATCATGGAATGCCGGTTTGTTTAGTGCAATACTGCCGGTTCTTCATGCTGTGCCGTTTTCTCACTACTTTCACTGTCACTGTTTCACTGTTCATAGTTGTTTTCCACAGATCAGAAGTGTTTGTTTTTGTTTTTATTGATTCTGCTCAGTGTGTTATTGGAGTGTTGCCAACCTCAAAGTGAACTATTGTAACATTGAAAGGGCTATTGCAAATTTCACTACTTTATGGACCTGTAGCAAGTTTTTTTTTTTTCACAGAATAATTTGCTTTAGTAGTTTTTCACGCACTTTTCCGAAGAAATGAATTTTACCTGTATATTTTACTGGTATAATAATGTTTAAAATCTTTCTCAACGATTCTTGGGTATATTGTATCTAATATGTTGGTGTTTGGTGTGCTTTCTGGTGTAATATTGACAAGAGGAAGTTGGGAGGCCCTCTTTATTTTAAAAAGTCATTTCTCACCATAAATATGAGAGAAAAGTACCATATATGTAAATCAAAGGTCAGGCAGATTAATCATCCAAAATAGTAGCAATAAAAGAGTAATGAGAATAAGAAGTAGCGATAACATTGTCAATGCGAAACGTTTGCCAGAAAATTGTTTGAGAGTCGCTGCCAGTGGAGAACTAAGGGCGAGGAGAGGCGGAGGGGTGGCCAGACCCACAGAGGTCTGCATCTGGAAAAGGTGGCCAAAATTCGAAAATAGTTACTCTCACCCAATACTACAGACTCTTTCTGGCGAGGCTTCGGTTCATCTTTTCCGGAAACGAAGTGGTGCATCTTTCATAACTACTTTCATAACTTACGGTAGTGCAAAGTTACTTTTCTCGGTATAGCGTTAACGACGTGTAGCCGCTCCAGAACATTACCGTTATCACAAGGGCGTATAACGTTTAATTAACTGTTAAAGAACCTGTGTAGAATAAAGCGTATATTATGTTTTCATTCATTTACATTATAATTTATTACAAATCGATGTCGAAGATGAGCCTACATAATGGTTTTCCTTTTCAAGTTTTTACCGAAAATTAGTAACAGAAGTTGTATATTTAGAGTTATTGACGACTTTCCAAGATGGCGCATATAGTTTATGATGTTCTGCAGTTTATTGCAAAAGAAAATTCTGTCAGTCTGCCTCTGCTCCTGCACTTTCGAGGCTAGAAATGCACATTGCTAGGCAGTTGGATTGTAAGTTGCGATCGACCACTATAATCACTGCTGCTTTTTTATAGTTGTGGTGCATATACCATGTGTCTTATTGTAAAGTATAATTAAATTCTTATTGTTTGTGTAATTAAAAAATCGTAAAATCGTAAACAGTTATGTTACAAATACAGAAACGTGTAGCTTATCTAGCAACGTGAAGTTTTTTCCCTCTAGAGTTCTGCACTTCTGCAGGGTTAGCAGAAGGTAGTTTAATGGTTCCTATTTGTCATGGTAATGAACAGTTACTGATATTACATTGCATTTTATCTGTTTTTAAATTCGCATATTGATCAAATAATCTGCACTCGTCAAGAGCCGATCACTTTTGTACGAAACAGTTCCAACTCGAACTTGAGCAAGTCACTTACATGTTTGCAGCAATATTTTACGACAAAGATGAGAAACATTTGAGACAATATTTGAATGTGTTTCTTACATACAGTAGGCTAGTTCGTCCAAGAAACTGCTACTTTTTGGCCGCTTACGGTGCTACGGAAGTCCTTCTTCTGATATCGCTATACGTTGAAAACTTACAGAGTGCGAATTGAAGTAAATATTATATAATTTTCTTTTTAAATAAATGTCTCGGAAAACACTGGCTTGTAGAATTTTTTAAACAACTATCTCGATTGGATTATTAGTGCTGAAGTATTCGTATTCTAACTTCCTCTGTTTTTTCTATTAATTCTACCTTTCTGTATTTAGCACAGTTTCATCCTTCTGCTTAGTATGAAACTGCTCTAGTAGGAACTCTGTGGCTTACTGCTAAGAGGCACTTAATTTATAACGTCCTTATACTTTCGATAAACCATTTTTGTCTTTGTTAATCTGCGATTTTAATAAAATATAATTATGAGAACACTTCTACCGTTTTCCATTTATCCAGACCTAGATCCAAATTTTCTATTTTGAAGACTTATCATTGAGGGGGTTGAACGTTGTACAAAGTTGAGCAATCGTCTATATCAGGACAAGTTTTATAGTGTTTAACATTGTATATTTATGCAATCCTCTGTATGTACGGATATGTGTCAGATGTAAGTCCCATGATATTTAGTTGGAATATGAAAGAGTAGGGAAAGCTTGCTTCCCTACAACTCCGAGCGTACGTCTCCTGTGTTTTACCGATGACTGTGACAATACAATAACAAACATAAAAAAACAATACTTAATCTGCTAAGGGGTCCCACTAGGTACAGGAGTGGTGTATGTAGCAGTACTCTACTCCCTTCTACTGATGTCAACCAAATGATGCCGTTTTACTGGCATCATCCAGTTTTCTCCGTAAGGTATTTGGTGCCCAATCCTACCAGGTTATACATCCGTTTTTCGCTATTGGCGGATGGCAGATATTTTGCGATTGCACTTTAATTTCGTTACATTTGTGACAACCTATTGCTACTGTCGTTCTCAGTCATTGTGTCATAGAACTGTGATATTAAAACTATGATGACTTTCTTGAGAGTATCATTAGGCATGCCTCACAGAAAGATCTAGAATATCTCTTCTTTACCATATCTAGTTTTACTTCACACTTGTTTCCTTTCGTTCCATCCGCTTTGGTCTAAAACTTTTCAGCATATCAGAATCAGTGGAGGTGCACAGACTCGCTCTGAATAAAATATCCTGAGCAATTAATGACCCGGTCATACCTTTATATTTTAAATTAAGGTAGATTAGCCAGTCGGGGATGACCTCGCGGTCTGAGAAACCATGTCACAGATTGTGCGGCCACTCCCGCCGGAGGTTCGAGTCTTCCCTCTGGCATGTGTATGTGTGTGTTATCCTTAGCATAAGAGAAAGTTAGTTTGAGCACTGTGTAAGTCCGGGGACCAATGGCCTTAGCAATTTGGCCCCTAAGTTACTCAAAATTTGAACTTTGAGATAAATTATTTAAGACTTATTTCCAGTCATGTTATTGAAAAACATTTTTGATAGGGATAGAATTTTGCATACTTTAGGTAAGATCTGATTTCTTTTTTGCAGATAATACTCTTTTTTTTTTTTCCTTCTCGAGTAATATTTCTTGTTAGTCGGCTACAGTTTTTCTCCAAGGCTTTGTTGCAACAATTTTCGGCAAGCCTGGACGGTAAGCGCTTTTATGTCTATTCAACTCAGTGATTGTGGATGCGAGAACTTTGATAAAACTGTAACTGCGATTAATTACATGTAATCCACATATACATGTCACTGTCAAAAGTCCCATGTACGCTTCAGACCGTGTGAGCACTGAGGAACCGTTGACCATCAGTGGACTGGTTAGACACAGTCACCGGCTACTGTATGGGGTAACAGCTTAGGAAAGCGTAAATAATTATATGTGAAGATCATTTTGCAAACACTTATTTAAGGATCTACGGATTTTTAATAGCTTCATAATATATGTATTCTCTTATGAAATTTGTTATTAATAACCCAATCCAATACAAAAGTAATAGCAATATGCACAGCTAGAACACTATGAGGAAGAATGATCTACACTACTCAAGATTAAATTTTATTTTGGCAAAGAAGAGGGTGAATTAAGCTGCCACAAAAGTATTTGGTCACTTACCACTTATAGTCAACCACGAATTTCTGAATGACATCTCCTTCCACTCATTAGACGAATTTTTACATGGAAATTAATAATTTTACAAAGAAAGAATTTAAAAAAAATGTATGTCGTATAGTGTCATCATTTCCTAAACCGACACGTTCCACGTCATTACGATATCTCGTATTCATGATCAGTTGAAAAAGTGTTAATCTAATCAATGTAACATTTGATTTCGTTGACTCCTCTTTTATGATGAACAACGCCTCTTTTTCCAAATCTGATCTCAGCACTTGGAGAACTTAATCACAAAGTGGCTTTTACCTACACATGTGTGAAATTTGAAATGGATGTATTCATCTCCTTATGTACAATTTTCAAAACATTTAATTTGAGTACTGGAGACATATGTCTAATTGAACAATACACATTATATATACATATACCCGTTGCAATATCAAAATATTTATTATGGTTGTAATTGCAAAGAATTTAAATATCTAATTCCCTCGTTCAAACAATGAAATTGTCTCCAAAAAGTACATTGACGTAATAGTAGCACTTTTCGTCCAGGAGAGTGAAGATCCGTCGTTTTAGTGAACCGAGCTCCTTCTTAAATATATTACTGCCCTCTATTTTATTGTAAATTTTTAATCCCATGTACTCTGGTGTTTGAGCATAGAATTTTAGGTGGACTGTTGGAAATTTAAAATTATCTCTGCGGCCAGTGATGCAGTTGTGGTAGAAAGTGTCAAATGTATGTTCGTGTTTGTATACATATATGTATAGGGAGGGAATAGATAGTAGTTTCAAACTTTTTAATAGTGGTCGACAAGACGGACGTTATTTGGCAACACATATATTCCTAATTATTTTCTTTTGCAGTACTTGGAATCTTGAGACATTTGGTGTATTTCCCCAAAATATTATACCATAACGAATACCAGACTCAAAGTAGCAGTGGCAAACTATCTTTCTGGTTTCTATGTTTGTGATACATGAGAAAATACTTACTGCAAATGACAAGCTATTTATTTTATTTGATAGGTAGTCAATGTGTACCTTCCAATTTAAATTTTTATCAAGATGTAGACCTAAGAAATTTAGATGGTTCGCTTCTATGATAGCGTGATCATAGCAAGTTATTTCTGTTTCACTCCGTTCTACTGATTTAGCTTGAAATTGTGTCAATTTGGTTTTAGTCACATTTAGTTTTAGTCAATTTTGATAGAACAAGGATTCCAGTTTTTCTAAAGTATTTTTGAAACTTTCTGGAATTCTTTCAGGAACCTCATTTTCAATTAAAACTGAAGTATCATCAGCATAAAAAACTGAATTTACATCAACAGCAAGTGGTAGGTCATTTATACAGAAAAGGAACAGGTAGGGACCCAATATCAAACCCTGATGGACACCTTGGAAAACAGATTTTCAGTCCGGGAATTAATTTGTTGAATTATAATTTATAATTACCCTTTGTTTCTCATCCATTCATTCCTGCTTAAGGGACTGGTTTATAATAATTAACAGTGGCAGTGAAATGACGTCGTATACATACTTTACTATAGATGTGGCTATTTCATCCCATGCAGATGCAGTATTGAAACTTCCTGGCAGATTAAAATTGTGTGCCGGAACCAGGACTCGAACATGGGATCTTTTCCTTCGCCGACAAGCGCTCGACCGCAGAAAGATCGCGCAAGGCAAAAGTCTCAGGTACGAGTCCTGGTTCCGGCGCACAATTTTAATCTGCCAGGAAGTTACATATCAGCGCACACTAATGTTCTAATGTCTGTAAATCTATCGAACCAAACTGTGTGGTCATCAGTCCGTAGCTTACAAACTACTTAAACCTAGGTAAACTAACCTAAGGACAACACACACACCCAGCCCCAGGGAGGACTCGAACCTCCACGGCGAGCAACCGCGCGCTCCGCAGCGATACGCTTTAGACAATTCGGCTACTCCACCGCGGCCGCAGCGCACACTCCAGTGCATAGTGAATATTTCATTCTGGCAGATGAAGTATTGTTTTCTTAATAACAATATTCCTTTTTCCACATCTTTATGCGTGATTTTTTTTTTTTTTTTTTTTTTTTTTTCAAACTGCGTTCGCGGCGTCTCCGTGTGACGTGGCTCGGCCTATTTTGAGGCCTTGTCTTTTAGGTGTTGTGTCGCTCCTCCAAGGCGCTACCCAGCGCTCCCTACGCCATCGCAGCCGCCGGCCCCAAATTGTTCAAATGTTGGTAAAGCTTAAGGGCTTAACTGTAGGGTCATCAATCCCTATACTTACAAACTACTTATGAACTAGCTTATACTGAACACGGCACAAACATCCTTGCCCGAGCGGGGATTCGAATCTCCGACAGGGAACGACCTCGTGCATCGTAGCATAGTGCCTCAATGCGCTCGGCCGCTCTGCCGCGGCCCGCCGGCCCCCCTGCTGCCCCCTGAGGCCGCCGCAGCCACCCAGCCGTCGCCCCCGGATCGCCGGCTCTCCTCGCCGCTTCCGCGGCCAGGCACCAGCCACCGTCGACGGTGCCAGGATCACCGTTGCCACCTTCGAAGCCGTAGGATGCAGGACTTTGAGACTGCCTTCTTTTCTTGCTTTCTTCTTCTTCTCTTTTCAACATTCCTTTTAAGCTGTACTTTCTTTTTTACTTCCATCATGGAGTCTCCCCCAGTTACCACCACCACCATCCTCTACACCACTTCCTCACAGGCCTCCACGACCATCACGTGAAGTGCCTCCTCCCTTCCCCAATCCCCCATCCCTCTATCTGTACTTTTATCCGCCACCACCTCCTCTCCTACCACCACCACACACCAACTCTCCCCTCCCAATCTTCCTCTCAGCTACCGCCCCACCCCCTCCCACTCTTCCTTTCACCTACTCCCAAGACTTCCCACAACTCTCCCCAGCCAAAATTTAGCACCAGTGTGCCACAGTGGAAGAGGCAGCTTGGAACAACTTACACCATAGTCTACCCTCGCTCCTCGCCACATCCCCATCCAACCCATCTCTCTCCCCATTCTTCCTGCCCCCTCCATATCCCACACAACTAAAAAGACTGCCACCAAACGATCCAATGCAGATCCCGCTGACGGTGCCTCCAGAAAAACTCCTTCTACCACCACCTCCGCTCCTCCTTCCCACCCCCATCGACTATACTGCTCTTGCAGACCCATGAGAAGGATACTGTCCTCAGATGTCGGCAACTCCAACGCCATATGAGAAACGTTTTGAACACCAAAAGACACCAGAACTGGCATCAGACTTGCACCTGTGCTAATGCCTCACTCCCTGTGAATTCCTCCAAGTACTGGCAGTCACTCCACTCCCCAATAACCACTCCTCCACAACGACCTTGCTTTCCCTGACAACACCAGCAAGGCAGAACATTTTGCCACCTACCTTTCTGATGTCTTTTCCATCCATGATAATCCTCAGTTTGATTACTCCCTTTCCCTTTATGCCCATGAGCATACCAACACCTCAGTCCCTCCACTCATCCCTGGCTTCCAGTACTTGGACCATGTCCCCACTCAGAACTTAACACACCCATCACTGTCCTTGATACTGAATCTACACTACGTGCAAAATACAACACTGCACCTGGTCACAACTGTCAAATGTACAGGCACAATCGTGCCTGACCCTCCCCCCCCCTCCGGTTCCTCACTGCCCTTGCTTCCCTTTATACAGTCATCTTGTACACCAGCTTCTTCCCCAACTTGTGGAAGACTCCCCACATCCTTATGTTCCCTAAAACTGGAAACCATTCTCTGATGCCTCATCCTACTGACCCATCAACCTCACCTCAGTGTTAAGCAAGGTTCTGGAAACTATCCTCTCTTGCTGTGTCCACCAACATCTGTCAACACCAGCTCCTTCCACTCCCCCAATGTGGCTTCCAACCATCCTTCTCTGTCGATGACCAACTCCTTTGTCCCACCCACCTCCTATCCATCCAAATGAATACCCGTCATGCCGCCACTTTTGTCTCCTTCGACAACGAGAAGGCCTATGACCGAGTATGGCATTCCAGTCACCTTTTCAAGCTCCAAACCTACGCCATTCTCATTAATTACGTCTGATCTATTGCTTCCTTTCTCTCCTGCCGCCCATCCTATGTCACTGTCAACAATTCCAACTCCTGTTTGTTGTACCCCTCTGCTGTGGTGCACCAGAGCTCCGTCCTCTCCCCTCTCCTCTACCTCATTTACTCAGCAGACATGCCATAGCCCCTGCCTCCTGTCCATCTCCTTCAGTACGCTGATGACACCGTCTTTTTAGCCCTAGCCCCCTCCCTTGCCCGCTCCCAGCACCTTCTCCAGTCTCATCTATCACAATTCTCCACCTGGTGTAACCAGTGGCTCCTTACTGTCAATCCTACCAAATCCCAGGCAATCATCATAGGTCACACCACCCGCTCCTTCCGCCACAGATACCTGTACCTAATTCTGTACCTGTACCATATACTGCAAAACAAAACCTTTAAGTATCTTGGATTCACCCTTAACCGCTCCCTTGCCTGGAAACCTCATGTTCAAACTGTCCAGTCAAAAAGCCCTCTCCCGCCTCAACCTGCTAAAGCTCCTCTTCGGCCAGACATTGGGACTCAACACCTCCAACATCCTCTACACCTACCGATCCTTAATACGTCCTGTCTTGTGTAGTTTCCACCCTGCTTGGGTTTCCGCTTCCCCTCCCCCCACCCCACCCACTACTACCAGTCCCTCCAGATCCTCGAACGCAACATCCTCCAACTCGCTTACAGTATATGGCTTCCTTTCTATACGATCTTATTCCTTTCCCACACCTACTCAAATTCCTGGAGCACATCCGTATCCTCTAGGTCTCCCGATAGATAAAGTCCCAACAACCTCTGGTTTCCCATCTCCTACTGAGATGGCCTCTACCATGTGTTACCAAGTTATCCCTCCCTCCACCTCCACACTCTCCACATCATCTGCGAGGGTAACTTCCATCAGCTTCCTCTCCCAGGTGACGACCTCGGTCCCGACATCTATCCTTCCTGTAAACATAATCCTTCCCCGTATTTGAGCACCCCCTTTCCCTTCCCCTCCCTTCCTCTTCCTCCCTCGCTTGGCTTTCCCTTCCTTTTCCCATCCCCAGGAGTCCTTACACCGTCTCTGACCCCTTCATCCCCTCCTTTTTCCGCTTTACTGCGCGTACCCTTCGCTCTCCTATCCTCTGTAGGATTTCAGTGCCACGTTTCAGCTGTGCATCGTGTAGTGTTGTGTCGGTGTCTTGCTTCCTTTGTGTGAACTTAAGATTTTAGCAATTGCGGAATAGGCAGAAAAGTGTGTTGGCATGTGGTTTTACCGGTGTCTCAGTGCTCGTCGCCGTTATCTGTCATGTCTCGTGGCAGTTTTTAATACTGAATATGTGTTTATAACATCTCTTTTTTCATTGTGTATTATACAGCGGTTTTTATCACCATTTTATTTTAAAATTCTGCATCTGTTGTCTCCATTTCTGTGATTTTAAGTTCTTGTCCAATGATTGTATCTTTCTGGCTGAAAAGCAGCGTAGTAGGCTGCTGCCAGCCAACCCATCCCAGCATAAAATGACAAATAAAGAAATAATAAAATAAAACTAAACTTATTATTTTGAGTAATTCCTCTTCGCTTCTTGGTAGACCATCATGATACTAGATGAAAAACATTATTTTCTGCATGTTCTATAGGGCTATTTTTATTTCGTTAACAACGGAATCTTCACACTGTCACCAACATTTTTCCCCTCAAAGAGGTTTCCACATTTATGTACAGCATTCGATGAAATTTTCTTCATGTAAAGTTATACTCAAGACGAATAACATTTCTTCAGTGGCTGTGTACAAATATTGTAACTTCTTTGACAAAATACAGTCAGGTGAAAACTGAAGATTGTCTAATAAGCCCAAAATCGGTTAACGAAATAAGAATAGCGCCGTAGATCAAAATCGTATTATTACTAGTAATACACATACCTATATTTATGGATAAATTAGCTGAAATAAAAATAACCCAGCAGAAAACCGTCATATTAATATTACCACTACTCATACTACTAGTAAAAGCATTTAAATTTATTGCTGAACTAGCTGAAAATCGGGATTTACTTGTGTATTTGTTTATTCCAATCTTGAGTTAGTACTTCTCCTCCTCCTTTCTCTCTCTCCCCATCACCTACTCTACCACCGTTCCTCTCCGCCTCCCCCTATCTCACCCCAACTCGTCCCCTCTCTCTGTCCATCTCAAACCTTCTTTTATGTATAAAAGTTAACTTTCATGAACCGTATGAAATATTTTGTAGAAAGTGGTTTTGAAGGACACGTGTGGAAAATTTCATCCATATTGGTATAAAACTGTAGATTTTATCCAATTCCGTAAGTAGAGCATCCTCCACCGTGCACCACACGAAATTTTATGTAGAGAGTACCGTTCCTCTTTTTTGAATGTCAACTTTGCAAAACTTTGTGGCAATCGGATTAACGGTTTAGAAGCGCATAAAATACTAATGAAATAAGAAGCGGCGATTCCCATACAAAATTACCAATTTTGATTTTTCCGCTGTTCTTTTGAGTTTTCGCTTTTTTCTCCTTTTTTATAAACCACCTCTGTAGTATAAAGTAAACAAAAAGAGAATTATTGAAATCAGTCATGCCGTTTCTGAGGTAGGAGTTGTCGGATTAAACGATCAGAGATCAGACTCCATATGTCTATGTATACATGTCAGACATTGTAAGCTAATTGGGAAATGATCTGATATTTCCTTGTCGGCATACTGAGAGGTGAGCGGCATTGCAGCGGTAACCGACCTGTCTGGCTGCTGCGGTCCTGCTACAAAATTCATCGCAGCGGACTGACAAGCCCCGCTGACGTACCACTCGCCTCGTAGACATGTCTCATGCATGAAACCACGCCGGCTCTGCATCGACCACGACCTAGTTTCGACCCGCCGTACTCTGGGAATTCGAGCGACTCCGGCTGGCGAAACGATATAAAAATCATTTAACGAACGTATGCTGAAGATATCGGTACGAGAACCAAAAGGCAATATATTAATTCAGTAACTTTTACGTTTGACTTGTATGGCAAGCTTTGCAGGGATGAGTAAGATAGTTTGCTTTCGCTATTTTCATGTGAATAGAGCGCATGTCATGCTGAGTAAAAATGCTAGGATACATTAAAATATGTGGTCACTTATGTAAGAAACATAAATGCGTTTTTGTAGTTTTCAGTGATTAGAGCGTTAATAACTGAGGCTGTGTGATTCAGTTATTCACCTCAAGTAGTTATGCTATACTAGCTGCAAGTACCTGGCTTTACCCGGGTTTAAAATAGGGTTTTCTGTAGAAGCGTACAAAACCGTTTATTTGCATGTAATAAAAGGGTTCATTTATGTTAAAGCAATGTGATAAACAACATTTTTGGCAGTTCCATTTGGAGTATGTACAAAAAGATTTTCGTCTTTGCCTACTCTGCAGTAGGCCACATACAACTGTCCATGAGAGAAGCATGGTGTCTACAAGTCTATACCAGCAAACCCGAAATTTCATCAAGACCGGAGCCAAAATGTGTATTTTGGCGAAATCCATAAGTATCCTCCACCACGCACTGAACGAAATTTTATGTAGACAGTGCCCTTCCTCTTGTTTTGAAGGTCAATTGTGCAAAATTTCGTGAAGATCAGTGCTAAGATATAGATTTACACGGACACACTGAAAATGCACTTTCACTTTTTCTCAATTTTTTCGGTTGGTTTTCCAAAAAAATGGATCTAAACCCGTTTAAGAACCTTCCCCATGTAATTTTGTGTACGTGTAGAAAATTTCACGTTATTTGGTTGTCTGGATCTTGAGTTACAAGAGAACAGACAGACAGACAACAAATTCGTCTTATAAGTATAGAGATTTGGTGTACTACGTAAGTATTAGCGCCTCTATCGGATCTTTGCTAAACTACGCTGCAATTCAAGCGTAGCATACACCAGTAACTACAAATTACTATATGTTTTGATGAAATGAAGCTTATATGTAGCCCCAAGGCCGGCCGCGGTGGCCGAGGGGACTAAGGCGCTCCAGCCACGGTCTTCACGGCCACTACGGTCGGGGGTTCTAATCCCCCCTCGGGCATGGATATTTGTGCCGTCCTTAGTCCTAGTTCGTAAGTAGTTCATAAGTAGTTTGTAAGTTTAGGGACTGATGACCCCGTAGTTAAGTCCCATAGACTATACAAACATTTGAACATTTGTAGCCCCAAGGTACACTCAGTTGACCTATGAAACCCCATGAAAGTTCGTATAATACTCTTGGAGATATGCTGTACTACACCATACTCATAAGTACATTATACACAAAAACTTCAAATTTCGATTTCCTTTCCCATCCTTAACCAAAAAATCCGAGCGTAATCTCCGCCTCTAATTACCACGTTGTCGACGGGGCGTTAAACGCTAATATTCTTTCCTTCCTGACTATAAACAATATTTCTTGTGACTTGTCCAGGATATAATATGAATATGTACTATGGAGAGCCCATGCCTGAGCTAGCGATATAAAGCTGTCAGTGTGAGAAACATGAAAATTTCAAATACACTCCACAGTATTGAGTAGAATGGCCTGTGATTTATTAATCATAATAGAAAATGCACATCCCACTGAAAACTGCAGTTTCTTAAAGTGAAAAGCCAGATCTGTCGGAAATAATGGGTATTCGTCGGATGTATTCTGTTTCATTCTCTTCCTTTCCTTGTAGATCTATAGATATCTATTGTTTCTTCCTACAGCGGAATGCGCTTCACAGTTCAAATTTTTCGACAGCACTGACACCTTTCAGGAATTTCCTTAAGCTCACTGGAATACAGGAGGGTCTTAGTAGTAAATAAGAAATGTAATAAAACGTGATGCCTGATGTGAAACGTTTTTACCCATCACAGTATATATTATCTCATATTTACTGAGTTATATGTTGTACAATTGTATAATTTTTCTGATATATATTCATTTCAAGAAGTGCTGTATGTCTTAAAAATCTGTTGCGAATGTAATTAGTAGTAAAGAAGTAATAGATTAAAACTTGGTGCTTGATGTGGCGGTTTTCCATGAACGTTACTGTTTATGTGCTTGAATCTCTTGAACTATGTGTCGTACTGTGATACAATTTTGAAGGTACAGTCAACTATATGTGTGCGTACTGTTTGTAAAATTTCCTACTGGTACAATATGTACTGTAGAAATGATAAATTTCAACGTTATACAGAATGCTGTAGTTTTACTACGTGAACAGCGGAAAAGTAGTAAGCGGGAAACATTTTTCCTTTCATCATTTTGCTATGGTTGTCAGCGAGAAAAAGTTTCCCAAAGGTTTGAAGTTATGTTTAAAGTTTGTTGCAAGTCGCTAATTGCTCTACTTCTCAAATAGTGGTCTGATAAAATCACAGTATCGCGTGCCGCAAGAAGGGAAAGTTTTAATTGTTTATGACGTCATATCTCTGGAACTATCGGTCCTATCGCAAAATCCTTTCTTAGCTGACGTTTACTACCTATAAACTACATTCCTGACAAATTTCAGGTTCATAGTTGAAGTTGTATACGAGATTTCGTGTTTAGTCAGTGAGTGAGTTAGTGAGTGTATGAATGAGTGTCCTTTCGTTTTTATATAGATAGAGATTTACTTCAACAATAAACTTATTTAATTTACACTCATATATATTTAAGAATAACTGACAATTCCTTCTATTAAGCAGTCCATAAAACACACATATATATAAATAATAAAGTATCTAAGAGGTCTTCCTTGTCGTTAACTTATCGGCCCTGGCATCCAAACCACGATTACGATTCTTAGGTAATCACCCTTACAATAGTAAGATTTCAGTATGTCGCACAGTTCATAAATCATGAGGACTATTTCAGCCACTTCCACTTCACAATTACCGGTTACGAATTGCATTTTCTTTTTATCGTCCCATTTAATCGGTAATACATTATCAAAGGCTTTAATAAATATCATTGGGTGAAAATCCCCTCCTGAGTGAAACACCGGAAATTTATTAGCTATATTTATGTTGTTAAATAAATTCAAATCATCCCACTCTTTTCTTGGTCAAAGTGATTTGTTTTCTACCCGACATTCATTTATCAGCGTATCGTTTTTGTTTTGCTGCGGCAACCGTCGCCTCAGTTTTATTATCGCCATTTTGAACAGTCAGAAACGGTCCACACTTTTTCACTACATCTATCCGAGTGAGCTATAGTTCATTTCTGAATATTTTCATTTCATTACTACCTTAATATTGTTTATACATTTGGTTATTTCTAGTATATCTTTTCTCATCTAAACCTTTTCTTCTCGGATCCTCTGATATGTTCTTCTAACTTACTACGTATATCAGAAAGTTGTGTTCTCAAATTATCTGGTACCTAATTCAGTTCTGATTCAAATACATCAAAAAATGATTGAATCCTGATTTGAGATTTTCATTTAAATTATCTGTATTTGCGTCTATGTTTTGTATAATAAAACGAGTCCACCAATACATTTCTACATCACCTATGTTGTCTAAACACATTATTGGTGACTTTAAAAAAATCACACTTTCGTCCTGTTTGTAACTGTTTGAAAATTCACACTTATCTCCTTTACGAGCTTAGCTCGCCGCAAAAAAACAAGTCTTTCTGCCAGTTGACTTGTAGATCGGCGTATTGATGGTTGGAACTGTTCCACTTGCCCCGAACTGGACCTCTATGTTAATATGCTGCTCACGCCAATGGTGAAAAGAATGGATCAAAGGCATGCCCCGCCTCCTTTTCGCCCAAATGAGTAATCACGGTTATAACAACCACCTCTGCTACAGGTGATTAAGTAACTTTCTATAAGAAAAGCATTTACAGAAGCACATTGTAGACTTCAAATCCGAGGAATCAGTACATGTTATAAATCCCACGAAGGCAAACAGTTTTAAAAGCTTTTAATACGTCACATTTTGCAGGTAATCTACTTTTTTATTGACATGTTCACTATTATCGGGCTTTGCCCATTTTCTTAAGCCAATTCGATTATATTTTCGTTTATATTTCCAAATATAAACGAATGTGGCTTAAGAATATGGGCAAAGCCCAAAACTAGTCAGCGAAGCAATAAACAGGTAGATTTGGTGCAACATATAAAATCTCTTTTATGAGTAAAGTTTCATTACGTTTAAGAATACCCACCACCGGACAAGAGTCCCATTGTGACTTACAGCGATTTTCAGTTTCTACTTGCTCCAATTGCTGGATGTAAAGGTAACCTCATGGTCTCGTATAGTACCTTCACACAAAAACACCTACCATACGCAGCAGCGTACCAAGTCGAATGCATAGTCGACCTCTCTCTGAATAAATTCAGATCATATGTAAGGAACGATCCCACAATATGGTTACTCGGTGAGCACAAACAGGGTTCCTGAAAAGTTGAGAAACTTTACACGTAAAATGTTCCAGGATGATGAGTTGTATAATAAAGCAGTAGATGGCCATATTTGTGGGATGATGTTAAACAGAAAAACTTACAAACCAATGACATCTAACTGAGAATTTCCGTGGCGCATACCACAATGTATGTAACTTGAAGTATCAAGTACCTGGACATATACCAGTCTTCCTCAGCTATCTGTCGAATTACGATGCACACTATTTAGTTAAGCATTTGGCCAAATTCCGTATGTCAAAAGATCAGGCTAGTGTCCTGCCTGATGGACAAAGAAATATATTTCGTTCACCAAACGAATGACCCCAAATATTATGCTGCAGTTCCTTGATTCGCTTCGTTCTATGTAGTCGTCGCTCCGGAAAATCGTTGAGATTCTACCTCAGAAGGATATGCACATCACTTGATCTGCATATTCTGATGAGAAAAAGTTTCAACTAGTAACGCGAAAACGGGTTTTCCCATACCTGGACTGTATGACAAAACTCTATGAAACCAAGCTTCCCTACATATCCGCATTTACCAGTTTACTCACCGGCAATGCCATAACAGATGCGGAATATTGGAATGCCGTAATTGTCTGGTGAAAACTCAACAACTCCAATTTGGATGAATAAGCAAGGATTTATATGGACACACTTCAGTAAAGTATGCTTCACCACATACTCCCTGGACCGTGGTCCCCGCTTTTTGCTCATGGCAACAGTGTTGTCTTGGGACAGAATGCTCAAAAAGACGTAGTGCAACATCATACTTTTAACCGATCCAGATAGGCTTCTCTCTTTTGAGCGTGAGATACGTGGGGGACTGCTAGTGTATTCCTCGGCACGCTAAGGCAAATAACCTACATGTGGGTCAGAGGTACAACGCATCCCTCTATTCTAGCGACATTTTTTTTTATTTAGACATCAATAACTTGTACAATCATACAATGATGCAGCCTCTGCTGGTTAGAGAGTTTCACTATGTGTTCGCAGAAGAATTAGGGTTAGGTGCTAAATTATTGGATCTCGCCACGGAATCTGGTGATGGATATGCGGTTGAGGTAGAGATTACTCATGAAATTAGTTTGCATGATGAGACAAGCGACTTGCTATTATCTCCAGAGCAACTAGTTCCGCCAGGAGTCAATCTTTCCATCCCCAAGTTGATAACCACTGCTGCAGCCAAGCAGGAGTGCGTGATTCATTACTGTAATCTGCAGCAGTGCATTAAATTGGCAATGAAACTTATTAAAATAATGCGAGGTATGTCTTTAAGCCAATCCCAATGGCTGAAGCAGTACATTGAATTAAATACAGCAAATAGAGTGGTTGCGACTAGTGACATTGAAAAATATTTTTATAAGTTGTTGAATAATTCAATTTTCGGGAATACCATGCAAAATTTTATATATTGAATCAAAATTTAAATTAATATGGAATGGGATGGGTATCTTGGTGCACAAAAATTAATTGCATGTCTGAATTTTAAAAGGTTCACCATATTCAACAATTACTTTGCTGCTGTGGAGACGATGAAGACTTCGGTAGAGTTCACAAAACCTTATTATCTGGGTATGTGCATACTTGATCCAAACACCATATGTACATCTTCCACTGAGATTGCCAAACCTCACTTTGTGAAACCAAAGTTAATGTATATGGATACAGATAGCTTCACCTATTGGGTGACAAACTGTAATCCAAATATAGTAATGAAACATATTGGTGATTAATTCAATACTTCCGATTTTAGAGCTGATGGTCCTTATGGGATTGTTTGTCAGAACAATAAGGTTATTGTTCTTATGAAGGATGAATCAAATGAGTCACTGGTTGTGTTGTTTGTAGGCCTCCGTGCAAAGATGTACACATTTCGTACAATCGACAGGGACACTCAGAGGTGGACAAAAGCTGTTATGCGATCGATATGTCTTGTGCTAATGCCTGAAGATTGCGTCCGGTGCCTGTCTGGAGGTGTACACTTGATGTGTACACTTTCCTGGTGTCTGAATTTGGGTTATCACCCCATGAAGATAAAAGGTCAGTTGTGATGGTGGTATCGAAATCCTACAGTACTCACACTATTTGATCATAGAGAAAGGTGTTTAATGGGAAACTTACTAAGAGACTAATAGACATTTTGAGTGAGTGAGAGAGAAAGAGAGAGATAACTTGTATTTGTGTGTGTGTGTGTGTGTGTGTGTGTGTGTGTGTGTGTGTGTGTGTGTGTGTGTGTGTGTGTGTGGTTGTGTAGAATAGTGTGTTCCTTTTATCATATTGCACATAGGTACGTTTTCATTGTGTTATTTGGGTTGAGTGCGTATAACACCTTGCGTGAATCTGTGAATGAACTGATTGTGTTCATCTCTGTAAATACGTATGCCTGTAAAACGTCATTAGCAGGAGTTGAAATCGAACCCAGACTCAAAACAAGAGACCGCGAAATTCTCTTCTCTAAGACTCATTATTATATCATAACGCCTTTGCGCCACACTGGATTAGACTTCTGAAACATAGGCTCCCTGTAGTAGTTTGCAGCATGTTCTGTACATTCATTTACTTGGTTGACTGAATCGCCGTGAACTAGCTGGTGTTTTTATCTACTTCTAACCTTGTTTGATAGCTTTAACTTAGAACAAGTTTTATACATGCATGTAATCAATAAACTGCATGTCCCTTGCCAGAACTGGTCTAGATAACATCAGCGAATTCGCATATATCGTCGATGATTAATTTCTCTCTTATGTTTACTATTGTTTTAACAACACAAAAAGAAGCCTTACTAAATTGTGCGCTGTATTATAAGAAATGAAATAACCTTACGACGAAAGTCTGTTTTAATAAAACTGAGTATCTGTAGACAAGCGTGCCTCTATCGGCATAATTTAGTAAAATACTGCTCACTTAGATTTCGATTGGGTATGTGTTTAATTGGTATGCTGTGTCATACTCAAGAGGTATACAAATGTGTCATTTCATGAATAAAGTTATGTATTCCTAGAAACCCAAAATTTGCTTGTCAGCAGCGGAAAGAGGCGGCAACTGTTGTGCAGCGTTGTTAATTTTTCACCATTTCACAATGAGTCGAAAGTATTTTCTTGCGATTTCCATATCGATGTTTGATCTGATTGCTTGTAACTCTTTCACAGAAGGGATAAAAATATTGCAGACTAGAAGACTGTAATCGCGACTCATAATAGATGCTTTTTCACAGGTCAACACGTTACCACAAAGACACCGAAGTGGTACGGGTCTCGGCTTCCTCTTACAAGGCCAATAATGGCTATAACTCGTAAAACGGTTTTTAAGGAACAAGAGTAGTTGCGATTTCCACGTGCAACGACTTTCTTTTCTTTTTTTTTTTTTTTTTTTTTTTTTTTGTATTTTAAACCTCCCAGAAGGGGCAGGCTGGCATTACCAAACATGCTGCTCTTCAGCCGAGAGCATACAAATATGGCAACAGAAGATTTAAAATAATAAAAAAGGCGACAAATATGATGAATTTAAAAAAATAGACACGGTAAGATAAATGGGTGGAATGACAATGATTGTGAAAAGAATGACAAATGTACAGAACGTAGAAAACCACGGTGGAAAAAACTTTCATGTGAAAGAAACGGAGCGATGACGACGAGACGAAGAGACACATTTAAAACACATGGCAACACTATGTTCTGCCTGTGCGGCGGTTGCTGACGTTTTAAAAGCACACGTACACTCGAAGCACTAAGTCACTGCACACTTAACGTCACTGGCACACCATTAAAATCATTGAGCAGGCTCCGCAGTGGAGAGGGAGGGGAAAGGAAAGTGCGGTGGGTAGACAAGGAGGGGAGGGGGCGGAGTGGGGATGAGATGAGATGGGATGGAAGGACTCCAAGGGATTGGGTGAGGATGGGGATCCAAGCGGAGGAAGGGAAAAGGATGGGTGGATGGGGACGTGGCACTAATCTACAAGGAAGGCTAAAGTTGATAGGAAGGGTATATTCAGGACGGAAGGCGTCATCCGGGAGAGGAAACTGATGGAAGTTACTCTCGGGTAGAATGTGGAGAGTATGGAGGTGGAGAGAGGGATGAACATGTTGGTAAAGACGTGGCAAAGGCCCAGGATTCTGGAGGATAGGAGAGACCAGTGGGTCAAGAGATTCTCTTTTGCGAGAGGTGTATAGGATGCGAATATGTTCAAGGAATTTTAGAAGGTGGGGGGAAAGGAATAAGATCATATAGGATCCGCGTGGGGGAAGGGAGGTGGATACAGCAAGCGAGGTGGAGGGCGTGGCGTTCTAGCATCTGGAGGGATTTATAGTAGGAGTGCTGAGCGGATATCCAGGCTGGATGAAAGCTACACAAGACGAGACGCATTAGAGAACAGTAGGTGTAGAGTATGGTGGAGGGGTTCAATTCCCATGTTCGGCCGGAAAGGAGTTTGAGAAGGTTCAGGCGGGAGAGGGCCTTTTGTCGGACAGTTTTAAGGTGAGGATTCCAAGAAAGGGAACGGTCAAGGGTGAGGTCTAGGTATCTAATTGTGGTGGTTTGCGGGATGGGGCGGTCATGGAATGTAAGGTAGAGGTCGTGGTGGCGGAAGGAGCGGGTGGTACTACCTATAATGATTGCCTGGGATTTGGTAGGTTTGACAGTGAGGAGCCACTGGATACACCAGGAGGAAAATTCGGATAGGTGAGACTGGAGAATGTGTAGGGAGCGAGCGAGGGAGGGGGCGATGGCTAGGAAGGCGGTGTCGTCAGCGTACTGGAGGAGATGGACAGGAGGCTGGGGTTCGGGCACATCTGCGGAATATATGAGATAGAGGAGTGGGGAGTGGACGGATCCCTGGAGCAACCCAGCAGAGGGGTACAACAAACGGGAGTTGGAGTTGTTGACAGTGACGTAGAATGGGGTTTCCTGGGCTGAAAACCGTAAATTTACAATCTTTTGTTACACCTCAAGTGATAACAACTCAGATTATTCTATGGAAATGACAGGAAAAGTCAAGTGAACTTTGAGGCTGAATTCCGTGCGCACCATGAAGTAAATCGTAGATCAAAGAGTTGCCAAACATATCTTGCCTTGTAGCCAAATCTCACTTACAGTAACAACAGGAAGAAGACGAACCGATGTGTTCCTACAGCGGACTGGAAAGTGACCATATATGGCGTCTCAAAGACGCGGCTGCTACGGCCTGGAATACGTAATACGTCTGATTCGCATTTCTGTAACTAGGTTTAGGGACTGGAGCGCAGTTACTAATAATACTCAGAACTAACTGCAAACTAAGCATCATAAATCAGTAGCTCTCCTAGTTGTTTTTATATTTATTTCGTAAGTGTACTCAAAACTAAGAAACTCATCCATGAACGTTTTCGTGCCTGGCCGATAGTCGAGCACAACAAACAAATTAAAAAAAGAATCCACGTGTGTGTGTGTGTATGTGTGTGTGTGTGTGTGTGTGTGTGTGTGAGAGAGAGAGAGAGAGAGAGGGGGGGGGGGGGTAAAAATAAAAAAAAGAATAAAAGAGAGAGTAAAAAATTGTTGTTAAGAAATTGAATCACGGGATGTAAAGAAATCTTTCATTGAAATGACCCGTTCTACATAATTACAAAATGTCGTATTCATGATCTATGGAACAAGTATTATACTAATCTATTCATAAAATATTACTGATTAGCCATGAAGAGTCATGAATTACCAAAATTTTCGCCAATATTAGTAACCAAACCTAAAATTGAAAATAAAAGATGATAGTTTCTGTAATAAACTGGGACTACTATAAAGACCGTTTCATCCCTGTTTACTAACCACGAAAGGTGTCTGATATACCTCCATTCAGAAGTACCAAAGTGTGCACGCATTTAGAGATGAAGTGCATTATGTGAAGTTCTGTGACGGAGATACGAACCCAGCACGTAATCGGATTGTTAACTAAGTAAAATCAAATATTAGGTATCGGTTTTTCTTACTAGCTGCTAGATGTTTGAATCTATAAGGATACAAATTTTTGTGCCTGAGAGACAATCGAACCGCACACCTACCTTCCTTCTTTATCATCCACGAATACAGCTTAAGTATCAATTGCTTACTCACCAACAGTAAGATGTGTGCGTTTTCGACCAGAAATAACGACACTTTTTGCGATTTTTGGCAACCAACAGTTTAACTTGGCTGTCGGACCACAATGAAACTTGGTTCTTTTTTTTTCGCATTAACAAACACTGCCCGAGGGGAAATAAATGTAAACTGGCAGACAGAAGTCGGGGGAATGACCAGGGATAGAACCCGAGACCTTAGAATTCATAGTGTCGCTCTTTACCCCTTTGCCACCATGAAGCCACCACTGCAGCTCCTGCCTGTCGTTAAAATTAAGTATCTCTCGTTTGTGTCTGCGATGGCACTTGCATGCCCCAGCACCAAAGTAAAGAGAACTGAATTTAATGTAGTGCCTTCATCATGGCATAAAAAGAAAAGGAGAAAAATTAAACAAGAAAAATGGTCTCTCCTTGATGCCGCAATCTTTATTTGCCATTATGCGTCTTATGAGAAAAAACCGTACTCTTCATTAAAATAAGCATCTTCGTCTTTTTATGCAAAGATTTGCGATGTAGTTTACATTAAAATCAAAATAGGAGAAGTTTTCCTTTTGTTTACGATAACTTAATCGCTGATGAGAAGTTAAGCTGAAATTAAACAATATGTGCTTTGAACAAAGTTTTCTTCCTATTAATTCAGTAGATTCACTACCGCGTCCATTTCCCATCCTCTTTTACAACTGCATTTAATCACCACGGAACAGAGGCAACAAGCTTTCTGATGAATCTGTCACTCTGTGACCTTTTTTCCCACGGCGGAATAGCTGTGCGCACTAAGGCGTCGTGCTGTTGTGCGTGAGCCCGTTTGCTGTCGAGGGTTCGAGTCCTACCTCGGACATGGGTTTGTATGTAGTTCTTAGGATAACTTAGCTTATGTAGTTTGTAAGCTAGGCACTAATAACCCAGCAGTTATGACCCAAAGAATTACAAGCATTTGAAAAGGTTTTTTCAAACTCACGCAGTGTGAACTGCTTCCGACAACGCTACCTTGGATGTTGGGGCAGGTCTTTTGCTCCAAATATTTTTTTCCATCTCTGCCCACACGTGCTCTATGGGTTTGAGGTCAGCAGCTTTTTGAGGCCAGTCCAAAAGCTCAGTGTCTCCTTTCATCTGAAACCAGCGTCTTACACGATTGGCTGTATAGGTTGCAGAACAGTCATGTTGGAAGATGTCTTTACCTCCGGTAAATCGCTGACGAACAGAAGGAAGCACGATGTCTTCCAGTATTTCGCAGTAATAACCACTAAAAGCGGATGCTCAAGTTCCCACAGCACGCCGAAACCATTTGCTAATATCCAGCCCCAAACTGTGACAGACGTCCGGCCACATCTTTGCCTCTGCCATCGTTCCACTAGGTCGATACATATGTACAGAGTTATTTTGAGCAGTTGAAAATACCTTATAGTCGGTAAATGTAAAATGTAACTCGGTCGCAGTACGAAAGCAGCTTCCTTCTGTAGGTCAGTGCGAAATTAAATCTGGCAGCCGTATGTTATTCTTCCTTAACGGCCGCTTTCCGTCCGTACCTTCCGTCCCCGTTGAGTCGACGACGTATGGTCGACCTGCTCACTGTTAGCTGCAGGATGTTTTTAATTTCTCTGCTGCTCCTGAAAGGGTCCTCAACACTGCAGCGGAGTATACTCTTGTCTTCATCCTCTGTGCTAGTCCGTGACCGTTCACAGCGACGACGGTTTACGTGGCCTCCATTTTCCATCCTCTTCACCCATAGATGAATGGTGGATTTGCTGTATCCCAGAGCACGGGAATGGCACTGATACAGTATCCGTCTTCATAAAGCGCAATGATAAGACCTATATAAAACTCACTAAGCTGTGACATGTCGCCTTAACAGAAGTAAGAACCGACTCACAACGCAACAGGAAACGAAGTGCCACACAGGACGCAGAGCACTTGCATGAGCACTGAAGCCAAATTCATTCCTGATTTCAAGCTTTGAATACTGTGACACACAGATTATAATCACGATTTCACTAGAACGTTTAGAGCAATATCGTTAAATCAATCCTGTTGCAGACGATCCAGTTATAACAGATAGGTAGGTTCAGTTTATGTGTATACCTGCTAAAGTCACTAGTCTGAAATACGCAGCTGTTGATTTTACCATATATGTCTTAAAAAACGAGAGCTCGAACCATGAGAGAACTATTTGTAAGAAGCTCTGTTAAATGACAATTTACATCCGTTAAATAAAATTCAGGTTAAACAGTAATATGTTTTAGTTTTAACTATTACTTCGAAGGAACGAACAAGTTTTAGTATAGAAGACTAAAGTAAACTGTGGCGTTCAGTGTATTCGAGGTTTTGTAAACTTTGCAGTATGTCCCTTAGAACGCTCGTTGTGGGGAGCTGGGGAAAACAGTCTCCACAAACTTCCGATTTCTAAATAAGTCTCACAAGGAGAGGAACTGAAATGTGCGCTACCGATTATGATCAAATATTGCATGGACGTTCTAGCTTTCTCCTAGACACTACCTAGATTTTGAAAAAATTGGGCCGCAGTAGAGTAGCCGAGTGGTCTAAGGCGCCTCACTACGGAGCGCACGGTTGCTCGCCGTCGGAGATGCGAGTCCTCCCTAGGGCATGGGTCTGTGTGTGTGTGTGTGTGTGTGTGTGTGTTGTTCTTAGGTTAGTTTACCTTAGTTTAAGTAGTTTGTAAGCTACGGCCTGATGACCATGCAGTTTGGTCTGATAGATTTACAAACATTTGAACATTTTGAAAAAAATCGAGGCCAAAGTGGATGACGGACAATCGTATTTTCACTGCTGTACACCAAAATACCCTCCGACTTCAAGAAGAATATCGTAATTCGAATCCCAAGGAAAGCAAGTTCAGACAAGTGTGAAAATTACAGAACTATCAGTTTAATAAGTCATGGCTGCAAAATACTAACACGAATGATTTACAGACGAATGGAAAAACCTGTGGAATCCGACCTCGGGGGAAGATCAGTTTGGATTTAGGACAAATTTAGGAACACGGGAGGTAATACTCACATTACAACTTATCTTAGAAGATCGGCTAAGGAAAGGAAAACCTAAGTTTTTAGCGTTTGTCGATTTGGAGAAAGCTTTTGACAATGTCGACTGGAATACACTCTTCCAATTTCTGAAGGGAACAGGGGTAAAATATAGGGAGCGAAGAATTATATTCCGTGCAAGAAAGGGACGCAGGAGTTAGGAAGGGAGTAAGACAAGGTTGTAGCCTTTCCCCAATGTTGTTCAATCTGTACATTAAGTAGGCAGAGAAGGAATGGAAGGAGAAATTTGGAGAGGGCATTAAAGTGCAGGGAGAAGAAATAAAAACATTGCGGTTTGCCGATGACATAGTAATTCTGTCAGAGACCGCAAAAGATCCAGAAGAGTAATTGAATGGAATGGAGAGTGTATTGAAAGGAAGATATAAGATGAACATTAACAAGAGTAAAACGAAGGTAATGGAATGCAATGTCAGAAAATCAGGCGATGCTGAAGGAATTAGATTAGGTAATGAGACAGTAAAAGTAGTAGATAGATTTTGTTATTTGGGTAGCAAGATAACTTCTGATGGCCGAAGTAAAAAAGAAATAAAATTCAGAATGGCTATGGGAAGAAAAGCGTTTCTAAAGAAGCGAAACTTGTTAACATCCAATATTAATTTAAATGTTAGGAAGTCCTTTCTGAAAGTATTTGTCTGGAGTGTAGCATTGTATGGGAGTGAAACGTAGACGATAAGGAGTTCAGATAAAAAGATGATAGAAGCTTTTGAAATGTCGTGCTACAGACGAATGATGAAAATTAGATGGGTAGATCACGTAACTAACGAGGAGGTGCTTAACCGAATCGGGGAAAAAAGGAATTTCTGGCATATCCTGACTAAGAGAAGGGATAGATTGCTGGACACATTCTGAGACACCAAGGAATTATCCACTTAGCATTAGAAGGAAGCGTGCGGTGTAAAACTCGTAGAGGGAGACCGAGGGACGAATACAGTAAGCAGATTCAAAGGGATGTAAGTTGCCGAACGTATTCTCAGATGAAGAGACTTGCACAGGACAGGGTAGCGTGGAGAGCTGCATCAAACCAGTCTGCGGACGGAAGACCACAACAACAACACCAAAGATCATCTAAACACAAAACGTTTTATTAGTAAGAGACCAGTACCAGCCGTTGCGTGGTGGCAAAGTGGTAAAGCGCCAGCTACCAATACAAAGGTCTCGGGTTCAATCCCTGGTTAGTTCCACGAATTTTGTCTGCCTTTTTACATTTCTTTCTCTTCGGGCAGTGTTTGTTGATGTGAAAAAAGCCGAGTTGCACTGTGGTCCGAACACCACGTTAAACTGTTGGTTGCCAAAAATCGCAATAGGTGTCGTTATTTCTGGTCAAACAGGCACACATCTTACTGGTAGTGAGTAAGCAATTCATACTTAAGCTGTATTCGCGGATGATAAAGAAGAACGGTAGGTGTGCGGTTCCATTGTCGCTCAGGCACAAAAATTTGTATCCTTATTTTAGATTCAAACACCTAGCAGCTAGTAAGAAAAACCTATAGGTAACATTTGATTTTACTTAGTTAACAATCCGATTATGCGCTGCGTTCGTATCTCAAATGTTCAAATGTTTTTGGAGCTTAAGGGACTTAAGAGACTAAACTTACAAACTACTTATGAACTACCTTATACTAAAGAGAGACAAACATCGATGCCCGGGGAGCGGGGGGAGGGGAGTCGAACCCCCGACGGGGAACGGCCTCGCGCGTCGGAGCATAGCTCCTCAGTGCGCTTGGCTATTCCGCCACGGCGGTTCGTATCTCCGTCACATAACTTCACATCATGCACTTCATCTTTTTAAATGCTTGCACACTTCGTTACTTCTGACTGGAGGTATATCAGACACCTTTCGTGGTTAGTTAACAGGAATGAAACGGTCTTTATAGGATCAAATCAAATGTTTGTATAGCTTATGGGACTTAACTACGGGGTCATCAGTCCCTAAACTTACAAACTAGTTATGAACTAGGTTACACTAAGGACGGCACAAATACCCATGCCCGAGGGGGGATTCTAATCCCCGACCGTAGTGGCCGTGCAGACCATGACTGGCGCGCCGTAGTCCCCTCGGCCACCGCGGCCGGCTCTTTATAGGAGTCCCAGTTTATTACAAAAACCGTAATATTTAATTTCAAGTTTAGATTTGGTTGCTGATATTAGCAATAATTTCGGTAATTCATGACTCTTCATGGCGAGTCAGCAATATGATATGATTAGATTAGATTAATACTTGTTCCAAAGATCATGAATACATTTCATAATGATGTATAACGTGTCATTTTAATGAAAGATTTCTTTACATACCATGATTCAATATCTTTACAACAATTTTTTACTCTTTCTTTAATTGCTTTTTATCCCCCCCCCCTCTCTCTCTCGCTTCTCTCCATCCCTCTCTCTCTCTCTCTCTCTCTCTCTCTCTCTCTCTCTCTCTCTCTCTCTGACACACACACACACACACACACACACACACACACACACGTGGATTCAGTTATTTATTTATTAAATTTTTTTTTTTTTTTTGCTCGTATAACGGCCATGCACGAAAACGTTCGTGAATGAGTTTCGCCGACCAAGGGGACTGAGGCGCTCCAGTCACGGTCTGCACGGGTACTGCGGTCGGGGGTTCGAATCCCCCCTCGGGCATGGATATTTGTGCCGTCCTTAGTATAAGGTAGTTGATAAGTAGTTTGTAAGTTTAGGGACTGATGACCCCGTAGTTAAGTCCCATAAGCTATACAAACATTTGATTTGATCCTATAAAGACCGTTTCATTCCTGTTAGCTAACCACGAAAGGTGTCTGATATACCTCCAGTCAGAAGTAACGAAGTGTGCACGCATTTAAAAAGATGAAGTGCATGATGTGAAGTTATGCGACAAACATTTGAACATTTGAATGAGTTTCTTAGTTTTGAGTACACTTACGAAAGAAATATAAAAACAACTATGAGAGTTACTGATTTATGATGCTTAGTTTGCACTTAGTTCTGAGTATTACATCAGTTTGTTAAATCCAGAGTATTGTATCCACTTTCTAAACGTAGTTACAGAAATGCGAATCAGACGCATTACGTATTCCAGGCCGTAGCAGACGCGTCTTTGAAACGCCAGCTAAATATACGATCTTCAGCACAGGAAAGTCATTGCACGTGGAGATCCCAACTAATCTCGTCCTTTAAATGGCTGTTTACGAGTTAAAGCCACTATAGGCCTTGTAATTGGATGGCACAACCCATACCGCTGCGCTAGCTCTGTGATAACGTACTGACCTGTGACAAAGCGTGTGTTATGGTTTTCCGGAGTGCAATATTTTTATCCATTCTGTGAAAGAGCTACAAGCAGTCATATCAAATATCGATAATGGAAATCGCAAGAAAATACTATTGGCACGTACTGAAATGGTGAAAAACTAACAATGCTGCACAACAGTTAACGCCTCTTTCCGCTGCTGACGGCCACTACGGGCGGGGGTTCGAATCCCCCCTCGGGCATGGATATTTGTGCCGTCCTAGTTCGTAAGTAGTTCATAAGTAGTTTGTAAGTTTAGGGACTGATGACCCCGTAGTTAAGTCCCATAAGCTTAACAAACATTTGAACATTTTTGAACATCCGCTGCTGACAAGCAAATTTTGGGTTTTTAGGAATAGATAACTTTATTCATGAAATGACATATTTGTATATCTCTTGAGTATGACACAGCATACCAATTAAACACAGACCCAATCGAAATATAAGTGAGTAGTACTCTTCAAATTTATTCCGTTAGAGGCACGCTTGGCTACAGATACTCAGTAAGGTTATTTCATTTCTTCTAATACAGTGCACAATTTTAGTAAGGTTTCTTTTAGTTTTGTTAAAACAGTAGTAAACATTAGGGAGAAATTAATTATCGACGATATATGCGAATTCGCTGATGTTATCTATACCAGTCTGGTAATGGACATGCAGTTTATTCATTACATACATGTAGAAAACTTGTTCTAAGTTAAAGCTATCGAACAAGGTTATAAGTAGATAAAAACACCAGCTAGTTCACGGCGAGTCAGTCAACCAAGTAACTGTGTGTACAGAACATGCTGCAAACCACTGCAGGGAGCCTGTGTGTCAGCAATCTCATCCAGTGTGGCGCAATGGCGTTGTGATATAATAATGAGTCTTAGAGAAGAGAATTTCGTGGTCTCTTGTATTGATGATAGGTTGATATACTTTGAATAAGCAATCATGGATACGACTAACTTACTACGTGCATTACCTATCTGACGTAATAATAAGAGAGCCGAGGTGGAGCAGCCGAGCGGTCTAAAGCGCCTCGCTGCCTTGCACCTCGCGCGGTTGCTCGCCGTTGGAGGTTCGAGTCCTCCCTAGGGCATGGTTGTGTGTTGCCCTTAAGTTAGTTTACCTTAATTTAAGTAGTTTGTAAGCTACGGACTGATGACCACGCAGTTTGGTCCGATAGATTTACAAACATTTGAACATTTGATTTGTAATAATAAGAGTGGTAAGATTTCAGTTGTCATTTCTTGTAAATGTTAGCTTACAATCCTTAAAGACAGTCTAATCTGTGATAAGGTGTACCCTGATATTTGTAGTATCGTGGTATTACTCTACACCTTGAGTTATTGCGATACAAAACAGGGTTTTCTTGTGGTGACTTGTTGGAACCATTTTCAATAGTTAAACGACTGTACCGAGGAGCGACTATACCATCCGCAAGACAAGAGCTTGTAACGCTCATACATCTGAGCATGTGATGTTGGAAAAAATCTTATAACTTTTCTGGCTTTCTCGGCGATCTGTTGACATTTTGAAGTATCGGGACTTCTGACAGATGTTCATTACGTTCTGGCTCGATATTTCGACTTCATAACTCGCTCTTTTCTTCAGGTGTTACCCGATAATGGTCTTTCCATGGACCAAGTCCTGTCACTCGCCTGTGACCACCAGGCGTGCTTTTAATGGTCCCCACTGCTCGATAGTGGCGTTTCGACTGGCGCCCGTGCCCAGCTCGATCGTCCTCTGGGGAGGTAAAAGGTAAAGCAGTCAACAATCCGAAGATTGGTTTGAACACCACGGTGCTTTACTAGGCATGGGTCCTGTTTGGAGGTGGTATGCCGTTGCCTTCCTCCGACCTTCGAACTGACTAACCCAGCAGTTATAGGGGGACCTACAGTTTAACGTGGGTTCCGAACCACGGTGCTACTCGGTATTTTTCATATGAACAATACTGCCAAAGGTGAAAGAAGTGGAAAGTAACAGATAGAAATCGTAGGACCTGGCGGGGATCGAACCCGGGACCTTTGGATTTGTAGTCTGGCACTCTAACACTATGCAACCGAGGCGGAGATGATCGTCAAATGGCGTTCACGCCGCGCCAAGTGTTTCCTCAGCAGTCCCGCCCGCCTGGCGTAGCTCCAGTGGTCCTCTCTCCTCGCTGGTGTTCCGATAGCCGTCTGCGCGATACTTGGACGCACTCTGGGACCATTGTGATCATCTGAGGAGCACGCCGCTCCCTCTTCATTTCGTGATCCGCGCCATCCGTGCGTGAAGTCAGTGTTTCTAATCAGCTGATGACGTTGCGATGGCCATTTGCACCCACCCCTGCTGTCCTCTGGGCTCGCGGTCATCAACTGACGACTGCGTCGCACCGAGTGTGCTATTTGCAATAGGCCTACGCGCCCACCTAGCGTGGTTCCAGTGGTCGTCACTGGTCGCTGGTGTTCCGACGACTATCCGCGTCCGCCTCGGTCGTCCTCTTGGGCCGTGATCATCGTTGAAGGTCCGAGGCTCGCCAGACGTCTGGTACGCGGTCTGCGTTCGTCCAGCGCTATTTTCACGATCTTTTCGATTTGCCGGTGTTGTGACTGCCGTTCCCGACCTGCTCGGCCGTCCTCCGAGATTGTTGTAGTATTCTGTACTGTCCTACAGTTGTCTTCCCGGTCTGTATTTCTTGTAAGATCTTGAAGTGCCCTGCGCTGCTCCTTCAGAATCTCAACTGCTGAGTTGATACCCACTGTTTGGATTGAGATTCTCTGTGACTTTGAACTCGATGGATTTATCTATGAGCCTGTCCCAAAGTCTTTGGATCTCTGTCACAATCTTGTTGTCATTGTAGTGCACCAAGTGACCAAGTTCTAGATAGTACTCTGCAAAGACGTGTTCTTCACACATGAAGTCCACAGTCCTGGTGGTTTGATCTATATATGACATACTACATTTCCATGGACGTTGTAAATACCTGGCTTGCGTAGTCCCAGGTCATTTTTCAGCATTGTCCCAAGTTTTGAAGTTGGGCAAAATACACTTCTTAGGTCATTTTTCATGAGAATTCTGTTGATCTTGGCAGAGACTGGTACAGCACATGACAGGCATGCCACATTCTTTGCTTCTTCTGGTTTTTTCTGGATCATGTCGTTGATTGGGAGGTCGAATTGCTCTCTGGATATCTCTAAAGAAAAAGCCATTCTTGCTGAACACCGATTGTGTTATTTCTGTGACCAAACGTTCAGTACTCCACTTTTTGTTCTGGATGGTGGCAGCTGTAGGTTTGAAGGTACAGGTCAGTGTGTGTAGGTTTGCGATACACCCTGTGTCCTGAAAGTGCCATCTGCCTTTCTCTTGACCAGTACATTCAAGAATGGAAAGGCCCACTACGGCGCGGAGCGGCAGGCTCAGCTGAGCATATTGTGCGTGGCAAACCGCTGCCGCTGCCGCTGCCACGCAATGTGCGACGGGCCACAGGTCTTCAGTCAATCACATAAGGTTCTGAGTGAGACGTAATCAGCGCCCACAGTGGCCCACGAGAAATACTTATTCCCTGTCGACAGTGATTAGTGCTGAGCGCATTCTCAGCGTTGAACTGTAGCGAACATGGCGCATGAAATGAAAACCCCTCGTAGTTGAAAGTGTAGATACAGCATATATTTGTCCTGTTACGTCAACCCACGTCTGTTTCAATCTTTTAGTATCGTCCGTTGTTGACCTTCGTCTACTATCCTGAAACCTACTCTTATTTCCATTTTCATTCTGACTATTCACGATGTGTTACAATGTGTCCTCTCAAACAATCTCCTCTTCTAATCAGGTTGTGAAATAATTTACTTTCTCTCACGAGTATAATCAAATGTTCAAATGTTTGTAAAGCTTAAGGGACTTAACTGCGGGGTCATAAGTCCCTAAACGTACACACTTTTTATGAACTAACTTATACTAAAGACAGCATACATATCCTTGCTCCAGGGGGGGATTCGAACCCCCGACGGGGAACGGCCTCGCGCATCGTTGCATAGCGCCTCAATGCGCTCCGCCGCGGCACGAGTATGATCTAGCAGCTCTTAATTACTTTTCATGATCCAACCGTATAATGTTCAATATAGGACCAAGATTTTAAAGCCTCCAACCTCTTCTTGAGTGATAGTTTGTCGTAAACGATTCACTTACGTTCAAAGTTATAATCCAGAATAACACCTTCCTATCACCTAATTTCCCTTATAACAGGAAGAAAACGGTATCAATGAAATAAGTGACTGAACGCATCATTAAGAATTTATTTAAATGTATGTCTTCACCCAACTTCGTTCTTCTTTTGTAATGCTTCGTGGTGCCGTTAATCACATATACTGCCTGACTTGGAAAAGTCGGTAACATAAATTGACGAATTTCTATATTGATATATGAATCTGCCTCCGAGATGGGAGACGTTAAGAGCTTTTCTTGGGGTCCCAATCCATATCTCAGCCTGGTGGCTGCCTCCAGAGTCTGCCACTTCAACTCGGAAAAATGCTCGTCGTTCGGACTGACGCACGACGAGCTTCAGCTCTCTTTTGGGAACCGGTCGTATACCTGGACACGAAGCAGTTCTGTGGCAGTTTCCCCGTCGGGCAGCTCTGCTCTGTTGCGCCGCTCCACTATAATACCATAACTAAAAATATCGAAACCTGGAAAGCTGTTCATCGCAGATAACGACTGCTAAAATTAATTCACCTACAGCGAGAACTATCACTCTCACAAAGTGAAATATATAAAGAAGAGACACTGCAAACGCTATCTTCCGTTTAATCAAGATACTTGAAGATGCCACTATTACTGATATATTTGAGGCTGAAGAGCTGGTGAATATGCCTTCCGAGGACATTATTGATGTAAAACCAATTTCTGAGCCTTCTACTGATGATGTGGCTAATAATTATGTTCCTTTCGAATATGTCAAGGAGGTAACTGTACCAAAACCGAAACTCTGGAGAGTGAAAAAATTATGCATCACTTGAGTAGGGTCAAGGACAGAAGGTATCTATCTCGTTGTTAGAGGTATTATGAACAAGGACCCAAAAACGAAATTCAAGGTCGTTTCTAGGGGCAATGGTTAAGCCAATGTGCTTGTATTGACTGAATTCATAACTGGACCTACCTGGGTGTGAAAGTTTAAACCAGTTCACAAGATTATGAAACACAGTTACGCAATTTGTAACATACAAACATGCTCAAGTGCCATAACAGCTAGAGAATTCGGCAATAGAATTTGGTATTGATTTCACGGACACTATACATCATTATTATTCCAAATTTCAAGTGTTTGTAAATCTATCGGACCAAACTGCGTGGGCATCAGTCCGTAGCTTACAAACTACTTACACTAAGGTAAACTAACCTAAGGACACACACACACACACACACACACACACACACACACACTCGAACCTCCGACGGCGAGCAACCGCGTGCTCCGCAACAAGTCGCCTTAGACCTTTCGGCTACTCCACCGTGGCTCGTTATTATTACGCAGCTGAAATTCTTAATACTGACTGATCTGGATTTAATTATGACTTTCACATAGACCGCACAGAATCTGGTATGGATAAAAGAGACACGATAGTCGGTGTGAAATCAGCGTCTGGAATACCACATTCGTATACAATTCAGCCAATTACTTCCATGGAAAGTAAATTTCTTTCTACTCTTTGTCTTATGTGAACCAAGTGGTACATTTGGTCCCCTCGTGTAAAAGAACATGTACCGGCCCCCGAAGTTTCAAAATCAGGAAAACTAGACAGGCGTATTCTTAAACAAAGGTGAGATACCTGTCTCTCTCCCAATGTTGGAAAAAAGTGTTGTCTCGTTTTGGATTCATTTTCACTCCATCAACAAGATCTGTTCTTAATTCCAGATAAACAAAAAAACGTAACAGCCATTCCACCTGGCGCAACGTGCATTGTTCAACCTTCTGGTTTATACTTCTTTCTCCAGTGATAAAACTTGCTAAACGTGTTTCTGAACGAGTTTTACTCGTCAACATTGATACTGAACTTCACAGTCGCAGCGCTATCACCAGCCTTCATACACTCATTCATAGTCAGTTCAGTGTACCCATATTAAATCACATGATCACTGATGCCTGGATATGTTGGAGATTTTAGTTTGATGTCAAATGGCGTGCTGAGTTCCTCCTTGTGTGGTCAGCCAGCCGTGCTAATCTACCTAGACCTCTATTGGTAACTGTGATATGAATGATTTATGGCCTCATTTAATTAGCTTGTCTCTTAACTTGTTTGACACTCGTCTCACTCTGTTTTCGTCCGGGAGCTAAAGACCTCGACGTCGTGCGCCCTGATCCCATAATCACCACTACCACCACCGCCGATGCATGGAAGAAAGCTACATTTCCAGTTTCATGTGATGCTTCTGATGCTTCTGCCAGTGTTATCTGGAATTAGTAAAATTAGTTGCTCAACACCCAACTACAAAAATGCATCATTTGAAATGTAATGTTTGTTCATATGTATGTAATCCTATGGGACCAAAATGCTGAAGTCATTGGCCCCTAGACTTACAAACTACTTAAACTAACTTACACTAAGGACAACACACACACACACCCATGCTCAATGTAGGACTCTAACGTCCGGCCAGAGCGGCCGTGCAAACCGTAACATAGCGCCCGCGTGGCCGCATCATTTATCCAGTGTGCTTACTGTCGGTTACAGTGATGTAAATGATGTCTACACCAAGACGCAACGCGTATCATAATAGGTACATACAGCTAAACGTAACAGGTAAATAAGTAATAATAATCATTAAGTTATACTGATATCTGTCTTTCCTGTCCTATTCATTATTACACTTATATCTGTAAGGCTGACCAACATGTATAATTAACGGTATGAGCAGGTACAATAGATGCAGCAATTCTTTATTATACATTAAGTTGCCATTGTAATTACACTCCAGGCCATTAAAATTGCTACACCACGAAGAAGACGTGCTATAGACGCGAAACTTAACCAACAGGAAGAAGATGCTGTGATATGCAAAAGATTAGCTTTTCAGAGCATTCACACAAGGTTGGCGCCGGTGGCGACACCTACAACGTGCTGACATGAGCAAAGTTTCCAACCGATTTCCCATACACAAACAGCAGTTGACCGGCACTGCCTGGTGAAACGTTGTTTTGATGCCTCGTGTAAGGAGGATAAATACGTACCATCACGTTTCCGAGTTTGATAAAGGTCATATTGTAGCTTTATCGCGATTTCTGTTTATCGTATCGCGATATTGCTGCTCGCGTTGGTCGCGATCCAATGACTGTTAGCAGAATATGGAATCGTTGGGTTCAGGAGGGCAATACGGAGCGCTGTGCTGGATCCCAACGGCCTCGTATCTCTAGCAGTCGAGATGACAGGCATCTTATCCGCATGACTGTGGCGGATCGTGCAGCCACATCTCGATCCCTGAGTCAACAGATGGGGACGTATGCAAGACAACAACCATCGTCACGAATAGTTCGACAACGTTTGCAGCAGCACGGACTATCAGCTGGGAGACCATGGCTGCGGTTACTCTTGACGCTGCATCACAGACATGAGCGCCTGCGATGGTGCACGCGACGACAAACCTGGGTGCACGAATGGCAAAACGTCATTTTTTCGGATGAATCCAGGTTCTGTTTACAGCGTCATGATGGTCGCATCCGTGTTTGGCGACATCACGGTGAACGCACATTGGAAGCGTGTATTCGTCATCTCCATACTGGCGTTTCACCCGGCGTGATGGTATGAGGTGCCATTGGTTACACGTCTCGGTCACCTATTGTTCGCATTGACGGCACTTTGAACTGTGGCCGTTACATTTCAGAAGTGTTACGACCCGTGGTTCTACCCTTCATTCGATCCCTGCGAACCCCTACATTTCAGCAGGATAATGCACGACCTCATGTTGCAGGTCCTGTAAGGGGCCTTTCTGGATACGGAAAATGTTCGACTGCTGCCCTGGCCAGCACATTCTCCAGATCTCTCACCAACTGAAAACGTCTGGTCAATGGTGGCCGAGCAACTGGCTTGTCACAATACGCCAGTCACTACTCTTGATGAACTGTGGTATCGTGTTGAAGCTGCATGAACATCTGTACCTGTAAACACCATCCAAGCTTTGGTTGACTCAATGCCCAGGCGTACCAAGGACGTTATTACGGCCAGAGGTGGTTATTCTGGCTACTGATTTCTAAGGATCTATGCACTCAAATTGCGTGAAAATGTAATCACATGTCAGTTCTAGTGTAATATATTTGTCCAATGAATACCCGTTTAGCATCTTCATTTCTTCTTGGTGTAGCAATTTTAATGGACAGTAGTATAATAATATTTCACTATCGGTGAGACAGTTCGTGATTATACATAGTCAGAAGCATTTAAAATCAATAGTCTGAAGACGACTGCAAATGTTAGGCATAGAGGCAGAAAAGAAAAGGAAGAAGATAAAGATGGTGATTGTGATGATGAACACACGTCAATTACTGATTAGATTGACGAACACGATGCCATGTGGGTAGCCTATTTCAGCTCAGCAAAGATCAACTATAACTATACTTTTTTTCCCCTTAGGGACCAAAGTGCTAGATCATCGGTTCCTAAACTTACACACTACTTGAACCTATGCCAGGGACGATACACACACCCATGCCCGAGGGACGCCTCGAACCTGCACGCATATATAAGCTTGTTAGGAACCCTATACGATTAACCCAGGATACAATGATATATGGAACTGGAAGTCTCAACGACATTTAATTCTGTTAAGTAACAACCGGAATAACTGCAATAATATGCTGAAATTGTGGTGTCGCACAAGTCCAAAGTGCGCGCCACCTACTTTCGCCGCGCGCCGCCATGCACGCACAGCGCGGCGTTCTTACGACGACAGCCACGAGCGCACTCTGCTGCAACTCCGCTCGTGGCCACCACTGAACGACATCGTTCACTTCGGACTGAGATAGGAACCAGTAAAGACTTGGGACTGAGTTAGGAACCAGTAAAGACTTCGGAATCCGATAGGCACCAGTGAAGACTTGGCTATCAGTTAGGCACTAGGCAGGACTCTAACTCAACTATGTATGAGCACTCTGCAGTACTGAATTGTGTAAAAGTTAAGTATTGTATAAATTCTGTGCAATATATATCAGGTTCTAATTTACTCTAGTGTTTCTAGTTTCTGGCTGCTCCCCTCCGTACCTGCACCAGCGTGCTATCTTTATTCCTGTGTCGGTCTCATTCCACTCGGCCACCGACACCTACGACGGAAACGAGACACAAAAGCGGCGACGAGGCTGGGACACAAAAGTGGCGACGAGGAGCGATAGACGAACCTTGGACCAGCCCGGTTGCAGCAGCCAGATAGCAGCAGTCGAAGCACGCAGAAATTGCTCCCGCCCACCCACCCTTATTATAAGATTTTTGGGGGAACATATTCAGTTACGTGTTTTGTGGACTTTTTTTGTTGCAGAGCGAGCCCTTCTTTCCTATTGCATTTGTGTTTTGTTATAAGTTACTTGTATGCGCGGCGCCTAATCGGTCAGCATGGCCACTACCCCAAACCCAAACTTAATGGAAATTATTCAGTTACAGACGGCGCAAATAACACAACTCCTGCAAGCTGTGGCCCAGCTCACAGCGCAAGCAGCTAACCAACAACAACAGCCGTCGGTTCAGCAGCCCACACCTGCCGCTGCAACTCTTCCTACGTTTCGCCAGTACAACGAACGTGAGGAAGAATGGAGCGACTATTTCGCACAGTTTCAAGAACTCGTCGCGGCTCATGAAATTACAGGTCAGAGAGTGAAGAACCTTTTCTTATCGATTGTGGGCCCCCAGACCTTCGTATTATTGCAAAAACTTTTCCCTCACGCATCTCCTCGTGATGTAGACTTTGAACAAATTGTAGATGCACTGAATGCTCATTACGAGAGAAAAGTACTCGTAGCTGCGGCACGGTACCGATTTTTCAGACTTAAAAAATTACCTGAACAGTCACACCAGGAATGGATTACGGAACTGAAGGGGTTAACCCGCAAATGTAAATTTACTTGCTCTTGTGGACTTTCGTATAGTGACGTGATGTTGAGGGATGCGATTACGCAGAACATTCAGGACCCCAGAATTAGGGCAGCAATTCTAAAATAGTCAGACCCTTCATTAGACAGTGTACTGCAGCTTATAGAAGCGCATGATACTTTTGACTTAGCAGATGTAGAAATGCAAAGCCACAGTGTAAATTCAGTGCGCCGTAACGGACGCTTTCCTAGCCGTAGTTCTCAGTGTACCACTAGTGATTCTTACAATAGTACAGGCCGTGCTGAACAGACAGTGAACAGTAGCCAGTGTAAAAGTGCGACGCAAAGGTCGCCCCGTCGTGTTAGAAACAGTAATTTGCATAACGGGCGCCAACGCTCATTTCAGAAAAATGTTCGTAAATCTTGCCCCCAGTGTGTATCTCGCCACAAACGTGCTCATTGCCCTAGTCGCAACGCAACCTGTTGTCAATGTGGCAAATCGGGACATGTGCAGTCTGTGTTATGCAAATTAAAAACTCAAAGAACAGTAACGTTAGAAACAGTGCTTCGCAAAGTGCGAGAGCAGTGCATACAGTCAATGTCATAGATGTTGTGGAATTGAACAGTGCTTTACTTGGTTCTCAATTGCAAGGAAATTCTTCTGCACCTATTGTAAAACTATGTATTGAGCCACGCCGCAAGCGCCGACGAGCGCGTACATCTGTGCAACGGAAAAGGGTTCGGGACAAGCAAAGTGACAATGTACAGTGCAATCCTGTAGTTAACCAAGTGCCTTCTGCAACTTCTTATTGTAAAAGTGCCCAGTACTGTGTAGCTAGTGACAGTAGACTTGTTGTAGCTACTCAAAAGTTTAGTGCAGTAGTTAGTGAATCTGTAGTAGCCTCGGAATTCGCGGGCGCCGATCCGGCGGTAGTGCCATCTAGTGACAGTGTTGTTAATCCGCTGTGTGCCGATCCTGCGCCGCTTACTTCACTACGTAGCCCGCGCATGCGCAAGTGCAGCAAACAACCGGTGTCAGATGTTGCCCACATTCACGCACCTGTCGAGCGCCACAAGCAAAAGCTTTTTGTGAATCTTTGCATAGAAAATAAGACTGTGAAATTTCAGCTTGATACTGGTTCCGCTGTCACATTAATTGAATAAAGACACTTATGGACTGCTGGGTTCGCCAAAATTGTCGCCGTGTCAACAAGTGTTAACAGCTTACACAGGTCAAAATGTTCCCGTGCTAGGAACGTGTAGCCTGCCTGCCTCTTTTCAAGGTGTAACAAAAACAGTTTCTTTTGTAATTCTTCAGGCCAAATCTACACAGAACATTTTTGGATTAGATGCATTTGATTTGTTTGGTTTATCAATTCAAAGAGATGTGCTTCAAATTTCGTCAGTAGTGCCTCAGGATAAAATAAATGCATTGTGTGAAAAATATAGTGACTTGTTTTCGCCGAAACTAGGTTGTGCAAAAGACTTCGTGGCACATGTAACTTTAAAAGAATCTGCAGTACCAAAATTTCGTAAAGCTAGACCAGTGCCTATCGCAATTCGTGATAAAGTTGCAGACGACCTTAAACGTTGGCAAGATAGTGGGGTGATTTCTCCTGTTTCTGCGAGTCAGTGGGCCTCGCCTATAGTAATTATACCCAAGCCGTCAGGAAAACTTCGTCTCTGTGCGGACTTTAAATCAACAGTGAACAGTCAAACAATTGTAGACACTTATCCACTGCCCAGACCTGACGAACTAATGGACAAATTAGGACAGTCTCGCTTCTTTTCCAAGATTGATTTAGAAGAGGCATACTTACAGATTCCGCTTGATGACGAGTCAAAAAAGTTTTTCGTCATTAATACTCACATGGGCCTTTTTCAATTTCAACGCCTACCTTTTGGCAGTTCTTCCGCCCCCGCTATTTTTCAGCGCTTTTTGGAACAGCTGGCAGTTTCTGTACCGTGTTGCTCGAACTATTTACATGATATTGTGGTATCCGGACGTACAGTTGAAGAACATTTAGCAAACCTGGAGTGCCTTTTCAAAGTTTTGACTGCAGCTGGTCTCCGTAGTAATAAAGCAAAGTTTTCGTTTTTTCAAACTGAAATAGAGTACCTAGGCCATGTGATTAATGCCCAAGGAATTCATCCCTTACAGTCACATATTCGAGTAATCAAAGACTTGCCTCCTCCTAAGAATGTGCATGAATTGCAAGCAGTAATGGGAATGCTTAATTATTATTTCAGATTTATTCCCAATGCCTCTCAGATTGCAGCTCCACTGCATCACTTACGTAGGAAGAATGTTCCTTTTGTATGGTCCAAAGATTGCCAGGTTGCCTTTGACAAATTAAAGAATGCACTACTCAGTGATGCATGTTTGATTCCCTTTGACCCACAGAAGCCTGTAGTGCTAGCAGTTGATGCCTCGTCGTACGGTGTGGGTGCAGTTTTGTCACATCGTATTGGATGTCCCGCTCGTCCTATTGCCTTTGCATCCAAGCTACTGACGCCGACGCAACAGAATTACAGTCAGATAGAAAAGGAGGCCTTAGCAATCATTTACGGCGTCAGAAAGTTTCATCATTATCTCTATGGCAGATAATTCTATTTGTTGACAGACCACAAGCCTCTCACGTCGTTGTTCTCACCCACAAAGCCAATTCCGCCACGAACGGAACATAAGCTTCAGAGATGGTCCTTGATATTGTCTAATTATCAGTATGAGATTTTGTACCGACCTACCACTAAACACGCCAACGCTGACACACTTTCCCGACTTCCGGTTGGCCAGGATGTGTCGTTTGATTCTTCGGAACTGGCATGTTGTCAGATAGACTCCAGAGATGCTTCCGCTGTCGCAGACTTTCCTTTAAACTCTCGTCGGGTTGCACAGGAAACAGCTGCGGATGCAGACCTAAGCTTGGTAGCACGTTTTGTTCGCTCAGAGTGGCCTGCCAGAGCCAAAGACATTGATAGGCCTCTGGTTCGACGTTATTTTGCACAACGTCATGCATTATCTTTAAGTCAGGGTGTTCTGTTGTTACATACGGACAACGACCAAACAAGAGTGATTGTTCCTCGTTCCCTGCAACGTGAAGTGTTACGCCTCCTGCATCAAGGACATTGGGGTATTGTTAGGACAAAGCAACTGGCCAGACGTCATTGTACCTGGGTTGGTATGGACGCTCAGATAGAGCATGACGTCACAGTGTACTGTTTGTGCGGACCATCAGGCGGCTCCTCCGCAACGTTTCTCAGACTGGCCACGCCCCAAGGGACCATGGCAACGTTTACATATTGTCTTTGCCGGACCTTTCTGGAATACGCGCTGGTTAATTGTTGTAGACGCTTTCAGCAAGTTTCCTTTTGTGATTGCCATGAACTCAACGACGGCGTCTAGTACAATCAGTGCCTTGACATCAGTGTTTTGCATCGAAGGTTTACCTGAAACAATCGTCAGTGACAATGGACCTCAGTTTGTTAGTGCCGAATATCAACAGTTTTGTCGTGTGAATGGCATTCGCCCTCAGTCCAATGGTGAAGCAGAACGTTTCGTTCGAACATTCAAGTCTCACATGGAAAAGATGAAAGGTCAGCACTCCAGGCAGCAAGCTCTTCAAATTTTCCTGACTACGTATCGGTGCATGCCACGTGACGGCCCTTCTCCTGCCGAGCTGCTACACGGCCGCCGTCACCGCACTCTCCTTCACCTGCTGCAGCCTCCCATGCACCGAGTCGGTTCGTATGGCGCTACGCGTTTTCAGGTTTCTACGCCGGTGCTGTACAGGGTGTTTGCTGGCAACAAGAAGACTTGGTTACCGGGCATCATTCGGCGTGTGCTCGGTCGCAATATGTATGTTGTACGTTCTTCCACAGGGTCGGAGCTGCGGCGCCACGCAAACCAATTGCGCCTGCACAGGCCGCGCGATCCTGTCTCGGGTTTCTTGATTCCAGACCCAGTTCACCGCCAGGGAGCACAACTACATCGTTCGTCCCCGGACTACGAGATCCCTATGGACGTCGACGCGCCTCCGACGCAGTCGTCGTCGCCGCTGTCGCCGCCGCAGATGACAGCGTCACCGAGAGGGACTCCGGGACCGTGCGGGCCCCCCCCCCCCCCAGCTTGGGCCACGCACCTCAGAAGAAGATGACATGCTCCCTCGGCGGGGGTGTGCGCCCTTCCCCAGGTTTCGGTGGGTTTCCTGGAGGATCGCAAGGCGGATGCCGGGGCGCTGACGGCGTCTCGATCCCAGCGTCAGCTACGCCGCCCGTCCCACCAGTAACGCCCCCGCCCAGGCCCTCCTCCCAGTGCCGTCGCCGTGGCCCTCAGCCCTACGCCACGACGGCGCGCCGGTTTGGGGGGGAGGGGTGTGGTGTCGCACAAGTCCAAAGTGCGCGCCACCTACTTTCGCCGCGCGCCGCCATGCGCGCACGGCGCTGCGTTCTTACGACGACAGCCACGAGCGCACTCTGCTGCAACTCCGCTCGTGGCCACCACTGAACGACATCGTTCACTTCGGACTGAGATAGGAACCAGTAAAGACTTGGGACTGAGTTAGGAACCAGTAAAGACTTCGGAATCCGATAGGCACCAGTGAAGACTTGGCTATCAGTTAGGCACTAGGCAGGACTCTAACTCAACTATGTATGAGCACTCTGCAGTACTGAATTGTGTAAAAGTTAAGTATTGTATAAATTCTGTGCAATATATATCAGGTTCTAATTTACTCTAGTGTTTCTAGTTTCTGGCTGCTCCCCTCCGTACCTGCACCAGCGTGCTATCTTTATTCCTGTGTCGGTCTCATTCCACTCGGCCACCGACACCTACGACGGAAACGAGACACAAAAGCGGCGACGAGGCTGGGACACAAAAGAAATAGTGTTGTTGACCAATGCACATAAGAATAACAGCCTTCAAAATGAGAATAAATATTGAGAGCAGTAATAAATACAAGAATATTATTAAACCTGCTTTAGCCGTTAATTTGGCAATGGCGAAGTTATTGACATTCAAAATAAAAGATTTGACATCCACCTCTGGAATAGGCTTATTTATGTAAGGTGGCATAATTTTCCACCTTCCAATACTTATCTTCCGACCGACCAGAGAGTGGGGATTCTTTAATAAGCCGAGTGATATTCATGCATTATGTATAGTGGAGACTGACGCTGTGTGTAAGCTTATTTTTACATCCTGGTAAATACTTCTGTATTTTATTTTATTTTATTCCGTAATGTATGCGAAGGTTACTGCGTTGAAACTGTATAATTTAGGAAGTCAATGAAAGTCAGCATTTACAAGAGAATTCCTGGGAACTGGAGCACAAAACCTACAGATGGGTTCCACCGTTGGACGGAATTAGAGCATGTGAAACTATGGTTGGCGGTGGTCAGTGGGTCTTTCATCACAGACCGGTGGATTGGTACGAACAGCATGTTTACCGACACATTTAGGCTTGTTATTGTGGAGAATATTGTGGCGGTTGTGAAGGCGTGAGTGCTCGAACTCGGTCCGCGGAGTTCCCGAGTCGAGAAAGAGTAGGAAAGTGCCACACCGGCAATTGGCTGTATTGGGCAGCTAGTATTTGATTCGTTCTTGTATTTTGTGATAGAGGAGAACGCAAACTTGCTAGGAGGTAGCCCAGGACTCCAAAAGGCCATTACGGTTGATTGTATCTAGTAGAAACGTGAGACTCAGCTTGTCCTAAAATGAGTTCAAGTTTACGTACAGTTGTGTGCTGTCCGAGATTATTATAGAGACTTGGATAATCAACAGCAGCGCTGACGCAGCAGTGGACGGGAACCCGCACTGTTCTGCTCTTTATTTAGTTTACGGCGATGTGCATTCTCTCGAGTTACAATAAATTCTAGGAGATGCTTCGCCTGCGTTTCATTAAGTTTTGCCAACTGATTCTTCTTTTTCTTGGTTCGTAGCTTCTTTCTAGTTACAGCCCATCGAGGTTAGTCACTCTGTATGTTATGCACATCGCGGCATTTCAGTACAGGGGTCAGTTAGACAAGGGAATGCCTGTGTCATACGGGCCATTCCATTTCAAATCAGACAGCAGGAAATCTTGCAATTTTTGTGTGGTTTCATATTTATGTCGTACAAAGCAGACGTTAAATTAATGTCTTTCACAAACTTGAAACTCTGATATACAAACGCTTTCGGATGTTTTTTTAGGAGCGATAGTAATATAATTTCATGAAATCACGCGATTATGATACTCGTAGCTCGGAAATTATTCCGAAGTAAAATTTTCAGATAAACTACAAAATGTAGGCACTATTTGTATAGCTTGGCGTGATATTTATGCGGTATTTTTAGAAATTAAATTTATAGTACTTTTTATCATTTGTCATTTTTTGTGTATAAAGTGCATTTTTAAATGGAACAAAATGCATGCCATATTGTTCAGCATTTGATTTAAGAACAGTATCAGTACACACTTCTATGGTGAGAACTAGAAGAAAATAAAATGTATCTAGAAACTGCGCCAAAGTTATTCCCCTATTGAGTGGCGGACGGCAGGTCGCACCTTTGTAACTTGTAGGTGCAGCGCGAACTTAGATATTTCTTACTTAATTTTTTTCCCAAATTGAAGATAAGGGACTCCAATATACGTGAAACACAAATCAACGTGTAATAAGAACAAGTTGAAACCCACGCGGGTCAAATTCCTATTTAAATATATTTATTTTAATATATAAAGTTTTCACAATAATGAATTAATTGTTTTCATGTTATTTTTATATACGTACATCAACTTCAGATATTCAGCTTCAAAATAAAGCGTAGTTCACTGAAATGCGGCATGAGGTTCTTGGGTTACACAACATACAAAGTGTCGAGTTCGAAAATAACGTTAACTTCTCTGAATTTTAACTCAAAAAATAGTAGTCATTTAAGGGATAAATTCATGACAGTTGTTTTCTTTGACAATAATTGGTCCATGTAGAAATTATTATTTAAAAAAATACGTGGTCAATTTTCTCATTTTTTGTTCGATTTCAAATGGAACAGCCCGTACTTAGTTTAATTTGCTTATTCTTAATACTGCTGACTTGCAAAACTTTAACAAACTCCATTTCGGGTCTTGTAAATATTTCAAATATATTTACTTGCCTTTAAATGCATTTTCAGTCAGTAGTATTTGAACCTATTCAGTATTCAATCATTGAATGTTTAAATGACAGATGCCATTCATAGATTTACTGAGAGGAAGGGTTGATTTGAGTGATGTAAATCATCCCACCAAGGTGTTCAATTGTGGAAGTGTCACAGGCTAGTAGTCAGATAGCGAAAATAAATTCTGTTGCGCACATTTCACTCCTAAACATCACACCCACATTCATGGTTTACACAGGTTGAGTGTCAGATGTATTAAATGATGACGCAAATGATATAATAGAACGCTTACAGCTTTCACTGCATCAGCAGACACAGGTAATCCAACCAAAAGGAATGAAATCGTATTAGTCATTTCTGAGCACCGAGCGAGACATATTAGAGCGTAAGTATGAAAGCAGTTGTTCAGGAGTTCCATAAATCTGCGTGCAAAACATATCCACACAGACGTGTTATAATAAAAGGTTAAGACAATTATAAGTAGCAGACGAAAACCGAATGCCGTAAACCGTTTTTCGCTGTCGTGTTTACACGTTAAAAGCCTGAGGCTGATTTGCTACCCTGATCATATATGACGCTTGGATAACGGCTTTTTCATTTATTAGTTTAGTCAGCCTAACGCTCTTTCCCTTTTGTTAAATAGACAGTTTCATACTTAAGGCTACTATTTTACGAGGCACTCTTTTCTAATTAGCCGAAAATTCTTAACAATTAGACGAAATCTGACAATGGTGCAATCAGACTTGTTGCAATTTATGTTGTACACCCCTGAGTTACGATAGTCGTGTTTCTTATTTTATGCTCTATGTCGTAACCTATTTTTCAAGTTAGAACAGGAAATGGGAACGATAAATACAGTAACTGAGGAGTGTACTAAATAAATTGCAAAGCTTTTGAAAAAAAAATATGGATGACAGTCTGGGAGACGTTCAAAGCCTGCATTGCGAGGGGGGAGGACGCAAGGAGTGGGTCGTGATGCCCCAGCCCTCCCTACCGTGCCAATGATATGTGTGGCTGTTATCCCAGCTCCGGCTACACGGAATGGCCGCGTGGTTGTAAGGTGTGGTGGTGAAAAAAAAGTGAAATGGATAGGAATGATTCCGGCTGGGCAAGGTAAATGTGGGTTAATACAATAGGAAGACAGGAGCGGCTGACCCTGAATTAATTACTGATATTTAACATCACATTAAATAATTTGCATGATTTGCCCTGTTTCAGTTCCAATTTTAATGAGACTCTTCCACTTCCTGCAAGTGGCATAAAATATATTAATAATTTGTCCCCACCAGAAATCTAACGAACTAACTGGGATCTGACGACTAATAATGTTGAAAAAACATCTTTCAAATCCAGCAATATTTATTACACCTTTTTAAGCAGGATAAAACACACAATGATAAATCCAATACTAAAATCATAAACAACAAGAATACATTTATAACCAAATAAGAAAGAACAATCTAATGCATATGAAGTTACTCAAAGTATTACAATACTGGAAATTAGTAACGACTGGCAAGTCAGAAACCCCTATCGTGAAATAATATAATGTTTTTAGCGGGATAATCGAGTCGGAATACCAGTGCAGGGTTGACTTTCCTAACTACACAATCAAATGTTCAAATGTTTGTATAGTCTATGGGACCTAACTACGGGGTCATCAGTCCCTAAACTTACAAACTACTTATGAACTACTTACGAACTAGGACGGCACAAATATCCATGCCCGAGGGGGGATTCGAAACCCCGACCGTAGTGGCCGTGGAGACCGTGACTGGAGCGCCTTAGTCTCCTCGGCCACCGCGGCCGGCAACTACACAATCCCCACTATAAGGCAGAATCTGATGTATCGAGTATATGTTGCTGGCGAACGCTTTACCATACATTACCAAACTGACGACTTGCGTGTGATGGTGCTGCGCTGCAGTGGCGTGCGGGCAGGGCAACTGTGGGCTGAAATAAAAAGAAAACTCGCTCCGTCGCTCGGAAGCTGTACTCCCTGCTATCAGCCTCTGTGCGCTCGGCAGTACAGTGCCTACGATCTCAAACAATTTTGCCAATTCAGGACCACTTCAGTGAGCGTAGACAAGTACGCACGAGTACTGAAGGTCTAAATTACTCCATAAGTTGAGTATATCGCAACTAGTGCTTCGGTGCACTAGTACTGGCTGACTGACCTTATTCAAACCGAAAACAAGAACAATCCGCTCAAGTATAAATCTCAGAGTTTACCCTGAAACTTATACAAGTTCTCTCGTCCAAGTATCGGCTCAATAAGCAAAATCTCCAAGTCCACACACTGGGAGGACAGGACGCCACCAGACGCGTCCGTACTCCAGCGCTACGAAACACGAAGTCCTCTTCTATCACCGCGTCTCTGCGCAAGACCCCCCCCCCCCCCCCCCCCCCCGAGAAACACCGTTTTTACGTAAAGCCAATCTGCGTCGAGTTTTCGAACTCCAGCCAGTAAAATCTCACAAGACAACCGCTGATTTCGAAAAACTGGCGCTTTGAACATCAGCCAATCAAAGACGGCATCCCTTCCACACACACTTTTGGCGCGATTCTCACTAAACGGCTCTAACCGTCGCCCATGGGAGCGGCTGCCTAGCCTCCAGCAACATTCCGTCGCTTTCCCTTTCGGACCCTCGCTCACAGCCGTGTGCCCTGCTATCTTCTTCTAAAAAGCGCAGACGATGCCTCTGCTTCACAGTTTGGGACACAAGGCTATATTTTTACGACCTACTGCCCTGCCAGTGTGCCACCCAAGGCCAGCGCGCCCGGCCTCCTACGGCGTCGCAGGTCGCAGGTAGGAAGGAATTCGCCCCCTCAGGGCCAAGTCAGCTCTGCATCTCACCTTAGCAAAAATCTTCCCTGCATCGTATTCCCGACAGCAATAGAAAATTGTATGTATAGGACTCATTAAGACAATACGTCAACAATAAACATCGATAATAAAGATGAGAGATGGGCTGCCATCTTTCATGGTCTTAGGCGCCATGGTACTAACTGGATGGCCGATCGCGCCGGAGGTTAGAGTCCTCCCTCGATCATGGATGTGTTTGTTGTCCTTAGTGTAGGTTAGTTTATGTAGTTTGTAAGTCTGGGGACTGATGACCATTGCATTTTGGTCTAATAGGTTTACAAACCCTGAATTCTTGGCTATGGGTGCTATCTCATCTCTGAATTCATGGAACAGATGTCATTATAAAGATGTATGTGTGTAAGATGAAACTCTGAATTCTTGGAATTAGGTGTTATCTCACCTGAGTTCCCGGAATTTGTGTGCTACTTTATCTGAATTCTCGGAATTTAGAGGTGATAACGGTCAGCATTCCTGTAATGACCTCTGGGTTCAAGGTTATCTGGAATGCTTACCATACTAATTACATAAACAATTAAAAAGTATCAATGTTCAAATGTTTGTCAAGCTTATGGGACTTAACTCCGGGGTCATCAGTCCATAAAATTAGAAGCTACTTATAAACTAACTTATACTAAAGACAGCACAAACATCCATGCCTGAGTGGCCTCGCACATCGGAGCGTGGCGCCTCAATACACTCGGCCACTCCGCCGCGGCTAAAACGTATCGATACGAGGTGTCCACACTTTTGGACAACTTACGTGAGTAGTATCGCAAGACGATTTACGTACTACTTATTTGAGTAGGTATCGATACTTCGGCAGATTTTTAGTGATGTAGGCCCTCGACCACATGCTGACGACCTACTTACATGAGCTAGTAGAGCTCTTCGCACAAGAGGAAAACCCTGCTGTGACGCTTCGTCGTCGCTGCTCGGCTGCGATACTGCAAAACGCACCCACCACGATGAGAAGCTTATTCCGCGATGACGGGAATCGGATTGTGTTTCATGGATTACGACCTGCTGCCACCAGAACAGGTCGGTCGTACTGCTGGGCTGTTGCGGTAAGCCTAAGAGGGACTTAACGCTGATGGCCGATGCCCTGCTGTGGTCTCGAACTGGGGACTCTAAATGGTAGTTCCATGTGCTCACCTTCGCAGGCGCAGCTCCTCGTCCAATAGAGCTGTAAGACGGAGCACCATTTCATTACAAAGCGTAGCGTGATGATGGGGACTAAATTTACAAGGGTTGGACAGCTGATTGAGTCATAACCATATATTTACAATTAAATACCTTAATCTGAGCAACAAATGAACACTGGCTCACAATCTAAAACATCAACCTTGTCCACCAATAACTTGTACAATACTCTATGCATTATATAAATTATGAATAAGAATGTACGCAATTCTCTCATACCATAATATACATGTAATACTCTCAGTTGCAAATTGAATACCTCAGTCCAAGCAACAAACGAACACTGGTACCTGGCCCTTATACAAATCAATTACCTTCATAAACCCTGCCCACAAATAACTTGTACAATACTCTCTTCATTACATAATTTATAAACCAAGAAAAACAATGTACGCGATTCTCATGCAGCAAAATATGCATATAATAGTCCCAGTTCCTTCAGTTTGTCAAACCAATATCAATATACTACTAATCTACTTCATTCAGATAAAAACAAATTACCATATAGAAAGATATGAATAACGTCACTTTATCACAACGGTTCCTTCCCTTTTTTTTTTTTTTTTTTTTTTTTTTTTTCACAACTGCCGTATGTGCTCAGTGCCGTCCTTGTATAATCAACACCTTTGTTATGGGCATTCACGTTCCTTTTCATTCATATGAGGCCCCACCTTTCACACATTAAGAAATGCCAATTGCGTTGAAGGCCCATCACATCACACCAAGGCCCAAGATTTAACACACCTGCAACAGTAAGGGTTAGAGACCAAGCATATGCACAATTATTGATGTAAATATCATGGATACACCCCAAGAACTGAAAATTAGCTCTATCAACTATGCCGTTCGGTGCATTTAGACTCACGTAGACAATGCACATAAATATCATAGATATACCAGTGAAAACACAGAATAGTCACAACTAGTGTTCACCAAGAACTAGGTACCCGAACAGGCATCTATTTACAGTCGGAACCAGTATGAAAATTGTAACTAGTGTCTGCCCACTACGGCTTATGTAATATATTCCATACGTCAAGGTTCCACAATTAAAACCACGTAGAACTTAGTGCAGCACTCATTACGCTTTACGTATTCCAGGTAGGCACAACCACCTTCCACGTTTATAGCTGCTTCCTCTCCCTCTTCCAGGTACCGTCTCTTCTTTCCAATGCCTGTCTGCGGCCAACCTGCTTGTGCTGCACTCCCACTCAGCGATCGGTGTTGACAACAAGTGACGTACTCGCCGCTCCGCAAGCGTCGCCACTTCTCCTGTCACACCACGTGTTTTCCCCGCCTCCGCCGTCAAACCGCACAGATCAAACCGCTTCTCTGTCAGAGAGGTTACCCACAGCACTTCCGATAAGTTGCCAACATCGTTGGGAGTCTTAACTTAGTTCATCGTGCCGATCACGGCACAAAAGTGTCCAGTACTTGTTGCCTGCAGTAGCACTGTTTTTGTGCATTTATGCCGTTCCCAGTCGTGTTTCTTAAAACACTACTGCATCTGCTGGTGTGTCTTTGCCTTGCCTCTTGCTGCATTAACACGTCGAGTAACACTGAGACAGCAATTTCAGCAGTTAACCTGCCTCATAATGTTGTGATTGCCGTGTTGAATTGTTGCGGTAATAAAATCCCGTGTTCGCTTGCTGGCAGTGTTGCTGCAATCCACCAGGCAGGTGCACATTAATTTTTCCGTATATGGTTGGCGCACTACACAAGTAAAATCATACAGGTTGTCTCAAAAGAAAGTATGTATTTCATAAACTCCCTAAGGAAGCAAGCATAACAAATCGTAAGAGAGTGAGAGGGGGGGTTACATTGATCGCTTTTTTATCCCTTAGAAATTCAGTCGACATGGAGTATTTCCTGGGAGGGGCAATGAATTGTACGTGCAAATGCTCACGTCAGTGAGCAACGAAGCCTAAACATAAGCCTGTAACATAAAACCTCTTCATTCGTCAAAAGTTATTTTATGGTCTGCGATGTCGGCTCGATAAATACTAGGCACGTGTATTTTTAGGTCACAAGCGGTCGTGTAGTTACAGTGAATTCGGAACGTTATGTAACGATGTTAATTGACTTTTGGTGCCTAAATAGGAAATCTCTTCTCGTTATATCTAATGACTTCAACATGATAGAGCCCCAGCACACAAGAACAATGTTGCTGGGCAATATACACGTCATATAACGTACAAATGTTCAAATGTTTGTAATCCTATCGGACCAAACTGCGTGGTCATCAGTCCGTAGCTTACAAACTACTTAAACCTAGGTAAACTAACCGAAGGACAAACACACACGCCGGCCGCGGTGGCCGAGGGGACTAAGGCGCTCCAGTCACGGTCTTCACGGCCACTACGGTCGGGGGTTCGAATCCCCCCTCGGGCATGGATATTTGTGCCGTCCTAGTTCTTAAGTAGTTCATAAGTAGTTTGTAAGTTTAGGGACTGATGACACCGTAGTTAAGTCCCATAGACTTTACAAACATTTGAACATTTGATTTTGACAAACACACACACCCATGCCCCAGGGAGGACTCGAACGTCCACGGCGAGCAACCGCGCGCTCCGCAGCGAGATGCTTTAGACCGCTCGGCTACGCCACCGCGGCTATAACGTACAGGTACTTCAATAATCCTGGTCAAGATTTAAAAACAGATTCTTGTAATTAGATTCCATAATAATACCAATCTGTAATGTCCACATGGTTGTAACTAGCTTTATTTGATTATATAGTTCTTCAAGTTCAAATGTTTGTATAGCTTATGGGACGTAACTATGGGGTCATCAGTCCCTAAACTTACAAACTACTTATGAACTTGCTAACACTAAGGACGGTACAAATATCCATGCCCGAGGGGGGAATCGAATCCCCGACCGTAGTGGCCGTGCAGACCGTGACTGGAGCGCCTTAGTCCCCTCGGCCACCGCGCCCGGCGTTCTTCAAGTAAGTAGCGACCTATGCGCCACCTGACGCTAAAGTGTGTGTTACCCACGTCCTGGGTTGCAATTTCTACACGATACCCATCACTTCGTGCCTTGTGCTCATGTGGTAGTTTGGATGAAAGTCACAGTAGCTGTCGTTATGTTAAGCGAATTATGAGAACCACCTATACCAAAGTCACCTTGAAAATGTAAGCGCATATTGTAACATAAAAAAATGAAACTTGATTGTTTTCTCTTCCTATGTAATCATGTTTGAACCTTCATTTATATTTCTATATTTTATGTTTAGATGCACCGTAATAACGTTTGAACCGTCATGTATATTTGTTGTTTAGACTCACTGTAATCATGTTTGAACCTTCATGTATATTTGTTGTTTAGATGCACTGTACTGAGTAAACAAAGACGGCCAGCATAGTATTATTCTGAAACACTAGATGGCGTGGACTGCTGTCTCTCTCTCTCTCTCTCTCTCTCTCTCTCTCTCTCTCTCTCTCTCTCACGCACACACACACACACACACACACACACACACACATGCAATGGTGCTTGATAATGATTTTACCTTTTATGCTAGTCTTAATTAAAAACACATTTTTTTAACTGAAAGTATTTTGTACGTGATACAATGTACCTTAAATTTTAATAATTGATGTAGACAAATTTTGATTTTATGGAATATGCTTTAATACCTATCCGCCTGAGGGCGCTGATAAAAGGTAAATTCAATTTTATATTTTTATGATATATTGCTTAATCTGTGTATGTTATTTGTTAAACACTAATTCACCTTGAATCATCATTTTGCCTTCTTATCCGTTTAATCCGTTTTTAAAAAATGTTACAATGTAATCGATTTTTAAACAAAGAGGGCGCCACGCACCAGCTGTCTACAGGCTAAGCTGCGTAGATGCACGTAAGCAGGTACCTATTTTATACTTGTGACTTGTACCAGCAAGACCTTTTAAATGTACTTATGATATGACGAAAAAATGTTTTAAGCAGAGCACATAGGTCATCATGACTTGCAATTCTGGTATGTAATTGCATTATATAATTGTAACATTCTTGGTGTATGTAATTTTATCTTGATTTTAATATCTGACTAAGGTACCTTGCTTTAACAGCACGCACTGATGATGTTCCATCATAGGGACGAAATCGATATGTTGTGAATTTTAATAAAATAAACATCTCACATCGCCTACCAAGCTGAAACCTTTCATTTCATTATTTATTTAAAACAGATTGTACATCAACGCCTATGGAAGTGTCAAAGTTTGTTGCGGTATTTTAGGTACTCAGGTAATTGTCCGATACTTCACAAAATGTAATCTGACTGATCAAATGTACAGCGAAATTTTAGATAATGTTGCACCCACACAATGGAAGATGTTCCACTAAAAATAAGAATGTATATGTGGTTTCACTACGATGGATGCCCAGCGGATTATTCACGAATATCTCGAGATATTTTGAATCGATGGATTGGACAAGGCGGTCCTCAAAAGTGGCTCGCGCCTTCACTCGATTCGACGCCTGCCGATTTCCGGTGGGGATGGCTAAAAGAGAGTGTTTAGATGGATGTACCAACAACCACAGAAAACATGCAGCCGTGAATTATTGATTGGTGTGGTTGGTTGGGTTAGTTGGGACAGGGGGACCAAACTGCTAAGTTCATCAGTGCACCAGTGGGGAGAGAAACGACTGAGGATAGGAAAGGAAATACATTCCAGGGAGGAAAGAAGGAAGAAAGACTGCATTAGTTCGGGGCGTAATGCTCGCGATGCACGTACTCCCGAAAGAATCGTAAGCCCCTGGGGGGAGCGAATTATCAATGAATGTGCAGCTATTACCGCAGAGACACTTATAAATGTCCGATTATCTTTCACACACAGAGTTGCTATGTGCATTAGAAACAGTGGACATCATTTCGAACATTAGCTTCAATAAAGCACGCGTGAGAGGCAAGGGGACTTAACAGTAATCAACCACCCCAGAGGTAATCAAGCACCCCGAAGGGAATACATTACTACTACGTCCACGTCGTTGTTGCTGGATAACGCTAAAAGTAGTCTTAGAATGGTCCCAGTAAGGCAGTCGGTGCGCGACCGCTCCCGTCGGAGTTTCGAGTCCTACTTAGGGAATAAGTGTGTATTTTGTCCTTAGCATAAATAAGTATAAGTAGTGTATAAATCCAGGAACCGATGACCAGAGCAAGTAACTCCGTTAGTTGCACAAACTGCAGTCTATCGTAGCATGGTGCAGGGAGTGTCAGTTGGTTCCCAACATAAACGTATCTAATGTGCTGCGAATACATAGAAACAAAAACCATTTGTTATATACTTACTTTCAGCAATTACTTCCATAAAATATCTGTGATTAGAGATAACGAGCGATGTGAAATGAAGCGACCACACAAAATTAATCGTGGGTGAGGCAGATGAGAGATTGACATTCACTTGAAGAACCTTCAGGAAGTGTAGTTCATCACAGACGTCGTCTCTGCACAACCTAGGTTACAAGATTACAAAACAGTCGTTGACAGATGCTCGAGTATTCCTCATTAGTGTGGGAACCGAATCAAATATGGTTGATAGAAGAGAAGAAACAACGGAGAGCAGCAGTCTTCGTTATAGGTTCATTTAGTAAGCGCGAAAGAGTCACGGAGATGATCAGGAAACTCCAGTGACAGACGCTTTCACAGAGACGTTCTGTATCGCTCTATGGCCTTTTTTCAAAGTTCCGTCGGCATACGTTTCTCGAGGAGTCAACCAATATATTGTTTCTTACTACGTATATCTCGCGAATAGACCGTAAGAATAAAGTCACAGAGATCAGAATTCAAACGAAGGCATACCGGCATTTTTTCCCGCAAACCATATGCGACTGGAATCGAAAACGGAGGAAGTCGCTCTGTTATACAAAGTACCCTCCGCCACACACCTCAAGGTGGCTTGGGGAATCTTGATGTAGATGTAAATATTACAAACACTGGAAATGATAGACAAACAGTTTAATATTCAAGTGACCGTTTTGAATCCAGTGATTATAATGACATAATTAATTTCATTGAAAACCGAGTTAATGAAGAGAAGTGGTAATAGTAATCATTACGACAGATTGAAAATATTAAAACATAATGAGAGTATTGATACGATTCACAATAGAGAAACCATTTCATTTTTTCCACTAACATACTTTAGGGTTTTGAAAATTAATTAACCTCATTGCTATCTAAATTAAAGTTTGCACATACCCAGAACTTTTTTATGCTTGCAATATACCAGGATTTTTATTTATAATTATGTTGCTCTAATTCTTCTAACTGTTCATTACTCAAACTCTCGATTAAGGACACATGCATTTTACATTTATAACTTGAACGTGAGCTCTGTTGCTCAAAAACCACTGTCTGTTCATTTCATGTAACAATTTTTTTCTCTGCTCAAGGCTTCCATAGCTGAAGCCAAATTGGTAAAGTAATCAACCTCTACCTTTGCAACAGATGAGCTGTATTTTTTAGTGTTAATTTTAATTTTTTTCCGCATGTGTCTTGTTGCCCAACAGGCACAGAGTCCGACATGGGCACCGATAACTACTTCCATGCGTGATGACATCGACGCGTATAAGGCGGGAATGTCGTCCTGTAGTATAGTTTTCCATGCTTCATTCATCTGGTTCTAAAGTTCATCTGTGATCTTTGGTATTGGGTCACAGCCCTACACACGTCCTTTCACCACATCACACACATTTTCGGTTGGTGACAAGTCTTGTGATCTGGCAGACCAGAGCGAAAGGATTACAACCACTGACACCAACATGTCACATGTTCGTGCAACATACAAAAATGTTTGTAAATCTATCGGACCAAACCCCGTGGTCATCAGTCCGTAGCTTACAACTACATAAACTAAGGTAAACTAACCTAAGGACAACACACACAGCCATGACCTAGGGAGGATTCGAACCTCCGACGGCGAGCAACCGCGTGCTCCGCAGTGAGGCGCCTTAGACTGCTCGGCTACTCCACCGCGGTGTTCGAGCAACATGTGGTCGCGCTTTGTCTTGCTGAAAAAGTGGAATCTGGGGTGTCGTTCAGAAAGAATATGGACGCGAGTCGCACCGATCAAACTGCTCCCAGTGCCCTTGGCGCGCAACAACTGTGATTTCTCCTTGTATCCAATAACATCCCTCACCTTCAACTGGCACTGTATGTCTTGTGCGAATGCAATCGCTGCGATGCTGGTCCCCCTGAATCAAAATGCAGCCATAATTTTCAAACAAACAGAACCCTGATTTAAACAAAAACACTATCTGATGCCTTTCCTGTTCCTAGTGACGTCGTTTCATACACCGTTGCAATCTAGCATGTTTCACACATTAGTCTAACGTAGGTGAAGTGGACGGCGAGCACTTATACTTTACTGTAATAAACGGCGACGGATTGTCACCCCTAATAGTTTACGATATGTTACACTGTTCCATTATTGCGCCAGAGCAGGGGAGGACGCAGATCTATCCTGCAGTGACATTCGAATGAGGTATCCATCTTCTCGGGAGATGGGGGGGGGGGGGGGGCTGAGTGGTGAGGCGTGACCCATTTCGCCGGGTTCTGTGCCCTTCCGTGAACCATTCTGCAGACACCCGCTGCATACCGAAACACTTCGTCCAACAAGAGCAGCAGTTTTCCACATTCATGCATCAAAATCTCTCATGCCAATAATGCGCGCTCACTTGAAAATCACTGAGTTTCCGATACGCTTCGTTTACGTTTGTAAGGCAACCTGAATGTCCGTTCAAGTCATAGGAGTGATCCAAAATATAACAGGACCTTATCATTGACGTCGGTTTGCAGCAGAATTTTCGAAGATTTACTTTTTTCGAACAATATGAACTACCTCGAAGAGAACGATCTATTGAGCCACACTCAACACGGATTCAGAAAGTATCGTTGTTGCGAAACACAGCTTTAGTCACATGAAGTGATGAGTACTTTCGACTTTCTCGAATCGATTCCATATTTCTAGATTTCCGGAGGGCTTTTGATACTGTACCTCACAAGCGTGCATGAGGAATATCGCCACAGTTGTGCGATAGGATTCGTGATTACCTGGCGGAGGTTACACAGAAGTAGTAACTCACGGAAAGTCATTAAGTATAACGGTAGTAATATCTGTCATTCCATAGGGAAGCGTTATAGGGTCCTTCTGTTCCTTATCTTTATAAACCATTTAGGGGATAATCTGAGCAGGTCTCTTAGATTGTTTGAGGATGACGCTGTCGTTTATAGTTTATTAAGGCCACTTAAAGATCATAAGCAGCGGTATAATGGTTTAGATATGATACCTGCATGGTGCAAAAATTGGCAGTTGGCCCTAAATGATGAAAGGTATCGAATATGACCTCTAAAAGAAATCCGCTAAACCGCATTTACACGATAAATCAATCAAGTATAAAGGCGGTAAATTCAGTTAAATAACTAGGAATTTCAGTTACGAATAACTTAAATAGAAGAGAACACTAAGAAAAATACATGGGTAAGGCGAACAAAACACTACGTTTCATAGGCAAAATACTTATTGTTAGAAAAAGAAAATGCCTTTACTACACTTGACCGTCGCATTTTGGAGTATTGCTGCGCATTATGGGATCCTCACCAGTTGGGACTAACAGAGGACAAAGAACAGGTTGAGATGTGGCCAGCTCGTGTCGTATTAGAGAAATATCATGAAAGGTTTTTGATAAACCCTCTGCCAGGCCCTTAAATGTGATTTGCAGGGTACATATACAGATGTAGAAAATGTGTAACCGATTATAATATCAATAATAAAAATAACTGGTTTTTTCCTACTGTAAACGAACATAGCTCAGTTCTGCTATTTTTTGTATCGGTTTCTGACGGGTTCCTTCGGGTCCGTCCCCTCTTTCCCTCCATCCTTTTCCCCTCCGGATAGTGCTTACTTCTTGTATAAGTGTATCCAATTTCGGACTCTACCACAGACTTAACATAGTAGCAAAAACGGATTCATCATCGGATGCCAACTTGGAAGTAACTTATATACACTAACTTCACGCTGGTGGATCAACTTTTCCCTCTTTAGAAACTCATCCGTATCATATATCTATCATGGACCACTGGGATCCCCCACGAGAAGCCAAAATAGCGTAGCTGAACCAGAGGAAAACTATAGGAAAGTACAGTTCCTTGAATATTGTTATTATGTCTATCTGTTACTAAAATTTTGTGGCTTTGTAGTGTATAATCAAAGCTTTGCAAAATACAACTGGACTCTGTTTCGTGTTCTTCATATACGATAGAATATAAATGGATGTAACCGTTGTTATATGCTCATGGAGTGATACTTTTCTAAGAATCAATGTTCATAAAGCTATATTTAAAATTCATAAAGTCAGCAGTATTTTCCACAATGCATTATTTAACAACAAATACACTGGCCTGACCTAGCAATTTTCAAGACCTGTCATACAAAATTGCCAATTTCCCATCGAGCATCATAAGCATTACTTGCCAGTATCCTAATCTACCAATTTGCCAATTTTACAGCATATGCAATCAATTTCATAGCCTATCCTACCAATTTCCTGACAGTTTTTCGGTCTAGCCTGCCGTTTGAGAATTTAATAGCCTGTGCTAGCAATTTCCTGATTTAATGCCATTTAATTTGCCAAATTAATTACGATTCTCTCATTGTTAGTGGCTCTACGTTGTCACGTGAGACTCTAAGAAAGCTGTAACCAGATTAAAATAGCAAGACTTACACTGGAAGACATTGTGAGCAAAATTCAACAGCTCACAGATGTGCGTAAGTTACACATAGTTCATTTCTGACAGCTTCACGTCGACACAAAACTTGTCCATATTGTCAGCACTACAGCATGGCTGATGCTTGTAGAATAATGAATATAGGCGGGCTGTTCAGATTTATTTTCCGAGTTAGCGAACGGAGTTTATCCATTACAGTGTCGCAACTCAGCCGTCCAAGCCGTGCGGCCGAAACTTTTTTTTTTTTTTTTTTTTTTTTTTTTTTTTTTTTTTTTTTTTTTTTTTTTTTTTATTATTGGCCGTTGAGTAGTTCCCTTACAGCCATCCACTGAGGCGGGAAGGAAGCGGACACCTAGAAATGTGTATTCGCAGAGAAGGAAGTCCGACATCGGTTGCTGGCTAGGCTGTGAACGAAAATTCCTCCACATACAGTATGGAATATGGCTACATTAACTGATTTCCGGTTAATGTAACCAGGGAACCGAAAACAGCACTGAGACTTGGTCTCTGCACAACCTACAGCGGTGCACAGCCCCAAAACAAAGCGTATTGGTCCGCGGCTACTGCCACCTGCAGCGAACCAGTTTTTGTGCAGGTTCTTGCCTGGAGGACACTCTGGGTCAGTCCTCAGATGTGTAACTAAAATGTCTAGCAACAGTGGAAATCATGGAGTGTGTGAACACTGAGAAATTGTTTGTGCATCTATTGACAAATAGTATAACAGTGATGTGGCAAAACTAGGGAATACTAGGAAATGGCCTAAAAACCAAACTCTGGCTGGCCATTACACCAACCCAGGTCGTCAACTTGCCGAGCGGTTTCAAGTAGAGCCAGCACATCTCACCACCCGCAGTGTGGCGCTTAGGCCACGCTGCAATCTGCTATCGCAGAAAAATAAAGGGTATCCAATGAAAGAATTTTTTTCAACATCTTCAAAACTTCAAATTTTATAATTTACAGTGACTAAATATTCTCAATATGAACCATAAAATTACCAACATATTAACACGTGCAGCGATTTCAACAAACAATGCCTTAGTTGATTGCATTGCAGTAAAAGTTATCGTCCTTAGAAACGACACATCTGTATCAATTTCATTTATTAAAATATAATGATATTTATATCATTTTTAATGCAAATGTTTATCAGAACATAGTATGCTCCAAATAACACAGCATCTGAAATCAGCTATATATGCTTCACATATGGTCACACTTGCATAGTTATTAACGCATAATTCACTATTTTTGGCTGTAACTTTATTTAAATATTAATTACCTTTAATGTTAAAAAAACCATTGTATTTCATCAGTGGACGATCATTGGTTTATGTTGCCGCCACTAGTGATAAGTAGGCCAAACGACACATTTTTCAAGCAATTCCATATAACAGTTTCAATGATATTTAAAATTTTATCTCATATATTGTGAGCGGACCTGCTTAAATAATCTGGCCCATGTATTGATGATAAATCTGTTATACACACATCAAAAAAAGTGTTGGACCATCACGATTCTAGGGTTTCATGACTTTTTGTATGAAAATTGAATAAACATTTCAGTTTTCCTTATTGTTCATGGAAAAAGAAATTACAAGTTGTGCGACAATATCATAGGCAATCTGCCAATTTGTGTTGCGGATTGCAGCATACACCAGTACCCTAGAATGCAGTAACACGATCTCTTTCATTGGTGCATTCCTGTATTCGTCGTGCAAACGGACCACTAGATCATCAACGGACTGTTGGTGCAGACAGTCCCACTCGATTCTGCAGATCTCTCATATTGGTTGGTTGGTCCGTCTCGACCAAAAACAGCCGCTTTCAAAGTATCCCAGGCATGTTCCATAGCGTTCATGTCGGGAGAAAATGCTAGAAATAAAAATCTGGCGATGTTGTTATCTTAAAGTAACGCAGTCACAAGACGTGCACTGTGAGTGCGAGAATATTGTCCATTACGACGAATCTCTCACCGAAATTTCGCCAATATTGTTGATCTATACAGCGGAGGATGTTATCCCTGTACCGCATAGCCAGTTATTTCCTCTTAAGATTTTCAATGGCGTACTGTCTCCCACATTATGCTATTCCAAAACATCAGGGAACTGCCGTTTTGTTTCAGGTGTGTCTAATACGTTCAGGCTAACCAGGAAACCTCCAAAAAGTTCTCAGACATTATCTGGTTGATGGCAGATGTGAGTCTCATCTGGAAATAGCACCTGATGCCAATTCTGATCAGTTTATTCAGCATGCTGTTGGGTCCATTTTTACCACTCTTCATGATGTCTAGGTGACTTGCCATGGACGTCGCGAGTGAAGTTGCCTGTCATGCAGCCTATTTCATACAGTCTTGTGGCTATACTAAAATTATTATTTAGCATGGTGGCACTCCTCTCAGCGTTCCTCTGGGCTGAAATCCGTAACTACCGGTTATAAGCTATGTGGTACGCTTTGGACGGCCAGAGCGAGGCAAGTCATCGACAGTTCCCGTATCTCTGTACCTCCTCCACTTCCGAACAACATCGCTTTGGTTCACTCCCAGATGTCTGGAAAATTCCCATGATGAGAGTTCCTCCGGACACAAAGTAACAATGAGGGTACGATCTAACTTCGGAAATGACTTTCTAGGCACGGCAGACTTCAGTGAACACAAGCAGTGTACTTCCTGCCTGGTGTTATGCCTGGTACTGATCGACAGTCTTAACCACTCCGTTACTTTGGCACTGTTCATGCGTAATTGTTTATCTACATCTTCATCTACATCTACATAGATACTCTGCAAATCACATTTAAGTGCCTGGCAGAGGGTTCATTAACCACTTTCATAACTTTTCTCTATCGTACCATTCTCTGATAGCGCGCGGGAAGAAAGAACACCTAAATCGTTCCGTTTTCGATCTGATTTCTCTTGTTTTATTGGGATGGTCATGTCTCCCTAAGTAGGTGGGTGCTAGCAAAATATTTTCACATTCAGAAGTAAAAGTCGGTGATTGAAACTTCGCAAACAGATCACGCCGCAATGAATAACGTCTTTCTTTTAATGATTTCCACCCCAATTCGTGCAACATTTCCGTGACGCTTATGCCTTTGTGCGATCTGAGTGACATCTATGGACAATCTAAGGAACTCCGTTCTTGATGCAATATACACATTCAATGTCAGTGTTCAAGAGAACTTGGAACCAAGATAATGCAACACTATTTGTAGTGTATTTATACTTATTAAATCTCTAAATATTGTTAAAAACGTGTTAGTTTATTGTGGAAGTGTTCAAACGCGAGTAAGATTAGGTTTATAGAATGTAAAACCATTGAAATTTTTCTGGGGCTGGCATTCAGCCAATGAGAATAATGCAGCATTTAAATACTACTGAATTGAAAGTTAATACTAGAACGGTTTATGTGGAGAGCACCAGCAGCGATAACTTACGGCCAGATCTTGTAGGAGGTAAGCCTTGCCTAGGAACGATCTTCAATCGCCAGAGTGATAAATTCTGGGCAGAGTTAATAACATTTGAGTGACCTTATCTTCGGCGAGTGGTAAATCTGTTGTTAAAGTTCAGAACTAAAACTTTTTCTTTTTGAATTGTGACGTTATAACAAGGCAGAGGATGTGTTTCTACACTTTATTTCGCAAATTTTTGTGTGTAAATTGTTTACGGAAATTAAATATTTTAGATGCATATTATTTAGTGTTCTTTGGTCGAGAAACAGACTTTTTAACACCTTCGACTACTATTTAGACTGGGGATTCTGGTATCATTCTTGTGACACACTTTACGCAACTTTTCTATTGCATAAAAAGTTCTCGGTTTACTTGTCACGTCAAATATGGGTAGGATCCCTAGCTTTCGATTACAGCCTCCATTTTCGTTAACAGGGATAAAACTGACTGTCGTGAACTGGAGGCTTCGACTAAGATAACAAGATGACGGCATCTCATTGGCTGGCTTACGTCACGAAAAAAACGGCGCGAACCTAGGTAGCTCCCTCTAAACGCCTAGATTTTTCTAGTGCACTCGATTTGGTATACAATCTGGACCGGGAGACTTGTTTTTGTTAAGTGATTTAAGTTGCTTTAATAGTCCATGGATATCTACTTCTAAATTACGAGTGCTGGAAGCTGTTATTGTTTCGAGTTTGGAGTCTTTTTTGATGAATAATTGTCGTATTTATCAATTTTACTTTTGTGGAAATGACATCAGCCGTATCACCAATGCTATAGCGTAGTGATGGAGTTGATTGTGTTTTGCCGCTAGTATACTTTATATATGACCAGAATTTCTTTGGATTTTCTACCAATTAAGTAAACGGGGTTTCATTGTGGAAACTATTGTAAGTTTCTCGATTGAAGTTCGCGTTAAATTTTAGATTTCTGGAAAAGTTTGCCAGTCTTTGCTTTTTTCCTTACATTCATGTGGACATGGAGAGATTTCTTAACAATTCCCTGTTATAAAGTTTTAAGGCATTTTGTTGAATAACATACGGCTGTCAACAGGTTCTAAATTCAATACTGACAATTTTTAATGGCCATAGAATATTTGATTGTAGCCCCTCAAATAGAAAAACTTCCTCATGGAGAAGTCCTAAATTAAGTCCGCTAGGAATATCTATCAAGCGAGCTTGGTATACTGTGCTACTCAACAGCTTTGAATTAGGTCTGTTCCGTATTTTATAACAGTGTTTGTTGTTCTAAGAGTTGTTGTTGTGGTCTTCAGTCCGCGGACTGGTTTGATGCAGCTCTCCAAGCTGCTCTATCCTGTGCAAGCCTCTTCATCTGAGAATAAGTACGGCAACCTACATCCTTTTAAATCTGCTTACTATATTCGTCCCTCGGTCTCCCTCTACGATTTGTACCCCACACGCTTCCTTCTAATGTTAAGTTGACGATTCCTTGATGTCTCAGATTGAGTCCCACCAACCTAGCCCTTCTTTTAGTGAGAATATGCCAGAAACTTCTTTTCTCCCCAATTCTGTTCAGCAGCTTCTCATTAGTTACGTGATCTACCCATCTAATCTTCATCATTGTTCTGTAGCACCACTTTTCGAAAGCTTCTATCATCTTGTTATCTGAACTCCTTATCGTCCACGTTTCACTCCCGTGCAATGCTACACTCCAGACAAATGCTTTCAGAAAGGACGTCCTAACCTTTAAATTAATATTGGATGTTAACAAGTTTCGCTTCTTCAGAAACGCTTTTCTTCCCATAGCCATTCTGCATTTTACTTTTTCTTTACTTCGGCCATCAGAAGTTATCTTGCTACCCAAATAACAAAACCATCTACTACTTTTATTGTCTCATAACCTAATCTAATTTTTTCAGCATCGCCTGATTATCTAGCACTATATACCAGTACCCTCGTTTAGTCTTGTTAATGTACATCTCACACCTTCCTTTCAAGACACTGTCCATTACGTTTTATTGCTCTTCCAGGTCCTTTGCTGTCTCTGACTGAATTACTACGTCATGAGCAAACCGCACTGTTTTTATTCCCTCTCCCTATACTTTAACTCCCACTCCAAACCTCTCCTTGCATTCCTTCACAGCTTGCTCAATGTACAGATTCAGCAACATTGGGGAAAGGCTACAACCCTGCCTTACTCCCTTCCCAACAACTGCGACCCATTCATGGCCTTGGACTCTAATAATTGCTGTTTGGTTTTTGTACACATTAAATATAGCTCTTCGCTCTCTATATCTTACCCCTGTTACCTTCAGAATCTGCAAAAGTGTATTCCAGTCAACACTGTCAAAAGCTTTCTCCAGATCCACAAATGATAAAAACGTACGTTTCTCTTTCCTTAACCTATCTTCTAAGATAAGTCTTTATGTTAGTACTGCCTCGCGTGTTCCTACATTTCTCCTAAATCCAAACTGATCTTCCCGAAGTTTGGTTTCTACCAGTTTTTCCATTCTTCTGTAAATAATTCGTATTAGTATTTTGAAACCATGGCTTATCAAGCTGATAGTTCTGTAATTTTCACATTTGTCTGCACCTGCTTTTTTAGATATTGGAATCAGTATATTCTACTTGAAGTCGGAGGGTATTTACCTTGTCTTATACATCTTGCATATCAGATGGAACAATTTATTCATGACTGGCTCTCCTAATGATTTCAGACGGAACATCATCTACTCCAGGGGCTTTGTTTCTACTCAAACCTTTTAGTGCTCTGTCAAATTCTTCTCGCAGTATAGTATGTCCTATCTCATCTTCCTCTACTTCGTCTTCCACTTCTAGAATACTGCCTTCAAGTTTATTTCCTTTGTACAGGCCTTCTACATATTCCTTCCATCTTTCAGCTTCCCCTTCTTTGCTTAGTACTGGTTTTCCATCTGAGTTCTTGATATTCATACCGCTGCTTTCCTTGTCTCAAAATGTCTCTTTTATTTTCCTGTAAGCGGTATCTATCCTTCCCGTAGTTATACACTCTTCTATGGTCTTGCATTTCTCTTCAAGTCACACCTGCTTAGCCAATCTGCACTTACTGTCAACCTCATTTTTCAGACGTCTGTACTCCCTTTTACCTGCTTCACTTGATGCATTTTTATATTTTCCCCTTTCATTAATTGAGTATCTCCTATGTTATCCAAGGATTTCTATTAAGCCTTGTCCTTTTGTCTATATGACCCTCTGTGATCTTCACTACTCTATCTCTCAGAGCTACCCATTCTTCTTCTACTGTATTACTTTCCTCCGTTTCAGACAATCCTTACCTAATGCTCCTTCTGAAACTCTCAACTACCTCTGGTTTCTTCAATTTGTCCAGATTCCATTTCCTTAATTTTTTACCTTTTTGCAGTTTCTTAAGTTTTAATCTACAGTTCATAACCAGTAAGTTATGGTCATAGTCTATATCTGCCCCTGCATATGTCTTACAATTTAAAACCTGGTTTCTAAACTTTTGCTTTACCATTATAAAGTCAATCTGGTACCTCCCAATGTCTGCTGGTCTCTTTCACGAATATAACCTTCTTCATTATGATTAAACCAAGTGTTTGTAATGATTAAATTGTGCTCTGCACAAAATTATATCAGGCGTTCTCCTCTTTCATTCCTTTTCCCCAATCCATATTCACCTACTACATTTCCTTCTGTTCCCTTTTCTACTATCGCGTTCCAGTCCCCCATCACAATTAAGTTTACTTCTCCTTTAACGGTCAGAATAATTACATTTATCTCCTCGTTTCTTCGATCTCCGTATCATGGGCAGAGCTAGTTGCCATATAAACTTGTACTACTGTAGTCGCTGTTGGCGTTGTGTCTATCTTTGCTACGATAATGCGTTCACTACGCTTTTCATAGTAACTTATCCGTATTCCTGTTTTCTTATTCATTATCAGACCTACTCCTGCATTACAGCCAACTGATTTTGTATTTATAACCCTGTACTCACCTGACCAAAAATCCTTTTCTTCCTGCCAAAGAACTTCACAAATCCCCACTATATCTAACTTTAACCTATCCATTTCTCTTTTCAAATATTCTAACTCACCTAGCCGATTGAGGGATAGAACATTCCACGCACTGATCCATAGAATGCCTGTTTTGATTTTCTTGATGACGACATCCTCCTGAGTAGTCCCCGCCCGGAGATCCGAATGAGGGACTATTTTACCTCCGAAATATTTTTATTGGTAACTATACTACAGTTTATTTAAACAGTTTACACATTCCAACACTGATGGCGAAAGGGCTGCTGATGGACACATGTTTTGTCAATGTACGAGTCCTATACATTTGTGCTTCCTAGTTTGGAGCATTGCTGCGCATCGTGGGATCTACATCAGGTGGGACTGATGGATGATTTAGAGCAAATACAGATAAGGGCAGCTCGTTTTGTATCATCGCGATATAGGGGAGAGAGTGTCACGGAAATTAGGCACGAGTCGGGATGGAATTCATTAAAAGAAAGGCGTAATTTGTTGCGACGAGATCTATTTGTGAAATTTTTTTGACCAACTTGCTCTTCAGGGTGCGAACTTATATCGTTAGTATTCACCTATATAGGAAGACATCATCATCATAATACAATAAGAGAAATCATATCGAAAACAGAAAGATTGAAGTTTTCCTTTTTCCCGCGAACTATCAGTGAATGTAACTATAGAGAAATATTATAAAAGTGGTTCGATGAACCCTCTGCCATGCACTTCAATGTGACTTGCGGAGTATTCATGTAGATGTACACAGGTAGTCTTACCATCACTTGAAATTGCTGAGCTAGACAAAAAGTTCGCAATCGCCTGTCAACTTGGTCGTACCGTATTATTTTCTAGGGCATACATATTGTATAGACGATTAGTTGGCCGATTGCCACGATGTGCCTTCTGCAGCAGGAACATGGGAGTAAGAGAGGGAATATAACGTCGCGGGTAAGCCTCCTACCGAGCAAAATATAAGTTACACACGACAGAACTTTAGTACTCGTTTGTAGTAAGGAATGTGAACTTAAATTAAGACAGTTTTAATACAGATCAGTGTCTAGAAGGCAAATCTTATTTAAAATATCCATTTGTCTGGCGGAAAGGGCGGCGTCGCGGTGCATGCGATGTCCAGTAGCTGGTGACTCAATAAATAAGTACGAAAAACACAGTGTGTTCCGAAATGATCTTCACAATTTGTTTCATATATATTTCAAAAACGTGTTAAAAATTTATGTTTATTTATAGGCTAACACCAGTGGCGGATTTACCGGTAGACTGAGTAGGCTGGAGTCTATGGCGATAGATTGTAGAAGCTGAAAAAAAATTTAAACACTAAGTAAAAGTAATAAAAGAAATTCAATTACGTTTACCGAAAGTACATTATTGTGTAAGAAGTACAGAATCGGAACCGCAGCAGGCTTGTTCATCTACAGTGTAAAATTTCGACAACGCAAAACAATTGGTAAAGGTCATACTTTCTTAAGGTTTTATTTTCAATAACATTCACGTTATTGAGGTATTTTGTCGGTAGTTATTAGTTTAACTGGTTAAGATTAACGACATTGTGTTTAATCGATAATTAATGGTAAGAATAAGACGGTCTGAAAACGTTTAAAGTGATGTCATTTTTTTCAATGACGCCATTCATCTATAAATAAGTAAAATATATTTTTGCACAAACCACATTTGTTGGGTTAATTTTTACTGAGAAATATCACTTTACTGTAGTATTTCTTTACTAAAAGTGGCAATACGTATGTTCGGTGAACTGTGGAAGAAAAATTGGGCTGATTAAAGTAGAAGACCTGAAACTGTGACTGAAGCTTTAAGGAACTGTGACAAGCAGTTTTTCCCAAATGTATATGTTTTACTTCAAATATTTGCGACTATTCCTGTCACTGCAAGTACTCTTGAACGAAACTTATCTACTTTGAGACGAATAAATATTTATTTACGTAGCACACAGGGGCAGGTGAGATTAAATGGATTGGCCCTTGTAAATATCCGTTAAGGAAGAGATATGGACACTGAAAATATCATTGACATATTCAGTAAAAAGAAACAGAGGCGAATGACCATGACAGATTGGGCAGAAGACTTGAACATGCAGTGATTTTTGTTAACGATTTTTTTGATAGTCACGTCAAATTCAAGTTCTTACATTCACGTCATTTTCTGTATGAAGAAAATCAAAAAAAGTTTCTTTGTTGTAAGACGGCCTCTTTTACGGTTTATGTAGTTTATAAAATCTCCAAGGTTGATTTTTTTCCCCCTTGCTTACCCTGAATTCCAAAGTAGTTACCAAAAACTAAGGCCGGTCGCGGTGGCCGAGGGGACTGAGGCGCTCCAGTCACGGTCTGCACGGCCACTACGGTCGAGGGTTCGAATCCCCCCTCTGGCATGGATATTTGTGCCGTCCTTATTTAATAAGTAGTTTGTAGGTTTAGGGACTGATGACCCCATAGTTAAGTACCATAAGGTTAACAAACATTTGAACATTTGATTTTGCATCCTTAGCGAGGAAACCGCTCACCTCAGAGCGCTAAGACAATATCGGACCATCAGTCCATATTATGCAGTTAAACATAGAAGCTATCAGTCGCAGCAAATTTGAGCACCTAGATAGAATGGCTAAGAAACACCAAGTTGATGTAATTGTATTGCAAGGAAGACATTTAGCAATTGAAACAGGTATCTCAACCAGGGCTTAAATTCAAGGATATACAATGGTGGAGAAATTCTCTCAGAAGCGCATGGGTCAATCATATACATGCGTAATGGCATCAATGTTATATATTAAAAGAAGCCACGAAAATTAAAGTCAGTCGGCCAAACCAAACTACCCGGCCGATTTCCTTAATTTGTGTTATAAACGAAAGGTCTTCATCCTCAGATTTGTCATCATGTATCAGAATTTACATAACTCTCGCCTTCCTTTTTCTATACTCAAACGCGATTTTCTTCTGTATATTTCTTATGTGGATGTCCTTGGTGTAACCCGGTCAGGCCGTTCTACCCGACCGATTTCCTTCAATTTTGCTTTAAACGAAAGATATTAATTCGCAGATTTGTCATCAAGTATCAGAATTAACTTAAGTCTCCCCATCCTTTATTTTTATTCAAACGCGGTATCGTTCTGTTGTTGTACTGCATATTTTAACTGGCTTGTTTTACCATATCTTCGGCTTTAATTAAGGTCCGCAGTTGTTTTTACCTAACAACAGTCAGCGGATCAAGTTCTTTCATTTGCGCTTTTAAAGACTTGCATTGGTTGATTCTGATGAAATCCGTGCGTGAACATTCAACTTTACTTCCACGTTTTCCCAACTTTTTGTCATTCCACTAACGGTGTGAAGTATTCACACGAGTCCTATTCGTACGGGTTCTCTATCTTTCTTACATATTACAAGAACCTACGAAAACTAAAGTCAGTCGGCCAGACCAAACTACCCGGCCGATTTCCTTTTTTTTTTTTTTTTTTTTTTTTAATGAAAATGTATTCATTCACTGATTTGTCATCAAATGTTAGAATCATATAGCTCATATTTTTCGTCATTCTATCAAGCATATCTTCCGTTCTAATTGAGGTATACACTTCGTATTAGCCTAAGAACATTCTACGGATCAAACCCTTTCATTTGAGACCTTAAACACATTCATTGGTTGATTTGGGAGAATGTTATGAGTGAACAAACAAACAAGAGTTCTAACGTCAGTCGGCCATGCCTCTCTACCCAACCGCTTACCTTTACTTTTTTGTAAATTACAACTTCCGAATATATAATATTGTAATAAATTTTTCTAACTGTTAGTCTGGTCACTAATGGTGCAAAGTATTTGCACGGGTCACATAGTAACTATAAAGTGGTAAAGAAGTCCAACACCTGCAATATTGAAACTATAACAGTAGAACTTCCCAAGCTATACTTGGTGTCAGTATATAAACCACCAAACACAACGTGGCCAAATCCTCCACAGCAAGCTGAATACAAACCAACAATCTTCCTTGCGGACATCGACAGCCGCCACACCAGCTGGGGATACAGTACTAATGATCATAATGACGAAGCTATACTGCAGTGGAACGAAGAACAAACTTTATACCTCAGCTACGATGGTAAACACCAAAAAGCCTTCCAGTCAGCACGCTGGCAGACAGATACTAATCTGGACCTATGTGTTGTGACCACCAACAATGAGGGGTTTCCTATAGCCCACACGAGAAGGGTACTGCCCGATTTTCCCAATACCCAACATCATTCAACCTTAGTAAATGTGAGCATAGAACTTCTACTGATATAATCAGTCAAGAAGCCAAGATGGAACTTCCGGAATGCAGATTGGGCAACATATAAAAGAGAAATTGACATCAACATACGGTTTATTCCAGCGAAGATAGATAAGTATGTAAGAATTGTTGGCCTTATAACAGCGACGGCGAAGAGAAACATCCCAAGTACTAGAAGTACTAAACCAGTACTACAAAAAAATGGAGACTGTGCCCAAATTCAAATAAAACAGAGACCTGCGCCTTCCATTTAAATAACAGACTAGCAGACAGAGGGCTAAATATTACTTTCTGCGGAAAGAGAATTAAACACAACAAATTTCCCAAATATTTAGGCATAACTGTTGACAAGTCACTTACCTTCAAGTAGTGGCCGAAAGGTCTGCGGCGTGCCAGTCACGATCTGCACGGCCGCTGTGGTCGGGGGTTCGAATTCCCCCTCGAGCATGGATGTTTGTACCGTCTTTAGAATAAGCTAGTTCATAAGTAGTTTGTAAGTTTAGGGACTGATGACCCCATAGTTAAGTTCCATAAGCTCCACAAACATTTGAACATTTTAACTTACCTTCAAGAAACACCTAGAAATAACTAGCCAGAAATTAAAACCCGAAATAACATCATCCGGAGATTAGCAGGTACCACATGGGGAGCAGATGCAAATACACTACGTGCTGCAGTAATGTCACACGTCTACTCCGTCGCGGAGTCTTGTGCCCCTGGGTAGAGTAGGAGTACTCACGTAAAGTAATTTGACACGTCCAGCTCAGTGAAACCATGAGGACCATAACAGGGACGTTAAAGTCGACCTCTATAATGGCTTCATGTCCTTGCAAACATTACTGCACCAGAAATCCGAAGACAGCAGGCAACGATTCAGGAATGGAAAAAAATAAATCATCCAGATAAGTCAAGAGTATTACCGGTACACCAAGTACTAGATAACCGCTGTCGATATCGCCTTAAATCAAGATTACCAAAACGGGGGAAGAAAGAACACTTGCCCAAGGAACTACCGGTGACTGCCACAAATCCTGGAAAACTAAGTGGAACAATAGTGACATTCACCAACGCAACATAGAGGACCCCAGCCAACAGCTCCCAGGAATGCAACTTCCCCGTAAAATCTGGTGCCAGCTAAACCGTGTGAGAACTGGACATGCCAAAACCAAATCCATGATGAACAAGTGGGGTGCCAATGACAACCCAACGTGTGACTGTGAAACTGATGAACAAACATTACATGTAGTGCAAGATTGCCCGCTACAAAAATTCTATGGTAACTGGAGAGACTTTTTCGAGGCCAGCCCTGCTGCTATTGTGTGGCTGTCGCTGCTACTATTGAGTGGCTGTCTCGTTTGGACACAACTTCTTACTGAATTGTGTCTGTCATTCTATTTCAGCTTTGCTCTCATTCAATAATCACGTGTTTATTTTGTATATACGAGGCGCGTCCAGAAAGTAAGTTCCATTTCAATTTATCTCCGCTGCGGCGCTGCGACTGCAGTTCCGCACATGCGCTGTAGACGATGTGTATCAAGGAGAAGAACGTGCACCATTTGGAGATCGCTGCCAGTTAAGTACGCTTTGTCGTACTTGTTTGAAATGTCGGCGTTGATTGAAAATCCCGCCGCCTGTGGAATCAAGTCGGTGATTCGGTTTCTGAATGCGAGGAAAGTTTTTTTTTTTTTTTTTTTAGAAAGAGTGGAGCCCCTCCACGCTCGCACTAGCATGGTGACCAACTCAATAGTTCTACTGTCACCTCTGCATGTGTTAATGTTTTAAATGTAGGAGTCACAGGAGCGGGTACTGTGATGTATGCCGTACGTGTGGGTAAGGTTACCCATTAATACGGTCCATCTGGATGATAGAAGTGGTCGAAAGCTTTTGAAACAAGAGCGGTTTTAAGGGCAGAGGGAAAAAAGTGCCAAGGCAAGTGCCAAGGGAAAAAAACCTCTGCGATAGTCAGGAGCGGGTAGTAAGAGCAGTAGCGGATTCTTGCTATCTGCGACAGATCATGCAAGGGTTTGGTTATGTTAGTTTTGGGTATCGTGTAAGCTCGGTACCATTTTCATTGCGTGTTTGTCATAAGTTTGTCAATCCGGTTTGCTGAGTCGCCCCTCTGCAGCTGGAACTGGCGGTGTCTCCTGGTCCATCATCAGCGGCGGCTGGCTGCAACAATCAAGATTGGCAGGCAAGTGGTCGATTTTTGTGATCGGCCTCTAAGTTTATAGGTTTAGTGTGGGATTTGTTTGTGTTTCGTGTTTGTTCACGTTCCCTGCGGCTGCCGGTTTGTCGGCGGTAATTGCTCATCTGGCATTGCCAGTCAGTTTTGCTGCGAAGCAGGGGTTCTGTGAGCGATGATTTTGTTTGTGTCTATAAGGTTTACCATAGGTGTTTATCTATTCCTGACAAAGAGTGTTTTTGGTCGGTTGTGTTTCCACCTATGGTTGTGGTCGTAGTTGCCCAGATTGAGGATGAAGGGGTTGTTCGAGTGTCTAGCATTTTTGTACAGTCGTGCGGCGTGTTTTTTGAATACCTCCGTGAGAGTATCAAGGCGGTATTCTCGGTGAAGGTCCGCTGTGCGCGTGTAGCGTGGAGCATTGCTTATGATGCGTAGTACCTTGTTCTGAATGAGCTGCAAGCGGTGCAGCCGTGTCGGTGCTGCGTAAGCCCAGCACGGAGCACCGTACGTCATCAGCGGTCTAACAAGTGTCATGTATGTGTTCCTCGACACCCGTCTGTTTAGTTTACTCTGCCTGTTGAGCATTGGGTAGAGTTGTTTGAGCCTCGCGTTTGCCCGGTTGGTCATGTGTTGTATGTGGTCCCCCCATGTGAGTTTCCGGTCCAGCCAGACACCTAGGTATTTGACTTTCTCGCAGAAACGTATTGGACGTGTATGTAGTGTAACTGGTCTGCAATGTTCGTGTTTGTGCAGGTGTTTCGGTCTTCTAGTGAACAATACTGCTTCGCACTTGCCGACGTTTACTTTTACACGCCATTTCTCCAGCCAAGGCTCTGCAGTATTGAGTGCGGTCTGTAATCGTGAGTTAATGTTTGACGGCTTCCAATCTTGCGCTAGGATGGCGGTGTCATCCGCGTAGATTGCGACCGTCGTGTTATGTGTGGTTGGAAGGTCGTTGATGTAGAGGTTAAACAGGAGGGGCCCCAGGATGCTGCCTTGGGGTACTCCCGCTTGTATACCGTGTCGTGTTGACTGTTTGCCCTGAATGTCGGTGTTGAAACATCTGTCTGTGAGGTATGAGTTTATGAGACGTACGAGTCCGTCGGGAAACCCAGCATCGTTCAGTTTGCGTATAAGGCCGTTGTGCCACAGACGATCGAAGGCTTTTTCGATGTCCAGGAACACCGCCCCGGTGGCTTTGCCTGTGTTGTATCCGTGTGTTATGTGTTCCACTACGCGAAGGAGTCGCGTCGTCATTGGTGAAGTGATGACCGTCAAGGAAATACTTGACATGTCCTGGATCTTGTCATCAATCGCGTGAACCAGTTCTTCTGTAAGCAAAGGTGGACGCCCAGTTCGTTCTTCATCGTACACATCACTACGACCGCCATTGAACTGTCGGATCCATCTTCTCACCATCGAATCACTCATCGCATTTGGTCGGTAAACATCGCAAATTTGCCGATAAATTTCACTTGGTTTCACTTTCCTGCGAGGAAAGTGAAACCAAGTGAAATTTATCGGCAAATTTGCGATGTTTACCGACCAAATGCGATGAGTGATTCGATGGTGAGAAGATGGATCCGACAGTTCAATGGCGGTCGTAGTGATGTGCACGATGAAGAACGAACTGGGCGTCCACCTTTGCTTACAGAAGAACTGGTTCACGCGATTGATGACAAGATCCAGGACATGTCAAGTATTTCCTTGACGGTCATCACTTCACCAATGACGACGAGCAGAAAGAAACTGTTTCCAACTGGTTGAAGACACAGGCGGCAGATTTCTATGAAAAAGGTATACAAAACCTGGTGCCACGCTATGGAAAATGCCTGCAAAATTTCGGCAGTTATGTGGAAAAGTAGTTTAAGAGTTGTAGAATTTTGTGCAATAAAAATTTCTTCTGTATCTGTGTCCAATTTCATTTTATCACCAAACGGAACTTACTTTCCGGACGCGCCTCGTATTATTATGTATATGTATGTGTGTATATCTATTTATATCATATGTTATGTAAATGTATATCAATGCCGCACTTGGACTTGTAAAGCCATATGATAAATAAATAAATAAATAAGATTAAAGGAATACTTTTAGTGAAACCTGAAATGATTACTTACTTCATCAATAATTTCATTCTGCTTCAGAACATCACGTGCCTCCGCGATAGCAAGAAGAGGAATAAAGGCAAGTTGTAGTTGAACACGAAACAGAAAGTTTATGGACGATACTAGAACCACTAACCTACCAAGCATTTTCGCAGCATATGAAGTCAGTTCAAAACTTCGACTTATTTTTTCCTGGTATATGTGTAGCATTAGCACGTAAAACAAACTAGTTGTCCTCTTAATTTCATTCTTCTTTAGCCTACCATGCTACAATTTAACCTGACAAGTTTCTTTACGATAAATCAGCATGAAAAAATATGCATAATGATTGCGAAAAGTGACTAGTACGCAAGATTAAATTACAAATACAGACGAATTAATCAGAATCCTAACTGTAACTACATAGTTGCGCACGTACCATGTAATTTTTGCAGTGGCCTTTAATAACAGTATTAATTTAAAAGTGAAATTCAGTTGATAGAAAAACGAAGACAGAATCTAAGACGCTGTTCATATTTACACATCTTTATGGTGTATAATAGTTTGTATCTTTGGACTAGAGTCAGTCTGTTGACACAAACAAACAACAGTTCGGTTTAAATATACGTCTATTTTTACTTCAAATGTAGCTTCCACCTTCTTACTTGGGTCATGTAGAAATTTGTGTTGTTATCGACAAACTAAAATACCATAAATGCATCACCTTTCGGGAGGTTTTTCATTCTTACATAAAAGTTGTAAATTCGTTTTCCATCACAAAAATATCATTTGCACGCAGAAAAATTAGTAACTTTCGATAACACTCCTATAGCACATACATATAACTTCTTCCTCTTGTTGTGTGAGATCACCAGAGCTTAAGCTTTTTCGACCACGTGACATATCTTGAAATTTAATGATATTCATGCTATAATACCAGAACAATAACAAATGTTCTGTAAGAACAATGACCAAAAATTCTATTTGAACGTTATAATCATTCAGATTAAAAACAATTCGAACTGGATTTTTAACACAGGATAATAACCTACTATACGTGGTCCGCTTCAGATTTGATAAGCCATTTTATTTTTATGTTTATATAGAAAAAGGGGAAACAATATCTTATGTATCAAACGGATGTATTTTCTTGGTTCGTCTATTTTAACAAGAATTCTTTCACTTACTGTCGCTTTCATTTCATACGAGACTGAGCGATAGTGAAGCATAGCCGGGTTTCGCTAGATAGCTTGAAAATTTAGAACGCCGGCAAAACTACAAAATTATAAGAAGTAAGAATGATGATATAAATAAAAGATTTTGATATGAAACGTAAATCAATTATCCCATAACAACTCTGGTTATGAAGTCGCCCCTACACAGATAGATATCAAATGCCTAATCAATAGTTAACCCTTCAACTACAGTGAACTTCTACAGAAGTCCACATTAATCGAGCCTTGCAGAAGCTGGGGAAAAGAAGCCCCTCTGGTGAACTTCTGTCTCTGTCTTCCGTCATCTGTCTCTGTCAGCGGAACGTTAGGCCTTCATCTACCTTTCTTTTTTCTCGTGAACTGTTGCAGTCCTGTTGAGGGAAAGTCTCTTTCATATCAGATTTAAAAAACTGTCCACCTGTCCAAGACCAGATTATTTTGGTATTTTACAGAAGTCATTCTGTAGTTACAGAGCTAAACATCGCTCTCGGTGCGACACTCAAGCAAAAACCGGTAAACAATCGCATCGGGTAACCAGTTCATATTCACAAGATCTATCTTAAAGGCGTTATTTAATATTTCTCATAGCCTATAAAATAAACTGAAACTGATTGTTGTTCAGTGAGTTAGTCACCGGAAGTGCCATCTTTTTAACATATCAGCGTATTTTAACAATTATATATAGATAATTATTATCTGAATGTTCCGATAGCCCAGGGGGTCGTCAGACTGAAACTACAAACAAACTGAGACAGCTGAGAGATACTACATAGAAATCCTATCTCACGGAAACTTAGGATATTCTCTTTCCGTTTCTTTCGTACCCCTATCTTTCTGGGAGGCTGGAAATTGGAAAGTTCATTCATCACATGGTTTCACTTTTATTTAAAAAAAATATTTAAAAAAAAACATCACCAGTAGTTACATTGTAATCATTACGAGTAGATAATACTTTTCGTCCTTTGTTTTTTATCGAATGAATTACATATTCCAGACATTACTGTCGCGACTTTTTTCCTTGTTTCATATTTTTATCACAATTGCTTCTCCTTTCACTTAGAAACTGGAATCGATCTAATATCTAGTTTGTTCAGATGCTTAATTTTGCTGAAAATGAGAAGTCCTATTTTTCAGTCATTGGGAAAGATTTATTTGTACGGTTTGTCTGATTGATAACTATATACTCGCAACTTATGCAATTTTTTTTTATAAAGTTTGCCTTTTGTAATCAGTGTAATGCTATCTTCACATTTGCGCATTTGTGTGTTAGAGGTGGTGTTAACGAAAGAATTCATAAGGAAAATCGTTTTCAAGTATATACCATTAAAGTGTATAGTGCACAAAATGTCAATAGCGTCTGATGATGCTAGGAAATCGCTTCGGACGAAGCAATTCGCATAAGGCAAAAAACAAAACTACCCACGACGGCTACTGTACAGGAGAGCCGCTCAAATGATTTCTCCAATCCTTCATTTACTATGTTCGGGTAGCAGTCGGCGCATCGTAACTACGCTATCGACACAGCTTATAGTTAAAGAAATGCGATTAAGGCTTGCCGGTCTATGTTACGTATTTCTCTTCTCAGTCAACACGGTATCAGGATGCGCGCCGCGCCTTTGAAACCGTCAGCGCTAAGCCAGCGCGAGAAACGCCGAGCAAACGTATTTTGCCTGTCGATAATCTAATGGAGATTTGGCAGCATTTTAGCTTACGTTTGGCGACTCTGAGAGCATCGAGTTACTCCTTAGTTAGCATAGAATTAAGCTGATAAATTCACTTGATTTTTCATGTCTTTTCATTCAAAAATCTAAATGATATTTAGTTAAGGTGTGACATAAAGTAGTTAATTCGTATTTTTGAGTCCAGGAATTGCAACCAGTCTCTTCTTTTACATTTCGATTTATCTGGTCTAGGAACTCTTGGTACCGTGTGGAGGAGCCCCGCACTGTCCGACTTCGCTATCTCTGGGGCATCGTATTCGTATGCGATACGAAGGTTATTTCGGGTCGTGTAGTCAGTCTCGCTGGGGTAAATTTTTTAATTGTTCCGTGATAGAGCTACAAGTATGCAGATTGAAAATATATAGGAAATTCTTAAGAAATCTCCTCCATCATAAGTTGTTTATCCATTTCCACGACGTCACCATCTCATAATATATGAAAGTTGACAATACTGATTCCGTGCCTATGGAAACCAATTGCTTTCGAGTTAAAGCTATCGATAAACCACGTTGAAGTGAATTTTAGTACATAAATAAATTTTCTAGATTGTTTAAATCAAATGTTCAAATGTTTGTAGAACTTATGGGACTTAACTACGGGGTCATCAGTCCCTAAGCTTACAAACTACTTATGAACTACCTAAGACTAAGGACGGCACAAATATCCATGCCCGAGGGGGGATTCGAACCCCCGACCGTAGTGGCCGTGCAGACCGTGACTGGAGCGCCTCAGTCTCCTCGGCCACCACGGCCGGCTAGATTGTTTAACAATTGTTTCTAAAAATGAGTAAAAAGCCTTAAATGATTTACAAAATTCGTGTACCACCAACAGTATGTAGATAATAATAGCCGCGGTGGAGTATCCGAGCGGTCTAAGCCGCCTCGCTGCGGATCGCGCGGTTGCTCGCCGTCGGAGGTTCGAGTCCTCCCTGGGGCATGGGTATGTATGTTGTCCTTAGGTTAGTTTACCTTAGTTTAAGTAATTTGTAAGCTACGGACTGATGTCCACGCTGTTTGGTCCGAAAGATTTACAAACATTTGAACATTTAGATAATAATAGCAATACTGACAGGAATAATCGAATTAGCTGGTAAATTCACACTCTGCAGTGGTATTTTTTAAACTAAAGAATTTATTGAAACACTAGAAATTTGGTAATGTCTTCGCATCGGGATATGATACCTCTAGTCCTTTTTCACCCCGCATACATTAGACTAGTAAATGTTCTGTGTCAGTACCCTTCTTGTAGTTGTTCATTTAAATGGGTACAACATTGTCTCCAAATTCAAATGCTCAAATGTTTGTAAATCTATGGGACTTAACTGCTTGATTATTAGTCCGTAGCTTGCAAACTACTCAAACTAAGTTAAACTGACCTAAGGACAACACAAACACCCATGCCCGAGGGAGGACTCGAACCTCCGACGGCAAACGGCTACGCGCACCACAGTACGGCGCCCCATTCCGCAAGGCTATTCCGCCGCGGCACAGTGTCTTCACCGCCTCTAAGATGTACGCTAAGCGTACCTTACGTTACAACACACTCTCGCCTTAGTGGTCTCGTACATCGATTCTGGTTTAACATCTACAATGTATAGGTTCGATTCCCTCCTTCAGACGTATAGTTCCAACCAGTGCGATCATATCTATTTCACTTACGGTAACGCCAAGGGAAGAACGCCGAGTTGCACAGTAGTTAAAAAACCGTATTAAACAAAAACCGAGTCGCAGTCAACTGGGAATTAGATGATCTATCTTGGGCAATAACAGGCAGAACATACGGCAATCAGTAACTGTCGCCAGGAAGTTTTCCTTACATTACAAAACTTTATTTTGTTTTATAAACCAATGGTCGTTTAAGGTCAGATAGATTTTATTGTCTTTGAACTTCTGACGCTGCTGGAGAGGAATCCTAATACGGATCTCCTCTTATGTTGTACTGATCCTCTCTGAATCATAAAGCTGAATCATTTCATTGTTTTCCCCGAGAATGGAGACTCCTCTAGGCCACTACGAAAAGCACGTATATGGATTCGAATCCTGATCCAGCACAGAAAATTCATGACTTTATTTGAAGCACTGGATAGAGCACACTGGACTACAAGTGAAAATAATTTTAATGTCTCTTTATGAAGTATCAATAACAAGGATAGGTGCCGTTTTTTCTAGTCAGGCACGCACGCATGCTCATTTCCGTTGAGTTAACATTTGAGAGTCATCGTCTGTTAGTGCACAGGGAGGTCGTCGATAGGTTGGGGTTCGATTCCTGGTCAGGTATAACGTCATTACATGTCACTGCTGGCGAAAAATATCTATTACTAACATTTGACTCTAATTATTTATCATACAATTCAAATACAGATCTGCGGTCTGATACTTGTGGTGAAATATCCAATATTTCACACATCCTTATGCCTAATCAGCTACGACGATCTTTGGCGTTCTCCTTGTGTTTATAAACGATTTAGGAGACAATCTGAATAGCTCACTTAGACTGTTCTCGGATGATGCTGTCGTTTATCGGTTAGTGAAGTCAACAGAGGATCAAAAGCAACTGCAAAGCGATTTAGACAAAATTTCTACATGGTGCGAAAATTGGCAATTAACACTAAATAATGAAAAGTGTGAAGTAATACACATGACCACTAAAAGATATCCGCTGAACTTCAATTACACGATAAATCAGTCAGACCTTAAGGTCGTAAATTCTACCAAATACCTACGAGTTACAATTACGAATAACTTAGACTGGAGAGAACACAGAGAAACTATTGTGGGGAAGGCGAACCAAAGGTTACGTTTCATTGGCAGAACGCTTCGAAGATGCACCAGCTCCACCAAAGAGACTGCCTACATCACACTTGTGCGTACTCTCCTGGAGTACTGTTGCCCAGTGTGGGACCCTCACCAAGTGGGACTGACGGAAGACATTGAGAAGGTTCAGAGAAGGGCAGCTCGTTTTGTTTTATCGCGTAACAGGGGGGAAAGCGTCATGGAAATGCTGCACGATTTGAGGTGGAAATCATTAAAAGAACGACGTTATTCGTTGCGGCGAGATCTATTTGCGAAATCTCAATCACCGACTTTTACTTCTGAATGTGAAAATATTTTGCGAGCACCCACCTACATAGGAAGACATGACCATCCCAATAAAATAAGAGAAATCAGATGTTCTTTCTTCCCGCGCGCTGTTAGAGAACGGAACGATAGAGAAAAGTTATGAAAGTGGTTAATGAACCCTCAGCCAGGCACTTAAATGTGATTTGCAGAGTATCTATGTAGATGTAGATGTCATGATTGAGAATCGATAAGACACTAATGCTTTGCTTGATTAGCAGTGACTGTAGGTGATGAGTTTGATTCCACAACCAAAAAACGATAGTTCGTTATATCACTCCTAGTTGAAAACTGTGTACAAATATTTGTTCAGCCATGGTACAGAGAAATTGTTGGTGATACTCAGTTAATATTGAAGTTTCCGTAGAGCATTTGCTGCTTTCCATCGAGTTTTTATTATGTGGTTAGTTCAACATGCCGTCAATAGAAAACTGCTCGCCACAGGAATGAAGTCTCGTGGTTGTGAGAAAACTATTCAGAGAGCAAAAGTACCTCGAATTGCTGTAAAACCTTAGGAATTCTGGTACTGTCGTAAAATCTGTTCATAATAATGTTTGAGTTACAACTAAACAGTAAAATGGTTGTCATTTCTTGAGTTTCTATTAATTGAAACAACCATACAATTATGTAAAATTTTCACGAGTTATCTGTAGTGTTGGTAAAGTCCCCAAGAATTTCATTGCCGATTGAATGTCATTCATTTTAATAAAAAATGAAAATGAGTTTTTTAAGTGCTCGAAATGAGTTTGCCAAAGGAAGCAGTTTGCAAATCGATCCATTCATGTTATCCAAAACAGGAAGAGATACTGCAATTGTTTAAGACATGTCCACAATATTCATTCCCAAAACTTCACTCTTAAAATAAAATCTTTCTTCAGATAAGTAAAATCTAATTTTATTTCAATACTATTCATAGTAGTGCAGTGACGGGTCGGTGGATCATCAACTTCGTTTCACTACAACACACGTTAAAATCGTTTTGCTTAACTTGTTAAAAACAAGTTAACTAAATATAACGTTAATGTCTTTGATGGAAGAGTTTCAGAGAAATAACTAAATGCAAATCAAAGTTTTAATAGTGTCTATTTTACGACATTTCCGTGTCGAATGTAAGTATAGCTCGCAATCTCTGACAACTGGCAGTTTTCCCTGGAATTTTCTGGCATGGCAGAGGTGGAGCTCTGACGTCACTTTGTGAGTCGAAGTGTAGAGAAAGGAGGGGGGGGGGGGGGAATCACTTGTGAAACGGAATGACTCACGGGCCACAGTTAGCGATGACCCTCACGTGATGCATTAAACCTCTTCGTAGCAGGTAGAGCCAGCATGACCCCATGCACCACTGCTTCTTCCCTAGCGCTATCGCGTAATGCAGGAAAGCCATTAACCTGCAGCTAACCTATTTCTTATTACCACTTCAACTGTCAGTGAGACCACGTCGGTAGGAAAAATGACGATCATTAAAACAGCCCACTTTTATGCGTGGCTGATGATACACAAAGACGAAACAGAAGTATCTGAACAGGACCATCACAATCCATCAAACGGTGTTATTCCTGTCACGGAAAGCAAGATAAGAAAGCCTTTCTACATTGCATAAATCGTCAACTTTCGTGTGTAAGGATCACAAGAAAATTGAATGCAGCCTTTGTCTTCGAAGCAAGGATAAATGTAAATGTTACCTGCGATATTCTTGATTTGTTACCTAGTCCTTTTTTTTCTTGGACTGGTTTGATGCCGCGCATAGTATTTGTTTTTTTTTTTTTTTTTTTTTTTTTTCATTATTATTATTATTTTGTTTTTTATTTCCTGTTTCATGATTCTCATAACATATCCTCTATACAGCCTGAATAAAGGGTGTGAATAATTCTAACTATATGTGTTATATGTGTTGTTGTGGTCTTCAGTCCGGAGACTGGTTTGATGCAGCTCTCCACAATACCTTATCCTGAGCAAGCCTCTTCATCTCCACATAAGAACGGCAACCTACATCTGTCTGAATCTGCTTACTGTATCCATCTCTTGGTCTTCCTCTGCGGTTTTTACCCCACACACTTCCCTCCAACGCTAAATTCACAATTCCTTGATGTCTAAGAATGTGCCCTATCAATCTATCCCTTCTTTTAGTCAAGGTATGCCAGAAATTTCTTTTCTCCCCAATTCTGTTCAGTACCTCCTCATTAGTTACGCGATCCACTCACCTAATCTTCAGCATTCTTCTGTAGCACCATATTTCAAAAGCCTCAATCCTCTTCATGTCCGCACTGTTTATCGTCCATGTTTCACTCCCATACAAGGCAACACTCCATACAAATGCCTTCCTTACGCTTAAATCAATATTCGATGTTAACAAATTTCTCTTTTTCAAGAACGCTTTTCTACCCATTGCCATTCTGCATTTTATATCCTCTGTACAGCGACCATCATTTGTTATTTTACTGCCCAAGTAACAAAACTCATATTCCTCCTTTATTGCTTCGTTACCTAATCTAATACCTTCAGCATCACCTGATTTTCTTAGACTACACTCCATTATATATTATGTTTTTATCTGTCTATTTTCAGTCTCATTTCAGGAAAATTACTGAAAGCAGTTGCATTTTGACTGTAATACACGGTGTTGCTACAAACTGGAGTTTTTGTTGTAACAATCTAAGTAAAAGGTAACGGGGTCAGTATAATCCCAGTTGGTCTTTTGACGGCCCCCTCCTCTGCCCCTATATTTTAAATAAATCAGAGGTTAAAAAAATAATAAAATTACTATAATTTATCTTTTATGAATCACCTGAATACACATATTCTGAAGAAGAGAATACTGTTTTAATGATGTAATTAAAATTACAGAAAACGCTAAATTATAATTTTGAACTTGCCTGTATCATATAATGAATGTATGAAGTGTATAGTATAATCAAAATCATTAAGTTTAACGTCAAATACCATATACAGCGAAAGATGGCCTATTTCCATTCGAACCGTCACAACTGAATACCGAAACTTCGTTAAGTTCAAATGTTCAAATGTTTGTATAGCTTATGGGACTTAACTACGGCGTCATCAGTCCCTAAACTTACAAACTACTTATGAACTAGTTAATCCTAAGGACGGCACAAATATCCATGCCCGAGGGGGGATTCGAACCCCCGACCGTAGTGGCCGTGCAGACCGTGACTGGAGCACCTCAGTCCCCTCGGCCACCGCGGCCGGCCTTCGTTAAGTAGATAGAGTTATAAGTTATGTCGAATGCTAAGAATGTGTATAACAGCCTTTCCCGTTTTTATATAGAAATAGTTTAGTTGTCAGACGTCAAACTCTACGTCCCCAAATCCCCGTGCGGACACATTGTTACGCCGGGCGGAAGTTTTATATTGACATCTTTCCTCGGCAAGGAATTGTTGTGGCAACAGACGCATTTTGAGCACGCCTCGCAGCCTGAAGTAGTCATCTTCTGGCCTGCAATATCGCTGAGGTGTCGGGTTTATGGGCCAAAGAGCCCTAATGGATAGCCAATTACCCGGCGGAGCCGGCCAGTTGTTCGGGTCGCCAAACGGGGCGGGGTGTAAAAATTTATTGCCGCCTGGAATGGCGAGGAGGATAACTGGCCTTTGGCGAAACGGCCTTGGAGTGGTCGGCGATGCAACAGCTGGAGCCAGATCGCTTTCTGGAGAAGGCGCGGCCATCGCAGGCCTGCCGCCACTGATTGGCTGCCGCCACTACCTTTCCTGTGTGGCCAATTACCGAGATACGATTCATTTCTCTCGTCCTTCGGTATAAGCAACGTCCAATTACGTTCGCAGTATTATGTTACCCTTAGGAGTAGGTAACGTGTTTTTGTTGTTTTTCTGCTAACAGGTACAACACAGATGCGTGTTGTTTCATAACATGTAGCTGAGCAATACACATACTCTTGATTCCTAATCCACGTGGTTACAGAATAAAGTGAAAGCTCAGTTAGCAATTCGTCTTCAGAGTTGCACTTTAGCTATTTCAGAAGACAGATATAATTAATATTACCCTTGCTTTTTAAGATGTGTTCATTGATGTTGCAAACACTTGAAAATCTAAATATCGAATAAACAATGTCCAGAGACATATATTGTTTCGATATCTATTAAAGATATTAAACTGAAGTAGAGGCAGTGAATTAAAATTTATGTCGCGGCCGGGATTCAAATCCGGTACCTCCTACTTACTAGGCAGGCACCATAACCACTTTTTTTATTGTTCATAAAAAGTATCATTAGGTATTAAAATGATGTAATTATTTGTAAACAAAAAAAAAACTGTCATAGCAGGATCCTAACCACCGACTCTTCGGTTGTGAGGTCAGAATGCTACCACTTTTTTTTTTTTTTTGCCGATGAAAAAGGCTTCTTGCCACTGCTACTTTTGCCGACATAAAGAAAATTATACACTTGACCACTTCAGGCGTTGGCGCCTACCTAATCCTAGTCCTAGTCCAACTAATCTAATTCTAATAAGGGGCAAGAAAGGCTAATAGGCTACAGAAAGCAGAAAAATAATAACAAAAAAATATAAATAAAACTCAAAACATCTATAAGAAATAATTCGAAGAACTTCTTTTTTATTTTTTGTTTATTTTAGTTATTATTTTTTGATTTTTATCAAATTTTAAGCTGTTAGACGTGGTGCATCATGAAGGCATTCAACTAACCACTGCGGTATTTTGAACAATCCCATACTGAGTTTCTTTGCTGATGCTGCTGCCCCTCCATTGTACATCAGGTGGTAGCTCAAAAAGTGTTCAAATGTTTGTAGAGCTTATGGGACTTAACTACGGGGTCATCAGTCCCTAAACTTACAAACTACTTTTATGAACTAGCTACAACTAAGGACGGCACAAATATCCATGCCCGGGGGGGGGGGGGGATTTGAACCCCCGACCGTAGTAGCCGTGCAGACAGTGACTGAAGCGCCGCAGTCCCGCGGAAGCGCCGGCGGAAGCTACTCATGGTGAGGCAGGCTTATAAAACACCTGCCGCGCCATATACACCGTCATAGCACACCATTACTCGGCCTCCGTTGGAAAGGCTGTATCGTAACCGGCAAAGAGCCGGGATACGCACACAGGATTGCGTTTAAGAAATGGCTGTGGCTGATTTTAACGGTATACATCTATATTCGAGGAAATGTCTACATTGGCTCCTTCAGAGACCCAAAGTAATTATAGACTTAACACGTTTTAAAAGAAAGATTGTACCACTGATTTTACATTTCACTCATTTTTCTTTAATATTTCAGACGAGCATCGCGATTTTACCGTGGTTCGATCGTTCAAAACAGGGAAAATCTCTTGGCTTGTGACGTTACAACGTACAAAGCGCGCAGAAAAACGGCATTGTCTTTATTTTAGATACTACGCTGACACTATTAGAGTCAGACTAGCACGTAGAAGCAATTGAAAAACGAGAACAGCGTGATTCAGTAGATGTGTTGATATCATTTATATTAATTTTATAGCCGCGGTGGAGTAGCCGAGCGGTCTAAAGCGTCTCGCTGCGGAGAGCACGGTTGCTCGCCGTGGAGGTTCGAGTCCTCCCTGGGGCATGGGTGTGTGTGTTGTCCTTAGGTTAGTTTACCTAGCTTTAAGTAGTTTGTAAGTTACGGACTGATGACCACGCAGTTTGGTCCGATAGATTTACAAACATTCGATTTTTTTAAATTTTATATCAAAAGTTATTAAGAAAACTAACGTTAATTCACTTGGAAAAATTCAGAGGCTGAACTAATTGAAGTACAGTAACGAGCGAGGGCTCAAATGGAAGGTCTCATCGAGACGCAAAGTTTGGTGTAACCATATTATCTGCAACATTTATGTTGCGCTTAATAATGCACTTTTAAGGAAAAACAATAATGATTCGTTAATAACAATTAATAGAAGACAGATAGACAAACAGCGAGGCAGCGATAAGTTGCAGATATAAACACACATTATGACCTGTTTAGAATATATTATTTTTGTTTATTTTAATATGCTGTCTTTGTGTAAACTGAATCATTTTGTTTATCGACCGTAATTTGTTTTAAATCATGAGCACAGTAATCCTGAACAGTGCACTGGAAAGAGAAATGGAAAATCTACCTGAGAAACACTTTACCTAAGTGATTACTTAAATGTTCATTGTGCGCAGCCGCAAGACTTATTAATCGGTCATGCTGAAAATACTCATTTGCTTAAACTTAAGATTTTTGGGCTATTATTAATATTAGAAATTGAAGTAAAATATGTATTTGCATTAGAATCTTAGCGCTCATCTAACGATGTCGCCATATCAACATTTGTCATTATTTAAAAAGTTTTGTACACTACTGCAAGATTCGCTAAAACTCGTTAGGTGACGTATTACTGGAATGACGTCACAGATCGTATATTAGTGGCTGCCAGAAGCGGCCGAGAATCAGTCGACGGCAGTTGAATCTTGACGACAGACGTGTAACGCGAGTGTAGTGAAATCCAGTGAGACGATGGGTGTTCGACGTAGGCGCAGAATCCATCGCGTTAGACTCTGAAATATTTTCGAATGCATGTGGGCTGTGATTTTTGAAACAATTGTCGGAACTTAGAAATGATCGCATTCTGACTTGGGTTTTTGGATAGAAAATAAACTTTAATAGCATTCATTTTAGGAATATTACACAAATGATTAAATATTCATATAGCTATATTGTTAGCAATATTGGGGGCTCGAGCTAATCATATCAGACGGAGTCTAACGAATTTAGTGGTTCTCGCCAGACATAATAATGCAATGGGCAATAAACAGTTTTAGTAGAAACGAAACCCTCATGTTGTAGTTAATTATTTAGTAGATGACACCCTAGTTAAAAATTCTCTGACTTTGAAATTGAAAGTTTAGTTTTAGAAATAAATGTATTCGTGTATGAACAGCAACGAGCCTAAGATAGCAGGAATAACTCATCCCCTAAGACAAAGTTAATTGAATTAAGGGTCCGTCCCGTTACAGGCTGTTCCGTAGAGTTCCCCGGAAGTGTCTTCAGGATTCAGCTCCACATTGCCTACTCCGTTTTCTCCGCAAAGCTACTCTCAGTCCTGAAAGCAATGGAGCAAATGCAGCGTTTCAGGACACGTGGTTTCTTGTTTGCTCCTATTCCCTTGGCGCGCTGCAATCCTTGGAAAAGCAGCATGCCGCCGAGAAGAAAATGTAACTGATACATGACCAACTGCACTGCTTCCAGTAGCGGGAGAAGAAAGTGTCATTCTGCTGGGTACCAGGGCGTGAGGTATTTGGGGAAAAGGCTGGTCAGCTCGTCAAGGAGCTTGCAGAGGCCCTGATGTACAGGCAGGCAGTCCTCTCTGTGGTGCGACAGAAGTCGCTTCATTTGTGGGAGGAGTCATGGTTGGCAGTATCGGCTAATAAGCTGCGGTTGGTTAAACAACCTGCCCGACCGTAGCAAAAGTCCTGCCAGTCATTCATGCGGTATGAAGTGACCCTGGCACGCCTCCGAATCGTATATTGCCCTTTGACGCATAGCTTTTTATTCTGTCGAGAGTAATCCATGTTTTGTGATAGCTGTGGCGTACAAATCACTGTACGACACATTTTAACTGGATGTATTTTACATCCTGCTGAGATGGCAGCGACGAATCTTGATGATGTCTGCCCTCTGGTTTGCTGATGACGATGCGATTGTGACCAAAGTTTTAATATTTTTTTAAAAATTATTGGCTACAGAAATGGATTTCTGGAAGCGTTCATCAAGAATATCAAGAAGAGAAAGAATAAGAAATGAAGTAATCAGAGAAAAAATTAAATGTAAAAATACAATTATTGAATTCATCGAACACAAACATCTAAAATGGTATGGACACGTCAGAAGAATGGGACAAGAAAGACTTCCAAAAGGCATATTCGACTGGACACCGAACAGAAGAAGAAGAAAAAAGGGACGACCTCCTACCACATTGATGCAGGAAGTTCAGTCAGCAATGAGGAAGAACAACATTCCTGAGGACTTATGGGAGGACAGAGAAGAGTGGAGAACAATAATTTGTAACTTAATGTAATCTAACATAGGTACTGGACAAATGTACTTACATTGTAAAACCAGAATAATAATAATAAATAATAATAATTGTCTGGACTCTGGCCTAAGTTATAGGCTGCAGGTTTTAGTGTGTTGCATAGTGGCTTACTCATCCGTTTTATTCCAGTGATCAGCCAGCCATGATCCTCTGGTGTTGAGTTTTAACTACCTCTATAACTGTCTCCTTTAGTAGGAAAATTTTAATTGTCGATATGCAACAACTTTTATGCTTTCGTTTAATGCACACGAAGTTTCGCTAGCTTGGCTCCTTTTCCTTCTATTGTCCGTTTTTGCTCCTTTTATTTTTACTTATGTCAAACTCGTAGTTTATCACAGTTGTTCGGTGTTATAGACCTTTCTATCGTGCGCCCAGACCGTCCTATCCATTCATCTATCCAGCGACAATGGGACGCTGAAAACTGCTTTTTATACTTCCATCTCATTTCCTTTCCAAATGTTGTTTCTTAATTTCTTAGCTAAAGAACATTACTTTCCCTTTCTTATTATAAAATTCTTTATTCAGATGTAAAATTACTTCACAAGGTATAACGTATAATACAGTAAATACAAGAACTCTTCTAGCCTCGAATGGAAGATTTTATATTACGTCGGTATATACAGAATATACCAGCTAAAAATTAAAAAGCAATCCGATTAAATAAAGTTAAGTTGATGGTTCCTGTTTCTCATAAAAATGCGTGACGCAGATGAAGATGGCGGCCAGAAAAGAGCTCAATCAGCAAATAAAAGAGAAAAATTGTTAACACGAATTAATCGTTCGTAAATTATACGAAATATTTCAAACTCCGGAAATCTGTTGCTAGTATTCGCACCAGGAACGGCAATTGCCGTAAATCTCAATGAGCAACTAAAATGCAAGACAAAAGAATAAGTTCCTGTCTACTGAAAGCCAATATATTGTTGCAGTGTACCAGATTTAGAGGACTATTTGCTAAGCGGTTTAGCGGTTTTATGAGCAAATGCGGTAATTAGTACTGTGTGGTGTGGGAATATAAACGTTAAAGCTAATGCAACTAATTATCTCATCGAGTAAACAACCGCGTCATTCAAAAGCTATCGGTTATGATTTAAAAGCCCTGTTGCAGCACTCCGTAGCAGCCGTTCAATATCTCGATCACTGTCCTGCTTCTATAACATGGGTCATGTTTACAGATTGTCCGCACTATTATGTCGGGTCAAAAGAGTTATTTGCAGAACACAGTTATACTAAAAATCATCAAAGAAATGTTAACCTAGTAACCTATATCCGTTGTCTTACATTTCTCAGCAGACACAGAAATACATGAATAAAGAGTAAAAATAATGGGCACCCTTTTTTCCGAACTACATCAAAATAGATTTTCAGATAGTACCTTAAAACACATCTTTGATCTTTTACTTGAAACTTTCGTGTTGCACTCAGTAGATGTCAAAATTTAACATTACTGTGTACTCAAAATCTTATTATCATCATGGTTTCTTGAGAAAGTTATATTTAATCTTGGATATGTTTTACGGTGCATTGAAAGTATAATTGTCACATATTTCAACACTGTTGCTCATTACCTGTCAGTCATTGCAGATACAGGGTGACGCAAGAGTCAGTTACCATTTGAATATATACCGTAGGTAGAAAGGTACAAATTCACACACACACACACACACACACACACACACACACACACACACACACTTGAACTGACTGGAGTTTTATTGAAACCATTAACGAATGCACGAACAAAATAAGATATGGCCTTGGGCTGATCACTAAGGTGTACCATCCAGTACTATCCATACACATCCAGCCTCATCATGATTTGTTACTACCTATTTTGTGACTGTGAAAGCATTTACGGTGGGGTACTTTAAAAAAATACGGGGTACGATAAAGATTCTCTGTGTAACGTGTGATGGAGAGGCAAAACTCATTTCAGATTCCAAGGGTCTGTCAACACCCACAACTGCAGAATTTCTGCAACCAGAAGTCCTAGAACTGTGATGAAAAACCATTGCGTGACGAGAAAACAACAAACCACATCACTCATGATCGGACCCATTTTCTTCCAGAAAATACGTTTTGCAGCTTTTCAAAGAGTTAGTGTCGGACGTGATGTGGGAAGATATGTTACAGAATCGCATCATCAGTAGCGTCGGCAATAAATGCCTGGTGGAAGGTACGGCTTCTATGCAGGATAGCACTCCACACAATATAATTACATGCACTTTGCGAACATCGGGGTTGGGGATCGCGTGTTAAGGCACCACCTTCGACAGGTTTGCTGTAAATTACTACTGTAAACGTTACATTTACCTGGAAAAGTGTGTTGTACTTTGAGAATCCCTACAATAACGTACCAACAAATGAAGGTTCCATTATTTAGTACTTTGAGATGTCGTGCACAACTAGTAAAGACGAGCAACACCGCAAAGCACAATCTCAAATCATACAAGCCCGGTGACGGAACAGAAATACGAACAAAGGGAAATATCACCCTCGAGAGTAGTAAATCAGCACAATCAAGATTTTGTAACATGAACGTTGAAACAGGACACACAGCGGTGTACAATGTAAATCGAGAGTAAAAGTGGCTTAACCAATAGCATATCTATGAAGATTCACTGAGAAACAAGATGAGAAACTGAATGCAAAGACAATAACACGTCGCCACATATTTACACTGGAACCACTGAATGCGCTGGAGCCATGAAAAACCCTCGTCACCAGACTGATATGTGTGGTGTACGAGAGAAAAGTGCTAAAGAACTCCTAACTGAATCCACACCACAAACTGATTTCGGACAGACACAGAAATGACGATGGAGTCAACGTGGTACAGGAGTCGCTAAATAAAATCACACTGGCGTGTTTTACAGCCCACTCTAAGGTTTTACGATCGTTGCAAATATTTCCTACGAAAAATCATAAAAATATAAATAATATTAAATTAAATATAAAAGTAATATAATATATATAATATTTGTAACATAATACAAAATTACATATATAGAAATTATAAGCCGCATGGTTTGGGGCGCTATGACGCGGATTGCGCAGCCGCTCTCGCCAGAGGTTCGAATCCTCCCTCTGCCAGGGGTGACTGTATTGTCCTTAGCATAAGTTAAAGTTAATTTAAGAAGTTTGTAAATCTAGTGACCGATGACCTTAGCAGTTTAGTCCCTCAGAATTACAAACTTTTAAGTATTTGAAAATAATATTATTTTATATATTTAATTTTGTATTACTTATTATTTATATTACTGATATTTATTATTATTTTTATCCGAAATGTTTGTAAAAAGTGGAAAGTAGATGAAATATTAACCTCAAACCTCCATTAAATGTCTTACAGAAAAATAATATAACGGAAGAATCATATGAAGAATTATATCTCTATACGTGTGTACAAACATTCAAAGTCAGTATATCGAAAATATTTCCAAATAGACGTTGTTCGATATTGCATTCTGAACAACTTTTACTATAAATTTTTTTCGATCGCAGGCATAATAGCTGAGATAGGGCAGAGTTCCGCCTCTAGCGGCTCCCGGTTATGCCGCCAGAGAGACGATCTGGTCACTGGCGGCAAATAAATACGTTCGTAAAATTTGGTGCGACTTAAATGTGGTAAAAAAGGATACAGACACACAAAAAGCGTCAAATTGCCGTTATTTTTGCAAATATCTCTGAAACAGTTCAAGATACGTAAATACTTAAATAAGCAAAGTTTTGGGGAAACTTCTCCTCTATAAATCCATTTATTCCATTTACGTCTCAGGCCATCACATACGACACACGTTTAGTATTGCTAACCTAAACTGGGCCGTGCTCCCTTTTGATCAAAATAAGAACACTGCCCAGATAAAGAATATGGAACAAGCTTATCAAAAATTATCGAACACAAGTCTCCTTCGTTGAGTTTTAGTTGGATAAAAATGGAATTTGATTGGCACTTGGAGTTCCAGTAACGAAAAAGAAATAATGATTAAGTGGGGCGAAGGCCAAAGTGAGTTTCTAGTCTAGATTCACTTGATATATTCAGTCGGTAATGCCGCAAGTAGTAGGTGATGCAAACCCAAAGTCTGAGGAATTAATGCCAGTGCCATAAATACCGTATAGATTAGAAATTTAGGAAAGTTGGTTCCTAGCGGCAGCTGTGACTAATGGGCTGCTGGCCCAGAAAACGCTAAGGAATCACTTGTTAGATGACTGTGATCGAACTGCAGAACCGTGTTTCTTCTTCATCTTCTTTTTCTTTTGCGTTTATTGTTACTTCAATCTCCACCTCCAATATGAGTGGTGGTGAGCTGTGAGGGGTACAGTATCACTACTCTTCAGTAAGGGCTTTTATAAAATTATAGATGAATACAATGCAAAGAAATATGGAAGAAAAATTTTCAGACGTTTTTGAAATGTAGAGATCGTTATATGATGTTATTTACATAATTACAGTGGTATTTTCACCTTAAAATTTGAAACGGAAGTAATAAGTCGGCCAGGTACAGGTAACAAGATATTTAAAGATATTAAAATGGACGGCAATAATTTAATTTAAAAAAAGAAAAAAAAAGTAGTACCGCTACTGTACTGTTACCGAAAGCCGAAGGAGCTGCATTGGGCAATAAAGGTTGTGAGGAAATTAAACGATGGGCGTTCTGTAGGGGAATGGTTGTGGGTGTAAACTGAGTAGCGATTTGGTGATGCCAGGAGTGGGGTGTGTTATATTGTATGGTTGATGTTGTGAATACGGAAAGGAAGTTTGAAGGGTGATCGGGTCGCTAGTACCAGGAGAAACAGCCGCGCGCGAATGGCTGTGCGATCTGGAGCATCACTTTATGAATCGTACGGTCGCTTGCATCGGAGGTTCGAGTCCTGTCTCGGGCATGGGTGTGATGACCAGACTAGTTTGATCGTATAGAGTTACAAACATTTGATTTGAAAAGGGGAGTAAGATATCGAGGAAAAAAGAGATTTAAGGAAGGAGGCCACATGTGGGGTGGGGTAAATGAAAAAAGGGTAGCTGATAGTATGGATAAATATAGAAGCAGAATTCATTTTCTGGGAGAGGGAGTTGGACAATATGTGTCGTGTGCGTGTTTGTAAAGGTGCGGCAGTACATTATCATTGGTGATCAGAGAGAATATAATTCGGTTCTTATATCTAGTTTGTCTATAGTTTAGAAGATGTGTAAATGTTCCATGTCGTTGAGCAAGGATGGGAATCTGATGAGATGTTAAACGATCTATCCGAGTGTAGTTCAACAGATACGGTAAACAATGCGGAGCTCATGACGTTCGAAGATTTGGAGAAACTTATAAAACTTCGATGTGGCAGTTATCCATACATCATTTTCATAGCAGATAATGGGTCGGACATACCGAGCGAGGTGGCGCTGTGGTAAGACACTGGACTCGCATTCGGAAAGACGGTGTTCAAATCCACCTCCGACCATCCTGATTTAGGTTTTCCGTGATTTCCCTAAATCACTCCAGGCAATCCCGGGCTGGTTCCTTTGAGAGGGCACGGCCGATTTCCTTCCACATCCTTACCCAAACACTCCGAGCGTAAGCTCCGTCTCTAATGACCACGATGTCGGCGGGACGTTAAACGCTAAGTTTCCTTCCTTTCTTCCAAGTCATTCCATGATTGAACGTAGCATAAATAACGTCGCGACGTACGGCTGCAGAACTTGCGGAAAAGTAACATCACTGTGATTCTGGAAACGCTCTCGCTGGTAACACAACTTTGCGCCTCTCGTGGACACGGGCAGAAACTCCGTATCCGAACATAGGAGGTTTACGTGGATCGGTGTGTGGATTGTAGGCTCTTGCACCTGTTGCAGCAGACGATACCTGAAACAAGGCCACCAGCGGGTTGTGAGTGTGTTGCATGGTTGCTAGCTGGTGCGACGGACAACCTCTGTGGTCTAAGGGTAAAAAGCTAAGAGAAGGAAGATTTCGGATTAACGTCCCGTCGACAGCATGGTCGTCAGAGATAGAGCTCAAGCTCGGGATGTTTTCTGAAGGATGGCGAAGGAATTCGGCCGTGCCGTTTTGAAAGGAACCATCCTGGCATTTCCTTCGACTTATTTATGGAAATCACTTAAAATCTATATCTATACGGTCGATGACAAATTTTTAACCGTCGTCCTTTCGATTGCTAGTCCAGTCACATAACCACTGCTCCACATCGCTCGACGGGTCCAAGGTTAGCTAGCGCAGTAGCTCAGCACGTTTGGTCAGAGGGATGACCGCCTTCTGTTATAAAAGAAACTGAGCAAGCATCTCATCGATAAACACTGAATTAACATGATTCCACGTCCGCAAAGAACCGACACACCTGAAAGAAAAAAATACAGATAGCGTATATGATTATTTGTAAAAATTCCTCGGTCCAGGATACAGCTTAAATTTTGGAAAAAAAAAGAGAGAAATAATGAAGTTCTTCAGTAGTGACGACCGTAGACTTTGGAATAAAAAGTCAACCTTGTTTATCCAATGGCCTCGCCAAAGAGAGCGGAGGAGTGGACAGGGGTTCAGGCACCACCACATAGAGAGAAGGCCGCGGCGCTCTCGTGCGACGTCAGGCAGAGAAGGTTGCGCGCGCATAGCTGACTGGCTCGCTGCTTCGGCATAGTGGACCGTGCCCCAGCGGCTACCCATTCGATATGCGCGCGCAATCTACTCTGCCTGACGTCACATGAGTGCGCCACGGCCTTCTCTCTGGGTGGTGTTGGTATAGGGCACTCTATTGCTCCTGGAGAAGTAAACTGCGCCAAAAGGCTGAATAAGAATCCAAAAATCAACGTTAACCGCTGCATTAAAAACACAAAGTGGCCAATGATTGAGACAAACTGTCTGTCTATTGGCAAAAGAATCCGGAATCAGTGATAGGGTTGTTCTCATCGGATTCGGAAGCATGCCAACAACAACGCCAATGATAGTTCAGGTATACACACCGACGTCAAAAGCAGGGGTGGAACAGTTAGGGACAGTATCTGAGAATATAGAAAGGCTAATTCCGTGTGTGCACAGAAACGAAAATTTAATAATCTTTGGAGACTGGTAAGCCGTATACATGGCGTATTGCGTACGCAGTAGGAATGAGAGACGAATACTCGGCCGCGGTGGCCGAGGGGACTGAGGCACTCCAGTCACGGTCTGCATGGCCACTACGGTCGGGGGTTCGAGTCCCCCCTCGGGCATGGATATTTGTGCCGTCCTTAGTGTTAGGTAGTTCATAAGTAGTTTGTAAGTTTAGGGACTGACGACACCGTAGTTAAGTCCCATAATCTATACAAACATTTGAACATTTTAGAGACGAATAATTGATTTCCTTGATAAATTTCAGATCCTAATAGCATATATAATATTCAAGCATCAGAAGAGAAGGTATACTTGGAAAAGACATGAAGAAACGGAAAGACTGTAGTTGGATTAGATCATAGAGAGAAATTCCGGAAGTAAGATAGTTTTATATTTTTTATGTTTATACCTTGTTATGCACGCTTAGCCTTCTCATGCTACAGAAGGACAATGGTCGTACCCGAATCGTCGTCCAACAAGTCCTCCAACGTCGCCTACTGTCACTCACCCACAAAGGGACTATGGGAGATCTTTCTGGCTAATAAGGTGGTTAGGCAAGAAGTGTACTAGCGTTGGAATGACACTGACATTGCAAAGATGTTTGCAGCGTGCGACGCCTGTCAGAGTAATCAAAAAGCGCCAGCTACGTTATATTTCTTTTGGCTAGATACATAATCACCTTGGTGATACCATTTTTATTTATTTATTTATTTTTATTTTCTTTCTGGCCCATCGTTATCGACGCAGCCACCAGTTTCTCCTGTGTATCACACATGTCGTTTACATTATCAGCTCCAATGATTCAGTCACAGACGTACGTATTTTTTCTTTCGAGGGTCTCATAGAAACCATGGTCACCAGAAATGTTAGATAATATCTAACATGGACTGACCCAGCACCTCTGTAACCGCTGCAGCTTGCGTATTATGCTACTCCAAGACGGCTCCACATGCTGAAAACATATCAATCAGTCGCACCCTCAGAGCCGCCAATACCGTTCATAGTCTTTTGTTCCAGAGTTCGACTACCTCCCTCCCAGTATCATGGACATCTTTCAGTCACCATCTCAAAACGTAATGTGGCACCAGCTTACAATAAGGTCAGCCCTCCATCTTAGGCATCTACTGCTATGAACATTGACCATGGTCCAAGTGGCCGTTGGCGAGTACCTGCTCGGACTTCGAGATGTGTCACAGCGCCGGAAAAGGAAGGACAGAGGGGCAGAGTGTTCATCGAACGGCTTTCAGATTATTTCTCTATCGTACCATAATCGAATGGTACGCGGGAGAAAGAAACGTCTAAATCTTTCCGTTTTATATCTTATTCCTCTTATTTTATTATGATTATTATATGTCACTAATAAGTGGATGTCAAAAAAATTATGTTTGCATTTGGAGGAGAAATCAGGTGTGAGAAATTTCGAAAATAGATTTCGACGCAACGAATAGCACCTTTCTTTTAATGATTTCCATCCCAATTCGTGCACCATTTCCATGACACTCTCTCCCCTATATCCCCATAATACAAAACGAGCTGTCTTCTGTAAACTTTTTCTATGTGCTCCAAGAGTCTCACCTGGTAAATATGCCACAATGTGGAGCAATATTCCAAAAGAGGACGAACAAGTGTACTGAAGGCAGTCTCTTTACTAGAACTGGTGCATATTCTAACTGTTCTGCCAACTGAACACCCCATTTCGGTCGCCTTCTCCATATAGCAATACAGTGATTCCGAAGGGCAAGTCTGAATGCAATTGCAGACGTCAGTAAAGGTGAGCTCGTCCTTTCTTCTATACCTACCTGTTGAAGCACTTTCATCGTATCTGTCAAAATTACTTGCAGTTTAATTATTTCTTTCATTCGCTCATTCCATTCAGAATATTTCAATGAATTTCTCAGATTTTTTTTTCAAATTTTAATCATATTAGAAATTAATTTTATTTATTTACGAAATAAATGTTGATGTTACATGATCCCTAACATTAATAGGCAGGTATTGTTATACCCACAAGATTTTCAGTGTGATCATTCCAATTTGTTTGTCATAATAGTAATTCTAGGTATGTAGTTGGATTTACCGCTTTCAGATTTTGAAACATTAGCTGTCATCAGGCATTCAATTAAATCAGTGGGTAAAACTGAAAATTTTTTCAGAGTCGGGATTCGAACCTGGGTCCTCCTCCTTCGTAGGCAGTCGTACTGAACACTGCAGAACTCGATCACATTTTATAAAAATGAGTAATAGTGATTGTTGTGTAATACTTCCTGAGTGTGTTTGTTTGTTGGTATTTTATATGCTGTTTTACCGTTCATCCGATTGCGATGAAACTTTGTTAATATATTGGTTGCAATTCCTTCAAGCTTATAGGCATAATTATACAGGATGTTTCTGAAATTGATGTAGAAAATTAGAGGGATGGTACAATGGGTCGTAACAAGCATTTTCACATAGCAACACATGTTCGCATCCCTTAGCGTACAGCACTAGGCTTCATTAAATAGCGTCGTGCGCCGCCAAGAGGGTAGGCACACAACATGCCATCCGAGTCTTCACTGTAGCGGGACCGCAGGGCAACATTTTCAATGCATTTGTGACACCAAGGTAAAAGACACGTCATGTTGAAGGTTTATGACCTTTCTCCTTCTTCACACTTTGCAGGTACGCTATGTTTTTTCTTTTTTCTCCTGATATTTGGCGAGCGATTTTAGACATTCGCCAGCCTGCTTGCATTGTGGAAATGTATGTAGGTGTCTCCTTTTTCCAGACAAAGCTCATGGGGCATGTCACCAGTCCTTGAGGATTGGATACGTGAGTTGCACTCATACTCATTGCCCTCATCTAACAATTTATGTCTTACATCCTGGTTCTTTTTTCCCCCATGGAGGTGACACAGCGATTATATTGCTCAAGAAGTTGAGTGCGAATTAGAAGTTAGAATAGCTTCACTTTTAGCAGAAAAGTGCAGTGATTTTGATGATGATGCTGATGATGATGATGATTAGGTAAAAAACTTCTTCACTCACAATGTAAGTAGTTGAGCAATAAGTGTATCTCTTCAGATGTGAAAGGAGGATGCAACTGACTGATTGATTGTCACAACATTAGTCTTTATTGCCTCGTGGGAATAGCCTAATGATTGCAATCGCTTTGTCAGCAACTTTCAGACTGGTGCTGTGGACGATTCAGGTCCTGCCTTGGACATGTGTGTGTGTGTGTGTGTGTGTGTGTGTGTGTGTGTGTGTGTGTGTGTGTGTGTGTACGTGTATGTTTGTAGGGTGTTATTGTTAGGTTAGTTTAAGTTAAACTAAGTAGTTTGTGAGCATAAGGACTGATGAAAAACTAGTTTGGTCCCACAGATTTAAAACATTTTAATTTGAATTTTATTCTTTGTTATGAGAATGCTCATCGGTTTTGCTCCTTTGTTTGTGCAGGATTATTGCAACCCACATCATCATCAAATTATTTTGCTGTAGACCCATAATCTGCACTGTCATCATCATCATCATCATATTGGGCTGATGCTGGTGTTATTATTCTTCTTCTAATAGAGAAAGTAATAAGAATTTGCTTATTGCGTTTCAGTTCTGACACTTTTCAAACCTGTACCTTGTGTTAGTGCAGGCATATCAGAGCCACCTGCCTCAACTTGGCCAGAAATATCGCCAGTGGGGCAAGGACACCAGGCAGCTACACATTCATCATCACCACAACCTAGACCATCAGGCTGCCGTCTATCACCAGCAGCAGTACAGCATACACGAGACCAACATCTGCAGTGGCAGGACATTAAAATGGCCTTCCTAGAAAGGATATTTACAGGCCAAATGAACAATCGTCCAGGTTTTAAAGAGCCCAAGCATCTCTGGTAAGGATGTTTCCCCATTTTTGCGAGTAAGCTATGGCGGATTAAGAAACTACTAAGACACTAAGTATGAACTGTACACTACTGTGCAACTTCGTCTTCCCTAGAAAACATGCAGAAAAATGCACTTCGCTACAAAGAATGCTGGTTAAATGTCATCCGAACTTAGTGATTGGTACCACTGTTATGAGTAAACTTTTAAAAAATGCCGAAAACTTTCAAACGAGGGATTCACGATGGGCACTGAAGGATACCATTCACTTACTCAGTAACGTTAATCTTAATAATTGTTTCTATGAAGGATTATAAGCAAAATTGCTCAAAGTGTTAGGAGACAAAAAAAAGCAGTTATCTATGCTGTGTTAGATGATAATGCATGGTTCAAGTGAGCATTTCTAGTAGAATTATAGTGTGTAAATAATTATGCATAACATGTGTCTAAATAACTGAAATATCAAACGGAACTGAACTTTGGAAATATATCCTTCCCTGCAGAGCTCTAACATGAGCATGTTTTCGAAAAACAAATTGAAAAGGTGCCTGTTAACGTCTTCGGCATTCAATATTCAGATTATAAATGCACGACTCTAACCAATAAGGCGATAGACAAACAATTTCAAGTTGTACCAATGCATGTTACAAAATAACGATGCAATAGACACACAAATTTATTAATGTTGTAGGTTGATAGTCAATCTGATTAATGCCATTGGTACTACAACTACAACAATTCGATGTTGCAAGACTTCATGGGTTATATAAAATAAATAATTTATGAGGATATTTAAATTTGCATAAAGCTGATTTCATTGTATTTATCATTAGTAAATTTTCAGTTATTATTGAAATATTCTAATACAACTGTAGTAAGCGAACATAATACATATATTGCTAAAAATGATAATAATAAATAGAAATTATTGGGAAATAATAAAAACTATATAACTGAAAATAATAAAAGTTATATAATTAAGGTAAGTAAAAATTAAAAAAAATATTGTTTATATTCATATACCTGAAGAAGTAAGTCAAGCTAATATTATTAGAAATAATATATATGTAGGAGTGAATATCTTTAAAAAAATTACCACTTTATAATATTATGATACTTTAACTAAAGAAGATAAACCATTAAAAAGAGTATTTCCATTTTCTACAAATATATTTGTAAAACCAACAGTTAGAAAAACAATTAGAGGTTACTAAGTTACAAAAGCATTTGAAAACAAATTTCAAACTATAAATTTGGAAAATAGTATAGATATACTTGACCTCAACATTTCCTAAATGCAGTAAAACCAAAAAATATTAATTGTTAAAGAATGTTTGAACGTATATCAATGTGTAAAGATAATCTTTAATTCATTTTGTGAACATATACTAAAAAAAGCTGAAAAAGAGGAAAAACTCCAAGATTATGGACAACAAACACCAAAGAAGGATATTTTAACAGAAAAAGGTTTTAATACAAAATTTAAATGTGGTAAAAGACACATATTAGAAAAAATCTATAATTTTCAGTACAAGGATCAAGATGGTCATTCAATAGAATTATGGTTTATAACTAGCAACTAACAAATATGTTCCACTAAAAGGATAATCTAATATTGATTAACAAGATAAAATTAAAAATAAGAAAGATTGAGTTAAAGTAAAAAATAGTGATAAAAAGTATTTTCTATAGTCTATAAAAGAAGCTATGTTTCCTGTATATGAACATTCTGACAGAATAACAAAATATAAGAATATTGGTCTTGATCTTGATAAAAAAAACTTGAAATTATGGATTTTCTGTATTAGTTTATCATATTCCAAAAATAGAAAGTGTAATTAATTTATGTATTAATATTTAATCATTTGATGATGATGGAAAATATAAAGTACATCCATTAAAAATTACAAAATCTAAATAGGAGAAACATGTAAATCTACTCTATTTCAAGAAAAATGGTAATTCAGACTATTCTTATGCAAAAAAATATATCCATGCTTATGTCAAGTAAATCACCAAACATGAAACACTAAAATGTATTTGTGACATACGTTTACTACATTTCAATAGTAAAGACAAATTAGATAAACATACTCCAAATTCTTTAACTAAAAAACGATTAAAACTTGAAATGCCAAGTGAAGCTGTATATGTTTATTTTAAAACTTATCAATATACATAAGAACTTCTATTTGTAATTTCTACTGATTTTGAAGGCTTACTTTTAAATTGTGAACCAAATCAAGAAAAATCATATACAATGAAATATTAAAAACATGAACAAAGTGGATTTTATTTTTATATTAAATATATTTATGGAAATTATATAGATCATGTTGTTTATAGAGGACCAAATTGTCATAACAAAATTAATGAATGTATAAAACAAGAAGTTGAAGAAATTCGAAGAAAATACTCTGAAATTGAATAAGTGAAAACAACTTACAAATCAAGACAATATAGTACATAATAAATTAAATATTGTATGTTATGTAAACGTCATTCTACAAAAAATAATAGAAAAGTACATCATCATGAACTTTTAACAGGAAAATATATGGATCCATCATGTAATAATTGTAATTTAAAACAAAACCAACCTAATTTTTTACCAATTTACATACATATTTTATCTGCTTATTATTCAGATACCTTTGTACAAGACTTTCGTTATGAAAATAAAGAAACAGAACAAATATCAAATAATGAAAACAAATAAATAAGTTTTGGTAATCATACAAAAAATTTAAAAATGGGATTGTTGATACATTTAGATTTATGGATTCTGCACTTAATAAACATTCATCAAATTAAAAAGAAAAATAAATCGAATAATATAAAAAAGTATGTTTCTCCAGAATTATTGAATTTAGTAATCCGAAAAGGTGTTTATACACATGATAACATGGATTCTTGGCATTTGAAGAAACATAATTACCAAAAACAGAAAAATTTTATAATAAATTAAATGATTGTAATATAACTGATGAAGATTATGAATATGCATAATACGTCCATTATAAAAAATTGGTATGAATATCAAAACTGAAGTACTATTATTAAGTGACATTTTTGAAAATTTTTGAAAAACATGTATAAAATGCATATGTTCGAGATCATTCTTGGTATTTTACAGTGCAAGGTTTATCTTGGGAAATAATGTTAAAAATTACTGAGCAACAATTTGAATTATTATATGTTTGTGATATTCTATTAATCGTTCAAAAAGGAATAAGAGGTGGAATTTCACAATATGGAAAAATATATGTAAAAGCGAATAATAAATACTTAAAAGATTATAATAATAAAGAAATATAAAATTATAAAATGTATCTAGATGCAAATAATTTATATGGTCATGCTATGAACTAATATGTCCTGTATGGTGGATTTAAATCAGAAGAACCAAATAATTTAATTGTATAAAAATAAATAAAATTTCAAACGATTGCAAAAATTTTTATATATTTGAAGTTGATCAAGAACATCCAAAAGAATAACATGATTTACTTAACGATTTAACATTAGCTCCTGAATCATAACTTGTTCCAGGTACAACTGAAAGTAAATTAATAACTAGTTTAGCTAAGAACAATAATTATATAGTACATTATAGGAAAATTAAACAATATTTATCTTTAGGAATGAAACTTGCAAAAATACAAAAAGTTTTAAAAAGGAAACAATCTGACTGGTTAAAGAAAAATATAGATCTAAACACAGATAGAGCTATGAAACCTAAAACTAAGAAAAATATTTATTTATATTATCAAGATACAGATAGTTATATTTATAATATTAAAACTGAAGATTTATATGAAGATATAGAATCAATGATTGATTAGTTTGAAATAAGTGATTACCCAACAGATAATATAAATGGTATTCCACACAAAAAAAATTGTTGGTGGTAACATGAAAGATGAATATAATGAAAAAGTAATAGAAGAATTTTTTGCTTCAAGACCATTGATGTATGCTTATAAAGGTGATGAAAAAATCTAGAGGATTTAAGTAATGTGTTGTTTAAAACAAAATTAGTTTAGAAATTTAGAAAGATTGTTTCTTTAACAATACAGACAATATAGAAAATTTAATTAAATTAGAAGTGAAAAAAGCATGAAATATTTACAATTCAAGAAAACAAAAATGGACTAAATCCTAATGATAATAATAGATAGGTAAATAAAATAGGAACATTACCATATGATTAACATAACTTATTAAATTAATAAAGATATTTCTATATAAAAATAATTAAATTAATTCTATATAAAAGTAATAAAATTATTTCAATATAAATATAATAAAAATTTGTATACATTAAATTTTTCTATATAAAGGTAACCTCCTGTACAAACATAAAATTAGATGTTTCAAAGGTCAAATAAAACACAAAAAGTTTTTCAAATACTGTAAAAATTAGATAAACTAAACAATAAAATAATTAAAATTAAATATGATAGAATTAAAACGAAATATGAACGTATTAAATTAAAAGATGAGAGTATTAAAATAAAGGAAGGGATAACTAAATTACAAGATAATCAAATTCAAAATTTCATGCAAATGTTTGATACTTTATTTAAAACTAAACAGATAAAGTAATTTTTATAAAAGTACATTAAATATTTACTTTATAAAATTACATTATCTTAATTTACCAAACTATTGTGTGAATTCACAAAACCTAACCACTTAACATAAAGTTTATTATCTTTCCTTCTTAAAACGTTTTCCACTAAATATACATCTGGATATTTTGTTTTTTATAGTTCTTGTCCCTAAACATTTCCTTTTAGTGCTTTTAAATTATATGTAATTGGATTAGAATGAATATCATCTTGAATTTCAAATACTTCTGTTGACCAATTAGTTGTACATCCTTTTTCAAAAAGACCTTTAAGATTACTAATCCTAACTTTATCACCTCTTATAAATTAAGCGTCAGCTAGAGCAGACATAAGTCTGCTACTAGATATATTGTTACTTTTTTTAATTTTTTCATTTACTTCTATAAGTTTAATTATTATTGCAGGATGTTTTGTATTATTGTATTAAACAATGAGATCATAAACTAAATTTATCCATTGTTAAATTCCTTCTAAAGCAAACTTCCTCCACATGTTTTCTTTAAGTGTTCTATTGAAGTCTTCAACAGCAGATGCTTCTAATTACGAAAAAGTTGAATAATGATCAATGTTATATTTTTCATTAATTATTTAAATTAGTTTTATAAAATTCTATAGCATTATCTGTTTTAAATTATCTTGCTTTCTAACTATATTTTTTTCGATAAGCACCAACTATATTTTAGCTCATTTATCTTTAATAAGAACAGCAATTCCATATTTTGAAAATCTATCTGTTATCGTTAATAAATATTTATTGTCTTTATTTATGTTTGAAATTAGTTTTTAATTACTGGAATTCACTAGATAAGCTTGCCATAAATCATCTATATTAAAAGAAACAATATTTCTTTTTTTTTTAATTTTTCTCATTGCTTCATGTAATTCGTAAATTATGTTTTCACGAATATTATTATCATTTAAACCTTCATCATTTACAATTTTTTTTAATTCACTCTTTTTTCTTCACATATTGTACAAAGACCAATTCTTTATCCTCCATTTTTAGTTGTTACTCTATGTGAATTATGTAACATTACAATTTACACTCTAAACAATAAATACCCTCGTCTTTAAGACCTAAATGTGAATTATGATTTTCCATTTATATAGATACACATTTATTAAATTTATAAAGACATTTCGCCAAATATAATTAACATTACATCAACATGGACATTTTTAACAGAATTTTTTTAATGTTATAGTTAGAGAACATGATTCATCTACTGATATTCTTGACTGATTAGAAGAAGTTACTTTATAGAGATTATCATATACATTTACAAAAATATCAAAATCATCATACTTTCAATCTCACTTTATATTTTGACCAATAACCATCACTTCCTTAAAAATAAAAGTGTAATCGAAATTGTACATTTTTTAATATTCATAGAATATATGACTTCAACTGCTATTGGGCAAAGCTGAAAATGTGTACCCAGCCGGGATTCGAACCCGGGTCTCCTGCTTTCTAGGCAGTTGCGCTGACCCCTACACCACTGGGGACACAGTGAGCACCGCACCTGCAAGGACTACCCATGCACGCCTCCCGTCAGATACAAATTCCCAGCTTCGCCCTGCCCATAGTACTCAAACTCGTAGTTTAACTAATTCCCGTAAGAGTAAGGGCTTATAACTTGCCCACCTCTCCCCACTAACGATAGGATCATTGCCCGTCACCGGCATATTATATATATACATGTGGCGTCTGTTCGGAAAGAACAGACGTCACATTCTGATCCTGCAGCTGTTATTATTTAATATTCATAGAATATATGACGTCAACTGCTATTGGGCAAAGCTGAAAATGTGTACCCAGCCGGGATTCGAACCCAGGTCTCCTGCTTTCTAGGCAGTTGCGCTGACCCCTACACCACTGGGGACACAGTGAGCACCGCACCTGCAAGGACTACCCATGCACGCCTCCCGTCAGATACAAATTCCCAGCTTCGCCCTGCCCATAGTACTCAAACTCGTAGTTTAACTAATTCCCGTAAGAGTAAGGGCTTCTAACTTGCCCACCTCTCCCCACTAACGATAGGATCATTGCCCGTCACCGGCATATTATATATATACATGTGGCGTCTGTTCGGAAAGAACAGACGTCACATTCTGATCCTGCAGCTGTTATTATTTAATATTCATAGAATATATGACTTCAACTGCTATTGGGCAAAGCTGAAAATGTGTACCCAGCCGGGATTCGAACCCGGGTCTCCTGCTTTCTAGGCAGTTGCGCTGACCCCTACACCACTGGGGACACAGTGAGCACCGCACCTGCAAGGACTACCCATGCACGCCTCCCGTCAGATACAAATTCCCAGCTTCGCCCTGCCCATAGTACTCAAACTCGTAGTTTAACTAATTCCCGTAAGAGTAAGGGCTTCTAACTTGCCCACCCCTCCCCACTAACGATAGGATCATTGCCCGTCACCGGCATATTATATATATATACATGTGGCGTCTGTTCGGAAAGAACAGACGTCACATTCTGATCCTGCAGCTGTTATTATTTAATATTCATAGAATATATGACTTCAACTGCTATTGGGCAAAGCTGAAAATGTGTACCCAGCCGGGATTCGAACCCGGGTCTCCTGCTTTCTAGGCAGTTGCGCTGACCCCTACACCACTGGGGACACAGTGAGCACCGCACCTGCAAGGACTACCCATGCACGCCTCCCGTCAGATACAAATTCCCAGCTTTCCGAACAGACGCCACATGTATATATATAATATGCCGGTGACGGGCAATGATCCTATCGTTAGTGGGGAGGGGTGGGCAAGTTAGAAGCCCTTACTCTTATGGGTATTAGTTAAACTACGAGTTTGAGTACTATGGGCAGGGCGAAGCTGGGAATATGTATCTGACGGGAGGCGTGCATGGGTAGTCCTTGCAGGTGCGGTGCTCACTGTGTCCCCAGTGGTGTAGGGGTCAGCGCAACTGCCTAGAAAGCAGGAGACCCGGGTTCGAATCCCGGCTGGGTACACATTTTCAGTTTTGCCCAATAGCAGTTGAAGTCATATATTCTATGAATATTAAATAATAACAGCTGCAGGATCAGAATGTGACGTCTCTTCTTTCCAAACAGACGCCACATGTATATATATAATATGCCGGTGACGGGCAATGATCCTATCGTTAGTGGGGAGGGGTGGGCAAGTTAGAAGCCCTTACTCTTACGGGAATTAGTTAAACTACGAGTTTGAGTACTATGGGCAGGGCGAAGCTGGGAATTTGTATCTGACGGGAGGCGTGCATGGGTAGTCCTTGCAGGTGCGGTGCTCACCGTGTCCCCAGTGGTGTAGGGGTCAGCGCAACTGCCTAGAAAGCAGGAGACCTGGGTTCGAATCCCGGCTGGATACACATTTTCAGCTTTGCCCAATAGCAGTTGAAGTCATATATTCTATGAATATTAAATAATAACAGCTGCAGGATCAGAATGTGACGTCTGTTCTTTCCGAACAGACGCCACATGTATATATATAATATGCCGGTGACGGGCAATGATCCTATCGTTAGTGGGGAGGGGTGGGCAAGTTAGAAGCCCTTACTCTTACGGGAATTAGTTAAACTACGAGTTTGAGTACTATGGGCAGGGCGAAGCTGGGAATTTGTATCTGACGGGAGGCGTGCATGGGTAGTCCTTGCAGGTGCGGTGCTCACTGTGTCCCCAGTGGTGTAGGGGTCAGCGCAACTGCCTAGAAAGCAGGAGACCCGGGTTCGAATCCCGGCTGGGTACACATTTTCAGCTTTGCCCAATAGCAGTTGAAGTCATATATTCTATGAATATTAAATAATAACAGCTGCAGGATCAGAATGTGACGTCTGTTCTTTCCGAACAGACGCCACATGTATATATATAATATGCTGGTGACGGGCAATGATCCTATCGTTAGTGGGGAGGGGTGGGCAAGTTAGAAGCCCTTACTCTTACGGGAATTAGTTAAACTACGAGTTTGAGTACTATGGGCAGGGCGAAGCTGGGAATTTGTATCTGACGGGAGGCGTGCATGGGTAGTCCTTGCAGGTGCGGTGCTCACTGTGTCCCCAGTGGTGTAGGGGTCAGCGCAACTGCCTAGAAAGCAGGAGACCCGGGTTCGAATCCCGGCTGGGTACACATTTTCAGCTTTGCCCAATAGCAGTTGAAGTCATATATTCTATGAATATTAAATAATAACAGCTGCAGGATCAGAATGTGACGTCTGTTCTTTCCGAACAGACGCCACATGTATATATATAATATGCCGGTGACGGGCAATGATCCTATCGTTAGTGGGGAGGGGTGGGCAAGTTAGAAGCCCTTACTCTTACGGGAATTAGTTAAACTACGAGTTTGAGTACTATGGGCAGGGCGAAGCTGGGAATTTGTATCTGACGGGAGGCGTGCATGGGTAGTCCTTGTAGGTGCGGTGCTCACTGTGTCCCCAGTGGTGTAGGGGTCAGCGCAACTGCCTAGAAAGCAGGAGACCCGGGTTCGAATCCCCGCTGGGTACACATTTTCAGCTTTGCCCAATAGCTGTTGAAGTCATATATTCTATGAATATTAAATAATAACAGCTGCAGGATCAGAATGTGACGTCTGTTCTTTCCGAACAGACGCCACATGTATATATATAATATGCCGGTGACGGGCAATGATCCTATCGTTAGTGGGGAGGGGTGTGCAAGTTAGAAGCCCTTACTCTTACGGGAATTAGTTAAACTACGAGTTTGAGTACTATGGGCAGGGCGAAGCTGGGAATTTGTATCTGACGGGAGGCGTGCATGGGTAGTCCTTGCAGGTGCGGTGCTCACTGTGTCCCCAGTGGTGTAGGGGTCAGCGCAACTGCCTAGAAAGCAGGAGACCCGGGTTCGAATCCCGGCTGGGTACACATTTTCAGCTTTGCCCAATAGCAGTTGAAGTCATATATTCTATGAATATTAAATAATAACAGCTGCAGGATCAGAATGTGACGTCTGTTCTTTCCGAACAGACGCCACATGTATATATATAATATGCCGGTGACGGGCAATGATCCTATCGTTAGTGGGGAGAGGTGGGCAAGTTAGAAGCCCTTACTCTTACGGGAATTAGTTAAACTACGAGTTTGAGTACTATGGGCAGGGCGAAGCTGGGAATTTGTATCTGACGGGAGGCGTGCATGGGTAGTCCTTGCAGGTGCGGTGCTCACTGTGTCCCCAGTGGTGTAGGGGTCAGTGCAACTGCCTAGAAAGCAGGAGACCCGGGTTCGAATTCCGGCTGGGTACACATTTTCAGCTTTGCCCAATAGCAGTTGAAGTCATATATTCTATGAATATTAAATATTAACAGCTGCAGGATCAGAATGTGACGTCTGTTCTTTCCGAACAGACGCCACATGTATATATGTACATTTTTTGTTCACCACCTGTTACAAGAGTAAATTCAATTATTTGTCTATCATACGCTACTCTATCTTTAAGAATACTTAAATCATCCAAAAATGGGGCTAAATCTGTTTTTGAGAAACAATCTGAAAATGGTTTTTCTATTTCCTTTTTCGTAAAGAAATTCTTGTAATTATCTTGATGAACCTGATTAATTTTTTCATTAAATTGCGTATTTTTGACATTGTTATTAAATTGTGTTAGAATACTTGTGTATTCAGGTTTTGTACTATGGCCACTTTCTAAGTATTGTAACAGCATTAGAACCATTTATAGGATATTTTATACCTACTAATCGTCTACCTTTAAAATGAATTAAAGTTTTACTTATTTTTAAAATGCCACATAATTCTTTCTGGAACTGTTTGATTAAATTCTCTATTTTTCGTTATAAATCTTTTTTTAATTTTTGATTCCAATGAGTATACGTTATATGATAATTCCCAATTAGTTTTGATATTATATCCAAAAATACCATTTATTAAATTTAAGATATCATTGAAAATATACTTCTCATATAGCAATTTTAAAACAAATAAACATAAATGACCTCATATTACTTTATCAAAATTTTGTATTCTTTCTGTATTGCAGTATGTAGCTTGTGCGGACCGAGATGAAGCTTGCATAGAGGTGAGGAAGTAGCAGGTGGGGGATGACAGATGGCGGTGGGGAAGTCAGCATCAGAATGAATACTACTGCTGCTACCTCCACCACAGACTGCCGCTCCTACCTGATGCTGATACCCCCACCACTGAAAAACCGGCTCAGAGGTGTTTCGTCACTCAAGGTCAGGCTTCACCATGTTCTGCACATGTTCTAGTTCATTTTTTTCGAAATATTAAACCATAGTTTTCCTATATTACCACCAAATTAATCAGAACCATTTTTATGTCATTATTGTTATAATAAAATTTCCATTGAGTACTAACATGATCGGATGTAATTAAATTAACTATAACATTCAGTTTTAAATGGGTTATTTGGCTATTTATCTATCATACATACACCACAAAAGTGTTTCATTTTCAATTGTTCAGCAAGTTTTTCTTTGTCAAAATTACATAATGTATTATTAAATTTTTCAATCAACTCTTCGAATTTTTTTTCTTTAGTCCAGCACCAGGTTTCTTTTGGAATTCAATGTCATGTCTTTTCTGTTCTTTTAATTATTTGTCAGCTTTCCTCTTGTTATAACTGTATTTACAATTGCAGATCCTCCAGCTAATGAAGCAATTGTTGCTAAATATGGTAATTCAGCCAAAACTAATGGTAGAAACCCATCTTGATGTTTTGTTAGCCGCTTTACTTCTTTCTATTTGTTAGATATTCAATAATCTTTTTCACAACAAAATAGCTAATGTAACAAGTACATTTCCACCAGTTTTCCTTTCTTTCTTACTCTTTTCAAGATCCATTAAAAATGGTTCAATCGCATTTAATTGTTCATTATTTAACTTTAATTTAATTGATTTTGATTTAGTTTAGCTGCTACATAACAAATATAATCAATTGAAAGGTTATTCACTTATATAGTTACATATTTCATAAAGACGTTTTACACAGATTAAATATGTATATCGATTTTTATAGTATAGATATACAGTCGGTAGTGCGCTTGCCCGCGAAAGGCAAGGGTCCCAGGTTCGAGTCCCGGTTCCGGCCCACAATTTTAATCTGCCAGGAAGTTTCATATCAGCACACACTCCGCTGTAGAGTGAAAGTTTCATTCTGGAAACATCCCTTAGGCTGTGGCTAAGCCATGTCTCCACTATATCCTTTCTTCCAGGAGTGCTAGTCTTGCGTGTTTGCAGGAGAGCTTCTGTGAAGTTTGGAAAGTAAGAGGCGAGGTACTGGCGGAAGTAGAGTTGTGAGGCGGCATCGTGGGTCATGTCGGGATAGCACAGTCGGTGTTGCGCCTCCCCGCGAAAGGCAAGGGTCCCAGGTTCGAGTCCCGGTTCTGGCACATAATTTTAATCTGCCAGGAAGTTTCGATTTTTATATAGTTAAAAAAGTTAAAAAGATTCGTATAATCCCCAACCATGTTCATCAAAATATAAACCCATACCTAATTTTCTTTTTCCATACATTATTCCACTTACTGCTGTCACTGTTACTTTTTCACCAAATTAAGCGTCACTGGCATACTTTCTTTATTCTGCTAACTGAAGTTTTTTACCAGCCATATGTCTTTTTTTCAAATCTTTATTATCTCTACAAGCAGTGTGACGTTTTTTACAAGCTCTATGTAAATAATTTATACCTTGATCTCCTCTAGCTAATCTTTCTTCTAAGTTTGTACCTGGGCAACAATAGTTATAACCTGAAAGATGCATTTAAAATGGTAGTTTGTAAATTAAAGTATTTACTAATCATTTACAATATGTATCACTTTTCCAAAACGTATGTGGAAGATTATTTAACATTTGTGAAACACTAACTTTTTCATTATGATAATACTTATTTCCAGCTAGTTCTTCACCATTAATTGCTGCTACTCTATCAATTAAATCTCTGAAATCATTCATCCAAATACATTCAATTGATTTATCTGTATATTTTTTAATTAAACCTAGACCTATTTTTTTTGTTTTTCAGGAGACCTAATATCTCAATCATCTATAGTTGATTTTCATATTAAGTTTAAAAAATAATCATCAACAATTATTTTTATTAAGTAATTATATTTATTACCTCTACTTTATCTAATTTTATATGGATTATTATCAGAATACAATGCTCCTGAATTAATAATATATCTGCATAATTTGATAAATCTACACCATGAAACGTTTCATTTAAATCATCTATAGTCACTTATTTTTCAGTTAAAAGTCTCATTAATCCATCTATACCTTCATATGTTTCGGAACCAATTTTTAAATTATTACGATTGAATTGAACAGCTAAGTTACCAACCTATTTAAACATACCAACAGGTTTTAAGCTAAATACTATGTCTTCACTAAGATTAATATACTTTAATATTCTTTCACTATTTTTTTACTTTCATTTATCTATTTACTTTCATTTAACTTTTTACTTCCATTCTCTTCTTGGTATTTATTCAATATATCTTGAATTTCTGATTCACTACTTGTCTAATCATAATTTCCAGGAATATCATCACCCTAATCTTTTAATGGTTTAATTTATGATAAATCTCCAAAATCTTCTATATGATATGATATGGAATCATTTGTTTTTCAACATTTCTACTTTCTTCAATTGCTTTTAAAACATTATCACATAAACCTTCAATAACTTGTTTTACCTTTTCAGTAGCATGAACCTTCCTTTTTAAATTTTTCATATTCTGTTCTTAGTGCTTTTTCCCAAGCTTAAATTGTTCTTTTAGTTCTGCAGCTTTCTTCCTCTTTTCTTTAGCTGGTTTAACAACTTTCTCATGGTACTTCACAATCATTTATTAATGAAGAAAAACCATTAATTATGTTTATGTTTACATTTATGTTTATGTTTACATATATGTTTCCATTTAATGTTTTTCTTTAATGTTTTTGTTTAATGTGTATGTTGTTAAGAAATGTTTTATTCTATTTCTAGACTTACCTACATTTAGGTTTTCGACATATCTTTGTTAAAAAAACAAATTTGTCATTCCAACATTTACTACACATTTCTGTAATATTATAAAACTTTAAATCTCCACCAACAAGTTCATGATAAATTAGATTTAAATTTGGTTTGTCTTATCTCAATATATATTTTAAAAAATGTAATTGTTTTGCACTAATTGTATTGGTAATTTTGAACACATTTGAGCTGAATAAAAACAATCTATACCTATGATTCTGCCTCGAGTTAAGTAATTTATTACATCATCCTGATTTTCTGAAATGAAATTATCAAATACAACAACTGAATTATTTTTGCATTCATCTAAATTAATATTTTTATTATTTTCAATAAAACTAAAACTGTTTCATTAATTTTATCTTCAATTTTTTACATTGTTTTTTAAATTCGTGATACTTTGGTTCTTCTAAACTTTTTGAATAAATATATAAATGTTTGATTTTCTTCCAATTCAGCCATCATGGAGCTAAAATAAAATTATCAAACATTAATGTTGTTTTACCACAATCACTTGAACCAATTATAGCCCATCTAATAGAATTTGGTAAAAGTTTACCATGTTTGCTTTTTAAATAATTTCCTGGAATTCTCAGTTTAGGTTCCCAATCTGTTATGTAAGTTTATGTTATAATCTTTTTATTTATTTATCGATTTTCATTTGTTGATACAATTTTTCATGTATTAATAATTTTTTCAGTAGTAAATGAGCCACCTCATGCAGTCTAAAGGCAACTTTGTCTGTCTCCTATTTCAACTTAGTGGTAAATCATCTGTACTTTGAAAACGTTAACTGAAACCAATAAATGATCGTTACACTAATGTTTCACTATTTCGTTTTTATTCAAATTTCTTAACACCAAATATTACAACAAAAGATAAGTAACTCTAATAGATATTCTTATAGGACAATATAGTTTGAAAAATTTAGAAACGTTTATTAATCTGAAAAAAAACCTAATATACACATTTAAGGGGATGAAATTTTTAAAGAATTCTTATTGGAGGTGATGTAAAATTGTATACAAATATAGCAAATAGTATTGGACATTTATTTAGTTTTAATAACTTGTTCGAGCTAATGAAAAACCTATAGCCAAAGATGTTCCTAAAATAATTCCTTTTGAATTAATAAATATAAATTTTAATCTTGCTGATGGAATATATGTAAAACATAATGATCATTTTCTTGAAGAATTTAATATTATAGCTTCATTTAAATATAATGCAGAATTTGGCAGACCAATAATTTGTGAACCAAATTATCTTGTTCCTATTTTTGATACAATTCAAGATTTAGAAGTTACTATAGCTGATGAAAATTATAATTTAATTGACTTTAATGGTGCTACAGTAACAGGTATTTTTAACATATCATAATATTTTTTTCTTAATAAATAAATAATTCCTAAAATAATAATGAATAAGTTATAAGTTATACTCATTCCTGTGAATGAGAAAACTAAAAGTAATTTAAATTTTCCTAACAAAGATAAAGAGATAATAAATAAATATTGGTGATAATGGAATAGATCTCTGGTGAGCAGCCTGGTGTATGTGTGTATACCACACACAATATTTCGGCAATCAACCATGTTGCCATCATCAGGTGTGCTGATGTACTGCCATGGGGGCAGCCTGGGTTGGGTATATATCAGATTCCCCCCTCCTCCTTCGGGTACTGCATCAGAGCCCATCTCAGTCTGCGCCCGGTACACGGTTCAGATCCCGCCTCCTCTCGTCCGTCATCTGGGCATTCCCTCCTAGATCTCCAGGTCTGCGCCAAGGGGTTCCGCCGGCGGAGGTATTCCATCTGTCACCCCCCTGCCCTCAAAGTCAGTACACTATGGGATGTTTTATTCTTCATCTTAATCTGGGCAATAGCTGGTTCCTAAACACCTCCCAGGTGCAGACATGTAGATCTAGGAGGGAACACCCAGATCCTAGACGAGAAGAGGCGGGATCTGAACCATGGTCCAGGTGCGATGGACTAAGACAGCGCCCAAGGGGGGAGGGGGGATCTGATATATACCCCTCCCAGGTCGCCCCCATGGCAGTACATCAGCACACCTGATGATGGCAACATGGTCGATTGCCGAAATATTGTGTCCTATGCACACATACTCCAGGCTGTTCACCTGAGATCTATTTCATTATGAAATACCCCTGCAGAAATTGAAGAACCACAATAATGGTGATGGTTGGCTTCATCCAAATCATGCACAATTGTACATGAATTGTAGTATTATTGGAAAGGATAGTACAGATTATCAAACTTAAGATGGAAAATCCAATAAAAAATTAATTTATAATTATGTAGCAAAATTGTTTGACTTTGAAATAATAAAAAAGGAAATAATATCTAATCTAGAATTGAACATCCTTTTATTTCATCAACAGTATTACTACTTTTAACTTGGTCTGTTACTGACAAATTAAGTTTAGGAGGATATATTCTTAACACAGGAAAAATAAATAATAAAAGAAATGAAGTACTTTATCCTTTGTCAATGCTTGGTAATTTTTTTAAGATTACAAAGAAATTATGTTTGAAGGAGACTTAACTGTAGTTTTTACACATACTTCATCTTCTGGAGATTTAATTCTTCGTTGGTCTGATAAAAACGATGCTGGTGTTGAGGATGTAACTACACTACCAAAAGAAGGTAAAATAGTTATATAATATGTGGAAATACGAGTACCAGTTGTTAAATATGAACCAAATTAAAAACTTGAACAACTAGAAAATATTCTTAAAAGTCCTAAAATCTATATTTTTTTTATAAACTTCAAACAGAAGAATTTGCTGGATTATCTGGCAAAAAAGGTTTTGAACTAGATATAGCAAACTATTATAACTGTATAGAATTTCATATGCCATATATTTATTTTGTTGTATTTCAGACAAATCGAAAAAATAATCAATTTGTTGATTCATCATTATTTGGTCATGTTAATCTACAGACTATATATTTCAAAATGCTAGAAATCAAGTTCTTCCTCAATAAATGTGTAATATTAATCCGCCAAATAATTTTCTAAAAGCATATTAGGCATTTCTTGATTTTAAAAGAATTACTTACTAAAATCAGATATTGATATCAATCCATTTAATTTTATAACTAATTATCCAATTTATATAATAAATATGACATGTAGAAAAAATGTCGTAGCTACACAAAAAACAACTATGAAACTTTGTGCAACTTATAATGATAAAATTCCAAATGATACACTTGCTTATATAATTATGTATAGTAAAAAGAATCTTTCATATGATGCCCAATATAGATTACTTGCTGAAAAATTTTTACTTATTAATATTTGCTTATATATAAATTAATGAAAAACTAAAAAGTTTATGTAATTTACAATTAATTGTTTCAAGGAAAATATGAAAATGTAAAGAAAATAATATATTTAAATTAAGCTGTTGAAGTTGCCATAATTTAAAACTACTGTGTCATTCAAACATTTGTTGACAGATGGAAGTGGCCATACCTGAGGTCAGTAAAACGGTATGTGTGAAGAGTGCTAGCCATTTGCGTAAAATATGCAACACCCTCACATTTTTACTTAATAACAGCCTGAATTAATGAAACACTTCTGTTAACTCAGAAGTTAGTCTTTGTGTAGCGCTGTGTACATAGTCAGAGGAGTCCAAAACAGAAGTTATTTGTAGCACAATGTGGGAATATTCTGCAATTTTTGATAATGAAATGAAGAAACTTAAAAATAGAAATAATGAATTTTATGAGATAGAGTTCACAATGTAAAATGTTTAAAACAATGTACTTTGTTAACTAATTCCTTTTAATTACTTTCTTATGTTCACAATGAAAAATTAAAAAAAAATTACTTTTGATAACTACATTTACAAACAACAGATCATAATAATCTTACGGCTGCAACTGATAACTGCTATCAATCAGCTGCAGTTTGTTGAGAAAGGTATCAGAGGTGGGGTCATTCACTGAATGTGCGAAAGATGTGGGACATTAAAGTACCAACATCATGAAGAGGCAGTGATGAGGCATGTGCAAAATCAAATTTTGGGAGGAGTGTGATTTTAATGAGAATCTGGTTGCTATTGGGCTGACTAGGCTGAATGTAATCGTCGAGAAACCAGTCGTACTTTTCATGGCTGATTTAGATTTTTCCAAAACGCTTCTTTATGAATTTCACTTTGGGAATATATTAAATAAATTTCCACCTAGTCGACTAAAACTGTCTACATGGACACTCATGGCCTCATTTATGATGTTGCTGAACAAAAAAGTGGTTGGATTAATGAAACTTGAACTGAAAACGAAAGCTGTAGTTGAATTTATTTGTTTTTGGGGAAAATTGTATCTCTAGGTTTTCTTTCTTCCCGCGCGCTATTAGACAATGGAACGGTAGAGAAAAGGTATGAAAGTGGTTAATGAACCCTCTGCCAGGCAATTAAAAGTGATTTACAGAGTATCTATGTAGATGTAGATGTAGAAAAGCGAAAGGACACTCATTCATACATTCACTCACTGGCTAAACACGAAATCTCGAATACTACTTCACCTATGAAGCTGAAATTTGGCTGTAATGTGGTTCATAGGTAGTAGACGTCAGCCAAGAAACGGTTTTACGATAGGACCGATAGTTCCGGAGATATGGCGTCATAAACAATGAAAACTTCTGTGTCTTGCCACACATGGTACTGTAACTTTATCAGTCCACTATCTGAGAAGGAGAGCACTTAGCGTCTTGCAACAGGCTCTAAACATAATTTCAAACCTTTAGGAAACTTTTTCTTGCTGACAACCATAGCAAAATGATGAAAGGAAAAACGTTTCTCACTTACTACTTTTCCGCTGTTCACAAAGTAAAACTATGGCATTCTGTATAATGTTGAAATTTATAATTTCTATCCTACATATTGTATCTGCAGGAAATGTTACACACATATAGTTGAATGTACCTGCTAAATTGTGTCACAGTATGACACATAGTTCATGAGATGCGAGCACATAAAGAATAACGTTCATGGAAAACCACCCCGTCACGCACCAAGTTTTAATCTATTACTTCTTTACTACTACTTATATTCGCAGCAGATTTTTCAGACATACAGCACTTATATAAATGAATATATACCTGAAAAATGATTAATTGTACAACATATAATGCAGTAAATATGAGTTCATATGTACTGTGATGGGTAAAATCTATTCACATCAGGCATCACGTTTTATTACATTTCTTATTTACTGCTAAGACACTCCTGTATTCCACTAAGCTTAAGGAAATTCCTGAAAGATGACAGTGCTGTTGCAAATTTTGAAGCAACTTTGAACTATGAAGCATGTACCGCTGTAGGAAGAAGCAATAGATATCTATAGAGCTCCAAGGAAAGGAAGAGAATGAAACAGAGTACATCTGAAGAATAGTCATTATTTCCAACAGATCTGGCTTTTGACTTTAAGAGAGTGCAGTTTGCAATGGGACTTGCATTTTCTATTATGATTAATAAATCACAGGACAATGTACTCAATACTGTGGATTGTATTTGAAATCTCCATGTTTCTCACATGAACAGCTTTATATCGCTTACTCAGGCATGGGCTCTCCACAGAAAATATTCATATTATATCCTGGGCAAGTCACAAGGTATATTGTTTATAGTCAGGAAGGAAGGAAGGAATGTCAGCTTTTAACGCCCCATCGACAACGTGGTCAATAGAGGCGGAGCTGGGATTCTTTGGGTAACAATAGGACACGAAATCGTAATTTTGAAGTTTTTGTGTATACTATGCTTATGAGTATGGTGTAGTACAGCAAATCTTGAAGAGTACGATACGAACTTTCAAGGGGTTTCATAGGTCAACTGAGAATATCTTGGGGCAACATATAATCTTCATTTCATCAAAATCGGATCAGAGGAAGAAAAGATATCGTAATTTGTAGTCTTTGGTGTATGCTATACTTGAATTGCAGCGTAGTATAGCAAAGATCCGATAGAAGCTTAACAAACATTTGCACATTTTTATATTTACAGCTTAACGACATTTCTTTGCTTCTTTTGACAGGGAACATTTGAATATAAAACATAATGACATTCCTTCGCATCTGTTCAAACTTTTAGGATACATTTTCTCGATGACAACCAAAGCAAAATGATGAAAGGAAAAAAGTTTCTTGCTTACTACTTTTCCGCTTTTCATGGAGTAAACTATGGCATTCGGTATAACGTTGAAATTTATAATTTCTACACTACATATTGTACCTGCAGGAAATTTTACAAACAGTATACACATATACAGTTGAATGTACCTTCTAAATTGTGTCACAGTATGACACGTAGTTCATCAGATACGAGCACATAAACAGTAATGTTAATGGAAGGCTGCCCCATCATGCACCAAGTTTTAATCTATTACTTCTTTACTAGTAATTACATCGCACCATAGAACTAATACATGGCACTGTTATTATTATTACTATTTCTTATCTCAACAATAGAAGTATTTTCAGAAGTTTACCCAAAATAGACAATTACACACTGGAGTCTTAACTTTATGAACACAGAATTTACACCGTTAATTAATTTCACTTTTTGTATGAAAAACTTTATGAACATTCATCGTTTTCGACAATGTCTTCTACTTAAATTTGTCATCTTGGCTACGAGAACTGAGTTAATTGACAGAGGGATCCAACAAGGATTCTGTTTTTTCTGACGTAGGTCTGGAACCCTAAAAAACCATGTATACACAGGTCCCTCTTTAACAACCATTGCGAAGCACGGGCATATAAGCTAGTATTCTATATACAGACACTGAACACATTATACATAGGGTTAAAAGGATGCAAAAATGTTTGTATAGCTTATGGGACTTAACTACGGGGTCATCAGCCCCTAAACTTATAAACTAATTATGAACTAGCTAACACTAAGGACGGCACAAATATCCATGCCTGAGTGGTGATTCGAACACCCAACCATAGTGGCCGTGAAGACCGTGACTGGAGCGCCTCAGTCCCCCACGCCCACTGCGGCAGGCTTAAAAGGATACAACAATCTTCTGTAAAGACGTTAACAATTAATGACTGTAGACACTGAATCTTGGATTCAAAAGTAGAAACAACTGTGCAGTATGTAATTACTTCCAAGCACCATGTTGTTTCTACCATTAGACAACAGAAACTGGTTTTGTCTGCACAGGATGACAAGTAAATTGTTGTTATTGTTGGGTTTTTGAAAGGGGGCTTAACAGCTAGGTTATAGACGTCAGAAACGGGTCGAGTATGAGCCCAGTCTTGCGGGTTGCATATACTACAAACGCTTCCCTTCAACCCCGCTGTAATTGCGTGAGTACAACGAGCCTAAGTGCGCTGGTGCAGCCGCCCCATCGTATTCGCGAGCTCATAGCCACCAGACACGAGCTCCGCGGGTACTGACGCCCCGTATCCATATGTTTGTAATTCATACAAATCTACAGTTTTATTCCGATCTTGATGAAATGTTGCATACTTGATCTTCAAAATAAGAGGAATATCGCTGGCTACACAATATTCCATGTGGTTGATGGCGAAGGCTACTTAATCACAGAATTCGACAAAATCAACAGTTTTCTTACGATTCTGTTGAAATTTTGCACACTTTATCTTCAGATCAAGTATTCATCAGTTTCTTTCTGCACTGTGTCGAGACAACTTCATACCATAGTACTGAAAATCATTTCCACACATTCATGCTATACCTCAACTCATTTAATAAATTTAATAATTCTTTCAGCCCACGACAATGTTCTTGCAGATCAAGTGAAACATATGTCACTCCATATTAAGAAAACAATTCGCAGAAGATTTTACATGTATTATAGTTTGATGTAATAAGGGCCTAAATTTATTTTAATTGCTGTGTAGCATCGAATTAAGTGAAGTACTACACGAAAATTAAAAATGTGCTTTTGTAAAATCACATTGCATAGAGTTTTTGGTACAGTCGATTTTTTCTCAAAAGTTGCTGTGTTTGAAATGCAGACAATATTCTGACTTTTCATTTGAAACCGAGCAGAACGATAAATGTTAATTCGTTTTCGAGGCACTTGCACTTCCCTTTCCATCCCTGGTCATCGCGAATCTTGTGGTCATATCAATCGTCAAATTTCATACTCATTTAAGCAACGAAGTATTGCTTTATTCATTACTGCATTAAAAATATCACCAAATAAATGTATTAGAGTGAATGGAAAATCTGGAGATGTCAAACTACTACGAAGACAAGTGATGCTGATTTTACATCGGACTGACTAAGAGGCAGTTGTCAGAAGTATAATAGGGAATTATATAGGATGCCATTTTACATTGGACTGACTAAGAGGCAGTTTTCAGAAGTATAATAGGGAATTATATAGGATGCCATTAACTTACATGAATGTACTTTGCTAGAGACTATTGCAAATGAACCGGAATCGGCGGTATCTTTGAGGTATGGTAGATGTTGAAATCTCACAATTGTGTGTGTTTTAACCAAACAAAAGCCTTATTTCATTTGTTAATAAAGAATGACCTAAGTTTCGAATCATAAGCTCATGTTCCAGTTATTGATACAAAAAATGACACCCAAGAAAAGATAAACGTACCAACTCCCGAAGATATGGAATCTTGAATTCAGCTTTGAAATTTATATTTGAGATTCTAACCACATTATGTATGGATTCAAAAATCCAAATCCAAAACTATCACAATTCTGACAAAATTATATAGATTTTTACTAGTTCGTTAGGAACAAAATGACTGGTTTTATTTATTTAAGAAGCCACAAAATGTTGCATCCATTTTTCTACTACACTGTCGACGATGTCCTACTATGAAATTAAAATTTTCTGTGTTGGTTGTTGATCATATGATGTTACAATATTACACTAAACAGAACTGTACAGATATAAGTACGCAGTAACTGAAAAGTATAATGCACAAATGAAAAGAGAACAAAAAAATGTTGAAAAACGAATCACTAGTCTATGACAAACACTTTCAGCCATAAGGCAATGTTGTTCGAACAGCCAATAATCTATGGACTGGGCAGTCACTCCCGCCAAGGGTTCGAGTCCTCCCGCAGGCATGTGTGTGTGTGTGTTGTTCTTAGTGTAAGTTGGTTTAAGTAGTTTGTAAGTCTATGGACTGATTACTATAGCAGTATGGTACAATACTTTTACATACATTGTAACATTTTGAAGAACCAACAATAGTGCTACTTTCGATACAGAGCGTACGGCAGAGTGCTTGCCCGCTCCCCGCCACTCCTTTCTGTGCCTCTGCTGCAGCGACACGCAGCCCAGCGCAGGTGCAGGTCGCATCAGCGTCGCGTCCCCTCCCAGTCTGCGCGGCCCCATTAGACTGCGATGTGCCGCCTGCCCCAAATTGCGTCTGCGTCAACCACTGTGCTGCTTGGATGCGCACGTGGGACGTAGGATGAAACATTTCCATCACACTCCTTACGATGGATACTAAAGCGTGTACTGTCACAGGATTACCCGTTCAATTTATAATGGCCATTTCTGCTGAAGGCGCTGAGAACTGTTGACTTGTTCTATTATTTCTTTCGTATGGCGTACGGGCATTATACTTACGCTCATTGGTACATATGCAACAGATAACAGACCTGTACATTCTATTAACTCATTCTTGAACAGAAAAGCAATCGAAATGAATATTAAGAATATAAATATATTGTTTTACGATAAAACAATGCTGCAGCATGTTTGCAAAGAAAAAACATCACAGTCGTTTTTAATATATTCTTCTGAAGGAAAAATGAGTGAACTGAAAGAAACCTGTAATGTTACTATGGAATAACTGGAGCGAATGCATAATACATTTTCTTTAACATATTTTTCTATAGAAAATTGTACATTTTGCAATGTAATAATTAGGTTTTGCGGGTAGCTGATAAAAATACATTTGCTGTTAATACTAAAACCTAAGAAATTAAAATATTGAGGTACAGGCAAATAATTAAAAGGAAGATGTCCCCGCTGCCAGGATGGACGCTGGTGTAGATTTGTCATTCACCTTGCTGAGCCTTTGAGTGGTCGATGAAACCTGAAAATTATTTAAGTGAGGACGTATATTTGCGCGATACCTATCCATTTCAGCGAACGCTCAGATTACATAGTCTGCACGTCCACTGCGGTCGGGGATTCAAATCCCCCCTTCGGGCATGGATGTTTGTACCGTCTTTAGTATAAGCTACTTCATAAGTAGTTTGTAAGTTTAGGGACTGATGACCCCCTAGTTAAGTCCCAAAAGCTCTACAAACATTTGAACATTTTTCTAGAATGCGAAGCCACGTGCCTCGATCGTGTTCTGTCGAGTGTTGTCGGATGCCTTCAGTTTGGTTCAGCGCGCTGCCGTCGGCAATTGTAAAGTGAGTAGGAAGTACTAGTTGCGACGTAACACGCCAGTTGAGTGCCCGTTCTCGCTTTGTTGCGTATCACTCGCAGAGCGAAAATGACCGACTCTAGCGATGACGTAGCCTCTAATGAATCTGTTAGTTGTGAGACCATAGAGGATGCGAAAAGAAAATTAAATAATAGAGTGTACGTACTTGCAAATATGCTGAAGAAAAGAAAGAGTGGCGCCTGGGAAACGTTCGACGCAGTAGTGAACGATGCAGATGGAAAATACACGAAGTATGTACATTGCACAGAAAACGGTAGTTTTGTCTATTCTACCTCTTCCATGACAAGACGTAGACGCTCTGTCGAACAAAATCGCAGGCCACGGAACTACGTGTGGAGTAAGTTACCCCCGCCCCCCTTAACGAAACAAAATCTTATACATGATGATACCCCTGTTATGTTTTAGTAGAATTCGTAAGTGAAGTACTTTCCGCCATGTATCAGGCGCATCTTATGTAGACAGTGACCTTCCGCTAGAATTCTTAAGTACCCCCCGCCATGTACCACACGAATCGTACGTAGCCAGTGACCTTCCGCCAGTTTTGAATGTCAAGTGTGTGAAATTTCATCAAGATCGTACTAAAACTTTAGATTTTATAGAATTGTTAACTGGTGTACCCTCCGCCATGGACTATACGAATCCCTGCAAGAGTGACCATTCTCTTGTTTTGAAAATGATGAGTGATCATTTCATCAAGTTTGGAATAAAGCAGGCGTAAGTAATACAAAATCATAGGTCATTATCAAGTGTAATTTGTATCTGTCGCGAAAATTCTGCGCGTCTTCTGTTTAAGAGTCACAGGCTGGGCGTGGATCTCCAGGCTCGTCTAGGCTCGTCTAGCCAGGCTCACTGTACCCGTTGTGCCCGCAGGCTCGGCTCGCTGTACCCACTGTACCCGTAACCTCACCGGCTCGGCCCACTGTACCCGTCGTGCCCGAGGGCCCGACCCGCCTGCCTCCGCGGGTTCCGTGTAACCGACAACGCGGCTCGTGAGTCTGCTGCGGGGGCCGCCAGGCCCGGCGAAGGCGGCGAGCCGCGTCGGCAAGCCCACGGGCGCAGCGGGCAGAGCCGGTCACATCATAAAGCCCGCTAGTGGGTTTTAAGCAACATTTCTAAGCCCGTTTCGGATCTCTACTAGGTTATCAGTCCCCTGTTCTTGCCAAGAGAGTACATGTTTTAATGAGCCGGTAGAAAGTACTCCATGTCAAATGCACTAGACGGTCAGAGAGAGAATGCGTGCTATGACGACAACATTTAAAGGAATACCACCAAAGTAGTTGACGAAACAAACAACACTAAAATATCACAGCAAAAGATTGTGGCTGGCTGATTGCAAAGATAATATAGGATGAGCCGGGCATTCTGCACACACTAGAAATGCCAGTCAAAGATGGGACTGACAGGACGAAAATGAAAACATTAAAACCGTTTGAATGGTGGGTGCCTGAAAAGTCAGGCTTAGGTACCCACCATTAAATCACATGATAAAATACAGCTGCGCGAATACAATCTAAAACACGTTCAACCATAGCAGCATCGTTTCCTAGCATAAAAGTAAGCGCATCTGGCAGATTAAAAGATTGTCGCAAGGCAACTAAAAGTGGACAGTCCACCAGAATATGGACCACAGTTAAGGGGGCGCCACAGTCACACTGTGCTGCGTCTTCCCACCGAAGAAGGTGGCCATGTGTCAGCCATGTGTGGCCGATTCGTAGGCGGCAGAGAACAACCGATTCCCTACGAGATGACCGCAGTGAGGACTTCCATGCGACCGTAGATAGCTTCACTGCACGAAGCTTGTTGGGTTGAGCAGAGTTAGCCCACTCGGAATTCCAAAGGCCAAGTATCTTCCGATGGAACTCTAGTCGGAGATCGCTCTGCAGAACACCAATAGCCAATGGACTGGAGGTAGTAGCCTGCTTAGCCAGCGGATCCACACGTTCGTTCCCAGGAATGCTGATGTGGCCCAGGGTCCAAACAAAGACTACAGAGCGACCAGACCGAACAAGCCTGGAAACAGACACCTGAATGGATCGCACCAAAGGAGACACTTGGCGAGAGCTTGCAAGCCACTCAAGGAGTCAGAACAGATAACCAGAGACTCCCCAGGGCACAATCCGAGATGTTCAAGTGCCCGATAGATGGCAACCAATTCCGCAGTGAACGCGCTACTCCCACAGGGCAGTGACTGCTCTTAGATATGCTCACCATGGGCATAAGCATACCCAGAACGGCCGTCGACAAGGGAACCATCCATGTACACAACTTCTGCTCCACGGAAAGACTTCAAAACCGCTTGAAACTGGCGACGGAGAGTCAGCGGTAAAACAGAGGTTTTCGAGGCATGTGACAAGTCCAGCTGAAGCTGCAGACGTGGAAGGGGCCAAAGGGCGGTGCGGGAAGAGTAGTGGAAAGTGGGAGGGATGGGAAGGGATTCCAGTGAGGACAGAAGGGAGCGAACACGAACATCGATTGGGAGACCTGACCTCGGCTGGTGTCGTGTGGGCGGGGGTACTGCAGCTGGGAAAAGAAGCATGCGATTCGGATGGTGAGGTGATGCATGAACGTGGGCAGCATAGGAGGATAATAACTGCTGACAGCGGAATCGCAGGGGAAGGACTCCGGCTTCAGCAAGGAGACTTGCCACTGGACTTGTCCGAAAGGCCCCAGTCGCTAAACGGACGCCACTATGGAGGATAGGGTCCAAGAATCGCAATACAGATGGGGCTGCTGAATCGTACACAAAGCTCCCGTAATCGAGGCGAGATTGAATGAGGGCCTTATAGATCTGCAAAAGGCTTTGACGGGCGGCTCCCCAACCACTGTGGCTGAGGCATCGTAAAATATTTAAGTACCGCCAGCACTTCTGCCTGAGCTGACGAAGGTGTGGAACCCAAATGAGCCGGCTGTCGAAGTGCATGCCGAGAAATCGGTGAGTCTCTTCGACAGGAAGCAGTTCATGGTACAAATAAAGCTCGACGGCGGCAGAATTGCATAACCCAGGTTTTCGATGGAGAAAACTGGAACACATGGGTGGAAGCCCACGACTGCGCCTTTCGAATGGCTCCCTGTAGACGCCTTTCAGCTACCCCAACGCTAGCTGAGCTGAAGTATAAGCAGAAGTCATCAGCGAACAAGGAGGAAGAAACCGATGCCCCCACTGCCTCAGCAAGTCCATTGATGGCAATTAAAAAGTGGGGAGCCGGCCGCGGTGGCCGAGGGGACTAAGGCGCTCCAGTCACGGTCTGCACGGCAACTACGGTCGGGGGTTCGAATCCCCCCTCAGGCATGGATATTTGTGCCGTCCTAGCTCGTAAGTAGTTCATAAGTAGTTTGTAAGTTTAGGGACTGATGACCCTTTAGTTAAGTCCCATAGACTATACAAACATTTGAAAAAGTGGGGGACACTAAGGACGGAGCCCTGTGGGACACCGTTCTCCTGGAAGTGGGGGGAGCTGAGGGAAGTGCCATCTCGTACCCGAAAAGATCGGAAGGAAAGAAAGTTTTGAATAAAAAGTGGGAGCGGACCCCTCAAGCCCCAACCGTGCAGTGTAGCCAGAATATGGTGGCGCCACGTGGTGTCGTATGCCTTTCTGAGGTCGAAAAAGAAGGCAACAAGGTGCTCACGCCTGCTAAATGCCGTACGAATGGCAGACACCAGAGCCACGAAGTTATCAACAGTGGAGCGGCCTTGGCGGAAATCCCCCTGATGTGGGGACAACAGACCTCGATGTTCAAGTATCCACATAAGCCACCGGCTCACCATACGTTCGAATAGCTTGCACACAACGTTGGTGAGGCTGATTGGGCGGTAACTATCAGCCACCTGTGGATCAGTACCAGGTTTGATCACCAGAATAATGATGCTTTCCCGCCATTGTGACGGGACAGCTCCCTATGCCCATAAATGGTTAAACAGGGCGAGAAGCTTGTGTTGAAACTCCACGGAAAGGTGCCGGATGAACTGGCTGTGGATCCTGTCTGGTCCCGCAGAGGTATCAGGGCATGCGGCAAGGGCAGTTTAGAATTCCCATTCATTGAAAGCAGAGTTGTACGATGCTGCTCGACATGTGTGAAACGACAGCCGTCGCTGTTCTACCCGTTCTTTCAGTGCACGGAAGTCTGCACTGTATGCTGCAGTTGCAGAATTGCGAGCATAATGCTCCGCCATATGCTCAGCAATAGCAGTGGCGTCGGTGCATACAGTACCCTGGATCTGTAAGCTGGGGATTGCTGCTGACGTGCGGTACCCAAAGTAGCGTTTAACTTGGGACCACACCTTAGATGGCGAAGCATGAGAGCCGATGCTGGCGACATACCTCTCCCTGCTGTCCTGCTTGCTCTGCCGAATGAACTGTTGAGCTTGGGACCAAAGCCGTTTGAAGGATATCAGGTTGTGCATGTTGGGGTGGCGCCGATGGCGCTGGAGCGCCCGCCGACGATCCCGAGTGGCTGCAGCGATCTCTGGCGTCCACCAGGGCACGGACTTGCGCCGAGGGGTGCCAGAGAACGGTGGGAACAGTGGCCTCAGCGGCGGAAACGATAGCAGCAGTGACTTGACAAACCACCGTGTCCACATTGGCAGGCACTGGTACAGGAAAAGTAGCAGTGGAGGTGTAATCCTGCCAATTAGCTCGACGGAGGGACCATCGAGGTGGGCTGCCTGCAGCTTGGAAGTGCAGGTGCGACACAAGGATCGGGAAATGGTCGCTGCCGCAAAGGTCATCGTGGGCCCTCCAGCGAAAATGTGGGAGCCGACTCGGACTACATAGAGAGAGATCGATTGCCTCGCACCACGCAGAAATGCGTGGGAGCCCCAGTGTTTGAGATACAGATGTCCTGCTGTGACAGAACTGTCTCTACGTCCACCAAGAACTGTCGTCTGTGTCCCGCCCCACAATGGGTGGTGGGCATTAAAAACCCCCAAAAGGAGAACGGGCGGGGGGAGTTGCGCAATCACTGCAGTGACGTTCTAACGTCCATCACCTCTTTTCGGAATGACTCAAACTGAGCCCTAATATATTCCTGAATCACGGAAATGTTTATTAGTTCTCAGTCTATAACGAAATCATTCCACTGTAGGTGAAGTTGAACTTATCTTATAAGCTGGCTGAAGTCCATTGCGTTGTGATTTGTCTTCGGCATTCACTAAAGAAATTGATTCTACAGGATATTTTCATAAAGTAAATTCATCTTAGTTGATATGGAAATGATTTTATTTCCATTTAAACATTGCACAATCAAGAAATACAGCAGCAAGCCAACACAGCTGCTTACAGGTTTCTGGCCACTCGGATACTCTATCGCAGACTCTATAACCGACTGAACAAACAATGGTATCTCTCCAACATCTTTCTGCTTAACCACGTATTAAAAATGATGACAAAGTTTTGTAATTCACAATTAAACAATATTCTTTTACATCAAATATGCCAAAATACAGAAATAAAAACATTAGATTTAAGCTTTGACTATTTATGTCAATATATGTACTAGTTTCATGAATTTTGTATTTAAATGTAGTACACAAATTTAACGTCATCCTTTTGACTAGTGTTTACAGTCGTCAAATTATTTACATTATGTGTGTTTTCGAAATGCACACATATTTGTTTTGCCAATAGTGTGTAGGCGTATTATTATTGTAACATATAATTTTAATGAGTTTCGGTTTGCGGTCAAATTATTTATTAATACGGATTTGTTTATGGTTGTCGTAGTTTTGTTAATTTCGAAGATAGTTTCTTAGTACCAAACGGATTATTAATTTTAGTGCATGAACAATTATCAGTATTTAATTTAGGATTTAGTGATATATAAAACATGGTCTGCCCTAATTTATTTAAACAAAAGGTATATATGAAATCATGTTGTGCAATAGTTTATAACATGTAGTATTGTAGTTTTTATACAAATTAGTATCTATATAGGTTCAGAAATATCCAAAACGGAGTGTAAGGCATTTTTAGTGTTTGCAGCTATTTTTTACGAAAGTATAAAAAACTGAAAATTACGTAAAAGGTCAGGCAAAGTTATATTTAAATGAACGTACTATTTCTTAAAAGTGTTTTACTAATAGTGTAAATAGAATTTCAATCTGAAGGCGAAAGTGTGAAATATCACATGTCCGGTAATGAAGTTTTACTTTAGGTATCAGATATTTCGTGTTTCAATGTTGGCAACAGATTTTTAGGAGTTCGCAACATAGCAGAAACGTTACACACCCCCCTACATAGTGTACCTGAAATATAATGTAAGGTTCACTGTGTACTATCGTTTCAATATGTTGTGATTTAAGTGTACATAGTGAGTCTGTATTAGTTTAGGCTAAAATAAAAAAAAAAATGTATGTTGATTGTAGTCTTGCGAATGCTGGTGGTTGTTGATGTTGCATGATGCTCCGACATTGGTCTATCTGCAAACTGCTGTTGGTGATGTAGTGGCTCTCAGCTTCAGCTGACTGTAGTTACAGGCATTCCTATAACATGGTTGTATCTTTCTCAGAACCACATACTATTTTTCCCTAACCACATACATAAATAAGCATACTGTTATCAGGCTATTGGAAAGAGTAATCAATTTTCTCTATACGCGTATTTAAAACAAACAAAATTATGGGTTCAAATTAACCCTTAAATGTTACTGAAAATTAACGAGAAATCTCTCATTTACTTTAGTTTGAATAATGAAATAGCAAGCTTTTACAACTTTCTTTTTTCTAAGAGCATTTATATTCATATTGTAAACAGTTATGTTTGGTATTCATTCATATAAATAAGTATTTTATGCAGAATAATTTTTTTTTTATGTGTACATGTAAATGCCATTATGTGAGTACTAAGCTCCTAATTCCTCTAGAAAGGGTGTTGTACACTGTAATAACTTCAAAATTTATAGTCAATTTACTAAGTGAAATGAATGACATAAATAGTAAAACAATGGATAGAAACAAGCTCTCAGTGAGCACATCAAACATTTATCATTCAAAATTATGGTATAGTTCAAATGGTTATATAGACAAAAAATTGTAATCATGGTTTTGAAACTGTGGGTATTGAATATTTCTCATACTGTTTGAGATTAGAATAAGTAGTAGTAAAGAGAATAAACAATTATTGAAAAAACATATGCATTAATAAAAATTCAAAAACTAACCCCCCTGCGAGTAGTTAGCAGTGGCAATGGTTAATCTCATAGCTCAAAACAAGCATGGAAATTTTTCAAGTGTCAGTTATCAACTGATCCACCAAAGTGTCAAATTTTTCCCATCTTGGAAAAATTTAAAGAAAAATGAAAAAGTTTTTTAAACTGCCAAACTACACCCACTCTCAAGGCAGTAATCAAGAGAGGGCGGAAAAATACGCTGCCATTAAATTACGTCCACGGCCAGGGCAGGTAACTGACTCGCAAACGGCTACATAAGCAGAAAAAGACTCTGGTTGCGTTTACTTATATTTTGTTTAACAATTTAAGTGTTCATAAGGTATTACGATACACCATTTAGTTTTCATTGACAATCTTCTAAACGGAATGTTTGTATTAATGGTAACTACCTTACCAAGAGTAACAAGATGCAACTGGCAACTTGACTATTTCCGCAGAAGTAAATAACAGTACATAGTTTTTGTTGTTCTTTGAACAAACTGCCCCAATCAAACACAACACAGTCCAGAGTACCCTGTATTTGTTGAATGGTGAACAGTTACTACCCCCCAATAACTCAAAAATCAACATTCTATGTTGTCCAGTAGTGTTTGAAAATGAGTGACAATCATACAGTAGAAGTGGATGAAAATGAGTTAACTATCTTAAGTGTTCTGAAAGTCTGTACTTGTCTACGTTAACAGTGCAAAGTCTCATAATTATATACTACACAAAAGTCAAAATTTACATATGGTCTATCTGATCATTTTCAGATACAGTACCATATCAAAACTAAACACCCTGTAATAAACTACAAATTGATACACAAAGCTTGCATGCATGAGCAAGTAAACAAGTGTGTCATGAACTAAACAGAGGTGTTCCACATGAAAAATACAAATTTATACAAGTTTGGTGATAATAATAATAATAATGAGTAATAGGTATTCTGTAATGGTTCATTAACCTTCATATTTGTGGTATGTGCAAGTACACTTGATAAACATACCAAGTATGTAACTTGTAAAACATCAATAGTTTCATCATGTAAACTTCAAGAATAAAAAATGAAAATTAAACCTTGCATCAGCCAAAACTGTGTCATATGTACAATATACTATAATGTGGTCATCTTAAACCAGTATTAAATATTTTCCTATGAAGCTGTAAGCTCAAGGATAGAAATTGAATTTTACATTGGTCAACACTTTTGTTTCTTGTGTGTCCTCCCATGCTTTTAGTCACTTTTGTACTAATTGTTAGCAAGTCCCTCTTGACACATCAAAGTACAACACAAAATTCAACCAGCAATACAAAAATACTAATGAATGACTAACAAGAGTGAAAGAATTAAAGAATTTGAATTGTAATGCACTGTGGACGTGATTAATAGAAAAATCACATTACATAACTGAGGTAAGAATTTTCATATATACAATGACATTTATGCCATAAACAAATAATGAACACTTCAACATACCTTTGACTATGCATATGAGGTTAATAAATTAGTTATGCTATGCCAATCTGTACATGCGGATACAGTATATGCACTATTTGTGTATCATATTCATAGTAGGTATCAACAAATATCTTCCTTGTAGGTTTCAGAGTAAGAGCAAGATAAACTATTCAAGACATTAACTAACTTTTCTGTAGGTAGGATTTAAATGCATTAACATTCTGAGACCGATCAACTTTATAGATCGTGGATAAGCAAAAAAAAAAAAAAAAAACTATAAGCATACAGCTAAGGGTTTCAGTTAACTTCAAGTAACTCAATGCATAACTGTATATAAACTTCAACTCAGATCTTAACAAATGGACTACTAACATAGTGAAATAGTACTTGGCTTTCAGGTTCAGTTACTAGATTTTTTTTAAACTTCCTCAAAATTATTCATGTTACTAGAATCACAACTTAAGTTGACATTGACAGAAGGTATACTTTCATATTCGCTTTCAATTAATTCTTTAACTAACACTTCAGTAGATGACTTAACATTTATATCAGGGTTTTGGAGCTAACATTTCTCAGTACACTTAACACTATCATTTTGAGATTCCTCAGCAGTATCAAGCAATTCAACATCTTAGACTTCCAGTAAAGCATCTGTTCAGAGACTACACTAATCTTAAATACTACAACAACACTTTTCATTTAAATATTCATTATTTTCATAGTCATTTTCTTTATGACATTAATTCTTTCTTTTCAATATATGAAGCATTTTTTCACTTCCATTTCAGTAACTTAATAACTATTTGTTCAGTACTTTCACTGACAATTCTTAACCTAACTTAAATTTCTCATGAACAGCACTTCCCTTTTTTTTTTCTAACTTGTATCTTTTGATGACTACACAAAGACTTCTACATTAGCTAGTGGTTCATAAACATCATAACATAAAACTCCAAAATTCCTATCAAACACATTTAATAAACCCCCATCATCTACCTATTTTCTTTTTCTGTAAATCCTTCAACATTTATTATTCATTGTAACTGTATTAACTGTAAACATGAATGCACTATTCGGTTCAAACTGTATTTCAGTATATTTACTTCTCTTAAGAATAAAGTCCATTGACATAAGTAAAAACAAAATCCTTATTGAAAACCCCCAACTAGTATATGATATTAGGTATAGTATTATTATTTGGTATAAAGTTCTTCTGAACTGATGGTTAACATCCACCTACACATTTTTTGTTCATATTTTCTCAAAAATTCCAAATGGTAATAAAGTTTAGGCAACACATATTTTACGTTTCAATAAGCATAGAGCAAAAATGCATATATCAAAAGGTATGTCTCAGCTGTTTTCATTTGTCAATGGTAATTAAAACATTTTTCAAATAATCAAATATTTACACTGAAGAAAAACTTAAAGCCTAGAATTTTTTCTGCACTGTGAAAATGATCAATAGAAGTACACAGCACACGACTGGGGACCTGAACTGGTGTCAGCAGTTTCATAACTAAAGAGTAATTATGCCCCTAAGGTATTACATCAGTACTCAGTCTGATGCATCTCATTTTGTCTATCATCAGGTAGAATAGGTAGTAGTACATTATTACTAGGTCCAAAATTAAATGCAAACAGTTGGGTCTGGTTTGACCAAGAACATACTTTACACCTTAGACTTTGTTTAAGCAACATAATTTCTAAAGTGTTATTCAAGTCTGAATGAAAACAATCATTGTCCTGTGGCATAAAATAAATAGGACGAAATTTCTTTTTAGGCCTACCAGGTAACTTCACTACTGGTAAACTAATTACACTAGTACATCTAGGAATACTCAAAGTTTCAGTATGTGACTTTTCTTGAATTTCGTTTATACACTGTGGTAATTCAGTGACTGAACATTTACTTTCAACTTCTAGCTCAAGGTTATCTACGAAACAGTTACATTCAGTTTCTACTTTAAAATCAGAAATATCAAGTTTGCTATTACATTGTTCAACATCGCGAATCTTTCCAGTTAACTCTGTTTTAGTATCCTGGCTCTGAGAATTTACATTACATGAACTGTCATCTATTTCTTCAACATTGTCACTCGTCTGAGAAACTACTGAAGTAGTGGCTACCACAACAGTTTTTTCTACACTATTGAATCCAGTACTAAAATTTGTCACTAGACTTCCAATGTATTGTTTTAAATCGGTCATTGAGTCATTTGTTTTACTAATTTCAAATTTAATTGAATTTGTTAGTTCAGTTTTCATAGTTTCCATTTGTAATGAAAGTTTGGAGTTCGTCGTTTCTATTTTTAATAAACGTTCCAAGATTGATTTATTTTCTATTTCTGTGTTTGCTGCCATATTACTAATCTGTTGTCCAGTCTCTTGTAAATCACTAGAAAATGGGACCTGCTGCTTTCTTGTAATCGGTGTAGAACTCGCGATACCAGAACCTTCTACCCCACTGTCAAAGTCCGAAACTTGAGTACTATCATCTCCCTCCTTTCTTACTGTATCCATTTTAAGATAAGTTTTCAGTCCACATAAAACCCCTATCACACAAACAGTCACTAAAAAAAAAGAGAAGAAAAAAAAAATGAGTACTTAACTTCACACAAGGATGCGGCGATACAGGAATCTAGTAGTCCAAATTATTGCCATCTTCCTCCATTAAATTTCGACATCGTAGGTGTGGATAGTATTGTAGTCGAATTCTGCACTTTTATGATGGTTTTACTGCACATCCATCATATACATTATTTTCCTTGTATTCTGAAACACATTCTTATATTAGCGAATACTCATTAAAATCGTTTGATCACGTCACCACTTTAAACACTTTACATTAGTGAATACGCTTTTAATATCCTGGTCTCACGACACCACATCTAACGTCCATCACCTCTTTTCGGAATGACTCAAACTGAGCCCTAATATATTCCTGAATCACGGAAATGTTTATTAGTTCTCAGTCTATAACGAAATCATTCCACTGTAGGTGAAGTTGAACTTATCTTATAAGCTGGCTGAAGTCCATTGCGTTGTGATTTGTCTTCGGCATTCACTAAAGAAATTGATTCTACAGGATATTTTCATAAAGTAAATTCATCTTAGTTGATATGGAAATGATTTTATTTCCATTTAAACATTGCACAATCAAGAAATACAGCAGCAAGCCAACACAGCTGCTTACAGGTTTCTGGCCACTCGGATACTCTATCGCAGACTCTATAACCGACTGAACAAACAATGGTATCTCTCCAACATCTTTCTGCTTAACCACGTATTAAAAATGATGACAAAGTTTTGTAATTCACAATTAAACAATATTCTTTTACATCAAATATGCCAAAATACAGAAATAAAAACATTAGATTTAAGCTTTGACTATTTATGTCAATATATGTACTAGTTTCATGAATTTTGTATTTAAATGTAGTACACAAATTTAACGTCATCCTTTTGACTAGTGTTTACAGTCGTCAAATTATTTACATTATGTGTGTTTTCGAAATGCACACATATTTGTTTTGCCAATAGTGTGTAGGCGTATTATTATTGTAACATATAATTTTAATGAGTTTCGGTTTGCGGTCAAATTATTTATTAATACGGATTTGTTTATGGTTGTCGTAGTTTTGTTAATTTCGAAGATAGTTTCTTAGTACCAAACGGATTATTAATTTTAGTGCATGAACAATTATCAGTATTTAATTTAGGATTTAGTGATATATAAAACATGGTCTGCCCTAATTTATTTAAACAAAAGGTATATATGAAATCATGTTGTGCAATAGTTTATAACATGTAGTATTGTAGTTTTTATACAAATTAGTATCTATATAGGTTCAGAAATATCCAAAACGGAGTGTAAGGCATTTTTAGTGTTTGCAGCTATTTTTTACGAAAGTATAAAAAACTGAAAATTACGTAAAAGGTCAGGCAAAGTTATATTTAAATGAACGTACTATTTCTTAAAAGTGTTTTACTAATAGTGTAAATAGAATTTCAATCTGAAGGCGAAAGTGTGAAATATCACATGTCCGGTAATGAAGTTTTACTTTAGGTATCAGATATTTCGTGTTTCAATGTTGGCAACAGATTTTTAGGAGTTCGCAACATAGCAGAAACGTTACAACGTCAGTGATAGAGACAGCCACATCCGGGGGAAGGTAAATGGAACAGATGGTGAATTCCTGCCCCGCCCGGATTCTAACAGCGACTGCCTCCAAACTCGTGTGGAGAGGCACAGTAGCACTGGGAACAGTGTGAGATTACCGCCCAATAGAAATATTGGTAATTAATAGCATTTGATAATTAAACAGTATGAAGTTCACTGCAAACATTGACCATGCCAATGCACTAAATGTTATACAATTTTAATCTTATTAATTATGGTAGCAATATATGTACGCAGTCGGGTGACAACATTTATAGTTAGGCAATAGGTAGAAATTCTCCACGTTAATATTTGCTGTGTGCTTGTAGCTGACGGGAGGCCAGCGAGCAGGCCGACGTTGGTGGCTTGTTCCAGCTTAGGATTTTACAGGTTCGTTTCCGGTGAGGGGAGAGAGGGACAATGGCGAGTGCAAGGCACAGTGCAGTGCACAGCGTGAAATAAAATATTCTAATACTACTGGCATTTGAAGTAATACGATACAGTCAGGAACCTCTAAGGTCCTCATTACAAAATAGCCTGTTGACAAATAAACAATACATTAGCTGATATAGTCACATCTGGCGTAATATGTTTAATTGACAATGAAAAGTAATAAATTACCAATGAATACAAGACAGTTACACAACTAGCATGGCAATGTTTGTTTATCAAAGTAATATATTAACTATTTCTCATTTTATTTTCAATTAATCTTGTGTATTTTATCTTGAAATATTCAGTTAAATCACTTATCTGTTATATAAGAAATTGCACGATTGTAATAAATAGTGCAAAGGATGTTTATACCAATATAAAAACATAATAAGAAATTTGTTTAATGTGTAGTGTAATTATTTTGATTTTAAGTAAAGTTTTAGAAATGTATTGGCTGAGCGCTGTACGTTGGAAGTCAGTTAGAACAGCTCACATAGGGAAGTTGATGACGTAGGGAAAAATCCCGGCAGTTGGGCTTTTGGCGCGTGCGCGCGTGGCCCAGGAAGTGACGAGTCGGGAGCAAGTGGTGTAGCTGGCCGGGCGGCTTCGCTCTAGGACAGTCGGCATGTGGATCTGCAGGTGGAGACTTTAGATTTTTGTGTGGCAATTGCCAAGTGTGGTTGCTCGTCATAGACTGCACCAAGTTGTATCGAGTGCTACTGTGTGTTGTGAATATTTAGCCGGTGGAACAAGGTGTGCATCACACTAAATTAAAGTGACTGTGGTTTGTTAATATAACACGTGTCGTCGCATAGACATGAACATAAACAGTGTTTGAGACAGCCACATGGTGTGAAAACAATTTGCAACAAATATTCATTTTGTCTGGGGGCTCACGAGCTATAAATGTGTCGACATACAGACGTATCAGCCACAGGGTTCTAATATTGTGAAATAAACAACATAAAGTGGACTTTTACGTGTTTTCAAAAATAGTAGTTAGTACACCCTTTTCTCTCATAAACTTGACTTTATTATGAATTGTTTTGTTAATCATATGCAGGGAAGGAAAGCTGCGAAAGTGTGATATCATCCCCTAGAAAACGAGTCAAACATTAGAAATCACAGTTCCAGTGTTTTTGCATGTTTAGGAATTTGGTTCGCAGTTGGTGATTGTGAGATTTAAAAATTAAACTTTCCATATTTTAAACTCTCACTACGACCAATACAACCTCGCATTTGGGGGCTCGTGACGGGATAAGTTCATGTTGGACTTGCTCGGACGGAGAGATTAGGGTGTGTATAGGACAGTGAACAGTTACGAACGGTTGCTTGCAGGTGCGCGGACGCGACGGACAGTTTCAAGTGTGTGTGGCGGCTGGCAGCAGAGAGCGGGATAAATTCACACTACTCTTGCTCGGACAGAGAGGTAGGGTGTGCTTAGGACAGTGATAGTGGACAAAACAGTTAGGATAATCGTGGACGATACGCGAACGCGTCGCGCGGTTAACGACGGTTGGTGGCTGGCAGAGTTCGGGCGCGTGCATCCGTAAACGGCGATCGACGGCGCATCGGCCCAGCAGCAGTGAGCGGCGGCGCGTGGGATCCACGTACTCAAATTTCATCTTCTGCAAAGGGGGGCAGTGATCGTGGGGACTTCGCAAGTCGCCAACGGAGCGTCGGGGCCCAACAGCTTCGATTCTACAAAGGATAAGGGATGCAGTGAGGACATATTCCAGCCACAGCTTCTACAACAGACGGCAGCGAGCGTTGGGGACGTCGCAGCTCGTTGCAGCAACTTCTGGATTAAAAGATAAGTAAAGCAGCTGGCGCTATAAATTCTTGTGTGTTAATCAAGCTTTCTTGTGGTACCGAAAATGGAGCACGTTTTTAAAAAGTCGCCAAGTGACGTAGATTCAGCGAGTAGCATACCAGAAAGTCCAGAGAGGGTAAATACTGGGGGAATGTTGTTGACACAGGAGATGATTGCAGCCATGTTAGCGAGTTTTAGCTCAAATTTAGAATCAAAAATAGAAAATTCAAACTCAAATTTAGAATCAAAATAGATATTTCAAACACAAATTTAGAATCGAAAATAAGATCAGAAATAGGTACTGTAAAATCAGAATTGTAAGCAGACTTTAAAGCAGACATTGACGCACTACAAAATTCAATGTTTGCATTAAAGGCAGAAATAATCACAGATATTGACAAAAAGATAGGAAGGCTAACAGAATGGTTTGAAATTAGGGAAAAGGAGATACATGCCAGAATTGGTACTATTGAGACTGAGGTAGGAGGCAAGTTAGATGCTGTGAAACAAATATGTGATCACAGGAATGAGGGCACTATGCAGACATTGGTTGAGGTTGACAAGAGGATGGTGGCAGGTATTGAGGAAACAAAAACTTTGTTGTCAGAAAAAGTAGAGAATACAGAATGTAACTTTAGGAAAATGATAGAACAAGTAGTGACAGTAAACAATACTGAGATTGAGAAGATGAACACTAGAATAAATAATCTATAATTGTGTACTGCATCAGGAAACACTAAGTGGTCCATGGTGCAGACACCTAATGGCAAAAAGTTTTCAGGAGTGGGTAGTTATCATCCAGTAGATTTTTTGGCTGCATGCAAGGACCAATTTGTGCCTGGTATGTCAGACCAGTGTAAAATGAAGTTAGCAAAGAGAATGCTTGACTGTTCTGCTCAAACTTGGGCTAATCAGTGTGCTGATAAATTTGTTACTTTTGAGGCGTTTGAAAAGTTGTTTTTAAATAAGTATTGGGGGGAGACCAAGCAAGCTAAGATACAAAATGAATTCTTGAATGAGCCAAACTATGTGAAACTGAAACAGAGCATGAAGGAATTTTGTCAGGAGGAACTTGAGGAACTAGTGCATTTAGATACACCTTTGAGTCTTTTAGCAGTAATTTCCACTTTATGTAGGAAGTTACCTGCAGATTTGCATTGGCAGTTACTTCACCATCCCACAGATCAGCTGAGAATTTCATTGAATTTGTAGAAAAGATAGATCAGGGTTTAGTTATGGAACGACAGCTCAGGGGAACACAGCATGAGAACCACAATTAAAACAGAGGCAGTAGAAATGTGGGTCACAACCAGGGAAACCACAACAGAGAGAGGAATTTAAATGAAAATTGGAGAGGTAACAATAACAGAGGAGACAACTGGGATAATAGAAGCCAGAGGGAAACATGGGAAAATGATAGGAGAAATCAAAGGCAGGAAGGTGGAAATAGGAGTGGGGATAACAGTAGGAGAGAAAATCAGAGACAGAGTAAGGGAAACTAAGATTTGTTCCAAATGAGGTCCGTTTTGGGACAAGGAGCTATTCTAATAACAGGACCAGAAGATGGGATAATAGGGGATCAAATGACCATAATTACAGTAGGAATAGAGATGGGGAGAGAAGGGAGGAAAAACTATGTCACATGGACAGAGATGATGATAGGAAAGAGGAAGTAGGAGTTCACAAGGGCAAGGATAAAGAAAAGAGGGAAGAAAACATAAATAGAGTAAACAAGGAAAGGGAGAAAAGAAAGGAAAGTATGTGTCAGATGGATGCTGTTATAAGTAGTGAGGAAATTTTTGGGGATTGGTTCATTTAACATGACAAAAGAAAGGCAAACAAGAGGAGAAAGGATAGGAATGAGGACAGTAAAGGGGAATATGATGTGCGAAATTTATTTGATAATAACATTAAAGAGGATAAAAACAGTGTTGGGTTAGCCTTAGTTTTGGATAGGTCAGAGGCACAAGTGTTGACTGAATGTGGAAGTATGAATGTAAATATTGATGGTACTGGACCCAGCATAGATGGTGTTGAGTGTGTGAATGAGAATGAATGGAGTTCTGAATTTTAAAAAAAATTAAATGTGATCCAGTAAAAACATTAAATGGCACTGGGTCTAGTATGAATAATGAGAGAAGTGTGAATGTTTCTGAAGTAGGTGAAATTGTCAATACTGATGTACACCCACCTGTAACTGATGATGTGTTGGGACAGGACAGAGGTATTATTGAGAAGATAAAGTGGATTAGGAAGTGGGCACCAGATGATTGACTATTACCCAAATATGAGTATTTGGACCGACTTGGGAAGCAATGTAATAGGGATCAAACTTACTATAGCCTGGTAAAAGACTTAGTAAGTGGGGAGAATGAATACATTGAATTAAGGGGCTTAGGCATTCGTGCTGTAGACCAAAATGAAGTAGATGAGGGATACGGTGTATTACAGGAGGGGATAGATAATGATAAGGAGAGTGTACAAACTTTTGTAGTATACAACAATGAAAATTGTAAGGAAATGGATTGTGATGGGGGTAGGAGCAGGGTGGATTGTTAAAGAAGTAAGTGAATATGGTCCAGATGATTGGGTCCAATTCCTTGGACATTTAAAATCAGTGGAGCCAGTGACATGGATAGAAAAGAAATATGGGTATGCAAGGAAACTTGGGGAGTTGAGTGCAATAAACCCAGAATTTGGGAAAGCATTCAGTGATGAGGACAAACAACTACATTGCCGCGAGAGAGCACGAACACCAACTGCTGGTGTGGCGCAGGGGATAGCGTCACCGACTGCGGTGCAGAAGGTCGCCGGTTCAATCCCACCCATCGGCCAAAATTTATTTCTTTGTAATTAACAATTCCAGAAGATTCTACATCTTTCTTATGTTCACTTGTAAATTCTACTAGTTTCTTATGTTCACTGCTCTTCTAATTTCTGGTAAATTCTGTCTGTGTATAAATAGCAGAGCACTCTGCCTGAGAGGCAGTCAGTGATGCGTGTATGTTGAGTTCGTAATAAACGTGCTTTCAGTATAAGTGCTGTGTTTAGTTGCCTTCGAAGTCAAGCCTACTTCCATTTCAATTGATGCTCACAGGCTGCAGGAGTTGTAGTTACTGTGAAGTATAGACGTGCGACATTGTTTGGTGGAGGCGCCGGGTACACTGTGCAACAGCTGCATCACCGTGGCTCCGATTAGGCAACGTAAAAGCCGTCGCTTACACGGACTGGAACCGTAATACAATGGATACACCAAGTACATCCTTCCAAAAGTCCGTATTATCAGAAGAACGATGGAGACGAAACCAGCAATAAGCCAGCTACACATCAGATACTCGTCGGTGTTCTCTGGAGACGCTGGACAGGACCCCAACAAATGGCTAAAAGGGTTCGACCGAGTCGCCAAGTACAACAGATGGGATCATACGATGTTCTTGGCCAACGTTTATTTCTACCTGGACAGAAAAACCCAGCAATGGTTCGAAACCAACGAAGACAAGTTGAATGACTGGGAGACGTTCCAGGAGGAACTTAAGAAGACGTTTGGAGACCGCCAGTGACAAATCCGCTCGGCGGAAGAACAACTGAAGAACCGGGCCCAACGACATGGTGAGCCGACACAATCGTACATACAGAATGTTTTGGCCCTGTGTAACATAGTCAATCCGAACATGACTGAGGCGGACAAAATCACGCACCTGATGAATGGAATTGCAGAAGATATGTACCAAGCTCTTCTGATAAAAGACGTCGCTACGACAGAAGAGTTCATCAAGTGGTGCCAGCGTATTGAAGAGATGCAACAAAGGAGGGTTGGACGCAAGAAGTATGGCAGACTCCCAAATGTAGTCCCTATGGCCGTTGTGGAAGATCAGCATGACTTCGCTTCTCTCATACAACAAATCGTGAGAGAAGAATTACAACAGTGCATGGCAGCCGGGACTATTAGACCGAGCGAGCATCAGATTATGGCCATGGATGTGAGCCCTATAAGTCACGAGGGAGCCGACGCCACTGAGGACGAGGTATTTCAAACATTAGCTCCTGTCTGCCCCGTCAATCGCACCCGACGTGAAGAATGGCGTCGCCCTCCTATGACTTACGCTGCAGCCGCCAAACGGCAGCCCATAAACCGGTCGACGCGACCACAGCCAACTCCCCCGGTAACTATGACGCCCCGCAGAAGAACAGACGTCTGGAGGACAGAAGACAACACACCACTGTGTTTCCACTGTGGACCCCCTGGACATGTCGTACGCTACTTCAGAGAGAGGAGGCGAGTATTCGATGATTATTTTGCCGCAAGACGTCAGCTGTCGGAGCAGTTCTATCCAAGGCAGTCACCTGCTGATGAGTTCAGTCGACCTATGGGAAGAAGCCCGTCGCCGTACCCTAGACGAGGTCGCTCCCCGACGCGCCGCAGCCGTTCACCGTCGCCGTACAGAGGTACCAGCCGCTCCCCTAGCCGCCGCGCCCAGGGCGTCTTTTTCTGTACTGTCTGATAATTACGCCGCACACTAAAGAAGACAATGATCTGTGATTCGGGGGCAACTGTGCTGAAGGTCGCGAATGGAAAGTACGTCCATCCAGCAGGAACATATGTCGCAAGAATAACCATCAACAACAGGACGCAGCCGTTTGAATTTGTCGTGTTAACACAATGTAGTTACAATGTCATCCTCGGATGGGACTTCCTACAGGCATCCCAGGCTATCATTGACTGTGGAAGATCTGAGCTGCAAATTGAAGAAGTTGTTCCGCCAGATACACGTAATACAGAATTTTCTGGGAAGCTATTCGTCGTTGACAATGTGACGATACCGCCGTTGACAATGAGAAGAGTTGCAGTCACAAACACAGATGACTGGTTAAACTGTGAAGTTCTTGTTGATAGTAAAAAGTTTATCAGGTCACAAAAGAAATTTACATACCAGCGGCTATCATAAGCATTACCGGTGGTCAAGGAGAGATTTGGATCACAAATTGTCACGAGCAGTCACAACTTATCCCCAAGGGAATGTGTATCGGTACAGCTGAACGAATCCAGGACGGTGAGCTCAACGTCATCAATGAAGACCCATGCCCTGCTGTTAGAACAGACAACACGCTGGAGGAAACAAACGTGCAACTGCTAATAGGGCCTGGACTGGCCAAGGAACAACGCCAGCGGGTGTTAGGTATACTACTCCAATTTTCGGGTGCATTCACACCTCAGCAAGGGAAAAGTCTGACGAAACGGCCCACGATAAAGCACCGTATCAATACTGGGGATCATCCGCCAATTATCCAGCGTTCGTATAGAGTTTCGCCAGCTGAAAGACGGATAATTCGAGAGGAAGTGGAGAAGATGTTGCGAGACGACATTATTCAACCTTCGGAGAGCCCTTGGTCGTCTCCGGTGGTCCTCGTAAAGAAGAAGGATGGCACGTGGCGATTCTGTGTCGACTATCGGCGGCTGAACAAAATCACAAAGAAAGATGTCTACCCATTGCCGCATATTGATGACACCTTACACTGCTTGAAAGGAGCTACATACTTCTCAACTATGGACATGCAGACAGGTTACTGGCAAATCGAGGTTGACGAAGCTGACAGGGAGAAGACGGCTTTTATTACACCTGACGGTCTCTATGAATTTAAAGTAATGCCATTTGGATTATGTAATGCTCCAACCACATTCGAACGCATGATGGATAACTTGCTTCGACACCTTAAGTGGACGACGTGTCTCTGCTATTTAGATGACATTGTCGTTTTCTCGAAAACATTTGAAGAACATCTGAGTCGCCTGTCAACTGTGTTGAAGTGTGTTCAGGCTGCAGGTCTCCGCCTCAATCCAAAGAAGTGCCTCTTCGTCGCCAAAGAGATAAAAATCCTGGGGCACCTAGTCAACGGAGATGGTGTACGTCCTGATCCAGATAAAGTAAGGGCAGTCACAGAATTTCCAACTCCTCAGCACATTCGTGATGTGAGAAGTTTTCTCGGGCTGTGCTCATACTACCGACGTTTCATAAAAGGATTTTGTAACAAGGCACGTCCATTACAAGAACTTCTGCTGGGAGACGCCAAGTTTTACTGGGATTAGACAAAATAAAGAGCATTCCGAGCACTTAAGGAGGCTCTAACTTCCGCACCAGTGCTAGCCTTGTACGACGAGAATGCAGAAACGGAACTTCACACAGACGCCAGTGGTTATGGGATTGGTGCAGTGCTTGTACAATTTCAAGAAGGTGCTGAAAAAGTGATAGCCTATGCGTCAAGAGTACTCTCAAAGTTCGAGATAAACTACTCTACAACTGAAAAAGAATGTCTCGCGGTTATCTGGGCTATCAACAAGTTCCGGCCGTATTTATTCAGCAAACCATTCACCGTCGTGACAGACCACCATTCTTTGTGTTGGCTAACTAGCTTGAAGGATCCATCAGGTCGACTAGCAAGATGGGCACTAAGACTCTGAGAGTACGATGTCACAGTGGTATTCAAGAACGGGCGCAAACACAAGGATGCCTACTGCCTTTCGAGGAATCCATTAGTGGAACACAACAGCATTAATGAAATTTCAGCTCTCACTGAATTAGATGACGTTACAGCTGAACAGAGGGAAGATCCAGCACTATTAAAAACGATAGAAGCCTTGGAGAAAGGAGAGCCGACCAATGGAGAGTTCCAACTTATAAACGGAACATTGTATAAGAGCGACTACGATCCACTGGGCCCCAAATGGCTACTTGTTCCAGCTCATCTCCAGCCAGCTATTCTCAAATATTTCCACGATGCACCAATATCCGGTCATCTGGGATTCGTGAAGACCCTAGACAGAATCAGACGCAGGTATTACTGGGAAGGTCTCTACCGATCTGTCAAGCACTATGTGAGTCACTGTAAAGAGTGCCAGCGAAGGAAGCATGTGCCGCAATTACCTCCAGGACATCTCGTACCGATTCCGCCGGCAGCAGCTCCATTCCACCGAGTTGGGATCGATCTTTTAGGGAGGTTCCCGAAGTCGAAAACCGGTAACCGTTGGATAATAGTCTGCACTGACTACCGCACACGCTACGCTGTCACCAAACCTGTGCCGACTGCAGAAGCTCCAGAGATCGCAAAATTCCTTGTAGAAGAAATTATTTTGAAGCATGGAGCACCACGTGTCATGATATCTGATCGTGGAAAAGTATTCCAGTCAAAACTAGTATCAGAGGTAATGTCACGGTGCAACATTGTCCACAGAATGACAACTGCATACCATCCTCAGACAAATGGTCTTACGGAACGTTTTACCAAGACGTTAGCCGACATGCTGTCGATGTACGTCGATGTTGAGCAGAAGGATTGGGATACAATTCTGCCAGTCGTCACATTTGCTTACAATACCGCAAGACAAGACACCACAGCCTTCACTCCGTTTTTCCTGCCCCATGGCCGTGAAGCTGAGACGACAATGGATACGCTGTTCCCGTTCCAACCGGACGACACTCAGGATGACTATGTTAAACAGCTTATCACCAGGGTCGAAGAAGCAAGAAAGCTGGCTCGCATACGGACACTGGACGCCCAGGAGAAGGACCGTCAGCGGTATAACGACAAGCACCGACCTGTTGTGTACAGCCTAGGAGATCTGGTATGGATTTTTACCCCTGTACGGAAGGTTGGACTGTCAGAAAAGTTATTGAAGCGATACTTTGGTCCGTATCGTGTCATACGTCGCCTGTCAGACGTCACATACGAAGTTGAGGATTGTGAGCCGTCGTCGAAACGTCAAAAATGAAGAGACATTGTTCACGTCCTGCGCATGAAGCCTTACTACGATCCTGAAGAGCAGGTAGACGACAATGGCTTCTTGTTCAATGACTTTAAGAACGGTAATGTTCCTGGTGAAGCCACGACAGGAACGTCTGTCGTCGATAATCGCGGAGAAGGGAAGGATTCTCTTGAACTGTCATACAGAGGACCCATGACACGGTCAAGATCCAGGATATTGCAGCTGGCTCCACATGGATCATAACAGCGGGTCGCTGTTTCTCCAGGAGAGGGAGCAATGCCGCGAGAGAGCAAGCGCACCGACTGCTGGCGTGGCGCAGGGCATAGCGTCACGGACTGCGGTGCAGAAGGTCGCCGGTTCAATCCCACCCATCGGCAAAAATTTATTTCTTTATAATTAACAATTCCAGAAGGTTCTACATCTTTCTTATGTTCACTTGTAAATTCTACTAGTTTCTTATGTTCACTGCTCTTCTAATTTCTGGTAAATTCTGTCTGTGTATAAATAGCAGAGCACTCTGCCTGAGAGGCAGTCAGTGCTGCGTGTATGTTGAGTTCGTAATAAACGTGCTTGGAGTATAAGTGCTGTGTTCAGTTGCCTCGAAGTCAAGCCTGCTTCCATTGCAACGTGACAATATTGTTATGTAGGGGAAATAAATACTATGGTTAAGAACTGTATGCAAGAAATTGAGGAGGATTTGTTGGCAGAAAATGAACTTGAGGAAGATGTTATTGAAAATGTACAGCCCATTATAAATGTGAAGGTAGAAGGGGTCTGTGAAACAGCATTGATTGATACTGGAAGTACAATTAGTGGTATTTCAGAGGATTTCTACAATATCAAGAGTACAGGGACAGTAGAGTTTCCAGTTACTGGGGTATGGATAAAGAATGCTACTGGCAGTTATAGAAAACCAGTGAATAAGAAAGTAGTGTTAGACTTGATAATTGAGGATGAATTGTTTAGTCAAGGTTTACTTGTCATGAAGGGACTTTGCTTAAATTTAGTGTTGGGAAATGATTTTTTGTGCAAATATGGGGCACGACTAAATTATAAGGACAAGGCTATAAAATTGAATGTAGGGGGTCGTATGAAGAAGATTAAATTTAAGAACTCTGTTGATGAAAATAATCTGATGGCATGCATACAGATAGCACAATGTGTTATGAATGAAGATGAAGTTCAGGAAGAAATACGGAGGAAGGTAGATGAGACAAAGGGGATAAGTGAAAGTCAAAAGGGGGAATTGTATTATTTATTGTCTAGGTATAAGAATGTGTTTTCTGAAAAGCCTGGAAAAATCTTAGATTTTGAATATGAAATTAGGGTAAAACTACATGAACCAGTTAAAGCTAAGCCTTATGCTATAAGCCATATCTGAAAGGGAATCAGTCAAAACTGAATTACAACGGATGCTGGACTGGGGCATAAATGAAAGATGTAGAAGCGAGTACAGCATTCCCATGGTAGTGGTAAAAAAGAAGGACAAATCTGTGCGGTTAGTGTTAGACGCCACAAAATTGAACAAAATTATAGTTCCTGAAACAGATCATCCACAGAAAATGGATGAACTGATTCTAGGGTTCCATAATGTGAAACTTATGACCAGCATGGATCTGACTGCCGGATTTTGGCAGGTGCCGCTGGCTGTTGAGAGCAGGAAATACACGGCTTTCTTATTTGAAGGCAGGGCATATCAATATAAGGTTGTTCCTTTTGGTTTGTGTATTTCTGTTGCTGTTTTCATTAGAGCTTTGAGTTATGTGTTGGGAGATGAACTGATGAGAAGGTTTACAATTTATGTGGATGACATATTGGTTGCTACAGCTACTTGGAAGGAGCATTACCGTTTATTGCAGGATGTTTTTACAGCTTTACTTGCAGGGGGTATGACACTCAAGCTTAAAAAGTGTGAATTTGTGAAAGCAGAAATAAACTTTTTAGGTCATGTGTCATCTTCAGAAGGATTTATGCCTAATGGGGATAAGATTAAGGCAATAGCAGAATGTGCAAATCCTAATAACCGGAAGCAGTTAAAATCGTTTCTCGGCATGGCTAGTTTCTACAGAAAATACATAAGTAATCAAAGCCTGAATTCTCCAAATTTGTCATGGTAATTGAAGAAAAATGTTTCCCAGGTGTGGTCTGATGAATGTGATAGGGATTTTGAAAGAATCAAAACCAGTCAGTGCAATAGCAAACTCTTACATTACCCAGACATGTCTCTTCCATTTTACTTAGCCACAGACAGCTCAGACTATAGAATAGGAGTTGCTCTCTTTCAAAGAAAAGAAGTGGATGGTGAGATTGAACACAGAAGCATATCATTTGCAAGCAGGATCCTATCAAAACACGAGCGGAGATATGGTATTTCGGAGAAGGAACTTTTGGCTATAGTTTGGGGTTTTCTAAAATTCAGAATTTACGTGCAAGGTCATGAGACAATTGTTATGACTGACCATAAGGCATTGAGCTATTTGCAGGATTGTAAGTTACTAAATCAAAGGCTGGCACGTTGGTCACTAATATTCCAACAATTCCAGTATAAGATAGAATACATAAAGGGCACTGAAAACGTAGTTGCTGACAGCCTGTCCCGTTTGCCTATTAAAGGGGATGAAACTATAGAACCTGAGGGTGAAGGCACTGAATTCCACATGATGTACATGAAAGGTGTTGATGGGGAAAAACATATTAGGGACATCTGTAAGGACATGAGACGTATACAGAACACCGATCCGATTCTCAAACTGCTCAAAACAAACATGAGTACAAAAGGGCACGAAAAATTAGATAAATATTATAAGATCTATAAGGGGGTATTGTTTAGGAGAAAGAATGTTGACAAAGAAGAATGGCGGGTATGTTGGCCAGAGGAACATGTCCAGTCATTGATAGAATATATACATTTGTCACATGGTCATTATGGACCGCAAAAGTGTTTGGAAATATTACAGTATTATGTTATTTTTAACAATATGGATAGAAGTGTTAGGAAACAGTTAGGGTCTTGTGATAAATCCCAGCGTGTGAAGCATAGCACTACCGGCGTGGCGCAGGAGATAGCGTCACGGACTGCGGAGCAGAAGGTCGCCGGTTCAATCCCGTCCACCGGCAAAAATTTATTTCTTTGTAATTTACAATTCCAGAAGGTTCTATATCTTTCTTATGTTCACTTGTAAATTCTACTTGTTTCTTATGTTGACTGTTCTTCTAATTTCTGGTAAATTCTGTCTGTGTATAAATAGCAGAGCACTCTGCCTGAGAGGCAGTCAGTGCTGCGTGTATGTTGAGTTCGTAATAAACGTGCTTTCAGTATAAGTGCTGTGTTTAGTTGCCTTCGAAGTCAAGCCTACTTCCATTTCAATTGATGCTCACAGGCTGCAGGAGTGGTAGTTACTGTGAAGTGTAGACGTGCTAGGATTAACTTACGATAGTATGGGCCAATTAAATCTCACACCAGCAAATATATATATATATATATATATATATATATATATATATATATATATATATATATTCTTTTTTTTTTGGGTGCGAGGGGTTAGGAATTGTATTTATGCTTGTAGGTGTCATTTTGATAGAAGAGAAAATTCTCTATGATAACATTCTTTTGGTAATATTATTTGAGCTTTAAGATATATTTTTGACACAGGCAGGTTGTTGATGTTTTATTTGATGGAGTAATACACCAAGTAGGCCACATATTCTCTTGTCTGTTTCATCTGAAACTATGGCTGATGAGAGTGCAGGCATGTGGTTTTGGGTTAATCTGATCATGACTAACACAAGCTACTGTGGGTTCTTAATTCTGTTGATTTGCATGTTACTGTACATGTCTCAATGCTTAGTTTCAATTGCACCAAGTATGGATGGCAAAGGGGTGGGATACAAATCCAACCAAATACGGTGTCCAGACAAACTTTTGTCTATGTTGACTCATGGGTGCCTTCTCCTCTTCCTGTTCCATGTAGGGTGCATATGACGAGTGTGAACAAGAACACTTGATCCAGTGCCATGAATCTAAGCTGCAACAGCATGTTGGTTGAAATGATGGAGACATAGGACCATACACCATGGGCAAGAGTTGCTGCAACGATGACTCTGGGGTTCTCAGTGTCAAAGTGGTGAGAGATTTCCTTTAAACATTTGGAGTGTACACCATCAAAAGTTTTTATAGTGATAATTTTAGTTTTTCCATGTAGGACAAGGTCCTCTAAAGACTAAAGGTTAATACTATTATAAATTTGGTGCCAATTCTGTATATAAACAACAGGCACACATAAATTTCATGGATGTAATTAGTTATAAGGATTCTTTTCTTAAAAATATGCATACACTATAAAAATTATTGTATAATTTATAAGTGGTCTTAATGGTACAAATATTGGGAAATTTTCTCACTGCCCAGTTTATTTTTTTTATTATTTATTTATTTTTTTGCATTAGTTGAGGTCATAATTGGTATAGTGTTTGAGTCAATCCGATTCAATAATTTTGTAATTTTAAATTTTCCTCATTTGAAAGTATTAATTTTGGTGCTACTTGCGCCATCCTGCACATGGTTTTGATGCCGCAAGTGGGGGTATTGTGAGATTACCACCCAATAGAAATATTGGTAATTAATAACATTTGATAATTAAACAGTATGAAGTTCACTGCAAACATTGACCATGCCAATCCACTAAATGTTACACAATTTTAATCTTATTAATTATGGTAGCAATGTATGTACAAAGTTGGGTGACAACATTTACAGTTAGGCCATAGGTAGAAATTCTCCACGTTAAGATTTGCTGTATGCTTGTAGCTGACAGGAGACCAGCGAGCAGGCCGACGTTGGTGGCTTGTTCCAGCTTAGGATTTTACAGGTTTGTTTCTGGTGAGGGGAGGGAGGGACAATGGCGAGTGCCAGACACAGTGCAGTGCACAGCGTGAAATAAAATATTCTAATACTACTGGCATTTGAAGTAATACGATGCAGTCAGGAATCTTTAAGGCCCTCATTACAAAATAGCCTGTTGACAAATAAACAATACATTAGCTGATATAGTCACATCTGGCGTAATATGTTTAATTGACAATGAAAAGTAATAAATTACCAATGAATACAAGACAGTTACACAACTAGCATGGCAATGTTTGTTTATAAAAGTAATATATTAACTATTTCTCATTTTATTTTCAATTAATCTTGTGTATTTTATCTTGAAATATTCAGTTAAATCACTTATCTGTGATATAAGAAATTGCACGATTGTAATAAATAGTGCAAAGGATGTTTATACCAATATAAAAACATAATAAGAAATTAGTTTAATGTGTAGTAATTATTTTGATTTTAAGTAAAGTTTTAGAAATGTATTGGTTGAGCGTTGTACGTTGGAAGTCGGTTAGAACAGCTCACATGGGGAAGTTGATGACGTAGGGAAAAAACCCGGCAGTTGGGCTTTTGGCGCGTGCGCGCGTGGCCCAGGAAGTGACGAGTCGGGAGCAAGTGGTGTAGCTAGCCGGGCGGCATCGCTCTAGGACAGTCGGCATGTGATCTCCAGGTGGAGACTTTAGATTTTGTGTGGCAATTGCCAAGTGTGGTTGCTCGTCGTAAACTGCACCAAGTTGTATCGAGTGCTACTGTGTGTTGTGAATATTTAGCCGGTGGAACAAGGTGTGCATCGCACTAAATTAAAGTGACTGTGTTTTGTTAATATAACACGTGTCGTCGCATAGGCATGAACATAAACGATGTTTGAGACAGTCACATGGTGTGAAAACAATTTGCAACAAATATTCATTTTGTCTGGGGGCTCACGAGCTATAACTTTATTTGATAAATGTGTCAACGTACAGACGTATCAGCCACAGGGTTCTAATATTGTGATATAAACAACATAAAGTGAACTTTCGCGTGTTTTCAAAAATAGTAGTTAGTACACCCTTTTCTCTCATGAACTTGACTTTATTATGAAGTTCTTTGTTAATCATATGCACGGAAGGAAAGCTGAGAACGTGTGGTATCATCCCCTAGAAAACGAGTCAAACATTAGCAATCACAGTTCCAGTGTTTTTGCATGTTTAGGAATTTGGTTTGCAGTTGGTGGTTGTGAGTTTTAAAAATTAAACGTTCCCTATTTTAAACTCTCACCCCGACCTTCACCCTCGCAACAGTTGCGAGAATGTAGATACAGACCCCTCCTGAAGCTCTGTCATATGCCACCCGGTTCTTGTAGTATCCCCGATAGCTGCGAAGGGCTGGGGTCTGCTGGGCAGGAAACCATGTTTCCTGCAACGCCAAACAAAGCACGGGAAAGCGGTCAGCAACTGCTGCAATTCAGCTAGGCGGTTGAAAGAACCACCGCAATTCCACTGAAGGAGTACATGATCGCCGAGCTGATAAGCCATATTAAAGTTTAGGATCGGGTTCATCCATAGTTACGTCTGCTGCCCACTGTTCAGGATCGCCATTGTCAGCGATCCTGGATTCTGGAGAACCCAGTATTGCGAGATCCTCAGCAGATGCGAGGATCTCAACCTCATTCTCCAAAGTAGAGAATGAGGATGCCTATGGCTTTCTAGCCACCAAAGTCTCCTTCTTAGTTTTCTTCTGTCGTGCCTCTCACCGGCCCTTCGGTTTAGAGGCCTGGGAGGGCTTCTCAGGAGTGGCATCAGGGTCGGGAGAAGAGCGAGATCCCTTCTACTAGCAGGTCGCGGACCCTTCAGCCGTCGGGTGGGATCCCCACGTTCACTGTGAGAAGCCTCGGAAGGGAGTGTTCCCAGGGACCCCTTTCGAGCGAGAGGAGCCGGAGGAGGCTGTTCATTCTCCGGCTGGGAGACGGGGACTGATGTCCTCAATGGAGAGGAGGTTGTGTTGTGGGAGCAACAGATGAAGAGGTGCCTCCACCCATCAAGGGGGCAGTAGAAAGTTGTTGGCCCATAGAGCCCACGGATAGAGAGAACCCTGGTTCTGTTGGCCGCAGTGAAACTGGTGCCGCTGTTACTGCGACAAAAAATGTTGTCATCTTTACTGGATGGAGTCGTTCAAACTTTTTACGCGCCTCTGAATATGTCAAACCGTCCAGGATATTTATCTCCATGATTTTTCTCTCGCGATGTAATACGCCACAGTTCGGCTAGCATGGAGGATGGTGTTGCCCACAATTCACGCAAACTGGAGGTAGAGTACATGGGGCGCCTGGGTGCGATGGTCGCCCACATTCCCTGCAGTTAGGGCTGGAAGTACATCGGGATAACATGTGCCCGAACTTCCAGCACCTGAAACACCGCATAGGGGGAGGGGCATAGGGTTTTACGTCACACCGGTATATCATTACCTTGACCTTCTCAGGCAGTGTGTCGCCTACGAAGGCAACGATAAAAGCACCGGTGGCAACCATCTGATCTTTAGGTCCCCTGTACACACGCAGAACGAAGTGAACCCCCTGACGTTCCAAGTTTGCTCGCAACTCGTCATCGGTCTGAGAGAGGAGATCTCTAAGGTAGATTAAACCCTGGATCATGTTTAGTGACTTATGGGGCGTGATACTGACAGGAACATCACCCAGCTTACCGCAGACAAGTTATGCCCTCGACTGGGCTGGGTCGCCGTCTGTATCAGCACAGCCCCACTTCGCATTTTCGAGGACGACTCCACTTCGCCAAACTTATCCTCCAGCTGTTCAACAAAAAACTGCGGCTTACTGGTCATTCACCATCTAAACGCGCACAAACGAGGTATTGTGACGAATATGCCTCTGATCTATTACGGGCCCTTCGTTCCTCCCACGGGGTGGCTAGGGAAGGAAACGTCTTAGGGTCATAGGTTGATGCATTGAATTCTGTTTTGCCGCGCTTAGAGACGCCGTTCTCGCGACCGGCCACGCTTTTACTTGCTCGTTTCATTCTGGTCCCATGAGCACCTAGGGAACTAAAGGTCCACCCAGGCAGAGCCCCGCTTGCCTCGGTTGTATAACTGAGGTTGCTCGCTAGCTACTGTTCAACCTCAAAAGTCATGAATCTCCTCGGCATATAGCACACCTTGAGATTGAGGTTTTTTTTTTATAGAGGTTTGTACCGTCCTCGCGAACCGGGCGATTAAGCCAAGATCCTCGGGCTCTGAAACGTACAACGTTCCACCGTCGCGCCGAACGATGGTCGTTGAAGCACACACAGAGCTTATGGTCTAGCGGACTGTTGGCGCGACACAGCCCACGGCTCAGGACCCCGGGTTCGCCAAGCCCGTACTCAGCAATTTAATGCTGAGCTCCTGAGGGAGACAAGTAAATGTTCAATTTTTTTGTAAATCTAAGGGAGTTAACTGCTATGGTTACCAGTTACTAGGCTTACAAACTAGTTAAACTAACTTAAAGTAACTTATGCTAAGGATAATACATACACCCATATTCGAGGGAGGACTCAAACCTCTGACAGCTAGAAACCGCATGCTCTGCAGCAAGGTGCCTTTGAACGCTCGTCTTCTCCACGGCGGAGGATGATAAGCACTACATCCTCGGGGATGGGTTGAACACTTTGGACTGGGAACACCCTTGCATTCAGAAGAACTGATTATTTTGACTATCATAATGTTTTGTTAATAAACGTATGGAGTATATATCACTGCTTTTATTAAAGAAAGATCTACCTACCCGATCACTATTGTTGATGGGGTAGATTTAAAAGAACAATAATTACGTTGGTCTCATGTTTTTAGTTATGCAATCATATACAATCATTCACATCTTTTTTATATTTGAGTGTTAGACAAATAACTGTTTTTACACGAAATTCAACTTGTATTCAGACCTATAGATGCAATTAAAAAATAGACATTCCTGTAACAAATTCAGCTCCACAGAGTTCATGCTTATGGGATTTTCTATTGCATATTTTGATGTTGACATAAATGGATGTCAAAAGCATAGTATGCAGCCCTAATATAAGGATGCCAGCGACTTTGCTGCAATCAGTAATGTATCATACAAGTCATTTATTTTCTCCACACTTGAGTGTTTATAATATATATATATATATATATATATATATATATATATATATAAGGATGCCAGCGACTTTGCTGCAATCAGTAATGTATCATACAAGTCATTTATTTTCTCCACACTTGAGTGTTTAATATATATATATATATATATATATATATATATATATACAAGTCATTTATTTTCTCCACACTTGAGTGTTTAATATATATATATATATATAAGTCATTTATTTTCTCCACACGTGAGTGTTTATAATATATATATATATATATATATATATATATATATATATATATATATATATATATATATATATATATATATATATATATATTATAAACACTCACGTGTGGAGAAAATAAATGACTTATATATATATATATATATATATTAAACACTCAAGTGTGGAGAAAATAAATGACTTGTATATATATATATATATATATATATATATATATATATATATATATTAAACACTCAAGTGTGGAGAAAATAAATGACTTGTATGATACATTACTGATTGCAGCAAAGTCGCTGGCATCCTTATATTAGGGCTGCATACTATGCTTTTGACATCTATTTATGTCCTCACAATGTGTCAGTAAATCAATTAGAAGAGAGCATAGATTATTTCATTCAGTCAACATCAAATTATGCAATAGAAAACCCCATAAGCATGAACTCTGTGGAGCTGAATTTTTTGCAGGAATGTCTATGTTTGGAATTGCATCTATAGGTCTGAATACAAGATTGAATTTCGTGTAAAAACAGTTTTTTGTCTAACACTCAAATATAAAAAAGATGTGAATGATTGTATATGATTGCATAACTAAAAACATGAGACCAACGTAATTATTGTTCTTTTAAATCTTCATCAACAATAGTGATCGGGTAGGTAGATCTTTCTTTAATAAAAGCAGTGATATATACTCCATATATATATATATATATAAGTATAGCTATCAGTGTATATATATATCCGCACCATTAACTTTTAATTGAAGCACTTCCTCATCAAACTAGTTGGAAGTTGATGCCTCTCCCTTTAATGTACTAATGTTGATAGTGTTGTGTGACAGGTTGTATTCATTCATCTCTCTATGTACTCCACCATTAAACCACAAAAATAGATCCATCCATGCCACACATACTGCACTTTTGTATCAATACACTGAACATTTTCTATTGCAATAAAAACAACAAAGTCTCTGTCAGGAGCTAGACCTATATGCACACATGCAATCACACTGTAGGTGTCGGCAAACAGCAGTATTCTGCAGGTGCTTATCTGAGGTTCAGTTTCTAGATGCGGCTGTGTTGAGTAATAAATGAAACCCGATCATATAAATTTGGAACAGCACATTCTGCAGCCTGCTGCTGTGATACTGTAGGAAATAGCAGCTTGAACTTGTCTGACATAGGCTCATGCTCTGAAACAACAATAATCATTATATTAAGTTTAACTACACACAGAAAATAACAATATTCTTAATAGAAATATTGTTGAGTGAACCTATACTTACTGATAGCTATACTTACTGATAGGTCTCATTTTAGCTGAGACTCACTGCTGCTGGCTATGTTTAATTATCACCATAGTTGATAAAAAAAATTATTTTGATTTGCTAGTACTGCAATACACTCTGAAACTGACTCAGACTAAGTAAAGAAACATCATGATTGGAGTGGAGGGAGACTTCTCGGAATTGTGAATATTAATTTCATTGGAAATATGCCCTCCTTTTGACACGTAGAGACTAGTGACCTTGTCAGAGTGCTCTGATTGGATTGTGTATTACGATACGCAGGGGTGGGGACCGGTGCTCTGATTGGACGTACCGTAATAGTGTAATCTGATACGAAGGATGGAGGGGGCAACCTCCCCTCCCCCCCCCCCTTGGCACATAGAAATCGGTAGCCTCGATGAATCAGCATTTCCCGGATGACCTTGAAACGCACTAGAGCGTTGTTAGACTATACTAAGCCGCGCGGGAGAAGCCGAGCGGTTCTAGGTGCTACGTCAGGGACTGCGAGGTTGCTCCCGCCGGAGGTTCGACTCATCCCTCGGGCATGGATGTGTGTTACGTTACTTTAAGTAGTTTGTAAGTCTAGGAACTGGTAAGCATAGTAGCTTGGTGCCATAGATTTACACACATTTGAACATTTGAGGCTATACGTCTAAGGATTCTCTTCAGGCCGGCCGCAGTGGCCGAGCGGTTTGTGGCGCGCCAGTCACAGTCTGCACGTCCGCTGCGGTCGGGAATTCGAATCCCCCTAGGGCAAAGATGTTTGCGTCGTCTTTAGTATAAGGTAGTTCATAAGTAGTTTGTAAGTTTAGGGACTGATGACCATGCAGTTAAGTCCCTTAAGCTTAAGAAACATTTGAACATTTGATTCTCTTCAGTCGTCATTGGTCCCATTCTTGCAGGTTGTTCTTCAGACCACAGTGATGTTGGATATTTTATGTTTTACCAGATTCCTGATATCCACGGTGCGCTCATGATATGGTCGCACGGCAAAATTTCCACCTCGTCCCTACCTCGTAGATGCTGTGTCTCTTGTCTTCTTCCACGTTCAAACTCACTTAAAGCCTGATAAAATGCCATTGTAGCAGCAGTTACCGATCTAACACCTGCGCCAGACTCCTGTTTTATTATATAGTGTGGGGCTGTAGCGCCGTCCTCTGAGAGTTTACATATATCTATGTTTGCATACGCATGCCTGTAACAGTTTCTTTGGCTAAATATTTCACTGTGTTCGTACGCGATAAATACCGAAACTACTTTTCTGATCTGAATGAAATTTTATACACTGAATGTGATTTAGTCCAATTTAAAAGGTGGGCTTTATTCTACCGAGATTAATGACTTCAATATTTTTATTGCAAATTAAATGTTATCTTGGTTGGGTCAGTATGCAATGGATAGGTTTATGTTTCGAACTGAAATTCTTGCCTTACGCCTAAGTGCTCGACAGCAAAGGGAAAGTTCACAAGCCACAAGCTCGAAACCCGCTTATATCAGCGTCTTTTTACCTAGCCTTCACGACGTAAGTAGTCGTCAGAAAGTTGCTGTATGTAGTTTGTAAGCCTAGGGACTGATGACCCGCGTAGTTAAGTACCATTGATTTACAAACATTTGAACATTGTTGATAAGTGGGGTAGCTTAGGAGCATGAAACTCACCGAAGAGAAGAAAAACTTGCAAGTCACTGAGCCACACGACATAATTATTATATTAGATTTCAGAATTTTCTTGAGGCTAAGATTTATTTAACGTTATATGTGTATTCCTGATTTACATAAGATATGACATTCATTTTTAAATTTTTCGAGTATTTCATTTTAGCAGCGTTAGTGGAATGACAAAAAAGTTGGGAAAAATGGAAGTTCAATGTTCACGCATAGCTTTCTTCAGAATCAATCAATGCAAGTGTTTAAAAGCACAAATGAAAGGGTTTGATCCGCTGAGTATTGTTAGGTCAAAAAGAACTGCCTACCTTAATTAGCACCGTAGATATAGTAAAACAAACCTATTAAAATATTCAATGCAAAGACAGAAGGATACCGCGTTTGAATAAAAATAAGGGATGGAGAGACTTAAGTTAATTCTCATACTTGATGAGAAATCTGTGGATGAGTATCTTTCGTTTAAAACGAAAATAAAGGAAATCGGCCGGGTAGTTTGGTCTGGCCGACTGAATTTAATTTTCGTAGATTCTTTTAATATATAAGTTTTGGTATGGCGGAGAGTAATTTACTTGCAGAATTAGACACACAAGAATACACTATTATTCCGATCTTGCACACTAGCCTTCAAAACAGCAGAAAGACCACTGTGCACGTAACATTTCGTACGGCAACAGGTACCTTACAACGGACATTGCCACCGTTTGATCCATCACCGTGTAAGTTGTCACATGCATGTACGACGGTGGAACTTAAATAGTAGTAACTATTTATTCACAGCCGATACAAAAGCGTTACATATTTGGACCTGTTACTGTCTTCCAAATTAGTCACCAGCTTCGTATAGAACCGGTTGCCAGTGATGTGGAAGGCGTAGCAGAGCCTGTTGGGTTGATGGTGCGAATGGAGCGGTCTACAGCCTGTTGAATCTCTGGAAGAGTTTGAAGCGAATTCTACTAAGTGGTTCCTTCATCATCGGAATCAAATCAAAGTCACAAGGACCTGAGTCCGGGGAGTATGGTGGATCGTACAGTACAGTCCCATCGAGCGAACAGAGCGGCCACAGCTTGCGCTGTATGCGCCCGCGCATTGTCGTTCAATATGATAGGTGGGTTGCGCAGAAAGTGTTGCCGCTTATTTCGATAAACTGGTCGCAGGTGATGCTCCAAAAACGAAGATTAATACTCTGCATGACGGTCTGCGGTGGAGGAACGTAGTGCTTTAGGATAACGCCATCACAGTCGTACACGAGAATCACCATGACTTTCACCATACTAGGGCTCTGACGTACTTTCGACTTTCGCGGCGACCCATAATGACGCCAATCGTTGGATTGGCGTTTCAGTTTTGGCTCGTAAGTCGTGGCCCATGTTTCGTCCAGTGCTACGGAACGGCATAAGAAAGTCTCTCCTTCGCGCTCATAGCGCTCCAAGTACGTCTGAGCAGCGTCGTAACGCATCCTTTTATGCATTCATACGGGACCCATCGTGATTCAGTTTTTCGCATGTCTAGGCGTTCCTTCAGGATGCGAAGCACTGCCGTATGCGCTAATCAGGTTTCGAGGGCGAGCTCACGAATCGTCTGGCGTCGATCACTGTCCACTAACGCGGCAACAGGATACACTTTTTCTTCAGAGACGCTATGACGACCTGCCCGATTCATGTCTGCCACAGTTTGCCGACCTTCGTTGAAGGCTTTTACCCAACGTACCACTGTTCTGTACGGCAATGCGATTCCCCGCACGTCTCTTGAAGTCTTTGAAGACACTGTCGTGCTGTGTGACCTGTGGCGCATACTCTTCCTGTTCCTGTTTCGAAAACATAGTGACGCCGTTACGTTATACCGCTCGTTCACAAGTGACTGTGTATCCCTCGACTGTGTGCACGCCGGTGACGTGGGACGGGAGAGTCCATTTGCTCGGAGGTAAGGTAGGTATGTCAACAACGTGTGCTATTAGCGACAATAATAGATTCCATTGCATAGTGTCTCGATAGTAGTGTTGCCACTGTTTACGTTCCAACCCTAGTATATTTCCGAGACGGTTTTTATATTCCGCAAGACACCAGTGCTTGCGCAGGATACCCTGCAATCTACTTCGGTAACGTTTCACCGATCACTATGAAAGTTATAGATATATCTGTAATTTTGCATCGACATGGGAATATGTGGATTGACCGACAGAGGCTGAGGAGGGCAAGAAGAGAGAGGAGGAGGTGGGATGAGAGAGAGGTAGGAGGAAACTGGTGGAAAGAGGGGTAGAGGATATGATGGACACGTGACAGAAGCAGGTAAACAGAGAAGGTAGAGCAGATGAAAGGGGAGAGGGGAAGGAGATGATGGACCCACTGAATATTGTAATAAATACATGACGTAGGAAACATTATTGTGAATTACATATACCATCCCTTGTAACAGGAGAGCAGGAGGATATGCACAGAGGAAGGTCGATGTATAGAGACGGAGGAGAAGGAATGTGGTAAAGGAGGAGGGGGAGGAGGATGTGCACAAAGAGATAGGGTAAGCGAGGAGACGCACTTAGACAGGTTGAGGATGAAATAGACAGAAAGAGGGAGATAGAGAGGGGAGGAGAAGATGGGTCGAGAGAGGGGGAGGAGAGGATGAACAGAGAGAGGAGCGGTGGGAGAGGATAGTGGCTACACTGGCAGAAGATTGGGAAAAAATAAATGCTCGGGAAATGCAGGTGTACACCAGTTGCGACCTCTTACGGAAATTGGCAGAATGCCGCGTGTAACGAGTGAAGGTGTGCAGGGGCACTACGTTAGTAGCGTGTCCATAAGTTGAAGATTTGAATCTGGTTAGAGGCGTGCGTAGTACTCGCTGAGTTGGAGTGGCGCAGTGCTCATAGCGACTGCCTAATAAGAAGGAAAACCTGTGTTCGAATGCCGAATCAGTACGAATTTTCAAATTTCCCACAGATTTAATTTAATACCCAACGGCAGCTAATATAATTTTTTTAAATTATTTTAATGGATCGCTTTTCCTGCTGATATGAATGAATTCACACTTTTCATTATTTAGGGTCAACTGACAATGTTTGGACCGTACAGATATCTTTCCTAAATCGTTTGGCAGTTCATTTTGATCCTCTGGTCACTTTAATAGACGATGAACGACAGCATTATCTGCAAACAGCCTAAGAGGAGAACTCAGATCGCCTCCTAAATAGTTTATAAAGAGGAGGAACAGTAGGGATCCTATGTAATTATCTGGGGAACGGCAGATATCGCTTCTGTTTTACTCGTTGATTTTCCGCCAGTTACTATGACTTCTGTCATTTCTGCCAGGAAATCACATATCCAGTCACACAATTGAGACGATAACTCATAAACACGCAATTTGATTACAAGCCGCTTATGAGACACGGAGTCATAAGCCTTCCGGCAATCTATAAATATCGAAATGATTTGAGATCCCTTGTCGTTGGCACTCATCATTTCGTGCGAGTAAATAATGATACTTTTTGCATCCGTGTTGACTATGGAAAAACAGATCGTTAGCTTTGATATAAATTATAATGCTTCGACGAGGTATACGTTCTAAAATCATGCTGAAATTCGAAGTCAATGATGAGCCTGTAATTTTGTGTATTACCTCTATTGCCTGTTTTGAATACTGGAGTGACTTGTGCAACTTTACAGTCTTTGAGTACGGGTCTTTCGCTGAGCGAGCGGTTCCATTGTACATCATAACTAGGTATGGAGCTATTACATCAGCATACTCTGAAAGGAACCTAATTGGTATACCATCTATACTAGAAGAGTTCCTTCTGTTAAGTGAATGAGTTTCTTTACTACAACGAGGATATCTATTTCTAAGTCACGAATGCTGCCAGCTGTTCTTGATTCGAATTATGGAGTATTTAGTTCGCCTTCTTTGATGAAGGAATTTCGTAAAGCTGCACTGTTATCGGTAGCATAACCGTAGATAGCGTAGTGAAGGTAATGATTGCGTCTTAAGGCTCGTGTACTTTACATACGACCATTATTTCCTTGGATTTTCTACCGAGTTATGAGGCAGGGTTTCGTTGTGGAAATTATTATACGCTCCTCGCACTGAAGTCCGTGCTAAATTTCGAATATATTTAAATGATCACCTATCTTGGAGATTTTGTGTTTCCTGACATTTGGCGTGCTTTTTCCTTGGCTTCTGCAACCATAATTTGATCTGTTTTATGAACCATAGGGAGTCAACCCCTTCTTTTGTTAATTTTTGTGATAAATATCTTAGATCCTGTCAAAATTATGTCCTTCAATATAAGTCGCATTTAATCCACACTCACATTGTTATTTCAAAAGAGAGGAGACTTTCACTCAAGAAAAAGTGAAGCAAATTATTATCTGCTTTCTTGAATAGACTTTTTCTTTTAGTGGATTTGGGAACTTTGATATTTAATCTCGTTGCGACAACCCTGTGTTCACTAAATTCTGTATCTATTTTGATTCTGTTTATTGCTCAGGATTGTTTGTTCTTGTAGGTCAAGTGTAATTTCACAACCTTTTACTACCATGGTGGGGTTCATGAAGCAATTGCTCCAAATAATTTGCAGAGAATTTCGGATGATGTTTTGAGCATGTTTCCGGATTTGAACATTAGTTTTCGCCAAATATCGAGGGTGCGTTAAGTCACCATCATTTATAACCGTATGCTTCTGGTACAAAAAAATGTTCACATGTCTGTAAATCTATCGGACCAAACTGCGTGGTCATCAGTTCGTAGCTTACAAACTACTTAAACCTAGGTAAACTAACCTACGGACAAACACAGACATCCATGCCCCAGGGAGGACTCGAACCTCCACGGCGAGCAACCGCGCGCTCCGCAGCGAGGCGCTTTAGACCGCTTGGCTACTCCACCGCGGCCCCAAAAGATATCTCATGATAAATAAATATAATAATACATTACAGTATTTTAGACCAACCCTTTACAATGTCAATGTACGACATTTCTAACACTGTGGGCCCAAGATACAATTAGAAGAATATCTTTTTGAACGCTTTATTCGTTTTATTCGTTTCTTACTTATCGTTACCATTGTTCTTCGACAATGATGGAGTTTCGTACATTTAATGAAAATGCTGTAAATGGCCACCTACGACCTCAAAGTAAGTTGCAATCACCTTGCAGAAACCCACATTAATTATCATTAATGAACCAGAAATACTCAGAACGTCTGGCACAGGAGTTTCTGGGATGCCTTTAATTATCCAACACTAAAATTTCCAGACTTCTTTAATGATTGTGAAAACTATTTGAAAATCTTATACACTGAAAAACCTATTCTTATCAGAGATATAGTATTCCTTGTAAGTAGCTACAAATTAGCTGAGTTGGTAATGAATCCGACGGGTACTTCCAGGATGCGAGTCATTCTAAAACAGCTCGATAATTAGCACCCGGTGCTGTATATTAGAATGCTTATAAGGCGACTTAGAAACGTTAAAATTACCTAATAAACGTCAAAGTCAACGCAGATAAAAAAGCAATTAACTATTTTTAAATGAGGTTGTTTGCATTGGACGAGGCAAAGTAAGAAATATTTTACAGAAGACACACATTATCGTATTTTTAGTATCAATGAACTGAATATAATAAAACTCAGAAACGAAGAACCACTTGCGATCAGAATGTAAAGGATATATCAAAAATGAGATAATGCGTTTCGTTTATTAATTTTGATTTATATTTGTTCCTCCGTTTACAATGTACGAGGGTAAGTCAATTATTATCCGCAAAGTATTTATAAAATTTTATTGTAATAAAATACGAAACTTACAAAAACATCATTATTCGATATAGTCTCCTTGATTTTCAATGCACTTCGTCCATCGCTCTACAAGCTTCCTTATGCCCTCATAAAAGAAGGTTTTTGGTTGAGCTGCGAGCCAGGAATGCACCGCTTCCTTCACCGCTTCGTCCGAGTCAAATCGACGGCCCCTTAATGCCTGTTTGAGTGGACCAAACAAGTGATAGTCAGAAGGGGCAAGATCAGGACTATATGGAGGATGATCCAGTACTTCGAATTTGAGTTTCTGGAGCGTTTCAGCAGTGTGGACAGCAGTATGCGGACGGGCATTGTCGTGCAACAACACGACACCTTCTGACAGCAATCCTCGGCGTTTGCTTCGAAATGCAGGCTTTAGCCTGTCAGTAAGCATCTCACTGTAACATATACTGTTTATTGTTGTGCCCCGTTCACCATAATGTTCCAGTACAGGACCTTGTGCATCCCAAAAAACCGTAAGCATCAGTTTTCCTGCGGACGGTTGGGTCTTGAACTTTTTCTTGCACGGCGAAATTGGATGTTTCCATTCCATACTCTGCTGTTTACTCTCCGGCTCGTAATGATGGATCCATGTTTCGTCACCAGTAAATATTCTGTCTAGGAAGTTGTCCCCTTCGTTACCATAGCGATCCAAATGTTTTTTGCAGATGTCGAGGCGCGTTTGCTTATGCAACTGTGTGAGTTGTTTTGGCACCCATCTTGCACAAACTTTACGAAACCCAAGTCTGTTGTGAATAATTTCGTAGGCAGAACCATGACTAACTTGAAGACGATGAGCCACTTCATCAATAGTTAATCGCCTGTCTAAGAGAATCATTTCACGTGATCGCTCAATGGTTTCTTCGTTTGTGGCGGTAAACGGTCGTCCGGCTCCTTAACATTCGTGCGACCATTTCGGAATTTTTCAATCCACTCGAACACACTTCGTTGTGGCAAAACACTGCTCCCGTTCTGTACTGAAAGTCTTCTATGAATTTCGGCCCCTGACACGCCTTCCGTCCACAAAAACCGTATCACTGAACGTTGCTCTTCTTTGGTGCAAATAGAGAGCGGAACAGCCATGACTAACAGCACGGCAGCGACAACGAAACTAACGTAGCAGCTTGAAAATTTCAAAGATATAACAACAAATAAACAAAGCATGCGTCACCAACGTAAAACGACAGTACTACCGACATAAACAAAAATATAACTAAATTGCGGATAATAATTGACTTACCCTCGTATATTCCTCGCCAACAGTGAAACTATAAGAGGTGATTTAATGCTTTTGTTCGTATTTTTAGTAGCATTAGGAATGTACCTTTGTGTCGAAAAGCGGGATCGCGAGAGGAAAGTTGAGGCAGTGCACTGATTCAAGGCCACAGGTCCTAACTTGATTCGATGTTTGTTTAGGACTAGTAGTTGAAAAACTTTTAATTAAGAAACGCAAACAGAGCCGGCGGGGAGCAGCAGGTGCCGCGAGGCCGGCAAATTAAAGACTGCCACTGCCGCTGCCACCGCTCTCGCAATCAATAGTCGTCTCCCCGCTCGACACTAAACCTCAAATGCCGAGTTTATAGCTGCGTTCACGGTGACCGCACAAAGCATTTTACCCCACCGCTGTAAATGGGGACCAGCAGACTTTAACGGCCGTGTCGTCAGAGACTGGGCACTAGCAGGGAATGGACAAGGAGTAAGGAAGGGAGAAATCGAATGTAATCTTCTTGTAGGAACAATCGAAGTTATTGTCGCAAGGGAAATCATAGAAAACGTCAATCTGGATGACCGGATAGTGATTGGGAACCAGTAACTCAGAATACGAGTCCAGTGTCTTAACCACGATTACCTCGTTCGGTCACTATTTGAGAACAAGAAAGTCTCTCACGCTTGTCATTATAATTAAAATTAAGAAGGGTTAGCTCCGTCTCTAATGACCACGCTGACCACGCTGACTGGAGCGCCGCAGACCCCTCGGCCACCGCGGGATTAAACAATGGATTACGTTTGAAAATAGTCATGATGTGCCAGAATTACAATAATATCTTCTCTAACGCAATATTTAGCACACATGACACAATTTGATCCACAGTGTTCTAGAATATTATATAGACAAAGAACGCTTACTTCACGGAATGGTATGGTCATAGCAAAGATAAGTAAATTTTCGTTAATAGTAACAATGCCGGCCGCGGTGGCCGAGGAGACTGCGGCGCACCAGTCACGGTCTGCACGGCCACTAAGGTCGGAGGTTCGAATCCCCCCTCGGGCATGGATATTTGTGCCGTCCTTAGTGTTACCGAGTTCATAAGTAGTTTGTAAGTTTACGGACTGATGACCTCGTAGTTAAGTCCCATAAGCTATACAAACATTTGAACATTTGAATAGTAACAGTCATAACAAGTATCTCAACAGGCATGTAAATACACGACGCTAAAAGTCTCACTCAATGTTATGGAAGAGGAAGGAAGGAAGCTTAGGGCTTAACGTCCCGTCGACAGCGTGGTCATTAGAGACGGAGCTCACCCTCGGATTTTTGGTTCAGGATGTGGAAGGAAATCGGCCGTGCCCTTTCAGACGAACCATGCCAGCATTTGCCTGGAGTGATTTTAGGGAAATCACGAATACCTAAATCTGGATGGCCGGATATGGATTGGAAACACCGTCCTCCCGAATGCGAGTCCAGTGTCTTACCACTGTGCCACCTCGCTCCGTCACTGTTATGGGCAATTGCACTTGCTTTCTTTTAATTGCTGGAAAACTAGCCCACTGCCTACTGCGTGAACACCGACTCGTACATTTCGTGCTGAAAATCATACAAATAAATTCAAAGTATAATATTTACAATAGGTAATTCTAGTTCTAATATAAACAGCGGTAAGAGAACTATAAAGATTCTAAGAATTGCTGGAGGCAAGTAATGCGTTTGGCATCAACAGACTATGCTAACTGCTGACTGCAAGTCCACATACACTCGTCTAAATATGCAAGGACAAATTAACTTAAAGGAATATTAATAAGAAAATGCATATATTCAAGCCCCAAAATGACTTAATATTTAGAGTAGATTTCACATTAATTACATGTTTCTTCCATGTGATTTTCCTCTTTTTCCACAGAATGATCTACGATATTTAGTGCCAGTGTTTGTTCAGCAGACTAATCTGAAGAATAAAGGGAAGAACATAGGAGAAAAAACACCACTGAAGATGCTTTGAAATAAATAAAAAAAAATGTTCAAATGTTTGTTAAGCTTATGGGACTTAACTACGGGGTCATCAGTCCCTAAACTTACAAACTACTTAAGAACTACTTACGAACTAGGACGGCACAAATATCCATGCCCGAGGGGGGATTCGAACCCCCCACCGTAGTGGCCGTGCTGACCGTGACTGGAGCGCCTCAGTCACCTCGGCCACCGCGGCCGGCTGAAATAAATCGAAACGCGTATGGTCTTAATTATACTATTATTGACAGTTGCAAGAGATGTCAATTATCCTGTATAATCTGTAGTATTAATTCTCTGAAAACACATGACTCAGAGTTCCAAAACGTAAGAAAATAAAACATGGCAAATTTTTTACTAGTCGCGAAAAATTGACAAATGTTCACTTGTAGGGTATGTGACAAAATTAGCTGTGGTAGCATTCGCACGAAGCGAGCAGATTCCGTGCCTAGTACCATAACATACTTTCCTCAACAATACCAGATCGTCGCTTTTGTGACACACGCCAAGGTCATAAAATTTCATTAATTTTGTGACGTGAATCAAGAAAATAATCAAGCTCCAAACCAAGTCCTACTCTACATACGCCAGGACATATTGCGCTTATTTGAACTCGAGACCGAACATTTCCAGGAGGCAGAAAATGAGCAATTTGGCCGTAACAGCCAGAACGCAAGGAATGTTTACTGATCACTTCCCAGACTGGCCCAAAATAATTAAGTTGTTTGCAGCCTATAGATAGGCAGTGGCGAATATAGCACATACTTTCGAGGGAGGGTGGAGAGGCAAGGGTAACGTATAGATAAGCATGAGGAAAATACCTAATTACTTTTTAGAAATATGGTAAATGATCCTATGGCTTTTCTGAAAACAGCATAATCAAGTACACGGATAGTACATCCAACAAACTTTTTTTTTTTTTTTTTTTTTTTTTTTTTTTTTTTTTTTTTTTTGTATTTAGATATCACTTTGAAAGTTGATCACTGTACGTAACAAGAGCCTTGCTTTGTCACTAAAATTAGTAAATAAGATCCTTGTGAACTATTGGTTACTCCCTGCTACAAAGCCTTGTTCCGTGGCCCAAACTGAGAACTGACTTGCTTCAAATTACTTCAATAACAGGAAGTTAATACTAAAGTGGCCAATATACATAACAGTTAACACGTTATTACACACAGACATTAATAAGCAAGCCACCATAATTAAAGTTATCTTAGAAAGGTGGCTAAGAAAACATTTATGGCGCAACGGAATTTAGACATAAGAATGATTGCATCTGAGCTTGTTCTCAGCACTTGTGAAGAACAATGTTAAATAAAAGAGGGAAGGTGCTCTAAAACTACACTTTATAGGCAACTTACGGATTATGCTGAACTTAAACTTGTTTATTCAGATAGAAAACAAGCAAAATGGGGAACCAATTTTGTTAATACAATAAAAATGCATCTCTTACATGGATTACTGCGGACGGTGCCAGGCCAAAATTATACACGATTTAACGCTACTGGGGGGAAGGATTCACAAACAACACTTATTCTCTCTCACACACGCAATGCCATAGCGAAACTCACCAAAATCAGCGTGCTGAGACGAGGCGGAAGCAGGCGCCGCTATCGAAGACGAAATTTAGCAAGTGGGAGGTAGCACAAAACATAATATACAAAACACTTTGAAGCTGGCACTGGTCTGTCGTGGTGCGTGTGTATAGCAAGTTAAATTACATCTGAACAGAAAACGCGAGCAAACACGCTAACGGTCACACACGGCTACGTTACATGAACACACTCCACTGAAGGTGACGTGGTTGAAAATCGGAATCATTATACAAAATCACGGTGGATTCTTAAGTTGCAGTCTGTTAGAAATCGATCTAGGTACTGGTTTTATATGAGAAGTGGCGTGAACTCAGGCGACTAGCTGCATACCCCGGAAGTCGGAACTCGGACCCACGTGGTTCCGAAAACCGATAAAATTGAATAAATTAAGTTTCCGAAAAATAAAGAAAATTAACTACAGCATGCAACCCATAGAAATGCTTAGAATTATATAAGGAAGCGACTGAAATACAGCTACACGCTATAGGAAGCGATTATAGAGACGGATGAAGTCCAGTCTCCAAGACTTGTAAAAGTGAAATAATTACAAAGTCGGAAAATAAGAATAAGAACTATGGCATGCAACCCATAGAAATGTTGAGAAATACATAAGGAAGCTATTGAAGGAGGTTGTACAAGGCTCAGAGAGAATTACTGACAAAGACAGAGTGTGTCCTACAAGTGGGAGAAGAACAGCAAAATTAAAATAGGCGGGGAGAGAAGATCGCGAAATATTAGTGGAAATCAGAAGGATACCCGCATAGATACTTTCCTGATGGGCATGGAACAAACAAGAGTGGAAGCTGAAGGCTTTGTTCTACGAACCAACCAAGTGGAACACATATTACTCACAGAGGGAAACGATGAGAAGATTTTTACATGCACTGTAGAAAAATGAACATAAAACCTATTAGAAATCGGGCCGCACAAGGCTAGAAAGTATTTACACAGAGTTCATATACCGCCACAAAAGGTTTTAACATCCCAAGCCGTTATCAAACTGCAACTGGAATCACACACACTGCATTTATCTATTGGAAATCACTGAATTGAAAAACAAGAACACATTTCCGCAAAAATGATTCTAAGTTCACGAATCTAAGTTAAACGTGCTAGTCAATGAAACGCAACCATCTCGAGAAACAAGAGCAGAACCAACCTTACCAGACGACCAGAGTAGAATGAAGATCCAGTGGTCATGAGGCGGGAAACTGCTACCGGACGCGGGAAGCCACCGGAAGCTGGAAAATCCAAGAAAACAGAGGTTGTGGGGACGGACAGCGAAATTCGCGGTGGAGGGAAGGTTCGCTAACTAGCCCGCAACCAAAGGGTGTGGAAACCTCTGTGGTAGCATGAGCAGCTATCGATACTGAGCCAGAGAGAACGATGCAAAGCGAGCTATCACTCCCCACATTCAAACAGCCACACATTCTCACACACACTTAAAAGTACAACAACTGCACATTCTCACAAGGACAGTGGCGTAGCGAAGAAGCCATACTTATGTCACATTAATTAATAAAATAATAAATTATTAACACTGCAAAATAAGAAAAACCTAGCAATATTAACTAATATTTTAACACATGAAATAAAAATGCTATTCCTCAAGCCGTGAAAAGATTGGGGTTCAAGTTTTAATAAAATGATAATCTAACGACATTAAATAAATTATAACTTTACAGAAATATACAAAAAATATATGGAAGACGACAGACGGTCGTCTTTCACAACCCAGAAACAATATGAACAAACGACCGCAAAGCGTCGAACTCTGAAGAAAAAAGTATATATGTAACCACCACTGTCAATTTTTTGTCCCACTTTATTTTTCCTCTTGCTTCCTAAAAGGTTTTCGCACACTCTTGTCAACTGAAACAACTATATTCTGCAAGATTCCGAGTTGTTCAAAGGTAACAACGCTTTCTCTGAAAAGTGCATTTGTTCTGTTTCCAGAACGTGCCATGAAATACATAGCAACGAATTGTAAACATAGACTTCTCTTAAGTAAGTAAGTGTTTGTATAGTCTATGGGACTTAACTACGGGGTCATCAGTCCCTAAACTTACAAACTACTTATGAACTACTTACGAACTAGGACGGCACAAATATCCATGCCCGAGGGGGGATTCGAACCCCCGACCGTATTGGCCGTGCAGACCGTGACTGGAGCGCCTTAGTCCCCTCGGCCACCGCGGCCGGCTAGACTTCTTTATCACATGTACATAAACTGGGGAGATTCTGTTACAATGACTGTTGTAAATGACGTATTGATAGTACTAACTTTGTATATATATTATGTGGAATTCAGTGTTACCACACTTATTCCGTTTGTGATTTTACCTGTAAAGGAAAACGTAATTACGGTTTGAAATAGAATATTTGCTCTTTATTTTAGCGCAGAACAGAGTAACACGAACGAAATCATATATTAACTACAGGAAAGGCAATACCATCTACGTTAAAAGCGTCTATAGCAACATTGTCAAAGACAAATATTGTAGTAGACGCATTGATTCTAATTAATGACTTTCAATATATCCCATATAATATTGAAAAAAAGTAATTTGTTGCAATGTATAGGGTAACTCGGGGTGACTTGGACCATTGGGTGAGACGGACCAGTGACGTATTTCGTAAATGCACCTCTAGATTGCAGCACCGTTCACTTGTGAGTAAGCTCTTTGTTGTACGAACGTCGTGCAAAAGCGTTGTCATTATCGTCTTAGTTCAGGAGAAAAATCACATTTTCTATTTTGGTAAGTCGAAAGGTTTTCTCATATAGTTACGTTCTTTTAGTATTATGGCACAGTTTGCACAGTATTCCTGCAGTTTTATTACTAAAAGCTTGACAAATATGTAGGCATGTACCCAACCTAAAATTGCCACCGAGCTCTAAAACTGCAGACTGAAATCTGGGTGGTCCATCACTTCCAGACAATCAGGATAGTTAGACCAGTTATATTTGTGAGTGATGGACCATGCATTTTAATTAGGGAGAGATGAACCACAATTAAATATATCTTAAGTGACCATGGAAATTACATTAATATTGCCGGCCGCGGTGGCCGAGGTGACTGAGGCGCTCCAGTCACGGTCAGCACGGCCACTACGGTCGGGGGTTCGAATCCCCCCTCGGGCATGGATATTTGTGCCGTCCTTAGTATAAGGTAGTTGATAAGTAGTTTGTAAGTTTAGGGACTGATGACCCCGTAGTCAAGTCCCATAAGCTTAACAAACATTTGAACATTAATATTTTAAAAATTGATCGATAACATGTTTTTGCATAGCTGATATTTTTGTCTTTCAGAAAAGGACCGGATCTTGTGAGCGAGGAAAATGGACCAAATATGGATTGATCAAGGCGGGAGAATATCATGGGTGTCAATGCTGCAGCTAAAGCTTTTGGTATACCCAAAACTACATTGAAAAGAAGACTGCAATCAAAAACTTATTCTAAGGGTAGTATGGGACCTCAGCCTTTACTGGGTATTGAGAATGAACGAATCGCTCACATTAAGGAACTTCAAGAGCGAGGTTTTCCACCATGTAGAGATTTCGGTAAGGAGTATGGCATTTGAATTAGCTGAAAGGCTAAATATACAACGTAATTTCAATAAGGAATTAAAAAAGACTGGTTACGACTGGTTTCATTCCTTTCTTAGACGTAATCCCAATATAGTTGTAAGAAGAGCGGAAGGTGTGTCAGTTGTTCGAGCCAAAGGGATGAATAAAGACACTGTGAAAGAGTATTTCAAGCTTCTTGAAACTGTCATGCGCGAAAACGAATATTTTGGCAAATCGGGCCACGTCTACAATATGAATGAAACTGGGCTGCAGCTGAACAACAAACCTTGCAGTGTTTTAGCCATTAAAGGTTCAAGAAACCTTGCGTCAGTCACATCTGACGAGAAAGGAGAGACAATCTTTGTTCTGTGTTGTGTCAATGGCGAAGGAATACTTCTTCCACCCTTTTCCATAATGAAGGGGGAAAACCTAAAGCAGGAATTTATGGGTGCAATGCCACCTGGTGCAGTTGTAAGAATGTCTGAAAAATCTGCATATGTAAACAGTTCTATTTTCCTGGATTGGCTAAAAAACCATTTCACTCCCAGAAAACCAGCAGGAAAAGTACTGTTAATACTTAATGGACACACGCCCCACACAAGCTGTTTGCAGAGGGTATTATTTTAACGAGTCAGCCTCCACATACATACCACTGCTTGCAACCGTTGGATCGAACATTTTTAAAATCACTGAAAAACTATTTTTACAAAGCTTGCAACAATTTCTTGATAAATAATCCAGTGAGGAACATAAATCGTCTTCAGTTTGAAAAACTACTAAATTCAGCGTGGGCTAAATCAGCCACCGTCGAAAATGGTACAAGTGGCTTCAATGCATGCGGAATAATTCCACTGAGTATGTCTGCAATCCACGAAGTTGAGTAAGTGCCAACAAATATAGGAGATGAATCTAGCACTCAAGCCTACCAATCAGTATACAACTCAGCAACAAACCTAGCTACCCAAGCGTGTCAAAAGAGCTGAGTTCCTCCGCCGACACAACTGCAAGCACCACTCCTACGAACTCTGAGACTTCCACGATTACCGTGTCAAAACTAACCACTCCAATGTCTAAGCAAACACCGAAAAAGCTTTTGGAAGAAATATCACTATAAATATAAAATTGTTTTGGTCTGAAATGTCTTCCTGTATTCATTAGTACACATTCCAATAAAAATATGTAATTTCCATTCACTCTTTTCTTCATGTGTAGCAATTTACGTGGTCCATCTCTCCCACGATACTGGTCCATCTCACCCATACACCTACGGGTGAGATGGACCACTGATATATATTTTTATTTCGTTGTGTGACTTGCACTTTGAGGGGGGGGGGGGCTCAATAATGTACTGTATGTAAGCTTATGTGACAATCTATAGGAAAATGCTGCCGGAAGTTAAACAAAATTAAAAAAAAAAAAAAAAAAAAAAAAAAAAAAAAAAAAAAAAAAAAAAAAAGCTATGAATTGCACCCTAAAGGAAAAAGTGGTCCAACTCTCTCTTAGCTACCCTACACTTCCCTTCCGTTTCATTAAGGAACTACACTTGCCACAGAAATCTAGGACTTCCTTTACATACGAAACAATCTGTATCAGCACGTTGTTCAGAATGTACATTATTACAGTATCCTCCCAGTTTACGTACATATGCTTCAGAAGACCATTGTTCAATTCGTTGTTACGTATTTCACGGCATGTTCACGAAATAGAACAAACACGCATTTTAGAGGAAGCATTCTTACATATGCACAACTCTAAACATTGAAGAACATAGCTCTATTTAAGTAATAAGAGTGCCCGTTTTCTTTTAGGAAAAAAGGAGAAAAGAATTTTTGGGTAGTGGCGGGTCTCGAACTACTGACCACGAGCATTTCAGTCCAAAGCGCTGCCCACTACACTATGGCTAACAATTAGAACATGTGCCCTTTAATCTCGTAGTATTGATGGCAGTTGTTAACTGATGCTAATAGGGCATTTTTACACACTAGATTGTCATTTATCGTACGAATAACGACGTGTTTTGTTAATTCTTCAGTGCTTTGAAATGACAACGAGTAAGTTACAATGAGAAAATCATCAAATACGCACCGCTAAATGGCGTATGCCAGAGAGAGTTCTGAGCGAGGAATGTCACGTGACATCTCCGAACGGCTGATTTTCGGTAATTCAGTGGAGGGTGTCATATCTCCGTTATTTTCGTAAATATCTCTGAAACCATACGAGATATGGAAAAAACATAAGAGAGCAAAGTCGTAGAGAATTTTCTCCTCTACAAATTCGGTTATTAGATTTTCGTGTCAGATGAAGGGTTTATTTGCAATTAAAATTACATTATTAACGGATTTTTTGTCTTAATAACGTATTTTTGGTCCTAATTATTTGAAAAAGCGAGGTTTTGGTCTCTGGTGGCCATCAATTATGTCTGTAAAATTTCGTGCCGATCGGTTGATCGGTTCGTCCTAAAAAGTGGGAACACATTACAGACAGACAGACATCGCCAAATCGCCGTCATTTTTGCCAATATCTCTGCAACGATGCAAGATATTAAAAAAAATAAAAAAAACCATGAGAGAGTGAAGTTGTAGAGAATTTTCTCCTCTACAAATTCGGTTATTCAACTTCCGTGTCAGATGAATGGCTAAGCAGTAATTTTCATTTAAATTTCGAGTTATCAAAATACGATCGGAAAGGCCTACTTTTAGTGTTACTACCGTAACCTAAAGTGGGACAAAACAGGACATGTCAACTGCAGCTAGGCAGAATGTGTCATGGTTTTCTCCGAAAATAATTTCGTCACCCTAAGGTACATTCATTTGAACACACGAGAAAGAAACAAACAAGTCAATAAAAGTTTGCCGGCCGCAGTGGCCGAGCGGTTTGCTACGGTCGGGGGTTCGAATCCCCCCTCGGGCATGGATGTTTGTGTCGTCTTTATTATTAGGTAGTTCATAACTAGTTTGTAAGTTTAAGGACTGATGACCCCGCAGTTAAGTCCCTTAAGCTCAACAAACATTTGAACATGTTTGATACAAGTTTTCCCGCCACACGCCAGCCGAAAAATTTTGGCTAATATTCGGCTATTCGGCTAGAAAGCCCGCAAATTATTCGTCGTTGCAAGTCTAGACCAGACTATTAAAAGTTTGTAAACCTATTGGAGCAAATTGCTAAGGCTATCAGTCCCTAGACTTAAAAAAATACTTAAACTAACTTACACTAAGGACAAAACTCACACAGATGCCAGAGGGAGAACTCGAACTTCCCAAGGGAGCAGCTGGGCAATCCGTGACATGATGCCTCAGACAGTGGGGCCATTTCAGCGCGGCTCCCCTTAACAAAAATTACTAACCTGGGCACCCGTAATTCTTCTTACACTTGACTGAATTCTTTCACAAAGTTCTTGAAAACAGTTATCTTTTGCGTCCTCCTCTGAATTTTCCTAATCTCTTGATATAGAAGACCAGAAGATGTTGAAGGATAATTAACTTTCTGTGTCAGCAGATGCTATCTGTAGATTTACTTGTTTACTTTATTACAGGAATTATAAATCTATTATTGAGAATTTTATAACCACGTTGATTCTGGGTATTTGTAGGATCTACAGAAAACAATGTAAAGATTTTTCAGAATCGTGTTTGTTGCCTGCAAATAATAATATTTAAAAAAAAAACATGAAATCCGTTCTTTCTTCCCTTGTCCACATCTCATTAACACTGGTGCAACTGACGTTCCACCAAACCAGGACACCAAAAACGTTGTGTTTACAAGGTGGAGCAGCCATCCGGTGCACATGTTGTGTGATCGATTGCATACATTACACCGCTGACTCGGAGAGATTGCAGGCAGCCCATGGTTTATGCAGTGGCCTGTGCAAATTGCACGCAGATCGCCGAAATTTATTTCTGGCTCTAACAGCACTCCTAAACAGCTCGACAACTTTCATTTGTTGACCAGTGGCCCTATTTTCCAATAAGGAAGCTATGCGTCGATTCAGAACGCAGATTCCTCGTTCACTGTAAGAATTCCTGTCCTCTCAGTAAATATGGCAAGCAAACAGGACCATTTGGTAAACAGAAAAGACGAACTTTGGTAATTTTTCTGCGAATGTTGCATTATGTTGAAATAATCTATTTCGTTATTTAGTGATTAACTGTGTTCTTCCTCTTTTATGTTATCAAGCTACATACGGCAAAAATATTAAAAGCTTCAAGAAGGAATAAGAACTAAAAAATATATCTATAAATATGTATAAGAAAGTTTCTTACGCCTACGTTACACAATGGAAAAGAATAATACAGATGTGTGACGAGAACAAGGACGCAAATGAGTTTTAGTACCGGAAACTCGTAGCTTTCAGCTCAATATGCAGCTTTAACACTTTTTGTTCTACCTTCAAACTTCTTACGAAAGGAAGCAACATGTGACGATGCCACTAATAAGAGTTCCACCCAGCAATAGTTAGTCACATATACAACTTGTAAGATGTTTAGTCCCCTCAAAACAACAACAATAACAATACAACTTGTATATACCTCTTTATTTAAAATAATAAGCATTGAAAAGGTAAAAACAGAAATTTTATGCGATAACCTACTAACTCTGATGACGAAAAACAAAATTTACCAATCGTATTCAGGTTTGGTTACTCTATCAACGAACACCAAATTAAAATATGTTAATGCAACTAGTTAAAATAAAAACACGTGACGGAATCAACACCTTGAAATCAAATGAAAGACTTGTCAACGAACTTAATCCTTGCAGTACAATCTTATTTTACGTAATGTGGATTACCACAAAAAAAGAGGAGGGTTACTTTATGCCCATTCCAGAAAAATTCGAAGTAATATAAAATTTGATAATTGCTGTTCATTTATCGTAAAAACATACTTTTAAAGTTTAGTGATGTGTAAATATGATCTAGAAATTTGAAATATTAATTAATATTGCTATGTTTTTCTTATTTTGTTATGTTAATAATTTATTATTATATTAATTAATGTGGCATAAGTACGGCTTCTCCGCTACACCACTATCCCTGTGAGAATGTGTAGTTGTTTTACTTTTAAGTGGGTGAGAGAATCTATGGCTGTCTGAATGTGGTGAGTGATAGCTCGCTTTGCATCGTTCTCTCTGGCTCAGTATCGATAGCTGCTGAGGTGACCAAAGAGGTTTCTACAGCCTTTGGTTACAGTCCAATCAGCGAGCCTTCTTTAGCGCAGGTCTTGCTGTCCATCCCCACCACCGCTGTTTCTTGGATTTTCCGACTTCCGGTCACTTCCCGCGTCCGGTGGCCGCTTGGTCTGTTCATTCTATACTGGGCGTCTGGCGAGGTAAGGTTGGTTCTTTTCTTGTATCTGCGAGATGGTAGCATTTCAATGTCTAGCACGTTTAACTTAGACTCATGAACGTAGAATCATTTTTTGGACTTTTTTCCCCGATCTTGTGCGGAAATGTGTTCTCCTTTTTCAATTCAGTGATTTCCAATAGATAAACGCGGTGTGTGTGATTCCAGTTGCAGTTTGATAACGGCCTGGTATGTTAAAACCTTTTGTGATCAAGTGGCGGTGTATGAACTCTGTGTAAATACTTTCTAGCTTTGTGGGGCCCGATTTCTAATATGTGATATGTTCATTTTCGTACAGTGCATGTAAAAATCTTCTCATCATTTCCTTCCATGAGTGATGTGTTCCATGTGGTTGGTTCATAGAACAAAGCCCTCAGCTTCCATCTTGTTTGTTCCATGCCCATCAGGAAAGGAACTATGCGGGTATCCTTCTGATTTCCACTAATATTTCGCGATCTTCTCTCCCCGCCTATTTTAATTTTGCCGTTTCTTCTCTAACTTGTAGTATGCATTCTGTCTTTGTCAGTAATTCTCTCTGAGCCTTGTACAACCTCCTTCAATAGCTTCCTTATGTAATTCTAAACATTTCTATGGGTTGCATGCTATAATTCTTGATTTTATTTTTTCGACTTTGTAATTATTTCACTTTTATGAGTTTTTGGAGACTGGACTTCAACCGTCTCTGTAATCGCTCCTTATCGCATGAAGCTGTATTTCATTCGCTTCCTTATATAATTCTTAGCATTTCTATGGGTTGCATGCTGTAGTTAATTTTCTTTATTTTTCGGAAATTGAATTTATTCAATTTTATCGGTTTTCGGAACCATGAGGGTCCAAGTTCCGATTCCGGGGTTTGCAGCTAGTCGCCTGAATTCACGCCACTTCTCATATAAAACCAGATCGATTTCTAACAGACTGCAACTTAAGAATCCACCGTGATTTTGTATAATGAATCCGATTTTCAGCCATTTCACCCTCAGTAGAGTGCGTTCATGTAACGTAGCCGTGTGTCGCCATTAGCGTGTTTGCTCGCGGTCCAACTCAAATATAATTTAGCTTGGCTATACACACGCACCATCTCAAAACAGTCACGACAGACCAGAGCCAGCTTCAAAGTGTTTTTGTATATTGTGTTTTGTGCTACCTCCGACTTGCTGAATTTCGCCTACGATAGTGGCGCCTGCTTCCGCCTCGTCTCAGAATGCTAAATTGGTGAGTTTCGCTGTGGCACTGCGTGTATGTGAGAGAATGAGTGTTGTTTGAGAATCCTTCGCCCCAGTAGCGTTAAATCATGTATAATTTAGGCTGGGCACCGTCCGCATTAATCCATGTAAGAGATGCATTCTTATTGTATTAACAAAATTGTTTCGCTTGTTTTCTATCTGAATAAACAAGTTTAAGTTCAGCATAATCCGTAAGTTGCCTATAAATTGTAGTTTTAGAGCACCTTCCCTCTTTTATTTAATACTAGCTTAAACCCGCTGCTCCGTTCGCGTGTTGGTTGATTATGATGGATAAGCTATCTTTCAGTAGTGTGCTGTGAAACTGGTTTTGAAGGAACTGAAAAATATTCCTATCAGATTGCAGAAGTCTATGTACAGTACTTACCATTTGTCAGGAAAGTCAGTAGTGTAGATCAAATCAGACGTAAAATCGTTTCGAATAATCCAATCAGGAAATTCAACAATAATGATTGTAATAATATCACAGACCAATCACTTGATGTAATGCGCGAAACGTCCAATCGATTTTTTGAAAGAGATGTATTAAAAGAAATTTCTTTTTTACTGTTTTATTTATTTATTCAAAAAAATGTTCAAATGTTTGTCGAGTCTATGGGACTTAACTACGGGGTCATCAGTCCCTAAACTTACGAACTACTTATGAGCTAGCTAATCTTAAGGACGGCACAAATATCCATGCCCGAGGGGGGGGGGGGATTCGAACCCCCGACCGTAGTGGCCGTGCAGACCGTGACTGGAGCGCCTTAGTCCCCTCGGCCACCGCGGCCGGCTAACCAGTAGTTCACACGGACCTCATTTGCTAGTTTTAGTGACGAAACAAAGCTCGACAGTGGCCGATTTTTACAGTTCAACCCCTCATCAATGTATACACCTAAACATTTTGAATATTCTACCTTTGGTACAGATCTCTGATCAAAGTCTATATTTATTAATGGTGTCATTTACTGTACAGAACTGTATGTACTGTGTTTTACCAAAATTTAATGATAGTCCATTCGCTGAGAACCACTTAATGATTTTCTGAAAGACGTCGTTTACAATTTAATTAGTTAGTTCTTGTCTGTCAGGTGTGATAACTATACTTGTATCACCAGCAAAAAGAACCAGCTCTGCATCTTCATGAATATAGAATGGCAAGTCATGAATATATATTAAGAACATCAAAGGGCCCAAGACCAAACCTTGTAGCACCCCATTTTTTATTGTTCCCCAATTTGAGGAATCATCCGTTTTTTGCATCTCATGTGAATTACCTGTGTCACCTTTCTGAACTCTTCCTGTTAGGTATGATTTAAACCATTTGTACACTGGCCCATTCATACCACAATAACGATTCCATGATTTTCACAATCAAAAGCCTTGGCGAGAACACAACAAAGCCCAACGGGTGATGTCCGGTTATTCAGAGCATTTAATATTTCATTGGTGAAAATATATATAGCATTTTCTGTTGAAAAGAATTTCTGAAAACCAAACTGACATTTTGTTAGAACTTTATTTTTACCTTTGTGTGAAACTACTCTAGAATACATTAATTTTTCAAGAATTTTGGATAAGACTGTCAGAAGTGAGATTGGGCCGTAGTTGTTGACATCAGACGTGTGAAACAGCAAACAAGGCCACCTATCACTAGTGTTCAGTATTCTGGAGCTGTGGTGTTACAACATGAGTGATCGTAAACTGAGTATAAAATGAATAAAGTAGAATCTTTACTTAAGATGCCCTTTCATTTATTTGGTGAAGCCTAATTTGTAATTGCTCTAGGTACCACAGTGACGTCACCTTCGTCGTGTCTGTACCTACTCCGCGCTGCTGTCGCCGCTTGCTGCCTTATGCCTGCTTCCAGCCACCTGTCTCCGGGACGCTGCCAGCCTCTGGGGCGCCTCCGAGTTGCTGCCCACCTCTGGAACGCAGCTTCCCGCCTCCCGCCTCTGAGTCGCCGCTTGCCACCAGAACATCGCCTGCCTCCAGGCAACACCAACTACAGACAGCCCGTACTACATCACAATGACCAAGCCGCGGCCGCCAGATTACTGGCTGGACGTTAAGAGGCAGTGGGCGTGCCCAAGAGGCCAGCCATTCCGCTGACGGCCGTGGCCTGGTCAGTGTGACCTAACACGGGCTGTTGTGAGGCCTTGTCTCTAGGTGGTGTTGCTCCTGGACGCCGTCTGCCCCCAGGTAGTCGCCGGCCTCTGGGGCCACCAACCCATCAGCACCTTCCTTTCTCCCCTAGACCATACCCTCGACCTAAATATGGACAGTTGCTCGGTCTCTACCAAATACATCATGTACACCCCCCTCCTTGGTCTCCACCACTATCACGTGGAGTGCCTCACACCTGCAAACCTCCCCAGTCCTGTCCCTCTCAGTTATCCTCTCCGCCTCTGCCACCTCCCCACACGCCACCTGCTCTCTGTCCCTTTCTCACTCTCCATCTCTCTCTTTCTGACCCAACAAACCCCTCAGCCTCTCCTCGCCCTGGCACTCAGCTGCCCGCATGAATACCCCCTCTCACATGCCCGTTTCATACAGTTCTATCAGACAGTGGCAGAGCCATCATCTTTACCTAGCCCAGGACACAAGCAACCAGGCCCTGCTCCATCACATCTCAATCGAATGTCGACTTCATTGGTATCAAATTTCGATAGTTGTCCTCGCTGAATATAATCCACCCCTATGCATTTGCCGTGCAGACTTTTCAGAAACTGTTACATTAAATGCTCTGAAAAGTACTTTGTTACATGATGTCTACGAAATGTAAGACATATTACATTTGATAAAGCATATCTAACTAAACCTAATCACACAACAATAAAGTATAACAACGTAAGTGATGAAAAAAAAAGTGCCGGTTCGACGTGACTGGGATAGCCTCTAAATATTGAAAACTTGGTTTATCGAAACTTATGTGGAAAAAAAGAAAGAAATCGATGATGAAAAGAATATAGATGTCTAATGCGAACTTTGTCCACAAGTCGAGCATACACCCGCAGCATCCTTTTCTCGAAGCCATTCATTGCACTTTTTCCTTCCTCCCTGCCCCCTTCCCTTTGTATCTTCGTTGTGGATACAGCTACAAACCGGAACTTTCGATGATCAGGAGTATCTACTATAAGTAGCTGAATTCCCAAAATTATTACCTTATTGCTTAAGAAATATTGATAGTCGAAAAACCTTATTCCAAAGCTCGCTCAACGATCATCAAAATCCTGATTTAATTCTTACACAAGCAGAAACTGAAAATTTTGTATTTATGAGTAGTTACTGTTTCGCCTATAATGGAAAGACAAACTCAAACATCCCTAAATAGCTACCCATTTTTCTATCGTCAGAACGGTTGGCGGAATAGTATCTGCTAAATTTACTTTTGTGGCGTAACGGCAATGGTATTGCAGTAAAACGCTGGATTGGCATGTGACAGGTCTTATTTTCCATACTTATAATGATAAAGTATTTTTGTTTTAAAACTTCCATTTTCTCCTAGCCTACACATCTGTACAATGTGAGCAGTCGTCACTTTATTAGAGTATGAAAAATAAATAACATATTTGACTGTTTAATTCCAAACACGTGGCGATTTTCGAGTGTGTTGTTACTTTTTAAACTATGTGCAACTGTTAATAATAAAATACTGACCTATAAGCAAACCAATGTAGTTCGTTTTTCATATCGGTAAAGTTCCTGAACGAAGTACATTAATAGAGCTGAACACTTTTGCATCTGAAAAGTTATTACAGACTTTTTCATTGGTAAGATATAGCTAAATTTGCTGCAAATGGAAGGAGCACTAGTGAGCACTGGTAGTTCAAATCCACATCCGGCCATCCAGATTTAGGTTTTCCGTGATTTCCCTAAATCACTCCAGGCAAATGCCAGGATGGTTCCTTTCAAAGGGCACGGCCGATTTCCTCCCACATCCTACCCAGAAAATCCGAGCGTAAGCTCCGTCTCTAATGACTACGCGGTCGACGGGACGTAAAACCCTATGTTTCCTTTTAACGGTGGCACCGTGCGCCGATGACTGTAGCCGAAAGTACACATCGTTCTTTACGTCAGCGTTACGTCACGTTGACAACACGTTCACCTAAGCTTCGATCATAAGATGGCTACTCAAGAATATTGGACAAAGATGACAGATTTTAAAAAAATGATAGTGTAAGACCGGTCCATAGAGCAGAAATTTCTCTGGAGGGTGCATTCAGATGAACAAAACAAATTTTATATTCTCAACATTAAGCTTGAATTCTCTCGTAATCTCGGAACACCTTACGTTTGCCATTCTGTGATGAGTGTACGTTCAAATGTTCATATAGCTTATGGGACTTAACTATGGGGTCATCAGTCCCCAAACTTACAAACTACTTATGAACTAGCTAATCCTAAGGACGGCACAAATATCCATGCCCGAGGGGGGATTCGAACCCCCGAACGTAGTGGCCTGCCAGCCGCGGTGGCCGAGAGGACTGAGGCGCTCCAGTCACGGTCTGCATGGCCACTACGGTCGGGGCTTCGAATCCCCCCTCGGGCATGCATATTTGTGCCGTCCTTAGAATTAGCGAGTTCATAAGTAGTTTGTAAGTTTAGGGACTGATGACCCCGTAGTTAAGTCCCATAAGCTATTCAAACATTTGAAACATTTTCGTAGCGGCCGTGGAGACTGTGACTGGAGCGCCTCAGTCCCCTCGGCCACCGCGGCCGGCTGAGTGTACGTGGGCTGCCTTTCTACACCTTCGAAATGTTCACGCTTATTGGTAGTTGTAGCTACGCATTAAAAGAGCAGTAAGTACCCGCTGAGAATAAATTGTTGATCTGTATGGGTATTGCACGTACTGTTAGTTAATACCATTTACAAAACTGACCGAAGATGTTGCTCTCAGTGCTTCTACAGTTCGACTCAGGAACGATGGAGGGTTGCGCGTGTCTAGACAAAGATAAGAAAAGCGTCTTTGAAAGTTTCAAGCGACAGTAGGCATATATACATGCTTTGGGCTTGAAGAAGCCTTATAACATAAAAATTACTTTCTACTTTACTGTTATGTGATTAGGTTTAGTTAGATGATATACTTTAGATATGCTTTATCAAATGTAATATGCCTTACATTTCGTAGAATCATGTAACAAAGTACTTTTCAGAGCATTTATTGTAACAGATGTTCAGATGTTTGTAGAACTTATGGGACTTAACTACGGGGTCATCAGTCCCTAAGCTTACAAACTACTTATGAACTAGCTAAGACTAAGGACGGCACATATATCCATGCCCGAGGGGTGATTCGAAACCCCGACCGTAGTGGCCGTGCAGTCCGTGACTGGAGCGCCTCAGTCCCCACGGCCACCGCGGCCGGCTATTGTAACAGTTTTTGAAAAGTGCACGGCAAATGCATAGAGGTGGATTATATTCAGCGATTGCAACTATCGAGTTTTGATACTAATGAAGTCGACATTCGCTCAACTTTTCACTCTTGAAAGTGAAATGTACAGTTGATCATATGTGACATGATCCATCAGTGCACTGACTGTACCTACAGTTTAAGGTGGAATTCCAACCACATGTCATTTCTGTCGAAATGTTCAAAAGTTTGTATAGCTTATGGGACTTAACTACGGGGTCATCAGACCCTAAACGTACAAACTACTTACTAACTAGCTAATACTAAGGACGGCACAAATATCCATGCCCGAGGGGGGATTCGAACCCCCGACCGTAGTGGCCGTGTCATTCTGTCGACTCCTCACATCGTAGAAAGGTGACGTCTAGATTAAAATGAAAAGAAAAAAAAGATATTTACCCCACCAGGAATAGAAATTGCGAGTACACCGTTGGGGATCCACCGCTTTACCACGATACCATTATCAATAGGTTGATAACATGTCTAAGATAGTAGATAGCTTTCTTCAAGTGAAAATGCGTTAGAAAACGGGACTGATAATTACGAATGTTTGAATCTTTCCTTCCATTACTGGGTAACCACTATCTAAATACAAAATTTGACGTTTTTATATATTGTACGATTACCTTAGAATTTTGATGATCGGTGAGTGAGTGACAGAAGTAATAATTTTCGACTGCCAATATTTCGTAAACTATTTGGTGTAGAATAGTATCATTTGGAAATGTAGCTAATTATGGTAGGTACTCTTGGTCAACGAAAATTCAGGATTTTAGCTTTATCCGCAAATAAGATACAGGGGGTCGAACCTGCCGTGAACGACTTCGAGTTAAGCATGGCACGGGTGCGCGCGCTTGACGTGGAGGGGCACTGCCGTGCCCCAGATGGCCTGTATGCCTCCGTGTGGGCCCAGATCTCTCAGGATTTTATCTTTGTGGTTGCTTCGCGAGATATACATAGGAGAAAGCAATAAATTGGTTGACTCCTCATGAAAGGAACGCTCTCGGAACTGTGACAGAAGCCCGTACCACGGTAAAGAACGTCTCTCTTGCAGCGTCTGCCATTGGAGTTTCCTAATCATCTCTGTGACGCTTTCGCGTTTACTAAATGAGCCCGTAACGAAGCGTGCTGCTCTCCGTCGGATCTCCTCTATGTCGTCTATTATGTATCGTTGATCCTTTAATATTAAGAACAGTTAAAATTTTTCTGCGAAGATTAGAGGTATACCTGTAGTCATTGGCGTCATAGTACCCCAATTTCTGTACATATATTCTCGTCTATAAATCTATATAAGTCTTAAAACTCCATATCTTCACTCACAAAAAAACTAGTATTCGGAGAACTGATAGATCCAAAGGTTCAAATGTTTGTTAAGCTTAATTGACTTAACTGCGGGGTCATCAGTCCCTAACTTACAAACTACTTATGAACTACCTCATACTAATGACGACACAAACATCCATGGAATAGGGGGGATTGAAACCCCCGACGGGGAACGGCCTTGTGCATCGGTGCATAGCGCCTCAATGTGCTTGGCCCCTCCGCCGCAGCACTGATCCAGTGGAAGTGTTGCAACTGGTGCTGTTATTGAATACCTATGCATCTTACTTTCATTGACGGCCGCGGTGGCCGAGGTGACTAAGGCATTTTCCCACATCCCCACATCCTCAGTTCCACGAATAGCAAACACTTAGAAAACGTCTACACAGTTTAACATGTATAACTATGCACAAAGAGTTGGAAACACGTATGTCCTCCAGGACAACTCTGTAAACTAACCACATCAAAGCAATGGTAACCATTCCAACTCCTCATCAGAGTGGGAATAAGACAAAAAGAAAGCCTGCCGTGGTGGCCGAGGGGATTGAGGCGCTCCAGTCACGGTCTGCACGGCCACTACAGTCAGGGATTCGAATCCCCCCTCGGGCATGGATATTTGTGCCGTCCTGGTTCATAAGTAGTTTGTAAGTTTAAGGACTGATGACCCCGTAGTTAAGTCCCATAGACTATGCAAACATTTGAACATTTTTTTTTTTTACTTTCATTTATCAGCAGACTTTTAGTTGGCATTGGATAACGGTTTAGCTGGATCGTTGATCTGAATTTTAATAAATTATTTGACAAACAAAATGTGGCAAAATCCTGATATTACAGATATAATAATGTATTACAGGACATGCGTAAATGAATGGAAATTGTTATGAAAGTAGACAAAAGACATTGAAAAAAATAGGAGATAAAATTCGTTCCTACTAAAATTTATTTATGATTCTCACTTAAATTTACCTTCAGTTTTGAGGAAGAAAGTCTCATAAACTACTTGGATTTAGCACAAGTTACAGACGTGAAATATTAAACCTATTCAGGAAACAGACGTGTACAATGCTGTTATTATTGAGCGATATTTTCATTCTTGACGATACAGGTGGTCGTATTTTAAGTTTTAAGTAATAATGTATAGTTTCCGAAGATAGTTGCAACACCTGCAGGAAGTAGAAAAAAAAACCGAACGTACTAAACTGAATGATTAGGACGAACGGACGCATAAGGAGGAACGCGTTGAAAAACTGCAATAACACGAAGAAGAAACAACTATAACAAATAAGCGCAAGTCACGTTACTGCTAAGAATGACAAAAAAAACAAATCGTGGCTATGAATGACAATGGAAAGGCGTCCGACACAATCTTAAGATGTTTTCGTAATGAAAATATTATAATTGTTTTACGGCCAAATAACAAGCTAAATTTCAGGCTTCGCCATGAAATTGCCAGATATAATAGAAAAGTTTTAGGGTATAAGTCTCCATAGTATCAAATGCAATGACTGCAATAAAAATTAGGACATGCTTCACGGAGATCAACAGGGTCGGTTTCCGGAAGTTTTGGAGGAACTCGAAATTTTCACTCACAAAAAATGACATCCTAATCTTCTTCTGAATAATTAGAATGAATTCAGTCTTCTTTCTCTTTGTCTTATTCCCACTCTGATGTGGGGTTGGAATGGTTACCATTGCTTTGATGTGGTTAGTTTACAGAGTTGCCCCGGAGGACATACGTGTTTCCAACTCTTTGTGCATAGTAATACATGTTAAACTGTGTAGACGTTTTCTAAGTATTTGCTTTTCGTAGAACTGAGGCGGGACCTTTGTACCAGCCAGGTATTCATTTATGGGGATGTGGGGAAACGCCTAAAAACCACAATCAGACTGGCCGTCATATTGGCCCTCGCCGTTAATCCGCAGGAGAGATTCGAATCGGTGCAGGCACTCTTTCCCATGCCGTAAGCGAGCACTTTAACACTCTTGGCTATCATAGTGGGTATTAAAGTGAATTCAAACTCAATGCTTATTTTAGCTTCTATGACGACTTACTGCAGTTTCATATGGATGTTCAAAGTTATAGGGGGGGGGGGGGTGTACGGCTGGGCGGATGGACTGAGTGCGCTGCGGCTGAAACCGGCCGAGTGGCCGTTACGCCACGGCCCTATGCGCACGGCAGGTTCAACAAACGATTAGACGGCTCACGGCACAATTCCGACACAGCGATCGCACGAGGCAGTTAGCCACGACGAGAACACGCCTCCAGCAACACAGTCGATACGTTTGCCGTCAGTTTTTAAAAATTACAAAACATTTGCGATGTTTTTACAATGTCTTTCAACCTTGATAAGCTACAAATTTTAACGAAGCATATCCAAGAATAATAATCTCTCAAAAGAGACAAAAATTATTAGTCATTGAGTGTGAACTTCCGTGTCTTATTCAAATGTGATAAATGTACCAGACGTCTCGTCTTGGCAGCAGTCTTGTGGGCTGTATTAATAACTCGGATTGGAGCAATCCGCTATTTTATCCTGGGACTCAACATATACATTTTGCTGATATTTCGACGAGTTATTCTTGTACTCAGTACAGTACTATCACGTGTGTTCTGGTACATTTGATGCTTTACGAGTGTCTGGTATGATAATAATACAAGTTTCCTTCATTTAAATTTTCTGGGCTCATAGGCTGTGGAAGACACCCACAGAGGTAAAATGGCGAACTGCGACCAGAACTTTTTTCTTTTTCCTTTCTTTCTTTCTCTTTTTTCTCTCTCATTTTAAAGTCCCTATGGAGCAGGCAAGCAGCAGCATTATACGCCGCTCGTCGGACAACAGACTTTACTTAATTAAGAGGGTGACATAATGAGGTTGAAATGGAATTAAAATATAAGAATTTGAAAGCTGAAAAGGAGGCAGTTGTGGGGTAATGACAATAAACAGTAGATTTAAAAACACTTATGCAGTTTGTTTCAAAATCAGTACTCATAGAGTAACGCAGGCACTGGACACGGAGAAAAGGACGCAGACAGTGTTAGAACGACACTGTCGACTCTTGTTCTACCGGCGGCGGCGTCTGCAACTGGTTAAAAGGCAAAGTGTGACGATGCACTACACAGACACACCCGGAGCACTGGATTAAAACTCGCGGTACTGAACAGAGATAGGGGCTTGTAATCCAAGAAGCAGGGAGGGTCGGGACAGGATGTACATATGGATTTTGGGTGAAGCTGAGGAAAAAAGGGGATGATGTTCATGGAGACGGCAGAGGGATTATTGGAAGGAGCAGAGGTGGTGGTGGGAGGAGCATTTTAGGGGGTGACAGGGGTAGGATCCGCGCTGGTTTGTATCGAGGATGCTTTTTTCGGGATGGCAGGAGTGTTCAGAGGTTGGGGAATGGGTTGGATAGAGATGTGATGGAGCAGGGCCTGGCTGCTTGTGTCCTGGGTCAGGTAAAGACGATGGTTCTGCCACTCTCTGGCAGCACTGTATGACACGGGCAGGTTGAGAGGGGGTATTCATGCAGGCAGGTGAGTGCCAGGGTGACGATTGGCTGAGGGGTTTGTTGGGGCAGAAAGAGAGAGATGGAGAGTGAGAAAGGGACAGAGAGCAGATGGCGTGTGTGGAGGTGGCGGTGGCGGAGAGGATAACTGAGAGGGACAGGACTGGGGAGGGTTGCAGGTGTGAGGCACTCCACGTGATAGTGGTGGAGGCCAAGGAGGGGGTGGTGTACATGATAGATTCGGTAGAGACCGAGCATCTGTCCATATTTAGGTCGAGGCTAGGGACTAGGTCAGAAAGGAAGGTGCTGATGATGTTGGTGATGGTGTTCGTAGACGGGTGGCGTCCCACAGGCCGGCGACTTCCTGGGGGCAGACGGCGTCCAGGAACAACACCACCTAGAGACAAGGCCTCACAACAGCCCGTGTTACGTCACACTGACCAGGCCACGGCCGCCAGCGGAATGGCTGGCCGCTGGGGTACGCCCACTGCCTCGTAGCGGCCAGCCAGTAATCTGGCGGCTACGGTCTGGCCAGTGTGACGTAGTACGGGCTGTTGTGAGGCCTTGTCTCTAGGTGGTGTTGTCTGGAGGCAGGCAGCGACACGGAGGTGGGCGGTGTTCTGGTGGCAAGCGGCGACTTAAGAGTCGGGAGGCTACTCGGAAGCAAGCTGCGTCCCAGAGGTGGCCAGCAACTCGGAAGCGTCCCAGAGGCGTCCTGAGGCAGGTGGCCGGCTGTGGCTGTAAGCAGGCATAAGGCAACAAGCGGCGACAGCAGCGCGGAGTAGGTATACACACGACGAAGGTGACGTCACTGTGGTACCTAGAGCAATCACAAATTAGGCTTCGCCAGGTGAATGGACGAGAACTTCAAAGAGTGCTATATAAATAGGCAATGTAGAGGGCGCCACAAGCCATCACTTGACGTCGGCTCCAAGATTGCCTCTGCTATTGCCAATATTGTTGTCATAGATGAATCGACTGTCTTTCTGCTGGTGTATCGTCCAAATTCTATCTAATTTATCAGCTTCCCCTTTCCTGTAAATTTATTGCGGTGTTTGTAGATCTCGATTTTTTCTCTGTAAGTGTGCGCAAAGTAGTCTGAGTTTTGGAGATGACACTAGCCTCATTACATTTAATTTCGTGCTTTCCCTCTTGGTAAACATGTTCTGCTTCGGCCAATTAGTCTGTATGTCCCAGGCGGCAATTCCTCTCACTTATTTTTGTAGTTCCCATTGTAACGAGTCAAGAAATACCGACTTCCTTACATGTAATTTTCGAATATTTTATCGTGATCTACATACTTAGCTAAGTAATTTGATACCCCCACACATGATGTTTCTGATGATAATTAGAGACAGTGCTTACTACACTTGCAGAAATCATTCAATTTAATACACTGTTATATCATGAGTCTGGCGCAAGACAAACATTTTTAACTGTGTGGCATGGTACGGAAGCCGTGATTTGAGATAGCTTTTTCCTGTATCTCGGGGAAGGCCCCAGGCTCGAGCAGCGAGCTATCCCAACCAAGAGCCCTTAGCAGACAATTGACAGATTTATACCAAACGAATTACCAAAAGAGGGGGGCAAGAAAGGTTAGCTCACTCTTCCAAAAGCAAAGAAACAAGCATGCCAAATTTAAACGGATACAAAATCCCCAAGACTGGCAATATTTTACAGAGACTAGAAATTCAGCTCGAACTTCAATGCGAGAAGCTTACAATAGTGACCACCACGAAACCCTGTCACGTAATTTGGTAGAGAATCCTAAGAAATTCTAGTCGTATGTAAAGTATACTAGCGGCAAAACACAATCAATGCCTTCACTACGCAATACCAATGTTGATGCTATTGACGACCGTTCTGCTAAAGCAGAATTGCTTAAGACAGTTTTCCGAAATTTCTTCACAAAAGAAGAAGAAGCAAATACTCCAGAATTCGCAATAGCTTTAACAGGAAAGGGGAAGCTGATAAATTACGTAGGATTTGTAGATCCCACTGGCATAATGACAGTCGATTTATCTCTGGCAATGGGAGTGATCCGTAAAATTATAGACCTATACCAATGACGTCGGTTTGCAGCAGGATGTTAGAACATATACTTTCCTCAAATATTATGAACTACCTCTAAGAGAACGACCTATTGACCCATAATCAACACGGATTTAGAAAGTATCGTTCTTGTGAAACCCAGCTAGCGCTTTACTCACATGAAGTGATGAGTGCTACCGACAAGGGATGTCAAATAGATTCCGGTTTTCTATATTTCCGGAAGACTTTTAACAGTGTACCTCACAAGTATCTCCTCTTAATGAATATCACCACAGTTGTTCGATTGGATTTGTGATTTCCTATCAGAAAGGACACAGTTCGTTGTAGTTGACTGTAGGTCATCGAGCAGAAGTGAAGTGATATCTGGCGTTCCCCAGGGAAGTTTTATAGGGCCTCTACTGTTCCTTATTTTTATAAACGAATTAGGAGACAATCTTAGTAGCTCCCTTAGACTGTTCCTGGATGATCCTGTTATTTATCGGTTAGTGAAGCCACCAGAAGATCAAAAGCAGGTGCACAATGATTTAGATAAGATATTCGCATGGTGCAAAAATTGGCAATTGATCCTTAATAATGATAAGAGTGAAGTCATCCGTATGACTAAAAGAAATCCGTTAAACTTCAGTTACACGATAAATCAGTCAAATCTACGGACCGTCAATGCAACTAAATAGCTAGGAATAACAATTACGAACAACTTAAATTGGAAAGAACAATAAAAAATATTGCTTGGAAGGCAAACCGAGGCTACGTTTCAATAGCAATACGCTTAGAAAATGCAACAGTTCTACTAAAGAAACAGCCTACACTACACTTGTGAGTCCTATTTTGAAGTATTGCTGTGCATTGTCGGATCCACGCCAGGTGAGACAAACAGACGATGTATAGAAAGTTTAGAGAAGGGCAGCTCGTTTTGTATTATCGCGATATAGGGGAGAAAGTGTCACGGAAATAACGCACTAATTGGGATGGAAATCATTAAAAGAAAGACCTTATTTATTGTGGCGAGATCTATTTGCGACATTTCTTTCACCAATTGTCTCCTTCGAATGTGAAAAACATTTTGTTAGCACCCGCCTACATAGGGAGACATGTTCATCGTAATAAAATTAGAGAACTCAGGTCGAAAACAGAAAGATATTGGTGTTCCTTTTTCCCGTGAGCTATTAAAGAGTGGAACTGTAGGAAAATACCATAAAAGCGGTTCCATGAACCCTCTGCCACGCACTTCAATGTGACTTGCAGAGTATTTATGTCGATGTAGATGTAGGACTTCACAACAGTCTGTCTTTTAGAATTTCATTTATGCTGTGTGACTCACTGGGAAACCACCCACCTTCCGAAAAACAGTGGACCCTGCGTGTGGCACTGGTTGGTTTTCTTAAAATTGCATCAGTGCCCCAGTATGTGCCAGAAGGGTTTACGACCTAATTTCTGACTGGCTGGAAGCAATGTAGCAGGGCGACCGATACATTGGAATGGTACTTCTCATTGGCTGTCTAGACCAGGTGTGTCTCGGCTTCAGATTTTTGAAAATACGAAAGATATATATGACTGACCAGTCCACGGAAAGACACTCTCTGTCTTCCTTCTTGGCGACGACTCTCTGTCTGCCTCTGTCTGTCTGCTCAAATGTTCAAATGTTCGTAAATCTGTCGGACAAAACTGCGTGGTCATCAGTTCGTAGCTCACAAACTACTTAAACCTAGGTAAACTAACCTAAGGACAAACACACACACCCATGACCGAGGGAGAACTCGAACCTCCACGGCGAGCAACCGCGCGATCCGCAGCGAGACGCTTTAGACCGCTCGGCTATTCCACCGCGGCTCTGCCTGTCTGCCTCTTTGATCTTCACCATTACTGCAGCACAGCAGACTTTATATATAGTTTTATTTTTTAATAGTTGCCGCGCGGGAGTAGCCGAGAGGTCTGTAGCGCCACGTTGTGGATTGCGTGGCCTCCCGCGTCGGAGGTTCGAATCCTCCCTCTGGCAAGGATGTTTGTGTTGTCTGTAGTGTAAGTTAGTTCATGAGTCGTTTGTAAGTTTAGGGACTGATGATCCCGCTGTTATGTCCCATAAGCTTTACAAAAATTTGAACATTTATAATAGTTGCTATAATGGCTGCATACCTCTATCATGACTTCAAATCTGATTTGCATTATACTGTGCCAAGCTGGGCAAATAAGTAGGCTCTAGTGTATTTCTGTGCTAAAAGATCTATTATGCACAGTCAGTTAAAAATCCTGTTCAACAAAACATGCTTGGAATACGGAGGCACACCGGTTTACGCCACGGTTAAAATGTAGACTAGCTCTTACAGTGTAAAACGAGTTAAACTAAAGTCTGAAAAAAACATGGGTTGGAAGTGAAGTTAGGGGAGCCCATATGTCAAAATCATTGTCTGCACTCACGGACTGTTTCCTCTTACAAATGGTTTCGCAATCTCCTCACAACTAGTCAGTTCAAATCCTTAGCCAATTTAGTATATCATTATCTATGTTAGGAACGTAATTTAATACAGTGCAGATTTTAGAAGAAATTGCAACGGCTTTGATCGAGAACCTTTGGACTAAGGGGCACAGCTGCGGGCCAAGTAAATAAACACCGCTCTGCAGCAAGGGTAGTTAACTTATTCACTATTACATTTTCAAGTGATGAACTTAGATTGCTTAACAGAGGTCCTAATTTCAATGTACATCCGAACTTTGACAGTAAATTGTTTAAAGACATTGTTTCTGAAGTCAAAAGTGGGTGTGAAGTGCTAAAATTATCAAAACAGGAACAGTTTCATACAGCCTTTAAGACCGCGAACGCACTCACGCGCGTACGTAAAAACAATCGGCAATTGCGATTCCTTTCAGAGTCTGTTAGAAATCTTAATAAAAATTGTCAGATAATAAGGTTCTAGTCACTAAGGCAGATAAGAGTTCGTCAATTGTAATGCAGATTAAGTCTCTAAAACAGAACGGTTCTTTGAAGAAAAGGAAATAGTGCAAGTAGATAAAAATCCACTTTTGTCCTTTGCTAAGGACGTTACAAATGCTATCAATAGATCTAACGTCGTCCTAGATAACAAATGGAAAGAGAAAAGAGTTTTGGTTATGGACCCTCAGATGCCAGTTTTACGTGGGCAAGTCAAGTTGCAGTAAGAAAACAATCCGATTCGTCCTGTGGTTAGTGGCTTCAGAAGCCCTCACTACTGTCTGAATAGCTTTCGTCAGGCTAAAATAAGGGAGCTATTCACATTTCAATCGGTGTATAGGGTTAAAAACAATTATGAGGTGATAAAAGTTCTGCGAGGCAAGAAGCTGCCTACAAATGCACTACTCTTTCAATAGGACATTAAAAATCTTTACACTAATATACCAACAGATGAAACTTCACAGATTGTCAACAGTAATTTTATGAAATTTGGTAAATTTGCACCGGACTATACATGTGAACTTTTAAAGCTGGTCAAATTATCTCTTACCTTCAATTATTTTATGTTTACTCAGATAAGGTATTATCAATAGAAGCCCTTGCCATGGGCTCAAGCCTATCGGGTATACTTTCAGAAATTTTCATTAATCAATTGGAATGTAAATTCTTTGGTTCTAATACCGATAAAACAGTGAAAATATTATTATATCGTAGATATGTCGACGACTTTTTATGATTATAGCAGGAGATGAGAGTGACGTACTAAAGCTGGGTTATGCATTCAACTGTCTCCATATAAATATAAAATATACAACTGAAACAGAAGTGATGGGTGTGCTTAATTTTCTCTGCCTCCAGGTCACAAGAACAGAACAGATCTTGGATATCAGCATCTTTCGTAAACCAACTGGCACAGACTTAATACATGTCACCCACAAACAAGTTCTATGTTTCACAGATTATCTAAATTAACTAACTTGGAGGAAGCTAACGGATTTACAGAAAGGTCAATTATTAAATTTAGGGAACACATTCTAAGAAAAATAAGAAAAGAGCCGGAGAAACAATCAAAACATTCCATTGACATATTTTCGCCTAGTAACAGATAAGATCGCGAATGTATTTCGCACTGTAAACGTCAAAGTCGGATACCGTACTAACAATAAGTTGGGAATGTTACTCGGCATATTATGGAGCGAGTCCCTGATAAATTTTGTAGAACTGGAGTATACAGAATTCTCTGTGGTTCATGTGAAAGATTCTATATTGGACAAACGGGCAGAGAATTTCGTGTTAGATTCCGTGAACACGGATTCATCAACAACAGCAGTGCCTTATGTGAACATCTAACGGAATACCAACACCATTTAAAAACTATTGATGATAGTATGTATGTTCTACACTTTGCTAACAGAGGTACTTTTTTTAGACATTTTGGAAGAGTTTGAAGTGTATTTATTTATTTATTTATTTATTATTTAACATGCCCCATTACATAGTAATATTACATGTTTGATGGTTAGATTCAGGCGATTACATCAAATATTTTTGCAAACACAAGTACAGTATATAAGTTGACAGGGTTTACAAAGGAACAAACAATTTTATACATCAGGAAATCTTATTGAATTACAAAAATTGTAAAAGTCTGTAGTGAATTTATGTACTAAGTCATATTTACTGACGGGCCATCCTCCTCCTTTGGCAGCTATTTTTTTCCTGAGATGGTCCCTCTCTTTCAATAAATTGCAGCTGTCAAAAAGCACGTGGTCAATAGTTTGGACAGCACTGTTACATGTGCACGTTCCGTCTTCAATTATTTTGAACCGCTGATAGTAGGCTTTCAGTTTCCCATGACCTGTTAACATAGCGGTAAAATTCTGATATATTGGAAGTTTAATCAGTAAACGTTGTCGGATCGGAGGAAAATACGGTTTAGTGCTTCCCCCGTTTTTTGTTCTGTGCCACTCAATGTCCCATTTGTTCCTAAACTCTTCTCGAAGTTTCTTCTTTACGGCACTTGTAGGTATTTTGTTGTAGCGTATTGATTGCCGTGATCGAGCTGCTCTTTTAGCAAGGTTGTCCGCTAGTTCATTTCCCCATATCCCTTGATGTGCCTTAACCCATTCGAAATGCACCAGCCAGTTGTGTGTCTGCAACCTTCTGATTTTACATCTTATTTCTTCAATCAACAAGTTGTGGTTCTTCGGATTTCGCAAAGAGTCCAAAGTAATCCTGCTGTCGGTGTGAATTACTGCAGTTGTATCAGTATTCGAGAGATTATTTATCAACTCAAGAGCATTGAGGATGGCAAATTGTTCCGCTTGATTGTTGGAGACAGTTTTAGCTGTATCTGGTAAGTAAGCCTCTTATTAACAAATATTGCTATCCCCGAACCCACTCCGTCGTCTGACTTGCTTCCATCTGAGTATATTTCAACAGCGTAGCTTTCTCTGGCGTCCTTCTCAGTTATCCTTGTAAAGTCTGCCGGGTGTGCCCAGCTTCTGTACTCTAGGGCGATGTCGATTGTCCGTTTGGCGTCTTTGGTTTTGACCAGGTTATAATATTTGTCTATTTCCTGTATCTTAAGTGTTATGGGCATGAGACCTGATAAAACACAAAGTGCTTCACTGGATGTCGTTCTGTAAGCTTTGACCATTTTTAAATTGATTAACCGTTGGACTCTATTAATTTTGGTTTATAAATAGTTTGCAGTGCTGTAGCCCGCAGATCCCAGTTGAGTCTAGCTGATCTGGAAAGAGTGTTAATCAAGACCGTGCATTTATCTGTAAGATGTTGAACGTGTTTGTTGAATGTAAACTTACTGTCGATTATAACGCCCAGATATTTTAGATGGTGTACTTGTTGAAGCACTTTATTATTAAGGTATATTGCGATTGTCGATGAGGCAAATTTCCTTTTCCTGGTGATAAGTATAGCTTTTGATGCAAATTTTCTAAAGGAGCCGAATCTGGTAATTAATGAACAGTTCACAGAAAGCCGTAAATGGTTTTTCGAATTTTTTAATGAATTCTAATAAAGTTAATTGTTTTTCTGATGTGTTAACCTTACTAAACATATGTCATACATATGCTGTATTTTGCAAGACTATAATAACTTGACTTTGTACATTTCTGTATATTTTTGCTTGCAATCTTATTCACTGGACAAATGGTTAACAAGAGCGTATAGTGCTGCCCTCTGCCGAATTTTCTTTCTTGCTTTCCTGCTTACGTACTTATTGCACCCGTGAACAGTCTGTCATGCTTAACGCACCGCTCTATACTTGATGATCAGTCATAAACTGTTATACATAAATTATAACGCCCTGTTTCTTTTTCTTTTTTATGTGCGACCTGAGGTAAGTCGTAAGTTCGGTTTACCCTATTTCACTGTTATATCTTAAGGAAACTTTGTTCAAATTCGTAATTTTTTGTTTATATTTGCATTTTGTTTAGAATCTCTGATGATGGGCATCCCCCAAAACGCGTAAGAGGAGTAACGAGTAGAATAATAATTCATCACCATCTGGATCTTTGGATCTTGATCATACTGCAGCCCAACAACATTTTTAAAGTCATTTTTATAATGCTCTGCTGTAACGTTTGAGTTCAGTTACTTATGCTATTAGGGTTATTTCTAATTTTGGTCATTGACATCTAAGTAAATTAACTTACTATGCCTAACTTCATTCACTTCTTTCTTATGCCACAATATTTTTGTGTAATTCAACACAGTAAAAAAAGTATTTATTGCACAGAATGTGTAATCAGAAAAACTGCCGGGGCCCACCCAAGATCATCCTGCACATATTTATTTAAGGAACTAGGGATCTTCACATAAGCCTAACAATACATACCGGATGGTTATAACACGGAAACTAATTATCGTACGCGTACCAAACTCGGTAACATTAATGAAAAGGACATGGGGAAGACAAATAATATAGAGTCAATTTTACTGAAACACTGTTAATCTGCTGATACGGTACAACATACCAGTTACATAGTGATACCATTACTGCTACAAAAGGGGATCAATATGGTATACAACAGTGTCCAGAAGAGCCTGAAAGAGTAGGATTGCATTCTGCACTGAAGAACAGAGCAAGTCCGTAAGTATGCTGGCCAGTTCTCTTAACACGCTGCGCTTCAGATCAGCACATGAGTGGACGTTCCCCTGGAAAACCTTTTCTTTCAGGTAGCCACACAACCAGAAATCACAGGAAGTCAGATCAGGTTATCGTGCCGGATAAGCATTTGGAGACGATCGGTTGATAATCCGATCGTTTACAAATGTGTTTCGGAAAAGCATTTGAACTTCACGAGCGATGTTCTGTGGGTCCCATCTTGGATTAAAACTGTTCAGTTCAATGCGTCACTCTCTTGGAAGGAGGATATGGCATGCTGGCAAAGCACATTGCAGTAACCCTGGCCAGTCTCGCTGCACTTCTTTGGTCTTTGAGCCTCCAACTGCTCAAAAAAGAATCACCATGATTGATAACGCCTGAAAACGGACGGTGACGCTGTGACGCATGGAATTCATGCACCCCATAGCCTCGAAACTATTGCTACCAAGTTTGGTTCTCGTACAGTAATTAGTTTCTGTGTTATAATGTGTTAAATAGGAAAAGTTTTATTGTAACCGCCCGGTATATATTCACTTCTGAAATTTGTTATTAATGACCCAGTCCATCTGAAAAGTAATAGCAGCGTGCATAACTACAACACTAGGAAAACTGTGAGCTTCACTATTCAAGATTAAATTTAGATTTTGCCTAGAAAAGCGTGAATTACACTGCCACAAAAGTATTTTGGCCACCGAGCGAGGTGGCGCAGTGGTAACGCTCTGGACTCGCATTCGGGAGGACGGTGGTTCAAATCCACCTCCAGCCATCCAGATTTAGGTTTTTCGTGATTTCCCTAAATCACTCCAGGCAAGTATCGGGATGGTTCCTTTCAAAGGGCACGGCCGATTTTCTATCCCATCCTTACTCAAATCTCCGAGCGTTACCTCCGTCTCTAATGACCAAGCTTTCGACGGGACGTTAAATCCTAAGCTTCCTTCCTTCTTTTGGCCACTTACCTAAGAGCATCAAAAGACTCACAGATAGCCAACTATCATTTAAGAATAAATTAAAAGAATTCTTGAATGACAACTCCTACTTAGGAGGTGAATTTTTAGACTAATAGTTGTGCAAAAAAGGAAGAAAAATTAAAAAAAATATTATGTCTTCTAATATTCTGTAAAGATACCTTTTATTAAAAATGAGGCATTACACATCATAACGAAATATCGTATTCATGATTTAAGGAACAAGTACTAATCTAATCTCCATTAAAAAAAAGAGAAATTAAAAAACATAACTTGTAAATGAAAATTCTTTGTTTAGTCTCATGACTAAATCAGATCATAGATCAACCTAAAGAAAAAAGAAAGCGGTCTAAAGCGTCTCGCTGCGGAGCGCGCGGTTGCTCGGAGTGGAGGTTCGAGTCCTCCCTGGGGCATAGTTGTGTGTGTTTGTCCGTAGGTTAGTTTACCTAGGTTTAAGTAGTTTGTAAGCTACGGACTGATGACCACGCAGTTTGGTCCGATAGATTTACATACATTTGAACATTTTGAACACTATAGTTCACCGCCCTGGCCGCGACCGTGTGCGCTAGTGTCGGCAACGGAGAGAGACAGATAGCTGCGGAAAGACTGAGACCGCATAGCACTGCTCTGCGCTGGACTGTGCCGCGGTCAGATCCAACGTAAACGAAGTAACAGTGCTCTGTAATGTGGTCGAAGAACGATAAACAATCAAACCGTTTACTTTTTAGGTTACAATTAGTGTTTGTATGGCGTATGTATATGAACCGAGGGACTTGACACAATGGTTAGCACAGTGGAATCGTCTTAGGGAGGGCGGCGCGGCGGTTAAAATCTGCCGTCGGTCATTTAGATTTAAGTTTTCAGTGATTTCCCTAAATTGCTCCATGAAAATACCGGGATGATTTCTTTCAAAGAATAAATAAAGAAATAAATAAAAAATAAAACATCCGAGGTTGTCCTCCGTCTTCAACGAGCACGCTATCGACGGGATGTTAAGCCCTAATCTTCCTTCAATGTGTCTTTCCGTTGAATGGAACAGGATAGAGGCAGGCTCTGGTCCCTTTCTTTGAATATGAAAGGAGGCTTCTCGCTTGTGTGTTTTATTGCAACTACAAATAGAGTACGTTCCTTGCAACATGGAAGGTGGCCTATCGTTTTCAGACGAATTAACAGTGACACTGGAAGCAGGTCCGTGAAAACTGTTGCCCCATTTAGCACAGTAAAGGTAGTACATCAACTGTCGAACTGACATAGTGTGTCATTAGCCAAGGTGGCCTTTTATTAGAGAGAAAATATGAATTTGATAACGTCATCTACGTTTACACGTCTACATCTTCGTCTTTTCTCTGTAAACCATTTTCAGCTCTCCTTACAAGGATTGTATCAGTCTCTAGAGTGCCGGCCGCGGTGGCCGATGGTATTGAGGCGCTCCAGTCACGGTCTGCACGGCCACTACGGTCGGGGGTTCGAATCCCCCCTCGGGCATGGATATTTGTGCCGTCCTTAGTCTTAGTTAGTTTACAAGTAGTTTGTAAGTTTAGGGACTGATAACCCCGTAGTTAAGTCCCATAAGATCTACAAACATTTTTTTAGTCTCTAGAGGCTATTGCCGGCTCTGGAGATGAAACGCAAATTTTAGCCTATGCTGTGAGCACGAACTGTATTAGCGAATCTGGGAGATGCGCGAAGAAAAATACGAAGAACATCATGGAGGTAGGACTGTATTTAGGGTGTATCATCCTTAGGGCGAATCTATGAGAGAAAATTTTATGATAAATAAGCTGGAAAATGACATTTTAAAACAATTTTAGAATTAGAAGCCTATAAAGGAGCATTTAAATTTTATAGTTTTGTATAACATTTCAGTAGATTTTAGAATTAACGATTTAGAGCAGGCAGGGCCAAACAGCCCCTTAGGGCACGGGCGCCTTTGCCGCGCCTCTGCCCCGCGCACTGTGCGTGTGGGGCAGAGTGGCGAGGAGTAAGATGAATGCCGCTAGTCAGGCAGCGTAAAACTGAATTTTTTGCGTCAGCGGGTAGCGCTCGCGCACGCTAGGCTACGAACGGCAGAGCAGCCAATCAGGAGTCGACTTATGCCGGCCTATAAGATTTATTTCACGGTGAGCAGAAAAGGTGCATGCTCTTTCAAAACCCATTGACAGTAATTTGGATGAACGCCCGACGTGTGCTAGCATCTTCTCAGAGGAACTGGGGGAAAATGCACCTAAAACCCATTTTTTTTTAGTTTTTTATTTGTGTTTTAACAAAGAAAAATATTTATTTGTAAGAATGAGACTGTATTGCCCTTATGTAACATTATTTTTAAAATATTATATTTATGACACTAGTTCATTTAAGAAACATATATCTTTCAGAAGTCTACTGAATACGAGGGGCGCCCAGAAAGTAAGTTCCGTTTGGTAATATAATGAAATTGTACACAGATACAGAAGAAATTTTTATTGCACAAAATTCTACAATTCTTATACTACTTTTTCGTATAACTGCCGAAATTTTGCAGGCATTTGTCATAGCGTGGCGCTAGTTTTTGTATACCTTCTTCATAGAAATCTGCCGCCTGTGTCTTCAACCAGTTGGAAACAGTTTCTTTCAGCTCGTCGTCATTGGTGAAGTGATGACCGCCAAGGAAAGACTTGAGATTTCCTGGATCTTGTCATCAATCGCGTGAACCAGTTCTTCTGTAACCAAAGGTGGACGCCCACTTCTTTCTTCATCGTGCACATCACTACGCCCGCCATTGAACTGTCGGACCCATCTTCTCACCATCGTACACTCATCGCATTTGGTCCATAAACATCGCAAATTTGCCAATAAATTTCACTTGGTTTCACATTCCTCGCATTCAGAAACCGAATCACCGACCTGATTTCACAGGCGGCGGGATTTTCAATCAACGCCGACATTTCAAACAAGCACAACAAAGAGTACGTAACTGACAACGATCTCCAAATGGCGCACGTTCTTATCCTTGATACACATTGTCTACAGCGCATGTGCGGAACTGCAGTCGCAGCGCTGCGGCGGAGATAAATTGAAACGGAACTTACTTTCTGGACGAGCCTCGTATATGACGAGTGTGCATGTACGATACTAATAGAATCAAATTTGGGTCACAAAATTACTAAATTTTTCTTCGATTCGTGTTTTGGATACATACGTCATTCAGCCTATCTTTTATTCAGTCACAACAAAATTTATTTTGACCAGTTGCACTTACGTATATGTTTAAATTTCAACCTGTTGCTTCACACAGTATGTGGTTTGCGACAGTGTAATGAATTTGATAAATAACACACTGTTCTGTTTAGTCGCGTTTCAACACTAGTAATTAATTTAGCACGATGAATTTCTGCAGAATGCAGATATCTATCTATTAATTACAACAGAGCTTTATAAAGTTGGTGTTCCGACAACGCTATTGTGTCAAATAGTAGGCTTAGCAAGTTGTGAGATTAATAAATTCAGAATGTTAACCATATGAAAAAAATTGTGGTAAAATAATACAAAACATCTTTCTCATTGCTTAGTTTAACCATAGATCACGTAGTAAAAAAACTGTCGATATGGTGAATTCCACTATTTTCTGCATCTGCGTAAGTCACTTCCGCTGATAAACATTGGCGCTCGCTATTGGTCCGTGTCTTAACAACCTCTTCGAATGTCTACAATCAAAAATTGTGCGTTTTTCCTTCAGACTGGATATGATTCATTATTTAGCTTCACCCAGGGTGTTGTAATTTGCAGACATCATCAGAAAATGAAACTGAGTTTTTGTGTGCATTAAAGACTAGTTCTGGAGTACAAAACTAGATTTCATTTCTGAATTATTTGAAATACTCTACAAGACACAATCCAGTCGACAACGTAAGGATGCAAATCTCCTTATAACCACAGACAAAATTTGCACATTAAGAGATAATGTCGAAGTATGGTTATGGAAAAAAGAAGAAAGCCATTGTGAAGTGCCTGCACAAGAATTTAAATATGCACTTAGAAATAAAATATGCTTACCATTAACTCATAACCATTTAGTGTAATTGTAAGAGAGGTGTAATAGATAATTTTTACCATTAGTCATACGTTAACCAGTATGCCTGGATAAGAAATCCCTCATCGTTTTCCAATACTTGTAAAGTGCGACTTCTTGAAAAGGAGAAACCTTCAGACCTGAAGAACTGCACTTTAAAACTTAAGTACTATGAACTGGATTTATGCAATCTCGGATTTCTACTCACCTAATAAAAACATCGCTTAGCTGCAGCTATATATAACATATTAATGCGAAAATGCATTTTGTATTATGACTAATATAAAAATTGTCAAATTTGGAAATCTGAAACTGGTAAATGTGGAAATATATGTAAATTTTCCAACACCCGAACTAGTATAAGACAGGTTAGTGATGTTCGTCAAACCCACATATTATTTGTTAAAATATAATCTCTTTTATTAAAGTTAGTGAAAGTGTACTCGTGAAATTTCATGTACTAAAATGATGTCGTCACCAGGAAATATTTGGGAGGCTCTGAACTACACATTATTTTATGCGTTTATATTTCCCATTTGCTCAAAAACACCAAAAATTGCATGTATAATAAAGCTAACCAGAAAAATAATATATAATTAATAGATGTCATCAGTATAGTTTCGAAACACGTCGTGACAACTAGACATTGATGCCAAACATTAATGAAGTGAAAAAGTTTATTGTTGATGATATTTTTCTTAGTATCATTAATATAACGCAAAGTACACGCTGCACAGAGTTACCAAAGTATTGCAGTTCTAAATATTGCAGTTCCCGCACAAACTCTGTAACAACAACCACATTATAGCAGACATAATGCTTAGTGATCGGACGAGTATTTCCAAAATAAAACTAAACAGTTGAAAACTCTCACTTCTGGGTATTATCTGCTTAAATGAAAGACTCCGACGAAGTTTGTTTGCAGCACCACTCGGAGAACTCCCTGAAGAGGCATGAGCTGCAGAATTCCTTAGGAAGACTTCGTTTACGCGACCAAACGCATGCGACGCACTTGTCCGTCAAGGTTTTCAATAATGCATTGGGTCGAGAGAATTGGAAAGAAGGCGGCACACCCATCAAATATTTACGCTCCCACGCACGCGAGAATACACACACGCACGCACGCACACATACACACACACACATACATAGACAAGCAAACAGACGCCTCTTTCTGATGCTGCCGTCTGTAAATCATTGATTTCACAATCTGATCCGTGGCTGCCGCAAAGACGGAATTATGGCTTCTGTTAGTGCCATCTCACATGCGTCTGGAGACCACTGAATGCCGAATCCACGTTCGTCTGAAAATAAAAATCTGATAAGGACCGATTCTCGTCATTATCTATCTCGGTTGCTACGTATCAACAATTACAGGATTTTTGACAGTTATTTAAAAAGTGAACTTAGTTTCAGCTTCCAAATTTACTTTAGTACCATTCTCAAATAAAATGGTTTGTTGATGGATAATTTCTATGAAACAAACATAACATAAATTCGCGAGATCATATGCTGATTAAGCAGAAAATTATGACCATCTACCCACTACTGTCTAGTCAGACATCCGCATGGTGAACGTAGTATCAGTGAGCCAGCCCTCCGTGTGCATAATAAAGCGCCTTGCTGTAGTGCACGCGGCGGTTCGCCGGCGGAGGTTCGAGTCCTCGGGCATGGTTGTGTGTTCTGTTCTTAGGATAAGTTACTTTCCATACATTTCAACATTTGGGGAAAGGCGTTATCTATCTGAGTTATACCGAGGAGAGATTGTGATGGCCCGGAGTCCAGTCACAACCATTTTGGAATCTGCATGACCTTACGACTGTTCTAGGAGCCTTGTGGTGAATGTCTTCAACAAGCGCCCAAACTAATGTGAAATCACGTTCAAACGTCGAGAGTCTTGGCGGAAGTTGTATTCTGGGCAGACTGGTAAAACAGGAGAGGCGATGAACTGCGTCTGAACTAAGGTAAAACCTTAGAGTCGCGCGGTAGTAGCCGAGCGGTCTGGAGCGCTTCCCGCGTCGGAGGTTCGAATCCTCCCTCGGGCATGTATGTTTGTGTTTTCTTTAGTATAAGTTAGTTCATAAGCAGTTTGTAAGTTTAGGTACTGATGACCCCGCAGTTAAGTCTCATGAGCTTTAGAAACATTTGAACATTTAAAACTTTAGAGCTGGGTAGTGTACAAGTGTGTCAGAAAACACAATACACCAAACACTCGAAACGTTGAACCTCTTCAGAAGAAACATCCATGAATGTCCCAATGTTAACACCACATCGGCAACAAAGACTGAAATGGGTACGTGACAATCGACACTGGACGTTGGCGCAGAGACAGAGCGTCTCATGAATCGCGGTATCTTCTTCATCATGCCGATAGGAGGGTGCAAATCCGTGGTCTTCCAGGGGAACAGCTCCTTGACACCTGTATTTCAGGACGGAGACACGCTGGTGGTGGCTCAGTTATGCTCTGGAGAACATCCAGCCGGCCGCGGTGGCCGAGGGGATTGAGGCGCTCCAGTCACGGTCTGCACGGCCACTACGGTCGGGGGTTCGAATCCCCCCTCGGGCATGGATATTTGTGCCGTCCTCAGTAGTAGCTAGTCATAGGTAGTTTGTAAGTTTAGGGACTGATGACCCCGTAGTTAAGTCCCATAAGCTTAACAAACATTTGAACATTTGGAGAACATCCACATGGGTATACATGGGTCCACTGGAGCTTGTGCAAGGCACCATAACGGCCAAGAAGTGTCGTAGAACACGCATAAACCTTTGTGACGATCACGTTTCCCAACGTTAGTGGCATTTTTAAGAAGATAATGCGTCATGTCACATGGAGTGTGATTGAGTGGTTCTAGGAACACAGAGGTGAGTTGTAATCGATGTGCTGGCCAACCAAGAAAAAAATCTCAGAAGGACAAGGTACACAAGTTATTCCATTTATATCTCACTATTCGTTAATGTACGCTTCTTCGGCTAGATCTCTACTTCATCTTCGTTCCAGTACTATATACATGTTGCAGCCAAAGACCGAAGAGCGGATACTCAAGAACGAGAAACTGGTACACGTGCCTAGTATCGTGTAGGGCCCCCGCGAAGCACGCAGAAGTGCAGCAACACGACGTGGCATGCATACATACGCCTATGCCTTTTTCTTTAGCACTCCTTATATATAACAACGTTGTCTGGCCTCTTCTGTCCAGAGGGTTTCCTCAAATGTTCAAATGTTTCTAGAAATTATGGGACTTAACTACGGGGTCATCAGTCCCTAAGCTTACAAACTACTTATGAACTAGCTAAGACTAAGGACGGCACAAATATCCATGCCCGAGGGGGGATTCGGACCCCCGACCCTAGTGGCCGTACAGACCGTGACTGGAGCGCCTCAGTCCCCTCGGCCACCGCGGCCGGCAGGGTTTCCTCCCCTTGATATATGTATACAGGGTGTTACAAAAAGGTACGGCCAAACTTTCAGAAACATTCCTCACACACAAAGAAGGAAAATATGTTATGTGGACATGTGTCCGGAAACGCTTAATTTCCATGTTAGAGCTCATTTTAGTATTTCTCTTTAAATGTAAATGGAAATATTCGTGCAGACAATTGTCAAAATACACAATTGTTTCGTTAGTATGTACTCGATTCACCGCCATTTGGCCCAATTGAAGGAAGGTAATGTTAACTTCAGTGCTTGTGTCGACATGCTTCTCAACAACAGATTCGGTGACCGATGGATTGGTAGAGGCGGCCCAATTCCATAGCCTCCACGCTCTCCTGACCTCAACACTCTTGACTTTCATTTATGGGGGCATTTGAAAGCTCTTGTCTACGCAACCCCGGTCCCAATTGTAGAGACTCTTCGTGCTCGTATTGTGGACGGCTGTGATACAATACGCCATTCTCCAGGGCTGCATCAGCGCATCAGGGATTCCATGCGACGGTGGGTGGATGCATGTATCCTCGCTAACGGTGGACATTTTGAATATTTCCTGTAACAAAGTGTTTGAAGTCACGCTGGTACATTCTGTTGCTGTGTATTTCCATTCCATGATTAATGTTATTTGAAGAGAAGTAATAAAATGAGCTCTAACATGGAAATTAAGCGTTTCCGGACACATGTCCACATAACATATTTTCTTTCTTTGTGTGTGAGGAATGTTTCCTGAAAGTTTGGCCGTACCTTTTTGTAACACCCTGTATATACTGTCCTTCATCCAGTTAGGCACCATATTAAACCCCTGAAACTATGTTTTCCGATTAGTACCATTGTATTTGTGATATCTACTTAAACTCACACAACTTTGCACGAATACTGAACGATAAGTATGTTTCAAATCTCCATTGATTTCTTAAATTCACAACGCTATAATCAGCTGCTAAACATTTAGTGTGGCCAAATGAAAAAATAAAAGTGCCATTTCTCAATTACTTGCACTGTACGATCTCCATTCACAAAAATGACACTTGCCAAACGCATTCAGTTATGCGATATCCACTCCCATGAACCACAGACATTGCCGAGGTGGGGTGGCTTGCGTGCCTCAACGATACAGATAGCCGTACCGTAGGTGCAACCACAGCGGAGGGGTATCTGTGGAGAGGCCAGACAAACGTGTGGTTCCTGAAGAGGGGCAGCAGCCTTTTCAGTAGTTACAGGGGCAACAGTCTGGATGATTTACTGAGCTGGCCTTGTAACATCAGCTAATGTGGCTTTGCCACACAGCTACTGCGAACGGCTGAAAGCAAGGGGAAACTACAGCCGTTATTTTTCCCGAGGACATGCAGCTCTACTGTATGAACATATGATGATGGCATCCTCTCGGGTAAAATATTCCGGAGGTAAAATAGTCCCCCATTCGGATCTCCGGGAGGGGACTACTCAGGAGGATGTGATCATCAGGAAAGACAATACTGTCATTCTACGGGTCGGAGCGTGGAATGTTAGATCCCTTAATCGAGTAGGAAAATTAGAAAATTTAAAAAGGGAAATGGATAGGTTGAAGTTAGATATAGTGGGGATTAGTGAAGTTCGGTGGCAGGATGAACAGGATTTCTGGTCAGGTGAGTACAGGATTATAAATACAAAATCAGTTGCGGGTATCACAGGAGTAGGATTGATAATGAATAAGAAAATAGGAATGCGGGTAAACTACTATGACCAGCACAGCGATCGCATTATCATTGTCAAGATAGATACGAAGCCAACACCGATGACAGTAGTACAGGTTTATATGCCAACTAGCTCTGCCGATGATGAGGAGATCGAAGAAATATATGAGGAGCTAAAGGAAATTATTCAGACAATTAAGGGAGAGGAGAACTTAATTGTTATGGGAGACTGGAATTCGGTAGTAGGACAAGGAAGGGAAGGGAGGATAGTAGGTGAATATGGTCTGGGCAAAAGGAATGAAAGAGGAAGCCGCCTGGTAGAATTTTGCACGGAACATAATTTAGTTATAACAAACACCTGGTTTAAGAATCACAAAAGAAGGTTGTATACGTGGAAGAGACCAGGAGACACCGGGAGATACCAGATAGATTTTATAATGGTAAGACATAGATTTCGGAACCAGGTTTTGAAGTGTAGGACATACCCAGGGGCAGACATAGACTCTGACCATAACTTGTTGGTTATGAACTGTATGCTGAAACTGAAGAAACTACAGAAAGGTAGGAAAATAAGGAGATGGGACCTAGATAAATTGAAGGAACCTGAAGTTCTTAAGAATTTCAGAGGGAGCTTCAGGCAACAATTGACAGAAACAGGGGAAAATAAAACAGTTGAGGAGGAATGGGTAAAATTGAGAGATGAAATAGTGAAGGCAGCAGAGGACAAAATAGGTAGGAAGGCAAGACCTACAAAGAATCCTTGGATATCACAGGAGATACTAAATTTAATCGATGAAAGGAGAAAGTATAAAAATGCAGTAAATGAAACAGGCAAAATGGAGTACAGACGACTAAGAAATGAGATTGACAGGAAGTGCAAAATGGCTAAGCAGGAATGGCTAGAAGGCAAATGCAAGGATGTAGAAGAATGTATAAATAGGGGAAAAATAGATACAGCCTACCGGAAAATAAAAGAAACATTTGGCGATAAGAAAAACAGCTCTATGAATATCAAGGACACTGATGGAAAACCAGTTCTCAGCAAAGAAGGGAAAGCTGCAAGATGGAAAGAGTATATAGAGGGGCTCTACAAAGGAAATGAACTTCGAGACACTATTGTAGGAAGGAAAGAGGATGTAGATGATGATGAAATAGGAGATACTATACTGAGAGATGAATTTGACAGAGCACTGAAAGATCGAAGTCGAAACAAGGCCCCTGGAGTAGATGATATCCCGTCAGAGCTACTGAAGTCTCTGGGAGAACCAGCCATGACAAACCTGTTTCACCTGGTGTGTAAGATGTATGAGACAGGCGAAGTACCCTCAGACTTTAAGAAAAATGTTATAATCCCCATTCCAAAGAAAGCAGGTGCAGACAGGTGTGAAAACTACAGAACCATCAGTTTAATAAGTCATGGTTGCAAAATATTAACACGAATTATATACAGAAGGATGGAAAAGCTGGTAGAAGCCGACCTCGGGGAAGATCAGTTTGGGTTCAGGAGAAATGTAGGAACACGGGAGGCAATACTCACTTTACGGCTTATCCTAGAAGATAGATTAAGAAAAGGCAAACCAACATTTCTAGCTTTTGTAGATTTGGAGAAGGCTTTTGACAATGTTGATTGGAATAAACTCTTTCAAGTTCTGAAGCAAGCAGGAGTAAAATATAGGGAGCGTAAGGTTATTTACAACTTTTACAAAAACCAGACAGCGGTTGTCAGAGTTGAAGGGCATGAAAGGGATGCAGTGGTTGGAAAGGGAGTAAGACAGGGTTGTAGCCTTTCCCCAATGTTGTTCAATTTGTACATTGAGCAAGCTATAAAGGAAAGCAAGGAGAAATTTGGAGAAGGAATTAAAGTTCAGGGTGAAGAATTAAAAACATTGCGTTTTGCCGACGACATAGTAATTCTGTCAGATACAGCAAAGGACCTGGAAGAGCAATTGAACGGAATGGACAGTGCTGAAAGGTGCATATAAGATGAACATTAACAAGAGTAAAACTAGGGTAATGGAGTGCAGTGTAAGAAAATCAGGTGATGCTGAAGAAATTAGATTAGGTAACGAAACAATAAAGGAGGTAGATGAGTTTTGTTACTTGGGCAGTAAAATAACAAATGATGGTCGCAGTACAGATGATATAAAATGCAGAATGGCAATGGGTAGAAAGGCGTTTTTGAAAAAGATAAATTTGTTAACATTGAATATTGATTTAAGCCTAAGGAAGTCCTTTCTGAAGGCATTTGTATGGAGTGTTGCCTTGTATGGGAGTGAAACATGGACGATAAGCAGTGTGGACAGAAAGAGGATAGAGGCTTATGAAATGTGGTGCTACAGAAGAATGCTGAAGATTAGGTGGGTGGATCGTGTAACTAATGAGGAGGTACTGAACCGAATTGGGGAGAAAAGAAATTTCTGGCATACGTTGACTAAAAGAAGGGATAGATTGGTAGGACACATTCTTAGACATCAAGGAATTGTGAATTTAGCGTTGGAGGGAAGTGTGTGGGGTAAAAATCGCAGAGGGAGACCAAGAGACGCGTATAGTAAGCAGATTCAAGTGGATGTGGGTTGTCGTTCTTATGAGGAGATGAAAAGGCTTGCTCAGGATAGAGTAGGGTGGAGAGCTGCATCAAACCAGTCTCTGGACTGAAGACCACAACAATATATATATATATATATATATATATATATATATATATATATATATATATATATCTCGGTCGGCCGGCAACACGTAAATAACGATGTATGAGTCGTACACGCACCTCACAATCATCGACCAAAGATATAGTTACTTAGGCACGGTGGCGCGGTCAAAATACTCTTGCTAACAAGAGCAAAAATAACGAACGCAGCATACGTGAGACACTCTCGCAACAGAATCAGACGAAAAGAATGAAGATCAGTTATCATAAAGATAAGCACCAGATATGTCCAAACGTGGTACACTATTCTACAGATACGGACTTCAGAGGCGCAAGATGCAGCTCTCCACCCTACTCTATCCTGAGCAAGCCTTTTTATCTCCTCATAAGAACGGCAACCCACATCTATTTGAATCCGCTTACTATATTCGTCTCTTGGTCTCCCTCTGCGATTTTTACACCACACACTTCCCCAGACCCGGCGCAAGCCGAATTGCCACCCCGTACGAAATGCAAAATTGCCGCCCCTTCATAAAAGAAAAAGCCTTTTTAATGTTAAAATCAGTTTTTATACCAGTTCTGCGGCGTACATTTTGATAACAAAAAATACGTTTAACGTTCATATAAAAGACATAAAAGTATATATGTAGGCCTAATATACAAAGTTGGAAACTCCTTTACCGAAAATCTCGAAAGAAATGTTCAAATGTGCAAATGTTTGTTAAGCTTAAGGGACTTAACTACGGGGTCATCAGTCCCTAAACTTACAAACTACTTATGAACTACCTACAACTAAGGACGGCACAAATATCCATGCCCGAGGGGGGATTCGAACCCCCGACCGTAGTGGCCGTGCAGACCGTGACTGAAGCGCCTCAGTCCCCTCAGCCACCGCGGCCGGCATCTCGAAAGATCTTGAGCGAATTATTACAATTTTTAAAACGAAACAATGAAGAACATTCGGAAGCACACGGAAGATACGTTGTAAAGTGAGTATTGCCTCACGTGTTCCTACATTTCTCCTAAATCATAACTGATCTTCCCTGAGGTCGACTTCTACTAGCTTTTCAATTCTTCTATAAATAATTCGTTTTAACATTTTCCAAGCATGATTAATCAAATTGATGGTTCTGTAATTTTCATACCTGTTTGCGTCTGCTTTCTTTGGAATAGGAATTATCACGTTTTTCTTAAAATCTGAAGGTATTTCGCCTGTCTCATACATCCTACGCACCAGATGAAATAGTTTTGTCATGGCTGGCTGTCCCAGAGACATCAGAAGCTCTGAGGGAATGTCGTCTGCTCCAGGGGCCTTGTTCCGACATAAGTCTTTCAGTGCTCCGCTAAATTCTTCTCTCACAAGGAAAGTACTTGGGCTCGAACAAACACATATACACCAAAATCGTATGAGAGATAATGTAAAGATCCCTTATTGCACTAGTGATAGTCCCGCATCTGCAAAACTCTGCAGTCGTCCGTTAGAGGCCTCTGCGTGTGCCATACCGCATCGCACTTTGACCTGTCGGTTCGCCAGTAGGGACGGTGCAGTGTGCCTCCGAAGTTGCGTTTTGTGATGTTATTTGTGTGGTGAAGCGTCAGATAGGGCGGCGATTGCTAATCAATCCTGCTAATGTATTGCGATTAGTTGAGATGAAGTTACGAAGAACCCTTCTTCTTGAAGATGGTATTAGTATAGAAGATGAATCATTTTCATGCTTTCTCGTATCTGTCATGGTACATAAATATGAGCATAAGTTATATACTGTTGTTACGAACTCATAATAATGATAATAGGGATGATAATGACGAACAACTCATTGCAAGCGGTAGTGCTACGGTAAGTGCGGGAAGAGGCGTTGGAAGCAGTGGCAGTGAATACCAACAGTCTTTCGGGAAGAAGGTTAAAGTTGCAACTATCATCACGGCGTTTGATGACAATTCGCTAGAGAACATGTACGATGATTATTACATAAGTTATAGTTAAGATATCTGCATTACGTATGGCGTCTACAATTACATCTACAATGCTATCTAGAGTATGGTTGCAGAGCTTTGCAGAAAAACGACACCCACTAGCACATTGAGTAATACGTAGAGATCCTGTAACCAAATGTTCATACAGATATGTTTGTTCGACCCCATGTACTTTCCTTGTCAGTATAGTATCTCATATCTCAACTTCATCTACTTCCACTTCCCTTTCTACAATATTGTCTAAAAGTTCGTTTCCTTTTACCCTTCAAACTTCGCTCCAATAATAAGTTTGTGATCCCTTAATAACTCAGAATGTGTTCTACCAACAGCTCCCTTCTTTTAGTCATGTGATGGCTTAAGTTCCTCTTCATCCTAATTCTATTCAGCACCTCCATATTAGTTTCTTGATCTACCCATACAATCTTCACCATTCTTTTGTAGCCCCACATTTCGAAATCTTTAAAATTCAAATATCAAAGTAAGGTGGAAATAATAAAAGTAGGATGACGTGTAACCAATACAGCAATAAGAAAATAATGACCATTAAAATGATTTCATAGACAAATTTCATAATTTATTCATTCTTTTTTTACTACTGAAGACAAAAACTGGATGGACAGTTTTGGCCGGCCGCGGTGGCCGAGGAGACTGCGGCGCTCCAGTCACGGTCTGCACGGCCATTGCGGTCGGGGTTCGAATCCCCCCTCGGGCATGGATATTTGTGCCGTCCTTAGTCTTAGCTAGTTCATAAGTAGTTTGTAAGCTTAGGAACTGCTGACCTCGTAGTTAAGTCCCATAAGTTCTACAAACATTTGAACATTTGATTTTGGACAGTTTTGACCAAGAAGAATTGCAGATGAAAAACGGGTATTCATTGGACAAATATACTACAACTAACATGTGATTACATTTTCACTCAATTTGGGTGCATAGATCCTGATAAATCAGCACCAAGAACAACCACCTCTGGCCGTAATAACGGCCTTGATACGCCTGGGCATTGAGACAAACAGAGCTTGGATGTACAGGTACAGATACCCATGCAGCTTCTACACGATTCCACAGTTCATCAAGAGCAGTGACTGGCGTATTGTGACGAGCCAGTTGATCGCCCACCATTGACCGGACGTTTTCAATTGGTGAGAGATCTGCAGAATGTGCTGGCCATGGCAGCAGTCGAACATTTTCCATATCCAGAAAGGCCCGTACCGGACCTGCAACATGCGGTCGTGCATTATCCTGTTGAAATGTAGGGTTTCGCAGGGATCGAATGAAGGGTAAAGCCACGGGTCGTAACACATCTGAAATGTAACGGCCACTGTTCAAAGTGCCGTCGATGCGAACAAGAGGTTACCGAGACGTGTAACCAATGGCATCCCATACCATCACGTCTTAAGGTAACAAAATGGGGTAACTTATGTCCTTATCCACCTACTTACACAATATTAACTGCATATAATATACCATTCTATATCGACAACACTGTCTAAACCATTTTTTATTATCACAAAACCTGGTTCTGGTAGCCCGTTGTAGTGTTTCGCTGAGTGCTTAGAAAATACGTGTGGAACAGTAGATCGATGCCTAAGAATGTAAGCAGCTGCAGGTAAATACGGGAATGAATGCACTTACATCATTTATTGATAAGTAAAGTGGCGTGTCCGAGGAGTAAACGGACCGGTTGAGAGCCCACAGTTGGCGAAACAATAACGAACATGTTAATTGAATTCTGTCGGCGAGCGGCGAGCCGGCGGCTGAGAGTTGGCTTGGAGCAGGCGCTGCGGGCCGGGGACGCCCCAATATCGGGGGCAGTGCTGGGATTTGCAAGCTAATCCCGCCTTGATGAAGTTCCGCTCTCATCTAGGTGAGCCAGCAGTTGACACAGCCGCTGCGGAAACACGCGACAAAGAAACTCTGCACTCTAGCCCCCCCGACCGTAATCTGGTCTTCAAAGAGCTGCTCCCCGTGGTGGGGTGATGGATTTTTAACTTGTTTCGTTTTGTAATCCGGCGCCTCTTGCGAGGAACACGCAGTACACGTGCGTGTATTCGAGGGTCTACTGAAGGCTGAAACAGGCTCAAGTCTCGCCAGATATTAAACTACAATCACTATCATCTGGACACTAAACCAACCAGAGAAGCGATAACAACCTCCACACTCCCCATCCCTCGAAAATAATCACTCGAATTGTTGTCCTTTGCAACACGAGAATCAAGTGAAATTGTATAGTCTACTTATGCAGCAGACACTGCACTGCAGGCACTGAAGCGTGCAATCGTATGTCTGAAAGTCCTTTAATGATCAACATTTGATTCGAAGCTCGTCACAGTGTTCATTTTAATTTGCGCCATGCATAAACACATAGATAATTTGAGTGAATTCGTTCACTGAGTATTGTGAAGGGGATAATATTTCGTTCTTTTTCCATGTCTTATATAAGAACTTCAGGTCGTGTTATGGCATATAGATTATCCCTGTACGGCGTTAGACTGTTTCTAAACTCGGGTAAACAAAGTTTTTTAACTTGTAATAACGTTTACTTCAGTAAATATTGCATACTGGAGTTGTACATTAGTGTCTGTTATGCAATTCATTAAAAAATTCACTTCACTGTGTATATTATACAAAACAAAACGAGATGTCGGTACAAAGGGGAAAATCCCGTTTCCTATATCTTGATTTGTTTTGTTAACAATATACAGTATGCATAGACATAGACTATATTCTTGACAAATGTTACATTATTTCTGTCTCATGACCCACTAGAGCTCAAATTAGTACTTTTTCTTGAGACATATGTAATACTTACTCGTTGTTGTCGTTGTTCTTGTCGGTCTGCAAGTTGACATGATGCGGCTCTGCATGCTACTATGTTGTACAAGCTCTTCACTTACGAATACGATCGGCAACCTACATCCTTTGAACCTGCTTGCTGGATTCGTCTCTCGGTCTCCCTCTACGATTTTTACTCTACACACTTCCTTCCAATGCTAAACTGAATGTGCCCCACCAATCTATCCCTCCTTTTAGTCAACATCTGCCAAAAATTCCTTTTCTTCCCAGTTCTGTAAAGCATCTCATTATTAGTTTCGTGATTTACCCATCTAATTTTCATCGTTTGTCTGTAGCATCACATTTCAAAAGCTTCTTTTTTGTCTGAACTCATCGTTCAGGTTTCACTCTTGTACAATGCTTCACTCCAGACAAATGCTTTCAGAAAGGACTTCCTAACATTTAAATTAATATTGGCTGTAAACAAATTTCGTTTCTTGAGAAAATCTTTTCTTTCTATAGCCATTCTCCATTTTATGCCTTCTTTACTTCGCCCATCATAAATTATTTTGCTACCCAAATAATAAAACTTCTCTACTACATTTATTCTCTCATTACCCAATCTAATTCCTTCAGCACCACTCAATTGTCTTGCACTACATTCCATTAACCTTGTTTTACTCTTGTTGTCGTTCATCTTATACCTTCCTTTCAAGACTTTGTCCATTCCGTTAAATTGCTCTTCCAGGTTCTTTGCTGTCTCTGTCAGAGTTACCATGTCATCGAGAAACAGCAAAGTTTTTTATTTTTTCTCCCTTATCTTTAATTCCCCCTCCAAATTTCTCCTTGCATTCCTTCTCAGCTTGCTCAATCTACAGATTGAATAGCAATGGGGAAAGGTTACAATCCTGTCTTACTCCCTTCAAAACCGCTGCTGCCCTTTCATGCCCTTCTACTATAATAACTGCTGTCTGGTCATAATTCTTCGCTCCCTATATTTTATCCCTGCTACCTTCATAATTTGAAAGTGTGTATTCCAGTCACCATTTTCAAAAGCTCTCTCCAAGTCTACAAAAGTTAAAAATGTAGGTTTACCTTTCCTTAACCTGTCTTCCAAGATAAGTCGTAATGTGAGTATTGCCCCGCATGTTCCTACATTACTGCTAAATCCAAACTGATCTTTCCAAAGATCGGATTCCACCAAGTTTTTCATTCGCCTGTAAATAATTCGTGTTAGTATTTTGCGACCATTAATTATTAAATTGATAGTTTTATAATTTTCAATCTTACCTGCACTTGCTTTTTTTGGAACTGGAATAAATATATACTGTTTTGAATTCGGAGGGTATTTCCCATGCTCATACATCTTGCATGCCAGGTGGAACAATTTCGTCGTTACTGGCTGTCCACACGATATCAGCAGTTCAGAAGGAATGTTATCTATCCCAGGGGCCTTGTTTCGATTTATACCTTTCAGTGCTCTGTCAAATTCTTTTCGCAGTACTGAGTCTCTTATCTAATCTTCCTCTATTTCCTCTTCCATTTCTATAATACTGCCTTCGACTTCATTTCCTTGTATAGGCCCTCTAAATATTCCTATCGGATTTCCCTTCTTTGATTACTAATGGTTTTCCATATGAGCTCTTGATATTCCAGGAGCTGCTTTTCAAGTCTCTAAACGTCTCTTTTGTATTCCTGTAGGTGGTATCAATCTTTCCGCTCGTTATACATTATTCTACAGTCTACTTACTCCTGCTTTGTCAATCTGCACTTCCTGGCAACCTCATTTTCAGCCGTCTGCAGTCCCTTTTGCCTGCTTCATATTACCTGCTTTCAATTAAGTTCAGTATCTCTTGTGATATCCAGCGATTTCTATTAGGCCTTGTCTTTCTACCTATAAAATCCTCTACGACCCTCACTACTCTATCCCTCAAAGTTACCCATTATTCTTCTACCGAATCACTTTCTCCCGTTCGGTCAATCCTTACATAATGTTCCCTCTGAAATTCTCAATCAACTAGTAAAAACGTCTATTAGACTCTACATGCAAATTTCCAGGTTTGTACATTTCATATCACGCGGATTGAAAACTTCGATAATCTTGGATTAAGGCAAAAATACCAGGAGTGTCGTCACAAAACTTTACTATGACACCTCTTGCTTACATCTCTACCCATATAAAAACTTTTATGAAGTTACAATAACACTTACTTATATAGATAACATTGTGTAATCTGTGCTTGGTATGTTGGCGGTCAACTGGACACAGCGCTTGCATCGCCACACTGTGATAATTTTGTGACACACTTGAAATAAAAATTTCGAGAATTTGGTCCGAGGAGGAAAAAGGTTGAGTATGGCTGATTTAAATGCTGTATTAGATTGATTTGGTTTAGAATACGCTTCACTGGAGCTCTGACTGACTTGATAAAAGAAAGAACTTGGTGTTGATGTATAGAAAGGTCTTCCATGTATAATGGCTTTAGTAGCCAAGAATACTAATATGAAGTGTGCGATACCATATTTAAACGTAGTATTATACATTGATATTCCATGTATATATTATATAATCATTTTATAACACCACTGTCTGGTCACATTGATTAAATCAATTTCATGATTTGGGTCTTCTAATAAACTTAATTAATTAATTAATTAAAGTGATGTTGGATAATCATGTGTTTGTTGCTGAAATTAATAGCTAACATTATCTGATGTCTTTTGCAATGTACTGATTTGTTTCTGATACTCAGCTTAAATTAAAACTCTGTAATTACTTTAATTTAACTATTATAAAAATATAAACAAACCTGTCTACTGCTCTAGTTGTAAATTACTTACGATCTTAATTTCCGTCTTGTTTTGATACAAAATTATTATCCTTATTATGGTCATAATTTTGTATATATTTTCTTCATGAAATAATCATTTATGTTTCACGAACAGACTATTTAATATGTTATGTTGTAACTTCCTGATTCTAGAATGTTCTAGAATACATCGCATTCTATATATACGCGCGAAATTGGCGCGAACAGTCAGTTAGTTAGTCAGTGACAGTCAGTCAATAGTAGTCTTTAGTCAGTCAACTTTTTGTAGTCAGTTAGTTAGTCAGTGACAGTCAGGCAATAGTGGTCTTTAGTCAGTCAACTCTTTGTATACAACATGTAAAGAACAGTCATCTATGTTATAAGTTATGGTACAATCATTTATTGCTTCGATAAAAATGTCAGTGTTTGTTTTTGTGCATCTTCAACAAAAGTGAATTAATCAATATATAAAATGAAACATGTACGCATTTTAAAATTCCAAAAGTCTCTAAAGAACCCGCCATATTGATAAGTATGTGCAGGTAGACGAGCTAATCGAGCTACTGGATCTACCACTGAACGACCGAGACATAAGGTGACGTATGAGCCAGCCGCGGTGGCCGATGGGACTAAGGCGCTCCAGTCACGGTCTGCACGGCCACTACGGTCGGGGGTTCGAATCCCCCCTCGGGCATGGATATTTCTGCCGTCCTAGTTCGTAAGTAGTTCATAAGTAGTTTGTAAGTTTAGGGACTGATGACCCCGTAGTTAAGTCCCATAGTCTGTACAAACATTTGAACATTTTTTTGTGATGTATGATTTTTATTTATAAAAACATCTTTAAAAAGTGGTACAAATGGTGAGTAACACTGTTATACCTGGTAAACTGTTTTTTGTGTCACTGATTTTTTTAAAGATGTATTTGGTGGTATTATGAGCATTTATTGATAGTAACGAATAATGTGCGAAGAAAGCGCGATACTGTCAGTCGTTAGAAGGTCTGGTCGTTCAGTAGCTTTCTTAATTGCTACTGGTAAGTTGGAAGGAAGATAACTCCAACGGATGAACGCTTTAGACTGTGGCTCTTACTGGAAAACCTGGACAATCTTGTTACTGATATTGGTAACATGAATTACACCAAAAATGCTACGCAGATCTTGAGTGTGCGTACACCCACTACAGAGCCTTTTTGAGATTACATAATGGTAGTTAAAATCTGCTATTAATTGGACTGTCAGGAGCACGCAGAAAAAAGCGGTCTGTAATGTTAAAGAAGGAAATCTGCGGATATTTTAACTTATACCTGCATAGTAAATTCGACAAGTGTTTCACTGCAGGCCATGGAGTTCAGGAGAAATTTACCATTTTTCCTAATTGGGGGCAGCGTTGTGGCAGCAAGAGGAGTACAATACTGGAGACACTCGGAAAAGAAGCACTGGAAAACATCTCGATGAAATAAGCAAACCTTATAAAGTGGAATTTGCCGATATTCAGCTGGATGTTTTAATGGTGGAGCTCCCATCTACACCGGTACCACAAGAGATTCCTGTAGATAACTTATATCTCCTGTATTTGGTCATCACATAAGATTTCCCAGGGATTTTTAACAAAGTGGAAATGTGTGAATACGTAGTATCCGCCCATGACTTTCGCATTGAAGGAGGCTGCACAGGGAACAGCAACGTGATTGTGGAAAATGATAAGAGAGTTGGAATCGATTGCTTAATGCGGTTGATGTAGAATTGCCAAGTAACCATATATAATAAATTTATTTGTCAATCACGAAAACTGGTGTCAAAAAAGTTGTCAGTAATAACATTACTGAATTATAAAGTGTCCATACAGTTGTTTGCGGAAGGCTTTTACGTCTTTGTTGGATCGAGAACATGGCATTACCAAGTTGGAGGCTACAATATACAACTACCGAATGGATCTTGTTTTTTACCCTCTTCAAGACTGTTTAAGTGTTTTAAACGAGGATAGTCTATATTTACAAAGTGTGCCCCGGTACAGTGTGTCATTCCCATGCATGTGGTCTTGTCTAAGAAATGCCTTAGAGAACAGCTGTTGTGCATTGTTTAATAGTGTTCTGCAATTTGTTTACTAATGTAATAAGAATACCCAAAAATTGACTGGTGTGCAGGTAAATTTCCCAGACAGTAAAGACCAAGAAAAGTTATACACTATGTTCTCTTAGCTTTTAGTTTCAATTGTCTACCTGTAAATTACGTGGAGATTCGCAATACTGGCTTCAGCAAGGACGATATAAGTACTGTACAGAAGAGCTATATTAAAGCAAGAGAAACATATTTCTCCCAATCCAGAACATTATTCACTACAATGCCTCGAGATACAGATATAGTACCTACAAACGTCATTCCCAAGGTCCTAAGAAAAAGAGTAACTCCATCGCACATTGTTGTTGTTGTTTTGGGGTTTTGAGGGGGCTAAACTACATGGTTATCAGTCCCCTGTTCCTACCGAAGACAAGACACCCAAGTAGGAAAAAGATAAAATAGAGCTCAACACCCAGAAGAGAGGCATAGGGGGCGTACAGTGCCAATGAACTTGATACTCTCAACGCCACTGAGGACACAGGAATAGGAGAGACCAAGTGTTGAACTAAGCTAAAATAGAGCAGGGAACAGTGGCTGGCTGATCACAAACAAATACAAGATGAGCCAGTCACTCTGCACAGACTAAAAACCTGGAGGTAAAAAACAGGGTAGAAGTAAGAAAAACATCAGATTAAAAGATGAGGGGTGGGGACCTGAGACACCAGGCGCGAGCCCACCACTAAATAGAACGATAAAATCCAGCTGCGTGTATAAAACCTAAAACTCGGCCAGCCATTGAGGCATTGTCAGCTAAAATCAAGGCAGGTGCAGTACGCAGATTAAAAGACTGCTACAAGGCGGCTAAAAGCGGACAGTCCAACAGGATGTGGACCACTGTCAACAAATTTCCACAACGGCAATTCGGTGGGTCGTCTTGACGTAAAATATAGTCATGTGTCAACCTCGTATGGCCAATACGTAAGCGACACAGGACAACAGAGACCCAACGGGAAAGCCTGAGGGTGGACTTTCAGGCGGCCGTAGAGTACTTGATCGCACGGAGCTTGTTGGGAGTGCTTAGTGTTGCCCATTGTGTTCCAAGCCTCAAAAACCTTGTGGTGCAAATCCAATCGGATATCCCATTCTGGGATACCAATATCCAGGGGAGGAGCGGTGGTGGCCAGCTTAGCCAGCTGATCGATACACTCATTCCCCGGGATGCCAAAATGGCCGGGGGTCCAAATAAAGTCCACCAAACGGCCAGACTTGGCGACTGAAGGGATGGCGTTGTGAATGGAATGCACCAACGGATGTGAAGAGAAATACATGTCATGGGCTTGCAGGCCACTAAGGGAGTCGCTGCACACGACATACGATTTCCAGGGGCATGTTTGTAAGTGGTCAAGAGCGCGAGATATGGCAAGCAGTTCAGCTGTAAAAATACTACAGCCAGGTGGCAGGGACCGTTGTTCTGTGTGATCACCATGAACAAAGGCGTAACCAGCTCTGCCATCTACCAGGGAGCCATCAGTATAGAGGACTTCTGCGTCACAGGGAGTATCAAGGAGTGCCAGAAACTTGTGACGGAGTGTAAGTGGTGAAACTAACGCCTTTGGGTCGCAGGACAATTGCAGGTGGAGATTCAAATGGGGGATGGACCAAGGAGGGATACGGGATGGGCAGGAAAAAGCCTCAGGGAGAGGTAGGGAGTGAAGTGAGCAAAGGATCGTACGAACCCGGATCGCGATCGGAAGACCTGATCTAGGTCGACGAGGTGGAGAAGGAGAGGTAACAGTCTGAAACAAAATCCTGCGATTCGGATGATGTGGCGTGGCATGGAGTCTAGCAACATGGCTAGCGAGAAGCTGCTGCCAGCGAAAGTGTAAGGGAGGGATTCCTGCTTCGACAAGAAGACTTTGCACAGGGTTGGTGTGGAAAGCCCCAGTCGCCAGCCAGATACCACTATGGTGGATGGGATCAAGGATTCTCAATGCGGATGGTGCTGCCGAACCATATACCAGGCTCCTGTAATCAAGCCTTGATTGTACCAAGGACTTGCAGGAGGGTGGAACGGGCAGCGTCCCAAGCAGTATGGCTCAAGCAGCGGACAATATTAAGATGTCGCGAGCATTTTTGTTGCATCTGATGCAGATGTACCTTTCAAGTAAGCCTGTTGTCGAAGACCATCCCAAGAAACAGATGCGTCTCTTCGACAAGGATCAATTCACCACCCAGATAAAATTTGGGATACATGTCAACTGCCCGGCGACGACAGAAGTGCATCACACGGGTTTTCTGTGCTGAAAACTGAAAACCATTGGGCACAGGGCCATGATTCGGCTTTTCGGATGGTTCCCTGTAACCGCCGTTCAGCGATGCTAATACTAGCAGAACTAAAATAGAGACAAAACTCATCAGCAAACAAGCTGGAACAGACAGATGATCCCACAGCTTTGGCAAGACCGTTTATGGCGACTAAAAAGAGTGGCACACTGAGGACGGAGCCATGTGGGACACCTTTCTCTTGAATGTGTGATGAACTAAGAGTGGCATCCACCCTAACCCTAAAAGAGTGGTGTGAGAGAAAATTCCTGATAAAGACCGGAAGTGGGTCCCGTAAGCCCCAGTCGTATAATGTAGCCAGTATGTGGTGGCGCCAGGTTGTGTTGTACAGCAACAGCAACAAGCAACAGCAACAGCAACAAGATGTTCACGTTGGGTAAAAGCCATACGTATAGCCGACTCTAATGACACAAGATTGTCAATTGTGGAGCGGCCCTGACAGAAACCCCCTTGTTGTGCAACCAAGAGCCCCGTTCCTCAAGGATCCACATAAGCCGCCAACTAACCATACGTTCAACTAGTTTGCAAACAACGTTTGTAAGGCTGATCGGACGGTAACTATCAGTCACTGTGGGTCAGCGCCAGGTTTTATCACTGAGATGATGGTGCTTTCCCACAATTGTGAGGGAAAAACACCCTCTGCCCAGAGATGGTTAAACAAGGTGAGCAGTTGGTTCTGAGCGTCCCCAGGAAAACGTCGAAGAAACTGGCTATGGATACGATCTGGTCCTGGACAAGTATCGGGGCATGCAGCAAGGGCACATAGAAACTCTTACTCGCCAAATGGCGCATTGTACGGCTCCTGGCGATGTGTGTGTGAAACGACAGTGGCTTCCACTCAACTCGTTCTTTTAGGGTGCGGAAGGCTGCACTAAGCTTCAGTCACACTGATGCCTGCATAATGCTGTGCCATGTGCTCGGCCACAGCAATCGGGTCTGTGCAGACAGTACCCTGTAAGCGAAGACAGGGGATTCCTGCTGGTGGGCGGTATCCGAAAAGAAGATGAACTTGGGTCCACACCCAAGAGGGTGAGGCACGAGATCCAATAGAGGCGATCTAAAGGCCGTTTAAAGGCAATTAGTTGATTTAAGGGGGGTTGACGTCGGTGGCGCTGGAGTGCCTTATGACGATCCTGAATGGTTTCAGCGATCTCTTGTGACCACCAAGGCACAGATTAGCGCCGAGGGTAACCTGTGGTGGTTGGAACAGTGGCCTCAGCGGCGGAAACTATGGCGGCAGTGATCCTATGGACCGCAACATCCACATCGGCTGACAGTTGGACAGAAATGACAACAGTGGAGGTATAACACTGTCAATCAGCCCTGTGGAGAGACCATCGTGGCAGGCGTTCTGCCAGTCGAGACTGTGGGAGCGACAACATGATAGGAAAATGGTCTCTCCCACAAAGGTCATCATGGGTCCTCCAAGTGAGGTGTGGAAGAAGGATCAGACTGCAGACTGATGGATCGATGGCTGAAAAAGTGCCATGTGCACACTGAAGTGTGTAGGGGTACCACTATTGAGTAGGCAGATGTCCTGTTGTGCAAGAAGAGTTTCAACATCCCTACCACGTCGAGTCGTCTCTGTTCCGCCCCATAAAGGGTGATGGGCGTTAAAGTCCCCCAAAAGAAGAAACGGTGGGCCCTGTGCGATCAGGGCAGCAAGATCAACGGGCGAAATATCTCTGTCTGGAGGAAGGTATATGGAACAGTCAGTGAAGTCTTGCATGGCCTGAAGGCGAACAGCAACTGCCTCAAGAGGTGTGTGGAGAGGCACAGCGGCACTGGGGACAGTGGCAAGGACATAGATACATACACCTCCAGAGACCCTGTCATATAAGGTTCGATTTTTGTAATAGCCCCAATAGCCACGAAGGGCTGTGGTCCTATGAGCAGGAAACTCTGGCAAATGGCGGAAAAAGCCGCCACAGTTCCACTGGAGGATCAGAGAGCCTCCTGGTTGCTGTGACCTGCTGATTTCGACGTCACAGTAGGGGCCACAGTATCTTCTGCCGTCGCCGATTTTTGAGGCAGAGCCTCAACGTCCATGACTTCCGAAGACTCGGCAATTGCTAAGTCTATGGGGGACACGAGACTCTCTTTCTCGTCCTCAGAAGAAGAGGTGGAGGGGGGTGGTGGCATGGTGGCCACCGGGGTGTCCTTCTGCTCGTGTGATTTCTTGTCTTTTTTCTTTTTTGTTTCACGCTTCTCTTTCGATTTGCCCTGCCAGCTCAGTCCCGGGCCTGAGGAGCGGTGTGAAGCCCTACGACCAGCTGGCGGTGCTTTCTGCCATCCAGTGGCGTCCACTGATTCAGCACAAGCAACCTTAGAGGGAAGAGATCCAAGCGACCCCTTCCTGGTGCGAGGAGCCAGAGCAGGCTGTTGTGACTCTGGCTCTGGGTTGGGGACCGATGTCCCCGCTGGTTGGGGGTTACCGCTCCCAAAGCAGGGTCTTTGGGTGCGATGGAAGTTGAGGTGCCTCCATCGGTCAAGGGGGCAGAGGTGGATGTTTGAGCCTGGGAGCCCACTAGGACTGACTGTACGGGTGGTATGACTGTAGACAAAGATGAGGCTGGTGGGTGGGTGGGTGAGCAAGGGGAGTTGTGTTGTCCACAGTTCACACAAAATGGAGGAGGTGCACAAGGGATGTTGGGGTGTTCCACACGTCCACACTCTTAAAAGGTGGAGTTGGCAGTACATCTGAAGGACATGCACCCAATGCTCCAGCACTTAAAACAACACTTAGGGGGAGGAACGTAGGGCTTGACATCGCAACGGTATATCACCACCTTGACTTTCTCAGGCAAGGGATTGCCCTCGAAGGGCAAGATGAATGCACTGAGAGAGACCCTATTGTCCTTCTGACCCCTATGGACTCGCCGTATAAAGTGGACTCCTCTCTGTTCCAAGTTCTTACGAAGCTCATCATCAGTCTGCAACAGAAGATCTTTATGGAATATAACACCCTGTACCATGTTGAGGCTCTTATGAGGAGTGATCGCTATGGGAATATCACCCAGCTTGTCACAGGCTAGCAATGTTCGTGATTGTGCTGATGACGACGTCGTAATAAGGACAGAGCCAGATTGTATCTTCGACAAGCCCTCCACCTCACTGAATTTATCCTCAACGTTCTCCAGAAAAAACAGGGGGCTTTGTGTTGGTGAACGTTTTACCGTCTGTCTGTGAACATACTAAGTATCAGCGGGCATACGCCTACGTTCCTCCCATGGCGTTGCCAAGGAAGGGAACGATTGAGGGTCATATTTCTCAACATTAAATTCGACATTACCATGCTTTGAGACACCGGTAATATATGTCCGCCAATGCTATTATTGGCTGGTTTCATTCTCATCCCGCCGAACGATGGTCATTGGAGCACACACAGAGCTTACGGTTCAGGACCCCGGGTTCGCCAAGCCCGTACTCAGCAAGTTAATGCTGAGCCCCTGAGGGGTCCATCGCACAGACTGAAGCCATTCCCTAGTAAAGAAATTACACCCCTAAAGAGCAGTAAGCGTCTTATGCGCATGGAAAAGAAAGCTGGAAATGGAGGAGCTCGAAGCCAAGAAAAGGAAACTCAAATATTTGGGTAAAGCAACTGAAATAAAAGACGAATAAAAACTAATGATGGAGAAAGAAGCTATATCAGATGTGCAGACTAGGTTTAAATATCGCTTTAAACAGAGGGTGTGGAGAAATCTGGCTACTACTGGGAATTAAAAATATTTGCTTTACAGTATACATCAAGGGAGATTGGTTGTGTGTCGGAGGTACTGGCCAAAATTAATGGAATACATGATGTATTCTACATTGAAGGACACACGAAATAATGTTTGTAAAGATGCACTACCATTTGGATCTGCTTAAAAAGAATGGATACATGGTGTCTATCGCATGTATTGAGAGAATTTGTTTAAGGTAAAGATATGACGCGCTGATTTTCAGGACCTATTCTCTCCTGTATATTTCAATTTTCTTCTTATAAACAATATGTCTTCTGCTGCTGTTGTGTTACACACCTGGATATTGAAAGTATGTCTGTTAAGATGGACAGACAAGTTTGCCTTTTGACTTGTGGAGGTTGCTACTGCTACAGTCTGTCTGCGATCTAACGTGCACAGTTTGTGCTTTTGAGAGGCCACAATATTTTTTTTTTAAACATGTCCGGTGGCTGTCGTACTCATAGTCTATACAAAGAGTGTGGTTGGTGGCTTTATAAGTACTTGTGCACACACCCTACAACATGAAATTCTTTATTATGTTTTACATACATTTTTCTTATTTTGCATACCAACGAAGTTGTTATTGTATTGCAACACCTAACAGTGTATCAAGATGTAGTGTACAGTTATTTTGTCCAGAGACAGGTGGCGAATGACTTCTGAAAACGAAACGTAACTTTCTTTTCCTTTCTTTCTTTGACAGTCCTAGATGACTTTGGTTAGATTTGTTTTTAAATATTAATGATAAATGTAGGTAGGTTTTTTTATCAGCCCCTTCAATTACATTTAAATGTTATGACAATTAGTGGTAAAAATTTTAATTTTTTTCTTCCAACAAAGAAAATTATGTCATGGATGGTTCAGACCAGGTTTCAAACTCTACTCCTGACCCATTGTCCCTACCTGAGCCCATCATCATGCTTCCACCCATCCCAATCAATCAACAGCCAAACTCGTTTGAATTTGATGCATACACTTTTCCATTGACTTTACTGGTATTTGTTTACAAACAGTTGTTGTTGTTAAATGTTACTTACAAACAGCAAGACACCTACTGTTGCACACTGACAAATTCCGAGAGAAAACGAAATACTCTTTCTGTAAAATTGTTAATGCAAAAAAATAGGTTGTTGCTATCAATTTGATATGCAAATTGGGATTTAAGAAAAATTAATAGGGGGCTGTTGGCGGCAGCTGTGAACAGCGATGGACCTGTGGGCAGACCTGACGGAGGAGAGGGGGGGCTACCTGGGATGGTTCTTGGAATGCCAAGTTGTATATGAAATTTCAAACTCTTGTGGTAAGTGCAATATTGTGCTTGATGTTTATCAGTCATTGTACCCAGTAATTGCATTGTCCAAAGTGCAGTTACTTGTTATCTGTCATTCATCCCTAAGAGTGTCATTTTCCTATTAAGTGCAAGTACATACTTAAGGCAGCTATTGATTGAGGGTGGTGGTAGCCTTTGATCAACTATCGGGCAAGTGTCCATGGGTGGAGGGGTAACAATACCTGATCCTGATGACACTAACGTCGTTGGTCGATTCTTTGTGATGGCATACCAGCATTGCTATACTACTTACATACTAACCACTCACATTTCGTCCTCAATTATCTCCATGTACAGTTGTTCCAATTAACAAGATAGTGAAATATGTTTTGGGAATCCAAATAAAATTTTATTTCTTCATGTGTTTGAATTTTATCTTCAACAATAACTTATCCACTGGTACTATTCATATATGAAGTAGATGGGCCATTATCAGCTTAGCGATTCCCCCCCCCCTCCCGCATCACACAGATCATCATCTTGACTTCGAACCTGGAACTTGAATTTATTAAAATGCTAAACTATCCTGTCTTTTTGCTGAAAAATTACACCATTCAATTAATAACACACATTATACACTTTTCACTTCTAAATGTAATATGCTGGAACTAAAACTTCAAAATAATATGTAGAACTGAAGGGGTCGACCGAGCTGTTATTTAAAGATTAGGCTATTACAAAATAGGTATATGTTGAAGATTGTGAAATCTAGAAATGCATGTAGTTGCACAATTTGTAGCAGATTAATATTAAAAAGTGTTACCTGCACAGGTCTATAAAAGAAAAGTTGACTCCAGAGGTACTTGAACTCACACCCACCCCTTGTGTTCGTAAGCTGTCAGCCTATCCATTCAGACAATGAAACATATGTAAGAAGCAGTTTGTTGTAGTAGTATATCTACTCATGTGGAGTTCTAATACCTGAACCACTTCTACATGCCCCAATAACATTTTCCAAAGTAAATAATATGTGAATTAAGCTGCTATGAATCTTGACATATATTGTATCCTAACTATTATAGTGCTTCTATTTGACAATGTAAACACCAAGCTGAAGCTCCGAAGACTGCTAGAGTTGCCAACACTCGCACTTCGGAACTAAGGTATGGCAATGCTCTGCTCTTGGACTTTAAATTATTTTGGCCTGGTAATCTTTTTGTTCCCCATTGTAGATTAATAACCTCTCACCAGTTACACTGCCAGAAACAGAGTTCATTCTGCTTGCAGACAATACAAGTATCCAAAAAGGAGCATGTCGAGCATAGTTCTAGAATAGTCTGCTAATGATATTTTCATGGACTTTAATACATGGTTAAAAGCCACCTGAATGAAATTAAACTTTGAAAAGACTCACTACATGCAGTTCAGAGCGTGTAACAGGTTTCCAACCAGCATATGTATAAAGTATGAAGAATTGTAGATAGAAGAAGTTGTCAGTATCAAATTTCTGGGATTACAATTTGATAATGAATTCAGTTGGGAGGGGCACAGCACAGAACTGCAGAAGTGCCTTAACAAATCTGTATTTACATTTCGAGTGTTAGGAGATGTAGGTGACATAACATTAAAAAAGCTTGCATACTTTGCTTACTTCCATTCCATAATGTCATATGGTACAACATTCTGGGGTAAGTCTTCAAGTCAAACAAAAGTGTTCAGAGTCCAAAAACATGTAATAGGTATTGTTTGTGGAGTTAATTCATGGACATCCTGTATAAGCCTCTTCAATGAACTGGTTATACTAACTACTGCCTCTCAGTATTTATTCCTTAATGAAATTTGTCATAAATAATATATACTTTTTTTCCAACAAACAGCTCAGTTCATGCATATAATACCAGGCAAAAGAAAAAGCAATCTACATAAGGATTTAAAAGAACTTACTTTAGTTCAAAAAGTGGTTCATTACTCAGGAACAAATATATTCAATAATTTGCCAGCAGCCATAAAAAAAATTTAGCTACAAGTAACGATCAGATTCAGAGGAGCCTAGAAGAATTACTTGTGTCCAATTAATACTTCTCCATTGATGAATTTTTTAATATATCCAAATGATGTATGTATTCAGACTATTAGCATTATTACTTCAGCTTGTCAAACAAATTATATATTGACATGTTCACATCCACAAGGATCTCAATATGGATCTAGAACAGCTAATCTAATCTTATCTTTAATTTCAAATTGCCCCTTATGTATACTCCCAGATATTTCATGGAAGTGACTACTTCCAGTGTTTGTCCTATCGCATAGTTATATAATAAAGTATCTTTATTTCTATGTAAATGCAGCTTTTCTTTCTATGTAAAACAGCTCAACTGCCATGTGTCAATACACTGGAGATCCTCCTGCATTTTACTACCCCTTTCCAGAGTTGTGACTTCTAGATAAACTACAGCATCATCCACAGAAAGCCTCATTGGACTTAAGATGTTTTCTACACTGTTGTTTATACACATATTGTGAAAAGCAAACGTCCTGCAATACTCCGCTGGTGCACACCTGAGATCACTACAACGTCTGAAGACTTCTCTCCTTTGAGAATCACATGCTGTGTTCTGTAAGCTTGGAATGCTTCAATCCAGTCACACACTCACTCTTTCATATGGTCACAATTTGTTCATCAGGCAACAGTACAGAATGATATCAAACGTCTTGTGAAAGTCAAGAAACACAGCATCTACCTATGATTCTGTATCTACTGTCCTCTGGATATCACAAGTTGGGTTTCACATGGTCATTACTTTCGAAAACCATGTTCATTCTTCGGAAGGAGAATTCCAGTCTCTGTCATAAACTCAAACCAAAAATGTATTCCAAAATTCTGCAACTGACCTATGTCAGAGATAAAGGCCTATAGATTTGCACATCTGATCAACAACACTTCTTGTAAACAGAAATGATCTACACTTTCTTTTTACAAGCCTTAGGAATGCTCCTCTACAATGCTGCTACATACTTCATGTAAAATCGAACTGGTATCCCATCAGGTCCAGCGGCCTTTCCTCTGTTTAGCAGTTTCAATTGCTTTCTTGATATTTCTATTTACAGCTGTAATCATTGATGCTGTAATTGCCTTATGATTGACTGATGTACACTACCTGAATTGAAACTTTTGGTCAATTTGTCATTAGCAGGTCTAACACATAATCCCCACAAGTAGGCTCTCAATTTAACTTCTCAAGGTAATTTTCAGATACAGCACTAAACGCAATATTGCTCGATTCTCTGTTCCTTCCAACTTTGTTAAACACATTTGTCTCCCAGTTTACATATGTTAAGTTAAAATCTCCAGCTAAAACTATAACATGAGTAGGAAACATATCCGGGAAATACTCTACAAGTTTTCCCTCAGAAGTTCCACCACTATTGCTGTTGCTGAGGAGCCAGGTGGTCTGCAAAAACTTCCAATGAGCACGTCAGAGCCACTTGTCACACTGACGTGTCCGAGTATGGAGACAACCTCATGAATCCATAGACCTAGTATGTCAGCAATGGCTTGTTCGGGCTGATGGAGTCTCTGTAATGGTGTGGGGCTTGTGCAGTTGAAGTGATATGTAACCCCTGATACGTCTAGATATGGCTGACAGTAACACATACTAGCTGATCACCTGCATCCATTCATGTGAATTGTGGATTCTGACGGACTTTGACAACTCCTGCAGGACAATGCGACACCCCACATATCCAGGAACCCTCTTTTGGATTTAAACACCTTTGTTGGCCACTAAACTCCCCAGACATGAATATTTCTAGGTATATCTGGGATGCCTTGCAATATGCTGTTCAGAAGAGATATCCACTCCCCCATGGTCTTAAGGATCTATAGACAGCCCTGCGGGATACACGGCGTCGGTTCCCTCCACCGCTACTGCAGACAATCATGTACATCCCACATCATGTTGTAGCACTTCTGCATCCTCGAGGAGGCCCTTGACGACATTAGGCAGGTCTACTAATTTCTTTGGCTCTTCAGTGTACATCATCCATGTTGCATAATATGGACAATGACAAGTTTGTAACTAGGACCAAAAACTAACTTTGCAAGAACCTTCAAATTTCTTTTTCGGGAAAGCATCAAATGACAGATACCATGAATAAATATTAAATCAACAACAAGTACACTAAAAGATTAAAAATTTATTCAACTTATACATCAAATTTATGTACATAGCAATTATTCCCAATTATACAACTCAGGGTGTATTATAGTAGTTAACACTAGTTCAGTGTCAAATTCACAAACATTCAGAGTCAACAGAAAACCATTATGCTGGCAGTATATTATCCAGCTCCCCAGCATGCTCTTTGTTTTACCTGAAAGAGAAAAGACTGTATATCAGTTAATATGAAATAGAGCAACAAAAAAGGAGAAAAATTAAACCATCTCTTGCCTACTAAATATAGAAAAAGTTATAGAACAGTATATAATCAATTATAACAGCATGAATTTTGTCTATGTGTACTAGAAATGGTTGAAAATTTCAAGATCAAAATAATTTCAAGTTGTGATTTAATTGAATGTGGGCTATATGGACTGTCCTGACATTTTAAAATCATCATGTTTGTATGAGGGCTTGCTGAAAAATAATGTAATGCTTCCACTCCATTGCATAAAACCAACTGTAACTGAATGACTGTGTACTTGTACTATAGGTTGGTACCACTGAACACAATCCTCAAGGCTGTTGCAATTTATTTTCAGGAAATCATTTTGATATTTAATATATCTACACATTTTACTGATATTTAGGTGACTTGAGGATGGTGTCTTAACAAACTTGGTTTCCATAATATGGTCCTTCAACTACAATGGATCTGTGGACATATTTACAGAAATATATATTGATTTACTTTCTTGCAGATATCAGAAGTTTGCATTTTACAAATATATACTACTAAAACATTAGTAAGATGCAATTATTAAAAAAAAATTGGGCAATGCTTCACTCAACAAGCACTCTATCAGCACCAGCGAAGGAAGTCATTTCTAAATGCTGCTGATAAAATTCACACGACCTCTTTGGCACATTTTTATCCATGATAAAAGCCTATAATGATAAAGACAATTCTTGTCCAAAATGATTTTATCTTGAAGACAATATTTTTAATTCAAATGGACCATGACCAGAATAAAAACTGCTGGGCTACTTTGAAATGATTTGTGTACTTCCAAAGCCCAACATTACACTAGTCTTCTATAATGATCTCGTCACTGTTTATTGCTAACCCTTTGGTTGCATCTGAAATGTTGACATGAACCACTGCACTATTTCCCAGATTCTGTGGACATGTTTGAACTTAGTCATATGCTTTTAGTCAGTTTATTTATGTGTGGTCACTTGTGCTGCCTAGGTGTTTGCCCTAGGTGGTGTGTGTATATGTTACTATTCAGGTACATGTGTTTTGTGCTGGAGATATTAACACACACTGGAATATTTACAGAGTATTCTGTCAGTACTTGGAGGTATGTAGACATACTAAACCTTGAATACGTTGTAGTTGTCCTCCATAATATTTATAATGAACTAATAAATAAATAGTGTGGAACATAAAACTTATTCAAGGAACTTTTAACAATTATTTGAAGTGTTTGCTACTGTGGTCTCCTGATGTTTTTACTTTGCCCTTTAACTCTGCCTATTCTTCAGCAGTGACACAACTGTTGGTCTCTGCCACTTTTTTTGTTTGCTGTAACGTCCCTTTCACACAATCGTTGAATAACAGTCCTCAGAGGTTAAATCAGTGTGTAAAAAGCATATCACCTTTCTGTTTCTACAAGAGATATAGTTGGTAGTTATTCAGAATCTGATGTCTGAAACAGAATGCAAAACAACTGGTAAGAGCAAACAGCAATCATTATTTGCCTTATTGGTTGAAAAAGTAATTTTTATCTGTTTACTCATGTGTGATGATTCAGATTGAAGACAAAACTGTCATACAGATAATAATTCAAACTACTTAATATTTTGTGTGATCATCAGTGGAACCAAAGTTACCAAAATAAAAGAGAAAATTACAAGTTGTAGGACCTTTATACTTCATTCTTAGTTGACTCCTCATCTCTTGAGTGAAAAATCCTAAACAATAACAAGATGTAATCCTGAAACAGTTTTCATAAAATTTATGCACCAAGACTTTTGTGTAAATTTTGAGAATGCTTCTCTCCAATTAGTACTCTACCAGTACCATTGAAGAACCCCATTTCCAAATGTTGCTTATAAAATTCACATGACCACTTGAGCACATTTTATCCATGATAAAAGCCTGTAATAATAAAGACAACCATCATTAAAAATATTGTCTTAAAAATAAAATCTTTTTGACTTCAAACAAACCATGACTATAATAAACACTGTTGTGCTGTTTGATTATTTGACCAGATACATCAAGGGTGTTATTAAATACACAAGCTGAACAATAAACTGAAGCAACAATGTTATTTGTTGTCAGGTTTAGTGATGCTGGGAGCTTTTAGTGGAATTAAGAAAAATTACTATTTTCAAATATGCAAAATTTTACTGGAGGCTAAAACAATATGAATTGAAACTAAACAGAGAGATCTTTGTGTGATCTGAAATGGTGATTAAAAACATTGTGTACTAATGTATAAGGAGCGCTTAAAAAGTTTTTGTTCAATGGATGGCCAGTCCAGAAGCATATTCTATTCAGACAAAATCGCTGAGAGCAATGAGGCAATCATTCCACAGATAGACCACCAGATTGATAATAAATATTTTGTTAAACATAGTGTCCTGCAGCATGAAGAAGTCCATAATTGCCTGCTGCTCATCTTGACAGACAGATAATAGTGTAACTGCATGGGGAGAGATCAGAGTAGGTGCTCTGTCTGCCACTTTAAATGGTGTAACTTGTGTGTTATGGCATTTTCAACACAGAGATGACTGCTGTCTTCTATCCAACAACAACCAGCACGGTCTTGCCATATTTCATAATGATGAGTTTCGACACACATGCTGCCTCATATATATTCTTAATTCTCCAATGCCTGACAGCCGGCATTTACCTTCGGCAACCAAGAAAAGAATAGTAGCTTGTTGGTTCTGCTTGTACACATTTGGAAAAAAATATTACCATTGTTCACATTGCCGCATTTACCTCAAGCACACTGGAAAAACAGGAATGCCATGCTAATTCCTTGCCTACATGTTGGTGCTTATAGACTGGCATCAAAATCGTGCTACATGGCATATAAGCTGTGGCAATGCCCTCAAATGGAAATGTTTTATTGCCCCTTACTGTATTAGTAAATATCCCTCATTATCATGCCAGCCAAGATCAGCTCTGCATTGAAAATTTGACACTGGATAAAGATTCCATACCCAAGACAACTATCTGATTGACACATGCACAATATATATTGTATGACAAGCAACCAAAAAGAAAATATAAAAAAATTGTCAAAACAATTGAAATCAAGTTAAAGCTAGATTGGCTTTATTTTTGTGCAGACATTGTTTAGACTAATATCAATCATTTTGCTGTCAACCGAAATGTATGAATTTCAATACTGAAGCCCAATTCCATTAGTATACATACTGAAACTAACATTTTAATGTGCCAATAAATGTAAGACTCTGTGGAATACTGTGAAGGGTACACTTAAAATCAGTAACAACCAGAAGCCACCAGAATGTATATGCAACAATAATAATCTAGTTGCAAACAACAAAAATATGTGATATATTTAATTTATAATTATCCAGCATTATAAATGAACATATTTGTTTATTAAATGGATGATTAGCCAGCTTCTTAATAGGAAAAGGATGACCTCCAAATCACTATGTGGCACTGTCAACTGTTCACTGCATACTAGCATTCTCCTTGAAGCTTTCAAGTTGGCCTAGACAGTATCAGTGTTCAAGAAAGGTGATGGGCCAAGAGTAGTTGACGCCATGGCTCTCTCCATTCTGTAAAGCTTCTCTCAAAGCTTGAAACGATCATTCAACCAGCATTGTGGCCTAGTTTTCACATCATTTTAACTAAATGTGCTGGTGCTAAGCTGGTTGTTATTTGTGCACATTTCTGACGATTCCAGTATGATTACACTGCATTAGGAAACAGTTTAAAACAGATTTGAAGGTAGTCATGACTGACCAGGATCAAAAAGTTTTGTGATCATAGCTGGAATAAAAAAATTATTATTCTGTGAGTCTGCTGAAGCATCTGTTTTCTCTAGAATACTTGAAAATCCCATGTATATGGGTATATGAAATTATGATATGATCACTAGTTTGACTTCCTAAATTATAATTGTGTTTAATAAGAAAAACTTTATGTATCTAAAAAAAAAAAAAGGTTCAAATGTTTGTTAAGGTTAAGGGACATAACTGCGAGGTCATCAGTCCCTAAACTTACTTTATATTAAATGTGACACAAATATCCATGCCCAAGGGGGAGGGGGGATTTGAACCCCCGACCGTAGCGGCCGTGCATGTATCTGACAAACACAATTGATCTTTTAAAAAAACTCCCTGATGTTACAGAATACGAGATGTCTACTATGTGCAATTTGATAACACAATTGACAGCAATGGACGACACCTGTTATTACACTAAGCTGAACTGAGTTTGGAAGACATAAGGAAATGTCATTCCAAGATGTTTCAGCTCTATGCCAAAGTTTATCAATCACCATTGCTGATAAGTCTCTCAAAACGAATTACCACTTGTTTCTAATATGTGAGAGATTTGGTAAATGTGCTGGAAAGGGCAAAAGTCAAACCTTCTGTATCAAAGCAGAGGAAGACAGTGTACAAAGTACAGTATTGCACCACCTTGCTGAGAGATTCTGAAGCTAGGTTACAGCCACCAGCCTTAAGCATATAAAAAATGTAATATTGTCACATATTTGTGTCATAGAACATAGCTTACTGATTAACAAACACTGGTTTAAACTCAGCTATGATTTATTCAGCACTTGCCACACACATACAAGAGCACAGAATAGACTAACTCCAGATAGAGGCTTACAGAGTATGTATACACTGACATCTACAATACTTCTAGAAAGTACTAGACCTCATTATTCAAATTCAAATGTTCAACCAAGGTGGGTCTCAAACCCAGAACTCTGTGCTTGAGAGTACAACACTACAGTCACTACACCACATGTTTGCTGCCTTCCAGCACTTTATTTGCAACATTGCTCCCTCCTTAGAGAACAGTGCCACGAGATTCATATCATCTTACCGCAAAAAAAAGTCATCGTTCATGCATACGGCAGCTCCCAGTAGCTGGGGCTCATTTTTGCAGTGGTATCTTTCATCCTGTTAAGATGTGTTGGAACTTTCATTTTATCCTGAGCCATGAGATCTCTCTGTATGGCTTCATTTGGAGCACATGGACTGTGTCCCCAACCTTCAACCATCTCATGTCAGGGTCACTATCTTTGACTTTTATAATGTCAGAAAGTTGTCTCGTGGCCTTGTATGGTCCAAAGTAACATCTGACAAGGGGAGGCCACAACATTCAGATCACAGATTTTCTTCAAACTTTGCACCGTTTTAGCAGACCATTAAGACAACATACCGTGCAAAGACTAAGACACAATACTTAAACGATTTCGAGAAAATTGCAGTGGTAGTTTCATGCATCGAACATGTAACCCTGTGTTGCAGTTATAAGTAATCCATAATCAGGAGAAAGCAGTGCTCCAGTGGTTAACATTCTGGCTTTTCAATCAGTGGATTCAATGTTTTTTTGTCTGTTTACATAAGTTTATTATTACAACAAACATCATATCTATAATTTTTGACATGTAAATGACCAAATGCATAAGGTATTCCAGAAACTGTAAATTTGTGATTTCCAAAATCCCTTGTATGTGCATTCAAAACTGAACTGGACGCTTCAATCTGCAGACACGGGTTGCACTTGACGACAACAACAAGGGGAGGGCAGGCCCCCATTTGGCAGTGAACCTGCATAGTGGTGAGATGTTGCTAGTGTAAAAAGAATGAACAGTGTACCTACAATGTTTTCACAATCACAAAATTTGCACTTCTCTAACTAATGCTGACGGTGAGTGCCATTTGCATAATGAGGTTTCGAAATGTCAGTTAAAATATGTTTTTGTGTACTGCAAGTCTTGCACATGCATGTGTTGTCTAATATGATATCCTTTCAAAATGTGAAAAGTGTTAAGTGTTGAGGAAAAAAATAAATAATAAAATAAAAACAAATGAGCTATGACTGAACTGATGATCCACCAATTGAAAAGCCAGAACACTAACCACTGAACCACCGCTTTCCCTTCCCCAAGGCTTACTTAGAGCTGCAACACATGGTTACATGTTCGACTCTTGAAATTACTGAGATTTTCTTGATTTGCACCTTAGTCCTTGCACACTATGTTGTCCTAATAGTCTGCTAAAACAGTACAAAGTTTGAAGAAAATCCATGATCCTAATTTCATTGCCTCCCCTTATGAGTAGCTTCTCAGATAACCCAATCTTCAAAACAGGAGTGTAAATCCAGATGAGGTCACTGGGATGAAACAAAACAGGGTGATGGCTCGTGTCATTCCTTTAACAATCCTGAGTGTGCAGCACGTGGAGTCGAGCCAACTGCTAAGCCTTCTCAGTCCTGGTTAATAATTGATTGATGTAGTAGTTATCCACATGATCAGCCTAAAATGGAAAGATAGCATCCATCATTGTTTTTGCTGGAGAACCATGAACCAAGAAGATTGGCATAAATATGGTGGTGTGTTGTTTGGCAGAGTGGTAGGCAAACATTACAAAAGGCAACACCTCATCCCAGTTAACTCAACATTGATACACATGGACAGCTTGTCACCCAAAATCTTATTAAGACATGCAGTGGGTGATAAGCAGGCATGACACAATATATAATTCTGTACTGACTGTTTATTTCTGCTACAATTCTTGACTGAGAAACTTTTCTTTGATCTGTAATTACTAATTATAGATCTTCGTGGTCCATGTTTCAATACAATATCTATCATAATGAATTTTGCTAAATCAGGTGCCTCACCTGTTTCCATCAATTTTGTAATGGCATATTGGGTTAGATAATCAGTACATACAATAATCCTCTTTACTGCCGCCAGTAAAAGTTCACAATTGTCCAAATAGGCGAATCCCAACATAATGGAAAGGGTCTCTGCTGGCAGAATTGGTACAAGTCATCCTGCTGGTTTCTGAGGAGCCATCTTCCTTCTCTGGCACTCTTTGAAGTGTGACATATAGTGATGAACACTTCTGAATAATCCCAACCACAAAAACCTTTTGTGGATCCGGTTATGAACCACAGACGACTGGCCTCAGTAGCATCATGAAATTTATGTAGAATGTGTAAGTGCACATGTTTAGGAATTACTGGTAGCCACTTATTTCCAAAGGGGTTGAAATTGTTCTAACAAAGTAATCTATTAACTGTCTTAAAATCTCCTTTCATACACTCCAATTGATTCAAGCCACATATAATCTGTATGAGCTTTGCATTCTCCTCCTGTTCATCAAAATGGTCATGGAGTGCAGCAAGACATTCACGTAGTTCATCAAGTTCTGTTATCCAACAAAATGAATTATGATCTGTAACAACTGGAAATGGCCTACCACAGAGATACTGTCGAAATTTGTGGATGGTCCAAACAATAGCAAGACACCGTCATTCTGTAGTTGAGTAGTTTCTCTCGGCATTTGTAAGTGTCCTTTAGGCATATGTTGTTACATTATCTTTTCCAGCTAAGATTTTTACCAAAATAGCACCAAGGTCATATCCACTAGCATCTGTATGCAACTCTGTATATCAGAATGAAACTTTCACTCTGCAGCGGAGTGTGTGCTGATATGAAACTTCCTGACAGATTAAAATTGTGTGCTGGAACCAGGACTCGAACCTGGGAACTGTGCCTTTTGCGGGAAAGTGCCCTACCGATTGAGTTATCCTGACAAGACTCATGATCCCTCCTCACAACTTTACTTCCGCCAGTACCTCGCCTCGTACTTGCTAGTCTTGCAAGGTTCGCAGGAGACCTGTTAAGTTTGGAAAGTAGGAGGCGAGGTACTGGCAGAAATAAAGTTGTGGGGCAGGATCGTGAGTCATGTTAGGATAGTTCAGTCAGTAAAGCACTTGCCCGCGAAAGGCAAAGGTCCCAGGTTCGAGTCCCAGTTCTGGCACACAATTTTCATATGCCAGGAAGTTTCAACTCTGTAAATGCTCTTATTATACAGATCTCTTTGCAAGATACTGAAAACACCTTGTTTAGAATTTTCCCAAGCAAATTTAACATCAGCTTTCAACAGCTCCTGGGGGTCTGGCTTTCATACAGAAGTATTTAATATAACACCTGTAACAAGAGTATAAACCCAGGAAGCATCTCACATCAACAGTATTTTTAACAATTTAAAATTATGTTATAGATAATTTCTCTCAATGTGCTTTCACACCTTCATTTGACACAATATGTCTAAGTATTCTGACACGTTCCACATCATTATGAAGTGTTGTATTCATGATCTATGGAACAAGTACTAATCTAATCTAATCTAATCCAATTCAATCCTTTGCTCGAAACACACACTTTCTTGGATTAAATTATAAGCCTCAGACACCTAAGAACAGTTTTCAGCCTTTTTGTGTGTGCTCTTTAAAAGTTTCAGAGAATGTTGCCTTTGTAATGAATACACATTGCCCACCTAAGGTGACATCAAAGATTATCCATCATCCATCTGAAAGTTGCTGGTGTGTTACATAGACCGAATGGCATTACTTTAAATTCCTACAGGCCCTCTAGGGTAACAAAAGCAGTTCTCTCATATCTGCCTTGTCGACCTCTATTTGTCAGTATTCTGAGTAAAGGTCCATGGTTGACAAAAACTTAGCTCCCATTAGGCAGTCCAGCTTATTGTCGATTTGTGGAATAGGTACCTTTATATTTTACCTTATTAAGTTTCCTGTAGGTGACATCGAACCACCTATTACTACCCTTGTTTCTGATGGCCATGAATGATGCCATCATAAGTCATTTTACCCATGTCTTCATGAATTTTATTTGAAATTCTGTTGCCAAAACACAATATATTTTGTTTGACTGCTGATGATCACCAGTGTCAATTCGATATTTAACATTTGACTGGCCTGACTCACTCTTCACTTGTGGATTGAAACACACAGAGAACTCTGAGGACAGTGAGTAACTGCCCCTGTCGATTCATTGGTAAGTCTGGGGGCAGTCCAATATGAATATATAGTCTCATACTGGCAGCATTAAATCTTGCCTGTAAACTCATCTACATAAATAATCTGAAAATCACATTGAAGAGCATGGCAGAGGGTTCATCTAACAGCTTTTATGATATTTCTCTACAGTTTCATTATCTCTCAGCCCATAGGAATAAGGAACACCTAAATAATTCCATTTTTGATCTGATTTCTCTTATTTTATTATGATCATGGGAGCTGGGTGTCAATGAAATATATTCACATTCGATGGAGAAAGTTTGAGAGAGAAATTTCGTAAATAAATCTCACTGTAATGAACAACATCTTTCTATTAATATTTCCACCCCAACTCTTGCATAATTTCTGTGACATTCTCTCCCCTATATTGAGGTAATAAAAAAATGCACTGGCATTCTCTGAACTTTCTCTAATCATCTGTCAGTCCAACTTCGCACAATGTGCAGCAGTACTTCAAAATAGAATACACATGTGATATATATGTTTTGTTTCATTTTGGTGGATTTGGGAACTTCAATATTCAGTTTCACTGCGACCATTCACTAATCCCAGTGTCTGTTTTGATGGTCTTTTTAGCTCCAGATTATTTGCTGCTAAGAGGTCAAGTACGTTTTCACAACCATTTACTATGAATTTGGTTTATGAATAAATTGCTTTTGATAAATTATGAAGAGACCATACAGTACAATTTCAATGTTTTATGTTTGCTTCCAGTTTTGAACATGTATTTTTGCCAACATATCAAGAATAAGTTAAAGTTGCCACCAATTAAAATTATATGTTTTGCATATGTTTTTGAAATTTGATCCAAGCTTTCTTTGAACATTTCAGTAATCAAACTTTCAGAGTCAGTGGGTTGGTAAAAAGAACCAATTATTGATATACTCTGGTTGTCAGTTATAACCTCTAACCATACCAACTCACAGGAACTATCTACTTCAATTGTGTTACAGAATAAACCACTTGTGACAGCATTAAATATGCAACCACCTATTTTATTCAATTTATCATTTCTGAACATTATATGCCCCTTTGGAAAAATTTCAGCTGAACTTATTGCCAGCTTTTGCTACCTATAATGATTTGAGCTTCAGCACTTTCTATTAGCACTTTGAGCTCTGGTACTTTCTCTACACGGCTACGACAACTTACAACATTTAGACCAATAGCTTTTAGATCTGTATTTGTTCTATCTGTGACCTGTACCCTCAGGCTGAAACCCTTTTTGTGTTTTCCCAAAGCCCTCTAACCTAAAAAAAAAACTGCCCAGTCCATACCACACAGCCCTCACTACTATTTGGCCATGATAACTTGACGATTCATACGGTGGCTGCTGGGTGCTGCAGGAGTCCTGTCTTGCATGAACGGACGGCAGCATCGGCTGCTCGCTGCAGTGCTGGAACCATTACCCTAACAATGTGTACAGTAATTCTTCGTGTAAAGGAGCATTGTAATGTTGGCAGTGTATGTAAATAAATGAATATCTTTCAACTGATGCTGATTTTCTCTGCTTGTGGCAGCACCAACAAAATCGTCAAGTTATTGTGGCCAAATAGTACACATGTAGCCGCTTCCTGCATATACAGTGGAATCTCATTAGTACATTCCTCATTACTGTTTTCTCCTGCTTAGTACATCCATTTTTGGAAGTCCCAACACCAATTGCCTTAAATGCATGTTAACACAGCTTGTTTATACATTTTCCCTCCCAGCTTAGCGCATTCAAATTTGGCTGTGTCAATGCAGCGTATTTCAGTGTCGCCTATTGTACACATCACAGGCTATGTTAGAAATGACAATGGTGCTGTAATCCATGTAGGTTGGCATTAGCTTTAAAGACTTGTGAGCTATCAATTAATGTTGATTGGCAGGAATGGTGGGTAGCGGTCATTACGAATGACAAACCTCACATATCACAGTCACTGGTTCTCTTTGTTCATGTGTACTGTGTGTTCGCTCTTTGAGTATCTCTTACTATGTAATTTTTTTTTTTTTTTTTTTTTGTTCAGAAAATTTTACCGATACAACATGGATACCAGTAAGAAGATAGTGAGGCAGTTCACTAATACAGAAAAGTGGAACATTATTCAAGAAGTTGACAAAAATCCACACCTGAAGCATGTCAACATTGCACAGAAACCCAACATTCCTCTGTCGACATTGAACACAATAGTGAGCAAGCGGAAAATAATAGAAGCTGCTTGTCTGGAAAGAGAAAACAGCAAAAGAACACATGTATGTGGCGGCTAGTTTCTAGAACTGGAAAGTGGTTCAAACAAGCTCATGCAACAAACATCCCTGTTGATTGTACTGTTGTTCATGCTAATGATGTATCATAATTTAAAATAATTTGCCATAGCTCATCACATTTTTAAAACCTATCACAACACACAAGTGGAAAACGTGTGTTGCAACAGATATTAAAAGTGTGTTGTGTGTGCTGCCTTACCCACAATAAATTATTGTTTCACTTCATACTCATCCTTATGCACATTTCATGGAAGTAACTGCTTCCAGTGATTGTTCTGCAACTCTATAAACACACATTAAAGGATCTTTCTTTAGGTGTATTTGCAGCACTGTTAATGCTGTATTGCCACTCCTTGCACCAAGCGTAGATACCCTTCAAATCTTCCTGCATTTTGCTACAATTATCCTGTAGATAACTTTTCTGTGCACTACAGCATCAACTGCAAAAAGCCTCATGGAACTTCCAACATTATCTATTAGTTCATTTGTATAGACGGTGTAACACATTTAGGTGCAAATATTTTTTAATGTGGTACCTCAGTATGTCCAAATATTAACGTTTTGCAACCTGATGTTTTCTGTTTTGCCACATCTGGGCTGCAACTGAATGATACCTGGCCATAAAGAATTCCATTATGTTTCCTTGCATTCCCACCTCAAACAGCATGCTGACCAAGCAATCGGGTGTCACTGCCTGCAGAAAGCACACAAAAACAGCTCTGACATAATGAAGACACCATTGCAGAATTAGCTAATATGCACCGAAAGAACTCTTGAGATGTGGTTTATTCACGGAGTTCATCCTCATGTGAATATAATGTGTAAGATTCCTCCCCTTTGCCACTCCCTATGATAGGTCCCTACCAAGCTTGGCAACAAGATACAGTTATATAAGGAGGACACACAGAAGTGGCGTGACTCACTGTAATAAAAACATTTACTTAACTTGTTTGCCATTGCGTTGAAAACCGACAATCCAGGATCTTGCAGCAGTACAAAAACGTTCAAACGTTGGTCATCAGTCCCTAGACTTACAAACTACTTACACCATGTTAAACTAACCTAAGGACAACACACACATCCATGCCCGAGGGAGGATTCGAACCTCCGACGTGGGAGGCCACGCAATCCATAACGTGGAGTTCCAGACCGCTCGGCTACTCCCGCACGGCTTGCAGCAGTACAGTTCACCTTATTCAAGGAAATGAAAGGTGACTGATGTTAAATGATGGTAACATGTTTCTTTTTTCTTTCCTTTTTATATGTTTATTTCCATTTAAAACATTTCTGTACTTGTTGCACAATCACTTAACAGACAAAGAGCCAAAACAATCTGCTTTTGTGTATAGCCCAAACTTGTCTGACACAATATGGCTTCTCTCTAAACATTTGAGAGAGTACTGCATAAACATGAAAACTATTGGTATACAAAACTTTTATACACATGTTAAACTAAGATTTAAAATAGGTTATAAATTTTGTTTTTAATGTTAATTCACAATAATTAATTATTGTGAATACATGGATGTATTTATTTATGGTAATTTCATTTAAACTAATCATATAAAGAACAAGTATGAACTTGATTTTATAAATTTACATATTAGGCCTACTCAAATTATTGGTTCTATTTATGATTTTTACATAGGTAAGTCAATAGTTTGTAATTAGTGTTTTGGTGTACTGTTATTTACACTCAATTTTAATGTATTTCAATTTGTGGTTTTTACTTTTTATAAATACAGGTTTGTTTAGTGGCATAGTATTTTAGTTAATTTTGGCAATAATTTCTTAGTATCAGCTGAAATGAGTGACAAAATCATAATATATATTTGATTTAGGATCCAGTGATATATGAAACATGGAATGACATAATTTATTTAAACAAAAGGTAAATATGGAATAATGTTGTGCAATAGTTACAACATGTAATGTTATTACATTTATATTGGTACACAGCTTTATGGGAACAGCATATTCTGTAACTATGTGTAATGTATTCCTAATGGTTGTAATTGTTATTTATGAAAGTATCAAAACTGCATATTATGTATTACATGTCTGGTGGTAAACTTATATTTAAGGTTTGTAAAAGATTGTGTCCGTGATGTTGGCAATGCTAAATAATCTTGGGACTGTGCAACACGCAGAAACATTACAAATGGTTCAGCCACATTTAGATCATCGGTTTCCTAATCAATGGGTTGACAGAGGAAGCCACATGTGTTGTACGCCCAGATCACCCAATGTAAATCCAAGAGATTTTTATTTCTGGTGTCACGTCTATGACCTCCTCTATGGAGTCACAGATGATAAAGAAACTTTGATATGACAACTCCAAGAAACTGTCAGAACCATCAGAGCTGATGCTGTGGTATGGGGAAAGGCCAGATCATTGTTGCAGCATTGCTTACAAGCCTGTGGTGTTGTTGACAGAAGCAATCAATTTCAAACACTTGCTTTGAAGTATGTGTCAGAAATTAGGATTATTATTCTCTTATGAATGTTCTCATAAGAGTAATAATTTCATGAAATATGATTAAGTAATGACACACAGGCTGTAGGATTCAATTTTTTATTATTATTCTTTTTCTTTTTTGGAACATGTATAAAGTTCTGTATTATGTCTTCCCGTTATCCATTTGTTTTGATGTTATCAAAAACGCATCAGTAGCAATGCCAGGTTACACTATAAATTCTCAGTTAAATGTTTTTACAGCTTTTTACTCAGTTTTTCCCTTCTTCATAGTAATGGGCACTACAAATAACAAAAATAATGATTAGTAAACAAGTGTTAATTCACACCTAGTATGTGTGTACAGTGAATAATGCTTATTGAGTTATGTACAAAACCCGAAAGAATCTTCCTCTTGTTGTTGGTTGTAAGAGAGTAAACTTCAGTCTCAATATCTTGAGGCGTGCCACACCCCTTTACTCCTGCTCTCGTGAAATATAGGTACCCCACACTACACATACATATAGGTACTACCTAACCTGAGTAAGTATCCCTTTTAATATCTTTTAAATATAGATTCTGAATGACGAAAGACCCTTGCACAATGTAGTTTGGTACACATCTATAAATATTTGCACTTACAGTACACCCAGTATATGGTGAAAACTAATGGCCCCATAACACTAGACTTGCCTAGGGTACGCCAGAAATTACTTTTACTAAAATCACTCCACTCCTTATTTTTGTGGCACTGACAGCAACCATAATAGATATTTTGGTAAAAACAGTCTTGGCTGCACAAAATTGATGTTTCTTTTATTTACACATGATGCATTTTGCCTCTTCTGGGCATCATCAGAAATTGTAAAGGGGGAGGGGGGAATTTACAAACAACCAAGACTGTTTTTTACTGAAATTACTTTAATGTCACAAGACTCCTCTGCACTGAGGATGATATGCTATGTTCTGTTTGCTAGAAATTCTTCAATTAAATCACACAGTCTGATAGTCCATACAATCACAATTTGCTCATTGGACACCAGTGCATACCCTGTAACTGTATCTAATGCTTTCCTGAAATCAAGGATTGGAGCATCTACCACAGAGCCTACATCTATTACTTTTTGTGTTTTGTGTCTGGTGGATGAGCAGAGCGAGTTGTGTTTCATATAATCATTGCTTTTGGAACCCATACAAATTTCTACAATGGGCATTTTCAGTCTTCAGAAATTTTATAATAAAAGAGCATAAAACACATTCCGAAATTCTACGGCAGAATGTCAAAGATTTAGGCCTATAGTTTTTCACATCTGTTTCACTACCTTCCTTGAACAAAGACATCTATTTTCCCCCTTTGCATAATATGTATAGAATCAAACTAGTATACTGTCATGTCCTATGGCATTTACTCTGTTGACGAATTTCACTTGCTTTTATAACCCTTGATCATTTATTTCAGTATCTACAATTTTGTCTTTGTACTGACTTAAAAATGCCATCTTCCTCTGTGAAACAGTTTAAAAAAAAACAATATTTAATATTTTGGACTTTTGCCATTATCCTCTGTTTCAGTATCATTTCTATCACACATTGTCTGGATATATGGTTTTTATGGACATTTGTATGTTGTCTAACATATTATACAGATACGAAGAATTGACAAGCACTCCGATGCAGTGATATGCGGCTGCTTTGGCATTCTGTCAAGTCACAGTAAATTGTGGGAGGTACTTATAGACAGGCCCATATTTAGGGTATGATACGCCCCTGTGCAGTAATTTATTTTACCCTCCCCCTCCCCCAGGATTCATAGTGATTTCTAAAAGAAACAAAGTCTCTGGATACACCACTGCTATCAATGCAACATGAATTTTAAAATTTAGAGCTGTAATCTAAACTCTGAATAATGATGATTCAATTGACATTACAATAATATTAAAATATTTTTTTCAATGGTAAAATTTGGCCGCCTCCAAACTTTTGCACCTGCCTAAATATGGTGCTGCTTATAGTTAACTGAGTTATGTGAACTGATTCTTGTTTGTTCCTGTTTCCAGTTACAGTCCAACAAAGTCAGTCACTCGGTCTGTTACTCACTCACACCTTTTCAGTAAAGAGAGCAATTACATAAATGGTCATATTGTACTTTAATTTATTAAACATTAATAAGATACATTTCATGTCTTGCAAATATTCAAAATAAATTCAACTGCCTTTAGATGAATTTTCAATACGTAGTATTTAAACTCATTCAATATTTAATCAATTAAAATGTAAAAGAAAGATGCCTTTCATGGATTTATTGAGAGGAATAGTTTAATTTAATGCTCTAAAAGATACCATCAAAGTGTTTAATTGTGACAGGGTAGTAGTCAGATATCAAAAATAAATTCCATTGCTCACATTTGACACTTGCAAATCACACCCACACAGGTGGATACAGGGGGAGTCTAAGTTTGGGTTTTCGAAGGGACTAACTGCAACAGTTATCAGCCCCTTGTTCCAGTCATAGAAGTAAAACAGTGTGTTAAGCTTCCCTAAGTATACGCATTAACACAGCAACGTTTAAAAAGAACAAGTAAAAAGGAAGAAAGAATAAAAGGACAGACATTACAAGAGTGTTTTTGCTGGGTGATTACAAGAATATAAGCAAGACATCCAGCCACTCTGGTACACATTAAAAACACCACGGATAAAATTTAAAACAGAATCAACCATGGAGGCATTGTTGGCTAAAGCAAGCAGCAAGGCATCAGGGATATTAAAATTTCATCGCTTTGAGACTAAATTGGGGCATTCCAGTAAGATGTGGGCGACTATCAAAGGTGCACCACAACGACACTGAGGAGGGTCCTCGCAACGCAGAAGGTGACCGTGCATCAGCCAAGTATGGCCAATATGGAGCCAGCGAAGGACAACCGACTCCCTGTGAGTAATCCTCAGTGAGGTCTTCCATGAAGTGGTGGAGGGCTTGACAACATGGAGCTTACTTGGTTTGGTCAAGTCTGCCCATTCAGAACTCCAAACCCCAAGGACCTTGCGGTTGAACCGGGATCGAAGGTTGGTTTCTGAGAGGCCAATATCCAGGGATCATGGAGTGGTGGCCTGTTTGGCCAACTGATCAATGCATTCATTGCCTGGTATGCCCGTGTGGCCTGACATCCAGATAAAAGCAACAGAATGACCAGATTCGCCAAGGGCAAAGACGGCATCTTGGATTGCCTGCACCAAATGTTGCTTGGAAAGAAACTGGTCAAGGGCCTGTAAGCCACTCAGGGAGTCTCTACAGATGACAAACGACCCCCTAGGGCGAGCTCTGAGGTGTTCAAGAGCTCTCAAAATACCAACCAGTTCCGCGGTGAAGATGCTGCTTCCACAAGACAACGCTCACTGTTCAGTGGTCTCCACAGGCAAACGCATATCCAGCATGGCCACTGACCATCAAACCTCCCATGTAAATAATGTGTGCACCGCAAAATGTGTCAATCAGTGCTTGGAACCGGTGATGGAGAATCAATGGTGTGATGGAGGCTTTCGAATCTCGGGACAAGTCCAACCGAAGCTCCAAGTGAGGAATTGTCGAAAGGGGGGTACGGTGAGAGTAGTGGAAAGGAGGAGGGAGAGGAAGGGAATCAATAGATGAGAGAAGGGAATGGACATGGACAACAATTGGTGACCTGGGTTGTTGATGTGGGGAAGGGAGTGGAGCAGTTGGGAAGAGGAGCCTATGGTTTGGATGGCAGGGTGTAGCATGGACCGGGTCAATGTACGACAGCACCAACTGTTGCCAGCAGAAGCACACCTGTAGGTGTGGCATACAAGTTAGCCGAGCATCGAAAAGCATGCCTAAGAAGCGGTGTGTTTCCTTGACCTGAAGCAGTTCACCACCCAGGTATAGCTCTGGGTCAGGGTGAACTACCCGACGGCGACAGAAGTGGATTATGCAGGTTTTCTGTGCGCAGAAATGAATCTGTGGGCAGACTTCCATGATTGGGCCTTTCAGATGGCACCCTGCAGCCACCATTTAGCAACACCAATACTAACAGAGCTGAAATAAAAGCAAAAATCATCAGCCAACCAGGAGCAACAGACTGATGATCCCACAGCCGCAGCCAGACCGTTTATGGCCACTAACAACAAAGGTACACGAGGATGGAGCCCTGTGGGACACCATTCTCTTGAAGACGGGGGAGGTAAGAAAGGCTTCAACCCTTACCCAAAACGAGCAATGGGAAAGGAAATTGCAGATAAAAATAGGAAGGGGGGCCACGTAAGCCCCAGTCATGCAATGTAGTCAGTATATGGTGGCACCAAGTGGTATCATATGCCTTTCGAAGGTCGAAAAATACCGCAACCAAACATTCACGGCTAGTGAACGCAGTGCAGATAGCCGACTCCAGTGACACAAGGTTTTCAATGGTGGAGCGACCTTGACGGAAGCCCCCATATTGTGGAGCAAGGAGTCCACGCTCTTCAAGGATCCACATGAGCCACAGACTCACCATACGTTCAAAGAGCTTGCAGGGAATGTTGGTGAGGCTGATCAGATGGTAATTGTCAGCCACCAAAGGATCTGAAACAGGTTTCATCAACAGGATGATGGTGCTTTCCCGTCATCGCAACGGAAAAACTCCTTCTGCCCATAGATGGTTAAACAGGGCAAGAAGCTGCTGTTGAAACTCTGCCGAAAGGTGTCGAATTAACTGCTATGGATCCTATCGGGTCCTGGAGAGGTATCAGGGCAAGCAGTAAGGGCAGTTTGGAACTCCCACTCGCTGAATGGGATGTTGTAGGGTTCCTGGCAGCGGGTGCGTAATGACAACTTTCGCCGTTCGACTCACTCTTTGAGGGCGCGGAAGTCCGCACTGTAGCCTCCGGTCACAGAGGTAAGGGCATAATGTTCCACCATGTATTCAACAATAGTGGCTGGGGCTGTGCATGTAGTGCCCTGGATTTGAAGACTGGGTATTCCTGCTGGTGGGCGGTACCCTAAAATTCGATGTACCTGGGACCATATCTATGAAGGGGAAGCACGAGAGCCAATGGTAGCGACATGCCTCTCCCAGGAGTCCTGCTTGCTCTGCTTGATCAATTGCCAAGCTCAGGTGCAAAGCCGCTTGAAGGCTACCAGGATCTCCATGGAAGGGTGTCGCCAGTGGCGCTGAAGTGTACGCCGACAATCCTGGATGGCCTCTGTTATCTCTGGCATCCACCAAGGCACATACTTACGCCAAGGGGAGCCAGTGGTGGTCAGAACCATTGCTTCAGCAGCAGAAACTATGGCAGCAGTTACTTGTTGGACTGCCTTATCCACATCGGCAGGCAGTGGTGCGGGAACTGTAGCAGCTGAGGTGTAACCCTGCCAATCAGCCCTATGGAGAGCCCATCTGCTGGGTGACACTGCAGGAGTGACCAGACGAGGGGGGGAAATTATCCCGGCCACAGAGATCGTGATGGACTCTCCAGTTAAGGTACGGTTGAAGACTTGGACTACAAGTAGACAGGTCTATTGCTGAATATGTACCTCGCACTACGCAAACATGCTTGGGGGCACCAGTATTCAGAAGGCAGAGGTCTTGCTGCGCCAGAAGGGTCTTAATGTCCCTACCGCAGCCTGTGGTCTGTGTTCCACCCCACATTGGATGGTGGGCATTGAAATCACCCAAAAGAAGAAATGGTGGGGGGAGTTGAGTGACCACAGCAGTAAGGTTGGCAAGAGACAAGGCCTCATCTGGTGGGAGGTAAATGCTACAGGTAGTGAATTCCAGTCTGGCCTGGATTTTAACTGCTACCACATCAAAAGCCGTGTTGAGAGGCACTGGGGACTGTTGCGAGGACGTACAGAATGTACAGAAAGAAACCACCATATACCCTGTCATATAACAATCGGTTTTTAAAGTAACCCCAGTAGCCGTGGAGGGCAGGGGTCCGCTAAGCAGAAAACCAGGTTTCCTGGAGGGCTACACAAAGCACGGGAAAGTAGCACAGTAACTGCCACAGCTCACCCAGATGGTTAAAGAAGCCGCCGCAATTCCAATGGAGAATGACTTGTTCTCCATGCTGTAATGCCATAAAATAAACAAATAAAATAAGTAGATCATTCCATAGGAATAGCTGCTGCCTTTTGTTCAGGATCTAAAGTATCTAAGACCATAGATTCCGGTGAGTCTAAGTGCGAGAACCTCAGGGGAACTGATGATCTCGATTTCATCCCCTGAAGTAGAAAATGTGGACAGTTATGGCTTTGAAGCCCCAGCAGTATCCTTTTCTTACGATTTTGTTTCTTTCCCTCTCGCTGGCCCTTCAGTGTTACGGGCCAGGGGGCTACTCAAAAGGGGCTGCAGGGGCTGACGAAGAGCTGCAGGCCCTTCAATCAGCAGCTGGGGGATCCTTCAGCAATTTGCTGGGATCCTCTTTGTCATGGAGAGAAGCCTCAGAAGGGAGTGTCCCAAGGGACCCCTTCCAGACGAGAGGAGCTGGAGAAGCCTGTCGTTTCTCCAGCTGTGGGGTGGGGACAAATGTCCCCTGTGATTGGGTGTTCGTTGCTCCCAGCGTGAAGAGGGTGGGAGCAACCGAAGAAGTAGTGCCTCCCCCCCCCCCCCCCCACTATCAAGGGGGCAGGTGCAATGGTTTGGGCCTGGAAGCCCGCAGGTAGATTACGGTCTGGGTACTGTGGGGATTGATGATGAAGCAAAAGTGGCATATGGTGTCATCATGATCACTGGGTGCAGCTTCATGTATTTATGCCTAGCCTCTGCGTATGTCAGCCAGTCCAGGGTCTTGTACTCCATGATCTTACATTCTTTGTGGAGAACAGAGCAGTTACGTGAACAAGGAGGACGCTGCTGATTACAATTGATGCACACTGGAGGTGGGGTACAAGGGGCGTTTGAATGGGATGCACAGCTGCACTCCCGACACGTTGGGTTGGCATCACATTGGGAAGACATATGTCCAAACCTCCAGCACTTTAAGCAGCGCATAGGGGGAGGAACATAGAGGTTAACGTCACACCGGTAGATCATCACCTTGACTCTACCAGGTAATGAATCACCTTCGAAAGCCAAGATGAAGGCACTGGTGGCAAACCTGTTGTCCTTCGGACCCCTACAGATGTTCCGGATGAAATGCACACCTTGCCACTCCAAGTTATCTCGTAATTCATCATCTGATTGCAGCAGAACATCCTTGAGGAATATGATGCCCTGGGCCATATTTAGGCTCTTATCTGGCGTTACGGTAAATAAAAGTCCACCCAGGCAGAGCCCCGCTTGCCTGGGTAACTGAGGTGTGGCAGGTTCCTCAGAGGTTGCTCACTAGCGACTGTTCAACCTCAACAGCCATGCATCTCCTTGGCACGTAGCACACCTTGAGATTGAGAGTTTTTTTTTTTATAGAGGTTTGTACCGCCCTCGCAACCCGGGCGATTAATCCAAGATCCCTGGGCTCTGAAACATACAGTGTTCCACCATCGCGCTGAACGATGGTCGTTGAAGCACGCAAATAGCTTACGGTGTAGCGGACTGTTGACACGACACAGCCCATGGCTTCAGGACCCCGGGTTCGCCAAGCCTGTACTCAGCAAATTAATGCTGAGCCCCTGAGGGATTGAGTCTAAGAACAACTGTATTGGGTGATGCTACATGGCCTCATGATCACTGATTTCTTGTTCTAGACTAACTGAGCCAAAAAGTTCAGGTCCGTTTGTCACCAACAGATCTAAATTGTTATATCCACAAGTCAGTTCTCTGTTTAACTGTTCAAGTTAATTTCTTGATAGAACACTGAGAACAGTTTCACTTGATTCTCTATCACTATCACGTGTCTGAATCATTTGATTCTCACAGTCTATAATCAGAAAGTTAAATTCTACACACAGCATTATAAAATGACTAGGAAATTTACACAAGATATTTGCCAAATTTTCCCTCTGCTACTGCTAAGGCACGAGGTCGAATACAAATAGCCAATGACTACATTTGATCCACTTTTAATCCCGTTCTTCTCCCACTCTAAGTTATGCATTTCATTATTATTAACATCTATTATCAGTCAGCTTTATGTCCCTATTACTATGTGGGCATTTTCTAAATCACTTAAGGAAATCTCAGGATGGTTCCTCGAAAGGGCACAGCTGATTTCCTTCTCCATTCTTACCCAAACAATTTGACCGTGAGCTCTGTCTCTATCAACCACACTGCCGATGGGATGTTAAACCCTAAACTAACTTACTTCTTTCTTTCCTTCTTTCTGTGACCAGTTACAGGTTAAATAAGTTAGCATTTTTCAGGTGTTGGGGTGGAGTTGTAATATGTTTTTTATGTGGGCATTGTGGCCATTTATCTGCGTAAGAAGTTCTGGGATATTTCCTTCCAGCAGTCAAGTTTTACAACATTAATTTTCTTTTTTCCATTATGCCAAATGCTTTCCAGTATGAGTCCTTGTTTACACGCCACACATTCTCATCTACCCTAGTAGCCACTTCCTGTGTCTCATGCATACCTGACTTATTTATTTCGGGGGGGGGGGGGGGCTATGTTTCTCTGCCTTGTAGCAGGGGTCAAAAAAATTTGCATTTAAGACTGCCAAAGAATCATCTGACTCTCTGGTCTTAGCCTTCTGCTTGGCTCATAACCAGGTGATTGACTGGTTCTGGGAACAATACAGACCAATAGCTCTGCTTCACACTTGCAAGTGAGATTAGCCATCTTCACCAAATCAGCCAGCCACCTGTGCTGATATGAGCCACAATTTGTAGCCAGTTGCAGCAGTGTGCTCAGTAACCACCTGCAGAGCTTGTGAGTATGTTATACTGCTGTGTTGTTATTGCAGGCTAGTAGATCAACTGAGTTGAGTGACGTGATACTGCACAGATTAGAATAGATTAATACTACAGATCATAAATCTACACTTTGCAATGATGTGAAACATGTCAGTTTAATATAAGGTGTCTATACATTACATGCAATATTTTAAGGATTTTTAATTATTTTTGTGTTCTTTTTTTTTTTTTTAGCGAAATTACTAAGTTTTAACTAAAACTAATGTGTAGAAGGAGTTGCCATTCAGAAATTCTTTTAATTTCTTTTTAAATATTAGTTGGCCATCTGTCAGACTTTTGATGCTACTTGATAAGTGACCAAAGAATTTTTTTGGCAGCATAATTCACCCCCTTTCTGTGCAAAATTTAGGTTTAACTGTGAATAGTGAAGATCACCCTTTCTCCTAGTGTTGTAGCTATGCACACTGCTATTACTTTTGAATTGGGTCAGATTGTTAAAAGCAAATTTCGTAAGTGAATACATATATTGTGAAGCTACTGTGAAGATCCATACATCCTCAAATAAATGTTTGCATGACAATCTTGGGTAGGCTCCAGCAATTAGTCTGATTACACGCTTCTGTGCAATAAATACTTTTTTACTCAATGTTGAATTGCTCCAGAATATGATCCCGTATGAAAGCAGTAAATGAAAATAGGCATAGTAAGCTGATTTCCTGAGATGTATATCACCAAATTTTGCAATGACCTTGATAGCCTAAGTGGCTGAACTGAAACATTTCAGCAAATCTTCAATGTGTTTATTCCAGTTCAATCACTGATCAATGCAAACACCTAAAATTTTCATTATTCTACCTTATCTACGGATTTATGTTCAAGTTCTATATTTATTAATGGGTTCATGCCATTTACTGTATGAAAGTGTATATACTGGGTTTTACCAAAGTTTAATTACAGTAGAACCCTGATTTTGCACTTTTCAAGGAGACTTCAGTGAAATAGTGTAAAATGCAGAAAAACATAAAATGCGGGAAATAACGTTTTGAACGGTAAAATATGATTACTTTATCACTCTTGCACTTTCGTAGTTTATTTGTGATATATAGGCATCAAAATCCTCACCAGGAAGTTTATTTTATAATAAAGGTTATCCAAATGTTTACCATTTTTAGTGGCAGGGAACTGGTAATTTTATGGGAAGTAGAAATTTTTGACGTAATTTCATTCATCATAATCGATTACTCAGCAAGCCTTTAAGAGGCATTAACCATTTCAGTGTTTTTAACAGAAATCTAAAAATAAATAAGGACTTAAGGAAACAACTTGTAAAAAAAAAAAGGGACCTAAAGAACTTTACAGGGACCAACAGGGATATGAAATACGAGACATCAATAAATTTCTTTTTAATGAACAACCCTACCCAATGACCTATTTTTCTTTTTTTATTTAATAAAGAAGTCTTGATTGTACTTTATTTCTTTACTGCTAATGTGTTTTGCCATTTTGAGGCATCACGATATATACACAAAGCTTAGTCTTAGGGCTTGAATATTTTGACTTCATAGTTTGATTTATGCACATCAGCAGACACAGACCTATTGTTCTGAAGATGACCAAAAATGATGAGACAAGTTAGCAGTATATAAATAAAGCGCAATCATGGCTGTTTTTAATTTGCAAATCGTTATAACAGTAAATAGGTGAACATTACAATTTGTTTTTATTGTGCTTTCTAAACCCTGCGAACACCAAATTCACAACTGTGGTCTGCCGTTACAGCACTACTGTACTCAAGTATAACATTGTTGCAGGCAAGTGTCATTTTAATGTGAGTCTTGCGATATATCGTGACATATCTTATCAATTCCATTTTCAGTATGGCGATGGGCTGACAAAAAGAATAGTTTATAAATGTTGAAAGCTCCACAGTTTTAAGGGTTTGCATGCAGAGTAAGAACTCTTGGAGCAGAAGAAAAAGAAAAAAAAAAAAAAAAAAAAAAAAAAAAGAAAATTAAATTGTTTTGAAATCTATAGTACCGTATTCCACATTGTCTGTGATCTACAAGTTAAAAATTGTTTGTTAACTTCAATTTCAATTATATGCCTGCTCCACTAAACTTAAAAGTACTCACATTTGCAAATCTCATCTTTACACCTAATCATTAACAAAGTATCATAAGACAATGCCAGTCCAAAAGTAGTTACTATAACAATTCTCTCGAGTGTATTACCATGATTTTCACAGCCACAGCTAACAACCTATCATTTTGACAGTTGATCAAAGTGCTGTAATTCTTTTGCTCACAATGGCTTTAGCGCAGCTATGAAATTCAGTGTGGCGTGACTGACACACAAATATAGTGGCCGAGAATAACTTAGTACCGCCGTGCTGCTGAACTCAGTATCTGAACACTTCGCAGCGCAGGAATAGCCGAACGGTCTGGAGTGCCAAGTTATGGATCGTGAGGCCTCCCGCGTCAGAGGCTCGAATCCTCTCTCAGGCATGGATGTATGTGTTGTCCTTTGGTTAGTTTAACTTAGTTTAAGTAGTTTGTAAGTCTAGGGACTTACGACCAGAGTAGTTTGGTCCCATACAATTACAAACATTTGAACTTTTTTTTTTTTTTTTTTTTTAAGCTGAACACTTCCAATTGCAGCTGAAGTTGATAGCAGATATCTCAGCATGTTCTGCCTCCGACCGATATTATTTTGCTGGTAGGAGTCGCAAGTTGTCATCGTTGGAACTACTACCACCATTTACGAACTAGGTCCAGGTGTGATTTCTACCATAAAAGATTAAGAGGAAGATGCGCAAAAGTTTCTGGCACTGCGTAGCACTCTCCACGTACATTTCCTTGCATCACAGTGGACGATGTCCTACCATCACTCCCTGCATTCCCCTTGACAGGACACTTTTGTACGTATACGAGCTGAGAAGGGAAAAAATGCTGAGACAAATGTTAAAGTCAGCTGTAACATGAAAGGTGCCTCAGTTAAGCTTTATTGGAGTTATTAAAATATGACAAAATGTATGTTCCAATTTGGAAAAAAATCTACTTTCAGGACCAAACTGAAGGAATAGGTACCTTTTAGGTACTTTTGGAAAGATAGGGACTTTAGGGACCAATGCAACCTCCGCTAAATACACTGTCATTTACGAAGTAAAATTGCAGAAGTTCCTTTCTATTTGTATTTTTCAATGCTTAGCACGCTGATATTCGAGAATTTTTTCACGTTCTTAAGTGCAAATATATGCGTAATTTTTGTGATTTTTGCAGAGGGTCGTCATCTTACACTATTATCACTTTTTTGAGGTTATAATGTACTGTGTCCCCTCCAATGTGCAGAAAAATGTACCCAAGCAATCCATCAGTCTCACCGTTTATAAAAGTCACAAAAAATACTTGGATAAATATTTGCATTTCAAAACAAGAATAAATTCTCGAAATGTGTCATGCAAAACATGAAAAACTACCAGTTGCAAAACAAAGCCAAGCTGACAATAGGCACGGTGGCTGAAGGCTCCTACACATGTTCCAATTTATCATCCAACCAATGAACCAACCAAATTCATAGCAGCCTACACATCATGCTACACACTAGAAGTCTGCGTTTCGCTCTGTTGCTTGCTTGAATCGCATGATACCTGTCGTTCTATGACTGTCCAATAGGTGTTGGTACTGCAGCTTGCGACAAGGCGTGTGACTGAACTTTACTTCCTCCATGCTCAAGTGAGCAGGGCACACTCGACTCGCCCAACTGTCCACACTACCTGCTTGCCACTCGGTAGCCTCCCACAATGCCAAGTTGTATGAACTTGGTGAGAGTCAGGAGCAAACTAGACGCTAGAGAATACATCCTTACTGTAAAAGGTGTTGGTTGCAGCAGTGTTTGAGAGAAATTTTCCTTAGTGACGTGTAAGGAAGGCCATTATGTTGTATACGTGTCCTGTGGCAGGTGCTCAGCTCTTCTGTCTTACAGATCTATGACGACACATCTAAAGACACATACCTGCAAAACACAGCAAGGTGCAAGTCATGAAGTAGTACTGGCTGCAGTGAAAGACTCTGTTACAAAAAAATGCATAGATATGTGAGCCATGGACCTCAGTCCATTTACATTAATATCTGATGCAGGATTTCGTTCGTTATGTCAGGAGCTAGTGTCGGTTCCGAATGTGGACAGGTGGATGTCTCCACCATTCAGCCACATCGTACGACAGTGGCACGAAATACTGAATGACAGGCCGATGAAATACGAGCGAGTACGATGCTCAGCATTGTCCAGGCCACAGAAGTAAATGCATGTGCATGTACAGTGGATCGAGCCATATAGGAAAAGGTCTTACCTATCTGTTACTTCACATTTTATTGCTCAAGATTGGACACTGGAAACCATGGTATTGGCAACATCTCATTTCTAAGAGAAGGAAAAATATGGGGAATTTATTATGCACCATATTGAGGAAACATTATGTAACTTCGAAGTAAATCCCCACAACATTAAGAAGATTTCATTTGTCACCGACAGCGGTGCTAATATACGCAAGGCATTGCAATCCTTTCAACATTATGCATGCACTACACATCGTTTGAATACAGTGCTGAAACACATGATCGATGACGAATATTTGAAGACTGAGGTTCCACCGTACGTTACATGGAGAAAAAAACAGGTGACGTGAATGCGTTAGAGACAAGCCTGAAGCAAGAAATGGAAATGAGGTGGAATAGCTTATTTAGAATGCTACAATATGTTGTTAGTTAATAAGACAAAATCATGGAGATACTTGCGGCAAAGGACATGTCTGGAAAACTAAATGGTTACAACAACGAAACTGCGAATGATCTCTTAACATTTTTGAAGCCATTCAAAGAAGCAACTGATGTGTTCGAAGGCGAGAAGTGCCCTACAATTCAATTTGTTGTGTTATGGCTGCAGGAACTGAAAATTCATTCCAAAGCAGGGCCAGATGACACAGAGGTATCTTTCACTTATTGCCAATCCTCTTTTCCTCTTTACTAAGCGGTGTGTGTCCAGTGAATGTATATTATAGTAAGCTGCAAGCACCAGTAGTAATGTCACTAGAATTTAGCGATATGGTACAACTGTCATATTATCTTATGTTACTGTAGGTGCTACGAGTGCTCAAAGAGCATTGTCTCTGTCTCATGGAAGAGAAAGTGGAACTTCACACATTGCACAAAATAGCAACATTTATGTGGCCTCCTTTCCGACAACTAAAAATGATGTCTGTTACAGAGAGGAATGAGACGTTAAATGCTGTGCATCAATTTGTGATGAAATATTGGTTCCAGGCAAGCAGGAATAAATGTATGACATACGTCACTTTATTACTTTGAAATTGTTTACTTTCCCAGGTGCTTCAAAAGCTGTTCTCTCGATCCAGTTGAACTAGCCATTCATTTTCAAATTTTGTAGTGTGTACCCATAGGTTACTTTACCATACAGATTAAAGATCATTTACTAAACAAGTTTTCCAAGATGTTTCTTTCTTGTTCATATTTTGTGGGCTGTTATTGCCTGTTTAGTGATAGGTATTACATGCCGTCTTAACAATCAAATGATTGTATTTTATATCCATTCCTCTTATCACTCTCACGTCCTGGAATACTTTGCCCATCTTTTATATTGATATTAAATACTCCAATATTGATGCACACCCATTAGGTTAGGTTTGTCCATCTCTCTCTGTTGCACCCCTTTAATACATATTCCTGTAGCATTTTGGCACTGTGCGTGGTTGCTGCGCATCTACCTTTTCCGAGTTAGTCCTTAACGGGAATATTTCCAATTGTAGCATTCATATATCCCCCACTGCCACTGTCTTCTTTCTTATCTATATAATAAAGAATGCATGCAAAGCTTTTGTGCAATATATAGGATGTGGGCTTTTTTCCGTTGTCAGGGTCATATTCCGGTCTAATGCTCATATATCCGCTACCTATTTTATATCCTCTTGTTCCAACTTTTTCTTTTACACAGCTGTATGAATTTATGGTGCTCCTGCTGTTTCAGTGATATCTGTGTTATATTTATTTAGGGCCTTCTGAAGAATGTCACCCTGTTGCACCAGCCGAAAGTATTAAGTGCATGTTTTCGGAACAGCTGGACTGTGAAATGCGCAAGGCGCAATCCACCAATGAGGTGGACATTTATTTAGCATGAATTGATGGTGGTGGTGGTGATCTGCTTGAATGGTGGAAATGCAACAGTAATCTCTTTCCTAAGGTAGCTGTATTGACAAAAAGAGTATTTTGTGTGTCCCCCTCAAATGCAGCTAGTGAACGCAGCTGGGAACCTGATCTCTGACAGAACTCGACTTGATCCACAAAGTGTCAATGATATTTTAACAATACATTGCAATTACAATGCCACTAACTAATAGTTTGGGGATAATGATGTTACTTTTCTATGTATACTTTGTAGTACGGTAACATTCAGTTTTTTACATTGCAATAAAAACGTTTTTCATTCTGTAGTTTCTCTTTGGATCCTTTACAGTACTTCCAAATATTGTAGTTGGTGAAAACAACCTTTCTGTCTCGTATGGGGTATAATGATATTGCGGTTACATGCTACTATGCAGGAATACACGTCTACAGCATAACTGATTTTGCGAAAATAGTTCTTTTAGTTACTGGGGGCGCATCAGACGCAACAGCAGCCCACACCTCAGAGCCACTGCCGTAGCGAATGAGTACAGCGGCAACGCCATGCTGTGCGGCCTCTGCCTGCCCTGCCCCACGTAGCATCGTTTGAGTGTTAACACGTTCACTCCGAGCGTACACACTCCGTGCGCCACTGCCTGGCGTTGCACACTTCACCAAGTACGAGCAAGCAAAACTGGCGATTTGCAGACCTCTACTACACATTTTCCAACCAAATGTATGCAGTGATTGCAGTGCCTCCCAGTTCCCTTGTGTCCGTTTGTCGAACTGTTTTCATATTCACGTGTTCGTTGTGCAGACAGCAGACAATCACAGGCAGGAAGTTGGTCTGGTGGAGCTATACATGCACAATTTGTCAAATGCAGTGGTGGGGGGGAATACTTTACTCCCATCCGCCACCATGTAATGAGTCAACTAGGCATGTACTGCAAACAATGACACGTGAAATATACATTTGAATAAATGTAAAGTGACAAGAAACTTGACTGCATAATGTTTGGAAACACTATAACTTAAGGAGAAAGCCATGCCAGCATCAATTTATGTCAATTACATCCTTTTTTTTTTCCCCTTCTTCTTCACAAACGTGGGACTTGGCATGTGGAACAATTGCTGGAAGGAAGGTGGCATATGTCGCCTAGACGCTGGTTGGTCTGTATGGTGTTATTCACTAACCTGTACCACAGGCACCAGACTTAGCAGTAGGAGAGGGTGAAAGACATTATCCCACACCTGTCGCCAGTTCGTCCCAGGGTGCCGAATCTCCAACTTATGGATTGGTGATTGTCCCTGCAGTTCATCATACAACCAGCAGACCATGCAGTGGAGATGCATCACAGTCCGGAGGATGTAACTCATCTGAAGATGATAATCATGGGCATGGACCATTTTATATGGGATGGTTTTCACCAAAAGGGCAGCTTCCTCTGACTGGGGCTGACATAGGTTGAGGATGGCCACTATTGAACCATGGAGGAAGGTGGCCTGAAGGGCGGCTGTGCAGTTGATATGCAGTGCCACGTACTTTTAGTAGAAGTGCACCAGACCCAACCCACTCAAGGTGGGGTTGAGTGCACAACAGTCAATCTTGGCCTTAAAGAGTTATTGTCCCCATAGCAACCAGTATGTTGCCTGAGATATGGCATGGGCCATCATTTACGGTACTGCAGAAGCTGCGCCACTTACCAAGCCTGAGAGAGCCACTCGCTGTATCAGGTTAAGTCGACGTGCCACATGACTTTTACAGTGACCACAAATGGTGGCAAGCACCCTCTGCCATGTATGGGCCTGCATTTCTTTTGGGGCTTTTGCAACAATTACGTCCAAGATCTTTTGCTCCTGAACCACATGGTACCAACGTTGTGGGGCGTCCATACCGTGCCTGCCAATGGAGATCAGCCAGAAAATGACCACACCAGAAGCTCATTCATAGAGCCGCAAGATTGCCTGGACATTATCAATGCCAGCATTTCTAGAGAGAAACAGTCCATCGTCATCAGCATAAGCAATGAACCTTACAGAAGCGCTATACACTGGGACGTCACTGACAGTGTTACCCAGAGCCTGCAATAAAGGATCGATGAAGATGACGAAGAAAAACATTGACAACGGGCAACCTTGCCATACTGGAATAGGTCGTGTCTGGAGGTCATTGACGGTAATGGTGGAGGTGGCACCAATCAGTATATTGCTGGCAACTGAGGTAGGGCAGCCCAAATCCCATACAGTGCTTGACCTTGAGCAGAGATGTGTGACCAATGTGGTCAAATGCATTGGTGAAGTCTATGGATAGAACACCCGCATTCCATCTAGTGCTGTGGTGTGGCAAATGACATCACAGTATGCTGTGGCCACATGGAATATGTTGTAACGATTGATGACACATGCCTGGTGAGGACTGATGACAGTGTGCATAACTGACTTCAGTTTTCTGGCTACTCACCTGGCCAGCAACATGTAGTTGGCATTGAGGAGCGTGATAGGGCGGATATCTTGTGCCCTACACCAACCCTGTATCTTTGGGATCAAAATAACCAGACCTTCCAACAGTTTAAGGGAAATCACAATGCCACTAAGAATTTTGTTTGCTAAGGCTGTAAGTGACCCTCCAAGAACATCCCAGAAAGTTTGATAAAATTCAGAGGGCAGTCCATCTGACCTTTTAACGCCCCATCCCCCCCCCCCCCCCCACACACACACACTATGGTTCATGGTACTCTCTCTTCCTGCAGTATAAAAACTTATGACTATCAGCTTTTCTCCTAATTTCCCTTCACTGACTGAACTATAGCATATCTCAGACATGTGCTGTTATTTTAGGTTACCTTAAGATTCACTGAACAATGAAGCGAATGAACTCTAGCCAATATCCTCCTAATGAAAAAATGCAGACCATCACCACTCAAAAAATTTGGATGGACACAAAAAACAAAAACTACTAATGTCTTTGAATGAGTAATTTGTAAACTATGAAGTGCAACACACTGTATATTCAAGTGATTTTAAATTCAATAAAAACAACAGAGTAATTTACAAAGACTTTTCCCACTGATTTGACTTCCAAAACCTTTCGAAAATATGTAGTCTAATTACAATGCAAAATACTGTATCTATTAGATGTTCATGGTTTTGCAGGAAAAAAACTGTTATCTGAAACATTTATCTTTTTTTAGTTCAGTTAACTATGGTTGCACAGTAAAAGAAAATTGCTTTTCACAAAATTTAACAGAAAAATATACAAGTGGTATGGATATTAACTACAATGTTACTTCTGTACTCACCATAAGATTGTGCTAGTGATGGTGAATCAGTTGTTACATCCAGCAAAACGATGAAAGAGGACATTAATATGTGAAGTTCAATGTACATTCTCGAATCTACTCTATGTTTTGATTATTACCTAACAAATGGAGGTAAAACTGAGCAGTACACATAAAAATACACAAGATTAAGCAGTGAAGTTCTTAGACTAGCAGTGAAAGGTAAAATATTTTTAATAAAATGCAGTTTTATTTTGGTATTCTTTGCTGTTAGTTCCATTTCACTATGTAACATGTAGCTTTTATGAATACAGAAAGAGCATTAAGTATTCTACCAATAGTGAGTTGTTAATATAGTGGTATGTTGGAGTTTCTTTGAGATTATTTTCAGTTTTTTATGTATACTATTAAGATTCTTGTCCTACCTGGGATTTACAAAAGTTGAGATAATGAAAATAAAAATGAAAGAAAACAGTTTAATACAATGAGAATGTAAATGTGGAAATGGAAATCTAGAGCATATAATGAGTCATCATATGCATAAATAATGACAATTTACATCTAGTTAATTAAAGCTGCAAAATGTCTTATACAATGGTGGTTTACGATTCATTGTGTTTCCTGGAAGAGTATTTCAAATGACAAATTCTCTCTAAATACTCATATGTACGTAAAATATCACGAAAATTTTGTTTTGTAATAGGATATGTGGTCATCATTTACATTAAATAAAAATTCTTGGTTACACAATATTGAGAAATAAATTTATGGTGATATATATGTTGAAGCAACTCTATTACAGAATATTTACCTGTATTATTCAATCTCAAACGCTTTTGTCAGCTTTCCAAGGTCTCTGAAAGAAAATTATCACATTAATCATTTACAAACTAATATTAAATATTTGTGTGAAAGTTACCAAACTATTAACTTCATTTGTTAATCATACATGGCATATTTCTCAAAAACAAAAATTAATCACAATAATTTTTCCTGGTATAAATCACTCATGTAATTTCTAGTATAGGGCAATCATTGCTGAAATATTGATTCATTTTTCTCTGTACTTTCATTCAGTAAATTAGAATAACTGTATCTTAAAATATACAGGTTTTCTGAGTAAAAGACCTTGGTCCACTGCAGATGTATTTAATTATACTAAATAACCTGTTTTACAACATTTATTATTTGTGTCTTCTGTTGTTTCTGTATAAGAATAATGTATCAGTTACTACAGATAGCTCTGTTGGAAACCTGAGTGGGGATTTTTAAGAGCAGTTACTACTTACAATTTCACAAGTCCGGGTAGGTATAAGACAATAACCAACTAGGTATTGTTTGTCCTTTATAAGATATTTTATGATGAAGACACGTACGAACATGTACATGTCATAAGTAACATGAAATAGCAGTCACATGAGTTAAATAAATAATCAACTACAGTATACAGTTACTAGCCTATGATAAGCCATTTTTATGTTTAACTTGCAGCAAAAGAAAAGAAAACAATTTACAATTTCCATTTTATAAGTTAAATTTTTAATGTACTCAACTGTATTTTTTGTAGAGATCCAGTTATTCTAATTTACTGACTGAAGGGTTGACAAATATGTATAAATTACTCAGCTATCAATCTAAATGGTCAAAGTTGCCAATTTGTACAGAAACACTATAATGTCAGGATCAGTACTTTATTTGTACAAGAATCATTTTACAATAAATGTAAGTGTATGAACAAAAATTATAGAAGGAAACTTTCCTGGTGGGATAAATTTATATAAAAAATAGAAAATTGATGACTTACCCAAAGGACAGGCTCGTCAACAGCCACAAATAAAATCACACACATACAAGCTTTCGCAATCGTTGGTCGCTTCTTCAGGAAAAGAGGAAGAAAGGAGAGGAGAAAGGAAAGGATTCGGGTTTTAAGGAAGTGGAAAAGGAGTCATTTCAATCCCAGGAGTGGAAGGACTTACCTTAGGGGAAAAAAGGAAGGTAAACAAATACACACACTCTCACACATATCCAAATGCAAGCACACCTAGACAGACATTTGTAAAAGTGTATGAACATTAAGATATTAACAGCTGGTATTATGCTGCATGTTTACACTGCAAGATAATTATACACTTTTACTATTACACCTTCCTAACTACAAATGCTAACAAATTTATGCAATAAAATGGCTGAACTGTACATACACAGAAAATGAAGGTAATCTATAACAAAATACATCCGTTTTGAGAAAGACTGCCTGCAATTCAAATGCTATAATGGCCTATAATGTATTTGGAAGTCTATGTGTAAGTCACAATTTTAGTCGTGTTGTGGCCATATTTCCTTGCAGTTATTGGATATAGCTTCACACATGGTGGACAACATATTCTACTCATATACGTTAACACAGTACATTGGGCTGTAAATAAAAACCGATGATTTATGTGATGTGAAAATGTTGTCAGGATTTGTGAGAAATTACAAGCAGTGTACTGTGTCAAAAAATTACACAATCATCTCATTTCAGACAGTTACATAGAAGGCAGAGATAAGGATATGTCAACAAATGTTCAAATGTTTGTGAAGCTTATGGGTCTTAACTGTGGGTTCATCAGTCCCTAAACTTACAAACTACTTATGAACTACCTTATACCACAGACAGCACAAACATCCATGCCCGAGAGGGGATACAAACTCCCAACAGGAAACAACCCCGCGCATCGCAGCATAGAACCTCAATGGGTTCGGCCGCTCCACTGCAGCTGTCAACCAATATCCTACTTTCAATACACTGATCATTTCGTTCAACTGCATAAAGTCCCTTGCTGTCACTATAGGAAAACAATGTCATTGGCAACTTCAAATTTATTCCCCGGGAAATCTCTCTTTGCTCTCATTCACAGCTTGTTCAATATACAGATTGAATAACATTGGGGATGGACTAGAACCCTGTCTTACTCCAATTTCAACCATTTCTTCCTTTTCACGCCCTTCGACTCTTATTGACTGCAGTCTAGTTTCTGAAAAAGTTGAATGTAGTGTTACACTTTGTTACCCCTACCACATTCAGAATTTTGAAGTGTGTATTCCAGTTCACGTTGTCAATCTTTGTTTTTGTCACTCTTATTTTTTAGATGTTTATATTCCCTTTTGGATAATGAACTTACTGTATTTCTATATTTTCGGTGATAAAGCTACATCTTCCTAGGCCTTGTCTTTTTATTTATATGATTTTCTAATGCCTTCAATATTTTATCCCTCAACTCCTGCTGTGTTCCTTTGCCCAGTTGCAAGCAATCTATGCCTATTGTTCACTTTGAAACTCTCAAAATAAACTGGTTATTTCAATTTATCCAGGTCCCCTCACTCGGATGCCCTACTGTTTTGCACTTTCTTCAGTTTTACTCTACATTTCACAATGAATATATTATGGTCCAAGTCTACAGCTATCACGTGGGCTTGTTTTACATTTTAAATTCTAATTACAAAATCTCTTCCTAATCATTAAAGAATGAATCCTAAAACAAATGTTAGTGTTGATTAAATTATGTCCAGTGTGAACTACCAGCAAGCTTCCTGCTATGGACCCCCAGTCCATATTATTCTAATATTTTCCTTGCCTTCCTCTTCATACTACCGAGATCAAGAAAGGCATCACAATTAAATTTTACGTAACTGAAGATTTTATCTCAGTATATATTCTCTCGCTATCAGAATCTACAGGGCTAGTTGTCATATAAACTTGTATTACTGTGGTGGTAGTGCCATAATGTATATTGTGGTTATGATAATGCATTGAATATACTTATCTTCCTGATGATAACAACCTCTTGAAGAGTTCCCAACCAAAAGATGAAATGGAGTATTTTATATTTGAACAATGCACTCAAGAGGATGCCATCATGCATTGAATGCCACTGTAAGTTACAATGTAGTTTCCACTTGCTTTTAACCAATAGAACTACCAGTGTCGTAATACCTTGTTGGATGATGTAACAAGTCTAGATCAGTCACTTATCCAGACAGTTACCCTTGCAACTGCTGAAAAGGCTGCTGCCTGTCTTCACTTCAGGAACTGCATATTGGTGTGGTCTGTCCATAGAAACACCTCAGTTGTAGGTGCATTTACCATACAGCTATCAGCTTAATTGATGAATGTATGCCACCCCTTCTAGGCAATGACTGTGGTTAATGGAAAGCACTGGCTAGATCTTCCCCATCACAGAATGTTAAGTAGAAGACATGTTATGATGGCATGCTTATGCTTATATTTGATTTGTACAAGGACACAGAAGAGTAATGATCTTAGTCTACTACTATCCACACAAACAGTTTATTGTAAGAGTTTCTCCACCCATTATTTTAATATAGCCAACTAGTATCCTTAATGAGCAGTAAAAAACTATTTACTACTATTTATTACACTTTCTCGTGCAATTAAAGAGCAAATATGCTGTGTCTTTTGGTCACAAACACTTTGCACTGTAAATTTAAATGTAGTGCAGTTTCACCCCTTTCATCATATAATCCACATGTTACACCTTCTTTGTCAATATTCATCATGTGCAGGAATTTCAAACACACACACACACACACACACACACACACACACACACACACACACTAATAGCAAATACTTTCACCCTTTAGACTATGTTCTTTCTAGTCTACGTTGTGACCTGTGCGCCCTGGCCTCAGCACCTCCATCTGTATTTAACCCATCACTAACCAGATTATGTATCCTGAACATTAACAAAGTTCATTTTTCCACTGCTCTCCACTTTCAGTTGGGATCTTGAAAGTTTTATTGAAGGGGCTGGAAGTTAATGTATAGTCATCCTGTATTTCCCCAACCATCATCTACATTCATTATCAGAATGAAAAATGCCCCATCATAGCAGAACAGAAGTCAGAGTCAAGACAGAGAGAAAATAACTTCTCTATTTACCCGGTGGTGTTGTATAATGTGGTACATGGCATAATATAATCCAATATGGCATTTCTAATGGCATTGAGATTTAGGATGCATGCAGTACCACTGAGGGATACTTGCTGCTATTACAGATGCAGCCCCTGCTACTCCCTCCAGAACTCACTACACTGGGGAATTAGAATTAGCTTATTAAACTGCGAGAATATGTCAAGATTTTGTATTTACATGTTTTTGAAGCTGCCAGATAAGTTAAGAAGCTATTCAAAGGTCCAGTCAAATGTTTGATCCAAGTATGTACAATGGGACGAGATGAGGTGGTCCGAAGCAAACCCAACAATTATGAACTGACATTAGTAATAAGTACCTATAATGAAATATGGTATTGGTTATATCATCAACTAAGTATTAAATTAGATAAAAAGAGGAGTACAAAAATTTTGTTCACCTTTGTTCTACTGCTTTCAGTAGCTCCTTATCATCCATCAGGGTAAGAACAGTCCTTAATGAATTCCATATATTATCAGACATTGTAGTTCCATTGGCACCACGATAATTTTGTTGCTCTGTTACAGATGCTTGCTGATTCAGTGAAACAAGGAAATGCTGTGCAGCCTCCCTAAAAACAAAAACACATCAAAGTCTCCATATAAATGTTTAACCCTCCTGGAATCAATTGGGTCACAGTGGAAATATGTATCTTCCTTGTTTTCAAAACTACTATTCACAAAATACTTGTCTCCCATCAAATCAATTGTATTTAATTATGTTTAGTTCATTTTAATAATGGAAACTCCAGTTTGGAATTCAACAATATAGTAAGGACAGTTTACAACTCACCACAAAGACATAATGACAAGCTGCAACAGGCACATAAAAAAAGCACACACACACATATACAACTCTTAAGCTATTAGCTATGGCCATCTTCAGAATAAAGAACATTCACACAACCACACAACTGTCATCTGTGGTGGCACAATAACTCAGAAAACCATACACAAACAACAATCACCCTTGTGGCTCCAGTACCACAAGCATCTTGACTGAGAGGTGGGGAGTGGAGGGGATGGAAGGTTCCACATTGCATGATGGATTGTAAAGGCTCTGATAGGCAGGAATGTGAGATGGGGGCACTGAATACAGTGAAGGGAATGGGGTGGGAGAGGATAAAATGGAGGTTTAGAGGAGTGTGGGGAGGGAGTATGGGGAACTCTAATGATAAAAGTAATAAGGAAAAACTAAAATAAAATTTAAAAAAAGTAAATTAAGTGGACATTGTAAGCAGCAACACACAGTTGCAAGGAAGACGTGAATTTGGGGGATACAGGATAATGAGTGGGGAAGAGGGGGGACGGGGGAGTAATGTTAGGCATAGGGTGTAGGGATGGAAAGTTACCTTAGGTTGAGGAGAAGAGGGTGGTTGTGGGACTGTAGAATGTGTTGAAGGGACAACTCTCATCTGCACTGTTCAGAAGAGGTGGTGGCGGGGGAGAGGATCCAGATGGCTTGAGTAGTAAAGCAGCAATTAAAATCCAGTGTGCTGTGTTCAGCTGCATTCTCTGCCACAATGTGGTCTATCTTGCTTTCTGCACAGTTTGACAGAAGTCATTCATCCTAATGGATAGCTTATTCATTGTCACACCATTATAAAACACTCTGCAATGATTGCAGCAGAGTTGGTAAATCACCTGGCTGCTTTCGCAGGTGGCCCGACCTCTGATGGGGTACGATAAGCCTGTGACAGGACTAAAATAAAAAGTGCAGGGTGGGTGGATTGGGCAAGTTTTGCACCTGGGTCTTCCACAGGGATATGATCCTTGTGGTAAAAGGTTGGCATTGGGAGTGGCATAGGGACGGACTAGGATGTTGTGGAGGTTGGGTGGGCGATAGAACACCACTTTAGGAGAGATCGGAAGGATGTGGGATAGGATGTCTCATTTCAAGGGAGATGACAGATAATCAAAGTCCTGACAAAGGATGTGATTTGATTGTTCCAGTCCAGGGTGGTAGTGGGTGACCCTCCTTTGTGACTGTTTATTGGAGTTGGAGGGAGGCTTGGTTGTGTGTAGGGATATGGCACGGGAAATCTATCTGTGAACTAGGTTGGGAAGGTAATGTCAGTCTGTAAAGGCCTTTGTGAGGCCTTCAGCAAATTGGGTAAGGGACTTCTTGTTGTTGTGGTCTTCAGTCCAGAGCCTGGTTTGATGCAGCTCTCCACCCTACTCTATCCTGAGCAATCCTTTTCATCTCCTCATAAGAACGGCAACCTACATCCATTTGAATTTGCTTACTATAGTCATCTCTTGGTCTCCCTCTGCGATTTTTACCCCCACAAACTTCCCTCCAACGCTAAGTTCACAATTGCTTGACGTCTAAGAATGTGTCCTACCAATTGATCCCTTCTTTAAGTCAAGATATGCCAGAAATTCCTTTTCTTCCCAATTCTGTTCAGTACCTCCTCATTAGTTATGCAATCCACCCATCTAATCTTCAGCATTTCTCTGTAGCACCACATGTCAAAAGCTTATATTCTCTTCCTGTCCACACTGTTTATTGTCCATGTTTCACTCCCATACGAGGCAGCACTCCACACAAATGCCTTCAAAAAGGACTTCCTTATGCTTAAATTAATATTCGATGTTAAATTTCTCTTTTTCAAAAACGCTTTTCTTCTCATTGCCATTCTGCATTTTATATCATCTGTACTGTGATCATCATATGTTATTTTACTGCCCAAGTAACAAAACTCATTTACCACCTTTATTGATTCGTTACCTAATTTAATTCCTTCAGCATCACCTGATTTTCTAAGACTGCATTCCATTACCCTTGTTTTGCTCTTGTTAATGTTCATCTTATATGCTCCTTTCAACACACTGTCCATTCCATTCAATTGCTCCTCCAGGTCCTTTGCTGTCTTTGACAGAATTACAATGTCATCACCAAAACACAAGGTTTTTATTTCTTCGCCCTGAACTTTAATTCCTTCTCCAAATGTCTCCTTGCTTTCCTTTATAGCTTGCTCAATGTACAAATTGAATAACATTGGGGAAAGGCTACAACCCTGTCTTATCATTGCAAATTCGCCATCTACAGGTGGCAAGGCTGTATGGTAAGGAATTTTTGATATGGAATGGATGGCAGCTGTCAAAGCTCAGGTACTTTTGGTAATTTAAGTTTAATGTGGACGGAGTTGTGGATGGAGCTGTCAGTGAGGTGCAAGTTAATGTCCAGGAAGGTTGACTTGCTAGGTTGAGAAGGACCAAGTGCAACTTATGGGGGAGGAGTAGTTGAGGTTGTGAAGAAACAAGGATAGGGTGTCTTGGTCCAAAGTCCAAACCATGAAAATATCATCAATGAACCAGGAACAGACCAGGGGTTTGGGGTTTTGGGAGGCTATGGAAGTTTCCTGTGGATGACCCGTAAATAGGTTGACATAGGAGGGTGCCATGGGGTGCCCATGGCTGTGCTTCTGATTTGTTTGTATACTTTTCCTTCAAAGGAAACATAATTGTTTCTTAGGATGTAACTGGTAAGGGTTATAAGAAATGCGGTACTAGGATTGGAGTCTGAAGGAGGCTAAGAAAGATAATGTTCGAGAGCAGCAAGCCCATGGGCATGTGGAATACTAGTGTATAGTGAAGTGGCAGCAACAGTGACAAGTAATGATCCTGGAGGTAAGGCGCGGAGAGGGGGGGGGGGGGGGTTGAAGAGTCGGTGAAGGAAGTGGTTGGTATCTTGGATATTTTTTTTTTGTGTGGTTTTAGGGCGCACAACTGCTGTGGTCATTAGCGCCCAACACTGCCCATAGTAAAAAAGAACCGGGGTTAGAAATTAAATGGCTTTCGCCATATTTGCACGATGTATAAAAAGTAAAACTCTGTTAACCGATTGCGGGTCATCAGCTAAAATGTCAGACATTTCAAATGGTAAACACAGATCATGACGGAGACGATTAAAAAAACGGACATTGCACTAAAAGATGGTTCACAGTAAAAGGTGCATCACAGTGCTCACATAAGGGAGCAGGACCACCACGTAATAAATGCTGGTGGCTATAACGGCAGTGGCCAATACGAAGCCGGGCCAGAACAATCTCCTCTCGGCGGGAGGGTCGAGATGACGTTGACCAGAGATCAGGCACAGGTTTAATGGATCGCAATTTGTTCCCTGACAGGGATGACCAATGTAGATACCAACGGGAGATAATACGCTGGGAGATATACCAGCGAAGGTCATCAGAGCTGATGGAAAAGGTAGATAGCCGAGGAAGGAGAACTGCTTCCTTGGCAGCCGTATCCGCAGCCTCATTCCCCAACACTTCCACATGGCCAGGGACCCACAGAAACGTCACCGTAGTTCCGCTCGTTGAAAGAGAAGTAAGGCAATTGCGGATGCTTTGTACCAGGGGATGGGCCGGATATAGCATGCGAAGGCTCAACAAAGCACTCAGAGAGTCCGAGCAAATGACAGTCTTACTGAGCGAGTTTCGCCGGACGTATTGTGTGGCTTGGTATAATGCATACAGCTCAGCTGTAAAAATGGAACTCCACTCAGGAAGACGATATTTAAAAGAGACGTTGCCAAGTACAAAAGCACACCCAACACCCTGGTCTGTCTTTGAGCCATCAGTGTAAATGAACAAATTGTCATCAAATTTAAACTGGAGTGCGTGAAATTCTCTCTGGTAGACGAAACGAGGTGTGGAGTCCTTTGGAAGAGAATGAAGATCAAAGTTAACACGGACTTCGGGGCTTCGCCACGGTGGAGAGGTGCTCTCTCCAGTCGAGAAGATAGCAGGCATTGTAACGCCAAGCTGGCCGAGTAGCGAACGCAAGCGTACTCCCGGTGGTAGCAGAGCAGACGGGCGCAGAGCGAAGAGACTGTCAAGTGAGTCATTAAAAAAAACTGCGTACGTCGGGTGTCCTCGCATGGACGACAAACGACTAGCGTAACGGCTAAGCAGGAGTTCCCGACGGTAAGAAAGGGGTAGTTCGGCGGCCTCGGCATAGAGGCTCTCAACGGGGCTAGTATAAAACGCTCCTGTCGCCAGACGGAGACCTTGGTGGTGGATTGTATTAAGGCGGCGCAGTATGGACGGTCGAGCCGAAGAATAAACGATGCTACCATAGTCCAGTTTGGACCGAACTATGGTGCGATACAGATGGAGGAGAGTAGACCTGCCAGCTCCCCACGAGGTGCCACTTAACACCCGCAGCACATTGAGAGAGCGGGTACAGCGAGCTGCCAAACGGGATATGTGGGGAGACCAACTTAACTTCCTGTCGAGAACAAGTCCCAAGAACGTCGTGGTATCCACAAATGGAAGTACTATGGGGCCCAGACGAAGGGACGGGGAAAGGAACTCCTTCCGCCGCCAGAAGTTCATGCAGACTGTCTTGTCAGCTGAGAATCGAAAGCCAGTGTCCATACTCCACGCGTGGAGATTGTCTAGGCACCGCTGGAGGCGCCGCTCCAGGAGACCCGTTTGCTCAGAGCTGCTGTAGATCGCGAAGTCGTCAACAAATAGGGACGCCGACACTCCCAGTGGAAGGTGATCGGCTATAGAATTGATTGCCACTGCAAATAAAACAACGCTCAGGACCGAGCCCTGGGGGACTCCGTTCTCCTGATTAAAAGTGCTCAATAAAACCGAACCAACACGCACTTTAAAAACACGGTCTGTTAAAAATTCGCGGATAAAAATTGGCAGGCGACCCCGAAAACCCCATGTATGCAGAGTGCGGAGGATGCCCATCCTCCAGCAGGTGTCGTATGCCTTTTCCAGATCAAAGAACACCGCTACTGTCTGGCGCTTCCGTAAAAAGTTATTCATTACTGAGGTAGATAGGGCAACAAGATGATCCACCACAGAACGGTGCTTGCGAAACCCACATTGGACATTAGACAGGAGATGTCGCGTTTCAAGCCACCATACCAGGTGCCCGTGAATCATGCGTTCCATCACCTTGCATACGCTACTGGTGAGGGAAATGAGGCAGTAGCTGGAAGGGAGACATTTGTCCTTCCCAGGCTTTGGTATGGGAATGACTATGGCTTCACGCCAGCGTCGCGGAAAGGTGCCTTCTATCCATATGCGGTTGTAGGTGGCCAGTAGGAAGTGCAAGCTCGTTGGTGAAAGGTGTTGCAGCATCGCCACGTGAATTCCATCTGGTCCTGGAGCGGAGGACCGCGAAGACGAGAGTGCGTGGTGAAGCTCTCGTACAGTAAACTCGGTATTGTAGCATTCACGGTTCTGAGAGGTAAAGGGCAATGGAGTCGCCTCCACCGTCCGTTTCCTAGCTAGGAAAGCGTCAGTGTAATGTGAAGAGCTAGAGACCTCTGCAAAATGTCGACCCAGTGCGTTGGCTATTTGTGGAGGATCGACGACGGTGTCAGTTGCGACACACAGACCGGGAATTGGGGAATGAGCCATAGTGCCCGAAATTTTTCGAAGGTTACCCCAAGTGATAGAGGAAGGGGTAGACCTATTAAAAGAGCTCGTGAATGAGCGCCAACTGGCGCGTTTACAGTCGCGAAAGAGGCGACGACAATAGGCCCGCAGCCGTTTGTATCGGATGCAGTTGTCGAGCGTGGGCTGTTGTTGAAAGATTCTAAGGGCATGTCGCAGTGCTCGCAGAGCGTCACGGCATTCCGCGGTCCACCACGGGACAAGGGGACGACGTGCGTGGGAAGTCTTGCAGGGGATGGAACATTCCGCGGCTGTCAGAATAACTGTGGTAATGTGTTCCACTTGGTCGTCTATACTAGGATAATGGTAAGTACCAAAATCCGCCAGTGACGTGTAGAGCTCCCAGTCCGCTTTCGTTAACTGCCAGCGGTGTGGATGCTCAAGGGTGTCAGGCATCATTAGGTGAATTACACACGGAAAATGATCGCTCGAATGTGTGTCAGAGAGCAGACCATTCAAGACGCCGTGCCAGCTGAGCAGTGCAGATAGCTAGATCTATATGGCTGAAAGTATTTGTGGTGTCTGAAAGATAAGTTGGTTCACCAGTGTTAAGGCAGATGAGCTGAAGGTGGTTCAGTATATCTGCCAGGAGGGAGCCCCGTGGACATGGTCGTGGGGAGCCCCAAAGGGGGTGGTGGGCATTGAAATCTCCCACCAACAAAAACGGACGCGGAAGCTGGTCAATAAGATCTAGGAGATCTGATCTAGTGATGGGAAAAGAGGAAGGAGCGTAAATATTGCACAGTGTGAAGACAAATCCAGGAAGGTATATCCGGACAGCAACAGCTTGTATTGGAGTACACAAAGGGACCGGTGTACTGTGTACGTCATCCCGAATAAGCAACATTACGCCCCCGTGGGCTGGAATTCCTGCCACTGGAGGAAGGTCAAAGCGAACGGTAGTGTAGCGTAGGAAAGTAATTCGAGTACCAGGGAGCAATTTTGTCTCCTGTAGAGAGAAGATGATTGGATGATATGTTCGCGTTAGAAGCTGCAGTTCTGTCCAATTCGACCGGATACCACGAATGTTCCATTGAAGAATATCCATAATGGGATAAAATGAGATGAAGGTGGACATCAGCCCGACGAAGGCGGCGGGCCACAGTGCGAATGTTCGCAACTGGTGGTGTCTGAGACAGGAGGGTCTTGCTCCATATTCTCAGAGGTTACCACAGCAGCTGCGTGAGTGTGGTCGGCAGCCCCATCTTTGGCTGATGCACCTGGAGAGACTATAGGCTTCCAGGGGATGCCATCGTCACATTGTGAGGTAGGAGGGGGGAGAGTTTTCCCCCTATTTGATTTCTTGGAGCCCTGGTGAAGCTCCTTGGTTGGCTCAGATGTTTTGGTAGGGGTGCGGAGGAAATCCTCGCGCGAATGCTCTTTCTTAGACTTTCGCGTCTCTATCTGTGGTTTCACAGCTGAAGATGAAGATGAAGATTTGGAAGAGGTACTCACACTTTTCGTTGAACGTGACGCCGTTGTCGATGTAGACTGTTTGACAACTACTGTCGTAAACTGTAGGTCACAAGTCTGTGTGGCCATATCCCGTGTTGGTGGAGGCGTTGCAACTACAGTACTGTAGTTACCACGCGGCGGGGTCTTGGGCTTACGACTGGCGTACATCTTACGTGCAACTGGTATGGGAACCTTTTCCTTTACACGGATTTCCTGGATGGCTCGTTCATCGGCAAACACGGGACATTCCCGGGAGGAAGCAGCATGATTCTCGTTACAATTGATGCAATGAGGGGACGGTGGTGGACAAATCCCCTCATGGGCCTCTTTACCACAGGTGACACATATGACTGGGTTCTTGCAAGACTGGCTTGTGTGGTTAAATCGATGGCACTGATAACACCGAGTAGGGTTAGGGATATAAGGTCGTACTGTGATGACCTCATACCCTGCCTTGATCTTCGGCGGCAGAGCCACTCGGTCGAAGGTCAGAAACACTGTGCGAGTGGGCACTACAACATTGTTCTCTTTTTTTGTCACACTGTGTACTGCGACGACGCCTTGAGCTGCCAGATATTCTTTCAGTTCATCCTCAGTCAGCCCGTCCAAACTGGCCGAGAAGACTACCCCTCGGGAATAATTGAGGGTTGGATGGAGCTCAACACGAACCGGGTAGCTGTGGAGCAGAGTAGCCTTAAGCAGCCGCTGTGCCTGGGAGCCACTTTCTGTTTCTAACAGTAGTGTTCCATTACACAGGCGGTTGCAGGTCTTAACTGGGCCAGCAATGGCATCAACCCCTTTTTGAATAATAAATGGGTTCACCGACGAAAAGGATTGTCCTTCCTCAGTACGGGTCACCACAAGGAACTTTGATGTCTGTAAATTTTTCTGTTCAGACACACTATTGTCTAGTACATCAATTTCTAAAGGCTCTTTCCATTTTCTTTTTTTTAGAACCATCGCAGTTGTATCCCCCACGATTGCCAGTGTCTCCGATGGCACGCTCCTTCCTGCTGGGGGCCCCCAACGGAAGCACACCCGCCTTGGGTGATTGTTCACACCCCAGGTCACACCTCCCGATCTACAGACGGAGGGACCAATCGGCGAATCGGGAAGGTATCAGCGCAGGCAATCGCCCCTCCCCTGGCCTGGCCTTAACCAGGGGGTACGCACGCACCCTACATGCCAGCCCGGGGCTGGGACTTACGCATTACCCAGTCACCCATATGGGTGGCCTTCAAGTGCGTACAGGGAGGAGGAAGAGAGAAATAGTAGGAGGAGAAGCCTCAAACGCAGACGCGGAGGCAAAGAAAGAGGTGAAAGAAGACTGTAAAGCCAAAAGGGTCAGAACTTCGGTTCCCCGAAGGATGCACAGACTCGGTCCCCAAGAGAGGGGAAAAGGACAGTAGAAGAAGCGTCATGTAGCACGGAAAGGAAAGAGTGCTACAAAGGCTGGGGCCCCGTGCTCGCCACGCACGTACTCACCACAGAGCGGTGAGCCCCCTGAGGGAGGTATCTTGGATGTGGGAGGATAGGTTTTGAACAATTGGTTGGAGGTGCTGGTCAACAAGGACTGAAATTCTTTCAGTGCGAGCACAGCAACAAGCCACAATTGGACGTCCAGGATTCTTAGGTTTATGGATTTTTTTAAGAGCATGTAAAAGATAGGTGTGGGGGTGTGTTGTTGGAGCGAGGAAGGAGATGGATACAGAGAGGGGGGGGGGGGTGTTCTGGGAAGGGCAATAAGATTTTAGCAAAGATTGTAGGTCATTCTGGACTTTTGGAAATAGGGTCATCATGTCACAACTTGAAGCTGGAGGAATCAGGCAACTGATGTAGGCTTTGTCATGTATTCATTGTGATTCATCACAACAGTGGTGGAACCTTTGTCTGCAGGGAGGATAATTAAATTGGGATCTATTTTGAGTTTGTGTAAGTCTGTCCTTTCTCCTGCGTAAAGGTAGGTTTTTTTTTAACTTAACTGCGGGGTCATCAGACCCTAAACTTACAAACTACTTATGAACTAACTCATACTAAAGACAGCACAAACATCCATGCCCGAGGGGGGATTCGAACCCCCGACGGGGAACGGCCTTGCACATTGTAGCATAGCGCCTCAATGCGCTCGGCCACTCCACTGCGCATAGTTATTCTTAGGGAGGAACTTGGGGAAGGATGGTGATGCCAAGTTGGAGGTGAGGAACTCTTGAAAAGTGATCAGAGGGTGGTTAGGTGGGAGTGAGGTAGAGTCACAGTTGGATGGTGGTATGAATAGGGAGATACAGGGTTCAATTTCAGAATTAGATTGGCTTTGATTGGAGGGCCTGGTGGCAAAGTAGTTTTTCCATTGTAGGAATCAGCAGAACCGAGGAGGTCTCTGACAACTCCAACTTGGTTAAATTTGTGTGAAGGTGAGACCTTTGGATAGGACTAATTTATATCTAAAAAATAATTCACTGATTAGAAAGAGTTGTCATTCTAAAATTATTTTAATTTCTTTTGAAAAGAGAGTTAGCTATCTATCATACTTTTGAGGCTATTTGTGGCAGTATAATTCAGCCTTTTCTGTACCAAAGTTAAATTTATCCTTGAATAGTGAAGATCCTTTCCCCTAGTGTTGTATGATGCATATTGCTATTACTTTTGAATTGGGTTGTGTTATTAATATAAATTTTCATAATTGAATATATATGTTGTGGAACTACTGTAAACGTTCCTTAGACACTTACATAAATGTTTGCATGACGATCTTGGGTGGACTCCATTAATTATTCTGATTACATGCTTTTGTGCAATGAATACGTTTTTACTATAGTCGACATAATCTACTTAAGATAGTCAGCAATTTTAATAATATTTATAACAATTTATTATCTTTTATTGTCCAGTGACAGTAGCAAATGGTTTTTGTCTGTCATCTGAAGATGAGCCAAAAGGATTGAAAAAAGTAAATGGAATGAAAGCCATTTGCAACTGCTGGCAGACAATAAAAGATAATAAATTGTTTTGAATACTTATTTTACTCAGTTATGTATTACCCGAAATGATTATTTACTATGAAAGAAGTGAGTGAAAATAGGCATAGTAATGTAACTTATTGAGATACTAGCTGAAAACCCGGTGTTGCCCGAGTATTTATTTATTTATTCTTATATTTCCTTATTCGTATGCTTATCATTACAGAGAAAGAGCTGAAGACATTGTGTCACGCATAGACCAAAGATATGACCTGTGGCATCGCATTTCGCTGTATGTAACCTCCTTGCTATAGAGTCGCAAACGTAATCTCTGGCCTTCAGTCCGAATTTTTTTTTATAATTTGAAGACTTTCAACCACCATATCTTCCACCCTCTTATAGCTATCGGCATAGAACTGCTATGATGTACAACGGGAGACTTCGGACAACAATTCCACACAGACCATTTGTTTGCGTTCTGTAGTTTTCGCTGCAGAGCAGCAACGTAGAATTTTATATACACCGATAACTTTCCATTCCAATATACTCCACCCTTGTATCATTATCAACCCTCAAGCAATAATGCAACAAATAAAACCATTTTCAAAGAGTAAATATAATTTTTAAAGAGTAATTATTGTTCCGCAATTCACGTTATTTTCTTCCAATTACTAAATATCTATCAGATTGCTATAAAACCATGCCTAAAACTTTCCTCAGGTATAAATTAGTAACTGTACAAGTATTTAAGTCTCTGCGTCTAGTCGCCATAAAACCACGCCTGAAGCCTTCCCCGGGTAGACATCAGTAACTGTACAAATTTGTAGCACTTTATGTCTTGTGGTTCAGACGTGATAAACATACACCGAACAGATATTCACATTTATAAATATAGATTTATTTTCAAAATTCGCAATAACCTGATAGTATAGTAGCTGAACTCAAACTTTTTAGCAAATGATCATTGTGTTTCTTCCAATTCCATCTCTCATCTTCGTGACACCTGGGGGGGGGGGGGGGGGGAAGGTGCAGGTTGGTGGGGAACAGTGGGTGTGGGTTGGTGGAGGAGTGATGGGCGTGGTGTAGGAGAAGGGGAGGGTCAAGGAAGGGAATGGAAAAAGGGGGGGGGGACAGAGAGAGTGGAGGGACAGGGAAGGGGATGGATGTATAATTTGATTTTGAAAGAGACTAAACTACAAAGGTTTTCAGTCCCTTGTTTCAGTTGTAAAGAGTAAAATAAAGATCGCTAAAATGTTATATAAAACAACGTGATAAAATTCACTAAGCAAAGGGTTTAACACATCAAGAAATAAAAGAAATAACGGACATGGAGAAAGGAGAGAAAGATTTAAAGATGATACCAGAGTTTGTTGGTTGGGTGATCACAGTAATAAAAGTAGAACATCTGGCCACACTATTACATGTTAAAACCACCTACCTAAAAGTGATAGGCAAGTGGAGGACAGATAGATACTGAACACTCAATAAAATTCATATGCAATGATACAATCCACTGGCACGAATAAAATTTAGAACAATCAACCGTAGAGGCACTGTCAGCTAAATCCAGACTCAGGACACCAGTCAGATTAAAAGTGCATCTCTGGGTGGCTAGTTTAGGGCAATCCAATAAAATGTGTGCAACTGATATACGGGTGCCACAGCAACACTGAGGTGGGTCCTCGCGATGGAGAATGTGACTGTGGGTCAGCCAAGTATGGCCAATAGAGAGCGAGCAGAGAAAGACAGAGTCCCTGTGAGGGGCCTGCTTAGAGGACCTCCAGACATTCGTTGTCTCCTTTATTGCCTGTAACTTGTTGGACGTTTGCAGTGTATGGTTGGTTGGTTGGTTGGTTGGTTTGATTTTTAAAGGGACTAAACGGCTACGGTTATCAATCCCTTGTTCCAACCGTAGAGAATAGAATAAAAAGCACTACAATGTAGTAGAGAACGATGTGTTAAAACTCACCAAACAAAGGGTGTAACACGTCAAGAAGTAAAAGAACGAAAGTAAAAACGGATAAAAGAAGAGAAAGATGGAGAGATGGAGAGACGATACCAGGTGACCACAGACAAGGCAGTAGGGCATCTGGCCGCTCTTGCACATTAAAACCACCTGCCTAAAACAGTAGGCGAGCGGAGAACAAATATTTACTGAAGAGAGTACTAAAAATCAAATGGATCGGTACAACCCACTCACACGAATAAAATTTAAAACTGCGTCAGCCATAGAGGCATTGTCAGCTAAAACAAGTTTCAAATCATCAGGGAGATTAAAATTCCTTCTTTGCGCTGCTAAGTCCGTGCATTCCAAGACGATGTGGGCGACTGTCAGACGCGCACCACATCGACACTCGGGAGGATCCTCGTGATGGAGAAGGTGGCCGTGCGTAAGCCAAGTATGGCCGATATGCAGCCAGCAGAGAACAACAGAGTCCCTGCGGGGGGTCCGTATAGAGGACCTCACACGTGTGTGTTCTCCTTAATCGCCCGCAACTTGTTGGGTGTTTGGAGGGAGTGCCATTCCGCGTTCCACAGTCCAAGAACTCTGATGTGCAACTGCGAAGGGAGGTCATGAACTGTGATACCTATAGCTAAGGTAGGTTTATGGAGAGCCTCCTTGGCTAACCTGTCAGCTACCGCTTTCCCATCGATCCCAACATGTCCTGGAGTCCAGATAAAGACCACTGACCGCCCACATCGGTCGATGGCATGCAGGGACTCTTGGATGGCCTGAAGCAAACTATGGCGAGGGAAGCACTGATCGAGTGCCTGTAGGCTGCTCAGTGAGTCACTGCAAATGAGGAACGACTCCGCACGGCAGGTAGAAATATGCTTGAGTGCACGAAGTATGGCCACCAGCTCTGCTGTGAACACACTGCAGCCCTTCGGTAAGGAGTGCTGTTCGTTATATCCGGCATGTACATAGGCGAAGCCAACAAGACCTTCTGCCATCGAACCGTCCGTGTAGACGACCGTGGAGCCCCAGTACCCATCAAGAATAGACAGGAATCGGCGGTGAAGCATCTCAGGGTGGACAGAGTGTTTGGAGCTCTGTGACAAATCCAGTCGAATAACAGGTCGAGGAATACACCATGGTGGTGTACACGACTGGAATTTGATCAGAGATGGCAGAGGAAGAGACCCCAGGTCACTCAGGAGAGACTGGAACGGGCACTAACTGTTAAACCCGATCTCGGCCGCCGATGTGGGATATGGAGCATGGCGTTCGGAAAAAAGTAGGCGGTAGTTGGGATGACTGGGGATACCAAACACATGGGCTGCATAATTCGCCAGCAGGTGCTGCCGCCTGATTCGCAATGGAAGCACCCCTGCCTCCACAAGGAGACTGTCCACAGGGCTGGTTCGGAAGGCCCCCTTCGCGAGCCTAACTCCACAGTGGTGGATAGGATCCAACAACAGCAGCGCCGATGGCGATGCGGAACCGTATACTATGCTCCCGTAGTCCAAACACGACAGAATAAGGGCTTTATAGCAGCGCAACAGGGTACTATGATCTGCACCCCAAGTAGTACTGCTAAGGCACCGGAGGGCGTTGAGGTGCCGCCAGCACTTCTGTTTCAGCTGGCGAATATGTGGTTGCCATGTGAGCTTGTCGTCGAAGACCATTCCAAGAAATCAATGTGTGGCAACTACATTGAGTAGTTGGCCATCGAGATACAACTCTGGATGTGGGTGGACTGGCCGTCGATGATAGAAGTGCATAACGCACGTTTTGGCAGCAGAAAATTGGAACCCATGAGAGAGAGCCGATGTCTGCGCCTTACGTATGGCTCCCTGCAGCTGTCATTCTGCAACAAACATGCTAGACGAGCTAAAATAGATGCAGAAGTCATTAGCATACAATGAAGTGCATACTGACGACCCAACTGCTGCCGCTAAGCTGTTGATTGCCACTGAAAACAACGGAACGCTTAAAACAGAGCCCTGAGGCACCCCATTCTCCTGGACATGCAGGCTGCTAGAGGACACACCAACTTGAACATGAAAGGTATGGACAGCTAAAAAGTTTTGGATAAAAATAGGGAGTGAGCCCCACCCATGTAATGTGGTTAAAATGTGGTGTCGCCAGGTCGTATCATACGCCTTCGACAAGTCAAAAAATACGGCCACCAGATGGTGACGTCGAGAGAACGCTGTCCGGATGGCAGACTCAAGATGGACTAAGTTGTCCAAAGTCGAGCGCCCCCTGCAAAAGCCCCCTTGGCACGGAGCCAGCAGGCCCCAAGATTCAAGGAGCCAATACAACCGCCGGCTGACCATGCATTCTAGCAGTTTGCATAGAACGTTTGTAAGACTGATGGGCCAATAACTGTCTACATCTAGCGGGTCTTTACCTGGCTTGAGCACTGGGACAATAGTGCTTGTATGCCACTGTGATGGGAAGACACCGTCGCTCCAGATGCGGTTAAATACTGCAAGAATTTGGCGCTTGAAATCATCAGATGTTTTAACATCTGATTGTGCAGTCTGTCCAGCCCAGGGACGTTGTCAGGGCAGTGGGCAAGGGCACTGAGGAGCTCCCACTCGCTAAACGGAGCATTATATACCTCACGGTGGTGTGAGGTGAATGAGAGGTTTTTGCATTCCATTCGCTGTTTTAATGTGCGGAAGGCAGGTGGATAATTTCCGGATGCAGCGGCGCGAGCGTAGTGCTCGGCAAAAGCCTCGGCAACAGCGCCTGAATCCGTACTTACAGCCCCTTGGATAGAGATCCCAGGAATTGCTGCCTGGGACTGGTAGCCAAAAAGGCGTCGGATCTTCGTCCAGACTTGAGACGGAAAGGTTCTTGAGCCGATGGTGGACACATAACGTACCCAGCATTTCTGTTTTGTCCTCTGTATTATCTGCCGAGCACGAGCACAGAGTTTTAAAAAAGCGATAAAAGTCTCAAGCGACGGATGTCGTTTATAGCGTTGAAGAGAACGCCGACAGTCCCGAATGGCGTCTGCGACTTCCAACGAGCACCAAGGCACTGACTTTCGCTGGGAGCATCCCGTTGAAATGGGGATTGCGTGCTCTGCAGCAGTTAAAATATTTTGAGTGACAGTCGCAACCACCATGCCAATGGAATCATCCGGGAGAGGTCCAGGAGTGGCAGCAGAAATGAATAGATCCCAATTTGCTCTGTTTAAAGCCCATCTAGGAAGGCGGCCAGGGCAACGACGATGGGGTAGTGATAGGAAGATAGGATAGTGATCACTACCACACAGATCGTCATGCGTCCTCCAGTGGACAGATGGCAAGAGGCTAGGGCTGCAGACTGACAGGTCAATAGCCAAGAAAGAGCCATGTGCCACACTGAAATGCGTGGGGGCTCCGGTGTTTAAAAGACAGAGGTCGAGCTGGGATATCAAGTTCTCGACCTCTCTGCCACGACCACTGATTACTGCATCACCCCACAAAGTGTTGTGGGCATTAAAATCACCCAGAAGTAGAAAAGGCGGCAGGAGCTGCGAGATCAGCGTAGCCAGTGTGTGTGGTGGTACAGCGCCATCTGGCGGAAGATACAGGCTGCAGATGGTTATGTCTTGTGGTATCCTTACTCTGACAGCCACAGCTTCTAATGATGTCTGAAGGGGCACATGTTCACTATACACAGAGTTAAGGATATACACACAGACGCCACCTGAGATTCTGTTATACACACGCTGATTACAATAATATCCCCTGTATCCACGAAGGGCAGGGGTCCGCATTGCTGGAAACCAGGTCTCCTGGAGAGCAATGCAGAGAACAGGTGTTATGCTCAAAAGTTGATGCAACTCAGCCAGGTGAGAGAAAAAACCGCCGCAGTTCCACTGGAGAATTACAGTGTCCTTGAGCTGATGGGCCATGATAAAGAGGTAGAGTAGGTTATACCATGGGAACATCTGCTGTCAACCGGTCTGCCTCTGCTGAATCCAGAATCATAGGATCCGGTGCATCAGTCAGTGCAAGATCCTCAGGTGATGTGAGGATCTCTAACTCATCTTCTGAAGTAGAAGATGAGGGATGTTGTGGCTGTGCAGCCACCACGGATTCCTTCTTTCTACGGGTCTTTGGCTTCTTACCCTCTCGCTGCCCTTTCGGTTGCATGGGCTGTGAGGGCTTCTCGGTGGCGTCAGGAGTGGACGAAAAGCGGGAAGCCCTTCGACCAACAGTTTGGAGATCCTTGAGCCTCCGGCCAGGATCCTCTGAAGCACTGCGAGAAGTCTCGGAAGGGGCTGTCCTGAGGGACCCCTTCCAAGCGAGAGGTGGCGGAGTAGGCTGTTCCTTCTCCGGCTGGGAGGTGGGGACTGGTGTCTCCGATGGTTGGGGGGGGGGGGGGTTGCCCCCAAAGCAGGTGTTACAGGAGCGGATGGGGGAACGCCCCCACCCATAGATGGAACAGCAGCAGAGTGGTGGCCCCTAGGGCCCGTAGAGTGAGGTGGCACTTTAGGAGGTATACTCTGAGGAGGTGTTGAAGATACAACGGCAGCAAAAGATGTAGTTAGTCGCACTGGATGGAGTCGTTCATATTTTCTTCTCGCCTCAGAATATGGAAGACGGTCCAGAGTTTTGATCTCCATCATCTTCCGTTCCTTGTGCAGGAGAGTACAGTCAGGTGAGCAAGGTGGATGTAATTGCCCACAGTTCACGCATACAGGAGGTGGGGTGCACGGAGCATTAGGATGTGACGGACGCCCACATTCTCTGCACGTAGGGCTGGAAGTACATCGGGATGACATATGTCCGAACTTCCAGCACGTGAAGCACCTCATAGGGGGCCGGACGTACGGCTTGACGTCACACCGATAGACCATCACCTTGACTTTCTCGGGCAGTGTATCGCCTATGAAGGCACCGGTGGCGACCCTACGATCTTGTGGTCCCCTATAAACGCGCCTAACAAAGTGAACACCTCTCCGTTCCAAGTTTGTGCGCAGCTCATCATCTGACTGTGACAGGAGATCCCGGTGATAAATGAGACCCTGGACCATGTTGAGCATCTTGTGGGGTGTGACAGAGACGGGAATATCACTCAGCTTGTCACAGGCAAGTAATGCCTTAGACTGGGCTGGGGATGCCGTCTGTATCAAGACTGCCCCACTCCTCATTTTGGACAAAGACTCCACCTCACCATACTTGTCTTCGAGCTGGTCGACGAAGAACTGTGGTTTGGTGGACGAGAAAGATTCACCATCAGTACGGGAGCAAACTAAATATCGCGGCGAGTATGGGTCTGATCCTTTTAAGGCCCTGCGTTCCAACAATGGCGTGGCCAAGGTATGGAACGAACGGGGGTTATAACCAGCAGCATTGAAATCTCCTTTATTACGCTTAGAGATGCCATTTTCGCGACCGGCCACGCTTTTATTAGCTCGTTTCATTTCCATCCCACGAGCAGCTAGGGAAAAGAGGCCCACTGAGGCAGAGCCCCGCTTGCCTGGGTAAGCCTTGTACAACTGAGGTGCGGCAGGTTCCTCAGAGGTTGCTCGCTAATGACTGTTCAACCTCAACAGCCATGCATCTCCTCGGCACATAGCACACCTTGAGATTGAAGTTTTTTTCATAGAGGTTTGTACCGTCCTCGCGACCTGGGCGATTAAGCCAAGATCCCCGGGCTCTGAAACGTACAACGTTCCACCGTCGCGCCGAACGATGGTCGTTGAGGCACGTACAGAGCTTACGGTGTAGCGGACTGTTGGCGCGACACAGCCCATGGCTCAGGACCCCGGGTTCGCCAAGCCCGTACTCAGCAAATTAATGCTGAGCCCCTGAGGGGTTGCAGTGTATGCCATTTTGTATTACACAAACCAGAGGCTCAACTGCATAGCATAGAAAGTAGGTCAGGTTCTCCATAAATGGGTGCCACTTTTGGTACTGTAGAGCTCACCTGTGGTCTCTAATTGCCTCAGCAATCTCCGGCGACCACCAGGGCACTGTCCTCTGCCGGGGGGAAGAACTATGGATTGCACACTCAGCCACAGAAATAATGGCCACTGTCGATTACCACACCTATATTTGAGTGCATTGAATAACCAACCATGGCAGCAAATGTAATAACATCCCAATTAGCCTTACTGAGCCCCCATATGGGCAAGCATTCAGGGGACTGATGCTGGGGTAGTGACAAGAAGATCAGGAAGTGGTCACCACCACACAAATCATCATGCACTCTCCAGTGCATAGATGGGAAGACGCTAGGGCTACACACTGAAAGGTCGATGGCTGTGTAGGTACTGTGTGCCACACTTAAATGCATGGTGGCACCATTATTTAAAAAGCAGAGGTTGAAATGAAATAGTAATAACTTGACATCTCTACTATGGCCAGTAGTCACTGTACCACCCCACAATGGGTTATGGGTGTTGGAATCACCCAATACCAGGTAAGTTGGGGGTAGCTGAGGAATCAATGTAGCCAGAATGTGTTGTGGACTTCACCATCAGGAAGGAGATAAATGTTGTAGATGGTAAGGTCCACTGCAGCCCTTATCCTGACAGCCACAGCTTCCAAAGGCATCCGGAGTGGAACAGCTTTGCTGCAGACAGAAGTAAGGATGTAGGGACACCCTATCACAGTCTAAGCAATTACGATAATCACCCCGATAGCCACGTAAAGCAGGGATGCGCATCGCTTGAAGCCAAGTATCTTGCAGGGCAATGCAAAATGCAGGTGAAGTGCTGAAAAGTTGTCATAGCTCAGCTAAGCGGGAGAAAAAACATCCGCTATTCCACTGGAGTATATGATTGTTATTGCCTTGAAAGGCCATGATAGAAGGATAAAAGAAAAAGCTTATTCCATAGGTTCACCTGCTGACACTGATTGACAATGTACAGAATCCAGTATCATTGGCTCTGGCGAGTCTGTGAGGGCGAGATCCTCAGGTGATCTGAGGATCTCTACCTCATCTTCTGAAGCAGAAGATGAGGATAGCTGTGGCTTTTGAGTCACCAAAGATTCCCTTTTCTTTGTTTTTTTTTTTCTTTCCCTCTCACTGGACCTTCAGTTTTAGAGGCTGGAAGGGCTTCTCAGAAGTGGTGTCAGGGGTGGAAGAAGAGGGAGGAGCCCTTCGACCAGCAGTTTGGAGATCCTTTACCAGGCCAGGTCAGGATCCTCTGAAGCACTGAGAAGCCTCCGAAGGGGGGGGGGGTGTCCCGAGAGACCCCTCACAAGCGAGAGGAGCCAGATTAGGCTGCTCCTTCTCTGGCTGGGAGGTGGCGACTGGTGTCCCCGATGGTTGTGGGGGAATGGCCCCCACAGCAGGTGTTACAGCAGATGATGGAGGAGCACTCCCACCCATCAAGGGAACAGAGGAAGACTGATGGCCCCAAGGGCCCACAGAAGGAAGCAGTCTGTGGGAATGGTACTCAATGAAAGTGAGGACAATCCAACAGCAGCAAAAGAAGTACTCATACGCACCAAATGTAGCTGCTCATACTTTCTCGCCTCAGCAAATGTAATTCGGTCCAGAGTCTTGATCTCCACAATCTTCCGTTCCTTGTGCAGAAGAGTACAGTCGGTCGAACTAGGCGCATATAATTGCTTACAGTTCACACAGAAGGGATGTGGGGTGCATAGGGTGTCTGCATGTGATGGACGCCCAAATGCTATGCATTTAGGGTTTTAAGTACATAGGGAGGACATATGCCCGAATTTCCAGCACCTGAAGCACCTCATAGGGGAAGGGACATATGGTTTGAAGTATATCATGACCTTGACCATCTCAGGCAGTGTATCACATTCAAAGGGCAGGATGAATGGACCGGTGGCAACCCTGTGGTCTCTTGGTCCCCTATAAATGTGCCTGACAAAGTGAACACCTCTCCATCCAAGTTTGCATGCAGCTCGTCTTCGGACTGTGATAAGAGATCCCAGTGATAAATGAGATCCTGGACCATGATGAGCATCTTGTGGAGTGTTACAGAGATGAGAATATCACCCATCTTGCTTTCGGCTGAGCTGGGGATTCCGTCTGTATCAATACAGCAGCACTTCTCATTTTGGAGAAAGAAGCCACCTCACCATAATTGTCTTTGAGGTGATTAACGAAGAACTGTGGCTTAGTGGACGAGAAAGAACCATCATCCATATGGAAACAAACAGGATACTGTGGCGAGTATGGCTCTGATCTATGTAAGGTCTTGTGTTCCTCCCATGGCATAGCCAGGGAAGGGAACGGCTTGAAGAGTCATATGCTGTGGCATCAAAATCTGACTTCCCACGCTTAGAGATGGTGGTTATACATCTGCCAATGTTTTGTGATCTTTTCATGGTTGTCCCACGAGCTACTAGGGAAAGAGAAGTCCACCAAGGCAGAGCCCCAATTGCCTGGGCAAGCCTAATACAACTGTGGTGCACTAGGTTCCCCAGAGGTTGCTCACTAGCGACTGTTCAGCCTCAACAATCGTGCATCTCCTCGGCACGTAGCACACCTTGAGGGTTTTTTTTTTTTTTTTTTTTTTTTTTTTTTTAAGAGGTTTGTACTGTCTTCGGGACCCGGGCGATTGAGCCAAGACCTCCAGGCTTTGAAATGTACAAAGTTCCACCGTCGTGCCATACAGTGGTCGCTGAAGCACACACAGAGCTTACAGTGTAGCAGACTGTTGGCGCAACACAGTCCACAGCTCGGAACCCCGTGTTCGCCAAGCTTGTACTCAGCAAATTCTGCACCCCTGAGGAGAAGAGGATGGGGAGGGCAAGGGCGGAGGGGAAAGAGGGGAAATTGAGAGAGGAAACAATTAATTAAAAAGTAGATTACACAAAAATTTTCTAGTTTAAATTGATTTTATTATTCTAATGAAGACGTACCTGTAAGCACGAAGAGTGCAACATGTTATACCAACATTGTACCTTGCTCTGACAAAGGCTGGATACAGTTCTAGAGCTCTTCGATATGCATGCACAGCTTCTTCACTTCTTCCACCATTTGCAAGAGTTGCCCCATAACTGTTCCATAACTGAAAATCCTAATCAAAAAAAGTATATAAAAATGATGTTAAAACCATTGATCTTCATTGCTGCAACAATATAAAATTTGAATGAATATTTTCTGAGAATATGATAGGAAGAAAGAGTGTATCAACCCCCCCCCCCCCCCCCACACACACACACACACTTCCCGAAGGAATTAGAGTTGCTGGTCAAGTACAGCCAATAGTAAACAAAAAGACATAAATAAATGTATAATTGAGATTTTGGGGGAGAAATTCAGCCTTGAAGCAGGTTGAGAAGACGGAGAAGAGGGCTACAAAGAAAAGTGGATTTGAGTTATTCACAACTTAGGCCATGATGTAAAGATGGAGTGAAGGGTGTGGAATTTAAGTCAAAGATACCGCATGGTAAGTACTCACCTGCTGCAAACCAAAGAGATTAGATCAAGAAGTAATGAGATTAAGGGTATTTACGTGAAGTGAAATGAACCAAATAATCTGAGTGGGAGGGGGAGAAATTATATTTGTAAGAAGAGAGATATAGAGAAAAACAACAACAGCGACAACCCCCCTTCCCCCCCCCCCACATACACAGTTTCTCGTTTTTTTCCACCCCTCAATAGGAAATAATGCACTTCCTTACCAAGCATTCTAATACTATGCCACAGTACTTTTAGCCTTTCTGCATACACACCTTCACAAGCACCAAGCTGAAATCCCATATACTTTTCCTCCAGTCATGTTTGACTATATGTTGTTTCTTGGAAGCACATTCACAACAGCCCTCGCCGCCACCCCCCCCCCCCCTCTCTCTCTCTCTCTCTCTCTCTCTCTCTCTCTCTCTCTCTCTCTCTCTCTCTCTCCCTTTCAAATTCTAGTCCTCTCAGCAGCTGGTTCAACCAACATCAACACAACAGACTATACACCAGATACAAACTCTGACATTATACCAGACAGCACTTGTTCAACACCTCGAAAGTTGTATCCCTCTTCCCATCATCCGTATGCACCCACCACAACAACAAAACAGCACCCTCAACTACAATGCCCCTTCCCCTCATAGCCAACAAACTGAGCTTGGCCCCCTTACTGAATCTTCCAGTCCCACTATGTGCTCTACACAGAACCTACCACAACCAACACCACACAGAAGCACCAACCCAAACTATTCAAGGCAGAATTCAGTCATTAACCTCTAATCTAAAACGCTGTCATGTCAAAAGGCTTAACCTTCCATCAAAGGCATCTTATTAAGCTGAAACCTCAACTGGAAATACCACCTAGTCACAACCCCCAGACAACAGAGCCACTTTTGTACTCAGCCTTGAACAATTCTGACCACTGTCCCAAAGGTATCCTCAAACTCTTCCCCAAAACCAATGCTTGCTTGCATTCCAGAATACCTCACATTCAGTATTGCCTACCAATCCTTGCTGCATAACATCAACAACTTCCAATATTAGTCCAGCTGATTTCTGTTCTGTCCAAGAATTCAAATCAGACCACTCCCATTATCATTATACCTGTGAACACGGGCTCCACAAATGCACTACTTGACTGAGAGGAGTATGTGGAAAAGTGACTGCATCAACCTTTCAACACCTCTACCTACAAATGGACTCCTCATGACCCCATTCCCTCCAACCAAGTTGAGCTACACAAAATACAAACACTAGATCCTTCAGAAGGTCTCACAACTAGCTCCATAAAACTGTTCACTCCATCTGAAACATGCTCCACAACATGTTATCTACTACCTACAATCCGTAATGTGAACCATCCTGGCTGCCGCACTATAGCAGGCTTCAAAGCCTCAACAGAACATTCAACTCTGGTAGACCAACACCGCTCCAACCTATCACCTAAAACCTCCCATCCTATATCAAGCACACAAACCACTTTACAGAATGCCTAAAATGCATCCCCATGCTTCTACCACCTGAAAGCTTCTTTGTCACCATAGATGTCACATCGATTTACACAAACAACCCCCACAATCATGGACTTTCTGCCCAAAACTACTACATTTCCCAACACACACCTGAAACCTCCAATAAACCTCATTAATTGTCACATATGCCAATTTCATCCTCAACTACAGTTACTTCACCTTTGTAAACCGTAGCTACAAACACATCGGGGGCAGCTATAGCAACCAGGATGGTCCCTTCCTATGCCAACCTTTCCATGGGGCACATGGAAGAGGTAGTCCAGAGAACCCAGAAGCTGCACACCTTGCTTGATATATGTTCATTGATAACATCTACATGGTCTAAATTCATGGTGAAAAACTTCTGAACTTCCTTCAAGATGTGAAATCCTTCTCTAAGCTTAAGTTCACTTGGTCCATTTCCAGGTCCCAAGCCACCTTCTTCGAAGTTTACCACCTTGTTGAGTCCCACATCCAAACCTTCATCAATATTAAACCCAAAAACAAGAAGCAGTACCTCCATTTTGAAAACTGCCATCCCTACCACAATCCTTAAAAGCCTAGGCATCTGTAGCAAACATATCTGCTCTAATGAAGAATCATCACCAACTACACCAACAATCTGTTCAGTGCTTTCCTCTCCAGCAACTACCCAACATATCTTGCCAGTAAACACTTATTTTGAGTAGTTCATTGCCTTCTCTCCCTCCTTTTACATTAATGATACTCTCATCCTAAGACTACAGAGAAGCATCCACTTTGTCACTCAACATCATCCCAGCCTGGAATCCTTTAACAAATTACTCTGTCAGGGCTATGACTTTTTCAAATTGGGTCCTTAAATGAGGTCATCTCTCCAAAATAGCCTCCACACATCACACTGAATAGCCTTTCAAAGTCCTTCTAACCTATGTAACATCCTCATCCAACCTTATAACATTCCCAAATCACCGTTTCTGCCTAAAGGTTCCTACCCCTGTAATTGACCCCGCTGTAAAATGTAAAACCCGTCCCATGCATCCCCACAACCACATACTCCAGCCCCCCCCCCCCCCCCACACACACACATACATACATACAGAATTCATTCAAGGCAGAACCACATGTGACACAACACATGTCATTTACCAACTGATGTATGTTCATTGCACAGCCTTTTACATCAGTATGACCACCAACGAATAGGCTGGACATTCGTCGAATGCACAAATGGCCATAGACATAATGTTTGCCTGAGGGACAGCAAATATCCTGTGGCTGATAATGCCCTACAACATGCCTCCAGAAACCTTGGCACATATTACACTACACATTACTTATCTTTCCTAGTTGATCTATCCTCTTCAGTTTGCAGTTGGCATGGCACAGTACTCATCACACAATGCATCTAACTTCCATTCAACACCCTTCACTCCATCTTTACCTCGCTGCCTAAGTTGTGAGTAACCCAAATCCACTTTCTCCAGTTCTTATCTGCTACCTTATTGTAGAGTTTTTTAAGCAGCTAAATTCTAGGATTTTTTTAAGTCTGCTGTGTTCCTTCTTATGTTTCTGAAGCTTGTCAATTTCTGCATTAGTCAGTCACCCTGCCCCTGTATTTCCTTCCCATCAGATATTTTTTGTGATTCATTAATTTCTCCTGGTATACAGGGTATTAAAAAAAGTTATGGGTATGCAGCCAAGTATGAAAGTTGGCATTAGCCTGTGACAACAACACAGTAACCAACACCACTTTTCATTCATGTGTGTTTACTCAGCATGTGCTGTAATGTAATGGTTTACTTTTTTTCTTGTCATTTGTACTCTTGTAATTATTTATGTATTTGTTATCTTTTATTGATTTGATTTAATTGCAATGTCCTGTTATTCTGTTTGTGTGTCTAATTATGTAATGAAGAAGACTCACTGGTTTAGCAAGGGATTCGCTATTGTATAGAGTCATCTGTTAGTAGAGAGTATTATCACTAGTAGTGCAGAGAGAGAGAGAGAGAGAGAGAGAGAGAGAGAGAGAGAGAGAGAGAGAGAGAGAGAGAGAGAGTTGGGTGTTGCGAGTGAGTCGGACGTAACTATCAGTCGTGGTGCATTGTAAAAGCATTTGGCTAAGTTCATGTGTTGGCTTGGCATGATAAGAGGGGATGGATAATGGGCAATATTATTTATTTGTATGTGCACAGTTTGAGTTATCAGTAGGTACTATGCATCAAGAGGAATGCTGTGAGCCCAAACTTTTAATTATTTTTCATCACTAAGAAGAGGCTGTGTTCGCTAATTGTTATGTGCCAACAGTCATCAGCATCAGCAGCAGCAGCAGCAGCACCACCACACTGCACACAAAAGAAATAAGATCCAACCAATTACCAGAATTGGTATGCATGGCTAACCAGTATAGTAGTGGTATTTTTCAATAGTGAAAACTTTCAATTTTGAATCTGTGTTACAGCCTTCATTATCAACAGTCATTGTGCAGACAGATTCCTTCCTTATCCATTGTTTTACGGAGGATGCATTGAAAATTATAGGAAACTAATAATTAATCTGATTGATTGTGCCAGTTGAACAGTAATAAATTTGTTCACGGTGGTGTCAATAAATCCAGTTAACAAAAATCAGTGTTGATGATCGTAGAATTTCATGTCTGGATGAAACTGTTAAAACAATTTTACTGACAAAACATCTTTAGAAGTATATTAAAACTGATGTTCATTGAATTTTATTTACTACAGAAAATTTCACTAATCAGTGATGATAAGTGTAACAAGTGATTGTTTCTAATTAATGTTCCATGACATTGAATTATTAATTTCATGCTCAGAGAAAGAGTTTAATTAGCTAGTTGAATTATTTATTTCAAATTAATGAAAATTATTATGACAAAGTCATTATAAATTTTTGCAAATGCCATCAGTAAAGTTTGTTGTTCATAACATCATAACCATCTGAAGCTGTACATTAAGGTGAGATGTGCAAATTTTTTATTGAACGCTAAAATTACTTTTCCACTGCTTGCATTTGGTTGTCTTGTGTTTTCAGCTTCCTGTGTTAATTCTAGACATCTTGTGTCAAAATACTTCCCAAAACCTACCACAAATAAATGAAAAATACTGAATATCTATTCAAAAAAGCAGATAGAAATTCCATTAACGCTTTCCTGAGTGAGAATCTCCAGTCTCTGAAAACTAACAATGTCAGTGTATCACTGTTGTGACAGCTAGCTCTTCACTCACATGATGTGACGAGAGCTGTCAACAAGCAGTGTCAAATTCTGTATTTCTAGCTTTCCTGAAGGCTTTAGCCACTGTACCTAATATTTACCCCAATGCCGGAGCAAGCTATGTACTTAAAAATATCAATCAAAACACTGCCTAAACATGCACCGCTGACATCATAATAATTGCAGCAGGAACAAATGATAGTGCCTGCAACAACAGCCAACATCTAAAAAGATCACTAAGGAACAAACTTCCTTGCATTACATCAAAACGGGTGTTTATAGTGGACGTACCTTTTAGGCATGACCTTCCAAACTGGTCCTACGTAAACACAGAAGTATCCAGATCAAATTTACAGATCTATAAACTGTGTTCAAAGTTTGCAAATGTGACAGTGATAAAAGCAAGCGAATTTAGCAGAGAACTTTACACACGAAACGGGTTCCACATAAACAATCTTGGCAGAAGAGAAATTGCAAACATGATATTAGGAACTGTGAAAAACGAAAGAAACATATGTGGCCCCATAATACCGCTCAGTTTTAGAAGTAACAGCAACTCCAATGCAAACCTTGTACACAAAGACAGTTACAGTGTAGAGCACATGGGAAATGCAAATAACACCACAACATTTAATTCTAGAAATTTTTTATGGCCGGACCTCCCACCCAGGCAACCAGCACCCAAGCCACCATAGGCAATAATCTAACACGCTATCCCTGCCATGAAAGTAAGAGTAAAGTCTTTTCTGTGTTCCACCAAAATGTCCAGTCAGTAACAAATAAACTTACTGACATCGAAATGCTATTCACAACAGATTTAAAATACATTAATGTTGTATGTATTACAGAACACTGGCTGAATTCGGACCAAATTTGCACAATTAGCATACCTGGCTACACATTAGCTTCCAGCTATTGCAGGAAAAGTCAGACAGACGGTGGTGCTGCCATATTCGTGAAAAACTCCATGAAATACAAAAGTTTTGACCAGTTTGATTATTTAACTGATAACCAGGACTTTGAACTAACTGCTATTGAAATTCCTGAAACAAATGTCATTATTGTATGCTTCTACTGCTCCCCAACTGGGAATATACATGTATTCCTCCAGAACCTTTAAGTGCTCCTAATCAAATTGCACCAAAACAAAAAAATACTAATCCTTTGTGGTGACTTTAATGTAGATATCCTGACGCCAGGTCATTTGAAGGAAACCCTGTTGAACCTCACAAGTTCATTCAGTTTGAAAGCCACAGTAACATTCCCCACAAGATACAAATCAACATTGGACCAGATCTTTACAAATTGCACCCAACATACTGTCAAACCTCAAGACAGGCTACAGTGACCACTGTGCCCAAGTCATATGCCTAGCAAATCTCCTACCCCCACAGTGCACCAAAAAGTACACAACTAAAGTAAGAAGTTACAGCAGCGACAACATGAAAACCTTTAATGACTCCCTGGACACTGAAACATGGAATGAAGTCTACAAAGCAGACAATACAGACAAAAAAACGGAATCCTTCTTTAATATATTCCTAAGCCACTTCAACACCTCTTTCCCCCTCAAACTGAAACAAATTAGAGAAAAAGAACCCAAGAGGAAGCAATGGATAACAAGTGGAATAAAAACCTCCTGCAGAAGGAAGAGAGATCTATTGGCTTTCCTAAGAAATAACAATCCCACAGTTACTGAAGAGAAATATATCAAGCAATATATCAAAATCCTCAAGAAAGTCGTAGCACAAGCCAAGCAAACAGCAAATGACAACTATGTGGTAACATCCCCAAACAAAACAAAGGCAGTATGGAACATTATAAGAAATGAAACAAACCAACAACCCTGTGAACAGGAAAAAACAACTCTGATACATAACAACTCCACAGTTACAGATCCACAACAAGTTGCAGATATATTTAACAGTTACTACGGAAGCATCGTAAAGCAACTACTACAAAGTAACAACACACCCACACCCAAAAGACAATACAAAATTAAGAATTGTATAAACTATATTCTTCTGGGAAACTACTACTGATGAAATCATATTAAGCACAAAGAGCCTTAAATATAAACTATCATCTGGCATAGATGACATCCCAGACTTTGTCATAAAGAACTGCATTAATAAAATAGCTGCCCCCCTCTCAAATGTATACAACTCTTCACTAATGACAGGTACATTCCCTGACTGTATGAAAGTGGCAAAAGTAATCCCAATCTTTAAGAAAGGCGAAAAAAATAATGTGGGGAACTACAGACCCATATCAATGTTACCTGTATTTGGTAAACTTCTAGAGAGACTAGTCTATCAAAGACTAATAAACTTTTTGGAAAAGAACCAAATCCTCTCGGATGCCCAACATGGCTTTAGGAAAAACAAATCCACAATTACAGCCATATATGAGTATATTCACTCTGCCTTAGATGCTCTAGACAAAAAACAAAAAGCTGTTGGGATCTTTCTGGACTTGTCAGAAGCATTTGATGTGGTAGACCACAGCATTCTACTAGACAAACTGCACTCGTATGGCATCAGAGGCATCCCTTTAACCTGGTTTAGTTCATGCCTCACAAACAGGAGACAAAAAGTAGCAGTAAGACATAATGATCAAGGACATGTGGAAACTTATTATTCTGACTATGGCAACATTGCACAAGGTGTGCCCCAAGGCTCAATACTTGGACCAGTACTGTTTCTCCTCTACATTAATGACCTGCCTCTGAACATTACTCCCAATACTAGCACACTCTTTGCAGATGATACTAGCATCCTCCTTACCAGCCAAGATGACCATGAGCTCCAGGAAGCAATAAATAAAAGTACAGATGAGTTGGGTGATTGGTTCAACAAAAACAAACTCATAGTAAACACTTCTAAAACCACCTTCCTGCACTTCCACCAGAGTGGCGAAAAATCTGAGCAGATGGTGAAATTACAAAACTCAAATATCCCCCTCAACAGAAACAAAATTTCTAGGCTTGTGGTTGCGAGAAAACCTAAAATGGCAAGTGCTCATTAGGAAAACAGCTAGCAAACTAAACCGAGTTTGTTACGCCTTACGTATCCTATCATACAGTACAAGCCCGGAGACAGTTCGCATTGCATATTATGCGCAGTTCCACAGTGTGATGCAATATGGCATTATATTCTGGGGAAACTCCCCATGTAGCTCTGACATTCTACTCACCCAAAAGAGAGCCGTGAGAATAATGAATAGGGCAAAACCAACTGATAGCTGTCGACCTCTCTTCCAGAAATCATCTATCCTACCCCTTGGCAGCCTCTAAATATTGGAAATATGCAAATTTGTTAAAACAAATATCACACAGTTCAACAAAAATTCAAATGTCCACTACCATGACACCAGGCAGAAAAACAAGCTCCACCTACAAAGCACCCGTATTTATGCATTCAAAAACTCCACATTCCACCAAGGCGTCCATCTTTACAACAGCTTGCCATCAGCAATAACAAATAGCAAGTCTCAGTCCCTATTCAGCAAAACACTCAAAACCTTTTTGCTTGACCATTGCTTCTACACTGTAGTTGAATTTTTGGACCACATGTCTGAAAATAAATTTAAGACAACAAAATGTCTGCAAAGGAAGTGTACAGTAGTGAAAGGATGTAACCGCAAATATCTATTGTGTATAACTTTCACGACTCAGAGCTCATTACTTTATCTATGTAACATACCTGCTGGAAAAATACTGTCTTTGTAGTTTAGGTCTGTGTCTGGAAAAATACTGTCTTTGTAGTTTAGGTCTGTGTTTGAATTAAAAACCATCATACCTAATTCTAAAATTCTTTCATCTGCTGAAACATCAATGTTGTTATATTTTATCCCTGTAATTGATGAAAAAAACTGTTTTTGTAATTTGTGTGTGTATACTTGTTTAATAACACTATATTGTAATTTGTGTGTTTTTGTGTCCCACAATCTGCAAAGATTTCTGGACAAATAAATAAATAAATAAAAGTGTCTTCTAATCAAATTGCCTACTTATGGAATATCACCACAGTGGTGCGATTGGATTCATGATTTCCTATCAGAAAGGACACAGTATGTTGTAATTGATGGAAAATAACTGAGTAGAACAGAAGTGATATCTGGCACTCCACAGTTAGTAAAGTCACCAGAAGATCAAAAGAAACAGCAAAATCATTTGGATAAGATATCTGCATGGTGCAAAAAAGTGGCAACTGACCCTTAATGATGGTAAGTGTGAAGTCATCCATATGACCACTAAAAGAAACCCGTTGATCTTCATTTACATGATAAATCAGTCAGAACTAGAGGCCGTAAATTGAACTAAATACCTAGGACTAACAACTACAAACAATTGTATTGAAAGTTTCGGATCACTGCTTATATTTTATTCAATAGTGCTACAGCTGTTTTAAAATTTTGTCATTATCAAGTGCCTGCGTATATAAGAATTAGATTAATTAATTACAAATCAAACAATACAAAAATATACATAAAAATTTTGTTATAAATTTTCCTTATAGCTTACATCTACGATGTTTGGACATTATTTGCCTACATCTGGCGGGACTGTTGTATATACTGTATTGAAATATTCATGTATTTCGTAGTTGGATACATTTTTTAGCTGCCAGGTTTTATGCAGCTTGTTACGCTAAAACATTAAATTAAAGAAAACTTTTGTGTAATTAACAACAGCTCTGCTGAAGATGTTTACATACATACAGCAATCGACTAAGTTATCAGAGACTTTATAACGTTGACATTGGTCAGAGAGGCTTATTCCGTTTTTTAAGTTACCTCTGGTCATTTAGCATATCTTTGCTTCTCAGCCTTTTTCATCGATACAGTCAATAAAATTAACCAGATAATTTTTATGTTTGAAATCAGTGTGTTCATTAAGTATTTCATTCAGATAATTTTTAGTGTGAATATATTGCCGCTAGCCTTGTTGATTCAGGAGCCTCTTTTTCTGTATTATCGGGACAGCTGAACCAATCCAGGACGGTGAGCTCAACGTCATCAATGAAGACACATGCCCTGCTGTTAGTACAGACAACACGCTGGAGGAGACAAACGTGGAACTGCCAATAGGGCCTGGACTGACCAAGGAACAACGCCAGCGGGTGTTGGGTATACTACGCCAATTTTCGGGTGCATTCACACCTCAGCAGGGGAAAAGTCAGACAAAACGGCCCACGATAAAGCACCGTATCAATAATAGGGATATCCACCAATTAGCCAGCGTTCGTATAGAGTATCACCAGCTGAAAGACGGATAATTCGGGAGGAAGTGGAGAAGATGTTGCGAGATGACATTATTCAACCTTCAGAGAGTCCTTGGTCGTCTCCGGTGGTCCTCATAAAGAAGAAGGATGGCACGTGGCGATTCTGTGTCGACTATCGGCGGCTGAACAGAATCACAAAGAAAGATGTCTACCCATTGCCGCGTATTGACGACACCTTAGACTGCTTGAAAGGAGCTACATACTTCTCAACTATGGACATGCAGACAGGTTACTGGCAAATCGAGGTTGACGAAGCTGACAGGGAGAAGACGGTTTTTATTACACCTGACGGCCTCTATGAATTTAAAGTAATGCCATTTGGATTAAGTAATGCTCCAGCCACATTCGAACGCATGATGGACAACTTGCTTCGACACCTTAAGTGGACGACGTGTTTCTGCTATTTAGATGATATTGTCGTTTTCTTGAAAACATTTGAAGAACATCTGAGTCGCCTGTCAACTGTGTTGAAGTGTGTTCAGGCTGCAGGTCTCCGCCTCAATCCAAAGAAGTGCCTCTTCGTCGCCAAAGAGATAAAAATCCTAGGGCACCTAGTCAACGGAGATGGTGTCCGTCCTGATCCAGATAAAGTAAGGGCAGTCACAGAATTTCCAACTCCTCAGCACATTCGTGATGTGAGAAGTTTTCTCAGGCTGTGCTCATACTACCGACGTTTCATAAAAGGATTTTGTAACAAGGCACGTCCATTACAAGAACTTCTGCAGGGAGACGCCAAATTTTACTGGGATGAGACAAAAGAAAGAGCTTTCCGGGCACTTAAGGAGGCTCTAACTTCCACACCAGTGCTAGCCTTATACAACGAGAATGCAGAAACGGAACTTCACACAGATGCCAGTGGTTATGGGATTGGTGCAGTGCTTGAACAAGTTCAGGAAGGTGCTGAAAAAGTGATAGCCTATGCGTCAAGAGTACTCTCAAAGTCCGAGATAAACTACTCTACAACTGAAAAAGAATGTCTCGCAGTTATCTGGCTATAAACAAGTTCCGGCCATATTTATTCAGCAAACCATTCACCGTCATGACAGACCACCATTCTTTGTGTTGGCTGACTAGCTCGAAGGATCCATCAGGTCGACTAGCAAGATGGGCGCTAAGACTCCAAGAGTACGATGTCACAGTGGTATTCAAGAACGGGCGCAAACACAAGGATGCCGACTGCCTTTCGAGGAATCCATTAGTGGAACACAACAGCATTAATGAAATTTCAGCTTTTACTGAATTAGATGACGTTACAGCTGAACAGAGGGAAGATCCAGCACTATTAAAAAAGATAGAGGCCTTGGAGAAAGGAGAACCGACCAATGGAGAGTTCCAACTTATAAATGGAACATTGTATATGGACAACTACGATCCACTGGGCCCCAAATGGCTACTGGTTGTTCCAGCTCATCTCCAGCCAGCTATTCTCAAATATTTCCACAACGCTCCAATATCCGGTCATCTGGGATTAGTGAAGACCCTAGGCAGAATTAGACGCAGGTATTACTGGAAAGGTCTGTACCGATCTGTCAAGCACTATGTGAGTCACTGTAAAGACTGCCAGGGACGGAAGCATGTGCCGCAATTACCTCCAGGGCATCTCGTACCAATTCCGCCAGCAGCAGCTCCATTCCACCGAGTTGGGATCGATCTTTTAGGGAGGTTCCAGAAGTCGACAACCGGTAACCGTTGGATAATAGTCTGCACTGACTACCTCACACGCTACGCTGTCACCAAACCTGTGCCGACTGCAGAAGATCCAGAGATCGCAAAATTCCTTGTAGAAGACATTATTTTGAAGCATGGAGTACCACGTGTCATGATATCTGATCGTGGAAAAGTATTCCAGTCAAAACTAGTATCAGAGGTAATGTCACGGTGCAACATTGTCCACAGAATGATAACTGCATACCATCCTCAGACAAATGGTCTTACGGAACGTTTTAACAAGACGTTAGCCAACATGCTGTCGATGTATGTCGATGTTGAGCAGAAGGATTGGGATACAATTCTGCCAGTCATGACATTTGCTTACAATACCGCAAGACAAGACACCACAGGCTTCACGCTGTTTTTCCTGCTCCATGGCCGTGAAGCTGAGACGACAATGGATACGCTGTTCCCGTTCCAACCGGACGACACTCAGGATGACTATGTTAAACAGCTCATCACCAGGGTCGAAGAAGTAAGACAACTGGCTCGCATACGGACACTGGACGCCCAAGAGAAGGACCGTCAGCGGTATAACGACAAGCACCGACCTGTTGTGTACAGCCCAGGAGGTACGGAAGGTTGGACTGTCAGAAAAGTTATTGAAGCGATACTTTGGTCCGTATTGTGTCATACGCTGCCTGTCAGACGTCACATACGAAGTTGAGGATTATGAGCCGTCGTTGAAACGTCAAAAACGAAGAGACATTGTTCACGTCCTGCGCATGAAGCCTTACTATGATGCTGAAGAGCAGATAGATGACAATGGCTTCTTGTTCAAGGACTCTATGGACGGTAATGTTCCCGATGAAGCCACGACAGGAACGGCCATCGTCGATAATCGTGGAGAAGGGAAGGATTCTCTTGAACTGTCATACAGAGGACCCATGACACGGTCAAGATCCAGAACATTGCAGCTGGCTCCACAGGGATCATAACAGCGGGTCGCTGTTTCTCCAGGAGAGGGAGCAATGCCGCGAGAGACCACGAACACCGACTGCCGGCGTGGCGCAGGGGATAGCGTCACGGACTGCAGTGCAGAAGGTCGCCGGTTCAATCCCGCCCACCGGCAAAAATTTGTTTCTTTGTAATTTACAATTCCAGAAGGTTCTACTTCTTTCTTATGTTCACTTGTAAATTCTACTTGTTTTTTATGTTAACTGTTCTTCTAATTTCCGGTAAATTCTGTCTGTGTATAAATAGCAGAGCACTCTGCCTGAGAGGCAGTCAGTGCTGCATGTATGTTGAGTTCGTAATAATCGTGCTTTCAGTATAAGTGCTGTGTTTAGTTGCCTTCAACATCAAGCCAGTTTCCATTTCAACGTGACAATATATTTCAAATTCCTCCAAAATATTCATTTCTATTCCCTTTGGTATTTTATGTAATATTGTAAGTGCATTTTCAATGTTAAGTGCTCAATGGTTTTCGTTTCTGAGATGTAAATAGAAACTAGACTGGTTGTTTTCACTTATTCTTATGTATTCATGATATCTTGTGAGGAAATTACATCTGGTAAGACCAATGTAAAAGCTGTTACAGTTGTCACGTGTGATTTTATAAATACCTGGTTCTAAGTATGGGGGTTTTCTGATGGATGCAAAGTGTAATTTTGTTCTTAGATTGTTATTAGTGCAAAAAGGCAAATTTAATTTTGGTGTTTTTGTAAAGTTCGTTGATTTTGTTTGATATTTTACCGAAGTATGTATTTAAATTTGCTATGTATTCTGTCTTCTCTAGCTAGGTGAATGTCTGTGTGTTTCGTCTTCATTCGGTGTAATCTGTTTCTTATACAACTGAGTGACAATCTCTGGATTAAAGTTGTTTCTGAATGCTATGTATTGAAGAATTGAACGTTCTTTATCAATTGCTGCTTTCTGGAGAAAGTCCTTACTTCACATATGGCAATCTCTGGGACAAATATGGACATTCAAATCCTAAAGAGCAAAATATATTTACTTATGACAGAAAAATATAACACCTCAAACTATTCAGGAAGATGTGTGTTTCAAAATATGCATATTTTTGAAAAACCTTTTTTATGTCTTATCCCAAAATATCTGTGGGCAGTACATACATAGAACAAAGTGAACAACTTTGCAAATTATATTTAATGTCAAGGTATATTCTTAATTTAAAAAAAAAATGTTAACTGTAGCACAACTTGTTGATAAATTGCTGTAAAGGTTGCCCTGTATTGCTTTAAGCATTTCTGGTATCCCTGCATTGATAAAATGTTTGAGTGTAGTAAAAATAAGAGTCCACATAAATTACACACTGAATTGTTGTCAAAACTTTCTTAACAAAAAGAATAAGAAAATGTGGACAATTGTGATTCAAAATTACCAATGTGAGGTTATGTTTTTGAAAGAATATTGAGTTGCTTGAAAGTAACAGGGGTAAAGAATGAAAACTTAATTGAGGGAAAACTGAAATATTTCACCAACAACTACTCCTAGATTTATAAATGAAGCGTAATAAATTTCATCTCTTCAGGGCTTAGTTATTTGGCACATATGATGTTTTATTGGTGCAGAAAGTGTGGCATTATTTCTTACATGTTGAAAAATTAAATAAATACCAAATTTCAGCATAAATAGAAGTATCTTTGCTTTATCTTCATCTATATATTCTCAATAATAATAATAAAACAGAACACTGGTCAGTATTTAAATACTGTGTTTGATGCTTTCTGAACAAAATTTTTTTTTAATATATTCAAAAATATGAACAATAAGTCAATTTTTTTTACTGTAAGAAATAAGAGGAAACAAATATTTAATGCACCACATTTATGGTAGATGATTTTAATCATTATTCAATGGTTCATCATATGTTTATCTAATGTATTATAAAAGGGTTGTAACTTAAATAGTGGCAACTATTTATTTACAACCGATTCAAAAGCATTACATGTTTGCACCTGTTACTGTCCTTCAATGTAGTCACCAGCATTGTGTAGAACCTATTGCTAGCATAGGAAGGCATAGTATACTGTTAGCAGAGCCTGTTCTGTTGATGGTGTGAATGGAGTAGTCTACTGCCTGTTGAATTTCTGGAACAGTTCTGAAGCAAGTGCCATGAAGTAGTTCCTTCATCTTTGGAATCAAATCCAAGTCACAAGGACTTAAGTCTGGGGAGTTGGGTGGATGATACAATACTTCCCAGTCCCATCAACCAACCAGAGCAGCTTGCACTATATGCGCCCAAACATTGCCGTGCAAATGATTGGTGGGTTACACGCTGCCACTTCTTTCGCAAAGCTGGTCACGTATGATGCTCCAAAAACAAAAAGTAATGGTATGCACTGACGGTCTGCCATGGAGGAACCTAATGCAGTAGAGTAACACCATCACAGTCATACACAAGAATCGCTATAACTTTCACCATACTGGGCCTCTGACACACTTTCAACTTTCGCGGCAGCCCATACGGAGTCCATTTGTTGGATTGGCATTTCAGTTTTGGCTCATACAATGTGGTCCATGTCTCATCCAGTGTTAAGATATGGCATAAGAAAGCCTCTCCTTCACCTCATAGCGCTCCAAGTACGTCTGAGCAGCGTCGTAACACATCCATTTCTGCATTTCCATCAATTAATGCAGAACCCATTGTGATGCAATTTTTCACATGCCCAGGCACACTCCATCTTGATCTAACTCCATTGTTTCTGTTTCGAAAACATAGTGAAACCATTATGTTAGACTACTCGCTCACACGTGGCTGTGTTTCCCTCGATTGTGCGCACCCTGGTGACGTGGGACGGGTAAGTCCATTTGCTCGTAGGTAAGGTAGGTATGGCAACAACATGCACTATCAGTGACAATAGTAGACTCCATTGCATAGTGTCTCCACAGTGTTGCCACTATTTAAGTACCAACCCTAGTCTTTATTATTAACTTTTTATACCACCTTTGGATCACTTAGTACACAGCATAGAAAGTAAATGTGTGGCCACAATATGGTAATACAACAGCTCATCAGTCTCAGATTGCATAAGAAACGTTAGTTAAAAAAACGTTCACATATGAGACGTACAAAAACAACTTAAGCTCAAATTACTGTCAAAATGTAAAATAAAATGGGAAATTTTGCTATTCATCATATTACAAAAATAAACTATCTGAAAATTATTTAAACACACAGTGTTTTACTAGACATGGTCAAATTGGAGGCGGAATGCAATGGCCATACTTTGACCTTTGAACAGACTTAGCCAGCAAGTTATGGGGGAGAGAGAACACTACAGTTTAATGTGGATTCCAGACCATGGTGCAAATGGCATTTTCAACATCAATTAACATTGCCACAGGGGAATGTGTGTCAGTGTGTAGCTTATATTCCACATTCCTAGAAACTCTCATTCCCAAGGTAAAGAATTTAGGAAAGAAGATTAACGTTTAGCATCCCTTTTGTTGAATTTTGATAGGGACTAAGCAGCTACAAAGGTCATATCTAAGAGTTTTGCATTCCTAGCAGAGTAAGGTACGAGACCCTATTAAAATAAGGATGATGGCAATTTTTTTGAATGGCTGCAGAAATTACAAAACACACCATTGATATAATTACCCATACATAAAAACAAATACAAAAATTATAGTCAAAATATTCCGTCTACTGTGGATCATAAATTTCCATACGAATTATGTTTGACTGTAAAGGAAAAAATATTAAATAATATGAGAAAAATAGTATGACATTTGGTAATTTTGACTGTTTGTGTGTATGTGCAACATTAATACCATATTTTAGGTTTAATTATAGATACTCACATCTTGCCGAACTTGGAGTGCAGCTCTGAAACAGTCAACAGCTTTATCAGTATCTTGGTTGAGATTGAAAAGAATCCCCAAACATGTCTGTACATCAGCATCAACATCAGTAGGATATCGTCTTGCAGCTTCAATAAACAGATTCTTCACTCTCTCAAAGTAATTGCTGAAATTAAGGCAAGAACTCCTATATATTACAATGAATGGTGAAGCATTTTTAACCACTACAGATAACAATTGAAATAATAATAAAACAGTAATCAAGGGAAAAAGGAAACTGGAACAATACAACTGAGCACATTCTGAAGGAAACAACAGGGTGTATAGTGTATACACAGACAAGAAAAATGCCTGGATTTGCCAGTTAAAAGAGTAAATTTTTCCTAGATGAAAATACACTTTTCACGTACAACACACAATTTTTCCCTGGAAAATTGAGCTTTTCCGTTATACTTGGTTTGGAGCAGTGAAATGTATCAACTCTTTAAAAGGTTACTGTCTTATGCACAAAAGTACAACTTCCCAGTGTTAATACACACTTACAATTTGGGCATATCCCCCCACCCCCCAGCATGTTGATGATTGTAATGGCACAATAATTTACGGGAAGTAAGATCATCCAATTATGGGTCAGGTGCAGACAGACAGAGAATATTTTTGAACTTCTGGTTTGTAAATGAAATTACGTATATTTCACTTTTGTTCATGATTACACATATGTTGGAGATTATGAGTAGGTTCTTTATCATTCAATTTATTTTATAAAATACTTTGCAATTTTGTACGAATAGGTTATTGTACAATTTTCATGTATGTTGTTAGGCTATAACCCAAAAGAACAGGTTTAATTGCTTGTCAGAAACAGTTTCCTGCTTTCTTTGAATGTGGCACTTTCTCAAGTAAGTTGTTGGGCATGAATGTAACAAAACAACATGACAAAACACATAGTTATTTACAAACTCCTAATTGGCTGTCCTCACTTCCCATAATTCTTTTATGGATAATTATACTTTTTGCCATCATTACTGCATAATTTGTAATCTAGCTAATAAAGAACTAAAATAAATACGATGAACTAACCTTAAGGCTTACAACACTCTATCTCTCTCTCTCTTTTTAAGCATGTGTTATCCTTCAAGATATATCAAAACATAAATACAGTAAAACCACGCTTTTACGTCCCCGCATTTTACGTTTTCCTGCGTTTTACGTTCATTTTTATCGGTCCCAACAGAACCCCTCTTCTCTCAATACAATGCATTCCCGTCATTAACGTTGCCATCTTTCAACATTTCCTGCATTTTAAGTTTTTTTTTTTTTTTTTTTTTTTTTTTTTTTTTTTTTTTTTTTTTTTTTTTTTTTTTGCGTTACTGGCTTTTAATGCTGAATTTCATACATATTTATGTGAAAAGAGCATTGCGGTTCAACTTGTAGCAAACCAACGAGAAGCCGTCAGTACAGAATAAGGAGTATACAGAAAGGAAACTCCCGCTGCAGTCTGTCGTCCAAAATTTAGTGCGCATGCGCCGAATCGCCAATCTTGAAAAGCAGTAAACGCGTGGTCACTCACTACTCTGTCGCGTGGTAATGCGCCGTCTTTGTTTGTTAATTGTGTATTTTAGCTGCCTGAATCGCATAAAAGTAAACTAGTATTTGGTGCAAGGAAAAGAAAGAACTGCGCGTCAGTAGGTGTACCTGTTCCGTTTTTATTACGAGCAGCAATAAAAGTAAAGGCGGCCGATGGTGTTCAGCACCTAATTTCCGCAATAATTCTCATACAAATAAGGATATAAGCTTCTTCACCTTCCCAAAAGATGTTGAACGGTTAGTGAACGTCGCTATATGTGTGGTAAAAGTTAAATGTTATCAGTTTCGAATGAGAGCAATGTGTGCATAATTATTAAAAGTGCGTGTGTAGAAGGAGATTGGTCTCCTTATAACGTGCCTGAAATATTTCGCCTGAGTGGGCCTTAGGAAAGGAGAAAATGCTCTCGAAAGTTTTTCCAATAGTACTGTACATCTTATTTAGCTATCTGTTTGTGACTAACGGCGTAGCGTAATGGTCAAGCGCATTACTTGCGCAGCAGGCGCCCTGGGATCAATCCCAGGAGCTTCCTATTTTTTTTCTTCATTACGCTACACCGTTTATTCACGAACAGAGCGCTGAATAACATGTTCAAAATGTTCAAATGTTTGTTAAGCTTATGGGACTTAACTACGGGGTCATCAGTCCCTAAACTTACAAACTACTTATGAACTACTTACAAACTAGGACGGCACAAATATCCATGCCCGAGGGGGGATTCGAACCCCCGACCGTAGTGGCCGTGCTGACCGTGACTGGAGCGCCTCAGTCACCTCGGCCATCGCGGCCGGCTGAATAACATGTACCGTGCTATTGGAAAAAACTTTCGAGAGCATTTCCTCCTTTCCTAAGGCCCACTCAGGCGAAATATGTCAGGCACGTTATGTGGAGACCCACCTCCTACACAAGTAACTTGAGCGAAATCGGCGGGTCCCGATTGACGACCTCCCCTTGTTACGATATTCAAACAAATGGAATGAGGGGAATAATCTTGCTGTTCTTGCTCTATGGTTGGCAGTGTCTTGTATCTACCTTTCTCTGGTCGGTAAAGTAATTGTCCTCGTAAAAAGAACATTATGTTGCCAACATTGAAACATTACTCCTCTACTGCCGCAAGTAAAACTGAACCAGTCAAATCGATGACACTCATCCTGCCTCCTCCCCTTGTTCTACGCTGCTTAGGCAGGTAAAATTTTACTTACGGCAATGGAGGCGTAGTGTGCTAATGTTGGCAACGAATGCTCTTCGGATACTAGAACAAATAGATTAAGGGGAATAATTATTTTATGCTGTTCCTGCTCTATGGTTGACAGATTTTTCTATATGCCATTCTCCGATCAGTAAATTAATTATCCTCTTAAAGCAAATACAACTTTTCCAACACTGAAACACAACTACATCACTGCCGTAAGTAAAATATAACATATAAGTATGTTTTAAAGGCAATATTTATTTCCAGTGCTAAGAAACGGACTGTGAATTCAAGGAGCTGATTTACTTAAAAATATATTATCCAATATTTAGTAAAACTTTTTGTCAGAGTTAGAATTTTCTATTTCTTAAGGTTCACAAACAGAGAACTGAAATATAAAACCTGAAAAAAAAAATTCAAAGTGATAAAAGTGACCCATCGGTGAGGTACAAATGGTGTGTAATGTTCTAGTGAATGCATATTGACAAGAAAGACTAAGAGGAAAGTGATGAACACTTTTTCCTTTGCTATAACTGAAACAATGTATGCCACAATACGACAAGTACAGATTAAGTTTGTTATGTAGTTTTATGTTTCGGCTACCTGTCCTTCATTTGTGAGTAATTCAACAGTTTTATATATGCCCAGACATCATTACTTCTATGTAATCGCGCTGTACTGCTAAGTCTGACTTGTGCAAATTTATTCGTGTCAAATAAAACCTGGCAGTTGTAAAGTCACTTTCTTGTTTATAACTAATTTCCCAAACGTAACTTCGCGTTACTCGGGATTTTTCTGGAAATAAGCATCAAATAAAACGATCATTGATTCCATCGTACATTTTCGCAGTTGTATTAAAATTTAGGCCTACTTTTTTTTCGTTGGGTTACAATTAGGTGCAAGAACAGGGCGCAAAATATAGAGCATAATGAAAAGCCGCTTCCTTTCGTAAAAGTCGGTGAAGTTAGCTGCAGTTCGGAAAAAGTCCATTTCCAGCCAAAGTACTAAGTGGCTATAGTTCCGAGTTTATTGCTTTTCAATATGGCGTCGAGCGCAACGCTTGGTAACATACAGATCAAAGGCGCCGCCTCCAGCTTTCCCTTCTGTATACTCCCTATTCTGTGCCGTCAGCTCATTTCGGCCGGAGTTCGAGCTCCGGTCACAAAGGCGCTGTGATACACTCAGTGAAGAGAGTTCGCGTGCTAGCCGCCAGGATCGCTGCAATTGACTTCTTAGGTTCGTTCCAGCAGCTGCCAGACTGCTTGACGCGCATGCCCATCGCTGAAATTGTGTTCCAGCAGCGCTTTCTCCCGCTTCTGGCTACTTGGAGTGCGGCGGTTTGGTGTTCCAGCAGTTGCCGCAAGCAGCCAGACGCTACCCGGAAAAATATTTCTGGCGCGGTCAAGCTGCCAATTTGCGAATGCTCAGAAAGGGCTGAGTTAAGGGTAGGGGTAGCCATCACGTGATTCGTGTGTTTGTGGAGTGTTTTTCGATTATTTAGAAGTCACTGCAATCCGACTTGAGATCAGATATTTCTCGTTTACACTTATTCGTTATTAGGAAGGAAAGTATTTTAATTATTCCTTTAAACTCACATTCGCCTGCAGCCAGAAACAGTGCAGAAAGCGTTCCAGCAGTGCAAGTATCAAACAAGGATTTTTACGTCATAGTAGCTGCGCATGCGCAGTAACACCTGTTTCTTAGTGCTTGAAAGTAGCCGTCTGGCAGCTGCTGGAACGAACCTCTTGTTTGCATCGAGGCGGCGCTCTACGATTATTACTCTTACTATTACTTCCATAGTTACCGACTTAGTTGGCCAGTGTATGTTGTAATTATTCTTACGGTCGAATAAAACTTCAATTGTTAAAGCCAACAGTTTTTCTTTAACAAGTCATTATACGATAGTGCAGGGATTTATATGTCATAATCGATTACTGGCTTAAAACAAATTATCAATTATGAACACGTTTAAATTTGATCGCAAGACTGACGTCTAGTTTTGCGACACTGCTCAAAATCAGCCTCGAACAAAGCAGAAAACGCAGTTATTGATGTGCCATAGTGTTAGTGTGGAAAGGAAGACTTCCATTGTTCGTATGTTAGTCACAGGCGCCTGTTTGGGAACGTATGCTGTGTCACTGTCTTCATAATAATCGCTATTTGGCTATGGTGATTCTAGTAGCAACCTTCCTTCTGCTCACTTCATTGTATTACAACAGCTTTGATTTGAAATCGTTTTTATAAGTAAACACTTTTGAACCCAACGTCTCTATAATGGGCTTTCATGGAATGTTCCGCATGAAATATACAAATCTGTGCTAGACCTTAGTTGTGGGTTAGTCTGTCCTGATATCTCAAGTAAACATTCCTCGCCGGCCGCGGTGGCCGAGGAGACTGGGGCGCTCCAGTCACGGGCTGCACGGCCACTACGGTCGGGGGTTCGAATCCCCCCTCGGGCATGGATATTTGTGCCGTCCTAGTTCGTAAGTAGTTCATAAGTAGTTTGTAAGTTTAGGGACTGATGACCCCGTAGTTAAGTCCCATAGACTCTACAAACATTTGAAACATTCCTCTTCTAGTACCTTCGTAACTAGACGAAAATTTCCACCCTCTTTCTCGCCCAGAACGTTACTGATGTTCCGCGCCTATTGTTCTGTTTAATATGACGACAGCCAGCTATAACACTTTTAAGCAAGGAGGTTAGAATCACTAACCACATTGATTTTAACAAATAAGTATTGTGGTTTGCAAGTTTCATTTACGGGAATTTTATAATCATTAAGGTGCCGTACCAATAATATTTCTCACACTAGAAGACTAATCTATTTTTAAATGTTTCATGACAGACTTTTTGCCTCTGTATTTTATTTACACCAATGAACACGGTCGGAACTAAGAGGGAAACTCGAGTGCACATTTGTGTAACCATTGTGAAATTAAATAAGACACAGTAACGGCTGTCTTCAAACGCATTGTTTGTTTTATTTATCAGTGTGATATTACAGCTGTTGTAACATAACACAGTGCGCAGAATAGTTGCTACTAAAGTCATTATCAAATCGTTTAAATTGCCGAATTGAAAACGGGACAGTCGACAGATGTTCCGAATCGTGCCAACATGTCATCGCGGAAAGAACTAGGTGAGTCCTTGTCATGTTTCTAATTATTAATGCATATTTAATTACTAATTCTGAAACAAAATGTGTCATTAAACTTCACTAGCAGGAGTCGTAAATTTTCTATTCTAACCTTTCTATAAAATAAGATTTTTCAACGCAACAAGGAAGATGTAATTCTAACAATGATATCGAAAAACTAGTACCGCACCGGAAATAATAACAAAACAATCACCATTGTAGAACGTTTCGTATTAACTTGTGTCGGTGCTTACAAGTGAAATGAGTAAAAAAGATAGAAAATGTATTTCTGTGGAACAAAAAATGAGGATTCTACAACGTGTAGATTCACATATTGGATTGCGAGTTCAACTAGCGACGGACTTACGTCTTTCTACTTCAACCCTGAATACGATTGTCAGAAATCGGTCCCACACTGAAGCTACTGCAAGACAGTGTGGTCCCATGCCAAAAAACCGCAAATATATTCGGGCATCCGCGTATGATGATTTGGATAAACTAGTTGCAGAGTGGTTTGTTAGCACGAGAGCCTCAGGAATTCCGCTTGATGGTAATATACTGAGAGAGAAGGCGCTACAATTTGCTGGAAAATTGGGGATCACCAACTTCACAGCATCTAATGGCTAGATTTGTAGATTTAAAACTCGTCATAATATTGCTTACAATGAACTGTGTGGTGAAAGTTCAAGTGTTGATAGTGGAACAGTAGACCAATGGAAAAAAGAACTGCAACATATCATTAAAGATTATGATCCAAAAAATAATTTTAATGTTGATGAAACAGGTCTTTTTTATAACATATTACCAAGTAAGACCTTATGTTTTAAAGGTGAGAAATGCCATGGTGGGAAACTGAGTAAACAGAGAATGACTGTTTTGCTAATGGTCAATACTGATGGATCTGAAAAATTACCCCCCTTGGTAACAGGTAAATTTCAGAAACCAAGGTGTTTCAAAAATTTGAAAACTCTGCCCACTAATTATGAATCTAACACAACTGCATGGATGACTACTTCAATATTCACAGCCACTATGCATGCCCCCTCTCCAGGGAACACCACCTTGACGAAGCACTATCCGTGCGGGTGGAGAGGCTTGCGTATCCGTGTGAAGCAGAGGGCTATACCGAAGGTAGAAAACCTACTGCCGGAAAGGCCTCAGCTGATGGATCAGACCAAGTGAGTCCCACAACGTCCCGTCTTCCATATCCTCTCCCAGTCCTTTCCCAATTCCTTTCCCAACCCAAGGTGTGATGCGATCCGTGCCGAGGGGTGCGTGGCACATGGGTGGATGTGTCTCGAACGGAGCCTCAGGGATAACGGGCGACCTCCCTGAGTAAGTAGCCTTGCACCGCGCGGGGTTATTGTGGTGTGGACCATATAAATCCCCAAATCTCGTGGGACTAAGATGAACACAGAGAAAGAAAGTATTTTAAAAGAATCTGAGGGGCAATCTGAGACCTCAGATACTCAGACATCGGGATCAGGACCGATGGAGTGCACTCCTACTTCTGAATCAGGGTCTAGACCTGAGCAAGAAGTGGGAACAGTAACAGAGAAGTTGGACCAGATTAGGATTAATGCCGTGTCTGGGGGCTCAGAGGAGGAAACTTCTCAAGGAACAGAAGCAAAAGGAAGGAAAAGAATGGCTTCCTAAGCATAAGTGGAGGGAATCAAAAGGGCTTGAGCCCAAAACCTCCAAAAAGAAACTCCTCAGGTTGAAGGAGACCCCCTTGACGTCAAAGACAGGTGGCAAGAGGGTTAGGGAGGAATCTAAGACTCCTCTCTGGACAAGCTTGATCCTAAAGGGCTGAGGCAGGAAATAGGGAAACAGACCTATAGTACTGCAGTCTCGGTCTTTAGAATGGTGGTTGTCCAAGAAGGATACCCACTGGTAGGCATCACCTCGCAGCAGGAGGAGCTCATGCAGATGGCCCTCTTTGAAGAGATTGGGGGGGACGCTGGTCCAGGACCCAAATTCAGGAGGGTCTATCTAGATCGCGGTGCCCTCATTTTTGACTGCGAGAGGGAGCACACAGCAGAATGGCTTAAGTACAAGTTGACCATGATATCCCTGTGGGAGGAGGTGAAGCTGCTGGTCAAGACAGCAACCGAACTTCTGAAGACTGCAAAGGTATCAATATGGGTACCAAAGAACCTTAAGGATGTCCCTCCAAAGACTCTGTTCGAGAAAATAAGGGTCCAGCACCCAAAAGTCTCGACAGAGGTTTGGAGGGTAATTAATCAAAAGGTCGTTCTGGAAGGATGAACCCTGGTAGTGGAGGTCGGAGAGAAGTCCATGAAGGCAATGCGAGACCAAGGCCTGAAACTGTTTTTAGGATTCTCGCAGGTCACCTTCAGGGTAATCAAAGACCTTAAAGGCAATAATGGCAGGAAGATGGGGACTGGAAGTGCTGCAGATAAACCTGCAGCACAGTAAAGGGGCCACTGCTGCCCTGAGCCGTCGCCTGGGGAGACAGGAGGTGGACATGGTCCTGATACAAGAACCCTATTTATACAAAGGGGGTGTATCGGGCCTCAGTGGTACTGGAGGTAAACTGATTTATGCTAGAAATCTAAAAAACTCCAGAACATGCATTTATGTTAGTAATGGCATACCTTTCATACCAATGATGGATTTTTGTTCCAGGGACCTGGTGACCATCAGGATGCAGCAACGTGAGGAAGGTATCACGAGGGAAATTGTTTTGGCCTCAGCATACCTTCCTTACGCAGACAGCTCTCCTCCTCCTTTGGAACTGAGAAGACTGACGGAAGCCTGCCATCGGCAAGGTGATGAACTGTTGGTGGGATGTGATGCCAATGCCCACAATTTATCATGGGGCAGCAAGGACACCAACAGTAGAGGTGAGTACCTTCTTGAATTTCTCCTATCTAACAACTTGGATACCCTGAATAGGGGTGATGAACCTACATTCAGGAATAGTAGAAGGGAAGAAGTAATTGACATAACTTTTGGTTCCATGATGATGGACAGTTACGTCAAACAGTGGCATGTGGTCCTGGAGCCATCCTCATCAGATCACATGTATATTAAATTCAAGGTTGAAATGAGAATCAGACAGACCACGACCTGTAGGAATCCCAGGAAAACGGACTGGGAGACATATAGGAGAGACCTTGACTTCAGCCTATCGGAAATTAAAACTTCGATAAGGAATCCAGTTTGAGGAAGTAGCAGAGGCCGTAACCTCTGCTATAGTGACCTCATACCAGGACAACTGCTCAATCACCAAGAAGTGCACAAATAGGAGTGTGCTTTGGTGGAATAATAACCTGGAATTGCAAAGGAAACAGGTACGAAGACTGTTTAAACTTGCGAGGCGCAAAGGACAATGGGCAAAATATAGTGAGGCCCTTGTCAATTACAACCTTGCCATCAGACGGGCAAAGGAGGCATCCTGGAAGGTATTCTGTGAGGAAGTGGAGGGCACGGCTGCTCAAGCGACAATTCATAAAATCCTCACTAGGGTACCAACTGATCCAGGAGGAACATTGAGGAAGGAGGGTGGGGAGTATACAAAGACAGCACATGAAACACTGGAACTGCTCCTCAAGACTCACTTTCCTCAATATACTCTGGGGAATAACTCAGACCAGAATGCGATTCCTGAGAGACAACGGTTCTCAGGTATTCGCAAGGAGGACTGGGATTTGGCCAAGGAGTGTGTCGATTTCAGTAAGGTCCGATGGGCGGTTGGAACATTTCAACCGTTCAAGTCACCTGGCCCTGGTGGAATCTTTCCAGCTCTCCTGCAACAAGCAGGAGAAAGTCTTATTAGATTCCTATGCAGGTTATTCAGGGTTAGCCTAGCAGCAGGAATCATTCCCAATGCCTGGGGGGCAGTGAAGGTTGTCTTCAATCCAAAACCAAGGAGAATTGATCATACCAAGGCCAAGGATATGAGACCAATCAGCCTGCCCTCCTTCATTCTTAAGACATTGGAAAAGCTGGTTAATGTGCATGTTGGAGAAAGGAGGTTAAGTAGGGCTCCTCTACATTCAAACCAACATGCATATCAGCCAGGTAAATCATGTAAGACAGCTCTCCACCAACTCGTTGGGAAGGTGGAGAAAGCACTACACTTTCAGGAAATAGCCCTCTGTATCTTCCTGGACATTGAGGGGGCTTTTAGCAACACGACCTTCAATTCCATGATTAGGGCAGCAGAGGTGCATGACCTAGGGACCACTATATGTAGGTGCACTAGGGCCATGCTCAGTGGAAGAAAGGTAGAGGCTACCATGATGAATGATAAAATGGTAATCAACACCACTAGGGGTTGCCCGCAAGAAGGAGTTCTTTCCCCTTTATTGTGGAATCTAGTGGTGAATGATCTCATTGGAGAATTAAACTCTAGGCAGTACTTTTGCCAAGGATACGCAAATTTGCTGACACAGTGAAGAATATGGCACAAGGTGCACTGGACATTGTGCAAGACTGGTGCAGAAAACAGGATCTGGGGGTTAGGCCTAAGAGGACTGTTGTTGTACCATTCACAAGGAAACATATCCAACACTCAAGTTGGAATCTAAAGCTTTTCAATGAAGCGCTACCTGTGAAGGGGACAGTGAAATATCTAGGGGTTACCCTAGATGAGAAACTGACATGGACCCGTCACATTAGGAATATTTGTTCCAAGGCAAAAGGTACTTTAGTAAGTACCAAGAGAGCTTGTGGCAAAAATTGGGACCTGAGCCCCAAGGGTATGCACTGGATATACGCCACAGTAATTAGACCCAGGATCACCTATGGGGCGGTCGTGTGGTGGAAGAAGGTAGAACAGCAGGTTGCTGCTAAGGACCTTGGTAAAGTGCAGAGATTTGCCTGCTTAGCCATAACAGGCGGAATTAGCAGCACACCAACTGCTGGGATGGAAACCATGTTGGATATGCCCCCATTACACCTTTGGGTCAAGATGGAGGCAGCAGCTGGTGCCTACAGACTCAAAACTGGTAACAACTGGAACTCTTTGGGATATCCAGCATCACACACTAAAATAGTGAGTGAGGTAAATATAGGAAAGGTTGGCGAAATGCCAGCTGACTATATTACAACCCCATACTGCTTCAACAAGCCTTTCAGTATAACAATTGGAAGTAGGGAGCAGTGGGAGAAAATAGTTCGAAACCGTACGAGGGATATTGTCTGGTTCACTGACGGGTCGAAATCAGACCAAGGCATTGGGGCCGGGGTATATGGGGTGCAGCCAAGACTGGAGGGCGTCATCTCTCTAAGGAAACTGGCCTCAGTATTCCAGGCCGAAATCACTGCCATCAGGGCATGTGTGGAGGAAAATTTGCGTAGGTGCTACAAAGATCGTAGCATCTATATCTATTCAGACAGCCAGGCAGCCCTGAGATCACTGGCAGCTCCTGCAACAAGGTCTAAAATTGTTGCAGAATGTAACAGGGTTCCTGGGCCTCAGAAGACAGCACATAGAATATTGGACCAAAGTCCATCAACAAAATCATGTCAAGGTAATGATGCCAAAGCCATGTTTTAAAAGAAGCTCTGCAATCCTGGGTCTGAACAGGAGAGAGATTAGACTCATGGTTGGATTGCTGACAGGCCATGGGAATTTCAAAAAACACCTACATACAATGGTAATAACAGAAGAGGACCCTAATTGTAGGATCTGTGATGACGGTGATGAACCTGCATCACATCTAATCTTCAAATGCATTGCATTGGAGAGTAAAAGGCACAGAACATTTGGGACAACCAGACCGAAGAAATTGTGTTTAATAAAGAACTGGTAAAGGGACTCCTTGCACTGTTAAAGGGCATTGGTTGGCTTTACTAGATATACAGGGAGCGATACCGCACAATAAACTTAGTTTCGGTGCAGGCAGTGGCGGGTTGGACCAAGACTGTATTGGCTTCCCTGGAAAAATCAAGTCAAATCAATGCATGCCCTGTATGCTAAAATGGGGACAAGAAATAGGAAAATATTACTGATACTTGACAGATGTCCAGCACATCCTGACAATCTGAAGCTCAGAAATATTAAATTGTTGTTCCTGCCTCCTAATTGTACTAGTGAGCTTCAACCATTAGATCTTGGAATAATCCATTCATTTAAATGGAAATACAGAAAACTGCTTGTGCAGAAGGCTGTATTTATGCATGATAATGACATGGACCCAAAATCTATGACAATATCACTTTTGGATGCTATGCATTATGTAATGATCATGATATCGTCATAGTGTCGATGATGACCAACATTCATAAACCAATCAAGAAGGCTAGAAGTGTGTTTTTGTTGGGAAGAGCCGATAAGCAAATGTTACGATCGCACTTAGAAAATGAATGGGCATCATTTAATTCCTGGACTATGGATGTAGAGGAATTGTGGACTACATTTAAGTGCATTGTTAATAAAGGGTTAGAGAAATATGTGCCAGTAAAGACGATTAAGGATGGAAAAGATCCACCTTGGTATAATAATAATGTTAGAAAGCTGCTGAGAAAGCATAGGCTGTTGCACTCTCGATTCAAAAAAGAACACTCAAATGATGACAGGCAAAAGCTAGTAGAGATTCGTGTGTCTATAAAAAGATCGACGTGCGAAGCATACAATAATTATCACAGCCATACCTTACCAAAAGATCTTTCCGAGAATCCAAAAAAATTCTGGTCCTATGTAAAATCGATAAGCGGGTCAAAGCCCACTGTCCAGTCACTCGATCATTCCGGGGCAGTAATAGAAGAAAGCAAACAGAAAGCTGAAGTTCTCAATTTAACCTTTAAGAAATCTTTCACGCAGGAGAACCGCACAAATGTACCATCATTTGATCAACGTACTAATTCCGAAATGGGGGACATAGCAATAGGTATTTCCGGTGTAGAGAAGCAGCTGAGAGAGCTAAATATGAAAAAGTCTGCTGGTCCGGATGGAATACCAGTTCGGTTTTAAAAAGACTATTCTGCGGCGTTGGCCCCCTACTTAGCTTGCATTTATCACGAATCTTTAATTTAGCGTAAAGTTCCTAGTGATTGTAAAAAAGCGCAGGTGACTCCCGTTTATAAGAAAGGAAAGAACTGACCCACACAATTACAGGCCAATATCGTTGACATCAGTTTCATGTAGAATTTTGGAGCATATTCTGAGTTCGAATATAGTAAATTTCCTTGAAACGGAAAAGATTCTTTCCATGAATCAGCACGTGTTTAGGAAACATCGTTCATGTGAAACTCAGCTTGCCCTTTTCTCACATGACATCTTGCGAGCCATGGACGAAGGGCAACAGGCGGATTGTGTTTTTCTAGACTTCAAAAAGGCATTCAACGCGGTGCCACACTGCAGACTGCTAACGAAGATACGAGTTTATGGAATAGGTTCACAGATTTGTGACTGGCTGGAAGACTTCCTAAGTAATAGAACGCAGTATGTTGTTCTCGACGGCAAGTGTTCATCAGAGACGAGTGTATCGTCAGGCGTGCCCCAGGGGAGTGCGATAGGACCGCAATTATTTTCTATCTATATAAATGATCTGATGGACAGAGTAAGTTGTAATATGCGGCTGTTTGCTGATGATGCTGTCGTGTATGGGAGGGTGTCGTCTGTAACTGACTGTAATAGCATACAGGATGACTTAGACAAAATTTCTAGTTGGTGCGAAGATTGGCAGCTAGCTCTCAATGTAGAAAAATGTAAGGTGATGCGCATGAGTAGAAAAAACAATCCCATAATGTTCGAATACAGCATTAGTAGTGAGCTTCTTGATGCTGTCGCGTCGTTCAAATATCTAGGCGTAACATTGCAGAGCGGAACGAGCATGTAAGGACAGTTGTGAGTAGGGCGGACAGCCGACTTCTGTTTATTGGGAGAATTTTGGGAAGATGTACTTCACCTGTAAAGGAGACCGCGTATAAGACGCTTGTAAAACCACGTCTTGAGTATTGCTCAAGTGTTTGGGACCCGCAGCAGATCAGTTTAAAGTAAGACATAGTGGCGGTTCAGAGATGAGCAGCTAGATTTGTTACCGATAGGTTCGACCAATGCGTGAGTGTCACGGAAATGCTCCGGCAACTCAATTGGGGATTGCTGGAAGAAAGACGATGTTCTTTTCGTGAATTTCTGTTGAGTAAATTTAGAGGTCTGGAATTTGAAGCTGAGTGTAGTACGATCTTGCTGCCGCCTACTTACATTTTGCGTAAAGATCACAAAGACAAGATAAGAGAAATTAGGGCTCGTACGGAGGCATATAGGCATTCTTTTTTTCCTCGTTCAATTTGGGAGTGGAATAGGAAAGGAAATGCCTAGTAGTGGTAGAGTGTACCCTCCGCCATGCACCTTACGGTGAATTTCGGAGTATGCATGTAGAGGTAGATGTAGCTAAAGCATGGATGGATGTGACACCCTTGACTATTTTCAACTGCTTCAAGAAAGCCGGAATTGAATTTGCAGATAAAACACAGGAGTCACAGGAAGAAGATTTGTCTGAGCCTCCAGAACTTTTCTGTGATAGACAAGTCATCAACGTTTCAAGATTATATTGGTGTTGATGCTTCAGTCATCACATCAGAGGTGCCAACGGTATACAGCATCATTGACAAACATTTTGAGGAAGAGAAGATAGAGCAGGATGCTGAAGAGGACAATGAAGATGATAACCAAGAACCAGTTGTTCCAACCAGTAAAGAAGCAATGGAAGCTATTAATATTTTAAGACAATATATAGGTAGTGCATCAGGTGATGATAACGCATTTGATGCATTGTATTCTGTGGAGAGACAAGTACAGCTGATTACTGTTAAAGAGAAACAAAAACAGTTAACTATTTCAGATTATTTTAAATAGGCAAATTTAAATTCTCAGTCTCATATTTTGAACAATGTAACCATAAAGATAGTAAAAAGAATTTATTTATTTTTATCTTCTTGTGTTTCTTAAACGTTTCTGCATTTTACACTTTCCTGCCTTTTACACTTTTTTGTGTCAGTCCGCTGAAAAGTGTAAAAAGGAGGTTTTACTGTATTGCAGTGAAATTTTTAATAATGGCAAGCATAAGTGGCTGGCCTTCAGAGTCCTACATTTCTCTAAGTGTCTGGTCCCCAAAGTGTTGTCCTGAATGGGAGTCAAATAGTTTAAGAAATTCATAGCAAATTCTCTGTATTAACGTAATTTATATTGGGTACAAGGCCATTTACTTTGAAAGTAACACTTTTTCACTAGTTGCAATTTTTACCCATGACCTGCTTGAAATATAAACAGATGACACATCACACTCACTGAAAGTAGTTTGTTGTGAAGTTTTGGATATTCTTTGTCCTGATACCTTGGACACATTCTGCTTTCAGCAGATGCTTATAAGGCTATATGTACGATGCTGTAAAAAGCACAATTTTTTTCCAACTTTCGTTTATGTTTATTGCTGCAGTATTATGCAGTATTCAAGTTCTTACCAGACAAAATTACAAAAAATATTAACTGATAAACAATAAAAAATTCACAGAAATTTTTTACGAATGTCTGCCTAGGTGTGTTTGCATGTGGATATGTGCGAGTGTGTGTATTTGTTTACCTTCCTTTTTGTCCCCTAAGGTAAGTCCTTCCACTCCTGGGATTGGAATGGCTCCTTTTCCACTTCCTTAAACCCGTATCCTTCCCTTTCTCCTCTCCTTCCTTCCTCTTTTTCCCGAAGAAGCTGCCAGTGGTGGCGAAAGCTCGAATGTTTGTGTGTTTTATGTTTCTGTCGACGAGCCTGTACTTTAGGTAAGTCAAAAATCTTTATTTTATACATATTTTTCCCACCAGGAAAGTCTCCTTCTATATATCTCAGGCAATTCCCAGATTTCTCCAGGATGAAAAAATTTCTGAGTTTTTTCCAAATCTCCTATTGTCCTGGTGCGTTTACACCCTGAACAAAAGAAAATTGAAGAAATAATCCACACTTTTAAGTCTGCGTACTTACTTTTCCTATGTTAATTAAAAACTACCTGAAATTATCCATTATTGGAAGAGGGTGCATCAGTTCAAAAGGCAGCACCTATCATCTGAATAACTATAAAAATCAAATGAAATGCACAGTACTAGCTAAACAAATCTTTCACTTAGCAGAAGCACACCTGAAAAATGTTTTCAAATACTTTTGGAAATGCAGAAATGTCATAGATTTGCCATCAAGAATTACTGAAGTTCAACATTGTGGTTGTTCCCAGGTATGTGGGTTGTCCCAAGTGCTCTGGCAACACATTGTTGTCATCTTTCTTCCCTCACCACCAACAGCCTGTAGAGACAGTGTCTATAAATAGATCTCCCAAGCAGTCCATTCCCTCTCCCCTCCCACAAACAATATTCCTATCCCCAAGACCACCCAGAAGCATCCCCTTGGTCATCCAGTACCATTTTGGCCTGCAATGCCTTAACAAATTACTCCATCAAGGCTATGACTTTCTCAATTCAACTCAGATCATTCCTCCAAAGTATCCTCCTCACACCACCAAGGGTAGCCTTTCACTGTCCTCCCAAGCTTCACTACATCCATGTCAAACCTTAAAACATTTCCAAACCACCCTCCCTACCTGAAGGTTCCTACCCTCCCCCCCCCCCCCCCACACACAACCACCTACTCCAACCCCACCACAGGGAAAACCTACCCTGTTCAAAGCATGGCCACATTTAAAAGAACATGTAATTTACCAACTAACAAATGTTCACTGAATGGCCTTTTTTCATGACAGAGCATGCTCTCCAACATAACTCAAGAGATCTCAGCACACATTACACCACACGTGCAAACTGGATACTCCCACCTACAGGGTGGTTATAATTAAACTGACTGCTGGGTACTGCAGTGCAGGCTGCATACATTGCAGGATACTGGAACTTTGCGTATGTTAGTCCTGTGAAGTTGGCACCCCTTTTCTCAAAAATGTGCATTTTTTTCAGAGTTCTAGGCAGATATGCAATAGTTCTGGAGTTCTCTGTACAAAATTTAAATAGTTCTGCACTAATTCGAAAAAAAATTACAAAAAATTGTAACAAATTTTAGTTTTTTCCAAATAATTTTTTGCCTAATTGTTCAAACATAGTTCTGATAACAGTTCTAAATAGCTCTCAAGGAGTTCTGCAGAAAATCCTAATGATATTTTTTTGCCCAGATAATAGTTCATGAGCTAATTGCGTAAATAGGGAAAAAAACTACACAAAATTGCGCCTGAGTCGTGTGAAGTTGGCACCCCTTTTTTCAAAAATGTAAATTTTTTTCAGAGTTCTAGACAGATATGCAATAGTTCTGGAGTTCTCTGTACAAAATTTGAATAGTTCTGCAGAATTTCGCCGAAAAAATAGTAAAAATTACCACAAACTTGAGTTTTTTGAGTTTTTTTAAAATAATTATTTGCCTATTAGCACAAACACAGTTCTGATCACAGTTCTAAATAGCTGTCAAAGAGTTCTACAGGAAATCCTAATGATATTTTTCTGTGCAGATTATACTTTATCAGATAAATGCATTAATGTGGAATCCATTGTCACGTTACTGTAAATTGGCACCATTTTTTTTTTTAGAAATACACATTGTTTTTGGGGTTCTGTGTACATATACTATAGTTCTAGAGTTCATGTGAATATTTCTATGTAATTGCCCGAAAAAAAAATTTGGAATATCTGATAAGCTGTCTTATTTGTGCCCGTTATTCGAGAAATATACATTTTTCTTAGGTCTTGACAGATATTCTATCCGCTGCACATTCAATTTGTTGTTTTTACGTATGAGTGATTACTGCTTATCGTAAACAAGAACTATTGCACATGTCCCTAGAACTCTGGAAAAAAAAGTCTAATTTTTTAGAAAAAATGGGTGCAAATTCCACACTAGCATGTAAATGAATACTCCATTATTGTAATTATCTCATAAAGTATAATCTTCACAGAAAAATGCTATTAGGATTTCCTGTAGAACTCTTTGACAGCTATTTAAAACTGTGATCAGAACTATGTTTGCGCTAATAGGCAAATAATTATTTAAAAAAAAAACTAAAAAAAACTCAAGTTTGTGGTAATTTTTACTATTTTTTCGGCGAAATTCTGCAGAACTATTCAAATTTTGTATAGAGAACTCCAGAACTATTGCATATCAGTCTAGAACTCTGAAAAAAATTTACATTTTTGAAAAAAGGGTTGCCAACTTCACTGCACAGAAAAATGTCATTAGGATTTCCTGTAGAACTCTTTGAGAGCTATTTAGAACTGTGATCAGAACTATGTTTGAACAATTAGGCAGAAAATTATTTTGAAAAAACTAAATTTTGTGGTAATTTTTCCTATTTTTTCGGCGAAATTATGCAGAACTATTTAAATTTTGTACAGAGAACTCCAGAACTATTGTATATCTGTCTAGAACTCCGAAAAAAATGTACATTTTCCAAAAAAGGGGTGCCAACTTCACAGGACTGCGTATGTTCAGTAATTTGCATGCTCACCGAGTATGATGAAAATTATAGTTCCATTTTTTGCCACCAGATGAAAATATGGTACTGTAAGCAGTCAGAATATCACGTGGGTGCAGGAATTGGGGAGGAACAATCAAACACATGCTAGTGGTGGTTCTGGAACATTTATTAGGATATGGTCATAAGTTACAACGCATGTTCAAACATACTCTCCTGAATCGGCACATACTGCATCCGTAACACGCTATTGCCAACAATTGTCTGCAGCACAGCCAGTGTAAAGTGGGTGATATGTCACTGTATGCTATCCTTCAAATCAGGAAGAGTACAGACACAATCTTGATACAAACTATTCTTAAAACATCCCCACAATGAAGAAGTCATAGATTTAGGTCGGGGGATCTGGAAGGCTATGTATCTTGGTAAGTGACTACAGGTGATGCGGTCATCACTGAAGGTTTCTCTAAGCACTGGTGTCACCCCATCTTGCATGAAAATAGTCCAGTGGACACATTTCTGTTCTTGTAAAGCCAGAATCACCTGTTGCACAAGAAGGGCTTTATAATGTGTAGCTGTTACTATAGACCTAACAGGCCCACTGAGGTGTGATTTCCTTGGCAAAAAAACAGACCGAGAATAAAGGAACTTGTGAAATCACAATACAGTCACATAAGCTGAGAGCAGTAGATGTTCCTGCACAACATGTGGGGCGGTACAACCACATATATGACAATTCTTTACATACAAAGCACCATGCAAAGTACAATGTGCCTCTTCTGTCCAAAGAATATTCCCTTGATGTTTCGCATAACAGTGCACTTTCGTTTGCGTTATTTATTTTATTTTTCATAGATCCGCTGAAATACGATGTCCTAAAATGAAACGGCCTCACTTTGAATAGTTCTGATAAATGGTGCTAAGAGCCACCACAAGTAACTTTTCCCATCTGGCGCTAAAACTTTTGCACTCGTAAAAATAATGAATAAAATAAGGAAGATGAGTCTAATTTCCTTTTCATTTTCGACTAATGAATTTTAATACACCATCCAACATAGGAAACAGAACTTTAGTATTGCTCAACTTCAAATGTAGCAGCCTTTCAAATATAAGTAGCAACAAAAATAATTTTTTTCACGTAAATACCAACAATATATAAGCCTTTAGGATTCTTACACGAGTTGCCTCATTCTGATTTCAGGTATTGTTTCATCGAATTTTGTGAAGTGCTGGGGTGTGTGAACTGTAATGAAGCACTAGGATTTCATGAAGAAAGTTATTATGTGGGGAAAAAAAAGTTCTAATCATGTGCCATACAGGCCGGATGGAGTCAATTCAGCAACCATTTGACGTCTGTTTCAATAAATCGGGTAAGGTAAAGCTTAAACACATTTACACCAACTCCCTTTCGAAAAGTGACAGACAGCTGGCAAAAACAGATCGTGTAAAACATTCAAGTGTGCCAATGGAATGATGATACATAGAAATGGGTTCCAAATCAGATTGCGTAACAGGCATTTAAAAATGTTCGATGTCGAATGCACTAGATTGTACGAGGGATCATATTGTGTAGTACGAAGGAACTGTGACTCAGAATTACCGCACCGGTATCTAATTGCTATTATAAACATTTCGTAAAAGTTTTATTATTAGTCTAATCAAATTGTTTTATTTTTTCTCATTTAGTTTCATACAATAGCCGTACATTTGAAGTTTTATCTAGAAGCTACTACGTAAAGCCGACTGGCAAGCATGTGTTGCGTCAATATGCCTGACGCTACAACCACTGCCTTCATGCTACAATTTGTGTGTTTTTCTATTAGGGGGTAAGGGATTGTTAATTCCACACTTTCTTCGCCATAAGAATAATACAAATGTAAACACTACGCCATGTAATCTTCCGTGTTAGATGTTACCACATTTAAATTCCGTCCGCCTAACAAACCCGAAAGACAACGGCGAACGCGGGAGAATGTACATATCACGTCAATGTTTACATTTGTATCATTCTTTTTTTGCTTAACCCTCCGGAATGCGCAATATGCGTGTTCGGTACTTTTCACAATTCTGAAATGTCTTCGTGGCAATAACAAGTACACACACATCGAACAAATGCGGATTTCTCTGTGTCTGAATGTCCTGTTCGTCACTCACAGAATGCCTGATATGTAGAGGCACCTGTTTGTCGTGAAAAATTTTGCTCGATTTCGTCATTTTTAAGACCTATTTCGGTATATTTTTCGCTACTTTTTATTTTATTTTGTCAGTAATTTCGCTAATTTTATTTTCACTTTTAACTAATAAAAACTAATGCAAAAATCAATTATAGCCTCATTGCAATGTAAGATCTTTTATTTCATTTAAAAAATATGAAAATTTGACATTGATGGAGATACATAAGACAAGAAAAATGTTTGAGAAACACGCCTGCTACTTATACAAGTTTTACTAGCCAAAGTAATTTACATAAGTGTGTATGTTTTATGAAAAATCAAAGTCGTGTTCCTAACACCACCAAGATAATTGCTTCTCAGAAGCCCCACAATCTAATTGGCACTTTGTTCAACTCATATTGATTCCATTAGGGGGGAAAAAAAAAGAAAAGGTAATCCAATTTAAAGCCGCACTTAAAAACGTAAAATATGGACAATCGAAATGGATAGCGCGGCCTTTTCTTTGCGATTTGCACACTTAAATTACTCTTACATCGCAAACAACAACAGCCGTGAGAAATAAGTATATCTATTAACCCTTTTACTGCACATTTAATCTCGGCGGTGCCTGCATTGTGCACGTAATTATTAGGAAATACTGCAGATGAGGACTTATCACTGTGTGTGTGTGTGTGTGTGTGTGCGCGCGCGCGCGCGCGCAGCGCGCGCGTGCGTGTGTATATACACACACACAAGACTGCAGCAGTCCCTCATTATTGAGACAAAAATAAGACGCAAAATCTAGTATTGTTGTGAAAAATAGGTTTCCTTTTTAATCTTTGGAGAGAAAATCATATATATACGCCTTGAACACTGAAACGAATCAAATGTTTGTTAAGCTTATGGGACTTAACTACGGGGTCATCAGTCCCTAAACTTACAAACTACTTATGAACTACTTACGAACTAAGACGGCACAAATATCCATGCCCGAGGGGGGATTCGAACCCCCGACCGTAGTGACCGTGCAGACCGTGACTGGAGCACCTCAGTCTCCTCTGCCACCGCGGTCGGCCTGAAACGAATAGCGTATATTTACGTACGGAGCAGTGAAAGGGACAAAATATTTTTGAGCTACACGCAACAATCCCATTGCGGCTTTCTTTAAAATCCTTTATCTTCTGTTCTCGGTCAATTTCGTCTGTTTTCACCCACATAAATACGTGCATCGGCGCGATTAAATGTCGTTTCCGCGAAAGAAATTAATTTTCTCTTAAACTTCGCGGTGTATGCTAAACGACTAGATACAAGGTAGCACTTCACGCACCTAAGTTCAAAAGCAGTCTGCAAACATTGCAACAAAGGATGGAATCCAGAATATATACTATTCACAAAACGCTTATGGCAGTTTATAGCAGCATTTTACATAACTTGCATTCGCGTAAATACGGTTTGTTCATCCACTCTGAGTTTCGGATGATCGACTTTTTCCAAGGGGATGCTGCCTCGTGTTGTTGGTAACACGTATTCTTCCTTGTACACTTTCGCTCGTTTTGCCGCTGCTGCTGCATTGATGTCCGTAACTTGTCTCTTGACACCTGTCGACAGCACTTTCTCCTTGTTCTTCTTATGGGACGAACTGCTATTTATATGTTTTGGGCAAGTGTCCTTTCTTTGCCATTCAATACGCAAATAGTTGTATTTGAACAGAAGTTTTTTCCTGGTTTTATGATAAATGTAAAATCTATCTGACGCAAATTCTGTTTAACGATCAAAAACTGTTACGACCTTTTTAATAATCTTCTGTACCAAAACAAATCACTGAAAGAACCAGCGATCAGAAACGATGAAGACCACGCAGTACACTACCATTCACCAGATCAAATAGAGCGCCGGAAATGGACATCTTCACTGCACAGGAAATGAGGTTGGCAGGACTAGAAACAATATAGGCTATATGGAATCGGTGTGCAATCGACTGTGATTGATATCTCGAAATTTCGCCAGTACATTTAAATGACTGATAAGATTACACAAAATTTCGTGGATTATTTCGTGATTTTTCGTAAATTTCAATGACGTCGTGATTTTCCGCAAAATTGTAAAATATCGCAAAAATTTCGCGATTTCGCACTTCGCGAAAAGCAGATGCCTCTACTGATATGTCAATATAATATTATTTAACATATACACATCCTATTTTTTAAGGATCTATTTTTTAACTTCCAAAATAGCTACTCAGGTTTTATTTTTGACTCTTCCCCTTTGAAAAAAAAAAAAAAAAAAAAAAAAAAAAAAACGTAATCCATCCGTTCTAGGACTTCGTTCTTTAATTATTTTTTATTTCATCAAAATGAAACAGTTTGTAATAGAGTGAAAAAGTTTCATATTACCTTTTAAAGCATCTAAACAACATGTATATCAAAATGTTTCATGCAAATTTCTTTTAAGGTTAGGGGGTATTAAAAAATTTAAAATACAAGTGTAAATGAAATTTCAGTTTCTTAAACTTTACTGTTAATATTGTCATATGGGAACCACTCCAGAAGGCTTTATCTTCATCACTGGCTGTGATAAGAGTAGTAATTCTTTTTAAATACATGTACTTGAGGTGACAGATTATTTTGGTTCAAGATTCGGAAGATTCGATTCAGGTTCGGGATTCGGCACATGTTTTACTTAAGATTCAGTATTCGGATTCGATTCGGTAAAATTGGGGTTCGACCCATCCCTAGTTATTACATTAATTTGTTGTATTCTGTTTCGTGTTATGTGAAATATCGGGGGCGAGCTGTATCCAAGAGGTGGTGTTTTGTATTTTCCAACATTTTGAACAAACCAGCCTGCATGGAAAGCACCTACAATCAAGTCACAAAGGTTAGCGGTTCACTTTACTCTTTCCTGTAGCTCTAGTGCTTATATCCAGCTCATTTGTGAATAGCGCAAGCCAGTAGAGGACGTAGAATCGGTTCATAACGTAGTGCATGAAAATACAGCCCGTGCTTTGGAAGTGTGTGTAACGCACCACTGAGCAGATGCCAAGTGTGAAATTTTTCCTGGTACACAGTGAGTCAGTTTTTCCTGTATAGCAGTAGACAAGTGGACAGCACTTTGATTCTATGTGAGTTATTCAATTTGTAACATGGCTGATCAAGCAGAAAGCAGGGAAGAATCGCTAACTCTATATTTTGAACAGGAATGTGACCAAATTGCACAAGGCTTTCATATAGAAAGGGATTCCAAATTACAAGTTAATCTTGTAGGCAACAAGCGGGATCATCTATGAATTTACCAACTTTTAACACCTGAAGAGACCACCAAACAGATTAGCATTATTAATAGTACTCTGGAAGCAGTCTTCTTACATATGAACAAGAAGTTTACTGCAGTGTTCCAGAAACAAGATGAGATTTACCAGCAATTGGCTGAATCTAGTAAGACACTGTCTGATGTTGTAAAAACTCAGCCAGAAGTGAACCAAAAGCAGGACAAAACTAATGAGCATCTGTCCGCTGTAATGAAGACACAAAATATTTCTGTTTCAGTAACAATATTCACAAGTAATGTTCAAAATATCAAGATTAATCAGTACAACTTGTCGCAGATGGTAGACAACTAAGCATCTTAATAATTTGTCATTACATGTTGATCAGAAACTCGTAGAACAAGATAAACAAACATTAAACTCACAGAACATTTCGAGATAGAAAATCTTACCATGCATGAGAATGAACAAAAACTCAAGAGAATTGTCACTGAGCATTTTGTAAATTAAAAAATAGCTCTAGGCAAGTCAATCGCTAAGCAGTTCACACATGAGCAACATAAAATTAGGGAAGAATTATTGCATATCAAAGCATCAGTTGTTACGGCTGTTTCAAGAGACGCAGAAACTTCTCAAATTTAAGATCTCGCAGAACAGTTTGAAACAATTATAAAATAAGTATCCGAGATGCATGATGCAATACAAAGTCTCAACACTGAGCAGATAACACATTGATGTGACGCACCTGTAGAAACAGGAATAACAGACATGCCGCAAAGTAATGTACATATTAGCGGACCACATAGTACGACCTTGGCCACACGTGAAAGGACTTTCTGCACATGTTACATGGAAGATAGATTCTTGCACTTGCACCAGTGCTTTTCCATGGATAAGAAATCGGTTCACCCCATGGTATTTATTAAATCATTCAAAGATGTGCTTCCATATTCTTGGACTGAGAAGGAGAAGATAAAATTACATCTGTTGCTTCATACAAGGACATCCATCACTGTGGGTAAGCAACATAATAAATTCTTGTAATACACCAGCTGAATTTCAACACTGATATTTGGAAAAAATATTGGTCTGCTTCGATTCAGGAACGACTTCACCAGAAGGTATTTAATCCTGAACCACTTGATTATCGGAAGGGTACACTCCGAAAATATTTTGGAAAATACGTTGAGAAAACATGGTACTGGACAGACCCAATTTCCAGTCGGGACTTGATAAGGATATTAAAGGCACGACTTCCAGGTGACATTAAAGAGAAATTGATAAATGTACCTGAAATCGATCTGGAACAATTTCATTGTTCTTGATTTGATAGAAATGATTTATGAGAATAAAAAAAATGTGAAAATGACCTGACGAAATTTCCGTTGAGGAAGTTTCACCAGGTAGTTCGAACACACACGATGTGCAAAAACCAAAGCCAGTGAAAAGGAAGTCTTCACCAAAACATTCCGCAAACTGATTTTTTCAACAAAATCCGGTGCAAGGATCAATGCAAAATGTAAACACAGCCCCACCCAGAACTCCACAACAAAACTGGAGAGGACTGAATGTTTTAGTCACTGAATTTGTACCCAAAGCAAACCAAACTGCTAATGGACAGACGGAAAACTAGTACTGGTCGCAATGAGCCCTGATTTGGCAGTTGTAGCGAGTGATAGGGGTATGAACAAGGTCAACACACATTCTAAATATGTAAATCTTTTACAATATAATGATGGTGTTTATCTGTGTGAGGAACTGCTCTCAGATATCAATCCATGCAGTCATCAATATGGGCAAGAAACACAATCTGCCACAGCTGTTTTAGACAGAGGGTCAGCAAAATCATGGGGGCCGTTGGTACTAGATCCGATTCAATTAAGATTCAAGCCAACCTGGAACCTACAATAGGAAATGTAGCGATGACTGACGCATTACTAATTGTAGAATCACTAATAGTGGATTGTATACTGAGACTTGAATTCTTATTGAGGACAAAAGCATCAATTGACTTCTCACATGGTTGCTGTTACGCTATGGAGTCCAACAGGATAATTTCCATGCAATTAATTTGAAAGGAGATCAGACGTGGAAATAACTTCATTTGTAGGCACGTACTATGCATGTCGAAACCAACGAAAATTGACCTGCTGTTATCTAACAATAATCTATCGCAAATTAAAGAAGACATCAAAAGCAAAATCACTGAATCAGTACACCTTAATCAGGAGCAGTCTCATGACATATATAAATTATTGACTGAATTTACAGCCCTGTTCCAGGAAAAAACAGGTGAAATTAAAGGCTATCAATGCCATCTGAATGTCACTGAACGTAAGACTTTACCAACTTCACTTATGGGATTCCATGGTTGAAGAAACAGGCAGTGAACAATGAAATTCAAAGGATGCTTAACTGGAAGATAACAGAACCTTCTGACAGCTTGTATTCAAGGCCACTTCTGGCCATAGAAAAGCCTAATAGGGATGTATGTCTTGTACTAGATGCGAATCTTTGCAAGAGTAAATTCAGTCTTCGACATAAAAGTTTTGGGACACATGATTTCATCATATGGGATATTGCTTTGTATGATCTCAAACTTTCCAGCACCCACAACCAAGAGGCATCTGAAAGCATTTTTGGGTTTAGCTTCATTTTATCAATGATTTGTCCTTAAACATTGAATGCTGAACATCTTCTTCAAATAATACAAAAAAATACTCCATGGTATTTGTCGGAAAAATGCCAAAAAGCATTTATTGAAATTGAGGAAGCCCTGATTAATTTAAAATTACTGTACCATTTGAACATGAACCGTGACTGAGTTAAGTACAGGTGTCTCTAATGTAGGGCTTGGAGCATATCTTTTTCAGACGTGAATCACTATTGGAATTCTAGCAATCTGTACCATAGGTTTCGCCAGTCGCGTTCTGTCTCCATGTGAGCAAACATGCATAACTACTGAACTTGAATTGTCATCCATCGTATGGGCATTTAAAAAGTCATTATTATTTGTCAGGTGCTCATACTACGATCTATTGTGATCACAAAGTATTTAGCTTCTTGACGAGTATACGAAAGACACTACTGCATCCGAGGTTGACCAGGTGGTCAATTGCACTTAAAGAGTATAGTTTTTGAATCATTTAAGTAGCAGGCAAGGACAATATCGTTGCTGACGCTTTGTCACGTTTACCACAAGGATGAGTCGAATCCGAGGAAATGGACAACCCAGCAACAGATTTTCAGGTTCTTCTGATGAAAGACGATGATAATCATCAGCAGTTCAATAACTTGTGCAATAATATGTCATCTTTGCACGATTGTGATCCAAGATGAGGTGATGTGAAAAGGAAACTAGTTGCCAACTGAGACCCCAATTCTAAAAAAAACTACCACATGTTACATCAAGATGCACTCTTTCACCAGAGGAATCCTAACAATTCATGATGTGTGTGCATTCCAACAGATTTTGAGGAGGAATTAATTTGGTAAACACACATAACCTGGGGACATTGTCGCATAGTTAAGTGTGCAACGTAGATTGGTTCCTACTGCTATTTTCCTAACTTAAGGAGTAAAGTGCACAAATATGTGCGAAAAGGCAAAGCCACTTAACATGAGTAGGAAGGACATACTACTTCCAATTCTTTGTAGTAAGCCTTTAGAACTTATAGCTGTGGACCTTTTCCCCATGAACCTGCAGGTGCAAAATTCCTGGTCACTTTCTACAATGTCTTTACGAAATATCTAAGATTCTACACCTTAAGGATTTGCGATCATCAAAAAGCTAGTTGAAATTATATTCTGACAGTAGGGAAACCAGCCACCATACTGTCAGACAATGCAATGACCTTCACTTCTCTTGGCTGGAAAAGATTCCTGGATGCTGCAGACATTAAACAGATATTAGTCGCGAAGTATCATTCTGAAGGAAATCCTGTAGAGAGAACATCCAGAGAATTTATTAGGTCCCTCAGTTATTTCATGACAACCACCAGACACGGGCTAATTTTGCAAAGCCTTTTGAGGAAATCTATAACAACTTACCTCATTCTTCCACTGGATCACGCCTATGGAACTGATGTTCAGGAGAACAGAAAACAATGAATGGGTCAATCATCTTCCAAAAGTACCAACAGATCATGAACAGTGGAATGAAAAGATAAGACAAGCAATGTTAACCATGACTCGTCAAACTAACTTGAGAAAATAATGCTTTGATACAAAACTCCGGAAAAGGAGAAGTCTACTTGTCAGTGACATGGTATTGATAAGAAATCATCCTAAGTCGTCAATGTTGACAAGGAGAAATAAGAAGTGGCAGCTGTTGTAAACAGGACCCTTCACCGTCATCAGCATTCTACATCCTGGAGCTTATCCCCTTGCTTTTTCCAAAGAGCCTTAGGAAAAAGGACTGTATCCACAGCAGGATTTAAGAGATTTATAGCGTAGGTGTTATTGAGTAGAGAAGATTCTTCTGATATTCTAATGTGATATATTATAATATCACCATTAGTTTTCTTATATGTTCAATAATTATACTATCGCTATGATTAAATGCATTACTGGCTTAACTAAATGAGCAATGAACTGCAATGGACAGTACTTAAAAGAATTTTTGGAGCATTAGCAACACTCCAGTTTTGTAGATTTGTTAGATTTTTACTTTAAGGAAAATTAAATGGGCTTGCTGTAAGCATTGGAGTCCTGGATTGAGTGTAAGGTGCCACAAATGACAAGGGGATGCACAATATTCTGATTAATGCCACCTAATCTTTCTCCACAGACCAAGAAGTAGAAAAAGGACATTTTGCTCTTTGGAACATGATGAAATAATGCATGATATGTGTAATCTGTTTTTCTGTCAGAGCTTTATACATGTTCTCACATCTGCCTTACAAATGTTTCATATCATCCTGATGGCTGATTCTTGTTGGTGATTTTTCAAGAGACATTCAAAAGAGGCATAACCCAAGAGTCACACCAAACCTCTGCAACTTTATCATCAGCTCCTTTACAACATTTAAGAAGATAATAATTCTACTAAATTATGAAGGATGTACTAAAACACGTTGTTTCAGAAATTTATATATGATGAAAAGTAGAATTTTTGTTGGAACACAAGACTTAAGTATGAATAATGTAAATGTGACTACTATTTTATATTCACTATAAATATGGTTTTTAACCTGTAAGGTAATGATGTTTTAAAAGAGCAGCATGAAGGATGCAGAATTTTAGCAATTTGTATTTCTGCAAGAAAATGTTAAACATGCTGTGGTATCTTTGTGCATATGAGTAATACATAATAAATCTGTTACCATCAAAGGAAAAAATATATATATTATATATTTGCACACTGAATTACTGCTTTGCAGAATCATGTTACTGAATTACATTTGAGTTGTGTAATACGATTTCAAATGGTATGAAGTATTAAATATAATTTATGTAGTAAAATATATATTGTTAAGTCGAACTATAATATTATTGTATCAGATGATCATTGGTAGGTAATGTACATGAAATAAGTTGTAAAACTGTGATATCATTGCCTTAACAAAGCAACAAACAAAATAAATTCTTATTTCTGAGATCGCCTCGGTTGCACAGTGGTAGAGTGCCAGCCTACAAATCCGAAGGTCGCGGGTTCGATCCCTGCCGAGTCCTAGGATTTTTATCTGTCACTTTCCACTTCTTTCACCTCTGGCAGTATTGCTCATGTGAAAAATACCAAGTAGCACCGTGGTTCGGAACCCACATTAAACTGTAGGTCCCCCTATAACTGGCTGGGTAAGTCAGTTCGAAGGTCGGAGGAAGGCAACGGCATACCATCTCCAAACAGGACCATGCCTAGTAAAGCACTGTGGTGTTCAAACCAATCTTCGGATTGTTGACTGCTTTACCTTTATATAATGACAAGGCAATTTTTATCTCATACCTTATGAGTAATATGCCCTAAGACCAAAGATTAATATGAATAAAATAGTAATGCATTTTTTGTATATATATTGGCACTGTTAAGATATTTCAAAGTACCATTAGACATAAAAATGTGTTGTCGTACAATCAGTTCATTGAATAGTATATTTAAGAATTGCTACGGTATATTTTTGTTTAAAAATAAACATTATTCATTAATTGCGAAGTATTTCATTTCACAGAGATTTTATTTATGAAGATACTTGGAAAGATGTATTTATTTTAAACATGAATTATGTTACCCATACATGTAATGATATAATTCAATTAGTTCAACATCATGTTGTTGCATTTTCACAGTTTTATGCACATTTATCATTCTGATATTGAGCTGAGCATTTTAAACCTATGTACAGTCGGCATCGCCTATGAAGGCGGCCCAGTTATCAGCCATTCTGCGCATCCACCTCCATTACCCCAATGACGGCCAACAATTTTCATTCTGTAGGCCTGTGGCTGGCCTTGAGTTACGCAATGTTTATCCCACAGATGCAACTGTTAGCACTCAGCCATAGCTCCTCCCCTCCATGCTTCCCCTATCGCTCCGTCTCTATGTGCGGAAGTTCCTTCTTATACAATGCCAGGTATAATTCAAGTTTTATTGTGTTTATAATCATAAGACAGTGTAACAAATGTATTATGTTCATGTTTGAAAACCAATTAGTGTACTTAAGTTATTGATTTATAATTAAATATTTGACTTTAAATAAAACTGCCCGAAAATGTGTCCACCCCTGGCCAAATGCTACAGGGTCTGCCACATTTTGGGGGCAATGTAGCATCTCTGAGTATTGTTCACCACTTCATCCTCGTGCATATAGCTGGAATATGTACACTGGCGGCTGGTGGCAGAAACGCACGAACGCCGTGAGTGGCGGAACGGTGCTTTCAGTCTACAGCTTCAGCTCGCCCTGTCAACACCTCTTCCTCTCCTTATTTGGCTGCATCGTCAGTCCACTTTGTATGATTGAAACTGACTCCCTTTTTGAACATTGTATTGTATCCAAGGATACTTGTTCCTATGTAGAATATAAAGTCTGATATTCCTTTCATACTCCCTCTTCTCACTAACATTCCACTTCCTTTTCTAAATTCATTAAACAAACCTGCATTTCCTGACACACACACACACACACACACACACACACACACACACACACACACACACAAAAGAGGGGTGAGAGAACATTGACGTCTGAGGACGCACAAGGTGAATGTTGTTAATGAGGGGAGCAGTATACCGCCCACATCCTATAACTCTTCTGGTACCTAAACAACTGTTTTAACAGAACTTACCCTCCCCTACCCCATTCCCTTTCACACATATTTTCTTGAGAGGGAGAAAAGGCTTTGTCTATTTTAGAAATAGATTTGGATTATATGCAAATACAAGCTCTGAAAAGTATCAGTAAGTGCACAGCAACGTGCAAATTTGAATGTTTCGAGACATTAGTACATGCCAATTGATTACAGAATGTGAAAGTGAAAGACCACATTTGTAATCAAGTTGTGATTAATGAACAACTTAAATCCATGTTTAACGTTATTTAATTCATTGAATATTTTGAAGAGACCAATGTACATAATATTTAAACACAGACAATTTGAATGTAAATTTTATTAACAGGTTCAATCTACCACAAAGTGGCCACAAGAGTGACTGAGGGTGTCAGTGAAGAGCGATGTTGTAGTTGAATAGTCCCAGCAGTGGTTTGTGTTTTAATATTGTAGTAATAACTGTGTCATTCCATATGTTACATGAATCTGTGAATCCTGCCAAACCTATCATAAATACCTATTATGTGCAAACTACGGATATGTGTAGTGTGGCTAGTTTTTATACACAGCTTTTTTTATAATAGAAGAGCATTTCACATTTTACAACAGGGCTGGGACTGCTGAAAGAAGATATGCACCACAAAATGAGCAGATGCCCACATCACAAGTTGTCACACCTCATTGGCATGAACTGCCTTCTATGGGATGATGGTAGCATTTTCCTTCTTGCCGGTAACACCACAATGCTGTCATCTTCCCCAAGTTGTTCGAGAGTCAACCTTTCATCACCAGAGACATTTGATTTGGGCAACTTAGTTTTGGTGAGTGCCCTACACGTCCCTCGTCAAAACTAATTCAGCTTCACTGGCAGGAAGTTTCAGAGCCACATGCTCCACTGCACTGACCAAAGACACAATAAGAACACTTCTGTGGGTGATTGCAAAGTTAAGTCCCTTGTTAAGTACTTTCAAGGTGGATGGTTCAAATTCCTCCTTGCTCAGGCTGACGAATGTGAGAGATTCCTTATGCTGTTGTACCTTGTTTTTAAGACATTCAAATATGGATAGTTCAAAAATTGCCAATTTCTTCCTTGTGCACTCCACTAGGGGCCAGAAAGTGCCAACAACTTTGTCCCAGTCCAGTCCAGTTGGTATCTGGAAGTCACTAAGTCTGTGACACATATTGCGTACTCTCTATCTGAGCAATTCTCAATTTGTTCAGTTTTTAATTTTCTATCCTCTTGAGCTGTTCAAAAGGCACTACAACCTGTTTCCCTAGCAGAAGTCCTGAAGAAATACATGAAGAAACAAAGAAGGATGTAACTTTGCCATATGCCAGACCGGTACCTGCCAAAATCAAAATTCTCTTGAAATGTAATACCAAGAGCATGTTTCATCTACCCATCAGGATTACGGCTGTTAGTAAGTGTAAAAGATAACCTGGGCCTATGGAAACCATGCATTTATCGCATACCTTGTTAATGCAGTATGGCATACACTGGCCAGACATGTAGGATTGTTGACACTAGGTGCAAAGAACATCAAAGGCACACCACACTTAGACAAACAAGCAAGTCGATTATTGCCGAGTATTGTTTAGAACTCAGTCATTCTATGAACTATAATAACGCTAATATTGTAACAAAACCACTGAGCTACTTGCAAGGCATCATCAAAGAATCCATTGAGATTAAGGTCCCATAATAACTCACTGTGCACCTCGGTTGCACAGTGGTAGAGTGTGAGACTACAAATCCAAAGGTCACAGGTTCGATCCCCGCCGGGTCCTAGGATTTTTATCTGTCACTTTCCACTTTTTTCACCTCTGGCAGTATTGCTCATGTGAAAAATACAGAGTAGCACTGTGGTTTGGAACCCACGTTAAACTGTAGGTACCCTTATAAATGGCTGGGTAAGTCAGTTCGAAGGTCGGAGGAAGGCAAAGGTATACCACCTCCAAACAGGACCATGCCTAGTAAAGCACAGTGGTGTTCAAACCAATCTTCGGATTGTTGACTGCTTTACCTTTTTTAATACCTCACTAAGCATGACAAAGGATACCAGCTGAGCTCTGCAAGGAACCCAGCTTTGCATCTTCTGAAGGTACAACCGAGGCACCTTCAAGACCCAGACACACACACACACACACACACACACACACACACACACACACAAAGATGGAGTCAGATAAAACAGGCCAGCTATATACAAGACAACATCTGAGAATTTTCTACCAAGTCTTCGGCAGGAATTTTAACACTAATGGCCTGAAAATAACACTACAGCCACTCATGGCAGGCACTGACTTCAGACTAAACACATGACATGACACGCTATAGTAACAGAATGACCTAGACCAAAGAGGACTTGAGTGAAAGCAGTCTGAAGATAAAATGTCCGGTACAACTTCAACACCATTCAGAAAGATCTACAATGGATAATAACCACAGGCACCACCTTCAAATCAGCCCCTACAATTGGTCAGCACATAGCTTCAGTGGTTTGCTTGGCACATCACAATCTTAAGAGTGCGTAGCACCACATGGTCATAAATACAAAATTAGTTCCACACTGGAATCAGTACCAGGAGGGACTTGAGAAAGTGCATTTGAAATATTGTGCAAGAATATGTGAATAACCAGCATAAAAACCAGATACTAATTCCTGGAAAAGCCTGAAGAATTACAACGTAAGAGTAGTTTACTGTTTCGTTTTATGGTACCTTCGCTTAGTCACAGCGCTCACTTGTGCCCTGCAGTATCTGCGTCAAAGGTGTTTCACTTACTTACAGTGCAAATAAAAAAGCTGCCCTAGTGTCGTATCCACTGCCGCAAAACAGACATGGAACACTATAAAATGCACGGTGTGCAGTAAGCATTACTGATTCTATGCAAGATGTCAATGATGCTTGAGAGAGAACAATGTGTCGGGCTAGCTGCAGCATAACACACCACTATTGATATGGACAACCCAAACAGCACTACCTTTGCCACCAGAGTGAGCACTACAATTGATGCTATCAACAAATGGACCAACTGGCTGGACATATCAATGCAAATGAGTCATGAAGCCAGTTCAACCACTTCTCATCTCACTTTGGACGTGTCTACATCTGCCGCTTAACCAAGTGTACCTGAACTGTGCCTGGACAAACTGGGCATAAACTGGCTGTCTATTTAAGTCTTCATTGCTGAATTTGGACATTTGCTACACCTCAGAAAACTTTGTCCTATACTGTTCCATCACTGCTGGTAATGGCTCTTATTTTCTGGACTTTCTCTGAGTACATGCCTTAAAGGGAGGACCACTGTAATTGAAACTTTGTGTTTATAACACCTGGCAATGAAATAATAATTATTTGATGAGCCAGGGAATTTCTTTAATGTTGGGGAGAATTTCACTCCCAACTCTACCCTCCTCAATTTCAAACACTGTTCATAATAATTGTAAAGCTGTATATTTCTTTCTTTTTTTTTATAAAGGTTGTTGTTAACCTCTTATATAGAACTCAGCACTCTTGATTTCCACCTGTTTATGAAAAACCTGTCCTCTCAAGAATATTTTTAAGTCTCTACTGCTTGTTTTGCTCATGTTCTCATTAACAACTTGCTCCCACAACAGTTGTGGCCTTCAAATCTCTTAGTTTCTCTGAACACTGATAATAAAGCTAATCAGTGCATTGTGTCATCTGTTCTCAATGCATGTCCTGTCCATTCCAGCCTCTTAATGTAGCTTACTGCATGGCAGAGAGTGCAGATATTCATATGATGCAGTTTAACATGCAGCTTCTTATTCCCATGTATCAGTAACTGCACACACACTGCCAGGCACCACAGAACATCCTACCCCCACCCTTGCCATGCATCCTTCCACTTCCCCCTCCACCTTCACTACCCTCTATTCCCCTCTACAAGCCGCCTCTCCCCTCCCCACTCATTGCCTAAGTATCCAGTAGGCTACAACAGCCAGAGATGGCGCTCATGTGTACGAGTTGTGCCAGAGTGTTCATGTGAGTGTATGTATGTTCCTTTTCTGATTAAGGCTGTGACAAAAATTTAAGTTGTGTGAACATGATTGTCTTTTCCGTGTGCCTGTCTATGGCTCCACAATAATTTTTACAGTGAGTTGCAACCCATTCGAATTATTACTAAATATTAATTTCATCTTGATACTCCTGTACATTCTGGAATCTAAATTAAAATGGAGAATGGCTAATATTTATTATAATATAAATTCATTTTTATGAAATAAATTCTCTCATCTCACTGGATAATAAGTCTCAATCAGTAAAACTGAAAATAATAATATCATTGACATTATTCTTTGAAGAATAAACTATTTAACTGATAATACATTTATAATATATATTCCTTGCTAACAGAGCACACCTAAGATTAAGGTGATCTTTAATTCTATTCAAAATCCAAATCAAGAATCTGATCAAGTAGACAGGATTGTTCCTGGTATTAATGTTAATAGGAAGAGAAGTTTTAGAGAGTTGCTGGTAATAATATAGGAGATAACTATAATGATCAACGAGGTATGAACCCATTATCTTACCTTTTCATATTATTACATTGTGCATCAGATGTATTAGTTTTTGCTACTACAGGTGACACTTTATTTGTATTTTATGAAATATGTGATGTTGATTATTTTATTAGCTTACTCTATCAAGAACACTCTTTTCATTATGTATTTATCTTGTATTTTGAAAAGTATCTTTCATAGTTTAATGCATATTTTAAATTGTCATTTAATTTAATTGATATTACTTGATTACTTCAAATCATACAATTGTCAAATGTTATTGATAACTATTTTTAGGAAAAAAGAAACTATTTTATAATAATTTTAAACTAGTTACTTACATTCATTAAAATAATGTGGTTGGGACTGAATTAGGTTAAATAAATTTCTTAATTTTTATAAATATGGTTTAATGCAACATATTACATCAAAGGATGGACTGAATCAACTTAAATAATTTATATTATTTCATGTTTCTTTATTTATAATAGAAAATATAGATTAAATAATAATATACAATAGACTCAAGCCCACACAGTTTGAACTCTGCAAGGGAGTATCTACAGACAGTTGGGTTTGATTTAATCAATGATTACGAAAAAAATCTGCAGTGGATACAACATCCTGAGAATGTTGGCAAGTTTTATATGAAGGGAGTAAACCCCAACTTCTCCAGTCAGATGAGTTTGGATTCTGTTTCTCTGTAGGAGTGTATGGAAGAATAGTTTGGGAAGCATCAGTCAACATCAGGCATTTGCACTTGGCCTTAAACAAGGCATTGCACCTTCTTCCAGGATGCCTTAGACCAACCTTGCTTCCAAAGACTTACCTCTACGAGACTATCTTAACACTATGCTTAAGATGAAGAATGGCTGGAGAAATAAAACAGAAGAAGCACACTGAAAATTCAAAACACTTGGTATACAATACATCTGCAATATTTTGCCTCAAATCCAGAAAACTCTTAGAAGGAAATGTTGCTATTAGTTGTTAAGCTAGATGTTTCACTGTGACAGAGTGTGACCATAAGCAATAGGGCTTCCTTTCAAGTGTAGATGTTAGCTGTGGGTACCCCTTGCTCTAAACCTAACCCACTCTACTTGGAGAACACAAAACACATAAATAACAGAAGTTTTAAGGTGCAGAAGAAAGAAGGGAGTAAGGAAGTAAGAAAGGAAGATTAATATTCCATCCACAGCACAGTCATTAGAAATGGAGCACAAGTTCCGACTACGAAATGACAAGTTAGTAAATCAGCCATAACCATTGTGACATTTTTTCTGATTTAGAGAAATCACAGAAACCTATTTTTGGATCACCAGAACTGGATTTGAAACTTCACCCCCACCCCTGACAAAGGCTAATGACCAAAACCGTTTGTCTATTAGTGGGTTTTTTATGTGCCTGGCACAACTCAATGTACTTCCTTTTGGCGAGTTGTGAACTATCCTCATTATATTGTTGAATTCCAATCTGAAATTTCCATTGTTAGAGATACATATATAGTAATAACCTTTTCAGAAATGATGATCTCAGGCCAGCCTTTGAAAGGACGTCTGCCATCATTCTTTCTGTTTCTTCAGATTGTGTACCATTTTGTGCTGCATCAACCCGATCTGCAACTAGGTCTCTGTATTTAGGATTTGCAAACAGCCATCTCTGAAACAGAAAAAATAAAGCAGTGAGAATCAATTCTGTACTCTCTCTCTCTCTCTCTCTCTCTCTCTCTCTCTCTCTCTCTCTCTCTCTCTCTCTCTCTCTCTGTGTGTGTGTGTGTGTGTGTGTGTGTGTGTGTGTGTGTGTCAGTCCCTGACTTAAGAAATGAAAGGAGCATAATTTTCAATGATTGTGGGAAATATTCAGTCTCTTTGTGGTAAACTTCATGTCCAAAAACTCCTTCTCAAGGCTCCTGCACTAAAAATGCAGCAAGATGGCATAAACACCACACACATATAAAGATTTTAACTGATCAACTGTATAAAACACATCTATTACCAGTTGTTGGTTCATTAAAAACTTCACTTTAGCCCCCATGTATACTTGTAAATACTGAGTAAGTTTTCTCTGAAGTTTCTATCATAGATAGCACAACTGAAAACTCTGAAAATGAATGTGCATTCGGTAACATTTGATATCTCTTGTACATAATTCAAGGCATCAGCTTGGAAGTCAGTTACCAACCTTAAAAAGTCTTAGAGATTTTCAGGTAAAACCCTCATGTCTTGTAGTTGGTACACATTCAGGGAGATTGTTGTTTATATAATGCCAAATTATGAAGTGTCACCTATCTCATTCTACTTGTTTTTATGTATGAAGGATCATTAAGAACAGTATTATGTAACCTGTGTTCACACTAACAAATAATTATATTGACCATAAGACAAGTAATTAGTCTTTAAGCAGAGCAACAAGAGTGCATGCTAACAACTCATCACAATTCTAATAACTGGGCTAATCTTTTTAGACACTGTTGCATGAATACTATAAGATGAATGATTTCCACGCTGGAAATGATAAGAAAAATGACAAAAAGTTGACTCTTGGACAGACCAAATAGAAGTTTAGAGCATACATATGTTGTGAAAACATTTAATAAAAATAATAGACACAGTTAAAATTTACAGTTTTACAACAAAAATGTTGTATGTGCTTTACAATATATTACATCTAACAAGCTCAGGTATGAACTGTTAGGAAGTCAGAGAATTATACTTTAATCTTAAGCTGACTATACAAATGTTATCATTATGAACATGAGATTTATTCAGGTGTTGAACCATTAATTTTAATCAACCAAATAGCCTTATACTATGGTCCTATTTCCAACAAGTGATGAGATTTGTCCCCTGAACATGTAACATATTTAACTTTATTCTTCTGCAGTTCTATCACTCTAAAGGACCTTGTTAATACAGGTACTATCTTTCTGCAAAATACATTTTTCTGAAACTGTCTAATGGATAGGGTGTTTAGCAAACTTGGAAAATCAATTGTAGAGTGATTGAAGACAAACACTCACTATAATGTCATAACTCACCATAAAGACTCTAATGGCATTTCAAACTGGATTTTCCATTGTTAGACTCACTGAAATGTGGTTTATAAAATCAATTAGACTGCAACTGGTCGGTCCTACTTTAAATTCAACAACTGATATGCCTCATTACATCTATATCCAACATGGGAAAATCACAGAATTTCCAGTTGATAATTCACATGGACCGATCAGATGATTAATTAAAAACTAGTATCCACAGGCACCTGTGCCATTTCAGTTCTCTAGGGAATATGTTCCTTTCTACAGCTAACTGAAGTACTGGCAATAACTCTGCCCTACAGCGGATATTTTCTTGCCTGTTTTGTGCGACAACTGGATCTGCAATGGATCCGATACCTATACCTATAGCTTTTACTTTGGTAGCTTGTGAGACCGTTCTCTAGTTTTCTAGCTCGCAAATGGTAGTTTCTGCCACCAAAATGGAATTTTTGTTACTGGCAACTATTTTATTTGTAGACCTGGACAATTCACAGAATTTGTAATACATATGAACAATATGTCATTTATTTTGTGTTTCAGTGTTATCACCAAAATAACTGGTGTGGTCTAAATTGGGGGCTATAAACATTTTCCATCCTTTTAAAGCTACTAAATGTGCAAAGTTAATTCAGGAAGTAATTATTTGACTTTATTAAGTTACCTCAATCATAAAATTAATGATTACTTTATGACTACCTAATCTAATCCATTATTTAAGTCTCTTCTTGTCTGCTGCCAGTCCATTAAGCCAGTAGTTAACTGCAGTCTTCACCTAAGTATCACTTCTAAAACCTTTTCCATTCAGCAAAGCTTTGAAACTTGTGAAAATGTGAATTGACCATTTCATTTTTCTCTCAATTATTCAAATGGTTTGTCATGAATAACAAACATCCATGTAGAGTTTCATTGTTCATATTGGTTCATCTTTTACTGAAGACAGGATGGCACTTTCCAACTTTTCTTTCTTACATTAATGTATCATCATACATTGGTAAATTCATATCATTTTCAACATCCAAGCACTCAAAACTCTAATAACGCTTATTGGATAACAGTCTGTGGAACTTTTTACCTCAACTATGTTCTACACCGACATAGGATGTGCAGCAATAACTTGTTTCCACTGGCAGTCTGAAAATTATAATGAGCTTAGTTCCTGGCTTACCCTTCTGTCTTCATACTAGAGACAGTCTCACGATTCCAAAAATAGTGTATCACAAAGTATGAGTGCAAACTACTTGACTCAAACAATATAAGCTAGCAAGCAACATTCTACGAATGAACCAGGGTTTAAGGTTGTGAAAATGACATGAAAAATGTGTAATACAAATATAATACAGAGCCTATAACATTGAATTGAGTATCAGTATTATATAATATAGTCGCAAGTAATCTGGTGGAATGCCATCGGCCATGCCTCAGTGGCTATACCAGTTCCCGTTAGATCACCGAAGTTAAGCACTGTTGGGCTTGGTTAGCACTTGGCTGGGTAACCATCTGGGTCTGCCGAGTGCTGTTGGCAAGCGGGGTGTACTCAGGCCTTGTGAGGCCAACTGAGGCGCTACTTGACTGAGAAGTAGTGGCTCCAGTCACAAAAACTAACCTAACGGCTCGAAGTGTGGGGAGCTGACCATGTCCCTCTCCATACCATATCTGTTGACGTCCTTGGGCTGAGGATGACATGGCAGCCAGTCAGTACCCAGTGGGTCTTTCGAGGCCTGTTGGATGGAGAGAATCGGGTGGAACAATGATGTTCTTCGACTTTTAATCTGATCCCCATTTCAAATCGCTTATGAGACAATGTAACATTTGTTTACATAACATACAGCAAGGACTAAACTTAGAAATTGTAGCAACAGCAATAAGCAAGCAAATCCCTCCCCTCTCTCCACCACTGGCATAGAGTTTGTAATGGTGGGTGATGGTGACTGCAGTACGAGGACATTGCACCTTATTTAACTCTCAGAGATAGAGGACATGTACAGTGCCACTGGCCTGTTGCTTGCTTATTGTACCTAACCTGTGCTTAGGTAAATTTTAGCCACATGTACATTTCTACTTATTACATTTTACAAAGCAGTTAGGGGAAATCCATATGCAATTACACCGCTTTCCTACATTTTTATGCAATGTTTTTATACAACTCTGATATTGTAATTTTCATAATTCATTCACAATAAAAATAATGATTACATATATGGTGTTTGTTCTCTCTCTCTCTCTCTCTCTCTCTCTCTCTCTCTCTCTCTCTCTCTCTCTCTCTCTCTCTCACACACACACACAAAACCATATACACAATCATATGAACGCCTCCAAAATGCAAATGACAATTTCTGTGCAGATGCACAAATATGTTCAATCAAATTTTCAAATGTTTGTTAAGCATAAGGGACTTAATTGCAGTGTCATCAGTCCCTAAACTTACAAACTACTTATGAACTTATGACAGCACAAACATCCATGCTCGAGGGGGGATTCGAACCCCTGACTGCGGACTGCCACGCGCACCGCAACACGGTGCTCCAGCATGCATGGGTAATCCGCCGCGGCTATGTTCAATCCCTCATGAAAAAACACTTAAAGCTTCAAGCAAGAGGAAGTAATGGTTAAGGGGCATTGCAGAAGTATGTGCTATAAGTTGATAATTTGGGCAGGATGGGATGCATGTCTAAAAACCCTAATTTGTTAAGGTGACTGCTGACCTGGTGGGAAATCCAGGTTCGAGTCCCAGTATAGCACAAATTTTCAACTTTGTTAGTGAATTTATTTGAATGCCTTATAACAGTTGAGATGTTGGAATCTTTAAGATTCATTAAAATAATTGTAACAACTCATTTTCAGTAAGTTACATTATATTGCATACATACTTTTAACACTTAGCAAATATATACAAATTCCATTCATGTTTCATTGTAAGGCTAGCACAGTTTTAACTGTAATGCTGATTTCACACGTCATTACACAGGAAGCAAAATACTTTTGCATGAAACTATTTTAGCAATGCTGCTGGGTAATTAAAAATCATACCTTACCTCAAGGATGTAACATGCGTGATTAGGATAGTTCTCATTTGTCAAACTGATTGCAAGAGCTTTTAAAGCCTTTAAATTATAGGGATCCAATTTTAATGTTTCCATCAGGCAAATAATGGCTGCAGGATCCTGTAAAAAACAAAAAAAAGTAAAGATGTTGCAAGTGTCAGGTATTAATGGATTTATTTCTGTACTAAAAGCACCAAAAACATCATTAACCCTTTGACCAATTCTTGTAAATGACAGGAATTAAACTCAAATCCTAGTTCACATTTACTGGTTTCAGTTTTCCTATTTTCTTACCATCACTCTCTGTTAATAAAAAGATATTGACACTTACAGATTTCATCACCCATTAATTATTCTAACTTGTACAATAATGAATAATACATTATTACATTGTGCACAATCGAATTGAGGATGGATGGATGGATGGATGGATGGATGTATAGGGTGTTTTGGGCACACAACAAGTAGGTCTTTAGCACCCTTACAAATCTAATAGCAAACGAGTGTGAATCTATTAGAGAGAAAATGATAAAACCAGGAATCAGGAAGAAAATAGTGAAACTATTCAAATGTTGTTTGTAGTTGAACAAAAGCTCAAAATGTTTCATATCAATAATGTAAGTTTGTCCACCAAAGGAGATGGTCATACAAGTAGTTAAAACATAATACTAAAGAATCATAGCTGGCTGAACACCAGAATAAAAAGGGTGAGCCAGCCTCCGTGCAAGCCTAAAAGCTTAGATCAGAGTTTAGACAACTCAGCAAATTTTAAAACTTCGGTCACACATCAGCTAAAACAGAGGACAGAGCACAACCAACATTCATTACTGTCTCTGAGCATGATATAAAATACATTCAATTAAAATGTGACATACCATGATTTGCATGCTGCAGGCATCACAAAGGGGGAATCTTCCCAACAGAATAAAAATCTGTGAGTCAAAGGGCAGTGCCTGATTCGGAGGCATGTCAGGCACACTTCATGCTGCCTCAACAACTGGCAGGGGGTTTGTCACAATCGGACAGTTAGTTTAACCAACCACAGTTTATTACACGTCACTGCCAGCCACACTTCCTCCCACAACTGAAGAGACCTCTGTCACACCACAGAGAGGACATCCTGCACGGTATCAAAAACTTTGTAGGTCTCCTGAGCAGCCTGATCAGCCATTTCATTGCCCCAAATTCTCACTGTCCTGCTACCCAACAGAATGACACTTGCTTCCACCACTGATGGATGGAGTACAGTAGGTCATGTATGAGCTGAACTATCGTATTAGCTGGAAACAGGTTTTGTAAAGACTGCAGCACACAGAGAATCAGAGCATATAAGAAACTGTGTGCCCTGAACACGACACATTTGCTCCATCACCCTCAGCATCACGTATGCGTAGCTCTGCTGAGAAAACAGAGTAGATAGTCTGGAGGTGAATCCTGACGCCATGGTTGGGAAACACTGCCGAACAGCCTAGGGTGTCCCCGTTTGGAACTATTCTTGTAAACCACAGTAAAACCACGATGCTCATCTGACAAACATAGATTGAAGTGTAAAATAAGAGGTATAATCTTACTTAAAATGTGTGATGTCTAAAAGTAATCTGGGCCTCTGGAGGAGCTAAGGTGTACTCCAAACTTTATGTAAATCATTAAAATCAAGTACACTCAAATCCAAAAGACAATCCTGAGAGCAAATCCCAAAAGGTCTTGTCGCTCATACTCTGGAATGAAAAAGCCTTTCCATAGCAGGCTGATCAACAGCATGGCATGCTGGCATATATAGCGAGGACAGCACGTTATATGCTTGGTGCACCATGAGGAATAGTCGCCATATGAGAAGTAGCGGCTCTGCAGTCTTGGCGCAGAGGCTTGGTATGGGACTGGTGCAGAATGCCCCAGTAGCAAGCTGAATCCCCTCATGATGCTCCACATCCAGCATCTTTAAATAAGGTGGTCTTGCAGAACCATACACTGTGTACCCATAATGAAGATGAAAACACACAAATGCTCTGTAAAACTGGAGCAGAGAAGTCCTGTCTGCTCCCCATGAAGTGTGGTTAAGACATTTTAAAATATACTAAGTTCAAAAATGTTCAAATGTTTGTTAAGCTTAAGGGACTTAACTGTTTGGTCATCAGTCCCTAAACTTACAAACTACTTATGAACTACCTTATACTAAAGACGACACAAACATCCACGCCCGTGGGGGGATTTGAACCCCTGACAGAAGCGGCCATGCAGACTGTGACTGGCACGCCGCAGACCGCTTGGCCACTGCGACCAGCAATATACTAAGTGCTTTGAAGCAGGTTGTTTCAAATTTTCAGGTGTGGCAACCATTAAAGTTTTGAGTCAATTGTGAAGCACAGATTAGATTAGATAAATACTTGTTCCATAGATCATAAATACAACATTTTGCAATGATGTGGAATGCGTCAGTTTAACAAAAGGGGCCTATATATGACAATATTTTAAGGTTCCCCCCATTCAGGAATTCTTTTAATTTCTTTTTAAATACTATTTGCCTACCTGTCAGACGTTTGATGCTATGCACACTCCTACTACTTGGGCCAGACTGTTAAAAACAAACTACAAAACTGTAAGAGAGAACCTTCAAGCAAATTTTCCCACTCAAATCATTATATCCTGCATTTTACACTTATTTATTTATTCTTAATCCCTTGAAAAGAAATGGAACTTGTAGGTACCTACCTTGACTGGCAACCGGCGTGTAAGACGCATTCAGTTTTTGGAGCAATTTTTGTAGGAAAAAAAGTGTGTCTTATTCTTCAGTAAATACGGTACTTAATAATTTTCTGAAAGACATCATTTACAATTTCATCATTTAATTCCTGTTTTCAGGTGTGATAGCTATACTTTTATCATAAACAAAAAGAACTAGTTCAGCTTATTAGTGATTATAGAATGGCAAGTCATTAATATACAGCATGTCCCATTTATCCGATGACCATATGTGCGGTGCACCAGATGCCAGGAGGTGTGTGCTCCTCTGCCCGGCGATTCAGATGCTGCGGCGCCCATCTACTGCCACCGCAGTACTAAATTTAAAATATGTCCAAGAAAACTTTGTGCTCACCCATGACATGCGCAGAGATGATGGAAATGATTGTCACCGTTTTCAATACATTCCTGTCATTTACTCAGGAAATTTTTTTATCGCACATTCTAATTCTCTTTGAGAAATGGAATTAACAGACTCATGGATGTTATCCTTGGTCCCTGTAACATATGCAGATTTTTTTGTGCATACTTTATCCTGTAGTGCTTCCCAGAGATAGAAATCACACAAGGTTAAATTGGAACTTCGAGTGGGCCAGATGTTGTTGCTGATGACTGTCAATGAACACTTCATGAATTGTGTGCAAATAAACTCCTCCTGAATGAGCCCTTGATGAATCTTGTTGAAAAAATACAAACTCCATTCTCTTTCACTATGTTCATTAAAAAATGGTTGTAAAATGTTTTGCACATGTCTTTCACTGTTAATCGTGTCATTTAAAAAACATGGGCCTATTATTCTTTCACCACTAATTGCACACTGCACTCCTATTTTCTGGTCGGAAAGAGGTTCCTCATGAAGCTGAATTTGTCTTTCAGCACTTCAATGTTGAGAGTTTTGAGAATTAACATACCCATTTAAATGGAACCAGGCTTCATCAGAAAACTGAAGGAGGTAAGGATCCATTTCACCTTTGTGCACTTGTTTCAAAACCCATTTGCAAAATATAACCCTGTGCATGGCGTCACCAGGTTTAAGTTCTTGCTTATAAGGCCTTAGGCCAAATAACTTAGTAGCTCTTTGTACAGAGCAGCGAGAAATTTGAGAAATTTGTATTCACTGTGAAAGACGTCTAAGAGACTTTTTTAGGGAATTTTGCAGGTGGTAAGCAGTATCATTAAACTGAGGTTCTGAGAGCACTGTATGTCATTGTTTTAAGCTTTTTCTCACAAACACTTCCTGTTTAACAAAATTTATTCAGTAATTTGTGACTTGCATAATGACTCTGAATTCTAACACCTGGAAATTTCTGTTCAAACAGACTGCGGACAATACAAGCTGACTCTGTACACACATACGAATCATAAATGAACACTCACTTTGGTATGGAATAATTAGGTCTTGCCATTGTGTTTGCAGACTTGACCGTTACACTCACTGTTGCTTCACTGGTTGAAAAGGCGCACTGTGCAGGCAGGTCACTCAAGGTTGCCAACTTGCCCCTAAGGTCATTAGCAGGGAGATGCTGAACCCATTCAACCGACCAGAGTGGCTGTAGATAGGTGCCACAGCATCTGAATCGCTGGGCAACGGAGCACTTGCCTCCCAGCATCTGGTGCGCCACGCATGCTGTCATCAGATAAATGGAACACCCTGTATATTATGAACAGTGAAGAACCCAAGACCAAACCTCATGGGAGCCCATTTTTATAGCTCCCCAGTTAGATGAATTTGCCTGTTTTTTGCCTATTATATGAACTGCTTACTTCAACTTTCTGCACTCTTCCAGTAAGTGTGATTTAATGCATTTGTGCACTGTCCCATTCATATCACAATACTTAAGAAATCTCTGTGTCTTTAAAATGCAGGTACAGTCTCCCTCATATTCAGTTCAGGTAAATTATAAATGGAAAAGTAGCGGCTAAAAAGAACACATACAGACTTCTTGGTTGAAAACTTCTTCACCGCCCACCCCCTCCATGCACAGACTCGGGCATCGGCTGCACCATTACATGGCGTCTCGTCAGACTTGATGCACTTGTGACAATAGGAATGTTGCACAAGTTAAGAACAAGGAAGTACATTTGGAGCAAAAACCAGATTTTTTAAAATTTTGGCAAGATAAAATATTGGTGAAGTGCCATTTGATCTGCTTCCCCTGAATAGCTGCCCCTGCACTATGCTCAGGACTCATGATACTATGTCAAGTTTTAAAATGGAGATTAAAATTGCCTCTCACTACAAGCTGGGAAAGTGGCCTAATTGACATTAAAAAGATTGATGAGGCTTACTCTGTTTCCCTCTGTAAGATGCCTTAGCTTACCATAGCGGATTCTATCATTACCAGGGGATGTGTCTCGAGCCGCACACAATGTAGAATCCAATTCCCACAGCGAGACAGGGCTGTTATACCCCTCAGTAGTGGTGGACCTGAAGTCTGAAAGGCCCCTCTCAGCAGCCATTTTGTGGTGCTGGAATTCTGGACCCTGACTGGCAGTGGCAGTATAAGTAGCAATATAGGCAGCCACAGTCTAGGCAATGTTTTGTGGAATAGTTTGCATAGTGCCATTACCCATTACAGCAGCTACTGGACACCTTCCTTCTCTCCCAGCTATCCTCCTGATGACCTCTCCTAGTTTAGTACTTGTATGGAATGGTTACAGGATTTCAGCAGCTGTTGCCACAACCTCTTCTTGCTCTCTTCAATAACCTGACAAATCAATGACTTGGCTCTTGCCACCAGAAAATCAGCAAGATTCTCTGAAGTTGGTCATCACTTGAACTAATGCAAAGCCACTGGCCTGGTCCCAATGGCAGAGAGGCATTTATCATTTCACCAAGGACAGGCTGGCTTTTTGGGCGTCCCGACGACTGTGGAATGGACACATCAGCGGCATGGTGGATCATGTCAATAATTTGGTACATCCATTCCTGGACACTGTCATGATGTTCAAAGATAGCAAATTATCCGTGTAGTGGCCAGTCTGCTCTATTGAGCATCCATCATGGTGGGTGTCTTTCAGGCTCTGAACCATATGGTTGGTGGTTCAAGATTGGCATGTGATCACTATCATGAAGATCAGTGACCACTTCCCATTGCATAATGTCAGCAAGGGCTGGAGAAGAAGTGAGAGATCTACGGCAGAGAACAACTTTGTCACATTTCATAAGTGTGTGGGCTGACCATTGCTGAGTAGTACGTGTTTCATGACAAGAGGAGCCTCTCAAATACTCTACCATGTGGCAGATATTGGCAGTGCTCCAAAGGAAATTGTTTGCATTAATGTCACAAATAGTCAGTTGATGCACATGTACAGGCACTGTGACTGCTTGGAGGCTTGTGGTGAGAGGGGTTTGGAGTGACAGACTGTATTAACAAAAAATAGCCACTCTACCTTTAGCTCTCTCTCCACTAAGGTTGTAGAGTGTAATTAGCTCAGAGGTGTCAGAAGGCTTGAAATTTGTCTACATGAGAGACATACACAGTCTATCCTGAGATAGTAGAGTTACTCCACATGAGGTCCAAATCCCTGCAAATTCCATTAAGTATGGGAGCCATAATTTGTGGAGGTTGCATCATCACCTTCTCTTTCTGCCGATGTGGGGAGACTGTATGGGATAGAGGTTCTGACTTGGGGCAAGATGATTGCTCAGGCATACATCAAGTTCCATGGGCCCTGGGGCCGAATCAGATGAAGCATCTGATATTGCTGCGAGAGACCACGAACATCAACTGTCGGCGTGGCGCAGGGGATAGCGTCACGGACTGTGGAGCAGAAGGTCGCCGGTTCAATCCCGCCCATCGGCAAAAATTTATTTCTTTGTAATTTACAATTCCAGAAGGTTCTACATCTTTCTTATGTTCACTTGTAAATTCTACTTGTTTTTATGTTAACTGTCCTTCTAATTTCTGGTAAATTCTGTCTGTGTATAAACAGCAGAGCACTCTGCCTGAAAGGCAGTCAGTGCTGCGTGTATGTTGAGTTCGTAATAAACGTGCTTTCAGTATAAGTGCTGTGTTTAGTTGCCTTCGAAGTCAAGCCTGCTTCCATTGCAACGCGACAATATAATAAAAGTGACAGGATCCATCGCCGTACAGAGGTACCAGCCGCTCCCCTAGCCGCCTTGCCCAGGAAAACTAAGCGAGGCAACCATCTACGGAGGTGAGACCGCCGCAGATGAAAATCCTCCATGGACGACAGTCGCCAAGATGTCGGGAAATCTCATCGACGTCATAATCGACGGCCAACCTGTCCGGGCACTTGTTGATTCAGGAGCCTCTTTTTCTGTATTATCGGATAATTACCGCCGCACACTAAAGAAGACAATGTTCTGTGATACGGGAGCAACTGTGCTGAAGGTCGCGAATGGAAAGTACGTCCATCCAGCAGGAACTTGTGTCGCAAGAATAACCATCAACAACAGGACGCAGCCATTTGAATTTGTCGTGTTAACAGAATGTAGTCACAATGTTATCCTCGGATGGGACTTCCTTCAGGCATCCCAAGCTATCATTGACTGTGGAAGATCTGAGCTGAAAATTGAAGAAGTTGTTCCGCCGGATACACGTAATACAGAATTTTTTGGGAAGCTATTCGTCGTTGACAATGTGACGATACCGCCGTTGACAATGAGAAGAGTTGCAGTCACAAACACAGATGACTGGTTAAACTGTGAAGTTCTTGTTGATAGTAAAAAGTTTATGAAGCTCACAAAAGAAATTTACATACCAGCGGCTATCATAAGCATTACCGGTGGTCAAGGAGAGATTTGGATCACAAATTGTCATGAGCAGTCACAACTTATCCCCAAGGGAATGTGTATTGGGACAGCTGAACCAATCCAGGACGGTGAGCTCAATGTCATCAATGAATACCCATGCCCTGCTGTTAGTACAGACAACACGCTGGAGGAAACAAACATGGAACTGCCAATAGGGCATGTATTGACCAAGGAACAACGTCAGCGGGTGTTAGGTATACTACGCCAATTTTCGGGTGCATTCACACCTCAGCAGGGTAAGAGTCAGACGAAACAGCCCACGATAAAGCACCGTATCAATACTGGGGATCATCCGCGAATTAGCCAGCATTCATATAGAGTGTCGCCAGCTGAAAGACGGATAATTTGGCAGGAAGTGGAGAAGATGTTGCGAGATGACATTATTCAACCTTCAGAGAGTCCTTGGTCGTCTCCGGTGGTCCTCGTAAAGAAGAAGGATGGCACGTGGCGATTCTATGTCGACTATCGGCGGCTGAACAGAATCACAAAGAAAGATGTCTACCCACTGCCGCGTATTGACGACACCTTAGACTGCTTGAAAGGAGCTACATACTTCTCAACTATGGACATGCAGACAGGTTACTGGCAAATCGAGGTTGACGAAGCTGACAGGGAGAAGACGGCTTTTATTACACCTGACGGCCTCTATGAATTTAAAGTAATGCCATTTGGATTATGTAATGCTCCAGCCACATTCGAACACATGATGGACAACTTGCTTTGACACCTTAAGTGGACGATGTGTGTCTGCTATTTAGATGACGTCGTTTTCTCGAAAACATTTGAAGAACATCTGAGTCCCCTGTCAACTGTGTTGAAGTGTGTTCAGGCTGCAGGTCTCCGCCTCAATCCAAAGAAGTGCCTCTTCGTCGCCAAAGAGATAAAAATCCTGGGGCACCTAGTCAACGGAGATGGTGTTCGTCCTGATCAAGATAAAGTAAGGGCAGTCACAGAATTTCCAACTCCTCAGCACATTCGTGATGTGAGAAGTTTTCTCAGGCTGTGCTCATACTACCGATGTTTCATAAAGGGATTTTGTAACAAGGCATGTCCATTACAATAACTTGTGCAGGGAGACGCCAAATTTTACTGGGATGAGACAAAAGAAAGAGCTTTCCGGGCACTTAAGGAGGCTCTAACTTCCGCACCAGTGCTAGCCTTGTACGACGAGAATGCAGAAACGGAACTTCACACAGACGCCAGTGGCTATGGGATTGGTGCAGTGCTTGTACAAGTTCAGGAAGGTGCCGAAAAAGTGATAGCCTATGCGTCAAGAGTACTCGCAAAGTCCGAGATAAACTACTCTACAACTGAAAAAGAATGTCTCGCGGTTATCTGGGCTATCAACAAGTTCCGGCCGTATTTATTCGGCAAACCATTCACCGTCGTGACAGATCACCATTCTTTGTGTTGGCTGACTAGCTTGAAGGATCCATCAGGTCGACTAGCAAGATGGGCACTAAGACTCCAAGAGTACGATGTCACAGTGGTATTCAAGAACGGGCGCAAACACAAGGATGCCGACTGCCTTTCGAGGAATCCATTAGTGGAACACAACAGCATTAATGAAATTTCGGTTCTCACTGAATTAGATGACATTACAGCTGAACAGAGAGAAGATCCAACACTATTAAATATGATAGAGGCCTTGGAGAAAGGAGAACCGACCAATGGAGAGTTCCAACTTATAAACGGAACATTGTACAAGAGCAACTATGATCCACTGGGCCCCAAATGGCTACTTGTTGTTCCAGCTCATCTCCAGCCAGCTATTCTCAAATATTTCCATGATGCTCCAATATCCGGTCATCTGGGATTTGTGAAGACCCTAGACAGAATCAGACGCAGGTATTACTGGAAAGGTCTGTATCGATCTGTCAAGCACTATGTGAGTCACTGTAAAGAGTGCCAGCGACGGAAGCATGTGCCGCAATTACCTCCAGGACATCTCGTACCGATCCCGCCAGCAGCAGCTCCATTCCACCGACTTGGGATCGATCTTTTAGGGAGGTTCCCGAAGTCGACAACCAGTAACCGTTGGATAATAGTCTGCACTGACTACCTCACACGCTACGCTGTCACCAAACCTGTGCCGACTACAGAAACTCCAGAGATCGCAAAATTCCTTGTAGAAGACATTATTTTGAAGCATGGAGCACCACATGTCATGATATCTGATCATGGAAAAGTATTCCAGTCAAAACTACCTCTGATACTAATGTCACGGTGCAACTTTGTCTACAGAATGACAACTGCATACAATCCTCAGACAAATGGTCTTACGGAACGTTTTAACAAGACATTAGGCGACATGCTGTCGATGTACGTCGATGTTGAGCAGAAGGATTGGGATACAATTCTGCCAGTCATGACATTTGCTTACAATACCGCAAGACAAGACACCACAGGCTTCACGCTGTTTTTCCTGCTCCATGGCCGTGAAGCTGAGACGACAATGGATACGCTGTTCCCGTTCCAACCGGACGACACTCAGGATGACTATGTTAAACAGCTCATCACCAGGGTCGAAGAAGTAAGACAACTGGCTCGCATACGGACACTGGACGCCCAGGAGAAGGACCGTCAGCGGTATAACGACAAGCACCGACCTGTTGTGTACAGCCCAGGAGATCTGGTATGGATTTTTACCCCTGTACGGAAGGTTGGACTGTCAGAAAAGTTATTGAAGTGATACTTTGGTCCGTATCGTGTCATACGCCGCCTGTCAGACGTCACATACGAAGTTGAGGATTATGAGCCGTCGTCGAAACGTCAAAAACGAAGAGACATTGTTCACGTCCTGCACATGAAGCCTTACTATGATCCTGAAGAGCAGATAGACGACAATGGCTTCTTGTTCAAGGACTCTATGGACGGTAATGTTCCTGATGAAGCCACGACAGGAACGGCCGTCGTCGATAATCGTGGAGAAGGGAAGGATTCTCTTGAACTGTCATACAGAGGACCCATGACACGGTCAAGATCCAGAACATTGCAGCTGGCTCCACAGGGATCATAACAGCGGGTCGCTGTTTCTCCAGGAGAGGGAGCAATGCCGCGAGAGACCACGAACACCAACTGCCAGCGTGGTGCAGGGGATAGCGTCACGGACTGCGGAGCAGAAGGTCGCCGGTTCAATCCCACCCACCGGCAAAAATTTATTTCTTTGTAATTTACAATTCCAGAAGGTTCTACATCTTTCTTATGTTCACTTGTAAATACTACTTGTTTTTATGTTAACTGTTGTTCTAATTTCTGGTAAATTCTGTCTGTGTATAAATAGCAGAGCACTCTGCCTGAGAGGCAGTCAGTGCTGCGTGTATGTTCAGTTCGTAATAAACGTGCTTTCAGTATAAGTGCCGTGTTTAGTTGCCTTCGAAGTCAAGCCTGCTTCCATTGCAACGCGACAATATAATAAAAGTGACAGGATCCAGCAGTTTGCTTTCTGTTTTTACCTGTGTTTGAGACTTTCCAGCGGCTTTTTTGGCCTTGGGTTGCTCGGGATTGGCTCCTGTTGCAACATTGTGGATTTTTGACCAGCTGTCAGAGAAACAATGGGCTCTACATAACCTTTGTGAGAGTCTGATGTTGTTGTGCGGGGGGGCAGAGGACTTGAGATTACTGCTGCCTTACAGGTGCACTGGCAAGTGCAAGTATTAGTACTAACACTAACAAACTCTATTTGTGTGAAGACATCACTTTTGGCAACTGGCTTTTGAATAGTGAAAGTAAAAGACATGGCAAAGGTTGGTGGTGGTATGGACTTGAAGATCTTCTTCATCTCAACATATGAGATGCACCATGTGGTCGTAATTTGCTGCACCTTTTCTCCTCAAGGAACACTCTGCACTCCACATTCCAGACAGGGTGATGCCCAGAGCAATTTATACACTTGGTGGGTGGTGTGCAGTTGGCTCCATCCTGAGGGACCTATCGATATTTGCCACAAGTGGCCTTACCCTTACACCCCAGGATGGTAAGCCAAACATGCTGGCATTTAATGCAGTGCATTGGGTTGGAAACATATAGTTGGAAGAAGGAAACCTGCCTTGTCATGGCTTGAAAGTTTGGGAATACTGAAAATAAGGATGAATGAGACAGATTTGACCAAATCACCATCCCTCCTTTTCATAATGTTTTGCACAATTACAATGCCCTCCTGTGCCCAAGTTTTCAGTTGTTCTTTAGGGAATTCGACTATATGCCTTTGCAATAGCTCAAGGCATTATGGAACTCTCTACAGCATATTCTCCCACAAACTGCACATTCTGCAGATTAGTTGTCTGTTGGAAACTTGGTGTTTTAATCAGTAATGTCCCATTCCACAAGTGTGACTGATTTTAAGCTGCCAGCAATTTCCTCAAACAGCATGTGTTCTGTTACTATTGAAAAAACTCTAGTTTTCATTCCAAAATCAGAAGGACTAGGTACCCATGCCTTCTTGTTAGGTTTGTTGTTGGTAAACCCCCCCCCCCCCCCCCCCACACACACACACACACACACACACACACAACCCCCAGTGTAACACCAATCCCGCTAGGAGGCATAAAAGAAAAGGATCCACCTCAATCCCAGAACCAGCTAGGGAAATAAATGTCAGCCTAGACAGAGCCCCAAATGCCTAGGTAAGCCTTGAACAAATGAGATTCAATAGTAATCCCACAGGTTGCCCGTTAGCAACTGTTCTGCCATAACAGCCATGCATCCAATCAGCACACAGCAGACCTTGGGACAGAGGGTTTGTTTTTTTGTTGAGGTATTTTCCTTACTTGTGACATGGACGGTCAAGCTAAGATCCCCAGTCCCTAAGACACACAACATAGAGCTCTGCATTTCGATGAAAATAACCGCTCGAGCATTTTCCGTTTCATGCCGCTGCTCGACGGCTGGGGTAGGCCCACGCTGCGACACGGCTGTGGCCGTCTAATGCCCCGTGTGGCCGGCCGGTCGCCCTCCGCCCCTCGGTTACCGGCGGAAGTGTCGAGCACAGCCGGGCGCTCGAGCGCTGCCGGGTGCTCGAGCGCGCTCGTAGTCTCTGCCGGTGACAGCGCGACCGCCGCGCGCTCAACGCTGTGGAATCGCATTAGAAACCGACCTGGATTTGAGCAGCGCAGACAGCGTTGTGGATCAACGAACTACAGGTCGTAAAGGCTCCATTCATGAAACAAAAAGAAGTATTGTGGAGACAATTAGGAGCGGCTCGTTAGTGCTGAAGAAGAAAGACATGTCGGAAGAGGAGCCGAAAAGTGAACCTTGGAAATCTTTTGCACTTGTAGTGGATCCTGTCACACAGGTTTCTGCTGGTTTCGTGCAATGTACCACATGCGATACTATACTTACGTACCAGTCAAGCACAACAGGTATGATTTGGCACTGCAAAAGTAAATGCGGAGCAGAATTACACCGACCACTTGCAGTACCAACTAGCATAAAGAAAGTTCTTGTTGATATGTTGGTCGATATGGGCGGATTAGGTTTGCTACCATTAAATACTTTTAGTGAGATTGGCTTCAAGAATTATTCGCAGGAGCTCATCAATGTTCACGCCACGTATGGCAAAATCAATATAGAAGATGTTCTTCCGCACCCCACCACTGTATCGCGGCATATTAGAGAAAAGGCCGACAAAATACGGTCGACAATGGTGTCCCAGCTAATATGTGCTTCAAAGAACAAAATGTGCTCTTTAAACGCTGATCTGTGGTCTGATAACCACAAGGAGATACGCTGCACATAACGCAAGATTAGACTACTGTATTACCACTTGTCTACCAAAACAAACGAAATACTACATATAGAAATTACAGTTTTTAACGTTGCAGTTACTGGAAGACATGATCACCTCAATGGTGGAAACTCCAGTAGTTTGCAAAATATTTAAAAATTTACTTCTTGAGACAGGTCTTCTTGAATTTTATACTTTCTATGAGTTTTAACATTTTTATTTTAAGTCTTATGTATTCCAGAAAATTCCCCATGTCACATAGAGTAATGGGGAATTTTCTGGAATACATGCGACTTAAAATAAAAATGGTAAAACTCATAGAAAGTATATTTAAAAATTTAATCAGTTTGGAAAACATTGTTTCCTTTCTTGGAATGAACAGCGAACTTATTATTTAATAATTAAAATAACAGTCTAGTTCGCAATGCAATTTATTAACACTGGCGACTGGTTTCGATCTAAGTGCTAGATCATCTTCAGACCTAAAACAGTATACCTCGCTACAGAAGTTCAGGCGGTGAGCGTGCGGCGACTGCAGTTGCCGCACGCTCACCGCCTGAACTTCTGTAGCGAGGTATACTGTTTTAGGTCTGAAGATGATCTAGCACTTAGATCGAAACCGGTCGCCAGTGTTAATAAATTGCATTGTGAACTAGACTGTTATTTTCATTATATTTAAAAATGTTTAATGTTTGTAAAGTTCATGGAACTTAACTGCGGGATCATCAATTCCTAAACTTACAACTATCAAACATCAAATGTGACATATACAGTTATAGTATGTGGGTTATAGAACTGATAGTAAACAACGAAAGACATTTGTAAAAGAAATTACTAAGTTGTTAATATGAAGCGGTGGTCTCTCATCTCTGAAATACATTAATGACTTGCCATTCTACATTGATGAAGATTAGTTCAAAAAATAAGTTCAAATGTTTGTATAGTCTATGGGACTTAACTACGGGGTCATCAGTCCCTAAACTTACAAACTACTTATGAACTACTTACGAACTAGGACGGCACAGATATCCATGCCCGAGGGGGGATTCGAACCCCCGATTGTAGTGGCCGTGCAGACCGTGACTGGAGCGCCTCAGTCCCCTCGGCCACCGCGGTCGGCAATGAAGATTAGTTCTTTTTGCTGATGATACAAGTATAGTAATCACAACCATAAAACGAGAACTAATTGATGTAATCGTAAATAACGTCTTTCACAAGTGGTTCTAAGCAAACGGACTCTCATTAACTTTAGATAAAACACAGCATATACAGTTCCGTACAGTAAATGGCACAACTCCAGTAATAAATATAGACTTTGAACAGAAGTCTGTAGCTAAGATTCATCGAAATTATTCGTTCGTTTTGAAGGGAAACCAGAGTTTTTCAAAATTTTTAGATGTGTGAATTAATGAGAGACTAAATTTGAAGCAACACATTGTTTGTCTGCTAAAAAGTTTGGGTTCAGCTACGTATGGTGTTAGGGTTTTACCAAATTTTGGCGATAAGAATCTCAGTAAAGCAGTTTACTACGCCTATTTTCATTTACTGCTTTCGTATGGCATCATATTCTGAGGTAATTCACTATTAAGTAAAAAAGTATTCATTGCACAAAATCGTGTAATCAGAATAATTACTGGAGCGTGCCCAAGATCGTTCTGGAGACATCTATTTAAGGATTTAGGCATCCTCACAGTTACTTCAGAGTATATATATTCACTTATGAAATTTGTTGTTAATTATCCAACCTAGTTCACACACATGTTCACATGTTTGTAAATCTATCGGACTATACTGCTTCATTAGTCCGTAGCTTGCAAACAACTTAAACTGAGGTAAACTAACCTGAGGATAACACAGACACCCATGCCTGAGAGGGGACCCGAACCCCATATGGCGAACGGCCATGCGCATCCCGCATGGCTAATCCGCCGCGGCAAACCGAGTTCAAAAGTAATAGCAGTGTGCATAGGTATAACACCAGGAGAAATGATGATATTATTATGCAGGGTTAAATCTCACTTTGGCACAGAAAGGGGTGAATTACGCTGCCACAAAAGTCTTCGGTCACCTACCAAACAGCATCAAAACCTGGCAGATAGCTAACTAGCATTTAAAAATTTATTAAACGAATAACTGAATGACAACTCTTTCTACTCAATGGATGAATTTTTAGATATAAATTAGTAAAACTAAAAATAAAAAAATAATAATAAAAATAAAAATAAAAAGAATACAAAATATATTTGTGTCATATAATATTTTGTGTAATGTAATATCTTGTACAGACACCTTTTATTACACTGACAAGTTCCACATCATTACGAAGTGTCGTATTCATGATCTATGGAAGAAGTAGTAATCTAACCAGTCTGACGAAGTGCAGCTCGCTGGCGCTGAGTCCGCCGGTTACTGGTGACCGACCGAGCGTCCGGCGCGCTCGGCCGAGCGCTGGCGCTCGGTTGCCCGCAACCGGTTAAAGAGGACGCTCGGCCGCGTACTCCCGAGAGCCAGAGGGGTGAGCGGGACTCGCCGGTAAAAATCGGACATAATGCAGACCTCTAACACAACATTCTACCAATGCACCACACAGTAGTCGCTGAAGAGTGACCAGATGTTACATGTTAAACGGCTGGCGGCACTTACCAACCCCAGCTCAGGGACCCCAGATTCATCACGCCCATACTCAGCAAGTTAATGCTGGACTCTCTAAAGGGAGTCGAATTGAAATACAATGCATGAAACAGAAGCAAATTCTAGATGCCAAGTTATTCCATTTGCATTATAATGCCTCCCTGAGACATAAGCAAATTTTGTTATTTAATAATATAAAAATATATCTGTACATCTCATTTGGAAAAATGTTGTATCATAATTTTGAGGAATTATTGTATGCACCACTGTGAAGAAACTCTGAAAGAAATCACATGAAGCACATATTTTATTATCACCACTGTTGATTCTCTCTGTTTCTCAAAGCTTTATATCTCTCCTTCCTTCACATATGCACTTTAATTCTATGCATTTATTATTGCCTTTTTATATATGAAAAGGCAGAGTTTACTTTTTATTTAGGTAAAATAAAATTTGAATATGGTAGTTATTGTTGGGATAACATGTGAATTTGATCATCATCTCATTTTACATAACTTCTCATGTAATATGTAACTTTATGAGGCACATTTAATTGCAGAGACTACATTAAACAAGCTTAAGTTGTCAAAAATAGACATACCCACTGTACAATAAAAAAAGCTTTGTGTGACTCATTACTGAATCAACCATGAAAGCAAATTCATGACTGATTAGTGACTACAAAAAACTGTGTTTTGTACTCCAGTATAAAATTATGTTCTGATGGTACTTTGAATGCCATTCAAAACCACATCTTGTACTAAAACTATTAATAAACTAGTACAGACTGAAGACAGTAAGATAAACATAGAAAATAATGTTTGAAGGAAAAAAAAGAGAAATGACAAACAAGTTAAAACATCAGAAAGACTCACCTGTTCATTGAGTGCCTGTGAATTCCCTAAAAGCAACCATGCTTCTGCATTCTTCTCATCCTGTTGACAAGCAGCTTCAAAGTAAAGAATGGCTCCAATAAGGTCTCCTGCTGCTAATCTCTCCTTTCCTTTAACAAGTGGATCCTCACAGCCAGATACTGGGTTGTCCTCATCAAATTTGTATAACTACACAAAATTAAAGTGTATTTGCAAAATAAGAAATTACTATTAGTTTATAGAGGTCAATGAAAAGTTCCTTATTAATATCTATGAAAAACAGCACGATTAGCTTTCAGCGGCTCCCCGAGAATGATATCTTAAGATGTAGATTATTTCATGGTCTATTGATATTAAGATATGTCCCTATTCTCATATGAAAGGGTTCACTGAAGTCACGAGTAGAAGCAGGCAAAGTGATATCAAAATTCAAGCTGAAATCACATCTCTCAATCAATATGTCAGTACTGGTACTAAACATGATTATTATTCTCAACTTGGGTGTGTTAGATTCTGTTTTTACAGAATTTCAGTAAAGTAGGAGTTAACTGATGTCTTGAAAAACCATCCAATAACTAGAAGTTTGATCTGACAATCAAATAACTACAATTTTCTTCTCTACATCACAACTGAATAGATGCAGACCTACAGTACCCCTCAGAAGTATTTTGTATAGCTAATAAAATAGGAAAACAAATTCTTTAGGAGAAAACTTAATGAACACAATTACCAAATCTTTATAGTATCTTACTTGCTTACACATATTACATGGGCTCAAAAACATTTTCTTAAAACTAAACAGAAGGAAAACAATAATGAAGTCTTAAACCATAATATTTCATTGCACAGTCCTTTGCATGTATGATTCCAGCACTCCTAGAAATAACAGAATCCAGAAGTTTGGGATGGTTGTTGGTTAGTGGAGGTAAGGGACCGAAAATGTGAGGTCATCAATCCCTTAAACTCAAAGATGCATTCAATAGGATACAGTGAAATTAAAACTGTGGTCCTGAAATGAATATTCTGCTGGTAAAAGGTGGGGGGGGGGGGGGAGACTAAAAAGCAAGTAAAACCAGTAATACCACAAGACTAAAAGTAACAGTAAATAGGGACTCCTACAGCTCACATCCCCACATCTCTGCAGTGACAAATGCCCAACCTCAATTCACTAGTGACCAGCATGTACTGGTCAATAGATCATGTCCTACAGCAGAAGCCTAAATATGGAAAAAAAGGAAAAAGTATTAAAAAAGGAGTAAATAGTATAAACAGGTGGTGGAGGAGGGGGGAGAGGGGTGCTCCAAACCCAACGAGCAGTGGGAAAAGCCACAAACCCACCCATCTCATCCAAGCATCAGAGATAACAGAGGGGGGGGGGGGGGGGGAAGCCCATCACAGAGAAACCCAAGGACCTGCCTGGTCAACCATCCATAGATCATCCGCCAAAACTGAGGGCAATGGGCACGGAATTCCATACTTGGTACTGAGGGCCAAGAGGAGCAAACATTCCACTAACATATGAGCCACAAATTGTAAGGCTCCACAACCACAATGTGGGGGAGGCTCATTGCACAAAGTAAAACTATGGGTCAGCCTGGAATGTCCAATGCAGATTCAGCAGAGGACAGTGGATTCCCTCTGAGAAGGGTGTAAGGAAGAACTCCATGCTGCAGTGGTGCCCTTGATTAAGTGGAGTTTATTAGATGGAGCAGTATCCTGCCAGTTGCCGTTCCATTTTTTGTATGAGGAGAGATCTTATCTGCACCCGCAAATCCACACTAGGGTTGTCAAGGGTAATGGGTAGTGAGTAACTGTTGCTCTAGCCAAATGGTCAGCCTGTTCATTCCCTAGGATACCCAGAAAAAGACAAAGGAGCAGGCGGCATGACGAAGATCGGAGAGGAGATCATAGATACAAGTGACCAAAGGATGGAAAGAGTAGCATCAGTTGATGGCCTGTGAGCTGCACATCGAGCCGGTAAAGATTAAAACATGGTCCAGGGCGGCCTGTTTAATAAAATGATGGGCTCAGCCATTCCATACCAACGGGAGATGTAAAAGCCTGTCCTGTATGACCACTAGCTTTCTATCCATCAGTGTAGAAGATGGTGGCACCATGAAACTGTTCAAGTGCTGGGTGCAAAACACTGGAAAATTAAGGGATAGACTGAAGCTTTTGGACCTTGGAAGAGATCCATCTGAATTCATGACCCAGGCACTATACGAGGAGTTATCTGTGGTATAGGACGGTGCACACAGTCCAAAGAAGGAAGATAGGAGTTCCTGCAAAGGGAGGCAAGTTGCAATACGACAGGTAATCCCACTCAAGGAAGAGTATCAGGAGGTCGAAACCCATCACCTGCAAAATGAGCACAATACCTGAGGTGACCATGAAATTGAAGGAAAATTCCCACTTCGGCAAGGAGACTGTCAAAAGGGCTGATTCGGAAAGCACCCATAGCCAGACACCATAATGATGAATTGGGTCTAACAGTTTCAGTACAGAAAGAGCTGCAGAACCATAAACCTGGCACCCATAGTCGAATCAGGAGAAAATCCATGCCCAATATATATGAAGGAGAGTTGCCCAATTTGCACCCCAGGATGAGTGAGCAAGGAAACAGAGGGTTTAAACTTCTGCCTGCAGAGTATTTAAGTGGCAAATATGGGGCAGCCAATTCAGTTATTTTATCAAGGAGGCGGCCCAAGAAATGGTGCTGTGCCACAACATCCAGGTGCTGAGTACCCAATAAGAGTTCTAGAGCAAGGTGAACTGTAGTATGTTGTTACTGTTTTTGTTGTTGCTGTGTATTTAAAGGGGACTAAACTGCTGGGTTATCAGTCCCTTGTTCCCAGCTAAGAGTTCAGATCCATAAAACAGCCATTTATGACGTAGCACTCTATGCTTAGTATACGCTGGGGACAGAGTGTCAGTCTATGGTAAAACAACAATTTAAAACTGAAGACACAGTTGTTGTTGATCAAATAGGCAACGAAACTAAAATATTACAGCAGAAGAGTGTGGCTGGCTGATCACGATGATACAGGATGAGCCAGCCACTCTGCACACACTGAATATTCCAGTTAAGAACCAGACAGAAATTAAATAAAAGACAACAGATTAAAAGATCTGTAAGGGTAGGGGGCCCAAGAAATCAAGCAAATGAGCCCACCATTAAATAGAATGGTAAAAGCCAGCTGTAGGAATAAAGCCTAAAACACGATCAGCCAGTGAGGCATCATAAGCTAAAATTGACAGAAGTGGAGTTGGCAGATTAAAGGAGTGCCTCAAGGCAGCTAAAAGCAGACAGTCCATTAGAATGTGGACCACTGTCAGCAAAGTATCACAACGGCACTTTGGTGGGTCCTCTCGGCGAAGATGGCGGCCATGTGTTAACCACGTACAGCCAATATACAGTCGACAAAGAGTAACAAACTCCCGACAAGAGGCCCTCAGGAAGGACTTCCATGCGCCTGTGGAGGGTTTAACTGCACGGAGCTTATTTGGTGCACTCAGGTCAGCCCATTCAGTGTTCTAAAGCTCTAGGACCTTGCAGTTCAACTCCTGTCGGAGATCCCTGTCCTGGAGACCAATCTGCAAAGGCTGAGATGTCGTGGCCTGCTTGGCCAATTGATCAACAAGTTCATTCCCCATTATTCCCTTATGCCGATATGGCCAGGGCTCCAAACAAAGATCACAGAACGGCCTGACTGGACCAGGGTGGAGACTGAGTAATGGATGGCTTGCAATAATGGGTGTTACAGAAAACACTGGTCAAGTGCCTGCAAGCCGCTCAGGAAGTTGCTACAGATGACGAACGACTACCCGGGACAGGCTCGGAGATGTTCCAGAGCTCTAGATACAGCGACCAGCTGTGCAGCGGAAACACCACTTGGTAAGGACCGCTGTTCAACAAGGTCACCAGTGAGATAGGTGTACCCAGTGTGGCCATCTACCACGGAACCATCAGTGTAGACGACTTCTGTGCCACAGAACGAGTTATGGAGTTCCTGGAACTGGTGACGGAGAATCGATGGTGAATTGGAATCTTTTGAAACCCGGGACAAGTCCAACCTTAGCTGCAGATGAGGAATACACCAAGGAGGGGTATGGGATGACTAGTGGAAAGTGGGAGGGAAGAGAAGGGATTCAAGTGAGGAGAGAAGGGAATGGTCATGGCCTGTGATTGGGAGACCCGACTGAGTCCGTCTTGGAGGGGACAGGAGTGCAAGTCGGAAAAAGGAGCCTGCAATTTGGATGATGGACAGAGGTGTGTACACAGGCAACATACAAGGCCAACAACTGTCACCGGCAGAACCAAAATGGGGGAACCCCAGCCTCAGCCAGTAGGCTCATCACCGAGCTCATACAAAAAGGAGGAGTCTGTCTATAGTCTTCCCCACATGAGGCGCCTACTCAACATATGGAGCATATGTTCCAGGAGCTTGCAAAGAGCGTTGGTGAGGTGGTGAGGCTAATCGGGAGATAACTGTCAGCCACCTGTGGATCAGTGCCAGGTTTCATCACTGGGATGATGATGCTGTCCCGACAGAGAGATGGGAAAATACCATCAATTCAGAGGTGATTGAACAGGGCAAGAAGTTGCAGTTGAAAGTCCATTGACAGGTCATGCAGGAACTGGTTGTGGATGCGATCCAGGCCTGGAGTTGTATCAGGGCATGCAGTGAGGGCACTTTGGAACTCCCACTCACTGAAAAGGGCATTCCACCAACGTGAGGAAAAAGATAAACTGCCTCTGCTCGACCTGTTCTTTGTAGTTGCAGAAGTCTGCACTGTAAGCTGCAGTCACAGAGTTACTGGCATAATGGTCTGCCATGTGCTCAGCGATAGCAGCTGGGTCCATGCATATAGTACCCTGAATGTTCAAGCTGGGGATTCCTGCCTGTGGTCAGTACACGAAAAGGCGGCAAACCTGTAACCACACCCGAAATACGGCGGCACGAGAACTGATGGTAGCGACACATCTCTCCCAACAGTCCTGCTTACTATGGCGTATTAGTCTCTGAGCTTGCGCCCAGAGCCATTTCAAAGCGATCAGATGCTCTATACAAGGATGGCACTGGTGGCACTGGAGTGCCCAACGACGTTCCCTGATGGCCTCAGCTATCTCCAGGGACCACCACAGTACTGACTTGTGGCAAACTGAGCCAGTGGTGGTCAGAACAGTTGCCTCAGCAGCGGAAATGATGGCCCCAGCAATATGTTGAGCAGCCTGATCAACATCATTTGGGAGTGGAGTATTCATCCTAGCAGTAAAGTGTAAGCAGGCCAGTCAGCCCTACAGAGAGACCAGCGAGGCAAGAGGTCTGGAGGCTGACACTGGAGAAGAGAAATGTCGACAGGGAAGTAGTCGCTACCACATAGGTGATCATGCCACCCCCCCCCCCCCACACACACACCACACACACACACACACACACACACATACACACAACTGAGTTGTGGCAGAAGGCTCAGGCTGCAGAGAGACAGGTCGATAACCAAGTAGGTGCCATCGGCTACACTGAAATGTGTGGGGGCAACTATATTGAGAAGGCAGCAGTCCAGCTGTGCCATTAGAGTTTCAATGTCCCTCCCATATCCGAGTGTCTCCCCATTGAAATCCCCCAAAAGAAGGAATGGCAGGGGAAGTTGTTCTATCAAGGCTGCAAGATCTGCAGGAGACACTGCTTTGTCCGGAGGAAGGTAGATGGAACAGATGGTAATGTCCCGTTGTGTCCAGATTCTCACAGCCACTGCCTTGAGCGCCGTGCGATGTGGCACTGGTGCACTGGGGACAGTGGCGAGGACGTAGATACAGACACCTCCAGAAGCCTTATCATATGCAGCACGGTTTTTGTAGTAGCTCCTAAAGCCACGAAGGGCAGGGGGCCGCTCAGCAGGAAACCAGGTTTCCTGTAGGGCTACAAAGAGAGCTGAGTAGTGACACAGTAACAGCTGCAACTCTGCCAAGTGGCAGAAGAAACCGCCACAGTTCCACTGGAGTATCACACTATTTCCAGAGGTACAGGGCATATTTAAATGGACGGTAGTGCAGATTCCACAGAACTATCTGTCATCCTTGACTGTAGAGGAGGAGCCTCAACGTCCATGGATTCCAAGGTCCTGGCAATTGCCAAGTCCTTAGGGGACGCGAGGATCTCCACCTCTTCCTCAGAAGCTGAGGTATGTTGTGGTGGGACCAGTAGCCACCTGCGAGTCTTTCTTCTTGGGCTTCTTTTTCTTGTCTTGCTGGTCCTTCGGTTTCTCATGCTGGGAGGGCTTGGCTGACTCAGTCTCAGGGACTGAGGATGCCCTAGATGCCCTTCGACCAGCAGTACTTGGCTCTTTCAGCCACTGACTACTGTGCCAATGGGAGAAACCATGGGAGAAAGGGATTCAAGCGATCCCTTCCTCGCGAGAGGAGCCAGAGCAGGCTGTTGTGTCTCTGGCTCATGTGTGGGGACCGATGTCCCTATTGGTTGGGGGGTTTTTGCTTCCAAGGCAGGGGCTTTGGAAGCAACAGAGTGAGAAGTAACCCCTACCACCAAGGGGGCAGATGGTGACAGTTGGGCTTGAGGGCTCACTATGACTGAATGAACAGGTGGCATAAGAGTCTGCTAAAATGAAGATGGTGTCGTGGCTGCTGCATAGGATGTTTTGATGCTGATCGGGTGGAGTTTTTCATATTTTCTTTTAGCCTTGGAATAAGACAGCTGATCCATGGTTTTATCTTGCATGGTCTTCCTTTCTTTGTACAGTGCTGAGCAGATAGGCGAGCAAGGTGGGTGCTGCTGTCCACAGTTGACACAGATGGGAGGTGGTGTACAAGGGAGGTCTGGGTGTGATATACAATCACATTATTGACAGGTTGAGTTGGCGGTACACCTGGAGGACATGTGCCCAAACTTCCAGCATTTAAAACAGTGCATAGGGGGAGGAATGTAAGGCTTATGGATTCACCATATAAAGTGGATTCCTTGCCGGTCCAAGTTCTTGCGGAGTTTGTCATCCGACTTCAAAAGAAGGTCCATATGAAAAATCATACCCTTTAACATGTTCAGGCTCTTGTGTGGGGTGATAGCAATGGGAACATCACCCAGCTTGTCACAGGCGAGCAATGCCCGTGACTGTGCTGGGTATGACGACGTTATTAGAACCGATCGCATCTTACAAATGCTGTCTACTTCTCCGAACTTGTCTTCAAAGTTCTCAATGAAAAAGAGAGGCTTTGTGTTTGTGAAGGATTCGCCATCTGTCCTGGCACACACTAAATACCTTGAAGCATATTGTTGTCCTTGGTTTCGAACCCTGCGTTCCTCCCACGACGTGGCCAAGGAAGGGAACAACTGGGGGTCATATTTCTCAGCATTGAAGTCTACCTGTATTTCTTAGAGATGGTGGTTAAATGCCCACCAGCATTACTCTGAGATATTTTCATGGAGTTTCCACGAGCAGTTAGGGATCTAAAGGTCCACCCACGCAGAGCCCCACTTGCCTGGGTAAGCTTTATACAACTGAGGTGCAGTAGGTTCCTCAGAGGTTGCTCACTAGCGACTGTTCAACCTCAACAGCCATGCATCTTCTCAGCATTTAGCACACCTTGAGATTAAGGTCTTTTCTTTTGACGTTTGTACCATCCTCGCAACCCAGGCAATTATGCCAAGATCCCGAAGCTCTGAAACATACAACGTTCCACCGTCCCACCGAATGATGGTCGTTTAAACACACACACAGAGCTTATGATGTAGCGGACTGTTGGCGCGACACAGCCCACAGCTCGGGACCCCAGGTTCGCCAAGCTCGTACTCAGCAAATTAACGCTGAGCTCCTGAGGGGGAACTGTAGTACAATGACAAAAATGAATAACTCTCATTTTAGAATGGGGAAACCAAAAACCATGAGAGAGAGCTCATGCAGAAGCCCTTCTAATGGCACCTTGGAGCTGGCGTTCAGCTGAGGTTACCAAGTGGGAGCTGTACCATATGCAAAAGTTGTCAACATACAGTGCAGAAGTGACTGGTGGCCCAACAGATCTTACCAGCCTATTAATAGCGATTAGGAAGAGTATAAAATTTAACACAGAACCCTGTGGATCGCCATTCTCCTGGATCCATGGGGGGGGGGGGGGGGGGGCTGAATGAAGAGCCTACTGTAACCCAGAACAGGGGAGTGGGATAAAAACTGACTAATAAAAATTGGTAGGGAGCCTCATAGGCCCCAGGCATTAAGGGAAGATAAAATATGATGCCAAGCTGTGACGTATGCCTTATGTGGTTCAAAGAAAACTGCAAGAAGTAGTTGACGCTTAAAGAAGGCTAGTCTAAGTATATGGTCTATTGTTGATCGTCCCTCCCGGAAGCCACACTGATAAGGTGGTAGAAGTCCCTGTGATTTGAGTACCCAACATAATCTGTGGGCAACCATTCTTCCAAGTAATTTGCAGGGTACATTATTCGGGCTAAACAGCTGGTAACTGTCCTGGGATCCTCACAGGACAGGAACCACAATACTGTCCCACCACTGAGAGGGGCAAAACCTCTTGGAGCCAAATATGGTTAGATACCTGGAGTAGATACTGTCATCATGGAGGACTGAGGAGTTGGATCAATCGGTTTTGGATGGCATCAGGGTTAGGTGCTGAATCATGGAAAGAGGAAAGGGCCACTAGTGTTTCCATTCAGTAAAGGATTCATTGTAAGGTTCCTCCTGTTGAGAGGGAAAACATAGGGTGGAGGCTTCGACCAGCTGTTTCTTGAGAAGAATGGCCACCAGGTAGGAAGCTGTTGCCAATGTCTTCACAAAGTGAGCTGCAAGATTCTCTGCGAGAACAGACGGTTCAGTACAGACACTGATCTGGTAGGGCAAGGCCAGGTACTGAAGATGGCCACTGTCAACCTCAGATGGAGCAGAGTATAGCCCACACTCTTGACAAGGGTACAGAAGAGCTGAAGGAAAAGAGAAAACATTCCCAACACACCTGCTTGCTTCTTTTCATTATGTAAAGACTTTTAGCACAAAGGCATTTGAAGTTGAAAAGACCAGCATTGGACAGGTGGTGCTTCAGATGTTGCAAAGCTCGACAACGCTCACAAATTGTTGCGGCAATAGTTGCATTCCATCACAGAACTCGACGGTTGCTAGAAGGGCCCATTGACTAGGGACAGCAGTGCTAGTGGCTCTAGCAATCACATCAGAAATATCACAGACGATATCAACAGTACAGCCAGAAGAGGAGGGTGTGAAAACAACCTTGGATTTATACAGAAGGCAATTAGCATGACAGAAAACCCAACATGGTAGATTGTCCCTTGTCAGGTGGGAGGCAAGTTAAAGAATCATCGGGAAATGGTAACTATCGCAGAGGTCATCATGCAATGACCAGTGTAATTTATTATTTATTTAATCGTGTCAGAAAGATTCATACTTTTGACATTATATATATATATATATATATATATATATATATATATATATATATATATATATATATATATATATAAAATAAAAAAAGCAAGAAAACAAGGCAGTAAAAGTACAAAACAAAGTAAAAATCCAAACTTTGGTACTGTAAGCATCATCATTTCTGGGATTAATTACAGCTAACACAAATTTAATTATATGTGCCATGACCAGTATGCGGCCACCTCACATGCCTCCTTGGTAGTGTCAATCAAATTTTGGGGAGAGCATCTAGTTGGACAGTGTTTGCAATCAATAAGATGGGTCATTGTCTGTTCTTTGCCACATTCACGTACAGTCGAGTTGCAGGGAAATCCCCATCTTCTCATGTTGATCTTTGTTCTTCTAACTCCTGAGCGCAGACTGTTAAGCATCTTCCGGGTTGACCAGCTTTTCTCGTGACCTGGGGGGGAGGCTTTCTGAGGGTACCATCCATCCTGCAAGATGGCTATATCTAGAACGCCATGAGTTCACTCTGAAGTTTGCAGTGCTGACATTTAGTTCGGTATTGGAAGATCAATTCCAAGTACTTATGCAGGGGCACCACGAGCAGGAGTCTGCTTCACCAGTGAAATGAAGGAAAAATAGGAGGAGAAGTGAGGAAAAAATCTATTGCAGAGAAAGTGCCATGAGTGGTACTAAAATGGATTGGGGAACCGTCATTGAGAAGCCACAGGTTGCTGTCTGCAAGGAACTGGTCTACAAGGTGGCCCCGGCTGTATGTATGAGCACAGCCCCCACAAAGGTTGAAGGACATTGAAGTCCTCAAGAATGAGGAAAGGAGAGGGGGGGGGGGTACTGAAGGAGGGCATTTAGAGCAGCAGACATAGGTGGCCAATCGAGAGGGGTGGTATAGATTACAAATTATTAATGGCGTGTCTAAGTGAACCCAGATAGCAACTGTTCCAATGTATTATGGAGAGGAATCCATGTACTAAAAATATCCATATGGACTAATGTGGAAACTCCACCTGATGCTTGTAGGGGGGCCAACCCAGCAACAACAGAAGGCACGGAAACCCGGAGGGTTAGTGAGTGTGCATCAATAAAATGTGATTCCTGCAAAATGACACAAGCTGCGGAGTTGAAGGAAATAAATTGGTTTAACTCCAGGAGGTGATGGTAATAGCCATTACAATTCCATTGGATGAGTACCGCATGAGGATCCATACAGATGGCGACTGGTTTGAAGCCTGTCACTCTGCTGTGTCAGCGTCCGTCATTGATGAGGAAGGAACAACATACATGAATAGTGGATCAGAATGTTAAGCTGGTCGTGAGGACAAGGTTGGCACCTCAAGCAGTAGCACTGTCCTTGTCCTGCGACCTTTGTTTCTCCTCCTCCTCCTCTTCTTCTTCTTCTTCTTCTTCTTCTTCTTCTTCTTCCTCTTTCCCATAGCCACAGGACTCAGACGTTCAAATTTTTGACAAGTCTCAGGGTAGGTTAAACACTTTGAGGACTTATATTCCTCTATTTTCTTCTCTTTCTTGTACACCAGGCAGTCCAGTGAGTGTGAAGATTGGTGTTGCTGTCAATTGAAACACGGGGTGGAACACAGGGGCTCCCCTCACAGAGTGGGTGTCCACATTCACCGCTTAGTGAGACCGCTGTAGAGTGAGAAGAGATGTGTCCAAACTGCATATACTTGAAACATCTCATGGTAGGTGTTAAGTACGATTTCATATAGCACTATAAATCATGACCTTGACCTCCTCTGGTAGAGTATCCCCCATGAAGGCCAATATAAAGGCACCGGTATCAATACAATTATCTGTGGTGTCGCACAAGTACAAAGTGCGCGCCACTTACTTTCGCCGCGCGCCGCCATGCACGCACGGCGCGGCGTTCTCACGACGACAGCCACGAGCGCCCTCTGCGACAACTCCGCTCGTGGCCACCACTGAAGGACATCGGCCACTTCGGACTGAGTTAGCAACGAGTTAGGACCTTCGTAATCAGATAGGCACCAGTGAAGACTTTGCTATCGTACAGGCACTAGGCAGGCCTCTAACAACTATGTATCAACATTCTGCAGTACTATGTAAAAGTTAAGTATTGTTACATTCTGTGCAATATATATATCTTTCTAATTTACTCTAGTGTTTATAGTTTCTGGCTGCTCCCCACCGTACCTGCACCAGCGGGCTATCCTTATTCCTGTGTCGGTCTCGTTCCACTCGGCCACCGACACCTACGACGAGGCTGGGACACAAAAGCGGCGACGAAGTTGGGACACAAAAGTGGCGACGAGGAGTGATAGAACCTTGGTCCAGCCCGCTTACAGCAGCCAGACAGCAGCAGTCGGAGCACGCAAAAATTGCTCCCGCCCACCCACCCTTATTATAAAATTTTTGGGGGAACATATTCTGTTACGTATTTTGTGGACTTTTTTGTTGCAGAGAGTCCTCTTTCATATTGCATTTGTGTTTTGTTATAAGTTACTTGTATGCGCGGCGCCTAATCGGTCAGCATGGCCACTACCCCGAACCCAAACTTAATGGAAATTATTCAGTTACAGACGGCGCAAATAACACAACTTCTCCAGGCTGTGGCCCAGCTCACAGCGCAAGCAGCTAACCAACAACAACAGCCGCCGCTTCAGCAGCCCACACCAGCCGCCGCACCGCTTCCGACGTTCCGCCAGTACAACGAACGTGAGGAAGAATGGAGCGACTATTTCGCGCAGTTTCAAGAACTCGTCGCGGCTCATCAACTTACAGGTCAGACTGTTAAGCATCTTTTGTTGTCCGTGGTGGGCCCCAAAACCTTTGTATTACCGCAGCAGTCACACCAAGAATGGATCACCGAGTTGAAGGGCTTAACCCGCCAATGTAAATTTACTTGCTCTTGTGGACTTTCGTATAGTGACGTGATGTTGAGGGATGCGATTACGCAGAATATTCAGGACCCCAGAATTAGAGCAGCAATTCTGAAACAGTCTGACCCCTCATTAGACAGTGTACTGCAGCTTATAGAACCACATGATACTTTTGACTTAGCAGATGTAGAAATGCAAAGCCACAGTGTAAATTCAGTGCGCCGCAACGGACGCTTTCCTAGCCGTAGTTCTCAGTATAGCACTAGTGATTCTTATTTTTCTACCGGCTGTGCTGAACAGACAGTGAACAGTAGCCAGAGTAAAAGTGCGACGCAAAGGTCGCCCCGTAGTGTTAGAAACAGTAATTTGAATAACGGGCGTCAACGCTCATTTCAGAAAAATGTACGTAAATCTTGCCCCCAGTGTGTGTCTCGCCACAAGCGTGCTCATTGCCCTAGTCGCAACGCAACCTGTTATCAATGTGGCAAATCAGGACATGTACAGTCTGTGTGTATGCAAATTAAAAACTCGAACAGTAACGTTAGAAACAGTGCTTCGCAAAGTGCGAGAACAGTTCATTCTGTAAATGTTATACGGGCTGTGGAATTGAACACTGCTTTCCTTGGATCTCAATTGCAAGAAAGTAGTTCTGCGCCTATGGCAAATCTATATAGTGCACCACGTAGCACGCGCCGACGAGCGCGTAAAACAGTGCAACGGAAAAGGGTTCGGGACAAGCAAAATTACTATGAACAGTGCATTCCTGTAGTGAAAATAGTGCCTTCTGCAACTGCTCCTTGTAATAGTGCCCAGTACTGTGTAGCTAGTGACAGTAGACACCAAGTAGCTACTCAAAAGTGTAGTGCAGTAGTTAGTACATCTGGAGTAGCTTCGCATTGCGCGGACGCCGATCCGGCGGTAGTGTCATCTAGTGACAGTGTGGTTAATCCCCTGTGTGCCGAGTCTGCGCCGCTTACTTCACTACGCGGCCCGCGCAGACGCAGCAAACAAACCGTAGCAGACGTTGCCCACATTCGCGCACCTGTCGAGCACCGCAAGCAAAAACTTTTCGTGAATCTTTCCATTGACAATAAGACTGTGCAATTTCAGCTTGATACTGGTTCCGCTGTCACATTAATAAATAAAGATACTTATGAACTTCTGGGTTCGCCAAAATTGTCGCCGTCACAGCAAGTGTTAACAGCTTATACAGGTGAAAATATTCCCGTGCTAGGAACATGTAGCCTGCCCGCCTCTTTTCAAGGTGTAACAAAAACAGTTGCTTTTGTTGTTCTTCAGGCCAAATCTACACAGAACATTTTTGGACTAGATGCTTTTGATTTGTTTGGTTTATCAATTCAAAGAGATGTGCTTCAAATTTCGTCAGTAGTGCCTCAGGACAAAATCAATGCTTTATGTGACAAATATAGTGACTTGTTTTCGCCGGAACTAGGTTGTGCAAAAGACTTCGTGGCACATGTAACTTTAAAAGAATCTGCAGTTCCAAAATTTCGTAAAGCTAGACCAGTGCCTATCGCAATGCGTGATACAGTTGCCGAAGAACTTCAACGTTGGCAAGATAGTGGGGTGATTTCTCCTGTTTCTGCGAGTCAGTGGGCCTCGCCTATAGTAATTATACCCAAGCCGTCAGGAAAACTTCGTCTCTGTGCGGACTTCAAATCAACAGTGAACAGTCAAACAATTGTAGACACTTACCCTCTGCCCAGACCTGAGGAACTGATGGACAAATTAGGACAGTCTCGCTTCTTTTCCAAGATTGATTTAGCAGAGGCATACTTACAGATTCCACTTGATGACGAGTCAAAAAAGTTTTTCGTCATTAATACTCACATGGGCCTTTTTCAATTTCAACGCCTACCCTTTGGCAGTTCTTCCGCTCCCGCTATTTTTCAGCGTTTTTTGGAACAGCTGACAGTTTCTGTACCGTGTTGCTCGAACTATTTAGATGATATTGTGGTATCCAGACGTACAGTTGAAGAACATTTAGCAAACCTGGAGTGCCTTTTCAAAGTTTTGACTGCAGCAGGTCTACGTTGCAATAAAGCAAAGTGTTCGTTTTTTCAAACTGAAATAGAGTACCTAGGCCATGTGATTAATGCCCAAGGAATCCATCCCTTACAGTCACATCTTAGAGCAATCAAAGACTTGCCTCCTCCTAAGAATGTGCACGAATTGCAAGCAGTAATGGGAAAGCTTAACTATTATTTCAGATTTATTCCCAATGCCTCTCAGATTGCAGCTCCACTGCATCACTTACGTAGGAAGAATGTTCCTTTTGTTTGGTCCAAAGATTGCCAGGTTGCCTTTGACAACTTAAAGTCTGCACTACTCAGTGATGCATGTCTGATTCCCTTTGACCCCCAGAAGCCTGTAGTGTTAGCAGTTGACGCCTCATCGTACGGTCTGGGCGCAGTAATCTCACATCGTATTGGTTCTCACGATCGTCCTATTGCCTTTGCATCCAAGCTACTGACGCCGACGCAACAGAATTACAGTCAGATAGAAAAGGAGGCCTTAGCAATCATTTACGGCGTCACAAAGTTTCATCATTATCTCTATGGCAGAAAATTCTATTTGTTGACGGACCACAAGCCTCTCACGTCGTTGTTCTCACCCACAAAGCCAATTCCGCCACGTACGGCACAAAAGCTTCAGAGATGGTCCTTGATATTGTCTAATTATCAGTATGAGATTTTGTACCGACCTACCACTAAACAGGCCAACGCGGACACACTTTCCCGACTTCCGGTTGGCCAGGATGTGTCGTTTGATTCTTCGGAAATGGCATGTTGTCAGATAGACTCCAGAGATGCTACCGCTGTCGCAGATTTCCCTTTGAACTCTCGTCGGGTCGCACAGGAAACAGCTGCGGATGCAGACTTAAGTGTGGTAGCACGTTTTGTTCGCTTTGGTTGGCCTGCCAGAGCCAAAGACATTGACCGGCCTCTGGTTCGACGTTATTTTGCACAACGTCATGCATTATCTTTAAGTCAGGGTGTACTGTTGTTGCATACCGACAACGACCAAGCAAGAGTGATTGTTCCTCGTTCCCTGCAACGAGAAGTGTTACGCCTCCTGCATCAAGGACATTGGGGTATTGTTAGGACAAAGCAACTGGCCAGACGTCATTGTACCTGGGTTGGTATGGACGCTCAGATAGAGAACATGACGTCACAGTGTACAGTTTGTGCGGAGCATCAGGCGGCTCCTCCACAGCGTTTCTCAGACTGGCCACACCCCAAGGGACCATGGCAACGTTTACATATTGACTTTGCCGGACCTTTCTGGAATACGCGCTGGTTAATTGTTGTAGACGCTTTCAGCAAGTTTCCTTTTGTGATTGCCATGAACTCAACGACGGCGTCTAGTACGATCAGTGCTTTAACATCAGTGTTTTGCATCGAAGGTTTGCCTGAAACTATCGTCAGTGACAATGGACCTCAGTTTGTTAGTGCGGAATTTCAACAGTTTTGTCGTGTGAATGGCATTCAGCATATTACCACTGCACCTTTTCACCCTCAGTCCAATGGTGAAGCAGAACGTTTCGTTCGAACATTCAAGTCTCACATGGAAAAGATTAAAGGTCAGCACTCCAGGCAGCAAGCTCTTCAAATTTTCCTGTCTACGTATCGGTGCATGCCACGTGACGGCCCGTCTCCTGCCGAGCTGCTACACGGCCGCCGTCACCGCACTCTCCTTCACCTGCTGCAGCCTCCCACGCACCGAGTCGGTTCGTATGGCGCTACGCGTTTTCAGGTTTCCACGCCGGTGCTGTACAGGGTGTTTGCTGGAAACAAGAAGACATGGTTGCCGGGCACCATTCAACGCGTGCTTGGTCGCAATATGTTTGTTGTACGTTCTTCCACAGGGTCGGAGCTGCGGCGCCACGCAAACCAATTGCGCCTGCACAGGCCACGCTATCCTGTCTCCGGTTTCTTGATTCCAGACCCAGTTCACCGCCAGGGAGCACAAACACATTGTTCGTCAACGGGTCCAGCGTCCCCGGACTACGAGATCGTCCCGATGGAGATCGACGCGACGCCGCCGCTGTCGCCGCCGCAGATGACAGCGTCACCGAGAGGGACTCCGGGACCGTGCGTGCCGCCGCCGCCTGGGCCACGCACCTCAGAAGAAGATGACCTGCTCCCTCTGGGCGGGGGGGTGCGCCCTTCCCCAGGTTTCGGTGGGTTCCCTGGAGGATCGCAAGGCGGATGCCGGGGCGCGGACGGCGTCTCGATCCCAGCCTCAGCTACGACGCCCGTCCCACCAGTAACGCCCCCGCCCAGGCCCTCCTCCCAGTGCCGTCGCCGTGGCCCTCAGCCCTACGCCACGACGGCGCGGCGGTTTGGGGGGGAGGGGTGTGGTGTCGCACAAGTACAAAGTGCGCGCCACTTACTTTCGCCGCGCGCCACCATGCACGCACGGCGCGGCGTTCTCACGACGACAGCCACGAGCGCCCTCTGCGACAACTCCGCTCGTGGCCACCACTGAAGGACATCGGCCACTTCGGACTGAGTTAGCAACGAGTTAGGACCTTCGTAATCAGATAGGCACCAGTGAAGACTTTGCTATCGTACAGGCACTAGGCAGGCCTCTAACAACTATGTATCAACATTCTGCATTACTATGTAAAAGTTAAGTATTGTTACATTCTGTGCAATATATATCTCTTTCTAATTTACTCTAGTGTTTATAGTTTCTGGCTGCTCCCCACCGTACCTGCACCAGCGGGCTATCCTTATTCCTGTGTCGGTCTCGTTCCACTCGGCCACCGACACCTACGACGAGGCTGGGACACAAAAGCGGCGACGAAATTGGGACACAAAATTATCCTTAGGGCCTCTCTGAATGCAACAAACAAAATGGGACACCTCACCATTCCACATTAGCCCATAGTTCCTCATCAGTTTGAAGGAAGTGGTCACAGTAAATAACAACTTCCTGAGAGGGGTTATGGACACTGAGATGTCACCAAGATTGCAACAGGCATGCAGAGCTGCAACTTGGGCAGCAGAGGGGTAGACAAAGAGTGGAAGGTCTTCGTCATATGTAGAAGCATTGAAAGTATTATTCCTCTCTTCAGAGCATGACAATTTTGTAGTTTCACATGTTTTGTGTGTGAAACGCCCATCCTGGTACCATCCACTCTAATCAAGGGCTCTCCCCATAGGCGACACCCAGCCACAGCGAAGGCCACCTTGGCACGATGGTCATTGTCAGGAGTCCTGATACCCCAGGAATATGAGCATCCAATCCTTGGCCTGCATGAGGAAGTAACAGCTCAGGTACCATCAGTGTGATCCCTTCATTGCCAGGGGGTTCAGCCAGAAGGGTACATAACAGACCCCCACCCCACACTCCATGGACTGGCTACATGTGCTGGGGACCAGCAGGGGTAGGAGGCTACAGCGAAGAAGGCAGGGAGAAAGGAGGGGATGGGGTTCCCCACAGTAGAGGCTAGGTAGGGAGTTCTTTCCCAAATGGCTCACATGAACTGGAATTTAGTTATGGAGGTCAAACCCCAAGGGAGATCAACCTGGGCCAAAAAATAGGGGAAGCAGCACAGCAGAATCACTAAGGCCACCATCAGAACCATAGGAATAACCAAGCCGTCTTAAAGGGAAACACCTAGAGAGGAAAGGTAATGCAGGACAGGAAAATAGGAAGAAAGGCTGCTATGGCTCGGGGACCCATGCACGCCACACACGTACCCACAAAAGAACTGTAGGCTCCCTGGGGGGATGCTTCTGGGAAAGCAAATATTGTATGTATAATTTCCTTTGAATAAATAGCATTGTCAGAGACTGATTATGCCTTTCAGCATTCAATCTGCAGCATGGTTGTCCTAATAAAATTTGTATGTGATCCCCTATTCAATGCTAAAATTGATGCCTCATCTGATGTTAAGCCTGTTACTTCAAAGTCATTCTTGACTAAATCCAAGTACTTTCTCCTTGGTCTACCTCAACTCCAGTTATCATCATTTGCTGAACCCATGAGTCTCTTAGGTAACCTTGCTTCTCCCATGTGTGTAACTTGACCTCACCATCTCAGCCTGCTCGGTCTAACTGCTTCATCTATGGTGTTCATTCCCTATTATTCTTTGATTTCCTCATTATGGATAACCTCCTGAATACTAAAAAAAAGTTTAATAACTTTTCCACATGGAAATCATTATTATATTATACGTTAGTTTATTTTGGATAGATTCTTTCACTTAATGATTGTTTTACACTATGATTAAGATTATGGAGCTAATTATGGTCGCTATGAGAGGTTCCTCTGTACAAATTTTGCCTTTTCAAATACAATTATAAGATACTTTCTGCAAGTAATATTGTAGTTTTATTCATTTATAACTCCATGAAATGATATAGGCTGTATGCAGTAATGCTTTGTACAATCTTCAGTTAACTGAACTGCTACAATGTACTTATGTTTTGACCCATTGATAACCATCTTCTGAAACACAATATATATGTGTGAAGAAATAAAGTGTGATCCAGACAGAAAATTTTTATGGTTTCTTTTGGTTTGTGACATATGTGTGTAATTAATGTAGCTACAACAGGATATTATATGTTATGCAACTTCACAATTCATATGGGTGGAAAAAAATTAGGATATCTCAAACAGCACCAGAAATTTCTGAGGTAAGCAGTTTAGCTGCAGCACCCTGTATATTTTCTACATTGACATAGAAGAAATATTTGGCAGTGAAAATGAGACTAAATCTAACCAATTTTGAGTAATACCAGAGTGGACTGAAGGGAAATATTATTAATCAAGACCCTATAGGTGGAATAGGAAATCAAAGTACAGACAGAAAACATGACAATACATTAAAGCAGCACTGATTGAAATGTAAGATAGGCTGCAATCTCTCAGTCTCTCTCCTGACCAACTCAGTATCTACTTAGAAGACACAGAAAATGAAGTAAGGATTTCCATACAGAGTAGCATGAGCAGTTAGACAAGGTTAATGCCTTAAATTTGCTAATGAAAATGATGTGGATAACCTCTCCCCCAACCTGCCCACATACACAACATTGTATTGTTTTAGCTCTTTAACTGTCCATTTTAATCTTCTACTTCAAGGAAATTTTTACCATTTATTATATGGCTGTTTTCTTTAATAACAAAGTCATCAGACTTGTAGTGATGACAGCTAACAGCTCTGTGCAGTGCAGTGCACTAGTGTGGCAAATGTGTGCCACCTCAATACAACCTGGCTGATGTGACTCACACCTGGTGTATTAATTCCACACCAGCTGCCAGAGCTGTGTGTGTGTCAAATTTTGCTCTAGCATTCTTTCTTAGAGTTTTTGCCTTTTACACATTCACTCTATTTCTAAGTTTGTATATACAGATTCCACTTGACAATTAGTCTCTTTCTCTGTTCAAACAGCAACCGAGATGGATATTCGAGTGCTAATCCATTTGCATATTCTGCATGAGCAATGAGGGCATTGCCTCTTGCTGTTTGGGCAAATGTTGGATACCATGAGTGCATGAACAATGAGGAAATCACCTTTTGCTTGCCAGGCACGAATCTACTAACATGAGCAAGCTCCACTGGTCCTATCATCAACATGGTGCATTATGGGGAGCTTTGCAACACTGCACATTGCTGCAGTGGCTACATGCTGTTCTCTCAGTTGCTGATCCTCGCCACTAGCAGTAGAATTCAATGCAGTTTATGCCTACCTGCCGCACAAAATAAGAAAGCGTTACTGCAAAATATCTGAAGATACAGTAGTGCCTATTGTCACAGTGTCCATACTCCCCAACCTCTCTGGCCTCACAACCGAGCACTTTGGTTCATGCAAATCAAAGCCATTTTCTTGTACTCTGGAATAACCACTGATGCTACCTAGCTTGCAGCTTGCAGATGCAAGATGTTCTCACTGCACACTGGAGAGTAATGCCTACAAGACAGAACTTGTCTGCCAAGTATAAGCTTCACAAGCACACCTCCACAAGTTTTAATATAGAAGGAGATTGAAGATCATATGCAGTCGCAATACCTGCAGCATCTTTGCAACAAGATGGACACTGATACTGTACCAGGCAGCCTTCTGAGAAACTTATAGAGTAATTGATTGCCACCTTCCATCTAAGTAACAATAGTGTCACAGTCACAAACATCTTTAGGTGTATTAGCAGAGCTACCAAAGTGCCAGAGACCATTTCACTTCCCCCTATCAGTGTGGTGGCCACACAGTCATTGAGTGCTTCTGCCACAGTGCCAAGTGCTGACTACGAGGCTTTAACAGTAAAGGCCAACATGTTGGCAAAACTATCAATCAGCAGATGTCTCAACATAACGCCAGCATTGATCAAAGCCATTCAAGATTCCAGAAGCACTTACACAGCAGATCAACTTCCTTGCCTGTGCCCATTACTGAACAGCAGCTGGGGGTATGTTGATACCATAGAATAATTGGAAAAGAAGGCAATGCTATATCAAACTCTGCACATACACAAATGCCAATGACAGTTGGATGTAGATGCTTCATCTGATTGCTGGTCTGCAACATATCAGCTGTTCATGAAACTCCAGTACACAGGTAGGAAATATTTAATTGACAACAGCTCCGATCTGTTCATTTTCTTACCAACAATGGTGCACCAGTGTAGGCCAAGTTCCTCATCCTGTTTAGCTGCCACAAACAATTCTTCACTTCCAACATATGGCACTCAACATTTACAGCGTCTGTTGGGCATTGTGTGGGACTTCACTGTCGCAGACATCACCAAGCTGATAAAAGGAGTGTATTTTCTAGCACACTACACCCTCCTGACTGACATTGCCAAAACATGCCTGGTCTACCAAACCACTGGACTGATGGCTAAGGGTTTCCAGTGCCACACAACCAATACGATCCCCAAAGCTGATTGCATTTGCTGACAGTGTACCCTACTTCAAGATTTTCCAGCTCTGACAAAACTTCCAGGTATGCCTTAGGAAGTGAAGAATAGTGCAGTTCACTACTTAATGACTACCACAAGGAATTGTGTGGGATGTCGGTGTGGTGACTACAGAGCACTTAATGGCTGTACAGTGCTATGTCATGACTCATTTGCCCTCTGCTCATAACCACAGACTATGGTATGTAGTTCAATGTCAGATTTGTTTTCTAAGTTAATGTGTTGTGGAATGAGGCAGCAACAAATAACTACCACCACCCGGCCAGCAATGGAATGACAGAGCATTGGCATCAATCCCTAAAAGCAAGTCTGATATGGGACATTGCCAGGTGGACAGAAGCTCTTCCGATTGTTATGAAAGGCATGTAAGCTCTATCTCGACATTTCCTCCACTGAACTCATGTACAGTCACTACAACTGCCTGGTGAATTTGTAGACTTGCCTTCAGAGCCTGCCAAAGACCTGTCTACCTTTGCCAGACACCTTCGGTATCATATCCAGGAAATCTGACCTCCACAATGATCCAGGCATGGAATTGTTTACACATTCATTCACAAAGTGCTTGGTATGGCACTCGTGTCATGTTATGTACTGAAGGTGTCATCAGCCCTCCAGCTGCTTTACACTTGGCCACATCGAGTTGAGAACAGAGAAGACCAACCCCCTGGACATTCTAGTAAACGGAAAGCACGCAACCGTTACAATCGACATGGTCAAACCGGCATTCATTTTCAACAAAACTCATTGCACCAACACTTGAACACATCTTTGTCAAACACTCGGTCTGGTAACAGTAACTCCTGCACCAGCACTGACCACAAAATCAACCCAATGGGAACAACACAACAGCATTCCGCGACACCAGCACACTACAAGATCTTGTCAGCGTATCCACTTTTTGGCGTGCTTTCCTGACAATGCTTTACTTCCACGTAGAGTGTTGTTGTACCATCTGCAACCAACAGCTCGGTGCAATGCAGTACTGTGTGCTCATGTGCCAAACGTATGTCATCTCAACACCACCTGGTGAATTACTTCCGCACTGCCCACCACAGCACTCTGTGTGTGTCAAACTTTCCCATAGCATTCCTTCTTAGAGGTTCTGCATTTTACACACACACATTATTTCTAAGTTAGTATTTAGAGATTCCATTTGGTAGTAAGTCTCATTTACTATTGAACCAGCAACAAAAATGTTGGATTTGTTCCTACATTCTAGTTGTTCACCAACAGAACCCGTGCAAGGTACATGTCAATTTATATGATGATGAAAATGAAGTTTACAGTTATCATTTCTATGTGATCTCTTATGTTTTATTGAATTAGTTACTTGGTCTAATGGGTGAACATGGCCTTAATGCCAAGATTCCATATCTGATTTCCTGGTTTCTCTAAACTATTGCCCATATAAATTTAATTTTATTATCTGAATTATTTATTTACAATATTGAAAAAGGGGGTTTTATCTTCTTAATTTCTTGTCTTAAGACAAGTTGTTATTTCTTGTAGTTTGAAATCTGTCCCACTTCTCTGTTTGACCATTTCCTTACACATAAGATTTCATTTTTATGGAAATAAGCTATTAAATGTTAATAGTAATCCATATACAAACAAATTTGGAACTGGTATCTGTCAGATTATGGGCATCCTTTCAATCATGTTTCCCTTTTGATACAGCACCATGAAACAATATGCAATGAACTACATTGCTACATACCTGCTCAATATCCTGTTCACTGTTTTCTTCCTTTGGCACTGTTGATGTAGCCTCTACACCGTCCCATTGTTCAGTCATTTTGTTCCATAAAGCCTGAGCATTCACACTCCGGCCAAAGTCTGAGAACATGTAAAATATGCATTAAAGAATAATTTAAGACACACAACAGCACTATGTGTATAGGAAAATACACAAACCTGTGAACTGCAATTCCAAATCACTACCTTCACCACCAAACTCTTGCATAAATTCTGCAGCCCACTTGTCCACTAAATCTTTAGAGGTAATTTCCTTACTTTCCTCATCAGCTGTTGATGTAGGTGGGAATACAATATCACCATCACTTACATGTTTCATAAATTCCAAAAACTGAAAATGAAATACCAAAAATCTCAGAATTTCAGTTACACAAAAACAGATTATCTAAAACATTTCATAAGAAATTCTTTAATTTATTACAAGAATATTCAATTATTGTCAAGATTAAGAATGAATTCAATAGTAACAGCTGCAGAACTGGAATAGAAATTTGTAGTAACAATTTAAATACATTGGAATCAGTTCATTCTTGACCATCCACCTGGAAAGATACAGGTTTCGAGGAGTTGTATAGCTTCATTGGTATTTAGCTTCTTAGGCTTGTGTTAAAAAGTTGAGAATAAAGGAATATTGGTCACTTCTAAATACTCCAATTTTTGGTGAAGTGTGACGATGACAGTTTGTTTAAAATTAGGAAAATAACTGATACAATTCATGTGGCATTCCACAGTGCATTTAATCCACACAAAAAAACTCTGTGTTGATGAGAGCCTATTATAGTTCAAAGGCCGATTATCTTTTAACAGCTCATTCCTTCAAAACAAAGTAGATTTGGAATCAAGACATTTGTGTAGTGTGACTGTAAGACTAGATACATCTTGGACTTCATTGTATACACAGACATCACAACAGAAACTGAAGTCGATAGTCTGGTGATATAGTGGCAACACTAATGAAGCCATACCTTGAACATGGAAATACCTTTTTTTTTTTTTTTTTTTTTTTTTTTTTTTTTTTTTTTTTTTTTTTTTTTTTTTTTTTAGGGCGCACAACTACTAAGGTCATTAGCACCCGAATCAAAACTGGGATATACCCAAGGATAATAAGACTATATATAAACAGCTAAAAAACATAGAATAAAAAACAACAAAGCGAAGAGCTAAACGTCCCTTGACTAATTGGTCAAATTGATAAAATCCAATACTCGAGCAACAGCCCGCACGTCATCAGCTAAAATTTCTTCCAATGTGTCCGGCAGATGTAGTGCAAGCCGAACAGGAGTAAAATTTGAACACGACAATAAAACATGGTGCACCGACAGCGGGTGGCCACAGGAACGTAACGGTGCAGGGTCACCACTGAGCAAGTGGCGGTGGCTGAACTGGCAATGTCTGATCCGCAACTGGGCCAAGATGATCTCTTCTCATCGCGAGCGGTGTAATGAGGTCATGGTCTGGAGCTTATTATTAGTAAGTGAAGACCACACACTATGCCATGACGATATAAGGCGCCGTGAAAGAGCCCCTTGAATATCATGCGATGAGACACAGTATGTAGCTGTCCGACCTAAGAGAGTTGCAGCCTTGGCAGCGGCATCAGCAGCCTCGTTACCAGGCATGCCTGTGTGGTCAGGTACCCACAGGAGGTGAACGCGAGGGCCATCAGAAGCTAATAACTGAAGGGAGCGGTTGATTCGGTGCACAATAGGATGGGCTGAAAAGGGGTCGCTCAGACTCTGGATGGCGCTGAGGGAGTCAGAGCAGATAACATACGAAGGAGAACGGTGTCGACGGATGAAGAGTACAGCCTGATAGAGGGCAAAAAGCTCTGCTGTGAAATTCGAGCAGTGGGCATTAACCCTGTACTGGTAACAGTCATCCCCGACGACAAACGCACATCCTACACCGTCATTGGTCTTTGAGCCATTCGTATATATGAAAACTGAATTTTCGAGCCGTGCACAAAGTTCAAGAAACCGCGAGCAGTATAAAGCATCCAAAGTGCTCTCCTTCGGGAGTGAGGTGAGTTCGAGGTAAACGCAAACTTGAGCCTGAAGCCAAGGTGGCACTGGGCTCTCACCTATTTGAAATGTGGAAGGGAGAGTAAAATCGAGCTGCCGAAGAAAGTGACGAAAATGGACTCCAGGAGGGAGCAGGGCAATCGCAGACAGCCCGTATTGGCTATCAAGGGAGTCGTTAAAGAACGATGGATGGGAAGGATGGTGAGGCATCGAAAGCAAATGGCAGGCATACCGACACAGTAATATGTCGCGGCGATATGGTAAAGGTAATTCGGCAGCTTCGGCACAGAGGCTGTCAACAGGACTTGTGTAAAAAGCTCCTATCGCCAGGCGTAACCCCTGATGGTGAATCGAGTTTAGGCGGCGTAAAATGGATGGCCGTGCGGAAGATTAAACGAAGCTTCCGCAATCCAATTTTGAGCGGACAGTGGACCGGTAGAGATGAAGTAGGGCGGTTCGATCCGCTCCCCATGATGTACCGCTAAGAACACAGAGGACGATAAGGAAACGAAAACACCAGCCAGCCAGATATGACACATGCAGGGACCAGCAGAGTTTCCTGTCCAATATTAGCCCCAGAAATTTCTTCATCTCCCCGAAAGGCAGAGTAACGGGGCCAAGATGGAGAGACGGTGGAAGGAACTCTTTGTATCTCCAGAAATTTATACAGACTGTTTTCTCACTGGAGAACTGGAAACCATTGGCTACACTCCAAGTGTAGAGACGGTCGAGACAACGCTGAAGACAGCGTTCCAGGAGACACATTCTCTGGGCACTGCAGTAAATCGCAAAGTCGTCCACAAAAAGGGAGCCAGATACGTCGGCCAGAAGACAATCCATAATTGGGCTAATTGCTATGGCGAAAAGTGTAACACTCAACACAGATCCTTGTGGCACCCCATTCTCCTGGCGGAAGGTGTCCGACAAAAAAGAGCCCACTCGAACACGGAACCTTCGATCGAGTAAAAATGTTTGGATAAAAAATGGGGAGGCGGCCGCGAAAGCCCCATTTATGGAGGGTGCGGAGAATACCCGCCCTCCAACAGGTGTCATAAGCCTTCTCCAAATCAAAAAACACAGCCACCCTCTGGCGCTTACGTAAAAAGTTATCCATAATATAGGTCGACAATGTAACGAGGTGGTCGATAGCAGAACGATGCCTACGAAATCCACACTGGACGTTGGTAAGGAGACGGCGAGATTCGAGTAGCCAAATCAGCCGAGCATTAACCATGCGTTCCATCACCTTGCAAACGCAGCTGGTGAGAGAAATGGGGTGATAACTCGAAGGAAGATGTTTGTCCTTCCCTGGTTTTCGTATGGTAACAACAATTGCTTCACGCCAGTATGTGGGGACCTGACCTTCAATCCATATGTGATTATAAGTGTGGAGGAGGAAACATTTATCCGCAAAAGAAAGGTTTTTCAGCATCTGCATATGAATTGCATCAGGCCCTGGAGCAGAAGATCAGGACACAGAGACAGCACATTCAAGCTCCTGCATGTTGAAGATGGCATTGTAACTTTCCCGATTGAGAGATTGGAAGGAAGGTGGCCGTGCCTCTTCTGTCTGTTTTCAAGGGAGAAAGGCGGGGTGATAATGTGTGGAGCTCGAGACTTCTGCAAAAGATTGACCCAAAGCGTTGGAAATATCGGCTGGGTCTACGAGGACTTCATTTGCGACGGTCAAGCCAGGAATTGTGGAGTGGACCTTTGTGCCAGATAACCGGCGCAGGCCCCCCCCCCCCCCCCCCCCCAGACAATAGAAGAAGGAGTAAGTCTGTTAAATGAACTAGTAAAAGCAATCCAGCAGGCCCGTTTGCTTTCCTTGATGACTCGACGGCATTGTGCCCGTAGATGTTTGTAGTTAATACAGTTCGCCAACGTTGGGTGGCGGCGAAAGGTGCCTAGAGCACGTCTCCGGGCTCTAACAGCATCGCGGCATGCCGCCGTCCACCAGGGGACTGGGAGTCGACGTGGAGAAGATGAAGTGTGTGGAATGGAATATTCGGCAGCATTGAGATTGACTTCCGTGAGGTATTCGACCTGACTGTCACAGGTGTGGAAGTTCCCATCATGGAAAACCGCCAGTGAGGAGAACAGTCCCCAGTCAGTTTTCGAGATGTTCCAACAAGTGGAACCCGGAGGTAGGGTATGATGAAGGAGATGAATTATGCAGGGGAAATGGTCGCTTGAGTACGTATCAGAGAGAGCATACCACTCAATACGACGCAAAAGTTGAGCAGTACATATCGAGAGGTCCAAGTGAGAGTAGGTATGCGTCATATCTGAAAGAATGGTTGGTGCACCTGTGTTTAGGCAGACAAGATTAAGATGGTTGAGAATGTCCGCTAAAAGGGAGCCTCTCTGGCAAGAGGCCGGAGAACCCCATAGGGGGTGGTGGGCATTGAAATCGCCTATCAACAAAAAGGGGGAAGGAAGTTGGGCAACAAGGTGCAGCACATCTTCCCTAGTAAAGGCAGAAGACGATGGGGTATAGATGTTACAAAGGGAGAAGGAAAAGGTGGGAAGAATGATGCAGACGGCAACTGCCTGTAGTTGAGTGTGCAGTGGAATAGGATGGTAGTATATGTCATCTCTAACGAGCAACATAACCCCTCCATGGGCTGCAATACCCTCCACAGGGGGCAGGTCAAAACTCACGGAGTTATACTGGGAAAAAACTATGTTGTCGCGTGGGCGTAACTTCATTTCTTGAAGTCCGACCACAAATGGACAGTGCAGTCTGATTAGAAGTTTCAATTCATCTCTGTTGGAACGAATGCCGCCAATATTCCATTGAAGGAGTGCCATGATAAAAAATGAGAGAAGAAAAGAAGATAAAGAGGAACAAGCAAGCTAGGTCACCTCGACGGCCGCTGAGGACCGGACTTCGAGGGAGCACTACTGTCGCCATCTAGAGGCAGAGAGTCATGTTCCATAGTTTCAAAGAATACATCTGCCACCTTCCTGACTTTATCAGGAGGGCCAGCTTCCGCAGCCGGTAAAATTACGGTTGCCCGGCTAACAGTAGTGCGTCCCGGCGAGACAGAAGATGATCGAGGCCGACTACTGTCGGGCGGCGTGACGGATGGGTCACGCCTCGGCGGGGAAGGAGAGGAACTCTTTTTCTTGTTGGCTCTTCTGGAAGAGTGATGGTGAGAAGAGGCAGTTGACGGTTGAGAAGTCTGAGAACACAGAAAATCTTCATGGACAGGTTCCTTTTCCAAAGTCCGGGCATCTTGTTTAGGTACCCGCGGTTTATTAGAGGTTGACGAAGACTGAACTTTAGAAGCAGCAGGAGGAAGCGGGGACGTGGAACGGGCAATCTTCGGGCTGGCCGATCGCACAACTGTGTCAGCGAAAGTGAAATCACAGGTCTGCGTACCTGTATCCTTAGTAGAAATACCCTGTATGTTGACAATTGGTATACAAGTCCAGATTTGTTCCTTTGGCTTCACAACCAGAGAACAGCAGCATATGGTACTGTGCATAGCAATAGGCACAATTTTCTGAAGTTGAGAAGAAACTGAAATGAGGAGAAGTTGAATTTATGTCAATTGACACAATGCTTGCCATCAAGTGGTGCGACGAGAGAGGCATGTTCATGCTGACTACCTATAACACTACAGAAATTCATGACACGAAAAAAAGAAAAACAGGAAAACTAGTGAAAAAGTAATGAAGCTGCATTGTGTTGTCAACTACAATGTAAATATGGGCACAGTAAATCATTCTGACATGCTATTAAGCTCTGTTGCATCTGTGTGTAAATCTGTTAAATGGTACAAAAAGTTTTTGTTCTTCTTCATGTTGTGGACCTTTGTAGTTTGAATGCTCACACTCTTCACAGATGAGCAACAGGGAGAAAAATATGATTTGCAGATTTTAATTTATGTATAGTACGAGAACTTGTGGAAAAATTTGCTACAGAACAGAGAAGAGGTAGGAAAGGAAGATGCTTTGATGATGTGAATCCTCTTCACTTTACTAGGAGGCTCTTTTCACATGTGATTCCAAATGACCAGTCCAAAAAATGTGGACAATGGCGCAGATGTGCAGTCTGCTCGAAACAGAACATGTGCCGAGAAATGAAATATGAATGCAAAACATGCACTGTACCTTTGTGCATTGACCCATGTTTTGAAACATACCACACACAGATCTTTTAGCCAAGTTGCTACAGCTGGAAGATGAAATTAAACCCTTACTTCTGAAAAAATGATTTTAAAATAAAAATAATATCATCACATCATACACCTTTACGGCGAGGAGATGTATCACAGCATGAAGAAATTTGAAAAGTTGCGCCACCGTAGATGTTGTTTGCTAAGTACTCTTGCTTTTCTAAAGAGATGTCGTTCCGAGAATGTTGTTCTAAATTTTGCTAAGGTTACGCATCACATCGATTCTGCAGCAGCCAAGAGAATTAAGAAACGGGCCAGCCTCGCATTGCTTCGTGAGAGAGTGCATTTCACCCGCCGTAGCCTTGAGTTCATCTCACTGGAACTATTCAAACTGCATTTGCAACTGGCTAGTCACTTCACGTCTTTTTCCTGGGATTGGATTGATGTTGTTACTTCGTTGCAGCCGATTCCGCCCATAAGAAGGCAACGGGACGTCAAACAGCTAAGTTCTCATGCCTCCTTGACAAACCATCTCAACAGGTTCCGTGCAAGACTGTCATCAATCTGAGTGGCATGGAGTTGAGTGATGACGCGGTCTCAGTTTTGGAGAAAGGACTCAACTTTGCTCCTACCCCCAAGTTCACACCGGTCGCAGAAATTATTACTGCTGTTGAACAGGTTGCAGCTCGACTTCCGCCTGAATCAGCTGAGGAAATACGTCATGAAACTTATTGTGCATTGATGAAATCCAAGCCCATGAAGTCGAACATCATTAGTAAAGAGAGGGCGGCCATTCGTGAATTGAGGGAGCGCCCTGAAATTGTTGTCTTACCAGCTGACAAAGGCAATGCTACGGTTGTTGTCTCCCATAAGGACTACACTGAAAAGATGTAGAACCTGCTAAATGACGATTCCTACCAGAAGATCAGCGTTGACCCCACAAAGAAGGTGGAAAACAAGACGAGGGCGCTTCTCAAGGATGCGGATTTACCGGAGGGTTTCGCCAAGAAACTGCTACCTCAAGGCCCAGTACCGCCAAGACTTTATGGACTCCCTAAGGTTCACAAAGATGGGAGCACCTACATATTTGTTGGCCAAATACTTGACGGGAATATTAAGTCCTTATGGGGGTAAATGCCCTCATCACATCTGTAATTCCGTGGATTTTGTTAAACGCCTTAACAGCTTCAGGCTGGATGAGTCCGGTATCATGGTGAGTTTTGACGTCGTTTCGTTGTTTACAAGGGTGCCCCTTCGAGAGTCAGTAGATTTGATTGTTCAGAAGTTTGATGAGAATACCACCGAACTTTTTAGGCATGTCTTGACCTCCACATATTTTCTTTTCAATGGCGAATAATACGAACAAATGGAGGGAGTCGCCATGGGTAGCTCTCTCTCCCCTGTGGTCGCAAATTTGTACACGGAGAATTTCGAGGAGGAAGCCCTGGCATCATCTGAATGGGAACCTACTTGCTTTTTCCGTTATGTGGACAACACTTTCGTCATCTGGCCAGATGGTATGGATAAACTCCTTGACTTTCTTACACATATGAAATCCATACACCCCAACATCAAATTCACTATGAAGACTGAAACGGAGGGTAAATTGCCATTCCTTGACGTCTTGGTCAAGAGAAGAGCTGATGGCACCCTGGGTCATAGTGTATATCAGAAGACAATGCACACTGATCTGTATTTACGCGCAGACAGCTGTCACCACCGTTCACAGAGGAATGGGGTACTTAAAACTCTAGTACATAGGGCGCGCACTATCGCCGATGCAGAGAGTCTACCCCAGGAATTGGAACACCTGAGAACTGTATTTCGAAAAAAAAATGGGTACTCAGAGTGGCAGATTCAACGGGCTCTCTGCCCAACCACTACAACAAAATCTGTGGAAACGGATGAAAACATGAGGGAGGATGTAGGCACTGCGTTTGTTCCGTATACTGGTGCACTCTCGGGGAAGGTCGCGCCCATTTTGAAAAAACACCAGGTTGGAACTTTTTTTGTCCACCGAATAAAATTCGTGCACTGGTGGGGAGCGCCAAAGATGATCTCGGTTTGAGGAAGGCCAGCGTGTACCAGATTCCGTGTCAGTGTGGCAAGTAATATATTGGACAGACGATGCGTACCGTCAAGGATCGATGCGTTGAACACCAGAGGCACACACGATTGATGTATCCGAGCAAGTCAGTGGTCGCTGAACATTGTTTGTCGGAGAATCATGCGATGGAGTATGAACGCACTAGGATTCTGGTACATACGTCGAGATACTGGGACTGCGTCGTTAGAGAGGCCATTGAAATTCGCACAAGTGACAACCTCATAAACCGTGATTGTGGCTATAATCTTAGCAAAGCTTGGGAACCAGCAATTGGGTTAATTAAGAGTAAATCTAGCAAACGTAATGAAGTGACGACCACAGTGGACAGAGCCCTCACACCGACACCATCTCAGATGCTGTCGCCATCGGTTCCACTGCGCAACCGCGACGCACGGCGCGGACCGCGGACTGCGGAGGAGTCGCTCCGCGGGCCGAGGGTATTTAAATCGCTCGCTACCGGGCTAGAACCCAGTTCCCTTCAAGCAGCCGTAGTGTGCGGATCTCCATGCCAGCGCATTTCCAGGAGCTCAGTCCGTCAGTTCACCTGATGATGGCGCCATGTATGATCGCCGAAATATTGTGCCTGTTGGACACTATAGACCGGCAGTACACCCGTGGATATTTTGATGTTTATGACAATTTTTTAGACTATTGGAAAATAGTAGATGACAAACTTTTTTCTTCCACATCCCTGTGTTGTCAACCAAGTTAAGTTCCATGTTCAGCATGCATTTACATTAGGAGAAATAAGAATCCAAAGGTTACATTTTTTCCGTGCTATGATTTACACATTCAAATTATCTAGCAATGTTGGCCTGCGTTGGATGACCAAATACAGTTTTTTTGGAATAAATATTGGTCTTTCTAATCAGCCCAGTTTGGAAAGTTTTATAGAACACAGTTTTTTGCAAAATAAGGTTGAAAACTCTGCATTTTTTCTCCTTATCTAAAATATTCAAATTTGCACTTAATTTGTTCAGTATTGGAAAGCGGCCCATAAATGAAACTTCATGTTTCATATCCTTGTATTGTTAGGTTACCATATACCAAGAGGCACATATGTCATAGCTTTAGTCCCCGAGATATAACACTCCAAATGTCGAAGTTTTTTTGGGCGCCGATTCTTTGAACAACTTTGCTTGGATTTTTCTGGCTGTATGTAGCATGTAAAATTCTTTTCAATATTAATCCTATGAGAATGCAAACAGTTGTATACTATGTCCAAATTTATTTCAATGAAATATTTCCCAAATTATAACAGCTCAAAGTCGTCAGGAATTCATGCTGGTGTGCTCATTGTATTGATTGATCAATAGCTCAGCCTACAAATTAATTAGAGAATTACAATACTTATTGGTTGAAAAATACGTATTTGAAGAAATCTATAACAAAGAACAGCTACCATCTGCTCAACAGTATGAATGACTTGACAGTTCCACCACAAGCCAGGTTTATATCATTAGACATTGTAAACCTATACACTAGCAAAAATGTTCAAATGTTTGTACAGCTTATGGGACTTAACTACGGGGTCATCAGTCCTTAAACTTACAAACTACTTATGAACTAGCTAACACTAAGGACGGCACAAATATCCATGCCCGAGGGGAGATTCGAACCCCCGACCGTAGTGGCAGTGCAGACCTTGACTGACGTCCCTCAGTCGCCTTGGTCACCGCGGCCAGCAATGCCAGCAGTCTACTTAAGTCACTGCGCCCCTTCAAGAAGAGTGGTACGTTGCTCCAGAATACTTTAGACGCCAGGGGCACCCGCAGCCTTGATACCTCTTTGCTAGCCTCGCGCGCTGGCCAGTAGAAAGAAGCGAACTCGCCTACATATGCCATCACACTACAGCACCGCACAGAGAGTATGAAACAGATCTACAGTTCAGCAATCCATGAGTAAATAGAAGAGCACCACCTACGAGAGCCAGCAGTTTATCTTAGTGCAAACAAGAACATCATTCCATTGCCAGGACTGATACTTAACAGTACTGTTTAATACTTCAGAAGAACTTTATTAATAACATGAAATAAATACTTAATGTCTGATATGCTTGTGATGGTACAAAGTTCTTCCAAAGTATTAAACAGTAGTGCTGAGTATCACTCAGAGTCCTGGTAATGAAACACTGATCCTGCTTGCACTAAGATAAACTGCTGGCTCTCGTTGATGGTGATCTTATGTTGACTCCTGGACTGCCAAACTGTATATCTGCATCATACTCTCTGTGTCGTGCTGTGGTGTGCCAGCATATATAGGCGAGCCCCCTTCTTCCTACTGGCCAGCGTGCGAGACAGGCAAAGTGGTACCGAGACCTGCAGGTGCTCCTAGCTGCTGAAGTACTATGGAGTGACTTATTGCTCTTCTTGAAGTGTTGCGGCGACTTTTGTAGACCACCAGCATTGTGACAAATAAGAGATGCCACAGCAAAAATCTTTCATAAAAGATTAGAGAAATGTCCTACAATTTGAGGGCATGGTGGCCGGAATCAATGTTAGCAGGGCAAAAACTGTGAAGCAGAGCTCTCATGCTAGGTAAAGTTGGAATGTCAGCACATTTGACTGTCAACTTGTCTGCACTGCAGCCCACTCATTTCCACTTCATCGTCCATTCCATGCAGACATTTATTTACACAAATGAGGCGAATTTGGACATACTACTATTATATAGTGAATGTAAAAATAATGCCGTGCAAACAATACAGCAGTATAGGACTAACTGCCCAGATGGTCAATGTCTGATGCGCCACATCCACTGTGCCATGTCCAATGCGGACAGGATACTTGAACATCAAAACAAGGACAATATAGTAGACTGCAAGCAACAGAGACCATGAAGAAGCTTTCCTGACTATGACACTAATGAATCCCCAGAGTGGCGTGAGATATATTGCCAAGGAATGTGGAATCAGCCAGATAAGTGTAATTCGCATTCTGCATCAACACTAATTCCACTTCTATCATCTGTCACTACATCAGGCACTCAGCAACCATGATTTCAAACATCGTATAGAATTTTGACAGTTTGCCGTTCAGTAGGAGAGATATGAGACCATGTTTTTCCAATGAAGCAATGTTTACTAACCACGGTAATGTAAATTTGCATAAAACACACTACTGGGCATCCAAAAATCTACATTGGATTCATCAGGTGCAACATCAACAGCTGTGGAGGAAAAATTTCCTGGATATTGGATAGGATGAAACTTTGTTGTAAAATGGCCTGTGAGGTCCCCCGATCTGACCCCCCCCCCCCCCCCTACGCATCGTCAAATCACCGATGCAAGTTCTAACACATCATCTACTGTAATTACATCTATTAATAATTCTTTTTAATGGCAACTGCAAATGTGCCTTTCAGTCCAAGGTCAACATTTTGAATACATGTTGAAATAAAGGATAAAGTTGTGTTTTTGTAAGATAAACTTCATATATTGTGCTTTGGGTGGTTACCAAAGCACTGTTAGCAAATTGTTTATTAGAGTTATGTGCGTACAAAATTGCACGCAATATCAAGTAAGTTGACAGTGTGTATTGCACGTAGCTGATAACCCTGTCCTTATTCACTTACATTCTGCATGAAATGTCTCGTTAAGAAGAAATGTTCAAATGTTTGTTAACTTATTGGACCAAAGTGCTATGGTAATCAGTCCCTAGACTTACAAACTACTTTAACTAACTTACACTAAGGACAACACAAGCATCCATGCCTGAGTGATGACTAACCTCTGGCAGGAGCAGCTGCACTGTCCACAGCATGACACCTTAGACCATGCGCCTCGTCAAGAAGAATATTTGGTTTTCAGTGCACAGGTGGTTAACAAATTATTTTTAATAGAATTTTTAGTTCAATGAATGTGTCCCATATGCTATAATTTAGAACAGTGCACAATGAGACAGTTGTCTGACAGCATGTATTGCACACAGGCAATTATAGGAAACAATAGGTTATTATTCCTTCTATAATTTAGATATTTCAAAAAGTAGTTGCTTTTTGCAGCATATAAGACATCTCTATTTTTTCTAAGCCATTTGTAATGTGGTAGATTCTAGCCTATGTCATATTTCCATATACAACATTTGTAGGTGATCCTAAATCCACTGTAGGTCTCAACCCTTTCACTGCTATGCCCGTATATATACGGGTGGTAATTGCTACACAGCAGGTTCGGCGCCTGTATATATACGGGCACCCTTCCTTTTTCGTATGTGGCTCCCGTTTTTAAACTGTTTTCTGTATTTCTTTGCCTTTATATGTACCACTCTCTGTTGGGACTGGTTATTACTCTAAACTCAACAATGGAGTAGTTGTATTGCATCGTTCTTTGTTGTTCACTTGCTACAATGTACAGAATTGCATCTTCCGTCTTATGTTGGTCTAAGTGAAAGAGAAGTATTAGCTTTAAATGAGTTCTTCAGCACCTTGGAAAATGGAGATAAAGTTCCTAGTTTAAATTATGTAGACAGTGATAAATGATGAAACTCCAGCCCATTTTCGTTGTGATAATGCACATGTACCTGACAATTCAGACACTGCCAATGCCGCCTGGCACTGTGCACTGTCGCCACCCGCAGAACAAACAGAAGAAATGTTTCACTGGGTAAACAGCGAGTTTCAGCCAAAAACCCATAAATTTAGTGAAAAGAGTTCTGGTGTCAAAGATTTTTTTTTCTTTTTTGCTGTGTAAACGATGCATCTGAAATAATAATTTCAAATGTTTTGTTACTCCAGACTGGTGCCGCATATGGGTGTTATACCCGTTTCAACATCAACACTACATAACTGAAATTGTCTTCTGAAGAGCTATCAAGTGCAACTATAAAGAGTAAGTGGTTCAATTAGGAAAAACAAAAAGTTCTTGTTTCAATATCTCAGTCGATACCAATGCTAAAACCATTCACCAAACAAAAATATGTGGCCCCTTGATGCACGTACTGAAAACCGCATTCTGTGGTAAGCGAAACCCAGGCACCTTTGGATGCTGTTCGCTCACTGTTACAACTGGATATTTGTACATTGTGAAAATTTATAACTGACCCTAAATAATGGAAATTGTCAACATCAGTACTAAAAGGAAACTGCTAAACTTCATCTATAAGAACCCTGGCTACTTAAAACCGAAAGAGCTAATTTTATAGCACTTAAAATAGCCTATTTCGCAGTTAACGCACATTTTTGCCTATTTCAGCTGAAAAATCAAAGGTAGAAAAGCTAAGTTCGATATCTGAAAAAAGTACTGTCATTGGTCTGTGCAGGCAGAGTTAACGATGCGTAAAAAAAATGTCGACTTAACTAACACGGACGCACTGCAAAGAATCCGTATTGTGGAGTCTTACAAATGGATTTCTGTAGATGAAACTACGGAACTTTTCAAAACTGATTGTTGGCAATTTAGAGCCAGGTGCGCCAGGCAGGGCTAATTTGATCTGTTCAAAGCAAAGCCCAAACACTAAAGAGCAAATAATCGCACATTTTGTCAGTTCTAGGTTGAAGGTGGTATATTAAAATGGCTTAGATGAAAACAAAGTGATTCTGGCTTTGAAAGGTGTAACGCAATTATTTGAGGATCCCTCAGTTCATCGGGACTTCGCATTCATTAGAACCAACTACACATTTATGACGACAATTATTCCCGAAGTATTAGGCTGATGTTAACCTATCAATGAGAATACGGCTTTTCTGGTGGAAGAAAAAAAGAAAATTACTGAAGCATAGGTAACGTGGGAGAAAAGGAACGGGAAAAATTTCAGCAGGTTTCCCAGAACACTGGCCTGAAGGGCCTTTGCGAGAAATCCAGGTCTACTGAATGTTGCAATCCCGTCCAAAATGTATACCGAAAGTGAAGTGCGCCCCTGTCACATACGTTGATATACAACATTCATTCACGGAGTATAAATTTATTATACTAGCACCGTGGCTTTTCTCTGGTAAACGTTCAAAAGTTTTCAGTAATTTACTGTGAATCCAATTAGGTTATTAATGTTTGAAACCACTGGTTTATTTGATGTTTTTTTAAATTGTATAGACCTGTTACACGTAATTCAGCACTGACTTCTGAACTGCATTGTATTTTTATCTTTGAAAAGTGTGAAGGTCTGGTGTCGGTTTGGTCATTAATGTGTCTTTTTTTTTTATTATTATTATATGTGAGTCAAAATTTGCTCATAAGTCAACACTATGTATTTTACTTTGTTTATTTCATCTGATCAATTCTTTTCGGGGCCTATTTTAGCTTTTATTTGACGTAGATGAGGTTATTGAAGTGCCTATTTTAGAAGCCTAAAAATGCCCTTTTTTCTGACCTAATAATCCTCGGCCCAATGATCACTGCCTCCCTGGTGATATAAAAGATGCTGGCCCACTGTTTGTGACGGCCGCGTTCGCCTTCCTGGATGTCCGCAGTGGCTCGCCGCGCGCCTCTACCGCCCTCGCATGGCTGTGGCAACGTTGTGGTAGCACCACGTGGCGGCCAGTCGTCTGCTCCCGCCTCCCTTCTTAAGCAGTTAAACACTCGGAACACAACAGATCTTGCTTTGTTACGTAACACTTGCCGCTTTTTTGATCCTTCAGTCATAACGAACACTTAGCAAAGTAAATAACCTTCAGTATACGACCACTGGAAGAAAAATCACGCCCAACCATTCATAGCACACTCGAAACGGCGAGAAACGGCGAGAAACGGCGAAATGACGCTATTGGCCGAGTCGTCACGTGGTATACTGGCTCTTGCTACTGTGCATCGCCCCACCACCCGCCTTTGTAGCTGCACACAGCTCTAGTAAACCTGAGGATAATGTCAAAGTATTTTTCGGAAACGCAAAGGCGCTGCTATGTTGGGTTTATAGACTGATTCAGTTGTCAATTGCTTAATTGAGAATTCATGGTGCTGCACAAATTTTCATTACCACAAGCCCAGCTTCCATTAAAACTGAAGTTTACAATGAATTTAAAATAGTATATGTTCAGATATTCAAAGGCAAAAATTCAATCAGATTCTACAGAGAACAACTCCAATCTGCACAAGCAATGAGATGAATCTATCTAACAGTTTGCGGATAGAATTTGAAACATAAATGCTCAGACTTACGAGTTTATATAAGACAAAAATGAGAACTGCATTCAGCTCTTCGAAGCCAATAAAAGAGTCCTTGAAGTATTCATACATGAGCTGTATGGATGAAGTGAACATGCATAACATTTCAAGTAGCCGTTGAAGCAGTTGTTGGTTTCATCGAAGCATTAAGATGCCTGAATGATGCACAAAGGGAAGAATGTTGTGTGTGTAACATGAATGTGGAATGTTACCAACGTAACAGGCCCAGTCACAAGCTCAAAGATTGTAAGGAAAAGAGAACCTCAACAACTGTGGAATATAGGGTCACTTAGCGAGTGCTGCAATGAAAGAAAAATGAATATGAGTAATAGGAACCCAGCAGACCTTTAAAGTACAGGAATGAACGTGCCACCACAGCATCCAACCCCTGCCTGAGGCAGCGATTCTTGTTAGCTCCACTGAAAATCAATTCAATAATGACTTTGTGATAGATGCTGTTTATTGCAGAAGAAGTATAAACCTACTGATTGACACAGGCAAAGACCTAATTGATGTGATGTTCTATAGACAGAAGGGACAAATTGAGACTGCCACTGTTTAAAGCATTTTTCATTTAACTTAAAGTGCGGGGATTGAACAGTGGAAAACTATGTAACTATGGAGAAGTTTATGCATAATTTTATGACACAATTCCACCTGTCTGCTTTGACCCATAATGTCAACAACATGCCAGAAAACCCATATTTCGGTTGTAGCCAACAGCAAGTAATCAATGTTTCAATTGATTAGCATTTTTTAATTAATCACAAGGCTCATAAAAATTTTACTTGTAATTTGGTAGAAGCATTGCATATCACAGTTGGAGCCTACTATCTGCACATTTCGAAGGCACAAGCATTGCAGTGACATCATTGCTCACTTGCAACAATTTAAACTGTATTCTCAGGTTCCTGCCTAACCAAACCCTTTAAAATTATGACATATCCATAAAAAATATTTAAGTACTTTTGTCAATCATAATATACATCTACACTCTAGCTTGTCAAAAGTACTTTTCCCACTACATAAAGCCGATGCCATGGGTCATAGCCAATGGGTGGAATCGCGTCCTATAAATGACTAAGTTTATGTTAATTGTTCCTAGGCAAGGAGAAATATACAGCAATGGTGCAAGTGGTTTCAAATAATGAAACACATTATGATGGTGTACTCCGATTTGATTTCTTGTCCACTAACGAGGCAGAGATATTTGCCCCAGAAAGAAGAATTAGACTAGTTCATATCAATTACAACCTGGAAAATCACTCTTTAAACCATACTCAAAGCAGTTGTAATACCGATGTCGTGGGACTGTACAACCTGAGTGATTTATCAGTTTAAACTCTTTGAGTCAAAGTACAAATTACTCAGCCTCAGCAAATTCCTCAAGGAGCAGAAAAAAAAATCCATATTGAAGTAAAGTCTCCACAGATCAGAGAAGGAGATCCATTGGCCGAACAATCAGAGAATTACGAGTTATTGGACACAACGCATTCTTACAATGTAAGACGTTTAGGTGTGGCTACAATGGAAAGACTGAATGTAGCAAGGGCCCCATAACAATGAAGAACATGAGCTAAGCAGATGACGTATTACCACTAGGAACAAAGGTTGCTTAAGTGTCAAAAATAAGTAAAAATGATTCAATACCCATTCTGAATGAAACATCAGATGTTTTAGTTAAGAAAAAATATTCTAGTAATGATACTGAAACATTGCAACACAGAGCCAAAGCTAATATTGAAATAAAGCAAAAAAATTTGGAAGAAAATTAACATTTGACAGTTGATGATCAGAAGATTTTAGCACCCATTTTGTTGGAGTATTCAAATCTTTTCTGAGAATGTTCAAATATACTTGTCAATCATGTAGTTCAGCACCTTATACACACTTGAAACATAGCACCAATCACTCAGAAGCTGTATCAATTTCCATTTAGTCAAAGAGAATTTGTAGAAGAAATTGTTAAGGAACAACTATAAGCTGGAACTATAAAGCCAAGAGATTCTGCAGGCTAAACATGGTCTTCACTGATTATCCTAGTAAAGAATAAATTGTTTCTGGAGAACCACAGTTCCATTTTTAATCTATTACTGAGCTTTAAATCTCATGAACGCGCCAACTGTCTAAAATTCTCAGTGTGTGATGTAATGAGTGGATATCACCAAGTGGCAGTGCATCCAGATAATCAAGCAAGATGTTCATTTTTGACAGCAGCAGGAGTGTATAAATACCTCAGTATGCTGTTTGTACTACATAATGCACCAGCCACGTTTCAACGCTTAATGGATTCTGTTTATGTGGGCTCATCTCAATACAAGCTCTTCTATACCTCAATGACAACAATTTTTGGCGAAAACATGAAGCAACATGATGAGAGACTTCGAGAAATTTCTATCGTATCAGAAGCTCAAACTTGTCTTTATCAACAGATAAATGTCATTTTGCGCAAAGCCAGGTGAATTATCTCGGACATGTTATTACTAGTGGAGGTGTCTGCCCTGATCAAAAATTAATTGAAGCTGTCAAGACTTTTCCTGAACCATGAAAGAACTACAATCATTTCTGGGATTGTCGAATTTTTATAAATGTTTTATCCCCCATTAAGCAGATACAGCACGTCCAATGACACAGCTATTGAAAACAAGAAACCACATTAATTGGTTGACAGAATGCAAAAAGGTGATGGAAAAACTTAAAACTGCTCTAACCACCACTCCAGTTTTAGCCTATCCAGATTTTGGCAAACCCTTCATTCTTTCCAGAGATATTGCAAATTTTGCTGTTGGTGCTATTTTGTCTCAAGAAATTGGTTATGAACACCCAATATCATTTGCTTCTCAACAGTTGAACAAAGCAGAATGTAATTATACTACCACTGAAAAGGAACTTTTGTCCTCTGGTATTTGGTATCAAACATAGCAGATGCTTCTTGCCAGGAAGAGAATTTGTGATAACTGCAGATCATGCCACACTTAAATGGCTGTTGAGCTTAACCCAGATAGTGTGGAATTATTTTTTATTTAAATTTTTAAGTGATTTTTTTTCCAACCATCCCATTAGTTTTTCAATACTGCCCTTCATTCTGAAAGGATGTGAAAATGAATTATTTAGAATTTTAAATCTCATGAATATTTGTTATTAAAACAACATTTAAGATGAAATATATACATATAAATGTCGCAGAAATTGAAGAATGTTCAAAAAATACGAACCCAACTATGAGGAAGTCTTCAATATCTTCTGTATGAATCTCAACTTCACAGCTGTATCCAACGACTTTGCAATCAACAAGACAAGCTAAAATTGACCTGCAATAAGAGCAGGCTATTCAAAAAAAAAATATATATATATATATATATATATATATATATATATATATAGACACTGTGCATGAATTATTCAATACAAGAATGAAAAGTAAGCTGCTGTTCTCGTTCTTCTGAAAGGACGTCAGTGCTCTCTGGGTTAAAGGACCCAAGTTCAAGATTAACAAGGTGCACATTAGAAATGAGTGTATTCCAATTTAAGGTTATAGTCACTGAGCTGGAAAACAACACATGAATGCTGATGCAATGAGCCACAAAGTTTGTGCCCGTGTTACCATAAACCATGAAGAAGAATTCAAAACAGCACAAGAAGAAGATCCACAGTGCAAATATGGAAAACTGCTGTACAAAATCACTAGTACACAAAATCGTGTGGTTATTCCAAAAAGCATGAGAGAGCAAATTGTGATGGAACAAAATGATTCTTTACTGTCTGGACTCTGTGGTAAAAAAAGCAAACAAACATCAAGACAGCTGAGAAGTATTGGTGGCCAACTCATAAAACTGACATTTTTGAGTTTGTCTCACAATGTGATTCTTGCAACAAATGCAACAATTCGGGACAAACCAAGGCTCCATTACATGACCGGGCATAAAATAGCGAACCCTTCAAAAGAATTGGGTTAGAAATCGTTGAAGTCCTACTGAAGACTAAGGATGAAAATAAATGCATTTTTGCCCATATTTCATCATTTCTCCTGATATCTTCTAATGATAACATTTCCTGATCAAAGTGCTCAAACTGTAGTCAAAGTATTTGCAAAAGTATGGATCCTAAAGTTTTGATCACCATTAAGTGTCATCAGTGACCAAAGATCGAGTTTCACAAGTGACGAGCTTAAACAAACTTGAAAACAAATGTAAATAACACAGTTGATGACTACACCAGCCCACTCTGAAGGCAATGGTCAGGTCAAGAGAGTGCACAGAAGAATCATTAAAATACTTGGCCATTATGTAAGTAGCAAGCACGATAATTGTTATACCTGTTTACCATTTCTCATAAGCTAAAATGCAATCATCAACTGGGGTGAATCCATATGAAATCATATACAGAAGGAAGATGGGTTCACCACTGGACTCTGCACAATCGACAGCTGGGATCAGCAGTGAACACATAAGGGAGTTAGTTCGCAAACTGAAGGATGCATGGAAGGGAATGAAACAGTGGAGAAAATCCAAGTGACTCTTCATTCAATTGTCATTCCTGACAATCATGTAAAGCCATTCTTGGCTAGATTTCCTGTAGCAACGCAGGATGACGATGTTGACGACAACGACCAAGTGACTGAGGGGCAGACGGCCATTCCTAAATCCAAGAGCCGATCACCACGAAATCGTAGTCCCAACTTCGGGGCTGAGGCATGACCACCAACCAAGTAATCCAGCCTCAGACACAGCTACAATCTCCGTAGATGAGTGTAGTGCGAATGAGTGCAAAGTATGTGTTGTGATTTAGCAATGTGCATAAGCGAATGTGTTGTGCAACCATAAAATTGCAGCTATTATGAAAAATGTGCAAGTGTAACTAATATTTTTCCAAAGGTTATTATGACAGACACATTTCTATTATGTCCACTGTTTAACACTAGTGTTAAAAACTAATGAAGCATGTTTACTATAATTCCAATTTTTGCTATGTTAGTGTATTCTATTAATGCTGTAGAAGTAGTACCACAGATCACAGGAGTATTGTTTGAACCAGGATCAGACATAGTAGTTTCAACAAGTAATGCTAAACTTGTGCTTAAATACAATCTGTCTGAGATTCACCAACAATTCAATTCCTTAGGGGGGGGGGGGGTGATTAATTTGTTGTGTTAATGATAATGATACAGTTTTGGAAAATGGGACATCTTGGTATAATAACTGGATTACAGCCAAAATGCAAGTAGAGTTCCCATTTGCTAGTTACCGTGTTATCTGTTTGATATGCCCTCTGTGTTACCAACCAATTTCCACGCAGCTGGAAAATTTTCATTAACTAGAATGATGCCTGTTTATTACAATTAATCATACCTATTAACTTATGCAAATCATTCCCTGTCCAATTCTTCCCAAGATAGTGGTTTAATTACCTATAACCATAAAAATGTGTGCTGCATACTAATAACGAGTGTAATTCAAGCAGCAAATAGAATCAAGTCTTGAATGTACAGCATGTAGACAAAATTGTTGACTTGAAAACCTGCTCGTCAGTACCAATCATGACAGAGTAAATGTTGAACTGACTTATAATGCTGCCATTGGCTAAGTTAATTCATGGTGCTTAAAATGTCATCTTGAGAACCCTCCGGTAGCTCGTTTTTGTGGGGGAGAGTAATGTAAGAGGTGCAGTTATAACAGCGAGCGAGCAACTTCCAGAGGTGTCCGGGTATCATTTATCGTGCACTGCTGACAGAATGCAACCCAAGTATGTGCTTCCAATGGCCAACACATGGCTAAGAGCCGCTGGCAACCTGATCTTAGAATGTGCTCTGAATAATGAACTGCTGACATTCACATACAGAATAACTACTGACTCCACAATGTATCCCTTCCGAAATGCCATATTGACGTCACACACAGTTATGATGGGTTTACTCGGCATGTGTGGTATCTGTACTGTCATTATTAAATAAAACTGGCAAAACTCAATTTTCGATGTTCGCATATTTCTGCACTATCCGGACCCACATACCTATGCATCCTGACAAATAACAAGGGAGCAGCAACAACACATCAACCCCCTTACACAATATACTTTACTCATTTATGCAAGTTATAACACCACAGAAAAACAAACTTGTATACCAAAGTATTCAGTACCCGATTCTAAAGGTATATACATCATCTCATTCAGAAACGTCAACACTTTTTAATTATTAAGATGTCAAATGTTAACCTTAAGCCGTCGGCACATGGAGCATGTGTCTGAACATGTGTGGTAAACGTGCCGAGTCCACCGTGTGGCTGAACGCTCGGAGACGGCGCAACTTGAGCTTATGAGGCGTGTGCCTCAATGAGCTACACGTGGCCACAGCACGCTCCAGTGACAGTTGTCAGCGGTTTCAGTTGCTAGAATCACACTGTTTACCATATCAAAGGAGTGGAATTGCTGCTTTACCTTTTTTGAACCGCTAATTTCCGCACTTGTGCTTATGTCCGTTATGTTCTGTGATAGTCCTAAATAAATAAAAACAAAATACCGATGAACATAAGACTCATAAAAGTTGCATTTTATGTCAATAAGTGCAACGAATAATAAAAGTTTCATGGCAAACTGTGCGATATAAAATTAGAATAGGCTTTCAGAACACAAAGATTATTGCAAGAGTCTCGCTTTTTAGTAAATCTTAAAAGATCATGCTTCCACAGTCAATGTTACTATTTAGTAGAAGAATGTTATGGCCAGTTACGTAACCAATGTGTCCTCACCTACGATATTAGACGTGTAGTATATGCTACTAGGTGATATGTCGGTTGTTGATATGTAATTGCAACAATTGATACAAAGAACTATTTGTGTTGACAGATCTTCAGTCCGCCTTGTCTTAAAACGGCAGATTACTGTAATTTTTTAACCACGTATAAGACGTCTCCAGTCATTTATTCCAACAAATAGTATCTTAATGGCCGGTTTCTGAGAGATTCTCAATTTATTCAGTTACTTTTACTTGCTTTGAAATGTCATACATTCATAAGACCTAAGTTATATATATAAAAACCATGAAATACGACGGCCAACAGGGCGTCTTCATCTCTTTACCAAAAAGAGCTGCCCTCCCCCCTCACTGGATAGCCACGTGGTGTGACATTGGGGGCGTTCTCCCACCTTATTGGTGATCGTTCAGATGCTCGTTGAGAATATCTGACATGCTTGATATTGCCCCACACGTTGGGAAAGCCTCGCCAATGTGCTGTTCGCTCGTTGTGACGTCAGAAACTCGCCACGTTGGCCACACTCTTTCAGATACACGCTCCGTGTGCTGACGGCTTTATAGTTCTATGATGCCACATGATGTAGACCTTTGTTTGACTGAAAACCTACTTCATAACATAGCAAACAGATATTAAATATGAATTTGCACGTCTGATATGATGTATCTAGCTTTAAATGTATTAAGAGAGTATAATACACATCTTTATAGATAACAAATGTCACATATAGAAAAATGAAGTCTATTAGTTCACTACCTATGAAACATTATTTTTTTTTTTTTTTTTTTTTCAGAAATCACTTAATATTTATTTTGAATGAAACACACAAGATAAATGTGTAATATTCTGAAGAAAATTATGATTTATTCTCATATGTTTCATTCAAAATGATTAAAATATTCTGTCAAGAACCAACGGAATAGGCAGTGAACTCAATATTTACTTTAATTCATAGGTATACCTGTTAATTCCTATTTTCTTCTAAATGTAAACAACCACCACAGACCTCGGTCCACATACGTGTTTCAATTTGAAGTGCTTCATTGAAACATATCTCTAGCAATATTAATGTCAAGTCCCAAACACTAAATGTGAACAACTTTCTTTGAACCATATACCCATGTCTCATAATTTAACATGTTAATTAATTATTTATTTATAATATTCAATATCAAATTTCAAAGATGTTACCCCTTACTTTAGAACTTCTATAAAACTATGCGAGCCTAAAGCTCACACGACAGTTGTGGTTTGTGTAAGCAATGTGGCACACACTAGCTGTGTTCAATGAACCAACTATTGTAGACTGTTTTGTTTCCGAGGCAAGATGGCCGCCATTTAATGTTTTAAGACACGATGCTGATCAAAGTTTTTAAAAGTGAATAAATGATGGTTATTAATAACCTTCTAAAGTACAACCATTATTAAAGACTGGTGGAAGCCTGGGTCCTAGAAATCATTTAAATAAAATCCTTACAGACTACAAGACCATCAAGCTGAAACTTCAAGATCTGAGGTAAGTGAAAAACTTTAATGTTTCACTAACATTTATTTGTACCCTAGCTGCTTGGTTTCCTCAAATGCTATATTCTTATTTGTGGACAAGAAAAAAAACGTTGAACACTTAGAAATATTATTAGAGCAGACAAAAGATGGCATTACAACACAAGCCAATACAAACTGCATGCAACTCCCAAGCAACCAACCCACATGCAACTGTGTTAGGAGTTGCATCACAACCTTGAAATGATTTTGGTGCTATCCTCATCATAGTGTGTGTTTCGTAGTAATTTTTATATCATATTGTGAGCAAGTGGTTTGTATGATTCCAGCTAAAGCAAATCAATTGAGAGATGTCTGCGTCTACACAGTCTGCCAGTGGTTTGGAACAAAATTGCAATGGAAGAGGTGTGGCAAGCAGCAGAAAAAAAGGGACAAGAGGGTAATTATGTTTATTCATTGAGATTCACTGTCTCCAGACATAATACCTTTCACAGTAAGCTGACTTTTTTAAAATTCACTAATAACAGGTTTCATTTTGTTTTCACTACTATTAACAGAATTGCTACACTGCCACGGTAATGCAAAATTTCTTGTCAGGAAATACTACAATAAATGATTTGATAACTGTTGAACATTTGATGTGTCAACAACAGGCTTGATATTAGCTACTTGCATTGGTTGCCCAATTTGATCTTGCTCAGTCATAACCACTTACTGAATGTGTTTATCCTTCACTGTTTCTGATGAAGTTGTGCAGCAAGCATACAGCTTTTATAGTGCTGCTCATTGATGACATCTTTTTGCAAGTTACAGCATTCTGTAAAATAGGAGCTCTCAGGTCATCATGCCAAAACGCCTTTTCTTTTCAGAAAAAATGCTTCATTAGCAAAAAAATAAATTAGGAATATAACTCCAGTAAATCCCACAGGTAATGCACTGAAATGGCTTAAGTTTCCCCCGTCACCCTTAACCTTTTTCACTTATATACATTATTTGTTTCACTGCACCAGATGTATATACATGGTGTCCCACTCAACCTTTTCACCAAATATATCTCTGCAACCACAATAAATATTGAAAAACAAGTTTCACAGTCATGAACATACGGCAGGGGCTGAAGAAAGTAAGTATTATGAGACAATCTAAAATATAAACAAATATTATTTTCAGCACAAACTTGGGTTTCTTTTAAATGGATACCCTACATTATTTTTAACGCAATCAATAGTATGAAAAATCACAAAAGAATGATGTTGGTTGCATCACAGTATGCCAATTACGTCCAGAGAAAATTGCAAAGCAAAGTTGACATTTGAAATAAATAAAATACAAATATACAAAAAGTGTCTCCGAATGCAAAAATATATCGTTGAATCCCACTTACGTAGGTAGAAATGATCATCAGAATAAAATACGAGAAATCAGAGCTTGAACGGAGAGATTCAGGTGTTCTTTCTTACCACACGCTATTCAAGAATAGAATATGAGATAATTAGTATGAAGGTGGTTTGATGAACCCTCTGCCAGGCTCTTAGGTGTGATTTGCATAGTATCCCATCTATATGTAGATGTAGCGCATGCCCCACATCTCAACTGTGAGTTTCGCCTGAGTCTTGGGAACTGCTAGCGGCGAGCTTCATGTATTTCAAACATTGAAAATAATATTTGTTTATGTTTTAGACTGTCCCATATTACTTACTTTCATATGGCCCTGCCATACATTCGTGACAAAGAAAGTTTTCTTCAATGTGTATTTTCTGGAGATATTTTTGGTGAAATGTGCAAACAAAACATGACAAATGAAATTACTATATAAAAAAAATCCCATGTCACTATTTTTGCCCACAATAAGCACCGAAACACCTGATCTTCATGACATTTTCCACAATGTGTTTGATTTGGTCCAACTTAAAAGATAGGGTAGTTTTTATCTAAATTAATAAATAGGAGTAGTCACCAGAAATGACATGTGGTTCGGTTTCCATGTTAAACCATAGAGCACCTTTTATAGGTTGGATAAGTGGGGTAGGTTAGGGACATGTTAGGCACTGAAGTGGCATCCAGTAGAAAGACTTGCACCAGCTCACTGGGCCACAGGAAATTATTATTACATTCGATTTATGGAGTTTCCTTGATCCTAAAATGTTTTTCACATTACGAATTTTTCCCCCTAAATTTACATAGGATATAAGTGTCCCTTTTGAATGTTGCGTTTATTTCATTTTGTTCTCATTTTGCTATGTATTATCTATACATACCGGGTGACCAAAAATCACGGAATAATGTAGATAGAGAGGTAAAAATTGACACTCATGCTTGAAATGACATGGGGTTTTATTAGAACCAAAAAAAGTTCAAAAAGTGTTCAACAGATGGTGCTTCATCTGACCAAAAAAGTAATAATTAGCATAAAAAATTATGACAAAGCAAAGACTATGTTCTTTACAGGAAATGCTCAATATGTTCACCATTATTCCTCAACAACAGCTGTAGTCGAGGAATAATGTTGTGAACAGCACTGTAAAGCATGTCCGGAGTTATGGTGAGGCATTGGCGTCGGATGTTGTCTTTCAGCATCCCTAGAGATGTCGGTTGATTACAATACACTTGTGATTTCAGGTAACCCCAAAGCTAACAATCACATGGACTGAAGTCTGGGGACCTGGGAGGCCAAGCATGACAAAAGTGGCGGCTGAGCACATGATCACAACCAAACAACGTGCGCAAGAGGTCTTTCACGTGTCTAGCAATATGGTGTGGAGCGCCATCCTGCACAAAAATCATATGTTCCAGCAGGCGTTTATCAGCAAGGCTGGGGATGCGATTCTGTAACATATCAGCATACCTCTCACCCATCACGGTAGCAGTCACTGACATTTTGCTGTCCAGCGCCATCTGTCAGACATTTTTTGAACTTTTTTTCCCCCTCTTTTTGTTCTAATAAAACCCTATGTCATACCAAGCATGTGTGTCAATTTTTACCTCTCTACCTACATTAGTCCATGATTTATTAAGTTTTCAAATTTAGACTGACTTTTTGATCACCTGGAATATATGCAAAATTGATAATTTTGTAAGTGGGACATTTCCACTTCAGATTAAATTCATATTTTATTTCACTGCCATACTGGTCATCTGACTGCGATAAAAGTTTTCAGAGAGGAATGACACATCTAACCAGGATCAGGACATCAGGGAGACTAAAAGTACATCTCTGGGTGGCTAGGTTAGGGCAATCCAATAAAATTTGTGTGACTGTTAAATGGGTACCGCAGCAAAACTGAGGTGGGCCCTCATGATGGAGAAGGCCAAGTATGGCCAATACGGAGCCAGCAGAGGACAACAGAGTCCCTGTGAGGGGCCTGCATAGAAGACCTCCAGACGGTCATTGTCTCCTTTATTGTCTGTAACTTGTAGGGAGTTTCGAGGGTATGCCATTCTGTATTTCACAAACTGCAGGTTCAACCTCATAGCATTGAACATAGGTCAGCAGATGGTACACCGACTGCCAGAAGAGGTTTATTGATAGCCTCTTTGGCTAACTTATCAGCTAGTCCATTCCCTACCATCCCAACTTGCCCTGGAGTCCACATAAATACTACTGACTGTAAGTGTTGTTTGACAGTACAGATAGACTCTTAGATGGCCACGATCAAAAGATGGCGGGGGAAGCATTGATCAAGGATGCTTAGTCCGCTGATGGAGTCACTGCAGATGACGTAGGACTCTGCAACAGTGCAGGTACGAACATGATCAAGAACACAAAAGATGGCTACTAACTCTGCAGTGAAGAGACTGCAGCCATCTGGCAAGGAGTGCAATTCATTATGCCCTGCTTGCATGTAAGAGCATCCAACATGACCACCTGCCATCGAGCCACTGGTGCAGACAGATGGAGGTATAAAAACATCTCATCTTGGGCTAAACTGGGTGCCGACAGCAAGGGCATCCGGCCACCCTCTAACAGTAACAATGCCACATGTGAGAATTAACATGCCAACACTGTGCAGATGGTACAAAAGAAAATATGTTTTCTAGCTTCAGTCCATATATTAAAATGACTTGGAGGACAACAACTTTTATTGATGTTTTTTTATGTGAATTATGCCAAATTTTGTAAATGGGTTCAAGCATCCTAGTTTGGCTTGTAGAAACTGCTAGAAGTGCCTTTTCTCCCTGCTGCCAGTCCTTGATAGCTACAATGATTGTTACAAATTATTGTACATGCCCTATGGGATTATTGACATGCACTATGCAGGATGAAAAGATGTTAAGGAAAAAAAAAGTCCAGGAACTTCATCTGCAAAGTTTCCTCTATGCTTACCATATAGGTATTGTGCATGGTCTCCTTTAAAATAGTCTGTTCTACACTTGATACACCACTTCCAGTGGCATTTCCACTTTCAGAAGCAACCTTGGTATGCTTCTTGCTGGATGACACAAAGTGCCATCTGCAAATTTCAAATTTTCTTTTATTACATCTTTGTAAATATTCATCCTTTCAATGAAGTTTTCAACTTTGGAGAAAAAAAAAGTCCACAGGAGTGAGGTCATTATTATTTGTGCAACCTAAACACTCTTCACAGATTGAGAGGCGATGGTCTTTATGGTCTTGAATCGTGCTGTGGGGTGAACTTGGTGGCAGCACGATGCAGTCCAAGATGACGTGTCAGGATTTCATGACATGTCCACTTGAAGCATTACTTTCTTCTGCAATCTATTGGACAATCAGTCTGATTGTCAGGCACAATTTTGTTGATGTTCCTGTCACAAGCATCATCGGTAGACGTGAAAGGATCCTGGAATGAGGGTCATCATCATTTTTGAACCACATGTACCACTTGTAACACCAAGTGTGGCTTAAGAATGCATCACCACAGGCTTCCTGCATGGTTTGGTAAGTCTCTGTAAAGGTTTTCTTGAGTTTCAAACAAAATATAATGCAGATACATGTACTCCTCCAATTCTGTCATCTCAAATTTGCAAACTGTGCAACACAATGTTCTATACCATACAGCACTGAACAATACCCAACAGATATACAATAAAGAAACTTCAGGAAGTTACATGTTGAATACGTGTGTACAGGCATGCCAACCGGATTTTTTCTTCAACACTCCATTGGTGTGAAATTACGAATACTTGGAAATTTTTTGAGCAGTCTCTTGAGATACATGTAACATGAAATTTATGGACTATACCAATTTTTGTTTTGGAAATGAAAATTTTAGGAAGTTTTTGTTTCATAGAACTGTGGAAAAATGCAACAATCACTAAACCATTTCCTTCTTACAATTATATGATGAAATGGGTTGACAGTGCAACACCTTTCACTGCCATGAACAAAAGTAAATGGCAGTATATTGTGTGTCCTGGAATCTAATGGATGTGTGTGTGTGTGTGTAGTCAGTTTAAAATTACTCACTAGTTGACAGTTCACATGCTGAAACTGCAGAGTGCTCAACATCACACCTGAACTGTCCCCCATTGCCAAACTGCCACAACAACTGCCACAACACCCAGTCCCCGAGCGGAGAAAATCTCCAACTCGACCAGGAATCAAACCCGGCTCCCCTGCGTGGCTACCCACCAGACTGTCCACTGGACTATGGAGTTGTTGGACATGTATTATCATCATTGAAATAAAGAAGTATTTTTAATTAAAAGAGCTCGTGATGTACAGTTTATTTCAATAAGGATACACAGCAAAAAAGAAACCTATTGGGTCACGGGCGGTGACCCATCCCAAGTCATCCCAGTAACTGATTGACTAACAACAAATGGAGAAAATATGGGTGGCAGCATCAATGTGGGGGGGGGGGGGAGTTATGACTCCCCTGCTGTGCATATTACGGTCTGTTGTTGCAGTGGCAGTTGATTATATCATGCATTACTTTACTTAAATTGATCCAACACAGTATTATGAGTAAAAATAAAATGAAATTCAGTCCTTCATTGAGTGGAGATATCAGGTTTTAAATTGTGCAAAATTTTCTCCAAAATAGTTTACTTAGAGTAGACTGAAAAGTATTAATAGTGCCCACATCACCAACTGCTTTAAGACTATTATGATGTGCTTTTGTATAGCAGTGCAATCCCTTGACATGCACAGGGCACTAGACAGCAGTGGATTTTTTTTATTTTTTTTTATTTTTTTTCTTCAGGTAGATCTATGATTTGCGGTCGTTTTCATTGTTCGTTCTTGGTCGTTCGTTGATCATTTGGCTCAGATTTTTTTTATTACAGAGGATGTTCAGCCCTCTGACCAGGCGCGCTGAGCCACGGCGCCCGGCAGACTGGTGCACTGCCAGCATTCTGGACGTAATTTGGCTCTGTGCATTGATCATGATATCCTGAGCAGTGTATACATTATGGCAAATTGTCTTTTATTTATAAATTCATCTGAATGTTGTAAATAATTGCCATTCACAAATAAATTATAATTGTAGTATTGTGATTTGTGACACAATAGTGTACTCTTTAATGACCACATTAAGCCCTAATGTTCTTTCCTTGCTTCCTTCATCTCTCAAGTAAGACTGGCACCTTTAACCACTTCAGATAGCCATCAAAAGATGGGGAGAACCTCCTCTAACCCAAAGAAAGATCATAGGTACCAATATGAGCTGCCACCTCCAGTTTGCTACACCCCATGCCTTGAATAGCATCCAGAAGGGCGCATTTTACATCTGAAATGACTCCATCTGCTATGCATAAAGAGTGCACACTGGCTTTCTTCCCCTCCTTGGCAGCCATATCCTGGAAGAGTCTAATTATGCACCTGGCACAGGTGCTCCCAACTACAAGAAAACACACCCTTTGAGACTGTCTGGATCTTGCAGGCTCAGCAGTTTCATCTGAAACAGAACAAGTGCCAGCATCTGTTTCGGGAACACTAAGTCACAAACAGCACCTGAAACCTATTTTTAAATGAACCAGGAAGGCTGCCCATTCGGCGTATATGAGACATCTCTCATTACCTGCCAAGCCACAAGGCTATTTTCCACTCAACCACAGGTAGGGGATTAACCCCAATGCAAGCAGCAACTGGGTTAGCCAGAGCTGTATACTGACTGGAGGACATGTGTGTCATGCAGGATGTCCATTGGGTCCCCTCATCTTGCACACAACAGTGATGTCCATTAACTCCAGCCTGAAGCTGTATAAATGAATTCAACACTGTCTGGAGTTGGGAGTGCAAACTGTCACCAATTCACATGCACACAGAGCAGTTAACAGTTGCAATCCATTCAATTATGAAAGAAAGCTAGAGTTCAAAGACAACAAATGTCTATCAACACATGCCGATTTACTCTAGAAAATATGAAAACTGTGTCTAGTAGATTAGAGTAACATGCAAAAATTCATTAATTCAACAACCAAAATATACAGATGAAGCAAATAATTATCTGTTTTGTATTAAGAACTCATAAAATGTCACAGAACATTTTATTTTCCAGCTGCTGTTGCTACCCAGTCAGTAGGCATGGCCTTACTGAGCACACACTAGCCTACACAAACAACTCCAACAACGTTTCAAAAATAATAAATACGTTCCAGTGCTTTCATAACAAACAGATGCCTTTTAGAATATTTCACAATTCTGATATAAACGTATACTGATGCCATACAAATTTGTGGGTTGGGTAGTAGATACAATCAGTAAAGCACCTAAATCCATGAGAGAATATTATCGTTTGTAAATCTTGAGTCCTTTCAGTTTCATGAGCAGCTATGGACATTTGGGTTCACTCAGAGAGAGAGGCTACCATTGATAATTATTATACAACTGAGGTAGAGCAGGTTCCTTAAAGTTTGCCCACAGAGATACACCCCATCAGCACATACCGCATATTGCGGTTGAGAGTTTTCATTTTGTTAACAGATTTGTGTTAGCCCCATAATGCAGGCAGTTGAATCGACACCACTGTTTACTGTGCCAAACACTGTTCCACGCTATGCTGCATATTGTTGTTGACACATATGCTCAGAACTTACAGTTACAAAAGGCTAGTGATGTTTGCCATTCCCAGCTCAGTAACACCAGCTAAGTCACTTATTTAGCATGACTTAAGAGTCACATGTGACCCCCCCCTCTCTCTCTCTCTCTCTCTCTCTCTCTCTCTCTCTCTCTCTCTCTCTCTCTCTCTCTCTCTCATACACACACACACACACACACACACACACACACACACACACACACACACACACACACACACACCCTAATAAAAAAAAGTACATTTAATATGATAATTATTCCAGCACTACTAATGTAACTATAAAAAAACTAAGATTTTTACTATGCCTATAATTTTAATTAATCCTCCTGTTTCAAATACAGCAAGTAGATTCAATATTTTTTTGCTGTAAGTATAATGCTCACAAAACAAAATATAAAAAATGGCTGCACTAAAGCAATCAACTGACAGTTATCAGGAAGTAAGATATAATAAATTCCTCTTTTACCTTTGAAGTCTCTAGAGAAGTTCCATTCACACTTTTGATAAGTTCTCTCGCACTTTCCTTGAATTCGTCTGCTGCAGAATATAGCTGGAATGTATCCTCAAAAATCCTGAAAAAAGGTGATAACTTACAAATTACAATCAACTATAATGAATAGTTAACATCAATATTCTTAAGAGTCATTGGTCACTTTTGGTGTTTCGGCAGATATTTGCAGTTTTGTTTTTGCTACTGGTAACTGCAATCAGCCAACATAAATACAGCTTATCACCAACTTCCTACAATATCTAGTGTAGACAGAAAACTACAATTTGTTTTTGGTTACAAACACTATTACTTTTAAAGGGGAATTAAACAAGACCATCCCTGAATTAGTCTACTGCAATTCTTTGTGTGCCAGTTTGTATTAATAAGGATGGTGAAACATGAGGAATAAACAGGTCTCCAGCAGCAATAGTACTACTTTGCCTGCACTGACGGCTACTACGATGCAGCATCACTGCTTAAACACTGCTGGAATACTAGTTCTTCATCATGTTGTACAGGCCCTGTTACTAAGTACTGATAAACTGAATATTGCACAAAACTCAGTCATGACCATTCAGTCAAAGGGCTTGTTAAATTCCACCTTTAAAAAAATTTTTGCAGAAATGTGGTGATCAGCAGCATTTTTTAGGCCAATGTAGCAAAAATGAAATTACAAATATCTACCAAAACGCCAGGTAAAGTGAACCTGATAACCCAAAGGAGAGACAATATGCAAATACAGAAATACTTGAGAAATTTGCATCTAATGAGAGGCAAGCAGGGGTAGCCCACACCTGTGGTTGTCACTGTGTCCCCAATGGCGAGTAGTCAAGCGGAACTGCCTAGCGAGCAGAAGGACCCGAATTCCAGTTGGGCACAAATTTCCAAATTTCCACATTTATTTATTTTGATTCCCACAAACAGAAAGCATCATAAATTCACTGATACTAGCTGCAGGATTGCAGACACCACATACATATAAAAATGAATTCAATATAAAACTTCTGGAATCAGAATTCCTTTCTTTGAGCTGAACTGTAACTTTAGCCTTTACCTCTCTATTCAAAATGCACTGCCTTTTAACTGATCTGCCACAAGAGCAACAAAATATATTAGTCTAGTCCAAATATTTGAACTGTCACTAAGATTCGTACCCTCACACACTCAAGGCAGAAATAACCATTCAGACTCGGGTTCTATCATTTCCCACATAACTTACTACCCATTATTGTAGTTCTACATCATCCTTTAAAAGTTTTTTGGAATCTGGAACTTTATTAGAATAGCACTGTTAATTGGGAGTTTGTATCAATTTGTGAAGTTCTTTGAGATAACTCAGCTTCCACAAGCACACTGTTGTTGTTGGTGTTGTTGTTGGTGGTGGTGGTGGTGGTGGTCATGGTGGCGATTATGATGGTGACAACAACTTCAGTCCAGAGACAGGTTTGATGAAGCTTCACATGCTAGTGAAGCTTCATCAATGCACAGTTTCTGCAACAAACATCTACCTGTGTTTACTGTAATCAATGCCTGTCCTCCCTCTAGAATTTTTACCACCACCGCTACCACTACCACCACCACCACCCTCCAGTATTAAATCAATAATAGTTCCTTGATGCCACAGGAAGTGTCTTACCTTATTAACCAATCCTTCCTTTTAGCCAAGTTGTACCATAAATTCCTATTTTTTACCCAATCAATTCAGCATCTCCTAGTATCCAACGTATGTATGTAATTTTTGCCATCCTTCTGATACATCACATTACAAAAGCTTATCTTCTCTTCATAACTAAATTAATTATCATTAATTTTTCCAATTCCATACAAGGCTATACATCAAACACCTTCATAACAGGCTTCCCAATATTTATAGACCAATGTAGCCAGAAAAATTAGTAAAGACAAGTAACTTTTAAAAGTTCAGCTTTAAAGTGGTTATTACTTTTAGCTGAATGTTCAGACATCTTCAGATCAATAACAATGCAAGTACAGTATGTGATTGCAATATTTCAAACACATACATTTCCATAAACATCTCATGATGAGAATGACCAAAATGAAATAATTACATGCACCATTACAATGAAACATTATGTAAGCAAAGCCTTTCTTATAAATACACATTCTGTATACATTCTCGTAACAACAGTCACCTGTTACCAACAAGTGGTATGTATCAGTTACTGCAAAGCAATAAGCAAAATTTGTCTTTTTACAAAATGTTTTGCTTCATTAAATGTTTTAAATCACTGTCTCCACCACAACTAGGTCAGGAAATAACAGCTGTATCAAACTAGCTACCTGCCCCAGCTGGACAACTTATCTGATGTAGTGGTAATTTTGTTTATCAGCCACTATGTACAGTTAAGACGGAAATTCAGAGACTGACATTGGGTAGCCGAATATATCACTTTTATAGAACTTAAATGTTTTACACAGTGACAGTGTTCCTTATGTAACTGACATTTGGAGCAAAATTTCATCATCAGCCCAGCAACTGTGACATTTTCTGTTTTACATTTTCTCACATTTCCCAACATAACATCTCTACGACGTGACCTCTTCTGCAGAACAACACTATGAAGCACCTGCTTCCATAGAAAACTGGTTTCCTCAGTTAATATGATTCTGCCACACAACACTGATAAGGATTACCTCTGCCACACAACATGAGTAAGGCCAGTATTACACTATCAAATTATTGGGTAAAGAATTGGACAAACAAATACTGGACATAGTGCAATGGGAAATTTTTGTCAAGTCATCAAATCTTTGATCAAATCTGATGCCTCGGCTTAGTATTACTCGTCTTCCATTTCCTGCAGTGAGAAATGTGACCGATCTGAGCTGTTTGATATTGCATTTGCAACATGGCTTCTAGCGGCAAGTTTGTGTTGTGTTGCAGCAACAACAACAAAATTAACAGGAACGTATACATCAAATGGAACGTTTAACACACGACAAGGCCAATTCATACGGTCCTTCACATCAATTGGTTGGTTGGTTGTTGTGGGTTTTAAGGGGACTAAATATCGACGTCATCAGTCACCTGTCATCTGTCCCCAATAACATCTAAAAGCTAAGGTTTTAACAAAGTAAAATCTAAAGCTGGGCACCCAGAGGTTGAAACCCCAGGGTGCACACAGGGGTGAGAGAGAGAGAGAGAGAGAGAGAGAGAGAGAACACTAAGAACAGAGCCTTGCCCTGTGGTACACGATTCTCATGGACATGGTTTGAACTGACGGAGTTACCAACACTAACCCTAAAGGAGTGAAGTGACAGTAAGTTTTGGATGAAAACAGACTGAACTGAGGAAACCCCATTCGAACAGCATTGTGAGTATAAGATGGTGCCAGACATTAAATTGTCAAGAGTGGATCGACTCCAACAGAAGCGCCCCCCAACCCCCATCCGTAGTGGAGCCAGAAGACCCCAAGCTTTGAAGAGCCATCATTCACCATGCATTTGAAAGGTTTGAATATTGCACAAAACATTGCTGAGACAGATAGGGCGATAACTATCAATCATCAGTGGTTCTAAGCTGGATTTCAACTCTGAAATGATGATACTAGCCCACCATTGGGATAGGAAGAGACCGTCTGCCTAGATACAGTTTAACAAGAAGAGTAGTTGACAGTGAAAGTCAGACGAGAGGTAGTGGAAGAATTGATCATGTACACGATCCAGTCTTTGATGCAGCAAGGGCATGCAGCAAGAGCACTCTAGAACTCCCAACATGGTGTTGTACTTCTCCCTATGACATGTGCTGAATGACAACTGCTTACAATCAACCTGTTCTTTGAAGGTGCAGAATTCCAGGCTGTAAGCAGCAGTCAAAGGGCTGTAAAGAGCAGTCACAGGAGTGCAAGCATAGTGCTCCACCACATGGTCAGTGGTTGTGGTTGGATCGGTGCAGAGAGTACCCTAGATGGAGAGATGGGGGATTTCCACAGGTGGGTGGAAGCCAAAAAGGTGTTGAACTTGCGACAATACCTGAGAAGGGGAAGTGAGAATTCCAATGGTGGCAACATACCTCTCCCAACAGTCCTGCTTACTCAGCAGCAAATCTCTGGCCCGGAGCCATTTCAAAGCAATTAAGTGATCTGTGGAAAGGTGGCATCATTGGTGCTGAAGCACTCTCCGATGCTCCCGGATGGCCTCAGTGATCTTCAACGACCACCAAGAAACAGACTTACACCGGAGAGATCTAGCAGTAGTTGGGACTGTTACCTCAGCAGTGGAAACTGTGGCCACAGTGATTTGGTAAACCACCAAGTTGATATCAGCTTAAAGATAGCTGGAACCACAGCAAGCGAAGTGTAAACTGGCCAATTAGCCCTGCGGAGAGATCAGTGGATCAGGTGGTCCAGAGGTTTAAAGTCAAGAGGAGAAATATGGATGACGAAGTGGTCACTACCAGAAAGGTTTTCATGAACTCCTCATCTGAGATGCTAGAGAAGGCTCTGACTGCAAAGAGAGAGGCTGACAGCCTGTGCTAATACAGCCTTGATGTCCGTACCACAGCTCATGGTCTGATTGTCACCCCACAAGGGATTGTGGGCACTGAATCCCGCAGGAGGAGGAACAGTGAGGGAAGTTGGGCAACCAAAGCAGCAAGGTCCATGAAAAGCACTAACTCATCCGAAGGAAGGTGTACAGAGCAGATAGTAATGTCCTGTCTTGACCGAATTTTCACAGCCACTGCCTCAAGTGTCGTGCAAAGTGGCACTGGGAACAGTGGCAAGGACAGAGGCAACTCCACCAGACACCCTGTCATAGTGTGCACGGTTTTTGTAATAACCCTGGTAGCCACAAAGGGCAGGAGTCCACTGGACAGGAAACCAGGTTTCCTGTAGCGAAGTTGCTCAGCAGTAGTTTTAACTTGGCTAGGTGGTGGAAGAAACCCTCAGAATTGCACAGATGGATGTCGTTTTTAGTGAGCCAACAAGACATGAAAAGACTCAACACATATTTTATTTTTCCCTTTTCCTCCTCCTCCTCCTCCTCCTCCTCTGAACTATCTTGCCATTCCTTTGGTTTCACAACTGGGTGGGCTTTTCTGACTCAGTCTCATTGACCAAAGAGGACCCAGTAGTCCAACACTCAGTCAATGGCACTTTCAGCCATTTGCTGGTGTTGGTGGCGGAAACTGTGGAAGGAAAAAATCCAAAGGATCCCTTCCTGACAGGAAGAGCCAGAAGAGACTGGTACTTCTCTGGCTCAGGGGTGGGGAGCAATGTCCCCAATGGGGGGGGGGGGGGGTTGTTGCTTCCAAAGGTGGTGGTGTGGGAGCAACAAGAGATGAGGAGCCCCCCAGCCATAAAGGGAGGAGGTGATGGCTTACGGCCCTGAGGGTCCACAGTAGGTGATGCAATGGAAGGCAATGCCATCCCCAAAGAGGGCGACGAAGATGCAGCTGCAGCAAAGGACAGTTTTAGTGAGACAGAATTTAGTTACTCATGCTTAGCCTCAGTGTAAGTAAGATGGTCCAGTGTCTTCTACATTTACACAAATATTCTGCATGTCACATTGACTTTACTAAAAGATAAATGACAGCATCATCCACGAACAGTCTAAGAAAGCTACTCAGATTGCCTCCTAAATCATTTATAAAAATAAGGAACTATAGAGGCCCTATAACACTTCCCTGGGGAACGCCACATATCACTTCTGTTCTACTTTATGACTTTCTATCAATTACAATGTACTGTGTCCGTTCTGAAAGGAAATCATGAATCCAATCACACAGCTGTGACAATATTCCGAAAGCATGCTGTGTGATTAGAAGATGCTTGTGAGGTATAGTGTCGAAAGCTTACTGGAAATCCAGAAATACAGAATTATTTGAAATCCCTTGTCAATTGCACTCATCACATGTGAGTAAAGAGCTAGCTGTGTTTTACAAGAATGATACTTCCTGAATCCGTGTTGACTACGGGTCAGTGGGTCATTCTCTTCGAGTTATTTCATAATATTTGAGGAAAGTATATGTTCTAAAATGCTGCTGCAAACTGACGTCAATGATATAGGTTTGTAATTTTGTGGATCACTCCTGTTGCCTTTCTTGGATATTGGAGTGACTTGTGCAACTTTCCAGTCTTAGGGTACAGAACGTTCGCTGAGTGACTGTCACATATGATAGATAGGTATGGGGCTATTGCATCAGCATACTCTGAAAGAAACCTAACTGGTATACAATCGGGGCAGGAGACTCACTCTTTTAAAGTGATTAAGTTGCTTTAATACACCAGGGGTATCATCTTCTAAATTATACATGCTGGTAAGCAAGGACGACGGTGCTAACCACAGTTAACACAAAGGAGAGGGGGGGGGGGGGGCTGCATGGGGCCTCCCGATGGGATGGACACCCACAATCTCTGCATGTGGGGCTGGAAGTGCAGCATCATGACATGTATCCTAACTTCCAGTACTGAAAGCACTGCATAGGGGGAGAGACAGAGAGATTTATGTCTCAACTCTAGACCATCACCTTGACCTATTCTGGTACTAAATCGCCTTTGAAGGTCAAGATGACGGCACCACTGGTAGCAGCTCTGTTGTCTTTAGGTCCCCTATGTAGGAGCCGGAAGAAGTAGACATCCTGTCGCTTGAGGTTGGCGAGTAGCTCCTTGTCAGACTACAAGAGATGATACCCTGTGTCATATTGAGTAACTTTTGAGAAGTTATGGAGACAGGCATATCACTCAGCTTGTCACAGGCTAGTAAAGCCCGTAACTGGGAAGGGGACGCTGTTATGATAAAGACTGAGCCACTCTGCAGCTTTGACGGTGCCGACACTTCTCCAAATTTATCTTCCAAACTGTCAACAAAGAACAAGGGCTTAGTGGAAGCAGAGGATTTCCTATCAGTCCTCATGCAAACTAGATACTGAGGTGAGTAGCATTCAGCACACTCTGCTGCCTGTCATTCTTCACAGAGTGTGGCAAGGGAAGGAAACGACTTGGGGTCATATTGCAATCATTGTACTGAAATTTTCCTCACATAGAGATGGCAGTCTGCCAATGTTGTTTTTTACTTGTTTCAATTGGTCCTATGAGCAGCTAGGGAAGTAGAAGTCCTCCCAGGCAGAGTACTGTTTGCCGGGGTAAGCCTGATACATCTGAGGTGTGGCAGGTTCCTCAACAGCCATGCATCTCCTCAGTACGCAGCACACCTTGAGATTGAGGGGTTTTTCATAGAGATTTATACTGAGCACATGACCCAGGCAATTCAGCCAAGATCACAGGCTCTGTAATATACAATATTCCACTGTCGAACCGTACGGTGGTCACTGGAGCACACACGGAGCTTACAGCATAGAGGACTGTTGGTGCAATGCAGTCCCCAGTTCAGTTCATCAAGCCCATACACAGCAAACTAATGCTGAGCCCCCCGAGGGGCACATCAACTGGCGTTGCCCAATACCCTGCGGTGAAAGTGAGGTTATGAGTTACAATCTGTGATGTAAAAAGTCATAATATACTATTGGAATTAAAGTAACACCACTAAATCTAGTTTATGGCAAAATCAGACTTTATAATGTATGTTTTTGGATAGCTTAGTGTTAAGTGCTGGGAAGTGAAACAAATTTCAAAACAACATCTGCAAGCGAAAATATATACAATACATATAAAAATATCTAACAATATTTGTAAGGGAACAAATAGAGCCTGTTCACTTTGTAAACTATCGTTTTCACATTACATTGTTAGTCACATCATAAACAACTTAGATTTTTTTTTTCCTTTGTCAACGCTGACACTTTCCATTTAAAACATTTAATGAAACTTGTTTTATGAACTTACAACTTTATTCATATACACTATTCACTATTTCATCTCTCAATGCTACTCATTTCTCTTCTACTGTTTTATTTCCCCTCCCCCTCCCCACCCCAATTTCTGTCAATTGTTGTTGTTATGGTCTTCAGTCCGGAGACTGGTTTGATGCAGCTCTCCACCCTACTCTATCCTGAGCAAGCCTTTTCATCTCCTCATAAGAACGACAACCCACATCCACTTGAATCTGCTTACTATACGCGTCTCTTGGTCTCCCTCTGCGATTTTTACCCCACACACTTCCCTCCGATGCTAAATTTACGATTCCTCGATGTCTAAGAATGTGTCCTACCAAGCGATCCCTTCTTTTAGTCAGGGTGTGCCAAAAATTCCTTTTCTCACCAATTCTGTTAAGTACCTCTTCATTAGTTATGCGATCTACCCACCTAATCTTCAGCATTCTTCTGTAGCACCACATTTCAAAAGCCTCTATCCTCTTCCTGTCCGCACTGCTTATCGTCCATGTTTCACTCCCGTACAAGGCAACACTCCACACAAATGCCTTCAGAAAAGACTTCCTTACACTTAAATTAATATTCGATGTTAGCAAATTTCTCTTTTTCAAAAATGCTTTTCTTCCCATTGCCATTCTGCATTTTATATCCTCTGTACTGCGACCATCGGATGTTATTTTACTACCCAAGTAACAAAACTCATCTACCACCTTCATTGTTTCGTTACCTAATCTAATACCTTCAGCATCACCTGATTTTCTAAGACCGCATTCCATTATTTTTGTTTTGCTCTTGTTAATGTTCATTTTATACGCTCTCTTCAACACACTGTCCATTCCATTCAACTGCTCTTCCAGGTCCTTTGCTGTCTCTGACAGAATTACAATGTCATCAGCAAAACGCAATGTTTTTATTTCTTCCCCCTGAACTTTAATCCCTATTCAAAATTTTTCCTTGCTTTCCTTCACCGCCTGCTCGATGTACAAATTAAATAGCATCGGAGAAAGGCTACAACCCTGTCTTACTCCCTTTCCAACTGATGCTTCCCTTTCATTCCCTTCAAGTCTAGTAACTGCGGTCTGGCTTTTGTACAAGTTGTAAATAACTCTCCTTTCCCTGTATTTTACCCCTGCTGATTTCAGAATTTGAAAGAGTGTATTCCAGTCAACATTGTCAAAAGCTTTCTCCAAATCTACAAAAGCTAAAAATGTAGGTTTGCCTTTCCTTAACCTATCTTCTAAGATAAGACGTAAAGTGAGTATTGCCTCCCGGGTTCCTACGTTCCTCCTGAATCCAAACTGATCTTCCCCGAGGTCAGCTTCTACCAGCTTTTCCATTCTCCTGTAGATAATTCGTGTTAAAATTTTGCAACCATGACTTATCAAACTTATTGTTCTGTAGTTTTCACACCTGTCTGCGCCTGATTTCTTTGGAATGGGGATTATTACATTTTTCTTAAAGTCTGAGGGTATTTCACCTGTCTCATACATCCTACATACCAGTTCAAATAGTCTTGTCATGGCTAGCTCTCCCAGAGCCTTTAGTAGCTCTGAGGGTATGTCATCTACTCCTGGGGCCTTGTTCCGACCTAGGTCTTTCAGGGCTCTGTCAAATTCATCTCTCAGTATAGTATCTCCTATTTCATCTTGATCTACTTCCTCTTCCCTTCCTACAACATCATCTCCAAGTTCATTTCCTTTGTAGAGCTGCTCTATGTACTCTTTCCACCTTTCAGCTTTTCCTTCTTTGCTGAGAACTGGTTTACCATCAGAGTCCTTGATATTCATAGAGCTGTTTTTCTTATCCCCAAATGTCTCTTTTTATTTTCCTGTAGGCGGTATCTACTTTTCCCCTTCTTATACATTCTTCTACAGAGCTGCATTTGGCTTCTAGCCACTCCTGCTTAACCATTTTGCACTTCCTGTCAATCTCATTTCTTAGTCGTCTGTACTCCATTTTGCCCGTTTCATTTACTGCATTTTTATATTTTCTCCTTTCATCAATTAAATTTAGTATTTCCTGTGATATCCAAGGATTTTTTGTAGGTCTTGCCTTTCTACCTATTTTGTCCTCTGCTGCCTTCACTATTTCATCTCTCAATGCTACCCATTCCTCTTCTACTGTTTTATTTCCCCCCGTTTCTGTCAATTGTTGCCTAAAGCTCCCTCTGAAATTCTCCACAACTTCACTTTCCTTCAATTTATCTAAGTCCCATCTCCTTATTTTCCTACCTTTCTGCAGTTTTTTCAGTTTCAGCCTACAGTTCATGACTAACAAGTTATGGTCAGAGTCTATATCTGCCCCTGGGTATGTTTTACAGTTTATCACCTGGTTCCGGAATCTATGTTTTACCATTATAAAATCTATCTGATACCTTCTGGTGTCTCCTGGTCTCTTCCATGTATACAACCTTCTTTTGTGATTCTTAAACCATGTGTTTGTTATGATTAAATCATGTTCCGTGCAAAATTCTACCAGGCGACTTCCTCTTTCATTCCTTCTGCCCAGTCCATATTCACCTACTATTTTTCCTTCTCTTCCTTTTCCTACTACCGAATTCCAGTCTCCCATCACAATTAAGTTTTCCTCTCCCTTAACTGTCTGAATAATTTCCTTTAGCTCCTCATATATTTCTTCGATTTCCTCATCATCGGCAGAGCTAGTTGGCATATAAACCTGTACTACTGTTGTCGGTGTTGGCTTCGTATCTATCTTGACAATGATAATGCGATCACTGTGCTGCTCGTAGTAGTTTACCCGCATTCCTATCTTCTTATTCATTATCAGTCCTACTCCTGTGATACCCCCAACTGATTTTGTATTTATAATCCTGCACTCACCTGACCAGAAATCCTGTTCATCCTGCCACCGAACTTCACTAATCCCCACTATATCTAACTTCAACCTATCCATTTCCCTTTTTAAATTTTCTAGCTTCCCTACCCGATTAAGGGATCTAACATTCCACGCTCCGATCCGTAGAATGCCAGTATTATCTTTCCTGATGACAACATCCTCCTGAGTAGTCCCCGCCCGGAGATCCGAATGGGGGACTATTTTACCTCTGGAATATTTTACCCGAGACGATGCCACCATCATATATTCATACAGTAGAGCTGCATGTCCTCGGGAAAAGTAACGGCTGTAGTTTCCCCTTGCTCTCAGCCATTTGTAGTAGGTGCGTGGCAAAGCCACTTTAGCTGATGTTGCAAGCATTATGGTTGCACTGTGGTACAGCTATTTGTATCATTGAGGCACAGAAGCCACCCCACCTCAACAATGTCTGTGGTTCATGGAGGTGGATTACATGTTTAGTTCCACTAAATTCAACCACACCTGCACAACATACAAATGTCTTTTCCATGCAGTGTTTTGAAACACTGATGGACTCAAAAAGAATGCCATTTTCCACATGCATGGCTACTCCCCTACACTGCAATGAACTCCTAGAGAAATAAGGAAACAATCTGTTATCATGATAAAGGAAGCCTCTGAATTAGCACAACATTTAAGAAAAGCACTGGCATACCAATGTCATAAGAGTCAAAACCATTTATAAGCAGTTTACTAACTTTATCTCTAATACACTGTATATTTTGATGCAATATACTAATTCCCTTATTACTTGAAGACCTGACCCTTTTCGAAAGTGGTCCCTTTGTTGGAGGTAAGTCTTGTAAGCTGGCACATCTATCAGCTGATGTCAATCTAAGAAAGTGCAGTTCTACCATCAGCTACTACAGGAATTTTCCAATGCGTGATGCCCCCCCCCCTCCACACACACACACACACACACACACACACACACACACACACACACACTCTACACTGTTATCTATAAGCTTTACTAACATCCCTATCTAATATCTATTGAGGTACAGACCGTGCCTAGCAAAACCAGACCTGCTAGCAGTGGCAGATTAAGGCTGTTGAAAGCCCGGGGCAGTGGAAAAACAAAATGAGTCGCCTCCCCCACCCCCGTTCCACTTGGAAATACATCATGTATTACTATAAAAAAATTTAACTTAACTTTTGAGATTTGGAGCCTCCCCCCCCCCCCCCCCAAGGATGAAAGGTACAGTACAGTCTAAAAACAATAGCTTTCAAGATTTGGAGGCCCTAGAACAAGATGTAAAGTGCGGAGGAAAAAAAAAAAAAAAAAAAAAAAGAAAGAAAGAAAGAAGAAAACATGCTTTCGAGCTAGAGGCCCAGGGCAGCCCACTCCCTCCACCCCCTCCCTCCCTTAGTCTGCCACTGTCTGCTAGTAGACTAAGCTGTCACCAATTCAATGTAGAGCTACCCTCTGCCATCAGTGTCTCCTTAAGCCTGATGGTAATAACTTAAAAGCCATATTAAGATGAAGCTGATTATGTCACTGAAACAGCTGCACAAAATGCACATTTGTACCGCCAGTTTCAGTACTTACCTTTTCCAGGTGACCACCACCTATACCATACTCCTTGTTCCTATCAAGACTATTCCCAGCTCCACCCACTATCACAACCTGATTCTCTTTTGAAAAATTTCTGAATAACTCTCCTGCCTTAAGAGTCACATGAACCAACCCTGCACTAGGCTTCACAATGCTGGTAACTTGATACTCACTCCCCAACACATTCTGCATTTGCCGGCCTACACGCCTGCCATGTGAACTGTCTTAATAACACAACTTCCTTCTTTCTATTAAACTTTCCAACTGTTTTAGGCTTTGTAACAGCCGAGTTCTGTTGCTTATTTCCTAGAACTAGAAGATGTTCCTTTCCACTAAACTTATGACAGTTGATCAAACAACACACAAGCATGTAAAGCCTGAGAAACAATTGTGACTGGCTGATGTCCATCCCCTATCACTCTGTGGACCACATCATCCATCACAATGTGATTTTAATCAGAACACAGTTCTCGGGGAAGGTGTCTTCAGGTTTATTAAATATTCTGCAGTGATACAAAGAAATATTAAAAGTACCACACACAAAATGAACATGTTATATGACAGATGCACACTCTATATATGCAACAATTAAACACTTACTGTGGATTTTGTTCATTTAAATATTCTTCTATCCAATTTGGGCCAAATCCTAGCTCATATTCTTCTTTACTCTTGTTGGCATTTACTGATTCTACTGCTGAGCTCCAAATTGCTTCACCATCTGGATCTTGCTACATAAAACAACAAAAACATTTCAAGTAAGTACTAACTTCTGCTAACCATTACATTTGTTATGAGCTAAAATTGGGAAAAAAAATTATTCATACAAAGGTAAATCAAAAATCATTGTTATATTTCACATTCAAATATTAAACACAAAGTTTATTTGTTTAAAGCCCTGCTGCATATTATTACATAACAAGACATACAATGGAAAGTAAGAGTGGGAAAATGATTGTGATACACCAAATCTCCTTTGTCACAGTCCATGTAATCCCTTGGCAGGACCAGAAGGAGTAGAGGGGAATAGAATAGTTAGGATAATGTGGAGGTGGGTCAATTTTTACTTCATATACTTCCTTCCATTAACAAAGTGACTACTTCCTCATATCTCAGGATAACCCATCAACAAATAATTTACTCACGTTGTGCCACACATTGTTATTATTTACCAGTTCAGTTAAATACTACCACATTAGTTATTTGACCAGTCCCTCTCATTTTCATCCCATTTGCAAACGACTACACTATTTCCTTTTCTGCACTGTTTAACGCTCAATTTTCCCTTAAAAAAAGGGCCACACTCTTCACAAACACCTTCAGAAAAGACTGCCTCAAATTTAGATATGTATCTGATTTTAAAAAATTTCTCTTTTACAAAAGTTGTTTTCCTGCTACTGTCAATCTGCATTTCACATCCCCTTTACTTTAGCCATAGCTCCCCCAACAAACACAGTCATAAGCCTTTTTTAGATCTATAAAACAGATACAATTCCCTGATCCAATCATAGCACTTTATTATCTGCCATAAACTAAAGATCTTGTCCTGACAGCCTCTAAGAGGTCAAAACCCACACTGATTTTCCTCCAGCTTGCCTTCTACTAATACTCACAATCTCCTTTCTTCAACATCTGAGAAGATTTTGCCCACAAAGCTAATTAAAGAGATACCTGTGTAGCTGTTACAATCTTTTCTGTGTCTATACTTAAATATTGGTGTGTTCACAGCATGTCTAGACTCCCGTGACATTTCAGTTATCCTAGTAAACATTTCGGACCAGACTTTCACCATATTTGACGAGTTCTGACTTAATTTCATCTACCCCACCCCCCCTTTTTTATTGCACTACAATCTATTGACTATTCTCTCCACTTCCTCAACTGTGCACCTGTTTCCCTCTCTCATTCCTACCCCATCATACATTGCAATCTGAAACATTAATGAACACCTATATTGAACTACTCTTCAAACTACTCTTTCCATCTGCACAAGGCACCCACAGGATTCAATAACAGCTTTTCTGACTTGTCTGAAATGTGTGTCAATTCCTTCTTCCCTCCTTACAAAGACTGCTAATAACACACTAAAAATGTTTTCCAGATTAACCAACAGGCTCCTCTCTGGGGGAAACCACCTTGATGAAGCACTGTCCATGCGGGTGGAGAGGCTTGCGTATCCATGTGAAGCCGAGGGCTATACCGAAGGTAGAGAACCTACTGCCGGAAAGGTCTCAGCTAATGGATCTGACTAAGTGTGTCCCACAACGTCCCATCTTCATTATCCTCTCCCAGTCCTTTCCCAACCCAAGGTGTGATGCGATCCGTGCCGAGGGGTGCGTGGCACATGGGTGGATGTGTCTCGAACAGAGCCTCAGGGATACCGGGCGACCTCCCTGAATAAGTAGACTTGCACCGCGCGGGGTTATAGTGGTGTGGACCATATAAGTCCCCAAATCTCATGGGACTAAGATGAACACAGAGAAAGAAAGTATTTTAAAAGAATCTGAGGGGCAATCTGAGACCTCAGATACTCAGACATCAGGATCAGGACCGATGGAGTGCACTCCTACTTCTGAATAAGGGTTTAGACCTGAGCAAGAAGTGGGAACTGTAACAGAGAAGTTGGACCAGATTAGGATTAAGGCCTTGTCTGGGGCTCAGAGGAGGAAACTTCTCAAAGAACAGAAGCAAAAGGAAGGAAAAGAATTGCTTCCTAAGCATAAGTGGAGGGAATCAAAAGGGCTTGAGCCCAAGACCTCCAAAAAGAAACTGCCTCAGGTCGAAGGGGATACATAGACCCCCCTCGACGTCAAAGACAGGTGGCAAGAGGGTTAGAGAGGAATCTAAGACTTCCTCCTCTCTGGACAAGCGTGATCCTAAAAGGCTGAGGCAGGAAATAGGGAAACAGACCAATAGTACTACAGTCTCGGTCTTTAGAATGGCGGTTGTCCAAGAAGGATACCCACTGGTAAGCATCACCTCGCAGCAGGAGCAGCTCGTGCAGATGGCCCTCTTTGAAGAGATTGGGGGGGACGCTGGTCCAGGACCCAATTTCAGGAGGGTCTATCTAGATCGTGGTGCCCTCATTTTTGTCTGCGAGGGGGACCACTCAGAAGAATTGTTTAAGGACAAGGTGCTCATGATATCCCCGTGGGAGGATGCGAAGCTGCTGGTTAAGACAGCAACCGAACTCCACAAGACCGCAAAGGTATCAATATGGGTACCAAAGATCCTTAAGGATGTTCCTCCAAAGACTCTGTTCGAGAAAATAAGGGTCTAAAGCCCAAAAGTCTCGACAGAGGATTGGAGGGTAATTAACCAAAAGGTCGTTCCGGAAGGACGAACCCTGGGGTGGAGGTCGGAGAGAAGTCCCTGAAGGCAATGCGAGAGCAAGGCCTGAAACTATTTTTAGGATTCTCGCAGATCGCCATCAGGGTAATCAAAGACCTTAAAGGCAATAATGGCAGCAAGATGGGGACTGGAAGTGGTGCAGATAAACCTGCAGCACAGTAAAGGGGCTACTGCTGCTCTGAGCCGTCGCCTGGGGAGACAGGAGGTGGACGTGGCCCTGATACAAGAACCCTATTTATACAAAGGGGGTGTATCGGGCCTCGGTGGTACTGGAGGTAAACTGATTTATGCTAGAAATCTAAAAAACTCCAGAGCATGCATTTATGTTAGTAATGGAATACCTTTCATACCAATGATGGATTTTTGTTCCAGGGACCTGGTGACCATCAGGATGCAGCAACGTGAGGAAGGTATCACTAGGGAAATTGTTTTGGCCTCAGCATACCTTCCTTACGCAGACAGCTCTCCTCCTCCTTTGGAACTGAGAAGACTGACGGAAGCCTGCCATCGGCAAGGTGACGAACTGTTGGTGGGATGTGATGCCAATGCCCACAATCTATCGTGGGGCAGCAAGGACACCAACAGTAGAGGTGAGCACCTTCTTGAATTTCTCCTATCTAACAACTTGGAAATCCTGAATAGGGGTGATGAACCTACATTCAGGAATAGTAGAAGGGAAGAAGTAATTGACATAACTTTTGGTTCCATGATGATGGGCAGTTACGTCAAAAAGTGGCATGTGGTCCTGGAGCCATCCTCATCAGATCACATGTATATTAAATTCAAGGTTGAAATGAGAATCAGACAGACCACGACCTGTAGGAATCCCAGGAAAACGGACTGGGAGACATATAGGAGAGACCTTGACTTCAGCCTATCGGAAATTAAAACTTCGATAAGGAATCCAGTTTGAGGAAGTAGCAGAGGCCGTAACCTCTGCTATAGTGACCTCATACCAGGACAACTGCTCAATCACCAAGAAGTGCACAAATAGGAGTGTGCTTTGGTGGAATAATAACCTGGAATTGCAAAGGAAACAGGTACGAAGACTGTTTAACCTTGCGAGGCGCAAAGGACAATGGGCAAAATATAGTGAGGCCCTTGTCAATTACAACCTTGCCATCAGACGGGCAAAGGAGGCATCCTGGAAGGTATTCTGTGAGGAAGTGGAGGGCACGGCTGCTCAAGCGAGAATTCATAAAATCCTCACTAGGGTACCAACTAATCCAGGAGGAACATTGAGGAAGGAGGATGGGGAGTATACAAAGACAGCACATGAAACACTGGAACTGCTCCTCAAGACTCACTTTCCTCAATATACTCTGGGGAATAACTCAGACCAGAATGCGATTCCTGAGAGACAACGGTTCTCAGGTATTCGCAAGGAGGACTGGGATTTGGCCAAGGAGTGTGTCAATTTCAGTAAGGTCCGATGGGCGGTTGGAACATTTCAACCGTTCAAGTCACCTGGCCCTGATGGAATCTTTCCAGCTCTCCTGCAACAAGCAGGAAAAAATCTTATTAGATTCCTATGCAGGTTATTCAGGGTTAGCCTAGCAGCAGGAATCATTCCCAATGCCTGGGGGGCAGTGAAGGTTGTCTTCAATCCAAAACCAAGGAGAATTGATCATACCAAGGCCAAGGATATGAGACCAATCAGCCTGCCCTCCTTCATTCTTAAGACATTGGAAAAGCTGGTTAATGTGCATGTTGGAGAAAGGAGGTTAAGTTGGGCTCCTCTACATTCAAACCAACATGCATATCAGCCAGGTACATCATGTGAGACAGCTCTCCACCAACTCGTTGGGAAGGTGGAGAAAGCACTACACTTTCAGGAAATACCCCTCTGTATCTTCCTGGACATCGAGGGGGCTTTTAGCAACACGACCTTCAACTCCATGGTTAGGGCAGCAGAGGTGCATGACCTAGGGACCACTATATGTAGGTGGACTAGGGCCATGCTCAGTGGAAGAAAGGTAGAGGCTACCATGATGGATGAAAAAAATGGTAATCAACACCACTAGGGGTTGCCCGCAAGAAGGAGTTCTTTCCCCTTTATTGTGGAATCTAGTGGTGAATGATGTCATTTGAGAATTAAACTCTAGGCAGTACTTTTGCCAAGGATACGCAGATGATTTTGTCATAGTAATACTTGGCAAATTTGCTGACACGGTGAAGAATATGGCACAAGGTGCATTGGACATTGTGCAAGACTGGTGCAGAAAACAGGATATGGGGGTTAGGCCTAAGAAGACTGTTGTTGTACCATTCACAAAGAAGCATATCTAACATTCAAGTTGGAATCTAAAGCTTTCCTATGAAGCGCTACCTGTGAAGGGGACAGTGAAATATCTAGGGGTTACCCTAGATGAGAAACTGACATGGACCCCTCACATTAGGAATATTTGCTCCAAGGCAAAAGGTACTCTAGTAAGTACCAGGAGAGCTTGTGGCAAAAATTGGGGCCTGAGCTCCAAGGGTATGCACTGGATATACACCACAGTGATTAGACCCAGGATCACCTATGAGGCGGTCGTGTGGTGGAAGAAGGTAGAACAGCAGGTTGCTGCTAAGGAGCTTGGTACGGTGCAGAGACTAGCCTGCTTAGCCATAACAGGCGGAATTAGCAGCACACCAACTGCTGGGATGGAAACCATGCTGGATATGCCCCATTACACCTTTGGGTCAAGTTGGAGGCAGCGGCTGGTGCATACAGACTCAAATCTGGCAACAACTGGAACTCTTTGGGATATCCAGAATGACACATTAAAATAGTGAGTGAGGTAAATGTAGGAAAGGTTGGGGAAATGCCGACCGACTATATTATAACCCCTACTGCTTCAACAAGCCTTTCAGTGTAACAATTGCAAGTAGGGAGCAGTGGGAGAAAATAGTTCGACACCGAACGGGGGACATTGTCTGGTTCATTGACGGGTCGAAATCAGACCAAGGCGTTGGGGCCGGGGTGTACAGAGTGCAGCCAAGACTGGAGGGCGTCACCTCTCTAGGGAAACTGGCCTCAGTATTCCAGGCCAAAATCACTGCCATCAGGGCTTGTGTGGAGGAGAATTTCCATAGGTGCTACAAAGATCATAGCATCTATATCTATTCAGACAGCCAGGCAGCCCTGAGATCACTGGCAGCTCCTGCAACAAGGTCTAAAATTGTTACAGAATGTCACAGGGTTCTGGTGGAGCTAGGGGAAAGCAATAGAGTAAACCTATTGTGGGTCCCTGGCCACTCGGGGATCAGTGGCAACGAATATTCCAACAGATTAGCCAGGATGTGGCCATAGACTCCATTTATTGGCAATGATCAAATTGGAGCTACGTAAGTGGCTCAGAAGACAGCATGTAGAATATTGGACCAAAGTCCATCAACAAAAACATGGCAAGGTAATGATGCCAAAGCCATGTTTTAAAAGAAGCTCTGCAATCCTGGGTCTGAACAGGAGATTAGACTCATGGTTGGATTGCTGACAGGCCATGGGAATTTCAAAAAACACCTACATACAATGGTAATAACAGAAGAAGACCCTAAATGTAGGATCTGTGATGACGGTGATGAACCTGCATCACATCTAATCTTCGAATGCATTGCATTGGAGAGTAAAAGGCACAGAACATTTGGGACAACCAGACCCGAAGAAATTGTGTCTAATAAAGAACTGGTAAAGGGACTCCTTGCACTGTTCAAGGGCATTGGTTGGCTTTACTAGATATACAGGGAGCAATACCGCACAATAAACTTGGTTTCGGTGCGGGCAGTGGTGGGTTGGACCAAGACTGTTTTGGCTTCCCTGAAAAAAATCAAATCAAATCAAATCAACCAACAGGTTCCAACCTGTTTCCAAAGTCTTCCAATGATTTTTGCTTAGAGGCTGCAGTTGTTTGTTTTCTTTTGTTTCTTATTTCAACATAAGTTTATCTGTCTGCCTGACTTCTAGTATGGAGCCATTTTTTAAAATCCCTTCTCTTTCCCTTTACAGGCTGCCTTGAATGTGTGAATCTTACATGTTGTGTGATTCTTCCTGCCTTTACACAATACTGTTCCAACCTGCTCTCTAGCCACTTCTAATACAGTGTCCCTCTAAAATAAAAATGCCCAATATCAGAATAATAATTAACCTACTTAGTACAGAAAAGACATTCAAATCACTTTGAATTCTCATGTAAATGCAGCAAGTAATGTTACAAAAAAATAGAGAGGCCAACATGGCAATTGTGCCTTGTCATGGCAAACAGAGCCACCAACTGCAATACATCAACCCAAACCTTCATGCCATAAACAATACAAAATTCTGACATGTGGCAATTTGGTTAGTCTGAGTAGACGACTATACTTCTACATTTCTTCTGAGTCACAGGGTCTCAATATCATTCTCGCTATCAAAGTAAGAATACTTTGTGGCAGCATGGTGAGTTCTAATCAAGCATTAAAGAATTATCTTCCCTCCCAGCAACATTTGGTCACACAAAATTCTGTCCAAGTATTCTTAAAGACACTAAAAAAATTGTGTCAGTAATTTCAATTACACAAATCCGATAGGTACCTGTTCATCCATTTGTCAACTTTGGACAATCACTTTTTTCCTGTGGAATATAAGACAGGATGAAAGCTCACGATGTTGATAAAATGAATTGTTCTGTTTGTTATCTCATTCTGCCACTGGACTGATATCTGCGAGATTAATCTGTATATTTATACCTGTCATTATCATCATTTTCTCCTTCATGTTGTTGTTGTTGTTGTTATATTTTGGACTAATGTTCTTTCTCTGGGACTAAATTAGCACATGGCAGTATTTGCACTTTAATACCTTTTTAGTTTTGTCAAAGATCTAAAATGCTTCTGATGAAAAACTCTGTCTTTATCAGAAACTTACTAACATATTAATAAACTGTAGCACAAGAGCAAAACAAAACATAAAGCGGAAGTGGTAACTGGCTTCCCCAGGGAAATGTTATTGGGCCCCTACTGTTCCCGATCTTTACAAACAATTTAGGACACGATGTGAACAGCTCTCAGAATGTTTGTGGATGATTCGGTCATTTATTGGTTAGTAAAAGCACCAGAAGATCAAAAGTCCCCCAAGTGGGACTGACAGATGATACAGAGGAACGTCAGAGAAGGGGAACTCTTATTATCTCAATGTGGAGGAGATGGTGTCATAGAAATGAGGCACAAGTCAGGATGTAAATCATCAAAAGAAAGGGAGTTATTTGTTGGGGGTGAGATTTATTGGGGAAATTCCTATCACCAACTTTCAATTCCAAATGCGAACATATTTTGTGAGCACCAACCTACATAGGGAGACATGATCATCATAACATAAGAGAAATCAGATCAAAACAGAAATATTTAGTTGTTCCTTTTTCCCCCCACACTCTTAGAGAATGGAACGCTAGAGAAATATCATGAAAGTGGTACAATGAAACCTCCGCCATGCACTTAAATGTCATTAGCAGAGTATTTATGTAGATGTACAACTGAATCACCGGGCAATCAGCAATAATTTCTAACAAGCAATATGCCACCAGGTCAAAGAGTGCAAAGGACATTGTTAAAAGTTTGCACAGGAAACAAAGTTATCAATACTCGATACAATATAAGATACCAAGATATATCAAAATAGTGTAGAATCTATTGTTATCAATATTTGGATTTATTTGCTTCAAACTCTAACCACATTCCACTTTTAAATTCAAATGATGTGATTTGTCACATTTTTGCCCATTATTTTGCAATTTTGCTTAAAGATAAATAGTACCGCATTAACAAAGTTTGTAAGATTTCGTAAAAAAAAAAAAATTCATGATTTCACACACTGCGAAAAATAAGTGCCTCTCCCAATATTTAATTTGCCACCCCAAAAAATTTAAAATGGCAGCCATTCATTGATTGATGCATGAGAACATGTAAAAGTATGGATTTTACTAGCTTCTGAATGATGCAGCTTCTTCTAGTAGAATTATACATACAAAGTCACACTGACTGTTTATTAATGATTGTTCAGTCAAACAGGAGTGCTGCAGAGTGTAAATTTCTGTTGCAAATGAAGAGGTATAAGACAGAGGTGGCCACAGAATTGCCTAACGGGTGGCCCGTTGGTCCGCACTCCATTCCTTCTCATGTGACTGCACACTTCCCCACCACACCAATAGACAGCAGAACCATCGCACACAGAACACAATACAGACTTCCATGCAGCTAGATTTCATACTATGACATAATAGGAAATTTGGAAAGAAAAACACTTTCTGACTATTGGTACAAAAGAAAAAATACAATTATGTTTGTTTTGCAGCTGTGTTTCACTAAATATTGAGCAAGCCACTTTGTTCCATCTAAAATTCTTACATTGAACTGAGATACAGAAACAAGAGGCCAAAACAAAATACAGTATTCATAAAATGACGTTAGTGATACAATAAATTATCACAACTACATGTCAAAAAAGCACTTTCTACCGACAGTGTCATAACTACAGTTCTTAATCAAATATATCACAAACAGAAAAAATATTTAATTACTTTTGATTCACTGGAGGCGTCATAAAATTTATTTTTAATACAAATTGTCGGCACACTAATAATAAGTGGAGCAAGTTTATCCAATTGTCATTGGTTAAACTGCCACCTAATTGTCACTTATTCAATTGCATTATTGAATTAAACCTTTCACACACATGTTGAGGCAAACATGTATAAAACTTCTGCAGCCTATTTAGAGAGATGTGAAAACTCTTCAAGGAAATCCTTCGCAGAACTCCTGAACAGTTTTAACGTAATAGAAATTGTCTTTGAGTTGGGACTTACACTTTAAATCTATCAGATCCATTTATAGATGGACAGGAGCACTTTCAACTGATACAGCAAATAGTCTCCAGGTACAAAATAGCAGCATCTTGAAAACGATTTGAAACCTTTACTACATTTTCTTCCAAAACTGAAATGATTTTTTTTTTTTTCAAAATTTACATTTTCTTTCACACCAGAAAGCTTTGCAAAATAGGTGTTGGTCGATGGAAAAGTATCACACCATATCCCAGAAGAGAGAGACGCATCGCAATGTAGCATGAAATGTGGCACCATAGCGAGTACTTCTAAGAATTGGATAACAGAGCAGAAGTAGTATGAAAATCACTTGGCCCACCTGTGGGCCACCTAGCTGGCCTCCCGGCCCTGGTGTAAGACATATTGGCACAGAGTGATTGTGGAAATAGTGGGAGCAAGGTTGTTAGAATATAAGGGAAATGCCCTTATGCTGAAAAGTAAAGCCTGCCTTTGCCTTATTGCTCATTATGCCCACAACGTCATTTCATAGCTTTTCATTTGAACACCCCTTGTACATTGCTTGAAAGTACATACTTTGTTCTGACCATCAATTCAACACATTAACAGTAAGAGGGTCAACTTAAGGCATAGTTTTGATGGAGGACTGGAATTCCATGACTCGCCAAGATTGCACACAGGATTCACCTGAAATATGTGTTCGGTATAGATAACGCAATCTCCCTTTATTTTAACCTCCTTAAGTGGGAGGCATAATTGAGATGTAAAAGTAGCAGCTCTCACTGGCTGTAGAAAAAGAAAATGATGAAAAAGATGAGGGCGACTGTCAAATACGCACCACATCGACATTGAGGAGGGTCCTTGCAACTGAGAGGGTAACCGTGCGTCAGCCACGTATGGGTGATACAGAGTCAGCAGAGGACAACAGAATCCCTGGGAGGGGTCAGTATAGAGGACATCCACATGTTTGTTGTCTCTTTTATTAACCTCAAGTTTTTGGGTGTTGGTAGAGTGTATCACTCAGTATGCTACACACTGAGAAGTCTACTGCATAACACTGAACAGAGGACAGTAGCTGTGATAGGCATATAACTAGGGTAGATTTATGGGTAACCCTTTCTGCTAACCTGTCAGCCAGCTCATTTCAGGATATCACAACACTCCCTCGAGTCCAGAGGAATACTACTGACTGTCCATGCTATTTGATGGAGTATAGGGACACTCTGATGGCCTTTATGAAAGGATGACAAAGGAAGCATTGATCGAGGGCTTGTAGACAGGCTGAGGGAATCTCTGCAGATGAGTAAAGACTCCCCAGGGTAGGAACAAATATTATAGAGTGTGAAAAAGATGGCTACCACCTCTGCAATGAATACACAGCAGCCATCTGGCAAGGAGCACAATTTGTGTCCTGCATGCTTATAAGCAAAGCCAACACGAGCATCTACCTTTGAGCTACCTGTGTAGATCACTACAGAGCCGTGGTATCCATCAAGAACTGACAAACTGGTGGCAAAGGGTCTCAGGATGAACAGTGTTTGGAGCAAAAATAGTGGTTGAGGTATAAATGACTGGAGTTGGAAGAGAGAGAGGGTAGGGGAAAAGACTCCAGTTCACTTGGAAGTGATCTGACATGACACCAACTGTCACACCTGATCTCTGATGGCATTGTGGAATATGCCAGCAGTTGTTGCCATCTGAATTGTAGTGGAGGAACCCCAGCCTCCACAAAGAGACCGTCCACAGGGGTTTTTCTGAAAGCCCCTGTGCGAGTCTAACTCCACAGTGGTGGAGGTGGTCTTCAACACTGAGGACGCTGCTGAACCACATGCTACATTCCCATAATAAAGTCGCAACAGAACAAGGGCTTTGTAGCAATGAGCAGCGTTCTGCAGTCTGTACCCTAAGTGGTATTGCTAAGGCAGCAGAGGGTGTTACGGTGCTGCCAGCACTTCTGCATAAGGAAGCAAATATGTGGAAGCCATGTTAGCCGTCCATCAAATACCTCCTAAGAAAGGATGAGTTTCCACTACACTGAGTAGCTGGTCGTGAATATACCTGTCTTGGTGGCAGAGAACTGAAACCCATGGGCCACACCCCAAGTATGGCTCCCTGCAGCTGGCATTCAACAACACATATACTAAACAAACTAAAATATATGCAGAAGTTGTCAGCAAAAAATTAGGGACACCCTGACAACCATGCTGCTGCTGCTGCTGCTGCTGCTGCTGCTAGACCATTAATAGCCACTAAATACAGGAGGACGCTCAATACAGATCCCCGACGAACCCCATTCTCCTTGATAAGCAAAGAGCTATGGAAGGTGCCGACTTGTACATGGAAGATATGGAGAGCTAAAACTTTTTGGATAAAAATTGGAAGTGAGCCCCAGAGACCCATACAATGTAGAACGGATGTGGTGTCACCAGGTAGTTTCATAAGCCTTTGTCTAGTCAAAAAAAGACAGCTACATGTGGTGACGTCCAGAAAAGGCTGCCTGGATGACAGATTCGAGGTCTAGCCTTCACAAGAAGCCGCAGTTCCTCCCAACAAGTACTGAATCCAGCCAAATTCCACTACATTATGGGAGCCATGTCAGCTGTGTGGATCTACCTTTCCTCTATCCTTGAGGTGCGATGGTGAGTAACTTTTGGAGCACTGGGTAGCAGATGGACTGCTTGGTTCCAGCAATGAGGCATCGAGCTCCATAATAACATCGTCCTCGTCAGTCAACGCTGCCATAATGACGTCCGATGATGCCCCAAAAAGAGTTTCCATTGGACGTTGAGACACTTTCCTCGACTTCTTCTTTTTAGAAGATGTAAAGGAAAGGAGGACTTGGGGAGCACTGTTTTGGCAGATCATTCTGCTTTTGAGAGGCACTATGCTTTTGGCATGCCTTCTCAAAGATTTCCTGAGGTTTCTGGACTATCTCATCAGCTGCAGTAAGAGAGACCACAGGTTCTGCAAATGCAGTACCTGTACCTTTTTCGGCTGTTTTCGGTTGGGCAAACGGTATAGAAGCTTCAACTGCCTTACATGTGCACTGACGTGCAAGTACTGGTACTGACACTGACAGCCTCAGTTCGTGTCAAGGCATCTACTGTGGTGACGGGTTTCTGTAAAGCAGCAGCGAAAGAGGTAGGAAATACAGGGGGCTGCATGGCCTTAACCCGTAAGTGGTACACCTAAAATTGTAACGCATAATGTACACCTGGGTCCTCAGGACCCACATAAGTTTTGAATATGTTCTGGTTAAAACAGGTGAAATTTAAATATTACTACTGTTTAACACTATAGTCCTCATTTACGGCCATATCTTAAAAATCTTAAAAACATTAGAGAGAGAGAGAGAGAGAGAACAGTGAAGCTTTACTGTGAGCTTGAAATGTACCTGATGCTTGGGAATTTCTGATACTTTTCTAAAAATATGGTGAATCATATCTTTCATTACATTCATGTACAAGTTGTGTCCCTAGCTGAATGAGAAATTCTCTACATGTCACACCATCTGTATCTCCTTTCCCATGGTACAAAACAACAGCATTTACACCTTCTATAACTATCCTACTGTAGATGACTCCCACAGGCCATTGGTTAGTTCAGAGTATCTATAGTATCTTCCTTGTTCACTTTTCTGGTGCATTGTATCATAAATCGAAGAAACTGAAAACAATGCTACCAAAAAACCTTTCAGTAAATGAACACCTGGGTCCTTGGGACCTGTTCACCTTTACATAAACAAAACTTATAAAGACACACCTGCAACAGTGTGGTGGACCAGTAGCCAACTGAATACTAGGAGAGTAGGGAGAGGCAAGTCCGTGCTACAACACACATCACAGGTCTGGAAAAAAATAAATTTTGTTCGGGTCCCTGGAACCCAGGTGTACCAGTTAGAGGTTAAATATATTTTTGGCTTCCACATAGGAAATTCATCTGGTCATCTTAATCTCCTCACCTTACAGTCCCAATGCCAAACAGGGTGTCCCCCGAAACAGTTCATGCATTTTTCAGGTGCTGTGCAATAGGTGCCCTCGTGTGCCCATGTGCTGCCTTCCCACACTTACCACAAGTGGCCTCTCCCTTGCAACCAATTTATTTTATTTTATTTATTTATTTATTTATTTATTTTTGTGGTTTTAGGGTACACAACTGCATTGGTCATTAGTGCCCGGCCCATTGCAATCGAGCATGGTATGTCCAAAGCGCTGGCATTTGAAACAGCTCATGGGGTTAGAAACATAGGAATGGACCTTCAATTGCAAAAACAAAAACCCTGCCTTCACATGCTTGGGGAGTCTAGGACTATTAAAAGTGAGGATGAAGAACTCAGATGACAAGTTCTCCATCCACACCTTTCTTAATATTTTGGACATCCACAATACAATGCCTTCTGTTGCCCATTTTCCTCAAGTTCTTCAAATGGAATGTCCACCAGATCCCTATAGAAAACTATACCCTTACTGTAGTTCAGGGTACTTCGTAGCTCTGCTTCACTTTCAAACTCGCCCAGACACTTTGCCTTCTGCAGATTTGCACCTGTTGGGAGGTTGATTTTTTCCACCAACAGGGTAGTGTTCCACAATCTTTTAACAGATTTCAAATTGCCCGCAATACCTTATAAACCCTTACTGATGTAAAAGGGTGAAATCTTCTCAAAAGAACCTTCTTTTCTTTCAATGATAATAAACACATTCTGGCTAGAAGCCTGTGTTCTGTTACTTTGGACAAAAGTTTTTTTTTTACTACTAAAAAGGTCTGGTGTACAGCCACTTCTTTTTGGATTGGGTGTTGGCAACCCCCCCCCCCCTCAGTGGTACACCCATCCCACTAGGAGGTGGAAAATTCCTCGAAAGGTCCATCTCAATCCCATGAGCAGCTATGGAACTAAATGTCCATCTAGACAGAGTGACTGTTCAACCTCAACAGCCATGCATCCCATCAGCATGTAGCACACCTTAAGATTGAGGGGTTCTTTATAGTGGTATTTCCTTCCTACGACCCAGGCTTTCAAGCCAAAATCCTCATTGCCCGGTACACACAACGTTCCACCACTGCGCCACACAGTGGTCGCTAAAGCATGCCCAGATGTTACGATGTCAGAAGACTGGTGGTGCCTACCTGTCTCCAGCTCAGGACTATGGGTTTGCCATACCCATACTCAACATGTTAATGCTGAGCTCCCGAGGGACTCAGTGATTTTGTCTGGATCCGTACAGACAGCGCCATTCATAGAAACACCAGATATATCTGCCAGGATCTGGTAGCCTTATAACTGTCTGATCTCGATCCAAACTTGTGATGGTGAGGTACGTGACTGTAGCTCCACTAACATTCCTGTTTTCGTATATTAGCTGATGAGCACAGAGTTGTTTGAAAGTGAAAGATTCTATAGTAATGGGTGTCATATATGTTGCTGAAGAGCACAATTATGGTCTTTAATGGCTTCCACGATTTCAGACAACCACCAAGGCAATGTCTTTCACTGGTAGCATCCTGATGAATGAGGAATTGTAATAGTGACACTCTCTATCACCATGTCAATTGTGTTGTCTGGGAGAGGTCCAACAGCAGCAGCAGGGCTGAATTCTTCCCAGTTTGCCTTGTTTACATCCTAGAAGACGTCCAGGGCATTGACGAGGAGGTAGTGACAGAAACATAGGAAAGTGGTCACTACCACACGAATTGTGTGTTCTCCAGTGGATAGATGGTAGGAGGCCAGGGCTGCAAACCGACAAGTCAATAGCTGAGAAGGTGTCATGCACCACACTGAAATGCGTGGGAGCACTGGTGTTTAAAAAGCAGAGATCGAGCTGGGATATTAAGTTTTCAACATCTTTGCTATAGCTAGTCATCATGGTGCCACCCCACAAGGGATTATGGGTGTGAAAATCACCCAGCAGTAAATAAGGTAATGGGAGTTGGGAGATCAGTGCAGCCAATATGTTTGGTCGTACACTAGCATCTGGAGGAAGATCCAGGCTGCTGACAATTATTTTATGTTGTATCCTTACCCTGACAGCCACAGCTTCTAAAAGCATTTGAAGGGGGCACAGGTTCGCTATAAACAGAGTTATGGATGTACACACAGACTCCACCTGATACCCTACAATAAACGCTATGACTTGAAATATCTCCTGTAGCCAAGAGCAGGGGTCCACATCACTGGGAAACAAGTCTGCTGGAGGGCAACGCAGAAAGCAAATGTTGTGCCTTAAATTGTCATAAGTCAGCCAGGTGTGTGTGTGTGTGTGTGTGTGTGTGTGTGTGTGTGTGTGTGAGGGGGAGGCATAAAAAAATAGAAATAATAAATTTGTATAGGTTATGGGACCGTCTTATGCAACTGTAAATTAGTCTACTTTAGACCAGGCATGTTTCGCTTTATTCTAAAGCACTTTCAGTGGTCAACTGTACCAGAATTGGTTTGTATTACATTATTTGTTTGATTTTTACTAAATTTGATCGGTAACAGTTCTCATAGAATAGGACTGTTTTGATTCTGAATAAAATGGATTACTAATATTACTCATGAAGTTCTACATTGTCCTCGTCCTGTGTGATTTGTAGCACATTGCCACTTGCTGTCACTGTTTATATTTACACTATTTACAGTTACACTTCTTACAACAGTTTTTCTTTTTTTTTAAATAGCCATTTCTGTGGCCTGGCAGACTGTGTATGTCATTTGTTTTGTTTCTGTTTATCGTCTGTGTCTGTGTCTGTGTCTGTGTGTGTGTGTGTGTGTGTGTGTGTGTGTGTGTGTGTGTGTGTGTGTGTGTGTTATTTGCTTACAAGTTCTTTGGTTCGTACTGCGAGATGTGTTTGTGTTTCGTTTCTGTCACAAAGAGGTGCCTGCTAGCAAATTTGTGTGTGATGTTCTGACTGTATTTTGTGTGTGTGTGTGTGTGTGTGTGTGTGTGTGTGTGTGTGTGTGTGTGTGTGTGTAGGGATTTTTGTTGTTTCATGTGGTCGTATTATGTGATGGGTTTGAGGGTGGGGGATGTTTGTCTACTACACCCTTAAACTCACCACATAATACAACCACATAAAACAACAACAACAACAACAACCACACACACACACACACACAAATAAACACACACAATACAGTCAGAACATCACACACAAAGTTGCTAGCAGATGCCTTTTTGTGACAGAAACAAAACAAAAACACATCTCTCAGCATGAACCAAAGAACTTGTAAGCAAATAACACACATATCTACATCTACATACATACTCCACAAACCACCGTAAGGTGCGTGGCAGAGGGTACACTGTACCAATACTAGCCATTTCCTTTCCTATTCCACTCCCAAATAGAACAAGGAAAGAAAGAATGCCTATACGCCTCTGTACTAGCCCTAATTTCTCTTATCTTGACTTTGTGATCACTACGTGAAATGTAAGTAGGCGGCAGCAAGATCGTACTACACTCAGCTTCAAATTCTGGCCTTCTAAATTTCCTCAACAGAATTTCATGGAAAGAACATTGTCTTTCCTCCAACGATCCCCAATTGAGTTGCTGGAGCATTACCGTGACTTTCGCGCATTGCTTGAACCTACCAGTAACAAACCTAGCTGCTCGCCTTTGAACTGCTTCTACGTCTTCCTTTAAACTGATCTGCTGCGGGTCCCAAACACTTGAGCAATACTCAAGACGTGGTCGCACAAGCATTTTGTATTTGTTCTCCTTTACAGGGGAAGTACATCTTCCCAAAATTCTCCCAATAAACCGAAGTCGGCTGTCCGCCTTACTTATAACTGCCCTTACATGTTCGGTCCATTTCATATTGCTCTGCAATGTTACGCCTAGATATTTGAACGACGCGACAACATCAAGAAGCTCACTACTAATGCTGTATTCGAACATTATGGGTTTGTTTTTTCTACTCATGCGCATCACCTTACATTTTTCTACATTGAGAGCTAGCTGCCATTCTTCGCACCAACTAGAAATTTTGTCTAAGTCATCTTGTATCCTATTACAGTCAGTTAAAGATGATACCCTCCCATACACCACAGCATCATCAGCAAACAGCTGCAAATTACTACTTACTCTGTCCATCAGATCATTTATATAGATAGAAAATAATAGCGGTCTTATCGCACTCCCCTGAGGCACGCCTGACGATAAACTCGTCTCTGATGAACACTCGCCATCGAGAACAACATGCTGCGTTCTATTACATAGGAAGTCTTCCAGCCAGTCACAAATCTGTGAACCCATTCCATAAACTCGTATCTTCGTTAGCAGTCTGCAGTGTGGCACCACATCAAACGCCTTTTTGAAGTCGAGAAAAACACAATCCGCCTGTTGCCCTTCATCCATGGCTCGCAAGATGACATGTGAGAAGAGGGCAAGCTGAGTTTCACATGAACGATGTTTCCTAAACCCGTGCTGATTCACAGAAAGAAGCTTTTCCGTTTCAAGGAAATTTACTATATTCGAACTGAGAATATGCTCCAAAATTCTACACGAAACTGATGTCAACGATATTGGCCTGTAATTGTGTGGGTCAGTTCTCTTTCCTTTCTCATAAATGGAAGTCACCTGCACTTTTTTCCTATCACTAGGAACTTTGCGCTGAATTAAAGATTCACGATAAATGCAAGCTAAGTAGGGGGCCAATGCCACAGAATACACTTTGTAAAACCGAACTGGTATTCCACCCGGACCAGCAGACTTTTTTGTATTTAGCTCTCTGCTGCTTCTCTACACCAGAAATACCTATTACTATGTCCTCCATTTTGGAATTAGTACATTGATCAAATGATGGTGCATTTGTGCAATCCTCCTGCGTGAAAGTATTCTTAAAGGTTAAATTTAGAACTTCAGCTTTCCGTTTGCTTTCTTCTATTACTGCCCCGGAATGATCAACGAGTGACTGGATAGTGGGCTTTGACCCGCTTATCGATTTTACATAGAACCAGAATTTTTTCGAATTCTCAGAAAGATCTTTTGCTAAGATATGGCTGTGGTAATTATTGTATGTTTCACGCATCAAACTTTTTATAGACACACGAAACTCTACTAACTATTGCCTGTCATCATTTGCGTGTTCTTTTTTTAACCGAGGGTGCAACAGTCTCTGCTTTCTCAGCAGCTTTCTAACATTATTATCGTACCACAATGGATCTTTTCCATCCTTAATCGTCTTTACTGGCACGTATTTCTCTAACCCTATATTTACAATGCACTTAAATTTAGTCCACAATTCCTCTACATCCATAGTCCTGGAATTAAACGATGCCCATTCATTTTCTAAGTGAGATCCTAACATTTGCTTATCGGCTCTTTCCAACAAAAACACGCTCCTCGCCTTCTTGATTGGTTTATGAACTTTGGTTACCATTGACGCTATGACGATATCATGATCACTAATTCCTGTCTCTACACAGACATCGTTAATAAGGTCAGGCCTTACACACACACACACAATAAACAAAAACAAAACAAACAACATACACAGCCAGCTAGGCCAGAGAAATGGCAATTTTTCAAAAACTGTTGTAATAAGTGTAACTATAAAAAGTGTAAATATAAACAGTGTCAATATAAACTGTGTCAGTAAGTGGCAATGTGCTACAAACCACACAGGACGAGGACAACATAAAAATTCATGAGTAATATTAGTAATCCATTTTATTCAGAACCAAAAAAATACTATTCCATGAGAACTATTACCGATCGAATTTAGTAAAAATCAAACAAATAATGTAATACAAACCATTTCTTGTACAGTTGACCACTGAAAATGCTTTACAATAAAGCGAAACGCATCTGGTCTAAAGTAGACTAATTTACAGTTGCATAAGATGGTCCCATAACCTATACAAATTGTGTAACTGCAACTGCAGAAAAGAATGCCAAAAACACAAAGAAGAATTATGTATAGAAATAATAAAATTTAAAAAAATAATTAAAATGCAATTCTAGCGGAGAATTATCCTATTGATGGCCTGGGAAGACTTAAGGCACTAAGGAGGGCTTCTTGTATCTCAGGATCACGTGATATCACTACTTGAAAGGCTGTTGGATCTATATCCATTATTTCCGAGGCTCCGTCGAGATCTGGGGGATGCTAGAATGTCCATCTTGTCCTCGGATGTAGAGGTATGGGGCAGTTGTGTGGGAACCACCAAGGTTTCTGTCTTTCTTGTTCTCCTCCTTCTTCTTCTTGGTTGTCTCTCGCTGTTCCTTCGGTTTCTCTTGTTTGGAGGGTTTTGCTGTCTCCAGGACTGAGAATGACCTCAAAGCCCTACGACAAGCCTTTGTTGGCACTTTCAGCCATTCACTGGTATCCACTTTTCCAGCAGTAGAAACCAAGGAAGGAAGGGATCCAAGCAATACCTTCCTTGCAAAAGGAGCCTGAGGCGGCTGTTGCTTCTCTGCCTTGCAGGTGGAGACTGATGTCCTCAGTTTTTCGAAGGAGGGGGGATCCCAAAGTAAGGGCTTTGGGAGCAACAAGGGTGCAGGTGAAGATGATAGGGCCTGAAAGACCATTAGGATTGGTTGAAAAGATTGTTACAGGAGGTAGCGACGGCGAAGCAGCTGTGACATAGGAGGTGCTAATGCTCAAAGGGTGGAGCTTTTGGTACTCACACTTTGCCTCTTGAGTAGATCAGCTTGTCCAGGGTCTTATACTCCATTATTTTACATTCTTTGTGAAGAACTGTGCAATCTGCTGAGCAGGGGAAGTGTTGCTGGCTGCAGTTAACGCACACTGGAGGATGGGTAGGAGGGACGTACGGATGTGGTGCAGGCCACATTCTCAACAGGTGGGGATGACATCACACCGGAAGGGCATGTGCCCAAGCCACCAGCATTTAAAGCAGAGCGTAGGAGGAGGAATACAGGGTTTGAAGTCACACTGGCAGATCACCTTGACCTTCTCAGGCAACAAACCACTCTCAAAAGCCAAGATGAAGGCACCAGTAGCAACCCTGTTGACCGGATCCCTATACACGCACTGGGTGAAACACACACCTCGCCGCTCTACATTCTTCCGCAGTTCATTTTCAGATTGTAAGAGACGATCACTATGGAAGATAATACCCTGGACCATGTTTAAGCTCTTTTGAGGTATAGTTGAAACAGGAACCTCACCCAGCTTGTCACAGATAAGAACTGCCCATGACTGTGCACAGGATGACATTGTTATTAGGAATGACCCAGATCTCATCTTCAACATACCCTCCCCACCTCTGAAAACTTATCCTCCAAGTTCTCAACAAAAAAACAAAAGTGTCATTGTCATGAATGATTCCCCATCTGTTCTGGAGCAGGCCAAGAATCGAGGGGCAGACGCCTCGCCTCCCATGGAGTACCCAGACAAGGGTATGACTGAGGGTCATATTTCTCTGCATTAAAGTCAATCTTAGAGTCAGTGGTTTGGTGTCTGCCAATGCTATTCTTTGCTTGTTTCATCTTGGTCTCGTGAGCAGCTAAGGGAGTAAAAGTCCACCCAGACAGACCCCCGCTTGTCTGGGTACGCCTGATACAACTGAGGAATGGCAGGTTCCTCAAAGGTTGCCCGCTAGCAACTGTTCTATCTGAACAGAGGCACAATCAGAGCTTAATATATGGATGACTGTTGGCACCATGCAGTCCCCAGGTCAGGGACCCGGGTTCGCCAAGCCCGAACCCAGCAAATCAATGCCCTCCCATCAGGGGGAATTGTGAGAGGAAGATATGATGAAAATACAGTTCTTACCTTAGAGTTTCAAATGGCATGATTACTGAAGCAGTTGTTGAAATGAATTGTGATGTGGTGTGCAGCTTGTTCAGCAGATTGATGATAGTTTAGTCTGAAGTTAACCACATATTGGTGGTGGCCATTCATGTTCGTAGAAAGCAAATTGTCATCACCTCACAAATAATATACTGTTCAATTAATCATATAAAAACTCAACACCGAGATGTGAAAATACTGTTCAAAAGAGAGAGTGTTTGGCCAGTACTTACCTTGGGTTGTTACTGCCAATAGTCTCTCTCTCTCTCTCTCTCTCTCTCTCTCTCTCTCTCTCTCTCTCACACACACACACACACACACACACACACACAGAGAGAGAGAGAGAGAGAGAGAGAGAGAGAGAGAGAGAGAGAGAGAGAGAGAGAGAGAGAGAGAGAGAGTGTGTGTGTGTGTGTGTGGGGGGGGGGGGGGGGTTTGGAAATACAGTATTTCCCTTCATGAAGTAAGAGAGGAGGGAATATAAAGAGGATGGAAGGGAAAGGTTACTCACAACCTAGGCCATGAAGTAGGGAGGGGTGATATGTAAAAAATATATTCTCAAAATCACAGTTTGGATTTCTAAAGGGTTCCAATAATGGTAAGGCTATTTAGACACACAGTGAGAATGAAAATGTCCACTGGTCAAAACAATTAGGGGATCAGTTGAGATACCTAGGTTCTGAGGTATTGTCATCGGCAGAATTAACACTATGGTTCGACATCTTTCTGTTGGTTCTATGGAGTGGAGACAACAACATTATAACAACCAAGATAGTGGTAACAACAGAAAGATGCTGCAAAGGGGATTGATACTGGCTTGTGTTTACTCTACCAAACGAGTTACACAAGCAGTTAGGTTCGGATAGTGTAAGTGAGCAGGTAGTGCAATGCAACAACAATTTGCTTTACCAGAAGCTACGGCATGGAGAGCTATAGGAAGGATGGAAGTGGAAGAGGGAGGTGGCTGTAGCTATTGGAGTGTCCGAAAGATTAATTTCAAGGACCTGGGCGTTATTTCACACAAGAGGAGCAATTAAAAGAAAGCAATGCTAAGGTTGTCAATGGGTAATATCAGCAAGTACCTTGCTCTTGGTTAACAGCCTGTCGATACAGGAGGCTGAATACAACTCAACTGCAACACACCCTCCAGCCCTCAACAGGACAGACAACACCAACGAAAGCAGCCAGAAATCCCTTTTGGGGAATGTGGCCTCTATGCACAGAGACCTATATGGTGTGTGTCCCATTAAAACCAAGACATCATTTAGTCTACAGAAACTGGGTGGAGAAACATCATGATTGGTGTCTTAATGAATGGCGCTGAGTTCTGTTCAGAGACGAGTCAAAATTTAGTGTTCAGTCAGTCAATCACCATTCCCTCACCTGGAGAGAATGTGAAACTCTGAACAATCCTGCTTATGAGCAGTAAACATCACTATATCATGGTGGTGGCCGAATGGTGTGGGCAGGAGTCAGTATTGGCAGATGTATGGACCTCTATGTTGTTAAGAATGGTCTTTTGACTGCTCTAAGGTATAGAGACTGCACTGATGGACAACATGTTTGGAGCTATGGGAATTGAGCAAATCTAGTGGCCAGCTTGTTTACTGACTTACACCCAACTGAGCACGTCTGGTATGCAGTTGGTAGACACATTGCAATCAGACCAGCACCTCCCACAATGGTTGCAGACATGGATATTGCTCATGAAAGAATGGTCAAATATCCCTCAAGAACTAATTGATAACCTTGTACTGTCCATGTCATGCAGGTGTGCAACTGTACTGGCCGTCCGAGTTGCTTATACACCATATTATGGGGCAATGAGAATTACTTTCTCACTATTATGGTAGCTCCATGGTGCCTTGTTCTAAGTAAAAGCCATGTAAACACGAAGTACAGAGTTGAGACAACAAAATATCATACTGTATCACACACAAAATAGAATTGTAACCATTATCTGACAAAATATGTTACCATATCTATATTGTGTATGATATCTCAGCTGAATTGTTCTGAGCAGTGTATGGGAAATTTACTACAGACTACTGTATATTTTATAATCTCTGAAAGGTATTTCACTGCATAAATTACAATATCCTTTTACAGAAATTAGAATATGGTATTGTAACAGGAAATGCTGTAAAATATTTCAAATATTATTTTTCTGACAGGAACCAAAGTGTGTAAATAGGAAAGAGTCCTGCTATCAGTTATCACCAATGGAGAAAGAATTTAACATGATGCTTATAATGTTCCATCTAGGGGCTCTTGCTTTTTCTTGTACATAATGCCCTTTGGTAAGAAACATTACAAGATGCAAAGTTGGATTTGTTTGCAGATGATACAAACATTCCAATAACTACTAAATTAAGAATAGTTTTCAAGGAAACCAGAAACTGGTTCCCTAAACAATTATTTGTCAACAAATTTCAAAAAGACCACTTACTGCTGTTTGTAAATTGCAACAGGTTTCCCCCAGTATATGTGTAAAATGCAGCAACAGACATAAAGAAGGAACTGACGTTGTAAATAATCTTATTATTCACGTCAGAGACATAAAATACATATAAATGAAAAGAAGAAAAAAAAAATACAGTGGTTAAAAGGTTTTCACAGATTCCTGGTGCAAAAATGAGCTACATCAATAGTTTTTTATTGTGCCAACATTAAGTCCTCAAAGGTACAGAGTGAGGGACAGAAGTGTCAGTTATACTAGTGGGTGGTCATTTGAGGGGTGCCACAGTCTCAGAGGGTGGAATTTTTGGAGTGTCCCAAATCATCACCCCTCCACCCCACTTGCAGCTGATGAGCTCCCTGAGCAACTATAACCCAATCAGCAGCATATATGTAACTATTGATTTTAACTGGGATTTTTGAGTCTCAGCTGCTTGTAGGTGTTGTAATGATACAAAATGGACATTTTGTGCTGGGCCAGGATTTGAACTTGGGACCTTCTACTTGTTAGGCAATTGTGTAATGCCCCTATGCCATGCCAGGCACATGGGCTCAACACTCTTACAAATACTATCAAATCTCATATCACGCCCAACCCAAACCTTCCTACATCCTCGTACTTTGACCGTTGAATTCTGTGGGTCACAGCAAGCCCCTTGTTCCCACTAGAGGTCTTCATATGGTCGATTTTTCTCACTTGTACTCACAGCTGTTTGAAGTATGAATGTTCAGAACGAGCTGTTGCTCGATTTGGGCACCGGCGCGTCAGTCAAGTGGGGCACATGCAGCCTCGCCTAGCAAACCCACCACGGCAGCCGTGAGTGTCTGCAGGGTGACACTATGTCTGATACACCGTACTGCCAGCAACCGGTGGAACTATACTCACATCTGTTTAGTTCTCTCTAACACCAATATTCATGCATCGTCGCGTCCAAATCCTCTGGGAAAATAAAAAAATAACAGAAAAAACACAACCATTTGAATGTTTCACAGATGAGATGAGTTGTTTAGTAAAACCTTGATGCAAGTTCTCTATTGCTTGCAATTTTAGGCAACATCAATATCAAACATCTCCAAACATCTGCAGGCATGCATTCATGCAATATAACAAGTAGGGAGAAAAGAAGAAATGGAATGGAACAAATATGATATGGGGCCATTCGATTAGTCAGAAACAAACTATATAATTGCTTAAGTAAACTAAAATATTAAACATGACATGATCGATGTTACAGGCATTTAGGAAGCCTGAAATTTGTCTACAAGAAAAAAAAAAACACAAAAATTAAAAGCAATTAGGTGGATCTCTTTTTGCAATGTCATAAGAAATGACTTAGAATTTTTTCTATATTAGGTGTGTGCTACCATAAGGAGATACTTTTCCATCGCAGTCGGTTGCCATGAAGTAAAACTCCGCAAGTCTTTACACAGTTTTCTGAACATGGATATGTAAGAATCACACGAACTTCTGATACCATATCCAGGACTGATACCTAGTAATTCACTTTAGTCTCCTTCAGTATTTGGACGTATAAGATAAACTTGCACCACCACCTCTCTCTCTCTCTCTCTCTCTCTCTCTCTCTCTCTCTCTTTCCAATTATGCAACACTAACACCATTGAATAACAATTATTTACTTGTGGAAACAACACAAATGTATTCAGCACAATTTACAAAACTCTTCTGTAGTTTTAACTACTGTCAAACGGGTTGATTTCTGAGTTTTGAGATTATTTTCACTATAACGTTCATAGGTTTTGTAAGATTTCACTTTTTTTTTATGGAAGTGCTGGGGTATATGTATAACCAATGAAATATCCTAGAAACAGAATGTCCAAGTGCATCTACTTTCACCCGAGACAACCAAATGAAGCATCCGAAATTACCCAATGGACTGGGGTGATTTCGAACACAAATTGACATTTTTTATATTCCACTTTCTTTGAGTTTAATGACTTAACATATTTTAAGGACGTCCATAATTAAAATAATGGATGTGGAATTTTATTTATTGAAGGCTTTACTATGTGTTAATTTGCCACACTGAGTATCTCGAATTGCTTTCTTTAAAATTTACGGGTCATAATTACACCAATCTTGAACTACTTTCTTACTTTTATACGTTCTCGGTGGTGTCCGACATCACCCCACAAAGTACAAAATTTCAAGAAAACCTCCGTTACTTTGAAACTCACACAAAACTCGTGACAAACTGGTTCAAAACTTCTGACAGTGCCGCAGCCTAATGATCTCATGTGCAACTGACACTACAATACTTTTCCGCCAGTCGCAACAACAGAAAATTACCGCTTCTTAACACAGCAATAACTTTCGACAATGAGACTGTCCGACCGATTATTGCGACTGTAAACAATCAATCCTTATGTGGGAGTGCGGGACGCGAGAAATACAGCTCATAAAATTAGCAGCTCACGGAGGTGGAAATTAGTGCTAATTCGTTGCTATGTGGTGGGAAAGAGAAGATAAACCACATTGTCTGAAATCACCCTGTTTGATGGTACATTTCATTTGCAGTAAAATATTAAAAAAAATACACCCACACACAAAAATGCGGAATGAAAAGTAACCATTTTTTTTCTCAACAATAGTGAAACAATTCTTTAAAAGATACAATGTGGTGGTCTTATACACCTCCAAGTCTTCGTAAAGCACAAAAATTTAAGAACTAGGTTTACCCTTTCTGAGAGTACACGGTCGGGCATTTCAAGTATGGCATGATCGAACGAGCATGAGGAAAATCTAATGTATTTGATCGCAGCATGCTAAGTGACGACATTGACATCTACTGTACCACCACGGAACTCCATTAATTATCCAGTTCGAGTGAGCATAGATGCCAGATGCAACTTCTAGTCCAATCCTTATGTGTATCGACACTGAAAGAACAACCACAACTTGACTTGGCTGATTACAATTAAGAATTGTGGCATCTGTTGTTTTGCACAGGTCTGAAAGAATAGATGCACAATTCTTAATTATATAAAACTGATAGTGTTTGCATGAAGTGGTTGATCATTTGTGTGTACACAGAAAAGTGACAGAGCCAATACAGTTTCTTGAGGTATGTCACTTTCTAAGGTTCTGCCATCGGCAATGTCTTCCTTAAAACTCTCAAAGAAGTGACGGTTCTGAAGTAGGTTTGTAACAGGTAACTGAAAATTTTCCATCTCTAGTGATCTCTTACAGTTTTTGGATTAGTTGTCTAGTGTCATAAGTGGCAGCCATATCAATAACCCTTTTCTTCTGAAATCCATCCGCAATAAACTGTGTTATGCCAAGTTTTCTGGACAGAAACATTGATGTCTGTTCCAGGTCTGCAGACTGCTATGACTATAGATGTTCCACACTGGATTAGTATTTTGTAATATTGCAATACATACATACATACCTTTCATTCATTTTTGCACGAGTCAGTGTTTCTTGGAAGGGCTACAATAAAAATATAAAAATCCAACTGTGCATCAAGGAGTTTATGTTGAAAAATGTGAATACAATGGCAAGACTGACAGACTATAGGCTATTATGCAGCAAATCCTTACATGATTTTACAACTTACAACTAATACTAACACTGCAGAAGAATGAACATTTCTTGTGGAATGCATGGCTGCTGTTGTTCAATGGTAGACATAGCATATACCAGACGGTGGTACTCACTGTCAATGAGATGGAAGTCAACATTGAAGAATTTCAGCGAGATTCAGAAACTGGTGACGAAGAGAATTCATACCTAAGAAATACAACATACAGTTTTGTATAATATTAGCTAGTAAATTTGTGTCAGTGCATTGTAATATAGAAATAGGCTGACATTTCTCTACTCCAGGAAATCTCTCTGGATACACAGGAGAGAAGTAGAAGAGGGACCCATTATGTTTTCCACAACCATATTTCAACTATACTATGTGATCAGAAGTATTCGGACATCCCCAAAAAATGTGTTTTTCATATTAGGTGCATAGTAATGCCATCTACTGCCAGGTACTCCATATATGGAACCTTAGTAGTCATTAGACATTGTAAGAGAGCAGAATAGGGTGCTCCATGGTAGAGGTCTGCATCTGGAGTCTCTGCTCGCTCGAACTGGAGAATGCATGGAGTTACATAACATTCCAGTAGATATCAATGTAATCACTTAGAACACTACGATCAAAAGCACTTGATTTTCCTTGTGCTTGTTTGAGCATGTTTTACTCAAAATTTCCGACCATGCATTCTGAGAAAAGGGGAAACCTAGTTTTCCTATTTTCGTGCTTTAAAAAGACTAAGATGTCTAATACTATGCCATATCATATTTTTTAACAAAAATATTTCACTTACTTTGATGAAAAAGAAAATGGTTAATTTTTTAGCTACTTTATTTAGTCGATTTTGTAGAAAGTAAGCGATGAAAGATTCCGGCTTTTTCAGTCGTCGTGAAGTGTCGCAGTCTGCCTTGCACATGCCCTCGATTGTAGAATCCTGAACTGAAAAAGTGTGACAGTGTGTAGCTTGCCAAGAGCTGTGATTTACTTTATACATTACTGCAAATGCAATCTAGTTAAAAATAGAGTAGAGTTTTAGAAATTGTACTGATTAACGTTCTGTCATTTTCACAAAATGTTATTGAATGGTGTTTCTGTTGCATTAGCAATCCAATAAAAGTTGCTCAAGTTTAGCTTATACAGTGAAACACTGAAGGAGACTAAAGCGAGTGGAGTGAAGTGGAGTGGATATGGGGTTTTGGGCACTCAACATCTTGGTCTTCAGTGCCCGATCAAATTTAAGAAGTTAAGAAGCAAAAAGTGTGAACAGTAAAGAAACTGATAAAATAAAGGAGAGCAATCCAGCAAGTAAAGCCCCCTTTACACCAAAGCGAACATAAGCAAATGAGCAGCAGCAAACGAGAATTCGCTGTGGTGTAAATGTTAATGGGTGCGGTGTTCGGTCACGGTCAGCAAGTGTCGGTTTCAGGGCGAACCATTAAAGGAAGTTCGCATCCTCTCCAATTCAGCACTAGCTTCAGCAACAAACTGAGTGCGCTCGCGAATTCCTAGCGAATGCACATTTGTCTGTGCATCAGGGAAGTAATATCCCGCAACAGAATAGGACACTGTCACATCATGGACGCTGCAGGTCTTTTTGACAGCCTGATCGGCATCTTCATTACCTTGAATGCCCACATGTCCCATCACCCAGCAAAACGACACCACCTTCCCGCAATGTTGAAGGAAGGACAGTTCGTCATGTATATGCTGCAGTAAGGTCTCAGACGGATATAGCTGGTTCAACAACTGCAGTGCACTCAGAGAATCAGAGCAGAGAAGAAATTGTTTGCCCTGAGCATGACATAACTGCTCTAGTGCCTTCAAGATCGCATGGAACTCTGCAGAGGAAACAGAGTAATTCTCGGGGATGCGAATCTCGATAACACTGTCAATAAACACCATGAAACATCCAACAGTCCCCATGCTTGGATCCATCAGTGTACAGAACTGTAAAGTCATGATGCCTACCTAAAACACTTAAAAACAAAGACTGATAAGTAAAATCCGAAGTTTGTTCCTTCCTAAAACTCACCAGGTCTAAATAATTCTGGGCCTCTGGAGACACCAAGGTGGGACCCTGCCCCCAACCTCTATGTAAAACATTAAAATCAGCCACTCCCACTTCTAAAAGGAAATCATTTGTGCAAAACCTTGGTCTTGTCGCTTGTTGATGAGTATGAAACAGCCTTTCCACAGGATGCTGAGCAACAGTGAGGTATGCAGTGTAAAAGATGTGGACAGGGTTTTATATGCCTGGCACACCACGAGTAGCCATCATCTGATGTGCAATGGCAGCTCCGCAGCCTCAGTACAAAGACTTGGTATGGGGTTTGTCCTAAATGCCCCAGTGGCCAGCCAAATCCCTGCATGGTGTACTGCGTCCAACATTTTTAAATAATAGGGGCATGGAGACTGCAGACCTGTACACTGTGCACTCATAACTGAGACGAGACCATACAAAGGCTCTGTGAAAGGGGAGCAAACAGGTTCCGTCTGCTACCCAAGAATTGTAGCTAAGACACTTTAAAATCACCCGTGCTTTGAGGCACCGTGTCTTCAAGTCCTTAAGGTGGGGCAACCGTGTGAGTTTAGAATCGAAGTTGAGATCCAGAAACCTCACCGTGTCTTTAAAATTTAGAACAGAGCCCTTCATCTGCAGTTCAGGTAGATTAAAAACAGTACGTGAATGGTTAAACAGAACACACACAGACTTCTCAGTTGAAAACTTAAAACCAGTCGTCCCTACCCATTCATCCAACCGCCAAAGAGTTAACTGCAACTGACATGTAGTCGTTGCCAGATTGAATGAAGAGCAAAAGACAGAAGTCATCCACAAATAAGGAACACTGAAAAGGACATTTCACAACAGAATTAATACTGTTAATTGCTATTGCAAACAAAGTCCCACTTAAACACTACCCTGAGGGACTCTGTTCTCTTGCTCAAAGCGATCAGAAAAGTAGTCATCCACTCAGTATCTAAAATAGGGGAAAGGAAGGACTGAATAAAATGGGGAAGACAACAACTAAAACTCCATTCGTGGAGCTGCCTAAGGATAAGATGCCGCCAATTAGTATCATAGGCCTTCTCAAGATCAAAAAATATACCCAAAAGGTCTTGCCAGTGCAGGAAAGCCTTTAGGAAGGCCAGGTTATCAAAGGTGGAACAATGTCTCCTGAATCCACACTGAAAGTGGCTGAGAAGCTATCTGGAATCCAGCATCCAGACAAGGCGGCAGTTAATCATCCAATTTAAGCTCTTTCCCACACATATTGTGAGAGCAAGACCACAATAACTACTTGGGCTGGTGCGGTCTTTCCCGGGTTTTAAAATAGGACTTAAAATGGCCTCTCTCCACGAGTCGGGGAACTGGCCTGATGCCCAGATGAAATAAAAAAGATTGTGGAGGATTTATTTGCTATCTTGTGAGGTGTCACAACATACTGTAGTGGGTACTATCATGATCTGGGGATGTGTCACGGGCCACATACAATGTAGAGTCCAGCTCCCACATGGAAAAAGGGCAGTTATACTGTTCATCATTGCTGGACCGAAACTCCGAAATTCCCCTCTCAGCCCACCCGGTAGCGCTGGAAAGCTGGACTGTAACTGTCGGCAGCAGTTACTGTAACAAAATAGACCGCCATGGACTGGGCAATGTCTTGTGGGTTGGTCTGGAAACTACTGTTGTAATCATATAATTTATTGAATACTCATGGACGGTACAACATATACACATATGCTCGGTACGGTGGTGGCAAGTCACGGACACAATTAATGTTGACATTTGAGACCGGCGAGAGCTACACATGAATTGAGGCACACCTCGCGCACCGCAAGCTCGCCTGGTTGTGGAGGCGCTGCAGGCTCTCGGAGGCGGCGCCATCGTGTGGAGGACTCGGCTGTGGCGCATCTTTTAGATGCCACGGATGGACGGGACGTGGCTTGCAGTGGCGCGCTCCAACATCCTTCCCTCTTCCGGGAAGCGGACATCACAGGTGGAGGCAGAAGATGGCCGGCGACGCTGGATTGTGGAGACCACAGGAGTCACCCAAGTGACTCTGCAGCGGGGGCGACCGCAGCGGGGCGGGGCGGGAGCCAGCCGGAGACGGCGAGCGCCTCCAAACCCTCATCTGCGTCCGAGGGGATGCGTCAGCATGTCGCTACACGGCCAACCAGTCCGGGGGCATGTAGGGGCGGTAGTGCCCACGTCGGCAGCGACCAGAACATGGCAGGGTCCCCACTAGCACAGGTGACAGTGGTGGAGAGGACGGTCGCATCTGGACGTCGCCACTGCTGGAAGACGCCTCCCCTGCCGGCGTTACCCCCACCGCCGGTGCGGGAAACGACACGGCCACGTCCGTAGCAGGACCCGAGCAGGCAGGAGGCGGGGGCGACGGAGGGGCACCGGCCGGAGCGTCAACCCGTGGGGAGAGAGGTCGCATCTCAACGTCATCATCAGCGGCCGACTGTTGGCGTTGTGGACACCCATCCGTAGCGCCACTTCCCCGTGCCTCGTCTAACGTCGGCTCTGACGGTAAGGCGTCGTCGTGGCGGTGGGATGTGGGCGAGAATGCAGCAGAGGCTGCCATGCGACAGTGCCACCAGGGGTTTGTGATCCGTGATAAGGTGGAATTTAATGCCATAGAGGAACACATGAAACTTCCGAACAGCGTAAACAATCGCCAAAGCCTCTTTCTCAATCTGAGAATAATTACATTGGGCATCTGACAACGTCTTACACGCGTAGGCAATGGGTTGCTTGGAACCATCATCCAGTCTGTGGGCCAACACCGCTCCAATCCCGTGCTGAGAAGCATCCATAGCTAGGACTAGCTGTCAGCCTGGTGTAAATGTGCCGAGGCAAGGTGAAGACTTTAACATTGATTTGATGCGTGCAAATGCCACCTCACAAGCAGCAGACCACACAAACAGAACACCTTTCTTTCGAAGTGTGTTCAAAGGACATGTGACCTCCGCCACGTTAGGAAGAAATTTGGAGTAGTAGCTGACCTTGCCCAAAAAGGACTGCAGTTCCTGCAAATTCGTAGGACGAGGAAGATGGTCAATCGCCGTAACCAACTCTGACCTAGGGCGGATGCCATCCCATGACACCAGGTGTCCCAAATACTCAATTTCAAGTTGAAAGAACTGTAATTTTTGTAGATTGCATTTGAGGCCTGTCGCATGCAATTTCGTGAACAAGAGCTGCAGGTTAAGTGATCTGTGCAGAAGGAACCGGTGACGATGATATCGTCCAGATAGTTCGCACAGCACAGAATGATGTCCAACAACTGTTGCAAGAACCGTTGAAATATCGCGGGTGCACTCGCGACCCCAAACAGTACAGCCCGAAAGGAGTGAGAACTATGAATTGTTGAGAATCAGAATCTAAGGGAAGCTGGAGATATGCTTCCGCCAAATTAATTTTTGAAAAACACTCACCACTCGCCAATTTCGCATAAATGTTGTCCGGGTGGGGAATGGGAAAACAATCTATCACTGACTGCGAGTTAACCGTAGACTTGAAATCACCGCACAACCGAAGGGCTCCCGTGGGTTTCTTTATTATCACCAGAGTTGTCGCCCACAAGCTAGAGGAAATTGGTTTGATGATACCCAATCCGTGCAACCGATCCAACTCGTTCTTAACCGCTGGGTGCAAAGCAAAAGGAATAGGCCGGGCACGACAAAATTTCGGAACCGCTGTAGGTTTGAGAGTGATGTGCGCCTTGTAACCAATGGCCATTCCCAAACCTGCCGAGAAAAGTGCTCCAAACTTGTGGCAAAGGGAATCCAATTCATTAAACGGTATGGAGTCAGACACAAGATGAACAGCATTGTGAACACTGAAACCAAAAACCGTGAACGTTGGTTGGTGTTGGGGGTTTAAAGGGGACTAAACTGCTTGGTCATCAGTCCCCTGTTCCCAGCTAAGAGATCACGGGGTTTCATGTATGATTAAAATAAGCGCCCTGCAACTAGTACAAAAGACGTACAGGAAGACAGTGTTGGTCATAATTGCAACATAAAAAGGAAAAGGGAACCACAGTAGTGGTGGAACAAATAATCAACTAAAAATCACAGCAGATGTTGTTGGCTGGCTGATCACTAGGATAATAATGGATGAGCCAGCCATTCTGCACATTCTATACAACTGCCAGTCGGAAAAGGGTCTGACAAGACATAAGTGACAACAGATTAAAACTATAAGCGGTGTATGCCTGAAGATCATGCATACGAACCCACCGTTAAAGCTTGTGATAAAAGCCCGCTGCGCGAATAAAACCTAAAACACAGTCAGCCATAGAGGCATCGTCAGCTAAAATCAAAGGGAGTGCAGGAGGCAGCTTAAAAGACTGCCGCAATGCGGCTAAAAGTGGACAGTCCAACAAGATGTGGACTACAGTCAATACAGCTCCACAATGACATTCTGGCGGTTCCTCTCGGCGTAAGAGGTGGCCGTGCGTTAGCCACGTATGGCCGATACGCAGGCGACAGAGAACGACTGAGTCCCTTCGAGAAGGCCTTAGGGAAGTCTTCCAAGCTGCTGTCGTGGGCTTGATTCCACGGAGCTTATTGGGCATACTCATTGTTGCCCATTCCGAATTCCAAGCCTCAAAGATCTTTCGGTGGAGACCCAAGCGGATATCGCCTTCTGGGGTACCGATATCCAGGCACTGGCATGTGATTGCCTGCTTGGCCAACTGATCAGCGCGTTCGTTCCCTGGAATTCCAATGTGGCCTGGGGTCCATATGAAAGCCACAGAACGGCCTGACTTGCCAAGACTAAACACCGTGACTTGAATGGATCGCACCAAGTGGTTTCTGGGGAAGCAGTGGTCTAGAGCGTGCAAGGCACTCAGAGAGTCACTACAGATAAGATATGACTTCCTGGGGCATGCTCTGAGATGGTCGAGTGCACGGGTTATTGCGATTAGCTCTGCCGTAAAGACAGTACAGCCAGAGGGCAGGGAGCGCTGTTCGGTGTGGTCGCCATGAACATAGGCGTAACCCACTCTGCCGTCTACCTGGGAGCCATCAGTGTATATGACGTCTGCATCACGGAATGTGTTAAGTATGTCCAGGAACTGGTGTCGAAGTAATTGTGGTGAAATCGACGCCTTTGGACCGCCGGACAGTTGCAGGTGAAGCTGGAGGCGTGGGATGGTCCAAGGAGGAATATTAGATAGGCAAGAGAATGCAGGACGGAGAGGAAAAGACTCTAGGGAAGAAAGAAGAGAATGTACACGGACCGCAACTAGAAGACCCGATCTGGGTCGACGTTGCCGAGAGGGAAGGTCGGTATTTGCAAACAATAACCTACGATTTGGATGGTGAGGCGTAGCGTGTACATGGACAATGTAGGAGGCCAACAACTGTTGCCGGCGGTACCTCAAGGGAGGGATGCCAGCTTCGGCAAGGAGGCTAGGCACAGGGCTGGTGCGGAATGCCCCTGTTGCTAAACGGACACCACTATGTAGAATGGGATCCAAGATCCTCAGTGCTGAAGGTGATGCAGAGTCATATACTTGGCTCCCATAATCCAGGCGTGATTGGATGAGCGCCTGAAAGAGGTGCATGAGGGTTCGACGGTGAGCTCCCCAGGCAGTATGGCTGAGACATCGCAATATATTTAGGTGCCGCCAGCACTTCTGCTTCAGCTGACGAAGGTGTGGCCCCCAAGTCAGTCGGTTGTCAAACAGCAAGCCGAGAAACCGATGGCTTTCTGCAACATGAAGCTGGTCAGCAGCTAGGTACAGTTCTGGGTCAGGGTGAACAGCCCGATGACGACAAAAGTGCATCACCCGGGTTTTAGAAGCTGAAAAAGTAAAGCCATGCGTCGAGGCCCATGACTGTGCCCTTCGGATGGCTCCCTGAAGACGCCTTTCAGCAACACCAATGCTAGGAGAGCTGTAGTATAAGCAGAAGTCATCGGCGAATAAAGAACAACAAACCGATGACCCCACTGCCGCAGCAAGACCGTTTATCGCTATTAAAAAGAGCGGTACGCTGAGAACGGAGCCCTGTGGGACTCCGTTCTCCAGCACTCGGCGTGAGCTGAAGGAGGTACCAACTCTCACCCTAAAAGTGCGTAGCGAGAGGAAATTCTTGATAAAAATTGGGAGTGGACCCCGTAAGCCCCAATCATACAGTGTAGCGAGAATATGGTGGCGCCATGTCGTGTCATACGCCCGCCGGAGGTCAAAAAAGACCGCAACTAAGTGCTCACGTCTAGAGAAGGCTGTACGGATGGCCGACTCCAAAGACACTAAATTGTCGATAGTGGAGCGACCCTGGCGGAAACCCCCCTGTTGTGGGGCCAGTAGACTCCAATCTTCAAGGATCCACATAAGACGGCGACTCACCATACGCTCAAGCAACTTACACAGGACATTAGTCAAGCTGATGGGGCGGTAACTGTCAACTGCCAGCGGATCTGCTCCCGGTTTCATAACAGGGATAATAATACTATCCCGCCAATGGGATGGGAAAACACCCCCTGTCCAGATCCTATTAAATAAGGCGAGCAATTTCTGATGGAAGTCCGCTGACAGGTGACGGATGAACTGGCCATGTATGCGGTCTGGTCCCGGAGAGGTATCGGGACATGCAGCAAGAGCAGTGGTAAACTCCCATTCCGTAAATGGAGCATTGTACAGTTCCCGGCGGCGAGTGTGGAAAGATAGAGAATTTCGCTCCACCCGTTGTTTAAGGGAGCGGAAGGAGGCACTATAATTTGCTGTCGCGGAGCATCTTGCATAATGCTCTGCCATGCACTCAGAAATTATGGCCGGGTCAGTACAGAGAGTTCCATCGACGGTCAGAGATGGGATTCCCGCTGGTGGGCGGTATCCATAGAGGCGCCGTACCTGAGACCAGACGCGAGAATGGGAGGCACGAGAGCCTATAGAGGCGACGTACCGCTCCCAACAGACCTGTTTACTTTGCCTGATAAGTCGTCGGGCTCGGGCCCTGAGCCTTTTAAAAGCTATCAGATTCTCAAGTGTAGGGCGGCGCCGGTGGCATTGTAGTGCTCGCCGACGGTCCCGTATAGCCTCAGCAATCTCTGGCGTCCACCAGGGCACGACCTTGCGCCGAGGGGAACCAGTGGTGATCGGAACGGTCTCCTCTGCAGCTGAGACTATAATAACTGTGACCTGTTGGACTGCCGTATCAATATCATTTGGTAATGGAACAGAAGCCACAGCAGCCGAGGTGTAACGCTGCCAGTCTGCTAGATGTAGACACCATCTGGATGGGTAGCCTGCAGGTTCAAAGTGCTGGAGTGACAGAAGAATGGGGAAATGGTCACTCCCGCAAAGGTCGTCGTGGACCCTCCAACTCAAATGTGGGAGCAGGCCTGGGCTACATACAGATAGGTCAATAGCAGAATATGTGCCATGTGCTATACTAAAATGTGTGGGTGCACCGGTGTTTAAGAGGCATATGTCCTGCTGTGTCAGTAACGTTTCAACGTCTCTACCACGTCCCGAGGGCTGTATACCGCCCCAGAGAGGATGGTGGGCGTTGAAGTCCCCCAAAAGGATAAATGGTGGGGGTAGCTGCGCGACCAAGGCAGTGAGGTCAGCAAGGGAAACGACCTCATCTGGTGGGAGGTATAGAGAGCAGACAGTTATGTCCTGCATTGTTCTGAGTCTAACAGCCACTGCCTCGAGAGCCGTGTTAAGAGGCACGGCAGCACTAGGAACAGTGGCGAGGACATAAATTCAGACACCTCCAGATACCCTGTTGTAGTCAGCGCGGTTGTTATAGTAGCCCCGATAGCCACGGAGGGCTGGGGTCCGCTGGACAGGAAACCATGTTTCCTGTAGGGCTACACAGAAAGCAGGATAGCGGCACAGTAATTGCTGCAGCTCGGGTAAGTGGCGGAAAAAGCCGCCACAGTTCCATTGCAAGATCATGCTACTTCTTGATTGCTGAGGCATGGCAGTATCGACGGTGCTGTTGGTTCCACAGAATCACCGGTCGTCGCCGTCAGTGGAGGCAGGGCCTCTACATCCATCGCCTCCAAAGTCTTGGTGATAGCCAAGTCCTCTGGTGAGGCGAGGAGTTCCACCACGTCCTCAGATGTGTGAGGTGGTGGTGGTGGTGGTGGTGGTGGTGGTGGTGGCGGCGGCACAGTGTCCACCGTGGAAGGCGTTTGCTTAGCAGCCTTCGACTTTTTCTTCTCTCGCTCCTTTTTAGTTTTCTCTTGCTGGGAGGGCTTTGGGGCCTCGACCTCAGCCTCAGGGACTGAGGAGGACCTTGAAGCCCTACGACCACGAGTCAAAGTAAGTGGCTGTGTCAGCCACTCACTGGTACCCACATTATCAGTGGGAGAAACCATAGGAGGAAGGGAGCCCAGGGACCCCTTCCTGGCGAGAGGTGCCGGAGAAGGCTGCTGCTTCTCCGGCTGGGTGTTAGGGACCGGAGTCCCCAACGGGTGTGGGGCAGTTGCCCCCACAAGAGGTGGTGGGGGGGCAACAGAGGAAGGGCCCCCAACCGTCAAGGGGGCAGTTTGATGTTTTCGGCCCACAGGGGCCACAGAAGGTGGCGTGACATGGGAGGCTGACGTCCCCATAGCGGTCGGAGACGACGCAATGGCAGCAAAGGATGACGACATCCGAACGGGATGAAGACGCTCATATTTTCGTCTGGCCTCTGAGTACGGTAATCTATCCAGGGTTTTGAATTCCATGATCTTGCGTTCTTTATGTAGCACACTACAGGTCGGTGAGCAAGGTGGGTGTTGCAGCCCACAATTCACACACACAGGAGGAGGTGTACATGGCGCGTCCGGGTGTGATGGACGCCCACAGTCCCTACAGGCGGGGCTGGAAGTGCATCGGGAGGACATATGCCCGAACTTCCAGCACCGAAAGCATCGCATAGGGGGAGGGATGTACGGTTTTACTTCACACCGGTATATCATTATCTTGACCTTCTCAGGCAGTACATCGCCCTCGAAGGCCAAGATAAATGCACCGGTGGCAACCCTGCGATCTTTCGGTCCCCTGTAGATGCGCCGGACGTAGTGAACTCCTCTCCGCTCTAAATCAGCGCGCAATTCGTCGTCAGTCTGTGACAGAAGATCACGGTGGAATATTAAGCCCTGGATCATGTTGAGCGTCTTATGCGGCGTGAAACTTACGGCGACGTCTCCTAGCATGTCACAGGCGAGTAAAGCCTTTGACTGTGCAGGGGATGCCGCTTGTATTAAGACAGACCCGCTTCTCATTTTAGAAAATGATGCGACTTCGCCAAATCTATTATCAATGGTTTCAACAAAAAATTGCGGCTTAGTATTAGTAAAGGATTCCCCATCAGCCCGAGTACAGACTAAGTACTGGGGTGAGTAAGGCTCAGATCTGTTAAGGGCCTGACGTTCTTCCCAAGGTGTGGCCAGGGAAGGGAACGACCTGGGGTCATACTGCGCACCATTAAATTCATTTCTTCCTCTCTTAGAGACGGCGGTTTTGCGTCCGCCCACGCTGTTTATGGCTCGTTTCATTTCTGTCCCACGAGCAGCTAGGGAAATAAGGTCCACCCAGGCAGAGCCCCGCTTGCCTGGGTAAGCCTTGTACAACTGAGGTGCGGCAGGTTCCTCAGAGGTTGCTCGCTAGCGGCTGTTCAACCTCAACAGCCATGCATCTCCTCGGCACGTAGCACGCCTTGAGATTGAGGGGTTTTTTATAGAGGTTTGTACCGTCCTCGCGACCCAGGCGATTAAGCCAAGATCCCCGGGCTCTGAAACGTACAACGTTCCACCGTCGCGCCGAACGATGGTCGTTGAAGCACGCACAGAGCTTATGGTGTAGCGGACTGTTGGCGCGACACAGCCCACGGCTCAGGACCCCGGGTTTGCCAAGCCCGTACTCAGCAAACTAATGCTGAGCCCCTGAGGGGAAAACCGTGAACGCATCCAGGCCAAAAATGTTTTCTGAAACCGCGCTTGTGACGGTGCACGCTACGTGCTGGTACTCCACCTCAATCGTAAAATGACCGAGCACTGGAATTGGCTGTTCACCATAGCCGACCAAACGATGAGAAGTTTAACAAGAGGCGGCTTCCCAAGTGCCAAATACATATCCAAATTTACGAGAGAGAGAGAGAGAGGCACCGGTATCAACTTGAAAATGGAATTAGAAGTGTGACATAAATCTTTGAAGAAGTGACCTGCTCCTGTCCAGGTGCAGTAGAAAGACAGTTTACTTCCATTTGGGACTCTTCAGAATACGGCGGCCGACCGCGTGCAGAAGTCTGACAAACAGCCGCCACATGGCCTTGTTTACGGCAGGACGCGCACCGCGCGCGGCGGAAAGGGCAGCGCGGGCGATCATATGCACAAAAACAATCCGGACAAGAGGGAAAATCGCATCGTCGGTATGGAACGGCAGAAGGTAATCATGAAGAAGACGAAGAGGAGGGCAAAGAACGACGCCCGTGGGGGCGAGAGGTCTGTACCGCCGCCACCTCTACCATTTCCTCAAACTGATCCACTGCCGCCTTAGACACCTCAAAAGCTTATGCAATAGAAAGAACCTCGTCAAGGGTGGGATACTGGGATACAAAGCCTCGCGACGCACAGCCCTATCTGGAGCCGAACGTACAACAACATCGCGAATTAAGGAATCTGCATACGACTGCTGACAATTTGCACACACAAAACCACACTTACGACTCAAACCGCAGAGGTCTGCCACCCAGGACTGATACGACTGACCAGGTTTCTTTTTGCTGTGATGAAAATCCAGCCGGGAAAGCACCACGTGCATTTGCTGCCGAAGGGGCCGCAGCGGGACGAGAAGACGTAATCATCTCCGTAAGCAAAGCAAGTTGTTGCTGCTGTTGATCTAACTGCTGCTGCTGCTTTTGCACTAACTGAAGCAACGCCAGATCCATAACAAGCGCAAACAGAAAACACGCGTAAGAACGAAACTCGTCGCCAATTATACTGTTGTAACCGTATAATTTATTGAATACTCATGGATGGTACAACATATACACATATATATACATGTGGTGTCTGTTCCGAAAGAAACAGATGTCACTTCTGATCCTGCAGTTGTCATATATTCTGTGAATATTAAATAATAACATCAACTGTGATTGTGCAAAGCCGAAAATGTGTACCCAGCCGGGATTCGAACCCGGGTCTCCTGCTTTCTAGGCTGTTGCGCTGACCCCTACACCACTTGGGACACAGTGATCACCGCACCTGCAAGGACTACCTAAGCACGTCTCCCGTCAGACACAAATTCCCAACTTTGCCCCGTCCACAGTACTCAAACTCGTAGTTATGAAACTAATTCCCGTAAGAGTAAGGGCTTCAAACTTGCCCACCCCTCCCCACTAACGATAGGATCATTGCCCGTCACTGGACTGGGCGAAGCTGGGAATTTGTGTCTGACGGGAGACGTGCTTAGGTAGTCCTTGCAGGTGCGGTGATCACTGTGTCCCTAGTGGTGTAGGGGTCAGTGCAACAGCCTAGAAAGCAGGAGACCCGGGTTCGAATCCCGGCTGGGTACACATTTTCAGCTTTGCCCAATCGCAGTTGATGTCATATATTCTGTGAATATTAAATAATAACAACTGCAGGATCAGAAGTGACGTCTGTTTCTTTCGCCTCAGAGGCGGCGACATCGTGCGGCGGACTCGGCCATGGTGCATCTTTTAGATGCCGCGGACGGACGGGACGTGGCTTGCAGTGGCGCGCTCCAACAACTACCATTACCCATCACAGCAGCTAGTGGACACCTGCTACCTATCTGATATCCTCCGAATGGCCTCCCATACAAAGGAATTCTTAGTTGAATGGTTAATGGAATTTAAGAACTATTGTCATGGCCTCTTCTTACTCTCTCGAATAATCCGGTGACATTTGGCCTTTGCCACCCGAAAGGTTGCGAGGTTTTCTGCAGTCTGATCCTAATGGCAGAACAGCATTCATCATTCCACCAAGGGACTGGATGCCATTTTGGTAGCCCTGATGACTGTGGAATGGACACAGTGGCAGCATAGTGGACCATAGCGGTAATATTATCTACCCATTCCTGGACATTGTCATGGGGTTCAAATTCAGCAAGTCGACGGTAAAGAGTCCTGTCTGCCCTGCGAATAATCCATCGAGGCAGCTGTCTTTCGGGTTCTACTCTCTCTAGAAGGTGAATCCAAATGGGGAAGTGATCACTACCATGCAGGTTGTCGTCCACTTTCCATTGAGTAGAGTGCGTAAGGGCTGGAGAGCAGAGTGACAGGTCAATGGCAGAGAACGACCCTGGAACACACTATTTGCATTAAAATCACCACAGAGGATGAATGATTGGGGGAGCTGTGTAAGAAGGTCTTCCAGAGCCTCTTCATTACGCGCATCATGTGGTGGAAAATACACAGAGCATATAGTCAAACAGTGGCGCATATGCACTGACACTGCAATTACTTCTAAGTTAGTGTTGAGAGAGATGGGTCCAGAGTGGTAGGCTGTGCTGATGAAAACAGCCACTCCCCTCTAGCTCTCTCTCCACTAACATCATCCTTTCTGTGGAGAACGTATCCACATATCTCAGGGGTATCAAAAGGCTTAAAATTCGTCTTGTGGAGACTGATACACAGAGGTCGTCCCCGAGATAATAATCGTTCCTCCACATGCGTCCTAAATCCCTGCAAGTTCCATTGCAATATGGGAGCCATCTATCAAGGTGGTTTAACTTTCACCCTCTCTTTCTGACTGGACTTGGAGCCTGTAACAGGTGGAGGATCACCCATGGGGCGATATGTTTGCCCCCTGCGGAAGCTCAGTCTTGGGGCAAGTTGATTGCCCCAGAGAAACATCAAACTCCATAGGCTGTGGAGCAGATTCTGTTGGCACATCAAGCATAATGATGTCAACCTAGTCTCTCTCTTGCTTACAATCTTCAAGTCAGCCTTTTCCTTGTCCTTTTTGACCTTTGCTTGCTTTTTTAGCACTTCCACTGCTGTAGTGGTAGCAACACTTATCTTAGGAATTGGTTCCGGCATTGAAGATAACATGGGCTCGCTGATGTCAGTAGTCACTTGGTCCACCATTTTGGGGCTAACTATAGATGCTGAAACATCTGACGCAGTGCATGTGCACTGGCAGAAGCAGGTGTTAGTGCCAACACTAGTGACTGCAGTTTGCGTAGACGCACCAATTTTTTGACCCAGCATTTGAAGAACTGCCACAAAGGAGGTGGTAAATGATGGCGGTTTCATGGTCTTGTACATCATTTCGCCTCATCATAAAAAACGCACTTTGCGGTCTTGAGCTCCTGTATCTTATGTTCTTCAAGGTACACTGCACAGGATCTACTCCAAATGGGGTGGTCTCCTGAACAGTTGACATACTTAAAGGGTAGCGAGCAATTGTCCCCTTCATGAGCAGCCTTACCGTACTTTCCGTAGGTCTGCTGTCCATTACAACCCAAGGTGGTGTGCCCAAAGTGCTGACATTTGAAGCACTGCATTGGGTTGGGGTAATAAGGTCGTACACATTTAATCAAAGAAAACCTGCTTTAACATGGTCCGGCAACTTCGGAGTGTTGAAGGTCAAGATAAGGACTCAGATTTAACCAACACGCAATCCACCCTCCTCATAATGTTCTGAACATCCACAATACCTTTGGAAGCCCATTCAGCTTTCAATTCCTTATTAGAAATCTCAACAAGGTCATGACATGTAACCACGCCCTTACTGTGATTTAATGTATTGTGGAGTACAGTTTCAATGGCATATTCCCCAAGTTCCTTGGCATTATTAAGATCAGCAGCCTCAACTAACAAAGTTCTGTTACGCAACCTTTTCACAGATTTGAGGTTACCTGCTATGCCCTCAAGACGCTTTTGAATATAGAACTGTGACAACTTTTCAAATGATCCGAAATGATCAGAAAGACATTTAGGTGAGCACCATGTGCTCTGTTACTTATTTCTAGACTCTTTTTCAGGAAGTGCTTTATCTGGAGGACTGCCTAAGCAAGCCCTGTTGTAGGAGTGGGTGTTAGTACCCCCCCAATGGTAAACCCATCCCACTGAAAGATTTGAGGGACAAATTTAAATTATTCCTCTCGGTCCCACGAGCAGCTAGGGAACTAAATCTCCACCTAGGCAGAGTGCCACATGCCTAGGTAAGCCTTATACAACTGAGGTGCGGCATCCCCAGAGGTTACTTGCTAGCGACTGTTCCACCTCAACAGCCATGCAGCCCATAAGCATGTAGCACACCTTAAGATTGAGGGGTCTTTTACAGAAGTATTTCCTTCCTCTAGACCCAGGCGGTCAAACCAAGATCCCCATTCCCTGGTACACATAACATTCCACCACCACGCCACATGGTGGTCACTGAAACATGCCCACAGGTTACGGTGTCAGAAGACTGGCAGCGCTTACCAGTCCCCAGCTCAGGGACCCCGGGTTAGCCAAGCCCGTACCCAGCAAATTAATGCTGGGCCCCCTGAGGGGAGACTAAAGCAAGAGAGTCCTGAATATGATATCTGAAGTTCATGTGATTTTTAAGTTCAGAAAACTCTAAACACACACAAACTAATTGCGATGGAAAAGTATATCTATACGGTAGCACATAGCACACACCTAATATCATAGAAACAATTTTAAGTCATTACTTTTGATGTTGTGAAAAGAGATTCACCTAATTGCTGTTAATTTTTGCTACTTTTTTCTGGTAGACAAATTTCGAGCTTCCTAAATGCCTGTAACATCGATCATGACATGTTTCAAAGTAAGTAATTATATAGTTTTATTTTTGACTAACCGAATCATCCCATATCATATTCATTCCATCCCATTTCTCCCTGAACGTTATAATGCATTAATGCGCACCTACATTAGTTTGGAGATGTTTGATATTGATGTTGCCTAAAATCACAGGTCACAGAGACTGGCATTAAGGTTTCACTAAACAGTTAACATCATCTGTCAAACTTTCAAATTGTTGCATTTTTTTAGGTTTTATTTTTTTATTTGCATAGAGCATTGGACACTATGCTGCATGAATATTCATGTCTGACACAACTAAACAGATGTGAGTATAGTTCCACCAGCTGGTGAAAGTACAGTGTATCAAACGCAGCGTCACCTTGCAGACATATACAGCTACTTTGACCAGCGTGCTAGGCGAGGCCGGGTGTGGCCCACTTGACTGATGCGACAAAGCCCAGATTGAGCGACAGCCCGCTCCGAGCGAGTACGAGTGAGCAAAATCCCCAATATGCAGACCTCTATTCCGTGAACTCAGTGACTCTGAATGTGGTCAGGTAATTGTGTGTCACTTGTGTCACAAGTCTGTACACAACATTTCCACACTCTTAGACATCCCTAGGTCCACTGTTTCTGATGTGATAGTGAAGAGCTAATGTGAAGGGACACACACAGTTCGAAAGTATACAGGCCAATCTCATCTGTTGACAGAGACCACTGACAGTTGAAGAGGGTCGTGCAGTGTAATAGACAGTTATCTATCCAGACCATCACACAGGAATTCCAAACTGCATCAGGAACGACTCCAAGTACTATGACAGTTGGCAGGCAGTGTGAAAACTTTGATTTCATAGTTGAGCAGCTGCCCATAAGCAACACATCACACAGGTCAATGTCAAACGACGCCTCACTTTGCATAAGGAGTGTAAATATCAGACGAATGGACAGTGGAAAAATGTTGGGTGGAGTGGCAAATCACGGTACACTACATTGCGATCCATTATCAGGGTGTGGATATGATGAATGCCCAGTGAACAACATCTGCCAGCATGTGTAGTGCCAATATTAAAATTCAGAGGCAATTTTGTTACGGTATGGCCACGTTTTTCATGGAGGGTGCTTGCACCCTCTGTTTTGCATAGCACTATCACACCACATGCCTACATTGCTGTCTAGCACCTTCTTCCTTCCACTGTAGAAGAGCAATTGGGGGATGATGATTGCATTTTTCAACAGGATCGAGCACCTGTTCATAATGCACAACATGTGGCAGAGTGGTTACACGAAGGTAACATCCCAGTGATGGACTGGCCTGCAGAGTGTACTGACATGAATTGTACAGAACACCTCTGGTATGTTTTGGAACACTGACCATGTGCCATGCCTCACTGACCTACATCAATACCTCTCCTCAGTGCAGCACTCCGGGAAGAATTGGCTGCCATTCCTCAAGAAACCTTCCAGCACCTGATTGAACGTATGGCTGCGAGATTGGAAGCTGTGATCAAGGCAAAGGGTGGACCAACACCGTATTGAATTTCAGCATTGCTGATGGAGGGTGCCATGAACTTAAGGCATTTTCAGCCAGGTGTCTGGATACTTTTGATCGCATAGTGTATGTTTGATGTCTGCTTCTCAAAGAGAAATAGTTATCACTGAGTATAATGTATAATGTTGATTAAAGAGAGGTAAAACGATGTCCTGGTTTTCCTTCCTGATGAGCCCTCACAGGAGATAGTTTATTTTTAAGTGTTTACCAAACAAAAAAGGCTGTTGGAATGTCAACAATTATGTACAGTACAGATAGGTAAAGCAGTGTCTCTCACTGTCCCTCAAACTATAATCCCCTGTATTTTTAATATGAATGCAACTTTCTGTACATTGAATGCTCTATTACTGTTCTGACACCAATTTTTTGATGTGATAATGAGTATAATGCACTTTTGATGAATTTTGTTTGTTTCCTGTACTCATTCTAAATGCCGTATTCACTGCAACTTGTAACTACCAACTAACTACTACTAATGACACGACATTTACACATTCACAAATTTTGATTAGATTACTAATGGGTTTGCAATTCCATATGAGATGATAGCAGTGAAAACAGTATGTGCTGATTTACATAGATGAACAGGGACATAAGCCATCCACTATAAACAAAAGACAAAGAAAAAGAAACCATACACCAATGTTATGCAATTTAAGAGTAAAATAATGTATCTATAATAGTCTAAGTTAGCAAACCCAGAATTAACTACTCAGATTAACAAGCACACAGCCTATCAGTCACAGCCACTAAGGGTGTATTCTTCAGAAGAATCCTCCCCCCCCCCCCCTCCCCGCCCTTACTGAGTCACATCACATATATTGTGTTACAAAGGTCATGAGCTGTAGCACTCTAGTCCTGGAATAGTATGTGCAAAACAACCATTTCCATTTTTAAAAGTAGTGCTGTGTCACAGTCAAACATCAGAAGTCTGATGTGTGACTTCGATGCCATACCTCTTAATAATGTAAAGGGGTGATTCATACATCTCGCATCTCGTCCACAACTTGAGAGACAGAGCTCATGACATTTGTAACATGGTATATGTGGCAAGACTCAGTAATTCCGCCCCCCCCCCCAACCTTCCTTCTGAAGAAAGTGCGCATAGTGGCGTTGAAACGTTTGTTATGATCAATGAAAATATCACCTGCAACTGACTGACTGCTCGCTTGTTCATCTGAAGCTTTCTACAGTTGCTGATAACAGCCATGTTCAAGATTGTTAACTACTCACATCAAATTGTCTTCCAGATTCAAGGTATTGTTCAGCCCAAATATAATCTTCACCAGCAATCCCCACAGGATCAGCTGCTGCTAGAACAGCCACTCCAGGGGCTTGAACAGGAGCATGGTGACTGATAGAAGATTCAATCTCCCGCATTTCTTCCAATAAAGAATCCATTCTGAATGATTTTGGTGCACTGTGAGCAGTGCTTTCAGCAAGAAACTGACTAACCAACTGGAATAAAAATACAAACAAAAACCAATACTCATGTGCATGTGCAAAGTTGGAGAAAAAATTTGACTAACTTCATTATAGGCCATCCATGCCCTTGTCAGGTCAAATGAATCTAATTTAGTAAAATGACATTGCAATTATGTTCACTCATCCTTCTACTTATGATTGGTGTATTTAATTAAATCATTTCAAATATCCATCATTTGTGTTGTCTTTATACAGCACTTCACTGTGAGTGTGTGAACTGCCCTTTGTAAAGTTTTGACAAAAATTCTAATTATTTTAACATATACAAATTTGTTTCACTTTTATTTCAGTAACTATTTGGTAAATAAAAAGGTATGACTTCATAAACACGTAGTTTCTTGCAACAGAGAACACACGCAACTGGCCATTACTTAATGAATGGCGGTAAAAAATTATAGAGTAAGCTAGAAGTAACAAGTACACACTGTCCAACATGTGTTTAAAAAGCTTACCAACAAGTTCTAAAATCATTTTTAAAAAAATGCTCTAAGCAACAATGAACTTTCAGTTTTGAATTAGTTGAGAGTACCTGCTCAGGGCTAGAGATATTACCACCTGCATCTTGGAAAGGGTGTTCCACACCTTCATCTCTGAATGCTTTATCATGAACAAAGTGCGATGAAAATTCTGCTGCAGCAGCTTCTCTGCTGCAATCAGCTTCCACAAGATCTTTCAGAGACATGACTGAAAATTAATATCAACAATATTATTAGTATGCAGTTAAGTTGTAGAAGTTTTTCATAGATATATTAATGTCACATTACACTTATAAAATAACATCCATTTTTATTTTACTGTTATTCAGTGCAGAACTTTAATGTACTCAAAAGCCACATATGAAATGAACTTCCAAAAACACAGCATGACTTTGTTAATACTGAAACATTAACTATCAAAAAATGACGTTGAAAACCCCTTTCATAATTTTCAAATTGTACATCCAAACTTGTTGTTGTTGTTGTTGGAATTTTTAAGGAGACTAAACTGCTAGGTCATCAGTCCCCTTTAGAACTACAACCCACTAGATGGCTGCTGTAGCACTTCAGCTTTTACTGATTGACATGAAAACTGGCATAAATAATTATTTGAGCAAGAAAATTAAAGCTGTTGACTTTGTTGTGAGTCACCACTACATAGTACTGCAACATACTGGCCACAGACACTTAAAGATACTTGTGTAGTACAGGTTCGCTATTAAGTATGAAGCGCATTTTGTCAATTACTTTGTTGCATTGTGTGTCATAAAAGATAAAAACATAGCTTTGAGAGATGAAATAGTGAATGCTGCAGAAGACCAAATAGGAAGACAGATCTAGAAAAATCATTGGTTATCAAAGGAGGTACTGAAATAACTGATTAAAGGAGAAAATATAAAATGCAGTAAATGAATCAGGAAAAAATGAAGTACAGATGACTAAACAATGAGATTGACAGGAAGTGAAAAATGGCTAAGCAGGAGTGGCTGGAGGACAAATACAAACTCCAAGCAGAATGTATAATTGGAGAAACACTGATACTGCCTACAGGAAACTAAGACAGACATTTGAAGAAAAGAAAAGCTGTTAAACCCTAAGCTAAAAGAAAAGCAAGAGCTCACATGAAAAACAAAAGCTGAGCAAAGAAGGGAAAGCTGAAAGATGGAAAGAATATGTAGAGGGGCTCTACAAATGAAATGAACTTCAAGACAATATTATAGGAAGGGAAGAGGAAGTAAATGAAGATGAGGTAGGAGATACTGTATTGAAAGATAAAGATGAGACAGGAGATACTACACAGAAGAAATTTTAAGAGCACGGAGAGCTAAGTCAAAACAAATGCCCTGGTGTAGATAACATTCCCTTAGAGCTGCTGAAGTCTCTGGGAGACAGCCATGATAAAACTATTCCATCTGGGTTGCAAGATTTATGAGACAAGAAAATTATAATAATCCCAATTCCAAAGTAAGCAGGTGTAGACAGATGTGAAAATACAGAACCAAGTCATTGTTGCAAAAATTCTAACATGAATTATTTACAGAATGGGAAAACTGGTACAAGTGGACCTCGGAGAAGATTGGATTTTGGAAGAATATAGGAACATGTGAGGCAATACTGACCCTATGACTTATCTTACAAAGTAGGTTAAGGAAAGACAAGACTACATTTTTAGTTTTTGTTGATTTGGAGAAATGAGACACTACATGTGGTAAATGGGTTTTGTTAGGTGGGCAGTAAAATAACTGATGATGGTCAGAGTACAGAAGATATAAAATGCTGAATGGCAATGAGAAGAAGAGCACTTCTGAAGATAAGAAATTTGTTACCATTGAATATTAACTGAAGTGGTAGGAAGTATTTTGTGAATACATTTGACTGGAATTTAGCCTTGTAAGGAAGTGAAAAATGGACACTAAATAGTGCAGGAAAGAAAAGGATTGAAGCTTTCTAAATGTGGTGTTAGAGATGAAAGCTCAAGACTAAACGGATAGATCAAGCAACTAATGAAGAGGTACTGAACAGAATTGGCAGAAAAAGAATTTTATGCCATATCTTGACTAAAAGAAGAAGCAAATTAGTAGGACTAATTCTAAGGCATCAAGAAGGAATTGTCTATTTAGGATAAAATTTTTCTTCCCGTCCCACCAGCCTTACGTGATTATATTGGTGGGGGAGTTCAAAGAGAGAAACCAAGAGGGGGGGGGGGCGCATGATACAGTAAGCAGATTCAGATGGATATGGATTGCCAATATTAGTAAATGATGAGGCTTGCACAGGACAGTGATTTGGTGCTCCTCTCCATTCTGCAATCTTCATACTGAAGACCACAACAACAATTTTACCACACATGAGGGTACACCGGACAATCACCTTCGGAAAGGTCAATTGTTACTCAAGTTTAGGCAAGTCATCTTTAAGTACAGTTCTCAAGCACATGTACTCACACATTTCTTGGAGATCCTTAGGTAGGCGTCCCATGTAACTTCTATAGTTTTGTAACTAACTGAAGTCCTGCCATAAAATGTTTGCCCCCAACAGTCAATTTCCTTCAGCTGCTAATGCTACTGTCTAATGTTACTTCTATGACGTGGGACTTCATTGTACACACTATGATGTTCACACACATGCAGCAGGTTCAAATTTATTAAGCCACAGAACACAATGGGCTTTCCTCTGCACCTTCCACATATTGTCTGAAATAGCCCAACCCACTGCAACTAAATATTTCACTTCATCATTAATTACTTGTGCATGCACAATAATTACAATTATGTAACAAATATTATTATTATTATTATTATTATTATTTTGTGAAGTTTCACATTTCTATCTAGTTTCTTTGCCTTTCTGTGACCGGTTAAAACTGCACCACATCTTTACGGACACATTGCACTACTGACAGTATTTTTCTAAGTATATCACTACTGTAACGTTATTGTGTAATTGATCTTCTTCATGGATTGTACCACAGACAAGTATTAGTGATAAGAAATAAAAATTAAACTACAGCTCAAATGGAAAAATTCACCATTTACTCATAATTCCTGTAGTTAGTCATCTCACAAGAGAATGTCATGGTAGTCGTAGCAGAGAACAGAACTATTTTTCTTACTGGCCAGAAAGAAAAACTATTCTTAAAGTCTTAGCTGCTGCGCTGCAATGGTAATGACAGGATAGGGAGGAATAGATGGGACAGTTATACGTTTCCCCTCTCTACTACAGCCCTCTATTCACATATCGCTCTGCAAGCGGTGCGGGGGATGCAATACATCAGATGGGTTTGTGTTTGCTGTTAAAGTAGATCAGTTTATCTTTGTGGAGTTGAAATGTGTTACAGAGTTACTTTAGCAAGTTTTCCAGCCTACACAGTGATAAAAACAGTAAATGTCAAACTGCTGATGGAGTACTTTGATCTTCCATAAGATGTAACTACAAGAGAAGAGTGTTATTTATTAACAAATTAAAAAAACAGCTGACAGAACAGGACACTATAAAAGCTTAGGTTACTAATCTTTTAGCAGATGGAGAGGCAACAAAGAAAATAATAGTGCCATGAGTGAGTGATGAAGCAATGTTACCAGCAGGTGATTTCCAGGGAAGCAGCAGTTCGTCAATCATCATTTCCAAAAAAAGAAAAACTAACAAAGTTTCCAAAAGGATAATGTGGCTAACACATACAAGAAGTGGACAACCAAGGGAAAATAATAGAAATATTGATCCCATCTGTTCCAGGCTTGATTATGACACGGCACTTAAAAATTACAGCAGAGTTGGCTGAGAGAAGAAAAATAAAGACCAAGACTGAGTTACAAAACTTTGGAAACAGGTTAAAACACCAGACCCAAAAGTTCTGCAAAATAAGAGAAATGTTGCTTTACATGGTTATTTTATAGTAAAGAGACAGGATAACTTAATATTACACGATTGCACATTGACACTTTGGGCACAGAAACTAAAGAAGAGAATTGACTCTCACAATCCATTGCAATTCAAAACTTTCAATTCATGGATACAGACATTTATTTAAATGTAGGAATAAAATTGTGTCAACAAGTTTCTCATTGAGGAAAACAGTCTTGTCACCACATCAAGAGTTGTGTTCTGGACAGATTCTCGCAGTGAAAGAAAACACATTTTTCGTGTAGTTGGACCCCATAGTGGCAACCACACACTCTTATGTAATGACTGGAATAGAGATATATGACATGCTGGTACCCATTTGTTTGTCCTTGTATTGAAGCATCCACCCATTTTCCTGCTAATCTAATATATAAAATGATGTATGTTTGTGCATTCGTATTTTATGCACTTTGATGAAACTTTGGACACTTGATCTTCAAACCAAGATGAAAGTCACAGTCTATGTAAAATTGGTACTCAGAAGAGGGTACTTTACCTAAGACTTTTGACAATATCTACTGTCCTATTTTGACCTGAAGAAATTTTGCACACTTAACCTTCACAACAAGAGGAACATCACTCTCTACCTAAGATTTCATATGGTGCATAGTTGAGGGTACTTTACAATAAACGTGGACACCATTTCTGTTGCAGTTTCGTGCGCAAAGTTTAACACAGCCGCCATGAGATTCCACGTGACTGACTGTAGGGGCGCTGCTCTCAAAATAGTGCTATGGAAGCACCAACCAGAATGCAGCACAGGGAAGCACGCAGCTATGGCAACAGTTCCTGTGTAATCACTTCAGTGTATACATTTATTAGCTTTTTCAAGTGTGTTCTGTTATGTATGAATTCCGGAAGTGGAATTAAAGTTCATTTAAAGTTACTACACTTTATTGGTGGCGAGTTTGGGTGGTCCCGTCTTTCACTAACGTGAATGTTAGTGTTATGGCAACTCTCAAGCAGGTTCTACACAACTTAATCGAACAGCAACAGCTTCTCACCACTGCTATATGCGAGTTCGTTTCTGTCCACACCAACGCCCGCCTATCATTGTTGACAATTCCCACTTTTCCCCATATGATGAGGTGGAGGAGGACTGGGTAGACTATGAGAAACGCCTTCGGCAGCATTGCATGGCTTTCAGCTCTTTATTCCTTTCGTGGATATCTCCAAAGTTGTATCAACTGTTGTCTTAACTCACACCATTGAAAGAACATTCCTCGTTGTTGTTGTTGTCTTTCAACATATTTTCAAAAACAGATGCACGTCATAGCATCTTATGTTGCATTCTATAGGTGTAAAAAACAGCCTCATCAGACCTATCGTGCTTGGGCTACTGAATTAAAAAGTCTCAGTCACAAATGTCCATTTGTAAGAGAAATTCACAAGAAATCATATGCTGACTCTATGGTTAGGGGTGTGTTTTTGCATTCTGCGCCAGATAAAGAAGTTCGCCAACAAGCTCTTCAATTAGATAATCCCACATTGGACAAAATACTTTCCATAGCTCAGTCCTTTGAAATCACTCGTGCCGCGAGCACTCAAAGGCATGGGGTGACAGTGGCAAGAAACAGTCAGGTAGTGCAGATGATGATGTGCCAGGCACTAGAGCAAACGAGGATGTTGCAGCAGTAAACACGCACCTGCAGCGTCAGCAAGGCAATCAACACAACATGAAGCAGCAGTACAGAGGTTTGCATTCTCTTCCTTCATGCCCTTGTTGCTTCACTGAACATGCACATGAAGTTTGTTCACAGCGTTAGGCAACTTGCCACTGATGCAAAAATAAGGAACATGTTTTGTCTGTTTGCAAGTAGTGTCATCTACTGAGAATCAAAAATGCAAAATGCATCATACCTAAATAAATTCTCATTGACAGCTGTGACAATGAGAATTTATTTAGGTACAGGAGGGAGATATACTCTACAATCGATATGTACACGAACAAAAAATTCAAAGATATTACTCTACAATCGATGCGTTTCGCATTTTTGGATTCTCAGTAGATGACACAGTGCACATCGTTTCCAATGACATTCCTTATGCTCAGCTTGATTCTCCTTATCAGGGGAATTTTACACAGTCTTTTTTTGTCTGGGCTAGTTTGTGCCACATATTATGAAGCACATAATACTCTCAAACCTGCTGCCCAGCCGTGGTTTTTTTGGGCCCAACCCATTTCTGTTGTCTTGCATGACACGGTCAAACGGGATCTTGATTGGCTGACTGTTTCAGGTGCATTGCATCCCATCTCTTCCAGCAAGCGGTCCTCTCGCCTTGTTATTGTTAAAAAAACCAATGACAGTCTTCGCATCTGTGGTGATTTCAAAGCGTCTGTCAATGCTCAGAATGAAGAATTATTTTCAAAGTCAGCTGGGCGTCAGTACTATTCTAATATAGACCTATCTGAAGCATATCACCAGCTTTTGCTGGATGCTGAAACTCGCCAGTTACTTGTTCTCAACACTCCGTTTGGTCTTTATCAGTATCAAAGTTTGCCATTTGGGGCTGCTAGTTCCCCCACCATCTTTCAACGATTTTCTAATAGTTACTCGCCACTGTTCCTGGCTGTATCAATTATCAAGATGACATTGCTGTGACTGGGACCACCACTGTCAAACATCTCAGCAGCCTCTGGACACTCTTCATGGTTTTACAATCTGCAAGGTTAAAATGCAACCTCCAGAAATCTCTTTAACAGTCGATTGTCTACTTGGGTTTTCAGTTATCGAGCAAAGGTATCTGTCCTCTTCGACAGCATGTTGCTGCTACTGAGGCTCTCCCTCATCCGACATCGATCAAGGAGCTCCAGGCCTTTCTGGGACAAATAGCCTATCGTCCTACGTTTTTGTGATCTTCTGCAACAGTGGCTCATACAATACACTGGTTGCTTTGTAAGAATTTGCCATTTCGCTGGTCCGCTGAGTGTGACACTGCTTATCTTCATCTCAAAGAAAAACTGCAGCAGGCCCCTTGTCTTGCAACATATTGCCCTAGACAACATTTGGTGCTAGCCACCGACACCTCCCACTATGGGATCGGTGCTGTTTTGGCGCATCGATACACTGATGGCTCTGAACGTCCGATTGCTTATGCGTCAGCAGCGACCACCCTGGTGCTAGCCAGAATATTTTCCTTGGGAGGCCTCCTTTCCACGCTCGGACAATGGTCCGCAATTTACTTCCTCTGAATTCTCCTATTTTTGTACTCAATGTGGTGTTACACACATCACTGCTCCACACCCTTCCATCCTCAAACTAAATGGTGAAGTTGGACGCCTTGTTCGTACTTTCAAATCACAAATGAAAAAATTGCTCACTACTTCTTCCTCTGACAAAGCCTTGTTCCAGTTCCTGGAGTCCTACCGTTTTACTCCCATGGGTGACCACAGCCCAGCTGAGCTCCTTAATGGCTGCCAGCCTCGTACCTTGCTTCACCTTCTTCACCCTCCACCCCATCGGCCAGGGCAGACTCTATTCACAAAGTTTTCGGAGGGAGCTCTTGCTTGGGTATGGAGGCATGGATTCAGGGTCGGAATCTGAGCCCTCGGGGCAAACGCCTTTACAGAGTCCGCACGACTACTGGAGAAGTGGTGCACCACATGGACCAACTTTGGCCCCGAGTGATTTCGGCAATGGGTTCTACAGAAGCACCACCAACACCATCTCCAACAAGAGCTGCTCCCAACGGCGTGGAGGTGCCATGATTCATTCCATGGTCTGCTGGCACAGCAAGACAATCACAAGCACAGCAACAGCCACCAACAGTTCCTGTACCGGTTACCAACCCAGAATCACCAGAAGACATCATGCACGCAATGAAATAAACACCTCAGAAAGAGTCATCTTTATCCCGTCCAAATATTCAGCCTGATCAAAGACAAGGCTCTCCAATCATCACTTCTAGGGATCTTCCCACAAGACTGGGGTCTAGTCTGGGACACTCATCTGTACATGAAGGTGCCTCCCAGGGAGTTCGCAGACATGCACGCAGAACACACCACCTACAGCAAGTGAGTGCTCAAATCAAAAGGGGGAGAATTGCTGTGGTTTCGTGCATGATGTTTGACACAGCCATCGTGAGATTCCGCGTGACTGACCGTAGGGGCGCTGCTCTCAAAATAGTGCTATGGCAGCGCCAACCAGAATGAAGCACGCAGCTACGATGACAGTTCCTGTGTAACCACTTCAGTGTTTACATGAATTAGCTTTTCAAGTATGTTTTGTTATGTATGAATTCCGGAAGTGGAATTAAAGTTCATTTAAAGTTACTAGAACTTAATTGATCACCATTAAAGTTTATAGTTATATAATTATTCAAAGACTGAAGATACAATGAATTGAGGAGTTGGAGGAAGAGTTCTACAGAGAGATGAGGAGGTGACTGGCAGCGAAAGGGGAAGGTGGAGGTGGGCACAACACCAACACCAAAAGCAAAAACACACACACTGGGTTCTCTGGTAATATGAATACAAATTTACTGAATGTCAAGATGTTTACTAGAAAACTGGCTAATATGAAGAAGAGGAATTTAAAAAGGAAGCAAGGAAGGAAGATTAAGGTTTCAAGTCCCATAAACAGCATGGTCATTAGATATGGAGCACAAGCTTGGGTTGTTTTCATAAGGATGGGGAAAGAAATCAGCCATGCATTTTCAGAGGAGCCACACTGGCATTTCCCTGGAGTGGATTAGGAATATCACAGAAAACCTAAAATCATACTTCTTTGCGGTAAGTTGTAAACTGTCCTCATTATACTGTTGAATTCCTACTCATCATCATCATCATCATCATTTATTATTATTTGCACAGATGTATAAAATGGAAATTTATATAAAGGCCAGAATAAGTCATTATCGGTAATTGTAAGGGAAATCAAAATGTCCTAACAGAAATTAATAATACTGATAAGATTAAAACTATGAGATACTGTGAAATGGGAAATAGGATAAACCACCAGTGCACAAGATATTTTCACAATTAAACTGAATTATAGTATTGTGACTGAAGAATAACAAGTTGTCAGTATTTTTAACAGTTGTTTTCTAAATATTGCAACAAAAAGTATCAACACACATTATATGCACTACTTTATTAGTAATAACATTTAAATCTGTAAGTAATTTTCTTTAAGGAAAAAGGTCATATTGGTTTTCTAGATTATACACAAGCACATTACTTTATTAATAATAAATTTCATGTTCCACAGGACCAATTTGAGGAGCAAGTCTCCATGGTCAGGGAACCAGTCAGTACATCAAAATTTTAACAGAAAGAGGATTAACAGAAAAGTGAAACCTATAGCAATCCTATGCACATGACAGGCCTAAGCATCAATAAAAAATAATCCATAACACAGAAATTATCCAAAAGTCAACAGTTTCAGCCGACCAGTTGCATAAAATGGTTTACGTGTATAAACCTTTACCTAGGTTTCGGCATAATTAATTTTGCCTTCTTCAGAAGTATATATAATGAAAAGTAATACACAAATATGAATAATAGTAAAATACAAAAGTGTTTCTAAAATAAGAAATTAAAATTACAGCATAGGTGAGAATGTACTTACATAAAGCTCACATTAAAAAAGTTGTTAAAATGTGGCTGACTCCATGTCAATAGATTAAAAAGTAAAATTTAAAAACAATGTCACATCATAAAATTGTGGAGCCCGTCTACACACAGGTCGAGTGAGCACTGCGTACTGGCAGAGGCGTAGGAACCCTAGTGACATGCGCCCGCACTAGGTGGCGCCAAGAGGGCTAATGGGTGTGCATGCAGTCGCAGACGCGAATGAATTTGACAAGCAGAAACTATGTGTAATATGATACTGACAGAAAACATAAAATAAAGAAAGATGGGAAATAAGATGCAAAGAAATCTGGAGCCGAGTTATGTGGGTGGCAGAATATATATACGTGCGTACACGCAAAAATTGGAGAAAGAAAAGTTAGAAAATATTCAGCGGCCAGACATAGTGCATGAAACACCAACTAAAAACAAACAGCACGTACCCGGTGGGAGGGAATGGTACAAACACCACGCATCACAACACCAGAAAAGTATAAACAAAGGCGCCACTAGAAATCTGAGGATAAACATTATGCATCACAACAGTATAAAACTATAAACAAGTGCAACGCTAGAATTTTGAGGAGAATAAACACCATGCAGGAACAAGTATTGCATTAAAAAATGTCTAAAACAGTATAGGTTTGAAACCTTCTAGGTACTGTCTACTTGCAAGTTGGAGTTGGTCGTTCAGCATATTACCATCGTTGATGATGGGGTGTTTTAAAATTTCATATTCTTCCCATAAATCAAGTTTCCTTTCCTTGGGTTCCCTATGCAAAATTACAGTGTCTTCCAACGATTTAGGGACGTGATCGGCTACAAGCAAATGCTCGGCAAAGGTAGAATTATGATTATGCACATTGCGTCCTGTCCTCCCTAGTAGATGTTCTTTATACCGCACCTTAATTGCTCTTCCTGTCTGTCCTATGTAGTAACAGGGACAGTTGTTACATGTTATCTTGTACACGCCAGAATTGGAAAAAGGATCTACTAAGGTCTCCAGTGTATGAACAAGATTTTTCTTTAAATTGTTGTTAGTAGAAAAAGTTACCTTGCAATCATATTTCTTCGTCAATAGACGTTGTAATCTGTACGATACTTTGCCTAAAAATGGAATAGAAATGAATCTCTGACTGTCAGTTTTATCAAGGTGCGATTTGCTACTGAGTAATGTTGAAAACTGTTGGGAAGTGTTTTGATCAACGGGTACGATACAGATGTAGTGCAACGCATCGTTGATCAAAAGACTTCCCAACAGTTTTCAACATAACTCAGCAGAAAATCGCTGCCGCGCATTGATGACACCTTAGACTGCTTGAAAGGAGCTACATACTTCTCAACTATGGGCATGCAGACAGGTTAATGGCAAATCGAGGCTGACGAAGCTGACAGGGAGAAGGACCGTCAGCAGTGTAACGACAAGCACCAACCTGTTGTGTACAGCCCAGGAGATCTGGTATGGATTTTCACCCCTGTACGGAAGGTTGGACTGTCAGAAAAGTTATTGAAGCGATATTTTGGTCCATATCATGTCATACGTCGCCTGTCAGACATCACATACGAAGTTGAGGATTATGAGCCGTCGTCGAAATGTCAAAGACGAAGAGACATTGTTCACGTCCTGTGCATGAAGCCTTACTACAATCCTGAAGAGCAGGTAGACAACAATGGCTTCTTATTCAAGGACACTAAGGATGGTAATGTTCCTGATGAAGCCACGACAGGAACATCTGACGTCGATAATCGCGGAGAAGGGAAGGATTCTCTTGAACTGTCATACAGAGGACCCATGACACGGTCAAGACCCAGGACATTGCAGCTGGCTCCACATGGATCGTAACAGCAGGTCGCTGTTTCTCCAGGAGAGGGAGCAATGCCGCGAGAGACCACGAACACCGACTGCCGGTGTGGCGCAGGGGCTAGCGTTACGGACTGCGGTGCTGAAGGTCGCCGGTTCAATCCCGCCCACCGGCAAAAAGTTATTTCTTTGTAATTAACAATTCCAGATGGTTATACATCTTTCTTATGTTCACTTGCAAATTCTACTTGTTTCTTATGTTAACTGTTCTTCTAATTTATGGTAAATTCTGTCTGTGTATATATAGCAGAGCACTCTGCCTGAGAGGCAGTCAGTGCTGCGTATATGTTGAGTTCGTAATAAACGTGCTTTGAGTATAAGTCCTGTGATCAGTTGCCTTCAAAGTCAAGCCTGCTCCCATTTCAACGCGACAATATTGCTCGAACTGCCCATTTATATGCAATAAATATCCTTTTAAACCAGAGGAGCTACCCCAAAAAAATAGCCCCATATGTCATAAGCAAATGAAAATATGCAAAGTAGACTACTACTCATGTTGAACTATCATATATTTCAGAACTGTTCTAATGGTAAACAATGCAGCATTTCGTTCTTCAACAAGACCCTGAACATGAGCTTTGCACAACAGGTTACTATCTATCTGATCACACTGAAGGGTCAGTTTTTGTTGAGTTGTGTGTTAGAAACTTAAAAACTGAGTCCTACTGTGATTTAGCATCAATTTGTATTTTACAAGCCATGAATTTATTTCTTAAGCTGCATTATCTGAGACTGCATCAATACTGCTAACAACATCCTTCACTACCAAGCTAGTGTCATCAGCAGCAAAAATATCTTAGAATTTCCTGTTATGCTTGAAGGCATATCAAGGCAAAATGAGAAACAACAATGGCCCCAAGAAAGAACCGACCTGATGGGACTCAAACACTTAAGCAGTACTTAAATTGAAAAGGCTACATTTCACTTTAACCGTACTTACACTCCTGGCCATTAAAATTGCTACACCACGATGACATGCTACATATGTGAAATTTAACCAACAGGAAGAAGATGCTGTGATATGCAAATGATTAGCTTTTCAGAGCATTCACACAAGGTTGGCGCCGGTGGCGACACCTAAAACGTGCTGACATGTAGAAAGTTTCCAACCAATTTCTCATACAGTTGACCGGCGTTGCCTGGGGAAACATTGTTGTGATGGCTCGTGTAAGGAGGAGAAATGCGTACCATCACGTTTCAGACTTTAATAAAGGTCGGAACGTAGCCTATCACAATTGCAGTTTACCATATGATGACATTGCTGCTCGCGTTGGTCTTGATCCAATGACTGTTAGCAGAACATGGAATCTGTGGGTTCAGGAGGGCAATACAGAATGCCGTGCTGGATCCCAACGGCCTCTTATCATTAGCAGTCAAGATAACAGGCATCTTATCCGCATGGCTGTAATAGATCACGCAGCCACGTCTCGATCCCCCGAGTCAACAGATGGGGACATTTGAAAGATGATAACCATCTGCAGGAACAGTTCGATGACATTTGCAGCAGCATGGACTATCAGCTCGGAGACCATGGATGCGGTTACCCTTGACGTTGCATCACAGGCAGGAGTGCCTGCAATGGTGTACGCAACAACGAACCTGGGTGCACAAATCGCCAAAAGTCATTTTTTCGAATGAATCCAGGTTCTGTTTACAGCATCATGATGGTCGCATCCGTGTTTGGCGATATCACAGTGAACGCACATTGGCAGCATGTATTCATCATCGCCATACTGGCATATCACCCAGCGTGATGGTATGGGGTGCCATTGGTTACACGTCTGTCACCTCTTGTTCACATCGACGGCACTTTGAACAGTGGCCATTACATTTCAGATGTGTTACGACCTGCAGCTCTACCCTTCATTCGATCCCTGTGAAACCCTACATTTCAGCAGGATAATGCACGACTGCATGTTGCAGGTCTTGTAGGAGTCTTTCTGGATATGGGAAATGTTCGACTGCTGCCCTGGCCAGCAGATTCTCCAGATGTCTCACCAATTGAAAACGTCTGGTCAATGGTGGCCGAGCAACTGGCTCGTCACAATATGCCAGTCACTACTCTTGATGAACTGTGGTATTGTGTTGAAGCTGCATGGGCATCTGTACCTGTACATGCCATCCAAACTCTGTTTGACTCAATGCACAGACGTATCAAGTCCATTATTACAGCCAGAGGTGGTAGTTCTGGGTACTGATTTCTCAGGATCTATGTACCCAAAATGCGTGAAAATGTAATCACATGTCAGTTTTAGTATACTGTAATATATTTGTCCAATGAATACCCGTTTATCATCTGCATTTCTTCTTGGTGTAGCAGTTTTAATGGTGAGCAGTGTAAATTGAAAAGGCTACATTTCATTGGCTGAACACACAGAAGATGCAATAGTTCTACTAAAGAAACTTGCCTACACTACACTTGTGCATCCTATTTTGGAGTATTGCAGCACAATAGTGGGACCCCACCAAGTGGGACTGATGGAAGAGATATAGGGGAGAGACTTGCACGGTTGGGGTGGAAATCATTAAAATAAAGGCATTATTCGTTGTGGCAAAATTTCTTTCACCAACTTTCTCTTCTGAATGTGAACGTATTTTGTTAGCACCCACCTACATAGGGAGACATGATTGTAATAATAACATAAGAGAAATCAGATCAAAAACAGAAATATTTAGTTGTTCCTTTTTTCCCCTGCACACTATTAGAGAATGGAATGGTAGAAAAATATTGAAAAGCAGTTTGATGAACCCTGTGCTCTGCACTTCAATGTGATTTGCAGAGTATTTATGTAGATGTAGAAGCAAGGGTCAAATTAATGTTCTATATGTGTTTTCATTTGCAGATGAAACACAGCTTCCCCCAATTCTCACAAAGCCTAAGTTAACTTTCCATCTTCCCCACAAGAATCTTTTCATACCCCCCCCCCACCCCCCACCCCCCCCCCCCACACACACACACACACACACACACACACACACACACACACACACACACTGTAGTTGACATAATCGATTTGCAAGAGTGAGTATCTGCACTAATATTGAAACAATTTACTATCAGCCACAAGTTGTGAATGGTGTTTTACATGTTTCAATCATTCTGGATATCTTCAGAATCTAAAACAAGGAAGAAACTGAATATCTACAAATATTTTTACAATAATTTGGTTGTAAAATGAACAGAATTTACATATATATCGGAAGAGGTTAACCTTATAGTTGCATCTGCAAACTGGGTTTCCTAGAAGGTAAACCTCTTCTGTTATATACAACCCTGTTAAACGTAATTTCTACTTATTTTAATCATATTATTTTAAAAATGTTAGTACATATCTAGTTTTTTAACTTACTCTCTCTCTCTCTCTCTCTCTCTCTCTCTCTCTCTCTCTCTCTCTCTCTCCTGAAGATGATCTAGAAGGAGTGAAACATGTAAATGTAAAAAAGATTCACAACTGTTGGCTAATGATAAACTTGTTTCACCCAGATATTTGATCAATGTGATTGTGTGAAGCAGCACACTACTAATGGTGTATTTGAACATTATGAAATTGGTTTTCCTACTCATCTGCATCAACTTAATTATATATTTGAAGCTAGGTGCTATACGTCACACTAACTAGAAAATTTGACAAAGTCATCTTGCATCCTCCGTGACTCAACAGTAATACCTTCCTGACAAAGTTCATGTGTACAGCTTCACAATTGGCAGAACCAAAAGATTTGCCTTGAGGCTCCTTTAGAAGTAGGTGTAGTTAAGAAACAACAGACTTTTATGAGGAAACCAACAGTTTAAAAAAAAAGTAGAAAGTAGGAGGAAAGTTATGTTGCTAGGAAGTAGCCATGGAAGAGGGGTAAGCCAGATTTTGCAGGAAAAAAAATAGGTGACAGATACCTGATCACAAACTTCAAGCCCAGTGAGGGTCTCAGGCAGGTGGTAGAGGATACAGGTTCCTTGTGCAAGGGTTTCACAAAACAGGATCATGTTATAGTAGTGGGTGGAGTATGAAACAGCACTGATATGGATCAGGACTACAGTATTGAGTGTGACCTGGTTAAAATAGCTTCTGCAACAACCCATACAAATGTTGGACTGGTGCCTGCTTTCATGTGGTATGATCAACCCCAATTGAACTGCTCTGTCAGGAGGGTCAACATGGAGATAGATCAGCTGCTTAGGGTGGCTACTCTGTAAGACAAGGGTTTGGTTCCTGCTGCTGTTATTGGTAGATGGGATTTCACTAGCCAAGACCTACATCTCAATAGCAAGGGGAAGGGGAAACTGGCTGTGTTGATAGCAAAATCCTTAAGGAGGGACATTGCAATTCATGGAAGTACTTTTTTTTTTTTTTAGGCTAGGAGCAGTGTCCAGTGAGATGCTCAGGGAGACAGGTGCTCAAGATGTTAAAAAATCACAAGATTCTCAGAAAAGTAAAATAAAGTAAAAAATAATGTTAGCATTTTTCACCAGAATATTGGGAAACTACAGAATAAAATAAATGATCTTCTGGTTTGTTTAGATGATACAGAAACTGATAATGTAATAGATATACAAGGCCTGTCTGAGCATCACATTGATACTGGTATGGACAATGTGAATATCAGTGGATATAAACTAGCTTCACAAGTAGAGATAATAAGGTAAGAGGAAGAGTTGCCATATATTCGAAAAGCTATCATTGTGTAAAAAAATTAGGAACAAAAAAGTTTTGTTTACAACAATATATTGAAGCATGTGCCTGTCAGCTTAAACTCAATATTGATACTTATAATTGTAACAGTGTCTAGATCCCCTTCAGGAAACTTCCAGTTATTTCTGGAAAACTTGGATGCCTTGTTGTGCTATCTGTCAGATAGGGAGAAGCAAATTGTTATTTGTGGTGATTCACCAAAAGAGTGTAATGGGAAGAAAGAACTGCAAGTCTTACTTGGTTCCTTCAATCTGACATCCGTTATTGATTTTCCTACTTAGGTAGTTTAATATTTTTTTTTTTTTTTTTTTTTTTTTTTTTTTTTTTGTGGTTTAGGGCGCACAACTGCTGTGGTCATTAGCGCCCACCACTGCCCATAGTAAAAAAGAACCGGGTTTAGAAATTAAATGGCTTTCGCCATATTTGCACGATGTATAAAAAGTAAAACTCTGTTAACCGATTGCGGGTCATCAGCTAAAATGTCAGACAATTCAAATGGGAAACACAGATCATGACGGAGACGGTTAAAAAATGGACATTGCACTAAAAGATGGTTCACAGTAAAAGGTGCATCACAGTGCTCACATAAGGGAGCAGGACCACCACGTAATAAATGCTGGTGGCTATAACGGCAGTGGCCAATACGAAGCCGGGCTAGAACAATCTCCTCTCGGCGGGAGGGTCGAGATGACGTTGACCAGAGATCAGGCACAGGTTTAATGGCTCGCAATTTGTTCCCTGACAGGGATGACCAATGTAGATACCAACGGGAGATAATACGCTGGGAGATACCAGCGCGAAGGTCATCAGAGCTGGTGGAAAAGGTAGATAGCCGAGGAAGGAGAACTGCTTCCTTGGCAGCCGTATCTGCAGCCTCATTCCCCAACACTCCCACATGGCCAGGGACCCACAGAAACGTCACCGTAGTTCCGCTCGTTGAAAGAGAAGTAAGGCAATTGCGGATGCTTTGTACCAGGGGATGGGCCGGATATAGGATGCGAAGGCTCAACAAAGCACTCATAGAGTCCGAGCAAATGCCGTTGTCGATGTAGACTGTTTGACAACTACTGTCGTAAACTGTAGGTCACAAGTCTGTGTGGCCATATCCCGTGTCGGTGGAGGCGTTGCAACTACAGTACTGTAATTACCACGCGGTGGGGTCTTTGGATTACGACTGGCGTACATCTTACGTGCAACTTGTATGGGAACCTTTTCCTTCACACGGATTTCCTGGATGGCCCGTTCATCGGCAAACACGGGACATTCCCGGGAGGAAGCAGCATGATTCCCGTTACAATTGACGCAATTGGGGGGACGGTGGTGGACAAATCCCCTCATGTGCCTCTTTACCACAGGTGACACATGTGACCGGGTTCTTGCAAGACTGGCTTGTGTGGTTGAATCGATGGCACTGATAACACCGAGTAGGGTTAGGGATATAAGGTCGTACTGTGATGACCTCATACCCTGCCTTGATCTTCGGCGGCAGAGCCACTCGGTCGAAGGTCAGGAACACTGTGCGAGTGGGCACTAAAACATTGTTCTCTTTTTTTGTCACTCTGTGTACTGCGACGATGCCTTGAGCTGCCAGATATTCTTTCAGTTCATCCTCAGTCAGACCGTCCAAACTGGCCGAGAAGACTACCCCTCGGGAATAATTGAGGGTTGGATGGAGCTCAACACGAACCGGGTAGCTGTGGAGCAGAGTAGCCTTAAGCAGACGCTGTGCCTGGGAGCCACTTTCTGTTTCTAACAGTAGTGTTCCATTATGCAGGCGGTTTCAGGTCTTAACTGGGCCGGCAATGGCATCAACCCCTTTTTGAATAATAAATGGGTTCACCGACGAAAAGGATTGTCCTTCCTCAGTACGGGTCACCACAAGGAACTCTGATGTCTGTAAATTTTTCTGTTCAGACACACTATTGTCTAGTACATCAATTTCTAAAGGCTCTTTCCATTTTCTTTTTTTTATAACCATTGCGGTTGTATCCCCCACGATTGCCAGTGTCTCCGATGGCACGCTCCTTCCTGCTGGGGGCCCCCAACGGAAGCACACCCACCTTGGGTGATTGTTCACACCCCAGGTCACACCTCCCGATCTACAGACGGAGGGACCAATCGGCGAATCAGGAAGGTATCAGCGCAGGCAATCGCCCCTCCCCTGGCGTGGCCTTAACCAGGGGGTACGCACGCACCCTACATGCCAGCCCGGGGCTGGGACTTACGCATTACCCAGTCACCCATATGGGTGGCCTTCAAGTGCGTATAGGGAGGAGGAAGAGAGAAATAGTCGGAGGAGAAGCCTCCAACGCAGACGCGGAGGCAAATAAAGAAGTGAGAGAAGAGCTTAAGCCAAAAGGTCAGAACTTCGGTTCCCCGAAGGATGCACAGACTCGGTCCCCAAGAGGGGGGAAAAGGACAGTAGAAGAATCGTCGTGTAGCACAGAAAGGAAAGAGTGCTACAAAGGTTGGAGCCCCGTGCTCGCCATGCACGTACTCACCACAGAGCGGTGAGCCCCCTGGGGGGGTACTTGGGTAGTGAAGGATAGCAATCGTTACAGTATATACCATAGCTCCATTCAGTAATTTGAAACAGTCCTCCAGAGTTGTGTACTCAATGATTTAACAACAAGAGATTTCAGAGAAAGTCTACAGCAATTAGACTGAGATGATGTTTATAAGGAATCTGATGCTCATTAAAAATATAACTTATTTCATGATACATTTGTAATGGTATTTGAAAACTATTTCCCCAAGAAATTAGTCAAATATAATTATAACACACTGTGCAAAAAAACATGGCTTAGTAAAGGAATAAATATATCTCGTAACTGGAAAATGAAATTGAATCTACCACAAAAAAGAGTAATAACCCAGAAACAAATATTATAAAAACTACTGCACTACATTCAGGAAAGTTATAAAAATCAGAGATATGTGCCTCGTGTCTGAGATTTGTTCCTCTGATAATAAAATTAAAACAATTTGGAATATTATTAAAAGGATGACAGGACATCCCAGAACAAAGGAATATTGTATTACCATCAAAGCAAATTAAAAGTTTACTAACAAAAACCCAGAAGTTGAAAACACTAATGATTATTTTTTAAATGTTGTGGAGAAAATAATATCTAAATGTTCATTAGAAGTAGCAAGGCACTTAATGAAAGAGGCCATACCTACACAATTTGATACAATTGAAATTCCACCCACCTCTCCATCAGAATGTCAATGATATGTGGGCTATACTTGTAGCCTACTTTCCATTGATTTAATTTTTTTTTTCTATAAAAGACCTACATAGCTATCAGGGTTGAAATATTACTTCCAAAATTCATATCTTGTTGTTGTTGTTGGGTTAGAGGGGCACTCAACATCAAGGTTATCAGTGCTCATACAGAAATCTCATGAGTGGATGTAATTGAAAACACATTAGAAACAGGACCTGAAGAAAATCGGGACCTGTCTAAAATTTGCCCCCATTCCCTTCCGATCTACCTGTAAAAACAAGAACATTTAAAACATGCTTAATTCATGAAGTTACACGACATGTATGCCCAATCTAAAACTAATCTTTAAAACTAAGAACATTAATGGACAGTCATAGATGGAAAAAGACTGGCTGACCAATAATAAAAATACAGAAAAGCCACTCAATCTGAGGATACCTTAAAAATGTCACCCTAAAATTTTAGGGAGTAAGTCTGAGGATTCACAAAATTTTAAAATGCGGATCACACTCGTTCGATCATGCTTAAAACAGAAGGCAGGTCACTAAGCAAAAGAGCTGCCGCCCTTTGATCTGAATATCAAACACATTCAATAAAAATGTGATGCACAGTTAACAGTGCATGGGGCAGAGTCATGGGTCATGGGACAGAGACCTATACGAAGACGAGTGAGTAGGACTTCATACCGCCTGCATGGTTGGAAGGAGGTGTGCCATGGCCGTGTGGTGGACTTCACGACACTCAACTTATTGGTCATTATTTCCCATCACTCATCCTCCCATCAACGAATGACTGTTCCTCAACAACAGGCCAGAGCATGCAAGGGAACAGGACATAGATATCTGACACACAACACACCTCTTTTGCTGCAACATCTGCCCTTTTGTTCCCTCAAATACCCATATGACCTGGAATCCGACAGAAAGACACCACTTTCCCCAGAGTTTGTAGGTGGGAAAGGGTTTCCTGGTTGTTCTGGACTACTATATCCGGTGGGTATAGTGTTTGAAGGGATTGAAGGGCACTGAGTGAATCTGAGCAAATGTGGAATTTAACACTTGCTACACGTCTCTTCTGCTTTACCCACAGAATGGCTTGAAGTTCAGCATCAAACAGTTGGCGAATGGCGGTTCGGCAGGCTCAGCACAGAGACTGGGGATTGGCTGGACTGCAAGCACCAGTGGCCACTCTAATCGCCTCATGGCGAACAGCGTCAATGGTTTCCAGATATGAATGTCCTGCAAATCCATATAAATTGTGCACCCACAATCGTACGAAAGACCTATAAAACTCCAGTAGACGTGCCCTATCTGCTCCTCATGAACTCTGGCAAAGACATTTTAAAATGTTCAGTGCCTTCTGAGCCCTGGTTTTAAGATCCCTAAGGTGTGGGAGCATGCTGTACTGTATACTGTCATGGCCAGGTACAGTGTCGTGAGATGCAGACGGAGCAAATTCCAGCTTCCACATGGAGAAAGGGCAGTTGTAAGACTCAGCATTGTTGGACCTAAAGTCCAACTTGCTCCTCAGTAGCACAACTGCGATAGGTAAACGACTGTCTTTACCAGAAATCCTCCGGATGGCTTCCCATACTTCTGTGGAATAAGTGGAGCGGTTGACAGAGCTGAGGAAGGCTTGCAATGACCTTTTCTTGCTCTCCTTAATAATGCGTCAGGCTTTGGCTCTTGCAACTCAAAAGGTTGCAAGGTTGTCAGCTGTTGGGAGGACCCTTAAACTGTTGTGGGGGAGCATGTCTGACTCTAATTGCTATGTGGCACTCATCTGTCCACCAGGGAACAAGATTCCTTCAAAGACGACCTAATGACTTAGGGACAGAAAGGTCAGCAGCGTGATAGATCACTTGTGTTATGTGGACCACCCAATCAGGGATGTCATCTCAATGTTAAAATACAGCCAGACAACTGAACAATGTCCAGTTAGCCCTAATAGTTATCCATTTCAGTGGCTGCTGCCCTAATGACGGCCCCTCTGGTAAGTGGATCCACAGTGGATAGTGGTCATTCTTGTGAAGGTCATCCTGTTGCTTCCCACTGAGCAGAGTCTCCAAGAGATGGAGAGCAGAAAGAAAGGACAATGGTCTAGAATATCCCTGTGGCGGCACAAAAATGTGTGGGATTGCCCATGTTGAGCATGCAGACTTCCTGCGACATCATGAGACACTCTACAACACGATCCCTTGGGCAAAGTGTCTGAGCCTCATAACACGTTGTGGGCACTGAAGTCTCCCAGCGGAAGATACGGACAGGGGCGTTACTCAATGAAACTGGTGAGAGCCTCAGAGTCTATTGGTTCCTGTGGATATAAATACAAGGAACCCTCAGACCCACATGAACTGCCAGTGCCACGGCTTGGAGGTCAGTAACCAAAGGAATGACCGAGGAGTACTGTGCATCACTGACAAACACAGCAACTCCTCCCTTGGCCCTCTCACTTTTAAGGTCGTCCTTACGGTACATGGTATAGCCCCTGAATATACAGGTGTAGAAAGCCTCAAATTGTGTTTTCTGTAAACACAAACACAGCGGATGTTCCTGCATTACTAGTTTTAGTGCTTCTAGATATGCCCAGAACCCATTCAAGTTCCACTATAATATGGGACCCATGGGTTATGGAGGTTGCAGCTTCATTTTTACCTTCTGCTGATTCGGAAACACTGAACGAAGTTCAATTTTGGGGCAAGATGATTGCCCCAAACGTCCATCAATCTCAATGGTCTCTGGAAATGAGTCAAATGAAGCATCCTGATGATTCTGCTGCCTGACAAGTGCACTGACATGCAAGTATTCATGCCTACACTAACAACCTCCATTTGTGTGGAGGCTTCAGCTTTGACAACAGGCTTTTGCAGGGCAGACGGGGGAGGAGGTAGTGAACGAAGGAGGTTGTATTGACTTAAGTCTTTCCGGGTTCAGCATATGAGATACGCTTAGTAATTTTCATCTCCTGTATCTTTATCTCCTGATGATAAACATTACAGTCCCTACTCCAGATTGGATGATCCCATGAGCAATTAACACACTTTCCAGGTGGCGTGCAGTCAAACCTGCCGTGTGCAGCTTTACCACAAATAGCTTCTCCCTTGCATCCCAACGTGGTGTGCCCAAAGTGCTGACACTTAAAACAGCACATGGGGTTAGGGATGTCGGGCTGTACACATAAACGCAGAAAACCTGCCTTCACATACTCAGGTAGTCGAAGATGAAGGACTCAGATTGGACAAGTTCTCCATCCACACTTTTCTTAACACTTTCACTCCCAATGTTGTTCCTCAATAACAACATTTTAAAAGCTGATTTATACCTTATTTTATCTATAAGTCCTTAAAGTAGCATTGTTATTGATGAACAACATGCTTCTATTATGACATTTTTCAGCTTGGTACGACATCTAGCCACTCCCGAGGTATTAATCTATCCATCTTATAAGTTGTGTTACGTTGCCATTTAAATGTCAACAAAATAATATTTCAAGTAATAAAATACCTCGATACAAACATCTGTGTTGTGAATAAAATACATGACGTACAAAAATAATTGTTAGATCAAAAATTTTAAAACACATATTTTGATGTTTAGTGCACTGTATTAATACAGTAAACACTAAATTTTCATTTTACCAAAGCTGAATTCATAATGTGGGAATGAAAGGGTTCATGTTCTGCACATAGACTATACCTTTTGCAGCCCATTCTTGCTTTAGTTCATCTACTGGAATGTCGACTAAATCTTTATAGAAGACTACACCTTTACTGAAGTTCGAGCACTGTGTAGCTCCATTTCAATATGATATACTGCAAGGCACTTATCTGTTTGAACTTATGACACCTGTTCGGAACTAGATGTTTCCACCAACTGGGTACCATTCTGCAACTGTTTTACTGACTTCAGGTTACCTGTGATTCCTTCTAAAGCCTTGTTTATGTAAAAAGGTGAAACTTAAAGAAACATCCTTTCCTTATGACAAGAAACACATTCCGATTTGCAGCTTGTGTTCTGTAACTCAGCACAAAACCTTTTTTGGTAGCTTCTAAGTCCGGAGGACTGGGAACCCTCTTTTTTGACTGGGTGTTGGTACCACCCCCCTCCCCCCTCCATGGTATCCCACTAGGAGGTTTAAAATTCCTCGATAGGTCCATACTGATCCCACAAGCAGCTAAGGAACTAAATGTCCACCTAGACAGAGCCCCACATGCCTAGGTAAGCCATATGCAACTGAGGTTCGGCAGTATCCCCAGAGGTGGAGGTGGAGGTGATGGTGGTGGCTGTTGTTGTTGTTGTTGTTAGGGAACGAAACTGTTGGTCATCAGTCCCCGGTTCCTAGCAAAGATCGTGCATGTAATATAGACAAAAGAAAGTATGGAGCTGAACCCACGAGAAGTACAGAACATTTCACTAACAAACAGCACAAATGAGGAAAACAAAACAAATAAACAGTGTGTTTAATTGATCTACAGTTTTACAGAGGAAGTCCATGACTGTCTGATCACTGGGATAATAAAGGATGAGTCAACCATGTTGCACACACTAAAAACCGCTAGTCAGTTGACATAAAACACTAAAAATGATTTGAAAGTTATAGTGGTATGTAACCTGAGAGATCAGGATAAAGCATCCTCCATTAAATAGAATTGGAAAAATCAGCTGCTCAGCACCCTAAAACTTAACACAAAATCAGCCACAGAGGCATCTCCTAGCACCAAAGAGAGTACATGGTAGATTAAAAGACTGCCACAAGGGGCTAAAATGAGGCAGTCCATCAGGAGATGAACCACTGTCAAAACAACACCACAGTGACATGTGGGTGGAGTCTCACGGCGAAGTAGATTGCTGTGAGTCAACCATGTATGCTCAATATGGAGACGGCACAGCACAACAGAATCCTGACGTTTAGGCCTCAATGAAGTTTTCCACATGGCTGTGGATAGTTTGATCACACGAAACTTTTTTTCGCACTCAAAGCAGAATATTCCAAACTCCAGGCTTCTCGCACCTTCCGATGCAGCATCAACCTGAGGTCCATTTCAATGAGACCAATTGGCAGATATCGTGAAGTGGTGGCCTGTTTGGCCAGTTGATTTACAAAATCATTGCTAGGTATGCCGATGTGCCCTGGGGTCCAAACAAAGGCCACTGAACAACCAGACCTGCTGAGAGAGAAAACAGTGTGTTTGATACACTGCACCAAAGGTTGTTTGCTGAAGCATTGGTCAAGTGCTTGCAAGTCACTCGGGGAGTCTCTGCAGATGACAAAGGACTCCCCAGAGCTTGAACAGAGGTTCTCTGGAGCACAATAAATAGCTACCAGCTCTGCAGTGAAAATCCTGATCCCACAAGGCAGAGAATGCCGTTCAGTATGGTCGCCATGGACAAAGGCAAATCCAGATCGGCCATCCTCCAGAGAACTGTCAGTGTAGACCGTTTGTGCATCACAGAACGAGTCTACAAGTGTGGCAAAACTAGCAATTAAGTGCCGCTGGCGGGACTGAAGCATTTGAGTCATATGCCAAATCCAGGGAGAGCCGCAGGTGAGGGAGGGACCAAGGAAGCGACAGGGAGGATAGTGGAAGGGTCTCGAGTGAAGAGAGAAGAGAGCAAACCCGGACCGAAATCAGAAGACGTAACCTGGGTCACCATCTAGGGAAGGGGGAGCAGAAGGCAGAAAAAGGAGCCTGCGGTTTGGGTGATTTGACGAGGCATGAAAATGGGCGACATACGATGCCAGCAGTTGTTGTCGATGGAATCTTGGGGTAGGGACCCCTGCTTCAATGAGAAGGCTTGTCACTGGACTAGTGCGAAAAGCACCCTTTGACATCCTGATGCTACAATGGAGGATTGGGTCGAGCATGTGTAATGCTGAAGGCGCTGATGAGTCATATTGTGCTCCCATAGTCGAGGCAGGATTGAACTATGGCCTTATAGAGATGCAAGAGAGTTATTCTTGCAGCCCCCCCAATCAGTGTGGCTGAGGCAATGGAGGATGTTGAGGTGTCGCCAGCGCTGTTGTTTGAGCTGGCGACAGTGGGGTGTCCAAGTAAGCCGGGCATCAAAAAGCATGCCCAGAAAGTGATGCAAGCATACGCTGGTCTTGGATGTGGTGAACTGAAAAACATGGGCAAAGGCCCAAGACTGGGCTTTTCGGATTGCACCTCGCAGCTGCCATTCAGTAACGCTGATACTTGTGGAGCTATAATATAAGCAGGAGTCATCAGCAAATAGGGAGCAAGAGACTGATGAGCCAAGTGGAACACCAAGACCGTTAATTGCTACAATTGACACTTAGAACAGAGCCTTGCGGGACTTTGTTTTCCTGAATGTGAGGGTAACTCAAACAGGTACCGACCCTGAAACGAAAGGTGCGAAGGGAGAGAAAGTTCTGAATGAAGATGGGAAGAGCACCCCATAAGCCACATTTGTGCAACGCTGCCAGAATATGATGGCACCAGGTGGTGTTGTACACCTTCCAAAGGTCGAAGAAGGCTGCAACGAGGTGCTCTCACTAAGCGAAGGCTATACGAATGGCTGACTCCATTGACACAAGGTTATTGATAGTGGATCGACCCTGATGGAAGGCCCATGTTGTGGGGCCAAGCATCCATGATCTTCAAGTATCCACATGAGCCCCCAGCTGACCATATGTTCAAGGAGCTTGCATAAAACATTGGTGAGGCTAATAGGCTGGTAACTATTAGCCACCTGTGGATGGGCACCAGGTGTCAACAGTGGGATGACCATACTGTCCCGCCATTAGGATGGGAGAACACCTTCAACCCAGACACGGTTGAACAGGGTGAGCAGTTGGTGTTGAGAATCCGCTGACAAGTGACGAAGGAACTGGCTGTGAACATGGTCAGGTCCTAGAGAGGTTTTGGGGCACACACCAAGGGCACTCTGGAACTCCCACTCGCTAAACAGTGTGTTATATGTCTCCCGGTGGTGTGTGCAGAACGATAACGGTTTTCGCTCAACTCGCTCTTTAAGGGTGTGGAAGTTGGCATTGTATGCTTCAATCACAGAAATACGAGCAAAATGCGCTGCCATATCTTCAGCAATAGTGCTGGGGTCAGTGGAAATGGTTCCCTGAATGAGGAGACAGTGGATAGCTACATTTGCGCACTATCGGAAGAGTCCCTGGACTTGCGACCACACCTGAGAAGTGGAGGTACGAGAACCGATAGTGGCAACATCTCTCTCCCAACAATCTTGTTTACTCTGCTGGATCAGTCTCTGAGCACAGGCCCCATATTCGTTTGAAAGTTATCAAGTGCTCAAAACATGGGTGGCATCGGTGGCACTGCAGTGCTTTCCGACAATCCCAGATTGCCTCACAATCTCTTTGCGTCCACCAAGGCACCTTTTTGCCATAACATAGTTGGGAAGCATGGGATAGTTTCCTCAGCAGCGGAAAAAATGGCCACAGTGAGCTGGTGAACTGCCACATCAACTTCAGGTGTGAAGTTGAGTGACAACCAGGTCAGCAGAGGTATAAGCTCTCGGCGAGAGGGTCGAGATGACGTTGACCAGTGATCAGGCACAGGTTTAATGGCTCACAATTTGTTCCCTGACAGGGATGACCAATGTAAATACCAACGGGCGTTAATACGCTGGGAGACACCAGCACGAAGGTCATCAGAGCTAGTAGAAAAGGTAGATAGCTGAGGAAGGAGAACTGCCTCCTTGGCAGCAGTATCCGCAGACTCATTCCCCAACACTCCCATGTGGCCAAGGATCCACAGAAACGTCACAGTAGTTCCGCTCGTTGAAAGAGAAGTAAGGCAATTGCGGATGCTCTGTACCAGGGGATGGTCAGGATATAGCGTGTGAAAGCTCAACAGAGCACTCAGAGTGTCCAAGCAAATGACAATCTTATTGAGTGAGTTTCGACGGACGTATTGGGTGGCTTGATATAATGCATACAGCTCAGCTGTATAAATGGAACTCCACTCAGGAAGACGATATTTAAGATAGACGTTGCCAAGTACAAAGGCACACCCAACACCCTGGAGTGTCTTTGAGCCATCAGTGTAGATGAAGAAAATGTCATCAAATTTGAACCGAAGTACGAGAAATTCTCTCTGGTAAACGAAACTAGGTGTGGAGTCCTTTGGAAGAGAATGAAGGTCAAAGTTAACACAGACTTCGGGGCTTCGCCACGGTGGAGAGGTGCTCTCTCCAGTCGAGAAGGTAGCAGGCATTGTAACGCCGAGCTGGCCGAGTAACGAACGCAAGCGTACTCCCGGTGGTAGCATAGCAGACGGGCACATAGCGAAGAGACTGTCAAGTGAGTCATTAAAGAAAACTGCATTCGTTGGGTATCCTCGCATGGATGACAAACGGCTAAGTTGGAGTTCCCGACGGTAAGAAAGGGGTAGTTCAGCGGCCTCGGCAAAGAGGCTCTCAACGGGGGTAGTGTAAAACGCTCCCGTCGCCAGACGGATACCTTGGTGGTGGATTGTGTTAAGGCGGCGCAGTATGGACGGTCAAGCCGAAGAATAAATGATGCTTCCATAGTCCAGTTTGGACCGAACTATGGTGCGATACAGATGGAGGAGAGTAGACCGATCAGCTCCCCACGAAGTGCCACTTAACACCCGCAGCACATTGAGAGAGCGGGTACAGCGAGCTGCCAAACGGGATATGTGGAGACACCAACTTAGCTTCCTATCGAAAACAAGTCCCAAGAACATCGTGGTATCCACAAATGTAAGTACTATGGGGCCCAGACCAAGGGACGGGGGAAGGAACTCCTTCCGCCACCAGAAGTTTATGCAGACTGTCTTGTCAGCCGAGAATCGAAAGCCAGTGTCCATACTCCACGTGTGGAGAGTGTCTAGGCACCGCTGAAGGCGCCGCTCCAGGAGACCTGTTTGCTCAGAGCTACTGTAGATCACGAAGTCATCGACAAAGAGGGACGCCGACACTCCCGGTGGAAGGTGATCGGCTATAGAATTGATTGCCACTGCAAATAAAACAATGCTCAGGACCGAGCCCTGGGGGACCCCGTTCTCCTGAATAAAAGTGCTCGATAAAACCGAACCAACGCACTTTAAAAACACGGTCTGTTAAAAATTCGCGGATAAAAATTGGCAGGTGACCCCGAAAACCCCATGTATGCAGAGTGCGGAGGATGCCCATCCTCCAGCAGGTGCCGTATGCCTTTTCCAGATCAAAGAACACCACTACTGTCTGGCGCTTCCGTAAAAAGTTATTCATTACTGAAGTAGATAGGGCGACAAGATGATCTACCGCAGAACAGCGCTTGTGAAACCCAAATGGGACATTAGAAAGGAGATGTCGCGTTTCAAGCCACCATACCAGGCGCCCGTGAATCATGCGTTCCATCACCTTGCATACGCTACTAGTGAGGGAAATGGGGCAGTAGCTGGAAGGGAGAAATTTGTCCTTCCCAGGCTTTGGTATGGGAATGACTATGGCTTCACGCAAGCGTCGTGGAAAGGTGCCTTCCATCCATATGCAGTTGTAGGTGACCAGTAGGAAGTGCAAGCTCGTTGGTGAAAGGTGTTGCAGCATCGCCACATGAATGCCATCTGGTCCTGGAGCGGAGGACCGCGAAGACAAGAGTGCGTGGTGGAGCTCTTGTACAGTAAGCTCGGTATTGTAGCATTCACGGTTCTGAGAGGTAAAGGGCAATGGAGTCGCCTCCATCGTCCGTTTCCTAGCAAGGAAAGTGTCAGTGTAGTGTGAAGAGCTAGAGACCTCTGCAAAATGTCAACCCAGTGCGTTGGCTATTTGTGGAGGATCGACGACGGTGTCAGTTGCGACACAGAGACCGGGAATCGGGAAATGAGCCATAGTGCTTGAAATTTTTCTGAAGTTACCCCAAATGATGGAGGAAGGGGTAGAACTATTAAAAGAGCTCGTGAATGAGCGCCAACTGGCGCGTTTATAGTCGCGAAAGAGGCGACGACAATAGGCTCGCAGCCGTTTGTATGAACGGCGGCGGGGCACAATGCGAATGTTCACAACTGGTGGTGTCTGAGACGGGAGGGTCTTGCTCCATATTCTCAGAGGTGACCATAGCAGCTGCGTGAGGGTGGTCGGCAGCCCCATTTTTGGCTGATGCACCTGGAGAGACTACAGGCTTCCAGGGGATGCCATCGTCGCATTGTGAGGTAGAAGGGGGCGGGGGGAGGTTTCCCCCTATTTGACTTCTTGGAGCCCTGGTGAAGCTCCTTGGTTGGCTCAGATGTTTTGGAAGGGGTGCGGAGGAAATCCTTGCGCGAATGCTCCTTCTTAGACTTATGGGTCTCTATCTGCGGTTTCACAGCGGAAGAAGATTTGGAAGAGGTATTCACACTTTTCGTTGAACGTGACGCTGTTGTCAATGTAGACTGTTTGACGACTACTGTAGTAAACTGTAGGTCACATGGCCATATCCCGTGTTGGTGGAGGCGCTGCAACTACAGTACTGTAGTTACCACGTGGTGGGGTCTTAGGCTTACAACTGGCGTACATCTCATGTTCAACTTGTATTGGAACCTTTTCCTTGAAACGGATTTTCTGTATGGCCCATTCATCGGCAAACATGGGAGATTCCCGGGAGGAGGCAGCATGATTTCCGTTACAATTGATGCAATGGGAGGATGGTGGTGGACAATTCCCCTCATGTGCCTCTTTACCACAGATGACGCATGTTACCGGGTTCTTGCACGACTGGCTTGTGTGATTGAAGCAATGGCATTGATAACACCGAGTAGGGTTAGGGATATAAGGTCATACTGTGACTACCTCATACCCTGCCTTGATCTTCGGCGACAGAGACACTCGGCCGAAAGTCAGGAACACTGTGCGAGTGGGGACTAACACATTGTTCTCTTTTTTCATAACTCTGTGTACTGCGATGACGCCTTGCGCTGCCAGATATTCCTTTAGTTCATCCTCAGTCAAACTAAACTGTCCAAACTGGCTGAGTAGACTACCCCTCGGGAATAATTGAGGGTTGGATGAAGCTCAACACGAACCGGGTAGCTATGGAGCAGAGTAGCCTTAATCAGTCGCTGTGCCTGGGAGCCTCTTTCTGTTTCCAACAGTAGTGTCCCATTACGCAGGCGGTTGCAGGTCTTAACAGGGCTGGCAATGGCATCAACCCCTTTCTGAATAATAAATGGGTTCACCGACGAAAAGGATTGTCCTTCCGCAGTACGGGTAACCACAAGGAACTTTGATGTCTGTAAATTCTTCTGTTCAGAGACACTATTGTCCAGGACGTCAATTTCTAGAGACTCTTTACATTTTCTTTTTTTGATAACCATCGCGGACGTATCCCCCACGATTGCCAGTGTCTCCGATGGCACACTCCTTCCTGCTGTGGGCCCCCAACGGAAGCACACCCGCCTTGGGTGATTGTTCCCACCCCAGGTCACACCTCCCAATCTACAGATGGAGAGACCAATCGGCGAATCGGGAAGGTATCAGCGCAGGCAATCCCCCTCCCCTGGCCTGGCCTTAACCAGGGGGTACGCACGCACCCTACATGCCAGCCCGCGGATGGGACTTACGCATTACCCAGTCACCCATATGGGTGGCCTTCAAGTGCGTACAGGGAGGAGGAAGAGAGAAATAGGAGGAGAAGCCTCAAACGCAGACACGGAGGCAAATAAAGAGGTGAAAGAAGAGCTTAAGCCAAAAAGGTCAGAACTTCGGTTCCCCGAAGGATGCACAGACTCGGTCCCCAAGAGAGGGGAAAAGGACAGTAGTGTAGCATGGAAAGGAAAGAGTGCTACAAAGGCTGGGGCCCCGTGCTCGCCACGCACGTACTCACCACAGAGCTGAGCGCCCCCTGGTGGGCTTTATTACACCTGACAGCCTCTATGATTTCAGGGTCATGCCGTTTGGACTATGTAATGCCCCGGCCACAGTCGAACGCATAATGGACAACTTGCTTTGACACCTTAAATGGACAACATGTCTTTGTTATCTAGATAACATTGTCGTTTTCTCAAGGACATTTGTGGAACACCTAAGCCACCTGTCAATTGTGTTGAAGTGTGTTCAGATAGTAAGACTCCACTTCAACCCAAAGAAGTGCCTGTTCGTCACCAAGGAAATAAAAAAAACCTGGAGCACCTAGTGAACGCACATGGAGTGCGTCCTGATCCAAATGAAGTAAGGGCCATCACAGCATTTCCAACTCCTCAGCACATCCGTGATGTGAGACGTTTCCTCAGGCTGTGCTCATATTATCGTCGTTTCATAGAAGGTTTTTGTAAAAAGGCACATCCATTGCAAGAACTTGTGCAGGGAGATGCCAAGTTTTACTGGGATGAGACAAAAGAACGAGCTTTCCACGAACTTAAGGAGGCTCTAAATTCCACACCAGTTTTAGCCTCGTATGACTGGAATGCGGAAACTGAACTTCACACAGATGCCAATGGTTATGGGATTGGTGTAGTGTTTGTACAAGTTCAGGAAGGTGCTGAAAAGGTGATAGTTTATTCATGAAGAGTTCTCTCAAAGTCTGAGATAAACTACTCTACAATCGAGAAGGTGTGTCTCTCCGTAATCTGGGCTATCAACAAGTTCCGGCCGTATCTATTTGGTGAACCATTCACTGTTGTGACAGGCCACCATTCTTTATGTTGGCGGACCAATCAGAAGGATCCATCAGGTCGACTAGCAAGATAGGCACTAAGACACCAAGAATACGATGTCACAGTGGCATTCAAAAATAGGCACAAACACTAGGACGCAGACTGCCTTTTGAGGAATCCATTAGCCAAACACAACAGCATGAATGAAATTTCAGCCATTACTGAGTCACGTGACATTACAGCTGAAGAGAGCGAAGACCCAGCATTATTACAAACTATAGAGGGATTGGAGAAAGGAGAACCGACAAAAGGAGAGTTTCAACTTATAAATGGGACATTGTATAAGAGCAACTACAATCCACTGGGCTCCAAATGGCTACTGGTTGTTCCAGCTCATCTCCAGCCACCTATTCTCAAGTATTTCCACAATTCTCCAACATCCGGTCATCTAGGATTCGTGAAGACCATATACAGAATCAGACACAGGTATTACTGGCAAGGTTTCTACCAATCTGTCAGGCACTATGTGAGTCACTGTAAGTAGTGCCATCAATGGAAGCATGTGCCGCAATTACCTCCAGGTCATCTGGTACCAATTCCACCGAATTGGTATCGACCTTTTAGGTAGGTTCCCGAAGTCGACAGCCGGTAATCGATGGATAATAGTCTGTACCAACTACCTCACCCACAGGCTGTCACAAAACCTGTGCCATTGCAGGAGCCCCAGAGATTGTAAAATGCCTAGCAGACATTATTTTGAAGCATGGTGCGCCACATGTGATGACACCTGATCGAGGAAAAGTATTCCAGTCAAAACTAGTATCAGAGGTAATGTCACGTTGCAACATTGACCACAGAATAACAACTGCCTACCATCCTCATACAAATGGTCTAACAGAATGTTTTAACAAGACTTTAGCAGATATGCTGTCTATATACCTCGATGTTGAGCGGAAGGATTGGGATACAGTACTGCTAGTCTTGACATTTGCTTATAATACAGTAAGGCAAGACACCACAGGCTTCATGCCGTTTTTCCTGCTGCATGGTTGTGAGGCTGAGACGACAATTGATATGCTGTTTCCAATACAACCGAACGATACTCAGGACGACTATGTGAAACAGCTCGTCACCAGGGTCAAAGAAGCGAGACAGCTGTATCGCATACGGAAGCTGGATCCCCAGGAGAAGGACCGCCAGCGGTATAACGACAAGCACCAACCTATTGTGTACAGCCCAGGAGATCTGGTATGGACTTTTACCGCTGTATGGAAAGATGGGCTTTCGGAAAAGTTACTGAAGCGATACTTTTCTCTGTATCGTGTCAAACGCCGCCTTTCAGACGTGACATACAAAGTTGAGGATTATGAGGCGTCCTCAAAATGTCAAAAACGAAGAGACATTGTGCATGTTCTCCGTATGAAGCCTTACAATGATCCCAGAGAACAAATAAGACAGAAACGGACTTGTGTTCAAGGACTCTGTAGACCGTTATGGTAATGATGAAGCCATGACAGGAGGGTCTGGCACCAGTCATAGTCCCCACAAGGAAGGCGTACAGGCACAAGAGAAGGATTCTCCAGAACTGCCATACAGAGGACCCATGACAAGATCCAGGGCACTGCAGCTGGCTGCAAAGGGAACTGAACAGCATGTCACTGTTCTTTCAGGAAAGGGAGCAATGCCGCAAGTCTTCCGACAGCACGTGTGGTGCAGTGGTTAGCATCACGGAGTGCTGTGCTTGCAGTCCACAGTTCAAATCCCGCCATGGGCAGAAGAAAATTTATTTCTTTGTATTTACTATTTCTAGAATGTTTCACATGTTTCTTATGTTTGATGTACTTGTAAGTTCCAAATTATTATATCTATGCATAAATAGTGAAGCACTCGAAGCGGGGGTCAGTCGTTACTGAGTGTACGCTTGTGTTTGCAATAAATGTGTTGTAAGTATAAAGTGTTGTGTTGTTACCCAGCCTTCGAATTCTGCACCACCTGCAGTTTGCAACGTGACAATATTGCAGATAATAAGTAATCTGCAGTTATTCTCGTAAATAACAGAATGTACCATGAATCACAGGTATCAGCCCAATAATCCGCGCCTCCGGTGTTAATATGAGAGAAGAAAAAAATAACCTCTAAACTAACCTATAACTTACCATCAGAGGGAAGCTACAAATAACTTTATACACACACAATATTATTCTATAATCTGTTCTATTTGTAAACAAACTATCATCCTCAACTTAACCACCAAATAATCACTCACACCTTCTACAAACACGCACACACCTGAAAACTACCGCACTGAGATGACATCACCAGTCAAAGCCGACTGGTGGAATCACATTATATAAATGACCCAGTAAAACCCAAGGCAAGAATCAGCCAAGCTGTCAACAATATTGATGAAGAGTGCAGAAACCTATCATCAACAGACTAAGTGGTAATTATAGGAGGTACCAGTAATGTATAGCGTAATGAAACTTAAGTAATCATTGGGTAAGCTAACATGTACTAAACTAATAGTGAACAAAATACTTCGCCATTATGTTCTAATGGAGAAATCCTGCAAGAATAATGAAATCAAAAGGGCAAATAGTCTATCATTCAGTATGTAAACATTTCAAAAATGTAACTGTCACTGACATCAATAACATTTTGGTCTGAAGCCACAACACAACTGTGCCACTCAGTAAATCCTGAGCACTTTAACAGAGCTTGCCATATGGCTGTACATCATCAAAATGTGTTAGAAAAATCACTACTAAGCAAAACAATGTTTGAAGTTCTAAGAAATGGATTAAGATGTACAAATAGAGCAATACATGGGCTCAAATTCAAAGAATTGGTACAGGGAAACTCCCAGAAGTAACCAAACCTGAGAAGTTTGATTTGGTCACAACAGTTTGCAGTGAGCAACATGGGAAACTGGAATTAATTAGGTAAAAAAAAAAAAAAAGTGACAGGACAAACTTGAACATACAATTTAATTAATCAGAATGCACAGTCCCTAACAAACAGGATTATATAAATGTGCTACTTATCAAGTAATGGCAGGAGGAATCGGTTTTCTGTTTTTGGCAAGAGGAAGTTTACTTGCAGTATTTAAACATATTTGGTTTCAATTTGGCAAACTGCTTCTGCAGATCAGTATCTAAGCTTGGAGGAAGCTGCATTTTTGTAACATGACATTATTTAAATCAAATAGGTAGTGAAAAACATTTTGAAGCCTCATCTATTGAAATAATATACAAGGGATGTTCAAATACAAAGGTGCAGAATGACAATGTAGATATAATTGAAGTCTTTATTCAAAAGCAAACAACACAGGCTTGAGCACAACTATCCCATTGTTTAACACTTCCGCTGCGGCTGATGCTATCCTACATTCAGTGAGGACGCTTATAAGTGTCATCTGCAGCGAAAGTGTTAAACAGCCAAAGGATTCCCCATTCCCAGAATTCCTATGGCTGTGACAAGAGTCAATCCTCTGCCATGTCCTTTAGTTTGTAGTCAGAAATGAAGAGCTGCCATTTGAGACTTTTTTCATTGACAAAACAGATGGAAGTCACAGGGTGGCATGTCCAGGCTTGTAGGGTGGACACTCGACTTTAATGTGACCAGCACACTGGCTAAAGTCTCAATCAGTGGCATGGGGAGTGTCGCGGTGCATCCGTAGTGGCATTATGTTGGCACTGTACTACATTTCGAATAGCCAATGTCACATATGAAACTGTAATCAAGTGATTCAAATCTTCCTTTTACATGGCCAATTACTTTTACTGACCAGACAAGGGTACATACAACAACTTATCAATCATAGAGGAGGTATAGCATGTTTTATTTATATTAGGATCCGTTCGAAACAGAGATCATTGTAAATAAAAGTTTGGTCAGGCAAGTAGTTGCGCGCGGTTTTTTTTTTTTTAAGTATGGGAAGGCGTGTAACGCCCAAATCTTCGGTTCCGAAACACTCAGATTGTTGCTTTCCCATAATTGCTCCGGCAAAGTTGCCAACATACATGCCACACTAATAACACGGGCAACAGACTGCAGTTTTACCAACCTTTGATTTAATAGATCGCAACATTCTGTTAAGAGTGCTGTGGTGTAAGAGGCAAGCCAAACGAGTGGCTGAAATCCTATTTAGTAAATCACTTTCAGGTAACAAACAAACTAAATGACAAGAGGTGAACTCAAAGTTTACCACTGAAAACCATTCATATTAATCTATGGTTTACCACAAGGCTTAATTTTAGATCCCTCTCTCCACTTAGTTTTCAAAAATGACTTCCCTCTACACATACTGGAAACTCCAAACTAGTCGTCCTTGCAGATGACACCAGTGCACTGATTAAGGTGAAAATGAAAAGGCTCTAAATTCTGTGTGCTAGTCAGAAATGAACAGATTTCACAGTGGTTCATGAAGAATTAGGTATTGATAAACCCTCAAATAATGGCCATGCACTTCCACATACAGCAAAATAAAAATCCATTAAAATCAAATATGTGCTAGAAAACAAAATTAAGCGTATCTGAAACTAAATTTATTTGTATTTACATTCAAGACAATCCTAAATGGAATTCACATCACACAGCCTTAAATTCTAAACTATCCAAAATGACCTATGCAGTGAGAATTATATGTAACAAAAATGCTGAAGCAGAGCAGTGTCTTTTACTCACATATATTCATTTTTGAGATATGGGACGTTTTGGGGAAATTCAACTCATAGCATAACTACTTTCTGGAAACAAAAAAGGATTGTGTGAATAATGAAAAATGGAAACAGTAAAAATTCATGCAAACCATTCCTTAAACATGTTAGGGTCCCACCCCTTCCCTATCTATACATATGAGGTTGTCATGCATGTAAAAATGAGCAGGGTGAAAAAAGAAAATGTGTTTATTCAGAATAAAACTTTTCATGAAAACCACACAAGGTCAAATAGTGACCTAAACAGCTATCATTGATGTACTACCATGTCCAAGAAAGGTGTATGTCACTCAGGATCACAATTGTTTAATAACCTGCTAAGTCACTTAAAAGCCATTAACAAGATAAATATATTTAAAACAAATATCTTTTGTATTCAGTATCACAGTATCTTGGAAACTAAATTTTATGTAACTGCAGTGAGAATGGAAGTGCCGAACTGTATAACTTATGAAGAAGAAAATTAAATGCAATGTCCACATCGAAAGCTTTCTCTGTTGCAAATTAGGGTCTCGAATATCATAAAAATGACACTAGCATATAAGGGTAACATTTCTAAAACTGACTAAATTGGTTAGTCTCTCTAACAGCTAGAGTATAATATATGGACATCGTAGATTTCCGTACAAAATAAAATCGTGTTTTCTGTTACACTGAAAATGAAACAACATAACATCCTTTTTCGAATCTTAGTCGAAAATGGCACATAAGAACAAATTGTTTGGATGTCGTTTATTTAATATGTGATCAATGACTGGGGTGAAACAAGTAATGACTGGGCGATTTGAGCTAATAGACAGGCGACCATGTATTGAAAGCAGTCCGATTGAAATAGTAGAATGTCTTGTCAGCTGATGTAATCATTTAAATTTTCCTAACTTCGGACTATACAGAAATTCTACGCGGTAAATTTCTTTACACTTCCAAGTAAACTTCGCAGAAAATATTATCCATTGCCCTACCTGGTTAGTTAACTGATGTAAACGACGAGTAAAAGCTACTTCTTACTCCCTACACAACATTAACCAAGCGGGTTGTGTATCGTAAACATTGGTAACACGATCTGATCACGATGAAACCATGACAGTTCTGTGTTTATCAAAGACCAAACACTGTAAGCGTGGAACACTGGAACTTGTTCACCGGGGGTCATAGGTCGAACAATCCCAGTGGGAGGTAAAGCGAAGAGACGTCAGAAGAAGTTGTGTATTAATTGATTTTTATTCATAGTGGTACACAGTCGCTTAAAATTAAAAACTATATTTGTGATCTGAGAGCTTTGCCTTAGTGGAAGTTTCGACTTACTAGCAGAGAATATAAATACTATGACGTAGGTAAACCTTCGACCATGGTCGAAGAAGTAAACCCTTAATTATATCTTTGAAATTGCATCACCGTATGACAAATGAATAATTCTGAGACAATTACATCGATTTCCAAATTGTACTCTAGTTTAAAAATAATTGGACGACATTAATCTTCATTTCGTTTCTTTTCAATATCCGATTGTGTTATAACAGCATTCCATTAATTACATATAAGGTACATTGACACAATCACCAAAAAAGACGCCATTTGACTTGCGTCACGGAATTAGCTACTATCTTTTGCAAATATTTGTGTCGCGCCACTCAAATGTCCCTACTTTTTCAAAGTTCAAGTCATTTAAAATTTGTGACGCCATTTCTCAGAATCAAAATAAACCGCCGCCATCTTTATTTGAAGGCTATTGCTGTATTTGGTGCTTTTGTGTATTTATGCCGACGTTTTACAAACAATGTGCATTTTTATTGCTCATCAAATGAAAGATGTTCCAAAATATGTGCTTTTAAGTATGGTTTGTTGGGTAAGAGTCATAGTGAGACATCGGAATTCAGGACAAAGTTTTCCTGAGCATAATGTAGTCAATTTGCGTATCCTTCAGATTTGTGTGTGACTAAACAGGTGTTATTGAGTGATTACTGAAGGGTTTGTAGTTACACAACAGCCTATTTAATTCTACAAATACAGAAGATAAGTGTGGTACTGGCATTGTATTCAGATTTTGGAATTGACATCTTCATTGCTCATAAACACTTGCCACATGGATTTTAGAAAGGAAGTGACAAGGTTCATGTTGTAATTTCTGATTGAATGTATCTGTTACCCGTAATTAAGGGAATGGACTGTATTAAGCGGGGATGACACGGACACGAATCGTTGGCGCACGTTGACGTGCGCACGTCAAGATGCTAGTGTGAACACCCAAATTTCAACTGGCGCAAGTAGAAACGAAAGTTGACGACGAGTCTACTTATTTGCGCCAGTTGGCTTCCCCCACTACGTTTTCGTCGTTTCCGCAATATGGCTGTTGCTGTCGAATAGCTTGTTTATAGTGTGTCTGTACGTTCGCGTGTTGTAACTCTATTATAATATTTTGTTTCTGAGTTAAGAACGATGGCAGTTGCTAAAAAGTGGCCGTAATAATATACATTTTAATTTATGGAACTATGTGAGGAACATACATGTCTGCAGAACATACATCTGCCTATTTCAAAGTGTAACGTAACAGTCCTCAAAATACTGATTAAAAACGGACAGCAAATTACCTTCAGATGCACTTCTAATGCTTTGTTTATTGCAGGCATGAACTCTGGAAGGCGATAATATATTGCTGTGAAGCAAATGAATCGCCGGAAGCAAGATACCTCAGAGCGACTTATAACTTTAAATGGCAGGAATAGCATTCTGCATTAGTGTGTTCTTTCTTTGAATAGAAGGCCCTATAATCTTAATAAATGTTCAAAATTGGTTACGTTCATCCTAAAATGATTTTCCAAGGACGCGTCATCCTCGTTTTCCAGTTTCCTGATTACCACCGTAGACGCCCCCAACTCATTTCTTAGCGCAATCCGCTTGCATATCCAACATCTGCTTTTTCTCTTTATTCTCTTTCAACATACTGTGATTTTCTGGATAGCAAATAAAGCCACTACTCGGAAGCCTGCACATAGTACATCAGTTTGGGCCATGTTAAAAAGCTGCATTGGACTTGCTTGAACTCAAAATTTCCGCGATCGAGTGAACGGTCACTTGCGCAAGTTGAATTCATTGGCACATGTAAACATGATCGTGTCAACTCTCCTTTACAGTAACTGTCAGTGTAGTTGTACAAAGCATAACTTCAAAATTCGATATAAATTAAAAAGCCGTCGTATTTACCTGTGGGCAAGTGTAGGTAGCTATATTAGTTTTCAAATAAGCATCCCTGATATTGTAAATAGTATCCAGAACATTACATCAGAACAGTGAACTTGTTTTGATGACAAGATATCGAGTTTCAAGTTATGACAGGTAATACTCAGGTCTTAAATATCACAATGACACTTGTAGTATCACTTAATCAAGTACTGCATCTCTAATGCTGATATAGGACTCTCTTACAGAGCTTGATAAGAAGGTCCCAATAGAAATTTACTTTTTTTTATTCGTAATTGGTTTATACCTGCCTTTAATACATGAGTGTTGTTTATGCGCAAAATACAGTTCCAAACAACAACACTTACACTCTACGTCCCTCTTATTGTAGTCTTATATCAATTCTAATACGATAACCTAAATGATAACACCAATGTCTGTCCGAAAAACCTCAGCTGACGCCATATTGGCAGCCATGCACATAGGATTCTGACAAGAATGAGTGGAAACGGCTGTGACATCGCCACTTCCATATCACCTGTAATGCCACATGCTGTGGCGCCGTTTTTGTGCCCAGTGTAAAACGTACCTTTATACACAGTTTATATAAGCACAAACAGTAAGTATTGCAACTGATCACAAATATAAATAAAATCATTTGCTGCATCAAGACCAATTAAATCTGCCGTTCACGTCACGTTAAACGTCAGAACATTCTACAATGTATTTCTAATGCCGGCATTCATAGTGGCTGTCACTGGACTGTCAGGTCATGGCAGACTTCTTTGAGAAGAAAGCTTTTGTGGAATTGTCATCTGCTTACATCGAAGGTTAATCTATTTTCGTCACGCGATTTTTATGTCTTTTCTGATGACAGCATTGTAGTGATGTCAGATAAAAATCTAATGAAGCTCTCAGGCTTGTCCACAACTAGTCATTAAAAAATAAGGTAACTTTAAATGTGAAAAAGACAAACTGGATAAACGTTCATCTAAATAAAAAAAAACAATAATACTATATTGAAGGTAAGCAATGATAAAATAGACTGTGTAACCAATTCCAAGATCTTAGGATTGAATGTGGAATCACAGCTAAAATGGACTGATCATGAGAGAATGCTGGCAAAGAAACTGTTCTCAGCATGTTATGCCCATTGAATTCTTGTACCAGTGAGCAATATCTCAAGCCTTAAAGTAATTATAGAAATATGCATTTAGTTATCACATATGGGATAATATTCTGGGGAACAAGTACAGGGAACATATGGACTATTTTCTTGATACAAAAAAGAGCAGTGCAGATAATAAGAAATATCAGGACAAAGCACACTGTAAAGAATTATTCAAAAGGCTAGGAATTCTGACAGTACCAAGCGAATACATGCCACAAACAGCAAAATATATGACCATAAAACTAGATCCAGACATTGTCTACATCTTTCTAGACAAAAACTCAAAATAGCCTGATATACCTTGGAATGAAGTTGTACAACAAGCTGCCACGAGATGTAAAAGATCACCACACCTTTAATCAAATGTTAAAACTGTATCTGGTAAAGAACTGTTATTACACAGTAGATGAATATTTAAAGTAACAGTAGACAGTACCTAAATTAAAATGAACATGTAATAACTGAGTAGGAAAATTGAACACCGAAGAAAAGAAACACCTGTAAAAACCTGATATATTGTAAATGAGTATATAAAATTACTATATATAGGCAGAGTATGTGTATTAACATGTACTCAATTAGTACAAACATTGACTACCTAGGCTAGTGTATGTGTATTAACATGCAATGACTTAGAACAATAATTGAATTCCTAGGCTAGAAATGTGGCTCTTAACCATCATTGCATTCCTGTAAATTAAAAGTGTAAACTATTGAATATAGTGACCTACGCTAATTTATAAGTAATAGTGTACAAACATTTGACAACATCCACACAATGCATATTGTTTATGGATGAATAAAAAAATCAGTCACTGAATCAAGAACAGACGATTACACATCATTGTGTCATTTAGCTTTATTTTATTATAATACTTTGTTTTAGTGGTAAATTGCAAATGTTCCATGACGACTTACAAATTTTTTCCATTGGGTGTTCTTAGAAAATCGAGGTAGAATATCTGAAATTGGAAAATGGTTTAGGTTTTACAACAGAATAGCAGTAAAGTCTGATGTAAACAGTGTTTATGAATAAGATTGTAATTTGATGAATAAACATTTTAAATGTAAAAGTCAGCCCTAATGAAGAACAAAGACCATCACATCATGTCATGCCCAGCCTGTTCAGGAAGAAAGTTTTGATGAAACGATCGTTTGCTGACATCAGACGTTAACGTTTTTGGGCATGCTCACTCATGTGCAACAGGCGATTACACAGAGGTTTTTCAACTATGACGTCTTAATCTTTATTTTATTAATATACATGGTTTTAGCTGTAAATTACAAATATTTCATGACCGCTTACATTGTTTTCAATTGAGTTTCCTTCTAAAAGTCAATTCACACTGTCCACAATGCATTTCCAATGGCGGTATTGACACTGTACATTACCAGACTATAAACGTCATGACAAGTTTTCTCAGGAAAAACCATTTGACAGATGACATAATCCATCTCTTGTTAATCATGTGACTTTCAAAGCTCCCATTCATCTCCATAACATTCTCCGTGCTTTTATTTGGTTGAGCTTTTGTTGAGTTCTCTGTCTTGTTATTCGTTTTTATTGTTTGTCATTTATTAACTACAACATAAATGTGAAATTTAAATTGAAACAGTTCAACAGTATAGTCAGTTTTATGATATGAGTGACATTAGATATTCAAATATGGTACTGTTAAAAAAGACACATTTTTATAAAATGTATTCTAAAAACTAAACTAAACTTTGTCTGACAGGCCTTGAGAGGACCACTGGATAATGACCAGTCGCCATGTCATCCTCAGCCTGAGGGCATCAACAGATGCAGTATGGAGGGGGACATGGTGAGCGCCCCACAGTCCCAGCCGTTATGGCAATTTATGTTACTGGAGCCGCTACTTCTTCATCAAATAGCTCCTCAGTTAGCCTCACAAGGGCTGAGTGCACCCTGCTTGCTACCAGAGCTCTGCAGACTTGGACAGTTACCCATCCAAGTGCCACCCAACCCCAACAGCCCTTAACTTCGCTGATCTAACGAGAATTGATATATCCGCTGTGGCACGGCCATTGGCATAAAATGTATTCAAAGCAAGTAAATGATACAGGCGTTGAAATATTGTAGTTTAAACAGACTCATGTGTCTTATTCCGTGACAGAGCCCTATGTGTACTGTGTAAAAAGTCTCTAAATATTGTTTGTGCAACAAATGCAGAGTTTTTGCAGAGTTGCCTTGCCTATTTATATTATTTACATTCATAAAGTTTGTGGAAGCCTCTTTTGTTCTCTCAGCAACAACATGATCTTTTATAAAATTGTGTAAATTGCACATTGTTATCACTAAATTGTCCACATTTTCTTGCATGGCATGAATTCTTATTATATAAATTCTGAATTTTTGTGCATTTACTGAAAATCTCCTGGCCTTCGATAGTCTAGCATTAAAATTTTGGTTATGAATATTGTTTGTGGTCTTTGTTTGGGAAGTAGACGTAACATGTAAGTTTTCAGAGGGAATGCCTCATTACCAATAATCACATGTCGTGCCTCCATGCTTGTCCCTCTCAAATGTCGATCTTTAGGAACGTGCAGTTAATTGCCTTCCAATGCTTTACCTAGGTTGGAATTGGAAAATATTCCTCCATCACAGTTTTTGCTGTATGCACCAATGTCCACTGCTGTGAATTTGTATTTCTCATCTACTCATGTTAGCAATACGATGGAAAATGTCTCTTTGTAATTAAAGTATTGTAAACCACTTCATTGTGGTGCCATAATTTGCTTGTGTTTTCCATCTATGGCACCTAAACAGTTTGGAAAATTCCACATTTCCAGAAGTATTCAGCAATCAGATTCCAGCTCCCTTCAGTTTGTGCGGGCTCTACTTCCTACATCATGACATCAAGTATGGCTTGGGAAACTTCTCTCTCACTGCAGAGTATCAAAGCCGAAAACTGAATGAAATAGTTTGCAATGAATCCCCAGTTACAAGGTACCTGACAATTTTAATAAGTGATGTTAAAGACATACTATTCTAAATATGAAGTCTTTATTTTATAAATAGTTACCTATTTGCTTTATATTAACTACAGGACCTACTTACTAAATGCAAGTTTTCAACATACATTCGTTGTCTGTGTGTTATCATTTCTTATGCTATTTGGCAACTTTTCAAAGCACTTATATTTCAATAACTATTTAGAGTTGGTTCTAGGAAACATTTTATCCATCATGTTAACTTGTATGTGAGTAAAATTTGTATGTCTTACTTTATATCAGGTCCTGAATGTAAGTCCATATGGACATCACTAAGAGACCTATAAAGAAAAATCTTAAATAGGAAAACAAAAGTGCCCAAGCTGCAACAAAACCCCGTACATGGAAGTACAAGCATCTCATGAGTATTTTAATCCCCTATTTCAGGGAAAGAGAAACTCGTTCAAATATTTCAATTAGAGAACATCATCAACAAAAAGAAAATGACGACGAAGAAGAAGCAGAGGAGGAAGGAGAAGTAGATACTCCACCAGCTATCTCCAGCCTTTTTTGTAGAAGCAAATCCACGAAGTAGCAGTGCAAGAAAAAGAAGGAGAAATGCTTCCTCATCCAGTTCCATGGAACTGGTGAGGCAACTACTGCACCAAGGGACCCAGTGACCAGTTTCATTATTTTTCATGAGTATGGCTGCAAATGTCCAAACTTTATCACCCGCGAGACAAAAACTAGCTAAAGATGAAATTTATAGCGTTGCTAACCAAATGGATAAGGAAAAGCAGAAATACAAATTTTCATTTACTCATTTAACCCTCACTATTAATGGAATGTGTATTTTCTTGACAATTATGTAATAATTTTTGTGCCCAGTGTAAAACGTACCTTTATACGCAGTTTATATAAGCACAAACAGTAAGTATTGCAACTGATCACAAATATAAATAAAATCATTTGCTGCGTCAAGACCAATTAAAACTGTCGTTCACGTCACGTTAAACGTCAGAACATTCTACAATGTATTTCTAATGCCGGCATTCATAGTACTGCCATCCAGATCAGAGGGAGGGTCCTCGTTGGCAGTCGGCGGCAGCGGAAGTTCGTGGCGGAGACTACACGCCAAGACTTCTAAAGATGACGAAGGGCACACCAACGTACAAAACACTAGCTGTGAAACACTAAGCACAACAAAATTACACAAAACCACTTCACAGTAGCAGTTAAAGTTGTAGTGTCAACTTTTTTTTTCTTTATTGTCATTACAATTCCCCTAAAAGGGGCGTGCTGTCAGGGCACACAGGCACTCTTCAGTCGGGAGAGATATAAAAATACAAATGAGTATACAAAAAAAGTAAAGGTGAAAAAATTTGAAGGTAATTAATATGTACATAATGACAGTGTTGGAGAAAAATAAATGAGTTTTAAAATGGTGCAAAGAATGCAGGCTTTATAAACATGAACTTGGTGACAAAAGAAGATAAGAAAATTTTTAATAAAATAGACTCAGAGACCACATAGCACAGAGAAACATCTAAAGGAAAAACACAATGTGTCAGCTGCAGGTTGGCTGTTCACTGTTCATTAAAATAAAATACCAATTTGAGACATCAAATTCTCGTAACACACGTTAAAACACTGTAGATCATAGATGGGTGGAGATGGGGAAAGGGGAAGAGGGTGGTGGAAAAGAACACAGTCGTTTTAAAACACACTTGACATTGGCTCCATGTTGGCCGTTTGCTGTTTGTTTTTAAAAACCATACTTTGTAAAACATACCCCAGCACCAGCAAAGAACGATGGCACAAAAGGAGAGGACTGGGAGCTAGGGGGAGGTGGGGGAGAGGAGGCGGGAGGAGAAGCAGGGGGAGGAAAGTGAGGCAGGATGTCCCAAGAAGCCTTGAGGGGTGGAGGGACAGAGGGATAGGGGGAGAGAGGAATGGGTAGGAGAGACAGGATGGATGGTGCCCTTTGGGAGGGTAGGTTAAGGGATGGATGTGGAGGATCATAGCTGGTAGGAAATAGAAATGTCAGGGCACAGGGCATCTTCTGAGAGGCGGATGGTGCAGAATTTGCCACGGGCCAGAATACAGAGGGTGGACAGGTGGGGGGCAGGGGAAACACAGTGGGGAAAGTGCGGCAGCAAACCAGGATCCATGAGAAGGGGATGGATGAGAGGATTGGGTGGGTCTAATTTATGGGATTGGTAGCAGAGGCAGAGAAGTTCAATAAAGAAGACAAGGTGGGGAAAGGGGGTCAGGTGATAGAGGATTCGTGTGGGGGATGGGGGATAAAGGGGAATATGGAAGACGAGGTGGAGTGCATGGAGTTCTAGGATCTCAAAGGATTTATAGAAGCATAGAGGGGAGGAGATCCAGGTGGAATGGACTACCAAAAGAATGGGGCGGATGAAGGATTTGTAGGTGTAAAGGACCATGGAAGGACGTAGACCCCAAGTTCGGACAATGAGAAGTTTCAGAAGGCAGAGACGGGAGCGAGATTTATCTAGGATAGTGCAGAGGTGGGGAGTCCAGGAGAGGGAATGATCTATTGTTAAACCTAGGTATTTAAAGGGGGGTAAGGTGGATGAACCGACAATGTAGGATGAGGTAAAAGTTGTGAGGACGAAAGGAAAGGGTGGTTCGACCTGCCTGGGATTTGGTGGGGTTGATAGAGAGGATCCACTGGTTACATTAAGTGGCAAAGAGGTCAAGGTGTGGGGGGGGGGAGACGATTGGACGGGGCTAGGGTGGGAGCCAAGGCGAGGAAGGTGGTGTCATCAGAGTACTGGAAGGAGTGGACAGGAGGGACAGGCTTTCGCATGTCAGAGGTCTCGAGGAGATATAGGAGGGGAGAGAGGACAGAGCCTTGGGGCACACAATCAGAGGAGTAGAAGAGACAGTCTGAGTTATTGACTGTGACGTAGTTAGGGCGATTGTAAGGGAAGGAGGCAATGACCTGGACGAGGTTGATGGGAAGTGCATAGGTCTGGAGTTTGAAGAGCAGGAAGGGATGCCAGACCCAGTCATAGGCCCTTTCCTGGCCCAAGGAGACAAAGATAGCTGCACAATGAGAATTGAGCTGGAGGGAGAGGAGTTGGATGAGGTGGAGGAGTTGGTTGTTGGAGGAGAAGGAAGGTCAAAAGTCACACTGGGTATCAGGTAGAAGGTGACAAATAAGCCTCGAGGGGTGGAAGAGTTATGTGATGCTGGAGGGACAAAGGGTTAGGGGGAGAGAGGAGTCGGTAGGAGAGACAGGAGGGATGGTGGTGGATGCGTCCAGAAAGGACGCTAGCTGAACACCGGGGTGTGGCTGATGGGCTGGTAGGAGGAGGTGTGAGATGGAGGTTTGTTCGGTTTGAGGAACATGACATTTGACGTTTTCCACAGGCTGGGAAAGAAGCCAGTGTAAAGGATGGTGTTGTAGAGAGTAGCCAAGGTGGTGAGGATTGGGAGGGGGCATTCCTTGGCGGTAGGTGATGCGGTCATGGCCGGGATCTGTGGTACGTTTGGTGATTAGTAGTAACTGTATATTGTGTGATGTGATGAGAGTGTTAAAGTTGGAGGGGGCTGCGGTCCAGATATTGGAAGCTGGGAGCTGTTGTTTGGATGGAGACGTCCAATTCTCATGGATGTCGGGGAAGAGGGAATAATCAAAATTTTTATTATCAGAAATGGAGATGGCGTCAGGTAGAAAGGAGGCGAAATAGTCAGCCTTACTGATATTGTCAGGCAGGAGCTGATCGAGGTGGAGGAGAGGGTAGGTGGGCGTGGAGTTGGGCCAGTGAGGCGGTAGAACGCGTTCCTATACCTTGACGAATGGATTGGGAGGTGGGCATTAAGCTGTGTAACTGTCTGACGCCAGTCCTGGTATTTTTTTGGCAGTCAGGAGGCTGTGTACTTGTTGCTGGAGTTGCAGGTGGCGGTGGAGTAAATCATGGTCATGGGTGTGGAGAAATGAGCGGTATAGGCGGCGGGATTCCCATAGGAGCAGGACAGCCTGTGGGGCGAGGGTGGCGCGGTGAGGATGAATGGCTTTGGTGGGAATATGGGAAAGGATCGCATCATACAAGGTCTGCTGGAGGAAGGAGGCAGCATGGTCAATATCATCAGGAGGGTGGAGAGGAAGGGGATGACTTTCAACTTGGTGCTTGATCGAGAGGGGAAAGGCATCCCAGTCTGTCCAGGAGTAATCGTGGACGAGTTTGGGAGGTTGAGGGAGGGGGTCGAGGATTTTGGGGGGGATGGACATTCTGGGTCATGGTCGCAGCCAATGGGGTCAAGGACTTCGGCGGTGATGCGCTCCAGGAGATTTAAAGACATGATGACGACGTTAGGGGTAGTGTTGCTAGAAGGGAGGGTATGGTGGGAAGAAACTGATGCCACCGGCCAAGTTCGGCGGAAGCGCGGAAACGAATATTGAAATCAGTGGCAGTCACATAGGTGATGAAGGTGCTATCAATGTGGGCAAGAAGTTACAAGGGATGGGGGTGCAGGAACAGACATATATGGTTGCACAGGTAACGGTAAGGGAGGGGAGAAAGAGGGTATGTATGAGGTGTTCATATGGAATGTTTAGGAGAAGATGTGGCCGAACCGGCTGGTGCTGGAGTGGCCAAAATCAACTCTGCCTCATGCCAGGTGGTGGGGAAAGTCATGGTGGTGGAGGAGATAGGGGTTGGTGTTGACTTGTATGTAATGGAGGAGATAGGTTTCATTAATGAGGAAGGCATCCACATGGTGTTGGGAGAAGGTATTCAGGAGTACGTTTTTGTTGGTGAGAAGGGAGTGAATGTTGGAGAATAAAACTGTGCCTTCTTGCTGCGCTATGAGTGTGAGAGAAACGAGTGGAGGAAGAGAAAGGGAAGAGAGGGACTAAATTAGGGTTCAGGGTGAGCTTCGCCACAGGTGTTATAAGGTGAGAGGGGGACGAGGTTGGGGCAGGAAATGTGGAAATAGAGACCTTTGCACTGGGGACAGACAGGAGATAAACGGCAGTTTTCAGTGAGGTGGTCGTTGTATGCAAAGTAGTGGGAGCAACGGTAAGATTGGGGAGCGATTCGTCCAGGGTTTGATCTTCTGGAGGCAGTTGTAAATGCGGGCCCCATTCCAAAGGAGGTGGTTGATGGATGACGCGTCTTCTGTGAAGCCGTGCACGAGGAAGGTGGCGCCCGACACATTGTTAATGCGACAGGCAGATCGGACGGAAAGGCGGGAATTCCGTCGCAGATCATCCATCACCTCTGCTTCCGTGATACCCAGGCTGATCTTGGTGAGGGTTGGAGGCCAGCGATGGGGAGGGGGTTATGGGTGAGAGGCAGGAGGGGGAAGGGGTGTGACGGTCCCGTGGGAGCCAAACTGGATGTGGGATAGTTTGTGGAGGATCAGGTTGTGGAGGTCAGGGTCGGTGGATATTAGGAGGACAGAGTCCCTTTGGGGGATAATTAGTGAGATAGTGGTGGAGGGGGCATACTGATGGAAGAGGGAGTGAGGACATGGCAGTCTAGGAATTGAGAACAAAAGTGTGATGAGCAGGGGGTTGGGAGGGAAGAAGAGGGGGCTGGGGAGGTTGTGCAAGCTGAAAATGGGGAGTGGGGTGGCTTGCAATGGGATTGCAGGGACAATGGTGAGGGGATTGTGGGCCATTTTCAGAACTTAGGAAGTGGCGTCCGTGGACGCTCGTTTAGTTTTCTTTGGTTTTGGGAGTGGCTGGGAAACATGAGTGGGGACAGGGGTGACAGGGAGGTGGCGTGAAGCTGGCCCTGCGGCAGCAGCATCTTCGTGGGGTGGGGGAAGAGAGGAGTCGACGGACTGCCAGGTGCGAACTAAGGCAGGATCACAACAGGAGTTGGGGAGGGGGGGAGGAATCGATGGGGGAACGGTGGAAGAGGCGAGAGTCTGTGGGATAAGGGCAGCAGCCTGTGTGGGGGGGGGCAGAGAGAGGGTGACAGTTGAGGGAGTGGTAAGGTTGAGGAGGGAAGGGATCAAGCAGCAAGGAGAGCAGAGGAGGAACTCCAGAAGATGGCGGTGGGGGCATTGTAAGCAGTGGTTGAAAATGATAGTAGAGGACACTGTAGTGAGGGGCAAGGTCGACGTGACAGTATTTAAAAGTCACCTGAGTCGTTGAACACTGAAGCAGGAGCGGCAGCGGTGGCGGACGTGCCTCCCAGTGGCTCAGGCAGAGGCACGGCGATCCGGCCGTGGAACGCGCTCCGGCGGGCAGGGAGCCAGGCAGAACGCGCTGGACGGGCTGCGGTCCGAGCGTGGGCTGGGGGATGCACCTTCCAGAGCGGGACGGTGGCGGCTGCGGCGGCAGCAGTGGCAACAGCAAAGACTCAAGAGAGCGTCAGACGTTGACGAGATGTACTGCGTTCCGGATCGGCCGCACGGGGTCCTTGTCGGCAGTCGGAAGCAGCGAAACTTTGCGGCGGCAGACTACATGCCAAGACGTCTAAAGAAGACGCAGGGCACACCAAGGTACACAAAATGAGCTGCGGAACACTAAGCATAAAAAATCGTACAAACCCATGTGACAGTAGCAGTTAAAGATGTTGCCTCAATTTTTGTTTCTCTTTAGTGTAATTTCAATTCCCCTAAAAGAGGTGGGCCGGCAGCACACGCAGGCGCTCTTCATATGAGAGAGATATAAACAATACAACAGAGTATTCAAACAAAGTAACGGTGATAAAATTTGAAGGTACATAAAATATACACCATGACTGTGTTGGAGAAAATTACATGAGTTTGAAAATGGAGCAAACAATGTAGTCTTTTTAACATGGACATTGTGACAAAATGAAAATAATAAAAATAAATAAAATAGACTCAAAGACCACATAGCACAGAAAACATCTAAAAGAAAAACACAAGGTGTCAGCTTCGGGTTGGCCATCACTGCTGTTTTGAAATAAAATACCACATTGTGACGACATCGAGTTCAAGTCTAGCACACATTTAACACTGAAGATAGTAGATGGATAGAGAGGGGGAAAGGGGAGAAGGTGGTGGAAAAACACAGTCAATTTAAAACACACTCAGTGTCGACTGCAGGTTGGCCGTTCGCTGTTTATTCTTAAAGAACCACAATTTGTAAAACACATGTGGATCTAGCAGCAGCACAGAACGATGGCACTGAATGAAAGGGCTGGGAGGGGGGGGGGCAGGAGGAGAAACGAAGCGAGGGCAAAAGGGAGGGGCCACAGGGCCAGTGGGAGGAAAGCGAGGCAGGAAGTCCCAGGAAGCCTGGAGGGGTGGGAGAGTTGCGGGATGTCGGAGGGGCAGGGGGGGAGAGGAGTGGGTAGGAGAGACAGGAGGGATGGGGCCCTTTAGGAGGGATAGGTGGAGGGAGGGAGGTGGAGGACAACATCTGGTAGGAAGGATAAATGTCAGTTGGAGGGCATCATCCGGGAGGAGGAGGGTGCGGACGCACCCATGGGGGAGAATACGGAGGGTGGACAGGTTTAGGAAAGGGGGATGACAATGGGGGAGACACGGCAGTGAACCAGGATCCGTGAGTGTGAGATGGACGAGAGGATTCAGTGCGTCTAATTTATGGGAAAGGTAGCGGAGGCGGCAGCAAAACATCAGGGCAGCAGCAATACACGCCAAGACGGCTACAGACAACTCAGAGCACACCAACGTACACAAAACGAGCCACATAATAGTAGTGGTTAAAGATGTTGTGTTGCATCAACTTATCCTTTATTGTATTTTAATACCCTGTGGGGCAGACTGACAGCAGCCTCGTATCCTGCTCTTCAGCCCAGTGTACATATGTGTTTGACAGTTGGTAATAGTAGTTTGAACAAGGAGATAAAAATGTTGAGTATAACAATAAAAAAGAAGATAAAAATTGGAGAATTAAACCCAATTAAACAAAGGCTTTAAGCACGCATAATCAGTATTAAAAACTGCCACGGTGGCTAAACAACACAGATTTTGCACAGTTAATGGTGATGACAAGAGAGAAACCATATGGTTACAGAAGTCTTAAAGTCACTCTTACCACTTGACACTGACACAACACTTCAGCACGATACACTGTTAAAAACACTATTAAAAAGTAAAGCATTGAGACCCCACAAGGGGGCGAGAGGAAATAATGGAGGCACAGTGGGGCAGGAAGGGGAGGGGTGGGGGAGTGGGGAATGAAAACGTAAGAACTCTGAGGGAGGGGAAGGGAGATCCAAATGGGGGAGGAAGGGTGGGGAGTGGAAGAGGAGGGGGACCAGGCATTATATGGGGAGGGGAGGGATTAGGGCCAAAAGGATGGGTAAATAACAGGGTGGAGGGCGTCATTTGGGAGAGGGAGGTGGCGAAAGGAATATGCTGGTACTGGCATGACACAGGCCCGGGGTTCAGCAGTTGGGGGGGGGGGACAACAAGGTGACAGGATTCAATTTTGCGGATGGTTTAGAAGATACGGATATGTTCAAGGAACTTTAGAAAGTGAGGGAAAGGAATAAGATCGTAGAGGATCCACATGGAGGAAGCGAGGCGGATGCAATAAGTGAGGCGGGGGGCATGGAGTTCTAGGATTTGGAGGGATTTATAATAGGTGGTGGAGGTGGATATCCAAGTGGGATGGAAACTGCAAAGGATGGTACGCATCTAGGAATAATAGATGTATAGGACTGTGGTGGGGTTAAGTCCCCATGTCCAGCTGGAAAGGAGCTTAAGGAGGTTAAGACAGGAGAGGGCTTTTTGTCGGACTGTTTTAAAGTGAGGGTTCCAGGAAAGGGAGCGATACAGGGTGAGGCCAAGGTACTTCAAGGTGGAGGATTTTGGGATGGGACGGTCATGTAGTGTGAGCTACATGTCGTGGTGACGTAAGTATTGGGCGGTACAATCTAAATTGATTGCCTGGGATTTGGTGGGGTTGATGGAGAGGAGCCACTGGTTACACCAAGTGGAAAATTGGGAGAGGTGAGACTGGAGAAGGTGCTGAGAACGTCCAAGGAAGGCAGTGAGGGCTAGGAAGGCGGTGTTGTCAGCATACTGAAGAGATGGACAGGAGGCGCAGTGAGGTGTGTTACACCAGTAATAGGAGTGTTAAGCCGGGGCGAGTGGGGGGATAAGTTATCGGTGCGCTCGTGGACATTGGGAAAGATGGCGATGTGAAATCTGGTATCGTCAGGAACGGAAAAAACATCAGAAAGGTGGGTGGCGTAATATTCAGCCTTTCTGACATTGTTGGGAAAAGGATGGTCATTGTGGAGAAGAGGGTAGGTGGAGACAGAGCGACTGCCAGTAAGGCGGTGGAAGGCTTGCCAGTACTTGATGGTGAGTGATGCATTAAGACGGGTGCATGTCTATCGCTAGGACCGGCATTTTTTCGCGGCCAAAAGGTTTTTAATATATCGTTCGATTTGCCTGTGGTGTTGGAGTGAATGCCGGTCACAGGTCCGCAGGAAGGAGTGATAGAGGCGGCGGGAGTCACAGAGGAGGACGGCCTGTGGAGAGATGGTGAGGCGGTGGGGATGGATGGCTTCGGTAGGAAAATGGGCATGAACGGCGTCAGCAACGGTCCGGTGAAGGAAGGATGAAGTGTAGTCTATATCTGCGGGGATATGGAGAGGCAAAGGATGGGTAGTGACTGAGGTGTCTATGAAATGACGGTAGGCATCCCATTCGGCGCGGGAATAATCATGGACAAGTTTAGGAGGGGGATTAGGTTGGGGGCGTGGTCAGAACGGCCACGGGATCAATGGTATGGAGTACGGGGGCGTGGTCACTGCCAGTGAGGTCACGGATTTCGGCCTGTAGGTGTCCGAGAAAGTTGGAAGAGGCAAGGACGATGTCGTGGGTGGTGTTGCTTTCGGGGAGCATAGTGCAAGGGAGGGGAACGGTGTCACCCCAAAGTAAGGTGACAAACTGACGCCACCGCCGGAGTTCACCAATAGGATGGGAGGCAAAGTTAAGGTCGACGCAATCACATAGATAGTAAAATTGCGGTCAACATGGGAGAGGAAATCTTAGGGGAGAGGCACGTGACTGCAGATGTAAATAGTGGCCAGGGTGATGGTGAAGGAGGGAAGAAAGAAGCTGAGGATAAGGTGCTTGATAGGATCGTTTAGGAGAGGCTGTAGACAGGGTGGTGACGGAGGTGGTCAATCGCCACTCCACCTTGAGCAAGAGGTGGGAGAAAATTTACATTTAAGAAATCTTTCACGCAGGAGGACCGCACAAATGTACCATCATTTAATCAACGTACTAATTCCGAAATGGGGGACATAGCAATAGGTATTTCCGGTGTAGAGAAGCAGCTGATAGAGCTAAATACGAAAAAGTCTGCTGGTCCGGATGGAATACCAGTTCGGTTTTACAAAGACTATTCAGCGGCATTGGACCCCTACTTAGACAAAATTTCTAGTTGGTACGAAGAATGGCAGCTAGCTCTCCAATGTAGAAAAATGTAAGGTGATGCGCATGAGTAGAAAAAGCAATCCCATAATGATCGAATACAGCATTAGTAGTGAGCTCTTTGATGGTGTCACGTCGATCAAATATCTAGGCCGTAACATTGCAGAGCGATATGAAATGGAACGAGCATGTAAGGACAGTTGTGAGTAAGGCGGACAGCCGACTTCGGTTTATTGGGAGAATTTTGGGAAGATGTACTTCACCTGTAAAGGAGACCGCGTTTAAAACGCTTGTACGACCACGTCTAGAGTATTGCTCAAGTGTTTGGGACCCGCAGCAGATCAGTTTAAAGGAAGACTTAGAGGCGGTTCAGAGGCGAGCAGCTAGATTTGTTACCAGTAGGTTCGACCAATGCGCGAGTGTCACGGAAATGCTCCGGCAACTCAATTGGGGATCGCTGGAAGAAAGACGACGTTCTTTTCTTGAATTTCTGTTAAGTAAATTTAGAGGGCCGGAATTTGAGGCTGAGTGTAGTACGATCTTGCTGCCGCCTACTTACATTTCGCGTAAAAATCACAAAGACAAGATAAGAGAAATTAGGGCTCGTACGGAGGCATATAGGCATTCTTTTTTACCTCGTTCAATTTGGGAGTGGAATAGGAAAGAAAATACCTAGTAGTGGTACAGTGTACCCTCCGCCACGCACCTTACGGTGAATTGCGGAGTATGTATGTAGATGTTCAAATGTTTGTTAAGCTTAAGGGACTTAACTGCAGGCTCAGCAGTCCCTAAACTTGCATACTACTTATGAACTACCTCAAACTAAAGATAAAACAACCATCCATGCCCGAGGGGGGATTCGAACCCCAACTGTACCAGCCCTGCAGACTGTGACTGGTGCGCTGCAGACCGCTCGACCACTTCATCCAGCGTGGTGGTCGTGTTGGGGGGGCGGGGCAATCTGTACGGTGTAGAGTGTAGGGAGTGGTGCCGATGGAATGATAGGAACGTTTCATTTAGGAGAAAGACATCCACGCTGTGTTGGGAGGGATGTTCATGAAAAGGTGCTTGCTGGCAGGGAGGGAAGAGACATTGTGATAAACGATGATGTATGGCGTGTGTGCCATAGGGACCTGGGGGGGGGGAGGGTAGATAGAGAAAAGGTTCCGGATGTACTTTACACAAGGATAACTTGCCGGGAGAAGGTGAAATGGGAGTGGTAGCGGGAGAAGGTGACGATGGTTTCCAGTTGGACGATGGAGTAGGCGATCTGTTGGAGGGTATGGGGACGTTCGACGGATGAATATTTTGGAGGACTGTGGTGACGAATCGGATAACATCCTCCACAGTGTGAGGGGGACAGAGGGAGTTGTTGGGATGGATAGGGCGGTCTATAGAGAGGACGGGGACTGTCAATTCGGGGGTGACAGGAGCAGGATGAGCTTGGCTTTTATAGGAATAAGGGGGGTGGGGGCCGCCACAGGTGTTACAGGTGAGAGGGGAGGCGAGGTTGGAGCACTGTTTGAGGGAATGAGGGAATTTGTAGTGAGGACAGGTGGGAGGAGTTTTAAAGTTTTGAGTGAAGTGGTCGTTGTAAACTAGACAACGAACAAAGCGGTATGACTGGGGAGGAGAGTGATATGGATCTACTTTGTAGCGGCGATCATATATTAGTGGCCCCACGGTGAGGAGATGGTCAGTGGTTGATGTGGATTCTGTAAAGATGGGTGGGGCCGGAGGCATTTTGGGTATGCTTGGCAGAACATATCTCAAAGTCTGCGTGAGTGTCAAGTTGGCCCAATCCTCCTCCTCCTTGATCACCGGGCTTAATTTGGTGATTTAGGCAGTGAGGGTAGGTGGGCAGCAGGGAGGTTCAGATTGGCGAGGAAGGGAAGAGGAAGGGTGGGGGTGAGGGTGGCATAGATTATAAAATGCATTCTGGACCACAGGAAGTTGAATGAAGTCGGTATGGAAGGTGGAGGAGGTGGATTTTATGCGGGATTAGTTGGGAAAGGGGGTGGATGGGAAGTATTTTCTTATTTTAATAGACAGGTTACGATTATCAAGGTATTTTGGGTCAGGGCTAGAGAGGATCTAGGTGTATATTTCGGGAGTTGGGGAGGAGGCGGAGGGAACAGAGGTGGTGTCCATTGATTCCGCTGATGGTAGGGTTGTGACAGATGCTGTGGTGGTGGGGATTTTCTTGTGGAGTACAGAAGGGGGATCCGCGCTGGAGCGTTTTATTTTGATTGTGAGGTAGGAGCTGGAATGGATTGGGGGATGAGTTGGAAACATATATGGTGGAGAGCGTGGCCCGGGTACAGGTGATGTATTTGAAGGCTGGAGGAGGCAGGTGAGTCTCCCACCGAGGCACAGCGATGAGTCACTTTAGCAGGTGAAAGTGGGGGTTCTCATGGCAGGCAGTGATTACGGTGGCGGGAAGCGATTATGAGAGCAACACGGCAGGAGCAGTGGAAGGGGGTGGGAGGTAGGGGACTGGGTCAGAGGATATGGTAGTTGTGGTGACTGACAGGACAACAGATAAGGGGAGAGAAGACAGGGGGATGGAGGCGGCACACCACGTTATTGTGGTGGAGGCTGGGGAGGGGGAAGTGTAGAGGATTGAGGTGGTGGTAACAGAGATATTAGACATGGTGAGGCAGAAAAGGAAAACACACAATAGAGACAACGATCTTGTGGGCGTTAACAGCGGCAGACGGCGAAAAAGACACAGGTGACAGTGACACCAAGAGTTGCGAGAAGACGAGATGAGAATGACGAAGACTGATACACAGCAGCACATGGGAGGGCTCCGACCCTCGAATGGTGGTAGTGCTGGCCTAGAACACAGTGACCAGGCAACCAGCAGCTGATGGGCGTGGCAAGGAGCTGCCCAGTAGGGCACAGCGTCAGTGGGGGCGAAGGTGACGAAGAGCAGCAGACCGGACAGCCAAGCCCAAGGACAAGGACGGAAAGTGGTGGCGGCAGTAGCAGTGGAGGCGACAGCAACAACAGGAACAGGTAGCAAACTGAAGTAACCAAGATCAGCCCGGCAGTATCTACAGCTGGGGGACTGGATGATGTCTGGCGTCAACTTTTTTGCCACTTTTATTTTGACATATTTGGTACATTTCATTATGAGAATTAAAACTTCCAGATAACTAGAAGGAAAAAGAACACAATAATCATGTCTTCGTTGAGTATTTTGGTGCATGCTCTGCACAAGTAATAAAAACTTCGTAAATGTCAATGATGGCCTTGTGACTGGATGTTAAATCCTGGGCTTTCCTGGCTCGCAAAGGTTTCAGTTGCAGATGGTAGTCACGGCGAGCGCAATGCTGCCAATAGAGGCCAGGTACAACAAATTAATGACAGGAAAACAACTGCAGCGTACATTAATTATTGTCGGACTTGTTACACGCACTGTATTTGTTACTGCTTCATAAGACAATACGTAACATAAATTTTACTTCAATAATGTGAACATAAGCGAATATTGCGTGACATGTACATGAATACGTATTTTAGGAATTTGGATCATACTGTTACGGTGGTGTAACGAATAGAGTTGTGGGTTGCAAAATGAAAGGGCCCATGTTGAAACCTATTTACTGCTTCGTTATTTTATTTATTTTAATTTCACTGCTACATTTACTGTTTCGACCTTTCTATTGATACTCACCAATAAGAATTGGGCAATACATAACGCAGGGTAGTAAAAGGTTTATGGCTCGTTGTCTCTGTTCATAGGGGTGAGTTATGTATGTCAGTTTCTATGCCCTAAACCGCTACCCAATCTGTTTAAACAAGATCAATAATTAATCTGTAGTTTAGTCAGTCTATCAATCTGGATATGATGAAATGAAAATATATTTTAACGAACAGAAATTAACCCTCTGAATAACCAACAAATGGAGACTAAGATAAAGAAGTGATTCACTTACAAAGTAATTCTTTATAAATGAAGTTTATTACTCTTTTTGGTCATGAAAATGCAGAGGTGGTCCTACTTTATACATTGGTAAATAACTTAATATTTCTCCCATTAATGTTCATGAGAGGCACAATAAGTATCATATGCACTCGAGAGTAAAAGTTCCAAATTATCACTTGTAAATTATTGAAGTCCATCGAACATTGCAGTTCCAAATTAATCCATGATTAATTACAGTATTTGTTGTTGTTGTGGTCTTCAGTCCGGAGACTGGTTTGATGTAGCTCTCCACCCTACTCTATCCTGAGCAAGCCTTTTCATCTCGTCATAAGAACAGCAACCCACATCCATTTGAATCTGCTTACTATACACGTCTCTTGGTCTCCCTCTGCGATTTTTACCCCACACACTTCCCTCCAATGCTGAATTTACGATTCCCCGATGTCTAAGAATGTGTCCAACCAAGCGATCCCTTCTTTTAGTCAGCGTATGCCAAAAATTCCTTTTCTCACCAATTCTGTTCAGTACCTCTTCATTAGTTATGCAATCTACCCACCTAATCTTCAGCATTCTTCTGTACCATATTTCAAAAGCCTCTATTTTCTTCCTGGCCGCACTACTTATCATCCATGTTTCACTCCCGTACAAGGCAACACTCCACACAAATGCCTTCAGAAAAGACTTCCTTACCCTTAAATTAATATTCGATGTTAACAAATTTCTCTTTTTCAAAAATGCTTTTCTTCCCATTGCCATTCTGCATTTTATATCCTCTGTACTGCGACCATCACATGTTATTTTACTACTCAAGTAACGAAACTCATCTACCACCTTCATTGTTTCGTTACCTAATCTAATTCCTTCAGCGTCACCTGATTTTCTAAGACCGAATTCCATTATTTTCGTTTTGCTCCTGTTAATGTTCATTTTATACGCTCTCTTCAACACACTGTCCATTCCATTCAACTGCCCTTCCAGGTCCTTTGCTGTCTCTGACAGAATTACAATGTCATCAGCAAAATGCAATGTTTTTATTTCTTCCCCCTGCCCTATTCCAAATTTTTCCTAGCTTTCCTTCACCGCCTGCTCAATGTACAAATTGAATAACATCGGAGAAAGGCTACAACCCTGTCTTACTCCCTTCCCTACTGATGCCCTTCAAGTCTAATAACTGCGGTCTGGTTTTTGTACAAGTTGTAAATAACTCTCCTTTCCCTGTATTTTACCCCTGCTGACTTCAGAATTTGAAAGAGTGTATTCCAGTCAATACTGTCAAAAGCTTTCTCCAAATCTACAAAAGCTAAAAATGTAGGTTGGCCTTTCCTTAATCTATCTTCTAAGATAAGACGTAAAGTGAGTATTGCCTTCCGGGTTCCTATGTTCCTCCTGAATTCAAACTGATCTTCCCCGAGGTCAGCTTCTACCAGCTTTTCCATTCTCCTGTAGATAATTCGTATTAATATTTTGCAACCATGACTTATCAAACTGATGGTTCTGTAATTTTCACACCTGTCTGCGCCCGATTTCTTTGGAATGGAGATTATTACATTTTTCTTAAAGTCTGAGGGCATTTCGACTGTCTCATACATCCTACACACCAGTTCAAATGGTGTTGTCATGGCTGGCTCTCCCAGAGACTTTAGTAGCTCTGAGGGTATGTCATCTACTCCTGGGGCCTTGTTCCGACCTAGGTCTTTCAAGGCTCTGTCAAATTCATCTCTCAGTATAGTATCTCCTATTTCATCTTGATCTACTTCCTCTTCCCTTCCTGCAACATCGTCTCTAAGTTCATTTCCTTTGTAGAGCTGCTCTATGTACTCTTTCCACCTTTCAGCTTTCACTTCTTTGCTGAGAACTGGTTTCCCATCTGAGTTTTTGATATTCGTAGAGTTGCTTTTATTGTCCCCAAATATCTCTTTTATTTTCCTGTAGGTGGTATCTACTTTTCCCCTTGTTATGCATTCTTCTACAGATTTGCATTTGGCTTCTAGCCACTCCCGCTTAGCCATTTTGCACTTCTTGTCAATCTCATTTTTTAGTCGTCTGTACTCCATTTTGCCTGTTTCATTTACTGCATTTTTATATTTTCTCCTTTCATCAATTAAATTTAGTATTTCCTGTGATACCCAAGGATTTTTTGTAGGTCTTACCTTTCTACCTATTTTGTCCTCTGCTGCCTTCGCTATTTCATCTCTCAATGCTACCCATTCCTCTTCTACTGTTTTATTTCCCCCTGTTTCTGTCAATTGTTACCTAAATCTCCCTCTGAAATTCTCCAGAACTTCAATTTCCTTCAATTTATCTAGGTCCCATCTCCTTATTTTCCTACCTTTCTGCAGTTTTTTCAGTTTCAGCCTACAGTTCATGACTAACAAGTTATGGTCAGAGTCTATATCTGCCCCTGGGTATGTCTTGCAGTTTATAACCTGGTTCCGGAATCTATGTCTTACCATTATAAAATCTATCTGATACCTTCCGGTGTCTCCTGGTTTCTTCCACATATACAACCTTCTTTTGTGATTCTTAAACCATGTGTTTGTCACAATTAAATCATGTTCCGTGCAAAATTTTACCAGGCGACTTCCTCTTTCATTCCTCCTGCCCTGTCCATATTCACCTACTATTTTTCCTTCTCTTCCTTTTCCTACTACCGAATTCCAGTCTCCCATCACAATTACGTTTTCCTCTCCCTTAACTGTCTGAATAATTTCCTTTAGCTCCTCATATATTTCTTCAATCTCCTCATCATCGGCAGAGCTAGTTGGCATATAAACCTGTACTACTGTTTGTGGTGTTGGCTTCATATCTATCTTGACAATGATAATGAGATCACTGTGCTGCTCATAGTAGTTTACCCGCATTCCTATTTTCTTATTCATTATCAGCCCTACTCCTGTGATACCCCCAACTGATTTTGTATTTATAATCCTGTACTCACCTGACCAGAAATCCTGTTCATCCTGCCACCGAACTTCACTAATTCCCACTATATTTAACTTCAACCTATCCATTTCCCTTTTTAAATTTTCTAATTTTCCTACCCGATTAAGGGATCTAACATTCCACGCTCCGATCCGTAGAATGCCAGTATTGTCTTTCCTGATGACAACATCCTCCTGAGTAGTCCCCGCCCAGAGATCTGATTGGGGGACTATTTTACCTCCGGAATATTTTACCTGAGAGGATGCCATCATCATTTCCATACAGTAGAGCTGCATGTCCTCGGGAAGAGTAACGGCTGTAGTTTCCCCTTGCTTTCAGCCGTTCGCAGTAGCTGTGTGGCAAAACCACATTAGCTAATCATACAAGGCCAGTTCAGTCAATCATCCAGACTGGTGCCCCTATAACTACTGAAAAGGCTGTTGCCCCTTTTCAGGAACCACACGTTTGTCTGGCCTCTCCACAGATACCCCTCCGCTGTGGTTGCACCTACGGTACGGCTATCTGCATCGTTGAGGCACGCAAGCCACCCCACCTCGTCAATGTCTGTGGTTCGTGGGGGTGGACAGTATTTGTTATAAAACACAATTTGTCATTACACAAGTACACTATTGCTGAATTATCACAGTTCCACAGCCCTACTACCATGCATAGTTTACCACTTTTCTCCAGAGACAAAGTTCTTCAGTCACAGTCCCGCAAATTTTCTAAGTCCACACATGCCTAGCTCTTCAAATCACAAGTAACGTGACTTCATACCGCCCAGTGCCACAACCTTTACCACCACGTCCAAGTTACGAGTCCCTTCCCAAGCGTTCGAAAGCACAATCTACTTGCTCCTGAATTGAATCCTCCTGCACATCCTAACGCCTCATCTTTAAAATACAATTTCCCTTCCAAAATATTATACATTTGAATATCACAGAATTAAATGCTTTGACCACCTCCCTACAAATGTTGTTTACATTTAACAATACTAAAAACGGTTGAGACTGAAGCTCTTTGCTCAGTTAGCTATTAATCATGGTGTCTCACTGTTCAAATATACTGCCGCCATCGAAATATAGTTACACCATTAATATTTAATTTATTATGGCTTTTTATACAAATATATTCATTTCTTGTCCACAAATACATATAATTGTTTATATATAAATTATATGCTGCATATCTACTATTTTTAGTTGGCCATGAAATATTTAAGAAGCAGTATACAACATAAAAAAAATTCCAAAAAATAATATTAAAGATAATATAATACGTATATAAATGTAATGCACATTGAATTTTACTTGCAGTGGCATCGTTTTAGTGTGTTAACGTTGCCAACACTTAGGGGGATCATCATTTACTGATCACAACAACATTAATTATTCATTTCATTATCAAAACGAAGAATTATTCCCCTCATTGCACGTGAATGATTTTTCAAAAAGGATTCAACGGCCGTTACCAACGTCAATACACTACACCTCTGCCATAAGGAAAATCGTAAATCTTAGCCCTTGTTTCTGTGTATTACACCTTAGTTATGAGAATAAAAAACGCAGCATCGTCATCTATTAGTTATTTTGTATACTATGTAAGTAACAGCGCCTCTATCGGATCTTTGCTATACTGCGCTGCAATGCAAGCTTAGCATACTCCAGAAACTACATATTACGATATAGTTTCTTCCCCTGATCAGATTTTGATGAAATGAAGCTTATATTTCGCCCCAAGGTACTTTCAGTTGACCTATGAAACCCCATGACAGTTCGTATAGTACTCTTGGAGATTTGCTGTACTATACCATACTTATAAGCATAGAATATACAAAAACTTCAAATTACGATTTCCTTTCCCATCCTTACCCAAACAATTCGACAGTAAGTTCCGCCTCTAATGACCACATTGTCGACGGGGCGTTAACGCTAATATTCCTTCCTTCCTGAGTATAACCAATATTTTTTGTGATTTGTCCAGGATACAATATGAATATTTTCTGTGGAGAGCCCATGCCTGAGAAAGCAAAATGAAGCTGTCCGTGTGAGAAACATGGAGATTTCAAATACATTGCACAGTATTCAGTAGATTGCCTTGTGATTTATTAATCATAATAGAAAATGCAAGTCCCACTGCAAACTACAGTCTCTTAAAGTTAAAAGCCAGATCTGTAGGAAATAATGGATATTCATTGGATGTACTCTATAGATATCTATTGCTTCTTCCTACAGCTGTATGCGCTTCACAGTTCAAAGTTGCTTCAAAGTTTTCAACAGCACTGACATCTTTCAGGAATTTCCTTAAGCTCACTGGAATAAAGGAGTGTCTTAGCAGTCAATAAGAAATCTAATAAAATGTGATGCCTGATATGAAAAGTTATTACCTATCACAGTATAAATGATGTCATATATACTGAGTTATATGTTGTAAAATTGTATAATTTTTCAGGTATATATTCATTTGTATAAGTGCTGTATATCTGAAAAATTTGTTGCGAATATAATTGTTAGTAAAGAAGTTATAGATTAAAACTTGGTGCATCATGGGGCAGTTTTCCATGAACGTTACTGCTTATGTGCTTGTATCTCATGAACTGTGTCGTACTGTGATACACTTTAGAAGGTGCATTCAGCTATATGTGTGTATACTGTTAGTAAAATTTCCTGCATATGCAATATGTAGTGGAGAAATTATAAATTTCAACGTTTTACCGAATGCTGTAGTTTTACTCAGTGAACAGCAGAGAAGTAGTAAGCGAGAAACTTTTTTCCTTTCATCATTTTGCTATGGTTGTCAGCGAGAAAAAGTTTCCCAAAGCTTTGAAATGGGCCTGCGCTGCTAATGGATCTATGTGCCACAGGCATCTGGCGCTAGCCGAACAGCAGTCTGTAGTCGAGGTTATGTCACAACACTATTGTTTTGCTTACTGAAGCTGTTGCTTGCTATCTAAAATGATGTACCTGTTAATAATGATAATATGAACGCCAGTGATTTAGTGGTGATGGAAGTGATGAGAACGTTACGTTCAGGAAGAAATAGGATAAGGCCAGATTCAGCAGAACGTCATACCTCACCCAGAAGAAGCAGAACGAGGAGGGAAACTGCTGCAAAACAACCGTCATATTTACAAGTTAGTTCTGTTATACATATATATATATATATATATATATATATATATATATATATATATATATATATATATATATATATATATATATATGAAGTAAACTTGTAATATGAAACAAGCCTACATCATCCAGTAGCAGGGTAATGTACATATTTTTCGTTTGTTTTGTGTTTAGGTGTTCTGCAAGTGTAAGTACAGTTGATATGAAAACTCAGCTCTCAGCTCTTTGAAGAATACCATCAACTTGACCTGAAGCAACAAGGCAATTACCTCATGGGGTTTATAGAGATTTTTCTTACTCAAAGACGACGCCATGGGACCTATAATGAAGACGCAGTGAGGTAAAAGGCAGTCAGCTCTTGCAAGATTACCGCCCAATATTGGTAATTAATAGCATTTGATAATTAAACAGTATGAAGTTCACTGCAAACATTGACTATGCCAATGCACTAAATGTTACACAATTTTAATCTTATTAATTATGGTAGCAATGTATGTACACAGTTGGGTGACAACATTTATAGTTAGGGCATAGGTAGAAATTCTCCACGTTGAGATTTGCTGTGTGCTTGTAGCTGACGGGAGGCCAGCGAGCAGGCCGACGTTGGTGGCTTGTTCCAGCTTAGGATTTTCCAGTTCGTTTCCGGTGAGGGGAGAGAGGGACAATGGCGAGTTCCAAGCACAGTGCAGTGCACAGCGTGAAATAAAATATTCTAATACTACTGGCATTTGAAGTAATACGATGCAGTTAGGAACCTTTAAGGCCCTCATTACAAAATAGCCTGTTGATAAATAAACAAGACATTAGCTGATATAGTCACATCTGGCGTAATATGTTTAATTGACAATGAAAAGTAATAAATTACCAACGAAGACAAGTCAGTTACACAACTAGCATGGCAATGTTTGTTTATAAAAATAATATATTAACTATTTCTCATTTTATTTTCAATTAATCTTGTGTATTTTATCTTGAAATATTCAGTTAAATCACTTATCTGTGATATAAGAAATTGCATGATTATAATAAATAGTACAAAGGATGTTTATACTAATATAAAAACGTAAAAAAATATTTGTTTAATGTGTAGTGTAATTATTTTGATTTTAAGTAAAGTTTTAGAACTGTATTGGCTGAGCGCTGTACGTTGGCAAATTGGTTAGAACAGCTCACATGGGGAAGTTGATGACGTAGGGAAAAAACCCCGGCAGTTGGGCTTTTGGCGCGCACGCGCGCATGGGCAGGAAGTGACGAGGCGGGAGCACGTGGGGAGCTGGCCGGGCGGTGTCGCGCTGCATCAGTCAGCATGTGTATCTCCAGGTGGAGACTTTAGATTTGTGTGTGGCAATCGCCACATGTGGTTGCTCGTCGTAGACTGCACCAAGTTGAATCGAGTGCTACTGTGTGTTTGTGAATATTTAGCAGGTGGAAGAAGGTGTGCATCGAATTGAATTAAAGTGACTGTGTTTTATTAATGTAACATGTGTCGCCGCATAGGCATGAACATAAACGGTGTTTGAGACAGGCACATGGTGTGAAAACAATTTGCGACAAATATTCATTTTGTCTGGGGGCTCAGGAGCTATAACTTTATTTGATAAATGTGTTGACGTACAGACGTATCAGCCACAGGGTTCTAATATTGTGAAATAAACAACATAAAGTGAACTTTTACGTGTTTTCAAAAATAGTAGTTAGTACACCCTTTTCTCTCATGAACTTGACTTTATTATGAATTGTTTTGTTAATCATATGCAGGGAAGGAAAGCTGAGAAAGTGTGATATCATCCCCTAGAAAACGAGTCAAACAGTCGCAATCACAGTTCCATTGTTTTTGCATGTTTAGGAATTTGGTTCGCAGTTGGTGGTTGTGAGTTTTAAAAATTAATCTTTCCCAATTTTAAACTCTCAACCCGATCGTCACGCTCGCATTCTCTACTACATACTTCCTGATGGGGCAGGAGACCACAAAAGAGTATGCAAAGCTACAATTTTATACCTTTAATATTTCTGATAAAAAAATCAAACAATTGTTACGAAGAAAAAATCAGGTTCTGACGTTCTCAAAGACACAGCTTTCTTTGATCAAAATAAGCAAACAACAGCATGGTATTGTGTCCTGCAAAAGAAGCGTTTCCGATCAGTGTGCTTTGGACAATTTCCATGTCCTGAAGAAAGGCAAGACAATGAACGACACTGTAGCTGTGGAATTCATAAACTTCCAGCTATTGTTCCACTGGTAGCAAACGAGAACACGATTTTTCCACTATTATTGATTACGTGGACGAAAACAACAAGGACTTTTCAGACAGCTGTTACCTCCATAAAGTCAATGTTGTCTCGTGCCACTTACAGCTTTCTGCATAAAATGTTACGTAACTTTTTGATTTTTCAACATAAGTAGGCGAGGTACTGGCGGAAGTAAAGTTGTGAGGCGGCATCGTGAGTCGTGTCGGGATAGCACAGTCGGTAGTGCGCTTGCCCGCGAAAGGCAGAGGTCCCAGGTTCGAGTCCCGGTTCCGGCACACAATTTTAATCTGCCAGGAAGTTTCAAATCAGCGCACACTCCGCTGCAGAGTGAAAGTTTCATTCTGGAAACATCCCTTAGGCTGTGGCTAAGTCATGTCTCCACCATATCCTTTCTTCCAGGAGTGCTAGTCTTGCATGGTTCGCAGGAGAGCTTCTGTGAAGTTTGGAAAGTAGGAGGCGAGGTACGGGCGGAAGTAAAGTTGTGAGGCGGCATCGTGAGTCGTGTCGGGATAGCACAGTCGGTAGTGCGCTTGCCCGCGAAAGGCAGATGTCCCAGGTTCGAGTCCCGGTTCCGGCACACAATTTTAATCTGCCAAGAAGTTTCAACTTTATTTTTAATTTTATGGTTTACTTCATATCTCCTGTGCAGTGAATTCCACAGGGAAACCAAGATAGCAAATTCGACTGATTTCTAAAGAGAGAGAGAGAGAGAGAGAGAGAGAGAGAGAGTGGCCACACGCAGGTGAGACAGAGAGTGTCCCTTCCGAGAAAGCTTTTACCTGCGCCGACGACCCGTGGGTGGGACTGTACGCCGCTCTGGCGGGCGGATGTAAGCTGTTTTATGATTGCCTTGCATTATGCCGCCCTGCAGGCGGCCGAGCCACACAAACACGCCCGTTAGCCGGAGGTCAGTGACCACCGCGGAGGAATACGCTCTGCGCAGACGGCTGTGTAGGCGTTTTGCGCGGGAATGCTGGACACTGGACGATTCAGAGCGGGAGCACGGTTTTCCGAAACTGACTTGGCGCCCTATCTGGGCAATGGAGGGAAATTGGCGCCCAGAGAGCGATTGGCTCTTGTCTGATGAGTGAAGGATATGTGGAACAGACTCCAGAACTTCACTTTGTGTTAGAACGCCGACCAGGGCAGTCGGTTCGTCTTCGGTGCTTTCTAGTAAGTGCTTCACTTGGTGTTGCACTGCAGCCGCCGTCTCAGCTCCAGTGACGCCGGCTCCAGCAGCATTTTGCTAAGCATCGCTTGCCACTGCTCATCCAGGTGAGAGTTAGAGTTCAGCCTTTTTTTATGATTTTCTGGAATTTCATTTTTATGTAGAAAGCGCTCGTAATTGTAGCACGCTTCCTTGGTCTCCTTCATTCCGTCCAAATCAACAGTTATCATAGAACTTGCAGGTCATTTATAAGTGTAATTTTCGTATTATTCATGTCCTTTAATTTGATATTATTGACATTTTAAAGTCACAAGCATTGTTCCCATTTTTGTAAATCCATTGATTTCATCCTGTTACTTGCTCTTTATTAAATAAATTAGGGCATTTTTAATTGAACCATGCATCTGATTTGGAAGTTAGATTCCCCTATAGTTCATTAGTATTTTGGTGGGTATTTGATATCAAGAGGCCAGATTACTTTAGGGAACATTTTTGCTTATTGTTAGGATGGTTCTGCCAATCCATCCTCACCCTTGTGCTCCCTATCTCCCACATACCTGCACCTCTCCAACCACCCAACCTGATTCATTTACCACCTAGTTTTACAACTTCTCTGCTCATTTCATCTCCACCTCATTCAGATTTTACCTCATACTGGTTTTTAGACTTAGAAGTATTTAGCATACATTCATTCACTCCATCACACTCTTCACAAAATATCTTCATCTGATTCAAATGATTGCGCAAAATAATTTTGATTTTTCTGATGGCTACACTGTTTTAAATTACCAACTTTTACGGATTTATCTGTCACACATGTTTACACGACTTCCTTCTGCCGTCTACCGCATCTATTTCCTACAAAATTATGACAGTACAGTGTCCTATCAATTGCCGGTTTGCTTCGCCATCCCCACACATGAGATGCAGCGTTTCTCAGTTTCTTGACTGCATATCACCATGTTCCCTTCCGTGATTTCTCTCTTGATAATTCCCACTGCCTTGACCTTCATAAAATTTATTTCCCTGATTATCATTATGATTGTGTTGATTCCCAAAGTTACTGTTATTACTGTGGTTTCCATAATTAACTTTATTACTATTAGGGTTGCAATTCTGACTACCATTTCCTCTTCCATTACCATGATTTGGTTTAAAATTTAAAGCTCGTTCCAACTTTTCAACAAAATCTAAAAACTCATCAATCGATTGTGTCTGACTATGCACCAAAACCGATTGCAAATCTTCTGGTAATGCCTCTTTAACGCCGTGATTACTGTCAGAACTCCCAGCGGCCGATTTGTATGTATTAACTAATTCACTTCGCGCACACAAAATTCACGCATTGAACCATTGCCATACTTGAAATTTGGACCATTAAGAAATTCGTTTTGAACCGCATTTGTTTTGCTTGAATCCAGTTCTTATTGAAGAAAAAATCTCAAACTTGTCATAGGTCCCGAACAAAGTATTATTTAAATTAGCCCACGACTGTGCACTGCCCTCAATTTTATCTTGGTCACTCATCCCCTTAAAAAAAAAAAAAAAAAAAAAAAAAAAAAAATCCTTACACACGGCAAGAAAATCTACTGGGTGGTAATTGCCATAATTAGAAAAACACTTATTATTTCTAGCTGAAAACCACGGATTATTATTTACAAGTGGACTAATATTTGCTTTACCTATTTCAGCTTGCACTTCCTCAATTTTTGCTGTAGTTGCACCTTTTGCTGATCAATTCTCCTACTACATTCTTTTATCTCCACTTCAAAACCCGCCAACCTATCTATTTATCTATTAAATTATTTACTTCAGCTGTATTTGCCTTTTCAAAATTATCTTGTCGTTGCATAGTCTTCATTACATTGCTGTTAAAATGTGTGTGAGGTCTTATGCGACCAAACTGCGTGGTTATCAGTCGCTAGACTTACACACTAATTACTTGCCTAACTTAAACTAACTTACACTAAAGACAACACAAACACCCATGCCCGAGGGAGGATTCATACCTCCGACCGTAGGGGCCGTGCAGACTGTGATTGGCGCGCCGCAAACCGCTCGGCCACTGTGGACGGCCATTGCTGTTAAATTCGTGATGTACCTTTTCCATTTTATTACCTAAATTTGTCTCTAATGAAATGACTTTATTATTATTGGAATCAACTTCCTCTCCTATTTTTCGCACTTCTCCACATCGTTTAATTTTGATTCTACCATTCCATCCATTTCTGATTTAAATTTTTCCAACTCAAATTTTACATTTTCAATATTACTACTTAATTCCGCCCTCATACTTTCCATGTTTGCTTGAACTTTGTTCAACCCAAGCCCAGTTTCTTCTTTACATTACCCACTTCTGCTTTTACATTACCCACTTCTGATTTTACATTACCCACTTCCGATTTTACATTACACAAATCTGCTTTTAATTCTCATTTTATACCACCCAAATCTGTTTAAACCCCATTATCCACATGTAAAGTTTGCTTTCTAATAAACTACCTGCCACATCGTCTATCTTTGCAGCAATTGGACTACTACCCCCACTATAGCCCTCCCCATTTACATTTTCTCTCTCAGAATTTGGGCTAGCACTTCCACAAATATTTTCGGAGCGACTCATGCTTCGTCACTCTTAATTACCGGCATTTCATTAATGTAAGTTCCAGACCCAGATTCACTCACATTTACATCATCGACGTTGGTACTTAGATTTTCTGCCATGGTGCCTCTGCCACTGCCGCTGATGTATATTGACTACCTCCTGGAACTACCGCCATGTAGTACTCGAAGGTGCTGTCCGTTGTTGACTGTGTCTGTGTCAGCGATGTGAAGTTCTGTGCTGCCGTATTTGTAACTCGCACACCACGTTCTTGTCCGGTCCGAATACCGAGTCCTATACCTGTCCTATCTTCGTATTGTAACAGGCACAAAACTGCTGCTGTACTATAAAGCTCTGAGCCCCCACACATCACTCAATATGCGTTAGACTTGGCTTCTAAATGAGTGTACTGCCAAATTTACAGTAGCTATTCGAACATAATTTTACTAAAACCGGACGAAGAAAACTGTTGTTTTGTTTCTCATCCCAGACGAGGAAACCACATTTACGACCTTCCTATCGCTACTTACCAATACGAATTGGGCAATAGATAACTTAGGGTAGTAAAAGGTTTATGGCTCATTGTCTATGTTCATAGGGGTGAGTTATGTATATCAGCTTCTATGCCCTAAAAAGGTACCCAATCAGTTTAAACAAGATCAATAGTTAATCTGTAGTTTAGCCAGTCATCAACCTGCATATGACAACATGAAAATATATCTAAAGAAACTACCAAGCATAGTATACCACCTTTCACCAGAGGCTATATCTTCAGTCACAGTCCCATAAATATTCTAAGTCCACACACGCCTATCTCATCAAATCACAAGTATCGCGGCTTAGACCAGCTTCACAACCTTTCACCACCACATCGAAGTTACGAGTCCCTTCCCAAAGGTTCGAAAGTGTGCTCTACCCACTCCCGAATTGTTTACATTTAACAAACAAATATATAATTAAAACGGTTGAGACTGAAGGTATTTGCTCAGGTAGCTATTAAGCATGGCGTCTCACTGTTCAAATATACTGCTGACATGGAAATATAGTTACACCATTAATATTTAATTTATTATGGCTTTTTATACAAATATATCCAGTTCTTGTCCACAAATACATATAATTGTTTATATATAAACTATCTGCTGCATACCTACTATTTTTAGTCGGCCATGAAATATGTAAGTGGCAGTCTACAACATAAAAAAAATCGTACTGACGTGTTTTACGGATCACTTTAGATTTGTAGTTTTATAAATTTTTGCAAACATTTTGGACAAAATAATAATCTAAATTATAAAAAATTACTTAATAGGAGTGTCTGAAACACTTTTAGAAAATTTTTTTTTAGATAGTGGTGGGTTTCGAACCACAGACCATCAGAGTCACAGTCCAACACATGGCTACAACGCTACGGATAAAAGTTAGAAGTTCCATTCTTTAATTTGTACTATTAATGGCCGTTGTTAACTGATGCTAATATGGCATTTGTAGGCACTAGATTATCATGTACCGTACGAAGAACGATGTGTTTTTGTTAATTCTTCAGTGCGCCATTGCTTTGAAATGACAACGTATAAGTTACTATAAGAAAATCATCAAATACGAATCGCAATATGGCGTATGCCAGAGAGAGTTCTGGGCGAGGAATGTCACGTGACATCTGCGAACAGCTGGTTTTCGTTAATTCAGTGGAGGGTGTTAAAGCTCCGTTATTTTTGCAAATATGTCTCCTCTAAAAATTCGTTTATTCAATTTTCGCGTCAGATTAACTGTTTATTTGCAATTAAAATTACATCGCAAACGGCTTTTTTTGTATTGCTAACGTATTTCTTGTCAGAAAAATTTGAAAAAGGGAGGTTCTGGTCTCTGACGGCCTACAATTATGTCTGTAAAAATTTGGTGCTGATCGGTTGAACGGTTCGTCTTAAAAGCAGGGAACACGTTACAGCCAGACAGACAACCTCAGATCGCCGTTTTTTTGCAAATATCTCTGCAACGATGGAAGATATGAAAAAAAACATAATAGAGCAAAGTTGTAGAGGATTTTCCCCTCTACCAATTAGGTTATCTAATTTTCGTGTCAGATGAACGGTTCGTTTGCAATTACAATTATATTACAAACGGCTTTTTTTGTATTACTTCCGTATTTTTCGTCCGAAAAAATTGAAAAAGGGAGGTTCTGGTCTCTGACGGCCTACAATTATGTCTGTAAAATTTGGTGCTGATCGGTTGAACGGTTCGTCTTAAAAACAGGGAACACGTTACGAACAGACAGACATCCTCAGATCGGCGTTATTTCTGCAAATATCTCTGCAACGACGCAAGATATGAAAAAAAACATAATAGAGCGAAGTTATAGAGGATTTTCCCCTCTACCAATTAGGTTATCTAATTTTCATGTCAGATGAACGGTTCCTTCGCAATTACAATTATATTACAAACGGCTTCTTTTGTATTACTACCGTATTTTTTGTCCGACAAAATTGAAAAAGGGAGATTCTGGTCTCTGACGGCCTACAATTATGTCTGTAAAATTTGGTGCTGATCGGTTGAACAGTTCGTCTTAAAAACAGGGAACACGTTACGGACAGACAGACATCCCAAAATCGCCGTTATTTTTGCAAATATCTCTGAAACGATACCAGAAATGGAAAAAAAAGAGCAAAGTTGTAGAGAATTATCTCCTCTACAAATTCCGTTATTCAATTTTTGTGTCAGATGAATGGTTAAGCGATTATTTTCATTTAAATTTCGAGCTGTCAATAGACGATCGCAAACACCCAATTTTAGTGTTACTACCGTAACCTAAAGTGGGCCAAAACGAACGTTACTAAGAATAATATTAAATATGATAAATTACATATATAATTGAAATGCGCTTAGCTGCATTCATGTTTTGTGTTTCTGTGGTGGAATCTATGTTCCAACACAAGAATATTACTACCCCGATGAAAAGCAGAACAAGAGAGTAAAATAAAGTTTATTGGAAGAATAGAGAAATAACGTGGTACATCTTTTAAGATAGGTAGCATGGTGCAATGCTGCCCATTTGCTTCTTAAACAGTTACGGATAAACACTACCTATCAATAATTGTAAATATAAGTCTTATAATATTATTGTTATAGTACTGAAATTTGTTGGATTTTTATCTGTAAAAGATATTGAATTTGTAATTATGGCATTTGATTTTCACAAGTCTCCTGAATCCAGTCATATTATTATATTTGGCATGTGATCATTCCCTGATTTATGTGGATTTTTAGAATAATATGTGTGTCTATATTGTATTTCAGTTGCAATCTGGGAGATTAGGAAAAATTCTAACTACCTGTATTCCATTTACTAGGTCCAAACTGTTTGCCATCTGGCTGAGGAACCCAACAGCCTGACCAAACCCGCCTTCCACATGGAAACAGTCAGCTTCCCCCTGTATCTGTAATGTCACAATGTCATCTGGAAATCATAACAAAGTACGAATAATTTTCTAATAAAAATGACATTTTATTTTGTATTGTGGATTGTGTGAAACTATTCAATACAGTATGCAGAAATTACTTCTTTACACCAATAATAGCTACTGGAGAATAATTATCACATTTCAATGGTGAGAATGTAATACGAAATATTCTTGCAGCTTAAAATTAGGATAACTTGCCAGGAAGTTTCATTAATAGCACTAGTATAATCCGTACATAATTTCGCCACAGAAGGAAGGAATTATTGGGCATTAGCGTCACAAAGAGGAGATGTAAAATACCCAGAAAATGCATCTTTAGTTGACCTGCAGAGTTTTCTGCAGATTGTGTACAGCCTTTGGAATCTTTACAGTCAGTCTTCCAAATTTTTACGATTAGTATGTGGAGAATGCTCTGCTAATCAAGTGTATGTGCATTTTTCTGGAGCATTTATGTCTCCTTTGTTTTCTGGTAATGCCTAAAAATCTCGTCATTGTTCCTTCAAGAAACAGGCATGTATGAATTTCACCAATATCATTGAGGGAAATGATTCACTCTATTCATTACAATTTCCAGTTCACAGAAAATTTAGTACTGAAATAAAAGTAAGTGAAGTTGACAGAATGCAGTTTTGTACATGGTACCGATTCATTGCAAATATACTGTCGTCATTTAGCTACAAATACAAGACTTGGTTTTGAGAATATAGATATGTTCATAAGTTGATTACACATGATAAACGCTCATATTGATGTTTATTGTAGAAAATTTAATACATAATACTATTTGACCCAACAGCAAACACATACAGAGTGTGTAACTAACCTGACAGCAGCTGAAATACATCGCAGTTATTTTCAAGTTATGAAAGGAACAATTCGTTGCGCCTGAAATCTAGTGGCAGCACTATGTACCTGGCGACTGTGCTCTACGCGATTACGACCTTCACGACTCTAGGAAGCTCAGGATTTAACATCCACTACCTACTGTGTAACTTCTACCCTGTTTTATTTATTGTAGATGGAAGATTACAGAGTCAGATTGGAATTACACAGCTCATGCTAAACTGAGTGCTTCAATAGTTTCAGTCAGGAGCAGGACAACAGTAACCGTTAGGGGCTGATGGAACAATAGTCTAGGGACAGTAGTGCACCAGACCGCAGTTCCCGTACTAACCGATAGATGTCTCTACGGTCGCAAGCTATGTCCTGCAGAGACGCCGTTTTCCATTTCGTATTTTCATGCTTTTCCCCTTATAACTCGTGTGTTGCTATTTCAAAGTTACGGCACACTTAAGAGATACCAAACTCATGTCGTTCTTAGTACAATTAGTTGTAAATTACAGTCGATAAATGCCATATTGCCGAGTAACCCTTGATATTGGTGCCAATGTGAGAGAGAGAGCTTTCGGATACATGCTCCTTATAGCTTAGAGGATAAACGCATCTCCTTGAGGAACTGTTAAGCGTTTGCAGTGGTTCGCTTCCCGATACAGAGAATTTTTTTTTTCTTTTTTACCTTCACTTCTACAAGTTTTCATACACTGTTGTTAATTAAAATGAATTTACATTTTGCGATATTTTGACATACTTACGTATACAAGCGCTTTCTCTAAAATATGCGATTGTCCTCCTTAGTGAAAATCCCGTGAAATATGGGCCAACGAATTGTAAACATTGTCTCGTTAACTACCTGCACATGAACTGAAGACACACTATAATAATTAATCTTCTAAATGTAATGCTGATTCAAATAATTTTATATATAGATTAGCTACTAGAGGTAAGTGGCAACTGTCGTTTCTTAATGAGACTGAAGTGCCTTGTTTCTTTCTTTGCAACAACTGTTATACATGTTCTTGCATCCTATATGCATTGTTTGTGTGTAATTGCACTATAACTGTAGCCATTTAACTGATCTCAAGAGCTTTATATTTTCTAGTAAATGTATGAAACTATTTATATCAGCATGTAATTTGCAACATTTACTATAACAATGTGTCCGCACTTTACATGCAGGTACTGTAGTTCAGAAGACAGTGTTTACAATTTGGTGGACCATATTTCACGGCATATTCACTAAAAAGAAGAAACGCACTTTTAAGAAAAAGCGGTTGTACTTGCAAATACGTTGGAATATTGTAACTCATAAATTCTATTTCATAAATGTGTCAGAATACTTTTGGAAGTCAAGGTGAAAAGTAAAAAATATTGTTCGAAGCGAGAAACGAACCACTGCGCCCCCCCCTCCAACACACCTGTTTTTCTTTATAGTGTTTTCTTTTATTTTGAATTTTTTTCTGTTGTTTTTTTACCTGAAGAATTGGCGATATTATGTCAATTTAGCTTATGGCAAAAGTGGTGGTGTCACTAGATATTTTGTTTTGTAGGATTATTTAGTAAATTTATATATATATATATATATATAGTGACACCGCCACTTTCGCCATAACCTAAATTGACATAATATCGCAAATTCTTCAGGCGCCACCATCAATTAAAAAAGAATACACTGTTTCCTCTAAAAGCTGATCTTTTCTGTCACCATCTGTGAAATAATAACAATATTTAATACACCAGTGCCATTCAGTCTCATGCAAATGACACTCGAAAACTAACACGTGAGTATTCTCAATAACATAATAGAAATTCATGTAGAATCTTCCGCTTTATTTATAGGAAATGCTTTATGTTGCGTCTTTTTACAGTTTAAGTTTCGAGAGCTTCAAGTTTTAGACTGCTGGAAAGTCTTACTTGTCATTTTAATAGAGCATGGAATTTTACAGACACACTTCTATTACAGTAATACTGAAGTCAGAATGATTCATATTTCGAATGTCAAAATACGAAGGTAGAAATATTTACGTAAATTAAACAGCAGGAATGATAATTAGATGCCCTGGAGTCGCATATCATCATGGTAGCATAATCGTGGAGACATCTATCGGTTCATACGGGTAACTGGGGTCTGACACACTACTGTCCCTAGACTCCTGTGCTGATGGACTCCTCTCGGAAGGAGATGTATATTTCCGCTGAAGATCTTTGGCGCAGCAGTTCTTTTTTTCGTGATTGGCGCTACCTCGATCACAACCAGTGATCTGTATACTAGTATAATGACCTTGAAAAAATCTATGTGATTGTGATCCCCCACAATTTACCAATTTATTAATAAAGCGACGTCATTCGCTGGTCATGAGTGGACAGACTAGGTAACTGTTACTATACTAGTATAGAGATCACTGATCAGAACCATGGAGGTAAGAATAAACGGAGGCGCTCTGACGCCACAGCTGTGAAGCCAAGGGTATCTATCTTGACCCGACCAAAACACTGCTATATTTACCTTGTTTGTGTGTGGTTGTAGCTCGTTTTTGGAAGGATTTTGCACTGTTATTGTGACTTGTGTGATGTTTATGGGTACGAATCGTTCTGATTGTGGCGTGAAATCGAAGGAAATAGCATTTCATGTCCAAATTGCCTCGCAAACGTGTGATTTTTTTACCACTTTTATTGTGAACGAACCTATGCAACATCTTTAAATGAAATGTAGCGTATTTTTCTTTTAGATTTTTCGATTTCCTAAAGATGAAAGTTATTTATCCCACTTTACGAATGAATAAGGAATAAAATATGTTTGATTTTTATTGAGTCAATGATTTCGAAAGCAAAACCTAGTTTCAATATTAATGATACTTACTACACAAAGAAAAAATATCATCACTGCGCTCGTAAATCTGGCTTTGGTTCATATACTCGAACTATTTTATCTGACGATCGTCAGATTAGCTACAGAAAGAACCCACGTTTGTGATACATAATATTGTAGTAACAACAATTTTAAACAGAACAAACGCGAATTTTTTTCGTTTTTCGAGATTTTATTTTAAACAAAAACTTGAAACAACCAGTTTGAGGACGTTACATGCGTATATGATGCAATTAGCGACTGTAAATATAGACACAAGGATAAAACAGTGTCAGTATTTTGGTTGAGGTGCCGTGGCAGCTATGGCTTCAAAGCGTAGTACGGCTGGGATACTTAACGCCATCTCCCTTTATTCTTACCTCCATGATCACAATATGTTCGTGAACAAACAGACCACGATTTGTGATGTGGACCAATGTGAAACTTGTTGCAACTCGTTTCACTCGCACTTGTTCTTTCGGGTACTTGTATAACAACTAACTCGGAAATCGCTACATATTTGAAAATAAACAGAAAACAATATTTTAGAAGGGAATGTTAGACATTTGACTATGAACAGTTATATTTTAATTAACAATCATGACTTATGCCAGCTGCCATCAGTGCCACATCGTAAACAGCACTAAGTATCTTAATTTAATTTGTGTCAAATTTAATTTGCGGGTCTAGTTCTTCATTTTCGATCATACTTCTGTTTTAGAGGTTTACTCCCTCATACTTGGCAGATTAGCATTCAGTCTGTTAGCAGTCACCCAGAGCGCTAAGTATCATAATTTAATTGCGTCAAATTTCGTTGCCAGTTAATTTCTTAATTTTCGTTAGTGTTTCTTTTTTTTTAAGAGGTTTCTTCTCACCTACTTGACACATTTCGTTTGTGCTACTGCTTTAAGAGTTTATTCTCGCGTATTTTGATAAATACTGTGTGTATAGTTATCGTCTGCTGCAAGCTAGGTGTCATAGTGTCACTTCCTTATTTCGTGTTCTGCTTTGTGAAAGCTTATATTCCCGCGCGTTTGATAACGGTGTATTCCACAGATATTGTTATTTATTTTGAAAACTGCCGGACTCAGTTTCATTGATTTGACAGTGTAGTTACCACTGACCACAGTTCATTCACCTGCCAGCCGCCTTTATTAGATCACTAGGCTACTTAAAAGTTGATTATTTAGTTTTCTACTTTCTGCAGTTAATTGTATCGATAGGATGTGTCCCTGCTGTGTGTGGATGCAGGAGGAGTTGGCCGTAGTTCGCGAACAGCTGAGCGTGCTGTTGGCTACAGTCAGCCGTCTTCAGGCTGCTGTGGGGAGTCTGGTGTGTTGACTGGAACACCTCAGGTGTCACGTGCTTCGCTCTCTGTCCCTGCTACCGAAGCACCTTCACGTGTACCAGACGTCGTCGAGCTGCCTTCTCCGCAAGGGGAGTCGCGGGTTGTACGGCGTTCGCATCGCTCGAGGTGGAAGAGGAATGTGCAGGCTGGACGTCCGTCCGCACTCATTCGTCCTGTGAGTGAACAAGTGGCCACTCCTTCAGCAGGGTCAGAGCAGGTGCACGGGGAGAGGGGAGATATTGGGAGCTCCAATGTTAGGCGGGTGATGGAGCACCTTAAGCAGATAGCATCAAGATCCAGAAAGAAATCCAACCTGCACTCGGTGTGTCTGCCGGGGGGCCTCATCTGAGATGTGGAGGCGGCCATGCCGGCGGCTATCGAGGGTCGGTGTGCGGTCGACTGCAAGTCATAGCTCACGTCGGCACCAATGACGCTTGTCGCTAGCGTTCTGAGGACATCCTCAGGTCCTACGAGCAGCTGGCGGAATTGGTGAAGGCGCTGCCTTCGCACACGGGGTGCAAGCAGAGCTGTCGATTTGTAGCATTGTTCCCAGGGTTGATCGTGGTCCTTTGGTTTGGAGCCGAGTGGAGGGTCTGAATCAGGGGCTTCGCCGACTCTTTGACAGTCATGGCTACAGATTTCTGGATCTGCATTATAGGGTGGGGAATTGTAGGGTGCCCCTAGATAGATCAGGGGTGCACTACACTAAGGAAGCAGCTACTCAGGTAGCAGAGTACTTGTGGAGTGCAGATGGGGGCTTTTAGGCTAGGCGCTAACTCTGATGAGCACTCGGCTGTCAGCATTCAAACGGCGAATTCAGTCCACGTTCGGAACAAAAATTCGAACATCAAAATATTAGCCGCGAACTTACAGACTATTAGAAACAAAGTTCTCGAATTTGGTGCACTGCATGGAAATTATTGTGCTCAGATAGTTTAAGGCACCGAAAGCTGGCTAAATCATGATGTGGCAAGTTCAGAAATATTTAGCGATGCGTGGAATGTATATTGGAAAGATAGATCGGATACAACTAGAGGAGTGTTCAACGCTGTGGTCAAAGATATTGTTTCTGCTGAGATCGAGGTTGAAAGTAACTGTGAAGCTATCTGGGCAGGTATAACTGGTTTAAAAGAAGTAAAGTTAATAGTTGGGTGTTTTTACCGGCCCCCCAGTGCTGTTGTAGCAGTTTTAGAATCATTCAAAGAAAGTCTACACCAGGCAGTGCACAGGTATCTGGGCCATGTAATATTAGTCGGGGGAGACTTCAACCTTAAGAGTATAGATTGGGATCTCGCTGGTTACATTTCAGGCGGTACAGACAAGCAGACATGCGAGCTACTTTTGGACACATTCTTCGAAAACTGTCTTGAGCAGTTAAACCGGCAACCCACGCGCAATGGAAATATTTTAGACCTTATAGCCACGAACAGGCCTGACCTTATTAACGATGTCTGTGTAGAGACAGGAATTAGTGATCATGATATTGTCATAGTGTCAATGGTGGCCAAATTTCATAAACCAATCAAGAAGGCGAGGAGCATGTTTCTGTTGGGAAGAGCCGATAAGCAAATGTTAGGATCGCCTTTAGAAAACGAATGGGCATAGTTTAATTCTGGGACTATGAATGTAGAGGAATTGTGGACTAAATTTAAGTGCATTGTAAATAAAGGGTTAGAGAAATATGTGCCAGTAAAGACGATTAAGGATGGAAAAGATCCACTGTGGTATAATAATAATGTTAGAAAGCTGCTGAGAAAGCAAAGACTCTTGCACTCTCGATTCAAAACAGAACACGCAAATGATGACAGGCAAAAGTTAGTAGAGATTCGTGCGTCTATAAAAAGATCGATGCGCGAAGCATACAATAATTATCACAGCCATACCTTACCAAAAGATCTTTCCGAGAATCCGAAAAAATTCTGTACCTATGTAAAATCCATAAGCGGGTCAAAGCCCACTGTCCAGTCACTCGTTGATCATTCCGGGGCAGTAATAGAAGAAAACAAACGGAAAGCTGAAGTTCTAAATTTAACCTTTAAGATATCTTTCACGCAGGAAGACCGCACAAATGTACCATCATTTGATCAACGTACTAATTCCGAAATGGGGGACATAGTAATAGGTATTTCCAGTGTAGAGAAGCAGCTGAGGGAGCTAAATACGAAAAAGTCTGCTGGTCCGGATGGAATACCAGTTCGATTTTACAAAGACTATTCTGCGGCATTGGCCCCCTACTTAGCTTGCATTTATCATGAGTCTTTAATTCAGCGCAAAGTTCCTACTGATTAGAAAAAAGCGAAGGTGACACCCGTTTATAAGAAAGGAAAGAAAAACTGACCCACACAATTACAGGCCAATATCGTTGACATCAGTTTCATGTAGAATTCTAGAGCATATTCTCAGCTCGAATATAGTAACTTTCCTTGAAACGGAAAAGCTTCTTTCTATGAATCAGCATGGGTTTAGGAAACATCGTTCATGTGAAACTCAGCTTGCCCTTTTCTCACATGACAACTTGCGAGCCATGGATGAAGGGCAACAGGCGGATTGTGTATTTCTCGACTTCAAAACGGCGTTCGACGCCGTGCCTCACTGCAGACTGCTAACTAAGATACAAGCTTATGGAATAGGCTCACCGATTTGTGACTGGCTGGAAGACTTCCTAAGTAACGCAGTACATTGTTCTCGACGGCGAGAGTTCATCAGACGAGTGTATTGTCAGGCGTGCCCCAGGGGAGTGTGATAGGACCGCTATTATTTTCTATCTATATGAATGATCTGATGGACAGATTAAGTTGTAATTTGCGGCTGTTTGCTGATGATGCTGTGGTGTATGGTAGGGTGTCGTCTTTAACTGACTGTAATAGCATACAAGATGACTTAGACAAAACTTCTAGTTGGTGCAAAGAATGGCAGCTAGCTCTCAATGTAGAAAAATTTAAAGTGATGTGCATGAGTAGGAAAAACAATCCTATAATGTTCGAATACAGCATTAGTAGTGAGCTTCTTGATGATGTCGCATCGTTCAAATATCTAGGTGTAACATTGCAGAGTGATATGAAATAGAACGAACATGTAAGGACAGTTGTGAGTCAGGCGGACAGCCGACTTCGGTTTATTGGGAGTATTTTGGGAAGATGTACTTCACCTGTTAAGGGGACCGCGTATATAACGCTTGTACGACCACGTCTTGAGTATTGCTCAAGTCTTTGGGACGCGCAGCAGATCAGTTTAAAGGAAGACATAGAGGCAGTTCAGAGGCGAGCAGCTAGATTTGTTACTGGTAGGTTCGACCAATGTGCGAGTGTCACGGATATGCTCCGGCAACTCGATTGGGGTCGCTGGAGGAAAGACGAAGTTGTTTTAGTGAATTTCTGTTGAGTAAATTTAGAGTGCCGGAATTTGAAGCTGAGTGTAGTACGATCTTGCTGCCACCTACTTACATTTCGCGTAAAGATCACAAAGACAACGTAAGAGAAATTAGGGCTTGTACGGAGGCATATAGGCATTCCTTTTTTCCTCGTTCTATTTGAGAGTGGAATAGGAAAGGAAATGCCTAGCAGTGCTACAGTGTACCCTCCACCATGCACCTTACGGTGAATGTATGTAGATGTAGATGTAGGTGGTTTCGTTTCTGTAAATAGTAATTCTACTTCCTCTAAATGAAATCAAAACATGGTCATACCGGTATGTTCAGCATCAAATAAATGGTACTTTTCCATTATGTCTGATTTCTGTGCACTAACACAGTACATTTTCGATTTGTCCTCAGTGATGGAACTTGGCAACTAGTTTCATGAAACTAATTGCATTGTGATTTGATGTCACACAATTTTAAATTATTTTGGTGACACATGAATTTGCTTATACGAGCGAAATCATAATTGAGAATTAAACATAATTGCTGACAGTCTATTGACCTTGAAAAAATCTATGTGATTGTGATCCCCCACAATTTACCAATTCATTAATAAAGCCACATCATTCGCCGGTCGTGACTGGACAGACTAGGTAACTATTACTTACGAGTACATTAATGTTGGTGGAACTCAATTCACTCATAATAATTAGACCCATTTGTTTAGGTTCCTGCCCAGCAAATCGGAACATGTTCATGTATAAGTATCCAACTATTTGAGAAAAGTTAGAATATAAATGTACTTCACAAGTGTGCAAACTACGTCAGTAAGCCCCATTCAAACCTCCTTTCTGGAATTAACATTTGCGTGGCAGCTAAAACTGTCTAAAATTATACCTCTATATAAGAAAGGAGAAAAATCTGATGTATCAATTTATAGACCAATTGCTATACTTTCTGCTTTTTAAAAAATCTTTGAATATTGTATGTCTACAAGATTAGAAGCATTTTTAAATCCATAAATATAATCTCATGTTCCTAATATGGATTTAGGGAAATTGTGTCTACCACACATGTTTTGTATGCATTTCTGGAAAAGTGTTCAGAACTTGTTGACCATAAACAACCTGCTATTGGCATATTCCTAGATCAAACCAAGGCATTTTACATGGTTGACCACAAGCTGCTCCTTATGAAACTCCAAAAGTACGGGATCAGGGTGTAGCCCACAGTTGGTTTGGTAGCTACCATAGCGAAAGGAAGCAATATGTCGAAATAAAAGATCCAGACATCCAGGGCTTGCAGGTCAGATATACTACATACAAGGAATGGCGTGCCTCAGGGGTCTATTCTTGTCCCTATTGCCTTCCTTTTATTCATCAATGACCTCCCAGTACACATACCTGATGGCAGCTCCTTCATGTATGCTGATGATAGAAATATCTTGATTACCGGTAATTTCGACATATTACAAGATGGAATCAATGAAACCACTGGTAAATTACAATCTTGGTTTGAAACAAATAGATTACTCATACATACACAGAAAACTGTAAGCATGAATTTTCACACAAGACAATATCTTACGCCGTGTAACGCAGCAGTAACCATTGGCAAACACTCCATTGCTAACAGAAAGGACACCAAATTTCCTGGACTTACCATAAGTATTACTCCAAATTGGAAACCACACATTGAGGCTTTTGTCACAGAAACCATGCCCTGTTTGAGTCCGTTTTGAGCTATGGCTTGATCTTCTGGGGAAGTAGTTTTGAATCCCTTGTAATTTTCAAAATTCAAAACCAAGTGGTTACAATAATAGCTTTGAAAAAAAGATTTTAACACTGCAAACAACTGTTCAAAAAGCTAAAAATACTCCCACTCCCATGTATCAATATCCTGGAAGTGGTTTGTTGTACAGTCCAATATCTGGAATCCCTCGACAGAAATGCTGACTGCCACACACGATTCACGAAATAAGACCCACCTGTAGATTGTACCTCACAACACTAAACCATATGCTAATGGGGCTAAGTGTATGGGCATCAAAATTCATAACCACCTCCCTCCAGACTTAAAAACAATCAAAAATACAAAAATAATGAGAATTAAATTAAAGGAACTATTACTAAATCGCTGCTTCTATTCTCTTCAGGAATTTCTGGAGACAAAATTCTAAGTTATATCTGTGAACTGATATGGTATAGCTATAAGATTTACCTCGTAATTTCTTATTTGTATGTACTGTACTCTGCATCAAAGTTTCCTGCGCTAAATTGAAACATTAATCTATTATAGTAACTTTGCAAATCCTATGGATTACACTTTTACTAATGTAATATGTTTCAGCTAAAAGAATTAGCATACAAAATTATCCATGATAATTTAAGGAACTACTATTTATTCCTGATACATATTTTGATTAATTTAAACAAGTACTGTACTTTTTCTGCTTATAATCATGTCGCATATATTTTTCTGCCATGTGAAGTCTGTAACTCCATGTCCTTGTACTAATGTAATATGTTATAGCTACAAGAATTTGCATAGTAAATTATCCATGATAATTTTAGGAACTAATATTTTCACCTTATAGATATTTTCATTAATTTAAACAAGAACCATACTTTTCTGCTTGTAATTATTTTTACATATATTTTTCTGCTTATAATTATTTTGCATATATTTTTCTGTCATATGAAGTCTGTAACTCCATGTCCTTAGTCTTAATTTAATTTTTATAGCACCATTTGCATTATTGTACAAAGTACAATAGTGTTTTACTCTTATTGTGTGCTCTACGGTACAAATGTTTGATCTACAAGACAAATAAAACAAACAAACGTACTGGCAAATTACTCGTTTAAGGTTATTTTGGCAATTTAAACATTTTTCTTACGTTTCTACGCAAGTACACACTCGGAAATCGCCACATATTGGAAATAGGAAGCCAATTTGGTCTATGTGAGAAGGACGATTATAAAATCATTCAGTTACAGCAATTTAAACTCCCCTTTTAGGTTCCTGCACACTTTCACTGTCATATACCTTAACAAATACCGGAAAAACAATCGAATATTGTAAAACAGACTTTCAGTAAATTAATATTCTCATGCTCTATTCTCTTACAAATATAACCAAATTAACTTTAACAGTATTCGAACCCTAAAAGTTTATTTTCCCTACAATACAGCCTATCAACCTACTACAAGAGAAGCCTCTGGTTCAACTATCGTAAGAGCTAGTTTTTAAATTCATACACATGTTGCTTAGTACTTAATGGTTCTTTCATTATTTATTATATTTTCTTGTAACTAACATTTCATGTACCAAAGTGAAGCGTTAATGAGTAATCTGTAACTTAGAATTTCCGTGAATACAGTATATTGTCATGATTTACATTTCAACGTGTTGTTCTGCAAAGTTATTGAAGAGTAAATCTGCGTCCACACACTGGTACCAACGCTGGTGCCAACACTGGCCAATATTTTTGAGACAGCGTCCACACATTGGAGCCAATATTCAGTTGAATACGTCGAGAGCCAACGAAAACACATCTGACGCACAAATCGCGGCCAGTGCGTTAACGCTTTTGAGTGTGAATAATTACATTTTGTCATTGTAAATCAAAGTGGGAAACATACATAGAAGATGATGGGGAGTTGTATCACTTCCTACCGCACATTAATTACGGTACGAAATCATTAATTTTTTAAAATATGCTACAAGTAAACGATACACATTATAAAAACTTAGACCTGCTACTTTAAATGATTGAAAATAAAATAAAAAAGAAAGAGATGTTTTGGACGGAAGCTATTCTTTTGGTATTACGCTTCGATTTCTTGCTAAAGGAGACAATATTAGAAGCCTACACTTCCATTTTTAAATAACCATGTAATTGATATCACTAGTAGCGCTTGAAGTTTGCAAAACGATGTTTAAAACTTGACAGGAAATATTAAGTACTGTACTGTTAATTTTAAAAATTAAATTCAGTAATGGAGTGTGTGGAAAGTCTAAAAAGTTTTTAATTTCACAGTTCGCGCCAAAGTTTTTGCCGTGGCATTTTGATTTTTGTGGTTGCTTTCACAAATGAATCACTTTCTGATACCGTTATAATACTTACAATGAGATTTTAAAACGCTAAAATAAACGGCGTCGAAGAACGAACGATGAAAGAAACAGTTTCGAGACGAGCAGACGACAAAAATAGACTGCAACGTTGGCGCCAATGTGTGGACGACGTATCCACATTGGCCCAACGTCCTTTGATGTTTGGCCGAAATACCGACAAGCAACGGAGCCGTACCAACGTTGGCGCCAAAGTTGGTTCCAATGCTGTTTCACCGATCCAAACATTGGACGAACACTGTTGGCGCCAACGTTGGCTTCAATGTGTGGACCCAGCCTAATGGTTCATGTATGAGACAGTCACGTGACGTAAACTTCAGACAGAATATCAAGTGTATACTGCCGTGAGAAAAATCGTATTTGTCAGCTTACATGCTTAGGATCTTTGATGCCGAATTGTTTTGTGTATGTTTTGAAAAGCTTGTTTTTGTTTTGGATTTGGTGAAATATGAGTCCAGTAGTTTCCATTATTTTATGTGTGATGACTTTAGGTAGAAATCAATGATTTTTGCTCTTGTCATTTATGTTTGATGTTATAGTGTATGTGCGTGATTTAGCTAAAGCTTTCTTATTTAAAGGTTTATATTGAGTATTGTGATGTCAAATGGAAGTATGTAATTAGTTACTGCGTTTTCGGGGCGTTGTGTAAATTAGTTGTCGAATTTCGCATCATTACCACACATTATGATAACAATGTACGGATGGAACCTGTAGGCGACTTAAGCATACCATTAAAAGAAGTAGTACCTGTAATGCAATGACAAACTTGAGTTGCGTAAATTGTAATCAAAAAATAGAAAAAATAAGAAGATAAATGTAATGACTTTAAATTGTATAAGCGAAGATACAATTACATTTGTACGGATTCGAAGTTGTTACTGCCTTCCTAGCCTCCACCCATTTTTATCCGTGATTACTGAAGGACGCGATACAACCCGTCGCCTTTGACCAATGACGTCATAGGAATGGAAGTTATTACTTAATAAATGCGGTCAACTTACATTATCCAAAGCAAATTGTTATATCCATGTGGTGACTGGTTCTCGTTATACCTTTCATAATCACGATTTAGTGGCAATTTGTATTCGCAAATAAGTTCTATAAAGTTGACGGTGACAAATATATGTCATCATTCATCAAAGCTGATGGGTTGTATCCCGTGGTAAATTGACCAGTTTTTCTTTTCAAATTTTTAAAGTGAGAACTGACCGATATTTAGTGAACATCCCTGGAGGGATTGTAAGTTCCACTGTGGTTGTTAGTTGAAGGCAACATATGTGAATGCATAATAAAGGTTGTCACAATAAACAGACCTGTAGTGTAGTCCATGGTGTACCTGTATGATGTCAGTATTGTTATGTCAAACCTGTAAATCATTCTCGAGATTAAAGTTCTCTTCACTGAGTATTGGAGCAACAGTTTCTAAAAATCGAAAACTTTCAACATTTCCACGAACTTATAAATGGATACCAAGTAAATAAATGAATATGTTAATGGTTCCCAAGGTGGCCTTTGTTTTGCTAAATGTATATTTTTTTCCATGTAGTCCAACAGAACAGTTATATATTCAAAATATTTTAGTCCGTTGACCTACATGAGGCCTACATTTTTAGGCTTCCATGGCCATTGTCATTTTAACATAATTAATGTTGTCGAGGTATTAACATGTGAACTAAGAAAAAACAAAATAAAAGGAATTTTGAACGAAACCAAAAGTTAACTTCCTGCCAACATATCTGGATAATACAAAACAACCCGCCCTTTCACTGAACTTTCTCTGCATATTTCCACAGTCCCACTTATTGGGATTCCCACAATGCACAGCAATAGTCCAAAGTAAGTCATACACGTGTAGTGTAGAGATTCTAAATAGTAGAACTGGTACATCTTCTAAGTTTATTGCTAATGAAACATATTATTTGGTTCCCCTTGCCTACAATATTTTCTGTGTAGTCTTTCCAACTTAAATTGTTCATAATTGTTATTCATTGGTATTTACTTGAACTTATGTCCAGTAGATTTGATTGATTTATTATGTAACTGAAGTTTAACAATTTTGTTTTATTGCAAATATGGTTTATTTCACACTTATATATTATTTAGGGCCAATTGAAAATCATTGCACTATGTAGATATCTTTATTGAAATTGTTTTGCAGCTGCTTTTGATGTTATGGTGACTTTACTAACTGACAAATGACAGCATCAACTGTGAACAGTCTAAGAGAGCTGCCTAGATTGTCTCCTGAATTGTTTATAAAGATAAGAAATAGTAGGTCCCCTATAACACTTCCCTGGAGTACACAAGATATTACTTCTGTTTTACTTGATGGCATTTCATCAGTTACTACTTTCTGACAGAAAATCACGAATCAGACTGTAGCAATATTCCATAAATACGTAGTGTGAGTGTAGATCAGATGTGATTTACATTTAAATAAATAATATCAACAACCCTGGCAATCTGTAACATGAACTAGAAATTTAGCTTGAACTTCAAATCGGGAAACTTACAATAGTTACCACAGTGAAATCTTTTCACATAGTTTGGTAGAGAATCCAAAGAAATTCTGGTTGTATTTAAAGTATACTAGTGGCAAAACACAATTAATATCTTCATTGCACAATAGAAATGGTGATGTCACTGATGAAAGTTCTGCTAAAGCAGAATTGCTTAACACAGCTTTACAAAATTCCTTCACCAAAGAAGACAAAGCAAATACTCCATGATTTGTGTCAAGAACCATTGTCAACATGTGTGATTTAGAAGTAGATACCCATGGAGTATTAAAGCAACCTAAATCACTTAACAGAAGTAAGTCTCGTGGACCCAATTGTATACTAATTACGTTTCTTTCAGAGTGTGCTGATGCAATAGCCCCATACCTAGCTATCACATAAAACGGTCACTCAGAAGTTGTGCAGGTGACTCTAGTATTCAAGAAAGGCAATAGGAGTGATCTGCAAAATTACAGGCCAATATCATTGACCTCGGTTTGAAGCAGCATTTTAGAACATATACTTTCCTCAAATATTATGAACCGCCTTCAAGAGAATGACTGGCTAAACTGCAGAGTCTGTTGCTCATGTGCTGCAAATGTTGGCAACACTACAGAATATGTATGCATACACCACAGCAGTCAACCATACAGCATGTATAGCATGTTTTATTTATTTTATGATCTGTATGAAAGTTATGTTAGGTAAACAAGAAGTTTTGTTTTGTTTTATTTAGCATGTGAGGGCGTGTAGCGCCCAAATCTCCGCTTCAGAAACATTCAAATTATTGCTTCCCCATAGTCGCTCGTGGCAAAGCTGCCAACATACGCGTCATGCTAATAACATGGGCAAAGTACTCTGTAGTTTACCGAATGAACTATTGACCCATAGTAAACACAGATTCAGAAACTATTGTTCTTGTGAAACACAGCTAGCTCTCTACTCATGATGTGATGAGTGCTATCGACAAGGGAAGTCTAATGGACTTCGTATTTCTAGATTTCTGTAAGGCTGCTTATGGAATGTCACCAAAATTGTGCAGTTGGTTTCATGATTTCCTGTCAGAAAGGACACAGTACATTGTAATTGACAGTAAGTCATTGAGTAGAACTGAAGTTATATCTGGCATTCCCCAGGGAAGTGTCGTAGCATCCTACTGTTCCTTATTTTTGTAAACAATTTAGGAGACAACCTCTTAGACTATTTGTGGATGATGCTTTCATCTATCAATTACTGAAGTCACCAGATGATCAAAATAAGCTGCAACATGATTTAGGAAAGATATCTGCATGGTGCAAAAATTGGCTATTGACTCTTAATGATGAGAAGTGTTTAAGTCATAGAGAGAGATAGAGAGAGAGAGAGAGAGAGAGAGCGCCAGAAAAGAGGTACTGAAGAGAGTTAATCGTAAAGTAATTTTAGAGAAGTTATTAAGAGAATTGAAGCAAGGAAACAGTTAAACAAATTAATTTGTTAGATAACAAGTCCATTAAAAATATAAAAATAGTAAAGGGAAATACAACTTTGATGACGTAATTAAAAAAGTATGAAAACAGAACTGAAACAGCAGAGTGCTTTGATAAATTATAAATTTGGACCAAAAAGCCAAAGCATCTGCTGCACTACAGAATTTGACAAAATATCCCCAAAATTGATGTAAATTGGTTGAAGGGAAGAACTATGGAAATTAAAAAGTATAGTCACTTTGGAGCAAGAAAAGATTGCACAACTTCATTTGGAACAATCAAATCTTGCTAGCAATGTGATTTGGGAAAACAGACCAACTGCTGTAATGAATTCGAAATTGATGGTAATTGGATATAAAAGCAAACACTGAAGATTTTAAGTAAAATACTCGTTTCACTTAAAAGTCAATCAAGATCACAATTTATTTAAATGTTACCAGTTTTGGCCATTTAATTGCCCATCCTCATACAACTATGATCACAGTGTTTTGCACTGGTTGCGCTGAGGGGCTGCCTGAATTATAGGTGTCGACACGATCTTTTAAAAAATAATTAAAATACTGGTATTTTACATGATGGCAGTGTAAACTCATACCGTTTCATATTTTTCAAGCTAGGCACACTTGAAGTGTCATCATCTTGCTGACAAACAGTATGCATTGTCATGAGAAATAATTTTTGTATACTCCATGAGTGAAGCTAGTTACAAAGTATTTAACGAAAATGGTAAAATTGAAATAGTTTCCAGAACAAATACCTTACCTAAAATTGATGTCCATGATTAATAAATATATAATTATTTATGGTCATGCTAATGTTCTCCTTCAAAATTAACGGAGAAGATCATGCTTTTGTTTAGTGTGGGGGGGGGGGGGGGGGGAACCACTTGTGCATGTAGATGAGCCTGTTTCTGGCAGTTGATTACTGTATATGTTTAGTTAGAAAGTATCATGTCCTATGCCTCATTCACATGATAAATCCAATGATGTGGAAAAGTCATACTACTCTCACATCTCCATTTAATTTATAAATTAGACTACATGGTGAACACTTATAAGATGTCATTTCTTATTTCATAAATATGCAGATTTCAGTAATTCGTACGTACAGGCTTTAATAAAGTTACACGCTATTTTTACAGAATAGGAAGAGTGAGTAAGGAGAAACTTTGTTTTCAAATTTTAGTGTACTGTTGGTCAGACTTTTATTTCACTGGGTAAGTGATCAAAAATTTTGGTTTGCAGCATTGTGCCAAAGATAACCTTAATGGACTACTGAAGATCAAGTGGGATACCGCCCATCAGCTTTGACCCGTGACATCATCGCAGCATGGTAGTTTTGAGTTGTGTGCGTGTTTGTAGAAGGCGTGAGTTATTATATGGTGGTAGAGTTAAAGATGATATCTTTATGATGTCTTGGATCAAAGCAGATGGGTAGTATCACAGTCTACAGTTATGCCGATCAAGGTTTTCTGCTATTTTAATTATGTAATTCATTATTCATCTTAAGCTGCAGTTGATCATTTACAACAAATTTCATGAGGGAGTAAATGTAATTTGAATCAGTAATCAAAATGGCTAACTCTTTTAAACATGTGGCTATTAGGTATTCATGAGTGATCAACCCATATTAATCTCACAACACACCTTTGAATAATGAATATCTTGTTTCTTAAAGCTGAGTTATCCGAGACGATATGGTCCATTGACATAATTGAATGAACATATGCAAAATATATTAACCTACTGATTTGTTGGTCCACAAGATTTTTAATTGTTATCAGTTTCAGTGTTATAAAAAAAGTTGTTTTAGCATTTCCAAAATGTGCATTCTTTCAGTTTAAATTCTTATCAATATGGTCACCTAAAATTTGTGGAGTTCCTTCCATATTTTTTTCTTTTTATTTCCTCACACTAATAATTGTTGTTGTATATCTACATAAAGTGATGGGGTCCACAACCAGTTGGCTTGAGAAGGAAATCCCATGGTCAGAAATGCATATTTGTCATATTATGGATATACACTGCATATGTCGTACAACAATGATGTAACACACAGTAACTGCTCAAAGTTATGACTGCAAATCTGAAAGGGTGTCTAGAATGAGGAGAGTTTTCATGCCACACGCATCAGTTGCCACCAGTGATGATTTTCTGTCAATGTATGTTGTTGGCATTGTTCAGGTTCTGCAGGAGCAAATTGAGGAGTAAGTCTCCATGGCCATGGAATGAGTCGGTACATGAAATTGTAACAAAAGAGTATTAACAGATAAAGTGAACATATAAGCCTAATAAAAAGGACCTTCAACATAACACTGAAATTAGCTTAATTTATTTTTTATTTTTCCAGGAATTCCTCAACAGAATAGGAAGAGTGAGCCACGAGGAAACTTTTCTGTTTAGCCTTGAAAGTGTGAGGGTTACTACTAAGTATTTTGAATTTTTGTGGCAGCTTATTAAAAATGGTTGTAGCAGAATACTGCACACCTTGCTGTACAAGGGTCAAGGAGGTGTGATCCAAATGCAAATCAATTTCTGTCTAGTATTGAATGAAAGCTGCTAACTCTTGATAATAACTTCCTATTATTAACAACAAATGATACTGAGAGGCCATTGTCAGATTTCTCATGCTAGTAAACATGGGTTGGCTAGAAGTATGCGAGCATACCCTGCATATTGCTCAAACCACTTGTTTCTGTACAATAAATATCCTTTATGAACCAGAGGAGTTACCTCAAGAAAAGGGGGGGGGGGGGGGCAGATATGTTTCATACTGAACTATCACTTATGGCAAACAATACAACATTTACATTTTGCACAAGATACGGAACATGGGCTTTATGTAAGAGGTTACTATCCATCTGAAGACCTAGAAATTTTTAACTGTTGAGTCTCACTTATCATGTGCCCATTGTGTATAACTGAAACATCAGTTTTTGTTGAATTGTGTGTTAGAAACTGTAAAAACTGAGTCTTACTGCATTAAAATCTGAAAGGCCTTACACTATTCTGCTAACATAATGTCCCCTAATAATAAAGAATGAAAAAAAGAGGTTGTTCATGGTTGTGCTGCACTCTTGTTGGAAAGAATACTGTTTGCAACAGGTGCTAAGAATTACAGAGATCTAAAAGTGTCCCTTTTCTTCCACAATCACATGCTCAGTTAATGTTGAAGTCACCATATACAACATTTTTTTCTTCCCATGAATTGAACTTCAAACCCTCTATAGATTGAGCAGTTTTAAGATCAGAGTTGGGAGACCTATGTATAAACAACAATTGGAAAATTAACTGTAATGCAATGGTCAACTCCTACACAACACTCAAATATCCTTTCAATGCAGTGGTTAGGAACATCACTGGACTCAAATGTAATACTGTTTTTCACATACCTGGCCAATCCCCCACACTGCAGAGAACTCATGGGAAAACAGACAGCTAATTCATACCCTGGTAAAGGAAGCCTGTGAATTGTGACTTTATTTCAGAAGTGCTCTGAATGTGTAAAGCTTATGGGACTTAATTGTGGGGTGAAGTGCTCTGATGTTGCAGTAACATCAGTCAACATCTATAAGCATTTCACTAACTTTATCTCTAATACTGTGTATATTTTAGCAAAATTTCCTAATTCCTCTGTTATTTGGATATGTGACATTTGCCTAAAGTGGTTACTTTGTAAGTGGCACTTCCTTTAAGTGAAACTACCTTTCAGCTTATTTCAGTCCAAAAAAGGTTCAGCTATAACATCCACTATTACAGGAATGAGTGATCCCCCCACCCCACCTCCCCACTATGCTGACATCTATAAGCTTTACCAACCTCCCGTTCCCAAATCTATTGAGGTGCAGGCTGTGCCTGGTGAAACCCAGCCTGCTGATATACTCAACTGTTAGCACTGAAATACAAGCCATGCCTTTTACCATCAGCACTTCCCTGAACTTCATGTTAATACACCTGACAGCTGTATTAAGATAAGGTTGATCATGACAGGAAACAGCCCCACAAAACACACATTTATAGCACCAGTTTCAGTAGTTATATTTTCCAGATTAACATCTATGTTGTACTCCACATCCCTATCAAGACTAGTCCCATCTCCACCCACTATCTCTCCCTGACCCCTCTTTCAAAAAATTCCTGCACAACTCCCCTATATTAACAGCTACCTGTTCGAACCCTGCACTAAGCTTCCCAATACTGGTGACCTGGCACTCACTCTCCAACAATTCCTGCACTGCATGCCTACACCTCTTGCCATGCGAACTATTCAACACCAGAACCTTCTTCTTTCTGTTAGCCAGAAACTGTTTTATGTTTCTTAACAGCTGAGGTCTGCCACATGTTACCTACACCTAAGGCTACGACAGGTTCATCTCCATTTAACTCTGACAGTTGCTCAAATCTATTGTCACACACAATGTGAAACTATGAAACTCCTGGCAGATTAAAACTGGGATTCAGACCTGGGACCTTTGCTTTTCATCAGCAAGCACTCTACTGACTGAGCTATCCTGGCTCGATTCATGGCCCATCCTCACAGCTTTACTTCCACCAGTATTTCGCCTCCTACTTTCCAAACTTCACAGAAGTTCCCCTGTGAGACTTCCAAGACTACCTCTCCTAGAAGAAAGGATATAGTGGAGACATGGCTTAGCCACAGCCAAGTGGATGTTTCCAGAATGATATTTTAACTCTGCAGTTGAGTGTGGGCTAATTGAAACTTTCCTGGTGGATTAAAACTGTACACCAGAAACGGGATTCAAACCTGGGATCTTTGCCTTTTACGGATAAGTGCTCCACCGGCTGAAATATCTTGGTGCGATTCACGCCCCGTCCTCACAGCTTTACTTCCACCAGTACCTCGCCTCAAGTTTTGCAGGAGAACTTCTGTGAAGTTTGGAAAGTAAGAGGCAAGGTACTGGCAGAAGTAAAGCTGTGAGGACAGGCCATGAATTGTGCTGGGATAGCTCAGTCGGTAGAGCGCTTGCCCATGAAAAGCATAGGTCCAAGGTTCGAATCTCAGTTCTAGCACACAGTTTTAATCTGCCAGGAAAGTTTCATATCAGTGCGCATTCTGATGCAGAGTGAAAATATCATTGTGGAAACATCCCCACCATATTCTTTCTTCCAGGAGTGCTAGTCTTGGAAGTTTCGCGGGAGAACTTCTGTGAAGTTTGGAAAGTAGGAGGCGAGGTACTGTAGAAAGTAAAGCTGTGAGGATGGGCTGTGAATCGTGCCGGGATAGTTCAGTTGGTAGAGCTCTTGCCCACGAAAAGTAGAGGTCCCGAGTTCAAATCCCAACTCTGTCACACAGTTTTAATCCACCAGGAAAGTTTCATATCGGCACACACTCCATTGCAATGTGAAAATATCATGTAAAACTTTCTGAATATCACCTCTACCTAACTGTCTTTTTCTCAACTTCCAGTTCCCAATTCCCAGCCCCCCCCCCTTTTCCCTCCTTGACCTATCTAATTCCTCCATTGCATTCTGCGACTGCACTTGAAGGGCACAGATCTTACTCTCCTGTTACTTTGTTAAGTTATTTTTGCCACATAGCCTGCAATTCCAGGAGAGGATCTCCCTGGAATGCCCACTGTCTTCCCTGCTGCGCTTCCCCCCCCCCCCCCCCCCCCAAATGAACATAATCTGCCCTAACCTCACACCACTACTCACAACCCTACAGCATATCCCACACTTCTCACTCATGGTAAATTTTTAGAGTTACTGAATCAGAAGCTAAACGTAAATGCTTCCTAATTTACAGTTTTTTGAACTAGCTGCAGTAATTGAAATTTCCCTCTATACAAATATACTATTAACATTACTAATGTACAGAAAATAAAACTGCAACAAAAATGTCACACTACAAAATCAAGTGTCCCCTGATACACCAACAAAAGTGAACATTTGAAAACACAAAAAGTTAACAGGTTCAGTAAGCAAAAGCTACCTTACATCTATTACAGGGAGAACAACAAGAAAGAGCAGTGAAACCTCTTACACCTCTTAAGTTTTCTCTCTAAGATTACATTTTGGTGTATGAAACCCACATAGAAATGGATGAATGCTTGGTAAAGTTTAAGTTGTGTGCCTCCTGGTACAATGGACAGCAGGGATCTTTGAAAGGGTGTCGCAGAACTTTTTTATGCACTGCTGGTATTGAGACTGGTGCTTATCACTTTGAAGAATTAATGTGAGCCATGTTGTTATGTGTTGTACTGTGTGTATGTACATAACACAATAAATATGCATTTCTGACCAGTGGTTCCATATCTCAGTATAATTGGTTCTATATGCACCAACATCTTTTTCTGTTTGACCAAAAAGATTTGAGACACCCTGTGCAAGGCAAAAGGAAAACAGTGAACTTCAGAGTGAGCCCTGGGAATTTCTATATGTTATTTATCCCCAATCAGAAGAATGTCCTCTTGTTACATTGGCCACACAAGGCAGTGTTAATAATAGTTGATGAATGACACAGCAGTGTGTACCAGGTCATCATTACTACCTTATTTATTCAAGTAATATTTTATGATGATGATTTGTCAGTCATGTATGCAGGTGTATCGATATCCAAAAGTGTCTAAGGAGAAAATGCATGTATTGGGAAGAGGTTGAGCTAAAGTCGGTATCGGTCAGACGAGTGTTGGCGGCACTTCTATACCACTCATGGATTGTCAATCCTTAACATGTCACATAGCCAATGCCATGTCACTTTGATGTAACCTATGACAGGTGATAAATGATGGAATGAATTTATACCAGTGTTTAAAACATCTGTCTGGTGTGTTGTTTTTGCAAGCTATTTATGAGTGTCTGATATACTTTTGCAAAATTGTGGCAGGCTATTCGATTAAATGGATGGTGTTGAGTGAAGTGATATTGTGGGTGATGTTATTGAAAGTGTCATTACTTTTTACAACAGGATCCATTTATGTTCACCAATCCACCTACTGAGCCCCGTGGCTTAATTTAGACAATTGTAATTTGAAACATCGATCATTTGTAACGGAAATTGCTCCATGATGAAAATCTAAATATTTCATCATGTTTTACATTGGAACATGGCTGTTTCATCTTGCACACTTAAACAACCAACTGACTTGCAGTATTGCTACTAACATCGCCATGCTATGAAACGTAAGTATAGTATGCTCCTGACAGTGATGCTGACTTTCACCAAGAGCTTGTACAAAATTAATAGGAGAAATATTTTGAATTGGGGTAACACAGAGAAAAAGAATTAATTTTACTAGATAAACTTATATCTATTTTCAGGGAGGATAAAAGAAGCTTCAATTAATCTCACAGAAATTTTCCAATGAGATGTGAAACATTATTCAAAAGAGATGATAGGCTGGCCAGTACATATCTCAATACTGCTGATACTCAAACAAAAAGAGGAAAATGAATAATGGAACACTAGATTATGGAAAGTAATTCCTTTGGCAGATAGGATGGAGGAGAAAGGGGATAGAAGGGAAGTGTTACAACTTAACTGTGAGCTAAGGATGTTGTGAAATATGATAGATGGCACTCAGAGATATTGCATAAGTACTGAGCCATGCAAGTAGCAAACCAAAAGAATAGGTCAAGCAGTAAAGAGAAGTGGACCAAACAATGCTAAGTGAGAGAGGGGGTAATTTAAGAAGAGAGAGAGATAGAGAAAGGAAGAAGAGGGGTGATGAGTTAATAAGTAAGTGAAGATAATGGAGGAGGAGAGGCTAACATAGGTTTAGGTCAGGAGTATGGCATGAAGAAAGGATGTGTTGGAGGGCTTGTCCCCATCTCCGCAACTCTGAGGGACTGGTGCTAGGGGTGTGTTTGTGTGTGTAGATATTTGGTTCACTTCTTGATCCATCCCCTTGGGTGTGCTACTGGCATGGCTTAGTATTTATCCTGCAATATCTATGAGTTCCAACAACCAAGTTTCACATCATCCTTACCACACAGCATAGATTGTGAATAACACTTCCCTTGCATCCTCTTTTTTTCTCTCTCGTCTTTTCTACTGGCCGAAGGAATTAATTCTCTTGTGTTCCAATTTTTATATTTGTCTTTTTTGTGTGACTATTGGCAGTACTGATTTAAGAGGTTTGTTGGAAGCACTCTGTCATCAGATGTTCTGAGAGTGGGGAAATGAGTCTGTGGAAGGGACTAAAATTGAGAATAATCAGAAAAAGTAAATGTTAAAGCAAGTGATGTGAGTGAGGAAAGGGCTGCACCTAAAGCCTGGCTTTCCCAAGCTCTACAGTGTTATACAGATGTTACGTGATTGCTAGGAATGCTCTTTCAACAAGAGCATGAGAAATCTCATACACATATTCTTGTGCTACCGTGACAGTGCTGTCTGGCTAATTGTTTCACAACCAGTGGGATATTATGCCCTATATAGGCAACAGTCTTGGAATAAAAGGTGCAACTTATCCATCTGATAATGTTGTTTTGAACTCTGATGTGATTACACATGACAATTTGTCCTGGGTCAGTAAATATAAGTAAGCTGTCATTGATTGTAACCATGGTGGCTAAGTATATTGACCATGACTGTGTGAAATAATATTCATTATTACTGCTGCCAGTCATTTTATTGCTCTTGTTTCATTTAAAACATTGCAACGCATTTTGAGCATATTGTGCTCCTCTTCAGTGGGGTGGTATCTGTTTGGGTTTTTTTGGGGAGGGGGAAGAAACACAAAAGGAAGTACAGCAATGTCTCCTGTTGGTCTTACTGGTGGTAGTGAATTAAATCGACACCTGCATGAGACGCAGACAGATGTACATCAGATGAAGTGAATCACATGATAAGTACACCACGACATCTGATGCAAATCTGTCTGCATTCCATGCAGTTGGTAATATAATAAACAACCACAAGCAAGACCAACAAAAGACATTACTGCACGATTTTTTTTTAAGGTCATTCACTGCCCCCCCCCCCAAACTCCAAATACCACCCCAAAAATGAAGAACAACATATGCAACATTAGTATAGTTCATTATACAGTAATGTAAGAATTTTTATGTATGAACAGTGCCTGAAGATGAGCACAACATGCTCAAAATGCACTGCAATGTTTTAAATTAAGTGACTGATAACAGTAATAACGAATGTGAATTATAAGTAAGTCATTCCAACAGGGCAGTACTGTTCCCATGAAACACCAATTACTGGTATGAAAAGATGCTGCACGGCATGTTTTTGAAAATTTTTCACTTTTACATTTGCTCACAGGAGGTTATATGTTCCACAGCTTCCGTAATTACCTACATTTAAGCAAAGACATTGGAGATGAAAAATTGATCTGTAGCTTGAGGCCTGGGTTAAATGGAAAGATCATGGGCTGGTTGTGACTTGACAAACCCAACATAATTGATGTGGGGAAAACCTCAACTACCTCTAGTGATGTGAAAATAAAAATCTTGGCTGTAGTTACTTAATAGTTATATTAGTGATTGCAGTTGGACATAATTTTCTGTAAATTTGTTTGTAATGTTTGGAAGAATTTCTTGTGAACTCTTGGGTTTGCAACAGTTTGTTTTTCCAAACACATTCAGGTGTTACATTCATTTAGCGATTTGTCACAATTACTTCATATTTGGTTCTGAGGTTCCTACAAGCAGCTGGCTGATTTAATTAGGCAACAATTTCTGCTAGAGGGGTGTAATCAGAGCTATCATTTTATAGCATTGTTCCCAGTAGCAACCACAGTAATTTTTTTTTTAGCGAGGGCTTAAACAAGATGCTCATTTGATTCTGTTGTGATCTAGGTTGTAGATTTCTTGATCTCCAGTACTGGGTGGAGAAATGTAGGGTTCCCATTACCCCATGAGTACTTGCACAATGAGCGTCTTGCTCACTGTGTGCAGCAATACTCCAAAATAGGATGCACAAGTGTGGTGTAGGCAGTTTCTGTAGTAGAACTGTTGCATCTTCTAAGTGTTCTGCCAATGAAACATTGTGTTTGTTTTGCCTTTCCTACTTTATTTTCTATGTGTTGTTTCCAATTTTAGTTGTTTGTTATTGTTACTCCTGGGTATTTAGCTGAATTTACAGTGTGTAGCTTTGACTGATTTACCATGTAAACGAAGTTTAATGGCTTTCTTTTAGTGGTAGTATGGATGACTTTACACTTATCTTTTTAAGGGTCAATTTCCAATTTTTATGCACCATGCATACATCTTATCCAAATCATTTTGCAGTTGATTTTGATCTTCTGGTGACTTCACTAACTGATAAATGACAGCATCAGCAATGAACAATCTAACAGAGCTACTCAGATTGTCTCCTAAATAGTTTATAAGGAACACTAGGGGCCCTAAACACTTCCATGGGGAATGTTAGATACCACTTCTGTTTTACTCGATGTGTTTCCTTCAGTTACAATGCACTGTGTCCTTTCTGACAAGAAATCATGAATTCAACCACACAATTGTGGCAATATGCCATAAGCATGCAATTTGATTAGAAGATGCTTGTGAGGTGCAGTGTCAAAAGCCTTCCGGAAATCTAGAAATATGGATTCTATTTGACATGTCTTGTCAATAATACTCATCACATCATGTGAGTCAAGAGCTAGCTGTGTTTCATAAGAACGATACTTTCTGAATCCGTGTTGACTATGGATCAATAAGTCATTCTCTTTGAGGTAGTTCATAATATTTGAGGAATGTAATGTTCTAAAATCCTGCTGCAAACTGACAACAATGATATAGGCGTGTAATTTTATGGATCACTCCTATTGCCTTTCATGAATATTTGAGTGACCTGTGCAACTTTCCAGTCTTTGGTTATGGAATGTTCACCGAGCAAGCGGTTGTGTATGATAGCTAGGTATGGGGCTATTGCATCAGCATACTCTGAAAGGATCCTAATTGGTATACAGCCAGGACCGGGAGACTTACTTTGTTCAGTGATTTCTCGAAATCTAGAAATAGGGAATCAATTTTAGATCCCTTGTTGACAGCACTTATTACTCCATGAGAAGAAAGAGCTAGTTATGATACATAAGAACAATATTTTCTGAACATTTGTTGATTATGATCAGTACATTGTTTTCTTTAAAGTGACTCATAAAGTTGACACAGAACTCTATTGCCATACTGTCTGGATCACCGAGTTGTCATGTTATAATTTGAGTTGCTTTACAATATTTGGGATATCTACTTCTAACAGCTATTCTTATTTCAGAATCTGGAGTACTTACTTTGTCTTCTATGGTGAAGTATTATCAGAAAACTTTATTTAGTAACTGTGATTTAGTGACACTGTTATTGGTAATATTTCCATCATTGTTGCACAGTAAAGGTATTGACTGTGTCTTACCTGTTGCGTACTTTACATACAACTGGAATTTATTTTGAAGTTCTATCAATTTCAAGACAGTGTTTCGCAAATTTCTCAGTTATGTCCACTCTATATTTTGAATGTAGGACAGAAAAATCCCTCTACAGGTTCAAAAAGACATCCTGACTCCACATAAGGTACTATTTGTTATAACAGAATTGAGAAATATAATGTTAATTTTGTAATAATTTTTGAGGAGGATAGGTTGCTTACTCACCACAGAGATGTCCAATGAGCCTTAGAAAGGCACAAATAATAGAATACAACAGTAGAGCTCTTGGCTGTTAAAGCATCCGCAATAGTTAAATGCGGGAGCTTGCGTGGAATAGTCCTAGAACTATCTTAGCTTGCAAAGAATCACAGCAGGATGCTGCCTGAAACCAAATGTCAATAGCAATGAAATTCAAAACTTGGACTGGAATTTATATGAAAAATGTAGGTTGGACACTGAATGTGGGTGTGTGTTATAGCAGTAAAGAATACAGTATCATCTAGCGAGATTTGTACAGCATCAGAAAGTAAAATAATTTTGGTAAAGGTCAGTGTTAAAAATGGATCTAGCATTATCAGCAGTTGGGTAAAGAATGCAAATCTAGTAATATTGTTGTGTTTTATCTGAAAATTGCCTTGTGCTGTCAAACAGAGAACCGACTTGTTAATATCTTGGACATGCTGGTGACAAACATACCTAAACTTTTAGAGTCTTTTAGTGTAGCATAGGGAATCAGTTCCATAAGGCTATTACATATCAATGACTATGGCTGTAATAAGAATGCCAGAAAGGCAGAGAAAATCTTTCTGTTTAGCAGGAGCAACAGGAGGCAGATTTCAAATTACCTGACAGTTCAAGACAAGAATTTAATCACCAAAACTGACATCAATGCACACAGTTTAAGAGCATTGTACATTACCCATTAGAGAGTTAAGTGCAATGTAAAATTGTGATTAATATTTTGATTTGAATGTCTTCTGTTAGTCTGTGTTGATTGATAGAAAGTAGCCACAGTTGTTCAACAACTGAGTCAGAAAATTGCTGCAGACAAACAATAACTAAATAAATCCAGAAGTAGCATACGGAGGGCTGGCATGAAGCTTACACTGAATTGGAAAGGTCAATGCTAACATTTCAACTAAGTACCTAGGAACTACAACTACAGATATTTAATTGGAAAGACAACATAGATAATATTGTCGGGAAGACTGAATTTTGTTGGCAGAACACTTAGAAGATGCAATCTGTAAATAGTATAATAATTTGTGTGTTCCTCTTTTTGCTGTAAACTACTGGACCAATTTTCAACCAAACTTGGTATTCATATTTCTTGCTATCACAAAGCAATCACTGTGGGCATATGAATCACATATGACACATAGCTCAAGAGATATAATAAACAATGAGTCACAAAAAACTGTTACATCATGCAACTCATAAATAATGAGACTTTGACTATTTGAGAATGAGAGCATTTACTGACTTGCAACAAATTTTACACATAATTTCATATCCTCATGAAACTTGTTCTTACTGACAACGCCAACAAAATATTGAAAGGAAAGAAGTTTATTATTTACTATTCTACTATTTGTGCAGTTATGCTACTACATTTTCTTGCGAGGCACTTTACAGACAGTATACTCATATACCATTGAATATACCTTCAAAATTATTTCAAGTGTGACATAGCTCATGAGATGTGGTCATAAACAGTTAGGTTCATGGAAAGCTGTTCCGCCCTCCATGAGGTTTAGATTTATTATATCCTCACTACTTAGTATATTCTCAACATATTTTGTCAACAGTATGCGAATATACTACTGAATGTACCTACGAAAGTATATCATAGTTGAGGAGATATGACTATATAAATTACTAGCGATTCGCCTCAGCTTCACACAGGTGGAATTTATATTCTATATCTATAAAAATGTATGTATTTTATTGCTTCCTATGTTCTACATAATGTAATTAAACACAATGCATACTGTGCTTATACATTGCTCAGCATGTTTAATCCATATTTACATGCTAATGTCACAGTCTAACATATCTGTAAAAGTTTATGTCCAGCACTTGTAACTATAGTAATGTCCCAATCGGAGAAAGAGGCAACCATAACAGCATTATCGACACAGTCCGACAAAAGCAATAGTAGTGCTCCAAGCAGCAGCACTGCAGGTACAGAAGAATGACATGATACAAATGGTTGGTGTTGTGGCATTACTATTCACCACAATGCCGGCGGTCTACGCAAGCCGCCGCACCACTTCAAGAAGAGTGATAAGTCGACCCATAGTACTTCGGCCGCTGGGGGTGCCCGCAGTCTCGGTAACTCTTTACTTACCTTGCACCATCCAATAGGGAGAAAGGGGCTTGCCTACATATGCTGGTGCATCACAGTACCGTCTACGCAAGCCGCCGCACCACTTCAAGAAGAGCGATAAGTCGACCCATAGTACTTCGGCCGCTGGGGGTGCCCGCAGTCTCGGTAACTCTTTACTTACCTTGCACCATCCAATAGGGAGAAGAGGGCTTGCCTACATATGCTGGTGCATCACAGTACCACACGGACAGTATGGGACTGTTCCACGCAGTTCGTCTGTTTTGATCCAGAATTTCAAAAAAGTAGAGCCAGCAGTTTACAGTACTATTGCCAGATGTCATCGTAGTATATTGAAGAACTGTATTGTTAGGAAGACGTTGTACCATCACTAGCACATCAAATTTAAGTATTTATTTCATGTTATTAATAAAGTTCATGTGGACTAATCACTTCTTATAGTTACAGAGCTATGTACACATCCTTGTTAGCCACGGCACACCGCACTTGCAGAACCTACAGCATAGCAAAGACACAACAGTTAGCTCTTTCTCTGATAGGGAGGCTATTGTCATTCCAAGTGCCAGGTGTAAACTTTTATGAATATAGTCGATTGGATTACTCATTCCTTCTTTTGAGTGAAATCTGTTAGTGGAAGCAACCGAATGAAATAGTCTTTTGGTCGTAGTTTTCAGTCTAAGTTGGATTATTATTCTTTTTTTTTTTCCCCTCTCTTGAATGAAAGAAGTCTGTGGGAGCAACCAAATAAAAACATTGACACTTTTGCAGTTTTGTACATTGAGTGAATTACTCCTTGTTTATTATCAAATGAAAACAAGCAGTAGTCTTTCTGTCTGTTGAACCATGTAATCATCCTTTCATCTGAAATAACTCTTTAGTGTTTTGGATGACTGAGCTAACCATTTATTTTTTATGAATGAAACTATGTTAGGCCTGTGATCACTTAAACTGCTGACCGAGCGAGGTGGCGCAGTGGTAACGCACTGGACTCGCATTCGGGAGGATGGTGGTTCAAATCCATTTCCGGCCATCCAGATTTAGGTTTTCCGTGATTTCCCTAAATCACTCTAGGCATATGCCGGGATGGTTCCTTTCAAAGGGCACAGCCGATTTCCTTCCTCATCCTAACCCAAAAACTCCGAGCTTTAGCTCCGTCTCTAATGGCCAAGCTGTCGACGGGACGTTAAACCCGAAGCATCCATCCATCCTACTTAAACTGCTGAAATGCCGATCATCTGGGTAAGATCAGATTATTTTCCCACACAGCCGCAAGATGAGTTGGCCAGTGACCATGGTGTACTGTGGGGAGTGGGCACATGAGAGGGGAGCGCTTCCTCACTTGCATTTACATTGCAGACAGTGCTAATAAGTGTGCACCTCTTGCCATTCAAATTATACACTTGAGACCAATAAGTTTCGGGCATGCAGCTGCGCGAATTCAATTTCCTCCAATATTTCGGCCGAGTAACGTCCGGCCATCTTCAGGGTGAGCCGCAAGACTGCCGACAAGGTGCCAAGCGTGGCCTTATATGCCCCAGCATGGCGGCACTGTGCATGCAGGTCACAGATGTTGGTAGGCGGCAAAGAGGTATGTACACTTACATGCACGTGCCCCCGTGGTGGAAACAATCAGCTATTCGATTCACCTATCGATGTATGCTCGGCGGCGGCAGTACTGTGACGACGTCTTTGCAATTTCATTACATTTAGAGCCGGGTTCCATGCCTTATCTAAATTAAAACCATTGTCTCTATTTATTAAGTTTTCTGGTAATCTAATTTTTATTGCTTCCTTAAAAATGGAATCCCAGAAGGAAGAGGTTGGTGTTAAAATTCTCATGTCACTGTAGTTCATAGAGTGACCTGTACTGATACAATGTTCTGCCACAGCTGACTTGTCTGGTTATAACAAACGTGTGTATCTTCGGTGTTCAATGAACCTTTCATGAACAGTGCAAGTTGTCTGACCTACATAAGAATTTTCACAGGGAATCTGATATACACCTGCCTTATGAAGTAACAAGTCATCCTTCACAGAACCGAGTAGGGCTGCAATTTTCAAAGGAGGTCGGAAGATCACTTTAACATTTTTTTTTTTTTTTTTTTTTTTTTAATTTCCAAGTACTCGATTGATCTTCGACAAAAGAGCACCCACATAAGGCAAAAACGCTCTTGATTTGAAGACTTTCCTTTCTTTGTCTTGTGGCTGACTTATTTGCATATTAGGTTTCACGTTGAATGCCCTACGGATTTGTTTGCTCGGTATATCCATTTGCTTTGAAAATCTTCTTCAAGTGTTTGAGTTCCTCCTGTAAGTTGTCACTGTCAGATATATGATACGCCCTGTGCACCAAAGTCTTGATAACGCCTACTGTTTGCGAAGGGTGATGGCAGCTACTGGCCTGTAAATACAAATTTGTATGTGTAGGTTTACGGTACACAGCATGTCCTAATCGACCATCATTCTTATGTTGAACAAGGACATCTAAAAACGGCAGGCAGCCATCCTTTTCGATTTCCATTGTAAATTTAATGCTAGCATGGATGGAATTTAGATGGTCTAGAAATCGATGCAATTCTTCCTTCCGGTGAGGCCATATTACAAAAGTATCATCCACGTACCTCTAGAAAACTGTGGGTTTGAAACATGCTGAGTTCAGTGCCTTTTCCTCAAAGTCTTCCATAGCAAATTAGCCACCAGAGGGGAGAGGGTGCTTCCCATGTCAACTCCATTGAACTGCTCATAAAATTCACTGTTAAACTGAAAATAAGATGACTGGAGTACGTGCTTAAATAAGTCTGTGATGCTTTGGTCGGAACGTATGTGGGTGCTCTTTCGTCGAAGATCAGTCGAGTACTTGAAAAACATAATGTCCAAGTGATCTTCTGACCTCCTTTGAAAATTGCAGCCCTACTCGGTTCTGTGAAGGATGAATTGTTACTTCGTAAGGCAGGTGTATATCAGATTCCCTGTGAAAACTGTGAAAATTCTTATATAGGTCAGACAAATCGCACTGTTCATGAAGGGTGCATTGAACACCGAAGATACACACATTTGTTACAACCAGAAAAGTCAGCTGTGGCAGAACATTGTATCAGTACAGGTCACTCTATGAACTTCAGTTACGTGAGAATTTTAACACCGACCTCTTCCTTCTGGGATTCCATTTTTAAGGAAGCTATAGAAATTAGATTAGCAGAAAACTAATAAATAGAGACAATGGTTTTGATTTAGATAAGGCATGGAACCCAGCTCTAAATGTAATGAAATTGCAAAGACGTTGTCACAGTACTGCTGCCGCCGAGCATACATCGATAGGCGAATCGAATAGCTGATTGTTTCCACCACGGGGGCGCGTGCATGTAAGTATACATACCTCTTTGCCGCCGACCAACATCTGTGACCTGCACGCACAGTGCCGTCGCGCTGGGGCATATAAAGCTGCGGCTCACCCTGAAGATGGCCGGACATTACTTGGCCAAAATATTGGAGGAAATTGAATTCACGCGGCTGCATGCTCAAAACTTGTTGGATTATACAATAGGCCGCGGAAAGTTGAAAATATACACTTGAGTGTCTGGCAGGCAGGGTGGCATCACGATTCATGTCATCGACTATTTTTGTCTGTTTCTCTTTGTCTCATTAAAGAAGTTTGGGAGCTACAGGGTGTTCCAAAATGATCTCTACAACTGTAATCACATATCTTGTATCTCCAAAGTGGGGACAGGTAGAAATGTACAGTTTGTGGCTTAATGTTCATACAAATCTGAGGTTCTAGCAGATCAGAGTCCACTGTTTTAATGTGAGCATATTTTCTATATCCAAATTCGGAAACCACTAAAACATTCTATTATAAAAAAATGTCTTCATTAAAAGTAATAAATGCAAAGTATCACACTAATTTGTTATGAAATGTATTTTTTATTAATGCATTCTAATATGAAGGAGTCTTGTAAGTTTTTTTTCAGTATGTCTTTATTCAACAGCATTCTTCTCAAGTTTCATCATAATTCACTCTAATGACTGATATTACTTACTTTGTTGCAACAAGGTGAAATGAACATCTAATTCCAGATTAATCATTTCATAATTGTTAAATACAGGACAAATTGGTTTTTGAAAAACATCAGGACAGAGCTAGTAAAATGACAACTGTAACAAAAAATGGGTTAGACATGATAGTCAACATAAATGTGTGTGTCATATGTAGCTCACAGGATATACAAACAATATTACAGCTACATACCCACCTTGTATGTTGTCATTACTGTGTACTGTTGCTACTGCATTGTTATCCATTTCTGAACTAGCACGGCAGGAAACTGGTTTGTAATCAGTTGCAAAATTTGTGCCACAGAAAAAACACTTTACCCTCCGCCATACACCAGGTATGAAAGTGTTACCCAGTTCTGAACTGAATTGACAGTTTTACGTTTGTAACTTGCAAAATTTGAACTGAACAAAGAGATCTAATAAAAACATGGTAAAAAGTTATTGCTCACTTATAACAACATACATTTATAGTGTATCACCAGAAATAAACTTTTAAAACCATATAAAACTGATACTTAATGTAACAGGTATGAAGATCCATATGTGAGTAAATAATACATACCAAAGATATTCTTAAAATAAAATTGTTATCCAAATTTGCTTGAAATATATATTTTACCAGCTGAAAACTCAGCATTACCCAGGTATTTATTTAATCCACACTCTTCTGTCTCCCTTACTCCATCTTTGTCCATTTTATCCACTCCCCGGCTCTTTTTATCTCGTCCTCCACCTCTCTTGGCCCATGTCTTCACTCCGTCCTCTGTCCATCTCCTTGTCCTGTCTGTTCAACTCCGCCTCCTCAGTTTATATCCTCCCACCTCTTCTTTTCTTCTTTTTCTTGTGCCTTTTCCCTCTTGCACAGGATCAGCATGGTTGACTATGGTATTGGCATGGTTAATTTTAAAGTGTGGCTATATGCTTGTCCTGTTTGGCATCTTCCTCCACCTCTCTAGGAAAAACCATATGTAAATATCAACTTTCGTGGTGAACACTGTAAAATTTATTCCAATTAAACCTCTGCCATGCACCATATGGTAGCTTGCAAATGATCAAGTGTACAAAATATCACCAAGCTTGGATTAAAAATATAGATTTTGTTTTGACAAAGTCTATAAGTAAAGTACATTCTGCCAAGTGTTGTATATAATTTTATACAGACTTTGACCTTACTCTTATTTGGATAGTCAGGTGTGCAAATTTTCATCAAGATCAAAGCAAAACTATGGATTTTGTCAAAGTCCATAAGTAAAATACCCTCTGCCATGAACCATACAAAAGTTTATGTATATGGTAACCTTTATTTTGCTTTGAGGGACAGGTATCTAAAACGCCATCAAGTTCGTAGCATAGGCTTTCTCCTATGCATATTTCAGAATAGATATAATGATACACTTGAAAGTATTAACTTTGGTCAGATGCTTACAGAATCCCAGTGTTCCACTCACAATTTGTAAATGGAACACAAAATCTGGCACATGGTGCAAGAGTATGGAGCATGCCTACGTGTTATTTCAAATTGAAATAATGTAGGGTTTCCCACATAATTTTATCACATGAACAATTTGTGAGCCTTTTCCATGACTGGCCATGTGTGTGTTTTGATGTTGCAGGTAACTACACAATGGTCACAGGTGGTAGTTAAGTATTTGAAGATTAGATCAGATTAGATGTACTTTTCGTTCCAGTAGATCCAAATTGAGGGAATCCTCTTGGATGTGGAACATGTCAGAACAAAATACACTGTATATACTTACAAAAATAGAGTGTATGCATTAATGTACCTTCCACAGACACCAAATGTAATTGCCCTTGTGGATGTGGAATTGGTCAGGAAAAACAATTATCTTAAAAATATTTACATTTTAAAGGACACAAAACTTCTTACTTCTTACTAATTTACTAGTTGCATATTAAATTCTTAGCAATTACTTTATTTTTTTATTTTTATTCACTTATTTTTTAATTTTTTTTACACTGATTTACAATGATTACATTACTGCACAAAAATTGTACTGAAGTCAAACTGAACACAGTATTCATATTTGTGAATATTGTATATAATAAGTTACAATCAATCAAGGATCATTAAATTGAGTAAACCCATGCTTGTAGAATAATGAGAGAATTCCACAGAATATCAGATAATATTCCTTTCTTAGTTATACTAGAGATACTTCAGTGATCCTGTGTGAGATTAATATTCTTAGAGTTTGATTGCACTGTTACTATATCTTTTAGTCCTTTACTATTGATTAACACACAGTTGAATAGACCAAGAATAACAAAGATCACTTTGACTAAGTAACAAGTAATCAGTTCCACACAGTGTCCATTTACAAAGAGAAAATAGTATGTGAGAGAATCATAACAGAATGAGAGAGAAGTCATGCCATTCCATGGTAATGTCATGTGAAAAGCTGAACATTTCCTTCAGTGGCACTGAGTGGTGACTGCATGCTGCTCGTGATGCAAGGCTTGCTACACTGTCTAAATGTGCCATCTAATGGGTGCTGAGGCTGAGCCATTGGGTGTAAAGTGACTTGTCATGTGTTAATGTGCTCAAATTGTTTTTGGGTCTGATAGCTGGCTGAAATTAGAAAGCTTTGATATAGTTATTGAGGTATGGAATTTATATTGGAAAGACAAATTAGACACCATAGGAGGGGGTTTGTTTATTGCAAATGACAAAAATAAAAAATAAATAAATAAAATTATTTTCAAAAAATTTGTACCCACACAATTGTCTATTTTGGGGCTTCACTACAATTTTGTATAAGTTGCACCATCTTACAGTAACATGCCTTTGATAGAAATGACATAATAACATCACAGGATCATATAAAATCAACTGGTTGTCAGATATGATAGCTTCACATCAAAAACAAGGATATCAACACCTTGTCAACAAGTCTTTCTTGCTGCCATTATAAGCTTGTTGGAAGTTTGCCAACTGCTTGTGTCAACCAGTGTGTTAACATGGAACTAAAACACATTGTGCATGTTACCACACTCCATCCATGATTTTGTGATGTAGGCCTGAACTTCGTAGTGTGAATCACAAAGAAATAAAGTGTGCAAAACCAGGACTGCACAATGGTGCGTGCAGGGCCTGAAAGGGCTATGATGAAGTTGAGCATGACTTGTATAGCAGGTCTAGAGAAATAATATTAGTGGTTGTGTGTTTTTACTGACCACCTGGTTCCATTGTGACAGTTCTGCAGTCACTCAAAAAAAAAGTCTACACTCAGTAGTGTGATGATTCTTGATGAAGTCAATTTTAACCTACCAAGTACATACTGAGATTTCTATGGTTTCATTGCAGATGGTACACACCAACAGTCTTCTGAACTATTTGTGAATATTTTTCTGAAAACTCTCTTGAAAGTGAATTGACAGCCCACATGCAATGGCAGTATATTAGACATTGTAGTTACAAACAGGCCTGACCTTACCAACAATGTAAGTGTACATAGGGGTTAGTGATGACAAGGGCATTGTCACCCAGCAGAATGTGGGAAGGGGTGCAGGGTGAGAAAGAATATGAGGAAACTAAGAAATAATGGTACAATGAATAAAGTAGAAAAATTGATGGCAAGAAATGTTATTAAAAATTAAAATGAATTTTACAACTTAGTAAAACTGAAATCTCATCATTTTTTTTTTTTTTTTTTTGTAAATTCTTGCAACACTTTATAAATATCTTGATGGCACACCTGAGTGGTGGTGGAGGTGATAATGTCATAGCAATGATCATCACTAAAGTTAATAAATCAGTTAAGATGGCTAGGAGCGTGTTTTTGTTAAGTAAGCAGTTATTAGCATCACACTTCATCAATGAGTGGACATTGTTTAGTTCCAGTTCTGTGGATATAGATTTATTACGGGCAATGTTTAAATGTACTGTATATCATGCATTGGAGAAATATATGCTAACCAAGTGGATTAAGGATGATAAGACATCTGTGGTTTCATAATAATAATCATGAAATGCTGATGAAGCAAAAACAGTTGCACTCTTGGTTCAAAATGGGAAAGCAACTGAAGACAGGAAAAAGTTAGTAAAGATTCATGCATCTGTTAAAAGATTGATGCACAAAGCAAATAACAACTACCACTGTCACACCTTAGAAAAAAGATATTGTCTAGAACCTGAAAGATTCTAGTCCATTGTAAAATTGATAAGTGGGTTGAAGGGCTTTATCTAGTTATTCACTGATTAGTCTGGTATGTCAATAAAAAGACAGTAAAAGAAAATATGGAGTTTTAAATTTTATGTGCTTATCAATGAAAATATCAGTCAAACCTTTTTATTTATTTTGTGTCTCATGTCCGCTGGGTGTCGGTGGCCAAGTAGTGAGAGACCGACACAGGGACAACCGGCGGAAACAAGACACAAAAAGTTATGTAGCACGACACGTTTGGAGAAATAATTCCCCTTTTCACGTGTTTATCTGTGCTGTCATAAAAATGTGTCTGGAAGCAGTATTTTATTTATAAACAAATCCACCAATCTCACAGTTGCAGTTTTCAAGAAAACCATTTTCTGATGGATCAAATCAAATTTAAATTTCATATTTAGGAAGTAATTTACACAGCATGAGGAAAAATACCATTATTTGACTATCGCACAGACTCACAAATTGAGGCCAAAGAAATAGTTATCATGGCATAGCGAAGCAGATGAGAGAGTTAAAAATAAATAAGTTGCTAGATTTTGGCTGGAATCCCAATTCAGTTTTACAAAGACTGCTATACCAATGACCCCTTTCTTAGCTCGCATTTAATGTAACTCTATGGCTCAATGCAACTCTGGCTCAATGCAAAGTCCCAAGCATCTTGAAAAGAACGTGTGAGTCCTGTTAATAAGAAAGGTTAAAGACTGGACCTGCAATATTACAGACCAACACCACTATCAGTTTGCTGAGGAATTTTCAGTTTTATTCTCAGTTCAAATATAATAAATTTCATTGAAATGGATAAGCTTCAGAAAGCATTGTCCATATGCAAGTCAGCTTCCTGTTTTCTCAGACAATGTTACAGAGCAATATGAAATGCAACAAGCTGGGAACAACACTGGAATAACACTCTTTGAATTAGAAAGTAAGTGCTTGAAACATTGTTAAAAATGAGTTTCAAAAATTGTATGTAAGATTTGTGGAAGCATGTACTGTTTGTGTTGGATTGGAACTTTAGTCTGCATTTTGTGTGTTATTATCAATTCACTATTTAAAATGTAATGGAATTTTGTGTCAACATAGTCTCATAATGCTACTAGAATAACTGGAAATAATTAGTTCAGAAGTCTTCAGCACTCCTGCTGTTTGACTAATTTATTTGAAGTAATGTTTCAAATTTGCATTGTAATTTTATAAAATAATAATCACTGATTGTCACATACAGATCATATAAAAACATAAAGTTAGAAAAGTAAAAGGACCTACTATTTCAATCTGTGACCAGCATGATGTAATGGGTAGTATATCACTGACTGAATGTTACCCAGTGTTTCTGGGTTATCAAAATATTTCACGTAATGTGGAAAGTTTGGGTTGAGTGTTTAACAGTTTTATCAACCAAAGAGTCTTGACAGTCAAAATGGATGTTATGTGTGCATAAGAACACTTAAAATTACAGGGTACAGTTCATCTCTGTAGTCTGAACTATTGAATAACCCTTATTTCATTGACCACCCTGTTTCCATTGACACTGCATGATTGGGGAGACTTCCTAACACCAAACAAACAAACATAGGGTACTTCTATGCATTCAGTGGTTTTCTAGTATGCCTTTTGTGATGTGTGGATGTCTCTTTGGCATGTAAAGTGCCCAAGGTTTGACAGTGAACAACACTAAAGTTGTGATTATGGACAGGGCAACAGCTGAGCCAAGGAAGTGACTTGCCGATTGGTGTTGGGCCTTGCTATAACTGTGTGGAGGGCGTATGTGATGTCATGGTTAACTGCCATTTGACACATCTCATAAAGCATTGTGTACATTTTCTTATATCACACACAAACTATTGAAGTCACAGACTTGCACGATATGTCATATAAAAGATGACGGCAGAATGATTTTAATGATTTGTTGATATCAGTCACATTTATTTTATATGAAGAACTATCAAGAAAACAGATTATGATTTACTTAATAATTTATAACTTTCATTCTAATTGAAGTACATTAATGAGTGAGGGCTCAACTGAAAGGTCTCATCAAGACACATCATCTGGTATATACACACAGTCTGTAACATTAATATTACACATACTAATGCCAACTTATTGAATTACCATTATAAATTCTTTATAATAAATAGAACAAGACAGATATAGAAACAGCAAGGCAGTGGGCAATTGCAGGTGGCGTAACACACATTTTGAGTTGATTAGATTTTATGATTTTCATTTATTTAAATATTTTCCCATTGTTCAATGTTAGTAGTTATTGATCATCACCCATAATTTGTATAATTTTATGCACAAATTAAATCTTAATAGTGCATTAAATAGAATGGTGAAAAGACTTTTGGAAGAACACTTAACTTGAAAGACTGCATTGGTAATTAATGTGCAACAGTTGCATGAAATGTGCATTTGTTAAAAACTAATATTTTGGCAGAAATATTATACCTAGAAATTATTATGATGTATTGATTGTCTGAGAATTTCAGCATGCATTTAATGACACCATCTAGTTAATGTTCCAAACATCATGTAAAAATTTATGAAATGTACTGGCAGAACCATTGGGTCATTAGGTGACGTTTTCTGGAATTTATGCTGGCACAGCTATATAAGGCAGACTGAGAGGAGGCATAGGGAGAATCCTGAGTTGGTCATTCTAGAAGGTGGACCTATGATGGTTGGCACCATGATTTTTCAGTGATATAAAATGTGTCGAACATAGATCCAGAAACGTTTTAATGGGACTTAGAAACATTTCCGTAGTTTATGACTTAGGTTCTGGATGGTTGCATTGACTTTTCCATGATTTTTGACTTAGATTTTGTACAGTTGTGTTAACTTAGAACTTCACGATGAAAAATTATTAGAACATTAACCAAATAGTTGAATATTATATATCTAGACTATTACCTGCTATATTGGGGGCTTGAGCTAATTTTATTTACGGAATCTAGTGGATTTAGTGGTTCTTACCTGTGAACTTTTTAAAATGGGAAATAAACTTCATTAGTTAAAAGTCAAACGTCATGTCATAGCCCATCATTAATATTCAGCCTCCCTAGTGGAAATCCCTGGAAATGAATTTTTAACTTTGTTTTTAAGTAATGTCGTGGACAGAGTCTAGATAGCAATGAGCTGCAGCAAAGAAGAGGAATCCACCATTAGTCATCCCCTAGGACAAGTCAAGTAGTAATCCATAATGTCAGAATGTGTGTGCTACGGCACTATAATTAACTGAACCAGCTCACACTCAGGTGTCAGATAAATGTAAGAGCAAAATTTTCTAGGGAGTTTCATAAGGATTTTTTGGATTGAGGCTTGTTTCTGATGATTAAAATATTAGTGAGGAAATGATTCAGTCTAAGTTTTAATTGATAAACATCTACTAGGTTATAATACCACATTATGAATTAACTTGATCTTACCTTTTGTAATGATTATAATATTGAAAGAAAAGAACATGTTATCACATTACCAAATGTCAAATGTAGTCCTGTCTGTTGTGACTGTCTCACAGGGATACATGTTATGAGATTTAATTTTTTTATTGCATTTTTATTCAGTGTGTGTACTTAAAGAGTTTCTAATGCTTTAGTGATACCAGTGGGTGTTGGTGTGGCTAATGAGTTGCTTCCTTATTTGCTTCCACTAGCAGACTGACAATAGTTAAAGATTTTATTGGAATACTGTGTGTTTGTGTGTGTGTGTGTGTGTGTGTGTGTGTGTGTGTGTGTTATCCTTCACTATGGAGAATTTTAAGAAACATTATATCTCATTTAGGCGAGGTGTTAAACTTTTGTGTTTATTTGTGGATTATGCAACAGAAAGACACATTTGAATTTTCATGAAATGAATTGTGTATTTGCCTCAGTCTCATAATGAAAGTTTTAATTGACTTATATTAGATGATGTCTGTTACATTGTTACAGGACAGTTCATATACAATTATGGATGGTAACAGGGAAAAGCAAATTAAAGAGTCACACATTAATCAGTCTGCTGATAAGAAACCTGGTACACAACCTGTACATGTAGTCATTAAGCCTACATCCTTAACCATGGTAAGAATTAGTCTTATAGCTGAAAGATTTATATGTATTGACTTAATTGTTATTTGTGCTGAACTTCAATATTTGTTGCTGCAAGAATTATTGTTATTATTTATTTATTGCTTATTATTATTATTGTATGTGTATGCATGCATGTACAGGTTATGCTTATGCCTGACCATACGGGGTGTTACGACAAGTATATTCAATATATTTGTTGAATTATTTTTCAAAAGTGAAAGATTGGCTGGCCACTATTTATCTTTATGCTGTACTGCCGTTAGTGACACAAATGAAGAAACAAAAGAAAACGGATGAAAAGGACAAGCTTTCGGAACACAGTTCCTTCTTCATGTGGGAGAGAAGGGAAGAAAAAAGGATTGGAATGGAAGGGGAAGGTAAATCATGACCTAGGTCATGATTTCTTTCCTTCTCCCCCACCTGAAGAAGGAACTGTGTTCCGAAAGCTTGTCCTTTTTCCTCTGTTTTCTTTTTTTTCTTCGAATGTGTCACTATCGGCAGTACAGCACAAAGGTAATTACTGGCCAGACAATCTATCGCTTTTGAAAAATAATTTATCATCTCTGAGGAGAATTTCCATCATTAATCCAATATATTTGTTGGTATTACAATATATGAAAATTGTTACAGGGCCTTCAACAAAAACCTTCGTTGGATAACAGAAATGAACCTAGGATGGGTTATTCATCTCATTCTCCCATTACACAAACCAAGGCAAAGCCTGTCTGTCTAGTTCTGGTGCCTGCACATTCAAGAACAGTAAGTATATGAAAAGACTGTAGAATATGTTTAAGAAACATGTATCTGTATTTCATTTTTGTTTGGAATTGTTAATGTTGTCTACATCTACATGGGATACTCTGCAAATCACACTTAAGTGCCTGGCAGAGGGTTCATCAAACCACCTTTATACTATTCATCTACCATTCCATTCTCAAATAGCATGCAGGAAGAAAGAACATCTGAATCTCTCCATTCAAGCTCTAATTTCTCGTATTTTATTCTGATGATCATTTCTACCTATGTAGGTGGCAGTCAATAATATATTCTCACATTCGGAGGAGAATGTTGGCAATTGGAGTTTTGTAAGTAGACTACGCTGCAGCAATGAACACCGTTGTTGTAATGATTCCCATCCCAGATCCTGTATCAATTCCATGACTCCGTCTTCCCTGTATTGCGACAATACAAACCGAGCGTCTCGTCTTTGGACACTTTCGATGGCTTCCATCAAACCCACTTGATAAGGATCCCACACTGGGCAGCAATACTCCAAATAAAGATGGACAAGTGTGGTGTATGCAGTCTCTTTAGTAGTTCTGTTGCATCTTTGAAGTGTTCTGCCAATAAAACGCAGTCTCTGGTTCGCCTTTCCTATGACGTTATCTATGTGTTCTTTCCAATTTAAGTCTGATGTAATATTAATTCCTAGGTATTTAGTGAAGTTTATAGCGTTCAGTTTGATTGATTTATCTTGTAAACAAAGTTTAATGGATTTCTTTTCATACTTGTGTAGACAACTTCTCACTTATCATTATTTAGAATCAATTGCTAATTTTTACACCAAACTGATATCTTTATTAGATTGTTCTGCAGTTGGTTTTGATCTTCAGATGATTTTACTAGAAAATAAATGATGGCGTCATCTGCAAACAACCTAAGAGAGCTGCCCAGGTTTTCTCCCAAATCATTTATGTAAATAAGGAACAGCAGAGGACCAATAACACTACCCTGTTGAATGCCCGATATCACTCTGTTTTAGTCGATGCCTTACCATCGGTTACTACAAACTGTGTCATCTCTGACAGGAAATCCCCTATCCACTCACAAATCTGGGGCGATATTCCATAACCACCAGTTTTTAACAAAGACTTGAAACCACTGTTGTATTTTGTATGAAAGTATCATATTTCCTCACAAATGACAGCAGCACAATTTCAGTATGGAATTATTTACTTTGGCTGTCACTGACCATCTTCCAAGCATTACAGGTGCCATAGTTCACTTGAACTACAGGAGTAACCACATTGTCAATCAAACTGCGCAAGTATTAGGCTCTCCAGTGTGATTAAAATGCCTTTCCCTGCTTTCATAACTTTGTTTCTGTCTTCAAGTGAAGTGTGTTAAAACTACATCTACATCTATAATTTTTAAACCATTGTGGAGTGCATGTGAGAGGATACATCCCATTGTTTATTTTATTAGGGCTTTTTACGATACTATTTGCTTATGGAGCTTGGGAAAAATGAGTGTTTAAAGGTCTCCACATGCACTGTAAGTAATCTAATCTGTTCTCATGAACCCTATGGCGGTAACCTCTAGGGTATACAGGTTGAGTCTTGTAAAGAAGGGATCAGCAACCAGCCATTCTTAATAATGCTATAAATAAATAATTAAATAAATAAATAAATTGTGCCACTACGAGTTTTGAAACTAAAACTTCATCTGCTCCAAAGCCACAGTCGCTTCTTAGAAAAACTTTCTCAGCTTGGACAGATCGATATATGTAAATCCCTATACGGAGGAAGCCATGTGAAATTGGCACTGGTTTCTCCACATATTTGCAACTTTCGAATAATTGTACTATAAGATTGAATAAGACTGGCCACTTAAAAACCCAAGCAATTGTACAATACGGTCAAAAAACCCCTAGGGCAAATAAATAAATAAAAAGAAAATTCAAATGTTTGTAATCCTAAGGAACAAAACTGCTACGGACTCAGTCTCTAGTTCAAATGTTTGTTAAGCTTATGGGACTTAACTGCGGGGTCATCAGTCCCTAAACTTACAAACTACTTATGAACTACTTACGAACTAGGACGACACAAATATCCATGCCCGAGGGGGGATTCGAACCCCCGACCGTAGTGGCCGTGCTGACCGTGACTGGAGCGCCTCAGTCACCTCGGCCACCGCGGCCGGCCAGTCTCTAGTCTTACAAACTACTTAAATTAACTTATTCTAAGGACAACACACATACCCATTCTCGAGGGAGGACTCAAACCCCTGGCGGGAGCGGTAGTGTACTCCGTGACGTTGCATCCCGGATCACACAGCCATTCCCGTGTGGCGCATGTGGTTTGTCATTTTGATAAATGTAGAGTTCCATACTCATGATACTTTTTTTTGTGGTAAATTTTTTAACTTTTCACTGTTTAATGCAGTTGAATCATTGTAATATTTTTGTTGACTCTTCAGAACAACACCATAGTGTGCCGAAACTAGTAATGCATTGGTAGTTAGATGGAAGTATATTAATGTGACAAGTGAAGACGATTTTACCTGGTGATGCCAGGAGCAGACAACATCTGCACTAGTTGCAGGACATTTATTTATTTCAGAGTGTTGTCAATGTTACGCTGTCCCTAGATGCGAAATATTACTGCACATATTGTTACAGTTGATGTTTCCAACACTGTGACGCTGCTTTCCACTCAATGCTCCTCACAGCCTGACAGTCATGGTACACACCTCCTGTTGCTGCCAACAGCCAGTGCACGAATCGTCAACTTACCATGGACAAACAATACTGTATCCGGCATAGCTGTTTCATTGTCAAACAATGCAATGAACAACAATCAGACAGCCAGTAAATATGTTGTGCTAAGTTTGATACTCCCTCAAAATCTAAAATCAGATTTCCTGTGTCACGTTGTACTGAATCAATTTCTTCTTCGTGTTTTGTACAATTACTACGCAAAATGTGATGAGTTTCAAGAAAGGTTTCCCAATCAACAAAATGACACTTGATTTCTACCGACATGAAACTCCTTTGTATCTGATGTGCGGAAAAATGCCATTGAAATTTCTAATTTGCTCAAATAACTGGAAAATCAAAACGTGTAGCTTCAAATAAAACTGTTTATAATGGGTCTCAGTACTAATTTCTTAGTGTGTAGGAAAAGAATCCAGAGAGATAAACTGATTACCTAAAACACATGAATGCGGCAGCCTGAACGCAGCCCTAGAAATGCATGATTTCTTCACATAGTTAAATCCTTTAACTGTATTTATGTATCAATAAAACATACACAATATTTCATTTATCTCCCAAGCAATCAGAAAACTATAAACAACTTTTATTTAGTTCTATTGTAAAATACTGACAAGAAAAGTACCAAAAAACAATTAAAAGGAAGCATAACACAAAAATTCAATTTACATTACATAATTACAGGGATTTTGCCTTTTAAAACAGTTACATGCTGTCTGTAAGTAAATGTTAATTATTCTTATGCTGAGATTCCCACCCACCCTTCCTGTTCCCCTCTCTCCCCTCTCCTCCTGTCCCCCCTTTCTCTCTCTCTCTCTCTCTCTCTCTCTCTCTCTCTCTCTCTCTCTCTCTCTCTCTCTCTCCCCCTCACCCGTCCCCCTCCCTCCCTCCCCCCCTCTCCCCCCTCTCCCCCCTCTCCCCCCCCTCCTCCTCCTCCTCCTCCTCCTCTCTCCGGTGGTGGTGGTGGTGGAGGGGACAGCACATGCCCCTGTTGCCCCCCCCCCCCCCCCCACCTAAATCCACCTTTGCTGACAGCTGTTCTTGATATGAATTTGGGAGTATTTGCTTCATCTTCTGTAGTGTAGGAATTTCGGAAAGCTGTGTTAAGTAATTCTCCTTTAGGAGAACTGTCATCAGTAGCACCACCATTTCTTTCATGTAATGAAGGTATTGATTGTGTTTTGCCACAAAGTGTTTTGCCTCAAAGTGTGCTATGTGCCGAGGAGATGTTTGACTGTTGAGGTGGAACAGTCATTAGCAGGCAGCCTCTGGGGAAGTGGGGCTCTGTAGCTGCTCGTGGGAACACCATGAAAAGAGTGAGAAATGTTGGTGGATGTATAACCGCTGTCTCTAAGTATGGCAAGTCTGAGTTTTATGTGACAGCTTATGACCCTAAATCGTTCCCTTCCCTGGCTATGCCATGGAAGGAACATAGAGCCCGCAACCGATCTGACCCATACTCACCCCAGTACCTAGTATGTACATGGCGTGATGGGAAATCTTTCTTGCAAACCAAGCCACAATTCTTTGTCAAGACCACTGAAGACAAGTTTGGCAAGATGGCATCTTTTGAAAAAATGATAAACGGGTCTGTCTTGATGCAAACGGCATCCCCTGCCTAGTCGAAGGAATTACTTCCCTGTAACAAACTGGGTAATTTTGCTGTCAGTATCACACCACACAAGACACTCAATATGGTCCAGGGTTTAATCTATCACCGTGATCTCCTATCACAATCTGATGAAGAGTTCCATGACAGCTTAAAGTGACATGGTGTTCACTTTGTCCGGCGCATCTACAGGGGACAACAAGATTGCAGGGTTGCCACTGGTGCTTTCATCCTGGCCTTCAAAGGCGATATATATTGGTTGAGAAGGTCAAGGTAATGATATACCAGTGTGATATCAAACCATACATCCCTCCCCCTATGCGGTGTATTTGATGCTGGAAATTCAGGAACATGTCCTCCCAATACACTTATAGCCCCACATACAGGGAATGCAGGCATCCATTGCATCCAGGCGGTCCATGTAACTGCCTCCTATGTATGTGAATTGTGGCCAACATCATCCACCTTGCTTCCTGGCGTGTGCTATATTCCACAAGGAAAGGAAGATCACAGAGGCAAGAAAGAAATATGAACTGCTTCATCACATCCAAATGTCGTTGTCATTTTCTGCCATTGTGTCACCTCCATTCTTTGTGGGGACATCAACACCAAAAGTATCACCTCTCTCTGTGGGCCCTGTGGGCAATCAACATCAAACTGCCTCCTTGAATGTTGCGGGCCCTTCTTCTGTCGCCCGCCCACTATGTCCTGTGGGACCAACTTCCCCCCAACTTATGGGGACACCAGTCCTCATCCCCCAGCTGGCAAAGCAACAGCCTTCTACGGCATCTCTCGCTAGGAAGGGATCCCTTGGCACCCATCCTTCCATGGTTTCTCCCACTGACAGAGTGGGTACCAGTGAGTGGCTGACAGCCACAGGCTGCTGGTCATACGACTTCAAGGTCATCTTCAGTCCCTGAAACTGAATTGCTGAAGCTCTCCCAGCAAGAGAAACCAAAAAGTCAGCGAGAGATGAAGAAGAAAAAGTCTTCCAAGAAAAAAGTTTCCACAGTGGTTATCATACCATCATGTTATACATTTGCGTTTCAGGACTTGGTAATAGCCGAGACTTTAGAAACCTTGGACATTGAGGCTCAGTCTCTGCAGTCAGTGACAACAGAGGATTCTGTGGAACGTACTGCATCTCTGACATCACTATGCCTCAGAAGTAAGGAAGCAATATGATCCTGCACTGGAACTGTGGTGGTTTTTCTGTGACCTCTCCAAATTGCAGCAATTTTTGTACCGCTACTGCTTTCTGTGTAACCCTACAGGAAACATGGATTCCTTTGCAGCAGACACCTACCCGTCATGGATATTGGGGCTACTATAAAAACCATGCAGCATTTGATAGGGTATCCAGAGATGTGTGTATTTGTGTCCTCGCCACTGTTCCCAGTGCACCAGTGCCACTTTGCACAGTGCTTGAGACAGTGGCTGTGAGAATCCAGGCAGGATAGGACTTTACAATCTGTTCTATATACCTTCCTCTGGACAAGGCAGTGTCTTCTGTGGACCTTCCTGCCTTGATTGCCCAATTTCCCCTGCTGTTCCTCCTTTTGGGGGATTTCAGTGCCCACAACCCCTCGTTTGGTGGCACTCAGAACTCAGGCCATGGTAGGGACATAAAGGCTCTAATAGCACAGCTGGACTTCTGCCTACTCAATACAGGTGTCCCCGCAGTTTAGTGTGGCACATGGCACATATTTGGCTATTGATCTTTCGCTCTGAAGTCGGGCCCTTGTCCCGCAACTCAGCTGGGGAGTCCATGATGACCTTTGTGTTAGCGACCACTTGCCCATCCATATTTCTCTCCTTGCATTTCAACCTCTTAACTGAGCCCCGCTGGTCTCTCTGTAGGGTTGACTGGCTGGCTTAGCTCTTGCGCCTCTCCATTTCTGGTGTGTTCCCAAGTTCAGCACCTTTTTGAGTACCATCCACCAAGAGGAATTCCCAGTCTCCACACTCAGGGTGCTATATGTATAGACCTAGCTGCTATTGCTGAGCATATGGCGAACAGTTATGCTCATAACTCTGTAACTGCAGCTTACAGTGTGAATTTCTGTGCCCTCAAAAAGCAGGTTGAACAGCAACAGTTATCTTTTCAAACATCCTGCCAGGAAACATACAATGCCCCATTTAGTGAGTGGGAGTTCCAAAGTGCCCTTGCTCCATGCCCCAGTACCTCACCAGGACCAGACCGCATTCATAGCCAGTTCCTCTCTTAGCTGTCAGCAGACTTCCAACACCAACTTCTCGCCCTGTTCAATTGTCTCTGGGCAGAAGGTGTTTTCCCATCCCAATGGCAGGATAGCATCATCATCCCAGTGATGAAACCTGGTGCTGATCCACAGGTGGCTGATAGTTACTGTCTGATTAGCCTCACCAATGTTCTGTGCAAGCTCATCAAATGTATGGTGAATCGGCAGCTCATGTGGGTTCTTGATGACTGGGGACTCCTTGTCCCACAACTGAGGGTCTTCCACCAAGGCCGTTCTGCTTTTGACAACGTAGTGTCCCTGGAGTCGGCTGTCCACAGTGTTTTCACTAGGCCTTAGCACCTGGTCATGGTGTTTTTTGATCTTTGAAAGGCGTATGACACCACCTGGCACACTGCATGGCTAGTCTACTTCCAAACTGTTCATCCAGAACTTGCTCTTGCTTTGCTCTTTTCAGGTTAGGGTAGGTACCTATCTCAGTTCCCTTCATGCCCAGGAGAACGGAGTCCCACAGGGCTCTGTTCTTAGTGTTCCACTATTTCTAATTGACATCAACAGTCTTGCTGTGGTAGTGGGGTCAATGGTTTCTTCTTCACTGTATGCTGGTGAATTTTGTATGTACTTGAATTCCGCTACTATTGGTGTTGCTGAAAGGCAACTGCAGAGAGCCATTCAAAAGGCACAGTCCTGGGCCTTAGCCCATGGATTCCAGTTCTCTGCCTCCAAAACTCAGTTATGCACTTTTGTCACCATCGGCCAGTACATCAGGATCCTAAACTGCTTATTAGGCATACTCTTCTATGCCTGGCTCACTTGGGTACCACACCTTTGTTGTCTGCAACAAAAGTGCTGGCACTATCTCAACATCCTTCGCTGCCTCAACCACATTATTTGGGGAGCCGCCTGTCCAACTCTTGCAGCTCTACAACGCCCTCATATAATCACGCCTGGACTACAGGAGCATAGTGTACGACTTGGCAGCACCTTCAGTACTGCAGATGCTGGACCCAATCCTACATAGTGGTGTCCGTTTGTCGATGGGGGCTTTTCGCACGATTCCAGTGACAAGCCTCCTAGTTGTAGCCCCTGTGGTTCCGCCGGCAACAGCTGTTAGTCTTGTATGTTGCCCACATTCTTATTTTTGCTCCACCATTCAAATTGTAGGCTTATATTTCTGACTGCTGCACTCCTGTCCCCACAAAGATGGCTCAGGTTGGGGCTCCCGTGTTCATTCCCATCTCTCATCCCCTGAATCCCTTCCCTTTACTCTCACTTTCCACTACTCTTCCCATACCCATCCTTGGCGCATTCCTCACTTGCAGATAGGTTGGACCTGTCCGAGGACTTGAAAGCCTCAGTAACACCGTTGAATTTCCATCACCAGTTTCAAGCACTGCTTGAATCATTCCACAGTGCAGAAGTTATTTACACATGGTCTGGTCGATGGCCATGCTGGGTATGTGATACTTGCCCTGTGGAAGTAGCATATTCACCATGCAGCTGGTCACAATTTTACTCGCTCTTGAACATCTCCGAGCTTGCCCCAGGGGCTTGCAGGCCCTAGACCAGTGTTTTTATAAACATCTTGTGGTGCGGTCAATTCAGCATGCAGTCTTCAGCCTTGACAAGTCAGGCCGTTCTGTTGCTTTTGTTTGGACACTGGGCCACATCAGTATATCAGACAATGAACACATCAAACACTTGGTCAAGCAGGCCACCACTTCACAGCCCTTGAATATTGGCCTTCCAGAAACAGACCTCCAATCCCACTTACATTGCAAGCTCCTTGGGCTTTAGAGTTCTGAATGGTCAGACTCAACTGAACCAAAAAAGCTCCATATTGTCAAGCTCTCTACCATCGCATGGAAGTCCTCACTGAGGGCTTCTCGTAGGGAGTTGGTTCTCCTTTACCAACTCCATATTGGCCATACCTGGCTGGCACATGGGTACCTTCTCCATTGCAAAGACCATCCTCATTTTCACTGTTGAGGACATTTAACAGTCGCCCACATGTTATTGGATTGTGCCAGTTAGCTGCCCAGAGACGAATTTTTAATTTCCCTGACACCTTAAACCTTGTTTTAGCTGACAATGCCCCCATGGTTGATTCCATATTAATTTCTATTCGTGAGAGTGGATTGTATCATACAATATAAAGTTTATTGAGTGTCTATTATCTATCTGTTCGTCACTTGCCTAACACTTTTAGGTAGGTGGTTTTAAAGTGTAACAGAGAGGCTGGATGTTCTACTTTTATTTTTGTGATCACCCAACCAAAACATTCTGGTATCGTGTTTAAATCTTTTTGTCCTTTATTTGTTTTTATTTGCTACTTTTGTGCATTAAATCCTATGTTCGAGGAAGCTTAACACATTTTTTATACAACATTTTAATGACCTTTAATGAAATTTCTATGACTGGAACAAGGGACTGATAACATTTGTTGTTTAGACCCTTCCAAAATCAAACAAACAACAACAACAACAAGCAATAAGAGGACAAGAACCTATCCAGAGCAATGTCGGGCAAAGCAGACTGAATGTATTTATGCATCTGGTTCTTAAAAGTGCCTATCTTTCAACTTTCCCATTGGACTGGTGGTGGAAGGGACGAGAGAGAATATGGCAAATGCCACACTGAGACAGAAGTCCTTAAATTCTTGAGATGTAAATTGGGGGCCATTGTAAATAATGATAGTAAGTGGCAGATCTTCCAGAGTGGATATTTTGGACAATGCACCAATGTGACAGTGGAAGAAAAATGTGTACAGTGGGCTACAATTGGGAATTTTGAACATTCACTGACAACCAAGAGCCAGTATGAATTGAGGACTAGACCCACATAGTCCACGTGGAGGTGTTCCCATTCCAGTTCAGGTAGGGGCCAGGGAGTAAGGGAAGCATGAAGAGTTGCCTGCTGGGTTAAACAAATGTCACATGAATTCACAAGATGCACTATTTTGCTGTCCATTACTGGCCAAAAAATGTGGCGCTTAGCCAAAGCTTTTGTAAGAATTATCCCCCAGTGGTCGGCATGAAGCAGATGTATGGCCTAGTGGTAGAGGGAACTTGGGATTACCGTGCAAGGAGATGCATTTGCTGATTGTAGCAGCGGAACACCCTCCCACACGGCAAGTTGATATCAAAGAGCATAATAATTGCGGAGGATGTCCGATCAACACCACCTAGAGAGAAGGCCGCGGCGCTCTTGTGTGACGTCATGCAGCGTAGGGTGCGCGCACATAGCCTACTGGCTGGCTGATTCAGCATAGTGGGCCATGCCCTAGCGGCTACAAAGTTAGCTATGCGCGTGCAGCCTACTCTGCATGATGTCACACGAGAGCGCCGTGGCCTTCTCTCTAGGTGGTGTTGGTCCAATGCGCGAGGAGGGGGACTGTCTGGCCACCCATGCTGGACTTAATGAACCACCTGTTGTAAAACAGAGTCTACCACTACTGCCATTGCCATGTGATCAGATGTGAGGGGAAAACAGGCAAGAGCCTGTTCTGTCTTGCTGTCTGTGTGGAAACAGAGAAGTTCATTCTGGTCAAAGGAGTGAGTGTTTTAGAGGTGAAGACTATGGGGCATTCTGAGTCTTCAGCAAAGTGATGTGCCAGAACTGTGCCAAGACCAAAGTGGGAGGTGTCAGTGGCCAGAATCATGTACTTGCCTGGACGAAGAGTGGCAAACATGGGGGTGAAACAAGCTTGTATTTAAGGGAAATAAATGTGGCTACACATGTGGGGGACCACTGAAATTTAGCACCTTTTCTCAAAAGGTTGTGTAAATGGTACAAAAGGGTAGCAGCCCCCAGAATGAATCTGCGGTAATAGCCAAGATTCCCAAGAAACACCTGTATCTCATTTACTGAAGTGGGGTATGGGACTGCTGTAATATCCCAAAGGTGGTCCTTAACACTTTCGCTACCATGTCCTAGCATAGGTTGGACTATGGAACTGCTTCGAAATGACCGCGCCCGAGTATAGGTCGGGCAGCTGTTGCACGCTTCCAGCCTATTAGCCATCCAGATGCCAGCCGGCTACTGTGGTAATGCTGCATAGAACAGCTACCTACATGTCGCTTGACTGCTGCTGTCCTCTGTGTTCTGGTTTTAGAACTATGTCAAAAGAAACAGCAAGACACACATAACAACTTCCGTGACATGCTGCACCAATTTGCATTGCTGTAGCCATGAGACTCAACGTTCATGTTGCTGTTTGCCACTTCATGGTTATTGTTCTGTCAAATATGTCATGTTTTCTGAGTGAGAAAGAAATTTTATAAGCTAATTACCTCCGAATTTACACAAAACTAAAAAACACATATCTTTGTGAAACTGAAATCATAAAGTTTATGTTTGTTGTTATTAATTTTGTCATCTACCAATATAATTAAAATAAATGTGTAAAATATACCGTAAGGACTCTTCTTTCATAATATGTTTCCTGTTTTAAGTTATCTTAAATAGAAATGCAGCAATTAAATTTCAAAAAAAGGTAAAACTGGCTGGTTCACTGGACCCAGAGTGTGTCTCAGCTCTTGGTTTTCACAGTGTTAAGCAGGGCAATGCCATGACCCAAAACTTTGAAACCAAAATATGTTACAGATGGTTGACAAAAATGATACATCTGAATGTTATACTTCAAACCCACTGCGATACAGAAAACAAAGTCTGTAAACTGTTCAAGTGATCCTCAGTGGTCTGTCCAGAAACATCATCATCAAGGTAGTTAATGCACCCTGGGATTGGGTTGGTAAGCTCTTCTAAGAAACATCAAAATATAGCTGCTGCAAAAGGAAGGTGAATGTATTGATATAAGCCACAGGGAGATTCACAACAAGCTTGCCTTGTGAATCCAGGTTGAGAGGAAGTTGCAAATAGACCTCCGTCAGGTCGATCTTAGAAAAGTACTGTCCACCAGACAATTTGTAAAGTAACTCTTTCTGCCGTGGAAGGGGTTAAGCATCTACAATTGACTGAGCATTAATAGTGGCCTTGAAGTTGTGGTACAATCAAAGTTTATCTGTGGGTTTCTTTACGACAAAAAGTGGCATGGCCCATTTACTGGATGTAATAGGGCGACTCATGCCAGCATCCATCAGGCAGTCTGAATCAGCTTTGACATCATCTCTGAGCACACTCAGAAAAACCAGGGGTAATTGTTAGGCTTCATGGTGATATGAACTTGAAAAGTGGAGGCACAACCTAATCCAGGAGAGAACAATGTAGCATATTCTGAGCAAAGAGCATGTAATGCCGGGGATGGCACTTGAGGCAAAATCAATTTAACCTTGTCTCAAATTGAAATGCCAAAAGCCTGGAAGGCATCCACATCCATACTGAATAGGTTAGCTGTCTTAGTGCAATTGACTTCTAGAAATGTAATGTTGCAAACTGTCAAGCAGTAGGTTGCTGGTGCAGTGAAATGCCATAGATTGGGAATGGTTTGTTAATTATAGCTCTAAAGTTGCGAGACACTGGCTGCAGGCTGCAAAGTGGGCGGGGGGGTGGGGGGGGGAGTGTTTATTTGTAAGTTGAGTAAAGTGGCTGCAGCCCCAGTGTCCACCAGCATGCGAACTGTGTGTTTAAACAGAGACAAATCCAATAATAGTTTTGAGGGCGTGGCAGAAATAACAGCAATATTCTTAATCTCCATTGAAATGTCACATAAGTGTGGAACTCATGCTGAGAGGCATACCAACGATATGTGACCTGTTTTTTAACAGCGTCTGCATGTCGACCAATGGCGGCGACATTCACTGTGATCATGAGAAATGTCATTATTTTGGTTATGTTGTTGCTGTAGCAATTGTAGCAATGCTGGATTCAGAGGGCAAGAAGGAACAGGAGCATTTCTTGTATCTGGTTGAGTGCGACACCATTGAGCACATTGTGTTGGACTGCCAAAGGAACGGACCCATGGTTGGTTTGCACGTGCAGTATCAACCACTGACACCTCCACTGGAGAGTCAACAGCAGGGTGTGGGGGGAGGCTTCACAGTGGAAACATCACCCCATGTGTCATTGTGTGGCCCACTACATGAGAAACCCGAAAAACCTGTTCTATCTTGAAAATTTGAGCCAATGTGTGATTGTCACACTGAAGAGTTTGATCCCAGATTTCCTTGTCAGAGGCTAAGTGGAGCATGACATCATGAACCATGTGATCGCCATAAAATTCTTTATGTATGTCTGAGATGAATTGACAATGTTGACTTCATCCCTGCAATACCGTGGCCTAAGCTAGGTAGGTATGATTGTGCTGTTTACAACATTGGTAGAATTTCATGCCCAATTTAATGACATTGATACACCAACAGTAGTAACTGGAAAGTAATTGACATATTTTGTCAAAAGTAAGTGCAGATGAATTCTGCAAGGGCATAAGCTTGCATAGTACCTGATACAACTGTGATGAACACCACAAGAGAAAGAGGGCACAACACAAATCGGGATCACTAACACCAAAGGCCTGGAAATGTTGTAGACAAAAGTTTGTAAGTAACCCACTCCTTCGCCAATTTATCATATGCAACAAACGAAGGAGGAAAAGGTGTGTTGGATGGTGACATACGGGATCATCACAATGGGTATAATCAACTCGGTCAAAAGTTCCATATGTTGCCGGTGCTGTTCCATCTGTTTATGGTGTTGTTTGTGCATTAGTTGAAGCTGTTCTGGTTTTGTTCATATTGTTGCTGAAGCAATTGTAGCAATGCCAGATTTGGAGGAGCCTTATAAAAACAAGGTCCAACATGAACTGTAGGAACACTAACCAACATGGAAACACGACTTACGTAGGCAATAACAACACATGACAAACAGAAAAAAAACAGCATGCACCTGAGTAAAGGCAGATAGCAGCTACAAAGTGTGAGTCTAGACCACTTGAAGAGGAATCTACTTGTTGCTACTGAGTAGTATTCCACTACACAAACAATCATTGACGTCACACTAAGGGGGATTACAAAACATGGCACATCAGTAATATTGAGAACAGTACTGAAGCGGAGCCTGGCTCTGCTCGACACTTGATGCACATTAGGTAGAGCGCACTCTCATGCATGCTGATGGTGCGTCTGGTGCACCGGTGCAGCATTGCTACAGTAAGCCATCCCACAACCTGCTTGAGGGGTATCATTCTTCTCTCTATTAAAATTCAAAGTAGCTCCCACATAAACAGGAATGTCAAGAATAGCCTGTTATCCTATTCCTTTAGTCTTGATAGTGCACCTTGTACAGTTGGTGATGAGCTATGCATGAGAACAAAAAGTAGTGATTATCCAGCATGCCTATGTGGAATGTTGCAATTGTATTATTTTGGACTATACACCTATGAGGGTTGATGCATGTGTACTTATTTGTTATTATGATAAGAGAAATGCAATGCTGTACTATGTGAGATATACTGTCAGCAATTTCTGTTAGGAAGAATCATGAAGTTCTTTGTACTTTTCTAGATCAGAAGATGATAACTAAGTACCATTGAAACCAGACATCCAATTAAAATAAATAGCAATCTTAGCTGGAAACCATTGTTTATTAGAGATTGCCCCAATGCACCAATGTGCTCCATACATTTATTATTGTTCTGGGCATTGGCTGTTGGCAACTAAAAGCCATTACTTTGGTTTTCTTTGGTATACTAATAGATTACATAACTTAGCTGTTCTAAGTAAAATGTGAATAGTCATTTCAGTGAGTTTCACTATCATCTGTTAAAATTGTATCAGCAGCAAACAGTAACATTGTTGAATAATTTGTTGATGTTATAAGTATAAAAACATAATTTAACTCAGTCATCAATTAATATATAAACATTAAAAAAAATCAGAGACAAAGTCCATTCTTGTCAACCACCCCAATTTATCTTGATCGTTAATTTCATATATCCTGAAAAGGCGATTTCTGTTTCTTAGTACATGCTTTCTTCTATCTTAATTATGTAGAGAAGTGTTCCTCTTTTGTTCATCATCTCCCATAATTTGTGTTAATCTACTATATTAAAAAGCTTCTTATTGTTTCTATGGAACTCTGTTTTTCTCTGTGATTTGGTTGATAGTGAACTTATCAGTGCAGGATATACCTTTCCTAATATCCAACAATATAATAAGGACAGTTTACGACTCACCACAAAGACGTAATGACAAGCTGTGACAGGAACATAAAAAAGACACACATGTTAACTTATAGCTTAAGCTATCGGCCATGGCCTTCTTCAGAATATAGAATATTCATGCAATCACACAGGCACACAACACAGTCGCAAACTATCATTTCCAGCTCCCATACTCCGAATCATGCTCTACAGTGTGAAAATATGGGAGGGGAGGGGGATAGGAAAGTTGTGTTACAGTGGTGGGGATGGATACAGCATGGCCTTACAGAGCATATACCTATTAGATGGGTGGAACATGATGCAGCTTAGGAATGGAGTGGGGAAGCTGGTGAGGCCTGGCTAATTTCAGGATTGGAGAATGTACTGTAAAAACAACTCCCATCTGTGCAGTTCAGAAAAGCTGGTGGTGGGTGGGAGGATCCAGTTAGCTCAAGTCGTCAAGCAGCCATTGAAATCAAGCATATGCTCCACTGCATGCTGTGCCACAAGCAACTACCTTGTTTTTGGCCACAGTTTGGTGGTGGTCATTCATCCTAATGGACAGCTCGTTAGTTGTCATGCCAATATAGAAAGCTGTGCAAGTGATTGCAGCACAGTTGGTAAATTACATGGCTGCTTTCACTGGTGGCCTGGCCTCTGATTGGGTAGGATAAGCCTGTGATGCAACTTGAATAGGAAGTGCTGGGTGGGGGGATTGGACAGGTCTTGCAGTGGGGTCTTCAACAGGGATATGATCCCTGTGGCAGTGGGCTGGGTTTTGGGGTAGCATAGGAGTAGACTAGAATGTTATGGAGGTTGAGAGGATGAAGTAACACCACTTTAGGAGGGGTGGGAAGGATCTTGGACAGGATATCTCTCATTTATGGGCATGAGCACAGAAAATCAAAACCTTGGAGAAGGATGCAATTTCGTTGTTAGAGTCCAGGTTAGTGCTGAGTGACAAGGGGAGTGCTCTTTTTTGGATGGTTACTGGTGTATATGGAGGATTTGGGGTACAGCACAGGAGATCTGTTTGCAGACTAGGTCTGTAGGGTAGTTTATGTCTGAGAAGACCTTAGTGAGACCTTCAACATATTGAGAAAGGCAGTTCTTGCCCCTACAGATATGCTGTTCATGGGTGGCTAGGCTGTAAAGGGGGGGGGGGGGGGATTTTTTATATGAAAGGGATGGTAACTGTTAAAGTGTAGGTATTGTTGGTGATCGGTAGGTTTAATATGGACAGAAGTGTGGATGGAGCCATCAGTGAGGTGGAGGTTAACATGCAGGAATGTGGCATGGTGACTTGAGGAAGACCATTGAACTGAATGGTGGAGAAGGAATTGAGGTTTTGAAGGAAGGAAGATAAGGTGTCCTGGCCCTGAGTTCAGATCATGAAAATATCATTAATAAACCTGAACCGGACTAGAGGTTTGGGGTTTTGGGACGTTAGGAAGGATTCCTTCAGATGGTCCATAAACAGGTTGGCATAGGAAGGTGCCATGTGGGTGCCCATGGCAGTGCCACAGATTTGAAGGTAAACTTTCCCCTAAAAGGAAAAGTAGTTGTTAGTTAGGATAAAGTTGGTTGGGGTTATGAGAAATGATGTATCGGGCTTGAATTCAAAGGGAGAGGTAGTGTTGGAGAGTGGCAAGGCCATGGTCATGTGGGATGTTGGTGTACAGGGAGGTGGCATCCACTGTGACAAATAAGGATTTAGGAGGCAAAAGGGTGGGGATGGTGGAGAGTCAGTGAAGGAAGTGGTTGGTATCCTTGGTATGGGAGGATAGATTTTGAACAATTGGTTGGCCAACAAGGGCTGAAATTCTTTCTCTGGGAGAACAGTAATCAGGCGTCCAGGATTATTTGGTTTGTGGATTTTGGGGAGCATGTAGAAGGTGGGTGTGCAGGGTGCTGTTGGAGTGAGGAGGGAGGTGGATTTAAGAGAGAGCTTCTGGGAGGGGCTACATGATTTTAACAGCGATTGGAGATCTTGTTGGAGTTTTGGGATGGAGTCATTCTGGCACAACTTGTAGATGGAAGAGGCAGAGGTTTGGCAGAGCCCTTCTGCCAGGTACTCGCTGTGATTCATAACTACAGTGGCAGAATGTTTATCTGCAGGGAGGATGATTATGTGTTGGGATTTGTTTTGAGGTTGTGGATGGCTCTCCTTTCTTCTGCTGAAAGGTTTGAGTTCTTGGGAAGGGACTTGGAGAAAGATGGTGGAGCCAAGTTGGAGGTGAGAAATTCTTGGAGGGTTACCAGGGAGTGGTTAAGTGGGAGTGTAGGGGGATATTTGTTTCATGGTGGTATGAACTGGGAAAGGCAGGGCTCAATGTTGGGGTTAGGTTGGCTATGGTCAGAGGGATTAGTGGCAAAGTAAAGTTTCCATCATAGGGATCGGAAAAAGGAGAGTAGGTGTTTGATGGCTCCAACATGATTGAATTGGGGTGTGGGGCTGAAGGTAAGACTTTTGGATAGAACGGAAACTTCTATGGAGTTGAGGTTTTTTGTGGACAGGTTAACCACTGTGTTCTGGGGTTCTTTTGGCATTTCATGTTGTGAACCTTAGAGAGATGATTTTGTAGAACTAGGTTCGTGAGGGTTAAGGATTGATGGAATCTGAAAAGGGGCAGTTACTGTGAAAGGAGGGGTGGGGTCAAGAGAATGGAATTTTTATGGTTGGGACAGATTCCATGATTTAGGCAGCATTTTAGGAATAGGATGTGGGATTGGGTTTTGGCCAAAAAAAGGGATACTTTTCTGAACTGGTGCAGATAGATGGAGCAAGGGTCCATTGGAGAATGGATGGTAAAGACTTATCCTGCCCAATCAGAGGCTGGGTTCCATGTGAATGCAGTCACGTAATTAACCATCTGTGCTGCAATCATTGTGAAGCATCCTATATTGGCATGACCACTAATTAGCTGTCCATTAGGATGAATGGCTACTGTCAAACTGTGGCAAAACCAAGATAGACCACCCTGTGGCACAGTATGCAGTGGAGCATATGCTTTATTTCAATGGTTGCTCCATGATCTGGGCAATCTGGGTCCTCCCACCCACCACCAGCTTTTCTGAACTGCACAGATAGTAGTTATCCTTACAGTACATTCTCTGATCCCAAAATTACACTCCTGACTATTAAAATTGCTACACCACGAAGATGACGTGCTACAGACGTGAAATTTAACCGATGGGGAGAAGATGCTGTGATTTGCAAATGATTAGCTTTTCAGAGCATTCACACAAGGTTGGCGCTGGTGGCAACACCTACGTGCTGACATGAGGAAAGTTTCCAACCGATTTCTAATACACAAACAGCAGTTGACCAGCGTAGCCTGGTGAAACGTTGTTGTGATGCCTCGTGTAAGGAGGAGAAATGCGTACCATGATGTTTCCGACTTTGATAAAGGTCGGATTGTAGCCTATCGCGATTGTAGTTTATCGTATGATGACTTTGCTACTTGCGTCGGTCATGATCCAATGACGGTTAGCAGAATATGGAATCAGTGGGTTCAGGAGGGCAATATGGAACGCCATGCTGGATCCCAACAGTCTTGAATCAGAATCAGTGGGTTCAGGAGGGCAATATGGAATGCCATGCTGGATCCCAACAGTCTTGTATCACTAGCAGTTGAGATGACAGGCATCTTATCCGCATGGCTGTAACGGATTGTGCAGCCACGTCTTGATCCCTGAATCAACAGATGGGGACATTTGCAAGACAACAACCCTCTGGACGAACAGTTTGACAATGTTTGCAGCAGCATGGACTATCAGCTTGGAGACCATGGCTGCGGTTACCCTTGGCGCTGCATCACAGACCGGAGCGCTTCCGATGGTGTACGCAACGACGAACCTGGGTTCACAAATGTCAAAATATCATTTTTTTGTATGAATCCAGGTTGTGTTTACTACATCTTGATGGTCACATCCGTATTTGGCGACATTGTGGTGAACGCACATTGGAAGCATGTATTCGTCATCTCCATACTTGCATATCACCCGGCGTGATGGTATGGGGTGCCATTTGTTACTCATCTCGGTCACCTCTTGTTCACATGGACGGCACTTTGAACAGTGGCCGTTACATTTCAGACATGTTACGACCTGTGGCTCTACCCTTCTTTTGATCCCTGTGAAACCCTACATTTCAGCAGGATAATGCACGACCGGATGTTGCAGGTCCTTTACAGGTCTTTCTGGATATGGAAAATGTTCGACTGCTGCCCTGGTGAGCACATTCTCTCACCAATTGAAAACGTCTGGTCAATGGTGACCAAGCAACACAATACGCCAGTCGCTACTCTTGGTGAACTGTGGTATCATGTTGAAGCTACATGGGCATCTGTACCTGTACACGCCATCCAAGCTCTGTTTGACTCAATGCCCAGACGTATCAAGGCCACAATTACAGCCAGAGGTACTGATCTATGCACCCAAATTGTGTGAAAATGTAATCACATGTCAGTTCTTGTATATGATATATTTGTTCAGTGAATATCCGTTTATCATCTGCATTTTTCTTGGTGTAGGAATTTTAGGTCAGTAGTGTATCAACCTTTGATAGCTCCCTTTTTTCCACACCAAACAGTTCCTGTTATGAGAATACTATTTAATTTTTTTGTCTATTTGGCATGATTGCCTGAACCTGAATTAAAAAAGTTAATTTAAAAATACTGTTCACAAAGGCAAAAAAAAAAAAAAAAAAAAAAAAAAAAAAAAGAAAGAGAGAGAGAGAGAGAGAGAGAGAGAGAGAGAGAGAAGAAGAAAGAAAGTTTATGGTGTGTAAATGAGTCACTGACAGGTGTTTGAAGTTCATAAATATACTTATATTAATTCTAATTGTTATACATGCGAGTCCCAAAAAGAAAAATTATCAATGGAAGTAATAAAGACCCATTAAAGTTCACGTGGCTACGTGGCTAAACACGCAAAAATTTGTGTGTTCAAAAATGAAACGCCAAGTTTCAAACTAAAGTTCCATATATTCACGGAAAACCAACTCTGAAGTAGTTCACAGTATAAGTAATAAAGTTTGCTCCTGCATACGCAAATCACAAAAAATAACAAGTCCTGTGTGTTGTTTCTCGATCACCAAACACCAAAATCTCTAAGGTCCAGCTTGCAGACTCCTACCACACGATTATTCCAGATCCCAGTACAAATACTTAGACGATTTCCGACGGCAAATTGCGGAGCCGGGAAATGTAGATCCGGTCTCAACAAGCGTGTTTGGATACTGCCAAAATAAAAATGGAGACACACTATTTATAGCTTTCTCCCAAACTGGACAAATTTGTTAAATTGTTAAATAAAACTTGTTTTATACAAGTAAAATGTCTGTTTAATAGTAAAATTCACCAGATTTCCAGTGATGTTAATTGTTTTTGTATACATAAAATAGTTTTTAAACTACAAGCATTTGTAATTGCTGGCTTCTAACTGCCATTTACACTTTTGAAAATAAATATAGTTAAATTATTTCATACATGTGTATTCCAGCTCATTATGTAATGTGTGCACTGCCACTCTCTTTATTATTAACATAACTATTGTGCCTCAAATATCAAAAATTTGTTATAGAAAACAGTTGTTATCCAATAATTCCCTAACAGTAATACTTATCGAACCTCCGCTATCGTAGTCTGATTAAGCTCTCCGAGATCTATCCATCAACACATCATAGATATACATTGGTTCATTTGTTGATCAGTTATAAGTTTATGAAGTTTGAATTGTTATGAAATTGTTTATCAATAAATAATTCAACAATTATGGGATCCACATAACTTAAAAATACACCATGTTGTTAATCTTAAAATTTACTTTAATATGATGGTACCAACTTCCTTGTACCTTGCTTGATTTGCAAATAACTATTTTTCTTTCAAATATTGATTTTATTAAAGGTGGCAGGCTAGCTGTCATAACAGACCATCTCATAGCTGGCCACCACTGGTCACTTTGGGTTTTGCCAGTCATGTGATTCCCGCTTTCATGGACCATGCCACTGCAACAGTGACGGTGACAACCCAACCAGGCGTTTGTGCCCAATGCACACGTGCACGGGTGCGCACACATGTATATTCAAAATTAATGTTAATATAGGGGCTGTACCCTCATACTATCCCCTCTCTCCTAAACCTTCCCTATTTTGTGTGCTCTGTGTGTGTGTGTGTGTGTGTGTGTGAGAGAGAGAGAGAGAGAGAGAGAGAGAGAGAGAGAGAGAGAGAGAGAGAGAGCATGTGTATGTTTTGTTTTGCCTTCTTCTCCTCACCTGCCTCTCCACTCCATTCCTAAGCTGCATCTCATTCCACCCATCCATCTAATAAGTAAATATTCTGTAAGGTCATGCTGTATCCATCCCCACCACCGTGACATAACCTTCCAATCCTCCCCCCTCCCCCCCCCCCCCCCGCCTCCCCTCCTCTTCCCTATTTCCACACTACATAGTGTGGCAGCCAGAGATGATGGCTGTGTGATTGTGTGAATGTTCTATATTTTAGAGAAGGCCATGGTCAATAGCTTAACTGTTGTATGTGGTGTGTCTTTTTTATGTGTCTGTCACAGTTTGTTATTACATCTTTGCGGTGCGTTGTAAACTGTCCTTATATTGTTTAGTTCCTACCTGGAGTTTTCATTATTAGATTTTTCTAATGTCCATTTGCTTGTATAGCAGAATATTTTGATTAAATGCTCTTCATAATATGTTATAGAATATAATTAATACTCTATGTTTAGTAGGGAGGTGTCCTTAAAGCATTTGCAGTTACTTATTTCTACTCTCTCATGAACAGGTACATACTGTAGCCAATTTCCAGTTCTCCAGTTGTTGCTATTTTCCAGTTTATGATACCACCATGATGTGAGTGATGAATCCCAACTGGGAGGAGTTCAATGAAATTATCAGTTAACTCCAAGGAAGTGATGACCCAGAATGTCTGGTAATTGTTCAGTTGGATGAACACTTCATTGAAGCATATTTTACCAGAAGCAGTGATGCCATGAAGTGGTGGAAAACCAGAAAATTCTTGTACCCAACACTGTGTCAGAAGATTATTAAAATATTATGTATTCCTGCTTTGTCAGCACCCTGTGTGCAAATCTTTTCAAACACAGGACAAATATGCCACAATAAAAGGAACAGACTCACTTCAAATAAAATAAGTCAAATTTTATGTATAAACTAGCTGAAAACCCGGCGTTGCCCAGGTATTTATTTATTTATACCTGCCATTTTTCAGGTATATATTCATTTGTATAAGGGCTGTATGTCTGTAAAATCTATTGGGAATACAATTAGTAGTAAATAAGTAATGATTAAAACTTGGTGTGTGATGGGGTGGTTTTCCATGAACGCCGCTTTTTATGTGCTCATATCTCATGAACTATGTGTCGTACTTTGATACAATTTAGAAGGTACATTCAAATATATGCATGTATACTATCTGTAAAATTTCCTGCAGCTACAATTTGTAGTGTTAAAATTATAAATTGTAACGTCATACCGAAAGCCGTAGTTTTAGTCCATAAACAGCGGAAAAGTTGTAAGCAAGAAACTTTTTTCCTTTCTTCATTTTACTATGGTTGCCAACGAGAAAAAGTTTAATAAAGGTTTGAAATTATGTTTAAAGTTTGTTGCAAGTCGCTAAGTACTGTCATTCTCATACAGTGTATTTCAAAAGTCTCGCCGCATTTTATGGCAGCCGCGGTGGAGTAGCCGAGCAGTGTAAAGCACCTTGCTGTGGAGCGCGCGGTTGCTCGCTGTGGAGGTTCGAGTCCTTCCTGGGGCATGGGTGTGTGTGTTTGTCCGTAGGTTAGTTTACCTAGGTTTAAGTAGTTTGTAAGCTACGGACTGATGACCACACAGTTTGGTCCTATAGATTTACAGACATTTGAACATTTTGAATTATACAACATTTTTGGCGATTTCTATTGGTTATGACATAATATCTTTTGAACCATGTGCCATATGTGATTCTTAATCATGCAGCAATTGTTACGTCATGGTAAGGAATGTGTGTACCAAATTTGGTTGAAATCAGTCCAATGGTTTAGGAGAAAATGAGCAGCATTGTCGCTAAATGCAGCAGTCATTGTTTATGACGTTATATCTTGTGAACTATATATTGTATGTGATTCTTACACTTACGGCGACCGTCCTCATGGATTGAAGCTTACATGTACAAAATTTCATAAAGATTGGAACAAAACTGTAGATTTGTATGCAACACATACTAACATACGGACACTCTGCTTTATATATTAGATCACAATACTGATTAATTTTTTCCTGCTTGGCTACATATATGGTAATAGTGATTGTAAATGATGACCACAGATATGCAGTTATAACATTTTTGTCTTTTTACAGTAAAGGCATCAAAATATAAAATAAATCGGTCATCACTATAAAAAAGAAAAAAAAAGAAGAAAAAACACTTGCTAAAATATGTGGGATTTTGTTGTAATATTATTAATTTTTACAACAGATCAGATTTAAAACTTTACATTCTTAAATCTTCTAGGGATGTAATATAAAACCATTACTTGAATTTATCTAGATTCAAATTAATACCAAATCAGATAAAAATGCATTTATAGTGATCTGAATTAAAACAGTGAAGAGCCTTCCTTACTTATTTTTGCATATGAATGATGATTCATAAAAAAAAAAAAAATCTAGTTCATTCCGTTGAATGGCCAATTCTAATCCAATCTCTGAGAAGAACGAATTTGCCTATCTTTAGTGTATATGTCCTTGACTATGTATATGGTGAACTTGTGCCTCTTCAAACAACTCTAGAGGCCATGGTTGACAGGATAAAGTCAACAAAAGATATTACTGTCTGCAATGTCTATCTTCTTCCAGGTGTTGTACCTGACGAAAAGTCATCGAACAGAACAGAAGTGATATCTGGCGTTCCCCAGGGAAGTGTTATAGGGCCTCTACTGTTCCTTATTTTTATAAACGATTTAGGATACAATCTGAGTAGCTCCCTAACACTTGTTTTCGGATGATGCCATCATTTATTGGTTAGTAAAGTAACCAGAAGATAAAAAGCAACTGCAAAATGATTTAGATATCAGCATGATGCAAAAAATGCAATTGGCCCTTAATAATGAGAAGTGTGAAGTCATTCATATGGCCACTAAAAGAAGCCCGTTAAACTTCATTTACACAATAAATCGGTCAGAACTACAGGCCATAAATTCAACTAAATACCAGTTCAGTTTTACAAAGACTATTCTGCGGCATTGGCCCCCTACTTAGCTTGCATTTATCGCGAATCTTTAATTCAGCGTACAGTTCCTAGTGATTGGAAAAAAGTGCAGGTGACTCCCATTTATAAGAAAGGAAAGAGAACTGACCCATACAATTACAGGCCAATATTGTTGACAATAGGTTTCATGTAGAATTTTAGAGCATATTCTCAGTTCGAATATAGTAACTTTCCTTGAAATGGAAAAGCTTCTTTCTATGAATCAGCACGGGTTTAGGAAACATCGTTCATGTGAAACTCAGCTTGCCCTTTTCTCACATGACATCTTGCGAACCATGGCTGACGGGCAACAGGCGGATTGTGTATTTCTCGACTTCAAAACGGCGTTCGACGCGGTGCCTCACTGCAGACTGCTAACGAAAATACGAGCTTATGGAATAGGTTCACAGATTTGTGACTGGCTGGAAGACTTCCTAAGTAATAGAACGCAGTACGTTGTTCTCGACGGCGAGTGTTCATCAGAGACGAGTGTATCGTTGGGCATGCCCCAGGGGAGTGTGATAGGACCGCTATTATTTTCTATCTATATAAATGATCTGATGGACAGAGTAAGTAGTAATTTGCAGCTGTTTGCTGATGATGCTGTGGTGTATGGGAGAGTGTCGTCTTTAACTGACTGTAATAGCATACAGGATGACTTAGACAAAATTTCTAGTTGGTGCGAAGAATGGCAGCTAGTTCTCAATGTAGAAAAATGTAAGGTGATGCGCATGAGCAGAAAAAACAATCCCATAATGTTCGAATACAGCATTAGTAGTGAGTTTCTTGATGCTGTCGCGTTGTTCAAATATCTAGGCGTAACATTGCAGAGCGATATGAAATGGAACGAGCATGTAAGGACAGTTGTGAGTAAGGCGGACAGCCCACTTCGGTTTATTGGGAGAATTTTGGGAAGATGTACTTCACCTGTAAAGGAGACCGTGTATATAACGCTTGTACGACCACATCTTAAATATTGCTCAAGTGTTTGGAACCTGCAGCAGATCAGTTTAAAGGAAGACATAGAGGTGGTTCAGAGGCGTGCAGCTAGATTTGTTACCGGTAGGTTCGACCAATGCGCGAGTGTCACGGAAATGCTCCGGCAACTCAATTGGGGATCGCTGGAAGAAAGACGAAGTTCTTTTCGTGAATTTCTGTTAAGTAAATTTAGAGGGCCGGAATTTGAAGCTGAGTGTAGTACGATCTTGCTGCCGCCTACTTACATTTCACGTAAAGATCACAAAGACAACATAAGAGAAATTAGGGTTCGTACGGAGGCATATAGGCATTCTTTTTTTCCTTGTTCAATTTGGGAGTGGAATAAGAAAGGAAATGCCTAGTAGTGGTACAGTGTACCCTCTGCCACGCACCTTACGCTGAATTCCGGAGTATGTATGTAGATGTAGATGTAGGAGTAACAATTGCAAACAAATAGGAAAGAACACACAGAAAATATTTTAAGGACTATTTTAGACTATTGTTGCGCATTGTGGTATCCCCACCAATTGGGATTGACAGGTAATGTAGAGAAAGTACAGAGAAGGGCAGCTCATTTTGTATTATCATGATATAGGGGAGAGAGAGTCATGGAAATGATACAAGAGTTAGGGCGGAAATCATTAAAAGGAAGGTGTTACTCATTGCAATGAGATCTATTTGCAAAATTTCTTTCACGAACTTTCTCTTCCTAATGCAAACAGATTTTGTTAGCACCCACCTACATAGGAAGACATGATCATCAAAATAAAATAAGAGAAATCAGATCAAAAATGGAAAGACGTAGGTGTTCCTTTCTTCCACGAGCTATTAGAGAATGCAACTGTTGAGAATCATCATAAAAATGGTTCGATGAACCCTCTGCCATGCAATTCAATGCCACTTGCAGAGTATTTGTGTAGACGTAGATGTTAAAGTACCTCAAAATGACGAAAGATTTTGCGTGTGTACAGCCAGGTGCCAATGTCCAACGGGCACAATATTTCGGCAACAGACCACGTTGCCATCATCAGGTGTGCTGATGACTTGACCGCTGATGGGCCAGTGTCGAGCTTATATACCCTTCCCCCCACCCTTCTCCCAGGGCGGGGTGTCCAGCAGCTCTTCTGCTTCTTTCCCCGGCACTGGATTGTTCTGTCCACGGTTAGCACCCAGAGGCTGTGCTGGCGGTGTCTCCGCTGTTGCTCTGCCCGTCCTCGAGATCACTTCTTCTCGGATTGTCTTTTTATTCTTCTTAATCTGTTTCAAAGCATGATCCCAGGCCTTGCTGAGAATGTAACCACTATCCCAATTGATATGAGGTTCCCTTACTTGAATCTCAATAGATTCTTTAATGACAGTCCCAGTAGTTAGACGTCTGTGCAGAACCTTTGTCTGGTCGTACATCGTTCCTTGTAATTCAGAAATGCAATGTTCAGCGATTGCTGACTTTTTCAGCTGTGGTAGTCTGGTGTGCCATTGATGTTCTCAGCAACGATCTTCAATAGTACGCACCATATGACCAATGTAACTCTTGCCACATTCGCAGGGAATCTGATAGTCTCCTGATTTCCGAAACCCAAGATCATCCTTGACACCCCCAAGCGGTACCTGTGTCTTAACTGCTGGGCGGAAAACCATCTTCACTTGGTGTTTATGAAGAATTCGGCCTATCTTAACAGACAATGCGCCAGAGAAAGGTGTAAATGCTGTACCCTTATCCTGATCATATCCCTCTTCTGTTTCCTCCGGATGTACAGTCGATGTGGGGCGCAGAGCTTTCCGAATTTGCTTCTTTGTGTTACCGTTTTTTCGGAACACCAACCTCAGATATTCAAGTTCTTCATTAAGGTTCTCATCATCTGAGAGGGTGTGAGACCTGTGAACTAAAGTTTTAAGCACGCCGTTCCTCTGGGCTGGGTGGTGGCAGCTGTTTTCATGTAAGTAGAGGTCAGTGTGCGTCTTTTTGCGGTACGCGCTGTGGCCTAACGTACCTTCTGCTCTTCTTTGAACCAGGACATCCAGGAAGGGGAGGGTACCATCCACTTCAACTTCCATAGTAATTTTGATGTTCCTGTGTATGGAGTTGAGATGTGTAAGGAAATAATTTAGCTTATCTCTACCATGTGGCCATATGATGAATGTGTCATCAACATAGCAGAAGAAACAGGTGGGTTTCCATTGTGCTGACTACAGAGCCTGCTCCTCGAAGTGTTCCATGAACAGGTTGGCGGCGACAACCAGTGACAGTGGACTCCCCATGGCTACTCCTTCCGTCTGCTCATAGTAACTGCCATTGAAGAGAATGTATCTCGATGTTAGGACATGTTTAAACAGGTTGGTCGTCTCTGTGTCAAATTTCTAACCAATAAGTTCTAAGGAATCTTGCAAAGGCACTCTGGTAAAAAGAGAGACCACGTCAAAACTTACAAGGATGTCATAATTACAAAGTTTGAAGTTGTTAAGGCATCCAACAAAATCCACTGAGTTGCGGATGTGATGTGGACATTTGCCGACATAAGGGTATGTTGGAGCACTAATGTTGCTCACAATTGGACGCAAAGGCACCCCAGCCTCGTGGACCTTTGGGAGCCTATAAAGTCTTGGTGGCACAGGTGCTCTCTGTTGTAGCCTCTTAACAACATCGTCTGGCAAGCTAGAGTCCTTAAGTAGAGCCATAGTCTTCCTCTCCACTTTCTTGGTAGGATCCATGTTGATCTTCCAGTATACTGTCTTCCAGGAGGGCCCGCATTTTCTCAATGTAATCTTGATGAGACAGGATGACAGTTGCGGTACCTTTGTCAGCTGTCATTAAAGAATCTATCAAGATTCGAGTAAGAGAACCTCATATCAATCGGGATAGTGGTTACATTCTCAGCAAGGCCTGGGATCCTGCTTTGAATCAGATTAAGAAGAATAAAAAACAATCCTGGAAGTATTGACCTCGAGGACGCGCAGAGCAACAGTGGAGAGGCCGTCAACACACGCCCCTGGGCACGAACCGTGGACAGAATGACCCAGTGCCAGGGAAAGAGCAGAAGAGCTGCTGGACACCCCATCCTGGGGGAAATGGTATATAAGCTCAACACCGGCCCCTCAGCAGTCAGTTCACCAGTGCACCTGATGATGGCAACATGGTCTGTTGCCAAAATATTGTGCCCGTTGGACACTGTACCCAGCTGTAGACCCGTGAAATATTTCATCATGAAATATGCTGGGAGAACTTGAAGAATCATACCTCAAAATGTAATGGCTACACTGATTTCCCAGCTCCACCCACTCCCCCTCACCTTTCATGGTCTTGCATGACTTCAGTACCCGTAACCCTTTGTGGGGTAGAACCATGACCACTGGCTGAGGTAAAGACATTGAGAACATATTGCTGTAGCTTGACCTTTGTCTTTTGAATACTAGTGCCCCCACACATTTCATAGTGTGCAAGACTGCCACTCGGCCATTGATCTTTCAGCCTGCAGCCTTGGTCTTCTTCTGTCTATCCACTGGTGAGTATGACAACTTGTGTGGTACTGACCACTTCCCATTCTGCTTGTCACTACCCCCAGCATCAGTTCCCTGAACGCTAGCCCAGATGGGCTCTTAACAAGGTTGACTGGGATGCTTTTACTTTGTTGCCACTCTTAGAACTCTAGCACATGCTAACATTAATGTTGTGGTCCAAACTTTAAGTATGACCATTTTTTCTGCAGCTAAGTCTGCGATCCTCTGCTTTCAGGATCCCTCCATTGGTGTACAGTGCCGTGGTGGTTGCCAGAGATTTCTGAGGCACTGGAGATCATAGGCAGGCTCTCCAGCATCATAAGCGGCACCTATCTCTGGACCATGTCATGTCTTTAAACGGCTCTGTACCTGGGTTGCACCTCTCTGTCCCAGGTGTGAACAAAGATCAGAAATCTTTATGGCTACCAGACCCCTGTGGGTGTACCTGAAATTTTCATGACTGGTGCAGTCTTTACTGATGTAGACACAATTGCCAAAGATTTTGCTGAGCATTGTACTTGGAGTTCTGTATCTGAGAATTATCAGCCAGCCTTTCAAACACTAAAAGAGCAGGTGGAACAAAAGTGCTTATCGTTTCGTACACTCCAACTGGAATCATACAATGCTCCATTCAGTAAGTGGGAATTCCTCAGTACCTTCACCCATTTCCTCGATACAGCTCCAGGATCAGACCACATTCACTATTGAATGCTTAAACATCTAATAGTGGGCTACCAGAGACGCACCCTTGCCACCTTCAATCACATATGGAGCGAGGACGTGTTCCCGTCACAAAACAGGAAAGTGTCATTGTCCTAGTAATGAAACCTTGTAAGAACCTGCTAGAGGTAGATAGTTAACATCCAATTAGCCTTGCCAATGCTCTATGCAAGTTGATCAAATACATGGTGAGCTGGCGGTTTTGTTGGCTCCTTTAGTCTTGGGGTCTTCTGGCTCCATCCCAGGGTGATTTCCATTAAGGGCATTACATAACCAATAATGTGGTACACTTGGGTCTTCCAACTGTACAGCCTTTGCCCAACTTCAGTACCTCATTGCTATTATTTGAGTTACTGAAGGCTTATGACACTACATGTAAGCATCACATCCTTGCTACACTACACGAGTGGGGTCTCTGGGGCCCGCTCCCAATCTTTATACAGAACTTTCTGTTGCTCCATTCTTTCTGAGTCGAAGTCATTGCTTCTTGTAGACCCCCCTTCTCATATCTAAGAGAATGAGGTCTTCAAGACCTCAGGGTCCTGTTTCTAGTAGGCTTTAATGGTCTAGCAGTAGCTGTAAGGTCCTCAGTATTATCCTCCTTACATGCTGACAACTTTTGAATTTATTTTTGCTCCGCTAGTACTGGTGTTGTTGAATGACGATTGCAGGGAGTCATACAAAAGGCACAGTAATGGCCCATTAACCATAGCTTCAAGTTTTCAGCTGCAAAGACTTGCTATGTGCACTTCTGTTGGCACTGTATTGTTTATCCTCAATTAAAATTTTAAATTGATGATCAACCACTCATTGTAGTGGAGATCTCCCATGTTTTAGGCCCAGTTGACTGGACTTCCCCATCTTCATCAGCTTAAGCAAAAGTGCTGGCAGCACATAAAACATTTTCATTGCCTGAGTAACACCAGTTGGGCTGCAGACTGCTCCACCCTTATGCAGCTCTATAAAGTGCTGATACAGTCCTGCCTCTACTATGGTATTAGTGTCAGTTATAAAGGATAACAATGCCCACTGACAGAAAGATGGGTTTAACCAGATGTTAGTCACGTGAAATTCTAAACTGAATGGTTTCTGTATAACAAGGAGAGAATGATCATTGATGTTTCAGGCATATTTACATCCATAAAAAGTAGTATGAAAGATGGTGAGAATGGTACATTCTCTGAAAGAGAAATAATTTGGCTGAAGATATGCATTAAGGGTGCATAAAACATGGCCATCAGACGTGTTACAGTTTTTTTTTTTTTTTTTTTTTTTTTTTTTTAATGAACCTTTCAACTTGCTCGCTGTATTCTTGTAGACAAGAGATTAGGGTTGGTAGTAGGACAGGATATCATATGAAATTGTTCTAATTGCCTTATTGGAAAATTACTTTTAGCAGTTAATCAGAGAACTAACTCATGGAGGAAATTTCTCAGTTCTGCTGTGGACTAACAGACCCAAACTTTTTCATTCAGCTTGTGCAAGGTGTTACAGTATCATTGAATACTGCTGTAAATAGTGGTGCAAGAAAAAATAGGAAGATCTTCCTGTTTAGCAAGACTGATAAGAAACACATTTCAGATTACCTGACTGAAAATATCATCTTCATATGCTTTAGACAGGTATATGCTGATCAAAGGTGTGAGTTGTGCTTCAACAGCCATCTTAGACACTTGTTTCAAAAGCACAGAAAGATTCACTACAAATTTACATGTAATCAGAGCGTTACAGATGGACAAAAACTAAATGAAGTTTGTTTAGTGTAAGGAGGTCCACATGTGAAATATTCAGTTTGAAAGGGAAATTCTGTCTACCAACTTGACAAAATTGTAATGAGTTTTGTTCTCATGTTAAATCAGTAAATGGATTGAAACCATCTGTTAAGACGTTCTCTGAACATGAGGCCATTGAAATGGACCAATCAGAAAAGACTGAAATACAGAACATATTTTCCAAAAGTGTTTGACAAAGGAAGAGATTGCACAGGAGTTTGTCCTTTATGTCAAAAGAGTATCAAAATGAAATACATTATAATAAGTGACCATGGTTTAGAAAACTAACTGAAATTTCTCAGTAGAGAAAAGGCCATTGGATGTGGCGGGAAACTATGGTAATTTCATTCTACAGAGTATGCAAATAAACTTGCTCTTCTTCTATTAACTGTGTACAGTGGAGGAGCAAAGGATTTCTAGTGATTGGGGCAAACACAAGCCACAGGTCATTCCTTGTTTCAAGAAAGATCATTGAACATACAAACAAAACTATATATATCTCTGATATTGGTCTGTTGCAAAATTTTGGAACGTGTTTTATTCTCGAGCATTATGGCATTTGCAGAGACTGAAAATCTCCTTTGTAAGTACACAGCTTGCTCTAATTGTTCATGAGACCCAGGAAGCAGTAGATAAAGCTGCCTTGGTGTATAGAGTTCTGCAGTGCCTCCTAGTGAAATAAAGGAAGTGTGCGGAATATCAGACCAACTGTATGATTGGATTAAAAAGTTTCTAACAAACAGAACATGTCTTTCTCAATAGAGATAACTCATCAAATATAAAAGTATCTTTTGATGTGACCCAAGAGAATGTAACAGGATAATTACTTTTCACAGTATGTATAGATGGCCTAGTATAGTATGTATAGATGTCCTGGTAGATAAAGTCAGAAGATTTATGAGGCTAATTGAGGATTATGCTGTTATATACAGAAAACTCCCAATGCTAGAAAAATGTAGCAAAATGCAGGATGATCTCTGGGGAATCGACACTTGATACAGGTAGTGGAACTTGACCTTCAACACAAATAAACTATTATATAATTACATGTTTGCAGAATTGTCACTGGAAGTAGGATTCATTGGAAGAATGCTCAGGAAATGTATTCTATTAACAAATGAGGTAGCTTAAAAAATAAACCATTTGACTAATATTATAATTCTGCTTGTCATTTTGTGGTCCTCATAAAATATCATTGATTGGGAAAATAGAGAAGATCCATAGAAGAGCCATAATTCCATTACAGATTCATTTAGTAAGTGCTGAAGCATAACAGAGATTCTCAGCCAGTTCCAGTTGCAAATGCTACAACAGCAGTGTTTTGAATCACATTGTGGTTTATTGTTCCAATTTATGGGAGCATACATCTGAGAAAAGTCAACCAATAAATTGCTTCCTCCTATGTCTAGCTCATAAAAATGCTATGAAGATAGAGTTAGAGCGATTCTTGCTCACACAGAGGATTAACAACAATCATTCTTTCCACAAATAAATCATGAATTGGATAGTAAAAGGGGGAAGAGACAGTGGTACCCAACATTCCCTCTACCATACACCAAAAAGTGGCTTCTGGAGTATGGATGTAGATGGCTCCCTAGCACTAAACTGAGTCCTTACTCATGTTTAGAGATATGTTAGTGTCATTTTTCATATGTTTCTATCATCAAATGGCATTTACAAATATTGAATTTATGACATCCTTTTATCTAACATTTGACTGCTTAGCAAAATTCTATGTATAACAAGCTACCCACATTCTTTTATGTGCATTAATACTTTTTTATTGTGCTGCATATAATTTGTGTTTTTGAAATCCATGCTTTCCATTGCTAAGAAGTATATTCAGATCTAGTGATGGTAGTAGGTTATAACTCTGACTAGATAAGAAATTTGTTTTTCCCCTTGTGTGTTTTTGCATGTAATCTTCTCAGGTGAGGTTTAATTTATCACTTAGATAAACTGTCACAGTCCGACGAAGAGTTGCATGAGAACTTACAGCAATGAGGTGTTCACTTCGTCCAGTGCATCTATAGGAGACCGAAAGTTCGCCGGGTTGCCACTGGTACTTTCATCCTGGCCTTTGAAGGTGATACACTGCCTAAGAAGGTCAAGGTAATGATATACTTGTGTGATGTAAAACCATATGTCCATCCCAGTATGTGGTGTTTCAAGTGCTGGAAATTTGGGCAAATGTCCTGCTGATGCACATTCAGCCCCACATTCAGGAAATGCAAGCAGCCTTCACACCTGGAAACTCCATGCACCCCACCTCCTGTCTGTGTGAACTGTGGGCAAGACCACCCACCTCACCAGACTGTACCATTTTGCACAGATAATGAAAAATAATGATCAAGACCCTGGACAGATTGACGTACGCCAAGGCAAGAAAGAAATACAAGTGGCTCCATCCTGTTCGAATTATAACATCATTTGCTGCTGTGATGTCTTCAGCTATCTCAACCTCACTAAACACTTGTACGACCCTGTCTCGAGTATTTTTCAATCGGTTTAAAGATGAACGTAGAGACAGTTTAGACATGGGCGGAAAGGTTTGTAACTGGCAGATTTGATGAAATGCGCACGTTACTGAAATGCTTCGGGAACTCAAATGGGAGTTGCTGGAGGGAAGGTGATGTTTTTTTTTTTTTTTTTTTTTTTTTTTTTTTTTTTTTTTTTTTTGAGAAACACTGTTGAAGAAATTTAGAGGGTCAGAATTTGAAGTGGACTGCAGAACAATTGTATGAAGACCACAAAGAGAAGATCAAAGAGATTAGCACTTGTACAGATGCATACAAGCATTCATTTTTCCCTCATTCTGTACGAGAGTGGAACAGGAATAGTCGTACTGAGTACCCTCCACCACATGCCTTTGGCTGGATTGTGGAGTATGTATGTAGATGTAGATCTCTTTGAGGATAACAGTATCAAAAGTGGTACCTCCCTGTGTAGGCTCTATGGCCCTCAATCTCACACTGCCCTCTTGATGAGTGGGGCTCTTCCTCTTCTATTGCTCCCCCCAACACCTCCTGTGGGAGCAATCCCCCCCACCATTGGGAATGCTGGTCCCCTAAGCATTAACCTTATTTGTCTCCTCTCATTAGGAAGGGAGCCTTCTAGATGCTCTTTTCTGAAGCTTCTACGAGTGCCATGGAGGATCTCAGCTGGTGGCTGAATGATCCCCAAACTGCTGGTCGATGGGCTTCCCGATCTTAATCGGGACTTGAAGCCACTTCTGAGAAACCCTGCCAGCCCTTGAAACCCAAGGGTGAGACAGAGGCATGAAAGACAAAGAAAAATAACAAAGAAAGACCCTTCAGTGGCTCCAAAGCCACTTCCTTGTACATCTTCACCCTCTGAAGATGAGGTGGAGATCCTCGCATCCCCTGAGGATCTCATCCTAAGTGGATCCCTAGACCCAATGGTTCTATATTCTATGGACTCTGAACAGTTGGCAGCAGGTGATTCTATGGAATGACCTGCTTATTTGTGATATCATGGCCTTTTGGCTCAGTGCAAATGAAATACTGCAGTTCTTTCCACCACCTGGCTGAACTGAAACAGTTACTGTGCTGCCCTCCTGTGTTTTGTTTAGCTCAACAGGAAACCTGATTTCCTGTCAAGAGGACCCCTCCCCTGCATGGCTAATGAGCTTATTACAAAAACGTTCCATCTATGATGGAGTATCCTGCAGTGTCTGTGTCTACATTCTTGTCACTGTCCCCAGTGCTGCCATGCCTCTGACACAACTCTTGAAGTAGTGGCTGTTGGGAATCTGGTCAACACAGGAACTTACTATCTGTTCCATTTACCTTCCCCAAGATGATGTTCTCTCTCCTATTGGCCTGTCTGCCTTGGTCACCCAACTTCCCCCGCCATTTCTCCTTTTGGGGTTTTTTAATGCCCACCACCCTTTGTGGGGTGGAATACAGACCTCAACCTGTGGTTGGGATGTTGAGACTCTCCTGACACAGCAGAACATTTGCCTCATCAACACTTGTGGCACATGGCACATATTCAGCCATAGATCTGTCTGTCTGTAGCTCAAACCTTCTCCCACATCTTAACTGGGGGGGGGGGGGGGGATCCACAACATCCATTGTGGTAGAGACCATTTTCCTATCTTTCTGTCACTCCCACAATCTCAACTTACAGACTGTCTGCCCCAATACTCCCTTTGTAGGACTGATTAGCTGGGTTACACCTCAGCTGCTGTGGTTAATACTCCGTTTCTCACTGACACTGATATGATTGTTCAACAGGTCACTAGGGCCATTGTTTCTGCCACTAAGGCTACTGTCGTGAGCACCCCTGCTTCACTCTTGCATAAGTCGGTGTCTTGGTGGACACTGGAGATCACTGAGGCCATCTGGGAATGTCGGCAGATGCTCCAGTGCCACTGGTGCCACCCTTCCATAGAGCACCTGATTGCTTTTAAATGGTTCTGGGACTGGGTGTGGTGAGTGATCCAGCAGAGTAAGCAGGACTGTTGTGAGAGGTACTTGGATACCATCAGTTCTCGTACCTCTCATGTTATGTTAGTTGCTCTGCATCTCTGGTGTGATCACAAGTTCAATGCCTTTATTGGTATCACCTCCCGACAGGGATCCCCTGTCTCATTATTTAAGGCACTCTCTGCACTGACTCAACCACTGTTGCTAAGTGAATGGCAGAGCATTATGTTTGTTGCTCTGCAACAGCAGCCTACAGAGTGGACTTCTGTGCCCTTAAAGAACGGGTTGAGCGGAAGCCTTTATCACTTCACAGGCACCACCAGGAACCGTACAATGCCCCATTTAGTGTGTGTGAGTTCCAAACTGCTGTTGCTGTATGTCCCAATACCTCTCCATGACCTGATCATTTCACAGCCAGTTCCTCTGTCACCTCTCAGCAGATTTTCAACATCAGTTCCTTTCCCTGTTAAATTGTCTCTGGACAGAGGGTGTTTTCCTGTCCCAACGGTGGGATTGTCTCATCATCCCTATGATGAAACTTGGCACAGATTCGCAGGTGGTTGACAGTTACTGCCAAATCAGCCTCACCAGTGTTCTCTGTAAACTCCTTAAACATATGGTGAGTTGGTGACTCATATGGATCCTTGAAAAACAGGGTCTCCTGGCCCCATAACAGGGGCACTTCTGTCAGGGCCACTCCCCCCATGACAATCTAGTGGCTCTGGAGCCTGACACCCGTACAGCTTTCACTAGCTGTTCATTGTTTTTGACCTCCCTAAGGCATATGATACCACTTTGTGCCACCATATCCTAGCTATGCTGTATGACTGGGTCTTATGTGGTCCATTTTCTCTGTTCATCCTGAACTTCCTCTCGCTTAGCTCATTTTGGGTTAGGGTTGGTAGCTCTTTTAGCTCACCTCAGCTTCAGGAGAACAATGTCCTACAGGGCTTCGTCCTTAGTGTTCCCCTATTTTTGATTGCAATTAACGGTCTTTCTAGAGCAGCCGGGTCTTCAGTTTCTTTCTCCATGTATGCCAATGACTTTTGTATGTACTTCAGTTCTGTTGCATTGCTGTCGCTGAAAGGCATATGCAGGGAGCCATTCATAAGGGATAGTGATGGGCCTTATCACATGGGTTCCAAATCTCTGCTTTCCAAAACTGGGTTATGCACTTCTGTTACCATTGGGCAATACACCCAGATCTCGAACTGTATTTGGCTGATGAACTACTTCGCATTGAAAAGATGCATAACTTCTTAGGCATGTTTTTCGATGCCCAGCTCACTTGGGTGCCACACCTTCGTTAGCTGTGACAAAAGTGCAGGTGCTCTCTGAATATTCTTCACTGCCTCAGCCACACAGTTTTGGGAGCCTCCTGTTCAACTCTCTTGCAGCTCTATAAGTCCCTCATTCATCTTGCATGGACTTTGTCAGACTGGTGTATGGTCAGCAGCTCCTTATACATTGCGGTTCTTGTACCCAATTCTCCATAATGGTGTCCGTTTAGCGACACAGGCTTTCTGCACGAGTCCAGTGGCAAGCCTCCTTGCTGAATCTGGGGTTCCTCACTTACAATTACACCAGCAACAGCTACTAGCCTTGTATGTTGCCCGTATTCATGCCTTGCCTCACCACCCAATTCACAGGCTTTTTTTTCCAGCTGCTGCACTCTCCTCCCCGCAACGACAGCCATGGTTGGGTCTCCTGATCGCTGTCTGTGTTCATTCCCATTTATCATCACTTGAGTCCCTTGCCATCTCTCCCACTTTTCACTACCCTTCCCATACCCCTTCTTAGTCCGTTCCTCACTTGCAACTGAGGTTAGTCTTGTCCCGTGACTCAAAGGCCTCAGTTTGAAAATTGAATCTCTGTCGCCAGTTCTAGGCAATTATAGATTCATTCTTCGTGTGGAAGTTGTGTACACAGGCTGTTGCCTGGTCAATGGCCATGCTGAGTATGGCTGTGCCTTCAATGACCATGTCATTGCGTTTTTACTACAGAAATGGTCACTATATCTTGAGCTCTTGAACATCTCAGAGCCTGACCCGGGGAGTCATTTGTCATCTGTAGTAACTCCCTGAGTGGCTTGCAAGCCCTTGACCAGAGCTTTCCCAAATAACCTTTGGTGCGACCTGTTCAAGACTGTGTCTTCACTCTTGGAGACTGGCTGTTCTGTGGTCTTCGTTTGCACCCTGTCACACATTGTCATCTTGGGCAATGAACATGTCGATCAGCTTGCCAAGCAGGCCACTACCTCATTGCCCCTGGACATTTGTCTCTAGGAAAGGGATCTCTGTTTGGGGTTGAACTGCAAGGTTCTTAGACTTCTGAATGGGCTGACTCGAATGCTCCAAACACGCAATGTGTGGTTAAGCTCTCTACAGCTGCATGGAAGTCCAGCCTGAGGGCTTCTCATAGGGACTGATATGTCCTTTCTCACTCACTTATTGGCCATACCTGCCTAACACATGGCTTTATTCTGCAATGAGAGGACTCATTGAAGTGCCGCTGTGGCACTATCTATACAGTGGACCCCGTTTTAGCCCTTTTGTGGTAGTCTTTTAATCTGTCTATTGTGCTTGCTTTAATTCTTAGTGACAATGCATCTATAGCTGACCATATTTTACATATTATTTGCACAGTTGGTTTTTATTAACCTATTTAGTTGTGGGTACCTCAGCCTGATCTCTCAGACCTGACCCCTCCACATATTAGAATCTGTTATCACGTTTATGGTGTATGTCCTGTTTTTAACTGGAAGTTTTTAGTATGTTCATAGTATTATCCTTGTGATCAGCCAGTCACTATATTCTGCTGTAAAGTTATAGTTCAGTTCATCACTTGGTCTTTTCCTTTTGTGTTTTCTTCTTTTATGTTGTTGGTGTAATGTTCATTATCACTCTGTACACTATGTGAGTTTCCCCTCTGAGTGTTGTGATCCAGATTTTATTTTTTAGCATTTGGCTGTGGTGTCTTAACTGGGAACAGGGGAGTGATGACCTAGCAGTTTAGTTCTTTTAAAATGCCACCAACAACAATGTCCATTCTAGCAATTTTCTCGTTACACTGAGTTTACCTGTAGATTCCTTCTTAAATCTATACTGTCGCAAGTCTTCTGACGGTACGCGGGGTGCAGTGGTTAGCATCGCAGATCGCTGTGCTTGCGGTCCCCAGTTAAAATTCTTCCACGGGCAGAAAAAAATTTATTTCATTGTATTTTCTGTTTCTAGAATGTTCTACATGTTTCTTATGTTTGATGTACTTGTAAGTTCCAGAAAATTCTTTCCATGTATAAATATTGGAGCACTCCAAGCAGGAGGCAGTCTGTACTGAATGTACACTTGTTTTAGCAATAAACTGTTCTTAGTGTAAAGTGTGTTGCTCTATTAACGACCAGCCATCTAATTATGAACCACCTGCAGTTTTCAAAATGACACTTTCTGGTAGAGTCACCAGGTATCCTGCAATACAGCTGTATCATCATGGCTCCGATTAGGCAGTGTAAGAGCCGTCACCTACATGGACAAGAACTGGAATACAAAGGGTATACTAACTCCGTCTGAAGGTCCGTGTCATCAAAAGACTTATGGATATGAAAACAGCGGTAAGCCAGCTGCACATCAGACACCCATCTGTGTTCTTTGGAGATGTTGGACAGGACCCAAACAAATGGCTGAAAGGATTTGACTGAGTCCACAAGTATAACGGAGGAATCACATTATGTGCTTGGCAAACATATATTTCTACCTAGATGGGATGGCCCAGGAGTGGTTTGAAAATAATGAGGACAAGCTAGATAGCTGGTAAAAATTCCAGAAATAACTTAAGAAGACATTCTGAGACCACCAGCAACAAGTCTTTATCAGAAGAGCAATTGAAAAACAGGGCCCAATGACATAGTGAGTCAATGCAGTCGTATAAACAGAATGTTTTGCCCCAAATTCTCCAGCAACTATGACACCTATCTGGGAGGACAGATATCTGGGAGGACATAAGACACCATGCCATTGTGTTTTCACTGTGGGCTTCCTGGACATGTTATACGATACTGTAGGGAAAGATGACCAGTATTTGACAATTATTTTGCCGCAAGATGCCAACCTTTGGAGCAGTCCTTTCAATGGCAGTCAACTGCAGATGATTACTGTCGACCTAAGGGGCGAAGTCCGTCGCCATATCTTGGATGTGGTCACTCTCCAACACGCCACCACTATTCGTTGTCACCTTATACCAGCTGCTCTCCTAGCCACTGTATTCACGAAAAGAAGGTGAAGCGACCATCTATGGACATGAGGCCGCCACAGATGAAAATCCCCCATGGACAACAGTTGCTAAGATGTCAGGAAATCTCATTGATGTCATCATCAACGGTCAATTTAGGAGCTTCCTTCTCTGTATTGTTGAATCACTACTGCCGCAAACTAAAGAAGATAATGTTCTGTGATACAAGAGCAACTGTGCTGAAGGTCACAAATGGAAAATATGTCTGGCTGGCAGGAACTTGTGTCACAAGAATAACTATCAAACAGGATGCAGCCATTTGAATTTGTCATTTTAACAGAATGTAGCCATAACCCCATCCTTGGATGGGACGTCCTTCAGGCATCCCAGACTGTCTTTGGCTGTGGAAGATCTGAATTACAAATTGAGGAAGCCATTCCATTGAGTACATGTAACACGAACTCCCGTGGGAGGTTGTTTGCTGTCGAGAATGTTGAGATCCCACCGTTACCAATGAGAATAGATCCAGTCAGCAGCTGAGATGAGCAGGTGAATTGCGAAGAGCTTGTCAATCGCAGCAAAAAGCTAATCAGTATAATGAAGGAAATGTACATACCAGTGAGTATCATAAGCATTACAGGTAGTCGAGGAAAACTTTGGATTATTAATTTTCATGAGTAATCGCAACTCATTCCTAAAGGAATGTGTATTGGGATAGCTGAACCAGTCCAGGATGGTGAGCTCAATGTCATCAATGAAGTCCCATTCTCTGCTGTTACTGCCAAATTTATTTCTTTGTATTTACTATTTCGTGAATGTTCTATGTGTTTCTTATGTTTGATGTACTTGTAAGTTCTAGAAAATTCTTTCTAGTATAAATAGTGGTGCACTCCAAGCAGGAGGCTGTCTGTACACTTGTGTTATCAGTAAACATGTTCTAAGTGTAAAGTGTTAAAGTGTTTTGCTCTATTAATGACCAGCCTTCAAATTCCGGACCACCTGCAGTTTTCACCTTGACAATATATTCAATTTTTTTCAGTGTATTCATAGTTTTAATGTTCACTTACATTATTGGTGCTTACAATTTTATATTCTATAGTTGCTCTTACCCTACTTTAATTGTTGTTTCTAATATTATCAGATTACAAATATAGATGTTTAGTGTGCACATATGATTGATGTTTGTGATTTACAAAATGTGAATAGATAACGTTTGTGAAGATGGTGTCATATGAATTACTACATTCCAGGGCCAGCAGCTCCCTTGCAAGAGCATTACCAATCAAAGTGAAAGGAAGATATTGCTTTTACCTCATTCTGTTGTTAAGCAAGCTACAAATGCTTCCTCACAGTCAGCCCTAACGAACCAGAGTGCAAAGAAAGTAAGTTGTTGTTTTTTTATTTTAGATTTTTTATTGTTGAAATTGTGTTATAATGTTTATTTATCACACAAATTTGTTACAGGATCATGCACTAACAGTCATGGAAGATCACAGTCAAACTAGTCATAACACAACATCTGATGTACAAGATAGTACTACTGATTCTCATTCAGTTTTTCCATCTACATCTGCAAAAGATGTAAGTATAGCTATAGTAATGTGTAGAAGTTCATTGTTATGTTGCGTTAATGAATGTAGCAGGCACAGGGATTTGTGTTTCAGACCCACACTTCTACTACCAATTTAGGTTAGGGGTCACTAAACATACATCTATAACATCTATGCCATGATAACAAAAACACACACACAGAGAGAGAGAGAGAGAGAGAGAGAGAGAGAGAGAGAGAGAGAGAGAGAGAGAGAGAGAGAGTGAGTGAGGGGCGGGGGGGGGGGGGGGGGGGCATGCATGTGCAACCAGCCCCTACATGCCTGCCCGGGCTGTAGCAGTGCTGCTGCCTCACAGCCAGGAAAAAGATATAATGACTGGCAGAGCAGTTCTCGCTCTCTTTTATATTGTATCTGCCTTAGTCAGATATAATGTGCTTGTGTTCTGTTAACTATGATTGTAGTGTTTTACCATCATATAAAGTGCTACCTGATCATGACTTTCTTTGCATATCTCCATTGGCCACCCAAGTTATAAGGTTGTTCATTAAATCTATAGTTTTGGTGACAGCCGTGTTAAATGTGTTCTCCTTTAAAACTCACTTATTGGCAACAAGTGTGGTGTTAGGACTTCCATGTGTTTCTTGGCCTGCCTATGTGACTATGAGTTTGCAGGATGCTGCTACTCCCTTGGATTTTCAACATTCTCTGTGGGGTCAGGTACTTAGGTCCGGGTTGCAATCTGTGGTTGATTTGGTTCAGCAGCTGGTTACAATTATGTCAGCTCAGGCGGACCACGTGGACGCTATTGCATCTGTTATTGTGATGTTGGCTTTGCTCCCTGCGTCTTCATTGGGGGTCCACTGCCTGCCAAGTTTCTGCTCCATTTCCTCCACCATTTTCTGGGCTCAATGACTCTTTGGAAGTCTGGGGCTCATATGATAAATGGTTGCACCAACACATCCTTGCTTTTAGAATCTCTGATAGGGCCTTGTGTAAATCTCTTTTTCTGTCTTGGATTTCTCCCCACATTTATCAATTAACTTGCACTTCTGAGGGAACAGATGGCCTTGTCTTTTGATGTGTCGTTTGCTGTCTGCTTATTACTGGTTCTTAACTCATGTCATTTGGCCTATGTGGAATTTTATCAGTCGTGGAAGAAGCCTAATCAGTCCCATCATGTGTGGGCAGCTGCACTTCACGGTCTTAATCAGCTCTGTATGTTAGTTACCCCTACTCATTGGGAATCCTACGTGGACGACATGGTTCATGATGATATTCTGCTCTTGGCACTGGATCATGAGGTTCGTCAATGTGCCCTTCAATGTGAACTCCTTCTGATGTTTTGAATTTTGCTCTGTCATTTGAGGTTTCCCATGCCACTGGGGATCAGATTGAGGCATGGTGGGACACAGCTGCTTCCTCTTAAGATATAGGTCAGCTGGCTGCTTCCGATATTGTTGTGGTGTGGTAGCGCCCCACTCACCATGCTCGCAGCCGTCAATGATCTTTTGGTATACAGTGTCAACAGGCTTCGCAGTGTGGACAGCCATGTGTGCTGCAATGTCTTCCTTCTTGTCTGTTTTATTTGTGGATCACAACTGGGCAGCCTGCCGTAAGCATTGGGTTGTTTGCAACTGTTGTCACAAAAAAATGATGCATGGCCTCTGAGTGCCACTCGCAGGGTGCTCCCGCTGATATGTACATGAAAGTTAATTTTGTGGGAAGTTTGCAGGCTCACACTGTCCATCGAATTTCAGATGTGTGACACATTTGTCACGTTGCAAGTAGACACAGGGGCCTTGGTTTATCTCCTGAATTATCACGTATATGTTCACCTGGGTGCACCTCCATTGTCATCTGTTGATTGTCACCTAAAAACTACAGTAATCAGCACATTCTGGTCCTGGATCAGTTCCCGGCACCTATGGCTTACAAGTCCGTGGTTTGCCCTATGAGTTTTTTTGTGGCAACGATACCACAGCTGCTAACCTTTTTTGGTATTGATACTTTTACTGTTTTCAGTTTCTCTGTTTCAGTTTCTGTTCCTTTTTGTTACCTTGAGTTGCAGTGACAGGAATTTTTGTCCTTGTTTGCCGACGGCTTAGGTAGTGCTACTGCTTTTATTGCATACATCACCATGAAACCGAAGGTGGGCCCTAAATTTTTTTACACCTGCCAGTTTCTGGTGGCTCTGTGGGACTAACTCAAGGCTGAACTCGACTGCCTGCAGGCTTTACAGGTAATTAAACATTTTTACTCCAGTGAATGGGCTACCCCTCTTGTGATCGATAGAAATAAAATCCCTCAGGTTCCTTATGTTTATGTGGCAACTTTAAGGTTCCTCTGAATGCTCACACACTGATGAGCTCCTTGCTATGTTCACTGGGTCCGACTCTTTTTCCCAATTGGATTTGTCTGAAGCTTATCTTCAACTTCTGCTGGACGAGGACTTTAATGCTCTTGTTCTTTACCAGTAACATCAACTGCCATTTAGTGTAGCAAGCATCCTGGCCATTTTTCAAAGTTTTTTGGAGCAACTTTTGCATCACATCCCTGGCTGTGTCAACATTTTGGTTCACGGGAACCTCCCCCCACTGACTGTTTATGGAACGTGTTTGTCCTTTTCTGTACTTTCCAGGTGATGGGTCTTCAGTGTAATTTGCTCAAATCACCTGTCTTTCAACCATCTATTCTGTACCTTTGGTTTGAGATCTCTTCTGCTGGGGTCCTCCCCCTTCTGAACCGCATGGCTATCATATTTTCCTGCCTCAGCCCACGTCTGTTAGAGTTGCAAGCCTTTATGGGTAAAATCGTGTATTACCATAGATTTCTGCCCAGAGCTACTACATTAACACACCCACTCCATTGCCTTTTGCATAAAGATGTACCTTTTGTCTGGTCCACAGACTGTGAACGCACCTTTTGTATGTTGAAACAGCAACTTGTGTCTGCTCCATGCTTAACTGCTCATTCTTCTGGTCAACACCTTGTGCTTGCCTCTCCGTATGGGGTGGGGGCAGTGCTTGTGCATAAACACTCTGATAGGTCTGAACGCCCCATTCCAAATGCATCAAAACTTTAACACCTACACAGCAACGTTATTCAATAATTGAGAAAGATGTGTTAGCCATTATTTACGCCTTAAAAATTTCATGTGTACCTGTAGGGTTTGAAGTGTCATCTTATTATGGATCATAAGCCTTTAGTGTCACTTTTCCACTCTACTGTGTGCTTGCTGGACAGGGCAGCACTGGACCCAGTTTCTTTCTTAGTACAATTATGAGATTCATTTCTGCCCTATGGCCCAGCACACTAACACGGATGCCCTGTCTCATCTCCCTGTCAGACCTGATCCTGCCTTTGACCGAGAGGAACTCCTATGCTTTTATCTTAATGCTAAAGCTATGCTACTGTGGATAGTTTTCCCCTTAGTTCCTCTCTGTTGTCGATCACTCTCTGTGTTTCCACAAGTCTGCACCTTGTTTGTGAAGGTTGGCCTGACATTTCTCTTCGCCGGGTGTGTGACCGTCTGTGGAACTAATATTCATTTTGCTTACATTTTTGTGAGTATGAGGGTGTCCTCCTTTTAGCTACAGAAGGTCAGTTGTCGTGTGTGGTTCTTCTGGTGGCTCTCATTGCTTGAGAGTTACAAATGCTGCATCACGGACATTGGGAGAGCATCACAAACAAAAGCTTTTGCTTGTTGGCATGTTGATTATGCAGGCCCGTTCATGAATTCTTACTGGTTTTTTGTTATGGACGGTTATTCCAACTTTCCCTATTTATTTCAGTGTCCAGCCATGTCCACGGCCATGACTATGCACTCTTTGTCTAAGGTTTTGCTACTGAAGGACTGCCCCTCGCCTATGTTTCTGATAATGGCCCCTAGTTTATGTTGACCGATTTTTGTGACTTTTATGTTCAGTTGGGGGTTTACCGTGTCATGGCTCCTCCTTTTCACCTTCAGTCAGTGAAGCTGAAAGACTGGTGGACACTTTCAAAGTTCAGATTCGGAAGTATGTACTCTCTTCCTCTGTCGGCGATGCTGTACTGAATTTCCTGTTCTCATACTGCTTCAATCCAGTGGGATTCACAGCCCCATTGAACTGCTTCATGGCTGTCAAGCCCAGATGCTGCTGCTGCACCTGTTGTTGCTGTGGCAGGCCTCTGCCAGCCCAGGTTCGTCGTCTGGGCGCATTACCCTTACTGGGTGCTGGGTGCCATCGCTGCCTACCTCAGTCACCACCTCTGTTGGTGTGCACTCCTGATGGCATGGTGCGCTGTCACTGGAATCAACTGCAACCACAGGCACTGGTTTGTGGTCTCCACCTCTGCCACCTGCCCCCCAGAGTTTCTTGCAGGCACTGGTGCCTCGCCCTCGTGGGTGCCTCCTACTGTTCCAGTCAGTGCAACTCCATGGTCGCCTCTTCCTGCCTTCACAGCCACACTGCCCCTGGTGCTTGCTACTGCTGCTGTTATGCCTGCGGCGGTTCTAGCTGAGGTGGGCGTTTACCACCCCGCCTTCCAGTGTCTCCTGTCTTGGGTGGGGGAGGCTGTCCAATGCCTCATCGCCACCAGAGTGGGACAATCTGTCATCCTCTGCCGTTCCGGTTGATTTGCAGTCTCCTCTCTCACCTTTCTTGGGCTTCTCATCGGCCACCACGTTGCCGGACATTGCTGGGTGCCTCTTGTGGGGGACAGGCCGCCCTCGGCTCCCACGCCAACATCACTACTGCCCGTATGCGCCAGTACCAGGCCGCAGAATGAACTGTCACCCAGTTCTGCGACTCCCATGTACATCACCTGGATTTGTTCATCACCAATAGACATTTCACCCTAAGTGCTACCCGATGATGACTTTCTTTTCATATCTCCACTGCGATCCCAAGTTATAAGGTTGATCATTAAACCTATAGTGTTGGTGACAGCCACGTTAAATTGTTCTGCTTTACAGCACTAGCCACTGTGTATTGAAAAACAGAGGATACTTCCCACCTTGCCACATATTGGTGCTTCCATTTGTTCCATAAACCTGTGGAATATGCGAAAACTAATTTCTTAAATGATCATATACATACTGAAATTCGGCTAATCTAGAGGTGTAGATATTTCATTTTTAATGTGCCCATGTTTGTCTGGGAGTCAGGTGGGTAGGCTTTCACATGTTGTCAACAAAGCAGTCTGGCTGCTTTATTCCAGGATAGTCAAGCTAAACACAACATAAACAGGCTGCAGGAATCTGCTGTGGCACACTACAGACTATTTTATTCTGTACAGTTTAATTGTAGTGTTATGATTAGGCCCCAGAAATTGACACCCAGTAGTCTTTCACCAGAGTATCAAAAGATGAGAACAAGTTATCTAATGACATAAAAGTTTTCTGCGTGTTGTACCGCGTCATGATGTAAGTAGGTTATTACTTTAATAACCGACGTTTCGGCCAACGTTACGTGACAGTGGCCTTCATCTGGGTATACTGATGTGAGCTGGTTCTACTATACTTTATATTTACTGTCAATTAGACATTACGTCAAAATTTTTAAAATCAATGATGTTATTGGGTGATTTTTTGGCTGAAGAATGGAAACTTTATTATGATAGGATACTGAGGTGGAGGGAGTGGGGGTTAGCCATTGCCTATTGCTTCTTGCATAGCGAGACATGATTGGTGGTCTCAGCGAATGATGTGAGGGCTTCCATTTCTCTCTTGCTGGCCATGGGCCGTGCTGCGGCAGTTGCTTACTAGTGACACTCGCGTGTTGTGTTGTCAGTGCGGCCTATTTTGCTGTGATGGCTGATAGTCAGGAGGGGGCAAGCCTGTGTCCATCTTCTCTGTTCATGTTATTAGGATGTTTTAAAATTTTGATGAATTGCATTTAGCCAGCCCTGGTTGCTTGGCAAGTATTCTGGCACTGTTAAATGATATCTTTTTGCTGCAATCTTGCTGGTGTTTGGCTACTGCAGATTTATTGTGTTGGCCTAATTGAATGTAGCATTCATGTTTGCGTATGCACGTTGCCACTGCCCTTCCTGTCTCAGCTATGTATACTTCCTCACACTCACATTCCACCTTGTATACTCCTGCTGCGTGTAGTCCCTCTGTCTTGTGCTTTGTGGAGCCAAGTACATCCTGTATCTTGTTACTACTATAGAAGAAAGGCTGGACACAAACCCGGCAAAGATGTTTCGCAATCCGATCTGTGACAGTTTTTACATACAGTAAGCGTGCTGCTGGATGCTTTTTATTCACTTCCTGCCTTCTCCTGTTTCTTTCATTTGTATCCATGGTGGTATGAATCACTCTATGGTTGTAGCCATTGGCCAGAAACATTGTTTGTAGTTTGTTGAGCTCAGCTGTTTTGTTGTCTTCATCACTTAGGCGCTGCACGTGAATCGTCAGTGAGCGGATAACAGAGTTCTTCTGTGCTGGGTGGTGGGTAGATTGGGCATGAAAATATCTTTCGGTATGTATAGTCTTCCGATATACCCTGTGCCCAAGTGTGCTTTGCCTTGTTCTATAAACTTCCACATCAATGAATGGAATAGTTCCATCCATCTCGATTTCTAATGTAAATTGGATCTTCTTGTGCAATTTGTTCAGATGATCATGAAATCTGTGTAGCTCAAACTCACCGTGGGGCCATATTGCGAATGTATCGTCCACATATCTGAACCAGCATTTTGGGCGTAAAGAAGCGGAACAAAGTGCCGTTGCTTCGAAGGCCTCCATGAATATGTCGGCTGCTAATGGGGATAAAGGAGACCCCATTGCTACACCGTCAGTTTGCTCATAGTATCTTTCTTGCCACTTGAAGTAAGTTAAAGATAAACACAACTGAAACAGGTCGCATATATTTGGTGGGACATGCTCTTGTAGAATGCAAACAGTTTCATCTACTGGTACATTAGTGAACAATGACTTTACGTCGAAGGTAACCATGATGTCCGTGGGTAAAATAGTTTCTTCCTTAATGCGTTTTATAAAGTGTGTCGAGTTCTTCACGTACGAGTCAGTTTTGCCAACTAGAGGTCTTAGTTTGGAGGCTAGGACCTTTGCCAAATTGTATGTCGGCGAGTCAATTCCATCCACAATCGGTCGTAAAGGGTGGCCATTCTTGTGTAACTTTGGCACTCCATAAATTCTAGGGGGAACTGGAATACTAGGAATGAGTCCCTTGGCTGTGTTGGCATCAATTCTTGAGTCCTTAATTGCACTCTGCGTGTATCAAATTATCTTAGCCGTGGGGTACGTCTTCAGTTCGTTCTAGATGGGATAGTTTAATAATTCTTTCATCTTATCGTCATACTGCACTGTGTCCATGATGACCATGGCATTCCCTTTATGTGCCTGAAGTACCACTATTTCATTGTTGTTCTTTAGTTCTGTGATAGCTGCCCTTTCATCGCGTCTGAGGTTGTGCTTCGGCAGCTTGGGGCATGACAATATTCGGACAGTTTTCTCTGCTTCAATCGTGGATGTGTGACAGAGTGCTGCTTCCACTGACACGATGATTTCTTCTGTTTGGATCCGCTGAGGTGTGTTTGCAAAGTTTAGACCCTTGCTAAGTACTTCTGTGGCTGCATTGCTGATAGACTGAGACGAAAGATTTACCACTGTTTGAGATGCATCTAGTCGATGCATAGCATTACGAGTCGAATTTTCTCATCTGACGTCTAGCAACAGTTTAATTGGTAGAACATGCTTGCAAGTGAGTGATTTTGTCGACATTGTCCCAGTCATTCGGCAACAGTGAAGCTGATATCAGCAATATTCTGTTGTGGGAGTCAAGTTCTTTTTATACCTGTTGTATCCGCTCCTTCAATAGTGATATACTGGATCTTCTGTAGGTGGCTCTTGCTTTGTTGTTGAACCGAGCGAGGTGGCACAGTGGTAACACACTGGACTCATATTCGGAAGGATGGTGGTACAAATCCACCTCCGGCCATACCGATTTAGGTTTTCCATGATTTCCCTAAATCACTCCAGGCAAATGCCGGGATGGTTCCTTTCAAAGGGCACGGCCGATTTCCTTCCCCCATACATCCCCAAAAACTCCGAGCGTGAGCTCCGTCTCTAATGACCAAGCAGTCGACGGGACGTTAAACCCTAAGATTCCTTCCTTCCTTCTTGCTTTGTTGGTGTTGATGTTCGGTTTGAGCTGCAGGAATTTAGGTATGATGTCCTGGTCCCGACACCTCTTCATATAGATTAAGTCGTTGATTAGTTTCCCTTTCTCCTTCCTTAACATCTCCAACTGTCAAATTTTGCAAGAAGGATGGCGCTATTCCATTCCTTGATGTGGAAGTTTATAGAAAAAGGCAAGGCACACTTGGGCACATGGTATATCGGAAGCTAATTAACTTATTTTCTACTAAGTGTATCTCATATTTTTGCAATATGTACATTAATTAGGAAGTATAAAAAGTAAATTATTGTTGGGATTTCTCCTGTTGGTTCTTCTTCTGGTCGTTTTGCAGTTCATGTTAGTAAGCAAACTACAATTACTATAATTCAGAATATAATTTGATTTACTAGGTAGAATTGAATTCCTCAGAATTTGGTTCTGTTATAGAATGGTATAATTGTTAAAATTCTAATTGATATAATTTGTGCAATAACCCCTCGTAATTTATTAGGAATTGATCATAAGGTTGTGTGAGCGAATAAAAAATAGCATTCAGGTTGAATATGAATTGGTGTTACTAGGGGATTAACTTGTACATTGTTACCTATATCTCCTGATATATAAGGGTTAATTAGGCATAGAATAATCAAAATTATTATTAAAATAATAAATGTGATTACATCCTTGTATGTCAAGTATGGGTGAAACAGAATTTTATCAATATTTCTATTTAATCCAATTGGATTATTTGATCCTGTTTGATGTAGAAGGCAGAGGGTAGTGTACAATATACCATTCATCATAGATGTTGGCACATGTATGTGTGGTATCATGGGGAAGGTGCACCATATGGTGTATTGCAGAGGGTTGTTGCAATAGACTCCAGCTCAAGTATTTGTTATCCCCAGAAGATTGGTTTAAAGAAAGACATAGCAGCAATTCAGATGTGGGGTTACTCTTAGGTCTGATCAATTCATGAGTGTCACGGAACTCAAATGGGTGTCACTGAAGGAAAGGCAACATTCCTTTCCAGAAACACTGTTGAAGAAATTTAAAGGGCCGGAATTTGAAGCAGACTGCAGAATCCTTCTACTGCCACCAACTTACATTTTGCGTAAAGACCACAAAGATAAGATCAAAGAGATAGAGCTGATACAGATGCATATAACTATTAATTTTTCCATTTGACTGATTACCATTAATGTTGGGACATATGTCTAATGTTTCATGGAGAAGTTTTTTAAATTCCGTAAGCCCACAAACAGTACATGGCGGGGAGTCCCAAAAACTGAAGTAAAGTGTGGAGGTAAACAAATGTAGAAATTGAGGCAGAGTATGAGAAAGGGATAGAGAAAGTAGAGAGGGGGGAAGATGTGTAATAATAGAAGCTCGGAATACACAAGTACTAGAGAAATGCTGGTTTTTCAGCTTGTATAATATATATTCATTTTGGATCATTGTAGTTCAGAAAAGGTGAATTTTATTTGTCTGCTTTCCCTTTTCTGGGTTTTTAATGATTTTTTAAATTTTTTATTTAGTTTTAGATATTAACAGCTTTATTTCAAGAAGTACTGTCTGTTCCCAAGTTGAACCATCATCAATTCATATCTAATCCCATAAAAATTAAAATGTACAAATAATAATAATAATAAAATAAAATAAATAAAAAAAATAAAAAAGTAATAAATAAATAAAAAATGCAAGTCTCAACAAATTCCTTCAACCATAAAAAGTTGGGAGATCAGATGGGAAACCATGTCAGTTATTTTAGTTAGTGTTCATGGGACTATCTATTCAATGCCTTTTCTTAATTTTTCATCTAATTAGTGATTTACCAACATTTATAGTGACTATATCAATATTATACAGCTTAATGTTGAGAACATAAAATATTTTCTGTTCATCTGAGTGCCCCTCAGGGCTCTGCATTAACTTGCTGGGAACGGGCTTGGCGAACCCGCGGTCCTGAGCTGGGGACTGGTAAGCGCCACCAGTCTTCTGACACTGTAAACTCTGCGAATGCTTCAGCGACCACCATGTGGCATGGCGGTGGAACGCTATGTGTACCATGTTATTGGGATCTTGACTTGACTGCCCAGGTCACAAGGAAGGTAATACCTTCATTAAAAAAAACCTCAATCCTAAGGTATGCTATGTGCTGATGGCATGTATGGCTGTTGAGGCGGAACAGTCGCTAGTGGGCAACCTCTGGGGATACTGCTGCACCTCAGTTGTATAAGGCTTACCTAGGCATTGAGAGAACTGTCTAGGTGGACATTTAGTTCCCTAGCTGCTCATGGGACCAAGATTGATCCTTTGAGAAATTTTAAACCTCCTGGTGTGATGAGTATACCACTGGGGGGTAACAACACCCAACCTAATAAGAGGGCTCAGGTAGCCAGTCCTCTTGATTTAGGACCTCATTCAAAATGAGGTGGGAATAGTTACAGAACAGAAAATGTGTTTTGATTATCAGATGGAAAGAGGGTACCTTTGATAAAGTGTCATCTTTTCATAGTCAGGAGGGACTGGAAGGTATTGCTGGTGACTTAAAATCTGTTAAGCACTTGCGCAATGGAACATTGTTGGTGGAAACCAGTAATTCAGCAAACCTGCAGAAAGCCTCATGCCCCTCAGGGGCTCAGCATTAATTTGCTGAGTACGGGCTTGGCAAACCCGGGCTCCTGAGCCGTGGGCTGTGTCGCGCCAATCGTCCGCTACACCGTAAGCTCTGTGTGTGCTCCAATGACAAATGTTTGGAACGACGGTGGAATGTAGCATTTCAGAACCCGGGGATCTTGGCTTAATCACCCGGGATGTGAGGACAGTACAAACCTCAAAAAAAAAAAAAAAAAAAAAAAAAAAAAAAAAAAAAAAAAAAAAAAAAAAAAAACCACCTCAATCTCAAGGTGTGCTACACGCTGAGGAGATGCATGACTGTTAAGGTTGAACAGTCGCTAGCGTGCAACCTCTGTGAAACCTGCCACACCTCAGTTGCATAAGGCTTACCCAGGCAAGTGGAGCTCTGCTTGGATGGACCTATATATCCCTAGCTGCTTGTGGGAACACCATGAAAAGATCCCGTAACGTTGCCGGATGTAGAACTGGTGTCTCTAAGAGAGGGAGAGGAGACTTTAATGCTGCTGAATATGACCCCCGTTCGTTCCCTTCCCTGGCCACGCTATGGGAGGAACTTGAGGCCAGAAGTCAAGGTGAGGCAAATGCCCCCCGATACTTAGTTTGCTCACGCAGTGATGGGGAATCCCTTGCATCAACTAATCCTCTGTTTTTTGTTGAGCATCTGGAGGACAAGTATGGAGAGGTGGAGGGTATGTCCAAGATGCGATCCGGATCAGTCTTGATAACGACGTCATCCCCAGCACAGTCGTGAGTGTTACTTCCCTGTGAGAAGCTGGGTGATGTTCCCGTTATGGTAACTCCACACAAGAGCCTTAACGTGGTCCAGAGTATAATCTTCCATAGAGATCTGTTGCTGCAATCTGATGATGAGCTACAGTCGAACCTAGAGAGGTGTGGTGTGCATTTTATCCGGCACATCTTTAGGGGTCGGAAAGGACAACAGGGTCACCACCAGTGCCTTCATCTTGGCTTTTGAGGGTGACACATTACCTGTAAAAGTCAAGGTGATGATTTACTGGTGTGACGTAAAACCCTACGTCCCTCCCCTATGCGCTGCTTTAAGTGCTGGAGATTTGAGCACATGTCCTCCCGGTGTGAAGCCAACCCCACATATCAGGAGTGTGGACATGCATCACACCCAGACGTCCCTTAGGTCCCTACTCTGGTCTGTGTTAACTGTGGCCAGTACCATTCACTGTGCTCACCAGATTGCACGGCCCTCCATAAGGAAAGAAAAATCATGGAGTATAAAACCTATTCAGAGGCAAGGCACAAATATACCAAGCTGCATCCTGTGAACTTTTGCCACTGCAGTTCAGCCATTGTCAACACTGTCATCCCTGACGCCATCTGCTCAGCTAATCTCTGTGGGCCCACAGACCCAATCATCCACTTTCGCCCCTTTGACACTTGGGTGCGGTTCCTCCTGTATTGCTCCCAAACCCTCTACCTCAGGAGCAATAAAACCCCAATCAACGGGGACGCTGGTCCTCGCTCCCAAGCCTGAGAAGCAACAGCCTTCTCTGGCTCCTCTCACGAGGAAGGGTTTGGTTGAATCCCACCCTTCCTCGGCTTTCTCCGCTGGAAAGAAAGATACCGACCAGTGGCAAACAGTGTCACTGAAGGCTGGTCGTAGGGCTGTGAGGTCTTCCTCAGTCCCAGAGACTGAGTCGCCAATGCCCTCCAGACATGAGAAGCCAAAGGAACAGTGAGAAGAAGAAACCTGGCAAGAATAGAGACACCCCGGTGGTTCCCCCACTACTGCCTCGTTCCTGTGACTCAGAGGGTGAGATGAAGATTTTAGCGTCCCCTGAGGACCTAGATCTCGAAGGATTATCGGAAACAATGGACATAGATTTCACAGCTTTGTGAACAGTGTCAGCGAGTGATCACAAGGTATAACAAGCACTTCATATTGCCTCATGTCTTCCCAGATATCAGAAAGTGTTATCCTCCAGTGGAACTGCAGCGGTTTTTTCACCCTCCTCACTGTGCTGTGACACCTTTTGAGCATTACACCTGCTTTCTGCATTGCCCTCCAGGAAACATGGTTTCTGGCAATGCGGACCCCTGTCCTCCTGGGTTAAGGGGATATTATTGTAATCGCAGCCTGTATAACAGGGTCTCAGGTGGTGTGTGTGTCCTTACTTCTGTCTATAGTGAACCTGTGCCCCTTCAAACACCATTAGAAGTAGTGGCTGTCAGGGTAAGGACAACACAAGAGTTTACCGTCTGCAGTCTCTACCTCCCTCCTGATGGTGACGTCTCACAGAACTTTTGGCTGCACTTATTTCTCAACTCCCCCCACCTTTCTCACTACTAGGTGACTTTAATGCCCGTAACACCTTGTGGGGTGGTTCCATGATTTCTGGCCATGGCAGTGTAGTCGAGAACTTACTATCTCATCTCGACCTCTGCCTCTTGAATGCAGGTGCCCCACACATTTTAGTGTGGTGGATGGCATTTTCTTGGCCATTGATCTGTCTGTCTGCAGCCATAGCCTTCCACCATCTGTCCACTGGAGAGCCCCCGATGACTTGTGCGGTAGTGATCACTTTCCCATTTTCCTGTCACTCCCACAGCATCAGTCCCTATGGCGCTGGCCCAGGTGGGCCTTAAGCAAGGTTAACTGGGAAGACTATACCTCTGCTGCCACTGTTGGCCCTCCCCCACTCGACAACGTTGATGTGGCTGTTGAGTGCGCCACGCGCTCCATTGTTTCTGTTCCAGAAGCCACCATTCTCCAATCATCAGGGTGCCCACGGCGTAAGACCGTGCCATGGTGGTCATCAGAGATCACAGAGGCTATTAAAGATCGCAGAAGGGCCTTACAGCAGTGCAAGCAACACCCCTCTCTGGAGCACCTCATCGCTTTCAAATGGCTCGTCATCGCATTAAGAGACGGAAGCAAGAGTGTTGGGAGAGGTACGCCTCCACTATTGGAACAGGTACCTCCACCACCCAGATCTGGAGCAAGATCAGGCGTCTAAGGGGGTACCCAACACCAACAGGAATCCCTGGGATCTCTGTGATTGGAGTTATATGTACGGACCCAGCCAAGCTTGCAGAGTTGTTTGCTGGGCACTATGCTCGCGCCTTTGCCTCTGCAAATTACCCACTGGCCTTCTGCACATTAAAGGAGCAGGTGGAACGTCAGCCCCCCTCCTTTACCACCCGCCGCTTGGAGGCATATAACGCACCATTTACTGAGTGGGAATTCCTCAGTGCTCTTAAACAATGTCCCGACATGGCACCCGGGCCTGATAGCATCCACAGCCAAATGCTGAAACACTTATCAATGGAGAGCCAGTGTAATCTACTTGCGCTCTTCAACCACATCTGATTCGATGTTGTTTTCCCATCACTATGGTGGGAGAGTGTCATCATTCCAGTGATCAAACCCGGCAAGAATCCTCTTTGTGTGGATAGCTATCGGCCCAGTGTTCCTGTAAGTTGTTGGAACATATGATCAGTCGGCGATTGTGTTGGATTCTTGGGACTCAGGGGCTTACTTGCTCCATGCCAGGGCAGTTTCTTGCTAGGGTCACTCCACGACCGATAACCTGGTGTACCTCAAGTCCACCATCCGCACTGCCTTTTTCAGGCACCAACATCCGATAGCTGTCTTTTTTGATAAGCACAAAGCATATGATACGACCTGGCGACACCACATACTTACCACATTACATGGTTGGGGTTTTCGGGGCTCACTCCCAATTTTTATTAAAAACTTTTTAGCTGTCCGTACCTTTCATGTCCAAGTTGGTGCCTCCCGTAGCACCTCTTACATACAGGAAAATGGGGTTCTGCAGGGCTCTGTTTTGAGTCTTTCCTTATTTTTAGTGGCCATTAATGGCTTAGCAACAGCAGTTGGGTCGTTAGTATCCCCTTCACTATATGCTGACGACTTCTGCATCTCTTTTAGCTCCTCCAGCACCTGAGTCACCGAACGTAGGTTGCAGGGAGCCATTAGGAAGGCACAGTCCTCGCCTCTTGCCCACAGCTTTCAGTTCTCTGCTGTGAAGACAAGTGTCATGCACTTGTGTCAGCGTCGAATGGTTCACCCACCCTGTTGCGGCTCTATCAAGCTCTGGTGCAGTCGTGTCTTGACTTTGGATGTATCACCTATGGGTCTGCATCACCGTCAGTGTTGCACTTGCTGGACCCCATTCACAACTGTGGAGTTTGCATCACGATGGGTGCCTTTCACACCACCCCTGTGGACAGCTTGCTCGTGGAGGCCGGGGTCCCACCTTTGCAAATCTGCCGCCAACAACTGCTTGCTGCCTATGCAGTGCATGTCCATAGCTCACCAGGCTACCCAAATCACCATGTCCTTTTCTCTCGTGTGGTCGTCCATGACCGCCAATGACCCAGGTCAGGTCATACACTCACCTTTTAGAGTCCAGTTACTTTTGTTGGAACTTGATCTAACCCACTACCATACCCATATCAGGCCCATGCACGCACAGCTCTGTGGTGCATGCCAAGACCGCGTATTTGTCTGGACTTGGCCCATGGACCCAAAGACTCAGTTTCCCCAGAAGCTGTCCGTCATAGGATCTTAGCGGTCATAGCTACATTCCCTGCACATGACTTGATTTACACGGATGGTTTGAAGGTTGAGAGCCAGGTTGATTTTGTGTACGTTTATAGCAACCAGGTTGAACAGCACTCTCTGCCAGATGGCTGCAATGTCTAAACTGCAGAGCTGCTAGCAATTTCCCAAGCTCTTGAGCACATCCGGTCCTGCTCAGGTGAGTCCTTCCTTATCTGCAGTGACTCCCTGAGTAGCCTTAGAGCCCTCAACCAGTGCTATCTGCATTCTCCTCTGGTCTCCAGGTCATGTCGGTATTCCGGACAACAAACATGCTGATATGCTGGCCAAACAGGCTGTCATTGTGCCAGTTTTAGAGATCAGCTTCCCGGATTCTGATCTCCGGACAGTGCTGTTATGTCAAGTGCGTGAGCTTTGGTCTACTGAGTGGCGTAACCTGACGACATCCAACAAACTCAGGGGTATAAAGGAGACCACATCTGTGTGGTGTTCCTCCATGCGGGCCTGTCGCCGGGACTCTGTAGTCCTTTGCCGGCTCTGCATTGGCCGTACTTGGCTGACACATGGCCATCTCCTTTGTGGTGAGGACCCGCCTGAATGTCACTGTGGCTCCCACCTGATGGTGGCCCACATCTTGATGCACTGCCCTGTTTTAGCCAATCTGCAGCAGAATTTTAATTTTCCTACACTTTTATCCGATGTTTTAAGTAATGATGCCGAAATGGCTGATACTGTTTTAAGTTTTATTCCGGACGGTGGTTTTTACCACTCCTTTAAAGCTTGCCTTCAGAACTCTGTCTGTGTTCGTCCTGTCTCATGTCCTCTGATTGGAGGTTTCCATATCTTTCTGTGTGGTTGACTTTTCCTCTATTTAGTCTCACGGTCGGTCAACCACAGACGTCAGCTCTTACGCTCCATTTCTTGTCATTGCTCGGTGACTTTGTGTGATTGTCACATTTTGTGTTGTCCTTTTCCTGACTTGGGGGATATTCCTCCCCTTGCTGTTTTCAACTCTGGGCTCTTTTACACGTTCTCACCTTTTCTTGTGACGCCCAGTGATAGAATGGGGGACTGATGACATCTGCAGTTTTGTCCCCCTAAAACATAGAAACAACAAAGCCTCATGCCTTGGCAATTTTCCTATCAAGACAAAGTTACAAATCACGATGAACTCTAACAAAGGCATAGTTACTTGCAGGGACTTGGTGTGAATGACAAATGAAGAAGTAAAAGGTGAGTGGGCAAAGGACAGCTTTATAGATGTTCAAAACATAATGAAAAGGATGGGTGGGGAGTTAATGAAATCAGAGTCCTTCATCTTCACCTTCAAAAACCCGAAACTCCCTGTGTATGTCCAGGCAAGCTTGCTGTGGTTGAAAGTCTGGCCCTATGTCCCAAACCTGATGCACTGCTTTAAGTGTCAGTGCTTTGGGCATACCACCATTGGTTGCAAGGGAGAAGCCACTTGCGTAAAATGTGGTAAGGTAGTATGTGACAGAGTAGATTGTTCACCACCTCCAAAATGTTTGAACTGCTCTGGTGAACACCCAGTTTGGAGCAGGGACTGCAATGAGTACTTGGAGGAAAAGAAAGTGCAGGAAATTAAGACAACAAAGGGAATTTCCTATGGTTCCTATGGTGAGGCCAAGAAGATCTATAAGGCCAGGCAGCCTCCTTCTTTTGTTACATCTTTCGCTGCAGTTGTTCAAAAGGAGGTTTTCAAGGCCAATGTTGCTACACACCTGTACCTGTGAGTGCACTTGCAAGGCTGCAGCTGTTACAGTGTCTGAAGACTCACAACATTCATCAGACAAAGTTACTGTTGTCACTATTGAAGAGCTTTAGGTGCCCTCTTCAGTGTAGGTTGCTGCTCCGGTCCTACTACCTTCCCAGCCGCTGGCTATTCAAAAGGCCAGCACAGTCCTTTCTACTGGTGCTGTCTCCACTGTAAAGACTGCTAAGCTGAAAAAGACACCAGGAATAAGTCAGGCTCAGGTTAAAGCAGGTAATAAACTCTCAGATTACATAAAGGTAATTATACCTGACCTCCCTTCCGAATCTGCCCCAGAGCTTATGAACTGGATATCCCTAAGGAGCAACCATATCACCCCAATACTGACCCTCCACCTAGTTCAGTATCTCTGCCTTGGCGGAAAGAGAAGGTGAAAATAGAACCCTCATAATTGATGGCTCCTATACTTCAATGCAACTTACAGGGTTTCAGGACCCTTGTGGACAAACTTCGTTTATTAACTCAGGGCTGACCGCCATGTATATGTCTAGAAGAGACGAATTTTAAGCCCTCATCCAACCCTGATATACGTGGTTATGATGTTTATAGAAAGGACAACCTTAGTGGAGACAGAGCTAAAGGTGGAGTGACTGTTTTTATAGACACAGCCTGCCACTTGTCTGTACTCCCCATTCAAACTCCTTTACAAGCAGTTGCAGTGTGTGTTCAAATGCATCATCATTTGACTGTCTGTGTCATTTATCTGCCCCCACATGATTCATTTGATGAAGAAGCCCTTCATGGCCTTCTCACACAGCTGCCCTACCCTTTCATCCTTTGTGGTGATTTTAATCCACATAATGTGCTTTGGGGGTCTGAAACTACCTGCCCCAAAGGTCGAGCCATGTCATCTGTCCTCTTAACACTGGACAACCCACACTGTTCTGTACTGCATAAGGGTCGTTCTCTGCTACAGACCTCATGCTTTGCTCTCCAGCCTTTGCCCCTACAATTCAATGTGAAGTGGATGCTGACCTTCATGGAAGTGATCACTTGACAATCTGGATCCACCAGCCATATGGAATCAAGCTTGTTAGACAACTGCCACGATGGGTACTTAGCAGAGTGGACTAGACCCATTACAGCAGACTGGCTGAACTCGATTGTTGTGTTAGTGTCCAGAAATGGGTGGACCATGTTACCCAAACGATTCACCACACTGCTGCAGCTTCTATTCCTCAGTCTTCAGGTCAACTGAGACGGCACCCCATCCCATGGTGGAGTGACGAATGCCTCTCAGCAATAAGGATACGGCGAGCAGCTCTGTGTAGGTTCAAAAGTCGGTCAACTGCAGAGAACCTTACAGCCTTTCAGGTGGCGAGGGCAAGGTGTCAGCAGATGATTCTGGAGAACAAGAAAAAGCCATGGCAACAGTTCCTCAATACCAGTAATCGTTGCACCAAAAGTTCACAAGTATGGGAGATCATCAGAAGACTATCCAGGAGAGGAGGAAGGTGATTAATTGCTGCTGTAATGAGAAATGGCACCCTACAGATGAACCCATGAGTGACTGCACAGTCTATGGTGGAACATTTCACCGTGGTGACTTCTACTGCCAGTCAGACTCCTGCTTTCAGACGCCACAGGTTGTCTGTGGAGATGGGTAGTTTGGACTTTAAGTCCACCTTTGATGAAGATTACAATTGTCCCTTTTTGATGTGGGAACTCAATTCTGCATTATGTTCAACTCGTGACACATTGCCTGGTTATGACAGGATACAATACAGCATGCTACAACACCTTACCGACTGAAAAAAAAAAGAAATTCTCATCACCATTTGTAATGAAATGTGTCAGTCAGGTCACTTTCCTGACTCCTGGTGTGAAGCGCTTATGATTCCTCTTTTAAAGCCTGGAAAGGACTCTACATGCCCAAGTAGCTATTGTAGTGTTGCCCTCACTAGCTGTGTGGGAAAGACCTCGGAGCGGGTGGTCAACCGCAGCCTCGTCTGCATGTTAGAATCCAGGCAGCTCCTTAGTCACTTCCAGTGTGGTTTCAGGAGATATTGTTCCACCTTCAATAAGCTGGCCTTCCTGGAGTCGGTGATACAACAGGCTTTCCTACAAAGGCATCACTTTTTGGCTATATTTTTTGACATTGAGAAGGCGTATGACACTACTTGCTGTCATCTTATTGTCAGACAGCTCCACATTTGGGTTTTTGTGGATGTCTTCCCCTCTTTTATCAAGTCATTTCTTTCTCTGTGCTATTTTCGATACAGAATTGATGACACCCTTTCTGATTGTTTTGAACAGAACGGAGTCCCTCAGGGTAGCGTTTTAAGTGTGACTTTGTTTGCTATAGCTATTAAGTATTATGTCTGTTCTTAAATGTCCTGTTAAGTGTTACTTATTTGTTGATGGCTTCTTTCTCTTTTCCTCTGCATCCAACATAACAACAACAACATATCAGTTACAACTAACCCTTCAACGTTTGGATGAATGGGCAGAGAAGATGGGCTTTAAGTTTTCAACTGGGAAGTCTGTATGTGTTGTATTTAACCATACTTGTTCCATTTTCAGTTTTCCTGAACTGCAGATGAGGGACACCGTTTTACATTTTAAAGACACAGTGAGGTTTCTGGGCCTCACATTTGACACAAAACTTTCATGGCTGCACACCTGAAAGATTTGAAACTAAATTGTTTACTTCATTCTGCGATGTTGCAGTGCCTTTGGGTCCTCCTCCTTTTCTTTCCTATGATGAGGCCATGGAAGAATGGGACAAGTACAAGCCTCTTTCAGGCTTTTGGTGTTACGGACCCTATGTTGTGTCACTCTTGTTTCTTTCATGCTGTTCTCTCCAAGTGTATCGGGTTTTGTGTAAACTTACACCGTTGCGTGATCCATCTTCCCTTTCTTTTGATGAGATGTGTTTTTTGCTTTCTGGGTATTACTGCCAGCAGATGAATTATGTGATCTCTAGTATAGAACTCTACCAATGTCATCAACAACCCAATCAGACGTACCGGGCCTGGGTGGCTGAACTGCAGGGGCTTAGCCGTTGTTGTAATTTTATTTTGGACATTCACAGGGAATCCTATGCAGATCTCATGGTTTGGGACGTTATCCTACGTTTGGCTCCTGATAGAGAAATGTGCGACCATGCCCTCTAGCAGGATGACCCCACCTTAACCGATGTTTTGAAAATCGCTCCGGCTTTCGAAGTTGCGCGGGTGGCAGCCCGCACTATCGATACATGGGGTGACGTTTCCGCTGTTCATCTGCCTGATTTTACTTGGCCCCCTTCCACTGATGCGACGGGAGAGGTGGTAGGGGTTACCTCAAACCATCCACTCCAACCACAGGCCCGACGACAGAACAACTCATCTCAACAATACTGTCAACGGCCTTCTCGCTCCAGTAAATGGGCAGTCCCATTCCCATCTTGTCCCAAATGTTTTTCTAGACATGAAAATAATGATTGCCCACATCATTGGGCCACGTGTCGGCACTGTAGGAGAAAGGGGCACATTTCTTCAGTATGCCACTTGGCACTGGCGCTACCCACACGTGATATGGCTATGGAAATTAATAAGGTTGTGGCACTCACACACACACTCCGCTTACCTTTTCATTGAAGTATATGTTCTGAACCACGTGGTGCAGATGCAGGTAGACATGGGGCCAGCAGCCACATTACTGAACTCTTAGACATACATATATCTTGGATCACCCCACCTACAACTGCCATCTCAGAAGCTTTTGAGTTACAACCAACAATCTATTCCTGTGTTAGGTCAATTCATGGCCCAAGCGACCTATCGCTTGGTGGTCTGTACAATCACATTTTTAGTAGTGGATCAAGCCTCGAAAGCCAACCTGTTTGGTATGGCTGTTTTTTGAGCCTTTGGGTTCTCAATATCCAATGAAGTTCATTTAGTATTGGACTAAGTGCGGTATCCATCTTTAGAGTCTCTTTGTTCTGAAAATACTCCTCTTTTCTCTCCAGGATTGGGTTGTGTTTCGTCCTTCCAAGCTCACATTACCATGAAACCAAAAGCCCGCCCTTATTTCTTCCAGGCATGTGAGATACCCATTGCCCTTAAAGCAGAGGTAAAAAAGGAATTGGACCACCTTAAAGATGCCAGCGTTATTCACCCAATTGTGTCTTGTGAATGGGCCACACCATTGGTAGTCATTGTCAAAACCTCTAGTAAACACCGCATTTGCGGCGACTTTAAGGCCACAATTAATGCTCAGTCCATCATAGACACATACTCCCTGCCTCGATAGGATGAATTGCTCTCAAAATTGTCTGGTGGACAATATTTCTTGAAAGTAGACCTGGCAGAAGTATACTTACGACTGCCGTTAGACAAGGTGTTGCGAAGCAAACTGGTAGCCAACACCCCGTTTGGACTGTATCAATACTTATGTCTTCCCTTTGGGGTGGCAAGTGCACCAGCTATTTTCCAACACTTTTTAGAGGATCTAACATGATCAATTCTGGGAGTATCAACTATTTGGATGACATTGTGGGCACTGGGTGCACTAATGAGGAACATGTGAACAATTTGCAAACCTTATTCTCTGTGTTACAAGACAAGGAACTCAAATGCAATCTTCAAAAGTTGCGATTTTTCAGCCAACTATTGAATATCTCGGATTGGAGTTATCAGGACGAGGTGTTTCCCCCATTACAGACCATGTGCGTGCCATGACAGTGTTGCTGCATCCTATGTATTTTAAGGAATGGCAGGCCTTCTTGGGAAAAATTGCATATTATACCAAATTTATTCCAGGGGCCTCCACTCTTTTGTGCCCTCTCTATGATTTGTTACAGAAAGGTGCCAAATTCGAGTGGTCCCCCACGTGCGAGGCTGCCTTTTTCCCACTTTAAGAACAAATTACTTTCTGCCCCATGTTTAATGATGCTCCATCCTGGTCAGCACTTGGTTTTGGCAACAGACACATCTCAGTAAGGGGTGGGTGCTGTTTTTTCGCATCGATCTTATGATGGCTCTGAGCGTCCCATCGCATTCGCCTCCAAAACACTTACACCGTCCCAGTCAAAGTTCTCACAAATAGAAAAAGAAGCTCTGGCAATTGTGTATGCTATTAAGAAATTCTATGTCTTCCTGTACGGTACAAAATTTCATCTAGGGGCAGATCACAAGCCTTTGGTGTCCCTCTTCAACCCCTCGGCCCCACTACTGAACAAAGCTGCACATATGCTTCAGCATTGGGCGTTGTTTCTTTTTCGTTTTCACTATGAGATCCACTTCCATCATACAGCAAAGCATGCAAACGCTGACGCATTGTACCATCTGCCGATTGGAGCGGATGCTGCTTTTGATCATGATGAACTTCTGTGCTTCCACAGTGATGATGAGGTGCAGCAGATGGTCGAGGGATCCCCCCCCCCCGCCCCCCTGCCCCCCCCCTGCCCCCCCTGCCCCCCCCACTTCCGACCACCTTGTTGCAGCAGTGGTGTCAGATCCATTGTTGCATCAAGTAGTGTGTTATGTTCAATATGGGTGGCTGGCGTCTCCTCCTCAATGGGCTTCAGACCCCCTCTGCAGCTATTACTCCTTCCAATATCAGCTGGCCGTGTGCGAAGGAGTTCTTTTGGTGCAGCCGGAAAATTCTTCGCCACGAGTAGTGATTCCTAGTGCTCTCCGGCGTGAGGTTCTTCACCTCTTGCATGCAGACCACTGGGCCATCATCTCCAGCATGATGCAGTGTCAAGTTTTCTGGCTGGGTATGGACACTGACATTGTATGACTAGTAAATGCATGTGAGACGTGCTGCCACACAGCAGGCGGCACCTGATGTTCCATTAGACAGGTTATTGGCTACATATCGCTTCACCCCACTAGGCGATAAGAGCTCAGCAGAATTGCTACACGGTCGGCAACCCCACACCACGGTTCACTTGCTAGTTCCTCCACCACAGGTGCAGCGAGAGCACCTCCGTCATAGGTTCTGTCTGGGGGTTACAGTTTGGGCCAGAATGTATGGTAGGCACTCCAAATGAACACCACTAACTGCAAAGGCCACCGTCTATGCATCCTTCATATGCTGGATGGGGAAATTACCCGTCATCTCAGGCAACTCCGCCCATGAGTTCCTGCTTGGTCAACGAACTCTGGCCAGCAGCATGACATGCCTACCTCTCGTGCAGATTTCAACTTGACACCGGTAGTTGAGCAGCCTGATCTGTCAGATGTCAGTGCAAATCCTGAGCAAGGCGCCCGAGGGGAGTCAATGCTACCCTCATCAGAGAGTGTGACATCCACCTGGTTGCTGCCATCTATACAGCCATTTTCAACCCCAGCCTCCCAGCCACAGCAGTCGATCACATCATCACCTATCATCGCCAGCTGGAAACCATCTGGCAAGCAACACGCCGCAACCACCTACCGCAGCCATATACAGTGGTTCAGCCTCGACCTCTGTGCAACAGTGGTAGTGATAGTGGTTGTGAGCAAATGGACATTCAGTATTGTGAACCCCGGCTCCTCGAAGGGGAGAGGCGTGATATGTCCCCGTGCCATGTAATTAAAAACGGCGCCGACACTAGTGCTACAGGCAACTGCCTGGTGCACCACGGGGGCTGCACAAAGCATGCTCTATATGAGAAGGTGTGCACACATAGTGCAACGCTTCGGCAGTTTGATGTGTGACTTCAACCGAGCATGTTATGTTTTCATGGGTTAGCAGTCAACATAGCAGTAACACCATTAAAACAATTAACTAAGTAGTTATGACAAGCTAGACTGTAGTTATTGTTGCTACTTGTTTTAATCACAACAATTTAAGCTGCACTCTTTGTTGATTCATGCCTAACCACACCCTTTAACACTAAAAGTATGAGACGTTTCTGTACCCCTAGTAGTACCATGTAGTCACTTTTTACCTGTAGTAGGAAACAACCATTTCATTGCTATTTGGCTGGCATTTTGGGTTTGTCATGTTGAGATTATTCAAGAATACTAGTGAGTGCAAGATAATGTTATTTGTTCTCTAAGATGAATAGTACATAGTCAAAAGTAAATTTTTGGGAGTAAATGTTAATTTATTTTAATTTTTAAGGAAGAAATTTGACAACTTTCAATCAGAATATTGGCTCCACTTCGCAGTTTGTAGGGAGCAGCAAGGTCATCTGCTACTCTGAGAACACATTCTTATTGTGAAATCTTCTTTGTTTTACATAACTTCAAAATTGTATGAGAATTGGTCACTGCATAGTAAAAAAAGATATGCACAGGTCATCAGTGGCAGCCAACTCAATTGCTCTTTGTTTAACTATATCAACTCTACTCTTGTTTTCATTATAAAACTCAGAAGTTTCTTCTCAGTATTGTCATTGACCTGGCATGCTGCATGCTTCTTACTTAGAACAAGGACATCCATAAACCTGATAACTAAAGAGTAGAACGAAGAAAGACATATAGTGGATTGCGTGCTTATTTATTCAAAAACTTAGGTGGAATGGTACAGTCTTACAAAGTGAAAGAGGTAAATCATCTCCTGCACTCATTTCACAACTGGATTTGTCACTCAAATGTGTCAGTGAAACATTCTCCAGATAGTAAAGAATCTGAGCATCTGTATGACCGCATCTTCTTGACATCGTAGCTTCAATTGTGTGAACTCGTAAAAATAAACCACAAGCTCATGTCACTGTCACCAGGAATGCCTTAGCCCACTCAACTTTACCAAAGACAAAGATACGCCCACAGGGCAATGCACCTGGTAGCTGCTGTCGTATCATCAAACAGTTAGCAGTGCCTCAGACAGAGGTGTGGTTACTCTGTAGCTTCCCAGTGTCACTTCATAGGTCTACATGTTGGCAGACTACAGAAAACCAAAAGCCTAGAGTCTTGTGAATAACATTGAGGCATGCCCAGAGAAGTTATTTCAAGTCTTACAAATGGTTTGGTTGATATCAAATTGTGTATGGGTCAAAACTGACCTACATGGCACTATTGGTATAACAGATAAATTTTTCATACTTCTACATGGCCTAGGGCATGAAAATTACTGTTACAAATTATGAAAAGTGACTGGTTTATTTGAAAGCTAATATGTTGTACTACCACGTTTCATAAAGTCTGGTGTTTTAACTTCATACTTCCATCAGAAACGAGTGAGTAGCATTATGAAACTAAAAACTTGTGCAGAATGAAAAGTAGACATTTTCTTTTTTCACAGGCCAGGAAAAACTTGTAAGGAAAAAATAAGTTGATAAAATGATGTTTGGTGATCTTAAATATTACCAACGTGAAAATTGGAAAAGTTGATTTTCCCCCATTTTTTGTCTCGGCCTGACCTGGCATGCAGTGTGAACACCCAGGCCAGTGATGTGCACCACCTAGGTGTGAGCTGCCTCTGTACATCCTAGCTCAACTCGGCCTGACCAGTGTGACGTGAACGCGGGAGTATTGGGACTTGTCCCATCTTGACACGTCCTGCTCTCGACAGTGTGACATCGTCACTCCCCACACTACATGCTCTCAGCCAACAGGAGCAAGCTGCGAGTGTGGTGAGAAGCGAGTGGGAGTGGCGGCCGTTTTGACCAGATCTATTGCCTTGAAGTCCAGAGAGCAGACAAGACAGAAAAAACACAACCCAATGTGAAGCATTGTACCAACTCTAGGGATCATCCTTCATCAGTCATTGCTGATATAGTATGTGTTTACCTGAATGATGGGAAATTCAGAGGCAAGTAGAGAAGTTGCTGCAAGACAATGACATCAAACTGTTGGAAAGTCCTAGATCCTAACCTGCGATCCTTGTGAAGAAAGAATAATTACACATGCCATTTCTGCACTGCTTACCAGTGAATGAACTGAATCAACAAATATAGTGTATACACATTGTCACAAATGTATTACATCTTGGCCTTTATGAAGGTAGCATACTATGTCTCTACCATAGATATGCAAACATCATACTTGCAGATTGAGGTTTGGACTCTTCCCACCATCATCAGCGTTTCTGAATCTCACATTTAGGAACTGTTCCTGTGCCATATCTTTCATCCCCCACTTCTCCCTCTTCCTCAGCCTTCCCCCTTTCCCTGATATTTTGTTACTCCCTGTCCCCCACCTGCCTCTATCATCTGCCTCACTATGTCTGTAGCTTCACCTCCCTCCAGCTCACCTGAAGAATCTTTTCTGCTTCTCTCATTTCGCCACACACACACACACACACACACACACACACACACACACACACACACGCAAAATCTGACTGTCGTGTCTCCACCATATCTCTGTGCTTTTACAGCATCTCACACTACCCTCCCCACCTTATGCTTTTTTGTAGATCTCCGTTACCCATTCCAGCAGAGATGGGCATGGTAGCTGTGCTTTGATGAGTTAGTGAGTGAGTGTGTCACATGTGATGAAGCGCTGTGTCTGAAAGCTGATAGTTTTGGACCATCTACTTTTAACTGTGTTTGTCTGCCAGTGAATACTTTTTCTATTTGGTGAGAAGACATCTATTGTAATTCATATTTTTGGTGATCTCTCATAAGGTAGAACTAGTGTTAAATTCAGGCTTCCTTGTCCTGATAAATATATTCTGTTGTTAACTCCACTGCCTTAAGTAATTGCGACGAGGAAGCTTGAATAAGGAATTTTTCTGCATTCCCAACAAAACAAAAAAATAAGTAATATGTGATTGCAGATGAAGCTCACAAATGTTGTTGAACTGTATAACATTTGATAAATTTTAATTGTAGGAAATATGTTACAGGATTCACTACATTCTAGGGTAAGCTCTGTTGGTGCAATTGATTCGGAAGCATTACAGAAGTCTCATTTGACTTGTAAAGAAAAAAGCGTTTCTTCTGTATTTCCAGTTGAAGTGGCTCCTCTACTAAAAGTAAGTAACTGAAAAACAGTAATGTGTCTGTAAACAGAATGAGGTGTAGCAAACTTCACATGAGTGACATGATATCTGTGCTAAATCTTACTCTGTTCTTGGGAATGTGGCACTCCATGTACTATACACTGCCACATATAGACAACTGTGTAGCAGTTATTGCTTCATAGAGATTTAACTACAAAGTAATTATCTGTTTGTAGTCCTTTATTATTGTGTATAATAATGGAGAATGATGTTTATTTTTCTTTATTGTAGTGATGTGTGTGGCAAAATTCTTTATATATTGCTGTAGATACTTGTGAAAAACAGTTCTGTTTACAATCTTCTGTAAAAATAATTGCTGTAAGGCACAGACACAGCCGATAACATATGTCAGGAGTCAGCCGCGACAGTGCGCCGCAGAAAACTGCGGCAAATGTCAGAGCACGCCACGGGCAAGTCAATGACATAAACATTGCGGAGTTGTGCTCAACAATCGGTGTATTGTTTACCAGGTACGAGCTCATCTCGCGGGTGTTCGCACAGCCAGTGCAAGTGGGGTGTTCAGTGTAGTAGTTGTGAGAGTGGTGTTGTCCGTGATTACAACAATAATTTGTTGTTTTTTGTGCTATTATGAGGGAAGACTGATAAATTTGCATCTTCTCATTTCAGTTACTTATATTTTCTCAAGTTTTGAGTAATTGGAATGATAGTTCTGTAATTACAAAATGTTAAAAATAAAAAAAAAGAAATAAATGTAATTACATATTCACAGTAGAAAAAGTAACTGCTTTGTAAAATGTATTTGCCACAGTATAGAACAGCAAAGATTCTTCTCTCATTTGCACCCTGCAATTTGACATTTGTGAATTTTTTGCCTCATTACCTGACAGTTGTTACTTATTATTCACAGTAAATCATAAGCAGATGTTTCAGCTGTAAATTTGAGTAAAATTTTAATATGATTAGATTAGATTAACACTTGTGATTCTTCAGTTTCTCCCGGCATATTTGATGATCAAAATATCCACGGGTGTACTGCCGGTCTATAGTGTCCAACGGGCACAATATTTCGGCAATCATACATGTCGCCATCATCAGGTGAACTGACGGACTGAACTCCTGGAAATGCGCCGGCACGGAGATCCGCACGCTACGGCTGCTCGAAGGGAACTGGGTTCTAGCCCGGTAGCGGGCCATTTAAATACCCGCGGCCCGCGGAGCGACCCCTCCGCGGTCCGCGCCCCGCGCCGCGGCCGCGCAGTGGAACCGATTGCGCCGGCGTCTGAGAAGACGTCGGTGTGAGGGCTCTGTCCGCCGTGGTCGTCACTTCGTTACGTTTGCTAGATTTACTCTTAATTAACCCAATCGCTGGTTCCCAAGCTTTGCTAAGATTATAGCCAGAGTCACGGTTTATGAGGTCGTCACTTGTGCGAATTTCAATGGCCTCTCTAACGACGCAGTCCCAGTATCTCGACGTCTGTACCAGAATCCTAGTGTGTTCATACTCCATGGCGTGATTCTCCGACAAACAATGTTCAGCGACCGCCGACTTGCTTGGATACATCAATCGTGTGTGCCTCTGGTGTTCAACGCATCGATCCTCGACGGTACGCATCGTCTGTCCAATATATGACTTTCCACACTGACACGGAATCTGGTACACCACAGGGGAGAGTGGGCTACCCATGGCGACTCCCTCCGTTTGTTCGTAGTATTCGCCATTGAAAAGAAAATACGTGGAGGTCAAGACATGCCTAAAAAGTTCGGTGGTCTTCTCGTCAAATTTCTGACCAATCAAATCTAGTGACTCTCGAAGGGGCACCCTCGTAAACAACGAAACAACGTCACTGCGTTCGTTCCATATACCGGCGCACTCTCAGGGAAGATCGCCCGCATTTTGAGAAAACACCAGGTTGGAACTGTTTTTTGTCCGCCGAATAAAATTCGTGCACTGGTGGGGAGCGCTAAAGATGATCTCGGTTTGAGGAAGGCGGGCGTGTACCAGATTCCATGTCAGTGTGGAAAGTCATATATTGTACAGACGATGCGTACCGTCGAGGATCGATGTGTTGAACACCAGAGGCACACACGATTGATGTATCCGAGCAAGTCGGCGGTCGCTGAACATTGTTTGTCGGAGAATCACGCCATGGAGTATGAACACACTAGGATTCTGGTACAGACGTCGAGATACTGGGACTGCGTCGTTAGAGAGGCCATTGAAATTCGCACAAGTGACGACCTCATAAACCGTGACTCTGGCTATAATCTTAGCAAAGCTTGGGAACCAGCGATTGGGTTAATTAAGAGTAAATCTAGCAAACGTAACGAAGTGACGACCACGGCGGACAGAGCCCTCACACTGACGTCTTCTCAGACGCCGGCGCAATCGGTTCCACTGCGCGGCCGCGGCGCGGACCGCGGAGGGGTCGCTCCGCGGGCCGCGGGTATTTAAATGGCCCGCTACCGGGCTAGAACCCAGTTCCCTTCGAGCAGCCGTAGCGTGCGGATCTCCGTGCCGGCGCGTTTCCAGGAGCTCAGTCCGTCAGTTCACCTGATGATGGCGACATGTATGATCGCCGAAATATTGTGCCCGTTGGACACTATAGACCGGCAGTACACCCGTGGATATTTTGATCAGATTAACACTTGTTCCATAGATCATGAACACGACACTTTGTAATGATGTGGAACGTGTCAGGTTAATGAAGGATGTCTGTACAAGACGTTACATTACACAAAATATTACATGAAACAATTTTTTTAGCTTTACTAATTTATATCTAAAAAGTCATCCAATGTGTAGAAGGAGTTGTCATTCAGAAATTCTTTTAATTTATTTTTAAATGCTAGTTGGCTATCTGTCAGGCTTCTGATGCTGCTTGGTAGGTGACCAAAGACTTTTATGGCATCATAATTTACCCCTTTCGGTGCCAAATGCAGATTTAACCCTATATAGCAAAGATCATCATTTCACCTTGTGTTATAGCTGTTCACATTGCTATTACTTTTGAACTGGGTTGGATTATTAACAACAAATTTCATAAGTGAATATATATACTGTGAAGTTACTGTGAGCATACCTAAATCCTTAAATAAATGTCTGCAGGATGATTGTGGGTAGGCTCCAGCCATTATTCTCATTACACGCTTTTGTACAATGAATACTTTTTTACTCAATGAATTGCCCCAGAATACGATGCCATATGAAAGCAGTGAATGAAAATTGGCATAGTAAGCTAATTTACTGAGTAAAAAGATATAAAATAGCCAAGATCGCTTATCATCAGTTTTTATTAATGACGACCGGTTTCACTGATCTATGTCAGCATCATCAGGTCAAATAAAATATTTTACAAGGCCATAATCTGTTAAAAGGAGAAACGGATATTTAAAACATACAAGTCATTATAATAAAACGAGAAGATACGTCAAATAAATCCATAAGAGCAAGATCGGGCATATTTAGAGATGAGACATACCTTGTAACGTCAAATAGTTGTTATATAAAACGATTTACAGTGCATAAGTGCACTAAGTCATTATAATAAAACGTAATTAACACAGTGAGTGACAAAAGCAAACTGATACATGATACAAGTCCAGGGTAAAAAATATGGCGCCAGATGGCAGCACACACCAATGTAATGTTGAGACACAATGAGGTTAAAAACATGTTGTACAGATTATAAAAATAATTTAGAAGTCGTTTTAAAAATAGACTAATATATACATTGATGGCGTAATTAAGTTTGTGCATACCACAAAAATATCTGTATAAACTGACAGTCATTCAAAACGAAAAACTAACACAGTTAAAATGTAGCGGTCATGCAATATTGCTTTGTGCATACCATAGGAATATCTGTATAAAACGACTGTCGATTAAAAAGTATACAACAGTGGCCACAATGCAGTGGCGATGCAACATTAGCCAACGCATATCACAAAACACCTGTACAAAACCACAGTCAAGTGCAAAAGAATATACAACAATGTCTACAATGTATAAGTCATAAAATATTGGATAGTACATAAAACACAAACATCTGTATAAAAGGCAGTCATAAAAGAATACATGATAGTAGACACAGTGCAGCAGTTACGAATTATAGATATGGCTGCAACAACACAATAGGTCAGCCAACACAGCACAAGGTTGTAAAGAATATACAACAGTAATTATAGTGTAGCAGTCGTACTATACTGGCTGTGCATAAAACAAAAATATCTGTGTACGATAACCATCAATATAGTGGTCAACAAACGGTTTGTCCATACCATAAAAAGATCAAAATAAAACAACAATCAATTATAGAAGTATAGAATAGTAGTCACAATGCACCAGTAATACAATATTGGTTTGTATATATCACAAAATATCTGTATAAAGCTCCAGTCAACTATAAAAGAATATAAAACAGTGTCTACAATGTATCAGTCATACAATACTGGATAGTGCATAAAATACAAATATCTGTATAAAAAGACAGTCAATTACAAAAGAATACATGACAGTAGCCACATGCAGCAGTCAAAAATACAAATATCTGTATAAAAGGTCATATTCGATTAATGATGAAAATTCTCCTCAGAGATAATAAATATTGTTGAAATGAGATAGAATGGCTGGCCAGTACTTACCATTGTGCTGTACCGCCGATAGTAACACAAAATGAAAAAACAGAAAAAAAGGGACAAAGGGACAAGCTTTCGGAACAGAGTTCCTTCGTCAGGTGGGAGAGAAGGGAAGAATAAAGGATGGGAATAGAAGGGAAAGGTGGTTCACGACCTAGGTCATGAAGGTGGTGTTTCGGAAGTGTGGGCGTCAGAGATACTGCATTTATGTACTGAGCCAAGCCAGAGAGGATAAATATAACTAAAAAGGAAAGATCAAGTAGTAAAGAGAAGAGAAGAGAGTGAAATTAATGATGCTGAGGGGTGTAGGAGGGGTGGGGGGGGTGTCTAAAACGTTTTTCATAAACAGGGAAATATGGATGGACACACACACACACACACACACACACACACACACACACACACGGAGAGAGATAGAGAGAATGACAGAGAGAGCGAGAGGGCGGTAGAGAGAGAGGGGGGGGGGGGGCGGGGGTAAGGAACGGATAATGAATAGGTGAGCTGAGGATGGAGGAAGGGGAGGGGTTAGCGTAGATTTAGGCCAGGGGGGTGGCGGGAGGAGAGGATATGTTGGAGGGCAAGTTCCCACCTCCGTAGCTCTGAGGGACTGGTGTTGGTTGGTACTATCCAAATGGCACGTGTGGTGTAACACGTGCCCAGGTCCCTGGAGTTATGCTGGAGGGCATGTTCTGCCACAGGATATTGGGTGTCCCCCAGGCGAACAGTTCGTCTATGCCCATTCATCCACTCAGCCAATTTGTTGGTAGTCATACCAACATAAAAGGCTGAACAGTGGACACATGTCAGCTGGTATATGACATGCGTTGTCTCACATGTGGCCCTGCCTTGAATTGGGTAGGTTTTTCCTGTGGTGGGGCTGGAGTATGTGGTAGTGGGAGGATGCATTGGACAGGTTTTGCAGCGGGATCGGTTGCAGGGGTAGGAACCATTAGGTAGGGAGGATGGTTTTGGGATGTTGTAACATCCTTGTCCAACCTTACAACATCCCAAAACCATCCTCCCTACCTAATGGTTCCTACCCCTGCAACCGATCCCGCTGCAAAACCTGTCCAATGCATCCTCCCACTACCACATACTCCAGCCCCACCACAGGAAAAACCTACCCAATTCAAGGCAGGGCCACATGTGAGACAACGCATGTCATATACCAGCTGACATGTGTCCACTGTTCAGCCTTTTATGTTGGTATGACTACCAACAAATTGGCTGAGCGGATGAATGGGCATAGACGAACTGTTCGCCTGGGGGACACCCAATATCCTGTGGCAGAACATGCCCTCCAGCATAACTCCAGGGACCTGGGCACGTGTTACACCACACGTGCCATTTGGATAGTACCAACCAACACCAGTCCCTCAGAGCTACGGAGGTGGGAACTTGCCCTCCAACATATCCTCTCCTCCCGCCACCCCCCTGGCCTAAATCTACGCTAACCCCTCCCCTTCCTCCATCCTCAGCTCACCTATTCATTATCCGTTCCTTACCCCCGCCCCCCCCCCCCCTCTCTCTCTACCGCCCTCTCGCTCTCTCTGTCATTCTCTCTATCTCTCTCCGTGTGTGTGTGTGTGTGTGTGTGTGTGTGTGTGTGTGTGTCCATCCATATTTCCCTGTTTATGAAAAACGTTTTAGACACCCCCCCCCCCCCCGCCCCTCCTACACCCCTCAGCATCATTAATTTCACTCTCTTCTCTTCTCTTTACTACTTGATCTTTCCTTTTTAGTTATATTTATCCTCTCTGGCTTGGCTCAGTACATAAATGCAGTATCTCTGACGCCCACACTTCCGAAACACCACCTTCATGACCTAGGTCGTGAACCACCTTTCCCTTCTATTCCCATCCTTTATTCTTCCCTTCTCTCCCACCTGACGAAGGAACTCTGTTCCGAAAGCTTGTCCCTTTGTCCCTTTTTTTCTGTTTTTTCATTTTGTGTTACTATCGGCGGTACAGCACAATGGTAAGTACTGGCCAGCCATTCTATCTCATTTCAACAATATTTATTTGTATAAAAGGTCAGTCAATTATAAAAGAATATATGACAGTAGCCACAATGTAGCAATCACGAAACATAGACACGGCTGCAACACCACAATAGGACAACCAACACAGCACAAGGTTTTAGTTATGGATGAGACCAAATGCTTATAAAGGGGGAAACATCTGAAGGTTTAGGTAGGAAAATGCTCCAGGTCTAGGTTTTGGACATGATGTTTAATGTTAAGGTTGAAGATTTTTTCTTTCTTTACAATAGATCATCAAAGATGGTAAAAAATTTTTTTTGACAAAACTCAAGCTGGTCATTGAGTATTTTATCTGGGGCTTTCTTGTTGCTACTATAAATATGTATATTTTCAAGTAAGTCTAGTTTTCTCCCTTTTACTGTTTTGTGTAATATTTTCATGTTATGCTCAATATTATTAACATTATGCTTTGCATCTTTTAAATGTGTGCCAAAAGCCGTTTTGTTTTGAGAGTATGTATGTTCTCGGAATCTCGTGGTGAAGGATCGTCCTGTTTGTCCTATATAAAAACATTCACAATCATTACATTGTAATCTGTACACTCCGGATTTGCTATAATCATTCTTTTGCTGTTTCAAGTTGTGACGTAACCTTAATTTAAGGGTGTTTGAAGTTTTGAAGGCTAGCTTAACATTGGCTTTCCGAAACTTGTGTTCTATTTTGTCTGACAGGTTGCCTTTGTAGGACATTGATACATATTTAACCTTTTCATTATTGGTCCCTTTTTTATTTTTTACATTTTTTGTGTAGATTTGTTTTTTAATTTTTTATAAGTTTTCATTACCACATCATCATCATATCCATTAGCAACAGCAATTTGTTTAAGGATGTTCAGTTCTTTTTTAACTTCTGCTGGTTTAAGTGGGATCTTTAGAAGACGGTATATCATAGAAAATATTTTATTTGACCTGATGATGCTGACATAGATCAGTGAAACCGGTCGTCATTAATAAAAACTGATGATAAGCGATCTTGGCTATTTTATATCTTTTTACAATAATATAAATAGATCGCCTCCTATAACGTAAACCAACTTAATTTACTGAGATTCATATTGCCAAAATTTGCAATAACCCTAGCAGCATACATAGATGAACACAAATGTTTCTACAGACTGTCTGTGTGTTGCTTCCAGTTTAATCTCTCATCAATGCACACACGTAAAAATTTTGAAAATTCTACCTTAGTTACAGACTTCTGTTCAAAGTCTATATTTATTACTGGAGTTGTGCCATTTACTGTGCAGAACTGTATATACTGTGTTTTATCAAAATTTTATGAGAGTCCGTTTGCAGAGAACCACTCAATAATTTTGTGCAAAACACTTAGTGTTTGTTTTTTTGGATGTGATTACTATATTTGTATCCTCAGCAAAAAGAACTAACTTTGCATCTTCATCAATGTAGAATGGCAAGTCATTTATGTATATCAAGAACAGTAAAGGACCTAAGACCTAACCCTGTGGCACCCCATCCTTGATAGTCCCCCAGTTTGAGGAATCGGCTGATATTTTGCATTACATGAACCACTTATTTCAAGTTTTTGCATTCTTCTAGTTAAGTATGAATTAAACTATTTGTGGACTGCCCCAGTCAAACCATAATGATTAAGCTTATCTAGAAGAATTCCACGATTTACACACAATCAAAGGCCTTTGAAAGATCACAAAAAATACCAGTGGGTGATGTCTGGTAATTCAGAGCATTTAATATTTGATCGGTGAAGGAATATATAGCATTTTCTGTTGAAAAGCCTTTCTGAAAACAAAACTGACATTTGGTTAGTACTTTGTTTTTACAAATATGGGAGGCTACACTTGAATACATCACTTTCTCAAAGTGAGTTAAATGGCTATGTAAAGACTATAACTACAATTCTCTCCTTGTGCACTGAAAATAAGAGGAAGAGGTGAAGAGTTCTCAGACACAGAAATGTTACTGACAACAATGAAGGCCTGTTTTTGCGAAATTGGTAAATGTGGTAATAATTTAAGTCAAGCATAATTTTCTTTGTACAGCTTTTTAAGGTCATTGTATTATGTGTAGTTTTGCAGGACAAAATGAAATATGATGCTTTCCTAAAGGTTTGGTTTTAGTTGATTTCTCAGCTATGGGATTTCATTTAAAAATTGGCAATTATTTATAGGAATGTTATTTATTATTTTCATCTGTTAAAAAATGGGCAACTAAATTAATAGGGGCATAGTTCTTTAGAAGCTACAAAGGGATTCTCAAACCTTATGATGGGTGAAAATGGCAAGAAAATACACAGTATTTTGATGAAATAACTAATGCAATTGATATATCAGAAGAAAGAGAACACAAAAAATATTAGTTGGTAGAGGTTCCACCATTCTCTACCATAGATAGAGATTTGTTTAAAGTGTGTAAGCTGTATTAAAAATTTCAGTTAAGAAAACTGTTAAAATTGTACCTATTAATGATAATTGGTACTGGCTTTAGGAGATGCAGTTCCCAAGTACTGTTGATAGAAACTCACTGAAATAAGTACAACTGTCTTAGCTTTTGAAACAATAGATTCCTTATCGAGGGAGGAAAGAGGGATTGACTTTACTGAGTGTTCTCTTTCTTCCCATTTCTTCTGGACACTATGAGTGCTATGATCTGGGAGTAGCACCTCCTGAATGTAAATAATGGCCACCTTTTCTCTTTCTTAATTGCAAATATTGCTGATTAGATGGTATTTATATTGTTTTGTTAGGATTCCAAGGTAATATGTTTTGTAGGTAGGTCAAAATACTCAACTGACTGATGCAGAAAATGGCTTAGAAACAACATGGTCATCACAGTCTGGCGAATCATCCACACATGTGAGTGGGCCATACTTCTCATCTGAGGTATGTCATATCTATTTATTACTGTATATGTTAAGAGATGATAGAATCATATTTTCCTTGTGTGGTAAATAAAATATTTTGCAGGACCATCATTGTGAAAATATAAAAACCTCAAAAGACTCAAAACTAGAGGAGGAAAATATATCTGATTGTCCTGATAGTCGACTAGGCATGGTTCCTCCACACCTAGTAGTAATGACAGCTTCTCCAAAAGAAGTAAGTGAAACTGATTTCCTTAGTTGAAGAAATCTTTGTGTGTGGAAGGGTGAGAAAATGTTGATGCCTGGTTTCATTATTAGTTAATATGTTTCTTAACCATGTTGGAAATGTATTATTACCCATATCACGTAGGATCCACGATATAGTCATGGAGAAAATGTATATTTCATATGACCGCAATGCAGTATTCCCCTCTCTCCAATACTGTTGTATTGAACATGTCTTTACAAGTGGCAGAGTTTTGAAGTATTCTTCTTATTCATCTCTACTAACTTATTACAAAGTTTTTCTCCTTCTATATCCCATGATCTATGCTGCTCTGTAATTAGTGCTCTCCTCCAGAATACACAATTTCCTCAATTCATTATTGGAGTACAGTTATTGAGTGAACTTGATTGTTGCCTGTAGAAACATATAACACTTGCCACCCTGTCTGACACCCTCTTCTACGTCTGCCACCATGTATAAGCAAATGTGTTCCCCACTTTTCTACCCCCACTTATTCTCTGTCTTCCAACTCAATACACACTTTACTGCAGTGTAATTTACAGTCTGAAATGTATCTCACATCTCTCATGACTGGCTGACTTCTTAATATTTATTTTTAGAATGTGTACATATTTTATGTTATTGTTCCTTATGTATGTACAGAGCTAGGTGGTCCAATAGCAGTATACCACTCATTGTTCAGGAGAATGCCACTTTAAATTTCCCTTTGGCCATTCTGTGATTTCCATAATACTGCCTTGATTCCGTTGAGAGATTATGGCTGATTTTCTTCTATATTCTTATCCAATCTCACCTTGTACTCCTCTCCAGTAACCTCCTCAGCAGGATGTTGAAGGCTCATTTTGCAGTTGTTCTTGTCAAGGGATGAAACTCAAATACAAAATAATGAAATAAAAGGAGATCATATGACTGATATTTGCATTTAGGAAACACAGATAAATTTAAATTTCTGAATGACTTTTTACGTCTTCAGATTAAGAGGAGGAGGAGCGTGAGAAGGAAGAAGGAGTAATGGAGGTAGTTTGGAAAGGAGATGAAAGAGACTCAAATTACACACATATCTAATTACCATGCTGTTGACTCTTCATTAAATTGTAAGCTTGCTCCTTTAAAACTACACATTAATAGAGACCAGTGGGTGCCTGGAGAAAAAGGGTACTGTACAGAGGAAATTGCATTTGTCATATTCAACTGTTCAACAGAATTAAATAAGAGCTTCTCTCTTGCAAGCAAACATAATTGGAAGCACCATCTACAGACGATGACATGTTGTAAACAGGCCATTCTGTATGACAGGTCTAATGACTTAAGAGAGAATGGAATGAAGTCTGCCTGGGGTAGCCTTTGATTCCCCAAACTAAGGCTCTATCCATTGTAGGATACCCACCTTGGTTGAAAGAAAGGTTGAAAGTAAGACCACACTAGTAAATGGCTCCCATACTACAATGGAACTACAATGGTTGTGGAGGGACTGAAACTCTTACCACAGAAATGTCCTTGGCAACATTTACAGGAAACACATTTTAAACTTACCATCAACCCTGTACTATGACTCAAATTTCTAAAATTTTAGGTACTGGAACACTGTTGTTTAACCAAAGTCCCCCCCTCCTTCCTCAACACCCCCTCCACCCATCCCATCCAAAAATCATAAGTAGCAGTTTTTAAAAACTTGGGATGGAATTTATGATGTAAAATTATTTTTTACAAAATAATATTATAAATTTGCGATTTTAACATTATTTATTATAATCAAAATAATAAAGGATATTACATACCCTGTCACAAATTAGTGGAAATAAATTTACAAACAATACAATCACAAGTTTAAATACAAAAAACAGCTTCAATAGTCTCTCCCTGTAGCAGAGTCAATTTGCTCAGTAGTTTTACTTGATACATTGCTCCATAAGCGAGTGGCATGTTTGTAACTGTTGCAACATTCAATTACTTTCGTAACTGCTTGGTGAATGTGTGTCAAAAACACACACACACACACACACACACACACACACACACACAGAATGTGCTCTCTCTCTCTCTCTCTCTCTCTCTCTCTCTCTCTCTCTCTCCTCACATCATGATGGTCACCCAAATGTGGTTTCCTTCTTTAGCTGTGTCTGTATTCCATCATTGGTGACACAGTTGCTCTGTCCATTTTCATCGTTGGCACCAAGGCTAACTGATTTTAGGTATCACTTCTCATCCCTTTTCACAGACAACTCATTATTATCAAATTATAGTATCATCTACCACTCAGTCACTACCTCAACAGCTGCACATTACTACTACCATTTTCATCTGTGTGTTACAGATATACTAAGCCCTCTTCTCAGGTGTAACTTTATATCTGACCCCTTCAGCCAGCCAACACTGCTTCCTGTCCAATTTGCATCTTGCTGCAGTGATTGACCATTTTCTCATGGTGGTACTGCTTTGGACATCAGACTTTATAGCAAGATGTCACGTCCTATTGGGCGAGTTAAGTTTAGTTGGTGTAACAGGGTACGCTTCATTTTCTTTGTTTTAGAGAACCAGTAGTGTGAATTTTTGTTGTAGTTTTATTTTCTGAAGATTAATATGCTTAATAGTAGTCACTTTATTTGTATAGAGGGAAATAAGGATTACTGTAGTTAGTTCATAAAATCATTTCTTATGTAATATAAGAAGTTAGAAAGCATTTTCATTTAGTTTCTCATTAGTAATTGTAAAATTTTGCCATGAATGAGATGCGCATGAGTAGGAAAAACAATCCCATAATGTTCGAATACAGCATTAGTAGTGAGCTTCTTGATGCAGTGTCGTCGTTCAAATATCTGGGTGTAACATTGCAGAGCGATACAAAATGGAACAAACATATAAGGACAGTTGTGAGTAAGGGGGACAACCAACTTCAGATTATTGGGAGAATTTTGGGAAGATGTACTTCATCTGTATAGAAGACCACATATAAAATGCTTCTACGACCACATCTTGAGTATTGCTCAAGTGTTTGGGACCCGCGGCAGATCAGTTTAAAGGAAGACATAGAAGCAGTTCAGAGGCGAGCAGCTACATTCTTTACTGGTAGGTTCGACCAATGTGCGAGCATCATGGAAATGCTCCAGGAACTCAAATGGGGATCATTTGAGGAAAGACAACATTCTTTTTGAGAAATTCTGTTGAGGAAATTTAGAGAGCTGGAATTTGAAGCTGAGTGTAGAATGATCTATCTGCCGCCTACTTACATTTTGCATAATGATCACAAAGACAAGATAAGAGAAATGAAGGTTCATACGGAGGCATATAGGCATTCTTCTTTCTTCGTTCTATTTGGGAGTGGAATAGGAAAGGAAATGCGTAGTAACAGTACAATGTTCCCTCCGCCATACACCTTACGGTGGATTGCGAAGTATGTATGTAGATGTAGATGTGTGGGCTCTGCCGTAGGTTCCTGAGTGGTGGGTTTTGGTGTGTGATTTGTACGAAGTATTTTCATTGGGGGGGAGGGGGGGGGGAGTGCAGTGGAGAAGCAAATGGGCATTCTAGTGAGAACCTCTCCTGGAATTGCAGGTTATGTTAATAGAGGAACAGGAATACAAGACATTTGCCCTTCAGGCGCAGCTGCAGAATGCAAAGGAGGAATCAGATAGGTTGAGGAGGGAGAAGGAGGCTGTGGATTAGGAACTGTCAGTATGGGAGAAAGGCAGTTAGGAAGAGGAGGTATTCAGATAGTTTCACATTGTGTGTGAACAATAGATTTGCCTAACTGTCAGAGTTACGTGGAGAGCAGCCTCTTGTAGCTTTAGGTGTATGTACTACTATGAGCAGCGCAGTGATTGCATTATTGTAGTCAAGATAGATACGAAGCCAACACTGACCACAGTAGTTCAAGTTCATATGCCAACTAACTCTGCTGCTGATGAGGATATTGAAGAAATGTATGAGGAAGTAAAGGAAATTATTCAAACAGTTGCCATTCAGAAATTCCTTTAATTTCTTTTTAAATACTAGTTGGTTATCTGTCAGACTTTTGATGCTACTTGGTAAGTGACCAAAGACTTTTGTGGCAGCATAATTTACCGCTTTCTGAGCTAAAGTTAGATTTAACCTTGAATAGTGAATATCATCCTTTCTCCTAGTGTTGTATCTATGCACACTGCTATTACTTTTGAATTGGGTTGGATTGTTAATAACAAATTTCATGGGTGAATATATATATATATATTGTGAAGCTACAGTGAAGATCCCTAGATCCCTAAATAAATGTCTGCAGGATGCTGTTGAGTGGGCTCCAGCAATTATTCTGATTACATGCTTTTGTGCAATGAATACTTTTTCACTCAATGTTGAATTGCCCCAGAATATGATAACATATGAGAGCAGTGAATGCAAATAGGCATAGTAAGCTAATTTACTGAGATGTATATCACCAAATTTTGCAATGCCTGTAATTCGAGAGATGGCATCACCAGCGTGTATCGAGGTCATTTTTAGTTAGTACCATCTTTGGAAAGAACACGCACCAAGTTTCAGCCTTATTGGTCTATTTCTTTGTGTTTGGCATTCGTTTGAATCAAGGAAGTCAAATGATTGTCAAAGAATGGAGAACAAAAATTTATTGTGGTGATTAAACATTACTTTATGAAGGGCAAAACACCTCAGGAGACTAAAGAGAAGCTTTATAAACATTCTGGTGACTCTGCACCTTCGATTAGAAGAGTTTAGAAGTGGTTTCAAATTTTTCAGATTGGCCATATCAGCATGAGTGACACTGAAGGTTCTGTACACCCTGTGGAGGTTACAACTCCAGAAATCATTGATAAAATCCATGATATGGTGATGGATGACAGGAGAGTTAAGGTGCATGAGATTGCTAATGCTGTGGGCGTCTCGAATGAATGGGTATCTAATATTTTGCATAAACATTTGTCATGAGAAAGCTATCCACAAGATGGGTATCGTGATTGCTCACGCTTGACCAAAGATGTAATCGTGTGAAGTGTTACAAGGAAAGTTTGCAGCTGTTCAGGAAGAATCTACAGGACTTTAAGCATTGTTTTGTCACTGTACATGAAACATGGATACATTACTATGCTCCTGAGACCAAAGAACAATCTAAACAATGGGTTACCAAGGGAGAATTTGCAACAAAAAAGGCAAAGACTAGTTCATCAGCCGGAAAAGTTATGGTGATGGTCTTTTGGAATTCACAAGGGATAATCCTCATTACAGCTGCATATTATTCATTGTTATTGGATCATTTGAAAACTGAGCTGCAAGAAAAACGCCAGCGATTAGCCCACAAAAATGGTGTTTTTCATTACGACAATGCACCAGCACACTCCTCAACAGTTGTGGTTGCAAAATTATTGGAAATAGGATCCCAGACTACTATTTGTTCTCCAATTTGAAGAAATGGCTGGCGGGTCAAAGATTTCATTCAAACGAGGAGGTGATTGCAGAAACTAATAACTATTTTGCAGGCTTGGACAATTCCTATTATTTGGAAGGGATAAGAAATTAGAACAGCATTGGATGAAATGTATAAGTCTAAAAGGAGACTATGTCAAATAATAAAAATGGTTTTCCTGAAACACTTCAGTAGTTTTTATTTTTGTACAGACTTTTCAAACATCCCTCGTAAAAATAGGGAATAGAAGGTTATTTACAATTTGTACAAAAGCCAGACAGCAGTTAGCAGAGTTTAAGGGCATGGAAGGGACACAGTGGTTACAAGAAATTTTGGTCATATGTTAAATATACTAGGAACAAAACACAAACAGTACCCTCACTACACGATAGCAATGGCAATCCTGCTGATGCTAGCACCACTAAAGCAGAGTTACTAAACATTGCTTTTAGAAATTCATTCACTAAAGAAGATGAAACCAATATTCCAGATTTCGAATTACAAACTGAGGCCAGGATGAGTAACGTTAAAGTAGATATCCTCGGAGTAGTGAAGCAACTTAAATCACTTAACAAGAACAAGTCTTCTGGTCCAGACTATATACCCATTAGATTTCTATCTGATTATGCTGAAGCAATAGCTCCTTACTTAACAACCTCTCTCTCAAAGGATCTGTATCAAAAGATTGGAAAGTAGCACAGGTGACACCTGTATTCAAGAAAGGCAGCAGGAGTAACATACTAAACTGCAGGCCTATTTCATTGATGTCAATTTGCAGTAGGGTTTTGGAACATATCCTGTATTCAAATATTATGAATTATCTCGAGCAGAATGATCTATGGACCCAAGATCAACATGGATTTAGAAAACATTTTTCATGCAAAACACAACTAGCTCTTTACTCACACAAAGTGTTGAGTGCTATTGACAATGGTTCTCAAATTGATTCTTTTTTTCTTGATTTCCAGAAGGCTTTTGACACTGTACCTCACAAATGGCTTTTACTCAAATTGCATGGTTATGGTATATCGCCTCAAATTTGTGACTGGTTAGGGGATTTCCTGTAAGAGAGTATACAGTTTGTAGTAATCGATTGTAAGGCATCAACTAAAACAGAGGTGATATCGGGCATTCCACAGCGTAGTGTTATTAGTCCTCTGCTGTTCCTTATTTACATAAAAAGTTTGGGAGAAAATCTAAGCAGCTCTCTTAGGTTGTTTGCAGATGTCGCCATCATTTACCATCTAATAAAATCACATGAAGATCAAAACCAACTGCAGAAAGATCTAAATAAGATATCACTATGGTGTAAAAATTGGCAATTGATTCTAAATAATGAGAAGTGTGAAGTCGTCCACATGAGTAAAAAAAAGAAATCCATTAACTTTGTTTACAAGATAAATCAATCAAATGTGAAGGCCTTAAACAACACCTAGGAATTACTATTAGTTCTGATTTAAACTGGAAAGAACATGTAGATAATGTTGTGGGAAAGGCAAACCAGAGACTGCGTTTTATTAGCAGAATCCTTAAAAGATGCAACAGAACTACTAAAGAGACTGCATACACTATGCTTGTCCATCCTTTTTTGGATTATTGCTGCCCAGTGTGGGATCCTTATCAGGTGGGTTTGATGGAGGACATTGAAAGAGTCCAAAGAAGGGCAGCTTGTTTTGTATTGTCACAATACAGGGGAGATAGCATTACGGAAATGATACAGGCTCTGGGATGGGATCATTACAACAATGGCGCTTATCACTGCGGCAGTCTCTGGACTGAAGACGACAACAACCAGCAGACCTCAGCTGTTATGAAACCTGAAACTGTAGGAAAGGCTAATAGAAAGAAGAAGATTAGGTAGCTAACATGGCAGAGGTGTAGGCCAGGAATTGTTGGGAAGTGAGTACCAGGTCACCATCATTGTGAAGCTCAGTACAGGCTGGATCCAGGAAGCTGGTAACATAGGGGAGTTATGCAGGAATTTTTTGAAAGAAGATCAGGTAGTGCTAGTGGGTGAAGCTGGGAATTATCTTGATAGGGATGGGCAGTATGTCATAGGTGGTTATCTGGAAAAGATAGCTTCTGAAACTGGTGCTACAAATGTGCATTTCATGGGGCTGTTTCAGTGCCAAGATTGGCCTCATCTTAATACAGCTGTCAGGCATATTAACGTGCGGCCTGGGGAGGTACAGATGGCAGAAGGCACGGCTCACATTTCAGTGGTTCCAATTGAGTCTATCAGCAGGTCAGGTTTCATCAGCCACAACCCGCACCTCAATAGGTATGGGAAGGGGAGTTTGGTGGAACTTGTAGGTGACAGCATAGTAGGGGGTGGGGGATCACTCATAGGAAAATTCCTGTAGTAGTGGGTGTTAGATCTGCAACTTTTTTTAGACAGTAGTCGGATGATAGGTATTCCTGCTTAAAGGAAGCGCCTCCAAAAACGGAACCACTTTAGGCAAATGTCACTTATCCAAATAATAGAGGAATTAGCATATTTGAACAAAATAAACAAGGCATTAGAGATAAAGTTAGTGAAATGCTTATAGATTTTGAGCAGATATGAGCAGTATTTTATCTTCAAGTTTTGCACACCATTGTGGTAGAAAACTGTTCTGTCAACAAAGGTTAAATGCCTGAAATAAGTAACACTGATAATTGCACCAGTTCTGCATGAAATAGTACAACTGAATGTTCGTGATAAGCAAAAATGGCCTGCTGCCATTATTGGCACTGAATGTCACATGTCTGGAAATATAGTGCTCATCACATATGGTAAATGTCCCCCATGTGTGATGCTTTAAATAGCTGCAAAGCAAGAATATCTGGAAGGGATTGTGGTTGTTGGTAAGCCAAGGTGGTGTAATTCCACCCCCACATCACTTCTTTACAGACAGACACACACACACACACACACACACACACACACACACACACACGTGTGTGACAATTTACATGGTGACTTCTCAGCGGACAGTGTAGTTCTAGGAACCGGAAAGGAAAATAGTTCATAAGACCTATGAATGCATCTACCTGGAACGTGAAAGGAAAATAACAGTTCAAAAGACCCAGGAATGCCTCCAAGACAACTGTGTCAGTCTGTGTGACACACAATTGGAAGAAAGTTAATAGATGCTGTAGCCACAGTAGATACATACAGCATTCTGCTGGATAGCATGCAGTCTTAGCTGCTCTGGTGTGTTATAGTGAATTAGATTCCACCATGTTTAGTGTACTAGTCACGCAAAACACATGTGGCATTGATTTCTTATCTTTGTAGCTAGTTTCATTGTACATTCAGGGACCTAAGGATGACCTGATGGTTTCAAATATTGTGAGTGAAAATTTCTTGCCTACAACAATGTAAAGCTTATATAGAAAATCCACAGCACATTGAAGTGTGGTAGTCGTGTTTGAGATGTTGCAGTAAAAAACATAACAAATGTACACCACACCTTTTAAAACATGTTTTTTGAACTGTTATGATACTGATGTGTGTAAAGATGTATTTGGCATTTATACCTTTGTTTTAGTCAGTTATATTGCTTTACTTTACAATAATACCTCAATTGATTCTTTGAGAGTATGAATGAATATATGTATACTATTACACTCTTAAGTCATCATTGAAACGTTCTACTTATATAATAATTTGCCTTTTCAGATTGATTATAGAATAAAGGCATTCTTAGCACGCAAGCGGGCTGAACTTGACATACAGAATGTAGAAGAATATTGCCTTCATATTGGTATGAATTCAAATGTGTGCGCACGTGTTGATGCAACAGTTCATCAACACAGAAAGCAAAAGAAGAGAAAATTTGAGTGTGAGTACCTATCCCTCTATTAAAATCCTACTCCCATATTCCACTTCAGAAAGTTAGCCTTTTCATTATTGCTAGTTTTATAGATTGTGGTGTTATATCAGTGCCTTAATACAGCCAGAGTGATTCCTTTTATTCTTCTTCTCTCCTCTCATTTAAATGCATTTCATAGAGGCATGTATGGTATTTTCTTTCATACATATTTCTACATGATGATGGTATAATGATTCATTTATTAACCACAGGTGCGTTAATATGATGAAAGGCAAATGTAAGAGGACATGACCCTAGTGGTGCTATTCATGTAGTGTGTGAATTGTGGAAAATTGTGTTGGGTTGGTAGAGTATCTAGATAGCCTAATGGTTAAGATGACTGCTGGCTTAAAGACGAAAATCGAGGTTTGAGTCCCAGTCTGACACAAATTTGCACTTGTCGCCATTGAATTACTTCAGTGGGCTAGTGCAGCCAGAGTCATTGGTTTCCTTCCTCTTCCCTCTTTCTCCTCTTATTTACCTGCATTATTGTCAATGCTTTGTATTTTATGTAGTTTTAGAGTAAGACTGAGATGTGGCAGTCAAGTTCTAATAATTATTGAAGTACCACACTGTAAAAACATAGCAAATGCATCAATGGAATGAGGAAGCAGAAGGCAACAGAAACAACTGCTTTAAAGACACATACTGTGTACCCACAGCACGTTTGACCTGTAATTGCCAGGTGTCATAATGATTGGGTCAAGTTGCCTGACAAATCCCCCATTTGGATCTCTGGAAGGGGACTGCCAAGGGGAGATGACCATGAAAGGAAAATGGAGTAATTGAAGAAGGGATAATGTGATATTAGTCAGTTCATGAAATATCATATTTGAATGAATTAGGAAATGTGAAAAATTTGAAATGGGAAATTCAAAGGTGTTTTCTAAGTATGGACTGCATGTAAACGTAAAATAAGGGTTTAACTATATATATTAATGAAATGCCATTCTGTATAGCTAGTGCTTTTTTGCTGATGATATAAGTGTAGTCGCACCCGACAAATGAAAGTTAACTAATTAAATTGTAAATAATGTCTTTCAGAAAATCATTAAGTGGCTCTCTGTAAATGGGCTCTTGTTAAATTTTGATAAAACACTCTATATACAGTTCTGTACAGTACATAGCATTACACCATTAATAAATATATAGTTAGAACAGAAGTCTAAGAATCGTTTCTCAGCTTTTGGTAAGGGCAGTGTGTAGTTTTATTTTTTCAGGTCAAGCTGGCAGTCTGAACTGCGCTGCTACTCAGATAACTGCATTGGACGGTTTAAGAGATGCCACAATATTTCTGTTCTAGGAGGGGCTCTCCCCCTGCTGTGTATAGGGTGATTGAAAATATCACATTTATTAGTAATGAATCTACTGATAAGAATACCATCAAGCCTGAAGGAATATTATTGCTGGCTGTACTTGAGGGTCCTTATGCTTTTGTAGGAACTACTTTGAATTATAGTGTAGAGAAGAATGCTAATCAAGCAGGTTGTGGATACTTACTACTCCTATCAGTAATAATGTTGTGACCATTAAAGCTCTCAAGTCCTCCAGTGTTATTCAAAGAACCAACATGAATGATTGCTACAGTAAGCCATTTCATTACCTGCTTGATAAGTATCATTCTTCTCTGTACTGTAATTGAAAGTAGCTCCCACAGAAACAGAAGGACAGTCAAGTATAGCCTGCCATCCTATTGTGTGTGTGTGTGTGTGAGAGAGAGAGAGAGAGAGAGAGAGAGAGAGAGAGAGAGAGAGAGAGAGAGACAATGTATACATGATCAATTGAACAAGTATTGATGTAATCTAAGATTCACTGACAATATAGCTATCTTCAATGACAGTGAAGAAAATGTACAAGATATATTTAATGGCATGAACAGTCTAGTGCATATGGTGTATTAAATTGATAGTAAACTAAAAAAAGACAAAATTAATGAGAAGCAGTAGAAATGAAAATAGCAAGAAACTTAACTACTAAAGTGGTGATCATGAAGTAAATGAAGTTAAGGAATCCTGTTTTCTTGGAAGCACAGTAACCCATGATGGATGAAGCATGAAGACATAAAAGTTGGACTATCTCAGGCAAGGAGGGCATTCATGGCCAAGAGAAGTGTACTGGTATCAGACATTGGGACTGAATCAAGGAAGAACTTTCTGAGAATGTACATTTGGAGGTAGTGTGGTAGTGAATTAGGACAGTGGGAAAATTGGAACAGAAGAGAATTGAAGCATTTGTTATGTGGTGCTGCATAAGAATGTTGAAAATTAGTTGAACTACAAGATAAGGAATGTAGGATAGGCGAAAAAAGAAGAAAAAATGGAAAACACTGTCAAGAAGAAGATATAAGAAGATATCACATATGTTAGGAGATTAGGGAACAACCTCAGTGGTACTTGAGGGACATGTAGTGGGTAATGTGTACTTTTCTTTTGTAAACTCTTTTGATATGAAGTAATTGTTTGTCTCCTGAAGCTCAACTTTATAAGTGGCAATTAGTTTATACTGTTAGAATAGGGGTTGTTGTGGATGTTGTGAAGTAGTTCAGTTTAATAATATTTTATCTGAATAGTTCAGTATTTTCACAAATTATTCACTCAAGGATTTATTAAAACATGGATAATTCTGTACATCTGTCAATTATGTTTGATATAATTTCATTTGTATTCATAAAGGATTGATGGCAGTGGCAGAATTTGAATCCTGGCACAACACTGATTTGTTGTTTACACTTGTCTGCTCAGTTGCACCGCAGCCTGAAGAAGAAGCAGAATGTACACAAGTTAAGTCCAAGGATGTGCCCCATAAACAACTTACGCTGTCAGTTGCTCATCCCATCCTGGAAGAGCGAGTTGCTAATGTTGAGGAGCACCTAAGATTAGGGAAACCAGTTCCTCAAGATATTTACACCCGTCTTAAAAGGATTGAAGATAGGATTCTGAAACTTGAGGGAATTTCTCCAGAATACACCTATGTGAGTTCACTTATTACATAACCTTTTAGTTTTTTGTGTGCTATGTTTTATTAAGTTATTCTTAGTAATGATATTTGTTTTCAGGATACAACAGTTAATTTACATCCTCCAAGGAGTCTGCCTAAGATAAAAAGGGTAAGTATTGTGCAGAATTATTCCATTATGTGCTCTTTTATACAGTTAAGTATGCTTTGTTTTATTTATTTAAATGAATCTCCAGAAATGGGTCTCAGACCTGAGAGAGAAGTCAAGGATGTACATTTTATTTAAGTGTAATACAATGAAGTAACTTAATACTATAATATTTTTGTATGATAGTGCTATAATTATATACAAAAAATAAACTTAAATTTTAAGAGTTTTTGTAAAGATACTCATCAATAGAATAGAAGGAGTTGAAGCAAAACATTATTTATTCACACATACACACACACACACACACACACACACACACACACACACACAGAGAGAGAGAGAGAGAGAGAGAGAGAGAGAGAGAGAGAGAGAGAGAGAGATTTGGGGGGGGGGGGGGGGGTCAAACCTCCTTTCCAGTGGAATGGAGCGTTTCCAGAAATAGTGATTGGTTACTTAAAGGATGGAGGATGCAGAATGATAATCTAAGCTCATCACACAAATATATCTTTACTAAAGCAGTTTTTGTGTAGCTTTTTTTGAAACCAAGTGCTGAGTATATGTGTCTTTACTATTGGCTAACCAAAGAGTTGAGGCAACAAGTCTGGCAACAGTTTGTTGTTTATAATCAGATAAAATGCCACTTCTTGTGAGCACACAGCACGCTATGTGAAAAATGGCTGCTTATTGTCCCTTCAAATTTAAGTACTGCAGACATAAAATGGAAACTACAAAACTTAAGATAGTGGGCAATTAATGGTGCACCATCAATGTAGGTTTGCTTTAAAAAGATAAACACTAAAAAATTGTGTTTTTATTATGTCAACACAAAGATTTTGCTGTCCGTAGTTCTTATAACATACTGTAGTTACAAAAATAGGATCAGCTTATTGTCACCAACAAAACTTAGCCAAAATAGCTTTCTTATAAATTCCATGACAGTGATAATGATCCAATTGCATCAAATGTGCATGAAAGATTTCTGGATCAGCATTTTACATATAACGCATAGAACTGAGATACTTGGAGTTCCACATAGTGTGATAACAATGAGGCTTTAGTAACTAAATATGAAATTTACTTAATATGAAAAATCCTATCCATCATACTGAATATTAAGAATTCAGGTCACAGGGTTAAGTCAGTGGAGTTAAGATCCTTTTATAATATTATGATTTCTTTTGCCTTGAGAAATGAAGCAAGAGCAGACTTACTCTCACAACTTCAAACATTAGCCAGTGGGGGATTCATAAGGCCCAGTTAGCCCACGTCATTTTAACTTTACAGTAGTGAACCACATGTAGAAGGTAGGGGCAGAATATATGACAGTACATGCAGCAGCAATGATTGCCCTATGTGTGTCAGTGGAAGAGGATATGGAAAGGTAGTGTGGAACCTGTTGTTCATCGTTTATCATCTTCAAATTATTTCTGTATCAACATATATGTCATTTTTTTTTTTTTTTTAAATCTATAGTTGTTAGTGTTGAGTTCGGTTACAGTGACACATTTCACATTTCCCAGCCATACAAGAAAAACAAGTTGCAGATATGTCATACTACATTGTCTCAGTTTTGCTGACAACAATTGCTAAATGTGTAATGGCTGTATAATGCCTTTGCAGACTAATAGTACCCCATTATCACTAGTAATCTGATACACCCTACCAAAATTGTTAGAATCTAATGGTTTACTGCTTTTCATGCAAGGCCTAAAAGGGGAATGTCATCTGTATCTGGTCCTGAAACAAAAAATCACTCCAATGAGAGTTCACATGATTAAGCCCACTCGGTGGTACACAGACAATGCTGACATGAAAACTAAAAGAGATGGATCATGGCACAAAAGCAAAACTGAAAGAATGCCTTTATTCACTAGTACTCTGTGAGTGCTACTGAACAATTTACAAGTTGCAAGCTCCTGCAGAACATTCACAACTCTATCAGTTTTGAAATGTGACTTGATCTTCCTTAAAAGTGGAAACAATCAACACCCTAGTGATGATTTATGTTTTGTTTACAATGGATGCAGCAGAGGGATGCCATGTTTTGGCAATGTGACTTGGCTGTTTGCATCATCCATAGTTTGTCTCATTTGTGAATGCTCCATGCGTATTATTATTGTGTGAGGGATCTGAAGTGAATAGTCCATATCTTTCGTGCAATACTGCAAGACAGACTGCCTCGTGCAAAGAATAAAGTTTCACCACATTAACCTTACAGCCCACTGCAGATGCAAACTTTGCTACTGTGACAGTGGAATACGCATATTCAGTGCACTTCGGACTACACTGCTGGTGAGCTGTTGAATCTTCTCACCCACATAGCTTTGTGTCTCGTTTCACACTGAATTGTGACGTAACTAGACTTCTGACACCATTTTCGTATAGGCATAAGAAATAGAGCAGAATGGGATAGGGGGCCATCGTAATGGAAGATTCCAAAATAAAACTGTGAATGAACTAAACAGTGACCATATTCTGAAGTTATGGGTTACATGAGAATTTGTCCAGGCCAGACTTTGAGGGCTTCTGCCAGTATGGGTGATTGTTGACTACAAACAGTGGTTGATATTTCTGATAGTTGGTGACCAGTTGAGGAGAGCAGAGGAAGGTGCAGATGGTGATAAGCCATCTGCTCAGTCTGAAAACTGGAATCCTAGAATACGATTAGATTGTATCCTGCTTCCTGAACCGCAACCAGAAATCACCATGTGATTTCTTTTTCAGACCTCCCATTGGTGGTTTGCAGACACATATCTGGTTGATTCAGCACAGTGGTTTAGTCAGGAAACAACAGGAAGTGTGACATGATTCCATCAAATGTAGATCAGACATGTACACCATATCATCACATTTAAGCAACAAAAAGCATTGACAGAGAATAGTTGAGGGTGTACTTGGAGAAATACTGGAAGCCAGAATAACAGTCATTCATATGAATGTGACCGACATGTTTAAGCTTTGTGGTGGACTGGGACTCAACTGGCATCTTCTCCGTATTTCTGTAAAAATTCTGATATTTCAGTAAAAGTTCTTATATTCCACTCTCAGAGGGATTTAAAGCTTTTACTTGCTGTTCCTGTCATTTATTTTTATTATTTTTTTCTTTAAGATTTCTGAGAATGCAAAGGAGTGTCTTCAATTCCCCGTCCAGAAAATAGTTTTAACTGCTCAGGATGGTTCATGTTGAACACACTGTGGAGCAAAATGGAAGTTTTATCCTGGAGTAATACATATAATAGACTTAATGTCAGTAATGGAGGATTATAACAACTCACCGTAAAGAGGCACAGTGAGCTGCTGGCAGACACGAAAAATAGAAAACCACAGTCACACAACTTAAATTTTTGGCCATGGCCTTCATCAGAGAAAGAAACATTTACATTCACAAAAATCACTCAGAAAACTATACACACACAACCACCATGTTCGGCCACTCCAGTGCCGGAGTGGCCAGACATGGTGGTTGTGTGTGTATAGTTGTCCGAGTGATTTTGTGAATGTAAGTGTTTCTTTCTCTGATGAAGGCTATGGCCAAAAATTTAAGTTGTGTGAATGTAATTGTCTATTTTTCATTCCTGTCAGCAGCTCAGTGAGCCAGTTTACAGTGGGTTTTATAATTCCTGCCAGAGGACAGTCCACTGGCAGCAGAAGAACTGAGGTGGTGGCTAGAACAGTGACTGAGTGGTGAAAACAGTTACAGGGGGTGCTTACAGCATGTGTTATGGCAGTGTTTTTCAACCTTTTCGAATATGCTACCCCCTTTCAAATAAAAATATTGTTGTGATGCCCCTTCTCCTCCCCTCCTGATGAACCATAACAAAACTATGTTATTTCTAAGGAAACAAATGTAAACTTATTTCTTTTGCAACAGCTTTCTTTTAAATTCTTGACTAATTATTTTTGTGTATTTTTTGGAATTCTGGTGACCCCCTTCCAAATGAAAATGTTGTTGTGACCCCCCTTACAAACCCCCACCCCTCCTGAAGAATCGTAATAAAACTATGTTATCTCAAAGAAAACAAACTTGATCTTATTTCTTTTGTGACAGCTTACTTTTAAATTCTTGGATGAATTATTTTTGGGTATTTTTTGGGATGGAACATATCTTATTTTTACATGATTTTCCACAGAACAATATATTTTGCTTAACGAGTGTTTCGTGTTTCACGCAAGACTTGGAAGCAAATTATGTTCATTATGAAATATACCACTGTATATACAATTTGTAAAGAAGTCAAGTTTTTGTTTTACCTATTGATTGGTTCCTGAAAACAGTTTTCAGGATTTGTGCTTATTCATCAGTAACACACCGTATTAAACAATCTGTGGTGTATTCAATCCATAATTAATGTTACACAAGGAACTCAGTAATTTTAACATTAAATAAACTTCAATTGGGCATACATTTATGTATTACTGAACCCCAAGTTATTTTATGGTGCAAGTACTTCCTCCTGTGATGGTGACCCCTCAAGCAAGACTTTGCAACCACCACGGGGGTTGCGACCTGCAGGTTGAAAAACACTGTGTTATGGCAAGAACCACAGACAACTGTGTTTACACCCAGGTCTAGGCTGGTGGGGCTGTTTTTTTTTTTTTTTTTTTTTTTTTTTTTTAGTATGTGAGTGAATACAACAGACTGCAGTGTTATGACAACACTGCAAGAGCAGTGGTCATAGTATATGTGACTCCCACTGTGAATGCTGTGTGTGTTTCTGCACTCTTGGCCTCCTGTTGAAGGACTTGCACAACAGGGGGTTTTGCTTGCTGTGCTACTGCTGATTAACTCTGTTGGCCTATACCACTACCCATATCAGCTATGAGATCACATGCCATTGAAATACAGTAGGTACAAAAGGTACTGTTATGTTAAACAAGCACTTTTTTAAAATTCTATTTGACTTTATTGTTAGGAGAACGTAAATGTGGAAAAGAATTGTGGCTACTTTATAAGAGGGAAAATGGTACTCTTATTACTTCACTAGCTGTAAGTCTGTACTTCACAGTGGAAGTTAAAGAAGGGCCTTCAGGTAATGTTGCTTTTTAGGGTTCAGTACAACAGTCAGTACAAATGGAACTCTTATAGTATCACTTCATTTTTCCAACCAGACACTTAAATCTTTAAATTACAATATCTTTTCTTTCTGTGTTCCAGTTTTGGTGAAATAAAACCTATGTATTGTTCCCAGGTATGCTCAATTTTCCTGACTATACCACATGCAAATTCATCTAGTAGTTTTGCAGATTAGCATGATCAAACAAATGAAGAGGTAGACATGATGTGTTTAGAGAAGATACTTTAAATTATGATAATTTTGTTTCTGTAATCTGATTTTGATTAAATATAGTCTATTTGCTGCTCCAAACTGTGGCAAATTCGTGTAGTAGTTTTGGAGATAGGCATGTTCAGACAGACACAATGCTTACAAGTGAAACTTTAAATCACAATATTTTGTTTTTTCACAATTTGATTTTGATGAAATAATGCCTGTAATTTGCTCCAAACAATATTCAAGTTACTTGTGAAAACCCCACGGAAATGTATTAAGTACTTTTGGAGATAAGTGTGTTCAAACAGATTAATGAGAAACATAGTACATTTATAGTATTATTATTGTATAATTACATTGTAACAAAGCTTTGTTTAAGTTTATCACACTCATTTCTGTATTTTCACAGTAATCTTAACAGATTTTCCTTCTTATAAATTTTTATTTCTTTTCCAGAGATGTACTGTTGATGAACTAGATGCTAAAATAGCAGAGCTCCAAAAGAAGTTAAAAAAGAAACCTGATTGTACAAGCCAAAAGGACATTGTAAAATGATATGAAATTGAAATAACAAATTTGATTGGCTTGTATGTCAAATTTTTCAAAGAAACCTTTGTTTTCTGCATTGAAATATACAAGAAATGGAAATTTACTCAGCAGACAAGTACAAACAATAGTGACACTGTTTGAGTGTTTCTGATATTGTTTTCAACACTTTTTTAAGTTTAAGTTCACATCTGTTTTAATTTGCTCATTTGAAACTGTACTGAAAAAAAAAATCAATGTAGAAAACAGTTTTATATGGAACGCATGAGACTGAACACATTACAATTGTTGAAAAAGATATCTTCTAACATATAAAGCAGAGTGTCTGTATATTTGTACGTGTTGCATACAAATTTATAGTTTTGTTCCAATCTTTATGAAATTTTGTACATTTAAGCTTCAATCCATGAGGACGGTCACCGTAAGTGTAAGAATCACATACAATATATAGTTCACGAGACATGACGTCATAAACAATTAGATGCGCGGAAAACTGCTGCCATAAGCGACAATGCTGCTCATTTTCTCCTAAACCACTGGATCGATTTCAACCAAGTTTGGTACACATATTCCTTATGTGAGATAACATATTCTGTAGGAGTATGAAACACATACGACACATGGTTCAAGAGATATAGCTCCATAAACAATAGGAGTTGCAAGAAACTGCCATAATGCGATGAGACTTTACAAATACACTGTATGAGAATGGCAGTACTTAGCGACTTGCAACAAACTTTAAACATAATTTCAAACCGTTTTTAAACTTTTTCTCACTGGCAATCATAGTAAATGATGAAAGGAAAAAAGTTTCTCGCTTACTACTTTTCCACTGTTTATGGAGTAAAACTACGGCATTCGGTATGATGTTACAATTTATAATTTCTACACTACAAATTGTAGCTGCAGGAAATTTTATAGGCAATGTACACACATATCATTGAATGTGCTTCTGAAATTGTAGCACAATGCGACCTGTAGTTCATGAGGTATGAGCACATAAAACAGTAACGTTCATAGAAAACTGCCCTTTCACGCACCAAGTAGTAATCTATTACTTCTTTAACACCAATTGTATTCCCAAGAAATTTTACAGACATGCAGCACTTATACAAATGAATACATACCTGAAAAATACAATTGTACCACATATAACTGAATAAATATGAGATCGTGCGAATTTTATGTGTCATTTGTGTTTTGACTTCTATCTTTCTTTGTTTGAATAATGCACTTATAATTTTGTACATTATCCAAGACAGCTTTATTTCTTATATGTTCTCCAGTAGAGATAACATATTTTTAGAAAAAAGAAGATGGACAGAGAGAGAAGGGTAGGAGAAGTACTAACTCCAGGCAGGAATGAATAAATAAATAACCAAGCAACACCAGGTTTTTGGCTAGTGTGTGATAAATATAAATGGTTTGATACTAACAATTGAAAACTCAGAATGGTCTGTACAGTACTAAACACACTCCAGGAATATCTGCAGATAAGCCAACAGCTTATAACACACTGTGTGACATGAAGATGTGAAATAAACCAAGAATGTATGTAGAGAGATAGAGGAAGGCCAAATGAAGTATTTAAGGACGAGGGAAAAGTGAGAAGAGGCTGGATACAGAGATAAACCATGGGAGGCAAGGGGGAGGGGTTGGAGAGAGTGGGAGTATAAGTAAACAGGAATGTTTTTGTAATCAGGAGTTTTCTGTTATAAATTATTTGAACAGTGCATGAGAGCATTATGCATGCAATTACATCAGAAAACAATATAGCATGAAAATGCAAATGTGTATTACCATTACAGTTGTTCTGATATGAAATTATGTACATAAGAAGACATGATAGAACCTAACATTTTGGTATACTGTAAGAGATAATTAAAAAAATTCTTTAGTTGCCATTTGATTGGTTGCCATTTGCATCTTCTTTCAATGTGAGCAAACCACATCATTGGAAACATTTGCCAAGCTATTTTAATAAGAATCCATAGGGATATTAGCTAATAAAGAAGTCAATCAAGCAATCAGAAATGGATTCTCCTGAAATTACTTTAATATAAAGATAATTACAATGTCTTTCACTTGTAGATATAAAAACCAAGCCACATCAATTATCATGGAATTTTTCCTCATCCAATCAGGCCTTCTTTTCGTAGTGCATACTGCTAGTACTTTTACCTTTTGTAATATGTGATACCTGAAGACCAAACATCCACTTTATCATTTGTAAACCATCCAGTAACATGTGTGCAAGAGAAATACAGCATAATGCTGTTGTAGTGAGAGGTCTGTAGTTGTTCTCCAATGTGTCCATCCATCTTGTGTGGTATAGGGGCTTTAACATTAAGTTGGAGGTTGGAGTTATAATAAATTATTGAATGTGCACTTTCAGGGGAAATATGTTGTAAGCCCTCATATGGCCATTAAAATTTAAATTTTCCTTGATGTCCCCAAATTATTAAAGGTCTTAAGGACATGCCAAAGTCCCTTCATTGCTGTCTACTCTAAGCTGTTTTCCATCTTAAATAATTTTAAATCTTCTTCCATGGTTCATGAGCATCATGTTGGAGAGTGTCATGAAACCTGTACAATATTTCTATGAGACAGCTGCTTTTTATCTTCAGGTGCAGTTTTCATGACACTATCATATGCAATGGTCATTATCCATGAAAGGAATAAATATCTCGGGGAATCCTCAATCAGTACAACAATAAACCACCCATTCCTCAGTAAAATATAGCAATTTATTCATCTCAGGATCAGCTTACATAAACAGACATACCAATACAGACACACATGCCTCAATAATTCTCATGTGCATGGAAAATATATATGGAAACTAGTTATTAAAAAGCTTCCATCTATAAACACAATCAGCGAGATGCTAAGTAGTATGATCTCTAAAAAGTAATTGCATTGGGTTGCCATGTATCTAGTTAAATTACATTCTACAATGTCTAATGTGTGACAGCAATCTCTTAATGCAGTTAACACGTTCGCTGCCATTCACGCTCTGGCGCGTGTAAACGTTACTTGAGTCAGGTGCCGCTTGCTGCGACCTAGCATCCTATTATGGGTTGTTGTAAACTGGCTTCGTCTAATAAAGCTGCATACTCTGGTAGGCACTCACGGAAGAGTATAAGTGATATGCACACGTACGTGGTTCCAGATTTCTGCGTTTGCATTACCGGCTACGAGCCACACATGCTTCTCATCATGTCATGATAGATTTATTGGACTCTTATGTAGACAAGCAAGCAAGCTTTTGATTACTTTAATTTCGATTAGTTACCAGTTTATAAAAAATACTTCTTAGTTTTGATATTAATCATACTTATATTGCTGATGATATAGAAATAAGCATATGTTTTATGAAATACCTTGTATGTACTGTTTATATTGTTCATTTGTTGTTTTCACAAAAATACAAATGCAAATAAAAAAACCATATCAAAAAAACTGAAAACTAAAAGCGAAACATTCAGTGGCTCAAAACTATGAAAAGATACTGTCAAAATACGATCACGCGCCAGAGCGTGAAGTGGCACCTAGCATCATCGCACCAGAGCATGAACGGCAGCAAACGTGTTAAATATGCCCTTAACTTTCAGAAATAAGTCAAACATTTACATTACCCCTCCATTTTCAATTCTCCCTCTTTAATGGTACTCAAGCAAATCTGTTGAATTTTCATTCACATCTTCCCTAATATTTTTAAGTTCACACTCAAAAATTGTCATCTGATTTTGTGCATAATTTGGGACAACATCCCTTTTTTGTAGATGATTGTACAAAATGTCTACATGGACCATAATTTTATGAAAGTCGATAGGCAGAAAATGAACCTTTCATCCTTCAAAATCATTACTAAGCCGCAGGCTTGTAGGATGCTGCTTTCATTACACAGTTTTTCCCAATTAGTCATACTAGTCATGCAATTAATAATATCTTCCCTGTATTAAAAAAACAGTGTTGACATGTCTTGACTGGAAATTCCAATGAGTGAGCACTGAACGTGGTAGCTGTTTTTGTACAATTTCGCTGAAAATTGATATTCTTTGTGGAGATGATGAAAAGAAGTTGCAAAGTCCCTGAAGTTTGGCGAAAAATAATTGCACACCTTTATTAATAGAAGTGGATTTAAGCATAATGAGACTTAATTGTTGGGCATAGCAATGGATGTATGAACATTGGAAAACTTTTGCTTCACAACAGCCTGCACCCCACATGACAAATCACTCATGACTGAATCTGTGGTGTCACACAAGTATAAAGTGCGCGCCACGTACTTGCACCGCGCGACGCCATGCACGCACGGCACGGCGTTCTAGGATGTCAGCCACGAGCGCCCTCTGCTGCAACTCCGCTCGTGGCCAAGACTGCTGCATCTGCCACTTGGGAATCAGCTAGGCACGAGTTAAGACTTGGCTATCGGATAGGCACTACGAATCATCAGTAGGCAGGCAGGTCTAATCTATGTATCAGCATTCTGCAGTCAAGAACTATGTAAAAGTTAAGTATTACTAAGTCTCTATGAAATATATATCTCATTCTAATTTACTCTAGTGTTTCTGGTTTCTGCTGTCCCACTGGCTGGTCACCTCCGTACCTACACATGCGTGCATCCTTTATTCCTGTGTCTCATTTCCGCCGGTTGTCATAGGTGTCGGTCACCGAGTAGAAAGAGACCAACACAAGAATAAATGTAGCACGCTTGTGCAGGTACGGAGGCGACCAGCCAGTGGGACAGCAGAAACTAGAACACTAGGCTAAATTAGAACATGATATATATTTCGTGGAGTCTTGGTAATACTTAACTTTTACATAGTTCTTGACTACAGAATGCTGATACATAGTTTAGATAGAGGCCTGCCTACTGATGATTCCTAGTGCCTATCTGATAGCCAAGTCGTAACTGGTGCCTAGCTGATTCCCAAGTGGCCGATGCAGCAGTCATGGCCACGAGCGGAGTTTGCAGCAGAGGGCGTTTGTGGCTGACGTCGTAAGAACGCTGCGCCGTGCGTGCATGGCGGCGCACGGCGCAAGTACGTGGCACGCACTTCATACTTGTGCGACACCACACCCCTCCTCCCAAACTGCCGCGCCATCATAGCGTAGGGCTGAGGGCCACGGCGGCTGCACTGGGAGGAGGGCCTGGGCGGGGGCGTTACTGGTGGGACGGGCGTCGTAGCTGAGGCTGGGATCGAGACGTTATCTGCGCCCCGGTATCCACCTTGCGATCCCCCGGAAAACCCACCAAAACGAGGGGAAGGGCGCATCCCTCCGCCCAGAGGGAGCAGGTTGTCTTCTGAGGTGCGTGGCCCAGGCCGGGGGGGGGGGGGGGGGTATGCACGCTATTGGAGATCCTCTCGGTGACGCTGTCATCTGCGCCGGTGAGAGCAGCGGAGGGGCGTTGACCTCCATAGGTATGATCTCGTAGTCCGGGGACGCTGGGCCCGGCGGCGAGCGATGTGGCTGTGCTCCCTGGCGGTGAACTGGGTCTGGAATCAAGAAACCAGAGACAGGATCGCGCGGCCTGTGGAGGCGCAATTGGTTTGCGTGGTGCCGCAGCTCTGACCCTGTGGAAGAACATACAACAAACATATTGCGACAGAGCACATGCTGAATGGTGCTCGGTAACCATCTCTTCTTGTTTCCAGCAAATACCCTGTACAGCACCGGCGTAGAAACCACTAAACGCGAAGCACCATACGAACCGACTCGGTGCGTGGGAGGCTACAGCAGGTGAAGGAGAGTGCGGTGATGGTGGCCGTGTAGCAGGAGATGGGCCGTCACATGGCATGCACCGATATGTAGACAGGAAAATTTGAAGAGCTTGCTGCCTGGAGTGCTGACCTGTCATCTTTTCCATGTGAGACTTTAATGTTCGAACGAAACATTCTGCTTCACCATTGGACTAAGGGTGAAAAGGTGCGGTGGTGATATGCTGAATGCCATTCACACCACAAAACTGTTGAAATTCCGCACTAACAAACTGAGGTCCAGTGTCACTGACGATAGTTTCAGGAAAACCTTCGGTTCAAAACACTGATGTTAAGGCACTGATTGTACTAGACGCAGTCGTTGAGTTCATGGCAATCACGAAAGGAATCTTGCTGAAAGCGTCTACAACAATTAACCAACGCGTATTCCAGAAAGGTCCGGCAAAGTCAATGTGTAAACGTTGCCATGATCCCTTGGGGTGTGGCCAGTCTGAGAAACGCTGCGGAGGAGCCGCCTGATGCTCCGTACAAACAGAACACTGTGCCGTCATGTTCTCTATCTGAGCATCCATACCAATCGAGGTACAATGACATCTGGCCAGTTCCTTTGTCCTAACAATTCCCCAATGTCCTTGATGCAGGAGGCATAACACTTCCCGTTGCAGGGAACGAGGAACAGTCACTCTTGTTTGGTCGTTGTCGGTATGTAACAATAGAACACCCAGACTTAAAGACAATGCATGACGTTGTGCAAAATAACGTCGAACCAGAGGCCGATCAATGTCTTTGGCTCTGGCAGGCCACCCAGAGCGAACAAAACTTGCTACCACACTTAGGTCTGCATCCGCAGCTGTTTCCTGTGCAACCCGACGAGAGTTCAAAGGGAAGTCTGCGACAGTGGAAGCATCTCTGGAGTCTATCTGACAACATGCCATTTCTGAATAACCAAATGACACATCCTGGCCAACAGGAAGTCGGGAAAGTGTGTCCGCGTTGGCATGTTTAGTGGTAGGTCGGTACAAAATCTCATACTGATAATTAGACAATGTCAAGGACCATCTCTGAAGCTTCTGTGCCGTTCGTGGCGGAACTGGCTTTGTGGGTGAGAACGACAACGTGAGAGGCTTGTGGTCTGTCAACAAATAGAATTTTCTACCATAGAGATAATGATGAAACTTTGTGACGCTGTAAATGATTGCTAAGGCCACCTTTTCTATCTGATTGTAATTCTGTTGCGTTGGCGTCAGTAGCTTGGATGCAAAGGCAATAGGATGATCGTGAGATCCAATACAATGTGAGATTACTGCACCCAGACCGTACGACGAGGCATCCACTGCTAGCACTACAGGTTTCTGTGGGTCAAAGGATATCAAACATGCATCACTGAGTAATGCAGACTTTAATTTGTCAAAGGCAACCTGGCAATCTTTAGACCACACAAAAGGAACATTCTTCCTGCGGAAGCGATGCAGTGGAGCTGCAATCTGAGAGGCATTGGGAATAAATCTGAAATAATAGTTAAGCTTTCCCATTACTGCTTGCAATTCGTGCACATTCTTAGGAGGAGGCAAGTCTTTGATTGCTTGAAGATGTGACTGTAAGGGATGGATTCCTTGCGCATTAATCACATGGCCTAGGTACTCTATTTCAGTCTGGAAAAATGAACACTTTGCTTTATTACAACGTAGACCTGCTGCAGTCAACACTTTGAAAAGGCACTCCAGGTTTGATAAATGTTCTTCAACTGTGCGTCCTGATACCACAATATCATCTAAATAGTTCGAACAACATGGTACAGAAACTGTCAGCTGTTCCAAAAGACGCTGAAAAATAGCGGGGGCGGAAGAACTGCCAAAGGGTAGGCGTTGAAATTGAAAAAGGCCCATGTGAGTATTAATGACGAAAAACTTTTTTGACTCGTCATCGAGCGGAATCTGTGTGTATGCCTCTGCTAAATCAATCTTAGAAAAGAAGCGAGACTGTCCTAATTTGTCCATCAGTTCCTCTGGTCTGGGTAGGGGGTAAGTGTCTACAATTGTTTGACTTTTCACTGTTGATTTAAAGCCCGCACAGAGACGAAGTTTTCCTGTCGGCTTTACTATAATCACTAAAGGCGAGGCCCACTGCCTCGCAGAAACAGAAGAAATCACCCCATTATCTTGCCAATGTTTAAGTTCTTCAGCAACTTTATCCTGACGGGCGATAGGCACTGGTCTAGCTTTACGGAATTTTGGTACAGCAGATTCTTTTAAAGTTACATGTGCCACGAAGTCTTTTGCACAACCGAGTTCCAGCGAAAACATGTCACTGTATTTTTCACACAATGCATTGATTTTGTCCTGAGGCACTACTGACGAAATTTGAAGTACATCTTTTTGAATCGATAAGCCACACAAGTCAAATGCATCGAGTCCAAAAATGTTCTGTGTAGATTTGGCCTGAAGAACAACAAAAGTAACTGTTTTTGTTACACCTTGAAAAGAGGTGGGCAGGCTACACATTCCTAGCACAGGAATATTTTGTCCTGTATATGCCGTTAGCACTTGCTGAGACGGTGACAATTTTGGCGATCCCAGAAGTTCATATGTGTCTTTATTAATTAATGTGACAGTGGAACCAGTGTCGAGCTGAAATTGCACAGTCGTATTTTCTATAGAGAGAATAACAAAAAGTTTGTGCTTCTGGCGCACAACAGGTGCGCGAATGTGGGCAACGTCTGCTACAGTTTGGTTGCTGCACTTGCGCATGCGCTGGCTGCGTACGGAAGGAGGCGGCGCAGAATCGGCACACAGATTAACATCACTGTCCCTAGATGACAGTACCGCCGGATCGGCGTCCGCGCAATGCGAGGCTACTGCACTAAAATTACTTTGAGTAGCTACATCAAGTCTACTGTCACTAGCTACACAGTACTGTGCACTATTACAAGGAGAAGATACAGAAGGCACTAGGTTCACTACAGGATTACACTGTACATAGTCATTTTGTTGGTCCCGAACCCTTTTCCGTTGCACAGATTTACGCGCTCGTCGGCGCTTGCTATGTGGCTCACTACATAGTTTTGCCGTAGGCGCAGTAGAACGTTCTTGCATTTGAGACTCAAGAGAAACACTGTCCAAATCCACAGCGTGTATAACATTTACAGAATGAACTGTTCTCGCACTCTGTGAAGCACTGTTCCTAAAGGCACCGTTCTTGGAATTTACATTCTGCATACACACCGACTGTACATGTCCCGATTTGCCACATTGATAACAAATAGCGTTGCGACTAGGGCACTGCGCATGCTTGTGGCGAGATACACACTGGGGGCAAGACTTACGAACATTTTTCTGATAAGAATGTCGGCGCCCGTTTGTCAAATTACTTTCTCTAACACGACGGGGCGACCTTTGTGTCGCACTTTTACACTGGCTACTGTTCACAGTCTTTTCGGCACGGCCGGTAGAATTTAAATACTGAGAACTGTGACTACGAAAGCGTCCGTTGCGGCGCACTGAGTTAACACTGTGGCTTTGCATTTCTACATCTGCTAAGTCAAAGGTATCATGCGCTTCAATAAGCTGCAGTACACTGTCTAATGAAGGGTCAGACTGTTTGAGAATGGCTGCCCTAATTCTGGGGTCCACAACCGATAATAAAAGGTGCTTCACAGTCTGACCTACAAGTTGATGAGCCGCGACCAGTTCTTGAAACTGCGCGAAGTAATCGCTCCATTCTTCGTCACGTTCGTTGTACTGGCGAAACGTAGGAAGCGGTGTGGCGGCAGATGTGGGCGGCTGAAGCGACGGCTGTTGTTGGTTAGCTGCTTGCGCTGTTAACTGGCACACCGCTTGGAGTAGTTGCGTGATTTGAGCCGTCTGTAACTGAATAATTTCCATTAAGTTTGGGTTTGGGTTAGTGGCTATGCTGACCGATTAGGCGCCGCGCATACAAGTAACTTCTAACAAAACACAAATGCAACGTACATTAGGACGCACTGCAACAAAAAAGTCCACAAAACACGAAACTGAATATGTTCCCCCAAAAATCTTATAATAAGGGTGGGTGGACGGGAACAATTTCTGCGTGCCCCGACTGCTGCTGTCTGGCTGCTGCAAGCGGGCTGGTCCACGGTTCTTCTATCCCATCCTTGTCGCCATTTTTGTGTCTCGTTTCCGCCGATTGTCGTAGGTGTCGGTCGCCGAGTAGAAAGAGACCGACACAGGAATAAAGGATGCACGCTTGTGCAGGTACGGAGGTGACCAGCCAGTGGGACAGCAGAAACTAGAACACTAGGCTAAATTAGAACATGATATATATTTCGTGGAGTCTTGGTAATACTTAACTTTTACATAGTTCTTGACTGCAGAATGCTGATACATAGTTTAGATAGAGGCTGGCCTACTGATGATTCCTAGTGCCTATCCGATAGCCAAGTCTTAACTGGTGCCTAGCTGATTCCCAAGTGGCCGATGCAGCAGTCGTGGCCACGAGCGGAGTTGCAGCAGAGGGCGCTCGTGGCTGACGTCGTAAGAACGCCGCGCCGTGCGTGCATGGCGGCGTGAGGCGCAAGTACGTGGCGCGCACTTCATACTTGTGTGACACCACAGATTCAGTCTCATTGTGTTACCTGAGGGCAAGTTCCAAAGAACGAATTCAATTAATTATTACGTTTAGTATGTGTTGTAACAGTGCGCCATAAATTTAAAACTACTGCCGCGCGTAACGCGCGCAAAGTAATATAGGGGCGCTACAGTAATTAGACAGCGCCGCCTAAATGAACCGGGGCTCACCTGGACTCAGCGTAGCTCGTCAGTTGACATTTAATCATGATTCGAAACACTTGTTGTGAACTGTTGTATTTTCTAGTGTTAATAAAGTTATTGCACTTTTAGTGGCGACGAGTTGTTAACTATTCCACGCGTTGTTGTCGGCAGTGTTTTGATAAATATGGAAAGCTTAGACCAGCTATTGCGCACGCTCACCGAGCAACAGACTGCCCTCGTAGCGTCGTTACGTGACTTACCACAGACGCTTACGTCAGTTGTGTCAACGTCGTTGTCCAGTCGGGTCGCGCCATGTTCTCTGCCTCCATTCCCTCCATACGAGGAAGCTGCGGAAGAATGGGAGAACTATGAAAAGCGACGATCAGCTGTGCAAATCACTATTTCTTTCGTGGATTTCTCCAAAAGTGTATCAACTATTGTCCCGGCGTCTTTATCTTTTACTGAAATGTGCGACATGCTCTCCAAATATTATCGCAAAAACACCCATGTTGTTGCTTCCCGGGTGGCCTTTTACAAGTGCCGGAAGCAGCCGCATCAATCATACCGTGCATGGGCCGCGGAATTACAAGGCCTTAGTAGAAAATGTCAATTTCTTACGGACGTGCATCATGAGTCTTATGCCGATTCCATGGTTAGAGATGCTATTGTTAGGTTGGCTCCGGATAAGGAAGTCCGACAACAGGCCCTCCAGCTTCCGAATCCCTCTTTATCTGAAGTATTGCCCAGTCGTATGAATTTTCTCGTGCCGCCGGCGCCCAAATTGACGAATACATGGACGTCAATGCTGTGCAGTCTGATGCCGTGCCAGACGACGCGTCTGTTTCGTATGATGGGAAGTTGCCGCAGTACACGCGCGTCAACAACGAGGCGCGGTACAACCGCGCGCTAAAAAAAAAAAAAAAAAAAAAAAAAAAAAAAAAAAAAAAAAAAAAAAAAGAAAGAAAGAAAGAAAGAAAAAAGGCAGCAGCGGCAGATGCAGCAGCCGTGGCAACAAAATCAGGTACGTTCGGCGCTTCCATCCTGTCCACGTTTCTTTATCAAACATGAGAGGGTAGATTGTCCTCAACGCTGGGCCACGTGTCACACCTGTCATAAGAAAGGTCACATTGCCTCCGTCTGCCGGTCTAACAAGACTCCTGCTGTCGTTGAAGACGATGATTCTGTTATGACCGTCAATTGTGTATTTTCCGATACTAGTAAGTTATATATAGATGTTCAGGTACTTGATAAAAATATTCGCATACAGGTAGACACAGGTTCTGCTGTCACTCTCATTAATTCCCACACATACTTGGAATCTGGTTCTCCGCCGTTGTCTCCTGTCGCGCACAATTTGCGGACTTACGACAAACAGAAAATTCCGATTATCGGCCAATTTGAGGCGTCCACTTCTTACAAGTCGGTCGTTCGTTCTCTCACCTTTATTGTTGTTGATCATGCAGGAACGGAAAACTTGTTTGGGTATGATGCTTTTCTACTTTTTGGATTCTCCATTACGGACATCTACATCTACATGGGATACTCTGAAAATCACATTTAAGTGCCTGACAGAGGGTTCATCGAACCACCGTTATACTATTTTATCTCCCATTCCATTCTCGAATAGCGTGCGGGAATAATGAACACCTGAATCTGTCCGTTCGGGCTCTGATTTCTCGTATTTTATTCTGATGATCATTTCTACCTATGTGAGTGGGAGTCAGCAATATATTTTCGCATTCGGAGGAGAATGTTGGCGATTGTAGTTTCGTAAGCAGCCCACGCCGCAGCGATAAGCTTCGTTGTTGTAATGATTTTCAGTGCAAGTGACTAGTGAATTAAGCCAACAGTCATCATCCGATTGGGAAGAAATTGCATGTGGTGTCCCACAAGGATCCATCTTAGGGCCATTGCTTTTTCTTGTGTACATTAATGATCTCTCATCAGTTACACTACCAGAAGCAGAGTTCGTTTTGTTTTCAGATGATCCAAGTATTGCAATAAAAAGTACGTCAAGCATAGTGATAGAAAGGTATGCTAATGATATTTTCATGAACATTAATAAATGGTTTAAAGCCAACTTATTGTCATTAAACTTTGAAAAGACTCACTACATGCAGTTCAGAACATGTAAGAGATTTCCTGACAGCATATGCATTAAGTATGAAGAAGAGCAGATAGAAGAGGTTGACAGTATTAAATTCCTGGGATTACAGCTTGATAATAAATTTAGTTGGGAGGAGCACACCACAGAACTGCAGAAACGACTCAACAAATCTGTATTTTCAATACGAGTGTTATCAGACATAGGAGACATAAAAATAACATAGCTTGCATACTTTGCTTACTTTCATTCCCTAATGTCATATGGTATAATATTTTGGGGTAACTCTTCAAGTCAGTCAAAAGTCTTCAGAGTCCAAAAACGTGTAATACGTATTATTTGTGGAGTAAATTCACGGACATCTTGTAGAAGCCTCTTCAAAGAACTGGGTATATTAACTACTGCCTCTCAGTATATTTATTCCTTAATGAAATTTGTCATAAATAATATATCCTTTTTCCCAACAAACAGCTCAGTTCATACATACAATACTAGGAATAAAAATGATCTACACAAGGACTTAAAAACACTTACTTTAGTTCAAAAAGGGGTCCACTACTCAGGAACACACATTTTCAATAATTTATCATCAAGTATAAAAAATTTAGCTACAAATAAAGATCACTTTAAGAGGAACCTATAAGACTTTCTAGTGGCCAACTCCTTCTACTCCATTAGTGAATTTATAAATTGTACCAAATGATGCATGCACTCATACTATATTAGTATTATTATATTATCAGCAAAAAAACCGTTATAAATTTATGTATCTGTATATTATAAGTGTATGTATTTGTATTTATATTATTAGTATTATCTATTACTCAACTTGTAAATTATGTTTCTTGACATGTTCCACATCCACGAGGATCCCCTCAACATGGATCTACGGAACGAATAACTAATCTAATCTCATCCCAGATCCTGTATCATTTCCGTAACGCTGTCTCCCGTGTATAGCGACAATACGAAACGAGCTACCCTTCTTTGGACTCTTTCGATGTCCTCCGTCAAACCCACCTGATAAGGATCCCACACTGGGCAGTAATATTCCTTAAAAGGACGGATAAGCGTAGTGTACGCAGTTTCTTTAGTAGTTCTGTTGCATCTTTTAAGGGTTCTGCCAATAAAACGCAGTCTCTGGTTCGCCTTTCCCACGACACTATCTACGTGTTCATTCCAATTTAAGTCAGAAGTAATTGTAATTCCTAGGTATTTTGTGGAGTTTACGGCCTTTACATTTGATTGATTTATCATGTAAACAAAGTTTAACGGATTTCTTTTCGTACTCATGTGGACGACTTCACACTTCTCATTATTTAGAATCAATTGCCTATTCTTACACCATACAGATATCTTATTCAAATCGTTCTGCAGTTGGTTTTGATGCACATCTGGTATCTGATGATATTCCTTACACTCGGTTAGATGCTTTGTGTACTGAATTTTCCTCTATTTTCTCTCCCGGCCTGGGCCGCGCTGTCGAATTTGAGGCACATACAACGCTCAAACCGGCGGCCCGCCAGAAATTTTTCCGTGCCCGCCCCCTTCCAGTAGCATTGCGGGACCCAGTCAAGGCTGAATTAGATAGGTTGGTGTCTTTGGGGGCTCTCCTACCAGTTACTTCTAGTGAATGGGCATCCCCCCTTGTTGTGGTTTGCAAACCTAATGGCAAATTGCGGTTGTGTGGTGATTTAAAAAAAAAAAAAAACAAAAAAAAAAAAAAAAAAAAAAAAAAAAAAAAAAAACCTCAATGCCCAATGTCTCATTGATACTTACCTGCTTTCTCGTCCTGACGAGCTGTTTGCCAAACTTTCGGGCGGTCAATTCTTCTCCAAAATTAATTTGTCGGAGGCATATCACCAACTGCCTTTGGACGCAGATTCCAGAAAATTTCTCGTCTTAAACACTCCGTTTGGCCTGTATCAATACCAACGGTTGCCGTTCGGCGTTGCTATCGCGCCAGCTATCTTTCAGCGTTTTTTAGAACAACTGACGGTTTCCGTGCCTGGTTGCATCAACTATCAAGATGATATTGTCGTTACGGGGGCTTCCACAGATGAACACCTTGCCAATCTTCGCGCGCTTTTTCAAGTTATCCTGTCTGCGGGGCTGAAGTGTAATCTCACCAAATCTCAATTTTTTCAGTCTTCTGTGATGTATCTGGGGTTTCAACTGTCCCGTGACGGGATCCGCCCCTTAAGTCAGAATGTTGATGCTATCGAAGCTCTCCCACGGCCGTCCAATGTTAAAGACCTTCAGGTATTCCTTGGCAAAATTGCCTACTATTATAAATTCCTTCCTTCTGCGGCTGACGTGGCCCATCCATTGAATCAGCTACTCCGTAAGAACAGTCCTTTCCACTGGACTGACGAATGTGAACGTGCTTTTGTCCGCCTCAAAGATCAACTTCAGTCGGCTCCATGTCTAGTCACGTTTTGCCTGGGGCGGCGACTGGTGTTGGCCACGGACGCGTCCTAATATGGTCTTGGGGCCGTCCTTGCACACCGATATGATGATGGATCAGAGCGGCCTATTGTTTACGCTTCGAAGACGCTCAACGATGCTCAAAGGCATTATTGTCACTTTGAGAAAGAGGCACTTGCCATAGTGTATGCCTTAAAAAAATTTCACGTTTTCCTGTATGGTTCCAAGTTTCATCTCATTACCGACCATAAGCCTCTTGTTCCATCCTTCAGCATCACTTCCGGATAACGCTGCTCACAGGTTGCAACGTTGGGCTTTATATTTGTCTCGATTTCATTATGAGATCCATTACCGCCCCACGGCCCAGCACGCAAATGCTGATGCCTTATCGCAGCTGCCTGTGCGTCCTGACCCCGTTTTCGACCGCGATGAGTTACTCTGTTTCCACGTGGATGAGGACGAACGTCGTGCGGTTGATGGTTTTTCCAATTACGGGGGCCGACGGGACTGAGGCGCTCCAGTCGCGGTCTGCACGGCCACTACGGTCGGGGGTTTGAACCCCCCCCCTCGGGCATGGATATTTGTGCCGTCCTTAGTATTAGTTAGTTCATAAGTAGTTTGTAAGTTTAGTGACTGATTACCCTATAGTTAAGTCCCTTAAGCTATACAAACATTTGAACAATTACGGGGGACCATGTTGCTTCGGCCACAGCTGCAGACCCAGTTCTCTGCAAGGTGATTAGGTTCATTCAACGAGGGTGGCATGACAGACCCTCTGGCAAAGCCTCTGACCCTCTTCGTAATTATTACGCCTTGCAGCTGAGACTGTCTGTTCGTGATGGGGTGGTTCTCCTCTCTACAGATGGAGCATTTCCAAGGGTGGTGGTTCCTGCTTCTCTGCGTCAACGTGTTCTTCAGTTGTTGCACCATGGACATTGGGGTGTTTCCTGCGCTAAAATTCTGGCTCGCAGACATGTTTACTGGCCAGGAATTGATGCAGACATTTCACTCATGGTCGCCCTATGTACCAAATGTGCTCAGCAGTCGGCAGCCCCACGAGCTAACCCTTCCCCGTGGCCTGCGCCCAGCGCCCCTGTGGGAACGGGTCCACGCCGATTTTGCTGGTCCTTTTCTTGGTGCCTACTGGTTTCTTGTCATTGATGCTTTTTCCAATTTCCCATTTGTGGTTCGCTTTGCGTCCCCGTCCACTGCGGCAACCATAAATACATTGGCAAAGATTTTCGCCCTTGAAGGTCTACCCTCTACACTAGCCACAGACAATGGTCCTCAGTTTTCCTCACAGGCTTTTGCAGATTTCTGTTCCGGCCTCGGTGTCCGTCATGTCACGGCGTCGCCCTTCCATCCACAGTCGAATGGGGAGGTCGAGCGTCGTACGCACATTCAAATGTCAGATGAAGAAGTTCCTCAGTGAGTTTTCTACAGACGATGCCTTACTTCACTTTCTAAGTTCTTATCGATTTACACCCATGGGTGATCACAGCCCGGCCGAGCTTTTACATGATCGTCAGCCACGTATATTGTTACATCTTCTTCGTTCCCGACAGTCTCAGGCTGTTTCTCACCGTCCTAACAAGTTCCGAGTAGGTGCCCCAGTCTGGATACGGGTATATGGCTCTCGTGCCAAGTGGATCAAAGGAACCATCAAAAAGTTTAGAGGCCGTCGGTTGTGTGACATCCAGACTGATCAGGGAATTGTTGTTCACCATTTTGACCAGATATGTTCACGGGCAGTTGACCTGCCATTGTCGACGTTGTATCCACACAGGACTATTAATACTCCTTCAGAAGCCAATAGACACCACCTATGGGTTCCACCTTTACAGCTCACAACTCCGAGCATCCAACATAATCCTGCAGATGATGTGCTTCCATCACATGAGCCGACTGTGCGGGGAGGTGTGCTAGCATCACAGTTGCATGCACCAGAGGCAATGCAGCTGTCACCCATCGTTCAGTCCTGGGGACGTATGCCTTCAGTAGAGAGCATGCTGATCTCTCCACCACCTGCTGCCAATACTTCAGAGATGTCACCCATCATTCATCACTTTCGCCCATACGTTCGCGTGGCACCACGTGACCTGGCCGCAAGACATCAAGAGTCAATGGATGTCAACATTATTGACATGGACCGAAGAAAGTTCGTGTTTCCTAATTTTATGGTGAAGGTGTTGAATCTCACTGACTTCCTTGTTTAGTCCACAGAAACTCTCCTCCAAATAATAAAAAAGGAAAACAAAACCAGGCATTTTTCACATTGCAGCCACACAGCCATTCATACTTGCTGCTGTACAGTTCGGAGTTACATTTTTTGTTGAATTGATGCCTTTTCTTTTTAATTTACTGTGAAATTGTCAAACTGGGAATCAGTCTACTTACCTCTTGATTTCTAATTTCTCTTCAAACCTGCATAAATTGAAGGGTTCAGAAAAGAAGGAAATTACCGGATTCATTATTTCACCTGTTCACTTGAGCCTCAAAATTCACTATAACACATGCTAAACAACTGACACAAGACACAGTTACTTTGCTCGCAACTACACGTGAACTGGTGAGAACATGCAAAAAGTCCGCTTTGTTTGAAGGGCCGACGACTCCGGTTTTCTTCGGTAGAGTTCAGACTTTGTTTCTGCAGCTGACAGGGTGGCTTGGGTGGGATGATTATACCTCAAAGTGCCTATATTGGAACACTGTTGCCAAGCGTTGCCTCCACACACCCCATGACACATCCTAGTCGGTGTTTGCAGGCCGGCTGCAAACCCAGCCACTGTTGGTGAAGTTCGGTCCACTCGGGAGCGGTCGGTGCGTAACAGCCTGGACGTTTCAAAAGAGATAAATGGAGTGCTACTTCTCCCCTTGCACAGAATCTCTAACAGCAAATGGAGTTTAACAATATTATTATTCCTGGGGGTAGCGCAAACTTGCAAACCTATACAGGAGCCGCCCCAGCTGTATTGACAAGGGGACGGTCCAATAAGACATGTTGAAACCTACCCTGAAATTTTTTACACAGGCAGAAGACAACGAAAGAAATGCACTGTCAAAATTTTAGCTGCTAAGAGACACTGCAAGTATTTTTTAAAAATAGCTGAAAATTGCCAAGTTCGTAGCGCGCCAGGTGGCTGTAGAAATGTACACCCCTACTGGCGCTGTAGCAACAGCGCATGCGCAACTAGGCGCGCGCGCATAGTCGAGGTCGGCGGTATATTGTAAACAGGAACACGACACAACACGATCGTAATTTGTAAAGGACGTTTCAGGTTATCGTTCGTCTATTAACGATCATCAGTTAAATTTTGCGGTATTGGTAAGTATTGAAATAAAGATATATCTAAATTAATATTAATTGTGCTTTCGTCAGGCATGCCTGCTTATAGCATCTTTTTTTTTCTTCTCCAGTTTCACAGTAATGTAGAATCCAATTAACGTTCTCAATTTAGCAAAGATGAAATACGAAGAACGTGGTTTCCAGCCAAAATCACCTACTTCTCCCGAGGACGTACATGTGTGTCATTTGTTGATTGATTTCTTTGACATTCATTCGAATGGTATCGACATTTTGTTTGAAATTGTGGAAACCTTAGAAGAAACAGGAAATAACTGTGACGATTCTACGAACTGTGACTCGGACAACGTCAGTTGTGCCAGTAACAAGTTCTGAAGAAGAATACCTTTCAAGCCTAAAATAACACGTACTACATCAGCTTTCAGTGACAAAGAAAAGGCAGTGAAATATTCCTTAAACGAAGGAGGGAAAAAATGCTTGAAGTGTGCAAAGGCGTTTTCGTTTTGTAAAATCTGAGCGTGATTTTTATAAATGGAAGAAAGAATTACATGAAGTAAGAAATAAGCGCTAAACGGAAACTCGAAAACATCTGAAAGAAAAACTGTTCGAAAGATTTAGAACTGCTTGTGAGAGGCAATGTACCGTTACCGATGGAGATCTACGAAACTAGGCTCTCCGAATTGCATCTGACACGAACATTGCTGATTTCCAGGTTTCGTCGACCTGGCTACAAAGGTTCAAGAAATTGTACAGAATAGGAAGTCGCAAACTTACCAAGTTTACGTCACGAGAACGTGTAGAGCAGCTACCAGTGATAGACAATGCCATAGAGAAGTTCATAAGTGACATAAAGACGAAACTTGGTGTTATTCCTGCAACAGCTGTTTATAACGCTGATCAGTCAGGTTTCGTGAAAGAACTGCGTGCACACCGCAATTTATCATTTTAGGGTGAAAAAAAGACGGAGTCGACTGCCCAGTCAATGAATGCAATGACACATTCATATACGATAATGCCAGTGATAAGTAAGAGTGGTTTACTGTTTCCGCAGCTGTATATATTGTTTTCGAGAACCTCAAGGCAAATTAGGACCAAACATAAAAAATGGACTGTTTAATTGCAAAAATCTTGTAATCGACATATCAAAATCTAGAAAAATGGAAAAGAATAATTTTCAACATTTCGTTCGAAACGTATTCCTATCAGTACTAAAACTAATTCATTACTTTTGTTGGATTCATGGTCTGGACATAATGACGCACCTGTTTTTGTCGCGGACGGCCAAAAATCTGTGGATGTAATGTGGATTCCGCCTTGGAACTACTAGTGCGATTCAACCTCTCGATGAAGAATTTTTTCGACAGTGGAAAGGATTTTATAGGAAATTATCAGACAACATAATTTCCGATACCTCTCTCTCATTTCAGGTTTATCAGCGGAACAGTATTCTTAATCTCCAATCATTTGTGCATTACCAGTTTTCTTCGCAACGCTTTACGAATTTGGTCAAGTATGCCTAGTATGCAGAACAATGGCCGGGACCATTTCTGACTCCGTCCCAGTTCTGTCTAAATGAAACTAGTGGTTACTGCGAAGTGCCTGAATGCATCAATTTTTCCTTTGTCCGGTGTGCCTGGTGCAAGAAAAATATTTGTTTTTGTCATTCACTAGACACTTCGCATTTTTGTGACGACTACATGGAATAAACAAAGAACTATTTCACTGATAGTCAAATGCACAAAATAAAAATAAAAATTCTTTTAAGGAATGGCCGACAGGAACTGTTATAAAATGTGGTACTGCTAGACACATTTCATTTCAACAAATTTCAAGTACACATTGACGGGAGTCGTCTATGACATCAAACACTGTCATGAATTTATTTTCTCTGCTAACCACTTTTATCAGAATTTCATGTGCAAGAGTTGAGCTCTCGGTATCAAGTTATTCAAAAAATGAAACTTCCTGGCAGATTACAATTGTGTGCCGGAACCGGGACTCGAACCTGGGACCTTTGCCTTTCGCGGGCAAGCGCACAACCGACTGTGCTATCCCGACACGACTCACGGTGCCGCCTCACAACTTGACTTCCGCCAGTACCTCGCCTCCTACTTTCCAAACTTCGAGGTACTGGCGGAAGTAAACTTGTGAGGCGGCATCGTGAGTCGTGTCGGGATAGCACAGTCGGTAGTGCGCTTGCCCGCGAAAGGCAAAGGTCCCAGGTTCGAGTCCCGGTTCCGGCACACAATTTTAATCTTCCAGGAAGTTTCATATCAGCGCACACTCCGCTGCAGAGTGAAAGTTTCATTCTGTTTCATTCTATTCAAAAAATGTTTGTATCGTTAAAGCCAGGTGTTCACCAGAGCAAACAAACTAACAAGGATGAGCAAAAGAAAATTCTATCTGGTGTACTCGGTAGGCCTCTTGCAGGTCTTTCGAGTGGACACCACTGCAGCTGCTTAGGTGTACCTAACCTTTCCCTGTTACCTGATCGGAAAATAGAGACCTGCAGTTTAACGTGTAATCCGACCTACATTTCTTTCGTAGCCACTCCACCATCTTTGAGCAGTGAATGCTCGGTTAAAAATCGTAGTGAAAGAATTTGTGGTCTGAACAGGATTGATCCCGCGCTGTCTGGTTCACGAAGCGCGCACTTTGCCACTAGACCAGTAGAGACTGATGACCGTCGCTGTTTAGTCCCTTCCAAAAACAAACATCAAATAACAAAACATCAGACCAGTAGACCTGATACGCGTAGTGTTAGCGCCAGCCGTGTCACCTCTTTAGATGATACTCAACGTTGGTAATTAGTATTCTCTTTATAAAAATCTGCTCGATGCTAATGAGAAGTCAGAGAAAAATTGCAGCCGACATACAAGGAAAATTTTGGACCAGTGCTAAGGGGAGATGGAGATGAATTCCGTGTAAAGTGCTCGATTTCAATGCGTGTCTCGCTTCCATACAAATTGAGACACATAAATTCTTCATTCCCTTCGCCATTTTGCATACTCCGTCAAAAATAGTGCGCTCTCCATGCACAATAATCCTCACTGAATAGCAAAGATTCGCGCTGTGGCTCTAACAGGGTATAGTTGTATGCTGTATGCCGAATATTACCTCCAAAAACTAAAAACCAATAACACACCGTTCGCAGGCAATGTTTGCTGCCTCGTGTTCTCTTCCGTTCCCTCTAGTATAAACGATTCAACCCATATACAAGCGAATGGTAGTGAATTTTCTGCAAATGCTCATTCGTTCGTGTTCGCTTCCATTCACTACACTGTAAACTAGACTTTAGGTGCTTAATATTGGTGACTGTGAACTCTGCATTATTCCGCTATGTGGCACTGCGTGATGATTCGCCTGCCGGCCGTGGTGGCCGAGGAGACTGAGGCGCTCCAGTCACGGTCTGCACGGCCACTACGGTCGGGGTTCGAATCTCCCCTCGGGCATGGATATTTGTGCCGTCCTTAGTCTTAGCTAATTCATAAGTAGTTTGTAAGCTTAGCGACTGATGATCCCGTAGTTAAGTCCCATAAGTTCTACAAACATTTTAACATTTTGAGTGATTCGCCGAGTTGCGCGCTAAGCGGGCAGGGCTGTACAAACCGCTGTTATAAGCTGTTCTTCGTGCGGCAAAAATGCGTAACTTCAAAAAAAAAAAAAAAAAAAAAAAAAAAAAAAAAAAAAAAAAAAAAAAAAAAAAAAAACTTGCAGTGCCTCTTAGCAGCTAAAATTTTGGGAGTGCATTTCTTTCGTTGTCTTCTTTCTGTGTAAAAAATTTCAGGGTATGTTTCGACATGTCTTATTGGACCGTTCCCTTGTGAGTGTACACTTGTGTTAGCAATAAACGTGCTCTAAGTGTAAAGTGTTATGCTCTATTAATGACCATCCTTCGATTTCTGGACCACCTGCAGTTTTCAACGTGAAAATATTCCACAACACATTCCGACAGTTTGGCAAGCTGACACTGTGCAACGTGTCACGCTACCAGCTCCACAGTCTCTGTTGACTCACTGTGCACCCCAAGATAATATTGAAAGTCCCTAACTAGACTAGCATGTATACTATAGTTACATAATTATTTTTATTTAAATACACAGACTGATTCAGACTGATTGCAATATAGCTATAATACTGAACGGAATATTGACATAAGTAATAATAAAAAAATACAGACAGGATAGAATTTGCATGGAAATTTCACATTAATATTTATTCATAACTGTAAAATAATGTTGCTTACTGCATTGTTGTGTTATAAGTCTACTGTGCTATTCATTTTCTGATGATCTAATTTTATATACATTGTATTGTTTAGTAACAGTCATTGCATTTCCTTGATTTCTTGGACTGCTGCAAAGTCATCAAGTTCAAGGAGAACTGACAATAAACTGATTCTACATGGCAGCTGGCAAGTATCTTATCTGCCTCTTTAATGTCTACTACATCAGCATCAAATCCAAATGCTGAAAGTATTGAGGTGAATAATCTCTACTGATATTCTTAATAGTATCTACCAGGGGGTGGTGTTCCTTCAATATTGTGTATTTTCACCCTTCAGTGACCACCTTAAAATATTGGACTCTCTTATAAACCATGAGCAATTTTCAGTCAAACTGTGAGCCCTTGCATTGAGCCATAGTTTGTTTTCTTGAAATACTCTTAATGCATATTTTTTTCATCGATTATGTGGAGTAACACTGAACTGATTAGCATGGATTTCACATCAGCTGTCACAATGAAACGGACATTCTCTAACATGTGCAATAATTTAATAGCATGTTATATGTTGCACTTGATCTTCTCAAATGCTTCTAATCTGACTACTTAAGCAAATTTGTCCATGATAATCTTTTCCCGCCAAGCTATCTGTTATAGGTACCTGTAATTGTGCTGCTGGTGGCAAATGTCTCCTGTATAAGGTGATCATCCTGAGGTACTGGCTTAGTTCTTTGGAGGTCGTAAGCTGAGGCATGGAATGGATTTCTTTCACTCATTTCACTGTGGGTTTAATACTTGACTCACATAACGGCCCAGAAAGGTTACTTAATTTTTCCTAAGTTGACGATGGTTTAGAGCTTTAAAAATTATTTTTAAATATCTTGTTGCTATTCTACAATTTTTGAGAGTACCCACGTATCTTCCAAACAGCAAAAGGATAACGAAAATCCTCTTAATATTGAGTTGACAAAATTGTGATACATCTGGGTTGAATTTTTTAGAGTAATAAGGCACGAGCAAAATTTATAAAAAACCAAAGGGAGTTATAATTATCATTTCTGAAATATATTTTGGAGCCATTACTATTTGGTGGTAGGCTTTCGTGTGATCTACGACACTAAACATGTTCGGTTTTCTCAGAGCACGTGAAAAATCCTAAAGGAAATAGGATATAACTATCCACTATAGTATCAGATTTAAGTGAGCAATAGAACGTAGGATAGGTATGGTCTAGGCAGCTTCAAAGTCATTCCAGGTATGCTGAGTCATCAAGGTAATCAGTCTCCATATATCAGGGGAAGTGAGGAGTGGTTTCCCCTCCCTTCTGAATTAAGTGTTAGAATACACGAGTACACTACATCCAATAAAGGCACTCTGACAGGTTGTAGGTGCCATATTTCATCTTTATCAGCATACAGCTTTACCCTGCCGAAACTTTGCACTTTTTTTTCACCTCATAGCATCTATATTTGCATCATTCACCACCAAAACTTCCTTTTTGGCTGGTTACATTTGAACTCAATCCCCAAGCCACAGGCTTTGAGGTTGGGCAAATAACTTTTTTTTCCTTTATTGTTATTTAAAGTCCCTGGTGGGACAGGCTAGCAGAGGCATCATACGCTGCTCTTCATCCAAGTGAATACAAGCGTAAGAAAAGTGATTTTTACCTATACAAGAAAGGTGTTAAAAATACTGATTTTAAAAACAATGACAAGGTGAAAATATGGCAAAATATAAAATGGCTATTGCATTTTAAAGGTATACATGTTAGTTTTAAAAAGCGACCATGGTAGCAAAAATAAAAGAACATAAGTGAAGTAGACACTGAAGTACGGAGACCACAGAATAAAGAACCACAGGCAACACTTGTCTTGCTGTAAGCGGCAGCTGAAACAAACTAAAAAAACAAGAAAAACACTTAACTGACACATCGAGCACAATTTAGAATTCCACAGTACAAAGTGGGATGCCTCGCAAGGGATTGGGGGAGGAGGGAGGAAGCGTAGAGGGATATTTGCGATGAGGGAGCGGTAGTGGGGGGGGGGGGGGAGCACGAGGACTCCAGAGGGAGGAATGAGGAGTTGAGGCCAAGCGTGGGTCAGGAAAGGGAGAGAAGGGGTGGAGTGATGAGGCACTATATCCACAGGGAGGGGAGGGGTAGATTTCAGGACAGAGGGTGGCATCTGGTAGGGATAGGTGGCAGAAGTTACCCTAGAAAAGGATGTGGATCGTGTGGTGGTGAAGAGAGGGAGGGAACAGTGGTGTAGGCATGGCAGAGGTCTAGGGTTCTACATCTATATCTACATACATACTCTGCAATCCACCCATAGCTGTATGGCAGAGGGTACTCAGTACCACTACTTGTTACTTGCTTTCCTGTTCCACTCCCCCATAGAACTAAGGAAAAACGAATGCTTATATGCATCCATACGAGCCCTAATCTCTCTGATCGTATCCTTGTGGTCTTTAAGCAAAATGTAGGTGAGCGGCAATAGAATCGTTCTGCTGTCCGCCTAAAATTCCGGCCCTCTAAATTTCTTGAACAGTGTTTCTCGAAAAGAATGTCACTTTTCCTCCAGTTACTTCCATTTGAGTTCATGAAGCATTTCAGTAACACTCGCACATCGATTGAATCTACCAGTAACGGACCTAATTGCCCACATCTGAACTGCTTCTATGCCCTCCCTTAAACCACTCTTGTGGGGACCCAAAACACTGAACAATACTTAAGACGGGGTCATACAAGTGTTTTATATTCGATCTCCTTTATGGACGATTCACACCTTTCCAAAAATCTCCCAATAAACCGAAGTCGACCATTCATCTTCCCCATGATTGCCCTTATATGCTTGTTCCATTTCATATCTCTGTGCAGTGTTACACCGAGATATTTAATTGACGCAACTCTGTCAAGCAGCACACTACTAATGCTGTATTCGAACATTACGGGATTGTTTCTTCTACTCATCTGCACCACCTCAAATTTTTCTACATTTAGCACTAGTTGCCATTCCTCACACCACCTAGAAATTTGATCCACGTCATCCTGCACCTTCTACAATCTTTCATTCAATGATGACACCCTCCTGCACACTAGATCATCATCAGCAAACAGCCGCAGATTGCAACTCACTCTGTCTATCAGATCATTTATGAAGATAGAAAATAATAGTGGTCCTATCATACTTGGTAAGAATAAGATATACCAGCGAGTGATGAGAATCTACCTTGCGGATACACAGAGGATGCGGATGTGCTCCAGGAACTGTGAGAGGTGAGGGAAAAGAATGAGGTCATACAGGATCTGCACGGGGGAAGGGAGGCGCATACAGTAAGCGAGGTGGAGGGCATGGTGTTCTTAGGATTTGGAGAGTTTGGTAGTAGGTGAGGTAGACGGGGACCTAGGTGGAGTGGAAACTACATAGGACAGGGCACATGAGTGTTTAATGTGTGTATGGGATGGTGGAAGATTGGAGGCCCCAAGTCCAGCTGGAGAGGAGCTTCAAGAGGCACATACAGGGCTTTTTCTTGGACAGTTTTGAGGTGGGGGTTCCAGGATAGGGAGCAGATGAGGGCGAGGACAAGGTACTTAAGGATGGGGGCATGGTGGATGCGACAGTTCTGGAGGGTGAGGTGAAAATTGTGGAGGCAGAAGGGGGGTGATACGACCTATGATGATTGCTTGGGACTTATCAGGATTAACAGAAAGGAGTCACTGGTTGCACCAGGCGGAGAACTGGAAGAGGTGGGATTGAAATAGGTTATGTGACTGGGTGAGGGAACAGGCGAGGGCAAGAAAGGTAGTGTTGTCAGTGTATTGAGGGAGATGGATGGGAGGCTGGGGTTGAGGCATGTTGACAGAATATACAGGGTGTTACAAAAAGGCACGGCCAAACTTTCAGGAAACATTTCTCACACACAAAGAAAGAAAATATGTTTTGTGGACATGTGTCCAGAAACGCTTAATTTCTATGTTAGAGCTCATTTTAGTATTTCTCATGTTCTTCCACCTACGCTCACTGGAGCATGTTTTCATGATTTCATACAGGATACACTACCTGTGCTGCTAGAACATGTGCCTTTACAAGTACGACACAACATGTGGTTCATGCACGATGGACCTCCTGCACATTTCAGTCGACGTGTTCGTACGCTTCTCAACAACAGATTCGGTGACTGATGGATTGGTAGAGGCGGACCAATTCCATGGCCTCCACGCTCTCCTGACCTCAACCCTCTTGAATTTCATTTATGGGGGCATTTGAAAGCTCTTGTCTATGCAACCACGATACCAAATGTAGAGACTCTTCGTGCTCGTATTGTGGACGGCTGTGATACAATACGCCATTCTCCAGAGCTGCATCAGGGATTCCATGCGACGGAGAGTGGATGCATGTATCCTCGCTAACGGAGGACATTTTGAACATTTCCTGTAACAAAATGTTTGAAGTCACGCTGGTACGTTCTGTTGCTGTGTGTTTCCATTCCATGATTAATGCGATTTGAAGAGAAGTAATAAAATGAGCTCTAATATGGAAATTAAGCATTTCCGGACACATGTCCACATAACATATTTTCTTTCTTTGTGTGTGAGGAATGTTTCCTGAAAGTTTGGCCATACCTTTTTGTAACACGCTCTATTACATACAGGAGGGACAAACGTAAGTAAGAATTGTAGACAGTGACTAAGGATGGTCGATTGGAGAGAAAGGAAGCAATGAAATGTACATAATTAATGGGGAGGGCTTCGGTTTGGAGTTTGAAAAAGAAACACGGTTATAAGCTTCTTCAGTATCAAAGGATACAAAGCTAGTGAAGCAATGGGAATTGATCCGGACTGAGAGGAGGTGGGTGAGGCAAAGGAGCTGGTCATCGGTAGAGGAGGAGGGTCAGAACCCACACTAGGGTAGGGGAAGGAATTGGTGTTGTCAGAGGTGTTGATGGATTCGGCAGGACGGGATGGTTTCCAAGACCTTGATGAACACTGAGGTGATACTGATAGAACAGTAGGACGACATTTCAGATGGGAGCTTGTTGGGTTTGCGGAAAATCAGGATACGGGATGTGATCAACAAGTCGAGGAAGAAACCAGTGTAACGGAATATATTATAGAGGGAGCTGTGGATAGTCTGAAAGGAGATAGGGCAGGCTTGGTGGTGGTGGTAGTGGGGCGAATGTGACCAGTGCATTTGGTGCGGAGTGTTAGTTGAATGTTGAGGGCAATGATTGGTATTTTGAGTTCTGAAAGGGGGATGTGATCCAAGTGCTGGAAGCCAGCATGAGTGGGGAGGGGGGGATGTATCGATGCACTCATAGACATCAGGAAACAAAGAGTAGTCAAATTGAGGATTAAATGGGATGGAAGAGATGTTGGTAAGATAGGAGGCGAAATGTTCTACCTTACTGACATTGTTACAAAAAGGAAGGTCATTGTGAGAGAGTGGGTAGTGGAAGGCAGTGGAAGGCTCACGTTTATTGGGAGGAGTAAATGGGGAACATGTCATTAAGACAGATCTATATCTGGCGTTAGGTCCGGCGTTTCTTGATTTCTATCAGATTTGCCGCTGGTCCAGGAGTATATCCCGGTCTCGAGTTCTCAGGAAGGAATGATAAAGATGGCGTGATTCCGAGAGAAGGTGGAGGATAGCCTGTGAAGGCAGGGTGGGATGGTCTGGATGAACAACTTTGGTGGGGATGTGGTTTTCTGGTGGAAGAACAAGGAGTCGTGGTTAACATCAGCAGGAGTGTGGGAGGGGAAGGGGTGGCTCACAACCAAGGTATCTATGGATCACTGGTTGGTATTCCAGATGGTGTGAGAGTAGGCATGGACTAATTTGGGAGTGGTGTCAGAATGAGGAGCATGGGTGGGGTGGTTCAAATGATCAAATGTTTGTATAGTTTATGGGACTTAACTACGAGGTCATCAGTCCCTAAACTTACAAACTACTTACGAACTAACTAAGACTAAGGACGGCACAAATATCCATGCCCGAGGCGGGATTCGAACCCCCGACCGTAGTGGCCGTGCAGACCGTGACTGGAGCGCCTCAGTCCCCTCGGCCACTGCGGCTGGCGGGTGGTGTGGTGTTGGGGGTCTATGGTGAGTAGGACAAGGACATGATCAATAGCTATGACGTCTAGAACATCCGCCTTGAGGCGCCCAAGGAGGTTGGGAAATGCCAGGATGACATCGGCAGTGGTGTTATGAAAAGGGCAGGTGGCTTGTGGGAAAGGGAAAATTTCACCATGAAATGGTGTGGTGACAAACTGATGCCAGTGCCAGAGTTCGGCAGGGGACCGGGAGGAAAGGTTAATGTTGGCAGCAACTAAATAGGTTTTGAAGGACCAAAAATCGTAGGAGAGCGGGATGTGACCACGGACATAGATAGTGGTGAGGGTAACAATGAGGGAGGGGAGAAAGAGGCTCAGGATGTGTTCAGTAGGATTATTCAGAAGATCATGTGGCTGGATGATGAGGTGATGGGGATGACCAATCGCCACTTCGCCTTGAGCATTGGGAGGGGGGGACTGTCTGTGCGATGGAGGAGCTAGGGAGAGGTGCGGATCGGCTTGTAGGAAAGTCTCATTGAGGAGAAAAGTGGTTTGTGGTGTTGGGAGAGGGTGCGCATAAAAAGTTTCTTGTTGGTGGGGAGGGAGCGAATGTTATGGTAAAGGAGAGTGTAGGAAGGGTGTGCAATGAGGGAGGGGGCTTTGGTGAGTAGGTGGGGCTGTAGACAGGAAAAGGGTTAAAGTTGTGCTTTATATGAAGGTAACCAGCTGGAAGAAGGTGAAGTGGAAGTTGTTATGCAAAATGGTGGCTTAGGTTTCAAATAGAGCGATCTGTTGAAGGGTATAGGGACTCTTGAAAGGGTGAATGTTCTGTAGGATGGTAGTTACAAACCAGATGACTTCCTCAACAGTGGCGGGGCAGGGGGGGGGCAGCAAAGGGAATTGTTCGGCTGCATGGGAGGGTCAAGAGGACGAATGGGGACGGTAAGTTCAGGAGTGACAGGACTAGGTGGGCTTTGCATTTATAGGAATAGATGTGGTGGGAGCCACCACAGGTGTTACAGTTGGAGGGGGGGGGGAAGCAAGGTTAGGGCGCTCCTTAAGGAAATGGGCAGATTTACACTGATGACAGGTGGGAGGGCTGTGGCAGTTCTTGGTAAGGTGACCATTATACATGATACACCATGCACAACAATAGTATTGTAGTGGGGAATGGGAGGAATCTACCGTGTAGTGGTGATTGGTGATCGTAGATACGTGTTCCCTTGACAAGGAGGCGGTCAGTTTAATGCAGAGTTTTAAAGGAAAAATTGGATTGATAACTACCGAAGATGGTGGACGAGCTTCAAGTGACGTATTTTCTTGGCATAGAAATTGACATCTCTCTTTATATTTAACCTCCTTCACTATTTAATATAAATGTTCTCGACGACATTTTCTGATGACATTTTCTTGCTTAATAACAGCTTAAATTCTATAACATATTTGAAGATAAATATTATTGAAATGCACATCAAAATTAATCACACACACACTTCACTGTGTACACGAAAAGGTTTACTCAAGTATTTACCATGTTTATGATGCTAGTTAAATGTTACTGTAGCATACCGTTTTCAATGTATTAACCTAACCTACACGACTCACGACGAAAGTTCAATCTTTCTACCACACCTCTACACTTATATATAAGTCCCAGTAATATGCTAAATTAAGAAGTTCCATCAAACCAAATGCCATAGTAGTACAGAATATATGTAGAAAGAACGATATTTAGTTAAAAATGGAAACTCAACAAATTATGATATACCGATAGGCCTATCACCAAGTAATCGTAAAATCAATGCCTAAAATCTGTAAAGTAAGCATTCCCTACATCCAGCCCTAGTAGACCTAATAACAGTTAAAATTGTTAAAAAAGAGGGTTTTCAAAGCTGTATAGCCTATCCTTCTTTATAGGATGAAATACACTCTAAGAATCATGATGTTTGTACCTTCCAGTTACCTTCATTCGTAACAGAGCTATTAACATTTGAAATCATAGTAAACAGTTGTGATAGACTACTCTCCACAGGAGGAGAATACACTCTATATCGAATACCGTATCACAATGTTATTGTAAACCTAATATCTTAAACCTCTATATGCAGTGTCCCATAGCTGCTTACACACCCGACAGTCCAAACAACAGAAGAAATTACTGTAATCAACAGTAAATAACAAACATTTTGATAATGATATTTCCTAACTTTAAACGGACTGTAACTATGGTAAACACATGCTATCTAGGCACAAATAAGGCATTAAATAAAATATTTTACACAATACTGACTGGAGTAAGCCTAGCAATGTAAACGCCACTCTTGACCAATGTTAGTATCACAAGGAAAGCAAATCGACAATATTTTTATGTGCAAGGCACAGTTTAAAACTCTACAGGACCCTAAATTACCTACCTGTTGTAGCAAAAATGCTGGAAGTACGCTTAAGGGAATAAGTCTTCTATGTAAGACCATGGTAAATCGTAATATTAACGGTCCTGTAAACTAACGTGCAATTTCTGGTTACAATGATTTATCTCCACATGACTTAATTCTACAGCATAGCCATCTGCAGTATACGTGCCTTAAAGCAAATTAGCAATTGTTTTGCTTTTTCAACCTATGAGCTATGTGGTGATAGGAGTGTTATTTGTCATAACAGGACTACTACACCAAGAACATCTTTACATATTATTAAACGTTCAAATGTTTGTAGAGCTTATGAGACTTAACTACGGGGTCATCAGTCCCTCAACTTGCAAACTAATTATGAAATAACTAATACTAAGGACGGCACAAATATCCATGCCCGAGGGGGATTCGAACCCCCGACCGTAGTGGCCATGCAGAACGTGACTGGCGCACCGCAGACCGCTCGGCCACCGCGGCTGGCTGCATATTACTATAACTACCGTAATACTGATTATTTGAACGGTAGATTGCACCACAATTAACATAAATGTTATGTCACATATGTATTGTTGTGTGTGCATGTTTCATCACGACTGAGCTGTAAGTGGTTATGATTGCAAGAAATTGTCATTGGCGTATTGTGTATTATATTATGTTACAGTACTATTAATACAACACTGTTCTTATATTAATAGGTGTCTGGTCTTAATTCTAGACAGAGAAGAGAAGGGAACTTACTGACAATTGACTCTGTAAAAGGGATATCAGTGATGAAATTTAAATATTTCTTTAATAATTTGTGCCAACAGTTTATTATTATTATTATTATTTTATTCGGTGTAATGAAAACTGCACACAGAATTTGGTCCCTGAAGTGAGGGAGGTATATTGTATATTATTTTTCATCTCTTATGTAAAAAGTTTAAAATATTTTTTTTTTTTTTTCAAAAGTGATTTCTTTAATCATGCTAAAATATCAGAAATTTCCTTTTTTTTTTTTTTTTTTTTTTTTTTTTTTTTTTTTTTTTTTTTTTTGCATTCAAAATTGTGGTGAACATAGATATATTGGACATTTTGGACGTTCAAATTTGACTCATTATGTAATTCAATGCAGCAAGCATTCTATCTGCGAAATCTAATTTTACTTGGTAAGTGACTAAGTTTGTACACTGCCGAAAATAAAAATTTGTGTCCCCTGTTATGGTTTACCATTTACTCAAGATTTATGGTTGAAACAGTGCACATTGAGTACTTGAAGTGTTTGCACAGGTAACAGGTGTCGATCCATGCTGAAAGACTCATATTAGTATGTAGTGTAGTCTTAATGGATGGCCTACAGGTATTGATCCTGGCATCCATTTGATCCTACAGAGGACGAAAACTACTCGATCGTTCATGTATTTCTGCAAGAGTTACCGTTTGAAGTGTCGCATGTATCAGTTGTCATCCCATCATATCCCACATGGGGTCAATTGGAGACGAGTCTGGAGATCATGCTGGCCAGGGGGTTACTGCACATCTTGCAAGGCGCATTAAATTTCACGCACGTATGGGGGTGACCATTGTCCTGTTGGAACAACACGTCACCTTTCTGTTGCAAGAATAGCTATATAATATGTCTTACAACATTCTACACTTACCAAGCACTGGACAGTGTTCCCTCCACAAACACCAATGGTGAACAAGTGTTGTTGCCTGTCGCACCCCTGCCCATCGAGTCTCGGCCGAGTGCACTCTACAAGACAGAGCTCGTGATGCATGTGTTGTATGCGTAAACGACCATTACTTGTATGCAGGCAGAATCTGCTTTCATCGCTGAAGACCACGGACTGCCATTCCATCTTCTGAAGATACCAATCGAACCGTGCACGTTGATGCTATTCCGTGAGTGAAATACGGGCAGAGGTGTGCCTGCCTATATCCCCACAGCTAGTAACCGGCTGTCAACAGTTCACGTTGACACTTCTGGGCTCTCAAACCCTTCTATCTAGGATGTGGCAGCTGTACGATCTGCCTTTTTTGCCCTAACAGTACGACAATCTTGTTGTTCACCTCGCACACATCTCACGTGGTTGTGCAGCCATTTTCGGCGCAGCAGCGAAAATTGAAGCATCCATTTCTCGGCTTCCATGATGTCGCAGTGTGATGAGAAGTGACTGGAAACAATGGATTATGAAACGGCTCGGTTGAATCAGGCGCGGTTGTGTTCCTCAACAAAACTGAATAACTAATAAAGCGTCCCACTTTTGATAATTTGGAGAAGGTTTCATTACCTGACTCATCTACATCTATGCAAATCACATTTAAGTGTTGCAGAGGGTTCATTATCCACTATCATAACCTTTCTCTGCCGTTCCATTCTCTAATAGCGCTCGGGAACAAAGAACACCTAAATCGTTCCGTTTTCGATCTGATTTCTCTTATTTTATTGGGATGGTCATGTCTCCCTATGTAGGTGGGTACTAGCAAAATATTTTCACATTCAGAAGTAAAAATCGCTGATTGAAATTTCGCAAATAGATCTCGCCGCAACGAATAACGTCATTCTTTTAATGATTTCCACCTCAAATCGTGCAACATTTCCGTGACGCTTTCCCTAATCTCTGCCAATTTGTTTCATCTTACGTTAGCAGAAGGATGCTATGCAGTCACTGTTGGAGTTTTCGTTCTGATGGGATTACTCCGCGTTTTGCAGGTGATGTAAGTTAGCCATTTGGGCAACTGCCCAGTGTTGTAAATCACATTCTTAATCCAGATTTCTGAAGTTTCTGCTATTTTAGGCTCACCATTGTTGGTATCTAGCATTATTGGGTCGGTAGTAATGACCATCGAACACACTATTTTTGTACACTATAAATACTTCTACATCTACATATTTACTATGCAAATCACATTTAAGTGCCGGGCAGAACTGATATTACTCCAAAAGCATAAAGTATGAAAGTAAACCACATGTCAGCATGTTCGACACTGAACTCTAATCCCAAAGAAATTGTACTTGTAGTACATTTCGGGAGAAAAGTTTGCTTAATCCATATATCGATTCTGATCAATTCGATTACCTCTGCAGTTTCAATTTTATTGCTGTTGCTATAAGTACTTATTTAGAAACTAAAACTGCTTGCTAAATAAACATAATCTCAGTAAAATTATTTTATTATTTTACAAGAGAGAACTGGATAAGTAATGCTGGGAAGGTATAGTCTGCCTGTATACTGAAACGGGAGCACTAGACGTGGTGAAGGAACTAGGAAGTTGGCTTTGACGTGTTGGAGAGGCAGAAAGTTCTCCGGCGCGCTAGTTCTGCGCGTTCCGTCAGTAGGCTTGTGTAACAAAAAATACTTAGTCAACGACGAAACGATCAACCTAGAATAAAACGAACCAACGTCCGCAAAGGGCTGACCAAACCGAGAAAAAGCACTCTTAGGCGCCTTGCTGCGGAGGGTGCGGTTGCTCGCCGTCGGAGGTTCGAGTCTTCCATCGGGCATGGATGTTTGTTTGTATGTGTGTGTTGTCCTTGGCATAAGTTAGTTTATGTAGTTTGTCAGCCTAGTGACTGATAACCACTGCATTTAAGTCCCTTAGATTTTAAAACATTTGAATATTTTTGAAGTTAGCGGTATGGAGTGGTGTACGTAAGTTCAGTGCCTATATATTTCTGGCGTTAAATTTATTAGTAAGTCATATCTGTACTCGACTTAGCGTCAACGCACGAGGTAGAAAATAGACACCCTCGGGCATGTTTGTACATCACGTAGCCAGTGATTCATAAGCTGTCCTGCGATTTTCTCAGTATTACTTAGACAACACTCCGGCGACCTGCATTCCCTCTGCAACCCCCTCTCCTCCGATTTACGACCACTTTTCGTAATACTGTTCTGCTACATTTAGATGTGATGCAAACTGTTACTAACGCACATCATTTATCAATGGAGATTAATTTTATACGAATGCAAAACTAAATTTAACAATCTCTGCTTATTTCTCCTCTTGTTACATGGGAATGGTTACTGCTATGGTGAAAAGGAGTAGGACTTTTTGAAGAAAGTTTAATGTAGTTTAATTTGGTATCGGGAACCATTTTCGCTAAATTACAGTATGCGGGTTTGAAGATATTCAACAACAATGTGACCTTTAAACGCTAGTCAATCCTCTCGCTCCTATCCCATAAGTCAGGAATTTTAGTATACTGCTTGTGACACTCCGTCCCACTAGTTTACAAAAAAACTCATTTTGAACTAGTTTACACAAATTTATGGCTGCAGGAATTTTTTCTGGTGCTGACTGGACCTTGCAGTCTCTTAAAAACTTTGCTGGCAGGTTCCTTTCACCAAAACAAGAAACTAGTTCAAATACATAAGTCCCAAAAATCATTCTTTTCCGACTTATTAAAGTAACCTGAAGTTCAATCGCTGTTGGTACAGCTCTATAACTTCACTTATCTATGGAGCTGTTTGACTCGTTGTATCGTAGACCGGTGTCCTTGTGTGCATGTGAACCAGGTCGTGCGTTAACTGAAAATACTTGGATCAGACATGGAAGGGTATTCATTTCATGAGCAGGCAGACATTTCTATGCATCTACTGGACAGGGTTTCCAGACCGAAGGGAGGCAAGTCATCCAACCTTCAGTGCGGTTTAGCGTTGCATCGCCGAGACGTAATGCATAGCATTATAGACTACTAGCTTAAACCCGCGGCTCCGCTCGCGTGTTGGTTGATTATGATAGATAAGCTATCTTTCAGCAATGTGCTATGAGACTAGTTTTTAAGGATGAAATGAAATACAATACCTTCTTTACAAACAAACTTTTTTAATCAACATTCAAATAAAAAAAAATTATGTGAAGTGCTTAATGATTTACAATAAATAATACATACATTATTCGTTATAGCCTGTGTTACAATATCTCAACACGTATGGTGAAAGTAATGTCCAAATTCATTTTAATTTCATTTTGGGCATTCTGGTAAACTACGTTATTTGTATTAAAGAAATTTCCTTTTTACTGCTTTATTTATTTATTCTTATATTTCCTTATTCGTATGCTTATCCTTACAGAGAAAGAGCTGAAGACATTGTAGCAGGCATAGATCAAAGATATGGTCTGTGGCATCACGTTTCGCTGTATGTAACCTCCTTGCTATAGAGTCGCAAACGTCATCGCTGGCCTTCAGTCCGAATTTTTTTATAATTTGACGACTTTCAACCACCATATCTTCCACCCCCTTATAGCTATCGGCATGGAACTGCTATGGTGTACAACTGGAGATTTCGGACAACAATTACCAGACCATTCGTTTGCGTTCTGTAGTTTTCGCTGCAGAGCGAAATATTAACACACACACAAGTAGAATTTTATATACACCGATAACTTTTCATCCCAATATACTCCACCCTTTTATCATTATCAACCCTCAAGCAACAATGCAACCAATAAAACCATTTTCAAAGAGTAAATATAATTTTCAAAGAGTAATTATTGTTCCGCATTTCGTGTTATATTCTTCAAATTACTAAATATCTATCAGATCGCTATAAAACTGCGCCTAAAACCTTCCTCAGGTATAAATTAGTAACTGTACAAATATTTAAGTCTCTGCGTCTTGTCGTTTGGACGTGATAAGCGTACACCGAATTTTTTTTTTTTTTTTTTTTTTTTTTTTTTTTTTTTTTTTTTTTTTTTTTTCATTTGAACAAAGTAGATGAAGTCCCATCGCCAACTGGCGACTTACACTTCCTGGGATAACAGAGGTATGTGGGTTAATGATAACTTCATTGTGCAATAAACTTTGGGGGTAGGCTTCTAAGGGCCAGTATGTCGGTCCGTAAGGTACCCCACTTGATTTTAGTACGTAGTTCCATTGTAGAGCAATTCACATGAAGGTTACAATGTAAATTACGTTACCACATCTTCTTACTAACACATTTTGTTCAGGTAACTAACGATCGTGGCACCTTGTACCTATGCCACGGGCGTGGAGCTGTCATTCCTAAGGTTTGGATGTTATGGACTGTTGCCCTAAGATGATCTATTTTATTGTGTATCTTCGTCGTTCTCTTCTTAATTGCCTCCATGAGAGTGTCCATATGGAGTTCCTGGTGGATGTCCACATTTCTCGTGTAACGGCCAGTCCTGAGGATCCATCGTAACGTCTTATTCTGGATAACTTGCAGTCTTGAGATTTGGGTCGCACTAGCTAGGCCCCAGACTGAGCTGCCTTATAACATTTTGGATAGCACTGTTGCTTTGTATAGTCGCAGTTTGGTACTGGTATTCAACTCTGCGCTGAGAAAGAACGGCATTAAGTTTTTGGCCATTGCATAGACCTTAGGTCGCAAGTTATCAATATGTTTGTGGAGAAAAAAGTGCTTATCGAGGGTAACTCCCAGGTAAGTGACCGCCGCCCCCATGGGATGACCTGTCCATGAAGTCGTAAGTTAGTTGGCATCTGTGGTCGTTTCCTGGAGAAATAGATCGCCGTGGTTTTTGCTGCATTGATTTGTACTTTATTCAGCCTACACCATTCAGCAGTTCTGTCTAGTTGTCGTTGGAGCCGTGTTATGTTAGCTTGAACATGCTTCCGCTGGTTATAAAAGCCGTGTCATCGGCGAATTGTGCAATTTGCACTCCTTCCACCGTTGGAATGTCGTTAGCGTATATATTAAACAGGATCGGCGATAACACCGAACCTTGGGGTAGCCCAGCTGCTGCGGGTCTGGTTGATGATGTCTTCCCCTCCACCGTCACCATCATAGTTCTGTCGTGAAGATAACTCGCGATAAGCTTGATGTAACAATCCTGTATGGGCGTTTGCTCGTGTAACTTCCGAATGAGGAGTTCCCTCCACACCTTGTCGTAAGCTTTCTCTATATCCAAAAATACGGCGGCCGTTGCTTTGGTTACGTTCATGTTCCTGGTGATGTGCTCTGCCAAACGTAGTAATTGGAGTTCCGCCGACAGTTTTCTCTGGAAACCGTATTGTTCCGCTCTTATAGTTCCGTCCTCTACTAGTGGTTCCAGTATCCGCTTTTGTATTACCCTCTCAAAGGTCTTCCCCATACCACTGAGAAGGCTGATGGGGCGATGGTTGGCTGGTTGCGTCGTGTCTTTCCTCGGTTTAGATATTGGCACTACCTTAGCTAGCTTCCATGCCACAGGAAAGTATCTTGTCAGCATGCAACCGTTGAATATTCTAGTCAACAGTACCAGTGGCTTCCTCGGAAGGTTTTTGAGGTGTTGGTTGCTGATTTTGTCTGCTCCTGGTGTCTTATTGGGATGTAATTTCCTGATGATACTCCGCACTTCGCTAGGTGTTGCCAGTCTTGGAAGTGATTGATCTTCTGACGTGATGAACTGATTGACTATCTGCACTGTAGCGGCCTCATGCTCCCGTTGGGCAGGGTTTAGTTGTTCTTGTAGCAGGGTTGTTTGTTGTTCGTAGGTGGTGACGAATGTTTCAGCTTTGGTTAATGGGTCTTCCGTTAACCCCTGTGGAGTTTGCAACGGTCTTTTTGGCGTGGGCTCTTCCCTGATGTTCTTCACCAGTCGCCACTCATCTTTCGTCTGGAGCAGGAAGTTCGACATTTTATCCTCCCACCTCTCTATTTTCCATTCCTGTAGTTGTCTTCGTAGTTGTCGCTGAAGTCGGTGGGATTGTCTGCGGTACACTGGATTTCTTGTGTGTTGCCAGAGTTTCCTGTACCTGTTCTTCTAATGCCGAAGTTCTTCTAGCAGCGGTGGTAATGTTTCCATGTGGTGCGCCTCTTCCGAAATTGTAAGTAGAGACAAGTTATGGGCTTTGCGGACCTTCTTCGTTAAGACGTCTACGGCAGAGTCTATCTGCTGTGGTGTTTGTATTGCCATAGTTGGGTCTATGTTGTTATTTAAGTATCTTTTAAATTGTGTCCAGTTGTTCTCCTGATATGTCCTGCGCCGGCGTATGGTCCCCGTGGCAGTACTGCAAGGACCGGGTCGTGGTTTGACGACAAGTCGTTGACCGTAATCAGCCGGGGGTCGATCCCGAGTCCTTGAGTGATAGCGATGTCTAATACGTCCGGCCGTTGGTTCGGTATATTTGGTGTGTGTGTGGGTTCGGTTGGTCCCCACACTTCAAGCTCCAGTTCTTGTTCCAGCTGGTGGAGTTGGGTGCCTCTTGGATTTGTTACTCGGGAATTCCAAGTGGGATGTTTTGCATTCCAATCTCCTGCGATAAATTTCTTCCCATGAGGCGCAAGGATGTTTTCCAGGTCTTGTGGAACCAGCTGCGCCCGAGGACGAAGATACGTAGCTACTAGAGTGACATCTCCAAGTTCTGTCCAGATTGAGACTGCCGTTGCTTCTAGTTCTTGAAGTTGTGGTAGATCGATAAGTCTGTGGGTGATCGATCGACGGAGGAAAATTGCAGTTCCGCCACCTCTAGCTGGTCTGTCCATGCGGTATCCCACCATATTTCTTAATTTGAAGGTTTGGTGCGGTCGTAAGTGGGTTTCAGATAACATCACAATGTCAATCTTGTGCCTGAAGATGAAATCCTGTAATTCGTTTTTCTTGTTCCGAACCCCAGTGGCGTTCCAGATACATATTCTCAGATATGTCGTATTGACCTCCATGGTGTTATTCGGCTGCTTCCAGTAACGCTAACGTTTCAACCACAATTTTTGATAGTTTGTCCTTAGCTGCCAGCATTCTCCCGCCAGCTGTGACAAGCTTAGTAAGAAAATTCTGGCTACTGAGGAACTTCAAGACCGTGGTGACTTCTGTAAGCGCCGCATCTGCGTCTCTGTCTCTTGGCGCCCTGGTTCGGCTGGTGTCTCTTCTGCGTCCTTGTAGTGCAGATGCGTAAGTCTGCTCTTCTTGCAGTCGGTGTATTGTGTCCTGTTCCCTTTGAATCGTCTGAGTTGGTGATGCTGTTCCTGCGGTGTCTGCCACAACCAGCTTGACGGTTGTGTCGTTCTTCGGTGTTTCCTTTTGTTGTTTGCCATGTGTCTTAATTGGAGCGCGGAACCTCTTCAAAGACTTTTGATATTCTGGGCACCCTTTCCATGAAGCTGCATGTTGTCCGTTGCAATTTGCACACTTAGGGTCCGCGGTCTGTGTAAGCGCGCACTCTTTGCTGGGGTGCATATCCCCACATTTAACACAACGAGCCGGCAACCAGCAATAGTTGGTGGTATGCGTCCATCTCTGGCATTTTTTACATTGTGTGGGCTCGTTCCGCGAGCGATAATCCTCGACTCGCACCTTTGTCGATAGTACGTACTTCACTCCATATATTTCGTCTGTCTTGTCATTCTGCGGTAGAGTAACTGCATATACAGGTAGTGGGTACAACTTCCCTTGCTTCTTCCTTTTGTATTGATGTACCTGTCTAATAGTGAAACCTTGATCTTCTAAGTCAAGCTTGACCTCATCCTCAGTGACCGTAGGTGGTAGGTCTTTTACTACCACTTTTAAATCTCTGGTGTTGCTGTCCTGGTATGTATGAAATGGTATTTTCCTAGTTTTACAATAGGCGAGAAGTTTGTTGTAGTCATCCATGGTGTCTACGAAAAACTTGACGCCATCTCCCGTATACGCTGCCCTGAGCCCGCCATCAATCTGGTCCTTCAGTTCTCGGCACAGTTTAACGTGGTTTGTGCTATCGTAGATGACTATTGGCGGTATCTTAGGTGGTCTCTGTTGTGGTGTCGTTGACGGTATGTCAGCTGCCGGTGGCGTGTCCTGATTGGATGGTCCTGCTAAAACGTCGAACTTGTTTGACGTTTGCAGGGGTTGTGGCGCTGTTGTTGTAACCTTCTTCGTTGTCCGGCGCCGCGACGACTTCTTACTTTTGACTTGTCGGAACCCTTCCTCGTCTCTGACGCCATGAGCAGTTTGGCACTCCATAGTGTCTCCTCCCGTATTGGTCAAGGTGTCTTCGTTGAAGTCTGATGTCAGTGTGTCGTCGTACTCATCGTCGGAGTCGTGTAAATATTTCTGTTTAATTCTTCTATTTCCGTCTAGTGCTTGTTTCCGACGTCTGCTACGTTCGGCCAGTTTTTCTTCCCGATGTTTAAGTTTCGTGTCTGGTAGCGTCAAGGCTTTAACGCCTTGTTTGTTGGTGTCACCTTGTTGTTGTTGCTGTTGATGTAGGTCCTTTGTAGTGCTGTCCATGCCGAAGTCCGTGACGTGAGCCATGTCGTCATCCGTAGCAGTCCAGTGGCTAGTAGTGGCGCCTACTCGCGGTACTATGCCAGAGTACCTCGCCTAATAAGCGCCCTATACCACCGCGAAGCGATAAACAAAAAAAAGTTGGCGTATACTGCAGACACAACTGTAATAAATAACACGTGCACACTCTTCGCTGTTCAGCAGAACTGTGTACACCGAAAACACATTCACATTAATATATATATAAATATCCGATCACCATCAAACCGTACCTAAAGCCTTCCCCGGGTAGACATTAATAACTGTACAAATTTTTAGCTCTTTATGTCTTGTGGTTAAGACGTGATAAACGTACACCGAACAGACATTCACATTTATAGATATTAGACTATTGATGGAGGAAGACCACATTTTGCTTGTACGCCTGATCAGGAAGAGCACATTCTATGGGCTGTCGAAGAACCGCCAGGTATCAGCGTAAGGCAAGTGGCCTTGATATGTGCTACAACGCCAAGTTCAGCCTGGAATATACAGGTTGGGGCAAATCAGAATAAAATATGAGACTGTGGCGCCGGCGGCACGCTCCACGTGACGTCACGTGGTACCGCGGCCCATCGGCCCGCGCTGTCTTTCCGCGCAGGCGCTCTCCGGCCCTCCAGAAGCTTCTGGACGCAGCGCTGCAGCTATATAAGCAGGACACCTTGCCAACACCGGCAGTCAGTGATTTTACTCCTGATGACGATGGCGGAGCTTGCTATCGAAAGCTCGAGGATTTTATCCGACATGACGCGGCTAGTAAACCGAGAATCTTTTATGGAACAATGCCGTCGCGAAAGACTCCGAGGACACATGAGAAATCAGAGCTCGACCGGAGAGATTCAGATATTCGTTCTTTCCGCGCGCTATTCGAGAATGGAATGGTAGATGAATAATATAAAGGTGGTTCGATGAACCCTCTGCGAGGCACTTAAATGTGATTTGCAGGGCATCCGATGTATATGTTGTTGTAGATAAAAGTGGCCCGCGAATTGACGTGAATGTATGCATACAACCACAGGCCGTGACGCGCGTACGACGTGTACACCCGCGTATTAACGAGAGAGGTGGCACCGTGGGAATGCAATGGACTCGCATTAGGGAGGACAGAGGTCAAGTTCGCCTCCGTCCATCATGATTTAGGTTTTCCGGGATTTCCCTAAATCACTTCAGACAAATGCCGGGATGTTTCCTTTCAAATGACACGGCCGATTTCCTTCCCCAGCCTTATCAAAAATCAAAATTGAGCGTGTGCTCCGTCTCTAATGACCAAACTGTCGACGGGACGTTAAACCTAATCTTCCTTCCTTTCTTGTGTACGCCGGCACGTGATCCACACCGGTTCAGAGCGTAGTGTGAGCTGTGTCTGAGTGAGTGGAATAGTGCCAAGGGGTCGAGACGATGGTACTCACAGTGGAGCAGCGTATATTCGTTTTGGAAAGTTATGTTGGGTTGGGTTGTTTGGTTGAGATAGGGGGACTAAACTACTGAGGTTATCAGTCCCCCAGTGGGGAGGGGAAGGAATGAGGATAGGAAAGGAGGGAAGTAAAGAAGGAAGGAAGGCTGCATTAGCTCGGGACCCCGTGCTCGCCACGCACGTACTCACGAAAGAACCGTGAGCCCCCTGGGGATGAAAGTTATGTGACAACAAAGTCGTGGAAACAATGTGGTCAGTGTTTGTTGAGAATTTTAACGTCGTCAGAGTGCTAGCAAAGAGTGCCATGCACCGCTTAGTCCGAAACTGCCGTCAGACAGGACCCGTTTGCAACAAGTCACCCGCGGTGGAGTGGTCGAGCGCTCTAAGGCGCCTTGCTGCGGACCGCGTGGTGCTCCCCATCAATTTCGAACATACCACTTTCCATTTGCGTCTCAAGTTCGCCGGTTTGTGTCTTAAGTTCGCTTGTATGTATCGTAAGTTCGTTCGTTTGTGTCTTTATTTTCTTAAGTTCTCTGCTGGTTTGTGTTTTCATTTCCTCCCTGGGACATGGGTGTCTGTGTTTTCCTTAGGTTAGTTTAAGTTGTTTGTAAGCCTAGACTGGTAACCACAGTAGTCAAGTCCAATAGATTTACACACACACACACACACACACACATATATATATATATATATATATATATATATATATATATATAAAATCCGAAACTTGCCCGCACACCTGAAAACGTAGCTTCAGTTCATACGAAAATGTATCAGAGTCCTACCAAATCAAGTCGACATCTGTTTTAAGAGACTGGTATATCACGTCAATCATGCGGTTTAATAGTCCAAATGTTGTTCATGCAGTAAAACCAGCAGATGCTCCTCAGCGCATCCAGTTTTGTCAGTGGCTGCTGCTGAGGTGACAGTCAATGGCTTGGGCACGGATCTGTTCTTTATGTCTTATGAAGCCTGGTTGTCACCTCATCGGCATACACGAGTCACCTACTCGTAATCCCCGTAAATTCCGGGAAGGGGTCGACGAGCTGGAGCACTTCGTTCAATCACATTCCAGAAGCCTTCGATCGGGTTCAGACGTGTCGTGTTGTCGGGCCGCACGTCTATTGCAAATTCATCACACACCTGTCCTTGTGATATGACGCATTATCTTGTTGGAAACTGCCACTACCGTTTGGAAACAAGATGGTATTGAAGGGGTGTGCGTGGTCTGCAACCAGGAGCAAACAGTGAGTTGCCCCATAATATGAATTTAAAATATATGACCTCTATGAAAAAATGGCACTGACGTGTTTTACGGAACACTTTAGATTTGTAGTTTTATAAGTTTTTGCAAACATTTCGGACCAAACTAATAATCTAAATAATAAAAAATTATGGTGATATGATTACGACTCCACTATTGTGGTAATATCTATGCACCCAACAAGTAATATCCTTTCTGACCATATTTTAACAAACAGCAAAATTATATGATATTTGAGTTTAGGACTGACAAACATACTCTTTGTTGAACTTTTATCTCTTTGAAATATCATTTTAATATCTCTCCCACATTTTCATTATATTTTTCCGTTAAAATATTATCACCTGTCTTTGCCTGTACTGGTTACGAATGACTGTTGTCTGGAACGAACGTAGCGTACATTTGGCGTTCAGACGAGTGACTATAGCCCGGATGGAACACTGCGTACATTTGGCGTTCGTAAATCAGTCACATGACATCCCTCGCCTCAAAATCTCTTTTGCGTGCGGTATCTTGCTTTCTCTACTAGATGATTTTCTTATTATAACTCAAGCGTTGTCATTTCAAAGCAATAGCGCACTGAAAATTATCAAAAACACGTCGTTCTTAGGACAATAAATTATAATCTAATGTTGGTTAGTTAGTTAACACCTGCCATTGATGGTACGAGACTCACGGATTACTCTCACAGCTGTTCGCCATAGCGTAGTAGGCAAGGAATTAGTTTGTGATGTACGAACATGTTAGACGGTGATTCGGAACTTGCTAGTGCACGGTGGCTCAGCGCGCTCGGTCATAGAGTTGCCGGCATGGTAGCTGACGCCCTCTGTAACGAGAGCACTGAGTTGTCCTAAACGATCAAAATAGGACAAAACAAACCAACGTCCACAAAGTACCCGTTCAAATCAGAGAACCAATGAAAAGACAGAAAACGATAGATGGTTCAACTAACACCATGTGTAGAGAAGGCCTGTTTTCCATGCAGGCTATAGTCACTCGTCCGAAAGTCAAATGTACGCTACGTTTCCTTCGGGCTATAGTCATTTGACCAAACTACCAAGACAAGGCATGTGATAATATTTTAACGGAAAAATACAATGAAAATGTAGGAGATATATTAAAATAACAGTTTAAAAGGTAAAAGTTCAAACAAACAGTATGTTTGTCAAAGCTAAACTCAGATATCAAATAATTTTTGCTGTTTGTTAAAATACGGCCAGAAAGAATATTACGTGTTGGGTGCATAGATATTATCACAATAGTAGAGTCGTAATCATATCGCACCATAACTTGAGAAGCTCGACCGATTTCACAGATCCTTATTCTTCTTCTTCTTTTTCTTTTTCTTTTTTTTTTTTTTTCGTTTTTCGTTATTCTCAGAACAAGGGTTGTATGAAATAAAACTGGGACATTTAAGAACAACAAAATGCGTTTTTCAATGTGAGCCTGCATTTCTATTGCATAGAAATCTATAGTTTTGTTCCGATATTGATGAAATTTTGCACATTCCACGTTAAAACCAAGAGAAATGTCACTGTTTGTATAAAATACCGTCGGTGCCTGGTGGAGGGTACTTAACTTACGGAATTTTACAAAATGCATAGTTTTGCTCCAATATTTATGAATTTTTGCACCCATAACCTTTAAACCAAGAGGAAGATCACTGGGTACATAAATGTTGGTACATGACAGAGGATACCTTGTAGAAAACTTTTCCGAGAGAGGGAAAGGTGGAAACGAATAGAGAGATGGGAGAGAACGAGGTGTATGCAGAGAGAGAGAGAGGGGAAAGGGGTGTGGACTACGAGAGTGTAGGATAAATAAACACCCGGGAAACTCCGGGTTTACAGCTAGTAGTGAATAAACACTTAGAAAAAAAAAATTAACAAGGTAATTTGTTGCGATGTATACAGTTCCCTTCGGTTTCAAAAAATGGTCAAATGTTCAAATGTCCGTAAATCTATCGGACCAAACTGCGTGGTCATCAGTCCGTAGCTTACAAACTACTTAAACCTAGGTAAACGTACCTACGGACAAACACACACACCAATGCCCCAGGGAGGACTCGAACCTCTACGGCGAACAACCGCGCGCTCCGCAGCGAGGTGCCTTAGACCGCCCGGCTACTCCACCGCGGCCCTTCCGTTTCATTAAGGAACTAGGAACTATACTTGCCACAGAAATCTAGACTTCCTTTATATACGAAACTACCCGTATCAACACGTTGTTCAGAATGTTCATTATTACAGTATCCTCCCAGTTTACGTGCATAGACTTCAGAAGATCATTGTTCAATTCGTTGTTACGTATTTCACGGCATGTTCATGAAATAGAACAAACACGCTTTTAGAGGGAGGGACATTAACATATGTACAGCTCCATTTAATTAATAAAAAAAGGGTTTTTTCGGGTAGTTGCGGGTTCCGAATTACTGACCATGAGCATTACAGTCCAACTACGGCTAACAATTGGAACAGGTGACCTTTAATCTCATACTATTGATAGCAATTGTTAACTGAAGCTAATATGGCATTTTAGACACTAGATTATCATTTATCGTACGAAGAACGACGTGTTTTTGTTAATTCTTCAGTGCGCCATTGATTTGAAGTGACAACGTGTAAGTTGTTAATGTTGTTATGGTCTTCAGTACGGAGGCTGGTTTGATGCAACTCTCCACCTACTCTATCCTGAGCTAGTCTTTTCATCTCCTCATAAGAACGGCAACCCACATCCATTTGAATCTGCTTACTATATGCGTCTCTTGGTCTCCCTCTGTGATTTTTACCCCACAAACCTCCCTCCAACGCTAAATTTGTGATTTAGTTACGCGATCTACCCACCTAATCTTCAGGATTCTTCTTTAGCACCACATTTCAAAAGCCTCTATTCGCTTCCTGTCCGTACTGTTTATCGTCCGTGTTTCACTACCGTACAAGGCAATACTCCACACAAATGCCTCCAGAAAAGACTTCCTTACACTTAAATTAATATTCGATTTTAGCAAATTTCTCTTTTTCAAAAACGCTTTTCTTCCCATTACCAATCTGCAATTTTATATCTTCTGTAACCGGCCGCAGTTGCCGAGCGGTCTGCGGCGCGCCATGTCACAGTCTTCACGGCCGCTACGGGCGGGGGTTTGAATCCCCCCGCATTCCTATTTTCTTATTCATTATCAGTCCAACTCCTGTGATACCCCCAACTGATTTTGTATTTATAATCCTGTACTCACCTGACCAGAAATCATGTTCATCCTGCAACCGAACTTCACTAATCCCCACCATATCCAACTTCAACCTATCCATGTCCCTTTTTAAATTTTCTAATTTTCCTACCCGATTAAGGGGTCTAACATTCCACGCTCCGAACTGTAGAATGCCTGTAATGTCTTTCCTGATAACAACATCCTCCTGACTAGTCACCGCTCGTAGATCCGCAAGGGGGACTATTTTACCACCGGAATATTTTATCTGAGACGATGCCATCATATTTTCATACAGTAGAGCTGCATGTCCTCAGGAAAAGTAACAGCTGTAGTTCCCCCTTGCTTTCAGCCGTTTGAAGTACCTGTGTGGCAAAGCCACATTAGCTAATGTTACAAGGTCAGCTAGTGAATCATCCAGACTGTTGCCCCTGTAACTACTGAAAAGGCTGCTGCCCCTCTTCAGGAACCACACGTTTGTCTGGCCTCTGGAAGATACCCCTCCGCTGTGGTTGCAACTACGGTACGGCTATCTGTATCGTTGAGGCACGCAAGCCACCCCACCACGGCAATGTCTGTGACTTAACGAGTAAGTTACAATAAGAAAATCATCAAATACGCAACACAAGATGGCGTATCCCAGAGAGAGAGTTATGGGCGAGGAATGTCTCGTGACATTTCCGAACGGCTGCCTTTCGTTAATTCAGTGGAGGGTGTCAAATCTCCGTTATTTTTGCAAATAACTCTCAAACGATACGGGATAGGAAAAAAACATAAGGGAACAAAGTTGTAGATTATTTTCTCCTCTACAAATTCGGTTATTCAATTTTCGCTTCAGATAACGGTTTATTTGCAATTAAAATTACATTAAAAACGGCTTCTTTTGGTATTACTAACGTATTTCTTGTCCGAAATATTTGAAAAAGTGAGGTTCTGATCTCTGGTAGCCAACAATTATGTCTGTAAAATTTGGTGCCGATCGGTTCGACCTAAAAAGTGGGAACACGTTACAGCCAGACAGACATCGTCAAATCGCCGTTATTTTTGCAAATATCTCTGCATCGATGCAATATATATAAAAAAAAAAACATTATAGAGCGAAGTTGTAGAGAATTTTCTCCTCTACAAATTCGGTTATTCAATTTTCGTGTCAGATGAATGGTTAAGCCGTTATTTTCATTTAAATTTCGAGCTGTCCAAAGACGATCGCAAAGGCCCACTTTTAGTGTTACTACCGTAATCTAAAGTGGCCCATAAATTTAGACTGTTGATACTGTTATCACTTTACATCCACAGATTTAGTCACACGCTTAGTAATGTAGCTGGTCTCATATCTACAGAGTGGAGTTACGGACCAAGGCGGCGATATTACAAACACTGCCATAAACAAAGTACGCGAGAAGTGGAGCCAAATGATTTAAAATAGATATTCAATTATCTCAGTGGGTCATCCAGCTCCTCTAACGCAACATGTGACATTTGCTCTGAGTTTAACGCGCTGCTATAATGTGTCAAGTTTTTGTTTCACTAGAATTTAAACATTCAGTTCCATACATCGTATTTCCATATTTCCAAGTACTATATCCACTGTATAATGTTGATCACAAAGTTAGAGACGCCGTGTGAGAAAATCCGAGTTACACCAGTGTCCCGAAACTATGTTCTAATATGAGTGCCAGTACTTAGGACGGCGAAAGACAAGACCATACCAAATCACCAAGACCACAGAGTTTAAATACAGCTTCAGCTTCACTTTATGAGTATAATTCTTATACTGCTGCCGTTGATCTCATTTGTTTTTATCTTACTGCTACTTTTAGTGGATTTTATTTTATTCACGTAAAGTTTCTATTGCGCATAAATGAACTGCTTGCCTTTTTCAGCACGTGATATTTCATGACATGGTGTAAAAAGTAGAAGTAAATGAAATGGCGGTCCTCAGAGTGGCTGTACGGTTTTTCCAGTGTTATGATTTGATTTTTCGTCATCTAAATTAGTTTTTTATGATACAAGTTGTCAAACATAAGGGAACAAAACAGGTATGTTTTGCAAAAATGACAGTGATCCTTACCAGGTAATAGACGACTGTTCACAATAAACCGGAAAAAAGCCTAAGTGCCTGGAGAAACAGAATGAGACGAAATCCTCATCGAGATGTGCCTTCCTCCGGCATAATGTTGCATAAAAGGACCTTAAGCTGTTGATTAACGGCTTTGCCTTTTTGTGTGCGTGACTCATAGTCAAGAAACAGTAGCTGCAAAGTAGAGAATGACAGTTGGTCTCAAGTGGACTGTAAACATCGGGCGTGCAGAACAAGAGAAAAGCAGTCTGCTGTTACTCACTCAGTAATGAGGCAGGCAAAGGATGACGAACGGGCAGGGTGACGGCTCTGAGCACGGGAAAGTCAGCACAATCCCGCCAGCAACTAACCACGATGCTTAATGCAAGAATAAACAGAAAATAGGCCTAGCAGGTGTCAGGGTCACCAAAAGCTCGAACTGGTGGGCAAATAATTGATTAGCTTCACGTGGCAATATTGGTGTCGACCGGTTTACTCTCTCTTTGCGAACGTTCAAGAAGAGTTGAAAATGCACAATTGTAGTCACAGTCTGGACATGGTTCATCGTTGAATAACTTATAGTCAGGTAGAGAGAGCAGTGATGAATAAACTGATAAAAACATCTTGCTTTACTACGCATTTTTAAACGCATTACGATGAAACAATCCCCTAGGACGAACTTTATAAACAGCCGTTAGAGACTCCCAAAAGTAGTGTATAAACAGTGACCAAGCAAACAAAATCTGCATCTAGAAACAACTACTTTACACTATTAATCTCCAATTAATTGCTAACAGAAATTAATACTGCCGCGGTGGAGTGGCCGAGCGGTCTAAAGCACCTTGCTGCAGAGCGCGGTTGCTCCCGTAGGAGGTTCTAGTCCTCCCTCGGGAATGGGTGTGTATGTGTTGTCCTTAGGTTAGTTGAACTTAGTTTAAGTAATTTGTAAGCCTAGGGACTATTAACCAAAGAAGTTAAGTCCCACAGATGTACAAACATTTGAACATTTTTCAAATTAATACTACCATCATGAAGTGTAGACATATGATGGGGTGGCTTACGTGCATCAGTGATACAGTCATTCCGTAAGTAAAGGAAGAGTATCTATGGCGTGGCCTGACAAACGTTTGTCCCTGAAGACAGGGATTTTTAATACATTTAGGTGCAACAGTCTGGATGATAATTGCAGAACCACAGCTGTTTATTTTTTCTCAATGCTACCGGTTTCGGTCATTTACCATTATCGAGCGTTAGCCTGAAGTACATGAAAGTTATCAAAGAATTAGTCAACCATATAAAACGTTAACAAAGATACAGTAAGTTACATGTGAAATACTTACAGAGATTAGCTAATAGCTCAACATGTCGTTATACAAGAATTCAAAATTATAACATAAGTATTTGCTGTCATTGCTCTAGTCATTGATATTATCACAGTGGCTGACTGCTACAGACTGAAGCATACATTGATGAGTGTGAAATAAAATTATTTTAAAACCAAAGATAACACACATGCTTACATTAAATCTCATTGCACAAAGATTATAGGGCATACAGTTATGCTATGTCTATGACCATCTTTGGTCTTCATTAGGATCTATGATGTAAACAGTGTTATTGCTATGTTTATAAACAAGTGCTATACAATATGATGAAGTGGAAGTATGATATGTACATATGCACTGCTATGAAGTTGTGATGTTAATATACTCTACAATTTGTAGCTATACATTACATCAATAAAACACCAAGTGCCTATTTAGGTTATGAGACGAGAAACGTTATTTCAGATACTAAAATAAAGAATAACGTAATTACGAAAACCTTTTGACTTAATTTTCAAGCAGTACAGATTATGACACTAAAAGTAACGTAGTAATGTTATTTCTATTAATCTGAACATAATAATCTGTAGTCTGGATGATAGACTGCTCTAAACTTGAAACGTCAGCCAATATCACTTTTCCGTCATACAGGTACCTGAGAATGACTGAAAGAGAGGTAAAACTACAAATATTACTTCCCCTGAGGAAAACACACACACACACACACACACACATATTAGAGCTCAATATTCCACCATGCTCTACACCTACAAATCCCTCTTCCGCCCCTTCCACTGCGTCTCCCACCCTGCCTGGATCTCTGCCCCCATCCTTCTACCCGTCCCTGGAGATCCTGGAACGCCACGCCCTCCGCCTAGCCTTCCGTATACCTTCCTACCCACCATTCCCCACGCAGCTCCTCTATGACCTCATCCGCTTCCCCTGCCTTGTCCGCTTCATTGAACACCCCCGTCTCTGTTTCCTCTAGCGTAAACCGGATACCCCTCACCCTACTGTCCATCCTCTCCTCCACAATCCCAGTCCGTTACCGCGTCATTACTAATGTATCTTCCTGCTCTCTACCTGTTCACTCTCCTTACCCTTTCCGCGGCAATTTCCGCACTCTCCCCGTCCCTGACGATGCTCTCCACCCAGACATCTACCCTTCGTACCAGCTCTGATTCTCCCCCTTCTCCTCCCCCGTCCTCTCTCCTAGATCCCCCTTTGAGGGCCCCACTCCCTTTCTCCCTCCCCTCTCTCCCTACTCCTGCCAGTCCCTGCGGTCTACCCCCTCCTGCTCCTTACAGCTTCCTGGAGCAACCCAAATGCCCTCCTTTTCCGTATGGTCCTGTGGCCCCTGCTTCCTCCTGCGCCCCTCACACCCTACCCGATACTCCTCCTCCGCTCTTCTCCCCCCTCCGCGCCTCTTTCGCTCATCCCCTTGCTCCATCCCCATCCTCATTCTCTTTATTTATTAAAAATATGCGTGTGAATCGTCTCTGTTCCGTCGGAGTGAATATCATCAGCTATTTGTAACGAAACTGCAACCCGCCGACCCGAAGCTGACGCCTGTGTATTTTAAATGTCCGTGTGCATCAGTGCTTCATGTCACTCCATTCCACGCGGTACTGCCTTCATATTTTCACCGTGTTATGTGCTTGTTGTGCTCCTGTGTTTGTACTCTTGTATTTCTTCCTAAATATTTGTAATTCTGTAGGCTGAAGAGCGCCTTACGCACTGCCAGCCCGCCCCATCAGGGGAATGAAATATAAATAAAGAAAAAAAAAAGTAAACATCTCTACGCAATTGTTCCACGATGTTAACCATTGCAGAGAGAGTAGATATCATTTCCTCCTACTCTAAGACTCATACAAATGTTGAAGGGGCTTGTCAAAGGTATGTTAATCAGACGTTCAGATGTCTGTAAATCTATCGGACCAAACTGCGTGGTCATCAGTCCGTATCTTACAAACTACTTAAACCTAGGTAAACTAACCTAAGGACAACACACACACCCATGCCCCAGAGAGGACTCGAACCTCCACGGCGAGCAACCGCGCGCTCCGCAGCGAGGCGCTTTAAACCGCTCGGCTACTCCACCGCGGCGTATGTTAATCTGTTCCCTGATAGGAATGTTCCTTCTGCAACGACTTTTCGCAGTATTGTCCAACTGTTTGCTGAAAGTGGAAATGTTATATCTAGAGAAATGATATTACCATTTTTCAACAATTTTCAACTAATTTTTTTTTTTTTTTTTTTTTTTTTTTTTTTTTTTTTTTTCGATTAAGTGGCATCTATCATAGAACGAAAAAACGTTTCATACAAAAGTTACATATTTTTTCACGGAGAATCCCAATCTGTAATTAAAAAATAGGTGTTCCTATTTAAGGTTTCAAAGTCACCCCCGATCCCGTCCCAGGGGGTAGTGCAGGGGGCCGAGCTTTATGTTAATGGATGTTTCTCTTCAAGATGAACAATTTTATTGCATCATTCTTTAGTCCGATTTGTATTTTTCCAAATATTCCGTAAAACAGTTTCAAGTACATATGTAGATATAGTGAAGTACCGACCCAATTATTGGTTTCCTACTACTTTGCACCCTTTTCTTTTCATATGCTCTTTTACCATATACTCCCGCATATTTCCCTATTCTATCTCCTTTCATGAACAGTACCTGCAGAACAAACTGATACACATCAAACAGATCTGCGGTGACTACTGGAGCATCGAGCAAGTGAGTTTTTACAGACGCAGAAGTCTTCCTTTGCGTACGTTCACTCGATTTTAACGCATACCTCTATATTTTCCTACATCTGTGGTTTCACTTTTAAAGAATATTCATGGCTTAGGGTAAGAACTAAAGGGCCAAGATCGTCGTCAACATTTTTGATTTCATCATTTATCTGATTAGTTTGTGAAGAGTTTATTGCATTAAGTGAGTCTTCATTCATCTATTTATCAATTAACTGTCCTCATTTGTAACCGAGCGATATGTCAGACTTGTTAGCATTCTGTAGGGCGAAGTATTAAACCCACGTCTCATCATTCTGATATAGGTATTCCATGATTTCTCTTAAATCGGTCCAGGTAAGTGACGCGATGCTTCATTTCAAAAGGATACAGCCGATTTTCTCACCCGACCTCAGTTAATCCGCTATTCTGCTTTATCTCCAGTGATCGCGCTGTCGACTGGACGTTAAACTCTAATGTTGCTTCCTACCACTTCATATTTCAACGAAATGTGAAGCGGGAATCATTGACAGAGAAATCGTTTACAGCTATAAGCAAGTTCGTACGTGGTATTGTGAAACAGCGTGGGATGTCGTGAAAACAACATGAGGGAGGGGCCTTCCAGTATCGATTCCGTGCTCGGTACTTAAGTCGCTCATAAACCCCGTTTGCATTATCTAATCTTGTCACACGGGAGCACAGTGTCATCCGCTTAGTGACCTCGCCACTGCAGGAGTATTGAACTGACAGGGGGCAGTGTGAGTATCCGCCATACATTTCCACGTTCAACATTTGACGGTGCCGTCTACTTCCTGCGACACTTCGCAGTTCGTACCATGACCCGTCTTCGCGGTAACATTTACATAAGTGGCTTTTCGAGTTTCCCCTGGTAAAAAAAGTTATCCAACTTGAAGCTTTTCACCTCAAAAAGTGATTTTTTTAAAATTTCTGTTTCAGTTGAGAGAGTAATTTATCTTTCTACATCTACATAAATTTTCTGGAAGTCATGATGAAGTGCATGGCAGAGGGTACATCTAACCACTTTTATGACGTTTCTCTACAGTTCCGTTCTCCAATAGCTCGCGGGAAAAAGGAACATTTAAATCATACCGTTTTCAATCTGATTTCTCTTATTTTATTTTGATCATCATGTCTTCCTATGTAGGTAGGTGCTAACAAAATATGTTCGCATCCGGAAGAGAAAGTTGGTGAAAGAAATTTCGCAAATAGATCTCGTCGCAACGAGTAACGACTTTGTTTTAATGATTTTCATCCCATCTTGTGCATCATTCCCGCAACACTCTCTCCCCTATATCGCGATGACACAAAACGAGCTGTCCTTCTCTGAACCTTCTCTACGTCGTCCGTCAGTTCCACCTGGTGTGGATCCAACAATGCGCAGAAATACTGTAGAACTGTTGCATCTTCTAAGTGTTCTGCCAATGTAACGTAGTCTTTGGTTTGCCTTCCCTACAATATTTTCTCTGAGTTCTTTCCAATTTAAGTTGTTCGTAATTGTTAATCCTAGGTATTTAGTTGAACTGACGGTCTGCAGATTTGACTGATTTATCGTGTAAATGAAGCTTAATGGGCTTCTTTTAGTGATCATATGGAAGACTTCCACTTCTCATTATTAAGGGTCAATTGCCATTTTTGCACCATGCAGATATCTTATCTAAATCATTTTGTAGTTGCTTTTGATCTCTCTGGTGACTTTACTAACCGATAAGTGACAGCATCATTCGCGAACAACCCAATAGAGCTACTCAGATTGTCTCCTAAATCGTTTATAAAAATAAGAAACAGTATGGGCCCTATAACACTTCCATGTGGAAAGCCAGATATCACTTCAGTTCTACTCGATGACTTTCCGTCAATTTCAACGTACTGTGTCCTTTCTGACAGGAAATCACGAATCCGATCGCACAATTGAGGCGATATTCTATAAGCACGTTATTTGCTTAGAAGACGCTTGTGACGTACAGTGTCGAAAGCCTTCCGGAAATCTAGAAATAAGGAATCTATTGGGCCAGCTCTTGTCGATAGCACTCATCACATCATGTGAGTAAAGAATGATACTTTCTGAATCCGTGTCGACTATAGGTCAATAGGTCGTTCCCTTCGAGGTATTCATAATATTTGAGGAAACGTATATGTTCTAAAATCCTGCTGCAAACCGACGTCAATGATATAGGCCTGTAATATTATGGATCACTCCTATTGCCTTTCTTGAATATTGGAGTGAGCTGTGCAACTTTCCAGTCTTTGGGTATGGAACGTTCGCTGAGCGAGCGGTTGTATATGATAACAAGGTATGAGACTATTGCTGTGTTAAGCAATTCTGCTTTAGCAGAACTGTCATCAGTAGCATCACCGTTACTATCGCGTAGTGAATGTATTGATTGTGTTTTACCACTAGTATACTTTACATACAACCAGAATTTCTTAGGATTCTCTACCAAATTACGTGACAGGGTTTCGTTGTGGAATTTATTATAAGCTTCTCGCATTAAAGTTCCAGTTAAATTACGAGTTTCTGTAGCTGACCAATACCGTGACACCAGTAAGAAAGAGAGAGAACCCAGATCCAAATATGTCTTTGAGTTTAATAAGGTGACGGACGTGCCTGTGTTCACTTGCATACACAAACTTTTGCGGAAAACCGTGATGTCAATATAGAGCTTACTGGTTGCAAAAGAAATCGCTGAGACGTAATTGAAGTTGGAATCTCGGGTTTTGGAGGTAGGAACAGAAGCAATATGACCTATCTTACGGCACACATGACAAGTGGCCATCGCTTGGGGCAATCAGGTCTGTAATGATCAACAAAAGAGGAGGGACAAGAAGGAAGCATCGACCGGTTGCGTGACTGCACGCCGCCTGGCCCGAATTTCCGATCGCCCTGGCGCCGCGGCTGTGCACGGACTACCGCGAGCACATCTCTTTGCGACCCAGGGAAGAAGAAGGGGGTTCAATTTCCGACACCTCGCACCAATCGTCAATTTGGTTGTCCGCCGCCCGCGAAACCTCGAAAGACTGAGCGATAATTAAGGACCTCGGAAAGAGAAGGATTTTGGCACAGGAGAACTCGCTCGCAAACGTCGCGATTGGGGGTGAGACGAGTGGTCAGTTTAATTAGTTTGGCTGTGCACTCGTGTTAGTACAGGCCACCAAAAAACGTCACGCAACATTTTCCTGTCTGCAGTTGTGTGTTTTTGTCTTTAGTGGTTTGCTATAAAAACATCGCCTATACACCTTGCAAATTTGTTATATGGGATTAGGTTTCCAAGCAGCACATTGCAGATGAGATGTGCTTCTTTTTCTCCGTTTGGATAAACCTTTTGTGGTTTACAGTATAATTCTTTCTCAATGAAGCGGATTTATCGCTTGTTTGAATTTAATTTTCTTCCGAGTTTGCAATAAAATCAATAAATCATAGGCGTTGTTAGAATTGTTTGCAATAAATGCATATGACGCTTATAAGTCAGAGAGCTTGTAGCATTTATCACATAATCGGCATGCAGCTTAGCACCACCTCTTGTGCAGACGTTATATTCGCCTTCAATATTATAGGTTTCGCAGGGGTCTGATTTCAGCTCTCGGCGAACATTCGCTTACAGGCGTCCGCCTAGAGCGTTAGCGGCCTGCACTGGTGACCGCAGCGAACGTGTTAAACCATGGAGTTCCGCGGCCCATGCCATATACGACTACTGTCGCTGCTTTCTGCAGCGATAAAACTCAACACGGGCAGCTATCACTTGAGTCCGTTTGCTATACTATTGTGCAAAAAGGTCCCACATTTTATCGAAAGACAGCGGCGATGGATCCTGCAAGGGCACGAGTTGGCTAAGAAGCTGATACGAGGCTACAGCCACGACAGGAATAACGCGCGACACAAGATGCCATCAGACCAACCAAAGGCATGACAATGTTGTCTTAACTGTTTCTCATAGGCGTCCTACTCTTCTACGGACTCGTCGTACGCCTGAAAAGGTGGTGGATAAGTCAGAGGGGGTGCGGGGGGCGAAACAACCTGCGGGGTGGGGGGTGGACGGAGGTGGGACTCACTAGATAAGGCTGAAGCAAGAGATTGCAATACCTGGTTTTGAGCGTGAATCGCCGTGGCAAAAACCTCAACGAGGCGTCGTAGAGTCTCGTCGGGAGTACCAATAGCCATTGGGTGAAGACAATCAATCACTCCAGAAAAAAAAAAAAAAAAAAAAAAAGAACCACGCGCTGAGAACAATACCGTACTCGTCGGCAAATGTTATATTCACTGACATAGACAACACCATACAACAACCGCGACTTAGCACAGGCGTGCACAGGCTGTGCGAACACCCGCGAGATAAGCTCAAACCTGGTAAACAACACTCTGAGTGCGAGAGCACAAATCGTCATTTGCTCGTCCGTGACCAGCTCTGGCGTTTACCGCATTTTCCCGCAGCGCACTATCGCGGCCGACGCACGACGTATGCTCTCGGCTTCACTTGCGTCTTGGGGCATGGGTGTGTGTGTGTTTGCCCTTAGGTTAGTTTACTTAGGTTTAAGTAGTTTGTAAGCTACGGACTGATGACCACGCAGTTTGGTCCGATAGATTTACAAACATTTGAACATTTGATTTTCACTTGCGTCTGTGCCTTACAGCAATTATCTTGGGAGAAAGGATATGGCCTAAAATGGAGTATTCCTCCCGAAAAGATCTATTTTCTTAATAAATCGCTCTGAATTGGAATTCATGCTGTTTTATAAATCTCGCTGACAGTTTAAAAAAAGTATTGGGTCTCGATTGTAGCTGGGATATATGAATTTCGTAGTATATGCTTTTACCAACACACCATTTTTATCTGTCGTATCTCCCCTACAGAATGTAACAGTCATTATTCTGTGGGTAAGCCAATGTTGCGGATTTTGGAAGATACTGGTAGATTAAATCTTTGAATCAGTTTGTGAAATGTTCCTCAGCAGATTAGGCGCTAAAACCATTCAAAACGAATATGAGTTCAGCTTGAAGTGTCTTATTATCATTTTCTGCTGTCGTTATAACATTTTTTCCCACTTATAGACGAAGAAACCTCAATGGCAGAGACCACGGACATTGTTAATTTTGTAATTCCGCCACAATCGACGATAAGTACGTCACTTGACCGCCGGCCTCACAGATCAGCTGCCTGTGTAGCTACGAAGACGGCAAGACAGCCGTTCGCACAGCAGACGGAAGTCCGTTCCCCTTCAAGTAAATCATCAGCAGCTACGCAGCGCCAGCACCACTACCTCTGGACTATGCTTACATGGCGCCGCTCCGCAGATTTCGTCGTCTCGCTTTGATGTACTGCGGCGGTACTGATTCTTATCAGAAATGCTCGACTACAGGCGAGAGACTCGGAAACATTTCCTCTTGATATCTATGCTCTTGTCGTCGAGGTCGTGTGCAAAATTTTGAACATGTTCACTTTATTGCCGATTTTATTCTATGATAGAAGCTGGACTTGTGGAAATTCAAGTGTCAGTTCCTTCTATTTCAGTTATTTCCTCGATGACAACAATTATTTTCCGGCTTCAGGAATCCAACGATTTAATTTATACTAATGTTTAACGGTCAGTAAACTCTACAATAATAAAATTTTTAATGTATTTCCTGTAGGCTGTAGTTACAGTAGTCGTTGACTATCAACTTCATTGTTAGTGTTTCATCGTGAGGTTCCTTGTGTAGTATAGTTGTGAGAGCTACGTTTTGGAGCTGTTGCTAGTCGGTGGGTAAGACGGACTACCTCTCAAAAGGTATGTAATATACCTGAGTATCTAAATTATTGTTGACTACAAAACACCATATTTACTGTTTAGGCGCTAGCATGCCCTTCCACTTGACTGCGAGAGAGATGTGAGTTGCAGGACCACCAGACATTCCATGTAAGAAGAGAGTGCAAGGTACAACACCCAACCAACACCCAACCCTTTCCGTTGCCTGGGATTAGCAGTTTGCCTAGGTAAATGCGGTATACTTGTTCTGTCGAGAATGCATGTACGTATAGTGCCACATGAAAGTAAGTGATAGGGACTGATGACCCCGCAGTTAAGTTCCTTAAGCTTGACAAACATTTGAAACTAAGTGAATGTCAAAAGTGCGTCGACAGTGGTATGCTTTAGGGAAATTAATACAGGAGAAGGTAGGAGTGAGCCTTATTCGGCACTGTGGCCTAAGTGGGCAACTGACGAACTAATATTTTAAGGAGGGAGTTAGCGCAAGTTGCCATCGGAAATGCAGTTGAGTTGTGTTCAAATGTTTGTAAATCTATCGGACCAAACAGCGTGGTCATCAGTCTGTAGCTTACAAACTACTTAAACCTAGGTAAAATAACCTAAGGACAAACACACGCACCCATGCCCCAGGGGTGCTCGAACCTCCACGGCGAGCAACCGCGCGCTCCGCAGCGAGACGCCTTAGACCGCACGGCTACTCCACCGCGGCAGTTGAGTTGTGTTTAGTGTGAATATGTTGAGGTGCTGTTACGGAAATGTGGAACCTAAGTGCCATCGACAGTTGCACTGTAAGCTACGAAGATATATTTCCCTCGCTGTAAGCTGTAAACTCCATCCTATACGTCTCCAAAGGCCTGCCGCGTACCGACTAGCCGCTTGTCATCCTCTGCCCGAAGGCATTAAAGGGATGCGATATGAAGGGAGACGTGGTCAACGCCCCACATTCTCGCAATTTTGTCGGTTTTCGAGACCGGAGCCTCTGCTTCTCAATAAAGTAGCGGCCGCGGTGGAGTAGCCGAGCGGTCTAAAGCGTCTCGCTGCGGAGCGCGCGGTTGCTCACCGTGGAGGTTCGAGTCCTCTCTGGGGCATGGGTGTGTGTGTTGTCCTTAGGTTAGTTTACCTAGGTTTAAGTAGTTTGTAAGCTACGGACTGATGACCACGCAGTTTGGTCCTAAAAAAGGTAAAGCAGTCAACAATCCGAAGATTGGTTTGAACACCACAGTGCTTTACTAAGCATGGTCCTGTTTGGAGGTGGTATGCCGTTGCCTTTCTCCGACCTTCGAACTGACTTACCCAGCCAGTTATAGGGGGACCTACAGTTTAACGTGGGTTCCGAACCACGGTGCTACTCGGTATTTTTCACATGAGCAATACTGCCAGAGTTGAAAGAAGTGGAAAGTGACAGATAAAATTCCTAGGACCTGGCGGGGATCGAACCCGCGACCTTTGGATTTGTAGTCTGGCACTCTACCACTGTGCAACCGAGGCGCACTAGTTTGGTCCTATAGTTAAAAAAAATAGCGTAGCTACTGAAGTGGCCTCACAAGGACTGAGTGCGCCCCGCTTGCCAAAAGGTCTCGGCAGACCTGACGGTGATGTATCCAGCAGCTACCCAAGCCCAACTTCGGTCATCGAACAGGAACCCGTGTATCCACTGCGGCGCGGACGTTGGCGATATTCCCCTCACAGTTGGCCATATCTAACGTGATATCGTGACTTTAGAACGTATAGTGGCCATTAACAGATTCTGTAAATTTAATGTAGGTATTTGCAGAGAACCCTCTGTTCAAAACCGATCAAAGTAATATACAGGAACAACTTTACTCCCTGCGAAGTCTGCATTTCAAGAGAGAGTAGTCGGGAAGAAGCTCGGTGCGGCGTGATTATGCAATAGCTCATTCTTACAACATCCATCTCGTTACGTCGGCAAGGGGATATGCGTTTGCAACCATGCTGATAGTTTACTAGAAAACTAGAGGACGGTTTGAAATTGAAGAATCTGATTCAAGTTGCCTCGGAGTCCGGTATAATCACGAAACAAATTCTGCGGTAATTCCTTCAGTACGTCTACTTCCCAGTTGCAGCGCAGGAATCTCTTCTTTTGGTTGATTAGCTCAGGACGATCGCACTTCGGCAAGAAAAGATAAATAAAATTGTAATTTTTAGTTTATCTTTATGTATAAAAATCGCACTGTTGTGTTTTATGGCCCATTTCAGATTTGCCTGTAGTTTTATGATTTTTTGCAAACATTAAATAATAAAAATATAAATAATAAAACATTACGGACGGTACGATTACGACTCTACTATTGTGATAATATCTACGCACCCAACACGTAATATTCTTTCTGACCTTATTTTAACAAACAGCCAAAATTATGTGATATTTGAGTTTAGCTTTGACAAATGTACCCTTTTTTTGAACTTTTACCTCTTTAAACTATTGTTTTCATATCTCTCCCCCATTTTCATTATCGTTTTCCGTTAAAATATTACCAACTGTCTTGCTTTGGAAATTTGTTTCACTTTATTTTCCTTGCCTACGCTGGTTACATATGACTATAGCCTGGAAGAAACGTAGCGTACTTTTGGCGTTCGGAAATCAGTCACGTGACACGCCTTGCATGAAACCTTGCCAGAAACTATCTTTTGCATACGCCCTACTGCTTTGTGTATTTGATGATTTTCTTATTTTAACTTAAGCTTTGTCATTTCAAAGCAATGGCGCACTGAAAATTGTAGGACAATGAATTATAAAGAAATGTCTAAAAGTGTCATGCTAGCAGGTGACACCTGCCATCGATGGTACGAGAATTATGCATTACTCTCGCATCTGTTCGGCGTAGCGTAATGGGCGGCGATTTAGTTTGTGATGCACGACATACACTCCTGGAAAATGAAAAAAGAACACCATGAATTCGTCGACCTACCAGAAGGAAATTTTATTGAGACATTCTTGAGGTTGTATACAACACACGATGACACAGGCAGAGCCGTACGCACGTTAGTACAGTCACCAGAGCGTACGCAATGTTGGCGTTAGTACCGTGTATACCCACCTTTTGCAGCAATGCAAGCTGTTATTCTCTCATGGAAACAATCGTAGGGGTTCAGAAAGTGACTACGTGGAATGGCCTGCCACGCAATTTCCACCTGGTGCCTCAGTTGGGCCAGATTTCGTGCCGCTCATGCAGACCGCCCAGCATGACGTTTCATGCGGTTCCAAACATGCTCTTAGTTGGGTGAGATCTGGGATTCGTGATGGCCAGGGTAGTTGACGTACACCTTGAAGAGCACGTTGGGTGGTACGGGATACATCTGGATCTGCATTGTCCTGCTGGAAAAGCATATCACCTTGTTGGTGCGTGAATGGTAGCAAGACGGGTTAAATGATGGTTTCAGTGCACCGTGCACTGTTCAGCGTTCTCTAGACGATCACTAGAGGAAAATGGCGAGTGTAGAATATCGCTCCCCTCACAATGATGCACGACCATGTTTGCCGTTAGAGTGTCCTCTGCTCATGCCCCAACATCGTCCAGCCCACCTCCAATGGTGACATGGTAGGCGCTTATGCAGGGACGAATGATGACGTGTCGTCTGCAGTGATGCGAGTCGTCACTACCTCAGTGCCAATGATGGTCGTACGCGTGTGTGGTGCCGTGCAGGGGAGTGGGAAAATCTGGAGTGTACCTGACAGAGGCAAACGAGGCCGACACCTGGCATCATGATGTGGGGAGCCATACCCTACACTGGACGATCTCCTCTGGTATTCGTATTGGGAAAATTGAACAGTACACGGTACATTGAAACCATCATTCAACCTGTCTTGTTACCATTCACGCACCAACAAGGCGATGTGCTTTTCCAACAGGACAATGCACGTCCACACGTATCCTGTACAACCCAACGTGTTCTTCAAAGTGTACGTCAACTACCCTGCCCATCATTATCCCCAGATCTGTTCCCATTGAGCATGTCTGGGGCCGGATGAAACGTCACCTTGGCGCCGTCTACACGACCGGCACGAGATGTGATCCAACTGAGGCATCAAATGGAAATTGCATGGCAGGCCATACCGTAAGACTTCATTCGGCACCTCTGAAATCGTTTTGAGGGAAAGTTGCACCCAGCATTGCAGCAAAAGGAGGGTATACGCGATACTAGCGTCGACATTGTGCACGATCTGGTGACTGTACTGACGTGCGTATGGTTCTGAGTGCGTGATCGTGTGCTGTATACATTCTCAAGAATGTGTCAATAAAATTTCGCTCTGTTGGGTTGACGAAATCATGGTGTTCTTTTTTCAGTTTCCAGGAGTGTATTAGACGGTGGTTCGAAACTTGCGATGGCTCAGCGCGTTCGGTCAGAGGGTTGCCCAGGGTTGCCGATGTGGTAGCTCAGCGCCCTCTGTAACGAAAAAACCGATTCAACGACGAAACGATGAAAATAAAACAAAAAAACAATAACTAAAGAGGACCGATCAAACCGAAGAACGAATGAAAAGAGAGAAAAAGAAAGAGGGCTGAACGCCATCTGTAATAAATGAGCAAATTTCTTAACGAACAACCCAGAACGAACATGAACAAACGAGCAAAGAGCATCTCTCTACCTGGGGAACAATATTCACTGACAATTTTCCTTTGTTTTTTGTTCTCTTTTTGATCCCTAAAAGGTTTTCGCACACTGTTGTTAATTGAACACAACTATATTCCAGGTTGTTCAAAGGTAACAGCTCTTTCTCTGAAAAGTGCATTTGTTCTATTTTGTCAACACAGCATGAAATACTTACCAACGAACTGCAACCACAGACTTCTTTTTCGCGTGTACATAAACTCGGTAGATACTGTTGTAATGACTGTTATAAATGACGTAATGATAGTAGTAACTTCGTATATAGATTCAGTACTAGAGTTATGTCGAATTGAGTGTTACCACATTTATGCCGTTTGTTATTTTAGCTCTAAAAGAAAATGTAGTCACGGTTTGGAACAAAGTATTTGCACTTTATTTTAGTGCAGAACAAAGTAACGTGAACAAAGTCATATCTGAACTACAGAAAAGGTAATACAATCTTCGTTAAAAGCATCCATAGCAATCATGCCAAACACAAACATTTAATAGACGCACTGGTGTAATTAATGACTTTAAACATATTACAGTAATAGTGAATAACTGCGTAGAAAGAAAAGAAACCAGGCAATTTTTTGGAATGTATACATTTCCCTTCCATTTCATTAAGGAACGACGGTTGCCACATAAATCCAGGATTCCAGTTATATATGAAACTACCAGCACGTTGTTTAGAATATTCATTATCACCGTATGCTCTCCGCTGTTGTGCAAATGCTTCAGAAGAGCAGTGTTAATTAGTTGGTCGCGGTGGAGTAGCCGAGCGGTCTAAAGCGCCTCGCTGCGGAGCGCGCGGTTGCTCGCCGTCGGAGATTCGAGACCTTCCTGGGGTATGGGTGTTTGTGTTGTAATTAGGTTAGTTTACCTTAGTTTAAGTAGTTCGTAAGCTACGGACTGATGACCACGCAGTTTGGTCCGATAGATTTATAAACATTTGAATTTTTGAATTAGTTGTTACGTATTTCACGGCACATTCACGAAATAGAACATACACACTATTTAGAGGGAAAACTCTTACATCTGCATAACTCTAAAAATTGCAGAAGATAAGATTGCCGGAAACCCTTTTAGGAGCCAAGACGAAAAAAAAAAAAAAAAATTGGTAGTATTGGGTGTCGACCTACCGACCACATGGATCAGAACGTAACGCACTACCAACTACACCACGGGGAACATTTACGACAGTGTGCATTAATTCTCATACTATTGATAGCACTTGTTAACAGAAAAAAATGTCATTTTTAGACAATAGGTTATAATTTATCGTACTATGAACGACGTGTTTTTGTTAATTCTTCAGGGCACCACTGCTTTGAAACGACAACGCGTAAATTATAATAAGAAAATAATAAATACAGGAAGAAAGATGGCATATGCCAGAGGGAGTTCTGGTCGAGGAATCTCATGTGACATTTCCTGACGCCTGTATTACGTAACGTCAAGTGATGGTGTCATATCGCCGTTATTTTTGCAAATATCTCTGTAACGGTGCGAGTTACGAAAAAAACATAAAACAGTAAAGTTGTAGAGAATTTTCTCCTCTAAAAACAGAGTTATTTAATTTTTGTGGTAGATGAACGGTTTATTTGCAATTACAATTATATAAAAAACGGCTTTTTTAGTGTTACTGGCGTATTTTTGTCGGAATAATTTGAAGAAGGGAGGTTCTGGTCTCTGGCCGCCAACAATTATCTCTGTAAACTTTGCTGCCGATCGGTTGAGCGGTTATACTTAAAAGTGGGAACACGTTACTGACAGACAGACAGACATCGTCAAATCGATAGGAGATATGAAAAAAAATCGAACTGACGTGTTTTACGGCCCACTTTAGATTTGTAGTTTTATTCGTTTTTGCAAACATTTTGGACCAAAATAATAATCTAAATAATAATAAAATAATTAATAAGTCTGTCTGAAACCCTTTTAGTTTGGTTGGTTTGATGTTTTAGGGGGACAAAACTGCGGAGGTCATCAGTCCCCACCCTTTTAGGAAAAAGAAGATTAGGTAGTGGTGGGTTTCGAACCACCTACCTTTCGCGTCAGAGTCCAGCACCTTGCCCACTACGCTACGACTATAAATCAAAACAAGAGTTCTTTAATCTCAAACTATTCATGGCCGTTGTTAACTGATGTTAATATGGCATTTGTAGACATTAGATTATCATTTATCGTACGAAGAACAATGTGTGTTTGTTAATTCCTCATTGTGCCGTTGCTTTGATATGACAACGTGTAAGTTACAATAAGAAAATCATGAAATACATGAGGAACGTCACCTGACATCTCCGAACGGCTGGTTTTCGTTAATTCAATGGAGGGTGTCAAATCTCCGTTATTTTTGCAAATTTGTCTCAAACGATACGAGATATGAAAAAAACATAAGGGAGCTAAGTTGTAGAGAATTTTCTCCTCTACCAATTAGGTTATTCAATTTTCGTGTCAGATGAACGGTTCGTTTGCAATTACAATTATATTACAAACGGATTTTTTTGTTTTACTACCGTATTTTTTGTCCGAAAAATTTGAAAAAGGGAGGTTCTGGTCTCTGGCGGCCAACAATCATGTCTGTAAAATTTGGTGCTGATCGGTTGAACGGTTCGTCTTAAAAACAGGGAACACGTTACGGACAGACAGACAGGTAGACAGACATACATCTCAAAATCGCCGTTATTTTTGCAAATATCTTTGAAACGCTACGAGATATGAAAAAAACATAAGAGAGAAAACTTGTAGAAAATTTTCTCCTCTACAAATTCGGTTATTCAATTTTCGTGTCAGATGAATAGTTAAGCCGTTATTTTCATTTAAATTTCGAGCTGTCAAAAGACGATCGCAAAGGCCCACTTTTAGTGTTATTACCGTAACCTAAAGTGGCCCAAAAATAGCTGTTCGTTACTCTCGCTAAAACTCAGAAGTGGCTTTTCTGATTTGAATATTTTCTTCTTCTTTTGTGTTTTGTTCGCTTTGACACAGGAGTTGTACAGAAAAAGTAGGGAAAACCCAAAGAAACAGCTGAAAAATTAAAAACAAATCTAAAATATTACGCCTACTATCCTTGTGAGAGGCAACGCGCCGGACACAATGGTTTGGGAGCTCCTGGCGTAGGACTGGAAAGGGACGCCCCGCGGGAAAGGCAGCTGGCTGTGTGGCTCCATGTCACGGGTTGCGGGGCGGCTCGTTCCGGAGGTTCCAGTTCTCCCTTGGGCGCGTGTGTGTGTTTTGTCCCTAGCATAAGTTAGCTTAAGTAGTGTGTAAGTTATGTACCGATAATCTGAGTAGTTTTAATTTAAGAATGGAGCACAGTGCTTCTATTTTGATTATTAGTAGTGAGCTTCTTGATGTTGTCGCGTCGTTCAAATATCTAAAGCGTAACATCGCAGTGCGATATGAAATGGAACGAACATGTAAGGACAGTTGTGAGTAAGGTGGACATCGAACCTGTACGCTCACAAACACACAAGCTGCATGAAACGAACGTACGACCTTCAAAATCGTACTGTCAGTTAGTGAGGTGGACAAGGACCTCGGGACTGCAGGCAGACTGTGTCGAGAGAGCGTTTCCGGTGTCCGAGGACAGGGCGGCGTGGCATTACCGCGGGCACAGTGGGGGATTAGCGAGGGTACGGGCTGCAGATAGGTCGTGACGTAGTAAACAGGTCAGACTGGGTGCAAATGTCGCAGATTTGGGGTTGGGTGCATATGTCACTGGGTGCATTTGTCACATATTCATTCCATACACTACTATTTGGTTGGCACTTAGGTGTACCCTTCAATGCTATCCTTATAAAATCCATCGGCATCATGAACTGTTACCTGGCGATTTAGTGAATCGGAGGGCATTTGCGGTGTGGGCGTTTCAAAAGATGGCGGAAGATTGGTTGAGTAACGCGTTGTGGACCGACGAAGCTTATTTCACGCTTCGAGGGTCTGTCAACGTCCACACTGCAGAATTTGGGCTACCGAAAATCCTAGAACTGTCATGTAAACTCCATTGCACGACGAGAAAGTTACGGTATGGGTTGGATTTACCACATCTATTGCTATCGGGCCTTTTTTCTTTAAAGAACTGGGTGATTCTGGTGTAGTGACTGCTACCGTGACGGGTGAGAGGTACGCCGATATGTTACAGAATCGCATCATCCCCAGCCTGGCTGGATACACACCTGCTGGAACGTACGAGTTTTATGCAGGATGGCGCTCCACCCCATATTGCTAGACGCGTGAAAGATCTCTTGCGGGCGTCGTTTGGTGATGATCGTGTGCTCAGCCGCCACTTTCGTCATGCTTGGCCTCCAAGGTCCCCAGACCTCAGTCCGTGCGATTATTGGCTTTGGGGATACCTGAAGTCGCAAGTGCATCGTGATTGACCGACATCTCTAGGGATGCTGAAAGACAACGTCCGACGCCAATGCCTCACCATTACTCCAGACATTCTTTACAGTGCTGTTCACAACATTATTTCTAGACTACAGCTATTGTTGAGGACTGATGGTTAACATATTGAACATTTCCTGTAAAGAACATCATTTTTGCTTTGTCTTAATTTGTAATGCTAATTCTTGCTTTTGTGATCAGATGAAGCGCCATCTGCCGGACAATTTTTGACCCCCCCTTTTTTTTTTTTTTTTTTTTTTTTTTTGCTCTAATAAAACTCCATGTCATTCCAAGCATGTGTGTCAATTTTTACCTCTCTATCTGCATAATTCCGTGATTTATTAAGTTTTAAAATTTATACTGACTTTTTGATCACCTGGTATAATTGCACTAATAACACGATTGCTTATATTGTCCATAGATGTACTCATCCCGTACAAAGATTAAAAGGAACACAAGAGCAGTGCCAATGCGACGGTGTGGGTAAGACCGTTGATCAGTTCCAGGCACAATATCAGGAGGAAATGGCCGTGCGCTCAAGGGCGTCACGTTACGGATTACACGGTCTCTGCCCGCGCGGCAGTAGCCAACACCACCTTGAGACAAGGCCTTACAACAGCCCGTGCGTGCTACGTCATACTGGCCAGGCCGCAGCCGACAGCTGAATGGCTGCCCGCTGGGGCACGCCCCCTGCCTCGTAGCGGGCATCCAGTAAGCTGGCGGCCGCGGCCTGGTCAGTATGACGAAGCACAGGCGGTTGTGAGGCCTTGTCTCTAGGTGGTGTTGGAGTAACCGAGCGGTCTGGAGCGCCACGCTACGGATCGCGCCGCCTCCCACGTCGGGGGTTAGAATCCTACCTCGGGCATGGATGTTTGGGCTGTCTTTAGGATAAGTTAGTTCATAAGTAATTTGTAAGTTTAGGAACTGATGACCCTGCAGTTAAGTCCCATAACCTTAACAGACATTTGAATAATTGAAACTTCTTGGCAGATTAAAATTGTGTGCCGGAACCGGGACTCGAACCTGGGACCTTTGCCTTTCGTGGGCAAGCGCTCTACCGACTGAGCTATTCCGACACGACTCACCTTGCCGCCTCACAACTTTACTTCCGCCAGTACCTCGCCCCTACTTTCCAAACTTCACAGAAGCTCTGGAAGTTTGGAAAGTAGGAGGCGAGGTACTGGCGGAAGTAAAGTTGTGAGGCGGCATCGTGAGTCGTGTCAGGGTAGCTCAGTCGGTAGAGCGCTTGCCCGCGAAAGGCAAAGGTCTCAGTTTCGAGGCTCGGTTCCGGCTCACAATTTTGATCTGCCAGGAAGTTTCATATTAGCGCACACTCTGCTGCAGAGTGAAAGTTTCATTCATTTGAATAATTATTTGACACACGGTATCTCGCGTTGGAGGTTCGAGTCTTCCGTTTGGCATATCTATGTGTGTGTTGTCCTTAGTGTTAGTTAGTTTCAGTAGTTAATACGTCTAGGGATCGATGACTGTAGCACATTGTTCCCATAGAATTATAAGTTTTTTAATTATTAATTAAACTGCTTGTGTTGACCGTAGTTCTGCCATGCCTAGAAGGTCGATTCCAAAGTTTGATCGTATCCACTTTGTTACTCTGTGGCAAAAGGGAGTCCCATCGCGGATATTTCTAGACGTCTCCGAGTGAATAAAAGCGATGTTGTTAGGACTGGAAGAGGTACCAGAGATACAGGAACTGTTGATAGCTTGCCTCGCTCTGGCCACCCAAAGGCTACCAAAGCAGCTGATGACTGTGCTACTTACGGATTTCAGATCGGAGGAACCCTGAGAGCCACGACAACATGCTGAACAATGGTTTTCGTGCAGCCACAAGACGTAGAGTTTCGTCTCAGACTGTACGTAATAGACTGCATGTCACCCATGTTCACTCCTGACATCTATGGCGAGGTCAGCTAGACAACATACAGCGTGCTACAAATTGGACCAAAAGCATTCAGAATGCACTTGTTAGAATAAGCGTCAAGTGCTATTCACAAATGAGACTCACATCTGTCTTAAACCAGTCAATCGTCGGAGACGTAGAGAGTGAAGCAAGGTGTTTGTTTTCTGATGTTTTGGGGTGGCATTCTGTGGGCCACTTTACGCCACTGGTGGTCGTAGAAGGCTATCAAACTGCTGTATGGTGCTGTAATGACATCCTTCGATACATAGTGCAACCATTTCGACTGCATTTCTGTGAGATATTCGTGTTAATGAACAACAATTCTCATGCATGGAAGAGGGTAGTATTTGGACGAGATGCCTCACCAATCATTCTGAGTAATCTACGCCGAGTCGATGCTGAGGAGTGAGACAGTCTGTACCAACAGTCCCTAGGTGATCTAGTAGACAATACGCCACGACGAATGCAGCCATGTATCAATGAAATAGGTCGTGTAACCGGGATATTAGGGGTACTTGTGTATACTAAAATTTGTAACACAAATTCAAAATATCTAGGTTATTGTCGCACAACTTGTCAATTTATGTTTTCATGAGAAATGAAGAGAACTGAAATGTTTTAATAGAACTCTATTCCATTTTTATGTAAAGAGTTAGGAACCCCTACAATCGTGGTCATACAACGAGTTTTTTATGTGTGTACGAAGAGGAGTGTTACTTTATTTGTTTGCAGTTCTTACAAATCTAGCCGAACGTTTCTAGGCGCCTTGTTGGGGACTGCGAGGCTGCTCCCGCCGGATGTTCGATTTCTCCCTCGGACATGGATGTCTGTGTTGTCTTTAGGTTAGTTTAACTTAGTTTAAGTAGTTGGTAAGTCTAGGGACTTACATCAAAGTAGTTTGGCCCCATAGAATTACAAACATTTGAACATCAGCGAATGGGGCATGGCAAAGGGGACCTTGCAATAAAGTTTGATGAACACGGAAGTTGATAGGATAGGTATATGCGGGTTCAGTGGTAGGGAGCAGAGGAGATGAACTGAAGAGGCGGAATGAATAGAGCAAGTGGACGAAGGGTGAAGGTGGGGTCGGAAGAGATGGGCTTAGGAAGGGGAAGGAGGGAATGGGCATGGATTTGGAAGAGGAAGAGATGGACAGAGAGACAGAGGATTGGAGGGGAGATGGATTTCGAGAGTATGAAATAAATAAATACTTAACAATCGCCAGGTTTTCAGTTGGTCTCTGATAAATATGTCTCAAGAACCCCAACACACACGAAAACCGTCACATCTCTTTTTCGAAATATGCCGCTTGAGGATGGTTGTTCATTTTCGTTGCAGCATAGTTCATGATTTGTCAACGGCAAGAAATTGTTGCTTTTCTCAGGTATTGCATTTTGAGTTGTATCACTGTTCTTGCCGGCCTGTAGTATCTTGACAGGAGTTATATCGATGCTATCTGACTTGTAACCAGGATGTGTACAGTAAAGAGCATCCCTCATGGGTGCACTCTTACATTCAGCCACTTGATGAGCTATTATTCTGACAGCTAAAGGCGACGATGAAGCGGATTAAAGATCACAGTATCAAAATGTTCAAATGTTGGTAAAGCTTTTGGACCAAACTGCGATTGTCATAGGACCCAAGACTTACAAACTACTTAATCTAACTTATACTATGGACAACAGACACGCCCATGCTGGAGGGAGGGCTCGAATTTCCGGCGGGAACGGCCGCCCAGTTCGTAGCATTACACCTTCCGCCATGCGGCCATTCCGCGCGGCAATCACAGTATCCTTAAAGGGTATCAGTTCACACAATTGTTGAGGGATTTCGTTTTATTGCTGATGCCTCTGCTACACAATAAATTATATTCTCCTGTCTTGGCATACTCTGTTGGGTACCGATGGACTGTGGCCGCACACGATCAGGTCAGAGAGGTTTGGAACAGCGTGTATATCTGATGTTGAAACGCAGTGTAACTCGGAAGATTGAGTTATGAATGCATTTATGAAGTGTTCCTGCTGTGATAAGGAACTCTGAGTCCGCATTTTATACTCTGTGGTCATGTTCATCCTCGTAATGTTTAACGAAGAGGCTGCCAACAACCCATATTTTAAATTCAGTGACTGAACGAGCATAAGAGTGTAACGTACAGCGTAATTGTCGATGACAAATAGTGTGCGTCTATTAGTCATGTACCTGTAAAACTCTTAAATGCAAACTAGAAATGTTTTCAGTTGCAATCGTAACTCGTGTTAACTCTCATGTGTCTTGGCCATACTCTTTGTTGACACTGCTTGTGACCTTGTAGAAAGGTTGGTTTATCTGTGCAGCGCAGGAAAACTGTCACAGCAACGTCTAGACGGAATAAGTACTACGAGAAAGCAGGAAGTTATTCCTCACGGTGAAAGAACGCCGACACAGATAAATGGCGTGTTTACTTCACTGTGACTAAGCGGAAACGTCCGTGGTCTGCCGCACGGTGTACTGTTATTGTATATACTTGACACGAACGCACTGTATATTGATGGGAAGTGAATAAGGCAGGTGCATAAAAATTGTATGTCGTGGCTGTGCCAGACATTGATTTCTTTCTGATACCGTGTACTGCGGTTGTGTAGCCATTTCATGATTTATCGTTCTTATGGTGTACTGTTTCTTGCTCACAAAACTGTTCGAATATATTTATGTACTACGCGAGCTGTAGAGATTCAGGATTTGTAAACATTTTATTACAGAGGGATATGCTCGAATTTATCTGTTCAGGCCGGCCTCGGTGGCCGAGGTGACTGAGGCGCTCCAGTCACGGTCAGCACGGCCACTACGGTCGGTGGTTCGAATCCCCCCTCGGGCATGGATATTTGTGCCGTCCTAGTTCGTAAGTAGTTCATAAGTAGTTTGTAAGTTTAGGGACTGATGACCCCGTAGTTAAGTCCCATAAGCTTAACAAACATTTGAACATTTTTTTTTATCTGTTCAGTAGTATCCATCTTTTGTATGTGGTGTTGTAAATTTTCAGTGTACAGTGTGTACACAGTGTACAGTGTGTGCTTGCTTGTTTCGTAGTTCGTAATACTCTTGTGCAGAGCGCATGTATTATTGAAACTTTGCAGTGCTTGCTTCTGATACTGGTCTGTTTCAGGTAAATTATTAAATATATATTAGTGTATTTCTCATATGAAAGGACTCGATGTTTGATTATATAAATACTGCATGTAACGGCGTTGCGCCTCGAACCTAAGCAAGCTACGTGAAAAGGGAAGGATCCGTTTCAAATATTACTTCTGTACCATGTTCACGAAGCCATTTCCAATGTTTATATGTCAGTTAGGTAAAATCTGAAGAGCTCTGTACAAATTACTGTTATCCTTGTAATTTTTCAGCTGAAAGTATAATTCGTATAGTTATTTTGAATCAGGTTTGTGAAATTATGTTAGTTTTTTAAATTTTTTACTTGTACTGAATAAGCTATCTAAAGCTTTCTGCTGTGTAACTTGAACTAACTGTAGTGTCAGGGTTTCCTTTACAAGCAAGTAACTATGTAAATAATTAATTTGCACCTTAAAGTAATATAAGTCAGTTTTAATTTCTATTAATCTGTTAATTTCCTGAACAAGTAATTGTCAGGTGTGGTTATTTAAGCAATTCTGAAAGTTGTTTACTTTTGGATCCCTGTACTGAAAATTATCTCCGCTCAGCTTTATTAATTTGTTAATTATTCAGATCGATTGTGAAAAATAGCGATTGTGCCGACTAAATCAGGAACTGAATCAGCTGTTTTTCAGCCGCCATGTTGAGCGGACTAGGAAATCCGATTCAGGCTATGCCATGTAAACACGACAGCAACACACGGTTTACGAAAATCGGTTTTCGGCTTCTGGAAGATGTGTTGCATGTAAACGTAGTGAGTGACAGTGTCCATAGATATCTTCTGTGACTGCAGTAGATTGTTTACTAGCACTGATACCTATCCTTTTTTCATAATTCCCACTGATGTAAGAGATCAAGCTTTCCTGAGTAGTATCTAATTGATCTATGAATTACAGAGACGAAAGGTAGAGTTTGGAGGTACCATTTATTTACTGAGCAAGTTCGTCAAAATAGTCACTTATCTGTACATCAGAATACAGAGCGCAAAGAGATAAATCTGTAAAGGATCATGTAATTAAATAACCAAAGAGGTACGTTTGGCCACTACTGCTACTCCTGCTGCTTTGAAAGAAGTGTCAGAAATTGTCCAAAGTGAGTAGGCATCAAGCCTTAATCAAGTATGTAGTTTACATGCTCGTTTCAGCAATTATCTTGACAGATGGATGTGGATAAGGAGCATATGCAACGAGTAGTAAAATATAGCAATATTATTCAGGACTGCTTACAATCTTGTAGTAGTTATTTCTGTGTAATTGGTAGTGATTGCACCCAAGTACGTAACAGTGCTGGGCTAGGATGAGTGGTTCTTGATACTTGGTTTTAAAAGTTACAGAGCCCAATGGAGGTCAGTTTAAATGACTGTCCCAAGTTGCCGTGGATTCACAGTTAAAGCCCGAAGATTTTTTGAACTTTACAGTTTAATTTCAACATTGGGCGCTAGTTATGCAAGTAAACATAATGGACAATTAATGGCCGTTAATGTAAAGAGTAAATTATAGGAGGAAGTAATGCGATCCATACAAAAGAATAATACATGGAAAAGACAACGAAAGATAATTTTTGTGTTAATGCCGCCCAGGATGTCATAAGACTTAATTATTTGTCAGTATTGGCGTGAGCAGGTTACAGATACAGGTTACAGATACAGGCGGAAGCTGATTGTTTCCATGTGAAAGGCGGGTTTTGCCAGGGTGTTGAGTTCCCCAGGCGGCCAGCTAACAGTTTGACCTAGTGAATGGGATACCGGTAGTCAGGGTTTCCCTAATGTGCTCGGAAACAGGAAGCGACTGTCTTGGATGAGCGAGGGCGGCTAACCCAGATTGCAACTGAAATACAATATAGCCACACATATTATTCTAAAAATCCATATAAAATCAGGGAATGATCATATGGTAAATATAATTATATGAATAGATTCAGGAGGCTTGGGAGAATCAAACGCTGTAATTACAATTTCAATATCCCTTACAGATAAAAAGCCGACAAATTTCAGTACTATAATAATAATATTATAAGACTTATATTTACAATTATTGATACGTAGTGTTTATCAGTAACAGTTTAAGAAGCAAATGGGTAGCGTTGCACCACGCTACCTATCTGAAAAAACGTACCACATTATTTCCGTATTATTTCAATAAACTTTATTTTATTCTCTTGTTCTGCTTTTCGTTGAGGTAGTAATATTCTTGTGTCAGAACATGGATTCCACCATTGAAACACAAAACATGAACCCAGCAAAGCGCATTACATTTATATATGTATTTTATCATATTTAATATTCTTAGTAACGTTCATTTTTTATGTTGTAGACTGTCACTTAAATATTTCATATTTATATATATAAACAATTATAAATATTTGTGGACAAGAACTGAATATATTTGTATAAAAAGCCATGATAAATTAAATATTAATAGTGTAACTATATTTCGACAGCAACAGTATATTTAAACAGTGTGACGGCACGCTTAATGGTTATCTGAGCAAAGAGCTTCAGTCTCAACCGTTTTTTAGTATTGTTAAATATATATTTGTAGGGAGGTGGTCAAAGTATTTAATTCTGTGATATTCAAATGTATAATATGTTGGAAGGGAAATTATATTTTAAAGATGAGGCGTTAGGATGCGCGCAAGCATACAATTTTGGGAGCAGAGAGAGCACGCTTTCGGACGTTTGGGAGGGGACTTGTAACTTGGACATGGTGGTGAAAGGTTGTGACGCTGGGCGGTCTGAAGCAGCGTTACGAACTTGCGATTTGAAGAGATAGGCATGTGTGGACTTAGAAAATTTAAGGGACTGTGATTGCAGAACTTAGTCTCTGGTGAAAAGTGGTAAACTATGCACGGTAGTAGGGCTGTGGAACTGTGATAAACCAGCAATCGTGCACACGTGTGATGACAAACTGTGTTTTATAACAAATACTGTAATCGCGGATTAATTTGGAACTGCAATGTTCGATGGACTTCACTAATTTACGAGTGATAATTTGGAACTTTTAATCTCGAATGCATGTGATACTTATAGTGCCTTTCATGAATAATAATTGGGGAAATTTTCAGTTATTTACCGATATATAAAGTAGGACAATCTCCGCATTTTCATGTCCAGAAAGAGAAGTAAACTCTATTTATAAAGAATTACTTCGTGAGTGAATCACTTCTTTATCTTAGAATCCATTTTGTTGGTTATTTAGAGGTTTAATTTATGTTTGTTTAGATATATTTTCACGTCATCATATGCAGATTGATAGACAGGCTAAACAACATATTAATTATTGCGCTTGTTTAAAGAGATTGGGCAGTTATTTATGGCACAGAAGCTGACATATATAATTGACTCCTATGTACAGAGACAACGAGCTATAAACTTTTTACTACCCTGAGTTATGTATTGCCCAATTCTTATCGGTGAGTACCGATAGGAAGGTCGCAAGTGTACAGTGGAAACGTTAATAGGAGATGCCTTATGGATTCAAAGAAGTGTGGTATCCTTATTATTGGGGCTCATGAAGGAACAAGTGCTGAAGAATATTTTAGGGGGATAAAATAGGCACAGATTATTTTGTCGAATTCCCACAACATTTGCCCAAATAGATGTATTATTGAGACATAAAAATTACTGAATCAATATGTTCTAATAGTAGTAGATGTAATGAAGGATCCGTTTGTGAAATTCAGCTGTGAGATAAACAGAAGGAGAGGAACTGTCTAAAAAAATTTATGTAGGAGACAGTAATTTACAAGGCATATGGGGGAAAAGCCAATGAAAGTAATTTGTTGGATTTCAGTCAAACGGGGCGTATAAGAAGGAAGTTTTGTCCATTTGTTTGTACAGCTATAAACAGCGAACCAGTACCACCACTTTAAACGATTCTGGTAGTTTGATATCTGCCGTAGATTGGTAGTGCTTTGTCGAGCCTAAGACTGTGTGTAGCTGGAGGAAATCTGATAATTAACACTGGGTAATATCTCACCATAAATAGATATTCTGGACGTGAATGGGATTTTACAAGCTAAGATTTCGATTGACAAATACTGAAGGAAGATAGCCATGATGGTTGTGAAGTATCATGTGTTGGTTGCATTTTGGGATCGGATTTTATTAGTAAGACAGAACTGATTCATGGCAGGGCAGGCGAGTAGTTTAAGTGTAGGCATTAACATCGCTTTAATATAGCTAACACGGGTAAAATGGGATAGTCAGCTTCTCAAACGACAAACTGTGTACCGAAGTGAGTAGTGACGAGGGACTCGCAATAAAATGATCAGCAGTTAAGTCTGTGTGACAGTTTCCTAAGGAGAAGATTAATGCCATATGCGAGGAGTTATCAAATATGTTAACAGAACATTCGGGGATGAAGGATTTAGTTCACTATCATGTTGTGTTAACAGAACAAATTTCCAATAAATGCAAAATGGAGAAGGTATTAAGGGAGCATGTAGAGAAAAAGTTGTAAAAAGGTATGACATTGTAAGATAACAGAAATACTGAGGAATTTTTATTCTGCACGATCATTGGGACAGGAAGTAGGCGGCTGCATGCAGCTGGGGTAACGGTTTTCACGGGATACCCGGACCTGAGTATACCCATCGCTTTAGCGACGATGCTGGACAATGGACAGGACCGGTATCAGTGTGTTCAAAGATAGCGGACAATATGGAGAAGGAAACTACGTTGAAAGATGTCCAGGTTTGCAAATACAAAATTCAGTAACAATTCACCTAATACACTTATACCAAATCCAAATATAGTAATGAAAGCAGAAAAATAGGCGCATCTCATGAACCAACAATACTGCAAAAGTTAATTTTCACAGTAATTGAATATAGCAAAATGAAACTTAAAATTACCCAATTTTGAATGTGTCATGCGATATAAATAAATCATGTCTTAGATGATAGCTTATTACCTCAAGCTATCGTCTTGAAAGCAACAGATTTTTATCCGTTCATTTACGAATTTATTACTCAATAATTTATCATGAAATAGTCAGATCATCGTATCCTCGACAGTGACTCAGCAACTGCAAGCAGAATGATATGCACCTCTTTTCCTCATGTCCATATATCCATTTAATGAATAACTGTCTATTTTGTTGGTAAATTTACTTAAATATTGTGTAGTGTGAGCGGTGAAGCTGATGAAGGCTGGCTTGTTTATTTATTTAATCCACACATAATTTGTACTACTCATAAATAGTCATAAGGTGACTGAATGTTTATAACTTTTCTATTTAATATTGTAAAATGTTAAGTTAATGTGTAAGTGATCAAAGGTAAAGTCAAAACAAATCGTTTCTATTGAAAACTCTGCCACTTTTGTTGGGGATGGCGATCTGCAAATGAGGGTGTGGCTAGGGCATAATACTTCTGTGGTAAACTGCAATACTTGGACAGTGCGGGTGGAGAGTGTAGTGGGACATGTATTTAACCAAATGTCCAAATGTTTGTTAAGCTTAAGGGACTTAACTGCGGGGTCATCAGTCCCTAAACTTACAAACTACTTATGAACTACCTTATACTAAAGACGACACAAACATCTTTGCCCGAGGGGGGATTCGAACCCCCGACCGTAGCAGCCGTGCTGACTGTGACTGGCGCGCCGCAGTCCTCTCGGCCACCGCGGTCGGCCTGTATTTAACAGTCCACTATTTTTCTCATAAAGCTCAATTTCGCAGTTATTCAGTAATTAATTCTTTAATATATTATTTTGAATATTATTTATGTTTGAGAACATATACTTGTGTGAATTTCATTCGCTTTTGTTTGTTTCATGTGTAACGACGGTGCTGCAGCAGTACCCAGTGACGGGTTCTCCGCCGACGTCAGCGAGAAAATGCTGGTCGCTATCGTTGATTAGCCAAAGGTCGGCGCGCTTAACTGGAAGACATTGCCTGCTGTTGCGGAGTGCGATTGATTTTTTAAAAACATTAACAATACATATAAAAATGTAAATGAAAAATGTTTGGTCTGTTTTTGCAAGGAGTATTGACAAGATATCAGATTGCAATTCTGATTTTTTGTGACTGTAATTACGTCACGTTTATATGAATAAAAAATTTATATATAAAGTTACGGATGGGATAACAAGATTACTAAACATCAAATCAAGATCTACAAATGATTTTTCTAAAATGATGAATTATTTTGAAGTGAATTTTCAGTGAGATCGGCACGACTTACGATGAAAGTGGATACTGTGAGGGTTCTATATGGAGGTATAATTTTTTATTTCATTTTATTTAATTAATATTAGACAGATTTTGTGCGCGAGCCGGCGACAAATACTTCTTGGCTACGGCCACACGAGCGGTTTAGCGGTTTTTTTTTCTTTTTTTCTTTTTTTTTTTTTTTTTTTTTTTTTTTTTTTTTTTTTTTTTTTTTTTACGCGCGTTTCTGCTTAAATCAGATCAAGGTAATTTTTTGTAGTCTAGAAATTGGCTAGTTCACATTTTATACATGAATAAAATACATTATTCTCTGTTGTTGTTGTGGTCTTCAGTCCGGAGACTGGTTTGATGCAGCTCTCCACAATACCCTATCCTGAGCAAGCCTCTTCATCTCCACATAAGAACGACAACCTACATCTGTCTGAATCTGCTTACTGTATCCATCTCTTGGTCTTCCCCTGCGATTCTTTCCCCACACACTTCCCTCCAACGCTAAATTCACAATTCCTTGATGTCTAAGAATGTGTCCTACCAATCTATCCCTTCTTTTAGTCAAGGTATGCCAGAAATTCCTTTTCTCCCCAATTCTGTTCAGTACCTCCTCATTAGTTACGCGATCCACCCACCTAATCTTCAGCATTCTTCTGTAACACCATATTTCAAAAGCCTCAATCCTCTTCCTGTCCGCACTGTTTATCGTCCATGTCTCACTCCCATACAAGGCAACACTCCATACAAATGCCCTCAGAAAGGACTTCCTTAGGCCTAAATCAATATTCGATGTTAACAAATTTCTCTTTTTCAAAAACGCTTTTCTACCCATTGCCATTCTGCATTTTATATCCTCTGTACTGCGCCCATCATTTGTTATTTTACTGCCCAAGTAACAAAACTCATCTACCTCCTTTATTGCTTCGTTTCCCAATCTAATTCCTTCAGCATCACCTGATTTTCTTACACTGCACTCCATTACCCTAGTTTTGCTCTTGTTAATGTTCATCTTATATGCACCTTTCAGCACACTGTCCATTCCATTCAATTGCTCTTCCAGGTCCTTTGCTGTATCTGACAGAATTACTATGTCATCGGCAAAACGCAATGTTTTTAATTCTTCCCCCTGAACTTTTATTCCTTCACCAAATTTCTCCTTGCTTTCCTTTATAGCTTGTTCAATGTACAAATTGAATAACATTGGAGAAAAGCTACAACCCTGTCTTACTCCCTTTCCAACCACTGCATCCCTTTCATGCCCTTCAACTCTGACAACCGCTGTCTGGTTTTTGTACAAGTTGTAAATAACCTTACGCTCCCTATAATTTACTCCTGCTTTTTTCAGAACTTTAAAGAGTTTATTCCAATCAACATTGTCAAAAGCCTTCTCCAAATCTACGAAAGCTAGAAATGTAGATTTGCCTTTTCTTAATCTATCTTCTAGGATAAGCCGTAAAGTGAGTATTGCCTCCCGTGTTCCTACATTTCTCCTGAACCCAAACTGATCTTCCCCGAGGTCGGCTTCTACCAGCTTTTCCATCCTTCTGTAAATAATTCGTGTTAATATTTTGCAACCATGACTTATTAAACTGATGGTTCTGTAGTTTTCACACCTGTCTGCACCTGCTTTCTTAGGGATGGGGATTATAACATTTTTCTTAAAGTCTGAGGGTACTTCACCTGTCTCATACATCTTATACACCAGGTGAAACAATTTTGTCATGGCTGGTTCTCCCAGAGACTTCAGTAGCTCTGAGGGAATATCATCTATTCCAGGGGCCTTGTTTCGACTTAGGTCTTTCAGGGCTCTGTCAAATTCTTCTCTCAGTACAGTATCTCCTATTTCATCTTCATCTACATCCTCTTCCCTTCCTACAATATTGTCTCGAAGTTCATTTCCTTTGTAGAGCCCCTCTATATATTCTTTCCACCTTTCAGCTTTCCCTTCTTTGCTGAGAACCGGTTTTCCATCAGTGTCCTTGATATTCATAGAGCTGTTTTTCTTATCGCCAAATGTTTCTTTTATTTTCCTGTAGGCTGTATCTATTTTTCCCCTATTTATACATTCTTCTACATCCTTGCATTTGCCTTCTAGCCACTCCTGCTTAGCCATTTTGCACTTCCTGACAATATCATTTCTTAGTCGTCTGTACTCCATTTTGCCTGTTTCATTTACTGCATTTTTATATTTTCTCCTTTCATCGATTAAATTTAGTATCTCCTGTGATATCCAAGGGTTTTTTGTAGGTCTTTCCTTCCTACCTATTTTGTCCTCTGCTACCTTCACTATTTCATCTCTCAATTTACCCATTCCTCCTCTACTGTTTCATTTTCCCCTGTTTCTGTCAATTGTTGCCTAAAGCTCCCTCTGAAATTTTTAAGAACCTCAGGTTCCTTCAAATTATCCAGGTCCCATCTCCTTATTTTCCTACCTTTTTGTAGTTTCTTTAGTTTCAGCCTACAGTTCATAACCAACAAGTTATGGTCAGAGTCTATATCTGCCCCTGGGTATGTCTTACACTGTAGAACCTGATTCCGAAATCTATGTCTTACCATTATAAAATCTATCTGATATCTTCCGGTGTCTCCTGGTCTCTTCCACGTATACAACCTTCTTTTGTGATTCTTGAACCAGGTGTTTGTTATAACTAAATTATGTTCTGTGCAAAATTCTACCAGGCGGCTTCCTCTTTCATTCCTTTTGCCCAGACCATATTCACTTACTATCTTCCCTTTCCTTCCTTGTCCTTCTACCGAATTCCAGTCTCCCATAACAATTAAATTTTCCTCTCCGTTAATTGTCTGAATAATTTCCTTTAGCTCCTCATATATTTCTTCGATTTCCTCATCATCGGCAAAGCTAGTTGGCATATAAACCTGTACTACTGTTGTCGGTGTTGGCTTCGTATCTATCTTGACAATGATAATGCGATCACTGTGCTGGTCATAGTAGTTTACCCGCATTCCTATTTTCTTATTCATTATCAATCCTACTCCTGTGATACCACCAACTGATTTTGTGTTTAGAATCCTGTACTCACCTGACCAGAAATCCTGTTCATCCTGCCACCGAACTTCACTAATCCCCACTATATCTAACTTCAACCTATCCATTTCCCTTTTTAAATTTTCTAATTTTCCTACTCGATTAAGGGATCTAACATTCCACGCTCCGACCCGTAGAATGCCAGTATTGTCTTTCCTGATGATCACATCCTCCTGAGTAGTCCCCGCCCGGAGATCCGAATGGGGGACTATTTTACCTCCGGAATATTTTACCCGAGAGGATGCCATCATCATATGTTCATACAGTAGAGCTGCATGTCCTCGGGAAAGGTAACGGCTGTAGTTTCCCCTTGCTTTCAGCCGTTCGCAGTAGCTGTGTGGCAAAGCCACATTAGCTGATGTTACAAGGCCAGCTCAGTCAATCATCCAGACTGTTGCCCCTGTAACTACTGAAGAGGCTGCTGCCCCTCTTCAGGAACCACACGTTTGTCTGGCCTCTCCACAGATACCCCTCCGCTGTGGTTGCACCTACGGTACGGCTATCTGTATCGTTGAGGCACGCAAGCCACCCCACCTCGGCAATGTCTGTGGTTCATGGGAGTGGCATTATTCACTATATTACAAAAACTAGTCTTCATTCGATGTTGTTCACATAATGATCTTGCCAATGGTACAGATCCTTGAGGGGAACAGAAATAATCAGCAAAATTATCTCTGATATTTTTACCACTGTTCGTTCCTTTTGTCCCATGTACAGGAATACGTTCCATTCTGCAAGTCAATGTGTCATCAAAATTGTAGCCGTAATTTTGTATCGCAAAATTGTGAAGTGCGCAACAGGCTTCAATAATGATATCCGCGACATACACATTAACGTCAATTGGACGGTGGAATTTATTAGATAAAATTCCAAATGCACATTCCACATAACGCCGAGACCGTGACAGTCGGTAGTTAAACACTTTATGTTTATATGTGATGTTTTTTGCGGGATATGGTCTCATTAAATGGTCACTCATTGCAAAAGCCTCATCAGCAACAAATACATAAGGGATTTTCAGTCCACTAGGATCATTTGTAAGTGTTGCAGCTTCTGGCAAATTCAAAGTTTGATTGTAAAGTTTTTTACCCAATTCAGTTGCTTTGAATATATTGGAGTCTCCTTGATGACCAAATGCACCTACGTCTATGAATCTGAAACAATAATTGCTGTCTGCTATGGCCATCAATACAATAGAAAAGTACTTTTTGTAATTGTAATATTCATTTCCTGATGACCTTGGTTTAATGATTCTAATGTGTTTTCCATCTATGGATCTCACACAATGAGGAAATTGTGTTGTCGTCTCATACTGGTCACTGATATTCTTCCATTCTTCAGTAGTCGGTTTTTTCATGTATTCCACTTTTAGCATCTGCCATATGGAAGTGCATGTGTCTCTAATGATGTCAGCAATTGTGGATCGACCGAGAAGAAACTCAAAATGTAGAAAACGCATCGAATGACCAGTCCCCAGATACCTGCAAAATTTGATTTGAGCAGTTAGAAATTGTTGCGGAAAGCCGACGGATTTTATCTTACTTTATGTTTTGCACGACGTGCTTCAGGAAATTGCTCTCATTACCAAACGCATTGTTGTGTGCTACGCCACATTTTGTGATTTTTTCCATGTGTAAGGTACTGCGTTGTTATATTGTCTTTAATGTATAAAACCAAATGGAATTTTGAAATAATTTTGGAGGTGCAAAAACTGCAATGATTAATTAAAACTGCGCGGTTTTATATGTTACACAAAAACTAACAGAATATTACACTACCTGACAGCACACAAATAACTCACTTGAAAATGGGAACCATTTCCTAAAACACGTGGTGTGAAATATAAATGAAAAATCGTTCCTGGTATCAAAAGATGTTTCATAGACAAACTTGTAAAATTATTTCATTTTAAGTAGCAAATTTTAAATGATCTGCAGGTAATTACATAAATCTATAATGCTTTTATTCGTGATCTTTTACGGATAGAAGTGCAGAAGAGATGGAAAAGTATGAGGGATTCCTATTTGAAGTATGTCAAAAACAAAGGCAGGAGTGGTGACGCTGCCACGTCCAGGAAACCAAATGTATTTTATAAACATATGTCGTTCCTTGAGGGAGTGCTACAACAAAGGAGTAAGTGAGAATTAGCCATTACTGCCTGTAGATTATAAGTTCAACTGTTGAGCATAGTAGTTGTTTCAGTTGATTTAATATTAAAGGACACTGTGTTAAATTATATAGGAGGGTTATTTTTTCAGAACTGCTGGGAATATGAGCGTCAGTGAGAATGACAACAGTACAGAGAGCGTACTTACACCACAGCCTCGCTGTGCAGAAGATACACCAAGGCCTAAATCTAAAAAACGCAAACAAGACACGTTAGAGGACAAAATTGTGAAGGTCTTAAAGGGCATTTGGAACAACCTGAAAATCATGTGCCTGATGCGGATGAGATGTTCCTCATGTCGCAACTTCCTGTTATTAGGAAGCTTAATATGGAGGACAAATTAGATTTCCAAATGAAATTCATTGCGCTTCTTAGATCATACACAATCACACCATCATCTTTAGCATCTTCACCAAGTGGCAGCACAAGTTACCAGTCAAATGTTCATCACTACGAAAGCAGTGTGTCACAGTCCACAGAAGACATCGAAGAGCCTTTTGTGACACGTTTTGACTTATAATTAAAAACTTAAATTCATTCAGATCAAGATTTTTTGGTTGACAAAACCAATTGTAATTGATATTTATGCTTAAACAGACAAATAATTAAACAATAAAGCGTACCTTAAAGGTTACTGCGAGTTTTTCTTCTGCACTGATACATTCCATCATGTTTGTGTTCCTTTTAGAAATTTTGTCTCCAATCATGCTCAGAAGCATTTCAAATGAGTTAGCAGACATCCTGTAGTATTCAAAAAACTTTTCCGGGTTTGCCTTCAGTTTGTTGTGTAGAAGCACAAATTTTCCTTTAGTCGATCTTTCACTTAATATAGGATAAATCCAATATTTCTTTTCACGTCGTCGTTTGCGACGCCTGTGTGCAACTAATGCTGCACATAATGCAAGAACCGCGTTCTTAGTTAATGCCATTGCACTCCCACAGTAGTTGATACCAAACTGCGCGTATTAAGTGTTGCCGCAGCTGTCACGGACGCGTTGCTAATGGGATTTCGCTGGGCTTCACGCCGCGTGAGAGAGGCGGCCGTGTGGCCACCACTTTGAGCTCCGCGTGTTGCCCCAATGCCGGCAGAAACGCGCGTGAAATACACGCTCGTGTGGCCGCTGCCTTTTGGGCCTTTAAAAAGTTTCGCAATTACTTGTTGGGTAGAAAAGTAATAGTATACACTGATCATAAGGCTTTGTCTTTTATCAACAGTTGTAGATTGACAAGCGATAGGCTCACTAGATGGACAATTGCTCTATAGGAATACCGATATGAGATACAATACAGACCTGGAAAAGACAATAAACTGGCAGACGCATTGTCCAGAATGCCGATAGGAATGGATCAGGAGGAGCAGGCTGAGGTAAAACAGAGAGAGATTCGTCTATTTCACTTGAAAGGAGTAAAATATGAGAGTAAAATAAAGACGTATTTGAAAAATTTGAATCAGGAACAGGATAAAGACGAGTTATTAAAAGATAGAAAGAAACTGTTGGTAGAGAATCAGAGTGCTAAAATTAGAGAGTATTATTTAGTGGAAAAGAGTATACTGTATCGTAGGACCAACTTAGTGTGGGAGAATTGGAAGCTGTGTTTACCCGAGCATACGATAGAGGATTTCCTGTGGTATGTTCATAATAGTTATAGTCATTTTGGACCTAAGAAGTGCGCGGAAAAGCTAGGCGAGATATGAATTTTTAATAACATAGTCAAGAGGGCCAAAAAAGTATTAGAGAAGTATGAAAACTGCCAAAAAACCAAGATATCCACAGTTAGGAGTAAGGGGCAGATGTACTGTTTTATTACAAAGAAGGTAAGTGAGCTAGCTGCTTCTGATGTTTACGGCCCTTTACCAACCACTAGAGGACGAGTTAAATACATACTAGTGGTCATGGATGTATTTTCTAAGTTCCTGAGGCTGTATCCATTGAGAAGGTGCACAGGAAAAGCAATTGCAAACAAAGTGGGACAGGATTATGTTAAAACAGTTGGGAAACCGAAACAGATTTTGAGTGATAATGGGTCTCAGTTTATATCCAAACCATGTGGAATATGCTGGAGAAACTAGGTATCAAGGCAATACATATATCGAAATTTCATCCAGCCTCAAACCCGGCTGAAAGTGGACAGAATTGGGACGTTTGTTTAGAGCTTTCTGTTATGAACAACACACTAGCTGGGGATTATACCTTATAGAATTTGAGAATATATTAAACGAACTCCCTCATGCTACTACAGAAATATCTCCTTACGAGTTACTTACAGGTAAAAGACCCAAAACTTTAATTGAACAATTGGTAAAATTCCCGAAAAAGACGGACATGAGCATCGAAGAAAAGAGAAAACTCGCGTTAGAAAGGGCAACGGCTAAAGGTGAGGCTCGCAAAGCTCGACATGACAAGAAAACGGTGCCTAAAGTATACACATTGGGCGGTGTACTGTTAATTAGAGCTCACAGGCAATCATCCAAATCGATGCTCAAATAAAGAAATTTTATGAGATTTTTGAAGGGCCGTATGTAGTAACTAGGGTACCACGTCTGAATGCGGTAGAGGTGGCACATCCTGAAACGAAGGCATAATGGGAGTTTATAATGTAGTAGATGTCAAAAGATACATCATTGGTTAGCGGGGTTTTCTGGCACTGGCGTTTGAATAGCTGCCACTGAAGTGATATCGTCTTAGTAACGGAACTGTGTAAATAAAACGTATTTTAAACAATTTAAATATATGTAATCGTTCGTATGAAATATGAAAGTAGTATCTAGCTTATTCAAAACCGTGGAAACATATGTAGTCACGCCAGTGTTTTGGTCCAGTGGAGGTAAATGACCTATTGAGAGTGCTGTAGGTCAGGGACGCACAGCTGTTAAGAGGGCCATTTAAAAGGACAGCTGAAGCCTTAAAGGCATTAGCTGGTAGCAGTGGAAGGGGGAGCAGATGGCCTCCCGAGGCACTGACCTATTGAAGTAACAAAGGGGTGTGGCAATTGTTTGTAAACATTAATGTTTGTAAATACATTAGAAAATATTATTATTAGTATATGTAAAGTAATTACATACAGTGAGGGAAATAATGTTTCTTGCTTTTATACCAAAATACCCATATCCATTCGTTTTTTGTCTTTTTTTTTTGTTTTTTGTTGTTTTTTTTTTTTTTTTTTTTGTGCTTAGTGGTAAGCTAGTATGGTTAGTTTTCTGAAATAGTGCTTTTGTTACATGTACCTCGTGTTGCACTACTTGAAATGGACAAATGGGAGAGGCGTTAACGTAAAGCAATGAGGGACGCAGAGGATCTGCACACACATATTAAAGGACGTGGGCAGAATCTATGCCATAGCTATTGTCAATGTGGAAGGTCCATGATAATGATGACAAGGATCCCTCAACATAACGACATGATACTGTCTCCATGGAAAGTCGTGTGTGCTGTTAGTGCTCTAAATAAAGTGAACGGCCTAGTGCTGTTGTAGTGAAAGATCACTCTCGTGTGTAAGTGTTTACTGTGTAAGTGTTTACTGGGTGAATATAGGAAAGGTTGGGGAAATGCCAGCCGACTATATTATAACCCCATACTGCTTCAACAAGCCTTTCAATATAACAAGTGGAAGTAAGGAGCAGTGGGAGAAAATAGTTCGACACCGTACGGGGGATATTGTCTGGTTCACTGACGGGTCGAAATCAGACCAAGGCGTTGGGGCCGGGGTATACGGGGTGCAGCCAAGACTGGAGGGTGTCATCTCTCTAGGGAAACTGGCCTCAGTATTCCAGGCCGAAATCACTGCCATCAGGGCGTGTGTGGAGGAGAATTTGCGTAGGTGCTACAAAGACCGTAGCATCTATATCTATTCAGACAGCCAGGCAGCCCTGAGATCACTGGCAGCTCCTGCAACAAGATCTAAAATTGTTGCAGAATGTCACAGGGTTCTGGTGGAGCTAGGGGCTAGGGGAAAGCAATAGGGTAAATCTATTGCGGGTCTCTGACCACTCGGGGATCAGTGGCAACGAACATACCGACAGATTAGCCAGGATGGGGGCAGAGACTCGATTTATTGGACCGGAACCTGTCCTGACAATCACCAAGGCAATGATCAAATTGGAGCTACGTAACTGGCTCAGAAGACAGCACGTAGAATATTGAACCAAAGTCTATCAACAAAAACATGGCAAGGTAATGATGCCAAAGCCATGTTTTAAAAGAAGCTCTGCAATCCTGGGTCTGAACAGGAGAGAGATTAGACTCATGGTTGGATTACTGACAGGCCATGGGAATTTCAAAACACACCTACATACAATGGGAATAACAGAAGAGGACCCTAAATGTAGGATCTGTGATGACGGTGACGAAACTGCATCACATCTCATCTTCGAATGCATTGCATTGGAGAGTAAAAGGCACAGAACATTTGGGACAACCAGACCCGAAGAAACTGTGTCTAATAAAGAACTGGTAAAGGACTCTTTGCACTGTTCAAGGGCATTGGTTGGCTTTACTAGATATACAGGGAGCGATACCGCAGAATAAACTTAAGTTTCGGTGCGGGCAGTGGCGGGTTGGACCAAGACTGTTTTGGCTTCCCTGAGAAAATCAATCAATCAAGTGTTTACTGTAATTTTCGTACCATTCTGATACCAGTTTATGTGATAGGCTTAAAAGACGGCCAACTTGCCGCTACTAGGACAATCTGAGCATTGATGCTGTGTCATAATTTCTATGTAAGTTTAATACTGAATGTATGTTTCGTTTCCATATTAGGGTATACTTGTAGTATTTAGATGTTCTTTCAGGTGGTATTTATTGATCGTTGAAATCTATACTGAAGATTATTATATTGTGTGTTCAATTGAAATGTTCTAACATATTTTGTTTTGGTAATGGGATTCACTAAGATAATCTATATGAAAAATAACATCTGGTGTAAAACTAAGTCTAGGTACGGAACATAAATATTTATTTGCAGCCAATTAGATGCAAGTCCTAAAAGAATAATACCATGTTTTGCGATTTACAATTTTGGAACTTTAGTAAATTGTCACAGTAATTTTTTCCAAATTTTATCTTTTACAGCACAAATGACCAAATTTACAGACTGTTGCTAATGTCTGTATTGCCACTATTATTTTTTGTTCATTTTCAAAACTGCGCCTTTTACTTTACGAAAACCCCCAATTTTGAAAAGAAAATAGCGAAGGGGATATGTGAGGGTTCTATATGGAGGTATAATTTTTATTTCATTTTATTTAATTAATTATTAGACAGATTTTGTGCGCGAGCCGGTGACAAATACTTCTTTAGGCACGGCTAGGCAGCTCGCCGACAGCAAGAACCATTATAATGTCCCACGGCCGAGACGCAACATATGGCGTCAGCCGAGGAGGTGGGGTGACGAAAGCTCCAGATCGCTGCTGCCGTGAGATATTCCGTTGCGGCCGCCGCGCCTATAAGCCGGGGAAGTCCCAAAACTATGGCTCGTAGTTATCATTTTTTAATTTATTATTATTTAACAATGTTTGGTGGCATACAGGCTGTAGTAGCAGCCTAGGAGTCATCAAAAGTCGGTGCTTATAATGTTACTTTGTTTAATATTGTTCAGATAACTAAATAAATGAATAACTATATCTTAAACGAACACTTCCGAACATGTACGACGACACACGAAATTTGCTAGGGGGTCTCGGCTGCGCGCCACTGTAGTCAGTTGACGCTAGAACCCAATCCGTACCGGACAAGGAGGAATATGCTCGCAGTAAAATTAAAGTTGTTCAACATTGTATTATGGAGAGCCTAGCAATAAACCCCTTTAATTGGCAACCCGAATTTTATTCAGAAGAAAAACCTACCTGTAACTCCTACACGTCGGCTCACAAGTCTGACTCGAAGGTGGGTCAGCTTATTTTGCAGATCCTGGATGGGAAGTGTGGCCCGGTAAATCCGCACGCCCCCTACACCATCTTCTACGGACTCGTAAGTACGCCTACAACTCCAGTATAGGTTTAGTACTAGGAGGGGTTCTTGCAGTGTCACTAAAGTTGCACGAAAGTTGACATTTTATTATTGATGGAATATATACGAGTGCTGTGAAAAAAAAAATCCTTTCGTAGAACCCTCAACTAATATTTTACTCTGGGTTTGCGAACTTATACAATCTGATTGTAGAAAGCAATCCTGAAGTATTTTAAATAGTCAAGTCAAGAATTTTAATATGAATAATTTGATAGCTAATACTATCGTCAATGATAATTATTGTGAGTTGGTGCTAGTTAACTTCGTTCGTAGTCAAGGTCATTTAAAGAGTTGTTTGTTAATGAAATCAGAGTTCATTAGCCGGCCGCGGTGGCCGAGGGGACTGAGGCGCTTCAGTCACGGTCTGCACGGCCACTACGGTCGGGGGTTCGAATCCCCCCTCGGGCATGGATATTTGTGCCGTCGTTAGTCATAGGTAGTTCATAAGTAGTTTGTAAGCTTAGGGACTGATGACCCCGTAGTTAAGTCCCATAAGTTCTACAAACATTTGAATTTAGAGTTCATTAAAACTGGTACCACCACAAGAGCTGCTTGTGGGCTGAAATTACACGGTTCTTCTCGTCTTGGAAGAAGGAGGACCTGCCTGGTTTGCGCGGCAAATGGGCACTTTGTCGGATTTTTAACGTGTGTCGGGACTCTAACTTCGCCAAAGTCTAGTGTATGACGGTTTAAGAACTTTAACTATTTCCGATTCCATTTCGAAATTGTAACTGAAGAGCATATGTGGTTCTACACGAGAATTTACGAATGTTGGTATACTGTTTGTCGGACTGAAACTTGGAATATTTCTAGTGACGTATGATCGCGAAATGGATTTAGAATCTGAGCATCGTCAGAGATTCCTTAGTTGGGAATTTTGGTACCGTTCATACAGCAGTTAAACATTCTGTTCTGTTAATCTTAAAAAAATTATTCCTAAATTAGTCGTGTAGGACCACTTGCAGTAGGTGCATAAATCTTGTGTTTGAATAAACATTATTCAACTGAGTTATCTGACGTTGGCTACACCCTTTGCAATCGTTAGACTAAAACCTCTTTGTACTGTTATTATAATTATTATTATTTCGCAAATGCATAGAGTGTTTGACTGCAGGATCACAAGTACATGGTACCATTTTAGCTCTTTTAGTTTCTGTGCATGAAAATAGAAATGCATGTGTCGGACATTAGACTACATCGAGCTATATTTCATTTACTAAGCCGTGCATAGCGCAATACGTGTCTGTTGTGTTTGACCGATACATTTTGGTGTGGTCGATTTGAATCTAAGTTCGAATTTCAGTTGCAATAATAACACGGTGATCCAGGTCCCAAATCCATTGCATAATAGGTGGTTTGCGTGGGGGCTCTGAGCATACGATTCTTGCAGCATTTGCATGGGTGAGAATTGGTTTCTATAATTAGAAAGGGGGATAGCTATGCCGTCAGAATTGGAATTGCAGGGGTTGACCTAATGCCTAATGTGTGAGAACGAAAGTGGGTCTGTTAGCCCTGAATCCAAAAGGGTTAGCATAAATAGGGAAACTGTCAGTGGGAATAGTAGTGCAACATCAGTGGGAGATAATTTTGAAATGAAGGCTACAAGGGGGCAGTTAATGCGAATGCTTGGAGAAATAAGAACAGATATAAAGACAGATACGGACAATGTTAATACACAAATTGATAATGTTCAAAGAGATATGCATAATGTAAATTAGAAGATTGACAATGTTTTCCGGCTGATATAGGTAATGTAAATCTAAAAATCGATATTGTTCAAACAAACATGGGTAATATGAAGTTTGAATTAAACGAAATTATTGAGGGTGTAAAATCAGAGGTGGAAAAGATTAGATCTGAAACAGAGGAAATAGTGGATAGAGAATTAGAAGGCCTTAGGTCAGATGATGTAAAAAATCAAAGGATGTTGCTTTAGTGAATGACCATTCCTATGGTTCCGATGATGGTTTGAGCGATTTTGATCATTATTGTTTACCCCTGTTTTTGGCACAGTTTGGTCCCCCTCAGGGTTTGACGTGCACCACAAAATTACAGTTACCAGTGTGTGCCATTTTTGGGAGAACGTCCGACCTAGCCCCTACGGCGTGGATCCCCCTACATTCCTTTCCCCCTTCCCTCCCCGCCATAGCCACCTACCACCGCTAGGTCTCCAGCACGTGTCGCTAAAATGTTCAAATGTTTGTAAGGCTTATGGAACTTAACTGCGGGGTCAGCAGCCCCTAAACTTACAAACTACTTATGAACTAACTTATACTAAAGACAGCACAAACATCCATGCCCGAGGGAGGATTCGAAGCTCCGACGCGGGAGGCCGCGCGATCCGCAACATGGCGCTCCAGACTGCTCGGCTACTCCCGCGCGGCCATGTGTAGCCAATGTGAGGGGGAGGGGCTGTTATGTACCCTTATGGTTGAGCCCCCTGACAATGCAGGGATTACACTGCTGGTACCAGAGCTGTAACCTCATCATGCAGGCTAAAGAGTCGATAACCGTCCTCCTGGGGTATCACGACTCCTGGCAATGGCTATCGTGCCAGGTTGCCTTTGCTGTGGCTGGGTAGCGCACATGGGAAAAGCCCCGATCGGAGTGGGTGGTACCAAGGTGGACGTTTCACTCCATGAGACGTGTGAAATTACAAAATGGTTGTGCTCTGGCCGTCTTTGAAGGCAGGAATGGAACTTTTAATGCGGCTACTTCTGATAAGACGAACGTCCCCTTCCTAGCTACCCCTTGGGAAGAAGGCCAGGCACGCTGGCTTGTGATGAGGCTCTTTCCGTGCTACCTAGTGTGCACCAGGAGAGACGGAAGTACGTTCACTGCCACCAAGCCCCTGTCTTTTGTTGAACAGATAGAGGATACGTTTGGCGAAGTGGACTCCATGAATAAGATGCGCTCTGGCTCTCTACTCATAATACAACATCTACTGCCCAGTCTGCTGTTCTGTGCGTTTGTGACCGTTTTTGTGACATTCCGGTGTCTGTAGACCCTCACCAGTCTTTGAACATGGTCCAGGGAGTCATTTTTCATCGGGACCTCCTCCTTCAAACTGACGAGGAACTCTAGGCCAATCTGGAATGGCGAGGAGTCCAGTTTGTCGCATTCAGAGAACCCCCAAGGATAACTGAACTGACACAGGTGCATTTATCTTGGCCTTTGAGGGGCATACACTCCCAGAGAAGCTCAAAGTCATGATTGACAGATGCAATGTCAAGACATACATCCCACCTCCCATGATCTACTTCAAGTGTATGGGCACATGTCTTCTCGTTATACATCAGTGCGGTGAATGTGGGTGCCCACTCCATGAGGGAGCCCTTGTTTTCCATCACGTGGGTATCCTATGGAATGAACGGGCTGACCAGTTGGCTAGAGCAGCCATTACTTACTACCCATTTCCTTTGGCAATCCCGGCTGCGGATTTGAGGGTGCAGATGAAATATCTGCTCCTACAAGACTGGAACAGCAACTGGCAGGCTACTGTCCCATTTAATAAACTCTAATCCATCAAGTCGACCACTACCGGTGCAGATTTGAGGCCAATCGACTGGCCTTTGCCGTCTCTGCATCGTACATTCCAGGCTGACCCATGGTTTTATTTTGCGCAATGAGCCTCCCCCACATTGTGGTTGTGGAGTCCTACAGTCAGTGGAATGTCTGATGCTCTTGGCGCTCTGTGCCAAATACGGAATTTCGCAGTCATTGTCATTAGGTTTGGTGGATGATTCACGAATGGCTGACAGGACCCTTGGGTTTCTCAGCTATAAATTTTTATCTCTGACGCTTGGACAGGATGAGTGGGTTTGTGGCTCTTCCTGCGAGCAACTGAGTTCAGAGCACTGCGCCCTCTCCCCACCCGCAAGACGTCCATTTCTTATTTCTTTTCTGGTATTTAACATTGTTTCTTTCTTCCATTTTAGGCTTCTGCTTTAGGAGTGTAAACTGTTCACCAGTACATGCTTGTCGTTAATGAATGGGGGTTATATAGCTTATTGAATTGTAGGGATGTGCATATCAGAATTCCGCATTTTATGTTGCTTATAGTCCTGTTGGTATAATTCCATTTTAGTTTCGCTTTTTTACTATTGGAATGTACTTAGTATCCTATTCAGAGCAGAGCAGACTGATGACTTAGCTGTTTGGTCCCTTCCTCCCATCAACCAACCATCGGCGCGTCTGTGTTCTGGGGATGGCAGAATACATAGACGTTGAAAAGGAGGAGAGGTAATAGAAATTCTGGGAAAGTCGAAAATGCAAGTGGAGCACGTATGTTGGAATTGTGTTGTGAGAAAATAATGAATGAGGGAATTAGTGTATGTGTGAAAAATAGTTCTAAGTCCTAGAGAGAGGCTGAAGTTAGTCTAGATTTGGCGGAAGAAAGGTGTGTGGCGAATTTTAAGGAGAATTAATCAGTAGCAACAATTCAGTAATGTAAAGACAAATATATGTGAATTCGGAGTGGCGGAAATAAACAGTGATTTATGTGAAGGCGGTGATGTTTGTTGACTCGTCAGCTTGAAGTGGGCTGAGTGGAGAAACGGCGGTAAGGTGTAATGGTATTAGAGAAAGCGGTATGGCATTGGTCTGGTCGGCTGGTGATGAAATTTATTATGTATCTGCAATGATAGGGTATATATTGAATGAGGGGGTTGATTCTTATTTTGGTGATAATGTTGCTGATGGTGAAGCGACTAAAATAGATACCACTAAAGAAGTTATTTGTGCATTTATGTCTATAGATTAAAATGAACCAATGTCTCTTGATGGGATTATGAATTGTGAATTGACGGTGACAGTTGATTGTGAGAATGGTGTGTTTTACACAAAGCCGTTTATTCACATGTTTGAAAATAACGATGGTGCTGTATCTATTTATATGGTCAGCACATTCTCCAGATGTCTCACCAATTGAAAACGTCAGGTCAATGGTAGCCGAGCAACTGGCTCGGCACAATACGCCGGTCACTACTCTTGATGAACTGTTGTATCATGTTGAAGCTGCGTGGGCACCTGTACCTGCACATGCCATCCAAGATCTGTTTGACTCAATGCCCAGATGTATCTAGGCCGTTATTACGGCCAGAGGTGGTTGTTCTGGATACTGATTTCTCAGGATTTATGCACCCAAATTGCGTGAAAATGTAATCACATGTCAGTTGTAGTATATTGTATTTGTCCAGTGAATACCCGTTTATCATCTGCATTTCTTCTTGGTGTAGCAATTTTAATGGCCAATAGTGTATTTTCTTTTTCATTATCAGACCCACTGCTGCGTTACCACCAACTGATTTTGTACTTATAATCCTGTACTCACCTGACCAAAAATCCTGTTCATCCTGCAACCAGACTTCACTAATCCCCACCATAACTAACTTTAACCTATCCTTTTATATTTTCAAATTTTCTAACTTAACCACTCGATTACGGGATGAAACATTCCACGGTCCGATTCATAGAATGCCTATTTTGTTTTTCTTGATGACGACATCCTCCTCAGTAGTCTCCGCCCAGAGATCCGAATGGGGGACTATTTTACCTCTGGAATATTTTACCCGAGAGGATCCCATCATATACTCATACAGTAGAGCTGCATGTCCTCAGGAAAATTAACGATTGTAGTTTCCCTCTGCTTTCATCTGCTCGCAGTAACTGCATGGCAAAGCCACGTTAGCTGATGCTACATGGCCAGCTCAGTCAATAATCGCCGGCCGCGGTGGCCGCGTGCACTGAGGCGCTCCAGTCACGGTCTGCACGGCCACTACGGTCGGGGGTTCGAATCCCCCCTCGGGCATGGATATTTCTGCCGTCCTTAGTATAAGGTAGTTCGTAAGTAGTTTGTAAGTTTAGGGACTGATGACCCCGTAGTTAAGTCCCATAAGCTTAACAAACATTTGAATTTTTGAGTCAATTATCCAGACTGTTGCCTCTGTAACTACTGAAAAGACTGCTTCCCCTCTTCAGGAACCACACGTTTGTCTGGCCTCTCTACAGATACCCCTGTGGTTGCACCTGCGGTACGGCTATCTTTATCGTTTACGCACGCAAGCCAGCCCACCTCGGCAATGTCTGTGGTTAATGAAGATGGAGTTCCAGATAATAAGAGGAAAAAAGGAAACAATAAACACATTTCTGTTGAGTATTTTGGTGCATCCTCTGCATATGTAATATAACTTAAGTAAACTGCAACGAGGGCCTACTGCGTAACTTTTACCCCATTTTGTATTGTAGATGAACAACTACAACATGAGATGGGTATTACACAGCTCACACTAAACTGAATGCTTCGGTAGTTTCAACAAGAAATTCCGCCAGGAGCAGTTGTGTTTACTTGTGGGAGAGTCACATGACGTAAAATTCCGGCAGCTAAATGTCAGAACAGCCAAGTGCGTACTGCCACGAGACACACCCGGCAGAAGTGGCCTTACGCGTCCTTCCAATCCGAAGGACAGAATGAACTCGTCCAGCGCTTCGGACGAAAACTCGTCTCTGCGCATCGTCCACCGTATCCTGCACGGACTTTTTTTTTCTAAAAGGTGACACTTTTAGCTATTTTAGTTGTTCCACGTGAAAGCAGATATGTACGTCACGGCTCTTAAACTACATCGAGCTATGTTTCATTTACCGAGCCGTGCATAGCCCAATATGTGTATGTGGTGTTTGTCTGATACAACTTGTTGTGGTCCACAGGAGAAGGCACGTAAAGTCACAGACCCCCTAAATCACCATCCGACACACCAATAGTACTGCTGGCGAAGGCTTATGGGAGGGGGGAGGCATTCCCCGGTTCCTGCTGTTGGGATTTATATAACAAGCAAATGTTACATTTACTGTTGGCCGAGCCGTAGGTTCCGAGCTTCATGTCAGGATGGGATGAAGATACCTAGTAGAGCGCCAGAGGACGCTAGTAAGAAATTATTAATGTTTACAAGTTTATTCAATTGTTACAAGATTTCGTGGTGTAGGCACTAGCTCGGCGGGAGCTAGATTAGTAGGAGACATCACCTTCGGTTGCGTAAACTCGCCGTCTCGCTGTGTCTTCTTTGTGCCAGCTGCCATGAACCGCTCGGAGGGGCAGTTCCCGCGCCGTTGCGTCTGAGACTCGAAGAAAAAACCACCAGAAAGGTTAACTCTGTCCAACCGTCAGCCTATGCAGCTGCTTGTGGGTCCATACTTGCAACTACTGGAGTCAGATACCATGGAGACATATGAACTCTTGATACCGGCTAGCAGGGTTAGCACCAGAGTGCTAGCGTTTTGACAGGATCAATGGACATTAGGGAACCAATGTGAGCTGGCCTCAGGCAGCAATCATACTTAGCTTTGTGAAGACGGTAGTACTTCAGTTCACCATCTTACCTGGAAGATGATTAATTCGAAGTGTAGTAGTTATCAGTTTCCTTCTCCTGGCTGCGACTAGTGGCTACTAGCCAGTACTTCTTGATCTAAGACATAAGCTGAATACAATGATCAGATCATCGAATTGACGACTACTCTCCTAAGCTTCATCGATCCCAATAACCAAGTGACTACAACTTCCGAAAGGGGTGTATGTGTATAGAGAAATCGTTTGAAGCTATTAGGTGCGGAACGGTTCGTAAAGACCAAATGTATGGTACTTGTGAATGCAGCGTTCACTCAATTCTCCTATTAAACGCTGACATATCATTTGGCTATTCTCTCTTGTGGAGTTAGGTGTAGTTACGAAATTCAGTTATACAAATGACTCTAAAAAGGCTGATAGGTCGCAAACAAGTATTCACAGGATGTTTCTGAATACATTTATTTCAGGCTCTGCTCATCTTCGGATGACCTGCTGAAGGAAGGAAGGAAGGAAGTAAGGAAGCTTAGAGTTTAACGTCCCGTCGACAGCGTGGTCATTAGAGATGGAGCATAGGCTCGGATTTTTGGGGAAGGATTAGGGGAGGAAATTCGGCCGTGCCCTTTGAAAGGAACCATCCCGGCATTTGCCTAGAGTGATTTAGGGAAATCACAGAAAACATAAATCCTGATGGCCTGAGGTGGATTTGAACCACCGTCCTCACGAATCCGAGTCCAGTGTCTTACCACTGCGCCACCTCGTTCGGTGACCTGGTGAAAAATATACAAAAGGCATCTTACAATGTTTGCACAATATGTAAAAGTGACGATAAAAGTAACAAAGATATAATGCAATTAACAATATGCAAACAATGAAATAGATCTGTACGCGATATGCCCCAAATAAAGAAAAAGTAAAATGAGAATCACCATCAAAGCTGAAGTAGGGTGCAAACTAAAGTTCTTCCTATGGATGGTGACAAACTAAATGCGGCGAGTCGCTGCGCATGCTGTACAAGTAAGTGATTAGCCCACTAGAGGGCGTCACTGTACGGTTTTACAAAACCATCGAAAGTGCCAAATACAATCACAGAACAAGTTTATGATTACGAAGCGAAAGTGAAATAATGAAACGTACTTAAGCAGAGGATATTTGACATTAAATTATAAGTAAATACCTGACATAATTTACATGCCATCTTTACAGAGGTGCATTAGAATATAAAAAGAAGACGCAATATAATCCAATATTTCTGTCAAACAAATGTAAAAGTTTGTATGAACCTAAAAGTTAAATTTTTTAGAGTCTTTTGTATAATTGAATTCATAATGGTCGCACACCTCTGCTACGACTTTCAGTCGCATCTACGATATGTACTGTAGTTATGAAATGTTTACAAGCTAACAAATATACCCTCTCACTTCTCTCGTCTTGTATCACAGTGAACATAGCGCCGACTATAGACTTTCAACCTGCCAATGCAGCGAATGGTGTCGTCACGAGAGTCACTGGCTCTGCACAACCAATGACCTGATTGGTATAATCTGTACTCTTTCTCTAAAAAAAAGTTTGAGGGTACTCCAACATTAGATATAATGCAGTGAAAATCACTTATAACTGAAGCGTGAGATATCACCCGTCGGCTTTTAACTATGACATCATCATGTTGAACTACAAAACAATGGTATCGGACTCCTCAATTGACTTTCAAAAATGTTTGTACAGCTTATGGGACTTAACTACAGGGTCATCAGTCCCTAAACGTACAAACTACTTATGATCTAGCTTATACTAAAGACGGCACAAACATCCATGCCCGAGGGGGCATTCATGCCCCCGACCGCAGCGGCCGTGCAGACCGTGATGGCACGCCGCAGACGGCTCGGCCACTACGCCCGGCTCAATTGACTTTACTACAGCTCAAATGAAGCAGGTGATACCAAGAAACACCCAAACATACAAGAGAATTTGGTGGCGGAGCATTTCAGTTTACATCACCTCAAATTAAGCATGAGATTAGCATCAACAATAAATGGTATCGTACACTTCAATTTACCTATAATAACTTCAAATGAAACGCGGGGGCACTACTGGCTGCCCGCGATGCATTTGAGAATGGTTGCTGCAGCTTGAACATGCTTAAAATAGTCAATGACATTGCTTTTCCCACAAAAACTGCACTGGTTCCGTTCGTATTGTATTTGTCAACATGAAGAAATGAAATAATAATAATAAAAAAAAAATTATCTCCGTGAAATAAATCTTAGGCTTTCTTCCAAGTTCTCAACATTGTAAAAAAGTTACTTTGTGGATGAAAACGTTTAGGGGTATGCGTCCCGCAGCGTTCCCCCAGAAAACGAGCACTGGGTATAATGATGACAGTTCGGTCCCAGGGTACCATTTCTCTACTTGGGCACACTTCCCCGAAGACGCCCACTTGCCTGACCTCCACCCCCAATTAATTTAATTAAAATTGCATATCAATTTAATTGTAACAACCTATGTTTCTATCAGTAACAAAGGCAACTGCCTCTACAAGTAAGCACTTGCGTGAGCACAGACCCCGTCCCCACTATCTCACCCACCTCCACCCCACTGACAGCCCTAAAGATTGCCGCCCCCGCGCGAGCCGGTCTGGTACTCGTACCCCCCCCCCAAAAAAAAAAAAATAAATAAAAAAATAAAAATATTACTGAAGTTATTACTTATCGATGTATACCAACAATGGAAAAAAGGAGCAAATTATTGTTACTTCGGACAGTACAATTACCTGGAATAACATCAAACATGTCCGCCCCCACAAGTGGACACTTTATGCATTAACCATTAGAACATTAGTATTAAATTTGCATGTCAATTTAGCAGTAACTTAAGGGCAGCCACCACCACCCGCCCCCCGGCCAGCCCCACCGCCGCCGCCTCCACCGACAGTCCTAAAGATTGCCGCCCCAGCGCCACTCGGTCCAGGACACGAACCTCCGCCGTTAAAAAAAAAGACATTTACAAAACTTATTACTTTTCGACGTACTCCAACATTGAAAAAAAAAAAAAGCCCATTATTCCATACTTCGGACAGTACAATTAACCTGGAATAACTTCTAATGTGTACCTAAGAGTTTCCTAAACAAATAAAAATTATTTTTATACCTAATTTTCATATTAATCGCGACATTCTATTTTTAGTTACAACATTCGGAATCGGTATATACAGCTTAATACAACTAAGTACAACTTGCAATTTTGCAGGTAATATAGACACGGCATTAAGAAATTTGGTGTAATTCTATGGGTTGGTGTTGTACATTTATTGACAATTATTGAAAACAAACAATTAGGACAAATTTCATTTAAAACTTATGGACTCATAAGCCGTGGTCGATTTATAAAACTTTCCCCTAACGTTTCATCTTCGGCTGCGGAAGACATCTTCAGAGGTAGAGTGGCGAACTGCGATGAGAAGTTGTATATATAGGCAATGTAGAGGGCAAGGAACAACAACCACCCAAGGGGAAAGTTTTTCTTCCGTTCATAAATAAGGTTACAGACCGTATTGGAAAAATGCTGGACAAGTATGGGGTAGAGACCATTTTCTGACCTAGAAGGAAGATAAAAGAATATATAAGATCTGCAAAAGATGTACGACATCCGTTGAATACACCAGGTGTATATAAAACTCCCTGCAGCTGTGGTTCAGTCTACATTGGAACTACAAAAAGAAGCGTCAATACTCGTCTGGTCGAACATAAAAGGAGTTGCCGCCTGGGGCTCAAGGAGAAATCGGCCGTAGCGGAACATGTATACCAAGAAGGCAACCATGAAATTAAATTTAATGAGACTAGTGTCATCTCGAAAACTTCGCACTATCATGCACGTACATATAGAGAAGCAATCGAGATATATAAACATCGCAATAATTTTAACAGGAAATAGGAAGCTGTTAAATTAGACAGAATTTGGACTTCTGCTTTACACCAGCGGAATGACAATCGATTCTTCTCTGCCAAGAATGTTGGCAATACCAGAGATAGTGTCGTAGCCGACGTCACGTGATGTCTTGTGGTGCCCTCTACAGTGCCTATATATAAAGCGCTTCCTCAAGTTCTCATCGCAGTTCGCCACTCTACCTCTGAAGATGTCTTCCGCAGCCGAAGATGAAACGTTAGGGGAAAGTTTTATAAATCGACCACGGCTTATGAGCCCGGAAGTTTTAAATGAAGTTGACGCCGGCCGTGAAAGCTTACACTGTATGATCAATTAGGACAAATGTTCCATCTTTCATAAATCGTTCGCTCCCTAAGGTGTCTGCTTTCAACTGCCGACGAAAAACAAATAAATAAATAAATAGCGCACATTAGGATGTAACAGTAACGATCAGCACAAACTTATGTGCGTCCATCTTGACACTCTTCAGATGTCTAGTCGTGTTAAGAGTATCTGGAGTACAGCTCGACCCCCATTGCGACCACAAACACCCATTGTTATCTCGGCAAGCTACATAAAGCAATTCTATAAACATATGCTAAATGTTTGAACAAAATATCATAACGTTTTAAGCATTCTCTCTCAAAAAACATCTGAGTTACATATCCGAATGATCTAAGAGACAACAAAACCTTCTACGCAAGACCTCTGCAGACACAACTTTAATGGGGATACCACACATTGCATTTAAGCATTTATTTAAACGCGCTATGCTGGAGCTGGGCCCAGTCGAGTGCCTGACCTCCCCTCCCAATAGCAAACATGCAGCGAAAGCCGCTCTGTCACTCAAACGCCGTTATACCTGGAAGGAATGCGTCTAAATTTAGATCAGCAAGAGATCTTATCAGACGTCCTGGCCGGACTCAGACACAAAGACAACCTGCTCTCTCTTAGAAATCATACCAACGACACTTTGTGGCCGCTCTTAAAATTATCAAGTCCTGAAATGTAATAATCTCTCTCTTTAGCGATCATGCCCTGATACGTTTCCTTAGATCGATGTATCGCCGTCTCCCATCAATTATTTTGACATGTAAGTTTTCAGTCTTCTGTAATCCACTTAATAGACAGTTCTGCGCCTTCCGACAACTCCGAGAAGTCGGGTAGTTTAATTTTACCTCTTATTTTTTTGCTACAACAGTACACATCTTATTGCATATGCCCATCTAAACATAGCAAAGGAATCTCTCTTTAGCGAGCATATCGTATTACAATGCAAACGATTCTTTACAACATTTATTTGACACAGGTCAAAAACTGATAATAGAGCACTCCAGAAGACATTTAAACAAAACTAAACCCTATTATACAACGGTATTTCCTTGGAGGGTTACAATGAACAATAAAAAAAAAAACAAAAAAAAACGTGTGAAATTATTTAAGATCAGCAGTTTACCTATTTCCGAACGTCTACACTAAAACTTTTTTTTCCCGAAAGCACTAACCTAACAACACCTTTCTTCAAAATGACACTCGACAATACAACAACCACGGAACCGAGGTAGTGCTTTACCTGCCTGATGCAACACACACACATCAGATTTTCAGTTCTGTAGAAAAAAATTGACCCGCCCTTTACCCAAAATATAGATAAAATTCTTACCTCAAACACAAATCAAGCTCCTTTCCTGTGATTTCTTTTTTCATTTCACTAATACCGAACTCGGATTTATTTTTTAAATCTTTAATTACAAGTACCTGGCTACCGCATACGAAGATGCCTAGAATGCTAACAAAATGTTTGTATAGCTTATGGGACTTAACTACGGGGTCATCAGTCCCTAAACTTACAAACTACTTATGAACTAACTAATACTACGGACGGCACAAATATTCATACCCGAGGAGGGATTGGAACCCCCGACCGTAGTGACCGTGCAGACCCTGACTAGAGTGCCTCAGTCCCCTCGACCACCGCGGCCGGCACACATCGCAACACCTTGTAAGACCACCGTTAATTGTAAAATTAATTCTGGCCGTAAAACATCAGCTAAAGGATTCGCGTGAACTACTAAGTACTTCCTGCAACAGAATCTTGTTCCCTGGCCCAGAATTTAGAACTGATTCGAAATTTACTTTAGCAGCAGGAAGACAAAGAGACGGTGGTAAACACACATAGTAGATCACGAGAAATACACACAAACACTAATATACAAGACACCCCGAACTAAACCATTTCATGAAGATGGCTGTGAGAACATTTATGGCGCAACGGAATCAAAAATATGATAATATGCATATGAATTTGTTCTCAGCACTGGTGAAAAACAACATTAAATAAAAGGGGAACGTCTTCATTAACAAATATTCATAAAAAGGATAATATTTTACTGACAATCAATTATTTATTCAGTTCAAACATGCGCAAATGCAAATACAAAATTCAATTTCTGAAAAATAAAAAAATAAAATAGCTACGGCATTCAACCCTTAGAAATGCGTAGGATATCACAAGGAAGCTAAAGAAATACAGTAAGACGCGATTGGGAAGGTTTTATACGGATGGACGAAGAAATGCGTAGTGTTTTATAAGCAAGCTAATAAAGGGGGTTGTACAAGGCTATAAGAGAAGTTACTGGGAGAGTCTGAATGCAAAGTACAATTTTGGAAACGAAACAGCAATTTAAAATAGGCGGAGAGGAGATCGCGATGTACTAAAGGAAATCAGAAGGATATATGAATAATTTCTTGCCTGAAGGGCATAGAAACAGACACAGGGGGCGTAGAGTACATATCACTCGCGGTAGGAGAAAACGGAAAAGAATATTTCACATGCGCTACACAGAATAAAAATATTCCCGCACATTAGTTGCATCCCACGAAAATAGAAAGAAATTAAACCGAGTTCGTACACCGCCATCTAGTCTCACAAAGGTTACCGATTCTCAGCCGTTATCAAACCGAATTAGTTACATATTCACTGCGTTTACCTCTGTAAAATCACCGAAATGAAATTGAATACACCTCCGTACATGATAGGAGAAACTAATTCCGAAAAATGAACCTAAATTCTGAAATCTAACTTGAACACCAGACAAAAAATCGCTACCATCTCAACGGAGGAAAGCAAATCAGAACGTCTTAGGTCGAAGCACAGCCACAGAGTGTCAGAAGTCGGCCAGCCAGTCCCCGTCACCACCGGAAATCTGTAAAAACCTAAGAAAAACGAGGTGGTGGGGAAAGCTTAATCTCGCACGTCCTACCGAGGCTCGCTACTGGGCATTGCCAACCCAACTTGTAACCAGAGGGTGGAGGAACCTCTTTGGTAGCATCAAAAGCAGAGGTTGGTAACGACTACCTATCGACACGAAGCCAGAAAAAACTAGTAGTGAGCAGCCAGCAGCCGACGACGAAAATTATCATACGTACACTCAGACTGCCATGCTAGAAGATACTCTTACATGTACATACAGAATAAAGCAAGTACAGGGACAGTGGCGTCACGAAGAAACCGTTCATCTTGCCACATTCATAGACAGAATGATGAATTATTAGCATAATAAAATCCCAGCAATATTACAGAAACTAACATTTAAAAACATGAAATGAAATGCTATTCCTTATGTCTCCCAATGAAAGGGGTTCTCATTAAGCAAAAAGGGCCGTCTAGTGAACTTAGATAAATTACAAAGTTAAAAACCTAGGGAAGACGGCAGACAGCCGTCTTTCAACCTGATTTTTAAAAGAAAAATTTATAGCCATAACGGCAAAACACCAACAAACCTCTCATATTTCGGAGTCAAATGTCAAAGTGCAGACGATGACAGACGATCCATCCTAATAATAATAGCAGACAATGCTTAAACACAACGAAATTTAGTAGACCCTCTGGAGATACAAAATTCAACAACGAGGTCATCTGAGCTATTATCCTCTTTCGGAATAGTATTAAACAATCAAAAACGGTTAAACCAACAACTTAAAGACGATAGTAGTACACCTTAGGTTTCCAAAACGACAGCACACAGTGCGAGAAGAGAGACAGGTAAACAGACATCGAATGTGTTTTTGGTTACAGCACAGTTGCTAATGGGTATCGTAATGATCGCAAACGAGGTCATCACAATGCAAGAAAACACGACAGATATGCATACATCGATCATCATATTTCTACACATTACCATGTAACCACATTGTACACTTGACAGCAAAAAAAGTGGATCACTGCTGAATGCTACCCAACTAACGTAGCTGTGTTGCGGGTACTCTACACAGAAAACCCCTGTGGTGTACAGTCGTTCGACTATTCACAATGGGTACCAAAAGAAGCAGTAAAGAACATTACTCCTTATGGCAGTCAGTCCACATGTAATTCAATACCGTCATACAAAAAACATTAGTATAAAAGTTATTAGAGACGAGAAAGCAACTTAAATTCAATTTCATTACAATAAGTGACAAATCGGATATCTTATCAAACTCATTCAATGACACAATGAGTTTTTGTTCGTGCTCTGAATTTGAACGGACTGTTGACCAAAAAAAGCTTGTGTTTCTGATCGAGACTAGATTAGGCATAAAGAGACGTAAAACATTGACGTTTTCATTGGTATCGGTTTACAAGGCCAATGTCCGAAGCCAGAAATGTATGGTTAACTTTAGCATTGCACCAGGAATTGCATTAAGTTCAAATTGTTTCTGAGAGGTAACCATTAAAGTTATATAATATATATATTATATAATTAATTGTGGAATAGAACGCAGTACCTACATGAATCGTTAACTAAGCACGATCACACGTCAGATATTAAATAAATTCAGAGATAGCGCTATATTTGAACTTGAAACGACGATACAATTGACTTCTTTCCCGACAGGGACTCAACCCCGGCTCTGTTCGCTATGTATTATATATATATATATATATATATATATATATATATATATATATATATATATATACGCAGAGAGATGAAATAGTTACTGTTCTCACCATTAGCGGGATGTGCATATGTTCGGATAGAAGTAGCGCAAGCCGCGGCGGATTAGCCGTGCGCACTGGAGAGCCGTTGTGCGGTGCGCGGGGCTGTTCGCCGTCGGGGGTTCGAGTCCCCCTTTCGGGCATGGGTGTTTGTGTTGTCCTTAGGTTAGTTTACCTTAGTTTAAGTAGTTTGTAAGCAACGGACTAATGACCAAGCAGTTGAGTCCGATAGATTTACAAACATTTTGAAGTAGCGCAATAAATAACGTTGTGCTGCCCGGGACTCCAACCCCGCACCTATCGTCAGCGTTGACCTCCGACGACTAGGTAACAACTCTCCCAATCTCGTTTACTAGTAATTAGGATCGCCCCGTTCGTAGAGACCTGGAGGGTCAGTAGCGAATGGACATGTGTAATGTTGATTTGAAACACGCCACAATCCTAAATTCCTTACTTGGCGCTACTGGAGATGGAGAGGGGGATGTCTGCGATTGTTAAAAACTGTTACCCCAGCAGGAATCAAACCATGTCTTAGCCGTTACAAGCTAACATAATCACGGCCAACTGCCGATTTTCATATATAGTAGTATAATATTTTTGTCAAAATGGAGTGCACAACACTTCGTACGAGAAATAAAATGGTTCGTCGGTTTCTGTGTACGTAACAGTAATTTCTTGGCCGCGCTGTCTGAGGCATCTTGTCGCGGAGTTGCCGCCGCTCCCGCCAGAGGTTCGACTCCTTCCTCGGACATGGGTAGTTATGTGTGTGCGTGTGTGTGTGTGTGTTGTCCTTAGCGTAATTTAATTAAAGTAGCATGTAAGGCTAGGTAGGCACTGATGACCTCAGCTGTTTGGTCCATTAGGACTACAACAAAAAAATTATATACTGTATGTAGAATTATGTAACAATGCGTACGCCAGTATAATACGTTTCAGCATGCTCCTTGGTGATTTTTTATGGCATGATCTATATGCTTCTTTAACTATGCTCTCATTTTGCTCAAGTATGTAGAAAAAAATGTGTATGAAATCTAATATGACTTAACTGCTAAGGTTATCAGTCCCTAAGGTTACACACTACTTAAACTATCTTAATCTAAGGACAACGCACACACCAATGTCCGAGGGAGGACTCGAACCACCAACGCGGGCAGCAGCCCGATCCACGGCGTGATGCATTAGACCGCGCAGCTACTCTGCGCCGCGGTGGAGTAGCCGAGCGGTCTAAGGCGCCTCGCTGCGGAGCGCGCGGTTGCTCGCCGTCGGAGGTTCGAGTCCTCCCTGCGGCATGGGTGTGTGTGTTGATCTTAGGTTAGCTTACCTAGGTTTAAGTAGTTAGTAAGCTACGGACTGATGACCACGCAGTTTGGTCCGATAGATTTACAAACATTTGAACATTTGAGCTACTCTGTGCAACGCTCAAGTTTGTAGCGTAGCTCTTAACATAATAAATGGAATATTACACATCTTAGAGGTTGCGAAGAGCGTCGGTTACGCATTAGAAAACAGATTCTAAAACGGCGAAATGTATACCAGTTGGTAACAGTTGGAATGAAAGCAGAGGAAGTCAATCGAAACACCAGTGCTCTGTATTTCACAGAACGAAGAATGGATAATGGGCAAGGAAATATGAAAGAACAAGGTCTCATAGAGAGGACTGGTGGGCAGTAACGAAACCATAAATTAAAAGAGAAGGCATGCTTTAACAGCAACCAATAGATATGATCATAGCGTTTTAAAGGAACAGACCAAAAAGGAATCTGTGGTTATTATGTAAGAGAGGCGACAGGGAGTGAGAGAGAGAACAGAATGAATAAATAAAAGACAAATCGTTTGCTTATTTTGTGAACAGTGGAGGGTGTATTAATGGGTGGAAGGGAGGAGAGAGACATATTTGAAATAACAAAAACTGCTTTGACAGCGTCCATCTAAACTGATTACTCTGTATGCATGGAGGTATGGTATAAGTGCAACGATAAAAATAGGATATTGAGTGAAAGGGGAAGAATTGAATTAAAACTTGTGCCACAGGCGGGACTGGAACCCAGACTTCCATACATACTTTAATTCAATACTGTTCCTTTCACTCAATGTCTTTCACATATTGATACGGAAAACTGTCTCTAGGTATATAAATTTATAATAAAAATAGGATAATAAGGGAACTGTATATTAAAAAAAACACTTCAATATAAAAATAGCTCAAAGGAAAAAAAACTCTATTTTATTTCATTTGCCAAGAGATCTTCCATAGTCTCTTACTTACGAAATATGACAACAGAGACGAGATTAAAAAAGGAAAAAACATATTAAGGACTAATAATTTATTCAGAATCCCTCATTATTTGTTTCTTCCGTAATGCATCTCAGCATATAACCTATAATGCAATCGGACCAGCTTCCCTTCAGTAAAAGCGACGACTCTATCTCGAGTTGGTTGCTCGCAGTGAGACGACCTGATTTATATTTCTGCTGTCCGCTCTTACATTCTGTATTTACATCAAAGCCCCGCTTTGCGCGGTGCTGGAGGCTGTTGGCTGCCAACGCGACCGCCAGCTGGCTGGCTTCCGCCAAGCCTCGCGTCGCACCAGCTGTGGTTGACCGGCCAGCCCGTAGCTCGCAAGCCACAGCTAATACAGGCCCCGTTCGCAAAGCGAGGCTCAACCCTCGAAGTATCACAAGTTTATGCAAACCTACCATAAACTGTAGTAGAAAATACCACAGCTAGAGCTATTATGCTATAAAATGAGCAGGGAAGTTACCTTTTGACACTACATTCAAATATTTAACGAAGTTAAAGAATAGAATCATGATAAATGTAACTACCACGTAATGTTTCACCTAGATGGCAATCTTAGACACAGGAAACTATCTTTCTTTTCAGCGTTCTGCATTAGATCTAGACATAAGAAAATATGTATTCAATCTAGAAAACTACACATGTTGTAAAATTAAACAGTTCTGATATCAACAACACAAATGTATGTATGTAGTATATCATTGACGTTTTGTGCACTTATAAAGTGTTCTCGATGTCTCTGAAACAATAAGTGCTACACAACGGAAATTACCTTTTGCTGGGGCCCTTCATTTACACGATTGTTCTGTTATTCACAGTGAAGTGTTTCGTAATGTGTTCATAGAATCGCTTCAGTTTCTCGTCTGTTCCACGCTTATACGACGCTCGAAATAATAATACATACAATTGCCAAATAGCGCATATGCGAGTTATAATTTCATATATTCTTTCAACTTTTTTGACGTCCTCCCTCCATCCTGTAAGGTAATAATCGCATACTACTCAGCAATACTGCGGAAGAGGTGGAGCAATTGTAGGGTCTCCTTTGGAGACGCTTAAATCTTCTAATGGTTGTGTCAATAACAGACCCTTTGTTTCACCTTCGCCGTAACATGTGTTACTCACAGTTAACATTCTTTCTAAATGCACCCCCAAGAATTTCGTTATATGTGTAACCTTCAAATTTTTTTGCTTATCGATACCTAGAATACTGACGAAAGTCTTGAGTAATCATTTTCAGAGCCAAATGCATATTGATGTTTAAGGTTAATTGTCGCCATATACGCCGTGAAGATGAAAATCATTTCGCAACTGATTTGCTTTTCTGAGTTTAGTAGTCGGCAGCATTAACTGTTTCAAATCTGAGAGCAATGTTCTCATTGCTCATTAAATATTTCGAATATATATTCGAAACAGGCGAAGTTTACTTCACTTTGCTGGAAGAATTACACTCGCCACGTCCTTTTCACTAGATGACTCCTCGTCAGTTGGTGCAAACTATTACCTTGCAGTCAGGACATCACGATCCCAATCGCACAACGGTGACTATACTCTTTAGGAAAGCGATATGGTTCGAAGTTGATTATGGCTGAAGATACCACTCGAGAAAGACATTGTCTGTAGAAAAATGATCTTCCTGGTACGACTATGGTAGTGAAATGACAATGTGGTGGATCATGTCTGGTGATAGCTGTACTGCTTCCTGGAATGACAGAGAAGAATCTAGATTAAAAAAAAAAAAATCCGACACCAGCTGCTTGTGGCCACTGAGTGCGCGCATTGGGGAAGCTGAACAGTTGTGCCCAGCCGGAATTTGAGCCCATTCCTACTGCTCTCTGAGCAGTTACGGTAACCACTGTGCGAGCGAGAAAACAACGATATTCGCAGGTGAGCGGGCTACCCCCACTCCTCTTTCCCCCCTCGTCAGCCTCAAGACTCAAACTTCCTCACACTACTTACGTAGTTGCCGGTTCCAATTTGCACTCACTGCTCATGGCACTTTGCCGATTACCTCAAGAGTTCAGGCGTAGTGTGCATTTGCACTGAAGGCTGGATCTGTTGTCGTCTTCTCCTTAATTATGTATATGTGGTGTCTGTTCTTTCGAAAGAACGGTCACCACATTTATATGTATATAGACGAAATTTTCAAGATTCACTTACTGGTGGTATTCCAGTTAAAATGTCTGAAAACTGAACTTCGGTGTGTCATTTACTTATCACATTTATGATTACAGACAAGGCTGATGGATTTCACGTAGAAACTACAACTATTCTCGGTCCCTACTTCCTGAATTATCTGCATCAGCCTTCACAAGGGCAATGAGGAGGCGATTCACGTTGCAGCGGTTGGCTTCCTACATGAAAATGTTCAAATGTTTGTTAAGCTTAAGGGACTTAACTGCAGGGTCATCAGCGCAATAATGCGTTTGGCCACTCCGCCGCGGCCACATGAAAATGTCGACGCTCTCTAAAGATTAAGAGGCAGCAGCTCTCAATTAGAAACTGGAGCGAGAGTAAAATTTTACCCATTCTCTGACAGAACTACAAACTTCTATATCGAATTGAGAAATATTTGAGGCAGATTATGCTGCTGTCTAGTAAACACCTCAGAAAATCAAAGCGAATTTTAAAATGATATTGAAGTTATATCTTCACGGTGCAAATTGCGGCAGTTGACCCCAAACATACATATGTGTATAGTTTACCACATGATTACCAGAAAATTTTCGTCAGGCCTTGAGAAATCGATAAACAAAACAAATTTAAGGATTATACATCTAACGAAGTTTCTGGCGGGTACAATTGAAAACAACGTTAACCGGGAAAAATACATATTTTGGCGAAGATAAAACAAGCGGTACGTTATTGACACGACCATTAAAAGATTAAAACCTCTCCCAAGGAGACTGCCAACCCTACAATTGCTCCATCTATTCCGCAGTACTGCTGAGCAGTGTACGATTACTACCTGACGGGATACAGGGAGGATGTTGAAAAAGTTGAAAAAAGATATCAGATTGTGCAGTATAGTGAATTAGCGGAAAGAAGGTCTCGGATGTATTCCGATTTTTATTTAGGCTGGGTAGGGGGCGGAGAGGGCACCGGGATAAGGTGAGGACGCAATATTACAACAAAAGCGTGTTCAGTGTAGTACGCTTCTTCCTTCAGATTTCAATCACCAACCTTCTCCTACGAATGCAAAGAGCTTTTGTGCTCATTGCCGTACCAAGTATGGTGTTACAATTGTAAGAAGGCCACGCAGAGTAACCGCGCGGTCTAAGGCGCCTTGTCATGTATTGGGTTGCTGCTCGTGTAGGAGATTCGAGTCCTCTCACGGGCATGGGTATGTGTGTGTTGTCCTTGGAATAAGTTAGTTAAACTAACTTATTCTGTTGGCCGCTTGGAGACTGTTGAGCTTAGCATTTAAGTCACATAAGATTTCACACACATTCGAACATTTGATTTGAATTTTAAGAATAACATAATGGCAATTCTATCTCACACATATCCTGTTTGGTACCTGCTTTTCTCGATCTTCCTAGAAGCGTGGAACAGACGAGAAACTGAAGCGATTCTATGAACCCATGGCGAAACACTTCACTGTGAATAACAGAACAATCGTGTAAATGAAGGGCCCTAGCAAAAGGTAATTTCCGTTGTGTAGCACTTATTGTTTCAGAGACATCGAGAACACTTTATAAGTGCACAAAACGTCAATGACGTACTTCATATATACATTTGTGTTGTTGATATCAGAACTGTTTAATTTTACAACATGTGTAGTTTTCTAGGTTGAATACACATTTTCTTATGTCTAGATCTAATGCAGAACGCTGAAAAGAAAGATAGTTTCCTGTGTCGTAAGATTGCTATATAGGTGAAACACTATGTGGTAGCTACGTTTATCATGATTCTATTCTTTAACTTCGTGAAATATTTGAATGAAGTGTCAAAAGATAACGTGGCTGCTCATTTTATAGCAAAATAGCTCTAGCTGTGGTAGTTTCTACTACACTTCAGGGCAGGTTTGCAGAAACTTGTGATACTTCGAGGGTTGAGCCTGGCTTTGCGACCGGAGCCTGTATTAGCCGTGGCTTGCGAGCTACGGGCTGGCCGGTCAACCACAGCTGGTGCCGAGGCGAGGCTTGGCGGAAGCCAGCCAGCTGGCGGTCGCGTTGGCAGCCAACAGCCTCCAGCACCGCGCAAAGCGGAGCTATGATGTTTAATACAGAATGTTTACTTCCTGGCATCATAGTAAGAGTGGAAAGCAGAAATACAAATCAGGTCCTCTCACTGCGAGCAACCAACTCGAGATAGAGTCGTCGCTTTTACTGAAGAGAAGCTGGTCCGATTGCGTTATAGGTAATATGCTGAGACGCATTACGGAAGAAACTAATAATGAGGGATTCTGGATAAATTATTAGTCCTTAAAATGTTTTTTTTTTTTCCTTTTTTAATCTCGTCTCTGTTGTCATATTTCGTAAGTAAGAGACTATGGAAGATCTCTTGGCAACTGAAATAAAATAGAGGTTTTTTCCCTTTGAGCTATTTTTATATTGAAGTGTTATTTTAATATACAGATCCCTTATTATCCTATTTTTATTATAAATTTATGTACCTAGAGACAGTTTTCCGTATTAGTACGTGAAAGACATTGAGTGAAAGGAACAGTATTGAATTAAAGTAAGTATGGAAGTCTGGGTTCGAGTCCCGCCCGTGGCTCAAATTTTAATTCAATGCTTCTCATTTCACTCAATAGCCTATTTTTATTGAATTTATATCCAGCCTCCATGCATACAGAGTAATCAGTTTGGATGGACGCTGTTAAAGTAATTTTTGTTATTTCAAATACGTCTCTCTCCTCCCCTCCATCCATTAATACACCCTCCGTCCTCCACAAAATATGCAAATGATTTGTCTTGCATTTATTCGTTGTTAATTTCTCCTCCATTCTGTGTCTCTCTCTCTCTGTCCACTCCCTTACATTAAAACCTCAGTTGCCCTTTTGGTCTATTCCCCCAAAGCTCTGTAAAAAATTAGTGCTTTCTGTTAAAACAATACTGTCTGTTTTAATGTCTGCTTCCTATACTGTCCATCGGTCCTCTCTATGAAGCAGTGTTATTTATATCTCCGATAATCTATCCTTCGTTCTGTAAAACATTCGTTGCTTTACTCTCTGCCCTAAAACAAACTGTGATACGTGGTTAAGTAAGGAGTACTTTGCAAGCATTTCATTCCTGTTCATTCCTAGATCCCGCCCTCCCTCCTGCTAACCTTCCCTTTGCATATTTATCTGCATCTACGTGCTTCTTTACACAATTTTGTGCTTGTCAGGCTTTTTTTCTTAAAAAAAAAAAACACTGTCGTTATTTCTCTGCCGCTGACTCTCGAAAACCACGTGGATATAATGAACAACTGAACCTTACCGTGCAAGTACTGTAATATCCATTGAAATGGACATCTATTCCGACAAATCCCAGTATCCAACCTTTGAAATGGCTGACAATGAAGTTCTCCCCCATACTTCCCAGTTGGATATTATGCACGTAATCGCATTTTCGATGCAACATTGTATCAGAATCCACATTGCTGTTTTTTAACCTCAATATGACTATTGAAGGCAACCCACCGTGAAGAATAATTGCTCACACACTTGCCAGTTATCGGATACCTTGTCATTCACCGTACTAATAAATCACAGCACCTCCTTCATCGAAGTCTGTTTGTGTTCCTGAACGTGGTGAATAATATATGTCAAAACGACGTTACTTTCCCAATTTCAGAAACCTTTTTCTAATGCATAATTGACGCTCCTCATAACTTAAAAAATGCGTAATATTCAAGTTATCGTGGCAACAGCTACCCAACAATCTTGATTAAAATGATCCCGTAATTAAATAAGCTTATAGCAAAATGCCACACCAAATCGTAATATAGCATACTAAAATGTAGTATAATATTATGAAAAATCCGCGATAAAGTGTCTCAGACTACGTGGCCATCTCCTGCGGCCAAGAATGTCTTACTTAGCCAGACACCTTTGAGCTCTTTGACTGGTCGTACCGTCTAATGAGTACTCCATTATGACAAAACATTATGCTAACACATCTGTAATTCGCTGGAGGCCGGGTGAGGTTAACTTGTAATGGCTAAGGCATGGGTCCGATTCCTGCTGGGGGTAACAATTTTTAACGGCCACAAAAATACCATCTGCACCTCCACTAACGCCAAGTAAAGAACGCAGGACTCTGCCTTGTTTCAAATCAACATTGTACTTGTACATGTGCTACTAAGTTAAACAAAGTTTTCGCAAAATACCAAAACCCTCCACGCCCCATGAACGGTGTGATCCTAACTAGTAGTGCACGACAATGTGATAGTTGACGCCTCATCGTGTAAGGTCAACAGTGACGGTATGTGTGGGGTTGGAGTCCCCGGAAGAAACAATAAATATATCAGCAGTATTCCTTCCTATCATACATAGCAAATGGTGCCGAGTTGGAGTCCCTACCGGAAAAAATTAATTGTATCGTCGTTTCAGGTATTAGTATAACGCTATTTGTGAACTTTTTTAATAATCTGATTGGCCGGCCGCGGTGGCCGAGGGGACTGAGGCGCGCCAGTCACGGTCTGCACGGCCACTACGGTCGGGGGTTCGAATCTCCCCTCGGGCATGGATATTTGTGCCGTCCTAGTTCGTAAGTAGTTGATAAGTAGTTTGTAAGTTTAGGGACTGATGACCCCGTAGTTAAGTCCCATAAGCTTAACAAACATTTGAACATTTGATCTGACACAGCTACGCCATGTTGATTGCATAGCGTCAGGTGCGGCCTCCACTTTGCAATTCAGGGGTGATCTATTTTTTTTTGCTGTCAAGTGTATGTTAGGCAAACAGTTGTTCTGAAAGCCTCTTCCTCTTCTTTATGCGTTTCAGCGCTTTCTGTATGTGATGGGACGAATATCCATTGCTCTGAAATACAGTTTGCAGGTGTTCCAATTCCATTTGCAAACTATCGGCATCTGATATAACATGGGCTCGGTAGATCAAGGTCTTCATAACGCCCATCTTTTGTGCCAAATGATGGCAACTTGTGGCTTGTAAATAGAGGTCGGTGTGAGTAGGTTTATAAACACAGAATGTCCCAATGTGCCATCACTTTAGAAAGTGATGGCTACCACGTCAACCTTTTGAAGCTCCATCATCCATGAATCTGTAGAAATAAGATTGTCAGACAACGAGGCCCTTATAAATCGTGATGGTGGTTTCCAGTTAAACACTGCGTGGAATCCGATTGTGGAAAAACTTCGTGCTCTGCGAAAGCGTCGTCTTTCATCGTTTTTAAAATATGATAACAATCGAACTGATATCGATGCGGCGAGCTTTCACCGCGGAGGGCGCGCGGAGCAGCGTACAGACATGTAGCAGAAGCCCCTGCGCATGCAGCGCAATGAATAGCTGCAGAAGACGCCACGCATGTGCCGACTGGGTCTTAAATAGGTGAGCTCCGGGCGAGCGTCTCCCCCGATACTTGGAGCAGCAGGACTCTGGTGATGTCATTGAGGACACCGATGTCGAAGAGGTCCAACAGGCTCTGCGTGACCTCAACCCCAAGAAGTCTGCCGGCCATGACACTGTTTCAAATGCTCTTCTCCGGAAGATGCCACCTCCAACTGCTTCCTACCTTTCGGCGATTTTCAACACCATCTTCCGTACCCGCTGTTTTCCTCTTCAATGGAAACATGTGGAGATAGTGGCGGTGCCCAAGCTGGAAAAGGACCAATGGCTTCTCACCAACTACCGCCCCATCAGTCTCTTGCCAGCTCTCTCCAAGGTGTTCGAGAGGATCTACCTGCGACGCCTACTCCGACATGTCGAAGATGATACTATCCTCCCGAACGGGCAATTTGGTTTCCGCAAGGGCCACTCTGCCGTTCACCAGCTGCTGCGTCCTGTCGAGAGTGCCTTCGACGCCGTCGAGCGCCGCGAATTCTTAGGGGCCGTTTTCATGGATGTGTCGCGAGCTTTCCACTGTGTGTGGCATCGCGGCCTCGTGTTCAAGTTGCTGGAACTCGGAGTGCCACCATCCGACGTCTACTTCATCCGCTCGTACCTTGCTGACCGGACCTTCCACGTGTGACCTGGGGATGGACTTTCTACGGTGCGCCCAATCCGTACAGGAGTGCCACAGGGCTCTGTCTTGGGGCCCATACTGTACTCCTTGTACACTGCAGATGTATCTACCATCGACCGTGTGCAGTTGGCCCTGTATGCCGATGATATGGCGCTATACACCCGCAGCATGGACGCCAACGCTCTCCATCACAGACTCCAACTTGCTGTGGATAAACTCGCGGCTTGGGCGGTCAGGTGGCGGCTCAAGTTTAATGCACTGAAGACGCAGTACCTTCTGGTAGCTCGGAGCAACATCCCAACTCACATGTCGCCTCTAATCGTCGGAGGCAGTCCGGTGCCCTGGCGACCAACAGCGAAGTTTCTCGGCGTCACCGTCGACAGCCGACTGACGTGGGCTCAACATCTCCGAGACGTCTACAAAATAGCTCTATCCCCTCAATTCCCAATTCCGACGTCCTCCCCGCCTTTGAGTCACCCTGTACAAGGGTCTCATCTATTCCATCCTTGCCTATGCTTGTGTCGTTTGCTGCTGAGACTCACATCAAGAAGATGCAGACCCTGCAAAACTGCGCACTTCGTCTGGCCCTGCACCTTCCACGAGACTTCCCTTCCAACAACTTCCATGACCTTGCAGAGGTGCCGAGAATTAGAGACTTCATTAGGAGGACTGCTCGGTCTTTTTATGCAAAGGTCGCCCAGTCCACAAACCGACAAATCCGCGTGCTGGGTAACCCCCTGCAGCGCAATGCCGACACACGTTGGCCACACCTTTTCCTCCGTTAGGAAGTGTCTGCTATCCCCAACCACCTGAACATCCTGAAGAAAATCTCCCCTGAAGTACACATGATCCTTATGCACTGGGAGGAAAAGCACAATAGTGCTGCGAACTCCGTAATACCTTGAGGGTTGCCAATTCCCTCCTTCTGTTCTGTCCATCTCTCATCAGTCATTACCTGAAGATGGCCAGGAAACTTTGAGACGAAATATTGTACCAGCAAGCTACGGATAACCGGCAGTATTCCCGTAATTTAATAGAGCAATCAGTACGCCGGGAAAGCTTTAAGTTTCACAAGAAATAAAAGCTTTGCGGTTTTCTGATGACACTGCAATTCTGTCAGACACACATAGTGACTAGGAAGAGCATTTGAATGGAATTAACAGTGTACTGAAAGCAAATTATAAAATAAACTTAACAAGAGAAGTCACGGTAATGGAATGTTCTCTAAGCAAATCAGGTGGTGCGGAAGGAATTAGATTAGGTAATGAGCCAATAAAAGTCGTAGATGAGTTTTGTTACATTGGTAGCAAAATAACTTCTGATGGTTATAGTAATGAAATATAAAATTCGGAATGGCTATGTGAAGAAAAGTATTTCTGAAGAAGCGAAATTTGTTGACATTCGGCATTAATAGAAATGTTAGGAAGTCCTTTCTGAAACCATTTGTCTAGAGTGTAGCATTGTACGGGAGTGGAACGTGGACGATAAATAGTTCAGACAGGGAGAGGATAGAAGATTTTTAAATGTATTGTTATAGACGAATGCTGAAGATTAGATGGGTAGATCGCGTAACTAATGAGGAGGTATTAAACATGTTTGGTGAGAAAAAAATTCCGGCGTATCTTTACTAAGATAGGCGATAGGTTGCTGAGACACATGTTTAGACATCAGGGAATCGTCAATTTAGCATTTGGGGGAAATGCGTGGGGTAAAATTCGCAGATGGAGACCGAGAGACGAATACAGTAAGCGGGTTCAAAACGATGTAGGTTGCCGTTCTTACTCTCAGATGAAGAGGTAGCGCGGAGAGCTGCATCAGACTAGACTTTGGACTGAAGACCACAATGCCAACAGGCCGAATATAAAAGTCACTTCAGACTGCCGTCTCCAATGTTGACAAAGCCAACAAACATGACCGAAATGTTTACTGGCGAGCTCATAAAATTTTGGTCTTGACATAAAATTACAAATGCTGGGAGAAATAAGTTCAAATAGTCAATGTAACTTGCCTGAAAATTACGTTGGTATTTTATCAGAAAATATTTACATTCATCTTGTTGGATAAGTATAATGATGAAACAGAGATAAGCAGTTATGAAAGTGCATGAGCTGGCAGCTGATAAGACAAGCGTAGAACAAAATTTTCCAACGGAAAAGTATGGTTCGTCTCTCCGTAATTTTCCAGGATAGATGAACTCAACAGTGTTGGTGATCTGCGGATGTAAAACCAAGGACGCTAGATGGCGTGATGGCCTATTCTTTACCTTACATGAATACGAATTTAACATGACAAAATGCGTGAGAAAATCATACAAATGATATCACATTTATTGAAATTGAATTTAATATGTCAATATTAAGGGAGAGTTCGCCCATGTGGGGAAGCTCGATTTTCCATTCTTTTTTAAACTGATTAAAATTAAATTTGGGATACTGGTTCAGATGTGCAATGTGAAGAAGACAACAATGAATTCATATTCTATGGGGTCATTTTTATCTATTTTAACATGGACACAGTACAGGGAATGATAACCTTGGTCTACAGAAGAATATTAATTTGCGAAGATAGATTGAATGCCCCATTGCACTTATTTTGCTCAATAAAAGAAAAAGAGGAAGAGAATAAAGAGTGTTGTTGTTTTAGAGTGTATTTTTTATCGGTAAATATAGTAGGTCATTCTTCTTTCTGTTCAATTGGTCTTGTTTGTACTTGTGTGTGTTAAGTATCACTTATTCAAAAAATGAACTGTAAACTGCAATGATTTCACGCAACTTTATAATTAAGAACTGGAGTAACACGAGGTGACGAAAGTTTCACATTAGGGAAGAGGCTGTTGTGAGGTCTACTCGCCATTTGCTTCAACTGCCTGCCTCATCAAATAAAGCAAAAAGTTGCCAGCCTCTGGAAGTATGTCTCATAGTCGTTGAGACTCTCGTATGTATCCAACGATAGGTGTAGGGGCCGATGTCAACCAGTGTATGTTCCAGTAATGCTTCTTTTGGTGACACTAATTTTCAATGGGGTTAAACAACAGCGTTAACCTGAGGCCAATTGGTGTCCAGCCAGCCCCCAAAATGAGCAAGCTACACCAAGAGCTATCTGATCTACTAAATTTAGGACATTCTGAATCTTTTAAGGTGTTAAAATTATTGAAAAGGCTGTATATTCAACGTTAATCGATCATTTCAGTTCACATAATTTGCTGTCAAATGTACAGTTTAGTTGTAGAAGTGGTTTAACAATTGAAAATGATTTCCTTTTCTCTGTTAAGCACCGAGTGGATTAAATAGAAGGTTTTGAACACTAGGCGTCTTCTTTGACTTACCAAAGGCGTTTGATCGCGTTGATCACAAAATATTCTTGCAGAAATTGGAACGTTATGGAATAAGGGGAGTATCTCACAATTGGTTTACCTCCTACTTTAATAATAGATAGCAGACAGTAGACAGTGTTGACAATGGCTGTGATATGCCCTCTGAAGGGGCCACAAAATAGTAGGGAGTTCTCCTGGGATTTGCTCTAGGTTCGCTGTTGTTTTTTATGTATATAAATTATATCCCTAGTAGTATAACAGGTAATTCTAAAATATTGCTGTTTTTTAAGACACCAGCTTGGTAGTGAAAGGCGTTGTTTGTAATATTGACACAATCCAAAATGATGCAGTTTAGGACATAAGTTCAGGGCTTTTTTAAAAAATAAATTGATACTAAATCAAACTAAGACTTGATCTCGCAGTTTCTAACGCACAATTCAACAAAAGTTGACAATTTCAGATTTGGCATATGATAAACAAAACTCAACAGTACAGATTTCTAGGCGTTCAGATAGACAGTTAGCTATCGTGGAAATCCCATATTCAGGATCTTGTTAAAATATTGCGTTATGGACCATTAGATTAGTATCTGAAATAAGTGATGGCTCAACACAAAAATTGGTCTACTTTGCTTATATTCGTTCACTTATGACGTATGGTGTTACTTTGTGGAATAACTCTTCTGATTCAAGAAGGATGTTTATTGCGCATTGACAGGTGGTTCGAACAATATGTGGCGTTAGCTCGCTAGCCTCTTGTCGACTCCTGTTCAGTACCCTGGGAATTCTGACACTGGCCTCGCAATACATATTTTATTTAATGTCGGTTGTTAGTAATATTAGGCTATTTACAAGAATTAGTGGCTTTCACTCTGTTAATACTAGACAGAAATCGAATCTGGATTTGGATGACACCTTTTTGGCCCTAGTGCAGAAAGGCGTGCAGTATTCTGCTGTATCTATTTTCAATAAGCTGCAACAAGAATTCAAAAATGTTTGTGGTAATCCACGTACGTTCAAGTCCTCATGGCCATCTCTTTCTATTCTGTTGAGGAATTCCTGGGAAAAAAATAAGATAATTTTTACTACTTTTCTGTTAGAATTTCCATGACCACGGAGACTTCCTCCTCAATTGGGTCGTACGGAACGTGGTACATCTACATCTACATACATACTCCACAATTCACCGTAAGGTGCGTGGCGGAGGGTACACTGTACCACTACTAGGCATTTCCTTTCCTATTCCACTCCCAAATAGTACAAGGAAAAAAAGAAAGCCTATATGCCTCCGTACGAGCCCTAATTTCTCTTATCTTGTCTTTGTGATCTTTACGTGAAATGTAAGTATGCAGCAGCAAGATCGTACTACACTCAGCTTCAAACTCCGGCCCTCTAAATTTACTTAACAGAAATTCACGAAAAGAACGTCGTCTTTCTTCCAGCGATCCCCAATTGAGTTGCCGCAGCATTTCCGTGACACTCGCGCATTGGTTGAACCTACCGGTAACAAATCTAGCTGCTCGCCTCTGAACCGCCTCTATGTCTTCCTTTAAACTGATCTGCTGCGGCTCCCAAACACTTGAGCAATACACAAGACGTGGTCGTACAAGCGTTTTATACGCGGTCTCCTTTACAGGTGAAGTACATCTTCCCAAAATTCTCCCAATAAACCGAAGTCGGCTGTCCGCCTTACTCACAACTGTCCTTACATGTTCGTTCCATTTCATATCTCTCTGCAATTTTACGCCTAGATATTTGAACGACGCGACAGAATCAAGAAGCTCAAGACTAATGCTGTATTCGAACATTGTAGAATTGTTTTTTCTACTCATGCACATCACCTTACATTTTTCTACATTGAGAGCTAGCTGCCATTCTTCGCACCAAACTACAAATTTTGTCTAAGTCATCCTGTATGCTATTACAGTCAGTTACAGACGACACCCTCCCATACACCACAGCATCATCAGCAAACAGCCCCAAATTACAACTTACTCTGTCCATCAGGTCATTTATATAGATAGAAAATAATAGCGGTCCTATCACACTCCCCTGGGGCACGCCTGACGATACACTCGCCTCTGATGAACACTCGCCGTCGAGAACAACTTACTGCGTTCTATTACTTAGGAAGTCTTCCAGCCAGTCACAAATCTGTGAACCTATTCCATAAGCTCGTATCTTCGTTAGCAGTCTGCAGTGTGGCACCGCGTCGAACGCCTTTTTGAAGTCGAGAAAAACACAATCCGCCTGTTGCCCTTCGTCCATGGCTCGCAAGATGTCATGTGAGAAAAGGGCAAGCTGAGTTTCACATGAACGGTGTTTCCTAAACCCGTGCTGATTCATGGAAAGAAGCTTTCCCGTTTCAAGGAAATTTACTATTTTCGAACTGAGAATATGCTCTAAAATTCTACATGAAACTGATGTCAACGATATTGGCCTGTAATTGGGTGGGTCAGTTCTCTTTCCTTACTTATAAACGGAAAATACATGTACAAATAGAAACTAAATTAAAAGTATAGCGGTCGAACAGAGCATTCGATCATCTCGACGACAAAAACATTGCTGAAGGATTCGAATGGTGTCAATCGGTGGTGCTACTGGAAGTGTATCACATCACTGGGACGTGAATGGCCGTGTGGCCTGGGGCGGGGGTTCGAGTCCTCCCTCGGCCATGGACGTGTGTGTTGTGCTTAGTATAAGTTAGTGCAAGTAGTTTGTAAGTGTATGGACGATGCCCAGTGTATTTTGGCCCCTTAGAGTAACAAACATTTGAAACTTCACTGGCACAGGTTACTGAAACTATTATACTAGATGAATGCCAGGAAGATATCTCTCGTGGTTTCCACATGCTAAAACATCTTGGCAGTAACTATTGTTTTCCAGATAACCGTCTGTGGAGCAGCGTTTTGTCATGTTCGGAGTAACTCGGTTATATTCGTGTTACGCTTGCAGCACATCAGTAAACAATACAACGTTGCAAAAATAAATAACAATTGCGGGACATCAATCTTAATTGCTTTGATTGAAATCCGGGTCCTCATAAGCTGCCACAAGGCTACAATATAACTTTACATCTCTGCTCTAATAATAATAATAATAATAATAATAATAATAATAATAATAATTTCGTGTGGCTCAACGGCCTGGCGCAAGTCTTTCAATTGGACGCCACTTTGGCGACTTGCGTGTCCCTAACTTACACCAGTTAACCAACCGGGGAAGGGGACCTACAGTTTAACGTGGAATCCGAACCACGTGTCGTTTGTGGCTACTTCTCACGTCGTTGAGGGGTGAAAGCTGGGTTAAAACGCAGACTCAGAAAATCCCAGATCCGGCCGGGTATCAAACCGGTCGGTTTCCAGTGGCATGCTTTACCCAGAGACCAGAGCTCGATTCTACTCTAATAGTGTATTCAAACTAGAAACACCTTCGCGTTTCAGGCAGATAAAAGTGAGTGAGTGTATATATGAAAGAATACGCCGTAATTTTACGCAGTCACAGACACTCACAAAGGTCTGAAAGTAAAATAGGTACATTCTGATCGAAATAAATATACTGTTAAGTGTGTTACGTGCGGCGTTACACCGTTGCCAGTGTGTGTAGCGTTCGTACTGGTGCGATCTGCAGACAGCCGAAAATACCCGAACTTTTCACGAATCAGAACAATTATCTTTTGTCGACTGTATATAACATCAAATATTGCAGGACACATCCCTTTTAAACTAAAAAGAGAAGTCCAAGTATTTTTTAGAAACTTGATGTTGATCAAAAACGTTTACTTGAAGCCCTTTTTTTAGTTTCACATCTTCACATTTACTGAGACGACACTATTTTGACGATGTGCAGAGTTTAATTTATGCTGTGTGGTAGCTTTAAAAGGAAGTATGTCACCCCTGATATTTAACAGAAACATATTGTATCGATGCAATAGAAATCCCCAACATCCTGTTGCTTTGAGGCAGCTTATGTTTATAGGGAATAAGTTATAATATACCTAATTCATTCCCATCTACATCTGCATACATACTCCGCAATCCACCGTAAATTGCGTGACGGATCGTACCCCACACCATTACTAACCATTTCCTTTTATGTTCCATTCCCAAACAGAATCATACCTAGTTTCTATTATCTCATCTTTGTGGCGATGTAAGTGATGTAGACTCGTTTTGCAGTCAGCTTTAAATTCCGGCCCTCTGAATTTCGTCAACAGTGTTTTTCGAAAATTAGGTCACCCTTCTCTCCTTGGATTCCTGTTTGATTTCCCGAAGCATCTCTGTAACACTCAATCACTGAACGAACCTACCAATAACAAACCTAGCAGCCAGCCTTTGAATTGCTTCTACATCTTCCTTTAATCCTATCTTGTGGGGATTCTAAACACTTGAAGAATATGCAAGACAGCACAAGCGTTTCATAAGCAGTCTTCTTTAACAAATGAACCATATCTTCCCAAAATTCTCCCACTAAAGCTTGCTTCTTTTCAGTATGGCATCTTGCAGGTTTTTTTAGCCACAGTACATCTACATCCACATACATACTCCGCAATTCACCATAAGGTGTGTGGTAGAGGGTACACTGTACCACTACTAGGCATTTCCTTTCCTATTCCACTCCCAAATAGAACAAGGAAAAAAAGAAAGCCTATATGCCTCCGTACGAGCCCTAATTTCTCTTATCTTGTCTTTGTGATCACCACGCGAAATGTAAGTAGGCCGCAGCAAGATCTTACTACACTCAGCTTCAAATACCGGCCCTCTAAATTTCCTCAACAGAAATTCACGAAAAGAACGTCGTCTTTCCTCCAGCGATCCCCAATTGAGTTGCCGGAGCATTTCCGTGACACTCGCGCATTGGTCGAACCTACCAGTAACAAACCTAGCAGCTCGCCTCTGAACTGCCTCTATGTCTTCCTTTAAACTGATCTGCTGCGGGTCCCAAACACTTGAGCAATACTCAAGACGTGGCCGTATAAGCGTTTTATGTGCGGTCTCCTTTACATGTGAAGTACTTCTTCCCAAAATTCTCCCAATAAATCGAAGTCGGCTGTCCACCTTACTCACAACTGTCCTTACATGTTCGTTCCATTTCATATCGCTCTGCAATGTTACGCCAGTAAACCTTGAAAGGAGAAGAGCCACAAGTGAGGGTGGCTCTCGTAACGTATACACAAATAAACACACGCCAACCTCCCGCTCCCCTTAGGCCACCCTCCAGCGCCTCCCCCGGTCGGAGTTCTGCGCTTCGCCAGGCTATCACACTATTCGCCTTCCAGGGCCACCCATCTGCCGCAACAAATTATTCAGCTATATGTGTGGTGTTTGTCCTTTCGGACACTGAATTTATTTAACGCACAAGAACAGATAATCTCTGAAATTCTCTTTTCTCATAAATTATTCAGCGCCACCTGAATTTCAAGCGAGCTAGCCCTTGTCTTGTCACAATCTCACAGACTCCTTTTATCAGAGGATGCAGATGGCCACCGAACTCGAAGGCCTTAGAACAATAATATCTAAGTGGTGAAGAATCTATGTACTTGGCAGTTTTGAAGTCTCAAAAACCTTAACACGTACTGCTTTCTCGTTGTTCTGTCAATTTCTCTGTCTTTATATCTGCAATTTATTAATGCAGTAATGCGATTGTATTTATCCTGTCTGGGACGAATGGGAGGGATGCTCAGTGGAATATGAAGAACACATGGCAGCTATTTTCCAGCCTTTTCACAAACATACTAGAAAAAAAAAAAGTTCAAATGTTTGTAAATCTATCGGACCAAACTGCATGGTCATCAGTCCGTAACTTACAAACTACGTAAACCTAGGTAAACTAACCTAAGGACAACACACACATCCATGCCTCAGGGAGGACTCGAACCTCCACGGCGAGCAACCGCGTACTCCGCAGCGAGACGCTTTAGACCGCTCGGCTACTCCACCGCGGTCATACTAGAAATTTCACAACATTTACCTCACAACAGTAACTGTCTATTAACTGTAATACCACAGTTTAGGAGTTTTTTAAACAGTGCATCTCCACAGTGAGCACTGAAAAAGAAAAACTTTCAGCTGTATTCAGAATTTGAAGTATTTTGGATGTTTATCACCAATCTTGAACGTGATATTATATAATTTGCTGCAAGGTAATTTAGTTAAAATCTAAGATTTCACGGCACACCGTTTTTGTGGAGTCAGCTATACCCCACGTATTGCTTGACGAGATTAGACATTAATGGTAAAATGAGATTTAAAGTCGCTCTTACATGATTATAGGGCAAATCTTTACACACTTGGCGTCCCGATACTCTGAGATATTAGTGTAATCAAGGTTGTAGCGAGATTAGTGAATTCGGAACGTAAAAAAATAAATAAATAGAAAAAAATGAAAAATCGTGATAAAATGCAGCGCGAGAAGAGCTGAGCGGTTCTAGGCGTCTTGTTAGGGACTGCAAGACCAATCCCGCAGGAGATTCGAGTCCGCCCTCGGGTATGGCTAGTTTAATTTAAGTAGTTTGTAAGCCTAGGGACTGATAACCGCAGTAGTTTGGCCCCATAGATTTACAAATATATAGAATATAAGGAGAAACGTTGAATAAAAAATTAAAGTGACTGCCTAGTAAGCGGGAGATCTCGAGTTCTAATCCCAGCCGTGCATTTGCCCCATATTTTGGTAGAAGGATGTGCAAACTATTGTGAAAGATTACCTTACCCTGGGCTTTAAAATTAGACGTATCCTTTCCTGGAATGCGTGTATATTGACTCCACCGTTTTATAGATGTGTTATCCGTTGCCAGTCCTTTTGCTTTATAAGATCAGAATTATCAGTTGGTTCAGTTGAACATTTATTTTGGAACCAATATATACGTATTGCCAGGATAAATCCTACGTGATTGATTGATTGATTTTTCCAGGGAAGCCAAAACAGTCTTGGTCCAACCCGCCACTGCCCGCACCGAAACTAAGTTTATTGTGCGGTATCGCTCCCTGTATATCTAGTAAAGCCAACCAATGCCCTTGGACAGTGCAAGGAGTCCCTTTACCAGTTCTTTATTAGACACAATTACTTCGGGTCTGGTTGTCCCAAATATTCTGTGCCTTTTATTCTCCAAAGCAATGCATTCGAAGATTAGATGTGATGCAGTTTCATCACCGTCATCACAGATCCTACATTTAGGGTCCTCTTCTGTTATTCCCATTGTACGAAGGTGTTTTTTGAAATTCCCATGGCCTGTCAGCAATCCAACCATGAGTCTAATCTCTCTCCTTTTCAGACCCAGGTTTGTAGAGCTTCTTTTAAAACATGGCTTTGGCATCATTACCTTGCCATGTTTTTGTTGATGGACTTTGGTCCAATATTCTACGTGCTGTCTTCTGAGCCAGTTACGTAGCACCAAAGCCTACGTGATTACCAAGCCCATTCCACACAGCACGCATGGGAGCCCTGGGTGTCGACTTGAGACACCGCTTGGATAGGTCTCCCAGGGGTAAGAAGATAAAGGAATAAAATAAAATAATGTTGAAACCTAAAAGAGAGTAAAGCATTTGAGCATTTTGAACACGCAAAACAAAGGAGTGCAACGTCATACTGATAACTAAGCTCATATTGTTTTATTCTTTGTAAATTAGTCTCGGGTTTGTTGTCATAGGAATAACATCACAATCACAGAAGTGACATCACAAGCACTGAAGTAACATCAGATACCATACCAACCGCCGTTAGTTTCCCCCTTCCCTTACGCGTGCTTTCCTTTGTTTGTCAGGCAGCGCATGTTTGTCCTAAAAACGCACAAAAATAATGTTTTAGATACATAGAAATTCAAGACGTTCACTGCCTGTGGGCAATGAATTACGTCCAGGGGTGTCGTCTCTAAGCATGCGATTGCGGCGGGGCTTCTTTTTTTAAAAAGACAGGGAGGGAAGGTCAGTGCATAGTTGACAAAGTTCCTAAAACACCTCCCCTCTTTCATGCCTTCCCTCGGCGATGTTACCAACGCACTTCGTGCCAGTGCCCTGGTTTGTAAACGGGGCAGCACTGCACGCGAGGTGCCGTCGACATGCAACTTCAGTGCATGTCTGAATTCAGTCTTTTACTAACCTTGTGTCTTCTGTCGTAGTTAATGTCCCATTGCACAGTTTAAGCACACAGGTCGCGCATCCGTTGTACCTGAAGTGATGCTTAAAGAGGTGTTGAAATGTGGCTAGGAAGTACTGCACTACGATCAACTTTAGCTTTTGTAGGATGCCAGTGCTTGTTTTTATTGAAGAAATGCCAGTGTATATCCAAGCATAAATATACAGACTGAGTAATATTAAATATATAAACGATAAATAACGTATAAACTGTCCCTGGCCCGCACTGAACTAACATGAATGTGCAAGGTATCGCGGTCGGCGCTCGACTGACTACCGCCGCCTCTCGCTGCGCGCCACAAGCCACCGTTTTGGCGCTAAGCGAAACTTCTAGACTAACATTGTTCAGCTTATTACAAAATATACAAATAATGAAATCTTTGAATTAGTCGAAATATAGCTTAGCACAAAAACATCACAGAAAGTATACAGATAATTTTTAATAGACATAGGAAAGTTAAATATTAATAAAAGAAGCTTAAAGTTTTGGCGGACAACTAGTATAGGCGGGAGCCAATCAGATCTCAACTTGCAATAGGGGCGGAGCTTTCCCACGGGATACAAGCTCATCTATTGTCTCTCTCTCACACCCTTTCTATTTCACACAGTTCTCCAACCAAGAAAACTTCTTTAACACCTAATATTTGATATGCGAAATAAACGGCTCCATGTCAGCCCCCTCACACGATGCATGCGGCGCATGCCTATCAGTTACAACCGTAGAAGAAAAATTACTTTGTAACAATAATCGCAGCAAGTGCTGTCCGCACCGACTACTCTGCATGCGGAGGAAGAGCCGCTTTCAACTCGCCGCTCTCGACCCCCACTCTCAGTCCCTCCCCTAGCGCGTCCGCTTGCTGCAGACAGGCCGCTACATCCGAGGCCAAACAACACCCTCACCCGCGCCTACCCCCACCCTGGCACCGCGTGTTGGCATGCTGCCACTCCACCGCATCGCCTTTGCGACTTCTACATTGTCAGGAGGATGCGAGCGCACCTGCCCCGCACCCTCCTTTGCCCGGAACTGCCCCCCGTGTATAGGCCGTGTCCTACGTGGGCGATAAAAGCGAGCGACAACTTCAAGCGACAAATGTCAACAGCGTGTATCGCTATGAGTGTGTCCTACGTGAGCGACATCTGCAGCGCCGCGCGTAAGACGCGACAACGAGCGACGTTTGAATCTCAAACCTGCTTGAATCTTGTCGCTGTCGCACGCGCGACAAAGTGTCGAGTTCGTAGAGTATCGTCTGCTTGTCGAGGTTATAAAGGACGTCGCCAGAATTCTGCGACCTAATTATCCCTGAAGTTTATGAAATTGCAACTGTTTCTGCAATAACAGAATGTCCAATTGCAGTTGTGCATGTAATTAAGAATTTTGATTGGGATAAGTAGTGTCTAAAAATCTCGTAAATTTTCTTTTGGACTTTAAATAAGAGTGAAGTTAAATATTTAAATTGTTTCTAGTATGACAGTCTTTACTTTTTATTCTGAGTGGTAGTTAGATTTACACAATGACGAACGTGTTTTGAACAATTACATTTGCGTGCTTTTTAAGCATTTGCAGTAACAACAAACTTACTCCAGACAGAGAGAGATAAGAATGTCACACAAGATGTGTGTAAAATTACGTTTCTGAATAAAATATCTTGCTATAATGTTTCTGCAGGAATTTAATGTTTGGTAAGGCTTCGTTGGGATATGTGTGTTTGCAATAAAAATGAATATATTGGTATTAACTTGGTAAAAAAAATTACAACTTGGAAGCCCACATCACTACTCATATCTAACGCCCGCTGCTAGTAATTCCGTCCAGAATTAAATGATATACTCTCGTCCTACAATAAGACTCACTTTGTATTTACTCAGTTTTTGATGGTTTGTAGTCACAAAAGAAAAACTCTAAAGTATCTGTAGGCCTACTCGTATTTGGCTGGTGATCTTCACTGTCTATTTTCGTATTTGAAGTTATGAATGAAATAGTCCACGAACATTTTTCACTTTGTTAATTTAATGCACAGCACTCTTTTTACGTCTTATTTCATAAAGTAAATAAAACTTTATTGCCTTACTCTGGAACTATCGTTATTCTACGGTTTACGGGTGCCAAATTTTAGAAACAGCTGATCGCTTCTAGCGGCCGTCTTGTAGCGAGAAGTTGTCGCTCACGTAGGACACCTGGCCAAGTCGCCGCTTGTAGCTGCAGTGTCGCGTCGCTGTATGTCGCGCGCTGTCGCTCGCTTTTGTTGCCCACGTAGGACACGGCCTAAGCCACGGATGCATGCGGCGAAGTCACAGCAAGCCAGCTAACCTCGTGCGTGAGACAGGTAGTTGGAACGGATCGCCGCGCAACTGAGCTTCATTCTGTGTTACGTCAGTGGTTACGATTCTGTTCCCCGACTTGGCGTTGCTTCTGAGTTGTATGATTCTCTTATATTTTGTTTATTTTAATTTATTTTTTAACGGTCTTAGTACTGAATGAAGCCTGTCGATAGGACTCAGTGAACTTCCTTTCATTTTCAGATTTCGAAATGACTGAAAATTCTATAATACAGGAATTAGAGAACCATTTAGTTCCAGATCATTTTTAGTAAAAAAGGAATTAGTTGTTAAAGGAAGATCTTGCCCTGCTTTGACTGGACTTTCTACTAGACATAAAGATAAGAAGCAAGAATACATACGGCATTTTCCAACAGCACAGGTTAAGAAAACTAGTTGGTTAAGTGGCTGTAACGTTAAGCAAAGGTTGTTCTGCTGGCATTGTCTCTTGTTTGGTGCTTATAGAACAACCGTGTGGACTATGGAAGGGTTCAGTAATTTGAATGTGTTGTCAGTGTCTATTTCAAGACACGAAAAACACCTTGGACACATTAGAGCAAGCCTAGAGCTTTGAACATTTGATCGAACAAGAATAGATCATCAGTTGAATCAACAACTCAGAACTTCTGTGCTACCGGTACTTCATAATGAGGCTGCTTTCGTGACTGCAGAATGATTAGACATGTACGACGGGATACGAGTGACAAAGAACTATAGTGGTTGCAGTAGTAGTTAGTATTTTTGTAATAGTCCTGGAGACACACAGTCCACGTGCGGCATGACTCAGACAGTGTTTGTATTGTCCACTAGTGCTAGTAATAAAGAGTTTCCTTCGTTAATGTGCCTCGGTCCATGTGAAACCATCTTGACTGTTATATTACCGACCGTGTTGCTGGAACAGTACATGTTCCGCGAAATGAATCCTTCAAGTCACAAGATAGAACAAAGGACAGCAGAATGATAAGTACCTATTCCAAATATTAATATTTCGTTACATTACAGGCTGAAGAAAATTGAAAGACAGTTATTTGTAATTATACTTAAACCAGTTTTTGATAAATAGTAGGCCTGGCCAGTTGCTTTGATCTGCTGCTTCACAAAAAAAATGAACTGTGGGGAAGAAGGAAGGCCTAAAGGCATATTCTAATTTTATTTAATTCCTTGCCCCTTAATAGTTTTGCATGTAATCTAGTCGTTTGTAAATTCTACACGTCACACGCCTTTGTAACACACACACAAATGTATGTAATTTAGTAACGTCATATTCACAGTGTGCCTTCACTACATACATCTACTTACATACTCCGCAATCCACCCAAAGGTGCACGGCGGAGGGTACTCAGTACCACTACTAGTAACTTGCACTTTCCTGTTCCACTCCCATGTAGTACGAGGGAGAAAGGAATGCTTGTATGCATCTCTACGATCCCTAATGTCTCTGATCTTCTCCTTCTGAAGCTACTCTCTCTAGCATTGATTAGTAACACTTAACGAATAGGTTACGTATTTCCCAAAAAAGCAGTTTTACAGCTTTTAATGTTGCAGTAACATGTCTTTGTCGTAGTTTCCTCTTCATCAAAAATTGCGTTTTTTATTATTTTTAATTTATTTTTTGTTTGTTTGGTTCTTTTTTGTTATTTTTTTTTTTTTTTTTTTTTTTTTTTTATATATCAAACAATGTAGATACTGCAATCCGTACCAGCTTCTTATTATTCATGAAATGGTTTCTTTCGAAGTGTAGTGGATGGAACTTTATGTTATTATATAGGTAAAGAGACTCGCCGGCCGCGGTGGCCGAGGTGGCTGAGGCGCTCCAGTCACGGTCAGCACGGCCACTACGGTCGGGGGTTCGAATCCCCCCTCGGGCATGGATATTTGTGCCGTCCTAGTTCGTAAGTAGTTCATAAGTAGTTTGTAAGTTTAGGGACTGATGACCCCGTAGTTAAGTCCCATAAGCTTAACAAACATTTGAACAATTTAAAGAGACTCTTAGGGTCCTTAGCTAACCCAAAGAATGTCAAAAGTTGTGATTTACTATTGTTTTATTGCTGTTGTCATTTACAGCACTGAAAAAGCTTCTGTTTGTAAAAACTATGATTAAAACCAATTTAAACAATGCGATCCATCGTCAAAAGACGACGAAGCAGCCGAATTCTATGGTTTCAATTTGCTGGCCGCTTTACACCCTGCAATTTCGGTAGGTAACAAACATGACCAGGACTGCCGTGACTATATTTCAGACTGTGGTGGAGCTGTATCCTTCCAGGGATTTCGCTTCACGCAGGGTGCTGGTTGCCATGACAACGTCCTGTCAGGCAGGCAGCACACTACATGCACATGTCATTTGGTGGAAGCTGCGAGGGAAAGCTACACAGACAGCATTACCCCGAACTTAGAATGACAGTTACCACCCAATTCTGACCACAAATGTCGGGTTGTCAAGTGCCAAATGGAGTGAATATAGCTGATGGGAATCGTAGTAACATAAAACTGACTAAACTTGCTTGCAAACAAACCTTCGCAGTTGATAATTTAATAAAATTCTCTGTGTTTTACATAAACAGCATTTCTTTACTCCAGTAAGCACCAGCTTTTCACACCGTTGTCATCTCTGAATACATCATCGACTTTATTCCATGGTGATGGCTGTGCAATCTACTCAAGTACACTTTAATTATTAGTTATGTTTGAATAACTGAAAATAGCTAATATGATAACAATAATAATAATAAGATAGCAATTAAGCTTCATCGATGTTTAACTCAGTGAGTTGCCACTGCTAAGCAGCATGCCCTTGACCCTAATACAGTATACGCCCCTGATTACATCAGTAGCAAAAGTTATACCGGACCGGGATTCTAAACCGGGTTTCCTGCTTACTAGTTAGTTGTGCTGACCAGTGCATCATACGAACATAGTTGTCATCATAAATGGACGGACTTCGTCGAAACGTCTCCCTTCAGACCCAAATTTCTAACTTATCCACACGCTACTGACAAAGTACCCCTGCCCATTCCTTTTACTCACGACATTTTGCTTATTTTCCGAAAGAACAGACACCACATTTATACAGGCTGTCTCTGAAACGTGTGTAGAAAGTGAGAGGGGTGGTAGAATGGATTATAACAAGAAAATTTCACACTGCAATTTGTGTCTGTATCCCTTATCGTATGGCACTAGGTGTCGCACAGTGTCGCCCGTCGCCGGAAAGGTAGGCACACCACATGCCACGGTAGCAGGTCTGCAGGGTAGCGTTATCAGTGTATTCCCGATGTCAAGGTAAAAGACAAGTCGGATTTATGTTTTTTCACATTTATTTGCAAACTGTGAAGAAAATAAAGTATCTGTTTGTAGTCAGTCATCGGAGATCGTGTATGGACCAATCAAATTATCGCCTACCAGGCCAGCCAAATGTGACCGCAAACAAAGGCGGCGTGCGGATTTTCCAGTGACCAAGCGTCATTAAAAATTAAAAAGGTTTGAAATTCGGATTGAATGGCACATTTTTGAACATATTTTGTTGTTGTTTTTGTTTCAATGTGCAGATTGGTGTGATGAAGCTCTCCATCCTACTCTATCCTGAGCAAGCCTTTTCATCTCCTCATAAGAACGTCAACTCACATCTATTTGAATCTGCTTACTATATTCGTCTCTTGGTCTCCCTCTGCAATTTTTACCCAACACGCTTCCCTCGAATACTAAACTCGCGATTCCTAGATGTCTGAGAACGTGCCGTGTGATTCGAGTCCTTTTAGTCAAGGTATGCCAGAAATTCCTATTCTCCCCAATTCTTGTCAGTACCTCTTCATTAGATATGCGATATACTTACATATTCTCCAGTATTGTTCTGTAGCACCACATTTCAAAAGCTTCTATCCTCTTCCTGTCTGAACTATTTATCTTTCATATTCCACTACAGTAAAACTCCACACAAATGCCTTCAGGGAAGACTTCCGAAAATTTAAATGAATATTCAATGTTAACAAATCTCTCTTTCAGAAACGCTTTTCTTCCCATTCTGTATTTTACATTCTTTGTATTGCGACCATCACCTATTATTTTCCTGCCCAAGTAACAAAACACGTCTACCACCTTTCCTTCAGCATCGCCTGATTTTCGTAGACTACATTCCATTACCTTATTTTGCTTTCGGTAATCTACATCTTCCACCCCCATGAATCACAGACATTGCCGAGGTGGGGTGGCTTGCGTGTCTCAATGACACTAACAACCGTACCGAGATGCAACCACAGCGGAGAGTATCTGTGGAGAGACTAGACATAAATGTGGTTGCTGAAAAGGGGCAGCAGCCTTTACAACTAGCAGGGGCAACAGTCTAGACGATGGACTGAGCTGGCCTTCTAACATCAGATAATGTGACTTTGGCATACAGTTACTGCGAAAGACTGAAAGCAAGGAGAAACTACAGTTGTTACTTTTCCCAAGGTCAAACAGCTCTACTGTATGAATATATGGTGTTGGAATCCTCTCGGGTAAAACATTCCGGAGCTGAAATAGTCCCCCATTCGGATCTCCAGGCGAGGACTACTCAGGAGGATGGCGTCATCAGGAAAGACAACAATGACATTCTATGGATCGGAGGTGGAATGTTAGATCCTTTAATCGGGTAGGGAAGTTAAAAAATTGAGATAGGGAACTGGATAGGTTCAAGTTAGATATAGTGGAGATTAGTAAAGTTCGCTGGAAAGAGGAACAGGATTTTTGGTCAGGTTAGTACTGGGTTATAAATACAAAATCAGTTGGGGGTCTTACAGGAGTAGGTCCAATAATGAATAAGAAAATAGAAATGCGGGTAAGCTACTATAAGCAGCGAAGTGATCGCATTATTGTAGTCAAGATAGATACGTAGCCAACACCGACTGCAGTAGTAAAAGTTTATATGCCAACTAGCTCTGCTGATGATGAGGAGGCCGGCCGCGGTGACCGAGGGGACTGAGGCGCTCCAGTCACGGTCTGCACGGCCACTGCGGTCGGGGTTCGAATCCCCCCTCGGGCATGGATATTTGTGCCGTCCTTAGGATTAGCTAGTTCATAAGTAGTTTGTAAGCTTAGGGACTGATGACCCCGTAGTTAAGTCCCATAATTTCTACAAACATTTGAACATTTTTTTTGATGATGTGGAGATAGAAGAAATGTATGAGGAGGTAAAGGAAATTATTTAGTTAAGGGAGAGGAAAACTTAATTCAGTAGTAGCAAAAGGAAGGACAGTAGGTGAATTTCGACTGGGGAAAGTGATGAAAGAGTAAGCCGCCTGGTATAATTTTGCACGGAACGCAATTTAATCATAACAAACACTTGATTTAAGAATAATGAAAGACGGTTATTTATGTGCAAGACACCAGGAGACATCGGAAGGTCCCAGATAGATTTTATAATGGTAAGACAGATTTCGGAACCAGATTTTAAACTGTAAGACATACCCATGGGCAAATAGATACTCTGACCGTATCGTATTGGTTATGAACTGTAGACTGAAACTGAAGAAACTGCAGAAAGGTGGGAAAATAAGGAGGTGAGACCGGGATAAATCGAAGGAAACTGAGGTTCTTGAGAGATTTAGATGGAGAGATGTAGCTTTAAGCAACAATTTACAAACACGGGGGAAGTAATACATGGTGATCAATCCTCAGCGCAACCACCTTTGTGGCGTGCGACTTGCCGACGATGGCAGCTGCGGTGTCCGATTAGCGGGCCGGCCGACGTCTGCACTAAATTTAATACGGGTTGGCGCGCAAGTTCTGACGTACATAACACAAACACTTAGAAAGAAAAGATTATTACTCACCTGTATTACGCAAGGAGGTTCTGGAACTGCCTCCCTTCGTTGTCCAAGCATTTCCGACACCTGCTGAGGAAGTGATTCTGACAAAGGTGCATGACGGAGATATTGACCCGAACTTAACTTTCTTTTCGGACAAATCATGGTTCCACCTAAGTGGTTATGTTAATTTGCAAAATAATCGTTAGTGGAGTTAGGAAAAGCCTAACTTAATTCACGAACAGCCCCTGCATGGTCAAAAAATAGGAGCGTGTTGCGCTGTTAGTGGCGAGAGAATAATAGACCCTATGTTTTTTCAGGAAACAATTAATAGTGACAGGTAAGCTGAAGACATATTGCCGCCTTTATTTGCCCAATTAACTGAAAGAGAACATGTCTTCACGACATTTCAGCAAGGCTCTGCGACGGCACATACAACCAACTTATCATTACGGGAAATTGGTAATGTGTTCGGTGAAAGATTTATCACTAATAACATTTGGCCCCATCGTTCTCCCAATTTAACCCTGTGCGATTTTTATGCGTAGGGAGCATTAAACGAGAAAGTGTACAAATCAAATCCCCACACTTTAGATGAACTAAAAACAAACATTCGTCATGAAATAACTGCAATTTCTGAGAGGGAACTTCAGAATGTAATGAACAAATTCCTCACCAATTGTCAGAAATGCTCGAACAAAGAAGGGAGGCAGTTCCAGCACCTCCTTGCGTAATACAGGTGAATAATAAACTTTTCTTTCTAAGTGTTTGTCAGTTTGCGCACCAACCCGTATTAAATGCCGTGCGGACGTCAGGCAGCCCGCTAAGCAGGCACCGCAGCTGCCATCGCCGGCAAGTTGCACGCCGCAAAGACGGTTGCGCTGAGGATTGATCACCCTATACAGTAGACGATGAAGGGTAGCTTTGAGATATGGAATAGTGAAGGCAGCAAGGACCAAATAGGTAGAAAGATAAGACCTACAAAAAAAAATCACTGGATATCACAGGAAATAGTAAATTTAATTGATGGAAGGAAAAGATAAAAAAAAATGCACTAAATGAAGCGGGCAAAATGAAGCACAGGCAACTAAAACACGAGATTGACAAAAAGTGCAAAATGGCTAAGCAGGAGTGGCTAGAGGTCAAATGCAAGAGTATGGAAGAATGTATGACTAGGGGAAAGATTGATACCGTCTACAGGATATAAGATGACAAGTAGGCCTAAAATATCACCAAATTGCAAAATCGTAAGATTTGTTTTGCTAAAATAGAGTATTTATAATAGGGACTCATTGAGAAGCGAATGCAACAAAATAATGAAGAATTTGTAAAAATGTTAGTCTTAAATATGTTAAATGTACTAATATTTTAATTTGTCTTCAATAATTAATTAAGAAGCTTCAGTAATTATGTTTGCATTTAAGGTAAATATTTAAGAAATGGATCGATAATTTGATTTGTTTAAAAATATTAACGGAAAAATGTTACATTAATTGTCTGCAGTTTAAGATCTATGGGATCGATATTTTCAATGGTTTTTCCTTTGGTCACGTGATTTGTGGAGCTGTGGGTTTTTTACTGGAACTCGTGGTCTTTTGGCTGGCGGAGGTCGCCGAGGTAAGGTCGTTTTAGGCGGCAGGGTGCCGCTTAGAACTTGGTTTACACGCGGAATCGTTTATTTCATGCAAGAAATAAGTGTTTTTGTAGTGTCAACGGTTCAACAAATCACGTGACCGAACTTATAGACAATTTTATTATTCAAAACTATGTTGCGAAAATCTCAGAACATTGTGGAAAGTATTTGTGGTGTTGTGTGTTTCATTTTCACTGAAACACACAAAACAATGGGCATAGAAGCAACGTGAACAACCGCTCCCTTGAATAGGCGAGCCATTAGTACAGTATTCTTATTTCGGTTGTTCACATGCCCTAAGTTGGGTTAGTAACCATAAGCAAAACAAGCAGATGCTACTAACGGCACGTTGCAAGGAAAATAAATGAGACGTTTGGAGACAAAAGAATATCAAGAACTCAGACGAAAATCCAGTTCTGAGCCGAGAAGAAAAAGCTGAAAGGCGAAAAGAATATATAGAGGGGCTCTACAAAGGAAATGAACTTCCAGGAAATATTGTAGGGAAGGAAGAAGTAGGTGAAGATGAAAGAGGAGATACCATACTGAGAATATAATTTGACAGAGCACTCAAAGACCTAAATCGAAAAAAGACCCTTGGAGAAGACAACATTCCCTCGGAGATACTGATGTCTCTGGGAGAACCAGCCATGACAAAAAATTTCACCTGGTGTGTAAGATGGCTGAGACAGGCAAAATACTCTCAGACTTTAAGAAAAACGTAATAATCCCCATTCCGAAGAAAGCAGCCAGAGATAGATGTAAAAATTACAGAACCGTCATTTTAATAAGTCATGGCTAAAAAATTTTAACACGAATTATCTAGAAAAGACTGGAAAATCTAGTAGAAACTGACCTCAGGGAAGATCAACTTGGATTTAGAAGAAATGTACGAACACGCGAGGCAATACTAATCTTACGACTTATGTTAGAAGACAGATTAAGGAAAGCCAAATCTACATTTCCATACTTTTGTAGGTTTGAAGAAAGCTTTTGACAATGATGATTGGAATACAATCTTTCAAATTTTGAAGTCAGCGGGGACAAAATACAGGGAACTGAGGGTTATTGATTTAAAAAAAAAAAGATGTTTGTTAAGCCTGTGGGACTTAACTACGGGGTCATCAGTCCCTAAACTTACAAACTACTTATCAACTAGCTAATACTACGGACGACACAAATATCCATGCGCAAGGGGGGATTCGAACCCCCGACCGTAGTGGGTTATTTATTACACGTACAAAAGCCACACCGCAGTTATTAGAGTCGAAGGGCATGAAAGGACGCAGTAGTTGGGAAGGAAGTAAGGCAGGGTTGTAGCCTTTCCCCAATGTTGTTCAATCTTTACAATGAGCAAGCTGTGAAGAAATGCAAGGAGAAATTTAGACAAGAAATTGAAGTTCAGGGTGAAGAAATAAAAACAATCCGTTTTTCTGGTGACATCGTAATTCTAAGCTTAGACCTGGAAGAACAACTGAACGAAATGTACAGTATGCTGAAATGAGCGTATCAAATGAACATTAACAAGGTTAAAACAGGGGTAATAGAATGCACTCTAAAAATCAGGCGATGCTGAAGTAATTAGATTAGGTAACGAAACAATAAAAGGTGGTAGGTGAGTTTTGTTACTTGGGCAGTAAAATAACATATGATGTTCACAGTACAGGGGATATAAATGCAGAATAGCAATGGGAAGAAAAGCGTTTTTTAGAAAGAGAAATTTGCTAACATCGAATATTAATTTACGTGTAAGGAAGTCTTTTCTGTAGGCATTTGAGTAGAGTGTTCCCTTGTACGGGAATGAAACCTGGACGTTAATAGTACAGACAGGAAAAGGATAGAGGCTTTTGAAATGTGGTGCTACATAAAAATGCTGAAGATTAGTTTGGTAGATCATGTAACTAATGAGAAGATACTGAACACAATTGGCAGGACATATTCTTAGACATTGGCAGGACATATTCTTAGACATCAAGAGATCGTGACTTCAGCATTGGGGGAACTGTGTGCGGTAAAAATCGCAGAAGGTGTCCGAGTGACAAACACAGTAAGTAGGTTCATAACGATGTAGGTTGCCGTTCTAATTCAGAGATGAAGAGTCTTGCACAGGGCAGGGTAGCGTATATAGCTGCATCAAAACCAGTATCAGGACTGAAGATCACAGAAGCAACAACAACCTATCCCCACTTAACTACTTTTGTATTTTTGTTGGTTTTTTTTGTCTTATGGCTCATAGTATTCTATCTTGTATATTCTCAAAGAAATAATTCCACATTATTAAATTTTTTACATGTATACCCGAAGATAACGTATATTCGATGACTACATTCGAGCTAATATGGGAGCACCTTTGATCTGCATACATATTCCAAATGGTAAAAGTTTTAACGCGGCATCTTCACTGTATAGGATATCGCTCGATTACTATTAAACACGTCTGTAGGCTATAGAGGTGATATATGAGATAACGTATCATTTGGGGACATTTGGCTGGAAAGGATTATTGTGCTTTACAAGGAAAACAAAATCGACTCGAATTTTTAGGTACAGTATGTTATCTGCATTTCTATTTCACTTGTTGTTACACTGTTAACGAGCTTTTTCACGCATATGGATAGCTGACATTCATGGTGGTATATTGTGAGATCCTCCCTCCCTTTACCCCTAACGCGTCTCCGACATCTGATTTTCCTGTAAGACGTGCTGGTACATTTCTTGTGAAAAGTGCCACTGATGCTTTTTCTCTTCAGTACGATGGCATAATACTAAATTTTCAGTTCCTTGCAAAGACCATCTCGAATTAACATTTCAGAATAAGGAGATAGCTCGAGATACAACAGATAAATAATTTTCAGAACAGCCCTACTACACAATTAACCAAATGTGTTGCATCACCAAGTTTCTGGGGGATCATGACCCTTTACATAAAAATGGAATAAAGAGATACGAAAACAACATTTAAGTTCTCTTTATTGCTCATGAAAATAGAAATTGGCAAGTTGTACGACAATAGTTTCAGCTAGATCATCTTTCTTTCTCTTTGGTCATGTTCCTGCACATGCAGGGTCGGCTCTTTGTTAAATCCGAATTTGGCTAGTGTTAACATTTACGCTGAATGCCCTTCATATCGTCACCCCATGCCCCCTTCCTCCCCCTCCCTCCCAGGAGGAAATGTGTACCCCAAATGTCTGCATATGGTTTTATGTGTGTGTCACGAAATGTTTGTGAATCGTGTAACTGAGGCGGGACTTGGGGATCAGCCCGGTACTCACCTAGGACGATGTGGAAAACAGCCTAAAAACCACATCGAGATTAGCCGCCACTCCGACCCCCTCATTAATCCGCCGGGCGGATTCGAAACTAGGCCGGTACACCTCCCCGTCTCGGTAAGCGATGCGTTTGTGGTAAATCGCATTTTTCTCTGACTAACCCTCACACTGCAGTAAAATTAAATAAAAATATCATGATTAATTATGGAACTGCCGGCCCCGGTGGCCGAGGGAAGTGCGGCACGCCAGTCACGGTCTGCACGGCCACTACGGTCGGGGGTTCGAATTCCCCCTCGGGCATGGATATTTGTGCCGTATTTAGTGTTAGCTAGTTCATAAGTAGTTTTAAGTTTAGGGACTAATAACCCCGTAGTTAAGTCCCATAATTTCTACAAACATTTGAACATTTTTTTTGATGATGTGGAGATAGAAGAAATGTATGAGGAGGTAAAGGAAATTATTTAGTTAAGGGAGAGGAAAACTTAATTCAGTAGTAGCAAAAGGAAGGACAGTAGGTGAATTTCGACTGGGGAAAGTGATGAAAGAGTAAGCCGCCTGGTATAATTTTGCACGGAACGCAATTTAATCATAACAAACACTTGATTTAAGAATAATGAAAGACGGTTATTTATGTGCAAGACACCAGGAGACATCGGAAGGTCCCAGATAGATTTTATAATGGTAAGACAGATTTGATGTCTCAGGGCTGATTTGACTGGGCACGAGCACGACTCAGATATGAACATTAAGTTGATGTGGGCGTTAGGCGTTGGATTGGCGCGGTGCGGTGGGACAGCGCGACGGTGGCAGTGGTGGTCGCAGCAGCATAGCACGCGTCTACTCTCCACTCCGACTCTGCGGCTGTGCCGCGCGGCGCGACCCCCGTGCGAAAACGTCAAAGCACATCGTCTGATAAGGCGGCAGCTTCCTGTAGGTCTTCTCGCTTCTCCGGCGACGGACCAAGTGTCCTCTTCGGTGGTTTCTCACCAAGTCCCCCTCGCTCTCCAGCTACAGTTTCTCCTCGAATTTTGCACCTCTTTGGCTCTGTGATTAGTGTGTCGGTTTTACAATGACATCCAATAGCTGATCGGCGGTTTCACGATCACGCCTCTCAGTCGCCGGTGGAAATTTTCTGTGGACCGAGATTAGACTCGCGAACTGGCGTTTCAAGCATGTTGTCTTTATATTCTGCATTCCTTCTCGGTTCTAAAAAAACAGTTATTTGTGGCAGCTGTCTGTGTTAGGCCTGTCTGGTATGCCATTTATCATAGTCTTTCTCCCTGGCCAGAAATATTGTTTTGGTGGAAACACTTTATCTATACTGCGAGCCAGTCTCTCTCCCACTCACACACGTGTGCACTGCAGGAGTTTGCTTGTTTTCTTCCCGTCTGCAGGGGTCCACGGTTTATATGCGATTCCGTCGCTTTTTAGAAATCTCTGGTATCTGCAGATAAGGGCTTTCTCTGCACATGTGCTATTGTGTCCATTTAGTTGTAAGAGCCTCTCTTCCTTGCGTCCGTTGTCGCCGTGTATCTGCAAGCTCCTAAAGTCAGGCTGGGGAGGCGGCCGATGGCGAAGGTGAAAGTTGGGTTGCCTCCCGCTGGCTGCGTCAGCTCCCCAGCCCAGCGGGACGCTCCAGACTGCAGGTCAGCGTGGCGTGCGTGAATGCCTCTTTCAGTAAAGTCACAATAAAACGTCTCTGGCCGAAATATTACACGTTAGACACACGGCTAAACGAGCGGGTTTTTAACTTGATCATCAAGGTACCGCTATTCCAGATTGTCTCACTCTTCACCGCCGATTCGACGTAGATCTCTCAAATTGGTTGGTGATTCGTCTCAACAAAAAAAAAAAAAAAAACTCTTTTAAATGTATCCCAGGAAAGTTTGACAGGGTTTATGTCTGGAGAACATGCTAGCCATTTTAATCTTACGTTGTCGTTATCATGAAGGAACGCATTCATAAGTCGTCCATTTCGACGAATCTCTCATCGAAAGGCAGCCGATATGGTTGCCTATACGTCGGCGGTTGTCAACCCTTTACTGTTTAACCATCTTAATGCCTTGTACGACCACCAGCGGCGTACAGTTTCCCGACATAATGCCACTCCAAAACATTAGGGAACCACCAACTTGTCGTACTCGCTGGATGGAGTTTGTGACAGTTGCGGGGAGTGACACTTGCGGGGAAAGGGAATTTGTAGATACTTGCGGGGAGACCCGGACGCTGCAGGTAGTGAACAGGGTGTTCCAGAAGTAGGGATACACCACCCCTACTCCACGCCCTCCAGCCGCTACCTGTGCCGTATTCAGGGAAAGGCCCACCGGACCGGCCGCGAAATTTGTGACACAAATTACATGTTTGATAATATTAATTTAATGCATAGAAGTATGAAATCACATCAAGACTACTTCCTGCAAACATTTCGACAAAAAAAGTTGGCACTGAGTTTAGAAAAACAAAATTCTGGTATATTGGATTTTAACATTTTATCAAAAAATGAATGTTACTACAAGAGATACAGCCATTCAAATTTACGGGCACCATAAAGTTTTCCCTTCCTGAGTAAATGAGCTGCTTCTTGTAGTTTCAACATCACAGTAGCCTTTTTCTTGAATGTTCTGAATATACGTCTTAACACAGACTTCTTGACAAGGAGAGTGTTACGGATATTTGATTGTAAACCACTGCCTATTACCTTAGACCTTTTTGACTGTACTGAACAGGAGTTCCGCATATTCTGTAATTTATATTTATACAGTTAACAGGCAATGCAATTTATAACCAACTATTGGCTGCCAATTTCGCTTCATTTTTCCTGGAAGTCTTGCAACTTGTTTCTCACTGTTGGTTTATGCCAAGTTCGGAGTAAAAATGGTTCTATATGACGGTGATAGAAAATAGAATTTATCTTTAGCATTTTTCGGTGTTCTGAATAATATGCTTTTAGGAGGTATGACTGTTGAAAGTCATCGTCTTGTAGTAGCAGAGAATGTCTTAATAACTCTCCAAACATTATCACTGTTAAAATACCGTTTTGTTTTCAGGAGGAACACTCAACGAATTAATATGTAGTTAGAACAAGTTTCGTGTTATGTTGACAGTGCTAGACTTCTTGGTGTGCCTGTATCCAGGAAAAGCTATTAGCCGCCCCAAGGGCCCCGGGTTCCTAGCAAGAGTCACTCCCCGCAAGTGTCACTCCCCACAAGTGTTCCAACCCCACTGGATGGAGTGTCGAAGACGTTCAGGCTGACCAGGCCGCCAGCCGCCTCCAAAACGACTCCTACGATTGTCTGTTTGAAGGCAGATGCGGGTCTCATCTCTGAATAACAAGCACTAAATACCAATTCTGTCATTCCACTGAGCATGCTGCAAGACTCATCTGTACCGCACAGCTTAGTGTCTAGTGTCAAAGCTGAACCTTGACATGGACGTCGGGAGTGCAGTTGTATGTCAGCAACACTTTGAGTCGAAACTTCATGTCCTATGGCTGCATGAAAATCATTATTTATCATGGTTGTAGTTCTCTCGTATGTCTTCCGAGCATAAATCCCTGGGCCCGCCGTGGTGGCCGAGGGGACTGAGGCGCTCCAGTCACGGTCTGCACGGCCACTACGGTCGGGGGTTCGAATCCCCCCTCGGGCTTGGATATTTGTGCAGTCCTTAGTGTTAGCTAGTTCATAAGTAGTTTGTAAGTTTAGGGACTGATGACCCCGTGGTTAAGTCCCATAAGTTCTACAAACATTTGAACATAAATCCCCGGTCATCAACTGCTGTGGTAGCCTTTGGGCGGCCAGAGCGAGGCAAGTCATGTCATCCAACGAACAGCGGATTCACACTAATCAGTCGTAAAAATACACGATGTTGGACATCTTAGTAACAAATAAAAATTACAAGATATTTGTGGTAAAATCCATTGATCAAATGTCAACATGAAAGAAGATCCCACATCAGCAGCATTGCAGTGGATATGTCCGCGTTCACAAAAATGTTCAAATGTTTGTATAGCTTATGGGACTTAACTACGGGGTCATCAGTCCCTAAGCTTACAAACTACTTATGAACTAGCTAATACTAAGGACGGCACAAATATCCATGCCCGAAGGGGGATTCGAAACCCCGACCGTAGTGGCCGCGCAGACCGTGACTGTAGCGCCTCAGTCCCCTCGGCCACCGCGGCCGGCCCGCGTTCACAGTCGTAATACACAATTATATATGTACTTCACCATACAAGCAAGTACTGGTGTGCGGATGGCTTCGTTTCCAGACGTATCGTTTGACATCGGAGGTTGATCGTGCATAAACAAACACTATGTTCGGAAGGTTGCCCATCCTTTTGCGTTTATAACGTTAGATTAACGTAGACGCGGTCCCGTCGACTGTCTGAGTGGTTCGTGACGTGCGTATGTCCACAGCGATCGTCGTGCATAGCTTCCCAGATGTCTAAAAGACTGAATCGACATACTAAGTATCGACTCCGTGACAGGTAGTAAAATCGGATATTGATCCTTCCTCGCATAATCACAGTTGAGATATGCACCAATGATGTGCTCATATCGTCCCAGAAAAAAACATCTCTCTTCGTTTGTTTGTACCGCACAGTGCGTAGATATTCATTTGTGTGACTCTATTTAATGTTAGTGTCACCCCACATGCTGACTCCAAATAGTGACATCTTCAGCAGGCAATACCATGGGGCTCGAGAATAGGTGGTCTACTACATTACCATGCCTAATACGATTTAGGAGAAAGTTTGACATTCAACTCAATTTCTAGCCGACTCGGAATTGGTAAGTACGGATCGTGTGTGGTTTTCAAGGGAATCGTATACCATTCTTCCGGCAACATAATTTCAAGTTTAAGTAATGCCTGAATAATATGTGGATAGTATCAAAAAAATTCTCTCCAAAACAGGCCACAAAAGGGCAGTAATATTGAGATCTGGTGGCTGTGCTGGCCAGGGATGATGCTACACTTCATCCTCGCACTCACAAAAAAGTACATTACGATGTGAATAGGGGGCACAGAGCATCATCATTGGGGAAGAAATATTGAACCTGGAATAGACCTGAACGGCCAAAGTAGTCACATAATTATTATCGATAATGAGAACTTGCAGATTAACCACATATTCCATGAAATACTTGGATGTGGCTGCCCAAATTGCCTTCTAATTCACGCCTCTTTTCACTCTTGTCAACAAGCAGTCTACATCGTAAAGTTGGAACGGCGCACGCCAAATGTAAATTGGCCAGAAGTAGAAAGCAGTGTGAAATAACACTCACCCGACAAATTATTTTCCTTCATTGCTCTATACTCCAGGTTTTATGATTTGGACTCAAAGAATAGTAGATCTTTATGGAATGCCGGCAAACCTCGCAATTCCCAGTACAAGGAGCTAACTTTGTTTTCTTCTAGTGCTGATAGCGTTCTTTTACAGCTTTCGTTTTCTTCTTGTCACAATCATCTTCAATAGCCGTCTTTCACCCTCACCCAATACGTATCCATCCGTACTGTTACTAAACCGATGATATTTTTTCGCTTTTACGGTATGAGGTATGAATCTGCTATTCGGTGCCTGTTCAAACACCAAACATTACTGCCATCATCTTTTTTGAAGTATCCGTCATCTACATCGACATAAATGCTCTGAAATTCACATTGAAGTGCTTGGCAGAAGGTTTATCAAATAGCTTTTATGATATTTCTCTAGCGTTCCATTCTCTAATATAGCGCCGGAAAGAGGTACAACTTAATGTTTCCGTTTTCGATCAGATTTCTCTTATTCTATTGCGATTATCATGTGTCCCTATGTAGGTGGGTACTAACAAAATATGTTCGTACTCTGAAGAGAAATTTTTTGAAATAAATTTCTCAAATAAATCTCGCCCCAGCGAATAAAGTCTTTCTTTTAGTGATTTCCACCCCAAATCGTGCATCATTTCCGTGACACTCTTACCCCTACATCGGAATAATATAAAACGAGCTGCCCTTCTCTGAACTTTCTCTAAATCGCCCATCAGTCCCACTTGGCGGTGATCCCACAATGAGCAGCAATACTCTAAAATAGGACGCACAATTGTAGAACAATTGCATCTTCTATGAGTGCTGCGAACGAAACGTAGCCTTTGGTTCGCATTGGATAACCAGCTATTTAACTAAGTCAGAATTCCCTTAGCTCCGATATAATGCTCTCACAATTGCTATACATCACATTATTCCGATCACGACTGACACTTGCTACATGTTGAGGACATTGCACAGGTGCCGTTTGTGGTCAACTACGACAGCATCATCTGTGGGCTTGGATAGCATCTACATTGATGTACCAGCACCACCAGCATCTGTTACCAGTGTTTGTGTCCATCAATGTGATTTTATGCTGCTATAGCCAACATTTTAAAGACTGACGTATTTTATCGCCTATGTCTATGTTTTAATATCCACATTTTCACCATGTTTATTTTAAATTCGCCGTTTCAGTCTCCATTATATTTTTAAAACGTCATCTCATCCATTGTAAAATTTCTGTAGATTGAAGAGCGGCATAGGATGCTGCTGCCAGCCTGCCCAGTTCGGGAATTAAAACAATAAAGGAAAAAAAAATATAGCTCTGCAGTGGAATACATTTGTCGGTCGTTACTGTCGTTTCTAAGATGGTTGCATACGTAATCCTGACGAGCACGTAGGAGAGAAGTGCCGGCCACGGTGGCCGAGGGGACTGAGGCGCTCCAGTCACGGTCTGCACGGCCACTACGGTCGGGGGTTCGAATTCCCCCTCGGGCATGGATATTTGTGCCGTCCTAGTTCGTAAGTAGTTCATAAGTAGTTTGTAAGTTTGGAGACTGATGACGCCGTAGTTAAGTCCCATAGACTATACAAACATTTGAACATTTTTTTAGGAGAGGAGTACGCGGTGGGATACTAACTAGTCCAATGCAGATGGCGTACTATCTCCTTCATGGCAGTCCTGCTGAAGAATGCATGTACTTTAGTGTACTGCAGTCTATTGCAGGTTGAAATACTAACGTGGATGAGTCCCAACCCAGTAGAGTTGTACATCTACATCTACATCTACATGGGATACTCTGCAAATCACATTTAAGTGCCTGGCAGAGGGACTGCAGAAATTGTAGACATGATTTTTGTGTGTTTGCAAGCAAATGAAAGCAGTAGAAAAGCGGAAAGGTTCTATAAGACCAAATATCGCTGTAGAAAGAATCTGGATAACACCACGTTTCTAAGTCTGTTCGTACAATTAACTGAAGCAAGCCAGCCGGCACCGCTGCACAAGGACCAAAGGGGACGAAGAACTACGCAGACACTCGATTTGGAAGATACAGTGCTTGCTAAAGTGGATGAGGCGTCTGCAATCAGCAATCGATCACTTGGGCGTTAAATGAATGTTTCATAGAGTATTGTGTGGCGACTATAATGGTAGCCGCGCGGAATGGCCGCGTGGTCTAAGACATCATGCTACGGTCTGGTTAGCCGCTGCCGCCAGGGGTTCGAGTCCTCCCTCGGACATGTGAGTGTTTGTTGTCGTTAGTGTAAGTTAGTTTAAGTAGTTTGTATGTCCAAGGACTGATGAGCATAGCAATTTGGTCCAACAGGTTTACAAGCATTTGAACATTTTATAATGGGAAATGGAGCTACACCCCTACCATTCACAGACTATCTCGGGACAAATACTGTCAGCACAGTTTATCTCGGCCATTGTGTGATGTGTTTATGTAGGTTGACTTTCTGTAGCTTCTAAACGCTCAAGCTCGTTGGTAACTGTAGCTATCAATAAGTAACCGTTGTGAATATATGGTTCATGTGTTTGCGGTGTTCATGCTTACTGACTGTTAATCTGGGGGCTCGGCAGTGTCCCCGTCAAATCCAGCTCACGCGTTGTGAACACAACCATAAAACCAAAGTTTCGGTGACCAAGAGTACTACAATTAGCTGTATCCCCCCCTCAAAAAAATTATATACCATATAGTTAGTCAAAAATCATTAATTCGGTCACTCAATCACAGATCATCAAAATTGTAAGGTACTTCTAGCATACACGCACACTTAAAACTATGTATTTAGTGTTTAACCTATTTAACCTATAATAGAATAAAAAGTTCAATCATCCCTGAATATCTATACTGTTTTTCGAACGTTCAGAACTCTTGGTGGAATGGTATCAGTAACTTTATTTTAATGTAATGTGATGGTACTGGACGTCTTCCAGTAAAGCGCTGAACGCACATGTAAGAGGTCCCACGTACCTGGTGGGGTAAAGTATTTTCATTTTAATACTTGTGTTTTATCGTAGCTCACTCCTCGCTACGATGTGCGGTGCCTTCAGAAATTGGCTTTAAGAAAATCCGTGGCAAATGTAAAAAAAAAAAATTACCCAAGATGAAGGAAAGGACTCCTTCCAAGAGGAAATGAAAATGAAATCCCATTAAAAACTTAAAATGTACAAAAAAGTAAGCCACGGGACGAATACCTTCACCCGTAAAAAGTTCAGAGATCCCATGGGAAACTATGTCAGTTAATTTAGTTGAAGTTCATGGAACCATCTCTTCAACGCCTTGTCATAATTTGTTATCTAATTAGATATCTACCAACATTTATAGGGACTATGTCAATATTATACATCTTCAGTCCAGAGACTGGTTTGATGCAGCTCTCGACCCTACTCTATCCTGAGCAAGTCTTTTCATCTCCTCATAAGAACGGCAACCCACATCCACTTGAATCTGCTTATATACGCATCTCTTGGTCTCCCTCTGCGATTTTTACCCCACACACTTCCCTCCAATGCTAAATTTACGATTCCCCGATGTCTAAGAATGTGTCCTACCAAGCGATCCCTTCTTTTAGTCAGGGTTTGCCAAAAATTCCTTTTCTCACCAATTCTGTTCAGTACCTCTTCATTAGTTATGCGATCTACCCACCTAATCTTATACATCTTTATTTACTTACTCGGGCATATACATCTTTATTTAATTAATTAATATAATGACTTGACAGTCGCTTGGCAAAATAGACTAATTTTTATAATAGTTTATGCATATGTGAGTGAACTTCATTCTTATGTGATTACGTTTGGCTGCATAATGGAATATATATAATATTTATGTCATTATGTTGATGTGCATTTGCAAAATGTTTATATATATATTCTTATGTCATATTATTAAGATGCAGTTTCCATTATATTTATTATGGAAATAAAGATGTATAATATTGAAATAGTGCCTATAAATGTTGCTAGATAACTAATTAGACAACAAATTATGACAAGGCGTTGAAGAGGTGGTTCGATGAACATTGACTAATTGACTTCATTTCCTATGAGATATCACAAACTTTTACGGGGGGAGGAATATTGTCGCGATGCTTGCATTTTTATACATTTTATGTTTTTCATGGGATTTCCTATTTTATGAGAGACGGAATGCAAAATAATCGCCAATAGTCACGTCTGGACCGATGAGAATCCCCAGCCGCAGCAGAATAGCCGTGCGCACTGAGGCGCCGTGCTGCGGTCTGCGTGGCCGTTCACCGTCGGGGTTCGAGTCCTCCCTCGCGCATGGGTGTATGTGTTGTCCTTAGGTTAGTTTAACTTAGTTTAAATAGTTTGTAAGCTAGGGACTAATAACCAAGCAGTTAAGTCCCACAGATTTACAAATATTTGAACATTTTAGTTTTAAAATCCCCAGGCTATAGATGCGTCATATCTATAAACACAGATTATCAGTCAAACTGTGGACATGCATAGTCAGTGATTGCGTAGCCTACTAGGCGAGTTTCTCCTCCCTTTCCGTTTCAATGCACCAGTGTACACATAGTTTATCAGAGATAAGTTCTCGCCGCAGCAGGAGTAGCCGAGCGGTCTGGAGCGCCACTTTGCGGATCGCTCGGCCTCCCGCATCGGAGGTTCGAATCCTCTCTCGGGCATGGATGTTCGTGTCGTCTTTAGTATAAGTTAGTTTATAAGTAGTTTGTAAGTTTAGGAACTGATGACCCCGCAGTTAAGTCCCGTAAGCTTTACAAACATTTGGATAAGTTCTCAGGCTCCTGGATCATGTCCCACTTGTAACCCAACTGTTGGGTCCCGCCATATGGAGCACCACCTAAGTTTAGACTGGGGATCCATAAATTCCAGGACCAGACATTGCCTAGAATGTGAATAGGGAGTGGCGACCTGTTTCGCGGGCAGCACTTTCACCTTATATCTCCCCATTTGAATTCTTCTTGCGGGACCATTTGAAAAGTCTCGTGTACGATACGTCTGAAGAGACTGCTGAGGATCTCCTATTCAAACGTTACCGGTGATATTAGAACAGATTCAACAGAATTTTCTGCGACGATGGCATTCCTCCCTCGGGCATGGGTGTGTGTGTTTGTTGTCCTTATGTTAGTTTAACTTAGTTTAAATAGTTTGTAAACCTAGGGACTAATAATCGAAGAAGTTAAGTCGCATAGATTTACAAACATTTGAACATTATTATTGTACCGCAGACTCCTGATTTTCATTCTGTCCGATATCAAGCTACAGGTTAAATTATCTCAGGTTACTGAGGAGTAATAAGGGGTAATTGGTCATCAGGTTTCGGAAGTTGAGACCTTACTTGAAACTAAGACGAAAATGATCTAGAGTTTCGCTTACGACTATCGATTTGATCGTTTTCGCATTAGCGTCGTTTAGCTCAAACAGATACATTTACTACTTTCCATCATACCTGAAAATTTGTAATATTATCACGGAATTCCCGTGTGCACTTCTTATGTGTGAGACATGCTGTCGGATAGGAGATAAACGTTCTTTAAAGTTTCGTGTTCCAACTACTGATGTATTAAAATTTAACTTTATACACTGAGACCTACTTCACGTTTAGTTCTGGAAATTTAACGTGTGGCCGTTAATTTACATTAGGTTACTCCCGAATCCACAATTCCCATAGATATAACCTACTTATCTTTGTATTTGTTTAGACGCGCAGGTCTTCGGCAGCTCTTGATATCGGAAGCTGTTTCAATATTGAACAACAAGCAAAACTTTACGCATTATGTGTTTGTTCCGTCCACTGGCAGGCTCAAATTTCATATGTTTGAAACAATCGCTACTTAGTATTTAATAAGGCAATTGTTATTGTCACCATCGTACGATTACTTCATCTTAGCTGCCTGAGGCATCTTGGTTTGAAAATGTGGCTTGCGACGTTACTGTCATGCGTTAAAATTCTGACATCCGTTTTTATTGTTATTATATTTTATTTATTCTTAAACAATGCTGCAGACCAGTTTTCCACGAGATTCCTCTCACCATAATAGGGGACACGTTTCCAGAATTTGGCTTGAGAAGTAGGTATCTGGAACCATATCTTTTGAAGGGAATGGATTTTCAAAGTTAATGATGAATTTTTACTGGTATTATAATAACTGAAATATCCTATCTAATTTGAAACGTATCGCCTGAACACCTTGTTTGAATACAGACATCACGAATTCCTATTCAACTTTTAAGTGTCAGAAACTAATAGGAACAGTACTCTCCTGTCAGGCTAGAAGGAATTACCACATGAAAGCTGGTCCAAACAAAATCTATCACATGACACAATAGCAACACGTTTTAACTTCCAATGAATTTTAGTCATTTCTGACGTAGTTAAATAAAGTAAGCGAAAAATAAAAACTTGAATCAAATGGTGCTAATTGATAAGAAATAAATATGAGTGAAATGAATGTTTTGAAAAGGTAGGAATAGTTTGAAACAATTTTATATTTTCAGAACTAATTTTAGTGTTTACAATTTTAGGGTATGATTAACGGAGAGCATTTCGTCTGAAGTTCTCTTTTAGGTCTAGATCTAGCGGGTGGGATCGACCACAGAGTAATCTAAAGAACGGTGACCTCAGTAAAATATCATAAATCTTCAGCACACAACAGGACTCCCATTAGGGAGATGATGTTCGGTGGTTTCTCAAAAAAATGTTTGTAAAGCTTATGGGACTTAACTGCTGGGTTATCAGTCCCTAAACTTAAAAACTACTAATGAACTATCTTATACTAAAGACGGCACAAACATCCATGGCCGATGAGGGATTCGAACCCCCGACGGGGAACGGCCTCGCGCATCGTATCATAGCGCCTCAATGCGTTCGGCCGCTCCGCCGCGGCGGTGGTTTCTCAAAACCAAAGTCTGTTTGATTTATAGTGATGACGAAGTCACAGTTTTCAATCTAACTTTTCCATGTCCATTTTAATTCTATAAGTTTTCGGTATTGTACCTTACCGATATAAAGCAAGCAATGTCTGCAGTGTGCAACAACATTAAATGGTCACTTTTTCGAAAGTCCGTAATTGTCTCCCATTGTAACGCAAATAAGTTAATTAACTTCATTGCATTGATAGCTAATTGAAAACTGAGCATTTTTCGTGGGATCATGTTTGCCCGCTGTTCGTCGACGAGATCTTCATACAGTTTTATTGGCCACCTGACAGAACGCGCTGAGCTGTCACGCCAACTCACCCGGCTAGCGTGGCTTTTCGCTAAAGCATGGCTACTTTACTGCTTTTATAACTGTATAAACCTCGGTCAGAAAATATTCTTTTCTTGCCTTCTAGAAAAATACACGTTTTAGGACAACATACATGGTAATGAAAAATGCTTAGTTTACAATTACCTATCGAGCGATCCAGTTAATTTTGAGTCTTGTGAACTTAAATCTGGTAGGTAATGAGCCAAACATCTCACAGTCCGTTTTCGTTTTCGTTGAATCACAGGCGACCTAACAAAAATTAACTAAATTGGTTGGCTGTGTGAGGTTCTTTCGTTGTCATCTGAATGGTTGCCGAAGTCACTTGAGTTGCCGCGCGGGTGTGGCCGCACGGTCTGAGGCGCCGTGTCACGGATTGCGAGACAGCTTGCACTGGAGGTTCTCTCCAGGGCTGTGTGTGTGTGTGTGTGTATGTATGTATGTGTGTGTGTGTGTGTGTGTGTGTGTGTGTGTGTGTGTGTTGTCTTCAGCATATCTTAGGTTAAGTAGTGTGTAAGTCTAGAAACCGATGACCTCAGCAGACCCTAAGTTAACAAACTTTGAAATTTGAACTTCGTCATTTGAGTTGAAAGTGCTGGACAAAGATGCACGGCCCGCACCGAGGGTGTTGTCGAACTGGGGGCATCTTAGAGGGACGCTTTACCGTTTTATTTACGCGTGTTTCATTGTTGTAATCCCAACTGCAATCATGCCATAGGTGAGCACAAAGGAGGGATGGAAAAGCAAAAGATCCCATTGCAACCTTAAATTATACTCAGATTTTGTCGAATGGTTTTGAACCGTATCTAGTGGTTCCATCCTGTATACCAAAACTAGAATTTCAGCTGCACTGTACTCCAAAAGGGCCAGGTCACGTACAGTGTGGTTGCAACACCACGATGTTCTAAGACAGGAGATGAATTTTTCAGGAGGTAGCAGCAGTGTCGAACATTGCTCATTGCCTGAATTAAATAAGTGTAAAAAGTAACTTAAACTAACTTACGCTAACAACCCCCTCACCCCCCCCCCCCCACACACACACACCCATGCCCGGGAAAGACTCGAGCCTCCGGCGGGAGCGACCGCGCAATCCGTGACATAGCGCCTTAGACCACGCGGTCATTCCGGCGCGGACTGCTCTGTTCAATACGGACTGTTGTTTTTCATTTGGAAATGTGTGGGAATTAATGTTCCAATGAAAGCGGTGGTTTCATCGACACCCTTAATGCCACCGCCTGAGACCTTTCCATGTTGGTTCTGAACCGCTATGTGCCTGAGATGGTTTCCTCTGCCAACCATAACAGAAACCGCGTGATTTCAACGCCTGACTTTTATTGTAGAGACGCCAAACTAAGGGGTGAAATGTGGAAAAGAAGTTGCGCAACGACATTGCCATCGTGCGTCACGTCCACGGTAGCGTTAGGCACATTTGTGGTGAAACTTGGTGTCAATCTGACATTATTGAGCCACCTTAAATCTCACATGAAATTCTGAGCTCTTTGCCTTTCTGTTCCTGTTTGACCCAACGCCAAGCCAAGCGATGACGTCTTAGGGCCCTATGCTGTTACACCGTTACAGAGGCAGGTTGTAGGCACCTTTGAGGCAAACTTCAAACTTCTGCAACGCGATAGGAAACAATTACAACGTTCAGTATCGTGGTAGTGTCTCCTGTCACAGTTCCGAGAGCATAGGAGGCATACCGGCAATTGTTTTTCTTCTCCTTTTTTCCGCAAACCATACGCGACTGGAATAGGAGGAAAAGGTGATAATGGTACTCTCCACCCCCCAGCACACACCCTGAGGTGGCTTGCGAAGTATGGATGTAGATTTTTCAAAAAAGTTATGTTTAATTTTGTCAATATAGTAAGTTTCCGCAACTTGGGTAGTTGTTATTTTTTTCTGATACAGCTGGGATTTATGCAGCAACATGCAGTCATAAGATACGAGGTATTCAGTAGAGGGAATACGAACAGAAATTTAAACCTTTTGTACCAAAATTGAGGAGAATGTTTAGAAATATGATGACGTATTGTTCAAAGACTTGAGGAATATAATAATTAATTCCTTTCTGGTTTTCCTCTTAACGTAAAGAGTTGAGAAAGTTCTGTCGGATACTATTAGGTAAAAGAATATGTAATTCTAATTTTGTAATGCTGATGATAATTAAAATTTACTAATGGCTTCAATAGAGGAACTTTGGAAGTGAACTTCGCTAGCATCCTTGCTCGCTTAATGTGTAAAGACGCCATTGCGCACAAGGTATATTGTTTAAAGTGACAGGCCAATTAATGAAAAAGTAACAAAAATGAAGATAATATTAAAAACTAGGAGACTGTAAATTGAAAATAGGGTCTGGTGTGAGAATGACAGATTTGCAAAATGCTCTGCTACAGAAGAGCAAGAGGACTCTTTATGCATATATCGCCACGGTGGAGTGGCCGAGCGCTCTATGGCGCCTTGCTGCGGAGCGCGCGGTCGCTCTCCGTCGGAGTTTCGAGTCCTCCCTGGAGCATGGGTTTGTGGTTTGTCCTTAGATAAATTTAAGTGGTTTGTAAGTCTAGGGACTGACGACCGTAGCAGTTTGGTCCAATACGTTTACAGACATTTGAACATTTTATGGAAGGAAGGAAGGAAGCTTAGGGTTTAACGTCCCGTCGACAGCTTGGTCATTAGAGACGGATCTAACGCTCGGGGTTTTGGGTAAGGATTGGGGAGGAAATCGGCCGTGCCCTTTGAAAGGAACCATCCCGGCATTTGTCTGGAGTGATTTAGGGAAATCACGGAAAACCTAAATCTGGATGGCCGGAGGTGGATTTGAACCGCCATCCTCCCGAATACGAGTCCAGTGCGTTACCACTGCGCCACCTCGCTCGGTTCGAACATTTTATGCATATACCTATTGTCGTGGGTTGTAGACTGCAGTATGCAGTGGGTAGGCCAACGTACTCCGCCTAGTTTTACGTCACAGCGTGGTAAGGGCTGTTTAGTTTCAATTATCTCTCAATCTATACATACTTAGTAAAGTCAACGACACGTCATGAAGTAAGAACGCATCTTTAGCTGTTGATACGTCGAGTGCATATACATTTAGTGCCAGAATGATACCCGAGATCAACACCTAGCTGTAAGCTAGACGTATAGATAGCGGCTTCGGATACGTGACTGAAATCATACGGCCACCATGGACAGACACAATGCCGTCGTGTACTTTGAAAAACACTGGACAAGTATCAGAGCTTGGCGGGTACTGCAAAGTAGTCTCATCGAAATTTATTCATGATAATCGGGGAAAATTATCATGTTATTTCAGTGCGTACTCAGCATTTCAATCGGAAGGAAGATTTGTGTTCAACGTCCAGTCGACATCGTGGTCATAAGAGACGGAGCACACGCTTGGATTGATGTGTGCTACGGATGGAAAAGCAAATCGACCGTGCCCTTTGAAACAAACCATCTTAGCATTTGCCTCGAGTGATTTAGAAAAACCACGGAGAAGCTGTATCGTTATGGCCGGAGGAGGGTTTGAACCACCGTCCTCTCGAACGCGAGTCCAGAATATTACGACTGCGCCACCTCACTCTGTCGGTTCAATTAAGTTGAAATAATATTAACAGGTCCCCATCATTAGTAAGACGGAGTATTACAGAATTCTCACAATGTAGATTCAAATTTAAAAATTTGCTCCACACGTTTCCAATTTTGTGACTAACTTAACAAATAAATACAAGGTCACCTGAGAGTAATTTAATAATTCAGTTGCACTAAGTCACGGAATAGTACATTTTGGTTATGCAATAATCGACTGCATACTTATGTTTTAACCCTTTAACACGTTGGCTGCCGTGTGAGCACCTGCGGGCACAACAGGCGGCCCTGGCGCGCCTCTGACGTCATCGCGGCAGTCAACGAGTTAATGCATGACTTTTTATTTGAAGCTATAAAAACTACCACGATTAATGTATAGTGCGTATATACTGAGAAAAATACTGAAAAAAAAAATTCCTTAAAATTATTATGCACTGCTAGCAACAAAAAGTTCATAGCTGGTCAGCTATAATAGTGCTTTCATGATATACCCGATGCAGTAAATATCACTATTATGCCTCTCATATTTCCAGAAAGTAACTCATAATGCAACAGTCGTATGTGATTGACTACTTTTACAAGGCAAAGGAGGAATACTAAAGTAAACAAACGCACATGTTAGAAGTAACAACTAACTGTCGAAATGATTCAGTAGCACTCTACAATTAATAATTTCTAGGAACAGCTACTAGCATATGTAACACTATGTATATAAGCAGCTACAAACGAATTTCTGGTGCTTTCGCCTATGGGAAACGGCTAGTCAATGATTGCGGAACTACTAACCAAGGATACACCATTCGAGATACAGCAGACCACCTTTGGCAATATGTGGCACCATCTTGGATTACTACACACATGCAGTGCCTCTTTGAATATTAGTCGATGCGTGTAGCAGCGGTTATATCCAGCAATGGCGACAAATCTTAGTACTACGTCTGCCTAACTTCACATAAGGAAGTATTTTCAATCATATGATCTTTACGAATTCGAAATATTTAAACATTTCGATAGTTTCAGGGCATTGAAATAAATCCAATGGCAAAGATGATAATTTGTGCTAGACAGGGATTCGAACCCGGATTTTCCAGTCGCCTTAGCCAATTGGGCTATCCAGGCACGCTTCCCTTCCAACCCCAATTTCTCATCTTGTAGCACACGACGATTGTAGTACCCCCTGCCCATTTGATTCTACTTCCTCACAGCCTATACTGGATCCCCTCAGTGGATCGAGTATATTAATGCTTCCACATTGAAATTGACAGTTGCCTGTTGAGGCAGATATACAATTATTTATATGGTATCTGTTCTTTCCAAACTTCACAGATGGTCTCCTGCGAACCTTGCAGGACTAGCACCCCTGGAAGAAAGCATATGGTGGAGACATGTCTTAGCCATAGCCTAGAGAATGTGCCCAGAATATTTTCACTCTACAGCGGAGTGTGCGCTGATATGAAACTTTCCTGGCAGCTTAAATCTGTGTACCGTAACCGGGATTCGTAACTAGGACCATTCTGCCGACTGAGCTATCACGGCTCGTTTCAGTCCACTGCAGAGTGAAAATATCTTTCTGTAAATGTCTCCATTATATACTTTCTTCCAGGAGTGCTAGTCCTGCAAGGTTCGCAGGAGAACCTCTGTGACGTTTGGAAAGTAGGAGGCGAGGTACTTCCGGAAGTAAAGTAGTGAGAAACGACCGTTAAGCGTGCCGGGATACCTTAATCGGTAGAGCATTTGTCCGCGAAAGGCAATAGTTCCAGGTTCAAATTCCGGTTTCGGCACACAGTTTTAATCTGCCAGTAAAGTTTCGTATCAGTGCACACTCCCCTGTAGAGTGAAAATATCATTCTGGAGATTTGAAATCATAGTAAACAGTCGTAATAATCTAACCTTCACGTTAAGAGAATACAAGCTGTCCAGACGTGAATAGGACATTAATTATGTTACACAAAACTGATGCCTATTGAAACTTATTTTACTATGCTTCGTGACAGACTTTAAATAAAAGAACGCATGTTCATCGTAAAAACAACATATCCTGTCTGAGAAACTAACTTTCCTGTGTCCTATATTACCACAGGAAAGTCAAGTTAGATAAAACATAATAATAATGCACCTAAATTTCTAGGTATGAAGGAGGTGAACTTTTATTAACATGCAACACTCATTGTGCAAATGTAATAACAGATGAGAGCAAAGACACAGAGGGAGAGGATTTACAATCCCAAAGACATCCCATATTCTATATATCGAAATTAAATAAAAAATTATTTATGTAATAGCCGACTTCTAATTATACCATCAAGAGATTGTAGCAATGAGTTGGGCAATGTAATGGCGACTATTTCCCAATATTAATGTCACAAGTAAAGCAATTTTTTTTACGTACAATGTACGTTTGAAATCCCTACAGGACCCTAAATTAACTACCTGATGTAACAAAAATGCTGGAAGTAGGCTTAAGGAAACATTGCTTTCTAAGCGAAACCTTGGTAAATTTTAATACTATCGTAAACTAACTCGTAATATCTTTAAAGTAAGTACCCTAATGCAAGTTCCATGCCCAATAACACTTAAATTTACAGTAAACGTTTTTGCTAAAATAGTTTTTTCACAAAAATAACACAACCTAGCGTATACTGGCTTACGACTACATGAAACATACGCTATGTAGCCACAGAAAAAGTCCTTGAGTTCCAGCATTATCATCTGCTGGATACATTATCTTAAAACTATTCAACAATGTTTTCGTTTAATCAACCTATGACGTCTGTGGTGAGAGAAGGGGGTTTTGACCATAAATAGGAGGACTACAATACAAAGAGCACCTTTGAAATGTAGTAAAAGGAATACTAATTATTTGACCTGGTAGACTGCACCACCATTAATATGTTACATCACACATGTGTAATGTTGTGGTTGTCTGAGCATGGCTGAGCAAGATGTGCTTACAATGCGGTATTGTATATTACATTACACTACTATTAGTCCAACACGTAGGAGAAAGCGTCAACATTGCCTTCTCTAATATGCTAAACATCCGGATGAACATTTAGGATTGTTGGGTGTTACCAGAGAACCTGGACAATCTTATTAGCGACTGCATTAACTTATATTATAGCGAGAAATGGTATACTCTTTAGCAAGAAGACATTAGATGTGCTTACACTCATTACATAACCATTTTGCGGCTACCATATGGTAGTTAAAATAGCCACTTGTTGTTCAGATGTTACTGCCTTTTTCGAAGTTATAGTTATGCTGCAAGTTTAATATTAACCACAAACAATGTGGATGTAAAAGACTTTCGCAATCACCTGTGTGGACACTTTATAAAATCGATAATATGATTACCGATAACTTTACTGACACCTGAGCTTGTGACTTTGAGAGGTAGCAACGCTATTTTTTTCATTTTATTCCACTTTTTATTTATTCTGTTTATTTCCTTGGGTGATAGGTTGTTTATATTCTAATTCTTCAATTTTTTTTAATGCCAGATGATAGGAATGGTCGTTGCATGATTTCGGTTCATTGGGAGTAACCCACCTGGGAACTTGCTGCACAGAGTAACATATATATTTGTCTGTGCTTGCTGCTAGGCGCTCGCCGGCACCAGCGAAAAAAGCGGGACAGGATGCCGCCCTGTTGTGGGGGTGGGGGAGGGCAGAAGCTGCCCTGGCCTCGCACGGACGTTCCTGGAAGTCGACATCTAAAGCGAAAAGCCGCTGCCACCCCTGGTGGGCAGTGCCACAGAGTACAGAGAAGCAGCGCCCCCCCTCCCTAAACCACTGTCCTGCGCTCCCCTCGTAGTTCCGTAAGACGCTAGCAGGTGTCAGGCGGTTCCCTGGCTTAGTAAAGCTCTGTATAGGGAAAGTATGGCCAGCCTACCAGCGGCAGCCATGTTGGGCCAATTCCTCTGATGCTTACACACCGACCGCTGCAACGTTCCTAGCGCTTAACAATACTTATCAACCGACTCTGAGAAAACCATTCAATAAAAAAATTAAATTTTTTCACGTGTTATAGGGTGATATATTAGCTCGATAATGATCTCAATTTCTATTCATTATTACTTATAATTTCTGTGCTACATGAAATTAAGTAAACTACTGCGCAAAATTTTGAAGAGTTTGCAGAGGAAAAGTCGCATTGCGTAGACTTTGCGTATGGTTGATTTTAGCTCATACAATGCTGCGGACGAAATGTAGGTAAGATATCGAAATTTTATTTAAGGTTTAGAGCAGAACGATAACTCTTTTCATTCTCGAGATACGGGCTGTTATATCCGACGGACAGATGCGGGAACTTAGCGTACTTCTGTTCATGCGGACCTGGCTGCACTACGGAATACTTATCGTCCGATTTTAAGAAAACTGGTTTGTGGCTCTATATCTAAAGAGTTCACAGAGTTCACCTATAATTCAGACTGACCTGTACCGTAGCCAAATATTTCAATAGACTGCGAACATGTCATCATCGGAGCATAGTGTAAATTAAGAAAACAATTTGAGATCATGGAAAAATTTTTGATGAGTATCTTCTTGCGTATTATGTACTTATATCTTACATGAACTACGAAAAATGCAAGGAGATACCCACTACGTGTCTTTTACCAGAAACAGAAATTAAAGGTGTCTTTACAACGCCAATTACATTTGAATGTTTAATATTTGTCTTGTTTCAATTCTTTGTTTCCTATTATGAGACACTCTAACACATGAAAACGAATGAGAAAAGCTTGTTTCAGAAACTGAATGTTAATTTCATATCTAAACGGAAATCTAGTTCACTCACTAATATGTAAAATAAAATTGTGTATTTTCGACAACTACCTGCAGATAAAATCAACGACGCGTGAATAATTTAACCTCACGACATTGTGCAGGAATTTTCTTCACAAATTTATTCAAGTTAAAAATATATAGATATCTGCTGCGTGATCCATTCGTCAGTGAATCTTTAATCTATTAATTTACATTATGAATTAAAATCATCACAGCAGAAGAACCGAAGTTCGTTTCTGGACTCCTGGTTTTCTCTGACGACTTTATCGGCCAGGCTCATCTTCCTGTATTTCTGATACCTAATGGAAGTATTATAATGTTTACCTCCCTTCTTCGCTTCTTAAAAACACCCAAAAGTACAACATTGTGGCATTATTCAAACAAAAACATACGAATATTCACAAGGCTTCTTATGGCAGCCAAGCAACGTATAGGACCAAGATGGCGGAAAAAACCACGTGACTCGATTTCAGCCAATCAAGAGCTGCAGACGGCGGCAAGCGGCGCGGAAAAGGATGGCCATACTTTCCCTATACAGAGCTTTATGGCTTAGTACTGGCACAGACAAATATGTACTGGCACAGACAAATATGTTACTCTGTGGTACTGGTAGACCACTAGGGATGGGCAAGAAATCATGTACTCATTAAAAATCACGGTGATCGAAAATTCATTGTATTTACGGTCGCGGTGATCTTGAATCTGACCGTGATTTCAGTTACGGTCGCGGTTGAGTAGCGAAGAGCAGAAATAGCAGTAGAGCCATCTGGTGACCGAAATGACTACTAAAAGCAGCAGCGAATAGCACGTGTAGCAGCGAATAGCGGAAAAGGGAAGAGGTGGTGAGGGAAGAGAAGCAGCAAAGGCTAAATGAGCCATCTGTCGGTCGAAATCTGTGCTAATATCAATGCAGCGAATAGCGGGTATAGCAGCGAATCGCCGATAAGCGAAGAACGGGTATAGCAGCGAATCGCCGATTATGGAATGCGACCAATGGGCATACACCGTGACCTATGGGTTTTTCCTAGAAAATCGGCAGGGACAGGTTCAAAATGTCAAATGCCTGTAAATCTATCGGACCAAACTGCGTGGTCATCAGTCCGTAGCTTACAAACACCTTAAACCTAGGTAAACTAACCTACGGACAAACACACACACCCATGCCCCAGGGAGGACTCGAACCTCCACGGCGAGCAACCGCGCACTCTGCAGCGAGACGCTTTAGACCGCTCGGCTATCCCACCGCGGCTCGGGAACAGCTTCGAAACTGAAAAACGTATCTCGTCCATTACGCGGCGATTCAATCACGGAATAGCGGGAGGAGCAGAAATCACGGAATAGCGGGAGGAGGAGAAATCGCGGAGGGATACATGTTGTTAATACCTCGAACAGTGATTCTAAACCTTGATTAATCACGGTGATTTAAAAGTAGCAATCATAGAAATCACTGTTATCATAGAAATCACTGTTATCAGAAAATCTCTATAGACCACACTAGAGGCACTTCTGGGGGTGCCTCTCGCACGTTAGAGTGTAGCGTGGAGGGGAGGCTGAGGGGAGAGCTCATGCCACCTGCCACGAGGCCACGGCTGTGTCCGGCTTGCTGCCGTTTGAGGGGAGGTGGTGGTGGGGACAGCCGCTACCACAGAGTAATTTGTCTGTGCCGCTACCTGCCGCCTGCTCTGGCTAGTTTAAAGGACTGCTTCTGACCGCAGCGCCATCATGGGACATCTTACGCAACTACTTCAGCACCACCCGCCCCGCACCCCTGAGCGTGGGACCGGACCCTTACGGAGGTTTCCCATCTGTATATATTTGTCTGTGGCAGTGCAACCAGGAACACAACATTTTTCTGGCATCTGCAAATACAATAATGCATTATTTATTAATCTCTTCAGTTAAAGTACTATTATCTATAAATAACTACTGATAAATTTAATAGACAGGCATGTTGTACTACATAGGCATCACAAAAGGACAAATCTATCACTCAAGGCGAATGTGTGGGAATATTCGTAATATATATGAGAAGATTAAGCTTCTAAATTTATGAACATAAACCAGTACCGGTATTTTAAAGAAAATTTGTTTCGATACAGTTAGCGAAAGTCATTTAGACATTTAAGTGCACAGCTGTACATATTATGTAAAATCGCTACAAGCTTTGCAGAGTCCTATACTTACATTTGTGCTTTATCTACGACTGTAGTCATGACTATATGCTGCAGTTTTCGTAGAATCCACGATGCCACAATTCCACTGTACAATCGGGAAAATGCAAACGTTAAAGTAAACCAACACACTATCATGTTAACTACCACATATATAACGTAAAATCGCTACAAGTTTTACAGAATTGTATACTTACATTTAAGTAAGGTAAAGCAGTCAACAATCCGAAGATTGGTTTGAACACCACAGTGCTTTACTAGGCATGATCCTGTTTGGAGGTGGTATGCCGTTGCCTTCCTCCGACCTTCGAACTGACTTACCCAGCCAGTTATAGGGGGACCTACAGTTTAACGTGGGTTCCGAACCACGGCACTACTCGGTATTTTCCACATGAGCAATACTGCCAGAGGTGAAAGAAGTGGAAAGTGACAGATAAAAATCCTTTGATCTGGCGGGGATCGAACCCGCGACCTTCGGATTTGTAGTCTCGCGCTCTACCACTGTGCAACCGAGGACATTCACGACTGCGTAATTGCCGAATTCGTAAATACAAATCTGGGATGAGAGACGTCTGTTATGCTGTTGTGAAATGGGTGTGTGTTACCGCAAAGTTTGTCAAACAATTTTGCTCGTGTTATTTGTCCCAATCATGCGTACTAAAATGATGCGTAATTACTGCTATAAACAGTTGCTTAACACTGGTTTTAATACTGTTTACAAATATAAATCTGGCGCGTGTGAAGAATAGCACTTTCCGATTGCAGAACAGTGTTATAATTGCCCGCAGTTTGCAGGTACGCCCAGGAAAGGTCCCTCCTTTACGGTCCAGGACAATGTCTTCCTCCGGGACGCCGGCAGACCGTGACGGTCTGTGCAGAGTACAGAGTTTACAATGCTGCAGGTCTGGCTTTCTCCCGCCAAAGGCTATCAAGGCGTGCGTTCTCGACAGTCTGGAGCCTAACTTTACGATTTTGTTGGCGCCACGTCTGGAGGCGTGGAGTGCCGAGGGTGTTTTTTAATGGAGATGGGACGGTGCGTTCGCGACTGGGGTTGGCGCCTATGAGGTGATGAAATAATTTGGCTGTCTGCAGATGCTTCTCGAGAGACACATAAATTCGTGCTGTTTCTTGGAACTGTGGCCTACGTGCGGCTCATGCTGCGGAAAGTTTCGAGTGGGAAGAGCCTAATAGCTTAAACAATAGTAATTTGATATGACTGGCTAGACCATTAGGTCTTCTCTTCTACTGGCTTGACGTCACATGTGAGGGGAGTCTGTGAGCCAGAAATTTGGAAGGGTGTTTTTTGGAGAGATGGCGGGAGTTGCGTGGAGGACTCCGAAGTGTTCAGACCTCTCGATATAGCAAATTCGGGTGGAGGACTCCGAAATGTTCGGACCTCTCGATTTGTGTCCAGTTGGTTCGTCAAGTGGCAACCTTCGGTGGACTTAGAATATTTTGTGTGCCCATTGCACAGTGTCAGATCATCTGTGTGATTGCTGTTTGCCACTACGGTCGGGGGTTCGAATCCCCCCTCGGGCATGGATATTTCTGCCGTCCTTAGTTGTAAGTAGTTCATAAGTAGTTTGTAAGTTTAGGGACTGATGACCCCGTAGTTACGTCCCATATACTCTACAAACATTTGAACATTGTGATTGCTGTTTGCATTCACAGTAATATACTTAGAAACTAGTAAATATTCGGAAGTGAGTGTTGTTCTGAACAAGCTCACTCGTAATCAGAATAATTTACTGTTTCTCGAAAATAAGCATTCACCACTGGTTTCGAAAATTGCTGTATTTCTCCCGTATTTCGAATACTTTTGTAATTGCCGCGCCGATCGCGTTGATGTTTTTCCATCCGCGATCGCATCCGTCAGTCTGCACTACCACCAACGGCCCTTCAACTTCGCCGACGCTGTTCTACTGTATATGGTAAGGTAGCGCCAACGCATCAACTAGGCGAGAAGATTATTGAATGGTGGTTGATAGGTGGGACGTAGTGTGAGATGGCGTGGTTTTCATAGTCGATTTTAATTGAGCATGTCTGATTCAGTACTTAACCTTCTACTGACTTTTAAATACATTTTTTGATAGGTTAACAAACCAAATTTATGACTATAGCCACTCGAACTTATAGTTTTTCATTTGGTGTTAAGATTTTGTCCTTTATTCTGTAAAAAGCATTCCGATAATTAGATAATTTTTGTTTGTGCTATTTCAAGTCATTGTTTTTTGTATGCTTTTTTGTTTTTTCTTTAAAGGAATTAATACTTTTTCACGCATGTCGTGGTTTTAATAACTTTTCACATAATTTTTGTTAAATACAGTGACTATTTATGAACATCGTGTACCTGATTTCAACCACCTTTCACATATTTTGGAGTTGTTATCTCTTGTCTATGTTAGGTAGGTCAGGGGATTTGTGGGTTTCCAACTACAGTGTATGGGAACACGGACTTTCACAAAATAAATAAATAAGTGAGATTAGACTACTGGTCGCCACTACTTTCAGTTAGGCACAGTAAATTCTCAGTTTCATATTTTCAATAATTTTTCTACCTTTTTTTAATAATAAAAAAGTAGTGGCGACCCTTAAAAAATAATGATTGCAGTCCAGGTGATGTCATATATAATTTTTTTAAATTCAATTATAATTTTAATCTCATTTGCTATTCATTTGCATATTAAAGAGCGGCTTATTTATAAAAGGTAAAGTCACAGCAACTTTAAAAGAGAAAGAATACAACGACGTCATTCAACTTGACATATTAAGTTAACTATTTTTTTTTTTTTTTTTTTTTTTTTTTTTTACTCAGCAACACTACTATTAATTCAACCTGACAAATCTCACAGCCTGATGAGCATGATGTATTAAATAACACAATTTGCACTTGAATTACAGAATAGCACTGTTAACTTGTAGCTGCAGTTTTAATATGTAACAAGCCGGCCGCGGTGGCCGAGGGGACTGAGGCGCTTCAGTCACGGTCTGCACGGCCACTACGGTCGGGGGTTCGAATCCCCCCTCGGGCATGGATATTTGTGCCATCCTAGTTCGTAAGTAGTTCATAAGTAGTTTGTAAGTTTAGGGACTGATGACCCCGTAGTTAAGTCCCATAAGCTTAACAAACATTAAAAAAAATTAATATGTAACAAGTGCAGCAGAAGGTAGCGTCCAATGAGAAGCAACAAGTCTCAGCAAACTAGAGTAGCGACAGCCATGCATACATGCAACTACACTTCTATCACTGCAATCCATAAACGTAATGGATAGCTCATTCAGGGTCTGTGTGTGAATACTTTAACAAGTACATCTATCTGCCATATATGGATGTTCTGATTATCTGGGGTTAAACAGTTCCCCTGCCAAGTCGAGAGCGTCCACCTGTACCATACTTTTCACGAAGCCGTCTACAACTTTTTCAACCCTCCTTTATCTTCGTTATGGCTGACGCTTGAAGCCTGAATTTAGCTTTGAAAAATAGCTGTACAGAGAAAGAAAGGGCTCAGTTCATATGATAGAGGGAAAAAACAGGCTTAGTCCATTAGTGCCAGATTTTAAAGCAAAATGTTGCAGCTCTGACAAAGAGCTGTTGTCACACATTGTTGTAATTCTGTGCATTGTTGGCTCATTCAGTTTCTGTAAGTGGATCGTTATATCACGCTGTAGAACTTCTGCAGTTTCGTGAAGATAGTGACATGGAAGGTGAGCCACTCCTTAATGCCTCTACTGACAGCATGGAAGAATGTCACCAACTAACGAAGAGAAAAGAAGAAAGTATGGCCGCTTATCTCAGGTAGCGGAAAACATAATTTAATGTCTCATGAGATGGAAGTAAACTGCAACTGTAGGTTGCAATGTGTTGACAATGTGCCTGAAGATTCAAGACGACGTTTTTTAAAAGAATTCAACTTAATGAAATCTGTAGATTGGCAGAATGCTTATCTTTGTGGTTTCATTTCTGCGCTATCAATACAGCGTAGATGGCCTAGGAAAGATGAAAGTGCAGCGAGATTTAACAATGGAACCTACAAGTACAGAGTTCGAGGACCGATAGGTGATGGCGTAAAAGAAGTTGTAGTTTGTCGTAATGCATTTATGGCAATTAACGGCATATCAAAAAGTAAGATTCAGTATTTAGTGCGTTGTCTACGAACTATTGGGAAAGCCCCTACAGATAAGAGAGGGAAGCACGGGAACAGGCCCTGCAAATTAAGTGATGAGACAGTTAATGCGATTAAGCAGCATATAGCCTCATTTCCAGGTCGAAATAGTCATTGTGGATTAAAAGATACAACCAAAGTATACCTCTCTGAGGAATATAAGTAAAATGTTCATTTTATTCGAAGAAGCTTACCCAACAATTAAGGCATCTTATGAATCTTATATAGACGTATTCAATCCAAAATTCAACATTTCCTTTGGGTATCCTCGCACAGACACATGTAGTGAATGTGACGAATACACAGTCAAAGTTAAACGCCTGGAAATGGAAAAACAAAAGTACACTGAAATAGCGGAAATAAGACGTCTTGAGTCTCAGTTGAAGAATTGAAAAACTTTAAATGATTATCACAAATTGCAAGCCAGCACATTTTATGAGAGGAAGAGGAAAGCTAAGAGGGAAAGTCGAAAGAGCATGGAAAAGGAAGCAATATGTATTGATTTCGGCAGGAATCTGCCCCTGCCTAATATTACAACCGACACTGTATACTTTAAACGGAAATTATCTCAGTATGCAGTCAACATCCACCGTTTGTCAAATGCCGGCAGTACATTTTCCTTTATCCCGAATGTGTTGCCAAGAAAGGTAGTGACGACGTCTGTTGAATTATTCATAGATATTGTTACAATTACCTTGACATACTCTTCAAATATCTTGATATATTTTGTGATGCCTGTTCTATTCAAAATAAGAACTATACCCTTATTCGTTTTTTGCACAATTTGGTTACAGTAGAGAGATGATTTCACTCAGTCAAAGTAACATTTCCAATAAGAAGACATTCTTACTTGGAATGTGACAAAAACATGGGTCTTATAAACAAGAAAGCTCATGCAGAAGTCCTCAAAGACTTGTCGGAAGTGTTCCAAAACCTTCACCATTTAATGTTGTAGAATCCACAAGTGAAACGTTTCCCCAATGGACAGCATTCCTGAAGCCTTTCTACAAGCAGAAGTGTCCCTTTCCTACGCGTCCAGAGCTCATCGACAGCAGTCACCCAAGACTTGTCAAATTCAGGACGACTTATAATGGAGCATGGGAGACAGCTGCTCTGAAATCGGCTCATAAAACTGAAGCATCCGTTGGACTTGAGTTTGATTTACCTGAGTTTTCTTAAATCTGTAAGATTGTATGACAATCTCCAAACATATAACTATATATTTACTATGATATGGTTTTCAAATTCTGAAATGTTTTAATTTACATTTTCAGATTTCAAAATTCAAATGTTCAAATGTTTGTATAGCTTATGGGACTTAACTACGGGGTCATCAGTCCCTTTTTCAGATTTACTACCCATATCTAGTGAGAAATACCACGAATTAAAAAGTTTTGCCGGTCAGAAACACAAGATTATTATGACACTCTTCCTATTGCTTGAAGTTCTCAGATTACATAAACTTGTACTGCTTTTTTATGTAGTGTGATTCTTATTTGAAGTATTTAACCTTCCTATTGTGAATGGGTCTAACACACCCAGTTCGTTTACTAAAATTAACATAAAACCCTAAATGTTATTTATTTTGCATCATGGCATTATCTATTCCTCAAATACGTCATTATTTATGTTATCCTCAATTTTCGTTTCAAAAACTTAAATACTTTCGGAGATACGTAGCTTTGACACGCTTATTGTGAATGGGTCTTTTAGACCCAGGCGGAAATTTTTATTTAGTTTCTACGAATAAATTGTTAGAAATACTTGTGATTGGTCTAAAATGTCTCCGAGGCATTTCAAATTGTTGTGGGACTCTGTATAACGACTGCATATAGGCGTACAGATTGATTTTGTTTGTCGGTTTCTAAGTGATGAACAGTTAGAAAGGCTTGTAAATGAGTCATAAGATGAAACAGAAGATTATACTGTCAATGATCAATATTCTGTTGACATTTCAAGTGATGTTGCTAATGTATCGATTAGAAGTGAGGAGAGTGATGTGATCGAAGGAGACGAAAGCGTAGTTTTGTTGTCTAAAGAAACCAGCGTAATTGGAAATGTATATACGTCGCGCAATGGTACATAGTGGTCTACAAATCCTCCAGCTGTGTCAAAACCAAGGTGAGCATAATAAATTTCTATTACAGATCAGGAAATGAAGGCTTATTTTGGACTTCTTGTGTTAGCTGGTGTATAGAGATCTGCTGGAGAATCTCTCCAATAGCTATGGGACAACATGAATGGTCGGCCAGTTTTTCGCGTAACAGTGTCACTTTAGCGTTTCTATACAATCAGAATTCTCAGATTTGATAACAAAGAAGATCGACCAGCTAGGCGACGCCTTGTTAAACTGGCTGTCTTTGAAATGTTTGTGGAACAGTTTCCTAAAATGTTCATTCTTTATGAAAATGTTACAGTGGACGAGTTACAGGTTCCAATCAAAGGAAGGTGTCCCTTCCGTCAGTACATGAATTCAAAACCAAGAGGAAAATATGGCATAAAATTATGGTTGTTATCGGATGTGAAAACAGCCTATGTTTGTGCAGCAGAAGTCTATACACGAAAGCCGGAAAATGGACCACGAGAAGTAAATCAAGGTAGAAATGTTGTATTGAGGCTTGTGGAAAGAATTGAGAAAACTGGGCGAAACATTACCAGTGATAATTTCTTTACGGCCTACACTCTGGCCAAACAACTTCTGCAGAAAATTCTAACATTAGTTGAATCCTCAGAAAGAACAAAGCTGATATTCCGAAAGAAATGCTGACAAACAACAGTAGACAAGTGTTTTCAACCATCTTTGGATTTCAGAAGTATGTACCACTGGATTCGTACCCGCCAAAAATGTATTACTCTCTACCATGCACCATGACTCTACCGTTCTACAGAAAGGCATAAGAAGCAGGAGGTAATACTGCATTACAACAAAACGAATGGAGGAGTTGACATGACACATTCGCCAGTACGTATTCCTGTAAAAGGTGCACTAAGCGATGGCCTGTTTATTTTATAACATGCAAGACATTGCTGCAATAATTGCTTATGTTTTGCATGTACACACTAACCTAGATTACTATTGAAACAAATTGTTCAAAAGACGCCTTTTCTAAGAGAGCTAACAAGAACAATGCATGAAAACAATGTCCAAAAATATTCCTAAAAAGATAAAAGTAAATTTGGAAAATATTGCAGGAACGAGTTCTGGAGCAAAGGAACAGAAAAGGGGCCACCACAAGGAGTGTGGACCGAAGAAAGATCGATAGACTAATAAGAAATGTAATATTTGTCAATCAATCCTATGCCAAGATCATGCAAATATTTACTGCAATAATTCTGTAAGCTAATACAACACGCATATATTGAAGCTAAATATTGTTCTTCAGAATTAATTATCATATTTCATTGTAATTTTAGGTTAATTACTGTTTGCAATAAGTGACAAAATGTAAGCTTTAGCTTGCACTTTTATGCAACAAATCAGTTATAAAAACATGTATGAATATTGTTTCACAATCTAAAAGTAATAATTTTTACACTAATTACGTTCAATAAACGCAGGAAAGCTTCAATATCTGTTTTTCCACATGAAAAAAATATATTTTGAAATAACATCGAAGAAAATATATTTTTTTAAATTGCGGGTCTAACTGACCCATTCACAATATGTGTGTCTCTGTTTCTAACACAACAGGAAGGTTAAGTAAAATGCAACAATTTTGCTACTTTTAATTCATGGACTCAGCCCCATCTTTCATTGTACCGGGTGATCAAAACGTCAGTATAAATTTGAAAACTTAATAAATCACGGAATAATATATATAGAGCGGTAAAAATTGACACACATGCTTGGAATGACAAGGGGTTTTATTAGAACCGAAAAAGAAAAAAGTTCAAAAATGTCCGACAGATGGCGCTTCATCTGATCAGAAAAGCAATAATTAGCATAACAAATTAAGACAAAGCAAAGATGATGTTTTTACAGGAAATGCTTAATATGTTCACCATCATTCCTCAGCAATAGCTGCAGTCGAGGAATAATGTTGTGAACAGCACTGTAAAGCATGTCCGGAGTTATGGTGAGGCACTGGTGTCGGATGTTGTCTTTCAGTATCCCTAGAGTTGTCGGTCGATCACGATAAACTTGCGACTTCAGGTTACCCCAAAGCCAATAATCGCATGGACTGATGTCTGGGGACCTGTGAGGCCAAGCATGACGAAAGTGGCGGCACAGTACATAATCATCACCAAACGATGCACGGGAAAGATCTTCCACACGTCTAGGAATATGGGGTGGAGCGCCATCCTGCATAAAAATCGTAAGTTCCAGCAGGTGTTTATCAGCCAGGCGATTCTGTAACATATCGCCGTACCTCTCACCCGTCACGGTAGAGGTTACAAAACCAGAATCACGCGCCATCTGACGGACAATTTTTTTTAACTTTTTTTGTTCTAATAAAACCTCATGTCATTCCAAGCATGTGTATCAATTTTTACCTCTCTATCTCCATTATGCCATGATGTATTAAGTTTTCAAATTTATGCAGACTTTTGGATCACCAGGTATTTGTGACTCTTACTCAACTTCTTAAAATGTTGCAGAACAAGATCGAATATATATTCAATAAAAATGTAATGTGTTTAAAGGGTATTGCTTAAGGTTTGTAATTTTTGCAAAATGAGCGTAAATGTTACAGAATTATAAGGTAAAGGCAAGATTAAAACAGGAAAATTAATGTACTCTAAAATTTATAAAAGTGGACTTAGCTCTTTCTTTACCTTGACCCGTCAATTATACAAACGTCAAATTTCTTATTTAGATAGTGTTTACCTATAATGGAACGAAAAATATCAATTCCGTTTTCGAACTCATTTTCGACTGATTAAACAGTATCTGGTAAACTGGTCGTGTAATCATTGTGATCGTAGACAACTATCGTAGAGATCACAGGATATCCTGGTTGACTTATAGATTTTCCTTTTTTCCCTTGTTATTTTAACCCGTCACCTTCTACGATGTGAGTAGACGTCAGAAATAACATGTGGTTTGAATTATACTTTAAATTCAAGGTGCAATCGACGCAGCGATGTGGCCGAACGCATTGAGGCGCTATGCTCCGATGCGCGAGGCCGCTCCCCGTTGGGGGTTCGAATCCTCCCTCGGGCATGGACGTTTCTGCTGTCTTTAGTATAAGTTAGTTTATAAGTTTAAGGACTGATGACCCTGCAGTTAAGTCCCATAAGCTTAACAAGCACTTGAACATTCTGAAGGTGCAATCAGTGCACTTGTGACATTACAGATACAGTGGGAAGCTGATTATTTCCATGTGAAAGGCGGATTTTGTCAGGCTGTTGGGTTCCCCAGCCGGCTGGCTAACAGTTTTGACCTAGTGAATGGAATACAGGTAGTTAGGGTTTTCCTAATCTGCTCGGAAACAGAAAACAGCGCTCTTGGCTGAGCGAGGGCGGCTCTCCCAGATTGCAACTGAAATACAATATAGCCACACACATTATTCTAAAAATCTATATAAAATCAGGGAATGATCATACAGCAAATATAATTATATGAATGGGAGAATCAAACGCCGTAATTACAGTTTCAGTATCACTTACAGATAAAAAGCCGATAAATTTGAGTACTATAATAATGATATTGTAAGACTTATATTTGCAATTATTGATATATAGTTTCTAAGTAACAGTTAAGAAGCAAATGGGCAGCATTGCACCTCTCTATCTTAAAATACGCACCACGTAATTTCCGTATACTTTCAATAAACTTTGTTTTACTCTCTTGTTCTGCTTTTCGTTGAAGTAGTAATATTCTTGTGTCAGAACGTAGATTCCACCACAAAAACACAAAACATGAACCCAGCTAAGCGCATTACATTTATATATGTATTTTATTCTATTTAATATTATTCTTAGTAACTTTCGTTTTATGTTGTAGACTGCCAGTTAAATATTTCATGGCCGACTAAAAATAGTAGATATGCTGCAGATAATTCATACATAAACAATTATATGTATTAATTGTAGACAAGAACTGAATATATTTGTATAAAATGCCATGATAAATATTAATTGTGTTACTGTATTTAGACGGCGGCAGTATATTTGAACAGTGAGACGCCACGCTTAATAGCTACCTGAGCAAAGAGCTTCAGTCTCAACCGTTTTAAGTATTGTTGAAAATGTATTTGTTTGTTAAATGTAAACAATATTTGTAGGGAGATGGTCAAAGCATTTAATTCTGTGATATTCAAATGTATAATATTTTGGAAGGGAAATTGTATTTTAAAGATGAGACGTTAGGGCGCGCGGAAGGATACAATTTTGGGAGCGGGTAGAGCACGTTTTCGAACGCTTGGGAAGGATCTCGTAACTTGGACGCGGTGGTGAAAGGTTGTGACGCTGGACGGTCTGAAGCCGCATTACGAACTTGTGATTTGCAGAGTTATACATGTGTGGACTTAGAAAATTTACGGGACTGTGACTGCAGAACTTAGTCTCTTTTGAAAAGTGGTAAACTATGGTCGGTAGTAGGGCTGTGGAACTGTGATAATTCAGCAATCGTGTACTCATGTGATGACAAACTGTGTTTTATAACAAATACTTTTATCGTGGATTAACTTGGAACTGCAATGTTCAATGAACTACACTAATTTACGAGTGATAATTTGGAACTTTTACTCTCGAGTGCGTGTGATACTTATAGTGCCTCTCATGAACAATATTTGGGAAAATAGCTGAATATAATCCATAAAGACGCTTTTGCCATTCAGACATAAAAATTATTACATCAAAGCCTCTGAGAATGGCTTTGTTTTCATAAAGCTTACAAAATCTGAGACATATTACATCTAATAATGAATATCTAAAGTCTGTTATCTAAATAAACTTAATAACACAAGAATGAAGTATAATCGTTCAAGAAAAAAGTACAGGTACAGGTTCGATTGTTCGAGGTGACCGGGCCACCTGTACATATTGAAAACTTTGACTAAGGAAACTTTTGTGGGAAAAAGGAATACATCAATGGTGAAAAGAATATATATATGTCAAACACGAAGTTTGGTATCTGTGGCCGTGGTAGTGCACCCACCAAGTCGAACACACAGCCGTAGCATCCTTTCTTCGAATCCATTCGCGGCCCTGTCTACCCATCTGGATCTTCGCTGCAGATACGCCTGCAAATCTGAACATTCGATGACCACCAACATCTACTATAACTGGATATACTCCCAAATTATGCTGTTATGTGCCTTATAGTTGATAAAATAGTTATAGTCGAAAATCGTTAATTCAGTCACTCACTCACCCACCATCAAAATTGTAAGGGAATTCTAGCATACAGTGAAACTTATAATTTTGTATTTAGTTAGTGTTTAGCCTGTAGTGGATCCCGTTTTCGACCGTTCAGAATGTTTGGCGGATTAGAAACAGCTACCTCCTTTTAAGATTGTAGTGTGATGGTAATGGCCTTGCGGGATAGCGCTGGTTTTGAGTGTGAGAGGTCCTACGTTCTACACCTGGTGGGGATTTTTTTTTTAAATCTTTGATTTTATTATAGCCTACACCTCTCTACGATATGAGGAATCTTCAGAAATGACGTGCTACCTAATTAGAGAAAAAACCATTGGATCGTTCAATAAGTAATGCGATACATTTTTTTTTAACAAAAAGCAATTAATATACATAGACAAACGTTCTCCTCGGTGCTTCACATTTGATGTTTGTTCTGTGCGCCGTTGAAGTTCCGAAGCGATCCGGCAGATTGCTGAGCTTTTAGTACACCGTCAAAATGGTCTACATACGTCTCGCATTACAAGCATTGTGCTGTTATTGAATTCTTGTGTGCTGAGAAAGAAACCGTGGTGAACATCCATAAACGTTTGTGTACAGTGTATGGCTACGCTGCAGTTGATAGTACAGTTGGGTGATGGGTAGAGAAAGTTACAGCCTCAGGAAACGCTGAGACAGAGCTCCATGACCAACTACGCTCGGGACGTCCTGTCACAACCACTGCTGAAAGTGCGGATGCCGTTATTGGTGTCGACCAGCGCAGTTGCCGGTCAGTATTGGAAGTGCGTTCCAAAATCAAGACTTTCGGATATTCAAAGAGATGTTCACGTTGGGTTCCACGAATTACACCAGAGTCAGAGAAAATCTATTTCATCTGAATTGTTGGAGCGTTTTGAGACCGACGGAGAGACCTTTCTGTCAAGGTTCGTTACGGCGGATAAGAGACATTAGGGCTCGTACAGAGGCATATAGACAGTCTTTTTTCCTTCGTTGTATTTGGGAGTGGAATAGGAAAGGAAATGCCTAGTAGTGGTACAGTGTGCCCTCCGCCACGCACCTTGCGGTGGGTTGTGGAGTATATATGTAGATGAAACTGATGGAGACTATGTAGAAAAATAGGATATGAACAAGACATGTTGACATATATTCTCACCAAATTCTGACTCTTAACAACAAATATGTTCTGAGAAAAAAAATAGAGCATCACTTATTAAACGACCTTCGTAAAATACTGACCTACAAGTAAACGATTGTAGTTTGTTTCTCAGATGGGTAAAGTCCCTTAACCAACCATTCTGATTGCTGCACATGGAACCAGCACTAATGGCACGAATACATGTTTGCGGACAGCATAAATTGCCCCTAGTCAAACCAGCAGCAATAACATCTGTAATCTATATTCCAGATCACGCAATCTGGTCCTATATTCTGACTGTCTGGGCTAGGCATGAATCATCAAAGCGTACAGCTTAAATTGCTGCGACTGAAACGAGTAGAAATAATAACTTCAGTCTCGCTTCTCATAGGTACTTTCTTAGTTTGTTGTTTCAACGGCGTTGCCGCACGCCCATCACTGTAGCCAATATTCGACATTGTACTTTTACGTCAGCTTTACGTTACACTGACACGTTAACCTATAAATGTGTGAGAATATGGCTACTCAAGAATATTGGACAACATTATAAACAAAAAAAATGATAGTGTAAGATCGGCCCACAGAGCCACAGAGTAGAAATATCTCTGGAGGGAGCATTCAGATGAGCAGAACAGATTTTATGTTCTCAACATTAAGCTGGAATTGTCACATAATCTCGGGAAAAATACTGCCAGCACAGATAATCACGGCCCTTCTGTGATGTGTATATGTAGGCTGCCTTTCTGTAGTTTCGAAATGTTCAAGCTCGATAGCAACTGTAGCTATCAATAATTGACCGTTGGGAATATATTGTTGATGTGTAAGTGGTGTTATACGTACTGGCTGTTAATCTGGGGGCACGGCTGTACATCCGCCACAACTTTTTTTCAAAGTCGTTCACGGCACTTTAGAGCCCCTGTATAATCGTTATGGATAAAAGTAGGAGCTTGAATATTCAGTGACCAAAAGTCTCTACTACAATTAGCTATATTTCCAAATTATACTATATATACCTTATAGTTTACGAAATATTGGCAGTCGAATATCGCTACTTCTGTCACTCATTCGCTCAATCAATCACGCACCGATCATCAAAATTCTAAGGTACTTCGTATTTAGATAGTTTGAACCTGTAATGGAAAGTAAAATTCAAACATCCGTAAGTATCAATAACGTTTTCGACCGCATTTTTGCTTGACGCTAGAGTATATGGTCATTTGGGACGAAATTAAGTTGTTGGTACTAGTCTGGCGGTAAAGCGCAGGATTCTCGGAGGAGAAAGCGCGCTGGCCGCAGTGGCCGAGCGGTCTGCGGCGCGCCAGTCAGTCTGCACGGCCACTACGGTCTGGGGTTCGAATCCACCCTCGGGCATGGATGTTTTTGTCGTCTTTAGTATAAGGTAGTTCATAAGTAGTTTGTAAGTTTAGGGACTGGTGACCACGCAATTAAATCCCTTAAGCTTAACAAACATTTGAACATATTTGGAGAAAGCGCTGGTTCGATCCCGCTGAGTGTATTTCACATTTTGTTTTAACCGTAAAAAGCACTTTCTGGAGTGAAAATTTGAGCCGATTATATCTAACGAATGTAGACTTCATTAGTATCAAAGCAATCGCTGTAAACTCGAACTATCGAAACTTATGTAGGAAAAAAAAGTAATCGATGTCGTAAAGAATATAATTGTCTAATATGAACTTTGTCATCTGGATCACGGCACTGCCCCTGCCAAGTCGAGCATACAGCCATAACATCTTTTTCTCTTACCCATTGACGGCCGCGGTGGCCGAGGGGACTGAGGCGCTCCAGTCACGGTCTGCACGGCCACTACGGTCGGGGGTTCGAATCCCCCCACGGGCATGGATATTTGTGCCGTCCTTAGGATTAGTTAGTTCATAAGTAGTTTGTAAGTTTAGGGACTGATGACCCCGTAGTTAAGTCCCATAAGCTATACAAATATTTGAATATTCTCTTACCCATTCCGGTACTTTCTACCCACATCTTCCTTGTATGTTAGGTATGGATGCAGCTGCAAACATGTGCTTTCGGTGACCAACACTATTTGGAACCATATGCAGTGAATGGCAGTGTCAGACCTTCCCCCAATGATGGTCTTGGAGCCTAAAGTAGGAGAATCACCCATGATCAGAATGCTGAAGTTTAGGCCGAATTTCGGTCAAATGAAGTGATTGCACATATTACTGCTTCTCATTCCTGTAAATCACCTGGTCCGAATGGACTACCGAAGGAGTATCATAACTGTTTTTGGGCACTCTTGAGTGCGACTTCCATGGCGATGGTAATCGAGGTTCTGCAAGGAAGAACTGTGCTCGCAGCATATAAGGTGGGAAAATAAGTTCACATACTGGAATACATTGACTGTCATACTGTGGACTCCTTTGGCCATCTCTCATTGCTTAATCTTAATAGGCAATATATAGAAATTGAGGTGTTTGTGCCTATATTTCACTCTGCAGTCAAAACTACACGTCGTAAACGAGTAGTGTTGTTATGTGGTAGTAGGTATGAGTCTCCCATTGTGAACTATTGTGGTAGAGGGTTGATAATGATAAGGGGGTGGAAAATATGGGATTTGAAAATTACCGACGAATTCTACGTCTGGGTGTCAATATTTTGCTCTTCAGCAAAAACTACACAATATAGACGAACGATCTCTCGGTGTTGTTGTAGTACAAAGTCTCCCATTGTACACCATAGTAGTTCCGTGTCGCTAGCTATAAGACGGTGGAAGATATAGTGGTTAAAAGTCATCTTACATAAAATTCGGACTGAAGACCAGCGATGACTTTTGACACTATAATAGCAAAGAGGTTATATACAGCGAAACGTGATGCACATTCTTCAGTTGTTTTTCTGCAACAAGCGTACGAATAAAGAAAAATAAGTGCATATTACACTTTGAAAAATAAAACTACCAAGAAAAATGCCAAAGCGTAAGAACGAAATATCGCGTTCCCGATCCGTTTCTAAAAGACAGAAAACGGCGCTGAAAAGTGACTACAGACGACAGAAACTTGAAATAGGGGATGAACAGTTTTTTGAATATACGTTGCTATTAAGGCAGTTTTGAAGCAATAAATAAAAAACTTCGGATTTAGATTTTTGATTGAAATTTTAAAAACACGGTTTTCGATATTTTTGGAAATTCAACCATTAAGCGGGTGAAATAAGGGAAAATCTTTTAAGAGTACTAGCAAGACTATTTTGATAATAAAAATACGAAAATTTGTATTTTGAACTACAATTAGAATTTAAGAAAAATGTGTTTCGAGATGTTTTGAAATCTGCCATCAATGATACATTAGAGGGTCGCAAGTTATATCAAAATACTTGATTAGGAAAGCAATTTTAAAGCTAAATTATGAAAATTTATACTTAGAAGTAGAAACAACAAATGCAGAATATCCAGTCTACGCGTGCGAAGCAGTGGTAATTAAGCTACTTCATACTATAAGACAGTTGTGGGGGGCAATGAGCAGCGGGTTATCTCCTCTGCTGCCAAAGTCGTATGGCATGAACGGCTGGGAGACCCAGATGGGCAGGTTCAGCCGCCTAATTGGAAACGTTTTCCCTGTCCTTCGCGCTCGCAGGAACCTATCCTTCCCGAAGTGTGAGAACTTTGTGATGAAATGTCTGTGTTCTGTGTTGAGTGTAGGTGACTGTAATGTGTGGTGTCGCACAAGTACAAAGTGCGCGCCACTTACTTTCGCCGCGCGCCGCCATGCACGCACGGCGCGGCGTTCTCACGACGACAGCCACGAGCGCCCTCTGCTGCAACCCCGCTCGTGGCCACCACGGAAAGACACCGGTCACTTCGGACTGAGATAGCAACGAGTTAGGACCTTCGTAATCAGATAGGCACCATTGAAGACTTTGCTATCGTACAGGCACTAGGCAGGCCTCTAACAACTATGTATCAACATTCTGCAGTACTATGTAAAAGTTAAGTATTGATACAATCTGGGCAATATATATCTCTTTCTAATTTACTCTAGTGTTTATAGTTTCTGGCTGCTCCCCACCGTACCTGCACCAGCGGGCTATCCTTATTCCTGTGTCGGTCTCGTTCCACTCGGCCACCGACACCTACGACGAGGCTGGGACACAAAAGCGACGACGAAGTTGGGACACAAAAGTGGCGACGAGGAGTGATAGAACCTTGGACCAGCCCGCTTACAGCAGCCAGACAGCAGCAGTCGGAGCACGCAAAAATTGCTCCCGCCCACCCACCCTTATTATAAGATTTTTGGGGGAACATATTCTGTTACGTATTTTGTGGACTTTTTTGTTGCAGAGCGTCCTCTTTCATATTGCATTTGTGTTTTGTTATAAGTTACTTGTATGCGTGGCGCCTAGTCGGTCAGCATGGCCACTACCCCGAACCCAAACTTAATGGAAATTATTCAGTTACAGACGGCGCAAATAACACAACTTCTCCAGGCTGTGGCCCAGCTCACAGCGCAAGCAGCTAACCAACAACAACAGCCGCCGCTTCAGCAGCCCACACCTGCCGCTGCTCCGCTTCCTACATTTCGCCAGTACAACGAACGTGAGGAAGAATGGAGCGACTACTTCGCACAGTTTCAAGAACTCGTCGCAGCTCATCAAATTACAGGTCAGAAAGTGAAGCATCTGTTATTATCTGTAGTGGGCCCCCAGACCTTCGTATTATTGCAAAAACTATTCCCTCACGCATCTCCTCGTGATGTAGACTTTGAACAAATAGTAGATGCACTGAATGCTCATTATGAGAGAAAAGTTCTTGTAGCCGCTGCTCGGTACCGATTTTTCAGACTTAAAAAATTACCGCAGCAGTCACACCAAGAGTGGATTACGGAATTGAAGGGCTTAACCCGCCAATGTAAATTTACTTGCTCTTGTGGACTTTCGTATAGTGACGTGATGTTGAGGGATGCGATTACGCAGAATATTCAGGACCCCAGAATTAGAGCAGCAATTCTGAAACAGTCTGACCCCTCATTAGACAGTGTACTGCAGCTTATAGAAGCGCATGATACTTTTGACTTAGCAGATGTAGAAATGCAAAGCCACAGTGTAAATTCAGTGCGCCGCAACGGACGCTTTCCTAGCCGTAGTTCTCAGTATAGCACTAGTGATTCTTATTTTTCTACCGGCCGTGCTGAACAGACAGTGAACAGTAGCCAGTGTAAAAGTGCGACGCAAAGGTCGCCCCGTCGTGTTAGAAACAGTAATTTGAATAACGGGCGCCAACGCTCATTTCAGAAAAATGTACGTAAATCTTGCCCCCAGTGTGTGTCTCGCCACAAGCGTGCTCATTGCCCTAGTCGCAACGCAACCTGTTATCAATGTGGCAAATTGGGACATGTGCAGTCTGTGTGTATGCAAATTAAAAACTCAAAGAACAGTAACGTTTGAAACAGTGCTTCGCAGAGTGCGAAAACAGTTCATTCTGTAAATGTTATACGGGCTGTGGAATTGAACACTGCTTTCCTTGGATCTCAATTGCAAGAAAGTAGTTCTGCGCCTATGGCAAAACTATATAGTGCACCACGTAGCAAGCGCCGACGAGCGCGTAAAACAGTGCAACGGAAAAGGGTTCGGGACAAGCAAAATGACTATGAACAGTGCATTCCTGTAGTGAAAATAGTGCCTTCTGCAACTGCTCCTTGTAATAGTGCCCAGTACTGTGTAGCTAGTGACAGTAGACACCAAGTAGCTACTCAAAAGTGTAGTGCAGTAGTTAGTACATCTGGAGTAGCTTCGCATTGCGCGGACGCCGATCCGGCGGTAGTGTCATCTAGTGACAGTGTGGTTAATCCGCTGCGTGCCGAGTCTGCGCCGCTTACTTCACTACGCGGCCCGCGCAAGCGCAGTAAACAAACCGTAGCAGACGTTGCCCACATTCGCGCACCTGTCGTGCGCCAGAAGCACAAACTTTTTGTAAATCTCTCCATAGAAGATAAGACTGTGCAATTTCAGCTTGATACTGGTTCCGCTGTCACATTAATAAATAAAGATACTTATGAACTTCTGGGTTCGCCAAAATTGTCGCCGTCACAGCAAGTGTTAACAGCTTATACAGGTCAAAATATTCCCGTGCTAGGAACGTGTAGCCTGCCTGCCTCTTTTCAAGGTGTTACGAAAACAGTTGCTTTTGTTGTTCTTCAGGCCAAATCTACGCAGAACATTTTTGGACTAGATGCTTTTGACTTGTTTGGTTTATCAATTCAAAGAGATGTGCTTCAAATTTCGTCAATAGTGCCTCAGGATAAAATCAATGCATTGTGTGACAAATACAGTGACTTGTTTCCGCCGGAACTAGGTTGTGCAAAAGACTTCGTGGCACATGTGACTTTAAAAGAATCTGCAGTTCCAAAATTTCGTAAAGCTAGACCAGTGCCTATCGCATTGCGTGATACGGTTGCCGAAGAACTTAAACGTTGGCAAGATAGTGGGGTGATTTCTCCTGTTTCTGCGAGTCAGTGGGCCTCGCCTATAGTAATTATACCCAAGCCGTCAGGAAAACTTCGTCTCTGTGCGGACTTCAAATCAACAGTGAACAGCCAAACAATTGTGGACACTTACCCCCTGCCCAGACCTGAGGAACTAATGGACAAATTAGGACAGTCTCGCTTCTTTTCTAAGATTGATTTAGCAGAGGCATACTTACAAATTCCACTTGATGACGAGTCAAAAAAGTTTTTCGTCATTAATACTCACATGGGCCTTTTTCAATTTCAACGCCTACCCTTTGGCAGTTCTTCCGCTCCCGCTATTTTTCAGCGTTTTTTGGAACAGCTGACAGTTTCTGTACCGTGTTGTTCGAACTATTTAGATGATATTGTGGTATCCGGACGTACAGTTGAAGAACATTTAGCAAACCTGGAGTGCCTTTTCAAAGTTTTGACTGCAGCAGGTCTACGTTGCAATAAAGCAAAGTGTTCGTTTTTTCAAACTGAAATAGAGTACCTAGGCCATGTGATTAATGCCCAAGGAATTCATCCCTTACAGTCACATCTTCGAGCAATCAAAGACTTGCCTCCTCCATCGAATGTGCATGAATTGCAAGCAGTGATGGGAAAGCTTAACTATTATTTCAGATTTATTCCCAATGCCTCTCAGATTGCAGCTCCACTGCATCACTTACGTAGGAAGAATGTTCCTTTTGTATGGTCCAAAGATTGCCAGGTTGCTTTTGACAAACTAAAGTCTGCACTACTCAGTGATGCATGTTTGATTCCCTTTGACCCACAGAAGCCTGTAGTGTTAGCAATTGACGCCTCGTCGTACGGTCTGGGTGCCGTTCTGTCGCATCGTATTGGATGTCACGATCGTCCTATTGCCTTTGCATCCAAGCTACTGACGCCGACGCAACAGAATTACAGTCAGATAGAAAAGGAGGCCTTAGCAATCATTTACGGCGTCGCAAAGTTTCATCATTATCTCTATGGCAGAAAATTATATTTGTTGACAGACCACAAGCCTCTCACGTCGTTGTTCTCACCCACAAAGCCAATTCCGCCACGTACGGCACAAAAGCTTCAGAGATGGTCCTTGATATTGTCAAATTATCAGTATGAGATTTTGTACCGACCTACCACTAAACATGCCAACGCGGACACACTTTCCCGACTTCCGGTTGGCCAGGATGTATCATTTGATTCTTCAGAAATGGCATGTTGTCAGATAGACTCCAGAGATGCTTCCGCTGTCGCAGACTTTCCTTTGAACTCTCGTCGGGTTGCACAGGAAACAGCTGCGGATGCAGACCTAAGTGTGGTAGCACGTTTTGTTCGCTCAGGGTGGCCTGCCAGAGCCAAAGACATTGATCGGCCTCTGGTTCGACGTTATTTTGCACAACGTCATGCATTATCTTTAAGTCAGGGTGTACTGTTGTTGCATACCGACAACGACCAAGCAAGAGTGATTGTTCCTCGTTCCCTGCAACGAGAAGTGTTACGCCTCCTGCATCAAGGACATTGGGGCATTGTTAGGACAAAGCAACTGGCCAGACGTCATTGTACCTGGGTTGGTATGGACGCTCAGATAGAGAGCATGACGTCACAGTGTACTGTTTGTGCGGAGCATCAGGCGGCTCCTCCGCAACGTTTCTCAGACTGGCCACGCCCCTAGGGACCATGGCAACGTTTACATATTGACTTTGCCGGACCTTTCTGGAATACGCGCTGGTTAATTGTTGTAGACGCTTTCAGCAAGTTTCCTTTTGTGATTGCCATGAACTCAACGACGGCTTCTAGTACAATCAGTGCCTTAACATCAGTGTTTTGCATCGAAGGCTTGCCTGAAACTATCGTCAGTGACAATGGACCTCAGTTTGTTAGTGCGGAATTTCAACAGTTTTGTCGTGTGAATGGCATTCAGCATATCACCACCGCACCTTTTCACCCTCAGTCCAATGGTGAAGCAGAACGTTTCGTTCGAACATTCAAGTCTCACATGGAGAAGATGAAAGGTCAGCACTCCAGGCAGCAAGCTCTTCAAATTTTCCTGTCTACGTATCGGTGCATGCCACGTGACGGCCCGTCACCTGCCGAGCTGCTACACGGCCGCCGTCACCGCACTCTCCTTCACCTGCTGCAGCCTCCCACGCACCGAGTCGGTTCGTATGGCGCTACGCGTTTTCAGGTTTCCACGCCGGTGCTGTACAGGGTGTTTGCTGGAAACAAGAAGACATGGTTGCCGGGCACCATTCAACGCGTGCTTGGTCGCAATATGTTTGTTGTACGTTTTTCCACAGGGTCGGAGCTGCGGCGCCACGCAAACCAATTGCGCCTGCACAGGCCGCGCGATCCTGTCTCCGGTTTCTTGATTCCAGACCCAGTTCACCGCCAGGGAGCACAAACACATCGTTCGTCAACGGGTCCAGCGTCCCCGGACTACGAGATCGTCCCGATGGAGATCGACGCGACGCCGCCGCTGTCGCCGCCGCAGATGACAGCGTCACCGAGAGGGACTCCGGGACCGTGCGTGCCGCCGCCGCCTGGGCCACGCACCTCAGAAGAAGATGACCTGCTCCCTCTGGGCGGGGGGGTGCGCCCTTCCCCAGGTTTCGGTGGGTTCCCTGGAGGATCGCAAGGCGGATGCCGGGGCGCGGACGGCGTCTCGATCCCAGCCTCAGCTACGACGCCCGTCCCACCAGTAACGCCCCCGCCCAGGCCCTCCTCCCAGTGCCGTCGCCGTGGCCCTCAGCCCTACGCCACGACGGCGCGGCGGTTTGGGGGGGAGGGGTGTGGTGTCGCACAAGTACAAAGTGCGCGCCACTTACTTTCGCCGCGCGCCGCCATGCACGCACGGCGCGGCGTTCTCACGACGACAGCCACGAGCGCCCTCTGCTGCAACCCCGCTCGTGGCCACCACGGAAAGACACCGGTCACTTCGGACTGAGATAGCAACGAGTTAGGACCTTCGTAATCAGATAGGCACCATTGAAGACTTTGCTATCGTACAGGCACTAGGCAGGCCTCTAACAACTATGTATCAACATTCTGCAGTACTATGTAAAAGTTAAGTATTGATACAATCTGGGCAATATATATCTCTTTCTAATTTACTCTAGTGTTTATAGTTTCTGGCTGCTCCCCACCGTACCTGCACCAGCGGGCTATCCTTATTCCTGTGTCGGTCTCGTTCCACTCGGCCACCGACACCTACGACGAGGCTGGGACACAAAAGCGACGACGAAGTTGGGACACAAAATAATGGATACGGGTGTAGTTTATTGTCGTGTTCGTGATGACGAGAGAAGGGAGAGGGTGAAACCCGGTGTAGGCACATAGCCTACTCCTCTCGAAAAGCACCAAGGGGGCCGCCGACCTTAACGTCCCGCCGGCCGCGGTGGCCGAGGAGACTGAGGCGCTCCAGTCACGGTCTGCACGGCCACTACGGTCGGGGGTTCGAATCCCCCCTCGGGCATGGATATTTGTGCCATCCTAGTTCGTAAGTAGTTCATAAGTAGTTTGTCAGTTTAGGGACTGATGACCCCGTAGTTAAGTCCCATAGACTATACAAACATTTGAAAATTTTTGAACCTTAACGTCCCCATCTGACGGATGGATCACCATCAACAATGTCCCATGCCCTCAGCCCATGAGACACTGCGGAGAGGTAGGGAACTTAATCCAGGACATTGGTGCAAAGACGGGAGATCAGGGACTTTGCACCACCACCCCTCCTGTCCCCTCTGCCGTAAGGCAAAGGGAAGATAGTCAACAGCGCGTGACGTACCCGGACTGTTACCCATCCAAGTACTGGCCACGCTCGACGGAGCTTAACGTCAGTGATCGGGCGGGAACCGGTCTATCCGCCGCTGCCCGGCCCTGACCTTTCGGCGTCCTGATTGAGGCAAAATAAATAAAGTGACAACAGTCAGTAGTCTAGATGAATCACTCGACAATCATTACAGGACAAATCAGCGGTTAAAGTTGGCGTGTGGGGATTAGTAAATTTCTGGAAGCAACATTTTAATGAGTACATTTTGTTATGTTTTATCGAGTGGGGGAAAAATATCGTCCAAGAATTGCTTTAGGAATAAGGAACATTTCTAACGTAAACTAAGCATTTCAACAGTGAAATTGTAGGCAGATCTCTTTATATAAGCCAAAGAAAGACGAAAGTGGATTTTTTCACTAGATAATTGCTGTGCTACTCAAAGCCAACACCACGCTGGATCCTGCAGTCTGAAAATGCTTAAAATTCTAGAACTTCAGTAAAGCGAAATTAAAGCGATACAGTGATATCTATATCTAGAAATAACCCTAAAATTATAATCGTTCTCGCAAAATCGTACAAAAATTAATGCGAAAAAATCATACTTCAAGATATGTGAATGGAAGTAGTGTCCTTTACATTATCCCCGCTCTCGTGGCGGGCATCGCCCACACCTCTGTCCCTCATTGTTATGCCAGACCTTTCGAGTTCCTACTTTGAGCTGGTGGTCTGCACTGCCGTGATATCATCCATACCACAAGTTCACCTTTTGATCATTGTTCCGGAAGTTGCCACCCATACGCGCCTGTTTTAGGTAGAAGATGGGGGATCTGGTAGCCCAACTCAGAGAGTTTTGAAAGCCCGCCATAAGGCATGTAACTAGATGACAGCCGTTTCGCAGCACTGTCACACTTGATGTAACTACAGTTACCACTACTAGTCCTGGCCATTTAGCCACGCCTGCCTTGTCAGCCTACCAACGATCGCATCAGCTCTTTAAAGGTCGTAGCTCCAAGGCGATCTCCCATCCTTTCCCACAGCAGTTGCTTAGGTTGTCAAGGAATATTCTATTGTGTATTTTCTTGAGTTAGTCCAATTTTCCGTTATTACCTCCTTACATTTAGTAGTAAGTGTACCTCCCTTGCATCGCATCATTAGCTATTCATATGTGTAGTATACCCACTGAGTCTTCCATATGTGCTGGCGTCACCTGCTTTAGTGTCTTTTCGTCGCTGGCAACGTTTTTCTCACCGTCTCCGCCAGCCGTTGTCGTCCATGCCACCGACACCAGAGGGCCTTCGCTGAACCTTCATCTTGTCAGTCGCAGCCACTGTCATCGCCTTCATCGCCGCAATCCCTGCTGATGATGCTACCACTAACGCCGCCTTCGCTTCATTGCAGAGCTAGGATACATCTTCCAGCTCCTGTAACACATCATCAGCGAACTGGACCCTATCATGACCACCACTGTCCCCTGCACCACAACCTCAACATTTTTACACACCATCTTCACCTTCATCCACAGAACCGAAGTCGGCCCCATAATCTGCTTCAACACCGAATCCATCCCCACAGCTGCCATCTATGCCACCACCTATTCTTCCCGCAATGCAGCCATCAGTTTTACAAGCACCGCCAGCAACATTGACTCCAATGCAGACACTGTCATCTTCATCTTCATGCACCACTATCGCTTCGACATCATCTTGTGGCAATGGTAACGTACTGTACCCTCCTATACCCAGCTCCTCCCCCCACTGTCCTTCAAACCACATCCCATGATGTCCTTTGTATCCAAAAACGGAACAGTACACACAAAGCCCCAATCACCATCTCCTCTAAATAACTACAAACCAAATAAGATGACACAGAATATATGGACATGTCGCTCACCACTTCACGGCCTCCATCTATTTCATCATCCCTTACACTTGGTCCCCCTTACACGGCCTCCAGCACCTACATGTTCCTCTCTCTAGATCCAAGGCACATTTCCTCAGCCCCAAAACTCTTCTCTGTCAAATATACTCCATCCTCTTGGCCTTCAAATGTTCCAGATAATTACCTACAAGAATGCCATCCTCGTAAAAAGTAACAATCCCCACAACCAATCACATTTACTCCTCCAATTTACTGCCTTTGATCTCCACACCTCTCTTTCCTGCCATCCTCTCATTCCTTCCATCAACTCCACTCACCCTGTCACCAGCTGACTGTCACTGATGTGGTGAACCACATAGATATCACGGTGTAGGAGACTGTGTGGGAGATAAACTCCAATCATGACTTTGAAATCCGTACTGCCCTCCACATCGAAGGAGACCATGGCATACACACGAGATCCAGGTTTTCTCAGAATCTGCTCTTAACATCTACTACCTGCTCAAAAACATCATATTTACCCTCACCGAATCACCCTTCTCCCGTGAGTTCTTGAACTACTCCATAAATCTGCAGACTCTATCGCTCCTTCCTCTGCACACATGAGCCAGACACACGTTTACGGATCGCGCGGCCTCCCGTGTCCGAGGTTCGAATCCTATCTCGGGCATGGATGTGTGTGTTACCCTTAGGTTAGTTTAACCTATTTGAAATAGTGTGTAAGTCTAGGGACTGATGACCAACGTTTTGATCCCATAGAATTACAAACATTTGAACACACACACAAACACACCACCAGCAATTACAGCGACACATCTGTAACGTGTTTAATACAAAACTTCGCCGAATTTAGAGACAGACCTGTACAACGCTCAACATGACACTGCTAATTAACGTCAGTAAGTATTGGAAAGCCTTCATCCATCTCACAGTTTGAAAGCCAACCTTTTCCTACTTTCTCCTGCAAACAAGCAACCCCTACCAGGCAACCTGAGCAAGGTCAGTCTTCTTGCTTCCTACATCACAGACATATTCACCATCCTCGATAATCCCCACTTCGATCACTACATGACCCCTGATGTCCACAAGTGCGTTGATATCTCTGCAACTCCACTTGCTCCTGACTTCCAATATTTACATTTCTCATCAAAAACACAACTAAACACACCTATTAAAGCATATGATATTAAGCTCACATTTACGAAAAAGCGCAATCAGCCGCTGGTCACCACTGCACCAGTTACGACCAACTCAGAGAATGTACTCGTATTTTTTGCTTTTCTTGATTTCCTCTTCTCCACCTATAATATACCAAATATCATCCAGGGCTTTGGAAGCCTAATTTTTTTAATTTTTTTAAATGTAATTTATTTATTTTTTTAACTTAAACCTAATAACTCTTCTTCAGCGAAACCTCTTCATACCAACCCATCACCCTAACCTCAGACTTCAGCAAGTTCCTTTAATTAGTTCTCGTCTACCGAATCCATAACGATATGTAGCAATACCTCCTACTCCTCTTACCCAGTATGGATTTCGCCCTACATTATCAAGAGATGACCAACACCTCCAGCTTATCCATATAATCTATGACCAATTGAACAAACACTGCCCCTCCCTAGTCCTCTCCTTTGACGTCGAAAAAGCCTACAGCTGTGTCTGGCATTACGGTCTTCTCTTTAAGCTACACTAATCATTTATATTAAACTCACTGTTCTCTTCCTCACCAACCGTTCATCTTACATAACGATGGAAAACACACCATCCAACATCTTCCATTCTACTTTTGGATTACTCGAACCTTCACCCTGTGACCGCTTTTCTATGTCCTCTACACAGCTGATGCCCCAAAAACACTCCTTCCTTTGTATGTTCTTCAATATGCTGGCCAGACCGACTTCCTGGCTGTCCAAACTAGATTGAAAATTTTCCACCATTCCCTCCATCTATATCTTAACAATTTAATCTCCTGGTGTTACGAATGGTACCTCTCCATGAATCTCACGAAAACCCAGACAATAATCATAGAAAACACACACACACACACACACACACACACACACACAAAACTTTCGTCCCAGTGACCTCTGCCTGATTCACACAACCGCCCTGTTACCCAGAATAACACACTAAAATATCTGGCACTCACTCTCGATCGGAAACTAACCTGGAAAGCCCACCTACTAACCATCCAGCCGGCCGCGGTGGCCGAGGGGACTGAAGCGCTTCAGTCACGGTCTGCACGGTCATTACGGTCGGGGGTTCGAATCCCCCTTCGGGCATGGATATTTATGCCGTCCTTAGTTGCAGGTAGTTCATAAGTAGTTTGTAAGGTTAGGGACTGATGACCCCGTAGTTAAGTCCCTTAAGCTTAACAAACATTTGAACATTTGAACTAACCATCCAGGAAAAAGCTCAAAAAATCCACAACAGACTAAAACTACTAACAGGCTGTACATGGGGAGTCAGATCCTGCAATATTCTCCATACCTACAGGACTCTCACCCTCCTTGTCATCATCTATACGAACTTTGCATTGACTTCTGCTTCCTCCATCTTTTACCACTCCCTACAAATCCTAGAGTACCATGCACTCCGCCTTTCACATACATATACTCTTCCCCAAGAGCCTCCTTTACCAACTGATGAAATTCCCTCATATCCTCAAAGATCTAGAACACCTACGCCTTTCCTGTGTCTCCCATGAACTTGATACCCACCATTCTCTCGTCTCCATAATCCTGGAGTATACTTTCTGGCTTCTGCGCATCTGTCAATCTTTCCCTCCTTCCCTCGGTATTCTCGGCAACGAAATTTCGACTACCTACCGCTCGCTGACAATGATCTCATCCGTAAAATATGTCCCTCTTTCCAGCTCTAACCCTTACTCGCACCCCCTACCTGAGCCACCCAACCCTCTTCTAGCTGTCATTTCATATCCTCTTCCCCCCATCTACGTTCCACCAGCCACTAACATTCCTTGTACTCTCACATCCGGTTTCCCAGCCGTACAGTTAGCAAAAGGCCCATCACATCACCCTCCCTACGTTTCTTTATGTGGCCCCATTCATTTTCACCAATTTCATATCTACAATCATTCTTGTCCATCATCTGTGTTTGAAAAATACTTTAAAATGGTTGCTTTTGTAGGCTGAGGAGTGGCAGAGTGGCAGCTGCCAACCCGCCTCTTTCATAAGGGGGCGAAATGTAAATTACATTTCAAGTAAAAAAATGTTGTCTCCTCAGTCGTTTACTGACTGCGTTTACGTTTAGATATCTCTACGCATTGTGTCTGGATTCGCTCGCCTCGGCTCTTTATTTGGTCTGCTTACTGGACTGTTGACTTTCTCGGTGTTGTATCCGCTGTCTGCCCGTCTCGGTTGTCTTTCTGTTTATTTCCGGCAACACGCTGTCGACGCCTTGGCCACTCGCCCAATCTCATCCGACCCGCGACCCGTTCCCGAATTCCGATTGCCACGGAATAACTTTAAAAACGTTGGACATTGCCAAGGTAGCGATGTTAGATTAAATGAAGTTAATGCAGTAAATCTCAACTTACATAAAAGCGAAACGACACACATTCATACACTCACACTCACTGACTAAACACTAAATATCGAAAACTACTTCATCTATGAAGCTGAAATTTGGCATGAATGTAGTTTATAGGTAGTAGACGTCAGCTAAAAAACGATTTAGTGACAGGACCGATAGTTCAGGAGATATGACGTCATAAACAATAAAAACTTTCCCATCTTGCGGCACGTGATACTGTGACTTTATCAGCCCACTATTTGAGAAGGAGAGCACTTAGCGACTTGCAACCAACTTTAAACATAATTTCAAATCTTTGGGAAACTTTTCCTCGTTGACAACCACAGCAAAATGATGAAAAGAAAAAAGTTGTTCGCTTCCTTCTTTTTCGCTCTTCATGGAGTAAAACTACGGCATTTAGTATAACGTTGAAATTTATAATTTCTACACTACATATTGTACCTGCAGGAAATTTTACAAACAGTATACACACATATAGTTGAATGTACCTTCTAAATTGTATCACAGTACGACACGTAGTTCATCAGCTACGACCACATAAACAGTAACGTTCAAGAAAAATCGCCCCATCACGCATCAAGTTTTAATCTGTTACTTCTTTACTACTAATTACTTTCGCAACAGATTTTTCAGACATACAGCACTTATACAAATGAATATATACCTGAAAAATTATACAATTGTGCAACATATAACTCAGTAAATATATCATATATACTGCTATTGCTAAAACCTTTTCACATCAGGTATCACGTTTTATTACATTTCTTATTTACTGCTAAGACATTCCTGTATTCCAGTGAGCTTAAGGAAATTCCTGAAAGACGACAGTGCTGTTGAAAAATTTGATGAAGCAACTTTGAACTGTGCAGCGCATACCGTTGTAAGGAAGAAGCAACAGATATCTATAGGGCTCCAAGAAAAGGAAGAGAATGAAACAGAGTACATCCGACGAATACCGATTATTTCCGACAGATCTGGCTTTTAACTTTAAGAGACTGCAGTTTGCAGTGGAACTTGCATTTTCTATTATGTTAATAAATCACAGGGCAATCTACTCAATACTGTGAAATGTATTTGAAATCTCCGTGTTTCTCGCATGCTCAGGCATGGGCTCTCCACAGAAAATATTCATATTATATTCCGGACAAGTCACAAGAAATATTGTTTATAGTCAGGAAGAGAGGAAGGAATATTAGCGTTTTAACGCCCCGTCGACAACGTGGTCGTTAGAGGCGGAGCTTCATGGGGTTTCATAGGTCAACTGAAAGTACCTTGGGGCAACATATAAGCTTCATTTCATCAAAATCGGATCAGGGGAAGAAAAGATATGATAATTTGTAGTTTCTTGTGGATGCTACGCTTGAATCGCACCGTAGTATAGCAAAGATCCGATAGAGGCGCTGTTACTTACATAGTACACCAAATAACTAATAAATGGTGATGCTGCGTTTTCTATTCACATAACTAAGGTGTAATACACTGAAAAAGGGCTACGATTTTCCTTACGGCAGCAGTGTAGTGTATTGATGTTGAATCCTTTTTGAAAGAACAGTCACGTACAATGAGTGGAATAATTCTTTGTGCTGATAATGAAATAAATAATTAATTTTGTTCCGATCAGTAAATTAAATAATCCCCCTAAAGCGAATATTTCGTTGGCACCGTTAACGTACTAAACCGCTGCCACTGTAAGTAAAATTAACTCAGGTACGACACAAAACATAATTTTTTTATTAGCTGTATCCCGCATTCCTTTCAATGCCATGGAAAGGAAAAAAAACTGCGTCTCTCCGCGGGTATCATTTGAATTAAAAACATAACGACGTTCTTTCGCGTCTATCGATGTTTTCATTTACTAAGAATTCTTTGCAAAGATACACGAATTTATGTAGTTTCCTTTCTGATTTCGGTAAGTACGTATTACATTGTGAGTCCATTCTGTTTAGGAATGCCTACAAAACGGTGTAGAACACTACAGAACAAATTAAAGCCATGTTAGTTACGTAGTGCACCAAAGAACTAATAGTTGGCGCTACTGCGTTTTTTAATTTTTTATTTCTTTTCGATGGTTATGCCATAGAACAGCAACGCACCATTAAATGTGCTGTTGGTTTTGTAGTGCTGCAAAGAAACAATTCATGATTGTGTTGTGCGTATTCCTTCAGTAACAGAAGTATTTCGACTTAACAGCCGCAATCATATCTCTGCAAATACAAACTAACATTGAACAGTGAGTTGCTGATTACATTTCGTATATTCACAGCTTAATGACATTTCTATGCTTCTTTTGACAGGGAACATTTGATTATAAAAGATAACGACATCACTTCCCGTCTATCAATGCTCCAATTTACGTAAGGTTTCTTTGCAAGGAAAATCGAATTTATGTAGTTCCCTTTCTGAATACGGTGTATCCTCATTACATTTTGAATGCGTTCTGTTCAGGAATTCCTCGAAAACGCCATAGTACAGGAAAGAACAAAGTGGGGCGACTTTAGGTACATAGTAGGACCTACACCAAATAACTAATTATGGTGTTGCTGCTTTTATTCATTCTCATAACTATGTTATAATAGAGTACAAGAAGGGGTACAATTTTACTTACGGCGGGGGCTTTGTGCGCTGATTTTGGCAACGGCCGTTGAATGCTTTTTCAAAAATGAGTCACGTAGAATGATGGGAATAATTTTTAATGTTCACGATGAAATAAATAATTTATGCTGTTCTGGTCTGTAAATTAATCATCCTCCTAAAGCGAATAGTTTGTTGCCAACGATAGCAAACTAAACCGCTGCCTCTGCAAGTAAAATGTAATCCAGGTAGGACACAAAAAATATTTTTTCTTCCTAGCTGTATTCCATACATTTTGCAATGTCATGGAAAGAAAAGAAGTGCACTTTTGATGGGTATAACCACCAAACTGTATACAGAGTAGAAATATATATGGAGTGAGCATTGCGTTCTGTGCATCTTATCAGCATTAAGCTGGAATTACCACGTGATATTGAAACAAATCCACTCTTTCCACACATTTATTTGCTCTTACGATTGGTTTGTATCGCATTGTCTGTAAAGAAGCCCCACCTCCTTTTCGCAGAGCAACCACATAACATGAAGTAATATGTAAATAAATGTGTCACAGTAGCAACAAGAAAGTTGAGGAAGCGTCGCTAAAAGGGCCATTTACACATAGTGTCTTAATTGAACAAAACGGGACCAAGATAAAGTCAGCGATTTGTAGATTTTTCCCAATATCATGTGACATTTCCATCTTAATGCTGAGGACACAAAATCTGTTGTGTGCATCTGAATGCCCACTCCAGAGATATTTCTGCTCTCTGCCTACCACTAGAGATAATATACACACGCGAGCGAGAAACTAACCAGAAACGTATCTGCTTTCATAGTTCTTCGGTAGAATATTGTGATTAAAATTTTAAATTACTTATTTTTGGTGCGGACTACATTAACAAGGGGAGGCCGCCAATTGTGAATTTCAGATTCGATTCATACTGCGCATAATGAAAGCTCATGGCCAGTGGTGTAATTTGGCAAAGCACCAAGATGCACTTCGCAGCAGTTGTCGAAAATATCGACAGTTTAAAAAAGCCGTTCCGGTGAAATACTCTCTACGATCTGTAACATCGTACAGAGGCGTGGCGTAGCGGTAAGCGCTCGGATTCGTAATCGGAAGGTCGCCGGATCGAATATTGCGGCATGCAACTTATTTTTTGTTTTTGTTTTTTGTAATTGGTTGGTTTTTGGATGGGACTAAACAGCGACGGTTATCAGTCATTTTTGTAATTCAAATATATATATCGCACGAACCAGAATGATAGTTATCATAGAAATATGGAAAGCAGAAAACAGCGCGACATCGAGTACATCTGATAAACGATGCGTTTTTACAAGAACAATTGTTTTTTAAATTATCTGTTGGGTAGCACACCTGATTGGCATTCTGAAAAATTGTTCTATCGTTCGTCAGGTTTGACTTACACTATACGTATTCGTTTGGAATATCGTTTATACTTCTTCCGTTCACCATACGTGGTAAACATTATGAAGACAATTAATAACATTTGTGAAATACAACTTTGTTTGCGGAAAACATAATGATGTTCGAAGTCGCCAGTTGCATATAATAAGTTGTTTGAAAGTCGTTTGTCGCGGAAAAACTGGTGACTTCGAACATCAAATGTTATTAATTGTCTTCACATTGTGTGTGTGTATACATTTTAATTACAAAAAACAAATAATAAAAAAAGTTTCACACCGCGAGATTCGATCCGACGACCTTCGGATTACGAACCCGAGCGCTTACCGCTACGCCACGCCTCTTTTTTTTTTTTTTTTTTTTTTTTTTTTTTTTTTTTTTTAAATGCGTCTTCAGTGGCTAACTGAACAACAAATTTCTCAACTGTTGATTCATAAAAGAAAATGAAGTTCCTCAAATGTAAATGTAGTAATTTCTACTGATATCTAATTTCCAAATATTTTGTCTTTCAATCTTAATGTATTTTCCTTAGCCTGATACTTGATCGGACATTTTGTCGACAAATTGAGTAGCTCGACATGTGTTTATGTCATGTTTTTCGGTAGCTGCATTGCCGTTTCAGGGTTCTGCTGAGGCCTTCACGGCTACCGTAGCGGCCACGGGTCCCACGAAGTCCCCACCGTACTTCACCCTCAGCAGCTGTCCCCTACTTTAGCATGCATTCATTATTTTACCTTATCCCACACCCTGTCTTTCAAACAATGCTTTTAATTTATTTCCAGAGCGTTTTTCATGGCTTTTCCTCTTATGTTCTTTGTAATATTCTGTATGTAAATACTGTTCATATTCCAGAATATTATCGTCGCCTCTGTTGTGAATGACATAATTGATGTAATGGCCAGTCAGCCATACAATATCATTATTCTTCTGTTTGGGAGAAGAGACATTTTGTGGTAGAAGTATATCATTTATTGTGATTTCTCTAGCATCAGTGCTTTTTATAAAGGCAATCTGTTTCTTCACATCATCCCAAATATTTTTGTTTCCTTCACAGACAAAACGGTGTTTTATGGTGTCTGCTGCTGGACATTTCTGACAGACGTTGGTATTGCTTTTCCCAATATTACACAGTCTGTCATTTGTACAGATAATATTGTTTACGACCTTATACCATGCTGTCTGCACATCTGAAGGTAATATTTTATTATGAATGGTTTTTCCAAACGGACTTCCAATTTTGATTTGGATTCATTTGTTCCATTTTATTTCGATTTTCTTTCGTTTTAAGATGGTCCATTATGTACTTGCAGGTTCGTTTACGTTTATCTTCCATGATACTATGCAAGTAACTTATCTCTTGGTAGAAGCACCGAATGTGCTTCAACTTATAATGTATTCTATTTATATTGACAGATGGTTGCAAGATTTCGGGTTTTACGGCATTAAATAGGCCGGATGTGACACTGTTTGGATAAGCTTCTATAATCTGAAGAGTTCGTTTGATGAAAAGTGCTGTAGCCTTACGACGGTTGTCAGTGAGTCCTGGGCCTCCCTCTTCAGGCTTCAGTGTTATCGTAGTGACGGCCACCCAAAAGATCTCATCTTGCCAAATGTATCGGCAAAGTGTAGTCATGATATTTTTAGAAATGTCTATTGTTATGGGGAATATTTGTCCCACGTATATTGCCTTCGAGAGAACAGCACAGTTTATGATTTTAATTTTCTGAATGAGGTTTAAATGTCTCATTCGGTTTAGTATGAGTGCACCTCGAATATTTGCTGATGTCTTCCTCCAATTGATAGTTATGGTCTTTAAAGGATCTCTGTAAAATGTGATACCTAAGGTTGTGTGATGGCCCACTGATTGCGCCCACTCTAGTCTAACATTTGTAAATCCGTTAAGATTTAAGAACGAGCTCTTTGTCTAATTTATTTTGGCTCCTGTAGCACTGCAGTAGAGCCGAACGAGTTTCGTCAGTATTTCTACATCCTCTGAACTTCTTACAAGTACGCCAACATCATCAGCGTAAGCATTAGTTGCACGACTTTCGCCTAATATAGTTATACCCTCTAGCTCATTGTTAAGCCGTCGTAATAAGGGTTCCAGGGCAACAATGTATAATAGCATTGACAACGGACTGCCTTGAGGTACGCCATTTTTTATCTCTATTGGTCTGGTATAATAGCCATTAATTAAAATTTTTGTTTTTATTCCTTTCAAAATATTTCGTAAAGCAACCAAGTAATTTTCTTGAAAACCCATGTATTTCATTGTTTGGAATAAATATTCGTGGTTCACCCTATCGAAGGCTTTCGAAAAATCTATAAAAGCTATGCTTGCCCCGGCCAAGGTTGTAGAAAAAATATCGATGATGTCCCTGTACTCGGACACAGTCTTAAAAATACTCCACCAGGAAGACATGTTTGATGTTGTCCAATTATTTTATCCAAGACAGGTCGAAGTCTTTCTTTCATTACCCTAGCTATGATTTTGTAATCAGAGTTCATTAAACAAATTGGCCTCATTTGTGTCAGTTCTTTCACTTCTCTGTTCCTTCCTTTAGGCAATAGTACAGTAACGCTCTCTTTCATTTCGTCAGGAACATGCGCTCCATTTAATGCTTCATTAATGACATCTGTGAATTTGTTGCCTATGATGTGCCAATAAGTTAGATACAACTCTAAGGGTTAACCATCTGGGCCTGGCGATTTTTTGACAGGTGCATTTTTGAGTATGTCTAGAACCTCGTCGTACGTTATTTCACTTTTGAGACATCTATTTTGTTCCTCAGTCCACTATCTCTGAATAATTCCGTTGCGTCAGACGGTGTATAGTGGTCTTCACTGCATAACAAGTTGTAAAATCGGTGAGCCTCGTTTAAAATGTCTTTTTGTTGCTCTAAAATCTCATGGTCTTCAGTGCGGAGTTTCTCTATAAAAGTTCTCCTTCTATTTTTTTCGTTTTGAATTAGGTGGTAAAGCGATGCAGTTTCTTCTTCCACCGTAGTTCGCACACACGATTTTATTCTAAGTCCTTCCATTTGTTTCCTTTTGAGACTGATCAGGGTAGCCTTTACTTTATTGATGTTGATTCTGACTGCCTCTGACATTGGCATTTCAAAGAGATCCCTCAAACAAGAGTAATGAAATTCTACAGTGTCTCTAAACCACCTAGCTCTTTCGCGTCCGTATGGCATTAGAGTTGATCTTAGTTTCCGTTTTGCACAAAGCGTCCACCAATCTATAGTGGGCCGATATTTGTGAGTTTGTCTTAAAGACGTCTGCCAAAATTCGTTTATTTGCTCAGCTAAAGCAGTTTCGGAAAGCATGTCAATGTTTAGTTTCCATAAAGGCCGGCCCCAGTATGTCTTCTGCTTCGTGAGTCCGATGCTACACCTCACCGCTAGATGACTGGAAAATGTGGTGGGTATTACTTCGACTGCACTGATGCTAGTCCCAAAATTTGATGAAACATATATCCGATCAATCCTGCTTTGCGCTTTGTTGCTGAAGTACGTAAATTTGACAGACGTTGGGTGTTTTAATTCCCATACGTCCTTCCACTGCAAATTCTCCACGAGGCTCATTAGTTCTTTGGAGACATTGAAATTCGGTTGTTGATCCTTTCTGTTTATGACACAGTTCCAATCTCCGCCAATGATAACTTCAGCAGGATTGTCTTTCAGTAAAAATACGATATCATTTTTTAAGAAATTGATCCTATCCTGGCGAGCATTGGTTCCGGATGGTAAATATACATTGATGACAGTAATATTTAAAATCTTGCACCTTATGCCTCTCCCGGAGTCTAAAAAACACGTATCGGTGACCTCGATTCCATCCTTGACTAGTAAGGCAGTGCCACATGCTCTTTCTGGGGCTACATTTAAAATTTCTTTGTATCCCGCGATGTCTAAGCGGGTAAAAAGTACTTCCTGTAATAACGCAACATCTGTATCCGATTGGTAAAGGAAGTCTTTAAGGGCAGCGATTTTGGTATTACTTCGGATCCTATTCGCATTTAAGGTCGTAATGTGATAAGTTTGCTGCATTTTAAGTAGCGGTTGTGACAATTTGACTATATTCTAGGAGTACTGCTATTCCGGTTTCTCTTGTCTCTGAAATTGTCACATACTTCCATCTTTGTACTATTTTAATTGGCCTTTTCATTTATTGCTTCCGTAAGGAAGTCATCTTGTTCTCTGTCGTCTGCCCAAGAGGAGAGACATGCGGGAGAACGATTATCTATAGTAAAGGATGAATTGTCCGTTCCTGTTGGTCCTTGTCTGATCCCGTCGGCGTCTTCGAGTACTCTGGTATCCACGTTCAGTCTGTCGTCGATTCTCTACAGTGAATCTCCCTCACCCGCCTTTGCGTTTCCTCTGATGGTACGTAGCCTCTCCCTTAACGGAGGAGCCAAGGTTTCCGCATTATGATGAACCAGTCTCCTCTTTTTGTTGCGTTTCCGAGATTTCCTGGGCGACCTGGACCGCTCTGGAGATGTGTCTGGCGACTTGTCGGAAGAATCCGGTGATGAAACCACTGCCAGAGGATTTTCCTTTAATTCGGTATAATCACTGAATTCGGTTGTGGTACACTGTGCCATTGTGTACTAATCTCTTGAGCACGTGATGGGGTGTCACATCTGTCGTCCTCTATTTGGTTGTCAATGGTGCTGCTGTTCGCATTTCTGTCATCATGTTCTTCGTCATTCAAATTACACTCTGGAACTACTGAGTGTTCCCCATTTCCTAATCCTTCTTTTTCATGAATGGAAATTACTGTGGACTGAGGGGCAGATGTTCCAAAATTATCGCTTGCAGGTTTCACCTATGTAGAAGAAACAGGGGAAACATTCAGTTCATTTACCGGGAGTGTGGACGGACCTGCTTCGAAAACAGTTTCATTTTCTTTATGGTGTTCTACAGTTACTTGATTTGTGACCTGTGGGGGAACTGTTTGATTCTGCACAGCATCGTACACATCCATGTTGCTTGAGCTTCTGTCCTGGACCACAGATGAGTCTCCCTGTTCTACTAGATCCTGAGCCATCGGTCTTCTCGGCGAAGCGGCAGCAGCGTATGTTAACTTCATCTGTACTACAGGCCCTGCAGTGGTACCCTCGGCATTAGATAGTTGCGGGACTCTCCGTCTACTGCATTCAACACGAATGTGCTCAGTGGAATTACACAGAGCGCATGTCCTCGGCTGACCGTCATAGATAACGAGGGCCCTATACCCACAAATGTTTACGAAAGATGGAATGTGTCTCTGCAGCTCCATTTTAATCTGACGGACACCATTCAAAACAGGAAACATGTGTGGTTCAGACCACTTTTCTGCAACATTTGATATTATTCTACCGTACACCTGAAGGACTCTGTTTATTTCAGCAGCCGGTATCTCGAAAGGAAGATCGATTACACGAACGGTCCGTATTCCCATTCCAGCAAATGATACGACAACTTCACTAATTGCGCCGTTAGAATGATGAAACTTCATTGTTCCTCCACATTTTTCGACAATTGACGCACATAAATTCACCAACTGCTGAATATATGGTTATTACACAAGGTCGATTTCTGCTTTACATAAGCAGCAGGACTCACAATCGAGAAATGTACACCTACAATATCATCTGGATTTATCATCACTTTTTCAGAAAGCCACGTTCTAATCTCCATAGCTTTAGGACGAATGAAACTTCGGTCAAATATGAACTTAACTGTGTCTTTTCTTTGGTAAGTTTGAGTACTCATGTTGTCTTTCAAATCGCGAAGCAAATAATATAGTGTTAGCGCGCTAGCAGCAGCGACTAACCTGGAGCGCAGGTAAACAGCCTTGTTGACAGCGAGGCGTTCGTCCGGGGCCGCCACACGTCCGTCCCGCTAGGCGGAAAACGCGCGACTGTCGAGCCTCTGTACAACGTTACTAATCGTAGAGAGTATTTCACCGTAACGGCTTTTTTTAATTGTCGATTTTCTCGACAACGGCTGAGAAGTGCATCTTGGTGCTTTGCCAAATTACACCTCAGGCCATGAGCTTTCATTATGCGCAGTAGCCGCGGTGGAGTAGCCGAGCGGTCTAAAGCTGCTCGCTGCGGACCGCGCGGTTGCTCGCCGTGGAGGTTCGAGTCCTCCCTGGGGCATGGGTGTGTGTGTTTGTCCGTAGGTTAGTTTACCTAGGTTTAAGTAGTTTGTAAGCTACGGACTGATGACCACGCAGTTTGGTCCGATAGATTTACAGACATTTGAACATTTTTATGCGCAGTATGAATCGAATCTGAATTTCACAATTGGCGGCCTCCCCTTGTAAGATAGAAAAAGACGTCTTCTTTTGCAGGGACAATCGTACTTCGTTATAATCCAACTGCTGAATATATGGTTATTACACAAGGTCGATTTCAACTTCGTGCTCTATGAAGCAATCACTGCAGGACATGGGGACATAATTTTAGCTGAAAGAGTGGACGATGCTGCTAACACAATCAATTCACTGGAAATACTATATTTAATGGAAAGTTCTATACTGACGATCAGCTGACGCCATTCCTTCAACGATTACGCAGACTTATTTTATCGCACATTGATACCACCATGACGTCTTATTTAAACAGACATGAACTGCTCTGTTGATTGAATTACCAGACTTTCAGCATTCGTCGAGTTTTCGATAATAGGGAGCACTGCAGAAAGAATAACTACATTGTCCCCAGTGCAACACTGCAACATACTAATACTTCGGCATACATTTACTGTGAGAGATAAACAGTTTAGTACTACACTATAGAACCAATACCTGGCGCTGTTATTATTACTATTTCTTATCGCTACGATAGAAGTGTTTTCAGAAGCTTACGCCAGACTATTACACATCGCAGTCTTAACTTTATGAACACAACCTAACATTGAATTTTATCGTTCCGGAGTACGGACTTAAATTAATTTCACTTTTTGTATGAAAAACTTTATGAACATTCATCGTTTTCGACAATGACTTCTACTTAAATTTGACATCTTGGCTAGGAGATCTGAGTTTATTGACAGATCGATCCAACAAGGATTCTCTTTATGCTGACCTAGATCCGGAATCCTAAAAAAACATGATATACACAGGTCCCTCTTTACCAACCGTTGCGAAGCACGGGCATATAAGCTAGTAATGTATATAAGCCAGTAAAAGTTTCTTGGACTTCTTTCTTTCTTAATGCTTGTGATACTAATAATAATAATAATAATAATAATAAAGTCACAGCTTCTCACTCTAGTGAGGCCAGCAAGTGTTAAACAGTTCTCGGGTATCCAACCAGGTTTTATCGTAATTCTTCCACGATATTTTGGCAATCGTACACGTTGCCGTCTTCAAGTGGTACCTGACGAATGTTGTTCTGCTCCTCTCGGCGCCCTATATATGCTCGCCGTTACCCCCTCCACCGCTCCTCTCGTGACGTCTTCGGTGCAACCGCCGCGACAGCTCTTGGTAGTCTGAAGGAACTGAGGTACCAACAGCCGTAAGTATAATGAAATATTTATTCTACTACAACCAGTTTCGGCATTTCACTATGCCATCTTCAGGTCCCTACATCGGAGCATGATATCCAAAAGTAGGGATACAAAACTGGTTTCGTGGATTTCGTCTCTTAGTTGGAAACAAAAGTTGCTGTTGTTGTTTCCAACTAAGAGACGAAATCCACTAATCCAGTTTTGTATCCCTACTTTTGGATATCATGCTCCGATGTAGGGACCTGAAGATGGCATAGTGAAATGCCAAAACTGGTTGTAGTAGAATAAATATTTCATTATACTTACGGCTGTTGGTACCTCAGTTCCTTCAGACTCTTGACCAGCCGCTGTCCCGTTCCACCACTGATGATAGATTCAATAAGGCTCTGGGTAGTGGTGGGAGAAGCGGCGCCCGGGTCCAAACTTTGGCCTGCAGTCTCCGCGCTGCCGTCGTCGGGCGTGGACCTCAGTCTGCGGGAACGTTTTTCTTCTCCATGCTCAGTGCAGGGTTCCAAGCCTGACTGAGTTGAAGGCCACTTTCTTTATTGATTAGACCAGAGGTCGGCAACTGGCGGACCGCGGTCCAGGTCCGGACCGCAAAAGGCCAAAAATTGGATCGCCAAAAATATTTTGAAAGTACAACTTACATACTCATTATTTAAAAAAAAACTTTTTCTTTACCTAACAATTCAAATGTTCAAATGTTTGTAAAGCTTATGGGACTTAACTACGGGGTCATCAGTCCCTAAACTTACAAACTACTTATGAACTACTTACAAACTAGGACGGCACAAATATCCATGCCCGAGGGGGGATTCGAACCCCCGACCGTAGTGGCCGTGCTGACCGTGACTGGAGCGCCTCAGTCACCTCGGCCACCGCGGCCGGCTTTACCTAACAATTAACTGCTGAATAATTAGATCTAACGACAATGCCGTTGAAAGACAAGACTTGTGGAGAGGATTTATTCAAGACTTTTCATGACTTCATGACAAAATCAAACATTAGTTATGATAAGTGACGGTGCGCTAGCGATTATCGCCAAAGGAAGAGGACCGGTAAGGAGACTCGAAGACAAGACAGCTGCGCTACTATCTTATCAGTGCATAATTCATCAGACAGTCCTTTGTGGTGAACTTAGTGTAACTCTGAAAGAATTATTGGACAGTTTGATCAAACTGATTAATTTTATGAGTTCTCATTCTTCTTCCAGCACAGACAGTTCAAAAGAGTATTTTTCTGCGTGCGACTCGGCGCATTCTGAGTTACTGCGGTAAAACAATGTTAGTTGGGTCAAGTGACTAAATGTTTCTGGCAAATAAAAGAAGTAGTGACATGCTTCTTTTTCAATAAATGTTTGACTATCCATTATATTACATACTTTTTGTGAGTGAACGTAAATATAAATAAATGGCAATTAATATACTTTTTCTGGATTTCCACTATATTTTTATTTCGTATTGGTTTGATAGTAAAAAATAAAATAAAACAATTAGTAAAGAATATAACTTTTTCTGCATTTTTCAATGCAAATATGCCTGTTATTGTATTTCATATTATTTTGTGAGTGAAATTTAAAATAATTAATATGGTATATGACATTTTACTTCTGGACCTCGATGAAAACTTTCAAAAGTATTCGGAGCGCAACGGAGATTACTTGCCGACCTCTGGATTAGACCATCCTGCAGTCGTATTTCGGTGGCTTCTCTAGTAGCACGATCCCAGAAGGAGGAGGATTGCCTGAGTACTTTGGTGTTTTCGTACTCCATGGTGTGTCCAGTCTTTATACAATGGTCGGCCACGGCTGATTTGGTAGTCTGGCGTTGTGTATGGCGTTTGTGTTCACGTCACCTCTCTTCTACCGTGCGGACTGTTTCCAACGTATGATTTGCCGCACTGGCAGGGAATCTGATAAACTCCCGGTTTTAGCTGGCCTAGCTCGTCTTTCACTGAGCCTAGGAGAGTCAAAGTTTTTGTTGGCGGTCGAAAAACACACGTTGTCTCTCCAGAATCCTGCCGAATTTCCTCGAAGTGTTTCCGACAAACGGGATGCATGCCAATGATCTAAATTCTTATTTCTCTTCTTTTTTCTTCCCTTAGTGCGGTCTCTTTAAACGCCCGTCGTATTTGTTTGGAGTTGTATTCGTTTCTTCTGAATATTGTCTCCAGATGTTGCAGCTCGGATGGAAGGCTTTCTTGGTCGCAGATAGAACGTGCCCTGTATTTCAGTGTGCGTAAAACGCCTTCATGTTGGGAGTTGTGGTGACAACTAGATGCATTCAGATACAGATCGGTGTGCGTAGATTTTCTGTACACACTGTGTCCCAGTGACAGGTTGCAAACTAATATTTCAGAGCTTAATCAGAGGTGCAAGGATTATGATATGAAGATCAGCATCTCCAAAACGAAAGTAATGTCTGTGGGAAAGAGATTTAAACAGACTGAGTGCCAAATAGGAGGAACAACGTTAGAACAGGTAGACAGTTTCAAGTACCTGGGATGTATTTTCTCACAGGATGGCAACATAGCGAAAGAACTGGAATCGAGGTGCAGAAAAGCTAATGCAGTGAATGCTCAGCTAAGATCTACTCTCTTCTGCAAGAAAGAAGTAAGTACCAAGACTAAGTTAGCAGTGCACCATTCTATCTTTCGACCAACTTTGTTGCACAGGAGTGAAAGTTGGGTGGATACAGGTTACCTTATTCACAAGGTAGAGGTTACAGATATGAAAGTAGCAAGAATGATTGCAGGTACTAATAAATGGGAACAATGGCAGGAGGGTGTCCATAATGAGGAAATCAAAGAAAAACTGGGAATGAACACCATAGATGAAGCAGTTAGAGCAAACAGACTGAGATGGTGGGGTCATGTTACACGTATGGGAGAAGCAAGGTTACCTAAGAGACTCATGAGCTCGGCAGCGGAGGGTAAGAGGAGTCGCGGTAGACCAAGAAGATTCGGTGAAGAATGATTTTGAAGTAAAAGGCATAACATCAGACGAGGAATCAATGTTAGCATTGAATAGGGGATCATGGAGGAATTTTATAAGAGGTACTATGCTCCAGACTGAACGCTGAAAGGCATAATCAGTCTCTAATGATAATTATAATGATGATGATGATGACTGTGTCCCAGTTTGCGATCAGGTTTCCGTTTCACCCGGACGTCAAGAAACGGAAGGGCGCCATCCTGCTCCACCTCCATCGTGAACTGTATATTAGGGTGTAGCGAGTTGAGAGTTTGAGGAATTCGTCTAAACTGTCCCGTCCATGTGGCCAAATGTCAAACGTGTCATCCACGAAGCGGAAGAAACAAGTTGGTGTTAGTTGGGCTTTTTCCAGAGCCTTTTCTTCGAAATCCTCCATAAAGAAGTTCACCACAACCGGTGAAAGTGGGCAACCCATGGCAACGCCATCTGTCTGTTCATAATAATTACCATCGAACAGGAAGTATGTAGACGTTAGCACAAACTCGAAGAGCCTTGTTAGTTGTTTGTCAAATTTCTTGCTTATGAGTTCCTTGATGTCTTTCAGTGGTACCCTGGTGAAGAGGGACACCACGTCGATGCTCATTAACAAGTCACTGTCTTCTAGCCGGAGTTAATGTAGATGTTGAACAAAGTGGACGGAATTGCGAATGTGAAGCTCGCACTTCCCTAGAAGTGGACTCAAAAGACCGGTAAGGCGGTTGGCAAGTTTGAGGAGCGGTGGAGGGGGTAACAGCGAGCATATATAGGGCGCCGAGAGGAGCAGCACAGCGTTCATCAGGTACCACCTGAAGATGGCAGCGTGTACGCTTGCCGAAATATCGTGGAAGAATTACGATAAAACTCCGTTGGATATCCGAGAACTGTTTAACATCGAAACACGCAGGTAAAACTTCAGATAACACAGCCAGCAACTCTTTCTTCGCCTGTTGACGCAGGTCGAATTCATTTCAAATTACGCCGAATTCGATAATTCTGTATTGCATTGGGTTATTTGGGAGGCGAAAGTTTCAGGCGACGAGTGTCTACGATACATTTCCTCACTCCCTCCCGCGACCTACCAAACTCCATTGCTTCCATGGCAAGACGCGTCACCGAAGGTGGACATACCGGCTATTAGGTAGTTGGTCATAATGCTCTGGCTGGTCAGTATACACCGAAGCTCTGAAAAGATGTTTCAAGTAAAGACTAAAAAAATGCCTACAAAGGAGACAATGGTATAAGGTCTTAAAATAAAGGCCGTTGATCATGGCTGCCGCGGCGGATTAGCCGTGCGTACTGGAGCGTAGTGCTGAGGTGCGCGCGGCCGTTCGCCGTCGGGGGTTCGAGTCCCCCCTCGGGCATGGGTGTTTATGTTGTCCTTAGGTTAGTTTACCTTAGTTTAAGTAGTCTGTAAGCTACAGACTAATGACCGCGTAGTTAAGTCCGATAGATTTACAAACATTTGAACATTTGAATCGTGGCTGGCTGTTCAATAGATAGTGAAGGACCAGAAACTCGGCAACACGCTAAAATCTCCAACGTAAAGGCTTAGACCAAAATCCAGACACATCACAAAATATAAGCTATATATATGTGTGGTGTCTTTGCTTTCGGACATGTCCGAAAGAGCAGACACCACGTATATATAATGTATATACTAAGCCAATGACGCTCAATGATCCTTTTTTCAGTGCGGAGGCACTCCCAGGCACTTACTCTCACGGGAATCAATTTGAATTAAAATAATAATAATAATAAAATAAAATAACGCGAGATTGAGTAATAGCGGGCAGGGACAGGTTGAGAATTTGTATGTGACAGGAGGCGAGTTGTTGGAGTAGTCCGTGCAGTTGTGATGATCGCTGTGTTCCGAGTGGTTTATGGGTCAGCGCAACTGCCTAGCAAGTAGGAGTTCTTAAAACTTTTATCACACTTGCCGTATCAGCTAAAACAGAAGCCAAGTCTCTACCAAGATCCACTTCTGCGCTCTTAGCACGATACCAAATACACTCGGTGAAAACATGAGGCACATTTATTTGCGGGTCACATGAAACAGAGAATTGGGAATCAACTCTCCGGAATAAGAAACTATGTGAAAGGGGACAGTTTCCGATTTAGAAGGGTCTAAGGATCACTTCATCCCGCATGAGTGGTTGGCAGGAGGATCACCACGGTTGGATACTTTACCAACAGCAGCTTATTGTCCGTTACTGCTAACCATTCCTTCTCTCACAACTTTATGGATCTCTAATGCAACTCGGAAACGACATCCTGCAATGGAATAGCGCAGTGTTTGACATCGTGTTCTATGCAGGTCTCTTGATAGCCCGATCAGCTAATTCAGTTCTCAGAATCTCCTCATGGCATCGTACCCAGTAGAATGACGCGTGCTTCCCCCGCCGTTAGAGGATGTACAGTTGGTCATTTATTCGATGTGTCTACTTCTCAGCTGGATACGAAACCCTTTGCCTTAACCATGCCACATCTGGTGTAGTGCCTTCAGGATCGCATTATGTTTTGCTGAAAAAATGGTACAGTAATCTGGTAGGAACATCCTGACGTGACAGTCGCGGAACGCTATGGAGCAAGCAAGGGAGTCACCCTGTATTGTGCGATCAATGTATATAAAATAATAATAATAATAAAACGTGGTGCCTATCTAAAATGGTAAAAAGCACAGGCTGAAATGTAGAATGTGAGATGTGATCTTTCTTTAAATTCGTCAAGTCTAAACCAAGTCAGGGCCTCTGGAGAAGTCAAGGTGGAAATATGCGTCAACTTCAATATAACAATGTAAAACATTAGAACAAGCCACACCCATTTCTAAAAGTAAACCCTCCGTGCGAATACTTTATGGCAGGTTCACCCAAGGTTTGCGCCCTGCGGGCGCGGCCGCACCCAACACCACCTAGATACAAGACCTGTGCGCTGGCTGTCAAGAGTAGTCATAACACAAGCAAACTATTTGTCTCGTGTAGCGTTGTGATGAGGTTCAGGATATGTACACGTTGCACATTGTGTTTCAGAATGTTCTTAATGTTATTTATGTGATTCACAGATAAATTTGTTTTGGTATAAGATATTTATGAACTATTAGTAAGATATCTTACCGATATTGGAATGAGACGATTCATATCAGGCATTTTGCCTCATAGCAGCAAAAATCTGCATGGGGAATCAGATAACACGAGAAACATTCCGAAACACAGTGTGCAACGTGTGCCATAGGTACGGCCAGTTGTCAGGCCTTGTCTTCTAGGCGGTGTTGGCTGAGCTCCCCGGACGCGACCGTGTGTCGCTGAGGAGCGAGAGAGATAGCTGCGGAGTGAGGGAGACCAAACAGCACTGCGCTGGACTCTCCCGCGGTCGGATCCAACGTTAACAAAACAACAAGAAGCGCAGCTCTGTAAATATGGTCGATGAGCGGTAAAACAAGCAAACCATTTACTGTTTAGGTGAAAACTAGTGTTCATATGGAAGAAAGAAGTTTCAGAAAACAATTCCCAAAACAAATATCAAAGAATAACTTACTAGTTTTCTGACCCACAGGTTGAGTTTTTTAGTATTGCACATGTACACTCGTCATATGTACAGTAGGTGTCTTCTGAACGATATATGAAATTCTTCAATGAGCTAGTATCATAAATATTATGTTTTAGAAATAATTTTTCGTAAGGGATGTAGAGTCTCATTCTTATTGTTAGTAAGTTTCCATAGTCCCTTGCTGCGCCACATCTCTTGTTGGCAGATGTTGACGGCTTCATGGTTGGAGAATGCAGCTGGGCAGATTTCAGCAGCCTGAGTGGCACCGACAATTTCGCGGGAGATGTAGACACGATCAAGGCGACTGGATGAATGGCTAGTGAAATGTGTAAATCCCGGACGATTGCCATGGACATGCTCCCACGAGTCCACAATATTGAGGTTCTGAATAATTGTTGCTAGTGCCGCGCACGGAGAGTGGCATGGCAGTTGGTCTTTGGGCACCTGGGTGGAGTTAAAGTCGTATCCTATGGTCAAGGAATCTTGCCAACACTTGAAGAGAGGCGTTACTCCCTCATAGAAGGAAGTAGAACTTTCACGGCGCCGACCTGAACCAGATGGCGCATAGCCGTTGTGGATCCTGACGCCACCATACGTGAGAGCCATACCTCTAGCATCCGGGAGGTACACAATTTCATTAGCGTCAATGCCGTCACATAAAAGAATCGCCACCCCACTACCAGTATGGGAGGCGTGGGAGACGTGTGCTGTAAATCCATGGGGAGCGTAGAAGGCGGCAACATGTACCTCCTGAAGGAGGACAATGTCAACATCCGTAGCGTATATCATGTCGTGAAGTAATGACAGTTTATGGCGCGCACGAATGGTATTGATGTTGATCGTAGCTATGCGATAAGTTTGAAACGCTGCCATGGTCAGGAGATTGGGTGATGCACTACGGGGAAGCACATCCACATCACTCCAACTGGGATGAAGTCGACGTCGTTTAATGTGTTCCACCTCCCTCTACACTACCAGAACATCCATCTTATTCAGGAACAGTGTCTTTCCAGATGACGGGTGCCTCTCCAGGATTGGTCGATAGAATACGTTCATTGGTGGGCAAAGAAGTATCATCAGACCTTGGAAGGGCTGCAACTGCTGTCTCTTCCGTTTCTTTGGCGATCTTTGTTTCCGTACATGTTGCTCCGTGTCGGATGTTGTACGACCGTCGTCTGACATCTGGCTGGATTGCATAATATCAGATAGCGGTGCAGTCCCAGTTTCAACTTCCATGGAGCCGGAACAAAAGTCTTGTGGTGGTGCTTGGGCATAACCTGTTAGTACTGTTTCCAGTGCTGATGTGTTGGAGACAGATAAAATTTCCATCTCGTCTTCGAGTTGGTTCGACGCCGGTGCGGACTGGTTCAGCGTAGGCGTAACAGGCCGCCTAGCCGCGTACGCGTAAGTCAGAGGTAGCGGAGTGGGCACCACTGGGCGAGAGTCGTCTCCGATCGGCGTCTGCGTCGGAGGCATTCCGAATGGACGTGGCCTTCTTGTCCATAACCGGAGCAAGTGCGCGGCTCGCAATCGTACATTACGACAGCCCTACAGCCGGCTATAACGATGTACGAAGGCACGTGCTTTATAAGTTCTATTTCTATCTGTCGGACGCCATTGAGGACATGCTACGTTTCAAAGATCTTCTATGTTTCTGCAACGTGACTAAGTAGGTTGCGCCGGCCGCGGTGGCCGAGGGGACTGAGGCGCTTCAGTCACGGTCTGCACGGCCACTACGGTCGGGGGTTCGAATCCCCCCTCGGGCATGGATATTTGTGCCGTCCTAGTTCGTAAGTAGTTCATAAGTAGTTTGTAAGTTTAGGGACTGATGACCCCGTAGTTAAGTCCCATAAGCTTTACAAACATTTGAACATTTGAAGTACGTTGCCGTAAGGTTCAAAGGCAGCCACCACTTCGTCCGACGGCACCTCAAACGGAAGTTCGAAAACTCGTAACGTTCTGAGGCCAAAACCTGCATGATCAGTCTCGACGGATCCAATATGGCCGTCAGAGTATCGGAACTTGAGATAATTAGCATGACGCCGTACTACGTCGGCGCACATCTCTTCGTTCACCAACTTGTTGTACACTGTGGCACTAAGGATCGAAAAATGTATTCCTACAACATCTTGCAGGAGACGCATTTCTTCACGTATAAAATGTTCGACTTCATGCTTCCTTTTGGTCGCACATGATCAGCAGGGAACGTTAATTTGATCGTCGATTGGCGGTATGAAAACGCCATGTCGGTCGTTGATTGCGGACAGTAAGGCAAGCCGCTACACGGAAGTAAACAAACAGGCGCTTGTTCGCAGCACAACAGGCGGGACGCAGCGGACGTCCTCGCCCCACCGCAGCCGAAAGCGGACTGGCCGCTCGGCTACTCCTGCGTGGCGAACCAATATGCTAGGTCATTGATCATGATCAAATGTTTGAAATTCTAAGGCACCAAACTATTCTTGTCATCGGTCCTTCGACTTACCAACTACTTCAGGTAACTTAGACAACGTACACACCCGTTCAGTAAGGAGGACTCGAATCTCCGACGCTAGCGGTCGCGCGATCCGTATCGTAGCGCCCCAGACCGCATGGCCCCTCCCGCGTGATGAAACGGAAATCCAACCTAACATGGTGACTCATTTGTTTTCAGCTCTTATATTTATGTCTCTACAAGGAGGATGCCTGTTACTGTGTTCTCCATTCGGGAGTGTATTGTGGTCAGACGATAGTATTTTTATACGATCATCCTGAGTGAGCAATTTCTTAAATGCTAAATTTAAAATCCTATACTTCCTTCTGTCTTTTTTATGCCACACTAGCAGCCGCATGCAGCTAAGAAGTGTTAATCTTCAAATGTTCAAATTTTTGTAAATGTATGGGACTTAATTACTTAGGTTATGAGTCCCTAGGCTTACAAACTTATTAAACTAACTTGAAGTTACCTAAAGACAACACACACACACACACACACACACACACACACACACGACTGAGGGAGGTTTTGACCCTCCGACCCATGGTGGAGTGACCAACCGCTCTAAGGCACCTTGCTGGGGACCATGCAGCTGTTCGCCGTTGAGTCAACACCACCTAGAAGACAAGGTCTCACAACTGGCCATGCCTACGCCATACCTAAAGGCCGCGAGGCCAACGAGAAAGACAGGCCGCAGTGCGCACGTCATGTCACGTAAGTAAAGTAGTCCTAAGTCGGCGCGATCGCTAGCTGATTGGCCGGCTGCTGGGGCACAGACCAATGCCTCCTAGTGGCCAGCCACTCAGCTAGCGATCGCACTGGCTCAAGACTACCTTGCTTACATGACATGAAGTGCACGTCGCGACCTGTCTTTTTCATTGGCTTCGTAAAGGTCACGAACGCTATGCGCCAGTGGGCGTGTCCAAGCGGCCAGCCAGTGAGCTGGCGGCCGCGGCCTTTAGGTGTGACGTAGGCATGGCCAGTTGTGACGCCTTGTCTTATAGGTGGTATTGGTCGAGCCCTCCCTCGGGCATGAGTCTGTTAGATTTACATACATTCTGAACCTTCGATGACTGGGAGCAATTGCGTGCTCCACGGAGTGCTCGGCCATTCCACTATGGCTGTTAATCAAATGTTCAAATGTTTCTAAAGCTTATGGGACTTAACTACGGGGTCATCAGTCCCTAAACTTACAAACTACTTATGAACTACTTACGAACTAGGACGGCACAAATATCCATGCCCGAGGGGGGATTCGAACCCCCGACCGTAGTGGCCGTGCTGACCGTGACTGGAGCGCCTCAGTCACCTCGGCCACCGCGGCCGGCTGGCTATTAATCTTCCAAGTTATAGCAGTGAAAAACTGCTGTAAGCAACAAGTAACTGAAACAACACTTGGCAAGTTCAGTGATGCGGTCTACATTCACATGAGTTAGAAATTTATTGATTACGTTATCAGGAAATTGTTGGAAAACAATATGTGCATAAGAAAATGAGTCATATACAACTACAGACGGAGCCCTATACAGTAGTTATGGATTTCTACAAACCTATAAAAATGGTCTGATAGCCCAACAGGCATTTGCAGTGTGAAACTATCAGGAATTTATACATATTATTAAAATTTATGTACAGTACATATGTATGTAATTGTGTATGTTCAACAGCTCCTCCCAAACCACTACACCGATTTCAAACAAACTAGGAACACAATTTCCTTACCGTCAGGCAACAATATCTGTGGTGGAAGAAACACCTGCGACATATATGCCATGTCACGTCCTTAGAGAAGGCTCGACAAAACGCAATTGCTAGCTGACTCTCTGGTCACTGTGACACAGCCCATTGTCTCATAGTGGCCCGTCTGTTGGCTAGCGATCGTGCTGTCTCAAACCTTCTCTGATGACGTGACGTGACGTATACGCCATAGGTTGTCTTTCTTGTTGGCCTCAATGAGGCGATTTGATGTCGTAAAGAATGAGTCGCAGAAAACCGCCGAATCATGCGACACATGAATAACGGAATTTTACTCATCCACTATTTGAGAATGAGGCCCTTAGCTACTTGCAACAAATGTAACACACTTTTAAAACTTTACAAATCATTTTGTTGCTGAAAACCACAGCAAAATGGTGAAAGGAAATAAGTTCATCGCTTCCTAGTTTTCCCCAGTTCAAACTGTATATCTGCGGTATTCGGCATGACATTACAATTTATTACTTCAGCACCACTAAATATATTCCAGAGATATTTTACAAATGGTACGCACAGTACCATTAAAAGTACCTTCGAAATTATATCGTATTACGAATCATGAATAGTAAGTTATATGCAAAACTTTCCCATCTTGTAAGAGAATTCGGTGTATTACGTCTGGAACTTAAATAGGGGCAACTATTTATTCACAACCGCTACAAAACCGTTACATGTTTGCACCTGTTACTGTCCTTCAAAGTAGTCACCAGCGTTGTGTGGAAACCGTTGCCAGCGATGTGGAAGGCATGGTATACCGTTATCAGAGCATGTTCTGTTGATGGTGCGAATGGAACGGTCTACTGCCTGTCGAATCTCTGGAACAGTTCTGAAGGGAATGCTACGAAGTGGTTCCTTTATCTTCGTAATCAAATCAAAATCGTAAGGACTTAAGCCCGGGGAGTATGGTGGATGGTACAGTACTTCCCAGACCCATCGACCTAACAGAGTAGCTTGCGCTGTATGCGCCCGCGCATTGCCGTGTAAAATGATGGGTGGGTTGCTCAGAAAGTGTTGTCGCTTCTTCCGCAAAGCTGGTCGCACTGATGCTCCAAAAACGAACAGTAATACTGTGCATTGACGGTCTGCCATGTAGGAACGTAATGCGTTGAGATAACACAATCACAATCGTACATGAGAATCACCGTATTTTTCACCATAGTGGAGCTTTGACGCATTATCGACTTTCGCGGCGACCTATAATGACGCCATTCGTTGAATTGGGGTTTCAGTTTTGGCTCGTACGATCTGGCCCTTGTCTCAACCAGTGTTACTGCTACTGTTCTCTACGGCAATGCCTATTCCCCGCACGCCTTTTAAAGACCTTGATGACACTGTCGTGCTGTACGACCTCTGGCACATTCAAACTTGATCCAACTTCGTTACTCCCGTTAAAAAAAAAAGTGACACCGTTACGTTAGATCGCTCGCTCACAAGTGACGTGTGTTTCCCTCGATTGTGCGCACGCCAGTGACGTGGGACGGGCGAGTACATTTTCTCGGAGGAAGGTAGGTATGTCAACAACGTGTGCTATCAGCGACAATAGTAGAGTCCATTTCATACTGTCTCCACAGTATTGTTGCCACTATTTAAGTTACAACAATCGTATATTCGAAAGTGAATCATAGTACGCCACATAGTTCAGGAGATTTGACGTAATGTAAAATACTCATTCTTAATAGATGGTGTGCGTCCTTGCGCCAAGCAGGCACGCCACTGGACAGTTGACAATCTGAGATGTTCGGATGCGTTCTGGAAGCACACGAGAGCCCTTACAAGCGAGCTCTAGATGGCATGTGGCGTTATTATATTGCATCAATATTTTATTTTGTTTTGTTAAACAGTGGAAGCTAAAAAATTGGCCAAGCATTGGCGCTAATTTTTAATTATTTTTTAACCATTTTCGTAAAAGTCTAATTCATTAAAATGCCTCGAATACTTCGTTCAAATGTTGGTAACTGATTACTTTCATAAAAGACTGCCTACTGATTAACAGAGTTCCTTCTTGCATTCGTCAGTGATGAATTTCCTCAAAGTCGTTCACAATCGGTTGTTGTTTCAAAAATCTGTGCTAGGATCAAATAATTAATTGATAGGATTAATGAGGTTCGTCATGAGATAGAGGCAGCTTCAGGCTTATCGGAAACAGTGTTAGTTGATTTTTCATGAACACTGAGGTGTGAAAAGATCTGTTCCCGTTAGATCTTACACAATGGTAGCTTTTGGGGGAAGTTCAGCAGGGAAGTAGATGAACAACTCCAGGAAAGAGAAGATCCAGAACAAGGTGAGAAATAAAAAACGCAGCTAACGATTTAGATGACTGGAAGCACAACCTCTAATATTGGAACTGAAAAAAAGTGGAAGATGACTGAGCACGAAAAACTAGGGGAAAATGCGAAGTATCCAGTTTTAGAGAGAAAGGGAGAGGTCGCCTCTAAGAAAGATCAAAGAGATGAGTAGCATCGATGTAAATATCAAGAGGTCAGATGGCAAACGAACGATAAACGAAAGACGGAAAAGTCGAAGGAATATACAGGAAATCCCTACTAAAGAAAGGAAGTTGAAGGCAACGTTATGCATTGAGAAGCAGGAGTAAATTACGATTAGTAGTGAGTTATGAAATTTCGAGAAGAATTCCCTAGAGCACCAAAAGACCAAATTTGAAGTTAGCCCCTGTAACAGACTGTTTTCCCTCAAAATTACTAAGCTATTTGGGAGAGTCAGCCACGGTCCATCATTCCATCAGGTATGGAAGATCTATCACGCACGCCAAATACATACTTCAAGAAGGATATTACAAATTCCAAACAAGGCAGGTGTTGACAGGTGTACTACCGAACAATAAATTGAAGGGTTGTTTCTCTGAAATAGGTTATAAGATGGATGAAAACAAAAATAGAGCACGAATGCTCTAATATAACCAAATTCAAGCAGACGATGGACCATTAAATTTGGAAATGAAACACTAAAAGTCGTACATGAGTTCTGATATTAGGATTATGGCCGATGTAGAGAGTATATAATATGCAGATTGGCAACAGGAAGATAAACGCTTCTGGAAAAATCCTATACTGCTTGTTATCATGGTGTGTAAATTTATGTATAAGTAAGTATTTCCTGGAAGTATTTGCCTGGAGTGTGGTGTCGGCAGTACAGGGTGCAACCCCGGGCGGGCCGCGCGGGAGTGCCCGAGCGCTCTAAGGCGCCTTGTTGCGGAGTGCGCGGTTTGCACTGCGTCGGAGATTCGAGTCCTCCCTCGGGTATGGGTGCATGTCTTGTCCTTAGCATAAGTTACTTTAAGTAGTTTGTAAGTCTAGGGACTGTTGACCATTGCAGTTTGGCCCCATAGCTTTACAAACATTTGATTTGAACCCCGGGCGGCACCAAATCGTCTCCAGGACAAGGTGATGTGACGGGACATAAGGGGGAGGGGGAGAAAGGGGAACGCCAAAATTAGATCTGCCGCCGGGGGGAGGGCGCCTCTATAAAGCATGTTCCCCGGTTGGAAAATGCTGATCCGGCACTGTCGCGTCGTATTGGAGTGAAATTGGTTGATGAACAATTTAGACTAAGAAGGAAGTGAATAATTTCATAAGTGACGCTAAGGAAAAACAAAGATTATATGGGTAGAAATGCAGAGGCATGCACAGCATAGCTGTTATCTTCGGGCTGAAGTGAAAAACAGCAACAATGGTATAGGACTAAAATGCTGATAAGTACTAATTTCGTGTAATATTTCTCCTTGAGAATGTTCCTAACATAACAGAAAATGTAACATGTTGCAGTTTATTCGCATTATTGCTGGACAGGACGTGAATTCAGCGTGGCAGTTTTTGCGCTGATGAGCGTTCACATGGTGGAACAAGTGGGGTACAACACGGAAGTGTGTGAGGGTGGCAGCACGCGTGTCATTCGCATCCGGTATGCGGACACAGTGGCGGCAGCCTCATCATCGTCTGCCTTCCTGCACTGTACGTCATTCATGGACGTAAATAAGCGTAGCTCAAAGAATTTGAAAACAATAGTTCCTGTAGACACTGCTCGCAGTTTTCACACGTGATTTAGTGCAAATGTATGTAGGGAAAACATTTAGTTTCTACTTTCTTACATTTAGAAAGGTGTGACACTGGAAAGTCCAGATTGGAATCATAGAATGTAGGCCAAATTGGAATGTTAGTAATATGATGATAGGTAGGAACTCACCGTTAACACGATCGCTAAACCGCAGAAGAGCAACGTAGAAAGCACTATCACATTCACACAACTTAAATTTTCGGCCACCGCCTTCATCCGAAGTAGAGCATACATGCATCACACAATCACTCAGTAAAAACTCATGCACAAGTTATGTGTAGGCGAGTTGTGGCTCAGTCCAAACCAAATGTTTGTAGAACTAATGGGACTTAACTACGAGGTCATAAGTCCCTAAGCTTACAAACTACTTATGAACTAGCTAATACTAAGGAAGGGCCGGCCGCGGTAACCGAGGGGACTGAGGCGCTCCAGTCACGGTCTGAACGGCCACTACGGTCGGGGGTTCTAATCCCCCCTCGGGCATGGATATTTGTGCCGTCCTTAGTATAAGGTAGTTGATAAGTAGTTTGTAAGTTTACGGACTGATGACCCCGTAGTTAAGTTCCATAAGCTTAACAAACATTTGAACATTTGAACAAAGGACGGCACAAATATACATGTCCGAGGGGGGATTCGAATCCCCGGCCGTAGTGGCCGCGCCGCGGAACGCTTGGCGACCGCGGCCGGCTGAGGCTCAGTGATTGTTTGACGGATGTAGTTAGAAATATGTGAAAATTGTATCCCTTACCTGTGTGATTACTTTGTTTCTTGAGAAATATGTGAAAAGTTCGAAGAATTTTTTGTTTATATAAATCAGTACGTTTTATTGGATGGCAAATGAACTAAATGTGGTAAAATTATTTTTTCAAGGAATAAAAATTTGGGTTTCGGGATCGTGGTAATTGGAGAAAAAGCACACGCAGAAATATTTTGTTAAGGATGGGGAAGGAAATCGGCCGTACCCTTTCAAACTATCCCGGCAGGAGTGATTTAGGAAAGTCACGGAAAACCTAAATCATAATGACCAGAGACGGATATGAACCGCTGTCCTCCCGATTGCGAGTCCAGTGAGCTAATCACTGCTAATCTGCTGATAAAATAACAAATTTTCCTTTTTGTTCATTCAGGACTGGTGACGATTTCTTTATCTAAGTGTATGTTTCTTGTTTTGTAGAGCAAGTCACCAAAGAAGCGTCAAATAAAAATACTTGCACCAGGCAAGCGAGATCCCCGGAAAGGGAATACCACCACACAAACATGCCATACAAACATTTCATTTCGTTCGAAAAGGAACCCAAGTTAAGAATGCACTAATTCATTTCCATTTTGAAAATAATAATATTATTATAGTTATGTTGTTATAGAAAGAAGTCTTTCGAAGTAAGAGTGATGTCAGGTGTGCCACAGGGGAGTGTAATGGGACCGTTGCTATTCACAATATATACAAATTACCTTGTGGATAACAGCGGAAGTTCACTGAGGCTTTTTTCGGAACAATGGAAAATTGTATTGAAATGCAGGAAGATCTGTAACGAATTGATGTATGGTGCAGGGAATGACAATTGAATCTCAATGAAGACAAGTGTAATGTGCTACGAATACATAGAAAGAAAGATCCTTTATCATTTAGCTACACTATAGCAGGTCAGCAACTGGAAGCAGAACTTATCTGGGAGTAGGCATTAGGCGTGATTAAAAATGGAACGACCGTATAAAATTAATCGTCGGTAGAGCAGATGCCAGACTGAGATTCATTGGAAGAATCCTAAGGAAATGCAGTCCGAAAACAAAGGAAGTAGTTTACAGTACACTTGCTCACCCACTGCCTGAGTACTGCTCACCGGTGTGGGACCAGTTGGGGTTGATAGAGGAGGTAGAGAATATCCAACGGAGAATTGCGGGTTTCGCTACAGCATCAATTAGTAATCGTGAAAGTGTTACGGAGATGATCGATAAACTCCAGTGGAAGACTCCAAGAGAGGCGCTCAGCAGCTCGGTACGGGCTTTTGTCGAAGTTTCGAGAACATGCCTTTGCCGAGGAGTCTAGCAGTATATTCCTCCCTCCTACGTATATGTGAACTGAAATGATCAATTAATCTTGAAAATACAGCCTTTTCAATAACTTTAGAAAAAACCGATGGCATAGAAATAGGTCTATAGTTGTCTACATTATCCCTTTCTCTTTTATTATAAAGTGGTTTCACTACTGAGTACTTTAATCTGTTAGGAAACTGACCATTCTAAAAGGAAAAATTACAAATATGGCTTAGTACTGGGCTAACATATGGAGAACAGTACTTAAGAATTCTGCTAGATACCCCATCATATCCACAAGAGTCCTTAGTCATTAGTGATTTAATTATTGACTCAATCTCACCTATTGAAGTATCATGAAGGACCATTTCAGGTAACAGTCTCGGAAAGGCATTTTCTAAAAACGTTATATGATTACCTGTAGAAACTAGAGTTTTGTTTAGTTCCCCTACTATATTCAGAAAGTGATTATTGAATATTGCACATATATCTAACTTGTCAATAACAGAAACATTCCTACTACGCACTGACGTTATATCTTCTACCTGCTGCTGCTGACCTGACACTTCCTTCACGACTGACCAGATAGTTTTAATTTTATCCCGAGAGTTTGCTATTCCTTTTGCATACCACATACTTTTTGCATTCTTAATGACATTTTTCAGAACCTTACAGTACCGTTTGTAATGAGCTACTGCATCTTCATTCTGAATGCTTCTAACATTTTGATACAACTCCCGCTTAGTTCTACATGATACTCTTATCCCCTTTGTTAGCCACCCTGGCTGACTGTTACTGGAAGTACCCTGTTTTGATTGTTCCAGCGGAAAACAACTTTCAAACAGCATAAGAAAGGTGTTCAGAAAAGCATTATATTTATCATCCGCACTATAAACATCCTGCCATTCTTGTTCCTTAATTAAGCTTAAAAAGGTCTCAATTGCAACTGGATTAACTTTTCTGAGTAGTTGATATCTATGTTTAACATTTGTTTGAGAACAAATACTTTTTAGAATTAAAAGTTGGGCATCGTGGTCTGATAGGCCATTTACTATTCTGCTGACAGAGTGCCCCTCTAATAATGAAGAATGAACAAAAATATTGTCAATGGTAGAACTGCTATTTCCTTGCACTCTCGTTGGAAAAAATACTGTTTGCATCATATTATAGGAATTAAATAGATCTAACAGCTGACTTTTCCTTGAGCTATCACCTACACAATTAATGTTGAAATCTCCACACACAATTAAATTTTTATACTTCCTATACAGTGAACCCAGAACCAATTCCAGCTTGGGCAGAAACATTTTAAAATCTGAGTCAGGGGGTCTATAAATAACAACTATTACTAGTTTAGTTCCATTAACATTAACAACTCCTGTACAACATTCGAATATCTGTTCTGTGCAGTGTTTATAAAAATCGATTGACTCCGATGAAAAATCGTTTTTTACATACATTGCCACTCCCCCACACTGCAAGGAACTCCTAGAGTAGAAGGCAGCTAACCTGTATCCTGGCAAAGGAAGTCTCTGAATTGTCACACCACTTAAAAAGTGCTCTGAAATACCAATAATGTCAGAATCAGTATCAATAAGCATTTCATTAACTTTATCTCTGATACCCTGTATATTTTGATGAAAATAGGTTAGTTTAGCTTAGTTTGTAAGCTACGGACTGATGACCATGCAGTTTGGTTCCGATAGATTTACAAACATTTGAACATTTCCAGAATGAAATCTTTCACTCTGCAGCGGAGTATGCGCTGAGATGAAACTTCCTGGCAGATTAAAATTGTGTACCGGAACCGGGACTCGAACCTGGGACCTTTGCCTTCCGCGGGCAAGCACACTACCGACTGTGCTATCCCGACACGACTCACGACGCCGCCTTACAACTTTACTTCCGCCAGTACCTCGCCTCCTATTTTCCAAACTTCACAGAAGCTCTCCTGCGAACCATGCAAGACTAGCACTCCTGAAAGAAAGGACATGGTGGAGACATGGCTTAGCCACAGCCTAAGGGATGTTTCCAGAATGAAATCTTTCACTCTGCATCGGAGTGTGCGCTAAGATGAAACTTCCTGGCAGATTAAAATTGTGTGCCGGAACCGGGACTCGAACCTGGGACCTTTGCCTTTCGCCGGCAAGCACCTAGTCAGATAGTCATTCCACATTATACAAGGTTTCTCCACGACACACAGACAGATAGTAAAGAGCATCAAAACAGATACAGGGATTAGCGAACATCGAGTTGTAGTAGCGAGACTGAATATCGAAATTCCCAAATGCACCAAAAATAAACGAAAAATATATCTATTCAATAAAGCAGATAAAAATTCGCTTCACCCTTTCCTGAGTGATAGTCTCCAGTCCTTCAAAACTAAAAATGCGAGTGTAGATCAGTTGTGGCTTACTTTCAAAGACATAATATCAGTAGCAATCGAGAGATTTATACCAAATAAATTAATAAAAGAGGGGGCTGACCCCCCGTGGTACACAAAACAGGTCAGATCACTGTTGCAGGAACAAAGAAAAACGCATGCAAAATTTAAAAAGACACAGAATCCGCAAGACTGGCAATCTTTTACTGAAACTCGCAACCTAGCGCGGACTTCAATGCGATAATCTTATAGTTGTTTCCACAACGAAATCCTGTCTCGTAATCTTGCAGAAAATCCAAAGAAATTCTGGTCATATGTGAAGTACACTAGCGGCAAAACACAAACAATACCTCCACTACGCGATAGCAATGGTAATACTACCGACGACAGCACTGCTAAGACAGAATTACTAAACACAGCTTTCCGAAATTCTTTCACCAAAGAAGACGAAGTGAACACTCCAGTATTCAATCCAAGAACAGCTGCCAGCATGCGAAACTTAGAAGTAGATGTTCCTGGAGTAGTAAAACAACTTAAGTCACTAAACAAAAATAAATCTCCCGGGACAGATTGTATACCAACTAGACTCCTCTCAGAGTATGCTGATGCAATAGCTCCGTACTTAGCTATAATTTACAGCCGATCACTCAGCGAAAGATCCGTACCCAAAGACTGGAAAGTTGCCCAAATTACTCCAATATTCAAGAAAGGCAATAGGAGTGATCCCCAAAATTACAGGCCTATCTCATTGACGTCGATTTGCAGTAGGATTTTGGAACATATACTTTGTTCAAATATTATGTACTACCTCGAAGAGAACGACCTATTAACCAATAGTCAGCACGGATTCAGAAATTATCGCTCTTGCGAAACACAGCTTGCCCTTTATTCACATGAAGTGTTAAGTGCCATCGACAAGGGATCTCAAATCGATTCCATATTTCTGGATTTCCGGAAGGCTTTTGATACTGTACCCCACAAGCGGCTTCTAATGAAATTGCGTGCTTATGGAATATCTCCCCAATTGTGCGATTGGATTCACGATTTCCTATCAGAAAGGACACAGTTCGTTGTAATTGACGGTAAGTCATCGAGTAAAACAGAAGTGATACCTGGCGTTCCACGGGGAAGCGTTATTGGTTCCCTACTCTTCCTCGTGTTTATAAACGATTTAGGAGATAATCTGAATAGCTCCCTTAGACTGTTCGCGGATGATGCTATCGTTTATCGGTTAGTGAAGTCAACAGAGGATCAAAAGCAACTGCAAAGCGATTTAGACAAAATCTCTACTTGGTGCGAAAATTGGCAATTGACACTAAATAAAGAAAAGTGTGAAGTAATACACATGACCACTAAAAGAAATCCGCTGAACTTCAATTACGCGATAAATCAGTCAAACATTAAGGTCGTAAATTCTACCAAATACCTAGGAGTTACAATTACGAACAACTTTGACTGGAGAGAACACATAGAAAATATTGTGGGGAAGGCGAACCAAAGGTTGCGTTTCATTGGCAGAACGCTTAGACGATGCACCAGCTCCACCAAAGAGCTGCCTACATCACACTTGTGCGTCCTCTCTTGGAGTACTGTTGCCCCTTGTGGGACCCTCACCAGGTGGGACTGACGGAAGATATTGAGAAGGTTCAGAGAAGGGCAGCTCGTTTTGTTTTTATCACGTTACGGGGGGGAAAGCGTCACGGAAATGTTGCACGAATTGGGGTGGAAATCATTAAAAGAAAGACGTTATTCATTGCGGCGTGATCTGTTTGCGAAGTTTCAATCACCGACTTTTAGTTCTGAATGTGAAAATATTTTGCTAGCACCCACCTACTTAGGGAGACATGACCATCCCAATAAAATAAGAGAAATCAGATCGAAAACTGAACGATTTAGGTGTTCTTTCTTCCCGCGCGCTATTAGAGAATGGAACGGTAGAGAAAAGTTATGAAGGTGGTTAATGGACCCTCTGCCAGGCACTTAAATGTGATTTGCAGAGTATCTCTGTAGATGTAGATGTAGATGTAGATTCCATGCATCTCTGTGTGAGGGGTCATGAGATAGAAGTTGCTGCCACATTTGGTGTTTCTGCCGGATAAAGTAACCAGTCCCGCTGCATTGAGGTGGCTATTATCCCTCACCTGCCGCGATTTCTTTGATGGAAAGGTGATCTATTTTTCCAGTAGGACAATGCACGTCCATATGTGGTTGCTGCGATGCAGTGTGCTATTCGTAATGCCCTGGCCAGCTAAGTCACCAACTATCGCCAACTGAACACGCATAGCACATGGTTAAGCGGGAACGTAATCTTTCCTTGGGACGATCTATCGTAAGATGCAATTCGGCACGTTTATGCTCGTTTGCCGGCCGCAGTGGCCGAGCGGTCTCCGGCGCGCCAGTCACAGTCTGCACGGCCGCTACGGTCGGGGGTGTGAATCCCCTCTCGGGCATGGATGTTTGTGTCGTCTTTAGTATAAGGTAGTTCATAAGTAGTTTGTAAGTTTAGGGACTGATGACGCCACAGTTAAGTCCCTTAAGCTTAACAAACATTTGAAGTTTTGTATGCTCTTTTTCATGAGAGAATATACGCCTGCGTTACCGCCAGAAGGGTGTGTGCTGTGAAGTAGTTCAAAGTTTTTTCATCCTTTACTTTTACACATATGTTTCATTTGGTCTGAATTTATCATGTTCTTCTACAATGAGGAGATGCCTCTCACCTCACTTGCCAATAAAATCACTTTATGTCAGTGTTGTGTTGTTAAAACTGAAACAAATTATGTTCGTGAAACAGAGTATGGGTGTCTGGTGGCAACTTTTGCAGGTTTCGCGACCAGTGGGCTAACCCCTGCCAGACCAACATAATGAAACAGGATTTCGGCTGCAACGCGCAAGTGCTCACCCGTGATGTCTGCCCGCTGAACGGGAGGCCGCAGATAGGAATCACTGCCGTGCGTGAGAAACTCGAACGCTACTGCCCGGAGGATACACAGCAGCTGGCTCCCATTTTGTTTGCGAAACACCATGGAGTTTCACCTTCAATTATCTTTGGTGTAATTTTAACTATCGGGAATGATGTTGAGATGGCAATAAAGGGCACATACATAACGAAAGAAATTTGATGTAAGTACAAGCACGTCATGTTTGATTTATAAGCTGGTATAATTACTACAAACTATCAAATAATCAAGAAATTGATATACACAAAAAGTCGGTAGAAAGGTACATAATAAAGCTAAACAATGACTGCATGTAACTGCAGAAACATAAAACAAGTTGCTAGAGAGAAAGGAATAGAAAATTTTCACCGTTAAAGTTATAAGCAATTATTATTTTCACAAACGCTTCCTTGCTTCTGTGAGCTGCGATAAACTGTTGCAAACAGATGGTGCAAGTTCTTTCAAATGATCTGCACAGACATCTACACCTTCCGGAAGGAAACCATCGAAACGTACTTCACATTGTATAAGATAACAGGATTTTTTACCGTTCCATTCTTATTGCATAGCCCCTCGTGTGTAAGAAGTGAAAACAGTAAATGGAGGAAGAACGTGTTTCACAAAAATTTTCCACACTGGCCAGGACTTAAACCTGATGATGTGACTACAGGTCATGAAACCACACTACGGTCGGGGGTTCGAATTCCCCCTCGGGCATGGATATTTGTGCCGTCCTAGTTCGTAAGTAGTTCATAAGTAGTTTGTAAGTTTAGGGACTGATGACCCCGTAGTTAAGTCCCATAAGCTTAACAAGCATTTGAACATTTCATGAAACCAGTCGTCCTTTTTAAATAATGGTTCAATACAGCTTCAGCAAAACACTTTTTAATTATCACGAACCATTTTAGTTGTGGATGTCGGTGTTCCAAACTTTTGTGTTCAAAGCTGCTGAAAACATGATAGTTTATGCTTCTAGGGTACTTTTCTACGACGGAAAAAGAGTGCTAGCATCCATCAACAACTACCAGCCTTACTGATTTGGTTAACTGTTCAGCATTCTGAAGCACCATATTTCTCTGTGATAAATCACTAGCCTGAAGGATTCCTCAGGTCAACTGTTGAGATGGAGACTGAAGATGAGGGTGTATTACGTCACTAACGCATACAAAAGAGGATGAAAACACAAGGTTGTTGGCTGCTTTCCAAGGAACCTTCCTCTGCGACACATATGCATGGATAAAACCTCAGTTATCGTTGTATGATATAATACTACTCTGAAATTGAGAGAAGATCCAACACTGCAGAAAAATGTAGTTACAAGCCTTGAACACCAAGAAATCGATCGACGGAAAATTTTGGTTCGTAAAAGAAATAAAGGAAACCTTTGATCTAGTGTTTGTGATGCAAGGGGATTTCTTGGCATCATACGTTATTTGCGGCCAGCTATTGTGAAATATTTCCACGACACTTCAACATTGTGCCGCTGGTATGTATAGACAGTGGCGTAGCTATCATAGGGCTAGGCGGGGCAGTGCCCCGGGGCCTCCGAGGTCCAGGGGCCCCTCGGCCTCCTTGAGCGACGATCGAAAAAAGTTACAGTAGAGCGTCGAATTATATATTTTACCCTCCCACCCTATAGTCCATCATATCACCTTCCCCTCAAACCAAGTTTCCCACGGTAGCCGCACCGGGCCACCGGCTGGCAGAACAGTGTTTCTAATTGGGCCTTCACAAGACGCCACTATGTGGCGCTGCTGACAGGCGAAGCTGCCAGCCAGTGTGTCCAACAATCAGCACACTTCAGTCGGCAGAAGTAGCGGCGGCATCACAGCTGCTCACAGCAACAGCGGCGTCTTCCAAGTGTTGCGCTCCTCCAAATACAGTATAAATACATTTACTGTACAGTACTTCTTATTGGAAAATAGAAGTGTACAGTTCGAATATCCGAATAAACAGGTTTCCCGAATATCCATGTTCCCAAATGACTTCGCATAATAGAGGTTATACTGTATATAGTATTTTAGTTGAATGAAGGTATTTCGACTTTTAATTTCCTCTGCCGAAATTGATCCCCAACATGGGATTACAGTTCGCCAATTATGTAAGGAAATTATAACAAAATATGCATTATTAGAATGTAAGGTTACGGAAGTATTTACCGCAGTTTTATTCTTCTGCCGGCCGCGGGGGCCGAGGGGACTTAGGCGCTCCAGTCACGGTCTGTACGGCCACTACGGTCGGGGGTTCGAATCCCCCTTCGGGCATGGATATTTGTGCCGTCCTAGTTCATAAGTAGTTTATAAGTTTAGGAACTGATGACCCCGTAGTTACGTCCTATAAACTATACAAACATTTGAACATTTTATTCTTCTGCAGCAGCCGAAAGGTCGTTCAGCAAATTAAAAATTATCAAAACGCATCTGAGGTACAGTATGGCTCAATCTCGACTCGGACATTTGGCACTCATACCAATCGAAAACAATGCTGCATAAAGTCTAGATTTAACAGACCTTATTGATTATTTTGCAAAAATCATAGCCAGGGAAAGATTGAAAAAAATGTTAAAATCAAATTGACTACTTTTTAATTGCGTACCCTTTACTATAATGTACTGCAGTCACGAAAACGCTTACCGAAAATTACCGATCAGAAATCATATCTTTGCCAACACTACAATCTAACAGTTTGAAGCATTGCATTACTCCAGTAGGTATTCTTTCATTCTGACTTGGGTGCGTGAGGAAACACGAACGAAATCTGCACGACTTGAAAAATGCCACTAATTAAGTTCGTGATACACAGTGAGGCTCGAAAAATAACTAAGAATTTTTTTTCAAGGACTAATAGTAATCGTGTTACAAGAAATAGAAAAATTCCCAACTTTTAGAAAACAACGTTTTAACACATTGACTGCCACGTGAGTTAAATATAAATCACAGAATTCTTCTCTTCGGGCCACATGAAGTAAATACAACTCACGGACATTTTTCATTTAAATCTTCGTGGTGCAGTTGTAACTCACAGTAGCGTGCTGTGACTTGGTGTTACAGTACGTTATGGCCCCAGTAACAAATCATGTTCGTGGCCTCCAGTTGTCAAGAGCTTACGAGTAGTTACTGACACTTGAAATCGTGAATTATATATAACTCACATGGCCCAGTCATATTGGACTTTTCTTGTTTTTATAATTTATTATTTGGTGTTACATATTACTTATACAGTAGATTGTTGTTGTTGTTGTAGTTGTTTATAGGGGACCAAACTACAAGGTCATCAGTCCCCTTATACAGTAGATTGTATATCACATACAGTTTTAATTATATTCTCCAACACCAATTGCAACAACAATGAAACAAACTGAAAAAGTTGGGTATTCCACTTTGTATCTCTAACACCTGCATGCACTGTGATTTATGAAGAAACACTCTTCGCAAAAATATGAGTCACAATTTCTTACATTTCCATGTAGTTTTTTTTGCATTTCTTGACAGCTTGCTCTCGTCCAAAATCATTCTTCATTTTTTCGCAGCATCCGTACACTTATGACTTACTGCTCCCACGTTCACAAGAGCACAATCTGCAGGCAGCTCGGTGGCTACGGTGAGAGATTTCTCAGGGGCATCGGCATCTTCTGTATAGAGTAGTCTCAAAGTCACTTCCTCTTTGAATTCTGTGATTGAGATGTTGTTGATGTGTCGGTAAATCACAAGAGTATTTACCAGTGCTGCCCCTGTCAACAGTTCAACTGCAAGCTTCCTGTACCATTTCACACCCCGCCTTAGACAAAATAGGAATTCATTTGGTGAGAGAGATGACTGATTATAGTCAGTTATCATTGCTGGCTTTTTCTTTGTGCCCCTCTTGGTTTGAACATCAGCTTCTTCCTCTGCATCAACACATTCCTCTTGTTTTTCCATTTCAGTAATATCTTCATCGCTTATGTCCACAACTTCATCTAAAAGCTTCTGTACATGCCTTTGTTCATCAATATAACTTCTACTAGACACTTTCTTCCACTTTCTTCTACTACAATATCACTGTGTTACGGAGCAAACAACACTGAATAAAGAACGTAGCAACAATTCAGAAAAACAATAATGGAACTGTACGCAAATGATGTTGTGGATTGAGAGACTTACAGGAGTACCAACCCAAAAATTTTAGCGACATAGCAAATGACACACCTGGCATTTTACTCTGGCCCTACGTGAGTCATATGTAACTCACACAAGAAACTTAAACTAAGGTACTAAATTGCAATATTTTCAACTTATTTGTATTTCAGTAGCTTACTTCAAGCAAATTAAAGCAGAATATGGAAAAAAAGTAAATGGTCCCCGGGGGTCGGTAACCCAGGTATACCTTTGGCAGCCAAATATGTTAATATAGTTATTGTTAAACAGAATGGACTAAGACAAAATATTAAATGTATGCAGCATATTTAAGTACAGTAGAACAGTATTGGGCATATGATTTGTTGTGGGGATATGACAGGTGACAGAAGGAAGGGTTGGAGGGGAGGTTTGGAGGACAGAAGGTGCGGGAAAGGGCAGCCCGCTGGAATGGTCAGGCATTGCCGTTCGTTTTGCGTCTGCAAAACGAATAGCGAGAAAGCGAGCCCCCACTCTGTCTTCCCCATTACGTCGCAGAAGGAAATTACAAGGTGTTTTACAAAGTCATACCGAATCTTCCACAGTGCACCTCATAAAACACAGATGACGCACTGCGCAGACAGACATGGAGAGTGCGCATTTTCCACAAAATGCGTTGCACCAGGAAACAGGCATGTTTATTTTCGACAAATGCGTTAATGCTGAAAGGAATAAATGTTCAAATGTTTGTATAGCTTATGGGACTTAACTAAGCGGTCATCAGTCCCTAAACTGACAAACTACTTACGAACTAGCTGACACTAAGGACGGCACAAATATCCATGCCCGAGGGGGGATTCGAACCCCCAACCGTAGTGGTCGTGCGCCTCAGTGACTGGAGCGCCTCAGTCCCCTCGGCCACCGCGGCCGGCACTGAAAGGAATACCGAACAGAATCTACATAGCTTTCCACACACTACCTTGCAATGGTAGGCGGGTAATGGATTCGGCATTCTGTGGCTTTTTTTTCTGGGAATGGCTCCTTCCCATACGATAATTCACGTTCATACTAATACTATACTCTCCACCGCGTCTTGCTCAGTTCTTCTATGTGAAAAACAAACAACTTCACACTGCTTTAAAGTAATGGTGAGAATTCAGCACTTCCCACAATCTTTTAAGGTTCGTCACTACCCGCACACTGTTTGTTTATTCTGTCATTTATAGCTTTAATTACAATCACGGATCAGAAGTGTCATGTAATAATTAATTTATCTCAATAGTGAATTGTGCATCAAGACTCTGCCCTCTACCCCACTATCACGATAATAAGCGAAGATGTCGACCTAGATAATTTAGTTATTACTTTTTCCTGGCCAGACACTAACATATACTTCAAGAAGCCTGGTCTTGGCACGGCTCAATCCAAAGTGTTTCATCAAACAAAATCCGGCAACTTACTTTTGATGAAACCACCCTAAACGAATGTTTTCCCCATTTTCCTTCTTTGACTGGGCTGTCAACGAAATGAGCCAACAGTAGTTTAGCGAGAGTGAGTTGTCGGCACTGACAAAAGTCCGCCTGCTATCATCGCTGGCGAAAAATATCCCATGCGGCATTTTCATCTGTATGTCCTACCCAGCTCCAACTCTATCTCTCTGCAAAATTCCGTCCAAATCAGCTAGTAATTTTTGCGTGGAAACATAACAAACAAACAAACTTTCACAATTATATTAGAGAGTACGATTATATATTATCTGCTGCGTGGCACATAATAATTTACTTAGTAGTATTTAGGTTTGCCTTATTATGTCTTCCAGTGGGCGGTGAGGAGCTGATGATGAAGTAGTTTTGCATCTGTATGGTATTACTGTAAAGAGGGCCCCAATGTCATTTTTGCCCCGGGGCCCTTGGTGACATAGCTACGCCACTGTGTATAGAGTTATAAAAAGAATCAGATGTGGGCTATACTCCTACCCACCTATCAGGCACAGTGTGAGCCACTGTAATAAACTATATCAACTGAAGCACGAATTTTAATAACCGTTATGTCATTTGGCACTATTCCACCAAATATGAATCGACATTTTGGAGAAATTCCCAAAGTCGACAAACAATAATTGATGGATAATAGTAGTACTCTAGTACTGGATATCTGGAAACAGTTCCAAGGTCGACGATAAGAATGTCCATTGATAAGGAGTGTATAAGGTTAAACAGGTATCAAGTTGCTAATAATGCTCACTCTACACACGCACTTCCTGGATGTCCGGTTATAGGTATATTCAAGATAATCCACGCACGAGTGTAGGGAAGTGAAGCATTAGAAAGTCTGGTTTCATTTTCTAAACGTGTTCCATAGGGAGAGGGCGAGCGGAAGGGTTATTAAGTAATAACAATAATTTTTACTTACACTGATAATTATTTTATAATTCCGTTTTTTTTATAATTTTGAACCTTTTACAGTGTTTTTGCATTCACAACGATATTTTCTACAATTTCTTTACAGAATTTGGTTTACCTTTTATTTCTTTATAATACGTAATTTAATTCGGTAGTTGATTTATTTACAATTTTGAACTATTTAACCCTTCATCACACATTTTTCAATCGCAAATCATTTTTTTCGTATTAGAATATGTTGAAGTGTGTCAAGAAAATGTCAAAAAAATTACACAATCCAAATTGTCGAAAAAAGTGTATTTCTTACACTTTGCTTTTATACAAAACTGCGTGAAACTTATGCAAAACCGTGTGAAAGAGACATACGTAATTAATGAATGTTCCTGCTTGCAGCTATAAAAAATGATCATCTAAAGAGAGCACCAGCACTGTGTGCTGGTCTGAGAATGCTACAAAGAGCAATACACATTGTCATATTAGCGAGGACTGTAGTGCATTCTACTAGCAGAATCTATTCAGTTAATTTTATAAGGCAGCACTCATCTGCAAGGCAGTTTCCAGTGTTAAACTTGTAGGTCAATGATGAAAACAAAGTAAAAACTTAGCTTTGCACATCATCAAAGCAACGCAGTGGGGTGTTAAATTTTTTTAGCTATATGCAAATGTAGTTTGTTAGAAATCTTACTTCCTGACGGGCAATAAAATTAGTAGATAGAAGAAACTACGTTTCCCACAGAATTTGTAACTTTTGTACGTTATTTACAATAATTTCTGTGCCATATTCTTTTTGTATGTACAATGATATCTATGTAGCCCTACACAGGAAATGGGCACTAACAGTACCACCATCAGGAGGAGAAAAATAATACTCCGGCAATATTTAGCTGTGGAAACACAATCCTTATTTACCACTACACACAGTTTTATATTTACACCAACACACCCACAAACATACAAACCTATGACGAACGATTCCTCCGTGGTCACCAAATACTCAAATATGCACAACCATTATTTACAACACGCTCGTTCACACACACACACACACACACACACACACACACACACACACACACACACACACACACATGCAGAATTAAACAGTATGACTAAGGTAAGTTTCCGACCTCATCCTTACAACTAAATTACTGACGTGACGTGACGTGACGTGACAGGCCAACTAGTGAAGTATGCACCTCATGACTATGCTACAGAGACTACTTGTCGCACCAAATACGGAGCACTACGATTGCGGTCAAACAGGCAGTTATTATACTCATAGATCGTTGGGGCGTTTGAGGTTGCACGGAGCAGATCTTAGCCTGCCTTTCGGTGACATACATCTTCATCCTGAGCCCTAAAAACTCTACAATTTCCGACCCATTCACCACATCTTTCCTTCTTGTTTTGTGGAATTATAACTTTACGATCATTTGCAATCCAAATGTTTCTAATGTTTCAGAATTGTTCCTAGTTACTCCTTATGGAATAGATGAAACTATCCAGACAAAATAAATGGGGATCGGCGAACTGCCGGCCGCAGTGGCCGAGCGGTCTGCGGCGTTTCAGTCTCGGTTTGCACGGCCGCTGTGGTCGGGGGTTCTAATCCCCCCTCGGGCATGGGTGTTTGTGACGTCTTTAGTATAAGCTAGTTCATAAGTAGTTTGTAAGTTTAGGGACTGATGACGCCGTAGTTAAGTCCCATAAGCTCTAAAAACATTTGATTTGGTTTGATCGGCAAACTAGTAGTCAAAGCGACATATATGGAGTTGAGAAAGCTCCAGGATACACATACTGATATAGATAGGCTTCGTAAACATCACTAAAACCTCAGTCATCTCCAAAACGATTAGTTCTAGTTTGAATATGGTGACCAACGTGAAATTTGGCCTTGTGATCTCCATAATTCTTATCATCTTTTGTAAACTGTATTCTTTCCAACGAGAGTGCAGAGGAACAGTAGTACAACCATTTACAACATTTTTGATCATTCTTTCCTTGGGACGATCTATCGTAAGATGCAATTCGGCACGTTTATGCTCGTTTGCCGGCCGCAGTGGCCGAGCGGTCTCCGGCGCGCCAGTCACAGTCTGCACGGCCGCTACGGTCGGGGGTGTGAATCCCCTCTCGGGCATGGATGTTTGTGTCGTCTTTAGTATAAGGTAGTTCATAAGTAGTTTGTAAGTTTAGGGACTGATGACGCCACAGTTAAGTCCCTTAAGCTTAACAAACATTTGAAGTTTTGTATGCTCTTTTTCATGAGAGAATATACGCCTGCGTTACCGCCAGAAGGGTGTGTGCTGTGAAGTAGTTCAAAGTTTTTTCATCCTTTACTTTTACACATATGTTTCATTTGGTCTGAATTTATCATGTTCTTCTACAATGAGGAGATGCCTCTCACCTCACTTGCCAATAAAATCACTTTATGTCAGTGTTGTGTTGTTAAAACTGAAACAAATTATGTTCGTGAAACAGAGTATGGGTGTCTGGTGGCAACTTTTGCAGGTTTCGCGACCAGTGGGCTAACCCCTGCCAGACCAACATAATGAAACAGGATTTCGGCTGCAACGCGCAAGTGCTCACCCGTGATGTCTGCCCGCTGAACGGGAGGCCGCAGATAGGAATCACTGCCGTGCGTGAGAAACTCGAACGCTACTGCCCGGAGGATACACAGCAGCTGGCTCCCATTTTGTTTGCGAAACACCATGGAGTTTCACCTTCAATTATCTTTGGTGTAATTTTAACTATCGGGAATGATGTTGAGATGGCAATAAAGGGCACATACATAACGAAAGAAATTTGATGTAAGTACAAGCACGTCATGTTTGATTTATAAGCTGGTATAATTACTACAAACTATCAAATAATCAAGAAATTGATATACACAAAAAGTCGGTAGAAAGGTACATAATAAAGCTAAACAATGACTGCATGTAACTGCAGAAACATAAAACAAGTTGCTAGAGAGAAAGGAATAGAAAATTTTCACCGTTAAAGTTATAAGCAATTATTATTTTCACAAACGCTTCCTTGCTTCTGTGAGCTGCGATAAACTGTTGCAAACAGATGGTGCAAGTTCTTTCAAATGATCTGCACAGACATCTACACCTTCCGGAAGGAAACCATCGAAACGTACTTCACATTGTATAAGATAACAGGATTTTTTACCGTTCCATTCTTATTGCATAGCCCCTCGTGTGTAAGAAGTGAAAACAGTAAATGGAGGAAGAACGTGTTTCACAAAAATTTTCCACACTGGCCAGGACTTAAACCTGATGATGTGACTACAGGTCATGAAACCACACTACGGTCGGGGGTTCGAATTCCCCCTCGGGCATGGATATTTGTGCCGTCCTAGTTCGTAAGTAGTTCATAAGTAGTTTGTAAGTTTAGGGACTGATGACCCCGTAGTTAAGTCCCATAAGCTTAACAAGCATTTGAACATTTCATGAAACCAGTCGTACTTTTTAAATAATGGTTCAATACAGCTTCAGCAAAACACTTTTTAATTATCACGAACCATTTTAGTTGTGGATGTCGGTGTTCCAAACTTTTGTGTTCAAAGCTGCTGAAAACATGATAGTTTATGCTTCTAGGGTACTTTTCTACGACGGAAAAAGAGTGCTAGCATCCATCAACAACTACCAGCCTTACTGATTTGGTTAACTGTTCAGCATTCTGAAGCACCATATTTCTCTGTGATAAATCACTAGCCTGAAGGATTCCTCAGGTCAACTGTTGAGATGGAGACTGAAGATGAGGGTGTATTACGTCACTAACGCATACAAAAGAGGATGAAAACACAAGGTTGTTGGCTGCTTTCCAAGGAACCTTCCTCTGCGACACATATGCATGGATAAAACCTCAGTTATCGTTGTATGATATAATACTACTCTGAAATTGAGAGAAGATCCAACACTGCAGAAAAATGTAGTTACAAGCCTTGAACACCAAGAAATCGATCGACGGAAAATTTTGGTTCGTAAAAGAAATAAAGGAAACCTTTGATCTAGTGTTTGTGATGCAAGGGGATTTCTTGGCATCATACGTTATTTGCGGCCAGCTATTGTGAAATATTTCCACGACACTTCAACATTGTGCCGCTGGTATGTATAGACAGTGGCGTAGCTATCATAGGGCTAGGCGGGGCAGTGCCCCGGGGCCTCCGAGGTCCAGGGGCCCCTCGGCCTCCTTGAGCGACGATCGAAAAAAGTTACAGTAGAGCGTCGAATTATATATTTTACCCTCCCACCCTATAGTCCATCATATCACCTTCCCCTCAAACCAAGTTTCCCACGGTAGCCGCACCGGGCCACCGGCTGGCAGAACAGTGTTTCTAATTGGGCCTTCACAAGACGCCACTATGTGGCGCTGCTGACAGGCGAAGCTGCCAGCCAGTGTGTCCAACAATCAGCACACTTCAGTCGGCAGAAGTAGCGGCGGCATCACAGCTGCTCACAGCAACAGCGGCGTCTTCCAAGTGTTGCGCTCCTCCAAATACAGTATAAATACATTTACTGTACAGTACTTCTTATTGGAAAATAGAAGTGTACAGTTCGAATATCCGAATAAACAGGTTTCCCGAATATCCATGTTCCCAAATGACTTCGCATAATAGAGGTTATACTGTATATAGTATTTTAGTTGAATGAAGGTATTTCGACTTTTAATTTCCTCTGCCGAAATTGATCCCCAACATGGGATTACAGTTCGCCAATTATGTAAGGAAATTATAACAAAATATGCATTATTAGAATGTAAGGTTACGGAAGTATTTACCGCAGTTTTATTCTTCTGCCGGCCGCGGGGGCCGAGGGGACTTAGGCGCTCCAGTCACGGTCTGTACGGCCACTACGGTCGGGGGTTCGAATCCCCCTTCGGGCATGGATATTTGTGCCGTCCTAGTTCATAAGTAGTTTATAAGTTTAGGAACTGATGACCCCGTAGTTACGTCCTATAAACTATACAAACATTTGAACATTTTATTCTTCTGCAGCAGCCGAAAGGTCGTTCAGCAAATTAAAAATTATCAAAACGCATCTGAGGTACAGTATGGCTCAATCTCGACTCGGACATTTGGCACTCATACCAATCGAAAACAATGCTGCATAAAGTCTAGATTTAACAGACCTTATTGATTATTTTGCAAAAATCATAGCCAGGGAAAGATTGAAAAAAATGTTAAAATCAAATTGACTACTTTTTAATTGCGTACCCTTTACTATAATGTACTGCAGTCACGAAAACGCTTACCGAAAATTACCGATCAGAAATCATATCTTTGCCAACACTACAATCTAACAGTTTGAAGCATTGCATTACTCCAGTAGGTATTCTTTCATTCTGACTTGGGTGCGTGAGGAAACACGAACGAAATCCGCACGACTTGAAAAATGCCACTAATTAAGTTCGTGATACACAGTGAGGCTCGAAAAATAACTAAGAATTTTTTTTCAAGGACTAATAGTAATCGTGTTACAAGAAATAGAAAAATTCCCAACTTTTAGAAAACAACGTTTTAACACATTGACTGCCACGTGAGTTAAATATAAATCACAGAATTCTTCTCTTCGGGCCACATGAAGTAAATACAACTCACGGACATTTTTCATTTAAATCTTCGTGGTGCAGTTGTAACTCACAGTAGCGTGCTGTGACTTGGTGTTACAGTACGTTATGGCCCCAGTAACAAATCATGTTCGTGGCCTCCAGTTGTCAAGAGCTTACGAGTAGTTACTGACACTTGAAATCGTGAATTATATATAACTCACATGGCCCAGTCATATTGGACTTTTCTTGTTTTTATAATTTATTATTTGGTGTTACATATTACTTATACAGTAGATTGTTGTTGTTGTTGTAGTTGTTTATAGGGGACCAAACTACAAGGTCATCAGTCCCCTTATACAGTAGATTGTATATCACATACAGTTTTAATTATATTCTCCAACACCAATTGCAACAACAATGAAACAAACTGAAAAAGTTGGGTATTCCACTTTGTATCTCTAACACCTGCATGCACTGTGATTTATGAAGAAACACTCTTCGCAAAAATATGAGTCACAATTTCTTACATTTCCATGTAGTTTTTTTTGCATTTCTTGACAGCTTGCTCTCGTCCAAAATCATTCTTCATTTTTTCGCAGCATCCGTACACTTATGACTTACTGCTCCCACGTTCACAAGAGCACAATCTGCAGGCAGCTCGGTGGCTACGGTGAGAGATTTCTCAGGGGCATCGGCATCTTCTGTATAGAGTAGTCTCAAAGTCACTTCCTCTTTGAATTCTGTGATTGAGATGTTGTTGATGTGTCGGTAAATCACAAGAGTATTTACCAGTGCTGCCCCTGTCAACAGTTCAACTGCAAGCTTCCTGTACCATTTCACACCCCGCCTTAGACAAAATAGGAATTCATTTGGTGAGAGAGATGACTGATTATAGTCAGTTATCATTGCTGGCTTTTTCTTTGTGCCCCTCTTGGTTTGAACATCAGCTTCTTCCTCTGCATCAACACATTCCTCTTGTTTTTCCATTTCAGTAATATCTTCATCGCTTATGTCCACAACTTCATCTAAAAGCTTCTGTACATGCCTTTGTTCATCAATATAACTTCTACTAGACACTTTCTTCCACTTTCTTCTACTACAATATCACTGTGTTACGGAGCAAACAACACTGAATAAAGAACGTAGCAACAATTCAGAAAAACAATAATGGAACTGTACGCAAATGATGTTGTGGATTGAGAGACTTACAGGAGTACCAACCCAAAAATTTTAGCGACATAGCAAATGACACACCTGGCATTTTACTCTGGCCCTACGTGAGTCATATGTAACTCACACAAGAAACTTAAACTAAGGTACTAAATTGCAATATTTTCAACTTATTTGTATTTCAGTAGCTTACTTCAAGCAAATTAAAGCAGAATATGGAAAAAAAGTAAATGGTCCCCGGGGGTCGGTAACCCAGGTATACCTTTGGCAGCCAAATATGTTAATATAGTTATTGTTAAACAGAATGGACTAAGACAAAATATTAAATGTATGCAGCATATTTAAGTACAGTAGAACAGTATTGGGCATATGATTTGTTGTGGGGATATGACAGGTGACAGAAGGAAGGGTTGGAGGGGAGGTTTGGAGGACAGAAGGTGCGGGAAAGGGCAGCCCGCTGGAATGGTCAGGCATTGCCGTTCGTTTTGCGTCTGCAAAACGAATAGCGAGAAAGCGAGCCCCCACTCTGTCTTCCCCATTACGTCGCAGAAGGAAATTACAAGGTGTTTTACAAAGTCATACCGAATCTTCCACAGTGCACCTCATAAAACACAGATGACGCACTGCGCAGACAGACATGGAGAGTGCGCATTTTCCACAAAATGCGTTGCACCAGGAAACAGGCATGTTTATTTTCGACAAATGCGTTAATGCTGAAAGGAATAAATGTTCAAATGTTTGTATAGCTTATGGGACTTAACTAAGCGGTCATCAGTCCCTAAACTGACAAACTACTTACGAACTAGCTGACACTAAGGACGGCACAAATATCCATGCCCGAGGGGGGATTCGAACCCCCAACCGTAGTGGTCGTGCGCCTCAGTGACTGGAGCGCCTCAGTCCCCTCGGCCACCGCGGCCGGCACTGAAAGGAATACCGAACAGAATCTACATAGCTTTCCACACACTACCTTGCAATGGTAGGCGGGTAATGGATTCGGCATTCTGTGGCTTTTTTTTCTGGGAATGGCTCCTTCCCATACGATAATTCACGTTCATACTAATACTATACTCTCCACCGCGTCTTGCTCAGTTCTTCTATGTGAAAAACAAACAACTTCACACTGCTTTAAAGTAATGGTGAGAATTCAGCACTTCCCACAATCTTTTAAGGTTCGTCACTACCCGCACACTGTTTGTTTATTCTGTCATTTATAGCTTTAATTACAATCACGGATCAGAAGTGTCATGTAATAATTAATTTATCTCAATAGTGAATTGTGCATCAAGACTCTGCCCTCTACCCCACTATCACGATAATAAGCGAAGATGTCGACCTAGATAATTTAGTTATTACTTTTTCCTGGCCAGACACTAACATATACTTCAAGAAGCCTGGTCTTGGCACGGCTCAATCCAAAGTGTTTCATCAAACAAAATCCGGCAACTTACTTTTGATGAAACCACCCTAAACGAATGTTTTCCCCATTTTCCTTCTTTGACTGGGCTGTCAACGAAATGAGCCAACAGTAGTTTAGCGAGAGTGAGTTGTCGGCACTGACAAAAGTCCGCCTGCTATCATCGCTGGCGAAAAATATCCCATGCGGCATTTTCATCTGTATGTCCTACCCAGCTCCAACTCTATCTCTCTGCAAAATTCCGTCCAAATCAGCTAGTAATTTTTGCGTGGAAACATAACAAACAAACAAACTTTCACAATTATATTAGAGAGTACGATTATATATTATCTGCTGCGTGGCACATAATAATTTACTTAGTAGTATTTAGGTTTGCCTTATTATGTCTTCCAGTGGGCGGTGAGGAGCTGATGATGAAGTAGTTTTGCATCTGTATGGTATTACTGTAAAGAGGGCCCCAATGTCATTTTTGCCCCGGGGCCCTTGGTGACATAGCTACGCCACTGTGTATAGAGTTATAAAAAGAATCAGATGTGGGCTATACTCCTACCCACCTATCAGGCACAGTGTGAGCCACTGTAATAAACTATATCAACTGAAGCACGAATTTTAATAACCGTTATGTCATTTGGCACTATTCCACCAAATATGAATCGACATTTTGGAGAAATTCCCAAAGTCGACAAACAATAATTGATGGATAATAGTAGTACTCTAGTACTGGATATCTGGAAACAGTTCCAAGGTCGACGATAAGAATGTCCATTGATAAGGAGTGTATAAGGTTAAACAGGTATCAAGTTGCTAATAATGCTCACTCTACACACGCACTTCCTGGATGTCCGGTTATAGGTATATTCAAGATAATCCACGCACGAGTGTAGGGAAGTGAAGCATTAGAAAGTCTGGTTTCATTTTCTAAACGTGTTCCATAGGGAGAGGGCGAGCGGAAGGGTTATTAAGTAATAACAATAATTTTTACTTACACTGATAATTATTTTATAATTCCGTTTTTTTTATAATTTTGAACCTTTTACAGTGTTTTTGCATTCACAACGATATTTTCTACAATTTCTTTACAGAATTTGGTTTACCTTTTATTTCTTTATAATACGTAATTTAATTCGGTAGTTGATTTATTTACAATTTTGAACTATTTAACCCTTCATCACACATTTTTCAATCGCAAATCATTTTTTTCGTATTAGAATATGTTGAAGTGTGTCAAGAAAATGTCAAAAAAATTACACAATCCAAATTGTCGAAAAAAGTGTATTTCTTACACTTTGCTTTTATACAAAACTGCGTGAAACTTATGCAAAACCGTGTGAAAGAGACATACGTAATTAATGAATGTTCCTGCTTGCAGCTATAAAAAATGATCATCTAAAGAGAGCACCAGCACTGTGTGCTGGTCTGAGAATGCTACAAAGAGCAATACACATTGTCATATTAGCGAGGACTGTAGTGCATTCTACTAGCAGAATCTATTCAGTTAATTTTATAAGGCAGCACTCATCTGCAAGGCAGTTTCCAGTGTTAAACTTGTAGGTCAATGATGAAAACAAAGTAAAAACTTAGCTTTGCACATCATCAAAGCAACGCAGTGGGGTGTTAAATTTTTTTAGCTATATGCAAATGTAGTTTGTTAGAAATCTTACTTCCTGACGGGCAATAAAATTAGTAGATAGAAGAAACTACGTTTCCCACAGAATTTGTAACTTTTGTACGTTATTTACAATAATTTCTGTGCCATATTCTTTTTGTATGTACAATGATATCTATGTAGCCCTACACAGGAAATGGGCACTAACAGTACCACCATCAGGAGGAGAAAAATAATACTCCGGCAATATTTAGCTGTGGAAACACAATCCTTATTTACCACTACACACAGTTTTATATTTACACCAACACACCCACAAACATACAAACCTATGACGAACGATTCCTCCGTGGTCACCAAATACTCAAATATGCACAACCATTATTTACAACACGCTCGTTCACACACACACACACACACACACACACACACACACACACACACACACACATGCAGAATTAAACAGTATGACTAAGGTAAGTTTCCGACCTCATCCTTACAACTAAATTACTGACGTGACGTGACGTGACGTGACAGGCCAACTAGTGAAGTATGCACCTCATGACTATGCTACAGAGACTACTTGTCGCACCAAATACGGAGCACTACGATTGCGGTCAAACAGGCAGTTATTATACTCATAGATCGTTGGGGCGTTTGAGGTTGCACGGAGCAGATCTTAGCCTGCCTTTCGGTGACATACATCTTCATCCTGAGCCCTAAAAACTCTACAATTTCCGACCCATTCACCACATCTTTCCTTCTTGTTTTGTGGAATTATAACTTTACGATCATTTGCAATCCAAATGTTTCTAATGTTTCAGAATTGTTCCTAGTTACTCCTTATGGAATAGATGAAACTATCCAGACAAAATAAATGGGGATCGGCGAACTGCCGGCCGCAGTGGCCGAGCGGTCTGCGGCGTTTCAGTCTCGGTTTGCACGGCCGCTGTGGTCGGGGGTTCTAATCCCCCCTCGGGCATGGGTGTTTGTGACGTCTTTAGTATAAGCTAGTTCATAAGTAGTTTGTAAGTTTAGGGACTGATGACGCCGTAGTTAAGTCCCATAAGCTCTAAAAACATTTGATTTGGTTTGATCGGCAAACTAGTAGTCAAAGCGACATATATGGAGTTGAGAAAGCTCCAGGATACACATACTGATATAGATAGGCTTCGTAAACATCACTAAAACCTCAGTCATCTCCAAAACGATTAGTTCTAGTTTGAATATGGTGACCAACGTGAAATTTGGCCTTGTGATCTCCATAATTCTTATCATCTTTTGTAAACTGTATTCTTTCCAACGAGAGTGCAGAGGAACAGTAGTACAACCATTTACAACATTTTTGATCATTCTTTATTATTAGAGGCATTCTGTTAGCAGAATAATGAATGGACTTTCAGACCATGATGCCCAAATTGGAACATATAAGGGTTTTATGCTCAAACATCTATTAAATATAATTATAAACTATATAGAAAAGGTAATTACAATTGCAATAAAATCCTACCTAATTTAAGAACAAGAGTCGCAGGATGTTTGTAGTGCTGATGTAATAGACAATAAATACAAGCATTCCTCAACACATTTCTCATGCTCTTTGAAAGTTTAATTTCGATAGAATGCTCATAACAGTGCACTACCACTAACAGGTAGCCTGGGTGGCTGACAAGAGGGATAAGAATATCATGCAGAACAAAGCAAGAATTATATCAAAGTGTTAGAAGCAACCACGATCAAGCTGCAGTAGTCCGTTACAAATAGTTTCTAAAATAATCATTAAGAATGCAAAAAGTATGTGGTACGCAAAAGAACTACTAATTCTCAGAATAAAGTCAAAACCTTAAGGATAGTCGTGAAGAAAGTAACTTGCCAGCAGCACAAAGCTGAGGATATAAAGTTACTGTGTAGTGGAAACTTATCTATATTTGATAAGGCAGATATATGTATAGTATTTAATAATCACTTTCTGAATATAGCAGGTGAGTTAAAAAGAACCTTAGATCATATACACAATCGCATAACGATCTTAGAATAGAGCATGCCAAGACTGTTACCTGAAGTAGCCTTCAGTGATGCTGACAGAGGAGAGATTGAATTAATAATTAAATCACTACAGACTAAGACCTTTTTATGGATATGATACAGCAGAATATGCAGATATAGCAGAATATTTCAGTACTAATCCGCCTCTATTAGCCCAGTGCCGGCCGCAGTGGCCGAGGGGACTAAGGAGCTCCAGTCACGGTCTGCACGGTCACTACGGTCGGGGGTTCGAATCCCCCCTCAGGCATGGATATTTGTGCCGTCCTAGTTCGTAAGTAGTTCATAAGTAGTTTCTAAGTTTAGGAACTGATGACCCCGTAGTTAAGTCCCATAGACTATACAAACATTTGAACATTTTGTTAGCCCAGTACTTAGTCATATTCGTAATTTTTCCTTTCGGAATGGTCAGTTTCCTTACGGATCGAAGTCCTCCATAATAAAACCAATTTATAAAAAATGACAGTCATGATGTAGACAACTTTAGACCTCTTTCTTTGCCGTCGGTATTTCCTAAAGTTATTGAAAAGGATATTCGAGGTCAATCAATCACTTTACTTCCCACCATTTACCGTCAAATGTACAGTTTGGTCATAGAAACTGGTTTAACAACCGAAAATGCTATATTGTCTTTTCTCTGAGAGGCACTGGATGGATTGAATGAAAAACTGCGAACGCTATGCGTCCTCTTTGGTTTAGGAAAGGCATTTGATTCTGTTGGTCACAAAACATTGTTCTAGAAGGTTGAACATCATGGAATAAGCGAATAGGTCTAAATTCGTTCACCTCTTACTTCAATAACAGACAGCAGAACGTAATTTTCTGTGTTGAAAATGCATATGATGTGCTTTCACAGTGCAGAAAAGTTAAGTGTGTGTGTGTGTGGAGGGAGGGGGGTTAGTCCAGAGGCCGCTGTTTTTCTTATTTATATAAATTGTATGCCTGCTAGTATAACAGGCAATTCTCAAATATATCTGTTAGCTGATGACACCAGCTTGGTAGTAAAGGATTTATGCAATATCGAGAAAGTATTAAATAATTCAGTTCAAGAATTAAGTTCACGGGTTGTAGATAGTAAATAGATGCTAAATCACAGTAAGACATAGTTGTTGCAGTTTTTACCGCACAATTCAACAATAACTTCCATTTTGATACACAGAATAGGCATCTGAAAACTGAGACTGAACAGTTCAGATTTCTAGGTGTTCAAAAATGTTCAAGTGTTTGTAAATCTATGGTACTTAACTTTTTTGGCCATCAGTCCCAAGGCTTGAACTAACCTAAGGACAGGTACCTCCTACAGCGAGCAACCGCGCGCTCCGCAGCAAGGCGCCTTAGAACGATCGGCTCTAGGTGTTCAGATCGATAGTAAGTTACCGAGGAAAGCCCACATTCAGGATTTTGTTCAACAACTAATTAGAACAGTATCTGAAATAATTGATGTTTCAACACAAAAAGTTGTATAGTTTGCTTATTTTCGTGCACTTATGGCAAATAGTGTTGTTTTTGGGGAAACTCCTCCAATTCAAAAAGGGTGTCTATTGTCCAGAAACAGGTAGGTCGAGCAATACGTAGCGTAAGCTAGTGAACCTCTTGTTAATCCCTGTTCAGTAGCCTTGTGATTCTGACATTGGTCTCTCAATAGCCTATATATCAATCTGAATGTCGTTTGCTGTTAACAATATTTGGCTATTCCCAAGTGTTAGCAGCTTTCACTCAATTTATACAAGACAGAAATCGTATCTGTTTTTGGATCACACCTCCTTCACCCTTGTGCAGAAAGAGGTGTAGTCTTCTGCTTTATCTGTTTTTAATCAACTGGCACAAGAATTCAAAATGCTTAGTGGTAATCGTCGGACTTTCAAGACTAAACTGAAAAGTTTCTTCATGGCTCACTCTTTCTGTTCTGTCGAGGAATACCTGGAATTTTTTAAAGCTAATTTCTGTGATACGTTATATATTATTATTTAACTTATGCTTAGGCCTGTCGTGTGCATAGGATTGCTATGTTTCATCTTATCTATTACGACTCATTTGTTTCAATTTTACGAGCTGACTCGTCCCATGACAAAAGAGACTTGATCCTCAATTTCATAAATGTAAATAAAATACATAATATATACTGTTACTTCTGACATTGTCAGATCCATCAGTAGTTTATACTCTTCTTGGCTGTCCTTACTGGTGTCGGCAAAAGTCAAATGAAAGACCTTATTTTACTACGTTATTCATATAGTTTTACCTTCCTTTTCATATAAGTTAGTTTAATTAATCTCTTTAATTTCCTTGGCCAGTGTATTCAATAGTTTCATTACTTGGTAGAAAATGCTGTTTTGTGCTTATTCTCTCTTGGTAAATGTAACGAAGAACAGCATCACGATATAAATGTTGGAGTCTAATGATGTCGACGTCTTTTATTTCGCATGGCAGATATCTCAAAAGCGCATCCTACACATACGTCAATTGTGCCTTGGATGTTCGATCTGAACATGTAGGGCACAATTAGTAGACCCGAAGAAGGGCAACAACTGCCTGAAACCGGTCGTAAATAAAAACCACAACCCTACAACCGGTTGCTGTCTTACATAACCTAATGATAATTTTTTCCCACTTAATATGGAAGTAACGGCTTTCGTGTACTTTTCTTTTGTATAGGGCAGCTTTTTGATAATTGAACTGAATTATGGTTATTTCTTTTCATTTGTGTGCCATTACAACACATACTCGAATGAAGAATTTGAATATACGCGCCTCATGACTCCTGACAGATGATATAAGCTATTTTCTTTCATTATGTCCAAAAAGTTGGGTGTCAAAAATATGTAAACTGATAATGCCAAGCCATTGAATAAAACATTCGTTTCTAAGTTAAGTTCTCACCATCTGTCCATCTGTAACAGCGTACTTTACAGAGCCCGTACTTTGGCCCAGTGAAAGCTGGGAATTTTATTTATCGCTGTATAAGATGACCTTTTGTGAGATATTCGTCTCCCGATTTGCTTTGTATGCAGTTTCTTCCCAATGTTCTCTCGGACACTTACCGGATGTAACAACTGCCTTACGTGTAAGCAGTAATTCGATTTGAAACCAGTTGACACTGCCAGGGCGTGATTCTCTTCAAGATGATGATGATATTTGGTGTTTTAGGGCACTCAACATCGAGGTCATCAGCGCCCGTGATTCTCTTCACCACACCTAGTCGATTCGGATGTTATTGTGAATACTGCTATCTTGCCATGTTACGTGGTTGCAAGTATGCATGTGATACACCATTCTTCGTAAATTTGTTGAAGAGGTGAGCTACTTAGTTCATCGTGTGGAGATAAAAAAATCTGCTTTCTGAAATTTTTTTACGTACTCGCGTCTTCATTTTTTGTTCTAAGTTTACTGATTTCGTACCGTTTACTTTCACTTAACACCAACTGAGTGCCATCTTTTGTATTAGCTTTAGTGGGTCTCAGGGGCACCTGGTATCAGTCTTAACCTCTAATTCTCCATTTGTGTGCTCTTTACGTAGCTGAATAATAACCGTCGCGGTGGAGTGGCCGAGCGATCTAAGGCGCCTTGCTGCGGAGCGCACGGTTGCTCGCCGTCGGAAGTTCGAGTCCTCCCTCGGGCATGGGTCTTTGTGTTGCCCTTAGCATAACTTACTTTAAGTTAGTTTAAGTAGTTTGTAAGCCTAAGGGCTGATGACCAACGTAGTTAAGTCCCTTAGATTTACAAATATTTGAACTTTTTTTTATTAATAAACAGCATTCTGAGCAAATTTGGAAAGTTTGATATTCGATGCTCAAATCAAGTAAATAAATTCCAACTAATGTGAAGCACAATAAACAGAACATTAAGAAGAAAGCAAACACCAATAACATTTAATAAAGTGACGGCAATTCCTATGCTGTAGCTTGCTTGTAAGAATTACGTCTTGAAGAGAAAGGTCCACAGACATATTCAATCAGTGGAACTGAAATAGCTGATAAAATAGTGGCCTCTATTCTTATATAACAAAAATAGTTGTCAGATAAGGCTTAAAGATGTTTTTGACTGGTATAAGTTGCTGCATGGCGATTTCTGCTCAAAGTGACAACTAACATACTTTGTTATTCATTTATAAAAAGTATGAGAAAGGTAGGATCGCAATGCTGCACTTGAGTTTGACCATGAGCACAAGTAACTGGTATGATTTTAAAACACTTCTAGTCTTTCTCTCTGTTCCGGAAAAAAGGGGCCATGCCCACGGGCGGTTGGTTAGTGAACTACCGTTGCAACACTAATAGAAGAGTGACACGAGAAACGTAGAACTGTTTCGCGGTGAAAGGACGGGCGAAACGCCAATGGCCGCCTGTGTGTTTCAGACCTGGCAACACGGCCCGCTATTCCACAAACCATGGGGTCACATTCGTGAAATCTGAGGAAGGACTGTTCCAAGCTTGTTTCACTGAAACAGGCACCCTAAACAATATTTCTTTCTTAAAGGCATGGATCTTTCCGCAGAGAAAACAACATGTCAGGGCATGAAAACTAACTAGTGAGTAAGTGGATCCAGGTGTTTTAAATATAAAATCATAAGCCATCTTGTGACTAATTCACACACAACTTTTTCAAGTTGTGGGATTGATGTGATTACCATCCTGTCATTGGTCATATCGGAGACACGTGCTTTGCATGGGAATGATCTCCAAGCTTTTTCTCCAATTTTCCACTTAACCAATTAATTCATCATGTTAAAAAATTTAGGTGCAGGAATGTTTGGTACTTGATTCTAGAGTTCTCATTTACCTGAACTTGTAATTTTGCGTATAACTAACTAGAGATTGTATGAGACAAAGAGGATGCAACCTCTGCTATTGCACGAAAAGCTCTCTAATGCAGACGGTCATTCTAAGACGATTCAGATGCAGACTTTGTTGTAAGAAAATACGCTGTATTCTAACTCGTCATCTTGAGAATAATTCGCAACCATGCTCATACCTAACTATTAGAAACAAAAGTGATTAAAACATATTAAAGACTAGAATGGAGATAATTCGCAATCTGAATTAACATGGCACTCATTCTCTCATAATTTCTCCGTTGTTCACTCACACAATTACAACTAGTTGTGGAAGTATTTATATGTTCTAAACCTCAAACATTCATAAGTATAAATAAGTAAAATAAGACAAAAGAAAAAACGAAGGGCCAATTATCCTGACTACACTTTGAAAACTTTGCCCTAGAATTTTAGTGAATAAGTCTGGTAATTCACAAAATTTTAAAAGTCGTAACACATCCGTTTGATCATCAGTTCAAATAGAGGGCAGGTCTCTTGGCAAAAGAGCTGCCGCCCTTTGGTCTAATGATAAAACATTCTTCTAAAATTTAGCCCACTGTGGTATGAACATCACAAGCACCACACTTTGGAAGATCCTCGGAGGAAAAAGCCATGTGTCATGGGGCAGTGGCCTATACGAAGATGAGTAAGTAGACTCTCATCCTGCCTGTGCTGTTGGAAGGATGTGCACCTCCCCCTTGTGATGGACTTCCCTGCTTCCCACCCTCACAAGCCGCGGCGGATTATCCGTGCGCACTGGGGCGCCGTGCTGCGATGTGCGCGGCCGTTCGCCGTCGGGGGTTCGAGTCCTCCCTCGGGAATGGGTGTTTGTGTTGTCCTTGCGTTAGTTTACCTTAGTTTAAATAGTTGGTAAGCTCCGGCCTAATAACACAGCAGTTGAGTCCGATAGATTTACAACCATTTGAATATTTTTTCTTCCCATCCTCATCGTGCAATTGACGCACGATTGTGTCCCTCAACAGTGAGATGACAAAATGCAGGGGTGTAGGGCAACGAAAAATCTAAGCATCACAACACGCCTCCTTGGCTGCTACATCTGCCCTTTTGATCCTCGTAACACCTATATGTTCCGATGACCATAAGAAAGACACCTCGTCCCCCAGACTTCCTAGGTCGAGAATTGCGTCTTAGATGTTGTGGAGTACTTTAGCTATTGGGTGCAGGGTTTGGACAGACTAAAGGACACTCAGTGTGTCCGAGTACACGAGGAGCTGTGCACGTACAATGCATCTCACCCGCAGCAGTGACCATTGGATAGTTTGGAGTTCTGCATCGAAGACAGTGAACTCTTGAGGCAGTCTCAGCTTGATGACTCTTTAGAACCATCCATAAATTCAGTGAGAGAGTCGTGATTCTCAGTTAAAATTTCACTAAATAATAAATTAGAAACACGTGCAGCAGTGCAGTTTCTCTTTTATTTCACTAAATCTAAAAATTTTCTGTACCTCGGGAGTAACAAGTTTGGCAGGAAGTTGAAATCTTGAATTTGGGGGTCGTACTTGCTCCACATTAAGTGACTGCAGTACATGTTGCATGCGTATCCCAAACGGCCTTGTTCCTCGTAGACCACTTGAGGAAAGACGCTCCGCAGTAGGACGAGAAACAACGAGAAACTTCTGTCTGGTTGCATGTTTTCGCGGCGATATCCATTAATAAAACATTCTCGGGTTTCAACCTGCCTAACGTACTTACTGGTTTCCGTATTTACATCTGTGTTCATTACAGACTCTACTGATTTGCTGGCCCACATTTCTGACGACACCATCGTGGATATATTTAAGCACACCCTGACGTCATCATATTTCTTACAAGGTGGAGACTATTTTAACCAGAAGGACGGAATAGCGATGGGAAGCCCATTAGCTAAATTTGCATGAAGCATTTCGAAGAGATCGCCGTGGACAAGGCTATCGCTACGTCGACGATATCTTCGTCATCTGGACTCATGGATAGGAAAAACTAGAAGAGTTCTTGGAACACATCAAAAACATTCACGGCCACATGAAATTCACAATGGTATAGACTAGAATGACGGTTCCTTACTATTTTTGGACGTCATTGTCCACCTTAAACCCAATGGGTGTCTAGGTCAGAGCATTTACCGTAATCTACAGCCATAAGCTACCACCACGCAGAACACAAACGGTCTGTTCTCAGAACCTTGGTACATAGAGATGAAACATCCTGCAGTGCTGAAAAGCTTCCAAAATAATTGAGCGATTTACGTAAAGTTTGAAACAAAAACGGATTCAAGCCATGAAGGCTGAATAACGCCGAAGAAGATGCCAATTAGATTGCATTTTTACCGTTTTGTGGTTCAATAATAGGAAAGATTAGCCAGTTAGGCGGCTGCTGAAGAGACATGAAATTGACACAATCTTCAAGCCTCCAGCATAGATCGGGCAACTAACGAATCCTGTGAAAGCCTAAGAACACCAATCATATACAAAATTGAGTATGTCTGTATGTGTGTGTTGGGAAAAGGGGGGGGGGGCAATTTTACGTCGGCCAGGCAATTCGCACAATAGAAAGCAGGCTGTTCCAGCTCGATAGTTCATCTGCAAGCAGCCACGGGAACTGGCGGGCAGCAGTGAGCAGTCAAGCAATTGACATCCAGCATGTAGACAAAACATTGGCTAGGAGCAGACAGTGTATACGAAATACAGTGTGTGGTGTCGCACAAGTCTAAAGTGCGCGCCACCTACTTTCGCCGCGCGCCGCCATGCACGCACGGCGCGGCGTTCTTACGACGTCAGCCACGAGCGCCCTCTGCTACAACTCCGCTCGTGGCCACGACTGAACGACATCATTCACTTGGGACTGAGATAGGAACCAGCTAACACTTCGGAATCAGATAGGCACCAGTGAAGACTTGGCTATCGGATAGGCACTAGGAACCATCACTAGGCAGGCCTCTAACTCAACTATGTATCAGCATTCTGCAGTACTGAGCTATGTAAAAGTTAAGTATTACTAAGTCTCTAAGAAATATATATCTCGTTCTAATTTACTCTAGTGTTTCTAGTTTCTGCTGTCCCACTGGCTGGTCACCTCCTACCTGCACAAGCGTGCATCCTTTATTCCTGTGTCGGTATTTCTACTCGGCCACCGACACCTACGACGGAAACGACGGAAACGAGACACAAAAGCGGCGACGAGGCTGGGACACTAAAGTGGCGACGAGGATGGGATTCAAAACAGTGTTACTCATAATTAACATTCGAGCATTTAATTTATTTTGAGAAACATATTTCTGTCTATTCACGAGCCGCCACAATAGAAGCAAATCCACTGGCTAACTCGCTACAATTAAGTTTAATTTGGGCAATGCCTACGGCAGTCGTAGCAGGGTGTTCAGAACGGCTGTCGGAGATTGCGTGACGTAATTGCACAGACCGCCGACGTTACTGGTTCCAACTATAGCGACTCGCCATCACATTTCGTGTTACTTCTGTGTTAAGAAAATCCATCGGTGACGAACTAAAACTTTTACCCAAGATAAAAAAAAGACTACTTACAAAAAGAAATGAAATCCCATCAAAATAAAATGTACAAAAAGGCAAGTCTCGCGACGAATCCCTTCCACCGAAAAAAGTTGTGATACCTCGTGGGAAACGAAGTCGGTTATTTTCGTTTGTGTTTATGGAACCACCTATTCAACAGCTTGTCATAATTTTTTATCTAATCAGTCATCTACCAACGTCTACATCTATTACATCAATATTATGGATCCTCATTTCTATAATAAATATGTCTTGGTAGTAGCATGGCAACATCAACTAATATTTAAAATATTTTATGCATATATGAGTGTATTTCATACTTATGTTATTACATTTGGTTACATATTGGAATACAAATTATTGTTGCGTCATTTTGTTATTGTGGAGTTGCCAGATCATTACATTTATTCTTGCGTCATTTAATTATGGTGCGAATATATTTATTATAGAAATAAAAATGTATAATATTGATATAGTCGTTATAAATGTTGGTAGATAACAAATTATGACAAGGCGTTGAATAGGTTCTTTCATAAACACTAACTAAAGTAACCGACTTGGTTTCCCATGACACCTCACAACTTTATACGGTGGAAGTAGTTCATCGCGAGACTTGAAGTTTTGTATAATTTATATTTTTGATGGGATCCATAGTTAACGGATGTGGGTGACAGTGAGCTGCACGCCGGTGGACTGATTGTATGTAATTACTTTTGGTAAAATATTTCCGACAGTTCACACATGTTCACACGTATTTGTAAATCTATCGGACCAAACTGCGTGGTCATCAGTCCGTAGCTTACAAACTACTTAAAGCTAGATAAACTACCCTAAGGACAACAAACACACCCATGCCCCAGGGAGGACTCGAACCTCCACGGCGAGCAACCGCGCGCTGCGCAGCGAGACGCTTTAGACCGCTCGGCTACTCCACCGCGGCCTTCTGACAGTAATTTTATATTAACTTGTTGGGTTTTTGTGTGTCAGAGTGACACAAATTACCGGACTGGGTCTCATCCGTAAATACATCGCAATATAATTTTCAGTGTTTTCTTTTTCGTGTATATATCAAAATATTTTCCATTCATATCTTTCAATTCACTTTCAGCATAATACATTCATTATTCAGCAGGAACTTTTTTAACTGAAATACTGCTACATATTCCACTCCTGTACCCGGTAAGGACGCTTAGCATTAAGTTTTTATTTTAATTTTATTATTGTGCTGTCACAGGGGTTGTGGTTCGGTTCACTTCAAGCAGCAGCTAAGAATCTCTTACTGTCCTGAATTGAAACGTACTTTTCTTTCTGATGTCTAGGCTTACGTGTAGATTTCTTACCTTGCAAAGCCGACTATTATGGGTACAGTTTAGTACAGACCTATCCGTGGATGTAATTAAGAGAGAAAGATTGCCTGTTCAAGTCTAGAAACAGACCGACGGCACGTGACGGTTGAGAAAAATTATCTCTAGACCTCCGCTTCGGCTAAAAATGGTTCATCAGATTTTGTGGATTCAGCAGTGTCTAATAGCAGTTTACCCTCAACTGTTTAATGCGACGTTTCTGAGATTTACATCTGCTGTTTCGTTTGTGTAGCTTGCATTTCCCTAAGTGGAAATATTTTTGCACATTACATACTTTCGGATAGAAAGTATTATTTCTACACGTGCAGTCTTCATTTATTTGCTTTCAGCTACAGCGAAGCAGCTGAAGCAGTATTGTAAAGGTGACACTATTGTTGGATGGGACGTCCCTCAGTGGAAAATATTTTATTCCTCCATGTAGAATTGGGCATATACTCGCGGTGTGTGTGTTTTATGTATTATGTGTATCTTTTGAATGTCAGTAGACTAAGAATATGGATGTAGTGTAGTATCCTGTTTATACTACCTCGACAACACAGGCTTCCATTCACGGTCTCGACTTCTCATGTTTGTCAGAAGCATGTCTCGACTATAGAACTGGAGAATAAGCGCAGCTAGATGAACAGTTAGATTACAACAGAGCAAAAGCCACGACTGACGTCAGCTGTGACCGCTGATAAGATGTTACAATGGAGCCAAGACAAACAGCATCCTGATAGGGACTGACTCTCCCGTTTCCCACGCACTGCACTAAGGGACTGTGCCGTGATTTCGTGCACAAGAAAAGTGTAATACAAGTACGATCAAGAATGCCATCATCGATGCATCACACAGATTTACATGGGTTGCACAAATACGTGTTAACACCACGAGATCGCATGCCTGAAAATGACTGCACCTTCTACCAAATCCAGCTGACTGCTCAGTTGTATTCAAACATGTGCAATGTCCTCAACACACTGCTGCTATCTGTCTAGGTAGTATTATTGTTCTTAGCATTTGTGAGTGCATTGTGTCGGAAGTGAACTCTAACGTGGAAAATTGAACGTGTTTTATGGCGGATGCTGCCATAACCAAAGTGTCTGGTGTTTCAAGAGGCGCCATATGGAATATTTACACCGCATCAAGAGAAAATGGAAAAAGTTCATCAAATGACAACGTGGAAGAAAGTGTGTGTTGAGTGATCATCACAGACGGCTTTTGAACATCATTGTGACGAAAAATAAGAAATTTAAAGCTGAAAAGTCACTGTAATACAGAACGTCGCATTGGCAAATCCTGTCAGCACCAAAACAGCTGGGGATTGTAGGATGAATTAAAATTTCAATGCCACATACGTCCGCAACATGAAAATGCGCCACCGAAGCAATAAAACGTAGAATAAGAAACTATGAAAGAACATTATTTGACCATATAAGAATTGAGTCCACGCCAACTCGAGCTCTCCGAGCTTGCGCTCCTCGGTGCCGTGCGTGCCTTCCCCTGACTTCAAAACGTTCACCTATATCTATAAATGTGAATGTCTGTTCGGTGTACGTTTATCACGTCTGAACCACAAGACATAAAGAGCTAAAAATTTGTACAGTTACTAATGTCTGCCCGGGGAAGGCTTTAGGCACGGTTTTATGGCGATCGGATAGCTATTTATATATCTATATGTATATATTAATGTGAATGTATGTTCGGTGTACGCTTATCACTTCCGAACGACAAGAAGCAGAGACTTAATATTTGTACAATTACTAATTTATACCTGTGGAAGGTTTTAGGCACGGTTTTATAGCGATCTGATAGATGTTTAGTAATATGAAGAATATAACGCGAAATGCGGAACAATAATTATTCTTTGAAAATTATATTTATTCTTTGAAAGTGGTTTTATTAGTTGCATTGTTGCTTGAGGGTTGATAATGATAAACGGGTGGAGTATATTGGGATGGAAAGTTATCGGTGTATATAAAATTCTACGTGTCTGTCTCTCTGTGTGTGCTAATATTTTGCTCTGCAGCGAAAACTACAGAACGCAAACGAATGGTCTGTGTGTAATTATTGTCAGAAGTCTCCCGTTGTACACCATAGCAGTTCCATGCCGATAGGTATAAGGGGGTGGAAGATATGTTGGTTGAAAGTCATCAAATTATAAAAAAATTCGGACTGAAGGCCAGCGATGACGTTTGCGACTCTATAGCAAGGAGGTTACATACAGCGAAACGTGATGGCACAGACCATATCTTTCGTCTAAGCGTGCTACAATGTCTTCAGCTCTTTCTCTGTGATGATAAGCATACGAATAAGGGAATATAAGAATAAATAAATAAAGCAGTAAAAAAGAAATTTCTTATACTACATCTCTTTAAAAAATGGATTTCAGGTTTCGCGCATTACATCAAGTACAATACTACAAAGTTTACCAGAATGCCCTAAAATGAATTTGGACATTACTCTCGTCATACGTGTTGAGATATTGCAACACAGTCTATAAGGAATAATGTATGTATTATTTATTGTAAATCATTAAGCACTTAAAGAAGGTATTGTATTTCATTTCATCCTTCAAAACCAGTCTCATAGCACACTACTGAAAGATAGGTTATCTATCATAATCAACCAACACGCGAGCGGAGCCGCGGGTTTAAGCTAGTATGTTTATAAACCTGTGGGGGCCGGCCGCGGTGTCCGAGGAGACTGAGGCGCTCCAGTCACGGTCTGCACGGCCACTACGGTCGGTGGTTCGAATCCCCCCTCGGGCATGGATATTTGTGCCGTCCTTATGATTAGCTAGTTTATAAGTAGTTTGTAAGTTTAGGGACTGATGACCCCGTAGTTAAGTCCCGTAAGCTTAACAAACATTTGAATTTGAACCTGTGTGGCTTAACTTCTTCCGTTATAAGTCCCTAAGCTTAGAAACTACTTAAACTAAGTTAAATTATTCTAAGAACAATACATGCTTACACACATGCCCAGGGAGGACTCGAACCTCCGACGGCGAGCAACAGCGAGCTCCGAAGCAAGGCGCCTTAGACAGCTTTTATTTTATTTTTTTCGGGTAGATAAGCGCTGAGTCCTCTGACCGAGCGCGCTGAGCTACCATGCTGGCAGAACGCTCAGCTGCTCCACCACGACCCCTAGCAGCCGCAGTGGACGAGCGGTCTGCGGCGCGCCAGTCACGTTCTGCACGGCCACTACGGTCGGGGGTTCGAATCGCCCCTCGGGCATGGATATTTGTGCCGTCTTTAGTATTAGCTAGTTCATAAGTAGTTTGTAAGTTTAGGGACTGATGACCCCGTACTTAAGTTCCATAAGCTCTACAAACATTTGAACATGTCACCACCCCCTGCCTTCCCCTGCGCGTGTAGCAACACGTGTGTGACAGAGAGAGCGCTTGCTCTTCAGTCGCTGAAGTTTCCATTCTGAATTTCTTCAAACTGGACACTGTTAATCTGTCTTAATAGCGCTCAGCATGACCAGAAAAGGTTCGGATTTAAGTATGCCATTTTAATGCTCGTTGGGAAAATTCATAGTTAGTCTGATGGGAAAGCAATGTTCTTAGTATTTTACTCTCGCAAATATCAAAGCATCGACAGTGCGCCGTCACTACGAAAAGCCGACCGCCGTGGCCGAGGGGACTGCGGCGCTTCATTCACGGTCTGCACGGCCACTACGGTCGGGGGTTCGAATCCCCCCTCGGGCATGGATAATTGTGCCATCCTTAGTTGTAGCTAGTTCATAAGTAGTTTGTAAGCTTAGGGACTGATGACCCCGTAGTTAAGTCCCATAAGCTCTACAAACGTTAGAACATTTCACTACGAAAATAAACATTCCGTAACACACGAGGGGTTGTTGGACAGGAAGAAGTGAACTGATTACTAAATACATATCAGAATTGCCACATTTTTGTTAAACTAAATTACTATACTGTTCTGTGTGGTAAGATTTTACAGTTATTTATTGCTATTGTCCTGCAGACATCTGAACTGAACTGAACATCTCAAAGCGTAGTTCGAGCAAGCTACATCGTTGCACCGAAAGTTATAAAAAGTTGAATACCTTTCACGGTCAGATAATTTGTAAAAGAGTATTTTGTAGAGTGTTCAGAAGTATAATGCGCGTCTGTTGTGGCCCAGTTTGCGGCATTAGGCTTGTCTGGACATACAGTTTCTAGACGAAAGCAAAAAAATTGACGCGAAACTATAGGAGCAGTTACGCAAAAATGTAACTTCGTAGAGTACTGATTACCGTCGATGTGAGCACTGACAATCCCAGAATATATATACATGTGGCGTCTGTTCCAAAGAATAGACGTCATTTCTGATTCTGCAGTTATTGTTCTTTCATATTCACAGAATATATGACATCAACTGCGATTGGGCAAAGCTGAAAATGTGTACCCATCCGGGATTCGAACCTGGATCTCCTGCTTTCGAGGCAGTTGCGCTGACACCTAAACCAAGTTTGTGGCCCTTTGGAACAGACGGCACATGTATATATATAATATTCTGGTGACGGGCTATGATAATTTCGTTAGTGGGGAAGGGTAGGCAAGTTTGTGGCCCTTATTCTTATGGGAATTAGTTTCATAACTACGAGTTTGAGTACTGTGGGCAGGGTGAAGCTGGCAATTTGTATCTAACGGGAGGCGTGCTTAGTTAGTCCTTGCAGATGCGGTGACCACTGTATCTCCACTGGTGTAGGGGTCAGCGCAACTGCTTAGAAAGCGGGAGATCCGGCTTCGAATCCCGGCTGGGTACACATATTCAGCTTTGCCCAATCGGAGTTGACGTTATATATTCTGTGAATATGAAATCGCAGAATAGTTCAACTTGCAATTTTTGTAAGTGGTGTCGAAAAAGATTTCACAGTTATCGTGGGTCTGTTGGATGATATGTTTTTGAAAAGTACCACAACCAGAGCCGCGCGGAGAAGCCATGTAGTCTAAGGCGTCATGCTATTGTCTGGGCAGCCGTTCCTGCCGGAGTTTCGAATCCTCCGTCGGACATTTGTGTGTGTGTGTGTGTGTGTGTGTGTGTGTGTGTGTGTGTGTGTGTGTGTGTGCGTGCGTGTGCGTACGTGCGTTATCCTTAGTGTAAGCTAGCTTAAGTATTTTATCAGTCTGGAGACTGATGACCATAGCAGTTTGGTCCAACAGCGTTACAAACATTTAAACTACAACCGGAGAAGATAATTTCCTAGCTGCAGAAGTGGTTTTGAACGATATGCAGTTGTTAGTCGAGCGCTGTACGGCAAACTGATTGAGCCCCTGCAATTTTGTCGGGAGGCGTATATTTTGTAGGGCTTATGGAAAAGTGTGCGAAGCTGGGCTTCACCAAATTTTGACAACCACTGACCTTTAGTTCAAGAACAGCTATGTGTAAAAGTTTACTACAAGTTTAGGTTCATCATGGTTTAAGTTTCGAAAATTGTGTTTGTAGAAAGCCAGGCTTGAATAATCTGGTATTTAAAGGATTTTTGAATCGTCTCGAATCATTTCACAAATATATTCCTTTTTATTTTGCCGCAAGATGGTTCAGTTGATCAAAATTACTCTCAGTCTTTTTCAATTTGAGACAAGTAACAGGTCTGTTCACTTATATGCCTAAATCTAAATGACTTAACTGCTGAGGTCATCAGTTTATAGGCTTACAAACTACTTAAACTAACTTATGCTAAGGACAACACACACACACACACACCCATGCCCGAGGGAGGACTCGAACCTCCGACAGCGAGCGTCCGCATGGCGCCTTAGAGCGCTTTGCCACTCCACCGCAGCAGGCACTTCCAGATCCATGTATGATGTATTTCTAGACTGCCAAGGTTTAAGCACCATAGTCAATCGAGTTATTTCGTAGGAAATATAGAATGATTGGTGGTGCTCGAAGTTCAGTGGTTTATTCTGGCGTCTTTATTTTGCCGTGGGCAACACCCTACAATGGTCTGGATGTTCTAATGTTTGTAGAGCTTATGGGACTTAACTACGGGGTCATCAGTCCCTAAACTTACAAACTACTTATGAACTAGCTTATAATAAGGACGGCACAAATATTCAAGCCCGAGGGGGGATTCGAACCCCCGACCGTAGTGGCCGTGCAGACTGTGACTGACCTGCCGCAGTACGTTCGGCCACCGCGGCCGGCGGTCTGGATGTACTTGCTGCAAAATGGTTAGTCGTATACCACCATGGACACTCTATGGGTTCAGCAGGCGTGCCTGTGGACACTGCTGTCAACGGTTTATGATCAGTTATCTTACCTACATTTAAGGTCTTCCTGAAAGGACTGGAGAAAGTAAAGTGAACAAAGAACTTGTTACCTGAAAAGAATGCACACAATATTGGGGAAAAGGGCTATCTCTCACTTTCAGTGTTGTGGGAAAGGAAAGGCATTAGTAAAAAAGAACCAGTGACTGATGAATTAAATGTTGATGAGACAATGGTGGTGTGATATTCAATTGCGCTGTTGTGCGGACGATATCAATGGGCGAAACGGCTCTTGTTAAAAATTCTCACAAAGAGTAGAAATAAAATAAAATTATAATAAATAAAATGTTTATATGTAATTACTCTCTATTTGTTCCCTATAGATCACCTGTATACTTAAGTAAAATAATTAGCAAGGAGAATGGCTGAGGTGGGTAAATAACCGGAACTTGTAGTAACTAGCTAGTCCTGCAGTGGTGCTGGTAATCAGACGAGAACAAAAGGAATGGAACACTAATTCCTGACAACATACATTCATTAACCATTGAACCATCTGACCGTGGAAAAAGAAACGTAGCTCTATCCCTGATAATTCATGCCGAGGGAATTCGCGTCAAGCACGTCTATGTATTTAAAAAAAAAAATATTTCAACCAAAATACCAGCTGTTACAAGGAATTCTATATAACATTGATATTGTTATCTATCATACTTTCAGCGAGAGCAGTGACATTCCACCACCCGAGAAAATATAAGCAAACAGTGTATTTATGTCAGTGGTGTAGCGTAACGATTGGGGGGGGGGGGCATGGTCGCTGGTGTCACATACATACGTATGTGTGTACGTGTGTGTCGGAGGGGGGGGGAGGAGCGGTGTAGGGCAGGAGGGAGCGGCCAAGCTGCATGAAGAGGCCTGCTGCGACAGGCTTTCAGGAGCGAGGATCCTATACAGGTAGTCTGGTGTGTCTAGACATGAATCTACAGAAGCATAGTACAGTAAGATACGAGGGTTGCAACTTAAATAGTGTCAACTGTTTACTCACAACCGATACAAAAGCGTTACATGTTTCCATTTGTTACTGTCCGAAGTAGTCAGTAGCGTTGTGTACAGCCCGTTGCCAGCGATGTGGAAGGCGTTGTATACCGTTAGCAGAGCCTGTTCTGTTGATTCAAATGTTCAAATGTTTGTTAAGCTTTGTTATGGTCTTCAGTCCGGAGACTGGTTTGATGCAGCTCTCCACCCTACTCTATCCTGAGCAAGCCTCTTCATCTCCTCATAAGAACGGCAACCCACATCCACTTGAATCTGCTTACTATACGTGTCTCTTGGTCTCCCTCTGCGATTTTTACCCCACACACTTCCCTCCAATGCTAAATTTACGATTCCCTGATGTCTAAGAATGTGTCCTACCAAGCGATCCCTTCTTTTAGTCAGGGTATGCCAAAAATTCCTTTTCTCACCAATTCTGTTCAGTACCTCTTCATTAGTTATGCGATCTACCCACCTAATCTTCAGCATTCTTCTGTAGCACCACATTTCAAAAGCCTCTATTCTCTTCCTGTTCACACTGCTTATCGTCCATGTTTCACTCCCGTACAAGGCAACACTCCACACAAATGCCTTCAGAAAAGACTTCCTTACCCTTAAATTAATATTCGATGTTAGCAAATTTCTCTTTTTCAAAAATGCTTTTCTTCCCATTGCCATTCTGCATTTTATATCCTCTGTACTGCGACCATCGCATGTTATTTTACTACCCAAGTAACAAAACTCATCTACCACCTTCATTTGTTAAGCTTAAGGGACTTAACTGCGGGGTCATCAGTCCCTAAACGTACAAACTACTTATGAACTAGCTAACACTAAGGACGGCACAAATATCCATGCCCGAGGGGGGATTTTAACCTGCGACCGTAGTGGCCGTGCAGACCGTGACTGGCGCGCCGCAGTCCCCTCGGCCACCGCGGTCGGCTGTTCTGTTGATGGTGCGAATGGAGCGGTCTACTACCTGTCGAATGTTTCGAACAGTTCTGTAGCGAAGTGATTCCTTCATCTTCGAAATCAAATAAAAGTCACAAGGTCTTCATTCCGGGGGTATGGTGGATGGTACAGTACTTCCCAGTCCCATAGACCGAACAGAGCAGCCGCAACTTGTGCTGTATGCGCCCGCGCACTGTCGTGCAATATTGTGGCTGGGTTGCTCAAAAAGTGATGCCGCTTCTGGCGTCTATCACTGTCCACTAACGCGGCAACATTATGCACTTCTATTTCATAGACGCTCAGACGACCTGCCACAGGTCATGTCAGTTCACGACCTGCATGTCTGCCACAGTTTTGCCGACCTTCGTTGAAGTCTTTTACCCAACGAAACACTGTTCTGTACGCCAATGCCGATTCCCCGCACGCCTCTTGAAGACCCTGATGACAATGTCGTGTTGTACGACCTCTGGCACATTCAATCTTGATCCAACTCCGTTGTTCCTGTTTCGAAAACAGAGTAACACTGTTACGTTAGATTTCTCGCTCACAAGTGACTGTGTTTCTCTCGGTTGTGCGCTCGCCAGTGACGTTGTCCGGGCGAGTCCATTTGCTCGGAGGTAAGGTAGGTATGTTAACAACGTGAGCTATCAGCGACAATAGTAGATTACATTGCATAGTGTCTCCACAGCAGTGTTGCCACTATTTAAGGTCCAACCCTCCAATTCTTTCATACATCACACTTTGTTGACTCCGTCCGCCCCTGGTAATTATGAACTTGCATGTGCAACACGGTGCTAGAAAAAATCGCACTGACGTGTTTTACGGCCCACTTTAGATTTGTAGTTTTATAAGTTTTTGCAAAAATTTTGGAGCAAAATAATAATCTAAATAATAATGAATTAATTAATAAGAGTGTCTGAAACCCTTTTAGGAAAAAAAAAATTTTAGCACTGGCGGGTTTGGAACCAGCGACCTTTCGCGTCACAGTCCAGCACCTTGCCCACTACGCTATTTTTTTTCTTTTTTTTATTCTATGTGTAGATCAGTTCATTGCGGTCGTTGTTCCTTTGTGTTCGTTGTCGTTCGATGAGTTCTGGGCTCAGCTTTTTTATTGCAGAGAGACGTTCAGCCGCGCTGAGCCACGGCGCCCGGCTACGCTATGGGCATAAATCGGAGCGGGAGGTCTTTAATCTCATAATATTGATGGCCGTTGTTAACTGATGTTAATATGGCATTTCTAGACATTAGATCATCATTTATCGTACGAAGAACGATGTGTTTTTGTTAATTCCTAAGTGTGCCGTTGCTTTGAAATGACAACGTGTAAGTTACAATACGAAAATCATCAAATACGCGAGGAATGTCACGTGACATCTCCGAACGGCTGGTTTTCTTTAATTCAATGGAGGGTGTCAAATCTCCGTTATTTTTGCAAATATGTCTCAAACGATACGAGATATGAAAAAAACATAAGGGAGCAAAGTAGTAGAGAATTTTCTCCTCTACCAATTAGGTTATTCAATTTTCGTGTCAGATGAACGGTTCGTTTGCAATTACAATTATATTACAAACGGATTTTTTTGTTTTACTACCGTATTTTTTGTCCGAAAAATTTGAAAAAGGGAGGTTCTGGTCTCTGGCGGCTTACAATCATGTATGTAAAATTTGGTGCTGCTCGGTTGAACGGTTCGTCTTAAAAACAGGGAACACGTTACGGACAGACAGACATACATCCCAAAATCGCCACTATTTTTGCAAATATCTTTGAAATGCTACGAGATATGAAAGAAACATAAGAGAGCAAAGTTGTAGAGATTTTTCTCCTCTACAAATTCAGTTATTCAATTTTCGTGTCAGACGAATAGTTAAGCCGTTATTTTCATTTAAATTTCGAGCTGTCAAAAGACGATCGCAAAGGCCCACTTCTAGTGTTACTACCGTAACCTAAAGTGGGCCAAAAGCCGGCCTCCCTCTGCCTGCATTGTGAGGAGCGAGCAGTGAAGTGAGCCAGCAACAGCAGGCGCACACAACCGCCGGCCGCGGAGACCAACTCGCCCTGTGGGATAGACAGGCACTGGGTCTACCACTGCCGCTCCCTGCGTGGCCCAGCAGCCAGAGCCACGCTGGCGGGGCTTGTATTGGGCGCAGCCAGCTGCAGTTATCGTTAACACATACGTGTTTATGCGAAATTTCAAGGCGATTGGATAAGTGGCTCAAAATACAGATATGACGCTTCACCTAAGCAAATCTCATTTTATGGGGAAAAAAAGGCGGTTACTTTGGTAAGTGTTCATGGACCCACGTAATCAACACCTTTTCATAATTTAAATGCCGGCCGCGGTGGCCGAGGGAACTGAGGCGCTCCAGTCACGGTCTGCACGGCCACTACGGTCGGGGGTTCGAATCCCCCCTCGGGCATGGATATTTGTGCCTTCCTTAGTCTTAGCTAGTTCATAAGTAGTTTGTAAGCTTAGGGACTGATGACCACGTAGTTAAGTCCCATAAGTTCTACAAACATTTGAACATAATTTAATAGCCGCGGTAGGGTAGCCGAGCGGTCTAAAGCGTCTCGCTGCGGAGCGCGCGGTTGCTCGCCGTGGAGGTTCGAGTCCTCCCTGGGGTATGGGTGTGTGTGTTTGTCCTTAGGTTAGTTTACCTAGGTTTAAGTAGTTTGTAAGCTACGGACTGATGACCACGCAGTTTGGTCCGATAGAATTACAAACATTTGAACATTTTAATTTAATAACTAACTAGTAATCTACGAAAATTTATAGCGGCTATATTAATATTGTCCTCTCCGTGTGCTTTTGGTTCAAATGTTTGAAGAAATTCAGAATGGAAACATCAGTGACTGAAGAGCGAGCGCTGTCACTGCCACACACGTGTTCCTACACTCGCAGGGGAAGGCAGGGGGTGGTGACATGTCCAAATGTTTGTAGAGCTTATGGGACTTAACTACGGGGTCATCAGTACCTAAACTTACAAACTACTTATGAACTAGCTAATACTAATGACGGGACAAATATCCATGCCCGAGGGGCGATTCGAACCCCCGACCGTAGTGGCCGTGCAGAACGTGACTGGCGCGCCGCAGACCGCTCGGCCACCGCGGCCGGCTGTGCTTTTGGATTTGTATGTTTGTAATGAATATAAATCTTCAACTTTATTCCAATCCTGATGAACTTTTTCACGCGTGATCTTCAAACCAAGAGGAAGGTCGCCGTAGCTGTAAGGATGACGTACAGCACATAGTTCTGGTGATATGACGTCATAAACAATAAGAGGCATGATAAACATTCCATTCAAAAATGTTTTTATTTCCAATGTTTTCAGTACTAACTCTATTCGCAAAAATTTCTCTTGCAGTTTCCTAATATTCCACTCTACGCCCATGGACAATAACATTATTTTGTGTCACATTGTTCAGGAGTAATAAAGCCATAAGGATTGAACTACTTAAAAACGAGCTACAGGATGAAATCTAATATATAAAGCAGAGCGTTTGTACGTGTTGCATACAAATGTACAGTTTTGTTCCTATCTTTATGAACTTTTGTACACGTGAGCTTCAATCCATGAGGACGGTCAGCGTAAGTGTAAGAATCACATACGATAAATAGTTCACGAGATATGACGTCATAAGCAATGAGATGCGCGAAAAACCGCTGCATTTAGCGACAATACTGTTCATTTCCTCCTAAACCATTGGACCGATTTCAACCAAATTTGGTACACACATTCCTTACCGTGAGGTAACAATTGCTGCAGAGTTAAGAATCACATACGACGCACGGTACAGGAGATATAGCGTCATAAACAATAGGAATCGCAAAAACTGCCACATAATGTGGCGAGACTTCAAAAATACACTGTATGAGAATGACACTACTTAGCGACTTGCAACAAACTTTAAACATAATTTCAAACCTTTATTAAACTTTTTCTCGCTGACAACCATAGCAAAATAATGAAAGGAAAAAAATTTCTCGCTAACTACTTTTCCGCTGTTTATGGAGTAAAACTACGGCATTCGGTATGACGTTACAATTTATAATTTGTACACTACAAATTGTAACATCGGGAAATTTTACAGACAATATACACACGTATAGTTAAATGTACCTTCTAAATTATATCACAGTACGACATGTAGTTCATGAGATATGATCGCATATACACTAAAGTTCATGGAAAACCGCCACATCACGCACCAAGTTTTAATCTATTACTTCTTTACTACTAACTGTAGTCCCAAGAGATTTTACAGGCATACAGCCCTTATACTTTAAATAGTTTGTAAGTCTATAGGCAGATGACCACGGCAGTAGGGTCCCTTAGTTTTATTTTGTGTCTCGTTTCCGCCGGTTTTTTTTTTTTTTTTTTTTTTTTTTTTTTATGGGACTTAACTACCGGGTCATCAGTCCCTAAACTTACAAACTACTTATGAACTACTTACAAACTAGGACGGCACCAATATCCATGCCCGAGGGGGGATTCGAACCCCCGACCGTAGTGGCCGTGCAGACCGTGACTGGAGCGCCTCAGTCTCCTCGGTCACCGCGGCCGGCCAGCCCTTATACAAATGGATATATAGGCCTACCTGAAAAATGGCAGGAATAAATAAATAAATATCCGAGCAACGCTGGGTATTCAGATAGTTTATTATAGATACAGGTGAAAGGGTCAGAGGGGTACAGAAGGCGAGGGACGGAGGAATAGAAGGAAGTGAACTAACATAAGAATGGAATAAGTACGTACCTGGCCAACGCTGGGTCTTCAATAAGTATTGCATAAACTAGGGCTGCTTGCGCCCTGAGGACTATCTCGAGCGAAAAAAAAAAAAACAACGTTTTGGTCTCTCCTCAGACGCAACAGAGAATGTTTACTCTGGTTTTAGCGTAAATGGTAGAAGCTTTCTCTGTCAATACCGCCTAGAGAGAAGGCCGCGGCGCTCTCGTGTGACGTCACACAGAGTACACTGGTGAGCAATACTCAAGCGACGGCTGAACCTGAGTTTTGTAACCTACTTTCTTTGTTGGCATACTAAAATTTCTGAGGATTCTTGCAATACATGTCATTTTGACATCTGCCTCACCAACCAGTAATTTTATATGGTCGTCCCATTTCAGATCGGCCCTTATGTCTACTCTTAGGTATTTTATGAAATAACTGCCTTCAGGGTGTGTCCTGCTATTGTATAGTTATATAATGAAGGATCTTTCTTTCTGTGTAAACGCAGCACTTTACACTTCTTTATGTTGATTCTCTACACCATTCGTGCCGGCCGCGGTGTCCGAGCTTTCTGCGGCGCGCCAGTCACGTTCTGCACGGCCACTACGATCGGGGGTTCGAATCCCCCCCGGGAATGGATACTTGTGCCGTCCTTAGTATTAGCTAGTTCATGAGTAGTTTGTAAGTTTAAGGACTGACGATCCCGTAGTTAAGTCCCATAAGCTCTACAAACATTTGAACATTTTTGTACACCATACGTCAAAACGCTGCATATCATTTTGCATTTCTCTACCCTTTTTCAGTGTTGCGACTTTTTGACAAACTACTGCATAATCCGCTAAAAGCCTTATTGGACCTCCCTTATTATCTACGACGTCATTTATGTATACTGTGAAAAATCAAAGGTCCTATAACACTTTCATGGGGTACGCCTTAGATCACTTTAACGTCTGAAGACTTCTCTCCGTTGAGAATGACAGACTGCGTTCTGTTAGCTAGAGATGCGTCAGTCCAGTCACACCGTTAATCTGATATTCCACATGCTCCCACTTTGTTCATCAGGCAACGTGCGGGACGGTGTCGAACCCCTTGCGGAATCAAGAAACACGCCGTCTACCTAAGATCCTGTACCAACTGCCTTCTGGATATCGTGGATATATAGCACGAGTTGTGTTTCTCATGATTGTTGCTTTCGGAAACCATGTTGATTCCTGCAATAAGATTTCCGGTCTCCAGAAATGACATAATATACAAACATAAAATGTGTTCCAAAATTCTGGGAACACAATTATGCTCTTGAAACCCGCTCCAAGGCGGGGCGGGTTGCTGGTGTACAATGAAGTAGAATGTTGAAAACATACAAGAAAGGAAAAAAAAGAAAAACAACAAAAATATAAGAAAAATGCTTCAAGTTCTAAGTAAATTTCTTTCAAATTAAATTACAAAAATACGTTACTGTCAGCCTCGGAAGATTTCGAGTATTGCCGACCATCTACAGGCTTCAACTACTTGTAGACCTACTATAACTTCACTATTTAACAGTAACTAAATTGAGCTGAACGTGTCTTGGAAACATGTTAGAGTTTACGTGTATTCGTGAGAGTAGCTAATACAGTTATCATTCTTTAAAACCTTTCATTATTTTATGTAATCTTTTATACTACTTCCGAATTGTAAACATTATTTTTGAGATTAGGAATGCCTACTTAATTTTACAGACTGGAGGTTAAGCAGTTGTCTTTTAGATATTCGATGTGCAGCGATATCAACTATAGCCCGTAAGGTTTGGTCCCTTACGACTGTTTGCAGATCGTAGTCTGTCTTTCTGCATTCTATCAGTACACAGAAACGGGGGCACCTAAAATTACATGATTAGCTGTAACATCCTCTTCACATTCACAGATTTGTGTGTTACAACATCTCACTCAATACAGATGTGTGAGATATGGCCATGACCTGTTCATAGGTGTTCCATACTAGGGGAATGTTACGCAATTTGAACCAGTTTCTAATGATTGGGAATATTCTGTTATATCCGTCTTGCAGTACTTCTGGAGTCTCACTCGACTGTCGTTTTTCTAATTTCCGGGCTAGTAAGTGTCTTTCATCGGTAACATGAACTGCTGTTAGGTTTGATTAAATGATTAGATGTACTTTTCGTTCCAATTGATCCAAACTGAGGACCTCCTCTTAGATGTGGAAAATGTCAGAAAACAAAATACACAAATAAATACTTACAAAATGAGATCATACGTATTAATGTACCTTCCACAGATTCAAATGCAGTTACCCTTGTAGATGTGAAAACTGTCAGAAAAAACAAAATCTTAAGAATATTAAACATTTTAAACGACATAAAACTTGTTACTTCATTCTAAATGTTGAATATACTAGATGTGTTTGATAATAACCAGTTATTTCTTTCTATTTTTCTCTCTTTTTACGACATTGTGTACAATGATTACATTTCTGCGCAAGATTAGTCCTTAAGTCAGACTGAACAGGGAACTGATTACCGAGCTGTTTAGTCCCCTCTAACTCCTCACAACAACAACAATCAGACTGAACACAATATTCACATTTCTGAATATTGTATACAGTAACATACAACACACGTGTGTAGTATGAGTTAGCCAATGAAATCCTTTTGACTCTTTTCATACTGTGCTTTATGTGAGTTCAATTTTTTTGGCTGCTGGCATGTTATTAAAAATGTGTATCCCTGAATATTGGATACCTTTCTTAACCAAAGTAATTGACTTTAAATGACTATGAAAGTTGTTTTTGTTTCTAGTAAGGATGCCATGAAATGAGCTGTTGATATATATAATTTCATTAGAGAATAAATGTCTTGGGAAACAGTAATTACTATCACCAGTTGATCTGTATTGCACGTTTTTGGGCTCGGAAAACTTCAGCTTGGGCTGAAGAGCAACCCTATAGAATAATACCATATGGCATTATGGAATAGAAGTACGCGTAATACGCTAGCTTTTTTTATTTTTATGTCTCCTATACCTGCCAACATTCGCATGACAAATAGAGCCCTGTTTAGACGCTTCAGCAGTTGTGAGGTATGCTTCCCCCAGTTAAGTTTATTATGAAGCTGTGATCCCAAGAATTTGACAGTGAAACTTTCTGTGTCTCCTTGTTGTCACACTTTAGGCATATACTAACACGAAACCTTTTATAGGTCATAAACTGTACATAGCGTGTTTTTTCAAGGTTTAACGACGGAGAATTGGCTACGAATCACCCATTAATGTCAATGAACATTTCATTAGCCGACCTTTCTAAGGCTATACTTGATTAATTATTTATTGAAATGATTGTGTCATTTCCAAATAAAACATACTTGGCATCCGGTAATGTTGCTGATGAAACGTCATTGATATATACAATAAAAAGCAGGAACCCTAGGATGGAACCTTGGGGGGACCACATATGTTAGTAGTTTACAGTTCAATGAGGGCTGATAGGTCAATATATGTCTCTTTCCTATTGACCCCCTTTCTTTCCTGCAGCATTTGCGGTATGTAACAACATGAACCATTCTACAGCATTTACTGTTACACTGTAGTATTCTAATTTGCTTAAAACAATATTGCGATTTACACATAGCCTTTGACAGATCACAAAATATACAAGTGGCCTGTAATTTTTTCTCTAATGAACTGCGTACATTCTCGCTGTATGTGTAGTTAGCCTTCTCAATATCAGAACCCTTTATAAATTCGAACTGTGACATGAATAGTATTTTATTAGTGGTCAAATGTTTCAGAAGACGACTGTAGATTATCGTTTATGAAATTTTTGAGAATTCTGACAAAAGTGAAATTGGACGAAAGCTTTATAGAAATTCTATGTCTCCTTTCTTATACAAGGGCTTAATTTCAGCATATTTCAAGCATTAAGGAAATATTCCACTGCTAAAAGACTGGTTACACAAGTAACTTAAAATATCACCACCCTCAGATGCACAGTTTAATCAAATTTGTTGGTATATTATCATAGCCACTGGAATAATTTGTTTTTAGGGATCTTATGGTGAGCATTACTTCTAGTGGTGTTGTGTTATACTCGTATTACTGTAGTTATTTGTAGTGGCAGGTGTGAGATATTTCATTGCAGCATTTACTGACACTGATAACCTCATATTTTCAGTAATAGTTACGAAATGCTTATTGAAAATTTCAGCAACATTGTACACATCTGTTACCCGTGTGTCATTTACTCTTAATGCTATGTTATCGTTTCCATCTTTGGTTCTACCAGAGTTTTCCTTCACTGCATCCCATATTGTCTTTATTTTGTTATCTGATGTGACTATCCTATTCTGATAATGCTTTTATTTTGAAGTATGTATTGTAATGAACTAAAGAATTTACATCTTAACTCATTCTGACTGATAGAAATAGTTTCATTTTTGTCTTACGTGAGACCTTTATTTCTTGAGTAATCCATGGGTTCTTTATAGAGTTTGCTCTAATCTGGGTTAGTTTAGGAGGAAAGCAGTTCTCAAATAAGTTAAGGAAAAAAGTCAGACACTACATTTGCAACAAACATACTGAAGGAAGGACACAGATATCAAATCCACAAACACGTCCTACGTATAGCTAAGAAAGGTAGTAAATAATAATAATAATAATTAGCACTGGAAGTAAACAAACATCTAGCTAAAACTCCTCATCTAACACTAACACTAAATGACAAACTATAGCAGACATCATTCCCCACTAAACACCTAATGTAAAAAAAAAAAAAAAAAAAAAAAAAAAAAAGTAAAACTATAATGTAGTGAAATTAAGTACCATAAACCATATGTTACTCTACCTATCTTGGTTTCCCTAAGAAAACTAATGTAAAACAATATAAAAATTATAATTTAGTGTAATTAAGTGTACCATTTTCAAATATAACGCAATATGTATACCGTAATATCTAATGCACAAGAAATGTAACAGGTTTTCATTCTGACAGTTCAAGACACAGGAAATGCCCCAAAAATGTGTATCACTGATTGTAAAATAATATGACTTATTTTAAATAAAAGCAAGCTTATTCAACACTATGCGTAACGTGACAAGAAAGTAAAAAATCCTCAACGAATGCCGTAACTTAATATCTTGTGTTTATGTACATTTTTGAGTAATGTTTGAAAATCAAAAACCTAGCGTTTCTCGTCTACAATAGTCAGTTGTTTCCTTATGATGGCCTAACAACACGAAAACTAGTTCGAAGAGAATAAAAACTCAGTAGAACAAACACAGTTTATTTGTTTTAACCCGAAAAAAATTAAGGACATTAATTTGGAAAGTTTTGTATTTCTCTTACAAGCTATGAGCAATGTAAACATCACTTCAGTACATTGGTTTACGTTATAGGAGGCGATCTATTTATATTATTGTAAAAAGATATAAAATAGGCAAGATCGCTTATCACCAGTTTTTATTAATGACGACCGGTTTCACTGATCTATGTCAGCATCATCAGGTCAAATAAAATATTTTACAAGGCCATAATCTTGTAACGTCAAATAGTTGTTATATAAAACGATTTACAGTGCATAAGTGCACTAAGTCATTATAATAAAACGTAATTAAGACAGTGAGTGACAAAAGCAAACTGATCAGTTTGCTTTTGTCACTCACTGTCTTAATTACGTTTTATTATAATGACTTAGTGCACTTATGCACTGTAAATCGTTTTATATAACAACTATTTGACGTTACAAGATTATGGCCTTGTAAAATATTTTATTTGACCTGATGATGCTGACATAGATCAGTGAAACCGGTCGTCATTAATAAAAACTGGTGATAAGCGATCTTGGCTATTTTATATCTTTTTACAACTTCAGTACATGTCTTTGAGTAGTTTTCTAAAACAAGTTTTAGGCTTACTGATGACCCTCTTGAACTCAAATTTGATAGAATTTTTATCCCTTGACACTATGAATTAACCTGAATGACTGTACTATAGACTGCAGTAAGTCCTTACTGGGAGAGTTTTCAAGAAAGTCTACATTATAATCACCAGCTAACACTAATTCTTTCTTTTTTGTTGTCAAACGAATAGAGTTGCGAAGTGATTTATGAACAAATTAAAGTTACCATTTGGCACTCTGTGCACATTGTTGTTGTTGTGGTCTTCAGGACGGCGACTAGTTTGATGCAGCTCTCCACCCTACATTGACTGTTATAGAAGTGGGTGGAAATAAAATTTCTGCCAGTTGGTGTGAACTTTTAAACAACAGCTATGTTTGTGGCTCTAATATGTCAGGATTATGCTGTTTAGTTGCTCTATTAAACTGATAGTTTTGTTTCAATGGTGAACTCTCTTCGAATTTGGCTTCTTTCTGCCCTGGCTATCCAAAAAAAGACACTTCTCTAACACCTTTAACCACTGGTATTTTACCACCCACGTCAGTGTCTCGCCTTCATAAGTTTTCTGCTATTAGCACAGCCAGTTTACCCTTACCTTTCCTGTAGGGCATGCCTAGTACAGTGCTACCTACCGAGAGAATCAATGGGAACCAAACCAATATGCGACCCCGCACTTGAGCGAAGCAACTGTTCCAACTTCAATTTAACTTTCATGACAGAGGAGTGACGCTCCAGAACAGACACAAAATCAACACTAGTATTCCTCGATGTCAATGCAATCTTTGCCAGGTCACGCTCTATATTGCACCCCGGAACACTGCCAATACTACTCCCCAGCCCAACCACAATAACCATGGTGTCTTCCTTGGTGAAGTCTTTACATAGTGAAACTTAATCCTCTGTCACCTGAGCCAGACCAACACCAGGTTTGAAAAAACTAGTGACCTGGTAATCTGTTCCCTAATCGACCTGCAGAAGATGGTCCATACATCTGGTATGTGATGATGATCATCATCATCGTGGTATTTTACCTATTATCTACCATCTCTCCGTATAAGTAAAGGTCGCAAACGAAATACTATTGCATTTTCTCCCCTAAAGCAGTGAAAAATCTCTGTGTAAGACGAACGAACGGAAAATAACAAGAACGCAGAATTCCGTAAACTAAAGTTTAAAATTTCACACTTATTTTCCCATTGTACACCCTTGAATTTCTACATGGAATTAATATCAGTGCTAAACTTGTAGAACTCAATTTCATTATACACCTCACAACCTATTTCTTTTCTCGTACTGTAGTCAGTATTAGGTGTTGCATTTTTCCTTCAACTTCTACCAAACTCTGCATTCCAATTGACTGCAGTAAAAAGCATACATTAAATGCAAATCGTAGCTGTCGACCACCTTTCTTTGAGTTTTAGTTTTAAAAGCCAGATTGTGATTGAGGCTAATGTATAACTAACCGCCGACTTCCTGAACTCCGTAGCAAAAATTGTGCCGGCCGCGGTGGCCGAGTGGTCTGCGGCACGCCAGTCACAGTCTACACGGCCGCTACGGTCGGGGGTTCAAATCCCCCTTCGGGCATGGATATTTGTGTCGTCTTTAGTATAAGGTAGTTGATAAGTAGTTTGTAAGTTTAGGGACTGATGACCCCGCAGTTAAGTCCCTTAAGCTTAACAAACATTTGAACATTTCGCAAAAATTGTAAGTTAAATTTCCCTACTGTCCCGGTCTCCATCTGTAATCTACCTCTGTGGAGTGGCCGACCGTTCCAAGGCACCTAGCTGATATCAACGGCCGTAAGTTTGAGAATTCGAAATATCGCAACATTTCGACCGTTTCGGGGTATTGAAATAAATTCAACGGCAAAACTTTGTTGTGGACCGAGATTCGACCCCACAATTCCCGCTTTGGGCGAGTGGTCGTCTTAATCAATTACGCTATCTAGGCATGCTTACATTCCAACCCAAATTCTCATTTTCTAGCCCCCTGCCTCTTGCTTGCAGCCTATACTGGATTCCCGCAAGGGATCGAGCGTTTGAATGCATCCGCACTAAAATTGTCAGTTGCGTGTGTGTGTCATATTTTACAATTATGGTGACTGTTCTTTCGGGCCGGCCGCGGTGGCCGAGGAGACTGAGGCGCTCCAGTCACGGTCTGCGCGGCCACTACGGTCGGGGGTTCGAATCCCCCCTCGGGCATGGATATTTGTGCTGTCCTTAGTTCTAAGTAGTTCATAAGTAGTTTGTAAGTTTAGGGACTGATGACCCCGCAGTTAAGTCCCATAGACTCTACAAACATTTGAACATTTTAACTGTTCTTTCGGACATGCGGCTGCGAGCAAATTGGCATGGGGCTAGAGGTTGAGAATTTGTTTTGGAAGGGAAGCGTGCCTGGATAGCCTAATTGGTTAAGGAGACTGCTGGCCCAGAGCGGAAAATCCGGGTTCGAATCGCGGCCCAGCACAAATTATTAGCTTTGCTGTTGAATTTATTTCAACACTCCGAAACGGGCGAAATGTTTCAATATTTCGCCTTCGGATGTTTTTGCGCGTGATAGTAATACTTACGCATCCATCATGTCCAGTGTGCATTCCGACGGACTTGGGCAATTGCAACAGGACAATGTGGCATCCCACACGTCCAGAATTGCTACAGAGTGGCTCCTGGAACACTCTTCTGAGTTTAAAAACTCTCCATGGCCATCAAACTCGCTAGACATGAAAATGATTGAGGATATCTGGAAGGCCTTGCAACATCCTTTATAGAAGAGATCTCCACCCTCTCGTACTCTTACTGATTTGTAGACAACCCTGCTAGATGCATGTTGTCAATTCCTCCCAGCACTACTTGAGACATTATTCAGGTCCATGCCACGTCCTGTTGCGACACTTCCGCGTGCTCGAGGAAGCCCCAGGCAGATGTACAACTTTCTTTAGATCTTCAGTATTTTAATCACTAGTCTGGAAGTTATTTTAATGAAATTATAGTTTACCATCTTTCATTTACTATGCAGCTTTTGTTATTCAGTGATGTGATAAAATAATCACCTATACATTAAGTCTGGAAAGCCAAAAATCTTAATGACGAAATGTCACGGTAATTCTGCCTTTGTTATTACATTTGGCATCGCTAGTTATGTATGGACACAAGCACAGAAGAGACATTCTGATGAATAGATTTTACTTTTTTGACATGTTTATCCCCTTCACATTGATGCAACAACACAATGTATTTTCAGTACTTAATTATTTTTATAAATTGACTACTGGTTCTGTGAAACTAAAGATACGATAGTATAGGCTTATCAGACAATTTTAAACTTTAAGCAGTTAGCTTAAATTTAATGTAAAGACGTTTAGAAATTCGCCTCGCTGCGGAGCGCGCGGTTGCTCGCCGTCGGAGGTTCGAGTCCTCCCTGGGGCATGGGGTGTGTGTGTTGTCCTTAGGTTAGTTTACCTTAGTTTAAGTAGTTTGTAAGCTACGAACTGATGACCACGCAGTTTGGTTCGATAGATTTACAAACATTTTAACATTTTTTTTTGAACGTTTAGAAATTATTTTCTACACTTTTTGATTTTCTAATTTCCATTGAAGTCATAACTGTATTATAAAAAAATTAACCAAAATAGTTAAATTGCGGTAGTGTCATTAAATAATTCTGTGTGACTACAGTTCCACACGGAAAAGTCATTAACATTTAGAGTTGTGTCCAGGAATCGTGAGGTATATAGGGTTGATTCGATCATGCCTGAGAGTCTATTCAGCCGCGCGGAATGGCCCCGTGGTCTAAGGCATTATGCTACGGACTGGGGGGCAGTTTCTGCCTGAAGTTCGAGTCCTCCCTCGGGCATGGGTGCGTGTGTGTTGTTCTTAGTGTAAGCTAGTTTAAGTAGTTTGCAAATCTAGGGACTCGTGGCCACAGCAGTCTGGTCCATTAGGTTTACAAGCAACAGAGCCTACTCGTGAAGTTGAAGTCCTTGTGGCAATTCGAAGCACAGTGCTGCTCCTTTCGGTGCAATTATCACAGTTTTCATTAGTGGAGAATTATTGGCGGGCATTAAAAGTACTCACTAACATTTTCCTCTTCTTACAGTTGTGTTTGACCCTGTCACACGTTGGTGAGCGTCTTGTTACGTAAGAGAATTATTTCATTGATAGTATGAATACGACACTCGAACATACCTGCATACGATAGAAAGGAGAGGTACGTTAAATTACCTGAAAGAGTGAACGGATAACACGTCGTAACACCTTGGATCATTCACTGTACAATGTCGAGCGACGTTTACATATTTGTAACCTGCTGATGTATGTGCTGCCTTCCTCAAATTATGCTATTGTTCGCTTTGAGCTTGATATGATGGGATGGGGTTAGTGTTTTAGGGTGCTAAACCGCGAGGTTATCGGCACTCTTGCGTGAAGTAAATAGGATGTGGATGATGAAAATCTATTAAAAATATGTTCAAATTCAAAAATGTTCAAATGTTTGTAAAGCTTATGGGACTTAACTACGGGGTCATCAGTTCCTAAACTTACAAACTACTTACGAACTAGGACGGCACAAATATCCATGCCCGAGGGGGGATTCGAACCCCCGACCGTAGTGGCCGTGCAGACCGTGACTGAAGCGCCTCAGTCCCCTCGGCCACCGCGGCCGGCTAAAAATGTCTCAACAAACAAGATCTTAAAATACCACACTGACGTTGGGATTTTCATACAAGATTATCCATATAATGGTGAAATGAGCACTATAGAATAACTAAAATGAAGTGCAGTATACCAGCATGGACACATTTAAGAGGGTCTAGATTACTGTGACTGTGAGACGACTTGTAAATAATGGGAGAACAAGCCACTCTAGGACACAGTAAAATTGCAAACCCAATATTTTGGATCCAAACAGTTAATGTACCAACACCAACAGCAGTGAAGTTTATGTTGTTTTATTGAACAATATTTTGGAAAGGAAACCTGACGAAAACAAAATCATACAAGACTAATCATTCTCGCTTCAGTTACGCAGTCTTAGCTCTTCGCCGTATCATTTAGCAACCAGTCATACAGCAGCGTCCAGCAGGTTGCCTACATAGCAGTCCACAGGGGCTATCTCAGCAGAGACAACCGGTACGTTTCTAGCGTTCGTATGGCACGCAAGTAGCAACCTTAGCTTCAAAAGGGGCCATTCTCCTCGCAGACTTACTTGCCTCTTAAGGGTCACATGAACAAAACTTGATCCAGCAGCATCCTGATCGAACAGTATCTATGCTGGTAGCCGGGCAGTGGTTAAGGTTCAGTCATAGCAAGCTTACTGGGCCAGGTGCTGACCTTAGTGCAGTTAATCAATCAGATGCCCTATAGAAGACGTCATGATATACGCCGTCAGTTGAAAATAATTTGCCAAAACTGATATCTGTGACAAGTTTCACTAACTTTCACTCTATGAAACCTAAGAAAATAGTGTTTGACTTTTTTGTACAATCAGCCCTACTGGTCATTGTACAACTCTATGATAGATCATGATGTTGAAAACTTCAATTACATGGGCCCTCACAGTCCAGCAATCTCCCAAACCGGAAATCTTTCACGACTTTTGTCCCTAAGGCAGAATATTTGACACGAAGGACAATCTTCAGGCATCGTCTCTGCCTCCATGGAGCCCCTGTAAGTTGAGGAGGCTAGTCCTTATACACCCTGTTACCCACTAGGCATCATCGCTTGCTGTTTTCGATATCGGTTGCAACGCCAAAATTGCATGAAGTTGAGGGAGACAGGTAGATTACAAAAATGTTCAAATATTGGGAAATCTTGGGACTTAACTACTCTGGTCATCAGTCCCTAGGCTTACGAACTACTTAAACTAACTTACGCCAAGGACATCAGATACACCCATGCCCGAGGGAGGACTCGAACCTCTGACGGCAATAGCCATACTGTCCGTAACAAAATGCCTTAGACCACGCGGCCATTCCGTGCGGCTTGATGGCAATCATTCCAGATGTAAATTAATACCACGATATTGCAAATAAAAGGAAATACGTTACGAAGTTCTTAATGTTTTTTAACGTCACATTATTACACGACATATAAAAAGTATTACCATCCTCAAGAGTGTGATTTAACATACTACGTCTCATAATACATTCGGTAATCCTTAAACAACAATTAATATTGTTATGAACAACAGATATTACGATAGTATCAAAATTCCTTAAGTTCTATAGAAATTAGAGTTACTTTTTCTCTCTAAATCGTTTTCTCATAACTGCGAAATGTCGTCCCGGCGATGAGCGTTTTGGTATTAACCGATTTTTGAACTAACAAGAATATCAAATTTCGATTAGCCGCAGTAAACGTTGTATACAAACTTCAATATTAACTGTGTATAACTAACATTCCCCTATACTCATGATTATACAAACATTTGTAAATATTTTTAACTTGGAATGATATGACATATCTTGTTCTGGTTATGGAATCAAACCGATAACCTGCAGCCATTGCTAACCAAGGAAAGCGTTCTTCTCTTACCGATACCCGACCATGACAAATAACTTCATAGCTGACCAGGCGTAAAGATGTAATATTGGAGTATTCACCACAAGTATCAAAACGCAGATCTGAGCATGTAGAATGCAAAGTTTAATATTTTTTGTCAGGAACTTAATAAACACTCTAATGTCCTTAATCACGAGTAACAACATGTCTAAACTTGAGCATGTGCGAAAGTTACATACGAGGCTGCTTCCGCCGGAGGTTCGAGTCCTCCATCGAGCATGAGTCTGTATGCTGTCCTTAGATTAGTTTCACTTAGTTTAATAGTTTGTAAGCCTAGGGACTTATGAACATACTAGTCTGGTCCCATAGATATACAATCATCTGATTTGGAGTTACATACCCAATATCTAAATCGATAACTAACAAGGAAACCTACCCAAGTGTCACTCTCCGATTTTTATGAAAATTGGATAATTTATAATACATGCAAAACTATGGGAGACGTATTTTATTTTAGCGGCGGAAAAACATATTTAAGGGGTGAAACGGTCCCTCCAAAATTGGGGCTAAAATGGAAAAATCGCGATAACTTAGAGAATAGTGCAACGATTTTAATGATTTTTGGTATGAAAGTATCTTCTGATAAAAGACGAACATCGGCTTAGGTATATTGCAGGGGGAGTGACAATTAGGGAGACAACTACCCCTAAAGTGACCAATTTCTTGTGCTAAAAAAACTGTTTTTATTTAATCGAAGTGGAATCTATGAAAACTTCAAAAGGAAGGTGATTTAAGGAATAAGATTTTTTAATTAATTTATTTATTTATTTATTTAAGAATTGACCGCTATTTGACTGAAAGTTATTTTTTGTTTATTGTCACAACCTGGTTTCGGCCTTAGGCCTTTTCAAGTGTTGTGATAAAAGTTATCAGACAGGTTTCCTTATGTCGTGGTCATAATAATAAAAACAATAAAAATATTTGGAGTTGAGTCTATGTCGGAAGCATAAAATGGGTAACACATTTGTCCCCGGATCTTAATTTAAAATAATAAGACAGGTATGTGTTTACCATAAGATCACAAAGGAATAAGTGTTTTTTTTTTCTTTTAAATATCAATATTGGGGGATAAACAACCCTTATATTGCCGCACTCGTTTTTATACTGCCCATGAAACACCCTGTGAATTATATTTTTGAACTGTTTCATCTCTTCAGTATATTGGTATTTAAAGTCGCTGAATCCTAATCTGAAATCATATTCTCAAAATTCAATACGGTTGATCCAGCAAAGCGGACGAAAACTCGAAAAAATTGCTTGAACAGACAGTATTTCGATATACGACTTTAAAAATACTGTACAATCAACGTTTCAAATAATAGTGAATACAAATGAGTAAAACATATTACAAATGTGTATTGATTTTAACCCTAATGAGGCAGCGGTAAGAGATGAAAATCCGGCCATGCGATCTCCATGCGCAATTTTTTGGCGGTTATGCTGAATCAACGACATTGAATTTTGAGAATCTGATTTCAGATTAGGATTCAGCGACTTTCAATACTGGTATATTGAAGAGATGAAACAGTTAAAAACTGTAGATTCACAAGGTGTTTCATGGGCAGTATCAAACGAGCGCGGCAATATAACGGCTTTTTATCCCCCAATATTGATATTTAAAAGAAAAAAAAAAGACTTATTCCTTAATTCACCTTCCTTTTGAAGTATAGATTCTACTTCGATTAAGTCAAAACAATTTTTTGAGCACAAAAAATTGGTCACTTTAGGGGTAGTTGCCTTCTTAATTGTCACTCCCCCTGCAATATACCCAGGGAGATGGTCGTCTTTTATCAGAATATTCTTTCATACCAAAACTCATTAAAATCGCTTCACTAATCTCTAAGTTATCGCGATTTTTCCATTTTACCCCCAATTTTGGAGGGACCGTTTCACACCTTAAATATTTTTTTCCGTGTGTGTGTGCGTATGTGTCCTCTAGTTTCTCATGTATTATAACATATACCAATTCCACAAAACTCGGAGAGTGACACTTGGGTAGGTTTCCTTGTAAGTAAAGTCAGATGTCAGTAGTCCGTTTTTTTATTAGTGTCGAGATGTTTGAATCTGTAATAAGGTATAATTGCGTTATGCCTGACCGGGAATCGAATCCCGAACCTACCGACATGCTTCCTATCTATGAATAGACGTTAAAACTCAGATGTTAACTCAACAGGAATGAGGATGCTTACATGTGTGACTAGTAACAATGGCACCTATCATTGTTATCGATAATGCATGAAGAGAAATTAAAAATTAAATTTTGCTAGTAGTCCAGTGTGCTCTGGCACAGACTTCATACGAAGTTATGAATATTTTGTGCTAGACCTGGAATCGAATACATATAAGTGCCTTTCGTGGAGACCTAGAGGAGTCGGCAGACTCGGAAAGCAACGAAATCATACAGCTAGATGGTTCCGAGAGGGTCGAATACTTCAAAAGAGGAAGTTTAATATGGATTCTGAACTATGATGCAACTTGACGTTCTTCACTTGGTGGTACCAGAGGTGAAGAAGATATGATTGTGCATGTTAAAAATATATGTCTGAAAGGGTGTATCCAACGCACAGATTGCAGATATTAAACTACAAGCGATCCAACAGACTGCTACGGCAAGGTAATATAAGATGCGCTTAGCATGAGTACTTCAAATGTTTGTAAATCTACGGGACTTAACTGCTGCGGTTATCAGTCCCTAGGCTTATAAACTGCTTAAACTAACTTTAAGACAACATACGTACCAATGCCCGAGGGTGGAGTCGAACATTCAATGGGGAGTAACCGCGCGCCCCGCAGCAAGGCGCTTTAGAGCGCTCGGCCAATCCACCGTGGCAAGCATATCTATTAGAGGCGGTGAAGTCAATGTGGCGCTCAGTGAAATGATCAACTATCAGCACACTTCTGGCACTGAAATTATACTAGTCTAAGGTCAGCGGGATGTAAAGAAGACTCTAGTTATTATATCCTGATGAGAAGACATTATTGAATTTCCACTATTTCAACAAATTCCTTAGTTTGAAAAACACTGCAGGGTGTGAATTTTCCAGACAATTCGCTTATTACTGTCTGTATTACTATTATTATTTCCACACTGCTGATGGAGCACGTATGTTGAAGCGCATTTAGGCCTCTTTACTCAGTTTTAGAAGCAGTTTTCTTACCACCGGGAAAATGTATTTCTGGAATAAATGCATATCGTCGTGGTTTTGCGACAGCTACTCGAAAGTAGCTGGATTCAACAAGCACGGAGTCGGTATAACACCTGAGAATTTTGAGTAACTTTCAGATAATATGAGAAAGTCTGCCGTCCTGGAAATAGATAAACGACTTTAAGCATTTGGTGTTCAACCTGAATACCTGTACCTCTGCCACAAAATAGATAGAAAATTTGCCCTCAAAAAAACCAGCTTCGGGAGTGACAACACCTTCTCTTCGCAGATGAATACGCTGCCCCAGAGCTAGCTGTTTCTTCCTTACTGCCCCAATAGTTGCTAGACCAGATCAAGCGAAACATAAAAGAAGAGACTGGTTGATATTTTTGTGTATAACAACTTTCCTGGACTGAAAAACATGAATTACTATATTTATATCACACCTAAAGTGAAAATCACTCAGATTATTGAGTGGAAATAACATGAAAAATTAAGTGAATTGATCAGCTTAATACTGTTCCAACCAGGAAGTAACTCGCCGCTCACAGAGTCGACAAACGTAAGCTACAATATTGCTAATTCTCCATTAGACTAATCGCAAAATACTACTACCACATAATACGACGAGTATTTATTCATACATTGTATTAGAATGAGAGTACTTAGAGACTTGCAACAAACTTTAAAGGTAATTTCAAAGCTTTATTATATTTTTTCTCGATGACAACTACAGTAAAAAGAAAGGAAAAAAGTTTCTTCCTTACTACTTTTTTCTGTTCATGGACTAAACATGACGTTACAATTTATACTTTCTACACTACAAATTGCATGCGCAGGGAATTTTACAGACAGTATACACATATTTAGCGGAATGTGTCTTCCAAATTGTATCACAGTACGACATGTTGTTCATGAGATATCAGGACACAAACAGAAACATTCATGGAAAACCGCCCAATCGCGCAGGAGGTTTTAACCTATTAGTTCTTTACTGCTAACTGTAATCGTAAACGATTTATATACCTACAAAATTATACAGTTATACAATATATAATTCAAGAAATATGAGATCATATGTACTGCGATGGGTTAAAATTCACCACGTTTTAATACATTTGTATATTTACTACTAAGACACTCCTGTATTCCAGTCAGCTGAAAGAAATTCCTGAAAGCTGTCAGAGATGTTGACAACTGTGAACCAACTGTGAAGCGTACTCGGCTGTAGGCGAAAGCAAGAGACTTTCATAGAGCTGCAGGGAAAGGAAGAGAATGAATCAGTGTACATCCAACGAATACCCATTATTTTCGGCAAATCTACCTTTTAACATCAAGAGACCGTAGTTTCCATTTGCCGTCTATTAAAATCATCTGAAGATCAAAACCAACTGCAGAACGATCTTAATAAGATATCATTATGGTGTAAAAATTGGCAATTGATTCTAAATAATGAGAAGTGTGAAGTCGTCCACATGAGTGCGAAAAAGAAATCCGTTAAACTTTGTTTACAAGATAACTCAATCAAAAGTGAAGGCCGTAAACTCCGCTAAATACCTAAGTATTAATATTACTTCAGACTTAAACTGCAAATAACACTTAGATATTGTCGTGGGAAAGGCGAACCAGAGTGCGTTTTATTGGAAGAACCCTTAAAAGATGCAACAGAAGTACTAAAGAAACTGCATACACTACGCTTGTCCGTCCTTTTTTTGGAGTATTGCTGCCCAGTGTGAGATCCTTATCAGGTGGGTTTGACGGAGGACATCGAAAGAGACCAAAGAGGGACATCTCGTTTTGTATTGTCACGATACAGGCGAGACAGTGTCAGGGAAATGATATAGGGTCTGGGATGGGCATAATTACAACAAAGACGTTCATCGCTGCGGCGTGGGCTACTTACGAATCTCCAATCACCAACATTCTCCTCCGAATACGAAAATATATTGTTGACTCCCACTTACATAGGTAGAAATGATCTTCAGAATAAAATGCGAGAAATCAGAGCTCGAACGGAGAGATTCAGGTGTTCTTTCTTCCCGCGCGCTATTCGGGAATGGAATGGGAGTTAAATAGTATAAAGGTGGTTCGATGAACCCTCTGCCAGGCACTTAAATGTGATTTGCAGAGTATCCCATGTAGATGTATATACACATTCTCGTGTTCTTTTGTACAACTATCATAGTTCCGTGTGAAAATACTCATTAAAATTTTTGGATATTTAAAACTAGGCAGTGGATTCCCACCCACCCGTATATATATATATATATATATATATATATATATATATATATATATATATATATATATGGACGACAATTTCAGTGGGAACACACAAATGTCGTCTGAGCCCAAAAGGGAATGCAAATATAGCTGCGTACAACAGTAGTGTGTGACAAGTTGAGTGTGGGTAGGACGAGAAGCGGGTCCCGATGGCCGAGGCAGTCTGCCTTAGGCAGAGCAGCAGTGCGGGCGGAGCTGTTAAGTCCCGCCGCTGAATCCCCGCGCTTTGCTTCTTCGTAGTCTTCGACAGTACATGTAAATACAGATAGAATCTGAGGTAGATAGTGTACACAGGAAGAAATTGATCCTCAATACAAGACCGAAACACTTCTCTTCATCGCAAGCAGTGAGGTCTATGTCAAACTGATCAAGGATACGGTGAATGACAAGGTAGTACGAGACAAATGGAGAAAGATTTAAATTTAAACATTCTGACGGAAATGACAGAGCAGTAGCTACTGATCATGTGGGACTGAGAATAAGGGCGGTCAGAGTGTTCTAGTTACCGTTTGAGTTACCGGCTGGTTAACGTGCTGTGGCCTACGGTAGTATGCTCGGTCACGTAGCAGAAAAATGGATGACCTATATGATGTACCGAGTTCTTAACGAATGCGGCAAATAAGAACTGAGCTACAAAACAAGTGGCTACTTATAACTCAGTTAGAGGCAGCAGAGTAATAACCATTTAGGACGCACTGCCAGAAATGTGCTCATGTTCTGGTCAGAAAGACCACGTCCGCTTGTCATGTCTTTAACGCAAATTGTTCAAGTTCTGAGAAATGAAGCTTTTTCAACACCTACGGCGACGACGTTCATTCTCGCATATGCTAAGGGGTTTCGGGAGGTCGTCGAACTGAAGAATAACCTGACCCATCAGTTGCAAGGTGCTGTCGAAGCGTCGGCAGTGCCAACGGTGGTCTTCGGTCCAGATAGCAGAGATGACACGGATGCCCGTCGACATTCGAATACAGAAAAGCATATAAGCAAGCAGCAATTTCCAAAATGGCAAAAGGAACGGTGTGTCAAACCTTCGGACGACTGCTTAAAAACATCACCGTATCGACAGCAACCAACACCAAGAGTGGCCTTGAAGAGCTTGTCAACGCAAGCTGCCAGCAGTACGCAACCAAAATATGATAGCAGAGGAGACCACGCCGAGGGACGAGACTGGAAGACGCGGTTGACGAAGAACTTGACCCAAGGAGACTGAGCTGATGATTTCAAAGATGACCCACTGAAGGTGGCAGCAAGCGACAAGCAGAAGTGGCGCCCCTATAGAGTTAAATGTAGAGAGGTAACGCCTGCGGATATGACGATGCCCCATGACGAGTCAGAACAAGAGATGGCCTAAGCTTTCATAGGGGACACACATACGAAGGAATGAAGACCATTGCTCACCATACGGTTATTAATTTTCATTTGTCTATGTTTTATGATTACAGCAGCTACCAGCATCTGAGGCTAAAAAACGCCAGTTAAAATCTATAAGATGAATTTGTTCAGTGAAATGCTAAACGCGGTGGACACTTATATCATCCTACTACAAGAAATGTGTTATATCGAAGGATTGTTTGGGTACGAAATCTTCCTTATTACACGCCACCGAAGCTGGCAGCGGCTTACCATTACTTCTATTATGCAAATAATGTGATGTACTTACCTCTGCCAAGGGCATTAGCAGTGATGGTGCTTGGTGTACGACTCATCAATATCTGTGCGCTGTGTGGCACAGACAGGAGAAGAAGTCGTTTCCACTTCCTCGCCGAGGAAATTGCCCCGCCCTTCCGAGGATGACACGACCGTGTTCAGGATGACACGGCCGTTTATCTTCAACTCTTACACGAGAAGATAACGGTTCTCGATATACATCATGCCCAGGTACAAGAATGTTGTGCAGGATATGCATTTGGTTGACGAATGAGAGCATTTATATGGCCTTCGTCCAGGATCAACCACTATGAATCAATCCGCCTCGATCAACGTTTTTACAAATACTCATAGCGCAGATACCCTCGAAGCTAGGGTGACGTACGAATAGATCCGGACATGTTCTCCTTTTTATCTCTTTGTCCTGTGTGCGGGCAGATTGTTACAATTATCCTTCTTCTTGGCAAAGTTGACCGTAATAAAATTATATTTGTAATTATTCTCTTTCTGTTCTTAAATACATTATCTACAGACGCCTGCAGAATCGTCGATTTATCGAATTATCACTACTGATTGTCTTGGCTTGACATGATACGAGGCGCATCCAGAAAGTAGGTTTCCCTATTTTTTCAAACAAAGGCAACATATAATTAAATATATTTTACTTAGTTCTTAGCTGTAGTATTTATTTATTTTATACTGTTATCATTTCGACTATAATGCCGACTTCAGGTTATTTACTGAATCGTGTATCTTCCATCCAATAGCGTTGATTTTTATGTCGCGCCATAAGTTCTTCTACAGTTTCTTTTTTATTGCAATTTGGTGTTATTGTAACAGTTACTTATGTTGCTCAAACATCAAATTGCAATAAAAACGAACTGCAGAAACACTTAATAGCGTGACAACACTCGACGATATTGGATGGAAGACACAAAATTCAGAAAATAACATAAAGATGGCATTATAGCGGAAATGGCCATAGTATAAAATAAATAAATATTAAAGCAGCGAACTGCTTGAAATATATGTCATACTGTGTCGTTAAAAGACATTTACAGTGCTGTAGAACCCAGAGATTACAAAGACAACATAGTTACATGAAAAACTTTATTGGCAAAAGGTACAGCAACGTTTGAGTTATTTTTCGACTCAGTCACCAAGAGAACTGAGACATTTGTCATATCGTGGGATCAACTTTTGTATTTCCGTGTCCTAGAAGTCTTCCGCCCGTGAATGGAATCAGCGTGTGAAGGTCGTCTTCAAACCTCCGTTGTTGCCAAAACGCTGGCTGGCTCTAGGTGCGAGGAGAAATGGAAATCGCTGGGAATAAGATCAGAACTGTATGCTGGATAAATAAAGCCAAACCTCTACAAAACAGTTGCTTTGCACCGCGCGGTATGGAGAGGAGAATGTGGAGCTGCACGACACATGCAGAAAATATTTCACGCCTTTTGTTCTGAATGGAACGTCGCGATTTCCGTATTGTTTCACAGTAAGCAGTAGAAGTGCGAGATTATATGCCGTTTCTAATTGTACTGTCGAAGAAACGACACTAAACACTGTTCTTCCGCCCTTCTCGTTATTATTACGGAAATATTGGAAACAAATAATCCTCTTCTTCCGCTGTGAGTTGTAATTCGCGATGTACGAACAGTTCCCGTTCCACGAATCCTGTAGGAATTCTTTCGCAGAAAAAAAGTGACCAAATACAAATATTTGAAAGAGTCACAAAAATAGAAATGAATTTACAGTCTCTGTATTTTCAGCGTCTCAGTTTGCTATCATGATAATTCAACTTTCCTTGGCTTCGCCAAATATCACGCGAAGATTTCGTTACTCGCTCTTTACACTGAAACCAATTTTATAGCTAAAGATCTACAAAACGTCTATTCAAAACCGTAAAAAATGATAAGCAAGAAACATTTCTTAATTAAGACTTTTCATCGAATAAGTCACAAATGGGGTGTTGTCCTTTACACGATCGCTTCAATGAAATATCTGGCGTAACATTACAGATCGCTGATTTAACGACAGTTGTTGGGAAGGTGGATAGTCGACTTCGGTTTATTGGGAGAATCTTGGGAATATCTGTAAATTACAGTGCGTGTAGAACACTAGTGCGACCAACACTTAAGTACTGTTCGAATGTTTGGGATTCCCACCACGCCGTTTTAAAAGCAGACGTAGAAATAATTCTGAGCCGGGTGCTATATTTGATACTGCTAGGTTTGATGAACAAACGAATGTTGCAGAGATGCTTCGGGAATTAAGATGGGAATCCTTGTACAGAAAGTGGCGTTCTTTTCGAGAAACATTGTTGAGAAAACGTAGAGGGTCGGCATTTGCCGCTGACTGCAGTGTGATAAGTCTGTCGTCATTTCGCGAAAAGATAACAAAAATTAGGGCTCGTACGGCGGCATTAGTTTCCCTCTCGATTATAGGGAGTAGAATAGGAAAGCATATGTCTAGTAGAGATACGAAGTATATGGTGGCCAGCGGTGCATTTGGGTAGATATACATATGTACTGATCAGCCAGAACATTATAATCACCTACCTACTATCAATATAAACCCATCCATGCGAAAGTAGCGTCATCTGATGAGGAATGACTCCTACTCAAACACATTCAATGTGCATGTTGTATGAGACGGCGTGCTGCTCCTGTGTAGAAAGGGTAAGACGCAAGATGTTTGACAGAGGCTATGATGGCTCAGAGGCTCAGCACGAGCATTTCGGAAACTGCACGACTTGTCAGGTGTTGGAGGAGTGCTGTGGATTTTTCAACAAGGTAATGCGCCATCTCACAAGGCCAGGAGTGTGATGGAGAGATTCAAGGGACACAGCGGAAAGTTGCAATTGACGTGATGCCCCTCTGCGGCTTCTCCCCAACCCGATAGATGTCAACTTGATCCAACATATCTGGGATGCGATTTAACTTGGCGTCAGAGACCATGTTCTCCCTCTCTGAAATTTACGGAAATTATGTTTCTTTTTTCTGTAGGAGTGGTGCCTACTCCTTCCAACGAGCTCAAATGTTCAAGTGTTTGTGAAGCTTATGGGACTGAAGTGCGGGGTCATCAGTCCCTAAACTTACAAACTACTTACGAACTAACTTATACTAAAGGCAACACAAACAACCATGCCCGATGGAGGAATCGAACCTCCGACGGGGACCGGCCTAGCGCATCAGATCATAGCGCCTCATTCAAAGACCTACCAAGTCCTCTTTACTTCCATATCAAGAGGCTTCGCCGCTGTTATCCGTGCCAAATATATACATTTCGGCTATTAGGTAGGTAGTCATAATATTCTGACCGATTAGTGCAGATGTATGTTCCTTACAGCTAATGCTGGTAACTGGTTGGCTCTCTGCACTTATTTCTGTGAGCTCCGTGGCAAACCGTTAGGCACTTCGTTTTTCCTTAGATGTTTCAGTGCTGTGTCAGGCAGCAGTTAGAGTAGATGGCAAATTAAGCTCATGGTTCAGGGTAGTTTCAGGGGTAAGACAAGGCTGTAACCTGTCACCACTGCTGTTCATACTATTCATGGATCATATGATGAAAACAGTAGACTGGCAGGGCGGGATTAAAATAGGTGAAAACAAAATAAGCTGTCTCACATATGCGGACGACATAATTGTAATGGCCGATTCAATTGAACGGTTGCAAACTAATATTTCAGAGCTCGATCAGAGGTGCAAGGATTATGATATGAAGATCAGCATCTCCAAAACGAAAGTAATGTCAGTGGAAAAGAGATTTAAGCAGATTGACTGCCAAATAGGAGGAACAAAGTTAGAGAAGGTAGACTGTTTCAAGTACCTAGGATGTTTTTTCTCACAGGATGGCAAAATAGTGAAAGAACTGGAATCGAGGTGCAGCAAAGCTAATGCAGTGAGTGCTCAGCTAAGATCTACTCTCTTCTGTAAGAAGGAAGTAAGTACCAAGACTAAGTTAGCGGTGCACCGCTCTATCTTTCGACCAACTTTGTTGTATAGGAGTGAAAGTTGGGTGGATACAGGTTACCTTATTCATAAGGTAGACGTTACAGATATGAAAGTAGCAAGAATGATAGCAAGCACTAATAGATGGGAACAATGGCAGGAGTGTGTCCATAATGAGGAAATCAAGGAAAATCTGGGAATGAACATCATAGATGAAGCAGTTAGAGGGAACAGACTGAGATGGTGGGGTCATGTTACAAGCATGGGGGAAGCAAGGTTACCTAAGAGGCTCATGAGCTCGGCAGCGGAGGGTAAGAGGAGTAGAGGTAGGCCAAGAAGAAAGTACTTAGATTCGGTGCAGAATGATTTTGAAGTAAAAGGCATAACATCAGACGAGGCATCAATGTTATCATTGAATAGGGGATCATGGAGGAATTTTATTAGAGGTACTATGCTCCAAACTGAACGCTGAAAGGCATAATCAGTCTCTAATGATGATGATGATGATGATGATGTTTCAGTGCTACCTCATTAGAATCGTAATCATAGCAACGGTGGTTCAAAGACAATCTATTCAGATTCAGGTGTATCGTAATTTTTCTAACCTGATTAAGTCAAATGCAGGAATAATTGCTATGAAAGCGAACTACAGACTTCGTTTCCCAATCCGAAAGTTTGCTGTAACTCTAATGTTCACCTCATGCAAGGTAAGTAAACCTCGTCCTTCCTTATATTTCTCTCTTCACTCCCAGTTAATTTTTGATGACGTTGTTGGAGGAACAAACTGCCCTCATTGTCATCCAAAAAGCCGAAGCTTCAGAATTCCGCCTTTGACATGTTCGTGTGATACTACATTGGTGTTAACTGCTCCCGAAAATATAAAGTTACAAAATCGTTCAAAGAGTTGAAATCACGCTGTAACGAGATGCCACCTTCGCTTCTCGCTTCAGCGAGAACATTGTTGCGCGGCTGAACGGTTGTCAATGTGTAGAATGCGAGCCGTACCTGAAAGTGATCATTTCAACCACTCGTTCATCTGAGTACTTTTCTTTTTTTGTGGAGTTTCATCCAGGCTAAAATGTTTCTTCCAAAGGCTTTCTAAAAATAAAGAAGCGCATTGCCACAGCTACTGTGGACACATTACTAAACCTTCCAGAGATAGTTTGGCGGGCATTGATCTTCTGTACAATCTGGGCGTTAGTCGAACTACACGCAAGGCTGGTACCAAGTTTAACTTCAGACCTCTATGAAGTACTATCAATTACTTACATTCAATCAAGACGCCCATATGACATTTTATAGGTGGGGCAGACTTTTAACCTACCATGAGAAAGGTCCACTTACGTCTCTGCTAAAAGTTTTGTCATGTTCCTAAAATAAGGACATTTAAATCAATTTCATAAGTGAAAAACGAATGTCTAAACAATATTTTTGCCTTGAATAAAAACAGTTTCTGTTGCAAATTTTTTTAGTGAACAATAATGCGTTTTGCACTCGTGATGCATATTAAAATTTCTGTAAATGATACATCATTGCGTAAAGACTTTTATCATATACTCTCATACCTGTCCAGCACTGGTGATGAAATGAGATAAGTTAAAAGGAATGGAATAAATCACTTGCATTTAACTGGGAAGTCGCATTGTTCATGAATAAGGCGATTAAAGTAGTGTCACTGAAGCGAGTATATGAAGAAAACTCTTATGTAACAGAAATGATGTATCACAGAAAATATGAAGAAGCGCCAAGAGCTAGAAATGCGTTATTGTTAATTCCAGAAATTAGTAGAAAATATTGCTGCTGTGTCAAGCCAGGATTTAATGGAGGAACGCGGACAATATACTTTTTTCTTTCATTGAGAGGTTAAGGGGAGGTGGAGGGGATGTGGAGACCCACTTTAAATGTTCCCGAATCTGTGGTGCAACGAAATCGTCCAACAAACTGTAATCACTGTCAAATATACAGGGCTGATCGAAACCATGTAAACACACTTTGATGAAGGAAAACTTAATATTCTCATAGGTATTACAGAGAATAAAAATTACGTCATTACAATGAGTATGCAAACTGTAATCCAACTGCCTCCAATAATTTTAACACGATGGCGTGCACTGTTGGTGACCTCTCTTGGAGTAGAGTGACTAGCCTTCCATTTTCTTCGCAGTTCCTCAAGCGTGCACAGTTTCTCGCTGCACTCCACGTTCATGAAATAACCCCACAAGTAAAAGTTAAATTAGTTGGAAGGTCTGGGTACTCAATCGGACCCCTTCGTCCAATCCAATGAACCGGAGCAACGTTGTCGAATTAGGCATGCATATCTTGTTAGATGAAAAAAAGATCGATACCAAGCAAAGCTCGAATGCACGGTAAAATTATGCTCTCAATCCTCTACAAGTAAATCCTCTCGGTAACTGTACCCTCGTAAAAAGAGGTCCAGTTAGTCGCCTTGAGGATAAACCACACCAATAGTGAAGTCCCGGAGCATTGACTGTTTCGTCAACATGCACAAGGATTTCATGGGGTCCAGTACACATAATTATACTTGTTTGCCGTATCATTTGATTTAAATTGTGTGTCATCAGACCGATGACATAGTAATTCTGTCAGAGACAGCAAAGGACATGGAAGAGCAATTAAACGGAATGGACAGTGTCTTGAAAGGAAGATATAAGTTGAACATTAACTAGAGTAAAACGAGGATAATGGAATGTAGTGTCAGAAAATCAGGCGATGCTGAAGGAATTAGTTTAGATAATGAGACAATAAAAGTAGTAGATGAGTTTTGTTATTTGGGTAGCAAGATAACTTCTGAAGGCTGAAGGAGAAAAGATATAAAGTGCAGAATGGGTATGGGAAGAAAAGCGTTTCTGAAGAAGCGAAATTTGTTGACATACAATATTAGTTTAAATGTTAGGAAGTCCTTTCTGAAAACATTTGTCTGGAATATAGCACTGTATAGAAGTGAAACTTGGACGATAAGGAGTTCAGACAAAAAGATGATAGAAGCTTTCTAAATGTGGTGCTACAGACGAATGATGAAGATTAGATGGGTCGATCACGTAACCATAGACGAGGTGCTCAACAAAATTGGGGAGAAAAGGAGTTTCTGGTATATCCTGACTAACAAGGAAAGTACTTGGGCTCGAACAAACACATATACACCAAACTCGTATGAGAGATAATGTAAAGGTCCCTTATTGCACTAGTGATACTCCCGCATCTGCAAAACTCTGCAGTCGTCCGTTAGAGGCCTCTGCGTGTGCCTTGCCACATTGCACTTTGACCTGTCGGTTCGCCAGTAGGGACGGTGCAGTGTGCCTCCGAAGTTGCGTTTTGTGACGTTATTTGTGTGATGAAGCGTCGGATGGGGCGGCGATTGCTAATCAATCCTGCGAATGTATTGCGATTAGTTGAGATGAAGTTACGAAGAACCCTTCTTCGCGAAGATGGTATTAGTGTAGAAGATGAATCATTCGCATGCTTTCTCGTATCTGTTATGGTACAGAAATATGAGCATAAGTTAGATACTGTTGTAACACTAACACATAATGATGATAATAGGGATGATAATGACGAACAACTCATTGCAAACGGTAGTGCTGCGGTAAGTGCGGGAAGAGGCGATGGAAGCAGTGGCAGTGAATACCAACAGTCTTCCGAGAAGAAGGTTAAAGTTGCAACTATCATCACGGCTTTTGATGACAATACGCTAGAGAACGTGTACGATGATTATTACATAAGTTATAGTTAAGATATCTGCATTATGTATGGCGTCTACAATTACATCTACAGTGCTATCTAGAGCATCATTGCAGAGCTTTGCAGAAAAACGACACCCACCAGCCCATTGAGGTATACGCAGAGATCCTATAAGCAAACGTTCAAACATATATGTTTGTTCGAGCCCATGTACTTTCCTTGTAAGAGAAGAGATAGGTTGGCGGGACACATCCTGAGACATCAAGGAATCGTCAACTTAGCATTATAAGGAAGTGTATGGGATAAAAAGTCGTGGAGGGAAAGCGAGGAAGAAATAAAGCAAGCAGATTCAAAAGGATGTTGGTTGCCGTACGTATTCTCAGATGAAGATGCTTGAACGGGACAGGGTAGCGTGAGCTGCATCAAACCAGTCTGCGGACCCAAGACTACAATGAACAACTGGCCATACCACATGGGAAACAAAATTCGCATAATTTTAAACCTGCTCGGGGTACCATTCACAAAGCTTAGATCTTCTACATCTACATACATACTCCGCAATTCACCGTAAGGTGCGTGGCGGAGGGTACACTGTACCACTACTAGGCATTTCCTTTCCTATTCCACTCCCAAATTGAACGAGGAAAAAACAGAATGCCTATATGCCTCCATACGAGCCTTAATTTCTCTTATCTTGTCTTTGTGATCTTTACGCGAAATGTAAGTAGGCGGCAGCAAGATCGTACTACATTCAGCTTCAAATTCCGGCCCTCTAAATTTACTTAACAAATTCACGGAAAGAACGTCGTCTTTCTTCCAGTGATCCCCAATTGAGTTGCCGGAGCATTTCCGTGACACTCGCGCATTGGTCGAACCTACCGGTAACAAATCTAGCTGCTCGCCTCTGAACCGCCTCTATGTCCTCCTTTAAACTGATCTGCTGCGGGTCCCAAACACTTGAGCAATACTCAAGACGTGGTCGTACAAGCGTTTTATACGCGGTCTCCTTTACAGGTGAAGTACATCTTCCCAAAATTCTCCCAATAAACCGAAGTCGGCTGTCTGCCTTACTCACAACTGTCCTTACATGCTCGTTCCATTTCATATCGCTCTCAATGTTACGCCTAGATATTTGAACGACACGACAGCATTAAGAAGCCTACTACTAATGCTGTATTCGAACATTATAGGATTGTTTTTTCTACTCATGCGCATCACCTTACATTTTTCTACATTGAGAGCTAGCTGCCATTCTTCGTACCAACTAGAATTTTTGTCTAAGTCATCCTGTATGCTATTACAGTCAGTTACAGACGACACCCTCCCATACACCACAGCATCATCAGCAAACAGCCGCAAATTACAACTTACTCTGTCCATCAGATCATTTATATAGATAGAAAATAATAGCGGTCCTATCACACTCCCCTGGGGCACGCCTGACGATACACTCGTCTCTTCTGTCAGGGTCGTCCTCTTCAGCGTGTGTCACAGAAGACATCAAAACACTAATGCCAACTGTTAATACCAATTCTTACAACTTAATCATGTAGCCAATGCGATCTCTAATTTGTGACGTGAACATGTTACACAGTCTTAAAATGTGTATACAATTGTTTGATCATCCCCTATAAGGCTTATCCTGTTTGCCATCTCCGTCACTGTAGGTTACCGCTGATTTCGTCAAATTTGATAAAAGGGTATTCCTCCACCCTCCTATTAAATGATACGTCTGGTACCTGGTACCAGAAGGCTTTTGACACCGTACCTCACAAACGGCTTTTAATCAAATTGCGTGGTTATGGTATTTCGCCCCAAATTTGCGATTGGATAGGGGATTTCCTGTCAGAGAGGACACAGTTCGTAGTAATTGATGGTAAGCCATCTACTACAACGGAGGTGATATCGGGCGTTCCACAGGGTAGTGTTGTTGGTCTTCTGCTGTTTCTTATTTACATAAAAGATTTAGGGGAAAATCTAAGTAGCTCTCATAGGTTGTTTGCAGATGAAGCCGTCATATACCGTCTAGTAAAATCATCTGAAGATCAAAACCAACTGCACAATGATCTGAATAAGATATCAGTATGGTGTAAAAATTGGCAATTGACTCTAAATAATGAGAAGTGTGAAGTCATACACATGAGTACGAAAAGAAATCCGTTAAACTTTGTTTACAAGATAAATCAATCAGAAATGAAGGCCGTAAACTCCACAAAATACGTAGGAATTACAATTACTTCTGACTTAAATTGGAAAGAACGCGTAGATAGTGTCGTGGGAAAGGCGAACCAGAGACTGCGTTTTACTGGCAGAACCCTTAAAACATGCAACAGAACTACAAAAGAAACTGCATACAATACGCTTGTCCGTCCATTTTTGGAGTATTGCTGCCCAGTGTGGGATCCTTATCAGGTGGGTTTGACGGAGGACATCGAAAGAGTCCTAAGAAGGGCAGCTCGTTTCGTAATGTCGAGATACAGGGGAGACAGCGTTACGGAAATGATACAAAATCTAGGATGGGAATCATTACAACAAATGCGCTTATCGCTACGGCGTGGGCTACTTACGTAACTCCAATCGCCAACATTCTCCTCCGAATGCGAAAATATATTGTTGACTCCCACTTACATAGGTAGAAATGATCATCAGAATAAAATACGAGAAATCACAGCTCGAACGGAGAGATTCAGGTGTTCTTTCTTCCCGCGCGCTATTCGAGAATGGAATGGAAGATAAATAGTATAATGGTGGTTCTATGAACCCTCTGCCAGGCACTTAAATGTGATTTACAGAGTATCCCATGTAGACGTAGATGTATTCTCAGATGAAGATGCTTGCACGGGACAGGGTAGCGTGGAGAGCTGCATCAAACCAGTCTGCGGACCCAAGACTACAATAAACAACTGGCCATACCACTTGGGAGACAAAATTCGCATCATTTTAAACCTGCTCGGGGTACCATTCACATAGCTTAGAAATTCTGTCTGGGTCGTCCTCGTTCAGTGTTTGTCACAGAAGATATCAAAACACTAATGCCAACTGTTAATACCAATTCTTACAACTTAATCTTGTAGCCAATGCGATATCTAATTTGTGACGTTAACATGTTACACAGTCTTAAAATGTGTATACAATTGTTTGATCATCCCTGTATAAGGCTTATCCTATTTGCCATCTCTGTCACTGTAGGTTACCGCTGATTTCGTCCATTTTGATAAAAGGGTATTCCGCCACCCTCCTATTACATGATACGTATGTAAGACGTTTACGTCCATCGTCGATCTGTTGGAGAGCATTAGCGACTGAGGTGCGCAGCCTCCGTGTGGCAGACTGTAGACGCGCCGATAGTGGAGGCGATACGGGCGAGCAAATATTGCGCGCCCGAGCGCCACGCCGGCGGCGGCGGCCCCCATTGGTCGGCGGCTGCCCCCTCCACCTGGCGGGCGGCGCTCGTGCTTTAAAAGTGGCCGGCCGCGGGTGCGGCGCGCAGTTGCATATTCATATCGAGCGCGCTACACACGCGGCCACAGTGCGTAGCCGAGTGTCAATGTGCGTTTGCCGGCGGACCGTCCCCACGTGACGAGCAGCGCCCCCACGCCCCACGCCATGACGAGTACCGACGCGGACGCAGCGGACGCTGCCCACAGGTACGTGAAAGCCTGCCAGTGCCACGTGCTCGCGCGCGTTTCGGCGGGAAAGCCGGCGGCGGCGGCGGCGACGGCACGTGGACGAGGGCTGGCCGCGCCTCCCCCACACGCGCCTATGCTAATGGCCGGCCTGACACCCGCCGTCACACACAACTGTCCATTATTATTCAATGAGTGTTCAGGCATCCAGGAAGGCCGCACTGGTGCTCGTTCCTTCTGCTCAGTTTTCCCGTGAACACGAAAACTCGTGCTCCTGCAGGTGTCCATAAATATTTACGTAAAACTGACAAGATAAACAACTACAATTAATGATAGTCCGTACGTTCTGTTTAATCTGTGAATTTTGAGGGGGAAAACCTGCTTTAATAGGTCACAACTCCACCACTCGTCTGGGGAAGGATCCTAGTCGTGTCTGCAGAGCCATACACAACTGTTGATTCTCGTCGAATGATTTTGTCGATGAAGCAATGTGACCGCTTCTGACGATACATAACCGATACCAAACAGCTTTTATCGCATTATATGACGTAAACGCAATGATGGTTTGTTTTCGTCACAGCATTGTATCTAGTAACAAATTCGTAAAAAATATTGATATGTTTTCTCTGCTACACGAACGTTTCTTGACAAACTTTTGTCCGTAAATAACGATGAGCGTAAAGTGACTCTATTATTTGCCGGTTTGAATTTACGAGATAATGATTTTCCATTATACCACAAATATGGTACAGTCACATCGATGAAGACAGAGGGCATTCGTTAGCGGACTGATAAATTTTGACCTTTATGTTACGCAATTTGTCAACAAAACAACATGGAAAATTTTTGAATGAATATCTGTTTATTCATCATGTATTCAACAATATTTTTCGCTAGACTTGTAACAAGAAAGATGAATGATTTAAAATAATTTCCATCTACTGAGTTTTATCTTTGGCGATGATGTGCTAAAGCTTTAGAGCTATATATCTATACCAAATGATGAAAAAGAACTAAATTTCGGAGGTGAAGAATGAAACGTCTTACATGGACACTTTTTTTTCGGAAAATATTCTTGTCTGATCTGTTTTCGATAAGTTGTTTGTGCACGATCTGTAACACCGCCATCAGAGATATTCATCACTCATTGTCTCGAGTCAATACTGTTTATCAAACTTATTCCTGTTGTTCACTGATTACAAATAAAAACCTGAAGTAAAGCAGAAAAAATGATAAGCCGATCAAAGTTTAGTCGTGACGTTCGGTTAAATCCTAGTCCTACAGGCGTATATATATCGTGGCTCTCTTTAAAAAGCTACGATCGCTTTCATAACTTAAAGAATACCAGCGTTATTCTTCAATTATCTTTCGAACTGGACTGTAGGAAGACATTTGGCTCCTATTTACGTCGCAAGTAGATGCTGCAATATCTACTCTATGTCCATAGCTTATAGTTCCGCTGAGACTTACATGAGCATGAAGGAGGAAGTGGTAGCGTCGCGAACATTATGCCATCTTTCTAATGTCATTTCGCAAGGGGAAGGGAGATAAACGACACGTGTCAGAGTAGTAGCTCTTCTTTCGTGAGGCAAGGTTCGCATTCAATTCTTAAGATACCTGCATAGTGGCTAATTAAGAAAGCTATAGTATGATATTTTCGAAAAGATTAGGCCTAGTAAGTAGCATCGAATTTTGTTCACAAACCTCTGATGTATTCCTTCGATGAGCAGTGAAGGAACCTTAACGAATATCAAACGCACATTGTACACCAGTAAAGTAAGTTGGAGTCGGCAGAACACAAGTAGCGCGTGTAACTTCTGCAACGAATCGCCTCCTATGTTCACAAACATATCTGAATCAAAGGAAATACGTAATCCCACACGTCTTCTGCACAAGTCTGCTCTGGTGGTTCTTAGCTCGTCACCTCAGAAACAAAACATCGAATGAAATATAGCTGCAGTGTGGTGAACTGAACAGGTAACAATTAACACGCAGCCTGTTTGAAGGCTTCGGCCGTCGTTAGCAGTTTTTGGCTGGAGTGAAACTATGTGGCAGCTCCGTGACCTTCCGCACAGCAGTCGCCGGTGGCTACCGGCATTATCGTTCTCCCGCCGAGGTTAACCAGCAGGCCAGGTAGCGGCGCAGGTCAATTCAGGGGTCCTTTCTCCTGGGAATGGCTCCACAGCCAGCCTTGTGGCCAGGGCGTTCCCGCTACTGTCCCCCGCAACCAACCCTTACTTCCGACCTGCAACGCTTCCACACTTGTAGTTCCGCGTCGATCATCCATTTGTTTTCTCGGAAGCTGTATGACACTCCAATGGGTCGATGAAACATGTTCTACAGGATTAGAACGCAACAGCCTCTAAAAGTACAGGCAGTTAAACGTTTAGCTGTTAGCTTGTCTTCAAAACGAACCATGTACTTGTTGATGACGTTACAGTTCAAGACACAAGGTAATTGGCGACATCAGCTGCCAGTGGGCATTTAGTTAAATCAATGGGAGAAGTTGAAAATTTTGTAGCGAGTCGAGATTCGAACCCGTGTCTCCTATTTACTAGGTAGTTGCGCTCAGCCGGCTGCAGTGGCCGAGAGGTCTGTGGCGCGCCAGTCACAGTCTGCACGGCCGCTACGGTCGGGGGTTCGAATCCCCCCTCGGGCATGGATGTTTGTGTCGTCTTTAGTATAAGTTAGTTCATAAGTAGTTTGTCAGTTTAGGGAGTGATGACCCCGCAGTTAAGTCCCTTAAGCTTAACAAACATTTGAACATTTAGTTGCGCTCACCACGGCGGCACTGGGTCACAGTGATCACCAGGCTGCATGGACTACCTTCGCACGCCACCCGCCAGAGGCAAATTTTCAATTTATCTACTAACGTAGTGCTCCTGCCAATTGTAACTCATTATTCACGGCATTTTCCAGATTACCGTAAGAGTTCGGGCCTAGTGTGAATCAGCATTAATAAAAAGATCATTGGTCGGTTCTGTTTGTGCCATTTATGGTCACGGGTATTATAATTTACGTTCGAAATTTTAATAGATAGAGTCATCACCTCAGCTCTCTTTACTCTGAGACGAGATCTCTCCTTTGCATCTCTCGGGTATCGAGTACCCCCTTGTGACTTAGGGAGTTGGTTGATCCTTCCCATCCCCACCCAGCCAACCACCTCTCACCCAGTTTTCCCTTGCCTGTCATAATAAGTGAATGAAACGAATGTCATAGATAGTGAACTACTAACTATCTGAAGCAACCTGGCGTTTCTTGGGAAGTTTTAAAATTTTATGGTTTCTCTTACTTTACTAACTTTCCTGTTCCTCTGTATTTTGAGTACTTCTGGATATTCCAGGTGAGGGGGACTGATGATCGAGTAGTTGGTCCCTTTAATAATAAACCAACTAACCGTACCGAGTAAGTTGCCACTGTGGTAAGGATCCAACTCGCACTTTGAAGGAAGCTTATTCAGTTCCCCGTCCTGTCATCCAGATTAAGGAGTTGCGTGACATATCTAAATCTCTTAAGGCGAATCTCAGGTTTGGAACCTCTGAAAGAGCACGCCAAATTTCCTTCCGCAATCAAATCGAAATGTAAAAACTAATGTCTTTGCAATATTTCTGCCTTTCATCCCTTATAAAGACCGTCTTGCGATCTCACAAATCATTTCTCCCGTTTTAACACAGGTTATTGTGTTTCTTACTGTTACATTCGCGTATGGAACGCAGAAGGAATGAGTGAATGCCTTTGTGGGTACAGCAGTTAGTGTAATCTTGTCTTCGTCGTTCTGTGGGAGCGATTCGCATGGGGCTATATTGTATTTCTCGTCCCGTTGACTAATCTTGTTGCTTCAGTCTTAGTAACCAGGCTTTTGAAGGCTGAGTTATATTGTCGAGCAGGTGCCAGTTTTTCAGCGATTCCGCAACGCTGTCCGTGGGTCTAACAAATCTTTGACCATTCGTGCTTTCCTCCTTTGCATGCATTTAGTATCCCCTGCTAATCCTACTGGGTATTGTTGGCACATTTATGAGCAATATTCTAAGATGGGCTCCACAATTGCGTTGTAAGGAGTCTACTTTCTAGAATGACTGGATTCTCCCGGTATCTTAACTTTGAACCAATGTATGCCACATGAAGGGACCAGTATACGTCCTCTTAGGCACGCCTGAACTTAATTTTACATTTGGAGATTCGAAGAGAACGTCCTGTTGGCCCATAGTCAACACAGATTCATAGAGTATCGTACTTGTGAAACACAGCTAGCTCTTTACTGACATGATGTGGTGAGTGCTATCGCCAAGGGATGTCAAATAGATTCCGTATTTCTTGATTTCCGGTAGGCTTTCGACACTGTACTTCACAAGCGTCTTCTAATCAAACTGCATGCTTACGGAATATCACCACAGCTGTGCGATTGGATTCATGATTTCCTTTCAGGAAAGACACAGTACATTGTTATTGACAGAAAGTCATCGAGTAGAAAGGAAGTGATATGTGGCGTTCCCCAGGGAAGTTATATAGAGCCCCCACGGTTCCTTATTTTTATAAATGATTTAGGAGGCAATCTGAGTAGCTTTCTTAGACTGTCCGTGGATGATACTGTTATTTATCTGTTAATAAAATCACCAAAACATCAAAAGCAGCTGTAAAATGATTTAGATAAGATATTTTGTATGGTTCAAAAATTGGCAATTGACCCTTAATAATGATACATGTGAAGACATCCATATGACTACTAAAAGAAACCCGTTAAACTTCAGTCACACGATAAATCAGTCAAATCTACAGATCGTCAGTCCAACTAAATACCTAGGAATAACAATTACGAACAACTTAAATTGGAAAGAATGCATAGAAAATATTGTAAGGAAGGCAAACCAAAGAGTACGTTTCATTGGCAGAATACTTAGAAGATGCAACAATTCTACCAAATAAACTGCCTACACTATTTGTGCGTCCTATTTTGGAGTATTGCTACGCATTGTGCGATCCACACCAGGTGGAACTGACAGACGACGTAGAGAGGGTTCAGAGAAGGGCAGCTCGATTTGTAAATGTTTCAAATGTTTGTTAAGCTTAAGAGACTTAACTGCGGGGTCCATCAGTCCCTAAACTTACAAACTACTTATGAACTAGATTATACTAAAGACGACACAAACATCCATGCCCGAGGGAGGATTCGAACCCCCGACCGCAGTGGCCGTGCACACTGTGACTGGCGCGCCGCAGACCGTTCGGCCATTGCGGCCGGCCTAGTTTTGTATTATCGCAATATAAGGAAGTGAGTGTCACGGAAATGATGCAGGAGTTGGGGTGGAAATTATTAAAAGAAAGGCGTTATTCGTTGCGGCGATATTTATTTGCAAAATTTCTTTCACTAACTTTCATTGCCGAATGCGAAGGGAGACATCATCATCATAAGAAAATAAGAGACATCATATCGAAAACAAAGAGAGTTAGGCGTTCCTTTTCCCGCGAGCTATTAGAGAATGGAACTGTAGAGAAAGCGGTTAGTTGAACACTCTGCCGTGCCCTTCAATGTGACTTGCAGGGTTTCTGTGTAGATGTAGATGACTCTTCGTGCAAGATGTCACACTATGTACACTTTTGAAAGAAATATTAATTTCTATCAAAAATCTAATCCAATACGGCATATCAAAACTTTCGCCATTAAGACTTCGTATGATAGGCCTATTGAGTAAAATGATTTTATGCAAATAATACATACTCCATCTACCTGAGTGCTTTTCAGAATATCATGTGAGGTAAGCACGAGTCTGTTTCCTCAGGAGCGATTTTTATTTATCCTTATTATCTGTGGTATCATCATTGTGGCTGTTATGGAAAGATAGTTATGCACATCCACACCAAGGACACTCAATGTTCTTTCGTACGATTTTAGGCTGACTCGTCATCCTCACGACAGATATAGTTCCAGAAGGAGCAAGTAAGAGACAGATCTAATTGGGGAGATATGAAAAATTTATCTGTGCTGAAAAAGAACTTTGAAGAATAACAGATTAACGAGAGCTCATGCTGCTGCCGAGGAATTAATACCTTTGAAGGATTTATTATGCGATTTCGGCTTATCTTCGTCTGCAGACTAGGAGTAATCCTGAAGTCTGTTCTGACTTACTCGGTGGTATAATTCATTTTCATTTATGTGGGAGCTTGATGTCCCTCTTGTTGCAAAGTTTGTACGTGCCGAAATAATGTCGATATTTGAGGTAGACTCATAATTTCTGCAACAGATTGGTCATGATAGTCTATTACAATTTATTCATCGATTCATAGTTTGCTTGGGTGTGAGAGCTTGCCTACGAAGGGAACCTCTACTTCTTTATCTAAGAACCCATTCTGTCTTTCATGTGAGTGGATTAAAGAGGATTTTGGAATCCTTAAACCCAGCTGAATGTAATATTTTCGAAATAGGAAACGAACATTGTATCCATCAGACTTTCGTGGCATCTTCATTTTTTTATGGCTTTTACACTTCGTCTGAGGTGGAATATTATGTATGAATAAAAACACTGCTATAATCTCAACCATTGGTAGGCAGACAGGGTGTTACAATTCAGCGGATACAAATGTTCAGGACGGATGTGTTACATCTAGACGATGCAGAATCACACAGCAATGTGTGGAGAATTTGCTTTGCTGGCGTGAATTGGTGGTTCGAAGGATAGGAAAGGAAGGACATGAAAATGGCGAGAAGACAAGTTTGTTATGCTTAATGCAGCAGAAAACAAGAAAGAAGGACAAAGGCAATTAATTTCATACTGAGCGACGCATTCAGTAAAGAAACGGAGAATGTGTCGTTGAAAAACGAGTGGGAATATCTGTTACGTGTTACTGTGTCTGTCTATCGTTCACCCGGAATGGCATATCGAAAATATGACCTTTTCTATTAAAATCGGCGACTTCAGGCCTCTCACTACGTAAGATGGACACAACATTAAGTCTGAGCAATGTCAGTCGCTGCCAATTGAAAGAGAGCGCATTAGCGGATCGGGAGTCGATCACGAGACTTCCACGTGCCAATCGTCGCTACTGGTAGTCCAAAAGCGGCGAACGAAAGCGATCTGGCGTGTGTGTTACATAAAACGCGGCGGCGGCGCTACCTAACTGGATCTGGACGGGGGAAACGCTGCGCGTGGTTCGAGAAGCTCATTAAATTTGATGTGTGTAGAAAGCTGGGCAGGCGGCGCTGCCCTGCCCCTGTTTGTCTCGCTCTTTTATTTCCGTTCTTGCTTGTGTAAATCTGAAGAGTCACTCAGTACCTAATAGCACGCGCCAGCGCTCCGGGGCTTCACATATCTGTCAATGTGCCACACGCTCTTTTTCTTCCTGTCGCTCCCACAAAAGGAAAACAAAGTGTTCGATGTCCCGTCGACGATCAGACGCAGCACAAGCTTGGAGTGGACAAGAACGTAGCGGGAAATACGCTCAGGCCTTTCGATAGGGACCGTTCTGACATTCGCCTTAGATTTTGTGGCGAAACTGAGGAAACCTTAAATATTGATTGGATTAAGCACCGATCCTCCTAGGCGAAATATAGACAGGCTTTAAGATTATTAATCCTAATATCATAGTAGCAATTCAAATGTTCAAATGTTTGTAGAGTCTATGGGACTTAACTACGGGGTCATCAGTCCCTAAACTTACAAACTACTTAAGAACTACTCACAACTAAGGACGGCACAAATATCCATGCCCGAGGGGGGATTCGAACCCCCGACCGTAGTGGCCGTGCAAACCGTGACTGGAGCGCCTCAGTCTCCTCGGCCACCGCGGCCGGCTCATAGTAGCAGGTGCTGATAGTGGTGAACTTTACCGAAATGTAAGTTTAATAGTTACTCTTGGCTGCAGACAACTGACATGAATGGTCTAAAACAAACTAGTACTATTGGTATAAATCTAACTTCGAGATCATCCGTTTAAGTTCCGGAGAACTTAAAAACACTCAAAGGGATACTGACTCTAATACTTATCTTAGAATTCAATCTGAAAAATGGGACACACGCATATATAACACTTGAGGATTTAGAAAAACATTGATAATGTACATTAAAATCCACTTTTTCAAATTTTAAACTTATCACGGATAAAATAAAGGAGGAATTGTCGTCTTCAACTTGCGAAAAAATGTTCAAATGTTTGTAAAGCTTATGGGACTTAACTACCGGGTCATCAGTCCCTAAACTTACAAACTACTTATGAACTAGCTAATCCTAAGGACGGCACAAATATCCATACCCGAGGGGGGATTCGAACCCCCGACTGTAGTGGCCGTGCGGACCGTGACTGGAGCGCCTCAGTCCCCTCGGCCACCGCGGCCGGCTCAACTTGCGTAGAAACTACATTGCATCTATCTAAGAGTGAAAGAACACAAAAAATCATTAATTAAGAAATGAATGATTCAGGCCTGTAACCTGTCTCCGATGTAATACAACCTGTATCTAGAGCAAGTACTACTGGAAAACGAAAAGAAATTTTAAAAAGAAATTAAAGTTGAAGAGGGAGACATTGAAACCTTGAGGTTTATTGATGACACCGCCATTCTGCCAGAGACCGATGATTACTTGAACAGAATGAGCCGCGGCGGAACAGCCGTGCGCACTGAGGCGCCGTGCTGCGGTGCGCGCGGCAGTTTGCCGTGGAGGTTCGAGTCCTCCCTCGGGCATGGGTGTGTGTGTGTTATCGTTAGGTTAGTTTAACTTAGTTGAAGTAGTTTGTAAGCTAGGGACTAGTAACCAAGTGGTTAAGTCCCATAGATTTAAAAACATTTGAACAGAATGAACAGTATTTTTAACAGCATGTCTAACGTGTTTCGTTTTTTTGTGGGCATTAAAGTTGTTAGGCTGACGAAATCTTCTCAGGTTATCAACCAAGTGGCAAGCGTCATCTCGAATCTTATAATTGTCGAAGATTAATAACGAATACTCGGACTTCCTGTAACGACAGTGACTAGGTGTAAATTTATTTTGATACTGCTAAGGTGAGCTGTTGTTTCCAGCACTAACGCTACGGTTTGGTCGTGTTGTGTAGTGTAGGATCCTACTAAGTCAGCTGTGGTTTCACGCTGGCACCGCCCGCCGGCGGACGCAGGACAATGTCATCAGGCAGATTAAAGTTTGCACAGGTGTCGCTTACATGCACAACAGCGTACCATTCGTCTTTATCGATCTCAGCTTCGGTCGTGTAGTTGGGCACACAATTTTTATGATCGGTTTACCTAGGGGCGAATACCAAGGATTGACGTGTGTACCGATAGTACTCAAGTATCAGCCTGCTTTCACCCTGAGATTGGAGGATGTCAACAACGTGTTATTCGATCTGCTTCGTTTCAATTATATCTTGTCCATTGAGAAATTACTTTTATTAACCACTAGTTTGTAATTACCATTACAGTGTCAAAATGTAAGGTGCTCAGAAACAGACAGTTAAGTCTTTGAGAATTCTGTAGGGTTGGCTGCACTAAGAAATAACTGTAAACATAAAATTGAACGTTGTGACTTTTATGATTGAATTAGTATTGATTTGATCCAAGAAGGACATTGCACGCGAAGATTCAAACAGCTTGCCACAGACAGTGCTGTTGAATGTATTCTGCGTTTCGTCAACTGAAACCAAACAGAAAGAGAAAAAAATGGGAGTGTACGACACTGGTGAATCGTGGGCTATAGTTCGAACCTTGCTACAACGTAGTGTCCAATTGTTGTATCACTATCTTGTTCGATGTGAGGAAACCAAATGAACAACCCGTTTGGCAGCACCGTCACTCGGAGGGTGCTTCAGTTCGACCACGCAACGATCTGATGCCATAGAAATAGGAAACGGCAAATGCATCGAATTGTTGCCATAAGAATTATTTCTCAGCCCAAACAACCCTGTGTACAGTACGGTGTGAAGGTGTTTGCCATGGCGATTATAAACCCCAAAACTTTTAAATAGATGAATATATTTTTCTATATACATAAACTTCGTCCCGAACTGTCGGACAACAAAAAGTAACATGAAATCTAAGTGCTTTTAAAATGGTGAGGAATTCTAGAAATTAAAAGGTATGCTTAAGACGAAATTCTTTTCAATCGTCAGCCAACATGTCTGGAATAATGGTCTTACCGTCTGCAGAGAACATTCCGGTCAGAAAAAGACACCGATTCTCAGACTGACAGTAATTGCTACTAACAATATATATATACAGCATGCCTCGTGAGTGCATGAGTACAAATGGCAAAACTCAGAAAGTTTGATCTACATCTACATAGATACTCTGCAAATCACATTTAAGTGCCTGGCAGAGGGTTCATTAACCACTTTCATAACTTTTCTCTACCGTTCCATTCTCTAATAGCGCGCGGGAAGAAAGAACACCTAAACCGTTCCGTTTTCGATCTGATTTCTCTTATTTTATTGGGATGGTCATGTCTCCCTAAGTAGGTGGGTGCTAGCAAAATATTTTCACATTCAGAACTAAAAGTCGGTGATCGAAACTTCGCAAACAAATCACGCCGCAATGAATAACGTCTTTCTTTTAATGATTTCCACCCCAATTCGTGCAACATTTCCGTGACGCTTTCCACCCCGTAACGAGATAAAACAAAACGAGCTGCCCTTCTCTGAACCTTCTCAATATCTTCCGTCAGTCCCACCTGGTGAGGGTCCCACAAGGGGCAACAGTACTCCAAGAGAGGACGCACAAGTGTGATGTAGGCAGTCTCTTTGGTGGAGCTGGTGCATCTTCTAAGCGTTCTGCCAATGAAACGTAACCTTTGGTTCGCTTTCCCCACAATATTTTCTGTGTTCTCTCCAGTCAAAGTTGTTCGTAATTGTAACTCCTAGGTATTTGGTAGAATTTACGACCTTAAGGTTTGACTGATTTATCGCGTAATTGAAGTTGAGCGGATTTCTTTTAGTGGTCATGTGTATTACTTCACACTTTTCTTTATTTAGTGTCAATTGCCAATATTCGCACCAAGTTGAAATTTTGTCTAAATCGCTTTGCAGTTGCTTCTGATCCTCTGTTGACTTCACTAACCGATAAACGACAGCATCATCCGCGAACAGTCTAAGGGAGCTATTCAGATTATCTCCTAAATCGTTTATAAACACGAGGAAGAGTAGGGGACCTATAACGCTTCCCTGTGGAACGCCAGATATCACTTCTGTTTTACTCGATGACTTACCGTCAATTACAACGAACTGTGTCCTTTCTGATAGGAAATCGTGAATCCAATCGCACAATTGGGGAGATATTCCATAAGCACGCAATTTCATTAGAAGCCGCTTGTGGGGTACAGTATCAAAAGCCTTCCGGAAATCCAGAAATATGGAATCGATTTGAGATCCCTTGTCGATGGCACTTAACACTTCATGTGAATAAAGGGCAAGCTGTGTTTCGCAAGAGTGATACTTTCTGAATCCGTGTTGACTACTGGTTAATAGGTCATTCTCTTCGAGGTAGTACATAATATTCTAACAAAGTATATGTTCCAAAATCCTACTGCAAATCGACGTCAATGAGATAGGCCTGTAATTTTGGGGATCACTCCTATTGCCTTTCTTGAATATTGGAGTAACTTGGGCAACTTTCCAGTCTTTGGGTACGGATCTTTCGCTGAGTGATCGGTTGTAAATTATAGCTAAGTACGGAGCTATTGCATCAGCATACTCTGAGAGGAATCTAGTTGGTATACAATCTGGCCCGGAAGATTTATTTTTGTTTAGTGACTTAAGTTGTTTTACTACTCCAGGAACATCTACTTCTAAGTTTCGCATGCTGGCAGCTGTTCTTGGATTGAATACTGGAGTGTTCACTTCGTCTTCTTTGGTGAAAGAATTTCGGAAAGCTGTGTTTAGTAATTCTGCCTTAGCAGTACTGTCGTTGGTAATATTACCATTGCTATCGCGTAGTGAAGGTATTGTTTGTGTTTTGCCGCTAGTGTACTTCACATATGACCAGAATTTCTTTGGATTTTCTGCAAGATTACGAGACAGAATTTCGTTGTGGAAACAACTATAAGATTCTCGCATTGAAGTTCGCGCTAGGTTGCGAGTTTCAGTAAAAGATTGCCAGTCTTGCGAATTCTGTGTCTTTTTAAATTTTGCATGCGTTTTTCTTTGTTTCTGCAACAGTGATCTGACCTGTTTTGTGTACCACGGGGGGTCAGCCCCCTCTTTTATTAATTTATTTGGTATAAATCTCTCGATTGCTACTGATATTATGTCTTTGAAAGTAAGCCACAACTAATCTACACTCGCATTTTTAGTTTTGAAGGACTGGAGACTATCACTCAGGAAAGCGTGAAGCGAATTTTTTTTCTGCTTTATTGAATAGATATATTTTTCGTTTATTTTTGGTGCATTTGGGAATTTCGATTTCAGTCTCGCTACTACAACTCGATGTTCGCTAATCCCTGTATCTGTTTTGATGCTATTTACTATCTCGGGATTATTTGTTGCTAGGAGATCAAGAGTATTTTCGCAACCACGTACTATTCTAGTGGGTTCATGAACTAACTGTTCGAAGTAGTTCTCAGAAAAAGCATTCAGAACTAGTTCGGACGATGTTTTATATTTGCCCCCGGTTTTGAATACGTAATTATGCCAACATATCGAGGGTAAATTAAAGTCGCCACCGATTATAACAGTATGCTTCGGATACCTATTTGAAATATGATTCAAGCTTTGTTTGAACATTTCTGCAACCGCATCGTCTGAGTCAGGGGGCCGATAAAAAGATCCAATTATTAATTTATTTCGGTGGTCAGGTATAACCTCTACCCAGACCAATTCACAGGAAGTATCTGCCTCAATTTCGCTGCAGGATAAACCGTTTGTAACAGCAATAAACACGCCACCCCCTGTTTTATTTATTCTATCCTTTCTGAAGACCATTTGGCCCTTTGAAAAAATTTCGGCCGAATTTATCTCAGGCGTCAGCCAGCTTTCAGAACCTATAACGATTTGTGCCTCAGTACTTTCTATCAGCGCTTGGAGCTCTGGAATTTTCCCAACACAGCTACGACAATTTACAGCTGTTACACCAATGGTTTTTAGGTCTGCTTTCTTCCCGTGTCTGACCTGCCCCCTTTGAGACTGAAACCCATTTTGTGTATTCCCGAGGCCATCTAACCTAAAAAACCGCCCAGTCCACGCCACACAGCCCCCGCTATCCGTGTAGCCGCTTCCTGAGAATAGTGGATAAGACATAAAAGAAAAACTGGACTTCCTTAATTCGGTGGAATAAACAGTATTCTTACTCATATACACCTTCGGAGGTCATAGACTGCAGAATTGTGTTCACAGTCGGAGTGCTAATTGCCGCGGCGGTGTGGCCAAGCGCATTGAGGCGCTATGCTACGATGCGCGAGGACGATCCCCGTCGGGGATTGGAATCCCCCCTCGAGCATGGGTGTTTGTGTTATCTTTATTACAAGGTAGTTTATAAGTAGTTTGTAAGTTTAGGGACTGATGACCCCGCAGTTGAGTCCCACAAGCTTAACCAAAATTTGAACATTTTGAGTGCTAATTAAATCACTAATGTGGCGTGTAGCGACTATCATTTGATAACGTGGAAAATACGGTTGCCAAACTTGTTCGAGTTTGTCATTTTGTAGCAGTTTCTAATCCGAAGACTGGTCTAATATAGCTCTCCTTGCTGCTCTACCCTGTGCAACCCTCTTCATCTTCGAATAACTACTACAATCCCCACCCACTTCAACCTGCTTACTGTACGAGACTCTTGTTCTCCCTCTCAAAATTTTACCATGCACTTCCCTCGAGTACTAAATTACCGACGTCTCAAAATTTATTCCGCCAACCTATCTCTCTCTCTCTCTATTTTTTTAACTATGATTATGATTATGTTTTCATCACTACTCCAGAAATGAAGTTCATAACCTCTTGAGGAAGGAAAAGTAAGGTACTTCTACATCTATACCCCAAAAGCTTTCTCACGGTGTGTGTTAGAGGGTACTTCAAGACCAGTGCAATTTCTCCCTTTTCTTGTTCCACTACTGTATGATTCGCGATAGAAAACTACTGCCGGCAAGCCGTAGTGTGGAATCTAATCTCTTTAATTTCATCCTCGTGCTCTTTTTGCGAGTTATATATAGAAAGAAGCAGTATACTGGATGACTCTTCGGGAAACATAAGTTCTATGAACTTTGAAACTAGAGATTACTGACTACCATTCACTGGCCCCTAGAGTGTTCCAATTCTCACTCTCCCCCTCCCAGCCCCCACCTCTGTCCCCCTCCAAAATGTTCAAATGTTTGTTAAGCTTAAGGGACTTAACTGCGGGGTCATCAGTCCCTAAACTTGCAAACTACTTATGAACTACCTTATGCTAAAGACGACACAAACATCCATGCCCGAGGGGGATACGAACCCCCGACGGGGAGCGGCCTCACGCATCGTTAAATAGCGCCTCAATGCGCTCGGCCACTCCGCCGCGGCTTTGAAACTAGCCCTTCCCGTGATACAGAATGCCTTTCTTGCAACGTCTGACAATGTTGGTCGATCATTTCCGTGACGCTTTCACATTTGCTTAATAAACCTTCCGGGTCTTCTTTAACTCCGCTACCATTCCCACCTGATACAGGTCCCACACTGAGGACAAATATACAAGAATTGGTCAAATTAGTATTTTATATGCTACTTCGTTTGTTGATGGACTACACTTCCTCGTGAATCTTCCAGTGAATATCAGTCTGGTATCTGTTTTAATCCCGATTACGTTTCTGCAGCCGTTCCACTTCAGATCTCTCCTTAAGCATACTCTTGGATATTTTATGGAAGTAACTTCTTTCCATGATTGTTCGGCAATTTCGTAATCATATAATAAAGGCTGTTCCTGTCTGCGTATTCGCATTATATTACATTTTGTTTCTATACTTCGTTTAAGTTACAATGCCTTGCATGAAGCGTCGATACGCTGCGTATCTTCGAAAATTTCGCTACAAGTTTTAGAGTTGTGACTTTTCGATATACTATGACAGGAAGATCCGCGAAAAGCCTTATGGAACTTCCAGCGTTATCGACTAGGTCGTTTGTATGAATTGTGAAAAGTATCGGTCCTATAACCCTTCCGTGGGATACGCCAGAAATTACTTCCACATCGGAAGATTTCTCTCCACTGTGCATGACATGCTGTGTTCTGATCGTTAGACGCAGTTCACTCCAGTCCCGCAATTGGTTTGTTATTCCTACACTCGTATTTTTTTCTTAGGCTATCACGCGGAGTACTATCAAACGCCTTCCGAAAATCGAGGAACAATGCATCTACCTGGGATCCTGTGCCTACTGCTTTTTGGGTCTCTTGGACGAATAGAGCGAGCTGAATTCTACACGATCGTTGCTTTGAGAACCAATTTTTATTCATACTAAGGAGAGTTTTCGGTCTTCAGAAACATTACAAAAATCGATCATAAAACATGTTCCAAAATTTTAGGAACAGTTTTGCGCGTCGATGACATGTGTTTTTTCCAATCGTTAGGAACGCTTCGCTCCTCTAGAGACCTTTCGTACACTGCTGCTACAAAGCTGAGGGGTGGCGAGTTCTTTTGCATGTTCTGAATAGAATCCAAATGTGTTCCATAAGATCTAGAGGACTTTCCTCTGTCGAGCGCTCTTAGGTGCTTTTCCATTCCTTCGTCGTTCTGCCAGTTATAATCAACTCAGCGGAAAGAATAAAAGTTGAAAACAGAAAGTCATAGAACTAGTTGATGAATTGTAGTGGTTAGGGCAGTTAAAGACGACTGGATAGACTGTGACAGAAATGCACACGAGTTGAAAATGGGTAAACTACATATTTTTCAAAACTAATTTTCCTATGTGTCTGAAAGGTATAATTCGCAATCCAGATTTCGCTTATGGCAATGAGACATGCCTTTCAATCCAAAAGACATTTAAAAAACAATGGAGCGTTGTAACGTACACATAACAAGGAAAACCGAAAAACAAATAAATGCATCAGGTGAGAAACTGGAGCGAGAGGCGTAATTGTTACTACAGCTAAAATAAAATGTAGCTGGACCTGAGTTATAACAACGTCAATTTGATAGCAGTCGGAAGTTCTGCTCTCGACTCCAAGAAATAAGAAATGATGCCGGCCGCTTTTAAAAGGCTTGGCAGCAGATACATCCAGCAAATATCTCTAGCTTCTGGTTGAAATTATTACGATAGATGTGTGTGGCACGAAGAAAAATAACAATACGCAGTGCAACAACAGAATCATGAAACCCGAATTAAAATCGAACGAAGGCTACTTCTACGGTCAAAGCGTCAGCTTTACAACGAAAGTCTGGATTCTTGAGCGTCTCCCCTTGCTGCTGGAAAATCGTCAGGCCTGGTAGCGCCCACGCTGTCTCCCATTAATAACGGGAAAAACATTCGAAGCCTCGCCGGTCACATTTAGAAGCACCCCGCTCTCTTCTGCTACCCACACCGAAGCGTTCTCCTCGCTTTCAACATCAGTCCGTTCCTTGTGTCAACCACCGTTCCGTCACAGGCGGATTTTCAGGTCCAGAACATCGGTAGCAAATAATGAAGTTCTGTTCCTGCAATTCTCAACTCTCCCGTAAATAACGCAGGTAAAACAGCCGACGAAAAAGTACGTCTTCATAACAATATTTCTAATATTTCTACGATGGTTTTCAGGATGTACATGCGCGACTTTTATATTGCTGAAACTGTGTTCGTGAATGGAATGATGTTATAGATACATTCCGAAGCCAACAACCGGTAAATCAAATTAAGGAGGACAAAAAGGGTACACCTGGAAATTTATTAATCTTGTCTAGATGACAATGTTCATTGACGTTAATGATAGCTTTCTCTGATTGTGAACTAGCTTAATAATTGCCACTGTTAAATTGCTAGTGTCTAATATTTGTACTTATTATTCGGTAATTTGATAGGCATGCGTTGTTTTAAACCGCTTATTTTTGCTTCCAATATCTTAATCTAAATGAAAGCCATACTAAAATTGAAGTCCAAGCGAAGAAAATTTAATTTACTTAGCTCATGACTAACTTTGTAGTACAATTATAATTCATACGTCCGTGACAAAAGGCTGCCATATGCGTATACTTTTTGCCGCTTTGGATGAACAGATCGTTGCCCAGGCTGCACCATCTTCGGGCTTATCTACACTTCGCACCCCACCGAAGATATCTAAATAGTGGCAACAAGTGTAGTCCATAGCTGAATAAGGAAGACGTGTAAATTTTAATAAATTTTGTTATTACTATATTTACAAAAATATGAACTATGTATCGGTTTCTACCTGTCAACCTTATATCACAATTTTTCATAGCGAAGGTGAAGAAAGAAATCGTTTCCAACAAGACGACACTGAATAGCCCGTTGTGATATACCTAGCAACAATGGGATATGGTTATCTATTTCTCAATAGTTTTAGACTAGTTGAACTTTATGATACCAGTTGTGGAATCGTGCGTTGTAATACGTTTTTTTCTAATTTCTTAAAATTTTATTTTAAATTATACTTTTGCCTCATGCCAACTATCAGCATGTCACACTGATTTCTATTTCTCCCCATTACAAACTTCCCAACTCTTGTTAATTTGCTTGGTGTGCACGGGGAAGCAACCCACCGATGAGAGCGCGGGCTGGCGCGGTGTGCTGGCCTTGCACGTCACTCATGCGTATTTGCCTCCAAATTTGCGTCTTTCTCGGCCACCAGCGTCACTGCGTATCCAGTGTCACCCTCATTAATGGGTCCTGCAGTAGCTGCCTTGTGTACGGTATACGCACGCAGGTCTCATATGGCGTGGACACTGGAATCGTGGCTGGCGTACCAGAACTTCGACTTCAAATATCTAACGCGTTAAGTAAATAACTTTGAAAGTATTGAAGGATCTCTGAAAAAGTACAGCCTCCGACATCATGTTTTTGAATGAACTGGGTTATGATTTTTAATAGTTTTCTGTCTGGCGCTGAAAACTTTATGAATGTTTTTCATTATGTGCCAATAGTAAACTGATACTGTATCACTGTGGAGTGTTCTTTTAACATTAGTATAAAAATGAATAACCGGCCGCGGTGGCCGAGGGGACTGAGGCGCTCCAGTCACGGTCTGCACGGCCACTACGGTCGGGGGTTCGAATCCCCCCTTGGGCATGGATATTTGTGCCGTCCTTAGTCTTAGCTAGTTCATAAGTAGTTTGTAAGTTTAGGGACTGATGACTCCGTAGTTTAGTCCCATAAGCTTTACAAACATTTGAAACATTATAAAAATGAATAATTTTCCAACATACATTTACCGGATGGTTTCAGCTTCTTGCGATGACAGGAAACGAAATGCAAAGTCAAAGATTTATACATGCACCCTGAACATAAACATAGAACATACAAATAGATCAAGATAATAGTTGGAGCTGGAGAAGAATGTGAGTATAAGTAACTGGACTAATTACTTCTAGAACAGTCACACCCACAGAAAAGCAGCAGATTTCAGATCAAAGGATGTATTGCCGTCAATGAGTTAGAAGCTATATTTGTTTTGTTTCGAAGACCTAGTCAGTTAACTTCTAGCAACGGAATAGGTACCAGTCATTGATATGTATGGTAATATGTCTGGCTCGGTCATTACGAAATCAATATATGTTGAATTTATCGCGTTTATTGATCAGTCACTCTTTGCTGATAGGAGATCTGATTGGTATTTGTAGGATCAAACAACGGAAAAGATGCCGTAAGTACCACTACAACAAACTGAATATTGAAAGGTACTCTAATCATCCCAGTCATTGACAGAGATCGAGACATTCATCAGTTTTTGTTTCTCTTCAATACGTTGATAAGCATCAAATAGCGTTGGCGCTCATGACACTTCTAAGCTGTATTTAAATATTTATGAGGACCAGTGTGAGCTTTGGCGGTGGCCGTGTGAATGTCTGCAGCGATGAATAGCCAAAGCGGCGCGGCTGTCTGCAGCCACCTAGAAGCTAACTGAATCACCGCGCTTTTATTGGCCATAATACTACGAAACAGATGTGTTAAGGGAGTTTTTACAACTTACACTGTTTGTAATCACGAGCGACGGAATTTTATTGTGTTCTCTCTTCCTTTGTGGGCAAGTTACGTAATTTTTGCCTTCTGTTTCGTATGTTTTAATTTAAGTTAGGAATAATTCTTTCAACAACAACATAACGTGGTACAATGCAGCATATATTTGTAAGAGGAGGTAGGCTTTCATAACATGTAACTTCTGAATTTGTGTGTTGAGACTGCGACGTACGGTAAGTCAGTAAGCGCCAGTATTTTTTCTTCAGTGAACACTAACTATGGACAATATTTTTCTTTTTTCAAGAATGATATGTGTGTCCTTGAAATACCAATAAAGCAAGAACAGATATGCAGGAGAATCATGTTCACTGTGTCGTTAACGGGATCGATTATCCACCGAATCTTTATTCCTTTTCTGTTTCTAAGATGTTTAAGTCGTTTCTGGCACATCTTCCGTGTAGATGGAGCTAAGGTTTTATGTTTTAATCTTATGAACTTCAAAACAGGGTACACTAATGACGATGTAAAAATTTTATAATTATAATGTAATCGAACTTCGCAAATTCTTACTCGGGGCTAATACTGTGCACAAGTATGCCCTTTCGACGGAGTACCAAATAAAGTTACTGAGCTGATAAATATCGAGTATATCGTTACCGCTGACATAATTAGTGTCAAAACTGGATGGTATCGCGTCTGGGATATTCACAAGTATTACTAATGTATATCCGGTGTTTTATGACAAAAGCATCGAAGAATTCTCATTGACTGTGTTGGAATGAATACTTTTCTACGAGAACATGTACTGACTAGTGGCAGATGCTTGCAAAGAAGTGATTATAACCTGTACAGTTATCCACTTGTATCAGGACGACACCCAAATACAGTGAGTGTAAGAAGCTCATAACAGAGCTCCTGTTTTCAGTTTGAACATCCTCTCATCAGTATGTCTGCCTGCATCGTCGACAATCATCATTAGGGCGTTACACGTATCGCCGAAGTCTTTGCGAGCATAGCCCTAATAGAAGTAGTTTGTAATGAACATAATGCAATCTGTTAAAAAAAGTCATCCAATTTTAAACCTTTGTCGTAAAGTATCACACTTGAGAATTTATTAACACTTCCTTGCTGAGAAAATATTATGTCGTAATAAAAAGATACTGCCGCTACTTCACTGATTTCTGCTGCCCACCTTTCGGGACTGGACGCTGGTGTTTTACTGTGCAGTGCAATGACCGCTGGCCACTGTGTGCCGCTGCTATTGTCAGCTCCGTGACTCTTATCTGCGAGCCGTGCCCGTTTACGACTAACCTAAGTAACTTTTACCGCTAACAGCTGTTTCCGTCGCGCCTGGTAAATACATTCTTAAAACAACAAGTACTTGATTATGATTACTGTAGGGTCGGATAATCTTCAAGGGTCCAGACGAGGGACTTTCTACGTCTGATATACACTCTTCGCCATTAAAATGGCTACACCACGAAGATGACTTGGTACAGACACGAAATGTAAGCGACAGGAAGAAGATGCTGTGATATGCAAATGATTAGCTTTTCAGAGCATTCACACAAGGTTGGCGCCGGTGGCGACACCTACAACGTGCTGACACGAAGGAAGTTTCCAACCGATTTCTCATACACAAACAGCAGTTGACCGGCGTTGCCTGGTGAAACGTTGTTGTGATGCCTCTTGTAAAGAGGAGAAATGCATACCATCACTTTTCCAACTTTGATAAAGGTCCGATTGTAGCCTATCGCGATTTCGGTTTATCGTATATCGCGACATTGCTGCTCGAGTTGGTCGCGATCCAATGAATGTTAGCAGAATATGGAATCGATGGGTTCAGGAGGGCAATACGGAACGCCGTGTTGGATCCTAACGGCCTCGTATCACTAGCAGTCGAGATGACAGACATCTTATCCGCATGGCTGTAAAGGATCGTGCAGCCACGCCTCGATCCCCGAGTCAACAGATGGGGACGTTTGCAAGACAACAACCATCTGCATGAACAGTTCGACAAAGTTTGCAGCAGCATGGACTACAGCTCGGAGACCGTGTCTGCGGTTGCCCTTGACGCTGCATCACAGACAGGAGCGCCTGCGATGGTGTACGCAACGACGAACCTGGGTGCACGAATGGCAATACGTCATTTTTTCGGATGATTAAGATTCTGTTTACAGCATCGTGATTGTCGCATCCGTGTTTGGCGACATCGTGGTGAACGCACTTTGGAAGCGTGTATTCGTCATCGCCACACTGGCGTATCACCCGGCGTGATACTATGGGTTGCCATTGGGTACACGTCTGGGTCACCTCTTGTTCGCATCGACGGTACTTTGAACAGTGGCTATACCCTTAACTTAACTCGATCCCTGCGAAACCCTATATTTCAGAAGGATAATGCACGACCGCATGTTGCAGGTCCAGTGCGGACCTTTCTGGATACGGAAAATGTTCGACTGCTGCCGTGGCCAGCACTTTCTCCAGATCTCTGACCAATTGAAAACGTCTGGTCAACGGTGGCCGAGCAACTGGCTTGTCACAATAAGCCAGTCACTACTCTTGATGAACTTTGGTACCGTGTTGAAGCTGCATGGGCATCTGTACCTGTACACTCCATCCAGGATCTGTTTGACTCAATGCCCAGGCTTATCAAGGCCGTTATTACGGTCAGGGGTGGTTGTTCTGGGTACTGATTTCTCAGGATCTATGCACCCAAATCGCGTAAAAATGTAATCACATGTCAGTGCTAGTATAATATATTTGTCCAATGAATACCCGTTTATCATCTGAATTTCTTCGTGGTGCAGAAATTTTAATGGACAGTAGGGTACTTCAGTAACTATATCAGCTGATTCAAAAGTTGTTTTATTTTCGTAGAATACCAGTGTGGTTGTTGTAGATTCAGATTAGGAAGTCAGTCCTGTAGCAAATACTGTCCAGCTCATGACGCAAAGTTAATACCAAGACTCTTAATTGCAATTAAACGCATTAGATTCACTTCACAAAACATACCTGCCTTGTAAAGTCAACTTTCTTCCAGCTCTTGCTCAGTAAGTGAAATAAATGACATGAGATGTCTGGGACTGAAAATTGGACTGATGATGATAGCCCAACACGTAGGTATGTATTTAATACTTCCTGTGGAAATTCATATAGCTAAGAGGTGATGAGAGGGAGAAATGAATCGTTTAGAAATAACAAGTCATTACAAGTACGTCGCCATTAATATATACAACAGCGCTCAGTACGTATTACGTTATTTAAAAGGAAGATCAGGGTTTAATATCCCGTCAACATGGTGGTCATTAGAAAGGCAGCGCACGCTCGGATGGTTTTTGTCAGGGATGGGAAAAGAGCTCGGCCGTGCTCTTTGAAAGGAACCATCTCGGTATTTGTCTGTAATGATTTAGGGAAATCACGTAAAACATAAATCAGTATGCCCGAAGGCGGGTTTGAAACGCCGTCCTCCTGCATGCGAGTTCAGTGTGTTACCACTGCGTCACCTCACTCGGTGTGTTACGTTATTTAATTCAGTTAGGGTGAGCATTGGTGAGGTGAATTATCAGTCACTATTATTAACGCACCTGTGATTATTCCAAAGATGATGACCTATGTGCAGCTTAAAAACCGTGCAACTGTACTACATAAAACAAGTAGTTAGGCATGTTCAAATGTTTGTAATCCTATGGGACCAAACTACGTTGGTCATCAGTCCCTAGTCTTACAAACTACTTAAACTAAGGTAAACTAACCTAAGGACAACACACACATCCATGTCCGAGGGAGGATTCACACCTCCAACGCGGGAGGCCGCGCAATCCGTAACGTGGCGCTCCAGACCGCTCGGCTACTCCCGCGCGTTGCGTGCATTGTTCATATAGCTGTGTGTGACAGCCACTTGACACACATATCAAAGTAGTCATTATAAATTCTTTAAGTCTCGTTAAACAGAATACACAATCTTCGGAGTTTTGTTAAGTAGTAATTGAACATCTATACTCCCACCAGCAATCCAGAATTTTATCCACCTGTTTATGTTCTAATTCAAACACCAAGCACATGTGAAACGAAGATATTTACCTAACGTAGACAAGTAATAAAACAGCAATATAGAAGCATGTTCCGAAAATTTTTCTCTCATCATTCACGGTAATAAATTCTGATAAGCCATATTCTTTATTTGATATCCTTGACAAAAGTGTTGCGAAGTTGCTGGACTCAGAAACGTACACCGGTTACTTGTATCATATTGATATGAACTTACTCTTATACAATGTGCTGAAATTCCTCATGGGACAATGTCAGCTACAGAATTCTGAAAATGTAGTAGTGGTAGTAAAACAGCGTCGTTTAAGTCACCCTTAGAATTACATAAAGATACCGCTAATTGAACTTCTCACGTTGGTGCGTTAGGGATTCTAACGCTTAAAGGTGTACGAAACAGTAAATAAATATGTGTGTAACCATGATAAATATTTAAGATGTAATACTACAAGGTATGCACGAACAATGGTAATTTAAGAGATAATATACACGCAACATTTATCTTAAATTTCTATGTAACTTCCTTTTCCATGAATGTACTTGGTTGATTAAATTACATGACCGCGCAGGAATGGCCGCGCGGTTCTAGGCGTCATGTCTGGGTCTGCGTGGCTGCTGCTGCCGGAGGTTGGAGTCCTCCTTCTGGCATGGGTGTGTTGTTCTTAGGTTAGTTTAACTTAGTGTATAGACTGATGACCACAGTAGTTTGGTCCCATAGAATTACAAATATTTGAACATTTTGATAGCTATATGTAGGACCATAATCTTTACCTTCCACTAAATTGATCAGTAACAATCTGGACAACAAATAGTCCTTCATTATATTTGCTTATACGTTGTGAACAAATTATTGCTACATATGATCATTTCATTTCGTTTTATTTGATCTGGTTCAGTATTTCTTATGCTTTCTGTAAAAGCTTCTGGGCGACATTGTGTATTTTAAATAGGTTAAAACATTTTTGTTACCAATATACTTGCAGAAACTGTGAAAAAGAAATGCGCACCACGAAGGGAAAAAAATAATAAGAGTACGAAGAAATTAAATGATTTATTTAAGAAAAAGTGCAACCCTTGCTGAAATGTAAGCCCGAGATTAAGAGCCATGAAAGGCAACAAAACGCGATGCAGAATATCGTCGTGTTAAAAGGGTGCCGCGGATGACAATCAAAGTAGTCATGCTATGAAATGAAATGGTACCCTCTGACCATCGTCCCTAATTGTTGGATGTTATAGTGGGTGTCAGTCAGGTTGGTACACACCGCTTTCTGGGGCCTCTCGAGACATGTCATCAGCGGTTGTAGTGGGTTAATTCGAAGGTGGTCTCATCACTGAAGACAGTTCTATTCCAACCTATGAAACCGAGCGAGGTGGCGCAGTGGGAACCCACTGGACTGGCATTCGGGAAGACGGTAGTTCAAATCCACCTCTGACGATCAAGATCCGTGATTTTCCTAAATCACTACAGGCAAATCCCGGGATAGTTCCTTTAAAAAGGGCACAGCCGATTTCCTTCCCCATCCCTACTCAAAACTCCTAGCATGAGTTCCGTCTCTAATGAACACGCTGTCAACGGGAAGTTAAATTCTATATTTCCTTCTTTCCAACAAATGAAATTATAGGCCAAATGTGCCCGACACCGCTGCAGATAGTCGTTTTGGTTTATGGAGGCATCGACATCTAAATTAGCAAGGCCTGTGCGCTGCCTGTCAAGAGTGGTCATAACAATAAAAGACGACTAGTCTTGTGTAGCATCGTACTGAAAAAAAAAAATGTTCAAATGTTTGTATAGTCTATGGGACTTAACTACGGGGTCATCAGTCCCTAAACTTACAAACTACTTACGAACTAGGACGACACAAATATCCATGCCCGAGGGGGGATTCGAACCCCCGACCGTAGTGGCCGTGCAGACCGTGACTGGAGCGCCTTAGTCTCCTCGGCCACTGCGGCCGGCCTAGCATCGTACTGAGTTTGAGAATACATGCATATTACACAGTGTGTATTAGAATGTTTTTGAGTTATTTGTGTGATTCATAGATAAATTTATGTTGGTATACGATATTTGGTGTGGCTTGGTAGTACAGTGGTTGTCAGACTGTGAATCCACAGGTCGCGAGTTCGATACCCGCTAAGTCCTAGGATCTACCACTTTTCACTTATTTTCCCTCTGGAAATATTGCTGATGTGAAAAATATCGAGTAGCACCGTGGTTCGGGATCAACGTGAAGCTGTAAGTCCCTCTGTAATTGAATGGGTAAGTCAGTTCAAAGGGCGGAGGAAGACAACTCACCTAACAGCACCATTCATATTAGGCAGCTTGTCTGCTACTAGCAAATATTCGAACTGAAAATCGCATAAATAACACGAAAAATATCCTGAAACACTGTCGAGGCCACCATACTGGGTTGTATTATTTAAGAAGTCTTCAACTTACAAATATGGCAATGTGCGGCACTGGGTGAAACAACTTTCGGCAATAAAGGACCTGTTGTTCGTCATCCCTAGCAAAATATTATTTGATAAAAGGCCACGCTGAGCTTCACACCAGCTTTGCTTTCTAAAACCTTGCTGATGCAAGAATTTTGCGGCAGACGTATTACATCTACATCTATATCTACATACATACTCCGCAATCCACCGTATGGTGCGTGGCGGAGGGTACACTGTACCACTACTAGGCATTTCCTTTCCTATTCCACTCCCAAATAGAACGAAGAAAAAAAAAGAATGCCTATATACCTCCGTACGAGCTCTAATTTCTCTTGTCTTTGTGATCACTACGCGAAATATAAGCAGGCGGCAGCAAGGTCATACTACACTCAGCTTCAAATTCCGTACCTCTAAATTTCCTCAACAGAAATTCACGAAAAGGACGCGATCGTCAATTGAGTTGCCGGAGCATTTCCGTGACACTCGCGCATTGGTCGAACCTACCAGTAACAAACCTAGCTGCTCGCCTCTGAACTGCTTCTATGTTTTCCTTTAAACTGATCTCCTGCAGGTCCCAAACACTTGAGAAATACTCTAGACGTTGTCGTACAAGCGTTTTATACGCGGTTTCCTTTACAGGTGAAGTACATCTTCCCAAAATTCTCCCAATAAGCCGAAGTCGGCTGTCCGCCTTACTCACAACTCTCCTTACATGTTCGTTCCATTTCATATCGCTCTGAAATGTTACCCCTAGATATTTGAACGACGCGACAGCATCAAGAAGCTCACTACTAATGCTGTATTCGAACATTATGGGATTGTTTTTCCTACTCATGTGCATCACCTTACATTTTTCTACATTGAGAGCTAGCTGCCATTCTTCGCACCAACTAGAAATTTTATCTAAGTCATCCTGCATGCTATTACAGTCAGTTAAAGACGACACCCTCCCATACACCACAGCATCATCAGCAAAAAGCTGCAAATTACAACATACTCTGTCCATCAGATCACTTATATAGATAGAAAATAATAGCGGTCCTATCACATTCTCCTGGGGCACGCCTGACGATACACTCGTCTGATGAACACTCGTCGTCGAGAACAACGTACTGCGTTCTATTACTTAGGAAGTCTTCCAGCCAGTCACAAATCTGTGAACCTATTCCATAAGCTCAATGATATTGGTCAGCTGCGTCTGTACACCAAGGATACCCATTAACCCTGCCGGCCACACCATAGGCTTCTGAGGCCCAGATGCTCACTCAGACCTGCCTAATCCCGCTGGAGGGGACGTGACTCGCATGTAGGCCTCCTCTAGTCAGTTGTCTCTGAGCTAGTGTACAGTGCACAACACTTCCGCCCCTGTCGGCCCGTTCAGGTAAACAACTAGGCCTCCGAGACCTCCATAACTTTACGAAAACCGAGGGAAAGGGAGACACAACGGTCAAACAAAACCATTCTCCCGATTCGAGTTTATGTTGACGCTTTCTGAACACCTTACAGCACCTTGGATGAAGGCTAGTCTTAACACACCAACTCCCCGTGACCTAAGGTACAGTATTTACAGATGCCTAAACATGACCACCTGCAGAGGCAGCTCGTGAAAAAATTGAGCAAGGAGCTATTCCCAAAATAACTCATTGTAAGTTTTGTGACTGCAAAAAACTAAGGAAATAAGAAATGCAGTGTGATTTCTGCAAGTTGCCAGTGTGTGGTCAGCACCACAAAAAAATTGTTCAAATTGTACTGGTAAAAATGAGAAACGCCCGCTGAATTTTGTGATACCGATTTCAGTTTTAAACATTGTTAATTGTAGGTGGTTTTCGAATATGATGGATTTTTTGCGTTGTATGAAGTTTGGACTACTATTGTTTAATCTATGAGAGTTTGGTTATTTTGTTTTGTGATCTCTTGAGGAAATATATATTTCTTTTATGTTATTCAAGGTTATTTAATGTATTATACTCTCATCCTTATCATGAAATTGAATTTATTAGAGTTTTCCATGGGTAATTGTTTCCGGGTCTGTCCCGGAAATACGGGATTTTTAATTATGTATCCGGATAGTTCCGGGTTTGCGTACAAGAAATCAGTGATTTTCAATAAACGAAACAAATGTTTTTGATTTTTTCCTCTATCTATAGCCACAGCGTGCGATCTATAATGTATTCATCCACCTTTCGGCTTAACCTACATGGGCGACAAAAGAAAGCGACAGCTACAAGCGACAAATCACACCCGCACGTACTGCTACGAGTCTGTCCTACGTGGGCGACATTTGTAGAGCTACGCGTCAGACGCAACGACGAGCGATGTTCCATCAAAGGAACCACTGGGCAGACAGTTTGTACAAAACTTAATGAAAAGTTGGTCGTTTTATCAGTCGACACTACACAAAGCCAAGTCATCAGATTCATCGAGGCCTAGTTCTACTGGAGAAAGTTCTACTCATGAGTCGCAGGATAAACCATCCAGTTCTGAAATATATTGCTCAGCTGGCAAAAGTAAATTAAACTCGACATGTGAATTAGTGCTATCTACAATTTTTTCTTCATTCTCTGTGCGAGCTACTTTCATTGACACACAGTCTTATACAAACGTAGAAAATGATGGGAAACGAAAAAATATACAATTTTCAGAAATAAAAGGAAAACAAATGATAATTGAAAACTTTTTTCAGAAAAAGTAATTTTCTTACTGCTTCCACCATGCTTCATTGTCAAAACAACACTGTAGTTATCCCAACTAATCAACCTACTGATTTTTAATTAAAAAATTTATTTAATAAATTAAAATTTAAGACGTTTTATCTTGCTTGTAATTGTACTACATAATTGAGTTTGAAAACTTAGGCCCAGCTGAAATTTTTACGTTATCTTGTACATATAAATGATAGGCAAAATTTCAGGGATTTTAATAAAGCGCCACAATCACCCCTGAATTTTCATTATTATATATCGTGTGGGCCTCTGAGGCCTATGGTGTGGCCCAGACGTAGGAGCCTGATGGTGTGGCCCACAGGGTTAATATGTCGTCCATTCGAGAGTCCGTGCAATAGTCCGAGACAAGCGCGTTTGTTGGTCTTCCTGTGGGAACGATTTCTTAAATGTAAAATTCAAGACTTCAGCTTTCCTTCATAGAAAAATGTCACGTATGCAGTGGCACTTAAACTCGGGAGCTGTGCCCGCAGCGCTGGGCAGTAGGCCGCGGAGGCGGCGCCAGTTGCGTACACAAGTGTGGAAACGACGGGCTGGCTGGTCGGTGTCCGAGACCAGGGTCGTTAATCGGAGGCCGCACATGGCCAGGGGCTGGCTCGCCTCCTGCGCCGCATGCCAGCGCGCTCCGCCGACAGCTCCAAATAGTGGCAAACATACCGAGGAGCACGGCTCCAGCAGGTAGCGAGTGGCAGCGGCGACTACACTGCAGCTCGCAGGGAGTGGTTTTGGCGGCGTGGCCACGTGCCAGACGCGCAGAATGCTGCAGGCCTTGGGAACCTAGACAGCGGCTCGCCGCTTACGATATCTGCCGACAGCGCCGTGTTTATTACATTCCGACTACGTCGTCTTGTTTTAATTCAGTGACTCTAAGTCCGTGTTTAGAATTCTTACTGATGTCCACAGTTCATTTGTTCAATTATCCGATTCTGAAAAAGCGAGGGAGTTCCCGTATCCATAAGGAGCAGGATTCGAATCTACGAGGCGCGTCCAGAAAGTAAGTTCCGTTTCAATTTATCTCTGCTGCAGCGCTGCGATTGCAGTTCCGCACATGCGCTGTAGACGATGTGTATCAAGAAGAAGAAGATCAAAAACAACTGCAGAACGATCTGAATAAGATATCAGTATGGTGTAAAAATTGACTCTAAATAATGAGAAGTGTAAAGTCGTCCACATGAGTACGAAAAGAAATCCGTTAAACTTTGTTTACAACATAAATCAATCAAATGTGAAGGCCGTAAACTCCACAAAATACCTAGGAATTACTATTACTTCAGACTTAAATTGGAAAGAACACGTAGATAATATCGTGGGAAAGGTGAACGAGAGACTGCGTTTTATTGGCAGAACCCTTAAAACATGCAACAGAACTACAAAAGAAACTGCATACACTACGCTTGTCCGTCCATTTTTGGAGTATTGCAGCCTAGTGTGGGATCCTTATCAGGTGCGTTTGACGGAGGACATCGAAAGAGTCCAAAGAAGGGCAGCTCGTTTCGTATTGTCACGATACAGGGGAGACAGCGTTACGGAAATGATACAGGATCTGGGATGTGAATCATTACAACAACGGCGCTTATCGCTGCGGCGTGGGCTACTTGCGAAACTCCAATCGCCAACATTCTCCTCCGAATGCGAAAATACATTGTTGACTCCATCTTACATAGGTAGAAATGATCAACAGAATAAAATACGAGAAATCAGAGCTCGAACAGAGAGATTCAGGTGTTCATTCTTCCCACGCGCTATTCGAGAAGGGAATGGGAGATAAATAGTATAATTGTGGTTCGCTGAACCCTCTGCCAGGCACTTAAATGTGATTTGCAGAGTATCCCATGTAGATGTAGAAGAACGTGCGCCATTTGGAGATCGCTGTCAGTTACGTACGCTTTGTTGTGCTTGTTTGAAATGTCGGCGTCGATTGAAAATCCCGCCGCCTGTGAAATCGGGTCGGTGATTCGGTTTCTGAATGCGAGGAAAGTGAAACCAAGTTAAATTTATCGGCAAATTTGCGATGTTTACGGACCAAATGCGATGAGTGATTCGATGGTGAGAAGATGGGTCCGACAGTTCAATGGCGGGCGTAGTGATATGCACGATGAAGAACGAAGTGGGCGTCCACCTTTGGTTACAGAAGAACTGGTTCACTTTCATCTGTTCTTACATCTCAAGTCTTTCCTTGGCGGTAACACTTCACCAATGACGACGAGCTGAAAGAAACTGTTTCCAACTGGTTGAAGACACAGGCGGCAGATTTCTATGAAGAAGGTATACAAAACCTGGTGCCACGCTATGACAAATGCCTGCAAAATTTCGGCAGTTATGTGGAAAAGTAGTTTAAGAGTTGTAGAGTTTTGTGCAATAAAAATTTCTTCTGTATGTGTGTACAATTTCATTTTATTACCAAACGGAACTCTGGACGCGCCTCGTATTTCTAGCCTTACTTTTTTGTTGTTGTTTTCTGCGGAATCCCCTACAAGTGAGCCATCGGACGGTTCCTTCAGAAAGATATCCTGCTACCCCTGCAATGCCAAACTGAGCTTGTCCTTCATATGGGAGCCGACTATAAAACCCTTTTTCAGTCATTTCCAGCCACATTTGTGATAAATCTCCAATTTATTTAACGCTCACGGAGTCTTTCACTCTAAATCCTATTTCTAATTTAAATAGAACATTTCAAATGTTCAAATGTTTGTAAACCTATGGGACCAAACTTACTGTGGTCATCGGTCCCTAGACTTACAAACTACCTAAGTAATTAAACCTATCGTAAGGACAACACACACATACACGCACCCATGCCCGAGGGACGACTCGAACCTTTGGCGGGAGGGGCCGCGCAGTCCCTGACATAGCATCTGCAACCGCACGGATATTCCACGCGGCTAGAAGCATTCATCTTGATATTCAAGCCTATCCATACTCATCTCGCCGCTTTTTTCTACAAATCGACTAACGCATAAAATTTTCCAGTATATTTATGGAATTTCCGCCAGTTCTTCGAGGAATATAGACATATTAAAACCTTTAATACTTTTATTTTGCCGCGTTGGAGTAGCCGAGCGGTCTAAAGCGTCTCGCTGTGGAGCGCGCGGTTGTTCGCCGTGGAGGTTCGACTCCTCAATGGGGCATGGGTGTGTGTGTTGTCCTTAGGTTAGTTTACCTTAGTTTAAGCAGTTTGTAAGCTGCGGACTGATGACCTCGTGCCGCGTTGGAGTAGCCGAGCGGTCTAAAGCTTCTCGCTGCGGATCGCGCGGTTGCTCGCCGTCCTAGGTTCGAGTCCTCCCTGGGGCATGGGTGTTTGTGTGTTGCCCTTAGGTAAGTTTACCTTAGTTTGTTTGTAAGCTACGGACTGACGACCAAGCAGTTTGATCCGATAGATTTTTGAAAATTTTGATGACCACGCAGTTCGGTCCGATAGATTTACAAACATTTGAACTTTTTTTTAACTTCAAAGGGTGCACAACCCCTTACAAGGCTGCAAAGTAATGAATGGAAGCCACTTGCAACACCTCAAAAAAAAAAAAAAAAAAAAAAAAAAAAACCTATGCGTTTCCGTCCGGACCCATTTCAATTGACTTATTTTCTTATTTCGATGAGTACTACCACCTCGCAAAGTATTCAACTATTCAACACTTTTTTTAACATTCTGTATAAAATTAATTAGCAAAAGTGAAAATTTCATTAAATTCGAGGAGAAATGGAGAACACAATAGGAGCCATAAGGTCAGGTGTTTCCCCGCAGTCAACTGCCGGAGGCTATTCCTGGACTACAGGGGTGGGCCGCGCTTAGGTTTGGTGCTCGCTGGACATGGTCCGCTTGACGTAAGCAGCGGCGGCGCTACCAAGGTCGCGGCCCGTTAGGCGCGTGGCTCTGGCCATTAAAAGGCCTCGCAGACAGGTTCCACTGAGGTTAACATTCTGCCGTTTAATTCGTGCGGGAGGCGTGGCGCTCGACGGCCAGTCGCGTGCTTGCGCGACTTACGCCGCCCAGCTTCATTAAACGCTCTTCGTCTACCACTGAGCACCTCTCACTTTCTCTTTGTAGTCGTCCCGTAATTTCTATATGCTTGTTTTATTAGACTTCGTGAAGTTTTGATGTTTTTTAGAGCAAAGTCTGTTGTTCGACCAATGTGCGAGTGTCACGGAAATGCTCTGGCAACTCAATTGAGAATCGCTGGAGGAAAGACGACGTTCTTTTCGTGAATTTCTGTTGAGTAAATTTAGAGGGCCAGAACTTGAAGCTGAGTGTAGTTCGATCTTGCTGACGCCTACTTACATTTCGCGTAAAGATCACAAAGACAAGATAAGAGAAATTACGGTTCGTACGGAGGCATATAGTCATTCTTTTTTTCCTCGTTCTATTTTGGAGTGGAATCGGAAAGGAAATGCCTAGTAGTGGTACAGTGTACCCTCCACCACGCACCTTACGGGGAGTTGTGGAGTATGTATGTAGATGTAGAACATCACATTAGCGTTTTTTCGTTAACTCATTGTCCAGCCCCGAGGTAAACGAAGGAATTTTGTACCCATTACCAAAGATCGTTGCTTATCTATTCGTAACAATTATTAACCGATGTCCTTCCACATCAGATGTCTCTAATTGATTCCTACACGATTGTACTCCACTCGTGGATAGTCGGATCGAACCCTTAGGATGGAAGGAGTCTCCAGCCCAGAGGAGGAAAGGCTGCAGCTAATAATTCCTGATCATCAGACTTTGTACGAATGACCTGAAAAAAAAAGTTCAAATGTTTGTAAATCTATTGGACCAAACTTTGTGGTCATCAGTCCGTAGCTTACAAACTACTTAAACCTAGGTAAACTAACCTACGGACGAACACACACACACACACACACACACACACACACACACACACACCGTTTGCTGTTTGTAAAGCTTATGGGACTTAACTACGGGGTCATCAGTCCCTAAACTTACAAACTACTTATGAACTACTTACGAACTAGGACGGCACAAATATCCATGCCCGAGGGGGGATTCGAACCCCCGACCGTAGTGGCCGTGCGGACCGTGACTGAAGCCCCTCAGTCCCCTCGGCCACCGCGGCCGGCTACACACACACACACCCATGCCCCAGGGAAGACTCGAACCTCCACGGCGAGCAACCGCGCTCTCCGCAGCGAGACGCTTTAGACCGCTCGGGTATTCCACCGCGGCGCGAATGACCTGAATTTAAAATCTAAAACTCTTTTTTCGAGTGAGCAGACGTGACTTCTTGATACCGATCCATCCGTCAGATGGAGACTAAAAGCCTTCGGTGCTATTCCATCTTTCTTATTCCCAAACAAGTACCAGATCTGCAGCCGTAGTTAATAACGCAACTTCTGCGGTTCCTGCTGCCCACCAGACGCAGTGGCGCCCGTTCCCCTGTGTGCTTTTGCGCCGATGTTTCGAAGCTTGACGTGTTCTGGCCTAGGTAGTAACTGCGGTCACTGGGCTGATATTCGTTTCAAAGAACAGTCTCAATTAATCTTCGACATTATTTTAATCGACAGCCCTACTGTCGCATTAGTTAAACGTTCTCTTATATGTGTTTGTCACTGTAAATCCTGTTTTTGAGATTGAGTTTTGCTACGCTGAAACGTGAAATTGTTCTGCAAACAACTCGCACCCGCATATTGAACGAACTGATAAAGTTCGCCGGCCGCGGTGGCCGAGGGGACTGAGGCGCTCCAGTCACGATCTGCACGGCCACTACGGTCGGGGGTTCGAATCCCCCCTCGTGCATGGATATTTGTGCCGTCCTTAGTCTTAGCTAGATCATAAGTAGTTTGTAAGATTAGGGACTGATGACCACGTAGTTAAGTCCCATAAGTTCTACAAACATTTGAACATTTTGATAAAGTTCCTATAGTTCCTCAAACATCTGGAACACCTTTGCTTACAGCAAATATCTCATGAACTAAAATCGTCGCGCGGGAATGACCGTGCGGTTTGGAGCGCCACGTCACGGACTGCACTGCCGCTTTCTTCGGAGGCTCTAGTCCTCCCTCGGGCCGCGGTGGAGTAGTCGAGCGGTCTAAAGCGTCTCGCTGCAGAGCGCGCGGTTGCTCGCCGTGGATGTTCGAGTCCTCCCTGGGGCATGGGTGTGTGTGTTGTCCTTAGGTTAGTTTACCTAGGTTTGAGTAGTTTGTAAGCTACGGGTTGATTACCACGCAGTTTGGTCCGATAGATTTACAAACACTTATTTTTTTTCCTCCCTCGGGCGTGTGTGTGTGTGTGTGTGTGTGTGTGTGTGTGTGTGTGTGTATGTGTGTTGTCCTTAGCGTAAGTCAATTGAAGTACTTTGTAAGTCTAGGGACCGATGACCAGAGCAATTTAGTACCTTAGGTTTACAATTATTTTAAACTAATATCAAAATTTTCCCCACCTGCTTAACAAAGCCATTCTTATACCACAAATCGTCCCCTCTCTCCCACCCTCTCCCTTAGACTCTCATTCTAAACACTCAACGTTCTTTAGCAGAGTAACTTATATCAAATTACGCTCCGAGGTCGTGAAATTATCCCTGAAATCCTCCGTATTTGTTAACCGTAACTTATCTCACTCGTCCCTCAACACATGAAGGATCTAATCCATTGAACCTCTTACCTAACGGAATGTTACACAGTGTTTGATATCATGTTCCACGTGTAAGATTCTTCCACATCCGAAGCCTTAACAATTGCAATATGTTGGAGTTATAGAATCACGCACAAAGTTGCAATGTCGCGAGTTTCAACATAACGCTTTCATAATACAAACTTTTGGTTAATGTTAATAACTGATTAATAATACCTTTATTGTGTTGCAGTTTCAAACAATGAAAAATATCTTATTATCCGAGAAAGCTGTATTCCGTGCTTTCATAAATTTCCAGCTGTACATTAAAACCCTTAAGACAGGAAGTCATCGTAGTTAGTTTGACTTGCGTTCATATGTTTGAAAATCTATTGGGCCAAGCAGCTATGGTCATCAGTCCCTAGACTTACAAACTGCTTAAACTATCTTACACTAAGAACAACACAAACACCCATTCTCGAGGGAGAACTCGAACGTCCAGCGGGAACGACTGCCCAGTCCGTGGCATGATGCCTTAGACCAAGCGGCCATTCCACGTGGCATTTCGTGCATAATTTCTATGTCTGCGTATATTTTGGGCATAAAGCGGAGTGGACCACTATGTATTTGATGCTGTCATGAAAAAATAATGCATCCGAATTTTTATGTCAAAAGTCGTAAAACTTTTTTTAATGAAACAAGCTTTATTAACATTCTATATCTTTATTCTTCACGTATACCTATTTATTTCTCATCATGGTTACGTTGGTGACGAATTCATTTCTCCCAACGACTCACCAGTTTGTTGACACCTTCACTGTATAATGTTTGACTTAATTGACGGATTCAGAATCTCACCTCCACTTGCATCCCTTTATCAGTATCAAAGTGATGTCCTCGTAAAGTTTTGGAATCAGATAAAAGTTGGGTGGTTCAACGTGACGGCTGTGTGGATGATAATCGATGGTAGTGGAACCACCGCGTCCTGTTGTTACTGACGCCGCGGCTCTCATGAGTGGTCTAGCAATGTCGCGCTGCAGGAAAGGCTGCTCACACGTGAACAAGAGTCTGCGAGGATCTCGTAGTACCTTCCAGATGGTGGTGTCATCAGGCGTGAATTTAAAGTACATCATCACAGAACACTGTGCGCATGATTTTTCTGCTGATGGCATGATCCTGAACATTTTCGGTGTCGGTGGTCCTTTGAGACGGAACTCCATCGATACTCTGTATCAGGGGTCAAAAAGGTATATCCAGATTTCAACATCAGTTTCAATGTTGATAAGGAACCCACCCACCACCTTCTCCCTCAAAACGCAAAATAAAATTGCTGACAGACGTCCAGTCTCTTCTGTTTTATGTAAGTAGTGAGCAATGAATGTTCTCACAGGTGCACACAGTCTTATACACCACAGTTCTGCAATGATGGCCTGTACATGCTCCCTTAATATTTTTCATTCACATGAGAACTCTTTGCGATAATTTCATAAATCCGACGACGATCAATATAGTTAGTTTGTGTATATGGTTGTTTACTCTGTTGATGTTAGCACCGGCGTTTCCTTCATTACGAACACGAACTACCCAACGTGACACATTGCTGATGTAGATGCAATCATCACTGCACAGAACTTTCAGTCCTTTTCGGATTTCGATTTTAAGGACGTTTTCTGTGGTTAGAAACTCGATTACAGCACAATTTTTTCTCAGGCACAGACACAGCCTTGTTACACAATATAATTCGAAGCCCTCTTGCGGCAAAGGGTTGGATAGCGAAGCGGAAAAGTCAACCAAGTAATATACATGTATTTTAACACCTCAATCGATATTGAAAACGGAATTTTTATATATATAAAAATTCCGTTTTCAATATCGATTGAGGTGTTAAAATATAATTCCGTTACTCTTTTCTAAACAATGAAAGATTCAAAATAATGTTGAAACGTTTGTTAAGCTTAAGGGACTTAACTGCGGGGTCAACAGTCCCTAAACTTACAAACTAGTTATGACCTACCTTATACTAAAGACGACACAAACATCCATGCCCGAGGAGGGATTCAAACCCCCGACGGGAAACGCATCGCGCATCGGAGCATAGCGCCTCAATGCGCTTGGCAGCTCCGCCGCGGCACAAAGATTCAAATTGAAATATTTGTAAACCTAAGCGACCGATCCCTAGACTTACAAACCATTTATTCTAAGAACAACACACACACCCATGCACGAAGTAGGACTCGAACCTCCGACGAGTTCAAAATGTTCAAATTTTTGTTAAGCTCATGAGGCTTAACTGCGGCGTCATTAGTCCCTAAACTTACAAACTACTTATGAACTAACTTATACTAAATACAACACAAACATGCCTGCCCGAGGAAGGATTCGAACCTCCGATGCGGGAGGCTGCGCTATCCGTAACGTGGCGCTCCAGACCGCACGGCTACTCCCGTGCGGCCCTCCGACGAGTAGAGGCCGCGCAATCCGTAGCACGTAATGATAGATTGCTATGGCGTGGATCATTTCAGATTCCTCACAATGACAAATACGTATTACACACACTTTCTTGAGAGAAGGCATTTTTCTTTAGAAGGTGTATTGGGGAGGAAAGAGCTTTTATTTAATTTGCTCGTGTGTCAAGCGCATCCTGCAGCCGCTAATGAAATGCTGAAAGTCAGCGAGGTACTAACGCAGTTCAGAGGTTGCGAGACGTAATCGTTTGACTTCCAATTGACGAGTACTTGCAAGCCAAATCACTGTGTATTACATGCTACACTCACACAGTTGGTCTAATGTTCCGTGAGTACGTACCGTGTTCGGTAGGCGGCAGTGTGGTAAATGTCAAATGTTCAAATGTGTGCCGGCCGCGGTGGCCGAGGGGACTGAGGCGCTCCAGTCACGGTCTGCACGGCCACTACGGTCGGGGGTTCGAATCCCCCCTCGGGCATGGATATTTGTGCCGTCTTTAGCATAAGGTAGTTCATAAGTAGTTTGTAAGTTTAGGGACTGATGACCCCGTAGTTAAGTTCCATAGACTCTACAAACATTTGAACATTATGTTCAAAAATGTTCAAATGTTTGTTACGCTTATGGGACCTAATAGCGGGGTCATCAGTCCCCCAACTTACTAACTACTTAGGAGCTAACTGATACTAAAGACAAAACAAACATCCGAGACGGGATTTGAACCCCCGACAGGGAACGGCCTCGTGCACCGGACCATAGCGCTTCAATGCTCTCGGCCACTCCGCCGCGACAGGTAAGTGTCGAATGCTTTCCGGCAGCCAGAGAGCACGGTATCTACTTCTTTCTGGGTCTCATGAACGAAAAGAGTAAATCTGGATTCAGACGATAGCTGCTTTCGGCACTCTTTTTGATTCCTGCAGAAACGATTTTTGGTCTCCAGAAAAGTCAAAATACACGAGCACAATACGTGTTCCAAAATTCTGCAACAGAACGTTATGGGAGACAAGCCTTTATTTAGGTAGGCAGATTTGCGCATCTGTTCACAATCCTCCTTGAATATGGGACTGACTTGCGCTTTTTTACTGTCATTAGGAACGCTTCGCTCCTCTATACTGCTGCTATAAGGGGATGGGGCAAGTTCCTTCGATACTCTGTGTAGAATTAAATTGGTAATGATGCGAGTCAAGTGGCCTTTCCTCTGTTAAGAGACATCAGCTGCTTTCCTATCCCTTCGTCATTTATTACGGGTATCTGCCATTTTGTTATTCTAGCTACGATTTTGAGGAGGAACTATTGGGCGATTTTCCTCTGTAAAACTGATCTGGAAAAAAGCCTTTGACTATTTCGGCCTTTTGTGTGTCATCCTGTGTTTCAATCTCATAGTGACGGTGTATGTAGACAGAGCTTTTCGATCCGTTTACTGATTTAACATAACATCAGGCATCCTTTGGAATTCCTTCACCGCATCAGGCAGAGCCCTTCTTTAGACGTAATCAAGAACAGCCGTGAAACATTTCAATTTACATGCGCGAGCGCACCTAATTTTCGACTCTGTTGACCGTTTGCTAAATAGCAAATAGCATTAGCCTTATTAAACACCTCTTTATTTTTCTTATGGTATCTGCAACCGGAGCTGACTGCCCGAATCAGTGATGCATTTGACCAGATTAAATGGACTTGTCCAATGATCGAGCCAGTTAGCCTGTAATAACTGTAAAGGTATCAAACATGCAATGAGTCTCTTTTTGTTAATTCCTTAACAAAAATATTTTCCTACGTGTCACCTTTCTTTATTAAAATTTTCCGACGATTCGTGGACTTGACTGTAGATGTTTAAAACATACTTTCCAAAAGTACGAAGATATTTACATTCTTCTTCTACAATAGGTAAATCCGAATATCATTTCACATTAACTGACGTAGAACAAAAGTTTTAAATTTGACCCTTACCTTGATCTCTGAACACAGGGCAAGGACGAGAATCTGGGCCATTGAATAATGTCTTCCAAGTCAAGATCCAAGGAAATGTGATTTAACAAACACACCTAGTGGCTTTTTAGAATGTGAATGAAGATCTGAAGCGCTGCATGCTCAGTCTAGTGAGACAAATGCGAAAATATTTGCGTAAATAACCATCGGAATAATATGGATTCAAGTCGGCGATGAGGCTTCATGTCGAATTGCTTGTATAAGACTCAGGGTTGAGAAAACACCGGTTTTTTAAAATCCAGATCAGTAGGTTAAATTGGGTTTTTATGGGTTCTTTTCGTACTGTCAAATTCTTGTGATGAAACCTGGGTCACTTTATTGAGGATACGTGGACGTGCAAATTGGACAGTTAGGCTTATCTTTAAAGTGTGACTTCGTGTCATTTTATGTTCAATTAGCATATTCATTTCATTTCTGAAAGTCATTGTTGCCTTTTCTCTCTCTGAATGTGAGAATCTGCCAACTTCATACCCATTGTTTATGTCTATTAAGAAAAGTGACAAGTTTTCTAATCAATCTTACTATGTTTAAGCAATTCATTTGTCATTGAGTCATAACTCGATCAGTATTATGAAACATAACTCTGAAAGTTCTGAGCCCAAACCCATTCACATCTTTATATTTTTATTTTTTATTTTTTTTACAGATGCAAAAAGCCAGTTTTCACCATGATCTACTTTAAACTCGATAAGTTAATTCTAAAAACAGAAGAAGGAGGCAAACTGCTGTTAACTGTTTGTGGTTGTAAAGAGTGGATTCCTTAGCCCAATATTACACTAACAAATTTTCTTTGACAAAGATCTTTGATGTGGCACAAAACGGAGTATTACAATGTCATCAAATATTACGTCAAGACCCGTACAAAATTTCTGACAATGATTAATTACTGTGCTCTGTAGTTGCATGTACTGTAATAGCAATGGCTGTACTTTTGAATTAAAAAACAAAAAAAGGGGTGAAAGGAAATGTACTTGGGTGAAGCCGTGGGTTTCAGGGTGAGCTAATAAAAGCATACACCATTTGTCGCAGTAACTTCAAATTGAGGATGTAAAAAAGTCTTATGAAAATTACTTGTCAATGGACGAGAGTATATTTCAATATGTGCTTAGGAAAATTTAGATGAATGTTAATAAAATAAATTGTTGTGCTTAATAGTTTCCTAGAATAAACATAATTCCTCTAAGTTTCAATTTGTGTCATAAAATCTTCATATATGTGTGTAGTTGGCTTTATTGGGTTTATTGTTTTCTTAATGGATTTTTCTAAAAAAGAAAAATAATTAAAAAAAAACAATTTTTTTGGTCGGGTTAAATTACAGCAACCCTCATAAGACTCGACATACTCGACCTATTGTTAGTATAATTATGTGACTTATCATTGCCTTCCTCCAAGCGTGTAATTTGGTACACACATCTGATATCTTTTATAGAACTAGAGCGTATAAACTAAAAACGATGCCTGGAACACTCATTTTATGAAGATCTCAGGTTGTAAAGATATATTTTCTTCAGTCATTATCATGGAGACACACTACCATCAGACCGACGGACTATATGTAACCTACTGACCACTGCCGTCAATATGAAAAGCCATTTGCTAATATCCCTCTCTCTTGCCTGTTAATGTCAGCTTTCGAACCGGATACGTGTCTTGCATTTCAAGTAGATGACCAGTTGCCCTCATGACTGAATGACCGGTTTCCAATCTTACCAGCACGCAAAAATCCTCAACTGTGCCAAGAATCAAACTTAGGTCCTTAAAGCGACAGTGACATTGAATCTTCGATACAGAGGAGTATTCGTTGACGTCCTGCAGGACGTTTGCAGGAAGCTATTGTAGCGGGAGAGAGAATCAATTTTTGCGTATGTTACTGTGACATGAACGCGAAAACAAAGAAAACTAGCTATAATTCCGTCCCAGTTGAACGTATAACCCTACGATGCTTGTGTATATAACCATTTACTACGTTTTTGACTGATACAGCATATTTTTGCAAATAGAATGAGCTGCAATAGTGGTTAGGCAATAACTTAAACCATTGACGGAGGAATTTAGAGACCCTTGAGTGCTCAGGGTCAGTTAGTGTCCGATCTCACATATCAAGCGCATTCAGAGCACCGTTCAACAGATTGGTTAGACCTGCAACGAATCCTCGAGCAGCGAACGCGCTGCTACATTCTCGTCCATTTTTCATCGGACAGTAAGTAATGCAGCAAATTTTGATAGTATATGAAAATATAATAACATTAAAGTTCACAGACATTTGACTGGAATACGATCAGTTACACTGACAGAGGCAGAGTTCGTTTTGTTTGCGTATGATACAAATATTTCAATAAATAGCATGTCGAGCATAGTTCTAGAAAGGTATGATAATGACATTTTCATGAACACTAATACATGGTTAAAAGGCAACTAATTGACATTAAACTTTGAAAAGACTCACTACATGCAGTTCAGAACACGTAAGAGGTTTCCATCCAGCATATTCATAAAGTATGAAGAAGAGCGGAAAGAAGAGGTTGACAGTATTAAATTCCTGGGATTACAACTTGATAATAAATTCAGTTGGGAGAAGCACACCGCAGAATTGCAGAAACGACTTAAAAAATCAGTATTTACAATTAGAGTGTTATCAAACATAAAAATAAAATCTAAAAAATCTTGCATACTTTGCTTACTTTCATTCCATATTATCATATGGTATAATATTTTGGGAAAACTTTTCAAGTCAAGTAAAAGTTTCAGAGTCCAAAAACGTGTAATACGTATTATTTGTGGAGTAAATTCACGTACATCTTTTAGAAGTCTCTTCAAAGATCTGGTTATACTAAAACTGCCTCTCAGTATATTTATTCCTTAACGAACTTTGTCGTAAATAACATGTCCCTCTTTCCAACAAACAACTCAGTTCATACATACAATACTATGAACAAAATCAGTCTACACAAGGGCTTACAAACACTTACTTTAGTGCGAAAAGGGGTCCACTACTAAGGAACACACATTTTCAATAATTTACCAGCAACCATAAAAATTTAGCTTTGAATAAAGATCATATTAAGAGGAGCCTGAAAGAGTTACTAGTGGCCAACTAATACTATCCCAATGACGAATTTTTGATGAGAACCAAATGATGTATGAATCTGTATTCATACTATTAGTATTATAATATCAGCTTGTAAAGAAAAGAAAAAAGAAAAATAATTATATATTGACATGTTCCACATCCACTATGGAACGAACAACTAATCTAATCCCACCAGATCAGAATATAGGAAGATATAGAAGCAATTCAAAGGCGGGCAGCTGTCTTTTTTTTTCTTTTTACTGGTAGGTTGGATCGTTTCCCCCTAATTCTATAAGTGAATAGAACAGGAAAGGAAGTAACTAGTAGTGATACTAGGTATCCTCCGCCACGCACCTTTGCGGAGTATGTATGTGGATGTAGATGGGTCATTAAGTTCAGTCCGTTGCTCATAGCATTATCCATGATTGCAGGGTAATGGCTGAAATTCGGTATTCTCGAAACACTCATGAATCTCGGAATATTGAATTCCCTAACGAATTCCGAAAATTCAAATAAAATAAAATGTTTGTAAATCTATGAGACTTAACTACTGAGGTTATTAGTCCCTAGGCTTACAAACTTATTAAAGTAACCGAAGGGCAACACACACACCCTTGCCCGAGGGAGAAGTCGAACCACCGAAGGGTTCGAAAATGTCCCATGCATTTAACTTTGACTACAATTCCTCATTCAAAGCCTGTTAATTCCTACCATGCTGTCATGATTACGTCGGAAATATTTTCACAAGAATTACCGCAGTAAAAATTACAGCTGTCTTTTTATTTGTTATTTCAGTGCCCACAGTGGTTATAAGCATTTAGCAGATGTTTATAATATATGAAATGGTGATAATATAACAGATGTTTTGTAAAAAACAATGGTGAATGCCATTTTTGATTTTTACATACAGAGAGAGGATAACAAGTTAAGCCGCGGAAGAAAAGACGTGCGCACTAAGGCAAACTAATACTACCCCACTGACGAATTTTTGGTGAGAACCAAATGATGTATGAATCGGCTGCACGCGGCCGTTCGCCGTCGGGGGTTCGAGTCCTCCCTCTGGCATGGGTGTTTGTGTTGTCCTTAGCATAAGTTAGTGTAAGTAGTTTGTAAGCTTAGGGACTGATGGCCACCGCGGTTAAGTCCCTTAGATTTACAAACATTTGAACATTTTTGAACAAGTGAAGTTTTATAAAACAAAAATAGGTTGGAAAATATGATTGATTTTAATACTTGTTAGGTGATTTTAAATACAAATATAATTTATTCGCTCATGATAATTAGATTGATGACATGGTGGTGATACATATAGTGATGATGGTTATGATGAACGTGGAAGTTATGAACACGACTGTAGAATCGCAGATAGTGAGTAAAAGTCGTCTAGTTGGAGGAAGTTGGAAAGAGATAAGGAAGGTTAGTACGAGACGGAGCGTTATGAGTAGGGTTGGAAAGGAGTGTGTATCTCGGGACAGATGAACCCTGAGGCACACCAGAAGGGGTGATAGTGGTTGGCAGTGACTTATGTAGGTCTGCTATCAGGCGGACATAATTATTTAGAAGTGCAAAGATTTGTAACTTGAAGAGCAGTCCAGAATGCCGTAACCCACCAAAACGTTTTGGGCACAAAGTGAAACACGTATGACGGATTTGCATTTATTTAGTTGATGGGAACTACGGTAGGTAAGAGATAGAAGTTGGTCGTTTGTTGAGTATTCGTAATGGGTAGATGAGTTACAAGGTGTTGATGGATTCGTTGCAGAAGAATGTTTTCAAAGATTTTGCTAAAAACTGACGTGAGGCTGAGAGATAGATAGGATGTTGTCTGTGAGGGCATTTTATCAGGTTTCAGGAAGAGATGGACTTTCGACATTTTCCACTGTTCTGGCTAATAACCTGGTAGAGAATGGTATTGTAAAGGATGGCAAGGGTTTTGTGATAGGCTTTGGGAGATCCCTTGAACTGGCGATAGATAATGACCTGGTTCAATGTTTTGCCTTTGAGTGTTTGTATAATGTCGCCAGCTGTTATTGGTGTTTGTGGTCTTGTTCGTGGAGTGGTGTGCAAGTACAGGAAGTTCGACGCGAGACATGAGATAGTTGTGTTGGTACGTTCATATACATACGGTCTATAGAGTTATCAAAGTTAGTGTCAGTGTGATGGTGACTGTGTCTTCCAGGTAAGATACGAAGTGGTTGGCTTTGGTGAGGTTGCTAGGAGGTCTGTAGTTGTAAAGGATGGGTAGGTTGTTACCAGAGAGTCTGTGGAAGGCTCTCCAATACTATGTAGAATTTACAGGTGTTTAGTTTAGTGCGTATCATTTGCCAATCATGACGTCACTTAGCTTATAGTTAATTGTGGATACGTCGCTAGAGGTGTCGTTGGCGTGTAAGCGTGTCCCGATCATGAGTATGAAAGACTTCTTTGTAGAGTCGGCGGGATTCTCGGAGCAGGGCGATAACATGAGGAGGGAGAACTGGACAACTGGAGATTTCATCCGTGATGGTACGTTGTAAGAAGTCAGCATTACTTTGGATGTTATCAGGGTTATGACGGCTGGAATAATGGCTTTCGTTTATGGTGTGGATTTAGACACAGTATGCAATCCAATCTACACGGAAATAATTCTGAAGTTGACGGGGTTGGTGGTTAGGAATGGTTGAGTTGGGTTCAGATAAGGACAGTTTTATTGTATTATTTCTTCCCTTTGTTGATAATGTCAGTTTCCCCCTGCTATGGGGCGGGCTGGCAGCAGCATACATGTTGTTCTTCAGCCAAGCTTTTCTCACAAAGACAATGACAATTATGTACATAAACAATAAGAAAAGAAGTTAAAAGGAGAAACAAAGAGAAAACAATGAGAGACGGTACTATGAGTGAAATCATATGTTGGGCGATAAAAATCATAGGTGACAATCACACACAGTTAAAATGACACCGGTATGGACAATTTGAAATTTACAATAAAAACAAGAAAAAAAAAAAAAAACAGGCAGCTACAAACGGAGACTGTAAATGGAGGTTTAAAGCACATACATTTGACGATTTAAATCGTAGACGGTTATCACACCCATTTAAAAAGACACTGGAGGTTGAGGTTTTCCATGATGTAGTGGGCCGCAGTATTAAAAACAAGGGACACGAAGTTAAAACCACACTTACACCTTCACTGCATCTGTAGAAGACGGGTGGATAGAGGGTGGCGATGTTGCCACCCTTGAGGAGATGGTATGGAAAGTGTGTAGCTTTGGCAATGCACCATATTTTATATGGACCATCCTTTTATATCTAATGCACGCGATATTTGAACCGCCTGAATTTATGTGCATATCACTACCTTGTGATCGTATGGCAGTTTCACTGCCATACGATACGCTAGACTTCGGTGAATAGCTTCATTTTACTTATAACCACTCGGTATATATTTTAAGAATATTGCATGGCCGCGGCGGATTAGTCGCGCGTGCTGGAGCGCCGTGTTGCGGTGCGCTCGGCAGTCCGCCGTCGGGGGTTCGAATACCCCCTCGGGCATGGAAATTTGTGTCGTCTATAGTATAAGGTAGTTCATAAGTAGTCTGTAAGTTTAGGGACTGATGGCCCCACAGTTAAGTCCCTTAAGCCTTACAAACATTTGAATTCTTGCATGCTAATTGGCTGAGCTACGGTGAATTGAATTCTCTGCCGTTGCGAAAGCGGAGCCTTTGCCATCCAGTGATAAGAAGCGTAATGCTACCCAACAACGGGCCACATAGTCGCACTGCATATATAATCTTTCCACGTCAGACTATGCCTACGACACGTACAGCGCCTTTAATGCTTCAAAGCAGAGTAGTACTAGTAATTAATGGAGGATATTGCAGTTAGGATTACTTAGGATGTGGTTCCAATAAGCCATAACAAATCAATGAAGATTTCTCTGGAACAATCCGACATTTGCGTAATCAAACCACCCTATCACCATCTATACTGTTTTCTTCTTTCCCTAAAGCTTAGCTGTAATCAGAACAAGGTCTACAGGAGATAAGGTCAACGCATCTTCGATTGCCAGTTACGGCAGCTTGTTAATTTAGCTCCAAAATTAATATTTTATTTAAGAGACTCTGTTAGCAGTATTAAGAGGGGAAAAATCATCCTTAAAGCCATTTTGGGTATATGTACAGAACGTATCTGGACCGTTAGTCAGATATGAACAAGTATAATAATGATACAACATTGACAGAAAGTAAACTAATCAACTAGAATAACCGTTAATAACTTGGATAACAAACTCTCTAAAGCAGCTACATTTGTGAATTAGGACACTGAACTGTCGATACTTTGTAGTAAAGTACTTGTAAAGAACTGTATATAGTATACCAGGAAAAGGAAAATGCCAAGTCTAAAAGCCAAGCCAACTAACTAAGCGGACCAGTGGCTCAGCTCCGGAGGAACACAACAAGTAAACAAATTGATTGGACATTAACTGTAATGGTGGATAACCCACAACAAGATAAGAACATAGCATTAAAGGCCGCTGTAACTAACTTATCTTTCGTAGACGTTTCTTCACTGCTAAAAGGAAGCTGCCAGCATCCAGTGAACGCCTGAGAGGCAAATGCAGACGTAGGTCAGGCGTGATAAGCTGGTTCATACACAGTAAACAAAGCGCACTCTAAGCTTTTCCGTTGAACTGCGAGAATAAAACAGCTCAGTGTGATTACTGCATTTTCTTGCGAAACTTTTGAAATTCAGATAAACGCTGTACGCTTTAAAATTACTGACGGAACTCGTGTATCAGTGACATTCACAGTTTTGTTAGTCATGCAAAGAAATTAATTACATCAACCAATAAAAATCCCGTAAATAAGAACTATGTCAACTATAAGCTCTGTGGTTGCTCAGCGACCTCAAGATAATTCACCTTGCCTGAACACACAAAGTCGCAGAGAGTTTTATTTCGCTGTGAAGCGATACTTCTGAGGGTTTGCCTTTGCCTATTTCTTTGTAATAACTCATAAGTGTAATGAATTTGGAGTTATAGCTATACTATGGAAATCATTTTGTAGTGCATGTCAGAAACTGCTCCCATCTGTACTACATATATCCCTCTCTGCATGTCTAAATTGGCCTAATTTGTCGTTGCGCTCCCTGGAGGGGGCGAGGGTACAGGATTGTATATTCATAGATTCCACAGTTGAAACTAGATTATGAAGTTCAGGAAATAAGCTTCCTTTTTTGAAATGTTGTAGTTAAGGTTTTTCCAGTACTTTCATAACAATCTCTTATGGATAAAAAAATCGTGTTGTTCTTCTCTGTATTTATTTGGTATCAATAACTAGGTCCCACTCAGTACTCATCTGTACAATCTCCCATCGTTTGTTCGACTAAGTACATATGTATCCGTATTTTGCCAGTTTTCGCTTTAAACTTTAGCCATAGCTCCTCGACATTCCGCTGCCCAGAGCTAAATACTAAAGAGCCAATCAGTGCGCTATTTTGTCTAGTTTGCTGAATTTGTATATTTTTCTACCTTTTTTTCTCGTAGAGCTCTGTTTATCATTGTTGGGACAATCGCCTTATGGTCATTAATACCAATTACTACGTTGACTTCATAACGATCAAATACACTGGTCACCATTATATCTAATATATTTCCGTCATTGGCAGGGTAGTAGATGGTTGTGTAGCTGCTGTATCCATAATAAACAACCGAAATACGCCAGTTTTCAAAAACACTGAGAAAGTTTACTTATACGTAGATGAACTATTTATTAGTGCACTCTTTCAAGATAGCAAATATTTCAACAATAAGCGCAAAGATACTTGCGAAAGGTGAAAAACTGGATGCCCAATTTGTTCAAAGGCGGCCAAAACCCATACAGTCCTTTACTGGCATAGTAAGTTCCCAAGAACCAATAGAAAGAAAGGGATATACTATTAACATTTAGGGATAGGCTACTCCACCTAAAGCTACAAGACCCAGCAAAGTATCATGTGGTGCAGTCAAACACCTGATAAAGTGAAACCACTTACACCACATCCTCAATAAAGTTCAAATGCAACAAGATGTTAAGACAAGTTTAGCGTCCTTGGTCGGGTGATTACTACAGGCACACACAAACACGTGCAAATTACCCATACAGCCTATTTTCGAATATGAAAATGTCCATCTGAACGACATGCTGCAGTCATATGCTGGAAAACTGTAATATCCAAGTGAACACCGTATTCTTGGCAGTTTGACTTCCCTAAATCAACGAACAAGTAGAGATCACGTTTGTCGAAATATCACAAATGCTAATGCTAAACTAATAACAAGACATGAGATGCATCTATCACAAAATCGAGGAGACATGGAGCACTCAGTATAGGAGAAAATGCCAAAACTGAGACACCTCACAAAAGAAACATAGACATAGCATGCACGACACACATACAATTGATGAGCCATACATTACGATCACAACAACAGTAATAACTGATTGTAAGCTGATGGCGTTGCACACAAGTGACGCGAATAGAAGCCGATTCAAAAGGTTCCGTTCGAAGGATTACAGTCCAGAACCGGTATGAGAATCGGGCAACATCGTCGGGACCATTGAGGCAATCAAGCCACCGACGCATTAGGTTCAAAATGCCCGTTCGGTATCGTGTTGTGTGAAGAAGTCTGTAATCGCCTGCGGCACATCGTCGTCCGCCAAGAATCGTCGACCCTTGAAAGCGTGATAATCGCACGGGGAGAGGTCAGGGCCGTAGGTCGGGTGCTCGAGTCTCTCCCACTTGGGTTTTAATGGATGAGGCCATTTACCCAGGTCGACCGGCGTCTTGTGTCGAATCGGACCAGCAGGGAACTTGATGCACGATTCCGCAGCAATAGTTTTCGCAAGACTTCTTCCCCGTAAAAGTTCTTCATCCAATGGTGGATGTGTGGCGATGTTTGTCCTGCTGCACCTAAGAAAAGAACGTTCAGATGTTTGTAAATCTATGAGAATTAACTTCTTTCGTTATTGGTCCCTAGCCTTACAGACTACTTGAACTAAGTCAAAATAACCTAAGGACAATACACACATACCAATTCCCTAGGGAGGACTGGAACCTCCGACGGCGAGCAACCGCGCGGTCGGCAGCATGGCGTCTTGAAGAGCTTGGCCACTCCACCGCGGTACCTAAGAAGAGAATTACGGTATGTTGGTTCTAAAAAAAAAATGTTCAAATGTTTGTAATCCTATCGGACCAAACTGCGTGGTCATCAGTCCGTAGCTTACAAACTACTTAAACCTAGGTAAACTAACCTACGGACAAACAGACACACCCATGCCCCAGGGAGGACTCGAATCTCCACGGCGAGCAACCGCGCGCTCCGCAGCGAGACGCTTTAGACCGCTCGGCCACTCCACCGCGGCTATGTTGGTTCTGTTTGGCCGCATTTGGTACAGATGTCGCCATATTTGAACGTTTTTCATTTATCGCACGCACGTTTGAAAGCTCTGAATGTGGCAATAATCCCTTGCTTACCGGCCGGTGTAGCACCGGATTCACTCTACGTCGCATTTACACTGTAGCAACTTTCTCTGAGAGAAACCTTTTGATCTTCCCGTATATGCAAGCTAATGGAAAGTCATTGTAGCGAAGACATGGGCTGCAAATCCGCTCACTACCAGAAATAGCAGATTTTTAGGGACCCGCGACATGAAACGAGCTTGATGGTCGACTTCTTGCCTACTGTTCTCGTCAGCATATGGGCTGTGACGGAAAGACGGTGAAGGTGTTGGATGTCTCTGCTTATTACAGATTGTAGACATCGAAGGTCTCACCCCTCTGTGAATGAGGATAGACTGTGATCTGTGGCACACATCACAACTTACTTCGTTGATCTCCAACAGACGATCCATAGGTATTCCCATTTTGACGCAACGAGATCTCCAGTCGCAGTTGCAGCGACACGGGATTATCGAGATTAGATCCTAACTGAACAAAAACGCCTGGTCGCGTAAATCATGTTTCTTGTGGCACTTGGTCTGACGTCGTTTCCGGAAACATCGTCATCCAGGCGAAGGTCTGCTGGAAACTTGCACCGCGCCATTGATAGGGAAATTGTTATACAATAAGGAACATTCACCTGGATTTCTCCAGGGCTGGTGGTTGAAGTCAATGACAGAATGAAAACTAAGGACAACAGGACTAGCTGAACACTATCACTTTATTCATACATTTGTCAATTTTGCACCTCCCGCCATACTAACTGATCGCGCTACATGAAGGGAAAAGCAAGAACACCCTTTCTAAACAGTTTTTAAAATACTGCTAGCAACCATAAATTTATGTTACTTAAATTATTGATTTAACCATATGTTTCCAGGATATACCTCATCATCACCCTATAATGGCATTACAAAATTTTTAACAAAAGTGTAAATAAAAAAATAGCTGTGACCAGAAATCAACTTTGTTCATGTGGATTACTGCTGCAGAGAGCAAGATATTTTTATGACCACTTAAATTAATATTTTTGTAATGCAATTATAGGCTGAGAAATGTTGTTAAATAAATAAGTACTGACGTACATTTTGTGACTGGGAGTGGTACTTAAGAACCTATTATTAATTTTAAAAATAGTCAGGTCGATTAACAGTCGATATGTCTTTAAATAAACACCATTTGCTACTTTGTATCATGTTCAAATTTCATAGAATGGCTTTGTACTGTCTTTAGTGGTTTCACCCTGCATGCCACAGAAACACTGCGGCTGCTGCGCTGCCCTCCGGAGACATCAGATAAAGTTCAGTGGGATCGCCTTCCGACGGCCTTCTCACAGAAGAGTTCGTTGAGTTCGTTTTCCATATGTCCGCGGTTTTGATCGCGGTCAGTAACGTTTTCCTGTTGCTCATTGCACCGAAGACTGTAGTTTATGCCTGTGAAATTTATGGGGATCAACGCTGCAAGGGAAGGAATGGTTTCATTGACACGTTATGTGTCATTGTACAGATGTTTTCGAGTCTATTCTGAGCGTTGTTGTATTTGAAAGGTTCTCCTTAACCACTCTTAATAAAACCGCGTGTTGTCAACGAGGGGTGACGCGATTCTGAGCTCCAGAACAGAGGCGTCAAATCAAGGGGAAAATTTGGGTAAGAAGGGGTGTGATGATCTTCCCATCGCGTGACACTTATACGGTATCGTTAGGCAGAACGGTGGTGAAATTTGAGGACAGTGCGGCATCATTTATCCAGCTTAAACATCCTGAGCTCTGTCATTTGTTTCGCAAGTATCATCAAGTTTACAGCGTTGCTGAGTCCTTGGGTGATGTCGCAGGGCACCACACGTTAACACCATTAAAGAGGAAGTTGCAAAGCACATTTTAATAAAATTTTAGACTTCCGTTTTTCACTGGGAGACAATTACAGGTTTATAAAAAGGTCCCTTTATTTTATAGTATAATGTAGATAACAACGCGGGAAACCTACAACTGAAATATAGATGCTTTTTTCTCGCCGCGGCAGATTAGACGTGTGCACTGGGGCGCTGTGCTACGGTGCGCGCGGCCGTTCGCCGTCGGGGTTTCGAGTCCACCTCTCGGGCATGGGTGTTTGTGTTGTCCTTAAAAATGTTCAAATGTTTGTAGAGCTTATGGGACTTAACCACGGGGGTCATCAGTCCCTAAAATTACAAACTACGTCTGAACTAGCTTATACTAAAGACGACACAAACATCCATGCCCGAGGTGGGATTCGAACCCCCGACGGGGAACGGCCTCGCGCATCATAGCATTAGCGCCTCAATGCGCTCGGCCGCTCCGCCGCGGCTGTTGACCTTAGGTTAGCTTACCTTAGTTTAAGTAGTTTGTAAGCTACGGACTAATAACCAAGCAGATGAGTCTGATAGATTTACAAACATTTGATATTTTGTCTCTTCTTGTGAAACAGAGAACATGCACGTATGGTCCATATTATTTCATCACAGAAATGGGAAAACGTGGAGAAATGAGTCCTGTATCACGACACACAAACTATCCTCCAAATATCTTCTGTCAACTTGTCTCTCCTACTCATGTAAAATACACACGCATGTGCTCCATTCGCTTCAACTTACCAAAACACAACCAAATCGCAAAGAAAAGTAATTCAATATCAACATTTTTCTTGTCATTAATTGCATCCATTAACTTTAAATACCTTAACATTGTTTAATAGTCATACAATATAGCTTGGTATGTGATAAATCGGTGGCTGTTGAATGGCTTCTAGCGCCTGTTGTATAACTTACCTAGGAAACTATGCGTCGCGTCGTAGCAGTTAGCATGAAATACACTTTTAGTGGCAGTGCTTATTCTTTCCTCAGCAACAAATGTGTCAAGCTGCGATCGCATGCTTACGCTTCCTGGTCCTTGGCCACTTTAAATTATTCGCACTGTATATTGTTTTGCATCCTGACTTGCAGCAGTAAACTTCACTTACTTTTTTGTCTGTCTATTAGATTTGTTTTGTTATACATTGAAACAGATAGAACCATTTTAAAATGTAGATCATCTGAGTTCCAAATGATAATGTATAATTTCTTACTTGTCTTCATAAGAAAGCAAAAGCGAAATAAATAAATAAAGTTCTCGGCTGCCTGCAAAGGAAGACACTGCTACATAATTATTTTTTCTATTTTAATCACATTTTCCTAAATGTCTTCTTTTATTAAATTTTGTGATGCCAGATATTTAATACACAAGTCACAAAAAAATAAAGGAAACATGTATTGTAATTTAAATCCAAAACGGTGTAACATATTATCGTAAAAACAAGTACATTATCACAGTAAGGTGAACCTTGGCAATAACGATACATCGTTGTGTGTCACCAAGGGCAGAGACTTCTGGAGTGTGTTCACATAGCTCGCAGCTGAAGAACAAGCCCGGTGACGACATCATGTGGCCACACTCCATCGTTCAAGACCCTGCCCCCCGCGGAGTTTATTTTATCTCAACTCTTGGGGCCGTATCGCAGTTGACTGTACTGAAGCTTGCTCAACTGCTCTGTCTCTATAAAGCTGTTCGCTGTTACGACATGAGAACTGCTCTCAGTAGGAAGGCGACTCTTCACATTGTTTATACGTAGCGACAAAATGTACGAAGGTTGCCCCGAAGTAGTAAACCGCATTTTTTGTTTCTCAGCCGAAAACGACGTTGTGAATGCGAAACTCTATGATGTATTATATGAAGTTTTCTGAAAGTGCGAGCAAAATTTCTGGCTCTCCCGACATATAGCGTAGCTATAGCACCGTTTCAAAATGGCGTCTGTAAATAATATACGTTACAACCAACTTGATGTCATTAATTTCTCACTACAGAAAATCAAATTATGGGGGATAGTTAGAAAGGACTGTGCAATGTCTATGAACAATCTGCTGCCGACAGGAGTACAAATAGTAGCTGGGCACGGGGGGTGAAATCATTAGAAGGCGGTTTGGCACAGCTACAAGAATTGCAGCGGTCGGGGAGACCATCCGACTGACACATTGCAGCAAGCCTCAAGCTTCTACTTATTCGGAACATTAAAGGTGCCATTCGTGGAAGACATTTAGAGGACGACGAGGAGGTGATTAACATGGCGAAGAAATGGCTCCATGACCAACAGGGTATACAGGCACTTGTTCCGTGATTGAGGAAGGCCACAAAACGCGACGGAAATTACACGGAACACAAGCGTGTGCAGATGAAACATCGTTCTTTCATGTGTGGAAGTCTCATTATGTGCAATAAATAATTGTGGAAGAAAGAATGTGATGCACTACTTTCGCGACAACCCGCATTCGTCGCTATTCATTCCCGCACTTTCTTGAATGGAAACATAATTGTTGGAATGTTTCTAGTCACGACGTGTGCTGATACCTGCTGAAGTTACTCAGTTAAAATCACTAGACTAAGAAAAGTGTCATGTTCGATAAATCAGAATTAGTAATTATCTGGCTTATTTGGCAGTTCGTGTGAATATGTAGCCAGTAACAATAGTCATGTAAATATGTGTGATTTACTTCGGATTAGAATCACAGCGACCGTTCGGCGTCAGGGGTTCGAGTCCTCCCTCGGGCATGGGTGTATGGATTGTCCTTAGGTTAGCTTACCTTAGTTGAAGTAGTTTGTAAGCTAGGGACTAATAACTGCCGCGGCGGAGTGGCCGAGTGCATTGAGGCGCTATGTTCCGATGCGCGAGACCGTTCCCCGTCGGGGGTTCGAATCCTCCTTGGGGCATAGATGTTTGTGTTGTCTTTAGTATAAGCTAGTTTATATGTAGTTTATAAGTTTACGGACTCATGACCCCGCAGTTAAGGCCCATAAGCCTAACCAACATTTGAACATAATTTTTTTTTTTTTACTAATAACCAAAAGGTTGAGTCTCATAGTTTTACAAACATTTGAAAACTTTTAGACAATTCATTATCTGCATTTTCACACTTGTGCTTTGCAATCCAACGTAAAGTGTATGTTGGAAATAAATAGTGTGAAAGAATCACACCCTCCCAATTTTCGTATACCATTCTAAGATGATGTGTGGACCTGCTCGGTTAACCGTGCGGTCTAACACTGCTTTCCGAGATGGGGAGGCGTACCGGCCCCCGTACGAAACCGCGCGACGAATTAACGAAGGGGGTCGGAGTTCAGGTCAGCCTGGATGTGTTCTGACAGATCGTAAGATATACAGGGTGTTACAAAAAGGTACGGCCAAACTTTCAGGAAACATTCCTCACACACAAAGAAAGAAAATATGTTATGTGGACATGTGTCCGGAAAAGCTTACTTTCCATGTTAGAGCTCATTTTATTACTTCTCTTCAAATCACATTAATCATGGAATGGAAACACACAGCAACAGAACATACCAGCGTGACTTCAAACACTTTGTTATAAGAAATATTCAATATGTCCTCCGTTAGCGAGGATACATGCATCCAACCTCCGTCGCATGGAATTCCTGATGCGCTGATGCAGCCCCGGAGAATGGCGTATTGTATGACAGCCGTCCATAATACGAGCACGAAGAGTCTCTACATTTGTTACCGGGGTTGCGTAGACAAGAGCCTTCAAATGCCCCCATAAATGAAAGTCAAGAGGGTTGAGGTCAGGAGAGCGTGGAGGCCATGGAATTGGTCCGCCTCTACCAATCCATCGGTCACCGAATCTGTTGTTGAGAAGCGTACGAACACGTCGACTGAAATGTGCAGGAGCTCCATCGTGCATGAACCACATGTTGTCTGGTACTTGTAAAGGCAAAAGTTCTTGCTGCACAGGTAGAGTATCCCGTATGAAATCATGATAACGTGCTCCAATGAGCGTAGGTGGAAGGACATGAGGCCCAATCAAGACATCACCAACAATTCCTGCCCAAACGTTCATAGAAAATCTGTGTCAATGACGTGATTGCACAATTGCGTGCGGATTCTCGTCAGCCCACACATGTTGATTGTGAAAATTTACAATTTGATCACGTTGGAATGAAGCCTCATCCGTAAATAAAAGATGAGCTCTAACATGGAAATTAAGCGTTTCCGGACACATGTCCACATAACATATTTTCTTTCTTTGTTTGTGTGTGAGGAATGTTTCCTGAACGTTTGGCCACACCTTTTGGAACAACCTGTATATTGGAGGGGAAGTACATACATCTACAGTCCATAAGCCACATTATAGTCTGTGCTAGTGGATACCTCTGGCGCGACAGTGAATTCTTCCTTCTCTCACTTTCATTCACAAACGATTCGTGTGGAAAGAAAACTTCTGTGTCAGCTGTGCTTTTTCTGATTGTTATGAGACATGAAGGCAGCACGGGAGTAGCCGTGCGGTCTGGAGCGCCACGTTGCACAATGCGCGGTCTCCCGCGTCGGAGGTTCGAATTCTCCCTTTGGTATGGATGTGTGTGTTGTCCTTAGGTTAGTTTAACTTAGTTTAAGTAGTTTGTAAGTCTAGAGACTGATGCCCAACGTAGTTTGATCCCATGGAATTACAAATATTTGAACATTTTTTTGAGACATGCGGAAGAAGTAATATGTTTACCTACTGTATTTGAACGTGCGTTCTGAATCCATTCGGTACAACATCAGAGATGTAAAGTCATTTCAGAGAGAAATAATAGTTCTCATTATTTTTTATCCAGTCTTTTACATTTTTCTGCAATACAGTACCAGTATTCGTCGGGGGGGGGGGGGGGAGGGGGAGGAGGTTCGAATCCCCCCTCTGTCATGGATGTTTGTGCTGTATTTAATATAAGTGAGTTGATAAGTAGTTTGTAAGTTTAGGGACTGATGACCCCGCAGTTAAGTCCCATAACCTTAACAAACATTTGATCCAGGATTCGTGTTCAAAATTTTCAAATGTTTATAAATCTTATGGAACTTAACGTCTGTGTTTATCAGTCCGTAAGGTTACAACTTAAACCTAAAGACAACACAGACACCCATGCCCGAGGGAGGACTCGAACCCCCACGGCGGGCGACCGATCGCTCCGCAGCATGCCGCTTTAGACCGCTCGGCTACTCCACCGCGGCAGGATTTGTGCATAAATTCACACTAAAGTTCAGGGGGAAAAATATTTCCCATCAAAACACGAGCTCTAATAACGAGAGGATTAGCAGTCCTATTGCGTTTCAATGGCGTTTATGCAATTTGTTTGTGTTCAAGTGTAGTATACTAGCTTCCAACAGGTGACTGTCTCTGCGTATTATACGCTAAGGGGGTCGTCTTTTGTAGATATAAATTCAGTATGATTGCGTGTTCACGTAGCAGAAAGTGGTTGCCGAGATAATAATTGTCCAAAAAGAAATTTGGGAGTAGAGAACACTTACTCATCGCGTAGCCGAGACTGAAAGCGTTGCATAAGAGTGGATTGTAAGAGGAGCGCTCACAAGATATGACGTCATAAAACTAACGATGGTTAAAATGTCATTCCCCTGTTCCTCTGGATAACGAAAACACGGTGACTCAGTCTACACCAGCGCGTGGTGTTTACATCCCAGTTGCCAAGGTCTCTAAGTGTTTATTCTCGATCTTCAGTCCTAAGCAAGAAACGACGTTCCATGACGAAAAATCACTCGCTACCCCGGAGAAACGATGAGACTTGAATATAAAACCGCTGATTTAAAGAGATCAGCAATCGAACGAATACTCTGACGTTTCTTTCTAACAATAAATAAGAAAAAGGCTCAGTTTTTGCAGCTGTGTGTATCGTCCCTGAGGTGTATGAGGCAATCCTGTGCCATGTTACGTCTTCGGGAGATCCGACGTAGAATTTTTTCTTTGACACTTGATGAGCGCACCCGGCAAATATGTAAAACGTTGCGCGAATACAGTCAATCTCTATATTCCTAGAAATATGAAGAAACACAGTTTCTCCCATATTTATCTCGCGAAATGTCCATGACATTAAAATCAGAGAAACGCGAACACATAGAGAGGATTTTCCTGCAGTAGTTCTTCCCGCGTACTATTCACGAATGGAAGAAGTAGGGGAGGCGATAGTACCCAACTTTTGTGGCTTACATGAAAATGTATTGTTGCCTCACTCTACGTTGCACTCTCTTATTACGCCATGCTTGTATGAAATAGTTGATATGTAGCCTTGTTTCAGGAAGCAAATATATATAACGAACGGATACATAGGCGTAGGACGACAACGCCAAGATTTTTGCTTGGGCCAATACGAATTAGTCCCAATAGTCAATGATGAGATCCACTTCAATCTCCGGAAAGGCCGGCGGCGGTGGCCACGGGGACTGCGGCGCGCCAGTCACGGTCTGCACGGCCACTACGGTCGGGGGTTCGAATCCGCCCTCGGGCATGGACATTTGTGCCGTCCTTAGTGTTAGCTAGTTCATAAGTAGTTTGTAAGTTTAGGGACTGATGACCCCGTAGTTAAGTCCCATAAACTATACAAACATTTGAACATTTTTCTCCGGAAACAATTTCATTCACGACGTGGAGGGTTCCTTGCATCCGAGAACAATTACTTCTCCCCAAAATGTGTCAGGACGATCACGTCAGACGCACATTACCAATGCGTTGTTTGCATCAGTAATGTTGAGCAACCTGACGTTTTCTGCGCATTTCCATTGCTGTCGGTATATTACAGCTACAGAAATGAATAAAAATTAAAGGGGGAAAACGATAAAGGGGCGAGGAGCTAAAACTTATCTGACATTTAAGTTATATATGTGGTTTCTGTTCTTTCGGACAGTTTTGATTCTGTGGCTGTTATCAATCCATACACAAAGAATTTATCTTAACTGATAGAAGGCACTGAAATAATTCACTGGAAAAAGTTGAAAATGTGTGCCCAGGCGAGATTCGAACCCGGGTCTTCCTGTTTACGAGACAGCCGCGCTTGACCACTACGCCACTCGGAACACACCGGCGCGGACCAACACCACATATATAATTTACATATCAGTCAATTACAGACGGCCTATGATAGGGTGACCTGATGTCCTATATTTTTCGTGATCGTCCCTTATTTAGCCTCAGTGTCCCACTAAATACGGGAAGTATGTTGTCCCGTTTTTTACTAACCGCCCTGTTTATTTTGAAGAAACATGTTTTAAGGCAATGTACAGCGCAACCAAACGGAGAACAAATGTGGCGAAAATAAGCTATAATTCACAGTGAATAAGGCAGGATTTTTAAATTTCCTTGGTTGCTATTACGTAACGCCTTCAAGTGACATGTGCAGATTTTCCAACTATAAAAATTAAGTCATTATTATTTTATGCCATGAAATCATTTAACTGGGATTAGCTCAAATATCATCTTTGGAAATTTGTTCATTAAAACCTTAAATCTTTAGCGGAGTTTGATGAAAATATTTTATAAGAAAGATGTGAAGAACAACTTTTTCACGAAGTGAACCATGTGAAAAATATAAGTGAAGAGTAAAGCGTGGTCATCAGAGACAGAGATCACGTTCGGATTTTTGAAAAAATGAAGATGGGGAAGAAAAGCGGCCGTGCCCTTTCAAAGAAACAGTCCCGGGATCCGCCTGAAGTGATTCAGCGAAATAATGGAAAATCTAAATCTGCATCGACAGCGGTAGATTTGAACCACGGTCCTCTGGAATGCGATTCCATCTTATTGGGTTTTTATACTCAAATGTCAAACTTTCTGCACACAATATATAGTACTAAAAATGAAAGAGAGAAGCAAATGTAAAAACGAGATCTACCATATACTACACGCTAACTTCGGTTTGCGGGGAGGGAAAGGGAATGAAAAAAAAGAGCGACTTTTTTTATTACTATACTGCGTGTGCATTAATTCGTGTGTTTATATATGCGTTAATGAGTGACATCAAGGCCGTTATATTTCATTCGCTTTAAGGGATAACAATCATGCTGATGACGCCGCAGGAAAGGCAACATTTGGTTGCGCAATCTTCGGTTCACGTATGTGTCCTGTATTTGTATTTTGGAAATCTGGTCACCCTAGCCTATGAGCCTTTCTTCAGTGAGGATTCACACCAGGCCCTAACTCTTATGGAAATTGGCTACAAGCCGCAAGTACTGAGCGATAACTGGTAAGGGTACTACGTCAGTAGTGTGTGGATAAGTTGAGAATTTGCGTCTAACAAGAGGCATGCATATGTCTCCAGTAGATTAGTGGTAGAGCACATTTGCGTAATAGGCAGGAGGACCTGGATTCGAATGCCACATGGGTGCAAATATTTCAGCTTCCTTCATTGAATTATTTCAGTGCCCACTAGCAGCTACTGTGGAAAATTCCTTGTGCGTGGTCTTATCTAATATTTGGCACCACTGGGGCAGGAAGCGTGAGAAGTCGGCAGAAGATAATGCATCGCGATTCGGCATTCAGAGGACCTTCAGTCCAGGACCAGACTTTATACCGGTTTGATGTGCGTCATCTGAAACAAACTCTACTTAAATGATTTACTCTAATTACTTAATTCATTAACAATTATAAACCTTTTGCTCTATTTATATACTTATATGTAATGCAAATTGCCTTCTTCCTGGTGTCTTCTTTGTTGGTTATTAGCTAAAACAATGGATGGGCAAGGAATTGCTTTTTTTAGGCTACTTTTTCTTTTCAAGTTTCCATGTTCCAAATCTCTACTATAAATATATTTTGTTTAAAGCGAGCACCGTATAATGTGAGGCATTTATACGTAGGACGTTGAAAACAAAATCATTATAGGATAGGTACGTCTATGTAGCACTTGAATAAAAAAAGGAAAGGAAGAAATATTCTCGTTATGTCTTCTTATACTTGCCTTTGCTAATAAATTTAATCTGTATAAAAATGTCGCCTAGGCTTTCGTTTCTTGATTCATTTAACGCACAAATTTTCTAGGTGTAGAAATGTAACTGTAGAAAGCGATTACAACCGTAGGTAACAGATTTCTTAGAACATAACGTGGTTCAAAATACATTTTTTTTTATTAAATGGTTGTTAGAGGCCAGACAAAAGCGTGAAAATTCTGGTATTTAACGAAGAATGAATTTCATTGTTTGGAATTCGTAAATCAACGGAAAAGGAACGGCAATAATTTTGAAATCTGCTAATAGAAATTTTGAAAAGTTTCTTCTACATGAAAACTGCGGAATAAATTTTTGTAAAACGCTTCAAACGGAATAAACAATGTATCAATTGTCGAGTCTACGTTTTAAAAGAGAAAACGGCGAACTAGCCATTTATGATAAAGAAAATTGATAAATATTAGCATAATACATCAAGAAGCTCCTCAGCTGTGAGAAACCGGTGTAATCTTCTAAAAAAAGCAGAACCTGAATTAATTTTTTACAAATTCTAACTTAAATGAAGATCAAAATTAAGAAAAAATAACGAAGCTATTAATCCGTCGCGGGGATGTGGGAAAATGCCAGCGATGACGTATTTGAAAAGCTTCAAATACCATTGGAGGACATTTGGCTAACAGAGAAAATTTCGGAATAGTGGAAATGCATTACTTTATACATAATAAAGGAAAAAGAAGCCGATGTTAACAACTTGGAGGACACTTTATGGATCTTGAGAGCTAAGGCCTATCCAAGGCTCTTCAACAGGTAAATAAAATTGAAACCAATAGGTCTAAAAATCTAAAATCTTTCCGCAAACTTTTAAGAATTCAAGCAAATCTTTGGCTCAGTAAACAATCTGCGATACAATAGAAGAATTCGACACTAACTAAACAACTTCTGCAGCAGTTGAAGAAGCATTAAAGTCTGAAATAAAATTTAGTGGAGAAATTTCGAAACGTTTTGAAATAAAAGTTGGTGTAATGCAAGGTGATAGTCTCTCCCCAATAGTCTTCGACTGTGTTTAGGAAGAAGAAACAAGAGAATGAAACCATAGACTTAAAAACAGAAATTAAAAAATGCAGATTTGTACGTAAGAATTCAAACTCAACCACAACTGCTTGGACTTTGTATTTGATTTAGCAATATTTTCCGAAAACATCGATAGATACAACAAACGCGCAAATCAACTTGTCGAAAAGGCCGGATTATAGATTTCCATCGATATCGCAGAATTCGCATCGAAAGTTAAAAATGCTCCAAAATTTCTAAGCACAAGATAAGGTAGAATCAATTTCGGAAATAATACAGTAAAATGGTCTAGATAAGAAACAAACAAAACTAGAACCCAGAAAATGTTCGTAAATCAATGGACTTGAACTACTGTGGTTATCAGTCTCTAGGCTTACAAACTACTTCAACCAAGCATAACACACACACACACACACACACACACACACACACACACACACACACACACATGCACAAGGGAGGACACGAACCTCCAAAGGGTAGCAACCTCGCGCTCCTTACCAAGGCGCCTTAAAGCGCTCGGCCATTCCACCGCGGCTTGCAGAAAATATAAACGGCTTCTTAATTAAAGGAGGACATTTAGAATTTTAAAAAGTCACTATCAGTAAAAACGGGAGCTCCAACATTATAATACTGTAATAAAACCGGAGTGCCTTTAGATAGCCTATTCTGTAGTGCTCAATAACGAGAGAGGAACTGAAGACCTCGTGAAAATGGAAAGGAGTGTACCACAAGAAATACTTGGTCCAAGAAATGTTGAGTGTTCACTGTTCATAGATGAGAAGAAATAATGAATCACTCTACACCCAAACTCAAAACCACCCTGATGTTTTCAGGAAAAAAAAGATAATTTTGTTTTATAGTCACTTGTTTCGAGTGAACATAGAAATTTTGACTAAAATACTTGGCCAATTCTTCAAAATTTTCAAACTACAAATCATTTGGTTCCGGGGAGTGCAAAATGAATAAACACAAATAAACATTACGAAAGTATAAATTCTAGATAGTCCAACTTTTCAAAGCGAGATTAGGAAGTTCTGCGGTTTCAGGAAATGGGCAGAAAGCGAGTCACTCTACGTTGGAAAAATACAGTGAATACTTGAGAAATAAAGGAAACACCAAAGTTCAGGAAAGAATACAAAATAATGATGAAGTAACTTCACGTAGTCAATAAATCGCCTAAATCGATGAAAGAAAAATATGTTTAAATAGCGACGCGGCATATCAAGCATAGTGCCACAACAACGTTTGGTGCAAAATAGTGTGTATGGTGGATTCTACATTTAGTTTAATCGCCTTCTATCTTCCTGTAGTGGTAGGGGTTTAGTTAGATATTATAAAATAGTAATTGAAAATCCGGCGTTCTCCGGGTACTTATTTATTCCAGCCTTAAGTCAGTCCATCTCTCCATCCCTTTCTCTTTCAGTTAACCTTGCCTTTCCTTCTCTCTCTATCCATCTACTCTTCTCCCCCCCCCCTCCACCCCATCTCACTCTGTTGATATTTTCATCTCCCCTCTCTTGTTCCCCTTTCTCTACCAATCGCCTCCTCGTCTCTCTGTCGCCCCCTCCTCAGTCCACTGCCGTCTCCATCTGTGAAAATTTATATCTGTCAATTTTATGGTGATCAGTGAAATGGTGTCAAGTTAATTACACTCTGCCATGCACCGTATGAAATCTTAAGCAGACGACGATGTTCCTCTTGTTTTGAAGTGACGATGAAGAGCCAGCTGTCAAGCGACCAAAACACCCCTATCCTATCCTGTTTTGAAGTATGCTAAATTTCGTCATGATCTGAATAAAACAATGGATTTTGACGAAGTTCGTTGGCAAAATATGCTCTGCTATGTACCATACAAACTGTACGTAGTGACTTTCCTGCCGCGCGGGAGTAGCCGAGCGGTCTGGAGCGCCACGTCGCGGATCTCGAATCCTCCCTCGGGCATGGATGTTTGTGCTGTCTTTAGTATAGGTTACTTTGTAAGTTTAGTGACTGATGACCCCGCAGTTAAGTACCGTAAGCTTAACAAACATTTGAACATTTTTAGTGACTTTCCTCTTGTTTTGAATATCAGGTGTCCAAAGCTTCATCGCAGTCGTAGTGCATAAAAGATGAACAAACATGATGCAACAGTTTACCTTGCGTCTCATTTCAAATTCAAATGTTTGTAAATATATGGGACTAAACTGCTGTGCTTATCAGTCTCTAGGTTTACAAACTACTTAAGCTAACCTAAGTACAATACACACCCATGCCTGAGGGAGGATTCGAACCTCCGACGGAGAACAACCGCGCGCTCGGCAGCAAGAAGCCTTAGAGCGTTCGGCCATTCCACCGCGGCCGCGTCTCAGTGTTTAGGATGTCTTATATCCTGGACTATGTGTCGTACAGTGATATAATTATGCCTATAACCTTAGCGAAAGTGGAAGCAATGTCTTGACAAAGTTTCAAGGTAATCGGTTGACCGGTACGGCGCATAAAGTACGAACAACCATAGAAACAAAGAAATATTCCGTTATATGTATTAGATTTTAGGTATGAGATTTAGCTTTGCGTCCTTTGTGTATGGAATTTTGCTGGTGATGTGTGCTGTGACTTGGACAGTATGGATGTTTTGCTTTGTGTCTATGCTCCGAGCTGGCCGCAGGAGGGTAGAGGGTAGGTCAGTCAGCTTTGCATAGCTTTTGTGTTTACACAATGGGGCGCCAGGGACTGGGGTGGCAGGTTTACACATGTGCGACCTTCGGTCAGCTTTCTTTCGTTCGCCAGCACTCGGCAAAAGATGTTGCCAAAAGAATACGCTTCACAAATGTAACAGAAATTCTGCTTAACACCCCACCCTGACGAGTTCTCTTAACACATACAATGATGCGTCTTATTCGTCTGCTCTTTGAAAAAAAGGAGATGAAAACCGGACCTCATGACGAAGTGACAACTTCAAAGATTTAAAAAAAAAAAAAAATCTGCTGTTGTAACACTTTTATTTTGGGTATGATGAGTGTTGACACGGATGTGAGACGTAAAAGCTTTTAACACTTTTGCAGAAGAAACAACTGAGTACTTTTCTTGCCCCTCAGGAATGGCTGCGTGGTTTAACAAGGAGACCACATGGGTGTCGGATTTTAGAATTTTTTGATATTTCTGGTACATGAAGTTCAGAACTCAAATAACAATCAGTCAAAGCCATTCGACGCAACTCTCAAAAATTGGCGAGAAAATCGACTTTGAAGTTTTGCAAGTACACGTAAGTACCAATAATGAAACGAGTTGCAGCATCTGTTCCAGTAGCTGAGGCGGTAGTGTTGTGGCCTCACAACCATAGAGTCGGTGGTTCGAATCCCGCTTTGATAAGATTTTCTTTTCCTTTTCAAATTCAGTTATATAAAACATTTTGGGGTCTTTAATTTCACGTGTTGTGTCAGTTTTCGTTTCTGTGTATGTAGAATTGAACACCTTGTCGTCACGTAAAACGATGGTTGAGTAGGTTAGCTCCTTGGAAAGCCATTAGCAGCTATAGAGATGACTTTCCAAAAACGGCGTCTTAGCTCTTCACAAACTGAACATTCAAAGACTACTGTCGTCAACTAATATTGAAGCCAATATTATTTTTAAAAAATGTAACTTATGTTTTTTTATTGAAACCATCATTATTAAGGACCTTTTATAAAATATAGATAATTACGAATTTAAAAAATAACATGGTTTTTTTAATTGCCATTAGCTATTAAAATTGTGTAATGTTCTAATGTTTGTAAATCTATCGGACTCAACGGCTAGGTTATTAGTACGTAGCTTACAAACTACTGAAACTAAGTGAAACTAACCTAGGGACAACACACACATCCATGCCCGAGGGAGGATTCGAACCTCCGACGCGGGAGGCCTCGCGATCCGCAACGTGGCGCTCCAGACCGCTCGGCTACTCCCGCACGGCTAAACAGAGTAAAGACAGAAACTTTATATTTTTGGGTATTCATATCAGATCTGTGGAACATGCCAATTGCAAAGTTTAATGTAGATCATGGTCGCCGCTTTCAAATACAGAAATCTAATATTACTAATATTATATCACCGATTCTGAGCACTGACTTGATGGAAACAAGCTTTCAGTGTGCAGACAATTTCTTACGTTTTCTTTTCTTTGAAAGGAATGGAGGAAAAATAGGAACTACATGCTTCATTGATGTATATGAGACACTAGATAAAAATGGGCAAGGGTGAGTGATGGAAGCGGTCATGGTACGATTTTCAGATTCGCGTCGATTTTTTACGGCCAGCTTCAAATTAAAGATGATGTACAATCAGAAAGTTTTAAAGGGATCGCTGGCATACTTTACGGAAGATTGGGTGTCGAATTGGATTAACAATCCCAGTTCTATGACAACTTTTATCGTCGTTGTTAAGTGCTGTGGATAGCGTCTAGTGTGAGTCTTCAATGTAATAAGAATATATCCTGGATATTTTATAAACGATTTGAACATATAGGATGCACGGTACGTTAACACTCTAGGTATACTTGATAATTGGCTCCTGTAAGCAGTTTACGGCTTACTCCGGCACTAATAATATTGAGACGGCACCATGTTTACCGCCAGGGAACTGTCAACGCTACTTTAGCCAGTGGCAATACAAGACTCATGTAATGACAGTAAAATGAGAAATATTCGAAAAATTCAATTGTCTGCCTCACGGAGGTGACTGAGCCACAGAGACTTTTATTTTGTTTTCCAATATGACTTATTTAACATATTATTACTTTATGAGCTGTATCATTTGTGTTAGGACATACAAATTCTGGATCGTCATCATCGTCATCATCATGATCCAGTTTTATTACTTTATGTCGTGTTCTCTTTGAGTCGACGTGTAACATAGTATCGCAGCAGGTTTTTTTCATTTCTTTCGAATCTGAGTTTCCTGTTGCCAACTGAAACTAGCTGTCTTCCTTACATATCTCTCCCATGTGACCCCTTGGTCTTCCTCTTGGTCTGTTTTGGTTAATTGGCCTCCGTTCTAGAACTTGTTTTGACCATCTACCATATTTAATTGTGCAACATGAGTAGCACACTGTCATTTCAATGTATTCACTTTTTCCAATATGTTTGCGACGTTTGTTGTACGTCTCATCTCAGATACTCTCTTTCTGTCTATGTTTGTGTAACTCACCATTGTTCTCCCCATTCCTCTTTGGGTTACTATTAGCTTCCTGACAATATACTCAGTTAATGTTTCACAGCCAGAAAGTATTACTGGAAGTAGACATTGGTGACAAATTGCTTTCTTCAGCTCAACCGACACCTTAGACTTAAAAGCTGAATAGTGTTTCCCATAATACGTCCCCTTTCATGTTTACCGTTAGACCTCTTTTATGTGTACTTGACTTATGGGATATTTATTTTCAGTGAGAATAACTTCTGCTGTTATCAGCCAGGTTCATGTTATTTATTGCATTTTCCTAGGCTGTTATAATACCTTTTATCCATGATGAATTTTTAAAAATTAATAAAGAGCTGATGGTTTTAAGATACATTTTATAAAGTATTTGACGGCTGTTGACTCGCACCTAACAAAAACATTGAGACTGGCATGAAAGTTTCTTCTCCCAATAAATAATGGATCTCGCGGCAGTGTCGTGGCCAGTGAGACACACAGCTGCATTGTAGATGATGCCGCATCGGAGAGGCTGGACTAACCGGACTGAGATATGGCTCCTAAACAGGGAAAGAATACTTTTCGACAGTTACAGGGAGAATTATCTGATTTATCCACTGATTGGCGTTGTAATATTTGCAAACATGGCGTCGTTACGTTTGGGCAGGGACAGCTTTCAACAGGAAACTGCAGCCACTTGATTTCCAGAAGAAGTCGCGTATTGTGGTTTAGAGATCATGTTATCATTATGGTTACAATATTGCAAAGAAAAGTAGCAGTCTCTATTCGGAACTGCGGTTGTAACGACTTTTTCATTAGAAAAAAAAAATGCCACGTTTTAGTGGCCTTTGTCGTATATTGAGTTAAACAGAGGCATGTCGAACCCATGCAATTATTTTTGCAGCTGAATACTATAGAAACAATAGTTTCTGTAGGGCCTTAAGTAATTAGTTTAGCATATGATGGAAGTTGTGGTTGCGTAGACTTTCCCGGCGTGATAACTGATAATATTCATCTCGGGTGTGCAGCCGGATACCGTCGTCAACTAAACACGATATTTCGGCAGACCAACTGGCTACCATCTTCAGGTGAGTGCGCTGATACACTTACTCGCCGGAAACTGAGTAAGTGTATCAGCGCACTCACCTGAAGATGACAGCCAGTTGGTCTACGAAATATCGTGTTTAGTTGACGACGGTATCCGGCTGCTCACCCGAGATGAATATTATGATGGAAGTTGCAAATAAATGATGAGATGTTCTAATGCGGCATGGCCCAAACGGAGTTCGCTAAGGGCTGTCGAACAAGAATTGACACCTGTAGTAAGCTGGTCGGATATTGTGCTTTATCCTGAGTAATAGGTTGGCTTTGTACATAACGGTGGATACAGCTGGCAGATAGTAAGCATGTCGCGCGTGTGGCAGTTGGCTGCCAGCCATACGGACTTGCTTACCTGCAGCCAGACGAAGGTCGAGATGGTCTTGCTTGGAAATCAAGGCCAACACTCGCCCAGTCATTCGATCTGAAATATAGGTACAAGTTTTTTTTTTTTTTTTTTTTTTTTTAGTAAACTAACTCTGCGCTGCTTTATATTTTTCACCAGATGGTCTACCACGTGAACGAAATACATTTTCCCACGGAGATGAATAAATAGGAGCTAACAAAACGAGCGTCGCACTTTGTTAACGAAAAGTCTTGATTTCGTCTTATTATTGTTTTGCAAAGGGAATCCACAGAATTTTCGTCTTAAAGTTACAAGACACAGACTCAGTGCCAAAATCTCCTTCTCCCTTCGTGACATTGACTTCGTGGGGCTGCAAAAGCGTTGATGAGCTGTTGTGATTCATAGTCGTTCAGTCTTTGCCCAATTGGTCGCAACTGGAAGCAAAGCCCGCTAATTTGGTTGAGTAGCTTATCGGGCGGTTTAATTCTGTTTGGTCAACAGACATGGGGTTGACAAAAAAGCATCCTCGCGAACGTGGAGTATTCCTCAATCTCTACCAACATAGTTTGGAGGTGATGACATGACGTATTGTCTTGCAAGGACAAGTGGGGTACAATGTGAACACATGATAGTTCGCAAGTGAAATACGATGGCAGATATATTTAAAGTCCCATTTTATCCCGAATGGATTCGTTATTTTCTGCCAGAAAGGACAAAGTACGTTGTAATTGCTATTTACAACTTGTACAGTAAGAAGACAGCAGTTGCAATAGTCGAAGAGCATGAAAGGAAAGCATTGATTGAGAAGGGATGAAGACTGTGTTTTATCCTGTCCCCAATGTTATTCAATCTGTACATCGAGCAAGCTGCGAAGAAAAGCATGGAGAAATTTGGAGAAGGAATTAAAGAAAAATCAAATGTTTGTTAAGCTTAAGGGACTTCACTGCAGGGTCATCAGTCCCTAAATTTACAAACTACTTATGAACTACCTTATACTAAAGACGACATAAACATCCATGCCCGAGGGGGGATTCGAACCCCCAACCGTAGCGGCCGTGCAGACTGACTGGCGCGCGGCAGAGCGCTCGGCCACTGCGGCCGGCCAGGAATTAAAGTTCAGGGCGAAAAAATAGAAACTTTGCAGATTGTAGATGACAATGTAATTCTGCCAAAGACAATAAAGGACCTGGAAGAGTTATTGAACGGAAAGGGCAGTGTTTTGAAAGGAGCCATTAACAAGAGTAAAACAAGGCTAATGGAATGTAGTCTAACAAAATCAGGAGATGCTGAAAGAAACAGATTATGTAACGAAACAATAAAGCAGGTATGTGAGTTTTCTTGGGCAGTAAAATTACATACGATGGTCGCAGTACACTTGATATGAAATGCAGAAAGGCAATGGCAAGAAAAGCGTTTCTAAAAATAGGGAAAATTGGTAACATCGAATATTCCTTTAAATGTTAGGAAGTCTTTTCCGAAATCATTTGTGTGGAGTGTTGCCTTGTATGGTAGTGAAACGTGGACGATAAGAGTTCAGACTAAAAGATGATTGAAGAATGCTGAAGAGTAGGTGGGTAGATAGCGTAACTCATCAAGAGAAACTGAACCGAACTGGGGAGAACAGGAATTTCTTACATACGTTGACTAAAAGAAGGGATCGATTGGTGGGACACATTCTTAGACATCAAGGAATCGTGAATTTAGCATTAGAGGGAAGTGTGTGTGTGTGTGGGGGGGGGGGGGGGGGGGGGAATCGCATAGGGAGACCAAGAGACGAATACATTAAGCAGATTTAAATGGATGTGTGTTGCCGTTCTAATGAGAAGATGAAGAGTCTTGCTCAAGACACAGTAGGGTGGAGAGATGTATCAAACCAGTCTCCGGACTTAAAACCACAACAACAATAAATTTAATAATGTGTATAAAATACAGTACAAGGAGAAAGTATAATAATTTTATTTATTTTTATTTTTTATTTTACAGAGATGAATGAAATACATTGGCCAACCAAACTACTTGATGAGTCGAGAGCTACTCCAAGAGAATTAATTAGCAGTTATTAAGAAATTGTACCATGTAATTGAAGTGATTGGATTTTTCTTATTGTGATACAATACACCACCTGATTATCCGGTTACCTATTAACCGCCATGAAATCTGCTGGAGACACTTTCAATGAGGTATTTAAATGCCTTTGGTGAATCGGCAGTCTATTATTCCTCAAGAGAAAAAAAACAGATTACGTAGTAAATTTGGACCCTGGTTCTGTAACTAAGCCGACATTCTAACAAATTGCAAATATGTTCCATTAGGTTTTGGCTATGAATTTGGGCAGGCCAGTGCATTTCATGAATTTTTTGTCTTCAAACCATTTCCTCATAGATACTGCTTTGTGGCAGGTGCACTTTTACTGGAAATGGGTGGAAATTGATATTTTAACTGCTTCTCATTGCTGTGCAGTGACACCCCATTTGCCTTACAGATGCTGCTTTATGGAAGGGTGTACTATATTGAAAATTTAGATTTAAACCGCTTCTTTTATTTTTAGTTATAAAGGAAGTAAGATCATCAGAGTCGATCATCAGAGTCGATCACCAGAGTCGAAGCACAAGCTTGGATTGTTTTTTCTTAAGGATTGCGAGAGAACTCGGCTGTGTGCTATGGAAGAAACTATCCCGGCATTTGCCTTGGATTAATTTACGGGTGTCATGGAAATCCCAAATGTAGATGGCCAGAGACCGGTTTGAGCGGCTTTCCTCTCCAATGTGTGTTCTGTGTGCTAACCACTGCATTCCCTCGCTCGGGTTTGCAGTTATAGTGGAATCGTTGAATGGGTTTAAGGAATCATCGTATCATAAGTATGAGCATTGTTCCTTTTCTGTATGCTGTAACAGTGCTGTATATAGGAACATGTGTTCGTATCCTACCACACTTGACATTTTCTTCAGCCTAATAAGGGGACCGAAAGACATTCTCGTGCCAGAACACCACCTCCTCCCTACTTCACTCCTCACCCATTCACACAACTCAAACACTTCCATCGGACTGCCACAGAGTACAGCGTAACGGAACATTCCAAATCATTCGTTTCCAGTTATCAACTGCCCTGTTACGTCGCTCTTTTCACGACCTCATGTGTCGCTTAGCGTTGATTACAGAAATGTGTAGCTTACGTGAAGCCTTTCGAACACCGTAACCCACTCTTCTTAACTTGCCATTATACTGTTGCTACTACTCCACTAACAACATTATACTCCCCACCTCAGGCACTGGCGACTCTGCAATGTCATTTTATACAAATTAGAAGTAGCACACTTCTGAGGGAATTAATTTCAACAGATGCATAGGGCAATCTGTTCTTCATCTGTTAATAGTACTTTTTTCCGGAAGGTCACACCTGGCCCTTTAGATACGGGGCACTATCTCGGACTGGGGAAGGAAACTGCTCGTGTCATTTTCAAGGGAACCAAACCTGAAATCACTCTAAGCGATTTGGGTTATCCGCAGGGTACCTAAATGTAAGTGGCTTCAGGGGTATTTTAACCATCCTAAAGATCCTAATGTTTATCCAGTGCACTGTCGCATGTAGGCTTCATTGCCTGTTGTTTTCTTACTGGAAGAATTCTGTAAATCATTTCATGGTACGGAAGTATCCACAGGAAATTATTAGTGATGCACCTTTTTTCTAACACCTGCTTTGTGTTCGCCTTGCCCCATATACCAACATGTCTAACACACATGATAATGTTTATGCACCTTCTTTGCAATTCGTCTTGGGACAAGAAATTTACAGTTTTATCGTTTGATTCTTCCTAAGAGAGATAGAGAGATAATCAAGTCCGTAATTCTATGACTACATCTACCTGCAAACGGACTGTATGACGAACAGCGTTGGGAACGGCAAACAACTGTGCAGTCGATACAGACACGCTAGTAGACAAGTGTTGGAGTGTGACCTTCAGGAGGCGCGGTGTAAACAGCAGCAGTACAGAAACTCAAGCTGCACACCGTCTCACTCCGTAAACACACGGCGTGGTGCGAGCCCTGCAAACAGAGGTACTGTATAGCATGAAGTAGAAGTCTTGCAATACATTAAATATAGGTATACCGTATCAGTCATGCTGAGGTGCAGCGCTGCATTTTGTAGCATATTGACCATAAACTACACATACCAGCTGCTTTTGTCGTTTATGGAGTGGGATGGCAAATGAAATCTTCCACATTAATAATAATGTTTCCTAAGTTACACTGTGAAAATTCCAATTATTATACTAGCATGGTACGAAGTTCAAAGAGACTTTCGGCGCCTGGTAAATAGATTCACAGCTACCCCAAAAAATGGAATGTCATACGCTTAACGGATGAAAAGAACATAGACGAAGCAATTGACTATAAGTCGCAGCTGAGAAGTCGCTTTAGCCATTGGAGGAATATCGGCCATGTACCATTAGCTCAGTGAACAACTGATGCTAGGCACTGATTAAATGGACTATTCCTAAACAAGTAAAATACACGCAGAATAAAGATCGCGTATAAAAAGGTCTGTCGACCAATTCTTGCCCACCCCTATGGTGCTATCGGAGGCTACCTCGTACCATTTCGTTTCCTGTTTCACCCCTGAATAGAGCGAGGGAGGCAAGATTTCTCTTACCTTAATTTCTTTGGTAGTTAGACCAAATTTAAGTTCTCGGCAGTAAACGTGTCGCGCTATCAGCTTCAAATGGCACCCTCCGAAGTCCCTTAACAGTGTTCCTCGAAAAGCGTCACCTTCCGTCCAGGCATACCTATTTGTTCAAATCAAATGTTTGTGAAGCTTATGGGACTTAACAGCGGGGTCATCAGTCCCTAAACTTACAAACTACTTATCAACTACCTTATACTAAGGACGGCACAAATATCCATGCCCGAGGGGGGATTCGAACCCCCGACCGTAGTGGCCGTGCAGACCATGACTGGAGCGCCTCAGTCTCCTCGGCCACCGTGGCCGGCTACCTATTTGTGTTCCAGAAACATATTACTCGCGTGTCGATCGAATTTACCGCAAACAAATGTAGAAACTCGCCTTTGAATTGCTTATATACTTTCTTCTTATCGTATCTGTTAGGAATCCCAAACACTCGAGCAGTATCAAGAATTGGTCTCACTAGTGTTCTGTACGCGGTCTCCGTTACATATGAACTACGCCTTCCAAAAATTCTCACAATAAACCGAAGTCGACCATTCGCGTCCCTCCGCAAATTTTCGAAATCAAATGCCTTGCAGCCGCAGCCTCGTGATTTTATAGTCACACCTAGTATCACGCATGAACTGAGCCAGAACCATAAATGGCACAGAAGATTTCAATAACGTCGATATCATCGAAGAAAATAAATACAAGGTCTACAAAATGTTATCCACGTTTATGGTCAACTTGTTAACCCGCCTTTAACATAAACCTAACAGTGAAGTGCATCAAATGTTGCGTAAAGTCAATGATGATTTGTTATTTGTTTGTTTCAATCTATTACATTATTAGCCTCTTGCTCTTTTCTATATATGAGGGTTGTCCAGAGAGTAATGCACAACATTTGTCTTCAACAATTATTAATTGCACATTTTGTGAATTACACATACGAATGAACGATGTATCGTAAACACTTTATTTTTACTCGTAATCTCCGTCCCGTTGTATGGCCTTCCTCCGGAGTGAAACAAGGGCATACAGGCCCTGGTGGTACTAACCCTTGTTCCACTGGGTAAATCACCTCCTTGTCACCCTGAAAATGTCTTCCACGAATGACACCCTTTCAGGGCTACAGTTTGTCTTAAATGTTCAAATGTTTGTAAATCTATCGGACTCAACTGCGTGGTTGTTAGTCCGTAGCTTACAAACTACTTAAACTAAGGTAAACTGACCTAAGGACAACACTCACATCCATGCCCGAGGGGGGGGGGGGCTCCAACCCCCGATGGCGAACGGACGCGCGCACCTCAGCATGGCGCCTCAGTGTGCACGGCTAATCCGACGCGGCAGTTTGTCTTATATTTACATTTTTATGAGTTCAGATATGATAACATTTCGTACAAATTTATACAAAGGCAGTATATTAATTATTTTACTGTATATCAGAAATGTTGTTACTTGCAAACTCTCTACTTAACCACTAATCGCTTTCGACCTTCATTACTTTGACAAACACGCGAAGTAGCTCTATTATGTGAAAAAATTTGTGTTTCGCAATGAGAATGATTACTTTTAGTATTTAATGGCCTTCGGAGTGTATCAGGCTTTGATGTATGATGCCTTGAAGTTACGTAAGGAAATAAGGTGAACACGTATATCCTGCAACGCTTTATCTTTGAGTAACTACTCGAAAACAAATCTTTGCCACAGCTAGAGCGCTAGTATCATAGTTTTCACTTCACGCCTGCGAAAGAGAGAGGTGTAGATATAAACAACTGACGCTTGTGTATTGCCTAATGCTACTCAATCGACCACAATTTACTAAATGAAAATGACCAGAGCTTGCTTTTGTTTTCTTGCACACGATATTTCTCGTGTAATACACTGGAAAGCCAAAGAAACTGGTTAGACATGCGTGTACAAACACGGATATATGTAAACACTCAGAGCACGGCGATGCGGTAGGACACGCTAACATAATAGGTGACTAGCGCAGGCGTTAGATCGGTTACTGTTGTGTAGGTTACCATGGTTTAAGTAAGTGTGAACGTGGTGTTATATTCGACGCACGAGAGATTGGTTACAGCACCTCCGAGGTAGCTATGAAGTAGAGATTTTCGTGTACGATCATTTCACGAGTGCACCATGAATGTGGGGAATCCGGTAACACATCAAATCTCCGACCTCACTGCGGCCGGAAAAAGATCCTGCAAGAACGGAACCAATCACGACTGAAGGGAGTAGTTCAACGTGACAGAAGTACAACCCTTCCGCAAATAGGATTTCAATGCTGGGCCATCAACAAGTGTCAGCCTGCGAGACATACAACGAAAACCCATCGTTATCGGCTTTCGGAGCGGAAGGCCTGTTCGTGTACCCTTGCTGACAGCACGACACAAAGCATTACGCCTCGTCTGGGCCTGTCAACACCTAAATTGAACTGTTGCCTCGTCTGAAGAGTTTCGTTTCCAACTGTATGCACTGGATGGAGGTTTATGGATGGGGAGACAACTTCATGAATCAATGGAATCTGCATGTTAGCAGGAGAATGTAAAAGCTGGTGGCGGCTTTGTATTGGTGTAGAGCCTATGCAGCTGGAATGATATGTGACTCCTGATACATCTAAATAGCACTCTGACAGGTGACACGCACACACGCGTACTGGCTGATCACCTGTATCCGTTCATGTCCACTGTGCATTCCGATGCACTTGGGCAATTCCAGAAGGCTACTGCGACACCCTACAGAGTGGCTCCAGGAAGACTCTTCTGAGTTTAAACACCTCTGATGACCACCAGACTCCCCAGACATTAACGTTATTTTGCATATCTGGGATGCCTTCCAACTTGCTGCTCAGAAGATACCTGCACCCCATCGCACTCTTATGGATTTATGGACAGCCCTGTAGGATGCACGGTGTCAATTCCATCCAGCTTCAGATATTATTCGATTCCATGCCACGATATGTTGAGGCAATTCTGTTTGCTCGCGAGGGCCTTACACGGTATGTACCACTTTCTTTGGGTCTTCAGAGTATTTCTGTAATTGATTTCTATGTCGATAGTACTGTAGATGTCAGCTGAGACTGTAGAATTGTTTTCTGTAATTTCGGCTACAGCACACGTGATGACTGCTTGTTTGGACAAGTGTTGTCTAATTTTAATGTTTTAAATTTATTTGTATGTGGAATCATGTAATCCAACCAGCTTCACATACTTTTATGGTACAAACGCATTGTTTCTAACAGTGTGCCTCCGAAGTTGCGTTTTGTGGCGTTATTTGTGTGGTAAAGCGTCAGATGAGGCGGCGACGTGTAAGTACTTGGGCTCCCTTATTGCACTAGTGATACTCCCGCACCTACAAAACTCTGCAGTCGTCCGTTAGAGGCCTCTGCGTATCCCTTGCCACATTGCACTTTGACCTGTCTTTTCGCCAGTAGGGACGGTGCAGTGTGCCTCCGAAGTTGCGTTTTGCGACGTTATTTGTGTGGTGAAGCGTCAGATGGGGCGGCGACATGTAATCAATCCTGCTAATGTATTGCAATTGGTTGAGATGAAGTTACGAAGAACCCTTCTTCGTGAAGATGGTATTAGTGTAGAAGATGAATCATTCGCATGCTTTCTCGTATCAGTTATGGTACAGAAATATGAGCATAAGTTAGATACTGTTGCAACACTAACACATAATGATGACAATAGGGATGATAATGACGAACAACTCATTGCAAGCGGTAGTGCTACGGTAAGTGCGGGAAGAGGCGATGGAAGCAGTGGCAGTGAATACCAACAGTCTTCCGAGAAGAAGGTTTAAGTTGCAACTATCATCACGGCTTTTGATGACAATACGCTAAAGAACACGTACGATGATTATTACATAAGTTATAGTTAAGATTTCTGCATTGCGTATGGCGTCTACAATTACATTTACAGTGCTATCTAGAGCATCATTGCAGAGCTTTGCAGAAAAACGACACCCACCAGCCCATTGAGGTATACGTAGAGATCCTATAAGCAAACGATCATACAGATATGTTTGTTCGAGCCCATGTACTTTCCTTGTAAGATGCAAAGTAGGAGTAGTTTCTTTGGGCTTCGTTTTGTGAGATACATAAACAGTCAGAGCTGAAACATTTTTTTCTTGGAAAATAATGTCTATTAAGTTCACAAAATGAGCCACAACAGTCAAGTGTTAACTATTAGTATTGTTTGACATTTAGAACCCTTACTGCCGCTTTGTTATTAGGTATTTTAAGAGACGTCTCATTATGTGCACGATACATTTCGTGATAGGTGTAAAGCCTCTCGGAACGTTTAAAGGTTGTTACACCCCATTGTTTTGTAGCCAACAGTTTCAGGTGTCAAAGTGAAGTAGTAACACGATCACGATGCTCACTTTCAACCATGGTTTCCAATCACACAACAATTCATATTGTTTTCAAACGCCATGAGATAAACATCAGTAGTCACACTCAGTGTTTCCAAACTTTCCTGCTGAGCATTTACTCGTGCTACTGTCTAGATCAAACAATGTTAAGGACTCAGTATAATGTACACGTGATTATTTGTCAAATGCTACTTTGTACATTTTACGGAAATTATTCAGAATGTCTCATAAACACACACATATGTCATAAATGAGGTAGCCGATTCCTCCCGAAGCATTCTTAGTGAAACGCGTAATGAAAGTGTCACAGTCTTGTGACAACAGAAACTGCAACGTGAATGAAATCTCGATGAATGACTCGCAGGAGGGAGATTCAGGCAGGCATTTGTGGTAAGGTCGGAAGTTGGCGTTTTTGCTCCTTGCCTCCCGGCGTGGCTGAAAAGCAGGGGAAGTAGGAAAAAAAGTCTTCCAGATGTCGGTACCGCCGTACGCTTCATAATGGGATCATTTATCTTAAAACTAAAATGCGATATTCACATCAGGAATACTACTGACAAAGTGGACGGAAACGTTTTGTGTTTCACGTCCCGTCGATGACTATGTCAGTGAGACGGAGCATACGCTGTGGCAGGAGAAAAGGTAGAGAAGCAATTAGGACAGGTCCAGAAAAACCTACAATCGTCGTATTCACCACAGACTATTTCGATAAAGCAAGAAAACTGAAATCTGAACGGCCGACAGGAGATTTGAATCCCGTTCCTCCTGTATGCGAGTCCAGTGCCGTAAATTATGTGCCACATAACATATCATACCACCATTGAAAACATACTTAACGAAATATACGTATGTAATAAGAGAACAATAATGTGTTCTTCCTCCTTTCATCCGCTGTGGGTAGACTTTCACACACAAGTCTGAAAGAAACACCGTGTGAGGTGACTCAGTGGTTAGCATTCGGGAGGACGGCGTCTTAAATCCGACTCCGCCCATCCTGTTAAGGTTTCCCGCGATTTCCCTAAATCAATCTAGGCAAATTCCGGAATGGTTCCTTTGAACGGACACGGCCGATTTACCTCCTTATCCGTAACAAATTCTATCATCAGTCGACGGGACTTTAAACCCTAATTTTCCTTTTTTCACAGTGATAATAAAGCAAGCTTCCAAAGGCTTGAGCGGCACTTTACTCGATCGTAAAACATTTTAGTAAGTCTTACATACACCTTTTCTACAACTGATTCCATTTATTCGAGGCGCTCCCATCGGAGGTTTGAGTCCTCCCTCAGGCTTGAGTGTGTGTGTTCTCCTCAGCATAAGATAGTTATGTTAGTTTAAGTAATTTTTTAAGTCTAGTGACCGAAGACCTCAGCAGTTTGTTCCCTTAGGCTACAAACATTTTAACCTTTGAACATTTCTCTTCGACCAAGAAGCTGCTTTGGTTAAGGAAGTGAACTTGCATCCTGGAGGAAATAGCTACAAAGTCTTGTACGGACGTTCTGAAATAGTTCCGACATTTTTATGTAGTTTACTCCATACTCGTGCATTTTGCCTTAGGTGAATAATTGCTTCAACAAGAGTAGAACCAAGTCACGGTCTGTCCTTATACAGATGAAATGATATTCTGTTTGATAGCTGATGTACACTGATAAACCAGAACATTATGACCGCTACCTACTATCGATATAAACCAGTCCAAGTGATAGTAGCGTCACCTGACGAGAAACTATAGGGAGTCAGACATACGCGCTATTGTGAATGTAGTGTCAGTGAAAGTACTGTATAATGTGGAAGGCGAGCGACCTTTCTGAGTTTGATCGAGGGCAGTTTGTGGTGGCTCAGAGGCTTGGCACGACCACTTGGAAAATGTCATGTGTTCGAAGAGTGCTGTGGTGAATGTTTTCAACCAGTAGCGAAATCAAGGTGAAACCACATCCAAATTTCGAGGGGTTGGGCGGCCAGCCCTCATTACAGATGACGGACGTCGTGGGCTGAACAGACTGGAATAAGAGAATATGTGGTGAACAGTTGCGAAACTACCATCAGACTTTAACGATGGGCAGAGTACAAGCGTGACTGAAGACACAGTGCTGCGAACTTCCCTGGCGCAGGGCCTCCGCAGGGCCCATGTTGACACCACGAATCAGCAACCACGGCTGAAATGGTCACCTGACCATCGTCACTGGTCGTTGGCGCAGTGGCAGAGCTTTTCATGGTCTAATGAATTCCGATACCTTCTTCATCGCGCCGATGGGAGGGCGAGAATCAGTCATCTTCCAGGGGAACAGCCCATTGATATCTGTATTGTGGGTCGGAGACGTGCTGCGGCAGCCTAACTATACTTTGGGGAACATGCACGTGAGCAGCCATGGGTTCAGTGAAGCTTCTGTAAAGAAGCATGAAGGCCAAGAAGTATCGTGCATTGATTGCAAACCAAGAACACCCCTTCGTGAATATATTTCCGAACGGAAATGGCAATTTGCAACAAGACAATGAGCAATTTCACAAGGCCAGGAACGAGATGACGTGGTTCGAGGAACACATTAGCAACTTGTAATTGATGTGTTGCCCCAGTCGACAGATCTAAAACATCTACGATGTGACTGAACGTGGTGTCAGAGCTCATCGGCCACCGCTCCGGAATTTACAGGAATTAGGTGACTTGTCTGTGCATATGTGGTGTAAACAGCTGACAGCAACCTACCAAGGCCTCATTGTTTCCATGCCAAGGTGCGTCGCCGTTGTTATCTGTGCCAAAGGTGGACATAAGGGTTATTAGGTAGATGATCATAACGTTATGACTGATCAGTGTAGCTTACATAATCGATATCTAACACTGGGGCTTCTGTTCGAGTACTGTGAAAATGTATATCGTCTTCCTTTGTACCATGATACAGTTGACTACAGTTGTTGAACTGTTATTCTTTATTTAAAAAGCCTGGAATAGGTCTATTTAAACAGGGAAAACAATCTAACTAGCATTTCAGCAAAAAGGCTTTCACGTTTGAGACTCAACAAATGTTCAAATGTTAGTAAATCTATCGGGCTCAACTGCCGAGGCCTCTAACGTCGGAGGTTCGAATCCTCCCTCGGGCATGAATGTGTGTGTTGTCCTTAGGTTAGTATAACTTTGGTTAAGTAGTTTGTAAGCTAGGGACTTATGACCAAGCCGGCCGCGGTGGCCGAGGGGACTAAGGCGCTCCAGTCACGGTCTGCACAGCCACTACGGTCGGGGGTTCGAATCCCTCCTCGGGCATGGATATTTGTGCCGTCCTAGTTCGTAAGTAGTTCATAAGTAGTTTGTAAGTTTAGGGACTGATGACCCCGTAGTTAAGTCCCATAGACTATTCAAACAAACTTATGACCAATGTAGTTTGGGCCCATAGAAATACAAACATTTGAACATTTTCAGCTAAACTGCTGGGTTATTAGTCAGTAGCTTACAGACTACTTAAACTAAGGTAAAATAACCTAAGGACAACACAAACAACCATGCCAGAGGTGGGACTCGAACCCCCGACGGCGAACGTTCGCGCGCACCACAGCACGTCGTCCCAATAATCATGACTATTCCGCAGTCTCATCTTTCGAGACTGGTGTATATACACTAAATTATCTGACATTTCACAAATATGTGGTACTTAGATACCCGCAATGTTAAATGACTCGCAACTGATAGAAAACTGTTGACAATCGTGAAAGTGTGTGAACTGTATCTTTTATTTTACTTGGAATTTTGTCAATGTTTCGCCAGTAAAAATGTTCAAATGTTTGTATAGTCTATGGGACTTAACTACGGGTTCATCAGTCCCTAAACTTACAAACTACCTATGAACTACTTACGAACTAGGACGGCACAAATATCCAAGCCCGAGGGGGGATTCGAACCCCCGACCGTAGTGGCCGTGCAGACCGTGACTGGAGCGCCTTAGTCCCCGCGGCCACCGCGGCCGGCGTTTCGCCAGTAACTATACGTTTGAATGTAATGTACATGTAACAACAATATTAAAGAAGTAGGAGATGCCTCACCGTCGAGCGTCTTAAAACTACACAAGTTAGTGGCATAGCTGTTGGTTGTGCGACATCACTAGATTACGACAGTTTTCATTTAAAAAAATACTGTTATTTCGCTCCACACCTACATTATTGAATTTGCTCGTGCCTGCAGATCATAATGCCTCTTATCAAGAACGGTGTAATTTCTGGTTGTTATACAACTGAATTAAGAGTGTTCTGACATCGCAAAACAAACGTATAAAGTGAACGTCCTACGTGATGTAGTGCATTGATCCTCTGGGAATTTCCAGATGTAGAACATTAACAAGACACTGCACATTAATGACAGCCGTCTGACACCAAACTGTTTGTAAACAAAACAATTAGCATGGAATGAGAGAGTCGTATAGTCTCTGAACCTTCCTGGAGTATTATAGAACCAAATTAGAATAATTAAGTTGTTTACGCCTGAATAACGGGTAAGTCACATGTCATCATACACGGACAGATATCAAGAAGCTGAACGAAACAAGGACTACTCTGATGGAGCTATCGAGTCTCAATCCGAGGATGCTTCAGTGTCCGAATAGGTTTGTGTAACACAAAGAATGTAGACTAAAAATGTTCAAATGTTTGTAAATCCATTGGACCAAAGTGCCTGGTCATCAATCCGTAGCTTACAAACTACTTAAACTGAGTTAAACTAACCTACGGACAACACACACACACACACACACACACACACACACACACACATGCCCCAGGGAGGACTCGAACCTCCGACGGCGAGCAACCGCGCGCTTCGCAGCAAGGTGCCTTAGACCGCTTGGCCACTCCACCGCGGCGAATGTAGACTATTACAAAATTCCTTACTTAGTAACTGTAACGGAAATGAGAGAAAGATTTGCTAACATGCTCACATTATGTCTTATTCAAAAAGAATCTGTCTTCTAAGGGCAGTGTGTAAGTTATCGTCATTCCTAATTCATATACGCTTCAATAGTTTTAATAATTGACTTTATTTATCCTTCTCAGAAATAAATTATAAAGTACGTAGCTCGCTTATTTAAAAAGGCACATTCTCTTGGTAAAATCAAGACCAATGTTCCGATACTTTCAACCGGCAAATTCGTGACGTAAACTTTGTATGCTGAAGCATGCAGACGGCCCTAACATACATAAAGCTTACAGGAGGCAACAAACTGGCTACGATTCTTTATAGTAGCCAGATGAGATAGCCATTTAGTACTTTCGCTTAAGGGGGGAATTGTTCTCCATCACACAGTTATTTGAAGGCTTTACATCTGCACTAATTCTTCAGGTATCCCTAGCAGATTATCGTATGAATATTAGACACTAATACATGCAGATGCGTGCCCCTTGTAAGAGAGAATACACGCAACTATAAGGACTACATACAATTAGCTATCATATAGCTTTAGACATTAAGGAAAAAGTCATTTATCCCACCTACAGTCTCTCTTTACCGTTTATCCAATAATATTTGATGATAATCGGTCTCTGGCTGAGAGGGGGCAACTCACATTACTATGTAAGTTCTATGAAATGTGGTGATCTATTGTCGACGTCTGAAGGAATATTCACAAAAGGCTGCAAGTGTGTTGAAGAGAAATCTCCTTTTTCTGAACATTGTTTATTGCCGTTACAGTTTGTCAACGGAACTTGAACTGTAATATGTGAATGATTATTTCGCTGTACTCTCAGGGAAATGAGTTAGATTTATCAGATACCGGTAATACTTTGGTGGTCTCATATAGTGATTCAGCATCTTTGTAAAGATTTCTCCTCGTTCCTTTTGCAATTAAGTAAGGACAGAGAAAATTATCCTATCACTGATTATTTCCTGTTTAGTTGGTTCTTATAGCCGGTAATATTCCGTTACTGATCAGAGCCAATAACATAAGCACGACGTATGCTTGAAGACTTCCACTTGCCTTCGAGTACATAACATTAATTAAGTTGCTTAACTGAAACTGTCTACAATAAATCCCCAATTTTGGATACAGTGATTGTATGTCGATATGAACATAATGACGAAAAATTAACGATAGGAACGTTTGTCAGATGCTGAATAGTACAGAAAATTAAATTTCTTTAGCTCTGCATTTCATTATATTGAAGGATAGGCTTTCGATACGGTACACTATAAAGGTTAAATTTTCATTTGTATATTAGTTTTTAGCTGTGATCCAAGTCAACTATCTGCGCGTCAAGAGTTTCAACTGGTCACACCATTTCGCTGTGTTTTCTTTTATCCTGTGTGTAATCGCGTGAACAGGGTAGTTGTTAACTTGAAGGACTTAAGGAGATGCAACCGCGGTGTGAAACTGAAACTCCCACACAAAGGACTGAAACTAACGAAGTTTCTTGAGCGGTAGGGTCCTTCATTAGAAAGTGTGGCGTGAACAAAGTACCTGTGAGAAGACTGCCAGAGAGAGAGATATTGGAAGGAGGGGTCTAATGTATAGAGCAATCTCTCGGACAGAATAACAAGAGAAGACAGGAGGCTCTACTTGTAAATGAGAAATACACAGAAAAACGCGCAGACTAACACTAGTGGCCTTTAGGGAAACGACTGTGTTGGAAAAAAAGGAAGAGAAAGGTTAAAATGGAGATAGAATAAGAGCAGACTGAGGAATGTGTGTGTACGAAAGGACGGGATTGGATAGCGGTTGGTCGTGTCTATCGAAGGTCCGTGACGGATAGAATGCTACGTCGGTAACATAACTGGACGATTACGAGTGAATAGCGGAAAACTGTCAACACGTTAGGATTGAATATTTACGAAGGTGTTTCTCCCTCATCGCTTAATGAATGGAAATGTGGCCCTTCAGGTTCATGTCGGACACAAATATTTAGGAGCCGTTGTGTAGTCGCTCGTGGGAATCACGAGGAACGTAACAAGAGAAGCGGACTGCGCACCCTGGAGTTGCTCATTGGGGTCGGTTCAACTCATTAGCGAAACACATCCGGCCGCTCGTTGTCTCGAGTCTAAACGCTGGAGGACGCGTGGCCGGCTCCTCCATGTTGCTGCAAGAAGGGCGCCTGGAACGCGCCTCAGGGAACAGACCAAAATAGCATGAGCCAACACTAATAGATGACCTCTTGTTCCCGGAAAGAGTGCCATATAACTTCACTTGTCACATTGGTTTCGTTCCTCTCCACTTTATTCAATAATTCTCGCTGTTTAAGGATCCGTCCAGAGCGAGATCAACATAAGCTAAGCGTCTAAGGATATACGAAAACTACAAGTTATTGTAAGATTTATGTTTGGATTTGTGATAATTTTTATGCTATGTGTTAATGAAACGTTACGAGATGATGTATTGACTGTCCCTAGATGAAGTAGACGGCGAGGTTTCACTTAAGTCCTGTTCCGTGTCGTGTCGACAGTGTCCAATACCCCCGGAAATTAACAGTAGAGCCGCGGTGGAGTAGCCGAGCGGTCTAAAGCGTCTCGCTGCGGAGCGCGCGGTTGCTCGCCGTGGAGGTTCGAGTCCTCCTTGGGGCATGGGTGAATGTCTTTGTCCTTAGGTTTAAGTAGTTTGTAAGCTACGGACTGATGACCACGCAGTTTGGTCGCCGGCCGCGGTGGCCGAGGGGAGTGAGGCGCTCCAGTCACGGTCTGCACGGCCACTACGGTCGGGGGTTTGAATCCCCCCTCGGGCATGGATATTTGTGTCGTCCTTAGTCTTAGCTAGTTCGTAAGTAGTTTGTAAGCTTAGGGACTGATGACCCCGTAGTTAAGTCCCATAAGTTCTACAAACATTTGAACATTTTTGAGCAGTTTGGTCCCATAGATTTACAGACATTTGAACATTTGAATTAACAGTAGAGGACGTAGTAAACAGTTACAAGTTCAATGAGCAGCTGTTCAGTTGGTGACCGTCTACATTTCATGTCACTGTTGAAATAGCCTCAAAGTTTCATTCGAAATAAATAATTTACTAAAGAAGAAAAAACGCATAATCGCAAAACGATTACGTGAGATTTCCGTCTTTAGTAATATGCTAACGGAAAGTTAGTGCAAGGGGGATAAATTGGGTGGAGCTTTATCCAATGAAATTTTCACAGACCACTTGATATCACATGCTTTAGACTTTTCCTTGTAGTGTCGTCTTTAACATCACGTATCTAGCATGTTTTCTAAACGACGTCTAGTTTTTCTACTATTTCTTGGAATCCAGCACATTATCCCTCTTGTCTTCCTCCATCCGTATGTCAGGTTACATTTTCGCCTACTGACATCTCACTTTTACTTCATGGAAAACCGCCGCATCATGCACCAGGTTTTAATCTATTGTTTCTTTACTACTAACTGTATTCGCAACAGATTTTAAAAATATACAGCACTTATACAAATGATTATACACCTGCAAAATTATACAACTGTTCAACACATAATTCAATAAATACGACATCATAGCCTATATACTACGGTGGGTAAAACCTGTCACATTATACACCACGCTTTAATCCACTTCTTATTTATTACTAAGACACTCCCGTATTCCAGTCAGCTTACGGAAATTCCTAAAAGATAGCATTGCTGGTGACAACTTTGACCTGTGAAGCGTACAGGGCTGCAGGCGAAAGCAATAAACTTCTACAGAGCTACAAAGACAGGAAGAGAATGAAACTGTGTACATCCAACAAGTACCCATAATTTCCGACAGATCTACCTTTTAACTTTAAAAGCGGCGGTTTCCAATGAAACTTGCATTTTCTATTACGCTTAATGAATCACAGGGCAATTTATTAACACTTCGGAGTGGATTTGATATCACCATGTTTCTCACACGGACAATTTTATAGCGCTTATTCAGGAGTGGACTCACCAAAGAATTTATTCATATTAGGTTCTGGACAAGTAACGAGCATATCTGTTCACAATCAAGTTTTGAATTAAATGAAAGCATGAATGTTACATAGCAATTGTATTTTGATTACTTTCTTTTTTTAGATACTGCACTTATAATTTTGAACATTCGCCGGCCGCGGTGGCCGAGAGGACTGAGGCGCTTCAGTCACGGTCTGCACGGCCACTACGGTCGGGGGGTTCGAATCCCCCCTCGGGCATGGATATTTGTGCCGTCCTTAGTTATAGGTAGTTCATAAGTAGTTTGTAAGTTTAGGGACTGATGACCCCGTAGTTAAGTTCCTTAAGCTTAACAAACATTTGAACATTCAACAAGACAGTCTTATTCCTTATATATTCTCCCATAAATATAACATGTATTCAGATAAGAAAGATGGACAGAGAAGGAGGGGATAGGAGAATTACTAAGTCAGGGCTTGAATAAATAAATAAATACCCGGGCAATGCTGGGTTGTCAGCTAGATCATAATATTTAAAAACTTTTCACATAAACTAATCAGAAATAACCAAGAGCAATCATCTAAGTAACCTTTTGTCACTAGAGAGATTAAAGTATCTTGTGAAAGAAAAAGTGAAACATATCTTTTTCTCAAGAACGGATAAGAAAGCTACGTAGTTTGGAACTGAAAACTACTTAAAATCAGTGGAGGTGTATTTCCATCTATTGCAACTAAATGTATGTTTGTAAAGCTTATGAGAATTAACTGCGGGGTCATCAGGCCCTAAACTTACAAACTACTTACGAACTGCCGGTCGCGGTGGCCGAGGGGACTGAGGCGCTTCAGTCACGGTCTGCACGGCCAATACGGTCGGGGGTTCGAATCCCCCCTCGGGCATGGATATTTGTGCCGTCCTTAGTTGTAGCTAGTTCATAAGTAGTTTGTAAGTTTAGGGACTGATGACCCCGTAGTTAAGTCCCATAGACTCTACAAACATTTGAACTTATGAACTAACTTATACTAAATACAACACAAACATCCATGCCCGAGGGAGGATTCGAACCTCCGACGCGGGAGGCCGCGCGATCCGCAACGTGGCGCTCCAGACCACTCGGCTACTCCCGCGCGGCTCAACTAAATGAAAGGAGTATTTGTACCATACGCGTTTTGCTTCTTTATTTGTGAAACATCATCAATGGCCTGTATCACATGTTTGGTTTTTGTATAATCCTACAATACAGTTGTAAATATTATTTTGCTATGTTTCACTGTATGACATTTATGAATCTTTGCTATGTTACATTTTCTTAAATGTTGACCTACTAGGTTAGAAACAGCTTCTGTAGCACAAGCGTTTGCGAAGTTAATTTAATTTTTCAGTATTACTTACGGTAAATAAGCAAAATAATATTTATGACATTAATGCAATATTATACAAAAACCAAACATGTTTTACAGGTCACTGATGATGCTTCACAAATAAAGAAGCGAAACCAATACAGCACCAGCAACAAAGAACGACGGAAAACGAAAAATTGATTATCATACTAAAATTCCTGAGAAGAGTAAGATATGATGTACGTTAAATCAGAAATTCTACCTTACGTAATTACGTACTATATGAAATGTATGGAAGCGAGGGAAAGGACAACATGCCACACAGTCTTATCCTCTTCTCCTGAAATTAAGAAATTTCTCTCAGAAACAAAATTTATTTGGATTGAAAGGTGCCGCGGCGAAGTGGCCAAGCGCATTGAGGCGCTATGCTCCGATGCGCAAGGGCGTTCCCCGTCGGGGGTTCGAATCCCCCTCGGGCATGGATGTTTGTGTCGTCTTTAGTATAAGGTAGTTCATAAGTAGTTTAGGGACTGATGACCCCGGAGTTTAGTCCCTTAAGCTTAACAAACATTTGATTGAAATGTGTTTCCAACAGACTATTACAAACATGTTTCCATGTTTTCAAAAATATTGAAACTTCCATCTATCTTGTGAAATTTTACTGTCGTATTCGAGCAGTTTTTAAATATTTACATTTTCGGAAATAAAAATTGCAACTGCCTCTTGAAGTTTTGTTGTTAAAATAGTGCATATGACTTACATGAAATAATTACATTTGCTGATCAATAGCTCATGCGGTACTGAGGTACGATATGTCGATCCTTAATGAATCACCCATATTAGTACGTGATGTAGCCTGCAATGCAGGAGCTGATTCTGGTATCTATTCGATCATAGAGATGACGAATGCTGTCTTGGAATATATTATTCTACGACCGCTCGACCTGTTTGTGTAGTTCTGCAAGAGCTGTGAGTTGACGAGTCAAATCCAGCGATCGTGCTGGTAAGGAAAGTTGCTGCACGTCTTTCAGAGCACGTTGAGTTTCGCGCATAGTGTGGGTGAACATTATCCAGTTACAATACATTACCTTTAGCGTATCGACCTCCAGACCATACGGTCTGGGCTGGGTCCAGTGTGTCTTGAACGAATGAATTCGATGATGATGATTGGTGTTTTAGGGCACTCAGAATGAATTCGACGAGACAGCGCTCGCCAGGTCTATGTCCATCACTTGCCTGCAGGCAGAATCTGCTTTCATCGCTGAAGACCTCCACCTACCATTTTATCTTCCATGCGATCCTCTGACGCCGTCAGTCGAGTTGTGCACGGAGATGCTGTGGCGTGAGTGGCAGACGGTCTAGAAGTGAGCGTGCCCACGTCCCACTGCTAGTCACCGCTTGGTAACAGTTAGTGTTGACACTTCTGGGCTCACAAACCCTGTTATCTGTCCTGTGGTAGCTGCACAATTTACAGCCGCGTGGGAATGATAGTGCGCTCCAAGGGGCCTTGTTGCGGAGTGCACTGCTGCTCACAGACGGAGGTTTGAATTCTTCCTCGGGCATGGGTGTATGGTTTTTTCCTTTTTACATTAGCATAAGTTACTTTGTAAGTCTAGGGAATAATGATCACTGCAGTTTGCTCCCGTAGGTTTACAAACATTTGAACAATTCTACGATTTACCACTTTTACCCTTACATTACGATGATCTTGGTTGGACTTCTGTGCTTTATGAACGTCCAGAATATCGTCTATGGTTGTGGGAATGTTCACGTGACCATTGCACCAGCATCGTTGTACAACTGCCGCAGCACGTCCACCGCGGCGCAACGGCCGAGCGCATTGAGTCGCTGTACTACGATGGGCGAGGCCGTTCCCCTTCGGGGGTTCGAATCCCCCCTCGGGCATGGATGTTTGTGCCATCTTTAGTATAAGCTAGTTCATAAGTAGTTTGTAAGTTTAGGGACTCATGACCCCGTTGTTAAATCCCATAAGCTCTACAAACATTTGAACATTTGAGCAGCACGTCCAGCTAGTGTGGCAATTCTCTGAAAGGAACACCGTGCCACTCGAATGGTCAGAATTTCAACCCCTTCAAACAATTTCATTTGTCTGTAGGAAGCACGAGTACGTCTCCGCGGCATGGCGACTGTTTGTTTCACACGTTGGTACAACAGTGAGTCTTACGGCTATAAACATTCGCTATTAAGCGGTAACCACAAAAGCAGCTATGTCACTAATGTACGCTCTCGATTTGGCGCACGACGTTGAAACCATTACCAGTACATCTACTATCCCCCAGGTGTCAATTGCCGTCATCAGATCAAAACAGACGTCGTATTTCCACGTGCACGTATTTTTTCTCTTTTTAGAACTACTTACGCTTTTAAATACACTTAGAAATAGAAGAAAAATTTTAAGAACTAACGCGATCTGAGTTTAAAAACGCTTGGGTGAGTAATCTTACATAACAGCGATGCAACGAGAGGGGTTGGTAATTCCTTAGCAGCAATGCCTTTCTTAGCAATAACATTAATTCTGAGCCCTGAGCACCTACTTTCAGTGTGTTAAACAGCAACGAATATTGCGTACTTGGATTCTGTAAACTCTGAAAACATGCCTTAATATCAAATATACATTACTGCGTAATAAACTGAAAACCTCTATTTGACTATTATTAATGAGTGCAAATCGTTCGTGTCCGTTGTGTAAAGGTTTTAGGAGAAACTGCATATGCGTGAAAGTTAACCTTTTGATCCATACGTGAATCCTCCTCCCCCCCAAAAGAGAGAGAGATATTGATTTTTCCAACTTTTAACAATCTCGAAAATCTTATTTGGTACAACAGTAGATTCAGAAAAATTACTTTACAAAAATAATATTCCTCAGGGAATAAACGTCACTTAATGTGAGGTTACCTGTCTCTAAGTCGTTGTGAGAAAAATCTAAGAAAAATATGTAATGTTCACCTACGATCGTCCTTTAGCCATCTGCTTATGAAGATAAGCACTTTTAATATTGAATCACAGTATGATTATTCCTCCATGAAGCTTTACGAATAGGCTATCTACCTATAGTTTAAAAGGAATGATGATGTTAAGAATTACATACCAGAAGCAAAAAAGTGACATCCATTATTCAAAATTAAGGTTGTCTTTAACACAAAGCAGAGTGCACCAAATTTTTTGATTACTTATCCAATGATGCTTATTGACAAGGAAGCTCTAAATGTTTGTAAATATAAAGGAATCAACTACGTTGGTCATCAGTACCTCGGCTTACTAACTACTTATACTAACTTAAAGTAACTTATGCTAAGGACAACACAAACATTCCTGCTCGAGGGAGGACTCGAACCTCCGATGGCGAGCAACCAAGCGCACCTTAGAACGCTCGGCCACTCCACCGCGGCTACAAGAAAGTTAAATTTGAAATAAAACTGAAAAATTTTGTCCTTGTAAGCTCCTTCCATACCATAGAAGACTTATAAATTGTCAGCATGTTGCCACATTATATATGTATTTGTTTGAAGAATATAAAATGACTCGTTCCACATAATTACGATTGGTTGTACAAATGCTCCATAAAACATGAACTGATTAAGGAAGTCTGACAGCAGAAAAGCATCACGCTAATCTCGCAGATGCATAGGCTTAGATACCTTCGTCATGTTATAAAACCCTTAACAGGATGAATTCACGTGAGCCGAGGAATGTTTGTGCCCTGAAATTCCCATAGGCAGTTTAGTAGACCAGTAGACATAATCGACACAACTCGCTGTCCAAATGTGCGCTAGGAGATAAGTATCCCTCAAAGTTCAAGGGTCACTCTAACCTCGCTACTGTTGCCCTCGTGTCAGAGGGCATTGCTGATAAAAGTGTATTACCACCCTCGACCCATGTGCTCATTAAATAAAACCCGGCACACGTAACTGTTAGAATGAAGCTTGTGATGAGGGTGTTGCAGGCAGCTCTTTAAGCAACTACGGAAATGCTCACTCACATCAAACTCACACAACTAACACGATCACAAGTATAGGTATGTTAAGTCTCAAGAGAAAAACCATGTACTGGCACACACTCTACTCGAGTTTTGAATTTTACTCCTAGTAGTTCCATGACTTTGTATTAAAAAACCACGAGTAGCTACAAACGATTTTATTTCGTAAAGTTATGAAGCCAGTGAGTGACTACTCTAAGAAAGATATTTGTATGTGTAAAATAAAACTACTGTTTATTATTCCGAATGACCAATGTTGTACTATACTACTTTAACATCAATAAAACTATCCTTATTACTCTGCGTGGTTAGTTGTAACTCTGCCCTGACATCTGAGATGAGCTTTAGATTTTCTCTATTCAAAGTTATCTGTACACGGAACAAGTCCCAGTGTCGTAGGCATTTTTAGGCTCTAACTCTCTTAGCACCTCTGTCTATACAGATTCCCGAACATAGGAAATGGCATATTAAGATCCACTGTAATAAAAATGTTATTTTAGAAGGACGAGATGTTCTATACCATTAAAGAACACAGCTTTTACTGTCGTTGGTGGACGAAATACTCAAAGAATCCCAGTGTTTTCAAACACTCGACCAATTTTAGAAGGTATTCCGTTGTCGCGGGGAAGATACCGAAGCTTGGGTGGTAATCACCCGTTAGTCAGATTGGAATCCCGATGAGGCCAATGGAGGCTACAATCTAAACTTTGAACATAAACGATGTTATTTCTCATGATAAAAAGAAAGATAAAGCTGTTCCCAGAAACTCAGCAAAAAATGAAGACCACAAGATGTTTGGATTCTCAAATATCTGTACTTTCTGAAGCACGACACGGAAAGTAGAAGGATTTCCTTTGTCTTAGATACGAAATGCAACTTTTTCTTACATACATTCTCTTTTAAAATATCACTAGAGGACGCGTTCGAATACTTCGTACCGTTAGTGGAATGACAAACAAGATGGGAAAAAATGGAAGTAAAGTTGAATGTTCACGCATAGCTTTCTTCAGAATCAATCAATGCAAGTATTTGAAAGCGCTGACTGTTGTTAGGTTAAAAAGAACTGCATACCTTAATTAGAACAGAAGATATGGTAAAACAAACCGATTAAAATATTCAATGCAAGGACAGAAGGATACCGCGTTTGAATAAAATAAAGGATGGAGAGACTTAAGTTAATTCTGATATTTGATGACAAATCTGAAAATGAATACCTTTCATTTAAAGCAAAAATTAAGGAAATCGGCCGGATAGTTTGGTCTGGCCGACTGACTAGTTTTCCTAGATTCTTTTAATATATGAGATTCCTTGTAATTCCTGTTCACTGAGTCGCCAATTTAAACAACATATGAACGAGGCATACTTTCAGGTTTGTGAACATGTTAATAGCAGTCAAACAGGAAATCACTGCTTTTCCTTAAAATAAAAGTCCTGCATCTACAGCTATTCCATACTTCACAAACCACCTCACGGCGTGTGGCGGAGGGTACTATGCGTACCGTTCTCACCAAGGTATATAGAAAAAGCAGGTAGGCCATTCCGGCACCTGGCGAGCAGAAAACTCCCAGACGCCTTTGCGCGCAGTGACGTCACGGCGAGGACGCTGCAGTACTGTGCACTGACGGGACACGGAAGTCGCCGTGTACATCCAAGAAAAGTCATTTGTTTCGAGGCAGTCACGAGCAAGAGTCACTGCAATTGTGCCGTGCTACAATGCACTAATACTGCTCGCACGACGACGAATGTTATTTGTCACGTTTTTCCCAAGGATGAGCACCTGCAATGTGAATGGCTTGTTCGATGCATACACAAGGACAATGTGAAAACAGCACGTGTGTGTTCAGCTCATTTTCGGCCTGAGGATTATGAACGGGATCTGAGAAATAAGCTTCTAGGGCTAACTTCTTTCTTGAAGTTATTACCAACAGCAATCCCCTCCATAAACATTCCGAACTAGCATGGAGAAGAAATTTTAGAAAGTGTGGATGTAAACGAAAAGGTAAAAAGTCTGCACATACATAACACTTAAAATAACTGAAACAAAAATTACCACGATATTACATGTTTTGACGCTTTACTGTGTTGCTCAACGACAATGAATTACTCGCTACATTGTATAGGCGGTTAAATTTTAAGTCTTATCCCGGTGACTTCGCGTGATAATGTTGGCAACGAATGCTGAATGCCGGCAATCGTGTGACGTTGGGATTGACTACTTGAATGTTTTGTCATGAAATCTTCGTTTTACGAGGGTAATTATTTTTACTGAGCGGACAAGGGCACACACAAGAACATCTCAACCGTAGAGGAGGAGGAGCATTGTTTATTTCCTAAATGGTCTATACGAAACACTTATCTACCGTATTCATTATATGTGGTTCCGATTTGAATATTATATTTTGACAAAGATTTTCTACCGTCCTGCTGGTGTTACCAACATAATAACGCGAAGACGCCGGAATAGAAAGTAAAATTTTACCGATGTAAAACTACAAATTACGCGCTATATGCGGGTTTTGTTATTTGAACTATAAACCAGTTTAAAATAGTTAACATATCGGGAATACGTAAAACTAACGGCTATTGCTAAGCCTCTTGAAGCCATTATATCCAGGATGAAAAGTAAATTCACCTGAGCAACATTATTTATTGCCTATACAGTTAAAATTTTAGTTACCTAAATTATCCCGGCGCTCTAGTGTGGTTATGTTGGTAACACCAAAAAGACGATAGAAAATCACTGCCAAGATCTAATATTCAAATCTGAACCACATGAAATGAGTTGATTAGTGTTTCTATATACCTTGATACAGAACATGAATGAAATAAATAATGCCGTTCCTCTACGGTAGACAGGTTCTTAAATGTGCTCCTGTCCGCTCTGTATACGCAAATGCCTTTGTAAAAACTAAGATTTCATGACAAAACGTCTAAGCAGACACGCAATTGCCGGCATTTAGCACCCGTTGCCAGCATTATCACGCGAAGTCGCCGGGATAGGAGCTAAAATTTAACCATTGTAGTCGTTTATGCCATTAATATTCAATAGCTTTTGTCTACTTATCTGATTTTTAGTGTTAAATTAATGTAGTTTCATAGTAATTAGTAATGAATTTTTCGAGTAGAACTTCGTAAATAATTTTAGGAATAATAAATTCAAAGTTAAATTACTTCTTAGGGATCCGGAAGTCGTGCACAACGGTGTGGAGCAAGAAATTTGCAAAAACGAGCTTTGACGACTTTAGACACTATCACCGAAAAAAAAAGTCGAGCCATCTTCAAGAACAGATTCCTTTCATGAACTCACTGAAGTCGTGAATAAGGATTTGGAAACTGAGGAACAGATGGCCGAGATTGAACTTTAAAAAAATTAAATGCACAGAAGGAAGCGGCAATAAAAAATGTGATGCAGCCTCACGAAGCAAAACGAACGCTCTCCGACGTGTTCTTTCATTGAAGCGGACAAAAAAAGTCATCCGACGCGAAAGAAAAAGTCAAGTTGCACTAAAGTGTGAATAATGTATTGTCAAAGTTTTTTACACCAGCGTAGCTAAGATGTCTATTAAACGAAAATAAAAGGGTAAAGTGGAATCCAGAGGACATCGCCCATGCATTGGCATTAAGAGCTTTGTCGCCTGCGAAAGCGAAAATTTCCTTTGCCGTACAGGGCAACCCTTTAGATATGGACGAAGGAGTTTAAATGCAGACCGGGTATTCTTGATGATATCCTGTGTTTATTGAAAGGCAAGTAACACACTATTACTACTCAAGAAATACTAGCGCTTCTTTTGACGTGTACAAATGTGTATCGAACGTAACCGAAAGCAAAATGAACGAATAATACGCTACAAAGTCAGTGGTGCAGCGCATTTGCCGTGTAAACACACAGCTGCGCTTCGCTAGCGTCCTCGCCGTGACGTCACGGCGCTCCAGCCAATAGCAAGCGTTTTCGCCGGAATGCCCCCCCCCCCCCTGGTTCTCAAGTCCTCCTATTCCAGTCGCGAATGGCTCGCGGGAAAAATAATTGCCTTTATGCCTCCGTCTGGGCCCTCATCTCTCTGCTCTTATTCTTTTGGTCGCTTCGCGAGATATTGGTAGGAGGAAGCAATATTTTGGTTGACTCATCATGTAATGTACGCTCTTGGAAGTTTGACAGAAGCCCGTACCGCGATAGAGAACGTCTCTCTTCCAAGCGTCTGCCACTGGAGTTTCTGTGACGCTTTAGCGCTTAATAACTGAGACTGTAACGAAGCGTGCTGCACTCCGTTGGATCTTCTCTATGTCTTCTATTAACCCTACCTGGTACGGATCCCGCATTGTTGTGCAATACTCAAGCGCAGGCCGAACGAGAGTTTTGTAAGCTACTTCTTTTGTTGGCGGAATACACTGCCTGAGAACTCTTCCAATAAATCTCAGTCTGGCATCTGCCTGACCCACGATTGATTTTATATATTTGTTCCATATCAAATCTCCCCTTATGTTTTTCTCAGACATTTTATGGAAGTAATTGCTTCCATTTATTGTCCTCCTATTGTTTAGTTATATAACACAGAATCTTTCTTTCTATGTAAACGCATTACTTTAAACATGTTTTTGTTGATGCTCAACTGCTATTCCTGCACCATGCGTCAGTACGCTGAAGATGGTGTATTTCGTATCAGTTTGTGAACTTCAGAACACACGAAGTGACTAAACAATAAGACGCATTTGTTGTCTATCTGTCTGTTCTCTTATAACTCAAGATCCAGGCAACCAAATAACGTGAAATTTGGTACACGTACACAAAATTACGTGGGGAAGGTTCTTAAACAGGTTTAGTTCCATTTCTTGGAAAACCAACCGGAAAATTTGAGAAAAAGTGAAAGTGCATTTTCAATGTGTCCGTGTAAATCTATATCTTCGCACTGATCTTGATGAAATTTTGCACAGCTGACCTTCAATACAAGAGGAAGGGCACTGCCGACATAAAATTTCGTTCAGTGAATGGTGGAGGGTACTTATGGATTTCGCCAAAATTCACAGTTTTGCTCCGATCTTGATGAAATTTTGGACAGTTGTATGTGGCGTTCTCCAGAGTGGGCAAGGACGAAAATCTTTTTGTACGTACTCCAAATGGAACTGCCAAAAATTTTGTTTATCACATTGCTTTAACATAAATGTACCCTTTTATTACACGCAAATAAACGGTTTTGTACGCTTCTACAGAAAACCTTATTTTAAACCCGGGTACTTGCAGCTAGTATACGACAAATGTGTCTAGGTGAACTGTATTCAGCTATTGCAGTCTATTGAGTTGTGATACTAAAGAATTCGATTTTCGTGAGATGTAATCCAGCCAACGTTTCATTCTCACAAATGCTATGTACCGTAGATCGTACGTGCACACGGAAGGCCGGCCGCGGTGGCCGAGGAGACTAAGGCGCTCCAGTCACGGTCTGCACGGCCACTACGGTCGGGGGTTCGAATCCCCCCTCGGGCATGGATATTTGTGCCGTCCTAGTTCGTAAGTAGTTCATAAGTAGTTTGTAAGTTTAGGGACTGATGACCCCGTAGTTAAGTCCCATAGACTGTACAAACATTTGAACATTGAACATTTGCACACGGAAGAATCTATCAGTGCACTGATTGCACAAACAGTTTAAGATGAAATTCAAACCACATGTCATTTCTGACGACTCCTCAAATCGTAGGAAGGTGGCGGCTAGCCGGCCGCGGTGGCCGAGGGGACTAACGCGCTGCAGTCACGGTCTGCACGGCCACTACGGTCGGGGGTTCGAATCCCCCCTCGGGCATGGATATTTGTGTCGTCCTAGTTCTCAAGTAGTTTGTAAGTTTAGGGACTGATGACCCCGTAGTTAAGTCCCATAGACTATATATATATATATATATATATATATATATATAAATTTGTGGCGGCTAGGTTAAATTGAAAAGTGAAAAAAAAACATGTTTACTCCATCATGAAATGAACTTGCAGTCTCTCAGATGGGGCTTTACCACAAGATCAATATCACCACATTAAATCCACCCCAAAGGTAGTGTGTACACTTTCATCAAGCATAGATGCGTTCGAAAACAGGACTGATATTTACCGATGTTTGAATTTTTCCTACCATTATAGGCTAAATACTATCTAAATACGAAAATTGACGTTTGTATGCCTGCTAGAAGTACCTCATTGGGCTAAAATATGTTCGGAAACTGGATTGATATTTACGGATGTTTGGATTTTTACTTCGATTACAGGCTAAACACTATCTAAATATGAAATTTGACATTTGTATGTCTGCTAAACGTACCTTAGAATTTTGATGATCGGAGAGTGAATGAGTTAGTGAGCGACAGAAATAACAATTTTCGATTGCCAATGTTTCGTAAACTGTAAGGTGTAGAATAGTATAATTGGCAAATACACATCATTATAGTATGTACTCTGGACGAGCGAAAATTCAGGCTTCTGGTTTTATCCATAACAAAGATACAGGGGGGTTGAAAGTGCGGTGAACGGCTTCTAGGAAATGATGGTACGGTGTGCGCGGCACTGCCGTGCTCCAGATTAAAGGAAGACGTTGAATAATTCCAGAGACGTCTTGCTAGATCTGTTATCGGAAGGTTCAATTGTTTTATGCAAATAAACCTTGACCTCCAATAGAAATTTCCGAAGGAAAGTCGACAAACTTTTGCGACACAAAATTTAGAGAATCGGAATTGTAGCTGACGTAGATGAACAGTTACCTTACTGTCCTTTGAAATAGTCACCTGCCATCACCATACACCGCTTATCTCTGCAATACATGTCCTGGACACTTTCCACGATGTCTTCTTTTGGGATGGTGTTCAAAAGCCTCGTCACATTTCGTTGGATATCGAGCATATCCTCAAATCTCTTTCCTTTCAAAGCGACTTTGAGTCGAAGTAATAGGAAGAAGTCTAGTGGATTGATCTTCCAGAGGGTGGAGTTCAAATTACACGACACCGCTAGCTCACACGCAGCCAATGTCATCAGACTGTATCTGGCAAAAAAGAGGGTGGTACAACTTGAACATCCACCATACTTGCCCGATCTCGAACCACCAGACTTCTTCGCATTCCCTCGACTCAAACTCCCTTCGAAAGGAAAGAGGTTTGACGATATTCCTGACATCCAGAGAAACGTGACGAGGCTCTGGAAGATCATCTCAAAGGAAGATTTCGTGGAAAGTTTCCAGGACATGTATCACATAGCTCGGCGGTGCGTAATGATGGGAGGTGACTATTTCGAAGGACAGTAAGGTAACTGTAGATCATAGTTCATGTTCATCTACATGTTACCGAACTATTCGTCTAACTTTATTGTCAGAGGTTCTGAAAACAAGTCAAATAGAATAGCACAACTGATGCAATAATTATTGATATGGTGTCTGTTCTTTTAGGGCATGCCCGAAGGCGACCGCTGACCCGAGGAGGGAAATCCGGGTTCGAATCCTGGTCCAGCAGAAATTTTCAAATTTGCCATTGGATTTATTTCAATGCCCTGATACGGTCGACATGTTTAAGTATTTCGAATTCGATGTAATAATTCCTAAAAGTGACTAGATAATTGGAGCTGTCTGCAGCTAGTAATTCAGCCAGACGATAGCTTTTCCTTTAAGCATGAGGTGCCTTTGAATTTCCTTAAAGAGCACTCAGCGGCAATGTCCTAGAAGTGTCTCTTTACAGTGCCCACAGTAGCAGTCAGTTCTATTTTGCTGCAAGTAAAATCTAGTATGAAACGTTTGGCGTCATCCACGTGAGTAATAAAAGGAATACGTTAAATTTCGAATACACAATAAGTTACATAAATATAAAGTCTGGCTATTAAGTTAATACTTAGAGACTACAATGCCGTAACTGAAAATCCAAACTGAAATGCTCATGTAAATAACGCTGTGAGGAAAGCTAATCAAAGACCGCATTTTGTTCGCAGAACACTCAGAACATGTAACGGGTCTGCTAAAGAAACTGCTTGCAGTATGCTTGTGCGTCCTCTTTTGGAGCAATAACACGTGGTATGGGATTCTTATCATACAGGATTGGCGGAAGACATCAAGAAAAGTGAAGCTCGTTTTGTATTATCGTGAAATAAGGTATAGAGTTTTACAGTTATGCTACGCGGATTGCGGTGGCAAACATTAAAGCAAAGACATTCTTCGGTGTGACCAGACCTTTCCGGGAAATATCTATAACCATTTACCTCTGAATGCGAAAATATTTTTTGGCTTACATTAACATAGCGAGAAATAATCATCATAATAAGAATTAAGAGTTCGTTTTTGGAACATACTGTTAGGTGGTGGAACAGAAGCGAAATAGATTTAAGGTGATTTGATGAACGCTCTACCAGGAACTTAATTGTGAATTGTAGTCACGGATATGGAGATGTAAATATACTGTGACACTGGACTCTCACGGCTGTAGGTATGTATTTCCAAAGAAACCGCAAATAATCACCTAACTTCAATTCCTCAAGGTGATAAAACTTGACGACTAGCCCTCGTTTTCACAATAATTATTTATTGTGGATGTTTTGTCATAGATGTTGCCTACTTAATTTACAGCTGCCAAGTTGAAGTTTCAAAGAGCGGAAGAACCTTCTAATGGAATGAAATCTTCTTTGCAAGAGCTTTACCTAACCCTTACACATGTCACATAAATTTATGCTGGCCTGCGTCCAAAGTCAGAGACGCCATTTCCAAACCCAAGCTGCTGAATATCATGAGGTAGTCGAAATCTGTGAAAGATGTGAGAGCATCCCGTAGTCATGCTATCGCTGTAAACGTTTTCTGCTTTTAACGACAACTGCAAGGGATAGTTTTTAAGGTTTAATTATCGCTTAGAAACAATAGAATTACGTCATTAGTTATTGGTTAGTTTTTCAGGTAGTTGTCTTTATTCCTGCTACATGATGACCCAGTAGTTTCACAGTACTATAGTACCAGGACTGCACTCGTGTGCCTGAAAACAGAGATATAATTTATAAAATAACTATTATAAGCGGAATATACTGTATATCTAATTCTTGTCTCAGTGAGCTTTTATTCTACTAATTATGACTGCTGCCAGAAAAAAGTCGAATTAAGAGATACAAATATGAAAGATAAATTTTGTAGTATCATCATCATCATCAACAACAACAATAACAACAACAGCCGCGGCGGAGTGGCCGAGCGCATTGAGGCGCTGTGCTCCGATGCGCGAGGCTGTTCCCCGTCTGGGGTTCGAATCCTCCCTCGGGCATGGACGTTTGTGCCGTCTTTAGTGTAAGTTAGTTCATAAGTAGTTTGTAAGTTTAGGGACTGATGACCCCGCATTTAAGCCCGTAAGTTTAACGAACATTTTAACAACAACAACTTTTTTCATTCACTACTTGATAATGACTCTTCCATTCTTCTCCAAATATGACTGTCTTCAACCTCAATATTTAGAAATAAAAGAGACCACTCAGTGAAAAGCAGAAGAGCTTACACGGCTGTTGATAACACAACGCTTCTGCTTTTCAGAGTGTTTATCTACGACCGGAACTCTCCAATTTCAGCATCACACATTTATGTATGTCCTGCATATTTTCTGCCTGCATCTACCCTTCTTCTATCAGATAATTGCCTAGAATATTTTTACCTCAGGAAATTCAGCGACAAAATTCATTAACCTTCCATCAGACGGTTTCGTGTTCACTTACTCGGATACCTGTGTCTTTCCATTTAATTCTATTTCGTTTCGCTTCTAATTATTCCGAAAATGTTCATTCCCCTAACGTTTTCGTTTCTCAATATTTAAGTAATGTACGTCGCTTGTGTCACTTCCATAGTGTAGTATTAGCAGTATACATTTGTTCCAGCCGCGGCGGAATGGCCGAGCGCATTGAGGTGCTATGCTACGATACGCGAGGCCGTTCCCTGTTGGAGGTTAGAATCCCCCCTCGGGCATGGATGTTTGTGTTGTCTTTAGCATAAGTTGGTTCATGAGTAGTTTGTAAGTTTAGGGTCTGATAACCCCACAGTTAAGTCCCATTAGCTTAACAAACATTTGAACATTTGTTTCAGACTTTCTGTTTCAGTGATATTGGAAATTAACTTTTCTACGTGTAAAGTAAGGTGCGAGTCCATTTTGTTCTACTTATGTCCTCTAGTATCCATTGTGTAGCATGTCTGTAGGCTAATGGTAAATGAAAGATGAATGTCCAGAAGAAATTGCTAATGTGAATCAAATACATATTGATTTACTAGCTGTACGTGACATGTTTTGCGGTGCTGTATTAAAATGTAACGTTGTGTCAAAATTTCAAATCAATCGGCCAAGAAATTTCCGAGATTTTCTATTAAGAACAAAGCAACAGAAAATGAAAATGCCCCTAACCACAAATCCCCGAAAATTTTTGACTGATTGCGTTGAAAATTTGATACAACGTTTATTGGAATATGCCCGTTGTTTTATACACTTTCATTTTAAAAAAAGGCGTTACAGGTAGCTGTAGTAGTAAAGAAGTAATAACACAAAATTAATATCGTTTCTACGTATCTGAAATTTTAGACGTCATATGTTTTGAATTAGGTAGCATACAGTGATATACAAATGGCCAACACATTTAGTAATATATGTGGATCCTGTATAAAAAAAATAGATTGTGAATATAGTTGGTAATAACAAAGTAATACATTACGCCATTACTGACGCGGCAGTTTTGCGGCATGTACAGTTAAAATATAGTAAGCGATAAACTTTCTTCCTTTCTTTATTTTGTGGGGAGGGGGTCAACGAGAAAAATTATCAAACATGTTTGAGATTACATATAAGTCGCTAAGTGTTCTCATTCACAAATAGTGGAGGCAAAATTCTCGGTGGCATCTAATTGTTTATGACGTCATAAACATATGTCGTATATAGTTATTATACGTAAGGAATTAATATCTCATGCTATGATCACTGCACAACAAGAGTAGCGCCTTATCACAATACAGTACATATTTCGCGTTTTCCTGTAGACACAGTTCCCTTGCCGCAAGGATATTAAGTGCATCACACACAGTGTGCGATTACAATGGTGCACCAACTGGAAACGTATACTAAAGCTGAAGTGTACGGAACAGTACGTTACCCAAAGATGTTCTGGTCTAACGTTAAATACACAAGCGGCAATGCACAGTCAGTCCCATCAGTGCGCGACTGTGACGGATATCATAGACCCTCTAAAGAGGAAGCACTAAATACAGTTTTCTGAAATTACTCCCGAAAAGAAAATGAAGAAAGTTTTCCTGATTTCGATGCACAGACACCTGTTACCTTGAGTAACTTAATAAAGGCAAGTCTTCTGGACCAGTCTGTATACCACTTTGTTTCTTTCAGAGCAGGCTGATGTAATAGCTCCACACTTAGCAATCATATAAAACAGCTTACACGACGAAAGATCCATTCCTACAGACTGGACATTTACACAGGTCATGTCAATAGTCATGGAATAAAATAGGAGCAATCCATTGAATTACAGCCCGTATCATTGACGTCTATCTGCAGTAGGATTTTGAGCATATCCTGTCTCTGAACATTGTGAATCACCTTGAAGAAACCTGTCTCATGATACATAACCAACAAGGGTTCTGAAAATATCGTTCTCGTGCAACACAGCTACCTCTTTACTGTCATTAAGTAATGTATGCTATCGACAGGCGATCACAAATTGATTACATCTTTTTAGACTTCCAAATGGTTTTTGACACCGTTCCTCACAAGCGACGTTTAATTAAACTGTGTGCCTGTAGAGTACTGTCTCAGTTACGCAACTGAATTCGTGATTTCATGTTAGAAAAGTCACAGTTCGTAGTAACAAGTGGAATACCATCTAATAAAACAGAAATGATAAGTGGCGTTTCCCATGAAAATGGCATATGCCCTCTGCAGTAACTACTTTATATTGTCGCAAATGAGGCACTCAAACCTTGCAACAGCGCGGCTTAGTGAATAAAGTGTTGGACGCTGAAGCATAGGGTACTGGGTTCGACACCCATCTAATCTTAACAATACAATTTGAACTTACATTTCTAGTTGTATTGAGAAATAATGTTCCAGAAGTTTTTGTGAGTATATATTACTGTGTACTCCTCCGGCCGGTGTCATTTGATTTTGTGTTCTTTTAAGAGTGAGACAAGTGCTTAATAAATCATCATCGTGTTCAAACCATCAATTTTAAACAACTAGCTACGTCTTACAACACCATTACGTGACAATATAAACAACTTAGGAGATAATCTCAGCAAAACCCTTGGTCCTTTTGCAGACGAGATGTCATTTAACATCTGATGAAGTCATAAGAAGATCAGTACCAAGTGAAAATTATATATACAGGATATCTGTATGTTACGAAAAGTGGACTTGGAGAAAGGAACGAAAGAGGGGAACAACTTAGTGCATTTGGAGAATGGAGATTTCTAGTAAACAAAATGTTCAAATGTTTGTAAGGCTTATGGGACTTAACTGCGGGGTCATCAATCCCTAAACTTACAAACTACTTATGAACTAACTTATATTAAAGACAACATAAACATCCATGCACGAGGGAGGATTCGAACCTCCGACGCGTGAGGCCTAGCGATTCGCAACATGGCGTTCCAGACCGCTCGGCTACTCCCGCGCGGCTTGTAATAAGCAACACACGCTTCACACTACTGCCTCTTATTTCTACACCTGGAAGACCCCGGCAGACTCAGAGTTTTCATATTTACTTGTTTATTGTTGAAATAGTGATTATGGAGTATGAAATGATTACATTTGCAGATCAATAGCTCAAGCGCTACTGAGTTACCAGGTGTCGATCCATGCTGAACCAATCATTTTAGTTCGTGGTGTGGCGTCCACGAAATGCAATGCAGGCACTGATTCTGGCATCCATTCTATCATACAGATGGCGAAAACCACCGTAGGAAGGAATATTCCTCGCATGCTCGACCTGTTCAAGTAGTTCTACAATAGTAGTGGATTAACGAGTCGCATGTCTCTCACTCAGATATCTGTACCACTGCTCCTCCTCTAGAAGTGTGCGATTGGATTTTTATTCAGAAATGGCTACCCTGGTGTTGAAATTACAATAAGCCTCATACAAGCAAGTAAGGAAAACCTTACTGCGTAGGTAAATTTTAATGGATGTATGTATTTGCAATAATTCAGTGGCAACTTTTTATAATCAGTATTAACCAATCTGAATGAAATTTTTGCAGGAAGTAGTCTTGATGTGTTTGCATACCTCTACGCATTAAAACTATCGAACATTTATCGTCACATTTAAGTACCAATAATTAAAGAAAATTTAAGGTTGAAATCTGAAATAAACACAAAAAGCAAGTGATTAATATTTCTCATAAGATGAAAGTACAGAACCGTTGAACTGTCTTGTGAATATACCTAAAAAATAATCCGTGTGTAAATTGTGGCGTGAGAACCAAAAGTTAGTTTACTGGAATACCATTAAGAGCATATTAAAAATTCATAACTCGAAAAACAGTGAAGTCATGTTCTTAAAACCTTGGTTATTGCTACATATTTACGTAAAAGACACCATTTCAAAATTATGTTGCTATTGGCAAATTAGAAGAAGAGTTGAATTTTTGAGTCGAGTCTCCCTTTAAATTCTTTGCTGTATATACTGAATATAAGTCTATGACGAACCTAATGAGGATAATCGTCGGAGGACGGCACATTGTTTGCACTTCTCCTGCGCTTGCACTCGGCCGTGCTGTGCTACGTAACGACGTCGGAGCGTTCCATTTTACCGCGAGCTCTCACAGCGCAGACGGCGAGCGAGCCCAAAGCTACCTGCGGTGGACTGTCGGTGTACCCTACTTGTGGAACACACTGTCCACTACCTGCAGTGTCCGGGGCTCTGGGCAAGTGTCAGTACTTTCCGTCTCTGGGCAAGTGTCACTCTGGGCAACTGTCACAAACTCAGAAAATTAAAATAATAATAATAATAATAACATCTATAATACGGCCCATCGAAGACGACAGGATGAAATCAGACATCACAAAGAAGACATGGATCACTGAATAAAAGGAGACAAAATGAAATGTAACCTCGATAAATACAGAAATTTTAGCAAGAAGATATTTATTTTTTTTTTAAATATTTGTTAAGCTTATGGGACTTAACTACGGGATCATCAGTCCCTAAACTTACAAACTACTTATGAACTACTTACGAACTAGGACGGCACAAATATCCATGCCCGAGGGGGGATTCGAACCCCCGACCGTAGTGGCCGTGCTGACCGTGACTGGAGCGCCTCAGTCACCTCGGCCACCGCGGCCGGCTAGCAAGAAGATAAGGAAACAGATACAGCAGCTAAAGATAGAGAAATGCAATAAAAAAATGAAGCGAAAGAGAGGATTTACAATCGAAATATGACCATTTCAATGTTCATCGGACTGTCAGAGATAAACGGAAGATACAGCGCCAGGACTAGCAAAAGATTGGTAAATAATGAAAGTAAAGTAATTGTTGGGCAAGACGAACTTAAAAGACTATTGAAAACATACATATAACAACTAATTCATAATAAAAGACCAGTAACTCCTCACATAAATGGAGAAACAAGATAAAAAATTCTTATGGAAAAAGTACGAGCCACGATTAATTGTAATCGAAGTAGTGTGTGCAACAGTTCTGTTGCTTGTGTTTCACATTTCTTTTAGGGATGCAAATAGGAAAGCGACAGTAGGAAGCTACAGAGAGCCGCGGTGGAATGGCAGAGCGCTCTTGCTGCGGTTGCTCCCAGGCGACGGTTCGACTCCTTTCTCTGGCATCTGTGTGTGTGTGTCAGTGTGTGTGTGTATGTGTGTGTGTGTGTGTGTGTGTGTGTGTGTGTGTGTGTGTGTGTCAGTGTGTGTTGCCCTTAGGTTAGTCTAAGTTAGTTTAAGTAGTTTGTAAGCCTAGGGACTGATCAGTGAGCTCAACGATAACCTGCGTCAGTACTGTGTATTACGAAAGCGTGACTCTCGGCGCCATTTTGGTGAACGTATGTCTGTCGCTCTCTAACTAGTTGTTATTTGGTATTTGCTTACATCGAATTTAAAATTCTGACATTTGTAATCATTTGTTCTAGTTTCTTTCGAAGAAAGTAACTCAAATACAATGGCGCTATATCTGAAAATTCTAATACCATTCATAAAATAGTTCACACATGGAATAAATCGTACTCATGAAACGAAACAGCAAGAAAACAGTATGAGTTGTATAAAACGTATAAGTGAGTTATATTTTTATTCATAACTAGTGTTTCTACTACATTGCGTTTACTGTGGAAACACAAATATTTAAAAAAAAAAAATTAAAACAGTCCAGATCGCAGAATTATTACTATTTTTTTTTGACCGGTTTCAGTCAACGTGAGTCCACGTTTGTGCGACTCGCCGTGTTCACCGCCACCACCTGCCATCATGGTGCTTGTCATCTGATGATGGTCTACATTGACTGAAACAGGTCATGATATAAAATTAAACAAAATAAAATGTTGTGTTGTTGTCTCTCTTCCAGGTCGTTGGCTGTCTCTGATAGAATTACAATGCCATCAGCAAAACGCAATGTTTTTATTTCTTCAGCCTGAACTTTAAACCCTATTCCAAATTTTCCCTTGCTTTCCTTCACAGTTTGCTCGATGTACACATTGAATAACATTGGAGAAAGACTACAATCCTGTGTTACTCCCTTCCCAACGGATGCTTCCTTTTCATCCCTTCGACTCTAATAACTGCGGTCTGGCTTTTGTACAAATTGTAAATAACCTTCCGTTCCCTGTTTCACTCCTGCTTGCATAAGAATTTGAAAGAGTGTATTCCAATCAACATTGTCAAAAGCTTACTCCAAATCTACAAAAGCTATAAATGTAGGTTTGTCTTTCCTTAATATATCTGCTAAGACAATTCGTAGAGTATTGCCTCTCGTGTGCCTACGTTCCTCGTGAATCCAAACTGATATTCCCCGAGGTCTGCTTTTACCAGCTTTTCCATTCTCCTGTAAATAATTCGTGTTAAAATTTTGCAACCATGACTTATCAAACTGATTGTTCTGTAATTTTCACACCTGTCTGCGCCTGATTTCTTTGGAATGGGGATTATTACATTTTTCTTAAAGTCTGAGGGTATTTCGCCTGTCTCATACATCTTACACTCCAGGTGAAATAGGTTTGTTATGACTGGCTCTCCCAGAGACTTCAGTAGCTCTGAGGGAATGTCATCTACTCCCGAGGCCTTGTTCCGACCTAGGTCTTCCAGGGCTCTGTCAGATTCTTCTCTCAGTATAGTATCTCCTATTTCATCTTCATCTACTTCCTCTTCCCTTCCTACAACGTTGTCTCTAAGTTCATTTCCTTTGTAGAGCTCTTTTATGTTCTCTTTCCATCTCTCAGCTTTCCCCTCTTTACTGAGAATTGTTTTTCCATCTGAATTCTTAATATTCGTAGAGCTGTTTTTCTTGTCCCTAAATGTCTCTTTATTTTCCTGTAGGCAGTATCTACTTTCCCCTTGTTATACATTCTTCTACAGACTTGCATTTGGCTTCTAGCCTTTCCTACTCAGCCATTTTGCATTTCCTGTCTATCTCATTTCTTAGTCGTCTGTACTCCATTTTGCCTGCTTCATTTACTGCATTTTTATATTTCCTCCTTTCAACAATTAAATTTAGTATTTCCGGTGATACTCGTGGGTTTTTTGTAGATCTTGCCTTTCTACCTATTTGCTCCTCTGCTGGCTTCACTATTTCATCTCTCAAAGCTACCCATTCCTCTTCAACTGTTTTATTTTATCCCGTTTCTGTCCATTGTTGTTTAAAGTTTCCTCTGAAATTCTCAAGAACTTCGGGTTCCTTCAATTTATTTCCTTATTTTCCTACTTTTTAGCAATTCTTTTTTTCAATTTTAGTCTACACTTCATGACCAATAAGATATGGTCAGAGTCAATATCTGCCCCAGGTTATGTCTAACAGTTTAAAACCTGGTTACGAACTCTATGTCTTACCATTATAAAATCTGTCTGGTACCTTCCGGTGTCTCCTGACCTCTTCCACGTATACAACCTTCTTTCATGATTCTTAAACCAAGTGTTTATTAAGATTAAATTATGTTCCGTGTAAAATGTTACTAGGCGGCTTCCTCTTTCATTCTGTTTCCCCAGTCCATACTGACCTACTATTTTTTATTTCCTTCCTTTTCCTACTACCGAATTCCAGTCCCGTATCAGAATTAAATTTTCGTCTACCTTAACTGTCTGAATAATTTCCTTTAACTCCTCATATATTTCTTCAATCTCCTCATCACCGGCAGAGCTAGTTGGCAGATAAACCTGTACTACTGTGGTCGCTGTTGGTTACGTATCTATCTTGGCTATGATAATGCAATCACTGTGCTGCTCATAGTAGTTTACCCGCCTTGCTATTTCATTATACATTATTAGAGCGACTTCTGTGACAACCCCGACTGATTTTGTATTTATAAGCCTATACTCACCTGACCAGAAATCCTGTTCCTCTTTCCACCGAACTTCACTAATCCCCGCTATATCTAACTTCAACCTATCCATTTTCCTTTTTAAATTTTCTAACCTTCCTACCCGTTTAATGGATCTAACATGGATCCGATCCGTAGAATTTTAGTATTGTCTTTCCTGATGATGACATGCCATCGTCATATGTTCATACAGTAGAGCTGCATTTCCTCAGGAAAAGTAGCGTCTGTAGTTTCCCCTTGCTTTCAGCCGTTCGCAATAACTGTACGGAAAAGCCACATTAGCTGATGTTACAATTCCAATTCAGTCAATCAACCAGACTGTTGCCCGTGCAACTACTGAAAAGGCTATTGCCCTTCTTCAGGAACCACACGTTTATCTGGCCTCTCCACAGATACCCCTCCGCTGTGGTTGCACCTGCGGTACGGCTGTCTGTATAGTTGAGGCACGCAAGCCACCCCACCTCGTTAGTGTCTGTGATTCATGGGAATGAACTGGGACTGATAACCGTAGTAGTTAAGTCGCATAGATTTAGAAATATTTGAACCCTACAGAGGTTTAATTTCCGCTCATTCCACACACGAATGAAATCGGACAATCTGTGGCTGATATCCGTACACACCTACCGTACAGTACATACTGCACAATAGCATTTACAGAGTACAGTTATGTAGTACATCTCTTTATCGGTGTCTCCTGGCTTTGGAAGTGTTGTTTTCCAAGTTTGTGTTGTAAAGTCAAGCCCGTGTTTCCGGGAGGGTCTGGCGCTGCCGTCAGTTGTGGCGTGCGTACGCGGCCCATTGAGGCCTGTGGGTGAATGGCGGCGTCGCTACCTGCTGCATTCCTGCGTGCCTCCCGACTTCTGCGCCCACACCCTCCCTCTCTACCAGCGGGTCTTTCTTTCCTGGCTCCTGTCATCTTTATATTCATACTAGCTTAAATCCGCGGCTCCGCTCACGTGTTGGTAGGCTGTGACAGATAATGCGCGAAATGTCAAATCGATTTTTTTAAAGAGATGTATTAAAAGAAATTTCTTTTTTACTGCTTTATTTACTTATTCTTATATTTCCTTATTCGTATGCTTATCCTTACAGAGAAAGAGCTGAAAACATTGTAGAACGCATAGACCAAAGATATGGTCTGTGGCATCACGATTCGCTGTATGTAACCTTGCTATAGAGTCGCAAACGTCATCGCTGGCCTTCAGTCCGAATTTTTTTTTAATATTTTGACGATTTCAACCACCATATCTTCCACCCCCTTATAGCTGTCAGCATGGAACTGCTATGGTATACAACGGGAGACTTCGGTCAACAATTACACAAACACCATTCTTTTGCGTTCTGTAGTTTTCGCTGCAGAGCGAAATATTAACACACACACGCACACGTAAAGTTTTATATACAGCGATAACTTTCCATCCCAATATACTCGACCCTTTTATCATTATCAACCCTCAAGCAACAATGCAACCAATAAAACCATTTTCAAAGAGTAAATATAATTTTCAAAGAGTAATTATTATTTCGCATTTCGCGTTATATTCTTCAGATTACTAAATATCTATCAGATCGCTATAAAACCGTGCCTAAAACCTTCCTCAGGTATAAATTAGTAACTGTACAAACATTTAAGTGTCTGCATCTTGTCGTTTGGACGTGATAAGCGTACGCCGAACAGACATTCACATTAATATATATAGATAAACAGCTATCCGATCGCCATAAAACGATGCCTGAAGCCTTCCCCTGGTAGACATTAGTAACTGTACAAATTTTTAGCTCTTTATGTCTTGTGGTTCAGACATGATGAACGTACACCGAACACACATTCACATTTATAGATATAGATTATTTTTAGATGAACCTCGGATTATCAGAGGAGGCAAAGTCTCTATTTGTCAAGAATACTTTCATTAGGGGGTTTGTCGCGATTTTTTTCTTCGCGTGTCCCCATTTCTATGGATTACTTGTCACAATCTTGTTTACCTTTTCTAACTATGATCCATTTAGAACAGTGGGATCCCACGTTCAGGCATGTGCATAATAAACAAATTGACGGACGGACAACAAATATAGCAAAGTAGCGTCGAGTGTCTGATCTCTTCCTGTTATAAATTAGGGACCATCTCACAAGACTTTTAGCAGCGTCCAACTACAACTGCTTACTAGGTGCACAATACCAAATATATTAAGATTGTTTTGCCGGCCGCGGTGGCCGAGGAGGCTAAAGCGCTCCAGTCACGGTCTGCACGGCCACTACGGTCGGGGGTTCGAATCCCCCCCCTTGGGCATGGATATTTGTGCCGTCCTAGTTCGTAAGTAGTTCATAAGTAGTTTGTAAGTTTAGGGACTGACGACGCCGTAGTTAAGTCCCATAGACTATACAAACATTTAACATTTTTATTAAGATTGTTTGATGGAGAAATAACGGATCCCATCAAAAACATACTACTTGCTACCTTACGCGATCAGGCCCAGTGGACCGCGCGATGATATAATGAAGGCTCTCCATTCACTGCGATTCTTCGCTGTCTGTTCGCAGTTCTTCCAGGCCTCAAGTTTTTGCAGGTCTTCTCTTATCCCGTCCATCCACTTCTTCCTTGGTCGTCCCAGTGGTCTTCTGCCTGTTGGTGTCATCTCCATGGCCACCCTAAGCCATCGCTGCTCATTCATACGTACCACATGCCCTGCCCATTTTAATCTTCTACTTCTCATCAAGCCCACAATGTTCCGTTCACTACAGAGTTGTTCTAATTCTATATTGTGCCTTCTCCTCCATTCTCCTGTTATGTTGTCTCTAACCGGTCCAAATATCTTCCTCAAGTATCTCCTTTCAAAAACTGCGAGCTTGTTTAATTCCTGTTTTATAGTGCTCCAGCATTGACACCCATATAGAATGACAGGAAGAATTAATGTTTTATACAAGCTTAGTTTCAGGGCTGGTGATATGCTCCGGGAAGTCAAAATGTTGTGTATTGAGTGCAAACATCTACTACCCGCTTGAATTCTAGCCTTTATTTCCATTCCAGACGATGAATTTTCTGAAATTATGCCTCCAAGATATTTAAAGTCCTTTACTCTTTTGTAGGTGTTATTATCCACAGTTAATTCCTGGATTTCTGGCTGTGGGGCTCTTCCAACTATCATGTATTTGGTTTCTGTGGGGTTCACTTTCAGTCCAAAAACATAAAATGTACGAAAATGCAAGTCTCCAGGCGAATTCCTTCAACCATAAATAGTTGTGAGATCTCACTGGTTCATGTTTAACACCTTCTCATAATTTGATACCTAATTAGTTATCTACCAATATTTACAGTGACTATATCAATATTACACATCTTTATTTCTATATTAAGTTGGTAATCGCATGGCAACATAAACTAATGTTTAAAATACTTTATGAATATGTGACTCTACTTCATTCATAGGTTATTAAATTAGGTTACATAATGGAATATAAATTGCTGTTACGTCATTATGTCGATGTGCAATTGCCCCTATTTCTAAAAGCAGTAGTCGGGGTATGTCAAGTTATTTTAGTAAATAACAAGGCGGAAGACAATAAATACCATGCATGAATCAACAATACAGTTACGATGGCTACCGTGCACAATGCTGTTACATAGGTAAGGTTGGTAGAAAGAGCATAAACATTCCGTAGACACACGAACTCTGTCGACTTCGGCCGATCACAAAGGGGCCATGTAAAACTTAACATTGTTATGTCTGTGTACAATTTACAAAAATTAAGATGCGTCTTGAGTAGCTTGAAATTAACACATCCCTCACTCTTCATACAATAGCATGTAAATGGAAAATGCTTATGCTTATGTAAGTGTGTTTATGACTTATAATGCGTACCGCATCTTCCACATATCAGAGAACATAGATACCAGTAATTATCTCTTTCATTGGTCTCTTTAAATAGATAAAGGTACGTTTTTGTTTTCTCTTTAATTTAAAACGTACAAGTTTACGGAACCCTTGTCAAATTAAGTGCGAAAATTGTTGGTATACAAAGAATGATTAGATATTTAATTTAAAAAGGTGAGAATACAATAGAAATATTGAAACATGTTTACTGGCTCATTCCCAAAGAAAGGTGGCGAACATGGCGAGAATCCGTTTACAAATGTTTCGGGGCAGCCCTGAAACATCCTCGTCTATGAGCATGGACATAAAACAGCACAGATAGCGGGTCGCTCAGTAACATACATGCAGTCCTTCTTAGACTGCATCCTTGACTGTAACTTAATATATCTTACAATAAAAAGTACGTTTCATTATGATTAACACAGTTACCTGGTGCACACTTACCCCTAGCTAGTATAGTTCTTCCCGACTGAAATGTCTAGGAATGATAACAAAAAAATATGTTGTCGCTGCTTCAGGGTTTTGTCTCCGCCCAATTTCTCAGAACATCTTAGTGTTCAAATACTTATATGTTACTCAGAGTTTGCAATAGAACTTGGATGATTGACAGCGCACTGTCTTATCCACAAAGCTGGTGGCTCATGTCCGTGTTGTGGATTCGAAAAAATACACCAGCCATACAAATTTTATAAAACTTTTTGTGCGAAGATGTGTTTCAGGTTTTCACCCATCTTCCATTGACGTACCGATAGTATACTTATATCTAATAGACTTGTTTCTGTCCCAGGGCCGACTTCAGAGATTCTGCCGCCCCGTGTGAAAATTTGTGCCACCCCATCCGCCGTACCGTTCCTGGCACTTTCAGGAATGGTCAACCATCTCCACAATTAAATGTCATTCATCCGCGACGTCTTATTTTCGCATATCACACTAAGGCGATAAACAGTTCGTGCAATGTACTTTTCTTGTCTCAGCGCCAAAATAAGGTTAGATAGCTCTTTTAAATTTTTTTGTATGATCTTAATGTCTAGCAATTATGGATTCAAAATCGAGAAATAAAAAGTAATAAACACAAAGCAGGAAATAGAAATACAGATGAGCGCGGTGAAAAGAAGAGATAGTAAATGGTATTAATGACAGATCTAAAGCAGTCGGTGGCTATGGGAAGAATTCCATGCATCTTTCATTGTGTAAACGAAGCTTAATCAGAATGACTACACTCAAAATACTGTGGCTTGTGAATAACACTACATATTTTACTTAGTTTTTCTCAGCTGTACTGCTCCTATACGTATAGGAACTGTCAAGCTACCATGTGCTGACATTTACCTTTATTAGATAGAATTTGGCTTCTGAGATATTGTGTAACTGACATTGGTATTTTTCAAGTGTACAGTAGAAACGCAACTAGAAGGCTTCGATATTTTCAGAGGCACGCCCAAAGTGACAATCTGCAGCTCTTTATTTGTCATCAGTTTCACAGTATCACAGCACAGATAATTTCCAGTAGGATAATGGGTTTTATAAGTGGTTTGTAACTTCCAACTTATTCATAAGTTTCTTCATTTCTGCAAGAAATCCTCTTAGAATCATATCGGAATTTCGCCGCCTCCTTAAAGTTGCTGCCCTGGGTGGTGACACGGTTCACTCCCCTCTAGAGCCGGCTGTAATCAGTACACCAGTGAGTCTAAAGGTGCGACCTTTACATAAATTATTTACGAAGTACAGAATTAAAAGCAGCTACAACGATGAGAGTGATCAAAATGCAATCGATATCAACTGAATAATGCTGAAGATATGTGTGTGTTTGTAAATGTATCGCACCAAACTGCGTGGTCAATTGTCCGTAGCTTACAAACTACGTAAACTAAGGTAAACTAACCTAAGGACAACACACACACACACACACACACACCCATGCCGTAGGGAGGACTCGAACCTCCGACGGCGAGCAACCGCGCGCTCCACAGCGAGGCGCCTTAGACCGCTCGGCTACTCCACGACGGCTGAGGATATGTCTTACGCTAGTTATAGCTGGGTGACAATATGTCTTGGCATAAACAGAGATAAAAACTGACCGGTTTCTGTATTTCTTGAAGTATCACAATAACATGTTTACCATATTGACAATAACCTCCTGCATATATGTTTGTTAAGCTTACGGGACTTAACTACGGGGTCATCAGTCCCTAAACTTACAAACTACTTATCAACTACCTTATACTAAGGACGGCACAAATATCCATGCCCGAGGGGGGATTCGAACCCCCGACCGTAGTGGCCGTGCAGACCGTGACTGGAGCGCCTCAGTCTCCTCGGCCACCGCGGCCGGCCTAACCTCCTGCAGCCACACCTTTCTGTCACATTGACACTGGAGTGATAATCGTCGTCCCCTACCCTTCCGTAGTGATAGACACAAGATACAATCTTTCTTGTTAATACTTACGGGTATCCCCGATTCATTGTTTAGCGTACAGCGGCGTCCTGTAACAACCGCTTCGCAAACAGCAGCAGTATTGGCCCAGAGGTGAGAATCCGTTGGAACGGAGGGGGGAGGACTATAGATCTGCAGCCTTCCCGAGAAATGCAACTGTTTCCTCTTAAAAAAAATAATAATAATAAAATAAAATGAAGAGAGACTGAACATTCAGACTTAAGAGTTTCGAAATCGTATTTTAGTATAACAGTAGGTTAATAAAACTCGTGAGTAAGGCGGACAGCCGACTTCGGTTTATTGGGAGAATTTTGGGAAGATGTACTTCACCTGTAAAGGAGACCGCGTATAAAACGCATGTACGACCACGTCTTGAGTATTGCTCAAGTGTTTGGGACCCGCAGCAGATCAGTTTAAAGGAAGACATAGAGGCGGTACAGAGACGAGCAGCTAGATTTGTTACCGGTAGGTTCGACCAATGCGCGAGTGTCACGGAAATGCTCCGGCAACTCAATTGGGGATCGCTGGAAGAAAGACGACGTTCTTTTCGTGAAATTCTGTTGCGGAAATTTAGAGGGCCGGAATCTGAAGCTGAGTGTAGTACGATCTCGCTGCCGCCTACTTACATTTCGCGTAAAGATCACAAAGACAAGATAAGAGAAATTAGGGCTCGTACGGAGGCATATAGGCATTCTTTTTTTCCTCGTTCGATTTGGGAGTGGAATAGGAAAGGAAATGCCTAGTAGTGGTACAGTGTATTCTCCGCCACGCACCTTACGGTGAATTGCGGAGTATGTATGTTGTTTACTCTAGAAGAATTGGCAAGAGCACGGTGCGACAAAATTTCTGTGAGCTCGCCCCCCCCCCCCTCCTTTTAATCAAACAGCCTGGATTGGCCACTAGTGTGGCCACCGGTCGGAACTAATTGAGTCCCGGCGGCGACGCACCACGAGGCGGCAGGTCGGAGCGTGCCGTGGTAGGGAGGGGAGGGGAGGGGCAGGAATGCGGGGCCACCCCTGCCGCCCCACCCCTTCCCCACCCCTGCCCCCGCCCTCGCCCCACCCTCGCGGTTTCCCTTCATTGACCGATCGACTCGCCGAGGGAACACTTGGTCGCATTCCTCGGCGGCGGCACCGAGAGTTTCCCAGGCCGCTTCCACTGCCTTCACACGTCTTCCGGCCGTCCGCGGAGGGGGCGCGGGAACGACGACTGCTTCTGAGCCCGCGTGTCAGGCGTTGCTACTGTCGTGTTATCTTTCAAATCTTTAGGGGGTAGTTCATGCGGCATTAATATACGAGGCGCGTCCAGAAAGTAAGTTCCGTTTGGTAATAAAATGAACTTGTACACAGATACAGAAGAAATTTTTATTCCACAAAATTCTACAACTCTTAAACTACTTTTCCACATAACTTGCGAAATTTTGTAGGCACTTGTCGTAGCGTGCCACAAGTTTTTGCGTGCATCCTTCACAGAAGGTTGCCGCCTGTGTATTCGACCATGTGGTAACAGCTCTTTATCATCGTTGAAGTTTTGACCACCAAGGACAGATTTTAGGTGTAAGAAGAGATGAAAGTCGCTAGGAGAGAGGTCCGAGCTGTATGGAGGATGATCAAACAGGTCCCATTGAAATTTCCGCAAGAATTGTTTGGTCACATTCGGTTTGTGAGGTCAGGCATTATCGCGAAAAAAAAAAAAAAAAAAAAAAAAAAAAAAAAAAAAAAACTTTTGACAGTAATCCTCTTCTTACACCTAAAATCTGTCCTTGGTGGACAACACTTCAACGCTGATGACGAGCTGGTTGAATACACAGGCGGCAACATTCTATGAAAAAGGCACACAAAACCTTGTGCCATGCTATGACAATTGCCTACAAAATTTCGGAAGCTATGTGGAAAAGAAGTTTAACAGTTGTAGATTTTTGTACAATCAATATTTTTTCTGTATCTGTACCCGTTCGTTTTATATAACCAAACGAAACTTACTTTCTGGACGCGCTTCGTATATTTTAAGATCCATCTTCAAGATCGTCCCACAGAATTTTCCTGTGTGATTCATGAGATATATGACGCCGTTCCTAAGGTACAGGCCAGTTCAGATTTTGCAGCATTGGTAACTGTATTTGCCACACGGAAACAAACCTAATGTCACCGTTGGCGCTGCCACTATTTGTATTCGAGAACTTTAAAGTTACAATAACGTATAAGACATAGGATTCTAAACTGGTATTTTGAGATGTTTTATGGTCTTATTCCGAAGACTCGTTTGATTACGTTCCGCTTGCCGAACATGTACAATTTTCATCTCTAGGCGACTACCATAGCCTACATACAGTATATCATGTTTAGCTGTCGTCTGCCTATACAAATTTGATGCCCATACGTTGCCCCAATTCCCCAATACCAAATCGCGCGAAACGGGTTATGACTTAAAAATAAAATTATTTTTAAATTATTAGTGGCTGCTTGCATATTCACCAACAAACAAAGATTTACTATGAAATCTTCTCAGATTATCTCATAGCTGCAACGTTGCAATGGATTCCGTATCCAACATATTAGCCTGAAGATCATGGATACAGAATCCATTGTAACATTGCGATTAGAAAACGACGCCAGACGACTGATATCCGAGAAGATTTCATGACTGAAATGTGCCGAAACAGCCTGAAACAACATAAAGTTAGGTATTCCGCAATTCCTCAGTTTGCGTCCTATCGCCGCGTGGTCATATAGTCCATTCATTTGGTAGTTTTACCTGGGAAGTTTTGCGGGAGTTTTGAAAATTGGTATACTTATAGATTTTGACGTGCTCTTTTCGAATTTTCACTTTGCCACCTCGTATATTTGCCGCTCGTGTCGCCATATTGGAAAAATAGCGTCCAAAAACAGGTTTTTGACGTTATCTCCTTTCCGATACATTTTACGATGAAAATAGTTTTGAGGTAAATTACACTACAGAAAATTTCCTACAATTTACGTCCTAACCTTTTTTTTGGGGGGGGGGAGGGGGGGGGGACGAATAATTTCAGATTAAGAGCGCCGCAAAGTCTACTGCAACACACGTATTGACGAAAAAATTCACTTCCACACTACCATGAGGTAGATTAACTGACGCGTTTTTTCTTTCTTTTGTATACCCAGTAGGCTTAGCCTGTAAATGAAGCACTGATCATTAAATTTAGTGCATTCTCCTTTGCCACCCTATCCTTGACGAACCAAGTTCTGCGAGTTCTTCGTGTACATAATCGAGTAAAATTTCACGGATAAAAAAGTTTTTACGCACTACCCGCAATAGGGCTCTTTTCTTAGATGTTATCACCATTTTTCCTCGATTTAGTCGTAGGTTTGCTGAAGAACAGTCTCCGTTTCTTCCTCTTCGTCAATATCCTGTTGTGGAACTTCGGAATTATGACAGGTACCACTGCAATTCACGCAAATAACGGAGCATTTTAAATCCAGCCTTTCTGCATCCACAAGCTCCCTGACATCCCTTTCTGCATTTGCAAGAAATAATTTACAATAATTTCTCTGTAGCTAAGGGCTCGAATGTAATGGCAGCAATTAGACCATTCTTGTTTTTTTTTCCCATCCCCATCGTTCTGCATTTTTTTCCACTCCATACCACCACTGAACTTGATGATAGGTTTGAAACGAATGTTGTGCTGCTGCTTTTGTCGGTGGCAGCGATGCAAGATTAAATTTACCTCTGAATGCTGATTTTGTGAAGCATTTATTTTTATAGTTGTTTAATGACATACTGTAACCATATAATGCAAGGACGAAACGTTCTCCAGCTTCAGTAATGATTTCCGGGTAGCTATTTTGGTTTTTAAATACTCGAACAGACTTATTTAAATCTTTTTTTTTTTTTTTTTTCGGAGTAGATTGACACATTTCATTTTTCCTTGATTGAAGAGTGCTGATGTTGTATCACAGCCACTGAAAGGATGCAAGAATAGTATATTATCTGTGACTGTTTTATCTATGATACTTTTCGTTGATTATAGTAGTTGCGAAAATTTTTCTTTTCCTGGTTTGAGAGTATATATGTTTGAATGCGGGGTAGAGACCTCAAAAGAATAAGACGATCTACATCTTCACCGACAACTATTATGGAATCAAATGAAGATGAAATGCAGATTACCGTGTTGATTATTAGCATATCTGCATTTTCCTTGCTTGCTTAACCACGAACTTTGCAGCTTCAAATTTGGTTTTCAACGTTCTGATGAGGTGGTTCTTGTTTGCATCGTTGCCCAGAAACTTATCTTGCGACACAGTTGGGATCATTGTCTCGTCAAGAAGCATATATATTTAGCATGTTACTGTGATCGTCGGGATCGCTCCACATATTTGGTACTACGTTCTGCTGCCTCTTCCGGATATCCATCGAATACGATGATGGCATTGGATGTATATTTGGATTTAACAAATGCAACGTAAACCGACACTCTTCAGAATTCTGTTCGAAATAAGAGTAAATATACTGCATTACACTATCGATTTCGCTTGCACACGGACCTCTTTTTTTTATGTCTCCATTCGTTGACCTTTGGTACAATTTTTTCATGCAAGAGTTGTGATACTGTGCATCGGCTGCGACCAAATCATATACTTGCTCGAGACGCTCAACAATCGCTCACCCCAATCATCATTACGAGCTCTAGAAATTTGTAAATTTGTGTTTTTCATTGATAATTTACGCACACCATACACAAAATTACGCTCGCATAAGCGCGTCTGTTTTTGTTTTGCTATAAACTCTGCTGTTATTTCAGCAGCGCACATAAAGCAACGATTTCTGAATGAGAATGTTCAGGTAGTGATGGATCGCAGTCGTGGATGAGAAGATTCGACATCGCCTCCTCTACGCAAAAATGCAGATATTAATTTCTCATTTTGTAGCGTTTGCGACACACATCGCGAACCGCTATCGTTTTCAGACCCTCCAAGAGTTTTTTTATTGTTGTCCTTTCTTTTAGCACTTGACTTGAAATGTCTCCAATCCTTTCTCCTTCACTTCACTCACCTCACTGCCTTGCAATTGATTTTCGCAGATAAAACAGTTCCCTTCCTCAGAATCCGTGGTACTGAAAATGCGAACGACACTGTAGAACGATGCACGCGTACTGGTTTTCAGGCAGAACATTTGAGATCGGTTTGGCAGACATTTCGTGGAAGGGATCCAAAAGTCCCCAGGGTAAAGGAGGGAAATCCCGCTATACCTGTGACAGACCGTGTAACCTCAAGTAGGCCGCAGTAGGCCTGGTTTTCACCGCGCAGTAAAATAGTTTTCGTTCAAGAGCCTTTGCTGCGCTCGTACACGGAAACAATTCATTTTACAAGAAAAAGGTTAGGACGTAAATTGTAGGAAATTTTCTCTAGTTTAATTTATCTCCTAGCTATTTTCATTGTAAAATGCGTCGGAAAGGAGATATCGTCAAAAACTGTTTTTGGGCGTCATTTTTCCAATAATGAGGCGCGAGCGGCAAAGATACGAGGTGGCAAAGTGAAAATTCGAAAATAGCACATCAAAATCTATAAGCATATCAATTTTCAAAACTCCCGCAAAACTTTCCAGGTAACCTCCTTTTTAGACTGGACTAATAGCCGCGCCGTCTGAGGCACCATGTCACGCAATACGCGGCTGCTCCTGTCGGAGGTTCGAGTCCTCTCTTGGACAAGTGGCTGTGTGTTAGTCTTAGCATAAGTTAGTTTAAGTAGCTTGTAAGTCTAGGAAACGATTACCTCAGCAATTTAGTTCATTAAGTTTACCAACATTTGAACATTTTTTTTTACGTCCTAGCCATTTATCCCTTCTTTCAGCCCGGTTTGTCGCTGGTGCCACTACCGTCAAACAATACACGATCTACTGTTCATATGTTTATAATCCTAAGGGACCAAACTGCTGAGGTCATAGATCCTTTGAGCTACAAAGTACTTACAGTAACTGACAATAAGGACTTACACATCCAAGCCCAAGGGAGGGAGGACTTGAACCTACGACGCGCGCGATCCGTGGCGCCCCAGACCGCATGGCCATTCCCGCGAGACCGTTCTCCTAGGTCAAACCCAAGGTGCAGTTTTTTTAGTTAGTGACTAGTTTTCCATGAATAGAAAAGCATAAAAAATAATCTACAAAATGTTGGCCAAGATTATCGGTAAAACAACTGTTCATTCTGTGAAATTCTTGGAAATGGTGTGGGAGAAGATTCGTGTACAAAGAAATGTCCAAATGTTCGTTAAGCTTATGGGACTTAACTGCGGGGTCATCAGTCTCTAATCTTACAAACTACTTATGAACTAACTTATACTAAAGACAACACAAGCATCTATGCCCGAGGGAGGATTCGAACCTTCGACGCGGGAGGTCGTGAGATCCGTAACGTTGCTCTCCAGACCGCTCGGCAACTCGCACGCGGTGATTCGTGTACAAGCAAACGTGAAAATGCCCACCAAATATACATTTATAAGAACCATGTATGGAGAGCACATATGGGAATAATGCTGCAGACAACGGGGACAAACCAATCGCGCAGTTCTGTTGATGGACATCCATTGTGAAATATTGTTGTGACATAATAACGCTCTCCATCTAAACATTTCCTGTGAGCTTAAGATGTTGATACATACTGTAAACTCCTTACGATAACATAAAAATAAGTATTCACGTCGGACCATTAATTCCTTATCTCGAAGTCTTCAGGTTAACAATCTATTTATGAAACAATATCTTTGTTATACCGTATATATTTGTCACGAGTGCTTTATCGGACCAATTAGTGATCATTTTAATGTACTACAAATCGTACACTAGCCTCCCAATTCCCACGCATTCAGATAACCTTTAGATAACCATTAGCTGGAAATTTAAGCACTAACCGTCTGTATGCCAGCTCTCCATGTCATACTGACATATGAAGTGTGTAATGCAAGATGCTGAAGTATAAAAATAAGTCTCAACACCTGAAAACTTTAGTGAAATGAAGGGAGATCTACAGCGTATCGACGCTTGGTGCAGAGAGGGACTATTGATTCTCAACGAAAACAAATGTAAAGTATTGCAAAAACATAGAAAATAAAATCCTTAATTGTCTAATTACACGATAGCAGAACAAGCACTAGATGGAAGTACTTACATAAAATACCTGAGATTATACATACGAAATGATATGAAGTTGAACGACAGTATTAAATGAATCGTAGGCAGGGAAGATGTCAGACAAAGTCATTGGGAGTATCTTCAGGAGGTGTAGTCCATAAACAAAAGAAGTAGGGAAGCGACCAGTAATTGAATATTATTTGCCAGGCGGAAGAGGTCCTAGACAACAGTAGCGGTATGGCAACGTTCATTGTCATGTAAAATGTAAGGGTTACTCTCCCGTACGCAGTAAGAACCTGGTGGTGTATTTAATGGAACAGCACCTCACCTTTGTGTTTGACTATGTACGATGACACATAGCTACTGCTGTCCTCTTGCTGCGGCCAATGGGAGATTTCGGAACATCCACTGTAAAAACTCAAAATGAGTCCTTATGATTACGATCTCTTTGCCAAAGTAAAATAACAGCTACAAGGGATCCGGTTCAACACCAGAGATAACATTATCCGTGCAACAGTGCATTTAATAAGGTACATTAGCAGAAATAGACGCGCAGATGGTATGCAATGCCTTTCGGGCATTTGGCAAATGGGTCATAAATAACGGGTGTGATTATATCAAAATGTGTAACAACAATTAGCTCAATCAATAAAGCCGTTCCATAGAAAACAATAATACGCTTTACTTTTTATCCATTCATTGTATATTGTTTCCTCCTATGTACATCTCACTAGAAGATCATGGGGATAAAATTAAAGAGATTATACCATTCGTTATTATTCCCAGTTACCATACTGGACTGGAACAGGAATTGGGAGAAGTGACAGTGGTACACGGAATGCCCTCCCCTCATACCCTGTATATATGTATGGATGTAATTTTGTTTCTTATACAGTACCGTATTTAAAGATTAAGTGCAAAATTTCCTTGTAATCAGATTGATTGAGTAAGAATTCATTTTAATATTATTAACCGATTAGAACTAAGGCTAGCATGTTCTCTTGAGCAAACTACAACTAGAAATTTGGTAGTGAATAATTCAGAGCGGCTATTAACGAACGGGCGACCAGATGAGAACGTAAATTGTTATGTCTCTCCAAATATTGGACCAAGCAGTTAGAGCGACGTCATACCGCTCAATGACGCTAATTGGGGCTATGACAAGCGGTTCGAATCCTTAGCTGGGGATTAGGCTGACGTATTGACACACCGCCGGATCGCTTAATTGGCACGCTTGTAGGAGAGAGCGCCTCTCTGAGCTCAGACATGTGTACTTTCCTCTTCCTGGCAGACAAACTGGTGTGAAATATTGCACCCGACACTAAATTACAGGCGACAGCGAAGACGCAAAAAGGTCTGGAAAGCTAGACAGGTCAAGCCAGTACACGAGGATGAAAACGGAAGTAATCTGTTGTGATAAAGACACATATTACTGATTTCAGTTTGCAATAGTATTTTGGAATATGTGCTGTGTTTGAACGTTATGATATGCCTTGTAGAAAACGATCTGTTGACACGTTATCAGCTCTTATTCAGAAAATATCGCTCTTTATGCACACGAAGTAAGACATGCTATCGACAGTGGATCTCACATTATTTCCATACTTCTGAATTTCTAGATTTCCAGAAAGCTTTTGGTTCCATCACTCACAAGCGATTTCTGATCACAATGCCTACCTGTAGCTCATCGTGATTTCCTGTCAGAATGGTCCCAGTTCGAAGTGGCTGACGGCAACACATCGAGTGAAACAAAAGTGATATCTGGAGTGTTACAGGCTCTTTGATGTTCCTAGTAGATGGTATTGTCATGCGTCGTCTACTAAAGTCATCAAAACGAATCGCAAAAGGACTTAGACCAGATATCAGTTTTTAGTGAAGAGTGGAAGCTAACTCTACTCCGCCTTCTGTGAAAAGCGGAACTGATTGTAAATAACATAATGTCAAAAGGAATTGAATTTCACTTACTCGTATATCCCACCAATTTAAAGGATATCGTTTCAACTAAATATCTAGGAATTACAATTACAGTTACAAAGAAGTTAAACTGTAACCACCATATGTGAAATGTGGGGAAGGTGTACAAAACACTGCGATATATTGGCAGAACACCGATGATGCAACAAATCTACTTTAGAGTACGCTTGTCGGACCTTTTCTGGAGTACTGCTGAGTAGTGTGGGATCCTTAGTGGTTAGGTTTAACAGAAAACATCGAAATGATTGAAATGAGAGCAGCCAGTTTTGTCTTGTCGTAAAATACGGGAGAGGGCGAGTAAGGATAGCAGTCATTAAAACAATTGCGTTTTTCTTTGTGGAGAGTACTTAGCATCATATTTCAGTCACAAACTTGTTTCTCTGAATGCGAAATTTTTATGACATAGAGAGTAAGGAAGACTGTGTTAATAAATTAAGATCAATCAGAGCTCGCACTTAAATATTTAAACGGTCGTTTATCCCAAGCTCTTGCCGATAGCCGGCCGCGGTGGCCGAGGAGACTGAGGCGCTTCAGTCACGGTCTGCACGGCCACTACGGTCGGGGGTTCGAATCCCCCCTCGGGCATGGATATTTGTGCCGTCTTTAGTATAAGGTAGTTCATAAGTAGTTTGTAAGTTTAGGGACTGATGACCCCGTAGTTAAGTCCCATAAGCTTAACAAACATTTGAACATTTTGATTTTCTTGCCGATAGTGCAACGGTAGAGAAAGAGTCTTACTTGCAGATGTTGAAGCAGATGTATGACGATTCATATGAAGGGCATATCATATATCCGGACACTGTCAGCTTGAATGCGATATGAAATATCACACATTGACTCATGTAAACAGGAAAAGTTGTTGAATAACTCGTATTTGCAACACAGAAATACGACCAATGTGTTACAATATACGTTTCATACGAGTGTATGATTGAAAAGTAGCGTAAATAGAAATAATATGTAAATAATTGTAACCTTTGCATTCTTTGTGTCTTTGAGGAATTGCACGTATGAGAACTACTTAAAAAATCATTGTTGTTACTAGTTCTATCTTTCTGTACAGTTAATAATTAATCTGAAATTATGAAACAAATGAGTCCATTAATTCATCTGATCCCTTAAAATCTTCCTAAATATCCTGGTTCTCATTTGACTAATATGATCGTCTAGTAAGAAATTATATTGTCCCTCTTTCATCTTTTTTTTTCTTCCGGTGTTTACTGAACATTCTACAGTAAATGCAAAGATACTTCCGAACGCGAGCCGCGCAGGAATGGCCGCGTGATCTAAGGCTCCATGCTACGGATTGTATGGCCGCTCCCATCGGAGGTTCGACTCCTCCCTCAGGCATGGGTGTTACTGTTGTCCTTAGCATAAGTTAGTTTAAGTTTAAACCGATGACCTCAGCAGGTTGGCACCTTTGGTTTCCAAACATTTGAACATTTGGACTTCCGAACGCTTTAACAATTACAGCGATTCGTCATACAGTTCTTCTCTCGTTTTCATCAGCTATTTCTAATAACAGTTTTATTTATGCACAAATAAAACCTTAGCCAAAGGTGTGCTCTAATTTTTACGAAGAAAATAGAAGAACATGTGGGTAATTTAAGTTGCATATAATTCGTAGCTCACTGGCCGTAAAACTGAGAGGTATCCTTTCAAATCTGCCTTCTGTGAACAATTTTAACTTGCTCACAGTTACTCAGTGCAGTGTTTACTCTGCTTACCTCAAAATATTTCTTTCTCAGCAAACATTTTAACACATTGGAAACATCAATATATGGGAACAAATCATTTGTGGTGAAGAGGTACTGTTAGTGCTCAGCTGCCTTTTAAAGAATAAACTCTATATACAGTCATGGCTAAAATGTTGAAAACCAACTAATATTAGCTTCCCGTATCTGCATAACGATATCGTGACTGACTCAATGATACGAGCAAACGGAAGGATTGTCGCTCACACACAATTCACCAATTCATGAACTACTGAATGAATAATTTGCTGGTGGGAACTTGATGATGCTTTTTTTTTTACCGCTTTTTATGTTGTGTAAAATGTCTGTATTTGTAGAGGCACCTATGGAAATTTACGTTTCATTTCGCTATCTTTGCTGTTCCTACGATGATTTACTAATTTGCGTAGGACGTTCTGGATAGTGAGTTGTTTACATTTAATTTTTTTCACTTCAATGCTTCACTAGAACTCACAGATGACTGAGGAATTGCTTTTCGTATCACATACGTATGCTGTGGCGTGTACACATCATTATTATGCGCGTTTTTATAGGATAGTTAGAAGTTGAGAGTGTGTTGTTTCCTGTAATTGCTTTTTCTCTGTTATCTGTCACTTTTTATTATTATCCATGCAGTGTACAACTTTTTTGGAGAAATAATTTTTCTTGATAAGTGTTACGCATTACGTTCGTGAACCTATATTGTGAGCATTCCCGTATATGAAATTGTGAATGTCATCCTGTAAAATTCAGCGCAATTTAAATCAGTATACGCACATAATCGTCTTGAAAATACAGAATACGACACCTGTAAATGAGAATCATTACTTAAATTGGGTCGTGTGTAGTTTTTATGAATTAATGTATTAGCAAGCTACGTATTCACTATTAGTTAGAGACCAATTAAAGATTTTAAAAACAGCCACTGCAAAGTAAATACAAAAGCTGAATCTGTAGCTAACACCTTGCCCATTACATCTCCTTAATAGTAAGCACTAGGAAAGCAAAATTTTGTACAAAGAATAATTGGTTCATTACCACTATACATGTCTTTAATGCTTTTTTCTTTTGTTTCAGGTAATCCGCAATTCATTAACGTGACAGTGCGCCAAGAAAGAGATCTAATACCTTTACAAATATGGAGATGGCTCAACAACATCGATTCTCAGTAAGCTGTTCTCATTCTAAGTAATTTACTATCTTAGAGAGCTGTTGCCATTGTCCCGTTTAAAACACGACACTTTTCAGCTTGATGGTTAAATACATTTTTTATTTGGGAACAGTTGTGACATGCAACATGTTTATTATATGTGCGTAAAAGCTATGTAATGATACACTTCAGCGTTTCACTAATGTTCATTCCTGTTCATAAGGACATATATTGCTTCAGTGTTGCGAATCAAATAGATCAGATGTAGAGAATTAATCTCAAAGATTCAGTGCTTATAAAGAGAAAAGTCAATTCCTTTATTTCAAATCGTTACTGAGCAACATTGGATCGGGCATTAATTTTATTGCCTGACAATAAAAGACCGAATAGAAAAGCTGAAATAGCTACCAGATACAGCTCATGTGTTAGATATAATCTATCCCTCTAAGTACTATCAAGTTTCAACTTTCAGAAAGTACGTTCTGAAGTACAACTGAGAAGGTTTGTAGTGCATTTTTAATTTCTAGGTGAGTGAATAATCTTGTTAGTAGGCGTTTCCACCGCTGATCTGAAAGGCTGATCTTAAAAGAAAAGCATTTGGTGTTGGGTGGTTTTGAAGTCTTGAGAAATTGCGTCTTACTGTTCTCACAATGAACACATCGCGTTTGCTAAAGAATTTGTTTGATTTACAAGTGAACTTACTTACACGACATCTTTTACGCTAATAAATTAAAAAAGAGTGTTTTTCGAGTCAATTTTGAGTGTAATTACTGTGAGACAAGCGGCTGTCTACTAATTCTCTAAATGAAACACGTTTCAGAAAACTAAGCATCTGTTAATGGAACTTTCTAGTATAATGTGTCCCCTGAGAAAACAGTCGATCCCACACTGCAGTGTGCGTAAGACTCACTTTTGTTAAGGTATGCAACTCTGAGTCCTGCACTAGGACTTAGTACGACAGGAAGTGGCTCGGTAGTAGACTGCCTGTTTGTGGACTTCAAGGCTTGCAGTGCTTCCCGCTCCCTACCTATGATGGGTGAAAACTTTCAGCTTTGAAACACTTCTATAAACATATATACCTGGGCTGTCAAAACATGTCATCTCATTGTCTCTCGAAAAATGCTTTGAAGTTGGTAGTATGTCTGAATAACAAGACCCGCCCGGTCGGCTGCGCGTTTTAAGGCTCTGTTTACTGGAACGGTGCGGTATGCCGGGTCTGGTTCGAATCCGCCCGGCGGACTAACGACGTGTTTCAGTGTGCCTGGACGTGGTTTTTCGGTGGTTTCCTGCATCTTGCTAGGTGGATTCCGATCTAGTAACCAAGTTCCGCCTGAGTTAAACACACCTAGAAAAATTCCACACATTTTCACATGTATAGTAATATACGCAGACATTTCTGATACACAAATTTCCTTCCGGGGCGTAATGGGGTAGCGACAGGAAATGGCATTCGGTCACCCCTTACATCAAGATGCCAAATCAGTAGTAACAATGCCGACCCTGTATCAGTACGTGATGAAGGCGAAAGGAAAGGAGTAGTATAATTGATTAACAAATAAGGAACTTGCGCTGCTTCGTCTTTTGAACCAGCTGGTTCAGAAGACGCAGCATTCTGAGTTTCTCATGTGTTATCAATCATACTAGCAGCTTTGAAGCACTTGTTGAATGTCGCTCAAAGAACATGTTACAGTGACTTAGGTCTAAATGAGCTTCCGTGTAGCGGTCGCCACCTAATGGGACGCTGTTCAAGAGTGCGGTAAAATAACGAGAGTCTCCTGTAATAACATCAAAAGGTAAGGAAAGGAAAGAGTTAATCGACGCAGCAATCACTAACAACATGAATTTCGTCTGTAGGTTCAATGTATAGCTTATGGGACTTAACTACGGGGTCATCAGTCCCTAAACTGACAAGCTGCTTATGAACTAAGACCAAGGACGGCACAAATATCCAAGCCCGAGGGGGGATTCGAACCCCCGACCGTAGTGGCCGTGCAGACCGTGACTGTAGCGCCTCAGTCCCCTCGGACACCGCGGACGGCCGTCTTAGGTATCAAGCAGCTTAAAGAAATTGCTTGCAATGACCTCTTGTGAGAATGATGTAATATGTGCATTGACTGCATTGTAAGATGAGTTGTATAACAGTTTTGGGAAAACTGCCACGTAAAATCTCATGTTGATCTAACATAAACGTAATTAATCTCGCACACACCTCTGATATGCTTTAATGCCTTTTTTTGATATCCTCCTTCCTCTGAAATGAAGACTAGACACTTCGACTGTCAAAATATTATCGGTAAATTTTCAGTCTTAAAAACAAAGTTCTCGAACCGTATTGATCACTAAATCGACAGCTCGAACTCAATTGAAATAATTTTGATATCATAGGTACAAACAGGCCTGACCTGCCAATGATGTCAGTTTAGAAACAGAGGTCAGTGATCATGATGCCGTCATAGCGACAGTGGTTGGCGATCCTAAACAGAAGCTCGAAATTTAGCGAGGATTTCAAAGCGAGATGCCTACAATACTTATCACAACGAAACTCTTTCTCGAAATTTGACTGAAAATCCTAAGAGATTTTCGTCATATGGTGAATATACAAGGGGCAAAACACAAACAATACCCTCACTACGTAATAGTAATGGCGATCCTACCGATGATAGCGCTACTAAAGCAGAGTTACTAAACTTAGCTTTTAGAAACTCATTCACCAAAGAAGACGAAACCAATATTCCAGATTTAGAACTACAAACAGAGGCCTGAATGAGTAACGTTGAAGTAGATATCCTTGGAGTAGTGAAGCAACTTAAATCAATTAACAAGAACAAGTCTTCTGGTCCGGACTGTATACCCATTAGATTTCTATATGATTATGCTGAAGCGATAGCTTAACAGCCATATACAACCGCTCTCTAAAAGAAGGATCTGTACCAAAAGACTGGAAAGTTGCATAGGTCACACCTATATTCAAGAAAGGCAGTAGGAGTAACCCACTAAACTACAGGCCTATTCCATTGACTTCAATTTGCAGCAGGTTTTTGGAACATGTCCTGTATTCAAATATCATGAATTATCTCGAACAGAATCATCTATTGACCCAAGGTCAACACGGATTTAGAAAATATCGGTCATGCGAAACACAACTAGCTCTTTACTCACACGAAGTGATGGGTGCTATCGAGAAGGGTTCGCAAATCGAATCCGTATTTCTTGATTTTCAGAAGGCTTTTGACACCGTACTTCACAAACGGCTTTTAATCAAATTGCGTCGTTATGGTATATCTCCCCAATTTTGCTACTGGATAGGGGATTTCGTATCAGAGAGGACACAGTTTGTAGTAATCGATGGTAAGACATCGACTAAAACAGAGGAGATATCGGGCGTTCCACAGGGTAGTGTTATTGTTCCCCTGCTGTTCCTTATTTTCATAAACGATTTGATAGAAAATCTAAGCGGCTCTCTTAGGTTGTGTGCAGATGACGCCCTCATTTACCGTCTAGTAAAATCATCTGAAGATCAAAACCAACTGCAGAACGATCTAAATAAGATATCACTAGGGTGTAAAAATAGGCAGTTGGCTCTAAATAATGAGAAGTCAGAAGTTGTCCACATGAGTACGAAAAGAAATCCGTTAAACGTTGCTTACAAGATAAATCAATCAAAAGTGAAGGCTGTAGACTCCACTAAATACCTAGGAATTATCATTACTTCAGACTTAAACGGGAAAGAACACGTAGATAATGTCGTAGAAAAGACGAACCAGAGACTGCGTTTTATTGGCAGAACCCTTAAAAGATGCAACAGGAGTACTAAAGAAACTGCATACACTACGCTTGTCCGTCATTTTTTGGAGTATTGCTGCCCAGTGTGGGATACTTATCAGGTGGGTTTGAGGGAGGACATCGAAAGAGTCCAAAGAGGGGCAGCTCGTTTTGTATTGTCACAATACAGGGGAGACAGCTTTACGGAAATGATACAGGATCTGAGATGGGAAAATTACAACAACGGCGCTTATCGCTGCGCCGTGGGCTACTTACGAAAATTCAATCGCCAACATACTCCTCCGAATGCGAAAATATATTGTTGACTGCCATTTACATAGGTAGAAATGATCATCAGAATAAAATACGAGAAATCAGCGCGCTATTCGAGAATGGAATGGGAGATAAATAGTGTAAAGGTTGTTCGATGAACCCTCTGCCAGGCACTTAAATGTGATTTGCAGAGTATCCCATGTAGATGTAAATGTTGAAAGTTAATAAATCAGTGAAGAATACTAGGTGAATGTTTATGTTAGAGAGAGCTGATAAACAACTGTTAGCGCCCCACTTAGAGAAATGGACATCGTTTATTTGCGGTACGATGGATGCAGAGGAATTATGGGTAAAATTCAAATAATTTGTAAATAAGGCGCTGGAGATATGTGCCGACAAAGTGATTAAGGATGGCGAAGATCAACCGTTGTTTAATAATAACATAAGAAAAATGCTGGGAAAGCAAAGGCGGTTAGAAAACGAACAAACAAATTAAGACAACCAAATGTTAAAAGAGATTCGCAAGTCTGTAAAATGACCGTTGCGAGAAAACATACAATAACAACCACAATCACATCTTAGCAAGAGACCTTGCCGCGAACCCGAATCATACGTAAAACCGATAAGCAGGTCAAGGGCACCTATCGAGTCTAAATAGTTAAGGACCGAATAGAATCCCAATTCGGCGCCTTTGGATCGAAAGGTTAAGTTTGACGCATATGCAGTGGACAGTTGCCTGACGGTGATTGGCAAACTGTGGCAGAAGTCGAAAGTGAACACCGGCAGTAAGGTTGTCCCTTTACACCTCAGTAAAATGTTTGCGTTGTTGCCCTATGTTGATAGTACCTCTACGGCATTACTTACCTTTACTTACATTTATTGCGAGTCTTTGATCCAGCGTAAATTTGCCGTAAAGTACAGGCGATTTCCGTTTATAAGAAAGGGAAAAGAACGGACATGTGTAGCTATTGTGACTTTAGTTACTTGTCAAGGTACGCAGTTGTTAGAATTAATAAACCTGCCTAAGGTTTGCTCTCCAATTAACAGGTTAACAGGTAGGCTTGCCCGATAATCGTCTGTTGCCAGCATCGAACCTCCCCTCTTCTACCGGGGGTTTCTGTTTGTTATTCAATAGATAAAAATGATAGCAACAGGGAAAGACTGCTGACTAGAAGTCGAACAGTTCAGTTAAAATTAATTGTCATTGTATTCTGAAACAGAGACACAGAAAAGTGAGATAGCCTGTTACACTTGCTAATACAATCAAACCTCCCGACAGTGAGAACGTCTTGTTGCAGAACAAGACAAAAATAAAAACACATTTTGAAGTAAATAATGCTTATATTATTAACTCGTCGACCATTAAAGAGAGAGAGTGTGTACTTCTAGAGAATACTGAAGTTATCTTTTAACCAAGATAATGAACAACTGAGGGGCAGCACTAGTGCTACAGCGCGAGCATGTTTAAGCTGATTGACACCTACCGTTCTACATGCTAACTGTTGCATTCTATAAATTAACGGATGATCTGCGAACACGTACATATCGAGCCAGCGAAGTTCATGGCTGCTATAGTAAGTCGACACCAAGATCTACTATAATGGGGGCAACTTACGCGCAAGAATAGTTCGTCAACCGATACCTTTCAAGACTAGTATGCATCTGTGGATAGAAGGGTTATATCGCTGGTTTTGATACGTCGTACGTCAAACCGCCGTATTCGTCCGCCTGCAAAATTAGGAATTTGAAGGCAACCTCTCCAGAGGGTCTGCTAACATTTGTTCCGACCTTAATAGTCTGGTTTCATGCTGGTTGCTACCCTGCAGAGGCGGGAAACGACCGAAGTAACGGCGGTCAAGTGGTATGCCTCTGCCGCAAAGAAGCCGTGTCCAATCGTTCAAAATAACGGTCGGAACGGCCCTTGTAGCTGTACGCCATTTTTTGAATTTATAATACTAACTAACCTGGGGCCCGGGGAAATACTCCACCCCCACGAGATGACGATCCTCTGGTTAGGCAGCAGCCTATAACATTAGATTGCCGGGGAAATTAGTTTTAATTTGCTGATTAATTTTATATACTTTCACAATTTTCACCAGGCCGTACATTGTGACGTATCAATCTAGTCGTAATTTTGGATACTGTTTGAATCCATAATTAGAAAGTTAATAATTAATTAATGCACACTCTCTTTGTCAGAAAGACTGGACAAGGTGGCTGGGAAACGTCTCTGCTCTACACCAACATAATTAAGACCAAAATCATTAACATCAGTTTGCTGTAGAATCCTTGAACATATTCTCAATTCGAATGCATGTTTAGTAGATTTTCTTGAGACGGAAAAGCTTCTTTTCATGCATAGCACGGCTTTTAGCAAGCATAACTCATGGGAAACTAAAGTTTACCTTTTCTCACATGACATCTTGCGAACCATGGATGAAGGGAATCAGGCAAATTACACATTTCTTGATTTCAGAGAGGGGTCTGACACGGTATCGCACTGCACACTTGCTAACAAAAGTACGAGCATACGGAATAGGTTTCCAGATATGAGTGTGGCTCGAACACTTCGTAAGTAATAGAAGCCAGTACGTTGCCTTTGATGACGAGTGTTCATCAGAGACAAGGGTATCGTCAGGAATGACCCAGGAAAGTGTGAAAAGACTGTTATTATTTTCTATCTACATAGATGATACGACAGACAGAGAGAGAGTAACAATCTGCGACTGTTTGCTAGTGATGCTGTTGTGTATGACAAGGTGTCGTATTTGAATGACTGCAGTAGGATGCAGGATGACTGAGACAAAAATTTCTAGTTGGTGTGAGGAGGAATGGTAGGTAGCTATAAGTGTAGAAAATGTAGGTGATACAGATAGAAAAATAATCCCGTAATATTCAAATATAGCATTATATAGTGCATTGCTTGACATATCGCCTAGGCGTAACGAAGCAGAACGATATGAAATGGAATGCGTATGTAAGGACTGTAGTCTACACTGGCAGGGACTTGGGAACCTGAAAGTGCAATGGCATCAGTGATCTCAAGCGCCGCTACAGGTACTAGTGGTTACTAGTAAGTTCGATCAATGAGCGAGTTTTACAGAGATGCTTCGGATATGGAAATGGGAATCACTCGAAGAAAGGCAACGTTCTTTCTGAGAAACACTGTTAAGGACGTTTTGTTGGCCGGAATTTGAATCTCACTGTAGAACGATTCTATTGCCACCACCTAAAGTTTGCATTAAGACAACAAATATAAGATAAATTAAGGCTCGTATGGTGGCGAAATGGCTAGTAGTGATACGAAGTACCAAGGAAACTTACTATATTTATTCGAACTGAGAATATGTTCAAGAAATCTACAGTAAATCGATGTTAATGATATTTGCCTATAATTACCCGTGTTCGTTCTTTTAACTTTCTTATAAACGGGGCCTTCTGTTCATGCAGTAGCACGTGTTTTGGAGGCATCGCTCGTCTGCAACTCAGCTTGCCCTTTGCTCACATGACATCGTTCGAGCCATGATTGAAGGGCAATAGGCAGACTACATATGCATAATCTATATTTCCTCCAAGAAACGCTGATGAAGCGGTTCAATGATGGTTTGGATTATGTCATCCCTGTATTTTGGAGTCTTGAGCTTGCTTTTGATGGGCAGCAATGGCGTCCGAAGCCCCCACATGACATCCGCACAGAACTTGATCGATCCTCCAATGCGCTGTACTTAATTAACGGTATGTCTCTGCTGTGCAGCATTAGCAGGTTCCCTTCACACACGTCAGCCTCCATCTTGTGTCAGAAATATGCGGTATTAATCTGTAAAGAGAAATTTGCGCCAATTTTACATAGTCCATTCTTGGTGATTTTGGGATCACCTGTACTGTGCAGCATGGTGTTTGGGTTTATGGGCCGGGCCTCACCATGGCTATCTAGAACACAAAGAGTTGTTGTGGAGTCTATATTTACTGTCTAGTTTGACGCCTGCCAGCCGGAGACCCTCACAAACTCATTAAGGTGGCAGTTTGGTAGGGGTTGCTTCGGGGGAGAAGTCGTAAATCGGTAGTCTACCGCAGTTGTCGCCCTAGGTTGACCTGTGCTTGGCAAGTCATAAACACTATCTGAGTATGAATACTCTAACTCACGACTATTCGCCTTGCAACTTTCCTTAACCCTGTGGGCCACTCCACCAGGCTCCTACATCTGGGCCATACCATAGACTCACACGATGTATAATAATGGAAAACTCTTTAAGAAATTTAATGTCATGATAAGGATGAGGGTAACATAAAAGAAATACATATTTCATCAAAAAACCACAAACAAAAAAATGTTCAAATGTTTGTAAAGCTAATGGGACTTAATTACGGGGTCATCAGTCCCTAAACTTACAAACTACTTACGAACTACTTACGAACTAGGACGGCACAAATATCCATGCCCGAGGGGGGATTGGAACCCCCGACCGTAGTGGCCGTGCTGACCGTGACTGGAGCGCCTCAGTCACCTCGGCCACCGCGGCCGGCAAACCACAAACCAAAATAACTAAAGTACCATAAATTAATCAATAATAGTTTAAACTTCATATAACCCAAAAAATCCATCATATTCGATAAAACGTACAATTAATAATATTTAAAACTAAAATCGGTATCACAAAATTCAGCGGAAGTTTCTCATTTTTTACCGGTACAATTTGGATAAATTTTTTTGTGGTGCTGACCACACACTGGCAAGTTACACAAATCACACTGCATTTTTGATTTCGTTTGTTTTTTGTAGTCTTAAATTTTACAGTAAGTTCTTTCGGGAATAGCTCCTTGCTCAATTTCTTCACGAGCTGCCTCTGCAGGTGGAGTCAGGTTTAGGCATCTATAAATAATGTCCCGTAGGTCACGGGGAGTTGGTGTGTCAAACGTAGCCTTCATCCAAGGTTCTGTAAGGTGTTCAGAAAGCGTCAACATAAACTCAAATCGGGACAGTGGTTTTGTTTGACCGTTGTGTCTCCCTTTCCCTTGGTTTTTGTAAAGTTATGGGGGTCTCGGAGGCCTAGTTGTTTACCTGAACGGGCCGACAGGGGCGGAAGTGTTGTGCACTGTACACTGGCTCAGAGACAACTAACTAGAGGAGGCTTATATGCCAGTCACGGCCCCTCCAGTTGTGTTGGAGCGGGATTAGACAGGTCTGAGTGAGCATCTGGACCTCAGAGACCTATTGTGTGGCCGGCAGGTTTAATGAAAGTCCATGTTGACATAAAGAAATAATCAGAGTGCTTACAAACGTCCTGTACTGTTCCTACACTGTTAAATGAAGTTACAAACATCACTGCACCACCTACATTCAATGGTGTGGGTATTTTGTCGATACAGTGGATAATAGGTAAGTTTGCTCACATTCTATGTCAGATCAGAGGACGACGATTTCCGGATCATGTTAACTTTAGTCCAGTTTTTGTGTCTGTGCCACCATAGGTGAACTAAAACTGTTTTTATGTTTGTAGTAACACAAATATATAGTTTTTCTTATAATCTGCTCTGTGTGACGTCTGCAGTCGTGGATCTGTAGCGATAACTGGTGCCAAATCACGCGCCAGTTGAGGAACGCAAGAGGCTAGCCAGTGTCGCCGTCGCGCCAGGCAGCCAGGCGAGTGCGACGCTCTACTTGTTCCGCGGCCGGAAGGTGCTTATCGCCAACCGCAACTACAGCCACCGCGACACCCTCCACATTGTTAGCGGCGGATAGCACGTCCGTCCTGTGGCGAACGAGCCTGCTCATCACTGAGACCATATACCGGCCAAGTTCGGTGCCATACACTTCACACGTGATATGCGAACCTTAGCGAAACAGGGGTAATTATGGGGTGAAGTCGGTGTTACTTGGTTTTAGAATATCTTATTGGCCCACTTTAAGTTACGGTAGTAAAACTAAAAGTGGGCCTTTGCGATCGCCTTTTGACAGCTCGAAATTTAAACGAAAATAACGGCTTAACCGTGCAAATGACAAGGAAATTCAAATGTTCAAATGTTTGTAAATCTATCGGACCAAACCGCGTGGTCATCAGTCCGTAGCTTACAAACTAATTAAACCTAGGTAAACTAACCTAAGGACAAACACACACACCCATGCCCCAGGGAGGACTCGAACCTCCACGGCGAGCAACCGCGCGCTCCGCAGCGAGACGCCTTAGACCGCTCGGCTACTCCACCGCGGCACGACATTGTTGGATTAGAGTTCTTCTTTAAGTGTATTTTATGCGATACTAAGTAAATATTTTTCATCTCTAGAAATCATGATACTAATAAATCGAACAGATCGTAATTGGAAGACAAGTATTTCGTGTCTTTAAAAGACCACGTGGTGTGGTATTCTCAATATTTAATGTTTCGTCCACAGGCTTGCGGTGTCAGTGAATATCAGTGCCATGCTAGGAAGACATATTATGCTGTCTGCAACAAATATTTCAATTCCTTGTTAAAGTCTCGTGATGCTCTAGATAGCACTGTAGATGTAATTGTAGACCCCATACGTAATACAGATATCTTAACTATAACTTATGTAATAATCATCGTACATGCTCTCTAGCGAATTGTCATCAAAAGCCGTGATGATAGTTGCAACTTTAATCTTCTCCCCGAAAGACTGTTGGTATTCACTGCCGCTGCTTCCATCGCGTCTTCCCGCACTTAACGTAGCACTACCGCTTGCAATGAGTTGTTCGTCATTATCCCTATTATCATCATTATGTGTTAGTGTTACAACAGTATCTAACTTATGCTCATATTTCTGTACCATAACAGATACAAAATCGTCAGATGGGGCGACGATTGCTAATCAATCCTGCTAATGTATTGTGATTAGTTGAGATGAAGTTCCGAAGAACCCTTCTTCGTGAAGATGGTATTAGTGTAGAAGATGAATCATTTGCATGCACAATATCCATGCCCGAGGGGGGGATTCGAACCCCCGACCGTAGTGGCCGTGCAGACCGTGACTGACGTGCCTCAGTCCTCTCGGCCACCGCGGCCGGCAGAGATATTCTCACAATAGTAGAGTCGTAATCGTGTCGTCCATAATTTTTTATTATTAGTATTTATATTATTGTCCGAAATGTTTGCAAAATATCATAAAACTAGACGAAAACCTAAATGGGACTGTAAAACACGCCAGTGCGACTTTTTTTTTTTAATTACAGCACCACCAGCTGTTAAGGAAAACACGTTCCTTTTAGATATGGGACCAGATATTCAGCTGGATGAAAAGCTTCTTAACAGATAGAACACACAATTTTGGGGACCACGGTTACTCGATATCACTGATTTCGTTCAAATTTACGGTACATTCAGGACCTTACCAGAAATGAAACTTATGATAGAGGTACATCCAGATGGCCAGTGCAGAACGGTAACCCGTAGCTGGAGATATGAAGACACTACGTTCCTTTTTTAAAAAAAATTTACTTACTCTGCAAATAAACTGAAATAATAATCAGTATTTGTAGTATCTCAACAGCAAAAGTTGCGAATTTCGTAGTTTCGGGCCGCCGTGGGCCTATTCTCAATTCCTCCAGGCCGGTGTCATCTCTGCAAATACAAAAGATATTTCCTCCAGTTTACACAAATGCAATGATTGTATGAGTGTATATTGGAGGAAATGTCTTTTGTATGTGTAAAGATGACACCAGCGTGAAGGACTTGAGGATGGGCTCAGGCAGCACCCCCTATAGAAGGTGCTGGCTCAGACCACTCCGAATCTAGTTGACAATAATAAGATAAACCTATTTTGCAATTTTGGTTGTTGAAATATTTACAATAAAAGAATTTGATGTTCCTGAAAACCCAAGATGCTGGAATTTCATAATAATCAATGTATTGTATCTATTAATATTACCATCAGAGACGTGAAAAGGAAACTTTCAGATTGCGAATATATTTCCAGGAAAGGATTTGACAAATTTTGTACGATAACTTCGTACATGACATTATATATTTTCATTACTTTACTGTTGACGATTTGCGAGTGCTGGAGGTGACAGTCATTGTACAAATAATGGAAGCAGTTATTCTCTCGGCATCTTGCGCAAATGATGAACGAGATCCTGTGCATTTTAAAGACAATCCTTTATTGGACATTAATCAGATTTCTTGTGGACGCTGTAAGTGAAATCGTTTCTCCGAAATTTATTTGCAATCGCCGTTATACGTTTGCCTTTCTTTTTCATCCATTTTATGAAAATATTTATAAATACAACTCTTTAAGCACTGCCTTACTTCACAGCTTAAGTGTCATCCGCATAGATACTTGATACCAAGTCCCGCTGATTGCCATTCTGTTTACTTACCGTTACGCCTATCACTGCCTGAAAACTACGTTAACATGAATGGAATATACCTCCAACAACCCGCGCAAAAACGCTATTGTATGTGAATTCTAGGCCATCTGGAAAACGTGCTACTGTAAGGTTCATTTATGGCCAAGTCCCGAATATATTTATACACTTGAATGAAACCAGCGATGACGAGTAGACTCGGTCTCCTTATAAGTTAACTTATAAGGATAGTCACCCACAGTCAAAGAAGTCGTTTAGTTAGACACCGAAGGAAATGTGTTAGTTTCTGTTTACATTGGATATGATATATGTTTCGATTTTGTTGAGACCAAGCAGTTAACCTATGGAATTTTCTTATTTAACAAGATATTTTAGTGGCATACCACCAGTTGTTGACACGATAAAATTCTTGTCCAAATGTCGGCAACTATCGCTAGAAATGAAGAGAACAGCACTTCACGAGATAGTAGCAGTCCTTAACAACACGACAAGTCACCTGCAAGTGGAGTCAGTCTGGTAATTCTTTTACCTTGGAGTAAAAATACGAGTTGACGTGATGTGAACTGACTGAGTTGGTGACATATTACTATTAATACACTTATCATATTGCCTGGTGTATTTTTACCTCTTACAAAACTCAGTAAGCAATGCGGAAATGCCATTGTGTGAAATCCCACAATGGTGAAGAAACACGGGCAGTGAAATTCACTGCGACTTTCGTGGTTTAAGTATTCTGTAGTTTCCCAAGATTTCTTCAGGCGAATGCTTTGGTCATTCCACAAACGTTCATAACGTTCCATACTGGTCATTGTTCGATTCATCTCAAACTCACCTAGCGGCTCGACGCTAATAACCGCGACATTAACAAAACACTGGGCTCTAACCTTCCTGCCTTGTACTCTTTCGGCCTTTTCAATGAAACATTGTATTTGATGAGGAATTCCCGCTTGGAATTAGGAGGTGTAGTCATAATGTTTGAAATAGTGTTTCGAAAAAGTGAAGTTATTAATTTTTTTTCGTTTGTGTCGGCAGGTACGTATGTGTAGTCCTGGTCTGCAATGAAATCCTTGTGCCTTCGTACGTTAGCTCCCTTGCTACAGGATCCAATATGAAATAGTGCATTAGAGCACCGCATTATGATTTGTTTTCTCTAATTGAAGATGAACAACGCAACAAAAATCTATGTTGAGTTAGAGGAAACATATGGAAACAATGCATCATATTATGAGCCAGTGGTTAGATGATGCAGTCATCTGCAGTGTAACCAAACAAGTGTGAATAACGGAGAACGACGTGGCAGAACGTCTTTTTATTAAGAATTGGGAATCACAACAGATTTGGACTACCATGCAGGGGACCCGGGCTTAATTCCCGGCAGAGGACTGGATGGCGTATGTTATCATCATTTCATCATCAACGACATGCAAGTCGCCGAAGTGGCGTCAACTACAAAGACTTGCGTTAGGCGAACAATGCCACACGAGATATCCCGGACAAAATATACCATACCATCATTTCATTTCATTTGGAGCCACTAGTGCTCGAAGACCGGTCTGTAACAGTGAGGCGATAATGGAAAGAAAGTCACAGATGAGTTTCGGCGTCTTGCACAGTATTTTCAACATGATAAATGTTGCCACTCTCTGGGGACTGCGACTGCTCGAACTCAATCAAAAATTCCACCGAATCGAGGCAGCAGCGGAAGTTCAAAATGTTCAAATGTTTGTTAAGCTTAAGGGACTTAACTGCGGGGTCATCAGTCCCTAAACTTCAAACTACTTATGAACTACCTTATACTAAAGACGACACAAACATCCATGCTCGAGGGGGGATTCGAACCCCCACCGTAGCGGCCGTGCAGACTGTGACTGACCAACACCACCTAGAAGACAAGGCCTCACAACTGGCCGTGCTACGTCATACTGACCAGGCTGCGGCCGCCAGCTTACTGGCTGCCCGCTACGAGGCAAGGGGCGTGCCCCAGCAGACAGCCATTCAGCTGGCGGCCGAGGCCTGGTCAGTGTGACGTAGCACGGCCAGTTGTGAGGCCTTGTCCTCTAGGTGGTGTTGGACTGACTCGCCGAAGACCGCTTTCTTTTTTCTTTTATTCACGTAGATCTATGCTTTGCGGTCGTTGGTTCAGTTTGTTTGTTGTTAATATTTGGCTCAGCTTTTTTATTACAGAGGCCGCTTAGACAGCTGACCGGGCACGCTGAGCCAACACCACCTACAAGACAAGGTCTTACAACAGGCCATGCCTACGTCACACTTAAAGGCCGCGGCCGCCATCTGACTGGCCGGCCGCTGCGCGGTGGTGGGCGTGCCCCAGCCAACAGCCAGTGAGGTGACGGCCGGGCCTCTAAGTGTGACGTAGGCATGGTCCTTGTCTTCTAGGTGGTGTTGGCTGAGCCACGCCGGCCGCGGTGGCTGATGGGACTGAGGCGCTCCAGTCACGGTCTGCATGGCCACTGCGGTCGGGGGTTCGAATCCCCCCTCGGGCATGGATATTTGTGCCGTCCTAGTTCGTAAGTAGTTCATAAGTAGTTTGTAAGTTTAGGGACTGATGACCCCGTAGTTCAGTCCCATAGACTATACAAACATTTGAAACATTTGGGCTGAGCCACGGCGCCAGGCCCTACCGCTCGGCCACTGCGGCCGGCGCGGCGGAAGTGTTGTAGCTGTTCTGTAGCCGCGTAATCGCCACGGACGACTGCTGGGTGTATCGCTACCACTCCAGAGCACAGTAGCCGCAAGAAAAGGGAACGTGTAGTTTCGCCACCGCCGTAAAAGTTAAAGATCCAGTGATGATTAGGAAAAGTTTATTTTTTTTTTTAACAGAGTGCAAACAGGGACAAAACATCATAAGAAAGTAATACCGACAAATGTTCAAATGTTTGTTAACCTTAAGGGACTTAACTCAAAATGTTCAAATGTTTGTAAAGCTTATGGGACTTAACTGCGGGGTCATCAGTCCCTAAACTTACAAACTACTTATGAACTACCTTATACTAAAGACGACATAGCCGGCCGCGGTGGCCGAGGAGACTAAGGCGCTCCAGTCACGGTCTGCACGGCCACTACGGTCGGGGGTTCGAATCCCCCCTCGGGCATGGATATTTGTGCCGTCCTAGTTCGTAAGTAGTTCATAAGTAGTTTGTAAGTTTAGGGACTGATGACCCCGTAGTTAAGTCCCATAGGCTATACAAAAAAAAAAAAAAAAAAAAAAAAAAAAAAAAAAAAAAAAAAAAAGACGACATAAACATCCATGCCTGAGGGGGGATTCAAACGGCCTCATGCATCGGAGCATAGCGCCTGGAAAGACAACGTCGATTTTAATCTGATGACGGCAGATGCCTCTTGTGGGATAGTAGATGTACTGGTAATAGTTTCAAAGTCGTCCGCCAACAGAAAGCGTTGTGACATACGCGTAATTGCCAGATTTCCATTTCTGTGAACCATTTAATACTTAATACGGAATGTTTTACAGTCTTAAGACTCACTGTGATATCAGCATGTGAAGCAAACATGTGCCATATCACAGAGACGCTCTCGTACCTCCTACAGCCAACTGAACGTGTTTGCAAGGGGTCAAATTGTGGTCCTCCTAGGGGCGAGATGGTCCTTTCGGAGAATTGCGGCACAATTTGGGCGTCCTGCGACAGTTGTGCAACGATGCTGCTTGTAGTGGTCATGTAAAAATTCTCACACCAGTACATGAGGTTCTGCCGGCCGCAGTGGCCGAGGGGACTGAGGCGCTCCAGTCACGGTCTGCACGGCCACTACGGTCGGGGGTTCGAATCCCCCCTCGGGCATGGATATTTGTGCCGTCCTTAGTCTTAGTTAGTTCATAAGTAGTTTGTAAACTTAGGGACTGATGACCCCGTAGTTAAGTCCCATAAGTTCTACAAACTACTTTCCTTGTAAGTGTTAGTATAGTGATTGAACACAAGTGTCTAGCTACAAAAACCAACATAATTGCATCTGCGATCACAAATAAGTATGTGTTTCGCTGGACAAAAAGAACAAGTGCTCCAGATGAACAATACAAGTAAGTTTCGTCCTAAAGTAAGCCACCAACACAAACAATGTTTTTTACACATGTGTAACTGCAAATTTTGTATATTCTAGGACATATTAACAGTAAACAATACACCAGATGAAACTCCTTGACAGATTAAAATTGTGTCTCGGAACTGGGACTCGAACCTCGGACCTTTGCCTTTCGCGGGCAACCGCTCTACCACTGAGCTATCCCGACACGACTCACAGCCCCTCCTCACAACTTCAGTTCTGCCATTTCCTCGCCTCCTACTTTGTAAACTTCACAGAAGTTCTCCTGCGAACCTTAAAAGACTAGCACTCCTGGAAGAAACGATATGGTGGAGATATGGCTTAGCCACAGCCTAAGGTATGTTTCCAGAATGAGGTCCCAGGTTAGAGTCCCGGTTCCGGCACACAATTTTAATCTGCCAGGAAGTTTCATATCAGCGCACACTCCGCTGCAGAGTGTCGGGATAGCTCAGTGGTATGAATATTTGGCAGCGAAAATCGTGGAGTAAAACGTAGAATGTGCGGGCTTCAGGAATGTTGATTTCTTTTTCATAATTATTTTCTCCTATTACTTTTCTTTTCACAACAGAAGTCCGTCATAAGCAGATGGTTTTATTTTGTTAGTATTACAAACCCAAAAATAAAAGAAATTAACAAATAATTTTTTTAAAGAGAAAATATCCTCTTCAACCTACATCCCGCATAAAAAAACAACTAAATAAATAAGTAAAATCCTGCCACTACCTAAATAATTTTTCTTTCTCCGTTTTTCTTAAATGGGTAAAATAAAACAAATTAAAAAAATTCTGGTTAGAGACAGTGCGTTTGGGGACGGTATTTCATTTTATTTTGTTTTATTTTACTTTATACGCAAAAAAAAGCGGTCTAAAAAAGGTGGCATGGGTGTGAATTAAAAAAAAAAAAAAAAAAAAAAAAAAAAAAAAAAAAAAAAAAAAAACTGCCTGCTGAAAAACTTTTTATTTCACGTCCTTGTTGAATGCCGATGCAACGGGTGTAAGGGGAGCATAAAAAAAGTGGTAGAGCACTTGTCCACTAAAGGCATAGGTCCCAGGTTCGAGTCCCGGTTCCGGCACACAATTTTAATCTGCCAGGAAGTTTCATATCAGAGCACACTCCGCTGCGTAGTGAAAGTTTCATTCTGAATACACCAGATATTTATATCTTGAAAGCATCTAAAGATAAATGTAAAATTCGAAACCAGTAATGATACTTTTGCTTTCTACAGCAACCACTTATTGTTAAAAGCTTTCTGAAAATCTATAAAAGCCAAAACAGTAGGTTCGCCTTTCATTAACATTCTTATGGCTGCCTGAAAGTCGGTATTCAGCCACCAGATATGAAAAATACTCCATACAACAATTCTTGCCTTACCCCTATGCTAGAAATGTGATACGGGCACCTTGGTGTTATTGTTTACTTGCGCGACAGGTAGCATTCGCCTTCCTGGACGGCGTGAATGAGAGGCGTGGCGCGGCAGACGCTGGCAGCCTCTGGTAGGTAACGAGGGCAGCCACGCCTCTCATTATGAGGCGCGGAAACCAGCTGCCGGCCCTTCCGCTGCTACGAAAGCTGAAGCTGGTGCAGCCGTTAAGCAACGTTTGCAGTCACACCCAGTGAAAGGCAGAGGAAAAGAAAACTGCCTGGCGACACGCCCTCTGCCTGGAACGCCAGCCCGGTCCGCCTCGTCTATCTCGAAGAAAGCCTTCATTTTTTTAGCTTTATACTAAACACGTTATGGTAAATCGTATTCGAATGTTTGGTTTGTGATTATTATTTTTATTAGCATACAATATAATGTTGCCCCGTATTGGCACTAATAAAAAGGTAGAAATATTCATCTACAAGTGGATCTGTACTGCGCAAAATAGATCAAGGTGTGTGGCAGAAGGTGCTTTGTGTACTGCTGTCATCCGTGTGATCTAATGCGTTATGCTACGGACTGGGCGGCCGTACCCGCCGGAGGTTCGAGTGCAAGTAAGTTTAAATAATTTGTAAGGTTAGGGACTGATGACCATCGACGTTTGGCCCAATAGACTTACAAACATTTGAACATTTGAACCACGCCGCCGGCCGCGGTGGCCGAGGGGACTGAGTCGCTCCAGTCACGGTCTGCACGGCCACTACGGTCGGGGGTTCGAATCCCCACTCGGGCATGGATATTTGTGCCGTCCTTAGTCTTAGCTAGTTCATAAGTAGTTTGTAAGCTTCGGGACTGATGACCCCGTAGTTAAGTCCTATAAGTTCTACAAACATTTGAACATTTTTTGAACCACCTTCACTTCCCCATTTCCTGCTCTATTCCTGTATGGTTCGTGGCAAAAAGGACTGCAGGGTAGCCTCCGCGTGAGCTCTAATGTCTGTGAATTTATCCACCTTCCATTTAGGCTAGATATAAATAACAAGAAGCAATGTGTTCATTGACTCGAAACGTATACTCTCGGAATATGCTCCCGTCTGATCTGCGTTCAAGTCTTTCGGGACCCACCATGATGAAATTTTCCTCATTCCCAAAACTTCCACCACAATGTTACGAGCAATCGCATCGGAGATTCCAAATTTAGTGTCAATGTGCTGCTACGTTGTTCGATTATTCTCCATAAACATACCGTGAATTGCAGTCAATGTTTCACTAGTGGATATGGTGACAGACCTTCCGCTCCTTGGTGCATTTTCCACAAATGTTCAAATGTTTGTAAGCCTTATGGGACTTAAATGCCGGGTCATCAGTCCCTAAACTTACAAACTACTAATGAACTAGCTTATACTAAAGACGGCACAAGCATCCATGACCGAGGGGGGATTCGAACCCCCGACGAGGAACGGCCTCGCGCATCGTAGCATAGCGCCTCAATGCGCTCGGCCGCTCCGCTCCGGCTGCATTTTCCACAATCATTCTTCCACATCTTAAGTTGGACACCCAGTTTTTCACTGTTGCATCCGTATGTCCTCCGCAATTTTCTTGGACGTCATTCCCTTCAAATGAAGATATTAAATCAGCATAGTTCTTGATTCTCTCGTTATTCGCTATTTTGCATTCACTATGGTATACAACGCACCCTAGCGACAAAACTAACAAAGCTGAACCCTCGACATTTGGCGTGCATATCCAAAAGGGCCACCATAAAAGTAGATGGTTCAATTATACCAATGACTCTAAAAAGGCTGAAAGGTCGCGAACAAGTATTCACAGGATGTGAAAAAAAGAAAAAAAATATCCTGTGAATACTTTTTCGCGACCTTTCAGCCTTTTTACAGTCATTGATATAACTGAACTAATAATGGTCGCACCCCTCTGCTACGACTTTCAGTCACATCTACGATATAAAATAGGTGTTGTTGTTTGGGTGACACATTACGGTAACTATATCAGGACAGAAACTTTTCAACCGCCCCGCATACACTTGGGCTTATTGTTATTCTCATACTTCATTTTGTTTTCAGATGGGATTCTTATGCAATTAACAATATTTGTATAGTATGTTTGAAAACAGCTTCTTGTTACGTTGTAAGTCGGCTTTTGCGAGATATTTGTCATTTATCTTCGAATTTCTGCCATTTAAGATTTCTGAAGTTGCAACGTGTGAAAACGCTTAAGTATTCCTGTTGCCCTTGCTTGCATTCACGAAAGGAGATGTCACTTTAACCTACTGATCTCTCACACACTGTAGTAGAATACCAGTCTGCAATTTGATCCATGCAAGCGTTTGTAAGCAATTTCCTTGTGGAATAAATTTCAAACCCCGCGGAATGGCCGCGTGGTTTGAGGCGCATTGGTGTGTGTGTTGTTCTTGTTAGTCTAAGGACTAATGACCACAGCAGTTTGGTCTAATATGTTTAAAAATAGTTGAACATTTGGTAAAGTTCATATTTCCAGTATTTTATCAAGAATGTAACCCTATCAGGCTTGTTCCATGGCGGAACGACTGTATTTGACTTGTGGAAATTTTCAGCAAGCAGTTGTATTACTTATTTATTGGCAGATCTAGATATCGACCACTGTGTGGTCATTATCAATGTTTAAAAACGATTAAAATAATTAAAACATCTCGACCACGAACGCAACCACCAACATGGAGGTCGAGATGTTTTATGTATATTAATCGTTTTTAAACATTGATAATGACCACACAGATGTCGAAATATAGAGCTGCCAATAAATAAATAATACTTACGACTGATTGCTGAAAATTTCTACAAGGACAAATGTAACCCTGTTATTTGCTACGTCTACAACTGATCCAATTTCATCGTTCGACTTTATGGAACCGCACATTGCCACCTGAAATTATTAACATAACTATTAAAGCCAATTAATTCTATTCATAAAGAGTAGTATATTTTATTCATTTCGTCAAGTTTAAAACTTTTCTCGGCATTAAAATCCTTAGTCCGTAGTATGTGCTTGTTAATATTTTATCATGTTCAGATTGTTATTCCTGTAATTTATCGTGTAATATTTGCTGGTGGAAGCTAGACAAATCTGGCGCAATCAAAGGAGTCTCCAACTTTTAGGGCCCCGACGGAGTGGACGAGCGCATTGAGGCGCTATGCTCCGATGCGCGAGGCAGATTCCCGTCGGAGGTTCGAATTCTTCCACGGGTATGGGTGTTTGTGTTGTCTTTCGTATAAGTTAGTTTACAAGCAGTCTGTATGTTTAGTTTCTGATGACCCACACTTACGTCCCATAAACTTAACAAACATATGAAGCCGGCCGCGGTGGCCGAGAGGACTGAGGCGCTTCAGTCACGGTCTGCACGGTCTGCACGGTCACTACGGTCGGGGGTTCGAATCCCCCCTCGGGCATGGATATTTGTGCCGTCCTTAGTTGTAGCTAGTTCATAAGTAGTTTGTAAGTTTAGGGACTGATGACCCCGTAGTTAAGTCCCATAGACTCTACAAACATTTGAACATTTGAAACATATGAAAAACAACAACTTTTAGGTTCCAAAGTACATATAACACTAAAATAAGTGTTTTGAGGTGAGGAGCTAATTGTCTGAATTAATTGTCAGGTGGTTCGAGGTCCGAAATGTAGATGTTTCCATATCCCGAATTTGTAACTGCAATCATAGAAATTATGTTTTGTAACCTACTGCTACGACGGTCGTGGCACTATCCTATTAAAAAACACACAGACGTCTCTTCCGCATCCATGATTGAATTTCCTGTTGTTTGCAATTCATTACTGGTTTTATAGAATGGAACTTTTACTGATACTATAACTTATATGCACGATTTCGTGAATAGAGCACTACAGTGTAGTTCGCTTAAAACCAAAAATGAACATGTAAAGAAAGTATTCCAGGTAGATATCATGTTCCCTGTAACAACTTTGTCGCCTTTGATAGAAACTTCGTGACTAACCCTCGTTAAGGCTGGACAGTAATTACACCATTATCGACGTAAAGCAAAGCGTCCGTCACACTGAACAGCTGTTATGAGCTTAACTTGTTCCTGAATAATTTCAATAAATACCCAGTCTTCAGATCCAACCAATCTTTCATCCATATGGTTACCTTATCTGTTAATCATAGGCTTTCATGAGCGAAGGAAACCCAGTGAGACACTTCAGTTACATACTTTTCGTTTTTTAATTTACACTGCTGGCAAACCAAAATGCAACACTCTGGAGGGAAGCATCCAAATCAGGTGACATCTGCAAAATACGTTTGTGGTGACGAGAGAGGCATATGTTTGGCATTTCAGCGCTGGCATATATCACGAACACTTGTAGCGCTACCTGCGAGCGCTATATAAATTGGAGACAGGCGGCTGTGTGAACGCACTGTATAGTTCTTTCGTGCGGTTATTCTGCGTAAGCCTTGTACAAAACACACCGAGCGAGGTGACGTAGTGGTAACATGATAGACTGGCCTTGGGGAGGACGGTGGTTCAAATCTAACACCTGCCACCAGATTTAGGTTTTCTTTGACTAATCTAAGTTACTCCAGACATATGTCGCGATTGTTCCTTTAAAAGGGCACGGCCGACTTTCTCCCTTTCCTTACATGAAAATCTGAGCGTGAGCTCCGTTTTAAATGACCACGCTGTCGACGGGACGTTAAACACAAATCTTCCTCCGATGTAACTCCATGTTGTAATGGAATCGGGACTGTGGCTGGTCGAGTTTTAATTTCAAATTATTAACTTATCCATCAGCAGCCGTAAAGTCTATGTTGTTTTATTTAAATAAACGTTCATAATTTGGAACTCCACTACTGGCCATTAAAATTGCTACACCAAGAAGAAATGTAGATGATAAACGGGTATTCATTGAAGAACTATGTTATACTAGAACTGACATGTGATTACATTTTCACGCAATTTGGGTGCATAGATCCTGGGAAATCAGTACCCAGAACAACCACCTCTGGCGGTAATAACGGCATTGATACGCCTGGGCATTGAGTCAAACAGAGCTTGGATGGCGTGTACAGCTTCAAAACGATACCACAGTTCATCAAGAGTAGTGACTGGCGTATTGTGACGAGCCAGTGGCTCGGCCACCATTGACCAGACGTTTTCAATTGGTGAGACATCTGGAGAATGTGCTGACCAGGGTAGCAGTCGAACATTTTCCGTATCCAGAAAGGCCCGTGCAGGACCTGCAACATGCGATCTTGCATTATCCTGCTGAAATGTAGGGTTTCGCAGGGATCGAATGAAGGGTAGAGCCACGGGTCGTAACACTTCTGAAATGTAACGGCCACTGTTCAAAGTGCCGTCGATGCGAACAAGAGGTGACCGAGACGTGTAACCAATGGCACCCCGTACCATCACGCCGGGTGATACGGCAGTATGGCGATGAAGAATACACGCTTCCAATGTGCGTTCACCGCGATGTCGTCAAACACGGATGCGACCATCATGATGCTGTAAACAGAACTAGGATTCATCCGAAAAAATGACGTTTTTCCATTCGTACATCCAGGTTCGTCGTTGCGTACACCATAGCAGGCGCTCCTGTCTGTGATTCAGCGTCAAGGGTAACCGCAGCCATAGTCTCCAAGCTGATAGTCCATGCTGCTACAAACGTCGTCGAACTGTTCGTGCAGATGGTTGTTGTCTTGCAAACGCCCCCATCTGTTAACTCAGGGATCGAGACCTGGCTGCACGATCCGTTATAGCCATGCGGATAAGATGCCTGTCATCTCGAATGCTAGTGATACGAGGCCGTTGGGCTCCAGCACGGCGTTGCGTATTGCCGTCCTGAATCCACCGACTCCATACTCTGCTAACAGTCATTGGATCGCGACCAACGCGAGCAGAAATGTCGTGATACGATAAACCGCAATCGCGATAGGCTACAATCCGACCTTCATCAAAGTCGGAAACGTGATGGTACGCATTTTTCCTCCTTACACGAAGCATCACAACAACGTTTCACCAGGCAACGCCGGTCAACTGCTGTTTGTCTATGAGAAATCGGTTGGAAACTTTCCTCATGTCAGCACGTTGTAGGTGTCGCCACCGGCGCCAAACTTGTGTGAATGCTCTGAAAAGCTAATCATTTGCATATCACAGCATCTTCTTCCTGTCGGTTAAATTTCGCGTCTGTAGCACGTCATCTTCGTGGTGTAGCAATTTTAATGGCCAAGAGTGTATTTTATGGGGTAGCTCTTCAGGCCAAGCTGAAGTTTTACGAGCCCAAAAACGTGTAATACGGCTCATATGCGGTATGAAAAATGTTCAAATGTTTGTAAATCTACTGGACTCAACTGCTGGGTTACTAGTCCGTAGCTTACAAACTACTTAAACTAAGTTGAACTATCCTAAGGACAGCACAAATACCCATGCCCGAGGAGGGACTCGAACCCCCGACGGCGAACGACCGCGCTCACCGCAGCATGGCGCCCCAGTGCGCATGGCTAATCCGTCGCGGCATATGCGGTGTGAACTGAAGAATATTCCACAGAGGGATATTTGGGCAACTGGGGATAGTAATTATATATATATTTCAAACCAACGGCTCGTTTCATGGCATCCTTAATAGAAACAAAAACAACTTTTATAATGATTTAAAGTCACTTACTTTGGTTAAGAAAGGTATCCACTATTCAGGAATACACATTTTCAATAACATATCTAGCACGTCATCTTCGTGGAGTAGCAATTGTGCCAGGAGTGTAGAATGCTACTTTTATTCTGCTACGGAGTGTGTGCTGGTATGAAACTTCCTGGCGGCTTAAAACTGTGAGCCGGAACCAGAAGGAAGGAAGGAAGCTTGGAGTTTTACGTCCCGTCGACAGCGTGGTCATTAGAGACGGAGCTTACGCTCGGATTTTTGGTAAGGATGTGGAGGGAAATCGGCCGTGCCCTTTCAGAGGAACCATCCCGGCATTTGCCTGGAGTGATTTAGGGAAATCACGGAAAACCTAAATCTGGATGGTCGGAGGTGGACTTGAACCACCACCCTTCCGGAACCGGGATTCGAACCTGGGACCTTTGCCTTGCGGGGCCAGCGCTCTACCGGACTGAGCTATCCCGGCACGCTTCACGGCCCGTCCTCACAGTTTCACTTCCGCCAGTATCTCGCCGCCTACTTTACAAACTTCACAGAAGTTTTCCTGCGAAGCGTGAAAGACTAGCAGTCCTGGAAGAAAGGATATGGTGGAGAAATAGCTTAGCCACAGCCTAAGGGATGTCTCCAGAATGATATTTTCACTCTGCAGTGGAGTGTGCGCTGGAAAGATCCCTTAGGCTGTGGTTAAGCCATGTCTCCACCATATCCTTTGTTCCAGTAGTGCTAGTCTTGCAAGTTTCGCAGAACTGTAAGTGTGGAAAAGAGGAGGCGAGGTACTGGCAGAAGTGAAGTTGTGAGGACAGACCGGAAGCCTTCCGCGATAGCTCAATCGGTAGAGCACTTGCCTGCAAAAAGCAAAGGTCCCAGGTTTCAATCCCGGTTCCGTCACACAGTTTTAATCCATCAAGAAGTTTCAGTTTGGAACCAATCTTCCTGCGTCGTACAAGACAACGAGCCTTTCGATCACGTTTTAGGGTTCGACCGAACAAGAATTGTAGCTTATATGGATCACGGATTATCCTTTAGAGAAATAGGTGATTGTATCTATCATAAACAAGTATCTGCGATGAGGATCTGTAATCGTCGGATTCTGGAAGGAACAATGGTCCGTCGGGACCGATAGCGCCCACTTCGTTGCACCGCTACACATGATGAGAGGCACGTAATGCGCATGGCAGTGATGGATCGCTCCGCCACACCACAACAAACGGAGTGTTACGCAACAAGCAGTGTCCGCGCGTACCATTCGACGTCGTTTGCAGTAGAATGGCCTGTCCGCAAGGCGACCATTGCTGCGTTCACCATTGGGTGAACCCACACGTATTTGCGTAACAGTGGTGCGATGAACAACGGACATGGACAACCGAATGGAACGATGTTGTTTCCTACCGAAGAATCCCGATTCTGCCTCCACCACGACTGTTACAAGATTATAGTCTGGAGACATTTGTGTAAAGCAAGCGTGACAATTGTTGCGCCGCGCGGGAGCAGCCGAGCGGTCTTAAGCGCCACGTTGCGGATCGCGCGGCCTCCCGCGTCGGAGGATCGAATCCTCCCTCGGGCATGGATGTTTGTGTTGTTTTTAGTATAAGTTAGTTCTTAAGTAGTTTGTAAGTTTAGGGACTGATGGCCCAGCAGTTAAGTCCCATAAGCTTTACAAACATCACATCAATAGTAACCGTATGCGTCACCAAACTCGTCCTTCACCCGGTTATATGGACCCACCTCCCACCGTATGCATTACCGGTACACTAATCTGGCAACGTTACATCTCTGAAGTCTTGGAACATGTTGCCCTTCCATATCATCGGAGTTTGCCGACGCAGCATTGTGGGAGTATAATGGGCGACCAAACTTGGCACGCAATTTTCTACATTCTTCGTCGCCCATGGGATTCAATTGCTGCCTTGACCTCCGTGTTCTTCTGATCTCTCGTCTACCGAAAAGTCTGGACGATTATTACGGAATGACTGACTTCCGATATGTCACCAGATCAACTTTGGCAATATGTCGAAGCAGCATGGAGCGTTATATACCAACACCACATCCAGTGCCTCCGTTATTGAATGCCAAGCCGTGTTACAGCGGTTATACTCAGCAATGGTGGTAACACTCAGTATTGATTTCATCATCTTATTCACTTCATATAGGGCATTGTTTTAAGTCGTGTGATCTTGGCACAACGTGTTATCTCCAAAATTAAATTGGCTGTGGTATTTAAGGTCTTTCTTGGTGTTGCATTTTGGAGAGCCAGCAGTGTATTTTCGATTAATATAGCAGCCTCGCAATTCTCAAAATCCTTTTGAACTATTTACCGCCTCTGTCTGCTCTGCTGCAAGTAATCGTCGAAATGAGGCATTGTGATGTGCGAAATGTAGCGTGTTCCGTTGCTGGGCGGATGTGTTGGACGTAGACATGTGCCGGCACAGAAAGGACTTGAAGATACACTACACGGCAGCTACCACATGGGGAAAGGAATGCGTCTCGGACTTCAGCGCACTGTGGCTGCACCATCGTCACGGGTCACTCTCTCACAGGATCAAACGATATTTTAAGTTATTGATTCATATAAAATATTTATTCACTAGGTATTAAAGGATGTTGCTAGAGTAATGGAGATCATAGGTGGACTTCCCTACCTGTAGTTTACCGTTTCATCACAATATTCTCGATTCCTCCACGTCTACAGCGTAGCTAAGCACCGTTCAGAACTGAACTTACAAAATTACGAAGATCTACGGACGGCTCTGGAAGCGGTGGAGTAGCCGAGCGGTCTAAGGCACCTCGCTGCGTAGCGCGCGGTTGCCCGTCGTCGGAGGCTCGAGTCGTCCGTAGGGCATGGGTGTATGCGTTGTCCTTAGGTAAGTTTAACTTAGGTTAAGTAGTTTGTAAGCTAGGGACTAATAACTAAGCAGTTAAGTGCCATAGATTTACAAACATTTGAACATTTGAAAATTAGTCTTAAAGCTATCAAAAGTGTTCAAAAGTTTGTAAATCAATCGGACTCAACTGCTTGGTTATTAGTCCGTAGCTTACAAACTACTTAAAGTAAGGTTAAACTAACCTAAGGACTACTCAAACAACCATGCCCGAGGGGGACCTCGAACCCCCGACGGCGAACAGCGGCGCGCACCACAGCACGACGCCCCAGTGCGCACGGCTAATTCGTCGCGGCTTGAATCTATCTTGACCATTTTTATAAAGAACTAGTTGTACCCAGTTTTCAAATCAGTAGGTAAAGAACGTATCCAGATTTGTCATTATACAACAAACTAACAGAAAATGCAGATTTCTGTAATCGCTTATCCCCGAAATTTCTTGTCCGTTACTTCGAAATTTTGACACAATGTTGCAACTGAATACCCCCATGGTTTTATAACATTTATTTTTGACGAGTTTTAAAATGTGTTGTGAATAGCTTTAGAAGTAGAGAAGTACTGACATAAAACGTCATGCCTGACACGGCAATTTCGCACGCATGTCAATGGTGATGACATGATATCTGCTGAACTCAAATAAAATGTTAACATGTTTGTAGATCTAAGAAACCAAACAGCTGAGGTCATCGGTTCCTAGACCTACAAACTAATTTAAACTAACTTAAACTAATTTATGCAAACGACACCACACACATTCTTGCCCGAGGGAAGATCATTCTACGGGAGCGGACGCGCAATCTGTGACATGGCGTCTCAGACCGCTCTGCTGAATTATACACAGTACAGTGAAACTGTGTAAATTTACTTGCACAGTATGTGTGGCAACGATAAAAATTGTCTTAAAGGTTTGAAAGTTGTTTGCTGGTTGCTAAGTGCCTTCACTTTCAAATAGTGGATGCATAAATCTGGGTATTTTCACGGTGTCGTCTCATTATTTATTACGTCATATCTCCAAAACAACGTGTCGATATTTTTTTGGGGGGGGGAGGGGGTTAGGGGGGCTAGAAACCTTGGCGGGCCTACAGAAACAACTCAACAGTCCCATCGCAATCGGATGAATCGTTTCGGAACGCATAGAGTATAGAGAGCATGGCGTCATGAGTGTAGCAACTTTGCCCTGAGGCAATTTTCTATTCCCTGCAGACTATTCGTCACAACATGCGAAGTACGATTGGTTTGTAAAAAAGAACCAGACAGCACGCCTCGAGTTGCTGGTTGTGATACCGGACTGAAATTACTTTGAAAGTATAGCACGGTTATGAGAAAATTGTACCTCTACGTCAAAAACAAGAGATCGCAATCCAAGTACCGTACTACCTGTCTACGAGACTTTAACAAGGAATTGAAATATTTGTTGCAGACAGCATATGTCTTCCTAGCAGGGCACTGATATTCACTGACCCCGCAAGCCTGTGGACGAAACATTAAATATTGAGAATACCACACCATGTGGTTTTTAAAGACACGAAATACTTGTCTCCCAATTACGATCTGCTCGATTTATTAGTATCATGATTTCTAGAGATGAAAAATATTTACTTAGTATCGTGTAAAATACACTTAAAGAAGAACTCTAATCCAACATTGTCGTGCCACGGTGGAGTAGCCGAGCGGTCTAAGGCGTCTCGCTGCGGAGCGCGTGGTTGCTCGCCGTGGATGTTCGAGTCCTCCCTGGGTCATGGGTGTGTGTGTTAGTTTACTTAGGTTTAAGTAGTTTGTAAGCTACGGACTGATGACCACGCAGTTTGGTCCGATAGATTTACAAACATTTGAACCAACAATGTCGTCTCACGACCACACTTAATTATAAATTCAAATGAGCAATAGAAACCTGGTTCTTCAGCGTTCATATATTTATTACCGTTGTTCCTTCCTCGACTCCCTATCACATCAGAGTCCGTTTCAGATGTAAAATAGTAGTAATAACAGCCGTGTATTTTTCTTCCATGTTTATAGATGCTTCATTATGTATACTGAGTGTCAAAAAATATCTATATTAATCACACACATAGTTCAAATCTATTTTTACTTTTAGACCAACAACGTAGCCGCACGGGAATGGTCGCATGGTTCTAGGCGCCATGTCAGGGACTGCGCGGCCGCTCCCACCGGAGGTTCGAATCCTCCCTCCGGCACTGGTGTGTGTGTGTGTGTGTGTGTGTGTGTGTGTGTGTGTGTGTGTGTGTGTGTGTCGTCCTTAGGATAGGTTAGTTTAAGTTAGATGAAGTAGTTTGTAAGTCTAGGGATCGATGACTACCGTAGTTTGATCCCATAGGTTTACAAACATTGGACCATTTTGAATCGATTCTGTACGCCTTGTATGTGATCGGTCCTGTGTAACGTGGCAGATTTTCAGTCATGTTTTTGTTCATATCTGTATATTTAATTAATTGTATACTATGTTTTTAAAGTTTATTCATGACGGTAGATCTACTAACTGCAGTCAGACGTCTGTTCTTGAGCTTAGGTAAGTATATCAATTTAAGGAAAGGTATACGTTAGGCAAACAAGGTCTACCCAGCGTTGTGTCCAGAAGGCGAGAGTTAGTCATATGATAACAGATAGCTAAAGCAATTTGTATATATAAATATAATGGTAATATAAAGTGTGTCCAGTATTCCAGGTAAACCGTACAGGTGAATCAGCGGTTTAAGTGGCTAGCCGGATACAGTCGGTGGCATTGGGGAATGGAAGTAGCCCAACATAAACATTTAAACACATACTGTTCATAGTTTTTTCTGATGGCTCTATCGTAAGAGCACTTTCTGTAGAAGGCACCATCAAAAGATAGCATTTTGAAGGCGAAAAGAAAGTATGGCACAGTGTCCTTTAACTTCAAGTCGTTGACGAGTTTATAGGAGGGGAGCACGGTTTCACACAGTATCGAGTTCACTGCAGAAGAGATTATCACTAAACCCACGCATTACTTGCATCAAACAAAGCGCATTCTACTCATTTATATGTCTGTATTCGGTTGCTGACGAGACGTACCAACCACCGTCTTTTTCTGTTCCGCAAGACCTAATTGAGGAATAAGACTCCATGGTCATGGAACAAGTCAATACATGAAGTTTAACACAAGAATGGTAATAGAAAAATTTTAAGTAGTCCTACGCACTCGACAATCTTAACACTAAGCGAAAGAATCAATAAAGAAAAATGAATTAGCTTAATTGTTTAACTTTTCTAGGAGTTCCTCGACAGAATAAAAGGAGTGAGCTATGAGGTAACTCTTCAATTTAGATTTGACAACGTGTGGGTTAGTGCTAAGATACTCGAGTTCTTGTGGCAGCTTATTGAAAAAAACCTCAGGGACGTTCTACGTTAGGATTATTGGATGTTGCATGCTTATCTCACACAGATAATGAAGGATCTCCGTTTCATCTCATTGCACTTTGAACGCACTTCAGAGTTATGTATCCGTGTTGTCTGTGACAAGGAGGTACTTCATGGTCTTTTTATCTCTTCTGTTGTGTAATGAAAATAACACGTCACACACCTGTCGAAAGTGAATGAAAGGGAGAGAGAGAGAGAGAGAGAGAGAGAGAGAGAGAGAGAGAGAGAGAGAGAGAGAGAGGGAGAATATGTCTCGAAGTAAAACGAGAGGACATGTGTCAGTCCTTTTGAGACAGGTTTGTTCAACACACGGTATAACTCAAGTCAAGGTAATAGATCAAAGTTCTGGGTCAGGAGACAGGACTGCGCATGTGAACTACAGTGTAGTAAGAGCTGCTACAATATTTTCCCTAGGACGAACTAGATCTGTTTATACCGTGGCTGAATACCGACATTTACCCGTCGAAGACAGCAGCTCAATCGTAAACTAATCATAATCTACTGGAGCAATTTAGCCGAATTAGGAGCACATGTTCCTTCTACCTGTCAACAATCACTGCGTGGATAAGAGTTATCTCTGACACATATCTCAGGAGATACGAACACGAAACTACCACAACATGCGACAATGTTCTACATCTGCCCCTAAACTAATGGACCGATTTGAACCAAATTCCCAACACATATTCTTTACCAGCAGGATACAGTAGCAAGCGGGTAATAATCACCTACGCCACATACTTCAGGAGATATAACGCCGTAAACAGCGAAAGTTGCAGAAATCTGCCTCACCATGCGACGCGTGAATAACGAGACTTTACTCATCCACTATTTAGGTGGCTCAGGAATATTGCTACATAAATAACTTCTGTAAGCCATCAACACTTATTGCCAGCACCAGTAACTCGTTAGGGAAGACTTGAAGTCAGATACTACCTAAACTACTATTTGGAGTGTTCTATAATGTAAAACATTACATTGAAATTATATTTAAGTATGATCCCTATAAAGTTTATGGGGAGCATTTTCCTCTGAGAGGTAACAATTTGAAAATAACTGATTACTATTCAGTGACGCTAATACAATCATCCATTTCAACAAACCTTAGAATAACATCGTGTCTGTATAATGAGTATCTTGACCCAGAAGAGAAGGTACTATAGCGTTGAAGAGTGTAAGCGACAAGGATTAACGAAATAACTATTATACAAACAATAAAAGCCAAAATGCTATAAATTCAGGCTGCTTCCGTTTCAGATGGATAGTTTCCTTTCGTATTTACGTAATAATTTTGTGATTCTTCACTTGACAAGGAGGGCTAGAGATTTAAACACAAATTTCCTCTTTTTACCCATTTTCTAAGAAAAGCCTCCTCTTGAAGCATTGGAGTCCCTGTGTAGCGCACTTATTTCAGACAGCAGCAAATTTACTGCACTTCAAATGCTTGTAAATCTATGAACTTAGCTACTCTGGTTATCAGTCCGTATGTTTACAAACTACTTAAACTAACCTTAGGACAAACACACACCCATTCCCGAGGGAGGACTCGAACCTCCAAAGGCGAGCAACAGGGCACTCCGCTGCGAGGCTCCTTAGAGCGCTCGGCCACTCCAGCGCGGCTTTACTGTTCGTCAGTGAGTATTAGAATCCAGATTTTTCGTGCAACACAGTTTAGAGTTTATTTTTTATTTATTCATTTTTTATACAAACTACCTACCAGTAATTAACCAATGGCTGAAGAATTGTCTGAAGCAAGGAAGAACTTGTGCAAGATTGATGAAAGCATTCACAGAAACTGTTCAGTATAAAACGTTACAAAACTGTGTTTTTTTTTTTCCTTTACCTTTTGCGTCCATTGCATTGATATGATGGTAGATAGCACGTCGTAAAGACAAATGACTGCTGTCGCCTCCCCGTAAATTCTCTGCCATTCCGGTATCATTTTCAGTAGTGGTTGCCGATTGATACATTTCTTAATGTTGTATCTAACGTAAATGGTATACCTAGGATGACAGCAAAACTCAGAATAATAGTTACAGACTGAATGCGTAATTTAGACTTCGTTCTTACTTTATCGGTATGATCATTACAATTCTTGTCGATAGTTATGTATGCTTCTACATATGACGAAAAACCAATACACTTTCGGTTGTTAACTAAGGAAACAAGAGCTTTCTTTAATAGTAAATTATAGCTCGTATAGTTATTCACAAGTACGAGGTGCGTCCAGAAAGTAACTTTCTCTATTTTTTATTCAAACGAAGAGAATGTAGTTAAATTAAAATCTTTGTTAGAGGCAGGTACAAAACATGTTTGAAATAGTTTTCGACATACTCACTAAAAGAGTTGCGACTCTTGTCATATCGTGACATCAGCTTTCGTATTACTGTGTCGTAAACGTCTGCCTCCTGTGAATAGGACCAGCGTGTAACATTCATCTGTCTCCGTCACTGTCAAAACACTTGCCGGAGGTCAGGAATTTCTTGAGGTGTAAGAAAAGATGGAAAATCAAGACAGTATGCTGGATGATCGAATAGCTCCCGGACTAACTTCTGCAAAACAGATGCTGTACGTCGAGCCGTATGGGGCTGAGCATTGTCGTGGAGCAGCACAACAGTTGCAGTAAACATTCTACCTTTTATTGCACCTCAAGAAATTCCTGTCCTCCTGGCAGCGATCTGGACATCGTGGAACAGCTGAAGGCGACTGTCACACGCTGCAGAATTTTGCGACATAGGAGTACAAAAGTCGAACCCACGATATGATAAAAGTCTGAATTCGTTTAGTGACTATGCCAAAAAATACCTTAAACATTGCTGAACCTGTTAATAATTTTTTTATATTTTGTCTGGATGAGTCGCGTATACAAGTTCATATTCTGCTTTTAGTGGTATAATGTCTCTAACTACAATTTTATGCCTGTTAGTCATTGTGTTTGAACAACAGAAGAAACTTGGGAAGCCAGTGACAATACTAATGCAATTTGCGGAAAGGGCAAAAGGCAGAAACCAGGTAACAGGATCTGTACTAAAGTTGTCGCCGATAGTAAATGTCCCGGCAGGATTTCAAATCGCAGCCTGGTTTTTAGCTCTTGCTAGATTGGAGATTAAAAAATTTCAGTCAAGTGTCATGTTGTTCAAATAAAGGCAAAGGCAGCCGAATGTCGCCCACGAAAGTCGTCGATATTTCGGCACGTGTACTCCCAGCCATTTTTAACTCACAAACCCAACGAGAGGTCTGCAAGGAAATTTAAACATCAGTCTGTAAAGCATATGCTAAAATAAAACACACGCCGAAGACTATCACCACCACTCAACCTAAGATAACCAAATAATGACCATGAGGTAGCATTTCCTCAGTGCTCCTGTTGTTTGATCAGGGAGTGTGCAGGATTGCATGAAGAATTTAAGCCTAAACCTACATCTCTATAAGATCACTTATTAATTTAATATCCTATGCATTCTTGTTAATACTATTTCAATAGCTAGAAGTGCGTGCCAGACCTCTGTATTGTTATTATTGTTGTTATTATCCGGTGCCAAGGCTAGGTCCTGCAACAGCAAATTTTGTTCCTCTGTTGTATCCGTGTTTGACGCTTATGGTCAGTGGACTGGCCTTTCTCAGCCGTTAGAGGACTAAGCGGTATGTGACAAATCAGAATGCTAAGGAATACGATAGACATCAACCTTACACAAAACATGATCCCTCATTATGGGTCTTAAAAGTGTCTTAATCTCAGACTGTGGCCGAAAAACACATTTCACATAATATTTTGGAAGCATGGTACCGGTCCTGTTGGAAATACGCTTTACGATTTTACGTAGGGTAAAAAACCAGTAAATTTCGGTGCCTCATGGTTATTATCATCACTCACCTGAGAAACTACCGTTCGACGTGGAACACATGACTGATCAGTCTTTTGGTATATGAATTTGAGGTGGATACACAGCTGGCAAACGTTCAATCTCTGAGATGATGTCTTCCCTACGCACTAACGTACGCAACACCCCTTCACGCTGAGGCGGATGTTGGCATCTACCAACGTGAAGCTACAAATCAATGTGAGCAGGCGCCATACAAACAGCATGTCCCAATGTACCATTAGCCTTCCTTCTGACCGTCACATCGAGCAAGTGAAGTCAGCCATCCTTCCACACCTCCATCATGATGAGAATACTTCAGGGGTTCTGTAAACCTGATTAATTATCACGGTCAGTACACTAAGAATTTAGACTCTTCAGTAGTGTCCTGCGACAAAAAACCTTTTTCAGGTGGTTTTTAGTATTTTACTCAACACTTTTTGTTGGTATATACATGTGGCGTCTGTTCCGAAGAGGCCGCGGGGGCTGAGGCGCTCCAGTCACGGTCTGCACGGCCACTACGGTCGGGGATTCGAATCCCCCCTCGGGCATGGATATTTGTGCCGTCCTTAGTCTTAGTTAGTTCATAAGTAGTTTGTAAGTTTAGGGATTGATAACCCCGTATTAAGTCCCATAGACTATACAAACATTTGAACTTTTTTTTTTTTGTTCCGAAGACTTTTTGTTGGGTCAGCACTGATTCAGCGATACGCTCAATCAATCACATAGTGAACACCGCTCATGTTGAACGTAATCCACCATTTTCAACACAACTGTCATTGCCTTTATCCACGAGGTGAAAACATTAATGCGTTCCATACTGAATTAATAGAACGTAGCCCTCTCAGCTGCTGTTATAAAACTTTTGGGCAGACGTACCCTAGTAAACAAATGGCAAGCTTCTCTCTTGGCCCCCTTAGCAGTGTCAGGAAGTAGTTTAATAACAACTTGCCGCACGGGAATGGCCGTGCGCTGTAAGGCTACTACCGTAGAGTTCGCGTCTGCTCCCCGTATGAGGTTCGTGTCCTCCCTCGGTCATGGCTGTGTGTGTTATCCTTAGCATAAGTTAGTTTAAGTTGTTTGTAAGTTTATGGACTGATGACTACTGTAGTTTGATCCCATAAGTAAACAAACAATTGCCGAAATGTTCAAAGAAAGCTTGAATCACATTTCAAACAAGTACCCGAAGCATACTGTTATAATCGGTGGCGACTTTAATTTACCCTCGATATTTTGGCATAAATATGTATTCAAAACCAGAGGCAAATATAAAACATCGTCCGAAATAGTTCTGAAAGCTTTTTCTGAAAACTACTTCGAACAGTTAGTTCATAACCCACTAGAATAGTAACTGGTTGCGATCTACTAGTAACAAATAATCCGGAGGTAGTAAAGAGCATCAAAGCAGACACAGGGATTAGCAGACATAGAGCTGCAGTAGCGAGACTGAATATCGAAATTCCCAAATGCACCAAAAATAAACGAAAAATAAAATGTTCAAATGTTTGTATAGCTTAAGGGACTTAACTACGGGGTCATCAGTCCCTAAACTTACAAACTACTTATGAACTACTTACGAACTAGGACGGCACAAATATCCATGCCCGTGGGGGGATTCGAACTCCCGACCTTAGTGGCCGTGCAGACCGTGACTGGAGCGCCTTAGCCTCCTCGGCCACTGCGGCCGGCAACGAAAAATATATCTACTCAAAAGAGCAGATAAAAATTCGCTTCACGCTTTCCTGAGTGATATTCTCCAGTCTTTCAAGTCTAAAAATGCGAGTATAGATCAGTTGTGGCTTACTTTCAAAGACATAATATCAGTAGCAATCGAGAGATTTATCCTAAATAAATTAATAAAGAGGGGGTTGACCCCCGTGGTACACAAAACAGGTCAGATCACTGTTGCAGAAACAAAGAAAGACGCATGCAAAATTTAAACAGACACAGAATTTCCAAGACTGGCAATCTTTCACTAAAACTCGCAATCTAGCGTGGACTTCAATGCGAGAAGCTTATAATAGTTTCCACAACGAAATCCTGTCTCGAGATCTGGAAGAAAATCCAGCGAAATTCTGGTCATATGTGAAGTACACTAGCGGAAAAACACAAACAATACCTTTACTAAGCAATAGCAAAGAATGCAGAATTACAAAACACAGCTTTCCGAAATACTTTCACCAAAGAAAACGAAGTGAACACTCCAGAATTCGTACCAAGAACAGCTGCCAGCATGCGAAATTTAGAAGTAAATCTTCCTGGAGTAGTAAAACAACTTAGGTCACAACAAAAACAAATCTTCCGGGCCAGATTGTATACCAGCTAGATTCCACTCAGAATATGCTGATGCAATAGCATCATACTTGGCTATCATATACAACCGATCACTCAGCGAAAGATCCGTACCCAAAGACTGGAAAGTTTCCAAGATCACTCCAATATTTAAGAAAGGCAATAGGAGTGATCCCTAAAATTACAGGCCCATCTCATTGACGTCGATTTGCTGTAGGATTTTGGAACATATACTTTGTTCGAACATTATGAACTACCTCGAATAGAACGACCTATTAACCAATAGTCAACAAGGATTCAGAAAGTATCGCTCTTCCGAAACACAGCTTGCCCTTTATTCACATTAAGTGATATGTGCCATCAATAAGGGATCTCAAATCGATTCCATATTTCTGCATTTCCGGAAGGCTTTTGACACTGTACCTCACAAGCTCTTTCTAATGAAATTGCGTGCTTATGGAATATCGCCCCAATTGTGCGACTGGATTTACGATTTCCTATCAGAAAGGACACAGTTCGTAGTAATTGATAGCAAGTCATCGAGTAAAACAGAAGTAATATCTGGCGTTCTCCATGGAAGCGTTATAGGTCCCTTACTCCTCCTTGTGTTTATAAACGATTTAGGAGACAATCTTAATAGCTCCCTCAGACTGTTCGCGGATGATGCTGTCGTTTATCGGTTAGTGAAGTCAACAGAGGATCAAAAGCAACTGCAAATCGATTTAGACAAAATCTATCAGTCCTTAAGGTCGTAAATTCTACCAAATACCTAGGAGCTACAAAAAGGAACAACTTAGACTGGAGAGAACACATAGAAAATATTGTGGGGAATCCGAACCAAAGATTACGTTTCATTGGCAGAACGCTTTGAAGATGCAACAGCTCCACCAAAGAGACTGACTACATCACATTTGTGCGTCCTCCCTGGAGTACTGTTGCCCAGTGTGGCCCCTCACCAGGTGAATCTGACGGATGACATTGAGAAGGTTCAGAGAAGGGCAGCTCGTTTTGTTTTATCACGTTACAGGGGGGAAAGCGTCACGGAAATGTTGCGCGATTTGAGGTGGAAACAATTAAAAGAACGACGTTATTAGTTGCGACGAGATCTATTTGCGAAATTTCAATCACCGACTTTTACTTCTGAATGTGAAAATATTTTGCTAGCACCCACCTACATAGGGAGACATGACCATCCCAATAAAATAAGAGAAATCAGATCCAAAATGAAACGATTTAGCTGTTCTTCCTTCCCGTGCGCTATTAGAGAATTTAATGGTAGAGAAAGGTTATGAAAGTGGTAAATGAACCATCTACCGGGCACGTAAATGTGATTTGCAGAGTATCTATGTAGACGTACAACATTTAAAACAGCCCGTTCGACAGTACTAATAAACTCAATAAACGGTAAACTCTTGGGCGTCAGTACAAAATTGAAATTTTTCCATGGTACAGATAAAGGTGCGTCGTCAAAAGCTTTCTCTTTGAGCAGATGTGTGGCACTAGACTCCGAGCCACGGAAACTTACAAACTTCGCCAAATACCGGGCAGTTACAGAATACTGCTACTATGAAGTACCATGTAGCCAATCCCAAGAAATGCCGACGTTTTCGAAGGAATCATTATCTAATAGCGAAAAATCTGTCAATGAAATGTGTCATTTCATCAAAAGGAGATAAAGGAGTACTTTGCTCTGAGCGATTAGTAGAAAGAGAATTAATATGATGTTCCACTGGCAGACGTGGGAACAGCAACATAGTCTCGACAACGCACTAAAAATGACAGTGCATATTGCTCCGATTCCACTTCTGCGTAAACGTGCAGATCCTACCAGATTCAAGGTACAAACGCAAATAAAGATAGTTATTCTGTTCCGTTAAAAATAAATTTTATGCGAAAGACTGACCTTCTCCTGAAGCAGGTAGCGGCCAGTGTAGGGCTCAGCGGAAAGATGGCTTCGTATCATGGTTCATAGGGTCGACATCATTTCATTCCTTGAAAGTTAGTAAGCTGTGAGCCCACCCCAAAGTCATATCACAGCAGAGTAGTTTCAGTGAAACACAGACCAGTCACGTGTAGCGGTGTCTGCCGTGCGTGACGCGGGTGATAACAAGTATGTCGCACCAAAGTTGACGGCTTTTCTTCCTTACGCTGTGTGCATTTACAACAAGGCTGCTCGTATGCTGTCGGAGTATCATTTGAAATATGTTTTCAGATTCTGCGTGGAATGCTGATATCTCACCCATAAGATAAGAGAGGAACAGAGTAAATGCTACCGCACCTATGTGTTATTAATATTCATTACCTGTAACTTTTGACGCTGGTCATCTTTGGCTGTTCGGTGTAATGCTTTCTATACCGAAGTTTTAAATTTCTTGCAAACAGTATGTACGACTTGAATTAGATAGGCCAGACCGGTGGAAATTTCACAATCAGAAATAAAGAACACATAAGAGAAAGCAAAAAGAACTCATACACTTTTTACCAGCACCTACAATCTGAAAACCACACTATAGATAAGACATTCACAATATTGCACACAATACACAAAGAATAGAAGTGAATATTCTAGAATAAATTGAAGTATATCTTCATACAAGTAACGATCGATCATACAGATTTTAAACATAAAAATTATATAAATAATTTTATTGACACTTTGACGCGGAATATTAGAAAAAAAAAACACACACACACACACTGATCAAAGATAATTGTATAAAAGAATAAAACTAGAACCGGAGACTAATCAAGAAAACTCCAACCTGATGTACATTTTGTTTAATTTTGGCCCACAAAAGTGGGCCTTTGCGATGTCTTTTGACAGCTCGAAATTTAAATGAAAATAACGGCTTAACCATTCATCTGACACGAAAACCGAATAACCGAATTTGTAGAGGAAAAAATTCTCTACAACTTTGCTCTATTATGTTTTTTCCATATCTTGCATCGTTTCAGAGATATTTGCAAAAATAACGGCGATTTGACGATGTCTGTCTGGCTGTAACGTGTTCCCACTTTTTAGCTCGAACCGTTCAACCGATCGGCACCAAATTTTACAGACATAATTGTTGGCTACCAAAGACCAGAACCACGCTTTTTGAAATATTTCAGACAAGAAATACGTTAGTAATAAAAAAAGCCGTTTGTAATGTAATTTTAATTGCAAATAAACCTTTCATCTGACGCGAAAATTGAATTAACGAATTTTTAGAGGAGAAAATTCTCTACAACTTTGTTCCCTTATGCTTTTTTCATATCTCGTATCGTTTGAGAGATATTTGCAAAAATAACGGAGTTTCGACACCCTCCATTGAATTAACGAAAACCAGCCGTTCGGTGATGTCACGTGACATTCCTCGCCCAGAACTCTCTCTGACATACGTCATTTTGCGTTGCGTATTTGATGAGTTTCTTATTGTAACTTACACGTTGTCATTTCAAAGCAATGGCGCACTGGAGAATTAACAAAAACACGTCGTTCTTCGTACGATAAATGATAATCTAGTGTCTACAAATGCCATATTAGCGTCTGCTAACAACGGCCGTCAATAGTATGAGATAGATGAACGCAACTTGTAGCTGTTTGCTGTAGCGTAGTGGGCAACGCGTTGGACTGTGACGCTGACGGTCAGTGGTTTGAAATCCGCTACTACTTTTTTTTCCTAAAAGGGTTTCAACACTCTTATTAATTAATTTTTTATTATTTAGATTACTATTTTGGTCCAAAATGTTTGCAAAAACGTATAAAACTACAAATCTAAAGTGGGCCGTAAAACACGCCAGTGCGATTTTTTTCCTTTAATTTCGAATAAAAGGTTTCTCCCAAATCCCTACGAAACTCCACACGCACAAGTACAAAATTATACACTCCTCTTAGCACGTATAAGATATATTGTAAACATACTTACTGTATCTCTCAAGAGCTGTCAGAAAGCTGTCAAAATATCATGAGATATTATAAGTATTGTAAGTAGTAATGAGTTAAGTGATGCCAAAACTAGTCAGGAATGTAATTATACAGGGTATTACAAAAAGGTACGGCCAAACTTTCAGGAAACATTCATCAAACACAAAGAAAGAAAATATGTTATGTGGACATGTGTCCGAAAACGCTTAATTTCCATGTTAGAGCTCATTTTACACTGAAATGAGGAGTGACACATTGTTGGATGAACCATTCGCAGAAGTGTACCTGTGGAGGACAATCAGCTGCTGATAGTGCTTACACATGCTGTACATGGTACGGAAACAACTGGTTCTGCCGTAGCACTCTCCATACAGTGACGTGGTCAACGTTACCTTGTACAGCAGCAACTTCTCTGACGCTGACATTAGGGTTATCGTCAACTGCACGAAGAATTGCCTCGTCCACTGCAGGTGTCCTCGTCGTTCTAGGTCTTCCCCAGTCGCGAGTCATAGGCTGGAATGTTCCGTGCTCCCTAAGACGCCGATCAATTTCTTCGAACGTCTTCCTGTCGGGATACCTTCGTTCTGGAAATCTGTCTCGATACAAAGGTACCGCGCCACGGCTATTGCCCCGTGCTAATCCATTCATCAAATGGGCATCTGCCAACTCCGCATTTGTAAACATTGCACTGACTGCAAAACCACGTTCGTGATGAACACTAACCTGTTGATGCTACGTACTGTAGAGCAATGAGTCGCATGTCAACACAATCACTGAAGTCAACATTACCTTCCTTCAATTGGGCCAACTGGAGGTGAATCGACGAAGCACAGTACAAACTAACGAAACAATTGGGTATTTTGACAATTGTCTGCACGAATTATTTCAATTTACATTTAAAGAGAAATACTAAAATGAGCTCTAACATGGAAATTAAGCGTTTCCGGACACATGTCCACATAACATATTTTCTTTCTTTGTGTGTGAGGAATGTTTCCAAGTTTGGCCGTACCTTTTTGTAAAACCTGTATACATGGTGAGTCAGAGTAATGCTACATGCTTTAAGGGATGCTACTACTGATGATTCTGAACAAAAAACTTCTGATAAACATACGACCTTTCCTTAAACGTTCCGGTTAAACCAATGAAAACATCTACGAACAGGAAAAGTGCAAGTGACAGTAAATTAAGATACTGTTATGTTATGGTTTGTTTAATTGTGTAAATTTCCTCACAGAAAATGTTAAACTGTCCACCGTCAACTTCACTTTGCTTCTCTTATAGACAGGTGTTGTATTGCCGATCGGAGATCAGTTCTGCATTCCTTTACTTGAGCACAAGCGTGTAACATACGCCGACAAGTTCCCCTTGTGTTTTAACTCTGCGCTTGTACACTTCGCTCTTCAGCTACCCCTACAAACAGTAATCAAGTGGGGTAAAACCGGATACCATGGTGGCCAAACAATGACTCCACGGCGACCGGTCCAACGACCAGGATACGTTGTGTTGAGTTACTGTGTGACTGGTCGTACGGAATGTGTAGGAGCTGCGTCATGCTGAAAGTGCATACGAGCTCGTGTTGCAAAAGGGATATCCTCCAAGTAACACACTTTGAAGAAAATTAAGGTACCATGTCACACTAACGAGAAAGACTGGACGGATGAGTTGGTCATCAGTCACGTCGACTGAGAACATCAACTTACACAATTAAACAAACCATGACCTAACAGCATCTTAATTTACTGTCAGCTGCACTTTTCAAAAAATGTTCAAATGTTTGTTAAGCTTATGGGACTTAACTACGGGGTCATCAGTCCCTAAACTTACAAACTACTTATGAACTAGCTAATCCTAAGGACGGCACAAATATCCATGCCCGAGGGGGGATTCGAACCCCCGACCGTAGTGGCCGTGCAGACCGTGACTGGAGCGCCTCAGTCCCGTCGGCCACCGCGGCCGGCCCACTTTTCCCGTTCCTAGTTGTTTTCATTGGTTTCCCTGGAACGGTTCAGAAAAGCCAATACTCGTATGTTTATTAGAAATTCTTTGTTCAGAATCACCATTAATATCACCCTTCAAAGCATGTACCTTGTTAACATGAATGTGCGACACCAGTTATTTTGTTGTTTCCAACACAGAAAAATGCAGATTACCCTATTCTTAGGGCCTGAAGATGATGGCTTGGTCCATTGAAACTGGTTGCCATTAAGTAATAAAATGATAATACAGCTGACGAAATTATTCATTACTGTATATACGGCTGAAGCCCCATCGACCATACACAAGATGTACAAAATCAACCCATCTACCTAAATGTAAACACTAATGTTGATTCCTCTACTACCGCCTCGTTGAAATTTCCTGTTATATACACGCATGCACGCCAGAGTAAGCTAAGTATAAATGACGCTCTCCTTAAAACTTTAGGGTATAGATTTAGACGGCCTTATCTTTAGCAAAGCCAAACAGGAAACGACTCTTCGAGCTGATGCAATACTGCTTCTCAATCTGTAATACTGTAAACCTCCACGTGACTGCTAACCAAGGCATTACGTTGGATTTCTCAAAATGTTCAAATGTTTGTAGAACTTATGGGACTTAACTACGGGGTCATCATCAGTCCCTAAGCTTACAAACTACTTATGAACTAGCTAAGACTAAGGACGGCACAAATATCCATGCCCGAGGGGGGATTCGAACCCCCGACCGTAGTGGCCGTGCAGACCGTGACTGGAGCGCCTCAGTCCCCTCGGCCACCGCGGCCGGCTTAGATTTCTCGAACCACGAAATGACCGGATATGAAACTTACCAATAAATTGGGATAACGGTTACATAAAATGGCTGTAAGGGGAGTGATGTCCTAGCTGTTTAGTCCCCTGAAAATAAAAACAACATGGCTGTATTTGGCTGCATGTTCCCAAATCATCGTGGTGAGACTGCAAACAACATTAATGTACGATTTACACTGACAGCCTTGTACGGCATGGGTGGTTTTTTATTTTATTTTATTTTATTTTACATTCACTTTCAGTCATAGTGAAAATAATCCATTAATTAATGATTTTCAGAAACTAGACATCAGGATTATTGTGGTACTACACGCTATCAGTTCAATCACTCACTGAGACAATTCAGTAATTGCATATGATTATGATATATGTAGGCTATGACACATTGTAAGTATTGTCTGTCAGTGGAAGAGAGGGGATGGAGTTAAAACCTTTTGATACGACGAAATAACTTGACAATAATAACATATAAGATTTTGATGTCGTAAAACACCAAATGTAAGAGATAAAATAGAGCGGCTCATTTTCAGAGTGTACAGAACAACCGAGCGAGTTAGGTCAGCGTTTACCACTCACATTTTTAAAAAGGTCGGGTTCAAATCTCTGTTCAACCATTCGTGATCGATTGTATCGAGTACGCTTTGATTCCTTAGTCGTTTCCCTTCCCTATTCGAGGGAAGCGATGTAAAGTAATAAATCTCCTCCTTTTCGTTTAAGCAGTACCTGGATCAAATCAGAAATATTAGTAGCATTGTTAGATCTCCCATTGCTCCTGCGCCTGATCTGCCTATTACACGAGTCGTATTTTATCCATATTTTATATTAAATTGCGAGGAGGGGGCCGGGACTGGCAACAAAAATGTTTATTCGAAATTTGGCCTGTCATGAGGAATTTACGTAACTTAATGAAAAGGCTGCTCCAATTACACTGTAGAGCAACTATAGCGGCCATTTCATTATTTGAACGAACATTTGCGGTGTACATAGAGAAACTGATATTCCGTAACACTCGCCTTGAACTTGGTTTTATTTGCTTATTGTTTGTGGAAACGACCATGGTTGTTTTTTTTCTTGTCAGGAATTCTATTATGGTAGAAGATATCAGATAGATTATATCCTAGTCAAGAGGAAATTTATGAATCAAAGTCAAGCCATTCATACCCTGGTTGTCATATAGATAGTGATCATGTTCTAGTGATAGGAAATTGTAGTACTAAATTTTAGAAATACGAAAAGAACCAACCCACATAAATGGTGCATAGAAAAACGTAAAGGAAAATAAGTGGTAGAGGGGCTGAAGGAATTGACTGATAAACTGATAGGTAACAAGGAAAGATGGGAAGGATTTAAAGAGATTGTAGAAGTAGGTGCTAAAGAACGAATAGGATTAAGGAAACTAGAACCAAGAAAACCATAGATGACCAAAGAAATATTAGACTTTATTGAAGAACTAAACAGTACGAGCAAACAAGATTACGGTAAGTATCGGGTGCTCAAAAGGTCAGTATAAATTTGAAATCTTAATAAATCACGGAATAATGTAGATAGAGAGGTAAAAATTGACACATATGGTTGGAATGACATGGAGTTTTATTAGAACAAGGGGAAAAAAAAAAGTTCAAAAGTTGTCTGACAGCTGGCGCTTCATCTGATCATAAAAGTAATAATTATCATAACAAATTAAGACAAAGCAAAGACGATGTTTTTTTACAGGAAATGCTCACTATATTCACCATCATTCCTCAACAATAGCTGTAGTCGAGAAATAATGTGAACAGCACTGTAAAGCATGTCCGGAGTTATGGTGAGGCATTGGCATCGGGTGTTGTCTTTCAGCATCCCTAGAGATGTCGGTCGATCACGATACACTTGCGACTTCAGGTACCCTGAAAGCCAATAATCGCACGGACTGAGGTCTGGGGACCTGGGAAGCCACGCATGACGGAAGTGGCGGCTGAGCACACGAACATCACTAAACAACGCGCGCAAGAGATCTTTCACGCGTCTAACAATGTGGGGTTGAGCGCCATCCTGCATAAAAATCGTACGTTCCAGCAGGTGTTTATCAGCCAGGCTGGGGATGATGCGATTCTGTAACATATCGGCGTACCTCTCACCCGTCACGGTAGCAGTCACTGACGTTTTGTTGTCCAGCGCCATCTGTCTGGCTTTTTTTTTCCTAATAAAACCCCATGTCATTCCAAGCATGTGTGTCAATTTTTACCTCCCTGTCTGCATTTTCCGTGATTTATTAAGTTTTCAAATTTATACTGACTTTTTGATCACCCGGTATAAAAAGGTAAAAAAGTTGATTACACAGAAATGTAGACTGGAAAAAGGAAAATGTTTGCAGGAAAAACATAAGGAAATTCAACAACATATAAAGGGAGGACAAACTGATAAAGCCTACGCTAAAATTAAATCACTGCAGATAAATCCAAGAACGAAAACAAGTATGGTCAAGAATAAAAAGGTGACCTGCTCTTCGAATTAAATGATATGTGTAAAAGATGGAAAGAATATATCGAGGAACTAAATAAGGAAAAGATACTGTTAATGAGAGACAAATTCCAGAAGAAGAGAGCAGTGTGGACGTGGACATTACAGAACCACCTATATCTAAAGAAGAATTTAACAATGCTTTGATTGACCTAACTAATGTTAAAGCAAAAGGTACAGGTAACATTCCAGCCGAAATATTGAAGGAAGTAGGAGAATCAACAATAGCATACTTACATAAACTTATTAAAGCTTGTTATGAACAAAGAATAGAACAACTTACAGATTTGCTAGATAGTAAAACAGTAATAATTCCTTAAAAAGGAAACGCTCTGGACTGTGGGAACTATAGAGCGATCTCCTTACTATCCCACACTTCCAAACCAATGTTAAACATAATAAAAAAACCGCATAAAAACGAAAATCAAGGCAAATATAGTAGAAGACACATTCGAATTCAGGGCTGGAAAAGATACTAGAGAGGCAATACTAGCTCTTAGGATGATTTTAGAAAGACCGACTGGAGTTAATAGAAAAACATACTCGACCTTTATAGATTTACAAAAAGCTTTTGACATGTTTGATTGAAAATTGTTACTCCAAACAACGAGGGAAATAAATCTTGATGGGGGAGATAGAAGATAACTCTGGAACCTGTATAAAATAAAAGAAACAGGGATAGAAATGAATGACATAAAAAAGAAAGCAAAAATAAGGAGATGAGAAAGACAAGGATGCCCTTTATCTCTATATTTCATTAATCTATTTATTGAAAAAGCTATTGAAAAAATAACAAAAGGGGCTAAAATTAATCGCAAACATGTACACTGTAACCGTATTGCAGATGGTATAGTAGTATTTGCTGTTTCAAATTTAGTTCGTGTTGCTAACATTTGACAGAATATTGAGGGCGTTAAATCTAAAAATGTTCAAATGTTTGTAGAGCTTATAGGACTTAACTACGGGATCATCAGTCCCTAAACTTACAAACTACTTATGAACTAGCTAATAATAAAGACGGCAAAAATATCCATGCCCGAGGGGGGATTCAAGCCCCTAACGTAATCTAAAAATGAACAAGGAGAAAACAAAAGCTATGGTAGTAGGGTAGACAAAAGAAAATGCTAAAGTTGAGTTTAAACTAGAAGATGACATTTTTAGTTGGGAGCTTATGTTATTTGGGGAGCACAGTCACTGAAAATAATAAATGTGTTACAGATATATAGAGAAGAAGAGCCTAGACAAAGCTTTCCAAAATAAAATAACCATATAAACCTGGAAATTAGAAGAGTTTGTAAAATTTTTGCTTTGGAGTCTCTTAACATAAGGATGTGAAGCATGGTCTCTAGGAAAGGCAGAGTAAAAGAGACTGGAGGCAACGGAAATGTGGATTTGGAGAAAAATGACAAAAACAAGCTGGGTGGAGAGAGAAAGCAATGATCAGGTGCTAACAGAAGTGAATGGGAGTAGAACGCTGCTAAAGTATACAGGAAGAAGAAAAGCAAAAATCGTAGGCCAGAAAATGAGACACAATCAGTTCCCAAATAATATATCTGAAGGAAACTTGTTAGGAAAGAAACCAAGAGGCAAGCCAAAAGCAACTTTTTAACAACATCAAACGATATGAGGACTTGAAGAGGATGGCAATGGAGTGAGGGATGTGGTTAAATCGACGAAGCTTGGCCTTTAGTTTATGAAGATGAATGCTATGAAGTTAAAAGCAGCACAGATCCCGTTTCTTAACTTCCAGGAAACCTTTGATAGAAAAAAATATCTTAGTCTTATTTGTTTCGTGTGGAACCAGTATCAAGTCACATGCACTAGTTCATGAAGAAATTCAGGTTTTAACAATGATGTGTTTAGTTACACCAAGAGCATTCCACAAATGATCGAAACACTTTAATGGGAAATGATACTGATGAGCGTTGTACTCAGTGGGGAGATTTATTCCCCAAATTCCTGTATAAGGAAAGATGGTCATAATTTAACCCGTTTTCGATGACGAGATCATTACAGATGGGGCGCAAGCTGTGATAGGGCAGGAATGAGAAGGAAATTGGATATAGTCTTTGGAAGGAAACCATTCCGAAATTCATTATAACCGTACTGAGGAAACCATGAAAGGTATTACGAAAGAAAAACACTTGCAAGAAGATTTGGAAGTGTTTTCCTTTTGTAATATTTCATCATGTTCTGTCAAGTACCGACAGAAAAATGAATTAATTATAACCATTAAACGTATAAAGTTTGATGTCAGCAAGAAAAAATTGCACTCATAACGCATAGTGCGAGTCTGGTGTCATGGGCACTGGGCGTTCGTATAGCTAAAATAGTTTTTCCTCCAGTTTACACCTATTTAGTGCCCACGACGATAAAATTTGAGAACTTCCCATGTACTGACAACCTTTCTTCCCTCTAAAACACTTATAACAATAATTAAATTGGGATGGCTGTTCATGAAGTTTCTCTTCGTCTTGTTCAAATCAAATGTTTGTAAACAAATGTTTGTAAATCTATTGGATCAAACTGCGTGGTTATCAGTCCGTAGCTTACAAAACACTTAATCTAAGTTAAACTAACCTAAGGACAAACAAACACACCCATGCCCAAGGGAGGACTCGAGCCTCCGACAGCGAGCAACCGCGCGCTCCGCACCAAAACACCTTAGAGCGCTCGGCCACTCCAGTGCGGCTGCATTCTTGTACTTACATTTTGTATCCTCCCATAGAACATCGTTTAATTGTCTACTGTTTCAAGGGTATTCATCGTTATTTTGCATCTCGGCTCGTTAAGAAACTGATACAAATGAAAAATTCACATAGTCAAATGTTTCATACAGGGTGAAATACTCCGCTTTGCCGTTTTCATTACTCATTTGCTTAGTGAAATTTGCATTCTGATAGAGAGTATGTGGATGTTACGAATATAGTTGAAGTAATGTATGTGTGCACACTGAACCATCGAATGAAAATATGTCCCAAGTGGAAATATCAAGTTGGTTGAGGAGGGAGGTGTGGTAGGGTAAATCCGTGCGGTTGATTAACGCAGAGATTAGCGCAACTCCATAATCAGCAAGAGACTAGGGTTGGATAAATACATCGTAGATGTTTGAGACGAGAAACTTCTAAAAATCATATAGTTTAATTTGAACAGTCGAAGTGACTCACTACCTAACTAGGAATTTAAGCTTAGATTGAGAACTATAAAGTTTTAATTGTGTCAGAATGAAGTAAATACACGATGATTGGTCTCCCGCCTTACCTACAGTTACTGACAAACATAGCTCCCAGAAGGGGAGGCAGAAACTAAATAATACCTCATGGGTTGAGAGGCAATGTGATGAGAATCTATTCAATTTTAGAAAGAACTCAGCACCATGAGCCCACTTATCAGTAAGACGTGTAGCTTGCATTCATGCCCTTATTTCCCTGGGAAGGGTATTACAATGCCACTGAGGCAAGTTGGCCCATAACTGTTGCAGCTGGTCCTTGATGAAGTGGATACTGGCACTGGGGCCAGGTTGACGTCCGAGATAGTCAACACATATTCCATCGTTCCGGGAGTTAATGTCCATTGAAGTGTCACAACATAACTCGCAGTTCATAGCGACACGTGTCATATGTCGACAAACATTGTCTTGTATCTCCGGTACTGTCGCATAACAGGTGTCACTTGAAAATGGCCGCGGAGGAGCGGCCGAGCGCATTGTGGCGCTATGCTGCGATGCGCGAGGCCGTTCCCCGTCGGGGGTTCGAATCCCCCCTCTGGCATGGATGTTTGTGCTGTCTTTAGTATAAGGTAGTTCATCCGTAAGTTTAGGGACTGATGATCCCCCAGTTAAGTCGCATAAGCTTCACAAACATTTGAACTTGAGAATGGAGGACATACTGTTTAACATAACAGTTTCCTCAGTCACTATAAATCGTGACCTGAAGTCATATCTAATGGCTTCTCAGACCATGACACTTGGAGTAAAATCACTTTAATTTTCCAAAACATTGGAATTTTGGGATCTTTTCTCAGGTCGCCACAATGATTGTTGATAGTGGAAATATCTGGGTTAGTGAAGAATCAAGGTTTATACACTAAACCAACGCGCTGCCGTTCACAGCAAGGCTCCAGATTCAGCCGTCAGTGTTTTGGTGTTAACGGCAGTCTTCGCGTGGAACGGTAATTCCCTAATCGGACATATTTAGCAGGGATTCACAACTTGTTCACAATTGTAGGCGCAAATGTGAAATGGTTACGGTGCGTTTGATGCAGAATACGTCGTACCTCCCATGTTGTGGACAGAAAAAAGGTGGAAGCGATATTAGGGTTTAAGGTATTGTTGACATCGTGTTGTGTTGTGGTCAGACGTGGACTGCTGGAACCCTGATCAGGGTATATCAGCTCTCACGTTCCTTTGCAGTCTAACATCTGACCACTGTTACACTCGAATGCCACACAAATCTGAATATTACACTATAGACCAACATGACCCGCAAAGGAAGCGCCAATCAAACTCGGTCAGGAGGTGATAACGTTGTATCACAAGTTCTTCTCAGTCCCCTTCAGTGAGCACTCAACATATGACGTTGTCTCACCACATCTACCGTACCAGACCTGATAAGAACACCCATCACCAACAACGCTAATTCACTCTACTGGCATTTTTATGTGTTGTAGAAAATTGCAAACGTTGTATCACAAGTACTTATCATCTCCGTCCCCTTCAGTGAGCGCTCAACATATGACGTTGTCTCACCTCATCTGCCGTACCAGACCTGATAAGAACACCCATCACCAACAACGCTAATTCACTCTACTGGCATTTTTATGTGTTGTAGAAAATTGCAAACGTTGTATCACAAGTACTTATCATCTCCGTCCCCTTCAGTGAGCGCTCAACATATGACGTTGTCTCACCTCATCTGCCGTACCAGACCTGATAAGAACACTCATCACCAACAACGCTAATTCACTCTACTGGCATTTTTATGTGTTGTAGAAAATTGCAAAATTAGTCACTCATACACCGGCCGATAGTATGTATGTGCACCAAGTTACATTGACATCGACCATATCTTATGGCTGTGTCCCCCTTCTTCAGGCATTCTTTCGTGAGCTGCAATAACCTGCATACTAATGCGAACTGCCGGCCGCGGTGGCCGAGGGGACTGAGGCGCTTCAGTCACGGTCTGCACGGCTACTACGGTCGGGGGTTCGAATCCCCCCTCGGGCATGGATATTTGTGCCGTCCTTAGTATAAGGTAGTTGATAAGTAGTTTGTAAGTTTAGGGACTGATGACCCCGTAGTTAAGTCCCATAAGCTTAACAAACATTTGAACATTTTTTTAATGCGAACTGCCAGTTTCCTCCATTCGAACCAAGATTTTGTATCACACGAACGTAGGCCACATCTGACATAGGCCTACTTATGCAGTGGGAATTCAGAAGAGACCTCTCATCGAATTTAACTTCAAATATTGGTCGCCACAGAGAAACTAGTTTGTTGTCCCGGAGTACCTGCCTACAGTTCAACATTTTATTAACTTAGTTCTCATTGCTCATATCGAAGTGCTTAACGCTACAGTAGTGATTCCAGAAACATCTGTTACATGTCTGTTGGCCGAATATCGTGGAACAGAAACAACCACAAGATAGTGCGTTGAATAGTAAATGTAGAACTCGCCTTTCTGCACACGGCAAAATCAACTGAATAAGCGTGGTGTGGGCAGACGTAATGCGTTTGTGACGGTAAAAAGCTACAGATTTTACCTTGCAAAATAAAGTTATTTGTCAAAAACATCTAAAAAAAGGGAAGCGTTTCTATCAAAAGTGCGAGAAAACACACCTGGGCCTTAATTCTTACTTTATGGTAAATAAGGTAAGAGCCCCCAGTATGGATAATTCTGTTCACTTGATTTGTCTGTTAGTATTGAAGGAAATTCAAGTAGAGCCCTTACAAAAGGCTTCAAATTTGCAGCCATATTGTTGACCCACTGTGGTAGTCCAAGCAAAATCGCTTTCCGACTTACAGATATCTTTGAGTTACTTCTATAGGTTGTCGGCAATAGCTGTTGTTCGATGTTCAGTGCCGACGGTTCTCACAGAACCTTGTTCCAACCTTGAAAAATTGAAATTGCTCTACTCCAGTATGCTGGTGATAAGGTGTAATCATCCAGAACCCGTCACTCCTCTCCACGAGTATTTCAACACGCCTCTTCTTCTCCTTTGCACTCACTTCCCCTCCTCCTTCCGCCCCCCTTCCCGCGGCCGTCGCCAGAGTCCACCACTTTCTGGAGCACACACAAACGCAGCACTGTGATAGCTGAGATAATGATAACACAACAGCGCCAAACACTGTCTGGCCTCGTGCATTGCGTAATGTACAATATGGATGACCTAATTTACCACCTGAAGATAATTGTATCTGGACTTCACAGAAAAAAGGAAGGGTATGCAGCCTTATTTATTACACTCGTGTAATCTGGTGCTAAACATAGAATTCGGACTCCGTTATTAGCAGAGACAACTGTGGTTGAGGGCACACACATGGACGATGTGAGGCTGTGCGGTAGAGGTCAATAACCGGTCAACTTGTGAGCGGTGAAAGCTGCTAAAGCTGGAAGAAAGAGCGCCGCGCGACAAGCCGAGCCGCACCGCTCTGGGAACGCCGAGTCTAACAATATCCACACGTCTGGTTGGCACTGGGGTACCCAATACTCATTTTATGTCCAGTGCCCTAAATCATAAAATAAAACTACCTCTCGGAAATAAGAGGCCTTGGGCCACTATCAAGATACGAGGAATCGAATCAGACACTTCGATAAATTCATAATTAAATGTGGAGACTGTTATCAACTCGTCCTCTAGACACATCGAAACTATAAACTATCTATTAATTTTTGTGGTATATGAGCTTGGGCCGATGAATAAGTAGCACATATGATCCTGATGATTGGATTTTAACGGCCCATCATTAGAGACGGAACTCACGTTCGGATTGGGTTAGGAAATTGGCCATGTCCTTTCAGAGAAACCATCCTAATTATAACCTTAAGCGATTTAGAAAATTCAGGGAAAACCTAGGTATGGATGGCCGGACGGGAATCCGAACCACTGCCTTTCCGACGAGTCTACATCTACATCTATATGAGATACTCTGCAAATCACATTTAAGTGCCTGGCAGATGGTTCATCGAACCACCGTTATACTATTTTATCTCCCACTCCATTCTCGAATAGCGCGCGGGAAGAAAGAATGCCCGAATCTCTCCGTTCGAGCTCTTATTTCTCGTATTTTATTCTGATGATCATTTCTACCTACGTAACTCTGAGTCAACAATATATTTTCGTATTCGGCGGAGAATGTTGGCGCCGCGGTGGAGTAGCCGAGCGGTCTAAGGCGCCTCGCAGCGGAGCGCGCGGTTGCTCGCCGTCGGAGGTTCGAGTCCTCCCTGGGGCATGGGTGTGTGTGTTTGTCCATAGGTTAATTTACCTTAGTTTAAGTAGTTTGTAAACTACGGACTGATGACCACGCAGTTTACAAACATTTGAACATTTTTGAGAATATTGGCGATTGGCTTTTCGTAAGTAACCCACGCCGCAGCGATAAGCGCCGTTGCTGTAATGATTCCCACCCCAGATCCTGTATCATTTCCGTAAAACTGTCTCCTCTGTATCGTGACAATAAGAAACGAGCTGCCCTCCTTTGGACTCTTTCGATGTTCTCCGTCAAACCCACCTGATAAGAATCCCACACTGGACAGCAATACTCCAAAAAAGGACGGACAAGCGTAGTGTATGCACTTTCTTTAGTAGTTCTGTTGCATCTTTTAAGGGTTCTGCCAATAAAACGCAGTCTCTTATTCGCCTTTCCCACGACGTTATCTATGTGTTCTTTCCAATTTAAGTCTGAAGTAATAGTAATTCCTAGGTATTTTGTGGAGCTTACGGCCTTCACTTTTGATTGATTTATCTTGTAAACAAAGTTTAACGGATTTCTTTTCGTACTCGTGTGGACAACTTCACACTTCTCATTATTTAGAGTCAATTGCCAATTTTTACACCATAGTGATATCTTATTCATATCTTTCTGCAGTTGGTTTCATCTTCAGATGATTTTACTAGACGGTAAATGACGGAGTCATCTGCAAACAACCTAAGAGAGCTACTTAGATTTTTCCCTAAATGATTTATATAGATAAGGAACCGCAGAGGACCAATAACACTACCCTGTGGAACGCCCGATATCACCTCTCTTTTAGTTGAACCCTTACCATCGATTGCTACGAACTGTGAGCTCTCTGACGGGAAATCCCCTATCCAGTCACAAATATGGGGCGTATACCATAACCACGCAATTTGATTAAAAGCCGTTTATGAGGTACGGTGTCAAAAGCCTTCTGGAAATCAAATAATACGGAATCAATTTGCGAACCCTAGTCGATAGCACCCATCACTTCGTATGAGTAAAGAGCTAGTTGTGTTTCGCATGAACGATATTTTCTAAATCTGTGTTGACCTTGGGCCGATAGATCATTCTATTCGAGATAATTCATGATATTTGAATACAGGATATGTTCCAAAACCCTGCTGCAAATTGACGTCAATGAAATAGGCCTGTACATTAGTGGGTTACTCGTACTGCTCTTCTTGAATATAAATGTCACCTGTGCAACTTTCCAGTCTTTTGGTACAGATCCTTCTTTGAGAGAGCGCTTGTATATGGCTGTTAAGTAAGAAGCTATCGCTTCAGCATAATCAGATAGAAATCTAATGGGTATACAGTCCGGACCAGAAGACTTGAAGTCCTGTGATTTACAGTTGCGCTTCCTCGTTTGATATTTACGATCAGGCTGTAGCTCACTGCGCTGTTCATTTCAGCACCACAGGAATATGTTATATCCCTCACATGTATCACTCGTGAGGGGACTGCGAACACAGTAGGAGAATAATTACAGCACACACAGAAGCACGGAATTTCATTCTCCCAACGCTCCACACGAGAATAGAAATGGGGAAAAAACCTAGCATGTGGTACGTAGTAAGTACCCTCTGCTGACAGTATATGAAGATGCAGATATAGATTTAGATGTATTTGCTTCCCTGGACTCCTCTGCAAGTCACATTTAATTGGCTGTCAGAGTTTTCTTCTAACCACTTTCAGACTATTCATCTACTGTTCCACACTCCGAAAGCTCGCAGAAAAAACGAACACTGAAATCTGTAAGTGCGACCTCCGTTTCCTCTTACTTTATTACAATGATCATTTACGTCTATGTAGGTGTGCGGCAACAAAATATTTTCCAAATGATAACTGAAATTTCGTAAAAAGATGTTGCCGTAATGAAAAGCATTTTTGTCTTTTCACCCCAAATACGGGAGACTCTCTCCATAACATCATGATAATACGAAACGAGAAGCCCTTCTTTGAACTTTTCCGATCTCCCCCATCAATTCTGTCTGATAACGATCCCATACAGCGCAGCAGTACTCTAGCTGTGGATAAAAAAGTGTAGTGCAGGCACTCTCCTTAGGCAATATGTTGCATCATCTAAGTGTTCGGTCAAGAAAATGCTTTGGTTCTTTGGCCCACCTTCACCGCAACGTTATCTATATGATCGTCCCAATTAAATTTATTAGTAATTGTAAACCCTAGATATTTTTTAAATTGACAGCCTTGATTTTATTTAGCGAAATTCGATGAATTCCTTTTAGTAGTCATGTGGAGAACGCCACAGTTGACATTAATTGTGGCCAGTTCCCACTTTTCGCTCCATGAAGATATCTTTATTGGTTCTGAGCTTCTGATCTCTTTACCTGATTGTAAATGATAGTATCGTCTGCATACAATCGAAGAAGGATGTTCATATAGTCTCCTAAATCATTTACATTCATAGATTAGAAACAGCAGAGGATCTACAACACTTCCTTGGGGAGCGCCAGATATCAATTCTGTTTTACTCGATGACTCTCCGTCTGTTACTATGAACTACGACGTTTCTGAGATGAAATAACGAATACAGTCACACAATTGCAACAATATCCTATAGGCATACAATTTGATTGCTTTTGAAGAATGGTGTCAGAAGCCTTCTGGAAATCTAGAAATGTGGAGTAAATTTGAAATCCGTTAACTATAAAACTCATAATCGCATGAACTATGGCATTGGAGATGAGTGTAGAGGAGTGTCTTGTAGCTTTAGGTGTAGGTAACATACAGTAGACCTCAGCTGTTATGATACATACAGTGGTAGAAAAGGCTAATAGAAAGAAGAAGGATCTGCTGTCAGGAAGTTCGCATGGCATAGGTGTAGGCCAGCATTGTAGGGAGTTCTGGGGAGTGAGTACCATATCACCAGTATTGTGAAGACCAGAGCAGGGTTGGGTCAACCGGTTGTTAACATAGGGGAGTTACACAAAAATTGATGTGATTCTTCAACAGAGAATGAGGTCGTGACAGTGCGAGGAGCTGGGAATGGTCTTGATAGGGATGGGGTGTGTCCACATAGGCGGTGAGCTGGAAAAGATAGCTACTGCAACTGGTGCAACAAATGTGCATTTGGTGGAGCTGTTTCAGCGTCATGATCGGTCTCATTTTAATACAGCTGCCAGGCCTGTTAACATGAGTCTGTGGAGGCAGTGATGGGAACAGGCATGGCTCACATTTCAGTGGTATCAGTTGAGTCTATCAGCAAGTCGGGTTCCACCAGGCACGGCCTGCATCTCAATAGGGATGGGAAGGGGCGGTTGGCAAAGGCTATAGGTGACAGCGTAGTGAGGGGTGGGGGAACACTAATGGAAAAACTCTTGTAATAGCGGGTGTCAGAGTTACGCCTATTTTAGACTGAAGTTAGCTGATAGGTATTAGTGCTTCTAGACTGAAGTTAGCTGATAGGTATTAGTGCTTCAAAGAAGCGCCTCTAACAAAGGAACCACTTTCGGCAAATGTCACGTATACAAATGATAGAGGAATTAGCGTATTTCACCGAAATATACAAGGTTTTAGAGATAAAGTTTGTGAAATGCCAATAGATGTTGACTCTGATGTTATTGCTACTTCAGAGCACTTCTTAAATAATGTCACAATTCAGAGGCTTTCTTTACCAGGCTACAAATTAGTTACATGTTTTTCCGGGAGTTCTTTGCAGTGTGGGGGTGTGTACGTGTACATCAAAAACAGTATTATAATTAAATCCATTGATGTTTATAAACACTATACTGAAAAAATATATGAATATTGTGTAGGAGTGGTCTACTGCAGTGGAGCTAAACTTCTATTCATTCTTATTTATAGCTCCCCTGAATTTGAATTTAAAATATTTCTGCTGAAACTAGAGGGGATTCTAAGTTCAATTTATCGGTTTTTCAAAAATTAGTTATATATGGTGATTTCAACATTAATTATGTAAGTGATTATGTAAGAAAGAGGATGATTTTAGTGAGTTTCAATTCTTATCACCTGTTGCAAACTGTATTCTTTCCTACGACAGTGCAGAAAAACAACAGAACAACCATATACAAGTTTGTTCACTCTTTATTGTTAGAGGGACATGAATTTTAACTTACAAAGGCGGTTTGTGCTCAAACATCTGTTAATTATAATTACTATCTATTTATAAGCTAATCCAATTGCAATAGAGGTGTTTATAAACCTAATCAAGGAACAAGAAATACATTATGTTTACGGTGCTGATAATATAAATGATAAATTTAATGCTTTCCTTAATACATATATCTATGTCTTTGAAAGCTGCTTTCCGTTAGAACACTCAAAACAAGGTACTACCATTAACAGATAACCTTGGTAGCAGACAAGAGAAATAAGAATATGTGTAGAACAAAGTGTAAATTACATTAGAATGTTAGACGCAGCCAGAATCAAGATGCAGTAGCCTATTACAAAAAGTATTTTGATGTTCTGAAAAATTTCATTAAGAAAGCAAAAAGTAGGTGGCATGCAAAAAGAATAACTAAAGCCAAATGGTCAGTCGTGAAGGAAGTATCCGATTGCTGATATGTCAGATGTATATACGACATTTGATAATCACTTTCTGATCATAGCAGGTGAATTAGTTCCTATAATCACAGAACTCTCTTTGAAAATAGCATTCCGAGACTGTTACCTGAAATAGTCCTCCATGATACTGACAGGGGAGAGATTGAGTAATAATTAAATCGCTAAATACTAAGGACTCTTATGGATATGATGGGGTACTAGCAGAATACGTAAGTATTATACGGCCTCTTTTAGCCCAATACTTTCGTAATTGTTAGTTTCCTGACAGATTGATGTACTCGGTAATAGGGAGAAAAGAGGCGTGTAGCCAACTTTTGATCTATATCTATTCTGTCAGTTTTTGCTAAAGTTACTGAAAAGGCTGCTTATTCCAGGTTAATTGGTCATTTCGGTTCCCGTATTTGGCTTTCAAATCCACTATTTGATTTCAGAACTGGTTTAATAATCGAAAATGCTATAGTCTCTTTTGTCACTGAGGCACTAGATGGATTAAATAAAAAAAACTGTAAACGCTAGGCGTATTCTTTGATTTAACAAAAGCATTTGACTGTGTAGATCACAAGATAACTTTGCAGAAGTTTGAACATTATGCAATAAGGGGATTAGCTCACAATTGGTTCGCCTTTTACTTTAATAATAGACAGTATAAGGTGATCCTCCGCAGTGTTGAAAATGGCTGTGAAATGCACTCACAATGGGGCACAGTTAAGTAGGAGGGTGGGGGCATAGGGTTCTGTTCAGGAGCTCCTGTTGTTTCTCATATAAATGATATGCTTTCTAGCATTACAGGTAATTCTAAGATATTTCTTTTTGCTGTTGACACCAGCTTGGTAGTGAAGGATGTTGTTGGCAATAGTGATGCAGTATCAGACAATGCAGTTAAAGAAATTAGTTCATGGCTTCTAGAAAATAAATTGTTGATAAATAACAGTAAGACTCGATTTTTACAGTTTCTAGCACATATTTCAACAAAAACTGACTTTTAAATTACCCAGAGTGGACACAGAGATACCTATTTATGTTAAATATCATCGTCCACGTTAATTATGGCCTTTTTTAAAATATTCGGAAAGCGTGATACATTTCAAAAAACATACAAATGATTGTAAATCTATGGGACCAAATTGCAATGTTTCTCAGTCCCTATACTTCAAACTACTTAAATTAACATATGCTTAGTTCAACACAGACACTTGAGTAGCGCCGGCCGCGGTGGCCGAGGGGACTAAGGCGCTCCAGTCACGGTCTGCACGGCCACTACGGTCGGGGGTTCGAATCCCCCCTCGGGCATGGATATTTGTGCCGTCCTAATTCGTAAGTAGTTCATAAGTAGTTTGTAAGTTTAGGGACTGATGGCCACGTAGTTAAGTCCCATAGGCTATACAAACACTTTTACAAACAAACAACACTTGAATAGCACAAGCAATCTCTTCCGTCTCGTACACAGTTCCGCTCACGAGCAGAAATAAGCCTGCTATTGACGAAGGCCTCCATTTGAGGTTTGTACCACTGAATGGTTCTGCTAAAATATTATTGTGATGTTATTGATATGGTCTCTTTCTTTTCTGACATATCCGAAAATAGCAGATACCATATCAATAATTGTAAATATGCCCACGACAGACAATGACAATTTCAATGTGGACACATTCATACGCTCGGTCTCTTGCAGGAACACAATACAAGCTACGGGCAAGAGGAACCAATGGTCAGGGGGCAGTACAATCGTATTGTACTGTAAGTTGAGAATTTGGGTTGGAAGGGAAGAGTGTCTGGATAGCCTGATTGCTGCCGGGCGCCGTGGTTCAGCGCTCTCGGTAAGAGAACTGAACGTCCTCTGTAATAAAAAAGGTGAGCAAAATTCCCAAAGAACGACCAAGATCGAACATGAACAAGAGATCGTATATAATCGAGCTACCTAAAGAACAATGAAAAGAAGGGTTAAGGCGAGTGCTGGTCCGAAGCACGAAATTCGGGTTCAAATTCCGGGCCAACACAAATTTTCAACTGTCGAAATGTTTCGATATTTCGATTTCGATTATTGTGATGAACCTACCTTCTCTATAGTGTAGATACAGACTTACGACGTTTGTAAAACGTATTATAAAGAGACTTTTATATGATTCACAATTTATTTTTTCCGCAGGAAATTACAAAGTTCCAGAACACTTCACTGTTATATTGTGTTCTGATGTTGAATTTATGTAATCGCCATCTGATACAATTATCAAGGAACTGTGATAATCTACGTTATTTACTCTGCAGGTCACCTTACGGCGTGTGAGAGAAAGTACTTCACCTACTTCCTTGTTCCATTCGCGTATGGCGCGTGGGTAGAAAGGTTCTCTTATTAACTGTAATATGCATGATTTTCTAAGCAGGGACGTGCTCTTAAGAGTGAGTGACGTATAGTTGTTGCATAATGCAGAGTAGCTATCTTAATTACATGTTATCTCGGGAACGACCTTCATTTGTAACTCAGGAGCTTAGCAATATCCACACAATGTACGTAAACGATGTGTAACAATGACATTTTACGCCACGGCAAAAATGTATTAAAGTAAATGGCATAGTATATTATTTTGACGAATTTATAAATAAAACACAAGCTGTTTAAAAGAGGGCTGAAGAGAAGATTCCTTTTGATATGTATATGTGCCACTGGTAAATTAATTGAGCTCGTCAGTAATCACCTCTGACTGTCCATACAGTTTAGCATTCATTTTATAAAGACTCCAGTCTGTAGTACCCATGCGCGTCTGCCGCGCCGGATTAGCCGCACGTGCTGGAGCGCCGTGTTGCTGTGCGCGCGGCAGTCCGCCGTCGGGGGTTCGAATCCCCCCTCGAGTATAGATGCTTGTGTCGTCTTTAGTATAAGGTAGTTCATAAGTAGTTTGTAAGTTTAGGGACTGATGACCCCGCAGTTAAGTCCCTTAAGCCTTACAAACATTTGAACATGCGCGTCTCTGCTATCTACTGGATCTGTGATATAGTGTGTCCCTAGATATAATGGGGAATATTCTCACGTGAAATCGAAAACGCATACGCAGTTTTTTTTCTATTTGGCCTTAATAACTCACAATTATTAATTATTACAATTAAATAATTAAAACACGTGCCTACCTGACGCTAAAAATGAGACTTGAATACTTTTACTATATGGGAATGGAGGGATTATGGAACTTAATGATTGCTTAGTAAATAAAACACCAATATGCTCAAATCGTGTTTATTCACTATTTAACATGTAAAAACATTAGCCTATAAATTTTCATTTCAAAGTTTGTTTTCTGCAATCAGGATAAATATTTCCGTGTTCTTGTACGCAATGTAACAAAAACTGTTATTGTTCCTCCCCAACCGAGATTAAACCATGAAATTCTTGCATCGGCTTGACCACTCTTGCAGCACTATCATTAACTGCTCTCAGTGCTGAAACCTTCTTTCTGGCTTCTTGAAACGAAGCATTGTTTTTGACCACATGGCAGGACATTCGTAGGGAAAACTGTCATAAAAAATGTTCAAATGTTTGTATAGCTTATGGGACTTAACTACGGGGTTATCAGTCCCTAAACTTACAAACTACTTATGAACTAGCTAATACTAAGGACGGCACAAATATCCATGTCCGAGGGGGGATTCGAACCCCCGACCGTAGTGGCCGAGCAGACTGTGGCGCGCCGCAGACGGCTCGGCCACCGCGGCCGGCAAAACTGTCATCAATTTTCAGACTTGCTTCTGACTCAAATGAAGTCGTAGATGTTTTTCTCTGTAATTAAGAGAGAGAAAGCCAGTTAACAAAATTGTGATGTAAACAGAAAACTAAATAAACAACATCTCTATTCATTTATTTAACTCACCGTGCAATGGACTGCGAAGTTCTTCCTTCGCAGGGATGTAACGCTTAGCATGAGCTGATAAATTATTTTTGGTTAAATTTTCAACCATTTTTAATTTCGTTTCTAGATCCACATCATGGTCAAACAGCGACAAGACAGGAACTTCATCAGTCAAATAGACAGCTGTAGAGCTGCTTTTGAGATGTCTTTATCTATTTTTGTCTTATGCCTTCAAAGAAAAAAAAAATGTTCAAATGTTTGTATAGTCTATGGGACTTAACTATGGGGTCATCAGTCCCTAAACTTACGAACTACTTATGAACTACTTACGAACTAGGACGGCACAAATATCCATGCCCGAGGGGGGATTCGAACCCCCGACCGTAGTGGCCGTGCAGACCGTGACTGGAGAGCCTTAGTCCCCTCGGCCACCGCGGGCGGCTCTTATGCCTTCATTGACTTCAATAGCACAAATCTTGGTAGGGTACCTTTACTGCCAAAATACGCTGGAGGCGTGGCTTGATGTAGGATGTCACGATGAACATGCAAACGTTAAACAGCGCTACCTTATTCTTGCTCGAAATTTTTAACTGAGAACAAAGTAATGATTTTTTTAGGGTTGTTTGGATTGTTTGGTTGGGATAGGGGGACTTAACTGCTAAGGTTATCAGTTCCCCGGTGGGGAGGGGAAGGAGTGAGGATAGGAAAGGAAGGGAGAGGGAAAGGAAATGCAGTCCGGGAAGTAAAGAAGGAAGGAAGACTGCATTAGCTCGGGGACCCGTGCTCGTCACGCACGTGCTCACGAAAGAACCGTGAGCTCCCTGGTTGGTATTTTTAGGGACTAAATAGCTCTCGCCATCCATCGAGCTGGTGTGTGGCACCTGGAGGCCGAATCTTGAATTTTCTGTCTGAATATCCACCTAAAAATACAAGAGAAAGCTCTATCAACTCTCGGTAATCATCTCTGATTATTTCTTTTGTCGGTCAGTGCTGTAAAACTCAAACAGATTGTCAGTCTCTGCAAAAGTCAGGTGAATTGCGTTATCTGGATCTACACTTTTCCGGTTATCTTGGAACTGTTTGAAGAGTGGAATATCAGGACTTGTCACTGAACTGATTTTTACCTCGAACACGTTTTTTAAGACTATTTCATACACGTGGAGGCGGTAAGGAAAAAGAATGAGGCTTCTGTTAAGTTTAGGCTCAAGTAGCATACAGGCACCTTTGATATGACCGGTATTTGTAGCCTTAGTATCACAAAAAAGAAACTGCACTTTGTCTTCGAGATTCCAGTCCACAATCGCGTTCCAAACAGCTTTCGCTTGTTCACATCCTGAAGAGTTTTCCAACCTTGGCACAGCAATAAGTTTCTCTTTATTTCCATATAAAATAACTATCGGAAGACGTTCTTCTTTTGATTTCCGATCATGTGTAACAGGCAACAGCTTGCCATCCCAGTGAACAGTTACAACTTCTGGTACCTCGTTTTGAATATTAGGTTTCATAGCTTCCGCACGCTCTTTCCGTTTCTCTGTATAAATTCTTTAGCTCAACGACTTACTTATAGGAAATTCATCAGTATTATATATAAGTGCCTCAATGGCAGCTTCAAGAATATACACAGAATCTCCCACACTCAACTGACACCTATCTAGCGTTGCTACTAATTTTGGAGTAATGAAATTTTTCCGAATAGTTGTTTTACTGGTTATGGGTTTTACGTTCTCAATCACAGTTGGGAAATTTTCTTGCAAACACATCTCATTTTCATTACAATCTGAATATAGTCATTTTGTAATGCTTCATAAGATGCTGTCGAAGGGGCTGACGTGGAAAAATATTTAGTACGTCGGTTTTCTTCCTCGATAGTTCTGATGCGCGACCTATCCTCTTTATTAGCCAGTTTCTTGTCTACTACATCTAAGTGACCAAGCCGACCTGGCTCTGACTGTCGCTGTAAAAATATTTTATCTTCATTTATTTTCATTTACTGAAATGCATCAGCGCGCGCAATGTCGAACAAATCATCCAACTTTTTGACAAAATCTTGTCGGCGCTGCTTAAATACTTTTTTTCCCCAACTCCCTACAAACTTGATATAGGTTTACTACTTTCTTCTCACAATTAGGTAGAGATTTGGTAGGTTTCACAAAAGATCATATATTTCCGAATACTGAGATTTGCACTTTCTCGACGGTTAAATCACTTCTCGGATATTATAAAATAAAACTGCTAGAACTTGTCCATTGGATGGCAGTTTTGAACCTTTTATCTAATTTTTCACCGCACCTATTAAAAGTATACGCTTTTTAGCACTACTACGTAATTCTACTGACATTTTCACTTACTGACCACAATGTAGGCTAACAATGTTGAGACATGCTGACACGAGGGCGAGCCTTCGCCTTTCTTACCAAGTACTGACAGCCTGACAAGTTTAAGTGCAAGTCGGCAAGGGCTGTGCCAACATCCTACGGTTCTGAAATTTGACATTTATTTGTTTTGGTATCGTACAAATAAATTAAGATGGTATGCGTTCAAATAAAAACTACGTAGAATTTTTGGGACAAGACTATGTCTGCTATTTACTACTCAGAAGTTGACATGCTCTTGAAATTACAAAATGTAATCCGTTACAGTTTGACATAACAATTCAAATAAAATGAGTGACCGAAAGGTATAGATATCCTCTCGAAGTAAGTTTAATAAAGAGTCTTTACTTCGTGAGCACTTAAATAGCTCTACGGTATGTTGAAGATATATGATCCACGCATATTTCACTGCCACTCACAACTGTACTTGGGCAGTTGGCGCTGAGTTCGTCGAGCGTACACGGAAGCTGACGGCATTCCATAAGTGCGGGACTTGTTTGAGGTAGGTTGATCAGGGGCCAATCCATGGTTGTGAATTCACTGGACTGTTCAGCAGGTCACGTCCGTGTAACCAAAGAGCTGTGATATGACGTAACATTGTCCTGCTTAAACATGGCGTCTTCGTCAAATTATCCTATATTAACAAGGTGTGCACATGATATGCAAGAATGTACGCATAATGTGAACTTATCATTGGTCGCTGTATTCGCACAAAAGGCCCTAATTTTGGCCAACCTTGTTTTTAAGCCTTCGACTTAAAATTATGTCCTCTCCAAAGGGCTCACGGTGCTTTCGTGAGTACGTGTGTTGCGAACATGGGCCCCGTGCTAATTCAGTCTTTCTTCTTTCTTTCTTTCCTGGACTGTATTTCCTTTTTCTTCCCCTCATTTACTATCCTCACTTCTTCCCCTGCCCACCGAGAGACTGATGACCTTAGCAGTTTGGTCCCCCTGTCCCAAACAAACAACCAATCAACCAAAATATACATATTCGACTAAGAACTACTACAATTAAATCCGATGTGTAACAGGAATATTTAGTGGAATCTTAACACACAGTCCAACGCTGCTCGAAATAAAATTAGAATTATTACTTTTCTCTGAAATGACGTTATTAAGAGAGAGTTACTTGTAGTTAAGCACCTTCAGTGTAATCGCTCCTTTTATTTATGACCTATTTCCAAATGTCCGGAAGGCGTTATACGTTGTACAGTCAATACGTCGTGATACTGACCGCATGACGGTACTATGGTACACTATAGCGCATAGGTGGCACCGTGGTGTGGTACCATGTCAGTTAGTCTCTTGTTCCTGCAAGAGACAGTTGAGTGCGTGCACTGGAAGCAGACGTACGGTCTTTATGTTGTGATTGTGAGTCGAATGCACCACTTGGACCTTGACATGTCACAGTTTGACCAACGGGCAAACATCACGTTCTACCAGAAATTTGGCAAAACCGCTGCCGAAACGTCTTAAATGACGCAGCAAGTGTACGGCGAGGACGCAGTGAGTCGCAGTGTTGTGTTTAGGTGGCAGCGACGTTTTGTGCAATGACGAGGCAGTCCCCCAATGGGTAGACGCTCTCCCAGCAGCAGCAGTAGGGGTCAGCCATAATACTTGCCATAATATTCTGATGGACGACCTCAACATGTCTCGTATTACCCTGCACAGTGTGCCACAAATCCCATCGCAAGACCAATGTCATGATCGTATGACAAGTTGTGGTGACATCATCAGTTGCTCGAACGATGATCCGACGTTTCTCGACCGGATAATAACTCGAGACGAAACATAGCATTTATTTTACGATGCGGAACTGAAACGTTCTGTAAAACGCCATCATCTCAATGACAAGACAGGCCAAAAGGTAGGGTGATGCTCTAACCGATTTTTGATGCAAATAGAATCGTTCGCATGGAATTCCTTCCAGACGGTGCAACGGTAAATAAATCCCGATACATGGAGATCCTAGGCCGTTTACGCGATGCAATTCGCCGTAAGCGACCTGCGCTTTGGTATACAAAGAATTCCCTATTGCTATAAGACAACGCCCCTGCACATCGCTTTGTCCTTGTCCAAGAAGAACTTGCAAGTCAACTGGGAACAATTTTTCCACACCCTCCGTACTCACCTGATTCGCAACATGCGAGTTTTTTTTCTCTTTCCTCGTCTCAAAGTACTCCTACCTGGTCGCAGATTTCGGTCGTCCGAAGAAGTCATAACGCCCACAGGAGAAGCCATACGGGTCATTACTGCCAACTTCATTCAGCTGTGCTTCCAGCAGTTATACCAACGTTGACAAACGTGTATAATAACCAAAAGCGACTATTTTGAGGGAGCATGTGGGTCTGTGTAAGTGTGCTGGCCGCGCGGGAGTAGCCGAGCGGTCTGGAGCACCACGTTACGGATCACACGGCCTTCCGCGTCGGAGGTTCGAATCCCCCCTCGGGCATGGATGTTTGTGTTGTCTTTAGTATAAGTTAGTTCATAATTAGTTTGAAAATTTAGGGACCAAACTACTGTGGTCATCAGTCTCTAGGCTTAAAAACTACTTAAACCAACTTAAAGACAAAACACACACACGCCCGAGGCAGAACTCGAACCGCCAGCAGGGGTGGCTGCACAGTCCCTGACATGGTGCCTAGGACCGCGCGATCATTCACGCGCAGCTGGACATTCGGCATAGGTCATAAATGACGGGGCAATTATATTGAATGTGTGTAACTATAAGTACCTCTGGCAATAAGAGCATTTCAGAGAAAAATAATAGTTCTCATTACTTTTATCCAGCCTTTGTACCAGAAAAAGAAACATTTTATACAGCTATAAGCAATTGTCTTTACCATAAATTTTCTCTTGTTTCAGGTAAGCCAACATGGTTAGTCAACGAGGCAAGTCCAGGGGTTGGACTGCAAATCTAAACTAAAGTTGACTCAACTGCATCGATCCTCAGTAACCTGATTTAGTCTATGGAGGAAACACAGAGAACGCAAGTAATACGTTTAAATGGCTGCAGAAGCTTCGAGAGATTTCAGCACCGGCTACTTTCAGGTAAATCGTCAACTGTCATAACCGATGGAAACGTATCAGTCGTTAATGAACTCGTTCAAAATAACTGATTCGGAACTGGGATACATATGATTTAGAAACTTTCAGTATATTACGATTAGTGCGGCCAGAGTTCAGGTAGAGCGCAACGCGTGAACACAAAGCTAGCATACTGGACACTTGATAATTCCAAAGACTGACCAGCAGGAGTGGATAGTTCTGACAACTTTTTATTATTTGGTTCGTTGGTAGCTTACTTAAATGAGAAACAGTTTTGTGCTGACAGCGTTATTTGTATGTATTAAAAAGCGATTAATGGAGCCTCAAGAGTTTTACGTATGAACATTCTCGTTAGGGGAACAAGGAGCGCTGCATTGTAGTGAATCGTGTGTTTTTGTTCGGTTGACATTTGTAAAGCCAAGTAAACAGTGACGCAACATACTTTTTAGTAATACTATATTTACAATTCTTCCAAAAAGCGAAGGAAGACATGTTAACGAGTATACAACAGCACCAAATCAAAGTTGTTGAATATTGTGTCGTATTCTGAATCGACTTGGTAAAATGACAAAACTCCCAAGTGTTCCATGTGAAACAGACAATACACTGGACTCGAATACACGTACACCAAAGTTCGAGGAAATGGACACATAAAAAAAGGTACGAAGTAATCTGAAACGACGTATGTGCAAAAGAGCGTATTACCTAAATTAATCAAGATTCCAGAGAGATAGTGTAGTTCTAGCAATACCCTTTCTGGAGAGTCTTCTTCAAAGGTTAGTGTTGTTAGAATATCCGTCACAGAATTTTTTTAAAGCGGAATGGCAGTGAGAATGATAGTATGTATCATCAGCGTAGAATTCATCAATATTAGCATACTAGTGAGCTCTATAGGGAGAGTGAATAGTCTTCGAGAAATGAGTTTGCATACAACAGCATTTCACTCGTACAATTACATCTACAGGGGGCGGACAAAATAATATGAACACCATGCATGTACTATATCTTGTTGCAAGTTGTCGCCACTGCGTACGTGTTAACACTGAGACGCGACCGCAGTGCACAATTGCGTACCAAGTCCTGGACGTTACCTTGCAGTAAATTAAACGTTTTGTTCCGGGGCGGTCAACAAAATGATGAAATGGGAGATCTGTCAGACTTACAATAACCCAACTCCATGGCGCCCAGTTAGTAAGAGCATCTGTGAAACATCTCCCGTGGACAACAAAATCGACGTAATTGAACCGTTATGGGGCATTTTAGAGCAGAGAGTGATGACCAGATTAACAGCTCTAACAACGTTGAAGTAATTGGTGGATATTTTGATATAAGAATTAATACCATTCTGTTAGAAACTATAAACACACTTTACGAATATGTTCCTCTAAGAGTGGCAACAGCTCCAAGTCATTTAGTAAGGTGTATACAGAGTGTCTCAGACCTTTTGGGTCAAACTGCAATGGGTGAAAGTTGGTCCACAAACGATTACGCTCAGACAGGAAACCAATGGCCGGGAATGCATTTTACTGTGTTATGGACACCGCATAACAACTGCGTAGCTCATAGTAATTGGTCAGAGCGACGATCCTGAGTTTCAATGTCTGTATTGCATATCTGGAGTCATGGCGATCTCCACGCCGTCTACATCAGTGGTCACCAGCAAAGGTTCTTTGCCAACGCATGGGTGGGCAGAGCGCGCCCTAAAACACCAATAATCATCATCATATGTTGCCGCCGTTAATGAAGACTATACCCCTTGTCGTCCGCGAAAGGATGTGGTTCAACACGATGGTATACAAGCACATTTCTATGTTAATATAGTCAGAATCTGAACAAAACGATCCCTCATCGATGGATTGCAAAGGGAGGTCGTGTTCTGAAACCAGCGCGAGTGCCAGATCTCACATTTCTAGTCGTCTGGAAGTGCGTTGTCGGTGATGAAAGATCGTTTGAGTGTACAGTTCCCCAATTCTAATAATTTTTATGTATCTTCATGTTAGTAATATGTGGTATAAAGTGTATTTCAGTCTCGTTAATCGTCCGGTTGCAATTTTCACAAATATCAGTCACCTCAGTTTTGCACATAGTCGCCGGCCGCGGTGGCCGAGGAGACTGAGGCGCTCCAGTCACGGTCTGCACGGCCACTACGGTCGGGGGTTCGAATCCCCCCTCGGGCATGGATATTTGTGCCGTCCTTAGTTGTAAGTAGTTCATAAGTAATTTGTAAGTTTAGGGACTGATGACCCCGTAGTTACGTCCCATAGACTCTACAAACATTTGAACATTTTTTTTGCACATAGTCAAATATTCCTTACATCGTATGTGATCTTCACTCAAAGGCACACAAGCAATTCCACATATCGTAGGGTCATAATTAGAAGCCACATCCATGGTGGATCGCGACCTCGTGTATTCCTGTCAGTGACGCTACTGGTCGGGTATATTAATTAGTTTTTGCTGCGGTATAAGTAGCAACCAAGGCGAACAGCAGCAGCGGATTACAGTGCGTTTTTATCGGCAATTAGCTGTCATACAACAGCCTCTTTGCAGAAACGACAAGCTTATCAGTTTGCGAAACTTTGTTTTCAGAGCACTCTATCAGTTACACTTTATCTATTCTCGCACCGTCTGTGACCTGTGTGTGAAGTGTCGACGTCCGTATCTACAAATATCTTGTTTTTAGACAAGCTTTGATAATCTGTGATTGAGCAATGTGGTTAAAGATAAATCAATTGAACAAATTAATAGTGGCAGACATCTCTATTAAGCAGCCTGTTTGTAGGCGTACCGCACGTGTAAGTAGAACAGAGCAAACCATAACTCGCGAAAACAAGATCTGAATTTATTTCTACAGAATAATTCTAGTTGTGCGAGGTCTTGATTTGACAGAGACTAGATATTTACATAAATTTCTTGTCTTCCATACTTGATGATTCGAGGGCAGCAATCAGCAAAGCTGTTGCTCCATCTCGTACTGTGAAAATGGCAGAATTCTGCTGAGAGATGAAAAGAAGCATTAATCTCCTATATGGAACTAAATCTACACTGCTGTCAATTTCTCTTTTATCTCTCATTTTCCCTGATTTCAGCCACTTTTTTTCATCCTTTCTCCCTCTTTCATACTACTTTATGCTTTAATTCATGCTCCCCTCTTTCTTTTTTGCGCCTATTTTACTTCTTATTTCTTTAAATATTCTAATTTTATACGGGTCAATTGCTTTCTCCCACCACTCCCCATTTTCTTCCCTTCAATCACTCCTTGCTCGTCTCACTTTTCTCCTTTCTAATTATTTTTCTTTCACTTTTATCTTCTCTTACTCCGCTGTTTGTCCCCTTTACTTAATGTTACAATTTTCTTCTGCTTCTCTTCTTTCCTTTTGTTATCATCAGTGTGATGTTGTGACAGGTACCTCACACAGTGAGTAGTCATGGTCTCTATTAAAGAACCATAGCTTTTTTAGTTGAAGAAATCAAGATAGGTGATCGACTAGTGCAGGGTGGGGTAAATAAGTGACCCGAAAGAGTGGATGCATTTTGAACCCATTTGTGGTAGCATTAACGGAGAAGCAAAAGACCTGCAGTTACCTCCAGTAGGATGGAACAGCTGCCCATACGGCTGGCCGAAACGTGGAGCACATTTACTCCATCTTCACGCATGACTGATTTGTTAGCAGTGCTCATTGTGGTCGCCGCCCACCCAGATTACCTGATCCGTGAGTGTCCGATTAATTTCTATGGGGAGCCTCCAAGTCTAAGGTGTATAACAGAAATCCTCATAGTCTTCAAGAACTGCAGCACAACATTTCGGATGAGGTAGCAGTACTCCCAGCAGACCAGCTTCGATACGCTTTCAGAAAGTTGCTGACCAAGGCCCAGAAGTACCAAGAGATGAATATTGGTCACTATCAGTATCTGCTGTAATCAGATAAGTACTATATTTCCTTTTCTCTTCTGTGTACCCTGGAACTCTATACTCCCAGCAAGTTTTTTGTTTTGTATTGTTTTTTTGCCTCACCCTGTATAATAATAATTACTCTCACAGAAATGTAACTCACTCAGCATCAGTTCCCCCATGATCTCCATATCGATATTTTATTATAATACGACCCTTTTGTCTAATCTGCCACTCCCTACAGAGAAGCTAATAAACTCCTAACGTACTAAAACTCTCACTCGTCGCTTATTTGTCATTTACAATTGCCATCAGTTAGCGTTTTATTGATGTAATATTAGAGGTTGTGACTGTATTATAGCCCTAGAAGTGTCGATAGATTGAAAGCCAAAACTATGTTTATTCGAGTATATATAAAATGTTTGTGTCAATGACACCTATTTAGCAGGGCTTAATCTCAGGCATGTGATTCGGTAGCACACTGGTAGAGTGGCAGATCCAAAGGTCGTAGTTTCTATCCCCGTCAGGTCCTAGGATTTTTATCCACTTTTTCCACCTGTTGTGAAAAATATCGAGTAACACCGTGGTTCGGAATCCACGTTAAACTGTAGGTTCCCCTATAACTGGCTGGGTAAGTCAGTTCGAAGGTCGGAAGAAGGCAACCATCTCAACACAGGACTAGTATCTAATCTTCGGATTGCTGTTTTACCTTAGTGTCAGAGATCAGATTAGGTAATGAAACTATAAAGGTGGTAGATGAGATTTGTTACTTGGGCAGTAAAATAACATACGATGGACGCCGCACAGATGATACAGGTTGAGTCAGGGGGGAAGTTACGTGCTTTGAGGGGTGATTCTGAACAAAAAGCTTCTAATAAACGAGTGCGCTTTTCTTAACCGTTTCCGGATAAACGAATGAAAACAACTAGAAACTGTGTAGCGTCGTTTTTACTAACCGTGTCAGTACGTAATTCACTTTGGCATAGTCCAGTTGTTTACCTCAAGTTTCAGGCCGGCAGTGCTTGTCGTAGTGCACGGTACTACAGCATTGTTACGTGATCAACGAATACAGTTTAGTGTAGCGAAAATGTGACGGATCTTCACACATACAGAGTATAGTGACTTGATGTTTCTTTATGGTTTGTCCAATGGGATATTCAGAGCTGCTGTGCGAGAATTCAAACAACGATTTCCGAATCTCACAGTGCCAGATAGCAACTGCTACCTGTAGAAGAATTGCTACCTAGCTTGGTATTCCACAAACACGAGTGATACGCACCGTAGATGAGCAAGTTCTTTATCCATTTCCTCGGAGAGTGTATAACATCTGAATGAAGGAGATGCTGCCGCCCGGCAAGAATTCTGCCATTGTATCATTGCCAGTGATCGATTAATTCAACATATTCTGTTCGCTGATGAGTCAACATTTACCCCTAATGGAAACAAAAACACGCGCAGATCTCACGTGTGAGCAGATGAAAATGTGCACGCTACTGTGAAAACGAATTTTCTCAACGAAGGTGTTCGTGGTGCGGTATTACTAAATGTTCAAATGTTTGTTAAGCTTATGGGACTTAACTACGGGGTCATCAGTCCCTAAACTTACAAACTACTTATGAACTACCTTATACTAAAGACGGCACAAATATCCATGCCCGAGGGGGGATTCGAACCCCCGACCGTAGTGGCCGTGCAGACCGTGACTGAAGCGCCTCAGTCTCCTCGGCCACCGCGGCCGGCACGGTATTACTGATGACCAACTCGTCGGTCCATTTATTTTAGATAACCGTCTTAATGGGACACGGTGTCTTGATTTTCCTCAAAATGTGTCAACAGAATACGTGGAGGATATCCTTGTGACAACACAAGCTTGTATGTTCTTTCATCATGAGGGAGGTCCTACACAAACCGTATGGCCACTGACACAGTATATCAACACGTCGTATCTTGGCCGTTGGACTGGTCGCCGTGGAGTCATTTCTTGGCCACCGAGGTCACCCAATCTTACCCCACTTGACTACTGTTTGTGGGGGTGGCTGAAGAGCGAAGTGTACAAGCGCAGAGTGGACACTAGAAAGGAACTTCTCGCTTGTATTTTTTATGTTTGTGCTAAAGTAAATGATTGCTGAGCCCCGATTGGCAACACAACACCTGTCTATAACAGCAGCAAAGTGCAGTGAAGTTGGCGGTGGGCTATTTTAACGTCTTCTGTGAGGAAACTTACACAATTAAATAAACCATAACGTAACAGTAGCTTAATTTACTGTCACTTGCAATTTTCTCGTTCCCAGTTGTTTTTAATTGTCTACCCGTAAACAGTTAAGAAATGATCACGTGTTATCCTCGGAATCATATACGAGGGTTGGAACTTAAATAGTGGCAACTATTTATTCACAACCAATACAAAAGCGTTACATGTTTGCACGTCTTCCTGTCCTTCAAAGTAGTCACCGGCTTTTCGTAGACCCCGTTGCCAGCGATATGGAAGGCGTAGTATACCATTAGTAGAGCCTGTTCTGTTGATGGTGTGAATGGAGCGGTCTACTGCCTGTCGAATCTCTGGAACAATTCTGAAGCGAATGCCACGAAGTGGTTCCTTCATCTTCGGATTCAAATCAGAGTCACAAGGACTTAAGACCGGGAAGTATGGTGGATGGTACAGTACTTCCCAGTCCCATAGACCAAACAGGCCAATCACAGCTTGCGCTGTATGCGCCGGCGCATTGTCGTGCAAAATGATGGGTGGGCTGCGCAGAAAGTGGTGCCACTTCTTTCGCAAAGCTGCTCGAAGGTGATGCTCCAAAAACGAACAGTAATACAGTAGTAAAACTCCGTTACGTTAGACCGCTCGCTCACAAGTGACTATTTCCCTCGATTCTGCGCACGCCGGCGACATGGTAAGGTAGGTATCTCATCAACGTGTGCTATCAGCGACAATAGTTGATTCCATAGCATAGTGTGTCCACAACAGTGTTGCCACTATTTAAGTCCCAACCATCGTATTAGCAGCTTTTTGTCCAGAATTACCAGTAGTATCACCCCTCAAAGCATGTACCCTTCCTCCTGATCTACCTTGTATAAAATGCAAAATGGTAATGGGAGGAAAAGCGTTTCTGAAAAAGAGAAACTTGTTAATATCGAATATTAATTTCAGTGTCAGAAATTCTTTTTGAAAGCTTTTGCATGGAGTGTTTCCTAGTACAGTAGTGAAACTTGGACGACAAATAGTTCAGACAGGGAGAGAGTAGACGCTATTGAAATGTGGTGTTAGAGACGAATGTTGAAAAATAGGTGGGTAGCTCGCGTAACTAATGAAGAAGTACTGAGCTGAATTGTGGAGGGATCGATTGGTAGTGGTTCTGAACCCACGTTAAACTGTAGGTCCCCCTATAACTGGCTGGGTCAGTTCGAAGGTCGGAGGAAGGCAACGCATACCACCTCCAAACAGGACCATGCCTACTAAAGCACTTTGGTGTTCAAACCAATCTTCGGATTGTTGACTGCTTTACCTTTACCTTTTACCGATTGGTAGTACGCATTCTTAAACGTCAAGGAATCGTGAATTTAGCATTGGAGGGAAATGTGTGGGGTAAAAATCGCAGAGGGAGACCAAGGACAAATATAGTAAGCAGGTTCAAATAGATTTCATTTGCCGTTCTTACGAGGAGATGAAGAGGATCACCATACAGTAGGGTGGAGAGCTCCACCATTCTCCGGACTCAAGACTATAACAACAGTCTCGGAGAAAAGTAAGCACTTATTTATGCAGTTCACCCTTATATGTAGAATATAACTGCTAGTTATTTCCACCAAACAATAAAATGTTTGCGCCAGTTCCCAACTGTATAATATTTGAGCACTAATTTCGGAGTAATTTCATCCTGAATATGTGAAAAGAGAGATAAAGACGATAACAACATTACCTCATTTTTTTGTAGTCACGGGGCAAAGAATCAGTTTACAGGTTAACAGAATTTTATGAAAATCAGTTCAAAACATTTTTTTTTTTTTTTTTTTTTTTACAGAATTACCACTTACACCATCTGTGTATCACTGAGAAGCGATAAACAGTGTCCACTTCAAAAATTTTGTCAATAACATAAATCACAAACTTTTTCATCCTCACCAAGACTCTGATGCCGCGACTCATTTCTGAAAACGTATGGAGATATGTTTATTCTCAAGAAAAAGTTGAGACGAATCAATCCAGCAACGAAACCCATTAGTCCCTTTATATCTCAAACCATCCATCCATCCACAAAATCCATTAAATTTCGGACCTGGAGTCATACAGATTTCAGTTATTTCACTGATTTTTGGCCACGTATCTCCCGGCCATCTTCAAAGTAAACAAAGATTCTGCCTCTCGGTTCACTCCGAGGATGTCTTGAATATGGTTGCCTGACATCTTACTTGAAGATATAGCACGACTAAATTGTTCATTCCGTCGTGAACAGTTAAAAATGCACACTACAGAATACGATTTTTTTTCTTAAGGGTGTTCTAATTTCCTTAGGACGTGGATGACTGCATAGCAACATCTGCACTCTAAAGTTTATCGCTGACAACATACTTGTAGTCCAGCAGAGGCCGCGATTTGACGTTGGTAAGTCGGTTCACCTGTTTCTATTAATGCGCAAACACTCCAAATGATTTATCGCGCCGCGTGCCGTCAAACTCTAGATAAATGCAGCCTGGACATGGGAACAATATAACAACCAATAGCATGTGCCTCTCGGCATGTTTGTGCAGACAGGCCAAGATATAATTTATCATTAATGAGTGTTACGTCATCCAGTAATATACGATCCAATGTCGAATTGTTCAAGGCCGCTGGCAGGAGGATGAAGGAACACAGTTGCTAACCCATCCAAGAAAACAGCGCTAACAGGCCAATCGCTCAAGTAATCATTTACGAAATTCTTCTGGCTTGAACTCATGACTAATGGAAATCTGTACCAGAGAGATTCTCGCAAATTATTCCAAATATTTCTAAACTGAAAATTATGTTGTAAAACGTCAGTCATGTCTCTTTCATGTTGCTAAGTAACAATCCAAGATTTCAATTTTCTTAAAATAAAAATATACCTGAAAAGTGGCCTAAAATGGAGAGGCCCTACTGGTCGTTGTATGGTGCTTAAAGCGATGTTGATGTAACTGTTTCGTGAGATATACCCTGACACCACGAAATTTATTCTACCTGGCAAATTTCAGGTATCAGCAGGATATGATATATTATTGCAATAAAAATCTAGTGCTTTAATTTACCCGCACTTGGATTCCAATACAAGGTGGAAAAATTACCCGTACGCTTAACGTTTTCTTTTTTCTATTTTTTTAATTACTACTATTATTGAAATTCCGCTCCTTCTTCCAATGTTGGTGCGAACTTTAATTTCAGTAAGAATATTGTAACTTCATTTAGTTTTATTCATCTCTGTTTGCTATTTTTGCAAGTGTTATTTACGCAAGAGGTACAACTTAAAAAATGTATAACGCACTGCCCATTTGTATCGAATCGGTCCATTGCCAGTGAAACAGGTTCTTAAGAAAGCCTCGTTCTTTGAAATTATTCACGCAAAGATACAGTATGAAACATTATAATTTGGTTTCTCGTTTCTAAAGTTTCTAAAAATTAATTCTGGGAAAAACTTCGAACTTACACATAACTATATTTTTCTTAGGCACCGTTTTTAATTACAACGAATAAGAAATCTCCATCCCCATTTATGCTTGTATTTTATTATTCAGAACAGCCTCTTTCGATGGTTTACTCTCTAAAGCGGTATTATATTTTAGGGGTATAGCTGTTAATTCGTAAGGTACTTTTCGGTGTGCGGTGTGCGGTGACGAGTACCATTGTATTTACCACTTGTGTCTTCCATTTGAGAGTCGTACGCCAAGAAAAAACAGGCACTATGTAGTGTGTGAACGCGAATATCTCTGATCTTTATTGTCACAACCATTTTCCGAGATGTATGTGGGAAGACGTAATATATTGCCTGATATTGCTGGAAAATACAATATAAGAAGTTTAACGGCAAATATTTCTATAATAAAATGAGCTTCTTATACGAGCAAGTGACGAAACTTGCTGCTTTCCTATGGAACATCAGTTTCTTCTTTACACATTCTGCATACTAACTATCGGAGACTGCTGAAAAATAGTGAAAATTCTTCACGTATAAGATTTTATAGGCTATCTCCGTCGCAGGTAGATTAACTATTTTTTTAGTTCACTTACACTACCCTGTTCTGTATTTGGTAGCTGCGACTCCACAGATGAACTGCCTCTAATGGCCACGTTGTCGATGAGATGGTAAACATTTATTTCGTTCCTTTCTTCCTTCCGTCCTCCTTTAACAACAGGAAACGTCTTTCAAACTACAGCTGTAGCGTATTACTTAAACATTAACACAGGTCCCTTCAGAAATATTAGTGCGAGCATCCATGAACAGAGTACTTAGGCTATGACGTTTCATGAAAATCTATCAACTCAGTGAACAGTGTGTTACTGCACTCCACCTGAAGAAAAAAAAAGACGTATCTAATGCATAAATTAGCATTAAACTCGATTGTTCGAGTAGTTATAGGAACCAATGTAGAAGTGATTGAACTCAATTTGGTCCTGCTTTAAAGGTGACCGCGAGTAATCTAACATGTTTGGATTTTTCTGGGTTTTTGTGTTTTTGGCCTTCCACACGCATTTTAACGGATCTGAAGGACTCATTTGTCGTTCGGAAATAGGAAGACAGACTGTGCTCCAGTAACGCGCCACACCCCCAACTAGCAGTGGCCGAGCGGTCTGCGGCGCTCCAGTCACAGTCTGTACGGCCGCTCCGAGACGACGTCCCTCGACTCATAGAACAGTCCCCGACGACGAGTAATTCACACATTTGCCTTGTCGTGGCCTCTTGGAGAGCACGCTGCCTGAGTTCATTTTTTCCACTGGGTGCACACTGCAATGCGGGAGTTCGGAGAGTAATCCGAACTTCAATGTTATTTTACATCCAGATGGTAAATTTCCGGGCGAGAATTCCCTATGAAAACTTTATTTACAGAGTTCCCCCTACAGAGACTAGAAGCCGGTAGCAGTAATTGAAAAGCTCCGTGTGGAGTATCTTCAATATCGTGTTTTGTCCGTGACTTATTTTTATGGTAATTCTGAACCAGCACTTTGAAGGAAAATCTTTTGGCGTACCTAACAGTTTTATTGTCTCTTAAAGTTTTCGCGGCGTATTGATTGGTCCATCATATTTCGGGCTTGCAGCCGTATCATGTTCACGTCTTGCAACGATATTTCGGCTAACAAACACGCAGCCATCTTCAGGTGAGTACGAGACTGACTCACCTGAAGATGGCTGCGTGTTTGTCAGCCGAAACATCGTTGCAAGACGTCAACATGATCCGGCTGCAGGCCAGAAATGTGATGGACCAGTTTCATTATCAATTAACGAGCGTCTTGCAACAGCCTAGCCACTTGGAGAGTGTTTCGGAAGCTCATGGGAACCACTGCATGGCTTCGCCGCCTCTGACGACAATTAACGTCTAGACGGAGTTCTATAATTAAAGTGAACGTTGTGGTCTTCCAGGCGACGTCGGTCGTTGGGCAGACGTAATAAGAGTCTGCCTCGCTAAACGCACCGTGTAACAGATCTAAGTCCAGCATCATAAGACTAGTCCTTTGGATGAGTAGGTACAACAATCATTTCATCACAATATCTGCGTCTACATCTAATGGGTACTCTGCAATTTGCAGGTGACTTTTCCATTCTCTAAACGTGTGCGGAAAGAAAGAACAGCAAAATCTCTCTGTTCGAGCTTTGATTTATCATATTTGATCGCGCGGAGTTTCGAGTCCTCCCTCGGGAATGTGTGTGTGTGTGTGTGTGTGTGTGTGTGTGTGTGTGTGTGTGTCTGTCTGTCTGTGTGTCGCCCTTAGTGTAACTTAGTTTAAGTAGTTTGTAAGTCCATGGATTGATGACCTTAGCAGTTTCGTCCAATCCTTTACGAACATTTGAACATTTCTCAAATTTTATTACGAAGTTCATTTATCCCTACGTAGTTGGGAGGGGGGTCTACAATATAATTCTGCATCCAGGGGAGAAATTTGGTGATCAAGTAGATCTCGCCACAACGAAAAATGCCGTTGTCGTAATGTTTCACACTCCAGACCGTGTATCATTTCCGTGACATTGTATGCCCTGAATCGCGATAATAAAATACCCTTCGTTGTGCTCTTTCGAATTTATCGACCGATCCTACCTGATAAGGTTCCTACACCGCGCAGAAGTAATCCAAAAGAGGACGGACAAGCGTAGCGCAAGCAGTCTCTTTAGAACTTCAAGCTCTACTCCAATGGCACATGAGGACTCATTAGACCCTCTTGTTATTCTATACATTCTCTTGTCATTCTATACATTCGACATAGTATTAAACTTCAGATTTTTTGGGATTGTAGGACCGTAGGTTTCGAGTAAGGTGCTAAGGTAATTGTTAGGACACCCGACTCGTAATCTGAAAGATGACGTTTCAAATTCCCATCCGGCCATTCCAATGTAGGCGATCCAGGATTCCACGAAATTGTTTAATGTGAATGGGGGGGGGGGGGGGGGACCTTCCTTTGAATGGATATGGCCGATTTCCTTTGGTACGATCCTGCGAACCGAAATAATGTTCCGTCTCCAATGGAGAAGTTATTCCCTCACCTCCTTTAAAACCACGAATAAATAATGAAGTGATATTAAATAATCGGATGAAACGGTTGATTACTTGGAAAAGGACTATTACGAGCTTACATCTCGTAGCTGAAGACATCATTAAAGATGAAACATGAACCCAGATTATAGGAAAAAAAAATGGTCAAGTCTTTCCCGACGGAATCATGTCAATGGTGTTTAAAGGAAATTACGGAATCCCTAAATCTGTATTTGAACTGCTGTCCTTCCGGATGTGCGTCTACTGTCTAAACTCTGCTGCACGTCGCATGGATTCATTATTCGGGTACCATGCACAGGTGCATATAAGCCTTCTAATTCTAAAGCAGGTTCAAAGGATTGTTTAGTGAAAATTTTTGACAAGTGTCAGTGACCCACTGATGAGTAGGAAATGTATTTAGCTCTTTCACTTTACTGGTAATGGCTTTCAAGGTAAGTAAAATAAATTGCAATACGTCTTATTTACTCAATGAAACAAGTTACCTGGAACAAAAGAGGTTAGTATGAAAAATTCTATTATTGGACATACAGTGTGTGTTCAACTTTGGACATGCAAATCTATGGGGACGTAGACCTCCGACAGGGATACATCGTCGGCCATTCACCCTACAGTCTCCATTTTCGTTTTTTTTTTTTCACACTTGATGAAGTACGTAGGAGCCCGATGATTCGCTTCAGATGACGCAATGAAACACTTTGTGAAAATGTAGCTGACCAAGCAAGGGCAGGAATTTTTCCAGATGGGTATATTCAAACTCATCCCACGAAGCAACAAGTGTCTAAACATGACATGGATATAGTCAGTTGTCCGTATTGGTTGTATGAAATAAAATATGCAGTTCGCCAAGGGTTTTGTAAACTTAGTCTCCGATCACTCCTCGTAATTAGATTACTGAGCTGTGCACGTGTTATAAGAATTCATTTCGGTTCGAAGACCCCCTTAAGTGGCAGTTTGCAGTGCTGTTTGTCGCTGTGGTGAATTAAAGATAGCCGCGGTGGAGTGGCCGAGCGGTCAAAAAAATAAAATAAAAAAGCGGCCTAAAGAGTCTCGCTGCGGAGCGTGCGGTTACTCGCCGCGGAGGTTCGAGTCCTCCCTGGGGCATGGGTGTGTGTGTTTAAATAGTTTGTAAGCTACGGACTGATGACCACGCAGTTTGGTCTGATAGATTTACAAACATTTGAACATTTGAATTAAAGATAACCAGAATAAGTTCGTGGGGAATCTCCCTGCATGCTGTATGTGTGTATGTTGGAATAAACGTGAGTGTACTATTTTTCTGACGAAAGATGTAGCCGAAAGATTTAGTTGCGTCAGGTGGTTGTCTTTTCTACCTATCGGGGACGCAGTTGTTGCTGAAGGACCGTGACGAACTACCGAATGCCATGTATGTTCGATGAGCGACGGGTCAGCTGAACACACTGTTCAGAAAAGCAGTCTAAATAAAGCTTTGTCTTATGGCTGGTCAGTGGTGCCGTCATTAACGGTAGGTGAAGGGGTGGTGACTGGCGCAAAACCTCCATCATTTAGTGATTTCTCTTTATAAGTGGCAGTTCAAATTTTGTCCAGTAGGGGACCAAATTGTTGTAATTAATGTATTACGATTTGCCTCACAGCATAACGTTGTCATGGTAGTGCTCAACATGCATGCATCGATAAATATTACATATGTTAAAACGAGAAGGTATGAAACGCCGTAATGACTAAACCGATAGAAATTCGCACATGCCGTTTTAGAAAAACGTAGTGAGACACTTAGGGACACGAATGTAGCAGCCGGTGTGTTATCTAAACATTCAAAGTTGAGCCCTCAGCAGGAAATGTGGCGGTCACCGTCTTGTTTGACGTCAGAGGTACAACGCTTATCGAATTCCAAGTGTGTGGAATGTTTCCTTAAATATATGTAAGCAATGAGTGGCTCTTCCTGCAGGTTTTCTGTACATTTCGTCAGCATCGTATGTTGAGCAAATAACATACAATTTCATTGTGTTTTGCTGTAAGAACTGCGATGTGTCTCGTTTCATTCCACACAGTGTACGCGGATGGGGTCTTGAACCAGAAATAGGGCAGCAGAACCAACGATAGTGTTTCGTAGGCACTTAGTTTATCTTACATTTATTACTGTTACTAAACAATCATAATATTTGTACAATACAACATTTGTCACGTGCTGTAGATGCCCTTGGAAGGTAGCGTGTATTTCTAAGCTCTGTGCCCGTTTACGTATAAAGTGTCATTAAAAGCATTCGTTTTCTATCAAAACACGATGATACCCTTATGTTTGGGCGTATTTATATAAATACATTTTATTTGATATAAGATGAAGGTTGTTAATTGTTTTTAAGAAGTTCCATCTTTTGAAAGTGTCTTACATTGGGACAAGTGAAGCAGTTCCGATACATATACGTCTCCTGGGACGGATCTGTACCACTTGATCATTGACAGAGACACTGTTAAAAAGTAAATCGAGATGAATTTGTGTTAGAGAAACTATTACTTCTTAACGTTCTGTGTCGTGCGCAATTAAAATACATGTTCTTATATTGATATAGCTCACTATGAACTGCGGAAAGAAATTTCTGAAGCAGAGCGCAGGAAACGAGGGATTTGAGAGATATCAGGACTTACCTACCCCAACGGTTTTTCATAATTTCGTAAGTTTTAGTGCACAAATTCGAACGAGTTGGCCGCTTGGGAATGGCAGTGCGGTCATGGGCCCACGGCCGCTCCCGCCGTAGGTTCGAGTCCTCCCTCGGGCATGGGTATGTGTGTTGTCCTTTGCGTAAGCTATTTTAAGTAGTTTGTAAGTATAAGGACCGATGACCTTAGCAGTTTGGTCCCTTAGGATTACAAACATTTGAATTTTGAATTCAGTTTGATTGTTTCATCACTAGGATATCCAGTTTCGCGTGTAAATGATAACTCTGACTGACATTAGCAAAAACCAAGCACAAATTTTTGGCACTAGAAAAAAACTGTCATTTATTATTAGCTGAGGAATATGACATGGGTAAAATTCTTGTTTATAAAGAACTAGCTGAAAACCCGGCGTTGCTCGGGTATGTATATTTATTATTGCCATTTTCAGGTATGTATTAATTTGTATAAGGGCTGTATGCCTGTAACATCTCTTGGGAATGCAATTATTATTAAGGAAGTAATAGATTAAAACTTGGTGCGTGATGGTTTTCCATAATCGTTACTATGTGCTCATATCTCATGAACTACGTGTCGTACTGTGATACAATTTAGATGGTTCACTCAACTAAATGCGTGTATACTGTCTGTAAAATTTCCTGAGGCCACAATTTATGGTGTAGAAATTATAAATTGTAACGTCATACCGAATGCAGTAGTTTTAGTCCATGAACAGCGGAGCGTTACTGTTTATGTGCTCATATCTCAGGAACTGCGTATCGTATTGTGATACGGTTTAGAAGCTACATTCAACTATATGTGTGTATACTGTCTGCAAAATTTCCTGTCGCTACAATTTGTAGTGTTCAAATTATAAATTTTAACGTCATACCGAGAGCCGTAGTTTTACTCCAGAAACAGCGGAAAAGTATTAAGCGAGAAACATTTTTCCTTTCATAATTTTACTATGGTTGCCAGCGAGAAAAAGTTTAATAAAGGTTTGAAATTATGTTTAAAGTTTGTTGCAAGTCGCTAAGTACTGTCATTCTCATACAGTGTATTTCGAAAGTCTCGCCGCATTATATGGCATTTTTTTTTTGCGATTTTTATTGTCTATGACGTAATATCTTTTGAACCATGTGTCGTATGTGATTCTTAACCATGCAGCAATTGTTACCTCATGGTAAGGAATGTGTGTGCCACATTTGGTTGAAATCGGTCCAATGGTTTAGGAGAAAATGAGCAGCATTTTCGCAAAATGCAGCAGTTTTTCCCGCATCTCATTGTTTATGACGTCATATCTCGTGAACTATATATCGTATGTTATTCTTACACTTACGGCGACCGTCCTCATGGATTGAAGCTTACGTGTACAAAATTTCATAAAGATTGGAACAAAACTGTAGATTTGTATGCAACACTTACAAACATACGGACACTCTGCTTTATATATTAGATTTTTCACATCGTCGAACACGATTTGTAATATGATCCCTGCTGCTCTTTTTCGTACAAGCGTTTTCTTCTTTCTTCTTTCGAAACAATATTTCGGGGATTAATGTTTTTGCTTCCGTTTGTTAGTTAATTTTGTTTTTCAGAATGATAATAGTCGCTCTGGTTATCCGTGTAACCATTAGAAAATTTGCCTATCTCTTAAATGCCTGGAGGGAAGATAACAGGCATATATACGTCTTACATTTCATGTATTGCTTTTTCTTCCCTCCGATCCGTGTGACCATCTGATCCACCGATATTCGCCGTGGAACGAGTCAGTAAAATATTTACAATACAATAATGAAAAATGTAACAATAAAAATATGTGTCATAGTTCTCAAAAATAATAATAGTCTCTAATTTACCAAGGAAGAGAATCAACCGTTTACCTTGGAATCTGAATCACTTTCACTCATAACAACACCTCGCAACACTGAGGAGCGAGGATTAAAGGTAAACAGGTGTGACACTGTAACACAAAATTCGCAGTCGGCCCCTCTTTTTGACAACCTTCTGGTAGCTTATAACTAGAGATGAAATGAACCATTGATAATTCCAAAATTATCTACGGAGTCTATTTTTTCTGTCGAATCAAATGAGATGCCCTCTATACTCATTTATTAGCTAGCGATATAAATGCTTCATACAGATGTATTAAATTGTTAATCTTCCTTTAGTAGTTCTAATAATTTCTATTTCGCAGCTGACAGTACACCGTACCGCGAACTGATTCAGAAAAGAGCATAAAGTAGAATACTACCGATCACACATTACCTAGTAGACAGGCTAAGTTGTGCCTTTTGTGTGGGGGTGGTTCCGTGTGTCAGAAATAGTCAGCCAATGCTCCTCTTAGATTAATAATAAATTCCTACTCTGTCTAGGATCCAGAAAGTGCATTTCATATTACGTTCATAGTTATACTATGATCTGGCGTTACTCTAAATGAGACCTGAATTTGTGTATTGCTTTCATTCGTTTTAGTATTTAATATGAGTTGATGTAAATATCACGTATCAGGAATCGTCCGATATTTTCAGTCAAGTACTATTTCAGAGACCCAAATATAGTGTTGGATTACATCGGCTGATTGACGTTAACCACAAAGACAAATTTCTGCTACACACGATTATAATCTTTCAGAATTAGATTTGTCCAGTTTCTCTTCGTAGATAATACAAATTTCCGCTGCTTACCACAGACAACAACTTACGTTTTATTGGTTAATGGATAATGGCATGAACCTATTGATGAATTTGTTTGTGCAATAAAATAAAAATCAAAAATGTTCAAATGTTTGTATAGTCTATGGGACTTAACTATGGGGTCATCAGTCCCTAAACTTACAAACTACTTATGAACTAACTAAGACTAAGGACGGCACAAATATCCATGCCCGAGGGGGGATTCGAATCCCCGACCGTAGTGGCCGTGCAGACCGTCACTGAAGCGCCTCAGTCCCCTCGGCCACCGCGGCCGGCCAATAAAATAAAATACTGCTAACTCAGTCACTGAAAATCTATTTGTCAGAAGCAATGAAATAGTCGAACTGCTGAACGCCTATGTGGAAAATTTCCACTCTTTCGCAACGTTACCCCTCAGTTCCTAATCTACTGGCCTGCAAAAGGTCACATATCGGTCTTCATAAGACTCACAACCGTCTGATTTGTTCCTTTTAGCGAGTGCTTGATCATTAGAAAGAAAAATGCTCTCTCGAATCGAAATGTCCAGTAATGTAAGCTATTTACAAGTTACGAACATTTTTGAGGTAAATAATTAATTTAGATAAACTTGGTAGTACAATTATCAGTTAGTACTTTGGTACACAGACTTGCCGGGATGAAAAGAGTCAACAGTGTGTTCTCAATCATGTTAACCGTAGAGAAGGTATTGCGTATAATAACCACCGCTTAGAAATTAGTGTTGTTACAGATTCTGCCGTGTTGTTACAGATTCTGCCTCTTTCCATTCCATTTAGAGAAAGCAAAGACGGTTGCAGATGGCCTCAGATCGCTACCCACATTAATATTTTCACTAAACAGCACAATTATCAGGCAAAGGGAATATTCGTTTCGAAAACTGTTATGAAAACATTCTAATCAACGTGGCTTTACTCGTACGGCGTATATCGCACCTTGCTGTTAGTGCGGCTGTTCGTAAGGAAAATGGAATTCAAGCAAGTCGCCACGACAGCATCTTGCCATATTCTATGATAAGATACTACAAGTCAAGTAACACAGCGATGAATATTCTAATTCATGGATAGCACATCATCCGTCGCAAACTGCGCAAGACAAGATTAAGGAGACAGAACATAACTGTTCTTCTTCTTCCTTGTCCAGATACACCAATTATATCCTCCCTTTTCAGTAATTAAGAACGTGTTTTGCTTTGTCATTAACCTTAAGAATACTGTCCATAGTACATGTTACTGACATGTTTGGACAAGTCTGTAGGTACTCAAAATCCTGTGCTTCTACGTATTCACATCTGTCGCTATCACTATAGCTCCATTTCAATTGATTTGCTTATAGTTACTCCAGTGCGCAGTCGGCTTAATTCATTTCAAGTTGGAAAGGGAAGTTGATATCTTGTAGACCCCTCCTGAAGAATATCCATCCTGGAGTGTGGTACCATTTCTTTCCACAGAGATAGCTGCCTTATTCTGGGCTTGGTAATGAGCTCTTCAAATGTTCAAATGTTTGTATAGCTTATGGGACTTATCTACGGGGTCATCAGTCCCTGAACTTACAAACTACTTATGAACTAACTAATGCTAGGGACGGCACAAATATCCATGCCCGCGCAAAACATGTAGCTGAGCTCCCCACATGAATCTGTTACTTCGCAGTATGTTGTTCCTGACACAGACTTTTTTCTTGGTGGTGTCAATGCTGCTTAAAAGTAAGTGCTCTGTCCAATGTCACTCCCAGGTTCTTTGGACTACTTGTATGCTCCAAAAAAATGTTCAAATGTTTGTTAAGCTTATGGGACTTAACTACGGGGTCATCAGTCCCTAAACTTACAAACTACTTATGAACTACTTACGAACTAGGACGGCACAAATATCCATGCCCGAGGGGGGATTCGAACCCCCGACCGTAGTGGCCGTGCTGACCGTGACTGAAGCGCCTCAGTCACCTCGACCACCGCGGCCGGCTTGTATGCTCCTGCTCCTCCCCATGCCACATGACTTTGAGTTTCTGTTTGGCTTGTTTGTTCCTAAGATGGAAACAGGAGACTTGCGATTTACTGGTGAGCTATCTAAATAGGCGCAATTGTGCCTGACATCAATACGAGTGATACCTTTACCAAACAGGAAACTGCGGACTCGATACGGGTTTAGAAAAATTAATTCATCATTATCATTAAAGACTTATTATGACTTTCAGCGTTTAGTCTAGAGCATGATTACACTTATAAAATTCCTGCATGATCCCCTATTCGGTGCTATCTTTGATGCCTCGCCTCGTCTGATGTTAAGCCTGCTACTTAAAACCGTTCGTAACCGAATCCAAGTACTTTCTCCTTTATCTACCTCGACTCCTCCTACTCTCGACTGGCGAACCCACAAGTCTCTTAGGTAACCTTGCTTCTCCCATGCGTGTAACATGACCCCACCATCTAAGTATGTTCGCTCTAACTGCTTCATCTATGGTGTTCATTCCCAGTTTTTCTTTCATTTACTCATTATGTAGACACACCTGCCATTTTAGCATCTGTTAGTACCTGCAATCATTCATCCTACTTTCATATCCGTAATCTCAACTTGATTAATAAACTAGCCTGTATCCACCCAGATTTCATTCCCATACAACAAAGTTGGTCGAAAGATAGACCGGTGCACTGCTTATTCTTGGACTCTTGGTACTGACTTCCTTCTTGCAGAAGAGAGTAGGTTGTAGCTGACCACTCACCGCATCAGCTTTTTTACGCCTTGAATCCAGTTCTTTCATTATGTTGCCATACTCTAAGTACAACCTAAGTACTCGAAACTGTCCACCTCTTTTAACTCTGTTTCTCCTATTTCGCATTCAGTCTGTTTAAATCTCTTTCCCACAGGCATGCTTTCGTTTTGCAGATGTTGATCTTCATACTATAACCTTTACATCTCTGATCTAGCTCTGAAATTATAGATTGCAACATTTAAATGAAATCGCATACGTGAGACTGCTTGTTTCCTTAGCCTATTTTAATCTCACACTGCCAGTCTACTGTTTTCAACATTTGATCCATAAATAATATGAACAACAGTGGTGACAGGTTACAGCCTTGTCATACCTCTGAAACTTCCTTGGACCATAAATACAATTTACCGTCAACTCTATCTGCTTCCTGACTATATATGTAAAGACCATTACTTGCCTGCAAACGTTTGCCTCCTATTCCATCTCCCTGTAGAACTGACAATAGCTTCCTTCTAGGAACATGGTCATAAGCCTTTTCTAGATTTATAAAATATAAATAAAATACCCTGTTCAGCTCATAGCATGTCTCCATTGTCTGTCGCAAGCTAAAGATCTGGTCCTGACAGCCTCTAAGAGGCGTAAACCCACACTGATTGTCACGCAACATGTGTTCCACTAATAGTAGTACTCTCTATTCAACAATAACTGAGAAAATTTTGCCCACAACGCTAATCAATGTGATACCTCTGTAGCTTTCAGTCTTTCTTGTTTCCATGTTTGAAAATTGGTGTGATCACTGCTTTTGTCTAGTCAGACATAACCTGTCTCGATTCTCACGCCATTTCAATTATCCTGTGTAACCATTTGACACCTGACATTCCACTGTATTTGATGAGTTCCGAATTATTCATCTACTCCAACCGATTTATTGCACTGCAATCTCTTGACCATCTCTCCACTTCCATCATCATTCCTGCCCCATCCTACCTCAAAATCTGATACGTCACTGAAAGTTTCATCTACATTGAGCAATTCTTCAAAATATTCCCTCCATCTGCTCAAAGCATCCACAGGATGCCAAAACACATGGCAATTCCTTCTTCCCTCCCTTTAGAAGAGTACTATTTACGCTTCAAAATGATTCCCCCACGGCTTGACCCAATTTTTTTTTACCTATTTCCAAAGTCTCCCCATGATTTTTGCTTGGATTCCGCAATATATTTGGCTTTGTTTCTTTCTTTAACACAACTTTCTCTGACTGTCTGGGTTCTTGTATAGGTTTCTTTTTTTTTTTTTTTTTTTTTTTTTTTTTTTTTTTTTTTTTTTAGTGCCTTCAATTTCCTTTTACGAGTTACTTGACTGTGTCATTCCACCAGGCTGTCTGCTTCTTCCTGCCTTTCCACAGTACTGTTCCAAGAAATTCTCTATGCACTTTTTGACAGTGTCCTTTTCCAGTGACTGTACATGACTACATTCAACTAACTGGTGTCGTTATACGATTATTGTGACGTATTTGTGCTTCATTTCTTGCTCCTAAAGTTTCTCCACTCTTATCCTTCTTCATACGGACCTAACATATGCACTTTCGGCCTTATAAAACCAGTTTCTCTGCAGTGATCAGTTTTATCAAAGAACCCTCTGAAACCACATGTGTCCCTGACTGCCTTCGTGAATTCCTGATATGTTTTTATATAGTCATTAACAGTCCTGCTTCCCCTGCTTCCCCAAGGATACCAGTGAATGTTTTTATGCTTAAAAAAGGAGTTTGTGATAACGAATCCCATATTGACAAAGAAATCCAAGAACTGTTTTCCGTTCCTGTTGGCCTCCATATCTCTCCCAACTTATCCATAACCTTTTCATATCCTTCTGTTCGGTTTCCTATCCTGACAATTATGCTGGTTCAGTTGCTTTCCTGGGTAAAGCCTTCATCCCACTGTGCTCTTCCTGCTTTGACTCCTGTCAGGTAGACCTTGTATGCTCCAACTTCGTCTTTTTTCTCTCCCCTTACCCAAATGTCCTAACAGCTAAAATGTCTTACCCCGTCTTACTTTCAGCCTCTGGCAGCTCTAACGTCTTCCCAATGTAGCCCCCGTTGATATTAATAGCTCCCAATGTCACTCTAGATCGTTTAGCAAGTCGTATCTGAGTAATCACTGGTCTGTCAATTAGAGGTGGGACTCGTGTCACCTCCAACGTCCTGAGGCATTTTGCTCTGATTGTTGCCAGCATCAGATCGAAGTACCTGGGAGGCAGGTTGCTATCGTTCTTGCCCAGGGTCCAACTGGGTTTCACCCCTAATAGTTGACGGGCTAACCGGTGGATTTTACAGGCTTTTGCCGTCTGTAAACAACAGTGACCAGTCTCAGAATATGTCTGAGGTGCCCAACCGTATTCCAATTTAACTGGTATCCAGACTGTCACGACTACTTGGCCACTCATACGTTGCCCATGGTTCATGACCTAGGACACAACTATAGGAACCCCCACCACGAACCACAAAAAAATGTATCAAATAAAAAAAATTATCTGCGTGTTGGGAAAGAGCCTGTTGTTATAAGTTTGCGTTCAAGGATACACAATGACAGTTTGAAGCGAATGTCAAGTTATCAGGAATATGGGACAAAATAATATCTGCATCTACCATTGACCCAAAATTTGTTCATTTATTTTAAGTGGTTTACCCCACTGTTAGCGTTAAGAACAGCTACAACTCTTCAAGGAACAGATTGGTAATGTGTTTTTATAGTTTCCAGTAGAAAGTTACCCATTCTTACATGAAAACATTCGCAATTACTTCAGTGAAGTAGGAGTTGTAAATTAGGTCTTCAGTCTTTGCTCTAAAACTCTCCATAAAGTTTCAGATTTTGTTGAAATGTGGCGATTTTGTTGTTCATGGGAAATGTTTCATAATTTTACGATGCTGTAGCCCTAAAAAGCATGTGTGAGCGCATTATCAATTTATAATATGGCAGTTTTGTTTGCAATATATTAGTCATCATAAGTAGTTTGTTGTTGATGATGGTGAGATATTCATTCAGTTATCCGATCTGTGAAGGTAATGATACAAACAGTTAAATACAACGATATAGATATCCAAATCATGAAGAAACCGCCCCTTTGCTAAGTGAAGAAAGCAGGCATGCATTATCATAATCTTCTTTTGGGGTTTTCGATATATATACCCGGTTGTTTGTAGGAAGCAATGTAAAGGAGTAGTAATCGGATCATACCAAATACTTCCAGTCATCAAGTGGCCCATTTTTATGATCGCAACATTATTTCTTTGCAATGGCTTCCGTTATTAGGAGTTTATCAACTGAAGCCCTTTCATGAACGTTGAGCTCTAATAGTACCGTTTTTATGGAAACATTGTTACTCAAGTGAGTGTTGAGTTTTTCAATCGCTTTTACCGTGGTTGTTTTATGTTGCCTGATCACAGTCGTTCTTAATGTTCGTTGGTAGTTGCCAGTTAGCGTCGGGCTCCACCAACACCACCTAGAGGCCTTACAACAGCCCATGCTACGTCACACTGACCAGGCCCGAGGCCAGTGAGAGAGACAGGTCACGTAGCGCCTTTCAAATTGTGTAGGCAAGGTAGGCCGGAGTTGGCGCGATCGCTAGCGGAGTGGCCCGCCGCTATGAGGCAGTGGGCTGAGCCCTAGTGCTCGGCCAATCAGCTAGCGATCGCGCCGGCTAAGGCCTACCTTGCTTATGTAATTTGGCAGGCGCGCCACGGCCTGTCTCTCTCGTTGGCCTCGGATCAGGCCGTGGCCGCCAGCTTACTCGCTGTTGACTGGGGCACGCCCACTGACTCCCAGGGAGCAGCCAGTAATCTGGCGGCCGCAGCCTGGTCAGTGTGACGTAGCACGGGCTGTTGTAAGGCCTTGTATCACGGTGGTGTTGGCTCCACCCACTATTCCTCTTCGCCAATTATGTTTTACCTTGTTCTGTGTACGCTGTCATTGCTGAGGATATTGTCGATAGTAAAACGCTAAACAGTGGATCTGGTTTCACTGCGTATGCTCCCACTAACTGCGCATCATTAGTTCGTATCTTTGGAAGCATGAGAAATCAAGCATTTAACGAATCATTTGTTTTTACAGTTGCAGAACTAAACGTGTAATATGTTGAAAGTTAACGTCCAAGACTTCGTCTGTTGTGCACTGCGGTCGCGTCTCAGTGTTAACACGTACGCAGTGGTGCGAATTTACAACAAGATGTAGTAGACTATATGGTGGTCTTTTTTTGTATAAACAGTATAGAGCACAAATCAACTAGTTTCGATGCATGGGTGGATCATCTGCAGGACATTTGGCTCCGCCAGAGACGGTGCACCTGGAGAAACTCAAAGCTTCTGCTCCGCTATGCTCCATATCTGGAACCACATGTCCTGAAGATGATCCATCCATGGAACGAAAATAAACAAAAAGTTTGTGTTCTAGATTATTTTTCATAAAAAATTTAACCAAAAGACCGCTGTTTTCCAAAGGAAACAAGTATGTTTGCAAACGTATATATGGTGTTTGTTATTTTGTCCATCCTTGTATCTGAGATATATGCTACCTGACCGTGTATCGTCTTATGAACGTGCAATGTATAGGCTGAAGACTCCACTTGTAATTTATAAGACTGCAGTTATCTACAAAGCAACCATTGTAGATGAAGATACTCCAATATTATGTATGAAACATATTTGCAAGTTCTTAATTTATTGTTGTACTGCGAGTCATCTCCTTGTTTTTTTTTTTTCTTTTTTTCTTTTTTTTTTTTTTTTTTTGTTTTTTTTTGTTTTTTTTTTTTCAGTAAATTTACTAGATTCTAGTTTCCTCAGAGACAAGTTGCCAACTTAGTTCTTAGCTATTTGTCTGGTTTTCTCAAAGTGATTGCTGTAATTGTTATCAGCCTTTGACACAACAATTCCGGTGTACACACTGCTTGAAACTGATTTGTTTGACACATTATTATTGAAGGGTGTTATTATGGCTTTATTGAACAAATGACTATCTAATACCCTTTCTTTTACTGGCATGTGTCATTAAAATTTGCTAAAGAAATTCACTATCAACTGAGTCGTAGACTTTTTCAAAATCCACAAATGTATAATGAATATTGTTACAAAAATTCGTTTGGTGACTAAGGATTCGTTTTAAATTAAGAATTGGTTCTTTACAGGATCTGTTTGGTTTAAAGTCTGCTTGGTATTCACCAATTTAGGTTAAAACTCTTCTTGGGCTCGATCAAGTGAACACTGCGAGAGAATTTAGTGTGTGGCCGCGAGAAGATAGTTTCCTGGTAATTATTAACTTCGGCTCTACCCCCCTTTTATTTAAATTCTTATATCTATTGAAACTCTTTGTAGTGATTTCTGCTGTACTATTTCACTAACAAGGAGATCTTCAGGTCGCAGAAGTTCAATTCAGGATGGGACTTCGATGTGTGGTAGTATACCTCAAGGGTGTCCACTCATAGAAATTCTAAAGCGCACTATCCAGAAAATTCCGAGAGAAAGGGCTCTAAAGTCTTAAGCACAGTACATATGTAGTTCATAGACTAGTCACGATCGGATTGCACAGCTGGTAGCGTGTTCACCTCTGATGTAGACGATCCAGATTCGAACCTACATTCAAGAAACGTTTTATTTTTATTATTTATTTTACTGTTCCTGATCATATGCCTGTTTGTATACACAGAATAGGCCAATTTACAAAGAATATCTACAATCTTTCCACAGCTTACAAATCACCCAATTTAAAAAGAATATCTACAGTCTTTCCACAGCTTACAAAGCACCTAATTTTGTGATAAAATTGTAAGGACGAAAGTGTTTAAAGCTTTAATCTATACGTATCGACTGTAAAATGCATTTGGAATTAATCGACTGTTTAAAATTTTAATTAGCTGCAACCGTCATTTCATAAATAAAATAAAGTTCTTTTTGCTATAATTCATAATATTTTATCTCATGAATTATATTTAAAAATTGTTATAATTGTTAAAATAAGCAATAAAAGTAAAATGTTTCGTGTAGGTAGGATGAAGCCCTGATCTCCTATTTGATAGGCAGGAACGCTATGACCTGAGCTACTTCACCATATTTCGGTGCATACCCCACTGCATAGTATATACGATACAAAAGAGTTGCGCTTCAACTTTCCAGCCCGCTTCTCGGAGTTTTCTGGACAGTGTACTTTAAAACTTCTGTTAGTGGACACCCTTGACGGATAACATGCGAACTCTCGTCCGAAACTGAAGTTCCGGAACCTGATAGTCTCCTTGTAAGATACTTAAATTTATTAACTCGTTCTCTATTACCTATTTGTGTTTCTAATTTGTGTAGTGCATTTTTTATATTTGCCATGAATTTTATTTTTGTAAGTTGAGATTTAAACCTGCACTAATGGCTATACGTCACAAATTCTTTATTTGAATAACTGGCTCCGTCAGATTTTGTAATAGTGTAGGAAGAGCTGGAAATTTTGGCATAACTATAGAGATATGTACTATCAGCTGCTTCTTAAAAAAATTATTTATTTACTATGCAAACATTATGGACATCACAGTAATGTCTTCGTCAGGCTCAACCAAACAATATGGCCAGGGTATACTAGTTAATTACGTAGATAGTGTAGGATCTCTTTATCATTGGATTCAGTCGATACCTTCACAACAACGTGTACAATCAACTTTTCCTTATTTCCATTCAATATCCTTCCTAGAATTATTGGTTAAATTAAGTGGTTTCGTAACTCCAGATTGTAAATCCTTACATTTTTCTGAAATAAATGGTAAAGATAAGCCGTCCTTGTCTTACACTAGGTTTTTATTTTAAACAGCAAGGAGAATATATCATAAATTTCACATTAGAGATGATAGTTGCTTTATTTATTCGAATTACATTTGCTTATTTTGCTTTGGTATGAGTTTCTGTAGTGGTTTTATCTTATTATTTATCTGTCTAATTATATAAACGTTATCTAGAAAGCAATAGTGTTATTATAAGTGAGCTAGTTAAAAATCTGTTTCGAAATACTGATTTTTAAGTTAAAATTTAGCTATGTGCATAAACATCCCTTTCAAAAATCACCGCTTTATTCTTGACGTCGCTTATCAAAACCTTATAGCTCTATTTGTAAGAACTTTTGACAATATTTAGGATGCCACTGATAAAAGTGAAGCTGTTCTGTGTTTATTGACATTTTGTGCCTACGCTTTTTTCATGTTGTGGTTAATTTATTAGTTTCGTCTGGAATCTTGTCTGTTTTTCAAATTTTCCCAAAAATTACCATAAATCTTTGATATGTCGATTCAAACCTTTTCAATAATTCTGCTGCAACTGAGTCTCACTACTTTCTCCGTCGATTTTAATGTTTTTATGGCTTTTTGAATTACTAACTCTGTTGGTGGCAAATATTCTTCGACATTTTCTTGGATTAATCAAACGTCAAGTTCCATTCTTGGAGTGAACTTTTATATAGTATTTCATTTGACACTAGCCGTATCTCTGAATTTACAATAAATACTGGGCTGATCACATTTATATGTATTGCGGAGGGTTCATCGAACTGCTTTTAAGATATTTCTCTACCGTTCCACTCTCTAATAGCGCGCGGGAAAAAGGAAGGCCTGAATCTATCCGTTTGCGATCTGATTTCTCTTATTTTAGTAATATTGTCGCGTTGAAATGGAAGGAGGCTTGACTTCGAAGGCAGGGTTGTCAACTGAACACAGCACTTTTATTGAAAGTAGGTTTATTGCGAACTGAAACACACGCAGCACTGACTGCCTCTTGGGCAGAGTGCTCTGCTATTTATACACAGACAGAATGTACCGGAAATTAGAAGAATAGTTAACATAAGAAACAAGTAGAAATTACAAGTGACATAAGAAGCATGTAGCACATTCTGGAAATTTTAATTACAAAGAAATAAATTTTTGCCGGTGGACGGGATTGAACCGGCAACCTTCAGCACCGCATTTTTTTCTCTCTCTTTAAGCTTAACTTCGAAGGCAATCGGTGACGCTATCCCTTGCGCCACGTCGGCAGTTGGTTAACGTGGGGTCTCGCCTTGCTATGGAGGTGGGTGCTATCAAAATATGCTCGCATTCGGAAGAGGGAGTTTGTAACAGAAATTTCGCAAATAAATCTCGTCACCACGAATAAAGCCTATCTTTTAAAGGTTTCCATCTCAACACGTGCATCATTTCTGTGACACTCTCTCTCCTTTATCGCCTTAATACAAAACGAGCTGCCCTTCTCTGAACTTTCTCTATATCTTCCGTCAGTCCCACTTGTCAGTCCGTCAAGTGTAGTGCAAGCAGTTTCTTTAGAAGAACTGTTGCATCTTCTAAGTGTTCTGCCAATGAAACGTAGCCTTTGGTTCGCCTTCCGTACAGTATTTTCTCTCATCGAAGGCTACATTCATCGCTCATTCCCTCCTTCATTACGTTTCGTTTATGCAGCACAGGGCAAGAAACCGTTATTCCTAAGAAACATAAATAAAAGTTTCACTATTCTCTGCTGGTTTCAAAAAATATGAGTTTTTAAAATATCCTGTTGATATTTTAGGTCGATTCTTCGTTTACAGTATTCTATATTTAGAACCAAGACGGTACGTTTACAACATTTATGTACGTTTATATACACAACGTTGCTTGAACTTTCCTTCTCTGTCAGTCCTGAAACGTAATGACACTCTGTGGCAATTTCAGGTTAATCTTTAACACGACGCAATAGCCACTAATGAATTGTCACGGGAGTAATTTTTAGGCATATTTATAAACATGTCTCAGCTTCCACAAGGTGTCGATGCCGCGTTTCTCTTTGTCCTGTGGATTTTTTACCACCTGAAATTCGCCAGGTTCGAGATTTTAGAGGAATGTGTCTCCTTGCACCTTGACTGACGTATTTAATACGAATAGATTTTGCATCGCGTTTACAGATGAACAGAACTTGTCTGTCCGCTCGTTGGTTGTGCAAATACGAGCCGCGGCTGTCAACATTTTGGCCCAACAGATAAAGTCGAGTGTCAACAGGCCATATCAGCGGGCGGCGTGTATTCGAGAGGCAGACAGCTGCTACAGCTTCCCGGCAGCCGCCCATGTTTTCATATTACCCACCGTCAAAGCTTGTGTCATTTATGCAGGAAAACGAAGTCACTATACCACTATTAACACGGTAGTAGGTACGAATCAGTGGCGTAACTATGGGGGGGGGGGGATGAGGGGGATTGAACCCCCCCCCAGAACCCGAAAAGAAAAAGAAAAAGGGAAAAAAAGAAAAGAAAGAAATCGTATAACAGCAATCTGGTAAAGGTAAAGACTGGAAACTTGGGGTGTTTTACCATAAGCTTTCACTGGATCGGAGTGAATTAGTTTCTTCAACGGGAGTGATAGATGGTAGTCTGTCTGAAAACTGATTAAAATTTTGCTCGTCAAGCAGGTCTATCCTCCCCCCCCCCCCCAAAGCCAAGTGCTAGTTACGCCACTGGTACGAATGATATTACACCCAAACACATAGTGAATAACACCTACAACATGGATATTCGATTCTCTATTCTCTTTAACAGCTATGTTAGGGTCTCGTTTTATTTGTAATTTCTACTGCGAACTTACAAAACGTCTACATTCATCACTCGTTTCCCACCTTCAGTTGTACTACTAATTTCGTAATTTAGCATGTTAATACACAGTATGATGCAGCATACGTTACAACCATATACCATTACAAAATTTTCTGTTTCAACTTTATAGAGAACTGATTTTAGTAGTTTTTTAGTTATGAATTCCGTATTTACTTTTAGTTGATCATTCCTGCAATTTCTGTCAATATTCCGTTTATATGACTCCCAATGAGGTTTAAATATACAGACCATACTTTTTCAGATTTTATTGTGGATTATTACACGTATTTAGAATTATTTTTGATGATCTACTTTTAACCGTGTTGTCACCATTGCGTCAATTGCAGTGGACTGCTGTTATTGGACGCATTTTGTGTGTCTCGTAAATGCATGGAATCAACTCCGATGCATCCTTCCGGTAGGTACCGTACTTTAGGTTTTGCCAGGTGAAATTAGAAATTCAAATGTTTGTAAATCTATCGGACCAAACTGCGTGGTTATTAGTCCGTAGCTTACAAACTACTTAAACCTAGGTAAACTAACCTAAGGAGAAACACACACACCGATGCCCCAGGGAGGACTCGAACCTCCACGGCGAGCAACCGCGCGCTCCGCAGCGAGACGCTTTAGACCGCTCAGCTATTCCCCCGCGCCGTGAAATAACAAGCGTGGGCTTTTAACCCTAATGCATTATTATGTCAGGATGGTGGTATCAAGACTGGTTTGCAGAAAAAAATACAAAGTACGTTTGCACTAAAAACAAGAAGCTTCTATGTGTAAATTTCTTTGATAGTTTCCATACAAAATGAGAAAACTCATAGAAAAGGCTCAGTAGAACTTAAGCGCTCAGTGTTCACTCCTAAATTAATCCTATTTCAATTTTTTTCGTATTTTCTAATAATTTATGTATTACAGAATTTATATACTCCATTGTACCTCATATCGTTCTTTGCTGATTTCCGCATCACTTGGTGCGAACGAGTGAGTACTTAATTTTTTTCGTATTTTCTAATAATTTATGTATTACAGAATTTGTATACTCCATTGTACCTCATATCGTTCTTTGCTGATTTCCGCATCACTTGGTGCGAACGAGTGAGTACTTGAAGGCTCGCTTTCTTCTTTTGTTCTAGTGAAAAAATTTATTTATTCTTTTAAATACTGTATTCATAATTCCAAGGAAGAAACCGAATTGAATTTATCGACGAACTATACAGATTAAGTTTCGCATGATTTCCCTACGTGAAATGAATATAGAGAGACATAGTTAACAACCCAATAGCCACCGTTTATACTGACTGCTACTTCCTTCCAGATCTGTCTGTTCGTACCTCAGCTGAATATTATACTGCCACTTTGCGTCCTAAAGTTGTATTTTCTGGTTAAGTAAGTACCACATAGCAACTAATTTAAAAATTCGAACAGGCTTTGCTAAGAAAATAGCCATTGTCCCGATTCAGTTTTGGTTTCCTTACTCTGATCTCTATAGCCTCTTTGATGATGCAGTCCCAGTATTTTGAAGTTTGTGTTGGCACCTTGGTCTGGTCATAATCCATACCGTGGAGGTTCGACAGGCAATGCTCGGAGATTGCCGACTGTTGCAATCTCGTGGGGGGGGGGGGGGGGGGGGGGAGACTTCAGCCCCATTAGCCCCCCACCCCCGTGGCTGCGCCACTGTACGTGTAACGTCATACTACACAACATTAAAAAGCCATGTTGTATGACATACCTTGATCCATGTTATACGACAAGGTATCACTTTATATATGCATGAATATATAAAAAGTTTTATTTAAATATTTTTATAGCTGCTCCATAAATCGAGAAGTTAATTCTCTTTCAAATCTTTTACTCTGGCTGGGACATTTTCACCTTTTTGTTGTGCTATGAAGGGAGCATTTTTAATTCTGGTTAGAATCTTATAATTGCAAAAAGTCTAATTCTGTTGTAGTGAAATAATGAAAGGAAATATATGAGTAGTGGGAGATCGAACGTGGTGGTGGTATGATTAGACACTAGACTCGTATTCGGGAGTTTCAAATCCTCAACGAACACCCAAGGTAAAGTTTTTCGCGGTTTCTCTGAATCGCTAACCGCTAGCGCCGGAACGGTTCCTTAGTTTAAAATGGCCAGTTCTCCCGCAGTCATAGCTTACACTCAATCTCCAAGGAGCTCGTCACGGAATTAGTACCAAACCTTATCTTTTTTTTCATTCTTTGCAAAATGCCTCATGATTAGAGGGGAACAAATCTCTCTCCGAACCGTTAATATCGGTTACCTAGATTGCGACTGCTTGTTTCGTCTCACGGAACTCATCTGTGGCTTCAGCTCAGCCGAGTGGATCCCGTCATAGCACTCACAGTGAGGTATTTTGTTGTTACCAGGGATAGAACCTACTACCTCCATGTCAAAGGCAGACATGTCTGTTAACTAGAAAGTCGAACTCAATAATACCTCGGCGGTTAATGGTTTCGCACAAGGTGCAAAAGAGGTAGCCGGACTGCGATGTGTAAACTCAGTTGCAAAATTGGCGGTCGCCAAGGAAAGAAGAAGGGTTTATGTGTCGCAGAAGGTGAAGGATGAATCAGCGTATATCTGTGGTGGCGGCGCCGTGTCCGCACTACTTGCGCTGCTATCGACACGAGCCGTCGCGGGTCTGTGATAACTGGCACAAAGTTCCCGCCGAGATAACGCCGGTCATTGGGCCGTCTCAACGTGACTGCTGCTCACTCCAGAGGCCGCCGTTGGAGGACGCCTGCTTATCTTTCCAGCCGTTTCGTCGCAAAGTGCTCCCAAAAACTTGCTACTGTCCGTCGCTTTGGACAAGCGTCCAAGGGCAGTGACGGGGTCGCTGCTGCAGCAGACGAAACAAATGAAATCAGTGGCGTAGCTGCATCACCAAGGGTCAAAATGTTCAAATGTTTGTACAACTTACGGGATTTAACTACGGGGTTATCAGTCCCTAAGCTTACAAACTACTTATGAACTAGCTAAGACTAAAGACGGCACAAATATCCATGCCCGAGGGGGGATTCGAACCCCCGACCGTAGTGGCCGAGCTGACAGTGACTGGAGCGCCTCAGTCACCTCGGCCACCGCGGCCGGCCACCAAGGGTCCCGGGGCAAAAATGACATTGGGGCCCTCTTTACACTAAAACTATACAGATACAAAACTATTTCATCATCAGCTTCTTACCGCCCACCTAAATACTACTAAGTGAAGTATTACGTGGGATACACCAGATAACTTTTAATCGTACGCTCTAATATAACTCTGTATGTTTGTTTGTTATGCTCTCAAGCAAAAATTAATGGGTGGATTTGGATGAAATTTTGCAGAGGAATAGAATTCGACCTGGGTAGGACACAGATAAAACGACCCCATGAGATAGTTTTGGAAGTTGCTCCAAACTAGGCGAATGAAGTTGCAGGCAGAACCTTCACTGATGACGTGCCGATCAGTAATACAATCCACCTATCCACTATCCATATTTTCTCTTCTTCTTCACAAATTTCAGAGTGCAATTGGTTACAGCACTTAATTGGGATTCATGATTAAGGAGCACTCCCTTGGAGGTATTCACTACACAAAGAGGAATTAGTATAACAATACTGTTCTGTAATAATACACTATACAGACTTCACATTCAAATGTGGTCACGCCGTGTATTGTCGAATACACTGCTCGTAATTCAGCGCCATTGGCTGTTGTTTCTCAACTCTGACTTCAACCGACAACAAGCTAATAGTGGCACGGCACACGTCTTAGCGGACAAGCAATAGACCTCTAATATAATATAACTCTGTATGTTTGTTTGTTATGCTCTCAAGCAAAAATTAATGGGTGGATTTGGATGAAATTTTGCAGAGGAATAGAATTCGACCTGGGTAGGACACAGATAAAACGACCCCATGAGATAGTTTTGGAAGTTGCTCCAAACTAATATAACTCTAATATAACTCTGTATGTTTGTTTGTTATGCTCTCAAGCAAAAATTAATGGGTGGATTTGGATGAAATTTTGCAGAGGAATAGAATTCGACCTGGGTAGGACACAGATAAAACGACCCCATGAGATAGTTTTGGAAGTTGCTCCAAACTAGGCGAATGAAGTTGCAGGCAGAACCTTCACTGATGACGTGCCGATCAGTAATACAATCCACCTATCCACTATCCATATTTTCTCTTCTTCTTCACAAATTTCAGAGTGCAATTGGTTACAGCACTTAATTGGGATTCATGATTAAGGAGCACTCCCTTGGAGGTATTCACTACACAAAGAGGAATTAGTATAACAATACTGTTCTGTAATAATACACTATACAGACTTCACATTCAAATGTGGTCACGCCGTGTATTGTCGAATACACTGCTCGTAATTCAGCGCCATTGGCTGTTGTTTCTCAACTCTGACTTCAACCGACAACAAGCTAATAGTGGCACGGCACACGTCTTAGCGGACAAGCAATAGACCTTGTTATGGTTATATACTGAGGTGGGAATAATTTTGGATTTCACTTCGTGTCTTTGAGGTTTGTTGGTCTAGGATAAAGTCGAAAATCCTTCATTCAACTAAAATAGAGAGTAGAACGTCGATTATCCAAAGTAATTGGGAGACATGGATGTTCGAAAAACCGGTTTATATAGATAATCTTACTGTACACTTCTATTTACCAAATAGAAGTTTATAATACAGTATTTGAAGGTGCGCGATCCTTCACACTGCGCCGATCGGCACGCCGCAACACTTGGAAGTCTCAGCTGTTGCTATGAGCAGCTTTGATGCTGCCGCTACTTCTGCAGCTACAACGACTGAAGTGCGCCGGTTGTTGTACACAGCGAGTGGCGGCTTGACCGGTCAGCTGCGCTTCCGAATGGCGTCGTGTGAAGTGAAGGCCCCAATAGGAAGCTTTGCTCCGCCACGCGGTGGCCAATGCGGTTACTATTGGAAACTTGGTGTGAGGGGAGGGAGAGGTGGTGGACGTTAGGGTGGGAGAGTAAAGAAAAAAAAAATTAAAAAATTCGACGCTCTATTGTAACTTTTTCCGGAGGCAGCTCACGAAGGCCGAGGGGCCCGTTAAGCTCGGGGGCCCCGGGGCACTGCCCCGCCCAGCCCTATGATAGCTACGCCACTGAATGAAATCAAATGTTTGTAAATCCAACGACTTAACTGCTGTGGTTATCAGTCCCTAGCTAGTCCTTATGGTAAGGACAACTCACACACACCCATGCCCGAGTGAGGATTCGAACCTCCGACGGCGAGCACTCGCGCTCTCTGCAGCAAGGCGCCTTGAACGCTCGGCCGCTAAACCGCGCCGCAGCAGACGCACGCAGCAGGCAGTGGCTTGGTAATACACGTCGTTTCTTCAAATCCGGAAACGATACACTGTGCTGTTAACGGAAATGTCAGGTATGAAATACTCATAACAATGGGTTTCGTTGCTATCGCAATCATCGATAGCTAGCAATGTATAGCTGATCAAAAACGTATTTAACTATAGCGTTGCCCAGAAAATAATGCACCACATTATTTCTTCAACAATTAATTATTTCACGTTATAAGAATTACACATACGAAATTATGCTGTTTCATCTACACATCGCCACGGTGGAGTAGCCGAGTGGTCTAAGACGCCTCGCTGCGGAGCGCGCGGTTGCTCGCCGTCGGAGGTTCGATTCCTCCCTGGGGGCTGGCCGCTAGTTCGTAAGTAGTTCATAAGTAGTTTGTAAGTTTAGGGACTGATGACCCCGTAGTTAAGTCCCATAGACTATATAAACATTTTTTTAAACCTCCCTGGGGCATGGGTTTGTGTGTTTGTCTGTAGGTTAGTTTACCTTAGTTTAAGTAGTTTGTAAGCTACGGACTGATGACCACGTAGTTTGGTCCGATAGATTTACAAACATTTGAACATTTCATCTATACATCCTCTTTTTCACATACTCTCCGTCCCGACTCAAGCCTTCCTCCAGCGCGGAACAAGGGTGAGTATGCCCTGTCGGTGCCAATTCTCATTCTGCTCACGGAGCCATTTCTTCACGGTGTGACTCACCTACTTTTTGATTTATCCGAGGGTTGTAACTTAAACAGTGGCAACTATTTATCCACAATCGATATAAATGTTCAAATGTTTGTTAAGCTTAAGGGACTTAACTGCGGGGGTATCAGTCCCTAAACTTACAAACTACTTATGAACTACCTTATACTAAAGACGACACAAACATCCATGCCTGAGGGGGGATTCGAACCCCCGACCGTAGCGGCCGTGCAGACTGTGACTGGCACGCCGCAGACCGCTCGGCCACTGCTGCCGGTATCGATACACAAGCGTTACATGTATGCACATGATACTGTCCTTCAAAGTAGTTACCGGGGTTCGTAGAACCCGTTGCCAGCGATATGGAAGGCATAGTATAACGTTAGCAGAGCCTGTTCTGTTGATGGTAAGAATGGAGCGGTCAACTGCCACTCGAATCTCTGGAACAGTTCTGAAGCGAATACCACGAAGTGGTTTCTTCATCTCCGTAATCAAATCAAAGTCACAAGGATTTACGTCCGGCGAGTATGGTGGATGATGGTACAGTATTTCCCAGTCCCATCGCCGTATGCTCCCGCGCATTGTCATGCAAAATGATGGGTGGGTTGCGCAGAAAGTGTTGCCGCTTCTTTCGCAAATCTGGTCGCAGGTGATGCTCCAGAAATGAACAGTTATACTGTGCATTGATGGTCTGCCATGGAGAAAGGTAATGCGTTAGGATAACACCATCACAGTCGTACACGAGAATCACCATGACTTTCACCATACAGAGGCTCTGACGCCTCTTGAAGACCTTAATGACACTATCGTGCTGTACGACCCCTGGAACATTCAATCTTGATCCAACTCCGATGTTCCTATTTCGAAAACCTTGTGACACCGTTACGTTAGACGGCTCGCTCGCAAGTGACTCTTTCCCTCGATTGTGTGCAAGCTGGTGCCGTGGGAAGGGCGAGTCCATTTTCTCGGAGGTAAGGCAGGTACGTCGGCAACGTGTACTATTAGCGACAATAGTAGATTCCATTGCATAGTGTCTCCGCAGCAGTGTTGCCACTATTCAAGTTCCAACCCGAACTGCCAGTCTTAATGAGTCTGTCCTCCCTAATGGCATCACCTCTCTGCAACATGTCAGGTGTAACAGCCGTGGATTGTCTCCCCAACCACTGTGAATCTTGAAGCTCCGCCGAACCAACCTTTTGATGACCTGCCCTCTGTGCCCAGCGACTAACTATACTCTGTCGACTGCAGACTCCATAGACTTTACACAAACTTTTGTTAATATTCTCCACAGTTTCTTTCTTTGCTGTGAGAAATTCAATGAAAACGCGTTGCTTGTAACGTACATCACTTACAGTCACAATTTTGAAATGGTCCTGTAGCTACGCTGTCTCTCGGAAGAGCGAGAATTTTTACGAGTGCACTCATGAAACTACAAATAATATATACGTAATCTTTCGCATTCTAAATAGTGTTTTCGGCGGAGAAGACAAATGCGGTGCATTACTTTCTGGGCAACCCTCGCAACAGTTTTCTTTAAAGTCACTGCACAAAGAAGCCCCGGTCCACATAAAACCATAAACGTTATGGATTATTGCATCGGTGCCATTCGGACGACGCTGAGTATTGACAGGAGGTAGATAATATGACACTGTGAAAGTTCTACATCGTCGTATACACTACCTGATGTATCTATGTATCCCAGAACTGATTATTAGGTCACGAGAGGCTTGCCCGCCAGTATTCAAGTCTGCGGGGAGTACTGTGTTGGCAGTAGAGAAGGTGAGCAGCAGAATGGGTCGGTGAGGAGAGATCATGGACTTCGGACGTGGGCTAGTCGTCGGAAGAGTAACAAATCCATCAAGGATTTTTATACTCTTCTAAAGCTGCCCAAGTCGATTGTTAGTAACGTGACTATGAAGTGGAAACGCGAAAAACCAGTTAAACCAAGACCAGGTTGGCCTCACATAGTGCCGGACAGGGATAGTCGAACATTGCAGAGGTTGTGGTAAAAAGCAGCATGAAAGGACGGGAAAGAATCACTCATTTGTTCCAAAGCTCTACCAGCAGTCCAGCTAGAGCAATAACTGTACGTAGGGAGTGAAAAAGATTTCTCTTCATTGATCGAGCATTAATTCGTAAGACACACATTTCTGTTGCCAGTGCTAAGCGACGCTGAAAGTAGTGTGAAGAGTAGCGCTGTTGGACGGTGGATGACTGGAAACAAATGATTTGAGCTGATGGAAAGCGCTGTACCCCGTGGAAATCTGGTAGACTGGTTTGGGTTTGGCGAACGCCTGAAGAATGTTGCCCACTGTAATGTGCAATGAGTACGATGAAGTAGGGAGGAGATAATGAAGCGGTATAGGAGTGTTTTTCGTAATTACTGTGTGGTAGGCTTATTGGGCCTTAAAAGAACAAAGAAAACAAGTGCGGGAAGATATGACACATTTTTCAGTACTGACTACTGCTTATAGCAGAGAAACATTTCGGAGATGATGGCTGGGCCAGCGTGGCAATGCACCGCACCCTATCATAAACAGTATCTATGAAGTATTTGTTTCTGGACACTAACATTGCTGGAGGTAGAAATGACTGTAGATCTCGAATTTCTTACGCTAGCCTCACAATCACTACGTGAGAAACAAAAAAGAGGTAGTAGAGTTTTTCGAACAGCAGCTTTGCAATTTATCCAGCTTCTCTGCTCTCGTGTTTTAGGCTATATGGTTGACTTATGGTCCTCATAGCCGCCCTCTGTCTTATTTCGATGTCTCCCACCCCGCCTATTGTCAACTACTCAGTACATTACAGCAGTCGTGTTACAGCACTGAAAGTGCCTTTATTAACATATTGTGTTTTACCAAAATCCGTCCGCTTCCGTAGCTGTGTAGTGAGCGTGGCAAACTTCTATGCAGAGGACCCGGGTTGGATTCCGGTGCATCCATATATTTTTCTTTGTCGAGAGGGCTGAGACAGGGTGCACTCAGCCTTTTGTGATCATCTGAGGAGTTACCTGATTAATAAGTACTCTGCTTCCCGAACATTATAGTGTCTAATTACACTTTCTTCCGCACAATCCCGTTGCCTTCTGTTGGCTGTCAGAGAGATGTTTGTAGGATCCAGCGACAAGTGGCAATTTCGATAATTCCACAAGTTTGGTGGGAATGAAAAATCTTCCCCATCAACACTGCTGAATCACTGACACGTTCCTTAGTTATTTGTGGGATTTTGTGTTTTTCGTGTTTTTGTCGTTGTTGTTGTTGTTTAGAAGGGACTAGACTGCTTGGTCATCAGTCCCTTTCGTGTTTTTATCCGTAGTACTTACTCCGTCGAGGAACGACGAATACGATAGAACCAACGAATTCCTCTACTAGACAATAATGAAACTATGTTGATCCTTTGTCACTGGCTGTTACGACGATAACTGGTACAAGGCAGTGACCATTGGTCAGCTGCGATATGTAGCCTTGCCAAACGCTTGGATTTCGACTTATCAGTAACAACCTAATTCTGACATGAGATATCACACGCACTCCGCATCTTCTTTCCCTCTAATTTTACTCCACATAACGATATGAAAAGTCCAAGATTTTTTGATAGTTTCATTCGCCATAAGAGGGTGCGATATCATTGCTTTATTTCCTTACCTCCAGCTGTCTGTACGGATTCTGAATGTACAAAATAAACTACGAAAATTATAATGGCAAGTATTTGGAAAATGAAGTGTGCAAATAATTTACTATTTTAGCAGATGGAAGCACACGCAGAAGCTTGCAATGTTAACTTGTACTATAACTTGAGAAACCATAGTAGAAACACGTGTGCAGTTGACAAACAAAACAATACTATTTTTTACGATGTTACTGGTAGAGATAGTAGCTCCCAGCTCTCCAGATTTAGGTGACAGTCTTCACATTTTCTACTTTTTCTCCCGCCTTCCGTTTATTCCATAATTTCACTTACATTTTAGTTAATTTTCGTCTAATTTAAGAGATCTACGCTGAAAATCTGAAATTTCATTTCCTTTTTCCAAAGGCCATTAACCCTTCACTCATTAGTCATTTAGTGATTTTATAATCGATATAAACATTTATAGTGAATGGTTAAGAATGTTATTTTGTCACCTGAATCCCTGAGACGCTTTCTTTTTGGGTGAGTGATGGTGTATGATCTCTGTGACGAGCAGTGCTTACCTCCAAAGGTCCAAGTTCCATGTGTCTATGTCTCCTCCATTTAGATTTGGATGGTTTGAAGAAATAAAATACAAGTTTTTGGTGAGTGGCCACAGTCTTTTGCTATTGTAGAAAACCAAGAAAGGTAAAACGTCCATTTTGTGCAAGATTCCACAATTTTTAAGTCAGCTAAAGCCTTGAACCCATTCCACCTAATTTTAATCCGCATAAGATGCTACTTAAGCTTTGTCGTCATTGCAGGTGTGTAAGATCTCCAAAATCTGTCTGATCCAAGAGTCTCATACTTCTCAAATATTTATAAAATAGCTACTGTGAAACGGAAGAATGAGACTGAATCAAAAGATGAACGACCATGGGTTGTCAATGCCATGCTATATTTCATAGGGACACCAGCCAATTCCAAGACAGAAAGACCTGTTGACATCGCTATTTCTCAACAGTCTGGGAAGTTTTAAAGTAAACTTTGCGACATTTGATCCCAAGAATGGAGTTACTTTAGAACCAGAATTTTAATTTTGATATTCTCCTACGAAAAATTTAAAAGAGATGAGAAATAATGTTTGCTGTCTGCATTATTACTAGTTTAAATATTTGCATATTTAATTACTTTTATTAACCCAAACAAAACTGAAGTGTCTCGGTATTAATGGTATGTGAAGCAAACTCCTACTTATTGGTACTTAGAGCGAGTCAATTCGCTGCTGAACTGGAAACAATACCTAAGATGTCGATATTATTTCTTGCTGTAGATTAATACTGCAGCCAACAGCCATTCTTTGAAACATGGTGTTGTATATCATACATCAACTGACAGAACGCCGCGTATTGCCTTTAATACTTTATTTACGTCTCTAGACAGATATACACATTGCAGAGATGGATATACAGACATGGTATTGATTTAATCTTCAACACGTGGGATGATTATGGTGCAGCGGCAGCTACTATTGTACTGATTCTAAAGAGGTGAATAACGTTCGATGATTGTAAGTACGGTATCAAATGTTTGTTAAACTTATTGGACTTAACTGCGGGGTCATCAGTCCCTAAACTTAAAAACTACTTATAAACTAACTAAACTGCTAAAGACAGCACAAACATCCATGCCCGAGGGCACATTCTAACCCTCGACTAGGAACGGCCTCGCGCATCGGAGCAAAGCGCTTCAATGCGCTCGATCACTCCGCCGCGGCTAAGTACGGTATCTCAAGAACTAAGTTTAGTTGGAGTCTACGATAAGCAGTATTGTGACCCAAACCCCTTACAAAAAATAAATATACAGATGTTGTTATTAATTTATTGCTTCACGTCTTTTGTTAGCATTCTATAGGTTACCTTCCGTGAAAGCATCAAGTAATCGTAAATTACCGCATCATTAGGGAAATATCTGTAGTTGTAATTTCAGATGGCTCAATTTTCTACCATAAATTATTTTACGAGCTTTATGTGATAATTCCTTATACAGTAAAAAACCGAGCGTAGAGCTAAAACACTGGACCTGGGTAGACTGCGGTTCAAATCCCCGTCCCGTCATCTACTTGTAGGTTTTCCGTGATCCCCCTAGATCACTTAACGCAAATTCCGAGTTGGTTAAAACTGCTGTATGAACAAGATACTATGGCAGAGATGCTTGCTTGTTGTGCCATAGAAGCATATGACAATACACAGATCTGGACCTTTTGTAGAGCCGGCGGCGGTGGCCGAGGGGACTGAGGCGCACCAGTCACGGTCTGCACGGCCACTACGGTCGGGGGTTCGAATCCCCCCTCGGGCATGGATATTTGTGCCGTCCTTAGGATTAGCTAGTTCATAAGCAGTTTGTAAGTTTAGGGACTGATGACTCCATAGTTAAGTCCCATAAGCTATACAAACATTTGAACATTTGAACCTTTTGTAGAAAAAAAAAATGTTTGTTAAGCTTATGGGACTTAACTACGGGGTCATCAGTCCCTAAACTTACAAACTACTTATGAACTACTTACGAACTAGGACGGCACAAATATCCATGCCCGAGGGGGGATTCTAACCCCCGACCGTAGTGGCCGTGCTGACCGTGACTGGAGCGCCTCAGTCACCTCGGCCACCGCGGCCGGCAACCTTTTGTAGAAGCAGTAATTGTGCCACCATAGCATGTGAAACTATTCTGCACACATCGGTACCTTTTGAAGAAGCAAACACTTCTAAACCGTTTCTGGCTTATGAAACTGTAAACCCTAAACTTTGCATAGGATGACTGTAAAATTGCGTTTGTCGTTGATTGTGACGATAACTTTGGCCAAGTTATAATACCTCAGTGAAAACGAAAGGTTTGCTTTTGTAAATACAGTTTCTTCGGTCGTACAATTTGTATTTCACTCTCACGAGCGTTCGACCTCGGCCGGAAAGAAAAGAGAGAAGTCCGAAACACAGCGATAGAGCACAAAATGAGACGTCAGAGCTCCGCCTGAAGTGTTGCAGCTCCACTGCAGGCGCGCTGCTGTCTGCGCACTACATGCACGAACTGCTTTGCGTAGGTGAGCCTGACGCTAAACCAAACAAGAAGAAACGTCAGTACTCCAAGGCCTACAATGCAGGATTCGCGTATTCATCCCAACATTTACAATCTGAACGTGCAAAGCACTTTCATTGCCTCTTAAATATAATATGTTTTATGTCTCATCTTAGGACTAAACTAACCTTCGCGGAGTTCCTCGTTCCATGTAAAGTGACGGTATTATCCTTAGTCACCTCCTACGACATACCATTGCGACTGTTACATAATTTCAACGTACACTAGAAAAAAAAATTGTCTTTCACAAAAGACGAAATTTGTTTTGGGATTTGCAGCAGTCAAAGCGACTTACAGTATGTGCCATGCTTAACTACAGCACTCGAAAAAAAAAACTGTACGAAGATTTTCTTTCTCTATAAGAGTGTGAGATCGATTTTTGCAACCTCCTTTCTTTCCTTCCGTACAAACACTAGAGTTGTCTGGAAATAGGACGAGATTAGCTATCAAGTGTTTATCGGCACCATTGTAGGCGACAAGGTGCTACGTACAAGTAGGCTGACGGAGGGCGATAACGTTTGATCTCGCGGTCAACGACATAGCACCGGAACTTCTCCCACCGCCTCAGTACTCCACGTGTAAAGGTACAGTCTACGCAATAGGAACTGCAGCACCATCATTAAGTCATAAATGAAGTCTGAGTTTGACCTACACCGTTTGCAATGAAATTGATGTTCAAATGTATGTAAGCGTATCGGATCAAGCCAAGGGCCGTGGCTTAGCCAGCACTTTGATAGGTTACCGTCCAGGTCTGCCGAACGCTATTGGCAAGCGGGGTGCACTCAGCCCTTGTGAGGCCAACTGGGGAGCTACTTGATTGCGAAGTGGCGGCTCTGGCCACCAAAACTGACATAACGGAGAGGAGTGCGGGGCGCTGTCCACGTCACCGTCCATACCGCATCCGTTGACGCCCTCGGACAGAGGATGACACGGCGGCCGGTCAGTACGCAGTGGGCATCTCGAGGCCTGTCGGAAGGAGTTTATTGTTCTTTATTTTTGTTGGACCAAACTGTTTTGGTCATCAGTCCCTAGACTTACAAACTACTTAAACTAACTTACACTTAGGACAAGACACACACCCATACCCGAGGGAGGACTCGAAACTCCGGCGGGTAGGGTCGCCCAGTCCGTAGCATGACGCCTTAGACCTCGCGGCCATTACGCGTTGCTTTAACAGTGCCAAGCACAACCATGATTTCTTCCGTAGAGATGCTTTACTACGCAGCTTTAATCAAATAATTGGCTGGTGTTTATGCAGAGAGTTGTGTACTAGAAAGACTTTTACGACTGTCTTGGCAAGTATAATATGAACTTCGATGTTGTAGTTTAAGACATAAATATTGCATTGTAACAGTTTTGTATTCGGACAGGCAGTTTAAGAAAGTATTAAATATTGAATACTGAGTAATTTATCATCACCTTTCCAAACCATGTCTCCATACCGAAGTTTATTAATATTAGTATCGTAAAAATTAATATTCATGAAAATTCATCATCAAAGGGCAGAAACGAAATAAATTTTCAGTCGACACCATCGCCTGTTGCTATATCTGTCAACGAAGTGGTTGTCCAGCTAACGAGGCAAGGTAAATCCACATCTATTCTACTCTAACATACTACAAGTGATCACACAAGCTGTTGTGGGTGATATTTTGCCTTCCATTCCCGTGTTCCATTCGCGAATGATGCCAGCGAGGAACGACTGTCGATAATCCTCCATATCAGCTCTATACCCTAGTACACTGGATTCGCATCGGGACCAGCCATATTTAGGATTTATGTCATTTCCTTAATTTGTCCCAGGGATATGACGGGATAGTTACTTTTAATGGGCAAGCCTGATTTCTTTCCCCATCCATAACTAAAGTAATCGGAGTTTGTATTCCTTCTCTACTGACCAAGCTGTAGACGCGACGTTAAACCCTAATCTTCCTTCCTTCCTACTGATTTTCTTTTTGTTGCCGTTTTGTGAGACGTATGTGAGTGGAATGATATGTCACCCGACGTTCTTGGAAATGCAGCTGTAAATCTTTACCTGTGGCACTACTGCTCTCTGGCAATGGAGTACCCTCAGCAACTCCGTAACCCTCTCACTCCTACGAAACCATACACTTCATATTATCTTTTATTATTCCAAGAAGATCTCAGGCTGAGCATCAAAACTCACGAACCGGCCAAAACGTGTCATTTGTTTTGTGGCTAAATGAAATTTTCTAACATTTGCATCAGTTTTTCGCACTATTTCTCACTTTAGTCCAGCCATTCGATAACTCATACGTCTTCTACAGTCGTTACTATTTCCGGTCATATTCGCCAATAAATTTACAATGCAATATGTTCGTTAACATTCATTGTCAGTTTCCAGTCCATTCAGCAATCGTCGATCTCATGCGAGTGCTTCTGTACAGTCTTCTGGCGTTTCAACGTTCCTAAAGACAACAATAACACCCGCGAACAGCCTCAAGGAACTGCCGAATTATTCATTACATAATTTACGAATATCGTAAACATTAGTGACTCTACAACGCCCTTCTTGAAACCACTCCCGAAGTTGCATCTTACAATTTCTCCACGTTATGGACGACATATTGGATTCTGGGGAGTCATAAATTCAGACCCAAATCTGATCCGTTACTTTTTAACTTTCTGCTTTCCAAAAATTAAGGTGCACAGCATTAACCGGGTACAGATGCCAACGACGCTTTGCATCTCGTGGAGGAACAGAACGACTTGAGTTGCGCAACATCTTTGTTTGTGGAATCCACGTCGATATTAATAGAAAACTGTTTCTCCGACGATTTCACAATCCTGAACACAAAACACAATCCATAATTCTACTAAGATTTATCCTACGTTTGGCGTCAATGACAAAAGTCTATAATATATTCATCTGTCTGACAACCCATCTTGAAAACTGGAATTGCTACACTTTTTTTCCAGTCACGTGGCACCATTCGTTCCTGCGGCGATCTGCGATAAATCAGGAGGGTAGTAAGTTATTTCACATAATTAGTACAAAATGTCATTAGTTTCCTGTTTAGTGTAAATGTCCTTGTACTGTTGGGAACTTGTAATTCAATTTCTTTTTCGTGATCACTTATTTTAGTAGATGCCACCTCACTGTTCATTTGATGACTGAAAAGAGGGTTCGCCTACATCTACATGGTTACTTGGCAGATCACATTTAAGTGCCTGGCAGAGAGTTCATCGCTCCACTTTCATACTACTTATCTACCATTCCATTTTCGAATAGCATGACGGAAGAAATAATTATTAAATCTCTCCGTTCGAGCTTTGATATATGTAAGTGGGGGTCAAAGGTTTATTTTCCCATTCGGATGAAAAAGTCGACGATTGAAGTTTCGTAAGTAGAACTCACCGTTACAAAAAATGCCATTATTGTAATGATTCGCACTCCGACCCCTGTATCATTTCCTTGACTCCCTCTGCCATCCCCCACGCCCGTATCATGATAACACAAAATACGATGCCCAATTTTTTTACTATTTCGAACCCCTCTGTCAATTCTACCAGATAAGGGACCCTTACCGTGCAGCAATATTCCAAATGAGGAAGGACAAGCGTATTGTAAGCAGCCTATTCGGTAGTTCTGTTGCATCTTCGAAGTGTTCTGCAAATAAAACGCAGTCGTTCGTTCGCTTTCCTCACAACATTTCGTGTGCGTTCATTCCAGTTTAGGTCTATCGTAATTGGCATTTAGTTGACTTTACGGTCTCCAGATTTGATTGATTTACCTTATAAACGAAGTTTAGAGGATTCCTTGTAGTATTCATGTGGATGGCTTCCTTATTTAGGGTCAAATGCCCATTTTGCGATATAGAAATAACTAAGCGTTAAGGGAACTGCTGACCCAAAGCTGGAGAACCGAGTTCGGATCAGCGTCCGGAGGAAATTTTCACTTGACGTCATTAAATAATTTCTATGTCCTAATGCAACCAGAGTCATTCCTTTCCTTTCTTTATCTCGTTAAAATGGAATTTCGGAACACTGAATTCATTCTTATATTAAATTACTTATGTTCTATTTGTGTTTGCAGTAACTTTCCAGTGTGAAGACGGGCCTTTCCATTCTACATAATCTTGCTCTGCATTTATAGCTCTTAGATGTATTGTGCAATTATTTTGCATTTTATTCACAGATATAATAAAAAAGCGTCTGACAGTCATATTACTGTATACAAAAGTAATAAATGAAGATTTTCGGCGGCGGTGGAGTAGCCGAGCGGTCTAAAGCATCTCGCTGCGGAGCGCGCGGTTGCTCGCTGTGGAGGTTCGAGTCCTCCCTGGGGCATGGGTGTGTGTGTTGTCCTTAGGTTAGTTCACCTAGGTTTAAGTAGTTTGTAAGCTACGGACTGATGACCACGCAGTTTGGTCCGATAGATTTACAAACATTTGAACATTTTTGAAGATTTTCGCTAGTACCGCGTAGTATACCGGGAAAAGAAAGCAGAAGTGCTGCTTAGTATAAATGGTACTTGAAAATTTCAAAGGGAAACAACAATGGCAACACTATCCTTGATTGCAGTGCTCCTCTTCTCGTGGAGGAACTTGTGCGTGCTCATCGTCAGGGTGTGAGATGGTATCATTTACTGACTCGTGAAAAATTACATTATCAACGGGGAGGGTGTATTAAGAAATCGACATGAAGTGACTATGTACGAATGTTACGAACATTAAATTACGATTTCAACGTTTATTTCGGGCACCATATTAAACAGAGTTAAGTTTACAATTTAGCGTCCTATCGACGAGAGCTGGCCAGAATCGGAACATACGCTCAGATCGTGGTATGATACGGGTTGTGGTCTCACTCATACTGGCATCATTTCTGGAGTAATTTCGGGATTACTCATTACGTTGATTATTTTCATTATTAGTTTAGATATGATGCGCAGATCATCTTCATATCGAAAGAGACAAAAAATATATGGACGATGGTTCTTTCATTGCAGTAATAGTGATCATCCGAATTTCCTCAGACGTAGGAATTAGGACTTCGCGCGAAACTAAAAAAAGATTGACACTGCGGGAATTTGAATTTATCGTTTTTTGAATATGTGCCGACACTCTCAAATACTTTACCAATGCGCTCCGTGTTGCGGCAGGCTGATCGAACAGTAAGTAGAAAGCATGAGCGCGACAGATAGGGGGGAGGCTGTCGTTGCCAATTGCACTCGAATAACACAACCGCGAAATTAAGAAATAATACCACATGTAAGAAGGCATGATTTTAAAACTTCTGTTTTTTTATTGTTGGTACAATAAAGCACTGTCATACTTTTATATGTAGTTGACATAAGTCGATTTTCTAAAAAAAAAAAAAAAAAAAAAAAAAAAAGTTCATTGGCCGCACTCAAAATGTTTGTAAACCTAAGGGCCAAACTGCTGAAGTCATCGGTCCCTAGACTTACAAACTACTTAAAACTAACTTGCACTAAGGAGAACACACACACACACACACACACACACACACACACACACACACACATGCCAGAGAGAGGACGCGAACCTCCGGCGGGAGCAACCGCACAATACGTACCATAGCGCCTTCGACCACACGGCCATTCCCAAGCGGCTCGCTGCTCTCAAATATATTTCCATTTCGGGCCATCCGATCTTCTTCGCCGTTTCTTAATTATTGAAAACTTATTTCGCAGCACATAAAGCGTTCGACTACACAGTCCTCAAAACGGCTGCCGTCGCTAAGTAAGGCCTCTTTGCTTGTATTCTAGTGCGTCCACCAGATTAACAATGCACCAGCTCAAACATGTTACGAATAGGAAAACACTCACTATTGGCATCACTTCACACCAAAAGAAGATAAAATGTCGAGTTGAAACCTGCTGGCAGATTAAAAGTGTGTTAGACCGGGACTCGAAGCCGGGACCTTTGCCTTCACAGGCAAGCGCTTTAACTACCTTTTTGTTCTTGGGTTAGATGGGTTCCTTGCGATCGTTCGTTCGTGTTTCTTCTTCGTTGTTAGCTGAGTTTTTGTCTAAGTCTTTTTATTACAGGGTGAGTCGAGACAACCCCGCCTAGAAGACAAGGCCTCACAACTGGCCGTGCCTACGTCACACCGAGAGGCCGCGGCCGCCAGCTGACTAGCTGAGCGCCGGAGCGCGCCCACCGCCTCGTAGCGGCCGCCGTCAGCTTGCGTTCGCGGCCTCTCCATGTGACGTAGGCACGGCCAGTTGTGAGGCCTTGTCTTCTAGGCGGTGTCGGTCGAGCCCTCTGACCGTGCGCGCTGAGCTACCACACAGGCGACTGAGCTACTACGGCTCGCTTCACGACTCATCCTCACAGCTTTAGTTTCGCCAGTTCCTACCCCATACTTTACAAACTTCACAGATGTTTGAAAGATAGGAGTCGAAGTACTGAGGGAACTAAAGCTGTGAGGACGGGTCGTGAAGCGTGCCAGAGCAGTGCAGTTATTAATGCCAGCGCGATGGCTTAAATGTTTCAAATGTTTGTATAGTTTATGGGACTTAACTACGGGGTCTTCAGTCCCTAAACTTACAAACTACTTACGAACTAGCTAACACTAAGGACGGCACAAATATCCATGCCCGAGGGGGGATTCGAACCCCCGACCGTAGTGGCCGTGCAGACCGTGACTGGAGCGCCTCAGTCCCCTCGGCCACCGCGGCCGGCGCGATGGCTTAGCGCGTTCAGTGAGAGGGCTGAGAAAAGCCGAGTTCAGAACTAAACGATCAAGGCAAAGGTCCCGGGTTCGAGTCCCAGCCTGAAACACAATTTTAATCTTCCAATAGGTATCATGTCAGCCCAAACTCCGATGCAGAGTGTAAATATCGTTCTAAAAAAGAAGAGTTATAAGGCAGAATAGAATCCTCAACGAACATTACTGCTTCTCACGATGACCAAGTGTGTGTTGTACACTGGATTCATGTTCGGTAAGAGTATGGTTCAAAGCCCCGACTGGCCATCCCGGTTTTGATTTCTGTGCTATAACTAAACCACTTGCGGCAATTACCCTTGAAAAGGACACCGCCTACGTGCATGTTCATCCTGCTCCTGTTACGACCGTGTACTCCGTCCCTAGGTTGGCCCTGACGCTAGGAGACTGAATGCCATGGCGTCGGTCTGCACCTGGGAGTCGCGGCATGCTACGAGTGTGCGTTGTCTGCCCCGCGCTGTCGCGGCCAGCTGGCGATGGCGTAACTGGCGCCTGCCCTGCTTTGCATTGCGCCGCCTCTCACCTGCGTCCCATTACAAATACTATTACCCACTGCGAGCCGCGGTGGAGTGGCCGAGCGGATTGAGGCGCTATGCTCCGATGCGCGAGGCCGTTCCCCGTCGGGGTTCGAATCCTCCCTCAGGCGTGGATGTTTGTGTTGTCTTTAGTATAAGTTAGTTCATAAGTAGTTTGTAAGTTTAGGGACTGATAACCCCCCGTTTAAGTCCCATAAGCTTAACAAACATTTGAACCCACTGCGACCATTTCAAATGTTCAAATGTTTGCAGAGCTTATGGTACCTAACTACGGGGTCATCAGTCCCTAAACTTACAAACTACTTATGAACTAGCTTATACTAAAGACGGCACAAACATCCATGCCCGAGGGGGGATTCGAACCCCGCGACCATTTCGGAATGTAGAAATAAATTCAACGACAAAATTGAAAATTTTTACTAGACCGGGATTCGAACTCGGATTTTCCCCTATGGGTCAGCGATCACCTTAACCAATTAGGCCATCCAGACACGCTTCCCTTCCAACACAAATTCTCAACTTACACTACAATTGTAGTGGCCCCTGCCAATTGGTTCCTCTAGCTCGCAGCTTACACTGTATTCCTGCAAAGGATCGAGAGCATGAATGCGTTCGCATTGAAATTGTCATTGCCTGTTATGGGCATGTCGTAGAAGAACAGACACCATATCAATAATTGTATATATGCCCCAGCGGGAGAAGCCGCGGGGTCTAAGGCATCGTGCTATGGACTGGGCGGTCGCTCCCGCAGGAGGTTCCAGTCCTCCCTCGGACATGTGTGTATGTATGTGTGTGTGTGTGTGTGTGTGTGTGTGTGTGTGTGTGTGTGTGTGTTATGTTCTAAATGTAAGTTAGTTTAACTAGTTTGTAAATCTAGGGACTGATTTCCTAAACGAATGGATCGATTTCAACCAAATTTGGTGCAAATATTCCTTACCTTGAGGTAAAAATTTTTGTATGGGTAAGAACCACCTACGACACATATTTTATGGGATATGACATCATAAACAATGAGATACATGATAAACCACCCACTACGAGTTTTGTTGGGTGAATGTTCCGTTGGTGCTTGGTAGAGTATTTGATACATGATCACTAAAAACACACGATGATGGTTCAATATTCTACAGTATTTATTGTTTTTCACCAACTAGTTTTTGGATATTACGAAATCATCAGGTACAAAGATCACTATAAACAAATGTCCTGGCAAAGACTTTACATGCTATGCATCAGCGTCAGAAAGTCAGGCGGTGCTGAAAGAATTAGATTAGGTAATGAGACAATAAAAATTGTAGATGAGTTTTGTTATTTGGATAGCAAGATAATCTGATGACCGAAGTAAAGAAGATATAAAATGCAGAATGTCTATGGGAAGAAAAGTTTTTCTGAAGAAGCTAAATTTGTTGACTTCCAACATTAGTGTAAATGTTAGGAAATCCTTTCTGAAAGCATTTGTCTGGAGTGTGGCATTGTATGAGAATGACGGCACGCATGACCGTGCAGCATGGTGTGGAGGGTCATATCGTACACCGGCCGTTCTCCTCTGGTGATCGTCGAGGGATATTGAACCGTGCACGGTGCGTTGAAACCATCATTCAACCCGCCTAGCCGACCGCGGTGGCCGAGGGGACTGAGGCGCTCCAGTCACGGTCTGCATGGCCACTACGGTCGGGGGTTCGAATCCCCCCCTCGGGCATGGATATTTGTGCCGTCCTTAGTATTAGCTAGATCATAAGTAGTTTGTAAGTTTAGGGACTGATGACCCCGTAGTTAAGTCCCATAAGCTTAACAAACATTTGAACATTTTCAACCCGCCTTGAAATCGTTCATACACCAACGAGGCGATATGCTCTTCCAACAGGACAGTGCACATCCGCGTGTATCGCGTACCACCCAACGTGCTTTTCAAGGTGTACGTCAACTATCCTGGTCAACACGATTTCTAGATCTGTCCCGCATTGACAATGTTTGGGACCGGATGAAAAGTCATCTTGCGCGATCTGCACGACCGGCACGAAATCTGGCCCAACTGAGGCAACAGGTGAAAAGTGCATGGCAGGCCATTTCGCAATACTACATCCAACACCTCTACGATCGTCTCTATGAGAGAACTCTATCTTGCATTGCTGCAATAGGAAGTTGTACACGGTACTAGCGTCGGCATTGCGCACGCCTTGGTGACTGTACTCAAATGTGTATGGCTCCGTCTGTGTGAACGTGCTATACACATCCTTAAGAATATGTCAATACAATTTCCCTCACCTGGGTCGACGAATTGGTGTTCTTTTTTTCATTTTCCAGGAGAATATTACTTAAGAATTCTGCAAGTTACTTAGATAAATGGAAACTGTTTCGCACGCTCGTACTTCCTTAACGGTCTGCATTGGTGCAAAGTGTCAAACGCTTCTTGAAAATCTAAAAGTTCGCTATATGTTAGTTGCCTTTCATCCATACTTCGCAGAATATCATGTGAGAAAAGGGCAAGGTGAGATTCGCATTGGGCGCGGTGCTTTCTAAAATCGTGGGCAGAAAACTTTTCGCCTCGTGAAAATTTGTTATATTCGAAATGAGGAGAAAGCTACAGCAAACTGATGTTAATGATATTGGTCTGTAATTTTTTCGGGTTCGTTATTTTACTCTTCTTATATATACATTTGCATTTGCAAGTATAAACACAATGAACGCAGTTAAGGTCGGTCTGATATCTGTTTCATCTAGTTATTTAATTCGTCTAGTAATTGAGTTAATGATCTGACCCAAAAAGTACATGTTTAGAGAATCCAACCATCCGTCTGTTTGTTTCACATAATGACATGTTTACAGAATAACAATAATCAAGAAACTTATAGCTCTCATAACAAGACAAATCGGTCTGTTTAAGACTGTGATCAATAATCATTAGGCACCAATAGATAGTGACGTTTAAATTACCATAAATTCATAATACCCATGTTATATCTAATGAAACATCAATAAAATATCCCGTACAAAAAGACACATTGTGTCTTCATCATCTGTCAACAAACTGGTTTTAAGATTTCATATCTCTTCAGGACTTCTCTAATGCAATAGTGGTGCTTATTTTTTGTATGTAAGGATAGCCTTTATTTGGATATATAGGCTAGTGTTTTCTTCAATAACCGGCAAGGCGAGAGGCAACATGTCACGTGGTACGTGTTGAGCGGAGTCTGCACGTGCCGTTGTTTGTTGACGCGCTGCGAGCAGAAGCTATGTAATTACAGAGCCACTCAATGGGGAGATCCAGCCAGAGACACACTCGTTGGCATAATTAACGACAAAAACTCAGACCCGTTCCTAAGGCTTCAGGTTACGCGATCCTTTCATTAAGATTAAACGTTTGTAAACATGAGGATACTGAAAAACTCTAAATAGGGCAGCATTTTGATTATGCGTCATCCTTTCCCCGATGGTGTTACTACTCGGTAACAGCCTCCCAAAATGAACATGAATTCAAAAGCTAAATGGTTAAGGCACTTGAATAGCATTATGGAGAATATAAGTTTAAATTCTAGTGTGGTTAACAAGTTTTAGGTTCAAATCAATTGTTCAAATGTTTGTAGAACTTATTGGACTTAACTACGGGGTTGTTAGTCCCTAAACTTACAAACTACTTATGAACAAGCTATTACTAAGGACGGCACAAATATCCATGCCCGAGGGGGGATTCTAACCACCGACCGTAGTGGCCGTGAAGACCGTGACTGGAGCGCCTCAGTCCCCTCGGCCACCGCGGCCGGCAAAGATAATATCGTGAGACGCCTATATTAGTCCATTTTGGGATGCTGTTTCTAAGCAACACCGCCCAAGATATTTGTGCCGTCCTTAGGATAAGCTAGTTGATAAGTAGTTTGTAAGTTTAGGGACTGATGACCCCGTAGTTAAGTCCCATAAGCTCTACAAACATTTGAACATATTATCTTTCCATCCACAAGACACGGTTTGAACCACCCTTCACATATGTCGAATATGCTGCACAACGAGCCACAAAGACTCAGAGCAACGTGACGATCGGCAGCAAAACGTATCTGTTTGGTGTTGTCCAGAGTAGCACCGTTCCAACCTGAGATGATGTGCGGTGGCTTAATGGCACTATTGTCACGGTTGATGCCCGAGCGTCTGAACCACATCTGCGTCAGCCACAAACTCTCTGCTATGTCATCACCGGTGCTATGAGAATCGTTGCAGCGTCTGCCAATGTGACGTCAACCACCAAGTCTGAAGCACTTCCATCTACTACTTCGTGCACAGTTAATTGACTGCAAGTGAGTAACCGAAAGCAAGCAAGTAGTCCGATGTCACTAGCAATGCGTCATACTTTTACTCGATATTCTGTGTAATATCTTATATCATGAAAGGTGTGTCAAAAGGAACAGAAAACTTTGTGCAGCGAATACTAGGCAGCAATTAAACGGTCGCGCGTATTAAGAACTATCTGCTTCTTTGCAGAATGTACTAGAAGCCGTCTAGAGTCTACGGTTCTTTTTATTAATGCTGGATACTTTGTCCCCTCCATGTCTCAACCGAGAAATGTGGCTAATCATCGCTGTAAATAAGTTTTAATCCTGTTGATATGAAGTACTTAGGTTCCTGATACCAGCGATATAATGCGTCAAACAGTCATGTCGTGGTATATGCATCCGTTTTAACGGAGTAATTTTCTCAACTAAGATATTTCTGTAGACCATTGTATTTGCGTAATTTCGAAATGTGGGTTGGACCCAAGAAAGTTTCATCATGTTAGTCTGTGAGGTGACGTCTTGGAATCGTGGGAACTTTGCGGAGCCATGTGGATGCTTGGTGGCGTCTGTTGCCTGTTTATGCCAACAGAAGACGAAGGACATTTTCACAGTGTGGGACTTCCAGAACGTAAACAGACCGAAGGTCACGAGGTGAATAATGTACTCTCACATTAATTGCAAATGAGCCCAACAATGATTACTCAGTTTGATTGGCTGATCATTAAGAAAAGTAAGGCATTGTCTATGACTCCTGGAGGGGGGACGGGGAAAGATGTAAGGTATGAGTCTGAGCATATTTTTGGCAAGTTGACTGTTAGGTAAACGTCCGTGCCGCGGCGGATATGCCGTTCCCCGTCATCACCGACGCGTGTAATTGGTACTAGTATAAGTCATTACCTGGACTGTCATGCGTTATTGACTTACCGGAATGCACTTATTATCAGCCTCGTGATGCTAACTGAAGTGTTACTTGACCCAGTACTAGCTACTGCAGGTCGTGAAAACTGACAACGGTCGGAAGGCCAGGAATGGAATAGGAAAGGAAGTGCCTAGTAGAGGTACAGTGTACCCTCCGACACGCACCTTACCGTGGATTGCGGAGTATATATGTAGATGTAGAATGTCACGACGGTCGATCGGTGCAGTTGGCCTTCCGGGGCCAGTTCGGATAGAGAGTTGATCATACGGAAGATTAATTCTACTCGCGTTTAGAAAAATCCGGATTTAAAACCCGCCAAGTTATCTTAGGATTCATATGCTTCGAAATATAGTTTGAATTTTCATAGCAGAGAATCTTACACCAGCTATATTAAATTAGGCCACCTTTCGTGGCTGCAAACATGTTTTTGTCTTATTGCTACTTAAAGATATTGTAGTAGACAGTGGGCACACATAACTTTTCTTTTATACTCTAGGGGACAAACTTCAGTGTGATTTAGAGGAATATCTGGCATTCTTGCACACTTACTGGAAACTTAGAAAAATAACGTTGCTTCTAAACTGAAAATACCTGATAACAAGGATGATGAGTATGTTTAATCCCTCATACAGATTCTTTGAATTTCACACTTTTTAGGAATCACTTGTTGAAACTGTGTTAGACTCCTGCTCTCATGGTGAACTGTATTAGAAACAATGGCGGATTTTCATATTTGCGGCCAGTAGGCTATTCAAATTTTGCCGCCCCTACCGACCTCTACAATTCGATACCCTGTTTCACATTCATACTAATTACAATTTTTTGTCAATGAAATTGAAACTTTATGTTTTGTGCACTATGTCCCTAATTACAGCACCATTTTTCCGTAGTATGACTAGCTATTTGATAATGAGCTAATAAATCCACAGTGATATACTACTTATAATGTGGGGGGGGGGGGGTAAAGTATGCCTTAATACTTATTACACAATAATGTACATTTCCTAAACGTAATTAAATGACTTTTATTACACCAAGGTTTAAAACTTTTCGCTCTAAAATCCGCCGCCCGAGGCTCCAGCCTACTGGTAAATTCGCGACTGATTAGAAAGCTCTGTAATACGACGTAGCGCCCCCTTTCACCTGACAACGCGTTGTATCATTGGTTGTGCGACGCAGTGAGAACAGCAACTGCCGCTCACCGCTCTTGGCGTTTCACAGCTTAGGTTTGAAAACAACTGGAATCGCATAACCACCCTTATGTCATCGGAAAAGTTCTGCAGACCATACTGCCACATTTAGCCCCAGGGTACGTACTGGATATACACCACAGTGATTAGACCCAGGATCACCTATGGGGCGGTCGTGTGGTGGAAGAAGGTAGAACAGCAGGTTGCTGCTAAGGAGCTTGGTAAGTTGCAGAGATTAGCCTGCTTACCCATAACAGGCGGAATTAGCAGCACACCAACTGCTGGGATGGAAACCATGCTGGATATGCCCCCATTACACCTTTGGGTCAAGATGGAGGCAACGGCTGGTGCATACAGGCTCAAATCTGGAAAAAACTGGAACTCTTTGGGATATCCAGAATCACACACTAAAATAGTGAGTGAGGTAAATGTAGGAAAGGTTGGGGAAATGCCGACCGACTATATTATAACCCCTACTGCTTCAACAAGCCTTTCAGTATAACAATTGCAAGTAGGGAGCAGTGGGAGAAAATAGTTCGACACCGAACGGGGGACATTGTCTGGTTCATTGACGGGTCGAAATCAGACCAAGGCGTTGGGGCCGGGGTGTACAGAGTGCAGCCAAGACTGGAGGGCGTCAGCTCTCTAGGGAAACTGGCCTCAGTATTCCAGGCCGAAATCACTGCCATCAGAGCGTGTGCGGAGGAGAATTGGCGTAGGTGCTACAAAGACTGTAGCATCTACATCTATTCAGACAACCAGGCAGCCCTGAGATCACTGGCAGCTACTGCAACAAGATCTAAACTTGTTGCAGAATGTCACAGGGTTTTTGTGGAGCTAGGGGAAAGCAATAGGGTAAACCTATTATGGGTCCCTGGCCACTCGGGGATCAGTGGCAGTGAACATGCCGACATATTAGCCAGTACGATCACCAAGGCAATGATTAAATTGGAGCTATGTAACTGGCTCAGAAGACAGCACGTAGAATATTGGACCAAGGTCTACAAACAAAAACATGGCAAGGTAATGATGCCAAAGCCATGTTTTAAAAGAAGCTCTGTAATCCTGGGCTTGAACAGGAGAGAGATTAGACTCATGGTTGGATTGCTGACAGGCCATGGGAATTTAAAAAAAAAAACCACCTACATACAATTGGAATAACAGAAGAAGACCCTAAATGTAGGATCTGTGATGATGGGGATGAAACTGCATCACATATAATCTTCGAATGCTTTGCATTGGAGAACAAAAGGCACAGAACATTTGGGACAACCAGACCCAAAGAGATTGTCTAAAGAACTGGTAAAGGGACTCCTTGCACTGTTCAAGGGCATTGGTTGGCTTTACTAGATATACAGGGAGCGATACCGCACAATAAACTAGTTTCGGTGCGGGCAGTGGCGGGTTGGACCAAAACTGTTTTGGCTTCCCTGACAAAATCAACCAATCAATCAGTACTGCCACAATTTGAAACTGCTGTTGTGGGTTATGTGAACAAACTGAAGCACGTGACCGGACAAGAGGTTATCGTACAGTACATTGGAGAGGGGCGTATCAGCTACTCCGAAAACACCAGCATCTTTCTCAACACTATCGAGGATGAAACTTTTCACGAATGGCTTGTTATCTGCAAGCAACAGTGTCTGTTAGTCCAGAGAGCGCTTTTCCGTTCTGCATGGGCCTGCTACGCCACAATGCCAAATAGCTTGAAAACATACTTGTAATTGTGGAAACTCATCCCTAAAACGTGCCTCATGCACCTCCTAGTGGCGTGAATTGTAAACTAAAACAGGGAGTGTCAGAACTATTAGAACTAGGAAATTGTTGGAAGAGAGCGTACATGTGTTGTATACGGCTGTAATAATTACAAACAGCAAAGCACTCCGAAATCTGTATCTAGGTTTCCGAAAAATAAATAGATGTATGTACAATAGAGTAAGCAGGTTACCATTAGGCCTGCTCAGATCGTTTTCTTTTAATAAAGTATGCTGTGGAAAAAATTAAGTCACAGATGCGGTTATAGTTTTCTATTCATTAGAAGGATGACTTTGGATTGCTTTAAAACACCTTATCTATTATAAGAAGGAAAGGAGTAAACAATGAAACAGCTGATGCTTGTAAAATTTGACAATGCAATAAGGGCAATTTATGGTGAATAGTTTACAGTCTCCCTCTCAAGTCAGTAACTGTGAAGTAGATGCAGCAGCAATCCTAGTAAAATTAAATAAACTGTAAAAACTGCCTTTCAGTGCACCTTAAGCGAAATGTCCAGTCTATGCTGATATCAGTATCAATGAAAGTAAGTCTACTGAAACAAATGTGAGCAATTTTTTATGGGCTGGGTATGCAGTGGGTTGGAACATGAAGTGTAAAATATAATGATAATGAGCATGAAGTCGCCAATTTCCATATACAAATGAAGAGATCCGACTGAAACAAAATGCCTTTCCTCAATATTTGTGTACGTTATGTCACATAAAATATCAGAAAATGTTTGACAGGATTATGATAAGTATGTTACTTAAAGCACTTATGGGGTGACAAACAAAATGGTTTGCTTACTCAGGAATGAGTGTTCCGAAATAAGGCGCGTCTAATAGTTGTTGGCAAATAAATATTTTGCACTTCAAATCAATGCATTTGTAAATTAGAAAAATGATTCTTCAGTACCATAAATTACAGTAGCCTTAAGCCACGGATAATATCTCATAAATAGGCCTAAATGTTCATGGACAGAGTGTAAGGCTACATTTATTGACTTTTAGCTTATGTACCGCTATTGGGTTATTTTCAGTTCAAATTCTATACAAATGAACTGTACATAACCGATTTATTTAAAATGAATTATCATTTACACAATATCTTAAGTAGTGTAACAAATGTAAACCTTGCAAAGTTGGTACGCAGCTAAATAAAACAGTGACTCACAGACGCCAAGGCAAGTTTAGAATACAACTCGAACCAATACATGCCACTGCTAACGGCGTCGCCGGATAATCACATGTAAATTCCACGTATTTTCCGCGATTATTTTTGTAAGCTATTTGATAATTCCTCTGGATGGTTTCTATGTTTCATAGTGAAGAGATAGTGCTTCTGTTCATCATTTGTTGTTGCCCAGCTCTGTCTGACCGTTATATGCAGCACTGTTACTCGTCTATCCACAGTTACAATCTATGATGGCCCACAAAGCCGTATTTCTTCGCCTTCTGGAAGCGGTACGAGCGATAGACATCTGAAACGCTTGCAGCTGAAGGGTCAATCATCTCCACCACCTCAGTGATCTGGTCTCCCATGCGCTTCAACCTATCATCAAATACATTCTTGTTACGCCTCTTACCCACCCTCCATCCGAATGTTGCTTGAGTGGGCAGTGGAATTTCGACAGCCCATTTCCTGACAGCCCCCATATGTGTGTGTGTGTGTGTGTGTGTGTGTGTGTGTGTTTGTTTGTTTGTGATGAGTCATCGCAATTGGTTATATACGTAAACTTGAGGAACGACATTCTTAAAAATGTTTGTAAATCTATCTGACCCAACTGCGTGGTTTTTTTTGTATAGTCTATGGGACTTAACTGCGGGGTCATCAGTCCCTAAACTTACAAGCTACTTATGAATTACTTACGAACTAGGACGGCACAAATATCCATGCCCGAGGGGGTATTCGAAACCCGACCGCGAGTGGTCGTGCAGACCGACTGGCGGTAAATAATATGTATCACCTGGCACACATAACGTACTTTAGCAAGTATTTGCGTGCGTGGGGTACTACATCCTACAAGTACTGTATATTAATAAGACAGTATTCAGGACGTAAGACAGTAAATATCTAATTTAGATTACTCGAAAAGAATGTCGTTGTCGCACGGAGCTCCAGACGCTAGGCTACTCCCGTGCGACAACGACATTCTTATTCGAGTAATCTAAATTAGATATTTACTGTCTTACGTCCTGAATACTGTCTTATTAATATACAGTACTTGTAGGATGTAGTACCCCACGCACGCAAATACTTGCTAAAGTAACGTTATTGTGTTGAGCAGGTGATACAATTATTTATTTACACCGCCAGTGGTCTGCACGACCACTGCGGTCGGGGGTTCGTATTCCCCCTCGGGCATAGATATTTGTGCCGTCCTTAGTATTAGCTAGTTTGTAAGTTTAGGGACTGATGACCCCGTAGTTAAGTCCCAAAGCTATACAAACATTTGAACATTTTGAACACCGCCAGTTTCGGTCTACTTATCATCATCGGGCTCTAAAAAGTAATCACAGCACCAAATTTGGTGAAATGTGAAACGAAAGATGATAAAAGCATGAATATTCACTATTATCATAACGTAATTCAGATTCAATTGTTGAATAATAAAAACTGTCCTAGATAGTGCACTCACTTATGAACGATAACAATGACTGTTCATGGTTTTATTATCCTAAATAATGACTTTATGTTTCCACTAACATGATGCTGTGAGTACTATTTAAGAAGTTGATGCTTGTCAGTCATCCGGAACGAGATGCATAAATAATGTATTTTACTGGCAGCTCAAGGAGGTAACATAACATTGTTCATAGACTCTTTAAACTAGTAATTGTCGCCCTTTATCTTGAAGAGATGTGGTTGTTACGATCTGATGGCCGAAACCGTCTTCAGCAGGATGAGCTCTTGAGCTGTTGCAGGGATGTGCGCAAGGGGAACACACAGTTTGTTGTTTATGAAGCCTTTCGTGACGTGCAGTATACGGTTTTGCTATGACAGTTCTGCTGTTTTTTTTTTTTATTATTTTATTTCTCTAGTGTTATGGCGGGACTGTTGTTCTCAGGCTCACTACTAGGAGCCTGGCTTCAGTCTCTCCTTGTCTATTGACGAAGTGTTGTGAAGATTTGTTCAATCATAACCACCCTATAAAAATAGGCCTAAGCTTATCATTTGATCACAACTGCTCTCTTCAGTATCTCACAAACTAACAATAGTACTCCGTGTGATTCTAAACGCCACTAAGAACTCATACAACTCCTTTCCTGTAATGAATACTGCTTTAAAAAATCCTTACGCTTTCATGTCATGCAATTCTCTGGAAATTATTGTTCCGCAGCTAAAAGATTTCTTTATTTATTTGGTCAGCGCTTGTTCCAGAGCCGAATCCAAGAACGGAGATGCAGTCAGGTGTGAAAATTACAGAACCATCAGTTTAATAAGTCACAGTTGTAAAATTCTAACACAAATTATTTACAGAAGAATGGAAAAACTGGTAGAAGACCTCGGGGAAGATGACTTTGGAACAAAATAAAATAAAAAAACAAGTAACACGTGAGGCAATACTCACCTTACGATATATAGATTTTGTAGATTTGGGGAAAGCTTTTGACAACGTTGATTGGAATACGCTCTTTCGAATTCTGAAGTCAGCAGGGGCAAAATATAGGGAACGGAAGGTTATTTGCAACTTGTACAGAAACTGAGACAGCAGTTATATTAGTCGAAATGCATGAAAGGGACGCAGTGGTTGGGAAGGGAGTAAGACAGGGTTGTAGTCTTTCCCCAGTGTTATTCGAGTTGTACATTGAGCAAGCTGTTAAGCAAACCGAGCAGATATTCAATCTGTACATTTAGCAAGCTGCAAAGGAAAGCGAGCAGATATCTAAATTTGGAATAAAAGTTCAAGGAGAAGAAATAAAAATTTTCCGTTTCGCCGATCACATTGTAAGTCTGTCAGAGGTAGCAAAGGACCTGGAAGAGAAGTTGAAAGGAATGGACTGGGTCTTGAAAGGAGAGTATAAGATGAACATTAACAAGAGAAAAACAAGGATAATGGAATGTAGTCTAAGAAAACCAGGCAACGCTGAAGGATTCAGTAAACAGACAATAAAGGTGGTAGATGAATTTTGTTACCTGATCAGTAAAATAACTTACCATGGTCGCAGGACAGATGATATAAAATGCATAATGGCAATGGAAAGAAAAGCATATCTGAAAAACAGAAATTTGTTAAGATCGAATATTAAACTAAGTGTTAGGAAGTCTTTTCTGACGGCATTTATGTGGAGTGTTGCCTTGTAAGGGAGTAAAGCATGACAATATATTAGGTTATAAATAGTTCAGACAAGAATAGGATGGAAGTTTTTAAATGTGGTACTACAGACGAATGGGTAGATCGCGTTACTAACGAGGACCTACTGAACAGAATTAGGGAGAAAAGAAATTTCTGGTATACCTTGACCAAAAGAATTCATGTGTTGGTAAGATACATTGTGAGAGATCAATTAATCGTCACATTAGTTTTGGAGTTAAGTGTGGGGGTAAACATCGGCCGAACGGAATGGCCGCACGGTCTGAGGCGTCATGCTACGGACTGGGCGGCCGTTACCGGCGAAGGTTCGAGTCCTCCCTCGGGCATGGTTATATGAGTGTGTGTATGTGTTTGTGTGTGTGTGGTGTGTGTGTGTGTGTGTGTGTGTGTGTGTGTGTGTGTGTTGTCTTTGGAGGAAGTTAGTTTAAGTAGTTTGTAAGTCTAGAGACTGATGATCATAACATTTTGGTCCAATAGGTTTACAAACATTTGAACATTTTATTTTGTAAAAATCGGAGAGGGAGACCAAGAAACAAATAGAGTTCAAATGAATGTGGTTGCCATTCTTATGATATGAAGGGACTTGTACAGGTTAGCATTGGGGCCGTGCGGTCTGGAGCGGCACGTTAGGCCGTGCAAGCGATAAAAGCGGGCAACAGCGCGCGACAGCTTCAAGCGAATAATCTCAACCGCATCTATGGTTACGGGTCTGTCCCACGTGAGCGACATCTACTGCGCTGAGCGTCAGACGCGACAGCGGGTGGCGTTTCACATTCAAACATGCTTGAACCTCGTCGCTGTCGCAAACGCTACAAAGTGTCAAGGTTCGTTGAGAATCGTCTGCTTAAAGAGGTTATAAAGGATGTCGCCAAGAATTCTGCGAGCTAATGACCCCGATGTTTATAGATATGGAACTGTTTCTGGAAAAAAAAAAAAAAAAAAAAAAAAAAAAAAAAAAAAAAAAAAAAAAAAAAAAAACAGAATATAAAATTGAAGTTGTACATAAAGAATTTTGATTTGGATAAGAAGTGTCCTAAAAGAACTAGCTCGTAAATTTTCTTTTGTACTTTATATACAACTGAAGTTAAATTTTTAGATTGTTTCTAATATGTCTGCCTTACGTACGTTTATTCTGAGTGATAGTTTAATTTACACCATGATGAACGTGTTTTGAACAATTGATCGCATTTGTGTACTTTACACAACTGCAGTAAGAACAAACTTACTCCAGAGAGAGAGATAACACTAGGATGTGAAACGATATGCGTATAAAATTACGTTTCTACGTAAAACTTCTTGATATAATGTTTCAGTAGAAATTTAATGTGTTTGTTACAGTGGGATACTTGAGTTTGCAATTAAAGATGAAATATATTGGTAAAAACTTAAAAAAATAATTTGATGTGCTTTGTAAAGGGGATATATAAAACTTTACACAAATAACAGATGAAAGGGTTGTAGTTACAGGAATTAAAGTATAAGATGTAACGGGAATTGAAGCAGCAACCGAAAAACGTACAACTTCATAGCTCAATTCGGTAACCCAATGCTACGCCATCTTTTGACATACAGTCAATGAGGTTAACTTTGTACCAGTCAGGGTATCTTTGTACCACTTAATATTTGGGTTTCAAATGGCTCATATTCCTCCTATTGGAAATATATTTTATGAAGGTAATTTTAATACATCTGTTATAAATAATTCCCCGGTAGGTGGAACATCAACCACATGAAAGCCAAATATTAAGTGGCACAAAGATTGACTGTACCGTATCAGACTAGAATTAAATGACTTACTGTCCTCTTCCAATAAGACCCATTTCGTACTTATTCAGTTGTTGATGCTTTGTAACCACAAAATAAAAACTGATTGACAACACAGTCGAAAGTATCTGTACTCGTCGTTGTTTATTCAGAGAATTTGGTTGGTGATCTTCATAGTCTATTTTAGTATTTTAAGTAATGAAAGAAATAGTCCACGAATTTACCTCACTTTGTAAATTTAATGTACAGCGCTCTTTTCACGCCTTATTTTCCAAAGTAAATAAAACTTTATTGCCTTACTCTGGGGCTATAATTATTCTACGGTTTACGGGTGCCAAATTTTCAAATTTCAGAAACTTCGGATCGGTTCTAGCGGCCGTCTTGTACCGAGAAGCTGTCGCGCTCACGTAGGACACACGGCCATGTCGCCGAATGGTGCTTGCTGCTTGTAGCTTCAGTGTCGCGTAGTTGTATGTCGCGCGCTGTCGCCTACGTAAACACAGCCTACACACGCTACGATTTATCGACCGACCAACGAACCAATCAAATTCGTAGTAGCCTAGACTAACACCACCTAGAAAACAAGACCTGACAACTGGCCGTTCCTACGTCACACCGAGAGGCGGCGAACGCAAGCTGACTGGCGGGCCGCTACGAGGCGGTGGGCGTGCCCCAGCGACCAGCCAGTTAGCTGGCGGCCGCGATCTATCGGTGTGACGCAGACACGGCCAGTTATCAGGCCTTGTCTTCTAGGCGGTGTTGCCTACACACGTTCCAACCAAATTCACGCTGCGATTGCAGCGACCCTCTGTTCTGGTGTCTGTCAAACTGTTTTTGTCTTCACTTGTTCGCTGCGCAGACAGAAGACGATCGCAGGCAGGAAGTTCGTCGGGCATCACTACACACGCACAATTTGTCGGGTGGAGTGGTGGGGGGATGGGGAGGTCGGATGTCGGACGGCCAGGCCTAACCAACCATCCAACAAGCGAAGTTGGTGGGAAACGCCTCCATACGTCCAATTTATCGGTCGGCCGATAAATTGGTCCCGACAAATCGGAACTCGTGTAGGGGCCTAGAGATAGCGCTGTCGGGAGGTTCGAATCGGGCATAGGTGTAGGTATTGTCTTCAGCATAAGTTAGCTTAAGTGCGGTAGTTTGTAAGTCCATGACCGATTACCAGAGTAGTTTGGATCTTTAGAATCTACATCTACATGGGATACTCTGCAAATCACATTTAAGTGCCTGGCAGAGGGTTCATCGAACCACCATTATACTATTTATCTCCCATTCCATTCTCGAATAGCGCGCGGGAAGAAAAAACACCTGAATCTCTCCGTTCGAGCTCTGATTTCTCGTATTTTATTCTGATGATCATTTCTACCTATGTAAGTGGAAGTCAACAATATATTTTCGCATTCGGAGGAGAATGTTGGCGATTGGAGTTTCGTAAGTAGCCTACGCCGCAGAGATAAGCGCAGTTGTTGTAATGATTCCCATCCTAGATCCTGTATCATTTCCGTAACGCTGTCTCCCCTGTATCGTGTCAATACGAATGACAGACTTTTGCAGAGTAGGGAGGAGAGGTGCATCAAACCAGTCACCGGACTGAAGACCACAACACCACCACCAACAACTAGGGTTGCCAGATTGAAGTCAAGGCAGGCCCGGAGACCAGACGTGCCCCCCTCCCCCTTGGCATATGACACCTCCCCCCCCCCCAATTCCGTCGAACTTAACAGTAAATGAGATATTGCATATTCTGCACTTACACATACACTCATCAGTATCGAATTTTTGTAGTCACTCTTTATAATTTTCTTCCTGCAACCATTCTTCACGGAACGAACTTAGATTTCGTCTCTTCAAATGTCTGTAAATCTATCTGACCAAACTGCGTGGTCATCAGTCCGTAGCTTACAAACTACTTAAACCTATGTAAACTAACCTACGGACAAGCACACACACCCATGCCCCAGGGAGGACTCGAACCTCCACGGCGAGCAACCGCGCGCTCCGCAGCGAGGTGCTTTAGACGGCTCGGCTACTCCACCGCGGCTTCGTCTCTTCATTTCACTGTTATCACTCACTAATCTGAGTTAATGTAAGCTTGTCTGTTCATATACGATCCGAGTATTCTAAAAATTGCCGGTAAACTGATAACAAACAATGAACGAACGAACACAAATAATAGACGTCGCCAGTTGACACGTTGCCGCAACAGTGTTTGCTTAATAATGTGCTAGCCGATTACTACCGACGCAACAATGAAAAGTTTTCAGAGGAAGAATAAAAAAGTAGCGTTTTGTTGCAATAAGAAATTGACATTTATATAAAGGTATTCATAATTACTAGACAGGTGCCGTCCGGTAATGGCCGAGCGCACTGAGGCGTCTTGCCACGGTGCGCGAGGCTGCTCCCACCAGAGGTTCGAATCGCCCCCTAGGGCATGGATGTTGTGTTCGTCCTTAGTGTAAGTTACGTTAAGTTCGATGTAGATCGTCGCTAAATGAGCATAGTACTTAAAAAGCGTCGTAAAAATAGTTAAGACGAAGGTTACATTCAAGCCCGGAGATGAGAGTCATTGGCCCGTAGACCCGGAGAAATCATTCCAAACCCGGGGACTCCGGGCGGCGCCCGGAGATCTGGCAATCCTACCAACAACACAACAGCAACAACATGCTCTTTGTAGCCATGTCATGATTCTACAAGTACGAGATCACTTGTCAGTGTAAATAGGCACGATAGAAATGATCTGACTCGCATTTATGCCAAATGGTACAACAATAATATGTGCAGCTTCAATAAACATTAAAGATTTACAATGAGGTTTCGACCTTCAAACCACTAATGAGCAAATAAACAAAGTGTAACTGTCTAAAAATGATTCCCATGAAATTCTTCAATTAAATTCTCTTCTAAAAACGAGTGTAACGTAGAATATGGCAGAGGAAGTGTTTTGGGTGTGCAGGGCGGTGAACAACGAGAAGCCGCCGGCAAAGAGCGAGAAGGCAGCGCAGGCGCAGGAAGCAGATGACGCGGACGACGAGGCGGAGGCGGCGTACGCCGTCGTCCCGCCCGACGGCGGCTGGGGGTGGGTCGTCATGCTCGCCGGCTTCTGCTGCAACCTCATCGTCGACGGCATCATCTCGTCGTTCGGCATGTTCCTCGGCGACATCTCGCGGGACCTGGGAGAGTCCAAGCCGCGCGTCGCCATCGTCGGATCCCTGCTGTCCGGTTTCTACCTCATGGCGGGTGAGTCGACTGTCTAAACTGCTCCGAGCGTTGGCTGGGTGCGCTACGGTCCTACGTCATGTCCATGATGGTGTTCTAGCTTAAACTGAAAAGAATGTCAGATATTTATGCAAGCGTAGAATTCGAAGTCGATCGCCAGAAAGTTTCTTTTCGAAACCACGGATACGACCCGCCGGTTTTGACCAATGACGTCATTTCTGGGTTAAAGACGATAGTTTATTTACAAGCAGAATATACATTATAGATTAAGAGTTTGTGTTTAACCCTGTGGGCCACACCACCAGGCTCCTACGTCTGGGCCGGCTGCGGTGGCCGAGGGGACTGAGGCGCTCCAGTCACGGTCTGCACGGCCACTACGGTCGGGGGGTTCGAATCCCCTCACGGGCATGGATATTTGTGCCGTCCTTATAGCTAGTTCTTAAGTAGTTTGTAGGTTTAGGGACTGATGACCCCGTAGTTAAGTCCCATAAGCTGTACAAGCATTTGAACATCCTACGTCTGGACCACACCATAGGCCTCAGAGACCCACGCGATATATAATAATGAAAAACTCTTTAAGAAATTCAATTTCATGATAAGGATGAGGGTATAATACATCAAATAACCTTGAATAACATAAAACAAATATATATTTCCTCGAGAAACCACAAAACAAAATAACCAAACTCTCATAAATTAAACAATATTAGACTAAACTTCATATAACGCAATACATCCATTATATTCGATAACCGCGTACAATTAATAACATTGTTTAAAACTAAAATCGGTATCACAAAATTCAGCGGAAGTTTCTCATTTTTTACCGGTACAATTTGGACAATTTTTTTGGTGCTGACCACACACTGGCAACTTACAGAAATCACACTGCATTTTTGATTTCCTTTGTTTTTTGTAGTCACAAAAATTACAGTAAGTTCTTTTGGGAATAGCTCCTTGCTTGTTAAATTTCTTAACGAGCTGGCTCTGCAGCTGGAGTCATGTTTAGGCATCTAGAAATACTGTCCCGTAGGTCACGGGGAATTGGTATGTCAAGCTTAGCCTTCATCCAAGGTGCTGTAAGGTTTTCAGAAAGCGTCAGAATAAACCCAAATCGGGACAATAGTTTTGGTTGATCGTTGTGTCTCCCTTTCCCTTAGTTTTTGTAAAGTTATGGAGGTCTCGGAGGCCTAGCTGTTTACCTGAACGGGTCAACAGGGGCGGAAGTGTTGTGCACTGTACACTGGCTCAGAGACAACTAACTAGCGGAGGCTTACATGCGAGTTGCGTCCCCTCAAGCTGCGTTGGAGCGGGATTAGACAGGTCTGAGTGAGCATCTGGGCCTCAGAGACCAATGGTGTGGCCGGTAGGGTTAAAAAGTGATCTGTAGCTTCTCTCAGATGGTTAGCTATAGGTTAACAGAGAGGTGCTTTTTGTTTCGCAAGCGAGCGCCGAAGGCGCGAATTTTTGGGCTGAGACCTGTGATTGATGGTACATTCTGCTGTGGTAATCTGTAATTTACGATGATAATCACAGATTATTTATTATCTATAATATGGTACGTAAGTATTACGATACTATCCCATATATTTATATTCGTTGATAGTGCTTGTTTTGTTACTTGGTATATCTATGTAGCTCAGATATGACGTCATTGGTCAAAGCCGACGGGTTGTACGCGGTTTTTAATTATGCCAGGAAAAACTGGACACCCCATCAGAGTTGGGCAAAACGGCTGAGATACCCACAAGTTCTGCTATAGTTCAACGGAATATTATAATTATCAAACAATTTTAATGTCAGGAAGGCCAATCATCAAATACAGTCACACTTCTGGTAAAGAGAGCATCCCTTCAGATATTCGAATCAGATGTTAATGTAATATCTTGATAAACGAAGGTTATACGTTTCAATCCATTGTCGGCGATATTAAGAGTTCATGGGTGTTGGTAACATCGACCAATCCATCAAGTAAGCCATAACTGAACATAATGGAAAATGTGGTCAGTTCAGTGAGTTTCGAATTTTGGGAGTTCGCTGGCAAATACCCTTTCGCCCACCCAGATACATATTTTCTGTAGTTTCCCTGGATTGATAATGGTATGTTTCCTGCTGCTTCTGCTGCAAACAACACTCCCAGATTCGTTCCCCTATACTTTCTAAATGGAGTTTGCGCTTTGCTTGAAATGACCGCATACTCTAGTTCCTTCAGTTTGCATTTTGGAGAACTAAGATTGAAAGTCCAATACAACTGCCCTAATTTAGGTTTCCCTAAATATACATCCATGGGTACTGTACTATACATACCATACTCACTTCCTCCTATTCCAGTCGTGGGAAAAATGATTGCCTGCATGCCTCGGTGTTGGCCCTTAATCTATCTGATCTAATACTTGTTGTCGTTTTCAGATACCTAGGAGGAAGCAATACTTAGGTTGACTCATCATGAAATGTATGCTCCCATAACTTTGACAGAAGCCCATACCACGATATAGAACGTCTCTCTTCTGGCAGCTGCCACTGAAGTTTTGTAATTATCTCTGTGACACTTTCATGCATACTAAATGAGTTCATAATGAAGTGTGCTACTCTCCATTGGATCTACTCTGTCTTCTATTAACCCTAGCTGGTATGGGTCCCACACTGATGAACAATCCTCAAAAACTGGCCAAATGAGAGTTTTATCACCTACTTCTTTTGTTGATGGACTACACTTGCTGTGAATACTTCCAATGAATCTCAGTTTGACATCTGCCTTACCCACGAATGATGGGGGAAAAAAATGCTGGCATGGTTTCTGGGCAGAAGACATCTTCATGTCTTTCTCTAATCCAAGCTATGAACTGACTCTAATGGCCTGGTTCAGTGGGACATTAAACATTAATATTCTTCCCCATTTTAATTTCTGTGAAAGATGCAGAAACCATTATTCAATTAATAATGTACAATTTCTATTAAACACTTTAAAATAAGTGACATTAAATAGTATAGTAGGGATAGCAATGAAAAATAAATGCAGTTAATTCACAAAGCTTGCAAACATGGTCATTGTGCAGATTGGATTTAAGTATAGATTTGCCCAGTTAAAACTTTCTGTGTTGAATTCATTTTTCAAGATTTCCACTCAAACACAGTGTTGTTTTTAAGAGAAATACAGCATATAAGATGAGATTTATTGATTATGTTTGAATGTTACTTTCATGAACAAAAGCCATACGGGAATGGCCATGCAGTCTAAAGTGCCAAACCACAGATTGTGTGGCTATTCCTCATTAAAAGCTTGAGCCGTTCCTCAGACATGGGTGTGTGTTATCATTAGAGTAAGTTAATTTAAGTAGTTTGTAAGTCTAGGGACTGATGACCTCAGCAGTTTGGCTCCTTAGGTTTACAAACGAACATAAACCAGTGAACAAGTGATTTATTAAGTAGATACAATAAATATATCAGCAACTTCTGTTTCTGACTTTTGTTAAGTTTGATACATAGTGTTTGAAAGAAAAATAATTTTTTATTTGAGATTTCTTTTGTGTAAAGTGAGTGTTGTACATTTTTTTATTATTTCTGTTACAGGTCCCTTTGTGTCTGCTCTTGCCAACCGATACGGTTTCCGAGTAGTTGCAATACTAGGAAGTGTTCTGGGATGTATTTCATTCGCTTTGTGTTATTTTGCAAATAGTGTTATTTACCTGTGTATAGGATATGGATTTCTTGGAGGTAAGATTAATGTCACCATAATAATGAATTTTTAGTTATAATTGCTATTCATAAGAGCTTTAGCATTATACGCTACTAGGCGTAATATTCTAAGATATTTCTTAAGCAGTGATCCGAATGCTTCTGAAATGGTGCTTGACATCAATAAGGCTTACTCAAGTTAATAACTATAATTCCTGAACTTTTATGACCATATGAAATGCAAAATAAATTGGAATTGAATTGAACTCTAAATGGTAGGAAAAGGATAAAGCATCTGGCCTTGGCAGTACCAAATTTTCTTTTGTGTTTGTATTTCTGTAAATTTATGAATTCACTCACACTGTATAGTGGTTTATGACGTAGACATTGTTACATCTTCCTTTTAAATTTCTGCAACTCCATGGACCGTAGCTCATTGTTTAGGTGGTTGAACATTTTAATAGCCACTGCTGGAAAACTGTCTTGAGTTTTAGCTTAAATAGTCCTCCTTTATAGCAGCATGTGGAGTTTCCCACTAAAATGTATCTGAATGAGAGTCACCAAAAACTCATCCATTGCAGCCATTTCACACCACACATTGTGGCATGCACTCCATACATATTGACCCTAATCCAAGAGCTGCAAACATTTTGCCCAGAGTATGTAACCTGGGCAGCCACAAATTAATCCTCATTTTACTGCAGTGTTACTCAAACCATTCTGATACTTTGAAATAAATGAGATGGTGTATGGCCATGCAAAAATTGCAGGATGTTAACAGGTGATGCTCTTGATTATTCTTTCCAAGAATAGCTCCACCACCTGCTTCATCTGTGAGAGAATTGCTATGGCTGTTGACATATTCCCTCCCTATCAATCAAGTGGACTGTGAGGCATCATTTCAGGTGACATAGAATGTATTGGCAATGTTTCTTCATCTGTCCCTGGTGTCTGTTGTGAACTGAGGTGCATACCTCAACCAGCAAATACTATACTCCACAGTTCTGGATGCTATTCTCATTGTTATCCTGATGAGAGATTTGGTATACCACACACCTCATATGCCTGTTACTATCTGAACAGTTGACCGCTACAGCTGCCATAAAGCACTTTTGTTGAATGTTGGCAGTAATTGTCCCTGAATTGAGTCCTCATGGTAGAAACTTTATACAGTTCAAATCCCTATCTGGCCACCCAAATTTAGATTTTGGAAATCCATAAAATTGTTTAAAGTCTACAGCCCATTTTCTTCCATGTCTTGCTGCAATACAAGCAAGTTAATCTATAATGGCCTCTTCAATGATTGGACATTAAAATTTAATACACTGTCCACAATACATCAGCACAAGATAACCATAATGATATAACTTTGTAGGCTTCCACAGCTGCAGTCATTTTGAATAAAACAATTCTGGGTATTAAGCCACATCATTTTTAAAACACTGTGCAGTGGTTTTCTTTAAGGTAGTTAAATATAGGATTCTGCTGACTGTATACCCCTATACACCGTGAATTTTTTGGTTATCTGAAACCAATATTATACACCTAAGGTGGTGATTGGTTGACAGTAGCGTAGCAGTAGGCTCTTACATTTGCTACCCTGGTAAGTGATTGGTAGGCAAAGTCTTGTATCCTATTGGAAGTCAACAGCCAGTCGACAACTAGCACCCAGGGGATGGTGTGTCTGCTGCGAATGTTCAGGCCATGCACCAGTTCTACTGCGGCAGCTGTTTACACTCCAGAACTCAGGTCAAGTGGTGCTGCTGGTTGACACACACACATGCTCCACTAGGCAGGGATTGCTGGCAGCCACATTGAAGATAACTTGTAGCCATCCTCCCTATTCATGTTAGGTCATTTAATTATTTCGATGGCTACTCTTATATTACATTGTTGTATTCATGGTTTCCAGGCAAGCATTGAAGCCATTGAAATAATTAAACGACCTAACAACATGAATAAGGTGGATAGCCACAAGTTACCTTTGATGTGGCAGCCAGCAATCCCTACCCAGCAGACCGAATGTGTGCAGCAGCCAGCTGCACCACTTGATCAGAGTTCTGCAGTATAAACAGTGGCTACGGTAGAACTGATGCGTGGTGTGAATCTTTGCAGTAGGAAACACTATCCTCTGGGTGCTAGTTGTCGATTGACTGTTGCCTTCCAATCAGATTTTGATTTTGCCTACCAATGACTTACCAGGGTAGCAAATGTAAGAGCTTACTGATACATTACTCCCAACTAATCACCATCTTAAATGTATGATGTTGTATCAGATAACCAAATAATTCACATTGTATAGGGGTATACATTCAGCAGCATCCGACAGTTAACTGCTCTGAAGAGGACCACTGCACAGCAATCTCTGGGATCTCAAATTGATTCTGTATTTCTTAATTTCCAGAAGGCTTTTGACACTGTACCTCACAAACAGCTTTTGCTCAAAATGCGTGGTTATGGTATATTGCCCCAAATTTACAACTGGATAAGGGATTTCCTATAAGAGAGGATACAGTTTGTAGTAAATCGATGTTAAGGCATTGACTAAAACAGAGGTGATATCGGGCGTTCCACAGGGTAGTGTTATTGGTAGTCTGCTGTTCCTTATTTACATAAATGATTTTGGAGAAAATCTAAGCAGCTCTCTTAGTTTGTTTGCAGATGACGCCATCATTTACCGTCTAGTAAAATCACCTGAAGATCAAAACCAACTGCAGAATGATCTAAATAAGATGATACTATGGTGTAAAAATTGGCAGTTGATTCTAAAAAATGAGAAGTGTGAAATTGTCCATGTGAGAACAAAAAGAAATCCGTTAAACTTTATTTACAAGATAAATCAATCAAATGTGATGGCCGTAAACTCCACTAAATATCTAGGAATTAATATTACATCAGACTTAAACTGGAAAACCACACAGATAATGTCGTGGGAAAGGCAAACCAGGGACTGCAGAACCCTTAAAAGATGCAAAAGAAATACTACAGAAACTGCATACACTATGCTTGTCCATTGTTTTCTTTCTTTCTTTCTTTCTTTCTTTTTTTTTTTTTTTTTTTTTTTTTTTTTTTTTTTTTTTTTTTTCGAGATTTTCTGCCCAGTGTGGGATTTTTATCAGGTGGGTTTGACAGAGGACATCGAAAGAGTCCAAAGAAAGACAGCTCGTTTTGTATGTCACAGTACAGGGGAGACAGCGTCACAAAAATGATACAGGATCTGGGATGGGAATCATTACAACAACAACACTTATCACTGCGGTTTGGGCTACTTACAAAATCCAATTGCAACATTCTTCTCTGAATGTGAAAATATATTGTTGACTCCCACTTACATAGGTAGAAAGATCATCAGAATGAAATACGAAAAATCAGAGCTTGAACAGAGAGATTCAGGTGTTCTTCCTTCCCACGCACTATTTGAGAATTGAATGGGAGATAAATAGTATAAACGTGGTTCGATGAACCCTCTGCCAGGCACTTAAATGTGATTTGCAGAGTATCCAATGTAGATGTAATGGTCAAAATATCAGCAATTCCTTTGCTAAGTGTTTAAAAAATGACACGGCCTAATACCCAGAATTGTTTTATTCAAAACAACCATAATGACTTTAACACCTTGGATATAACGTGTTTACCTCTGATACCAATTTCATTGATCACATAATTTAGGTTTTGCCAATTTATGCTGATTGGGGGATGTACCATAATCTTGTTGTTTGGTTTTGGAGAAAATATTGAACAGCTACATGAAGAAGGATTTTAAAAATAAAGCTGTGTGATGTTACAGAGTTAAGAAGGTGAAAAGAGTGGCCAGAGAGATAGATGAATGTGAGGAACAGCTTGATCTGCTGTGAGAAACTGTTCAAGCTAAAGTGTTTCATTACTTTTGATAGAATACTAGGTGAATGAAAAATAGATCTCTCATATATATCAACTGACACTCTTGTTAGGAAATTCCTTGTATGAACTCTCTGTGTCATACCTGCAAAGAAGTTCAGCCAATTATAGCATCACTGTTAGCAGAGGTATTGCTCCAGCATGCATAATTCATTAAATAGCTGCTTCCAAATTACAAGTGAGCAAGCTAATGAATATATTTGAAATGGCTTGCCATTCATAAAAATGACAGTGACTGTTGTCTTATGAACACAGTTTCCCAATTTTAAAAATGATAAATAACCTACTTAATTTAGAGTACCAGTATGAGTAAAAGCAGATTATCAAATGTATCTATCTAGTTGACAGAACTTGATACTGCTGCTAAAACTGACTTTAATGATGTAACCAATAAGTTAAGTTAGGTCAAAGCAAGGAAATAAAATTTCTAGGAAAGGCTATTTTCTCACCCATCATTTTTAGTTCCTTTTATTTTATTTCTGATTTCTAGCTTATGCTTTATCTATCATTTAAGGGGAGCATATGAAGTTTGTCTGTTATTAATCATCATACTACTTCAAACATATAGTAGCTGCCATGAACAGTAAGTTATGAATTTACTTTTACTGTGAATTTTTTGAAAGATAATTTGATTGGTATTTCATTTACTGCTATGATGTTTTTTATTTGTTGTGTACAATATCTATAATTAGTACAGTTCTATTTTTCAGTAATTATCATTAATGTTTATTAAACCCACTTACATAATATTATAGTTTTCCAAGTCTGCATTAAAAGACTTGCAGAAATGTAGTTTTATGTGCTGAGGTGTATGAAGTGGGAGTGACAGTTTGTCAGGACCACAGGATCACCTCGGTGTAGCTCCATGCCAGGAAAGAATGAAGCTGTTTATTATGTTCACATCATAAGAAATGTGCCTTGCTCCCAATGGTCCTCACATCTGACAACTCAAATGTGCAACTGTTGACCCAGCTACATCATCAGTTATGATTGAAGTGAGCTTGGGAACATTGAGATTGAATCAAGAAAAAGTGAGAACATGGGGACTTTAAGAATCATGTTTGTTATTTCACCATGTAAGCACACATTGCTTCCTGAAGAGTGGGCTCTTTTAATGGAAAGTGCAGGTCATACACATGGGCCATTCAGCTGGCCATCCCTGGGATCTGTGATTGTTAGAGACTTTGGCAGCAGACTACAGTGGCTAAGTCTCAGACTAATACCATAGCTCTCCAGAAGTGCAAACTAAACACATAAGGAGACAACGAAGTTTGTAAAATTGTAAGATTTTCCAGCCAAAAATTAGTTTACAATATGAATTTGACTGTTCATATTAAAAAGTTGTTGAATGAGTGTGTGTTTTTGTTTCCAAGTAGATGTCACTGAGATTTATAGCTTATTTAACAAGTTTAGTTACATTTATTCACTGCACCAAAGTGAACATCTATGTATCTACATTGCAGCTTATGTTTGTTCTGTCAAATGGAAAATTCCATAAGGTGATTGAAATAACGCTGCAGTATAAAGCAAAATTAATTGAAACATCATGAAGTATAAAAATAATTTTTATTGCAATGAAAAAAAAATATGCATGACCCACATTGGAACTAAAAGTTTACAAAAAACAGCCTTCTGCAATATTAAAAAGATCTTTCCTTACAGCTTTTACTACAGAAAAATGCAAATATAGGAAAGATTATTTTGAAATGTATGCACAGTGTAGAAAATGCCACTACTTCACCTGCTATTATGATATGACCCATGGTATTACCTACAACACAATTTAGTACCGTACGTGGTATCATCTACATTGATCCAACACCAAATTATCGCCATATTGTCATATTAACACTTCCTTAACCAGTTTCATAATGGTAATTGTCAGGTATATCCTTATTTTGTTAGAAAATATTGCTAAGAAGGAAAGGAAGGAAGCTTAGGGTTTAACGTCCCGTCGACAGCATGGTCATTAGAGACGGAGCTTACGCTCAGAGTTTTGGGTAAGGATGAGGAAGGAAATCGGTTGTGCCCTTTGAAAGGAACCATCCCAGCATTTGCTTGGAGTGATTTAGGGAAATCACGGAAAACCTAAATCTGGATGGCTGGAGGTGGATTTTAACCACTATCCTCCATGCGAGTCCATTGTGTTACCACTGCGCCACCCCGCTCAGTACTGCTAAGAGAGTGGAATATTATGTTAACTTGTTTTAGAAATACCACTGGCAAAGCAGAGTTGCTTGCCTGTGTTCTGTGACTATGTCAATGCCAATGATGTAGCACAATTGCGACACATTACTTTTCACATTTTCTTTTTCATGTTGATGAAATCAAGTTTGGAACAATTCTTTTACTTTATAACCATGTTTAAATTCATACAATAAACACACTTTGTAAACAAATTACTCATGGGAAACTTCCACAATTTTACCAATTCACTGCATTTGTGATCGCCTACATGTAAATTTTTACAAACAGTACTTTGAAAACTGAGATCCACATCTGTTTGACTCCCCCTGCTGAAAATAGTTATTGAGAATGAAACTGTCCTCTGTAAGGATCAACAGGAATGCCAATAGTAGGTAGCAGCCTCATTGTGTTAACAAAATCCAGAAGGCTATAGATAGTGACATCTAAATTGATTCTATGGTTTTTTACTTCCAGTATACAATAAATGTAATGAAACTGTTATTACATGAACGAATTAATAGTCTGCAGTATAATATTTCAGCTGTGTGATGGCATTGATTATTTCCCAGCAAATTTCATTTTTAATTTTACTGTAAGATGAGGGAGAGTCTCAGGAAAGTCTCATAGGACAATTTATGACATACATAAATGACCTGGTGGGTAATGTGGAAACCTTAGAAGATGATGTTCTTTTACCTAGGGAAGTTCACAACATCAAAAACTTGTAGCAAAATTCAAAAATACCAGCAGAATTTCAACCATTGGTGTAAAAACTAGCAGTTATTCTGTAACGTAGATAAAAAGATGTATCAAAATTTCCTTAAATAGGTGGAAAGATACATTTTTCTTTGAGTATGCCATTCAAAATCAATTTATCAATGTATGTATGTTTCCAAAAATGTATAGCTGTATTATATTGTGACCAGTGACCACAATGTCTGTATTGACAACCCTCAGAAAACAAGGCACTGATATAAGAAGGCATTCTCTTATGGGCATAACATTGAATTAAACATTATCTGGTTTCTGTCCATGTCAAGTTTCTGTAAGCTTTGTCAAGTGGTATGACTGTCTAGTGGCTTCTAGTCTGGGCTTATATACACTAGCTGCCAGCTGTGAAGTTATTGGTGCCCCGTGACATCGCTATATATGGGCATGCGTTGAGTCAGTATTTGATGTGCCCGTTGCAACTCCATGATCACTGGGTCCAACACCACACTGAGCTTCAGGCTGCTGTCTCTGTTAAGGGTGTTATCAGTTGTTTTAATTTTGATGGCTTCTTCAATAATACAGTCCCAGAAGCCATTAGTGTGAGCCACGATGGTGGTTTCATCAGATCTGATGCAATGACCATTTACTAAGGCATGCTCAGCTAAAGCAGATTTGTCTGGGTATCATAAACAATAAAACCTTTCATGTTCCTTCCTGCATTCTTTAACAGTTCATACTGTTTGTCCAATATAAGACTGGCCACACTCGCAAGGTATCTCGTCGACCCCAGGTGTTCTGAGACCTGCTGCGTCTTTAATTGGTCTCAATAATTTCCAGATTTTCATTGGAGGTCTGAAGACTGGTTTGATCTTGTATTTCTGTAGCAGGCAGCTTATTTTGCATGACACATAATCACAGAATGGCAAAAAAAGCAAGTTTCTTGTCCTCTTATCAGTGGTGTAATTGTGCTTCTTTTCTGAGATTGCATCACTTATTTCATGAACTTTGTAGCAATTATTCATGAAGACCTTACACAGATGGTTGAACTCATGGGGCAGGTTATTGGTATCTGATATTGTTCTTGCTTGATATAGCAATGTCTGTAATACAATGCACTTATGTGCCGGGTGATGATGGCTATTGGCATGCAAGTACCGATTAGTGTGGGAAGGTTTTCTATAGATGCTGTAGGCAAGGCATCCATTCCATTTGCAACAGATGAGGGCATCAAGAAAGGACAATGTACTCTCTTTTTCTACCTCCATGGTGAACTGGATGTTACTGTTGATGCTGTTCAGATGTTCCAAGAACTTCTTTTCAAGTGAAGTGTTTGAGCTATTTAGACACACTCTTATGTCTTCCTTTTTCTATACAATGGCCAGTTTTGTGATCTAATGGACAACATTGCAATGGGAAGACCATTAGCTCCAGCTGTTGCAAACCTCTTCATGGATAATTTTGAAAATTTTGAGTTAGGCACGGTGCCACTAAAGCCTAGATGTTTCTTCCGAAACTTTGACAATATGTATGTATGTGAGAAACTTGATGATATTTTTCTCTATAACAGGGGGCTAATGAAAATGGTCAATTTCCAAAACTGGTCGGACTAATAACAAATAAGCAGGTTTGAATACTTTCTTACTGTTTGTTCACAAAGAGAAAAACAAGGGCTGTCTAATTCTGAATGAGCAGTAGTCAGAAGAAGTCATTCAACTTTGGCCCATTCATGTTTTGTGTCCAATGACTGCTGACCTCAAGAATCCCACACAAAACCTTGGGTTGTAGCCATTGTGGAGTGCTTGTTGTGCTGTGTTCATTTTTTTATCCTTCAGATTGTCCATGAGAACTGATACAGAATTAGAAGCAACAAGTATCATCATTTAACACCACTTGAAGGATTCATTAGAACATAAGTTGATCAAGTGGTGGTAAGGGAGTGCAATATGTGCAGTAAGCATAGCTTGTTCTTTCCTCACAGCCATTTACCTCTCAACGACCAGTGTGCTTGAAGTCGGTGGACAGAGTTTGCTTCCTCCACTTTCCCATCATAATTTGTTCCTCTTTTCCTGAAAAAGATGTAATTTGTAATGCGCATAGTAAGTAAATATACAGAAGCAATATGTATATGTATAACTAAAACTCATGAAGTTAAAAAAGTCTCAAGGGTACCTTCATCCAGCAGTGGATACTAAATGACTCCTGATGGTGGCAGTGATTGTAACAATGGAGGTGGTGGAGTTGATAATGATGATATTTTTTTGTACATATCATAATCCATTCCTTGTGTAATCTTTATCTTCTGATAAAAATAAGCCTTTTAGTGCAGAAACTAGAATGAAACTTTCACTCTGCAGTGAAATGTGCAGTGATGTGAAACTTTCTGGCAGATTAAAACTGTGTTGGAACCGGGATTTGAACCTGGGACCTTTGCCTTTCATGGGCAGAACTAAAGTTGTGAGGACAGACTGTGAAGGGTGCAGGGATAGCTCATATGGTAGCGCACTTGCCTGTGAAAGGCAAAGGTCCCAGGTTCGAATCCCGGTTCCAGCACACAATTTTAATCTGCCAGAAAGTTTCAGTGCAGAAACTCTTTATCTCACAAAGAATACTATGTCCAAATTAATAGACACAGTCACACTTTCTTTGAATTATCACCTCCTTCTGTTTATTAAGACATGACTTACATTCCTCAATGGGAATAACTGTTATTAGACAATTTGCTGGTATATTTTAAAGTATGCCCTATCATTCTGTGAGCCATAGTTTCATGCACAAATTTATTTGAGTGATATGGATATTAAAATATCCCTGATACTTTGGAATTTCTGTTCTTTAGTTAAGATTCTTATAACAGTTATGATGGTGGAAAGTAACAATCACAAGTTTCTTGCAGATTATCAAGCTGGTTTACTGATACAGCATACACACACTATAAAGGAGGTTGATATAATCGCATTAATTCAACAATATTTCTTTAAGGTTTTGTATCATTATCAAAAAATATGGGGTACTCAATAGAGTGACCATAACAGTAACCAGGTGATGTACCATGCAAGTTCATTGGGAAACAATTTGTCCAATTTATGGATATTCACTGGATTTTCTATTGAATAATAACTTAATGTATTAGTTATGTTATCGGCTATCTTGAAATTTTTCTTGTCATCAGTATAACATGAAAATATTAATATTTTACCAAAAAATAGCTGTTAAACACACTTATACATTCCAAACTAACTTATGTTTCAATTTTTGAGTTTTTATTTGAGTACTGTGAGCATACCAATTCATTGCTTAGCTGTGGCATGTTTTCCTGTATAAGGATTTCATGCTTTTACTTATGACTGGAAAACTTTTGTAATCACATTTAGTTTACATTTTTCAATAGACAAACTATTACTCGTTACAGGTGTTGGATTTGGACTCGTATATGTTCCTGCAGTGATAGCTGTTGGCTTTTATTTTGAAAGGTGGCGAGCGTTAGCTACTGGAATAGCTGTGTGTGGATCTGGTATTGGGACAATGCTGATTGCACCATTGTCATCGACCCTGATATCTACGTTTGGGTGGAGAGGAACCTTTCTTATACAAGCAGGTGAGGAGATTTTATTGATATATTGGTAATAACACTGTCTATTAAGTAAAACAACTTAATATGCTGTAGAGCTGAAAAGTTCCTTGCATGTTATTGGTGTAACCTGATAATGGTAGTATATGTGAAAAACCTGAAAGTAAAATTATAAAAACTTATAAAGAAGTATATAATTAAAATTCAGATACATTTATATGCTTCTTATTGCAACTAAAAATAATTGACTTGTTTTCTCTCATAACAGGTCTTGTATTAAACTGTGCTATATTTGGAGCACTATTTAGACCACTGAAACCTGTGAGAGTAAAAGTGGAACCAGAAGCAACAAAAGAACCAGCAGAGCTTCCACTTCTTCTTCGTATGAAGATGGTTAGAGAAATGACAACATCAGCCAACAGTATAGGAGGAAACAATAACATGCGAGCATCTGTTGGGTCTCTAGCCCACAAACGACCAAGTTCAGTAGCACATGATGATGAAAAGCCTCTCCGTCATCGTACAACATCTGAAAGCAGTGCCCGTAGTAGTCATACTCCCACAGCATTTCGACCACTCTACAAAGAAGATGCATTTTTTGGTGGAAGTTTGGCACGTCTCTCACAATACACATCACAGGTGTGGAAAGAAATATAGCAAAATGAGTTTACAAAAATTACCACATTGTTATTGTTGTTTATTAATCTAGATACTATATAGACAATTATTGGGTAATTGCCACTGTTTTAATGTGCTCTTATATTAACACGTTTGCTGTGGTCACCAGTGCTGGCCACTAACACTCTAGGCAGACGCCTGTAAAGCGCATGTGCGCTGAGAGCTGAAATCAGACCCTTCAAACCTGTAATATTGAAAGCGAATATAACGTCTGCACAAGAGGTGATGCTAGATATATAAATACAAGAACGATTTAGCTGCATGCTGATTATGTGATAAATGCTGCAAGCTGTCTGATGCTTATAAGTGTCATATGCATTTATTGCTAACAATTCTAACAATGCCCCTGATTTATTGATTTTATTGCAAACTGGAAAGAAAACAAAATTCCAACAAGTGATAAATCTACTTCATTGAGAAAGAATTAGTCTGAAAACATCAAAAGGTTTATCAAACAGAGAAAAAGAAACGGGTCTCATCTGCAATTTGGTGCTATGGAAACCCAATCCCATATAACAGATAAGTTTGCAAGGTGGTGTTTTTATAGCAAACCACTAAAGACGAAAACAAACGACTGCAGACGGAAACGTTAAGTGATAGTTTTTGGTGGCTTGTACTAACACAAGTGCACAGCCAAAAAAACTAAACTGAGTACTCAGCTAGCGAATGTGCCACTTATAAGTGTTACCCGCTCTGGCGTGTTGATCGCAGAAGCGCTTATAAGCATCAGTTGCAGCATACGTGTTAACATGTAGACTAATGTCTCTTGTGTATAATATTTTATAAACTTGTTATCAACAATTGTTTAAAAAATACTGAGTTATTTAGCAAAGTAACACATTATTACTTCTGTGGGATACATAATTATTTGATGCTAGGACCATGATGATTAATCAAGAGGTAGGTGACTGGAGTAATTTTGAGGGGAAAATACATTAACCAGAAAGTAACAAGCTTGGCAGCCTCTTTGAAATAACTGGGCTATGCGTTTTCACTGAACATTACATTATCTTTTCCATTTGACTTGATATACAATACAACAATAAAAGTATAATGTACATGAATTAGTAAGACCTAAACAGAACAGACATAACTTAAAATTTTATTTATTTTATTTGTTTTTCAGCAGAAAGTTCTTAAATTGAAAATTGTGTGATTTAAGATAGTTGAGCTCTTAGAGATCATCAAATAACAATACCACACAACATTTAACTTACAGTATCTGTAAGGCTAAAATTGAGTTCTTTTTGTGTGTGTAGAGATGTACTGTAGTCACTGAATGTGATATCAAATTAAATAAAATGATTCAGAGACTTATTGCAATTCAATAAAGCCCATGATGTATTATGCAGACTGAAGCATTGAGTGAAAGTTTGTACAAAGGCCACAATTCAAAAAACTGATTTCACACTCATTAGGAAGTTATGCTCACCACTAACCAATCTTGTCACTGTGACACTGCACAGTAGCATGTACAAGGGTTTAGTGAGCAGGGAACACCAGTTCAAATCCATGACTTGTTAGAAATTTTTGCATAATGCTTGTCTCCATATATGTATCACCATACATCATGGATGTTTGTGACTTGCAAAAGTCTCTGAATCACTTCATTTAATTTATATAAAGACACCTATACTTGTGTTTTTGGTAGGATCCCAGTTTAATTCTGTGTGGAAATAATATTCCATTTGATTTGGACACCCTTTGCAGTGTTGTTAGAGTTTAAGGAGAACATCATGTAGACTGATGTACAGATGAGCATTTGGACTGAAGAGGGAGATACGCCGAGGTAAACTAAAGTGACTCTGTAAACTCACTGTCAGGATGGAAATTTTCACATGATGCATCAGTCTGCATATACACTAAAGAACCAAAGAAACGGGTACACCTTTCTAATATTGTTTAGGGCTCCCACAAGCAAGCAGAACTGCCACAACATGACATGACATGGCACAGACTTAACTAATGTCTAAAGTAGTGCTGGAGGGAACTGACACCATGTATCCTGCAGAGCTGTCCATACATCCGTAAGAGTATGAGAAGGAAGAGATCTGCATAGCATGTTGCAAGTCATCCCAGATATGCTCAATAATGTTCATTTCTGGGGAGTTTGGTGGCCAGTAGAGGTGTCCAAGCACTCAAAGGTATTAGATGATGTGTTGCATAAGGAAGTTTGAGTCAGTCTGAGGGATGTTAAGTGTTAGTATAATGGTTAACACAACCCTCTACAAAAAACAGCAGATCCAAGTTTGAATCCCAAAGCAGCATACATTTTCATGTCATGTACTGCTGATGCTGATTCTTATTCACGACTGTGAATACATTTTTTGTGTTATTATCATCTGCAGTTACAGGAGTGTGTTTTCCTTCAGACATGTGGACACCTCATGCACCATCCCAAATTTCCATATGTCACACATTGTCTACTGGCCATGAGTGCTACTAAATCCATCATGTAATTCCCACACAGGGAGAAACATTTATCATAAATGTCATATGCCTTGCTTTGGCTCAAATATACTATGCAGACATCTGCAATGTGCAACATAGACACTGCCCACATTTAAGCCAAAACAAAGCATGCATATCTGAAGGAATGAACTACAGTGTCCAATAATATAAGAATTTATTTCAGTGTGTGGAGAATTTTCAAGGTTTTGCAGTACTACTTCTAACACAACAGATGCAAAGTATGGGTGGGATCCCAGGTATCTGTACATTGATTTTGTGTGACCTCTGTTGTCTAGTTTTCATTCTGTATCATAATCAGAGGCTCAGATGGTTCAGATTCCTTAACGTGCGCCATGGGTTGTGGGGTTCCACGTTCCGCTGAATAGGTCAGGAGTCCACTATACATAGGAAGTGGCTACATGGGTAGCGGGGGCTGTGTGGCGTGGACTGGGCAGTTTTTTTAGGATAGAGGGCTTTGGGGAAACACTAAATGGGAGAGTACCAGAACTCCAAGCTTTAATAGAAAGCATCAAAACGCATATCATTATAGGTAGCGAAAGTTGGCTTAAGCCGAAAATAAGTTCAGCAGAAGTTTTTGCAAAAGATCTAACAGTGTGCAGAATGGCTAAATTAAACATAATATGTGCAGGCATATTTGTTGCCATCAAAAGTGGTGTATCATGTAGTGAAGTTGAATTTGATAGTTCCTGTGAGTTATTATGGGTAGAGGTTGTACTTAAAAATCATAAAAAGTTAATAATTAGTTCCTTTTACCAGCCTCCTGACTCTAACGATAGAATAGCAAAAATCTTCAAAGAAAACCTGTGTCAAATTACAAACACATACCTGACTCACACAATAATATTAGGCAGTGATTTTAATTTACCTTCAATCTGTTGGCAAAATTATATTTTCAAAGCAGGAGGAATGCATAAAACATTGTGCAAAATTGTACTCAACACATTCTCTGAGATTTACTTCGAACAGTTAGTTCATGAGCCAACTAGAATTGTAAATTGATGTCAAAACACACTTGATCTCTTAGCAACAATTAATCCTGAGCTCATAACGAGCATCAAAATGGATACAGGTATTAAACACAGAGCTGTCATAGCGAGATTGAATATCGAAAGTCCCAAAGTTACCAAAAATAGATAAAAAGTATATTTGTTCAGGAAAGCAGATAGAAATTGCTTCTTGAAAGACAATTTCCACTCATTCCAAACACTAAATGTAAATGTATACCAGATGTGTCTCCAATTCAAAGAAGTGGTATTGACAGCGATTGACAGTTTTATACCAAATAAATTAATAAAAGAAGGTGGTGACCTTCCTTAGTACACAAAACAGGTCAGGACACTGTTGCAAAAACAACGGAAAAGGCATGCTAAATTTAAACGAACACAAAATCCCCAGGATTGGTGATCCTACACAGAAGCTCAAAGTTTAGCGAGGACTTCAGTGCGAGATGCCTAGAATTGTTTTCACAACAAAACTCTTTCTCGAAATTTGACTGAAAACCTGAAGAGATTTTGATTATATGTTAAATATACTAAATATTAATATTTGATAGTAATGATGATCCTGCCAATGATAGCACTACTTTCCAGAACTCATTCACCAAAGAAGATGAAACAAATATTCCAGTTTTTAAATTACAAACAGAGGCCAGAATGAGTAACTTCAAAGTAGTATCCTCGGAGTAGTGAAGCAACTAAAATCACTTAACAAGAACAAGTCTTCTGGTCCACAGTGTATACCTGTTAGATTCCTATTTGATTATGCTGAAGCGATAGCTCCTTACTTAACAGTCATATACAACCGCTCGCTCAAAGAAGGATCTGTACCAAAAGACTGGTCACACCTATATTCAAGAAAAGCAGTAGGAGTAATCCACTAAACTATAGACCAATTTCATTGACATCAATTTGCAGCAGGGTTTTGAAACATATCCTGTATTCAAATATTATGAATTATCTCTAATGGAATGATCTATTGACCCAAGGTCAACACAGATTTAGAAAATATCATTCATGTGAAACACAACTATCTCACACGAAGTGATGAGCTCTATTGACAAGAGATCTCAAATTCATTCTGTATTTCCTGATTTCCAGAAGGCTTTTGACACCATACCTCACCCCAAATTTGCTACTGTATAGGGGATATCCTGTCAGAGAGGATACAGTTTGTAGTAATCTATGGTACGGTGCCAACTAAAACAGAAGTGATATCAGGCATTCCACAGGGTAGGGTTTTGGTCCTCTGCTGTTCCTTATTTACATAAACAATTTGGGAGAAAATCTAAGCAGCTTTCTTAGGTTGTTTGCAGATGATGCCGTCACTTACTGTCTAGTAAAATCACCTGAAGATCAAAACTAACTGAAGAATATCTAAATAAGATATCAGTATGGTGTAAAAATTGGCAATTGACTTTCAATATTGAGAAGTGTGATGTCAGCCACATGAGTATGAAACAAGGTAAATCAATCAAAAGTGGAGGCCATAAACTCCACCAAATACCTAGGAATTACTATTACTTCAGACTTAAACTGGAAATAACACTAAGATAATGTTATGGGAAAGGCAAACAAGAGACTACGTTTTATTGGCAGAGCCCTTAAAACATGCAACAGAACTACAAAAGAAACTGCATACACTATGCTTGTCCGTCCATTTTTGGTGTATTGCTGCCCAGTGTGGGATCCTTATTAGGTGGGTTTGACAGAGGACATCGAAAGAGTCCAAAAAGGGCAGCTCGTTTTGTACTGTCACGATACAGGGGAAACAGCATCATGGAAATGATACAGGATCTGGGATGGGTATTTTTACAACAATGGCACTTATCACTGTGGCATGGGCTACTTACAAAACTCCAATTCCCAACATTCTCCTCCAAATGCGAAAATGTATTGTTGACTCCCACTTAGATAGGAAAGATCATCAGAACAAAATACAAGAAATCAGAGCTCGAACAGAGAGAGTCAGGTGTTCTTTCTTCCCACGCGCTATTCAAGAATGGAATGGGAGATAAACAATATATAGTTGGTTCGATGAACCCCTTGCCAAGCACTTAAATGTGATTTGCAGAGTATCCCATGTAGATGTAGATGTCAGCACAGAGGATATGGTGAGGAGCAGGCAGTCATGCAGTTCATGTGATGCTGATAGGAATTGGTCAGCATTCAGATTCAGGCAATCTGTCGACTCTGTTAGCAGCTGTGCAGCCACCGTGTGCCTGATACTGTTCTGTTGGCTGACACCTATTGAAACGATGAGTACAATGACACATACTGGAGGCACATACATCTGCCATCTTATCAAGGGTAGCATTACAGTAAACTCACAGGAACCTGTTCATATTTGCAGACTAGTGGAACAGCCAGCATACTAATTTCTTCACATTAAGTATGGTATATACTGCACCTCCACATAAAATTCTCACTTCACGTAGAGGCTGTGTGTCTGAGTGTTCAGATTCCACATGTGACATGACAGTAGACAGGTGTGCTCCTGCAGCAGTACAGGGTTCAAGTTTTGATTCATTAGTCAAACCAGCACTGGTATTTCTAAGAGTACCTACTAAAATTCATGGTTATGAAGACTGTTCAAGTAGTTAGTAAGAGCTTCTTTCAGTGTATCAACAGGTGACAGTGCTGACAGAAAAAACATCCAGCTTTGGTTCTGAGCCTGCAGCTGTAATTGCGATGAAGAGCAACCAGCATTCTTTACCACCATGCTAGAATGTGAAGTCAAGGTTTCTCTGACTTGGGAAGTGGCAAACATGACTAGCAGTGTTTCAACGACTGATTTCTTTTGCTTCCACTGGGGTATTATGGAGGACCCTTCTCATCCAGACAAAGAGCAATGACTGGGGCACAATGGAAAGAGTGTATATGGGGTGGTAGCCTGGGCTTTTTTGTGGGCTTTGGGACCAAGGGATATGGTATGGAAAATATTTGTCAGCAGTATCAGCTTTATTGCCATTACATCATACAAATTTTGTAGTGCTTTGTTTACATGTGATAGTAAGAGAAGCCTCCAATAACTTGAAACCTTGGGCTGCACTATCAGGCAGGATAATTTGTAGAAAACTGCCAAATAGTTGTGATCTGAGTTAGAATTTTGATGTGGTATGTAAGCATGTGCAAGCTGAAGTAATCTTTTTTGATATAATGTACAGCACAAAACCTTTGACTCTTAGGTTTTGTTTTTGTGTTGGCATTTTGAGTTGTCATTATGCTTATAAACATTTATGCCTGAGAAGGCTACTATTTCCTTTTTCATGAGGCTCTCTGCTCTTGCATGTACAACTAGAAAGACTGACATTCAGTATTAGAAATCATTGCTCATCCAAAACACATCACTAGCATTAATGGAAAACCCCAAATGGGTGGAACACTGATGGAGAAATCGAAAAATTGCTAATAGATATTTACTTGTTTTAATTTTTTTATTTATTTACAGTTATCATATTATCATTGATCACTAGAATGTTTGTGTGATGTTTTGTAAAGTCCAAATGTCTTGAGCATAATTAGAACAACATGTAATCCAAGTAACATTTCCAATCCTAATTTGATTCCCTTGTTTTTCTTGTCACCATTAAATGGAAAATAAGTTTAGCACATATACCCCACTTACAGAGTGTTATTTATTTTCATTTTCTTACTTTTTGAGAATAGTAACAGGATACACAATCCTCAATGACTATAAATCTTAAAAAAACTTTTCCTTTCATCTTTATGCACAATTTCAGAAGTTTTTAATGAGACTCACTAAGAACATTCTTTTCATTTGTAATATGTTGCAAGTATGCATAGATATGTAAAACACTTTCATCGTTGATATTTAATAATTACTATTTTATGCAACTTACATTTTATGGAAAATGAATTATCTTATAATGCCAGACAGCAACTAAAATAAAAATGTATTTACAGATAGTGGTATTTTAGAAATTAGTACAAGGTTGAAACATGAACTGAATTCAGTAACCTCAGCCCCGGGTGTGCAACATATAAAATACTTGTATGAGCTCATCTTGACTATTGTTAAAGTGTTTGGGATCCACACCAGATTGGTTTAAAGGAAGACATAGAATCGGCTAGTTTGTTTTTTACTGGTAGGTTTTATCAGTGCACAAGTGCTACTAAAATGCTTCCAGCATTTGCTGGAGGTAAGGTGACATTCTTTTTTAAAAACACTGTTGAAGAAATTTAGAGAGCCAGAATTGGAAGTGGACTGCTGAATGATACTGTTGTAACTTTATTAACACGAGAAAACAAACTCTTTACATCAAGTGTATTGAATCATGGTTCAATACAGATTGACGCACTCTGCTGTGTCACAGATGAGCCCTGGTTCACTTAGGCGGTGTTGTCTAATTGTCGTAGTGCCCCTATATTACCTTGCGTGCATTACCCATAGTGGTAGATGGTAATTTATGATGCACAGTCACAACACTTTTCCCCTTTGGAGAATTCATTTCACATTGCAGAGGTCTTGTACAGTGCAGAGACATCCATCGGCTCTTGATGTGTTGGGTACAAGTCACATGGTGCCACTCGAATGTATGCGCGAAAGTGCCCAAACGGGCCCTTTGCATGGAACACGGACCTGTGACTAGATGATGGGTGGAATCTCTGAAGTATTCCTGCAGGTGGTGGAGAAGTCAGTGTGCTCTCTGCTGGAGGCATACGTCCCCAGGACTGAATGACGTGTGTCATCTGCGATGTCTCTGGTGCCTGAGACTGATGCTGGCATTCTATCCCACACAGTCAGCTCATGTGACAGAAACACATCTTCTGCAGGAGTAGGTTGGGTTCTTGGAGTTGTGAGCAGTAAAGGTGGGACCCAGAGATGGTGTCTATTGGCTTCTGAAGCAGTATGAATAGTCCTGTGTGAAGACAACGCCGACAATGGCAGTTCCACTACCCATGGACATATCTGGTCAAAATGGCAAACAACCATTCCTTCATCAGCACAGATGTCGCACAACTGATGTCCTCTAAACGTTTTGATGGCTCCTTTGATACACATGGGGTGAGAGCTGTACCCCTGTACTCAGATAGTAGCACCTACCCAGAACTTGTGAGGAGGTTGAGAAACAGTGTGAGACTGTTGGCAGCAAAGAAGATGTAACAATGTGCATGGCTGACAACCATGTATGAGCTCGGCCAGGCTGTGATCACCCTTGTGTGTAAATTGATAAGAACTTACGAAGTGAAGTAAAGCATTGTCCATATAAAACTTGGTGAGGAACTTCTTCATCCGACACTTGAATGTACGAAAAAGGTGCTCAATCTCCCCATTCGAATGTGATTGGAAGGGCAGTGCTGTGAACATGACAGACACCGAGGCTGGAACAGAAATCTGCAAGACCCTATGAGGAAAACTGTGGACCATTGTCTAAGACAAGTGTAGAGGGTAGACCTACAAGGTCAAAAATCTTTGCCAATGCATTTGTGGTTGCTGCAGAGGAAGGGGACACACAACAAACCATGAAAGGAAAATTGGAATAAGTGTCAGTGTCGAGAAACCAGTAGGTACCTAGCATAGGGCCAGCAAAATCAGCGTGGACCCATTCCCATGGGTGCACCGGGGCAGGCCATGGGGAAGGGTCAGCTCAGGGGGCTGCTGAGTGTTGAGCATATTTGGTACACAGGGCGACCATGTGTGAAATGTCTGCATCAATTCTTGGCCAGTAAACGTGACTGCGAGCCAGAGTTTTAGTGTAGGAAATGTCCCAATGTCTCTGGTGTAACGGTTGAAGAACACATTGACGCAGAGAAGCAGGAATCACTACCCTCAGAAACGCTCCGTATGTAGAGAGGAGGACCACCCTGTCATGAACAGACAGTCACAGATGCAAGATGTAATAGTTACGGAGAGGGTCAGATGCCTTGTCAGAAGGTCTGTCAGGCCACCCTCAATGAATGAACCTAATCACCTTACAGAGAACCAGGTTGTCAGTTGTGGCAGAAGCAACATAGGAAAACCATCAACCACACGATGTTCATCCTCATCCATGTGGAAACAGAGTAATTCATCGCAATCGAAAACAGGGTCAGAACCCATAGGCAGTTGTGATAAAGCATCACCATTTGCATGCTGGGCCGTGGGGCAGTAATGAATCTAATAGTTAAAACAAAACAAGTATAAAGCCCAACGTTGGAACCTGTGTGCAGCCTTATCGGGAAGCGATGCTGAAGGATGAAACAGGGAGACAAGAGGCTTATGGTCAGGGATGAGATGAAACTTGGAACCATACAAGAAAACATGAAATTTTTTTAAGGCATACACTATGGCAGGTGCCTCTTTCTCAATCTGAGAATAATGTCTTTGAGCATTGTTGAGTGTCTTTGAAGCATAAGCAATAGGCTGCTCTGATCCATCATCATATCAGTGTGTGAGGATGGCCCCAAGACCATGTTGGGATGCGTCCATGGCCAGCGCCATTTGCCGCTCCAGGCAAAATGTGGCTGGACACGGCACCAACTAAAGTTGATCTTTGAGGTGGACAAAAGCACATTCACATTCGTCTCTTACAGAGCAGCTGATTCAAGGGATGGGCCACGTCAGCTGGGGAAGAAGGAATTTATGATAGTCGGCAATTTCGCCAAGAAATACCTGAAGGTCTTTAACATTAGACAGCCGTGGGAGGACCGCAATAGCATCAACATGCTGACTTAAGGAACGGATCCCATCATGTGACAGTTGAAACCCCAGATATACAACAGAAGACGGAAAAAATTGAGATTAGCAAGATTACACTTCAACCGCCACCAACAAGAGAACTTTAAAAAGCTTGCAAAGATTGACAAGGTGCTTATCCATGGAAGCCCCCATAACTATGATATCATCTTGATAGTTTATGCAACCAGGCACAGGAGCCATCAGCTGTTCTAAAAAATGCTGAAATATAGCTGGCACGCTGGCAATGCTGAACAGCAACCGTTGGTATTGATACATGCCCAAAGGAGCATTTAAGACGAGAATTTTTTTGGAATCTGCCTCCAAGGGCAGCTGGTGATACGCTTCCAATAAATTAATATTGGAGAAGAATTGTCCACCTGCAAGTTTAGTAAACAACTCTTCAGGACAAGGAAGTGGGTAAGTATCAATAAGACATTGGGCATTGACAGCCTTTTTGAAATTGTCACACAACCACGATTTGCCATTGGGTTTGCAAACCACAGTGAGAGGGGATGCCCATTCACGAAGTAACAGGTAGGAGAGCCTCCAAAGATGCCAACTTATCTAATTCAGCCTTGACTGGGTCACATAATGCCACTAGAAGGGGGCAGGCACGTAAAAAACGTGGGCTGCTGGTTTGAGCATAATGTGTGCCTCAAAATCGGCAGTGCAGCCCAGGCTGGGAGAGAAAATTGAGGAAAATTCTGTACTCAATGCATCTAACCGAGTGTAAGGAATATCATCAGATACCAAATGTACATTGTCTGTATTGGAGAATCCAAAAAGTTGATAGGTATCATATCCATCAAGTGTTCTGTTCTTGCATGATCAACAACATAAAAGGTGAGAGAACAAACAACCAACTTGTAAGATATGAATGTCTCAAACTGGCTGATAATCAGAATTTTCTGTTTGTTGACGGGAGACAAGAGCGGAGAACCAAGTTCCAAGTATGTGTGGGAATTTATGAGTGTGACAGCAGAATCCGTGTCTACCTACATGCGAATATTCTTGTCAAGGACCTGAACGTATATATAACTTACTAGTATTTGAAAGTACATAACTGACAGTCATAACAGAGTCATCATCTTCAACAACAGCAAGCGTCTTTTTAGACTGGTAGACTGAGGCAATGTGACCTTCCTTGTTACAGGAGCGACACGTAGCCCAGCATTGAGGACAATCTCTCCTCTCGCGTTTGATAAAGCAACATGGACAGGATGGAAGTGCCAAATGTACCTGATTTTGCTGCTGTGGTTACTGCATCTGCCACTGTTGTTTCTTTTTAATGTGCGCTTGGCCTGCTCGTCATTGTTGACGTGTGTGTATTGCAGCAACTTTCCCATCATCATATGAAACAGATGCATCATTTGCCATGGCATCAGATCACGAAACACTGACATCCATGTATTCATCAATTTGGGTGCCGGCAGCATGAGAAACTTCATATGACTCAGCAATACTCCAGATAAAGATGGGTTCGTGAGCTGGATGGCCCGTTGTCTGTTTTTCTTATCTGGAGCCAATCTAAGTATAGCATCTCTAACCATGGAATCGGTATAAGATTCATGATGCACGTCCATAACAAACTGACATTTTCTACTAAGGCCCTGTAATTTCGCAGCCCATGCACTGTATTATTGATGAGGCTGCTTGCGGCACTTGTAAAAAACCACCCGGGAAGCAACAACATGGGTGTTTTGGCAATAATGTTTGGATAGCATGTCACACGTTTCAGTAAAAGATGATGATGCCGGATCCTGTAGGGGGGTTAGCTGAGACAATAGTTGAAATACTTTTGGAGAAATCCATGAAAAAAATAGAGATTTGCAGAGCGATCGTTGCATGCCAAAAGCCACAAAATGTTGCCACAGATGCTTTTCATAGTCCTCCCATTCTTCCGCAGCTTTCTCAATGGAGGGAATGGAGGCAGAGAACACGGCGTGACCCGACTATACAATGATGTTGTCACAACTGATGTAAGCATCTGTGATAAGTAACGTAACAACGCTACTAGGGCAGTCTGTTGCTCAATGAGTGTGCACAATAGCAGCTCTAAAGTCTCCATATTGATCAAGACACTGCCGACGACAACACATGGAGTATTTCACAACTCATCACCACTTAAAGTGTTATAACTCTGTTAACACAAGAAAACAAACTCTTTACATCAAGTGTATTGAATCATGGTTCAGTACATACTGCCTTGCTCCGCTGCATTGCAGGCGAGCTCTGTTTCACTTAGGAGGTGCTGTCTAATTACTGTAGCACCCCTATACTACTTTGTGCGCATTAAGTGTGGCAGTAGATTTGAATTTACGATGCACTGTCACAACAGATACTATTGTCACCAATATACATTTCTTGTAAAGACCATAAAGATAAGATCAGAGAGGTTAGGACTTATACAGATGCATATAAGCATCCATTTTTCCTCATTCTGTATGGGAGTGGATCAGAAAAGCAAGTAACTAGTAGTGGTATTAAGTACTGAGTACCCTCCGCCATGCACCTTTTGATGGATTGTGAAGTATGTATTTAGATGTAGATGTACCGCAATTTTAAAGGAAATTAAAAAATGAATACACAGTAAGTTCTGCACCCATCTCATTGATTATTTTTTGATTGGGTGGTTGATTAAATGGTCTACATTGTACATTTACGTGACATGGCAAAGTGAATAATTGAATTGCCCTTAGTATATTAAAAACATTTTCCTTAGAGAATTAATTTTATGTTTTGCTTAGATAGGTAATAAGTTTGACACCAATTCTTATTTAAATAATAGTTACTTAGTGAATACCTAATAGATGCAATAACTCAAAAGATTTTTGAGATCTAGGGAACTTTATATACATAAGCCAAAAGACCCATGAAGTATTCATATACATAAATAAGAAAAGACTAACAATTATGTACGAAGATTATATCAGTTTAGAAATATGCTATAAGACATTCATAGAAGCCATTACACATTCTAATTTCTCGTTTTTTATTATTAGTAATAACGTTAAAATCAGTAAAATTGTATCCTTTTGCAACAATTCACAACTGGTTTTAGTAAGTTTGCTCCTATATTTTTTTTTTCTTTTTTTTTTTTTTTTATCTTCTCACTTCCTAACAACATTTTATTTCAAACCTGTTGAATGAATTGTGCTCAGTTCCCCTAACACAGTACTTAAGGACTAAGGGAAGGAAGCACAATACCTTCTTATTCTGAGGAGGTTCAAACACAAAATTTAATATTGAAAATTGAAGAAACTTGGTAGGGAAGTTGAATAAGTTGTGTGGGGTTAATAAGGACACAAATTACAACTCTATTAAACATATATATTAAAAAACTCAATTATGTAATGACATTAAATGAAAAGAATGCTGGTGCCTAAGTCTCTGTTCTATCAGATCATGCACTGCTTAACATATATTGTTGTACATAGAACACATGTGGGACACTGGGGAGGAGGAAACAATTCAGCACACACGTGTGCTCATCATTCACACCAGAATATAATACACAGGAGAGATAGAAACCCTAAGAACAATATCTATTCCAAGCTCATATATATTGGGACTAACAGAGATTAGTCCTCTTGTGCGAGTTACACAGAAATTACAAAAAGTGATAAGTAAATAAATTTAAAATAAAATAAAAGAGACAAGAATAAGGCAGTAAAATTGTGAAAGGATTATTCATGTTAAAAAATGATTTACACTCACATGGAAGATTATTTAAGAATTAACGATCGTTGGAGCAAAGACGATGTTCTTTTCATGAAATTCTGTTGAGGAAATTTAGAGGGCCGGAATTTGAAGTTGAGTGTAGCACGATCTTTCTGCCTCCTACTTACATTTCGTTTAGTGATCACAAAGACAAAATAAGAGAAATTAGGGCTCGTACGGAGGCATATAGGCATTCTTATTTTCCTCGTTGTATTTGGGAGTGGAATGGGAAAGGAAATGCCTAGTAGTGGTACAGTGTACCCTCCGCCACACACCTTATGGTGGATTGCGGAGTATGTATGTAGATGTAGAATAACATAAGGAGGGGGGCAGAGAATCTCAGCAAAAACTCTGTATTACACTTGGTGAGCATGTGGTACACACTTCCACATAGTACATGAAAAATGACAGACTCACAAAATTATAAATAAACAAAAGGAATGTGCAACACACAAGCACTCAAAGATCACAACAGATTCTTATACGAAACAGCCAACCCAACAGAAAATGAGGCTAGAATTTTCTAACTCTGAATCCCCCTAGGAAACACAACAGCAAAAATGAACTACAGGAAAACATGCTAATGTTTCCTTACTGATGTAACTAATCATAACTCACAATGGAGCAACCCCCACCCCTACCCATGAAAAAAAGTGGACAAGAAATGAAAAACTGAAACTAAGTCCGAAACACCACAAAATATGCAAATTACTTTGTTAAAGCATATCTGAGGGAACTTCCTTCTTCAGGTAGCTCCAGATATAGTCAGAGAGAGAGAGAGAGAGAGGCACCCAAACAATCTGTAACAACTCTCCAATAGCTCAAGACCAGTGGGTACTAATATCTCTTTGGCCCTTTAAAACTCACATTAAGCTCTACATACAAACTGGCTAAACTGTTGCTACCCTACAAAGAGCTCAAAAACCAAAGTACACACACAGAAATGCATACACTTAAAATTATTTTATACAACAACTGTTGACATCGCAAGATGACGGTTGTGTAAAACATTTTTGCACCAAAAGATGATGGCAGGTACCATCAAAACTGGTCATCAAAATAAAATTATATTCTAGGCGTCTTGGCTTTATCCTTTTTGGAACCTATCATAATATTAGATCGCCTCCTCTCAATACACACAGACAAAGATTACGGTTGTGTTTAAAAACTTCATAGTTGGATATGTGACTGAGATGTAAAATATTAATTAAAATTTGAGTATCAAAATGTCACTGTCGCTATGAAAGGAAACACTCAACTGATCCCTTTCTCCCAGAATCCAAATAAAGATGCACCAAGGGATGAGAGATGCCAGATACAACATAAAATATAAATGATAACAATTGGACTAAATAGAATGGCTCCCAATAAGACATTCCACTATTCTTTTTTTTTCATTTGGAAAAAAATTTCTGGTAATAAAGAGGTTGCAACAGGTAGCTGTTCAGTCAAACGTTTGAACATAACATATATAAAATTACATAAATGATTGCTTGAGCATTCAGAACTGATTATTTCTTCTTGGTCCAGCTGACATCAAACAAAATAGTGGTGACAAAAGTGTCAGTAAAAGTTACTTATTAATGCTGTTTGTGATACACATGACATTCATTTGAAAAATCTCTTGAGTAATATCTTAATGGTACATTTTATACTCTATTCTGGAAGGAAATGGACCACACAAATTTTGAAACATTGACTCACACAAGTAACATTTCTTCCATTTTACGTTTTTCCCCTTCGCTTTATGTATTCCAACAAAATGTAAAACATGCACATGTGCGTGCGCACGCACACACACACACACACACACACTCTCACACTCACACTCACAATTTCTCATTTATGCTAAACTATATGTTTATCATATGTTTGCCACTATTATCAGCATTACTGTGACACTTTTGTCCTTCAGAACCTATTGCTGTTTCTGCACTAAGAGACTATTTTATTTTCTTCTTTCCTGTGGATCTATTTGGAATGGAGACCTGATCCTCCAAATATCTGAGGTGCCACTGAAATTTGCTTAATTAGTATATGGCATGTTAATTTGCTTGATTGCTTAATATTTTCAAAAATACTGGTGAGATGAAATTTGATAGGACAGTAATAATTTTTTATAAACATAATGCCGGCCGCGGTGGCCGAGGTGACTGAGGCGCTCCAGTCACGGTCAGCACGGCCACTACAGTCGGTGGTTCGAATCCTCCCTCGGGCATGGATATTTGTGCCGTCCTAGTTCGTAAGTAGTTCATAAGTAGTTTGTAAGTTTAGGGACTGATGACCCCATAGTTAAGTCCCATAAGCTTTACAAACATTTTTAAACATAATGCCATATGTTTTCAGACATAATTTGGCATTATTTTTACTGGCTTAAGTTTTCTTCAGCCTTGTCTCCTGTCTGTGCCTTACTTGCCTTCTTCTGCTAAACGATATATTATTATGTCCCAAAGACAAGCTTATACTGTGCATTTTATGTCTGTATTCCAACTGCCTGAATTACATACAGCTTTTTCTAAGTGTAAATAATGGCCATCTTACTTTATGTGACTTCAACATTATTAATGTTTTGCTTCATTCATGAATCTTTACAATATTAAAATCTTAATAGATTTTGATTTCATTCAAAAGAGGTAGAGTAGCTGGCCAGTACTTACCTCTGCTCAGTGCCATTTATAGTCTCACAAACAAATCGAAAATAAACATTAGAACACTATCTTTTGGAAATTAAATTTCTTTCATCAAGTAGGAAATAGAAAGGAAAAGGTGAAAGAATGGAAGGGTTACTCACAACCTAGGTCATAGGATACGGAGATTAGATTAGTAGATTAGATTACATTAGTTGTTTTTTTTTCCATAGATTCATATTGAGGAGATGTGGAAAATGTTAATATTTAGATCATTTGGTTCTATTCAAAAATTCATCAATGGAGGTGAAGGACTTGGCCACTAGTCAGTTTTTCAGGCTTCTCTTAAACTTATTTTTATTTTTAGCTAAATTTTTATGGTTGCTGTTAAATTATTGAAAATGTGTGTTCCTCACTAGTGGACCACTTTTTGAACTAATGTAAGTTCTGTTAAGTTCTTGTGTAGATCATTTTTGTTCCTAGTATTGTACGTATGAACTGAGCTGTTTGTCCGAAAAAGGGATATATTATTTATGACTAATTTCATTAAGGAATAAATATACTGAAAGACAGTAGTTAGTATGTCCCATTCTTTGAAGTGGCTTCTACAGGATGTCCATGAATTTCCTCCACAAAGAATACATATTACATGGTTTTGGACACTGAAAACCTTTAATTGACTTGCAGAGTTACCCCAAAATATTATACCATATGACATTATGCAATGAAAGTATGCAAGCTTTTTTATTTTTATGTCTCTTACATCTAATGCCACTCAAATTGCAAATACAGATTTGTTAAGACATTTCTGCAGTTCTGTGGTGTGCTCCTCCCAACTGGATTTAATATCAATTTGTAATCCCAGGAATTTAATACTGTCAATCCTTTCTATCTTTATGCATATGAATATGCTGGATGGAAACCTCTTCCATGTTTTGAACTGCATGTAGTGAGTCTTTTCAAAGTTTAATGTCAATGACTTGGCTTTAAACCATTTATTAATGTTCATGAAAGACCAATCCTTACCTCATGGCCTAGTTAGTGAGTAACCTTTCCTTCTGTCCCCTTTCTTCTCCTTCCTCTCTCCTACATGACAAAGAAAATTCAGTTTGTGAAACCTTGTGTCAATGTTTACTTTCATTTTTTTGGGTAACTATTAGTGGTACTGAGCTGAGGTAGGTACTGGCCAGCAACTCTATCTCTTTTGGAATTTTTTTCACATCTCATTGGAGAATGTTCAGCAGATCAATTGTACATTTTGACTTTGTAAGTAATAAGTAACTTTAAATTATATCTACAACAAATTTTAATGAAAAAAGTCTTTCTTCTGCTTTGCTTTCTGGAATACCTTGGAAGATGACAAGTAAGTGACTAATATCATCAGAAGTAGAATTTTGATCTTCCAGAACACAAATATCTATGTATATTTAACATCAGATTTTATGGGAAATTATCAAATATAAGTATTAGCCAAGCAGCTAAGTAAAAGTGCACCATCTTTTCTATCTGGGTGCAAGTGTTACAAGTAGCCAGATCTATGAAAGTATCTAGACAAAAGTAATTAATAATAAAAGAAAGAGAGTGTTTCAAGTAAATTAAGGAAGTAGCTTGTCCATTGATGTCTATGTTTGTTGTGTTGATATGTTTCAATGATATTTTCTTGGTATTCAAACTACTAAAATTTCAATATAAATGAGAACTTTTATGTCTTGAGATCACTGATTCTGGGAACAAAGTGGACCACTTATCGAACCATAGCAGAGTAGATGGAGATTCACAAGTTTAATCATAGGAAATAGTAGAAAATGTGCATAGTAAAGCCCTATGGCAAGAAGGAAGATTTACAGAGTGAAAAGAAGTAAAATTATCAGTAGTACCCATGTCTTCAGAATTAAATTTTCATGAACTTACTGGTCTGCCAGTTCTTGGTAAAATATTTTATTCATTTTGAATGAAACAAAAGACAGTTTTGTAATATTATATGATATTTATTATTTGACAAATCAGTTTGTGGCTGTTACACCATCACCAGCTACTGACTACAGACACATAAACATATAGCTGTCAAAGTTTAAGGTGCAAAGATCTTAAATTGGTGTATACACAGTACCTTAGTTCGTTTTTTTAAAGATAATAAGTGTTAAAGGTTTAGAACTAAATGTGTAGGCCTAGGAATTATACCAGCAAAATTGTTGCATAAAAAGTAGAAGATAGAAAAATATGTGACACATCATTAAACACACAGTATAACAAATTACAACACTTCTCCTAAGAATAAATATAAGTTAAAATAATAAGCTTTGTAGACAGGTTTCATCATAATGACCTGAAAAAATGATCTTATTTGTTATAGGTCAAATATTAAGGATGAGTTTATGCTGAATAAAAGGGCATAAGTCTTTCAGATCAAATTAAAAAAAGAAATCAAAGTAAAGGTCTGGTGATAGTTGTAGATAGTCTTCACTTTCTTTCAACAGTGTATCTCTGACACAAAGAGGGAGGGGATAGTATTATCTTCATTTTCATTTTTCTAGATTTGTGCCTGAAACAATAGACATACAAAGACAAAAATCAGCCCTGCTGTGCAACAGCATACACCCAAATACACAAAACCAAAACATTCTCTTTTGTGAGAGCTGACTCCTAAAGTAAATATTAAGACAGTTTTTGTACTCTTTTATTTATTTATTTCCAAGACAATTATTGCATGTGAAAACAGCATGTTGAAACTGTTGTCTTACCTGTTTATCAATGCATTTTCAAATAGCTCACAGTTTTTTGTGCACCTGCTTCATATACACTATACCGGCATATACATACAGATTTTCCAAATTCTTCCTTAAGCATTTTACACACAGAGTATTATTCAATTTCATTCCATTGACTTCAGTGTCAGGACTATTACTTACAATATCCATTTCTGGTTTTTTGATAACTGAATAGTGGTGTGAGCATGTGGCGCACCTTGCTCATTTGTGATTATTTCAGTTATGACTAATTTTGTTGAATAATATCTATGACATTTCTTGTATCAGTCATTTGCACTATCATTGCTTTGGTGTCATACATGAAGGAAGAAGGAAGTGATTCAAGGATCATATTGTATTGAAATCTGTGTTCTTTGTTTCCACATTTCGAATATAGTGTTCCTGATGCACACTGAAGTGTTACTATTTGTTTCCATTTATTTAGATAGAGGTATCAAAAGTGAATACCATGTTTCTGATGTTCTAGTAAGGCAGATTTAAACTAAATTTTACAATGTCTTAATTGAAAGCCTTTGCAGATTTTCAAAGGACACCTTTTGCACTTAATATCATGTATGACTTCAATCATAATATTTAACATAGTATTTTGTAAAGACCAGCTTCTAAGAAAATGAAAGAAGTGAATTCATTAACCACACACACACACACACACACACACACACACACACACACACACACACACACACACACATATATATATATATATATATATATATATATATATATATATATATATATATATATATATATATATATATATTATTATTATTTTTTTTTTTTTTTTTTTTTTTTTTTTTTTTTTTTTTTTTTTTTTTTTTTTTTTAATGTCACTCTGAACTGTACCATAAGAAATTTTCTTAAATTTGTAAAAATCAAGAGTGTCTTGGAAACTTGTCTTCACTTCAGTGGACTGTCAATGTTAAAGTATATTTAAATATAAAATGGAATACAGCTTTTATAACTAGGTAACAAAACTGACATAATATAAAGCCAATTTGTGTATGAGGGAGAAACTTAAATGAGGTAGTTTTAGAAGAAAGATTGTTGTCATTTACTCTAATTCTGTTACCTCTGTGTCTGCCACCATAGCTCAGTCAACAGCATCACTGATTACCATGCAGCGGGGCTGGGTTCAGTTCCTGGCAAGGAACTGGGTGTTGTGTGTTGTATCATCATTAATATGCTCCTCACCAAAGTGGTGTCAACTAAAAAGGCTAGCACCAAGATGGCCACACCACAGTTGGGGATTTCCCAGCCAATAAATGCCATACACTCATCATCATCATCAGCAGCAGCAGCAGCACCACCACCACCACTAATGTCATGTTCTGCTTAAATGTATTAGTTCAGAGGTTTAATAATGCCTTTCCTGGCTAATTTACTTTTGAAGAGTAATGCACTCATCACTACTGTTGTTAAATGGGAATTTTATTTCCTTTATATTATTTTGTAGTGAAGTACATACAACAAGTAGGGCCAAGTATGAAACATGATACATTACTTCTGACAACACATGCAGTCTTCCAATGTCACTTGAAAAAAGATTTTAAACATACATCATCCTGTACTTTGTGACCATTTTATTCACACATTAAACATGACATATCAAGTATATTCCCTTTTTTTTCTTTTCACTAAAATGTCAATGTCTGATAAAACTTTAACTTTCTGTGCCCTGCTAATTCAAAGACAATGTTTGTAAGTGAGATTATATGGATGGATATCATTCTCACAAATGCAAAAACAAGTTGCTCAGAGAAGTATGCATACCCAAAAATCAACACAATCATAGCTAGAAACTTGTAAAGTTGTGGAAATATTGTATTTAAGTCTGTGACACTATTTTTTTTTTTTTTTTTAATAAAACTTATCATGCAATTGTGTGTGGGAGAGAAGTACACACTGAAACATGGTACACAGTGAAACATTCCATCTCAATTCTTTCTAGGAATTTTTCCCACATGCTGATATCTCTGTATTTTTACCATGATAAAATATATATTTGACTGTGAGCCGGTCGCGGTGGCCGAGGGGACTGCAGCGTGCCAGTCACGGTCTGCACAGCCACTATGGTCGGGAGTTCGAATCCCCCCTTGGGCATGGATATTTGTGCCGTCCTTAGTGTTAGCTAGTTCATAAGTAGTTTGTAAGTTTAGGAACTGATGACCACATAGTTAAGGCCTATAAGCTGTACAAACATTTGAACATTTGACTGTGATGGCAAACTGTTAGGTCAATTATTCTTGTTTTTATATGTTGTTACTAGTTTTGGTGGTCAGAAGTGACAATTACCATCTCTTTGAAAGTTTAATATTTCCACTAGAACTTGCAGATAAAAGAAATATAATCTTTTATGATCAGGTGTACACCTTAAACACCTGTTGTTGAGTTGTACATGTGGTAGATATGTAGGTTAAGACTTGTTACTTACTTGGTTGGTGACTCTGGTACACAGTGAAACAGTTGTTAAAGATGTGTGCTTAGTACACAAAACAAATAATATTATTAGTAACTACAGTAAAACGGAATCCAGGCATACTGATGAAATTTATAAGGTTGCAGAATATGTTAGTGAGACTTCCCTTAATTCAGTTTCACAAACATATGTAATATCTGAAACTTCCTGGCAGATTAAAATTGCGTGGCGGAACCGGGACTCGAACCTGGGACCTTTGCCTTTCGCGGGCAAGCACACTACCGACTGTGCTATCCCGACACGACTCACGATGCCGCCTCACAACTTTACTTCTGCCAGTACCTCGCCTCCTACTTTCCAAACTTCACAGAAGCTCTCCTGCAAACACGCAAGACTAGCACTCCTGGAAGAAAGGATATGGTAGAGACATGGCTTAGCCACAGCCTAAGGGATGTTTCCAGAATGAAACTTCACTCTGCAGCGGAGTGTGCGCTGATATGAAACTTCCTGGCAGATTAAAATTGCGTGCCGGAACTGGGACTCGAACCTGGGACCTTTGCCTTTCGCGGGCAAGCGCACTACCAACTGTGCTATCCCGACACGACTCACGATGCTGCCTCACAACTTTACTTCTGCCAGTACCTCGCCTCCTACTTTCCAAACTTCACAGAAGCTCTCCTGCAAACACGCAAGACTAGCACTCCTGGAAGAAAGGATATGGTAGAGACATGGCTTAGCCACAGCCTAAGGGATGTTTCCAGAATGAAACTTCACTCTGCAGCGGCATCGTGAGTCATGTCGGGATAGCACAGTTGGTAGTGCGCTTGCCCGCGAAAGGCAAAGTTCGCAGGTTCGAGTCCCGGTTCCGGCACGCAATTTTAATCTGCCAGGAAGTTTCATATCAGCGCACACTCCGCTGCAGAGTGAAGTTTTATTCTGGATATGTAATATCTGTATTCGGGTAAAATGGAATTTATCCACTTAACATTAATGTTCAAATGTTTGTATAGCTTATGGGACTTAACTATGGGGTCATAGTCCCTAAACTTACAAACTACTTATGAACTAGCTAATCCTAAGGACGGCACAAATATCCATGCCCGAGGGGGGATTGGAACCCCCGACCGTAGGGGCCGTGTAGACCATGACTGGAGCGCCTCAGTCCCCTCGGCCACCGTGGCCGGATGTAACATTAATATCTTAGATGAGTCAGACTTCCTTCTGCCTAAGGTTTTGGGCTACCAACTAAGTTATGGTGAGATTGTGCTTAATCCAGTAGAGACATTGGCGTCAGATAGATGTATGATTCCTCCAACCACTTTAGAAGGTAATATGGGTAATTTTGAGGCAGCCAGATGCAGTAAAACCAGCATAATGTACATCTCAGGAAATGAGGTTAGTGGTTTGCCAAAAGTTCAACATCAACACAAAAGAAGGCAGGTTTTGAGGAGAAGACTTTTAAGATAAAGGGCAGAGCTGGGAAAAAAATGAGAAAAGAACTATGAAGAGAGACAACAATCTAAAATATAAGCATTGCACAAGTAAAATGTTTATAGTGATACAGATGAAGAGCCTCCATGAAACAAAGAGAAGTTTATCTTTAGATCTTTTAAAGTTAAGGTGGAACATTATTTTTGGTTCTACAGTTTGGTGAAATTCCCAAACACAGAATATTTTGCAGATAAAGTCTTGAAGGCAGTTGTTTCTGGTAATGTGTATGTAGGCTCATACCTGTGGGGAAAAAACAACATTGTTTTTGTGTTCACAGATGCGGAAGATATAGCCTGTGTGTCACATAAGGACATTGCAATGAATCTCCCACCAATGTTGCCTATGGCTACTAAGAGAAATTTGTTTTCCAATCAATTTTGATAGACTTAATATTCACCAAAAAAAATAATTATTGTGTGTTAATGTTAGTAATTGTATTTAACAGACATATTTATATTTTGTAAATAACTCAAAAATTACTAAATGTAAAAAATGACAATTGTTTTACTGTGTACTATACATAGTATACAAACATTTTCAGAAGTTTTTGGAAATCATAATTTCACTTGTTAATTAACTGCAAAACTATTATTTTTCTTTTGAAAGTACTGAAAAAAATTGTTCTTTCAAATAAACAAAAATTATCTGCTCTCAGAGAATTAATATTAGGCAAAATCATCAAGTGTGTAAATTTTGTTTGACTGTGTACTACTCTTCCCTACCACACTGAAAACCTAAAAGTTATAACTGTAAGTCAGTTTTCACACTGTTAAAATCAGCTGTAAAAGAAAATGAAAACACATTAAACTCCCCATTTAATTTCTCTAAAAGGTACTAAAAATCAGATTTGTGTAAGTATATTTCATGTTTCAAAAATTCTGACCAAAAAGAGGGTAATCATTTGACATTTGTTATCAAAAAATTTGACATGCAATTTCATTCACGCTCGCTTAATACAGAGCATGTTAAATTCCTTTAATCGATCTCTTATTGTCATGAAGATTTCATACACAGCAGCTGCCTTTCACTTCTACTGTCTACATATCTCTTTTCTATAATCTCCTTTTTCTCCAACTGTCAGTTTCCCCATCTCTCATTCACATTTCTGTCTTCATCCCTCACTCTCAATCTTCCTTACCACTGTCTTTCTCTCTAACACTCTCACTGTCCCTGCCATTATGTATGTCCCTTTCTTTTTCTCTCACATTACCCCTGTTTCTTTCTATTTGTCTGCATTTTCAGTCGCCATTGTCTCCTTTCCACACAAATCCTTTCAGATGGTTTGATCGGGCATGTGACACCTAGTGTAGGAAACTTCAACATGGGGTATAGCCAATGGAGAAAAATCAACAAAATATCCATTGTCTAAGTTCACTGGTTTTTTTTTTTTTGGGGGGGGGGGGGGGGGGTCCAGATCCTCAAAGGTCATGTGGGGTTTCCTCTCATCTCTGTTTCTCATTTTCACCTTCCCCTCTCACTTTTGCCCCACTGCTACTCCATTAATTTATTTCTCTTGTTTTTTTACTGCTGCTCCCCCACCCCTCTCTCTCACTCAGTCACTCACCCTCAGCATGACTCATCTATATTTATCTCCCTCTGGCTCTGGTTCTTGTCTTACATCAGCACTCTATGCTAATCTCTTTCAGCACAAAAAATGTGAATATATTCACATGCAAAAAGTTTTGGTGAGGAAGGCAGAATGAGAACTGAGTCAGATGTTCCACAGTTTAGAGATGGTTTAACTTACCAAAAGTACAGGCTCGTTGACAGATACACAAATAAAAACATACACAAACACAAAAATTCAAGCTTTCACAACCATTAGTTGCTTTATCAGGAAAAGAGGAAGGAAGGAGGGGAAAAAGGGAAGGATGTGGGTTTTAAGGAAATGGATGAGGAGTCTTTCCAATCCCAGGATTGGAATGACTTACCGTAGGAGAAAAAAGGAAAGGTAAACAAACACACACACCCACACACAAATACACGCAAAACCAGCAGACAAATGTCTGCCTTGGTGTGTTTGCTTGTATATGTGTGTTGGTGTGTGTGTTTGTTTACCTTTCCTTTTTTCCCCTGAGGTAAGTCCTTCTCAGGATTGGAATGACTCCACATCCACTTCCTTAAAACCCACATCCTTCCCTTCTTCCAGTCCTTCCCTCCTTTTTCCCTGACGAGGCAACTAATGGTTGTGAAAGCTTTAATTTTTGTGTTTGTGTATGTTTTTATTTGTGTATCTGACAACGAGCCTGTGCTTTTGGTAAGTTAAACCATCTTTATTTTTTATTCATATTTTTCCTACCGGGAATGTTTCCCTTTATTTTTATACATGGTATGACAAATACCAAAATGAAATTCGGTCATTTATCAAGAAAAGATATCAGACTATACAATGATGAAAATCAAATTTGTTAACAAAATACTTTTGTTAAAATGGAGTGATAAGTAGGTACTTTGTAACGGCTGCCACATCCATCTGGACAGAAGTGGGAATGTAATGGATGTGAAACCAATATTTCAAGACTATGATTAGATAAAACTGTTATCTCAGTTTTTAAGAAAATTTTGATTTCTCTTAATTTCGTATGTTGCTATGTATGAGCTAAAATCATCGATGTGCAAATTCTACACAATATCTTTTTACCTCTGTCAAATACCTAAAGTATGTTGCAATACTTACTTAAATCAAACCGAGTCTTTGTCAGGCAAAGGTATCAAACTGTTCACTAAGCAATTTTATTTTATTATTAATTTTTTGTCTTAACCATTTACTGTCAATGTCTCACTACAGAGTTACATTCCAACCAAATACCTTCACAAAAGATTTCCCATCACTGAAATCAACATTCAGTTAAAAAAAAGTGTCTGTTCTTATGGAATAATTTCCTTGTTTTGCTTTTGATGTTCATATTATAATCCTCTTTTCAAGACACATTCTATTTGACTACTCTTTCAAGTCTTCAGTCTCTGACTCCTTCAACTTTAACTCCTTTGCCAAAAGTTTCTTTTGTTTCTTTTACTGCTTACTCAATGTACAGAAAGAATGTGTACAACTCTTTCTCTCTTCCTTTTCAATCACTGCACCTCTTTCATGTGTTTTCATTGTTAAAATAAATCAAAGATGACTTCCGAGCATTGTTCGATGAGAAGACTGCTGAAGTCCCAGTAGAAGATTACCTCATCATTGCTGGTGACCTGAATGGACACTTCAGACAAGGAAAAGAAAATCATGCTGCCCATGGTGGACATGGATATGGAGAAAAGAATGATGATGGCCTGTGAATCCTAGATTATGCCGAATCTCATGACTTGATCATCATGAACACCTGGTTCAAAAAGGTAAAACCCATCTAATCACTTACTATAGCAGCTTGAACAAAACTCAGGTTGACTAGGTCCTAATAAGATCTCGTAACCTCAAAGATGTGTTACACATGAAAGTTGTTCCATATAAAACTGTTGCAATGCAACACTGACGAGTCATCTGTAAGCTTCCAATGAACCCGCCAAGATCAGGGTATTCTGCCAGAAATGGACCATCAAGGATTAAATGGTGGCAGTTCAAGCAGAAGGCAGTTGAGGTTATGTCAGGAACTATAATGCCACCAGTTACAACATTTGAAGACAGCTGGAGTAAACTAAAGCTCTCAGATCATGAAGTTGCATGCTCTATCCTCGGAACAATGAAACCAGGATGGCAAAGGATCAGCAAAGATGCATGGCTTTGGAATGACAATGTTAAATATGCCATATGTGGCAAGAAAAAATTGTACCATGAGTTTCTTGAAGATAAAACACTATTTCATTGGAATGCCTACAAACAAGCCCATAGAGAGGTGAAAAAGGCCACTGTAGTCGCAAAAGGAGACAAGTATTCAGAGCTCTATGTGAAACTTAACATGTGTGAAAAAGAGCGTAACATCTAACGACTAGTCAAATCAAAGTGCCAGAAAACAGAGGATATCCAACATTTTTATGCCATTAACAATGAAAAGGGTGAACTGCTGGTTGACCAAAGCAAAGCAAGGGAGTGCTGGTGGAGATACTTTGAGACAGTACCAACAGAGAAATTTCCCCATCCACCAATACCAACTACATCAGCTGTTGAAGGACCAGTTAATGAAATTAGCATTTATGAAGTCAATGCTGCACTGAAGGAAATAAAGAATGGGAAAGCCACTTGCCCCGATGACATTCCAGCAGAATTCTTGTGCTGTCAACAATGGAATGTAGCAGGCTGGCTAACAGATCTTTTCAACCAGATCAGCAGGGAAGGTAGAACATCAGCAGACTGACACGAAACATCACAGTACCAATCATCAAAAGTAAAAGTAAGCACTCCAATTATCAACCAATCAGATTGCTGAGCAATGCAATGAAAATATTCAAACTCATTCTTGACAAGAGGATCAGCAAGATAGTGCAGATCACAAGAAATGAAGCTGAATTTGTGAAAAAATGTGGCACAACTGATGCAATCCATGCTGCCCAGCTGCTGATGGAGAAACACCACGAAAAGAACAAGCCACTGCATCTCGCTTTCCTAGACTTCAAAAAAGCTTATGATCGAGTACCTCATGACCTAATCTTGTTAGCGCTTTGTGACCATGGTGTCCTAGAGTATCTTGTAAATTGGGTACAGCTGCTGTATGTTGAACCAAAAAGCTATGTTAAAGCATCTGAAGGAGCATAAAATGACTTCTGCATCATGGTATGCATCCACCAAGGCTTGGCTATATCACCACTCTTGTTCATTTTTGTGATGAACACTGTCACTTCAGGCCTGCACATGACACTATCATGGACACTTCTCTATGCTGATGATGTCATGCTAGCTGCAGAGGGCAGGTCTGATCTCTAGTGCCAAACACAAGAGTGGAATGAAACTTCCTGGCAGATTAAAATTGTGTGCCAGAACGGGGACTCGAACCTGGGACATTTGCCTTTCACGGGCAAGCACACAAGAGTGGAATGACCAACTGGTGCAATATGGTCTGTGGCTCAACAAGAAGATAACTGAGTACATGACATCAGACCCAAGAGAAGCTGGGACCATTAATGTTCATGGGGAAGATCTACTGCGACTATCCAAATTTAAGTTCTCGGTTCTATAATCAGTAGGGATGGCCAATTCACAGATGAGGTCAATGCAAGGACACAGGCAGCCTGGATGAAGTGTGGTATGACAACAGGAGTGACCTGCGATCGTTGGATGAAGGACCACTTGAGGTCAAAGATCTACCAGACTGACATCTGCCCTCTTACTCTCTATGGTACTGAGTGCTGGCCAGCTACAAAAGAGACAGAACGATGAGTGAGAGGTCATGGAGATGAAGATGCTTAGGTGGACAGGTAGTGTCAATCAACTGGATCATGTTTCAAATGACACCACCAGGAAATGTTTTAGAATTGCACCCATCCAAGAGAAAATGTGGGAAAGTTGTCTGCAGCGGTTCAGACATGTACTGTGTACAGATGACAAAGTCAATAGCAAAGGCAGCTTACTCAATGGAAGTCTTTGGAAAGAGACCCAAGAGATGACCAAGGCAGCGATGAGCCGATACCCTGCACAATGACCTGAGAGCAGTAAACCTACACCCAGACATGGCCCATGATCAAACAAAATGGAGAGGGTGAATCCCCTTAGTGGACCCTACCACCAAGTAGGAAAAATACTAAATAAAAGAAAGAAGATTGTTAAAAAGATTTTATCAGACAGGCTGAATGAGACCCCAGAAGAAGCCACATGATCATCACCATTAACACCATCATCATCATCATCATCATCATTGGTAAAACTGCTGTCTGGTTTTGGTATGAGTTATATTTACTCTCTCGTTTCCTGTATTTTAGTTCAGTTACACAGTATCCAGAATATTCAATCTGCAAAAGTTATAAATGTAGGTTTAGCTATGACCTCTACTAATAGTTTTGTGATATTCACTCCAGCCAGTACGCACTTTCTTCAGAATTGAAATTATTATATTTTATTGACATTTAAGGGTATTTCATCTGTCTCAGATAGAGTATGTAATAATTAGCAATTATGATAAATGTACAATTAAGTTAATTAAGCAAGAAGTAACACAGTAGCTCGGCAGCACAGTTCTGGGTTGCCAGACTATGAATCCAAAGGTTGCAGGTTCAATTCCCACCAGGTCCTAGGATTTTTATCTGTCACTTTCCACTTCTTTCCCCTCTCGCAATGTTGCTGATGTGAAAAATATCAAGTAACACCATGGTTCAGAATCCACGTTAAACTATAGGTCCCCCTATAACTGGTTGGGTAAGTCAGTTCAAAGGTCAGAGGAAGGCAACGGCATACTACCTCCAAACAGGGCCATGCCTTGTAAAGGACTGTGGTGTTCAAACCAATCTTTGGATTGTTGACTGATTTACCTAGAACTCTATTACAGTTAACATTTTTGCCAGATAATTGATTTGTGGATCCTCCAGAAATTCCAGAAATAATTCAACAGAAACAAAGTCTAGCCACTATAAACACAAGTATACAAGCTAGAGACAACTGGGACAGTAATATGAGTGTTAAGATATGATAAAAATGAATTCTACTTCATTTTGATTCTTGTTGTCCAATTATAGCAATAACAATATAATTGACTCTTAGTCAGTGTAGAACTTACATTAAACCACCACCTAAATTAGTCAAGTTCAGACAGAACATGCATGACCTTTTCTTCACTGTACAAGTCGTCTGGGCTGTACATTTGAATGTAAGATATACCAATCTCAAGCAAAATTTAAAATCAGAGCTCCTAAATTTTAGGTAACAAGCCCATAGTAACTCAGTAGCACAGTCAGAAAATTTATGACAGCTCTTGGAACCTCATTACCAAATCCTGTACATACACAGAAAGGGAAGTAATAAATATCAAACACAAGGGTAAATTGGTATAAGACAAAACAACATTTGTAACCAATAAGTGCTTTATCTTCACAACTGGTCCATGAGAGCAAACTCAACACCCTGCTCTACAACAGATAAGAGCTTTGAATTTTAGGAAAGGAGAGAACAAGAAACAAGCAAAATAATACCAAAGTTTCCAGCACACCAGTTAAACATGCTGCAACATTTTGGTTAAATCAGTTTCCATTCTCATTGACTGCAGCATCAAAGACAGAATTTTTTCCAATGTGCTGGAAATGTGCAAAAGGTTTGACTATGTGGGTGGTTTGACCATCCATGGTTTTATCATCTTTGTAATAGACAAATTTGTTGATATGTAGTGGTAAATAATGAGATTTCCTTTGGAAAGAAACACAAAGAAAAGCCTTTTTTGTTATATATTACAGTGACAGCAGATATTTATTTCTTTACTGTGAACAAACGGAATATTTTTCATTTCCCTTGGAAGTCTGTTGCTAGGTCAAATTAATATTACACAGATTTATTTATTTATTATTTCTCTTTAGTTTTATGCAACAATTTTGTAAATATTTTATTGTGTATACTGCAGTTTTGTTTAGAGGCTATGTCAGGGGGTTTGACCCAATGATTAGTTTCACTTTACTGTAGTTTTGTCTTAAACACCCCTGTCTGTGTACCATAAAAAAGCCATAGACAATGTTCAAATATAAACTACATAAAAATGGAGTGAGAGAAATCAACATTCAGTCTATGCCTGAAACAGTAATACAGAATGTGCTACAGTTGTCAATGGTAGTTATGCCATAAGGGTCAATTTGTGACACTTTTTATTTCTTATAGGCATTATTCATAAATGATTTTATAGGTTCATCTGATTCCTCTTTAAATGATGATGATTTTGTGTGGCATTTTTGGATGTTAGACCCCAGTTGGGATGATGTTCAGCCTGCCTGGTGCAGGTCTTTAGGCAACGCCAAATGGGCAACTTGCATGTCAATGATGGTGAAAATGATGATGAGGACTGCACAACACCCAGTCCCTGAGTGAAGAAAATCTCCAACCCAACCAGGAATTGAACCCAGGCCCTCTGCATGGAAATTTACCATTCTGTCCACTGGACTATGGAGGCAGACTCCTATTTAAATACTTATATTTATGAATGTATCTACTGTTTTTGGTGATAATAAGGAGATGATTTTTCAACACATGGTGCATCAGCAGTAAGCAAATACTTTGGTACCTAGGGCCTAGAAGTCAATACTACATAATCGCAGTTACTGGAGTTCAAAGCAAGGAACGTATAGCTCAGTTTTATAGGAATTATTTGTGGAATTTAGTATGTGAACAATGAAAACTGCAAATTTTTTGATCTGCACTTTGGTGGGAAAACCACGTTAACTTTGTATACTTGAACATAATTCAGAAGAAGCTGTGATGTTGCATGTTGGCTGGGGATACAGGAAACTAAATATTCAACTGTTACTGTTTTTATGCACGCAGTGTTCCTTGTAAACCATCAGGGTCATATAACACAAGAAACATCCATAGTTATTATGGACAAAGGACAAAACTAAAAATAACAGACCATACTACATGAGTCAGAGGCTGTATGTAAAAATTGACTGAGTCCATTGGATGGGGTGCATTTTATAGAAAAAATAATTTTTATTTTTATTTACTTGTAAATTAATGTATGCACAACATGAATTTTAAGCTATATGTACTAACGTTTGTACATAAATATTACAAGTATTAAATCTTTATACAGAAATACTAACTGTATTATGTCTAGTGTTTGCAAAAGTCATAATATGGGGACTACAGAAAATAAAAAATAAAATATGCAAATAAGAAAGTGCTAAAAGAACATCAGAAATGGACATGAAAAAACAAGGAAGGAAGGAAGCTTAGGCGTCGACAGCCTGTTCATTAGAGCTAATGCTCGGAGTTTTGGGTAAGAATGGGGAAGGAAATCGGCCATGCCCTTTTAAAGGAACCATTCTGGCACTTGCCTGGAGTGATTTAGGAAAATCACGGAAAACCTAAATCTGGATGGCCGGAGGTGGATTTGAACAACCATCCTCTCGGATGTCAGTCCAGTGCATATGAAAAAACAGTGTGAGCAGGGAAATTATGGATCATTTACCTGTATTAGTTCATGTACATGTTTGATAATGACACATACTATTGTATATGTACTTAGAATAGATCATCTGGAACTTGGTAAAGATGTTTTTAATCAAATTTATGGTACTATGGTCACAGTGTTGATTAAAAATTGAGATCAAATCTCTTTCATGTCATCTAAATTCAATCTTCCTTCAGCAGAGGACAATTTGAAAATGTTCTATAATTACTTAGCTGAAATAAATGTATGTTTCAATTTTGATGTGGTATTTGTTCTTTTCAGACATGTCTGAAAAGAACAGCCACCATTTGTTGACATTAATGGCCATAATTTTATGAATTCTAAGTATTTAAACATTTGAACCATTTCAGGGCATTGAAATAAATCCAATGGCAAACTTGAAATTTTTGCTGGACCAGCATACGAACCTGGATTTCCCACTTTGGGCCAGTGGTTACCTTAACCTATTAGGCTATCCAGGCACACTTCCAAGTCATAAAAGAACAGACACTATATCAATAACTGTAAATATCCCCTCAACAGGCAGTTGACTATTTCATTATGGACACATTAATACACATGATACCTTGTGGGAATCCAGTATAGGCTGCAAGCAAGAGGAACTAATGTGCAGGGGGAATTTCCCTCATAGTGTGCTGTAAGTTGAGAATTTGGGTTGGATGGGAAGCATGTGTGGATAGCCTAATTGGTTAAGGTGACTACTGGCCTAAAGCAGGAAATATGGGTTCAAATCCCGGTCCAGCACAAATTTTCTACTTTGCCATTGGATGTATTTCAATGCACTGAAGTGGTTGAAATGTTTAAATATTTCAAATTTATAAATGTATGTTGATTTCCTTGAAACTGATTTAAGATGATTTGTGCTAGCTTGATTTTCACGTATTTGGTTTAAATAAAGCTTCTTACAGTACTGAAAGAAAAGTAAAATGTGTTATTGTTCAAATATTTGCACTTATTTTAATGTTGAATACTATATTGTTCAATTGAAACACAATTAACAAACATTACACAACATAAATTCATTTCATAATTTTAGTTTTCTCCTTTTATCAGACACCTGTGATTATACTGTCCTCTGTTTATTACCTGGAGTTTTAAAAACCTTTTGTATAAGTATATCTCTAATTAAAATCCCTGTGAAGTAGATCTCAACAGAAAGTAAAGTCATAAATGCAGTTTTGCCATTGTCAGTTTTGAAGTAACATTGATAGTATTATCATACATGTTTCATTTCATTTCAGGCCCATTCTATAGATTATCATGTATCTGTAAGCCATTTGCCCACAAAGCAAGATATTGAAGAAGAGAGAGAATGTCAACTGTGCCCAGAAGCTGTGCAGAGAGCATTGGGTTCTATGCTGGATATTTCATTGCTTCAGAGCCCATCATTTATGTTACTTTCAGTGTCTGGCTTCCTTACAATGATGGGTTTTTATGTGCCATTCATATATATTACAGGTATAAACTCTTCTCATAATATACTTACATTAATGAATATTGAGGATTGACAGGGGAAATGCCTTTGTTACTTTATGGGTGTAGTACCCTTTGCTCCTAAATATTTATGTTCTCTCACAATGTATCTGCATATTTTGCTTGTTTGAATTTTAAATGGGCTACAATTAATATATACTTATGTCACGGGTGGCTGTTTCTGTTAATTTTAGCGCTATAGTGTGATTCACACAATTACTTTGAAATTGGTAAATAAGACACAGGCACCTTCTGTTACATATCTTCATTACATCATATTACTAACTGTTGTTATTATCTGGTTTACCTAATTTACCCATTCAGTTCTAAGTTTTGCATATAATTTTCCTTAATTTTTATCACACTTTCATACATACATATGAAACACAAAAACACAAGTTACATAAGAGTTATTACTTTTTATATTGAATATGGTATATGTGTTAGGTGGCATCTGAAAAGTTTTGTAAGGACCCAACCTCAGGCTGGTATTCCCTTACTATTGCATTCACATGTAGATTACGCTATCCAAACTTGGCTTGTATCTCAATCCCAGATTATCCAGTTTACTTGATATTCACTTCCATGCATGTAATACTTGCTTGCTAAATACCTACTGTCATGAAAGATGCATATATGAAAAACTACATTCTCTGGCTGACTGTCAGTCTGGATTAATTTAAAATTAATCTTTTTTTATGTTTTTTTGTAAAATGTTACTTTTATGTGTGTAGTAAGTATTTTTGAAATAATTTGTTGGATGTATTTACTAAAAGTTTTATCATACACATTTTCTTCTGTGCTATACTGGATTTTTGCAATTTGATTTATCCAATAGACAAATGAAGTCTGCCTGAAGAAAAAGAAGAAAAGAACACTAATTATCATGTGTTTTGTACAACAGCCATCAATGATACAAAATTAGTTTGTTTCTCATTGCAAAAAAAGATATTTTAAAAATTGCTTTTATATGCCCAATCAATAAAGGCCTCCTAAAATAGGCCATTACTACATTTGTTTTAATTACATATGTTAACAAGGAACCAAACGAAAGCATTCTGGAGGCATTGGGAAGAAAGACCTATTTGGTGGGTGATGAAGATGGGCTGCTAATGGTAACATAGTCATACAGTTCGCTTCCCTAGGTGTGGTTGCTGTGGTATTAGATACCAGGTGGTAATTTAACATTTCTCCATAGGAACACCAATAATAAATACTCTTTATACTCCTCGTCATGGTAAAATTAGACATTGTTTAAAACCCAGAGGACACAGACTGTACTCCCAAAGTAAAGTGTGTTTAGCTCTGTAAAAACCAATTATCATGGACAGTATGTAGCTTCCCACTGGGAAGTGGAAGACAGTTCAGTGAAATGGTGGGGAAAGTAGTCTAGTGGTGGCACTAGCTCTAGCCCCCATAGCTGTGTGAACCACACCATCTGGCATAGGCAGTGATGGTGATTACCATGTTTATGTAGATCTGTGTACAATGTTCTGAGGAATGCAGAAGTAAACTGTGGATCACACTGCAAATGATGGCAGCTTCCAGTGGCCACATACATCATGGCAGGCAGTAACAGTGTTTTCCAATACAGGACAATGAACAGTGACAGTCTTTTCTTGTACAAGCATTAACAGTTAAGCAGCTAGATTGTCCTGGGTACAAACCCCAGATCATCAGCACAGGAAATCTGCAGTGGTCAGTATTCACCAATCAGCAGGTGACTTGCCAGCTGGAAGTCACCATCTTAGCACCATTCAGGCTAATTGTTGACTGCAGCCCCAGTGCTGGTGAATTCAGATGCAAAACATGACTTTTTAGCAACCATGACATTATTGTCCCAGGTTTTCTATTATGTCAGCAACTTCACTAACCTGCCTATGACTGTGTAGTAATTCAGCCTTCAAGGAATGGGTTTTATAGTGTCACACTAACCTGCATACAAAGTCTTATGAAGAAATACATAACTTTTTCATGTAGCATGGCTTCCTTTGTCACATGTTTGCTGTGTCTCAAGAAATATCTGTCATCAGTTTTTTTTTTTTTCACTGGGAGGGGCACAAAAAATGAAGAATAAACATTGCTTCACTATTTACTGGATTACTTTGCTTAGATATGACAAATGATTAGCAATCCTTGAGTGTCTGTCATATCATATAATATCATCACTGGTACAGTCACATACATTTATAACTTTCAAACCTTCATGATAATGGCATCTAGAATGTACCTACCTTACTCTGTCTTGTGGGCTGGCCCATATCACATTAACTTCCCATTTCTGCCAGGTACAATAGTAACAGTACTCAGTGGCTGCTGGAGTACTGATTATTCTTCATGTTATGCTATCATTGTTACACAAGCTAGTGCAAATACTGCACTACATTTTTGAACCACTCTGTCATACAGGTACATGGAAGAGGACTTATGGGAAAAATGTTCATAGATAGAAACAAATTAATTTTCCTTTCAATACAGGTTGGTGTATAAAACATCTAATATGAATAGTTTCTTTTCACTGCAAAAGTGCTCATTGAGCTGGAAAGGTACATAAAAAGACACCCATAACTTCAGCTTTCGGCCATTAACCTTTGCCAGAAGAAAGATGTCCTTCATATAATCAAACAGGCATATTTCACAGACATACAACTGTCATCTCTAGCTGCTTCATTACAAGTCACACTCAGCAGTGAGGAGTTGGGTGGGGAAGGGAGGGGGAACAGAAAGGTTGCAAGGCAATAGTAGAGGTGGATGCAGCATGGCCTTTTGGGGCAGGTAGATACTAGATGGGTGCAAAAAGATGCAACTAAGAAATGGAGTAGGGAGGTGGGAAAGGGGAGGGAAGCAAATGAAACAAACAAACACCCCCCCCCCGCGCACACACACACACACACACACACACACACACACACACACACACACACACACACACGGCACATGGAATGGGAGAGCTGAAGGATAGAAATGGTAGGGGATGTGAGGAAAAATAAGTTATCACATGTTGAGGCCAGGATAATTTCGCGATTGGAGTAGGTACTGTAAGGATAACTACCATATGTATAGTTCAGAAAAATTGAAGGGGATGGTCCAGATGGCTGACATTCTGAAGCAGCCATTGAAATCAAGCATATTCTCGATGCAAGTTGTGCCATGGCGTGATCTACCATGTTTTTAACCACAGTTTCATGGTGGCCATTCTTCCTAAGTGTAGGAAGAGGCTAAAATTTTAAGGAAAAAAATGAATACAGCAAGTAGATTCAATAAATTCAAAGACGAAGAAATTTTCATAGGATAGATTAGTATGTAGAGCTGCAGAAAACCAATCTTCAGGCTGAAGATCACAACAGTACTCCATAAATGTTTAAACACATTCTCTGTCACAAACTACCTACCTCTCCCTTCCCCCCCCTTCCCACAATTCCCCCCCCCCTCTCTCTCTCTCTCTCTCTCTCTCTCTCTCTCTCTCTCTCTCTCTCTCTCTCTCTCTCTCTCTCACACACACACACACACACAATACTTTATGAGTAGAAGGAATTTCAAGCCCATGATATCACTATGGTTTAAAATATGGTATTTTTATTGTTTATCAGTGACTTTAATTCAGTTATGAAATGATAAAATAATATTTATAATTTGCCCCTTTCTGTGCCAAGTCACATTATATGACTACTGGAAGAGTAATAATCTAGCCTTTGTTTATCCTCTAATGTCTTCCATTATTACATAACTTATGAATAAGCTATTCTGTATTAATTTGACATGTCTGTAACACAAGTATTTACTCAAAATATATGAATATGACTGTAACTCAAAATCATTAAATTTATGGCAGACAGGGCGACAATAAATGGTATGGACCAGTCTCTTGCAATGTGGTTGGTTTCAACAATTGGAATCGCCAACACAATTGGAAGGATAGGTTGTGGAGTTCTTGGCAGCTTCCCTGGCTCAAAACCACTTTTTATTAACAATGTCGCACTATCAATTGGAGGAATTGCTACATTGCTAAGTGGAATATCAACAGCTGATGGTTATCTTTTCTTCTATTCTGCTGTATTTGGTTTAGCTACAGGTGAGTATAAAATGGTTTCAAAATATCTTTGTTATTCCTGAGAAAAAGTAGTCATAAATTTGATTATTAAATAAAAATATGATTGGTTTTGTGTTCTTCCTTTCTGAATTATTACACTACCAAGTCTTCAATGTCTCTTTAAGGAAATATTCATGTTTACAATTTCTCAGATTACTATATTTTAAATGTTTTGTCTGTAGCTGTTCACACTCAATATTTATTCAATGTGAGGGGGGTGGAAGCAGTAATTTCTGTAAAATTTGAAATCGACAGATGGAATAAACATGAAAAAAAGTATATCCTCAGGTTTTTTAATCTTTTTAACAAGATTAAACAAGAATTACCTTCCCCTATTTTGGTATTCTGACTGTTGTTGTTGTCGTCTTTAGTCTGGAGACTGGTTTGATGCATTTCTCCACCCTACTCTATCCTGAGCAAGCCTCTTCATCTCGACAACCTACATCCATTTGAATCTGCTTACTGTATTCATCTCTTGGTCTCCCTCTGCGGTTTTTACCCCAGACACTTCCCTCCAATGCTACATTCATGATTCCTAGATGTCTAAGAATGTGTCCCACCAATCGATCCCTTCTTTTAGTCAAGGTATGCCAGAAATTCCTTTTCTCCCCAATTCTGTTCAGTACCTCCTCATTAGTTACCCACCTAATCTTCAGAATTCTTCTGTAACACAACATTTCAAAAGCCTCTATCCTCTTCCTGTCCACACTGTTTATCATCCAAGTTGCACTCCCATACAAGGTAACACTCCACACAAACGCCTTCAGAAAGGACTTCCTTACATGTAAATTAATATTTGATGTTAACAAATTTCTCTTTTTAGAAAATGCTTTTTTTTAAAAATGCTTTTATTTCCATTGCCATTCTGCATTTTATATCCTCTGCACTGTGACCACCACAAGTTATTTTACTGCCCAAGTAATAAAACTTATCAACCACCTTCATTGTTTCGTTACCTAATCTAATTCCTTCAGCATCACCTGATTTTCTCAGACTGCACTCCATTACCCTTGTTTTGCTCTTGTTAATGTTCATCTTATACGCACCTTTCAACACACCATCCATTCCATTCAACTGCTCCTTCAGGTCCTTTTCTGTCTCTGACAGAATTACAATGTCATCGGCAAAATGCAATGTTTTTATTTTTTCACCTTCAACTTTAATTCCTTCAAATTTCTCCTTGCTTTTGTTTATAATGTACAAATTGAATAACATTGGAGAAAGGCTACAACCCTGTCTTACTCCCTTCCCAACCACTGCATCCCTTTCATGCCCTTCAACTCTAACAACCAGTTTTTGTACAAGTTGTAAATAACCTTCAGTTCCCTATATTTTATTCCTGCTTGATTCAGAATTTGAAGGAGTTTATTCCAATTAATATTGTCAAAAGCTTTCTCCAAATCTACAAAAGCTAGAAATGTAGGTTTGCCTTTTCTTAATCTATCTTCTACGATAAGCCATAAAGTGAGTATTGCCTTCCGAGTTCCTACATTTCTCCTGAATCCAAACTGATCTTCCCCGAGGTCAGCTTCTACCAGTGGCCTTGTTTTGACTTAGGTCTTTCAGTGCTCTGTTAAATTCATCTCTTCATTTCCTTTATAGAGCCCCTCTATATATTCTTTCTACCTTTCAACTTTCCCTTCTTTGTTGATAACTGGTTTTTCATCTGAGTTCTTGATATTCATAGAGCTGTTTTTCTTATCTCCAAATGTCTCTTTTATTTTCTTGTAGGCAGTATCTATTTTTACCCTATTTATACATTCTTCTGCGGACTTGCATTTGCCTTCTAGCCACTCCTGCTTAGCTATTTTGCACTTCCTGTCAATCTCATTTCTTAGTCGTCTGTACTCCATTTTGCCTGTTTCATGTACTGCATTTTTATATTTTTCCTTTCATTGATTAAGTTTAGTATTTCCTGTGATATCCAAGGGTTTTTTGTAGGTCTTGTGTTCCTACCTATTTTGTCCTCTGCTGCCTCACTATTTCATCTCTCAATGCTACCCTTTCCTCTTCTACTGTTTTATTTCCCCCTGTTTCCGTCAATTGTTGCCTAAATCTCCATCTGAAATTCTCTAGAACTTCAGGTTCCTTCGATTTATCCAGCTCCCATCTCTTTATTTTCCTATCTTTCTGCAGTTTTTTCAGTTTCAGCCTACAATTATGACCAATAAAATATGGTCAGAGTCTATATCTCTGCCCGTGGGTATGTCTTTAAATTTAAAACCTGGTTCCGAAATCTATGTATTACCATTATAAAATCTGTTACCTTATGGTGTCTCCTGGTCTTTTCCACATATAAAACCTTCTTTCATGATTCTTAAACCGGGTGTATGTTATAACTAAATTACGTTCCGTTCAAAATTCTACCAGGCGGCTTCCTCTTTCATTTCTTTTGCCCAGGCCATATTCACCTAATATCTTGCCTTCCCTTCCTTTTCCTACTACCGAATTCCAGTCTCCCATCACAATTATGTTTTCCTCTTCCTTAACTGTCTGAATAATTTACCTCCTCATACATTTCTTCGATTTCCTCATCTTCTGCAGAGCTAGTTGGCATTTAACCCTGTACTACTGTGGTCAGTGCTGGCTTCGCATCTATCTTGACTACGGTAATGCAATCATTGCACTGCTCATAGTAGTTTACTTGCATTCCTATTTTCTTATTCATTATCACAACTACTCCTGCAATACCCCTATCTGATTTTGTATTTATAATCCTCTATCACTTGACCAGAAATCCTGTTGCTCTTTCCACCAAACTTTACTAATCCCCACTACGTCTAACTTCAACCTATCCATTCCTCTTTTTAAAATTTCTAATCTCCCTGCCCGATTAAGGGATCTAACATTCCATGCTCCAATCCATAGAATGCCAGTGTTGTCTTTCCTGATGATGACATCCTCCTGAGTAGTCCCCGCCTGTTGATCCGAATGGGGGACTGTTTTACCTCCGGAATATTTTACCTGAGAGGATGCCATGATCATATATTCATACAGTAGAGTTGCAAGTCCTTGGGAAAAGTAACGGCTGTAGTTTCCCCTTGCTTTCAGCCGTTCCCAGTAACTGCATAGCAAAGCCACATTAGCTGTTGTCACAAGGCCAGCTCAGTCAATCATCCAGACTGTTGCCCCTGTAATTACTGAAAAGGCTGCTGCCCCTCTTCAGGAACCACACATTTGTCTGGCCTCTCCAAACTACCCCTCCGCTGTGGTTGCACCTATGGTACGGCTATTTGTATCATTGAGGCATGCAAGCCACCTCATCTCGGCATTGTCTGTGGCTCATAGACACAACTAGAGTTATTAAGTAATGGATTTCAAGTGAATTTAACTGTTTCTGATTCACCTCTCAGAATACAAATAAGGAAATACCTAGAGAAAAATTTCAATGTGATACAGACAATTCTGATGTGTAAGAGCCCAATGATCACAGACAGTTCACCCCCTGAAAATCTATAATAGAAGACCAAGTCATCTTGTCAGATGAAACCAATGAGTAAGTGGAAATTTATCATGTTACAGTCAGCATAAGAAAAACTGCAGATTGAGGATGAAGGACTTGAGTTTCATAAATAAATTCAACAGCATGAATAACTAGACTCTGGAGGCACAGCAGTTCCCCCACCAAGTTCAGTGCGTAAACCTGTACCATCCTTTTCTTGAAGCCATTCATACCACTCTGGACCCCCTGTATCTCTGTTGTGGATACAACTACATGCCTCAATTTTTGGTGACCAAGAGTATTATTATATTTCCAAATTATACTATTCTACACCTTATATTTTACAAAACATTGGAATGTCGAAAATCCCCATGTCTATCACGCACTCATTCATGGATCATCAAGATTGTAAGGTACTTCTAGCAAGACAAACAAATGTCAAATTTCATATTTAGGTAGTGTTTAGTCTGTAATGGAAGGAAAAATTTAAATACTTGTAAATATCAGTCCCATTTTCAAGCGCATTTTCACTTGAATGTCTCCTTTATTTTTAATGTGTTGGTAATGGTCTCATGGTTAGGTGCTGGCCTCCCACTGTGATATTGTAGGTTCAATACATTTTGGTTTTCATTCTAACATTGTCAGAAATGACATGTGGTTTGAATTCCACCTTTAACTGTAGGTGCAAACAGTGCACTGGTTGATTCTTCTGTGTTCACATATGGTCAACTGTATATTTCACTTTCAAGAGTGAAAATTTGAGCTTATCATATCTAACTAATGTTGACATCATTAGTATCAAAGCATAATAGTCTGCAATTGCTGAATATAATTCACCTCAATGTATCTGCCAGAATTTTATAAGAAAAACTCATAAATTGAAAGAAAAGTTAAAAATATTGTTAGAAAAATTGAGCACATGCCTTTCAGATACTATATTATATGAAAAGTTATAAGTTTTTCTTGGAAAATGAGAACACAGCAATAACTAGGAGTCATATCAGTACACAAAGCCTACTAAGTATATATAATCAAGGATAAAGCAATTGAAATTGCTGATACTGGAAAAGCTTTCTTTCGGGGATGTCAGAAAACATGAAGAAGGTCTAATTTGGTCCTACTCTAAAGATTTATGAGTCTTAGATGAGAAAGTAATCATACAACTAACTAACATTTTTGAAAACTTAGTGAACAAAATTGCAGTCCAGTATTATGCATTAATTGAACAACAAAAACTATTTGAATCTTTAACTTACATCAACACTTCAAAATTGCATTTTTCTCACCTAAGAACAATTTCAAGAGAACTGTATCAAGTTCAGTGCAGTTTTAAGCTTTTGGAAGGTATCTGGTACAAGATGAGCAGCCTGATGTGACCCTCCAAAATATGATAGCAAACAGAAATACCGATCAAAAGAGAGGGCTCAACATGACCACAAAAGAGTGGATGACAATGGTAATGATGCTGATGTACTATGTTGTTTTGTGAGTGTAACTGGTGGCACTGGAAAAAACTTTTAAATAAACATGCTGAAATTCTAGGTTCACATATATTTAAATAAAAAAGTGGACATCAGTGCCACAACAAGAATTGTCACATTCAGTGTGAATGGCTTGACAATACACAGACTCCTGCAGCATCCCATGGAACATCAGAAAACATCTAAGTAAAAGCAACTTGCTGAAAAAGTTCTCCAAGTACTGAGATCAGATATGAAAGAAGCAGTATTGTTCATAACAGATGAGGTGTAGATGATATCCAATGTTACCCTGACTGTTTGTCTGAGATATTTAATAATGTCGATGATCAAAATGGATGGTTTGGAAACAAACATATTGTAGTTTTCCTGGATCGCTTATAACTTCACCTTTGGAAAATCTCTCAACTGCTGAAACTAACAAGCCCTCTAAGTATGTTTACAAGAAATCTATTCCCTATTGTGGATTTGAATTGGCGTGTTGTTGTGTTATGGTCTTCAGTCCGGAGACTGGTTTGATGCAGCTCTCCACCCTACCCTATCCTGAGCAAGCCTCTTCATCTCCTCATAAGAATGGCAACCCATATCCACTTGAATCTGCTTACTATACGAGTCTCTTGGTCTCCCTCTGCGATTTTTACCCCACACACTTCCCTCCAATGCTAAATTTACGATTCCCTGATGTCTAAGAATGTGTCCTACCAAGCGATCCCTTCTTTTAGTCAGGGTATGCCAAAAATTCCTTTCCTCACCAATTCTGTTCAGTACCTCTTCATTAGTTATGCGATCTACCCACCTAATCTTCAGCATTTTTCTGTAGCACCACATTTCGAAAGCCTCTATTCTCTTCCTGTCTGCACTGCTTATCGTCCATGTTTCACTCCCGTACAAGGCAACACTCCACACAAATGCCTTTAGAAAAGACTTCCTTACCCTTAAATTAATATTTGATGTTAGCAACTTTCTCTTTTTCAAAAATGCTTTTCTTCCCATTGCCATTCTGCATTTTATATCCTCTGTACTGCGACCATCGCATGTTATTTTACTACCCAAGTAACAAAACTCATCTACCACCTTCATTGTTTCGTTACCTAATCTAATTCCTTCAGCATCTGCTGATTTTCTAAGACCGCATTCCATTATTTTTGTTTTTCTCTTGTTAATGTTCATTTTATACGCTCTCTTCAACACACTGTCCATTCCATTCAACTGCTCTTCCAGGTCCTTTGCTGTCTCTGACAGAATTACAATGTCATCAGCAAAACGCAATGTTTTTATTTCTTCCCCCTGAACTTTAATTCCTTCACCAAATTTTTCCTTGCTTTCCTTCACCGCCTGCTCGATGTACAAATTGAATAACATCGGAGAAAGGCTACAACCCTGTCTCACTCCCTTCCCAACTGATGCTTCCCTTTCATGCCCTTCTAGTCTAATAACTGCGGTCTGGCATTTGTACAAGTTGTAAATAACTCGCCTTTCCTTGTATTTTACCCCTGCTGACTTCAGAATTTGAAACAGTGTATTCCAGTCAACATTGTCAAATGCTTTCTCCAAATCTACAAAAGCTAAAAATGTAGGTTTGCCTTTCCTTAATCTATCTTCTAAGATAAGACGTAAAGTGAGTATTGCCTCCCGGGTTCCTATGTTCCTTCTGAATCCAAACTGATCTTCCCCGATGTCAGCTTCTACCAGCTTTTCCATTCTCCTGTAGATAATTCGTGTTAAAATTTTGCAACCATGACTTATCAAACTGATGGTTCTGTAATTTTCACACCTGTCTGCGCCTGATTTCTTTGGAATGGGGATCATTACATTTTTCTTAAATTCTGAGGGCATTTCGCCTGTCTCATACATCCTACACACCAGTTCAAATAGTCTTGTCATGGCTGGCTCTCCCAGAGACTTTAGTAGCTCTGAGGGTATGTCATCTACTCCTGGGGCCTTGTTCTGGCCTAGGTCTTTCAGGGCTCTGTCAAATTCATCTCTCAGTATAGAATCTCCTATTTCATCTTGATCTACTTCCTCTTCCCTTCCCACAACATCGTCTCTAAGTTCATTTCCTTTGTAGAGCTGCTCTATGTACTCTTTCCACCTTTCAGCTTTCCCTTCTTTGCTGAGAACTGGTTTCCCATCTGAGTTCTTAATATTCGTAGATCTGCTCTTCTTGTCCCCAAATGTCTCTTTTATTTTCCTGTAGGCGGTATCTACTTTTCCCCTTCTTATACATTCTTCTACAGTTTTGCATTTGGCTTCTAGCCACTCCTGCTTAGCCATTTTGCACTTTCGGTCAATCTCATTTTTTAGTCGTCTGTACTCCATTATGCCTGTTTCATTTACTGCATTTTTATATTTTCGCCTTTCATCAATTAAATTTAGTATTTCCTGTGATATCCAGGGATTTTTTGTAGGTCTTGCCTTTCTACCTATTTTGTCCTCTGCTGCCTTCACTATTTCATCTCTCAATGCTACCCATTCCTCTTCTACTGTTTTATTTCCCCCCGTTTCTGTCAATTGTTGCCTAAATCTCCCTCTGAAATTCTCCAGAACTTCACTTTCCTTCAATTTATCTAAATCCCATCTCCTTATTTTCCTACCTTTCTGCAGTTTTTTCAGCTTCAGCCTACAGTTCATGACTAACAGGTTATGGTCAGAGTCTATATCTGCCCCTGGGTATGTCTTGCAATTTATAACCTGGTTCCGGAATCTATGTTTTACCATTATAAAATCTATCTGATACCTTCCGGTGTCTCCTGGTCTCTTCCATGTATACAACCTTCTTTTGTGATTCTTAAACCACGTGTTTGTTACGATTAAATCATGTTCCGTGCAAAATTCTACCAGGCGACTTCCTCTTTCATTCCTCCTGCCCAGTCCATATTCACCTACTATTTTTCCTTCTCTTCCTTTTCCTACTACCGAATTCCAGTCTCCCATCACAATTAAGTTTTCCTCTCCTTTAACTGTCTGAATAATTTCCTTTAGCTCCTCATATATTTCTTCGATCTCCTCATCATTGGCAGAGCTAGTTGGCATATAAACCTGTACTACCGTTGTCGGTGTTGGCTTCGTATCTATCTTGACAATGATAATGCGATCACTGTGCTGCTCATAGTAGTTTACCCGCATTCCTATTTTCTTATTCATTATCAGTCCTACTCCTGTGATACCCCCAACTGATTTTGTATTTATAATCCTGTACTCTCCTGACCAGAAATCCTGTTCATCCTGCCACCAAACTTCACTAATCCCCACTATATCTAACTTCAACCTATCCATTTCCCTTTTTAAATTTTCTAATTTTCCTACCCGATTAAGGGATCTAACATTCCACGCTCCGATCCGTAGAATGCCAGTATTGTCTTTCCTGATGACAACATCCTCCTGAGTAGTCCCCGCCCGGAGATCCGAATGGGGGACTATTTTACCTCCGGAATATTTTACCCGAGAGGATGCCATCATCATATGTTCATACAGTAGAGCTGCATGTCCTCGGGAAAGGTAACGGCTGTAGTTTCCCCTTGCTTTCAGCCGTTCGCAGTAGCTGTGTGGCAAGGCCACATTAGCTGATGTTACAAGACCAGCTCAGTCAATCATCCAGACTGTTGCCCCTGTAACAGTTGAATTGGCATCAGCTTTATAATTTAATGGTGACATATGAAAATTTTTGCTCCACCAGGATTTAAACCTAGATTCCCTGCTGTACATGAGTGGTTGTGTTCCCATTATGCTACCCGCACACACCTCGTGGACTGACCCAAACTTCCACATGCCCTACACTGCCTACTGGCCATAATTCATGCTCAGGGAGAGAGACGTTTACTAATTTGTCGCAAGCCTCGTTGTGGCTGATTTAAATATGATAAGCAGTGTCCATGTTTATTGATATAACTAAGCAAGTGTCCTACATTAAGGAATGGTTACTGTGGCAACTAAAGCTGTCAATTTGGATACAAGAAATGTTTTTGCAACTGTGAATATGAATCAGCATCACCTGTATGATTTGATAGTGACATATGAAAATATGTTCAGGATTGGTACTGGAACCTGTATTTCCTACTTTTTGTTAGGTGTCGCATTACCACTATGCTAGCCTCCCAGACTGACCCAAACATTCATAAACCACGCACTGCCTACTGCCCATGATTGCTCACACATTCTATGATGTAATTTACTATATTGCACAATAGGCATGATTTGGCATATGGACGTGTGGGTCGATACTGGAGGTGTGCGAGAGTAGCATAATGGTAGTGCGACTACTCACAAAAATCAGTAAATCTAAATTTGAGTCCCAGTCCAGTACAAATTTTTACATGTCACCATAAACCATCCAACAGATAATGATTCATATTTTGCAAATGTGACTACATTTCTTGTGTTTAAGTTGACAGCTGTAGTTGCTGTAGTGTCTTTCAGACATGCATGAATGTCAGAAGGACATTTGCTTAGTTCTGTCAATAAATACAGACACTGCACATTGTATTCTCTAAGTATGACAAATCTCTGGATGGAACTGTTGATTTATGTTGAACTTACCATAAACATGACTTGGACTTTGTTGAAATCCTAAACAGAATAAGATTAGGTGTGAGTACACAACACAAAAGATGCTGAATTGTTCTTGATTTGGTTAATACCTCTTAATTCAAATTCCAATGAAAGCAAACTACTAGAAATTAATGAATATCTCTCAAAACCTTGTGATGGCACAGTTTGTATATTACCTACAAGAAACATGCGCAAACCATTAAACAATGCAATACTTAAATCTCTTCCTTCCCTAGAAATAAAGTTTAGAGCCATAGGTAACATAGTATCTCTCAAAAAGGGTTTGTGAATATATAAAAATTTTTGAACATGATGACATGCATTTTTGAACATGACACCAGTGCTAAAGAGAATACAGTTATTAAAATAGGAGCAAAAAGATGTTACAATGAAATATTGAGATGAGTCTTGGCTCATCATCAGTGATATTAGTATCATACAAGGAGTAAAGTAGAGATGAGAAAAGTAGTTACATTTACAGAACCATTTATTTTGGAACAGTTCTTCCTACTGAACTGGTTCAGTGAAGGTTTGAGTCTTAACCTAGTGTGTGTGTGTTGTCCTTAGGATAGGGTTGAGTTACTTTCAGTAGTTTGTAAGTCTAGTGACTATTGATCACAATAGTTTGGTTGCATAACTGTACAAACATTAGAGCATTTGAACTCTTATGGCATCATGTCCACCGCCATACACCACAGACATTGCCAAGGTGGGGTGGCTCATGTGCCTCAATGATTAACATACCCATATTGTAGGTGCAACCACAGCAGAGGGGTATCTGTGAAGAGGCCAGACAAACATGTGGTTCCTGAAGAGGGGCAGCAGCCTTTTCAGGAGTTGCAGGGGCAACAGTCTAGATGATTCACTGATCTGGCCTTGTAATGTCGGCTAAGGTGGCTTTGCCATACAGTTATTGCAAATGGCTGAAAGCAGGGGGAAACTACAGTTGTTACTTTTCCTGAGGACATGCAGCTCTACTGTATGAATATATGATGAGAGCATCCTCTCAGGTAAAATATTCCAGAGGTAAAATAGTCCCCCATTCGGATCTCCAGGCAGGGACTAATTAGGAGGATATCAGCATTAAGGAAGAGACCACAGGCATTCTACAGATTGGAGCGTGGAATGTTAGATCCCTTAATCGGATAGGGAGATTAGAAAATTTAAAAAGGGAAATGGATAGGTTGAAGTTAGACATAGTGGGGATTAATGAAGTTTGGTGGAAAGAGGAACAGGATTTCTGGTCAGGCAAGTACAAGATTATAAATAAAACATCAGTTGGGGTTTTTACAGGAGCAGGTCTAATAACGAATAAGAAAATAGAAATGCAGGTAAACATCAATGAGCAGTGCAGTGATCACATTACTACAATCAAGATAGATACAAAGCCAACACTGACTACAGTAGTACAGGGTTCATATGCCAACTAGCTCTGCAGAAGATGAGGAAATGGAAGAAATGTATGAGGAGGTAAATTATTCAGACAGTTAAGGGAGAGGAAAACTTGTGACTACGTAGGCTTTCCCGGCGTAATAATTCATATTCTTCTTGGGTTTCCTGCCGGGTCACTACATCAACTGTCCAGTTGACGTATTGATCAAGCAGGAAACCCGAGAAGAATATTAGGAGAGGAAAACTTAATTGTGATGGGAGACTAGAATTCAGTAGTAGGAAAAGAAAGGGAAGGAAAAATAGTAGGTGAATATGGACAGGGAGAAAGGAATGAAAAAGGAAACTGCCTGGTAGAATTTTGTACGGAACACAATTTAATCATAACAAATACTTGGTTAAAGACTAATGGAATAAGGTTGCATATGTGGAAGAGACCAGGAGGCACTGGAAAGAACCAGATAGATTTTATAATGGTAAGGCATAGATTTCGGAACCAAGTTTTAATCTCCTAGACATATCCAGGGGCAGATATAGACTTTGACTATATCTTATTGGTTGTGAACGTTAGACTGAAATTGAAGAAACTGCACAAAGGTAGGAAAACAAGGATATGTGACTTGGATAAATTGAGGGAACCTGAAGTTCTTAAAAATTTCAGAGGGATCTTTAGGCAACAATTGACAGAAACGGGGAGGGGGGGGGAGGGGGGGAGGACATAAAACAGTAGAAGAGGAAGGATAGAAGGGTAGCTTTGAGAGTTGAAATAGTCATGGCAGCAGAGGACCAAATATGTAGAAACACAAGACCTAAAAAAGTCCTTGAATGTCACAGGAAATATTAAATTTAATTGATGAATGATGAAGATATAAAAATGCAGTAAATGAAGCGGGTAAAATGGAGTACAGATGACTAAGAAATGAGATTGACAGGAAGTGTAAAGTGGCTAAGCAGGAGTGGCTAGAAGCCAAATGCAAATCTCTAGAAGAATTTATAACTAGGAGAAAATAGATACCACCTACAGGAAAATAGATAACACCTACAGGAAAATACAAGAGACATTTGAAGACAAGAAAAATAGCTGCATGAACATAAAGTACTCAGATGGAAAACCAGTTCTGAGTAAAGAAGGTAAAGCTAAAAGTTGGAAGAGTATATAGAGGGGCTCTACAAAGGAAATGAACTTCGAGACAAAATTGTAGGAAGAGAAGAGGAAGTAGATGAAGATGAAATAGGAGCTACTATAATGAGAGATGAATTTCACAGAGCGCTGAAAGACCTAAATCACATCAAGGCCCCTGCAGTAGATGACATTCCATCAGAGGTACTGAAGTCTGTGGGAGAGTCAGCCATGACAAAACTATTTTACCTGGTGAGTAAGATGAACGAGACAGGTGAAATACCCCATGTCAAAACTATTTCACCTGTTGAGTAAGATGTACAAGGCAGGGGAAATACCCCATTACAAAGTAAGCAGGTGCTGACAGGAGTGAAAATTACAGAACCATCAGTTTAATAAGTCATGATTGAAATATTATAATGGAAACACTGACAGATGCTGACTCGGTGAAGATCAGTTCAGATTCAGAAGAAATATAGGGACACATGAGGCAATACTCACCTTATGACTTATCTTAGAAGATAGATTAAGGAAAGGCAAACCTACATTTCTACCTTCCATAGATTTGGAGAAAGCTTTTGACAATGTTGATTGGAATACACTTTTTCAAATTCTCATTCCAGCAGGGATAAATATAGGGAACACAAGGTTATTTACACCTTGTACATTAATCAAACAGCTGTTATTAGAGTTGAAGGCCATGAAAGGGATGCAGTGGTTGGGAAGGGAGAAATACAGGGTTTTAGCCTTTCTCCAATGTTATTCAATTTGTACACTGAGCAAGCTGTGAAGGAAAGCAAAGAGAAATTTGGAAAATGCATTATTGTTCAGGGTGAAGAAATAAAAACACTGTAGTTTGTTGATGACATAGTAATTCTGTCAGAGACAGCAAAGGATCTGGAAGAGCAATTGAACGGAAAGGACAATGTAGTGAAAGGAGAATATAACATAAACATTAACAAGAGAAAAACAAGGCTAATGGTATGAAATCTTAGAAAATAAGATGATGCTGAAGGAATTAGATCTGTTAACAAAACAAATAAGGGGGTAGGTGAGTTTTGTTACTTGGGAAGTAGAATAACATGATAACATGATGGTCACAGTACAGAGTAGCAATGGGAAGAAAAGCATTTTTGAAAAAGAGATATTTGCTAACATTGAATATTAATTTAAGTGCAAGGAAGTCTCTTCTGAAGACATGTTGCCTTGTAGGGGAGTGAAACTTGAATGATAAATAGTTTAGACAGGAAGAGGATAGAGGCTTTTGAAATGTGGTGTTACAGAAGAATCCTGAAGATTAGGTGGGTACATCATGTAACTAATGAAGATGTACTGGTACTGAACAGAATTGGGGAGAAAAGAATTTTTTTTGGCATACCTTGACTAAAGGAAGAGATCTATTCGGTGGGACAAATTCTTAGACATAGAAGAATCATAAATTTAGCGTTGGAGGGAAGTGTGTGGTGGAAAATTACAGAGGGAGACCAATAGACAAATATAGTAGGCAGATTTAGATGGAAAATAATTGACTTGGTTTCCCATGATGTATCAACTTTTCACTCGTCATGGGACTTGCATTTTTGTACATTTTATGTTTTTGATGGATGGGATAAAGTTATTCACAAGATGTTTAAATTAATTATGCAATAGGTGAAAAATTTAAGGAAATTCTCTACACTTTACTTTCATCTTGAATTTATTTTTATGAAATTTTAAACAGACAAAAATATACAGATGTATACTTTATCCATTACTAAATAATGTTCCACAAAAATTACACGCTAAAATGTCTAATTTAAATAGTTATTAAATTTATAATTAATTTTATGTGTTATTAAGCTTCTTATATGCAGGAACAAATGAGTAGCAGGATAGTAATAAGTTTAAATATTTCATTTCAGCATGTTTTGCTTCACTCCGTTCCCTTATTATAGTGGATCTACTAGGACTTGAACGTTTGACAAATGCTTTTGGATTAACGTTATTGTTTCAAGGTGTTGCTGCTGCCATTGGATCACCTCTTGCTGGTATGTTGATTTCTTTTGATTTTTGCTTCATGTTATGAATTACTTTTGTTGTATTTTGATGTATTGGAGAAGCATGAATTGTAAAATTGACAGTTTGACAACAAGGAACAATGTCTGCAAATAAAATAATATAGGTTGCATATGTATGTGCAGTGGGCATGACCTAACCAACATGGATAAAATGTTTTCAATGCCAACACAGATAAATTTTTAATTGTTTCATAATGACTAGTTTTAACAGATGGTTGCTGACATAATATATTTTTCAGAAATTTATACTACACACATTTGAATAAAATTGTGACCATAATTCCCATTATTCAATTAGCATGAACAAATATAACACATTAAACATATATGGCACTACATATTTACACTGTCAGACTCCAGTAAGAAATAAAAAGGAATATAATAATGTTCCAATGTAATCAACAGAACTCATGAATGTGCTTGTAGTCAAATCCTATGGCATGAACAGTGTGAAGTTAATGTTCTGGAACAGATGATTTGCTCTAATGCTACACATTTACCACACCAGTCCACATGATCTGATCAATATGTGGCAGGTCACAGTTACACGGAATACAATAGACATCTGTCTTATCCTCCTTTATTATTGTTAAAAGAGATCTAATATTAAATGATGCTCAAAAGACATATTTCTGATCACAGAAGCTAATCTCCGTCCACACAGGCCTCAGAAGACCCAGCGGTACCAACATACCATCATGTCATGCTCAGCCTAAAGGCATAATTGTACGTAAAAATGGAAGAGGAGCATGGCGTCAGCACACCATTGGCTGTTATTAGTTTCTATGTACTTCGGCCGCTTCTTCTCTCTCAAGTACCTCCTATGTTGGCCATTTCACATTGTATTGTCATAGACTATTACCAATCCTTCTGTTAATGTTTTCTGTGTAAGGCAAAATGATACCACCTTATTATTATCCATCACCTGATTCATAAATGTTCAGTAACACAAATTGTATGTTTTCTACTTTTCATCCTAACAAAAGTTGACTACAAGACTGGCCTGAGATGAAATGTGTCCTGTGAACCAAAGAACAAAGAAATCTTTCATGTTGCGCCAAATGTTGACAGCTCTGTATCTACCCATGTGTGTTTGCATCGCAAACAGCAAGTCCCATTGTACCATCAACTTTTCTCTTGACCTACACATCAAGGAAGGGAAGGCACTCACAAATGTTGGACTAGTCTATCAAACAGGAAGTAAAATTATTTTAAAGAAATCATTTTGTAGGAAACAAACATATTTTCTCTCAATGATGAGCATCACATAAAACTTGTCACGGAGAGTATTTGTTGGCACAATTGACAAAAATTAAATTGCAGATATTTTTATTTATTTATTCATGTTCCGTTGACCCAAAATGCAAGAGAATTGCATGGATATGGAACGAGTCAAGGTTTTACAAAGAAATGGTACAATAGTTGAATTTCCATATATGTACACAAACAACATATGCTAATAATTACAAGTTTGTATAAATATACATACAATGGCATATTTATAGATATTACATACAAGGACACAAAGGTATTAAAATAAATTACAATATTTCATATTAACATACATAATTTTACTGGTATTAAGTTACAAAATTATTCATAGCAAATTAACTGGGCTAGAGTAGGTTATTGTCTTAAGTTGCTGAGTCCTTATGGTAAATCTGACAGATTTTTATCATATCAGTTACAATGTAGAGGCATTTCCATTACAGAATTCATCAAGTGAATAGAAACAGTTTTCCAGCAGATATTCTTTCAACTTAGTTTTGAATTGTGGTGTTACACTAGTGAGATTTTTTTAATGTCTGATGGTAGTGCATTAAATATCTTCATACTTGAGTAGTGAACACCCTTTTGCACAAGACTCAAGTTTCTTCTGTCAACATGCAAGTCATGTTTTGATCTTGTGTTGTGATCATGATAAATACTATTAGTTGTGTACAAAGGGAGGTTCTTAATTAAACAGCACATAAGGGATAATATATATTGTGATGTCAATGTTGAAATCTTATGTTTTTTAAAAAGACTTCTGCAGGAATGTTTTCTGTTAACTCCACTGATAATATGTATTGCTCTTTTCTGAATGACACACACTTTTTTGCCATTGCTTGGTTACACCAGAATATTATTCCATACGACAACAATGAATGAAAATAACCAAAATAAGCAGCCATAATAGCTTCAGTATTAGCAGTTGCTGCTATAACATGAAGAGTATAGGATGCAGAGCTGAGTCGTTTTCTTAAGTCCAGAATATGGAAGGACCAGTTTAGTTTATTGTCAATATGCAGGTCAAAAACTTAGAAGAGTAAAGTTGATGTATGTCTTCATTTGTACAGCTTAGCCTTAATTCATCCTGAGCTTTCTGAGACCCATGGAAATGAATGTAATGGGTCTTTTTAAAATTTAAAGTCAGGCCACTGCAGCTGAACCACTTCTGAAGATCCTCAAGCACAATATTGGGGGATGTTGTGAGGTCATTGATAGGTGGTTCTTCAACTAAAAGAGAAGTATCATCAGAAAAGAGAGTAAATTTGGAAGCAGCTTTTGTACAATGTGGAAAGTCATTAATAAAAATTATAAATAGCAAGGGTCCTAGTACCGAACTTTGCGGCACTCCTGTTCTTACTGTTCCCCAGTCAGATGAGGCTGTTGTTCCATCTTCCTGGTTCAGAGATACCCTCTGCTTTCTGTCAGTTAGGTATGATCTAAGCCACATTCCCACATTGCCACCTAAACCATAATAGACTGCTTTTGACAGGAGTATGTCATGTTTCACACAGTTGAAGGCTTTGGACAAGTCACAAAAAATAACCTATTGTTTAATGATTCTAAAACATTTTTAGTAAAGTGTGTCAAAACTCCAGAAAGAATGTGCCTGGTGCCTTTTTTATGGGGCCCTCGCATGTTCAAATACTTACTGACAATAATATTGTCAATAACATGTCCTTAACCTTCAAAACATTTCATAGGTTCTCACACCATCAATAATATTGTCATTATTTGGTTGGTGATACAATTTTGTGAAGTCAATATGTCATACTATGAGAAACTGTGTGCTTTAATCATATAGTGATGGCTAGCAACAAAAGACAACTGAGAACTGTGAAAAAGGAAAGTTGGGTGGTGGGGAAGGGTTTGTGAGTGGTTAAAGGAAAGAAATGACTATTCACATTGAACTGTCTGATGGAAATCTGAACCATTAACCTGAAAGATCTCTTAAATTATTTTCAAATTAGCCCAGAACCATCTGGCAAATTACTTATCACGGTACAAAACAAAATTAAAAACCCGGACACAATTATGAGACCCGCAATTCCAGCTGATGGAAGATTAGGTGCAACTTTATGAGTTTTGGCCACATGAAGATCATATGAATGTTTAAAGTTCAATGCAGTTAAGCTGCTAAAAATGATTAGTAAAATTCTCAATGAAACCTCTAAAGCAATTACATAATTTATTTTCTTTTTAACGTCCTGTATTTTTCAAAATATTAAAATGTTTGTAAAGGTATGGGCCCAAACTGCAGTGATTATAAGACCCTGGACTTACAATATATACATACATACATACACACACACACACACACACACACACACACACACACACACACATATATATATATATATATATATATATATATATATATATATATATATAACACACACACACACAAATATTATAGAGGAAAAATTCCTAACAGGAAAAATATATGTAAAAAATAGATGAAGTCCACACACACACACACACACATGGAAATTCCAGGTTGGAATAAATAATATAGTGAGGACAGTTTACAACTCACCAAAAAGACGTGGCGACGAGCTGCGACAGGCACATACAGAAGACACACACATAGAACACATTCAGCTATCGGCCATGGCCTTCTTCAGAAAATGACTGTGTTGTGTGCCTGTGTGATTGCGTCAGTGCTCTATTTTCTGAAGAAGGTCATGGCCGATAGCTGAATGTGTTGTATGTGTGTGTCTTTTTTATGTGCCTGTCGCAGCTCGTCACCACGTCTTTGCGGTGAGTTGTAAACTGTCCTCACTATATATATATATATATATATATATATATATATAGGAAAAATTCCTAACAGGAAAAATATACATAAAAAATAGATGAAGTCCACTTACCAGGCGAAGGAGCACAGTCAGTGATAGCAACAAATAAACACACAGACACACACACACACACACAAACGCTAGGTTTCGCAGCCTAGCTGCTTCGTCAGGCAGAAGGGAAGGAGAGGGACAAGGAAATGATGAGGGTTTTAAGGGAGTGGGTAAGGAGTCATTCCAATCCCGGGACAGCAAAGACTTACCTTGGGGGGAAAAAAGGAGTACTTGCATCTGTGTAAATGTGTGGGTGTGTGTTTGTATTTGTTTACCCTCCTTTTTCCCCCCCCCCCAAGGTAAGTCTTTGCTGTCCCGGGATTGGAATGACTCCTTACCCACTCCCTTAAAACCCTCATCATTTCCTTTTCCCTCTCCTTCCCTTCTGCCTGACGAAGCAGCTAGGCTGCGAAAGCTAGCGTTTGTGTGTGTGTCTGTGTGTGTGTGTGTGTGTGTGTTTATTTGTTGCTATCACTGCCTGTGGTCCTTTGCCTGGTAAGTGGACTTCATCTATTTTTTACGTATATATATATATATATATATATATATATGTTTCTGTCGACGAGCCTGTACTTTAGGTAAGTCAAAAATCTTTATTATATATATATATATATTATAGAGGAAAAATTCCTAACAGGAAAAATATACGTAAAAAATAGATGAAGTACACTTACCAGGCGAAGGTGTACAGGCAGTGATAGCAACAAATAAACACACAGACACACACACACACACACACACACACACACACACACACACACACACACACAACGCAAGCTTTCGCAGCCTAGCTGCTTCGTCAGACAGAAGGGAAGGAGAGGGAAAAGGAAATAATGAGGGTTTTAAGGGAGTGGATAAGGAGTCATTCCAATCCCGGGACAGGAAAGACTTACCTTGGGGGGAAAAAAGGAGGGTAAACAAATACACACACCCACACATTTACACAGACGCAAGTACACTTAGGCAGACATACTGTAGAACTGTAGAAAGCAAAGAAGTTAGAAGTTAGACAGAGATGCCACTTGAGGCAGAGGCTCTGTCCAGAGAACCAAGGCAAAGATGTTAAGATGGTGGGTGGGAATTCGAATTTAGCGGAGGTTGAGACCAGGTGGGCAACGGGAAGAGAGAATATGCTGAAGGGCTAGTTCCCATCTCCGGAGTTCTGAAGGATTGGTGTCGGTGGGAAGTATCCAGATAACCCGGACCGTGTAACACTGTGCCAAGATGTGCTGGTCGTGCCCCAAGGCGTGTTTAGCCACAGGGTGATCCTCATTACCAACAAACACTGTCTGCCTGTGACCATTCATGCGAATGGACAGTTTGTTGCTGGTCATTCCCACATAGAACGCTTCACAGTGCAGGCATGTCAGTTGGTAAATCACGTGGGTGCTGTCGCAAGTGGCTCTGCCCTTGATTGTGTACACCCTCCGGGTTACGGGACTGGAGTAAGTGGTGGTGGAAGGGTGCATAGGGCAGGTTTTACAACGGGGGCGGTTACAAGGGTAGGAGCCAGAAGGTAGGGAAGGTAGTTTGGGGATTTCATAGGGATGGACTAGGAGGTTACGGAGGTTAGGTGGGCGGCGGAAAGACACTCTCGGAGGAGTGGGGAGGATGTCATGAAGGATGGATCTCATTTCGGGGCAGGATTTTAGGAAGTCGTATCCCTGCTGGAGAGCCACATTCAGAGTCCGCTCCAGTCCCGGAAAGTATCCGGTGACGAGAGGGGCACTTCTGGGGTTCTGTTGAAGCTTCTGAATTTGGGGGGATGAGGAAGTGGCTGTGGAAATCTGCTTCTGTACCAGATCAGGAGGATAGCTGCGGGATGTGAAGGCTGTTATCAGGTTATTGGTGTATTGGTTCAGGGATTCAGGACTGGAGCAGACTCGTTTGCCACGAAGACCTAAGCTGTAGGGAAGGGAACGTTTGATGTCGAAAGGATGGCAGCTGTCATAATGCAGGTACTGTTGTTTATTGGTAGGTTTGATGTGGACGGATGTGTGTAGTTGGCCATTGGATAGATGGAGGTCGACATCGAGGAAAGTGGCATGGGATTTGGAATAGGACCAGGTGAATTTGATGGGACCAAAGGAGTTGAGGTTGGAGAGGAAGTTCTGGAGTTCTTCTTCACTGTGAGTCCAGATCATGAAGATGTCGTCAATGAATCTATACCAAACTTTGGGTTGACAGGCTTGGGTGTCCAGGAAGGCTTCCTCTAAGCGTCCCATAAATAAGTTCGCGTACAAGGGGGCCATCCTGGTCCCCATGGCTGTTCCCTTTAGTTGTTGGTTTGTCTGGCCCTCAAAAGTGAAGAAGTTGTGGGTTAGGATGAAGCTGGCTAGGGTATTAAGGAAAGAGGTTTTAGGTAAGGAAGTGGGTGGTCGGAGTGAAAGGAAATATTCTATCGCAGCGAGGCCTTTCCACATCAAACGTTCCTTTCCCTACAGCTTAGGTCTTCGTGGCAAACGAGTCTGCTCCAGTCCTGAATCCCTGAACCAATACACCAATAACCTGATAACAGCCTTCACATCCCGCAGCTATCCTCCTGATCTGGTACAGAAGCAGATTTCCACAGCCACTTCCTCATCCCCCCAAATTCAGAAGCTTCAACAGAACCCCAGAAGTGCCCCTCTCATCACCGGATACTTTCCGGGACTGGAGCGGACTCTGAATGTGGCTCTCCAGCAGGGATACGACTTCCTAAAATCCTGCCCCGAAATGAGATCCATCCTTCATGACATCCTCCCCACTCCTCCGAGAGTGTCTTTCCGCCGCCCACCTAACCTCCGTAACCTCCTAGTCCATCCCTATGAAATCCCCAAACTACCTTCCCTACCTTCTGGCTCCTACCCTTGTAACCGCCCCCGTTGTAAAACCTGCCCTATGCACCCTTCCACCACCACTTACTCCAGTCCCGTAACCCGGAGGGTGTACACAATCAAGGGCAGAGCCACTTGCGACAGCACCCACGTGATTTACCAACTGACATGCCTGCACTGTGAAGCGTTCTATGTGGGAATGACCAGCAACAAACTGTCCATTCGCATGAATGGTCACAGGCAGACAGTGTTTGTTGGTAATGAGGATCACCCTGTGGCTAAACACGCCTTGGGGCACGACCAGCACATCTTGGCACAGTGTTAAACCGTCCGGGTTATCTGGATACTTCCCACCGACACCAATCCTTCAGAACTCCGGAGATGGGAACTAGCCCTTCAGCATATTCTCTCTTCCCGTTGCCCACCTGGTCTCAACCTCCGCTAAATTCGAATTCCCACCCACCATCTTAACATCTTTGCCTTGGTTCTCTGGACAGAGCCTCTGCCTCAAGTGGCATCTCTGTCTAACTTCTAACTTCTTTGCTTTCTACAGTTCTACAGTATGTCTGCCTAAGTGTACTTGCGTCTGTGTAAATGTGTGGGTGTGTGTATTTGTTTACCCTCCTTTTTTCCCCCCAAGGTAAGTCTTTCCTGTCCCGGGATTGGAATGACTCCTTATCCACTCCCTTAAAACCCTCATTATTTCCTTTTCCCTCTCCTTCCCTTCTGCCTGACGAAGCAGCTAGGCTGCGAAAGCTTGCGTTTGTGTGTGTGTATGTCTGTGTGTTTATTTGTTGCTATCACTGCCTGTGCACCTTCGCCTGGTGAGTATACTTCATCTATATATATATATATATATATATATATATATATATATATATAGATGAAGTATACTCACCAGGCGAAGGTGCTGCCTGTGCACCTTCGCCTGGTGAGTATACTTCATCTATATATATATATATATATATATATATATATATATATATATATATAGATGAAGTATACTCACCAGGCGAAGGTGCACAGGCAGTGATAGCAACAAATAAACACACAGACATATATATATATATATATATATATATATATATATATATATATACACACACACACACCAACTAATATGTTTCAAGTCATGTCACCAAATGTCCAACATAGTTCAGAGACACTGCCCATCTGTCTCTATCTCATAATTCAGAGCAATTTTAATATTATGAAATATTTGTTCAATTAAATAAACTTGGCATACATTATCTTGATAAATTAAATACTTCCGTTTCTTATTCTGGCTTGTGTGTGTTGTGTTATGTGCTTGTAAGTGAATTTTAAGATATATGGTAGTTACAATGATTATTTGGGCTTTGGTCAATGGCAACCTTTCATTTTCTCAGTGTTAGTGTATTATTTTGTTAATTTATGTGACAGGTAGATAAATCTTGTGTGTTTTATTGGATTGTGTGGTATTTTAATGAGTGTATTATGGTGTATACACAAAGAAAATAAACTTGAAGACAGTATTCTAGAAATGGACGACAAAGTAGAGGAAGATGAGATAGGAGATACAATACTGCAAGAAGAATTTGAGAGAGCACTGAAAGATTTGAGTCAAAACAAAGCCCCAGGAGTAGAAGATATTCCATCTGAACAGCTGATATTGTTAGGGGAGCCAGTCATGAAGAAATTGTTACACCTGGTATGCAAGATGTATGAAACAGAGGAAATACCCTCTTACTTCAAGAAGAATATGGCAAGTGCAGACAAATGTGAAAATTACACAACTATCAGATGAATAAATTATGCTTGAAAAATACAGATGAATGGAAAAACTGGTGGAATCTGACCTTGGGAAAGATCAGTTTGCATATAGGAGAAATGTAGCAACACCGGGGACAATATTCACATTACGACTTTTCTTAGAAGATAGGTTAAGGAAATGCAAACCTACATTTTTAGCATTTGTAGATCTGGAGAAAGCTTTTGACAGTGTTGAATAGAATACACTCTTTAAACATACATAGAATGTAGATATACATATAAATGAGATATTTTAGTTTTATTGTGCATAGTTGTTGGTGAAGTACTTATAAATATATATGTAGATGGAATACAGTTTCTGTCTCTCTTACTTAGTGAACTTTGCACTTTATAAAAACAAGTTTTCTTTGATAGCACTTGGCAGTAAACATTTATCTAGTACACTCAACAAGAAATGAGTGATCTTGTATGACATAGATAAATTGAAGGAATCTTAGTTACTAGAATTTAAATACACTTTTTATCTGATTTGAAAGTAGAAGCAAACAGCACATGAGTGAGGACCAGTGTCATCAACGACTTTACAGTAAGAGTACCACCCCTCTAAGGTACAATTTTGTCTTTTGTCTGACATCCCGACATCATCATCACTCACAAGGTTTCCTGCTTGGAATGTAGGTATCTCCATTGCTCCCTTTCCTTCCACCACTTACCCTCTTGCACCTTTTCCCATTCTTCTCTCTTCTGCACTCCGTCTTTTACTCCCATGATCTATCTATCTCATTGATCTTCTATGGAACCCTGACATCTTCTGTTATCTTGACATCTCCATACCATCTCAGTCTTGACTGCTCTATGGTCTCCTGTAGAGGTTTCTCCCTTATAATTTCCCTCCCCTTCTCATTTCTAATTCTATCCATTCTAGTTTCTCCAGCCTTGCTTCTGTGGAATTTCACCTCACATGCCTGTATTCTGCTCACCTGCCTTTTCTTCATAACCCATGTTTCCTGATGCATATGTCATTATTGTAGCATAATACCTTCAGTATATCACCTGCTTACTCTTGTGGAGTATGTCTTTGCTCCACACCAGACTTCACATACTTTGCAGGAATCTGTGGATGTGCTTTCCTCTTTCACTGATCTGCATATCATTCTTCCCACTTTCTTCAACCATACTTCCCAGATGCTTAAAACAGTCCACCCTCTTTACTATTTCCCCTCCAAACTTTACATCTGCTGCAGCTCTTCCTTTATTCCTTATTGTCACATAATTTCACATTTCTTAGCAAAAAATTTTACTCCATACTGAGCCACCACCTCCTCCCATGTATTTAGTCTCTCTTGTACTTCATCATTATCATCATCATCATCATCATTTACCATCTCCAGTTTCCCGGGTGTGGCTAACAAGCGCTCTCCATCCCATTCGAGCTTGATATAACATTTGGATTTGGACATCATCCCAGTTAAAACTGTTCTTCTCTACATCTGATTTTACTGCCTCTATCCATCAGCTCCTTGGGCTTCCTCTTGGTCTTCTTCCTCCCATTTCCATTCTGAAGTATTTTTAGCTGTTCTTGTGCTATCCATTCTCATTACTTTGCCATACCACTGCAGTCTTAGTTTCCCCAAGATGTTGGCAATAGGAACCCTGATACCAGCTGTTTCTCTGTGTACCTCATTTCTGATCTTGTCTCTCCTGGTACTTTGATTCATAGTCCTGATAAACCTAATTTCTGTTGCTTGGATTCTGCTGTAATCCTTTTTTAACAATGTACAAGTTTCCATACCATATTTAAGGATTGGAGTAAAATAATTGTTATATAAAGTTAACTTTTTTGTCCCAGAGTAGATTCCAAACTTGCATGTAGAAATTTTATGCTTGCCGAATGGTGTTGTCCTTGGAGAAAATACTTCCAAGGTACTGAAAGTGGGAAACTTATTTAATTTTTGTTCCCTCCAAGTAGATGTTTGAACTTGTTCCCTCTCTGTTTATGGTCATCTCAACCATCTTGGTCTTGCTGATTTTCAGGTTAAATTCTTTAAATTTATTGTTCCAAACAATCAGGCTCTTCTGCACTTATTTTTCTGTTTCTCCCCATATTACAACATCATCTGCAAATATCAGTGATCTCGACTCATTTGCAGTTTCCTTAATAGATTTTAGCATTTTGTCCATTGCAATAATAAATAAGAGTGGTGATAGAGCACTTCCCTGCTGGACTCCCCTCTTCGTCTCAAACCATTCAGAGTGACCATTTTCTATTTGGACACTGCTATTGCAAGTTTGATACAGCATCTTTACTCTGTCAATCACAGTAAATCTTTACTCTTGTACTCCCCTTTCTCAATTACCCCACACCATTATGTCCTCTGCAAACATCATCACTTTCATATCCTTTTGTATTTGTGTTTAACTCCTTCCATTATTTTATCCCTTACAATGATGAATAGTGGAGGAGATAGAGCACTCCCTTGCTACATTCCATTCTTTTCCTCAAATAGTCCATCCTATCACTTCCTATTTTTATACAGCTCACACTTTCTTGGTACATTTCCCTTATTTTTCCAAGCAGTTTGCCTCTCGACTTCCCTTTTCTCCAGTGCTCTCCATACTTTGGTTCTTGCCACACTATCATATGCTTTTTCCATGTCGAGGAAGGCCGTTACCAAATCTCTACCAAACTCATAACGTTTCTCTTGTAGCTGCCTTACACCAAAAATTAGGTATACTGTTGACCTTCCTGGTCTCAATCCATACTACTCTTCTCTTTTGTACTCTCCTTTCCAATATCTTCTCGTATACCTTGGCCCTATGTCTTATCATTTTTAAATAATTTCTTTCATCCTTTCTTGAAAATTGGCACAATTATTCCTCTTTTCCTGTCCTCTGGTGTCTTTTTTCCCTTCCATGTTGCCCTGATAACCCTGTAGAGTCATTCCACTCCCACAATTCCAGCTGTCCTCACCATTTCCACTCTGACTTAATCAAATCCAGGTGATTTTCCTCCTTTCATGGCCTTCAGTGTTTCTTTTGCTTATGTCCATATTAGGTCTTTTTCTCCCTCCTCTGTCTGTTCTTCTTCAACATAACTATCACAATTCTTCTTAGAATATCCTTTCCACATGTCCTTGAGTACTTGTAAGCTCTCCACTTCCTTTCCTTCTTTATTAACCATCCTGATGTTTTTAGTCATGCCTCTCTTCTTAGCTTTAATCATTCCATAGAGCACCTTCTTATTACCCTCACTTTCTGTTATTTTGGTCTACTCTTCCATCCATTTTTTCTTCTCTTCTGCTACTTTTTTTTTTTTTTTTAACCTGGCTCATTCCTCCTTGCTTGACTTCATTTCATTTGTTGGAATATTACTCTTCACTATTTCTTGGAATTCTTCTTTAATTTTCTCATCTTTGTGCTTCCAAACTCTTACTCTTTTTCCCACTCTTTCTGTTACCCATCTTTCTTTGCCCCCTGCTACCATCACCACTAAAAGCCTGTGATCATTGTCTAAAGCCTCTGATGGTAGTACCTTGACATCTGAGACTGATCTCATTGTATCTTGGTCACATGTGACATAGTCCACCACCAATTTTTGTGCCAGACTGTGGCTGTACCATGTCTCCTTCTGACTTCCTCTCTTTGCAAACCAACTATTGCAGACTACTAAATCATTCCTTTGGAAAAAAATCCAGCAATTTTCTTCCTTCCTTATTTATACTTTCCCCATCCATCCACTCCCATCACTTCTTTGTATCCTTTCCTTTCCTTGCCAACATGTGTGTTCAGGTTTCCCATAACACGAGAGTTGGAACTTAAATAGTGTCAACACTGCTTTGGAGACACTATGCAATGGAATCTACTATTGTCACTGATAGCACACTTTGTTGACATACCTACCTTACCTCCAAGCAAATGGACTCGCCCGTCCCGTATCACTATTAACATCAAACACTATGAAATTCCTAAGCTACCTTCCCTATTTAGCTGATCCTATAACTAATCCCACTGCAGAACCTCTCCCATGCATCTCCCCACTACCAACTACCCTAGTCCCACTACTTGCAACATGTATACCATTCAAGAAAGGGCCATGTGTGAAACACCATGTCATTTATTAGCTGACATGTGAACACTACTCCTAGTAGTGGAACATGCCCTTCAAATATTCCATTAACCAAGGAACATAATACACCACACATGCCATTTGGATCCTCCCACCCAACACCAGTACCTCTGAACTGTGGAGATGGGAACTTACACTTCAACAAGTTCCTTCACCCACTTTGTAATATTTAAACAAGTAACACAACTGAACATGTAAAATTTGAGAGTTTGTATCTGTGAAATATACTTTGAAGAGAGTTCAAAAGCTGATCACTGTGTGTCTAGTGACTGTTCAGTACTTTCTCTTTGTGATGACAAATTGTCTATACACACAATGTTTTGTTGTAGCCACGATTTAAAATTATTGTATTAAGCTGAAAGTATTATTTGCTTTGTGGTATATTTGTATCACTTTGTACATGGTTTGATGAATTGGGATATATCTCTGTGCCAAGTATAATATTATCACACTTATTTTTTCAAAAACAGATAATTTATAATTATAATCAACTTAATATGTCATTTATGTGACTTTTTTAAATATAAGATTAATAAACACCTTTGAATTCATGTCACACAGTCAATCAATTAATATCGATTACAATTAACCGCATGTTTGTTGCACTATAGATCATTGATACCTTTCAATTAGGCATTTCACATGCACTATGTACATTAAAATTTCTTCTTCTACTTATATATAATTTGTTCTTTACAGGTGCATTCATGGAAGCAACTGGCAGCTATGATGCTTCATTTTATCTCTCTGGTGGACTCATATTGGCTTCAGCAGTCATTCTTTACCCTCTGGGCAAGCTTAATGCATGGGAAAAATCGAGGCAAAAGAGGACAGGGGAGAAAACGAACTGTGTTATATGATGTGATAAGTAGAGTGATACTCAATGTTTATTTGATACTCAGATGTTTAATGTGAGTGACTGTAAATATATGCTGAAGACTTACCTGTTGAAACAGGAAATTACATTGAGTTTTGTTGTGAACTCACTGTATAAACTGTATAATAATCAAGTTGAAGTCAAATTTCAAGTACAAGAAAGATTGATGTTTCAGAGTACTTTGTACTAAATGGAAACTGTCTTATATGTGCCATATAGATATTCAACTGTGTATAAAATGTACCACTTCGACAATAATATATTACTGCTGGATTGTTTTTAATGTTGAAAGCTTGTACAGAGATGAAAAGAGTTGTTAATTATGTAATTTTTATTTATTGGTGCTCTGTGTACATAACATAACTGTACAGAATTTATTTTGTCAATATTTTGAGAAAATCTGTTTGGCTAGACTTTATCACCTGCACATCACCACAACTGGGTAATAAACATTTTTTACAAAACTGTGTTTATTTATATTTTTGCAGGAATCTAACAAGATCTTGAGTAACATCAGTAATTTTGAATTAAATTAGATTTTCATAAAGTCTATAGTAATTCTACAGACCTCTCTCTCTGTTTCCTTGCCGTGGTGGAGCGGCCGAGTGCATTGAGGCACTATGCTGCGATGCGCGAAGCCGTTCCCCATCAGGGGTTCAAATCCCCACTCGGGCATGGATGTTTGTGCCGTCTTTAGTATAAGCTAGTTCATAAGTAGTTTGTAAGTTAAAGGACTGATGACCCTGCAGTTATGTCCCATAATCTTTACAAACATTTGAACATATTTCTCTGTTTCCTTCAAATGGGTTAATTTGATTTTTATACAGTTCTGTTAAATTATATTTTGTAAATAGGCTGTGCTGTAATGGAGGACAAGAAGAGTAAAATAATATTTTATGGAGAAAAGAGAAGAAAACACAAAGTACTGCAAGCAATATACAGTACATGTATGGTATACAATATTACATTCAATGATACAAGAAAAGCAATACTGCTGCATACAATATTTTTACAATATTACACATGTAATCATACAATATTTCATCATTGTTTATCATGTTATACATCTGTTATATAACATGTAGATCTATAAATTCATTGCTGCGGCGGAATGGCCGAGCATGTTGAGGCACTAAGCTATGATGCGTGAGGCCATTTCCTGTCGGGGGTTCGAATCCTCCCTCGGGCATGGATGTTAGTGTTGTCTTTGTATAAGTTAGTTTATAAGTAGTTTGTAAGTTTAGGAACTAATGACTCTACAGTTAAGTCCCTTAAGTTTACCAAACATTTATTATTATTATTATTATTATTATTATTATTTATAAATTCATTCATATTATTAGAAATTTTATCTGTTTCACATTGAATATATGAGGGTTGTCAATGTCCTTGTGTGACTTTATCAGTCCACTGTTTGAGAAGGAGACCACTTAGTGACTTGCAACGAACTTTAAACATAATATCAAACCTATGGAAAATTTTCTCGCTGACAATACCAGCAAAATGATGAAAGGAAGAAAGTTTGTCGCTTACTACTTTTTCGGCGTTCATGCAGTAAAATTACAGCATTTGGCATGATGCTACAATTTATTACTCGTACACTATTTATAATATTCGTGAGAAATGTTACAGACAGTATACACTCATACCACTGAATGTACGTTCGAAATTTTATCATAGTACGACACACAGTTCACGAGATGTGGAGTCATAAACAATTAGATTCATAAAAAACTGCCTTATCACGCATGGCATTTTGATTTATTACGTCTTTCCTAATAATTCTATTCACAATGTTATTTTGCAGACATTTTACATATATACCACTGGATGTACCTTCGAAATAATATCGAATTACGATGTATACTTCAGGTACTATTACGTCAAAGACAATGAAGTACATGAAAATTTGCCCTAATAAAGATGAGGTTGTAATTTAGGCTACTACGTCTTTACTACCAACTCCATTTACAACACATTTCGCAGGAAGTTTCCTAATATTGCAGTCTGTGAACCTGGTAAATAATTTTTTTGTAGTACACATATTTCAGGAGACATCCCTATATATCACTTACTCACTGACTAAACACGACATCTCTAAAACTATTTCACCTATGAAGCTGAAATTTTGCCAGTATGTAGTTTATAGGTAGAAGGTGTCAGATAAGAAAGCCTTTTGCGATAGGACAGAACTGAGGTGCATGGCGGAGGAGACTTTTCCTACAGACTGATGAAATCTACAGTTTCATTCTGATCTTCATGAAATTTTGCACACTTGACCTTCAAAACAAGAGGAAGGTCACTGTCTACCTAAAGTTTCATACAGTGCATGGAGGAGGGTACCTTGAAACATAAAAGTGGATCCCTAAATACCTTGCTTGCACCATACTTGAGAACGGCTCAACCGATTCCACAGATTTTTTTTCTTCTCTCTCTCTCTTTTGTGGTTTTTGTTATTCTCAGAACAAGGGTTGTGTGTAATAAAACTGGAAAATTTGATAACAATGAAGTCCGTTTTTCAATGTGACCCTGTGTTTCTATTGCATACAAATCCATATATTTGTTTCAGTATTGATGAAATTTTAAACACTTGACCTTAAAAAACAAGAGGAATGTCACTGAGTGTACCAAATTTCGTTTGGTGGATGGTATTTAACATATATACTTTGACAAAATGCATAGTTTATCTCCGATCTTGCTGAACGTTTGCACACATGGCCTTTAAACCAAGAGGAAGGCCACTGGGTACATAAATGTTTGTATGGTACATGTAGAGGGTACCTTGCAAAAAACTTTGCCTAGAGAGGGAAAAGTGGAAACGAAAAGAGATATGTTAGAAACAGGGAGGGCTGCAGCGAGAGGAGGGGAGGGGAGGAGAGGTGGACTACAAGAGTGCAGGATAAACAAACACCCGGGCAAAGCCGGGTTTACAGCTAGTCTCTTATACATTTGTACGGCTAGAAATCTTCTACTGGAAGTTTCATTGTTGCTTATTATTTGCTTGCTGTAACTGTCCAAAATCTTGTTACTAGATGGTGTAATCAGACGTTTACTGTGAACCTTTTGAATACCAGCACTTTTGTGGTTTTGTTTCAGTTATAATCTGCATTGAGTATTTCATGCCCTTGATCAAAATACTTGTATCATTAGTAAACATTAGGCAAGGGAGCCCAGATCTCCCATATTTTATGGGATCGTCCCTTATTTAGCCATAATGTCCCATTGTCCCAGCAAAATAAATATGGGACTTCAATTGCCCTGTTTTTTCCATTTACATGCATCTGAAGACATCTGGAGCAAAAAATTACAGCTCATTACTTTGTTTGTGCTAGCTATATCTGGCACAAATGCTGCTGCAGAAATGTGTTCTCCATAACAAATAGTTTATCAACTGCAAAAACAGCAGTCAGTGTGCAAATGGTGAATGAAATAATTATAACAATAATGCTTTTTTAGAATACTTTGTTTGTTTATTATTGTTGAAATATGTGTGAAAATACTGAACTCCTTAATGAAGTACATTCTTCTACAAAATGTAATTGAGAGAGAAATAAGTGAACTGCGTATGTAATTACAACATGTTTGCAAGTGTCTACTATTGAAAAAGAAGTATTTATTTAATTAATAATACAATTTATTTGGCTTTTTTGTATGGGTATTTTTGGTTTATTTTGAATTAACATTGACTTGGTAGGCCTATGTCTTACTTAATGAGATTGCCATATATCTATTCTGTCCCCTCCAAATACCTTTCATGATGTGGCAATTGTTTTATATTCACAATCTGCACATTCTTCACACAACATACAGTACTAACAATGACAAAAGCAAATGTAAATACAAGAATCACCTGTGACAAAATGTTAGCTTTGGGGTGGAGGGTGGTGGGACTAACAATGGCTTTGTTTCTAACTATGCTGTGTGAGCATTAATTTATGTGTTTGTGGCTGTTTTAATGCATAAATAAGATTTTGTATAAGATATAACAGCCATGTTGATGACACTGTAGGTAAAGGCAACATTTGGTTTCCCAACCTTCAATAGCCATGTGTGTCCCGTATTTTGATGTAGGAAAGCTTGTCACTTTATATTTGTCCTACTATATCTGTTTTCGTATTTAGTGACGCTGGTAAGTCATTAAGATGTTGAATGGTTCAAAGATCACTTCAGGTCACAGCAGGGCTCTGTGCCATCCAGTAGCCACACCAGTCTCATGTTAGATGCAGTGGCCTACCTTGACAGTGAAATGTTCATCACTATGTGTGCATGTACAGTAAGAAAATCAGTGGTATGATGGTCAAGCCTTGGAGAACTTGTCCATACAATGTTTTTTTGTTCAGAATCACTAACACTATCATAACTCAAAGTATGTATCTTTCTACATGACTCACCATGTATTTTCAGCTACAGAGAAGAAATTTCCCCATCCAGGTTTTTTCATCAGAAATTTATGGACCCTAATTGGAGCGACCGTCAGTTTTCCGAATGATTACCACTGTATTGATTATTCTCATTATAATGCCCATTACCATAATTACCATTATCTCTCCTACCGTCTCTTCACATTCGATCATTTCTATTATCAATATGATTTCTTTGCCACCCCCACCAAGTTCACTGCTACCATTCACTCCTATAATTATAATGTAGTCTGTTTTCTCTTTCTACAACTCTGTCTAACATGTCAACAAAATTTAAAAATTGTTCTAAAGAATGTTCATGAGCATGAACCAAATCCCACTGTAATTTCTCTGGTAATCTCCTTTTTAAAGCATCAATTTTTATCATATCATCAAATGGCCTGTCCAAATGTATTAAATTCTTCAACTGATTTTTTCAAAATTTTTTCATTCCCCCCTGGTCTGCCTCTATATATTGCTCTGTTCAAAAATTCCCTCTTAATTCTAGCCTGTTATGTTTCTGAACAAAATATGTTTAAAAATTTCTCTTCAAAATCACTAAATGTTACCCAATGTTCTGGATTTTGATTAAGCCAAGATAATGCTTCACTGTTCAATAGTCTTTTCACAAATTTAATGTTTAAATCATCAGAAATTTCATCTACAAAATTATGTTTACAGTGTTGAAGAAAATATACCAGATGCAGTCCTTCAGTTGGAAAGCTTCAATGTTCGACCACATAGCAATACTTGATACAATATTATTACCCACAAAATTACCAGATGCATGTACATTATTAACACCTTCGTTTCACTTTTTTCCACTTTTTCATTTAATTGCACATATTCCTGATTTAACTATGTCAAAACGTATTATATCTTGGGCCCACAGTGTATGAAATGTCGTATATTGACATATAGTAAAAGGTTAGTACAAATCACTGTAATGAATTACCTTATTTATATATCACAAGATATCTTTCGCTGTTAAGTACTATCATCAGGTGTTTGGTGTTTAGAGGCCTTACGTGTTTCAACTGACTATTTATTAGTTGGTGTTTTCTATTTCATTTACAAATTGTAGTCAGTTAGCATATCTGTCAGTGCCTCAGAATACTGTATGTTTACTATACTATAACTTTCTAACATCATTTGAAACATCTCCAAAGTATTTTTGTCTAGTTTCTATTCAATACTAGCTGTAGAATGCCTCCCACCTCCCTTTTACATTTGATGCTTTAAGTTTTTCTTTCCCATTATCACTGTCCTCAAAATTGTCTCTCTTATTCATATTGAATAAAAAATGTACTCAAGTCACTGAAAATAAAAATTTAAGAACCCTTGCAGTTTTCAGGATACAATTATTCCAAAATCAAGGTATTTCACTTATTGTCCTCTGTCTCCACATCCAGTAAATAAACAGTCTTCTTTAAATGATTTCAGCTTTTTAAATTCTGTTTCAATGAAACATGTCACAAATATGTTGTTTCGAAAAGTTAACAAGAGCCTTTCAGCAATCAATGCAACATGTCTAATATATTTGTTTATGTTACAATACAATAATAAAATATATTACATTACCTGTTGTTTTTCATCCAGACCATTAGCTCTCCTGCTGTTATTATCTCTGAACTCTTCATTTGTTCTCCTGTCATTGTTATTTAATCATAATTATTGCATTTCCAGGATTCTTAATCATCAGAGGAACTACAAAGATGTGACTACATAATGTATTATTGTTTATTGTATTGGAAAAATAAATAACAATATTGAGTACAAGACTGTTTATAGTATCAGACTTGACTGACTAAATAGTGGGAGTAGATGGCTAGGTCAGACTGTTTCTTCACAATAGATAAAAACATTTGTCGAAAGTTAAAGTACAGCCAAAAGAAGAGGAGAAAGAAACACTACATCTCTTACACGTGTGTATTTATACATAAAGTATTGTTGAAACGAGATAGAATGGCTAGCCAGTACTTACCTTTGTGCTGTACCACCGATAGTAACACAAATGAAGAAACAGAAAAAAAGAGGACAAAAAGGACCAGCTTTCGGAAAACAGTTCCTTCATCAGGTGGGAGAGAAGGGAAGAAGAAAGGATGGGAATGGAAGGGAAAGGTAATTCACAACCTAGGTCATGAAGGTGGTGTGGGGGTTGGCGGGAGGAGAGGATATGTTGGAGGGCAAGTTCCCACCTCCGTAGCTCTGAGGGACTGGTGTTTGTTGGTACTATCCAAATGGCATGTGTGGTGCAACACGTGCCCAGGTCCCTGGAGTTATGCTGGAGGGCATGTTCTGCCACAGGATATTGGGTGTCCCCCAGGCGAACAGTCCCTCTGTGCCCATTCATCCGCTCAGCCAATTTGTTAGTAATCATACCAACATAAAAGGCTGAACAGTGGACACATGTCAGCTGGTATATGACATGTGTTGTCTCGCATGTGGCCCTGCCTTGAATCGGGTAGGTTTTTCCTGTGGTGGGGCTGGAGTATGTGGTAGTGGGAGGACGCATTGGACAGGTTTTGCAGCGGGATCGGTTGCAGGGGTAGGAACCATTAGGTAGGGAGGGTGGTTTTGGGATGTTGTAAAGTTGGACAAGGATGTTGCGGAGGTTGGGAGGACGACGGAAGGTACTCTGGGTGGTGTGGGAAGAACAGTTTGGAGTGATGGTCTCATCTCAGGGCATGACTTGAGAAAGTCATAGCCCTGTTTGAGGAATTTGTTGAGGCAGTCCAGGCCAGGATGGTACTGGGTGACTAAAGGGGTGCTTCTGGGTGGTCTGGGGTTAGGAACATTGTTGTTGGAGGGAGAGAAATGGACAGCTCGGGAGATCTGTTTGTGGACGAGGTCTGTAGGATAGTTGCGGGAGAGGAAAGCATTGGATAGATTGTTGTTGTAGCTGGTGAGGGATTCGGAACTGGAACAGATACGTTTCCCATGGATGCCCAGGCTGTAGGGAAGGAATCGTTTAATATGGAAGGGATGGCAGCTGTCAAAGTGGAGGTACTGTTGTTTGTTAGTGGGTTTAATAAGGCCTGAGGTGTGGATGTGAGACTCGGCAAGGTGAAGGTCAACATCAAGGAAGGTGGCTTGAGTTTTGGAGAAGGACCAGGTGAATTTAAGGTTGGAGAAGGAGTTAAGGTCGTGGAGGAAGTTCAGAAGGGTTTCTTCACCGTGATTCCAGACCACAAAGATATCATCTATGAATCTATACCAAACCAGGGGAGGCAACTTCTGTGTCTTAAGGAATGCCTCTTCCATGTGGCCCATGAAGAGGTTGGCATAGGAAGGGGCCATCCTGGTACCCATAGCTGTCCCCCTGATTTGTTTGTAGGTCTGGCCCTCAAAGGTGAAGTAATTATCGAGTGTGACAAGGAATGAGGTTTTTGGGAGGCTTTCAGGTGGGCGTTGGGAAAGATAGTGTTCCAGAGCTGATAGACCATGAGTGTGAGGGATGTTGGTGTACAGGGATGTAGCATCTATGGTGACAAGGAAGCTATCACATGGGAGGGGCATACGGATGGATTTGAGGTGTTCCAGAAAGTGGTTTGTATCTTTGATATAGGATGGGAGCCTGCAGGTTATAGGTTGGAGGTGTTGGTCTACCAGAGCTGAGACACGTTCTGTTGGAGCTTTGAAACCTGCTACTATGGGACGGCCAGGATGATTCTCTTTGTGGATTTTAGGGAGTAGGTAGAAGGTAGGGGTGCAAGGTTCAAGTGGAGAGAGAAGTTCTAAGGAGGCAGTGATGAGACCTTGTAACGGACCTAGGGTTTTAAGAATTTTCTGTAGTTCAGCCTGGACTGAGGGAATGGGGTCATAAGGAATAGGTTTGTAGGTAGAGCTGTGCGAGAGTTGACGCAGCCCTTCTGCCACATACTCCCCTCAATAAAGTACCACAGTTGTGGAACCTTTGTCCGCTGGGAGAATTGAGTGGTTGGTACGTTGTTCAGGAAGGATTGGGAAGCAATGCTGGATGTGAGGAATTCCTGGAATGCCTGCAAAGGATGATTTTGAGGAAGAGCAGGAGGATAAGACGAGTGAGAGCTAAGGACTGCTGAATTTGAAACTGTAGGAGGGAGTGATGGAAACAAGGATTACACCCAGAGATGGGAACTTTTAAAGTGAGTCCTTTGGGGATTGTTCCAAATGACAAACAGGACTGGAGGAAAAGAATGTGGGATTGCAGTTTGGCTATAGCAAATGCAAGTTTGCGGAATGACTGAAGGTACTGTGGTATAGGTTTGGGATACATGGTGGATAATTGGTTTAAAAAAATAATAATATACACATACACACACAAGCACACACAAAGGGGTGGTGGTTGGGTACTCGTGTGTGAAGAGGAGAGGAACATAAGAAAATTTAAATTTAATATTGTTTGGACGAATAATAGGGTGAAAATTTATCGAAAATATATACATAAATTCGCATTCTTCAGTCTTCCAGACCAAAGTTGTTACAATCTAGGTACTGAATTTCATTATCTGTTAAACATAAATAAATCCATCACCAACAAGAAGTATAGCAAATTATTCAGTGTAAATCAAAAGTAATTTTAAAATTGTTTACATATCAAACCAAAACAGAAATAAGGTGTATATGGAAATTATTATTAGAGCAGTGACAGTTTGTTTACATCATTAAAAGTTACTGTTATTAATATAATCACAAGGTCTTAATACAAACAGTCTATGTCAATCTGTTTAGTATATTTCAAATAATGGACTTTTACAAACAAGAGTAATTTAACTGAAAGATATTGATAATAAAGTTAATGGTTCCACAAAGCCTTTTGTAGTGTATACATAAGCAGACTGTAAATATATTCATAGTTGTACAAAGTTAAAACTCTATTACACATGATATTATATTGGATAGTCTGATCTTCACATTACCAAACAAGCGGAGTCCATCTACATATATACTCTGCAATTCACTGTAAGGTTCATGGTGGAAGGTACACTTTACCACTACTAGGCATTTCCTTTCCTATTCCACTCCCAAATAGAATGAGGGAAAAATCAATGTCTATATGCCTCTGGATAAGCCCTAATTTGTCTTATCTTGCTTTTGTGATCTTTACATGAAATGTAAGTAGGCGGCAGCAAGATCATTCTGTAGTCAGCTTCAAATTCTGGCCCTCTAAATTTCCTCAACAGAATTTTTTGAAAAGAATGTCATCTGTGACACTGGCACATTGGTTGAACCTAACTGCTTGCCTCTGAACTGCTTCCATATCTCCCTTTAAACTTCTCTGCTGCGGGTTGCAAACACTTGAAAAATACTCAAGACGTGATCGTCCAAGCATTTTATATGCGGTCTCCTTTACAGATGAAGTACGTTTCCCAAAATTCTCCCAATAAACCAAAGACAGCTGTCTGCCTTCCTCACAACTATCCTTACATGTTCATTGCATTTCATATCACTCTGCAATGTTACACCTAGATATTTGAATGGTGCAACTGTATAAAGAAGCTCACTACTAATGCTGTATTCAAAGATTTTCCAACTCATGTGCATCACCTTACATTTTTTACATTTAGAGCTAGCTGCCATTCTTGTTACCAACTAGAAATTTTGTCTAAGTCATCCTGTATGCTTTTACAGTCAAAAATGATAACACCCTCCCATACTCCAAAGCATCATCAGGAAATTACAAGTTACCTACTCTGTCAATCATATCATTTATATAAATAGAAAATAATAGCAGTCCTATCACACTCCCCTGGGGCATGCCTGAAAATACACCCGTCTCTGATGAATACTCACCATCAAGAACAATGTACTGCATTCTATTACTTAGAAGTCTTCCAGTCAGTCACAAATCTGTGAACCTATTCCATATGTTCATATTTTCATTATCAGTCTGCAGTGTGGCACCACATCAAAAGCCTTTTTGAAATTGAGGGAAACACACTCTGCCTGTTGTCATTCATCCTTGGCTTGCAAAGTTTCATGTGAGAAAAGGGCAAGCTGAGACTCACACGAACAATGTTTCCTAAACCCGTGCTGATTCATAGAAAGAAGCTTGTTCGCCTCAAGGATATTTACAATATTCAAGCTGAGAATATGCTCCAAAATTCTACAGGAAACTGATGCCAATGGTATTACCCTGTAGTTATGTGGGTCAGTTCTTTTTACTTTTCTTATAAACAGGAGTCAACTGCACTTTTTTCCATTCATTAGGAACTTTGCACTGAATTAAAGATTCACGATAAATGCAAGCTAAATAAAGTGCCAATGCTGCAGAATGCTCTTTGTAAAACGAAACTGGTATTCCACTTTGACTAGGAGACTTTTTCTATTCAACTTTCTCAGCTGCTTCTCTACACCGGAACTACCTATTACTTTGTTCTCCATTTGGGATTTAGTGTGTTGATCAAATGTTGGTACATTTTACAGTCCTCCTGCATAAATGATTTCTTAAAGGTTAAATTTAGAACTTCAGCTTTCCATCTGCTTTGTTCTATTACTGTTCCATAATGATCAACAAGTGACTGGATATTGCCCTTTGACCCGCTTATCGATTTCAAATAGGACCAGAATTTTTTCGCATTCTCGCATACATATTTTGATAAGGTATGGCTGTGGTAATTATTGTATGCTTTGTGCATGAATTTTTTTTATAAATGCACGAATATCTACTATCGTTTTCCAGTCTTGATTTGCGTGTTCTTTTTTGAACCAAGAGTGCAACAGCCTTTACTTTCTCAGTAGCTTTCTAATATTATTACTAGACCACAATGGAACTTTTCCATCCTTAATCAACTTTATAGGCACATATCTCTCTAACCCTTTATTTACAATGCATTTAAAATTTAGTCCACAATTCCTTTACAGCCATTGTACCAAGAACCAAATTATGTCCATTCATTTTCTAAGTGTGATGCTAAATTTATACATAGAAAGAATTTTCTGGAACTTACATCAAACATAAGAAACATGTAGAACATTCTAGAAATTGTAAATACAAAGAAATAAATTTTCTTCTGCCCATGGCAGGATTTGAACTGGGGACCGCAAGCACAGCGATCTGCGATGCCAACCACTGCACCACACATGCTGTCAGATGACTCGCGGCATTGCCTCCCTTCCTGCAAGAACAGCAACCCACTGTTAGGTTCCCTTGCAGCCAGCTGCAGTGTCATGGATCGTATCATGGGTCCTGTGTATGGCAGGACCAGAGAATTCTTCCCTTGTGCCTGCACGCCTTCCTTGCGGTGACAATGACTGGCGCCGGACCCTCCTTTCATGACTTCATCATTACCATAACAGTCTTCAGAGTCCTTGAACAAGAGTCAATTACTGTCTATTTGTTCTTTGGGATCATTGTAATGCTTCATATGGAGGAAGTGCACAATGCTCTTTGTTTTTGTTGTTTCAAGGATGGCTCATAATCCTCGAATTCATTTGTGACGTCTGACAGGCAGCGTATGACACGTTACGAACCAAAGTATCGCTTCAGTAACTTTTCCAATAGCCCAACTTTCCATTCAGGGCTTAAAATCCATACCAGATCTCCTGGGCTGTATACAACAGGTTGGTGCTTGTTGTTATATCACTGGAGGTCTTTCTCCTGGGCGTCCAGGGTCCGTATGCAACCCAGCTGTCTTGCTTCTTCGACCCTGGTGATGAGCTGTAGCACATGGTCATCCTGAGTATCATCCACTTGGAATGGAAACAGTGTATCCATTGTCGTCTCAGCCCCACAACCATGGAACAGGAAAAACGGTGTGATGCCTGTGGTGTCTTACCTTGCTGTAAGGCTTTATATGGACATGCACAATGTCTCTTCATTTTTGTCATTTTGAGGATAGCTCATAATCCTCAACATCGTTTGTGATGTCTGACAGGCAGTTTATGACATGTTACAGACCAAAGTATTGCTTCAGTAACTTTTCTGATAGCCCAACTTTCCATACAGGGGTAAAAATCCATACCAGATCTACTGGGCTGTGCACAACAGGTTGATTCTTTTCGTTATACCACTGGCAGTCCTTCTCCTTGGCCTCCACTGTCTATAAGTGAGCCAGCTGTCTTGCTACTTCGACCATGGTGATGAGCTGTTTCACTTAGTCATCCTGCATGTCGTGCGGTTGGAACGGGAACAGCGTATCCATTGTTGTCTCAGCTTCATGACCATGGATCAGGAAAAACGGCGTGAAGCCTGTGGTGTCTTGCCTTGCAGTATTATAAGCAAATGTCATGACTGGCAGTATTGTATCCCAATCCTTCTGTTCAACATCAACATACATCGACAGCATATCTGCTAACATCTTGTTAAAACATTCTGTAAGACCATTTGTCTGAGGAAGGTAGGCGGTTGTTATTTTGTGGACAATGTTGCAACGTGACATTACCTCTGGTACTAGTTTTGACATGAATACTTTTCTTCAATCAGATACCATCACACGTGGTGCACCATGCTTCAAAATAATGTCTTCTTCTAGGAATTTTGTGATCTCTGGAGCTTCTGCAGTCGGCACAGATATCATGACAGCATAGCGGGTGACATAGTCAGTGCAGACTATTATCCATCAATCACCGGCTGTCGACTTTGGGAACCTATCTAAAAGGTCAATTCGAATCTGGTGGAATGGAGCTGCTGCAGGTGGAATTGGTACCAGATGACCTGGAGGTAATTGTGGCAAATGCTTCCATCGCTGTCACTCCTTACAGTGACTCACATAGTGCTTGACAGATCAGTAGAGGCCTTGCCAGTAACACCTGTGTCTGATTCTGTCTAGGGTCTTCACGAATCCCAGATGACTGAATATTGGAGAATTGTGGTAATACTTGAGAATAGATGGCCAGAGATGAGCTGGAATAACCAGTAGCCATTTGGGGCCTACTGGATCATAGTTTCTCTTATACAATGTCCCATTTATAAGTTTAAACTCTCCTTTGGTCAGTTCTCCTTTCTCAAAGGCCTCTATGGTTTGTAATAATGCTGGACATTCCCTCTGTTCAGCTGTAATGTCACCTAATTCAGTGAGGGCTGAAATTTCATCCATGCTGTTGTGTTTGGCTAATGGATTCCTCAAAAGGCAGTTGGCGTCCTTGTGTTTGTGCCTGATTTTGAATACCACTGTGACATCTTACTATTGGAGTCTTAGTGCCCATCTTGCTAGTCGACCTGATGGAGTCTTCAAATTGGTCAGCCAACATGGTGGACTGTCATGATAATGATTGGTTTGCCGAATAAATATGGCCAGAAGTTGTTGATAGCCCAGATAATGGCGAGACACTCCTCTTTGGTTGTAGAGTAGTTCATCTCAGACTTTGAGAAAACTCTTGATGCATAAGATATCACCTTTTACACACATTCCTGAATTTGTACAAGCACTGTACCACTCCCATAACCACTAGTGTCTGTGTGAAGTTCAGTTTCCGCATTCTCGTCGTACAAGGCTAGAACTGGTGCAGAAGTTAGAGCCTCCTTAAGTTCCCAGAAAGTTCGTTCTTTTGTCTCATCCCAGTAAAACTTGGTGTCTCCCTGCAAAAGTTCTTGCAATGGACGTGCCTTGTTACAAAAACCTTCTATTAAATGATGATAGTATGAGCACAGCCCGAGGAAACTTCTTACATCATGGATGTGCTGAGGGTTTGGAAATGCTCTGACTGCCCTTACTTTATTTGGATCAGGATGAACTCCATGTCCGTTCACTAGGTGCCCCAAAATTTTTATTTCTTTGGTGACAAAGAGGCACTTCTTTGGGTTGAGCCAGAGTCCTGCTTTCTGAACACACTTCAACACAGTTGATAGGTGGCTTAGAGGTTCCGAAAATGTCCCCAAAAAATGACAATGTCATCTAGATAACAAAGACATGTCATCCATTTAATATGTTGAAGCAAGTGGCCCATCATGTGTTCGAATGTGGCCAGGGCATTGCATAGTCCAAATGGCATGACGTTGAATTCATAAAGGCCGTCATGTGTAATAAAAGCAGTCTTCTCCCTGTCAGCTTCGTGTAATAAAAGCAGTCTTCTCCCTGTCAGCCTCAATTTTCCATTAGCCCGTCTGCATGTCCGTGGTTGAGAAGTATGTAGCTTTTTTCAAACAGTCTAATGTGACGTCAATGCGCATCAATGGTTAGACAGCTTTCTTTGTTATTTTGTTCAGCTGCCGATAGTCGACACAGAAACGCCATGCCATCCTTCTTCTTTACGAGGACCACTGGAGATGACCAGTGACTCTCTGAAGGTTGAATAATGTCATCGTGCAACATCTTCTCCACTTCCTCCTGAATTAGCCGTCTTTCAGCTGGGGACACTCTGTACGAACGCTGGCTAATTGGTGAATGATCCCCAGTATTGATATGGTTTTTTTTTTTTTTTATTTTTTTTATTTTTTTTTTTTTTTTTAAAATCATGGGCCATTTCATCTGGCTCTTCTCCTCCCTGGCCTAGAATACACCTGAAAATTGTTGTTGTATGGTTAACATAAACTGATGTTAACTGATGTTGTTCCTGTATCAGACAAGGCCCTATATGCAATGCCATAGTAGTTTCCTCTAGTGCATTGTCGGCAGTAGCAGCAGAGCATGAGACTTCATCCATGACATTGAGCTCACCATCCTGGACTGGTTCGGCTGTTCCAATATACATTCCTTTAGGAATGAGATGCAATTGCTAATGAAAATCAGTGCTCAAAAGTTCTTGACCGCCTGTAATGCTTATGATAGCCGCTGGTATGTAGACTTCCTTTGTTATACTGATTAGCCTTTTGTTATCGACAAGAACCAGCATCGTCAAAAGCTTTCTCTGAATGTACAAACACTAGAAATGTAGGTTTGCCTTTCCTTAATATGCCTTCTAATATAAGCCGTAAAGTAAGTATTACCTCCCGTGTTTCTACATTTCTCCTTAATCGAAACTGAACTTTGCCAAGGTTGGCTTCTACCAGGTGTTCCATCCTTCAATAAATGATTTGTGTTAAGATTTCGCAACCATGATTTATCAAACTGAGGGTTCTGTAATTTTCACACGTATCTGCACCTGCTTTCTTTGGAATGGGGATTATTATATTTTTCTTAAGGGCCGAGGGTATGTAGCCTGTCTCGTACATCTTATGCACCAGGTGAAATAGTTTTGTTATGGCTGGTTCGCCCAGAGACTTTAGTAGTTCTGAGGAAATGCCACCTACTCCAGGTACCTTGCTTCAACTTAGGTCTTTCAGGGCTCTGTCAAATTCTTCTACAGTATAGTATCTCCTATTTCATCTTCATCTATTTCCTCTTCCCTTACTACCATATTGTCTGTAAGTTCATTTCCTTTGTAGAGCCCCTTGCTGGCTGCAGTGGCCGAGTGGCCTGCAGCGTGCCAATCATGTTCTGCACGGCCACTACGGTCGGGGATTCGAATCCCCCCTCTGGCATGGATATTTCTGCTGTCTTTAGTATTAGCTAGTTCATAAGTAGTTTGTAATTTTAGGGACTGATGACCCCGTAGTTAAGTCCCATAATCTCTACAAACATTTGAATTTAGAGCCCCTCTAGATACTCTTTCCACCTTTCAGCTTTCCATTCTTTGCTGAGAACTGGTTTTCCATCTAAGTTCTTCATATTCATACAGCTGCTTTTCTTGTCTCCAACTGTGTACTTTATGTTCCTCTAGGCATATCTTTTTTCCCTCTATTTATACATTCTTCTACAGACTTGCTTTTGCCTTCTAGCCACTCCTGCTTAGCTGTTTTGCACTTCCTGTCAATCTCAAGTCTTAGTCGTCTGTACTCCATTTTGCCTGTTTCATTCACTGCATTTTTATATTTTCTCCTTCCATAAATTAAATTTAGTATTTCTTGTGATATTCAAGGATTTTTTTGTAGGTCTTTCCTTTCTACCTATTTTTTCCTCTGCTGCCTTCACTATTTCAACTCTCAATGCTACACATTCCTCTTCTACTGTTTTATTTCCCCCTGTTTCTGTCAATTGCTGCATTATGCTCCCTCTAAAATTCTTAATAACTTCAGGTTCCCTCAATTTATCCAAGTCCCATCTCCTTATTTTCATACCTTTCTGCAATTTTTTCAGTTTCATCCCATAGTTCATGACCAATCAGTTTTGATCAGAGTCTATATCTGCCCCTGGGTATGTCTTACAGTTTAAAACCTTGTTCCAGAATCTGTGTCTTACCATTACAAAATCTATTTGGTACCTTCCAGTGTCTCCTGGTCTCTTCCACATATACAACATTCTTTTGTGATTCTTAAACCAAGTGTTTGTTATGATTAAATTATGTTTCATGAAAAATTCTACCAGGGGGCTTTCTCTTTCATTCCTTTTGCCCATTCCATTTTCACCTACTTTTTTTTCCTTCCCCTGCTTTTCTTCCTACTGGTTCCAGTCTCCGATCGCAATTAAGTGTTCCTCACCCTTAGTTATCTGAATAATTTCCTTTACCTTCTCATAGATATCTTGGCTCCTCATCATTGTCTGAGCTAGTTGGCATATAAACCTGTACTATTGTGGTTGGTATTTGCTTTGTATCTATGTTGATTATGATAATACAATCACTGCACTGCTCGTTGAAGTTGACCTGCATTTCTATTTTGTTATTTGTTATTAGACCTACTCCTGTAAAAACCCCAACTGATATTGTATTTATAATCCTGTACTCATCTGACCAGAAATCCTGTTCCTCTTTTCCACCGAACTTCACTAATCCCCACTATATCTAACTTCAACCTCTCCATTTCTGTTTTTAAATTTTCTAACTTACCTAAGGGATATGACATTCCACGCTCCGATCCGTAGAATGCCAGTGTTGTTGTTCCTGATGATCACATCCTCTTGAGTAGTCCCTGCCTGGAGATCCGAATGGAGGACTATTTCACCTCTAGAATACTTTACCCTAGAGGATGCCATCATCATATATTCATACAGTAGAGCTGTATGTCCCCGGGAAACGTAACGGCTGTAGTTTCCCCTTGCTTTCAGCCATTCACAGTGACTGTGTGGCAAAGCCACATTAGCTGATGTTACAAGGCCAGCTCAGTCAATCATCCAGTCTGTTGCCCCTGTAACTACTGAAAAGGCTGCTGCCCCTCTTCAGGAACCACACTTTTGTCTGGCCCCTTCACAGATACCCCTTTGCTGTGTTTGCACCTACGGTATGGCTACTTGTATTGTTGAGGCACACAAGCCACCCCACCTCGGTAATGTCTGTGGTTCATAGGGGTGGCTATAAGTACTATGACGAAATAAACGTCGATACTACAAGAATAAGGGTATCGAGTGACAGAATAGAGATTGATATCAAGTAGTAAATAAAGACTTTCTATAGCCATTTCATTGCAAGTACTTATTTATAACATTTGGCACCAAAAGTTAAAGACTGTATGCTCTATTTTTGTAATATTATAAAAGCAATTGAGCAGAGCACTCAATAAAACCAGTCAGTCAGTAGAAAATTTCTAAGTATGTCAGATGGTGACACATTATGTTATGATTATTGTTCAAAGAGCTTGGCCTGCCTGTGAGCCACTTACGTTTTGTGGATTATATGTGGACACTACATTTTTGAGAAAGTAAATACCAACTTCTCAGTTACATCTGTTTAGCCAAAAAGTTGTTACTAATTTGGCAGAAACATGAACCTCTTTTATTGCGAGAAAAATACTCAGTGATGCTGAAGGAATCTTACAGTAAGGCCTTGACACACCAACGGAGGGTTAAAACTTAATACCACATAACTTCTTGGTATTACTATAGATTTTTTTAAAAATATAAACGGGTAAAACACCGATAAAAGTTAATTACACGAGCCACACAATACAATGTCACTACAACATACCTTGCTCTGGCACCACAGGCACATGTTCAAGTTCAACAAATCTTGAAGTCGAAGAAGTTGTCGCAATGCTCACACCTATATGCGACCTCTCAATGTGCTTTTTCAAGTTCGTTATACTACTTTTATACGCCAACTTTTTGGCGCAAAGTTTACATTTCGCATAGACGTCATCAAGAGCGGTGAAATGAATCCATATCTTTCTCGTCTTCGATCGCTTCATCTCGGCAGAAACAAGGTATACACCCTTAGACGACCAGAGGCGAAATGGCCCCCTCTTCATCCTCGAAGTTCCTTTACAGTAAGAAAGAAGTGCAAACTTTCGCCAACAGATGCCTCTAAACTGCTATTTTTAGTTGCTACTTGGGACTGTAAACTGCTACTTGTCACAGAAATCCCAGACTCAGTCCCAGTTGAGAAGCGGCCGGCCACCAGATGGCTCTACTGCTACTGCTACTACCAAGGAGGTTAAAATAAGGGGAGACGGCGCTACTAATCAAAGCTTAGCCTTTGATTGAAGCCAGTCCGCCATCTTGTGGAGCCAAGGAAATATGTTTTCAGATTAAAGCACTCTGTGATTCTTGCCCTGTAAACATTCATACATTTAAAGGACTGTCGAGTATATATTTGATATAATATATTTTTCTCGACAAATACAGACCAGACAGTTAAACACACACTAGTCACCACAAATGCTATTCGGATAGCGTTCTGCTCACACCACTTGGAATAAACGTGACATCATTTTTACGTCACGCGCTGTATCGAGACCGCGCAAACAGCTATCGACTATTGGCTGTTACTCGATACTTTAATGTAACATAATGTACATGTTGCTTAATCGTAACACAGTGCAGGCCTTTCTTGTTCATATAACGGTAGTATCGTATGCAATACATGATGTTTCCTGTAACAGAGCGCTGTCTTAGGGATTAGTGACATCGACTTGGTGACTTTGGTTTGATTAGAAAACGGAGAATGAAATTCCTGGAATTGATACGGCCAGCAATGACATTGTGTTTTTATGCTACCATTAAATAAGGCAATACCCAAGCTAGTCATTTTTGCAGCAGACTGTAATCGAACCAACAACGACATTAATTATGATACTATAGCTACTGAAATAAACCAATTCACATTACAGTAACATATCAAGTTTGCACCAAGTTATTTGACTGCAAGTCGATAGCTCTTCTTGCGATCTTCGATACAGCATGTGACGTAAAACTGACGTCACGTTTGTTTCAAGTTGTGTGAGCAGAACGCTATTGGCACCATAATATGGCGGCAATGGCTTCACTTCTGAGGTGCTAAGGGCATCTCCCCCTATTCTAACCTCCTTGGCTACTACACAGTACAGAAAGAAAGAAGTGTGAACTTTGGCCAACAGATGGCTCTAAACTGTTATTTTTCGTTCCTACTTGGGACTGTAAACCGCTGCTTGTCACAAAAATCCCAAACTCAGTCCCAGTTAAGATGCGGACGGCCACCAGATGGCACGCGTCGTTGGATCCGAGTTGCTGCCGTAACTATTACTGAGATCCCAGCTAAATTCTGTGAAGCTGCTATTGTGAAAATTGCTACTTCTCATTCCCCTGTTATTTATAACAGGTACGGGAGTTCTTGCCCACCTCTATTTTTGATGATTTTCTTATTGTAACTTACACATTGTTATTTCAAAGTAATGGTTCACTGAAGAATTAAGACAAACACGTCGTTCTTCGTATGATAAATGATAATCTAGTGTCTAAAAATGCCGTATTAGCACCAGTTAAGAACTGCCATCAATAGTACGAGGTTGAAGGTTGCTCGGTTTATGTAATTGTGAGCCATAGTGTAGTGAGCAGCTCGTTGGACTGTAATTATCATGGACAGTCCTTCGGAACCCACCACCCAAGAATTTATTTCTCCTTTTTCCTAAAAGGGCTTCGGGCACTCTTATTAATTAAATAGAGCTCTAGTCTTCAATGTTTAGAGTTGTGCATATATAAGAATGCTCCCTCTAAAATGCGTGCGTGTTCTATTTCGTGAAATACGTAATAACGAGTTGAAGGGAAATGTATAAATTGCAACAAATTACCTTGTTTATTTTTTTTTCTAAGCGTTTATTCACTATTTATGCAATATATTGAAAGTCATTGATTAGAATCAATGCATCTACTAAAATGTTTGTCTTTGACATGGTTGCTATGCACGCTTTTAACGTAGATGGTATTACCTTTCCTTTAGTTCAGATATGACTTTGTTCATGTTACTCTGTTCTGCAGTAAAATAAAGAGCAAATATTCTATTTCAAACCTTGATTACGTTTTCTTTTACAGCTAAAATCACAAACGAATAGGAGTGGTAATACTGAATTTCACATAACTCTAGTACTTAACACACACACACACACACACACACACACACACAAAGTTAGTACAGTCAATACGTCATTTACAACAGTCATTGTTGTAACAGTATCTCCCCAGTTTATGTACATGTGATAAAGAAATCTATGTTTACAATTCGTTGCTATGTATTTCATGGCATGTTCTCAAAACAGAACAAATGCACTTTTCAGAGAAAGCACTGTTGCCGTTGAACTACTCGGAATTTTGCAGAATATAGTTGTGTTCAGTTAACAAGAGTGTGTGTAAACCTTTTAGGAAGCAAGAAGAAAAATAAAGTGGGCCAAAAAAAGTGACAGTGGTGGTATATTTCTTCAGTGAGTCACGTTCTGCACGGCCACTACGGTCGGGCGTTCGAATGTCCCCTCGGGCATGGATATTTGTGCCGTCCTTAGTATTAGGTAGTTCATAAGTAGTTTGTAAGTTTAGGGACTGATGACCCCACAGTTAACTCACATAAGCTTGACAAACATTTGAACATTGAGATCGATGCTTTGCAATCGTTTGTTCATATTCGTTCTGGGTGGCTGGGTGGTTCGTTGAGAATTTTACTCAGTTTTTTTTTTTTTTTTTTTTTTTTTTTTTTTTACAGATGGCGTTGAACTAATCCCGTCTGAAGAGAAGGCCTGTGCATTGCCGTGCTACGTCACGTCACGCAGTGTAGGTCGCGATCGCGTAGCTTTTTATTGGTTCTTCGGTTTCAACGGGTACTTTGTGGACGTTGGTTTGTTTTGTCCTATTTTGATCGTTTCGGATAACTCAGTTTTCTCGTTACAGTGGGCGTCAGCTACCATGCCGGCAACCCTATGACCGTGCGCGCTGAGCCACCGCGCCCTAGCAAGTCTGAACCACCGTCTAATATGTTCGTACATCACAAACTAATTCCTCGTCTATTACGCTATGGCGAACAGCTGCGAGAGTAATCTGTGATTATCGTATCATCGATGGCAGGTGTTAACTAACTAAACGACATTAGATTATAATTCATTGTCCTAAGAACGACGTGTTTTTGATAATTTTAAGTGCGCCATTGCTTTGCAGTGACAACGCTTGATTTATAATATGAAAATCATCAATGTAGAAAAAGCAAGATGGCGTACGCAGAGCAAATTTTGGGGCGAGGGATGTCATGTGACTGATTTACGAACGCCAAATGTACGCTGTGTTACATCTAGGCTATAGTCACTGATCAGAACGCCAAATGTATACGCTACGTCGGTCGTAATCAGTACAGGCAAAGAAAATAAACTTTGAACTACCAAGGCTAGACAGATGATAATATTTTAACGGAAAAAATATAATGAAAATGTGGGTGAGATATTAAAATGATAGTTCAAAGAGGTAAAAGTTCAAAAAAGAGTATGTTTGTCAAAGCTAAACTCAAATATCATAATTTTTTTTTTTTTTTTTTTTGTTAAAATACGGCGAGAAAGAATATCGTGTTGAGTGTATAGATATTACCACAATAGTAGAGCCGTAATCATGTCACCTTAATTTTTTATTATTTAGATTATTATTTTGATCCGAAATGTTTGCAAAAACTTATAACACTACAAATCTAAAGTGGGCCGTAAAACACGTCAGTGCGATTTTTTTTCTATGTATTCATTATTTAGGGGCATGGAGGCAGTGTAGACCCCTTCTTTCCTTATGTACACCACTGGGATTGGTCAGTCACTGGCTGTGTTCGGTCTGATCTCTTGGTCTGCCTCGAGGCGGTCAATTTCCGTCTTCACTTGTTCACAGTGTGCCACCAGAACCGCTCGAGTGGGGAATAAAGTGGGTTTTGGGGAGGCCTGCATGGTGATGTGGGCTCGGAAATTATATGCCTAACCTAAACCCACACCAGCGGCGTAACTATGGGGGGGAGGGGGGGGGGATGAGGGTGATAGAACCCACCCAGATCCCGAAAAGTAAAATAAATAAATAAATAAATAAAATAAAAAATTGAAAAATTAAAAGAAGAGAGAGAGAGAGAGAGAGAAAGAAAGAAATCGTATAACAGCAATCTGGTAAAGGTAAAGATTTGTAACTTGGGGTGTTTTACCATAAGCTATCATTGGAAGGGAGTGAATTAGTTTCTTCAAAGGGAGTGGTAGATGGTAGTCTGTCTGGAAACTGACTAAAATTTTGCTCGGCAAGCAGATCTATCCCCCCCCCCCCCAAGCCAAGTCCTAGTTACGCCACTAACCCACAGTAAACAGAGCGGAAAATTCCGAGAATGAGTCCAAATCAAATGTTCAAATGTTTGTAAATCTATCGGACCAAACTGCGTGGTCATCAGTCCGTAGCTTACAAACTACTTAAACCTAGGTAAACTAGCCTAAGGACAACACACACACACACCCATGCCCCAGGGAGGACTCGAACCTCCACGGCGAGCAACCGCGCGCTCCGCAGCTAGACGCTTTAGACCGCTCGGCTACTCCACCGCGGCGAGAGAATGAGTCCAGTTGCTTATAAGGTATTTGTTCAGAGACGAGGTTGACTTCATCAGAAATAGTGACCGAAAAGCTTTAAATGCGTCCAGACAAATCAATGTGTGCGGGCATTGTTCACTACTAGAAGAGCTACCTGGCTCACGATAGATTTTGTGAGACGGGGGCCGAGAACTGTCCCAGAATCGAGATATTTTGTTATTGTAGCTTACTAATTTCCGTTACGCCGTAAGAGAGGGGGACAATCCAGATATGTCCGCTAGTTTAACAATGTGAATGCTGCACCTGTATATACTTGCATATACAGAAATTTTCGGTAAACCATATCACTTAGAAAGTTTGTTAGGTGCAACGGATATTGCCTAACCACAACTGACGTTGTCAGCACCTGCGTCTTGATGCTGGTTTTTTGCATTACAAACAGAAGCTGTGTGATTTTTCTTGTGGCAATGATGCCAAGCTGAAACGCTTAGAACCACCAGGTCTATCATCGAAAAAGCAGGATGGGTAAGAAGGAAGCGTAGAATGTGTGCGTTCCTGTTTAGTGCCTCGCCTGCTTTGCTACCGCTGTGAGCGGGACCGGTCGCTTTGACGCCGTGGCTGTGAGCAGACCGCCGATATCATATCATCCCCCTGAGAACCGGGCGGAAACGAGGGAGAAGAAGGTTGAATTTCCGCAACTGCGCACCAAGATTCAATTTGATTCCCCGCATCTCTCGAAACCTCAAAAGATTGAGCAATATTAAGAATCTCTAAGAGGGAAGGATTTTCACACCTCAGGACGGCAAGACGAATGATGGCGTCTCGTACCATTTGATCGATGTACGACTCTATGCATCCCGACGGCTTCATGAAACTCCACGGCCCCTACCAAATAGGATAGTTGTGGTTGCTTCCAACAGCGTTAAAACTCAGCACGCGCGGCAATCACATGCGTTCATTTGCAGTAATATTTTGAAAGAAGGTCACGCATATGATCAAAGGAGAGTGACAAGGCTTCTGCAAAGGGGCGAGTTGGCAAAAGAGCTGATACATGCGAGGCAACAGCTACAATATAAATAAAGCAAGACATAGTAACATCAGGCCATAAAAAGACATGAAGGTGCTATCTTAATCGCTTCTTGTAGGCGTCCCACTCTTCCATGGACTCGTCGTACGCTGGAAAAGGGAGGAGGGGATGACTAAGAGGGGCGTAGAAGACGAAACAGCGGGCGGGAAAAAAGGTGGAGGAAATCCACCAGATAGGGCTGAAACAAGAGATTGCGGTACTTGATTCGGAGTACATATGAAGCGCTTAGATTGCACAAAATTTCCAACAAACTCTGAAAATTCAAACAGGGCAACCAATTAGGGCCTATTTAAGATATCGCAGAAACGGCAGCAATTCCAACTCACAGATAAACGTATATACACACAGGCGCTTAAAACTACGATCAAAGTGCACTCGGATTCCAGGACCGGAATGTGGAACAAGGAGAGGCATCCACGCCAATAGACACCACACGATGACACACCCGATGACAATACTGCGCTCCAGAGTGAGATCCTTAGGACTGCCCCGATACTGTATAACCAACAGAAAACAAAGGCAATGACTTAAAATCAGCAACCGAAAGAAAATGATTTTTCCTTGCTCGAAACGCAAGCACGAACCTCCAAAGGAAGAAAATATGCTACAGTGAACTAATTCTGCTGCAGCCACTCGAAAGGTACAAACCAGCAGATACGACCGTTGTCATCTACATTTACATCTACATGGGATACTCTGCAAAACACATTTCAGTGCCTGCCAAAGGATTAATCGAACCACCTTTGTACTATTTATCTCTCATTCCATTCTCGAATAGCACGCGGGAAGAAGAACACCTGAATCTCTCCGTTCGAACTCTGATTTCCCGTATTTTATTCTGATGATAATTTCTACCTATGTAAGTGGGAGTCAACAATATATTTTCGCATTCGGAGGAAAATGTTGGCGATTGGAGTTTCGCAAGTAGCCCATGCCGCAGCGATAAGCGCCGTTGTTGTAATGATTTCCACCCCAGATCCTGTAACATTTCCGTAACGCTGTCTCCCCTGTATTGTGACAATACAAAACGAGCTGCCCTTCTTTGGACTCTTTCGATGTCCACCTCATAAGGATCCCACACTGGGCAGCAATATTCCAAAATAGGACGGACAAGCGTAGTGTATGCAGTATCTTTAGTAGTTCTGTTGCATCTTTTAAGGGTTCTGACAATAAAACGCAGTTTCTGGTTCGCTTTTCCCACGACATGCTCTACATGTTCTTTCCAACTTAAGTCTGAAGTAATAGTAATTCCAGGTATTTAGTGGAGTTTACGGCATTCACGTTTGATTGATTTATCGTGTACACAAAGTTTAAGGGATTTCATTCCGTACTCATGCGGACGACTTCACAATTCTCATTATTTAGAGTCAATTACTATTTTTACACCATAGTGAAATCTTATTTAGATCGTTCTGCAATTGGTTCTGATCTTCAGATGAGTGTACTTGGTGGTAAATGACGGCGTCATCTGCAAAAAAAAAAAAAAAAAAAAAAACCTAAGAGAACTGCTTAGATTTTCTCCCAAATCGAAATAAGGAACAGCAGAGGACCAATAACACTACCCTGTGGAACGCCCGATATCACCTCTGTTTTAGTCGAAGCCTTACCATCGATTACTACAAACTGTGTCCTCTCTAACCAGTCGCAAATTTTGGGCGTATACCATAAACATGCAATTTGATTAAAAGCCGTTTGTGAGGTACGGTGTCAGAAGCCTTCTGAAAATCAAGAAATACGAAATCGATTTGAGATCTCTTGTCGATAGCACTAATCACTTCGTGTGAGTAAAGATCTAGTTGTATTTCGCATTAACGATATTTTCTAAATCCGTGTTGATCTTGAGTCAATAGATCATTCTGTTCGAGATAATTAATAATATTTGAATACAGGATATGTTCCAAGACCCTGCTGCAAATTGACGTCAATGAAATAAGACTGTAGTTCAGTGGGCTACTCGTACTGCCTTTCTTGAATATAGGTGTGACCTGTGGAACTTTCCAATCTTTTGGTACCGATCCTTCTTTGAGAGAGCGGTTGTATGTGGCTGTTAAGTAAGGAGCTGTCGCTTCAGCATAATAAGATAGAAATCTAGTGGGTATACAGTCCGGACCAGAAGACTTGCTGTTGTTCAGTGATTTACGTTGTTTCACTACTCCGATGATATCTACTTCAACGTTACTCATTCTGGTCTCTGTTTTTAATTCTAAATCTGGAAGATTCGTTTCGTCTTCCTTGGTGAATGAGTTTCTAAAAGTTATGTTTAGTAACTTTGCTTTAGTAGCCCTATTATCGGAAACATAGCCATTATTATCACGTAGAGTGGGTATTGTTTGTGTTTTGCCCCTAGTATATCTCTTTTTATATAAAAGCGTATAGACACTCATTCATACACTCACTCACTCACTCACTGATTAAACACGAAATCTAGAAAACTAGTTCACCTATGAAGCTGAAGTTTGGCAAGGAAGTAGTTTATAGGCAGTAGACGTCAGCTAATAATCGATTTTGCGATATGACCGATAGTTCAGGAAATATGACGTCATAAATAATTAAAACTTCCCCGTCTTGCGGCACGTGATACTGTGACTTTACCAGTCCACTGAGGAGTTTGAGAAGGAGAGCACTTAGCGACTTGCAACAAACTTTAATCATCATTTCAAACCTTTAGGAAACTTTTTCTCGCTGACAACCATAGCAAAATGATGAAAACGTTTATCGCTTACTACTTTTCCCCTGTTCACGGAATAAAACTACGGCATTCGGTATAACGTTGAAATTTATAATTTCTACACTACATATTGTACTCGCAGGAAATTTTGGAGACCGTATACACACATATAATTGAATGTACCTTCTAAATTGTATCACAGTACGACACGTAGTTCATGAAATATGAGCACATAAACAGTAACGTTCATTGAAAACCAGTGGCGACGCTAGACGAAAAATGGGCGTCAGCGAACACGTCTTTGCGAGGCCCCTTTCATTTTTTCAGTAAGGAAGAAAATGTTAAATAAAATGAGCTGAATTGTACATCAATAATTATTATACTAAACTTTTATTAGTATAATATACACGTATTATTGCAGTGACAAAAATTGCAATAAACAAACACAAATTAACATAGAGAAACTTTTCGGCTTTTCGCCTCACTGATTTTTTAACAATCACAGCATAATTAATACTAGTCGCTATTTCGGCTTTAAATAATAATACTGACAACGCAGATAGTTTTTTTTTTTGGGGGGGGGGGTGGTCATTGTGATTTTCAAGTATGTCTTAATCAATTTTAACTTTGAGAAACTTTTTTCGGCCGAAACTGTACTGACTAACTGTGAGCTTGATTCTGATTGTTATATAAGCATTTGGTTATACTGTACTACTTACAAATTGTTTTCTAAAATGTACTGAAGAAATTGTTTTTCAAGTATTTAACTAAAAATTTCATCACTGGTGCACTCATTCGGAAATAAATAAGGAAACTAAATAGCTGCCGGTGGGGAATAGCCGAGCTCACTAAGGCGTCATGCCATGGTGAGCGGGTCGCTCTTGTTGAGGTCGAATCCCACTCTTGGGTACGACTGTTGTGTTTTTCCTTTGGTTAAGCTAGTGTACGTTAGATGTAGGTCGTCGCTACATAACCAAGCAGGTGAAAAGCACCGTTAAACTTTTAAAAAATCTAAAATTTTAACAATGTTTTGCGAGGCCCCTCCAGGTGCGAGGCCGTCGGCGGTTGCCGACGTCGCCGACGCCTAGCGCCGCTACTGTTGAAAACCGCCCCATCACGCACCAAGTTTTAATCTACTACTTCTTTACTACTAATTACATTCGCAGCAGGTTTTTCAGACATACAGCAATTATAAAATGAAAATATACCTGACAAATTATACTATTGTGCAACATATAACTCAGTAAATATGAGATCATACATACTGCTTTTGGTAAAAACTTTTCACATCAGGCATCACGTTTTGTACATTTATTATTTACTGCTAAGACACTCCTGTATTCCAGTGAGCTTAAGGAAAATCCTGATAGAGGAAAGTGCTGTTGAAAACTTTGAAGCAACTTTGAACTGTCAAACGCATACCTCTATAGGAAGAAGCAATAGATATCCATTTTATGGCGAGGGAAATTTTAATGCGGTAGGTCAACACAAGAAGGAGTGTTGAGACAGACTGTTTAACACAAGAAGGAAGCTTCTCGCTCCGTGACACCGGCGACATTACAACTCGGCCGCATCACATTTAGAAGGCGCATTGCATTATGCGCAGCGCTTGTGGTATCTGCCCCTGAAACTTTGAAGGGTTGTAGCTCCCAAACTAACAGTGATAGGAATGTAGTTTAAATTGATTTGGACGCAGCTGGTTTCAACGAATCCAATGCACTATAGAAAAAAACTATTGTTCCATTAAGAAAATTATATCTTTGTGCTGTAACTCTTTGGAAAATGATACAATAAACTATGTTCATAGCTCCGCAGAAAGTGTAACATTTCTTGTGTTGACCTATCGCATTAAAATTTCCCGTCGCCTATTATTTCATAAGTTACAGAGGCAAACACACTTAGTGAAACACCCTGTATATAAATGAATGAATGTCTGTATGTCCGCTATGTTTTCATAAGCCATTCATTTGATTGCAATGAAACTTTGGAGAACTGTTCACCGAACGCCGACTAAGGTTCCTGATCCAAAAACAAAAGAGTACGACACATACTCAGGAGATATGACGTCATAAATAATGAGAGGCCACCACGGGCGAATACCCAGATTTATGCGTCCGTTATTGAAAAATGGTAGTAGTTAGAGACCTACAACAAAGTTTGCATGTAATTTCGGACGTTTATGAAGCGTTTTGTAGCTGACGCCCCCCCCCCCCCCCAAATAACTAAACAAAAAGAAGACTACCGCTCACAACAGTTTCGCTGTAGATGCCGTAAAACTCTCATCAGGCATGACCTAGTGATGTTTTATTTGATTACTGCTGACTGTCTTCACAACAAATTTTGCATGTAGTATCGATATGTATCACTAAATGTACCATCAAATTTATGTCACTGTACGCACATACTTCAGGACATATCTAATATATAAAAATTAATGTTTGTTTGATAGTATTTTATGTACAGCCATACTGTACATCCGATTGCGATAAAACTTTGTCAACTCATTGCTTGCACTCGCGCTATGGTTATAGACATACTAAAATTAACTTCGTATGGTACATGGTGGAGGGTTCTTTGCAATCAGTTAATTCGTTTCTTACGCCTTCACGCTGCAATGGCAGGACGGATACAAATGAAATGAGGAGCAGAGGTAGCCGATATCCTGCATTAATACATGTGCTACCTTTCGAAAGCCACAGTACGGTGCGTGGCGGAGAGTACTTACAATGGGTTACTTTGTTTGCTACTCCTTCATGCTGAAAGGAATGGACTCATATGAATGAAATTTGGAACAAAGGTAGCTTATACCCAGATTAATATATGGACAACCTTTCCTAAACTATCGTACGGTATGTGGCGGAGGGTACCTTACAATCTAATAAATAAAAATTAATGTTTGTATTTCGTTCGTATTTTATGCACTACCGTACCGTTCATCTGATTGCAATGAAACATTCTTCACAGATGGGAGAGGCAATGGAATGATGAGGTGGAGTAAGACTTCGACAGAGAGACGAGTAGATGATTAGGAGTGAAAGCTGAAACTGGACAGAGAGGGGAGGATAAGAAGAGAGAGAGGGGGGGCGAGGAGGTGATGAACACAGACTGAAGGAAAGAGAAGGTGGTCAGAGAGCGAACAGGGAAGGAGAGATGGACTGACTTAACACTGGAATAAATAAGAATCCGGGTGACGCCTGGTTTTCAGCTAGTCTGTATATATAAAAATGAATGTTTGTATGTCCTCTATGTGTTCATAAACCATTCATTCGATTGCATTGAAACTTTGGTGAACTGTTCACCGTACGCCCACGAAGGTTCCTGACCAAAAACCAAAAGAGAACGACACATAGCTCAGGAGATATGACGTCATAAATAATGAGAGACCACCGCGTGAGAATACCCAGATTTATACATCAGTTATTGGAAAATGGGAGTAGTTAGGGACCTAGAACAAAGTTTGCATGTAATTTCGGACGTTTATGAAGCGTTTTGTATCTGACGCCATCCCTCACCCCCCCCCCACACACACACAGAGACAAACAAAATGCAGAAACGAAAAGAAGTATCGCTCACAACAGTTTCGCTGTAGATCCCCTAAAACTGTCGCATCAGGCATGACCTTGTATTTATTACATTTTGCACACGTAAGCTTCAGTCCATGAGGACGGTCGCCATAAGTGTTAGGATCACGTACCATCATTGCTCACAAGATATAACGTCATAAACAATGAGGTATGCGAAAAACTGCTGCATCAAACAACATTGTTGCACATTTCCTCCTAAACCACTGGACCAGTTTCAACCAAATTTGGTGCACATATTCGTTATCGTGAGGTAACAATGCTGTCGGGGTAAGAACCACATACGATACTGGTTCAGGAGATAGATACAACGTTGACGGCCGCGGTTGGCGAGCGTTCTGTGGCGCGCCAGTCACAGTCTCCACGGCCACTACGGTCGGCGGTTCGAATCCCCTCCTCGGGCATGGGTATTTGTGCCGTCCTTAGTATAAGCTAGTACATAAGTAGTTTGTAAGCTTAGGGACTGATGACACCGTAGTTAAGTCCCATAATCTCTACAAACATTTGAACATTTTTGATACAACGTTATAAACAATATAGTTGCAAGAAACTGTCACATAATGCGACGAGAATTTATTCACACACTGTATGAGAATGACAGTACTTAGCGACTTGCAACCATCTTTAAACATAGTTTCAAACATTTATTGAACTTTTTCTCGCTGACAACTATTGCAAAATTATGAAAGGCAAAAACTTTCTCGCTTATTACTTTTCCGCTGTTCATGGACTAAAACTAAGGCATTTGGTATGATGTTACAATGTATAATTTCTACACTACAAATTGTAGACGCGCGAAATTTTACAGGCAGTATACACACATATAGCTGAAACTACCTTCGAAATTGTATCACAGAACGACACGTAGTTCATAAGATAAGAGCACATAAACAGTAACCTTAATAAAAAAAGCCCTATCACGCACCAAATTTTAATCTATTACCTCTTTACTACTATTTGTATTCGCAACAGATTTTACAGACATATAGCACTTATATATATGAATATATACCTGAAAAATTATACAGTTGTACAACATATAAGTCAATAAATATGATATATTGCGAATTTTATATAGCATTTGTAATTTGATCACCATCTTTCTTTGTTTGGGTACTGCACGTATAATTTTGTACATTATGCATGACAGCCTTATTTCTTGTATATTATCCGATAAATATAACATGTTTTTAGAAAAAAAGGAGATGGACAGAGGGAAAAGGGATAGGAGAAGGCAGGAATAAAAGCTATATATATATATATATATATATATATATATATATATATATATAAATGAATGTTTGTCTATATGTCCTCTATCTGTTCATAAACCATTCATTCGATTGCAATGAAACTTTGGTGAACTGTTCACCGTACGCCCACGAAGGTTCCTGACCCAAAAACAAAAGAGCATGACACATAGCTCAGGAGAGGCCACCGCGTGAGAATACCCGGATTTATGCGTCAATTACTGGAAAATGGGAGTAGTTAGGAACCTGCAACAAAGTTTACATGTAATTTCGGACGTTTATGAAGCGTATTGTAACTGAGCTATACCCCCTCCCCCCCGCGACAAAATGATGAAACGAGAAGAAGTCTACCGCTCTCAACAGTTTAGCGGTAGATGCCGTAAAACTTTCGCATCGGGCATGACCTTGTATCAAATAAAATTAGTATTACAGATTTGCATGTTACTATTTATTTTTATCTGCAAGTCTCCCTTAATTCTCTTGCATTCAGAATTAAGCAATCTGTTTTCTTAATCTCTATCTATATAAAAGCGAAAGGACACTCACTCACTGAATGACTAAACACGAAATCTCGAAAACCATTTAACCTATGAAGCTAAAATTTGGCCTGAATTTAGTTTATAGGTAGAAAACGTCAGCTAAGAAAGTATTTTTTGATAGGTGCATGGCGGAGCATACTTCTCTTACAGGCTCACGAAATCTACAGTTTCACTCCGATCTTCACGAAATTTCGCACGCTTCACCTTCAAAACAAGAGGAAGGTCACCATCTACCTTGGGGGAGGGTACTTTGAAACATAAAAATGGATCCCTAAATACCTTGGCCGCGCCATAACTTGAGAACGGCTCGACCGATTTCACAGATCATTTGAGAACAACAAAGTGCGTTTTACAATGTGACCCTGCGTTTATATTGCATAGAAATCTATAGTTTTGTTCTGATACTGATGGAATTTTGCACACTCTACCTTAAAAACAAGAGTAATGTCATTGTCTCTATAAAATTTCGTTCGATGCATGGTGGAGGGTACTTAACTTACGGAATTTACAGGATGCATACTTTTGCTCCAATCTTTATGAATTTGTGCACACAGACATTTAAACCAAGAGGAAGATCACTGGGTATATAAATGTTTGTATGGTACATGACACGTGCCACCTTGCAGAAGACGTTGACGAGAGAAGGGAAACGTGGAAACGAACTGAGAGATGGGAGAGAAAAAGGTGGATGCAGAGAGAGGGGGGAGGGGATGTGGACTACGAGACCGGGCAACGCCGGGTTTATAGCTAGTAGGCTAATAATAAGCATGAGGCTTGTTCCATACGGTACGCTCAAACCATCTACGGCGAAACACGTCACACATTACATAAGTCAATGTACGGAACGAGGGAAGGAAGATTCACTCCCTAACCACGTCGACTAGCTACATAATGCCAAGAGGGCATACAAGACAATACAAATCTACAATCAAACAGCACCCTCTGACAAGAAACAACACGCGGTGTCACTATTTCCGTAAGGAGGATGCGAAAAATTAACTTTCCCGGTTGGTAGCGACGTTATCGGATACTGTCGACGTTATTCCTACCGTGTGCTTCCTCTTGCAGCTCGCTCGTGAGCGCCTCCCACCCCAGTCGCCAAAGTTAATCACTGCCCGATCGTGCCGTTATACGATCGGCTGGTAGTCAGCACGTGTTGGCACCAGCGACGCCGCCCTTGCCTCCTCGTTTAGTCTGAATTCCCTGCCAGTCCAGCTCCAACTGACACTCCACTCGGCGTAAGCCTCAGAGATACAGCGCGATCAGCAATGGAAATAAAGCGACACCCTGGCGAAAGGGGAAAATATAATCGCAGGAGTGTCGCCAAAAAACTGATACGCTGGAAACCGCACACGGAACCAAGAACCGAGCCAGCACTGCTCAACGTAATAAATGTTTTACTATCTTATTTTGCTGGTTATGCATATTTGAAATCAATAAATTTGTTTCTGTCGATGTGCTCAATAATAGCTTTCTATGTTTTCAATGAGTGACAAAGAAAAACCGTGTGCTTCTGCAGCACAATGTTGTATCTGCACAGGTATAATATTCTTTGACCAAGAAAATTAAAATAGTTTCATTTCCAACCACAAGAAAAACGGGTTTCCAGTAACAGCATGAAAATAAGGAGACTAACATTTTAGTTATACAGGATGTTCATTTTAACTGAAGACGTTCAAATACCACGGAAATACACGTCGGATCGAAGAAAGGTACGATAATAACTTGTATTATGGGGGGGCGGACATCCAATGATAATAGACTAAGCCCCCACGCCAAACGCCGTGCGTGGGAGGCGGGGGCCACATTTGAAATCTTCATTGGGAATCCCTGTTTTTTTTTATATTGCGGATTAAGATTGTACGGCAAGAACAGCATAAATTTCGTCTTAAACATTTTTCTATTTCGCCACAGATGGCGCTGTAATCAGCGAAATCGAAATTAGTCCACAAATTAATTTACAACATGCAATTCAATGTCGATTTATCATTCGACGGCACAAGGGACTCAACCTCCATGCTTTGGCAGTAGGAAAGGCCAGTAATTCATAACGTTTACTTTGAAACCCCATCCGCAACGTTGTATCCGTCTGACATATCAAACATGCGTCTATTCGATGTGTCACTGTGGCTGTTTATATCGAACTACGACGTATTATAATACACAGTGCACCGTGACCGGTGGATCTTCACCTGGTCAGGCAAGACCGGAGAACCAGGAATTGGATCTGCTGCAATTTGTAGTTGTTTCTAGGCCTCATCGCCGAGACACTGTACTGTGTGACGCCAGCCGCACCTGCCGCCATCCACTGAGCGAGCCGCCATCCATGGAACCAGAGCCACCTGCCTTCTGCAGCCAGCCAGCAGCCTCCTGTTAGTCGCCGCTGGCAGCCGCCGCCCCAGCGATCAGCCGTCGTCGCAGCCCTCCAGACGCCCGCCATCGGGGGACACCGCCTTCGCCACCCTCTGTTGCCGCTCGTGGGTTCACAACCATCCAGCGGCCACCACCATCGCCGAGGCTCCCGCCTGGATCCCCGCCGGGTGTCATCATCTTTCCCACCTTTTCCTCCTTGATTCATATCACTCTCTTATTTTCTTTAGCACACCTACTCTCACATTTCCTCCATGATGAACAGCCCCCCTATCACCACCACCTCCATATTGTACACATCACCATTCCATCCCTCCACCACAACCAGCTGGAGCGTTGGCCCTAACCAGCTCTCTTAGGTCCTTCTACTGCTCCCTATCATTATTTTCACCACCATCTCCCACCAAGTCGCTCCCCTCCTTCTCCCCTCACCCATTACTCGCCCTCCTCCTCACTCACCCACAGGAATATCCTCCCTTTCTCCAGCATGCATCACTCACCAATGCACAATAGAAGCAGTGTCATTGCCTCCATCATGCTCTGATCACCTGCCACCAGATTTCGCCTCCCATCATTTTCCCCTTCAACCCATCTCTTAACCTCCTTCCATTCCTGCTGGAACAAAAAAATCATCAAAACACACTAGAGTGGTTCTCCCCTTCGCCCCCAAGAAAGCTCTTCCAACCACGACTAATAACCCTTCTGTCTCTCCAGTTGATCCTATGGGTATCACACCACCTTCTCCTCCCCAATCCTGGGACCTCCAAAGATTCATCATGTGTTACCTCGATTTCCTTGACAACAGAACCTTATCCTAGGAAATCTGGAAATTCTCCCCTGTTGCCCTCCTCTCCCATCTCGTCCCACACAAGGACTCGGTCCTCATTAAGTTCTCCAGTCCTACTACCCACACCGATTTCCTGCAGAAACTTCCCCACGTCCATTTTGGTACCCATGCCACCCTCACTACATACTACATTGCCTCATCCCCCCACCAACCGCAATCTTTCTGCTGTCCCCCTATGATCACTGCTGTGATAACCAAACTTAGCTCAGGGATCATGGAGGCTGAGGAGTTGGAGCAGCTCAACTCCCACCCTCAGCACTCCATTCATTCTGCCAAACGTATTCACAACTCCACTGGCCCCATCTTCCTCATGCAGATCTTCACAGAATCTGCTTGATCCAATTATTGCATCCTCACCAAGGGCCAGTTATCTATAATCACCACTACAAGGTGGAACCCTCACACTTCCCTCCCCAATCCTATTGTTAGCAACGATATCTCATTTACAATGTCCATCTCACCTCCAACTGCCATAATCCTTCAACCTTCCCCCACTGCAAATCAGCCACAGTGACATAACCCACCACAACAACTTCCTCTGCCCACCTCCCACCATGGAGGACGTCATCCACTTCATAAGCACCATCCTGCACAACATCCACCACTTCCAATGTCTCCACAACCTCCAACAGACTGCCCTCATCGCCCAAACCGTTTTCCAACTCGAAACTTATCCTTCGTTCTCCCGGAACCACTCCTGTTTCACACTTTCCTGATTAGTTACCTTCGTATAAACAAACCCCAATTTTTTTTCTCATCTACCCCCAGCCTCCGTGGGAAAACGCCATGGCACGCCCATACTAATCTATCCTGTACCACAACATTCGTTCCCTCCCCACCAACAAACTTCTTTGTATGTATACACTCGCCTAACACTAGATGGACACCTTCCTGTTGACTGAAACCTTCCCTCAATCTTATCGCTTTATTAGCACCACTCCTTATCTTCTCCACACTACTGGTCCAACCCCCCCCCCCCCCTCCATCTTGTGTATGGTGAAGTAGTGATCAGCCACCTCTGTCACCACCCTGTCCAGCTACAGACCCTCCTTGATGATCCCACCAAACACCTCATCCTTATTCACTTTCTCCCCTTCCTGACTGTCACCTTAGTCAGGATTTACGGCTGCTTCACCTCACCCATTCTCTATGATTTTCTCTCACACATAGAAAACACCTGTATCACCTATGTAACTGCCACCGATGTAAACATTTCCTTCCCCTGATGAACTCTGGTGGTGGCGTCAGTTCCTCACCACATTATGGGGTGACGTCCTCCCCCTCCCCCATCCCACATGCCCTGAAAGTAACACCACCCACTATGTCATCCTGGCCACTCCCAACCGCCATGGGTCCAGGCAGATGTCCTACAACTTATAGGCAGTGAGCACACCCACATCCTAATTACCATCGACTCACACCACTGCCCTGCCCTCGCTCCCCATCCTGACACTCCTCCCAAACTTATCCATCATTATTCCCATGACTGTATGGGATGCCTACCGGTGACCCATTGATACCTCAGTCGCAAGCCACCCCTTCCCCTTCTGCACATCCACCGACATTGACTATGCCTCTTGCTTCCAACTCCAAACTGTTACTGCTGCACTCCACGCTCATATCCCCACCAAAGTTGTTCACCAGCATCGTCCTACCCTCCCTCCTAAGGCCTTCCTTCTCCTAGTGAATTATGTTGTCTCTGCTGTTTCTTCCTGCTTACCCATAGCCGCAAGACACTGCTATGCAACCGGCAACTACAAAGACTCAACAGAAACCTCCATACCACAAAAAACTAATATATAAAAATTAATGTTTGTGTGTTAGTATTTTATGCGCGGCCGTATCGTTCAACCGATTGTGATGAAACTTCGTCAACACATTGCTTGCACCTTCGCGATGGCCATAGGTACCATTAAAAGACTGTACTACAAAAAGTTCAGGAGATATGACGTAATAAACAATGAAATGCGCGAGAAAGTGCTGCATCACGCGACGTCTGCTTCTAAACCACTGTACCGATTTCAACCAAATTTGGTACATATATTGCTTCCATGAGGTATCAATTGACGTAGGGGTAAGAACTGCTTACGACGTATAGTTCAGACGATATATCGTCATAAACAATTATATGGTTGAAAACCTGTGGCATCATGCGACATGCGAATAAGGACACTTTTATTCATCCTAAAATCTTCATTATAATTGTTTTTGATGAAAGAATTTACAGTTGTGAATAATTATGTTCAAACGTTAATGTATTAGCTGATCCATGCACTAGGGTTTAAATTCAGTGTAATATAAAACATGTATTCGAAAAGAAAAGCATTCTAATGCAAGGTAAAAGGTGGTTTTGGCGGGCATAATCAACACCATCTAGGTCCTAGAAACAAGGCCTTACAACAGCCCGTGCTACGACATACTGACCAGGCCGCGGCCGCCAGCTTGCTGGCTACCCGCTACGAGGCAGTGGATGTGCCCCAGCGGACAGCTATTCAGCTGGCAGCCGCGGCCTAGTCAATATGACGTAGCACGGGATGTCGTAAGGCCTTGTCTCTATGTGGTGTTGGCGTAATGTGGGAGGACTGTGTGTGTGTGTGTGTGTGTGTGTGTGTGTGTGTGTGTGTGGCAGCAGTGTATGAGAGAGTGGCGCATAAGTCTTCACTTACAAGGGGAACACCAAGTATGGTACCAACGGATTTTGATGGGTCGCAGGTATCTTGTGAGGGAATTCCTCCAGACCATCAACCTAAAAGGATTTATTCCAAGGGGCCTTGATTTCTAAGAAAATCTAGATCAAATTCGCAGCAAATTAACACGCGTAACGTGTCTACTTATACATGACGATTACCGCTCAGCGAGACAGCGTGGTGTAATCGGCAAGATGCTAGGCTTCCATGCAGGAAACCTGGGTTAGATACCTAGCACATAACAATTTTTGAAAATTGTAATTGCTACTTTTTATATTAAAAAAATAAAAAAACTAAGCAAAGAAAAATATATAAAGAAAGAAAAAAAAATGAAATGTCAAACGATTAAAAAAATAACCAAGAAGATAAAAAAATAAAAACTATTTCCCTTCGGGTCAATTATCTTTCACTATTGTTCATTTCTCTTTTATTGTGCATAATTATATGCCTTTATACCCACTCCTGTGGTGTCGCACAAGTATGAAGTGCGCACCACGTACTTTCGCCGCGCGCCGCCATGCACGCACGGCGCGGCGTTCTTGCGACGTCAGCCACGAGCGCCCTCTGCTGCAACTCCGCTCGTGGCCACGACTGCTGCATCGTCCACTTAGGAATCAGATAGGCACCAGTTAAGACTTGGCTTTCGGATAGGTACTAGGACTCATCAGCAGGCAGGCCTCTATCTAAACTATTTATCAGTAATCTGCAGACAAGAACTATGTAAAAGTTAAGTATTACCAAGACTCCACGAAATATATATCTTGTTCTAATTTAGCCTAGTGTTCTAGTTTCTGCTGTCCCACTGGCTGGTCACCTCCGTACCTGTACAAGCGTGCATCCTTTATTCCTGTGTTGGTCTCTTTCTATTCGGCCGCTGACACCCACGACAACCGGCGGAAACGAGACACAAAAGTGGCGACGAGGATGGGATACAAAAACTCCTATGCTACAGCTTGAGTAAACAGTCAGTATAATAGCAAATAACACAGTAGCAACTGATTATTTTACTTATTGCGCAGTGTTATTGACTCACTGTCGCCATCGTTACTAACTTTAACACCTGTACAAAATTCTGGGTGTTAATTGTCATAGAAGCACCGAAAACACAGAACATTGTAGCATCACGCACATCTAATAAATGCTACCGCTTTACAGGAGCAAGGTGTTTTCATCAGCGATACTGGAAAAAACTGGTCGTTCACATTCAAAAACAATGTTCGGTCGTCAATTAATTGCAACGCAAACGAGGCATATTTAATCATGGGAACGAAGACTGGTGCGCTGAACTGATACAACAGTAATGAATATATTCGAATAGAGTCTTCTCGTGAAGTGATTTCGCGATTAGCTGTTAATAATTCAGGAGCATGTTGTAGTCTTTTAATGAAAAGTTTTACCTGACAGTAAAAATACACATCGCATGGTTGGCACAGCGAGGTACACTTGGGTGGAATAACTTTAATTGTGCAAGTGCACGCTTTTGTTTCGTCAACGAAGATACTATCGCACAGTGCTGAGGCAGAATTACTAAACATAGCTTTCCGAAATTCGTTCATTAAAGAAGACGAAGTGAACACTCCAGTATTCAATCCAAGAACAGCTGAAAGCATGCGAATCTTAGAAGTAGATGTTCCTGGAGTGGTAAAACAACTTAAGTCACTAAAGAAAACCAAATTTTCCGGGCCAGATTGTATACCAACTAGATTCCTCTCAGAGTATGCTGATGCAATAGCTCCGTACTTAGCTATAATTTACAACCGATCACTCAGCGAAAGATCCGTACCCAAAGACTGGAATGTTGCCGCCGGCCGCGATGGCCGCGGGGACTGAGGCGCTCCAGTCACGGCCTGCACGGCCACTACGGTCGGGGGTTCGAATCCCCCCTCGGGCATGGATATCTGTGCCGCCCTGAGTATCAGGTAGTTCGTAAGTAGTTTGTAAGTTTAGGGACTGACGACCCCGTAGTTAAGTCCCATAAGCTTAACAAACATTTGAACATTTTGGAAAGTTGCCCAAGTTACTCAAATATTCAAGAAAGGCAATAGGAGTGATCCCCAAAATTACAGGGCAATTTCATTGACGTCGAATATTATGAACTACCTCGAAGAGAACGACCTATTAACCAATAGTCGCCGGCCGCGGTGGCCGAGGGTACTGAGGCGCTCCAGTCACGGTTTGCACGGCCACTACGGTCGGGGGTTCGAATCCCTCCTCGGGCATGGATATTTGTGCCGTCCTTAGTTGTAAGTAGTTCATAAGCAGTTTGTAAGTCTAGGGAGTGATGACCCTGTAGTTAAGTCCCATAGACTCTACAAACATTTGAACATTTGAACCAATAGTCAACACGGATTCAGGAAGTATCGCTCTTGCGAAACACAGCTTGCCCTTTATTCACATGAAGTGTTAAGTGCCATCGACAAGGGATCTCAAATCGATTCCTTATTTCTGGATTTCCGGAAGGCTTTTGACACTGTACCCCACAAACGGCTTCTAATGAAATTGCGTGCTTATGGAATATCTCCCAAATTGTGCGATTGGATTCACGATTTCCTACCAGAAAGGACACAGTTCGTTGTAATTGACGGTACGCAGTTGTTTTTGACCGAACAACACTCAACGGATCAAGCTCTTTCATTTGCGCCTTTAATCACTTACATTGATTGATTCTGAAGAAAGCTATCCTTTAACGCCGCGAAGTATTCTCACGGGTCCTCTAGTTCACTCTTAATACATTCTTCAGAGAGCAAATGTTGTATGTTTGTATTAACAGATGCTTTCTAGCCACTGGGATTTGTCCCCGTATGATGATTAAAGTCTTTGCTCCCGGTCGCGGATTTTGATGGTTTTAGTTGAAGGTGCGAGCTCCCTAGGACCGCGAGGCCGTGGGCGGTCACCCACGCCTTGAGCCGCCTCTGCACTCAGTGACCCGGTAACAATGCCTACTTGAAGGGAGCCCACCTATGTCTACCCTACATAGCACTACATAACTAGTTCGCCATGTGAGCGTTACACGCGGACACACGCACTCACAACAAATGTCAAGCAGCGGGGGAATAGTCGTGCGCACAGGGGCACCGTGCTGCGGTGCGCGCGGCTGTACGCCGTCGGGGATTCGAGCCCCTCTCGGGCATGGGTGTATATATTGTCCTTGGATTAGTTGTTTGTAAGCTAGGGACTAATAACCAAGCAGTTAAGTCCCATAGATATACAAACATTTGGATGTTAACCCTGTGAACGGAACATCGGTCTGGGACACCGTCATAGTGGACGCTAGCAAGGTATATTCCTTGGCTCTTCAGTGTAGTTTAAAACACATTATACATCAGTGAGAGACGAAAACAACGTGGAAGCGCGAAAGAGTCAAGAAGGTGGAGAAAAATACAGTTTAAGGGCCCTAGGGGTCTGAGAGACCGGTGTTCCTCCATACTGCAGTTTGAAAGACGTTCCGGTTAGAGGGTTAATAATGTTACTAAAAGTTCCTTTAACACCATGTCGTCTTCTGCCTCCTCTTTCCACAACTGTTCAGAATTTGCCGGCCGCGGTGGCCGAGGAGACTGAGGCGCTCCAGTCACGGTCTGCACGGCCACTACGGTCAGGGTTTCGAATCCCCCCTCGGGCATGGATATTTGTGCCGTCCTAGTTCGTAAGTAGTTCATAAGTAGTTTGTAAGTTTAGGGACTGATGACCCCGTAGTTAAGTCCCATAGACTGTACAAACATTTGAACATTTGTTCAGAATTTCTTATCTGATGTCGAAATATTAAGTCCCATTGGATGCATCCTCTCCTCAGATCGCAGACTCTTCTAGTATGTAGATCTCGATGCGTGTTGCTGGGAAATGTGGTAGTACAGGAATACGTCGCAACCTACTTGAAATGAAAATGGGTCTTCAAATAACTGTCCTTATTGCTATCAGTGTGGCATGAAATATCTTGGAGATAGATGCACAGATAAAAACAAATATATCCCGGTAATAAAGAAAATATCCTAATGAGCATCTTCTCTAATTAATAACTCTGAGTATTAGGTGCAATATGAACACACACTGTAACACGCCGATATCACAGGCTATTCCCAGTGCTACAGCTCGCATGGGTCTTAAAACGCGGGCACGATTCCTCCACATGCAAAGAACACTTCCGTAGGGCGACGTAGGCCCGCCAGCGAAATAGCACAAGCCGCTTATAACGACCGCTGACACACTTTAACCCGCGGTTACGAAATACGTGTTGGCCGCCCACCGGCCCACCGCCGACTGGGTACCGAACCCACTCACTTGCTTGGTGCCTGAATTTTAATAGCTGCCACACGATGCTGATTCATAGCAGCCAACAGAAACTCACTTTCTAGTCTTTGATACCTTTAAATAATATGGATTAAACAGAACCATCAAATATTAATAAAACTGTATTTAATCTTATCGAATATGATCGCTAGCCTTTGAATGTTGGAGCTATATCTCCGAGGCGCATCCAGAAAGTAAGTTCCGTTTCAATTTATCTTCGCTGCAGCGCTGCGATTGCTGTTCCGCACATGCGCTGTAGACATTTTCAAGGAGAAGAACGTGCGCCATTTGGAGATCGCTGTCAGTTACGTACGCTTTGTTGTGCTTGTTTGAAATGTCGGCGTTGATTGAAAATCCCGTCGCCTGTGAAATCAGGTCGGTGATTCGGTTTCTGAATGCGAGGAAAGTGAAACGAAGTGAAATTTATCGGCAAATTTGCGATGTTTACGGAGCAAATGCGATGAGTGATTCGATGGTGAGAAGATGGGTCCGACAGTTCAATGGCGGGCGTAGTGATATGCACGATGAAGAACGAAGTGGGCGTCCACCTTTGGTTACAGAAGAACTGGTTCACGCTATTGATGACAAGATCCAGGAAAACCGTAGGTTTACAATTAGTGCTCTCACTATGGACTTCCCCCAAATTTCACTACTGATGTTTCCAACTGGTTGAAGACACAGGCGGCAGATTTATATGAAGAAGGTATACAAAACCTGGTACCACGCTATGACAAATGCCTGCAAAATTTCGGCAGTTATGTGGAAAAGTAGTTTAAGATTTGTAGAATTTTGTGCAATAAAAATTTCTTCTGTATCTGTGTACAATTTCATTTTATTACCAAACGGAACTTACTTTCTGGACGCGCCTCGAATATGAAAGAATGAGTTATTCCTAAACAAGTGAAAGAAGCGTTGGCGATTCCCGCCACCCAGACGACTTATAATCCCCGCGCTGCCGGCGCGACGCAGAAGCCTTCCCACGGTAGCTGACCATCTGTCGTGGTTGGTCCACACCTGCTTGCTTCCGAGTATGGTACCGAGCTGCTCTCAATAAAATAACTGTACTGCAGAAGGCACGCCAGGCGAAACATGTAAATTCATAAATCAGGAACAAAATAAGAAACAATGTGGAGTAACATCACAGTAGGACCAAAATTGCTTAGGATTTTCTACCAAGTCTGTACATAAAACTGTGCTCTCAAAGTCGTTGAACGCCTCTCGCATGGCAGCCCTTACGCTAATTTTGGCATAATTTAACTTTTTATTTTCTGCAGGACATCGGCTACTTTTATATTTGTCGTGAAGTTCCCTTTGCTTTCGCAACAGTTTCCAAACTCGCTTGCTCCTTCCAATTTCCCATAATTTTACTTGGCATGTATCTAAGTCAGGGCCGGCGCAAGCCCAAGTGCCGCCCCGTGCGAGCTGCTAAATTGCCGCCCCCAGTTTATTTTCGGTTTTTCTAAACGTTTGTTAAATTTTATTTAAACAAATCTGTAGGAAATTTTAGTAATCAATCGCAATATTTCTTTTCACTTTTCAGATCTACCTATATTTCGGCCACTGAGTGGCCAGTCTCAAAGCTTTTGATATCTGTTAACATCTAAACCGTCATGTTCACAGCTACGTTCAGCATCACGATATAGATTTAAACATAACCCAAAGCATTGAAAATAGCCACACTGTGCCCGAAATCTATGTAGATATGGAAAATAAAAATAAAACTTGCTACTGATTGGTGAAATTCTCTAGAGATTTGAACAAAACAGTTGCTGAGCACTAGCTCAAAAATGGAGTCTAACCTGACTGAAGAAATCTAGCTAATTTTAATAAGCCTCGTGAATTTACGAAAATGTTCAAATGTGTATGAAATCTTACGGGACTTCACTGGTAATGTCATCAGTCCCTAAGCTTACACACTATTCAACCTTAAATTATCCTAAGGACAAACGCAGACACCCATGTCCGAGGGAGGACTCGAACCTCCGCGGGACCAGCCGCACAGTCCATGACTGCAGCGCCTTAGACCGCTCGGCTAATCTCGCGCGGCATGAACTTTCAATCAATGTAAATAAACATTTTTCAATGGTCGTGAACAGATAATGTATTCAACGTTAAACTGTATACTGTAAGTAAATGGAAAAGTGATAGTGTGCGATAGTATTGTCAAACAAAAGTGCTGGTCAGTGTTTAATTGTTGTCCATACAAAAGCAGACAGGTGTTTCATGGCTAAAAAACCAAAACGTCCGACTATTACTCAGAAACGGATAGCAACAATTTTGAAAAATATGCGTCGAAACCCAACTTATGCCAGGCTTACTACCAATGTCTTTATCCCTTTTAATTACTCGCAGCGTATTTACACATTTGGTACACTTCTAGCCATTGTAGGTGTTGTTCATGTTTGACTGGAGTGTTGTTCATGTTTGACTGGAGTGATGTTCAGCGATTTTTTTGTTTTCCATAAAGGAGGGAGAATAAAACACTCGAAAACTGCCTTTGAAGGGTTGAGCAAATTTGGTTCAGCCTCAACGTGTAACCGCAGTATCGAAGATGCCATTCGAATTTCCAAATTAGATTTCGTCTTCTGCAAAATTAGTTGTGAGTAAACGCACGGCGCGTAACAGTTTTCCACTCATAGGAAAACTGGCGTGTATCCCCCTATTGTTCGTCCGGCGTAAAAACGACGGTGGTGCCATCATGGTGAGGAAGAAATTAGTCCTCCCCTTGTTCAACAGGGACGGCCTGCAGGTAGTCGAGGCGCCATGCCACAGTTCCCGAAGCCTCTTCCTCCGCGGTTTGGTTTCGAATCCTGTCTTGGGCATGAATGTTGAGTTTGTCCTAAAAAAATTTAAAAAAAGGGGGGGGGGGAGGGGCGCAGATTTGCCGCCCCTCGGAAAGTGCCGCCCCGTGCGGCCGCACGTTTCGCATGTGCCTTGCGCCGGCCCTGATCTAAGTCGTACTGTACGGGGCACTTTTACTTCGTCCTCAACTGTTTAACTTTGTCAGTGTTACAGACAAAACTATCGCGTTGAGCAGACATGTAGTCTGAAATCTGTCCCTTTTCGCTTTTGCTAAATAAGAAAATCTTGCCGCGCGGGAGTGGCCGTGAGCTCTAAGGCGCCTTGATGCGGAGTGAGCGTCTGCTCCCCGTCGGAGGTTCCAGTCCTCCCTCGGTCATGGGTGTCTATGTTGTCCTTAGCATAAGTTAGTTTAAGTAGTTTGTTCGTCAAGTGACTGATGACTACTTCAGTTTGGTCCCATAGCTCTACAAACATTTTATTTGAATTTAAGAAATATCTTCCTGTCTTTGATGATATTCTCATTTGGAGCTTTATTCATTGACGCTGTAATGGCCTTATAATCGGTGATTCCGCGATCTAAGCCAACTGAATCGAAAAGTTCTGTTTATTTGTCATCAGCACGTCTAAAACGTTATCTCCACGAATCGGCTCTATATATAACTGATAGAGACAATTTTCGGATACAGCACGCAGAACAATATTGCTCGATTCTCTGTAGCTGCCATCTGTCTCAAAAACGTTTGTCTCCTAGTCTATATCCAGTACGTTAAAATATACATCTAAAAGTATGACATGACTCGGAAATACAAGGGAAATATTTTTCGACTTTTCTCTCAGAAGTTCCGCCACTACAGCTGCTGAGCCAGGTGGTGTATAAGAACTTGCAGTGACCATGTTGAGCCGCTTTTCACGCTGACTTTCGCCAAAATTATTTCACATCCGGAACTGCTAACTTCACTCGATGCAATCGTATTATTTTTCACTATAAACACACATCTCTCTTCGGTGTTCAGCCTACCTTTACGGTATACGTTCTAGTCACAGCTTAGGATTTCATTACTACTGAACTCTGGTTAGAGCCAGCTTTCCGTCCATAGTATAGTACTATGTAGGCATTGTGACTATCTAAAAGTGAGATCAGTCTGGGATCTTTCAATGGACTCTACTGCAGTTAACGATTACTGTATTTACCATTTCCTTTTCTATTGTGTTGTACTCATTAAGCGTCTTAATGGGCCTGTGGAGGGATTTCTCGATCCTAAAATACTCACATGTGCACTACACACGTAGTAAGCTACCCTAGTAGCCGCTTTCTGCGTGTGGTGTACGCTTGACCATTTGAGGTGGATCCTACAATTCTCCACCTGATAACGGAGTTCGAGAAATTTGCACCTAAGATAAAAAAAAAAAGAAAAAAATCCGTCCACTCGGCTCCAAACCAAAGGGAAACGATGCTACAAATCGAGAGATTCGCTTCTACCCCGCGAGTGAGACTAGCTGTTCAAATGTTTGTAGAGCTTATTGGACTTAACTACGGGGTCATCAGTCCCTAAACTTACAAACAACTTACGAACTAGCTAATACTAAGGACGGTACAAATATCCATGCCCGAGGGGGGATTCGAACCCCCGACCGTAGTGATCGTGCAGAACGTGACTGGCGCGCCGCAGACTGCTTGGCCACCGCGGCTGGCGAGACTAGCTGTCTCCACTAAATCTGCCAGCCGTCTTAAGAAAACTGTCCACCATTTTTATATAGCAATCCGGGAGTGGGGTCTGGTAGTAGAGTTTGTCGATCAGATTATATCGCCACACTTTGTCGTATGCTTTTTCTATGTCAAAAAAGACGCCGACTGTCGATTGACGTCGGTTGAAGAGGTGACGGATGTGCTCTGTGATACTGATAATTTGTAGTTTGGCTGACATCTTCTGCTGAAAACCAAATGTTCAAATGTTTGTAAATCTATCGAACCAAACTGGGTGGTCATAAAAAAATGCTCAAATGTTTGTGGAGCTTATGGGACTTAACTACGGGGTCATCCGTCCCTAAACTTACAAACTACTTATGAACTAGCTAATACTAAAGACGGCACAAATATCCATGCCCGAGGGGGGATTCGAACCCCCGAGCGTAGTGGCCGTGCAGAAAGTGACTGGCGTGGTCATCAGCCCGTAGCTTACAAACTACTTAAACTAAGGTAAACTAACCTAAGGACAACACACACACTCATGCGCCAGGGAGGACTCGGACCACCGACGGCGAACAACCGCGCGCTCCGCAGCGAAGCGCCTTGGACCACTCGGCTACTCCACCGCGGCTTGCTGAAAACCGAACTCTGCTCTGGGCGAATTACGTCATTTTCGCGAAGGCAGCTTGTCCTCCGTTGCAATAGCACTCCTTAGAGTCGGGAGCAGTGTGATGGGCCTTTGGGTAATCTCTATCCCCAAATCTCGTCCAGGGTTGGGTATGGAGTTGCCATCTGTTGTACGTAGGGATCAGCGAAGAGCTCTGCTTGTTGGAGCACATCACATATCAAGCCATTCGGTCCAGTGGTGGCTCGTTTTGCAGATGTTGGGTCCTGAAGCCTCTTCACTAGCTTCCGTTCACCCCTGGTTTGGAATACAAACTGGTTCAGCCTGGTCTCCCACGTGTCCTGGAGTCATTCGACCAGAAGTTTGCGTAATTCGCGTGTGAGTCGGACCATTTCACGTCTGTCTGCTGGATCACTGTAAAGCATCCACCTTTGGCACGTCCTATTCCCTTCGGTTTTCAGTTCTAGGAGATAACGCGGGAAGGCGTCGAATTATGGGTCCGGAAACACTGTGACGGCTGCAGCTCTCCGATGGGCCTGTTGTATTGTCGTGGTCAACATCTCCACTGCTGCGTCAATGTCTGCTGTTTTGTTGATCGGGTTATGTTGGCCGAATGTTATAAGGTATGACGTGAACTGGTCCCAGTCAAATGGTGTTCATGGAACCACCTACTCAATACCTTGTCATAATTTGTTATGTAATTAATAATCTACCAACATTTATAGCGACTTTATCAATATCATACATATTTATTTCTATAATAAATATATTGATCTGACATTTGCACATCAACATAATGACATAACAATAAACTATATTCCATTATGTAACCAAACGTAATCACATAAGAATGAAGTAGACTCACATATGCATTAGGTATTTTAAATACTAGTTTATGTTGCCATGATGTTGCCAAGTCATTATATTTATAAATGAAATGAAGATGTATAATACTGGTATAGTCGCTACAAGTGCTGGTAGATAACTAATTAGAAAATAAATTGTAACAAGGTCTTGAATAGGTGGTTCCATGAACATTTACTAAATAACGGACCTGGTTTCTCACGCGATCTCAGAACATTTTACGGCGGAAGGAATTCGTCATTTTCAACGCTGTGGGCCAACCGTAAGTGCTTTTGGACAACGAGCTCAGTTTGGCACTATTATTTAGTGAGCTTGTAGTACAGTGCACGCTTCAATAGTTTCGTACTTCAGGCCCCACATTTTTGAGAGATACTAACCAATAATTCCTATTTCAAGAAGGTCTACATGCCAAATACTACACTTTCACCCTTAATATGGAATCCGTGTTCATTTCTTCTGTATTAGTGTGCATCAGAGAGTTTTGAGACAATTTCATTTGATTACGTAGGAGGTGGGATACCAACAGCCGTATGTTTAACAGAAACATTTATTCCTTAACTAGCAGTTTCGGCATTTCATTATGCCATCTTAAGGCCCCTATATCGGACTATTATATCCATTAAATAGGGATCGAAACTGGTTGCGTGGTTTTCTAGCTGTCAGTAAGAACCACCAACAGCATCTGTCCACCCAACCAGTTTCGATCCCTATTTAATGGATATAGTACTCTAGTACTCCGATATAGGGGCCTGAAGATGGCATAATGGAATGCCGAACCTGGTAGTTAAGGAATACATGTTTCTGTTAAACATATGGCTGTTGGTATCCTACTGTCTACGTAATCTTGACCATTCGCAGTCTCGGTTCCACCAGTAATGATAAATTCAATAATTTCATTTGAGTTCATAACAGAACTTTCTGCAAGACATTTTGGAAAGGTGTCCAATGAAGTAGTAAAGCCTACACTGCTGGTATCAGTGCATCGTCTTCGGTGAGTTCCTTGCATTTTCAATAGATATGAGTTATAACGTTTTTCTGCATTTGGCGTAAGCAATTATCATAGCATAAATAAAATGTTTACATTAAAGATTGCAATATCTCGTCAAAGCTTTGGGGGTATCTGCTTTTGTGAAACATTATCATCGGAGATATGAGTAAGAAGAAACAAATACTTCAAAAACTCTTCGAATAATTTCCATTTCATGCCATTTATTCCAGAGGATCGTTATATCGCTACATACATCTTCCATAACTACTAACCAACAAAACAAAAACTGATACAACTTGAATACGAACTAAAACCACCAACTATAACTAACTACCAACCAACAAAACAAAAACTGATACAACTTGAATACGAACTAATCAGTACCAGCATCAGCGATGAGCTTTATTTGATTTTCTAACTAATTAGCTTCACGTTTGGAACAAGTGGTGAACTAATTTAAAGAGAACAATGCCCTTAATTCATGTCTGTGTGGTGTCCACTGCAATATGTAAACACTGCCACATTAGGTGAGGATTTTTCAATACATTATTGTCCTCTGTACGGCTAAATACCTTCCATTGCACTAAATCTGAATTTTACAGGCTAGAACCAGAATAATAACGTTGATAAGTATATAAGTAGTTTATAAGTTTAGTGACCGATGACCCCGCAGTTAAGTCCCATAAGCTTAACAAACATTTGAACATTTTGCACCTCTTCTCCGCATGTGAACAAGGAAGAACCAATGTTCATCCGTGCGTTATTTACACTTAATGCCTGTCCTTTGTGTATGGTAATAGCATAGGCTATACATATTGGAAACTGTTCGCAATGGACACAAACTCTATTAATAATTTCAAATTTAGGTAACGGATACTATTCCTTCAAGCATTCTGAACGTTCGGAAACGGGATAGTTATTTCGAATTTTTCCTTCCATTATATGCTAAACACTAACTAAATACAAAATTTTAATTTTTCGTGTATGCTAGAAGTACCTTAGAATTTTGATAATCGCTGGGTGGCAATGAGTTTCGACTATCAATATTTAGTAAACTGTAATGTATAGAATAGTGTAATTTGAGAATACAGGTAGTTACGGTAGATACTCTTGTTCACCGAAAGGTCGGATTTATAGTTGTATCTACAATTAGGTACAGGGAAGTAGAAAGTAACGTTTATGGCTTCGAGAAAAGAATGCTACAGCTGGGTGTCCGACTTGGCGGGGACATCGCCGTGCCACCAAATTATAATGTTCATATTAGACACCTATATTCTTCTCAACATCGACTTATTCTTTTGTCCAAATAAGTTTCGATAGTCAGAGTCTTCAGTACTTCGAGGTGGTTCTGGTCACCTCGAACTACTGAACCTGTACTGTACTTTTTTTCTTATGAGATTTTACTTTATTCTTGTATGATTATGTTTAGTTAGATAATAGACTTTAGATATTCATTATTAAATGTAATATGTCTTGTATTTTGTAGGCATTATGTAAGTAAAGTAATTTTAAAAGGTTTTGATGTAACATTGACACGTCTGGACGGCAAATGAATCTAGGTGGATTATAAGACCTATGTATTGTTAGCTGTATGTTAAAACGGTCGAATCCATTAATGCACTGGTTGCACGTACAGTTTAAAGTGGAATTCGAACCACATGCCATTTATGACGACTCTTCACATAGTAGAAAGGTAACGGCTAGGTTAAAATGAAGAGTAAGAGAAAGAAGATACGTATGGCACTGGGGTTCGAACCTACAAATTCTCATAGTGAACACTTTACTGCGAGACCATTAGTAACAAGTGGATTTGATTACCAAGATAGTAAATATTCTTTCATCAAGCGAATCGCTTTGAAAACGGGATTGATATTTATGGATACTTGAATTTTGTCTTCCATTGCAGGTTAAAAAGTATCGAAATACGAAATTTGAAGCTTTTATGTCTGCTAGAAGTACCTTAGAATTTTGATGATCGTTGACTGAGAGAGTGACAGAAGTAGCGATTTTCGACTGCCAATATTTCCTAAACTATAAGATGTAGGATAGTATAATTTGGAAATATAGCTAGTCTTAGTAGGTATTCTCGGTCACCGAAAATTCAGGTTTTTGGCTTTATCCACAACGATGATACAGGGGGTCGAAAATGCCGTGAACGGATTCGGGAATAGGTTGCTACGGCTGTGCGCGCTGGACTTGATGAAATAGTTTCCCTTTGTACATTGTAGAAAGAAAACGAACTCACGTGTTTTACAGCCCACTTTAGAATTATAGTTTTATAAGTTTTTGCAAACATTTTGGAAAATGAATTTTTGCCAGGGGGGGGGGGGTTCCGAACCACTGACCTTCAGCGTCACAGTCCAACGCAATGCCCACTACGCTACAGCCAACAACTAGAAGTTGCGTTCTTCAATCTCATACTATTCATGGCCGTTGTTAACTGATGCTAATATGGCATTTGTAGACACTAGATTATCATTTATCGTACGAAGAACGACGCGTTTTTGTTCATTCTTCAATGCGCCATTGCTTTGAAATGACAACGTGTAAGTTACAATAAGAAAATCATCAAATACGCAACGCATGATGGCGTATGCCACAGAGAGTTCTGGGCGAGGAATATCACGTGACATCTGCGAACGGCTGATGTTCAAATGTTTGTTAAGCTTATGGGACTTAACTACGGGGTCATCAGTCCCTAAACTTACAAACTACTTATGAACTACCTACAACTAAGGACGACACAAATATCCATGCCCGAGGGGGGATTCGAACCCCCGACAGTAGTGGCCGTGCAGACCGTGACTGAAGCGCCTCAGTCCCCTCGGCCACCGCGGCCGGCGGCTGATTTTCGTTAATTCAATGGAGGGTGTCAAAACTCCGTTATTTTTACAAATATCTCTCAAACGATGCGAGATATGAAAAAAACATAAGGGAACAAAGTTGTAGAGAATTTTTTCCTCTACAAATTCGTTTATTCAATTTTCACGTCAGATGAACGGTTTATTTGCAATTAAAATTACATTACATTTGGTATTACTAACGTACTTCTTGTTCCAAGTATTTCACAAAGCGAGGTTTTGGTCTCTAGTAGCCAACAATTATGTCTGTAAAATTTGGTGCCGATCGGTTGACGGTTAGAGCTAAAAAGTGGGAACACGTTACAGCCAGACAGACATCCCAAAATCGCCGTTATTTTTGCAAATAGAGAATTTTCTCCTCAATTTTCGTGTCAGATGAATGGTTACACCGTTATTTTCATTTAAATTTCCAGCTATCAAAGACGATCGCAAAGGCCCACTGCTAGTGTTACTACCGTAACCTAAAGTGGGCCAAAACGAGAAATGTAAGAATGTTAATCGATAATGTCTCGTGGATATCTAGGTCACAAGATACAGAACTTGAGTTCTCAACTGAGAGAGAAATGAGAAAAAATCAGGCTTGACTTTGTTTATGCAACAATTTCGGCATTGAAAGAAACTAAGGAAAAATTCAGAATGGGACAGGTTCAACTAAATGCACGAGATCATTGTCTTAACAACAGTGTCTCGATATTGGTCAGAACAGTTTTGCTAGAGGCCAGAAATAGCAACAGGAAATTTTAGGGTTACTGCTGCTTGTCATGGCTGTCTTAGTAACGTAATAGTTTCCATAAAACAGTTAACTTGTAGTATTGCCGCACCGTTAACGTCTAAAACTCTGAACTACGTTGATGGCGAGTGTTTTGTGTGTACTTTTGAAGAAAACTCGGTGGTTAATAGCTAAGCGTTTCTTTTCGTGCTCACATACTCTAGCCCACTCTGCAGTCGTTCTGGCTGTGAAGTGGCTCTGTTTGGGGTCCTTTGCGGTGGAGCTGCGACCTTTACTGCAGAAGTTGGGGCCGACGGCCGCTGCGCTGCGCTGTTGGATTCTGGAGAAGCGGCGCTGCGCTTTGCAGAGCGGGATCGTAAAACCGGCGCGACAGTGACAGACCAGTCCTTTCATCTCTGCCCCGCGGCCGTCTGCAGCCAGAGATAAGCGCCCCACCTTACTTTCGTTGCAGAGATCCGCTGCAGGTAGGATTTATAGCTAGCCTGCGACAACTTGCTATGAGAAAATTTTGTGTATATGCCCTTTATGGCGGGAATTTACGCAAGCGTTTATTTCTGTAACCCTTTCCAGCACCAGTTTGATGGACGGAATCAAAAAACAAAAGCATTCGAAAACAAATGGTAAGACGGGGGATAAATTACTCTTTGTTTGTTTAGGAAGTTAAAAAGTTGTCTAACCGAAACTACAAACACACACTACACACACACACACACACACACACACACACACACACACACACACATTTTTCACTCATTTAATAAAACCAGTAGCAGCACAAAATGCTTTAGCACATCACTAAGTCCTCCATGCACAAAAATTCTGAAAAAAAAAAAAACCGATCTATAATGCGCGTTTTTAACGACGTAACCAGTGCTATGGATCGTTTAGCGCGGCTGCTGGACATGGCATTTCAGATAAATCATGGCATGCGACTTCCGTAATAACCGTGTGTTCCTGTGTTGGAATTCCATAATCTATATCTATAAATGTGAATGTCTGTTCGTTGTACGTTTATCACGTCTGAACCACAAGACATAATGAGCTTAAAATTTGTACAGTTGTTGTACTATCCGGGGAAGGCTTTAGGCACGGCTTTATGGCGATCGGATAGCTATTTATCTATATATATTAATGTGAATGTCTGTTCGGTGTACGCTTATCACGTCCGAACGACGAGACACAGAGACTTAATTATTTCTACAGTTACTAATTTATACCCGAGGAAGGTTTTAGGCACGGTTTTAATGCGATCTGACAGATATTTAGTAATTTGAAGAATATAACGCGAAATGCGGAACAATAATTACTCTTTGAAAATTATATTTACTCTTTGAAAATGGTTTTATTGGTTGCATTGTTGCTTGAGGGTTGATAATGATAAGAGGGTGGAGTATATTGGGATGGAAAGTTATCGGTGAATATAAAATTCTACGTGTGTGTGTGTTAATATGTCGCTCTGCAGCGAAAACTACAGAACGCAAACGAATGAGCTGTGTGTAATTGTTGTCCGAAGTCTCCCGTTGTACAATATAGCAGTTCCATGCCGATAGCTATGATGGTTGAAATTCGTCATATTATAAAAAAATTCGGACTGAAGGCCAGCGATAACGTTTGCGACTTTATAGCATGGAAACCTGATGCCACAGACCATATCTTTGGTCTATACGTGCTACAATGTCTTCAGCAATTTCTCTGTAAGGATAAGCATATGAATAAGGAAATATAAGAATAAATAAATAAAGCAGTAAAAAATAAATTTCTTTTAATACATCTCTTTAAAAAATCGATTTGACGTTTCGCGCATTATCTATCATGATCAAGCAACACGCGAGCGGAGCCACAGGTTTAAGTTAGTATCTCTATACGTATAAGACGCATTTGTTGTCTGTCTGTCTCTTCTCTTATAACTCAAGATGCAGACAACCAAATAACGTGAAATTTGGTACACGTACACAAAATTACATGGGGAAGGCTCTTAAACAGGTTTCATTCCATTTTTTTTTTTTTTTTTTTTTTTTTTTTGGAAAACCAACCGGAAAATTTGAGAAAATGTGAAAGTGCGTTTTCAATGTGCAAATCTATATTTTCGCACTGATCTTGATGAAATTTTGCACAATTGACCTTCAAAACAAGAGAAAGGGAACTGTCTACAAACAATTTAGTTCGGTGCATGGGGGAGAGTACTTTACTTACAGACTTCGATTGCAATATCTATACAGTACGCGTCTACAGAAAATCTTATTTTAAACCCGGGAAAAGCCGGGTACTTGCAGCTAGTTTATATATAAGGCAGAGTGTCCGTGTGTGTGTTTGTGTGAATGTATAGCATAAAAATCTACTGTTTTGTTACGATCTTTGTGAAGCTTCAATCTATGAGGACGGTCGCCGTAAGTGTAAGGATCACGTACAAAAAATAGTTCACGAGATACATCGTCATAAACAATTAGATGCGAGAAAAACTGCTTCACCACGTGACAATGTTACACAATTCATCCTAAACCAATGGGCCGATTTCAACCAAATTTGGTACACATATTTCTTACCGTGAGCTAACAATTTCTGCAAGGTTAAGAATTTCATATAACAATGGTTCATGAGATATGACGCCATAAACAATAGCAATCGCAAAAAAAACTGTCACATAATGCGACGAGATTTTATTCATACACTGTATGAGAATGAGAGTACTTAGCGACTTCCAATAAACTTCAAAGATAATTTCAAACCTTTATTATATTTTTCTCGCTGACAACCACAGTAAAATTAGGAAAGGAAATACCAACGAATTGCAAACATAGTCTTCTTTATCACATGTATAAAAACTGGAGAGTACTTTTACAATGACTGTTGTAAATAACGTAATGTGTATAGATAAGTACTAGAGCTTTGTGGAATTCGGTATTACCACACTTATGCCGTTTGTTATTTTCGCTGTAAAATAAAACGTAGTCACGGTTTTAAACAGAATATTTGCTCTTTATTTTAGTGCAGAAAAATGTAACATGACCAAAGTCCTATCTGAACAACAGGAAAGATAATACAATCTACGTTAAAAGCGTCCACAGCAACTATGCCAAAGACGAACATTTTAGTAGACGCATTGGTTCTAATTAATGACTTTCAACATATCCCATTAATAGTGAATAACTGCTTAGGAAAAAGAACAGGTAAATTTTTGGAATGTATACACTTCTCTTCCGTTTAATTAAGGAACGACAGTTGCCACAGAAGTCTAGGACTCCATTTATATATGAAACTACCAGTATCTGCACGTTGTTTGGAATATTCATTATCACAGTATCCTCCACATTGTTGTGCAAATGTTTCAGAAGACCAGTGTTCAATTCGTTGTTACGTATTTCACGGAATCTTCACGAAACAGAACAAACGCACATTTTAAGGGAGCACTCTTACATCTGCAAAACTCTAAACATTGCAGAAGATAGCTCTATTTAATTGACAAGAGTGACGGGAACCCTTTTAGAAGCCAAGCAGAAAAAAAAACAATAAACGGCGTCGCCGGGTTTCAAACTACCGACCACACGTAGCACAATGCCACGCACTACCCACTATACTACGATGAACAACTGCGACATTGCCCGTTAATTTTCGTAGTTTTGCTGGCAGTTGCTAACAGCTAAAATGGCATTTTTAGATGCTAGATTATAATTTATTGCACTATGAACGACAAGCTTTTGTTAATTCTTTAGTGCGCCACTGCTTTGAAATGACAAAGTGTAAAATATGATTAAAAACTCACAAAGTACAGGAAGCAAGATGGCGTATGCCAGATGGAGTTCTGGGCGAGGAATGTCACGTGACAATTCTTAACGCCTGGCATACGTAAAATCAAGAGGAAATGTCAAATCGCCGTCATTTTTGCAAATATCTGTGTAACGGTGCTTGTTACGAAAAAAACGTAAGGGAGGAAAGTTGTAGACAGTTTTCTCCTCTAAAAATTCGGTTATTCAGTTTTCGTGTCAGATGAACGGTTTATTTGCAATTACAATTACATTACATACGGCTTTTTTTAGTGTTACTAACCTATTTCTTGTCCGAAAAATTTGAAAAAGGGAGGTTCTGGTCTCTTGCGGCCAACTATTATGTCTGTAGAATTTGGTGTCGGTCGGTTGAACGGTTCGACCTAAAATGTGGGAACACGTTACGACAGACAGACAGATATAAAATGGCCGATATTTATACAAATATCGCTGAAACGATTCAAGATATGAACAAAAAACCATAACAGATCAGAGTTGTAGAGAATTTTCTTCTCTACAATTTTCGTGTCAATTGTAAGGTTAAGGAGTTATTTTCATTTATATTTCTAGCTGTTAAAAGGCGATCGCGAAGGCCTACTTTTAATGTTACCACCGTAACCTAAAGTGGGCCAAAATGTTTCTCGCTTAGTACTTTTCCGCTGTTCATGGACTAAAACTACGGCATTCTGTATGACTCTACTATTTATTATTTCTACACTACAAATTGTAGCCGCAGGAAATTTTACAGACAGTATATGCACACATATAGCTGAAGTACCTTCGAAACTATCACAGCACGACATATAGGTCATGAGATATGAGAACATAAACAGTAACCTTCATGGAAAACCGCTCCATCACACACCAAGTTTTAATCTGTTACTTCTTTACTATTATTCGCAACGGTTTTACATACAGCACTTATACAAATGAATATATACCTGAAAAATTATACAGTTGTACAACATATAACTCGACTCGGTAAATATGAGATCGTACGAATTTTATATGTCATTTGGTGTACCGCACTTATAATTTTGTACATTATGCAAGACAGCTTTATTTCTTATATATAGGAGATGAACAGAGAGAGAAGGGATGGGAGAAGTACTAACTCAGAGCAGGAATAAATAAATAAATACCCGAGCAACGCAGGATTTTCAGTTAGTGGAGTATATGGGCACTCATCAGCGTATGGAAGTTTAGGTCGATCTGGGAGGCGTGCAAGAGAAAATCCATGTTCGAATCCCGGCCCGGCACAAATATTCATGTAGCACCAATAAATTTTACAGCTGATGCTGAGTCATATTCGTAACAGCGAATGCATTTCTTGACCTCTGAATGAATCCGGCAGGTTAAGACAGATGCGTAGGATATTGTTCTAGAAGATGATAATGGTTGGTGTTTTAGGTCGCCCCCGGACATTGCTCTAGTACACTAGATGGTCCAATTGTAGGCCCATTATGAGTGTGCAATCGTTGTCACTCGTACTTGCGGATGACCCATATGAATTCCATGAACGAATGACTGCAGCAGTGTGGTACACCATCATTGACTGGAAAGGCAACAACGCAATTTGTCTGTAGTATTAGTCAGCAAAAACAAGATATCATTTGTGGGAAATGTCACCTGGGTTGAGTTTAAATATGATCTGCTGAAAGAAATAACTCATGCCTGTAAAATGTTTGCTTGTTGCAGCAGTAGGCCCACACTGCCTCCACACACACAGAATATAAAAAATATCAACCCATCGCCAACCACTTGGAAATCCATTGCGAGAAGAAGGTTCTTTCAGCTACTCTATGCATTACAGTCTTCCAATATAATTGCTGCCTGCATTACACTTTGGTGGGATCTAAAGGCCATTAAATGGATCTAAAAGATAATTTAAATGTTTTGACTACACTTTGCAATTTATTTACTCTTTTGACTGTCATAATTTTCAGGGGCAATACTTTGTGTTACAAGCTATTTCCAGTTAAAATCATTTCATGTTCTTTGCACAAGTTATTACTGTAAAATTGTTACCATTTTACCGAGCTAGGTGGCTCAGTTGAACACACTGGTCTAGCACTCAGGAGGAACGGTGGTTCAAATCCATCTCCGACCATTCAGATTTAGGTTTTCCGTGATTTCCCTAACTAACTCCGGGCAATTGCCGGGGTGGTTTCTTTGAAACGGCACGGCCTATTTCCTTCCCCATCCTTTCTCAAATGTGTGAGCGAGAGCTCCGACTCTAATGACCACGCTGTCGACGGGACGTTAAACCTTAAGCTGCCTTCCTTCCTGTTGCCATTTTAAAAAAGATATACCCAAATCCAAAACATTGTTTTTTCAACGAAGACAAGTACATACAGATACAAGAATTAAATTTGTTCTTTCATGTTCCTTAGTTTCATATATCCACCTTCCACTAATCTTCGAAACCACCGAAGTTCTTCCTCAAACTATGTTCCTACTATTAGCTTTAATGTACAGGGTGAAGAAATATGCCACACTTGGAAGTCGGCATGCGATACCTCTTTCAGTATCAAGACAAACTTTATCCAACAAAATCGAAACGGGTGTATTTTGAAAACATGTATTTCAGAGGGAAGAGTTGGTAACAGTCATATTGTGCAGCACATCGGAATGTACAGAGGAACGTGTATCAGTCCTAACTTATGCACCAGCCGTCGTAGTTAACTGAGTAGACTGTTGGGACATCAAACCCACATCCAGCATGGAGTGATTTTCTAATTCTCCTCACATTTTATTTTTTAGAAGTCCTTTTCCTAGACAGAGTTACGAACTCCTGGTTATCGGAAAATTCCTTCCATCCTCATTTAATTTTAATTACACTAATTTATGATTACCTCTTCCACTCCAGTCTATTCTCTCATCGGTTGTTTCCTGTTTTTCCAAGTAAATTCAAACATGCTTCTCTCCATTGCCACTTCGCTACTCTCAGGTCAAAACATTTTGTCCACTAAAAGTTCATATCTCAATGTCAGAAAATCAAAACTGGTGAAACATACTGAATGATAACTTCCTGTTTGAGCCACACAGAAACTTTAGTTTTGATTATCCTAATTAGTTTCCAAGAATACTCCAAACCACTTTTATTCTCCGGTTCATCGATATTGCTTTCCATTCATTTACCGTCTTCAGCTGCTCCAAATGAAGGGAGCCATAAACTGGTAGTTTGACATCAAAGTTAATATGAGTTCTTTAATTTTCGGTTTGTTGCTTATGTATTTTTTTAATTTCATCACAAATGACTTTTGAGCCTTCTTTCAAACATTTTTCTTAACTTTTTTCCATTGACTCTTTAAATTTAGTTTCTGTCAGGATAGTGAAAACTGTTAATTGATGTTACATTAGACATAGTATCATAAATTAGGAAGCATTTTCGCTTACTTTGTCGTTCAGTAACTGTAAAATTTAACCATGAGTGAGAAGTATGTGCTCTTTCGTAGATTAGTGAGTAGTGGGTTGTGATGTGAGATTTGTACGAAGTATTTTCATTGGAGGGAGTGCAGTGGGGAAGCCAGTGAGCATACTAGGGAGATTCTCTCCTGGAACTCCAGGCTATGTAGCAAGAAATGTTAATAGAGAAACAGGAGTGTAAGATCTGTGCCCTTCAGGTGCAGTTGTAGGACCCGAAGGAGGAATTGGGTTGAAGAGGGAGAGGTAGGTTGGGAATTGGGAACTGGCAGTTGGGAAGAAGGCAGTCAGGAAGAGGAGGTATTCAGAGAGTTCCACATTGCGTGTGAACAACAGATTTGTCCAACTCTCAGAGTTAAGTAGAGAGGAGCCTCTTGTAGCTTTAGATGACGGTAACATGCAGCAGACCTCAGCGGTTAGGAACCCTAAAACGCTAGAAAACGATAATAAAAAGAAGAAGGTTCTCCCCTGATGTACCTTATATGGCAGAGTTGTAGGCCAGTAGTTGCAGTAAATTTTGGGGAATGAGTAGCCGATCACCAGTATTGTGAGCCAAAGTGCAGGGTTGGATCAGGAAGCTGTTAACATAGGGGAGTGTCGCAGGAATTTTTCAAAAGAGTAGTGGCTGCAGGTGGGAATGGTCTTTATAGGGATGGGGAATACGACATAGGTATCGCCAATTCTGTCACTCACTCACTTAGCGATCATCAAAATTCTAACGTACTTCCAGAAAACATACGCACGTTAAATTTCGTATTTACAGAATGCTAAGTCTGTAATGGAAGGAAAAATTCAAACATCCCTTTATATTAATCCGGTTTTCGAACGCATTTTCGCTTGACGAAACAGTATCTGTTAAATTGGTCGTGTATTCGACGTGTTGTACTGGTCCCGTGGTAAAGCTTTGGATTCCTAACGTAGAGATTGCAGCTTCTGTTTCCGGTTGACTTACTATCTTTCTTCCTTCAGCTTCATTATAACCCATCAGTCACGTTTCTACGATGTGAGGAGACGTCATAAATGACATGTGGTTCGAATTCTACGTTAAACTTTCGGTGCTACCGTTGGACTGATCGATTCTTCCGTGTTCACATACAGTCAGCTGTACATATCAGTTTCGAGAGTGAAACATTGGGCGGATTACATCTAACAAATGTCGACTTCATTAGTATCGAAGCTCCATAGTCTGCAACAGCTTAATATAATCTACTGAGATGCATTTGCGTCTAGAAACAAAAATTGTTACATTGAAGCCTCTGAGAAAGGCTTTATTTACACAAAGCCAATAAATCTAAGGCATATTATATTTAACAAGAAATATCTAAAGTCTATTATGCAACTAAACATAATCACGCAAAAAAGTGTAAAACTAAATAAGAATCGTACTGGTTCGATAGTTAGAGATCACTGAGATCACCTCGAAATATTGAAAACTCTGCCTATCGAATTTTATGTTGAAAAAAAAAAAAAGTATAAATCGGCATTGTAAAGAATATTGGTGTGTAACGCGAACTTTATCTAGGGGCACGGATTGCCCCCGTCAAGTCGATCACACATTTCTACCCCCTGTATCTTCGTTGTGGATACACCTAAACCTAAATACGCTAACGTTCCGTGACTAGGAGATCTACTTTAACTAGCTAGATTGCAAAATTATACTGTTGTATAACTTATACCGGGTGATCAAAAAGTCAGCATGAATTTTAAAACTTAATAAATCACGGAATAATGGTACGACATGGGGTTTTATTAGAAAAAAAAGTATTGCTACATGCGTGAAAGATATCTTTCGCGCGTCGTATGGTGGTGATCGTGTGCTCAGCCGCCACTTTCGTCATGCTTGGCCTCCCAGGTCCACAGAGCTCAGTCCGTGCGATTATTGGCTTTGGAGTTACCTGAAGTCGCAAGTGTATCGTGATCGACCGACATCTCTAGGGATGCTGAAAGACAACATCCGACGCCAATGCCTCACCATAACTCCGGACATGCTTTACAGTGCTGTTCACAACATTATTCCTCGAATACAGCTATTGTTGAGGAATGATGGTGAACATATTGAGCATTTCCTGTAAAGAACATCATCTTTGCTTTGTTTTAAATTGTTATGCTAATTATTGCTTGTCTGATCTACATCTACATCTACATCGATACTCTGCAAATCACATTTAAGTGCCTGGCAGAGGGTTCATTAACCACCTTCATAACTTTTCTCTACCGTTCCATTCTCTAATAGCGCGCGGGAAGAAAGAACACCTAAATCGTTCCGTTTTCGATCTGATTTCTTTTATTTTATTGGGATGGTCATGTCTCCCTAAGTAGGTGGGTGCTAGCAAAATATTTTCACATTCAGAACTAAAAGTCGGTGATTGAAACTTCGCAAACAGATCACGCCGCAATGAATAACGTCTTTCTTTTAATGATTTCCACCCCAATTCGTGCAACATTTCCGTGACGCTTTCCCCCCCGTAACGTGATAAAACAAAACGAGCTGCCCTTCTCTGAACCTTCTCAATATCTTCCGTCAGTCCCACCTGGTGAGGGTCCCACAAGGGGCAACAGTACTCCAAGAGAGGACGCACAAGTGTGATGTAGGCAGTCTCTTTGGTGGAGCTGGTGCATCGTCTAAGCGTTCTGCCAATGAAACGTAACCTTTGGTTCGCCTTCCCCACAATATTTTCTATGTGTTCTCTCCAGTCAAAGTTGTTCGTAATTGTAACTCCTCGGTATTTGGTAGAATTTACGACCTTAAGGTTTGACTGATTTATCGCGTAATTGAAGTTCAGCGGATTTCTTTTAGTGGTCATGTGTATTACTTCACACTTTTCTTTATTTAGTGTCAATTGCCAATTTTCGCACCAAGTAGAAATTTTGTCTAAATCGCTTTGCAGTTGCTTTTGATCCTCTGTTGACTTCACTAACCGATAAACGACAGCATCATCCGCGAACAGTCTAAGGGAGCTATTCAGATTATCTCCTAAATCGTTTATAAACAAGAGGAAGAGTAGGGGACCAATAACGCTTCCCTGTGGAACGCCAGATATCACCTCTGTTTTACTCGATGACCTACCGTCAATTACAACGAACTGTGTCCTTTCTGATAGGAAATCGTGAATCCAATCGCACAATTGGGGAGATATTCCATAAGCACGCAATTTCATTAGAAGCCGCTTGTGGGGTACAGTATCAAAAGCCTTCCGGAAATCCAGAAATATGGAATCGATTTGAGATCCCTTGTCGATGGCACTTAACACTTCATGTGAATAAAGGGCAAGCTGTGTTTCGCAAGAGCGATACTTTCTGAATCCGTGCTGACTATTGGTTAATAGGTCGTTCTCTTCGAGGTAGTACATAATATTCGAACAAAGTATATGTTCCAAAATCCTACTGCAAATCGACGTCAATGAGATAGGCCTGTAATTTTGGGGATCACTCCTATTGCCTTTCTTGAATATTGGAGTAATTTGGGCAACTTTCCAGTCTTTGGGTACGGATCTTTCGCTGAGTGATCGGTTGTAAATTATAGCTAAGTACGGAGCTATTTCATCAGCATACTCTGAGAGGAATCTAGTTGGTATACAATCTGGCCCGGAAGATTTATTTTTGTTTAGTGACTTAAGTTGTTTTACTACTCCAGGAACATCTACTTCTAAGTTTCGCATGCTGGCAGCTGTTCTTGGATTGAATACTGGAGTGTTCACTTCGTTTTCTTCGGTGAAAGAATTTCGGAAAGCTGTGTTTAGTAATTCTGCCTTAGCAGTACTGTCGTCGGTAGTATTACCATTGCTATCGCGTAGTGAAGGTATTGTTTGTGTTTTGCCGCTAGTGTACTTCACATATGACCATAATTTCTTTGGATTTTCTGCAAGATTACGAGACAGGATTTCGTTGTGGAAACAACTATAAGATTCTCGCATTGAAGTCCGCGCTAAGTTGCGAGTTTCAGTAAAAGATTGCCAGTCTTGCGGATTCTGTGTCTTTTTAAATTTTGCATGCGTTTTTCTTTGTTTCTGCAACAGTGATCTGACCTGTTTTGTGTACCACGGGGGGTCAGCCCCCTCTTTTATTAATTTATTTGGTATAAATCTCTCGATTGCTACTGATATTATGTCTTTGAATGTAAGCCACAACTGATCTACACTCGCATTTTTAGTTTTGAAGGACTGGAGACTATCACTCAGGAAAGCGTGAAGCGAATTTTTATCTGCTTTATTGAATAGATATATTTTTCGTTTATTTTTGGTGCATTTGGGAATTTCGATATTCAGTCTCGCTACTACAACTCGATGTTCGCTAATCCCTGTATCTGTTTTGATGCTCTTTACTATCTCGGGATTATTTGTTGCTAGGAGATCAAGAGTATTTTCGCAACCACGTACTATTCTAGTGGGTTCATGAACTAACTGTTCGAAGTAGTTCTCAGAAAAAGCATTCAGAACTAGTTCGGACGATGTTTTATATTTGCCCCCGGTTTTGAATACGTAATTATGCCAACATATCGAGGGTAAATTAAAGTCGCCACCGATTATAACAGTATGCTTCGGATACCTATTTGAAATATGATTCAAGCTTTCTTTGAACATTTCTGCAACCGCATCGTCTGAGTCAGGGGGCCGATAAAAAGATCCAATTATTAATTTATTTCGGTAGTCAGGTATAACCTCTACCCAGACCAATTCACAGGAAGTATCTGCCTCAATTTCGTTGCAGGATAAACAGTTTGTAACAGCAATAAACACGCCACCCCCTGTTTTATTTATTCTATCCTTTCTGAAGACCATTTGGCCCTTTGAAAAAATTTCGGCCGAATTTATCTCAGGCGTCAGCCAGCTTTCAGAACCTATAACGATTTGTGCCTCAGTACTTTCTATCAGCGCTTGGAGCTCTGGAATTTTCCCAACACAGCTACGACAATTTACAACTGTTACACCAATGGTTTTTATGTCTACTTTCTTCCCGTGTCTGACCTGCCCCCTTTGAGACTGAAACCCATTTTGTGTATTCCCGAGGCCATCTAACCTGATCAGATGAAGCGCCATCTGTCGGACATTTCTTGAACTTTTTATTCGGTTTATAGTAAAAACCCATGTCGTTCCAAGCATGTGTGTCAATTTTTACCTCTCTCTTCATTATTCGGTGATTTATTAAGATTTCAAATTCATACTGACTTTTTGATCATCCGGTAGTTAAAGAAATATTTATAGTTGATTATCGTTAATTCTATCATTCACTCACCTATCACCAAAATTCGAAACTTAAAATTTTGTATTTAGTTAGTGTATAGCCTGTAATGGATGGAAAAATTCAAACATGTCTGAATATCTACCCCGTTTTCGACCGTTCAGAATGCTTGGCGGAATAGTAACAGCTACTTTTTTTTACTGTAGTGTGGTGGTAATTTTGTTGCTGGAAAGTGCTGGCCAGGCATGTGAGAATGTCCTACCGTTCCATTCCTTCAGTGGGATGTGTGGTGTCGCACAAGTCTAAAGTGCGCGCCACCTACTTTCGCCGCGCGCCGCCATGCACGCACGGCGCGGCGTTCTTACGACGTCAGCCACGAGCGCCCTCTGCTACAACTCCGCTCGTGGCCACCACTGAACGACATCGTTCACTTGGAACTGAGATAGGAACGAGCGAACACTTCGGAATCAGATAGGCACCAGTGAAGACTTGACTATCGGATAGGCACTAGGCAGGCCTCTAGCTCAACTATGTATCAGCATTCTGCAGTACTGAGCTATGTAAAAGTTAAGTATTACTAAGTCTCTAAGAAATATATATCTCGTTCTAATTTACTCTAGTGTTTCTAGTTTCTGCAGTCCCACTGGTGCTCACCTCCTACCTGCACAAGCGTGCATCCTTTATTCCTGTGTCGGTCTTTCTACTCGGCCACCGACACCTCCGACGGAAACGAGACACATAAGCGGCGACGAGGCTGGGACACAAAAGTGGCGACGTGGATGGGATACAAAAGAATGTAATATCTATTTTTTGTAACTTTCGTTTTATTTAGCCTACGCCTTTATACCACGCGAGGAATCGTCAGAAATACCATGCGGCACCTGATTAAAGAATGAAGTAAATATTTACCTATTTATTTTGGAACACATGGCGATTTGCGAGTGTGTGGTAACTTTACACGACATGCAATAGTTAATCATAAGAGGGTCGTTCAGTATGTTACACCCCATATTTTTTAAGCCATTAATATACACAAACATCCTTGTCGGTAATCAAAATATCCACGGGTGTACTGCCGGTCTATAGTGTCCAACGGGCACAATATTTCGGCGATCATACATGTCGCCATCATCAGGTGAACTGACGGACTGAGCTCCTGGAAACGCGCCGGTACGGAGATCCGCACGCTACGGCTGCTCGAAGGGAACTGGGTTCTAGCCCGGTAGCGGGCGATTTAAATACCCTCGGCCCGCGGAGCGACCCCTCCGCGGTCCGCGCCCCGCGCCGCGGCCGCGCAGTGGAACCGATTACGGCGGCGTCTGAGATGACGTCGGTGTGAGGTCTCTGTCCGCCGTGGTGGTCACTTCGTTACGTTTGCTAGATTTACTCTTAATTAACCCAATCGCTGGTTCCCAAGCTTTGCTAAGATTATAGCCACAGTCACGATTTATGAGGTCATCACTTGTGCGAATTTCAATGGCCTCTCTAATGACGCAGTCCCAGTATCTCGACGTCTGTACCAGAATCCTAGTGCGTTCATACTCCATCGCATGATTCTCCGACAAACAATGTTCAGCGACCGCTTACTTTCTCGGATACATCAATCGTGTGTGCCTCTGGTGTTCAACGCATCGATCCTCGACGGTACGCATCGTCTGTCCAATATATGACTTTCCACACTGACACGGAATCTGGTACACGCCGGCCTTCCTCAAACCGAGATCATCTTTGGCGCTCCCCACCAGTGCACGAATTTTATTCGGCGGACAAAAAACAGTTCCAATCTGGTGTTTTTTCAAAATGCGGGCGACCTTCCCCGAGAGTGCGCCGGTATATGGAAGGAACGCAGTGCCTACATCCTCCCTCGTTTTTTCCCTTCGAGCAGCCGTAGCGTGCGGATCCCCGTACCGGCGCGTTTCCAGGAGCTCAGTCCGCCAGTTCACTTGATGATGGCGACATGTATGATCGCCGAAATATTGTGCCAGTTGGACACTGTAGACTGAAAGTACACCCGTGGATATTTTGATTATCAAATACGCCGGGAGAAACTGAAGAATCACATCCTTGTCGGTGTTTCACATTTGACGTTTGTTACGTGCGGCGGTGAAGTTTCGAAGCGTTCCGGCAGATTGCAGAGCCGTAATGTCTCTACATACGTCTCGCGTTACAAGCAGTGTGCTGTTATTGAATTCCTGTGAAAAAAAAAAAGCCGTGGTGAACATCCATAAACGTTTGTGTGCAGTGTACGGCGACGCTGCAATTGATAGGAGTACAGTTGGGCGATGGGTAAAGAAAGGAAACGTAGAGACAGAGCTCCATGATCATTGATCAGCCACGCTCGGGGCGTCTTGTCACAGCCACTGCTCCAGACTTGATGAAACGTGCGGATGCCGTTATTCGTGCCGATCGGCGGATAAAAACTCGACAATCGACTCTACAGTTGTCGGTCAGTATTGGAAGTGCGTCTGCAGTGATGGAGACTCTGGGACATACAAAGAGGTGCTCACGACGGGTTCCACAAAACTCAAAAAAGCCATATCATCAGAATTGTTGGAGCGTTTTCTGTCGCCGATCGTTGCAGAAAACAAGTACTTCTTGTCGATCCTTGTTTAGTAGCCTGGCAAATCTGACATTGGCCTCTATCGTTTTCGTTAATGTCGCTTGTTTTTGGCTATTCCAAAGAGGTAGCAGCCTTTACTTAATTAATACTAGACAGAAATCGAATCTGCACCATATTGCAGAAAGGTGCGCAGTATTCTGCAGTATCCATTTTTAATAAAGCGCTACAAGAATTCAAAGTAATTAGTAGCAATCCTCGGACTTTCAAGGCTAAACAGTAAAGTTTCTTCATGGCTCACTCCTATTCAGTCGAGGAATTCCTGGAAAAATTTACCTAATTTCTGTGTCCCGTTAGAAGTTCTTTTGACTTATGCTTAAGACCTGTACTGTGTATATGACTGCAATGCGTTTCACTTTATCTGTTACTGCTCTCTTGTTACAATTTAATGTACTGACTCGTTCCATGGCCATGGAGACCTGTTCCATAATTTTGTCCTGCGGAAAATGATAAATATAAATAAATATAAATGTATTCTTTTTAACTTAGTGTCTTTAAGTAATTTTTTTCTTTTGATTTTCTGGGGACAGTTTTAGTATATTAAATCAACTATAAATCTATACATTTTATAAAATTGGCTGTATTTGTGTATATATGTTCCACATCTCCTCCCAAACTAATGGACCGATTTCAACCAAACTTGGTGCACATCTTCCTTACTATCAGGCAACACTCGCTGTTGGGGTAAGAATCACCTACGACACACGTATGACGTTATAAACAATGACATCCGTGAAAAACGGCCGCACCATGAGAAAATATTCTACATGTACCCCTGAATTAATGGACCGATTTCAACCAAATTTGGTAAAAATATTCTTAAAGGTCAGGAATCGTTTGCTATGGTGGCAAAAACCATCTAAAATACATAGTTGATGCGATATCACGTCATAAATAATGGCGGCGCGTGATAGCGTGATTTTATTCGTCAAATATTTGAGAATGAAATCACTTAGTGACTTGCAGTAAACTTTAAATTGAATTTCAAATCTTTACGAAACTACTTCTCGCTGACAGCCCCAACAAAATGATGAAAGGAAAAAAGTTTATAGCTTACTACTTTTCCGATGTTCATGATGTATAGATACGATATTTGGCATGACGTTACAAGTTATTACTTCTAAACTCTAAATTGTATTTGCGAGACATTTCACAGACAGTACGCATACATACAACGAATGTTCCTTGGATAATATATCACGGTTAGAGATATAGTTAATTAGATATGAAGTCATAAACAATTTGGTTAATGAAAAACCCCATCACCACGTCTGAGGTTTCAGTTTATTACGACTTTACTACTAACACCATTTACGAGATATTTTGCAGACATTAGGCATATATCCTACTGAAAGTACCTGCAAATTTACATTATAGCACGACACATATTTCAGGAGATGTGGCATCATTAACAATGAAATTTCCGAATTACTGCTGCATCATGCGCTATTTTTCCACATCATCTCCGGAAATAATCTACCGATTTCAACTAAAATTGATACACATATTGCTTACTACCAGAAAAAAATCGCTGTGGGGTTAAAAATTACCTACGGCACATAGTTTCAGGAGATATGACATCGTAAAAACTGAGTCTCAAAAACTTTTCCATCGCGTGATGTGTGATTTACGAGACTTTATCATCCACTCTTTATTCATCACATAGAGTCTCCTAATATTACACTCTAAAAATCTGGAAAATTATATTATTGTAGGACACATAGTCAAGGATATATGATGTCACAAGTATTGAGGTGCATGAAAACGGAACTTAAATGGACAGATAGTAAGGTAGAAGGCGATGGACAGAAAGGGAAGAACGATATGCACTAAGATAAGAAAGGAATAAATACAGGTACATCCCACGAATACCCCTTATTCCGACAGATCTATCTTTTAACTTCAAAAGACTGAAGTTTCCAGTGAGACTTGCATTTTGTATTACGATTAACAAATAACAGAGACAATCTGTTAAATGCTGCGGAGTGGATTTGACATCTCCATGTTTCTCACATGGACAACTCTATGGCGCCTGCTCAAAGAATTTATTCACACTAGTTCCTGGGCAGTTAACAAGTGATATTGTTTATTGTCAAGTTTTGAATTACGTTAATGTAATACATCATTTGTCTTTTATTACTATTTTTCTTTCTTTGGATACAGCATTTATACTTTTGTACATTATGCATATTTCTTTGTTTTACTGTTTCATAATTTCTAAGCTGTTTACACGAATACATGAATATAAAATCTTTTCCGAATTTTTATTTTCGTTTCTAATACCGGGTTTAGCTGCTAGTTTCATTTAATCATGAACGAAATATAATGGACCCTGGGCCACGGTCATGCCTTAAATCTTTACCGTGGAAATCACACGCAAACTGTATTATTGTCCTTGGACTGAATATTTCAATCGATTTGTTTTACGATATCTTCGGTTCCAATTAAGATACGCAATTCTTTTTGACCTAACAATACTCAGCGGATCAAGCTCTTTCATTTGCGCTTTTAAACACTTGCATTGATTGATTCTGAAGAAAGATATGCGTGAACATTCAACTTTACTTCCATTTTACCTAACTTTTTTGTCATTCGACTAACGGTGCAAAGTATTCGCACGAGTCCTCTAGTTATATTTATTATAGAAATAGAGGTGTGTAATATTGATATAGTCGTTATAAATGTTGGTAGATGATCAGTTAGATAAATAATTATGACAGGGTATTGAATAAGTCGTTTCATTAATACTAACTAAAATAACCGACTTTGTTTGCCACGAGATCTCACAACGTTTTACGGTGGAAGGAATTCGTCACGAAACTTGCATTTTTATACATTTTATGTTTTGATGGGATTTGATTATTACCCTTACCTCGCTATGTTTTGGTTGCAAGTCAGAGAAAACTACTCAGGTTATTAAATAATCTAATATATAAAGCAGTGTGTCCGTATATTTGTACGTGTTGCATACAAATCTACAGTTTTGTTCCAATCTGTATGAAATTTTGTACACGTAAGCTTCAATCCATGAGGACGGTCGCCGTATGTGTAAGAATCACATACGATATATAGTTCACGAGATATGACGTCATAAACAATGAGATGCGCAAAACTACTGAATTTTGCGACAATGCTGCTCATTTTCTCTTAAACCATTGGACCGATTTCAACCAAATTTGGTACACACATTCCCTACCGTGAGGTAAAAATTGCTGCATCACATACGCCACATGGTTCAAAAGATATTACGTCATAACTAATAAAAATCGCAAAAAATGCCATACAATGCGGTGAGACTTTATAAATACGCTATACGAGAATCAGAGTACTTAGCGACTTGCAACAAACTTTATACATAATTTCAAACCTTTATTAAACTTTTTCTCGCCTGAAACCATAATAAAATTATGAAAGGAAAAAAAGTTTCTCACTTACAACTTTTCCGCTGTTTATGGAGTAAAATTACGGCTCTCGGTAGACGTTACAATATATAATTTGAACACTACAAATTGTAGCGATAGTAAATTTTACAGACATTATACATACATATAGCTGAATGTATCTTCTAAATTGCATCACAGTACGAAACGGAATTCATGAGGTATGAGCACATAAACAGTAACGTTCCACTGTTCATGGAGTAAAACTACGGCATTCAGTATGACGTTACAATTTATAATTTCTACACTACAAATTTTAGCCGCAGGAAGTTTTACAAACAGTATACACGCATATAGTTGAGTGCACCTTCTAAATTGTATCATATTACGACACGATGTTTATGAGATATGAGCACATAAACTGTGAGGTTCGCGTTAAACCGCCCCATCACGTACCAAGTTTCAATCTATTACTTCTTTACTACTAATTGTATTCTCAAGAGATTTTACAGACATACAGAGCCCTTATACAAATGAATAAATAAATGAATACCCGGGCAACGTCTGAAATAAATATCATTTGCAGAGCCGCTGTCTCCGATGCGCGTGCAGCTCGACCGTCCTACCGTCGACCTCTGTTAGAAGCATAAAATTACTCGTACCTAAAAAAATGTTCAAATGTTTGTTAAGATTATGGGACTTAACTACGGGGTCATCAGTCCCTAAACTTACAAACTACTTATGAACTACCTTATACTAAGGACGGCACAAATATACATGCCCGAGGGGGTCTCGAACCCCCGACCGTAGTGGCTCTGCAGACCGTGACTGGAGCGCCTCAGTCCCCCCGGCCACCGCGGCCGGCACTCGTACCTAAGCTATACCGCGAGAACACAAAAGGCCCATAATTAAATTATTATTAACATTGGACGCCATAATATAACAATAACGTTAGTTTCTGTAGCATTGAAAACATGAGTTTTCGTAATCAACCACGAATTTTTTTCTTAGGGAGTGTCTAGGAAAGGGCAAAACATCATCTCTTTGTTCAAACAACTTATGGGTATGCTGCCGGGTGACGTCGTCGACAACCGCTGATATTTCGGCAGGACAACCTGCCATTATCAAGGCACAAGTGCAGTGTGACCTCCTGCCGAAATATCGGCGGTTGTCGACGACGTCACCGTTCAAATGTTTGTAAATCTATCGGACCAAACTGCGTGGTCATCAGTCCGTAGCTTACAAACTACTTAAACTAAGGTAAACTAACCTAAGGTCAAACATCCCCCCCCCCATGCCCCAGGGAGGACTCGAACCTCCGACGGCGAGCAACCGTGCGCTCCGCAGCGAGACGCTTTAGACCGCTCGGCTACTCCACCGCGGCATCTCCCGGCAGCATACCCGTAAGTTGTTTGAACATTCATTACGCCGGGAGAAGTTAAGGTTTCGCAGCATCTCTTTGTTTACAATATCTAAAGATGCTTGTAAATTTACTGTAAGTTGATGTTCCGCATGTCCGACCCTCCCCTGATCTCTACTGGCTGTTGGGGCGATTTCGCTGAGCGATGTATGTACGATGCCCTAGCTGAACTGATTTTGATGTGCCGCCGGGGTCTGGCAAAGCTGAGCGAAAGCTGCCTGCTGGCGCATAGGTAGCGCGTGGCACAACTGGCGGTGCACGTGGCTACGAATGAAACAGTCCGCGAGTGCAGAGCCGCAGTCGCCGATGCGCGCGCTGGCTGTGGTGGCTCAGGTGGCGCCTGGCAGAGCTCACAGTGTCAACACGCGGCTATTGTTTGTCCGCGCCACAGTTTCCGTAACACGTGATCGCGCACAGCGCGTGGCGTCAATTGTCTGGGCGAAGGACAGCTGCAGCATTGGAGCAGATTGCCCGCTGGTCGCGTGCGCTGTCCCGGAAGCGAGAGTAGCCAGCGTGTGACGGGGTATAAAACATGCCTCAACACTCAGCACCTCCTATCATATAAAATACAGCGCACAACAAAGTTAAAGGGTCACTTATTGAAGCCTCGTAAATATTTTCCATTTTTACGCTAAAGTTTGAAAAACTACGGAAAGGCTTCCTATGCGAACCTGTCGACAACCCTTACTTTTTACCCACCTGCAAGCGTGTGCTAGTGATTGGGTGGTTTTTGCGAGTTGTAGGGGGACTAAACATCTATTTCAACGTTCCCCTGTTCGCTACTGAGATTTAAAAGCGAAAGGCTGAACAAAATAAAGTCTAATGCTCAGCATACAGAGGGGGAACCTCCAGGGTGTTCAAATGTTTGTATAGCTTATGGGTCTTAACTACGGGGTCATCAGTCCCTAAACTTACGAACTACTTACGAACTAGCTAATACTAAGGACGGCCCAAATATCCATGCCCAAGGGGGGATTCGAACCCCCGACCGTAGTGGTCGTGCAGACTGTGACTGGCGCGCCACAGACAGCTCGGCCACCGCGGTCGGCCTCCAGGGTGTACAGAGTGGCGTCGTAAGCTAAAATAACAGTGGCAACGCAAAAATAACAAAAAAAACCGACTTCAAAAAGAAAACTATTAAAAAAAATTAATATGCACTAAAAAGTAAAAAAAAATGCGTATTCTTCTACAAATTAATAATCAACTTACTTTTTCTGCTCATCAATATGTAGGTACGATCTATGTGTTTACCATGCAAGAAGATAGGTAGGTATCTACCCACTTTAAATCTAACTCAATACATACCTATGAATAACAAACAATGATCAAAATATTTTTTTAGAGTTATCCTAAGTAAAATGAAATGAAAAATATTAGACTACTTAAAAGTCAAACAAGTTATTGCGATAATATAATGTAGTTACAATTATTGTTATTTTTGGAGTCGGTGTCAGCCAAGGAAACATCCGATTCGACTTCGGTCTCAATATTGTCGTATTATTTTGGCTAGGTATATTGTAGTGTTTCCTTGGATGTGGGTAGGTAAACACATAGATCTTACCTACATATTGATTAGTAGAATAAAGTAAGTTGATTATTAAGTTGTAGCAAAATACACAATTATTGTTTTTTTACTTTGTAGTGCATATTAATTTGTTTTAGAATATTTTCTTCTTTGAAGTCGGTTTTGTTAATAAAATTTTTGTTTTTAGTGAATCTGAAGTTATTAACCAATTTTTCTGCGTATGGGTAGATCTAGTAAACGTGCTGCTCATATGAGCGCCGTTTAAATGAAACAAACGAAGTCAGGGAGAAACGCCTATCTAAGCAGAGGAAATCTACCTTGAGGTCAATTTCAAAAGAGTCTTGCGAAGAGCGCAAAAATAGACATTCAAAACTGCGTCTTTCCATTTAAAAAATTTTGAACTGGGAATTACGTGACAATAACGAAGTTGTGGTAGGGACTCAAATATCCGGATAGCCTATAAGAGATTCGGCCGAGTATCATTAGTTTGCTCCTAAGAATTGAAAAGTTCCGTTACTTTGTCATTGATCCCATAATCTGAATCTAACCAAACTCTCATCAAAGTACCCTTGAAGTGCATCCTTTCCAATGAAAAAAGAATCATCGAAATCGGTTGGCGTGATTTTGAGTTATTCGTCCATTGTCGCGCACATACTTAATGCAAATTTAAGAGTTGCATGGTTTTCTTGTGGATTCCATTGTCAGGACTGGCCCAAATTGAAATGGGACCATACGGAAAGCACCAGCTTAAAAGAATCATAAAAATCGGTTCACACAGTCGAAGGTTCTGATGTAACAAACATAAAAAAACAGTCGAATTGAGACTCTCCTATTTTGAAGTCGGTTAAAAATGGTGACATAAAAGAGAAGGCAATGGAAGCCGCAAATCAAAAGCTGGACGGGCGGAATAAAAATCAACAACAGAGTAAATTCAGAAGTGGTGTAAAGCTGAAGAGTTCGGCTAAAGTAGCTAGCACTAGATGGTATGATAGAATTTTATTAATTTTGACAACATTGTCATAGGAGAGACAGCGATCTATTTGGTATGATCAATATACAAAAAACAGTCCTGATCGCAGAAATTAACAGTTTCAATTAACCGGTTTCAACCTGATGTAGGTCATCTTTGGAATTACAAAAAGCCCATATGGCCAGTGCTGCACTCGGCTGGGCTGGGCTGTCCTGGGCCGTTCTGCTACCAGTAGGTAACTGTTACCTACTTACCAGTTACCAGTAGGTAACTGTTACCTACTGGTAGCAGAACGGCCCAGGACAGCCCAGCCCAGCCGAGTGCAGCACTGGCCACTTGGGCTTTTTGTAATTCCGAAGATGATCTACATCAGGTTGAAACCAGTTAATTGAAACTGTTAATTTTTGCGATCAAGACTGTTTTTTTTATATTGGTATGATAGAAACCGGCTGTGCAGATAAAACGTAGGGTACTATCAGCTGTAGAGGCATCATCTCGCAAGAACTAAAGGGGGCGCAGCAGGTAGATTGAGAGTCTGCCGCAAAGAGGCTAAAAGGGGACAGTCCACAAGGATGTGGACTACTGCCAGAAGAGCGCCACAGCGACACTTGGGCGGGTCCTCAGGATGGAGAAGATGGCCGTTCGTTAGCCACGTACGGCAAATATGTAGGCGACAGAGGATAACCGAGTCCCTACGAGAGGTCCTGAGGGAGGAGTTCCATGCGCCCATATATGGATTGATTGCACAGAGCTTGTTCGGCGTGCTTGAGGTAGACCATTCTGAGTTCGAAGGCAGATAGACCTTGCAGTGCAACCCCAACTGGATATCCTTTCCGGGATACCAATATCCAGGGGCTGGGAGGTGGTGGCCTGCTTGACCAGCCGATGAACGTGCTCGCTGCCTAGGGTGCCAACATGGCACTGAGTCCAAACAAGTCTGCCATACAGCCAGACTTGCTGAGGGCGAAGATGTAGTTAGAATTTATCGCACAAAGGATGGTTAGAAAATCGCGGCCGAGAGCTTCTAGGCTACTCAGGGAGCCACTGCAGATGACTTTCTGGGGCATGCTTGGAGATGTTCAAGAGCATGAGATATTGCGATCAGCTTCATGGTGAAAACACTAAAGCCAGGAGGCAGGGAGCGTAGTTCAAAGTGGTCGCCGAGAACAAAAGCATACTCAACTCGGCCATCTACAAAGGAACCATCAGTTTAGATATTTCTGCACCATGGAATGTGTCGAGAATGGCCAAGAACTTGCGACGTATAGACAGTGCTGAAACTGATGCCCTTGAATCGCGGGACAATTTCAGGTGGAGCTGCATGCGGGGGATACACCAAGAAGGCGTGTGGGGCTGGTAGAAGAAAGCGTGAGGGATAGGTAGGAACTCGAGGAATGAAAAGAGGGTACGAAACTGTACCACGATTGGGAGGGCAGACTGGGTTTCTGGGATGGGAGGGTGGGTACAGGCTGAAAAAAAAGCCTGTAGCTTGAGTGGTGGGGCGAGTCGCGAATATGGGCTACATAGAAGGCAATTAGCTGTTTCCAGAGAAACCGCAGGGGAAGGATCCCAGCATCAGTAAGGAGGCTTATCGCCAGACTCGTGCGGAAGGCACCTGTCGCCTATCGGACATCACTGTGGAAGGCTGGGTCGAGGATCCATAATGCAGAAGGCACTGTCGAATCACACACCAGGCTCCCATGGTCAAGGCTGCATTGTATAAGGGTGTAATACAGCTACAGAAGGGTGGGCCTGGCAGCTCCCCAAAGAAAGTGGCTGAGGCACCAAAGGATGTTCAGATTCCACCAGCATTTTAGTTTAAGCCGACGGAGGTGGGGTAAGCAGGTGAGCCTGCTTTCAAGCAGCATAAGCTTGAAGCTATGTGTTTCCTTGACATGTCGACTACACAGAGCTATGGATCTGGGTGAATTGGCCTATGCCGACAGTAGTCATTTAATTCCATTTATTTCTCATTTAAAGTCCTGCTACCTTTTTGTATAAAGCAGGACGTACATTTGTAGTTTTACATGTTATATTATACATTTAGTTCATCGATGTTACATGTTTTAAGCATTTGAAATAAATAGAGATAAGATAGAAAAATGAAACAAAGACAATTGATTACATTTGTTCCTAACAATTACGATAAAACTAATTACAGTCATACAAAATACGATAAATTTCTTGAAGTGGAAAACATAAAAACGTGATTGGTTATAGCTTGTTATGCACATTTCGAAATTAAGTGGATTCTAAAATTGCGGTTAATTGTGATGACGTAAAACAATGTAATAAAAAATAAATATATTTAGAAATAAAGGGGGTTTGCTATCCTAGTGGCTAGTTGCATTGTATTGTACTGTGCCAGGCGTTGAGTCATCATCATCATCATCATCAGTAGAGACTGATTATGCCTTTCAGCGTTCAGTCTGGAGCATAGTACCTCTAATAAAATTCCTCCATGATCCCCTATTCAATGCTAACATTGATGCCTCACTGATATTATGCCTTTTACTTCAAAATCATTCTGCACCGAATCTAAGTACTTTCTTCTTGGTCTTACTCGACTCCTCTTACCCTCCGCTGCCGAGCTCATGAGTCTCTTAGGTAACCTTGCTTCTCCCATTCGTGTAACATGACCCCACCATCTCAGTCTGTTCCCTCTAACTGCTTCATCTATGGTGTTCATTCCCAGTTTTTCTTTGATTTCCTCATTATGGACACCCTCCTGCCATTGTTGAGTACCTCAAGCCACCGGAGGCCAGGCACTTTTTTTTTTTCTTCTCTAGACACTGTTTACATAGTTACTTACAGCTATATATTGCATATATATTAATTATCCACAGAGTCTTAACCTTCTGGTGATAATAGTGTCTTTTCGGTATATTGTTTATACTTTCTTATGTCTCAGGTGTTACGATTCATATTAATTTAAAGTACGTCCGGTTTGGGATGATGACAGTGGGCGATTGCCCCCCGTCAATGTTGAGTCTCATTGGTGTCACTTCCTTTATTTATGAAAGTGTTATCATCTTCTTCCTCTTCCTGTTTGTTCCCAGCTATACCTGTCCACTCAGAGGGGCACCTTCTGTCCTTTTGTATTCTTTATATGTCGAGTTAGATATCTTGTCTGCTAATGCGTTGTGTCCAGTTTTGTTCGTCTCTTATTATGTCACATAACGTTTCGTCTCTTGTTAAAGTCAATCCGCTGTATGTCTCTGACATGTGAGCACCCTCCGCAGGGGAAGACGATGTGATTAAGGGGTCCTTCGGTATTTCCGCAAGTACAAATGTTGGTGTTGCCCAGTCTCATTCGAGAGAGGTAAGTGAGATATGGGCCATGTCCTGCGGTCGGAGAAGTTAGTACTGCTTCCTCCCACAAATCCCCTAAAACATCCACATCCTTGCGGATGCTGTTGCGTAGCAGTGTGCGTTTGTACCGCCATACAGTACGCACGAGGTGCCGTATTTGCTTTCCGAGACTTTACGGAAAGCATAGAGTTCTGACTAACCTGTTGTCTTCTATAGTTGTGTCCCCAGCGCAGAAGACAGCACACAGGTCGTTGGTTCTTCTACAGCATACAAGTGAGGCTAAAGTTCTTTATGATGGAAGCATAATAAGCGACTCGCGAGATTTATAATTGTCAGGGATGCCATTTATTAAATAAATAACAAAAATAATGAGCAACTATTGTTCATATGATACGGCCTATGCTGCCCATAGTTCATGTTGAGACCTCGACTGTTATCACATTTACGCAAAAATCTTTACTCATGACCGGCGCGTATGGTGGTCAGCTCGAGACTGAAACTGCGGCGCGTTGCGAGAGGGCACCTGACGCTCTATTTCGCGCCAAAACCGGGCCGTCGCGCGCCTTCTGCAAAATCGCTCTTCTCTTGTTACAATAAGAGAAGGCAACTTAAACTTTCTAAACTGTCCAAATCTAGCCTGTCCTTGAGAGATATTTATAACAAATTCTCAGCTCTGATTAATTAATATTTAGTTTATAATAAACAAAAGTAATTTCAAAAGAAATCACGTGACGTGAAATGCAGCAGCCAATGCGAGGAGAGCACCAGTAACATAGGCGGGCTTTCCCACGGGAACCAGCACCTACTGTGCCATATGCTACTGCTCCCCACCCCACATTTCAACATATGCTGCACTGCTGTCGTTCTTCCGCGTTTAAGGCACGTACAATCTTAGCAAAGAAACGGCCAGCGGCCAGAAATATGAAGTGGCCACAGGCCAGGAATATCACACATCCCCTTCCTTCGGAGATTTCCAAACTTGGAATGTTCTCAAAGACAACAGACAAGTTGGAAATAAGAACCCTCTAAATTTTGAAAAATAGTACCCGTTATCTCTCAAGAACTTACATAAATATTGAAACCATTACTTCTAAATCTCCCCATCTAAATCAAAAATGATTACACAAAAAGGTAAAGAAACATCAGAATTATAACCCTGCCTAAATTGAACTTGGGCAGCTACGAATTAGCTAACTTTACAACATATGAAACTACATGTAAATGTTGATATATACCTAAATATCCTTCTGAAAATACACACACAAAAACTCAAATTTACAAATTACTTAACAAATTGTATGAAAATGTGCAGAAAATAAACGATTGAACAACAGATAAATAACACTGAATAATTACAGGAAATACAGCACGCTTAAAGCCTCTCAATAGTTGTGATTTGAAATCGGCGCATTGCCGTCCATGTTTACAAAATTTATTGGCACTTGCCATTTGAATATCTGACATTTAGACTTTCGGCTCATGGCCGCTTATATCACCAATTAAATTCTCGGCACATTGCCGTCCATCAATACCACCACAACACATAGTACACTGCCTTACATAAAAATACTAACTTTCGGCGCATTGCCGTCCATCAAAACCACCACAACTCCGATTGTTGACAAAACAAATGAAACTATTTTTGGCACGAGGCCATTTATCACTTATATCGGCACAATGCCGTCCACCAAGCCTCTCAACACAATTTTGACACACGCATTGAGTGCAAATTCAACACTTGGCACTCATGACTTTGTACTTTTAATAATTTTTCTCATAGCCTACTTTGCACTGCTGGCTTCACACGCTTGTACATACAAAGGATATACTTAAAGCGGTACATAACATTTGTACATACAAATACACTTATAAAATCAAATCAATGCAGACATTTTGCGTATTGAATCCAGAATAATACCCATTTTGTTCAGTGTTTGGTAATTACCATCAAGTTTAATTTGCTTTTTGAGGTCCTTGACCTTTCTCATATTTGTTCAATTATCTATTCTTTCACAAGGTTACATTTCATTATCTATTGTGACACACTTCAAGATACATTCAGTCATATATATCTGTTTCCTAATTGGGTCACTGACCCTTCATTCATTGACAATACTCTGTTGTCAACAAGTGTTACCTCCATTCACATATTACAATTGGCAACACATGCCATGTCTAATATTTAATACCGTACTGTTGGCAAATAGATATCATGTTTATATTCACTGTAATAGGTTATATATAGCTTGTCATAATATTTAATATTTAATGCAAAATGCAGATCACAGAAATCAACAGAAACTATTTGCTGCATAAAGGCAAAATATAATTCCGACTGACGGATTGTTGCTTTCATTGACAGCTGACCCTGAAATTCTGTTATGTATGATATATATATTCCATAGTATATGTTGTTTATCGCTCTGATGTTTTATGATTTCCTGACGTTTATGTGGAGGCGAAACAGGTAAAAATATCATATAATTTATACATATTCTAATTCATAGGTGTGTAAGAGCATAGGACAAATGTATTGGTGCCATTTCTGCTAGTGTGTATTTCTAATTTAAAAAATGTAGAGTGAGGCACACACTGCGTCCCCTACCTATTTTCAATATTATAAAATGACGACTTCACTGCCGCCTGAAATACCATGTATAATCGTAATGAGTCGACTTCCAGGCCGGATCTACCAGTCACCTGTACTTGACCCTTCTCACCACCTTACTACCTTCTTAATTATGAGCCTATTTCCAGGCCGAATTTATCAGTCACCTGTACTTGACCCTACTTACCACCTTCTTAATACTTGTTTAAAACTACACATAGCAGACCATACACCTCGTTCCTCATACCATTCATAATGTTTTACATTGCCTATGTCCAACAGCCATTTTTACTAAGTTCACTCACCTGTTGTTGCGCCGTCCTCTTCTCAGCGTCAAATATTACCTTATAATAATCAGAGTAAACAGTATTGGAATTAAAAAAAAAATTAAAAAAAAATCCTTCAATAATGTAGTCAGCTGTTATTTTTTGTTCCGAGAAGATCTGTGACTGCCACTTAACTTTGTAAAGGTAACTCATGCTATGCAGATGTTTACTGCTGAGTTACAATTTTTTACCATGCTCCATAATTGTTACATACTCACATAAAGCCAAATTCAGTACGTATTAAGTCTGAAAATCTCGTATTCCTGCTTACTCATGTCAAATCCTGTTTTTATTTACTCGTCTAAATTAGTGTTTTCGTGCAGTCTGGTACTTGGATAGAGAAGAAAGTGAAGACGATAGAAAAGAGTTCAGACTGAATAGTAAGAGGAAGAACTAACAGCGTGAAAGGAAAGGAAGTAAGCTGCTAGTTAATTAGGGTACCTGGTAGGTGTCAGTTACCTGGCAAAGCAAAGAGCGCTATTGCCCCCTGAGGTATGGATAGAGAAGAAAGTAAAGACGATAGAAAAGAGATCAGACTGAATAGTAAGAGGAAGAACTAACAGCGTGAAAGGAAAGGAAGTAAACTGCTAGTTAACTAGGGTACCTGGTAGGCGTCAGTTACCTGGCAAAGCAAAGAGCGCTATTGCCCCCTGAGGTATTTGTACCTATTTTGTGAGAAATTTCTTGATGTCCATGACGTTGTACAAACCTCTACTTTTTCCTGTCTTTGGGTGTGCAACTTCCACTGCACTAGGATGTGCTATCCTTATTATTTTGTATGGTCCCTGATAAGCTTCATGAAATTTCTTAATTTCAGAGCTGATTTTTGATGACCTTAATCTAGATTTTACCAATACCAGTTCATTGACCTGATATGTAACTTTCTTTATCTGTGCATTATGTTTACGTTTACGTTTTTCAGCTTTCTCCTTAATTCCTTTAATAGCCAACTCCCTTTTCACATCAATAGACAAATCATCTCAAGGTGGAAAGTCGACTAATTGCTCTATCATACTAGGAACCCTCTCCCCAGTTAATAACTCCAGAGGCGGAATTTCTGTTGTGGAATGCGGTAACTCATTAATTACTCTTTCAAATTCGTCAACATAATCAATCCAGGTCTGATGCTTTCTCGCACAATATGTACGAAATAACCTGTTAAGCTCTCTCATCACCCTTTCACTCATATTTGATTGGGGATGATATTTAGATATAAAAATTGGCTTTATGTCAAGATCTTTTAACATCCTTTTCCAAGTCTCAGAAATAAATTGTGCCCCATTATCGCTAATGATCTTTCTGGCTTTCCGATTTTGTTTACATAATCATTACGAATTCTGTCTGCCACAGACTTACCTGTGGCTCTTCTCAGAGCATACAACTTCACGTGTTTTGACAACATGTCAAGTACTACAAATAAATATTTGTATCCTCCTCGAGATGTTGGTAGAGGCCCATATAAATCTACACAAACTTTCTCTAGAATGCCTGATGGTATCATACTATGCATTACTGCCTTGCTACTTACACTGGAGATTTTGCTTTTCTGGCATTTGCTACATGTTTTCAAAATCTTTTGAACAGTTTTTTCCATATTGTTAAAATAACAACTTTCTTTAATTTTATCAGTACATTTCTTCGCCCCAAAATGTGCATATGTATAATGAACAAACCATACCAGAGTCTTAATATAGTGTTTTGGCCAATATATTTTCCAATGTTGTTTCTCAGGGTCAGCCCTTCTATACAGAATTCCCTTGTATATGGTGTAGTACTTCCTCACTTTGACACTCGTTTTCTTACTCCATTCAGCTTTTATCATCTTGATAACCTCATCCTTGTTTTGTTCCCTCCTCAAATTTTGCACAATGCTTCTAATTTTATCTTCTTTATCAACTTTTGTCAAGTATAACATGGAAACCTCTTTCTGTCCTGTATCATTGAACCCTGCTTTATCCATGCCCTGGGGTAACCTTGGCAACGTATCTGCCACAATATTGTCTTTCCCTGGCAAATATCCTATGGTAAAATCATACTCTTGTAAGACAATTGCCCATCTTGTTAATCTGTTATGTGTGAGTCTGCAATCCATAAGAAATGACAAGGCCTTATGATCAGTGAATACTTTTACTTTACGACCCATTACATAATACCTAAATTTTTTGAAAGCCCACACAACACTCAAGGCTTCTTTTTCAGTGACTGAGTACTTCCTTTCCCATTTGTTAAGTACTCTACTGGCAAAAGCAATACTTTTTCTTTCTACCGTTTCCCCATTTTCTATAAATTGACACAAATGTGCCCCCAATCCATATTCTGAGCTATCTGTGTATATGCAAAATGGGAATTTCAAATTTGGGTGTGATAAAGGAATGCTATTACACAATACATCTTTAATGTCCTGAAATTCTTTCCTGCACTCATCCGTCCAAATCCAGGTGGCATTCTTTTTAGTTAATTCTAACAGGTTCTTCGCATTAAGTGCTTGATTATTCACAAATTTGCGATAGAAGCTCACTGTTCCCATAAAACTTTTAATTTGCTTCCTATTTTTAGGTTCTGGAAAATTTCTAATAGCTTCCAGCTTATCTGGATCAGGTTTTATGCCCTCAGCTGAAATGACACGCCCCAAAAATTTAATCTCACCTTTCCCAAACTCAGACTTTTCCAAATTTGCACTAATGTTGTTCTTTTCAAATTTATCAAGGATCTGTTCCAATATTTCGTTTTGTTCCTTCCAATATTTAGCTGCAATTAAAATATCATCAATGTAAACAGTAATTCTGTTAAGCAGATCTTCCCCCAATACTTTATCAAGCATGCATATGAAGGCAGATGTTGATATATTAAGACCAAAAGGTAATAGTCTGAACTGATAACACCTTCCTCCATATATAAAGGCAGTGTATTTGCGACAGTTTTCCGTTAGAGGTGTTTGCCAGAAGCTAGAAGTCAAGTCTATGCTTGTTAATATCTTGACTCCATGAAACTTCTGAACAAGTTCCTCCAGTATTTCGGGCCTATCCATTTGTGGTAATATAATTTTATTTAAAGCCCTTGCATCTAGTGTGATCCTAACTGAATTATCTCTCTTTGGGACTATAACAAGAGGATTAGAATATTCACTACCAGACCTTTCAATAATGTTCCATTCTATCATTTTCTTTATCTCCTGCTCCACTGCTTCTCGTTTGGCTAAAGGGATGGAATAAGGCTTAAATCTAAAAGGTTCATGGGGCTTGACTTTAAATTCATACTTGTAGTCTCTCATGCAACCTGGTTTCTTTGAGAAAGCACTTTTATGACGTAAAAGAATGGCCTCTAATTCCCCAGCTTCCTGTTCGTTTAAGCCATGAATATTTACAATCTTTTCCTTAATCTTTATTTCTATACTTTCCTCAACCTGAGGTTTCACCTCTATAAAGAAACATTTTCTTTCCTCTGTTTCAATATTCCAAAACATTTGTTCCCTTATTACCTGCACCCGAGGTTCATTACAAATATTAATTGGGTTATGGTTTCCTTGAAAATGAAACATTTGCTCTTCCTCACCTTTTATCACTCTCACGAGACCTGCATTGAAATCCAACATAGCCTTATTATTTATAAGCCAGTCTGCGCCCAAAATCAAACTGACACACAGTCCTGTGACTACCATGGCATTTACAGTGAATTCACGGCCCTGTATTTTAAATTCGAGCAACACCTGTTTCTTAATTATTTTACTCCTTGCCCCACAAGCAGTAACCACCTTAACTCCTTGTACAGATAACTCTGGAACTTTTGTTTAACTTTTAATCTTTTCATATAAGTCATTTGAAACCGCGCTAATCTCACTACCAGAGTCTAAGATTGCTATGGCTTCTATGTCCTTAATTTCTACTTCCAAAGCTGGTTGGTAAATCTCTTTAATATCTTGCCTATCTTGCTCTAATAGAGCATCTTTGATACCATCCCTTTCATCATACCCAAACATCTTAAAAGAGGTCCAGTACCTTCGGCTGTTCGCGATTGGACCAGGTCCGAACCGCCTATTAGTTTTCCGCATCTCTTAAGTTTCGATTTCTGTCATTACCGTGGTCCCTATCTTGATTGCTATTATAGTATTCTCTATTATCCCTTTGGTGTCCACCTCTAGCCCTGCCTCGGTAGAAATCACCTCTTCCTCTCCTACCTGGACTACAACTGTGATTTGACCTTCTGTTGTCACCCCAATTATTGTTTTCATTATTCTGGTGAGCATCATCTCGACCAGAATCTCGGTTATTACGACGATTTGTACTCCACTTATGCTGTCTCCAATTCTCTCCTACCTGTTTATTGTCATCCAGTATATCTAAATGTTCCAAGACTGGTAACAACTGCTTAACATGAGTTTTACTAGCGTACATTAATTCCTTTTGTACATGTTTGGGAAACTTAAGTATTATAATTTCTATTAGGTCAGGCTCTTTAATGGGATTCATTAGGTACTGATTCTTTTCCCAATAGTGCTGGAAAAATTCTTTATAACTACCACAACCACTGTTTGTGTAATTGGTACCTTGCAAAATTTCAGTGCGTATACTATTTTGTGTACTTTCAGACCAATACTGATTGAGAAATGCGGTAACAAATTCTTGATATGTTTTACAAATGTTTATAGGTCCTGTTCCCCATGATATGGCATCACCTTCAAACCTACTTGCTACGAATTTCATCTTTTGTTGTTCTGTCATGTTATTAGGAATAACACCATCGAACTGCCTGATGAAAGCAACAGGATGTACACTACCTGTCTTTGAAAAATTGTGAAATTTGTATGAATAAGGATTATTTTCAACATCAACGATGTTACTTATACCTTTCTTACGTTCTTGTTCCACCCACGCTTCAAGTTTTCTCCTAAGTTCATTTTCAATGGTGCTAATATTTTCCACTAAATTACATGAATCTGGCAGCTCATTAAGTTTCTGTTCGATTTCTGTTAATTTACTGTGAAGTGCATTTGCATTACTTGTACATGATGTGCCTACCTGTGACACTTTATTGTCAATTAATGCTACATTTCTGTTCATTTTTTCGATGTCTGATTGCTGTGACAGATATCTGTCTTTACATGTTTTACTTACGCTAGCCTGTTCTCTTATCAAACACTCTACATTATTTGTAACAGTATACAGCGTGTCACTATTAACCTGTAATCTTTCGTTAATTTTGCTTACTTCAGAGTCCACCCTATGCACAATGTCATTTTTGCAAATATCCCATTCCTTTATTTTCAAATCTAACTGTTTAACACACTTTTCTGTTTTTTCTTCATTAACAATTACCATGTTTTCTAAGCCCTGGAATTTATTATTTACACTAGCCATTTGTGTACGCATTTCCTCTACCGCACGGTCTAATCTTTCATTGTTTTGGACAAGTTTTTCTGCTTACTTATTTATGCTTTGTTTTTGTTCTTCTTTGTTTTGATCAAATTTTGCACTAATATCGTTTGCCAACTTATTCTGTTCTTCATTGTTTTGATCTAATTTTGCATTAATATCGTTTGCCAACTTATTTATGCTCTGATTTTGTTCTTCATACTTAGCAAGTATGTTTTGATTTAATTTAGCTATCATGACGCTAAGCATTGATATACTATTATTGTCAATGCCAGCTTCCTTCTCCCCATTACTTTCTACTGGAAACATATCAGTTGAAGCTGTGCTATGGCTTCTGTCATTTGATACCTCCATCTGCTCCTCTGTTATGCAGGCGCCAGACACATTTTCTCTGACAGCTGCATCCAGATTTACCACGTCAGTATGGTTAGGAGCGACAGATTGACAAACTTGTGTATCACTCTGCACATCACTTACAACATTTTCAACAGCACTTTGTTCTACATTATGTGTGCTATTAATCTGATTAACCTCTATATCCTGGATAGTATTAGATTGTAATTCACTCATATTCGCTACAAAATATGGACTGATATTGTCACCCTGCATCTGAGGTTGTTGACCTGAATGATCATTGCCTCTATTTTGAACACATTCTTCGGCCCTACTTCTGAGATAATACCCGTTATCTCCCTTTTTTTCCATCTCTAATTTACGTTTTTTACGCTGGTGTTTAGTTTCAAAATTTTACTAACAAATATACACAATTAATTATAATTTACAGGAGTTGGCACTTACTCCCGTTTTTCCTTGCGTCGCGATGTGCAGTTGTTGCGACGTGAAGGCTGGTAGTTGTAGCTCCGCTAATAGATGGAGTCGTCGTCTGCCGCTGCTGGCGATGTTTACGGCCGTTCCTTTCAGGCGCCGCACCCCCCCCCCCCCCCCCCCCCCGTCTGTCTGCTATGGCACTGAGCGTGGCTGTTCCGTCGACGTGCCCGGTGAAGTGTTGCGACGCCGCCGTTCTGTAGCGCCTCGATTCTTGAAGTTACGTAATCCAATGGACCGCGAACTCAACACTTGCACTTCCTTCAATATATTCATGGAATCACTTTTTCACTCGCGTATTTCAAATGGCTAACGGTCACTTTATTTGTAAAATTCTTGATGATTAACAGTTCGCGAATCACTACCACCTTTTATCGCCTCACTGTATCTGTTTATTTCGTTCCGAAATGTTGTTCCCCACCAGGGATGCCATGTACAAGCTTCCTAGGGTTTTACTTGCGGTCGGAGAAGTTAGTACTGCTTCCTTCCACAAGTCCCCTAAAACCTCCACATCCTTGCGGATGCTGTTGCGTAGCAGTGTGCGTTTGTACCGCCCTACAGTACGCACGAGGTGTCGTAGTTGCTTTCCGAGACTTTACGGAAAGCATAGAGTTCTGATTAACCTGTTGTCTTCTATAGTTGTGTCCCCAGAGCAGAAGACAGCACACAGGTCGTTGGTTCTTCTACAGCATACAAGTGAGGCTAAAGTTCTTTATGATGGAAGCATAATAAGCGACTCGCGAGATTTTTAATTGTGAGGGATGCCATTTATTAAATAAATAATAAAAAAATTAGCAATTATTGTTAATATGATACAGCCTATGCTGCCCATAGTTCATGTTGAGACCTCGACTGTTATCACATTTACGCAAAAATCTTTACTCATGACCGGCGCGGTCCGGCGCGTATGGTGGTCAGCTCGAGACTGAAACTGCGGCGCGTTGCGAGAGGGCACCTAACGCTCTATTTCGCGCCAAAACCGGGCCGTCGCGCGCCTTCTGCAAAATCGCTCTTCTCTTGTTACAATAAGAGAAGGCAACTTAAACTTTCTAAACTGTCCAAACTTAGCCTGTCCTTGAGAGATATTTATAACAAATTCTCAGCTCTGATTAATTAATATTTAGTTTATAATAAACAAAAGTAATTTCAAAAGAAATCACGTGACGTGAAATGCAGCAGCCAATGCGAGGAGAGCACCAGTAACATAGGCGGGCTTTCCCACGGGAACCAGCACCTACTGCGCCATATGCTACTGCTCCCCACCCCACATTTCAACATATGCTGCACTGCTGTCTTTCGCGTTTATGGCACGTACAATGTTAGCAAAGAAACGGCCAGCGGCCAGAAATATGAAGTGGCCACAGGCCAGGAATATCACACCATACCGCGGCTGGGGTCGATATGCTTCATCCTTCTTTCTCTGATGTTTTCCTGTTGTCATGTGTCCATTCGTCGTGTTCTCAGTTGGCGGTATGTGTGCCGGTTATTTGATGCACTTTATCATGATTCCCCATTTTAAGCCAGTACGCTGCAGCTCTATATCTTATTGTAATATCAACTGGATATATACAAAGAAGGACGTATAGCGTTTCCATCGGCGTTGTTTTGAATAAACCTGTAAGTAGTGATAATACACTTCTCTGCCCAAGTCTTACAATTGCTTTATTGGTTACTAGGCTCAATATTTCAGCATAGATAGTAGATGCAAAGCATAATACTTACTCGAAGAGACCACAGTGATATGTTCTTATAGCTGATAGGGGCAGTCTGTAAGTGGTTAATTTAAGCCTTGCCAACTAGTGTACTACTTTCTCTGCTTTATCCGTGGTTATCTTAATGTGTTCATAGAAATTTTGTCTTTCATCCATGTGTACACCAAGATAGCGTGTAACTACTGTTCGTTTTATATTTGTGTTGTCTAATTTTACTGTGGTGTTTCGCTGTAATGCCCCTTTGAGTAGTTTATGTTGTTTTGTTGTTTGCTATCTTGAGTTTTCTGTGTTTGTACCAATGTGTTATTATTGTCAGTGTTTCATGTGCCTTGTCCTCTAAAAATAATCACTAATAATTTTAATAACATAATGTCTATGGATCAATTAGGCTGGATGGAAGCTGCATAGGATGCGACGTATGATGGATCTGTAGGTGTAGACTGTAGAGGATGGTGGAGGGGTTGAGGCCCCACATCCAGCCAGAAAGGTGTTTAAACAGGTTGAGGCGGGACTTGGCTCTCTGTCAGATGGTGCGAAGGTGGGGAGTCCAGGAGAGGGATCAGTTGAGGATGAGACCAAGGTATTTGAGGGTGGGGGTGTGACGGATGGGATACTCATGGGGGGTAAGGTAAAAATCATGGAGGCGGAAGGAGTGGTGGTGCGACCTATGATGATTGCCTGGGATTGATCAGGATTGGCGGAGAGGAGCCACCGGTTGCACCACACAGCGAACTCGGTGAGGTGAGACTGGAGTCACTGCCGGGAGTGGACAAGGGAGGGGGCGAGGGTGAGGAAGGCGTGTCATCAGAATATTGTAGGAGGTGGACGGGAGGCTGCGGTTGGGGCATGTCTTCAGAGTAAATGAGGTAAAGGAGGAGGGAGAGGATGGAGCCTTGTGGCATCCTGGCAGAGAAGTACAACAAATGGGAGTTGGAGTTACAGACAGTGACATAGGAGGGGCAGTGGGTGAGGAAGGAAGCAACGAGGCGACCACAGTTAACAGGAAGGGCATAGAACTGGAGTTTGAAAAGGAGACCGGACGGCCATACACAGTCGTAGAAATTCTCAAAAAATGTTCAAATTTTTGTAAAGCTTATGAGACTTAACTGGGGTGTCATCAGTCTTTAAACTTACAAACTTCTTATGAATTAACTTATACTAAAGACATGCCCTGAACCTCCAACGCGGGAGGCCGCGCGATCAATGGATGACGTGATGGTGGAGGTGGCTGATAGCCACTCTGCCTCCTGCAAGGGGAGGGGGTTCATCAGTGCCAATGAGGAGGTACTGATCAGTACTGATGGCATGATGAGGTTGGAGGAACGTTTCATTTAAGAGGAAGGCATCCACACAGTGTTGGGATAGGGTGTGCATAAAGAGGTGTTTATTGTCAGGGAGCGGCTCGATGTTGTGATACAGGAGGGTATACGGGGGATTTGGCATAAGGGTCTGCAGGGGAGAAGAGGAGGTGAAGAGAGGGGGTACACGGAAAGAATATTAGGGTACTAGCCAGGAGAAGATGATGTGTGAATGGGCATAGGAGAAGGTCGCATAGGTCTTGATCTGGAAGACAGTATGGGCGACAAGGGCGATCTTTTGCAAGTCATGGGGACGTTGGAAGGGTTGGATTCTGTAGGATGGTGGTTACAAATCAGATGACGACCTTGACGGTTGGTGGGGGCACATGAAGATTTTAGGATGCATGGGGGTATCCATAGTACAGATGGAGATGGTGAGCTCAGGGGTGGTGGTGGCAGGGATGGACTTGCACTTTTAGGAATAGGTGGGGGTGAGAACCGCCACAGGTGTTGCAGGTAGAAGGGGAGGCAAGGTTAGGGCAGTGATTATGGAGGTGTTGGGATTTGCAGTGGGGATAGCTGGGATTGTTCGACTGTTCCGTGTTAGGTGGTCGTTCTAGACGAGACATGGTGCACAATGACAGGATTGAGGTTGGCATCAGGAAGGTTCCAACTTGTGGCAGTGGTCAGAGATTAATGCCCCCTTGAGGAGGAGGCAGTCGATGGACGATGCGATTCAGTGAAGATCCGCATGAGGTAGGTTGGGCCAGTGGCTTCGTTGATCCGCTTGGTGGGTCGGATGGAGATGTCAAGGTGGGAGTTGAGTTGGCCCAACACCTCTTCCTCCATGATCACCAGACTAAGTTTGGTGATCATGGTGGTGAGGGTGGTCGGGCGGTGGAGAGGCATGGATTGGTGGGGAGAGAAGTAGTGTAGTAGGACGTTAAGGTAGCATGTGGGACCGAGATGGATACGGGAGAGGCATTGTAAAATGTGTGTGTGGAAGGAGGGTCTGCGAGACTTTATAAGGATGGAATCCTTATGGGAGATCATCTGGGCGATGAGTGCATGGGGAAGTATTTTCTGAGTTCTAAAGAGAGGGTTTTGTTCTCGAGGAAGCGGGGATCGGGATGAGAAAGGAGGAAGGTGTAGAGGTTGGAGGCTGGGCAGGGGAGGAAAGGGAGATGTGTCCATTGCGTCAGGGGAAGATTGGTGAGGAGGAGGGGGAACAGGGGAGCCTTTTAGGACGAGCCAGGAGGGGCTCCATGTGTCGGTGGTGGTGGTGGTGGTGGTGGTGCTCAGTGTTGCTCATGGTAGAGTTAAAACGAAAAAGACTGGTAAGTAAGTAAAGAGCGAAAAATAGAGGGACAGCCAAAGAGTAGCTTACGGTGAAGATGACGATGATGCAGACGACGACCGCAAGTGTGGCCGGCGGGGGGCTGGTGGCGAGTCCTGGGCCGCGAGGGGCAGCTGCAGACCAACGACGTCGGGCGAAACGGTAAGTGCGATGTCTGGGATGGAGGTGGTGGCGTCGGCAGGCAGCGGGACGAAACAGGTCTAACCTAGGGCGGGGAGCGGCAGGTCTTGGTCGCCGGTGGTGGCCGCTGCATGGGGCGGCTCCCCAGCTGAGACGAGGAGGGGTCCGGGCAGCTGCGACGTCCGGCGGCGACCCCAGGAGATGATGACGGTCCGAGCAGCAGCTGGGCAGCGAGACGACGGGGCGGTGAAGCGTCCGGACAGGCCTGGCAGCGGCTGTGGTAGCTGGGGGCGAGCAACAACTACAGGCAGCGATCTCCCGGCTGCAGCAGGTAGCGGCGACGATGAAACCTAGAAGCAATCCCAAACTTTAGGCATCGTAAGGGATATGCCTAATACCAAGCAGTATAGATGATAGATTTCCACTTCAGTAGATTTTTTAATGATTCAGTCTAGGGACTGGTGAGCATAGCAGTTTGGTCCAATAGGTTTACAAACATTTGAACATTTTTTTATATGTATGTTCCCTATAGACCCTACGATGGCTGCAGAAATTATGATGGAATCTTCATATTAGTATAGCGGGTGATCCTGTGAAGTTTGGTAGCAATCGGAGCAACATATTTATTGTCATATAAGTAAAAGTTTACGTCTAGCACTTGGCACGACAGTAGCCCTTCCCCCTACCGGAGATAGATCCAACGGCTATGCTTCTGTAACTCTAGAGCTGCCGCTTGAAGCGCTAACGTAGCTTGCGTGACTGTTCGTGATAAATATTTGCAGTGAACAGATAAGTTTGTGAATTACGACAGCATCCAATAACGACCAACATCTCATATATGGTCTCTTAGCTGGAGTTGCAGTAAGTGTGGAATTCATAATAACTTTTTTTTTACTGCTGAACACATCGAGCGATGACAAATGCATGAACATTGATAAATAAAACACATCCACGGATTTATAGGTATGTCGATTACGAGTATGCAACAGGAGGACGTGATGGTGGATATGTTGCAGACAGAAATAGTAGGCATGATGTTGTATTTAATAAACGTTTAGTTTCATAAAAAATGTGGCTAAGTGGTTGCGTCGTAGACTCTGATATAAAAATTTTCGGGTTCGAATCTACTTACATGCTGAATTTCTTACCCTTATCAAGAGTTGTCTCTACTGCATCGCTCATAAAGTATAATTAGAAGAACCGTAACACACCACTGTATTTCTTAAGCTTACTGCCAGTTTTCAGAGCTTTATAGACTACTGTTGGACAACAGAAATATATCACATTATTGTTTTAGAATATACAGGGATTACTGAAAGATGAAATGTGGAATAAATGTAAAGAAAATCCAAAGAATTATCTGTTCATGTGCAAGTGTTCTCGTGGTCTTTTTCTTGATATTTTCACTACACAGTTTCAAACTCTTCCAGTCACGATCTGTTCCGATATTGTGCGAAACACAGTCAACAAAAACTTCTTTTCATGCCTGTACCGTCTAGGCCGTAGTAACTTTATGAGTTTTTCTCCTTTATGTTGTGTCCTTATCGCCCCAAAACGATTTCTAGAAGTAAATCTGTTTAGTTTTGGGAGGAGTTTCAATGAAGATCTTTTTCGTTTTTACTTTCTTTCATCTTTACAACAAGAAAGCATCGATATGTCTCGATTAATATCTGCGATCGAGCCGATAGTTAATTTTAGCGATGTTGACATAGTACCTCTATCAGTGGTTTTCGCCAAGAATCTTCCGTGCTGACTGAGATCAACGGATTCAGGGTATGTAGGTTTAGCTTATATAATATAGCGGAGCCCTGAACAGAGTTTAATTTCTAAAGTGACTTCAGATTTGATCTCCAGTCAGCGATGTTTACACAATCGGTCTGTAATCTTTTAAAAATAAGTTACAACCTTTTATTAGTATGTAAATAAGGATTAAACAGGCTGAAGATTGTATAAGAATAGTATGCATTTTGCTTAATCATGTTAGGTAGAACATAGTAACGTATAAAATACATACACGCATCAGTTCTTATAGATACAGAATATAAATTCCACCCGTGCGAAGCCGGAGTGTTTGGTGACATCAAAATGATCTTCACAGAGATAAACATACAAAGTGACCGCTATCTCATTTGGATCTACGAGTTTAAACCGCTCTTCGTGCATTTCTCATTGCCTGAAACGTGCAAAATCAAATTTTTTGGAATTTTTGTAGATATATTTGTACAAGGCAATATTTGTAGACCACTTTCCGAATCAAGAATGCCCAGGGAGTATATCACTGCTACTGAATGTTACAACAGCAGAGGCAGTACCATGTCGGTTGACGTCACAGGCATCACATGACTTAAGTGAAGCGTTTTAGCGGGCTTTCAAATTGTTTGAATTTAATTTACGTTTTTACAAAGAACACTCCATTCACGAGGAAAAGAAACATGTTACGAAAATAAGAAGGCTTGATTAAAAATTCAAGACGTTTTCCAGAAAACAGTCAAATACCCTATTACCACCGAGAAAAGCAATGGTTATATCCATTCCGTCCATCCACTCCCCATTCTGTGTGTGTCTCTCTCTGTCTGTGTGCCTCTTCCACCTCCTCTATCTCTTTTCGTTCCTCCGCCCCTTTCCTCTATTCATCGCACATCTCTGTCCATCCTTTACTTTCCTTCATAATAATCACTCCTCCTCCTCCTCTCTCTCTGACCACCTCCTCCTCCTATCTCATTTTGTCTCTCTCTCCGTCGTCGTAGTTAATGAGAATTAAGAAATTAAAGTTAAGAACAGCATCGGATTTTTTTTTATAAGAAAGCTACTCTTATGGAAAAGCAAGCGAAATAGCGAATCCAAGAGGCAAAGTTCAAAAATGTTTGTAAATTTAAGGGAATTCACTACGTTGATCTTCAGTCCCTAAGCTTACAAACTACTTGCGCTAACGTAAAGTAATTTATGCTAAGGACAACAGAAACACCCATGCCCGAGGGAGGATTCGAACCCCCGATGGCGAACGGCCGCGGGCACCGCAGCTGGGCGCCTTAGTGCGCATGGCCATTCTGCTGCGGCAGAAGCAACGTTATTTACAGACTTTATTACCACGATGTTTCGATTTCCATTGCTGACTAGATCATAGAACTAATAGTTGTGGCATTGTAGTTTAGCGTTAAGTGTTACTGCAAATGAACCATTTAATCCAAACGTCCCTATAATGCGATTTCGAGAAACAATACTACTTTTATGCGTCATTGCTACCATAACACTGGACCGGTAAACAGGGCAAAAGTTGGTATTATTTTAAATTTTCGATATTCACTTATAGTTATTGGAGATTTCAATACGTGATAGAGAAGGTAACAAAGGCATGATAGATATGAAAGCATTTACTTCCTTTTACATCTGCTAACGGCTACGGGCACACACAATTTTTAATTTAGAGTTAAATAAGTTTCTTTCGCCTCGATGTATAATAATTTTTAAAACGACGTACCTCACTTTTCGTTTCCATGTATTTATACTAGGGTTGGAACGTAAATAGTGGCAACTATTTATTCACAATCGATACAAAAGCGTTACATGTTTGCACCTGTTACTGTCCTTCAAAGTAGTCACCAGCGTAGTGTAGAAACCGTTACTAGCGATGTGGAAGGCGCAGACCGTTAGCAGAGCCTGTTCTGTTAATGGTGCGAATGGAGCGGTAACTGCCTGTCGAATCTCTGGAACAGTTCTTAAGCGAATGCCACGAAGTGGTCACTTCATCTTCGGAATCAAATCGAAGTAACAAGGAATGAAGTCCAGGGAGTATGGTGGATGCTACAGTACTTCCCAGTCCCATCGACCAAACTGTGCAACCACAGCTTTCGCTGTATGCGCCCGCGCATTGTCGTGCAAAATGATGGGTGGGATGCGCAGAAAGTGTTACCATTTCTTTCGAAAAGCTGATCGCAGGCGATGCGCCAAGAACGAACAGTAATACTGTACAATGACGGTCTGTTTCGAAAACATAGTTACACCGTTACGTTAGACCGCTCGCTTACAAGTGACTGCGTTTCCCTCGATTGTGCACACGCCGGTGACTTGGGACGGGCGGGTCCATTTGCTGGGAGGTAAGGTAGGTATGTCAACAACGTGTGCTATCAGCGACAATAGTAGATTCCATTGCAAAGTGTTCCTACAGTAGTGTTGTCACTATTTAAGTTCCAAATCTCGTATTACGATTGCACTGTGATAGGGGAAGGTTGCCGATATTGGATCACTTTTTTATTTTGGGATCCAAAGTCTACATTATCTATCTAATCGAAACAAAATATACTTTAAAAGAAGCTATATGTTGTACACTTTCATCTGCTAGTATTATACTGTGAATAACAACAAAGCATAAATCGATATTATTTAAAATTTTAAAATGTATAAACGGTCCAGATTAGGAAACCGGTTGCCTAATTTGGACCTTCAGTTGCTTAAATTGAACCGCATGGTAAAACAATGACTAAAAGCGAAATAAGATCCGTAATATTAAGAAAAGCTTCATTTCAACATCTCGCCATTGATATTCCTTCTTACTGACGGAGGGAAAGCTGTGTATTTCGTCCCATAAATGAAGAGAACCACCTTTTACTCGCCATTTTCTTTTCTATGTTGAAAGGATGAGGCAGTTTACATTTCTGTGCTATGCTGAATGCAAGTTTATGAACACCTTTGATTATGAATCCAAAAAGCCTCTCTTCAAATAAAAGAAGGTGATCTGCGACAGTTTTTTCCATCTCAGTTGTAAAGGTAAAGGAATAAATGAACTTCATCTGAGAAGATGCTTTTACCATCATCATATATCTTTAATTGTAGCTTTTGGTACTCGGTATATACGAGCACACTCGTTAAGTTCATGGTTACTGTTGCTGTATGCTTCCACAGCTATCTTCAGTTCATCTTCTGTCCATTTCCCATACATTCCCCTTATAGTATCTTCCAAATCTAAAAAAGGTTACCATACTTACTCCTTATTTTTTAAATTGTTTTGCAGCCTAGAAAAATAAACCTAAAAACGTAACATCTACCAATTACGCATTGTTAAATGACATTAAGTATTATTTGTTACGAATGATCCCTAAATTGGACCGGTCCAAGTTAGGAAACAGCTTTTGATCCAACTTCGGCAACTCGACGCCATATAAGTAAAGATACCGTCGAAGGAACAAGAAACGATAAACTCTAGTTTTACGATATTGAATTTTTAGCTAATGAATGGCACTTTGAACTACAGTGCTGATGATATTTTTATTTGCTTTTAGAGCAGAGGAAAGCTTATGATATGTAGCAGAAAACTTACAGCGACATCGAAGAAAACGTAATAATGGAAACTGTTCTCACTCCAATGACTATCGTCGACTGGCGACTGAGCCACGTGACTTCGACAATGTTTCTCACCAGTTGAGCGAACTTAGAACTTTAAGTTACCAACATCAGTGAAATACGTAGGTGGTCCAACTTAAGAAACGGTCCATCTTCGGCAACTCTCCCCTATAATGACGTAAAAGTGTAGTTTCCATGTCTGTTCAACCTTCTGTTTTTTAACTGATTTCCCTAAAACACTCTAGGCAAATGTCGCCCAAAGAGCAAAGACTCTTAGCTTCTCCACCCTTAACAAAACAATCAGAGATATGTTCCATCTCAAATGACCACAATGTCGATGGGATATTAAATACAGATATTCCTTCTCTGATTTGGAAAATTTTACTTGATCCTCGAGAAAGAGCAGCGCCGTATCTGGGGGCAGGAGAAATCGGAGGGTCTTCCTCTGCGGCCCATCGAAGAGGAGCGCCACACGAGCTCCAAGGCAGTGTGACGTGCCCCTGACGAACGATGGGGGAGGAGGGGAGAAGTGTGACGCTGACCAGCGGGAGTTTGGGGGGAAGGGGGAAGAATGGGGGCACAGCTGTCAGATTTGGGCCGCGGTTGGGGAATATGGTAGATCCGGTACTGAGAAAAAGTATATGAACACTTTTATCAGAGAAAAAGTTATTGACCACAGGGTCTACCTAAAAGCATTATCAAGAATTTTTGATTCAGACAGCAAATTGCTAAAGCACTTTTGTAATTTGGATATTGTCGTAAAATTTTTATTACAATATTAAATTTTGTCTAAGTATTACTGAATATTTTATGTAGTAGACTTTGTTATATCACATTCTAAGAAGTATGGTAATAATTTTGATATGTTAGCTATTGTAATAAAATGGAGTTCACAAAATTAAGAACTTAATATTGTTTCACTATGTTTGCAATATAGTGATATTAATTTACACCTAGAATGATTGCCGTAAAGATCAGTTTTTTCTTGTGAATACATGTTGAATAGTCGCACTACTATACAGAGAACTGTTTAGAGAACCCGTGACACAGATACGTTATTAGGGATGCATGAATATCAGGCAGAATGCAATTCAGGTAAAAAAAAGTTCAAATATTTGTAAATCTAAGGGAATCAACTGCTGCGGTTATCAGTCCCTAGGCTTACTAACCTACATTAACTTATGCTAAGGACAACACTCACACCCGTGGCCGAGGGAGGACTCTAACCACCGCAGTAAAGCGCCTTAAAGCGTTCGGCCACTCCACCGCAGCCAATTCAGGTCCTTCGGCTTTTTTGCGCACGGTTGTACCTAACTCCCACACAGAAACGTATGGGGCATGTGTGCAGAGTAATTGGTCAACAGTCATGGTGTATGCGCAGTAGCTTCGGTCTGCGTGTGAACAATACTGTCTCGAAGTTGTTGAGGTTTATCTTAATACGCCATTTCTCCAACCATAGCTCGGCAGTTATGACTGCAGTCTGTAGGCGTGACTTAATGTTTAATGACTTCCAATCTTGCTCTAGGATGGCCGTGTCATCTGCGTAGATTGCGGCCATCCTATTTGGTGTAGTTATAATATTGTTAATGTACAGGTTAAACAATAGGGGGCCCACAAAGCTGCCTTGGGGTAGTCCAACTTGAATACCGTGTCTTGGGATTGATTGCTCTGAAAGTCAGTGTTGAAATATTTGTTGGTGAGATATGAGTGTATGTGCGCACTAGTCCGTCAGAAACGCGTAGTTGTTCAGTTTACTTATGAGGTAGATACTGACAAAAATAACGATGATTGATAGAAATAACCGATTATCGATAAGTAGCTGTTATTGTAATAACCGCTTATCAGATACCACCAGTTATCGAAATAACTGCCATAGTTCGTGGTGCTACTTGTTTACAGTAGTGGGTACTAATACAACGGTTTGGTATTATCTGTGATTCGACCACAGATAAAAATATCGAGCAGATGGCCTGTCCAAATACTCGTTAGTTATACACTTGATGAAATTAGCCGCGTAATAACTGTTTAACGCTTATCCATCTGTTGGTGGAAGTGTGTACTTCGTTCTCGTGGAAAACTTGTATCTAACTACATAGATTGGCCATTCAGAATTCGTGGTACCATGATAACGTAGACGCTGTAGGGAATATTGAGAAGAGCAGAAATATTAGTGGCAGTTAATTTTCACTGGCAGTTATCGGGCTACCAATACTGGTAACCGTAGCCCTGACACCAGAATGACGATAACGATAACCGCCGTGCTCTTTAGTCAGTATTGAGTACTGAAGAGTATTTATTCGTGACAGTTAATTTACGCTATCATTACTAGGAGTTGGAAACCAGATCATACAGACGATAATAGCTTACTCGAGCGAAACAAAATTAAAATCTTTTAGCAGGCTGCCGTTTATTATTGCTTCTTCTTCTTCATTCGTCCTGTGCGTGCAACAACTGTTTCAAATAGTAAATGTTATATTGTTTACGTTATTAAAATAGTGTAAACATGACAGGTTAATAAGTTTTTCTGGCCTCGAATGATGTTTCATCCAGTAATACGACACATTTGGCGTCGGTACAGAAATTGGTTTCGAATATTCTAGTGTAATTACCCAGAAAATGAGTATATGACGTGAAAATATGCTTTCGTAAGCAATTTAAAACCTCTTTTACTACATTTCTGTCGACTGTAGATAAAGCTGGAGGTTGTTTTATTCTTGTTTGTGATTACTATTCGTACATTTTCATCTTTCATCTCATTTTCTCAACATATTTAATGATCATGTTCGTAAAAATAAATAAATAAATAAACTACCTATATTCTGTTTATTAACCCATAAATGTGTGCTATGAGGAAAGAAACGAGACGTGCTACCGTGTACTGCGGATGTCAACAGAGCGAAAAAATTTTCACACGTCAATACAGCTAAATTTTGCTTACTGCATCCGCGGCGTAGTGTGCTAATGTTGGCAAAAAAGTGTTCGCTTTATTATGTTAATTAGTTTATTGATCGGAAAAGGGTATGTGCAAAACCTGTCATCCATGGAGAGGGGAGAGCGAAAATTTATTTCATGCCCAACACGAAAAATTATTCACCATCATTTTGTGTGGTTGAGTTTTCAAAGGTCTTTACTAACATCAGCACACTACGCTGCTGCTGCCTTCAGTAAAATTTTACCGTTAAAAAAGGGAGAACCTCAATGTCGTATTAGATTGTCAGTGCATCCGTTTCACTGTAGTTTACAAATATTACCTGCGAAGTGTCATCCAGTGTGAGGCTAATCTTAACATTCTACAAAATAAATAACAGTTTCGGCTATATGGAATGCTACAGATGTCACCAGTTGGTGTCTATGATTGTATTAATGAGCTTTTAAGCAGATACCATCTAACTCCCATGAACCACAGACATTGCCGAGGTGGGGTGGCTTGCGTGCCTCAACGATACAGATAGCCGTACCGTAGGTGCAACCACAGCGGAGGGGTATCTGTGGAGAGGCCAGACAAACGTGTGGTTCCTGAAGAGGGGCAGCAGCCTTTTCAGTAGTTACAGGGGCAACAGTCTGGATGATTGACTGAGCTGGCCTTGTAACATCAGCTAATGTGGCTTTGCCACACAGCTACTGCGAACGGCTGAAAGCAAGGGGAAACTACAGCCGTTACCTTTCCCGAGGACATGCAGCTCTACTGTATGAACATATGATGATGGCATCCTCTCGGGTAAAATATTCCGGAGGTAAAATAGTCCCCCATTCGGATCTCCGGGCGGGGACTACTCAGGAGGATGTGATCATCAGGAAAGACAATACTGGCATTCTACGGGTCGGAGCGTGGAATGTTAGATCCCTTAATCGAGTAGGAAAATTAGAAAATTTAAAACGGGAAATGGATAGGTTGAAGTTAGATATGGTGGGGATTGGTGAAGTTCGGTGGCAGGATGAACAGGATTTCTGGTCAGGTGAGTACAGGATTATAAATACAAAATCAATTGGGGGTATCACAGGAGTAGGATTGATAATGAATAAGAAAATAGGAATGCGGGTAAACTACTATGACCAGCACAGTGATCGCATTATCATTGTCAAGATAGATACGAAGCCAACACCGACAACAGTAGTACAGGTTTATATGCCAACTAGCTCTGCCGATGATGAGGAGATCGAAGAAATATATGAGGAGCTAAAGGAAATTATTCAGACAATTAAGGGAGAGGAAAACTTAATTGTGATGGGAGACTGGAATTCGGTAGTAGGAAAGGGAAGGGAGGGGAGGATAGTAGGTGAATATGGTCTGGGCAAAAGGAACGAAAGAGGAAGCCGCCTGGTAGAATTTTGCACGGAACATAATTTAGTTATAACAAACACCTGGTTCAAGAATCACAAAAGAAGGTTGTATACGTGGAAGAGACCAGGAGACACCGGAAGATACCAGATAGATTTTATAATGGTAAGACATAGATTTCGGAACCAGGTTCTACAGTGTAAAACATACCCAGGGGCAGATATAGACTCTGACCATAACTTGTTGGTTATGAACTGTAGGCTGAAACTAAAGAAACTACAAAAAGGTAGGAAAATAAGGAGATGGGACCTGGATAAATTGAAGGAACCTGACGTTCTTAAGAATTTCAGAGGGAGCTTTAGGCAACAATTGACAGAAACACGGGAAAATAAAACGGTAGAGGAGGAATGGGTAAAATTGAGAGATGAAATAGTAAAGGTAGCAGAGGACAAAATAGGTAGGAAGGAAAGACCTACAAAAAATCCTTGGATATCGCAGGAGATACTAAATTTAATCGATAAAAGGAGAAAATATAAAAATGCAGTAAATGAAACAGGCAAAATGGAGTACAGACGACTAAGAAATGAGATTGACAGGAAATGCAAAATGGCTAAGCAGGAGTGGCTAGAAGGCAAATGCAAGGATGTAGAAGAATGTATAAATAGGGGAAAAATAGATACAGCCTACAGGAAAATAAAAGAAACATTTGGAGATAAGAAAAACAGCTCTATGAATATCAAGGACACTGATGGAAAACCAGTTCTCAGCAAAGAAGGGAAAGCTGAAAGGTGGAAAGAGTATATAGAGGGGCTCTATAAAGGAAATGAACTACGAGACAATATTGTAGGAAGGGAAGAGGATGTAGATGAAGATGAAATAGGAGATACTGTACTGAGAGAAGAATTTGACAGAGCCCTGAAAGATCTAAGTCGAAACAAGGCTCCTGGAGTAGATGATATTCCCTCAGAGCTACTGAAGTCTCTGGGAGAACCAGCCATGACAAAATTGTTTCACCTGGTGTGTAAGATGTATGAGACAGGTGAAATACCCTCAGACTTTAAGAAAAATGTTATAATCACCATTCCAAAGAAAACAGGTGCAGACAGATGTGAAAACTACCGAACCATCAGTTTAATAAGTCATGGCTGCAAAATATTAACGCGAATTATATACAGAAGGATTGAAAAGCTGGTAGAAGCCGACCTCGGGGAAGATCAGTTTGGGTTCAGGAGAAATGTAGGAACACGGGAGGCAATACTCACTTTACGGCTTATCCTAGAAGATAGATTAAGAAAAGGCAAACCTACATTTCTAGCTTTTGTAGATTTGGAGAAGGCTTTTGACAATGTTGATTGGAATAAACTCTTTCAAGTTCTGAAGCAAGCAGGAGTAAAATATAGGGAACGTAAGGTTATTTACAACTTGTACAAAAACCAGACAGCGGTTGTCAGAGTTGAAGGGCATGAAAGGGATGCAGTGGTTGGAAAGGGAGTAAGACAGGGTTGTAGTCTTTCTCCATTGTTGTTCAATTTGTACATTGAGCAAGCTATAAAGGAAAGCAAGGAGAAATTTGGTGAAGGAATTAAAGTTCAGGGGGAAGAATTAAAAACGTTACGATTTGCCGACGACATAGTAATTCTGTCAGAGACAGCAAAGGACCTGGAAGAGCAGTTAAACGGAATGGACAGTGTGCTGAAAGGTGCATATAAGATGAACATTAACAAGAGCAAAACTAGGGTAATGGAGTGCAGTGTAAGAAAATCAGGTGATGCTGAAGGAATTAGATTGGGAAACGAAGCAATAAAGGAGGTAGATGAGTTTTGTTACTTGGGCAGTAAAATAACAAATGATGCTCGCAGTACAGAGGATATAAAATGCAGAATGGCAATGGGTAGAAAAGCGTTCTTGAAAAAGAGAAATTTGTTAACATCGAATATTGATTTAAACCTAAGGAAGTCCTTTCTGAAGGCATTTGTATGGAGTGTTGCCTTGTATGGGAGTGAGACATGGACGATAAACAGTGCGGACAGGAAGAGGATTGAGGCTTTTGAAATATGGTGCTACAGAAGAATGCTGAAGATTCGGTGGGTGGATCGCGTAACTAATGAGGAGGTACTGAACAGAATTGGGGAGAAAAGGAATTTCTGGCATACCTTGACTAAAAGAAGGGATAGATTGGTAGGACAGATTCTTAGACATCAAGGAATTGTGAATTTAGCGTTGGAGGGAAGTGTATGGGGAAAAAATCGCAGCCGGCCGCGGTGGCCGCGGGGATTGGGGCGCTTCAGTCACGGTCTGCACGGCCCCTACGGTCGGGGGTTCGAATCCCCCCTCGGGCATGGATATTTGTGCCGTCCTTAGGATAAGGTAGTTCGTAAGTACTTTGTAAGTTTAGGGACTGATAGCCTCGTAGTTGAGTCCCATAAGCTTAACGAAAAAAAAAAAAAAAAAAAATCGCAGGGGAAGACCAAGAGAGGGATACAGTAAGCAGATTCAGACAGATGTAGGTTGTCGCTCTTATGTGGAGATGAAGAGGCTTGCTCAGGATAGGGTATTGTGGAGAGCTGCATCAAACCAGTCTCCGGACTGAAGACCACAACAACACACCATCTAATATGCAGTAGGCTTTCACATATATGGCCGGAGTACTGGTATGCATTATGGCAATTTCTTATAAGGACCAAACATATACTGAAGTGTATATAATGAAGTGTATATAGCCGCGGCAGAGCGGCCGAGCGCATTGAGGCGCTATGCTCCTATGCGCGAGGCCGTTCCCCGTCGGGGGTTCGAATCCCCCTTGGGGAATGGATGTTTGTGCCGTCTTTAGTATAAGCTAGTTAATAAGTAGTATATAAGTTTAGAGACTGATGAACCCGTATTTAGTTAAGTCCCATAAGCTTTACAAACATTTGAACATTGTGAAGTGCCGGCCGCAGTGGCCGAGCGGTCTGCGGCGCGCCAGTCACGTTCTGCACAGCCACTACGGTCAGGGGTTCGAATCTCCCCTCGGGCAAGGATATTTGTGCCGTCTTTAGTATTAGCTAGTTCATAGGTGGTTTGTAAGTTTAGGGACTGATGACCCCGTAGTTAAGTCCCATAAGCTTACAAACATTTGTTTTGAACATTTTGAAGTGTATACGGAGGTGACCTAAAATTGTAAGCAGTCGTCAACAATCTCCGATTACACCATATGCCCGGTGATTAATGGGATCATTTTGATGAAAAGTAACAATGTGGCATCACACTAATCTTATTGAAATATTAGTATGTTATTCAGAGTAGAACATACTTCTGTGTTTAGTAAGTGATTCTTTGTTCTGTGACATAACTGTGAGGAAAACATTGACAGTAGCGTTTAAAAATAGTATACATGAGTTATATGTGGTAATTAAGTTTTGGTCATCGAATTAACATTTTCTACTGTTCTGGGCACATCACTGTTATACAAAAAACTGTACAATGGCATATTTTCAGTGATTAATACTATGTTTGCAACAGTTATTAATCATATACTTTAATTAGTAGCAGACTATTAATATTTAATCAGATTTAATATTGTAGGTAGTACATGCGTATCTGATAAAGCATGTTTTATATGCTTTTTTCAAAGAGCTCGCATCCTGTCATGTGCACATATTGTCAGGTTGAGGTTTTGTTGTATCAGGCCTTTTTGTATTTAATGATAGTTAAGTCATGATTGTGCAATAAAACTGTTCAAAGTGGGTTAGGTGAGTATCTCATGAGAGTTTCCTGTTATTGTTACCTTTTTAACTAATAAATTTCTAAAGACTAATCACAGAATTCGTATTTCCAGTATGAGTTTTAGTTCAATATTTACACAAATACTTTGCATTTTTATTTATTTATTTATTTATTTTTTTTTTTTTTACAGTTCCATTCTCTAATAGCTCGCAGGAAAAAGGAACATATAAAACTTCTGTTTTCGATCTGATTAGTGAAAGAAATTTCGCAAATAGATCTCGACGCAAAAAAAGTAACGCCTTCTCTTAATGATTTCCACCCCAACTCATGCGTCATTTCCGTAATACTCTCTCCTATATAGCGATAATACAAAACGAGATGCCCTTCTCTGAACTTTCTCTAAATCGTCTGTCAGTCCCACCTGGCGTAGATCCCACAATGCGCAGCAGTACTCCAAAATAGAACGTAGAAGTGTAGTGTAGGCAATTAATTTAGTACAACTGTTTCATCTTCTAGCTGTTCTGCCATTGAAACCTTGTCTTTAGTTAGCCTTTTCCACAATACTTTCTATGTGTTTTTCCCAATTTCAGTTGTTCGTAATTGTAATTCCCAGGTATTTAGTTGAATTGACGGCCTGTAGATTTGACTGATTTATCGTGTAACTGAAATTTAACGTATATCTTTTAGTGGTCATATGGATGACTTCACACTTATCATTCTTAAGGTTCATTTAGCAATTTTTGGATCATGTAGGTATCTTATTTAAATAGTTTTGCAGTTGCTTTTGATGTCCTGGTGACTTTACTACCTGATAATGACCGCATCATCCATGAAAATTCTAAGAGAGCTACACAGAGTGTCTTCTAAATCGTTTATAAAAATAAGTCAGGGCAGGGGCCTTATAACACTTCCCTGGGAACGCCATATATCACTTCTGTTCTGATCGATGACGTACCGTCATTTATAACGTACTGTGTCCTTTTTGACAGGAAATAATGAATCCAATCGCACAACTGTTGCGATATTCCATAAGCACGCAATTTTATTAGAAAACGTTTGTGAGGTACAGTATCAAAAGCCTTCTGGAAATCTAGAAAAACGGATTCTATTTGACATACCTTATCGATAGTACTCATCACATAAACCGAGTAAAGACTGGGTTTTACAAGAACGATACTTTCTGAATCCGTATTGTCTATAGGTCGTCCTCTTTGAAGTAGTTCATAATATTTGAGGAAAGTATACGTCGTAAAATCCTGCTGCTGGTATACAATAGGGACCGGGAGACTTACTTTTGTTAAGTGATCTAAGTGGCTTTAATAATCCAGAGGTATCTCTTTCAAAATTACGCATACTGGCATCTGTTCTTGATATGAATTCTGGAGTATTTGCTTCATCTTCTGTGGTGAAGGAATTTCGGAAAGCTGTGTTAAGCAATTCTGCTTTAGCAGAACTGTCATCGGTAGCATCATCATTGCTATCTTGTAGTGAAGGTATTGATTGTGTTTTTCTGCAAATATACTTTACATACGACCAGAATTTCTTAGGATTCTCTACCAAATTACATGAGAGGGTTTCGTTGTGAAAACTATTGAAGTTCGAGCTAAATAACTAGTCTCTGTAAAAGATTGCTAGTCTTGGGGATTTTGTGTCCGTTTAAATATGACATGCCTTTTTCTTTGCTTTTGCAAGATCTATGTTTTGTGTACCACGGCGCGTCAGCCCTCTCTTTTGTTGATTTGTTTTGTACAAATCTGTCAATGGTTGTCGATATTACTTCTTTCAATGTAAGCCACATCTGATCTACAGTCACATCGTTAGTTTATAAAGACTGGAAATTCTCACCAAGGAAAGCGTTAGTCGTATTTTTTCTGCTTTCTTGATTAAATATAATTTTCTTTTAGTTTTGGTTAATTTGGGAAGTCCGATATTAAGTCTCGCTACTGCAAGTCTGTGTTCACTCATCCCTGTGTCTGTTTTGATGCTCTTTATTAGCTCAAGATTATTTGTCGCTAAGAGGTCAAGTATTTGTGTGCCGAGAATCTCACAGGCTGGGTATACAGATAATATGAACGGAGTGAATGAGCGGTGATGCGAAGCTTGGATGGAACTGCTGATTTGTGTAGTTAAAAATATGTTTCAGTTTAAAATAGAGGATTTTGAAATAATCTGCTTAACCACAACTAGGTCCTATGATCTCATATTCGTTGGCTTTATCAGCTATAAGAAATCTGTTGCCACCCTACCTAGCCTCAATCTCGTTCTACGCTCCAGATCAGTGTGTTACCACATCTAAGTTTTTCAATTTTTTTCCAGCTATCAGTTGACTGCCATACTAACAGAGGCGCCGCCACTACGAACAAGATCAGTGCGGCCAATTCTAGAATTTAGCATAAAATGGCAATACTGAAGAACTCGATACCAACTGTCTCTTTTAACACATGATGCCAAGATCAAAGCCTACAGATAGTATCGCGTGCTTCAGTTGACACAAAAAATATAGTAATGACCTTTGAACATTGGAAACTTCCACTCATGTGAAGCTTACACATCAAATATTCATTCACTAGCGTTCTTCATAAAACAATGCTGAATGTAACAAGGAACGAGACTTTAAATAGAGAAAAATTTGCAAAAATGAAGCAGTTTTCTTATTTCATATCGAACTTTATTAGGATCGGTACTGTACGTTTTCGTACAGAGAATATCTTTTAGAGTAATAAACGAAATTATCAAATTACGTCTACTTTATGTTGTATTTCAAGATCTTACACTTATCAAAGAGCCGTTAAATTTATAGTTTCAACTTGCATAATCAGTTTACATATTTTTAAGGACATATTTGATAGTCCTTGTTTATTTCATACACTTTTTATTGGAGCTTTGAGAATTAGTATACAGTACATGTAATTTTATATTAGATACCGATAACCCTTCGAATTCCTCTGAAATATACTCGATAGTTGGTTTTCTACATTTATGGCACGATTACGACGATATTCTTACCATTGCATATTGCCCGCAGTTTTAATTACACCTGGTACCTACACTAATACATTCCAATAATATCGTTATTAGTATTGAGTAGAAATAAGAAGATTGAGCTTAAAAAATTCCTTGTAGTCAGTCTCGAACCCACAGCTTTCGACAATACAGCGCGATGCCGCTAACCACACGGCTATTCTTAATTACTGTTCATGATCGGATCCTCTGAAGGCTTTTATAGTTGATGTATCTTTAATTGATAGTTATATTTACCAAATATGACGTGCCTTTGATTAATCTTCAATGACAAAAAACAAATATGAAGGGCAGATGTTGCCTTCAAGGAGGATTTGTCCATGCGCAAGGCGAGGTCCGCAGTAGCTCCATTGTCTTGCTTCAGGACCATTCGTGCGTAACTGCCAGAGTTCGAGTAGCCAGGAGCTGGTGTCTCTGCCAGCTCCAAAGCCAATGTTACGAGCGGCGATTCCCCTCGCCCCTCTCCGCTGAGGGAGCGTCCACATGCTGCCCCCAGGGGGTTCAGAAGAGAATTTGAACCTCAGCCGCGCATGCGTATTGCAACTCTGCGGCCACTGCTGCCTACATTGGGCGGTCACGGTACGACTCGTATACGCGTTGTCTTCGCGAAGTAAAGCGTTTCTTATGCAATGAAAATACTTGGAATGTTAATATAAAATGATACGATAGAAGAACAAAACGAAGAATGATAGTTTAAAGACACTTTTCATTTTATTTATTTCCTTTTTTTCCACGACGAGCTTTTCTGGGGGTTCACTGAACCAGTGAACACATAGGACGCGCCGCCACTGCTAGTATAAGTAGTTCAGTATGTTGCAGCAACGCTATCTGGGAATTAGTTGTAGATATAAAAGACACTTATTGATAACCGTTAAAATTAACTGATAGAAACATACAACGGTAGCCGTTATAACTGATATCGGAGAATAACCGTTTGGTCCATTACGTGCTTATGGAATATCACCCCAATTATGCGACTGGATTCACGATTTCCTATAAGAAAGGACACAGTTCGTAGTAATTGACGGTAAGTCATCGATTAAAACAGAAGTGATATCTGGCGTTCTCCAGGGAAGTGTTATAGGTCCCCTACTCTTCCTTCTGTTTATAAAAGATTTAGTAGACAACCTGAACAGCTCCCTTAGACTGTTCGCGGATGATGCTGTCGTTTATCGGTCAGTGAAGTCAACAGAGGATCAAAAGCAACTGCGAAGCGATTGAGACATAATTTCTACAAGGTGCCAAAATTGGCAATTGACACTAAATAAAGAAAAGTGTGAAGTAATACACATGACCACTAAAAGAAATCCGCTGAAGTTCAATTGCGCGATAAATCAGTCAAACCTTAATTTCGTAAATTCTACCAAATACCTAGGAGTTACAATTACAAACAACTTAGACTGGAGAGAACACATAGAAGATATTGTGGGGAAGGCGAACCAAAGGTTACGTTTCATTGGCAGAATGCTGCGAAGATGCAACAGCTCCACCAAAGAGACTGCCTAAATCACACTTTTGCGTCTTCTCCTGGAGTACTATTGCCCAGTGTGGGACCATCACCAGGTGGGACTGACGGAAGACATTGAGAAGCTTCAGAGAAGAGCAGCTCGTTTCGTTTTATCACGTTACAGGGGGGAAAGCGTCACGGAAATGTTGCACGATTTGAGGTGGAAATCATTAAAAGAAATACGTTATTCTTTGCTGCGAGATCTATTTACGAAATTTCAATCACCGACTTTTACTTCTCCCTACATAGGGAGGCATGACCATCCCAATAAAATAAGAGGAATCAGATCTGAAACGGAACGATTTACAAGTTATTTCTTCCCGCGCACTATTAGAGAATGCAATGGTAAAGCAAGTTTCCAGTCACGGTCTACACGGCCACTACGGTCGGGGGTTCGAATCCCCCCTCGGGCATGGATATTTGTGCCGTCCTTTGGATAAACTAGTTGATAAGTAGTTTGTAAGTTTAGGGACTGATAACCCCGTAGTTAAGTCCCATAAGCTATACAAATATTTGAACATTTTTTAAAGAAAGTTTATGAAAGTGGTTGCTGAACCCTCTGCCAGGCACTTAAATGTGATTTACAGAGTATCTATGTAGAGGCAGATGCAGATGTCTACCTCTATTATGAGGCCGTTGGTAATACCTGGTTTATAACTGGGCAGATTGCACAGACCAACTGCGCTAGAGAAAATGACAGCTGGTAAGAACATGACAGCTGGTAAGGTGTAATAGTTCAGTTGCTTGACAAGTGGTGCATCCAGAGATAGGGGGGAAGGGGGGGCCATGGGACTGCAGTCCCCAACCACCCACAAAGCATAAGAGTCGGGCTAGGTGATAGTGTCGTCCTCTATCGGCGTCCGTTTTTGGCACCGGAAGGAGGTACTGGTCGCTGGCGGCGAACAAAAACGTCTGTAATATTTTGTAGGGTGATTAGTTGAACGTCGTGACCTAAAAAGTGAGAAAACAGGCAGACAAAAAGACAGTGTCAAATCGCCGTTATTTCTGCGAATATCTCTGCAAGTGGGTTCAAATAAAAGCGATCCTAATACCTAAAGCCAAGCAATTATCTATCATAACAAAAGCCAAAAACTCGTCTGGTGGAATGTGACACACTCATTGAACAAGAAGAAATGCATGGCAATAGTGGCAGTTGCTGAAAAATGAACATAACAGACAAAACTTCTTGACCCTAAGGTCTTCTATACATGACAGCGTTGCAACGCGCGTTGTGGGCAGCGCGTTGCAACGTGCGCTGTTGAAACACAATAAACCGTTGACTGCGTACACATGCAACGCGCGCTTCGAAATGACGCCGCGTCTTAACGCGCGTCTCGAAGGTTCCTCGAGGATCGCTCGTCAGCCGCGCGCCTCGAGTACCTAGTAGTGTGTTTGGGTGTACACATGCATCCACCCTAGCGCGCGCTTTGGTGCTCTCATCATGGAGAAACGCACGTTTGACACTGAGATCTTCATTGAAGAAGTGAAAAGTCATCCTGTTATATGGGATATGGGAAGTGCGGACTACAAGAACAGAGTATTCAAGAAGATCAGCGTGGCAGCAATTGGTTGAGTTATTTGCTGAAGAGGGTTGTTCAGAGGAATAGAAAAAAAATTCTTGGTAAGAGACAACTTAAATATTAAGCTTAAAGTACACAGTAGATTAGTACAGTTACACATAAGTAACTGTTTTACCTTGTGACTCTAAATTTAGTCGTCAGTTAAAGCAGCTACTTTTTAATAGCATTACTTTTAATAGAGCATAATTCGAATAATTTGTTAGATTTGGGTACAAAGCTACAAAGGTCCGTGAGTTAGTTTGTCGCTTAAAATCGGATGTACCCAGGACTGCCTTTGCCTTCGTCTCCGTTCTTTAAGCCTGCGGTGAATAATCCAAAGACTTGTTGCCTCTTCAACTTCCATGGCTAAACTGGAGTTCAACGCAGCGTCAACGCCGTACGTGTGTACACGCCACTTTCTCTGGCGCACATTGCAACGCGCGATGCAACATTATCATATGTTCATAGCCTAAGAAAATTACTAAGCAAAAATCTCAAAAGAATGAAAAATGCCCTAGAAAACCAACTCCTATAAGTTCGTAGGCTTTCACGGTCGGTCTTGTTTCAGGTCAACAAAGACTTCATCAGCAACAACACAAGAAAATTTTATAAGACATTTAAACACAAAATTACCAAATACAGCCCACTGGCCCTACAACTCCAAGATAAAAACGGAAAGGTTGCCCGCAACAACAGGCATAATTGCAACATATTGAAGGAATATTTCAGATATCTCTACTGTGAAGAATCCATAGAAAAAATGGACTTTAACACTGCAGTAGCAAAGAAGCCTAACTCTGAACCACAAGGAACTACAAACAATCAGTTCAAATTTTAAAAATTGTAATACCTCCGGAGAAATACAAACCACGGCCGAACTTTGGAAAAATGTCAATAAAATATCGTAGTCTGCCTCCGAAACATCTTTAAAGAAATCTAGATAAATGAAAGAATTCAAGATGAATGGAAAACGGCCCTCACCACCCATTCTATAAAGACGGGTCCGAACAACTGCAGAGCTATCTCACTCCTAGACGTAACGTACAAGATATTCTCTGAAGTACTACTAAACAGAGCAGAACCCTAATTAGACGATTACCTTGGAGAATGCCAGGCAGGTTGCAGGAAAGGAAGATCCTGCCCAGAACAAATTTTAAACCTAAAAATCCTTATGGCCTATCAAAAATCAAGGGCAAAATTATAAGTTATCATGTAGACATGGTTTTCGGGATAAGTGTCGGGTATCGTTGTGCAAACTCCACGATATTTCATCAACACAACTGGCCGACATCTTCAAGTCTGAAGCTGTCGGCCAGTTGCGCTGATGAAATGTCGTGGAGTTTGCGCAACGATACCCGATGCTTATCCCGCAAACCATGTCTTCAATTCATCCGTCGGGAAAGCCTCAAACAACACATCATATGTTATCACTTTTATTGACTTACAAAAAGCAGCTGACTCAACAGAGAGGTAGTCCCTCATCTCTACACTAAAAAAGTTAAAACTAGACAACAAAACCACAAACCTAAACAGGGAAACCATTACTAACACATACTCCAAAGCCAAATTCATGGGAGAACTCTCAGACCCTTTTGAGATACAAACTAGTGTACGTCAAGGAGAAGAACTCTCCCCGCTACTGTTCAACTGCGCCCTAGAAAAAGTTGTAAGACAAAGGAACACGAAGATCCATATTGGAATCTGACTGAGTAAGAAAACAAAGTCAACAATTGAATTGCTTTGTCTTTGCAATATGATATGGCTCTACTAGCTGAGAGCAGGGAAGAAGAAAAAGAACAAATCTCGAACTACAAGTGCAAGCAAAAAAAAGTTCTCAGAATCTCCTCAGAAACGAGAAAGAAGGCAACAAATATAAGTAATCCACAAAAACACCTTAAAGCGGGAGAACAAAAAACAAAGGTGGTCAAAGAATTCAAATATTTTGGAGAATGGATCAGCTGAAATGATCTTGAGAAAAAGGCAGTGGAATCTAGAAGAAGTAAAGTTGAAATAACATTCCAGCTCACAAAAAACAAATACAGCAAAAAGTCCCTCCCTCTATTCGACTGCAAAACTAAGGCATTATAACACAGTAATCAAACCGGAAGCCTGTATGCAGCCAAAAAACTGTCCATTAGCAACCATGGCACAGCTGAAAAGATGGAAATCAAAGAAAGGAAGATATTAAGAAAAATCCTTGGCCCTAAGTTCCAAAACCATAAACTAATCCACGTTATAAATAGAAATTTACAAACCATGAGACCGTTTTTCGCCTCGAACATGTCAAAGACATTAATGATAAAGGAGAAGCATTGAATTAAAATTTATGATGCGGGCGGTAATTGAACCCGCACCTCCGGGCTTATTAGGTAGACGTCTTACCACTAGAATAAAGGCTAGTCTACACGACGACACTAGGTTGCGACACTCGTTTCATGAAATGAGTTGCGCGCAACTTGTTTCGTGTATGTCTGTAGACACGCCGCCAATACTATAAACTTCAGTTTCGTTGTTTTGTAAGTGCCGTAGAATGAAAATTTTGGTAGCTGTAAAAGTTGTGGCGGAGCTATTGCTTCTCTGTGTGAAGTCGCTGCATGAGACTAAACATAAAAAGAATAAGGAACGTGTTTGGGTTTGTCACTGGATTAAGAAAAGACGTCAGCTCGGTTGCTTAGTGACCTTGCTGAAAGAAATTGTGATCGAAAACCCTATAAGTTATTTTAATCAACTCAGAGTGTCACCAGAGCAGTTTACGTTCCTTTTAAACAGAGTTAGTAATGCAATAAACAAACAAGATGCTGTTATGCGTGAAGCATTGTTAACAGAACTGAAATTACTAATTGCATTGCTTTTCTTGTCAAATAGATATTCGTCTCTGCAGTACCTGTACCGTGTTCCCAAATCCACACTTGCCATAGTTCGTTTGTATAGGTATTTGGAATTGAATGTACTTTAGTCTGAAATTCACTAATCTTCAACCCATCAATATTTAATTCACGAATAATTGCTTCAAGAGCACTAACACGCCGCTGCTTATTCCTGAAATTTTCATCGTTAAAATGGCATAAACGCCTATGCATCGCATATATGTTGAAAAACCGAATTATTTCTTCCTTTCCCCCCTTTGTGTTGTGTTTTGTTCTGTATTGGTTATCACCTAACCTAAAAACACGCGCAATCAGTTTCTCCAAAGTTGGAAGGTGCCGAAACTGTTTAGTTTCGCCACCGAGTTGCGCGAACGCCTGCCGCGCATGCGCACTGTCCAGTAGTGCAGTTTCATGAAACTTAGTGTCGTCGTGTAAACTAGCCTTAACGCACCACTAGCAATTAAAGCGCCTCGGAATAGTCTAGGTACGACTTTCCTCCACGTCACAAACTCTAATTCAGCGTCTGTGTTCCATGAAATATTGCCACAAAATGAAGCCAACTCGATAAATCAATTAAAAAGGAAAAAGGAAAAAATAAAACGCAAGAGAGCAAACTTTTAGATAATTTCCTCCTCTATATGTCCGAATCCTTTTATTCAATTTTCGTCAGTGTTACTTTCCTAAAGTGGGCAAAAAAAGTTGTAAATACTCTAATCTCTGTAAGTTCATCCTCGTAGTCTATTCTCGAGATAAACATAACAGGAAGCAATATATTGTGTAGCGATTTAGGTTGTGGAAACTTCACCTAACCGCTGTTAAGGATTGATCGTTGGAGGATTGAACATAATTAGTTACTAGAAGCTGAATACATCATCCTTTATTAATAACTAAAACATAATTCATCGGTTCAGAATTGACTTTAGACGGTAATCTGAACAGCTAGTTCATCTCCACATTCAATAATGTAAAATGCAAGTAAGTTACATAGCCTTTTTTAGACTGAAAGGTGATCACAAAATTTACCATTTAAATAATTAGTTTGAATTTCATCTTACTTAAAGTGAAATGCAAACGACTTTAAAAACTTCTTAAAATAACACTCAATTTTTAATTTTTAAGTGTTTAAATTTGCTTTAAAATAATTGTACAATTTTGCGTTAAAAGAAACACAGTTGACAAATATTTCGGATTTGGGATTGAGAAAATTAATTTTATAACATCTGCTATATTCTCTTAACTGAAGCAACTTCGTAAGTTGACTTTAAACATCGACAAGGAGCCATACATTTCATATATGCTGTTTAAAACTATAAACAGTTTAACGTGAACAATGCGATACGACACCATCTCTCAAAGCGGAAGCAAACATGCTTGTCAGCCGTGAGGACGAGTAACTTAAGCAAGAGACCACACATCGTCGGTAGTCGGCACGCCCCACGACTAGTGGTCAAATACACGTACTTTGCTCCTTCTAAAACACACATAATGCAATTTCAGACGCAAAGCACAAATACATTGCCTAACGTTGCAACTATGGGGCAGGTCCACTTAGTATAACTCAAACCAGCTACGCCGCGGCGGATTTGCCAAGCGCATTGAGGCGCTGCGCTACGATGCGCGAGACCGCTCCCCGTTGGGGGTTCGAATCCCCACTCGGGCATGGATGTTTGTGTCGTCTTTAGTATAAGGTAGTTAATAAATAGTTTGTAAGTTTAGGGACTGATGACCCCGCAGTTAAGTCTCTTAAGCTTAACTAACATTTGCACATTTTGAACATTTCAAACCAGCAACTAAGTAAAACGGGAAGACATGCTTACTGAATACAATATGCGTTGCTTGGCCAGTAAATTCCACTCTTTACCATATTCAGTAATCATAAGACCTTCTGGCATAGCATGCATGATCGTCACAATGTTTTCCTATAGAAAATGAGCACAGTTACTTAAAAACTAACTTACAATTTTCGCATGGATGGTAACAGAAAGCGGTTGAATATTACAATCATACCCCGAAAGAAATGATGAAAGGTTTAAATTCATACGGTATTGACACATTAATCTGTGTACGCAACATAAGAAAGCCAAGAGTGAAAGCAAAAATTAATTTTCTACGAGCCATTGAACTTTACCCACTTGGAAGGTAGATCGCAAAGTAGCTAACACAGATTGAGTAGAAAGTTTACTAAAACAACATTACGATCACTGAGTTCCACTGAATGGGAGCACACAATATCAGATACTGATAACAGCAAATGTCCTATGGAAGGTACACTACGTGAACACGGTCCCTACGCCATGTTACAAAAGTTTCCCAACCAGGTTACCAGGCGAGGACTCGAGTAAAGTTTCCCGCCTGTTGAAAGCGTTGACTGCTGTCCGCCTCGGCCATTCGTTCCGTCATTGTACTCCAACCCACAGGAGTGTCGTTAGGAGCGCCCCAGTGAAGAATGGTTAGACCGTTATTATCTTCATGTATAAAATTGAATAGCTGTGCGTTAGTCTCGGCTAAAACTCAGAAACGGCTCTGAATATTTTTGTTTGTTTTGTTCGCTTTAATACAGGGGTAGCTTAGAAAAGAAAATGGGGAAAAACAGCAGAGAAATAAAAAAATCTAAAAACAGACGGTTATTATCCCTTGAAAGGTATACGACACTGTTTGGGAACTGCAGCCATAGGAAGAAAAAGGACCACTCTGTTACTCTTTTCATATACCATAATATTAATACGTGATCACGAAAATTAAAGAATCATTATATGTGGCGTTTGTTCCGAAAGAACAGACGTCACTTCTGACCCTGCAGTTGTTATTCTTTCATATATGATATCTACTGCGAATAGGCAAAACTGAAAATGCGTACCCAGCCGGGATTCGAACCCGGGTCTTCTGTTCTCTAGGCACACCCCGCTTCACTAACGAAAAGATTATTGCTCGTCACCGGCACAAGCCATGCCGCCAGTGAGTTCTGTGCGTTTGCCACGATCGATCTTGTCGGGTTGTATGTTATCTTTGTTTTCCTTCCTCGTGATGTTGACAGCCTGCCGGAGGGCAGTGGACGTTTGAGGAGGAAAGCGAAAAAGGTCGGTCGCCTCTCCTCGGGACGTGCGGAACGTCGAGCTGGTTGGGCCGGCTGTCTTGTAGCGGAGAGGACTGATAAACAGGGATCCTGACGTCCCGCGTTTTCTGGCCAGCTGTAAAAAAAGTAAAATGGTAAATCTATCGAACCAAACTGTGTGGTCATCAGTCCGTAGCTTACAAACTACTTAAACTAAGGTAAACTAACCTAAGAACAACACACACACCCATACCCAAGGGAGGACTCGAACCCCCGATGGCGAGCAACCGCGCGCTCTGCAGCGAGGCGCTTTAGGCCGCTCGGCTACTCCACCGCGGCCTGGCCCTCTGATGTTGGTATTCGGTCCAGGTTATATTTGTGATGATAAATGGATTCCAAGGATTTCCTGGCGGTCGCAACTGGTGGCGAGGTGATGCATGAAGTTAAGTGTTTCTTGTTTAAACATTATTTATGAGACTTGAGATATTGTTGACTTAATTGCCTGCTGTTGTGCCACTTGGTGAACTTTAACTGCAGATTACCTTGGGTGTGCTGACGTTGTTATTGTCAGTATAACCGGCTATAATATTTCTTATTTCCTTACTGTTGTCATGTTGTTGTGGAGCTACAAGAGCATGCCCTGCTGTTTAAATCCGTGAATTTTTTTCAGGTTCCCCACCCACGCGGAAAGCACAGCGTTGGTTCGGAAGTGGGGACAGTGACGTGCTTTCTTGCTACGCTAGAGTGCCCAGGGTATCCCGAATTTGGAAGGTTGCTTGAACTAACTTCTGAGCAGTCTGACCATTTTCTTGATTTTCTTGATCATTTATTTGTATTTTGGTATAAGGCGCATGTTGCTGATTGACACCTGTGTGCCTATACGTTCATCCAGCTAGACTGATTGTGTCTACTAATAGAGTGAGAGTAAAAGGAAAATTATTGGTGAAGTTCTGGATAAATTGAGCCCCCCTCTGATTATTATCATTGGGTTATTCTTTTATAATCTGTGTTTTTAAATATTTTACTTGACCATTTATTTGTATATTGATATGAGGTGCATGTTGCCGATTGACACCTATATGGTCCATGAACTCATTCAGCTAGGCTTATTGTGTCTGTTAATGAAGTAAAAAAAGGTTTTTCAAAGCCAAGGAGAATTTGAGCCCCCTGTTCTAATTATTCATTATTATTGGGTTGTGTGTAATCCGTGTTCTTAAGCGTTGTGCTTATTCATTTACTGTTGGCATTTATGGTGCACTGCATATGTTGTTCAGGGATTCATGCTGTGAATCTAAAGCAGTTAATTGCTTACAGCTCAGCGTCTGGTCCCAGTGGCTTAAATAATTTTAAAATTGTTGTTTACAGTTAATATTTATCTTAATTGTTTTGGAAATCAATTGTTAATTGTTATAACTGGGGTATAAATGTTTGGATAATGCATCTCTGTTGCCATAAAAAATAATAGATAAATAAACTAATTGTATAAACGATAATCAACGAATTTGTGGGACCCCCTTTCACTTGTCTGTTTTCCCTATCAGCCTGTTGTCCTTATGGGATGTTTCAGGCATATCTAATATATAAAGCAGAGTGTCCGTATGTGTGTACGTGTTGCATACAAATCTACAGTTTTGTTCCAATCTTTATGAAATTTTGTGCACGTAAGCTTCAATCAATGAGGACGGTCGCCGTAAGTGTAAGAATCACATACGATATATAGTTCATGAGATATGACGTCATAAACAATGAGATGCGCGAAAAACTGCTGCATTAAGCGACAATGCTGCTCATTTTCTCCTTAACCATTGGACCGATTTCAACCAAATTTGGTAAACACATTCCTTACCGTGAGGTAACAATTACTGCATGGTTAAGAATCACATACGGCACATGGTTCAAAAGATATTACGTCATAACCAAAAGAAATAGCAAAAAATGCCATATAATGCGGCGAGACTTTCGAAATACACTGTATGAGAATGACTGTACTTAGCGACATTCAACAAACTTTAAACATAATTTCAAACCTTTATTAAACTTTTTCTCGCTCGCAACCATAGTAAAATGATGAAAGGAAAAAAGTTTCTCGCTTACTACTTTTCCGCTGTTTATGGTGTAAAACTACGGCATTCGGTATGACGTTACAATTTCTAATTTGTACACTACATATTGACGCCGCAGGAAATTTTACTGACAGTATAAACACGTACAGTTGAATGTATCTTCTAAATTGTATCACAGTACGACAAATAGTTAATGAGATATGAGCACGTAAAGTGTAACGTTCCGCTGTTCATAGTCTCAAACTACGGCTTTTGGTATCACGTTACAATTTGTAATTTCTACAATACAAATTTTAGCCGCAGGAAATTTTACAGACAGTATATACGCATATAGTTCAGTGTACCTTCTAAATTGTATCACAGTACCACATTTAGTTGATAAGAAATGAGCATATAAACCGTAACGTTCATGGAAAACCACCCCATCACGAGCCAAGTTTTAATCTATTACGTCTTTACTACTAATTGTATTCCCAAGAGATTTTACAGACATACAGCCCTTATACAAATGAATATACAACTAAAAATGGCTGGAATAAATAAATACGTACCCGGGCAACGCCGAGGTTTTCAGCTAGTTATATATGTCGTCTGTTCCGAAAGAACAGACGTCATTTCTGATCCTGCCGTTGTTATTCTTTCATATTCCGAAAGAACTGTTCGGAAGAGACGCCAGTGGAAGTACTGTGGTCATGTGGGTAGTGTGAGGAGCTGTAGAGCGAGGGGTCCGTGGTTTAAGCCTTTCCTCAAACAAAATTTTTCCGTTGGAGCCGCGCTAGCGTGTGGACCCTGTGTGCCGCTTGCGCTGCGTTTCCTTGTTTACCTTTCTGGACTTCGGTTTCGCGTAGTGAGGTTCAAATCCACTCCCATGAACCACAGACATTGCCGAGGTGGGGTGGCTTGCGTGCCTCAATGATACAGATAGCCGTACCGTAGGTGCAAGCACAGCGGAGGGGTATCTGTGGAGAGGCCAGACAAACGTGTGGTTCCTGAAGAGGGGCAGCAGCCTTTTCAGTAGTTACTGGGGCAACAGTCTGGATGATTGACTGAGCTGGCCTTGTAACATCAGCTAATGTGGCTTTGCCACACAGCTACTGCGAACGGCTGAAAGCAAGGGGAAACTACAGCCGTTACCTTTCCCGAGGACATGCAGCTCTACTGTATGAACATATGATGATGGCATCCTCTTGGGTAAAATATTCCGGAGGTAAAATAGTCCCCCATTCGGATCTCCGGGCGGGGACTACTCAGGAGGATGTGATCATCAGGAAAGACAGTACTGGCATTCTACGGGTCGGAGCGTGGAATGTTAGATCCCTTAATCGAGTAGGAAAATTGGAAAATTTAAAAAGGGAAATGGATAGGTTGAAGTTAGATATAGTGGGGATTAGTGAAGTTCGGTGGCAGGATGAACAGGATTTCTGGTCAGGTGAGTACAGGATTATAAATACAAAATCAATTGGGGGTTTTCACAGGAGTAGGATTGATAATGAATAAGAAAATAGGAATGCGGGTAAACTACTATGAGCAGCACAGAGATCGCATTATCATTGTCAAGATAGATACGAAGCCAACACCGACAACGGTAGTACAGGTTTATATGCCAACTAGCTCTGCCGATGATGAGGAAATCGAAGAAATATATGAGGAGCTAAAGGAAATTATTCAGACAATTAAGGGAGAGGAAAACTTAATTGTTATGGGAGACTGGAATTCGGTAGAAGGACAAGGAAGGAAAGGGAAGATAGGAGGTGAATATGGTCTGGGCAAAAGGAATGAAAGAGGAAGCCGCCTGGTAGAATTTTGCACAGAACATAATTTAGTTATAACAAACACCTGGTTCAAGAATCACAAAAGAAGGTTGTATACGTGGAAAAGACCGGGAGACACCGGGAGATACCAGATAGATTTTATAATGGTAAGACATACATTTCGGAACCAGGTTCTACAATGTAAGACATACCCAGGGGCAGATATAGATTCTGACCATAACTTGTTGGTTATGAACTGCAGGCTGAAACTAAAGAAACTACAAAAAGGTAGGAAAATAAGGAGATGGGACCTGGATAAATTGAAGGAACCTGAGGTTCTTAAGAATTTCAGAGGGAGCTTTAGGCAACAATTGACAGAAACAGGGGAAAATAAAACAGTAGAGGAGGAATGGGTAAAATTGAGAGATGAAATAGTGAAGGTAGCAGAGGACAAAATAGGTAGGAAGGAAAGACCTACAAAAAATCCTTGGATATCACAGGAGATACTAAATTTAATCGATGAAAGGAGAAAATATAAAAATGCAGTAAATGAAACAGGCAAAATGGAGTACAGACGACTAAGAAATGAGATTGACAGGAAGTGCAAAATGGCTAAGCAGGAGTGGCTAGAAGGCAAATGCAAGGATGTAGAAGAATGTATAAATAGGGAGAAAATAGATACAGCCTACAGGAAAATAAAAGAAACATTTGGAGATAAGAAAAATAGCTCTATGAATATCAAGGACTCTGATGAAAAACCAGTTCTCAGCAAAGAAGGGAAAGCTGAAAGGTGGAAAGAGTATATAGAGGGGCTCTACAAAGGAAATGAACTTCGAGACATTATTGTAGGAAAGGAAGAGGATGTAGATGAAGTTGAAACAGGAGATACTGTACTGAGAGAAGAATTTGACAGAGCCCTGAAAGACCTAAGTCGAAACAAGGCCCCTGGAGTAGATGATATTCCCTCAGAACTACTGAAGTCTCTGGGAGAACCAGCCATGACAAAATTGTTTCACATTGTGTGTAAGATGTATGAGACAGGTGAAGTACCCTCAGACTTTAAGAAAAATGTTATAATCCCCATCCCTAAGAAAGTAGGTGCAGACAGGTGTGAAAACTACAGAACCATCAGTTTAATAAGTCATGGCTGCAAAATATTAACGCGAATTATATACAGAAGGATGTAAAAGCTAGTAGTAGCCGACCTCGGGGAAGATCAGTTTGGGTTCAGGAGAAATGTAGGAACACGGGAGGCAATACTCACTTTACGGCTAATCCTAGAAGATAGATTAAGAAAAGGCAAACCTACAATTCTAGCTCTTGTAGATTTGGAGAAGGCTTTTGACAATGTTGATTGGAATAAACTCTTTCAAGTTCTGAAGCAAGCAGGAGTAAAATATAGGGAGCGTAAGGTTATTTACAACTTATACAAAAACCAGACAGCGGTTGTCAGAGTTGAAGGGCATGAAAGGGATGCAGTGGTTGGAAAGGGAGTAAGACAGGGTTGTAGCCTTTCCCCAATGTTGTTCAATTTGTACATTGAGCAAGCTATAAAGGAAAGCAAGGAGAAATTTGGAGAAGGAATTAAAGTTCAGGGTGAAGAATTAAAAACATTGTGTTTTGCCGACGACATAGTAATTCTGTCAGATACAGCAAAGGACCTGGAAGAGCAATTGAACGGAATGGACAGTGTGCTGAAAGGTGCATATAAGATGAACATTAACAAGAGCAAAACTAGGGTAATGGAGTGCAGTGTAAGAAAATCAGGTGATGCTGAAGGAATTAGATTAGGTTACGAAACAATAAAGGAGGTAGATGAGTTTTGTTACTTGGGCAGTAAAATAACAAATGATGGTCGCAGTACAGAGGATATAAAATGCAGAATAGCAATGGGGAGAAAAGCATTCTTGAAAAAGAGAAATTTGTTAACATCGAATATTGATTTAAGCCTAAGGAAATCCTTTCTGAAGGCATTTGTATGGAGTGTTGCCTTGTATGGGAGTGAGACATGGACGATAAACAGTGCGGACAGGAAGAGGATAGAGGCTTTTGAAATATGGTGCTACAGAAGAATGCTGAAGATTAGGTGGGTGGATCGCGTAACTAATGAGGAGGTACTGAACAGAATTGGGGAGAAAAGGAATTTCTGGCATACCTTGACTAAAAGAAGGGATAGATTGCTAGGACACATTCTTAGACATCAAGGAATTGTGAATTTAGCGTTGGAGGGAAGTGTATGGGGAAAAATCGCAGGGGAAGACCAAGAGAAGGATACAGTAAGCAGATTCAGACAGATGTAGGTTGTCGTTCTTATGTGGAGATGAAGAGGCTTGCTCAGGATAGGGTATTGTGGAGAGCTGCATCAAACCAGTCTCCGGACTGAAGACCACAACAACAACAGGTTCAAATGTTCCAATCTTTGTATAGCTTATGGGACTTAACTATGGCGTCACTAGTCCCTAAACTTACAAACTACTTATGAACTAGCTTACACTAAGGACGGCACAAATATACATGCCCGAGTGGGGATTCGAACCCCCGACCGCAGTGGCCGTGCAGACCGTGATTGGCCCCTCGGCCACCGCGGTAGTGTTGTTCATCTGTTATTTCTTGTGTTCGTGTGATTTGATAGTGTTTGCTTCATCGTGCTGCTGTTCGTCGTAATTTCAGTTTACTAACCGTAATTTTCTGGATACATCATGTCTACTTACGTCAGGAAGAACACGCTTGTTTTTGCTTTTGACAAGCAAACCAGACCGGTACAGCCTACGGCCCTGGAAGTAGATGACTGGATTATTAAGATAATTGGTGTCAGTATTAATTCTGTTCACACAATGCAGTTAGATAACGATAAATGTAGTGTCTTCGTCAAGTTTTTCAATCCTGTCACTATTGAAAATCTGTTAGCCAAGTGGGTAACGGAAGTGGAATTCGTGCATAGAGATGGAACGAAAGGCAGGATTTCCATATGGCGTGCTGATATAGTCTATAAAACTGTCCGAGTATTGAACCTTCCGATAGAAATTGATAACGACCACATTAGAGAGGCTCTTTCTAAATATAGGGATGTTAAGTCTATTACGAATGAAAGATGGTCGCGACATTACAATCATCAATGTTTCAATGGTAATCGGTCTGTTGAGATGGACATTAAGTCAACTATATCATATCACATAACTGTAAGTGGTTATAAGGCCCAAATTGTTTAAAATGCACAGGTACCTACATGTCATATGTGTAATGAATCCGGAAATTTGAGACAGGATTGTCCGCGCCCAGTTTTTGTTTTAAAAACTAATCTGATGTAACGGCAAAGGCTTACGTTAAATGACGTGTTACCGAATAATACCCCCGATCAGCTGGTTGGTTCTATTAATGTAGCGGACCCTTCTGTTGTCCCTCTTGAAGACACAACTCAAATTCCACCCTTGGCACCGAAAGAAAATTCTGTTTCAACTGTTTGTGACAATGAAATCTTACCGAAGAAATGTCCTCTAGAGGCAACTGATAGTTGAACTATCCGACATACCCAACGCGGTACGTAAACAGAAACAGTGCGATGATGAAGTACATTCGCAAAAAGGTGAAATGCGGATGGAAACTGATTTACAAGTAGAAAATTAGCAGTCAGTAATTGATAAAGAAGAAAGCGTAGTTCACACTGATGTGCACGAATCAAAAATAGAAGTTGCTGCTTGTCAATATCAGCAGCCTTCTGATAGTAAAAGCATCCAGGACGAGCCTGCAGCCGGCCGCGGCGGCCGAGGGGACTGAGGCGCTCCAGTCACGGTCTGCACGGCCTCTACGGTCGGGGGTTCGAATCCCCCCTTGGGATGGATATTTGTGCCGTCCTTAGTTGTAACTAGTTCATAAGTAGTTTGTAAGTTTAGGGACTGATGATCCCGTAGTTAAGTCCCATAAGCTGTACAAACATTTGAACTTTGAACGAGCCTGCAATACTATCCGCGATATCAACTTCTCAGGATCTCAAATCAGATGTACCAAACAAATAGCTGGACAGTGCCGGCGAAGATGTAATCATGGCCAGCACAAAAGGAAGGACAGTAGCAACAGAAAATGCGAAAGAGAACTCAGTTACTACGGATGTCCTACGTAGGAAACTGAAACCACAACCGAATGTGAATGTAGAACGGAAACAGGGGAAGCCAAAATCCGGAAAGAGTTAGACAAATCCGAAAAATGTCCGATACGAGACGGTGAGACACGAGTCATTGGAGGAAATATCTGCAGGCTCGCAAGGATACAAACCCACTTAGTGATACCAGTGGGATATCTCAGAGTGTAAAGAAAATAACACAATAACAATGAAAGTTCTGTCACGATATTCAATGTCGAATATACGAGTAAACGTGTATTACGCTACCAACAAATCTGACCTCAAGTAATTTATTTAACGGCTGTATACACATTCGAATGAGGCAGTCGTATACCGTCACCGCCATAAACAAAATTATCTCTGAATTGAAAATATCAGCGCTTAAAGAATTTCTGTACGAATCGGCGACTGATATTGCTCTGTTGCAAGAAGTTCTTATTTCGAATTTGTTTATTCCGGGATATGTTAGTTACATGAATGTTTGACAAGAAACAAATTTTGGCACAGCAGTCTTAATGAGGGAGGGCATTCCTGTAACAGAAGTAGAACGTTTGCAATCTGGAAGGGGACTGGGGTTAAAAAATAATGACGTAAATGTTGTAAACTTGTACGCTCCTTCAGGAAGTTCGCACCGAGCTGACAGAGCAAGGACCTTTAAAAATGAACTTATATATTTGCTCAGGAAGAATCCAAATCGTTTAATAATGGTTTCAACTGCGTTTTAAATCGAGAAGATCAGATCCCCCAATTTTAATTTTTCGAGTGAATTGAAACAACTTGTTACTGGTTTAGAATTAAATGACGCGTGGGAAACTAAATACCCCAAAATTGTTGAGTTTACTTATGTAACTGCACACTCACGAAGTAGGATCGATAGACTGTATATCTCTTAAAATCTTGGAAATTATTTGACGAAAATAGAAACGATACCTAAGTATTTTTCGGACCATTCAAGTGTCTTAGCTTGCTTAAATTTAACTCTACAGCCCGTACGTAAATTCAGGAATCAAATCAAATGTTTGTAGAGCTTATGGGACTTAACTACGGGGTCACCAGTCCCTAAACTTACAAACTACTTATGAACTAACTAATACTAAGGACGGCACAAATATCCATGCCCGAGGGGGGATTCGAACCCCCGCCCGTAGCGATCGTGCAGACCGTGACTGGAGCGCCTCAGTCCCCTCGGCCACCGCGGCCGGCGATTCAGGGATCAGTGGAATTTAAACGTATCTTTGCTTCCACACCGTGACTTAGAATCTCGAATTAGAGAAGCCTCGGCAACTTGCGTACGTGTCCGTAGTCGACATGTTACTACTTTAGGCTGGTGAGTTAAAATGGCAAAGCCGAAACTGAGGAAGACACTTATGCAGTATAGTGCCCAAACCGCTAGGGAACGGAGAAGTACTATAGAATATTACCATTCGGTCCTGAGAGACTTATATGATCAGGTCTCATCTGAGTCCACAACATGGCTGGCAGACATTAAAAGAGTAAAAGCCAAGTTACTAGACATCAAACGGAAACGACTAGAAGGACTGAAACTAAAATCAAAGGCTAATTCGGTCTCAGAGGACGAAACGGCTTAACTTTATCACCTGATGAACCATGCCAAAAACAGGAGAAGTACCCTTATTGATTAACTTCGAACAAACCATGGCACGATCCTCAGAACCCAGCAGGAGATCATGAAAGAGGTCTATTGTTATTATCAGGAGCTATATTCTGATAAACCATGCTGCGAGGCGGCCTTGAAACATTTTCTCGCCGTAATAACACCACAGTTGACGGAACATGATAATGAAATTTTCCTTGCACAAGTCACAAAAGATGACGTCTATGACATACTATGCACCTCCCCACCCAAAAAATCCCCAGGGCCGGATGGTCTGCCAGTAGAATTTTATATACGCTACTGGCCAATAGTGGGAGGTGTAATTACGGATGTCGTGAATGAAATCATGCGGGGCATAGTAATACTAACTGAATTCAAAGAGACTAAAATTGTACTAGTCCCAAAAAATAAAGAGAAAAGAGAGTTGAATAACTTCTGGCCCATATCGTTGCTAAATTCGGATTACAAAATAATAGCGAGAATCTTAAACAAGAGAATTTCATTATTGTCAAATAGAGTTATTAGTAATCATCAAAACTGGGCAGCATGTGCCTTAATTTTATTGGACTTTTATAAAGCTTTTGACTTGGTGAGTCACAAATATCTTCGCCTGACATAAAAAAAAATGGTTTCAATGATCGTGTGATACAGTTGATCAAGAATGTTGCTACATGTATAAGCACAAAAATAGCGGTAAACTGCCAAACAACTAAGCAGTTACAAATAAAACCTGGGATTCCTCAAGGTAGTCCTCTGGCTATGTCCTTATTTGCTATTTCAATGGACTCTTTTCTGCACAAATTCATGCAAAATTAACAGGTATAACGATAGCCGGTCATAAAACTACCATAAGAGCCTACGCTGATGACTTGGGGATCGTCATAAGGAATAATAATGATGTAGATATACTCGCTACAGTTATTAAAAAAATATTGCTGTGCATCTGGGTCAAATGCAAATGAAAAGAAAAGTAAGATGTTAAATCTAAGGGACTTTGATCATATGAACATTGATTGGGCGACATTAGTAGAGCAACACAAAAGCTTGGCATCACTCTGACGTCATGCACTATGAAAATGACCGCCTTAAACTGGAAAAAGACAGCAAGGAACGTGCAAGGAGCCATAATCGAAAATTTGTAACGATATAAGAACCAGGTTCAACGGACAAAGTGCATTAACTCGTGTATCCTTGCAAAAGCGTATTATACCGCTCAATTATTTCCCCTCCACAAAATGATTGCAAGGGAAATAATGTAAAAATTGCAAGTTGTTATGGAAGGGAGAAACGTTTCGAGTACCTGTCAAAGTAGCGGTATTAGATCCTAAAACGGTGGATTAGGACTAACAGATATCTCCAACAAAGCCTCTGCACTCTGTAATAAACGGCAAACGGAATTTATAATCATAACATCAGGGACCATTACCAGCCAACTCTTTGACATTGTGAGACCGCACAGCTTAGAGCCTCCTGTAGACGTTCAGAGGATTAATAGGCGACTGCAGCACGTGAGGGCTTTCATCGAATTGAGTTACCTGCGTGACGAAATTAAACATTCAACACAGATAACGACGAAAGTTATTATACGGGGCCGGCCGCGGTGGCCGAGCGGTCTGCGGCGTGTCAGTCACGGTCTGCACGGGAGCTGCGGTCGGGGGTTCGAATCCCCCTCGGGCATGGATGTTTGTGCCGTCTGTAGTATAAGCTAGTTCATAAGTAGTTCATAAGTAGTTTGTAAGTTTAGGGACTGATGACCCCGTAGTTAAGTCCAATAAGCTCTACAAACATTTGAACATTTATTATACGGGAACAGAAAGACAATGAAGGTAGAAATAAAATAGAAGAAAAAAAAGATTCCGAACCCGGACAGGACCACCATCTGCAGAAATATTAGTTCTAACACCCTTACGTCAGACGTGAAGAGCGCATGGCGTGAAGGCTATCAACAACATAGTACGAACGAAAGATTGTATGAAATCGGCATCAGCGACACAAACTTGTGTAGAAAATGCCATCTAGTCGACACAGTTATACATAGATATACTTGCAACGGCAGTATACAGATTTGGGAATGGAATCAAGGAAATATAGCATTGATTACGAGGACTTCACCAGCGGCTATATTGATAACGTTGCTTCATAGACCGCAAGAACGTTATGTCCCAGAATCCAAGAACAACGTCGTGGACTGGATAATGGTTCATTACGTAAATTACGTGATCAACAGGCTGGAAACAGAAAGTACTATCGATTTTCAAGTGTACTTGCAGTGTGACTATCACAAAATGTGCAATTACAAGAATTACAAGAAAAAGTTTGGAAACATGTTAAGAATTGTGTTTGAAAGATTGGGGATAGGGTAAAATCAAAATAAAGATTAATAGATGTCCAACAGAGGGAATAAGAAAGTGTCGGCAACAGAAGAATGAGGGTATAAAATAGTTTATTTTCTTACATATAGTTACTATTAATACTTACTTTCATAACGTTCTCGTGTTTTTCAGATCCATAAATGAGAAGCACAAAAAGCAGAAGTTATGCTGCCTTAGAATAAGATTAATTTACGTTCAAATCATATCGCCATTGTTGCAAAAACCATAATATATATACACTAACTGATGATGGTGAGAGCGGTCTGGCTGGCCGCGGTTGGCGAGGGGACTGAGGCGCTTCAGTCACGGTCTGCACGGCCACTACGGTCGGGGGTTCGAATCCCCCCCTCGGGCATGGATATTTGTGCCGTCCTAGTTCGTAAGTAGTTCATAAGTAGTTTGTAAGTTTAGGGACTGATGACCCCGTAGTTAAGTCCCATAAGCTGTACAAACATTTGAACATTTTGCGAGCGGTCTGACGGCATTTGGTGAGCGTTCTGAGCTGTGGTAATCACGGGTGTCCGTGTTGCTGCTTCCTTACCTCTGTGATGGGTTGTCAAAATTGCTGGAGTACATTCTCTCTGTATTGGTGTAGACGCTCAACGTCGTTAGTTTTATTTGAAACTAAGGATGTTTAGTTTTTATGTTTTTAATAGTTTTTGCTGTTTATTCGTCGTTATTCATTAAAGTTGTCTTAATTACAAAAAAAGTGGTGTAGTGATCAGCACAGCTGCCTAGAAAGCAGGAAACACGGGGGTGCGAATCCCGACTACGTTCACATTTTCAGCTTTACCCATTCGCGGTTGATGTCATATATTCTGTGAAGATCCTAATATTATATTTCGTATACATAAGGAGAGTTTCCTTTTGTGCGTTTTGTTCGTTTGCAATTCATACAAATCTACATTTGTATTACGATCTTGATGAAATTTTGCACACTTGACCTTCAACACAAGAGAGTACCTAACAGACGTTGACACTGTTTTACTAATTACTGGGATGTTCGCTCATGTATGAATGTTTCCATGGAGATGGTTTTATAAACGGAAAGTCAGCGAATGGTGCATGCCAAAGGGTACCTTGGATTAAACTTTCAAAATGTTCAAATGTTTGTAATCCAAACGGACCAAACTACTCTGGTCATCGGTCCCTAAGTTTACAAATGACGTGAACTTATACTAAGGACAATACACACACACCCATGTCCGAGAAAGGACTCGAACCTCCGACGTGAGCGGCCATGCGATCTGTACTGTGATGACCCAGACCGCACGACCATCCCGTGCAGCGTGATAGCCTTTGACAGTGTTTCACTGATCATTACGTAAGTCAAGAGATACTCGTATATGTGAGTTTTTATAGATAGGCGGAGGAGTGGATGAAATGAAGAGGCGGAATGAACAGAAGGAGGACGAGCGGATGAAGGAGGGTGGGGGCGGGGTGGGGGAAGAGATGGGCCGAGAGAGGGGAAGGAGGAGATGGGAGAGGAAGAGATGGACACGGAGACAGAGGATTGGAGGGGAGATAGACTGCGAGAGTATGGAATAAATATCCAGGCAACGCCGAGTTTTCAGCTAGTAGTAAATAAAATATTGCGCTGTACCGGGTACTTTCAAGAAGAAAGAGATAGGCCGTTGGCTCGCAAGTGGCTCGGACATCTGGCTCTTGTGAACAACAGCACGCCGTGACCTCCCTCATACAGGCCAGTGCCTTGTTACACGTGACAGAATGCTAGCTACGGTATTTAGTGAACGCGAGGACGACATTTTAAGTGCTAGCACGTTGTGTTCCAGCCTTTACTTCACTGTGCGTTTTGTAGTCATTGTACTGCTTTGAAAATTTTAAAGCAAGTCCTGACTTTCACTTACAGTCATGATAGCGACATTGCATTTGGCTTCTGCAGTATCCGGAGTCACATCAAGGATAATTTTGTAAGAACAGTTGTGGAGAAGGCAGTTGCGCAACTTCATTTTATTGGAAGAATTTTAGGAAGATGAGGTTCATCCGTAAAGGCTGCTGCACATAGAGTATTAATGCGGCCCATTGTAGAGTGCTGTTCAAGTATTTATCCCCAGCGCATCGGCTTAAAGGGACATGGAAGCAATTCAGAACTGGGATTCTAGATGTGTTCCTTGTAGATCTGATCAATACGCGATTGTTACGTAGAAGGAACTCAAATGGATATTCCTGGTAGGAAGACAACCTTATTTCCGTGGAATGTGAGGTTTGGGTCAAAAGTCATGGCAACAATTTTTTTCTTGCAGATACCAGTCAGGTTGGGAAATGTTACTCTATTGGCCGTTAAAACTGCTACACCAACAACAAATGATAAGCGGGTATTCATTGGACAAATACATTATACTAGAATTAACATGTGATTACATTTTCACGTAAGTTGGGTGCTTAGATCCTGAGAAATCGGTACCCAGAACAACCACCTCTGACCGTTCAAATGTTCAAATGTTTGTAAAGTTATCTGACCAAACTGCGGGGTCATCGATCCGTAGCTTACAAACTACTTGAACTAAGGTAAACTAACCTAAGGACAACACACACCCATACCCCAAGGAGGACTCGAAGCTCCGACAGCGACCAACCGCGCGCTCTGCAGCGGGCGCTTTAGGCAGCTCAGCTCCTCCACCAGGGCCCTCTGGCCGTAATAACGGCCTTGATACGCCTGGGCATTGAGTCAAACAGAGCATGGATGGCGTGTACAGGTACAGATGCCCATGCAGTTACAACAAGATACCACAGTTCATCAATAATAGTGACTCGCATATTGTGATGAGCCAGTTGCTCGGCCACCATTGACAAGACGTTTTCAATTGGTGAGAGATATGGAGAAAGTGCTGGCCAGGGCAGCAGTCGAACATTTACGTATCCAGAAAGGCTCGTACAGAACCTGCAACGTGCGGTCGTGCATTATCCTGCTGAAATGTAGGGTTTCGCAGGGGATCGATTGAAGGGTAGAGCCACGGGTCGTAACACATCTGAAATGTGACGGCCACTGTTCAAAGTGCCGTCGATGCGAACAAGAGGTGACCGAGACGAGTAACCAATGGCACACCACACCATCACGCCAGGTGATACGCCAGTATGGCGATGACGAATACACGCTTCCAATGTGCGTTCACCACGATGTCGCCTAACACGGATGCGACCATCATGATGCTGTAAGCAGAACCTGAATTCATCCGAAAAAATGACGTTTTGCCATTCGTGCACCCAGGTTCGTCGTTGCGTACACCATCGCAGACGCTCCTGTCTGTGATGCAGCGTCAAGGGTAATCACAGCCATGGTCTCCAAGCTGATAGTTCATGCTGCTGCAAACGTCGCCGAACTGTTCGTGCAGATGGTTGATGTCTTGCAGACGTTCCCATCTGTTGGCTCAGGGATCGAGACCTGGCTGTACGATCCGTTACAGCCATGCGGATAAGATGCCTGTCATCTTGACTTCCAGTGATACGAGGCTGGTGGGATCCAGCACGGCGTTCCTTATTGCCCTCCTGAACCACCCGATTCCATATTTTACTAACAGTCATTGGATCGCGACCAGTCGGCCGCGGTAGCTGAGCGGTCTGCAGCACGCCAGTCACGGTCTTCACGGCCACTACGGTCGGGGGTTCTAATCCCCCCTCGTGCATGGCTATTTGTATCGTCCTTAGTATTAGCTAGTTCATAAGTAGTTTGTAAGTTTAGGGACTGGTGACCCCGTAGTTAAGTCCCATAACCTCTACAAACATTTGAACATTTTGATCACGACCAACGCGAGCAACAATGTCGCGATACGATAAACCGCAATCGCGATAGGCTACAATCCGACCTTTATCGAAGTCGGAAACGTGATGATATGCATTTCTCCTCCTTACACGAGACATAAAAACAACGTTTCACCAGGCAACGCCGGTCAACTGCTCTTTGTGTATGAGAAATCGGATGGAAACTTTCCTCATGTCAGCACGTTGTAGGTGTCGCCACCAGCGCCAACAGTGTGTGAATGCTCTGAAAAGCTAATCATTTGCAAATCAGAGCATTTTTTTCCTCAAATGTTCAAATGTTTGTATAGCTTATGGAACTTAACTACGGGGTCATCGGTCCCTAAACTTACAAACTAGCTAACACTAAGGACGGCACAAATATCCATGCCCGAGGGGGGATTCGAACCCCCGACCGTAGTGGCCGTGCAGACCGTGACTGGAGCGCCTCAGTCCCCTCGGCCACCGCGGCCGGCATTTTCTTCCGGTCGGTTAAATTTCGCATCTGAAGCACGTCATTTTCGTGGTGTATCAATTTTAATGGCCAGGAGTGTATATATACAGACGAAAGGACGAGGTGTTAACTACATGTGTGGACAAACGAGTAGCACTGAAATATCGTAATAAACTAATTTATGACGTATAGTATACAGGGAAATATGGCCTTCACGGTGCAAAAGAATGAGAACATAGTACACATACAGTTGACATGACAAACCTGGTCCTATAGACCCTCAAAGAAGTCCCCTGCTACTGTCATCACACGCTGCCAACGATGTGGGAGGCGCTGAATACCATGTGGCTTAGCATTTGCCGCACCATGTCTGAGTCGAAACCGTTTATTGGTTCCTTAATCTTTGGAATGAGATCACAGTCACAGGGTGAAATGTCGGGAGAGTAAGGTGGGTGCTCCAGTTCTTCCCATCCCCAACGTCGCAGTACCCGGCCTACAAGCTCTGCGTTAAGTGATCTTGCATTGTCGTGCAGGATTATTACACCGTCCACAACATCCGGATCTTTCTCCCGAAAGCCACGTTGTATCTGTCGTACCCCGCACACTGACAGGTCGTTCCGAACGGTGCTCAAATGTTCAACTGTTTGTATAGCTTATGGGACTCGACTATGGGGCCATCAGTCCCTAAACTTACAAACTACCTATGAACTACTTAATACTAAGGACGTCACAAATATCCATGCCCGAGGGGGGATTCGAACCCCCGACCGTAGTGGCCGTGCAGACCGTGACTGGAGCGCCTCAGTCCCCTCGGCCACCGCGGCCGGCCCGAACGGTGCTCATCACTGGTTGACGTCCATACTGAATCTTTCCTAGCCACCGTGCTGTTGTACGGTATGGTACGGCATTATCCCCAAGGACTTCCATTAACTCACTTTGTCTTTCCATAGCATTTCTCTCTCGGAGAACGGCATATTTTGATGTAAACGCGATGCGCAACACGGGTTACTTCCATCTCGCACAAGGCTCACCAACTGACTGATTTCACAGACCTCGCTGCTCTACTACCAGCTATCACAGAGCTATATGTTGTTCTTCATACACACTATGGCTACAGAACTTTCATTCTGAACGGCGTGGTACGAGGTATCTCCTACCTAGTGCTGTATGATGTCCTGCGGAGTAGGAATGTAGTATAGAAGTAGGTCCCTTATTGCACCGATGACATTCGTTTATCTGGAAACCTTTGTAGTCGTGCTATAAAGGCCGCTTTTCGACAGATTTCACTTGTTTCTGTCAGTCTTTTTTCCTTTAAACGTATTTGTAAAACTCGATATGAGGAAGTTTCTCGTTAAACTGGCATTGCAAGTCTCATTCTACAGCCCCTGGCAGCAGTCGATTGCTTTATTATGTCCACTGGGCCGACATACGCGAAAATGTTCTACCATCAGTGCAGTTGTGTGCTGGAATAGAAAACAAATACTCATATTAATTGAGCAAAATCGGACCAAAATTGGGTCTTGTCGGGATGCCTGGAGAAGAAGGCGTTTGAGATGGTGCCACATTGCAGACTGCTAACGAAAGTCCAAGCATATCAAATAAATTCTTGGATATGTGAGTGGCTCGAAGACTTTGTAAGTAATAGAACCCGGTACGTTTTCCTTGAAGGCGAATGTTCATTAGAGACAAGCGTATCGTCAGGAGTGCCCCAGGGAAGGCGATATGAACGTAATTATTTTTTATCTACATAAATGACCGAGCATGTAAAGACAGACGTGAGGAAGGTGGATGGTTGATTTCGATCTGTTGGGAGAATTTAGGGAAGATTTTGTTCATCCCTAATGGAGACCGCATATAAAACGTTTGTGTGACGCTGTCTTGAGTATTGCTCAAGTGTTTAGAATCATCACCACATCGGTTAAAAAAAAAAAGAGATAGAAGCAATTCAGAGGCGGGCTGCTTAGTTTGTTACTGTCAAGTTCGAGCAATGCGCGAGTGTTACAAAGATGCTTCGGAACTCAAATGGGATTCGCTGGAGGGATGGCAACATTTTTCTCATGAATCACTACTGAAGAAATTTACGTGGACCGGAATTTGAAGCTGACTGCTGAACGATTCTACTGCCACAATCTGAAGTGTCACGTAAAGACCACAAAGACAAATGAAATTGGGGCTCTTGGAAAGATATACAGTCTTTCATCATTCAGTCGTTCTAATTGGGAATGGAGCAGAAAAGGAAATGAATGGCAGTGACAGAAGGCTGAACGGCGAAGAATTGACTCCTTTCAATTGTGGTGCTGGAGGAAAAGTCTTATAATTCCATGGAGGGCAAAAAAAAAAAAAAAAAAAAAAAAAAAACGGATCTATATTGGAGTAAATAAAACCAGACTGCTCCCTGGAAAGTCTAATATTAAAAGAAAAGCTGACATATTATGGACACATAATGCGAAAAAACACTGGAAAAACATTAATGCTGGGGAAGATCGAAGGCACTAGAAGAAGAAAACGTCAGATGAGGAGATGGATCGATGGCATCACAGAAGCAACGTGTGCCAACCTGGAAGGTCTGCGGGAGAAAATGCAGGACAGAGGAAACTGACATGCTTTGGTTCAAGGGGTCACAAAGAGTCGGAACCGACTAACGAGTATGATGATGATCGTGTGGCATTTATGACCGTTAGACCCCCAACTGGGGTCGTGTTCAGCCTGCCTGGTGCAAGTCTCTTTATCTGACGCCACTTCAGCGACAATGATGATGGAATGATGATGAGGACGACACAACACCCAGTCCCCGAGTGGAGAAAATCTCCTACCCGACCGGGAATCGAACCCGGGCCCCCTGCGTGGCAACCAACCACGCTGTCCACTGGACTACGGAGGCGGACGACTAACGAGTAGACAGAGAGGTACGAGGTCCGCCATGCACCTTGCGGTGGATTTCGATTATATGTAGCTGTAGACGGTCCATAACGGGGACGGTCCACATTTATTGGGACAGATGGCTAACGTAGGAACACATCTTTGTTCTGTACCGGAGTATTCACCAGGGAAAGCAAAGCAGATATCCTCCACAGTTTGATATAAAGGGATAAATGAGAACTGCGCTGCAGATGAAACAGTTACTTCTGCACACGCATAAGGTCCCTTTCAAATGAAAAAGTAAACGTTCCCTAAGAAACTTCAAGTCAGTATAAAATAAGAAATGACCTTAAAACGTGTAGACAAACAGCTTTGTAACCCTCTGAAGGCCAAAATTAATTCTTCAGATGCTACGTTTTCCTTAACTCCAGTGAGTTTGGTTAGATTTCGTTCCTTTTACAGTGCGCTTAACCTTTTAAAGGCATTTCCGTCAAATCATAAATATGTTGTTTGCTAGGTTATAATCTCTTGCGTAGTCAAGTCCACTGAACATGCGAGATATGTCGTCGATAACGGAACTTCTAATGTTCGTTCTTATATTTCTTTTTCCTTCGTAAATTAAAAAATAGTGGGTTTTAAATCGAAAAATCGTGCGGGTATAGACCTTGACTTAAATAACGGTACTTCGCATTGAATTTCAAATTCTGCATACTCTTCGTTCAACTTGTAACACTATAGGTCAAAAGCATCTTATTTATTTATTGTGTAGATCATTTTCAATATTAATCTATCGATCATAAATCTTTGTACTCTAATGTCTTTGGTCACTCAGTTTTTATTTTATATTTTCTCAATGTATAACACAAAAATGTTAATTAGGATTATTTTACATGAAAGAATTTATAGTTGTGAATAATTATGTACAAACATGGTTGCATTAGCTGATCCATGCACTAGGGTTTAAATTCAATGCAGTGTAAAAATGTATTCAAAACGGAAATCATTTTGATGCAAGGGAAGAAGTGGTTTTGGCGGGCGGAATGTGGCAGGAGTACTTGGTGTGAAAGCAGTGTGTGAGGCAGTGGTACGTAAGTCTTCACTGAGAGCAGACCTGTGGGAAGTGGTGCTCCTATAACTGGTCTTTATTGTTGGAAATCGTCTCGGATGTGGATTTGAGGAACAGCAATGGGTGTGACAAATTAATTTGAGATCGTATTGGTAAAATTCCTGCGCCAAGAAGAGGAATATTGAGCTCGTTATCATCAAAAGCCACACAGTAAAGTTGACGCCAAGCCATCTGCGCCAGAACCTACCACCGCTACCACCTGAAATTGGACAAATAATAATTTCTATTAGTCTTTATGTGCATGGTTCAGAAGACAGTTTTATCTGTGAAGTTTAATAACAAACAATTCAAACTTAACTACGAAAATCTTCACCCTGATTGTGTCCTACGTCATTCACTTGGACAGGGTCCTTATCCCACTAAAACAACTAAAAATCCGAGTATCCTGCACTGTTAAGGTTATTCAGTAATTTCATAAATGTTAGGATATGTGGTGATTCTTAAAGTGATAAAAGTTGAAAGCAAGTGGTGATCATAAAGTATTAATATTTTATCAGTACCAGCTTCATAAATTCTAAATATGAACAGTATGATGTACAATTTCATTTGTTGAATTAAGTACATAAATGTTAACGGAACAAAATAATTTTATGTCAATATATTTTCAAGGTCCACTTGCATAATTTGAAGTTAACAGACTTTAATAGAGTTTTGTTGTTTAGTATAACACCACACAAAATAAGATACAAAAGATTAGTTTGGATACAGTTCAGTGTTGTTGATTAAGAGAAGCCACACATAGCTTATGTCTGTCGAGTATGTTATTACTAGAAAAAATATTTGAATGGATTTTTTTAAAGTTTGTTCAATGCTAAAAGTAATCCAATAAATTTCGGACGTGCAGGCGTGCAAATTTTGTCTTCTACAAATATTTCGGCCGCGTATCGTCCGGCCATCTTCAGAGTGAGTCCCACGACTGCCGACAAGTTGCCAGGCGCGGCCTTATATACACCATCGCGGCGTCACTGCGCATGCGGGTCTCAGATGATGATCGGCGGCAAAGAGGTACACTTGGCACGCGCCCCCCTCCCCCCCCCCCCCCCGTGGCGAAAGGAATCAGGAGTTCGATTCTGTTATCGATATGTGTGTTGAGGTGGCAACACGTTGCCGACATCTCTGTAATTTTATTACATTAAGTGCAGGATTCCACGCCTTGTCCAAATTAAAACCATTATCTCCGTTTAGTAAATTTTCAGATTTTCAAATTTCTACTGCTTCTTTAAAAATTGCGTCCCAAAATGAAGATATAGGTGTTAAAATCTTCACATCACTGTAAGTCATTGAGTGTCCTTTATCTAAACAATGTTCTGCTACAGCTGACTTGTGCGAGAGTGAAGGTCGGGGTGAGATTTTAAAATTGGGAATGATTATTTTTTAAAACTCACAACCACCAACTGCGAACCAAATTCCTAAACATGCAAAAACACTGGAACTGTGACTGCGACTGTTTGACTCATTTTCTAGGGGATGATATCACACGTTCGCAGCTTTCCTTCCCTGCATATGATTAACAAAACAAATTCATAATAAAATCAAGTTCATGAGAGAAAAGGGTGTACTAACTACTATTTTTGAAAACACGTGAAAGTTCACTTTATGTTGTTTATTTCACAATATTAGAACCCTGTGGCTGATACGTCTGTACATCGACACATTTATCAAATAAAGTTATAGCTCGTGAGCCCCCAGACAAAATGAATATTTGTCGCAAATTGTTTTCACACCATGTGGCTGTCTCAAACACCGTTTATGTTCATGCCTATGCGACGACACGTGTTACATTGACAAATCACAGTCACTTTAATTCAATGCGATGCACACCTTGTTCCACCGGATAAATATTCACCAACACACAGTAGCACTCGATTCAACTTGGTGCAGTTTACGATGAGCAACCACACGTGGCGATTGCCACACACAAATATATAACCTTCACCTCGCGATTCACATTCCGACTGCATGCAGAGTGACGCCGCCCGGCCAGCTACCCCACGTGCTCCCGTCTCGTCACTTCCTGCCCTCACGCGCACGCGCGCGCCAAAATCTCAACTGCCGGTTTTTTTCCCTCTACGTCATCAACTTCCCCATGTGAGCTGTTCTAACCGATTTGCCAACGTACAGCGCTCAGCCAATACATTTCTAAAACTTTACTTAAAATCAAAATAATTACACTACACATTAAACAAATTTCTTCTTAGGTTTTTATATTGGTATAAACATCCTTTGTACTGTTTATCATAATCGTGCAATTTCTTATATCACAGATAAGTGATTTAACTGAATACTTCAAGATAAAATACACAAGATTAATTGAAAATAAAATGAGAAATAGTTAATATATTATTTTTATAAACAAACATTGCCATGCTAGTTGTGTAACTGTCTTGTATTCATTGGTAATTCATTACTTTTCATTGCCAATTGAACATATTATGCCAGATGTGACTATATCAGCTAATGTATTGTTTATTTATCAACAGGCTATTTTGTAATGAGGGCCTTAAAGGTTCCTAAATGCATCGTATTACTTCAAATGCCAGTAGTATTAGAATGTTTTATTTCAAGCTGTGCACTGCACTGTGCCTGGCACTCGCCATTGTCCCTCTCTCCCCTCACCGGAAGCGAACTGGAAAATCCTAAGCTGGAACAAGCCACCAACGTCGGCCTGCTCGCTGGCCTCCCGTCAGCTACAAGCACACAGCAAATCTCAACGTGGAGAATTTCTACCTATGGCCTAATTATAAATGTTGTCACCCAACTGTGTACATACGTTGCTACCATAATTAATAAGATTAAAATTGTGTAATATTTAGTTCATTGGCATGGTCAGTGTTTGCAGTTAACTTCATAACTTCATACTGTTTAATTATCAAATGCTATTAATTATCAGTATTTCTATTGGGCGGTAATCTTACACTTGGCTGGCTGTAATAAACGAGTATATCTTCGATGTCTTCTACTAATATTTCGGCCGCGTATCGGTCTCTCAGGCGCGGCCTGGCAGTCGTGGGAATCACTCTGAACATGGCCGGACGATACGCTGCCGAAATATTAGTAGAAGACATAGAATTTGCTCGGCTGCACGCCCGAAATTTATTGGATTACTCCTTACGTCGTGAAAAGTTGAATATGCACATCAAGTACCTCTTCGGGGAGGAGATGGTTTCATTTGTCTACAGTTTGGACAAACTACGACAACAAAGAGCAAGACTGTTGAGCTCTTTGAGTTTCTTACTGAAGTGCCGGGGCCACGGAATTGTTCCAAAGTTTGCGAGGTTAGTACCTTTTATCAAGAATGCTGCAGTTAACAGAGTTTTACATAAGGCTGGTTCTGCTATTGCTAAAGAAAGGATCCGTTTTACTCGTAGAAAGTTGGGCAGTGTCTCTGAGGATCTGTATCAATTACATTTGAAGATAGCATCTGTTTTATCTCCTGACTCTTGGAACTGGGTTGATGGTACGACATGGGCCAAGTCCGACTGGGGTCATGAAGTGGCTACAAAAAGACAGATGACGAAGTACAGCCGATTGGACCATCCTCATCAGGAAGCATCTGTTGTTCGACGCCCCGTTATAAATTTAACGGGAAAGGATCTAGACGAAGCTACAATATCTGTCTTAAGTAAAGGGCTAAATTTTGCCCCAACTGCAAAGATATTGCCTATACCATCTTTCATCAGTGCCATTGAAGAAGCTGTCCGACCGCTATCAGAGGAGTCAGTTGAAGAAGTTAGACGTGAAAGCTGCCGAGCAATTATGAAATCTCGTCCACAGAAAAGCAATATTTCAAAAGAAGATAGGTTAGCCATAAGAAAACTCCGTGAGGACACTGACACCGTTGTTCTACGTGCTGACAAAGGCAATGCTACCGTCCTACTGCCTTAGGAAGCTTATAATGAAAAGATATTTGAATTATTAAGGTCTGGCGCATATCGGAAGATCAACCAAGACCCAACTAGCAAGGTGACAATAAGGACTGCTTCTTTACTAAACGCTTCATCGCTGGAAAAGGAAGTCATAAGAAGTTTAAAAGTGCGAGGGGCAGTACCACCGAGATTTTATGGGCTACCTAAAGTCCAGAAATTAGGTAAGGATGAGCGTCTAGACGATCTGCCAATGCGTCCAATAACTAGCACTATTGGTTCACCAACGTACACTCTTTGACAAAAAACCTGGCCGCCGGCCGGCCGCCGCTGAGCCTAAGTCCGAGCCGATCGCGACATGGGAAAATAAAAGTGGCCGCGCTGATTCGCTCTAAGTCCGGCTATTTGCACTATCTGGCAACACTGTAGACTGCGGGAGTTCATACAGTACTTCTTGTGTGCTGTTAGAAGTTCTGTAGGTCAGCTATATCCGTGGTCCCGCGGTGAAGTACGTGAATTGCATGTGAAAGTATTAGCGCTCGAAACCGACTGTTGACAAAAATTTTAAATTCACGTTCCTCGTGCGTACTGATGCCACATGTGTAAGGAAAGCATATGCGTAACCTATTTCATTTTTTGATACTCTGTTAATAACATTTCGGCTCAATAACACTGTTGCCTCTGGCCGCAGCACTCGGCAGAGCTCTTCGCGGCCCACTCGCCGGCAGCAGCGGTGGCGGCGCTACACAGCGCTGCCTCGCCCTCTGCCCACAGCGCCTGCCGCCGCTCATCGCCCTGGATATGTAAAATGCTGTAGTGTTGCTAAGTGGTGGGAAAAAAAAGAAAAAAAAAGGTTGCGATGTGTATTTCAGACACGATATCAACGGAGCAGACCACCCATTTTGAATGATGACCATACTATTACACTAATACATAATACATTAGAGAGGCAAAACATTTTCATAGTCATTGATCCAATCAAATGACACTCTACGATGTTTAACACTTATTTCTGGTTTAAATCGCGATCCTTTTCCTTTCAGAAAAGCCCTTCATGTAATTTGTTATTGTCATCACTTCATATGTTTTCATCAAGACACTGTGCGTAACTGCACTACAATGTTTAGTGCCGTTGTTTGATTCCTTATGGTAAATGTATGAGCTAATTATGCGAATACGTTTCAGCGCATGTTATAAAGCAACACAGCCACACTGAAAGGTGTCTCATTTCTACAGCAGATATTTTGCATGAACGAACTATATTAATCATTAAGTTCACTTCCTCTGTAAGCGTCCCCTAGCATGTGGGTCCTAAGGAAATAGTAAAAATTCCCATCGAGGGAGGTCAATTCGAATTCCTTCAAAGGCGTTTGTATGGTGAAGCAAAAACGACATCTAATACCATTTCCGTAATTTGGAGGAAGCCTTATTGTACAAAGCTTTTCTTCTGATTCCATTAAAGAGTTTCGTCTTGCAATCTGCAGCGTATAAAGTAAAATAAAACAAAGTAAAACGGAATACCACCGCCAAACGCACTTTCTCCAAACAGGATTAGAACTGCCGACCCACAGCTCGGTTGCATCGCGAGACACGAGCATAACCACACAGCCAACCACACGCTGCCGGCTGGTGCCCTCAGTCTCTCACATATTCAATGCTGAGCCTCTAACGTATCTCGAAAGTTAACCTGAAACTCACCTATGCGAATAAAAAAATTCCTTGGGTGCAAAAGTTAAATGTCTGTCTCTCATATCACATGGGCATTATACAGCATGACTCATGAAAGTAGAAGAGGAATGTCAAGTGAACTTAGCTAGACAACTCAGTACCACTTGCGGAAGTAACTGCACTGTCACAGTGTTGCCAAATATTAGCAACGATGTTGCCAGTTCTTAGCTGTACTAGGAAGACCTGTGTAGCGATAAGCGACGCGAAATCGCCCTAGTCTCACACGGGCTTCAAGAGGGAAGTCGCGGAATTTGGTTAATACGCGGCGCAATCTCCTGATAGTTTCCATCGTCACACTTAAGCATGCAGATATTTAATTCGTCCAATGAGGCCGAAACCAGCGTTCATATATTTTGAAACTTAACAGCATTATGATATAATTTCAGAAAATGACTAGAGAAGTTAAACATACTGATATTGTCCCCCCCCCTCCCTAAAACAGACTAAAACAATTACTTTATTAGATTTCGACATTTCATTAAATGTTACTGGAAATGAACGTTGCCCCATCCGTCACTAAACATTAAGGTATCAAACACTTACCCTCACCAACTTTCAGTGAGAGTTTTTTGTAACAAAACGAAAAAGTAGTGCGAACGATCATTTTGTCCAATGATACAAGGCACTGTAGTTCGAAAACGGTCTGTATCTACGTTGTGCCTTGTCATGCGCGTCTCACATTTAAGGTATATTACCTAAATGAGCAGCTATTATGGAAATGTACGCAAAGCATCGACGCAGTGTAATAAACGAATTATGTTTAGATAAGCATGTTTTGAATTTAGTCCTCTTGAAACTGAAACAAAATAGAGAAAGTGTTTAGTTGTGCATATTAGTAGGTTTTTTAAGTTCCCGTAATACTTGATGCAGAGATGAACAAAATACAAATGAGTCATCTATCTGTTTTTTCGATTCTTTAGACAGTCTCCTTTAGTTTCGACACCTTCACTTCGTCGGCAATCTACTGGTTTCTTGGACAATAAAGTACTCAAAATTACGCGACTATTTGTCCACATTTTAACGTCGTTGGATTTTATTCCGAACGACAGTAATAATTTCTGTTGGACTGGTTCCATATATCCCGGCCTATTTAATGAAATTTTATTTCCATGACAGATGAAAGTGATTTGAACGTTGGGTCTCTGTAATGAATTTTCACATGAAAAATATTTAACATGAAAACGGTCGTGGACCTGTAAACCGAGGATCTTAATTAAAAAACAGCTGATGCGGTTTCAGAATTTATTATCTACTTTATGTGATGACAACATTTGAAGTAATTTACAAGTTAGTTGTTTTATCAATATTTAAAAGTTTACCATCATTTTAGACCAACAGATAAATTCATTTAAGAAAATGTTCTGTCGTTTTGTTTGTGATGTCACTTGATATTCTTGAAGTAGGTGGCTATGGCATCTACTATGAGGTTGCCAGGAGACAGTTGGCACGAATGGTTTTGTTTGACAATAAGCGGATAATTTAAAGTCGTAACGCCGCGGCGGAGCGGTCGAGCGCATCGAGGCGCTATGCTACAATGCGCGAGGCCGTTCCCCAAAAAAAATGTTCAAATGTTTGTTAAGCTTATGGGACTTAACTACGGGGTCATCAGTCCCTAAACTTACAAACTACTTATTAACTACTTACTAACTAGGACGGCACAAATATCCATGCCCGAGGGGGGATTCGAACCCCCGACCGTAGGGCCGTTCCCCGTCGGGGGTTCGAATCCCCTCTCGGGCATTGCTGTTTGTGTCGTCTTTAGTATAAGGTGGTTCACAAATAGTTTGTATGATTAGGGACTGATGACCCTGCAGTTAAGTCCCTTAAGCCTGACAAACATTTGAACATTTGAAAGACATAACGAGATGAATTGATAAGATCCAGCTTTTGCAACAAAACTGACCCGATTTCGAAATAAGCTAGGTGTTTAGAAAGTTAATATTATACAGCTAGACATTACTGCTATAAACCTTACCTCATTTATTTACTCACATCTGAGGCAGATTGCTCGCAAAATGAAAGAGAGTAGGAGTAGTTAATGTATGAAACGACCTTCTTGAACACAATTTAGCTACTACAATGTGCATATTCTGATATTAGTTTTACAGGATATTTAATGGAGGTGACGAGAAAAAGTCAACTGTTTGCAAATTTACAAATCAGACTCACATCTACATGATGCCAAAGTTGCGAAACAATAGACCCTAGCTACGACATTGGAAAATCTTGATTACATTGGTGGCCTGATGAACGAGTTTTTGTAGCTGGCGTCCTGCATGTTAGGATCCGTAATTCCACTCATGCTCGAGACATTGTGCCCTCCAAATTGCATATGTGGCATGTGGCCAGCTATTTTAAAAGAGTAAAGAAAAGATATCAATGAATACCTCATTGAGAGTTTTTCCAGTTTTGTTTCTCGGTTTATGGTTGTATACTAGGAAGGCCTTATCGTTATGTTTACTTTACTCCATTAAATAACAAAGAGACGCACAATTTGTCGCAGAAAAGTCTTCGTAAATACTCAAATTCTATCCAGTTTCCTTAGAGTTTGCTTCCTGATAAAATGTCGGCAGGTCAATATGGAAATTACAAGCGACCTGTTATTGATAGAACATCTTGCTACATTAAATAGCGTTCCATTTGAATCAAACGCTAATTTTTAGCACGTTCCTTGATATGCTCGATAGATTTCGTACCTGTCTTACCGTTGCCTGCCTCGTTGATTTCATAAAATGTTACGTAGTCTGATGGCCGAATGCGTTGCAGACATAGTTTTAGTTGCAATTTGCTCGCTACAGCGCGGTGATAGGTTTCAGAGTAGGCGACTTTTAGGTTCCATGTATCTCACGTCGATAGATTATCATTCGAGCGGTATCGTCGGCAGATAGCGGACGACATTAATTTACTAACCATTCAATGCAATTCGTGAATTTAATTATTTCTTATGTTACAGTCAAACCGCGAAAGTTCGGGGAGGTCTACCGAACAACTGTTAGACTCCGTTTGATGGCTTCGTCTATTCAGAACGACAACTATCCTTTCCCTCCAGCAGGCGCGCTCCGCCTTCTCCGTTTCCAGACGCGCGCGCCTTCGAAAAATGTTCAAATGTTTGTTAAGCTTATGGGACTTAACTACGGGGTCATCAGTCCCTAAACTTACAAACTACTTACGAACTAGGACGGCACAAATATCCATGCCCGAGGGGGGATTCGAACCCCCGACCGTAGTGGCCGTGCTGACCGTGACTGGAGCGCCACAGTCACCTCGGCCACCGCGGCCGGCGCGCGCCTTCGCTCGCTCGTTGTGCCGCATTTACCGAAACGACCGTGGATGCCGCCGCCGCGTCATACGTCTTATCGACTTCAGAAAGTTAATGAAATAAATTACCCTTCATGTCGATGGCGACTAAACGCTACTGCTAGCATTACTCATGAAGCAAGAACACTTTACTTTCCAGTGTTACTATGATGACTGACATAGCTGGACTGATGACCCCGTAGTTAAGTCCCATAAGCTTAACAAACATTTGAACAACATTTGAACTGACATAGCTATTAAAAATTCGAAATATTTTTGGAACTATCTTTAACGCGGTAGCAATTTTCGAGTGGAAAAAGTTACTTTATACGTCTTAGTCTATTTTATAACCATTTTACATGCATTTTTATTTAAATGATTGTTTTACACTTTTCAAATTTTGTATGTGTGAAATTTTTCATTCAGTTTCAAACGTTTGCATGAGAATACAACAGAGACATTCGATAAATCTGTTTTATTTCTAATTCACCTTACCCCTCGTACGTATTAGTCACGGAAAGATCGCGAAGGTAAAAGACAGGACGATATGAACTCACATTAAGTCTTACCAGAAATTGTTTTAACGGCGAACCATTCATGACTGGAAGAGAAACAGGAGGAAACAGCAGTTGTATAAAAAGGGCCCTCCACCACACACCAATTAAGAAATGGCTTTAATGTAGCAGTGCCATCCAGTTCTAAGTTGAGTTGAAAGTTTAAGGTCTCTTGTTCAGTGGGAATTAGGTTTGAAATGAAGTGCAAAATTTGTACCAACACACTGAAACATAAACAAAATATTGCACACTAGACACGAAAGAAAGAAGGAAGGTTACGGATTGTTGTGATAAGGATGTGGAAGGAAATCGGCGGCCGGCCGCGGTGGCCGAGGTGACTGAGGCGCTCCAGGCACGGTCAGCACGGCCACTACGGTCGGGGGTTCGAATCCCCCCTCGGGGATGGATATTTGTGCCGTCCTAGTTCGTAAGTAGTTTGCAAGTTTAGGGACTGATGACCCCGTAGTTAAGTCCCATAAGCTTAACAAACATTTGAACATTTTTTTGGAAATCGGCCGCACACTGCCGCAGGGACCATTCCGCCATTTTCCTAGACTTATTTAGTAAAATCATGGAAAATTCAAATCCAAATGGCCTAATATGAATCCAGTGTGTTACCACTGCACCAACTCGCGAAAATGAACGCGAGTAGATATTGCATTGTCACACGGTTATGAGTTACGTTAATTAAGTTTCTGGCCTATCGTTAGTATAAAATCAATTGTAAAATTTGTAAGAAACACACAATAGACAATAAAGCAACCTAATAAATACGTGTTACGATTAAAATTAAAATTGATCGATGAATTGTGCCACGGTTTAAATCAGTATTATGGAAAGCAATTGCACTGTTGCTTGTTAAAAGATAGTAAATAAACGTATTGACGTATCTCTTATTCATTGATTTAGAACAGATGCCGTAGAATGCGGAGGGTTGTAATTTAATTAAATGGACTGAGTACAAAATTTGTAAATAAATCTGATCCTAATTATCATTATTAATGACGTTAATAAATGAGTAATCCGTGAATGTCCACTGCCTACATATCGCTTTCAAATGAAGAGTGTTAAAATAAGTGTTCCACATTTTGAGAGGAAGTTGTACAGATGAAACAAGACAAAAATGATCGTTATACATTAGCTCTAACACGCTTATGTTAATGGATATGAGAACTTGTTGACCTTCAATACTGTCAAACATACTCAACAAACAAATGTAACGGTAATAAAAAATACAAATTCAAAGCTGAACTTGAAATAAAAACTAATGGTACTAACAATAATAAAGCACAGATCATCCACTTCACGAGGAGAATTATAGGGAATTGGAGACGAACAGCAAGAGCAAACTATTTACGCTTGAGAACAATATTCGTACAAGTAAATATACCAATGGTAAATATACGACCGCCTCCTGCGAAATGAATGATGTGGAGGACATTTTTCTTTCGACGTTAGATCTGGGACCGGCAGAGAAAGTATGATCCATCTGGTGACAACGGAAAATGTAATGCTACTTGCAGAGAAAAAGTATGTCATTATTTTGTGACAAGTAAAGGCGAATATAAGCCTGAAAAATATAAATATTGGAGAAAAATAAAATTAATAGGCAGGTTTCTTAGATATTACTTCTTTCTTCAACACACAATTACATCTCTTCTCCACAGAGGACCAGCTATCCGAGCCGAACTGTACTAAGAAAGAGAACCGTCCGCCACTCTGCCTTTCGTGGAGATATTTCAGATGGAAGCGTTCTGCCCATGGACGATAGACCTAAAGTAACCAAACTGGTTTATAGTACAATTTCATTTTTCGCGGTTGCAATTACTTTACAAATAATACATCGAATAAATGGATTAATTTTAAGGGAAACTAATTATTACAATTACTTTGAAGCACCTGCAAAGATAAACATATTTAATGCAAAAAGTTCTTCTGAGGCAACATTAAACAGTAACATTATAATTCACCTAAACATGGGCATCATTATACGAAGAAAACAGTTTCTTGTCGGGAAAGGTTACGCTGATCTAATAGAAGTCGCTATATTCTGCAGCAAAACCCGTCTGGTCAGTTTTATGATTATCGGTAAAAACTTGCGTAATAGCTGCTCTAAGACGGTACACGCCAGATACTCATTTTTGTGATATTCCTGGAATGTGAGCCGCGTGGGACAAGACTGAACGTATATACATCCATTTTGGGACAACAGTCCGTAGGAATTTTGGAGAAAGTAGTCGTTTTGCACTTTCTTCGTTTTGTTAAAAGAAACTCTCCCCGGAAGTTGATGAGTGTAAGTCATCTATTCATTAGCATTTTTCAATGCTGTTGTCTGCTTTCGGACTGAAGCCTTACTTAGAATGGCCTTTGGTAGCGCAGCATGGCTAAAAGCCAGTTAGCATGCTGTTTGTAGGAATGAGGATATTGTGGGATACCCAAGAAGTTCTTGCTATTGCTTGGCAGCATTGCTTACAACGCTAGACAACTCTGATCGTTTCCTCATTTCCAGCATTCGAGGTATTTTCCAATATTCTTGAGGATATGAGTTTGGTCATTGACTTAATATGACTCTGTTATCCTGAATTAAATTTTCGACCGCAGAAAGGTGGTTTATGTCGGGAATGTCTTAACTGCCAATAAATGCCAAACAGCTGAACCAGTACTCTCAATTTTGGTCGGTGACGCTATTCTCGTCTCCTGATCTACAGCAAGCATAGTTGATTAGTGAGATATCGTTGTACTAGTGATGTGTGTGGCTTGAGGTCTATTTTTCTCCTCTGAAAAATGTCCTAAACGGTATTCAGCAACTAAATACCAAAACTCATTTTAGTGTGTCAACCATGAGATCAGCATTTTCTGTTGTTCTTGTAATCGTTATCATTCTGCTGTACTGAGGTAAACGCCATTGATTACTATCATTATTATCATTAATTCAGTTGCAAAAGCGTTCTTTCCCATGTGGCCAAGAAACCGGAAAGAATGTGTGGTTTTAAGGAAAATACAACTATATGAAAAAGTAGGCAAAAAATTGTAATAATTTCTGTTGATTTATCATCGTGACGACAGATACTAAGCAACAACACATGCAAGTCGTGGTTGGCATAATTCGAAGAATCCATCATACACATGGATTCGGATTCTCATCACCATTTGTTGGGCCAACAAGGCTGTAACACTGCGAAATCAATAAGCTGGTTAGTAGTCTATGGATTATATGTATATGTTTGCAGATGAAAAACTTCAGAATTGCATATTTCTCACATACACAGTTTAGTTTCTGTGTTCATGGCCGTAATTTTAAGTATCCTGTCTTCTGACTCCCCAAATGAACTAATTACTATGTTGCACACATAATCAGTTGATTATGTTTCTTCTGGCTTTCAAACAAACCAACACGTGAAATATTACTTGTGCGGTCGTAAAGCTGCATTTTGAAACGCAGTCACTTTCAAGATGCGAAGTTTTTCGTGACGGATGAGGCAACGTTGATTTACAGTAACTTTTCACGAAAAATTAAAAACAAAGTAGCTTTTGCTGAAATCTAACAAAGTAATTGTTTTAGTCTTTCTTTGGGGAGAGGGGGGAGGTGAAACTGAAATCGTGATGGAAGTTTAGATATCTCATTCTTTGACCTTCCGTATGTTTAAAGAACAATATCAGTATGTTTAACTTCTCTAGTCATTTTCTGAAATTATATCATAATGCTGTTAAGTTTCAAAATATATGAACGCTGGTTTCGGCCTCATTGGACGAATTAAATATCTGCATGCTTAAGTGTGACGATGGAAACTATCAGGAGATTGCGCCGCGTATTAACCAAATTCCGCGACTTCCCTCTTGAAGCCCGTGTGAGACTAGGGCGATTTCGCGTCGCTTATCGCTACACAGGTCTTCCTAGTACAGCTAAGAACTGGCAACATCGTTGCTAATATTTGGCAACACTGTGACAGTGCAGTTACTTCCGCAAGTGGTACTGAGTTGTCTAGCTAAGTTCACTTGACATTCCTCTTCTACTTTCATGAGTCATGCTGTATAATGCCCATGTGATATGAGAGACAGACATTTAACTTTTGCACCCAAGGAATTTTTTTATTCGCATAGGTGAGTTTCAGGTTAACTTTCGAGATACGTTAGAGGCTCAGCATTGAATATGTGAGAGACTGAGGGCACCAGCCGGCAGCGTGTGGTTGGCTGTGTGGTTATGCTCGTGTCTCGCGATGCAACCGAGCTGTGGGTCGGCAGTTCTAATCCTGTTTGGAGAAAGTGCGTTTGGCGGTGGTATTCCGTTTTACTTTGTTTTATTTTACTTTATACGCTGCAGATTGCAAGACGAAACTCTTTAATGGAATCAGAAGAAAAGCTTTGTACAATAAGGCTTCCTCCAAATTACGGAAATGGTATTAGATGTCGTTTTTGCTTCACCATACAAACGCCTTTGAAGGAATTCGAATTGACCTCCCTCGATGGGAATTTTTACTATTTCCTTAGGACCCACATGCTAGGGGACGCTTACAGAGGAAGTGAACATAATGATTAATATAGTTCGTTCATGCAAAATATCTGCTGTAGAAATGAGACACCTTTCAGTGTGGCTGTGTTGCTTTATAACATGCGCTGAAACGTATTCGCATAATTAGCTCATACATTTACCATAAGGAATCAAACAACGGCACTAAACATTGTAGTGCAGTTACGCACAGTGTCTTGATGAAAACATATGAAGTGATGACAATAACAAATTACATGAAGGGCTTTTCTGAAAGGAAAAGGATCGCGATTTAAACCAGAAATAAGTGTTAAACATCGTAGAGTGTCATTTGATTGGATCAATGACTATGAAAATGTTTTGCCTCCCTAATGTATTATGTATTAGTGTAATAGTATGGTCATCATTCAAAATGGGTGGTCTGCTCCGTTGATATCGTGTCTGAAATACACATCGCAACCTTTTTTTTTTCTTTTTTTTCCCACCACTTAGCAACACTACAGCATTTTACATATCCAGGGCGATGAGCGGCGGCAGGCGCTGTGGGCAGAGGGCGAGGCAGCGCTGTGTAGCGCCGCCACCGCTGCTGCCGGCGAGTGGGCCGCGAAGAGCTCTGCCGAGTGCTGCGGCCAGAGGCAACAGTGTTATTGAGCCGAAATGTTATTAACAGAGTATCAAAAAATGAAATAGGTTACGCATATGCTTTCCTTACACATGTGGCATCAGTACGCACGAGGAACGTGAATTTAAAATTTTTGTCAACAGTCGGTTTCGAGCGCTAATACTTTCACATGCAATTCACGTACTTTACCGCGGGACCACGGATATAGCTGACCTACAGAACTTCTAACAGCACACAAGAAGTACTGTATGAACTCCCGCAGTCTACAGTGTTGCCAGATAGTGCAAATAGCCGGACTTAGAGCGAATCAGCGCGGCCACTTTTATTGTCCCATGTCGCGATCGGCTCGGACTTAGGCTTCTGTCAAGTATTTGGCTTCACTATTAAAACCATTAGTGGGAAAATGTAGTCACCACATTCGTAATTCTATAGATTTCTTTCAGAGGCTTAAGAACATAAGGCTTAATAGTACGGATGTGTTGGTGAGTTTTGACGTGGCATCACTATTTACCAAGGTACCTATAAATGATTCTTTGTCTCTTATTGGCCAACACTTTGACGAGGACATCACAACCTTATTTGAGCACGTACTGCGGTCATCCTATTTTCAGTTCCAGGGTGAATTTTATGAGCAGATTGACGGAGTTGCCATGGGAAGCCCCCTCTCCCCTCTGGTGGCTAACTTCTTTATGGAAGACTTTTAGGACAAAGCATTGGACTCTGCAAGTTTTAAACCTACAGCCTTCTGGGGATACGTGGACGACACGTTTGTAGTATGGCCTCACGGAATGGATGAATTCCATCCACGATAGTATTAAATTTACTATGGAAATAGAAAAGGATGGCTGCCTTCCTTTCTTGGACGTCGTCGTTCGCCGTAAAACTGATGGCACACTAGGACACGCTGTATATCGCAAACCGACGCACACAGATCTGTATTTACACGCCAGCAGCTGCCATCATCCTTCAGAAACTGCAGGCGTTCTTAAGACATTGGTGCACGGAGCACACTGTATATCAGATGGCGAGAACTTGGGAAAAGAGCTCACACACCTCAAGGACATCTTCAAAGCGAATGGATATTCTCAACAATAGATTCGCAGAGCATTCAATGTTAAACCGAGAATGCAAATAGATGACCTGGAGGAAGAAGATAGCGTCAGATCGAGAGCGTTCTTGCCCTATGTTGGTGCTCTTTCTTCAAAGATCGGTAGTTAAAGTAATCTTCCGGCCACCTATGAAGATCGCAGCATTAGTCGGATCTGTTAAAGATGATCTGTTGCTTAGAAAGTCTGGTGTGTATCAGATACCATGTGGAAATTGCGAATGTTCATATATAGGACAGACAACCCGCTCTGTCTACGAAAGATGTGTCGAACATCGAAGATACACTCGTTTATTACAGCCAGTCAAGTCAGCTGTGGCAGAACATTGTTTAGATAAAGGGCACTCAATGAATTACAGTGATGTGAAGATTTTAACACCTATATCTTCATTTTGGGACGCAATTTTTAAAGAAGCAGTAGAAATTAGAAAATCTGAAAATTTAATAAACAGAGATAATGGTTTTAATTTGGACAAGGCGTGGAATCCTGCACTTAATGTAATAAAATTACAGAGATGTCGACAAGGTGTTGCCACCACAACACACATATCGATAACAGAATCGAACTCCTGATTCCTTTCGGCACAGGGGGCGCGCGTGCCAAGTGTATCTCTTTGCCGCCGATCATCATCTGAGACCCGCATGCGCAGTGACGCCGCGATGGTGTATATAAGGCCGCGCCTGGCAACTTGTCGACAGTCGTGGGACTCACTCTGAAGATGGACGGACGATACACGACCGAAATGCTAGTAGAAGACATAGAATTTGCACGGCTGCACGCCCGAAATTTATTGGATTACTCCTTACGCCGTGAAAAGTTGAAAATGCACAATGCTAAAAGTATTTAAGGTTTCATTTTTCTAATGGTCCTGATAGTTAAAGAAAAAGTAGTGTTTAATACCGTAGTGCAAAATAGTGAGAGGCAGTTCATAGTTTTATTATTTTATTACCGATACTTTACTGATTGCAATTTCATTGAAAATTTTTCATACTGAAGGTTATGTTGTTTACTTGATTTATCCATATTGTAATAACATTGCTAAAGAGAACCAAGTGCATCACATTAAGGACATATCAGTGCATTCAAATTACAGAAACTTGTTGCTTTTGAGTAATTAGGCTGTTGACCTATTATTTATTAGTGCATTATTCGGAACTAGGTTTTATTCTTGTGCAAAAAGTAGGAAATCTATGCTGTTTGACAGAGATCATACACTGAATTATCAAAGTAATCTTAAACTCTGTGACCGCAGACTGATCTTACATCCCTTATCTTTAGGTAGTTTACATAGTCAACCAAAATACCCGTTAGGGTTAACACTATAGTTGTGCCGTACTTTTGGAGTAAGTACTTATTGTGAGCAGTAACTATTTGCTGGAAGTGCGGTGTAGCTGTGCGTGTTACAAGTTACATCTAAAATTGTAGCACAGCTAGTCGAATAATGCGTGATATTACAGAATGTTTACTGTGTATGCCGCCACATCTTCAAATGCTGCATGACAGCAAATTTAGCATACAGCGTTTCTTCGTTACAGATTAAAGAAGCCCATCTGTAGAGCGTAGTTTTCTTCTCTATCATCATCAGCTAAACCTTTAATTTTTTCTGAATGGTCACGTAATGTCGTTCCATAACAAATTTGCAATATCCATTGACTATGGAAATATATAAGAAATATAAAGAAATTGCATCCCTCTTCTTTCGTAATATTCATGTTTAAAGAGTTGCAATGATTGATCCCTATCTTGCATCTTTTTGTGCAAGCAGTCGCTAAATCTGAGTCTTCCTTCTTATGAACAACAAATAGATTTTGCCGAATTGAAGAGAGAAGTGACGATCGAAAAATGCCGCACCAGAATACTAAAGTAAATGCTGCGCTGTACCGGGTACTTTCAAGGACCGAGCAGAGTTAAGACAGGTGGATCCTCGTTGGCATGAGAGTGGCGCGCACATCTCGCTAACGTGAACTCTGGCAAGCCGTTGCACCCCTCATACAGACAAGTACTGGGCGTCTCACGAAAGACGCCTGCCAGGTTTCCGTGGATCGCTCGGTACGGCTCCCGCCCGCCGCCACCTCATCCGCCAGCCACGGCAGCGCCCGATTCTCGGACTCGTTTGTGCTGCGGGCACATACACTGAGTCAAAGTCTAAAAACATTGCCGTCTGAGTAACCTAAGCTTATCTTTATTTACAGTAGATGTTCAAAATGTCCCTCTATGGAAAGAGTGGCATGACATCTCTTGAACATATTTGCGAACACTCGACGATTTTCTGCTGCCGAAGTCTGGGAAATGACTAATCGAATATTGTTTCACGAATTAATAAATTCTGACAGGTATGTGCACAATATCCTGCATCCAATGTTGTCAGGAACTTTCACTCAACAAAAAGGTGTACGGTTATTTCATGCAAGACCACACATTGCCAATGCTTCTATGGCAACAATATGAAGTGTTTTTTATGATAGGATAGTTGAATAGCCTCCTCGTTCTCCAGATATAAATCCCTGTGGCTTTATCTTTGGGGAATGTTAAAAGACAAGGTATATGCAAGTAATCCCCATACACTCGAAGAGTTGGAAGACAGGAATCGACTAGTCATTTCCCTGATTTCGTCAGCAGAAATTCGTCGAGTGTTCGCAAATGTGTTCAAGAGATGTCACGTCGCTCTTTCCATAGAGGGACATCATTTCGAACATCTGCTGTAAATAAAGGTGAGCTTAGGTTACTCAGATGGCAATGTTTTTTAGACTTTAACTCAGTGTATGCGCCCGCGGCACAATAGAGCCTGAGAATCGGGTGCTGCCATGGCCGGCGGATGCGGTGGCGGCGGCCGGGAGCCGTACCGCGCGATCCGCGGGCGCCTGGCAGGCGTCTTTCGTGAGACACCCTGTACTTCGTTACACATGGCAGAACGCTGGCCACGGTATTAGACAACGTATGGACCATAAAAGTGCTGGTATATACCATTAGGCACTGATATTGCAGAATGTACAGTGATAACGTTATCAACTGACTTTGCTTCACTGTGCGTTTTGCAGTGGTTGTACTGTTGAGTATTTTAAAGAAAGTACTAACTTACATTTAAAGATTTGACTGCTGCATTACATTTGACTTCTACAACATCTGGGGTCACGTCTGAGTACTTTTGTACTTTTGTGCAGATTGCATATAAACGAAACGATACTTAGCGGCACATTGAGATGTACGAAATGTTCCTGTAGCTAAAAATTCATACAGATATCCTGGTTGTGAGAGTGCGTTTTATTGTTGCAGGATAATGTTACTCACCTTGGCCACGATAACATGTGTGATCTGAATATTGAATCTATAGCTCCAGGAGTGTATAATTCAAAGTCATACAGGATTTTGGACGCCCACGCAACTAACAACAGACTGGATAAACACATTATTCAGTAGGCCAGTAAGACCATACCTCTGGCCAGTAAACAGAACCACGTTAGTTGATATAGTACAACTGGGATATAACTGCCTATATTACAATCTTAGGAAAAAGAAGTACCAGTACATGTATTCAATTATCAGAGATATCACAATGATTTTCGCCATAACTTTCGATTCTGTCACTTACGGACCAGGGTCCTTTACCTGAAATTGATAAATTTACTCTTTTCATACATTCTTGACAGTCTGTTACACTGACGCATAATTGCGATGTTGCCACGGTGGAGTGGCCGAGCGTAATGAGGCGCCTATGCTCCGATGCGCCAGGCCGTTCCCCGTCGGGGGTTCGAATCCTCCTTCGTGCATGGATGTTAGTGTTGTCTTTAGTATAAGTTAGTTCATAAGTAGTTTGTAAGTTCAGGGACTGATGATCCCGCAGTTAAGTCCCATAAGCTTAATAAACATTTGAACATTTGAATACGGAGTGCTCCACTTGCTGATGGGTAAGGAAAGCGTTGATATGTTGCATCAAGACGACGCTGCTAATTGGCTGATAATTTGAGAATAACATGGATAACATGTAGACTTACGAGTATCAAGGCAGAATCGCAGCGAGAAAAGAAGTTATCTGAAACTAAGCGTATCGGCAAGTTAAATGTCTAACAGACCGTAAAGCCACTCACAAGATTAAATGCAATATTCCAGTAATATCTGCTTCGTTCGTTCGCTCGATAATTTTAATTTGCAGATTGCGAATTACGCGCTATCGTGGAGATGATGTCAGGTATCTAAATTATCGTGTTGAAATTATCACTTTTATTTTATTATAGCCTAAACGCAATATTAATTTTCGGTAGTGAAATTACAGTTCAGCGTCCTAAGTAATATTCCACAGCTAATTTTTTACGTCAATATCAGCATATTCTCCAGTATATTCTCCACCTAGCATCCACTGATAGAATACCAACATCTTCAAGCGCAACACAGAAATAATAACAAACGATAGCCGAATAAAGAGTGTTTAAATCTGACGCTGCCCGTTAAAGAGAATTGTACTTTCTCGTGTAGGTAGGCCAGGCGGAGTGGTAGCGTGGTCTGAGGCGTTATGCTAAGGACTGAACGGCCGTTCCCACCGGAGGTTCGAGTCCTCCCTCGGGCATGTGTGTGTGTGTGTGTGTGTGTTGTCCTTAGTGTAAGTTAAAGTAGTTTATAACTCTAGAGAGTGATGACGATAGCAGTTTGCGCCAATAGGTGTACAAAAATTTGAACATTTCTGGTGCAGGTAGACTTATTGTAATGTTGATTTTTTTAAACAGGATTTCACCTCAAAATAAGATTTCTTTTACATTTTTTCACAAAGTAAAAGAAAGTGAACGTCAAATTATCTGAAAGTAGAGAGCAAAGTTACTGGCTTATAACATATGATTTGAAGAAACTCAAAATACGTATCTGATAGATTTCATTTACTCTCTTTTTAACCTAATTAACAGTTTAGCAGCAACACATACAACTCATTTCAAGTCACCTTAAAATTCAGTTGTTTATGATCTTAAGGGCTGTTCAGAGTGCATGTTTCACCAATGAAAGCTAAACTTACATGAACGAGACATATTCCTGCAATTTCATGATAATTTTAGTCAAGAACTGGAATGACTCAGACAAGGGAATAGACATGTATTCTTCTTGGAGGGGGTTTTCAGTCCTCTTCAGGGGGGGGGGGGGAGGGTCGGTTCTCTTCGGGGTAAAGGAGCAGATCTCCAGTAAAAGACACAGGAAGTTAATCCAAAACAGCTGGAGGCATTTCATCAATGTTTAAAACTGTAAAACAGGTTGGGATAAGAAACAACGTTTCTTCGAGCCTATGACCGTAGAACTGAGGAGAGTTATGATAACGTTGTGGCTGGATATATACTTTCAGGTTCGTACAAACGAGAGTACAATGTTTAACAGAATATTATGTCGAGTCACCGATACTAAGTATTCACGTTGGTACTGTGATGTCTAATTATACGATTTAATGTGAAGTTTCCTGGAATAAGAGGAGGAGGAGAGGAAAAGAAGAGAGAATATTTGTATGATAGAAATAACTAAAGTACTGATGGGAAAGCCGCTGTGGAGTGGCCGGCGCTCTAAGGCGCCTTGCTGGGGAGCATGCTGTTGCTCCCCGTCGAGGATCGAGTCTTCTCTCGGACATGGGTGTGTATTGCCCTTAGATTGGTTTAAGTTGGTTTAAGTAGTTTGTAAGCCTAGGGACATAATCGCTGTAGTCAAGTCCCATAGATTTACAAACATTTGAACTGATGGGAAATGGTTGTGTGAAAATTTACTGTGAGAAAGGAAGAAAGAAAAGGAAGGAAAGGAATGACTTTAGCTGCACTATGGCGTTGAAATTACTAAATGGTGACAAGTGAAAGTTTGATCAGGTTCTCCCACTACGGGCCAGCGACCGCCTTAACCTCTACTTCGGGTAGATCGTGTCTTTGCGGTCGTTGCGTCATGTAGGTTCGATTTTGTTCCTGACTTCTTGCTCCAGTTCTTTTTACTTACATAGAGCAACTACCCCTGCGTCTTAATGGGCTAGCTACATCTCTTGGCTACCCGCGCTCCCCTTCCATCCGTTTCAAATATCCCCATGTCACACACTACGGCGGTAGCGTCCCTATTGTCCATGCGCTCTTATGTTCGCCATTCCAGCTTACCGGATATAGACTGGGAGACAAACGTGTTTAAGACAGGTGCCTGGTATAGAGAATAGAGCAATATTGTTCCAACTGCAATATCCAAAAATTACCTCGAATATTTAAATAGAGAGCCGACTCATGGAGATAACGTGTTAGAACTACTGATGACAAATAGAGCCAAAATTGTCGATTCAGTTAGCATAGGTCAGGGAATCAGCGATCTTAAGATCATTAAGGCATCAGTGAATAAATGAATACAGCTCTAAATAAAAATATTAAGAAAGTTTGGAAGATTTTACTTAGTGAAAGCGAAAAAAATAGTATTTCAGAGAGCTTGACTGCTCAACACGATAGTTTTGTCTCTAATGCTTACAATTTAGAACACCTGCAAACGAAGTTAAAGTGCATCGTACAATACGCGTTACACACGTATGAGCCGAGTAAAATTATAAAATTATAATTTACCGTGGTTCAACAACCGAGTTAGGAAACTGTTACGAGAGAACTTCACAGTAAATACAAATGTACCCAAAGTCTTGCAGAAAAGCAACAATTCAATGATACCAAAATTAGCGTAAGGGCTGCCATGCGAGAGACGTTCAACGACTTTGACAGAAATGTTGTATGTACAAAATGTTCAAATGTTTGTATAGCTTATGGGACTTAACTACGGGGTCATCAGTCCCTAAACTTACAAACTATTTATGAATTAGCTAACACTAAGGACGGCACAAATATCCATGCCCGAGGGGGGATTCGAACCCCCGACCGTAATGGCCGTGCAGACCGTAACTGGCGCGCCGCAGTCCCCTCGGCCACCGCGGCCGGCTGTTGTATGTACAGACTTGTCATAAAACCCTAAGATATTTTCGTCCTTCGTCATATCGCTAAACAGGTTGAAGCAGATATCCACTCTGTTACCATAATGTTATTAAAACAAAGGATGGACCAAAAAGGCCGAAATATTAAGTGTCTGCCGCGGTGGAGTAGCCGAGCGGTCTAAAGCGCCTCGCTGCGGAGCGCGCGGTTACTCGCCGTCGGAGGTTTGAGTCCTCCCTGCGGCGTGGGTGTGTTTGTGTGTTGTCATTAGGTTAGTTTACCTTAGTTTAAGTAGTTTGTAAGCTACGGACTGATGACCACGCAGTTTGGTCCTATAGAGTCACAAACATTTGAACATTTATTAAATGTCTTTTTCCAAAGCTGTTTCACTGAGGAAGACAGCAGTGTATTTCCTCCTCTAGGCCATCTCACGAACGACGAAATTAAAGATATTTAAATAAGAGTCAGAGGGATAGTAAAGCAACTGAAATCGCTCAACAGAAGAAAGGCCGCTGGACCTGATAGGATACCAATTCGATTTCACACGGAGTATGCGAAGGCACTTTCCCCCCTTCTAGCAGCAGTGTATCGATGGTCATTAGCGTAACGAAGCGTTCCAAAGAGCAAATCATTCCCGCTTACAAGAAGGGGTGTCGATCAGATGCACAAAACTATAGCCTTATATGTCTAACATCGCTCAGTTGCAGAATTTTGGATCACATTAACGTTCGTATATAATGTCATTTCTGGAGAGCGGAGATCTCGTTTGAAGGAATCAAAGCTTTTTCCGCAATAGCGTTCTTATGAAACACAACTCGAGCTATTCAACCACGACATTCAGAGGGCAGTAGATACAGGATCCAAGGTAGATGCCGTGTTTGTTGACTCCGTAAGGCGTTAGATACCGTTCCACACCGTCACCTGAAGATCAAAGTGCGAGCATATGGAATATCAGACCAACCGTGTGACTGGGTTGAGGTATTCCTAGCTAACAGAACGCACGTCTTCAGGCGTTCAAGTAACCTCAAGCGTGAACCACATGAGTGCTACAGGGCCCTTACGTTTCGCAATATCTGTACATGACCTCTTAGATAACACCAGAAGTTCAATGAGGCTTTTTGCAGATGATGCTAAGCCGCAACACTGAAAAAGGTTTAGTGAATTGTAGTTGGATCTTCAGCGTATTGACGCACGGTGCAGGGTTTGGTAATTGAGCCATAACATAAACAAGTGTAATGTGCTGCGCTTACAAGAAAGAAAGATCCTTTGTTATATAGCTACGCAATAGAAGGACAAACACTGGAACCAGTTACTTGCATAAAATATTTCGGAGTAGGTATAAGGGACGATTTAAAGTGGAACGCCCATAAAAAAAATCAGCCGTGGGTAAAGCAGACGCCCGACCTAGATTCATTGGAAGAATCCTCAGGATACACTGATATGAGTAAATTGAAAGAAATTACTTTTGTATGTGTAAATTGAAAGAAATACCTTTTGTATTTTCAAGACGACACTAGCATGGATGAATTTAGATTGAGCTTAGGCCAGCTCGAAACTAGTCATCAATAATGAAACAAAATTTTCCACAACTTTTGCTGTTCAAATATTTATCAAAAATTAATGTCCTGGAATACATATATGGCGACCCCTTACTGCAAGTTTACTCGATTACAGAACTATAACTACTGATGACCCCGTAGTTAAGTCCCATAGACTATACAACATACTATACAGAACTATAACTCGAAGCAGTTACTACCATAAAGTATATGGGAGTTTGCATAAATACCGATCTGAAGAGCAACGACACATAACATTAATCGCGGTCAATGTAGATGCAAGATTAAACTCGAAGTGTAGTGCATTAACAAAGAAAGTAGCTTAAAGATCACTCCGTCACCTACTGCTCGAGTTTTGCTTGCAGATGTGGTATCCGTATTAGGTAGGATTGATAGAAAAGTTTAGAGAAGATCTAAAGAAGAGCAGCACGCTTCATTATAGGTTCATTTAGTAAGTGCGAAAGCGTCACGGATGCGATCGGCCAAGTTCAGTGGCGTACACTGCAGGAGAAGCCTTCTGCTTTAATGTATATGTTTCTGCCAAAGTTCCAAGAGCATACGTTTTTCGAAGAGTGAAGTAATTTACACTACTGGCCATTAAAATTGCTACACCAAGAAGAAATACAGATGATAAACGGGTATTCATTGGACAAATATACTAGAGCTGACATGTGATTACATTTTCACGCAATTTGGGTGCATAGATCCTGAGAAATAAGTACCCAGAACCACCACCACTGGCTGTAATAACGGCCTTGATACGCCTGGGAATTGAGTCAAACAGAGCTTGGATGGCGTGTACAGGTACAGATACCCATGCCGCTTCAACACGATACCACAGTTCATCAAGAGTAGTGACTGGCGTATTGTGACGAGCCAGTTGCTCTGCCACCATTGACCAGACGTTTTCAGTTGGTGAGAGATCTGGAGAATGTGCTGGCCCAGGGATCGAATGAAGGGTAGAGCCACGGGTCGTAACACAACATGGATACGACAATCATGTTGCTGTAAACGGTACCTGGATTCATCCGAAAAAATGACGTTTTACCATTCGTGCACCCAGGTTCGTCGTTGCGTACACCATCGCAATCGCTCCTGTTTGTGATGCAGCGTCAAGGGTAACCGCAGCTATGGTCTCCGAACTGAGAGTCCATGCTGCTGCAAACGTCGTCAAACTGTTCGTACAGATGGTTGATGTCTTGCAAACGTCCCTATCTGTTGACTCAGGGAGCGAGACGTGGCTGCACGACCCGTTACAGCCATGCGGATAAGATGCCTGTCATCTCAACTGCTAGTGATACGAGGCCGTTGGGATCCAGCACGGCGTTCCGTATTGCCCTCCTGAACCCACCGATTCCATATTCTGCTAACAGACATTGGATCGCAACCAAAGCAAGCAGCAATGTCGAGATACGATAAACCGCAATCGCGATAGGCTACAATCCCACCTTTATCAAAGTCTGAAACGTGATGGTACGCATTTCTCCTCGTTACACGAGACATCACAACAACGTTTCACCAGGCAACGCCGCTCAACTGCTGTTTGTGTTGAAAATTCTTCTCATGTCAGTACGTTGTAGGCGTCGCCACCGGCGCCAATCCTGCGTGAATGCTATGAAAAACTAATCATTTGCATATCACAGCATTTTCTTCCAGTCGGTTAAATTTCGCGTCTGTAGCATGTCATCTTCGTGGTGTAGCAATTTTAATGGCCAGGAGTGTCTTATAGGTATTCCCGCGAAAATGCGCGACTCGGACAGGAAAAGGAGGAAATGTCAGTGGTACACGAAGTACCCTCCGCCACATACCTTTAGCTGCAGATGGAAAAGTGAGAAGTGTGCAAACGGAAGGTGACTGAGTGGCACGAACTGCTTGATCTCCTCTGTCATTAGGAAACGTGTAGAGGCACTCAGAGAATCAATACTATATTTTTGCCAAGAATGTGGAAATGCACTGAAGTTGTAGGTGGGACATTTATTGTGAGCTGTGCGGAAGCTTTAATTGACGTATAAGATACTGAATAAACATGAATGTTTTAAAAGTATTTACATTTCAATAGATTATTTATAAAACGTATGTTATAATGTTTACTAACAGTTGTACAGATGCACACGTGTAAACCCTAGACTGTAATGTATACAGAAAGAAAACGATGTACATTAATTGAGCTATAACTCCGATTAGCGGGTGTCTCCATACGAAATTTTCTGCTTCACAGCCGGCCGCGGTGGCCAAGGGGACTAAGGCGCTCCAGTCACGGTCTGCACGGCCACTAGGGTCGGGGGTTCGAATCCCCCCTCGGGCATGGATATTTGTGCCGTCCTAGTTCGTACGTAGTTCATAAGTAGTTTGTAAGTTTAGGGACTGATGACCCCGTAAATAAGTCCCATAGACTATACAAACATTTGAACATTTTCTGCTTCACATGACCCTTCCTATCGTATAGAGCAGTGTGTTTCAAGCTTTTCGAATATACGATCCCCTTCCAAGTCAAAATATTCTGGTGACCCCCTTCCAAATTGAATATTCTCGCGACCTCCCCCCCCCCCCCTCCCCATCGCGCTTCTCATGAACCATAAACAAACCTCTCATATCTCAAAGGAAACAAGTTTAATCTTTCTTTCTTTTTTTTTCTTCAGCTTTATTTTAAACAGTTGGACGGGATTTATTTATTTTTGTAAGATTTTCGGCATAAAAATATATTTTCCTTAACAAGTGATTCGCATTTCAGGCAAGACTCAGAAGGAAATTACTCTCTTTAAGTACGACCCCACTGTGTAGACAATTTGTAAAGAAGTAGATTTTTTTGTAATTTTTCAAAATTATTTATTGAATATGTTTTTTTGCCTATCCATTGGTTCCTGAAAACGGTTCTCAGACTTTACATACAGTTCCTTTCTCTGTTACTGAACCCCTAAATATTTTATGGTGTTAGTACTTTCTCCTGTGACGGCGATCCCCGAGCAACACTTTGTGACCACCATAGGGGTGCGACCCACAACTTGAAAAACACTGATATATAGTGAAAGACGACCGTCTGTCGTTTTCTATATATTTTTTATAAAATTGTAATTTATTTCATGTCACTAGATAAGCATTTTGTTAAAACTAGAGACCCACTCTTTTCGAGGCATGAGGAATAGCAGCCAGCCGCGGTGGCCGAGGGGACTGAGGCGCTTCAGTCACGGCCTGCACGGCCACTATGGTCGGGGGTTCAAATCCCCCCTCGGGCATGGATATTTGTGCCGTCCTAGTTCGTAAGTAGTTCATAAGTAATTTGTAAGTTTAGGGACTGATGACCCCGTAGTTAAGTCCCATAAGATTTAGAAACATTTGAACATTTGAGGAATAGCATTTTTATTTCATGTTTTAAAATATTAGTTTCTGAAATGTAAGTTAATATTGCTAGGATTTTGTTATTTTAATAATTTATTATTGTACTTATGAATGTGGCAATAAGTATGGCTTCTCCGCTACGTCACTGTCCCTGTGACAATGTGTACTTGTTTTACTTTTTACTGGATGTGCGAGAATATAATGGCTAGCTGAATGTGGGTAGCAATAGCTCGCTTTGCATGGTTCTCTATGGCTCAGAGTCGATAGTTAGTCGTTACCAACCTTTGCTGCTGGTGCTACCAAAGAGGTTTCTACACCCTTTGGTTACAAGCCAGTCGACGAGCCATCTCCAGGGCGAGTCTCCCCACACCACCTCGTTTTTAGTGGATTTTGCCAGTTTCTGGTAGCTTCGCGCCTCCTGCTTTGCGCCCCCTGGCCGCTCGGTCTTCTCTTGGTGCTCGGATCGTGGTGAGGAAAGGTTGGTTCTGCTCTTTTGTCCGCGGAGATGGTAGCGATTCATTGTCTAGCATGTTTAACTTTTTTTTTTTTTGTGGTTTTAGGGCGCACAACTTCTATGGTCATTAGCGCCCAGCCAAGAACATAGATTCGCTATGATCTAAAAAAAAATAGACTATCAGAACATCAGCAAGAGGCTAAAAACGAAAGATAAAAGACAATTAAAAGAGTTAAATATCCTTGGATAAGTTGGCCAAGTTGATAAAACGCAAAACTCGAGCAGCTGCTCGTGTGTCATCAGCTAAAATTGCCTCCAGAGTAGACGGAAAGCGAAGGGCTACACGGAGATGATTAAAATTAACACAAGTCAGTAAAATATGTCGCACTGTCAGCAGTTCACCGCAGGAGCATAGCGGTGCAGGTTCGGCGGATAGCAAGTGACGGTGGCTGAAACGGCAATGACCGATCCGCAACCGAGCCAGGATGACCTCCTCCCGCCGAGAGGGGCGTGAGGATGTCCTCCAAGCGGTCGGGATCGGTTTGACAGTTCGCAATTTATTGTTGTACAGTGAAAGCCACACACTGTGCCATTGCGACACGATACTCCGGCGAAGAGCCCGTTGAACATCGTCCGATGGGACGCAAAAGGTAGCCATGCGAGGCAAAAGAGCTGCTGCCTTGGCTGCTGTGTCGGCGGCCTCATTCCCGGGCACACCCACATGGCCAGGGAAGAAACGTGACAGCTGTCATCCGCCAGCAACTGGAGGGAGCGTTGGATCCGATACACGAGAGGATGGTTCGAGAAAGGGTCCTTAAGACTCTGCAGGGCACTAAGGGAGTCAGAACATATGGCATAGAAAGGGTGGCGGTGGCGGCAGGTATACAAAACGGCCTGGTGGAGGGCGAAAAGCTCAGCCGTGAAGTTTGAGCACTGGTCAGGGAGCTTGTATTGGAAACGGTTGTCCCCGACGACGAAGGCAGATCCGACACCGGCAGTGCTCTTGGAACCATCAGTGTAAATAAATACGGCATTATCGAACCGCGAACGGAGTTCGACAAGCCTCGAGCGGAATAACAAATCCGGAGTGCTCTTCTTGGGGAGCGAACTAAGTTCGAGGTGTGTGTGAACCTGGGCCTGATGCCACGGTGGCAATGGGCTTTCGCTCAACCGAAGGGTGGAAGGAAGGGTAAAATCGAGCCGCTGTAGCAGGCGGCGAAACCGAACTCCCGGTGGAAGCAAGGCAATCGCAGACAACTGATATTGGCGATCGAGTGAGTCGTCAAAAAATAATCTGTAAGATGGATGGTTGGGCATCGACCGTAGGCGGCATGCGTACCGACACAAGAGTATGTCACGTCGATTGGTCAAGGGTAATACAGCAGCCTCGGCATACAGACTTTCAACAGGGCTGGTATAAAATGCACCGGTCGCCAGACGTAATCCACGATGGTGGATAGAATTGAGACGGCGGAGAATCGACGGCCGTGCTGAAGAGTATACGAGGCTTCCATAGTCGAGCTTCGACTGAACAATGGCCTGGTAAAGGTGAAGCAGGACGGTACGATCCGCTCCCCATGACGTGCCACTGAGGACACGAAGAACGTTAAGGGATCGGGCACAATGGGCAGCCAGGTAGGACATATGTGTGGACCAGCAAAGTTTCCGATCCAACATGAGTCCCAAGAATTTTGTAGTCTCCACGAAAGGGAGAGCAACAGGGCCGAGACGTAGAGAAGGTGGAAGAAATTCCTTGTATCTCCAGAAATTGATACACACAGTTTTCTCAGTGGAGAATCGGAAGCCGTTTGCGATGCTCCAGGAATATAGACGGTCAAGACAGCGTTGGAGAGAACGCTCCAAGAGACACGTCCGCTGGGCGCTACAATAAATTGCGAAATCGTCAACAAAAAGAGATCCGGAGACGTCGGCTGAAAGGCAATCTACGATCGGATTGATTGCAATGGCAAAGCGCGCCACACTCAAGACGGAGCCCTGTGGTACCCCATTCTCCTGGCAAAAGGTATCTGACAAAACAGAGCCCACCCGTACCCGGAACTTGCGATCCGCCAAAAACGCTTGAATGAAAAGAGGAAGGCGGCCCCGAAGGCCCCATGTGTGCAATGTGCGGAGAATGCCTGCTCTCCAACAGGTATCGTATGCCTTCTCCAAGTCGAAGAACACTGCTACTGTTTGACGCTTCTTAATAAAGTTGTTCATAATGAAGGTCGACAACGTAACGAGGTGGTCAGCAGCAGAGCGGTGTCGACGAAAACCGCATTGGATATTAGTCAGGAGGCGGCGAGATTCGAGGAGCCAGACCAACCGGGCGTTAACCATGCGTTCCATCACCTTACAGACGCAGCTCGTCAGAGAAATGGGGCGATAACTGGAAGGAAGGTGTTTGTCCTTCCCTGGTTTGGGGATGGGGACAACAATGGCTTCACGCCAACTTGTGGGAATATGACCTTCAGTCCATATGCGATTGTAGGTACTAAGAAGAAAGCACTTGCCCGCAGGAGAGAGGTTCTTCAGCATCTCAATATGAATGGAATCGGGCCCGGGAGCAGAAGACCGGGACAGGGCGAGAGCACGATCTAGCTCCTGCATGGTGAAGGCGACGTTATAATTTTCACGATTAAAAGAGCGGAAAGAAGGCGGCCGTGCCTCCTCTACCTGTTTGCGAGGGAGAAAGGCAGGGTGGTAATGGGCAGAGCTCGAAACCTCCGCAAAGAAACGACCCAATGCGTTTGAAACATCAGCTGGGTCCACGAGGACTGCGTTCTCCACGGTCAGGCCAGGAATCGGGGAGTGGACCTTGATGCCGGACAAACGGCGTAGGCCACCCCAGACAACCGTGGAGGGAGTAAAACGGTTAAAAGAACTAGTAAAAGCAGTCCAGCAAGCTTTCTTGCTGTCGTTTATGATACGACGGCACTGCGCTCTCATACGTTTGTAATTGATGCAATTCTCCAAAGTTGGGTGGCGGCGGAAGGTGCGTAAAGCACGGCGCCGGGCTCGAAGCGCGTCGCGGCAAGCTGCAGTCCACCAAGGGATCTGGACACGACGTGGAGAAGAGGATGTACGAGGTATGGAACGTTCAGCAGCAGTGAGAATAACCTCTGTGAGGTATTCGACCTGACTGTCACAGTTGGGAAAATTCTGATCGTGAAAAACAGCCATGGAAGAATAAAGCCCCCAGTCGGCTTTAGAAATGTTCCAACTGGTGGGACGTGGAGATGGGGAATGATGTAGGAAGTGGATGATACAAGGGAAATGGTCACTCGAGTACGTGTCAGAAAGTGCATACCACTCAAACCGACCGGCAAGCTGAGGAGTGCATATTGCGAGGTCTATATGGGAATAAGTGTGTGTTGTGTCAGAAAGGAAGGTCGGTGCACCGGTGTTGAGGCAGACAAGATCGAGGTGGTGGAGAATGTCCACCAAAAGGGAGCCTCTCGGACAAGGTGCCGGAGAGCCCCATAGGGGGTGGTGGGCATTAAAGTCGCCTACCAACACGAAAGGTGAAGGGAGCTGGTCAACAAGGTTTAGCACATCTGCCCTAGTAAGGGCAGATGACGATGGCGAATACATATTACAGAGGGAGAAGGTAAATGTGGATAAGGTGATGCGGACGGCAACTGCCTGTAGGTGAGTGTGCAAGGAAATGGGATGGAAATAGACGTCGTCTCGAAGGAGCATCAGAACCCCTCCATGGGCTGGGACACCTTCCACGGGTGGCAGGTCGAACCGCACAGAGGTGTAGTGTGGAAAGTCTGCACGATCACGTGGACGCAACGTAGTTAACTGGAGGCAGACTAGAAGCGGGCAGTGCAATCGAAGGAGTAGTTTTAACACCTCCCGATTAGAACGAATGCCGCGAATGTTCCATTGAAGGAGCGCCATGATAAAAATGAGAGAAGAAATAAGGATAAAAACCAAGTAGCGAGCGGGGTCACCTCGACGGCCGCTGAGGACCGGATTTCGAGGGAGCACTGCTATCGCTGTCTGGGGGCAAAGGATCATGTTCCATTGGTTCGACCGACGCGCCTGCCACCTCCCTGAGTTGATCAGGAGGGGCAGTTTCCACCGCCGGTAAAGGGCCGGGCGCCCGGCAAACGGAGCGTCCCAGTGAAACAGAAGACGGCCGAGGCCGGCAACTGTTGGACGGCGTGACAGATGGGTCACGCCTCGGCGGGGAAGGAGAGGAACTCTTTTTCTTGTCAGCTCTTCTGGAAGAGTGACGGCGGGAAGAGGCAGTTGACGGTTGGGAAGCCTGAGAACGCAGAAAATCCTCACGGACGGGTTCCTTTTTCAAGGTCCGGGCATCTTGTTTAGGTGCCCGCGGTTTACTAGAGTTTGACGAAGACTGTACCCTAGAAGCAGCAAGAGGGAGCGGGGACGTGGAACGGGCAATCTTCGGGCTGGCGGATCGCACAACTGTGTCAGCGAAAGTGAAGTCACATGTCTGGGTACTGGAATCCTTGGTAGGTCGAGTTGAGGTGAGTACCTTACTGTATGTACCCACTGGGAGGACAGTGGGCTTTCGACTCGCCAACAACTTACGAGCGGCAGATGTCGATACCTTCTCCGTAACCCGAATTTGCTGGATTACCTTCTCATCCTTGTATACAGGGCAGTCGCGAGAGGAAGCCGCATGGTCACCGTTGCAGTTTAGGCAGTGAGGGGACGGAGGTGGGCAATCCCCCTCATGGGTGTCCCTACCACAAGTGACACACTTTGCTGCATTTGGGCAATGTTCACGGGTATGGTTGTACCTGTGGCACTGAAAACAGCGCGTTGGGTTAGGTACATAAGGGCGGACGGAGATGACTTCATACCCTGCTTTGACCTTCGACGGGAGGTCAACTTTGTCAAACGTCAAAAACACAGTACGAGTCGGTGTCAGATGGTTATCGACCTTTTTCATGACCCTGTGGACGGCTGTCACACCCTGATCGGACATATACGATTGGATATCTTCATCAGACAACCCGTCAAGGGATCTCGTGAAGACTACCCCCCGTGACGAGTTGAGTGTGCGGTGCGCTTCGACCTTAACTGGAAAAGTGTGCAACAACGTAGTACGTATCAGGTTTTGGGCTTGGAAGGCACTTTCCACTTCCAGCAACAATGTGCCATTGCGCTGCCGTGAACAGGTTTTAACAGGGCCAGCAATTGCATATACACCTTTCTGTATAACGAAAGGATTGACAGAATTGAAATCCTTTCCGTCGGTGCGAGAGACAACCAGAAATTTAGGTACATTAGGCAGAGTCTTTTTAGGCTGAGGCGAGTCTAACTTACGTTTATGGGTCAACGTCACGAAAGAAGATAAGGAAGTCATCGCGGAAGTGTCCCCCGTGATTACCGGCGTCTCCGATGGCGCGCTCCTTCCTAGTGGGGGCCCTCTCCGAGGGCTTACCCGCCTTAGGTGATTGTTCACACCTTAGGTCACACCTCCCGAGAACTGACGGAGGGACCAATCGGCACGTTCGGAAGGTACCAGCTCGGGTAATCACCCCTCCCTGGGCCTGGCCTTTACCAGGGGGTACGTACGTGCCTTACTTGTCTACCCGGGGCGGGGAATTACGCGTTACCCCGTCACCTGCTACGCACGATAATGCGTGGGTCGGCCTTCAGACACGCACAGGGAGGAAAGAAGAAGAGGATAGGAAAGGAAGAGAAAGAAGGAAAGAAAAGAAGTGTCTCAAACGCCGAGGCGGAGACTAATGAGGAGAAGAAGGCTAGGAGAGTTCAAGGAGAGAAAGACAGAAAACGAAGGGTAAGAAAGGAAGGAACGAAGGAAGAAAAACCACAACAAGAACCACCGTATCTCACGAAATATGCCCGTCTCCGGGCGAAGGCATAAACCGGGAGGGAAAGTGAAGCAGCCTGGGGCAGAAGAAAGGCTGCTCCGGCTCGGGGCCCCGTGCGCGCCACACACGTACCCACAAAAGAACTGTGGGCCCCCTGGGGGGAGCATGTTTAACTTAGAGTCTTGAACTTAGATTCATTTTTCGGAATATTTTTTTCCGATCGTGTGCGGAAATGTATTCTAGTTTTTTGATCCAGTGCTTTCCAACAGATAAACGTGGTGTATGTGTTACTAGTTGCAGTTTGATACAGGCCTGGTATATTCAAACCTTTTGTGATTATGTGGAGGGTGTACAAACTCTGTGTAAATTCTTTCCAGCTTTGTGGGGCCCCATTTCTAACAGACGGTATGTTCATTTTTGTCCAGTGCATGTAAAATCTTTCGTATCGTTTCCTTCCGTGAGTGATATGTCTTCCACGTGGTTTGTTCTTAGAACAAAGCCTTTAGTTTCCACTATTGTTTGTTCTATGCCCATCAGGAAAGTAACTGTGCGTATATTCTTTTAATTTCCACTAACATTTCGCGATCTTCTCTCCCCGCCTAATATTGGCCACTGTATCGTTAACTTCCTGTTATTAGAGTAATTTGAACCAAGTCAGTTCTCACTTTGTGCCAGGGAACAAGGTTTTGCAGCAGGGAGTAGCCGGTAGTTCACACGGACCTTTCCTAATTTTATAGCTAAAATTAAGCTTTTTTATAACAGTAAACTTTTATGTGGGTACCTCCTACCGGAATTAAGCTTTTATTCCTTACAGTGGCCCACTTTTAATAGAAATGATCAGTATTCCTCTTGGGACATCCTGTATTTGTTTAGGTGTATAAAGACCCAATTCTCAACGCTACATTACATCCAGTGCACGCCAAGGGTACTAAAAGAAACACAAAAATTCTGTATTAATAAAATGCCTGATGAAGCAAATGTTCAAATGTTTGTGAAACTAAGTAACCACACTGCTGAGACCATCGGTCCCTAGACTTACAAACTACTTAAACTAACTTATGTTAAGAACAACACACACTCCTATGGGCGAGGGAGAACTCGAAAGACCGATGGGCGGTCGGTGGCAAGGCGCCTTAGACCGCACGGACATTCGTTGTGTGAGTTTGTTAAGCTTATGGGACTTAACTATGGGGTTATCAGTCTCTAAACTTACAAACTACTTATCAACTAGCTTATCCTAAGGACGGCACAAATATCCATGCCCGAGGGGGGGATTCGACCCCCGACCGTAGTGGCCGTGCAGACCGTGACTGAAGCGCCTCAGTCCCCTCTGCCACCGCGGCCGGCCACGGACATTCCCGTTCGGCTGGAGGAGCCATTTATTTATCGAGTCTTAGGAATTTCACAATAGAACATAAGAAGAGGACCGAGTGAAAATTTGAACTTGTTTTTCGAGTTTGTGATTACGTGACTAACTACCGAACTCTGTAGTTTCGTCCTAATATATTACAGAGAGATATAAGCAAGAATTGAATCCGCCTGTCATCTTGCGTCTCTCCCAGTGCTTACCTATTAATTGAGGACATAATACTGGGACTTCTGCCTAGGTTTAATTAACATACATTTCAGCAACCTGTGGTCGATGCCGGTGCGGATTTAGTTGGAGTCCCGAGAGGCCGTGTGGAACAAATTAGTCCATGTCCGCCGCGCTCCGCGCCTCGCTTGTATTATTTAATTGCTTTTTCCGAGTGTATGGTGCAAGCGAGTATCACACAATTTCTACTGGAAATTTCAGCCAAGCGCAAGAACTCAGCTGTCCTGGAAAGGTGCAAGCTAATTTTAGGGGCTTTTAGAAAATCTGTTGGAGGAGTATACTTTATGTAGGGGAGTGTTGGTCAAAGTGTCTCAAATTGACATGCTTCCACTACGGTCGGGGGTTCGAATCCCCCCTCGGGCATGGATATTTGTGCCGTCTTTATTCTTAGCTAGTTCATAAGTAGTTTGTAAGCTTAGGGACTGATGACCCCATAGTTAAGTCCCATAAGTTCTACAAACATTTGAACAATTTTTTGACATGCTTCAGAGCAGAATCACGTAGCCCTTGTGGTATGGAATACTTTGTCAACTGAATACTTTTAATTACAGTTGGTTATCAGAAACCTATTTCATAATGATCTTGTTTGTGGTATTAGAGAGGAGTTAAGTTTACACGGAACCTGATGAAAATTCACAACTGCTAGGGTCTTTCTCTGCCTTTTTTTCCTATTTACCTGGATGCGGCGGCGAATGTATGAGTGAAGGGCAAAGGAAGAAACTTATTGCATTACAAAGGATGAAAACCGAGCCATTATTTAATGGAGGATGGGCACTGCTGTGGCAGCCCCTGACTGTGTAGAGTGACCGCGTAACAGGCAGCAAAGGTGGGCTGCTTAGCTCCCCTTCGTAGACACACACACAAAAGCAATAAACATCAACGACCAACTGCATAAGAAACGGCCCTGTACTGCGGCACTACTTTACAGTTAGCCATGCGACAGTGCCCAGCAAATGCCAGCGGAGCATCGTGGTGTAGCCCTCCGCCTATGCCGGCTTCATAAGCGCACCGACGGAGTGTGGAGAGCCAGCGCATACCCAGCTACCGGCCGCTCCTACGCCGGCTCCAGATTCAGAGGCACTCAGCACTCAGCGTAGACCGTACTTTTAGTGTCATAGTATCCTATTTGTTTTGGCCTAGCGCCACTTGTAAATAGTAGTTGTTTATGCGTCGCTTTCGCTATTGTATTTGTTGGTCGTCCCTAAGTGACTGGTTACCTCTTTTGTTTGCGTTTTGTTATTGTACTCCCAGAAGGCTTTTTATTTAATAAACTTTTTATCATTTTTTCGTGAGTTGTTGTCTTTCCTGCAGAACGCAGGACGTAACAGGCACAATAAATGTAGTTAAGACGAAACAGTCTATGGGGAGGGGACACAGTGGTCCAAAGGGCTGTCAATGTTGTAATGTAATTCGGTTAGTTTCTTTATAGGTACAGTGTGATTACACTTCTCTATAAAATAAAATAGCCGTAGGGAGTTTAGTCGATAGTTTATTAGGCTGGAAGCTATTGATTTGTATCTTGTTCACAACAAGGTCATTAGAGACGGTTCACAAGCTCAGATCAGGGAAACATGAGAAAGGAGACTGCTGACCTAGCTGTTTAGTCCCCTAAAAACCAACAGCAACATGAGAAAGAAAATAGGCCACGAGGTTTCGATGGAACTATCTACATTTAGCGAAACCATGGAAAATGTAAATTCGTATGTTGAGTCCAAAGCCCCACAATCCCGAAAGTGGTCTCCTACGAACAGTGGACAATTTTAAGGCGGCCATTAAGATGGTAAACTTACGTGCCATTTGTTATAATACATCTTCCTTTACGCTTGGGTGTATATTGTCTTTAGATTAGTTTATTTAGTTTAAGTAGTTTGTAAGCCTATTGACTAATAACCAAAAAATTACCTCCCATACCTTTAGAAACATGTTTTCTGTTATTCGTTCAAAGATGTAAAGACTTAACTTCAGCTGAGATCATTTTTGAAAAACATTATGTAGATTTTCTTGTTCTTGAAGGTTATGATGGTAGACAGATGGTAGACTTACCGTCGATGTTGAGGTTGTTAGTCTTGGCTATATTTCAGACTGGGAAGTTCAGTTTCAAAGCAGCTGTTCATGTATTTGCATGAAAAGATTTAGGGATACCACACACAGACTGGATATTAGACAGAGATTTGAATTTTCATGAATCCGCTGTACAACCACTAATAACAATAAACGATTTGACGAACATGGTATGAAATCCATGGAATTTATTGCATTAAAAATTATTTGACGTGTGTTTAATACCGCTGCCTTGGATCTAAGCGATTCTACTAACAGTTAAAAAAAAGTTTAATAACCTTCAGAAGTATATTGCAGATGCAGTTGCAGTTTTGTTTCAATGGTAGAACTTCCAGGCGGTACTATATCGTATTATGCCGAATCTGCACTCACTAGTTATTTACGTGTGTTTTGAATCCAGCGTATGATAATTGAAGGCTATTAATGATAGCGGTAGCTGTTTGCGTTAGATTTGCATATAAATTGGCGTGTTGTTCGCTTATTCATAACGCTGTGATAGCAGCTAGCAGTCCGACTGATTTTGACACAGTCCTAACTGAAAAGTGATCTGTAACAATCTTTGTCTGGGACTGATATATTTTCTCGAAAAGCAATTTTTAGCTGTTAATTATGCTCATATGTGTTACCCGGAAAATTATATCCTATATTCACTGCGCTTGAAGTATCGAAATTTGCCATTGAATTAAAACTTGATAAAGTAAACGTCTGCAATCAGTTTGCTTGAAGGCAATAGTGTCATTTTAGCATCGCAGAATTCACAATATTACAGCATCGGTTTAGTCGAGTTGTGGCATTAAGCGATGATAACGTAAAAGACCCGAAAGATTAGTATGTCTTGAAAAATGCAGCCGAGGCTTTTAAACTCTTTCCATTCTTGGGTAGAATCCATCAACCGTGTATCGAAAATATTCTGTGCATGATATAAGCCATCGTAAGCTGTGTCTTTCATGCCTTCATACGGCATTCGCGGGGAGAGCAACTGTCGCTATGCCTCAGTGTTAGACAGTATTTCTCTAATTTGAGCATGATGATTATTTGAAATACCTTCATCATCGGTAATTAGATTTCTGAAAGGCCTTCATACTTCTGCATGCATTACGCTCTTCAGATACATCGGTCCACTTGTTCTTTCATGTGTTCCAAAGCCGATAACCCACCTTCCATTAAGTCGTCACCTTCATCTTTTCTCATTTCCTACAGTTCAGTAAACTACGTCCCTAGCCTGGTAACATGTCGTGCTTCCATTAGTTTCTGTTTTATTACTATAATAATTGCTCCTTCAATTGTACAGAGCACTGAAAACCTAAACTCCTGGAGTTGACGCCATTTCCGAGAATTATTGATATTCTTAGGAAAGCCAACCATTACAAGAGCGATACTAGCTCGTTTTGCAGATACACACAATCTGATTGAAAGCATCCGGACTCCTTTTAATTGACCTTTTAATGGGATATGTTCATCCTTCGCCTGTGTGACAGCTTCAACTCTGCTGGGGCATTTTCAATGACGAGATAGGATTAAGAGCGAAGTCGAGTTTTAACTCTTGCCAGGCGTTCCTTAGTATTCAAGTTGAGATTATGAACACACTAATCTATTACAGGAAACGTATTGTCCATAAACCATTTCATCAACGATGCTGCGTTATGAGAGAGTACAACGTCATACTAAATGAGACATTATCTCCGAACTATTCATCTACTGTGTGTAGTGCTCAATGCTGATAGTTTTCTTAGGCGCAATAAGGGGATCACATCATAACTATGAAAAACACCCCTACATTTTAACACCAGCCCTTACTTATTATAGCTAAGAACTAAATTTCTTTGATTACAGCATCTATTGCAAATACATCAATAGTACCTGTTCTAAAACTGTGAAAGTTCTTCCTTCACATAAAAAATAACTATGGTTTTCATTTTCCACGTCTTCCTTCACTACCCAGATATCCCTATGCCTTTATCACTATATAGATCCTCAACGTTTCCAACATCAAACATACTGCTACTCAGTTCAGTCTGAGCAGTTTGCATATGTTTATCACTGCTGTATATCTGATGGCAAAATCTTATTCATTAGTTTCCACGTTGTTCTCTACACTACTAATATCAGGCAAACTGAAAATTTCTTCTTCTTATGAATTCTGTATTTCAGTTCACAAAGTGGTCCACAAAAATAATTTCCAATTTTTTAAATCTATATACATCTGAAGAAGTCTTACGTCACCTAACAAACAAGAGTTCTATGGTATTCTATACGATGGCGAACCGATATTTATAAAGTAATACATCTGAAGATTTATTGATAAACAAAGACCAACAAATTACTTCTCTTCTACTAGAACATAGCCTAAAATCACTTTTCTTGACGTAAGCCAATTGTGTGGCAGCTACATTCAATAAAGACTTTAATGAACCAATTCATGAATGCAAGCCTAGGCCCCACGTGGCAAGCTGCCCATGAATTCATTTAAACAGTGATAGCCTAATATTGATGTAATCACTTTAAATGTTGGTGGACAACAAATTATGATAAGGTGTTAAACAGGTGGTTCCACAAACATTAACTGAAATAACCAACTTGGTGTCTCATGAAATGTAACTTCTTTTTACGGTGGAAGGCGTTTCCAGACCGAAGATTAGAGTATTCAACATTTCATTATGTGTACTGTTGTGTTGGTACAGACGAGATCTGTATTGTCAAAAGTTACTGATCGAGAAAGGTAAAAGATTTTTCACATGTCTCACCAAGAAGAGCACATTCTCTGGGCTGTTAAAAGCCAGGTATCAGTGCAAAAATAATGGCCCTGTCATGGTGTACCACTCTAAGTTCAGCATGGAGGTTACTTTAAGAGCAACCGATGTATCCTTATCTTCTCAGTGTAACCAAGACTTTTGATCTGCCGATCACCAACACGGGAGAACGTTTCCTGGTATCTTGTTGCACAAACTGCTAATACATAGCTTGTCTCCTCAATTTTGTTTATACAGAAGGGAATGTTAACAGGAGAAGCTATAAGAAATTTTTCAACATCAACACATATTATTTGGTCGCAATTCTTATGGTGCAGTAGAGCCTAGACATTAGTAATGTTTGAGATGAATGTCTGGGCTAGAATTTTAAAATATTTTCTTGTAAGACCATACGTCCCTCAGCACGTCTTACAGGTCTTATCTAAAGGGATTTTATTCAGAATATGCTCCTAAACCTACTAAACATGTGCCCCTGCAAATGTGACAAAAACATTTGTTTTATACATGATGGTGCTCTAGTACATTTAAGTCTCGTATTGGAGATGCACTGGTTCTATCTACCATGATAGATGGATAAGTAGAAGAGGGGAAACTTCCAAGGATTGCACGTTGTCCTGACCTCTGTCCGTTGGATTCTAATTTCCCGAGATACTTTAATGAATTGGTATAGTTAGCAGACCAGCCGGAAACAGCATCTTCTCGGCGATGTGTTATGGAAGAACATGAAAGCATTCTAAACTGTTAGGGAGTTTTGTAAAGGGTACGGCAGTTCGTGTTTTGGCGAGTGCCTGCGTGTCTAGGAACAACAGGAGGGCATTTAGAAAAATCATTTACATTATAAACTTTCATCAATAACTTCAAAATGAAGCACTTTCGGGCGTATATTTATGTGAACATTTTCGTGTGCTGAAGTTAATTACAAAATTAGTAAACGTATTTTTGAAACATCCTACACACACACACACACAGGGTGTCCTGGTAGGAATCATTAGTGTATATGACAGGAACGTTTGTTCTTAGCAAAAAAGTTGAGAAATCATGGGCTCTAAATGCAAAAGAATACTTCTTAATCTTTGGTACGTTGAAACAAATTCCCTATATAATAAGTTCTTTGATCTTCACGTTTTGGGAGGAGGCAGTTAGACAAAAATCAAATGCTTGTAAGCTTACGGGACTCAACCGCGGGATCATCAGTCCCTAAACTTACAAACTACTTATGAACTACCTTGTACTAAAGACAACACAAACATCCATGCCGGAGGGGGGGGGATTCGAACCCTCGACGGGGAACGGCCTCGCACGGAGGGGGGGGGGGGATTCGAACCCTCGACGGGGATCGGCCTCGCACATCGGAGCATAGCGCATCAATGCGCTCGGCACTCCGCCGCGCCGTGGCGGATTAGTCGTGGGCACTGGTGCGCCGTGCTGCGGTGCGGCCGCCGTTCATCTTCGGGGGTTTGAGTCCCTCCTCGGGCATGGATGTTTGATGCCTCCTTATGTTAGTTTACCTTAGTTTAAGTTGTTTGCAAGTTACGGACTAATGACAACGCAGTTGAGACCGATAGATTTACAAACAATTGAACATTCCGCCGCGGCGTCCGGAGACACGCTGGATAATTTCATACATATGAAATATGTAATGTATTTTATATCTTCCTCATAGGTGAAGTTATGAGGTAATTCATCAAATCATATGTTTCTAAATCTATCGAAACCGCGCGCTCTGCACAGTGAGGCGCCTTAGACCGCTCGGCTACTCCACCGCAGCGGTAATTCATCCGAAATTTCTTTAGTAGCTTGTCTCTTACGTATCTTTGAAAAAAAGTTTAAATGATTGTGTTTCTCTATTTGATGCGTTCCTTTCACTAAATTTTTCTCATCCCAGTAGATTTGAAGATTACTCCCTTAGCTTCAAGTGGCTAATGTGAGAGTATGATATTACATACGTAACAGAACGTTGATAAAATTTAAAGAAAGATAAAATAATTATAAGATACGTAAATTAAGCATTTGAAATGATGTGTATAAACCCCGAATTGTCTCCTATTGTCTCACATTGCAAAATTTTGAAATTTGGCTCACAGTGGCGTAAAATCTTCCTATGCATTAACGGGGTGCCATAAGGAGCCATCCTCGGTCTTGCCGATGCTTCACCCACTAAGGTATCGAGCTTTGAAGAAGAGGGCTGAGATCAGAATATAATGTCGGATTCACCCCTTCCTTTGACGCCTTTGTGATGGAGAGCATATCGGCCAGTCCCAGCGTTGAGAAGTCACGTTTGTCTTATGGTAGACCAAGCAAAACCATTTAGACACACTGCTGATCTGAACTGACATGACAGCGGTTGTCATAGAGGGAGTAAACAAAAACACCTTATAGGATGTTAATGTCCGCACATTTCGCAGCAGGAAACTACAGCCCACAGTAACAATGAACAAAAGGACAACTTTCTTGACGAAGATAGATACTACTGTCAACTTCTGGTCCATTCAGAACTTCTCTGAGAACATTACAGGTTTATAACCCCACTGAACATCTTCTGACTTACTTGGAATATAGCACAATTCAAGGTGGAACCACCAAAGACCGCCAAAATCAGTTTGATGAAGTTGAACGTGATCCAAAGTAGCACTGAGTGTTTGTGCTTTTTCAGCCTTCCTGTTGCGTGATCATGGGAGGGGGTTGCAATATTCATATATGTACGAAGAAAACGGCAGATGGTTTTCCTCCACTATCGCTAAGAAAACGGCGAATACGGACAATGGGCTTCACGGTTTATGACCTTTATTGTATAGGTGTCACGAGGAGCGGTATAATGTAGGTAGGGTATGATGTCCTTCTCATCATGTGAAACACCCACGGTGACGTTGCTTAGATCTATAGTAACATTAAGTACCAATAAGGCATTATTAAAAGTATAACTATCAACATTCAGAAGATTGGCTTAAACAACACAGTGCTTTACTAGACCTTTGAACTGACTTAGCCCAGCCATTTATTTGGGACCTATAGTTTTATACACACATACACACCTCAGTAACCCTCCTTAAGCCTCTCATGAAATTCTGATCTTTGGCCTGTTCTTTGAAAGATGTCGTCGAGTCCCAGGGTGTCATCGAACACCACGTTTTTACACGATTATAATGGTCGTATTTACCTGTGAGCCAAGTTTCAAACTTTTGCTTCTCAGTGGAAGACAATTACGGCGTTTCTAAAAGGTGCCCCTTTAATTTTGTTGTGAAATGTATACCAGTGAGTTAAAATTTACAGGGTAGATAATTTTTATCCAGAGTGAAATTAGTATGCTACAAGCAGACCTTCAAGTTAGATTACGAAACATGAGCTAACCACTGAAGGAATTCATTTTTCAGGCAATTACAAAACAGATGCTGCAAGTTACTTGCCTGTACAATAGTTCAATAAGTTGTCTATATGTGGCCTCTGTTCTTTCGAAAGAACAGACGTCACTTTTTATCTTTCAGTTATTATGTATTCATATTCACGGAATGTATGACATTAACTGCGAATGGGTAAAGTTGGAAATGTGTACCTAACCGGGATTCGAACCCGCGTCTCCTTTTTTCTAGGCAGTTGTGCTGACCCCTACACCACTGGGGACACAGCGATCACCACATTTGCAATGGATTACTCAAACACGCCTCCCGTCAGATACAAATTCCACACTTTATCCTCCCCACTAAAACTCAAACTGATTCCAGTAAGAGTAAGGGTCTAGGAGTGCCTCCACACTATAAAAAGGATCATTGCCCGTCATCGGCAAATTGTATAAGTTATATATATGTGGCGTCTGTTCCTTCGAACATGTTAATGCTATACATTCCCTAAATATGATTCAAGAAGTGTTTCCAAAGGGTAAGTTGTTTGATATTTCAAGAATGAATAAAAATGCGTTTTTTCTAGGATTTCAAACTAAATATTCGTGACGCCAGGCTTTGATAAGTTCGCAGTCTGAATCTTCAAACAATGCTGACCGCCCGGCTTGGAGCTTGTTGAATGTACGTCGATACCACAAAATATAAAACAATAATCAAATATAAGACCTCACGAAAATGAATGCGTCGCGCGAGTGCTTCGTTTGTTAAACACCGCACAGATCTGATACGTCTGTAACATTCCATATTTGTGTCAATGACTGCTATTTAATGATCTTGTTACGGTTTGAAGCCGTGAACATCAATGCGCACTAACTGTTGGATCATAGGAACCTATTTTATAACAGTTATACAATGTGTCAGTTGATTATAGATATATATGAAGGAGGCGGAGAATGAAGAATTTATCTAGGATTATTATTAGGGAAGGGGGGACGGGGTATCATGAATCGATCACGATTTGCGGGTTATCTTACAAGGCAATGAACAGAAAGAAACGAAAGAAAATGCTTATCGGTAGAAGAACACTGAACAGTCTGGCCTCCCCCTCCTTCCTCTTAGCCAATAGCATTATGTCATGGTGCAGAATGGCCAATGGCGACCAATTTAGACCCACCACTCATGGATCATTTTTAATTTTTATAGTCCTATGAGATACACACCATAATTTCCAGTCTGTCAACACGTATATCTTGGTCTCATACTAAATAGACTTTATTTTCTGTGAACATAAATGTGCTTAAAGGCTTCACAAATTCTGACAACGTCTCACTAGCACCACACACACGCTACACATGCGTCACACTGACGTCATACATGCGTCATACCGCGTAATGTCACGTCAACGCCGGTAATTAATTTTTAATTATGCGTTGTTGTACTGTAGGGAGACGACAGCGCTTGTTGGCGTATTTGGTGCAACAAATTAATCGTATTATTATTCAAATTACTCGAGTTTCGTCCCATTTCCCTGGAGGTTATGATACATCACTGTCATGATGGTTTGGCTCCACTGCTATCCAAATATCATCACAAAATACTCGAACATTAAAGCATGTGTGTAATATATTCTACGCAGTACTCAAAAGACGTTTCATGTGCCAGCTTTCGTGAATTCTTTTTGTTCTGCAGGCATAATTGTAGTTTAAAGTATCCGGATGCTCTGTGCTGCACAGGCAATCAGCGCAATTTATCCGGCGTCATCATTTTATCTGTGTTTATGAGAAAAATGTTGTGGCGCTAAATGCTCAGTAATAGAAAAAATATTACTGAATACAAGCAAAATATAAGTAATATTGTTATGGGCCTTTTCTGTTGTGTCGAACCTACACTCTCACTATTATGATGACGTCTCTCGCTGTGGAAGCCTGCTGCTGCGCGGTCGAAAGCGTGCGTTTGATCTTGGCCGCTTCCTGGGGTTTTGGAGGTTCTCGGCTAGTTCCGAGACACGAATGTTGCGATTGTGTGATCTGTTGTTAAGTGCCGAGCGGAAGCCGTGTGCCGTTCCTGCGGATGGAAGCCTCAGAGTGAAAGCCCTGCACGTACTTGCCCGTTTAGTCAAAGCTAAGTACGTCAATAATTATGTTGTTTTTAGTTGTCCCTCAGTTTTACAATGTAATAGATTCCACCCAAGTTATTCATCATATTGTATACAAAATAACATGAACATATGGATGGGACATAAAGAATGTTATAAGTAATGCCACAGGTATATGCTCTAATTACATTATTGCTTTTATTGTTAATTACGATTTCACACTAATGCATGCGATCTGAGAGCCATCCGGTGGCAATTTTATGACTGAGCAGTTCAGGTTCACTCGAAGTGTCCCCCACCGCCTTTTCTATAACCATGCAGCCCCAACATGCCAATAGTTCAAATGTTCAAATGTTTGTAAAGCTTATGGGACTTAACTACGGGGTCATCAGTCCCTAAACTTACAAACCACTTATGAACTACTTACGATCTAGGACGGCAGAAATATCCATGCCCGAGGGGGGATTCGAATCCCCGACCGTAGTGGCCGTGCAGACCGTGACTGTAATGCCATTAGTGAAAGCGGTTTCTGACTACACCTCATGCATGAATATACTCACGTATCTCCTTCTAGCAAGACATTCATATCACAGCAAGCTACATAAAAAGTCTTACTGCCTACTTAATAAAACATTTTATCTTGCCATTTTTATTAAGCATTCTCCCTCAAAAACACGAATGTAAAATTATTTATCAGACACTGTCAGATTTTTTTTTTTTTTTTTGTGACCTCACATACATCAAAACTTTCTTTCGATACATAGATAGTGCCGACTTCACTTTGGCACAGTAGCTCGCACGCGTTTCTATGGAATTGCAGCTACAGTATTTTTATCGCACATTGACTCAGCAGTGGCCCGTTCACTTGGCTCTGCTTATAAGGCAGCTGAAGTTGCCAGAAGCAGGTAAAGAGCAGCCGCTGTCACCTGGAGGCCGATACCTGGTGCAAGTCTTTTGTACAGACACACTTGTATGTTATTTGGCCATTCTGTATCAATGACTGAGGAGCGACCCATGCCGGCCGCGGTGGCCGAGTGGTCTGCGGCGCCCAGTCACAGTTTGCACGGCCGGTACGGTCGGGGGTTCGAATCCCCCCTCGGGCATGGATGTTTGTGTCGTTTTTAGTATAAGGTAGTTCATAAGTAATTTGTAAGTTTAGGGACTGATAACCCCGCAGTTAAGTCCCTTAAGCTTAACAAACATTTGAACATCTGAGCGACCCATTAGCGAAAGATACGAGGGTCGCTCACATAACAGATACACACACATCTCCCCCACAACCAAGTTAAACGCTTCAAATTTATACAGTGAACATTATTTCACAAAAACATTCCACCGACGAAACATGTTTCTGTTCAAGCATTATTATTATTATTATTATTATTATTATTATATTGTGAACCTCTCCTGTTTAAGAGAAAAATCACATACACAAGTGCCCTAAATTAAATAACTGTAGTACATCTGAGTACAGTAACAGTGCAAGTAATCTTTTTTTCCACCATACATTCCACATTATAGCAACACTTCTTGGAATAACCTTACACAGTACTCTTCAAAACTAAATATTCAATTACACACACACACACACACACACATCACAAATGAAATTATTAGCGTATGTCGATCAAACCCGTTTAAACAAGCTCTCGAACTAACAAATCAGCTGCAACCCCACCAAACATCTAACACAGTGTAATACAAAAGCCTATCCAAATCCATCTACGCAAGCTTTTGATGTAAATGAGAGCTCCACTTGATCCAAGATTTATGTACTGGGGAAATATGCTTTCTCTTCTATGCTGGACAGTGCTACTAATCACACAGCAGCCGATATTCTAATACGTTAAAACACTGCATATCTTGTCGATACTAGAATCAATTGGACTGTTAATGAATTTACGTAGCACACCTGGAACACAAGCCAAATGATAGTTCATAGTGCGAGAGGTGCATCAGGTCTCCATCAGATGGACAGACCTTGATCATCATATTTCTCCAAGATTTTGCTTACAGTGCAATTGCGTTGTATCTACTGAGACGTCTTTACATACACTACCTTGACAGCATACACTTCTAACATACCCCAAAGAGAGTTACTGAGACAACCATCTGCCAAACAGACTCCTCTGCATTAATCAAATATGAAAAACAAGGCTACCCCTCTGTCAAAAATACACGTGGTAATTGCATTTAGAAATCTTTCCCAAAAACCCCTCATGTCATCTATCAGTGAAACGTCTGTCATTACAAGCATTACTGCATACCGAATATGTGATCTCAATCTAAATGTTCAAATGTTAACTACGGGGTCATCAGTCCCTAAACTTGCAAACTTCTTATGAACTATCTTATACTAAAGACAGCACAAACATCCTAAACTGAGTGTACCGCCGCAGTGGATTAGCCGTGCGCACTGAGGCGCCGTGCTGCCGTGTGCACGGCCGTTCGCCGTCGGGGGTTCGACTCCTCTCTCGAGCATGGGTGTATGTCTTGTCCTTAGGTTAGTATACCTTAGTTTAAGTAGTTTTTAATCTACGGACTAATAACCAAGCAGTCGAGTCCCATACATTTACAAACATCTGAGCATTTTTGAGTGTACCGGCTTGAAGTATATAGTCTTGCTCTGACACTCAAGCCTTCGGATGTCAGACACAGAGATCGGTACCAAATGTTGTGTATCGATAGAGTATCTGTATAATTCGTGCTATGTGCTACCGTCCAGGAGAACGTGCGTAAACTATAATAAGTAACACCTAACCTATGAAGTAGAGGAAAAAGCTGTGGCTGACATCTAGTGGTCTAAATTTTCCCGCCTAGTAATATTGGGCTATTGCCAATTGTGTTAGGGGAAAATCCAGATTCAAATTTTCTAATAGACACAATCTTCATTTACGACATAGGGAGAGGAAGGGGCATTGTTCTTGAGTTCCCCAGTGGCAATTTTGTCCCAGAATCTGAAGTGACGCCATCGTCATGACGTCCTTGCTACTCTCCGACATTGGTACCCAGCTGGCCAAAGAGGGGGAGGACATCTGGCAATACTGTACTGTTCCAGAACCGGCATTATCCCACTATTGCTGTTTGTGTATTACATGTAGTCCTACATATACATATGTAGACTGAAGAGCCAAAGGAGCCACGACGGAGATGCTGAGCGCATTGAGGCGCTATGCTCCGATATATAAAAACACTCAGAAGACAGAACTGCGGTTGTAAACACCTATATAAGACATCAGGTATCTGGCGTAGGTGTTAGATCGGTTACTGCTGCTACAAGAGTAGGTTAGTCAAGTAAATTTGACTGTAGAGTTATAGTCGGCGAACGAGAACTGTGACACAGCATCCAACTGTTTGTAAAACTATTGGAACAAACTGCTATGGACATATGTTCCTAGACTTACAAACTACTTAAACTAACTTAACCAAAGGACAACACACACACACACACACACACACACACACACACACACACACACACACACACATGTCCATGCGCCAGGGAGGACTCGAACCTCCGACGGACAGCAACCGCGCCTCAGCTGCGCGGCACCTTAGAACGCTCGGCAACTCCGCAGCGGCGACACATCATCTCCGAGGTAGCATTGAGATGGGGATTTTCCTGTACGACCATTTCGCCAATGCACTTTGAATATCGTGAATCCGATAAAACATCAAATCTCCGACATCGATGAGGCCGGAAAACTATCCAACAAGAACGGAGCCAAAGACGTCTGAAGAGAATCGTTCGACGTGACGGAATGCAAGCCTTCCGCAAATTGCTGCGGATTGTAGTGCTGGGCCATCACAAAGTGTCAGCGTGCGAACTATTCAAAGAAGCATCATCGATATCATCTTTCGGAGCCAAAGGCCCACGTCAAAATACGACTCTGACAAGTGGACGTATGTACGCACCTGGCTGATCACCTGATTTGTGTATGTGCATTCCGACGGACTTGGACAATTCCAGCAGGACAATGCGACACCCCACACTTCCAATATTGATACATAGTGGCTACAGAAACTCTCTTCTGAATTTGAACACCTCCGCTGGCCGCCAAACTCCGGAGACATGAAAATTATTGAGCCTTCAACGTGATGTTCGGAAGAGATCTCATCTCCTTGTACTATTACAGAATTATCGAATGACCTGCAGAATGCATGGTGTCGATTTCCTCCAGCACTATTTCAGACAGTGGTAGAGTCCATGCCATGAACTTCAGGGTGCTCATAGGGGCACACTACCATATTAGGCAAGTGTACCAGTTTCTTTGGCTCTTCAGTGTATATTATAAATATGAAAGTTTGTGGGAGTTTATTTTTGTTGTTCCTCCGCGCCAGCAAGACTATCCATAGAATTACCAAATAGGCTACCTATTGTAAGGCACCTGTGGTACATGGCGGAAGGTACTTTAAAATATACTTCCAAATCGATTAGTACAAAAGTTGGTTCACATATGTACGTTTCATGGAGGCAGTTTTTTTTACTTCAAATGTCTATATATAGTTATATATGAACAGTAGATTAAAACGAGAAGTCGCCCGAGTGTTCATTTATTCCAGTCTTAAGTTAGTCCATCTCTCCTGCCATTTTCTCCCTCTATCCTCCTCCTCTTTCCTTTTATCTATGTACATCTTGTCCACTTCTAACCTATTTCTGTTCATCTCATCTTCTCTCTCTCTCTCCGTTCATCTTATCTCCTCTCTCTCTGTATAGTTTATTCCAGCCCTCTTTCTTCCCATCTGAACCTTGTCCTTCCTCTGCCAATCACCTCCTCGTCTGTCTGTCGAACTCTTCCTCCAGTCGATTGCTTCCTCCATCTGTGAAAAATTCTATTAATCTGTTAGCTATCATGTTGATCAGTGAAGTGGTATCGAAGTTTATTGTAATGTACCCTCCGTCGGTCAGGCACCGTATGAAATCTTCTGTAGACGGTGACGTTCATTTTCTTTGCAGATGAAGTGTACAAAATCTCACCAAGATCGAAATAAAATCGTAGATTTAGACGAAATTCGTAGTCAGAGTATCCTCTGCCATACACCATACAAAGTTTTACGTTGACAGCAACTATTCTCTTTTTAAGTACAAGTGTCCAAAATTTCATCGTAATCGAATGAACAATATGGCAGCGCAAGAAATAGGAACAATCATGATGCAGCAGTTACCCGCATGTTACATTGTTTATGTCGTCGTATCTCCTAAACTATACAACGTACAATTATATAATTATGTAGGTTTTTTCATTGTCATAAATGGAGTCTGTTTAAAAAATATTTTTCGTATAAAGAAATATTTAAATATTTTTTAATCTAAGAGATCAAAGTGCTGTGGTCATCGATACCTAGACTTTCGAAAGCCGGCCGCGGTGGCCGAGGTGACTGAGGCGCTCCAGTCACGGTCAGCACGGCCACTACGGTCGGGGGTTCGAATCCCCCCTCGGGCATGGATATTTGTGCCGTCCTAGTTCGTAAGTAGTTGATAAGTAGTTTGTAAGTTTAGGGACTGATGACCCCGTAGTTAAGTCCCATAAGCTTAACAAACATTTGAACATTTTTTTAGACTTTCGAAATATTTGAACTAACTTACTTAAGGATAACAGATACACACATTCCCGAGAGAGGACTCGAACCTCCGGCAGGAGCGACCGCACAGTCACTGATATAGCGTAAGAAACCACACGGCCATTCCCATGCGGTACCTTGAGAAGACATTTATTAGGAAAGAAGTAATAAATTGAAACGTCATCCATAAAGCGGCAGTTTTTCAAGCTTGTTAGTATTAATGACGTCATATCTCCTGAACTATTTGTCGTACAGTGATGTAATTATGCCTATAACGTTCGAGAAGGTGGAAGCAATGTGGCCGGCCGCGGTGGCCGAGGAGACTGCAGCGCATCAGTCACGGTCTGCACGGCCACTACGGTCGGGGGTTCGAATCCCCCCTTGGGCATGGATATTTGTGCCGTCCTTAGTGTTATCTAGTTAATAAATAGTTTGTAAGTTTAGGGACTGATGACCCCGTAGTTAAGTCCCATAAGCTATACAAACATTTTATTTGAAGCAATGTGACGGCAAAAGTTCATCGCAATCATATTAACGGTACGTCAACGCATAAAATACCATCAAACATGCATTGATTTTTATATATTAGACACACACAAACACACACACGAAGCTCTCTCTGCCTCTCATATTTGAAATTATATATATAAGCTCAATTATTGTCTTACACCCTCCAGAATCTGACTAGATACAAATTGATTTCAGGACATATGATATCGCCAATATGTCATTTCACCCTGTCACTCCTAATTTACGACAGCGAGATCCTGCAGTCTACTTACGAGCTCCAGGGTCAACTAGCTTTACATATCGGTATGATCCAGTAAGATCAAATGTTCAAATGTTTATAGAGCTTATAGGACTTAACTACGGGGTCATCAGTCCCTAAACTTACAAACTATTTATGAACTAGCTAAGACTACAGACGGCACAAATATCCATGACCGAAGGGGGATTCGAACCCCCGACCGTAGTGGCCGTGCAGACCGTGACTGAAGCGCCTCAGTCCCCTCGGCGATCCAGTAAGAGAACGAGTCCACGAGTGTGGGCGACTACATTTCCACTATATCCAAAAGGAAGTCACATGGATATCAGAATAGAATTTCTTTATATTTATGGTACGTTAAGTTCAGAACTTAAATACAATCAACCAAAGAAATCCGAGGCAACCCTAAAAATTTCTGGAGAAAACCCACTTTCAAGTTTGGAAGAACACGTACCGGTCAGAGGGTTAAACGCCTTTTGTAATAAAAAGATGGACCAAATACTCAACAGACAACTGAGAACGAACATGAACAACCGATCGCAAAGCATCATCTGCCCAAAGAACAAACAGAAAAGAAAAAGCCGAAATGGGTTCGCGTGATTTCCTCGTCCTGTCTATAGGAACCTTTCTGTTTTGAGAGGGTTTGTCTGCACGAGCTAGTGAGCTTAGGAGATAGAAGGAAGTTGGCTGGGTGAACGACAGACGCTGGAAGGGAACTCGCGCTGTGGAGGACGTTCGGCGACCGGAGGATTGGTTCGCATTTGATTTGGCTTGAACGAGTTTGTGTCGGCTTCGTTGCCACGTCGGAACTTGGAAGACAGCACTGCTCCCCGGTTAGAAGAGGTGAGCATCGCACCGGCACCTTGACGCAAGGGGGCCGTCAGCAACGAGGCAGCGAAGCTATCATCGGCATCGTACCCACGCTCTGACTACTACGCATGTTCCATTCCACCGCTCTGGATAAAAGTTGCATCCAGTTAAACCGGGTGAGCGGTAGTGAAACATTCTCTCCCTGCGCTCTTGGTAATGTGTTGCAAGCAGCGCGTAATTTTGATGTGCACATTTTATGGTTCAGAATGTTTTTCTAGCATTTAAATTTTATGCCCAGTCCATTGGTCGTGTATTGCTAATTATATACTGTATCAAGTGTAACTGTGATCCTGTCTGGTCGAGAGCATTAATTTAATCACTGTGACTCTAAATTGTAACGGCGAACATGTGTATTGCCGTGTGCTAAAGTGTGAGCAAGCCTTTGAATTCAAATGTTCAAATGTTTGTAGAACTTATGGGACTTAACTACGGGGCCATCAGTCCTTAAGATTGCAAACTACTTATGAACTAACTAATACTAAGGACGTCACAAATATCCATGCCCGACGGGGGATTCGAACCCCCGACTGTAGTGGACGTGCAGACCGTGACTGGAGCAAGCCTTTGAATTGTTAACTGAGTAGTGCAGTTAATTTGTCATTTCTGATGACTAAGCTCTCGTTTAACGTATATTTATTTATGTACTATGGTTAAGTGGTGTTATTTTGTGTTCTTGGGACACGGGGCCGGTAAATCAGTGGGTTTTTGCCCCAATTTGCTTGGAACTCTAAGAATTTTTACAGGCGCAAATATTTAATTACGTAGAATGTAAGTTTAGAAACCGTCATTGCAGTAGTCACGATAAATTAGAGGGCGCGGTAATAGCTGTGCGCTTTAAGGCGCCTTCCTGTGGGAATGGGTGTGTATGTGTGTGTGTTGTTCTTAGCATACGTAAGTCTAAGTAGTTTGTAAGTTTAGCGAGCAATGATCACTGCAGTTAGGTCCCATAGCTTTAGACAATGTTCAAATGTTTATAAGGTTTACGGGAGTTAACTGCGAGGTCATCAGTCCCTACACTTACAAACTACTTATGAACTAACTTATATTAAAGACAACACAAATATCCATGCCCGATGGAGGATTCGAACCTCCGACGCTAGAGGCTGCGTGATCCGCAACGTGGTACTCTGTATCGCTCGGTTACTCCTGCACAGCATAGCTTTAGAAACATTTGAAAATTTGATTTGATATTAATTAACTCACCTTTCCATATTCAGATACCTTTTGGAAGTTACAGGCATTTTATCACCCTTGGTATGTGTTATTTTAAATACCAGTGACTCCACTAGTTAATGATTTAAATCAAATTGGTTCAGTTCAGTTTCTGGTATCGAAGTTTCTTGAAGTAGTTAATATTGTGAAATATATATTTAATACTTCAATTGGAAAAAAAAAAAATCGCACTGACGTGTTTTACGGCCCACTTGAGATTTGTAGTTTTATAAGTTTTGGCAAACATTTTGGACCAAAATAATAATCTAAATAATAAAAAATTGATTAATAAGAGTGTCTGAAACCCTTGTAGGAAAAAAATTATGTACCGGCGAGTTCCGAACCAATGACCTTCAGTGTCACAGTCCAACACATTGCCCACTACACTACAGCTAACAGTTGGGAATTGCGTTCTTTTCTCTCATACTATTGATGGCCGTTGTTAACTGATGCTAATATGGCATTTGTAGACACTAGATTATCATTTATCGTACGAAGAACGACGTCTTTGTGTTAATTCTTCAGTGCGCCATTGCTTTGAAATGACAACGTGTAAGTCACAATAAGAAAATCATCAAATACGCAACGCAAGATGGCGTATGATAGAGAAAGTTCTGGGCGAGGAATGTCACGTGACATCTGCGAACGGCTAGTTTTCTTTAATTTAATGGAGGGTTTCAAAACTCCGTTATTTTTGCAAATATCTCTCAAACGATACGACAAAAACATAAGAAAGCAAGCAAAGTTTTAGAGAATTTTCTCCTCTACATATTCGTTTATTCAATTTTCGTGTCAGAATCATGGTTAAGCCGTTATTTTCATTTAAATTTCGAACTGTCAAAAGACGATCGCAAAGGCCCACTTTTAGTGTCACTACCGTAACCTAAAGTGGGCCAATATTAGGGGAGTAACAAGCATATTTGTTCAAATATTTGTTAATCTAAGAGACTTAACTACGCTGGTCATCAGTCCCTACGCCTACAAACTACTTAAACTAACTTCTGCTAATGACAACACAAACGGGGCATGCCCGAGAGTGGACTCGAACGTCCGACGTCGACCACCCCCACGCTCCGCAGCAAGGCGCATTGGAACCCTCGTCGACTCCGCCGCGGCAGCGTATTTGTGTCCTTTACATTCATAGCATTAATTGCATAGCCTTGTTTTCATGGTTATTCTCGAGCTGCTTGAAATGTATAATCCAGCAATATTAGCATTCGAAGAGATTTAGCAAATTTACGTTCTACAGTTTACCAGAGCCTACTTAACTAACCTGCCTGTGCCACATCTCGCCTTATTTTGACGTCGGGTTTCAAATTCTGTCCCGAACGTGATAACCTTTGCAGAATGGGAAGCGACTGACATTATCATACAATTACGTTATAGCAAACACACACACACACACACACACACACACAGATATTATAAATGCTGATACTCTCACTACAGATCAACAACACGTGGTTAAAAAGTGTAATGGAATAAAATTACGCCAGTGAGACACATGTGTGACTGGCTGGAGTAACACCAACGAAACACCGTTGTTGTACCATCAGATCGTTTGGACACTACTTAACACATGGATACCGCTGCGGAATACCCGTGCGCACTAAGGCACCTTGCTGCGGTGCGCACGGCTCTTTTTTGTCGGAGGTTCGAGTCCTCCCTCGCGCATGGAAATGTGTGTTGATCTGAAGATATGATAGTTTAGGTGGTCTGTAAGTTTGTGGACGACCTATGACCACTGCAGTTAGGTCCCATAACTTTACAAATATTTGATCATTTAGCACATTGATGTTTACAGAAAATATAGTTTTTATAAGTGTGCGCAGATGAAACCCCTTTAGAAAGTACCATACACACAATATAACGCAAAATGTCCTACTCTAGTATATGAAGAGCTGGAAAGCCCAAACTGTTGAAGGCAGTGGGACGAAACGCGCATAGTTGGAATAATAATACAATTCATTTTTATGCAAAATATTTAGAAGATCACAGTCACTTCACAACAGAGCAACAGCACATGATTTAGAAATTAATTATGGCCATTGACCTGTTGCCACATTATTGTGACTCGTGTGTGACATTGTCTCGTATATGTGACACATGTGTGATCTCAAATTATTCCGTCGGTGGGGAAAGAGCTTGCACGCTACTGGGTCCATAGCAGCATAACGCTGACAAAGTAATTGTATGCAGCGGAGATGTGAAATAAGGCAGAATTATTGGAATGTTTATGCTAGTGTCAGTGAAATATAACTGAGCGCTGAACTGACACTTTCCAGGAATACTAATGCTGAAAAATACTGACGTCAACCATATTTTCCAGATGCACAGTGCTTTCCTACTCTCACATTTTTTTTCCTTTATTGTATTTCACACCTGTACAAACATGCCAGTAGGCTGGCATCAGAATGAAGTTCTGCTCTTCAGCCAAGAGAAAAAGAAAAGCATGGGCGTGAAGACAGATAACATGAAATGGAGTTGAGACAATAGTGAATTAAAATAAAGATATGAAGATAAACTTGAAGTACTTGCAGTATTGACAGATGGATAAAAACATATAGAGTCAGTTAAAACAAAGAGCCACGGTGACATTAAAAACATGCATTATGACATCAAAACAAGACTGTGAGCACTTGGAGACATAGTATTAAAAACAAACAATGTGACACTTGTCTATAAACGGTGGACGCAGATGAAAACACACTGAAGCACTTGACGCACAACATTGAATGAGGCACTGTTAAAACTGATGTCGCAGGACCCCGCGATGCAGAGAGTGTTAGGGTGGGAACCACAGAGGAGGGGGAAGAGAGAGGGTGGAGAGGAGGCGTAGGAAAGAGGAATAACCATGCGGGGGAGGTAATAGGAGGGGGAGGGGAGAGGGGGCGCTTCATCCACGAGAAGGGATCAGGGTTGGTAGGACAGGTGTATTTCAGGATGGAGGGCGTCATCTGGGAGGGGGGAGGTGGCGGAAGTTACCCTGGGAAAGGATATGGAGAGTGTGGAGGTGAAGGGAGGGAGGGATGCAGCGGTAAAGGCATGGCAGAGGCCCGGGATTGGTGAGGATGGGGTATACCACGGGGTTGTGGGAGTCTATCTTGCGGTTGGTGTATAGGATCCGGATGCGTTCGAGGTATTAGAGGACATGGGGAAACGGGATGAGGTCATACAGGATCCGCGTGGTGAAGGGAAGCTGGATACGGTAGGCGTGGCGGAGAATTTGCAAGGTTTTATAGTAGGACGGGATGGAAGCTGCAGATGACGGGATGCGTGAGGGAGCAGTAAGTGTATAGGTTGGTGGAGGGGCTGAGACCCCACATCCGGCCGGTAAGGAGTTTGAGGAGATTGAGGTGGTAGAGGGCTTTCTGGTGGACAGTGCAGAGGTGTGGGGTCCAAGAGAGGGAGCAATCAAGGTTTAGGCCGCGGTATTTGAGAGTGGGGGTGTGGTGGATGGGACGGTTATGGAGGGTAAGGTAGAAGTCAGGGAGTCGGAAGGATTGCCTGGGATTTTTTGGGGTTGACAGAGAGGAGCCACCGGTTACACCATGAGGCGAACTCGGTGAGGTGGGACTGGAGCAAAGACTGGAAACGGGTAAGGGAGGGGGCGAGGGCTAGGAAGGCGTGTCGGCAGCATATTGTAGGAGACAGACAGGACATTGGGTTTGGAGCATATCAGAGGAGTAGATGAGTTAAAGCAGAGGAGAAAGGACAGATCCTTGAGGCACCCTAGCAGAGGGGTAGAACACATGGGAGACGGAGTAGCAGGTAATGACATAGGAGAAGCGGTGGGTGAGGAATGAAGCGATGAGGCGGATATAATTAACAGGAAGGGCGTAGATCTGGAGCTTGAAAAGGAGACCGGAATGCCATACACGGTTGTAGGCTTTTCTTATGTCAAGGGAGACAAAGATAGCGGAGCGACAGGAGTTAAGCTGGACGGAGGAGGAGGTGGGTGAGGCGAAGGAGCTGGTCGTCGGCAGAGAAGGGTACTCTCACAGTCCAATTCATGTTGTTATGGACAAACAACATGTTCAACAGAATGTGCCATAAGGTATACATTTTTTGTGTAGCTAAAGGAAACACGTCTGGTTTTCTGACATTTTTTCACACTAAAACATATAGACATACATAAAAAGTGTTCTAATCTTGGTTTTCAAAGTATCCTGAACACTGTCATTGAATGTGTATATTGCATCAAGAACACAGTTCCTTAGATTGTCCATAGATGCCACTCTATCTGCACAAATATGTAAACAACCACGCATGAGCAATGCCCACATGACCTACTGGACGATCACTTCCAGTCATTACACAGGAGGAAAGTATACTGCTTATGTTGACTGTTGTTCTGCCATACCTAGAAGGTCAATTATGAAGTTTGATCGTATCCTCATTGTTACTTTGCATCAGGAGGTACTCACGTCAAGGGAAGTTTCCAGACATCTCGGAGTGGAAAAGAGCAATGTTGTTCGGACGTGGAGGAGGCACAGATATACAGGAACTTCCCATGACTTGCATCACTTTGGGTGCCTAAAAACTACTACAGTATTTGATGACCGCTACCTACGGTACAGGAATGACATCCACTGACGTATAGTGCAACTATACCACAGCATTTAGGTGATGGATTCGTCTTAATGGACGACAATTCTGGCGCTCATTGTGCAGTTCTTGTGAATGCTTTCGTTCCTGATAACGACATATCAAGATACTTTAATATGGACACTGTCGACCATGCCTCGGATACATTAAAAAGTGATGTTTTGGGACGAGATTGCTCACCAACAGTCCCTTAATGATCTAGTGGACAGTATACCCAGAAGAATATAGGCATGGATCAGTGAAAAAGGACGTGTTACCGGCTATTAGGGGTAGTAGTGTATGCAGCACTCTGTAACACAAATTCAGAATGAATGTTATTGTCGTACAACTTGTTAATTTCTGTTTTCATGAGCAATAAAGAAAACTGAAATGTTTTTGTATATCTCTATTCAATTTATATGTAAATGTTCATGAACCCCTAGAATCGTGGAGATGCAATATATATGACATGTGCGAGAGTGTCTTGTATCCCAGACAATTGTGGAATTCGATATATGTCGAATAAGGAATGTTGTCAGACTGTCTTATCGCTACATTCGTGAGAAGAGATTTATGACTACCTAGCTAAGAATATAGCTTTCGCATCGTGTTGCGTCCTTGTGAAAAATTAATGAAATGACAATATGTTAGTGGAAGAAACATGATGGAAATGTAAAACTTTAACAAGCTTTGTAAAGTGAAAGAAAGGTATGTGTGTGGAGTAGTGAGAAAAAAAGTTCACATTCACATCAGAATAAGTTTGTAAGAAGTACACTTAGCGTCGCCTCAAAGAACTATTTTGTTTGCATCATTCAGTCCGTGATTACCCGCAGTTTTATGCGACTAAAACTTGAGGCCCGCATCACGCGTCGTGTCCTCTTTCTAACGAGACGGCATTCTGCCGAATGCGCTGGAAACTTCTTCGGGACTATTATTCTTCTTTGTCTTCTCGCTCATGTTTTCAGAGGTATTATCGTAATGTGTTACTGACAAATAAATTGGTGGTGACCAGCATATTTACAGGTATTTAATGGAATGTGTTAATGGAATGATGTTCCAATACCATGTAACATGATCATTAAGAATCAACTCACTGAAAAACTATGAAAATATTACATAACTGTCAGTATAGCTGTAAGGCAACCGTGCGAATATCCGTCGTGTATGATTAGAATAACTGCCGACCTAGAAAACTACATGTAAGACGTGTTACATAAGGTTAATAGGCAAAAACTAACTCTCTCGAGTATGCTGTTCTTCAGAATGAAAACGTTCAGGATTATTCCATTCTTAAATTACCAACAGTCGAATGAAAACGATATTGAATGCAATAAAGCTGGATGAACTGTTGACATGGAGTGAAACTAGTAACAGCCTGTCTGTTCGTTTAGTTTTTCTCTGTTTGCATAGGGAAAATGGAACGATTCACAATGTAATGCATAGAACGCTGAACAGCCTTTAAAAAATTCAGTGTTAAACCATGCCGTGAAAAAAAAATTGGGATGGTATGCCTTTAACGCAGATGAAATGTATATTATAGGTTCTGAACTACTGTAAGTTTATCGACTACATAATGGTGACAAAACTATTCTGATAGTCTCAGTTAAATTCTGAGCAGTTAAAGTTATCGTTTTTCTTTTCATCGAAAGCACTTACGAAAAAATCCTCACTAGACTTTCACAGCTATTTTAATAACAGAGATTTTGGAGTTAACTTCACGTTTTGATATGAAATAATAGTTATTTCTGGTTTTGGTACGATAATTCTAAAATATATCAGCTATCCGGTGTTTTACTCTTTTAAATTATTAGATACTAGCTTAAACCCGCGGCTCCGCTCGCGTGTTGGTTGATTATGATAGATAAGCTATCTTTCAGTAGTGTGCTATGAAACTGGTTTTGAAGGAACTGAAAAATATTCCTATCAGACTTCAGAAGTCTATGTACTTATTGTTTATCAGGAAAGTAAGTAGTGTAGATCAAATCACACGTAAAAATGCACTCGTTTCGAAGAATCCAGTCAGGAAATTCAACAATAATGATTCTAATAATATCACAGATCGATCACTTTATGTATTGCGCGAAACGTCAAATCGATTATTTAAAGAGATGTAGTAAAAGAAATTTCTTTTTTACTGCTTTATGTATTTATTCTTATATTTCCTTATTCGTATGCGTATCCTTACAGAGAAAGAGCTGAGGACATTGTAGCACGCAAGGAGATGACATAATCTATGCCGAGCACATACGTCAGTTGAAGCCTGTCCGCCATTTTGGTCAGTATTGAAATGCTACTTCTCCGTTAAAACTATGCTTTAAATCAATCCTCTTACTGCTAATGCATTGAACTGACAGTCACTGCAAAGTATGTACTTTCAAACATTATACTTTCTTGAGTAAATAGTAATAAATACTCATCACAATATTTTTGAAAACTTAATTTTTAACAGGTAATTTGCACTCTTTTAACACGTTGCATATCACTGCTAAGCCGTCTGACGTTTTATTCGTGTTTTAAGTGACAAAACATTTGCTCTACAATACGAACACTTCTCGAAAACTTAGCAATATGGCGGCGACAGGTTTCACTTTTTCACTGTAAGGCGTCTCCCTTGGTAGCACGCATAGACCAAAGATATCGTCTGTGGCATCACGTTTCTCTGTATTTAACCTCCTTGCTACAGAGTCGCAAACGTCATCACTGGCCTTCAGTCCGAATTTTTTTTAATAATTTGACTACTTTCAACCACCATATCTTCCACCCCCTTATAGCTATCGGCATGGAACTGCTATGGTGCACAACGGGAGACTTCGGACAACAATTGCACACAGACCATTCGTCTGCGTTCTGTAGTTTTCGCTGCAGAGCGAAATATTAACACACACACACGTAGATTATTTTATAGATACCGATAACTTTCTATCCAAATATACTCCACCCTTTTATCATTATCAACCCTCAAGCAACAATGCAACCAATAGAACCACTTTCAAAGAGTAAATATAATTTTCAAAAAGTAATTATTGTTCCGCATTCCGCGTTATATTCTTGAAAATTCTAAATATCTATCAGATCGCTATAAAACCGTGCCTAAAACCTTCCTCAGATTTAAAATAGTAACTGTACAAATATTTAAGTCTCTGCGTCTTGTCGTTCGGACGTGATAAGCATATACCGAACAGACATTCACATTAATATATATAGATAAATAGCAATCCTATCGCCATAAAACCGTGCCTAAAGCCTTCCCCGGGTAGACATTAGTAACTGTAAAATTTTTTATCTCTTTATGTCTTGTGGTTCAGACGTGATAAACGTACACCGAACAGACATTCACATTTATAGATATAGATTTCGGAGAAATTTCTATATTTATAACTTGGGATTTATCTATTTTTAATATGAACACGGCATCGGTTTTATGCGGAAATTCGCGTTGTTTTATAGAATTGAGAGTCAGGGCTGATTGGCGCTCCGGCTTGACGCAGCTGAGGGAATCTACCTAGAAAAACGAAAACGTGGAGAAAGGTTTGTTTCCAAGTTTGTAATAACCACACTTGTCTACATGTGTCTGGACCAACACTTCAACTTCAGTATCAGTTCTGTTCTTGTGTCTTATAAACAATAGAAAGACTTTGTAAATCAGCTAATCGGTGTTAAATTTCTGGTATTACAACTTGATAATAAATTCAGTTGGAAGGAGCACACAACAAAACTGCATAAACGACTTAACAAATCTGTATTAGCAATTCGAGTGTTATCAGACGTAGGCGATATAAAAATAAAAAAGCTTGTATACTTTCATTCCATAATTCCATATGGTATAATATTTTGGGGTAATTTTTCATGCCAAGCAAAAGTTTTCAGAGTCCAAAACAGTATAATAGTATTATTTGTGGAGTGAATTCACGGACATCCTGAAGAATTTTCTTCAAAGAACTGGGTATACTAACTACTGCCTTTCACTATATTTATTCATTAATTAAATTTGTCATAAATAATATAACCCTTTTCCAACAAATAAGCTCCGTTCACACATACAATACTAGGAGTAAAAACGATCTACACAGGGACTTAAAAGCAATTACTTTAGTTCAGAAAGGGGTCCACTACTCAGAAACACAAATTTCCAGTAACTTATCACCAATGATAAAAAAGTTAGCTACAAAGATCAGTTTAAGAGGAGCCTGTAGACATACTGGTGGCCATTTCCTTGTACTCCATTGACGAGTTATTGAAATGTAAATGTTTTTAAATCTACGGTACTTAAATACTGTGATTATCAGTTCCTCGGCTTCCAAACTACTTAAAATTACCTAAGGACAACACACACACACACACACACACACACACACACACACACACACACACACACATGTCCGAGGGGGACGTCGAACCTCCGACAGTAAGTAACCGTGCTCTCCGCAGCAAGACGCCTTCTAGTGCACGGCCATTCCATCTCGACGAATTTTTTTAATAGAACCGTTGAAGTATGTATTCTTACTATTAGTATATCAGTTTGTAAAAAAATATATATTGACATCTTCCACATCCACTAAGATCTTTTCAGTATGGCTATCTGGAAACAACAACTAATCAAATCTAATGTGTGATATGAAGATTATTAAATAATTTCAATTCATGAACGTAATGCAGATATTTACACCGAAATATTGTGTTAGGCAAGCAGCAACGAAAAAATCACAAAATAATGTGGTCATAAAAACTTCCTTAATTCCAGTTTTGTTCCGAGAAGTTCTAAACGTCCACCATCTTCCTCAATAGTCTTCTGAAGTCTGAACAGATTGAAGTGATTCCATGTATATCATTACATATGCTACAAAAGTTCGATGTTCCAGATCCTTTACGATGTTGGAAATCCTGCATGGCGTTCATTTTTGCGTTTTCCTTAGAGAACAAAGCCCACTCGCGTCAAATCAGGCGTGCGTCTAGACCAACCGCCAACTCCTGCATGACCTGTCTAGCCTCCAGGAAAAAGATAAAATACAATATAGGTATTCCAAAGTGGTGAATATTAATCAGGATCTGTTCTATAGTTTAATGGAAGGAAAGAGCCGCGGTAGCAGAGCGCTCTAAGGCGTCTTGCTCTGGATCGCAGGATGTTCGAGTCCTCCCTGAGGCATGAGTGTGCGTGTTTTACTTAGGTTGTTTTAAGTAGTTTGTAGGTCTAGGGACTGATGATCGTAGCAGTTTCGTCCGATAGTTTTACACACATTTGAAAATTTGCAGAAAAAGATGGCTGAGGGCTTCCCTAGCCCCAAGCGAGTCTTACTTCCACTAGGAAAAACAGTATTATTTCGGCGAGAGACTTTATCTTTTCCCGATGAAGTCTCTTCCCTGAAATAAAGACCAATTAGCTTTTTCTCGGTAATCTCGTATTCAGCGTTCTCACTCTACTGCTTCCGACGTTTAACCTGTCTCAGATAGCGCTAATTCTCAAGAGGCTAAGTAATGCTTGGTTCTCAGATTTGGTTTCTTAACTTATCAAAAGTGTTCAAATGTTAGTAAATCTAAGGGACATAACTACGTCGGTCATTAGTCGCTACGCTTACAAACTACTCACACTAACTTAAAGTAACTTATGCTCAGGACAACACAAACACCCATGCCCGAGGGAGGACTTTAAACCCGACGGCGAACGGCCGCGCGCACTGCAGCTGGGCGCCTTAGTGCGCACGGCTATTCTGCCGCGGCCTTTCATAACGTATCAATGAAAATTCAACAGTAAAGAGAGATTTCAAAAGCAAGAACTGTTGTCGTAATGTCGAATTAGGAACGAGCGACAGAATTCCATGCGTCTGCTACGATCCCGCTGTTTAATCTGCTGGTGAAGTGACACATGATAATACATGTTAGTTATTTGCGTGCAAAATGCTACCAACGCTGGGCTGGCATATTTCTGGAGCGCTCACAGCTTTTCTGGGGTTAACATGAAGATTATGAGCAACAGCTGCCAGAACATTTATTTCTTTCGCTCCGCTCGTTGGATGCTTGTTCCTTTATGTCCGCGCAGTATTCCAGTTCCCTTCTAAAAACAGTTATTGGCAAACTCGCTGAACTGAAGTACTCATAAGCAGAAGTTGTTAAGTCACTATGTAAAAGCCTTTACTGAAACTTCTGCTTCTGAGTTCTACAGTTATCCTTTCCGTTGGACAGCGTCTGCCTGTATACATTTATGTGAACAACTGTTCGTTAGCGTTACTTCTGCATTCTCTGGGAACCAGACAAGATTTAATTTAGCTGATGAAAGACATTTACATTTTTCAAGAAAACATTGAACTAACTGAAGATACGTATGCGATACAGAAGCAGAATGAAAGCAACATTTTCTCTGTGCCCCTCTAATACATAAATCACGCAGTGCACGACACTTTTTCCTCCTTATTTGTTTATTTAGGTTTGAAATTATGAACCACCGTATAAGGCAGCATTCGGTTTCATAATGGTTAAAAATTCTACCGTGATTGCAATGCGTCCTTATATAAAATAATTTCAAATATTCAAATGTTTGTAAAGCTTATGGGACTTAACTGCGGGGTCCTCAGTCCCTAAACTTACAAACTACTTATGAAATAACTTACACTAAAGACAACACAAACATCCATGCCCGAGGGATGATTCGAACCTCCGACGCTGGAGGCTGCGCGATCCGCAACGTGGTGCTCTAGACCGCACGTCTAAAATACTTTAAAACATAAACTAAAATACGTTACTACCGCATTACAATGGTATTACTAATGGTAAGACAGTCTTGTCCTGAGGAAGGCCGTTTCCATACGGTCTTAAGGTCACTTTTAAATTTTCTCTAACGTATCTTATACAACACTCAAAATGATTTAAAACATCCTTACACCGGCCGCGAAAGCCTACGTAATAAACAAGTTTCACGTTCAAAAGATATAGCCTAAGTTCCAAACATTGTAAGTAACCTCGTACAATAATACAATTTTTATGGGTGAAACGTCGTTAAATTCGTTTCTTCTGGGACTCCGATGACAGCTACGGAAATTTCTCTGGTTACATTGGAACAAGGGAAGTTGAAGCCGATATCTCCAGTCAGTATGCGGCTATGCGAGTGCGTGCTGAAAAGTAATGACTCTAGATATTTTTTATACTGTCAGCATCGCTCAAGGTGTTACATGCCGTAAAAATTACTAGTTCGACTTTACCGCTTCGCTGACACAAATTACAAACCTCTACTTTTATAGTGCTCTGAATTGCAGAGCACAACGTGACTATCAGCGCATGATAGGGTTCTGGAATCCAGTTTTCAACTGCAAATAACTGAATCCAATTGAAATTCAAAGACAAATGCTGGTATCGAGATCTGTAATATTTATTTTAGGATTCATTATTCTTTTTTATAAATTTATGATGGAAATATAGCCAGATCATCGCATCCTCCGCAGTAACTCAGCAGGTGCAAGCATCATGATATGCACGTCATGTCCTCGTGTTCATGAAACTATTTAATGAATGTTTGACTATTTTGCTTGAAACTTTTCGTAAAAAGTGAGCGGCGAAGCTTATGAAGACTGGTTTGTTTATTGATTTATTTGTTTCATACATTATTTTTACTGCTTATAAATGCTCCCGAGTTGACTTAATGTTTATAAGTTTTCTATTTTACATTGTAAAATGTTAAGAAAGTGAGGAAGAACTTAATATAAAGTCAAAAAAAATCTTTTATGTCAAGCACTCAGCTACATTTGTAGGGGATGGCGAGTTGCCAATGAGAGAGTGGCTAGGGAAGAAAACTGCTATGGTCAAGTAGAATACTTGGACGGTTCGTGACGAGAGCTCCTTAAGGCACTTTGTCTCGTCTTGGAAGGAGGAGAGGCCGCGGCAGATTAGCCGTGCGCATTGGGGCGCCGTGCTGCAATGCGCGCAGCCATTCGCCGTCGGGGGTTCGAGTCTCTCCTCGGGCATGGGTGTTTGTGTTGTCCTTAGGTTAGTTTATCTTAGTTTAAGTAGTTTATAAGCTACGGACTTAATGACCACGCATTTCAGTCAGCTAGATTTACAGACGTTTGAACATTTGGAAGGAGGAGAACTTTTCAGGGTTGCTAAAGTGCTTCGTTTGCGGCAGTGTTGGACTGTACGCAGCAGACGGCCGCTTTGTTGGAACTTCAATTCTGACAAAGGCTAATAAGTAGTGCCACTTTAAGAAGTTTTACTTTTTCCGATTTAGTTACGGAATTCTATCTGAAAAGTGTATGTGATTCTACAGGAGAATTTACGAGTTTTGATATATTATTCGTAGACTTGACAGATTTGGAGCTCACGATTATTTCATGTTGTGTGATTGCGAAATGGACTTACAAGGAAAGTACTTGGGCTCGAACAAACACATATACATCAAAATCGTATGAGAGATAATGTAAAGATCCCTTATTGCACTAGTGATACTCCCGCATCTGCAAAACTCTGCAGTCGTCCGTTAGAGGCCTCTGCGTGTGCCTTGGCACATTGCACTTTCACTGGTCGGTTCGCCAGTAGGGACGGTGCAGTGTGCCTCCCAAGTTGCGTTTTGTGACATTTGTGTGGTGAAGCGTCAGATGGAGCGGCGATTGATAATCAATCCTGCTAAAGTATTACGATTGGTTGAGATGAAGTTACGAAGAACCCTTCTTCGTGAAGATGGTATTAGTGTAGAAGATGAATCATTCGCAAGCTTTCTCGTACTGTTATGGTACAGAAATATGAGCATAAGTTAGATACTGTTGTAACACTAACACACAATGATGATAATAGGGATGATAATGACGAACAACTCATTGCTAGCGGTAGTGCTACGGTAAGTGCGGGAAGAGGCGATGGAGGGGACTGATGACCCAGTAGTTTGCTCCCCTTTAAATAACAACAACAACAACAACAAGAGGCGATGGAAGCAGTGACAGTGAATACCAACAGTCTTCTGAGAAGAACGTTAAAGTTGCAACTATCATCACGGCTTTTGATGACAATACGCTAGAGAACATGTACGACGATTATTACATAAGTTATAGTTCAGATATCTGCATTACGTATGGCATCTGCAATTACATCTACAGTGCTATCTAGAGCATGATTGCAAAGTTTTTCATAAAAACGACACCCACCAGCACATTGAGGTGTACGTAGAGATACTGTAACCAAACGTTCATACAGATATGTTTGTTCGAGCCCAAGTACTTTCCTTGTTAGTGTCCGAGCATCGTCAGTGATTACTTAATTGGAGATTTTGCTACCGTTCTGATAACGCAGTTCACGCATCTATTATGTTAATTGTATAAGATTTATTTCTATTTTTTTACTCTCGTTGTGCAGGACCACTTCCTACAGTTCAAAATATGTGTTTGAATAAACGTTATTCAGCTGAGTTTTCTGGGGTTGCCTACATCATAAGCAATGGCTAGAATAATTAATGATTTATCTTTGTTTTATATTTCATGATTGTTTCGCAAATGCTTAGAGTATTTGACTGCAGATCACAGGTACAAGTTCCTATTTGCAAATAATGTAGTTGCTAGGCATTTTGACTTTATGGAAGTAATATCTGTAGAGTCACGCAATTAGTATAAGTAACGGTTTTGCGTGGAAAGATAAAGGACTGGCAGTGGACCGTATTGGGAGCAGCTGCCAGGCAGACCAGGTAGCAGGTTAAACCAAGCATGCGGTCGGGGGTTTGGCCAAATCGGCGGAAATCCGGGAAAGGCCCATGCTTTGTACTCAAAACTGAGGGCTGCTGGCCGAGCATTTCTTACGGGGTGTCTGGAGGACATCTGTCCAGTAATTCAGAATAAAATAATTTATAAAATTGGTTACTGTCAACACTTTAGACATTTACTATGTTGGAATAATTTCGAACATCTCAATAATTCTAAAAATAATTTCATTTTCTCAAAAGTTACAAATTTTTATGACTACTATATCAAAATATAGAAAAATCAAGCTGAAAATAACGAACTTTGGAATGCGTCATGCAGTTTCAACAAACTTTGTTTTAGATGATGCCTTCTTGACTCTATCTTGAAAGTGTAACACTTCTTTGTATTTATTTAATGACTGATTTCAACTGATATTGATAATGGAAATATAAACAGATCATTATATTCTCCACATTATCACTGAAAATGCAGGCAGCTTGATTTACCTTTCGTATTTTTAATTTTGTGTGTCGATTTATTGTACAATACCCCAGTAACTTACGTAAATATTGTGTGGCACGAGCGGTCAAGCTCATGAAAGCTGGTTTGACTAATTATTTATTTCATACTTTAAGTAATACTAATTAACAATCCTTCTTTGTATTTTAATAATTTTATATTAGTAAAGAAGTGATTTCAGATGATCAGTTTTTACTTAAAGAAATAACTCATGTTTAGATGTTTACGATTTTTTAAGGGATGGCAATCGCCCAATGAGAAAGCGACAAAGGGAAAGAACAGGTGGAGAGTGTGTGTTTGAGAGGAATGAGGTGAGCGAAAGAGTGCGCGGAAAAGAGGACCCATGTGTAGTCTTGTCAGAAGAAGAACCCTCGCCGGCCGCGGTGGCCGAGAGCACTGAGGCGCTCCAGTCACGGTCTGCACGGCCACTACGGTCGGGGGTTCGAATCCCCCCTCGGGCATGGATATTTGTGCCGTCCTTAGTATTAGTTAGTTTATAAGTAGTTTGTAAGTTTAAGGACTGATGACCCCACAGTTAAGTCCCATAAGCTATACAAACATTTGAACATTTGATTTGAAGATCCCTCCAATGATACGATCGGGAAGAGTTTTAAGATATGCGCAGTGGCCGCTCTCTTCTCGGGAAATTTGGCGAGAACAAGTGAACGCCAGTGCAGCTGACATGAGTTTATGTTTTTACACAAGAACTTACGAGTGAAGAGTGGTGTTTGGGAAACTTATACTATTTTAAACTGTTGACAATTTCATGTTGAATGCTCTCGAAATATACAGAGTTTCTGTGTTTCTTAATGTTATGATTAATTAGTTGGGGGAAATGTAACCAATTTCTTATCGCAGGCAATACAACTGTTTAACCATTCAAATTATGACTAATAATTAATTTGACCACTTCCAATAAGGAACCAATTTGATTGAATAAACCTTATTCAGCTCTATCTCTGACTTTGCGTACATTGTTTGCAAACATCATAATATAACCATTTTTATTAATGAACCAGTTATGTTATGCAATATTTCTTATTTGCTTAGCATAGAATGTTTTTAACAACAGCATCACAGGTAAAAGATAGTATCTGCATGTAACGTAGTTGCTGGGACATGAAAGCAGGCATGACCCAAATATAACATCGAGCCAAACGTCCAAATCAGAACCGTACATAGCTCAATACGTAGGTACTTACACCACACACTCATACGTGCTTTAATTTTAGCTGTGATAAATGCGGTGAATGATAAACCGTAAAGTTGCAGAATGAAAGCAAACGTGTACGATTCGACCGTGCGAATACCTCGCGTCATACTCTTTAAACAGAGCCATACATAGCCCAGTACGTGTAAGTTATATTTGGCTAACACAGAATAGTTAGGACAACACGAGAAGACCAAGTAAAATCGCAATTGGCGTTTTCTCCATCTGGGTTTTGAATCTAATTCCTTTATAATTTCAACAGTGATACAAACGTGTTACAATCATTTGTTATTCCGTCCCAAATGTATTGCATAAAAGGCGGTCTGAGCATAGAATTCTTGCAGCAGTGTTTACGCGTGAGAGTTGGTAACAATAATTGGGTGTGGGGACGTTAGACACGGACGTCATGTGTGAAGAAAGAAACGTAAGCTCTTAAGAGATGTGATACGCTACAGTCAGCAGCAGCAAGTACCAGTGTACAAGTATCGACAGGCGACAGACTAAGGCCATAAAGTAGAGTTCTCCACGTTGACGTTGGCAGAAACCACACTTTCATGCAGTACAGCAAGCCTGATAAGTACGGACGCCGATAGTGCAAATAAGTGTGAATCAACGGGTTTATTGTGAGTGATTAAGCTCCGAACCATTAAGCAGTCACCCAGTATGCGTGGTTCAGATAATGTCAGTGAGCCAGTTAATCCAAAATGGGAACGTAGTAGTGTAAATAGAATAGGTATTAGTGGGACAGATAGTCCGAAATCTGAGAAGGAAATTAATTTTATAGATGTCAGAGATGGTGCTAATTTTGCAACAATGCAATGAATTATAAATTCAGATATTAGTAGTGTTCGTTCAAAAATTAAAATGTAAAGACAGATATAGATAGTGCAAATTAAAATATAAATAGCCTAAGAACTGAAATGGGATAGATCAAATGAGATATTGAAGGGATGATATGAGTTTTTAAGTGGACCAACTTTTAAATACGGAAGTGTGTCGATGAGTGAATGTTGCGCGGGTGACCTGGTTAAGGTGATGAGCATAACTCGTCAGTTGGGAGCGTTAACTGGAGTGACAACTCTCGGAACACGGTTACAGGAGTATTTATAACGGGATTTGTTCCACAGTCCGACCACTATTCTATTTACACTACTACGTTCCCATTTTGGATTAACTGGCTCACTGACATTATCTGAACCACGCATACTGGGTGACTGCTTAATGGTTCGGAGCTTAATCACTCACAATAAACCCGTTGATTCACACTTATTTGCACTATCGGCGTCCGTACTTATCAGGCTTGCTGTACTGCATGAAAGTGTGGTTTCTGCCAACGTCAACGTGGAGAACTCTACTTTATGGCCGTAGTCTGTCGCCTGTCGATACTTGTACACTGGTACTTGCTGCTGCTGACTGTAGCGTATCACATCTCTTAGGCGCTTACGTTTCTTTCTTCACACATGACGTCCGTGTCTAACGTCCCCACACCCAATTATTGTTACCAACTCTCACGCGTAAACACTGCTGCAAGAATTCTATGCTCAGACCGCCTTTTATGCAATATATTTGGGACGGAATAACAAATGATTGTAACACGTTTGTATCACTGTTGAAATTATAAAGGAATTAGATTCAAAATTCAAATTGAAAATTTTAATTTCCGTTACGATAGTGATTATTTTGGTTACGGTCATGGAAATTAAATTTGTGACTATTGTTCCGCAGCTGTTTTCCATTCCCGTGTCTATTGCATTCACTAAGTGGCTTAAATTTCAATGCCTGTTCCAACTTTTCCACAAAATCAACGGGAAAGTGGGAACGGCAACTTCCATCATGGTAATCGCGATCGAGAAAATATATTTGAGAGGCAAGTTTCACTCGGGAATTAGAACCGGGATAAGCATTCGGAAAACTGAATTTCGCCTCGTCTCAGATCTTGGGAAAGCAAAATAAAAAGACTTCGAAAAGGACGGGATATTTAAAAAAAAACTGTGGATGTAGATAACTTGACAAAAGACGCCCAAATGTTAAAAATGTGCATTGTGAGACGTGATAATAAATTAGGGCATAATCTAAAGCGGAACAACAGTAAAGTGCGCGTTATAAGTACTGAAAATTGTATTGAAAATTTGATGATAATATGGGTGTGAAAGATATGTTTGTGAATCAGGAATGGATGATGGAATGAGTGAATGTGGGTTGAAAAATTCTATGTTCAGTAAAGAGGCTGATGTTGACCGGATGGGTGGAAATGAACTGCATGAGGAATTCTAAGGAAGTATTAGTCGTTAGCAATAATTACAATAATATAGGTGCAAGTAATATAAGTGAAGAATTTTGTAAAGGCGACGTAGCTGTAAGCTAGTGATGAATAGTACTATGAGTCGTCCGAATGCGGGTGTTTAGTTGATAAAGGGAGATGAAGGTGCTGTTACTTGTACTGTAGCTGCAGAGGTTGAAGCTGCTGAGTTTATTTGGGAGGAAGATATTGTTGTGTTTATTTCAGTTGATGGAGGTGAACCAGTGGCACGTGATAAAAATGTGACTTACGAATGGATCTTGAATGATGAACTCGGTTTGAATGATTTATTTTATGAAGGGGAAGATAATGATTTCACGGGACTAAATTCTGGGGAAGTAAATAATATAGAAAAATGATGTACGAGTGAGGCAATCGAACGTGATTGTGAATATGAGTAAGATTGGAAATAAATAAAAGCAGCGTGGCAGAAGAGAGTATCAGTATGAATTAAATGGGGAAAATTTTGGTAAAAATGAAGAGGAGGTGGGGGTGAAAAAGCTGTTTTGTCAGAAGATAATCAATGATGGAGTGAATGTGTATGCGAATAATTCGAGGCCGCGTAGATATGGCCGTGCGCTCTAAGGCGCATTGCTGCGGAATGTGCAGCGTTTCCCCGTCGGAGGTTCGAGTCCTCCCTCGGTTGTTTTGGTGTGTGTGTGTCTGTGTGTGTGTGTGTGTGTGTGTGTGTGTGTGTGTGTGTGTGTGTGTGTGTGTGTGTGTGTGTGCGTGCGTGTGTTTTCCTTAGCATAAGTTAGTGTATAAAGTTTAAGTCCAGGGTCTGATGACCACTGCAGATTTGTCCCATAGCTTTACAATCACCTGAACGTTTTGAATAAATCTAAGTCCAAGAGAGAGGCTGAAGTGAATCTAAATTTAGTGGAAGAAACATACGTGGGAAATTCTGAGGAGGTTCTAAGCAGTAGCAACAAAAACTGTAACGTTAGTAAAAATAATTGTTGTATTTTGTAGTTGCGTAAATAAGTAGGTATGTGTGACAACGCGGCGAAATAAGAAACTCGTCAGCTTGCAATGTACTGTGTAGAGAATCAGCGGAAAGGCGTAATTGTCTTAGGGAAGGCAACGTAGCTTTGGTTTCGTCAGCTGGCGATGTAGTTTATAATGTATCTGGAATGAAAGGGTATATATTAATGAAGTTGCTGATGTTGAAGCTACTGAGATAGGTACTATGGAGGAAGGTATTTGTGCATTTATTCCGACTGTTGAAGCCATTGGCTCTTAATGGGATTATGAAATGTCAGTGGAAGGTGATGGATGGTTGTGAGAACGATGTGTTAAATGAAAAGTCGTTATTTCATGTAGCTGTTAAGGATGATGGAGATGCAACTGTTAATATTTTTGGAACAAATTTCAGTTTCTGCTACCGAGCAGGTGATGGTCTAAAATCGTCAGATATTAAGGGTCCTGGAATTACGACTATATCGAGCCATATTGCCGGCCGCGGTGGCCGAGGGGACTGAGGCGCTCCAGTCACGGTCTGCACGGCCACGACGGTCGGGGATTCGAATCCCCTCTCAGGCATGGATATTTGTGCCGTCCTTAGTATTAGCTATTTCATAAGTAGTTTGTAAGTTAGGGACTGATGACCCCGTAGTTAAGTCCCATAAGCTATACAAACATTTGAACATTTGATCGAGCCACATTCTTTGAACAGAGCTACACATAGTCCAATACGTATAAGTTGTGTTTGGCCAAAACAACGTAATTTGGTCAACACGAGAATACTAATGAAGTCTGATACCCTACCGCACTACTGGTCAAGTCGCGGAATCTCCAGATAACAGGGTCGCCGAGTCGTTAGAGCCTATGTTTCAGAACCTCCACTCGGCCCCCAACATTATCTGTCAACATGCTACAAATAGTGAGCGTTGCCTTCGTTTTGAAAATCAGACTAGCACTGTTTACCAACCAGCTGGAATCTCCAATCCAAAGTGGCACACATTATCGCTATCATCTGCAGGTGGCTGGAAAATTCGCCTTTCGTACCATGTAGATGATCCGTTCCACATATTTTATGTCTCCCTCATAGAGAGGTCTCACTGAACATATTCTCGTCCTTAGCAGCCATATCTCTATGGGACCCTGTTAAGTGCCTACAGTTGGAGCTCCTAGTTGCAAGTAGTCCCATCTTTAGGGAATACATAGATTTTGAATTGCGAGAATCATCTGCAATAGGAGAAGCGACTGCATCTGATTCAAAATCTGTATGAGTCACATATAGTGACCAAAATCTGTCTGTCAGACGAACTATGAAGGTCTTTCGCTTGAAGCCGCAGAATGTTTTACTGCCTGCCCCAACATGAAACGACGTCCTACTTTTCAAATGTTTGTAAATCTCCTGGACCACACTGCTATGGTCATCTGTCCCTAGTCGTGCAAACTACTTAAACTAAATTACGCTGACAACACACCCACCTATGCCCGACGGACGACTCGAGTCTCCGACGGCGAGCAACCGCTCGCCCCGCAGCAAAGGAGCCTCAGAGCGCTAGTCCGATCCACTGCGGCGTCCTACTTCCCTACTTGACTACCGGTGAGGTTTGAATCTCAGTGGTGGTGGTGGTGGCGACACTGTAGTTTTCCGCTTCATACCGTTGTATCGTACGATAATACGTTTACTAATCTCTCGACAGTGGCTAAATCACATTCATATATTCGTACTCTGCGTCATCCAGGACGCATCTTACCAAAAGTCCTGTTCTTCTTGCAACCATTCTTCACTATATTTAACAATGAAGCTTCAGTACTCTTACTAGTTTACTTGTTATTACGAGTAGACACTACCTCTACTTCCAGGTAAGTTCCATAACTGATATGCGTGAACGATTATTCTTATAATCCATAAATCGAAGCACCAAAATAAACGAACTGCTAATTCAGGCAATAGAATCTCTTTATTTACCTGACCTACATCCCATAGACTCTTTCAGTAAGAAAATTACTTCAGGCACTGAAAGAAAGCACAATTATGTGCCAGCTGACAACAACGACAATTTTTATTCGACAGGAAAAAGAGCGAAATACTGCTTGCGAGAAAAGGTAATCTGAGGATTACGGAGTTATAATGAGAGGGTGCATAGTTAGTAACAACAGTTTCGAACTAACCTAGACCGAAAAGAACACAGATACAGTGGACAGTTCAGCTGCAGTGTGTGCATTCAGATGACAGAAAATTTAAGGCACATTATGCGACAAGTATTACCAAACAGGATGAGTAGTAAATTCATTAAATGATTACAGTTTCTGAAAGACTTGGAGAACACATTGATAATGAGCATTACAAAATAAAGAATGAATACAGGACGTCTATGTGTGTCAGAACGCTTTTGAAATGCTAAACAAAGAAGACGTTTTAGTCACAATTGCTTCCAATAACTGTACACGATCAGGTTAGCTTCGCTTCTGATCATCTTTGGATATGTGATGGCGCTGTTGCTTAATTGTTCATTGTGTGGAATATTTTCTAATTTTATTGTAAAACAAGGAATTAAATGTCAATACACAGAGCTTCTTTTCTGCAGTTGCCTTAAAATGGCTCGTTGTCCTCAACTCGACATATCGGCTGTCATCTATCTTCTCACCCGGTTGCATACCCGTTACGTTTTTCGAATATTCAGTACGCCGGGATACGCTCAGGTTCACAACCGTGTATATGTATCGAAAATACCACAAGAAGCTTACGATACGGCATACCTGATTCCTACAAACATGAAGTAGGTTCCGTAATATTTGGGCATATATATTGTGGTAATGATCAGTTTCTGTCAAAACCCTAACTGGCCGGATAACTGTGCACGAATATCTTACAATCCTCAGCAACCAGCTGCTTGATATAACTAACATATTGTTAACTAACACTGTCATAATGCAAAATTATGAAGTGCCCACTCAAACATCAGCAAAGATTCAGGCGTGTTGTTTGCGGTATCAGAAAATTATCAAACATCTCCTCTGAACAGCAAAATCATCATGTCTGAACATAATCTAACTGTTGTGGGGAAGCTTAGTGAAGTGACTGAGGACCGAATTTACAATTCCAACATCGCTGAAGTAATTGTAGCTTGTTTTGGTACAAGATTAGTTAACATTATGTTATGAACTACGAAGGCACTTTACGAATCTGCTCCTCGAAGAGTTCCAGATGTTCACAAAGCCATTGGAGGGGAAAGTTCTTATTAATTAATGCATACTGTGTCTACGTTTGCCGCGCGGGAGTAGCCCAGCTGTCTGAGCGCCACGTTACGGATCGCGGGCCTCCCGCGTCGGAGGTTCGAATCCTCCCTCGGGCGTGGATATTTGTCTTGTCTTTAGTGTAAGTTAGTTTATAAGTAGTTTGTAAGTTTAGGGATTGATGACCCCGCAGTTAAGTCCCATAAACGTAACAAACATTAATGTCTACGTTGGGTGCTCATATACTCCTGGCCATTAAAACTGCTACACCACGAAGATTACGTGCTACAGACGCGAAATTTAACCGACAGGAAGAAGACGCTGTGATATAAAAATGAGTAGCTTTTCAGAGCATTCACACAAGGTTGGTGCCGGTGGTGACACCTACAACCGATTTCTCATACACAAACAGCAGTTGACCGGCGTTGACTGGTGAAACATTGTTGTGATGCCTCGTGTAAGGAGGAGAAATGCGTACCACCACATTTTCGACTTTGATAAAGGTCGGATTGTAGCCTATCGCGATTGCGGTTTATCGTATCACGATATTGCTGCTCGCGTTGGTCGCGATCCAATGACTGTTAGCAGAATATGGAATCGGTGGGTTCAGGAGAGCAATACGGAACGCCGTGATGGATCCCAACGGCCTCGTATCACTAGCAGTCGAGATGATAGGCATCTTATCCGCATGGCTGTAACGGATCGTGCAGCCATGTCTCGTTCCCTGAGTCAATTGATGGGGACGTTTGCATGAATAGTTCGACGACGTTTGCAGCAGCATGGACTATCAGCTCGGAGACCATGGCTGAGGTTACCTCTGACGCTGCATCACAGACAGGAGCGCCTGCGATGATGTACGCAACGACGAATCTGGGTGCACGAATGGAAAAACGTCATTTTCTCGGATGAATCCAGGTTCTGTTTACAGCAACATGATGGCGACATCGCGGTGAACGCCTATTGGAAGCGTTTATTCGTCATCGCCATACTGGTGTATCGCCCGGCGTGATGTATGGGGTGCCATTGGTTACACGTCTCGGTCTCCTCTTGTTCGCATCGACGGCATTTTGAACAGTGGCCGTTACATTTCAGGTGTGTTACGACCCGTGGCTCTACCCTTTATTCGATCCCGGCGAAAACCTACATTTCAGCAGGATAATGCACGACCACATGTTGCAGGTCCTGTATGGGCCTTTCTCGATACGGAAAATGTTCGACTGCTGTCGTGGCAGGCACATTCTCCAGATCTCTCACCAGTTGAAAACGTCTGGTCAATGATGGCCGAGCAACTGGCTCGTCACAATATGCCAGTCACTACTCTTGATGAACTGTGGTTCGTGTTGAAGCTGCATGGGCATCTGTACCTGTCACGCCAACCAAGCTCTTGACTCAATACCCAGGCGTATCAAGGCCGTTATTACGGTCAGGGGTGGTTGTTCTGGGTACTGATTTCTCAGGATCTATGCACCCAAATTGCGTGAAAATGTAATCACATGTCAGTTCCAGTATATTTGTTTAATGAATACCCGTAATCATCTGCATTTCTTCTTGGTGTAGCAACTTTAATGGCCAATAGTGTGTTATTTTGTCCACCCACTGTATAACACACTTTGATTTCAAATGTTTGTATAGCTTATGGGACTTAACTACGGGGTCATCAGTCCCTAAACTTACAAACTACTTATGAACTAGCTAATACTAAGGACGGCACAAATATCCATGCCCGAGGGGGGATTAGAACCCCCCGCCAGTAGTGGCCGTGCAGACCGTGTCTTTAGCGCCTCAGTCCCCTCGGCCACCGCGGCCAGCTAACTCACTTTGAATGTGATTTCATAGTCAAGAAAGGACTAGGAACGATCAAAAGCCTTGTTGCTAAAGATGTGTAAGGAAAATGGAGATAATGATACCTACAGCCTTCCATGCAGATTAGGATTACGTGCTCGTGGTGGTGGGATGGCCGAGCGCTCTAAGGCGTATTGCTGCGGAGCGCGCGGTCGTTCACCGTCGGAGGTTCGAGTCGTCCCTCCGGCATGGGTTTGTGTTTCTGGCGACGGAAATGTTTCCTTCTTCAGGAATATCCATACCTGTACTTTGTTTGCTGAACGCTAAAGAAGTATTAGAAGATATTGAAAATTAGTGGAGTTAAATTTTATTGTTGTTCATACTGACAACAAAGCCAACTATCATCACCCGCTGATCGATTATAACAAATACTGATCTGAGAAATTCTAAGAAGGATCCTACAGATTCCAAATTAAGACTTCATATATGGATGAGCGGAAATGGTAATGCGGTCTTAGACGCTTTGCTACAGATTGCTCGGCCGCTCACTTTTATAGATTTGAGTTTTCTCCAGTTAAATTATTAATGCACTTTGTGTATGTATGTTGTACAAAATTCTGGTAATCCGGTATCGGCAGTACGAAAGAGGCGGCAAGGAACTTCCTGTCTACAGTTAACGGTCGAAGCGCCAGCATCGCAGTTGTACCAGGCCACTACAAGGAAGATCAATGAAAGTTATCATATAATGAAACCATTGTTAATAATAATGGTGACGCTACGAATTTTGTTCGCGATCAGAGGATTTTTGTGAAAAAGAATCTTCGGCTCGTTCGAGACATGCAAGGAAGACTGTAAGATTTTGGCTGTTAGCAGTCGATGTTATTTTTTGGTTGGAGTAAGTTTGAAAGGTATCGGTTGGTTTAATTAGAAGTGTGAAAGCATTTGTATGTTAATTGTCTCGAGAAAGTTACCGAGATTGGTGTTAGTTATTTTAGCATGGCACAAAAGTAACTCTGATGTATGTGAGACCCTATTTTAAATGAGCTGTTTAAGCTTAATTGAGTACAGGAGGTGGTAGTGAAAAGGGAATCCTCGAGTAATCCAGATTATTTTATGGGCATTTACACTGTGGTGTAATATTTTACAGTGTGGTAGTCTGATGATTATGTGTGTCTAGTTTAAGCACGAACCTCGGATAAATAATTAGGTGTGGTATAGCTCACTCTACTGGAGAGGAGTATACTTTATTGTTTGATGCAGTTGGTATTTGTCGTAGTACCTCACTCTGCGGGGATGAGTACACGATGTTATTTAAATTAAAGGCACCCACTGCAGTGTATGAGTGGTATGGCAATTAGACTTGATGGGGATATTTATGAAGTGAATCGTGCTGAACTATATAGCCATTTGTGTGAGACTACCAGAAGTAACTTTCGATTATGTCAAATTTTCCTACCAATGTATTCGTTACTGTATAGAGAACCGATACTTTTTTCCCAAACCGAAGGGATAAACTTATTCATATTTACATAAAGTGACTGAAATAGTAATGAAAGGGATAAACTTATTCATATAAACAGAGAGTGACTGAAATAGTTATGAAAGATTATTTCTTCATAAAATTCCTTTGAACAGAATTTCCTTAATAATTCAGTTGATACTTAATATGCAAAGAAACTGTTATTGAGATAGCATTATCTTTGGAAGTAGTAATAACAAACATAAATATCCTTGGAATCAACATCGTAACTAACGAGGTTAGAATTAAAGACTGGGACGAGTTTATATTATTAAAACATACGTTCAAAAAAGGAATAATCTTGTTTAAAGGTAAAATAATGAAATAAAAGTGTCTGAAGTCATGTGAGACGATAAGAGCTTCATAATTTAATGAGTAAGGTGTGGTGTCGCACAAGTACAAAGTGCGCGCCACCTACTTTCGCCGCGCGCCGCCATGCATGCACGGCGCGGCGTTCTCACGACGACAGCCACGAGCGCCCTCTGCGACAACGCCTCTCGTGGCCACGACTGAAGGACTTGGTTCACTTCGCACTTCGGACTGAGATAGCAACGAGTTAGGACCTTCGTAATCAGATAGGCACCAGTGAAGACTTTGCTATTGTACAGGCACTAGGCAGGCCTCTAACCACTATGTATCAACGTTCTGCAGTACTATGTAAAAGTTAAGTATTGTTACATTCTGTGCAATATATCTCTTTCTAATTTACTCGAGTGTTTATAGTTTCTGGCTGCTCCCCTCCGTACCTGCATCAGCGTGTCGGTCTCATTCCACTCGGCCACCGACACCTACGACGAGGCTGGGACGCAAAAGCGGCGACGAAGTCGGGACACAAAAGTGGCGACGAGGATGGGATCCAAAAGTGGCGACGAGGAGTGATAGAACCTTGGACCAGCCCGCTTGCAGCAGCCAGACAGCAGCAGTCGGAGCACGCAAAAATTGCTCCCGCCCACCCACCCTTATAATAAGATTTTTGGGGGAACATTTTTCAGTTACGTGTTTTGTGGACTTTTTTGTTGCAGAGCGAGTCCTCTTTCATATTGCATTTGTGTTTTGTTATAAGTTACTTGTATACGCGGCGCCTAATCGGTCAGCATGGCCACTACCCCGAACCCAAACTTAATGGAAATTATTCAGTTACAGACGGCGCAAATCACTCAGCTTCTCCAGGCCGTGTCGCAGTTGACGACACAGGCTGCTCACCAACAACAACAGTCGTCACATCAGCAGCCCACACCTGCCGCCGCACCGCTTCCGACGTTCCGCCAGTACAACGAACGTGAAGAAGAATGGAGTGACTATTTCGCGCAGTTTCAAGAACTCGTCGCGGCTCATCAAATTACAGGTCAGACTGTTAAGCATCTTTTATTGTCCGTGGTGGGCCCCAAAACATTTGTGTTACTGCAGAAACTGTTCCCGCAAGCATCTCCTCGTGATGTAGACTTTGAACAAATTGTAGATGCACTGAATGCTCATTATGAGAGAAAAGTTCTTGTAGCCGCTGCACGGTACCGATTTTTCAGACTTAAAAAATTACCGCAGCAGTCACACCAAGAGTGGATTACGGAATTGAAGGGCTTAACCCGCCAATGTAAATTTACTTGCTCTTGTGGACTTTCATATAGTGACGTGATGTTGAGGGATGCGATTACGCAGAATATTCAGGACCCCAGAATTAGAGCAGCAATTCTGAAACAGTCTGACCCTTCATTAGACAGTGTACTGCAGCTTATTGAAGCGCATGATACTTTTGACTTAGCGGATGTAGAAATGCAAAGCCACAGTGTTAATTCAGTGCGCCGTACCGGACACTTTCCTAGCCGTAGTTCTCAGTATAGCACTAGTGTTTCTTATTCTACCGGCCGTGCTGAACAGACAGTGAACAGTAGCCAGTGTAAAAGTGCGACACAAAGGTCGCCCCGTCGTGTTAGAAACAGTAATTTGAATAACGGGCGCCAACGTTCATTTCAGAAAAATGTACGTAAATCTTGCCCCCAGTGTGTGTCTCGCCACAAGCGTGCTCATTGCCCTAGTCGCAACGCAACCTGTTATCAATGTGGCAAATTGGGACATGTGCAGTCTGTGTGTATGCAAATTAAAAACTCAAAGAACAGTAACGTTAGAAACAGTGCTTCGCAGGGTGCGAGAACAGTTCATTCTGTAAATGTTATACGGGCTGTGGAATTGAACACTGCCTTCCTTGGATCTCAATTGCAAGAAAGTAGTTCGGCGCCTATGGCAAATCTATATAGTGCACCACGTAGCAAGCGCCGACGAGCGCGTAAAACAGTGCAACGGAAAAGGGTTCGGGACAAGCAACATGGCTATGAACAGTGCATTCCTGTAGTGAAAATAGTGCCTTCTGCAACTTCTAATTGTAATAGTGCCCCGTACTGTGTAGCTAGAGACAGTAAAATTGGTGTAGCTACTCAAAGTAATTTTAGTGCAGTAGCCTCGCATTGCGCGGACGCCGATCCGGCGGTAGTGTCATCTAGTGACAGTGTGGTTAATCCGCTGTGTGCCGAGTATGCGCCGCTTCCTACCGCACGCAACCCGCGCAAGCGCAGAAAACAATATGTATTAGACGTTGCCCACATTCGCGCACCGGTCGTGCGCCAGAAGCACAAGCTGTTTGTTACTCTCTCTATAGAAAATAAGACTGTGCAATTTCAGCTTGATACTGGTTCCGCTGTTACATTAATAAATAAAGACACATATGAACTTCTGGGTTCGCCAAAATTGTCGCCGTCACAGCAAGTGCTAACAGCGTACACAGGTCAAAATATTCCCGTGCTAGGAACATGTAGCCTGCCAGCCTCTTTTCAAGGTGTAACGAAAACAGTTGCTTTTGTTGTTCTTCAGGCCAAATCGACACAGAACATTTTTGGACTAGATGCTTTTGACTTGTTTGGTTTATCAATTCATAGAGATGTGCTTCAAATTTCGTCAATAGTGCCTCAGGATAAAATCAATGCATTGTGTGACAAATATAGTGACTTGTTTTCGCCGGAACTAGGTTGTGCAAAAGACTTCGTGGCACATGTAACTTTAAAAGAATCTGCAGTTCCAAAATTTCGTAAAGCTAGACCAGTGCCTATCGCCTTGCGTGATACAGTTGCCGAAGAACTTCAACGTTGGCAAGACAGTGGGGTGATTTCTCCTGTTTCTGCGAGTCAGTGGGCCTCGCCTATAGTAATTATACCCAAGCCGTCAGGAAAACTTCGTCTCTGTGCGGACTTCAAATCAACAGTGAACAGTCAAACAATTGTCGACACTTATCCCCTGCCCAGACCTGAGGAACTGATGGACAAATTAGGACAGTCTCGCTTCTTTTCTAAGATTGATTTAGCAGAGGCATACTTACAGATTCCACTTGATGACGAGTCAAAAAAGTTTTTCGTCATTAATACTCACATGGGCCTTTTTCAATTTCAACGCCTACCCTTTGGCAGTTCTTCCGCTCCCGCTATTTTTCAGCGTTTTTTGGAACAGCTGACAGTTTCTGTAGCGTGTTGTTCGAACTATTTAGATGATATTGTGGTATCCGGACGTACAGTTGAAGAACATTTAGCAAACCTGGAGTGCCTTTTCAAAGTTTTGACTGCAGCAGGTCTACGTTGCAATAAAGCAAAGTGTTCGTTTTTTCAAACTGAAATAGAGTACCTAGGCCATGTGATTAACGCCCAAGGAATTCATCCCTTACAGTCACATCTTCGAGCAATCAAAGACTTGCCTCCTCCTAAGAATGTGCACGAATTGCAAGCAGTAATGGGAAAGCTGAACTATTATTTCAGATTTATTCCCAATGCCTCTCAGATTGCAGCTCCACTGCATCACTTACGTAGGAAGAATGTTCCTTTTGTATGGTCTAAAGATTGCCAAGTTGCTTTTGACAAATTAAAGTCTGCACTACTCAGTGATGCATGTTTGATTCCCTTTGACCCACAGAAGCCTGTAGTGCTAGCAGTTGACGCCTCGTCGTACGGTGTGGGTGTTGTTCTGTCGCATCGTATTGGATGTCACGATCGTCCTATTGCCTTTGCATCCAAGCTACTGACGCCGACGCAACAGAATTACAGTCAGATAGAAAAGGAGGCCTTAGCAATCATTTACGGCGTCACAAAGTTTCATCATTATCTGTATGGCAGAAAATTCTATTTGTTGACAGACCACAAGCCTCTCACGTCGTTGTTCTCACCCACAAAGCCAATCCCGCCACGTACGGCACAAAAGCTTCAGAGATGGTCCTTGATATTGTCTAATTATCAGTATGAGATTTTGTACCGACCTACCACTAAACATGCCAACGCGGACACACTTTCCCGACTTCCGGTTGTCCAGGATGTATCATTTGATTCTTCGGAAATGGCATGTTGTCAGATAGACTCCAGTGATGCTTCCGCTGTCGCAGACTTTCCTTTGAACTCTCGTCGGGTTGCACAGGAAACAGCTGCGGATGCAGACTTAAGTGTGGTAGCACGTTTTGTTCGCTCAGGGTGGCCTGCCAGAGCCAAAGACATTGATCGGCCTCTGGTTCGACGTTATTTTGCACAACGTCATGCATTATCTTTAAGTCAAGGTGTACTGTTGTTGCATACCGACAACGACCAAGCAAGAGTGATTGTTCCTCGTTCCCTGCAATGAGAAGTGTTACGCCTCCTGCATCAAGGACATTGGGGTATTGTTAGGACAAAGCAACTGGCCAGACGTCATTGTACCTGGGTTGGTATGGACGCTCAGATAGAGAGCATGACATCACAGTGTACAGTTTGTGCGGAGCATCAGGCGGCTCCTCCGCAACGTTTCTCGGACTGGCCACGCCCCAAGGGACCATGGCAACGTTTACACATTGACTTTGCCGGACCTTTCTGGAACACGCGCTGGTTAATTGTTGTAGACGCTTTCAGCAAGTTTCCTTTTGTGATTGCCATGAACTCAACGACAGCTTCTAGTACAATCAGTGCCTTAACATCAGTGTTTTGCATCGAAGGCTTGCCTGAAACTATTGTCAGTGACAATGGACCTCAGTTTGTTAGTGCGGAATTTCAACAGTTTTGTCGCGTGAATGGCATTCAGCATATCACCACCGCACCTTTTCACCCTCAGTCCAATGGTGAAGCAGAACGTTTCGTTCGAACATTCAAGTCTCACATGGAGAAGATGAAAGGTCAGCACTCCAGGCAGCAAGCTCTTCAAATTTTCCTGTCTACGTATCGGTGCATGCCACGTGACGGCCCGTCTCCTGCCGAGCTGCTACACGGCCGCCGTCACCGCACTCTCCTTCACCTGCTGCAGCCTCCCACGCACCGAGTCGGTTCGTATGGCGCTACGCGTTTTCAGGTTTCTACGCCGGTGCTGTACAGGGTGTTTGCTGGAAATAAGAAGAAATGGATGCCGGGCACCATTCAGCGCGTGCTTGGTCGCAATATGTTTATTGTACGTTCTTCCACAGGGTCGGAGCTGCGGCGCCACGCAAACCAATTGCGCCTGCACAGTCCGCGCGATCCTGTCTCCGGTTTCTTGATTCCAGACCCAGTTCTGCGCCAGGGAGCACAACCACATCGTTCGTCCCCGGACTACGAGATCCCTATGGACGTCGACGTACATCCGACGCAGTCGTCGCCGCCGCTGTCGCCGCCGCAGATGACAGCGTCACCGAGAGGGACTCCGGGACCGTGCGGGCCCCCCCAGCTTGGGCCACGCACCTCAGAAGAAGATGACCTGCTCCCTCTGGCCGGGGCGGGCGCCCTTCCCCAGGTTTCGGCGGGTTCCCTGGAGGATCGCAAGGCGGATGCCGGGGCGCGGACGGCGTCTCGATCCCGGCCTCAGCTACGACGCCCGTCCCACCAGTAACGCCCCCGCCCAGGCCCTCCTCCCAGTGCCGTCGCCGTGGCCCTCAGCCCTACGCCACGACGGCGCGGCGGTTTGGGGGGGGAGGGGTGTGGTGTCGCACAAGTACAAAGTGCGCGCCACCTACTTTCGCCGCGCGCCGCCATGCATGCACGGCGCGGCGTTCTCACGACGACAGCCACGAGCGCCCTCTGCGACAACGCCTCTCGTGGCCACGACTGAAGGACTTGGTTCACTTCGCACTTCGGACTGAGATAGCAACGAGTTAGGACCTTCGTAATCAGATAGGCACCAGTGAAGACTTTGCTATTGTACAGGCACTAGGCAGGCCTCTAACCACTATGTATCAACGTTCTGCAGTACTATGTAAAAGTTAAGTATTGTTACATTCTGTGCAATATATCTCTTTCTAATTTACTCGAGTGTTTATAGTTTCTGGCTGCTCCCCTCCGTACCTGCATCAGCGTGTCGGTCTCATTCCACTCGGCCACCGACACCTACGACGAGGCTGGGACGCAAAAGCGGCGACGAAGTCGGGACACAAAATAAGGACTTGTCAGCAACTACGTCAAATAAGACGAAGTATTTATATTACGTACATTAGTATTTGTTTAGCATATTGTTGGCGTAGAACAGACATAAATAACGTTATATAGGGGATAACATCGATTGTAACTATTTTCTTTAAAGAGCTAAGTAGTGTGATGATCACATTACGTAAAAGCACTATTGCCATAACGTCTTTAATCGAGTAGCCCATAACTAATATTTCACGTACGGCAGTTTGAAAGTAATACTTAATGCGCACGGATTTTCGATTTAGGAAGGTGAAAGAAGGTTCTATTATGGCTAGAATAAAAAATTAATACAAGTCCTATTCACTATTTTGCTGAGTCTTCCTATCTGAATTTTCTGACTCAGTGGCGTTATCCATAAATACTGGTACTTTACCTGGCAGTGCGTAATTTTATGAGTAGACCGAGTGCTGGTACGGGGACAGGTTTATAGAATAAAATTGTTCTATAGGCTTAGACTCGTGCTCATTTTTAATTGCTACGACGAGGATTATATTTCAGTGGTGTGTTGTTACAACAAGACCCGTGTGGGTATACTACTGGTACAGGCCTTATCAATACAGCACACTTTCTTTTAAGCACAGTACAACACACACACACACACACACACACACACACACACACACACACACGCGCGCCCGGGGGAGGACTCGAACCTCCGGTGGGAGCGGCCTCGCAGTCCTTGACATGATACCTACGTTCGGCCACTCTCGTGCAGGTGTTGCGATCCATCAACATCTTACGACAGGTGAAGATGAAAGTTTACAAAACGACTATAAAACCCGTTTTCGTAAGTCAGAAATGATGAGAAAACAAAGTGGTAACAAAAGTAAGCAGAACAGTAGGTTAAACTGGTGCTTTGAGAATCAGGTTCATTAATTTCAATTAAAATTAAATAAAAAGCAAAATCTTGTATATGTTCTACAAGTTTTTGCAAGTGTTAAAAATTTACGGTCAAATGTCTGTAAATCTATCGGACCAAACTGCGTGGTCATCAGTCCGTAGCTTACAAATTACTTAAACCTAGGTAAACTAACCTAAGGACAACACACACACCCATGCCCCAGGGAGGATTCGAACCTCCACGGCGAGCAACCGCGCGCTCTGCAGCGAGGCGCTTTAGACCACTCGGCTACTCCACCGCGGCTTAAAATTTACGTTTTAAGTTAATTGCATTATGTGATAATGATCTACAACTGTGAAAAATTTTATAAAAGATTTTAAAAGCGGTACCCTTTCCTCCATTTTGCACGAAATTTTATCTTCTGATAATACAATACGAAAGTATTTTTTATCTTTTATTTATGTATGTGTACGGCGGTGTCTATTTCAACTTTAGGTTTCTGGGAAGGTTTTTGTTCGTCATTTTATTTTTTTATGATAATCACGTAAAACTTAGCACAATGAGAAATAAGACGACGTGAATGCACGCAGTATACTCTTACCGCACGCTACAAGACCTTGCAAGAGGCGCACGAGAAAGCGACTTAAAAATTCCACGCATGAATGTGGGTCAGATATATTATGAGCCACACACCGAGGAGGACCGGTAACTGACATGCGGTAAAAACGTGCTCTCAAGCTTCCAGTTTACATTTTCAGCAGGTACAACGCGACGCAAGATGCTGGCAAAACGAGCAGTTTTGAAAACGAAGCCAACCAAAGCAATGAATACCGCACCGCGTAGCTCAGAACGGCCTTCTGTACGGCGAACACGTAACTCCACTTCCTCGCTATCAAACTGCGCTGTTTGAATTTGGGCACGGGCTTAAAAAAGGAGGGGCAGGCCGGAACTGTGCGGGAGTTTTTAATTTGGCGCGCAGCAGCGTGGCGTGGACTTCCGCTGCCTCGCCGTACGTCAGCGCCAGCAACATCGGCAGCCTACACACATGACAGCTATGCCGCTCACGGTAACAAGGCACAGTCAAACAGATTATTTCTGTAATATAACATTAATAAAGCTATAAAAAATTTTGTAGGCCAGATACTTCTGAAATACAAGGTTAAAAGTCGACCACTGTACGAAACAAGAGCCGTGTTTTATCACTAAAATTAGCAAATGAGGTCCGTGTGAACTACTGGTTACTCCCTGCAACAAAGCCTTGTTCTCTGGCCCAAACTGAGAACTGACTCATTTCAAATTACTTCAATAACAGGAAGATAATACTACAGTGGTCAATATACATAGCAGCTCATACGTTATTACACACAGACATTAATAAGCAAGCCACCGCAATTAAAGTTATCTTAGAAAGGTGGCTAAGAAAACATTTATGGCGCAACGGAATTTAGACATAAGATAATTTGTATCTCAGATTGTTCTCATCACTTGCCAAGAAAAATATTAAATCAAAGAGGGAAGGTGCTCTAAAACTACAATTTATAGGCAACTTACGGATTGTGCTGAACTTAGACTTGTTTATTCAGATAGAAAACAAGCAAAATGGGGAATCAATTTTGTTATTACTATAAAAAGGCATCTCTTACATGGATTAATACGGACGGTGCCCAGCCTAAATTATACATGATTTAACGCTACTGGGGGGAAGGATTCGGCCGGCCGCGGTGGCCGAGGGGACTGAGGCGCTTCAGTCACGGTCTGCACGGCTACTACGGTCGGGGGTTCGAATCCCCCCTCGGGCATGGATATTTGTGCCGTCGTAGTTCGTAAGTAGTTCATAAGTAGTTTGTAAGTTTAGGGACTGATGACCCCGTAGTTAAGTCCCATAAGATTTACAAACATTTTTTGGGAAGGATTCACAAACAACATTTATTCGCTCACACACACGCAATGCCACAGCGAAACTCGCCAAAATCAGCGTGCTGAGACGAGGCGGAAGCAGGCGCCGCTATCGTAGGCGAAATTCAGGAAGTCGGAGGTAGCACAAAACAATATAAAAAAACTCTTTGAAGCTGGCTCTGGTCTGTCGTGCCTCTTTTGAGATGGTGCGCGTGTATAGCCAAGTTAAATTACATCTTAATTGGACTGCGAGCAAACACGCTAACGGCGACGCACGGCTACGTTACATGAACGTACTCCACTGAAGGTGAAGTTGTTGAAAATCGGATTCATTATACAAAATCACTGTGGATTCGTAAGTTGTAGTCTGTTAGAAATCGATCGAGGTACTGGTTTTATGTGAGAAGTGGCGTGAATTCAGGCGACTAGCTGCAAACCCCGGAAGTCTTAACTCGAACCCACGTGGTTCCGAAAACCTATAAAATCGAATAAATCCAGTTTCCGAAAAATAAAGAAAATTAACTGCAGCATGCAATCCATAGAAATGCTTAGGATTATACAAGGAAGCGAATGAAATACACGCGATAGGGGGCGATTACAGAGACGGATGAGGTCCTGTCTCAGAAAAACCACAAAAATGAAATAATTACAAAGTCGGAAAAATGAAAATAAGAATTACGGCATGCAACCCCTAGAAATGCTTAGAATTACATGAAGAAGCGAAAGAAATGCAGCTACTCGCGATAGGGACCGCTTACAAAGTCGGATGAAGTCCAGTCTCAAAAAACTTGTTAAAGTGAAATAATTACAAGTCGGAAAAATAAAATTAAGAATTACAGCATGCAACCCATAGAAATGTTTATAATTACATAAGGAAGATATTGAAGGAGGTTGTACAAGGCTCAAAGAGAATTACTGGCAAAGGCAGAGTGCGTACTACAGGTCGGAGAAGAAACAGCAAAATTAAAATAGGCGGGGAGAGAAGATCGCGAAATATTAGTGTTAATCAAAAGGATACCCGCATAGTTACTTGCCTGATGGGCATGGAACAAGGCTTTGTTCTATGAACCAACCACGTGGACCACATCACTCACGGAAGGAAACGTTGAGAAAATTTTTACATGGACTGTACAAAAATGAACATATCACCTATTAGAAATCGGGCCCCAGAAAGCTAGAAAGTATTTACACAGAGTTCATACACCGCCACATGATCACAAAAGGTTTTAAAGTACCAGGCCGTTATCAAACTGCAACTAGAATCACACACACAGCGTTCATCTATTGGATACCACTGAATTGAGAAACGAGAACACATTTCCGCACACGATCGGAGAAAATATTCCAATAAAAATGATTCTAAGTGCACGAATCCAAGTTAAACGTGCTAGACAATGATATGCTACCATCTCCAAACACAAGAGCAGAACCAACCTTACCTCACCAGAAGACCAGCACAGAAAGGCCACACCGAGCGGCCACGAGACGCGGGAAGCCACGGGAAGCCACTGGAAGCCGGAAAATCCAAGATACTGCAGTGGTGGGGACGGAGAGCGAGTAGACTCACGCTGAGGGAAGGCTCGCCAACTAGCTCGCAACCAAAGGGTGTGGAAACCTCTTTGGTAGTATCAGCAGCTATTGACTGAGCCACAGAGAACGATGCGAAGCGAGCTATCACTCCCCACTCTGACAGCCATAGATTCTCGCACCCACATAAAAGTAAAACAACTGCACATTATCACAGGGACAGTGGCGTAGCGGAGAAGTCGTACGTATACCACATCAATTAATATAATAATAATTATTAACATAACAAAATAAGAAAAACTTAGCAATATTAACTAATATTTTAACACATGAAATAAAACTGCTATTCCTCATAATTTAGCAACATTAAATAAATTATAACTTTACAGAAATATACAAAAAATATATGGAAGACGACAGACGGTCGACTTTAAAGGTGCTACTCATTTGCTATTTTCTCTGAAATGAAGCGGAAGCCAATAGTTTGTGTGTTTAGTCTAGCAAGTCACATATTTGGTAAATGAAGTAAGGTTCACTAATCGGAATAAAAACACACTAGAGATTATTAGGTCAATGAATTTTTCACTATTCTAGTACAATAAGTCCACGATTTGAAATTTGAATATATGTTATTACTAACATAATTGGGGTGGGGAGGATAAACAAAGGCCTCGGATTTGGAAGAAGAAAGAAATCTAGGCTTCGAAGGCGGTGTTGAAAATTACGACCACCGACTGCAATAAGCAAGTCGTATCGGCGAATTGGCTTACAGTATGGGAGGGCTCTGACTTCGAAATACGCAACGGTGGTGTGGAGGAATCTATGAAAATTGCGCCCTGTGAAATTTGCGCCCAGTTCGAAGTGGGTGGAATCTGCGCCCAATACCTGCTCCCTTTGTGGTACGGCTTAGCTGCGCCCGGGCTGTCCTAATGACTCGTAGCCTGAACTGCACACCGATAGACCTCTACCGCAGTACCCGACTATCTGAACTAATAGCACTAGTGCCGCTCTAGCCTTCTTAAGACTCACGTCTTGCGTATAAATTAAGTTACCACTATGTACGCTTTTGTTAAAAAGTGAAGAGAACGAAGACGGGACTATGATGTGGCGCCATTCAAGACGGAAAGCAAACCACTACAAACTAAGGATTAAACTGTGCTTTTTTCACTGTAGCATTAATGTGTAGCTCCAGATGACGTTCTATTGGAAGTATGGTTAACTTTGAATACGGAAAAGGAAAAGAAGAGGGTCCGAGACAAAGAGAATTCTATTTCCAAAATATATTCAGAGGTGCTAGGTTGCCTACTTATCGAAGATATGATTTTGTCACTTAAAAGCTACTGCAGCATTTAACGAAGAGAACTTTACGCTACCAGCGGGTAACATCACAAACAGAGACAAGAGAAGGAATTGTCCTCAAAGCATACCTACTACCTATCAATGATAGCTGCAGTTTTCTTTCGGAGAAGTAATTACAGTTTATAGCGGAGAAACGGGGGAACAGGCTCTAACGTGAAAAATAAACAATACTTTTTTATGGATTGTGCATTCAAGTGTCGACTTATGAAGTACAAATAATGAGATAAACATCCATCCATTTTCCTGTGCATTATTTCCTAACAAAAGAAATGAGACATACGTCTGTATTTTCAGAAATTTGATGGAACGTGACTGTAGTTTTGATTTGGCAAAGATTTCTGCAAATAAAGTTGTACTACTGGCAGCCGAAGTGCATGGATGTTATTTCCACATGAAGATCTAGCACTTACTCATGAATACAAAGAAAGCGAAGATGTATTATAAGAAATTCGCACATGAATGGCTCTGGCGTTTCGACGGCTGGCTGGTTCGTGATACATTCACAGGCAGGGGATATCCCCAGGCTTTGGGAGTTTTTTGCCAACTTTGTAGATAGATGGTTGGAAAATGAAGAAGACCCTAGGCACCGAGTTACTATAAACGGCGCCATCAAACGACCAAAGCTGTAGAAGGCTGGCACCACAAAATAACATGCTTGTTAAAGAAATCGTAAAATCAATTAGGGGCCAACGTAATTAGAGGTTTGAAAAGAGAAACAGGAATTTCCGCATGCGCACGATGGTAAAGCAGACTATGGAAGGTTAAAACTAAAATAAATTTTAAAAAGCAGTCTACACGAAATGGGATGAAAGGTTGGAAAAATAGTAAAAGTGCACGAAGAGTATGGTGAGAACAGGACTTGTTTGAAAGTTATCTCCTGCCAATAAAAACATTACTAAATTTATCAGGAAATGTACATTACTTAAATACGACGTACAATATGAAAATATCTTATTAAAAACTTTAAAAATAGATCTACTTATGATGCTAATAAAATGATTTTTTAAATGTGGTTCAACGGCAATCCACAAGTATGACAGAAATCCAATTTTTAAAAACTATATTTGACTTCCATAGCACCTAAACAAAAACGAATCCTGCCCAAAGCAAATTCTATACAACTATAGTTTTTATTGGAGCATCTCTAGCTCCACGTCTTAGAACTTTTCATAAATTAAAAGTCAAAATTAGGTTACACTACTCGTCTGTGAACATTCCGTTACTTTATATTGCTGACCATTCAATAAGTGCCCTTTCTATAAGAACATATCTTCTTGTTATGTTAGTCTATTGATAATGACTGCTGAATGGTACTGTAAATTACACAAAGCAATCTAATCTCCTTTATTGCTGCAATTTTCTAAGTCTCTGTGAATTAATATCGATTTTGTTAATTTTAATGATAACTGACTTAGTCCGTTAGTAATCGTACTGAATGGGGATTGGCGTATTCTGGAAATCTGCGCACAAAGTTCTCTGGACGGCCATACCAAATTTGGTTTTCCGCAGTTTCTGAGTTCATTCCAGGAAAATTCTGAGATTATTGCTTAAAAAGGCCATGGTTGCTCCCCCACCCCGCCCTCCCACAACCACAGATCCGATCGAAAGTTAAAATCTAACAAAAAATGTTTCAAATATTTGTATAGCTTATGGGACTTAACTACGGGCTCATCAGTCCCTAAACTTACAAACTACTTATGAACTAGCTAACACTAAGGACGGCACAAATATCCATGCCCGAGGGGGTATTCGAACCCCTGACCGGAGTGGCCGTGCAGACCGTGACTGGAGCGCCTCAGTACCCCCGCTTTTTTTTTATTGCTCTATGGGTAGATTGTATCCTTGCGGACGTTGCTCGTGATTGTTCGTTTTGGTTCTACGTGTTCTTTGGCTCAGCTTTTTTATTACAGAGGGCGATCAGCCCTCTGACCGGGCGCGCTGAGCCATGGCGCCCGGCAATCCCTTCGGCCACCGCGGCCGGCTAAAATCTAACGATAATAACAGTGCCGATAAACACCAAACGCAAAATTTATTTTTATTAGGTTGTTATGACGTTGAATGAATATATACCGCCCTAAAATTAAACATATCAGTGAAATCTAATCTTTGTTTCCGTGAATGAACTCTTTATTCACCCTATAAAACTTTATATACCCATATTTCTATGACATAATTCAGTTTCGGACTTCTTAAGAACTGTACAAGGAATTAATTACTTGGTTACCTACATTATCCAATATTTCACTCAGACTGATCTTTCACAGGGGCATAGGTAGGTAGCTTGGTACACCCCCCCCCCCCGCAGACTTTTGTCGCCATCTCCCCGTTTTCCAAATTGTCAATCTTACAAAACCATATGCGTGATTAAATGTTTAACTAATTATATGTGAAACAGAACAGAAACTGAACTTGTCCTTAGTCACAGTTGATTAGCACGTAGCTTAGAATTTCTTCTTTCTTTTATGATTGCAGATTTTGACATTTTCTCATCAATATTAATGTCCTTAGCTACGCTACTTTTATTGAATAACTACTGAATTAGGCAGTCATGCTTTTTTACTTATAGTGGACCTAAGATAATTCTAAATCAATTTGACTATCGAAAAAATAATTGTCTTATTAACGCTATCGAAACACGGGAAGTTCAGAAAAATGTTGACACCAAAATAAAGTTGAGCTTAGAAAAAAAAAATCTCCTTTGTAGTACATTTTATGCAAGGATGTCGTGCTTGGAAATGTTATAAGAATTGTCAAGTTATTTTTGTATAATCGTGGGAAAATTTGTTACTGAAGTTTTCATCAAATGACTAGGATATGTCCGAATGCACAGACGCCACTTATATTTAACTTAAATTATATGCCGATGATGCACAATGATCCTTTCTTCTGTGTGGCGGCTCTCTTAGGCCCTTACTCTTACGGGAATCAGTTTACAAAGGGTAAAGTTGTGAATTTGTATCTGAAGTGAGGCGTATATAGGTAATACGTGCAGGTGTGGTGATAACTGTGTTCCCGGTGGTGTAGTGGTCAGCGTAACTTTCTAGAAAGCAGGAGACCTGGGTAAGAATCACGGCTGGTACACATTTTCAAATTCGCCCATTTCGCATTTAATGTTGAATAGGAAAATAACAAGGATCTGAAAGAGCATATAATATACGTTCGACTATTTTGCTACCTTTATAGGTTATGGAGAAAGCTTTCAATGCAATTCGAATGTTTTCTGTTGTTGTTGCGGTCTTCAGTCCGGAGACTGGTTTGATGCAGCTCTCCACAATACCCTACCCTGAGCAAGCCCCTTCAACTCCACATACGAACTGCAACGTACATCTGTCTGAATCTGCTTACTGTATCCATCTCTTGGTCTTCCTCTGCGGTTTTTACTCCACTCACCTCCCTCCAACGCTAAACTCACAATTCCTTGATATCTAAGAACGTGTCCTTCCAATCGATCTCTTCTTTTAGTCAAGATATGCCAGAAATTCCTTTCCTCCCCAATTCTTTTCAGTACCTCCTCATTAGTTACGCGATCCACCCACCCAATCTTCAGAACTCTTCTGTTGCACCACATTTCAAAAGCCTCTATCATTTTCCTGTCCGCACTGTTTATCGTCCATGTTTCACTCCCATACAAGGCAACACTGCACAAAAATGCTTTCAGAAAGGATTTCCTTAGGCTTAAATCAATATTCGATGTTAACAAATTTCTCCTTTTCAAAAACGCTTTTCTACCCATTGCCGTTCTGCATTTTATATCCTCTGTACTGCGACCATCATTTGTTATTTTACTGCCCAAGTAACAAAACTCATCTACCACCTTTATTGTTTCGTTACCTAATCTAATTCCTTCAGCATCACCTGATTTTCTTACACTGCACTTCATTACCCTAGTTTTACTCTTGTTAATGTTCATCTTATATGCACCTTTCAGCACACTGTCCATTCCTTTCAACGGCTCTTCCAGGTCCTTTGCTGTCTCTGACAGACTTACTATGTCGTCGGCAAAACGCAATGTTTTTAATTCTTCATCCTGAACTTTAATTCCTTCTCCAAATTTCTCCTTGCTTTCCTTTATAGCTTGCTCAATGTACAAATTGAATAACATCTGAGAAAGGCTACAACCCTGTCTTCCTCCCTTCCCAAGCACTGCATCCCTTTCATGCTCTTCAACTCTGACAACCGCTGTCTGGTTTTTGTACAAGTTGTAAATAATCTCACGCTCCCTATATTTTACTCCTGCTTGCTTCAGAACTTGAAATAGTTTATTCCAGTCAATATTGTCAAAAACTTTCTCCAAATCTACAAAAGCTACGTATGTAGGTTTGCCTTTTCCTAATCTATCTTCTAGGATAAGACGTGAAGTGACTATTGCCTCCTGTGTTCCTACATTTCTCCTGAACCCAAACTGATCTTCCACATGGTCGGTTTCTACCAGCTTTTCCATCCTTCTGTAAATAATTCGTGTTAATATTTGCAACCATGACTTATTAAACTGGTGCGTCCGTAGTTTTCACACCTGTCTGCGCCTGAATCCTTTGGAATGGGGATTATAACATTTTTCTTAAAGTCTGAGGGTACTTCGCCTGTATCTTACACACCAGGTGAAAGTTTTGTCATGGCTGGTTCTCCCAGAGACTTCAGCAGCTGTGAGGGAATGTCATCTACTCCAGGGGCCTTGTTTCTTTTGTGTCCCAGCCTCGTCGCCGCTTTTGTGTCTCGTTTCCGTCGTAGGTGTCGGTGGCCGAGTGGAATGATACCGACACAGGAATAAAGATAGCACGCTGCTGCAGGTACGGAGGGGAGCAGCCAGAAACTATAAACACTAGAGTAAATCAGAACGAGATATATATTGCACAGAATTTATCCAATACTTAACTTTTAGATAGTTCAATATGGCAGAATGCTGATACATAGTTGAGGCCTGCCTAGTGCCTGTACGATAGCCAAGTCTTCACTGGTGCCTATCTGATTCCGTAGGTCCTAACTGGTTGCTATCTCAGTCCCAAGTGAACGATGTCGTTCACTGGTGGCCACGAGCGGAGTTGCCGCAGAGGGCGCTCGTGGCTGTCGTCGTAAGAACGCCGCGCCGTGCGTGCATGGCGGCGCGCGGCGAAAGTAGGTGGCGCGCACTTTGGACTTGTGCGACACCACACCCCTCCCCCCCAAACCGCCGCGCCGTCGTGGCGTAGGGCTGAGGGCCACGGCGACGGCACTGGGAGGAGGACCTGGGCGGGGGCGTTACTGGTGGGACGGGCGTCGTAGCTGAGGCTGGGATCGAGACGCCGTTCGCGCCCCGGCATCCGTCTTGCGATCCTCCAGGAAACCCGGCGAAACCTGAGGAAGGGCGCACACCCCCGCCCAGAGGGAGCAGGTCATCTTCTGAGGTGCGTGGCCCAAGCTGGGGGGACCCGCACGGTCCCGGAGTCCCTCTCGGTGACGCTGTCATCTGCGGCGGCGACGGAGGCGGAGGGGCCGACTGCGTAGGAGGCGCGTCGACATCCATCGGGAGCTCGTAGCCCGGGGAAGCTGGGCCCGGCGGCGTGCGATGTGGCTGTGCTCCCTGGCGGTGAACTGGGTCTGGAATCAAGAAACCGGAGACAGGATCGCGCGGCCTGTGCAGGCGCAATTGGTTTGCGTGGCGCCGCAGCCCCGATCCTGTGGAAGAACGTACAACATACATATTGCGGCCAAGCACGCGTTGAATGATGCCTGGCAACCATGTCTTCTTGTTTCCAGCAAACACCCTGTACAGCAACGGCGTAGAAACCTGAAAACGCGTAGCGCCATACGAACCGACTCGGTGCGTGGGAGGCTGCAGCAGGTGAAGGAGAGTGCGGTGACGGCGGCCGTGTAGCAGCTCGGCAGGAGACGGGCCGTCACGTGGCATGCATCGATACGTAGACAGGAAAATTTAAAGAGCTTGCTGCCTGGAGTGCTGACCTTTCATCTTCTCCATGTGAGACTTGAATGTTCGAACGAAACGTTCTGCTTCACCATTGGACTGAGGGTGAAAAGGTGCAGTGGTAATATGCTGAATGCCATTCACACGACAAAACTGTTGAAATTCCGCACTAACAAACTGAGGTCCATTGTCACTGACGATAGTTTCAGGCAAGCCTTCGATGCAAAACACTGATGTCAAGGCACTGATTGTACTAGAAGCTGTCGTTGAGTTCATGGCAATCACAAAAGGAAACTTGCTGAAAGCGTCTACAACAATTAACCAGCGCGTCCAGAAAGGTCCAGCAAAGTCTATGTGTAAACGTTGCCATGGTCCCTTGGGGCGTGACCAGTCTGAGAAACGTTGCGGAGGAGCCGCCTGATGCTCCGCACAAACAGTACACTGTGACGTCATGCTCTCTATCTGGGCGTCCATACCACCCAGGTACAATGACGTCTGGCCAATTGCTTTGTCCTAACGATACCCCAATGTCCTTGATGCAGGAGGCGTAACACCTCACGTTGCAGGGAACGAGGAACAATCACTCTTGCTTGGTCGTTGTCGGTATGCAACAACAGTACACCCTGACTTAAAGATAATGCATGACGTTGTGCAAAATAACGTCGAACCAGAGGCCGGTCAATGTCTTTGGCTCTGGCAGGCCAACCAAAGCGAACAAAACGTGCTACCACACTTAAGTCTGCATCCGCAGCTGTTTCCTGTGCGACCCGACGAGAGTTCAAAGGGAAATCTGCGACAGCGGTAGCATCTCTGGAGTCTATCTGACAACATGCCATTTCCGAAGAATCAAACGACACATCCTGGCCAACCGGAAGTCGGGAAAGTGTGTCCGTGTTGGCATGTTTAGTGGTAGGTCGGTACAAAATCTCATACTGATAATTTGACAGTATTAAGGACCATCTCTGAAGCTTTTGTGCCGTTCGTGGCGGAATCGGCTTTGTGGGTGAGAACAACGACGTGAGAGGCTTGTGGTCTGTCAACAAATAGAATTTTCTGCCATAGAGATAATGATGAAACTTTGTGACGCCGTAAATGATTGCTAAGGCCTCCTTTTCTATCTGACTGTAATTCTGTTGCGTCGGCGTCAGTAGCTTGGATGCAAAGGCAATAGGACGATCGTGACATCCAATACGAGGTAACAAAACTGCACCCACACCGTACGACGAGGCATCAACTGCTAGCACTACAGGCTTCTGTTGGTCAAAGGGAATCAAACATGCATCACTGATTAGTGCAGACTTTAAGTTGTCAAAGGCAACCTGGCACTCTTTGGACCATACAAAAGGAACATTTTTCCTACGTAAGTGATGCAGTGGAGCTGCAATCTGAGAGGCATTGGGAATAAATCTGAAATAATAGTTAAGCTTTCCCATTACTGCTTGCAATTCGTGCACATTCTTAGGAGGAGGCAAGTCTTTGATTGCTCGAAGATGTGACTGTAAGGGATGGATTCCTTGGGCATTAATCACATGGCCTTGGTACTCTATTTCTGTCTGGAAAAATGAACACTTTGCTTTATTACAACGTAGACCTGCTGCAGTCAACACTTTGAAAAGGCACTCCAGGTTTGATAAATGTTCTTCAACTGTACGTCCGGATACCACAATATCATCTAAATAGTTCGAACAGCACGGTACTGAAACCGTCAGCTGTTCCAAAAAGCGCTGAAAAATAGCGGGGGCGGAAGAACTGCCAAAGGGTAGGCGTTGAAATTGAAAAAGGCCCATGTGAGTATTAATGACGAAAAACTTTTTTGACTCGTCAAGTGGAATCTGTAAGTATGCCTCTGCTAAATCAATCTTGGAAAAGAAGCGAGACTGTCCTAATTTGTCCATCAGTTCATCAGGTCTGGGCAGGGGATAAGTGTCGACAATTGTTTGACTGTTCACTGTTGATTTGAAGTCCGCACAGAGACGAAGTTTTCCTCACGGCTTGGGTATAATTACTATAGGCGAGGCCCACTGACTCGCAGAAACAGGAGAAATCACCCCACTATTTTGCCAACGTTTAAGTTCGTCTGCAACTTTATCACGAATTGCGATAGGCACTGGTCTAGCTTTACGATATTTTGGAACTGCAGATTCTTTTACAGTTACGTGTGCCACGAAGTCTTTTGCACAACCTAGTTCCGGCGAAAACAAGTCACTATATTTGTCACACAATGCACTGATTTTATCCTGAGGCACTATTGATGAAATTTGAAGCACATCTTTGAATTGATAAACCAAACAAGTCAAAAGCATCTAGTCCAAAAATGTTCTGTGTCGATTTGGCCTGAAGAACTACAAAAGCAACTGTTTTTGTTACACCTTGAAAAGAGGCGGGCAGGCTACACGTTCCTAGCACGGGAATATTTTGACCTGTATAAGCTGTTAACACTTGCTGTGACGGCGACAATTTTGGCGAACCCAGAAGTTCATAAGTATCTTTATTAATGTGACAGCGGAACCAGTATCAAGCTGAAATTGCACCGTCTTATTTTCTATGAAGAGAGTCACAAACAGTTTGTGCTTCTGGCGCTCGACAGGTACGCGAATGTGGGCAACGTCTGCTACGGTTTGTTTACTGCGCTTGCGCGGGCCGCGTAGTGAAGGAAGCGGCGCAGACTCGGCACGCAGCGGATTAACAACACTGTCACTAGATGGCACTACCGCCGGATCGGCGTCCGCGCAAGCATGCGAAGCTATTCCAGATTTACTAACTACTGCACTACACTTTTGAGTAGCTACTTGATGTCTACTGTCACTAGCTACACGGTACTGGGCACTATTACAAGGAGCAGTTGCAGAAGGCACTATTTTCACTACAGGAATGCACTGTTCATTGTCATTTTGCTTGTCCCGAACCCTTTTCCGTTGCACTGAATTACGCGCTCGGCGGCGCTTGCGGCGTGGCTCAATACATAGTTTTGCAATAGGTGCAGAACTACTTTCTTGCAATTGAGATCCAAGGAAAGCACTGTTCAATTCCACAGCGTCGATGACATTGACTGTATGCACTGCTCTCGCACTTTGCGAAGCACCGTTTCTAACGTTACTGTTCGAGTTTTTAATTTGCATACACACAGACTGCACATGTCCCGATTTGCCACATTGATAACAGGTTGCGTTGCGACTAGGGCAATGAGCACGCTTGTGGCGAGACACACACTGGGAGCAAGATTTACGTACATTTTTCTGAAATGAGCGTTGGCGCCCGTTATTCAAATCACTGTTTCTAACACGACGGGGCGACCTTTGTGTCGCACTTTTACACTGGCTACTGTTCACTGTCTGTTCAGCACGGCCGGTAGAAAAATAAGAATCACTAGTGCTATACTGAGAACTACTGCTAGGAAAGCGTCCGTTGCGGCGCACTGAATTAACACTGTGGCTTTGCATTTCTACATATGCTAAGTCAAAAGTATCATGCGCTTCAATAAGCTGCAGTACACTGTCTAATGAAGGGTCAGACTGTTTCAGAATTGCTGCCGTAATTCTGGGGTCCTGAATATTCTGCGTAATCGCATCCCTCAACATCACGTCACTATACGAAAGTCCACAAGAGCAAGTAAATTTACATTTGCGGGTTAAGCCCTTCAATTCCGTAATCCACTCTTGGTGTGACTGTTGCGGTAAATTTTTAAGTCTGAAAAATCGGTACCGTGCCGCAGCTACGAGAACTTTTCTCTCATAATGCGCATTTAGTGCCTCTACTATTTGTTCAAAGTCTACATCACGAGGAGATACGTCGGGGAAAAGTTTTTTCAGTAACACGAAGGTGTTGGTGCCAACCACAGATAATAGCAGATGCTTCACTTTCTGACCTGTAATTTGATGAGCCGCGACGAGTTCTTGAAACTGTCCGAAGTAGTCGCTCCATTCTTCCTCACGTTCGTTGTACTGGCGAAACGTAGGAAGCGTTGCGGCGGCAGGTGTGGGCTGCTGAAGCGGCGGCTGTTGTTGTTGGTTAGCTGCTTGCGCTGTGAGCTGGGCCACAGCCTGCAGGAGTTGTGTTATTTGCGCCGTCTGTAACTGAATAATTTCCATTAAGTTTGAGTTCGGGGTAGTGGCCATGCTGACCGATTAGGCGCCGCGCATAGAAGTAAATTATAACAAAACACAAATGCAATATGAAAGAGGACGCGCTGCAACAAAAAAGCCCACAAAACACGTAACAAAATATCTTCCCCCAAAATTCTTATTATAAGGGTGGGTGGGCGGGAGCAATTTCTGTTTGCTCCGACTGCTGCTGTCTGGCTGCTGGTCCAAGGTTCGTCTATCACTCCTCGTCGCCACTTTTGTGTCCCAGCCTCGTCGCCGCTTTTGTGTCTCGTTTCCGTCGTAGGTGTCGGTGGCCGAGTGGAATAATACCGACACAGGAATAAAGATAGCACGCTGGTGCAGGTACGGAGGGGAGCAGCCAGAAACTATAAACACTAGAGTAAATCAGAACGAGATATATATTGCACAGAATTTATACAATACTTAACTTTTAGATAGTTCAATATGGCAGAATGCTGATACATAGTTGAGGTCTGCCTAGTGCCTGTACGATAGCCAAGTCTTCACTGGTGCCTATCTGATTCCGAAGGTCCTAACTTGTTGCTATCTCAGTCCCAAGTGAACGATGTTCACTGGTGGCCACGAGCGGAGTTGCCGCAGAGGGCGCTCGTGGCTGTCGTCGTAAGAACGCCGCGCCGTGCGTGCATGGCGGCGCGCGGCGCAAGTAGGTGGCGCGCACTTTGGACTTGTGCGACACCACACCCCTCCCCCCCAAACCGCCGCGCCGTCGTGGCGTAGGGCTGAGGGCCACGGCGACGGCACTGGGAGGAGGGCCTGGGCGGGGGCGTTACTGGTGGGACGGGCGTCGTAGCTGAGGCTGGGATCGAGACGCCGTCCGCGCCCCGGCATCCGCCTTGCGATCCTCCAGGAAACCCGGCGAAACCTGAGAAAGGGCGCACACCCCCGCCCAGAGGGAGCAGGTCATCTTCTGAGGTGTGTGGCCCAAGCTGGGGGGGCCCGCACGGTCCCGGAGTCCCTCTCGGTGACGTTGTCATCTGCGGCGGCGACGGAGGCGGAGGGGCCGACTGCGTAGGAGGCGCGTCGACATCCATCGGGAGCTCGTAGCCCGGGGAAGCTGGGCCCGGCGGCGAGCGATGTGGCTGTGCTCCCTGGCGGTGAACTGGGTCTGGAATCAAGAAACCGGAGACAGGATCGCGCGGCCTGTGCAGGCGCAATTGGTTTGCGTGGCGCCGCAGCCCCGACCCTGTGGAAGAACGTACAACATACATATTGCGGCCAAGCACGCGTTGAATGATGCCTGGCAACCATGTCTTCTTGTTTCCAGCAAACACCCTGTACAGCAACGGCGTAGAAACCTGAAAACGCGTAGTGCCATACGAACCGACTCGGTGCGTGGGAGGCTGCAGCAGGTGAAGGAGAGTGCGGTGACGGCGGCCGTGTAGCAGCTCGGCAGGAGACGGGCCGTCACGTGGCATGCATCGATACGTAGACAGGAAAATTTAAAGAGCTTGCTGCCTGGAGTGCTGACCTTTCATCTTCTCCATGTGAGACTTGAATGTTCGAACGAAACGTTCTGCTTCACCATTGGACTGAGGGTGAAAAGGTGCAGTGGTAATATGCTGAATGCCATTCACACGACAAAACTGTTGAAATTCCGCACTTTGGACTTGTGCGACACCACAGTTTCGAATTAAGGTCTTTCAGTGCTCTGTCAAATTCACCTCTCAGTATAGTGTCTCCTATTTCATTCTCGACTACTTCTTCTCCCCTTCCTATAATATTGCCTCTAAGTTCATTTCCTTCGTAGAGCCTCTCTATATACTCTTTCCACCTTTCAGCTTTCCCTTCTTTGCTGAGAACTGGTTTCCGATCTGTGTTCTTGATATTCCTAGAGCTGTTTTTCTTATCTCCAAATGTCTCTTATTTTCCTGTAGGCTGTATCTATTTTTCCCCTATTTATACATTCTTCTATATCCTTGCATTTGCCTTCCAGCCACTCCTGCATAGCCATTTTGCACTTCCTGTCAATCTCATTTCTTAGTCGTCTGTACTCCATTTTGCCTGTTTCATTTACGGCCATTTTTTATATTTTCTCCTTTCATAGATAAAATTTAATATTTCCTGTGATATCCAAGGATTTTTGTAGGTCCTGCCTTCCTACCTATTTTGTCCTCTGCTGCCTTCACTATTTCATCTCTCAGTGTTATCCATTCCTCCTCTACTGTTTTATTTTCCCCAGTTTCTGTCAATTGTTGCCTAAAGCTCCCTCTGAAATTCTCAAGAACTTCAGGTTCCTTCAGTTTATCCAGGTCCCATCTCCCTATTTTCCTACCTTTGTGCAGTTTTTCCGTTCATATGGATGACGACACACTTTTCAATTTTTAGGGGCAACTATCAATTTTTGCAACGTGCTAATTTCTTATCTAAATCATTATGTAGTTGCTTTTGATCTTCTTATGAATTTACTCACCGATACACGACAGCATCATCGGCGAACAGACTAAGAGAGCTACTACACACATTGTCTCCTAAATCGTTTATGCAGATAAGGAACAGTAGGGGTCCTATAACACTACCCTGTGGAATACCAGATGTTAGTTCCGTTTTACAAGATGACTTCCTGTCAATTACTTCGTACTGTATCCTTTCCGACAGGAAATCACGAATCCAATCGCACAACTGAGACGATTTTACATAAGAACGCAATCTGATTAGAAACAGCTGAGAGGTACAGTATCAAATGCCTTACGGAAATCTAGAAATGTGAAATCGATCGAGCGGTTGTATATAATAATTAGGTATGAGGCTATTGCATCAGCATACTCTGAAAGGAACTTAATTGATATACAGTCAGGACCTAGAGACTTACTTTTGTTAAGTGATTTAAGTTGTTTTAATACTCCAGCGGTATCTACTTCTAAACTGCGCATACTGGCAGCTGTTCTCGTTTCGAATTCAGGTGTAGGCCTATATGCTTCGCCTTCTTTGGTGAAAGACTTTCGGAAAACTGTGTTTAGCAATTCTTCTTCAGTAGCATTCCCATCAGTTCCATCATATTTGCTATAGCATAGTGAAGGTACTGATTGTGATTTGACAGTAGTGTACCTTATATACATAGTGAGTAACTAAGTATTGTCACCAAGAATAACTCCGAAAGTATGATAGGAGCTGAACAACACGGGCCAGAATATGGCGTTCGTTCTTTGTTGCTAGGTGGGGTCGCTATAGAGATGTGAAGGTCAACTTTATTTTCTAAATGGGTTGCTATAGTTTGGTACTTATTTTCTGATAGCGGCTATAGAGACGAATCCAATGATGTGCAACAGTAAGGTCTTTGAAGGTCAACGAAGGTAAAAAAAGACGGCATGAAGGTCCATTTACAGAAGGTGTTCGAAGTGATTACCATTGGTAGCAGTGCAGTGCTGCAATCTTCTTATCGTGGATGAGTGGTATTCCGTATCACTACGACACTTATCCAAGAACATGCTCTGACAATTCTCTCTTGTATATCGTGAAAATAGTAATTATTCGGCGAATACGGCGTATCTAACGTGCCGTTGACATATAAACACAATTTGACGATTGTGCAATATAACACTAAAAGGAACGATAAGACTAGTATCGTCGAAGCAAGCGAATGTGAATGATATATTCCTTCGAAGAACAAGTCGATATTCTTCTCATTTACGGCGAATACCTAAGAAATTTAGTAGTAAATAGAGACTTATACGCTGAAAGATAGCAACGTACTCACCCGACACGTCCTGCATATAAATATGTGAATGATAAGTTGAAAACAGCTGGCTCTTTAACCTATTGGAAACATATCCGGCAAAGGAAAGTTACCAACGAGGAAACGGAAATTGGTACTCTTGCCACTGTGGTTCGAGATCCTTGTGTTAGTTCACGTCAAATCGCAAGGGAATCTGGCATGAGTCAGAGTAGTGTTGTTCGTGTTCTGCATCGCCATAAAGATCGCCCTTACCATATCAGTCCCCACCAAGAATAAAATGGTACGGGTTGTGTACGTCGCTTGGAATTCTGCCGATGGGCTCTACGTCAGATTCAAAGGGATGACGTATTTATTAACTTGATTTTATTTACTGACGAAATGGAAATGTTCATTTGAATAACATGCATTATTGGGCTACTGAACATATATGTTCGCTACGGCAAGCTCCACTCCAAAGACTGTTCAGTGAATGTATGGTTTGGGATTCAAGAGGACAGAATTTCATCGAAGGAAATCCTAATAGTAGATTGTACACCACATGTCTGCAAGAAATATTAGCTGTATTATTGAAAGAAATACCTTTAGGGACAAGGAACAGAATGTGGTATCAGCAGGATGGGTGTCCGGAACATTTTTCGCTGATGGCTAGAAATGAGTTGCTATGACGATTCGCATATCGCTGTATTAGACGCAGAGGAAATGTGTCGTAGCCGGCTCGTTCGCCAGAATTGACGCCTCTGTTTATTTCTGGGTATTAGTAAAATACCTTATCAAGAAGTCAACTGCATCTGAAGATATGTGAAAGAGAATTGTCAGAGCATGTGCTTCGATAAGTGCCGATATGATGCAGCGCTTCATAGATACCAGTGGCCATCACTTCGAAAACCTGTAAATGGACGTTCATGCCACCTTTTTGACCTTCGTTGACCTTCAAAGTCCTTACTGTTACACATTAGTGGATTCGTCTAAACAGCCGCTTTCAGAAAATAAGTACCAGACTATAGCATCCCATATAAAAAAGCAAAGTCGACCGTCATATTTCTGAAGCCACCCCACCTAGAAAAAAAAGCAACTTTTCATTCTTCACAATTTCCGTCGAAGTTGCATTAACCATTTATTTGCTGACTAGTTTCGCACTATGCTGTCCATTTTCAAACCATATGTCTCATCATAAATGTTACATAGAATGGATCATTTCCATGCAGCAACGTAATACATCCTTAACAAGTTAAATGTTTGCTGTATGGAAATGATCCACTGTATGTAACATTTATGATGAGGCATATGGTTTGAAAATGGACAGGATGGTCCCAAACTAGTCACCAAATAAATGGTTGCTGCAACTTCGACGGAAATTGTCAGGCGTTGAAGACCTAGCTGTTGAGCGCCCTAAAACACCAACCATCATTATCGTGGGAATTGTGAAGAATAAAAAGTTTGTTAAAAGTTGCCGGTCCCGCTTCTTTCATTATGTTGGACTTTCATAAAAAAGTAACTTCATATTCTGGCCCCCGTTGGACCCTGCAACTTCTGTCAAACAAACTTTTAAGCTCCTGTCACACTCCCGAAGTTATTCGCGTTAACAATACCTAGTGACACACCCTGTATAACTAGAATTTCTTTGGAATTTCGGCCGCGGCGGAGCGACCGAGCGCATTGAGGCGCTATGCTACGACGTGCGAGGCCGTTCCCAGTCGGGGGGTCGAATCCCCCCTCGGGCATGGATGTTTGTGTCATCTTTAGTGTAAGGTAGTTCATAAGTAGTTTGTAAGTTTAGGGACTGGTGACGCCGAGTTTAAGTCCCGTAAGCTTAATAAACATTTGATTTTTGTCTAACTGCCTCCTCCCAAAACATGAAGATCAAAGAACTTATTGATATAGGGAATTTGTATCCAAGTACCAAAGATTAATAAGTATTCTTTTGCATTTAGAGCCCATTTCCTCAACTTTCTTGCTAGGAACAAACGTTCCTGTCATATTCAGTAATGATTCCTACCAGGACACCCTGTATCTGTGTAGGATGTTTCAAAAATACGTTAACTAATTCAGTAATTAGCTTCAGCACACGAAAATGTTCACATAAATATACGCCCGAAATTGCTTCATTTTGAAGTTATTGATGAAAGTTTATAATGTAAATGATTTTTCTAAATGCCCTCCTGTTGTTCCTAGACACGCAGGCACTTGCCAAAACACGGACTGTCGTACCCTTCTCAATACTTCCTAACGGTTTAGAATGCTTTCATGTTCTTCCATGACACAGCGCCGAGAAGATGCGGTTTCCGGCTGGTCTGCTGTCTATACCAATTCATTAAAGTATCTCGGGAGATTAGAATTCATGGATAGAGGTCAGGAGAACGTGCAATCATTGGAAATTTTCCTCTTCTACTTATCCATCTATCATGGTGGATAGAACCAGTGCATCTCCAATACGAGACTTAAATGTACAATGTACCATCATGTATAAACCAAATGTTTTTGTCATATTTTTAGGGGTACATTAAGCTTGACACACACACACACACACACACACACACACACACACACATACATATATATTGCGTCTGTTTATTTTGGCATAGTTTTTTTCTTTGTCTTTGTAAGAGTGGTCGAACCTGTTTTGTGTACCATGCTATGCGAGTCCCTTTCTTTGTTACTTTTTTTTTTTTTTTTTTTTTTTTTTATGTGTCTCAATAGCTGTCGATACTATACCTTTGAACATAAAGATTGCAGACTCTTATTCAAGAAAACGTGAAGCAAATCTTTATCTGCTTTTTGAATGAGCATGTCGTTTGTTAAATTTTGCGGAATTCGGCAGTTTCGATATTCAGTGTCTCTCCGATAGCTCTGAGTTCACTAATCCCTGTATATGTTTTGCTGCTCTGTATCAGCTCCGTATTATTTGTTTCTAGAATGTCAAGTATGTATTTACAACCATTTATTATTTTAGTGGGTTCATGAATTAATGTCTCGAGTTTTCGGTGAATGCATTCAGTACAATTTCGGCTGATGTTTTGTTTGTTCCGGTTTTATGTGTGTTTGTAAAGCTTATGGGGCTTAACTGCGGCGTCATCAATCCCTAAACTTACAAAATACTTATGAAATAACGTACAGTACATACATCCATGCCCAAGGGGGATTCAAACCCCCGACGGGGAACTGCCTCGCGCATCGGAGAATAGCGCATTAATGCGCTTGGTCACTCCGCTGCGGCTCCTGTTTTGAATTGTTCAAATTTTTGTGGAGCTTATGGGATTTACGTACGTGGTCATCAGTCCCTAAACATACAAACTATTTATGAACTACCTTATACTAAAGACGACACAAACATCAATGTCCAAGGGGGGATTCGAACCCCCGACGAGGAAAAGGCTCGCGCATCGTAGCATAGCGCCTCAATGCGCTCGACCGATCCGCCGCGGCTAGAGATTGGTCACTGGAAACAATCACTCATTCATTTCAACAAAATAATTGCTAAAACTATACTGTATTTCTCTCTCTCTCCCTAATGGGTTGAAATTACGATCTTGGAAACCTCCAGGTAGCGTCGTGTAGCGCCTCTCCGCTATTATACCAGCCCAGCAAGGGGATTAGTGGACCCTTCTCCTTCCTTCTGGGCGCAAATTTCAGTGGGCGCAAATTTCGCTGGATGCATTTTTAGGACACCGGTGTGAACCAAAACTGTTCAAATGTTTGTAGAGCTTATGGGACTTAACTACGGGGTCATCAGTCACTTAACTTACAAACTACTTATGAACTATCTTATACTAAAGACGGCACAAACATCCATGCCCGAGGGGGGATTCGAACCCCCGACCGCAGTGGCAGTGCAGACTGTGAGTGGCACGCCGCAGACAGCTCGGTCACCGCGGCTGGCCGGTGTGAAGCGCCAAATTTTATGTTGGGTAATCAGGGTGTAAGCTGCAGGCTCATTGTAATGTGCACATAGTGTAATGTTGGACTAGTATTGAAGACTTGATGTATTTAAATTGTATGCCTCTATGGTTTGAGTCTTCAAGACTTTTATATTTGTACTGAAGATAGTCGCGCTGTGATCGTAATCGATTTTCAGAAATAAATGTTTTCAGACTTGACCTTCGGTGCTGTTACTTTGATGTGTGAAATACATTTAAAAATGAAGGTCACTGTAAAATAACATGTTTTCCGAATTATCCCAGCAGATAAGAGTTTTTCCGTTGTACACACAAATTGGGAGGCCTTCACATGGAATTCTTTAATTGCATCGACAGGCAAATGAAATTTTCAATTCAATTGAATAAATAACGTCCGATTCCTTGTGGAAGTAGAATTAACTTTATGAGCAAGAGGAAGAATAGACGAGGCACACTACAATAGAGTGTGTGGTAGGTTCAGAATTTGAGAACGATGACAAACGTCTCCATATGGTTTAATGGTTCAGGTTACCACTAACTCGAAACGAATTCCTGTTCGGCACAAATTTTCAAGCAGTGCTGTAGAATGTTAATCGATGCCCTGAAACAGCCTAGATTTCTATTTAGGCTGTGTAGTAAATATAATGGCTGTTAATGTCATTGTTCAGTGTCCGAGAGAACAGAAGCCGTATATATTATTGAAATACATTTCGCTGTCGTTATTTGGATAAGGGTCGACATCTACAGGCAGTGAATTATGAGAAAGAAAACAGCCAACTTCCGTAAAGTCGTGGGCTTTGATGTATTTTCAGAGCTCGCAAGGTATTTTTGAGCGCGGGTGAGAGAACGCAGAGCTTGCGAAACAGTCAAGGAGAAGGAAGGCAGGCTGGGGAGGAAGCCCTTATTTGTGTGACAGGCCGTAATGAGGACAATATTTGTACTCTGACTTGACGATCCTTCCCGAGCCAGAATTCAGTTTGACGGAAGGCAGAAGGCACGGTTCGGAGTCGCGAGGGAGCGACGGTTTATAGCGTCTACTGCATCTGTTTATCACATTGTGTAACCGATTTGCCGACACTGATAATCCACTTTGTGTAATTATAATTACATTTTATTGACGGATTAATTCATATTGTTGTTAAAACTTACTTTTTGTTCTTGTTATCTTCCGAATACTCAATTACGGGAATGCAGTTCTTTCTCATTTAACACACAGACATCTTTCAGAGAAGTTGTACCATCGTTAGGGGAGTCACATTTCTTTTATATCAGATACCATGAGAAGAAACTTTGTATGATATACCGTTATAAGACTGCGGTTTTCAAAATTCCAACATTACTGACAGCAAATATAAACTGAAGAGCAAAAGAAAAGACAGCCGCGGTGGCCGAGGGGACTGAGACGCTTCAGTAACGGTCTGCACGACCACTACGGTCGGGGGTTCGAATCCCCCCTCGGGCATGGATATTTGTGCCGTCCTTAGTTGTAGGTAGTTCATAAATAGTTTGTAAGTTTAGGGACTGATGACCCCGTAGTTAAGTCCCTTATGCTTCACAAACATTTGAACATTTTTGAACAAAAGAAAAAGGCCGCGGTGGAGTAGCCGAGCGGTCTAAAGCGACTCGCTGCGGAGCGCGCGGTTGCTCGCCGAGGAGGTTCGAGTCCTCCCTGAGGCATGGGTGTGTGTGTTGTCCTTATGTTCAAATGTTTGTATAGTCTATGGGACTTAACTACGGGGTCATCAGTATCTAAACTTACAAACTACTTATGAACTACTTACGAACTAGGACGGCACAAATATCCATGCCCGAGGGGGGGATTCGAACCCCCGACCGTAGTGGCCGAGCAGACCGTGACTGGAGCGCCTCAGTCCCTTCGGCCACCGCGGCCGGCACTTGTTTACCCTTGCTGACTGCACGACAAGGCTTTACGCCTCGACTGGGACCGTCAACGCCGACATTTGACTTATTATGACTGGAAACATGTTATCTGGTCTGAAGATTCTCGTTTCTAATTTTATCGAGCAGATATACGAGTATGGAGACAACCTTGTGAGTCCACGGATCTTGCATTTCAGCAGGGGACTGTTCAAGCTGATGAAAGCTCTGTAATGGTGCAGGGCGTGTGCAGTTGGAGTGATAAGGGACACTTGATACGTGATACCGGTGGATGGGGATGTTCAAATGTTCAAATGTTTGTAGAGCTTATGGGACTTGACTACGGGGCCATCAGTCCCTAAACTTACAAACTACTTATGAACTAGCTAAGACTACAGACGGCACAAATATCCATGCCCGAGGGGGGATTCGAACCCCCGACTGTAGTGGCCGAGCAGACCGTGACTGAAGTGCCTCAATCCCATGGATGGGGATATTAAGGATTAGAGGCGGAAGTTTGGGTCCAATAATGATCATTTTTCATTTCCCATGCCACAGATTTTATTGACATCATAAGAAATAATTAAAAACACGTAACATGTACACACAAACAGCAAGGCAAATGCAAGTGGCACACATAGAAATCTTACATGAACCAATAATAAAAAAGAACTGGAATATGAATTGAGTGAAAGGTTTGAACACGGAACAGCTGTAGGTAAACAATAATATCTATTTAAAAAATCGCACTGACTTGTTTTACGGCCCACTTTAGATTTGTAGTTTTATAAGTTTGTGCAAACATTTTTGACCAAAAATAATAATCTAAATAATAAAAAATTAATAAAAGTGTCTGAAACCCTTATAGGGGAAAAAATTTAGGTAGTGGCGGGTTTCGAATCACCGACCTTTAGCAACATAGTCCATCGCTATAGCCACTACGCTACGGCTGCCAATCAGAAAAAAGTCCTTTAACCTCATACTATTGATGGCCGTTCTTAACCGATGATAATGTGGCATTTGTAGACACTAGATTATCGTACGAAGAACTATGTGTATTTGTTAATTCTTCAGTGCGCCATTGCTTTGAAATGACAACGTGTAAGTTACAATAAGAAAATCATCAAATACGCAACGCAAGATACCAGAGAGAGTTCTGAGCGAGGAATGTCACGTGACATCTCCGAACGGCTGGTTTTCGTTAATTCAATGGAGAGTGTCAAATCTCCGTTACTTTTGCAAATATGTCTCGAACGATACGAGATATGAAAAAAACGCAAGGGAGCTAAGTTGTAGAGAATTTTCTCCTCTACCAATTAGGTTATTCCATTTTAGTGTCAGATGGACGGTTCGTTTGCAATTACAATTATATTACAAACGGCTTTTTTGATATTACTACCGTATTTTTTGTGTGATAAATTTGAAAAATGGAGGTTCTGGTCTCTGGAGGCCTACAATCATGTCTGTAAAATTTGGTGCTGATAGGTTGAATGGTTCGTCTTAAAACAGGGAACACGTTACGGACAGACAGACAGACATACATCCCAAAGTCGTCGTTATTTTTGCAAATATTTTTGAAACTCTACGAGATATGAAAAAAACCACAGGAGAGCAAAGTTGTAGAGAATTTTCTCCTCTACAAATTCGATTATTCAATTTTTGTGTCAGGTGGATAGTTAAGCCGTTATTTTCATTTAAATTTCGAGCTGTCAAAAGACGATCGCAAAGGCCCACTTTTAGTGTTACTACCGTATCCTAAAGTGGCCCAAAACTCACGTTATACAGAACAGAATTACTAGGATATACTGTGATACTAATCACTGAGACGTGCTGGCTCGATTTTCGTTGCTTTTTCTTTGCTACGCACTGGCACCGGTTACCAGTTGCTCGTACTAGCCTCCAACCTTGTTTCCTCCGGCGATGGCACTGTAAGTTAGACCTTTCCTAGCTGATCATTGGTCGGTCGCGTGGCCGTGGTATAGCAACATCACCTAAAAGACAAGGCCTGACAACTGCCCGTGCCCCCGTCACACTGAGAGGACACGGCCGCCAGCTAACAGGCTGGCAGCTGGGGCACGCCCACCGCCTCGTAGCGGCCCGCCAGTCAGCTTACGTTCGCCGCTCTCGGTGTGACGTAGGCACGGACAGTTGTCAGGCCTTGTCTTCTAGGTGGCGTTGGGTATAGGTGGAAAGAGTTAGTTGGCTGTTGGCCTGGGGTTTGACTTTAAACCCGAGAGAGAGGAGGACGTCAGCGCGTGGGCGTGTGGGACACCGCGTCGGACCGCTAGGGCGTGTTGTACTCGCTAAGCGTTTTCGTCTCGACGTCGATGGGCCTTGTAGCAACGGGCCATCTCTGGACGCAGTTCGATCACTGACTTAGGTAGCCGGGCCACCTGCTTCTTCACAAGAACCTTTCATGTGATAAGTATGTTCGCCTTGGCAGTCGTTGTGGATTACATTTTTGGTTGCGGTGTGCGTGTACTTGGATTTTCTTGTCGGGTTTTAGGTGCGGCTTTAATATTTGATGAGTTGTAATTCAAACTTTTGTAACCTGTTCTGTGTGTAAACGAATGTTTCTTCTACTTCGTAACTGCTGGAGTGTCAGTTGCCTGCGCTAGCCGCAGCTTTATGTGTAGGTATTTTTCCTTCCCTCGGCCGATACTGCCAGGCGAGTGGATGTAAATCGGCAGTTTGTTCCGTTCCATGTTTAATCTTGAAGGTTATGAGTCCCTTCTTTCTGTATTAGTACCGCCTTTGTTTACCCTTATCTGGTCAGTACCCGTATCTGGGTTCGTTACTCGCCTGATAGTGCCGGTCATCTCAACCATGAGGCTCGCTCGCAGCTCGTTCCCGCCTTGCGCCAGTTTGGCAGCCACGGGGAGCAACGGGGCAGTGCGAGTCAGCCGCGGCCAGTCTGCTACGATCTTCCACTGCGCTCTTGAGACTGAGACTCTTACAAGGCAAGTACTCGGGCTCGAACAAACACAAATATACCGAGATCTAATGTAAAGAGCCCTTATTGCACTAGCGATACTCTCGCATCTGCAAAACTTAGCAGTCGCCCATTACAGGCCTCTGCGTGTGCCACGCCGCATTGCACTTTGACCTGCCGGTACGCCAGTAGTGACGGTGTAGTGTGGTTCTGAAGTTGCGTTTTGTGACGTTATTTGTGTAGTAACGCGTCAGATGGGTCGGCGATTGGTAATCAATCCTGCTAATGTATTGCGATTGGTTGGGATGAAATTCCGGAGAGCCATTTTTCTTGAATACGGTCTTGGTGTAGAAGATGAATCATTCACATGTTTCTGGTATATATTATAGTGCAGAAATATGAGCATAGATTAGAAACACTATAATAGATACCAGGTAACATGCAAATGATTCATTTTCTACACCAATACCATCTTCACGAAGAAGGTTTCTTCGTAACTTCGTCTCAACCAGTCACACTATATTAGCAGGATTGATTACCAATAGCCAACACATCCGACGCTTCACTACACAAATGTCACAAAACGCAACTTCAGAGCCACACTGCACCGTCGCTACTGGCGTACCGGCAGGTCAAAGTGCAATGCGGCGTGGCACACGCAGAGACTTCTAATGGGCGACTGCAAAGATTTGCAGATGCGGGAGTATCACTAGTGCAATAAGGGACCTTTACATTACCTATCATACGATTTTGGTGTATTTCTGTTTGTTCGAGCCTAAGTACTTTCCTTGTTAGACCCGTAGCGCTCGTAGAAACTCGCAGCGCCGTTTTATTCAGAACAATAACACCGAATGAGGACGTTCTGCGAACGTTAGCAGATGGATCTTAACGTTCTGCTGGACAGGCCATCTTTGAGAATAAGCGATCCAAAACCGAAATATTGACTTAAAATTTGCAGTTTTTTCTATAAATTTCTTCCACGCAGTCATCAATAGCTACATATTTATATGTACATACCCTGCAATCCACCGTAAGGTGCGTGGCGGAGGGCACCTCATCCCACTACTAGTCATTGCCTTTGAATGAGCCCTATGTGGTGTTTACACGAAATATAACCTGATACAGCAGAAGCGCTTTTTATTCAGCTTCAAATTCCGGCCCTCTGAATATCCTCAGCAGTGTTTACTTTTAGTAGTCACTTTGTCCGGTCAGACTTCCTAGGAAAAGAACGAGTTTTTAATAGTGGAAATAAATCATGTCTTTCAGATTTTTGAGCATTTGATTTAAACCATCCCATTATCACAAGTTCATGTAATTAGTGACGCAATTCACTAATTGTGCAGTTTTTTGATGAGGCATCAGCTCCACGGAATGAAAGTTTCTTAAAGAGCCTATTACTAAAGACTATATTTTCTACTGAGTGTTCTGCTCTAGTGGATTGCTAATACTGTGGCGAGCAGTGTACCATTTCATTATCGGACGCGTTTTTAATTCTTTTTATAAATCCAATTCACACGTGGAGAATATAATAAAGCAGATTAAGAAGGGTGCGTTAACACGTACTCTCAACGATACACCTTACGGTGCCTTGCGAAATATCAAACTCTTCTACATGAAAACATACATACATGCGTACATACATTGTCACTGTTCAAACAATGTCTAAGTCTATTTTAAGGTTTACTCTGCCACGCATCACACAAAATTTTATGTAAACAGTTATCGGGCTCTTGCTTTAGAGTTCAAATGTCCAAAATAAATTTCATCAAGATTAGTATAAAACTGCAGATTTGTATGCATGCACACACACACACACACACACACACACACACACACACACACACACACACACACACACACACACACACACCGCACATTATACATAAGATGTTATTGTCGTTATAAATGGTTTGGCAGACCTTCTTGCGACGTTTAAATTTTATAAAGGGTGAGCAATGAAGTATTGTCTTTTAGATGTTAGAGGTTCTTTTGGTCCTATGTAAGTGAAAATGTATTAGTGGCATTCAACCACAGTGGACTGAAAAAATGTATTTCGGTGGTCCAACGGGCCGCCATCCTGAGTTGTGTGTGTGTGTGTGTGTGTGTGTGTGTGTGTGTGTGTGTGTGTGTGTGTGTGCGCTGTTTCACCAACCCGTCGGAATTGAGTTCAATCCGCGAGCGGCCGCCCCTTTATTCCCCGCGGACGGCCAACAGCGGGTGCGCGAGTTTCGACGGTACGGCCCTCTAGCGTACAGCCCCCGTGCTGGAAGTCGGCATCAACGACAAATCGCTATTCAGGACGTTAACAGAGTGAAAGAGATGTATTGTGGAAGTATGAGTTGTGTGAAAGTGGGAGAGGAAGAACAGAATGGTTCAAACAAGTGAGTGGGCTGAAGCAAGTCAGTGCATTGTGGTCAAGGATGACATAATGACGAAGGTATTTAGGGACTGATAACCCCGTAGTTAAGTCCCATAAGCTTTACAAACATTTGAACGAAGGTATCAGCCAAGATTCTGGGAGAAAAGATGAAAGCATTGGTGTTTTCAGACAATCTGACTGTTCGGGACAACAAGGAGATGGAAATCCAGGAGCAGCTAGATGCTTGGGAAGAAAGAGTGGAAGAATACGCATTGAATTTCAACATTAGTAAATGTGAGTTCATGTAAACCACCAGGAAAAAGGATCGATTAGTTATAGGCGTAACAGTTGGTGGTGAACAGCTGAAGAAGGTAGGAAGTTTCAAGTATCTGGGAAGTGTAATTGAGGAAAATAGGAGAAATAACAAGGCGATAACAGAACGTGACAGGCACAAGTATTTCCGAGAAGCGTTAGGAGTTTAGTGTGGAGTAAGGACGTACCACAGTAAAATAAAGTAGTGTTACATCGAAGTTATTATATTCCTTTATTGACCTATGCGTGGGAAACTTTGGCCACGGCGGAATAGCCGTGCGCACTGAGGCGCCGTGCTGCTGTGCGGGCAGCCGTTCGCGTCCCTCCTCCTCCCGGGCAGGGGTGTATGTGTTTGTCCTTAGGTTAGTTTCACTTAGTTTAAGTAGTTTGTAAGCTAGGGACTAATAACCATGCAGTTAAGTCCAACAGAATTACAAACATTTGAACATTTAGAAAACGGGTAACAAAGAAAAGAGATATGATCAGAATACAGGTAAAGGAAGGTATCAAGGAGACCTAGAATGAGGTATGAGAAGATGAAGGAAATAGTGAGAGAAGCCAATACAGAATAGCATCGAGATATCAAGACTGCGGTGGTATGGCCTTTTAAAGAGAATGGATGAGGGGATGATCTCCAGAAGGATCCACGAAATACAGACGCAGAAGAAACGACCAAGAGGAAGACCAATGAATAAGTGACTATAAGGAGTGGAGAATTGTGTAAAGAAGAGAGCAGAGGACTGGACCAGAGTGATAAAAAAGAGATGGTGGGAAGACAGAACAAAGTAGTGAGGCGTGTGTTTTCAACAGACCCAGCCTGTGGCTGGAAACTGTGCAAGATAATGATTACGACGAAAGGTATTACAAATCTGTGCAGTGATATAATCCTAGAATCTCCCCTGGGAATATTTTAACTATGTACAGTCGGTGACAGAATTCGCGAGAGCCCTCGCCTAATCGCTATACAGTACCGCAAAGTTCTGCTGCTTGGTGGGAAGTATATACAGCTAGGCAACACGAGCGTACATACTGTCGATTACCCATCTGACACGAAATCTGAGAGGAAAATGTTATCTTCCAGTATCGCAGCCAGTTGTAACAACACGCGTGCTTTCTATGCGACGTGAAGGCGACTTCGAAAACTGATTTTAGAAACTGCTTTGCGTATTATCCATAGCGTTTTAAGCTGTTCGCGACCGACTAATTCCTTTCCACATTTCTTTTCTTATAGTTTCAATGAACAAAGACAGCAATTAGAATTGAGATACTGCAGTCCGTGAATATTTTCGACGTTACTGACACATTCAATTGAAAAAATTGCATGTATATCATAAAATTAATTCAATTACATGAATGGACTTTGTAATGAACCTAAGTGTTACATCAAAGTGCATCATGTTCCGAGTATCGCTGGCGGTTTCCGCCCACCGCCTCGGTTGCGCTATGAAGACGACAACCGTTTGGCGCCGCAAATCACTGATGGTATTTCCGAAAGAGAAGGTATCGTGTCATTTCCACTGGTTCTCTTTCGGTTGATGTTGCAACTAAGATATCAACACAAATTTAACAAACACAAGCCAGCTGTGTCACCACAAATTACAGTTCTCCTCAGATGTTTGGTACTTTTCCATACTCCTTGTCTTATTGAAATGCCTAATATTAAGCATTGGACAACATATTGGGCTATTATAATACCAGATACGATTATGTCAAATGAATGTGCAGAGAAGCAAACAAATGATAAAGATAAGCTTATTTATCTTGCCAAATGGTCAACTACTGATCAACGAGCGACAGTTCGATTACTGACTCTTTCGCATTTTTCTTCTATTTTAAAATATGGCTCATTATGTTTCTCACGTAACAATAACAAACACTCATGATAATTGCCGCGCTGGAGTAGCCGAGCGGTCTAAAGCGCCTCGCTGCGGAGCGCGCGGTTGCTCGCCGTGGAGGTTCGAGTCCTCCCTGGGGCATGGGTGTGTGTGTTTGTCCTTAGGTTAGTTTACCTAGGTTTAAGCAGTTTGTAAGCTACGGACTGATGACCACGCAGTTTGGTCCAATAGATTTACAGACATTTGAACATTTGAACACACGATAATTGAGTAACAATCTGTATCGCAATCATTGTGAGGAAATTATTATTCCGTAACCATGAAAATATATTGATAATACTATATGAAACATGTGCAACAGAGAATTGTGTTTCATCAAATGAATTTCTTTAAACTATCGTATCCAACACATAATTGTATTTTTATTCCGTTTCTTTCAATAACGACGCAAAAGCTACGTTTTTCGTGCAAGCAACATTAGGAATTTTAAATCGCTGTGACATTCAAATCCGTAGTCGTTTAATATAATCCTGTTTCAATCCAGACGTAGTACGACAACAAGAATTCTGAATACTGGCGAGCTCTGTGTTCGCCACTTGGCTTCCCCAAAGAGATCTTTTGGTGTGAGTTGGTCACTGGCGAGTATCGAAGACGATATGTTTCGCATACTAATGAAAAATATAAACCCGCCAAACCACATTATGCAGGAAGTAGACGTCTGAACAATCACCTTAGAATAAAGTCGGTCATATATTCAAAGAAACAACCATTAATTTGAGAATGCAAACAGCAAAAACAAGTAGATTGAATAATTTGTAAAATCTCAAACCTAAGAGTAGATTTTTGGTAATTCTCCATCGGAGCAATTAGAGGAGTGGAAGATTCTAAAGCTAATTCCTTGGTTTTAGAAACCGCAGCCTTTTATTCTGTAGTAGGACAGCATTACACACCGGTGGGTTTCAGTTACTGTGCAGAATACAAAAGCACGGTTTTTCGTCAGAAGCGTGCGTAGTTTCCTGCCACTTATGAATAGGTAGTAGACCTATGTTCCTGCAGAGATTCGATAAACGGCTATGCTATAGTATGTGTGGGTGGCCCCGGCATAAATGCGCAGATGTGTAACACGAGGTCCTAGGATCGATCTGACATCCGCAGCACTTTTATTTTTAATTATTCACTCATTTTCACGAGTTTCAATCCGTATTTTTCACATACGTAACTTTTCTGCTCAGTAACAACTTTATAGCGAATATAGTATAAAAAAGTTTTAACTCTTCATTCAGCCAGTTGATATGATGAGATTTTGAATGAATGAACAAAATAGACAGTCTATTTGCGTCAGATGTTCTGAGCAGATTGACACTGCCACCAGAAAAATGCAACAGATCGTGTGAGTCATAGCGTAAGTTTTCCACAGGCAGATAATAAATCTTTTAAATTCCTACAATATCTCCCCTGTGTAGGCCATAGGAAAAGAGAAAACTCACGCCAAATGTTCCAACTACAGATAGGTGCAATATCAACTAATATTGAGGCTCACCATTAGTGATAACGGTGTTTTCAGTGTTGCGAAGTAGCTAAACGATTAGCTTTTGAATGAAACAGCACGGGTTTGAATCCCGTCCCTTCCAAAATACTTTTCTTATATTAACCCTTTTAGTTTTAATTATCAATTATAAAAATTTCAATGCATAGTATATATATTTGGTTTCGTTATAACTAATTTAATTAATTAATGTATCTTATTTCATCATTTAATTTTCATAACTCGATGCATTATTAAATGAAAATAATATTTCAAAAATTGTAGCACGTATTTATATGCCGAAGTTGTATTACATTCCTTAGGGTGTTCATCGTCAAATAAAATCTCCACACTATGAAGACTTTACCAAAGTATTTTAAGCGAGAAATTTTATGCGAAATATGCTTCGGTGCAAAGCATACTTTATTCAAGTTTTTAAGTAAATAACGTTTCACTGTGGATTTTTGTGCATACCACGTGTATGGATGGGAATTGTGGCACTGACCTGATGCTGTAGGATTGAATGTGTTTTTATTGAGACACCTCTTGACATCAACGTTCGTGGCACACAAACGTTTAAGTAAATTTAAATTTCATAAATAAAAAGTTTACATTGCCAGGGGTAATATGAAATGAACAAAAATGTAAGGAGTACCGGGGAATCTAACCTTAACTTCCAACTTTGCACTCCAAGCACTTGTCCACTACGCTACGCACACTACTCAAAGACTAGAAGTTAATAAGCAGCTTATATAACACCTATTTGTCTGTGAGAAATTTTCGCCACCGTATTCGCTTTCCCTTTAGCTAACTCGGACGGGATATTTTGGGAATTTGAAAAGTTTGTCAACTTCCTTCTCGCAAGGTTTGAACAAAATCTTTGAAAACCATTCCGCAATCTGTCAGTCATAAACATTCTACAGTATAAACTGAAAGACAGAATCGTTGAGGAAATGTCTGCCTCCCCCCCTCCCCAATCCTTGAGGGTTAAAATTCCAGGAGTAGGAACATCCTCATCCATGATCCACGGACTGAGACGCGATATTTTTGTGAATTTCAGTGTCCTGTTACAGCGACAGTCGTAAAAATTGTGGGAATAAAGTTTATGAAGTAGTTTCTGTTAATATTTATAAAGAAACTTTACGCTGTAGCTACGAATGCCTGATCTACGAAACAGCAACGAATCGAAATCATTAATACGAACGTGTTTCTGACGGCATTTTGACTCTTGAGTGTTCTTTAGTTGAAAGGCACATGCGGTAACTTGAGAGTAATTTTGCGAAAAATTTGTAAGAAAAAGTGAGGGATACGTATGACAAACACGCTACTAAACACCCACATGCAAGGTCTTGGTATTCTGGGGTGTTCATTCTACTATCAATCACTGTTTTATGTCCTCTGACTTTATTGAAAGCAGTTCGGTTTTTTTAATAAATGAAGCATGTCAAGTTACCAAAAAAAGGTGGTCTTATTTTTGTCACCCTGATTTCTTTATTGAACAGTTTCATATTAACAACATACCTAACGCAAAAATCATTTATGAAACGTCTGAGACCAACTGAATAACAGTTGGTAGGATTTAGCTGTAGTAGATTGTCCTGTAAGGAAGTTTGTTTACTCGCGCTAGCCGTGCTGTGAAGTGCCCCGTTTACTTCCGTTCAAACCTCTGGCCGGCCACAAGCACTGACTGGAGGACGAGACATTCGCTGCGATTGAGCAGAGGCATGCCTCGCCTCTTCTCGACTGCCCACTGATGTGTTCTTAAATGGACTGTTTGCCTTATGATGCCTGGTTATCCTGATACCACGCTGTCGAAGGGACGTTAAACCCTAAGATTCCTTCCTTCCTTCAACTACAGAACACCCACGACTCAAAATACCGACAGCAACACGTTCGTATTAATGATTTAGATTCGTTGCTGTTTCGAAGTTCAGGCATTCGTTGCTACAGCGGAAAGCTTCTTGATAAAGAGACAAACGACTCCATTTTATTCACACAATTTTTTCGACTGTAGCTGTAAGAGGACCCTGCGTTTCGCATTCATAATGCATCTCCATCTGTGGACTATACTCGGGGATGTTCTCAGTTCTGGAATTTCATTCACAAAGAGGGGTGCGAACTTTCCCTCAAGGACTCCAACGTCATTCATTTTATACTGCATATTGTTTATGAATGACCAAAGTAGATCGCGGGTGGGTTTCACCGATTTGGTTCAAACTCTGCGAAAAGAAGAAAGCAGACGAAACATTTCAAATTCCCAAAAATTATCTCGCGCGTTTGGCCAAAAGGAAAGCGAATACGGTCGCAAAAGTTTCCCCACATAGAAATAGGTGTTATCTAAGCTGCTTATTGAGTCTCAGTTTACGTCAAATGTGAGAAGCGTGGTGGACAAGGGCTTGTATTGCAAAATTTGCGGCCCAGATTCGATTTTCGGTACTTCGTAGAATCGTGTTCACTTTGTATTACCACTCGCAATGTTAACCTTTTTTATGAAATTTAAATTTACATAAACATTTCACAAAAGTTGACGTCGAAAGGAGACTCAAAACACATTCAATCGCATGGCATCAGTTCAGTGCCCCTGTTTCCACCGCAATGATTCGATACATATGGTATTTACGAAAGGAAATAGTGAAAAGTCATTTACTTTAAACCTTGAATCAAGTGTGTTTTGCGCCGAAGCATATTTCGGATAAAATTACTTCCTTAAAATACTTTCATAAAGTTTGCATAGTGTAAAGTTTATGTTTCTTTGTCGATGAGCACCCTAAGGAATGTAATACAACTTCGATATATAAATACCTGCTACAAAATGTGAAAATATTTTCATCTGAAACTTCATAGAATTATCACAATTAAATAATTAAATAAGGTGTATTAATTAATTTAATTAGTTGTAATGCAACCATATATATTAATTATGCACTGAAAATTCATAATTAATAGTTAAAACTGCAAAGGCTAATGTAAGAAAAATATTTTGGAAGGGGCGGGTTTCGAACCCGTGCTGTTTCATTCAGAATCTAAACGCTTAGCCAGTACGCACCAATGCTGATCCTCAAGATTAGCTGATATGCGTCTATCTGTAGTTGGAAATTTTTTGAGAAGCGTTTTCTCTCTTCCTATGGCCTCCCCTCAGGGGAGATATTGTAGGAATTTAAAAGTTTCGTATTCGTGTTTCTTCTCGCAGAGTTTGGGCCAAGTAGGTGAGACCCATCCAGCGATCTCTAGTGTTGAGACTTTCAACACGCAAACGCATGAGGGCCAATTATCAGCCTCTGTCGAGACAATCGCATTCGGAGATTGTCGTTGTAGCTATTACACTCTTGGTATGTGCTTGTCAAGTTCTGAACCCACATAAAGGCAGCGTTTTTCAGTATCCACTTATTTTAGCTAATAAATTGTGGCTACTATAATGTTTTATATTTATAAATGCATACGATATGCGCCCGATACCTACGTTTAAGGAAATTATTTATGTAGGAACATGATCAAAAAATTATCTGTCTGTGGAAAAATTTCCGCTGTGACTCATAGGATTTCTGTTGCATTTTCTGTGGCAGTAATAATCTGCTCAGAACATCTGCACGCAAATAGACTGTCTATTTCGTTCAGTCATTCAAATGTTCTCTTTGTTATTATAAGTCATCATATGATCTGGCTGAGTGTAAAGTTAAAACTCTTTGGTACTATATTCGCTTCAAAAATGCTCACTGGGCAGAAATGTTACGTATGTGAAATATACGGCTTGCAGTTTGTCTTCTCGTGCACTCGTGCAAATGAGTGGATATTAAAAAAGCAAACCTGCTGCGAGTATCGGCTCGATCCTAGGACCTCGTCTTACGCATCTGTGCATTTACGCCGGCGCCACCAACACATACTGTAGCACAGCCGTTTCTCGAACTTTTGTGGAAAAACAGGCCTACTACCTATTCAGAAGCGGCAGACCACGCACCCTTTTGACGAAAAACCATGGTTTTGTATTCTGCGTAACCCAACGGTGTGTAATGCTGTCCTACTACATCAGCGTTCGTATCATTGTATTAATACACAAACACTAAACTGAGGGTTCAGATTTTTAAGCTTATTGGACTTTACTTAACTGCGGGATCGTCAGTCCCTAAACTTACAAACTACTTATAAACTAACTTATACTAACGACAGCACAAATATCTATGCCCGAGGGGGATTCGAACCGCCGACAGGGAACGGCTTCCCACATCGGAGCAAAGCACCTCAATATGCTCAGTCACTCCGTTGCGGCCTTCGTTTTTTAACCAAATAATTTATTTCCTGTAAGGAAGTGTTATTTTCATTTATCTTAAGGAAAAGGTGTAAGTTTATCAGGACGCACAAACTAATTTTTATCAGGATTCGTAATGTTTATTTTACTGAGAGATGCAGTACTCATTTTCTAAATTCAATCAATATCTAAAAACACATGGTTGTGCAGAATAGTTTTTAAAACATCTGCAAAAAATTTTAAAGCACAGCAGAAGCTCGCCGACGAAGGCGTAATTGGAGACAGGCTAGAAGGAGAAATAAATAGGCCCACAGAAAAATACCCAATAGGCTACGAATCCTATGAGTCACAGCGTAAATTTTTTCCACAGACATAATTTTTTTATCATGTTTCTACATAAATAATTTCCTTAAACGTAGGTATCGGGCGCATATCGTATGCATTTATAAATATAAAACATAGTAGCCACAATTTATTAGCTGAAATAAGTGGATACTGAAAAACGCTGCCTTTAAGTGGGTTCAAAACTTGACAAGCACATACCAAGAGTGTAATAGCTACAACGACAATCTCCGAATGTGATTGTCTCGACAGAGGCTGATAATTGCCCCTCATGCGTTTGCGCGTTGAAAGTCTCAACACTAGATATCGCTGGACGGGTCTAACCTACTTGGCCCAAACTGTGCGAGAAAGAACACGAATACGAAACTTTTAAATTCCTACAATATCTCCCCTGTGTAGGCCATAGGAAGAGAGAAAACGCTTGTCAAAAATTTTCCAACTACAGATAGACGCATTATCAGCTAATCTTGAGGATCAGCCTTGGTGTGTAGTGGCTAAGCGTTTAGATTTTGAATGAAACAGCACGGGTGGGAAACCCGCCCCTTCCAAAGTATTTTTCTTATATTAGCCCTTGCAGTTTTAACTATTAATTATGAATTTTCAGTGCATAATTAATATATATGGTTGCATTACAACTAATTAATTTAATCAATACACCTTATTTAATCATTTAATTGTCATAATCCTATGAAGTTTCAGTTGAAAATAATATTTCCACATTTTGTAGCAGGTATTTATATATCGAAGTTATATTACATTCCTTAGGGTGCTCATCGACAAAGAAACAAACTTTACACTATGCAAACTTTATGAAAGTATTTTAAGGAAGTAATTTTATCCGAAATATGCTTCGGCGGAAAACACACTTGATTCAAGGTTTAAAGTAAATGACTTTTCACTATTTCCTTTGGTAAATACCATATGTATCGAATCATTGCGGTGGAAACAGGGGCACTGAACTGATGCCATGCGATTGAATGTGTTTTAATTGAGTCTCCTTTCGACGTCAACTTTTGTGAAATGTTTATGTAAATTTAAATTTCATAAAAAAGGTTAACATTGCGAGTGGTAATACAAAGTGAACACGATTCTACGAAGTACCGAAAATCGAATCTGGGCCGCAAATTTTGTAATACAAGCCCTTGTCCACCACGCTTCTCACATTTGACGTAGACAGACTCAATAAGCAGCTTAGATAACACCTATTTCTATGTGGGAAACTTTTGCGACTGTATTCGCTTTCCTTTTGGGAATTTGAAATGTTTCGTCTGCTTTCTTCTTTTCTCAGAGTTTGAACCAAATCGGTGAAACCCATCCCGCGATCTACTTTGGTCATTCATAAACAGTATGAAGTATAAAATGAATGACGTTGGAGTCCTTGAGGGAAAGTTCGTACCCCTCCTTGTGAATGAAATTCCAGGACTGAGAACATCCTCGCCTATGGTCCACAGACGGAGATACATTATGAATGCGAAACGCAGGGTCCTCTTACAGCTACAGTCGTAAAAATTGTGTGAATAAAGTGAATGGAGTCGTTTGTCTCCTTATAAAGAAGCTTTCCGCTGTAGCAACGAACGCCAGAACTTCGAAACAGCAACGAATCTAAATCATTAATACGAACGTGTTTCTGTCGGTATTTTGAGTCGTGGGTGTTCTGTAGTTGAAAGGAACATGCGGTAACAGGAGAGTAATTTTGCGAAAAATTTAGGACAAAAAGTGTTGGATACATATGTTGACCACTCAGGATTCTTAATAAATGAAGCGTGTCAACTTACCACAAAAAAAAAAAAAAAAAAAAAAAAAAAATGGCCAGATGTTATGACACCCTGAGTTGTTATTTAGCAATTTCGTATTACCGGCACACCTAATACAAGAATCATTTTTGAAACGTCTGAGGCAAACTGAATACCATTGGGAAGGTTTAGCTGGAGTAGGTTGTCGAGTAAGAAACTTCGTTTATACGCGCTCGCCGTGACGTGAGTGCCCCGTTTACTTCCGCGTAAACCTCTTGCGGCCCCAAGCAGGAGACATTCGCTGCGATTGAGCAGAGCAGAGGAATGCCTCGCCTTTCCTCGACTGCTCACGGATGTGGCCGGACCTGTCTTATACGGACAGTGCCTTATGAGGCCTGGTTTGCTCATACCGATCTACTAATGGATTGTCGTCCTAGTCTATATGCTTGTGCACTGAATTACAAACTATATTATTGGTTGGTTTCGGATAGACGTCCTGTTAGTTACTATATTTAGTGGTAATTCTTACATTGCTAAACAACAAGTTTATAACTTTGTTTTAACTTGGAACAGTAACAAGTTATGATGCTTTAAAAATGGAGTGTGTGTTCTACTAAAAATGTATTCTGTTGAATGTGCAACACATTAAGCTCGAAGTAGCTTTCAAATTATATCTGAATGATGACATGGCAGTTACAGATTGATTTGAACTCTGAGGTTGTTTGTTGGTTTTAAAATTTTATTTTAATAATTTCGATAGGTTTCGCTGCAAGCAAAGAACTAACCTGCCGGAAATCTGATGGTGTAAGTTTGCTGTTTGTGTGACAAGAAATACAATAAGTTTTCAACCTCTTGTCATGGTCTGTCAGCTGGTTCAGAAGTGCGTTTTGGACACGGCTTCAAAAAGAATTTAAAAGTAATTTCGTGTAAGTTCCATTACATGACGACCAAAGTTGGTGACGATTACCTTCTATACTATCGATATACCGGGAATATTACTACTATATATCGTACAAAGAGCTTTGCAACCAACTTCGAGACAAAAACACTCGGAAAACCACCGACCTGAAAGAACAAAAAAATCAGATATCGTTTATGGCTTCTTACCATCAACAATAGTTGTGATAAAGAGTTTAACTTCTGTTTAATTTTGCCTTCATCATCCTTCCTGACCAACGTGCTTCGTCCACAATGCTTTTTTATACTTGTTTCGTCTCCTGTACTATAATTTTTCACAATTTGTTAATTTACTTATTCCCTAAATTAATCTTGAAACGTTATACTGTTTTTCCTCGTTGAAAAAATACACAATAATAAAATGAAATCATAAATTACAACGTTAAAACATACTGCATGTGCTTTGAAAGAAATAAACTAAAAATCGTTTCATTTCGTTGGTGAGATCTTGATTTTGTTCTAGTGAACCTCAGTGTTTCTCAAACTGTTTGAAACCTTCGCTTTTTTGCCTATGGTATACAAAAGGTGGATCTTTTGAGTAACACACTTACAACGTTACATACTTAACCATTCTAAATAAATAAACTTCTCCTGCTAATGTTGCTCTGAATCACGTATAACCGCCTCCTCTTTCCGCAACGATTCGAAGCTTATTGGGTATTCTAGTTTCCTATTATATGGGCGTGTTTTCTGTTATTTCGGGCTATCCGAAGTAGCACACCATACCAATATAATTAATTACGACACGCGAAGACGGCGTTTCTTCAATCACTTCACAGCATATGTAGTCACACGTTCGACCTCGCACGATAGGGGCGCTACAGCCATAGCCTGCAACTTGTGGAAGTTTGAGACGGACGCGGGGCGAGCACCGGGATCCACGTGGTTAAGTTCACCGCTGGCCCGAAGCTGGAGACCCAGGTTCCATTACCGGCCTGCTTCACACTTTCACTTGTCGCCATTGTTTAATTTCAATGTCCTAATCCAGCAATATCGATCATTTTCTTCCTAATCCTTATTCCGTCACCTACTTCACAATTGCTTACTAGGCAGGCTACTGTCCACTAGACCATCGCACCACTAGCGATTAAGGCGCCTCCACGTCACAAAGTTTACTTCAGCTTCTGCGTTCCAAAGAATGTTGGAACAACTGCCAAGGCTCTCCACGTGCGTAATAGACTAGTAAGCATGGAGGTCTGTGTTCGATCCCCGACCGCATCACAAATTTTAATTCAGTGCTTCACCTTTATCTTTAATGTCTTAGACATGTTTGAGAAGAAAAACCGTCTCAGGTTTCGTGTATTTGCTTTTACATTGATATTCCTTCATAACTATTTGAAAATTCTTGTTTCTTTTTGTTTGGGCCTCTCTATCTCCCCTTCTAGGCTGAACTTCCCTCAAAAATTACGCCTGCATCGGCGATCTTCTATATTTAAACTTTTCGCAGATGTTTTAAATATAATTCTGCACAACCATATTTGTTTTAGAGATTGATTAAATTTAGAAAATGATTTCTTCTCTCGGAAAAATAAATATTACGATTCCTGATGAAAATTAGTCTGTGCGTCCAGTTTAAACTTACAGATTGCTGGGGCACGGCCCACCGCCTCACAGCGGCCGGCCAACTAGCTAGCCGGCTCAGGACAGCTATGCTTACGTCGGATGACGTGCGCGCCGGGGCCTGTCTTTCTCGTAGGCATCACTCGACGGCTGCAGACGTAACGCTGACTGGTGAAGCACCACATTCACTGTCGAGTCGCCACCAGGTTTCTCATGTGATTCAGGACTCTTGGAACATTTTGAAACAAAATCCGCTTCGACTGCAATTAACTTTGTTTAAAAAAGCACTACCGGTTTCGCGTCCTGTAGACACATCATAGGTGCTAAAATTCTTTAGAAAAACATATCTGCCATTTAGCCTTCCCCAGCGTTCACGTTAAATTTAAAACAATAGAAAGCTTAACTTAACGTCCTCATTAAAAAGTATAAAACTTGAACGCTGTTGCGTTAGTCCTAGTTTTTAAAAATATACTGTGGGTGGAGGGCAGGTGAAACCGTGCCATGTGGAAGCGGTATTGCCGCGAAACCGACCGAGGCAATACTCTTGGAACCAGTTACTTGAATGTCCATGTTACGTGATTAGAGGTGTGGGTTCACTGCCCGACGGACTTCGAGCCGTCTTTGAGGCTGAAGGAGGATATACGGGATGTTGAACAGTAGTAGTATCCTTGGCCGGCCGCAGTGGCCGAGCGGTCTGCGGCACGCCAGTCAGGGTCTGCACTGCCACTACGGTCGGGGGTTCGAATTCCCCCTTGGGCATGGATATTTATGCCGTCCTTAGTATTATCTAGTTCATAAATAGGTTGTAAGTTTAAGGACTGTTGACCTCGTACGTAAGTCCCATAAGCACTATGGGGGACTGATGACCATTGCAGTTTTGTCCCCCTTAAACAACCAACAACAACAACAACATAAGCACTATAAACATATGAACATTTTGATTTGATTTCTTGTTTTGATTGCTTCGTTTTTTAAGCAGTCAGAGAATTTATTTCTTATAAAGAAGAGTTATTTACTTTTATTTTAAGCGACAGGATTCGTAATAATTTTTATTTTTCCGTGAGAAGAACTATTCAGTTTCTAGATTCAATAATAGTAATAAAACATGGATGTGCAGAACTGTATTTTAAAGATCTAAACATCTGCAAAAAGTTTAGAGTACAAGATCGCCGATGAAGGCGTAATTTGTAAGCGACGTTCAGTTCAGCCTAGAAGAGCAGATAAGGAGGTCCAAAGAAAAAGAAACAAGAACAGGCAAATATTTATGAACGAGGTGAAGGAATAAGAATTAGGAAGGAAAGGAATGATAGTTCTGAATTAGGGCATTGAAATTAAACAATGGCGATAAGTGAAAATAAGAAGCGGGATGGGAATTGAACCTGTGTCTGCCGCTTCGGGCCACGTGGCTACCGATGCTCGCCCCGCGTCTGTCGCAAACTTCCACAAGTTGCACGCTATGGCTGTAACTCCCAGATCGTGCGAGGTCGAACGTATGACCGCATATGAGGTGAAGTGATTGAAGAAACGCCGTCTTCGGGAGTCGTAATTAATTATATTGGTATGAAGTCTGTTACTTCGGATATGCCCGAAATAACAGACACCACACCAATATAGTAAGAAACGAGAATACCCAATACGCTTCGAATCGTTGCGGAATCAGTATTAGCAGAAGACGCTCATTTATTTATAATGGTTTAGTATGTAACAGTATAAGAGTGCTACTCATAGGACCCACTGTTTGGCTACCATTGGCAAAAAACAAACGAGTCAAACTGTTTGAGAAACACCGAGGTTCAATAGAATAGAAAAAAAAAAATTCACCTACGAAATAAAATCAGTTTTAGTATATTTCTTTTAATCTATGATTTCATTTTAATATTGTGTACTTTTTTCAATGAGAGAGAACAGTATTACCTCTAAACATTAATTTAGGGAATGAATAACATATTGTGAACAATTGTAGTACAGAAGACGAAGCAAGTATAAAAAAGCGTTGTGGAAGGAGCAGGTTCGTCCGGAAGGGCGATGAAGGCCAAATAAAAAATAAAACACAATGGAATCCTTTATCATAACTATTGTTGGTGGTAAGCAGCCATAAACGACATGTCATTTTTATTCAGGTCAGAGGTTCCCAGTAGGTTTCTCGAAGTAGGTTGCAAAGCTCTTTGTACGATATATAGTAGTAATATTCCGGGTATATCGATAGTATACAAGATAAGCGCCAATAACTTGGGTCGTGGAGTAATGGATTTTATACATTACTTTCAAATTCTACTTGAAGCTGTATATAAAACTCACTTCTGAACCAGCTAACAGATACAGAGAGTATAACAGAGGTTAGAAACTTTCGTGTTTTCTGTTCATACAACAGCGTACTTTGTTTCACCATTACATTTCCCGACGGTTAGTTCTTTGCTTGCAGCTTAGACTATCGAAATGGCATTAAAACAAAAACAAAACCAACAAACAGACTTGACTTTCAAATCAATACGTAACTGCCATGTCATAAAAAAAAGTTTAAATTTTTGTTAAGCTTATGGGATTTAACTGTGGGGTCATCAGTCCCTAAACTTACAAACTACTTATGAACAACCTAAGGCCGGCCGCGGTGGCCGAGGGGAATAATGCACTCCAGTCACGGTCTGCAATGCCACTACGGTTGGGGGTTCGAATCCCTCCTCGGGCATGGATATTTGTACCGTCCTAGTTCGTAAGTAGTTCATAAGTAGTTTGTAATTTTAGGGACTGATGACCCCGTAGTTAAGTCCCATAGACTATACAACCATTTGAACATTTTTTTTGAACAACCTTATACTGCAGACGGTACAAATATCCGTGCCCAAGGGGGATTTCGCACATCGTAGCGTAGCGCCTCAATGCGCTCGGCCATTCCTCCGTGGCCACGTCATTATTAAGATAAAATTTGATAGTTGCTTCGAGGTTAATGTGTTACACATTCAACAGAATACAATTTTAATAGACCATACACACCTTTTTTTTAGCGTCACGACATGTTAATGTTCAAATATAAAGACGTTATTATAGACTTATTGTTTAATAATGTAAGAATTGCCGCTAAATATGGCAACTAACAGGCGGGCTATCTGAAACCATCCAATAATAAAATTTTTAATTCAGTGCACAATAATATAACGTTGGACGAGAATCTATTAGGAGATCGGTATCAGGATAACCAGGCATCATAAGGCAAACAGTCCATTTAAGAACACATCAGTGGGCAGTCGAGAAGAGGCGAGGGATGCCTCTGCTCAATCGCAGCGAATGTCTCGTCCTCCAGTCAGTGCTTGTGGCCGGCCAGAGGTTTGAACGGAAGTAAACGGGGCACTTCACAGCACGGCTAGCGCGAGTAAACAAACTTCCTTACAGGACAATCTACTACAGCTAAATCCTACCAACTGTTATTCAGTTGGTCTCAGACGTTTCATAAATGATTTTTGCGTTAGGTATGTTGTTAATATGAAAATGTTCAATAAAGAAATCAGGGTGACAAAAATAAGACCACCTTTTTTTGGTAACTTGACATGCTTCATTTATTAAAAAAACCGAACTGCTTTCAATAAAGTCAGAGGACATAAAACAGTGATTGATAGTAGAATGAACACCCCAGAATACCAAGACCTTGCATGTGGGTGTTTAGTAGCGTGTTTGTCATACGTATCCCTCACTTTTTCTTACAAATTTTTCGCAAAATTACTCTCAAGTTACCGCATGTGCCTTTCAACTAAAGAACACTCAAGAGTCAAAATGCCGTCAGAAACACGTTCGTATTAATGATTTCGATTCGTTGCTGTTTCGTAGATCAGGCATTCGTAGCTACAGCGTAAAGTTTCTTTATAAATATTAACAGAAACTACTTCATAAACTTTATTCCCACAATTTTTACGACTGTCGCTGTAACAGGACACTGAAATTCACAAAAATATCGCGTCTCAGTCCGTGGATCATGGATGAGGATGTTCCTACTCCTGGAATTTTAACCCTCAAGGATTGGGGAGGGGGGGAGGCAGACATTTCCTCAACGATTCTGTCTTTCAGTTTATACTGTAGAATGTTTATGACTGACAGATTGCGGAATGGTTTTCAAAGATTTTGTTCAAACCTTGCGAGAAGGAAGTTGACAAACCTTTCAAATTCCCAAAATATCCCGTCCGAGTTTAAATTTACTTAAACGTTTCAGTGTGCCACGAACGTTGATGTCAAGAGGTGTCTCAATAAAAACACATTCACTCCTCTAATTGCTCCGATTGAGAATTACCAAAAGTCTACTCTTAGGTTTGAGATTTTACAAATTATTCAATCTACTTGTTTTTGTGGTTGCATTATCAAATTAATGGTTGCGTCTTTGAATATATGACCGACTTTATTCTAAGGTGATTGTTCAGACGTCTACTTCCTGCATGATGTGGTTTGGCGGGTTTATGTTTTTCATTAGTATGCGAAACATATCGTCTTCGATACTCGCCAGTGACCAACTCACACCAAAAGATCTCTTTGGGGAAGCCAAGTGGCGAACACAGAGCTCGCCAGTATTCAGAATTCTTGTTGTCGTACTACGTCTGGATTGAAACAGGATTATATTAAACGACTACGGATTTGAATGTCACAGCGATTTAAAATTCCTAATGTTGCTTGCACGAAAAACGTAGCTTTTGCGTCGTTATTGAAAGAAACGGAATAAAAATTCAATTATGTGTTGGATACGATAGTTTAAAGAAATTCATTTGATGCAACAATTTTTTGTGTCCCTGCCCCGTCGCCGCTTTTGTGACCCAGCCCCGTCGTAGGTGTCGGTGGCCGAGTGGAATGAGACCGACACAGGAATAAAGATAGCACGCTGGTGCCGGTACGGAGGGGAGCAGCCAGAAACTATAAACACTAGAGTAAATTAGAACGAGATATATATTGAACAGAATTCATACAATACTTAACTTTTACATAGTACTGCTGAATGTTGATACATAGTTGTTAGAGGCCTGCCTAGTGCCTGTACGATAGCCAAGTCTTCAATGGTGCCTATCTGATTACGAAGGTCCTAACTGGTTGCTATCTCCGTCCGAAGTGAACGATGTCCTTCAGTGGTGGCCACGAGCGGAGTTGTCGCAGAGGGCGCTCGTGGCTGTCGTCGTGAGAACGCCGCGCCGTGCGTGCATGGCGGCGCGCGGCGAAAGTAGGTGGCGCGCACTTTGTACTTGTGCGACACCACACAATTCTCTGTTGCACATGTTTCATATAGTATTATCAATATATTTTCATGGTTACGGAATAATAATTTCCTCACAATGATTGCGATACAGATTGTTACTCAATTATCGTGTGTTCAAATGTTCAAATGTCTGTAAATCTATCGGACCAAACTGCGTGGTCATCAGTCCGTAGCTTACAAACTGCTTAAACCTAGGTAAACTAACCTAAGGACAAACACACACACCCATGCCCCAGGGAGGACTCGAACCTCCACGGCGAGCAACCGCGCGCTCCGCAGCGAGGCGCTTTAGACCGCTCGGCTACTCCAGCGCGGCAATTATCATGAGTGTTTGTTATTGTTACGTGAGAAACATAATGAGCCATATTTCAAAATAGAAGAAAAATGCGAAAGAGTCAGTAATCGAACTGTCGCTCGTTGATCAGTAGTTGGCCATTTGGCAAGATAAATAAGCTTATCTTTATCATTTGTTTGCTTCTCTGCACATTCATTTGACATAATCGTATCTGGTATTATAATAGCCCAATATGTTGTCCAATGCTTAATATTAGGCATTTCAATAAGACAAGGAGTATGGAAAAGTACCAAACATCTGAGGAGAACTAATTTGTGGTGACACAGCTGGCTTGTGTTTGTTAAATTTGTGCTGATATCTTAGTTGCAACATCAACCGAAAGAGAACCAGTGGAAATGACACGATACCTTCACTCTCGGAAATACCATCAGTGATCTGCGGCGCCAAACGGTTGTCGTCTTCATAGCGCAACCGAGGCGGTGGGCGGAAACCGCCAGCGATACTCGGAACATGATGCACTTTGATGTAACACTTAGGTTCATTACAAAGTCCATTCATGTAATTGAATTAATTCTATGATATACATGCAATTTTTTCAATTGAATGTGTCAGTAACGTCGAAAATATTCACGGACTGCAGCATCTCAATTCTAATTGCTGTCTTTGTTCATTGAAACTATAAGAAAAGAAATGTGGAAAGGAATTAGTCGGTCGCGAACAGCTTAAAACGCTATGGATAATACGCAAAGCAGTTTCTAAAATCAGTTTTCGAAGTCGCCTTCACGTCGCATAGAAAGCACGCGTGTTGTTACAACTGGCTGCGATACTGGAAGATAACATTTTCCTCTCAGATTTCGTGTCAGATGGGTAATCGACAGTATGTACGATCGTGTTGCCTAGCTGTATATACTTCCCACCAAGCAGCAGAACTTTGCGGTACTGTATAGCGATTAAGCGAGGGGTCTCGCGAATTCTGTCACCGACTGTACAACCACTGTAGCAAGAGACAGTACAAGGATTGCAATTTTTAAGAAACAGGCCATAAGTAAATTAAATATGGTGAGTCACAATAGTGGTAATCGAAGGAGAATTGCTACATACTTTTCTGATATTGCAGCTTATGTCTCCGGTAATTTAAGCAAGAAGTAGCGGTGACAATCACTGACAGGTCAGCACAAGTTAACAGCAATAGGGATGACAAGTTTGGAGACAATGGAATTAAGACAGAATCACTCGTAGTAACCAAACCTACAGAAATCTCTGTAACATTTTTAACTCAGCACAAGAGGAATTCACCACATTGATGCCGCGAACTTTGCTCATATACGTTTATAGCCCGACTGGAACCCAAGGAAGTCACTAAAGTTGGGATAAGGACTATTTAAGCTATTATGACTGCAGAGCCCACCTTAGAAATACTCATACCGCCTCGTACAGAACAGAAAACACTCAACCTCAATATCCATTTGATTAACACTGTTGGTTTATGTAAATGAAACTTTAAGAAACAAACACAAATTAAAACCCCGAACTTCCTAATTCGATAAACGGGTTCCATTTATTACCTAGCTGCAATGAAATTATACACTTTAAGTACTCAATCAAAGAATACTTAACTTCAAAATGAAGTCCATCACAGGTCGCAGAAACGAGAGCAATCGGCATTAGACAGAGCACCAGAAGGAGCTACTCTGGCAGCGTGAGAGGTTGTGAGGCGACGTTCCTGATGTGACTGCTGCTCATCAGTGTCTTCGGGACGCATACCTTCCGGAATATCAGATACGATATCACCCTCCGAGACTGACATCCTAGGTGCCACGTTGACGATATGGAGTCGATTACATACTGACTTAATGAACCCAATGATCGACTGACACGTCAATAATATCTAGACTCATCATTTCGTATGAGGGCTGGAAGTTTCCTGATGATGACCACATCCCTTAAACCTGCTATCCACTCTTCAAGATTCAGTACACCAGATATCAACTCACGCGAGGTTCCATTGGTCAAGGGATAGAATAAAAATAAAATAACACGGAGAGGAGTTCATAAGACATAAACGTGGGTTTCAAAGCGTTCCAAGAGCCACAAAAACTGCTGAACTTGATCCAACGTGTCAATCGATAGTTCCGTAAGCCCGCGCAGGAGACACATAATAGAATTCGGTAACTTGGCAAAATAAATAGCAGGCGAAGTATCTATACTGCGCCCCAAATTACTCTGATTGGGACGGCAAAATGTTCAAATGTTTGTATAGCTTATGGGACTTAACTACGGGGTCATCAGTCCCTAAACTTACAAACTACCTATGAACTAACTAAGACTAAGGACGGCACAAATATCCATGCCCGAGGGGGGTTCGAACCCCTGACCGTAGTGGCCGTGCAGACCGTGACTGGATCGCCTCAGTCCCCTCGGCCACCGCGGCCGGCTGGGACGGCAACCTTCAGGAGTTACAGCCACGCTAACTTCGGTCTCCTCACTTTTAGACCCAAGGAAGTGGGTTCGATCTGCAAATCTCTCACTTGGTTGGCTAGCCTGCGGACCCTAGGGGCTTCGACGTCACTAAGTTGCTAGGAATAATTATCAAGTAAGTGGTTCCCAATGTGGGAAAATGTGTCTGAATTCTGGAAAGTTGCCGGGTAGTGGGGTCATTATCATACAAGAAGGACAAATTTCATTGTACTTCGTCCAACGCCGAAGAGATAGTAAACAGAAACACCTACCCCGTCGATGAAACTGGATGAAATGCTTAATGGAAAGATTAACGCGCCTCGTAACCTGGTTGCTAACCCAGGTACGCTACCTTTGGTACGAACTGTCGAACGCGAAGCTCATACTGCAAATATTCCGTAATTATGTAGCAAATTCCTGGACTACTCCTAAACCCCATGTCGATGATATTCCTGGAAACTCAAAACACTAATATAATGACCACTGTAAGATTCCATTACATAAAGGGAAGGCAAAGAGGAAATTAACAACCATCAACAAGGATGATGAATAATAATCTGACTTCCCCGCCAACATCTACATCTACATACATACTCCGCAATCCATACAAAGGTGTGTGGCGGAAGGTACTCAGTACCACTACTAGTTACTTGCTTTCCTGTTACACTCCCATATAGAACGAGAGAAAAACGAATACTTGTATGCATCCGTACGAGCCCTACAAGCAACTACAAGTGGCAATAATATAAATATTAAGTCAACCAATAATAAAATTGTTGAACCTTGATTGAGTAATAGGCTTGAACATAGACTAGTTATAGGTTAACAATTGTTGTTGTTGTGGTCTTCAGTCCAGAGACTGGTTTGATGCAGCTCTCCACCCTACTCTATCCTGAGCAAGCCTTTTCATCTCCTCATAAGAACGACAACCCACATCCACTTGAATCTGCTTACTATACGCGTCTCTTGGTCTCCCTCTGCGATTTTTACCCCACACACTTCCCTCCAACGCTAAATTCACAATTCCTTGATGTCTAAGAATGTGTCCTACCAACCTATCCCTTCTTTTAGTCAAGGTATGCCAGAAATTTCTTTTCTCCCCAATTCGGTTCAGTACCTCCTCATTAGTTACGCGATCCACCCACCTAATCTTCAGCATTCTTCTGTAGCACCACATTTCAAAAGCCTCTATCCTCTTTCTGTCCACACTGCTTATCGTCCATGTTTCACTCCCATACAAGGCAACACTCCATACAAATGCCTTCAGAAAGGACTTCCTTAGGCTTCAATCAATATTCGATGTTAACAAATTTCTCTTTTTCAAAAACGCCTTTCTACCCATTGCCATTCTGCATTTTATATCATCTGTACTGCGACCATCATTTGTTATTTTACTGCCCAAGTAACAAAACTCATCTACCTCCTTTATTGTTTCGTTACCTAATCTAATTCCTTCAGCATCACCTGATTTTCTTACACTGCACTCCATTACCCTAGTTTTACTCTTGTTAATGTTCATCTTATATGCACCTTTCAGCACACTGTCCATTCTGTTCAATTGCTCTTCCAGGTCCTTTGCTGTATCTGACAGAATTACTATGTCGTCGGCAAAACGCAATGTTTTTAATTCTTCACCCTGAACTTTAATTCCTTCTCCAAATTTCTCCTTGCTTTCCTTTATAGCTTGCTCAATGTACAAATTGAACAACATTGGGGAAAGGCTACAACCCTGTCTTACTCCCTTTCCAACCACTGCATCCCTTTCATGCCCTTCAACTCTGACAACCGCTGTCTGGTTTTTGTACAAGTTGTAAATAACCTTACGCTCCCTATATTTTACTCCTGCTTGCTTCAGAACATTAAAGAGTTTATTCCAATCAACATTGTCAAAAGCCTTCTCCAAATCTACAAAAGCTAGAAATGTTGGTTTGTCTTTTCTTAATCTATCTTCTAGGATAAGCCGTAAAGTGAGTATTGCCTCCCGTGTTCCTACATTTCTCCTGAACCCAAACTGATCTTCCCCGAGGTCGGCTACTACCAGCTTTTCCATCCTTCTGTATATAATTCGTGTTAATATTTGCAACCATGACTTATTAAACTGGTGAGTCTGTAGTTTTCACACCTGTCTGCACCCGCTTTCTTTGGAATGGGGATTATTACATTTTTCTTAAAGTCTGAGGGTATTTCGCCTGTCTCATACATCCTAGACACCAGTTCAAATAGTTTTGTCATGGCTGGCTCTCCCAGAGACTTCAGTAGCTCTGACGGGATATCATCTACTCCAGGGGCCTTGGTTCGACTTAGATCTTTCAGTGCTCTGTCAAATTCATCTCTCAGTATAGTATCTCCTATTTCATCATCATCTACATCCTCTTCCCTTCCTACAATAGTGTCTCGAAGTTCATTTCCTTTGTAGAGCCCCTCTATATACTCTTTCCACCTTTCAGCTTTCCCTTCTTTGCTGAGAACTGGTTTTCCATCAGTGTCCTTGATATTCATAGAGCTGTTTTTCTTATCGCCAAATGTTTCTTTTATTTTCCGGTAGGCTGTATCTATTTTTCCCCTATTTATACATTCTTCTACGTCCTTGCATTTGCCTTCTAGCCATTCCTGCTTAGCCATTTTGCACTTCCTGTCAATCTCATTTCTTAGTCGTCTGTACTCCATTTTGCCTGTTTCATTTACTGCATTTTTATACTTTCTCCTTTCATCGATTAAATTTAGTATCTCCTGCGATATCCAAGGATTCTTTGTAGGTCTTGCCTTCCTACCTATTTTGTCCTCTGCTGCCTTCACTATTTCATCTCTCAATTTTACCCATTCCTCCTCAACTGTTTTATTTTCCCCTGTTTCTGTCAATTGTTGCCTGAAGCTCCCTCTGAAATTCTTAAGAACTTCAGGTTCCTTCAATTTATCTAGGTCCCATCTCCTTATTTTCCTACCTTTTTGTAGTTTCTTTAGTTTCAGCCTACAGTTCATAACCAACAAGTTATGGTCTGCCCCTGGGAATATGTCCTACACTTCAAAACCTGGTTCCGAAATCTATGTCTTACCATTATAAAATCTATCTGGTATCTCCCGGTGTCTCCTGGTCTCTTCCACGTATACAACCTTCTTTTGTGATTCTTAAACCAGGTGTTTGTTATAACTAAATTATGTTCCGTGCAAAATTCTACCAGGCGGCTTCCTCTTTCATTCCTTTTGCCCAGACCATATTCACCCACTATCTTCCCTTCCCTTCCTTGTCCTACTACCGAATTCCAGTCTCCCATAACAATTAAGTTTTCCTCTCCCTTAATTGTCTGAATAATTTCCTTTAGCTCCTCATATATTTCTTCGATCTCCTCATCAGCGGCAGAGCTAGTTGGCATATAAACCTGTACTACTGTTGTCGGTGTTGGCTTCGTATCTATCTTGACAATGATAATGCGATCACTGTGCTGGTCATAGTAGTTTACCCGCATTCCTATTTTCTTATTCATTATCAATCCTACTCCTGTGATACCCCCAACTGATTTTGTATTTATAATCCTGTACTCACCTGACCAGAAATCCTGTTCATCCTGCCACCGAACTTCACTAATCCCCACTATATCTAACTTCAACCTATCCATTTCCCTTTTAAAATTTTCTTATTTTCCTACTCGATTAAGGGATCTAACATTCCACGCTCCGACCCGTAGAATGCCAGTATTATCTTTCCTGATGATCACATCCTCCTGAGTAGTCCCCGCCCGGAGATCCGAATGGGGGACTATTTTACCTCCGGAATATTTTACCCGAGAGGATGCCATCATCATATGTTCATACAGTAGAGCTGCATGTCCTCGGGAAAAATAACGGCTGTAGTTTCCCCTTGCTTTCAGCCGTTCGCAGTAGCTGTGTGGCAAAGCCACATTAGCTGATATTACAAGGCCAGCTCAGTCAATCATCCAGACTGTTGCCCCTGTAACTACTGAAAAGGCTGCTGCCCCTCTTCAGGAACCACACGTTTGTCTGGCCTCTCCACAGATACCCCTCCGCTGTGGTTGCACCTACGGTACGGCTATCTGTATCGTTGAGGCACGCAAGCCACCCCACCTCGGCAATGTCTGTGGTTCATGGGAGTGGAGGTTAACAATTATATAAATTTAAAATCTCATCCACGGTGGAATGGCCGAACGCTCTAAGGCGCCTTACTGCGAGGCGCGTGGTATTTTCCCCGTCGGAGGTTCGAGTACTCCCTCGGGCATGGGGTGTTTGTTGTCCTAATGTTAAAGTTCGTTTACGTAGTTTGTAATCCTAGGAACTGATAACCACAGCAGTTAAGTCCGACAGATTTACAAACATTTGAATTTATTTAAACTCATGTTTTATAGGAAAAATTTCCTAGAACGTGCTGTGATATTAATCACTTTCTTAAGAAACTGATTGCCTCCTCAGCTTATTACATTACAGATTACAATCATTTAATTAACAAGTGCCCTTTACATTGAAATACAGGTGCCGTGGTGGAGTGGTCGAGCGTTCTAAGGCGCCTTACTGCGGAGCGCACGGTTGCTCGCCTTCGGAGATCCTCGCTCGGGAATGTGTGTGTGTGTGTGTGTTGTTCTTAGGTTAGTTTAACTTAGTTTAAGAAGTTTGTAAACCTAGGGACTGATAACCATTGTAGTTAAGTCCCACAGATTTATAAACATTTGAAAAAAAGTTACTGGTGTGACACAGTAAAATAATAACATGGCTTTCAAGGTTCATGCAAAAGGTAGACGTTCGCCAATGTTGTTCAATCTGTACATTAAGCAAGCTGCCTCGGAAGAAGAAATAAAAATGTGGTTTGCTGACCACATTTTAATCTTTCGGAGAAACTGAAGGTCCTGAAAGAACAATTAAACGCAATGTACAGTATCCAGAAAGGAGGATATAAGATAAAAAAAAATGTTCAAATGTTTGTTAAGCTTATGGGACTTAACTACGGGGTCATCAGTCCCTAAACTTACAAACTACTTATGAACTACTTACGAACTAGGACGGCACAAATATCCATGCCCGAGGGGGGATTCGAACACCCGACCGTAGTGGCCGTGCAGACCGTGGCTGGAGCGCCTCAGTCCCCTCTGCCACCGCGGCCGGCGGATATAAGATAAACATTAACAAGGTGAACACGTGTATAACGAATAAAATCAGGCTACGATGGGGGAATAAGATGAGGAAACAAGGTTACGAAAATAAGAGATGAGTTATGTTATTTTGGCACTAAAGTAATTTACAGTAGACGAAACAGAAAAGATATGAGATTGAGAGTGGTTATGGGAAGAAAATAATTGCTGAAGGTCACAAGTTAGTTAACATCGAATTTAAATTTCAGTGTTAGGAAGGCTATGAAAAAGGCATTCATATGGAGTGTAGCGCTGTACAGGAGTGAATCGTGAACGACAAACAGTTGAGACAAAAAGTGGATAGAAGGTCATAAACTACTCTACTGGGTCACGCCGTATGGCACAGAAACCATATACAAATAAACTACAAATTAGACTATAATGTTAGCGAATACTTTATTTTTTACCACGTTTCGCCTTTCTGGGGCATCATGAGAATTCTAGAAAAATAACAACTCTGCAGGCTCAGTAAGGCTGTTTTCAAGTGGTGGTCTATAGCCGCATTGTATTGAGACAAAAATCATCCTTGCACCAACAGCTGTACAATATTTTTATTTATTTAGCCACTACCGGTTTCAGCACTGTATGACATCAACAGGAGATTATAAATGATATTGCACGTTAATTATTAGAAGAATACATTTCTGCCAAATTCTTATTTTAATTTTGATGTTGCCTTATTTGACAGAAATGAATTATTCTAATAATTATTGTGCAATATTTTTTTCAGTCTCCTGTTGATGGCAGACAGTGCCGAAACCGACCGAGGCTAAGTAAATGAAAATATTGTACAGCTCTTGGTGCAAGGATGATTTTAGTCTGCAGGCATAGTCTCATCGTGCACAATTGTAATAACTGAACACTCTGTTATTGATCTTAAGATATTTCCTTGATATCAGTTTACGTAAAGGATTACGTGCTATAGTCAGGCAAACGGCATAATATTTAAAACTAATTGGGTCAAGCCTCAATGGAAATTACGTGCTATAATCAGGCAAACGGTAAAATATTCATAAGAGCATTGGGTCAAGCCTCAACGGAACCCATCAGGTCCTGCTGAAATCAGAAGAAATGAAAGAACAATTATTGTGTAGGCCTATTATTCACAATCAGGACAAAATATGTTCAAATGTTTGTAAATCTATCGGACCAAACTGCGTGGTCATCAGTCCGTAGCTTACAAACTACTTAAACCTAGGTAAACTAACCTAAGGACAACACACACACACACACACACACACACACACACACACACACACACACACACACACACACACACCCATGCCCCAGGGAGGATTCGAACCTCCACGGCGAGCAACCGCGCGCTCCGTAGCGAGACGCTTTAGACCGCTCGGCTACTCCACCGCGGCCCGATCAGGACAAAAAGAAAAACTACTGATTTTAATCCTGAATATGCCATATTTTATAAATTTCTTCAAGGAAACGTCAGATACGCGTAATGAAACTCAAACCCGATGTGAATCATGTAAAAACAACTGCAACACGTGACGGTAAAAAATTAGACGGATGTGTGAAAATAGATGCAATTTATCTGAAACATGGCTGCATAAACGTCCACAATAGTACGGCGATAGCGAGACATTCACGAAATTTCATACATATCCGAACACTAGACGGCTATATTGCAGCCGCGATTACATGGCTCAAAACGGAGTGCTACAAGAGATTGCTGAAGACTAGTTGGGAAGATTGCAAAACTAATAAGGAAGTATTGAACATAACTGGGGAGGAAAGAAATCTGTGGCTAAAGAAAGAGATAGGACACAGTTTCGTTAGCACCAGACAGTTGGTTTCCCCTACCACAGCTTATTCGCCGTTTCTAACAACCACGTCTCTTGTCCCCCAAAATATGGACCTCTGCCGGAACAGAGAGAGGACGTCCTGCAAGAGAATGGACTACTGTATGACATTGTCATATCTGCAGGCCTCCTTTGTAGCCCGATCAGCTTCTTCATTTCCCCGAATTACCACATGGGCAAGCACCCAACAGAATATCACCTGCCTCCTTCCACGCTGCAGGGAGAACAATGTACCATTAGTCAAGTATGAGTTTGCCTAACCTTCTCTGCTGGGTACAGGTTTTGTAATGATTGTAGTGCGCTAAGGGAATCGGAGCAGATAAGAAACTGTGTGACCTGAACACGCCGTATTTTCTTCAGTGCCTTCAGAATCGCGTGAAGCTCTGTTAAAAACAAACGGCTGTGGGAGGCGAATTCTGATAGAACGCTGACCGCGCGGGAGTAGCCGAGCGGTCTGGAGCGCCACGTTACGGATCGCGCGGCCTCCCGCGTCGGAGGTTCGAATCCTCCCTCAGGCATGGATATGTGTGTTGTCCTTAGGTTAGTTTAACTTAGTTTAAGTAGTTTGTAAGACTAGGGACTGATGACCAATGTAGTTTGGGCCCATAGAATTACAAACGTTTGAACATTTTGATAGAACGCTATGGAACGCCTGGGTAAGTCCCCCTTGTAGGATCCATTAATGTAAATGACTGTAAAATCGTGATGCGTATGCATTATTTTAAATGTAGAAGGGACGTTAAACCCTAAGCGTGTTTCCTTCCTTCCTACCTACCTCTAATATATCAGCAAACAGAGACGGATATGAAAAATAGGGGTGCAACCTTTCTTAAAACTCGACAATTCTAAAATAATTATGGGCGTCTGAAGAGCCAAGATGGAAATCTGCTCCAACGTTAACATAATATACGAAAATCAGTTACATCCGTCGCTAAAGGACAATACTTCGTAGGAATCCCAAAAGATCTTGTCGCCTGTTGCCGAGTACGAAAGAGCCCTTCCAAACAGGGCCGAGCTGCAGGTGTGTATAGCGTTGACAGCGTTTTATACACTTGGCAGCCCATGAGCAGCTTGTTGTGAATATCCCAGAAGCCTTCCGAATCCCTCCATTGTGCGCCACGTCCGGAATCTTAAAATAAGTCTGACAGAACTATATACTGTGCATCCATAATCAAGGCGAGATCGCACAAAGGCTCGATGAAACCGAAACAGACAGGTCTAACTTGTGTTCCACGTATTGTGCCTAAGTCATTTTAAAATACCCATTGCTTTGACGAATCGTTTCTTTAGCTCCTTGACGTGTAGCAACTATAGGTTTAGAGTCAAAAATGAAACTGGGAAATCTCACCGTGTATTTAAAATGAAGAATAATGTCCTACAGCCTCAGCTCATGCAACTACACTTCCTCACCCAGTCATCCAGTCTTCGATGAAAGAGTTGAAACTGACATGTTATCAATGAAAGGCTCGAATAAGAGGAAAATATAGAGAAATAATTAACAAATAAAGAACACGGGAAGGAATGAAACTTTCACTCTGCAGCGGAGTGTGCGCTGATATGAAACTTCCTGGCAGATTAAAATTGTGTGCCGGAACCGGGACTCGAACCTAGGACCTTTGCCTTTCGCGGGCAAGCGCACTACCGACTGTGCTATCCCGACACGACTCACGATGCCGCCTCACAACTTTACTTCTGCCAGTACCTCGCCTCCTACTTTCCAAACTTCACAGAAGCTCTCCTGCAAACACGCAAGACAAGCACTCCTGGAAGAAAGGATATGGTGGAGACATGGCTTAGCCACAGCCTAAGGGATGTTTCCAGAATGAAACTTTCACTCTGCAGGGAGTGTGCGCTGATATGAAACTTCCTGGCAGATTAAAATTGTGTGCCGGAACCGGGACTCGAACCTGGGACCTTTGAGTCGTGTCGGGATAGCACAGTCGGTAGTGCGCTTGCCCGCGAAAGGCAAAGGTCCCAGGTTCGAGTCCCGGTTCCGGCACACAATTTTAATCTGCCAGGAAGTTTCATATCAGCGCACACTCCGCTGCAGAGTGAAAGTTTCATTCTGGAAACATCCCTTAGGCTGTGGCTAAGCCAGGTCTCCACCATATCCTTTCTTCCAGGAGTGCTAGTCTTGCGTGTTTGCAGGAGAGCTTCTGTGAAGTTTGGAAAGTAGGAGGCGAGGTACTGGCAGAAGTAAAGTTGTGAGGCGGCATCGTGAGTCGTGTCGGGATAGCACAGTCGGTAGTGCGCTTGCCCGCGAAAGGCAAAGGTCCCAGGTTCGAGTCCCGGTTCCGGCACACAATTTTAATCTGCCAGGAAGTTTCAACACGGGAAGGAATTTAACGATAGACGTAAGACTGTTAATAGCTAAGGCAAACAAAGTCACAATTGAAAAAGGTACCCTAGGAGATACTGCTCTCCTGCTCAAAATAATCAGAGTGAATGGCCAGTTTGGAATCGAAGTATTGTTTGGTCCAGGGCAACGTTTCTGAATCCATTGGTGGTAGTTTGGAGTATTTGTGCATGTAGCTAGACTGCTAAGGGCATTTATTACTTGTGCTGGACCTGTATTTTTACGAATGCGACACAGCTGTGTGCCTCATCAATGTGAAACCACTGTTAGACTCGGTACTTCACTGAAAAGATAATGATTAAATAAGGAGAAAAGAATTTCAGCAGCTGTCAGTCCCAGACATTATCGTCAACAGCTATATAAAGAAATAGTCATAATCAGAAAGGGGGCTCTGTGGTGATTATATGGGCTCTTTAAGAACCAATTAGCATGTTGTAGTAGAGGCGGCCCGTTTTACATTTCACGCCTACGACGAACGTTCATTTCCGTGTATTCAGACAACTCGAATCCTGCAGACTGGGCTCGGGATGTGGTAAATAGCGAGAGTCCCTTTGCAGGCGTCTTTCGCTTTGGCAGGAGTCTGCGAGGCGTGGCGCGATAATTACCAGAGAGGGAACAGGGAAGGGGCGGCGGCACGCGACCTGCCTCTCAAGCGGCCAGCCACTCTCACAAAGGGCGCGGCTTTAACGAGTTGTTTCCATAAGCCCGGCTGTTGCACCAAGATGACGCGCTTCCTGGGAGCTCTTACTTGCTTACGGCTCGAGAAAATGTCGGGCGACTGATTATTTGCCGGGCAGCAGCCTTAGCCGCATGCAGCTCCTCAGGGAGGTCAATACTGCAATATTACCGCTTAGGGAGCATTGTATTTGTCTGAATATTAGCAGGAATCCAGAAAATGAGAATAGGACAATTTAAAAGTAGTTTCACATCAGGAAAGTCAATTTCATTCGGTATTCATTGCTGCAGAACAACATTACAGATATAGATATAATGGATATCACCAGCTAGTGTAATGAAACAGGGCAAAAGTACGCACAAATCGCCTTGCTTTGGGAACTGTATCCAGGGAACAGAAAAAAAGGCTTAATTGAGAACTTAACGAAAGGAATTACGGTACAGATTATATTGTGTTCAATGTGTTGAGCAAAAATTGAGAGCAAGAATAGAGTTTTGTGTTTTATTTACAAATATCATGTCCCGCAGTATCTAATTGAGGTATAAACCTCTATGGTAATGGAACGAGGCAGTTCACGAAACTGTAACGAAACAATAGTTCAAAATGTTCAGACGTTTGTAGCTCTAAACGGGCTGCTACTTTCATCGGTCTCTATAGACTTATAAACTAACTGAACTAACTTACGCAACGGACAACACACTCACCCATGCGCGAGGGAGGACTCGAAAATCGGACAGGGAGCTGTGCCTTAGGCAATAAAAGAAAATATACTCTTGCTAACATAACAGCGCACTAAAATTATAAATTTAGGTACTGATTTAGCTGCTTACAATTTCTTCCAGTGTATAGTAGCAAGAAAATATTTAAAAAAAAAATTATAATATTACCGCGTAGTTTAGCAAAATAAAATCTGAACTAACAACTACCTGGGTCCTGACAGCATACATATAAACAACAAAACTGCTGTATCCACCCATAGATGACACTATAAATTCTCGAAACGCGTCGTGGGAGAAATAAAAAGAGTGAATGATACAGATAATTGTTTTTATTTCAACTTTTATTGTCATAAACAGTCGCATTTCGTTACCACAGTTCAGTATGGACGACATGAAGTAATAAATAAATTCAAAGGTAATGGATTCGTAGTTACGCCTGGCTTTAAGTTTAAGTAAACATAATCAACACAATAATTGGTTTTATTTGTTAATTTGTCCGGTAGTTCCTCGACAGAATACAAAAAGTGCGTCGTGAGAAAATTTTTTAGCTTAGACTTGAAAATGCGTGGATTATTGGTACAGATTTTCAACTCTTGTTGCAGCCTACTGAAAATGGATTCAGCACAATACTGCACGCCTTTCTGCACAAGAGACTTCATTGTCGAGTCTTCTGCTGGTGTCCAAACTTGTTGGAACCTCCCACTACCAACCACGTGGGCTAGAATCTGGTCTACTTTCGACCTCCAACTGCCCATGGTGGAACCAATTCTGACACCATTTTACTGGGGGCCGAGCGGTAGATTCCCAGTTTCATGTCAGAAAGAGGCGAAGATACCTAGTGCAGCACCAGAGGACACTAGAAGAACGCTATTATTGTTTACAGATTTATTTCGTGGTGTAGGCGCTAGGTCGGCATGAGCTAGATCAGCAGGCGACTTCGGCTTCGGTTGCGTCAGCTCGCCGTCTCGTTGTGTTTCCTACTGTATGTGTCGGCTGCCGCGAGCCGTTCGAACGGGCGTTACCGGTGCCGTTGCGTCTGGGAGTCTAAGAAAAGACCGCCAGGAGAAGGTGTGCTCGATCCCATCTTTGGTCAATGCAGCTACTTATGGGTCCATACTCGGAGCCACTGGAGACGAATGCCATGGTGACATGACCTCTTGGTACCGACTATCAGGGTTACCACCAGAGTGCTCGCGCGACGACCGGATCATTGACCTTTATGGGACCAACCAATGAAGTGTGAGCTGGCCTTAGGCAGCAACCGTACCCAGCGTTGTGAAGACGGTAGTACGCCAGTTCACCATCTTTACTGGATGATGATCAGTTCGAAGGGTAGTAGTTCCTGGACTACACCTGATACATGTGACTAGTGCCTATTAGCCTGTACTGATTTATCTAAGACATAAGCTGAATACAGTGACTAGATCATTGGATTGACGACTACTCTTCTCAGAATCATCGATCCCAATGACCAAGTAACCACAACTTCCAAAAAGCGGGAGTATATATACAGAAAACGGCTGAATCTATGACTGGAGGATCGCTTCGTAAGGAGGAAATGGCTTCACTTGTTTGTGCAGTGTTCAATGTTAACCACTGACTTATCGTCTGACTATTCACTCTTATGAAAGATTTGGACGTTGTTGTGAAATGTTTACAAGCTAACGAATATACCATTTCGCTTCTCTTGTCTTCTGATGCACTCAACAGAACTGCTGACTGTAGAATTTAAGACTCAACCGATTGCCTGTTTCCCTCCAATTTTGGTGACGATTGTTTCTGAAAGTAAAGAGTGCAACAAGTTCGCCTGCTACTATTTTGTGCTGTACCAGTACCATTAACTATCAGTCCACTTCCGCGAATTTCGAAATGTTGTAGCTACCACACCGATAAAACACTGAACAAAAATATCAGTTTGGTTTTCCACTGCATGTAGCCAATGGCTCTCTACCTGTTCAAAAAAGTAAGCTATAGAGGACAGTATTTCACACGGGCAAGTGGAAATATCTATCTGTTCGAAAACTAAGTGAGAATCATTGTTCTTACTGTTCAAGTTGACTGTATGGGATGACCATATAATTACTTGTTCAACTAACTGTATAAAAAAAAAGATAGGAAAAGAAACGAGCAATAATACCCCTGAAACTTCCTGGCAGATTAAAATTGTGTGCCGGAACCGGGACTCGAACCTGGGACCTTTGCCTTTCGCGGGCAAGCGCACTACCGACTGTGCTATCCCGACACGACTCACGATGCCGCCTCACAGCTCTACTTCCGCCAGTACCTCGCCTCCTACTTTCCAAACTTCACAGAAGCTCTCCTGCGAACCATGCAAGACCAGCACTACTGGAAGAAACGATATGGTGGAGACATGGCTTAGCCACAGCCTAAGGGATGTTTCCAGAATGAAACGTGGCTAAGCCGTGTCTCCACCATATCCCTTCTTCCAGGAGTGCTAGTCTTGCATGGTTCGCAGGAGAGCTTTTGTGAAGTTTGGAAAATAGGAGGCGAGGTACTGGCGGAAGTAAAGTTGTGAGGCGGTATCGTGAGTCGTGTCGGGATAGCACAGTCGGTAGTGCGCTTACCCGCGAAAGGCAAAGGTCCCAGGTTCGAGTCCCGGTTCCGGCACACAATTTTAATCTGCCAGGAAGTTTCACATCAGCGCACACTCCGCTGCAGAGTGAAAGTTTCATTATGGAATACTACCCCTATCTACTACATGAAATATACTAACGAGAATTCCCGATTATCTTCCCTATTACTAATGCAATGAGATATATACGCGTTGTCCAAAATTGTCAGGATTAGTATTCACGTCCTGCACTGTTGTGGCAACATCTCTTTGCTCTTGTCTCCGTTGACCTCCACGCTTTGGGCGAACTGGTATTATTGGCGGTGGTAACACATCAATTGGTCCCTTAGAGTGTCTCAACCTGCTGTCATGAACAATCGTTGTTCCAGTAGGTAATTGCGGGTTTCATTCACCGACGATGTTACTACCACAACCTGGTAGGCACCTTTATAATTAGAAACAAACATTTTTCTTTTCCCCCTGGTTACATAAGGCGTGACCCATTGTCCTGCTCTGAAATTCCGGTATTTCGTGTTTATGTTCCCTAATGTTTCGTCACATTCCATTGTCTTGGCCTTCTGAACATTTCTACAAACATCTTTCATCATTGTAGCGAACTCCTTTACCGTCTCTCTGGTCTTTTTGTTTAAAAAGAAAGTCAAGCAGTCAACAATCCGAAAATTGGTTTAAACACCACAGTGCTTTGATAGGCATGGGCCTGTTTGGAGGTGGTATGCCGTTGCATTCCTCCGACCCATCTTACTTACCTAGACAGTTGTGGTGGGGGTGGGGGGGGGGGGGGGGAGGACTATAGTTTAACGTGGATTCCGAACCACAGTGCTACTCGATATTTTTCACATCAGCAACATTTCCAGAGGTGAAAGAACTAGAAAGTGGCAGATCAAAATTCCTGTACCTGGCGGGGATGGAGCCCGCGAACTTCTGATTCATAGTCGGGCAGTCTACAACTGTGTTACCGGGCCACAATTAAGTTCAACGAAAGATGATGACATTTTCATTGTGTTTACCACTTCATAGTGTAACACGCTTGTTGCGTCGTGCGTTTTTACATTGTAACTTAATGCAAGCATCGGAAGGTGTATTTCCAAATTGTTATGCTGTCTATTAATCTAATAATGTAATGTTATGTTAACAAATGGTTCAGTGTACTTCGCCTGCCTGTTAGGTTGCGGGTGCAACGATACCGTGCACAATTTTCGTATGTTTCACAATTCACAAAGCTGCTTTAATAGTTTTGTCATGAATTACGATCCTGGGTCTGTAATAATTGCGTCTGGTACCCCCAAAATTAGTATTAATTTGTTTATCACTGACAAAATCCGTACAGCTTGTTTGTCAGGGAGACTTACCATGGCTAAATTACATGAAAAAATGGTCAGTGATGGGTAACACATATATTTGCAGGCAGTGTTTTGTGAAATGGGCCATAGATTTCAAGCTCGCATATTTTAGAAGGAACTGAGCCTTCTTGAAGCCTTTGCAAAAAATTTTTGGCGCTATATGTCTTCTAGTCATGTACAGTCTACGCACAAATTGGGATATGTCTTGCTTCCTTACCTGCCACCAAAATCTTTCTGCTATGCGTCTTTTTGTAGCACTTTGGCCACCATGTCATAATTCTGACTGCTTGGGACTCGCGAAAGCTCAGTTCGGCACATGTGTGCGTCGTGCAGTGCCTCGGCTGCAGTTTATATGGGACGGGCGTGTTCCGCTTCGCTCTCCATGTAGACATGTGACTCTGCCACTGATGGCTTACCCGTATGTATGGTGACTCGGCCACTGATGGTTTCCCTGTATGTTTGGTTGAAGGCAGACGCGAGTCTAATCTGTGAATAGAATTCTTACCTGCACGGCCACTACGGTCGGGGGTTCGAATCCCCCCTCGGGCATGGATATTTGTGACGTCCTTAGTATTAGGTAGTTCATAGATAGTTTGTAAGTTTAGGGACTGATGGCCCCGTAGTCGAGTCCCATAAGCTATACAAACATTTGATACATTTAGAATTCTTACGAGTCCACTGACCATGCTGATCGGCTCATTTGTACCGCGCTGTATGGAGTCTACGTGCAAACGTTGCACCTCGCCACGTACGTTGAGGATTAAGTTGCATATCATGCACCCTGTTACGCCTATGTACAGTTTGAGTGTAAACGCGACGTCCTGCACGAAAATCATTATTCGTCATGGTGGCGTTCCTCTCAAGGTACCTGAAATCCGTTAGTAACGGTCATCAACTGCTGTGGTAGCCTATGGGCTACCAGAGTGAGGCGACTCATCATCAGTTCCTGTATTTCTATACCTCCACGACGTCCGAAAGACATCGCCTTGGCTCATTCCGAGACGTCTGGAAACGTCCCTTGATGATATTCCCTCCTGGCACAAAGTAACGATTCAGATAGGATCAGACGTCGAAATTGACCTTCCAGGCATGGCAGAACTACAGTTAACACGAGCACTGTAGTTCCTTCTGTTGTTATGACTGGTACTGATTGGCCGTCTTACCCACTCCTTCGCACACTGCCGGCTGCGATGGCCGACGGGACTGAGGCGCTTCAGTCACGGTCTGCACGGCCACTACGGTCGGGGATTCGAATCCCCCCTCGGGCATGGATATTTGTGCCGTCCTAGTTCGTAAGTAGTTCATAAGTAGTTTGTAAGTTTAGGGACTGATGACCCCGTAGTTGAGTCCCATAAGCTTTACAAACATTTGAACATTTTGAACCTTCGCACTGGTACTATTCATGCGAGGTTCTTTACATCTGCATGCGGACTGAGTGACATCTATGGATTATCTACGGAACTACGTTCTCGATGCAATATACACATTCAACGTCAGTGTGCAGGAGAACCTTGCAACTGTAGGGTTAGTGGAAGACGGTGAAAGTAAAGTTGTTGAAATAATGGTAAATTGACAGTGTGTCAAGTAAAATAGTAAGTAATCCTTAATGTGAAAAAGTCTTCTGTTACTCAGTTGAGATAGTGTGCTAAGTGCTTCGGTTTACGAGTAGGAAGAAACGCTAACATACACACAGAAGGCAGACACAACCAGCACAGCTCAGGCGGCGTGGCGGAAGTCAAAACACAACACTTCCAACAGTCACATGCCGGAACATAACCAAGGAGTGGCAACGAGCCTACCGAAGATGGCGTATGGTTCATTTACTTCATCGCAGATGCGGTCATGCATTCAACTTCACACGGGAATAAGTAATGGCACGTATATGAGGGTATGGACGATGGGGGGGGGGGGGGGGGGCGATACAGCTGTAGCGTGCGACTTGTGGAAGTTTGAGACGGGCAGGCGGCGAGCACGGGTAGCCAAGTAATGCCGGGTGCTGTGGCTCAGTGCGCCCGGTCAGAGGGCTGAACGCCCTCAGTAATAAAAAAGAAAAAAAAGAGGAGCTAAGAGCAGATCGAACAAACAAGATCAGCGACCGCAACAAACAGAACTAGCAATAGAGCGAAAAATTAAAATAATATTAATAATACTTTTATGTACTCATTTTTTGCAAGTACAGTTAGGACAATAATTTCTTAGATCTCATCCGGCCCCCTCCCCTGCCAACGCCCTGCTTCTTTCGTCAGTTCGAATCACTCTCAGCAGTCTCCCTCTCACCCACAACGCCCGCCTCCCCATTTCTCCCTTCCACAACCTTTACCTTCGCTCACATCCCCCCACTTCTACCCCAAACCGTTACATATACAGTTTAAATGCACAGTAACAAATGTTTGTTAGGAAATCTATGGAACTTAACTGCTTGGTTATCAGTCCCTAGCTTACACCTTACTCAAACTAAGTTAAACTAACTTAAAGACAACACACACATCCATGCCCAAGGGGAGATTCGAACCCCCGACGCGGGAGACCGCGCGATCCGTAACGTGGCGCTCCAGACCGCTCGGCTATTCCCTCTCGAAGGCATGGATGTGTGTGTTGTTCTTGGGTTATTTTAACTTATTTTACGTAGTTTGTAAGATTAGGGACTGATGACCAAAGTAGTTTGGTCCAATAATAATTACAAACACTTGAATTTGAATACTCCCGCGCGGCCAAATGCACAGTACTTCTCAGAACATGGACGAGACGGTTTGCAGGCCCAACAGCAAAGTAAACATCTTCAGTTATATAAAACTCTATTAAACGTAAATTCTATTCATTTTACAATCAAATTATTGTAAAAATGTCAGTTAGTACATATTTAGCTTTTTATCTTGTTTTATATTCTAAAGATAACCCACAAGGATTGAAACACACAAATGTAAAAAAAAAAAAAAAAAACAAAAAAAAAACATTCGTAACTGTTGGCCGATAATAAGTTAAAAAATGTTCAAATGTTTGTATAGCTTATGGGACTTAACCACAGGGTCATCAGTCCCTAAACTTACAAACTACTTATGAACTAGCTAATCCTAAGGACGGCACAAATATCCATGCCCGAGGGAGGATTAGAACCCCCGACCGTAGTGGCCGTGCAGACCGTGACTGGAGCGCCTCAGTCCCCTCGGCCACCGCGGCCGGCGATAATAAGTTAATAAATTGTTTCATATTCATAAGATATTATAGATCAGTTAGCAATAAGATATAAAAGATTAAATATAATAATTTATTATATAAAATTATGCTTCTTTAAAAAATTAATTAGGGGCTACCGGTTTCTAGCCTAGAGCCATATCATCACGTGCATTTAAAAGATAAATGAAAGTCTCTGTGGCTCAGGATTTGTGCTTAGCCGTCGATACTGAAACAGATTTCTTTAAAAAATGCATCACCATAGGTGCACCTGCCCTCAGCACTAAGTTATCTACAGGGTGTCTCACGAAAGACGCCTGCCAGGCGTCCACGGAAGATAGGATTAGACTAGTTATTTCCCAGATTTCGGCAGCCGAAATTGGTCGAAGTGTTCGCAAATGTGTTCAGAGATGTCAGGCAGCTCTTTCCATAGAGGGACATCATGTTGAACATCTACTGTAAATAAAGGTAAGCTTAGGTTACTCAGATGGTAATGTTTTTTTTATACTTTAACTCAGTGTATGCGCCTGTTGCACAGTAGAGTCCGAGAATCGGGCGCTGCCGTCGCCGGCGTATGCGGTGGCGGCGGCCAGGAGCCGTACCGCGCGATCCGCGGACGCCTGGCAGGCGTCTTTCGTGAGACACACTGTATAAAAGTATATTACTTTTAAACCACAAAAACGTCACACAGATGTAGCTAAATGCCAAAGTGTCGCATACTTTGAAATGTGAAATAATATAACATAAATTACCTACTGTTTGAGCTTTATTACTTTCGTCATGAATAAATACCCTAACACGCATCGAGCGAGGTGAGGCAGTGGTAACACACTGGACTCGTATTCTGGAGAACGGTGGTTCAAATACACTTCCGGCAATCCAGATTTGGGTTTTAGGTGATTTTCCTAAATACCTCTAGGCAAATGTCTGGATGGTTCCTTTGAAAGGGAACGGCCGATATCCTTTCCCATCCTCACCAAAAAATCCGAGCGTGAGTTCCGTCTCTAATGACCACGCTGTTGATGGGACGTCAAACCCTAACCTTCCTTCTCTTCCTTAACACGTACATCCCATATGTTTCATTCAAAGGTGTTTTAATTACTATTTGTAGTACTGGTGGAAGTAAAGCGCGACAAGGGGGGATGAGTTGACCTGTGGTAGGTTGATCGGTAGACCTATTACCCAAGAAAGTAAATGGTCCCGATTTCAAATTTGCTAGGAAGTTTCATGTAAGTACTATATATTTCGGAATGGCAGAATGAAGAATTTCGCAAATGGACTAACACAACAGAGCAGATACCAGTTATTACGTACATAAGGAAATATAGTAAGTTGCGTAGTGACTGTTCCATTATTGGAAATTGAACTATTTAATTTAGACACAGTTGATTGCAGTCAAAATTTAATCATTTGCCTTTCAATTAACTTCAGACTCACTTGAACTTCAGTGGTTTCTAACTTCAAATTTATGTGCCGTACAAAGCAACCAGACTTTTCTGACTGAATTTTAAGAGGGGGTTTTGTCAGGATTTTCGATAATGTAAACTTGTACACTAACGCAAAAGCGCAAAATATTTCAATATTGTATACTATAGCTGCCCATTGCGCAAAACCCTGTCTTCGCCATTTTGTTGTGATGGAACTGAAATGTAAATTAAACGATTCGTTTGGAATTCAGTTACTTTTGTTACAGCAAGTGTAACATAAGCATCAGACGAACGTTCGGATGAATCGTCCAAACGCGGACGATTTGCATTTCGGAATTTCCATTAGGAGCCAATTGCGGAATGCACTGAGCCATGATTTGCCAGCAGCGAGGAAGCACCGAGTGTTTATTGATTTGCCGGTCGTGAAGCAGCCCTGTGCAATTAGGGATTTTTTTAATGTTTATTAAGAGAGCCAGTAGCGGGAGGCACCGAACCATTAGCAGTAAGAGAAGGGTACAGATACATTAGTTAATGCACAGGTACCTGAGTTACATGCCGAAGAGATGCACAATTTGTTGTATTTACTACGCTGTTTATAGGGAGTGTAAATCAAAAAAGGAAGAACTTCATACCAATAGAAGTACGTAACTACTGGTGATAAGGGTGAAATAGAGGTAAATTTCTCAGAGGAAATAAATGAAGAAAGCAATTAAGGGACTACAGAGACGGGAAGGTAGTGTTAAGAGACCACAAACAAGAATATACTTTTATGACTACCGAATTATTGACTTTTTGACCTTTATAAAATGTGTTATTTTTGTTACCGTGGTCAATATATATTATTTAGATGCACATTATGTGTTTAATATTGTCGCGTTGAAATGGAAGCAGGATTGACTTCGAAGGCAGGGTTGTCAACTGAACACAGCAGTTATACTGAAAGCAGGTTTATTGCGAACTTTAACATACACGCAGCACTGACTGCCTCTCGGGCAGAGTGCTCTGCTATTTATACACAGACAGAATGTACCAGAAATTAGAAGAATAGTTAACATAAGAAACATGTAGAAATTACAAGTGAACTTAAGAAACATGTAGAACATTCTGGGAACGATATTTACAAAGAAATACCCTTTTGCCAGTGAACGGGATTTAACAGGCAACCTTCAGCCCCGCAATCGGTAACGCTATCCATTGCGCCACGCCGGACACCTCGTGGTCTTGCGGCATTGCGCCCCCTCCTGAAAAAACCGCGACCAGCTGTTAGGTTCCCTTTGGAGCCAGCTGCAATGTCCTGGATCTGTATCTTGTCATGGGTCCTCTGTATGGCAGTTCTGGAGAATCCTTCCCTTCTGCACGATTACCGACGACAGACGTTCCTGTCGTAGCTTCATCAGTATCATTACCGTCCTTATAGTCCTTGACGAAGAAGCCATTTTCGCCTATCTGCTGTTCAGCATCTTAGTAAGGCTTCATGCGGAGGAAGTGACCAATTTCTCTAGCAGTTCAGCACAGTTATTAATAAATAACAGGGCACTCTATTAAATACTGCGGAGTGGATTTGATATCTCCTCACACGGATAGTTTTATGTCGCTTACTCAGGGGTGAGATTACCAAAGAATTTATTCATGCTAGATCTACCATTGAATTTTGATTACTACCTTTCTTTGCTTATAATTTTGTACATTATGCAGGACAGCCTTAATTCTTACATATTCTATCATAAATATAACATGTTTTTAGAAGAAAGGGAGATGGACAAAGAGAGAAGGGATAAGAAAAGTACTAACTCAAGGCTCGGGTAGGACTGTATGTTTTGTCAACAACAACAAAAGTACAAATGTTTGTTAAGCTTATGTGACTTAACTGCGGGGTCATCAGTCCCTAACATTACAAACTACTTATAAACTAATTGCCACACAAACATCCATGCCCGACGGAGGATTCGAACCCCCGACGGGGAAAGGCCGCGCGCACCGAGGCTTAGCGCCTCAATGCGCTCTGCCATTTCGCCGCAGCTGCGTGTTGCCCTTAGCATAAGTTAGTTTAAGTAGTTTGCAGTCTAGGGACTGATGACTACTGCAATTTGGTCACATAGTTTTTGTTTTTTAAAATAAAATGTTTGTAAAGCTAACTTAAGGCTTTAATAAGTAAATAAATAAAAATCCAGATATCTCCGGGTTTTCAGCTAGCTACAAATCTCTGTAAGAAATACTTGAAATACTGACTGTTTAAGGTACTGTGACACACCGAAAGACGCCAAAGATATTTGCTGATTTCTATCACCATCGGCGTAAACTCAAACAGGGAGAAACAGGTAGCATGATTTCCAGCAAAACTGACGAAACAATTGGCAGCCAATTGTTGGCGGTCCAAGGCGCCTTGCTGCGGAGCGCGCAGTTGCTCCCCGTCGGAGGTTAGAGTCCTCCCTAGGGCGTGTGTGTGTGTGTGTGTGTGTGTGTGTGTGTGTGTTTTGAATTACTTTGCCTGTTTACTGTGTAACTATATATTATGGAATACACTGAACTCGTGTTCAGTACAATGAAAGAACTCCAAAGAAATAAGCAGCGGCTCTCACTCAGATATCTGTTGCAGTGCTCCTCCTCTAGAAGTGTGTGATTGGATTTTTATTCAGAAAAGGCTACCCTGGTGTTGAAATTACAAGAGGTCTCATACAAGGAAGTAGGGAAAACCTTATTGCGTAAGTAAATTTTAATGGTTGTATTTATTTGCAATAATTCAGTGCCAACTTTTTATCACCAGTATTAACCAATATGAGTGAAATTTTTGCAGGAAGTAGAACTGATGTGTTTGTATACCTATGTGCATTAAAACTATCCAATATGTAATTTGTTTATTTTATCGTCACATTCAAGTACCAATAATTAAATAAAATTTAAGGTTGAAATTTGAAATAAATACAAAAAGCAAGTGATAATATTTCTCATAAGATGAAAGCACAGAACCGTTGAACTGTCTTGGTAATATACCTACAAACTCTTCCGTGTGCAAACTGTGGCGTGAGAACCAAAAGTTACTTTACTGGGATACCATAAAGAACATATTCGAAATTCATAGCTCGACAAACAGTGAAGTTATGTTCTTTAAACCTTGGTTATTGCTACATATCTACATAATAGACACCATTTCAAAACTTCGTTGCTATTGCAAAGTAGAAGAAGAGTTGAATTTTTGGGTAGCGTCTCCCTTTAAACTCTTCCCTGTATATACTGTGCTACGTAACGATGTCGGACCGTTCCATTTTACCGTGAGGTCTCACAGCGCAGACGGCGCGCGAGCCCAAAGCTACCTGCGGTGGACAGGCCGGCCGGTGTACCCTACTTGTGGAACAACTGCCCACTACCTCCAGTGTACAGGGCTCCCGTCGACTCCTGGAGTGATTTAGGGAAATCACAGAAAAGCTAAATCTGGATTTCCGGAGGTGATTTGAACCACCGTCCTCACGAATGTGAGTCCAGTGCGTTACCACTGCGCCACCTCGCTCGGTTCTCTCCGGTAAAGTGTCACTCCGGGCAACTGTCACAAACTCTTCCTCAGCGGCGTCGGCTTCCTCATAATTTACAGGGCTTACATCCATGGCCATAATCTGATGCTCGCCTGGTCCATGAGTCTCAGCTGCCATAAACTTTTGCAATTCTTCTCTGTCGTATGAGAGAAGCAAAGTCATGCTGGTCTTCCACAACGGCCATAGGGACTACATTGGGGAGTCTGTCATACTTCTTTCGTCCAACCCTCTTCTGTTGCTGGCACCACTTGATGAACTCTTCCGTGATAGAGACGTCTTTTATAAGAAGAGCTTGGTACATGTCTTCCGCAATGCCCTTCATCAGGTGTGTGATTTTGTCGGCCTCAGTCATATCCGGTTTAACTATGTTACATAGGGCCAAAACAATCTGTATGTACGACTGTATGGACTCACCATGTCGTTGGGCCCGGTTCTTCAGTTGTTCTTTGTCGCTGGCGGTCTCCAAATGTCTTCTTAAGTTCCGTTTGGAACGTTTCCCAGTCATTCAGTTTCTCTTCGTAGTTTTCAAACTATTGCTGGGCTCTTCCGTCCAGATAGAAATAAACGTTGGCCATGCACATTGTATGATCCCACCTGTTGTACTTCGCGACTCGGTCGAACCCTTTTAGCCAATTGTTGGGGTCCTGTCCAGCGTCTCCATAGAACACCGACACGTGTCTGATGTGCAGCTGACTCACCGCAGGTTTCGTGTCCATGGGTCTTCTGATGATGTATTCCGGTTCTAGTCCGTGTAAGCGACGGCTTTTACGTTGCCTAATCGGAGCCATGGTGATGCAGCTGTTGCACAGAATACCTTGGCGCCTTGCCGCGTTGAAATGGAAGCAGACTTGACCTCGAAGGCAGGGTTGTCAGCTGAACACAGAACTTATACTGAAAGCAGGTTTATTGCGAACTGAAACACGCAGCACTGACTGCCTCTCGAGCAGAGTGCTCTGCTATTTATACACAGAATGTACCAGAAATTAGAAGAATTGTTAACAAAAGAAACATGTAGAAACTACAAGTGATCATAAGAAACATGTAGAACATTCCGGAAATGATAAATACAGAGAAATACATTTTTGCCGGTGGACGGGATTGAACAGGCAACCTTCAGCCCCGCAATTGGTGACGCTATGCATTGCGCCACGCCGCAATCGGGTAACTCATGGTCTTGCGGCAATATAATTTCAATTATTACGACAATCAAGTGGCATTCGAAACATCAGAAACACTGACATGGTGAAAATAGTCACAACAATGAAAAGAATCTTGCGCTAACAATGGGAGTACATTACACTCACGCGCAATAGCTCGCACATCAGTGGCCATGAAGTAATATAACTGAGCATAATCAAGGTAAAAGAGACGACTCCGGAATAAATTCATTTTCATGTGGTAAACATTAATAGCATGGCTGCTAATACGCCCTATGTGCCTCATCCACTTTTAATGTAAGAGCATGCTAATAGACATTATTGTGTGTCGGTATACTAGTGGTTGCCAGTCTGGTTAGGATATTTGAAATACACTTCTCGGTGGACAAAACGCAACAGCCTGATTTTAGCGCAGGCACATATAACGGGTCTCAGTAGCGCCATCTGCTACTACTGTATATATATATATATATATATATATATATATATAACGGAGTGAAAGATGGCAGAAGTCCTAAAATTGGTGAGTGGTGCGACTGTATTGCTTAAACAGCTTCAGCATGCATCAAAGAAAACAGCCAGCGTCGATCAGGTACGTGTCAGAGTTCAACCGAGGTAGAGAATAGTCACCTATAGAACTGCGGATTGTAATTCAGAGACATGCGTGATTGGGTGATCTTGTCGGACGTAATCAAGCAACTGTGACACGGATCAGTAAGCGCTGGATGCACGAGAGAAAGACGGACTGACGTGACCGATCTCTTCATGTGATGCACACTATTCGCCAGACAGCCATTATGGCCTCATAAGAAAGGAAGGAAGGAAGCTTAGTGTTTAACGTTCCGTCGACAGCTTGGTCATTAGAGACGGAGCTAACGCTCGGGGTTTTTCGGGAAGGAGGGGGAAGGAAATTGGTCGTGCCCTTTGAAAGGAGACGGAGCCGGTATTTGCCTGGAGTGATTTAGGGAAATCACGGATAACCTAAATCTGGATGGCCGGAGGTGGATTTGAACCGCCGTCCTCCCGAAAACGAGTCCAGTGCGTTACCACTGCGCCACCTCGCTCGGTGGCCTCATAAGAAGCAGCAGAAAACACCTAAGGTAACGGTAGTCGAAATGAAGCGTGGAATCTTTTCCGATGAGAAGTAAAGTATTACTCGGCAAAGCACAGTGCTAATCTCGCGACGGGGCAGCACCGTCGTGTTTACGCCGGAGAAACAGTGAAGGGGGAGCAGTATGGCGTACATGTATGTTCCAGTACTCTTGTACGTGGGCCGCTGCTAGCCTTGTTTACTCACGATTAATTTTGCGGAAAACTAAATTTGATTTGGAAATTCCAGTGCAATGTTCGATGCTGAGGTTAGATGTTAATCCTGCATCGATTTTACTAATCCTTTCAATGGCGGTTTCCGAGTGTTTTATTTTTCTCAAATTATGAAAAAAATTGCGAAGCAATCATTGGTTGAACATTACTGCAGTCAAGCATGTCCAACATCTACGATGGCTAGAAGTATTCCGAATGGATAAAAACGTTGCGAGTAGTCAGAAGGGATAAAGACAAAGGTAGTAATCGAAACAAAGTATTTCTTCCAATGAGCAACATTGAAAATAAATTTCAATTATAAACAATAATATGTTTCAAATGTTTGTATAGCTTAAGGGACTTAACTACGGGGTCATCAGTCCCTAAACTTATAAACTACTTATGAACTAGCTAACACTAAGGACGGCACAAATATCCATGCCCGAGGGGGGATTCGAACCCCCGACCGTAGTGGCCGTGCAGACCGTGACTGACGCGCCGCAGTCCCCTCGGCCACCGCGGACGGCTATAAACAATAGCTAGAATACTGATTCTACGACAATAGTATCTTATATCAGCTGTTCTCGGAGTTTCGCTGGCAGTATCTGTAGAACTACCTCCTATGATGATCTCGTCTTCCTCGGTTGTCTTTGTCGATTCGTCGTCTGCCGATTCGGTAGCTGACGGTAATGATTCGTCACTTGAATCCAGCCCGACTGATATTATTATTATTATTATTTATATTTCTTCGTCCATCAGCGCATCTCTTTTGCAATAGTCCTCACATACTTTTTATATGTGACATACCGCCTTTCCCCAATCTTCTAATGTCACAGCAGCAAAAGCATCAGCTGTAATTTTTTTCACCTCCGTGAGCGAAACTCTTGAGATTTTCTGAGTACGAATTGTATTTTTTACAATATTCCAGAATAATTCGATGGGATTCAGATCTGCATTGTACGGAGGCAGTAGGAGGGGTACACATCCATTCTCTTGCAAACTTTTGTCAGTACAATAAACTGGTGTCTCTTAACTAGTGCCAGAAGTCTGGCTTTCCGTAGGTTGGATTCATAACGTATGTTGTTGTTGGTCAGCCAGGATTTATATCACTTTTTAGAGAGCTAGAGGAAGGCGGTTTATTCTCTTGTTTATTGTGTTATGGAGCATTATCAAAAACAACAATACTTCTTGGAGGTAAGCCTGGCATAAGTTGGGTTTCAACGTATTTTTGAAAGTTTTTCTATCCATTCCTGGGTGATAGTCGGACGTTTTGGTTTTTGAATCATATATGAGAAGTGCACCCGGAATGAAACCCATGTCTCCGCCTGCATGAACAATAATTAAACGGTGATCGTCACTTTTGTTTGACAACACTCCTCGCACACTATTACTTCACCAACACTTATTAACTGTATAATGCGTGTGAATCCATGTTTCATCTAAGTAAACCACTGGTCGCTTTGATTCTGATGCTAGATTTTTACGTAAAAACCTGAGAAAGCCAGCCGTTCTAGCAACAATGTCCTCTCGTTTCCACAAAACAACACGTTTATTTTGGCACCTTCTAAAACAAAATCCCATAGACACAACAATTTTCTAAGGGTTTCCTTGCTAGCTTTGAAACTCAGTTCTTTTCGAGAAAAGTTGCGCAGTTTTCGCAAAGTTGGTATGTCTTTATATTGTTCGTAATACCGTTGAAATTGCTGCCTAATAATACATTTATCCATATCATCGATCGCCGGCCGCGGTGGCCGAGGGGACTGAGGCGCTTCAGTCACGGTCTGCACAGCCACTACGTTCGGGGGTTCGAATCCCCCCTCGGGCATGGATATTTGTGCCGTCCTAGTTCGTAAGTAGTTCATAAGTAGTTTGTAAGTTTAGGGACTGATTACCCCGTAGTTAAGTCCCATAAGCTTTAAAACATTTGAGCATTTGAACATATCATCGATCATATACTTATTGTGAGGTTCCTGCTACCGATCATCTTCGTAGAAACGTGAGTTCAACTCTGTTCGGCATCGTGTCCTTCTTTCCGTAATTTGGAAACCATACTCTTGCTCAGCTTTAACATTTTGGCAGCACGTTCCGTCGCCATCTGCACCGGCACGAAAAATGTTTGTAAAGCTTAAGGGACTTAACTGCGGGGTCATCAGTCCCTAAACTTACAAACTACTTATGAACTAACTAAGACTAAAGACGGCACAAATATCCATGCCCGAGGTGGGATTCGAACCCCCGACCGTAGTGGCCGTGCAGACCGTGACTGTAGCGCCTCAATCCCCTCGGCCACCGCAGCCGGCAATCCCTTCTGTTTCTCGTCGTCAACGCATTTTAATTACATTAACCGCTAGCCGCCGCGCCTGTCGACGAAGACACTTTCCACGCTCATCTTCCATTCTCGCACTTACAGGTAACAACGAGCACTAGTGTAACCGTAGCCCGGCTACACCTCGTCACGTGACCAAGTTACTTCTTGCCGCTGTCGCGTTACCACTTCGCCTTGCCGCATAATACTATAATCATGCTTACGGAATTGTTTACAACCTAGTTGTGTTATGCAAGTTATCTAAGGTTCCATCAGCAAAATACGGACTGCGTGGTCTAAAGCGACATGCCTTGGATTGCACCGCCGCTCCCGCCGCAAATACGATGCAATGGTTTGTGTGTTCTCCTTAGCATAAGTTAGTTTAAGTATTTTCTAAGTCTTGGGACCAAAGAGCTTAGGTTAAACATTTTGACATTTTGTTTTACAACACAAGGGCAAACGCAAGAACCTACCGAGCAACGTGTCTGATTACTGTGGGTGTAACATGTGGAATGCCTTCACTTGTCGTTGGTCACTTATCTTGTTCCCATTTGATAAAGTTCCTTAAGTGAAGTCCTTCCCTAATATTCTAGATATACGACAGAAATTAGCGTATAAAATAATTTCGTGCGTCAAGAAATTTGTCAGATTGTCTGACACAACTAAGTGAAAATTCCAGCCCTATACTTTTCTCGCCCAGTATCGATGTTGTCTTGTCCTTCGTTTACAAGATGTAGGCGGGGAGCAAACAATCATCAGCATATGGTACCTCTGCTTGCCAGATTAGAAAAATCAAACTAATTTACCTGATTCAATTCGTATGTTCCATTTTTTATTTAGTACTTACTGTAAATGATACATTTTAATACATCCAGTCAAGTATTTCTGGCCTTTAAGTCAGCAAATTTAATGGTATTGTTTCATTTGAATGGCAAAGTTTGTCTTGGATCATAGTTGTTCGTAAATAGTTTATTATTTTCAGTTTTGGAAATGACTTTCCGCCTTTTATTACTGCCACAGGAAGTGTTAAATATATGCGTAAATGTATTGAACATTTGAAACCACATACATTAAATTATTGGAATGATTATAATTTAACACATCGTGAGGAATTGTGTTTTTCTTCACGGAACGAAAGACGCAATTCCAACTCACTACGCAGATTTTACCCATCATTATCGGATCTACAAGGTGCGTCTGAAAATTTCGGTGAATAGTTCCATATTTTGCAAACCGCACTGGCGAGGATGAGGTGCCCGCGCATACAGTTTAAGGAACATTTCAACGAGTGCCCATAATCGTGCAAACCAATGCAGTGAATCGGTAGTACACGCTGCGACCCAGCTAATAGGGCCAGTGTGAGAACTCCTGTCACTGCATTACAGAGCGCTAAGTGAGGTTTGATACATTATGAATTTGTACCCGATGATCATACAGTCAACGCGGAAGTTTACGAGTTTTGAAACGGCTGCTGCAACGCATCGGGCGGGTTCAGCTAGAACTGTGCAAGAGTGGGCAGTGGAATTTCCTGCACGACACTTCCCGTCCTCACACTGCCATTCGCGTGCTCAATTTTCTCGCCAGACGCAAGATCACTGTGCTTCCACTTTCTCCTTATTCTCCATATTTGGCGCCGGCAGACTTCTCTTTGTTTCCCCGCCTTAAATTAGCCCTGAGAGGCTTACAATTCGCAACGGTTACGGAAATCCATCAACCTCAGTGCTTTGAGCGATTCCACAAGAAGCGTTTGCTGACAGTTTACAGCAGCTGTACAACCGATGTCGGAAGTGTATTGCCGGCCGCGGTGGCCGAGTGGTTAGCGGCGTGCCGGTCACGGTCTGCACGGCCTCTGAGGTCGGGGGTTCGAATCCCCTCTCGGGCATGGCTTTTTGTGCCGTCTTTAGTATAAGTTAGTTCATAAGTAGTTTGTAAATTTAGGGACTGATGACCCCGTAGTTAAGTCCCATAAGCTCTACAAACATTTGATCATTTTTTCAGAAGTGTATTGCAGCCATTGGCCTTTACTTTGAAGGCTAGTTAAGTTATTTTCCTATATTTCCTGAGAACATTCACCGAACTTTTCAGACGAACATTGTATTTTCATGCGATAATTTTTGTTCAAGGTTGAGACAATGTATTTTTCTTTGTTCTCTATCCATTGGAGCCCCTTATGGATATGGCTGCTAGGAAAGGGAAGAAGGCCAATGTGCACTCAATGTATATAGGAACTAATCCTTCTGGATGTCATGAAGAGTACAAGGTGCAACAAACTGCAGGTGGTGGTTCATGTCGGTACGATGTGTGTCGCTTTGAATCGGAAGAGACTCTCTCCGGGTTTGAGTGGCTATCCGAAGTGGTAAAGACTGCCTGTCCTGCTTGCAAGATGAAGACATATATCACCGTATCCAGCATAGTTGACAGGACCGACTGCGGACCTCTGGTACAAAGCCAAGTGGACGGTCTGAAACATAGGTTCTGACGGTTCTGCGACCGTGTAGGCTGCAGATCTCTCGGCCTGAGCCATCGGGTGGTTGGGTTGCGCGATCCACTGAATAGATCAGGCGTCCAATACACGCAGTAAGCGGCTACACGGGTAGCGGGGTTTTTGTGGCATGGACTGGGCGTTTTTTGTTATAAGGCATTGGGAACACAAAAAACGGGAATCATTCTCAAACGGTAGAGGTCACATATAGGACAAGCGCAGGTATAAGAACCATTGGTCTAACAGTTGTAAACTGTCATAGCTGTGCAGGGTAAGTACCAAAGCTCCAAGCGCTAATGAAAAGTACTGAAGCACAAATCATTATAGGTATTGAAAGATGGCAAAAAAATAAGGTCAGTTGAAATTTTTACTATGGAGCAAATGCTGTTCAGAAAGGATAGATTGAATAAAATAGCTGATGGCGTATTACTGATGTCACAAGCGGTTTATCCTGTAGCAAAATTGAAGTAGATAATTCATGTGAGTTGGTATAGTTAGACTTTATACCTGACAACCGAAATAAATTAGTATTTGGTTCTTTTTAACGAACCTTGGACTCAGACGATACGATTGCAGGAATGTTCAATGAAAGCTTGGATCAAATTTCCGAAACGTACCCCGTAAAGTTTCATTCTGGAAACATCCCTTAGGCTGTGGCTAAGCCATGTCTCCACCATATCCTTTCTTCCAGGAGTGCTAGTCTTGCATGGTTCGCAGGAGAGCTTCTGTGAAGTTTGGAAAGTAGGAGGCGAGGTACTGGCGGAAGTAAAGTTGTGAGGCGGCATCGTGAGTCGTGTCGGGGTAGCTCAGTCGGTAGAGCGCTTGCCCGCGAAAGGCAAAGGTCCCAGGTTCGAGTCCCGGTTCCGGCACACAATTTTAATCTGCCAGGAAGTTTCATATCAGCGCACACTCCGCTGCAGAGTGAAAGTTTCATTCTGGAAACATCCCTTAGGCTGTGGCTAAGCCATGTCTCCACCATATCCTTTCTTCCAGGAGTGCTAGTCTTGCATGGTTCGCAGGAGAGCTTCTGTGAAGTTTGGAAAGTAGGAGGCGAGGTACTGGCGGAAGTAAAGTTGTGAGGCGGCATCGTGAGTCGTGTCGGGGTAGCTCAGTCGGTAGAGCGCTTGCCCGCGAAAGGCAAAGGTCCCAGGTTCGAGTCCCGGTTCCGGCACACAATTTTAATCTGCCAGGAAGTTTCAATCATAGCCTTCACTACGCGATAGTAATGGTGATGCTACTGATGGGCCACTACGGTCGGGGGTTCGAATCCCCCCTCGGGCATGGATATTTGTGCCGTCCTTAGTATAAGGTAGTTGTTAAGTAGTTTGTAAGTTTAGGGACTGATGACCCTGTAGTTAAGTCCCATAAGCTTAACAAACATTTGAACATTTTGAGCTACTGATGACAGTTCAAAAAATGTTTGTGAAGCTTATGGGACTTAACTACGGGGCCATCAGTCCCTAAACTTACAAACTACTTATGAACTACTTACGAACTAGGACGGCACAAATATCCATGCCCGAGGGGGGATTCGAACCCCCGACCGTAGTGGCCGTGCTGACCGTGACTGGAGCGCCTAGGCCACCACGGCCGGCCTGATGACAGTTCTGCTATAGAAGAATTGCTAAATGCAGCTCTAAGAAATTCCTCCAGAATTCGAATAACCAACAGCTACTAGCTGAGTAATTTCGAAGTAGATATCTACCAACTCGTTCAGTGAAAGATACGTACCAAAAGATTGGCAAATTGTACAGGTCACTTCAATATTCAGGAAAGGAAACAGGAGTGATCCGCAATATTACAGACCTATATCACTCACGACGCTTCACTGCAATATTTTAGGACATATACTACTTCCTCGAACAGAACGTGTCACGGATACAGAAAGTATTGTTCTTTTACAACACAGCTACGTGTTTACTCACATGGAGTGATCAATGCTATCAACAAGGGATCTCAAATCGATAACATATTTATAGATATCCTGAAGGCTAATGACACTATGTCAAAAGCGTCTTCTAATAACATTGCGCGCTTATGGAATATCGCCACAGTTGTTTGCTTTGATTCTCGATTCCCTGTCAGAAAGGATACAGGACATAGTAACTGACGGAACATTATCGGATAAAACAGAACGGTATATAGCGTTCCCCAGGAAGTTTTATAGGGCTCTTACTGTTTCTTATCTCTATAAACGATTTAGGAGACGTCTTGAGCAACTTAACCCTTAACTAACGTGGTGGCAAAAATGGGACACTAACACCGTGGTGCGGTCAATATGACCCCCTTACTTATAGGTGGGTATAATGTTAACAATATGAACAACTCTGAAATTCTCTGTTTTGTATATGAAAGAGTCTTTAATACAAAGTAATTAAACATGAAAAAACAGAACATTAACATCAAATAGTTACTGATGAACAGGCATTCAGAAGTGGTTACTGCACATATTGTACACTAATACATTTATACGTTTTCCATTAGCTAATAATGACATTCATACTTTGGTATATTTTGTATTTCTTGTTAAAGAACTAATGAAACAAAAAATGTTAAGTTTTTAACTTGAAGAAGTACCATATGAAAAATCAGAGACGTTCAAATCACAAATTCTCACAACAGTGCTTGCAGACCTGGGAACAGCACTGCATGCATATGGGCCTCTTGCAGACGTAGCAAGCATGGGAAGTCTTCCTTTTTTTGCTGGCTGGGCAGATTCTGCAAGTTTTCCTGTTCTTAGGACCTAATTCTGCTTCCACTGCTTCTTCTGTTGGAGAATCAGGGCCTAAAATCCGGCGGGTCGTTAGTCGTAACTCCTGCGGAAGTCGTGGGTTCTGAGCTCGCTTTTGCATATGTTTCAGCACAAGACTACGGGCCAGCTCTTTCAGGAAGATGCCTCTGTCGACAGGAGCTTCATCTGATCCACTCTTCTGAAGAACATATGCATTTACTGTGCTGATGTCCGGTAAACGGTAGAATAAACACATTGGCCAACGTCGAGTTCTCCGACTGCAGGAGTATATGGAGCACTTTTTGTCGAGTTCATCGACGCCTCCTTTAGTGGCGTTGTAGTATGATATAATTTCTGGTTTCTGAGAAGTCAAATCCTCAGCAGGGCTATGATGCATGGAAGAGACAAGAAGAACCGCTTTGTTTGTCTTTGGCACATGCGACAACAGAGTGGTGTCCTTCGTAAAACCGTATAAAGACGAACCAACTGGCCTATTCTTATTTGGTTGGAAGGCTTGCGGAATCTCTCTCTTATTCTTTTTTAGAGTTCCAACAAAAGTCAATCCTCTTTTCATTAACTCTTCTACAGCTTGTATTGAACTGAACCAATTGTCAGCAGTAATGTTGCGATTACTGCCATAGATTGGTTTACACAATCGCAACAGAGACTGCGTTGGTATCATCATTTTCTTATCATTGTCCGGCATAGTATCACCATCAGAGCCTTTTCCAGTGTACACATACCCATTATAGAAGTAACTGGTCCTTGCATCACACAAGGACATTATTTTTAAACAGTATTTACCAGGCTTCTTTGGCATGTAGACCACAAATGAGCATTTACCACGGAAGGAAACTAGTTGCTCATCTACAGTAGCACATGTGCCTAAATTGAAATATTTTTGGGAATTTTCCACAATTTTTCTGAAGAGAAAAGAGGCTGCTGCCATTTTGTCAACTTTGAGCCTCTCTTTTCTGGTTCGAAAGTCATCAAACCGTAAGCAGTTCAACAACATTAGGAAACGGTTCCTAGACATGACACATTTGAAAATTTCCCGACCTGAACCATCAGTTGCAAATATATAATTTACATTTTCGTGATTGGATTTAAAGACAGAAGAATATATCAGAAGTCCTAAAAACGCCAAAAGTTCATCCAAATCCAGGTTCTGAAGTTCAGCTTTGCTTTTGTCAGAGTACTTCTGCCTGACGCAATCTATTTTAGCATTTGTCCACAGTAAGATGTGATCGAGAACTTCGTCATCAAAATAGAGATGCCATAATGAAAATGGGTCTTTTGGAGCTCCTGTAGTCAACGTGGTGGATGGAAATTTCATGATGATGTTATGGCGAGGAGTTCTAACAGCTCGGGTTGGCGGAGCTTTGGCCCATTTGTACTGATTCTTGCCATAGACGTAATTGCTTCTCCGTTGGTCGTCAGATGGATCACTACTTTCACTACTTTCGTCAGAGTAATTTTCTGTTGCACTTTGTTCTGACAATGTGTCATGATCACTCACAATTGGTTCAGTTTCTTCAGGATTATCGTCACAGTCACTATCATCTGACTCTTCCAACCATCTGCTCACAGTTTCCTCAAAGTTACGGTCTAAAGTGTTCACACACTGTCTGTTGGTTGCAGCAGATCCTTTACCTGTAGAAGTACTTGGTTCCTCCATATTTCAAAAGCTGTGAAATGGAAGATATCGAGAATATGTAAGGAAAGTCACAGCAGAAAAAATTACACAAACAACGTAGTGCGGTCAAAATGACCGCGACCTATTTTCAAACGGACGTCACTCACGTTATAGAAGCTCTGGAACAACACCACACGCTTTGCCGGTCCACTCACAACTAAACTCGAAGCTACTGAGCCGACGGGCGCAATAATGGGTAGGGAACTGGCTAAATCGCAATTGTTGATGAAAGCGCGCGGTCAGATAGACCGCACCACGTTAGTTAAAGGTTAAAGTATTCAAAGATGATGCTGTCTTTTATCGGATGGTAAAGTTACCAGAAAAGCAACTGCATAATGATTTAGATAAGATATCTGCATGCTGCAAAACTTAGCAATTGACGTTAATAATGATAAGTGTGAAATGAATCATATGAGCATGAAAGGAGATCCGTTAAACTTAATTTACACGATAAATCAGTCAAATGTAAAGGCTGTAAATTCAACTAAATATCTTGGGATAACAATTACGAAGAACTTAAATTGGAAAGAAAAAATAGAAAATGTTGTAGGGAAGGCAAACCAAAGGCTACATTTCATTGGCAGAATACCTAGGAGATGCAAAAGTTGTACTTAACAAACTGCACACACTACCCTTGTACGTATTATTTTGGTGTATTGCAGCGCATTGTGGGATTACCTCCAAGTGAGACTGACGGAGGTTATAGAGAAAGTTCAGAGAAGGGCAGCTCGTTTTGTATTATCACGATATAGGGGAGAGAGTGTCACGCAAATGATGAACGAGTCGACATGGTGAGATTTATTTTCTAAATTACTTTCACCATTCTTTCCGAATGCAAACAGATTTTTTTAGCACCCAACTACATAGGGAGACATGATCACTATAATAAAATGAGAGTAATCAGATCTAAAACGGAAAGATTTAAATGTTCCTTTTTCCTGCGTGAAATTAGAGTATTAGAAGAATTCACCGGCTTTCAATGTTTTAAAAAATGAAAAACTGTTGTGTACTGTTAAATTTTTCAGCAAATAATTTTGAATTAACTGTAGCTTGAAATAATCCACTATGTGTGGTATATCCCTAAATATTTATCATTCTGACCACCTGAAAAATAATGTCTAACTTTCACAAGGTTTGCCTTACAGGATTAATTTTGATAAAATCTTGTATCATATTAGAATTGAACGTGAAAGTATTTAGCTTAGATTTTGATGAACTAACCATGTTTCATGCGCTGCTGTCAAACGTCTTACTGATAAAAATCGAGTAGCATACATCGTAAATTTTATCCATATTAAAGCAGAGAGCTGTTAAAGCATCAGGTCCACTCTCCCATGGCATATTTTAAAGGGGCTTTAATGTCAAAATAGATATTTGGTTCATAATGACAATACAGCCTGAATTGATGCCGAAAAAATATATTTCCAGAACAATGAAAACTGATATTTTCACCGTACTTCTAGCGGCATGATTTACTACCAAATTAAGCGTATGAACCATATACGAAACGTAAAAAATTATTTTGGAGGCCTATATATTTTCCTCTGTTTGTCCCACTAACACACCGTTGCCCTCAAATCTTACAGTTCTATCTTGCAGGGGACTGATGACCTAGCACTCTAGTCCCCTCTAAACTACAACAACAACAACAACAACAACAACAACAACAACAACAATTCTATCTTGCATGATTTTAAGAAATCCAGGAAGCAAGTTGGTAACCTTTGTCCAGTAGTATCGATTCCAGATAAAAACGTGTTATATGTCACGTGTGCAATCAATGGATAAACTATAATCACTAAGTTTTACAGAAATTAAATTGACTAATTTATTTTTAATATTGTAGTCAACATATTGGACGTGAATTGCTGAGCATTTTGAATTTCTTCAATGTGTTCTCGCAGTTTATTACCAAAGAAATATATTCACAAACTTTAAAAATATCCCCTATTTTAGTTGAATAATTTTTCAGTAGATAACCTTAGTTTGTCAGAGTTAAGTGTGCACTTTACCATTAAAATGTGACGTGTCTGAGACAGGAAACGGAAGCGACGAATCATTCAAGAGTTGTAATTTCTGTAGGGCTACATTTTCGTTTTGTTGGCGAACGAATGTGTCCTAAAGTACAATTGGGCAGCTTGGGTCAAGGAATGGTAGTATATTACCAGATGGTGGAGTATCTACTTGCTCGTTAAGCGGGTTATTTTCAGAATATGGAAGTTGTTACATGAAACGAGAAACCGAGCATTTATCACTTAAGTCCAGAAAGGAGACATTTTATGCAGTGAATCTTCGATTCCTACTTTACCACTGAAGAAATTGGATGATTTATTAACAAAGGGCAACATACAAATACATCTTGATACTAGGGAATTCAGATGAAATATGAACAATTCTCAGAAATTTTTAGCACTGTATGTTTTTTTCAATAACGGCTAGATAATATATCTATTTAAGTGTCACTGATGAACTGCTGATGTTAGTAAAGTAAGTGGGTAGTAGTCCTGTATTAACAGGCGAATTCATTTAAAGAAACAAAAAAATTAAAGGTATAACCGATAATATACATAAAAATGAAACGCGTTGTCTATGAGCCATAGCATTACTTTGTTTCATGTTGAATTTTAGTTTTCGATAATTAGGAACTTATTAGGAAAGAAATCAACTGTTGTTTAATTCTGCTGTAGCAATAAAGTCTCATCAACATGGAGGTGTCTATAAACTGGGTCAATTTAGTAACAGGATAGAAAGTAGAGCGTATTTAAGAAAACCATAATATTTAAATGTAGGAGACCAGATACATATTAAATTATTATTAACACCGACCGTGAATCCAGAGCCTTAACAACTACACTACATCACTCCGTGTGCTGTAACTGACTCTGTGAAAACAGGCACACACCTTTTTTCTGTTAAATATAACTACTGACAAATAATTTATGTCAGCGCGAAGATGTGTGAAGTATTTATCCTCTTATTGCTTTGTTGTTAGTTTTGTTGCTTATTTACATTCGTACATAAGCATTTGGTTATATTTACACATAATTACTATACCAAGTAATTATATTAGTGTTTAAAATTTAAAATAAATGTGAATCGGAATTGATGGCATTGGTGTTGGAAGTGAATGACCCACAAAATGGAGCATGCACTACAAGCAGGTGGTTTCTGAGATGTAGAACACCTATACCCTCCTAAATGACCTGAGCTCTAAATTTTTACTAAGTGTATAACTGAAGGAAATTTGCTGCGCGTTCGCATGCAATTATGCAACGCAGAAGATAAAGTAGGGATTACTGGAAATTTTATGACTGGTCTTGAAAAGTCGCGAATAAAGGGAAGAACGATCGGAGAAACGAACGAAATAACGTAACTGTAGAAGTAGCTTAGTTTGTTTCTTGTAAACTAATGCGAAAATTGATGAAAGCAAGCAAGGAAGGCGGCTGGTTAACTCGGCTAAAGGGGTAGTCGCTGTAAGTTAGTGGCCTGAAGCCGGTCGATGAAGACAGTGCTCTAGCGGAAAGCTAGATAACAAGTTTAGCCCATTAGCTTGATGATCCGCCTTGGTGGCTATCCAGCAGTCTTTATAGCAGTACGTGCCGGCTGTCGGGACCCGCGCCAACAAAGGGCACGCATTCGTCTCCCACCACCCACCGCCCACGCCTTCCTTCGATCACCCTCTCCTCGGCGCGCCTCCACTTCTTACGCGCTTTCCAACGCGACCGTAGTGTGTGATTGTAATGGGTGCTCTTAATGCACTAAAATGTCCTTTCAAAACTAGAAAATGCACTATGATAAAACCAAAAGCTATAGCAGTTACTATCTTAAACTAGTGCCTGGAACAACATAGGCAAATGTCATCTAAGACTACTGTTAGCAGCTGTATAACAATTACACCATTAAACTCAGTTTGCTTTTTCTCATTTCTGCTAAATACCGACTTTCAATCACAGATTCATCTTCTCTTAAAATGGAAAATAAGAACCATAGCGATGAAGCTGCAACGACCTTGAAATTTTTTTACCAGTGTAAGAATGCCAAACAATATTATGTTGCTTAGTAGATATCTCAATATTATATGCACATAACTTTACATGAAATTCTATACTAAATCAAGTAAAGTATTCTCTGATTGTTTTTCTTACTCTTCGTAACTTCATACATAGTAACATACATTCACTGAAACATCTTCATCCTTACATTTTTCATATATGGCAAAATAGAGTATACGTACGTAATTTTTGATTTCTCATAGCGTTCTTCCCTAATCTAATTCTTCTAATTGAAACACGTGTTGAAACCATGGAAACATTCACTGTCTATTTCATAATGAAGTTCTGAAATAACCATTGCCTTCTGAACAAAAATTGTATTTATCTGTCTGTGTGTTACCAGCTTACTCTCTCCACAACAATGCTGTAATGCTTAATGGGAAATCTATAGTTACACCTTGCAACACAACGCACGATCTATAAGAAATTATTGAAGGTTATACATGAAACATTACTTCTAAAAGTTTCTCATAAATACCGTCTCTTTCCTAGGCCCTCTCTGCTTCTTCAGCACGTTGGTTTCGGCAATCTCCTGTTACGTACTGCAAGAAACTTGCATATATTTTCACCAGGGAATATAAACTGTAGTCAGAGAGTTTTCAACGAATTTCGGGGCGCCTACAAAGCTGGAATTTTGGGCTCCCTTATTACTTTCTACACTATAATTTTTTTTTTAAATTTGTATACTTTCTGGTAGCAAGCCCCAGCAAGAAACTTTCGCAAACAGATCATGCCGTGATGAATAACGCCTTTTTTTTTTTTTTTAAATAGATTTTCATGCCAAGTCGTGCATCATTTGTATGACACTCTCTGCCCTGTATTTGCGATAATACAAAACGAGCTGCCATTCTCCAAACCTTTTCCATGTCTTCCGTCAGTCCCAACTGGTGAGGATTCAATAACGCACAGCAATACTGCAAAATAGGCCGGACAAGTGTAGTGTAGTCAGTTTCTAAGTATTAACCTTCGCATTTTCGCGGCGTATTTCATAATAAATAAAATTATAGTGTTTAGCCGTAGCCATTTATTTTCGTTTGCTAATATTTCAGGTTTGTATCGTTCAGCCATCATCGGACACACTTTCAAATGTTCAAATGTTTGTAGAACTTATGGGACTTAACTACGGGGTCATCAGTCCCTAAGCTTACAAACTACTTATGAACTAGCTAAGACTAAGGACGGCACAAATATCCATGCCCGAGGGGGGATTCGAACCCCCGACCGTAGTGGCCGTGCAGACCGTGACTGGAGCGCCTCAGTCTCCTCGGCCACCGCGGTCGGCGGACACACTTTGCGAGCAGTTCATGAACGACGTGCGGAACATTGACGGTACACCCGCCTGAATCAGGCTGCAATATGAGTTAAGAGAAAGTTCAGATATCGTCTGCGTCATCCTTATGGGATTAGGTTTTTAGCGAAGCCCTAAAAATTCGGCTGGCGAGTACTATAATTAATCAGGTTCATTATTATTCTTGACAAAATTTGGAATCTGGCACTCACAATCGTACACTACAGCACTGAAATCCTGTCAATTATGAGTGTGATTACATGCACTCTCTATAGATGACATTACGGCTTCCTATTTATCTACCATCAAAGTTAGCCATAGGTTACTATTATATTTAATATCTATGGAGGACACAAAAGCTGTATACAACTTTGCCGTCAACTTCCTACGCTTGCAAGTATGGAATGTGGACGGAAACACTCTGCCGACAGTCTACTAATGTTCAGATTCGCACCGATGACGGCTGAACGCTATACAGCCGATTTGTATGCGAAAGAAAATAAATGGTTATGGTTGAATACTTGTAATTTTATCTATCAACTTCTAAGAGTCCTGCCAATGAAACGTAGCCTTCGGTTCGCCTTCCCCATGAATTTTTCCATGTGTACTATTCAGTTACAGATATCCTTAACTGTAATTCCAAGGTATTTAGTTGAATTTACGGCCTTTATATTTGACAGATTTTTTCGTGTTAGTGGCGTTTAACGGATTTGATGCAGAGCGCATATCAATGCCTTCACACTTTTCATTATTTTCGGTCAACTGACAATTTTTGCACCTTGCAGATATTTTAATCAAATCGTTTTGCAGCTTACTTTGATCTTCGGGTCTCTTTACTAACCGAGAAACAACATCATCATCAGTTAACAGTCTAACAGAGCAGCTCCGATTGTCTTCTAAATCGTTTATGAGGGCAAAAAACATTTGTGGTCCTATAACACTTCCCTGTGTACGACGTATATTACTTCTGTTATACTTCATGACTTTCTGTCAATTACTACGTACTGTATCCTTTCCGAGAGGAAATTACGAAATCAGTTGCACAACTGAGGCGATATTCTATAAGCACGCATTGTGAAGGAAGGAAGGAAGCTTAGCGTATAACTCAGATTTTCGGGGAAGGATGTGGTAGGAAATAGGCCGTTCCCTTGGAAAGGAACCATCCCGGCATTTGCCTGGAATAATTTAGGGAAATCACGCAACGTGATTAGATGCTGCTAGTGAAGTACTGTGTCATAAGTCTTCCGGAAATTTAGAAATATGGAATCGATTTGTGATCATATGTAGAGAGTATTCATCACTTCATATGAGTAAGGAGATAGATGTGTTTCACAAGAATGATACGTTATGTATCTGTGTTGACTTTGAATCAATAGGTCGTTCTCTTTCAGATAGTTCATGATGTACGAAAAATGTATTCGAATTTCTGTAAAAGATTTCCAGTCTCGGGGAAATTTGTGTCTGTGTAAATATGTCATGCTGTTTTCTTTGCTTTTGCAATAGTGATCAAACCTGTTGTTTACTATGGCGGGTCAGCCTCCTCTTATTAATTTGTTTGGTAGCAATCTCGGAATAGCTAAAGATACAATTTATTTGAATTTAAGCTACACTTGATCTACACTAACATTGTTAGTTTCGAAAGACTGGAGATTCCCAATCTAAAAGCGTTAATCGAAATTTTATATTCTTGATTGAATAAATAAATTTTTCGTTTAATTTTGTCGAATTTGGGAAGTTAGATACCTCGCAAAGAAAATTCTATGTTCACTAATCCCTGTGTCGGTTTTGATGCTTTCTCTTAGCTCCAGATTATTTGTTGCTAGGAGGTCAAGTATATTTTCACAACCAAGTCTTCCAGTGGGGTCATGGAGTTGCTCGAGTTACTTTTCGAAGAATGCGATCAGTACAATTTCGGACGATATTTTACGCTTTCCTCTGGATTTAAAGGTGAATTTTTGTCAACACATGGAGGGTAATTTAAAGGCAACACCAATTACAATTGTTAGGTTCGGGTATGTTTCGAAATGTAATTAAACCTTTCTTTGAACATTTCTGCAATCGAATCGTCTGAGTTGTTAGGTATAGCCTCTACCCATACTAACTCACAGGAATTATCTACTTCTTCTTCGCTACAGGATAAACCAGTTGTGACATCAATAAATACGCCATCACCTATTTTATTCAACCTGTCCTTTGTGAACACCATTTGTGACTTAGTAAACATTTCAGCTGAACTTATCTCCGCCTTTAGCCAGCTTTCACTACCTATAATGATTTGTGCTTCAATACTTTGTTAGCGCTTGAAGTTTCAACGCAGCTTTCCCCACATAGCTATGACAGTTTACAACTGTTATACCAATGGTTTTTAGATCTCTTTAACCTGTGCCCTTACAGACAGAGACATTTGTGAATTTCGGAGGCCCTCTAAACTATAAAACCGGCCAGTTCTCACCACATAGGCCCTGCTTTCCATGTAGCCTGTTCCTGATCGTAGAGGAGGCCTCACCTATTCAAAACATCCCGGAAACGCGCCCAGTGCACGAATCTGCAGTTTACATGGTTGTAGGACCGTCTGAGCCTCTGGTTAAGACCTACCACTCGGCTCTTTACGAGAAGTGCCCAGTAAGTACTGTAGACTATACTAGAGATGTGAGTTCTGACTTCATCTTGCAAGCAAGACTAGCATTTCTTACCACTTCAGATAACCCCTCCCCCCTCCCCCCACTCCCCAAAAAAGGAAAGAATCTCTTCCAATTCAAACCGACACTCATCGTTGATATCGACATGAGCAACCACCTGCAGTTTGTCGCACTCTATATTTTTCATGGCATCCGAAAGGATTCGTTACACACCTGGAATGACTCCACCCGGTATGCCCACGGTGTGCGCACTGGCAATTTCCTCTCCCTAGATGCCCGTCCCTAAGGTGTTCCACTACTCGCCTTATGTTGGAGCTCCCATCTAAAAGTAAACCCACCCTTTGTGATCGTCCTGATCTTGCTGACAGAGGTGACCTCAGGACAAGCGAGACTCAGGAACATAGGCCAGCAAAGATAGCACCTCAAATCTGTTTGTAAGACGAACCAAGGGAACCTCTCGATCAGCTCCACGGAAAGTTTCTCTTTGCCTGCCATGGGGCGACCTCCCACGCGACCAATAACGAGGTGTGTGCGTCATTGCGAGCACTAACAGGGCTAGGCGCAGTCACGGGACAATCGGTGGACGCTGGGCGAGATGGACGGCCGTTGGGTCCCAACGGTCGGTGCACAACTAATGTGCTCCTCGACCACAGACGCCAGCTGTGCTACCGACATACACACCGCGTGAAGCAGGGAACAAAATTTCACATTTCTTCTCACATCTGCAAACAGCGTTCAGAGTTCCTATCCATCATTACAGTACCCAGGAAAACGAAAGACTAAAAGGGTGTGATGTAGACTCTACAATGGGTAAATAACATAAACAAAAACAGATGACTATCGCGATTGACAAGGCGGAAGAAGTGGGAACCCGATACTTAACGGGACTCTGATTTCAGTATACACACGAGCACACGAAAAATTTAAGAAAATGGCGGAATAACTACATAGAAAAGTCAAAATATTCTTTTGTGTGGCCCTGACGTCTTTAGTTGCGTCTAAAATTATGATTGGTAATGTTTGTCCGTCTATGCAACTACAAATAAGATGTGACTTTTCTCACCAGACGTGTTTCGTTTTAATGTCAATGAAACGTATGCAGTGGTCTGTAATCATGCGTATCTACAATTTGTTTTGTTTTTCGGATAGAAAACAGTTAGACATGTTACGTATTGGTTTTTTACTTACGCAAAATTGTAGTCTTGGTTTTCGCGTCACATCATGGAGTTCAGATTTTTGTCAGTCTGACCGCAGTTACTTCTTTCTGCATACCTATCTTTCGCAATAATTTCCATTTCACTCATGCTCTGTACATAATTTTGTTTTTCACAGATAAGACGTATTTGTTTTGAATGTGACTGAGTCTGCACAATGTGTTGTTGTAGTGTTGCCAACATCGCAATTGTAAATTTTTATTTAATTAATTTTTATATACTTTATATTAAGTTATTGTATATGGAAATGGAGTGAAATGGAGTAGTGATGAACTTACAAATCTGTGTATCACTGTTTTTTGGGAGGCGAGTGGCAGAGCAAATATGAGTGAATAGTGGTTGAAAGTTGTACGTAGTGCGATGTAGAGTGAGATGGAAGACGAGAGTCAGGGGCAGGAGGTAGAGTGGTGGCTGTTGGAGTGGAGAGGTTTGATATTTGACTTTTATTAAGGATATACATAACTTATACAATTGTGTATTAGTTAATTTTGTAGTGAAGAAGTAACAGTAATATCGCAGTTCTGGGTGGTGAGTGTTTCTGTGTGGCGGAGGGGGAAGACTTTGTTTATTGGGGTGACTAGCAGAACAATAGAAACTACATACAAAGGACACATCAGATGATCGAAGTATGGTACAAACCATTAAACATTTGCGGACCACCTTATACAAGAACACCACAGGCCCAGACCTATAGAAAAAGATATGAAAATCATATAGATCAGTAAAGACAGACACTTTCTCCCTTTCCAAGAAAACCTCTGCATACACAAAGCATTATCACACAACAAACAATTACTGAATGACCAAATGAATGTTGGAAACCAAACATTACATGAAATAAAAAATCAGATATACCCCTCCACTTCTCGCTCCTGGGTCTCTCATTTTTCTCCCACATCTCACTCATCACCCTATTCATCACTCCACACCTAATATCAAATCACATACTCATGCCTCCACCAACATAAAATTCTCAGAACATATCACTCATTTTAAAATAAAACACCCAAACCTTCCTGCTTCCCACTAACAACTACTGAACATTTTTCTCCTCAATGTTGCCCGACATCCATTTCGATTACATAAATAATCAATAAACTGTAACATAATTTTAAGAAATATTAAAAACAAATTTAAAAAACACAATTTTGTGTGTGTTCTACAAGTTTATTTTTGTTTACTTAACAGGTTTTAGGCTTATTAGGCCATCTTACTGCTGTGTCAAAGAGGTTAAAGCAGTAAATACTCTGAAGATGGCCTAATAAGCCGAAAAGCGGTTAAGAAAAATAAAAATAAACTTGTAGAACACACACAAAATTGTGTTTTTTAATTTATTTGATTATGTTCTACCAAGAAGCGAAGGAAGAATCAGTCAAAATGAAATATTAAAAAATTAAAAATAAACAAATTACAATTTCGATGTTCACAACACGACAGCAACACAATGTGCAGACTCAAAACAAATACGACTGAAAGTAAGTGGAAATTAGTGCGAAAAATAGTGATGCAGAAAGTAGTATCTGTGGTATAGCATGAAACAAATCGCCACTCCATGACATAAGGCGAAAGAGTACTTTACTTGTTTTACTAACGAACTGTTTTCGATCAAAATAATAATAATGATAATAATAATAATAACAATTGGAGTTATGTATTATCAGAAACCACTGAAGACGCCGTATTTTCATTAAAACGAAACGCGGCTAATGAGAAAAGTTACACCTTATTTGTAGTTGCGTAGGCAGACAAACATTACCCATCATAAGTCAAAATATGTCGCTTCTAGTGAGAGGCTGGTTTCACATACAAGCGAAGATGTACACTGAGAACTGCGCTGTGATCGCGATGACGGTCACGTAGATACTAACGGTACTAAATCTACTGTAACTCGATTCAAAACAAAAACATAAGACTGCCACGATCACACGACGAAAGAATACAATAACCAGTGTCTCAACGCGAATGTGAATGTAAAATATACGCGAGCACACGAGAAATTTAAGATACTGAAGGAAAAATCTTATGGAAAAGTCAAAAGATATCGCTTATAGTGTGAAAACAGTTTTCACTTCTAAACCTGTCCTCATCAAAGAACTTTAGAGTGGATAACTGCAAACGGTCGTCTGATCAGGAAGACCATGAGTCGAGCTCAGTTTCAGCCTGAAGACAATAACTATAAGACGATATGAAGCTGTCTTCTCATTGCTGTGTTTGTTGATTCGATCGACTGACAGTCCCTCTTCAATGACATAGGAAAAACAGAAAGTTCTGAGAGAACACTAAACCCTGTCAAACATTTATTGTTACAACATCTAAAGTGAAATTTATTGGTGAAACATCAAAGCCTTTTTAGATGAAGCCCGACATGGTACAAGGTGACGAACTATAACCACAGCTCTGCAACTTTGTCCTGGATCAGATCATTAGACAATGGGAGAAAACTAGGTCGCAAATTCATTTGAGATAACAAACTTTATTTTCACTTGATTCAAGGTATGTGGCGGAAAAAGTTAGAGGCGAAAAGAGCCTCAAGGCCCCTGTGACCCCAGGGATAGGACAGCGATAGGAAAATGATGGTAGGACAGCCAGGCCTCAATTTGGACATATTCATTGTTTCTTGACGATTATATATTTTGTAAACGGTAGCAAACAATTACAAGTAGAATGTCTGGACCATAAAAAATTAGAGCTGAATTAAAAAATGCTGTGGCAAAAGTTTGAAATTGATAGCAAAATTCAATTCCACAATACTGGCTGTTTTAAAAGACAGTAAAAGGTTAACAGATTTATCTCTCTCAACTGCTTTATCAAATGTTACCTTATAGGAATATATAATCATGAGTGAAGTCCAGTTCCAATCTTAACTTTTTAAATAAAAATACATTTTTCAAATGTGTTTCTCACAACCTTGAACCAAACTAACTTAAACGGAAACAAAGTAAAATGTAAAATTCAGTCCCAGAGCGGCGCGGGAGTAGCCGCGTGGTCTAAGGCATAATGCTGCGGACTGGGCGGCCATTCCTGTCAGAGGATTGAGTCTTCCCTTGGGCATGGGTATATGTGATGTCCTTAGTGTAAGTTAGTTTAAGTACTTCGTAAGTCTAGGGAATGATGACCATAGGACTCTGGTCCAATAGGTTCATTATCATTTGAACATTTATATCAATACCAGATGGTGACTTACAAGGTGAGAATGAAATTAATTTACTCAACAGCCTTGACAAAAGTTTACCTTACAGGACATACGATTACATATAAAGTTCAACTACTAGTCTCCATGGTTAAGGTGACAGTAAAACTAATATATTAATTCGCTCAACACACTGAGCCAAAATCTGCCACAGAGCGTAAATTCTACCAAATACCTAGGAGTTACAATTACGAACAACTTAGACTGGAGAGAACACACAGAAAATATTGTGGGGAAGGCGAACCAACGGTTACGTTTCATTGGCAGAACGCTTCGAAGATGCACCAGCTCCACCAAAGAGACTGTCTACATCACAATTGTGCGTCCTCTCCTGGAGTACTGTTGCCCCTTGTGGGACCCTCACCAGGTGGGACTGACGGAAGACATTGAGAAGGTTCAGAAGAGGGCAGCTCGTTTTGTTTTATCACGTTACAGGGGGAAAAGCGTCATGGAAATGTTGCACGAATTACGGTGGAAATCATTAAAAGAAAGACGTTATTCATTGCGGCGTGATCTGTTTGCGAAGTTTCAATCACCGACTTTTACTTCTGAATGGGAAAATATTTTGCTAGCACCCACCTACTTAGAGAGACATGGCCAACCCAATAAAATAAGAGAAATCAGATCGAAAACGGAACGATTTAGGTGTTCTTTCTTCCCGCGCGCTATTAGAGAATGGAACGGTAGAGAAAAGTTATGAAAGTGGTTAATGAACCCTCTGCCAGGCACTTAAATGTGATTTTCAGAGTATATATGTAGATGTAGATTAAGATACACATCAGTAAACAGGCGTTAAAATACAAGGCAACAACAAATCCCCAAAATATTTTCCAATAAGAATAAGGCATAAATATGCAGTTTACTACTCATGGCCGGCCGCGGTGGCCGAGGTGGCTGAGGCGCTCCAGTCACGGTCAGCACGGCCACTACGGTCGGGGGTTCGAATCCCCCCTCGGGCATGGATATTTGTGCCGTTCTAGTTCGTAAGTAGTTCATAAGTAGTTTGTAAGTTTAGGGACTGATGACCCCGTAGTTAAGTCCCATAAGCAAAAAAAAAAAAAAAGAAAATTACTACTCATGATATGAATTCGATTAAGATGACTTCAGTTGATAAACACTCAATTTTACCATTTTACAGGCGAAGTACACCGAAATTGACGATTATAAAACTCAAGCTGATGGATAGAAAGACGGGGGAACCCCCTTAAAGATAAAGGCGTCACGAAATATAGTGTTACTCCGTTGTCAGCCGGCAAGACCCGCTACGGCACCAGACAACACCACAAAGAGAAGGCCCGAGCGCTGGCGTGCCACCACGTCGCACAACGGCCAGCCAGTCAGTTAGGCGACTGCGGGCTGTTCTTTGTAACGAGACACCACAGCGTTCATGTCTTCTGTTTCGGCATTGTTGCAGCAGAACGGATCGCAACACACGATGCCAGAAGGTGGTTGCCCAGACGCGGCCGCTCTGAGCTACAGCACAGCGAAGAACTGACAAATGCTGCGAACCAATCCCTGTAAACTGATGGGTGCATCTTTGCCGAGAAACGAAAGTAGCCGAGCGGTCTGGAGCGCTACGTTACGAATCGCGCGGCCGCCCGCGTCGGGGATTCGAAACCTCCCTCGGGCATGGATGTGTGTGTTGTCCTTAGGTTAGTGTAACTTAGTTTAAGTAGTTTGTAAGACTAGGGACTTACCACCAAAGTAGTTTGGTCCCATAGAATTACAAACATTTGAACACTTTGAAACGAAAGCCCAGTGAAATAGAAAATTTTGATTACAAGTAATGAAATATTAAAGAAAACTGATAATTCAAACTGCACCACAATTACTACAAACTCCTAGTCCTGGCAGTAATCAAAATCCAATTGCACAAACCCCCTAAATAGAAAGCAGGCATATACGAAATCTGTGTTAAAACACTTCCAAAGAGTCCCAGCAAACGGAGTGTCATAACATTTTACATGCTCAATTAAAAACAATGTAAAACATTCAGAGACAATTTTGACCAAAAAGGGGTGCGATAAATTTAACTCGCTTAAACAAGTCTATAATACGATAATATACCAGTGCCACTCGATAAGATTTAGCACATCAAAGACGTGCACTCCCAGGGCGTGACACCACAGTAGTCACCAAATATACACTTAATAAATATTCGTATATATATGACGAAACAAGGAGGCAGGAGGCTGAAGAACAATCACTTAGGGAACAAGGACTGGCATGGTAGGAAGTTACCTAAATCCGGAAACAGAGACTAGATGCACAAGCCAGTGGGTGGCAGCCAAGTCTGTCGCACAAGTGCATCAACAATAGCAGCCAGCAACCGGTAAACACCAAGGCGGCCGCTATGAGACAGTTTGCTGTGTCCCATCGGCCAGCCATTGAGCTAGCGATCGCATTGTCTCAAGCCACGTGTCGTGACGTACATGCCACGGCCTATCTTTCTCGTTGGCCTCGTCGGCAAGCGACTAACGTAGTGCCCTGCAACACATCCTGTAGGCAAATTAATCCCATACGTTAACGAAACGGAGCCATTCCACGCTGAAGCCTGCCACGCTGTCTTACTATCCACCAAATTTGAAAGCCTATTTTTGCTTCCTGCAGCACCTTGCCAAACCAACAACCCCTAGAGACAAGGCCACACAACAGCCAGTGTCACGTTACCATGACCAGGCCGCGGTCACCAGCTGCCGCGGCTGAGCAACCGAGCGCAATGAGGCGCTATGTTCCGATGCGCGGGGCCGTTTCCCGTCGGGGGATCGAATCCCCCCTCGGGCATGGATGTTTGTACTGTCTAGAGTATAAGTTTGTTCATAAGTAGTTTCTAAGTTTAGGGACTGATGATCCCGTAGTTAAGTCCCATAAGCTTTACACACATTTGAACATTTTTTGAGCCATCAGCTGAATGGCCGGCTACTGGGGCATATCCCAATGCCACGTAGGGGTCAGCCAGTCAGCTAGCGGCCGCGGCCTGGTAGGTGTGACGTGACATGAGCTGTTGTGACGCCTTGTCTCTAGGTGGTTTTGGCCAAACCCAGGAATCAACTCACAAGGGGAAGACAACCATCGTGAAATTTTAATACCTCCACGAAGGTCTATAACTAAAATTCAAAAAGTGAACGTCTTCCGGTGCGCCACAGTCAAATTCCCACTGCCATATCACGCTCCATGGATCAGAAAGAGTCGAGTCACTAGTGGCGTGGGCGCCAGAGAATACGGGAGCCGACGCGCCCCCTATACGATGATGATGATCGTGTGGCCTTTATGGCCATTAGATCCCAACTGAGGGTCGTGTTCAGCCTGCCTGGTGCAAGTCTATCTGACGCCACTTCGGCGACTTGTGTGAAAACTCCTATACGAACATCGCGCTTTGTGCGAGAACTACCAAGAAGACGACGCGAAGCACAAACGAGGCATCAACATGTCCCACATCATTGACACAAATGGTATGTCTTGAGTATTAATTCCTATGTACTAAAATGATCAGAACGTAACTTGACAAAGCCAACAGGCAGAGGAACTAAGCCCGGTTTTAAGAAGTTCTAACATACTGGACGTAAGGACATGTACCTTAATATTCCTGATTTATCTTTAATCTCCGTCTCAGTGGAGGTTTTAAAATTTTTTTTCGGTGACAAGGGATTGGCTGTGGAGGTGTGTGGCTGTGCGGTATGCTTCTGCCTGTGTGACTTTCGCTGGTGGCTGTGCCAATTCCCTATCGTCTACTCATCACCTACTAGTTTCTTTCCAGCCACCGACCTAAGTAGTACAAGCGATAGTGTCTCGCCCTTCAAAGCATCTCTTGAATTATCCTGTAACATCCCAGATGTGTGACGTCCGTAGCAAACAACAACCGAATTGACGGTGTTAAAAGCAGGCTTTCAGCAGTTTCCAACATATAATCGTCCGTTAGAGGACCGCTAAATAGTGCTGAAGCTTCGGCAATTCATTTTTGTTTTAATGTTTTATAATGATGCCGCCCTAAACCCCAAATTATTTTATTCAAAACACAATTTTTTCATCGCCTGCTAATTGCTTGTCGTTGTAATATTGATATAAATGCTAAGAATGCGATACGGAAAATAAAATTTTAGTATTCTTAAAGAATAATGAGATTGGTTATCACGTATCTATCTCTTAATTTTGTGAAACTTACAGGTATGCTTTCTCACGCGGTGCATTTCACTAATGCATAATACGTGGTAAAGCGTCCGGTGGGCTCACCTGGTGTGTACTGCATGCAACACGAGTGTTATTGTAGCGGCTATAACAACAGTGCGAATGGTTATTTGTCAGCGTATTCGTCCGTGGTGAGCTGTTTATCTGCTGTTTCTGGCGTTTATATCGTATCCTGGAATAGCAGTATGTCAGAGCTATATTCTGTAAGCATTTTCATACATCTAATCATTTAATCGTGCTATAGCAGTTTTCTCCTACTTTTATTCCATATATTTTTGTTGTTTCCGAAAACTGTCTTGAGCTGTTAAATTGACAGCCCACACGCAATTGAAATATTTTAGATCTTATTGCTACGAACAGGCCCGGCCTTATTAACGATGTCAGTGTATGATATCGCCATAACGTCAATGGTGACCAAAGTTAATAAACCAGCCAAGAAGGATAGGAGCGTGTTTTTCGTTAAGCAACTGTTTGCATCACACTTGAAAAATGAATAGACATCGTTTAATTCCGGTACAATGGATACAGAGGAATTGTGCACTAAATTTAAATGCATTGTAAATAAAGGGTTAGAGAAATATGTGCGTATAAAGTCGATTAAGGATGGAAAAGATCCACAGTGGTATAATAATAACATTAGAAACCTACTAAGAAAGCAAAGGCTGTTGCAGTCGCGGTTAAAAAAACAACACGCAAACCAAGACAGGCAAAACTTAGTAGAGATATTCGTGCGTCTAAAAACAGATGGATTCGCGAAGCATACAAAAATTACCACAGCCATACCTTAGCTGAAGATCTTTCCGAGAACCCGAAAAATATTCTGGTCTTATATAAAACCGATAAGCTAGTCAAAGGACACTATCCAGTCACTCGATGATTCCGGGTCAGTAATGGAAGAGAGCAAACGGAAAGCTGAAGTTCTAAAATTAACCTTTAAGAAATAATTCACGCAGGAGGACCATACAAACGTGCCATCTTTTGATCAACGCACTAACTCCGAAATGGGTGACATAGTAATAGATATTTCCGGTGTAGAGAAGCAGCTGAGAGAGCTGAATACAGAAGTCTCCTGATCCGCCAATAACCTTACGATGGATTGTGGTGTATATATGTAGATGTAGTTTCGTTTCGCATCGGAATACGATAGCATGATTTATTTGTGCTGTAGAACCGTTAAGTACCCGAAACGCTTAAGTAGAATCTGTATGTTTTGCCCGATGAAAACAGAGGAGACACTTGGAAGGTTCTGACAGTGACGAGATTGAAGAGGCAATTAACAAAAGTGACCTTGATACAGATTCAACAGTGACTTTGATACAGATTCATAATAGGGTAGCAATGCTAGTTCAGATGATTTAATGGACCAAAACCCAGAATATTTTATAATAAGGCAAGAAAATATAATTTTGAAAAGCCACAATTTGATCATAGAGACGCAGAAAGAGGTCCGAAAATATTGAGAACGATTTACGGTCACCTGAACTTTTTGCACTTGATTTACACAACGAAGGTCCTGTTTTTATGAGAATAATTTCAGAAACAACTATTGAGAACATTGTGCAACATCCCATTCACTAAATATATCATATTCAGCATATATATAATAAAGAAAGAGTTGTCAAGTTTTTAATGGAGAGAAAATGTTGGCGTTTGTTTTTTTTGTTTTTCCTGTCAGGAATGAAAGAAATGCAGTCATAGTCATTTCGCTGTGTGTCTGTGATGAAAGTGGAATATAAATATTTCGGGCGTGCATTAGCTGGAAGAGATTTCTTTTCTTTCTGATCAGCATCAAATTTGATGGCAAAGGAACAATAATGACAAACCTGCAGTAATTCGATTTGTTTTTAACGAATTTGTGAAAACGGCTTAGAAGCGTACTGAGCATGTGAAATTCTCACTTTAGTTTCCATGTAAACTATGAATTCATTCAGTACCAAAAAGTAGCCATTGAGCTTTTCTGTTACCTTTGCTACTGAGCGTAGCAGGACTCATTGCGCTGATCATAAGCAATTTATTAAATCCAGTTATCACTAGGACATAGGTTTTGAAAGCTCTCAGTTTGGGATTAAAGAAACTCCAACTAAATTCAAGAACCAAATTTATAACTTTTCTGAGAGCACGAAGTAATCTCTGAAGAGCTTCGGACACATAGGAATTTAAATACCCATTGTACAGACACCACACCAAAAGCAAGAAACCGGTCCTACTTTTCCAGATGCATAACGAATGGGGTAACAACTATTACATGCACCTGGAGTAATAGAAAGCTATGCAAAGAGCACAACTCATTGAAATGCAACACCTGTTTTGAAGTATATAACGACAATAATTAACATTAGCATGCCCTTTCCCTTGTGTTCAAAATAAATGTTTCGAATTAAGTTTATTGTTTTTGTCGTGTTTAATTGGTGAACATTTCTCAAAAACTAAGCCCACAGTATGTCTACAATAACAATAATAATAAGATCGTAATTATAGGCGCTCAACTGCGAATCAGAAGTGTACTGTACGCAGTATACTACGAGAGAAACATCTGAGGGACTGATGACCCCGCAGTTAAGTCCCTTAAGCTTGACAAACATTTGAACATATGAGAAGCAGCTGATAATTGCTTTCGGTAACAGTTGGAAAATATTATTACTTACCAGAAAGACTCATAGGCGGGCAAAATATACACCCTGAATCGCCATCGGGAAATACATCAAATAAATCCGTAAATAGCACAACCAAACTAACAGCTCTCTAATTATTTTAAAATTTTAATGGCAAGAATCTTACTTCGAAGCGTTCCACTTCGGGCGTTCAATAGGGTAGTGTTATTGGTCCTCTCCTGTTGCTTATTTACATAAACGATTTGGGAGAAAATCTAAGCAGCTCTCAGATTGTTTGCAGATGACGCCGTCATTTACAGTCTAGTAAAATCATCTGAAGATCAAAACCAACTGCGGAACGATCTAAATAAGATATCACTATGGTGTATAAATTGGCAACTGACTCTAAATAATGCGAAGTGTGACGTCGTACACATGAGTACGAAAAGAAATCCGTTAAACTTAGTTTACAAGATAAATCAATCAAAAATGAAGGCCGTAAACTCCCCTAAATACCTAGTAATTACTATTACTTCAGATGTAAACTGAAAAGAACACGTAGATAATGTCGTGGGAAATGCGAACCTGAGACTGCGTTTTATTGGTAGAACCCTTAAAAGATGCAATAGAACTACTAAAGGGACTGCATACACTACGCTCGTCCCTACTTTTTGGAGTATCGCAGCCCAGAGTGGGATCCTTATCAGGTGTGTGTGACTGAGAACATCGAAAGAGTCAAAACATGTTTGTAAAGTCTATGGGACTTAACTACGGGGTCATCAGTCCCTAAACTTACAAACTACTTATGAACTACCTAAGACTAAGGACGGCACAAATATCCATGCCCGAGGGGGGATTCGAACCCCCTACCGTAGTGGCCGTGCAGACCGTGACTGGAGCGCCTCAGGCTCCTCGGCCACCGCGGCCGGTCCGAAAGAGTCCAAACAAAGGCAACTCGTTTTGTATTGTCACGATACAGGGGAGACAGCGTTACGGAAATGATACGGGATCTGGGATGGGAATCATTACAACGGCGCTTATCGCTGCGGCGTGGCCTACTTACGAAACTCGAATCGCCAACATTCTCCTCCGAAAGCGAAAATATATTGTTGTCTGCCACTTACATAGGTAGAAATGATCATCAGAATAAAATACGAGAAATCAGAGCTCGAACGGAGAGATTCAGGTGTTCTTTCTTCCGCGCGATAGTCGAGAATGGAATGGGAGATAAATCGTATAAAGGTGGTTCGATGAACCCTCTTCCAGGCACCTAAATGTGATTCGCAAAGTATCCCACGTCGATGTAGGAGCAGTATTTATTCATTCACAGAAAACGTTAGATTTTAGTTAACGAGGGAAGTTGACTGGTAATTTCCGTTTATACAATCCGTTCACTGAAGTTGCTCGACGTCGTAGACGTTATCAGTTATTAGAGACTAATTAATTTCGTGACACACAAGTCACTCTACTTGCCGCATTGAACGAAGGTGAACTGAAAAGTAATTCCTCCCCCTGTTTTTAGTCAGTTCTCAACATCGATTGAGTATTACACTGTCCAATTAACTGAATGCGAACACCTGTTGAAGGGTTTAATTGCCTCCATTTGCAACATAGGAATCGAATCTAAGAGTTTCTGGAATGTAACAACAAGAGAGGAGCTCTGCCGGCTACAGTGTTGTTGCCAGCTGTAATTGGTTTCTCGCATTTACATTTACTACACTTGAAACGTGACACATCCTTGAAGCCTAATGCCACCATCTTACCGTTCCAAACGTCGAGAAGTTCGTGTCTGATTTACAAACACCTCGGATATATTGATAATTTCTTTAAAATATATAGTGGTGGCGTAGTTTATTGCTATTTTAATGAAGGTTTTATCCATATAAAAGTAGTTTGTTATGCACGTTTTGAAATGGTTACATGGCGGCATTACTTTCTTGAGTGATACTGCAGTCCAGTTCATGTATCTCTATGGTTTTTCGGTTGAAGATCCATAGCACAAACAGCACGGCCGAATTAGACCCACAAATTCTCTGTTGGGTTTAAATCTAGGGAATATTGCGACAAGGTAGTAAGGTAAAAAGATTCTGGTGTTCGTAGAAGAACGCACATACGCTGCAAACTGTATGACCTGTTGCATTGTCCGACTTGTAGATGCCATTGTGCTAAGACACAGAAAAGTGCATGTGCCTTTTAGAATTACGAGATCACATGAAAACATTCCCAGACCACAACGCTCTCTCTTTCGGGCTGGACCTTTCCGAATATTATTGCAAATAGTTTGCTACCATACGTTTCCCTCAATAAACTAAATAGTTCACCTGTCCGAAAGAAGGAACGAAGGAAGACAGGAACGAAGATTAACGTCGCGACGACAGCGTGGTCATTATAGACTGTTATCTGTCCGATGGAGCATAAAATTTCATTCATCAGGAAAGGATACATGTCGCCACTGTTTGGGCGTGCAGTTTTGTTACTGGCGAGCAATTTCTAGCTTCGAAACCGAGAAAAAGAAGTCGTCATGAGTGCACGTACGAAGCGCCTGCTGCAAAGGCCCATATCCAGCAAAGTTCTCTGAACGATCGTTGAGGAGATATTGTAGGTGATAACGTGATCATCTGGGCTGTCTGCACGTCTCTTTGCCTGAACACATCTCCGCAGTCTTCGTCCATACCAGTCATCTACGGCGCATTACAGGTGCCTCGCCACCGGCTTTGGATAGCGACATTTTGCGATGCGTTGTATATTTAACCATAGCAGCACGCGAACTGTTTACGAACTTCGCCGTTTGGTACATGCTTCCACCCTTGTCCAGAAGCCAATGACTATGCCCATTTGGACGTCACATAAATCGCTCCATTTCTGCATTACGGCAATAACAGCACAACAGCAGCACTGTTCTCTGCGTCCAGGTAGTGCTGTCGCCTGTGGTTTGTGAGTGTGTACTGTGCGTCGACGATTGACGTAGGTGTTGATAACATAAATGTGACTGGACCATATGCCTGCCGTGTACACGGTGGTCCAAAATCCGTTAACATTTGAATATTCACTAACAAGGTAAGTACTTCGGCTCGAACAAATATAAATACACCAAAATCGTGTGATAGTTAATGTGAAGGTCCCTTATTGCTCTAGCGATACTCCCGCATCTGCAGAACTCTGCAGTCACCCATTAGAGGCCTCTGCATGTGGTATGTCGCATTGCACATTGACCTGCCTGTACACCAGTAGTGACCGTGCAGTGTGCCTCTGAAGTTGCGTTTTATGGCGTTATTTGTGTGGTGAAGCGTCAGATAGGTCGGTGATTGGTAAAAAATCCTGCTAATATATTATGACTGGTTGAGATGAAGTTACGAAGAAACCTACTTCGTGAACATGGTATCGGTGTAGAAGATGAATCAGTCGCATGTTACCTGGTATCTGTTATAGTGTTTCTAATCTATGCTCATATTTCTGCATTATAATAGATACCAGAAACATGTGAATGATTCATCTTCTACACCAAGACCGTATTCACGAAGAAGGGCTCTTAAGAATTTCATCACAACCAATCTCAATACATTAACAGGATTGATTACCAATCGCCGATCCATCTGACGCTTCACTATACAAATAACGTCACAAAACGCAACTTCAGAGTCACACCGCAATGTCCCTACTGGTCCCGACAGGCATACCGGCAGCTCAATGTACAATGCGGCGTGGCACATGCAGACGCCTCTAATGGGCGACTGCAGAGTCTTGCAGATGCGAGAGTATCGCTAATGCAATGAGAGACCCCCACATTATCTCTCACACGATTTTGGTATATTTGTGTTTGTTCGAGCCCAAGTACGTTCCTTGTAAGTCACAGAATAATGAAGGTAGAGAGGTTAAAATTGAAATGCATGCTTAAAACTACATGAGTGTACAAAGAGACCAACAGACGCTGATGGATAGCTACATGTTTAATGATCTGGGAAGTATTGACTTTTAAAGTGTTCTTATTTTGTATTAAAACTGTAGCTTACTATAGGCAGTTGCATGACATCCATATAATAGCGTAGGTCTTGAGATTTCTCCGTTGCCATAAACAGTGAAGTACATGGGATAATAATACTGTATTTTGTTGTTATTTAATAACGTCGGGTCCTACGCTTTGATGGTTTTTTAAAGCTTGTGCGCGGAACTGCTCTGATGTCGTAGCTTTAAGGGAGATAATTAATTGTGACGCAGAAAAAACTGAATATCAGTAGTTACATAGCACACGAGAATAAAAACAAAACACCATTAATTCAAACAGTAATTTGCAGTCAAATAAGTTAATATATTTTATAATCACATTACCTCCACTGTTTTCAAAGCACTCTGTGCAAATAGTATTCTTTTTACTTGTAGCTCACGTGAAGCAAGTTAAAAATAATGTTTGTGAGAGAAAAAATAGCATTACAAAATCAGTTTATTCGATCAAGTTTTGTTTAAAAGAAAGAAATCAAAACGACTATTTTGACAATATTTTAAAAACAGCAAAGTGATGTGTTAAGGTAATAAATCCAGTAAAAATGCTACATCAATACAATGAAGTTTATATCCATTCATACAGGTTAGCTGGGTATTTACGTAGTAATGGAAAGCAAGTATGGCCTTCAATACCTTACTCTCTGATATTTATAAGGCGCTCTGTATTCCACCCTCGCCTCCGAATGGTTTTGATTACGAGAGAAAGTATTCCCTAATGTCGTCAGCTCACAGCGTAGCCAAGTGTCGAAACAGTTGCTATACAATCGAACGGCATTAATAATAATGGTTTTAACGTTTTACCATTATTATAATGTGATTAATTGAGGTAAATTACGTTCATCAAAACTTTAAGAAGTGAAGTAGAGAAATGTCGAGTTTTAAGTTTCTCTTTCCTCTTATAGCAATCAATGAATTAAAATAACAAGTGAACAATAAACAAATACTCGAACAAAATAATTTGCAGTCTAGTAACGGAATATATTCTATAATCAGATTATCTCCATGACGTGCATAGCACCCTATGCAGTTACTGTTGTTTACTTGCAGCTAATAGGAAAGAAAAGAAAAATAATGTTTGTGACAGAAAAAATGTGGAATTACAAAACAGTTTCTTCAGCAAGTTCTATTTAGAAGAAATAAAGACTAAATGACTAGTTCTCACTGCATTAATAATAATAAAAATATAAAGAAAACAGAGGAATGTGTTAAGATAGTAGATCCAATAAATAACGTTTCTCCGTAGTCATCCTAACGGTGTTCTTTAAGATTTGGAAAAAGATAAAAATCGAATGGGACAAAGTTGGGACGTTATCATGGATGATAGATGACACTTATGTCAGATTGTTTCAGACATCGCAGCGTATTTATGTGGCTTATAAAGAAAAGACTTGGTCAGACTTCTCTCTGTATACAATTTGGCATGAGTAAATTCTGCAAAAACCACTTATATGAAAGCTACAGAGGCAGACCAGAGAAAACTATTCTCCGCGCTCAGCCTCAAATGTCTTAGAACCCCCATATATTTTCGATATGACTTGCACGTGCATTTCAAACTCTGATCTACAGCTGATATTTTTCTGAGTTAGAAATTTTCCTTCGCTATTTTTCGTAGGACTAGTCGTGTTAAATATGAGGACGTGCTGAAAAGTAATGCATTTGATATTTTACCTGAAAATTCATAAATCTTTTTAAATGAAGGTATTATTAACAAACGAAATAATCAATGTTCGTGTATACATATTTATTTCTGAACATAGTCTACGTGAAGATGTTGTGTAAGTTTTAGAAAAAAATGTAAATGGGATGGGGCCAAGTATGGATTGTATGAAGGATGATCGCTGCTGTTGGATCCAAAGTGCTGGACTGTTGTAGATGGCGCAGCCCTCGTGTGTGTTCTGGCATTGTCGTGCTGAAGGGGAGGGCGTTTCATATGTCTAAGAACTATTCAAATTGGAGCTTTGTTTTTTGAGAATCTTTCAATATCTTAGTTTATGGCGGTGCCTTTATGTCTGAATTCCAGATGTACAACACATTAAACACTTTATAACACGTAAAGCATGACTTTCCCTGCTGTCAAGAAATTCTTAGGCGTCGTTGATTCTTTGTGGCGAAGCTCCATTGATGCTCATTTGTTTTTAGGATCAAAATGGTAAACCCAGCTTCCATCACTTGTCACGATGTTAAGGAACCCATCACCTTCAAAGTAAAAAGGCGAAAGAGATGTCCATTACGAGCACTAACAATTCAGAGTCACACGTTAATGACGTTATTGAAGTTAATGTAATCATCACGTTACAGACTTTTCTTTCTTATATTGATTTCAATTGGAGGTAGCTTTTCTGCAATTAATAAAAGTGTTACAGCACACAGTTACTTATACACCGACATAGTTACGTCACTCACTGCGATGTTAAACGCTCCAATTTGGGGCCCTCTAGTGGTAGAGGACTGAGGCAGCGAAACAGGGATGTCTGTTACTCATAACAGCTGTGCGCTACTTTCAGGTGATCCATTTGCTAAACTAACAGTGATGGAGACTCTTCCTCATACTCTGTACATAACTGAGAATAAATTTGTTTTATATTCTCCACGCCGGCCGCAGTGGCCGAGGGAACTGAGGCGCTTCAGTCATGGTCTGCACGGCCACTACGGTCGGGGGTTCGAATCCCCCCTCGGGCATGGATATTTGTGCCGTCCTTAGTATAAGGTAGTTGATAAGTAGTTTGTAAGTTTAGGGACTGATGACCCCGTAGTTACGTCCCATAAGCTTAACAAACATTTGAACAACAACATTCTACACCTTAACATTAGAGAATCTCGCTGTTTAGCAAAAGCAAAAGTCTTTTATTGCCATGAAGTGAGAACTTCGTCACCGCTCTGAGAAAAAAAGAAAGTCTTCTCTCTACCGCTACCGGAAACGGGCCCTGTGAACGGAAGAAATGACAACTATTATTATTAAAGTGATGTCACTACAGTAATAGTGTCAACATTGTTCAGTTTTAGTAGCAATCGGCACAAGCGTTCCATTGTAATCTTAATCTTCCGACACAGATGAAACCTACATAAAGCTGATTGGAATGCTTACTCGGAAGGCCTTGACAAATATCTGGACTGTATTCCTCCATCTGCCGATTACTATAATATATTTGTATGGGTAGCCATCATAACAGCAAAAAGTACAAACCTAGAGGATACCGCAAATAATATATTCCCACCTGAGATGACAGATGTGAGGAACTGTATAATGATTGTCACAATAGAGGTGGCAGAGGGACATCAGATTAAATAATACATAGTTTTAGTACTGCGCGTCGACAGAAGAGGATGGAAACTTCTCGCCGGCCGCGGTGGACGAGGAGACTTAGGCGCTCCAGTCACGGTCTGCACGACCACTACGGTCGGGGGTTCGAATCCCCCCTCGGGCATGGATATTTGTGCCGTCCTTAGTATTAGCTAGTTTGTAAGTTTAGGGACTGATGACCCCGTAGTTAAGTCCCATAAGCTATACAAACATTTGAACATTTTTTTTTTTTTTGAAACTTCTCGGACGATGGAATTTGAAGTGTCCGGTAGGAATGCATGGTCCCTGCTACGAATATTAGGAGGAGCTAGCAGTATCACTCGAAAACATAACCTCACAATACTTAACGAGAAACAGCGCGCATTAAACGTGAACTCATAAAACTAAAAGAAACAGCCAATCTGGACACTAAATATTATACTACATCTCTCCAAAGACGTTTCATAAGCAATAAAAGACATAGATTAAAGGTAAAGTTTTCGGCTGGATTGTATTCTAGAATTCATTATCAAATACAGAGTAAATACAGTGTAAATCACCCAAAACTTGCACCAAACGTATTGTTAAAATGTAAATTACTATTGATATACGGTTTTCACAGGTTGTATTGGTAGTCAGGGGTTCGCATTCCAAGTCACTAAACAGATTTTAAAAATATATAGGAAGTGTTGTAATTGTGCAAACATACACTTTTTTTAAGTGGAAAAAAGTTCGAATTACTCAGGCCATCAGTCTCTATATTTACATATTACTTAAGGGAAGTCCAGTGGGAGCAGCCGCGAATTACCTGACATTTGGCCTATAACCGCACGGCTATTCCCGCGCGACTTAAATGGAATAATGCCTATTGATATTAACAGACTAAAAGTATGATAAATTAGAATATTAGTGGAGTTTGTTACACGACTCCAATGTAATTCGTTTACGAGTTATCGTACTGTGACAATTTTCCACCGCAACACTTGTACAATACCTGTGGTTGCACACACTGAAGAACAACACGAGTGGACACACAACAGATGTGTAGTATAACAAGTAAAGAGTCAACAGACCATCGCAAATTATTTTCAAAAAGACCACTATCACGCTCATATTACAGTCTGGTATGGAAAGATTGCTACACGTATGTTAGCATTTGGGCGGCCACAGTAATGTGTAGCTGAATATCATCGGGTGCAGTAAGTATAACTTTGTAGATAAAGTCATTCAGCTTTCTCCACAGAAAAGCCTACAGGAGTTAACTCCGAGGAACTGGGAGGCCGATTTACAGGTACTAATGGATGTTAGCAGCAATGCCCTCACTATACGTTCATTTGACATTTTGCTCTCCCAGACAAGGATTTACAGGTACTCTGCGTCCAATGTTTTAAAAACAATCCGTGAAGGGATGCAGTAGTAATCAGTGCACTACGTGTTGGACAGCCATCTTGTTGGTACCACAAGTTCTGCGTAGTCTGCAGAGGAATGTCTTCTAGCAACTGTGGCAGATGATGTAAGAGGCTGTTATACTTGTGCGCATTCGGTGTAAAGTCCACGAAAAATGAGCCTATGAGATGATGGTGAACTATTCCACCCCACACATTTACACTCCATGGACTGCAACGTTCCATCTGAGGATGCCAACGTGAATTGTCAAAAGATCAATAATGCATGTTTCGCCGGTTTACTTCGCCATGATTACTAAAGGTGGCTTCATCAGTATATAAGATACATCATGCATCTCAAGTATCCTGTTATAATCGACATGTAGGCGAAAGTAATACGATTCTCATAATTGTTCCCATTCAGCTCTTGCTGGAGAGAGACGTGATACGGATGGAACCGATGTCGTTGGAGAAGGCATAAAGCACTTGCTCGGCTCATGCCACTCCTCGCGCGAATGCCCTTTAACCAATATACGGATCAGTTGCAAAAGCAGCCAAAAAATTAATTTTCCTTTCTTCTGCCGTCGCTTGTTTCCTTCTATTACCTACTCTAGGTGGTAGACTAACACATTCACCTAACTGGTTGAAGAAGTTGATAAATTATAGGCGAGATGAGTGGCAACTATTGGATAATGTTTTCGTATCACTGTACGAGCACGAACTGCATTCTTCTTCAAATGTTTGTAAATCTAATGGACTTAACTACGTTGGTCATCAGTCCCTAGACTTACGAACTACTTAAACTAACTTAAAGTAACTCACGCTAAGCACAACACAAACACCCATGCCCGAGGGAGGACTCGAACCCCCGACGGCGAACGGCTGCGCGCACCGTAGCTGGGCGCCTTAATGCGCGCGGCTATTCTACCGCGTCTGCATTCTTCTTGCACTTTCTTCATTGGTAAATCCCATCGTCCACGCACAACTTACTGCTTGGACTGCCACACACTAACTACGGCGCGTTAAACACTAATCTTCCTTCCTTCCTAACTAGTAAGTCGTAATGCTCTCAAGGAACACACAGACACAACATAACATCTTACCTAGTAACTAGGCAGGCTGCACAGGGCAAACAAGTGTTGCATTGGAAAATTTTCACAATACGACATAGCGTAAACGAAAAAATGTTCAAATGTTTGTTAAGCTTATGGGACTTAACTACGGGGTCATCAGTCCCTAAACTTACAAACTACTTATGAACTACTTACGAACTAGGACGGCACAAATATCCATGCCCGAGGGGGGATTCGAACCCCCGACCGTAGTGGCCGCGCAGACCGTGACTGGAGCGCCTAGTCCCCTCGGCCACCGCGGCCGGCGCGCCGCAACCCGGTCGGCCACTGCAGCCGGCTGACAATAATCCGTCCAGTGAAAAACGCACATCAATAGTACTTTCAGTTTCCGAAATATTTGAGGTGCATGTTTTATGTGACTCGCCCTGTACATGGTCACAGCTATCAAATTTTATTACATCACTACTACAGGCAGGAAACATTTTCGAAGAATGTAAGCGTACCAGCAATGGCGTAGTGTGAATTTCTGCAACCTGGTGCTAACCCTAAATTTTCCGACACCCTATTTTCGCAATTAAGCAGAAAATAACAGAACTTTTACAGAACGTGCAAATATTGGATTAGTGATTATCAGAAGAAGATAGCGTAGGTGGAATTTTTTGGATCTCTTATATACTTTCCGTTAAATTAAACAAATCTTTCCTGGATATTATTTGTGAGACTCATTTTTCTGAGCTGTCCATAACAGCAAAGAGAAACTTTATACGACAGTTTCAATAAAGAGGAAGAGTAAATAATTTGTAATATATGAATTATTAGCCTGCAGATTTTTATAGCAGTAAATTATGCTATTCTGATTAAGTGTATAATTACAGTGCGGGCATGGTCTAAGGTACCTTGCTACGATTAACAGGGCCGTTCTCTGTCGGAGGTTCGAGTCCTCCCTCGGGTACATGTTATTCTTAAAATTAGTTTAAGTAGTTTGTACGTCCGGAGACGGATGACCTCAACAGTTTTGTCTCCTAGATTCAAAACATAATATTTCGTTCCATATGTTTACAAACCATTTAACACTTTTTGGAGTATATAATTATTAGTTGTCAGTGGTACTTCAGTGGCCATAACACAAGATGCATCCATTCTGCGTATGGACAAACATGCCCAATTTTGTACGCTTACGGTGTTACGAAGTTAAACCGGGCTTTGTTGGGTTCAGGATGAAAATAATAGTAACTATATTCATGCCAGGAAACGAGACAAGCAGGAAAGTACTGTTAGAAGAAGAGGGCTAGGAAAGAATGGGACTGCTTATTCTAGGGCGGAAGTTAGTCTGTTACCGCCGCGGCGGAGTGGCCGAGCGCATTGAGGCGCTATGATCCGACGCGAGAGGTTGTTCCCGGTCGGGGGTTCGAATCCTCCCTCGGGCATAGATGTTTGTGTTGTCTTTAGTATAAGATACTTTATAAATAGTTTATAGGGTTAGGGGCTGATGACCCCGCAGGTAAGTCCCATAAGCTTAACAAATATTTGAACATTTTCAGTCTGTTCTCACAGCTCATGGCTGAAACATTCTTTATCTAAAATGAATAGGCTTCATACAAGAAATATCGAGGACCTAATAAGAAACGCATGTGGCGTCATATCATCACAGTACATCCACTAGTACAATCTAACAGTTATATCTGTTGCTTTCCATCGTGCTCCCACCAAACTACAATAAGAGAACAATCTGCAGCCGAAAGTAATATGAGATCTATGTGGGATATTGATGATACTGTCATAAGATTTGTCAATTCATAACTGTAATATTTGTAATTGTGATTAAACCCTGCAACAGAAACAATTTCGTAGTTATGGACGGCTATAGAGGCAGCATGGATCAACGCTCCTGCAGGCGACTTCCGACGACTTTTTGAGTCTAGGCCATGTCAGTTTACTGCATTTGAAAAGAAAAAAAGGAGGCTCCACACGATATTACGACGTATAACACCAATTTTGTCATCTTATTTTGTCCTAAAATAGAATACAGTTGAACTGAAATTTTTCATTGTAGCAACTGTATCAGATCGAACATACACCACCAAATGTATGTTCAAATGTTTGTATAGTCTATGGGACTTAACTACGAGGTCATCAGTCCCTAAACATACAATCTACTCATGAACTACTTACGAACTAGGACGGCATAAATATCCATGCCCGAGGGGGGATTCGAACCCCCGACCGTAGTTGCCGTGCAGACCGTGACTGGAGCGCCTTAGTCCCCTCGGCCACCGCGGCCGGCACATACACCACCTATTTAACACAATGTAATTTAGATGGTTGAATAAACTAGAAATATTTTGTTTGGTTTATCGAATGGACGAAAAGCAACCAGTAAAGTGTACACGAAAGGACAGAAATGTACGGACATTTCCCAACGTTAAATACGAGGTATGTCCACAAAGTAAGTTCCGTTTGGTTATATAAAACAAACGAGTACAGATACAGAAAAAATATTTATTGTACAATAATATACAACTATTAAACTACTTTTCTACATAGCTTCCGAAATTTTGTAGGCATTTGTCATAGTGTGGCAGAAGTCTTTGTATGCCTTCTTCGTAGAAGGTTTCTGCCTGTGTATACAACCATGTGGTAACATGTTCTTGCAGCTCGTCATCATCGCTGAAGTGTTGACCACCATGGACAGGTTTTAGATGTAAGAAGAATGTCTCTAGGAGCGAGACTGTACGGAGGATGATCAAACACGCCCAAGTGAAATTCCCGTAAGACTTGTTTGGTCATATTCGCCTTGTGAGGTCGAGCGGCAACGTGAAGGGAAGAAGAAGACTCCTTTCATCTCTTCTTACATCTAAAATCACTTCAACGATGATGAGCTGAAAGAACATGTTTGCGACATGGTTGAATACACAGGTGGCAACCTTAATGAAGAAGGCACACATCCCGCGCTATGACAAGTGCCTACAAAATTTCGGAAGTTATGTAGAAAAGTAGTATAACAGTTGCAGATTTTTATACAATAAATATTTTTTCTGTACCTGTTCACGTTTGGTTTATATAACCAAACGGAACTTACTTTGTGGACATACCTCGTAATTGCGAAGCTGTTACTGTAGAAGAGATGAACTTGTACGTGTTAAATAGTGAGGAGCGCGATTTGCGGAAGCTGAGATTCAAATGAAGTGCGCCGGCGGCAGAGGGGGGGGGGGGGGCAGATGTAACGTGGCGGCTGATCAGAGTAACGCGCGACCGCGATAACCCCAGCATTCATTACGCCCCCACCGCCACTGTTTCTTTGAGGGGGCGCTGTTCCCACTCGGCATTCACGGGCGTCGCCTCGTGTGCTAGTTAGAAGGCTACTCGCCCGTTTCGCCGTTTCTGTGGAGTGGATACCATCAAACGAGTCATTTTTTAGGGGAAGAACAGCTGTGTTTAACTATCTCTGTAAGCACTGCGACAGACTAGCTCATTCTCTGATTTCCGTGAAATACGCCTGTAGAAAGACGCGTACTTAAAACGTCATTTAAATGTTTTGAGAAAGCCTGGGCGACTACTGGAATGGAACTTCATCTGAAAAACGATTAAAATGTTTGTAAAGCTATGGGACCAAACTACGGTGGTCATCGGTCCTAGACTTATAAATTACTTAAAATGACTTATGTTAAGGACAACACAGACATCTATGTTCGAGGAAGGACTCAAATCTCCGACGCAGAGTAACCGCACACTTCGCAGCAAAGTGCCTTAGAGCTCTAGGTCACTAGTGCTGCTCTCTAGGAACAATAAGTTCCACGCAGACAATTATTAGAAATAATGATTTGGGATGACTATACAGGATGTTACAAAAAGGTACGGCCAAACTTTCGGGAAACATTCCTCACACAAAAAGAAAGAAGCCGGCCGAGGTGGCCGAGGGGACTGAGGCGCTCCAGTCACGGTCTGCACGGCCACTACGGTCGGGGGTTCGAATCACCCCTCGGGCATAGATATTTGTGCCGTCCTTAGGATTAGCTAGTTCCTAAGTAGTTTGTAGGTTTAGGCACTGATGACCCCGTAGTTGAGTCCCATAAGACAAACATTTCAAATGTTCAAATGTTTATATAGCTTATGGGACTTAACTACGGGGTCATCAGTCCCTAAACTTACAAACTACTTATGAACTAGCTAACACTAAGGACGGCACAAACATCCATGCCCGAGGGGGATTCGAACCCCCGACCGTAGTGGCCGTGCAGACCGTGACTGGAGCGCCTCAGTCCCCTCGGCCACCGCGGCCGGCTACAAACATTTGAACATTTGAAAAGAAAGAAAATATGTTATGTGGACATGTGTCCGGAAACGCTTAATTTCCATGTTAGAGCTCATTCTAGTCTTTCTCTTTAAATGTAAACTGAAATAATTCGTGCAGACAATTGTCAAAATACCCAATTGTTTCGTTAGTATGTACTGTACTTCCTCGATTCACCGCCAGTTGGCCCAATTGAAGGAAGGTAATGTTGAATTCAGTGCTTGTGTTGAGATGCGACTTATTGCTCTACAGTACTAGCATCGAGAACATCAGTACGTAGCATCAACTAATTAGTGTTCGCTCACGAACGTGGTTTTGCAGTCAGTGCATTGTTTATAAATGCGGTGAATCGAGGAAGTACAGTACATACTAACGAAACAGTTGGGTCTTTTGACAATTGTCTGCACGAATTATTTCAATTTACATTTAAAGAGTAATGCCAAAATTAGCTCTAACATGGAAATTAAGCGTTTCCGGACACATGTCCACATAACATATTTTCTTTCTTTGTGTGTGAGGAATTTTTCCTGAAAGTTTGGCCGTACCTTTTTGTAACACCCTGTATAGGCCGATGTTCCATTTTCAATTAATAGGTTAACAACATAAATGTGATTAAAATAGGTTTTTTTAAAAGAGTGTCTTTGATGTTCCTTAAATATATAATAATGTTGTCAAAAACAGAAAGAAGGAAAATGGGTAGAACCTAGAGTTTAAAAAAATGAGAACTCTGTTCTCGAGAACGATGAAGAGTGGTATACACGCCTGAGAACAGATAGTATTAAATACAGATGTGCTCCTCAGGAGAAGTGCACACTTCGTCCATGCAGGGTGTTGTTGTTGTAACAACTGAATGGAAATAACGTTTTGCGCCGTCCCTATTTGGGGATATCACATCATCTTCTGAACTTAGATTATATCTAAATGAAGTAAAGCCTGATATTGACTTAGTTTTTGTGGGCTCAACTACACTGTTGTCCAAAATTAAAAGCCGAGGTGAAATGCCCGAGTGCTTTAAGGTACCTTGCTGCGCAGCGTGCGGTTGCTCGCCGTCGGAGGTTCGCGTCCTCCCTAGGGAATTCCTGCGTGTGTTATCCTCAGGTTAGGTGAAGTTAGTTTAATTAAACTCCTAGAAAATGATAACAGAACATAATAAATTCGTCGACCCAGAAGAGGGAAATTTTTTGTCACATTCTTGAGGATGTTTACAAAACACGATCACACAGACAGAGCCATACACAAGTGAGCACAGTCACCAGAGCGTGAGCAATGTCCGCGTTAGTGCCGTGTATGTCATTATTTTGCAGCAATACACCCATGGAGACGATCGTATAGGTGCCGAATGAAGTCTTGTAGAACGGCCTGCTGTGTAATTTCCACATCATGCCTCAGTTGGGCCACATTTCGTGTCGCTCATGCAGACCGCCAAGCATGACTTTACACCCCGTCCCAATCATGCTCAACGGAAGACAGATCTCGGGACAGTGCTGGCCAGAGCAGTTGACGTGTACCTTGAAGAGCACACAGGGTGGTACGGGATGCATGTGGATGTGCATTGTCCTGTTGGAAAAGCATATCGTCTTGTTGGTGCATGAGTGATAGCAAGACGGGTTGAGTAATGGTTTCAGTTTACCGTGCACTCTTCAATGTTCTCTAGACGATCACATTCCCAGGGGCAGATATAGACTCTGACCATAACTTGTTGGTTATGAACTGTAGGCTGAAACTGAAGAAAAATAAGGAGATGGGACCTGGATAAATTGAAGGAACCTGAAGTTCTTAAGAATTTCAGAGGGAGCTTTAGGCAACAATTGACAGAAACTGGGGAAAATAAAACAGTAGGGGAGGAATGGATAGCATTGAGAGATGAAACAGTGAAGGCAGCAGAGGACAAAATAGGTAGGAAGGCAAGACCTACAAAAATCCTTGGATATCACAGGAGATACTAAATTTAATCGATGAAAGGAGGAAGTATAAAAATGCAGTAAATGAAACAGGCAAAATGGAGTACAGACGACTAAGAAATGAGATTGACAGGAAGTGCAAAATGGCTAAGCAGGAGTGGCTAGAAGGCAAATGCAAGGATGTAGAAGATTGTATAAATAGGGGAAAAATAGATAAAGCCTACAGGAAAATAAAAGAATCATTTGGAGACAAGAAAAACAGCTCTATGAATATAAAGGACACTGATGGAAAACCAGTTCTCAGCAAAGAAGGGAAAGCTAAAAGGTGGAAAGAATATATAGAGGAACTATACAAAGGAAAGGAACTTAAAGACAATATTGTAGGAAGGGAAGAGGATGTACATGAAGATGAAATAGGAGATATTATAATGAGAGAAGTATTTGACAGAGCACTGAAAGGCCTAAGTCGAAACAAGGCCCCTGGAGTGGACGACATTCCCCCAGAACTACTGAAGTCTCTGGGAGAGCCAGCCATGACAAAATTGTTTCACCTGGTGCGTAAGATGTATGAGAAAGGGAAAATACCCTCAGAATTTAAGAAAATTGTAATAATCCCCATTCCAAAGAAAGCAGGTGCAGACAGGTGTGAAAATTACAGAACCATCAGTTTAATAAGTCATGCTTGCAAAATTTTAACACCAATTATTTACAGAAGGATGGAAAAGTTGGTAGAAGCCGACCTTTGGAAAGATCAATTTGTGTTCAGGAGAAATGTAGAAACACGGGAGGCAATACTCACTTTACGGCTTATCCTAGAAGATAGATTAAGGAAAGGCAAACCTACATTTCTAGCTTTTGTAGATTTGGAGAAGGCTTTTGACAATGTTGATTGGAATAAACTCTTTCAAGTTCTGAAGCAAGCAGGAGTAAAATATAGGGAGCGTAAGGTTATTTACAACTTGTACAAAAACCAGACAGCGGTTGTCAGAGTTGAAGAGCATGAAAGGGATGCAGCGGTTGAGAAGGGGGTAAGACAGGGTTGTAGCCTTTCTCTAATGTTATTCAATTTGTACATTGAGCAAGCTATAAAGGAAAGCAAGGAGAAATTTGGAGAAGGAATTAAAGTTCAGGGGGAAGAATTAAAAACATTGCGTTTTGCCGACGACATAGTAATTCTGTCAGATACAGCAAAGGACCTGGAAGAGCAATTGAACGGAATGGACAGTATGCTGAAAGGTGCATATAAGATGAACATTAAAAAGAGAAAAGCTAGAGTAATGGAGTGCAGTCTAAGAAAATCAGGTGATGCTAAAGGAATTAGATTAGGCAACGAAGCAATGAAGGAGGTAGATGAGTTTTGTTAGTTGGGCAGTAAAATAACAAATGATGGTCGCAGTACAGAGGATATAAAATGCAGAATGGCAATGGGTAGAAAAGCGTTCTTGAAAAAGAGAAATTTGTTAACATCGAATATTGATTTAAGCCTAAGGAAGTCCTTTCTGAAGGCATTTGTATGGAGTGTTACCTTGTATGAGAGTGAAACATGTACGATAAACAGTGCGGACAGTGAGAGGATTGAGGCTTTTGAAATTTGGTGCTACAGAAGAATACTGATGATTAGGTGGGTGGATCGCGTAACTAATGAGGAGGTACTGAACAGAATTGAGGAGAAATGAAATTTCTGTCGTACCTTGACTAAAAGAAGGGATATATTGGTAGGGCACACTGTTAGACATCAAGGAATTGTGAATTTAGCGTTGGAGGGAAGTTTCTGGGATAAAAACCGCAGAGGAAGACCAAGAGATGGATACAGTAAGCAGATTCAGACAGATGTATGTTGCCGTTCTTATGTGGAGATGAAGAGGCTTGCTAAGGATAGGGTATTGTGGAGAGTTGCATCAAACCAGTCTCCGGACTGAAGACCACAACAACAACAACAACAACAACAGCTAACATTAAAGTATACCGTGTTATAAATATGTAATTTCTATTATTAAAACATTTTAACATCCAAAAATTAAAGCAATTGTCCTGTCCTGTCACGAATTCACCGAGCGAGGTGGTGTAGTGGTTACGCAATGGTCTCGCATTCGGTAGGAAGGTGGTTCATATCCACCCCCGGCCATTCAGATTTAGGTTTTTCGTGATTTCTTTAAACCACTCCAGGAAAATGGCCGGATGGTTCCTTTGAAAGGGCACGGCCGATTTCCTACCCTAGCCTTAAAGAAATTAGTGCGTTATCTCCGTCTCTAATGACCACACTGTCGACGGGACGTTAAACCTAAAGGTTCCTTCTTTCTTCCTTCCTTTTTGTCACGAATTCACGATTTAATCGTACAACGTATCAACAGATGTCCGTATAATCGTTAGCCGTGCGGAATATGGCACTCCGGTCAGTAGAGCCGTTCAGCAGGCACAAGAAACTCGCTCGTTACTCGATTGCGCGGCCGCTGCTCGGAAGTGGCGTAGCGAGCAGCTCGTAGCTCGAGCACAGGCGCTCGCGAGCGAGGTGACTCGGTCAGACTCGTAGCGGAAGGGAAATCACCCAAGTATGGTGCTCCGTCTCTTAGAATATGGCATACAAAAAGACGTAATAATAATAATAATAAAACATTATAAAGTGTTAACAACTGTACTGTGTGTTATAAAAGAAAACTCTTAAGAAAATATTCCTTCTGTGTGAAAATACGTCAGTAATAAATGTTACAAAAGACAATGACTGAATGATCATGAACGACGGCAGAGATAAGAAAAGAACAATACCGGTACACTAGAAAAATGGCAATCTTTTGTCTGGTTATTTGCTAGTACTGATGTCGATCTGCTGAGGGCTCTAACGAGTAATATATTTATTTTTACAAGGAAATATATTTAGCTATGTCTACATGTTTTCCTTAATATATAATAGTACCCTTTATCGCATATCAGCCCGATTGCACTATTTGCTGTCGAGATTAGCGCCGTCAGTACATTTTTTCTTTTAATACACTGTTGCTGTATGCCACCAATACATTTTCATTTAAATAGGACCAAAAGAACCGCTAACATCTAAAACACAATCTTATGTATGATGTCCGGTGTGTGTGTGTGTGTGTGTGTGTGTGTGTGTGTGTGTGTGTGTGTTTTTGCTTGCAAATCTACAGCTTTACACTAATTTTGAAGAAATTCTGAGAAACGATGGTGACTATGTTGATTATTAATTTCTGTTAATTTAGTAGAACAATATCCATGTATTTCTAGTCACAACAGATAAAGTAATTGATATTTATTTAATTTGTTTCTCGAAGAGATTACATACATAGAATAAAATAATGCTAGGCAGCGCTTCCGTGGTTCGCTGGTAAATCGGCGAAATACTAATGTAAAGATCATAAGTTCGAACCTGGTCATTCCTTGGATTTTTATTCCTCACTCAGGACGTCTTTCATTTCCGGTAATGAAACTTCCTGGCAGGATTCGAACCTGGGACCTTTGCCTATGGCGGGCAAGCGCTCTACCGGCTGAGCTATCCCGGGACGCTACACGATTCATTCTCACACTTTACTTCTGCCAGTACCTCCCCTGTTGAGGAAGTTTAGAAGGACGGAATTTTAAGCCAACTGCAGAGCGATTCTGCTGCCGCCAACGTACATTTCGCGTAAAGACCACAAATGTAAAATAAGGAAATTAGGGCTCACAGAAAGACATACGTCCGTTTGTTTTTCCCTCTTTCTATTTGGGAGTGGGATGTATAAGGCAATGACTAGTTGAGACGAGGTACCCTCCACCACGCACCTTACAGTGGATTGCGGACTTTGTACCTTGGTGGATGTTGATATAGTTGAGCGCGCGGAAAATTTTATTGCAAAGACTACAAAATCTTTAACTCAATATTTCTGTGTAGGGTCTGTTATTTGTAAATATCCGTTACGAACGAGCAACACGCGCATATGTAACAACATTGTCAAACAAACTGAAGGCTTAAATATCATAATTACCGCACGTTTAATGTTTATAAGGCAAGTAATATGAAAATAAATCTTCAGCACTTTTGTTTAAAATGGCTATAAGAAAAACTTCAGAAAAATCGAATATATTAACGTGAACACCGCCTTCATCTATATCTATAAATGTGAATGTCTGTTCGGTGTACGTATATCACGTCTGAACCACAAAACATAAAGGGCCAGTTTTATGGCGATCGGATAGCTATTTATCTATATATATTAATGTCAATGTCTGTTCGGTGTATGCTTATCACGTCCGAACGACAAGACGCAGAGACTTAAATATTTGTACAGTTATTAATTTATACCTGAGGGAGGTTTTAGGCACGGTTTTATAGCGATCTGATAGATATTTAATAATTTGAAGAATATAACCGGAAACGCGGAGCAATAATTACTCTTTGAAAATGGTTTTATTGGTTACATTGTTGCTTGAGGGTTGATAATGATAAAAGGGTAGAGTATATTGGGATGGAAAGTTATCGGTGTATATAAAATTCTACGTGTGTGTGTGTGTGTGTGTGTGTTTTAATATTTCGCTCTGCAGCGAAAACTACAGAACGCAAACGAATGATCTGTGTGTAACTGTTGTGCGAAGTCTCCCGTTGTACACCATAGCAGTTCCATGCCGATAGCTATAAGGGGGTGGAAGATATGGTGGTTCAAAGTCGTCAAATTATTAAAAAATTCGGACTGAAGGCCAGCGATGACGTTTGCGACTCTACAGCAAGGAGGTTACATACAGCGAAACGTGATGCCACAGACCATATCTTTGGTCTATGTGTGCTACCAAGGAGGTTGCGTGCTACAGTGTCTTCAGCTCTTTCTCTGTAAGGATAAGCATACGAATAAGGAAATATAAGAATAAATAAATAAAGCAGTAAAAAAGAAATTTCTTTTAATACATCTCTTTAAAAAAATTTGATTTGACGTTTCGCGCAGTAAATCCCTTCAGATATGCCGTTTCAGTTCAAAATACTTCAGTTTCCAGTTCGTCTAGCTTTTGCCATGACAATTAACGGAGCTCAAGGAGAATCATTAAACGTCGCAGAAATCCATTTACAGCCCTCATGTTCTTCACGTGGTCAATTATATGTCGCTCGATCAAGGGCAATCCAAAAAATCTCTACATTTACGCTCCAGACAATACTACAAACAACGTAGTTTACCAGAATGCCCTAAAGTGAAATTAAAATGAATTTGGACATTACTCTGACTATACGCGTTGAGATACTGCAACACAGGATATAAGGAATAATGTAAGTATTATTTATAGCAAATCATTAAGCACTTCACATAATTTTATCTTTTTATTTGAATGTTGATTAAAATGTTTGTTTCTAAAGAAGGTATTGTAATTCATTTCATCCGTCAAGACCAGTCTCATAGCACACTACTGAAAGATATCTTATCATAATCAACCAACACGCGAGCGGAGCCGCGAGTTTAAGCTAGTCTAACATAAAATGACATAAATTTCTTATTACATTGGTAACTTAAAAGCTATCCCAGCAAGAATTACAACAGTTTGTTCCGGGCCTGACCAACAGAACGTACTTTCTGTCTGCTAATACTCGCCGAATGTACTTTTTCGTCGTCACTGTAAGAAACGGTGCTGCAAGTTCCTATGAGCGTTACGAGTCTGCGAGTCTCACGAGCGCTCGAGTTTCTACGAGCGATAAGGGTATTCGAATCAGGGTAGTGTTTTCTGGGTTGTCCTACACCCACAATCCCTGTTTACACATTCACAGTCGGTGCAGTGTGGTTGATGTATTAGTTATGTTGTTTTAGGGATTTCGCGACAGTTCATAGATACGGAAACTCAATCCCCTATTCTTATTTGGCAATATGGAACGTCGGGACCGCCGTAGTACTACACGGCAACTCGCGTCTAATTGCGGAGCATCCACTGGAACAGTCGTATGGAGACAAACAGTGCACAGACGGCTTCACCAGCGTGGCCATTATTGTCGGAGACCTGCTGCATGCGTACCTCTTACAAGTCTTCATAGCAGAACGTTGTTCTGATGAATGGTGAAGGTTCAACTGCTGTCAGGTATCGTGACTAAGTTTGGACCTTATGATGTAGTGAGATGTTATAGGCACAGACTGCTCGTCCTCATACGGGTGATTGATGTTTACTTCGAAAGTGAAGATATTGCACTCAAGGTGTGGCCTGCTCGCTCTCCAGATTGAAATTTCATACAACCTGTCTGTGATGCACTAGGGAGACGGGTTGCATCACACCAGCATTCACCAAACACTCTCCAACAATTGCGAGCAGCCACGCGGAAATGCCTGTGCGCTCTGAGCCACCTTTCTGCGGAATGCGCTTCTGCTCCCCGTCGGAGATTCGAGTCCTTCCTCGGGCATGGGAGGGCAGATTGTCCTTAGCATCAGTTAGAATAAGTAGTCCCATAGCCTTACAAACATCTGAACATTTAAACTTACGAGCTGCTCTGCAGGAAGAATGAGAGTTATAACCTTGACATGAGAGTGATGACATCATTGGCAGCATTCCCCGTAGTCGTTAGGTCTGTATTGCTGCTGAGGGGTCGCAACCCTTACTATAACTTGTTTATATTGTTTTGTGGAAAAATAAACAACACCTTTCAAAATCACTGTTCATTGCAAATATTTTGGACACCGGTGCTTTCAATTAAAAATGTTATCGTTAGTTTCAAATTTAGACGTTTATTCACTTTTAATTATTAGAAGTGTCTGGTTCACAGCCAGTGGCGGACTAAGGTGGCTGCAAGAGGGGAGAGGGGGGGCGGACCGCTCCGTGCCTCTCGTCTTGGGGGACCTCCAAATCTCAAAAATTAATTTTTATAGTAATACATGTATTTCCAAGTGGACAAGGGGCCTCATTTTATTTTACCGCCGCCTCCGGCCTCCGACAGCCTTAGTCCGCCACTGTCCACACGACAGATACCCAAACACATTTAGAGTTACGTAATGAGACTTTCTGTGGCCACATGGCACTATGAAATTCTTGGTCGTATCAACGCTAGCCATATTGGTAGGTACGGCGACCATCTGTCATCGTATATTTCGGTAACGAAGCAGCAACATAACACGTTCGGCCGGGAAACTATTCGCATACATCTATTGCCGTTCGGGTATGGCCGTGCTGTCTAAGGCACGTTGCTCTGGGATACGATTGAGAGAGAGAGAGAGAGAGAGAGAGAGAGAGAGAGAGAGAGTGTTTTGCCGATGTTTCGGCCACTATGCAGTGGCCACTTCAGCAAGATTAAATGTTAGATGATGCCGAATATATACCCCTATATACTACGAACTATTTTTGGGTTATCTGATACCGACGCTACTGATACGATACTGACATCCATCCATCTAAGATGGTCATTGGTTGACGTCGGTATCAGATAACCGAAAAAAATTCACTGTATATAGGGGCATATATTCAGCAGTATCCAACAGTTAACCGCCCTGAAGAGGACCACTGCACAGTGATCGAAACGTCGGACACTCCTTGACTAAATGTTTTAAAAATGACGCGGCCATATACCCAGAATTGTTTTATCCAAAATTGTTTAAATAGTTTGTAAATGTAGGGACCGATGATCACTGCAAGTGGGTCACATAGTTTATAAACATTTGAAAATAGCTATAGTTGCTACCACTTTTCCCAGCTCAGTGTTGGTTACACGACTTTTGCACAGAGGAGTCACACCGTATGTTATCAGAAGGACCTGTCTACAGAACTGAAACATCTGCGGGAAGTATTCGGGCAAATAGATTAACTGTTAAATTACAACGAGCAAGTGTCAACAAAACAAAGAAAGAGCCCACGTCACATGCATTTCTGACATGTTTTGAAAAAACAACTGAAATGATCGCAAGGAACCTCAACATTTAAATTTGAAACAATCTTCCGACAGACATACTTCGTTAGAAAATGGGTGAAATGAATCTCATCGAAATGTCGTGCCATTCTAACAAATTCACTCTACAGAAAAAATAAATTTTCATACCCAATTTTTATGTGGATAACCAGTTTCAATAAACCACTTGACAATTCAGTTCACCAAAAAGAAGAAGAATGAAAGTAGCCTGTTATGTTTTCTATGTAAGATCTAGTTGAGATCTGAAAATGTAAGTTAAAACGCTCACTGTTGCTCTAAATTACTTTACGAGTCGCCACAGTACTTGCGCAACGGAAATTTAACTGATCACTCCTTAAGGGAGCAGCCAAAATTACAACAAACACAAAATTAATGTTAACAAATAAATGAACAGATGATTAAACATGGGACAGGGAGCATGAAATCATAAAGCAGAGATTTGATACTTTAAAGTCATAATCTATTCAGTAAAATGAACAAGCAAATAAATGTGGGGTGACCAGATTAAGCACACACCTTGTACAAAAGTGAATTAAATCATAAAATTACTGCCCATAGTAAAAATGGCTTCTGCCCTTTTTGAATATGGAGGTAGCGTGGGAGTAAATTTGCAAATACACAATGGGTAGCTGAAAGCACGTTCATTCATTCACAGACATGTGTATAATGCTTCTGGTACATTACAATATGGCAACACTTGAGAGCAATGGCGAAACGAAGCGTCGGCGGCATTTTGATGAGATGGCGGGTCTCTTCATCACATGTTTAAGAACACTACACACCAAACGAACTCATGTTTGAGGAGGCAGCAGCTCACTATTCTTAAGAACCATGTGGCGTGCGCCAACGGCGAATTTCATAGCATTTACAAACAGAATTTAATTTAGAATAAGCAAGTAAAGCACACGCGAGAATTCATATAGACGAAAGCTAGTATTATTAACAGTATGGCTGAAGGCCAAAGTAACGACTGTTACGAAAGCATGTGGTTCAATCGGTCATACAAGACAGGAAAGACGGAATAAAACTAGAAAATCTGAGAAAATATTTAGCTTACTCGCAGGTACAGACATGATGTGTAAATGTTAATTAATAACGACAAGGAAATTCAAACATACTAAGTTTACAGGAAGGCTGTAGGCCACACACGTGTATTCTAACTTGAGAAAATCCGAACACAAAATCATCACCGAAATGAAAATGCAAATACTAAATTCACACTGTATTACTCCAGTTCTGTAAATTAAGAAACACTTCTCCTCGCATAGCGAAAAAATTACTTAAGAAAACTATCACTGAAAAACCAAGACTACCTGATTACAAAGAAAGCAAAGTTCTAACAGCATACCTTCTCCTCAGCATGATTCGACGCAATACTTACTTCTACGGTCGCAGCAAGAGTGTCGCTCTCAGGCCACGGGAAAAATCTTCCCCCGCCACAAACCGGATGTAGAGCGCGCTAAAAACGACGCAGAAAGCTTTCAGAGCCTCCTGTCTACCAACCCTTGCTACCTGGCGAAGACAATTCCCTCTACATCCGCTCCCAGAGAGGTATCCTGTCACCTCTTTCGGCCAAGATTAGGTTGGTACGACACTAAGAACACTTCCACCTCGCCACCTTGCCAAGCCAGCAGACGCCAGCGCAAACGACAACTTGTAACTACAGCAAAACGAGACCTAGAGCGGAAGGCGGCGACTGTAAGCCATTGCGCGGCAGTCAGTCAATATTAAAAGCAACCTTCCACATTCATACAAAAACAAGTTCAATCACACAGGTGTAAACATATATGAAGATGGAGCACTGATCAATAATAAAAAGAATAAAATAATTAACACACAACTAGATAACATTAACGATGCAGAAACACTTTAGGTTAATGAATGAATCAAAATAGATCACGACCACAAATTCAGTGGACGTGTTTCAAAACTAATCTTACTAATAGCAGGTTTTTAACAGTAGACCAATACTATTCATACGCACAAAATATGTGCAACTTGCAAGGATAGTAAAAAGGTGACATGTCGATGCTAGGTCATATATATATATATATATATATATATATATATATATATATATATATATATATATATATATATATATATATACACTCTGCAAATCACATTTAAGTGCCTCCCAGAGGGTTCATCGAACCACCTTTATACTATTTATCTCCCATTCCATTCTCGAATAGCGCGCGGGAAGAAAGAACACCTGAATCTCTCAGTTCGAGCTCTGATTTCTCGTATTTCATTCTGATGATCATTTTTACCTATGTGAGTGGGAGTCAACAATATATTTTCGCATTCGGAGGAGAATTTTGGCGCTTGTAGTTTCGTAAGTAGCTCACGCCGCAGCGAATTTCAACTGCGTACTTACTTAGAGAGTAGCTATACCTTGCAAACAGATGCGTGAAGAACATTATCAGATGTCAGTATTTAGCAGAGAACTTGTAAAGCCGCGGTGGATTGGCCAATCGCTCTATGACGCCTCGCTTCAGAGTGCGTGGTTTCTTACCGTCGGAGGTTAGAGTCCTCCCTGGAGCATGGTGCGTGTCTTGTCCTTAGCTTAAGTTATTTTAAGTGGTTCGTATGCCTAGGGACTGACAACCGCAGCAGTTAACTTCCTTAGATTTACAAACATTTGAACATTTTGAACTTTTAAGTGGTCTCAGAAATTCAGAGTGGCTTAATTTGCGAATCATTCAACATTTGAGTAGGTGAAGTGTCAATATTTTAGACTGTTGACAGGAATGTGTGAATCATGGCGGAATACAGCATGAGTAAGGAAGCGGCTGACGTAAAGACGATGGAACGTGACGACGGAGCAATTCTCGGAGAAGCAATCACAGTGCTGGATTTATCATTAACATTGATACGACTTGCAAATATTTTGAACCGTGGCGTCCCAATCATTAGATCGTTAGTGTCAGTGATCTTTGGTCGTGCTTGGGCTGCGTACGAGAGGAAGGCGTGGAGGCCCGTGGGGGACGCTACTAGTGGAGGGCGGAAGTGGAGGAGTGTGTTGACAGAAAAGTCCGCCAGTCGTAACCTCGTACCGCTTGAGGTGGCCGATACATTTTGTGGTGGACGTTAACCTTGGGCGAACATATTGGGCAGTCAAATGTTGGAAGTATCCTTGGCTAAGAAGTCGGGCCGCGGTGGAGCAGCCGAGCGGTCTAAAGCACCTCGCTGCGGAGCGCGCGGTTGCTCGCCGTGGAGGTTCGAGTCCTCCCTGGGGCATGGGTGTGTGTGTTTGTCCGTAGGTTAGTTTACCTAGGTTTAAGTAGATTGTAAGCTACGGACTGATGACTACGCAGTTTGTTCCGATAGATTTACAGACATAAGAAGTTGGACCATCAGGATGTCAGCCACTTGTGGCGGGAATGAAGATAATTTAAACAGCGTAAGTGATGTTAATGTCTATGCCTCTGTGAGCAAAATTCAGAATGTGAAGTTTTTCTTGGAAGGGTATGGTCTTTGTTTGTGGCTGTGTAACTGATTCTGTGAAATGTTGTGCTTAGTACTGTGTACTATTTGCTAGCGAATACTAAAAGTTGTTCAGGCCATTTGGATTTTTGGTGTGTTGGTTTTGGGCCGTGTTCTGTTTGCAATTTTGTAGCCATTTCTCCTGGTCAATTACTACTATTACTAGCTATTTTATTATTAAGTAATTTTTATCAGAAAATACATTTTTAAACTCACTCAGACTACTTGAAATTTGAGGCCGTTGTTTGAGCTCATGTAAATTGTGTCTTGCAAATTAAATTCTTTATTATTACTTCATAGTATTTGTAAGGGTGACCTACAATTTAAGAGTGAATACCACTATTTACATGACGTTGTCGTGTACAGACCCACCTTTCAAGAACATGTATAAGATTTAGTACAAGTTCTGACCAGACTACATGCTGCCAGACTTACTGTTTAGTCATCGAAAATTAATCTCACCCAAAAGCAAATTTCGTTCCTTGGTCACTAGGTGCCGGTTGACGCCGTCCGCGTCAAACAGGAGAGAACAAGCAGTTTACACAGATTTCCTCTTCCTAAAAACAGGAAAGACGTTGCCCATTTCGTCGGTATGTTCAAATGTTTGTATAGCTTATGAGACTTAACTACGGGATCATCAGTCCGTCAACTTACAAACTACTTATGCACTAACTAAGGACGGCACAAATATCCCTGCCCGAGGGGGGATTCGAACCCCCGACCGTAGGGGTCGTGCAGAACGTGACTGGAGCGCCTCAGTCCCCTCAGCTCGTCGGTATGACAAACTATTTTTAATAATGTCGTCCCAAATTTTCCACAGATAGCTGCGCTTCTGAACAATTCACTGAAGAAAGGAATAAGATTCCCGTTGTAAGGAAGTCCCCATGCAGCATCTGAGGTTGTTAGGACTGTTTTGTATCCCATCCTCGTCGCATATTTGTGTCTCGTTGCCGCCGGTTGTCCTAGGTGTCGGTGGCCGTGTAGAGAGAGACATAGGATGCACGCGTGTGCGGGTACAGAGTCTGAGGTGACCAGCCAGCGGGACAGCAGAAAGTAGAAACACTAAGCTAGATTAGAACAAGATTTATTTCGTAGAGTTAGTACAATACTTATCTTTGTTAACAGAAGACTAGTGCCGGCCGCGGTGGCCGAGGAGACTGAGGCGCTCCAGTCACGGTCTGCGCGGCCACTACGGTCGGGAGTTCGAATCCCCCCTCGGGCATGGATATTTGTGCCATCCTTAGTCTTAGTTAGTTCATAAGTAGTTTGTAAGCTTAGGGACTAATGACCCCGTAGTTAAGTCCCATAAGTCCTACAAACATTTGCACATTTTAGAAGACTAGTGGAATGCAGATATATAGTTTAACTAGGTAGAGGCCTGCCTACTGATGAGAGACCGTTCTAGTGCCTGACTTAATCCCAAGTGGCCAATGCAGATCAGTGGTGGCCACAAGTGGGATTGCAGCAGAGGGCGCTCGTGACCGACATCGTAAGAACGCCGCGTCGTGCTTGCATGCCGGCACGCGGAGAAAGTACGGGGCGCGCACTTCAGACTTGTGCGACACCACAGACTGCACCCAGAAACTCTTCTGTTTTAACTATCACGGATTTCGAATGGCCATTTTTTTTACATACGGACGCCTCCGACTGTTTTCGGGCAGGCATATCATAGGTTCAGACAATTAGATAGCTGACACCCTCAGTCATATGTTCAAAGAGAGCGAAAGGGAACACCCAGAAGGTAGTGGGATTAAGGAAACAGTATGTGTCTTAGTCGTTTTGACGGAGTTACTCCAACTATTCGGGTATCTCAAGGAAAAACAGTCATGATTCTTTAAACCAACCAGTAAAACAGAAACTTCTTGGTTGAACAGGAAGCGGGAACAGGTTGAACAATGGCATCGTGTGCTACAGGTTAAGGAGTGATGGGATGCAAGATCTGATTATCCACGGAATTGATTACCGTGATTTTTCAGTAGTTTCGTTGCCATACTATTTGAAAAAAGCCCCGACAGTAAATAGAGATGACGTTGATTAACGACGGAGTGTGAACAATGTGAGGCTGCGAAGCTGCATCTTAATGGAAGAAAGGGTCTGTTACAGTCAGCTTGGTCCGTTACCAAGGACTCAACATGGCAACCGTTGTATTTTTGTTCCGTCGGTGCCTTTTTTAGATTTTATTGGCTCGCCAAGAAGGCAAAAGTTTTATGGTACCTTAGTGACCACTAGGATCATTAATAGGCGGCCCATAGAAAGAGCTGGAACTTACGTTGCCCCTTACGCCGAGTACTCTTGATATCTGTTAGAGTGGTGTCACGCATAATCGACATGGAATACCACTGACTGCGGTAGAATTGTCTTCAGTGATTAGTGCCACTTCCAACTGAACCCCTATAACCATCGATGATGCGTGTGGAGACGCCCTGGATAGCGGTGATATACAAGCCTGACTTTCGCCCGCCATACTACCTGACTACCAGGAGAGATTGTCTGGAAAGCTGTTTCATTTCAGGACACGACCCTGCGGCGTAGCTGTCCGTGCTGCCCTACTGAACATGTACACTCACCTCGTGGTGCATCTCTTCTTTCAGCAGTACTCTCTAGCCCTGTCAGAAAATATATACTGTTCCTCTCCTATAAAAATCTGTTTTGAAAACATAGCCGTACACAGGTGGCATTTAATAAGTTCAACTGATAAGTTTTGGGTCGAGTTACACAGTGTTGTAATGAGTTATTGAAGTAAACTCTTTGTTATTGCGTCAACCGTAAGATTACATAACGTGCAGCCACGTCCTAACCTCTACAGTATTTGTCCATCTCTCGTAACTTCAATCAAGCGAGTAACCAGTTTATGGTAACCTGAACCTTTTACCATAATAATAGACACTCCTCACGAATTGTCTGTGATCGAATTGTCAATCTGATATTATGTATATCGGTCACTTTAAATATTCATTTCTGAGTGACGGTTTGCATAAAATGCCACGAAGATTCTAAGATGTTCATCAATTCACAGACCGCATAATAAATCCGGATTTTTACATTTTCATGCTTCATGGTCATCAATTAACATACGTGTACACTCAGAGATCTTCAAACTTTGGTATTACACCACAAAACAAAAAATTTCCAGATCTCTCTTTTTCGTGACCTATTGCGATAGTAGCTGAACTCCTTTCTAGCCTAGACTAAGTCTATTTATTTCTAGGAAATAAGCACTAACAATTTTTCTGACTGGCTGAAAACTACGATTGTTAGTCAGCTTACCGTTAGAAACCGCTCTATGTCGTCTTTTGTTCAGAGACCAATCACAATAACTCGAATTTTCTAGAAGAATGACTGATTAAATAAATTTAAGGGACATTATTAAAACAAAATAATACCACGTTGACTAAATGACTATTTACGGACAGTCATTGTTTCTCCAGTACCATAAATTGGCGAAATATAATTACTCATTTCTTTAAACCTCTTACTTTACGATTTAAAATTGCAAATTTCTTATAGCATCCTTCACATTCATACCTCATGCACATTAATAACTAACACATATTACATCAGTAGGACTTAATTCAATGCGTAGTATTTATAGAAAATAAAATTTTCTTTGGGAAGTGTGTATTTGGTTTATAGCAATTTTATTGTCAGTTTGCTATTGACATCTGACTGGCACGACTGCAGCTGCTTGCAAGTAAAAATCTCTGAAACCAGCTCAGGTCATCTGTCGTACATGAGGGATACAGTTAGTTTGCAACACTGTAGCAATAGGAACGATATAAGGCCCGACGCCTCAATCACTTCGTCTTCCTATCATCCTTACAGAACAGCGGTTTGTCGATTTGTCTACGCTATGTTTGTTGCCCTTAATGCCAGGAAATCCTGGGGTTAACCTTTCAGTAAGATAACTCCCGTCCGAACATTGCGAAAGTTTCTTCTCCTTGCTTTCGTGTTTGTTCAAATGTTCAAATGTTTGTAAAGTCTATGGGACTTAACTACGGGGTCATCAGTCCCTAAACTTACAAACTACTTATGAACTACTTACGAACTAGGACGGCACAAATATCCATGCCCGAGGGGGGATTCGAAACCCCGACCGTAGTTCGTGTTTGTCAAACACCAACTTGGCAAGCAAGATCGCCTGAAGTTCAGAACTTCTCGAAGATTGTCGATAGGGTCCTAAAACAAGTCGGGCAATTTGTCAACCTAACAAACCAGATTGTCAGAACTTGGGCAAAAATCAAATGTTTGTAGAGATTATGGGACTTAACTACGGGGTCATCAGTCCCTAAAATTACAAACTAGCTAATACTAATGACGGCACAACTATCCATGCTCAAGGGGGGATTCGAACCCCCGACCGTGCAGACCGTGACTGGCGCGCCGCAGACCGCTTGGCCACCGCGGCCGGCGAACTTGGACAGATGTTTCTCAGGAGAACATGCAAAAACCCTTTCAGTTAATTCCAAACCATTAACTGCTTGTATAAAGACCACAGGTAGACAACGCGTTATTGAATTCCTCAATTCGTGAAGATTTTTCCTTTGGATAAATCATTCCACCATAAATCACTATTACCACGGCAAATGGTTCTCTTTGGGACCTATCAGGACTTACGAAATTATATTCTTCAGGAAACTGCCGGCCGCTGTGGCCGCGGGGACTGAGGCGCTCCAGTCACGGTCTGCACGGCCACTACGGTCGGGGGTTCGAATCCCCCCTCGGGCATGGATATTTGTGCCGTCCTTAGTATTAGCTAGTTCGTAAGTAGTTTGTAAGTTTAGGGACTGAAGACCCCGTAGTTAAGTCCCATAAGCTTAACAAACATTTGAACAAACATCTTCAGGAAACTTATGTTGTGGAATGCTACATGCATACCTACGTCAAGATACTTCCATTTACGCGACTAAGACCCTGAATGCTGTAAGTAACATATTTAAAAACGGATTTCCAAGGAAGTCATTATTTTCAAATAACCATGCAACACTGAGCAATCAGAAAACAGCTGTGCATGCCTGCTCTATTTCCACTTCCGCTCCCGTCACTATAATAATTCAAGTAGCTGAGTGATCACCGTCCTGTAGCGGGCACAGAGCGCATCTTAGTATTTTGTAAGTGTGACCTGTTTCTAACTTGAAGCAACATACAGTATCTGATTTTTCGGAGCTTTTTTTCCCTTCTGTTCCTAAATTTATTGTGTACTCACGTGTATATCAGATTTGCATTTAAGTAACTGTGTATTCTTTATGAGTGTGGATCACAACAGTCTTCTGTTTGATTTGAACGTAGTAGCAGCTGGTAGAGGTTCAAGTCAGGCGTTGAGAGGCGGTAGTTCCGTAGAGGGCACAGTGCACCTAATATTTAGTAATCAAGTTAGACGTTGAGAGACGGTAGTTCCGTAGAGGAACTAATATTTTGTAAGTGTAACCAACATCTGACTAGAAATACACGGTATTTGGGGTCACGGCAGTGCCTCCACCAAGTCGAGCGCGCACAGCCGAACAATCCTTTCCTCGAAAACGTTCACGACACTTCCGACCATCCTGTATCTTCGTTGCGGGTAAAGCTAGATGTCTGAATTTCCGGTGACCAAGCTATATTTCGAAGTTATGTTGTTTTACACCTTACAGTTTACGAAACATTGGCAGTCGAAAATCGTTAGTTCTGTCACTCACTCATTCAACGTTCATCATAATTATAATGTACTTATAGCAGATATACAAAAGTCAAATTTCGTATTTAGGTTATGTTTAGCATGTAATGGAAGGGAAAATCCAAACAACCATAAATCCCATTCCCGTATGTGAACATATTTTCGCTTGACACAAGGGTATTCCTAACTTGACCAAATAATCAACGTGTTGGTAACGGGTTGCTGATAAGGTCCTGGACTCCCATCGGAGAGGTTACAGGTTCGACACCGGGTGGGTGTAAATATCTTCTATGTTTTAATCACTTTTCATTTTTACCTAGCCATCACCTTTCTACGATGTGAGGAGTTGTCAGAAATGACGTGTGGCATCTGATAAGAGAATGAACAATCAAGTAAATATTTGGCTTTTCATTTTCGAACACGTAACCATTTCCCAGTATGTGGTTACTTTACACGATATGAAACATGACAAAAAAGTAATGACCTACAAGCAAACCATTGTAGTTCGTTTCTCAGATGGGCAAAGTCCCTGAACCAATTACATTGACAGAAATGCACATTTATGTACTCACAGATCATCAAAATTCTATGGTACTTCTGGCATACAAAGAAACTTAAATTTTTTTTATTTCGTTAGTGTGTAGCCTGTAATCGAAGGAAAACTTCAAACATCGATAATATATATGTAATGACTTGGCATTCGCATGGCAACATATACAAATGTTTAAAATACTAATGTATATATGAGTAGACTCCATTCTTAGGTGATTATGATTCGTTAGAAAATGGAATAAAATTACTGTGATGTCATTATGTCGATGTGCAATTTCCAGGTCATTATATTTATTCTTATGTCATATTATGGCGCGATTGCCAAGTGACTATATTTATTACAGAAATAAAGATGTACAATGCTGATATGGTCGATATAAATGTTGGTAGATAACAAGTTAGATAACAAATTATGACAAAGTGTTGTATACGTCGTTCCATGAACACTAACTAAAATAAATAACTTTGTCTCCGATGAGATCTTACAACTTTTTACGGTGTAAGGAATTCTTAAAGAAACTTGCTTTCTGGTACATTTTATGTTTTTGATGGGGTTTTCATTTTCCTGTACGCTTTTTCCTTTGTTTCTAAAATCATTGTGTGCTGGTGTGCAGTTTTGGTTCGCATTTAAATAATTGTATTCTTCCTCCAAGTGTATCGCGACAGTCGTCTGTTTGTTTTTGATTTGAACGTAGTTGCAGTCGTCAGAGGTTAGTAGTCTCACTCTCGTGTTGTTTGAAAACCGTAGACCTATCGTTTGATAACTGTGTGTTTGCTCTACCTATACTGTGACATCGTTTTAGTTAGTCTCACTTGTGCAATTGTATACTTCAGTTGTTATAGTCTAAATTTTGGGGGCAGTTCTCGCGTTGACGTAGTCACCCTGCCTGTGCTGAGTTGTATATCACGTCTTTCTACTCTTTCCTTTCTTTCGTTACTGTAGTCATGGATAGAGACTTTGAGTGCTGTGCACAGATGCAAGCTGAGTTGGTGACACTTCGCTCTCAGCTTCAGGCGGTGTAAACCTCGATTGCACGCCGCGGTCAAGGGCGGCTACCGTTTTGGGATGGTCGTGAAAAACCAGCGGACGTCCAGAACATTCATTATTTCCATCCATCGGATCGTGGCTGTGGTGAACCCTGTTACTGCTCCCAATGAGCCAGACGCATCATCCGTACTCGCTGGGAGGTCGCCCTACAGAGTTAAGGCAGCGGAAGACGTCCCTGAGAGAGATCGATAGGCCTCCCAGGTTCGTCTCCTATGCGATGTCTGTGCTGGACAATGGTTCTGAGCCAGATTGTGTCACTTTTCCTGAGGTCACCTCTCAGCCCGCAAGAAATTCAAATGTTTGTATAGCTTATGGGACTTAACTACGGGGTCATCAGTCCCTAAACTTACAAACTACTTACGAACTAGCTAACACTAAGGACGGCACAAATATCCATGTCCGAGGGGGGATTCGAACCCCCGACCGTAGTGGCCGTGCAGACCGTGACTGGAGCGCCTCAGCCCCTCGGCCACCGCGGCCGGCAGCCCGCAAGATCCAGGCAATTGCAGAGGGTGGGACTGCTTATAGTTGAGAGCTCTGACGTTAGGCGGGTTCTGAGCCTACTTAGGGACATATGTGCTAGGGAGGAGAAGAAATCCTATGTGAACTCATTGCAGGTGTGTAACGGGTCCTTCCAGATGCCAAGAAGAGCACAGACTGCTACACGCTGGAAGTGATGGCTTATATCGGTAGCAATAATGGGGAAGAGATTCACTCCGGTTTCTAGAGATTATCTGAAATGAAAAAGACTGCCCATCTTTGTTGTAAGATGAAGGCAGAATTCACCACCTGTGACGTAGCTGACATGAAATACTGTGGTCCTTTTATAGAGAGCAGAGTGGAGTGTCTGAATCATAGGCTGAGACGATTCTGTGACCGTGTAGGACACACATTCCTCTACTTGCCCTATCCGGTGGTGGGATTCCGGGTTCCGGTGAATAGGTCAGCTATCCACTACACGTAGGAAGCTGCTACGCCAGTAACTGGGGCTATGTAGCGTAAAACTGGCAGTGTTCTAGGTTAGAGGGCTTCGGGAAAACACAAATAGTGTTTCAGTCTCAAAGGGTGCACGTCATCACAGGACGAAAGCAGATCTAAGAACCATTGGTTGAATAGCTTTAAATTGTCGTAGCTATGTGGGGAAACTACCAGAGCTGCAAATCCTAATACAAAGTACTGAAGCACAAATCATTATACTAAGGAAAACCTGGCTGACGCCGGGGAAGACATCACCCGATCTTTTTTTTTTTTTTTTTTTTTTTTTTTTTTTTTTTTTTTTTTTTTTTTTTTTTGTCACATAGGGACAAACGGGGTTCAGATTGAATAAATTTGTAATTGCGTTTTTATTGCTGTCACAATCGGTTTATCCTGTAGTGAGTTGGTATGGGTAGAGGTTATACCTGACAACCGGAACAAATTAATGACTGTTTCCTTTTGCCTACCCTTTGACTCACATGATTCGATTGCAGAAATGTTCAATGAAAGCTTGAATCAAATATAAAACTCGTACACGAAGCATAAAATAGTAGCTACTGATGACTTTAACTTACTCTCGACATATTAGCAAAAATACATATTCAAAACCGGAAACAAGCATGAAACGTCGTCCGAATATGTACTGAACGCATTGTCAGAAAGCTGTCTACATCTACATAAATACTCCGCAAGTCACATTGAAGTGCATGGCAGAGGGTTTATCGAATCGCTTTTATGATGTTTCTCTACACTTCTAGTCTCTACTGGCGCGCGGGAAAAAAGTAACACTAAAATCTTTTCGTTTTTCATCTGATTTCTCTCATTTTATTATGATGTTCATTTCTTCCTATGTAAGTGGGCGCTAAAAATATGTTCACACTCGGAAGAGAAAGTTGGTGAAGGAAATTTCGCAAATAAATCTGGCCGCAACGAATAATGACTTTCTTTTAACAATTTCCACCCCAACTCGTACATCATTTCCGTGACGCTCTCGCCCCTCTATCCCGATAATAGAAAACGAGTTGCCCTTATCTGAACTTCCTCTAAATCATCCGTCAGTCCCACTTGGTGGGGATACCACAAATCGCAGCAGTACACCAAAATAGAACACACACGTGTAGTGCAAGCAGTTTCTTTAGTAGAACTGTTTAATCTTCTAAGCGTTCTATCAACAAAATATATACTTTGGTTCGCCTCCCATACAATATTTTCTGTGTGTTCGTTTCAATTTAAGTTGCTCGTAATTGTTATTCGTAGGTGTTTAGTTGAATTTACGGTCTGTGGATGTGACTGAATTTTGGTGTAAATTAAGTTTTACGGATTTCTTTTTGTGCTCATATGGATGACTTGACACTTATTATTTTGGGTCATTTGTAAATTTTTGTACCCTGCAGATAGCGTATCTAAATCGTTTTGGAGCTCATTTTGATCTTATAGCGACTTTACTAATAGGTGAATAATAGCCTCATCCCCGAACAGTCTAAGAGACATGTTCACTTTGTCTCCTAAATCGTTTATAAAGATCAGGAACAAAAGGGGCCCTATTATACGTCCCTGGGGAACGCCTGGTAGTACTTCAGTATTATTCGATGACTTTGCGACAATTACTAAGTATTGTGTCGTTTCTGAAGTAAATAGCGAATCAAATAGAACAGCTGTAGCGATATTCCACAAGTACGCAATTAGTTTAGAAGACGTTTATGTCAAAAGCCTTCAGGAAATCTAGAAGTATAGAATCCATTTAAGATCCCTTGTCTACAGTTCTCATCCCTTTATGTGAATAAGGAGCTAGCAAGAACGATACTTTATGAACTGGTGTAGACTATGGGCAAATAGGTCGTTCCCTTCGAAGTAGTTCATAATGTTAGAGGAAAGTAGCCGGCCGCAGTGGCCGAGGGGACTGAGGCGCTTCAGTCACGGTCTGCACGGCCACTGCGGTCACGGGTTCGAATCCCCTCTCGGGCATGGATATGTGTGACGTCCTTAGTATTAGCTAGATCGTAAGTAGTTTGTAAGTTTAGGGACTGATGACCCCGTAGTTAAGTCCCATAAACTATACAAACATTTGAACATTTACGTAAAAAGATATATGTAACCGTTTAAACATGTACGTTTGTTTTGTAAACATTTGTGTCTACTGTCCACAAAATGTTAGTTATGATGTTTGATATGTGCGGGATTCTAGACAAATGGACCATCAAGAAACTAAGTGAAAGTTTTTCTAGAGATTTCGCCATTTACGATGTATAATGACCGACCAAAACCTAAAATTCGCGCATTTAATCATTGCAGTGAAGACAACAAAATAATGAAGAACATCACACTTCAGAAACACCGGAACTGAAATGGGATAGCGGTAAAACGCACTTGAAAATGGAAATTATTTCCCGTACAAAACAAAATAAAAGTCATGACTGGTCCGTAAGTGTTATTTACATTTATTGAGCTTACAGTCGCAGGCTTTCTAAATCGATTTTCAAATGGATAAAATGAAGATATATATACTTTCCTCAAACATTGTGAAACACTTCGAAGATTACTTACTATTTACCGATAGCCAATACCGATTCAGAAAGTATCGTTCTTGTATAGCTCTTTAGTCATATGAAGTGATGAGTGCCATTGACAAGAGATCTCAAATCGATTCCATACTTCTAGATTTCCTGAAGACTTTTGAAACTGTACCTCACAAGCGTCTTCTAATCACATTTCATGCTTATGGGATATCACCACAGCTCTTCTACTGGATTCGCTATTAGCTGTCAGATAGAACACAGTACGTAGTAATTGACGGGAAATTATCGAATAAAACAGAAGTGATATCTGGCGTTTTCCAGGGTAGTATTGTAAAATGTTCAGATGTCTGTAAATCTATCGGACCAAACTGCGTGGTCATCAGTCCGTAGCTTACAAACTACTTAAACTTAAGTAAACTAACCTACGGACAAACACACACACCCATTGCCCCAGGGAGGACTCGAACCTCCACGGCGAGAAACCGCGCGCTCCGCAGCGAGGTGCTTTAGACCGCTCGGCTACTCCACCGCGGCAGTAGCATTGTAGGACACCTACTGTTCCTTGTCTTTATAAATGATTTAGGAGACAATCTGAGCAGCTGTCTGAGCCTGTTTGCCAGTGATGCTGTCGTTTATCGTTTAGTAGAGTCGCCCGAAGATCAAAAGCAACTGCATAACGATTTAGATACGATATCTGCATAGTGAAAAAATTGCCAGTTGTTCCTTAATAATTAAAAATGCGAAGTCATTCATATGAGCACATAAATTAATCCGTTGAACTCCATTTATACGATAAATAAATCAGATTACAGGCCATAAATTCAGCTAAATACCTAGAAATTACTATTACGAACTACTTAAATTGGAAAGAACACATGAAAAATAATGTAGGGAAGGCGAACCAAAGGCTACGTTTTACTGGCAGAATACTTAGCAGGTACAAACGTTCTTCTAAAGATACTGTCTACATTACACTGCGTATTGTGGGAACCCCATCAACTTTGACTGACGAATAATCTAGAGAGAGTTCAGAGAAGAGCAGCTCGTTTTACACTATCGCGATATAGAGGAGATAGTGTCAAGGAAATGATGACCGATTTGGAGTGGAAATCATTAACAGAAAGGTGGTATTCATTGCGGCGAGATCTACTAGTGTCTTTCATCAGATTTCTTCTCCGAATGCGAACATATTTGGTTAGCACACACCTATATAGGGAGACTGGACCATATTAATAAAATAAGAGAAAAAATCAACACGAAAACTGAACGAGTTTACTGTTCCTTTTTCCTGCACTGTGTCAGAGAACGGCAGAGAAATAAAATGAAAGAGGTTCGATAAACTTAAATGTGATATCCAGAGAAAATATGTAGATGTAAAAATGTTGAACGTCTGTCCCGTGTGAAACAAATTTGCTAGTACTACTCTGAATAAAACGTTACGATGAAAATGTGTAGTAAGTAGAAATTTAATGCAGCAGTATTTTTCTTGGGCATGATGGGTAAATGTTAAATGTAAAAGGATGCTCAAAGAATAAAATGATGCTAACTACAAAGCGTACTTAATTAAACTTTAACAAAAGTGCTGAGACTAAGTCTCTTTAGTCAACTGGTAATTTGCGTATAAGTGACTGTCTTGACCAACAATGAACTTGTTATCTCCACATATCTTTCAGTAAAAAAGAAATAATTTGACAGAGAAAACAGTTAAAATTGTACATTTACAACAGAGAAACAGATTTACATTATACATATGTGAAAGAACAGACCATTTTCGATCTTGCAGCTATTATCAATCAAGGCCCAAAGGAATTTTCATTACCTGTCCGTGGGAATTTAATTAATTTGGAAAGTTGTAGTTTCTGCCCAGCCGGGATTCGAATGACGGCATTCTGCACACAAGGCAGTTGTGCTGACCATTCCGTCATTGGGGCTGCACTCAAACTTTCCCAGATTACCTACGTAGACGAGGAAAAAAATGTTCAAATGTTTGTTAAGCTTATGGGACTTAACTACGGGGTCATCAGTCCCTAAACTTACAAACTACTTATGAACTACTTACGAACTAGGACGGCACAAATATCCATGCCCGAGGGGGGATTCGAACCCCCGACCGTAGTGGCCGTGCTGACCGTGACTGGAGCGCCTCAGTCACCTCAGCCACCGCGGCCGGCTTATTTAGTTTAATGAAATTCATTTGTCACATATTATTATAGCATGTCAAACTATATTTTCGATAGTAACAACCAGCTTATGATGTCTGGAATGAAAGCGTAAAGAGATAAGCAGCTACTTATAAAATTATGTTCAGTTTAACGGATGAAACGGTACAATAAACGAGACTGTTTTTGTAAACAGCGGACTGTCTATGTTAGGACAAATTTTCATTGAAGCTTGATTGAAAAGAGATGACTTCGACCTAGCTGCAGAAGTAGATTCGTTTCCGCCTGTAGGCAATGAAACGGCCATCAAAGCCCTGATAATTGTACGCTGCTATAAGGGAACCGTGCCGTATGTGATGAAATGAACACAGTTCACGTGCGGGCCATTTTGCCAGTATACGCGACCCGGCGCTAACAGGGCAATGCGATCGCTAGCCGCGCCCTGGGCAACAGCAACCTGTGTACACTGCGACAAAGCGCCGCGTGCAAATGCCCTGCGCTGTGACAACAGATAGAAGACACAGGCACAGTTTTAGCAGCCACGTGGACACTGGCTGCCAACTGCCCTTCAAGTTTGCCGACCGGGATAATATCGACAGACGCCGCAGCTCGTGCCGTTTACGGTATTTACAAATGCTATAAAAGACAATAATCAAGAAACAAAGAAATTCATAGATATAGAAATAGATATATAAACGACAATTTTTCTGTGCGGAGGCACAAATACCCCCTATCCGTGGCGGGAATACCGTTAAAGCTGCGAGTATGAGAAAGTATTCCGCATGAAGCACTACTATATTAGTGTGCGATAAGTTGATGATTTTCACAGGAAGGGAAGCATGTCTGAATAATTGGTGGACATACTTACCTGGCGTAGAGAACACTGTGATCATGAGAGCGTTTCCTGCAAGTTGGGGCTCTTCCATTGCATTTCACTCGTTTTGACCCCTGCTGTTACTCCTAATGAAAGTAACTCAGGTACTTAATTTTTTTTCGTAGTTTGGACTGCATACGCAGTCTCGGTCCTTCATGTAGCCGGTAAGGTAACTCAGAGCGTTTGATCAGAGGGCTAGCCACCCCCTGTTATAAAAAAACTGAGCCCCTAGAATTCATAGATAAATTATGAACAGAGACGACTCCATGTCCTCAAGATACCTATATACCCAAAAAACAATAATAAATAATTAATAACAAATTTAAAAATAAAAACTGTATATGAGTTTGTATGTGCACGTTGAAGCGACGCTGGCCCGTAGCGGGAAATCCGTGTTTTAATTCAGGTCCAGCAGGAATTTTAACTTCCCCATTAAATTTGTTTCAATGCTCTGTAACAGTTTAGATTTTTTAATATTTCGAATTCGCAACGAAAGAAGAAATTTGTAAGTAATTTTATGGAAGTAGGTTTTATACCGGGCTGCTGAACAGTTAACACACTGGTCAAAACAATTGGGGATCAGTTGCGATATCTAGGTTCTGAAGTATTGTCATCGGCAGAATGAAGTAAACTGGTTTGGGGTCTTTCTACGGAGTGGAAACAACAAAATTACGGCGACCGAGATAGTGGTAATAACAAAAATTTACTGCAGAGAGGGTTGGTGTTGACGTGTGTTTACCAAACGAATTAGACAAACAGCTGGGTTCAATAGTGTAACGAGCAGGTAGTAGAATGCAACGAAAACGTTACTTATCCGTATATATGGCATGGAGAGCCATAGGTAAGTTAGAAGCGGTACAGACACAGAGGGAAGTGGCTGCAACTATTTGAGTGACCCAAAGTGTAAACATTTCCGCCGAAGGTTCGAGTCCTCCGTCGGGCATGGGTGTGTGTATTGTCATTAGCGTAAGTTACTTTAAATATAATGTAGTCATTTACTGCCGGCGTTAACTTCTCTTAAAATTTCCGGGCTGATAGGCCCTGGTCTATATGTAAAACTTTCCCCTAACGTTTGGTATACGGCTGTGGAAGACCTCATAGGATGCAAAGTGGCAACTGCAATGAGGGCTCCAGGGAGCGTCACATATGCAATAGACGGTGTAGGGGCCCACAGTTCAACACGTGACGTCGGCTGAGAAACTCTCTGGTAACGCCAACCTTATTGGTAGAGGATAATCTATTGTCAACGTGCTGATGCAACGTTGAGTCCAAAATTGTCTAATTTAACACATTCCTCTTTTCTATTAAAATTATTGCGTTCTTTGTAAATTTCAATGGCTTCGCTATATGTTCTAATGTTGGGATCTGCGTTCATACCCTCGGCGCTTTCGTTTGTTCTTGCGACAGTTTACTGTTCAGTGGCTCACATTTACGAATACTTCTGGCCGTTTCCATTCTAATTATATCTGCAGATTATTGTGAAAGCTGCCGGATGCCTGCCTCAATATTTGCTATGATGTATTAGTGGGTACTTTTAGGGCAGACACTGCAAAAATGCCACCTTTGGCTAGGAAATAAATTTCAACATCTGTCAAAGTTTTATCTGACAGATTAATGACAGCTGTAGAATCAGACACTTTCTTCTCTAGACTAGAAAATTTCTTTGTCAATTGGCAAAAATCTCTGCACTCCACGCCCTAGTTCTGAACGTCAGGTCGTCTACATTATGCAAATCCTAGCACCGCATTGTATTACAAATAGATAAATGGAGATGTAATAGATTACTGTTAGTTTCCGCCAGTGTTCGTCCCGTCTGGTGAATTCTCTCTCTCTCTCTCTCTCTCTCTCTCTCTCTCTCTCTCTCTCTCTCTCTCTCTCAACATTGCTCTTTCCATCCCGTTGTAGATCCGCGGCCTTTGGGCCGAGCGGAAAATTCGCTTCGCCCTTGAATTTCGGAATGGTCTAAGTGTCCCGATAGCATAGGTAGACGGTAAGCGAGCAGAGTTATTGTGCCTTCTTGCGCAGTCCTTCCAGTCGCCTAACAGATGTTGACATTTCCTCCTCGTAGGGGCGTCTGATCATACAATGTCGGCTATCATGACAGACGTTAACTTCCCGGTAAACGAAGCCGTCTCATGTATAGCACAAGTTTTTCCATCTGAAAAAGTGACTTGGTTTAGACTCTGCCTCACCACTACTTATTTTCAGTATAACAAATTCTATGAACAAATTGATGGGGTGCTTATGGACAGTCTTTTGGACAACAGGCGTTGCATACTTATAGTAAAAATAAATAAATTAATTAATTAAAAAACCGAATGGTATCGTTATGTCGATGATACCTGCGTAGTATGAAAGAAAAATTAGATGCTTTCTTGATACATCTTAATAGTATAAACCTGAGGATAAAGTTTACAATGGAAATAGGAGAGCTTAATTGCCAGCTTAATTTTCAAGCGAGAAGACGGAACGTTGGGTCACAAGGTTTACAGGAAGGCTACGCATACAGACCTTCATAAAGACTCCAACCACCACCATAGACAAAAAAGAGGGGTGAATTAAAACCTTGGTCGACCGGTTTATTTACAAGATGAGGTCGAACATCTACTAAAGACCTTGAGAAGAATGGTTATGTCACCAGAGACTTAGACCGATTTCTTCGCCCTAGGGAGAAAACTAAAAACAACAAGGAATCACAGCTATCCATATATATGTTCGTGTGTTTGTAAAGCTTACGGGAGTTAACTAAGAGGCCATGCCCGAGGGAGGATTCGAACCTCCGACGCGGGAGGCCGATCGATCCGCAACAAGGCGCTCCAGACGCTCGGCTACTCCCGCGCGGCTCTTAAAAATTGTCTGCGAAATGCGCTGCAAACACTTCTAGTAGTAATGAAGTAATAAAACAAAACACCACGCAGTTTGCCACACTTTTCCGTTTTTATGACATACCTTTTGAGCTGTGTGTCGTATAGTGATATAAATTTACCGGCACATTTAGTGATATACGTATGTGAATACTGTTCGCAAAATATGCTGTGAAGAGAGTGAGTAATAAGGAGAATAAGAAATACATCACAACGTTATGCCTGATGCGGCTTTTTACGGCATGTTTAGCGGAAATGTACGACAGGGAATTGGAAAATAAGTTTCCACTGTCGACTGAGGTCAGAGCTGTGTCTGAAAGGAAAAAACATAGAACGAGACGTTAAAGACATATCTTTATTTTTCTACATAATTTCCAAGTACATTGAGACATTTGTCAAATCGCTTTATAAGCTTCAAAAAACCGTCGAGGTCAAAATCAAGGGCGTTGCATACGGAAGAAGTGTTGAATGACTGTGGAGTGGAAACATACATCATCACCTGTCCGAAAGAAGTTCAAAAGCACTCTGTCTGCAAGTAAAGTGTTACTGTTTCCTGGGACGCCCAAGGAGTTTTGTTGCTGGACTTTTTGGAGGAAGCAACCATAAATGGTGTCCGGTACTGTGCCACTGACGAAATTGAGAGAGGTAATTCGGAAAAAGTGGTCTGCCTTCTCAGATCTGGCGATCTGCTGTTGTATGACAATGCGAGACCACACTCGGCGACGGCAACGCAAAACGATATTGCAATTCTTGGTTGAGGGTGATCTGATTTTTCCTGGAAGGCTTTTTGATGACAAATGTCTCAATGTATTTGGAAATTATGTAGATAAGTAAAGATATGTCTTATCTTTAATGTCTCATCTTATTTTTTCCTTTCATTCTGACCACAGTCGACAGGGGAACCTTATTTTCCAACAACCCCTCGTAATGAGCGAGTGTGAGTGGGGGACGGGGGTTGAAAAAGGAAAATTTTCGCGTAAGCTTGAAATTATTTGCGAAGTTTGTTGCCTCTCGCTCTCATTCTCAAATAGAGGATGCACATATTAGGGTATTTTTACCCTAAAGCGTCTGATTGTTTATTAGGTCATATCTCGTGAACTATGTGTCATATCTTCTGTTCTTGTGTTAGGAACCTTCGGGGTCGTACGAATAACATCTCACCAAAATTTCATCGCAAACACATGAGTAGTTTAGGAGGATACGGTACAGCAAAGGTATAATTAATCTGTGCCCGTAAACGCATTGTTTCCATACGAGAGACCATGTATTCAATCATGCTTTGTTACAGAGACTACGGTCTAATACGCAGCGTACCATGCAGCCGCAGTTGCAGTTTGTGCTGAAATTAGTTTCTTTGTGTCTCAACGCTTGCGTATTCATGCTGCCTTTGACACAAGGGCGCTGAAAACTACACTGCTCCAGTGTTTCCACATCTGGAATGGGTTCTACATACACGATGGTCCCATAACCAAAAAACGTACTGTTTGAGTTCCATTGAACTAGCAGGCCGTGCTAATGGACCATCGACCTGGAAAGAAACTGAGATACGTCCGGACGTTTAACGATGAATTAGGCAGAAACACCATCATGTAGCAATGACATTAAAATGTCTTAGCACCAGCTAGGTGCAGCGGAGTTAGCTATGTAATTCAGGGAGCAGTATTCATAGCTTTACAGAAAAACATTTATTTTATACATTTAATTTTAGACAAATCTTTAAGGGTCATACAATCCCATTAATTATAGCCAATTACCAAATTTTTTAAAATCTTAAGCTTACGCAAATTTTCGTTACCAAATTTCATTTGAAAAAACATTGAAAAATCCAATCCTAAAATTTAATTTAACATCAGCTAGATTAATATTCAGTGTAAGAAAACTAGCAAAATGAACTGTTATTTATGTAAATACTATTAAACATAAAATTTGGCATAGAATAACAATTTACTATCTTTCAGCCTTGTGAATAATATAAAACCACTCTAAATGCTTTTCAACCAACAAATTTCATTTAAAAACAAGGAACAAATGTTCAAATGTCTGTAAATCTATCGGACCAAACTGCGTGGCCATCAGTCCGTAGCTTACAGACTACTTAACCCTAGGTAAATTAACCTAAGGACAAACACACACACCCATGCCTCAGGAAGGACTCGAACCTCCACGGCGAGCAACCGTGCGCTCCACAGCGAGGTGCTTTAGACCGCTCGGCTACTCCACCGCGGCAAACAAGGAACAAACAAGAAGTCAAATTTATTATTTTAGACATCAACAATGTGACATTCGACAGTAGAAAACAAACATAAATGATCTTCCAATAATGCAAATGTCAAAAGTCAACAAGTTAACTATCCTTCAATTCAGTTATTATGGAGTATAACAAGATTCACTTGCCTTTCATCTGCCCAATTTCATTTAGTAAAAACATAAAGCACCCAACTAAGATAAAAAATCTAAAAGGGTAGTTTGAGTTTCTCATTAAGCAAATTATTAGATATTTCCCTTCAGTTAAGAAAATTTTCACTTAACTCACTGACAGAACGATCAGTTATCTACTCTTCACTGTAATAAAGAATACGAAACTAGATCTGCCAAAATTCATTTACAGAGAACGTATAGCAAACAGTATTACTATTTTACAGATCATCGCGTGGGCCCATTTAGTACTCACAATTCTTCGCCAAGTAGGGGCGGACATGAAAGAACACGCAAAGTACAATGTGTAACTGAATAAGGATATGAGGTGAATCAAATGCTTGCCCTCGAGCCAATCCCTACCTTACACTAAGGCCTTATGTCAGTAGTACAAATACGTTTATAGTTGCAGTTCCACCTGTGTTGTGCTGAATCTGGTCGTAACGGTGTCACAGGCGAACATTTGACGCAAGCGACCCGGCGCTTCGCTTTATATCTGCAGGGACGGCTTAGCCGCCCGTTATTCAGCAATAACAGCTCATAACACAAGTAACGGCGCCCGCAAGCTCAACGTTCCGTTATAACAAATTAAATTGGGGTGTGAGTACTGAGTGATCAAACAAGGTAAAACACACATAGAGGGAAGAAGCAAATTACAGTAAACTTTGACCTTCAGGGTAGCACGGGAGACCACGTGAAGAGCTGGTACAGTGGTTGAGCCACGCACCAGCCAGGGCTTAACTAATCAAAGACGGCACGTATTCCAACAACGAAAAACCGTGGTAACGGGCAAGCGCCACACAACAGATCGCGCTACACCCCTAACACTGGACACGAACGCAGTTATGTGCAGGAAACAGCCGCTGTGCCTACTCGCCTAAACCGGGAAGGCCTTATCGATTAACAAGTATGATATCAGAACAACAATGCTCTCACTACACTTGGACTAGTTATTACCTACGATGAAACATAGAACTCAGGTCAGAGCAAAGAATTATATTATTTTTATTTCTATCCCATACCAGCAAACTTTCCCTTTAAAGTTACTGATCAGTCATACTCAACAGATGCCTCACCAATGACGGTTGCACTCTCTGAGCAAGTACAGTATTCTGCGGCATTGGCCCACTACCTAGCTTGCATTTATCGCGAATCTTTAATTCAGCGCAAAGTTCCTAGTGATTGGAAAAAAGTGCAGGTGACTCCCCTTTATAAGAAAGGAAAGAGAACTGACCCACACAATTACAGGCCAATATCGTTGACATCAGTTTCATGTAGAATTTTAGTGCATATTCTCAGTTCGAATATAGTAAATTTCCTTGAAACGGAAAAGCTTCTTTCCATGAATCAGCACGGGTTTAGGAAACATCGTTCATGTGAAACTCAGCTTGCCCTTTTCTCAGATGACATCTTGCGAGCCATGGACGAAGGGTAACAGGCGGATTGTGTTTTTCTCGACTTCAAAAAGGTGTTCGACGCGGTGCCACACTGCAGACTGCTAACGAAGATACGAGCATATGGAATAGTTACAGATTTGTGACTGGCTGGAAGACTTCCTATGTAATAGAACGCAGTACGTTGTTCTCGGCGGCGTGTGTTCATCAGAGACGAGTGTATCGTCTGGTGCCCCAGGGGAGTGTGATAGGACTGCTATTATTTTCTATCTATATAAATGATCTGATGGACACAGTAACTTGTAATTTGTTGATGATACTGTGGTGTATGGGAGGGTGTCGTCTTTAACTGACTGTAATAGCATACAGGATACAGACAAAATTTCTAGTTCGTGCGAAGAATGACAGCTAGCTCTCAATGTAGAAAAATGTAAGGTGATGTGCATGAGTAGGAAAAAAAATCCCATAATGTTCGAATACAGCATTAATAGTGAGCTTCTTGATGCTGACGCGTCGTTCAAATATGCAGGCGTAACATTACAGAGCGATATGAAATGGAACGAACGTGTAAGGACAGTTGTGAGTAAGGCGGACAGTCGACTTCGGTTTATTGGGAGAATTTTGGGAAGATGTACTTCATCTGTAAAGGAGACTGCATATAAAACGCTTGTACGACCACGTCTTGAGTATTCTTCAAGTGTTTGGGACCCGCAGCAGATCCGTTTAAAGGAAGACATAGAAGCAGTTCAGAGGTGAGCAAAAATGTTTCAAATGTTTGTATAGTTTATGGGACTTAACTACGGGGTCATCAGTCCCTAAACTTACAAACTACTTATGAACTACTTACAAACTAGGACGGCACAAATATCCATGCCCGAGGGGGGATTCGAACCCCCGACCGTAGTGGCCGTGCAGACCGTGACTGGAGCGCCTCAGTCTCCTCGGCCACCGCGGCCGGCAGAGGTGAGCAGCTAGGTTTGTTACTGGTAGGTTGGACCAATGCGCGAGTGTCAGGGAAATGCTCCGGCAGCTCAATTGGGGATCGCTGGAGGAAAGACGACCTTATTTTCGTGAATTTGCGCAGTACGCATGTAGATGCACAGTTTAAAATTTAGTCAAAGACTTAGAATAAGCAGGTACAATTAAACCACTCAATTACGCGACTAGAACCAGTTTCATTCCAACGAACCACTGCCTCAGCAGTTTTGAGCACATGCCGTTCTTACAAAGCTTGACGGAACTTACATTACAGGGGCGGTCACTGATAATTTAAACTGAACTCTTTCACAATACGGTCGGTTTGCAGCGACAACAAAAACAACAATTACAGTTTGAAAATTGTAGGCGGACTACGCCACGCGACAATCATACTACCCGAGTAGCATCACAGTTTCCCAAAGTTAATTTTCTCTTTTGCAGACGCTAGCAGCAACCTAGCGTGAGAAAGAGAAAACAGTGGTGTGAGACACGCCAGGCTGCAGACACCACACTCGGCTTGGAGCACAAGGCCGAGTCCCCGTGTGTGGCACACTCTCCCTGACAGCCTCCACTGCGCCGGCCGCTCTATGCCTCTCCCCCTGTCACTCAACCTCCCCGTCTCCGACGCGGAACACCACACACGCTTCTCCTCGTCGCCGGTAGGAGGCGCTTTCCTCGTCTCAGCACGTGCTCGACAGATACTTTCCTCAATCGGTTTCTCGAAGGGAGCCCCCACGGCTCAGACACAGCATGAACAGTACCGCCCTCTAGGAGGCGGCATGCATACTGTAATTTCGTCTGCATTGCAGTGTTGCCAGCCTCTGAAGCTCAAAAGTCTCATCCAGGAATTCAAAACGTCCCTTTTCAGCGTGAAGTGTCCCACGGCAATAAAAAACATGCGAGTAAAATAATAATAATAATAATAATAAAAATCTCCCCCTCACCACATCATCAGTTTCTCCCTGTTCATCTCCTCTTTCTCCCCCTCTACAATTTCCTCACACTCCTCTATCGCATAATGTTCAGTGTCATGTTCAAAATGTTATATATACGAAATGAGGCCGTGCGACCCTCCTACCACTTCCTTGCATCATTTGCGAGGTATTGAGAGAAGCCGCAAATCTTCGAAAGTTCTTCACCGAATGTTTTGAAATTTTGACACAACTTTCTATTGGAATATGCAAATGATTTTAGCTTTTATATACCTACTTTTTCAATATATGTCGTATATGAATTTATATAATGTGGAAACTTTGATACAAAACGTATAAAAGTTATATATATATATATATATATGTGTGTGTGTGTGTGTGTGTGTGTGTGTGTGTGTGTGTATATAAAATATTCAAAATTATCGAAATATGTAATTAAGATTTTTCCCGAATTAGATTGCAACATTTTGTTAAAATTTCAAAGCAATAGGTCAAGAACTTTCGGAGATTAGTGGCTACACACATACTCCAAGAAACAGTATGTATAACTAAAGAAATAATGGACTATGCTTCCACATGCAGGACGATAGACTAGTAATGGAGTTTAGGGTCCACAACTACAATATTACATAATATATTGTAAAGTCACGACTTACATAACATATAGCTTTCCCTTTGTAGAAAGATTAGTCCCCAAACACATACACCTCCATCTTTTAGTTCCCGTCACACACTTAAACCTTCACTTAATACAACTTTTTATTATTGTGAAGACTGAGATGTTTCTGTTCCACTTTAAAAGTTGTGCAATCTGTTTTGTTTGCTAGAAACGAAGATCTCACGATACATATGGAATTTAAATTCTCACCAATTCTGTTCCGTTTTCTTGTTTTTACATAAGACACGATGGAAAATTTCCCATATTTATCTCACTTTTTGCAAAAAAAATCCCTTTGTCCCTTTCTGAAAAATAATTGTCAAAATGTCCCATGGTATGGGACAAATCCCATGGGCTGGCATCACTGCTGCATTGTACAGAGCGAAGTAGACCGTTGTCTCTGTAACAATGGAAACCAGGCATTTATAGACATGAGTTCATTGCACCTTTATTGTAGCGTATTCTCTCCTCGATCAATCCCCAGTGATTCTACATTGTTGAAAAAATTACCCTGTATAGAGACTTGAAGGAATTGGGTCTGTTGTATAGCATTACTTTATCCTGAACCCAAACACAAGTGTGTTTCTTTTGTGTTGCAGCTTCAGAAAACTCGCCAGGTTACTGGCAAGAACCATGCGGTAAGTGAAAATTAATTTTGACGCTTAGTCGAAATCTGAACACACAGCTGACAGCGAACATTCCGACTATAAGTAAATTGGTTGAGAATCAGTTATGATGAATACCACAGAATCGTCTTAAATTTTTTACATAAACACAATTATGTTCGAAGTTGTAATGATTTAGTCCTAGGGAATACATTTCTCTTGGTTAATGAAGTATTCGTTTCCCCCTATGTTTATGTATGTAAAAAATAAATAAATAAATAAATAAAAAAAAATAAAAAATAAAAAAAATAAAAATAAAATATTTTACCTGACTTTAATTTATTTTCAATCGAAATTTGCCGCAAATATACATAACAATACAGTAATTTACTAGATTAATTTTCGCAATATTAATGGACTAATCATTTCAAAAACCATTGTTCAGAACTAAAAGCCTTCAGACACCGCATAACTGTATTGTAATACAAATAATGTTATAAAAATACCTTGCGATACCGTAAACTTTACCGTTTTTTACCATTATCTATCAAATTACTTTCGCTTAATCACAGTTTATAAACATTGTTCTTTTGTAGCATGAAATAATTACCGAAATTTGAGATAATCAGTTTTCAACAAAACTATACGGCTGTTTTATTGTTTAAAATGTCAGTTATCTAAATAAACCAACAATGCAGTAATTATATTTTGCAAATACAGGGTGTTTCACTAAGTGTGTTTGCTTCTGTAACTTATAATAGGTGACGGGAAATTTTAATGTGGTAGGTCAACACAAGAAATGTTACACATTCTGCGGATCTATGTACATAGTTTATTGTGTCATTTTCTAAAGAGTTACAGCACAAAGATATAATTTTTAAATGGAACAATAGTTTTTTCTATCGTGCATTTGATTCGTTGCAACTAGCTGCGTCCAAATCAATTTAAACTACATTCCTATCACTGTTAGTTTGGGAGCTACAACCCTTCAAAGTTTCAGGGGCAGATACCACACGCTGTACATAATACATGGCTGTGTGGTGGGCAATGCGCCTTCTAAATGTTGTGCGGCCGAGTTGTAACGAAATCAAATGTTTGTTAAGCGTATGGGACTTAACTACGGGGTCATCAGTCCCTAAACTTACAAACTACTTATGAACTACCTTATACTAAAGACGGCACAAATATCCATGCCCGAGGGGGGATTCGAACCACCGACCGTAGTGGCCGTGCGGACCGTGACTGAAGCGCCTCAGTCTCCTCGGCCACCGCGGCCGGCCGAGTTGTAACGTCGACGGAAGCTTCCTCGATGCGCTGTTAGACTGCCGACTATCGCCGCACTCGGCAGTATACCCGACAGTTGGAGCCACACCAACAACCGGGGCTAAATATACCACAGTTACTGACATCGGATGACGATGGCATACACGAACAACAAGTACTTTGACATGTTGCTGATGCTCGGCAAGTACCGACACGATGCCACTGAAGCTGCCACGGCGTATGCCGTGAGATATCCTAGGCGAAGAGCCCCGGCAGCCATTACGTTCTTATGTGCCGAACAATGACTTCGGGAAACAGGCAGCTTCGTAATGCGCCGCAGTAACAGACGAAGACCTGCAAGAAGTGAGGAGACGGAGGTGTTTGTTTTAGCTGCACTACTCCACGATCCTCATGTCAGCTTACGAGCCGTTGCTGCAGTCGTTGGTGTCAGTCTCACATCTGTATGAAGTACAGGGCCACAGGTTTCACCCGTACCGACTGTCACTGACCCAGGAGCTGCATGGGAACGATATCCGTGCAAGAGTGACATTCTGTGAGTGGGCCATGCGTAATTTCACGCTTGAGTCTTTACAAAGTGTTATGTTCTCTGATGAGTCAACGTTCACAAATTATAGTGCAGTGAATCGCCATAACATGTACTACTGGGCCGCAGATAATCCTCGATGGGTACGACCTGTCGACCGTCAACGTAGGTGGTCTATTAACGTGTGGTGTGGAATCCTTGGGGATGAAATCATCGGTCCACACTACTTCCCAGGTACACTGACAGGTGAGTTATATCGCGCTGCCGTCCGCAGTGGCCGAGGGGACTGAGGCGCTCCAGTCACGGTCTGCACCGTCACTACGGTCGGGGGTTCGAATCCCCCCCCTCGGGCATGGATATTTGTGCCGTCTTAGTTCGTAAGTAGTTTGTAAGTTTAGGGACTGATGACCTCGTAGTTAAGTCCCATAGACTATACAAACATTTGAACATTTTTGGAAGAACTAAACAACAGGTTTTCAGGAAGATGCTTGGGGCGCCATGGTCCTCATTCATGGTCCGCAAGGTCGCCCGATTTAACACCAGTAGATTTCTTTTTGTGGGGATATGTAAAGGATCGTGTTTATGTCACTGAGCCCACATCCCCAGATGATCTAAAACGGCGCATCGAGGACGCATGTCGCTCCGTCACACCGGCGGTGTTACATCTCGTCCGCAGATCCTTTCGACGGCGCATTGCATTATGCATTGAGGAACATGGACACACATTTAAACATCTCATGTAAATCAACTTCCCACCGCCATAACATCCATCACCCACCACACAGCCATGTATTATGTACAGCGTGTGGTATCTGCCCCTGAAATTTTGAAGGGTTGTAGCTCCCAAACTAACAGTGATAGGAATGTAGTTTAAATTGATTTGGACGCAGCTGGTTCCAACGAATCCAATGCACGATAGAAAAAACTATTGTTCCATTTTAAAAATTATATCTTTGTGCTGTAACTCTTTGAAAAAGATAGAATAAACTATGTTCATAGCTCCGCAGAAAGTGTAACATTTCTTGTGTTGACCTACCGCATTAAAATTTCCCGTCACCTATTATTTTATAAGTTACAGAGGCAAACACACTTAGTGAAACACCCTGTATGATTAGTATATAATTTTATCCCATCTTATATATTTGTAAATATCATGCATGTCTTATTTGTGAAAGACGCATAATTTTATTACGGAAGCATAATTCAGGAATGTGACTGTGCCAACTTTCTTCTGGAACTTCCTACAACCTATCATTATCTATAAATACGATTCAGACGATTCACAACCAGTCTTACAAGTAGTTTGGCTGAGGCTTAATTTGACATAGTCTTTAGTTAGCTCAGCCTCAGTGATTGTAACAGCATGTTGCAGTATCTATTTCACTTTTTATACCGTGCAACTAATGTTTTTGAAGATAATAAATAGAAGTCAGACATGCAGCAATGTACTTTCATTTCCTACGAAAACCCAGGCTGTCAAATTAAATAATTTCGCCGGCCGCGGTGGCCGAGGGGACTGAGGCGCTTCAGTCACGGTCTGCACGGCCACTACGGTCGGGGGTTCGAATCCCTCCTCGGGCATAAATTTTTGTGCCGTTCTTAGTTGTAGCTAGTTCATAAGTAGTTTGTAAGTTTCGGGACTGATGACCCCGTAGTTAAGTCCCATAAGCTCTACAAACATTTGAATTTTTTAAAATAATTTTAGGAAAACTCATACTGCGAAGAAGCGTTTAACACAGGAGTTTTGTCTACATCAGCGAAGCAGGTGATGAAAGTTAAAACATTATAATTATTAGAACTTGTGTAGCGATTGTGGCGGTCCTATTATAAGTAATAGGTAAGATCGTCACAAAGTCCAAATGCAGTAACACGAGGTAAAAGCTGTACTTCTACATGAGTAGAAAAGAGGCTTCAGTGACGACATGTGATACCTGATCAGTTTAGTGATTCGGATTATTTTTTCTGTTACATTTCGATTATGTTCTATGCTGATGAGAGATGTAGTATATCTTTATTACACTGTCTCTGGAATTACTAAATATATATTTTGTATAAATTGGAAGTCTTATTTTCTATAAATATTTTTTGCTATGTTATGTTCATTAAATGGAAATCTGTCAATATTGTAGTACTTAATTAGGTTCGTGTTCATGGTTTTTGCAATGCTACACTGATATGTGATAGCCTGTGTGATGGCGCATCAAATGGAAAGTGCTAACGTGGCAGCAAAAGGTGGTAAAGCCCGCCAAAACTCGCTTACGCGCCACCGAGAATTGAGTGCTTGCAATCGTTGTGGTCGGACGCACAGTGAGCAGTAGTGGCTATTTGGTTTATGGCACGCAATTTGAAGAGGCATTTACTTCAGGAGCTGCTATAATTTTACCTCGGATAACAGGCTAAGTACACAGGCAATTTGGTGGCTATTGGCTTATTTATTTCGACGTTAAGAAGAGGTTTGTTGGCCACCACTTACGAAGGGCTAATATGGTGTGCTGTATTACAATGGCCCGCCACACTCATCGCTCGTCGCTCGACCACAGACGAAGTAGTTTTCTTTAGAGTTATGTGCAAGCATAGATCTCAAATTTGCGTTTAGTTTGCATAATAATAAGTAGCACTTTAAAGACAAACTTATATAAACCGTAATTTTCCTAATTCGCAAACGAAATAGAATCCCTATATATATATATATATATATCCGAGCGTCCTGCCCTTCGAAGTATATTTTGTGAAAAGTGCATTTACGTTCAGTGCAAACCATTAAAGAACTGAAATAAATGAGTTACTAAACTTGCAAAAGCAGGTTTAGGTCTAATTTTATACATTGCACAAGTTTTCGATTACTGTGTATGCAACTCATATTTCAGTGGTTATAGAAGGCTACATTTGTTACTATTTTATCAATTAACGGACTTTTATGACTCAAATAGTTAATTTCATTATTTCTTGAGATTTTGCAAAAGAAGCAGTAGTACAGTTTTAGAGCCACTACTTACAATTTGTATAAAACACGACTAATTGATCGAGTTAAGGTAGCTAAACAGTAACAGTACTCGAAAAACTAACCAAAGATTAATAATTTGATGGTAGAGGTACCCAATATTGCTCTGGAACTTAACTATAAAAAACTACCCAGTGGTAGACAGTAGGCCCAAAGTATTAATTAAGTTCAGTACTAAACAGTTTTGCCTTAAACTAAACTATACTGGACATCTATATTTACTATATTGAGGAACTGAATTTATTCGTTACATACAGAATTATACTGCCACAAATTACAGTTAGTACATTTCTGTCAAACTTTTCATGTTAATGGTTCACTATATGAAGGCACATTTATTTAAATGTTCGATACCACAAAATTAGGTTGGTACATGTTTTTTTGTGAGCTGTGTCTGTCATCACTAAATGAGACTGAAGGTTTGTTTAAAAATAATTTGTGTGACAAATTTTCATATTGACATCTTGTGTGTGTTTTCATTGTTTGTATGTCACATATTTCTCATTAGTTCACATTACTAAAGGAAACAATCAGCTAATTAAATATTAACGGTGATCAGTATAGGTTTATGATTGATATATGGCTAATTAGCCTGGCGACCGGAATTTGTTGTATAGTTACAGTGCTTTCCCTGAACCCTGTCATTGTAAGGTTTATCCTTGTCAGTTTGCATCTCGCTCCATGTATTATAAAATCTTTGGTTGATGAAATAAAAAGTCCGGTACTGTTGTCTATTAGGACTTTATCACGGTCAAATTTAAATAATCCCAGAGGGCTGTATTTCATTCTTTGTGTAGGTTGTGTGCGGCTGTGGATCAGTGGCAGTGTGATACCGTATTTCATCGTAAATCACTGTTACTCATTTGCAGCTGCATACTAGCCTCCACTAAGAGTCTGTGAGCATTAAATAAGGTGTTGCAGACGGAATTTTACAGTCCTGAACGTCGTAATCATAACCATAATTTAAAGAGACAAACAGATTGTTTAAGTCGGTTGCTACGTCGGAGCAGTGGTGGAATATTAGAATTTGGTTGCTTAATGATGTCACCACACCTACTTGTTCCCGCTGCAGAAACTGTAGGTTCATAATACATTACACTTATAGATTTATGTATTAAACCGATTTGAGCTGTAAGATCCAACAGTCCAAGTTCTACCTGCGCTCTGACGATTCCGTAAAAAAAAAAAAAAAAAAAAAAAAAAAAAAAAAAAAAAAAAAAAAAAAAAAAAAAAGTGAATACTGATAGTTCATCTAAAGATTTTGGTGCATGGGTTTGCGAGTGTCGAAATAGGTAAAATAAATGGCCAAATATCTGCATCGACTTAGAGGCTAACAGGCCATTTTCCTTTGTTAAAAATATGGTGTGATTTCCTCTTACTCTAAATGATTATGACGTTCAAATAGCATTGTCGGAAATTATTCTTGAGAAACATGTGTTATATTTCTGAAATTAAACCTTAAAAATGATTACAGTTCAAGATTAGGTCACATGAACGAAATCGCTCTCTCATTGGCTGAATCTGTGGTGACGTAAGATCGCACGAGAAAGATAAAGCTATGTATCAGTCAATAGCAGTAGTTGTGAAAGTTACTATATTTTTCCTTTATTTATATGCTAATACATTTTTTGTGATGGGAAATGAATTTTTTACTTTTCTGTAAGAATGGAATAGAATTTTTTGTAGTCTGAGACTGAAATACTTCCGAAAGTTGAAGCGTTTGAGGTAGCTTAATTTTTCAATACCAACCTAGATTTTTACGTTCCGGAAATGGGACAGGTGAAAACTGCGTATAAAGAAAAATATATCTACATTCAAGCCAAACTGTTGCTGCCTTGTACCAACATTCTAACTCTAAAGATACAAACAATTACATACCAAAAGCGTGGGTAAATAGGCATTGCATCTTAGATTCGGTCTCCGTTTTTCTACCAAATGCTTCTCACTTCTAAGTTAATACTATTATTAGTGGCCACGGTACAAATTACATGGTAAGTGCGCGACTCTATGTTTACAGTTAGGATTTAGATTAAATCTTGTGTATACGGAAATTGATCTTGCACACTTGTCGTCTTCCTCATATGAAACCTTCTTTTACTAATTGGTTACAAAAGAACTGGTTATATTAAATCGGAACTTGGGAATCTAAAGAAGGGTGAAAGTAAGAGGACAAATATTTGCCAACACTAAAAATTTACGAAGAAAAATAACCATCGAAATTTTGCATTGCTTATTTCTGTGAACTGAGGTTACATCTTGGGGTGCTACGTGGTTTAACTGATTTGTAGCGTAACGGTTAGCGCCGTGGATTCCTAATTTTTGGTTTTGCGTTCTTTCAATCCTTTCCTACTTTTTCCTCTCTTTTACTTGTCGCGGAAGACTTTAGTACTGTGAAATAGAATCGAATTATTGACGAATTTAATGATCATTTCACATTTTATTAAAATAGTTGCATTCACGAAATGCGTTCAAAGGCCGTTTTTTATTGACAAAATGTTGATTTATCGATGATATATTGAAATACCGTATCATTGAATTAAAAATTAAGACTGGCAATCAACATGACATTGTTCTTTCACTAATTACAGTAGAAAAGGCTTTAAATACAAAGTGTAGACGCCTCATATATTGAACAGCCGTTTCACAACTGCAAAGATCAACTCACTAATCTTTATATAATAATACATTATACCTTTGGAGCTGCATAGCATAATGATTAATAGTGAAGTAATAGAATAACAATTATCGGATGGAGTGTTTACTTACATCAAAATTATCCCCACGAAAACAAACGAACGGAGAGACCGCTCTCATTTTGATTGCTGAGAGCGAGTTTCAACCACATTTTACGCATTTCTCATTGCTTGGAACACACACAAAACTATTTTCTGGAGTTTTTAAGATTTGTTTGTAAAGTGCGGTATTACGCAATATTTGTAGATCAGTTTGAGAAACGTGAGTGCCCTAACACTATGTCACAGCTAGTGGATTTACGGCAACAAGCGTAGCATCACGTCACTTAACGTCACAGGCACCGCACGACTCAGATAAAGCATTTTAGCGGGCTTTCAAATTATTTCATACTCCGATTAAAAAAAAAATACTGCAATTCACGAGCGAAAAAAAGCATAAAATGATCATAAGATGATATAATCAACCACTTAAGATGATTTTTAGAAATCAGTGAAATGTTCAAATGTTTCTAAACCTATGGGACCAAACTGCTATGGTCATCAGTCCTTAGCCTTACAAACTACTTAAACTAACTTACACTAAGAACAACAAACATCCATGCCCGAAAGAGGAATCGAACCTCAGGTGGGAGCGGCCACCACGTCCGTAGTATGATGCGTTAGACCACGCTGTTACTTCTTCGCGGCAATCAGTCAAATACCTCCATCACGGGACTGTTGATTTTAGTATTACAGATAATTTTCAGCTTGATACTGATACTTTTTTCTTCTCCCGTACCTGTAGTACCAACTGCGTCCGTAGAATTGAACACCGTCCGAATTACTGTCATCCCAGTACCTGCAATTTCAGAAGTTTAGGAACGGTATACACGGATATCCTGGTTGAAGAGACTGTCGTTGAAAGTTTTAGTTACTCTAAATAAGGAATGCCGTCACACACTTACAGGTCTTACAGCAGCATGGAGTTCTGAGGCCGAATTCCACTAAAATAATGAGGACTGTAACGCTTTCTTATGACCATATACCCTCTACACGGTTGCAAATAGCAGAATATGTATTCTGTCAGCTGTCAAGTTCCAGTTGATTGTATAAATCTCGGGGAGACTCTTTGGCGTCACTAAAGAGTCGCTTGACAAACCGGGTCAAGGCACCGACCATCATAAAGAATATTCTGGGAAAGCATCGTCATTCAGTCACCGTCCGCATCAATCCACATCATCCAATGGGTGTACCTTCCAGTCGGTCCTGCGTCTAGTATCTAAGAGGCATAAGATCGATGCAGGACCATACCCAGGGTCAGATGGCTCTGCTGTTTAGTCTCTTTAAAAATCCCAAAACAACAATAATTAACAAAAGACTCTACCAGCTGATTTTCGCACACTGACTGCCGTCGTCGGACGGAACGAGTCAGATTTTGGGCTGCAGATATCGCTCCTTGGAAGACAATCGCCATCATCAAAAGTTTCTATACTAGTCACCCATTCGCCCTTTCGCCAGGACCGACCGAGAGATGAGTGTCCTTTCGGATGTCTGCACAGTGAAAGTACTGTACTCTGATCAATGCTATACTTTATATCCCCGTGGCTCGGAGCCTGATAATGCATGACCCCCAAGGAGTTCATTTTTCATGTCCATCTTTACGACTGGACGTAAGTTTGGAACATCGTTGTACTCTATTCTAGTCTAATAAATATTAACTTGCCTTACTTGGTTACTGCTACCCAATGGTGAGGTAAAGTTGATGCAGTATTCCCAACAAGCGTAAATCGGACATCCATTCTCCCACGGGATTGTCACTTCTTAATCCTGTCTGATACATTGTATATCATTACACGCTAATAATCGGCTCTTATTATAATCTAAGACAAAGGAAACAGTGACTGCCAGATTCCTTGCGTAATGGAGTGCAGTATCTCGGAAATCACCATTACAACCCGCTAAAATTTTTCTCAACTCCTGCTTCAGGAAAGCGCCAGATGATACACAAATCCGTTACAGTCAGCTACACCTTCTAAATTTATTTTAAATACAAAGCTACAGCCTAGCAACATTTATTGAATGCAACAATACACTTTAAAGTAGTACAGAAACGTGACATTATTTTACACATTATTACCCTGACTCTGTAAACAACAGTGCGACCAGTTTACTAAGCGTTGAGTTCTACTCCGACAGAAAGCCGCTCCATAGTTAAGGCGGCACTCGAGAACCGATATCTGAATCTCATCACGGTCAAGGAATCTGTTGTCTCAGATGTTCTTTCAGCGTACCGGAAAGATGGAAGTCACATGTGACAAGATCTGGGCTGTATGTGGATCAGCCTGTGCAGCCATGGTCAAATTTTTCGCACGATTTCAGTGCGGCTAAACACTACACTGCATTTCGTCCATATATTGTCAGAAAATTACGTTGAATATGTGTGCAATTTAAACGTTTTGTCCACAAGAACTGTAATCTTTATTATATTTCGCTCTCACTTCACGAACACACTGTGAAACGCCTGTAATCCGTACAACAGCAGAAGCGGAACCTCTGCATGACCGAGCGAGGTGGCGCAGTGGTAACACACTGGACTCGCATTCGGGAGGACGGTGGTTCAAATCCACCTCTGGCCATCCAGATTTAGGTTTTCCGTGATTTCCCTAAATCACTCCCCAAATGAAGCACGTCTAAATGTAATTGTACATAGCGTCAAAACACACCGCACCCTTCCGTGGAACTGAAGGAAACTAGATGCCTTTTGTGTGCAGATTTGAAACCAGCTCCCACCAGTGACCTACCAAGGCATCATTTCTTCCATGCAACTATGCTTCGTCGGTGTTATCTGTGCCAATGGTGGAAGTACTATCTATTGGATAGGTAGCTGTAATCTTCTGGTTGATCGGTGTATGTAATGTCAATTTACTCCGTTGACTAGAAAGATTCCCACATGTCCCTCATAGAGCCTAGGTGGAACAAGCTCAGTACTCAACTCCGTTCTAGTGCCAATATCCAAGATTCAGAAGAGCACTTAAATTAATTTAGAATAGTTGCGGACAAGTTTGTATTAGGAGAGGATACAACGGCCTTATGACACCCTACCCGTCGCGCGGATGTGGCCTTACGCCATGCTGCTGATTGTGCGTCTGCTCCCAGTCGGAGGTTCGAGTCCTCTATCGAGCATAGGTATGTGTATTGTCCTTAGCATAAGTTAGTTGAAGTTGTTTGTAAGTCTACGGACTGATGACCATTGCAGTTTGGTCCCTTAGCTGTATAAGTATTTAGTATGTTTGAACATCCTTCCCAACCAGGTCAGTGGATTCATCCATGACAGAAAAGGGAAAATTTCTACTGAGAAATGGACTCACACTGCTACATTCTTTCTACCTTTAACTCGATTGTGTAATATCATAACATATCCTCTCAATCTGCGAGGTTTCATTACTATTAATTCATCAACATTTTAATTCATAACCGTTTCTTCTTTTCTTCGGAATGCGTAACTTTCTTTGTCAATATATATTGCTTCTCACGTAACTTGAAAATGTTTCACATCTGACTTCCAAGGCTAAACATATCAGGATACACCAAGATCGTCATCTCCGTGAGACGGATAGACTTAAATGTACTTGACGCTCATTCGGGAGAACAGCGATTCAGATATGCCTCTGGCCATCCAGATCTGCCTCCGGCCATCCAGTTTTACGTTTCCATCGTAACGTTTATAGCTGAGCCACAGACAAGTATCTACGATAGGTGACGACATTAACACAACTTTAAATTTTCGGCCTCAGACTTCATCAGAAGCGATATATATATACGTTCACACAATTAGGCATACCACCATCGCTGTCCGCTCCGGAGTGGAGCAGACGCTTGGATTGGTTCTAGCTAAGAGGGGGTGGGGGTGGCTGGGGAGAGAGAGAGAGAGAGAGAGAGAGAGAGAGAGAGAGAGACAGAGAGGAAATTGGCCATGTTCTTTGAAAGGAACTATCCCGGAATTTTGCTGGAGTGATGAAACCAAAACCAAAATGGCTGGAGGCGGGTTGGAACCGCCGTCCTCCAGAATGTGCGTCCAAGGTGTTACCACTGTACCACCTCACTCGGTCCTTTCGATTGCAGTGGTCCCATTTTCACAGAGTTCTTTAACGTAGTACCACAGTTATGAAGGGCGTTTTTAGTTGCTGCGAAGCATCATACAGTTAAAACACCCACGAATGGTGTTGGACGGAATCATACCGTTGCAACAAAACCCCTTCCCCAACAGCGAAAAATCACACGAAGGCTATGATTCAGCTATTTGGTTAGAAGATAGTGCAAAATCCTCCGTGCTGATTGGCTCTTTCACACTATAAATTTCACTTCCTTGGTTAGCTGAAGGAAGACCGTTATGGACATCGATTTCACTCGGGCGAGGAGTACCAGAGTGGGGGCGTTGGCGGATTTGTAAGCCGCCTACCGCGTTCACCAAACATGAATTGATCTTTCTGTCTCCCAGTGTGATAAATGTATTACCGCGTGTGGTGATTACATCTGAATGGAACCTTTCCCTGGTCCCTCTGTGTTGAGTGTCCAGTTTTCATTTCATAGCATACACAGAAGTTGAAAAACCTTAATCGTTGGCAAATACAAGAACTGCACTAACGAGAGAGCCTCTACTATTCTAGACCGTCCACGTTTGGAATATTACTGACTGTGTGGGGTCTTTGCGGCATAGGATTGGCGGAGTATTCGAAAAACAATAGAAAAGGGCACTTCTTGTTTCATTTACACGCAGTAGGGAAGAGAGTTTTGCGGATATGAACGGGAGATGCGATGGTAATCAATAGAACAAAGGTGGTTTTCGTTGGTTCGAGATCTCTTCAGAATATTTCTGTCAGCAACGTTCTCCTACGAATGTGCAAATGTTTTATTGGCCCCATGTACAATCTGAAAATTATCATCATCATAAAATAAGAAACATCAGAGTTAATTAGAAGACGCTTGTGAGGCACAGTGTCAAAAGCCTTTCGGACATCTAGAAATACGGAAACTGTTTGACATCCCTTACCGATGGCACCAATCACATTATGCGAGTAAAGCGCTAGCTGTGTTTCACAAGAACGATACTTTCTAAATCCGTGTTGACTATGAGACAGTAGGTCGTTCTCTTCTAAGATCATAATATTTGAGGTAAGTATACTTTCTAACATCCTGCTGCATACCGACGTCGGTGATATAGGCCTCTAATTTTGCGTGTCACTCCTATTGCCTTTCTTGATTTATTGGAGTAACCTGTGCAACTTTCCACTCTTTGGGTACGCAACGTTTACTAAGCGAGCGGTTGTATATAATAGTTAGGTATGGGGCTACTGCATCAACAAACTCTGAAAGGAACCTAATTAGTATACAGTCAGGACCGGGAGGCTTATTTTTGTTAAGTGAGTTAAGTTGTTTTAATATTCCAGGAATATTTACTCCTAAATGACGTATTGTGGGAGCTGTTCTTGACAGAAATTCTGGAATATTTGCTTCGTCTTCTCTAGTCAAGGAATTTCGGAAAGTTGAGTTAAGCAATTCTGCTTCAGCAGAACTGTCATCAGTAGCATCACTATTTATATCGTGTGAGGAAGGTATTGTTTGTGTTTTGCCGCTATTATACTTTACGTACGACCAGAATTTCTTAGGATTCTATACCAAATTTTGTGACAGGTTTTCATTGTGGTAACTATTTTGTAAACTTTTTTCATTGAAATTCGACATTGTGGTAACTATTGTGAGCTTCTCACATTGAAATTCGAGCTAAATTTCAAGATTCAGTAAAAGATTGCCAATCTTGGGGATATTTTGCGCGTTTAAATTTTGTATGCTTTTTTCTTTGCTGTTGTAACAGTGCTCTAACCTATTTTGTGTACCACGGCGGGTCAGCCCGCTCTTTTGTTAATTTGTTTGGTATCAATGTATCAATGGTTGTCAATATTATTTCGTTGAATGTAAGTCACATCTGATCTACACTCACATTTTAAGTTTCGAAAGACCGGAAATACTCACTCAGGAAAGCGTTAATTAAATTTTTATCTGCTTTTTTGAATAAATATACTTTTATTTTATTTTTGGCGGATTTAGAAAGACCTATATTCAGTCTCGCTACTATAACCATGTGTTCACTAATTCCTATATCTGTTTTGATGCTCTTTATTAACTCCAGATTATTTGTTGCTAGAGGAGGTCCAGTACGTTCTCACAACCCTGTACTATTGTAGTGGGTTCTAGATAATTTTCGGAGAATGCGTTCAGTACAATTTCGGACGATGTTTTATGTTTGCCTCTAGTTTTGGACATGTATTTTTGCCAACATATCGAGAGTAAATTCAAGTCCCCACCTATTAAAATTGTATGTTTTGGGTACGTTTTTGAAATTAGATCAAAGCTTTCGTTGAACATTTATGCAATCGAATCGTCTGAGTCAGGAGGTAGATAAAAAGAAACAATTATTAATTTATTTTGGTTGTCAGGTATAACCTCTACCCATACCAATCTAATCCAATTTCGCTACAGAATAGACCGCCTGTGACAACAATAAATACGCCACGACCTACTTTATTCAATCTATCTTTTCTGAACACCATTTACCCCTTTTTAAAAATTTCTGCTGAACTTATCTCCGACTTTAGCCAGCTTTCGGAACCTATAATGATTTGAGATTCAATACTTTGTACTAGTGCCTGGAGCTCTGGTACTTTTTCCAAACAGCTACGACAATTTACAACTGTTACGCTAATGGTTACTAGATGGCGATTGTCCTAGCTTTTACCGGTATCCCGTGAAATTTAGACCCTCTCTGTGTGATTCCGAGACCCCAAACCTAAAAAAACTGCCCAGTCCACGCCACACAGCTCCCGCTACCTGTGTAAACGCTGTCCTGCATGTAGTGGACTCTTGACCTATTCAGCGGAACCCGGAACCCCACCTCCCGATGGTGCAAGTTGAGTTATCTGCAGCCCACACGATCGCAGAAACGTCTGAGCCTCTGATTGATCCCCTCCACTCGGCTCTGTACCAGAGGTCCACAGTAGGTCCTGTCAACTACGCTGCAGATGGTGAGCTCAGCTTTCATCTTGCAAGCAAGACTGGCAGTCTCTGCAACTTCAGGTAGCCGATCAGAACCTGAGAGAATCTCTTCAGATACATTGCAACACACACCATTGGTACCGACGTGAGCCACCACCTACAGCTGGCTGCACCCCGTACCCTTCATGGCATCCGGAAGGACCCGTTCCACATTTGGAATGAGTCCATCAGGTATACACACGGAATGCACGTTGGCCTTCTTCCCCTCTGTTGCAGCCATCTCTTTAAGGGACTCCATTACTCGCCTAAAGTTGGAGCTCCAAACTACGAGCAAACCCGCCCTCTGTGAAAGCCCGGATCTCAAATGTTCAAATGTTTGTAGTGTCTATGGGACTTAACTACGGGGTCATCAGTCCCTAAACTTACAAACTACTTATGAACTACTTACAACTAAGGACGGCACTAATATCCATGCCCGAGGGGGGATTCGAACCCCCGACCGTAGTGGCCGTGCAGACCGTGACTGGAGCGCCTCAGTCGCCTCGGCAACCGCGGCCGGCGCCCGGATCTAGCAGGCTGTGTGGTGACTTCAGGATGAGAGACACCATCCGGTTCAGGAACGTTGTCCTGAACAGATAGCGCCTCAAACCTGTTCACAAGACGAACCGGGGAGACCTATAGATCGGTCCCCCGGAATGTCTTTCGCCGCCTGCCACGCACTGGAGCGACCTCCCACGCAACCACGGGTGGGGTGTCTGCCACATTGCTGGCAGCATCATGGCATGTCGCTGCCGCAGTCCGATCGGTGGCGTCGACGGGAGTCCGTTCGGTCCCCACGACCGGCCACCAACAACGACCATCGATCGCAGCCTGCAGCTGTGCAACTCAAGTTACCACACCTTAAAGCTGGGAACAAAGTATCACCAACTCAGACTGCATCCGCACACAGTCCCTATTCATGATTGCAGTACCGAGAAAATGCACGAGAGCACAGTATAAATTTACAAACTAACACGGAAACTGGCAGAAAAAAATTAAAATATTAAATGTCGCTTCTAATCAGAAGCCGGTTTCACTGACGAAATATGAAGAGCAGCGTGTGCTACGTATAACCCGCCAGCTAAATAAGACACTGGTTGCGGCCTTGCAATGCCTGCTTACTGAAGTATCTGAACCTCCCTGTTTATGTGATTCGTTTGGTAAACACAAGTGAACAGTAACATCCTCTGCAGCAACTATTTTCTTATTACTGCTATCTCGGTTGCCGTAATGTTGTGTCCACTCCGTAGAACGCACAGAATCACATAGAATCACTTTAGTTCACTCTGAAGATGTCAGTACTTACGAACCTAGATATCTCAGCTGATCCCGAAATTGTTTTGACCAGTTTATGACGTCAAACCCTGTTCTGATTTCAATGGAGAAAACATTTTTCTTTCATGAAAGTAATTATTAGAGCGCGGATCTTTATGTTATAACCCATTCTTTTTCTGAGTGCCTAGTTGCAAATAAACTTGTAACAATGCGTTTCATGACTAATTCAAGCCGGCCGCGGTGGCCGAGGGGACTAAGGCGCTCCAGTCACGGTCTGCACGGCCACTAAGATCGGGGGTTCGAATCCCCCCTCGGGCATGGATATTTGTGCCGTCCATAGTGTAAGCTAGTTCCTAAGTAGTTAGTAAGTTTAGGGACTGATGACCCCGTAGTTAAGTCCCATAAGCTATACAAACATTTGAACATTTGACTTATTCAAACCAAAAGCACTAATTTTATAGCACCTAAAATAATCTATTTTGACTATATTACAGCATTAGAAGTCTAGAATTCACCTTTTTTTTTTTCTTTTTCAATAGAATGAAAGGTAGTATCACTGAATTTGATATTTGAAAAATAAACAAATAAATAAAAATGTTCGAAAAGCTTATGGGACTTAACTGCGGGGTCATCAGTCCCTAAACTTACAAAATACTTATAAACTACCTTATACTAAAGACGGAACAAACATTCACGCCCGAGGGGGATTCGAACCCCCGACGGGGAACACCTCACGCATCGCAGCATAGCGCCTCAATGCACTCGGCCGCTGTACCGCGGCAAACAAATAAATAAAATTAGAATATAGTGCTGCCATCGGGCTGTACTGGCAGAGTTAACGTGGACTGAACTTGTAGGGACGCACTGCAAAGTTTCCGAAAAGGTATTGCAGGATCTTGCATTTGGATTTCTGTAGATGAAACAACCTACAGTCTTTGCCGAAACATTTCAAAACTGATTGTTGATAATCTAGAACCTTTTTGATTTGTTCAAAACAACTCTTGAAGGCTAAAGAACAAATAATCACACACTTTGTCAGTAGTGGCGTAGATAAAAATAAATTGCTTCTGGCTTTGACAAATGCCGCTGCAAATATGGTTGAAGTGTTTCGTAGTTCCAAGTGTTCTACCCTTGATGTTGCATGTTACTTCTATAGCACATGGTATGAACCATGTAGCAGAGCACGTAAGCCTAAAGTTCCCCAATGAAAATAAATAAATCTGCATAACACGAAACTTTTACGTAATCAGTGGCTGGGTTCCACTGAATGCAGTATTCCTGTCAAACATGTGCCGAAAGTGAAGTTCACCGATGTCACATCCGTTGATGTAGCAACGTCCATTCTCAGTATGCAAATAAAAACTATCAGACCTACACAATGTTTCAGTCAGTTACTGTGAAGCAACCTATGGTCTGAATGTGTGAAACCACTGGTTTATTCAACATTTGTTAAATAATATATTACATATATTCGAAGATACGACTTCTGATTTGCACAGCATTTTTCATATAATATGTTCAACACTTTTCCATAACAAATCACGTACAAGGGTTGCACTTACCATTCATTCTTTTGCTATAAGAACAAAATAGGGCTACAAAATCAAAACTGTTTCACCAGTAACGTATGCTTTCAGTATCTGCTAAAAATTCATACTGTTGCCAAAGTTTCTGCAAAAACTATAGAAACAATATGAGAGCTTTAATGCTGGTGGCTAGCATTATTGTCCATCCCAGAAAGAAAATTGAAAATATTGCAGAAATAAGTGCGGATTTATGATACTGCTTGACGGCAACATTGCCCAATGAAGGGTTAAACTAGCTTACGCTAAGAACAACCCCCCCCTTCCTGCCCCTCCTCCACACACACACACACACACACACACACACACACGTGTCCGATGGAGGAGTCGAAAGTCAGACGAGAGCGGTTGCGCAATCCGTGAGATGGCGCCTCAAAACACATTGCCATTTTCGCGCGGCCATTACATTTTTAAATTCGAAAAACTATAGAGTTTTGGTGTCCTTTTGATTATAAACGCTGTGCGATGTTTGCTGTGTTGAACAGTGCACGTTTTCATTCTTATTGTAAACGAATAAAAGTTTGCTCATCAGTCACCACTACTTATTTTACATTCTATTTATTTTTTCTGAATGATACTTTTTAGGACCTATACAAGATTTTATTTGGTCTAAATGAGGTAATGAAAGAGTATATTTTAGGCACCTAAAATTCTGTTTTTTAATACCTAAAAATCCGCAGTCTAGTCATTATTGTGCAAAATATTTTGTGCTACCCTAGAATTGAGTGATATACGTCTGTTCTTCGGATGCACTTCCTTTTTTTTTTAGTAGAGTGACTTGAGAATGTTTTCCAATGCCGGAAGTTTCTCTTGTTGATTTGTACAATCTAATATATGAAGCAGTGTGTCCGTATGTTTGTACGTGTTGCATACAAATCTACAGTTTTGTTCAAATCTTGATGAAATTTTGTACACGTAACCTTCAATCCACGAGGACGTTCGCCGTAAGTGTAAAAATCACATATGATATATAGTTCACGAGATATGGTGTCATAAACAATGAGATGCGCGAAAAACTTCTGCATTTTGCGACAATGCTGCTCATTTTCTCCTAAACCATTGGACCTATTTCAACCAGATTTGGTACACAGATTTCTTGCCGTGAGGTAACAATTGCTGCATGGTTAAGAATCACATACGGTACATGGTTCAGAAGATATTACGTCATAATCAATAGAAATCGCAAAAAAATGCCATATAATGCGGCGAGACTTTCGAAATACACTGTATGAAAATGACAATACTTAGCGACTTGCAACAAACTTTAAACATAATTTCAAACCTTTATTAAACTTTTTCTCGCTGACAACCATAGTAAAATGATGAAAGGAAAAAAGGTTCTCGCTTAGTACTTTTCCGCTGTTTATGGAGTATAACTACAGCTCTCGGTATGACGTTACAATTTATAATTTGAACACTACGAATTGTAGCTACAGGAAATGTTACAGACAGTATACACATATAAAGTTGAATGTAGCTTCTAAATTGTATCACATTCCGACACGTAGTTCACGAGATATGAGCACGTAAACAGTAACGTTCCGCTGTTCATGTACTAAAACTACGGCATTCGGTATGGCTTTACAATTTATAATTTCTACACTACAAATTGTAGTCGAAGGAAATTTTACAAACACTATACACGCATATAGTTGTGTGCACCTTCTAAATTGTATCACAGTACGACGCGCAGTTCATGTGATATGATCACATAAACAGTAACGTTCATGGAAAACCACTACATCACGCGCCAAGTTGCAATCTATTACTTCTTTACTACTAATTGTGTTCCGAAGACATGTTATAGACATACAGCCCTTACAAAAATGAGTATATACCAGGAATAAATTAATAAGTATCCGGGCAACGCCGGGTTTTCAGCTAGTTTTTCAATAAAAATGGTCACCTATCGAGGTCTAGTCACGTCACTGCGATTCTGTCTAAAAACTGCGTAGGGAAGAAAATGGAAGTGCTTCGGTAGTTTACGAAGTTTAGACCTCCGGCCCTACGAACTGCTCGCTGGATGTATCGCGACGTCTCGTGGCGCCCAATTAATAGCTGTGGACTCTGCGTGGAAGGCGGGGGCAGGGAGGGGGGCATTCTTTGTTGCGAAACATTTCACGTCGCGGCGAGCATCGCAAGTGTCCGGCCAAATAAATACGGCACAATACATCTGCCTTAGCAGGCAGTCTGTGGCGCACACATCTATCCATCATTACTCAGGGCGGCGCGGGGCTGGACAAGCAAATTAGAGAAACAAAACGCCATGCCGGCACAACTGGTGCAATATTTATGTGAGCCGGCTTACTGGCTTTAAGCCCGGGAGCTGCATCAGCGGCCGCGGTAACAAGGATCACGCCGCCGCTCGATACCACCCCCGCAAGGAAACGGGACCGCGCCCAGCGCACGGCGCACAGCGACAAAGCCGTCTCCTGCAGACACACACACCAGCCGCATAATTCACCGCTTTTGTCCTCCGCTGGACTGCGAATTTAATTCAATCTTACACCTCTCCACGGCTAAGCTCTTCGTGTCGTCTTGTTTGTCGTTTCTTTATCTGCGGCGGGTATTTCTTCTACAACATCAGACGTCTTCCCGGTAAGGGCTTAACTGGCATAAAGATGTGATTGTTCTCACCAGTTTTGAAACAAATCCCGATCCACAGCCAGCATACTATTCCTTATAGATATGTTCCTTCATCACATTAAGCTGCGGTATGACAATACTTCTTGAACGTTTTCCTACTTCTACACTAATTCTCCTATATAACCTAGTATGGAACCCAATAATTTGTCAAATCGTAAACAGCGCTTTATCTGTCATCACTCTTACATCGTAAGTCAATAAATACAAACCTTAATTGTTTTTATTTGTGAAAAAGATTCCAGCAATCAGTCGTAAATTAATCTACTCACAGATCTAGATTTCGACCGCTGTGTGGTCATTATCAATGGTTAAAACAAAATGGTTAAAACATGTAAAACATGGGAGTTGAAATGTTTTAAATGGTTTATTCATTTTGTTTTAAGCATTCATAATAACCACACAGTGATCGAACTCTATATCTCTGAATCAATTAATTTCCGACTCATTGATGGATTTTTATTTATTTATTTTTTTTACATTTCAAATAAACAATCGTTGATTAAAAGTCCCACCATGGATGGAATCAAGACTGATAAAACATTTTTTTTTACCTTCTAAACTGAAAATAACAATTACGATGTCGACTTCTTTACCAAATGCTTTAAACCAGAATTCTTTTTATCCTATTCTTTCGAAATATCTATACAAACATGTGGAATTTAGTTCTGAATTGTCCTAGAGTTTTATCTGTCACTTATCGCCGCTTTTCACCAATTTATTTAAACAAATTGAACTTACACTTGAAGCTCCTTGATAGTGGATGTGAAATAATGACCGTTTTATGTCAAATTGTCCTATTTACGGACATATTGCGCTTTAATATCAGAGATATGTGTATGTCATTCTGCAATGAATAATTTGCATCCTCTAAATGGGATATTAGAATTTCTGCAAAATTCCAAACGATAGTGTCTTAACCTCTTGGCCGTGCGAGAATGGTCGTGCAATCTAAGGAACCATGTCATGGACTATGTAGCCCTTCCTGCTGGAGGCTCGAGCACTCCCTCCGGCATGAATGTGTTTTCAAGTTAGCTTAAGTAGTGTATAAGTATAGCGACCGATGACAACAGATTAGTCCCTTAGGTTTACATACATTTGATTTGAGATTTCCATTTTGGTCCAGATATTATTAGTCCTAACCTTAATTTACTATTGGCTCAGCTACATTCATAGTTCAACAGTGATTGAATAACATACATGCGTTCTACCTAGACTTTATCTTGATTTATGAAATTCTGGATCGCTGTTTGTGTATACGTACACTTGCAATTAATTTGAAAGGAATCGTTGTCTATAGTGTTACAACTTTATCCCATACAAAAGAGGAACGTTTTGTTTCTTTTTTGGCTGATGGGTGTCTTACGGACATATGAAATCAAACCGAATTACCCGTCCTGTTATTGTCACATGCGCATCTAGTGAGTGTATCTACATTGCTCTGACCATGTACGCCGTTTGATCCTTGTTTTAGCTTATTCGAGGTCCCGCGTTTGTGTGTTTTTTCTTACAGCATCTCGATCAGGTAAAGTTAATGATCGTAAAGGCATTTGTATGCGTGATTTAATCAGCAGTGTTTTATTGTCTCTATTGTTACAAGTGTTTATGTAATTTCATGTCTTGTTTTAGTGTTTCTCTGATTATAGGTTTAGGATGTCAATTTATCCACTTGTTTATTTTAATACCAAGCTGAATATTAATGAGAATTTATGTTTTTATGTATTTTGAGATTTTGTCTAGAGGATGATTTAAGAAATAGAGGGACCATTGGAGCAATCATCACATCGTAACGCTGCTGCTCCAAATGGACAATAAGCGAGTGTAGTACCACTAATTATACTAAATTGTCTTTAGTTCTTTAAACATTATATAGGTACTCGCCGGAGACACAGGAACAATCCAGTGTCTGCAAGGGGCCGTGAACTAAACTGTAGCCAGTAGATGCAGCATTGCATTGGGCCCAACATTTGGTTTGTGTAGTAGATTACCGCAGTGCGACCTTAGGCTGGTGGCAGGTCAATTTAATGTGATTTTATAAAAATGTCGCCGCGCAACAGCGCGCCGCACCACGCAAATATGCTTCTGCAATGTGCTTCTTGCCAACGTTTTGCCACTTGCGCTTCCTTGTGTGTGTGACTGTGAGTAATATGGACACAACGTCGATGTTGCCAGGCACTTAAATGTGATTTGCAGAGTATCCCATGTAGATGTTACTAAATTTATCTTAGTTTAAGTTGTCCGCCTCCGTAGCTCAATGCCGGGCGCGGTGGCTCAGCGCGCCCGGTCAGAGGGTTCAACGCCCTCTGTATGAAAAAAGCTGAGCCAAGAACTCATCGAAGAAGAACGAACAATTACTATCAACGTCCGCAACGAAAAGAACTACATAGAGCAAAAAAAGCGGTAGCGTCGCTGACTACCACGCAGGAGGCCCGGGCTCGATTCCCGGCAGGGGACTGGGTGTTGTGTGTTGTCCTAATCATCATCATCTCATCATCATTGGCACGTAAGTCGCCCACGCGGCGTCAAATAAAAAGACATACACTAAGGCGGCCGAACAAACCCGCAAAGGTTCTCCCGGCCAAGAAAGCCATACGCTCATTTCCATTTTTAGTTTAAGTTCCTCTGACAGTGCTATGTAATTTATTAACATTTCTCATACGTTAAAATTTGTTCTTTGATAAGCATTGGGTCACGATTTGTAAAGACAGCAGACCCAAGTAGACTAGTTTATTTAAGGTTTTGTAATTTATCTAATAATCAATTATTTCTTCGCCATTTGCGAATTCTGCCGACAATAGCTGCATTCTTAAAGATGTATTATTATTTGCTGACAAATGAAAATTTGTGCCGGACCGGGACTCGAACCCGGGTCTCCCGATTTTCGCGAGCGGTCGCCTTATCATATATACGGCTGCGGAGCCATTAAAAATGTCTGTTCCTTCGGAACAGATATTTCATAGTAATTTTATAATTTACTTTAATGTTCTCACCTATTTGTTTAGATAAATTATCTGTGTAATTTTGTATTTGTATGTTGATGTGAATACGTTGCACGAGCGTAATTAACACCACTGGACAACGAATATGTGTCATGTAGTATTCTCTAAGTGTGAAGGAAAGGGTTCATGCACGCCACACTGCTATGAGAAATGCGGGCCGGGGTTCTCCACCGATAAGCGTGCCACGACGCCGCTAGAACCTGGGTGACAGCACGAGAGAAGGTCAACAAGCCTTCCCGGCCAGCCAGCAGACCAGCCCCGTGGGCGCCGCATTCCAGGCCGCTGATGTCACTAGGTCACTGGGGGGGCATGGATGGCGCACGCTCCTGTCAGTGCAGCGGGCAACGCCCCCTAACACAGCTGGGCTACTCAGGGAGGCGAGGTCAGCGCTGGTCTGGCTGCACCCTGCTGCACGCCACTCAATGAGAGCAGCAGGAGCACAACACGGCCGCGGTGGCCGAGGGGACTGAGGCGCTCCAGTCACGGTCTGCACGGCCACTACGGTCGGGGGTTCAAAAATGTTCAAATGTTTGTATAGTTTATGGGACTTAACTACGGGGTCATCAGTCCCTAAACTTACAAACTACTTATGAACTACTTACGAACTAGGACGGCACAAATATCCATGCCCGAGGGGGGATTCACACCCCCAACCGTAGTGGCCGTGCAGACCGTGACTGGAGCGCCTCAGTCCCCTCGGACACCGCGGCCGGCGATCGGGGGTTCGAATCCCCTCTCGGGCATGAATATTTGTGCCGTCCTTAGGATTAACTAGTTCATAAGTAGTTTGTAAGTTTAGGGACTGATAACCCCGTAGTTAAGTCCCATAAGCTATACAAACATTTGAACATTTGAGCACAACACAGATGTCTGGCATCTGTCATGACCAGACCAGTTGCTACGTGTACAAGGACATCTAAAGACTTATGAACCTTCTTGCTTAACACACTTCTGTGCTTTGGCACTTATGCATTCCACATCCTTGGGTCCTGCTTGGATGTCGTAACCTCACAAATCCTATGCCACGAAGGCGTGGCACTGCCTCTTGTGATTGATCGCCATCGAGGGTATTCACAAAGTTCCTCTTCCTCTGTGCTTAATGCAAGATGATGACTGATCCAACCATTGGGTCTGAGACAGAGAGGAAGAGAAGTCGACGAGACGAGATGCACCTGGAGCTGGAAAGAGGGACAATCAACTACGACCATGGATACTGAACGACAACTTGGCAGAAGTAAAGTGCTAAATAAGAGCGGGTTGTAGTTTCCACCCAGTTATCCTTCCCCGACGAAGCCCGTAGGTTTTTTACCGAAGTGTGTGGCAAATAAACATTTAAATGAAAATGAACACTCAGAATGTTCAAATGTTTGTAGAGCTTATGGGACTTAACTAGGGGGTCATCAGTCCCTAAACTTAAAACTACTTACGAACTAGCTAATATTAGGGACGGCACAAATATCCATGCCAGAGGGGGGATTAGAAACCCCGACCGTAGTGGCCGTGCAGACCGTGACTGGCGCGCCGCAGTCCCCTCGGCCACCGCGGCCGGCGAACACTCAACGTAGTGAATCAAACTTGACTTCCTTTCTTTTAAAGACACTCCCAGGAGTGAAAAGTACATTAAAAAATTCTGTTATGTATGCTTCGAGAAAATTTCTTTTTTTTATTGTGTAAATTTGTAATCTTGTTTATGCATCTATTGTTCCCCTCCAATTTCGTGACCAATCTTTTTTTTTTGCGCACCACCTTCTTTACTGTTTTTGAATGTTGTGTAAAGAATTTAAAATGTATGTTCATGTTGTCTTTAAAATTTTCTTAATTTATCATTATTTCATTCACACAATATGCCCATAACTGCCCACAATGCCCAGAGTAGGTAGATTTTTAATTTTTTTCGTTGTGTGTGTGTAACTAATTTTAATCTGGATCCAATACAGTACAACAGGGTTGGTTCCAGACTGTTTATCGCCCCTAAGCGGAGGGTGATGAAACACGTCCACTGAATGTGTGGTCGTGTTCCATTTTTTAGTTATTCATTAACCTAAAGTGTTTCTGCACCATTAATATTGTCTATTAGTATGTTACTTATTTTTATTCCATTTATTAATGATCAATGCCCCATGTTTATATATGTTTCTACCCATGTGACTGAACTTGTGTGTTCATGTGAATGTGGAAGGTTGTTTTTAACATTGACTGACTGCCACGCAATGGCTTACAGTCGCCGCCTCGCGCTTTAGTGCCTCGATTACTTTAATTAAGAACGTATGGCTTCGTTTGTCGTCTGTGCTGGCGTCTGTTGCGTGGCCAGAGGCAAGCTTACTTGGCAAGATGGCGCGTTGGCCGTGTTCTTAGTGTGGTGCCAACCTATCTTGGACGAAAGAGGTGAAGAGAGACCTCTCTGGGAGCCGCTGAAGAGGCTATTATCTTCCACAGGTAGAGAAGGGTGGTAGAAACTATGCTCTGAACGCGCTATGTATTGGTTTTTAGCGCTCTCTACATCCGGTGTATGGTGCGGAAGGTTTTGGCATGGCCTTAGGTCTTCACTCTTGCTGCGACTGTGGAAGTAAGTACTTCGTCGAATCATGCTGAGGGGAAGGCATGATGCTGTTAGAACTTTGCTTTCTTTGTGATCAGGCGGTGTTGGCTTATCAGTGATAGTTTTCTTGAGTAATTCCTCTGCTATGTGAGGCGAAGTATTTCTTAATTTACAGAACTTGAGTAATTCGGTGTTAACTTAGTATTTGCATTTTCATTCGGGTGATGATTTTGTGTCCGGTTTTTCTCAAGTTAGAATACTCTTGTGTGGCCTTCAGCCTTTGTGTAAACTTAGTATGTTTAAATTTTCTTGTTGTTTTTTAACTAACATTTTTGCATCGTGTCTCTATCCACGAGTATGCTAAATATTTCTCAGATTTTCTAGTTTGATTCTGTTTTTCCTGTCTTGTACGACCGATTGCACCACGTGATTTCGTAACGGTCATTACTTTGGCCTTCAGCCATGCTTTTTATTAATACTAGCTTTCTTCTATATGAATTCTCGTGTGTGCTTTACTTGCTTATTCTAAATTAATTTCTTTTGTAAATTCTATGTAATTCCTCATGCTCGCACACCAAGTGATACTTAAGAATAGTATAATGCTGCCTCCCTGAACATGAGTTGGTTTAGTGCATAGTGATTTTAAATTTTTGCTTCAAGAAACCCGCCAGCTCGTCAAAAACGCCTCCGATGCTTCGTTTGTCGCTGATATCAAGTGATCCCTCATGAGTAAAGTGTCACAAGCATTATACATGTGTCTGTGAATGAATGAGTGTGCTTTCCTCTTCCCACTGTGTATTTGCAAATTTCCTCCCATGTTACCTCCATATTCATAAAGGGCAGAAACAATTTTATTACAGGCCGTAACTTTATGTTTTAATTCACTTTTGTACAAGGTGTGTGCTTAATTTGGTCTCCTCATTTTATTGAAAAGATGATGATTTAAGGTATCAAACCTCTGCTTTATAATTTCATGCTCCCCATCCCATGTTTAATTATCTATTCATTTGTTTTTAACATTAATTTTGTGTTTGTTTAAACGTTGGCTGCTCCCTTAAGTAGTGAGCAGTGAGATAAATATCCATTGCGTGAATACTGTGGCTACTCGCAAAGTAATTTAGAGCAGCAGTGAGCATTTTAACTTGCATTTGCAGATCTCAACTGCCCGAGACCTTGCTTAGACAACATAACAAGAAAATTTCACTTGGCTTACCGCTGCCAATATTCGTCCTGGCGTCTCCTGATTTCATTTTTAAATTTTGTTTCTTTCTCTAGATGCCCTCCCGTTCTTTGTGTGTGTGTGTGTGTGTGTGTGTGTGTGTGTGTGTGTGTGTGTGTGTGCATGTGAATGAGTAGAAATCTCATGCACTAGTGTACTTCCATTGTGTTTCCAGCCGTGTATTGACTACTGGAAGACTTCTACAGTTGAGGGAAAAGGCTGGTGTAAAGGATGATGGTATATAAGGAAGCAAGGGCAGCATGATAAGAAGGAAGACAGGCATGGAGGTGACTGGGGATGTTGTTGCACTTAGTGTGAAGTATAAATTCTATGCCAAGGCCGGTAATGAGTGTGTTAAGTTCTCAGGAGGGAGGAGATCCGTGTTCTGAAAGCAGGGGCGAGTGGAGGGATGGATGTGTTAGTGCGCTCATTGACATTGGGAAAGAGAGAGTAATCAAACTGGGGATTGTATGGGATGGAGAAGACATCAGAAAGGTAAGTGGTGAAGTGTTCTGTCTCACTGGTATTGTCAGGAAAGAGAAGGTCATTATGAAGGAGTGGGTATGGGGGAACAGCGACTGCCAGTAAGGCGGTGGAAGGCTTGCCAGTACTTGGAGGAATTCAAGGGGCAAAAGGATTAAGACAGATGCATTTCTGACGCCAGTCCCAGCGTCTTTTTGCGTTCAAGAGGTTACTAATGTGGCGTTGGATTTGCCGGTTGCATAGGAGTGTGTCTCAGTCACTGGTGTGCAGGAAGGATTGGTAAAGATAACTGCATTTGCAGAGAAGGAGTACAGCTTGTGGAGGGAGGGTGGGTTGATGTGGGTGGATAAAAAGTTATGGGTGTGCTTTATACGAGGGTAACATTATGGGAGAAGGTAAATGGGAGTGGTTGCAGGAGAAGGAGGCGATGGTTTCAAGGTTATAGAGTGGGATGATGAGGGCTACACACACTCTGTTGGAGTGTGTGGGGAATCTGGAAGGGGTGGATGTTTTGTAGGACCATTGTGACATCCTCCACAGTTGGAGGGAGGCAAAGGGAGTTGTTGATTTGGATGGGAGGATCAATGATGGGAACTGCCAGCTTAAAGGTGATGGTAGCACTACGAGCCTGACGTTTGTAGGAGTAGGTAGGGTGGGTGCTGCTACAGATGTTGAAAGTGGGAGGGGAGGTAAGGTTGGGGCACTGTTTTAGGAAGTGTGCCGACTTATAGTGGGGACAGGTGAGGGTTGTGGCAATTATGGGTTAGGTGATCGTCATAGACAAGGCACTGCCCACAACAATAGATTTGGAGAGGTGTGCATGACGGATATACCTTGTAGCCACAGTCATGTATGATCGCCTCCTTGTTGACGAGGCAGTCAATGGAGTATGCAGACACCGTAAATATCCACATCAAGAAGGTGAGACCAGCGGTATTCTGCATGCGCTCGAGGCTGGAGAGGCTGGGGAGGAGAGGAAGAGGTGATGTAAGGGTTGAGGGTGGCATTGGGTCCGAAATAGACCAGGAAGAGGCGCTGTAGATCGGTGTGGAAGGCGGGTTCAAAATGTTCAAATGTTTGTACAGCTTATGGGACTTGACTACGGGGCCATCAGTCCCTAAACTTACAAACTACTTATGACCTACTTACGAACTAGGACGGCACAAATATCCATGCCCGAGGGGGGATTCGAACCCCCGACCGTAGTGGCCGTGCAGACCGTGACTGGAGCGCCTCAGTCTCCTCGGCCACCGCGGCCGGCTGGAAGGCGGGGGAGGTGGAGTTAATATGGACGGAGTTTTTACAGTCGTTAAATTGGGAGATGGGAGCGGATGGGAAGTACTTCCTTCGTTCCAGGGGAAGGGTTCGATTATCAAAGAAGCAGGAGTCAGGATGGAAGAGGATGTATGTTTAGATGTGGGGGCAGGCGTGGAAGTGTAGAGAGGGGTGGTGTCCATAGAGAGAGTGGGGTAAGCTGGTGGAGCAGGAGTGGTGATGGAGGGAACTTGTTTGGGGATGACAGAGATGGGCTCCTTACTGGAGCGCTGCCAGGGGTCCTATTTGTATCTTTTCGGTGCACCAAAGTTCGGTTCGGTGGGAGAGCGGAACGAGGGGTCTAGTTATCGAAGCAGTGCCCCCATTTAATTTTGTAAGCCTTTCCGTAGCGATTTGGGCGCTGCTGCCAGATCTGCTCGCATTCTATCAGAAGTGTGTGTCTGCTTCTCCGCGCATGCTCACTGCTGGTGAGCAGGGGACACGGCAGCCGTGGCCCACGAATCACTGTGTGAAACGTATTACTACCATGTGAGACAGCCTGTCAGAATGTAGAAAATGAAAGTCGTGTCTTTTATAATTTGGCGACATAACACGAAAAAGTGTTATGAGGACTACCTACTGACACTTTTTTTAATTAAAAATTTTTTCACTGAAAAAGAGAATATGTACATTAAAAAAAGTTGTTTATTTGCGCTGCTCTATGTTTATCACACCATATCTCCTAAACTAATCGTCGTTTTTCCCTTTACATATTTTTGTGGGGGTGTAAGCGAGAAGCCGGCCGCGGTGGCTGAGGGGACTGAGGCGCTCCAGTCACGGTCTGCACGGGCACCACAGTCGGGGGTTCGAATCCCCCCTCGGGCATGGATATTTGTGCCGTCCTAGTTCGTAAGTAGTTCATAAGTAGTTTGTAAGTTTAGGGACTGATGACCCCGTAGTTAAGTCCCATAAGCTATACAAACATTTGAACATTTGTAAGCGAGAAAAAGTTTGTTGGAAGGCGTTAGGTGCTACCGTTTGTCCTAGACGAGATCAGTATTGTGCGGTTCATTGGCGACGTACGTGTTCAGCGTGCTGGGAGAGATAGTTTGTTTAGGCGCGGGACAGTGCGGTGGGGCAGTAGCAGCAGAGGGAGAGCAGTGCTGGGAGTGAAAAACTTTCATTTTGGCACTACGGAAGTACATGCAAGTTACAGAAGATAGTCAATGTTTAACTGAAGAAGGAGCGTACAATATCTGAATAACAAAACAGTTGTTTGGCGATGCGGAAAAGCTAAAGGAGTGTGTTAGATTCACTCACCATCAGTTTCAGTATCTTCTCTCGTTAACTGGACAGAACCTGAAAACTCAGTTTTGAGTCCTTCTTGACTCCAACTGCTAAAGTGCCTGTTAACGTATAGGATGATGAACAGTAGTCGTAAATATCTCTTTATTGTCGCTAAATTTGATTTTGGTCTCTTTATGACTCTCATCAGTGCTCAAAACGTAGCGAAACGTACAATTTTCAATCTTCATATTGAAGATTATGTAATCGTAACATGAAGACTGAAAACTTTTCTTTGTTTCAAATTGCGTTTCAAGCACTGAGAGTAGTCACACATAACTTATTTGTGACAAGACTAAAAACGTAAATGAATAACAATAAAAATGAATGTTGGCTGTTTAACTCACAGTAAATTCATCTTTCGTTTTATAACGTGCTTGTGAGCATTACAGGACTTAAGGTCGCTGTGAAAATGGCTCAGTTTACGAAGATTTTTAATGCGGTGTAGTATCTGGAATGCATATTTGAGTAATTCTCAAGTATAAATACAAAAATTTGCCAAATACGGCGCGACAGCTTTGCGAACTGTGAAAACGAAGTGACGCCTTATTTGATGGATTTCGTATTTACATGTTTGTAATATGAGAGTTTGCAGGGTAAATGAATCGGCTCATTAAAAAAATTTCCAAGACGCGTATTTTAAGGTAAATTATATTGAATTGGAGTATCCAGTAGTGCTACTTCGTTATATTAAACATTAGAATCCTGGCAATTTTAACAAAATATTCTGGTAATATTTGTGAATAACCTAGAAAATAAACTTTTTAAACTATTTATTACATATAAACAACTGATGTTTCGTTATCAGAAGTTAAACCATACAGCATTGCTAAAATAACAATTTATCCCCGCAATGCAAGCCCACCGAAACGAACGAATCAGCCTTCTTGAGACCTCAGTGACTTTCGTTGCAGTTACCTAAATTTCGGTGACCGGTTCTCGCGCTAGCAGGCCGCTGAAGCTACGAAATAACCATTTTCGCTACCGAACCGAAATTGACGTCACCACCGAGAGAAACACACCGAACCGAACAGTACTGCAGATACAAAATAAGGCCTCAGGCTGTTGAGGCTCTGGACTTGGTGGAAGGGCGACTAGGCCACTATGGTGATACGGGCAGGGGAGAGGGGAAATTCATAGGGTGCAGTGAGGGGAGTAGCGAAGAGTTGGTGAGAGTGAGAGGGAACAGAGGACGGAGGAGCGGAGTGGACGACTGGAGCAGAAGAGGCAGAGGAGGTAGTGGCAGATAATATAACTGAGAGAGGTAGCTGAGCAGGGTGGATGGGAAGGCGCTCCACATGATTGTGGAGGACGCCTGGGGCCCTATTTTGTTCCTTCCGTGCCGTTCAGTTCGGTGTGTTTTTCTCGGTGGTGACGTTAATTTCGGTTCGGACTGAGGTCGCAGCCTGCGTACCAACACTCTGAAAATACAAGTCAGCTCAAACCACAACTGCGGTGCCTAACCCGGCAACAATCGACCTGGCCAATATCGGAGGCGACCGTCCTCGACGGTGGTACACCTCTGAGTGCCGTCTCACGCGCCCTCATCTCCTGAGCTAAATCACTGAGCACGCGGTCACGCCTTTTACACCTCAAAAAGTCAATCTCACCCACCCGCTAATGTCCTTCTCCAATCAGAACGCACGGTCTTGAGTTGCGTAAAACAAAACGTAAAATATACCACAGACCGCCAATCGTGGAGCTTGCCGCCATCGGCTCTCCACTTCTCCAGACCCATTCTCGACATACAGATTTCCCACGGCAAGTCAGTAGGCCCTAGCAATACTAGCAAATTCTCTGAAAATTCTCTAGCCGGCATCTTGGCGCCTGTTTTTACAACTGCTGGCGACAATGTCATGTTGGGCCAGAGAGATTATTTTTTTCGCAGAGACGCTGACGTGGAGCGTCCATTCATTTATTAAATTGTAGCCGCGGTGGAGTAGCCGAGCGGTCTAAAGCGTCTCGCTGCGGAGTGCGCGGTTGCTCGCCGTGGAGGTTCGAGTCCTCCCTGGGGCATGGGTGTGTGTGTTTGTCCTTAGGTTAGTTTACCTATGTTTAAATGGTTTGTAAGCTATGGACTGATGGCCACGCTGTTTGGTCCGATAGATCTACAAAAATTTGAACATTTTATTAAATTGTAAACTATACTACCTACTACTGACAGTTTTGGAACGGAAAGATAGCGGGCCGTCCTGCAAACATCAAATGTTTTTTCTCTCCAGCGCACACGGCCAAAGAAACGGCGAGGAGCCTAGATAGGTGCCACACGCTCTTACAGTTAATGTATTATGCAAACACGTCCCGGAAATCGCAGGTAACAGGCGGTCAATCGCTTCGACCTGCGAAACTGGCCTACCCAGTTCACTGCTGCACGCCGGAGTCCCGAAGGTGGCTAGCCTTCCCCGAAACGCCGAAAGGAGGCGATAGGAAACCGGATTCCTGTGATCTCAACTAGCGAGGGTGACCCAGGCGACCGCCAGAGATCTCTGAGCCACGCGGCCCTACAACACCGACTCGAAAGTCAGGAAAGAATTGAAATCAGAAGCACTACATCAAAAGAACAAACAAAACAATACACCAATACACCGACTCGAAAGTCAGGAAAGAATTGAAATCAGAAGCACTACATCAAAAGAACAAACAAAACAATACACCTGAATTCTAATACAATTCTCCCAACCCATAGCAGAATATAGAAGTCAGGAAACGTAAAATAAATTAATTTCATACAAAAAAATTAAGCAATTAAAAATAATAAAGAGACATATGAGGCGAGAAATAAGAGAAATGAAAGACAGAAAAATGACCACCACCTCTCAATTTCAAGATTTTTCTTTACCGGCCTAGAAGAAAAAAAAAGGGAATTTTCGATATAATTACAGAATAAACACAAGCTAAATACTAAATTTGAAGTATCTGTGTCTGCTACAGGTATCTTATAATTTTGATTATCGGTGGGTGAGTGACAAAATTAACAATTTTCGACTGGAAATATTTGCTGAACTATAAGAAATAGAACAGAGTAATTTGGTAATATGGCTGCTTAGATTTATTTTTTCTTGGCCATTGAAGTTTCAGTCTTCTATGTTTTCCACAGCGAAGTTACAGGAGCGTCAAAAGTATCATGAATGGCTTGGAGAATTGGATCATACGGCTGCATGCTCGACTTGATGGGGCCACTGCCTTCCCACCAAATTCCTTTAATTTAATTATTTTGTCCTGGACAGTGAGTTTCTGTAATGTATGGATTGCTCCTTATTTAATACTACATAATGTAGGAATTACGGTCATAGATAGACATTTTTATTACAAAGAGAAAGATAATGTATGTTTTATCGTTCAGGAAGTTTGTACTTTTCTACAGCTGAGACTTCCAAACCGAACACAAATATGGCACTGTAACCACTTGTCTAGTCATTATGACAAAGAGTGTATATTAATTAAATACTTATTAATTTTCTAGTTATTGATTCGAATAGTACGCAAAGCTACGTCTCAATATCTCACAAGGTCGGCCCCAATTAAAGTTGTGAAAGTCAATAAAAAGTCGGCAATCGACATGAAACTAATTTTCCACTGCACCATAATGTTCAAAAGTGTTCAAATGTTTGTAATTATAAGGGATATAAGTACTATCGTCAGCATTCACTAGTCTCACAAACTACTGAAACTAGCTTAGTCTGAGGACAAATACACACCCATGTGAGGGACGGCTCGAATCACGGACGCGAGAGACTGCGTGATCCGTAATGTGACGTCCCCAGACTTCAGGCCATTCCCGTATTGGCAATATAATGTCACAGGATGCTTACTTAATGAGAAGATTCTCGTTTTGGGAGGCCAGAGTATTTTTCCGGGCACTGGATTAAACGTCATAATAAGTTGATAATATGGCGAATAGCAACAAAGGCTATTAAATCCACGGGTATAAGAACACCTACTCATTTAGACGAAAGGACGAAAACAAGTTATGTGCTTTCGGGGGGAAAGTCTTTCAAACGACTTTGTGTGTTCTTCAACTGGTGTACATACAGGGAAAGAGGCATTATTAGTGACTTCCAAAGGATAGATTTTCAGAGATTGTACATTCACGCGCAAGAGGTATTGTACACAACTGCTGTGAAAAGAGATCATTCCCTCTTATATTCTTTGTTTCGTGTTCTATGGAACGACGTAGTGGCCGAGCGCCAAAGCGGAGGGTGGTCGATTGAATTTGCAATTGAAAACGATTCATAAATGTGCTCATCCATTGAAACCGCGAGAATCATTATCGCATAACGCAGGCACTAAATCGTTTTGTTTTCTGTTGCATGCATTCATATCAGGGAGCTACAGAGGTGGCAATGATGAAAGCGCACTTGGTGAAAGTATACAGGATACGTTTCACATTATGTACTGCGACGAGAAAGAATTCTTGCATTTATAAGAAAACTTAGTTGATCTTCTGAGGTCTCAGAAACCGTCTATTGCCGTTCTTGCCATGACCGACCCGAGATCATGTCATGAAACTGACGGTAATGAAATGAGTTTGATAGTGCTGTAATTCTCCCATAATATTATCACACTAGTATGAATTAAAATATTGCTGAACGAGATGTTACAGTCTTCGAAATAATAACAGTCAGGTGAACGGTGGCTTTAGACATTATCTACGAATCTTTCAGTCAAGGCACTACTAGAAACAACCGCCTGTAAAATCCGAATTCCAGTAACCTTCACTATCTGCCAGTAATCAGAAACTGTATTACAGATTGTCGTATTGCAATCGGGCTTATCGTGTACTGTTTCTCATTGGTGTAGTTGTAAACATTGCATATTTTAAATACAGCTTCGAGTATTGTAACGCACTGCAATGGAGGACAAAAGGATTACCTGACCCGAATATTTTAATGTCCAAGAACAGAGCATTGCGCATGACTAAGCTCATAAGCGCGAGTGTTAACAACTCCATCGGTCTGTGCAGCTTCAGCTTGCTGTTTACATGGTCAAATAGAGGCAATACAATAATTAAGATACAGTATATGTCGAGATTCATTGCTCTTTAACTCACGTATAATTTGTTTTGGAAAACATTATTTGAGCACATAGAAGCGGTTGAGGTATAGGAATTCCATGTCAGTACATTTACTACAATGAACCGCTTCTTACATATGTTTCATTGCGTGAGTGCGTAGGCTGATGGTATACGAGCGCAACGTGCGTGCGTTCGAATCCCACTGGAGGCAATTTAATTTTTATTTTTTAGACCTCTTGCAGGTAATATTTAAATATTAATTAGATAAACATTGAGCAGTTATAGACATTTATAGGTTTTTAGAATATTCTATTTTGTAATTATCTAATCTTTAATCAGACAGACACGTGTTTTTAGTAATAGAATTGAAAATGGATGTATTTTGTTTGTAATTAATTCGATCACCACGTGGTGCCTTTTGTAGTTTTCAGCTAAGACAAACTTATCCGCTGATTAGCATACGTCATAGGTCTCCTTCAAAATGGCTGAAGTGAACATTTGCGAGCGCATAATTGCTCTCTTTGAAAGCGATGTTAGTGCATCTGAGGTAGGACGACGTTATGGTGTTGATGCTTACACAGCAAAGAGATGGATCAGACGATTCAGAGATAATGGTAAGGCAAGCAGCCGTCCAATACCTGTACGACCGCGAGTCGCTACTCGAAGAGAAGATGATGAATGGTTCAGAGCGGCCCAGACTGCCCCTTTCTCAAACATCCGGGAACTAGGGACAGCTTCAGATTTCCCGGGCTCGTCTAAAACTGCTGTCAGACGATTAAACGACTATTGAATAAGGTCCCGTGGTGCTCTCATTAAAGAACCATTACTGACGATCTAGCCGTGGACAGATTGGCAATTCCTGGGAAAATGTCGATTGCAGGAAAGTAATTTTCACCGATGAGTGTACAATTGAGTCCACAAGCACAGGTTCTGTTCTTATTTCCCGGACAGGTAGGCAACGATATGACGCCCGCTTCGTGGCTACACGCGCTAGAAGCGGGCGCCTAAGTGTGAAATGTTGGGGCTGGTTGTCTTATATGGGGCCGGCCGCGGTGGCCGAGGAGACTGAGGCGCTCCAGTCACGGTCTGCACGGCCACTACGGTCGGGGGTTCGATTCCCCCCTCGGGCATGGATATTTGTGCCATCCTAGTTCGTAAGTAGTTCATAAGTAGTTTGTAAGTTTAAGGACTGATGACCCCGTAGTTAAGTCCCATAGACTATACAAACATTTGAACATCTTATATGGGTACAGGAGCCTTAGAACGAATCCAATACAAGTTCAGCATGCTATGAACATTTTCTTCAAAAAGTAATCGTTCCTGGAGCTCGACTTCGATACCCGAAGGACGTCTCATTTACCAACGTGATAACCATCCATCGCACACGAGTATTAGGATTCAGAGCTGTTTCCAATGGACAGAGAATATTAATCAGTGCCTACCATGGTCTCCAAAGTCACCTGATCTCAATCCCATAGAAAACGTATCGGCTAAACTCAAGAAGACTGTGCTGGATAAATGGTCGGACCCTCGTTTAAATGTTCAAATGTTTGTACAGCTTATGGGACTTAACTACGGGGTCATCAGTCCCTAAACTTACAAACTACTTATGAGCTACTTACGAACTAGGACGGCACAAATATCCATGCCCGAGGGGGGATTCGAATCCCCGACCGTAGTGGCCGTGCAGATCGTGACTGGAGCGCCTCCGTCCCCTCGGCCACAGCGGCCGGCTCGGACCCTCGTCCAAGAACTGCGGATGCCTTGTGGGATTTGGGTTATTCTTTCTGGGAGAGATTTGCCATGGATGAGGCCTCATTCCGCAAACTTGTAGATTCTATGACTTGAAGAATCCAGGTTGTTCTTGATCCTAATGGCATGTGGACAAAATACTGAAAATAAACGTAGCCTACATTATATTAGTTTATTATTTAATGGGAGGTCATACATACATCAATCCCCAAGGAAGATTATTTTTGTTTTTATGAGAGGTGTGATGAATAACACCCACGGAGGATGTATATTCTTTGTAATGGGAGGAAATTATTTTTGGATATAAAATTGAGAAATTTTAAGTTATTTACTAAAGAGAATACTGAAAACGTCAAACCAATATAATTTAATAGGAAAATTTAACTAAAGCAAGAAAATTTGTACCGCGATAAAAAAAGAAATAAAATAGTAAAGGCTTTGGTGGCATCCCATTCGATGCACACAACTTAACCAGGAAGGCCAACACATTGTCCATGAGATACCTGTCCTTTCTCGTTAGCGTAAGGGTAGAATAGTCCTACGGGAATTGAAGAACAAATATTAAACTCGAAACAACAGATAATGCAAGGTACAGCCACTCACTCGTGTAAACCGCGCGTAAGGACTTAGAAAATTACGCTTATAGGCTGATACACTTATCTTAGCTTAACACTATAGATTCGCCATGTGACATTCGAAGTAATTACAAATACATGAACCTATTTTCAACACTTTTCGTATGGCTATTATTTGTATCGTTAAACATTAGGCTATTGAAAAATGGAATATGTTTAAGAATGTGGAATCTATGAATTCCCGTAATTGCACAATTCGTAGAGAATTAACGTAAAATATTATTACCTGCATAGGTCAAAGAAAAAAAAGAAGGAAGGTTGACTCCAGTGATACTAGAACTCGCGCCTCTTGTGATCGTAAACCGTCAGCCTATCCACAGCCAACAAAACATACATAAGAGGCGGTTCGATGAAGTAAATCCAGCCACGTAGAGTTCTTATACCTCAACTGCTTCTACGTGTTCGAATAACGTTTTCCAAAATAAAAGATACGTGAGTTAAGCTGCTATGAATCTCGACATATACTGTATGCTAACAATTGTACTGCTTCTATCTGGAGCTCCGAAGACCGCTAGAATTGGCTACACTTGTACTTCGGAACTATGGTATGCCCAATGCTCTGTTCTTGGACTTTAAATTACTCGGACCAGGTAATGTTTATGTTCAAATCAAATGTTTGTAGAGCTTATGGGGCTTAACTACGGGGTCATCAGACCCTAAACTTACAAACTACTTATGAACTACCTAATACTAAGGACGGCACACATATCCATGCCCGAGGGGGGATTCGAGCCCCCGACCGTAGTGGCCATGCAGACCGTGACTGGAGCGCCTCAGTTCCCTCGCCCACCGCGGCCGGCTAATGTTTATGTCCCCCATTCTACACTACTCATAACATTTAGGTGATCACCATACACAATATACATAAATATACTTATGGTAACGTATTTTATTCAGATATTGGTTAGAACTGTAATTTGTGTGCGAAAGAGTACGTTATTTTCATGTCTCAGCTCTTTATTTGAGTTTCACATTGGGTTTACTTGGAGCGAGGCACCATGTGGCTACCATAAGTGTGAAAAGTAATTTTAGTTGTCCTCCAATATAGTGTGTGATCATCTCGGACGGCGAGTACAGTTGCACACCTGCAATGAATGGGCAATATGAAGTTATCGATCAGCTCTTGAGGATATTTGGCCATTCTTCCATGTGTGCAACATCCCCTCTGCAAGCGTTGTGGGAGGTGCTGGTCTGGGTCCAATGCGTCTGACAAGTGCATCCCAGACATGCTCGATCGTGTTTAAGTCCAGTGAATAAGCTGGCCACTTCAATCGTTCAATTTCCTCAGCTTCAAGCATGTTGTCCAACAGTGCAGTTCTGTAGGGACGAGCGTTATCGACCACCAGACGGAAGCCGTTTCCTATGGCACCAGATTAGGCCACAACAAAAGGTCGGATGATCTCGTCTCTATACCTCTGAGCAGAAGAGGAATAATATGACACGTTTCATAAAGGGGAATATATATATATATATATATATATATATATATATATATATATATATATATATATATATATATATATTGTACATGTGATGATGTATCGTTTGTATATTGGTGATGGCATTGAGTTGGTACGTATTATATTTGCAATGTAAGTCGAAAACAAGATGATCATGTTATGTAAATCAAATTGTAATGTTTGTAATATGTGATTATGTTCTCTCACAGGTTTGACTTGATAATGGGCTCAGGTAAGCCCGAAACTAATCGTCAATAAAAAGAACCAGCTGTGTACAACTTTTTTTAAAAAGATTTCAAATATGTGTGAGATCTTATGCGACCAAACTTCGTGGTTATCAGTCGCTATCCGCGGTGGAGTAGCCGAGCGGTCTAAAGCGTCTTGCTGCAGAGCGCGCGGTTGCTCGCCTTGGAGGTTCGAGTCCTCCCTGGGGCATGGGTGTGTGTGTTGTCCTTAGGTTAGTTTACCTATGTTTAAGTAGTTTGGAAGCTACGGACTGATGACCACGCAGTTTGGTCCGATAGATTTACAAACATTTGAACAACAGTCGCTAGACTTACACACTAATTCCTTAATTAACTTAAACTAACTTACTCTAAGGACAACACAAACACCCATGCCCGATGGAGGATTCGGCCGACTGTGACTAGCGCGCAGCAGACCGCTCAGTCACTGCGGCCGGCTGTGCAACTTTGGCTTTTTTTTTTTTTTTATTTTTATTTTTTTTTTTTTTGTAATTATTAATAAAAATAGTAAGTTGCTGTCCTGATACCATCCAACATGTCGGAATTTCATGAAATGTAATTACACCTAAAATGTCGCTAAGGTTTCTAGATTTATTCAGTAAAATCCAATGAAATCCGTGCTAAGAATTAGGGTAGAGGCCAATTTGAAGCTTATAGTGCACAGAAAATACGGATACAAAGCCTGCAACAATTCCCTTCAAAATACAGTTCCACCAGGCCAAAACTGTACAAGCGGTGCGACAGTGGGCACCGCGTTGCAGACCAGAATCCCACAACGGCTCATGACGAAGGATCTGATGTTGGCTGCATCTGATTCACAAATGAAGCACACTTCCACCTGAAAGTCGTAAATAAGCAAACCTGGCGATATTAGGGTTCTGAAAATCCCCATTTGTGTGAAGCAAAACCAGTGTATTCTCCCAAAGTTATTGTGTGTACTGCGGTATGCGGAAGAAGCATCATTGGCCCATTTTTATGCGAGAAACAACCAGTAATGACAGTGACATCTGAATTTTGGAATTAGCCTACTTGTCGACACACACATAGCGTTTGAGGACCTACCAGCCACCGTGTGGTTCATGTAAGATGGTAGCATAACTCATCGCTTTCCTGTCAAACACTTCGACAATAGGGTCATTGCTGTGGATTATTGCAAATTTACTGGCGCAAAGATGGATTGGCCTACATATTCGCTCAATCTGTCTTCGTGTGACTACGTTTATGGGGCACATTACATAAATTGTTTACCGGAACCATCCCACTACGCTGGACGAGCTTGAATCGGTGATCTGCAGAACATCTGAATCTATCGACGTTGAGAAACTACAGGATTAGATGTCAGTTTTAATTGTTCGTTTTATTGTTGGCGTCAGTGGCGTAGCTACTACACCAAGGGCCCCGGGGCAAAACTGACGTTGGGGCCCTCTCTAAACTAAAACTATAACACAGGCGCCGACTTTTGAAAATCTCGGGGTGTGCTCAGTGGCGTTTCCAATAGGGGGGATGTGGTTGGCGACCTTCATCCCCCCCGCCAGGTATTTCTAACATTCCAATTCCAGATACAAAGGTAAAGTAATAATTATGTTTTATTTTAGTAGTATTTCTTCTTTTTTGCTTCATCTTGTGTTAATTTAGGACCATTTTAATCTCTGAAAGGAGAAAAGTAATTTTTTAACATACAGTAAAGAAATTAACAGCCATTAATTTCAGTTTCACGTTTCAGAACTACTGGGCGGCTTTTGCGACCATTTGAACCTGTTTTCCCGTTGTGTAAGTACTGAAGTCATTTTTTAGAGTTTTCGTCTTCTTAGACATGCATATCAGATAACGATGTGCCTGTATTGTGAATACAGTGTTCATTATCGCAAAAACTAACATCGAATGGTCTTCCTGCCTTCTTTCTTCCGCAGATTTATTTTCTATAGAGCATTACGAAAATAGTCCATAACCACTACTGATGTCATACCATGTCTGTCGATACCAATAGTTTCACAACCCATTGTTACATCACACACCAATTCAGTAAACAGGATGAAAAATGTCACGACTTAACACTATCACGATTCTTTGAAGACAATTGACTTCTAAGAGAATACATAAACGTTAAATTAGTAGTATACAAATTTTCATCGCATCGTACCAAACCCACTTCATTTCTAGTTATTTAATACAACAATTAAAGATTACCGCCTTCAGTTTACAATATTGAACTTACAAGCAGCATTCTATTAACATTTGGACTATTTAGAGAATTATCACTTCACTCACATGTCAACATGGCCGGCCGCGGTGGCCGCGGGGACTGAGGCGCTTCAGTCACGGTCTGCACGGCCACTACGGTCGGGGGTTCGAATCTCCCCTCGGGCATGGATATTTGTGCCGTCCTAGTTCGTAAGTAGTTCATAGGTAGTTTGTAAGTTTAGGGACTGATGACCCCGTAGTTAAGTCCCATAAGATTTAATAACATTTACAAACATGTCAACATGAATTTTAATGCCTACGAATTCAATTACCAGTTTGTTTTAGATAATCTTTTTACAGCGGTGTATTACAAAAGCCAGCCGCCCATCAGTGGAGAGTCGAATTTAATTACAATCAAGAAAAAAAAATACCAAAATTTTCAATGCGGTATGCCGAGCAGATAATATTTAATCGTACTCTCTAATATAATTATAACTGTGAAAGTTAATTATGCTTTCAAGCCGAAACTACTGGGTAGATTTGGATGAAATTTTGGAGAAGGATAGAGTTGGAACTGGGTAGGACATACAGATAAATCTACCATGGAATAGTTTTCGAAGTTTCTCCATACTAGGTGAATGAAGTTGCAGGCAGAAGCTAGTAAAAATGAACAATGAAGATTTACTCAACCACGAAAATATGGCCCCCCTGCCGCGAATCAAACCATGAACAGTGTTTTCACACACTGCTAGAAATTCAGAAGGTGGCAGGGTGCACGTCTTAGCGGACAAGCAATGCCTTATTATGTTTATATTCTAGGATAGGAATAATTTTTGGATTTCACTTCGTGCCTTTGAAGTTTGTTGGCAGTGTTCAAAAATTTAAAAACCGAAAATCCTTCATTCAGCTGAAATACTATATACAGTAAAACGTCGATTATCAGAAGTGTAATTGGGGGACATGGATGTTCGGAAAACCGGTTATTCGTATAATCGAACTGTACACTTCTACTTGCCAATAATAAGTTCTGTACAGTAAATGTATTTATACAGTATTTGGAGTCGCGCGACTCTTCACAATGCGCCGAGCGGCACGCCGCAACACTTGGAAGGCGCAGCTGTTGCTGTGAGTAGCTGTGATGCTGGAGCTACTTCTGCCGACTGAAGTGTGCCGACTGTTGTACTGAGCGACTGTCGGCTTGGCCTGTCAGCAGGTCCCACTAGAAGCATGTTCCGTCACCCTGTGGCCCAGTGCGGCTACTGTGGGCAGCTTAGTTTGACGGGAGGAGGAATTGATGGACGGTAGATTGGGAAGGTAAATAAATAAATAAACGACGCTCTACTGTAATTTTTTCCGAACTTTGCTCACGGAGGCCGAGGGGCCCCTTGATCTCGGGGGCCCCGATAGCTAGCCCTATGATAGCTACGCCACTGGTTGGCGTGCGACGGACGATTATCGTTAGGCACGCTGTTACTGTACGAGACGCGCTGCTTACAGTGCCATACGTTATCAGCTATTCGAACTATTTCGAATTTTTGGAAGTTCTGCATAACATTCTTACAGCTTCCACAATAAAAATGCTTTTCGTTTATACCACCGAATAAATACTGTAAAAATGTATTATGCGTGAATTTGGAATGAAGGCATACGATTTAAGGTATCCCGTAAAACTCGGCTGAGACTGAAGCTCTTTGCTCAGATAGCCATTCAGTGTGGCGTCTCACTCTTTAAATATAGTGCCGCCATCGAAATATAGTTACACAATTAATATTTAATTTATCATGTCTTGTTATACAAATATATTCAGTTCTTGTCCACAAATACTTATAACTGTTTATATATAAATTATCTGCTGCATATCTACTATTATTAGTCGGCTATGAAATATTTAAGTGGCAGTATACAACATAAAACGAATGTTACTAAGAATAATATTAAATATAAATACACGTATAAATTTAATTCGGTTTGCTTGGGTTCATGTTGTGTTTCTGTGTTGGAATCTATTTTCTGACTAAAAAATATTATTACCTCAATGAAAAGCAGAACGAGAGAAAAAAAACAAAGTTTATTGAAAGAATATGGAAATAACGTGCATCTTTTTTTAGGATAGGTAGCGTGATGCAGTGCTGCCCATTTGATTCTTAATCTGTTTCTGATAAACACTACGTATCAATAATTGTAAATATAAGTCTTATAATATTATTATTATAGTACTGAGATTTGTAGGCTTTTTATCTGTAAGGGATATTTAAATTGTAATTACGGCGTTTGATTCTCCCAAGTCTCCTGAATTCATTAATATAATTATATTTGCCGTATGATCATTCCCTGATTTTATATGGATTTTTAGAATAATATGTGTGGCTATATTGTACTTCAGTTGCAATCTGGGAGAGCCGCCCTCGCTCAGTCAAGAGCGTTTCCGGTTTCCGAGCAGATTAGGAAATTCCTAACTACCTGTATTCCATTCACTAGGTCCAAACTGTTAGCCGGCCGGCTGGGGAACCCAACAGCCTGACAAAACCCGCCTTTCACATGGAAACAATGAACTTCCCCCTGTATCTGTAATGTCACCAGCGGTTTGATTAAACTTCTACCAGGCACTTTAATGTGATTTCCAGAGTTAATATGCAGATGTAGGCACTCAAGTCGTATTTAGGTTACCAACTTCTTTAAAGGTGTGATTCTTCAAATTCTCCCGGCGTACTTCGTATCGAAATAATTCGTGGGTAAACTGCCGGTTTTCAGTGTCCAACGGGCACAATATTTCGACAAACGACCACGTTGCCATCATCAGGTGCGCTGATGAACTGAGTGATAGGCTGGGGGGGGGGGGGGATTCTCGCTGGCCTTTTATCGCCATGCGCTCTATCGGCTGTCCACGCCCAGCATCCCTGCCCTCTCTTCTCCTGCCGACCGAGTGTTCAACCCGAGGTCCGCGCCCATGTGCGCGTGCTTGCGGCTCTTCTGCTTTTCCTCCACCTATCCCCGAAGTCAATTCTTTGTCAGATATCGCCTTCCTCTTCTTCATCAATCTAATAGCGGGATCCCATGCCTTGCTAAGTATGTACCCGCTGTCACGATTTATTTGTGGTTTCCTTACACGTATCTCGATAGATTCCCAGATGACACAGTCCCAGAAGTTGGACGCTTGTGTCAGAACTTTGGTGCGATCGTAATTCATTCCGTGTATTTCCGTCAGACAATGTTCTGCGACTGCAGACTTTCTTGCTTGATGTAATCTTGTGTGCCGCTGGTGTTCTCGACACCGATCCTCGACAGTATGCTCTGTCTGACCTATATATGTTGCACCACATTGGCAGGGGATCTGATACACACCGGACTTCCGCAGTTCCAGGTCGTTTTTCCTACTTCCAAGCAATGCTCGAGTTTTAGCTGGTGGGTGGAAGACAGTCTTCACTCTGTGCTTCCTGAGAATTCGTCCTATTTTCTGGGATAACGCGCCACAGAAAGGAATAAATTTCGTGACTACGTCCTCCTGAGCATCCTCTTCTGCTTCCGCCGGCTGTGCAGGGGGTGTAGGACGTAAGGCTCTTCGAATTTGCCACTCTTTGTAGCCATTCCTCCGGAAAACAGTTTTCAGATGTTCCATTTCTTCCTTGATACTACCATCATCAGAGAGAGTACGAGCCGTATGTACCAATGATTTTAGCACGCCGTTCCTCTGAGCTGGGTGGTGGCAGCTGTCCACTGGTAAAGTACAGGGGACGTTTAAGGGAATTCATCATTTGTTGGTGATACAGTTTTTGTGACTCTTTTCTCTTCTTAGTGATATGGTTCTAAAACGTTTTCCTTTGCTGCTGAAACATGAGTCTATCGTTGCATTGGAAGAGAAAGATTCATATTTTGGTTAATAATAAGCTTTGATCATAATAAATTCGTCATACTCACAGATGCGACATATTGAAAACAGTTTATCCGAGTAACTAGTTGATCTTGTTACATCAGGAGAAAAGGGGGTGAAAGGTATGTGAGCTGTTTCTTCCTTTCCCTTAGTAGATTTCTCGGAAAGGGCTCAGATTGAAATGGTAGTGAGGTAATGCGAATTACATTTATCCATGAGAACAGCGTTATACATACATTTGTAGCCTTACGCCAAAATGCTCATTTGTCGCATTTACTGCTGTATGTTGTTGTTGTGGTCTTCAGTCCGCAGACTGATTTGATGCAGCTCTCCATGCTACCCTGTCCTGTGCAAGCCTCTTCATCTGAGAATTTCGGCAACCTACATCTTTTTGATTCTGCTTACTGTATTCGTCCCTCGGTCTCCGTCTACGATTTTTACCCCACACACTTCCTTCTAATGCTAAGTTGACAATTCCTTGATGTATCAGAATGTGTCCCACCAATCTATTCCTTCTCTTAGTCAGGATATGCCAGAAAGTCCTTTTCTCCCCAATTCGGTTAAGCACCTCTTCATTAGTTACGTGATCTACCAATCTAATTTTCATCGTTCGTCTGTAGTACCACATTTCAATAGCTTCTATCATCTTTATGTCTCAATTCCTTATCGTCCACGTTTCAGTCTCATACAATGCTAAACTCCAGACAAATGCTTTCAGAAAGGACTTCCTAGCTGTATATGATTACGAAAATATCAGAAATTGTTTTACTACAAGGCGAGGCTTTGGAATAGTATACTTTCTAAACAAAACATGTATTAATGTAACACATTCTTCCATAAATCATAAACTGTATATACTCATCCTGAAATCATAGTGCAGCTACAAACCCCTTGGTTATAATTCTTGGAAAGATGCCCAGCCAGGAAATAAAAAATATGTCGCGAGAAAACATGTTAGTAACGTTTTTGTTTACTATGTACAAATGACGACTGTTATTTCCTTTTATTGACTGGTAATACATTAGCCTAAAAACTTTACTTCTCCAGGAATAATCACAGTATTCAGCAACTAGAGGTATCTGCTGTTTTTGGTGCCACCTGTTTTATTTTTAAGGATAGGGTGGTATACTTCACTGAATAACACAAATAATGTAGTTAGTATTAAGGCTCTGCAATATTTGGATAAAGATTCTGTGTAGAAATATATTTAAATTCGAATGAATCAAACGTTAAAGTTCATGGAACCTGTACTATGATTTTCAAGATATTTGCCTGTGAGAATAGAAACAGTACGGAAATTTTACAGAAGAGAAACACAACAGAAGGCTTTGCTTGAAGAGCAGGAGCTGAGAGTAAACTGAGCTCCGCAAGGTGAAGTTAATAAACACTAATTATGAATCTGAATTCTCTCCCGCGTATCTTTTCTCTGTGAGGGCTGTGTTTCACCTAGTTTCATACCGAAATTAATTCCTTTTATCTTTTCCTTTTGTTGGAATGTACACTCTTTGTCGAAAGGAAAACAGAATTTATTTGTTAACTGAACGATAGTAAGGCTGCTGCCGTAGACATCGCCACTCCTTATAACTGCAGACGTTACGTTAGCCAAATTAATTTATTCTGCCATAAATTTTTCGGTATTTGTCTTCGTGAAATATAAATCTAAATTATTCAAACTAAAATATTTCCATTTCAGTAATTAGAGGCCCTTGTTTTATTAGTGTCAATAGAATATTCCGCCAACTTTGAGAAACAGGGGTAGTATATATTAATCTAACAAGGAAAGTACTTGGGCTCGAACAAACACATATACACCAAAATCGTATGTAAAGGTCCCTTATTGCACTAGTGATACTCCCGCATCTGCAAAACGCTGCAGTCGTCCGTTAGAGGCCTCTGCGTGTGCCTTGTCACATTGCACTTTGACCTGTCGGTTCGCCAGTAGGGACGGTGCAGTGTGCCTTCGAAGTTGCGTTTTGTGACCTTATTTGTGTGGTGAAGCGTCAGATGGGGCGGCGATTGGTAATCAATCCTGCTAATGTATTGCGATTGGTTGAGATGAAGTTACGAAGAACCCTTCTTCGTGAAGATGGTATTAGTGTAGAAGATGAATCATTCGCATGCTTTCTCGTGTCTGTTATGGTACAGAAATATGATCATAAATTAGATACTGTTGTAACACTAACACATAATGATGATAATAAGGATGATAATGACGAACAACTCATAGCAATCGGTAGTGCTACGGTAAGTGCGGGAAGAGGCGATGGAAGCAGTGGCAGTGAATACCAACAGTCTTCCGAGAAGAAGGTTAGAGTTACAACTACCATCACGGCTTTTGATGACAATACGCTAGAGAACATGTTCGATGATTATTACATAAGTTATAGTTCAGATATCTGCATTACATATGGCGTCTACAATTACATCTACAGTGCCACCTAGAGCATCATTGTAGAGTTTTCCATGAAAACGACACCTACCAGCACATTGAGGTGTACGTAGAGATCCTGTAACCAAATGTTCATACAGATATGTTTGTTCGATCCCATGTATTTTCCTTGTAACGTTTTCAAAACGTTTGACAATAAAGATCCGTGAATAGTCCTGTAAAATTAACGTAAATGAACTATGAACTACGGTTACCTTATTGCCTTTCGATACAGTCCTCTATGAATTATGCACCGCTGAGTTCTGCGATGCATGCCCTGGAAACCTTGCACGAAGTTTACCTTTGGAATGGTGTTCAAAAGTATTGTCACGTTTCGTTACATGTCAGGAATACCGTCAAAAGTCTTTCCATTCAAAGCGAGTTTGAGTCGAGGAAATAGGAAGAAGTCTGCTTGATTGAGATCCGGCGAATATGGTGAAAGTTCAAGTAGCACCAAACCCGTTTCTGCCAGGCACTGTTTGACGATATTGGCTTTATAGGGAAAAGCCTTGTCGTCAGCCTCTTTTGATTTATCTCAGAGGCTTTGATTGAAGAATATTTGGGAAGTCAGGAAAGTCGATTAAACTGTAATCAGTTTGTGAACTTCAGAATACGAAAGTTGATAAGTGTATTTTCCTGTATAACTGAAAGTAGTAGGTCTCATTTTGTATGGTATTTATTGAATGATCAGCTTATTTGATACAACGGTTAGTAATTCAAAATCAATCATTTTAGTCCATAAACAGAAGCCTTGTTTTCCATTGCACACAATTGTTAGTATTAAAATGGTTACATGTAATTTTATACTTCTTGCTCCTGGAAAAATACAATTATAACTTAAGAAAATTACAGCATCAAAATAATAATTCCCATTAAACCTAGCTACACCAAGTTATTTTACGTTACACAGAACACCAAGCAAGGGCAAATTTTGCCCATATTGCAATAAGTTGTGAATCCTGTAAAATGCAATTTTTTTTCTTTGCCTTCAGCTGTTGTATGTCAAACATATGTACTTTGCATTATCCTTATTCCAGTATTTCCGTCTTGGATTACCTGCAGACATAGGACCAAAAGAGTTACTTTTGCAGTCTTATGAAATTTTGTTTATATCCTATTATTTACAATAATTTCAGCACTTATTATATCTGTTAAGATTGTAAATAGCTGGGATATACTGAAATTACAGGTGATTGACTCTGATTTTACAATAACATTTTTTCTCTATGTATGGTGGTTGGAGGGAAGACACTAAGAATTATGGTCACATGAGGTACCAACCCAAGGGAAAATGTGTGCTTGAGCATAAAATTTCTATATTTTATTTGTAGTTTTTAAAACTGTAACCATAGAAGTGTACGGTGTAGTACTTTATACGGCGAGAAACAAATGGAAAAAAGCCCATAAACAAAGAATGATTTTTATTATGATTTTTTAATAACAGAAAAATATACGGACCATTTCTGCCCGTGCTTGGTGCTTGTAGGGTTAGAAATAAAATAACGTTAGCAGAAACTATTCCCTAAAGTGTCCTGAATGTGCGAAAATATGATGGATATTTAGGGATGTTTGAATTTTTCCTTCAATTTCAGGCTGAACACTAACTAAATACAAAATTTTAACTTTCTTCGTGTTTTAGAAGTACCTTATGATTTTTATTATCGGTGAGTGAGTGACGGAATTATAGATTTTCGTCTATCAATATTTCGTAAAATATAAAGTAAACAAAAGTCATAAGCACAATTTACTGATATAGCTGGTTGTTCTTGTTGTGTTGTTCGGTAGCACAGTGGTAGACTACATAACCAAAGGTCGCGGGTTCGATCTGCGCTAGATCATAGGATTTTTATCTGTCACTTTCCACTTCTTTCCCCTCTGGCAGTGATGATGATGTGAAAAATATCGAGTAGCACCGTGATTCCCGAGTCCACTTTAAACGGTACATCCCCCTATAACTGACTGGGTAAGTCAGTTCGAAGTTCGGAGGAAGGCAATGGCATACCACCCCCAAACACAAATTTTTACTCTCGAAAGTGCTATGTACAGTTTACCGTATGTCAACACGGAAGAATTTATCACTGCACTGATTGTACCTACAGTTTAAGGCGGAATTGGAACTACGAGTACATATCATTACTAACTACTGTTTACACCTTGGAAAGGTGAAGACTAGGTTACATTGAAAAGTGAAAATAAAAAGGCCATACATGGTCCACCGGCAATTGAACATGCGTTTGTTCCAATGGGAGTCCCGACTGTCCCATGAGATCATTACCAACACGTTGATTATACTGTCAAGTTGGAAAATACTCTTCAGTCAAGCATAAATGAGTTCGAAAATGGGATTGGTATTTACGGATGTTTTCATTTTTTCTTCCATTACCGGCTAAACACTATCTAAATATGAATTTTGACGTGTGTATGTCTGCTAGAAGTACCATAATATTTTGTTGGTTGGTGAGTAAAGTGAGTGAAAGAAGTAACGATTTTCGTCTGCCAATATTTCGTAAGGTATAACGTGTAGAATATTATACTTTGAAATTATGACTAGTTATAGTAGGTACTCTTGGTTATCGAAAACTCAGATTTGTACCTTAACCCACAACTATGACAGGGGAGGGGAGGGTATCGAAAGTGCCGTGAACGTTTTCGAACAAAGGATGGTAGGGCTATGCGCGCTCGACTAGGCGGGAACACTGCCGTGCCCCTAGATAAAGTAGGACATTTAAGTTCCAGCTATGAATAGCAAGTATTACAATTTCATGCTGATTATATCGCAGCCCTTAGGTATAATAAAAGGATATGACTGTGCAGTTGTTTACTCAGTTGTTGCGTTTTGCGGGATCCAATGCTTTCCAAACATCAAAAAAAAAAAAAAAAAAAAAAAAAAAAAAAAATAAAAAAAAAATTCTAATGTTTGTAATTATATGGGACCAAACTACGTTGGTCATCAGTCCCTAGTCTTACAAACTACTTAAACTAACTTAAGGACAACAGACATCCATGCCCGAGAGAGGATTCGAACCTCCGACGCGGGAAGCCGCGCGATCCGTAACGTGGCGCTCCAGACAGCTCGGTACTCCCGCGCGACACCCAAACTTCCCAACGACGAATTTCTTCCGGAGGAGATGCCACATTTCACCGCTGTCTATCCGAAGATTGTAAATTATTAACAGAGAAACGGCCACAACTCACAGTTTCTGGCACCCTAAATCTAAATCAGGAACTGAACAGCGATATTTCGGTATCTTCTGCAAGTACTCAAGACTAACTCATATCTGAAATTATGTTGTAATGCCAAATATATAAAATAATAAAGATTCCCACTACCGATAACAAAAATGCCTTCCATTAGTTACAATTAACTGATTGTTGCTACAAAAATGCAGAAGAATATTAAAATACTAAAGAAATAACGAAATTTTTTACTGCAAATATACCAAACATATTCAGCCAAACTCCTCTCAGGCTAACCTGGCGTGAAATACATGACTGGAAAAATATAGAAAAGTCGTGAAAATACGATACGTCTTTCACAGTTTACAATATGTGATTTACCTTAAACTTTTCCTCGATCGAGGTGTAGGTAAGCCATTGCGGCACGTCTTGCCCTCAACTCTCCAACCCGTTTATGGCTGGTGGACGAATACCTCCCTGTCCTCTACTCTGATATCTTTCATTCAAACTGCTATTCAAAGGGTATGACATGCTACTAGGCATGCAATTTAATAGACAGCCAGATTCTAAGGAGGTACATGCTGACAATCATGAGTTGTCTCTGTACATTCAGACATTTTAACATTTAATTTAATCCGATTTAATTTGCATACCATTTAATGTTGGCATTCAGGGTGCATAAAAGTTGATGAAAGTTGTCACGCAATCTTACGGTCATTTGTTTGATCACGACGGAGCCTTTGAGACTGTCGAAACAAACCCCTTCCGCTTCCTGGAGACGTCAAAGCATTATGCGTGTGAGACTAATTCAATGATAAATTTGATGTAGGCCTAAAATAAAATTATTAAGTAGAAATACACAAAAATGCCGAATTTTGTTCTGATGATACAGCAGTTTGATATGGTGACAGGAAGGTTCTACCTATGTTAACAAAGTAGTGCCGCTTAGTTCAGTTAATGCCATTGTAGATTTAGTGGAGAGTGGACTAAACGTTCGCCATTCAGAAGACCGCAATACACTTGCAAAATTTAACGACATCTGTCTTGAAATATCTGGGTCTAAACTACTGTGGACATCAGTCCCTAAGCGTACAAGCTACTTAAACTAACACACACATTCACGAGACCATGCCCGATGGAGGACTAGAAGTTTCCACTGGTAGGAGCCTCGCAGTCTCTGACAAGGCGGCTAGATCTGCTCGGCTATTCCCCCGCTGCTCTTCTGTCATCAGCGGTCAAATTGCTTCCCATACAAGCAAAACACTTATAACGGATATCGATTTATACATATCTGCAGTTTCAGCAAAAATGCCGTACTTCGATGTTAGTCATCAGAGTCTGCGATAGCGATAGCATGTTGATCTTTATTACCTGTGCTGTCCATCACTTTTCCCTAAAGGGAAATGGGATTACACATGTCGGAAGTAAATAAATTCATCGATTCCCTCTTCATATGTAATTTTGAATTAGATGCATTTCTAGTCTTATGTAATGAAACTGCCTGAGAATAACCGCCGCGGTGGAGTAGCCGAGCGGTCAAAAAAAAAAAAAAAAAAAAAAAAAAAAAAAAAAAAAAAAACGGTCTAAGGCGCCTCGCTGCGGAACCTGCGGTTGCTCGCCATAGGGGGTTCGAGTCCTCCCTAGGGCATGGGTGTGTTGTCCCTAGGTTAGTTTACCTTAGTTTAAGTAGTTTGTAAGCTACGGACTGATGACCACGCAGTTTGGTCCGATAGATTACAAACATTTTAACAGTTTTTTTCTTTTTTAAAAAAATAAAAACCAGCACAAATTCTGTGTACTCTTATATACTTTATTCTGACCTTTATGTACTCTACCTTTCTCTATGGGCTATTTATTAATTTATTTACTATTCTTCTCTCAATTTTATAAGTTTATTCAGATTTATGTGCATTTGGGAACATATCAGGGGTGATACGTTCCTGGAATTGCAGTACTTTTAATCGTATTTTTCTGGATATGTTTACTGTTTTGTTAGTACGGCCAGTGTTTTTCTGGAACCGCTGGAGAGCGAAACACAGCGGTGGATACGCAAGGCAAGGGAATGCTTTGCTGGCTGTCACTCGCACCCTCGACGGCAATTCTCAGAAGCCAGTGAGCCGAAAGCAGGAGGGGGGCCCGGCCAATGTTCCGTTAGGTGGCAGCCACAGCTTCTAGCACAGACAAATATATTTTTACTCGGTGCTTCTAGCTCAGGAAAGTGGTGTGAGGTGGTCGGTCGGATGCAGGTGGCTTTTAACGTGTGATTTTTTTGCGGACGTGCGGGATGTACCACACAATACCTCGTAGACGGTCTCCGGTGGACGCCAGACCGGCGCTGCTTTCGAAACAATCGGCCGTTCTGCATGAGAGAAAATTTCCCGATAAAAGACAACAGCAGGGTCCTCTGGTCACCAGATCACTTATGGTGACGAATGTGCTGGCTCTTATCTGTAGAATTTCTGCAAAGGCAGCAGAGCAAGAAATGTTTTACTGTAATGAATGGTGAAACTTTCTGGACCCTATCCATCCGTCTGGGGCAGTAGGAGGTAGGCTCCAGAGGCCATCAATGAGTAACGTTTTGCCGCGGAACCAGGAGTGGGAGCGCCCTAAATTTTTTTTAGAGGGCTATCACCTTGGCGACGGTAAATTCTAGGGGAACATTGCTGGCGTGGGCGGAGCCTCTTGTCGACCGCGGGAAACGCGCGACTTTTGTAGGGAGACAGCTAGTTAATTTGTCACCAGTACTACGCCATCCCATTCGGTAGGCAATTAGCCTGAGCCTGAGTTGCGAGGGCGTGGCCGCTGGAGCACTTACCGTGGGCAGGAGCAGTGAGGAAAAAGGGGAGTTCGGTGGAGGCTACCGTACCGTATGGACCTCTTGATAAAATGTTCAAGTGTTTGTAAAGTTTATTAGACTTAACTCCGGGGTCATCAGTCCCTAAATTAGAAACTATTTATGAACTAGCTTATACTAAAGACGCCACAAACATCCATACCCGTGGGGGGATTCAAACCCCCGACGGGGAATGGCCTCACACGTCGTAGCACAGCCGATTCTGTCTAACAGATCGCAGTGAGAATACGGTCGCAATTATTTTCCAGCTCTCCTGTTGCCATCGCTTGTTGCTGCCGAGCCTGCTACTGTGGCATCACCTTCATTTGGATTGGGTAAAGTACTGCAAGCACCATCGCCAGGACTTGTGTAATTCCGCTGTCGATAATTTTTTTAAGTACACTCCTGGCCACTAAAATTGCTACACCACGAAGATGACGTGCTACAGACGTGAAATTTAACCGACAGGAAGAAGATTCTGTGATATGCAAATGATTAGCTTTTCCGAGCATAAACACAAGGTTGGCGCCGGGTGGACACGTAAAACGTGCTGACATGAGGATAATTTCCAACCGATTTCTCATACACAAATAGAAGTTGACCAGCTTTGTTTGGCGAAACTTTGTTGTGATGCCTCGTGTAAGGAGGAGAAATGCGTACCATCACGTTTCCGACTTTGATAAAGGTCGGATTGTAGCCTATTGCGATTGCGGTTTATCGTATCCCGACATTGTTGCTCGCGTTGGTCACGAACCAGTGACTGTTAGCAGAATATGGAATCGGTGGGTTCAGGAGGGCAATACGGAACGCCATGCTCGATCCCAACGGCCTCGTATGACTAGCAGTCGAGATGACAGGCATCTTATCCTCATGGCTGTAACAGATCGTGCAGCCATGTCTCGATCCCCGAGTCAACAGCTGGGGACTTTTGCAAGACAACAGCCATCTGCACGAACAGTTCGACGACGTTTTCAGCAGCATGGACTATCAGCTCGGAGACCATGGCTGCGGTTACCCTTGACGCTGCATCACAGACAGAAGTGACTGCGATGGTGTACGCATTGACGAACCTGGATGCACGAATGGAAAAGAGTCATTTTTTCGGATGAATCCAGGTTCTGTTTACAGCATCATGATGGTCGCATCAGTGTTTGGCGAATTCGCGGTGAACGCACATTGGAAACGTGTATTTGTCATCGTCATACTGGCGTATCATCCGGCGTGATGGTATGGGGTGCCATTGGTTACACGTCTCGGTCACCTGTTGTTCGCATCTACGGCACTTTGAACATTGGTCGTTACATTTCAGATGTGTTACGACCCTCCATTCGATCCCTGCGAAACCCTACATTTCAGCAGGATAATTCACGGCTGCATGTTGCAGGCTTGTATGGGCCTTTCTGAATGAGGAAAATGTTCTACTTCTGTCCTGGCCAGCACATTCTCCACATTTCTCACCAATTGAAAAACGTCTCGTCAATGGTGGCCGAGCAAATGGCCAGTCACTACTCCTGATGAACTTCGGGAAGAGGAGGCTTAGGGTTTAACATCCAGTCGACAGCTTTGTCATTAGAGACGGAGCTAAATGTTCAAATCTTCAAATGTTTGTAGAGCTTAAGGGACTTAACTACGGGGTCATCAGTCCCTAAACTTATAAACTACTTACGAACTAGCTTATACAAAAGACGGCACAAACATCCCTGCCCGAGGGGGGATTCGAACACCCGACGGCCGCGGCGACGGAGACAACGCTCGGCATTTACGGAAGTCACAGAAAACCTAAAGCTGGATTTCCGAAGGTGGATTTGAACCACCATCCTTCCGAATGCGTTACCACTGCGTCACCTTCGCCGGGGAGATTTAATGTGGTATCGTGTTGAAGCTGCATGGGTATCTGTACATGTACACGCCATCCAAGATTGACTCAATGCGCAGGCGTATCGAGGCCGTTATTACGGCCAGAGCTGGTTTTTCTGAGTATTGATTTCTCAGGATCTATGCATCCAAATTGCGTGAAAATGTAATCACATGTCAGTTGTAGTCAGTCAGTCAGTTCCTAAGTAATAGAACGCAGTACGTTGTTCTCGACGGCGAGTGTTCATCAGAGACGAGTGTATCGTCAGGCGTGCCCCAGGGGAGTGTGATAGGACCGCTATTATTTTCTATCTATATAAATGATCTGATGGACAGAGTAAGTTGTAATATACTGCTGTTTGCTGATGATGCTGTGGTGTATGGGAGGGTGTCGTCTGTAACTGACTGTAATAGCATACAGGATGACTTAAACAAAATTTCTAGTTGGTGCGAAGATTGGCAGCTAGCTCTCAAAGTGGAAAAATGTAAGGTGATGCGCATGAGTAGAAAAAACAATCGCATAATGTTCGAATACAGCATTTGTAGTGAGCTTCTTGATGCTGTCGCGTCGTTCAAATATCTAGGCGTAACACTGCAGAGCGATATGAAATGGAACGGCTGGCCGCGGTGGCCGAGGTGACTGAGGCGCTCCAGTCACGGTCAGCACGGCCACTACGGTCGGGGTTTCGAATCCCCCCTCGGGCATGGATATTTGTGCCGTCTTAGTTAGTAAGTAGTTCATAAGTAGTTTGTAAGTTTAGGGACTGATGACCCCGTAGTTAAGTCCCATAAGCTTAACAAACATTTGTAATCAACTGTTTGTTTGAAATGGAACGAGCATGTAAGGACAGTTGTGAGTAGGGCGGACAGCCGACTTCGGTTTATTGGGAGAATTTTGGGAAGATGTACTTCACCTGTAAATGAGACCGCGTATAAAACGCTGGTACGACCATGTCTTGAGTATTGCTCAAGTGTTTGGGACCCGCAGCAGATCGGTTTGAAGGAAGACATAGAGGCGGTTCAGAGACGAGCAGCTAGATTTGTTACCGGTAGGTTCGACCAATGCGCGAGTGTCACGGAAATGCTCCGGCAACTCAATTGGGGATCGCTGGAAGAAAGACGACGTTCTTTTCGTGAATTTCTGTTAAGTGAATTTAGAGGGCCGGAATTTGAATCTGAGTGTAGTACGATCTTGCTGCCGCCTACTTACATTTCGCGTAAAGATCACAAAGACAAGATAAGAGAAATTAGGGCTCGTACGGAGGCATATAGGCATTCTTTTTTTCCTCGTTCAATTTGGGAGTGGAATAGGAAAGGAAATGCCTATTAGTGGTACAGTGTACCCTCCGCCACGCACCTTACGGCGAATTGCGGAGTATGTATGTAGATGTAGATGTAGATAAAGTATTTATCCAATGATTACCCGTTTATCATCTGCATTTCTTCTTGGTGTAGCAATTTTAATGACCAGTAGTGTATTATTGTATTTAGGTTTTTTTTTTTTTTTATTCTGGGGATCTTAGTTGCTATAGATAACTTCAGATTTCTATGTAGTTAATCTGTTAATATTCTGTTTGTGGAGTTTCCCGATCCCTTGACTCAGACAGACTTTTTTTATCTTATGAAAACTGTAAATTCTATATAAAACTATTCATTGCTTTACATACTATTTTCAGCTTAGTATGGTAGAGAACGTCGTTTATTTTTAAATTCGGTAGCTGTAAATATGTTTATTAGATTTGTTATGAGATAGGATGTTCGATTTTTGGTTGAAATTAATTAGTTTCTGAGCAGATTTTCTTTCCTTTAAAACATCCTTTCTCACTTTTTTTTGGTGGGAGGTAAATAGATTAGGTAAATGCAGAGTGTACCAATTAGTATTCAAAACATTTATCTCATTGCACAGCTCATAACTTGCTGAGAGTAGGAATATAGCATGAAGGCTATATGATAAAAATTATAATTTCCATGTTTTGTGAAACATGGTGGCGGCCCAGATTTATTAATTGATATTCAATTAAATTATTATAAAAATAATATATAAGTGGGGAATATTGAAAGGTTTTACCTCACTTTGAAGGTAGGCACAGAACAGCTGATAATAAATCACACATAGAAACAACTTACAGTTTTGCGTCCCTGCTAAGGATTTTCGGGCGTTAGGATACGCTGTGATGCGGCCCTATGTGTTAGCCTTCGTAATCAGGCCAAACCCCTTAGTTATAGTTAGTTTATTAGAAAATTTTATGTGCGCAGTTTTGCAGTTTTCATTTATCGTGGTTTCTGTGCCACACAACAGCTTCGTTTTACGGCGTTGACATTGACCGCGTTGTTTTTTTATTTGTTTGATTTTTATGGGCAAATTTTATGTACGCGTTTATCGGACATTCACGTAAGAATTTGGTTTTATCATTGGTATTGTGATGTTTCAATTGAGAATACTCAGGCCAAGTTGTTGTATACTGGGTGGAGACTTGCATGTAAATTTAGTTAATTTTGTGTCGTTTATTTTAATATTACTAGGAGTAGGGGTAAACTATTAGTAAATACAGGTGTTTCGATCAATAGTGCCACAATGTGTGTCACGGGGCACCACTCTCAAAATTCCGATACTTCATATACTAAGTACCAAGGTAGAAAGTCAACGGTGTCTAGGTCGTCCACAACAGCTGGTAATTATGACAATATTCAGCTGGGGGACTTAATGAAGTATTTAGTACATGACAAGCAGGAAAGAAAGAATGAGGCAAAATTAGTGCCGAGAGATAAGAGAGGGTTATTGATGCTCGTGTTGGTGAGCTTAAAGAATAGTTATCAGTAGTCAGTCAGGAGCTTGTTTCAATCGGAAAGACAGCGCTCGAGGGAAAGAAAGACGCCAGAATTGTTCGTTACGAAGCAGCTGGTGCGAGAAAGACGGCGGATTTGGCCAAAGAAGTGGCGGTAAAATCACAAACGGAGATCGCAATCCTGCACGGCCACTACGGTCGAGGGTTCGAATCCCCCTCGGGCATGGATACTTGTGCCGTCCTTAGGATTAGCTAGTTCATAAGTAGTTTGTAAGTTTAGGGACTGATGACCCCGTAGTTAAGTCCCATAAGCTATACAGACATTTGAACATTTGATTTTAGATTGCAATCATTAAAAATGTAGCTGATAAATTGCACGAACAAGGTGAGGAAATACTTAAACAGGCGAAAGAGAAAATCACTGAGAATTCGAAAACGATCGCGGAGATTTCTAATCAGCATTCAGAAATAGCTGAACCCAAGAGGCGCAAGCTAACATTTCCTCTCGGCAGAAAGACTTAATTTGCGACATACTGAAAACTCGCGGCGTATTGGAAAAGATTACGACACTGTCGATGGGTAAGACACGAAAGCGCGGAAGTAAGTGCATATAGTGTATCACGCGTTAGAGACACCCCAACAGAACCGAGACATGACGAAAGAACTTATTTATACCGTCAGAAATAAATGTTCAAATGTTTGTATAGTCTATGGGACTTAACTACGGAGTCATCTGTCCCTAAACTTACAAACTACTTACGAACTAGGACGGCACAAATATCCATGCCCGAGGGGGGATTCGAACCCCCGACCGTAGTGGCCGTGCAGACCGTGACTGGAGCGCCTTAGTCTCCTCGGCCATCGCGGCCGGCTATATACCGTCACAAATCGCCAGTAAGAGAAAGGTCAAACTCTCGGGGGGGGGGGGGGGGAAATCCCCATACTGTAAACGAACGACCTGAAACGGAAGATAATTATTGTCGTCTCCGAAGGACAGACTCCCACCTCCACGAATCAGCTGATTCAGGGAGGTATGCTCCAGCTGGCACGCTCCTTCATCTACGGTGGTAGACGTTTCGAGAGAGCTGTTATGCGACACGGAGATGTTTGTTGCAAAGTAACAGAGTACGCGTTTCAAAAGATCTTAACGTATTAGATGGACCCAGATATTTCTCGCGAAATGACTGTAACGAGATATTCAGAGAAGTTTGAGCTCGATCTAAAACTTAATGGCATTTGCTCTTCCCACAAACCATTTATTTAGTTCCGTAGTTTATCTGCAAATACTGTTAGTAACTGAAATATCACGCAGTCTTTTACCTTGTGAAGCATAACTGTAGCTGAAGGCAATGCGATAGCATCGTTTTGATTATGATAGAGTACTGAACCATATGAAGCTGTTTCAGAATCGACGGCAGTCGGCACGCAGTCTCGGCCGGCTGAACATCTTATCTGGAAATTGAATGTGTCTACGTCGAGGGGACAGCTCTGGAAGTAATAAAAGTGCAGCCACTCGGGCCTGGCCGGTAGGTGCGGAACGAAGTAGCGGTAAATTTGCAGTGAGGATGGCTTCTAATGGCGCGGGGCCGGCAGGTTGCCAGCGGCCGCCGCCAAGAAGACGGCGCCCGTCTTGCGGCGGTGAGATCAAAGGCGCGGGGGCGGGGGCGGCGGCGGCGGCGGGGGCGGCCTCACTTCTCGCCGGCCGATCAATTATTCCGTGTGTGCTGCCGGCGGCTGCGATATGCCGCGGGAGCCACCCGATTAGCGTCACATCTCGCTACGTTTTCGGCTCGCATTTGGATCCGCGCCGAAAAGAGCGTCTGGGCCGCAGTACGCAGTACACTCTCTCCCCGCCGAGGTCCGACAGCGTAGGATTCTGGAAAGAAGCCCGTGTGGGGGACGAGACTGGTATGATCGATAAATTTCAAGGGCGCCGACCTTAAACTCCTGTTATCCTTCCTGCGACAAGTTAATTTGGTTTTTACGTCCGTTATTGGTGGCCAGAGTTTCACACTGTCGCCATCATGTATCTGTGAACCCCATCCGTGTGAATTGTGTTATCTCGTGTGAATGTGTGAGAGCGTGTTCAAAATAACGGAAAGTTACCTAAGATGGACCGTTGCATAAGTTGGACCAACTACGTATTTCACTGTGTGGTGGTAACTTAAAGTTGTATGTTGGCTCAAATGGTGAGAAATATTGTCGAAATCACGTGGCTCTATAGGCAGTCGACAACAGTCGCTGGAGTGACAACAATTTCCATTATTGCTTTATCTTCGTTGTCGCTGCAAGTTTTCTGCTACAGATCAGAAGCTTTCCTCTACTGCAAAAGTAAGTAAAAAAGTCATCAGCACTAGGTAGTTCATAAGTGCCATTCAATAGCTAATAATTCAATATCGCAAAACTAACGTTTAGCGTTGTATGTTGCTGCAACTTTACTTATACGGTGTTGAGTTGCCGAAGTTGGACCAATGCCTGTCACCTAATTTGGACTGGGCGAATTTAGGGGACACTCATAACAAATATTAAATATTTAAGGTCATTTTTACAATAAGTAATACTTACATGTTACGTTTTTAGGTTTATTTTATACGGTGGCATATTAATTTAAAAAATAAATAATAAGTATAGTAATCTTTTTAGGTTTGCAAGATGGCAAAAAGAGAAATGTACGGAAAATGGACAGAAGAGAACTGAAGGTAGCTATGCCAGCATACAGAAACGGTGACCATGGACTTCACTAGTGTGGTCGTATATACGGAGTACCAAAAGCTACAATAAGGAGACATGCTGATGGTAAAATCATGTTCTCAAATGAAGTTATTCGAAAGACTATCAACCTTTACGATTAGGATGGAAAGATTGTCGCAGATCACCTTCTTTTATTTGAAGAGAAGTTTTTTTTATTCACAATCAAAAATGTTCGTAAAATTGCGTTCGACATAGCATAGAAATATGAATTACCTTAGTCTTTCCAAAAAGAAAAGGAAATGGTGGGTAAAAAGTGGTTTTATTCATTTATGAGACGAAATCAACAGCTTTCTCTCGGTCAGCGAAAAGGAACATAAATGACCAGAGCAAAGGCCAAATAAAGAAACAAAAAGCTGCTAAGACACCTTTGTTTCTCAAAGAACAAAATAGAAATGGCTCTTTTGGACATTCAAGCTGGTTTTGTGTAAGAAGATTAAATAAGATGAGATGATACAGTGAATGGATTGTAAATTATAGCTTCATACACGATATGCCAATGTGAAACCCAGGGTAAAACCGATTTTTTGTTCAGACTGCAGTTAGACTTAAACTTGTCATTCATCTTTCCAGTTAAGCTAAATAATTAGTATATAGTATCCTAGTTCTCTATTTGGATTGATCTGAAGCATTTGTAGCTACGAGTATGGACATTTTTCAGTAATTTCGTAATACTGAATAAACATGTTAGGGATGATTAATTTTTCTAAGCTCTTTGTGTCGTACATTTTGATCTAAGTACCTAAATAATATGTCTGTTTAGTAAATATGTTGAAATGAAGGTTTTTTAAAATCATTACGGGTGTAATTTCCTTTTTAGTCATTGTTTTATCGTATGTTTCAATTTAAGCATTCTAATTTGTACCATTTACACGTTTTTAAACTTTAAATAATACCTATTTGTGCTTTGTGTTTATTCAAACTATAATACTAGCAGATGATAGTGTACGGCATGTAGCTTCTTTAACAGTACATTTTGTTTTGAATAGATAGGTAATATAGGCTTGGGATATCAAAATAAAAAAGTGGTCCAATATCGGCAACCTTCCCCTATTTTCGCATCAATTATCTGAAGAGGGACGTGGGTACCTTGTGAGAAACCACCTGAAAATAGTGATTTAACTCAATCACTCCAGAGAAATTCCGGGACGATCCCTCTCGAAAGGGCACAAACGACCTCTTTTTCCGAGCTGGAGCCGTCTCTATTGATAACACTGTCGACGGGACGTTACTTTTACATGAAAATAAAACACAGGATTGGTGGCAAACGAGCCGTTGTCAATAATTACCGGGTAGAGGCCATCCGGGGAAGGAATGTCTCCCCAAAATCGGGAAGCGGAATGATACCGCACTTGACTATCAGCGTAGGTTGCCTACAATATCAGAAGTAATGGGAGCAGAGCTGCGTTCTATCTCGATGAACTTAACGTCAATCATAGCTACGCGAGAATGACCGTGCGCTCTAAGGCGCCTTGCTGCGGAGCGCTTGGCTGGCCCCCGTCGGAGATTCGAGTCCTCCCTCGGCCATGTGTGTATTTGTTGTCCTTATCATAAGTTAGTATAAGTAGTTTGTAAGCCTAGAGACTGATAACCAGCGTGGTTAAGTCCCATAGATTTACAAACATTTGAACATTTGATACTACACGATAAAGAACCCCACGACCGTAGGATAAACGACGTGACGTTAGAAGAGGAGTGACATAAAGTTGCTGTTGTTTCACAATCTGTTACATAACTAATAAGCTCTCCTAAAGCAGACGATTTGCTACAACAGGACAGCGACTTATGATGTATAGTCATATAAAAGATTTTATCCTCGTAACTACTTCTGAATTTATGGCTTAATTATCTAGACAGTCATAGAAATAGAGGGTGATTTGATTCAGGCTGTGAACCATGGTTATACTTAACCTTTTCTACACACGTTTGTCATTGGCAAGATTAAATGTTATTAAAAATCCTAGGAATTTATAAGTTCACCTGTCAATTTGTATTGTACCTACCTGATCGTGATGGTTACTTCTTCCTCTCATCTCATGTCATTTATCTACTTGTGATCAAAAAATAATCTTCGTGCTTGATGATACCGTATTATACATTTTTTAAGTAAGGTTTTTCAAATTTATACATCTTATATGATTGAACAACAGCAACTGCATATAATTTCATTGTAGCCAAATGTTGCAATAAAATCGGCTTGAAATTATATTTCGTGCAAAGGTAATTACAGCAATTACTGCTAGTCAAGTGTTCATCTCTATTGTCTCTTATATGTTTCATTCTTTGTTTTTCAAGTTACTTAGAAAACAGTAATACGTGATATTTTATTAAGTAAAGATAAACTGTCAAAAACAGTACTGCAAACAGTTTATGAAGAAGTTAGCCATTATACGTAACAGCGGAGACGTCTACGTTGCGATACTCAGTAATAGAAAACAGTGTGTTAATAATAACCAAAGGGCTTAGTTATATTAAATGTTTGGTCTGTTTTCGGTATATGACGTATACTAATTTTGTAGATGAATCCAAGAGATATAAATTGTAACAGATAAAGTTGTAATATAATGCTGTTTGGTTGAAAACTAACATTTTCGGACAGATTGATACTGAGACGGAAACAGCATTGGACACTTTAATAACGCCATCTACCCACGTTAAAGTAGATTTTATCTGTCCAGAGTCCACATTTGGTCAATAAACGGCTGTTCAAGCTGAGATGCGCAGCTACTGCTGTGACATCACAAAATTTGTATACATTTTTGTGTCAAAACGTTTTTGTTTGTATGAGATACCATACGCTGTGTATTACCCGCTCATTTCACAGTTGTCAACAGCAGAGTGCGGGAAACTAAGTTAAAGTCAGTTGGAGCCGAAGGCGTGTGACAATACTGGACACTACAAGATCGACGAACATGGCTCGTCATTGTACAGTCACGTTATTGTCATTGTGTGGGTGCGTGTTAGCGTCTGATTAAGTGGCTAGGCATCGCGCAAATGTACGTAATCAAGGAGTAAGTTAAGATGAAAAAGTTGTAGTAAATAATGTTGTTCAGTTCTAACGAGAAGGAAATCGGAAGGAGATACTAATACCGCCAGAAAGAGGTATGGAGAGAGCTGCAGCAGCACAGCAACAGGAAAGAGTTTAAGGACAGTGCAAAATGTTGTGGACAATGTTAAGAACGCCAAATGGTGTGTCAGAAAATTACGACAAGGAAGATGAAATTTAGGAGGTGAACCAAGTGTCAACGACTTAGCGAATTGTTTGGTCGAAATAAAGTTCTTAGAGTATTACAGCTTTAAAAGAGAAATACCCACGCATCGAAACGAGGATACATATATTAATTTCACAGAGAAGCGAATTATTTTCTGAAATTTTTTCTAGAATATGGGATTTTGTTTTCACAAATGTAAAAATACACTATTGTTTCTGGTTGAGAAACGTTTAGAGAGGTTAATATTCAATTGGCCAGCAAATAACAACGATATTAAACGTAAAGTATGTAAAATGAAATGTGTATTACGAACTATGTCATGAGAATATACTCAACAAATTATCTAAATCACTTACTGTATTGGCAGAACGCGTGACGATGACCTAAGGCCGAAATGAGCTCATTGTGAAGTTGTAACAGCTTACAAAGGAGTGAAAAGAATAAGTTATTCTCATTACAACATTTATTTATTTTTTATTTATTAATTGCGTTTTCGATACACAATCCCATTTGTTTCTAGTAATCACTAATCAGTGATTCGTGGGACTATGCGACGTACTTCCAGTAATAAAGTGTTCAGATTTTACGATAGTGCACCACTTCCTCGCAACTTTGCTTCGGCTTCCGTTATTAAGGGTTTAGAAACTGCAGCTCTTCCATGAATGTTAAGCTGCAGCCGTACTTTTTTTTTATCGAACGAGTATTACTAAACTGAGTTTTAAGCTTTACAGTCGCTTTTGGCGTGCCACTTTTATGTTGTCTGGCCACATTCGTTCTTATTGTCCGCCGGCCGTTGTCAGTTTACTTCGGGCTTCGACCACTATTCCTCTTCGCTAATAGTGTTTTACCTCGGTTTAAGTACTCTCTTATGACCGAGATTACTGTCAATAGTGTAACGTTGAACTGCGTATCCATATTCGTCTAAGATGTTCCCACTAACTGCGCGCCATCGAGATAGCCTCTTTGTAAATCTGAGAGATCAAACGTTTATTGATCATTTGTATTAACCATCGCAGAACAAAACATATTACATACGAATTCGTACGTCACTTGCGTACAAAGATCACGTCACAATGTTAACGCGTACGCAATGGTGCAAACTCAAAAAATGTTCAAATGTTTGTAAATCTATGAGATTCAACTGCTTGGTTAATTGTCCGTACTTAAACTAAAGTAAACTAACCTAAGGATAACACAAACACCCATGCCCGAGTGGGGGACTCGAATCCCTGGCGGAGAACGGCCGCGCGCACCGCAGCACGGCTCCCCATTGCGCACGGCTAATCCGCCGCGGCTGGTGCCAGCTTCCAAAACCATCTGGTATACTACAGTGTGTTCATATTGCTATGTCCATCCCCTGTACCCTCTTTTTTTTAAATACTATATCAAAAGCACCATTATAGGTTATATCTGCGGGTTTATTTTTATGTGTCTTCATAGAATTTTTCGCCGTAGCAATTCTTCCGAATCTCTCCGGGTTCCCTAAGATATCCTACGATCAAAATGATTCGATATTGCGGCGATCCAACTGCTCGTCATCTTCAATAGAACACCGCTGCTGCTGGGTTCAGCAGAACAGGGTTGCAAATGTTTCAGTTCGTCGTTCTGTGTAGGCTTCTGACGCGTACATGGCTCCGATCCTTCTGAAACATCTGCGGTAACGATAAATCACAAATTTGATTATCACTAAACAATGACCTAGGCGGCGTGACAGAACACTGACATTTGATGCGAGGTAATATCACAAGCCATGTCCTGCTAAGTGGAAAACCGTGTCTCTATTTACCAAATATTTCGCCAACCTGATTTCAATTGCTTCTCTGTAAACACTGTTTGCAAACAGGAGGTGTTAGCAACAGTAAGAGTCTGGTCAAATTTAATTCTGTATTGCCCAGTTGAGCAGTGTTCTACTGGTGCAGATTTTTTAGCCTTTAGTACCCTCGTGTAGTCATAACGTTCAATGCATCTTTGTTGAACGGCAGGAATCGAAGGGCCGATGTATGTCTTGCCACACTAACAAGGAATATTAAAAACACCAAGCTTCCTAAGTCACAGCTCATCTTTGATGGAGCCAATCAATCATCTTGAAAGGTTTACGTAAGACACTCTTAATGCTCAAACTCCTTAAAAGCCTCCCAATATTGTGAATGATATGCCCAAGATGAAAGGAAAAAGGTCACAGCACTATATTCTTCTTCATACACCTCTTATGAATGTCTGAATTAAATCGTACGATGAATCTGTTTTTCAGACTAAAATTTTTCCGCAAAAACAGTTGTCAAATGTTGAAGTCCTTACTTTTAACATTAATAAAAGTGCGTCGACGTGAATATCCTGAGAGAGAAGGAAGCCGTTCAGATTTCGAGGACTGTCTGAAAACGATGTTCACACGTGCCCAGTAATAACTGTGCTGCTTTTCCGCCTAGATTGTACGGACTTACAAACTGCACAAGGATGGGATGCCGTTAATCCCTACAGGTATTAATTTGAGTGCATACACATTCAGTGTGGCGAAGTACCTGACATCTGTTCTTAGCTCATACGATGGCAAGTGTGGATTTTATGAGACACTTGAAGTCCTCTGATATTCTTGTAAGCTTTTATATGCTATCCCTCTTCACACAAGTCCCTCTAGAATAGTCCTTGAATCTCATTAGTGGGAAACTGGATGACGAGATCAAGAAGCTTTGTCATCATGTACTAACATCCACCTATTTTTCATTGAATGGTAACTTTGTTGAACAGAAGGACGGAGTGAGTAACCATGGATAGCTCTTTATCATCCATTGTAATTTATTCATAGAAGACTTCGATGAGAGTGAACTGAACAATTTGGCTTTACAAAAAAGTACTTTTGCGGATACGTTGATACATTTCCATCTGGCCTCCTGTACGTGATAAACTCAACCGATTACTGGACCGCCGCGGTGGAGTAGCCGAGCGGTCTAAAGCGTCTCGCTGCGGAGGTTCGAGTCCTCCCTGTGTGTGTTGTCCTTAGGTTAGTTTACCTAGGTTTAAGTAGTTTGTAAGCTACGGACTGATGTTTGTAAATCTATCGGACCAAACTGCGTGGTCATCAGTCCGTTGCTTACAAACTACTTAAACCTACGTAAACTAACCTAAGGACAAACACACACACCCATGCCTCAGGGAGGACTCGAACCTCCACGGCAAGCAACCGCGCGCTCCGCAGCGAGACGCTTTAGACCGCTCGGCTACTCCACCGCGGCTACGGACTGATGACCATGCAGTTTGGTCCGATAGATTTACAAACATTTGAACTTTTTTTTTTTTTATTACTGAACCAGTTTAACTACCTTCAGCCCAACATTAAATTTACCATGGAGGGAGAAAGTTTTCAGAGATCTCAAGTTTTGGATGTCAAAGTTCAAAAAAAAAAAATCTTGATGGAACCCTGAGGGTTCAGCGGACGCCGACACATAACGATAGATATTTACATTCCAAGAGTTATCGTTCAATGGTACCCGAAGAAAAAATATGTTTTGGGCACATCATTCAAAATTCGTAGACTTTTAATGAGTTTCAACATTAAGAGTGTTTTACCTCCATCTTCGAAGATGAGGTTACTGCTTGGATCCGCCAAAGATGATCTGGGATTTAGGAAGCTAGGCATTTATAAAATTGCTTGTCAGTGTGACAAGGCGTATATCAGCCGTTCAACTAGGATTGTTCAACAAACATGCGTATTCTTTGTCGCCACACGAGGGTACTATAGACTAAAAAATCGGTGGTAGTAGAACAATGTTAATCTCAGTCACAAAGAATGAAATGTATGCACTGTCACATTAAGCACATTTTTATTTTCTATTAGAACTTAAGATTGTGGTTCACTAACATCAGCCTGCAGTAATGCAGCGGATAAAGGTACCCACAAGATTTAGGCAGGACCAACCACAATGGCGTTAACAAATCAACAGGGTGTCCATTTTATAGAGCAGACTGCAGTATCACCGATGGCGTCAATAATCCTGCACAGACAAAAGAAGCATGTTACAATGAAACATGTCAGAGATGTTTCAGCTTGTAATTGTGGGGATTCGCATTAATTCAATGAGGCAGAAAATGTGTGTGACACACCTGTAGGGACTGATGACCCCGTAGTTAAGTCCCATAAGCTATACAAACATTGACACACCTGCCTTTGTTTCATATTGACTGAAATGGATTATGCGGTCTGTTTTTTCGGACATCTCATGCATATCTGTGTAAAAGGTGCGAGTCAATAAGTATCGCTTAATGAAGTATGTATTTGCATCAATCAATATTCGTTTTATAAGCACCTTATGCATTCTTTCATTTACGTTTGTAGAGGTATACGTGTTATTCAGTTACTTTCGCTGTGGTTCAAGATTCGATTTCAACTATTCATCACCCTCATTATTGACGTAATTACGAGAAGCATATTCCGCTGTTTTTCTGCTTATTTCCCGCTCAACATCCTGTGTAATATCAGCGTAATTACAGATGAAAAGTAAGGAGAAGTACTACTACTAGTAGTAGCAGCACTCGTCACTTAGCTGTCTGAACGGTTCGTGTCTTGCTCCATGAGCTCAGACTGGAAAACTGAGAATTTCGTGCGGTAGATCATTATCCACAAGCCATCAACATCCGTATGTTGGCAACGATGAGCTCTATTTGAACTCACTTGGGCTCAGGGGAGAATGAAGAAAGCCTAGGGTTTAACGTCCTTTCGACAAGTAGTCATTAAACACGGAGCTCACGTTCAGATTTTTGGTAAGGTTGGTGAAGGTTGGTGTCGAGCCCTTTCAAAGGAACTATCCCAGAATTTTCCAGGAGTGATTTGGGGAAATCGTGGAAATCCGAAATTTAGATGGCTGGAGAAGGTTTTGAATCACAGTCAACTAAAACGAAAGTTCTAATGTTTGTGAACCTAAGGTTCCAAACTGGTGAGTCCTCGATTCCTAGACATACAAACTGCTATAAGTAACTTAAGCACAACACAAGCACCTGTATCCGAGGGAGGACTAACATCCAATAAGAACGACCGCGCAATTCGTGACATTGCGACCTTCGTATCGGTATTCACCAATAAGAATTGGGCAATACATAACTCTGGGTAGTAAAAGGTTTATGGCTCGTTGTCTCTGTTCATAAGAGTGAGTTATGTATGTCAGCTTCTATGCCCCAAATATCTACCCAATCTGTTTAAACAAGATCAATAATTAATCTGTAGTTTAGCCAGTCTATCAATCTGCATATGATGACGTGTAAATATATTTTAACAAAAAAAAAAAAAATTAAACCTCTCAAATGGAATCTTAAGATAAAAAAAGTGATTCACTCACGAAGTAATTCTTTATAAATGAAGTTTATCACTCATTTTGGACATGAAATGCGGAGGTGGTCCTACTTTATACATCGGTAAATAACTGAATATTTCTCCAACTATTGTTCATAATAGGCACAATAAGTATCACACGCACTCGAGAGAAAAAAGTTCCAAATTATCACTCTTAAATTAGTGCAATCTATCAAACACTGCATTTCCAAATAAATCCGAGATTAATTACAGTATTTGTTATAAAACACGAGTACACGATTGCTGAATTATCACAGTTCTACAGTCCTACTACCGTGCATAGTTTACCACTTTTTACAAAAGACTAAGTTCTGCAGTCAAAGTCCCGTAAATTTTCTAAGTCCACACATGCCTATCTTTTCCAATCACAAGTTCGTAACGCGCCTTCAGACCGCCCTGCGTCACAACCTCTCACCACCACGTCCAACTTACGAGTCCCTTCCCAAGCGTTCGAAAGCATGCTCTCACTAGTCCCAATATTGTATCCTTCCGCGCATCCTAACGCCTCACCTTTAAAATACATTTTCCCTTCCAAAATATTATACATTTGAATATCACAGAATTAAATTCTTTGACCACTTCCCTACAAATGTTGTTTACATTTAACAAACAAATACACATTTAACAATACTAAAATCAGTAGAGACTTAAGCTCTTTGCTAAGGTAGCTATAAAGCGTGGCGTCTCACTGTTCAAATACACTGCCGCCGTCGAAATAAAGTTACACAGTTAATATTTAATTTATCATGGCATTTTATGCAAATATATTCAGTTCTTACCCACAATTAATACATATAATTGTTTATGTATAAATTATCTGCTGCTTATCTACTATTTTTAGTCGGCCATGAAATATTTAAGTGGCAATCTACAACATAAAACGACCGTTAATAACAATAATATTAAATATAATACAATACATCTATAGATGTAATGCGATTTACTGGGTTCATGTTTTGTGTTTCTGGGATGGAATCCATGTTCTGAGACAAGAATATTACCTCAACGAAAACCAGAAAAAGAGAGTAAAATAAAGTTCATTGAAAGAATACGGAAATAACGTGGTACGTCTTTTAAGATAGGTAGCGTGGTGCAATGCTGCACGTTTACTTCTTAAATTGTTAGTAATAAACACTACGTATCAATAATTGTAAATACAAGTCTTGTAATAATATTATTATAGTACTGAAATTGGCCGACTTTTTATCTTTAAGGGATACTGAAATTGTAATTACGGCGTTTGATTCTCCCAAGTCTCCTGAATCCATTCATATAATTATATTTGCCGTATGATCATTCCCTGATTTTATATGGATTTTTAGAATAATGTGTGTGGCTATATTGTATTTCAGTTGCAATCTGGGAGAGCCGCCCTCGATCACCCAAGAGCGTCGTTTCCGGTTTCCGAGCAGATTAGGAAAATTCTAACTACTTGTATTCTATTCACTAGGTCCAAACTGTTAGCCGGCCGACTGGGGAACCCAACAGCCTGACAAAACCCGCTTTTCACATGGAAACAATAAGCTCCCCCCTGTATCTGTCGTGTCACAACATCGTGCTTCAGACGGCCCAGTCATTCCCGTGTGATATGTAAACTACCGGGTGATTAAAAAGTCAGTATAAATTTCAAAACTTAATAAATCACGGAATAAAGTAGATAGAGAGGTAAAAATTGACACACATGCTTGGAATGACATGGGATTTTATTACAAAAACAAATAACAAAAAACCGTAAATAAATAAAATATCCACAGAAGTTCAAAAAAAAAAAATGTCCGACAGATGGCGCTTCAACAGACAGAAAGGCAATAATTAGCGTAACAAATTAAGACAAAGCAAATATGATGTTCTTCACAGGAAATGCTCAATATGTTCATCATCATTCCTCAACATTAGCTGTAGTCTGAGAATAATGTTGTGAACAGCACTGTAAAGCATGTCCGGAGTTATGGTGAGGCTTTGGCGTCGGATGTTGTCTTTCAGCATCCCTAGAGATGTCGGTCGAACACGATACACTTGCGACTTCAGATAACCCCAAAGCCAATAATCGCACGGACTGAGGTCTGGGGACCTGGGAGGCCAAGCATGACCAAAGTGGTGGCTGAGCACACGATCATCACCAAACGACGCGCAAGAGATCTTTCACGCGTCTAGCAATATTTTTATTTATTTATTTATTTTGGTTCTAATAAAACTCGATGCCATTCCAAGCATGTGTGTAAATTTTACCTCTCTATCTACATTATTCCGTGATTTATTAAGTTTTCAAATTTATACTGACTTTTTGATCACCCGGTATAAGAAAAATAGAGCAAAGTGCCCCATAAATGAATATTTTCTTTAACTTGCATATACGTTATAAGAGAAAAATGTAAACTTATCGCAACTTCCTGCAAATTACTCAGTAGGAACGCTTTGTCTTCACAAAAGCGTTACGATTCTTCACAGCACGAGAGTGTTCAACAACAGATCTACCATAATCGACCTTTTAAGACTCTTGTGGCTTCATGTTCACAGTAATAAATGTTCCGGATAACGTTCGGTCTGATAATCTTCAATCTCAGCGGGCTGCCGTGCTGCTTTTATAGGAAAAGCATCAAGCATGACACTCTCAGCTATAGCTAAATTCCTGGTAGTTTCTGTCGCTAGCAGCATACCTCGAAAACAAACTGAAAATATTTCCGGACAGCAGTGTAATCTATGAGAACGTGCGCAGTTGCAGCCTGTGTTTCTCAGAAGCCCTGCGCCCTCTTTCCTCGAATGTATTTGAGAGGTGTAGGCTGAAAGATCATACAGGGAAACCTCTATCTGTTTTTCGGAAGAACAGCGTGACGCTGATTATCAATTACAGTAATGCACAGAGCCACACTAATAGGGGAAGACACGACGCAAGCCTCTTTAGTAATTCATTTTGAGACCAAATCCGCAGTTTGGTCCGATAGATTTACAAACATTTGAACACTTTTAAAAAGGCGTCTGGGATTTACACCGTACTCGACGCGAAAACAGATTGTACTTTTAGTAAAGAGATAATGTTCCTTACCGTGGCATGTGGAAGCGGTGTTGGCGCGGCACCCGATTAGGCAGACTGGCCATTGAATCATCTACATCTACATCTTCATCTACATGGGATACTCTGCAAATCATATTTAAGTGCCTGGCAGAGGGTTCATCGAACCACAATTATACTATTTATCTCCCATTCCATTCTCGAATAGTGCGCGGGAAGAAAGAACACCTGAATCTCTCTGTTCGAGCTCCGATTTCTCTTATTTTATTCTGATGATGATTTCTACGCGCCCGCTGTCACCAGGATGGCGCAAGCGTCGCTGGAAACCTTACCGTTTCTAAACAAGACGTGAAGGGTGGGGATCACTGTACACTGACCAAATGCTATGTTTATAGTTTGCTAATAGTGCCCAGACAAAACTGACCGAATTAAATACTGCATAAGATCGCATGCTTGAAATAATTAAAAATAGTAAAAAAAGCCAATCCAACTGTTTACATAACATTAATTATACTAAAATACACCACATGAAACAGATTGAGGATTAACATTCAATGTAGTGGTAAAATAATTGCAATGGGGTCTGCGGGTCACACCAAATTCGACACCCAGAGATTAAGTAACAGAAGAGTTTTTACTTAATTTTTAATTGGGAAAAATGCATTGAAAAAGTGCTCTATAGGAGCACAGGTGGCTTACTCTTATAGAGCACCCCCTGTATATTTTTAAAACCATGACAAACGCAACAGCGTTCAATGTTTATTCTATTTAACGAGGACGTAAAGTTAGGAAGGCTTTCAAAAGTTTTAAATTTTACTTGCACGCTGAGGAAGGCTAAATGGCAGATAATTTTAATGAGTACTTTTCTACGTTTTATTTAATTTTTTTTAACAATTAGTAATTTTATTGTATACTTGTCGTTCGGACGTGTAAGAGTACACAGAACAGAAATTCACACACACACACACACACACACACACACACACACACACACATATATATATATATATATATATATATATATATATATATATATAAAACCGTGCCTAAAGCATTCCCCGGGTGGACATTAGTAACTGTACAAATTTTTAGCTCTTTATGTCTTGTGGTTCAGACGTGATAAACGTACACCGAACAGATATTCACATTTATAGATATAGATTTTGTCTTAACTTCAAAAGACACTCTTGTAAGTTTTTTTCATTTATGTACATTGTAGAGCACCTGATGATACGCCTACAGGACGCGAAACCGGTAGTGCTTTTTTAAATAAATTTAATTGTAGTCGAAGCGGATTTGGTCTCAAAATGAAAACATTTGGTTGCGGATGCCCGAAATCCAAGATAACCTCTTTAGTAAATTGTTCTTACAAGAAATGCAGTTCTGAATCAGAGAGACCAGAGAACGAAACGTTTCTGCGTCAGGGAAACTTAAGTGTCTACGACTGAGGAAATCAGTCAGACGCCAGTACAAAATTTGTAGATTCACAGGTTAAGGAAGTACACCAGAGCCATACCACAGACTCTGCCACACTGATGACAAGCAGAGAGACACTTGGCAGCAATTTTGATTTAAGGTAAATAGTAATTCAGACCATATTGTTACGTCATCATAAAAGATTTTCAACTTCTCCTTCAACTGAAATTAGCATTAAATATAGTAACAGTGATAGCCAAGAATGTGTATAATCAGTGTTCTAGAATGTACGAGGAAAATACTAGTAGGTTGGAAGGAGTAGTAGTGTGGTTAATGTACGATGGACATTGTGTTACGAAAGAATCGTGATTCGGTTACAATAAATTTACAGGAACCCTTGGTTGATTATAGTGTAGTGACACGGGTTGTTTTCTGTGAAAGTGTGGAATATAAAGTGCAGCAGACGGAATGGGGTGCATGCGGCAATACCAGACAGAGTGTTAACACATCAGTTGGTTTGAGTAAGTAGGACTTGTTTGGCCAGGTGGTGAGGTTGCTGGAACAGTGTGTTTCAGCGTTCGTGCCGAAAAGAGGTACAATCAAGGCTATAGTGAGTATAAATAAGTGTGAAGTGCGCATTGTTGGGCATCGAGTTTGCGGGGTCCGTGCCAGCGGGTCAGCCGCCGAGACGCCTTCGGGGCGCCGGCCCCAGTGGCCGAGGGTACTGAGGCGCTCCAGTCACGGTCTGCACGGCCACTACGGTCGGGGGTTCGAATCCCCCCTCGGGCATGGATATTTGTGCCGTCCTTAGTATTAGCTAGTTCTTAAGTAGTTTGTAAGTTTAGGGACTGCTGACCACGTAGTTAAGTCCCATAAGCTGTACAAACATTTGAACATTTGCCTTCGGGGCGCCGACGCTGCTCGTCGCCTCGCCGCTGGTCGGAAGCCGGCAGTGATAGCCGCGTGGGTCGCCGCCGCACATCGCCAGTGGAATTCACGGGCACGCTACATGTCTGGCCGAGTAGGCGACATCGGGCGTCTGAGTGTTGTGACGCCATCGAATGCGGCGGGGGCGCTGACCACGCGAATCACGTAACTACACCCCTCATGGTCTGCGAGCTCCGTGGATTGCGGTGCCTTAACTGGGCCTAGATGTAACGCATACGTCACGCCACCGGCAGAACTTGGGAGTGGGTCACTGGGTGCCACGTCGCTCTTCTGTATATATTGGCAATAAATGGAAATTTGCTAGAGATTGCTGGTTTAACTCACAACCACCCAGCTTGGCCATTCCTGACAGCCGCGGTGGAGTAGCCGAGCGGTCTAAGGCGGCTGGCTGCGAGGCGCTAGGTTGCTCGCCGTCGGAGGTTCGAGTCCTACCTGGGGCATGGGTGTGTGTGTTGTCCTTAGGTTAGTTTACCTTAGTTTAAGTAGTTTGTAAGCTACGGAGTGATGACCACGCAGTTTGGTTCGATAGATTTACAAACATTTGAACATTTTTGAACATTCCTGACGAACATAACAGCACCAACCCTAGAGAGCTACAACAATAGCAAGTATTTCGTATTTGCTGAATTCATACAAAGAACTGTTACTGTCTGGGGAAGATGTTTCATAAATAATTTTTGTATTTTCATTAGCAATTAGAAATGGTATTGTCGATAATTGTATGATTTTCTGAAGAACCAAATATTGATTTGCCTTATTTCAAATAAAGGAATATTTTATTTGGGTATGGGTTAGATATGTGAACGAATAGGGAAATAAACGTATTTCAGTGAGAATCTGCTTTTTAAGACAGTAGACAGAATTATATTTTTCATGATAAATTACCTGAAAACCCGACGTTACCCGGGTACCTACCCTTTTTCTTTATCTCTCCATATCCTGCCGCGCAGGAGTAGCAGAGCGGTCTGGAGCGCCATGTTGCGGATCGTGCGGACTCCCGCGTCGGAGGCTCGAATCCTCCCTCGGCAATGAACATTTGTGTAGTCTTTAGTATAAGTTATTTCGTAAGTAGTTTGTAAGTTTAGTGACTCATAGCCCCGCAGTTAAGTCCCATAAGCTTTACAAACATTTGAACATTCCTCCATATCCTCCTCTGTTCATCTCCTCCGCTCCCTCTATCTCCCCTTCCTATCTTTAACTATTTCTCCGTGTCCTCAAACTATCGCCTACTACGTCTGTCTATGAAAAATTGTAGTCTGTGAAAAGGTTTCGAAGGTACCCTCAGCTATTCACCGTACGAAACAGCTAAACAGTAACCTTCCTCTTTTTTTTTGAGGGTCAAGTATGAAAAATTTCATAAAGATCGGGATAAAACTGTAAAGTTTTTCAGTATGTGTGTAGCAGTTTCTCACTCTTCTCAGTGTGCACGACGTAATATTTCCTGAAAAATGTGCCGTACAGTGATATAATAACTCCTATAACCTTTGCGCAAGTGCAAAAAATATGTTGACAAATTTTCATCGCAATCGGATGAACAGTACGGCTGTACATAAAATACGATGAAACCAACACGCATTTTTATATACTAGGTTTCACCATTGCAATGCAGACTCATCCGCTTACTTGCTGGCCACAGTCTGTAAGGTAAGGAGCCTTCTATTACACACGCCGTAACTTCCGTGGACAAAAATGCGATCAGGACGTTATCATATTTACTACAGCATTAGAAGAGTCAGTTGCCGACAAATATTACCATTTATATGTGTTCTCATAACTGCATATCGTACCGCATTTTATTCGGAATCCTGATAAGAGACCTTTGTTATTGCTGGAAAGAGTGTTACATTTTTCACGTGCATTCTTTTCACTGAGATGAATGAAGATGGAAGTTTATGAGCCCGCCAGGAAGACATGAGACAGTGAAACTGAGAATCATGTATGACAACGGATAAATGTTATCTGTCGGCAGCCACAGGCTTAATGATTTTCACTGGAAACAGCGAACTAAGGAGGTCTCGTATGTCACACTCGATCAGACGATGATGGATGCACTCACGCGGTTGCTGTTATGGAGCAATCGAGTGACATACGCTGTGCCACACTATGGTTCTGTGGGATAGCAGATTAAACTATTCACTACTGGTACCATTACAGATCTCTTACCATGTTAATTATTTCCATCTACAGGCAACCAGTGAGGTATGACTTCATATTGCTGATCCGTAATAATATAAAAGCTCGGCCTTGCCATATTTTACTGTTGATATTTCTAGATGCGTAATGCTTTGTGGACTAGCGTTCCAAGCAGATAGGATTTTCTATCGTTGTTCTCCTGTGTGAATTCAAACGCAGCTTCTGTTTCCTCTCTGAGGTCATAAAAATATTCAAATATTTGTAAATCCATGGGAATTAACTACTGTAGTTGTTAGTCCCTAGGCTTACAAGTTACTTTAATTTAAACTAACCTAAGGACAACACACACACCCTTGCCCGAGGAAGGACTCGAACCTCCGACGGGGAGCAACCGCGCACTCTGCAGCAAGGCGCCTTACAGAGCTCGGCTGTTCTACGGCGGCACTGCGGTCATACACCTCGTAAGAGGATAGGTATTTGTTATGTCGAAAGATGCATAATGCTCGTACAGCTGAGAGTAATTACTGTTTTAAAATATTAAATTTGCATGCCTTTTCCTAACCACTAACACCTTTCTCTTAGCAGGTTGCGGTTACCTAAGCCTTTGTCGGGCGTTTTTTACGAAAAGGAAACGTTATCTCATACGGCGCACGAATTTCTTTTCCTTTGGGTCTATCTAGGCATCCATTTAACTGTAGAAAAGTTAAATGTTTTTGTCATTCAGTTGTATACAATATGACTGAGCATTTGGCAGCTCATTCAACCGAATCTGATCGATTATATACTTATTCTTACCATGTTCTGTTAACGAAAACAGATTTAATGAATTTTGTTTGAAGCATGAGGAATCAATTTTTCCTGAATGTTTTTGATCTCGTGTGTACTGTATTCGATGTGTGATGAACATGCGTGCACTTATGAAAACATAATTTCCACCTAAATCTATAGACTGGAAACAATATTCCAGTTTTTTTCCCCAGTCTTTGATATCGGAAACCTGTACTGAGATATGAATATAGTAGCTGTTCATCCATGCCATCATTATCTACAGCACGAAGTTCCTTGTCAATACAGACGTACTGTTTCAAAACTATTTTACTATAATTGAAGAAGAATCATAAATCATCCCGACGTTCACAAGAAAACAGATTTCTGCAGAGGATTTGCAGGCCAAAAGAGAGAAAATCTTAGGAATTACACTGTCAGGACCAGGTTAGTACAATGAAGGATCGTTTTTGAAGGATATACAGCGCATCTATTTTCTTTCCGCTTTTTTTCTCTCCAAAGCTGGAGTGCAGGTCGATGAAAAATAATCGTCTAGCTTCACAGAGCACTTTGAGGTGCAGTTAGGTACATAATAAGTGGCGCGTGATTTTAGTTAAGGAACAGGAAAGTAACTCCGTAGTGAATGATGATTTTGATTTTTGTAATGGTAGGCCATGGGGATACATCTATCGGCTGATAAAATTGTTTATCAGTACGCTTAAACATTATGCTAATTTATAACGCGCAACAACATCCAAAACTTCCGTTGTATATCTACAATAAATTAATATTATTTTCTAATCTGCTGTAGCCTGATATTGTATATCAAACAAGTATCATTTTTATATTCCTTTAATCGTAATTACAGATCTCGTTTTGCCAGTAAACGAAACGACGTCATAAATAAAGACATATATTAGCGATTTAAAGGGGTTTATTCACAAAATATCCGAAACGACTGCAGACTCGTTTAGGAAATTTATTTCCTTTATTAATAACACGCTGTATATCTGCAACAGAGTTGCAGCTCTCGTGCAAAGGTAGCCCGCTAATTTTGTCCGCTGCTTTGTCTTGTCCGTTTCCCAGCGCGGGTCGTGTTCGTTAATGTAGAGTTACAACTAAAGGGACTAATATAACGGAATAAAATTGATACAGTGTTTTGCGGGAAATTTGGCTCATTATTCAGCGTGTAAGCGGCCCCGCGCGCCCAGACTTGCAGAATTAGCGTAACTCAGCCATCTTGCAAGAACACGCGACACACTCCCGCGGGTACCCGACCTCCATTCCTCCTGATTATTCGAAACGGACCCACTGGCTGTTGCTGCGCGCTATATACCTCGTGCCTGGAATATAAAGAGTAGCATTTGCAAACGTTGCTAGAGTTCACTACCCTCCATTTCCGTGCCACCAAAAGCAGTCACAGTGATGCTGGTACTAGCAAGTTCTCGAAATAATGCATTTAAGTTTTCACGGGGCAGTCAGTACATCGTACTCCTGGGTAGTAACTCTCGCTCTTCAGTTTAGATGAACGGCGGGCCTCATAATTGACACGTCGCTTGATGCTTACTTGACAGCGCAGAACTACGAAAACAATTGGAAACCATTGTGATGACTAGAACGTGATCTTTAATAATCGTATAAAGTTACTGTCGCTATTCCTCAAAATTGGAGCTAATCTATTTACGTAGCAAAGACACTTCTCCTGCTTCAAAAAGGTGCATTACTCAAAGACTGCCTAAGTTATTGCTTCCTAAGTAACTGAATCTGCATATTAGGTGTGTAAAAATGTGTTCCATATATGTGTTGCCGGCCGCAGTGGCCGAGGGGACTGAGGCGCTCCAGTCACGGTCTGCACGGCCACTACGATCGGGGGTTTGAATCCCCCCTCGGGCATGGATATTTGTGCCGTCCTTAATATTAGCTAGTTCATAAGTTGTTTGTAAGTTTAGGGACTGATGACCCCGTAGTTAAGTCCCATAAACTATACAAACATTTGAACATTTGATTTGAACATATATGTGTTGTCTCATTTTTCGGACATGTCAGCAACAGCAGATCGAATATTAACACGGCGAGTCACATAAACTGGAATCCTTTTTATTATTTGAAAGGTTCCGGATATCGAAACGAAGTTTTCGACAATTGATAGTGTCCTGAGAGCCCCGTACTTTCTAATGTGATAGAGAGTCGTAATTCTTGTATCGCTTTTGACTGAAGGAAGTACTTTAAAAAAATGGTATACTTTTTATAACTGCACTCAATAGGTATTGGAAGTACAATTAAAGTAATATGACGAAACTTTTCGCAAAACGTTCGAGAAATTAACTAAAATTGGAAAGCAGTGTTTTAGTTTTGAGAAGAATTCAGGTGTTTGTTGACAAATATATCTCAGGTAATTTCTTTTCAAGCCTTAGAAAGTTAACACTGAAGTTTCTTTTATTTGTAAATAGGACTGTTCATCATTATGAATGACCGACATTTTTTCAGCTTTGAAATGTAAGCAACATCCGTAAAGGTTTAAAGTGGTTAACTACCTGACGAAACTATAATTGTTTCCACAGAAGTTCTGAAAAGTAAGTACATTTGAATAGTTTTCCTAAGCCCCTTGTGGTTAGATGCATACACAGAAATCACAGCTAATCCTGTACCTAGGTCGTGTAGGAAACGATATCCTATTTCAGTTACATAAGCCTATTATGTTGCATTGTAAATGTGTAATTAAAAAAAACTGTTTAAGGTATTAATAACTAGCACTATATAACTGTAATTGCATTTCTAAGATCTGTTGACTGCTGCGGTGGAATGGCGAGAGATCTATGACACGTTGTTTCGAAGCGCACGGTTGCTCCCTGCCGGAGGTTCGAGTCCTCCCTCGGACATTGTGTGTGTGTGTGTGTGTGTGTGTGTGTGTGTGTGTGTGTGTGCGTTGTCCTTAAGTTAATTTAAAATAGGTTAAGTAGTTTGTAAGCCTAGGGACTTAACTACAGTAGTTAAGTCCCATATATTGACAAACATTTGAAAATTTGATCTATTAAATGCAGTTATGAAACATATATAGTCCCATTAAAAGAAAATCACTATCTTGATCAATACAAAAGCTACATCTTTATCATATATCAAGTCACGTGCCTCTTAGTGTATGCCGATAATCTAATTTAGATATCTGAGACCGTTCAGGAAACAAAAGTTGTGAAAAAATAGGCGAATTACCCTTATATGGAACACATTGTTATAGACATTATAGGCAGATACAGTTACACTTATAGAATCGTTGACCTGTCTTCGCCTTCATTAAGTTTGCTCTTTTGGACTGGGAATAATGAATAGGGACATTACGGCATCAGTATGCGGATGAGTTGAGAAAGTATATGTCTGATGGGAGGCGTGCTGGGGTCACTTCTGGCGTCATAAGTTTGCGGTGAATAACACTTTCCTACGAGCTGGGTGTGCATTTGGCAAAACGGTTAATGGAACATCACTATGGTCACTATGGGTACAGCAGGTGTGCCTGTGGAGACAGCGCTGGTGGGCTATGCTGTTATTCCACCCACCTAAATCCTGAGTCTTCGTGAAAGTTTGGAGAACGTAAATGGATAAAAGATTTGTTACCTGAATACAGCGTGTATAATATTGAGGACAATGGCTGCCACTCGCTTCTTATGCTGCGGGGTGAAATGGGTATTGATAAAAACGAGACAGTGACTATAGAGATAAATGCGAAGTTGCCACTTGAGCGATTTCCCGAACGACTCCAGTGAGCGAAACGTACTTTGTTGTTAAAAAAAATATCATAACCACCATATATATGTAGAAATTTAATGAAAATTGTAATAAATAAAACATTTATATATGTAACGTCCCTATCTCTCCCTCCCACTCTTACCCGTATAAATTACATGTATACTAAAGTAAGATGATTAGTAAGCAGAATGGCTGAGTGGAGTAAACAACAACGATTTGTAGTAACCGACTGGTCCTGCAATGGTGCTGGCAACCAATCTAGAAAAAAAGGTACAGTACTTCCAGACAACATAGTGTACCGCGGTGGAATGACTGAGCGCTCTGAGGCGTCATGCTGCAGAGCGCGCGGTTGCTCCGTGTCGGAGGTTCGAGTCATCCCTCTGGCATGTGTGTGTTGTTCTTAGGTGACGTTTGTGTTAGTTTAAGTAGTTTGTAAGCCTAAGAGCTGATAACCACACTAGTTAAATACCACAGATTAACAAACATTTGAAAATTTGAACAACATACGCGCATTAATCGTTGGACCGTCTGACTGTGGAAAAACAAACGTAGCTCGTTACAACCAAAATACCAGCCGCTACAGGAAATTCTACACAACATTGACGGTGTTAGCTACCAGACTTTCAGCGGAAGCAGAGACAGTCTACCACCTGTGAAGATAAATCCAAACAATGTATTTACATATGATGATGTTGCAGTAGAAAATCAGGATCATATTCACAAATATTTTTGTTTAGGTAGGCAAATGAATGTCGATATATTTTACCTGATTCAGACATATTTAACTATTCCAAAACAGCTAAAAAGAATAATGGTACCTTGATTATTGCTTTTAGACTGGATAACACTAATTTGAAACATATTTACCAAGTTTATGTAGAATCCGATATGACATTCATTGAATTTACGGCCATATGCGCCGATTGCTGGAATCATACATAATTCGAGTTAATGGTTATTGACAAAACAAGGAAACTGAACGAGGGACGATGAAGGCGGAACTTCCAGGAAATCCTAAATCTTAAAAGGTAATGTTTCAATACGCAAGTGTATTAGTATACTGCACGCAATGTACAGGTTTCTCAGGTACGACTTGTTACCATTTCAAATAAGCGAGATTTATTGCGCAGGTAGCAGAATCAAATAGTCGCTTCCGAAACCTTGAATCTGAACTCGAGAAACGCGCCAGCACTTCATAAGTATCAGAATTATGTAGTAATAATAGAAACTTTGACTCCCAGCTTGAGAAACACGATGAAGAAAGCGTCTAACAAACGAGATGGGATGTAGAGACTTGTCACTGACTTTCTTAAAAATAAATAAATAAATAAAAATAAGAAAAGGAGAAAGAGAAAAGTAAAAAAAAAAAAAAAAAAAGGTAAGTGAAAGAGCATTTAGTACATATGTGAAAAGAGTGTTTGTTAAGCTTATGGGACTTAACTGCGGGGTCATCAGTGTTGTGGTGGAAAGACAACGCCACACGCCACACGCACGAGAACGATCGTGGAGAAGGCAGCGGACGACCGGCAGCCAATCGCACGCCGGCGCCGCGCATCTTGGAGGGAGTAACATAAAAGCGCGCCCTCTACAAGCGGCTATATATTGGCCGATATGCGTCTCGGCAAGCTATCTGAACTCGGCTCCGAAATAGGTAGTCACAAGGATTCAGCGCAGCTAGCATCGTACAGAAGACGACGCCGCGAGAAGAGGAGACATACTTTATAGAAGTTTCCAGAATGAAACTTCACTCTGCAGCGGAGTGTGCGCTGATATGAAACTTCCTGGCAGATTAAAATTGTGTGCCGGAACCGGGACTCGAACCTGGGACCTTTGCCTTTCGCGGGCAAGCGCACTACCGACTGTGCTATCCCGACACGACTCACGATGCCGCCTCACAACTTTACTTCTGCCAGTACCTCGCCTCCTACTTTCCAAACTTCACAGAAGCTCTCTTGCAAACACGCAAGACTAGCACTCCTGGAAGAAAGGATATGGTGGAGACATGGCTTAGCCACAGCCTAAGGGATGTTTCCAGAATGAAACTTCACTCTGCAGCGGAGTGTGCGCTGATATGAAACTTCCTGGCAGATTAAAATTGTGTGCCGGAACCGGGACTCGAACCTGGGACCTTTGCCTTTCGCGGGCAAGCGCACTACCGACTGTGCTATCCCGACACGACTCACGATGCCGCCTCACAACTTTACTTCTGCCAGTACCTCGCCTCCTACTTTCCAAACTTCACAGAAGCTCTCTTGCAAACACGCAAGACTAGCACTCCTGGAAGAAAGGATATGGTGGAGACATGGCTTAGCCACAGCCTAAGGGATGTTTCCAGAATGAAACATCCCTTAGGCTGTGGCTAAGCCATGTCTCCACCATATCCTTTCTTCCAGGAGTGCTAGTCTTGCGTGTTTGCAAGAGAGCTTCTGTGAAGTTTGGAAAGTAGGAGGCGAGGTACTGGCAGAAGTAAAGTTGTGAGGCGGCATAGTGAGTCGTGTCGGGATAGCACAGTCGGTAGTGCGCTTGCCCGCGAAAGGCAAAGGTCCCAGGTTCGAGTCCCGGTTCCGGCACACAATTTTAATCTGCCAGGAAGTTTCATATCAGCGCACACTCCGCTGCAGAGTGAAGTTTCATTCTGGAAACATCCCTTAGGCTGTGGCTAAGCCATGTCTCCACCATATCCTTTCTTCCAGGAGTGCTAGTCTTGCGTGTTTGCAAGAGAGCTTCTGTGAAGTTTGGAAAGTAGGAGGCGAGGTACTGGCAGAAGTAAAGTTGTGAGGCGGCATCGTGAGTCGTGTCGGGATAGCACAGTCGGTAGTGCGCTTGCCCGCGAAAGGCAAAGGTCCCAGGTTCGAGTCCCGGTTCCGGCACACAATTTTAATCTGCCAGGAAGTTTTATAGAAGTTGATTATCTGGTGTAACTTTCAGTAAATATAACTTGTATTGAAATAAATCGCAATTTGCGATCAGTTATAGCTTCACTGTACTAGGTTTAGATGGAATACCAAAGTGCGGCGAATGAAAATTTGTGCCCGTTCGGGATTCGAATCCGGGATTTCCTGCTTACTAGGCAGACGTGTTGACAACTCCGCCACCGAGGACACAGTGACCAGCCTAACTGCAGAGGACTCCCTGCACTCCCGCCATACCCAAATCTCCATTGGTCACGCAGTTTTTTTCCTATTACCACAGCCTATTTGTTCTGTAATGCTCGCAGCCACAATACTGTATTCCCGCATCAGGGAGAACAGACCATGAGGAATGGAGACACAATTAATTGTCGACAGGAGCTCAGCCTCGCCTTGTATACAATTATATACTTTTGAGACTTTACAGCGTTCATTTAATGAAATAAAAATAGGAAAGAGACAGCGCGGCGAATGGAGATTTGGGTGAGGCGGGAGACGTGCAGGAAAGAGTCCTCTGCATTCGGCCTGGTCACTGTGTCCTCGGTGGCGGAGTGGTCAACGCGTCTACCTAGTAAGCAGAAAATCCCGGGTTCGAATCCCGGCCGGGCACAAATTTTCATTGGCCGCACTTTGATATTCCATCTAAACCTAGTACAAGTGAAGCCATAACTGATCTCAAATTGCGATTTATTTCATTAAATGACCGCTGTAGCGTCGAAAAAAGTTTATAAAACTTGTATTACTAATCTGTATAGGTGATATATATGTCCACGCATCCTGAACAGAACCTTTCCCAAAAGACGGGCCGGGAAGTACGGAACACAGGCTGACCAGGATGACAAAACAATCAGTCGCTAAACTTGCAAACTACTTGTAGACTAACTTATACTAAACACAGCGTAAACATCCATGCCTGAGGGAGGATTCGAACCCCCGACGGGGAACGGCCTCTCGGAACGGAGCATAGTGCCTCAATGCGCTCGGCCACTCCACCGCGGCGGTACATATGTAAGCTGCAAGTTCTGGTATGTTAGTGTATTGCAATATGTCGACCACACGTAAGAGTATCGAGCCCGCAAATTTATTCGCCAGAAACTACGCTTGTTGAAATTGGATAAACAGCAAAGGAAACAAATGCTCTCAGAAACGTTTAAGCCGATATCCAATAGTCGGCAGAGGTTCGCTAGTGTTAGGAATACAGACAGAAGTGGTCGACAAGAAAAAAATAGGACCTATACACATGGAGAGTGAGAAGTTAAACCATGTAAGCTTGGTAGGTTTCTTATTCGTTTAATTCCAGAAATCATACAGTTCAGGACAACGACATATCTTCAATAGCGGACGACCGCTGTCTCAAGACATCAAATCCACAGACGTTCAGCTCGAAGAAACTGCAAAGATATTGCGCATAACAAATGCACCCAGAAGAAACAACACCAAATGGTGTGTATAAAAGCTGAAGACACGAATAATTTGAAGAGTATTGTTAAGCCTGCTTTAGCCTGTAAATTCGAATATGGTAAAATTACTGGTATTCAAAATAAGAAATTGAACAATCTACCCCTGCGGTATATCAACCGAACGACTGCTTATGGCTTCATTAGCGGCGGGTAATGCAGTCAGCATGAATGATATTGTATCAATCATTTCCGAACTACGAGAACGACATATAAATATGGAAACAGTTGTTCATGAACACCATAAACCAGCTCGCAAAACGTATCCACGCAGGAGTGTTATAATAAAAAGAAATAGACGATTTATGGCAAGTGGAACTTGTAGATATGGAATTCTACTCACTCCACAAAAAGGGTTTCAAATACATTCTAATGATGACTGACGCATATTACATATTTTCCTGGGCTCTACCAGTGAGAAAAAAAGACAGGTAAAGTGGTTGCAAATATGTTTTAACAGCTTCTGCAAACAGGTACAAATCGTTCTCCAAAAACTCTACACACTAATAACGGGGGAGATTTTCACAACACGCATTTCCAAACAGTTATGGAACTCTATGGAATTTCTGGCATATCTCGACTAAAAGAAGGGATCGATTGGTAGGACACATTCATATACACTCCTGGCCATTAAAACTGATACACCACGAAGATGACGTGCTACAGGCGTGAAATTTACCGACAGGAAGAAGATGGCGTAATATGCAAATGATTAGCTTTTCAGAACATTCACATAAGGTTGGCGCCGGGTCGACACCTAAAACGTGCTGACATGAGGAAAGTTTCCAACCGATTTCTCATACACAAACAGCAGTTGACCGGCGTTGCCTGGTGAAACGTTGTTGTGATGCCTCGTGTAAGGAGGAGAAATGCGTACCGTCACGTTTCCGACTTTGATGAAGGTCGGATTGTAGCCTATCACGATTGCGGTTTATCGTATCGCGACATTGCTGCTCGCGTTGGTTGCGATCCAATGCCTGTTAGCAGAATATGGAATCGGTGGGTTCAGGAGGGCAATACGAAACGCCGTGCTGGATCCCAACGACCTCGTATCACTAGCAGTCGAGATGACAGGCATCGCGTTGAACTCACATTGGAAGCCATACTGGCGTTATCACCCGGCGTGATGTTATGGGTGCCATTGGTTACACGTCTTGGACACCTCTTGTTCGCATCGACGCCACTTTGAACAGAGGCCGTTACATTTCAGATGTGTTACGACCCGTGGCTCTACCCTTCATTCGATCCCTTCGAAATCCTACATTTCAGCAGGATAATGCATGACCGTATGTTTCAGGTCTTGTACGGGCCTTTCTGGATACGAAAAATGTTCGGCTGTTGCCCTGGCCAGCACATTCTCCAGCTCTCTCATCAATTGAGAACGCCTGGTCAATGGTGGCCGAGCAACTGGCTCGTCGCAATATGCCAGTCACTATTCTTGATGAACTGTGGTATCGCCTTGAAGCTGTATGGGCATCTGTACCTGTAAACGCCATCCAAGCTCTGTTTGACTCAATGCTCAGGCGTATCAAGGTCGTTATTACTGCCAGAGGTGGTTGTTCTCGGTACTGATTTCTCAGGATCTATGCACCCAAATTGCGTGTAAATGTAATCACATGTCAGTTCTAGTATAATGTACTTAATATCGTCAAGAAACTCAAATTCACAATTTTTTTGATATGTTAGTGCGAGATGGCTTACCAAAGAAAATGTTGATATTAAGGACTGTAAACTAAATAATCTCGATGTGTCGGGTGATTCTGGTACAGACTGGGTAATGTGTATGTAGAAAAACAGAAATGTAATATTCTGTGATTGATTTGTAGACCTAGAGCCAACTATAGAACGTCAAGACTACTTTTCTACGATGAACGTGACGTATATTACAACTTTAATCCTTTCCTTGAAGTTTCGGACATCTATCTTTAATGTTTCTTTTGACGAACGCATAATACATACAGTTTTTTAAGCCACGCGCTGTTGTTCCTGACCTGTACACACCAGGATGTCTGGCCATAAAATAAGGTGCATGTTTATCATTGTGTCCGTATTCCAATGGTGCAAGTGCTATAATGACATATGCCTCCATGTTAAGTGCTTGATCTCCGGTATTCTACGAAAATTGTTTTACCACGAATTGATTATTGCAATGGCGATTGGCGTAGCAATTTGAACAATTTGGAAGCCTATAACAGCATTTATAACATTACTGCTTCGAACAAAAAGCTGTATTTAGGGATTCGTGAGATCGAGGAAATTCCTCCTAATGCTTATGATGCTGTAGACCTAATTGCAGCCATAAAACTATCCGTACCAGGCTTTGAGTTACGTGCAAACATTAACACACTAAATATTGAGATTACAACAAGTGAACACTCCATTGACTTTAGTCGAGGGGGAGTCAATTTGCACGTTACTTGGATTCTCAAAAATGCAGTAGCTGTTAAGGAGCCCTTATAAGGTTTACGAGCCGAAGCATATAATAGACATTCAACCTGTGAGCGCTATTCTTATTGAATGCAATTTCTCCACAAATGCATATCTTTATAACAACTTAAAACATATAATTTTCGAATTTTTCCCCGAAGTCGACATACGTTATAAGATTTCAATTAGTCTGATACGACGCCCCTTGAGATAACATCACCAGTTCTATTCGACAATCGTATAATCCGACAGGAATACATTTTCCATACGCTGTTTGAATCGACACCATCCCACAATAGTAACGACATATATATTGTAATTCAGAACCAGGAGGATTTAACACTTTCGTGGAAGAGCTTTCTGCACCTGGCTGGGAAGTTCCTTAAAAAGAATGGGATGACGGCAACAGCATCGTGATTTACGCGATATGCTTTTGCGTTCATGTTTCAAGGGATCTGCTTTGAACTGAATGGAGTTACATTGTGCCTTAAAACTTATGTCTCAGCATCGGCAGCGGACACCAGTTTCCTTCAGAATGCAGGATGATCCATATGTGGGTTAATAAACAATACATTTAGTGCATGCATCCCATTAAAATGATTATGGGGTTCTTCGAATATAATAAGAAGATTTTAACTAACGAAAAACAAGAGATGATTTTGATACAAAGTGCTAGTGTCGTTAATTCTTATATTCAAATAGGGCAGAAGATAACCAGCTAGTATTGGAGAAATTAGTTTGGAAAGTTCCACATATAACAGTATCAGCTGAAGAATGATTAATAGTGTTAAGTGTGTTAAATGCTCAATACAGCTACCATTTAGCTTCAATTCATGGGAATTTTATAAATTTCTTCTTTTACCACCTTTGTCATGACATTATTGGGTAATTAAAACGTCAGTTCAGTTTCAGACGCCTAGATTCGTTATTTTGGCTTTTCGGGGTGGGGGGGGGGGTGGGGGGGGGGGGGTGCGGAACGACTACGACTGTAGTGAACAAAAGTATTTCAAAACACTCAATATTTTCCGTATAACGACCTTCAGACTGACTGAAAGAATAATGATACAAGTATTCTCTTTGATATGTATGAAAGATTTTGCTCTTCCTATTATGATGATGAAGACGATGAAAGAACAGGGTGTCTGTTGAACCCTCAGAAATATATATACTTGGCACCAATAGTGGTCATCGCGTTTACACACCAGATTGAACGTGTAAAATCGGAGGGAATTATTCCCGATTTTGCGACGCCCTGTGCCTTATTACTCCATCATAGTCTCGTAAACTACTCACCACTTACATGAATTGTACAATGTGTAATAAAAGAAACACACGATGATGCGTTCTATGAATGTAATTTCGCAACTCATACATTAAATTTTATTTATTATTTAGGAAATGAAGCTATATATTATTTCACTACTTCCACATTTATTTTTCTCCTTACTTGCATTTACAGGTTGCAGGTAAGTATTCAGTACATAGTGTCTGTGCTATTTATTAAGATCGGGATGGAGAATGTCAGATAATTCGGCGATTCGGCGTTCGAACCGGACGCGATCTATGGCACTCTGTTACCTCATTAAGCGGTCTTAAGAATTTATATGTTCTGGTGCAAAGCGTACTTTCGCTGCTCCGAAAGGAGTGCATGTGACGTGCAGGTGTTATCTTCCTGAGTCAAGATGTTACCGCAACGGACTCGGCTGACACCAATGGTAGACGTGTAGCCATTTGACCTTGTAGGGTAGACCACAGCTGCATACGATGTGTCTCTGGATGGCAGCTGTGCTTTCTGAAATAACTGACACTCTGCTCTTTTGCTGGTACTGGAAATGGCGTTCTTTTAGACTGCATTAAATTATTCTGGGAACGCAGATGCCTGATAGCATCCTACGTTGTGCCGACATCTGGCTCTTTCCCAAGCACTACATTGCCAGTCTTGGTGATTCTTTGTGCGTTTAAATTTGGCATTATTTTTTCTTTGCTATCGTAAGAGTGATCTAAACTGTTTTGTGTACCACGGTGAGTCAACCCCCTAAATAGTTAATTTGCTTGGTATAAATTTGTCAAAGATTGTCGGTATTATTTCTTTGAATGTAAGCCACAGTTAATCTACAACCACATTGTTAGTTTCGAAAGAGTGGATATTCTCACTCAGAAAAGCGTTAATCGAATTTGTTTCCGCTTTTTTGAATAAATATACGTTTATTTTAATTTTGATGGAGTTGGAAAGTCCGATACTCAGTCTCGCTAAGGCAACTCTTTATTAGCTCCGGATTACTTGTTGCTAGGAGGTCAAGTATGTTCTCACAACCACTTACTATTCCTAAACTAATTTCTCGAGATAATTTTCGGAGAATGCGTTCAGTACAATTACTGACGATGTTTTACACTTACCTCCAAATCTGAACATGTATTTTTACCAACATATCGAGGGTAATTTAAAGTCGCCACCAATTAAAATTTTATGCTTTGAGTACGCTTTTGAAATTTGATACAAGTTTTCTTTTAACATTTCTCCATTCGAATCGTCTGAGTCAGGGGGTCGATAAAAAGAACCAATTATTAATTTATTTTGGTTGTCAGGTGTAAGCTCTGCCCATAGCAACTCACAGGAGCAATCCACTTCAAATTCGCTACAGGATAAACCGCCTGTGACACCAACAAATACGCATCCGCATATTTTATTCAATCCATCTTTTCTGAACACCATTTGCCCCTTTGTAAAAATTTCTGCTGAACTTATTTCCGACTTTGACCAGCTTTCGGTGCGTATAATGATTGGGGATTCAGTACTTTCTATTGGCGCTTGGATCTCTCGTACTTTCCCCACACAGCTACGAAATTTTACAACTGTTCGACCAATGGTTTTTAGATGTGTGTTCGTCGTATGTTTGACCTGAATTCTTTGAGATTGAAACACGTTCTGTTTATTCCCGAGGCCCTCTAACCTAAAAAACCGCCCAGCTTCTGCTACCCGTGTAGCCGCTTCCTGCGTTCTATTCAGCGGAACCCGGAACCCCACCACCTCATAAAGCAAGCTAGGAATCTGCAGCCCACACGCTCGCAGAACCGTCTGATCCCCTGATTCAGACCCTCCACTTGGCTCTGTACCAGAAGCCCACCACGGGTCATGTCAGCTATGCTGCAGATGGTGAGCTCTGCTTTCATCTTGCAAGTAAGACTGGCAGTCTTTACCACTTCCGTTAGGCGCTCAAAACCCGAGAGAATCTCTTCAGTTACAAAGCGACACACGTCATTGATATCGACGTGAGCCATTACCTGTAGTTGGCTGCACTCCGTACCCTTCATGGCATCCGGAAGGAACTGTTTCACATCTTGAATGATTCCATCCGGTATGAACACGGAGTGCACGTTGGCTTTCTTCCCCTCTTTGGCAGCAATAACCATAAGGAGCTCCATTACCCACCCAACTTTGGAGCTCCCAACTAGTCTGGGTGGCCCGCTCTTCCCTCACCGAAATGCTATGTTGACCTCAGGAAAATAAAACCAATCAGGCTCTAACTGTTGGTAGTGGACAAGGTACTCCTCCGCACCGAGGCCCCCCCGTCACCACGTGTCGTCGTGTCAGTGGCTCTCTACCCGGCTGTGCTCCACGTCCTCCACGACGGGCATTGGGGGGGGGGGGGGGGGGGGTGGCTCATGCGAAGACAATTGCGCGGCGCCACGTCTTCTGGTGGGGTCTCTTCAGGCGATCGAAGACATGATCCGACGCTACGCCCAGTGTACAAGGAAGCTTCTGCGCCAGATGCAGGTCTTCATGTCTTGGCCACTGGTTTAACACCATGGGAAAGTCTTCACATTGACTACACTGGTCCCTTTCTGGATATTCAGCTGCTCTTGATAACAGATGCCTATTCCAACTTCATGTTCATTTTTGTTGCTCCACAATCACATCCGGTTTAACAATCTGTGCCCTATCCAAGGTTTCCACTGTGGAATGCCTTCCGTACACGATCGATTCGGGCAATGGACCTCAATTTACAAGCCGATAGTTCCAGACCTTTTGCACTAACAATGGCCTCAAACATCTGTACACACCCCTGTTTCACCCCCAGTCTAACGGGGGGCCGAGCGCCTCGTGTGCACATTCAAGACTCAAATGCTTACATTCACAGAACATCATTCCCGAGACGAGGCCTTATTCCATTTCCTAGGCACCTTCAGAACAACACCAATTGGGTTGAAGTGTCCGACGGAGCCCCTTCACGGACGCTGGCCCAGCATTCTCTTACTCCTGCCCTAACTCACTCCCCATCGACCTCTGTGCTTGGCCCGTCCCCGCTTTTCGCATGGTGCACTCGTCTGGGTTTCGGTCCCCAACCTTTAAGGCTTCCGGGGATCATCCTACGCCCAGGGGTCGTTTGCTGTTCGATGCCCGAGTGTCGGACAGAGTACCCACACGGTTCCGCAGCCAACTCCGTCCAAGTTTCCTGTAGCCCGCTCCCCTCCACTGCTTGTGCATTCGCCCACGCCTTTCTCCTCACTCGCAACACGTCCGTTACTGCCATCCTACAGATGCAGGGATTCTTTACAGCCGCCTCTACCACTGCGCAACCAGGACTACCAGTGCTGCTGGCCTCTGATCCACCACCGGGAGGCTGGTAGGAGTATCAGCCGATGGCGCCGGCACAACAGTCTCCTGGCGCGACACTACCTACCGGTCGTTACGCTCCAGAGCCTCATTTGTGACGACATGGGGTCGACCGCCCGAGGGAGCCTGGGTACATCGACCACGTCTTACTAGCCGTGCCCGTTCTTCGGCGGGAATTTGTCTCATGCCGGAGTTCAGTTACCCCTGAAGCTACGGCACAGCACCTTACAGACTAGGGAAGCGGGCGGCCTACACAGTCAGGCGTCAGGAGCATATTTATCACGAGAGACAGGCTCGCTCATATCACCGGACCACGAAAACAAAACAAACAAGCATTGACTGCAGAGCTGCGCACTACTTCGCGTAAATAGTGCTCCACAGGTAGGGAGCGCTGCTGCAGTCGATTCTGCTTTGCGTATCCGTACACTGAATGGGGATTGGCTGCAGCCCTCTATAAAGTCTCCAACAGCGGTCCTCTTCGGCAGTATCATGGCCGCATCATGAAGACTTCGCTTCTAGTCCAGACTGCTACACGATGACGTCGAAGACCTCCGCATACAAAACACTTGAGCTGAAAGCCAGGTCAGACTCTTCACTACCACTGCAACTAAGATGATTTCTGTTGGTGTTGGACATGGTTACTGGTTAGGTTAGGACCTGGGTTTTTCTCAGAATATAATTCGTTAAAGCCTCCTAGAATTGCTTTACGAGGGAGGTTGTATTTTTTATTTATTGTGGCTGTTCCAAAAATATATTAGTGTAAAAGTGGATTTCACTGGTCTCACTAGAAACTAAGTCATGCCGCGGGATCCCACTGAGGAGTATACTTAGCAGTTTTTGAAAGGGAGGGAAGAAGGAATTGACAAGTGTTTTGGACAGGTCAGGAAACATACTGGTGAATCTATGCCTTGGTCAGATGGATGGACTGTTTTGTAGAGTTTCTCATTGTAGGTGGAAACGTTCAGTATGCGTTAGATTTTGAGGAACACTGGCACAGGAATGATGATGGAAACAGGATCACATTTAACGAAGTGGAGAGAACTATCAATAGATTGCTGTGTAATAAAACGGACTGGGTAGATGAAGTTAATTCGGAAGTAATAAACAAAACAGTTGGAATACCAGGTCTCAAATGGTTACACAGAATAATTGAAATGGTGTGGGAATTGGGACATGTTCCGTCCCATTGTACGGAACCAGTAATCACGCCAATTTTCCAGCATTATCATTTGTGTCTGTCTAAAAGCAGGTTTTCACTTGGTAACTCTCCATGCTGTCCCGTCTTCCGCCATATTATCAGTAAAGATTTTAACAACTACAGAGGTATCTGTCTAATTAGCGTCGTGGAAAAAATATTTTCTGGTATTGTTGAAAGTTCAGTGTGAGTATTAGTTGAAGTTGGCTGAAAATCAATGCGTGTGTGTAGGCCTCTTACAAGGGAATGGTCAGACTTGTCATGTCGAAACCTGTGTTGCTATGTTTACCACTGTGAGTTAACATTGAAGAAAGTCTGTATGCAGACTACTAGCTGCTGACATGACCTGGAAGTGTGTAAAAACTTTTATGAAGTATGACATTATTGTCGCATGGTTTCCGCGCTTATAACTGCCTGTTGTACAACCCTGACCTCTAGCTACGTTATACCAACGCCATCTAGGGACAAACTGGCGTTACCTACGCGCCGCTCTCCTGCCACAGCCGTGAGAGAGCTGATTCGCTCAGTGAAAGCGATCGTACGATAATTAATAAATACGATAATAATAAATTCGTTGACAAATGTAGCTGATATGTTATCTACAACATTCTTTCCAAATAGCTATGAAATAGAAACAAATAGATATACAGTTTAGAACACATCAAACTTTTATTTCTTGCAATTACAGCAAAAATGCTAAATATTGATACTTATGTTCAAAACATAAGTTTTCTGTGCACCCAGAATGTACAAGCAAAGACGACATATGACAGCCCTGCGAATCAAAGACGTTCTTACGTCAGTAGACAAAACTCGGCCGGTGTTTTGAATCAGGCACAATATCTGTATATTTCGAGGCGTGCCACGCATAGTTAATCACATTTTGAAACTGTGGGGAGGAAAACTAATAATGTACGACTGATTGCAACTTGGGAATATTGCCACAGTGACACACAGGAAACTGCAGTGATTTGCACACAATAATTTTCTGTTAGTTTTCTATAAAATGCCTTCCACTGGCGGAAAAATTCTAACAGTAGAATTACGTTCGTCGTGCCGGGTGGAATCAGACGTATCTCTACTTCTTTGTCAGGATGAGCTCGAAATACAGCTTTTAATGAATTATAACTTTTATGACCTGACCACGAATCTGGAAGGAGAAGAGATTTGTTCCCGCAGAACGGAAGAAAAGCAAGACTTCGATGCATCTACCACAAAATTGTCTGCATAGAACATTGTTTGTCTGACACGTGGTTCAAAACGCCCAGTTGGTTCTTGAAGACACATATATAGTTTAGGCTGCAATGAACCATCTAGATTACTAGATTAATTATGGGCATTGTAGTGTCTGAATGGGTGAGTGCAGTCGTGGACTGCGCAATTGCCTCAATATGTTTTTCCCCTTTGAATGACAGTGTTCATTTTGCACGCATCTTTTTTAAAAACCTGACTGATCTGCATTGTAAACGTAAGATTCGCTAAAACTGGCGATTTTTTTTTTTGCACTAGTAAGAAAAGCTTATCATTTGTCACTTCATTTTCCAACCTGTTTCTCGATACAAATTTTGTTATTTTTCGTGCCACAATTTTTATGTGACCTTCTGAAGCGACTAACCCATCTTTGAGAACCTGTAAATTCTTTAGCGCCTATCGCGTTGGCAATCTCTAACACCCAATCACGCAAAGTTGTGTCGCTGACACTCAATAACTGTCGTCTGGCATCGGTAAATTGCTCAAAGTCGCGCATTTATCTCCGTCGCAATTTCCAGTCGACTCTTACGTCGTCAAGCGACTTCCTTTTTCCATCTATACAATTCACGTACGCGTTTCTTACCACTTTCGTTCAACCAATACTCCACCGCGTTTCTTCCTCGGATAATGTAATTGTAGTTACTGGTGTTGCTTTCGGAGATAATTGATAATGGTACGTGGCACTATCACTAGAAGAGTATTCATGTGTGCAACTTTCTTCCGTTTCTTCGCCGTCCGTAGATTCACAGTCTGCAATATCGAGTGTTTCAGTCGTTTCTAGCCACATGTCTGCGCTATTTACATGCTCGTCCAGAAGTTTAACTACCATATCGCACATCACATAGTCTTCACGCGTGTTTTCAGTTGATTGCTTCATTTGGCGTCTGTGGCATATCTCCATGGCAAGCAGAAAAACAGTTACAGGGTTTGCCATCACCTGTGAGGGGAGATTGAATGTTCACCGTAAAGTGGCTTTCGGAGTATAGATGTAGCTGTACAGAATATCTTTCACATCTCTAACCACTTTCAGGACGGTATGTTTGGAAATATATACCAGAAATGGAAAAGGAAGTGCATGCCACAGAAACGAATATTGGTTTCTCCTTTCCTCCAAAGCCGTGCAACGATATTCCTCTTTAGTGAACGCCGCGATAAGACGGCCGCACCTCCCGTCCATGCGCACAACGCTCACCATAACAGCTCGCGACGCCATTTCCAGGGGTGGCCAGCCGTCACCGCAAGCACCAAGCAGGAAAAACAGTCATTTTCGTTATTTTTTGTTTCTTTAGTCATGTCAGCAGCTAACATTCTGCATTCAGGCTTCCTTCAATTTTAACTAACAGTGCTAAAAAAATAAATACATGTTTCGGCATGACAAGTCTTACCATTCTCTTGTTAGACCCTGTCAGGTCCAGATATTTAGCTTCTGACATATTGTGGAGAACTGTTAAACGTGGAGTATGGAGTTGTATTTGTGTTTTACGGATCTACAAATGTTGATGACCGAGCTCCTAGGAGGAAACTACTGTCAAATCTACAAGATTATGGGAGTCAAACTTCTGCCGGCAATTAAAGGTAATTACGTAGATTGTTAGGCAAATTAGAGTTGACAGGAAATTGAAATGTTCAAATGGCTGTATATTTTATGGGACTTAAACTATGGGGTCATCAGTCCCTAAACTTAAACTACTTATGAACGAACTAAGACTAAGGACGGCACAAATATCCATGCCCGAGGGGGGGTTCGAACCCCCAACCGTAGTGGCCGTGCAGACCGTGACTGGAGCGCCTCAGTTCCCTTGGCCACCGCGGCCGGCTTTAATATCATCATACATATTTTCAATATCATCGGCAGAACTAGATGGCATGTAAACTTGCACCACTTTGATCGGTGTTGGCTTTTTGTCTGTCTTTAACAGGATAAAGCGTTCCGTATGCTGCTCATTGTAAATTACCAGCATTCTAATTTCTTAATCATTCTTAGACCTACTCCAGAAATTCTGATTTTGTATTTATAATCTTGTAATCACCTGACAAGAAATTCACTTCATCCTCCCACCGAACGTCACTAATCCCCATCACCTAACTTCAAACACTCTGTTTCTCTTTAGAAATTTTCTGGTTTACCTAACCGAATAACGGTCGGAACATTTCACTATACGATCCGTAGAATGTCTGTTTTGTCTTGATGACATCCTTCTGAGTAGTCCCAAACCATCGATGCGAATGATGGACTATTTTATCTCCAGAATTTTTATCCCAAGGAGACGATATCATCATATATCAGTACAGTAGATCTGCAAGTCCTAGGGAAAAGTAACTACTGTAGTTCCCCTTGCTTTCAGCCATTCGCAGTAGCTGCTTGGCAAAGCAATGTGATGCTACAAGGTCATTTCAGTCAATTATGCTCAATGTTTTCCCTGTAACTACTGAAAAAGCTGCTGCACTTTGGTTGCTACACTGATACCCCTATGCTGTGGTTGCACCTGCAATAAAGCTATCTGTATCGTTGAGCCACGCAGGTCACCGCACCTCGGCAATATCTGTCTTTCATGGGGTTGGCCTTCTGCCAATTCACCGTAAAACTCATTTCCAGCAGTCGTGCTCACATCTTCGTCGCCTTTACAATAAGCTTCACATATACTACTTACATCTGTATTACGATTGTTGCTACTGACTAATACTACTGTTGAATTGTCCATACAGTTCGTTTCCACCAATTTCCGATCAACATCAGCCTCTTTTTCTGGACAGGTTTATTCAACCCACATTCATTCAATCCATCTTCCATTCCTGATTCACATAACGTATCTTTCTTCCGAATATCGTCATCAATTTTTTTAACAATTTTCAGTACCTATAGCAAACATTTTACCGTTTTAATACATTTGAAGAAAGAACTATAAAATTATCAGAACAGATGCGTTAATTACATTATGAAAATTGTAACAAAATCCCCAATCACGTAATCATCGACAATGCTAACACTAAATCCATTTTGCGATCTCTCAACATTAAATACTTGTCACCTCAAAACTGTTCAAACCTTAGAGAAATAACATATCAACACTCGAAAATTCTCGCATGGTATCACATTCACTTTTCAGTAACAATTACGTAATGAAATCTGAAAATTTGCCCTTACCCAATGGCCCAACAGAGAGGCCGTTCGCACACAAACGAAGAACTTTTGTTATCCTGTAAGGTCCTTCTTCCAAGACGACACACATAATCTTACTATCCGCACTAATCGCAAAGTAATCTTCTTGACCACAGCAGTTTTCTTCCCTACGTACTCTTTCAGTGGAGATCACCATCCCCCTCCAAACGTAGCAGCGTTCTTAACATTAAGATTTGTTTCGACTTGCCGGCCGCGGTGGCCGAGGGGACTGAGGCGCTCCAGTCACGGTCTGCACGGCCACTACGGTCGGGGGTTCCAATCCCCCTCGGGCATGGATATTTGTGCTGTCCTTAGTATTAGCTAGTTCATAAGTAGTTTGTAAGTTTAGGGGCTGATGACCCCATAGTTAAGTCCCATAAGCTATACAAACATTTGAACATTTTGTTTTGTTTCGACTTAACTTTGTTCAGTTCCACACTAACTTAACATTTTGACAATAACAAATAGAAAATTTATAAATACTTAGTCACATTGGGACTATTTATCAGTAACACAAAAATGTATGACATAAACAAGCCATCTTTCATAAATGCACGCCTACCCCTGGGTCAAGACATGCAACAGTTCCACTCTGTCTTCCATACAGTTCCGGAATTAGCATAATTATGTGATATTTGGAATATGTATACGTTATGTCATAGCCGTGACGTACCACCCGCTACAACCAGATTAACTTTGGCAAAATTTGGAAGAACCAAACATCTAGGGCCGCTTGCATTCAATGACAAGGCATTTATCAGAAGTTACAGCTAGAATTGGTGCCATTCAGTACTGATTGCCATCAGTATTTATTTCATAATCTACTTCACATCATTTGGGGCTGCGCTTACCGTCCTATATGCAAACTGTTGAATTTATGTAAACATGAGGGCGATCGCGAAGACATATGCGCGAGATGGCGAAGTTCATGGCTGCTGCAGTAAGTCAGTACCAAGATCTGTTACAATGGCGACAACTCAGAATGAGAAAGCTTCTCTCGTTGATTTTTTTTACCTCGTATATCGAAACACAGTATTCGTCCGCCGGAAAAATTACGGAACTATAGTCAACTTCTCTAGACGAACTGCTAACATTCGTTCCGGCCTGACAGTCTGGTTTCACGCATCCCAGGTTGCTGTCCTGCAAAATGTTCAAATGTTTGTTAAGCTTATGGGACTTAACTACGGGGTTATTAGTCCCTAAACTTACAAACTACTTATGAACTACTTACGAACTAGGACGGCACAAATATCCATGCCCGAGGGGGGATTCGAACCCCCGACCGTAGTGGCCGTGCTGACCGTGACTGGAGCGCCTCAGTCACCTCGGCCACCGCGGCCGGCCTGTCCTGCAGATATGCGAAACGGCGGAAGTAATGGAGGTCAAGTGGTGTCCCTCTGTCACGAAGAAACCCTGTCCAATCGTTCAAGATAACGGTTGAAACGGCTCTTGTGGTTGATTCCCACATCGTAAATTTATAATAGCATTTAAGTTTGGAGCCAGAAATCTACTTTGCTGCCACAGGCCGACGGTCCTCTGGTTAGGCAAGCATCCTGTGACATAAGATTGCCGAGGTACATTACTTTTATGTGGTTGAATTTCCGATTAATTTTAGTGATTGTAAACCTATTGGGTTACAAACTGCTTAAACTAACATAAGTACTTTTGTATCCTATCCTCGTCGCCACTTTTGTGTCTCGTTTCCGCCGGTGGTCCTGGTGTCGGTGGCCGAGTAGAAAGAGACCGACACAGGAATAAAGGATGCACGCTTTTGCAAGTACGGAGGTGACCAGCCAGTGGGACAGCAGAAACTAGAAACACTAGAGTAAATTATAACGAGATATATATTTCATGGAGTCTTGGTAATACTTAACTTTTACATAGTTCTTGACTGCAGAATGCTGATACATAGTTTAGGTAGAGGCCTGCCTAATGATGATTCCTAGTGCCTATCTGATTCCCAAGTCTTAACTGGTGCCTATCTGATTCCCAAGTGTTAACTGGTTCCTATCTCAGTCCCAAGTGAACGATGTCGTTCAGTGGTGGCCACGAGCGGATTGCAGCAGAGGGCGCTCGTGGCTGACGTCGTGAGAACGCCGCGCCGTGCGTGCATGGCGGCGCGCGGCGAAAGTGGTGGCGCGCACTTTAGACTTGTGCGACACCACAAGTACAACACACACGCACGCGCAAGCGCGCCCCCCTCCCCCCCCCCCATGCCCCAGAGATGGCTTGAACCTCTGGCGGCGAGTAACCGCGGCTCCGCAGCAGGGCGCTTTACAGCGCTCGGCCATTTCACCGTGGCAATTTTATTGACGTTCACGACCCTTACTCTGGCATATCAATAGAGTCGTAATATTTCGTGTTCTTAGAATCCATAAGGGGGAGTTAATAACTATTTATATAATGAAAACTCTATACGTAATGAAGACTGGACAAGACGGCACACTGGCACATATATGGTGTTCGGCTGGGAAAAGTCTCAGCTCTACAAACGCCTCCGAGAAGAGACTGAGCGTATAGACAAACGTCATTAAGGTATTGAATCCTTCAATACAGTTTTTTGAGAAGAATAATTTATAGTGTAAAGGCAAAAGACATTACTGAAAAAGCAACCTCTTAATAAATGTTTAAAAAGTATCCGATCGTCGGCCATAAAAAAGATATTTCTAATACGTGACGGGGTAGGGACCCTAATCCTTTAAAGTAGGTTCCTTGTGCTTGCACACACTTTGCCCACCGATCCTTACAGTGCCGGAAACACTTCTGGAAGTCTTCCTTTAGAATGGTGTTCAGATCCGTCGTCGCGTTCCGCATTATCTCGTCTCTGCTCCCAAAACTGGATCCTTTCAGTGGAGTCTTCAAGTTTGGAAACTACCAGAAGTCACAAGGAGCCTTTTCTGGACATTAGGGAAGTGGAAAACGGCTGTAATTCCATGTTTGGCCAAGAAATTTTGGATCAAGTGGGATGACTTTGCTGGGACATTGTTGTGGTGCAGTTGCCAGTATTTCGCCGTCCACATGTCGGGTCTTCTGTGCCTAACTGCGTCACGGAGTCGCCAGAGAACTTCTTGATAGTACTGCTTTGTAACTGTTTCTCCTTACTGTGCGTATTACTAATGCACAATTCAACGGACATGAAAGAATCACTTCGATTTTGCTTCGCACCTCCCGCACTTCCTTCGGTCTTCCACTGCGATGACTGTCTTTTTGTTTATGGGTCGTATCCGTACACCCATGACTCATCACCAGTTATCACAGTGTTCAGAAAGCCTGGATCAGTGATGGCCAGTGATGTCCAGAAGGTCATGTGCAACGTCAAAACGGAAGGCTTTTTGTTTCGGCGACAACTACTTGGGCACGAATTTCGCAGCCACTCTGTGCATGTTCAAATCATCACGGAAAAATTGCATGTGCAGGATTTTTACTCACTCCAACCTCTTAGGCAATCTCCCACACGGCAATCACCAAATTTCACACCCTCTCAACAACAGCTGCACTTCGAGCAATTTGGGGCGTGCCAAAACGCTGGGCACCCTCCGTGGATGTGTGACTATTTTTGAACCGGTTGAACCACTCGTTGTGAGCACTGTGATGGACCTTTTACTGTGTACCACCTTTTAGTGCAATGTCCGTTTTTTAATCGTCTCCGTCATGATCTATATTTACCATTTGAAATGTCTGATATTTTAGCTGATGATCCGCATTCTGCTGACAGATTTTACTTTTTATACATCGTGCAAATATGGCGAAAGTCACTTAAGTTCTAACCCCGGTTCGATTTTACTATGGACAGTGTTGGACGCTAATGACCTCAGCAGTTGTGCGCCCTAAAACCACAATTAAGAAAAAAAAAGTTCAAATGTTTGTTAAGCTTATGGGACTTAACTACGGGGTCATCAGTCCCTAAACTTACAAACTACTTATCAACTACCTTATACTAAGGACGTCACAAATATCCATGCCCGAGGGGGGATTCGAACCCCCGACCGTAGTGGCGGTGCAGACCGTGACTCAGTCCCCTCGGCCACCGCGGCCGGCCACAATTGAGAAAAACCCACTCGTTAATTTGTGTTACATCCATTGCATGTGGTCCAAACACCTGCTGAATCTTACGAATTGGTTTGAGAATCACCAAACTTTTGACAAAATTTGGTGAAGTATCTTTGCTCAACACGTTCAGTGATCTTAAGAGAATAGGTAATCCGACGAAAACGTTGTGTAGCACCTCACTCAGCGACCGACAGGCAACGACTGACGCTCTGCAAGGCGGGAAACGAATTCACACATGCGCATAAGTGTCTCTTACTATACTGTGTACAGTGGCGCAGCCATATCGTCTCTATTTTACTCGGGAAAGTCAAAGGTGTATTATCGAAATTGTTTGCTTCAGGACGACCTCAGTATTACAACAAAATCTACATTTAAATACAATACTCGATATGAAGTCTTTTCTCCTAAATAATGACGGCATTCATGCAGAAGGTGCCTTATATAAATCAATACACAGCACTGCTAAAACTGGAGAATTTTCTCCAGGCAGTCAGCTCCAGAGTGCACCCTGCTACTAGAGGGACATCTCCTAAGCTGTCTCCACTCTTCTTAATTCTCCTCTCCTCGATATGGGAACTCACACCCGTACTACCGGCCACACACCACCTCTCAGGCAGACTTTCACTTCACTTTTAAACAAATGAATGTTTCGGGCTTCTCCGATTTTCCCTTCTTACTCAGCTTCCCAGAGTGGAACTAGTAGATCAATGTAGTTACGACTAATCCTATTAAACTAAGAAACTGTTACACTTTACAAGTAACACAAAAATCGTTTTGCTCAAATGCCACAAAACTCAAACATTTCTTCCCTCCTTAAAGATTGAGAACTATTTTCACGACTTTCTCTATAACAACTTAAACAGTTTAACTTTCTCCTTAACAGAAGATACAGATAAAGGGTGGGGTTTTTAATAACCTATAGCCATTATATTGGCAATGTTTTGGATTCCCTTCTTCACGTTCGTTTCAGGAACAACTAATATATATATATATATATATATATATATATATATAGAGTAGTTTCTCAGGACTTTTTATACTCGCGAAATGCCATCCTATAACATGTAGTACTTGGTTATCTTCTTTCCATTAGGTCACGTTGCAGCTGGTTGCGAATCAATACTGAATTGTCTTCCACGATTGTCGTAGCCTTTCCTCTCTTAATACATCATTTGTCCCTATTCTCCTTACAGCAGTCGCTGACTTTTCCTGGTTTGTTTACTGCTGAGACAGCGTTCTTTTAGATGCTGTCTGATATCCAAATCACTCCCAACTGCAACATATGCTCTATTTCTTTATCGACGGACATTCATTTTGGTTAGTGTATTTGGTGCGGACGTGAATCAAACAACTTTTTTTTTTTTACATGTTGCAAGTACAGTTTGACAGAATTCCATGCTTGTTCTGAAACACCAGCCGCCTTTCGCACCAGTCGACAAGTACCTCGCACCCTTGCCATGGGCCGCGCTAGTCTGAATGGCCGAGTTGGGAATGGGGCGTTCGCCTCTCGCGTGTGTCACTGCCACCCGTATTGACTATCACTTCCTTCGACTGGCAATCAATCACGGCATCTGTTTAACTCAACCAGTATGCTCCCAAGAAGAGCAGTTCCTGGTAGCGGGTTGACTACAGGCTAGCCTACACGATAACACCAGGTTGCAACACTCGTTACGTGAAATGAATTGGGCGCAACTGGTTTCGTGTATGTCTGTAGACACGGCGCCAATACCGTAAACTTCAGTTTCGGTGTTCCGTGAGTGCCATAATCGTCGTAAAATGGAAGTTCAGACAGCTGTAAAAGTTATGGCGTAGCTATTGCTTCTTCGTGTGTAATTGCTGCATAAGACTGAACAGAAAAAGAATAAGAAACGTGTATGGGTTCCTTACTGGATTAGAAAAAGACGTCAGCTCGGTTGCTCAGCGGCCTTGTTGAAAGAAATTGTGGTTAAAGGCCCTAGAAGTTATTTTAATCAACTTAGAATGTCACCAGAGTAGTTAACGTTCCTTTAAAACAAAGTTAGTAATGCAATAAAGAAACAAGGTACTGTATTGCGTGAAGCAGTGTCACCAGAACTGAAATTACAAATTACATTACATTGATTGGCAAGTGAATATTCATATTCGTCTCTACAGTGAAACACGTCCACTGAATGTGTGGTCGTGTTCCATTTTGATTGATTCATTAACCTGAATTGTTACTGCAACATTAATGCTACCTATTTATGTGTTAATTATTTTAATCTTTTTATGAATGATCTATGTTTATATATGTCTGTCCCACATTTATATATGTTTCCACCCGAGTGGTTAAACTTGTGTCTTCATGTGAATGTGTGCTCTTAAAATTGACTGACTGCGGCGCAATGGCTTACAGTCGCCGCCTCCAGCTTTAGGCCTCGTTTTGCTGTAGTTAAGAACGCATGGCTTCGTTGGTCGTCTGCTGAGTGGCCAGAGACAAGCTTACTTGGTAAAGGGGCGAAATGACCGTGTTCTTAGTGAGTGTCGTACCAACATAATCTTGGACGAAATAGGTGACAGGAGCCATCTCTGTGAGCGAATGTAGGGGGAATTGTCTTGACCAGGTAGCAAGGGTTGGTAAACACTAAGTCTCTGAACGCACTCTGCGTAGCTTTTAGCGCGCTCTACATCCGGTGTATGGCGGGGGGAGGTTTTTCCGTGGCCTTAAAGCTTTACTCTTTCATTCTGGCTCCGTCGACTGTTGAAGTAAGTACTCCGCCGAATCATGCTGAGGGGAAGGGATGCTGTTAGGACTTTGATTTCTTTGTGATCAGGCAGTCTTGGTTATTCACTGATAGTCCTCTTTAGTAATTTCTTTCGCTATGCAAGGCGAAGTAAATTCGGTGTAAATTTATTAATTGCATTTTCATCCTAGTGATGATTGTGTGTCCAGTTTTGCTCAAGTTAGAATACATGTGTGTGACCTTCACACTTAGTGTAAACTTAGTGTGTTTGAATTTCCTTGCTGTTTTAACTGACTTTTCGCGTCGGTACTGTATCCGCGAGTATGCTACATATTTCTCAGATTATCTGATTTGATTCCGTCTTTCCTGTCTTGTATGACCGATTGCACCACGTGCATTCATAACGATAGCTACTTCAGCCTTCAGCCATGCTTCTATTAATACTAGCTTTCTTCTATACGAAATCTTGCGTGTGCTTTATTCACTTATTCTGAATTAATTTCATTTGTAAATTCTATGTAATTCACCATGGACATACACCACGTAGTACTTAAGAATAGTGAGCGGCTGCCTCCCCACACATCAGTTCGGTCAGTGCACAGTATCATTAAATTTGTGATCAAGACACCTGACACCTCGTCAAGACGCCGCCAACGCTTCGTTTCGCTGCTTCTTTTAAGTATCCCAGTTTTTGTAATGTACCGCTAAGCAATATGCGAGTGTCTGTGAGTGAATGAATGAATGAATGTGCTTTCAGCTATCCATTGTGTGTTTACAAATATCTTCCCATGTTACCTCCATATTGATATAAAGGACAGAAACAATTTTAATATGGACAGTAATTATGATTTAATTCACTTTTGTACAAGGTGTGTGCTTAATTTGGCCTCCCCACATTTATTTGCTTGTTATTTTTCTGAATAGATTATGATTTTAAAGTATCAAACCTCTGCTTTATAATTTTGTGTTTATTAAAACGTTGGCTCCTCCCTTAAGGAGTGAGCAGTTAGATAAATTTCCGTTGCGCATGTACTGTGGCCACTCATAAAGTAATTTAGAGCAGCAGTGAGCTTTTTAACTTACATTCGAAGATCCCAACTGCCCAATATTTTGCTTATATTAATAACAGGGTACTTTCAACAGTACCTGTATCGTGTGCCGAAATCCACAATTGCCAAATTTGTTCCAGTTGTTTGTGATGCCATCTTCATGGGACTTGCAGGATACATGAAGGTAAGGTTAAAATTTAACTATGGCAGCAGCGGCGTATTGTGCTAATGTTGGCAACGAAATGTTCGATTTACTGACTGGTCGAAGGTACATACAATAATGTGTCAACCATAAAGCAGAAACAGCATTAATTATTTTTATTTAGTTTTTCATGGTAAACACAAGTCTTTTCCTCTTCATTCTATGTGATTGGGTTTTCATGCAGCATTCTCGTTACCAACATAAGCACACTGTTATGTGAGAATGGTTACTATTATTAAAGATACCTACATACGTATTCACTTACAGCATTAAAATTAAAATGGAACTTAATTTGCTGTCGTGTCATAAGACAGGGATGGCTTCCGACTGTGACAGTATTTCTCGCCCCCCCCCCCCTTCCCCCTCAATTATTTCCTCAGTAGCAAATTGCCCTGATTGAACAGGTCGTTTTGTTGCCATTCAGACAAGAAACTCTTTCTTTTATACTTAACTAGGGACTGTATCTCCCCCATCAGTTCAAACTTATAATTCTCTGGGAGTTTTCACATTTGCCTTGCAACACTTCTACAAAAACATGACTTGTCATCCTCCTCATCTGGCTAATTACTGATACATCTGAGTGCCTGCACGGCATTTTCCAGGTGCTGAAAAGGATCTTCACCACGACTTTTCTTCGTATTTACTTTCGATAGTGATGATTGTAAGCTGCTGCTGACCTGCTGCTGCTGCTAAAATGGCGTCTCAAACTATCAATAGTGTTTAACTTTATTGTGGTAGAGGTGGTAGCCTGCTGTTTGCTCATTTCCTATGTCATTGTCTTTCTCATCGTGGAAGGGAGATAATAAGTGTTTAAAAGCTTGAAATGTGGAATACCTGAACATATTTTGGTTTTATTCTAATGAACTTAAATGTTTGGATCAGTTATTCTGATTACTTTCTTTTACAGGTACCCCAGACTGGAGATAAATGGAAGAATATAATTAAAAACTTTGAAATACGATGGAATTTCCTACAGTTTTGAGCAGTTAACGGCAAACATGTTGTCATAAAATGCCCATCGAAAAGTGTTTCCGAGTTTCACAACTACAAGTGCACTTTGAGCAGTGTTTATTTTGCAGTTGCAGATAGTAACTACTGTGTCACTTACGTTGGTATTGGAGAAGCAGGGAACGCTTCTGATGGAGGAATACGTGCCTATTCCACTTAAAATCTGCTATAGAAAACAGAACTCTTAGTCTGTCAGAAGTTGCAGTTTTGGTAGGTGATGACGTCTTTCCATTAACACCGTGATTAATGAAGACTTTCTTCAGACATGGTCCAGTAGGTTTAATGGAAAAAATTTCAAATATAGACTTTCGAGCGTTCGCCGTGTTGTGGAAAACGCGTGTGAAATTCTCGTTTCCAAATTACGTGTGTACGAAAATTCAATACTACCTCGCCTACAAATAGTAGACAAGGTTGTAAGAGCTAAATGTGCTTTACAAAAGTGGCAAAGAAAAATAGCTCCCCAACAATATGTACAACCACAATTGGTTGACCAGGAAATGTGAAGATTGGAGTTTGCCAGCCAGGAACTTGGAGGAAAAACAAACGCTGCTTGACTAATTGATGCAAGGCTGCATGCTGGCTGCAATAATTATTCAAATCAGGCTGGGTTAAGGAGAGAAGGGTTAGTTAACTAATTTCTTGCTGAGGGATCTGTACCGTGGCAATGTAACACGTTTAAAAGTATTGTGATTGTAAAACACTGTCACGTTTAAAAAAAAAAGTATTGTAAAGGTAAAAGAATTCAGCTTTCCAGATTTGTATAGCCTCTTCTGTATACTGCTTTTCTTGAAGAAGAGCCTGCCAGTTAAACCACGAGATCTTGGTCTTGCAAACTTTCGCTTATCCACATCCAGATGTTTTACTGGATTGAATTTTGCTAAGTTAGTTTGTATAGGTATTTCGAATTGAATGTATATTAGTTAGCAATTCACTAATTGTTAACCCATTAATATTGCGCGTACGCCTGCCGCAGCATGCACACTGGCTAGTAGCGCAGTTTCATGAAACTTAGTCGCGTGTAAACCAGCCTTCACACAACTAGCTTTAACATCTTACCGCTTTTTGTGGACAACTCAAGCGTGATAGTTTGACACTGGTGCCCAATCAAAAGCCATAAACATTCTTCAATTCTTAAAGCTGTCGCTGGTAGTACTTCTAACTTAATCCTGTCCTTCAACGCATTGAACTCAGCTTCAGATATTACTGAAATAGCTGCGCCTGGGTCAGCTTCTGTGGGTTGATCTGCTGCCATTTTACACTAAAGAAACTCCTGCAAATTTCCCCCATTAAGTCCAAAAAAGGGCTCTATCATGAAAGAATGATTCATTACTTGATGATAGTCACGGCTCCAGTATTGTGCAGCTTAGTTGCTAATTGCATGAAGTCATAACAACGCCTGACCATAATTTGCCACCACATGCTGGCTTCTGACGTCAAATGCTGACCGAACGCACTCATTAGTTATTTGACTAATTCGCATGGATTCAAACCATTTCTGAAAATTTTGCAGGAAATCTGAAGAGTGTATACGGGAGTTCATTCCATTAAATTTCTCCCGTTAGGCCCGATCATTTATGTTGAAGCGTACCACGAACGAAACTCGCTACTGCCCCCAATGGGTGGAACGAATCCTCATTCAGAGAGTTGTCGGTCTCTGTGTGAATGGACTCATCGGGAATGCCGCCTCATTCACAGGTCTAGCGGCGTGTGGAAAGGGAGAATTAGCAACTGTTGTCAGCCGGCTGCGGTGGCCGAGGGGACTGCGCCCCAGTCACGGTCTGTACGGCCACTACGGTCGGGGGTTCGAATCCCCCCTCGGGCATGGATATTTGTGACGTCCTTAGGATTAGCTAGATCATAAGTAGTTTGTAAGTTTAGGGACTGATGACCCCGTAGTTCTGTCCTATAGACTCTACAAACAGTTGAACATTTGAACTGTTGTCATTAAGCCGAGCCTCGAGTGGCGAAGGGTCAGGGGAGACGTTAAATACAGCATTTGTCCCGCAATAGTCCCGCCCATTTTCCCCTCACCAGAACTACCTAGTGGGTGCTTCCCCACCAAAAAGCTACTTCAGAATTTTTAGGTTTATTTGGTCTTCTTTGTAAGGTCTTAACTGTGCATAGTGTTAGTTGCTATGTTTTCTGATAGAGCACTTTTCTATTGCTTCAAGGAGTTACCGTCAATTCGCTACATTTGCTTTTTTGTATTAGTAGTGTTATCCTATTATACGTGAATATCAGTTCTTTTAAATGTGAATTTTGGCCGGCCGCAGTAGCCGAGCGGTCTGCGACGTGCCAGTCAGTGTCTGCACGGCCGCTACTGTCGGGGTTCGAATCCCCCTCGGGCTTGGATGTTTGTGTCGTCTTTAGTATAAGGTAGTTCATAATTAGTTTGTAAGTTTAGGGACTGATGACCCTGCAGTTAATCACATAAGCTTAACAAACATTTGAAGATTTGAACAAAAAATGTGAATTTTGTGGGCTTGTATACAATTATCGTAAATCTCTGAGGCGGCATCAGGTAAGCGAAATTGTTGTCAGTACAAAACAAAGAACTTTTATGTAGGCCGACACACCAATGTAACTTGTTCGACAAGACCTTTCATTGAAAAGGCAGTTTAAAACGCCACCAACAAAATATTCGTGGTGAAATTAAAGTTAAAAATTTTAAGTGAACATTGTGTATTCCAAGCAGACTCGAAAAAAAGTTTGATGGAGCACTTACAATCTGCGCATGAAATTAACGTGAAAGCGAAAAATGTGGAGTTTGCAAGCGAATAAGAGTTTATGTGGAAGGAGGGAATGGAGCATGTTATACTGTCAAAATTCATTAAACACCGTGGGACCAAGCTTGTTGATGGCAGCTACCTCCACATGTTACTTAGATTGCCACCGTTCAGGTCCTTATGTTTCGAAAGGGAAGGCATAAGTCACTTAGAACTATTCGGAAGCAACAAGTTTGGCGGAAAATACCCAGCAGGGTTGAAAGTTGTTTGTACGGAAGGAAAATGACGAGTTTATTTTGTGTCTACGCAAGTTGGCCATAATGTAGAGCTGAGTTCAAAATGTTCAAATGTTTGTTAAGCTTATGGGACTTAACTACGGGGTCATCAGTCCCTAAACTTACAAACTACTTATGAACTACTTACGAACTAGGACGGCACAAATATCCATGCCCGAGGGGGGATTCGAACCCCCGACAGTAGTGGCCGTGCTGACCGTGACTGGAGCGCCTCAGTCACCTCGGCCACCGCGGCCGGCTAGAGCTGAGTCATTTGGATCTGACACAAGACCGGGACAGCATAGCGAAATACATTGCTCTAATATTTCGGTTTTTGCTAACCTGGATAAGATGCGATGAACAGTGCAGGATTCGAATTTAGAGTGTCCATCTTACAACCATACAGATTTGTACAATATTGCAGTGCATACATCCTTGGTCCCAAATCAGGATGTTGGCGTAAGCGTCGATGCTTGGATTGAAGATGTTATGCAAAGTGACAATCCGTGTGTTTGTTTTATAAAGCGCAGGAAACTACCAGTGATCTTCACCCATAACAAAAAAGTTAAGATTTTGTGTTAATTATAATTTAGCAATGGACAAGGTGAAATATTAGGACAATATTGAAGTGACTGTGTTTGTTTTGACGGGACACATGGTCTCAATGGTTATGATTTTGAGGTGACCACGTTGCTAATTTCAAACAGAAGTGACTCTGACGTATAAAGTATATTTTTGAACTATTGAAAATCACAGGTTAGACAAATTTCTTCCAAGGTATTAGTCAAATTTGGCAGAACGCTATAGTACTACTTTGAACAAAACTATGGGAGCTCCTGAAATGAGGCTTTTCTGTACCTGGCATGTTGTTAGAGTGTGGGAGATGAGCATCAGGAGAAAAATTCAGCACGAGGACAAAAGAAACGAAGTATACAGGCTTTTTAATACATTAATGCAGGAAAGAGATGTTTCTATTTTTGAAGAAGCATTGCAGAATGCTACCCACAAACACATTAATGAAAGATCTAAATCGCAATGTGGTCGTTACTTCAAGTGTTCCTATGAAAAACGTGCAGAGTGCTGGGCATACTGTCACCGGATGCAAGCCGGACTGAAAACAAACATGCATCTAGAAAGTATGCACAAAGCCCTGAAATACTTAGATGGTAACCCCAAACAAGTAAAAAGATTGGACAAAGCTCTCTGCAATGACGTCATTTGTAACGGAAAAGTTATTTGATGGACGTACTGTCAGTGTAACAGGTAAACTAAATAGTAAAGTAAGATTCGTCGTAAGCTCTAAGACGCTCGTTCTAAGATTAGGGATTTGAGCATTGCAAAGATAGGCAGCAGTTGAGAAGTGCTGTCCTCAAAATCAAAAGTAGTTTACCTGGTATAGGAAAACACCATCCATTGCAAGTGCAGATTAGTTTGCAGTGATGGTAATATTTGTATTCATAGATATTGTTGTACATGCACCGATTTCAGTATTAAACTGCATTCGTGCAAATATATTCATAAGGTTTGCCATATGGAGAAGGAGGCAGAAATTGCTCCTCAGAATCTTGAGGAATCTGATCAACTTTTTATTGACGTTGGAGATTTGTGAGTGACAAGTGAGAAAAGAGATATTTTGAAGAAAATAAATAGAAATGATGACTGTAGTGCTTCGGAGGCATTGTCAGAGGAAAAGTACTATTGCGATGTCCGCGGATAATGTTGGGGGAATGTCACCAAGTGAAGTGCAACTAGCGAGAGAGAGAGAGAGAGAGAGAGAGAGAGAGAGAGAGAGATTGATTGTTTCGTTGAAGGAAATATTTGGGTAGTTCGTGCCCGTAGTGGTGGTGCCTTAATTAATCTGGAAAGTAGTCACAAGAGGAAACTTGTGCCTCAAAGGAGACTGTTTTACACACACACACACACACACACACACACACACACACACACACACACACACACACACAAAAATCGTCACTCCGTATGCACAATTGCATATGGTTGGACCAGATGCTCAAGAAAGCAGAGATATTTTGAGACACATTCTGGACGATGGTTAGTACCGCTTATTTGAAATCATTTGGTGTTATATTCACATAACTGGAATGCTAATATTATTTGTTCCATTCTAATAAATCTCATGTTAGTTCAACGTCTGTCAATATTCGTTGTATTTTGATTTTATATGTAAATTTACAGGCCCTGTAGTGTGAAGCTGCTAGAAGATGTGGCTTTACAATCCCCGCAAGAACTTGAAAGCAACAGACCAGGTATTAGCTAGATTCTTACTGGACGGTGTTGACTTTTCTTGAAATTCGTTGGTGGCCAATCCAATAGTACTTTCTTGCTCCAAATTGTTATTTACATGGCCTGTCTGTGTGTGTGTGTGTGTGTGTGTGTGTGTGTGTGTGTGTGTGTGTGTATTACGTACTAGTTATGTGGAATCCAGTATTACCAGACTTATCCCGTTTGTGATTTTGGCTGTAAAAGAAAACGTAATCACGGTTTGAAATAGAATATTTGCTCTTTATTTTAGCACAGAACAGTGTAATATGAACTAAGTCATATCTGAACTACAGGAAACTTAATACCATCTACGTTAAAAGCGTGCATAGCGACCATGTCAAAGACAAACATTTTAGTAGATGCATTGATTCTAATTAATGATTTTCAGTATATTCCATAAATAATGAATGAACGTTTAGAGAGAAAAAAACAAGGTAATTTGTTGCAATGTATACACTTCCCTTCCGTTTCATTAAGGAACTACACAAGCCACTGTTTACTTGCATATGCTTCAGAAGAACATTGAAGAACATAGCTCTATTTAATTAATAAGAGTGCCCGAAACCCGTCTAGGAAAAAAGCAGGAAATTTCTTTTGGGTGGTGTTGGGTTCCGAACAACTGACCACGACCATTACAGTCCAACGCGCTGCCCACTACACTTTTTGTTGTTGTTGTGGTCTTCAGTCCGGAGACTGGTTTGATGCAGCTCTCCACAATACCCTATCCTGAGCAAGCCTCTTCATCTCCACATAAGAACGGCAACCTACATCTGTCTGAATCTGCTTACTGTATCCATCTCTTGGTCTTCCTCTGCGATTTTTACCCCACACACTTCCCTCTAATGCTAAATTCACAATTCCTTGATGTCTAAGAATGTGTCCCACCAATCTATCCCTTCTTTTAGTCAAGGTATGCCAGAAATTTCTTTTCTCCCCAATTCTGTTCAGTACCTCCTCATTAGTTACGCGATCCACCCACCTAATCTTCAGCATTCTTCTGTAGCACCATATTTCAAAAGCCTCAATCCTCTTCCTGTCCGCACTGTTTATCGTCCATGTCTCACTCCCATACAAGGCAACACTCCATACAAATGCCCTCAGAAAGGACTTCCTTAGGCTTAAATCAATATTCGATGTTAACAAATTTCTCTTTTTCAAGAACGCTTTTCTACCCATTGCCATTCTGCATTTTATATCCTCTGTACTGCGACCATCATTTGTTATTTTACTGCCCAAGTAACAAAACTCATCTACCTCCTTTATTGCTTCGTTACCTAATCTAATTCCTTCAGCATCACCTGATTTTCTTACACTGCACTCCATTACCCTAGTTTTGCTCTTGTTAATGTTCATCTTATATGCACCTTTCAGCACACTGTCCATTCCGTTCAATTGCTCTTCCAGGTCCTTTGCTGTATCTGACAGAATTACTATGTCGTCGGCAAAGCGCAATGTTTTTAATTGTTCCCCCTGAACTTTTATTCCTTCACCAAATTTCTCCTTGCTTTCCTTTATAGCTTGTTCAATGTACAAATTGAATAACATTGGAGAAAGGCTACAACCCTGTCTCACTCCCTTCCCAACCACTGCATCCCTTTCATGCCCTTCAGCTCTGACAACCGCTGTCTGGTTTTTGTACAAGTTGTAAATAACCTTGCGCTCCCTATATTTTACTCCTGCTTGCTTCAGAACTTGAAAGAGTTTATTCCAATCAACATTGTCAAATGCCTTCTCCAAATCTACAAAAGCTAGAAATTTAGGTTTGCCTTTTCTTAATCTATCTTCTAGGATAAGCCGTAAAGTGAGTATTGCCTCCCGAGTTCCTACATTTCTCCTGAACCCAAACTGATCTTCCCCGAGGTCGGCTTCTACCAGTTTTTCCATCCTTCTGTATATAATTCGTGTTAATATTTTGCAACCATGACTTATTAAACTGATGGTTCTGTAGTTTTCACACCTGTCTGCACCTGCTTTCTTTGGAATGGGGATTATAACATTTTTCTTAAAGTCTGAGGGTACTTCGCCTGTCTCATACATCTTACACACCAGGTGAAACAGGTTTGTCATGGCTGGTTCTCCCAGAGACTTCAGTAGCTCTGAGGGAATATCATATACTCCAGGGGCCTTGTTTCGACTTAGGTCTTTCAGGGCTCTGTCAAATTCTTCTCTCAGTACAGTATCTCCTATTTCATCTTCATCTACATCCTCTTCCCTTCCTATAATATTGTCTCGAAGTTCATTTCCTTTGTAGAGCACCTCTATATACTCTTTCCACCTTTCAGCTTTCCCTTCTTTGCTGAGAACTGGTTTTCCATCCGTGTCCTTGATATTCATAGAGCTGTTTTTCTTATCTCCAAATGTTTCTTTTATTTTCCTGTAGGCTGCATCTATTTTTCCCCTATTTATACATTCCTCTACATCCTTGCATTTGCCTTCTAGCCACTCCTGCTTAGCCATTTTGCACTTCCTGTCAATCTCATTTCTTAGTCGTCTGTACTCCATTTTGCCTGTTTCATTAACTGCATTTTTATATTTTCTCCTTTCATCGATTAAATTTAGTATCTCCTGTGATATCCAAGGATTTTTCGTAGGTCTTGTCTTCCTACCTATTTTGTCCTCTGCTACTTTCACTATTTCATCTCTCAATTTTACCCATTCCTCCTCTACTGTTTTATTTTCCCTTGTTTCTGTCAATTGTTGCCTAAAGCTCCCTCTGAAGTTCTTAAGAACCTCAGGTTCCTTCAATTTATCCAGGTCCCATCTCCTTATTTTCCTACCTTTTTGTAGTTTCTTCAGTTTCAGCCTACAGTTCATAACCAACAAGTTATGGTCAGAGTCTATATCTGCCCCTGGGTACGTCTTACACTGTAAAACCTGGTTCCGAAATCTATGTCTTACCATTATAAAATCTATCTGGTATCTCCCGGTGTCTCCTGGTCTCTTCCACGTATACAACCTTCTTTTGTGATTCTTGAACCAGGTGTTTGTTATAACTAAATTATGTTCCGTGCAAAATTCTACCAGGCGGCTTCCTCTTTCATTCCTTTTGCCCAGACCATATTCACCTACTATCTTCCCTTTCCTTCCTTGTCCCACTACCGAATTCCAGTCTCCCATAACAATTAAGTTTTCCTCTCCCTTAATTGTCTGAATAATTTCCTTTAGCTCCTCATATATTTCTTCGATTTCCTCATCATCGGCAGAGCTAGTTGGCATATAAACCTGTACTACTGTTGTCGGTGTTGGCTTCGTATCTATCTTGACAATGATAATGCGATCACTGTGCTGGTCATAGTAGTTTACCCGCATTCCTATTTTCTTATTCATTATCAATCCTACTCCTGTGATACCCCCAATTGATTTTGTATTTATAATCCTGTACTCACCTGACCAGAAATCCTGTTCATCCTGCCACCGAACTTCACTAATCCCCACTATATCTAACTTCAACCTATCCATTTCCCTTTTTAAATTTTCTAATTTTCCTACTCGATTAAGGGATCTAACATTCCACGCTCCGACCCGTAGAATGCCAGTATTGTCTTTCCTGATGATCACATCCTCCTGGGTAGTCCCCGCCCGGAGATCCGAATGGGGGACTATTTTACCTCCGGAATATCTTACCCGAGAGGATGCTATCATCATATGTTCATACAGTAGAGCTGCATGTCCTCGGGAAAGGTAACGGCTGTAGTTTCCCCTTGCTTTCAGCCGTTCGCAGTAGCTGTGTGGCAAAGCCACATTAGCTGATGTTACAAGGCCAGCTCAGTCAATCATCCAGACTGTTGCCCCTGTAACTACTGAAAAGGCTGCTGCCCCTCTTCAGGAACCACACGTTTGTCTGGCCTCTCCACAGATACCCCTCCGCTGTGGTTGCACCTACGGTACGGCTATCTGTATCGTTGAGGCACGCAAGCCACCCCACCTCGGCAATGTCTGTAGTTCACAATTAGAAGGTGCGACCTTCAATCTCGTACTATTGATGGCCGTTGTTAACTGATGCTAATACGGCATTTTTAGACTCTAGATTATCATTTATCGAACGTCGTGTTTTTCTTAATTCTTCAATGCGCCATTGCTTTGAAATGACGTTTAAGTTACAATAAGAAAATCATCAAATACGAAACGCAAGATGGCGTATGCCAGAGACAGTTCGGGGCGATGAATGACACGTGAGCTCTCCGAACGGCTGGTTTTCGTTAATTCAATGGAGGGTGTCAAATCTCCGTTATTTTTTGCAAATATCTCTCAAACGATACGAGATATGAAAAAAAACCATAAGAGAGCAAAGTTGTAGAGAAATTTCTCCTCTAAAAAATCGGGTATTCAATTTTCGTGTCAGGTGAATGGTTCAGCCGTCATTTTCATTTAAATTTCGAGCTGTCAAAGGACGATCGCAAAGGACCACTTTTAGTGTTACTTCCGTTACCTAAAGTGGGCCAATATTTCTAGTTTTTGTGCCAGTATCCATCCCAAGGAAATGTCCAAGCCAGGCTATTATCCTACTTTTAACTATTAGCACGATGTCAGCTCCTTGTATGAGGTGATCTCTCAACATTCGTCCTAGATCTCCAGATACCATTGATATCTTCAACTGCCCCATAAATCTTGCGCGAAACTACTTTCAGATATCCTAAGCTGCTGCTCATCAGTGCTTCTTAGCGTCAATGTTTCGCATCCGTAGGTTACAACTGGCCTGTTCATAACCTTATATATATTTGCAGTTTCAGCTGCTTATTTATTATCCTAGAGGCCAACAGTTTCTTAAATGTGTGGAAGCATCTATTACCGCTTAAAATATGCTGTTTTATTTCAGTCGACATAAAATTTGCCCTATTAATATTAGAGCCCAAATAATCAAAATTCTGCACGTGTTCAAAATTGAACCCTGCTGCTGACAGTCTAGCTAAGTCATTATTAGAGGGGCACTCTGTCAGCAGAATAGTAAATGGCCTATCAGACCACGATGCCCAACTTTTAATTCTAAAAAGTATTTGTTCTCAAACAAATGTTAAACATAAATATCAACTACTCAGAAAAGTTAATCCAGTTGCAATTGAGACCTTTTTAAGCCTAATTAAGGAACAAGAATGGCAGGATGTTTATAGTGCTGATAATGCAGATGACAAATATAATGCTTTTCTGAACACATTTATTATGCTATTTGAAAGTTGCTTTCCGCTAGAACGCTCAAAACAGGGTACTTTCAGTAACAGACAGCCAGGGTGGATGACAAAGGGGATAAGAGTATCATGTAGAACTAAGCGGGAGTTGTATCAAAATGTTAGAAGCAGTCAGAATGAAGATGCAGTAGCTCATTACAAACAGTACTGTAAGGTTCTGAAAAATGTCATTAAGAATGCAAAAAGTATGTGGTACGCAAAAAGAATAGCAAACTCTCGGGATAAAATTAAAACTATCTGGTCAGTCGTGAAGGAAGTGTCTGGTCAGGAGCAGCAGGTAGAAGATATAACGTCAGTGAGTAGTAGGAATGTTTCTGTTACTGACAAGTTAGATATATGTGCAATATTCAATAATCACTTTCTGAATATAGTAGAGGAACTAAACAAAACTCTAGTTTCTACAGGCAATCATATAACGTTTTTAGAAAATGCGTTTCCGAGGCTGTTGCCTGAAATGATCCTTCATGATACTTCCATAGGTGAGATTGAGTCAATAATTAAATCACTAAAGACTAAGGACTCTTGTGGATATGATGGGGTATCTAGCAGAATTCTAAAGTACTGTTCTACATATGTTAGCCCAGTACTAAGCCATATTTGTAATTTTTCCTTTCGGAATGGTCAGTTTCCTAACAGATTAAAGTACTCAGTAGTGAAACCGCTTTATAAAAAAGGTGAAAGGGATAATGTAGACAACTATAGACCTATTTCTATGCCATCGGTTTTTTCCAAAGTTATTGAAAAGGCTGTATATTCAAGATTAATTGATCATTTCAGGTCACATAATTTCCTGTCAAACGTACAGTTTGGTTTTAGAAGTGGTTTAACGACCGAAAACGCTATATTTTCGTTTCTCTGTGAGGCACTTGATGGGTTAAATAAGAGGCTACGGACATTAGGCGTCTTCTTTGATTTAACAAAAGCGTTTGATTGTGTTGATCACAAAATATTGTTGCAGAAGTTGGAACATTATGGAATACGGGGAGTAGCCCACAACTGGTTCACCTCTTACTTTAATAATAGACAACAGAAGGTAATTCTCCGCAATGTAGAAAATGGCTATGACGTGCAATCCCAATGGGGCACAATTAAGTATGGGGTGCCCCAGGGGTCTGTTTTGGGACCATTGCTGTTTCTTATTTATATAAATGATATGCCTTCGAGTATAACATGTGATTGTAAAATATTTTTGTTTGCTGATGATACCAGCTTGGTAGTGAAGGATGTTGCTCGTAATATTGGCACAGTATCAAATAATGCAGTTCAAGAGATAAGTTCATGGCTAATAGAAAACAAATTGATGTTAAATCACAGTAAAACTCAGTTTTTACAATTTCTAACACATAATTTGACGAAATCTGACATTATGATTACACATAATGGGCATGTGATAAGTGAGACTGAACAGTTCAAATTTCTAGGTGTTCATATAGACAGTAAGCTGTCATGGAAAGCCCATGTTCAGGATCTTGTTCCAAAACTAAATTCTGCTATATTTACCATTAGAACAATATCTGAGATAAGTGATTTTTCAACACGAAAAGTAGTCTATTTCGCTTACTTTCACTCACTTATGACGTACGGCATTGTTTTTTGGGGTAACTCGCCTGATGCAAAAAGGATATTTCTGGCTCAAAAACGGGCGGTTCGAGCAATATCTGGTGTAAGTTCGAGAACGTCATGTCGACCCCTTTTCCGTAGTCTGGGAATTTTGACTCTGGCGTCACAATACGTTTTTTCTTTAATGTCGTTTGTTGTTAATAATATCAGCTTATTCCCACGAGTTAGTAGCTTTCACTCGATGAATACTAGACAGATGTCTAATCTACATTTGCACCGCACCACCTTAACACTTGTGCAGAAAGGGGTGCAGTATTCTGCGGCATCCATTTTCAATAAGCTGCCACAAGAACTTAAGAATATTAGCACTAATCCACATGCTTTCAAATCTAAATTGAAGAGTTACCTCGTGGCTCACTCCTTTTATTCTGTCGAGGAACTCCTAGAAAAGTTAAACAATTAAGCTAATTTATTTTTTCTTTATTGATTCTTTTCACTTTTTCTATTACCATTATTGTGTAACAATTAATGTATTGACTTGTTCCATGACCATGGAGTCTTACTCCTGAAGTGGGTCCTATGGAACAGAATAAATAAATAAATAAATAAAGTTGTTTTCTGTCCTGGAGAAATTCATGTACTTGATTTTCATTTCATTTATAGAAACGCCTTTGGCTTCCGCGGCTTCTTTCAGCTCGCCTATTGTCCTCTCTAATGATACCCTGCTTCAGCTAATAATTTCTACATCATCAGCATATGCACATATATGGGTTGCCTTTGTGCCTGTGTAACCAGATATTTGGAGCTCTCGAATGGCTGCTTCAAGAGTCAGACTGAACAGCATTGTAAAGAGTGCATCCCCTTCTGACTCCTTTACTTATGCTAAACCATTTGATCAGTTCTCCATCCTCCGACACTGCAGCTTTGGAACCAGCCAATGTTGTTTGAATAAGTAACACATACTTCGATGATATACCAAGTAGCAGCAAATCATTTAGCTTTTGTGTTATAGCAAGAATGTCAAAGGCCTGTTTGAAGTCGACATAGAGGTTATAAGGTTCGATGTTATATTCGTACGCATTTTTGTGTATTTGCCTCAGCACAAATATCTGGTCTGTTGTTGATCTGTTAGGCCTACATCCACATTGGTACTAGTCTGCATAGGGTGCTAACCTGTTGTAAATAATACTAGAGAGGATCTTACAGCTTTTGTTCAGAAGGGTAATTCCTCGGTAATTTGAGCAGCAAGACTTGGAGACAAGACTTGCGGCTCAAATTACCGAGGCGTGTGTTAGGTTGCGACACAAAAATTTGGTTATGAGTTGTCGAAAGCAACCAATGGGAAAAACGCAAAATTGGCTGTAGTGGCAGATCGACCTGTAGTGTGACCCAGAATGTAAATTAGTTTGGGAGGCAACAGTTTGGTTGTGAGTTGGCGGAACGAACGAATGTGAAAACACATTAGTGGTTGTGGTGAAGACATTAGTGGTCGTGGTGAAGGAGATTGTTACAATGGAACATTTGAAATGACAGAAGTGTTTGAAACTATTTATTTGATGTTCGTTGCTTAGGGTGGAGAGTTGAATTGGTATCACTTTATTCATTTGATGTATATTATATGTTAATGTAAGTATTTGATAACGTTTTAATGTTGCTGGGATTTGGGTGGAGTTTGATTGATATCATTTTCTTGATTTTTAGGTGTAGTAAGGCTTTGTACAAGGGTGTTGACTGGTATCGCCTCTTCATTCAAGATATCTTATAGATCAATTGATCTATTACATTCTATCTATAACGTTTTGGCGATTTGCGATTTTTATTTTGCATATTCAAAATGTTCAAATGTTTGTAAAGCTTATGGGACTTAACTGCGGGGTCATCAGTCCCTAAACTTATAAACTACTTATGAACTAGCTTATGCTAAAAACGGCACAAACATTCATGCCCCGGGGGGGGGGGGATTCCAACCCCCGACGGGGAACGGTCTCGCGCATCGTAGCATAGCGTGTCAATACGTTCGGCCGCGGCTATTTTGCGTGTTCAGTGTTTTTTTGCTTGCTTGCTTCATTTCATTTATACAGTTGTGGTCTGCACCAGTCGGGACTATTATACCACAACAGCTAGAACGGTAAACACCAGGTATGCAAAATGAAATCAGATATTAATGTAGAATAATGCTGCTCGTAATTAATCTACTAACAGCTCATACTGATTCAAAATCCTAATGTGCTACTTTCTTGTTCCAGCAAAAATATATCTGGGCATTGATAGTACTTAAATTAGTCCTGCAGAGATGCATAACACCATGCCATTCTACCCGCATCTGGAGCACTATACACGAGGTATGTAATAGAAAATTGTCCTGTCAGAGGGAGGTGCCATCCAATCGTTTCTAATTCTAGCTGTACTGCCGGTTTGCAGCTGGGTGTAGTGTCTTGTGAAGCATTTCTAACTTCAAAATGGGAACAATTCCCACACCACTTTTCTCTGCAATCCATCATAACAAGGTAACTGAAATTGGAGTATATGGAATTACAGTTCTTTGTGGTACTATAAATTTCTGACTATTAACTAAAATGTTTAAAAATATCTTGTATTTGTCTCCATAAAATCATATACTGATAGGCTCCACATTGAGAAAACACAACTTACTTCTCTGTACTCTGATATGGTTCATTGAAATGAACAGCATAACAAGTGAAATTTTAGTTTATATCAAATTCCAAAATTGCACTTTGCAACAGAAATTTCGCTGCTTAAGAAAAGTATTTACTAGTTTCATAGTAGGCAGAACAGTAACTAAATGAGTTACTTCATATATCATCTTGGAGAATCGGGTTTTCTGCCGGTAATCTGCGGCGTACGTGCACGATATTTGGATCACGTTACTCGCGATCTTCATCAGGTGCTTCCTGAGGCTAAGTTCTTTGTGTGATGTGTCTTTTTTTATGTGCCTGTTATAGCCCAACAGATCTTTCCAGTTAATTGTAAAATATCTTTATGTAGGTGAATTCCAACACTCAACTTTGTTGTATTTTATCTTAATAAATATGCTACAAATAATATGCCTCTTTCTGAAACTTAAAATTTGAGAATAGCATGAAGTATTTATTGGTGTCAACATCAACCGCAACCTTTGTTGCAGAGCAAGTTGATGTGCATATGTTAAAAATAACAAATAACTTGGAGGTAACAGAAAACTTATGGGGTCCGAACAAGAAAGTGCGAAGCTGCACTTCTATCTTTTCAAGATCAAGCAATATTGATGTCTCAGCGAGTTCTCTAAATTGGGTAGGTTATTGTTATTTGTTGAATACATGTAATATGTCTCTGGTATACTTTATTTCGTTGTTTGAGATGTAAAATATTTGTATTACACTACATGAAAACTTATAAAAGAAGATATGTTGCTTGACATTGTTGAACAGGAAAAGTAACACATATTACACAAATATTCTTACTGACATGTGCTTGCAATGATATGTGTACTTTGAAAAATAGATTAACGATGACCGAAAATACTTCTATACCTTCATTTCCATTATCTTCGTCATAAGCAGCAGCAGGTAGCAAGTCGTGATACATTGGGGGAATATAGTCAGTTAGCTTCATTCCGTCATTCAGTTCGGTTTTCTTAATTTTATTACGTCAACTGTATTTCGGTCTGAGATTCATCGTATCTCTGTTCCTTTCTTACTTGTAGATACCACTTCAAATTCCTCACCTGTGGCTTGATTTGTTCGAGAGTGAAGCATACAGCTTCTCAGAATTTAAGTTAAATACCACTAACATATTCTTCCTATTAGTATACAGCAGCCCATTTTTCAATCATATTAAGTTTAAAGAAATCGCCACTTATGCCATGTATATGCGTCTGTGCACATAGGAAGAAAAACACCATTACCACTACCCGCATCTCCCCTTCTTCAGTTTTACTTCAGCACACCTTAATTTATGTAATCATTACAAATAAAATGTTGGCTTGTATTCAAAACTTTATATTCAAAACTTATGCTTGGTTCTTTCACTTAAAATGGCACCCTGCCAATATGCATGTACCTTGTTTACCTAACTAGAGTGGAGTACACAGGTTAATTCTTAATAATACTGTAGTTAAAATATGGGGTGTGTTTATATTGTGGTGCTACAGACGAATGCTGAAGATTAGGTAGGTGGATCGCGTGACTAATGAGGAGGTACTGAATAGAATTGGGGAGAAAAGAAATTTCTGGCATACCTTGACTAAAAGAAGGGATAGATTGGTAGGACACATTCTTAGACATCAAGGAATTGAGAATTTAGCGTTGGAGGGAAATGTGTGGGGTAAAAACCGCAGAGGAAGACCAAGAGATGGATACAGTAAGCAAATTCAGACAGATGTGCGTTGCCGTCCTTATGTGGAGATGAAGAGGCTTGCTGAGGATAGGGTATTGTGGAGAGCTGCATCAAACCAGTCTCCGGACTGAAGCCCACAAGAATAAAAAGAATGAGGTTTCCATTCTAAGCCAGATTTTCTGTCTATTATGTAGCTCCAGTAGATTCCAGTAGATATGATTCTTGTGTGTGAACTTTTAACTTCTTGTGGTAAATGAAAGTACGTTTAAGACCTTTCTCTTCTTATTCCAGATCCAATAACACAATTTTACATAAAATTAGTAGAGAATGCCCTAGCTTATTGAATTTGCTGTAAACATGTATCATTTGAAGTGGGGCATTAATCCATCGGGCTGTATTTTCAAATTAATTTATTCTCTGTAAATGTGATCACTGAGCTGTGTCAGGCATTTTGAAAACACCGTTTTAAAATCATATAGATTTTTAAATTTTCTGAGAGAATAATAAAAAAAAAATCGGCTTTATGCAAAAATTTTATTAGTGTTTTTTTACTACAATATGTTAATTGTGAAAAATAAGTAAAATTATAGTTTTATTCTTACGTATTAAACATTTTAAGAGATCTTTATGCTTTTAAAGAGAACTGAAATTATTATATTCTATGTGCATACCGATTGTAATAAAAAGATTAAAATTTTAATGCAGTTACTTTCTCCGTCTTTATTGTGCTTGGAAATAATCATGGCAACATAGCCCACTTAGACATTTTTATCACATTGAGGTCATCACAATCGGAGAGTAATGAGAACTGCATGGAAAATTTTCCACAGTTGTTACGACTTGTTTTTATTTATTATTATTTTTTTTGTCTACGTTTTCCTAACAAGGAGAACACCTTTATCATTTCTTGGTGAGTTGGTAATGAACTCGTGCACTGTGTTCTCTCTGCTCAGTCATATCCCTTCTGAAGGCACTTTCCATAAAGCAGTCTCCCGTTTATGTAAGGATGCCTAGCTGAAACAGGAACTGCCGCCTCTCCTGATTTGGATGTATGCTTCGTGGGTGATGATACAATCATATAACAAACATCGTAGGGATTCCCGCAATTATGACCTGTTCATGACGAGCTTTGATTAGAAAATCGGATTGATTGACTGCATCCTGGTTGAAGAGTTTTAACAGATTTATTTCCGAAGTAAATTATAGTTCTCTAACTGAATAAATCGATGAAAATTTGTTCTCACTGCATTGAAAAACTATCACATATTTAACAGCGGAATAACGGTCCCAGAAGGTATCGCATTATTACTTTTTGTTCTATGTTGCTAGTGACTTCAGCTCACATATGCATTACAGATACTTTCATTTCTTAAATAATACGCCCCTGCATAGCAGTAATGTAATGGAAAAAACTTCATCGAGGCATCATGTTTCTAATGTCTGTCTAGAATATCCTTTCTGGAAGGTGTCCATTTGCCTACTTGGTTTTATTACGACTGACATATCTGTGACGCTAAGGTCTTTCATTGTGGACGGAACTTGGAGCAGGTCAGGGGCGGGGCTTAACGTATCGCAGTTTGTGGAGGGAGGTAAATGGGCGGGACTTCTGCAAGGAAAAACGCTGTATCTAAGGTTACGTAAGGATCAGCTATCTCCACCGTTATGCTGGAGACACTTTATTCTCTGCCGTGGAAAATGGCCAACAGAAACCGTCTGTCGTCTAGTCTTCACAGACAAGGCCACACCAAATGCAGAAATCTGACAGTTCCTCATTTTTCTCGCTGCCTTATTCACTAACGTATCTTCTAACTTAAGATATAAAACATTTTCCAAAACTGTGCTGTCCTGTATCAGCTATTCCAGGACTTACGTCTGCAAGTTTCTCCTCATTTATGAGAATCCTTGTCTCTTTCACAAAGCATTTCAGTGTGACGCTACACCACATTGCCAGCCTGCATCATCCTCTTAGTGATTCTATATTAGTTTACTGTTTATCTATTTGTTGTAAAATCGAAAATACTCGTCCTACTTCTGCAACTTTGTTTTCAACTTTATCAAATCAAATGTTTGTCTAGCTAAGGGGTCAAACTGCAGTGGTCATCAATCCCTACATTTAACAACTACTTAAGCTAAAGCATTGAATTAAAATTTATAATGCGTCCGGGATTCGAACCCGGACCTCTATGCTTACTAGGCAGACGTCGTACCACTTTTTTTTTTTTTTTTTTTTTTTTTTTTTTTTTTCCACGGAGATCTGTGCTCTGCGGTCGTTCGTTTTGGTTCGTTCTGGATTTTTCGTAGAATATTTGGCTCAGCTTTTTTATTTATTTTTTATTACAGAGGGCGTTTAGTCCCTTGAGCGGGGCCCAGCTCCACTAGACTACCGCACCACTAGCGATTAACGTGCTTGGGAATGGGCTAAATACGACTTTCCTCCACGTCAAAAACTCTAATTCAGCTTCTGTGTTCCACGAAATATTACCACAACTGCCAAGGCTTTCCATGCAGCGGAATAGCACCTTGGCAATGCACATATTGGAACATTCCTGCCTCTAACCTTGTGCCCAGTAAGCTTGGAGATCCGGGTTCGATTCCCGGCCGCATCACAAATTTTAATCCAGTGTTTCATCTTTAATCTCTTTGACATGTTAGAGACGAAAAGTGTCTTAGGGTTTATGAATTTCAATTTATAATGATATTTAAGATAACTTACGCTAAAGACATCACACACAATCATGCCTGATGGAGGACATGAACCTCCGGCAGGTAGCAGACACGCACTCTGCAGCAAGGTTCATTAAAGCGCGCGACCACTCCCGCGCGGCTCAACTTTATCAAATGACCCCATGTTTTCTCTCAGAACTTGATCAATAGACTCACCTTGTGCCTTTAATCCTGGAGCTTGAGACCATAGTTACTTTAAAACTTCCCAGTTTCCTTAAGGGTTACTGTGCTTCCTACCGCCAGTGTATCACTTACAGAGCAGCGGTTTTTCTGCATTTTCATTACTCGTCTTTTTTCTTAAATTGGTGCTTCTGTTTAAGGCATTGTTCATAGGTTTGTAAATCTATGGGACATAACTGCTCTGGTCATCAGTCCCTAGATATATAAACTTCTCAAAATAATTTATGCTAAGAACAACAAGTATACCCATGCCCGAGGGAGGACTCGAACCTCCAACAGCGAGCAGCGGCGCGCTCCGCAGCTAAGCGTCTTGGAACGCTCGGCACCTCCACCGCTGCTCTGATGAGAGCTTCATTCTCGCGTATTTAGGAAATACTATAGAGTATAGTTTTTTGTCTTTGGTTTGTGGTTTCAGAACAAGTCCGATCGTTGCGTCAGCCGGTTAGCAGTCTTAATTTCCGTTTGTGTTCTCCTGCTAAAGAGCTTTATTCTGGCGTAGTGTTACATATTGTTGTGTAGTTGTTAATGTGTTGCTTTGAATAGTGAGAAGCGTTTATCACAGCACAGTAATTACCAGCCCGCCATTAGTAAAGCGTTAGTATAGAAGTGATTTAAATTAGTCAGCTACTTTTGTTGTCACTGTTTAGGCACTTCAATAGCAGTGATAAAGGGAATAGGGTGTGTACATGCTACATGCGGAGGCAGGAGGAGATGGCCGCTGTCCGCGAACAGTTGAACGCGCTTTGGGGCACGGTCAGCCGTCTCCAGGCTGCTTCCTTGGTGTATGACGACGGCGGCGGAGAGTCTAGTGTATCGCATGGGACACCTGAGGTGTGACGTGGTCGCCCACGGTCTCTGCTGCCACGGCACCTTCATGGGTACGGGACGCAGTTGATCCACTCTCGCCGCAGGGCGAGTGGCGGGTAGCGCGTTCGCGTCGCTCGTAGCGGAGGGCAAATGTGGAGGCTGATCTTGTAGCGTTGTCATTCAGCCTGCCAGAGTATGGGTGGCCGCGAGGCCAACGAGAGAGAGGCTGCGGCGCGCACGTCATGCGACGTAAGCAAGGCAGTCCTGAGCCGGCGCGATCGCTAGCTGATTGGCCGGCCACTGGGGCACAGCCCACTGCCTCACAGCGGGCAGCCACTCACCTGGCGATCGCGCCGGCTGAGGACTGCCTTGCTTAAGTCTCATGACGTGCGCGCCGCGGCCTGTCTCTCTCATTGGCCTCGGGGTGGGCCGGTCCTTTAGCAGCGTCTGAGCATGCACACGGGAAACAAGGTATCTGTTTTTGATTGAGGGCTTCAGTGTTAAGCGCTTTAGGGATCCCTTGCCGGCCGCGGGGCCGAGGGGACTGAGGCGCTCCAGTCACGGTCTGCACGGCCACGGGTTCGAATCCCCCCTCGGGCATGGATATTTGTGCCGTCCTAGTTCGTAAGTAGTTCATAAGTAGTTTGTAAGTTTAGGGACTGATGACGCCGTAGTTAAGTCCCATAGACTATACAAACATTTGAACATTTGATCCCTTAGGAAGATAGCATTTCAGAATTCCGATGTGCACTCTGTAAGGTCTGCCAGGGGGCCTCATCCTAGATGAGGAGGCAGCACTGCCGGCGGCTATTGGGTGTACGAGGTGCAGTCGTCTGCAAGTTGTTGCTCTTGTTGGCACTAATGACTACTGTCCCTTGGGTTCTGAGGGTAATCTCAGATCGAATGTGCGGCTGTCGGAATTGATGAAGAAAATGTTTCAAATGTTTGTATAGCTTTTTCGACTTAAGTACGGGGTCATCAGTCCCTAAACTTCCAAACTACTTATCAACTACCTAATACTAAGGTCGGCACAAATATCCATGCCCGAGGGGGGATTCGAACCCCCGACCGTAGTACTGGGTGTCTCTAACGCATGGTACACTAAGTGCACTTCCTTCCGCGCTTTCAATGTACTGCATTGTTCCCAGAGTGGATTAGGGACCTATGATTTGGAGCCGAGTGCAGCGTCTCAAAGGCTTTGTGGACTACGTGACAGTCATGACTGCAGATTTCTGCGTTATCGGTTGGAAAAGCGTAGGGATTCCCTTGAGAGATCAGAAGTGTACTACACAAAGGCGTAGAGTACCTGTGCAGTGCCCCTTTCTGATGAAAATTCATCAGTCGATTTGCAGACGGTTAAATCAGGCCGCATTCAGAAGGACTCTGGAAATTTACTGCTAATATTTTAATACTCAGAGCATCAGAAATAAAGATCCCGAATCTACTGCTTCGCAGAAAATTTGTTGCTCACAAATAATCCTTGGGACTGAGAGTTGGTCGAGTCCTCATGTAGGAAGCTCCGAAATATTTAACAAAGGGTGAAACGTATTAGAGTTCTACTGGCCGCTATGTATACCGGTTACAGTTCGCCCGGCCGCGGTGGAGTAGCCGTGCGGTCTAAGGCGCCTCGCTGCGGAGCGCGCGGTTGCTCGCCATCGGGGGCTCGAGTGCTTCCTTGGGGGCGCGCGTGTGTATGCGTATGCGTGTGCGTGTGTGTGTTGTCCTTAGGTTAGTTTACTTTAGTTTAAGTAGTTTGTAAGCTACGGACTGATGACCACACAGTTTGGTCCGATAGTCCGGTAGATTTACAAACATTTCAACATTTTTGACATATCTCTCTCTCTCACTCTCTCCCGTCTTTGTTGCCTCTGCTATTCTTGCCTTCCTAAGAGAAAACTTATTTATGAAGTAAATATGCAAATAATATTATATATTTAAAGTTGTAGCTCCTAATACTTTCCAGTTTTTCGCAACATGATAACATTTATAGTTACCAATCAGCAGCAGGTCGCTGACGTGCTCAGCATTTAATTAGCTGCAGTGATCTGTCAACAGAACGCTTGCTTTGTTAAAACACTGTTTACTAGGCGAGCTAATGAAAGGCGGACATATAACTACGAATTATGCAGGGCAACAGGTGAAACCAGTCTAGCTGGTTAACATTATTTTACTCTGTGTTTTCATTCTCTTTGACAAATGAATTGAATAAATGTCAATTACAATACCGGTCCGATATCTCAAACAATTAATTTTAATATGTCCTGTTGCAGTACTGAACACTGTTGTGATTGGAAATACCCTAGATTAACAGAAATGAATAATTATGTTAGTTTCAAATCGTTTTTTAATTTTTTATTTTGTAGGACAGACACACACAAACACAAACAAATGCATCAAATGTCGTTGATCACTGTTAGCAGTACATACGTGGTATGTGGCATGACGTGTGACTCGGTTACGCTGCACCTGTGTAGTACCCCCCCCCCCCCCAGGCGGCGTTTACACTGCCGAGCCGAGTCGAGACGAGACCACCTAGATACAAGGCCTCACAACAGCCCATGTCACGTCACACCGACCAGGCAGGTGATTGGCTGGCCGCTGGGGCACGCCCACTGCATCGTAGCGCCCAGCCAGTCAGCTTGCGGTCGCGGCCTGGTCGGTGTGAGATGACATAGGCTGTTGTGAAATGTTCAAATGTTTGTATAGTCTATGGGACTTAACTACGGGGTCATCAGTCCCTAAACTTACAAACTAGTTATGAACTACTTACGAACTAGGACGGCACAAATATCCATGCCCGAGAGGGGATTCGAACCCCCGACCGTAGTGGCCGTGCAGACCGTGACTGGAGCGCTTCAGTCCCCTCGGCCACCGCGGCCGGCGGCTGTTGTGAGGCCTTGTTCAAATGTTCAAATGTTTGTGAATCTATTGCACCAAACAGCTTGGTCATCAGTCCGGCCGGCCGCGGTGGCCGAGGAGACTGAGGCGCGTCAGTCACGGTCTGCACGGCCACTACGGTCGGGGGTTCGAATCCCCCCTCGGGCATGGATGTTTGTGCCGTCTTTAGTATAAGGTAGTTCATAAGTAGTTTGTAAGTTTAGGGACTGATGACCCCGTAAGTTAAGTCCCATGAGCTTTGAACATTTGAACATGTCATCAGTCCGTAGCTTACAAACTACTTAAACTAAGGTAAACTAACCTAAGGACAACACACACACACAACCATGCCCCAGGGAGGACTCGAACCTCCACGGCGAGCAACCGCATGCTCCGAAGCGAGACGCTTTAGACCGCTCGGCTACTCCGCCGCGGCTGAGGCCTTGTATTTAGGTGCTGTCCAAGACCTTGTTAAAAACCCTAGACTCACTAACGGCGCTGTTGTCGCGGGATAATTTGGACATTCGGCCGGCCGCCATGATAGTGGCAAGCGTCAGATAAATAAGAGTGTTGTTGAAACTTCCTGGCAGATTAAAATTGTGTGCCGGAACCGGGACTCGAACCTGGGACCTTTGCCTTTCGCGGGCAAGCGCACTACCGACTGTGCTATCCCGACACGACTCACGATGCCGCCTCACAACTTTACTTCCGCCAGTACCTCGCCTCCTACTTTCCAAACTTCACAGAAGCTCTCCTGCAAACACGCAAGACTAGCACTCCTGGAAGAAGGGATATGGTGGAGACATGGCTTAGCCACAGCCTAAGGGATGTTTCCAGAATGAAACTTCACTCTGCAGCGGAGGAAAGTAGGAGGCGAGGTACTGGCGGAAGTAAAGTTGTGAGGCGGCATCGTGAGTCGTGTCGGGATAGCACAGTCGGTAGTGCGCTTGCCCGCGAAAGACAAAGGTCCCAGGTTCGTGTTCCTGGTTCCGGCACACAATTTTAATCTGCCAGGAAGTTTCATATCAGCGCACACTCCCCCGCAGAGTGAAGTTTCATTCAAGAGTGTTGTTATGAGATAAATCGTGTATTATATAGCTACTGCGGTATATATACCCAATTCATAGTCACGTCTGTACTGTTTGACTATTGCAGTGTACATGAAGCACTATGGTGAATAGCTGCTCAGCGTTTAACTGCGCAAATCGGTCTAAGAAACGAACAAAAAGAACGACTTTCTTCCCATTTATATTTCTCAGGGGTATAAGTTGCCCTGCTACTTTTGTTCAGAGATAGTTAATCTTGTTTAACATTTTGTTAGTCAGGACTATATAGCATTCAATGAAATAAATAGCATGCTTTTACAATACTTGTAGCTCTTAAAACGAGCTACTTGAGGCAGTACTGGTAGATAGGAAATTCAAAAAGTTTCATTTTATGTGTGAAATGACTGTTGCAGGCACGAGATCAGTTACCTTACTGCACTTCGAATTTTTGTTCATGAAATTAATATTAGCAACTTGTAACATAGAATTTAAAGGTCATCTGCTGCTCATATAGGTATAACAACTGAAAGAGGTTTGCAGAATTGTGTATAGTTCCATATATGAATGACACATGGCCACACTGAATTCACATTGTGAAGCTTAACCCTATGATGACAGTTGCTGACTTTTGAACAGTTCACACTACTATAAGGTATTTGGGTTACAGCTTGGAAAAAATGCTAATATTCGTGCTAGATACCCTAGTGCTAATGTTACGTGCACGTTGTTAAGAAAAAGTTATGGCATACTTCGTGTACGTTCTTAAAAGAATTTGTAGCGGCTGGTTGCTGTATTCACAAGGTGAGAAGCATTTTTTCAGTTATGTATCTGATGGGATATTTCATTTTCACATTCGATTTTTAACATTAGCTGTTTCAGGCAGCTTTGTTCAATGTATTGATGGTATAAAATATCTAAATATTGAATAATACAACAGGCACTCAAACAAAGACGTAAAGTGTTCTTACATTATTCGGAAATATATTTATACAAAAGTTTCACCATCATAGAACATACGGAGAAAGTGTCAAAAAAACGTGTCTGACAATAAATTACGTTCATATATTGCACTTAGAACGCTAAAAAACTAAATGTTATAATTCGGTTTGGTTAGGAAGAAAAGCTGCTAGACGATTTCTGTGCTGTATGTGTAATAAATTTACACACAACCGATATTTGCTGTGTATTTAAAGAGTCTGAAGCTGTTTTGTAGTTATATATTTAAATGAGACATAGTTTTCACGACTTAACTCTAGTGAATACACACGCTAATGAAGAGTGTTACGAGCCGGCCGCGGTGGCCTAGGTGACTGAGGCGCTCCAGTCACGGTCAGCACGGCCACTACGGTCGGGGGTTCGAATCCCCCCTCGGGCATGGATATTTGTGCTGTCCTAGTTCGTAAGTAGTTCATAAGTAGTTTGTAAGTTTAGGGACTGATGACCCCGTAGTTAAGTCCCGTAAGCTTAACAAACATTTGAACATTTTTGAAGAGTGTTAGGCACGTTTAAAGATCGCGCGGACGTTTGCCACCATAATGGCGGGCGAGGCGCTCTTCAGTTTGCCCGCTGTTCGCAGTCGGCCGCTTACGGAGTTGTGGGGCTTTGAGGTGGTGTTGAGCCGACTCGTGTTTGCCGCGGCGGATTAGCCATGCGGGATGCGCACGGCCGTTCACAATCTGGGGTTCGGGACCCCTCTCAGGCATGGGTGTCTGTGTTGTCCTTAGGTTAGTTTACCTTAGTTTAAATTGTTTGCAAGCTACGGACTAATAACCAAGCAGTTGAGTCCGATAGATTTACTAACATGTGAACGTGTGTGTGAACTGGATAATTAACAATAAAATTTCATAAGTGAATATATATACTCTGGCGTAACTGTGAGGATACCTAAATCCTTACATAGATGTCTCCAGAACGATCTTGGGCGCGCACCAGTAATTATTCTGATTACACGATTTTGTGCAATGAATACTTTTTTACTCAATAGTGAATTACCTCAGAATATGATGCCATACGAAAGCAGTAAATGAAAATAGGCGTAGAAACTGTTTTACTGAGATTCTTATCGCCAAAATTTGCTAAAACCTTAATAGCATACGTAGCTGAAGCAAACGTTTTAGCAGACAATCAATGTGTTGCTTCAAGTTTAATCTCACATTAATTCACACATCTAAAATTTTGAAAAACTCTGGTTTCCCTTCAAAACGAACGAATAATTTCGAAAAAACTTAGCTACAGACTTCTGTTCAAAGTCTATATATATTACTGGAGTCGTGCCATTTACTGTACGGAACTGTATATGCTGTGTTTTATCAAAAGTTAATGAGAGTTCTCGTTTCTTGGGTGTGATTACTATACTTGTATCATAAGCAAAAATAACTAATCTTCATCAATGTACAATGGCAAGTCATTAATGTATATCAGAGATGAGAAACCACCGCTTCATGTTAACAACTTCCTTATTTCTTTTACAAATGTCTTTCGTTGTTTACTATCAGTTTTGTAACCCAAATACTACAACTGTATATGTCACATTTGATGTCTGATGTTGTAAGTTTAGGGAATGATGATCCCGCAGTTAAGTCCCATGAGCTTTACATACATTTAAACATTTTTAAATATTTTGCAAACTACTGGAGTTTCTACCATTGAGGTGATCATGTCTTCCAGTAACTGCGACGTTAAAAACTGTAATTTCTGTATAAAGTATTTTGTTCCGTTTGGTAGACAAACGGTAATACAGTAGTCTAATCGTGCGTTATGTGCAGCGTATATCCTTGTAGTTATCAGACCACAGATCAGAGTTTAAAGAGCACATTTTGTTCTTTAAAGCACATAGTAGCTTGGGCACCATTGTCACTCGTATTTTGTCGGCCTTTTCTTTAATATGCCGCGATACAGTTGTAGGGCGCGGAAGAACATCTTCTATATTGACTTAGCCATACGTGGCGCGAACATTGAGTGTGGTGTCGCACAAGTACAAAGTGCGCGCCACTTACTTTCGCCGCGCGCCGTCATGCACGCACGGCGCGGCGTTCTCACGACGACAGCCACGAGCGCCCTCTGCGACAACGCCGCTCGTGGCCACCACTGAAGGACATCGGCACTTCGGACTGAGATAGCAACGAGTTAGGACCTTCGTAATCCGATAGGCACGAGTGAAGACTTTGCTATTGTACAGGCACTAGGCAGGCCTCTAACAACTATGTATCAACATTCTGCAGTACTATGTAAAAGTTAAGTATTGTTACATTCTGTGCAATATATCTCTTTCTAATTTACTCGAGTGTTTATAGTTTCTGGCTGCTCCCCTCCGTACCTGCACCAGCGTGTCGGTCTCATTCCACTCGGCCACCGACACCTACGACGAGGCAGGGACACAAAAGCGGCGACGAAGTCGGGACACAAAAGTGGCGACGAGGAGTGATAGAACCCTGGACAAGCACGCTAGCAGCAGCCAGACAGCAGCAGTCGGAGCACGCAGAAATTGTTCCCGCCCACCCACCCTTAATACAAGAATTTTGGGGGAACATATTCTGTTACGTGTTTTGTGGACTTTTTTGTTACAGAGCGAGTCCTCTTTCATATTGCATTTGTGTTTTGTTATAAGTTACTTGTATACGCGGCGCCTAATCGGTCAGCATGGCCACTACCCCGAACCCAAACTTAATGGAAATTATTCAGTTACAGACGGCGCAAATTACCCAGCTTCTCCAGGCCGTGTCGCAGTTGACGACACAGGCTGCTCACCAACAACAACAGTCGTCACATCAGCAGCCCACACCTGCCGCCGCACCGCTTCCGACGTTCCGCCAGTACAACGAACGTGAGGAAGAATGGAGCGACTATTTCGCACAGTTTCAAGAACTCGTCGCGGCTCATCAAATTACAGGTCAGAGAGTGAAGAACCTTTTCTTATCGATTGTGGGCCCCCAGACTTTCGTCCTATTGCAAAAACTTTTCCCTCTCGCATCTCCTCGTGATGTAGACTTTGAACAAATTGTAGATGCACTGAATGCTCATTATGAGAGAAAAGTTCTTGTAGCCGCTGCACGATACCGATTTTTCAGACTTAAAAAATTACCGCAGCAGTCACACCAAGAGTGGATTACGGAATTGAAGGGCTTAACCCGCCAATGTAAATTTACTTGCTCTTGTGGACTTTCGTATAGTGACGTGATGTTGAGGGATGCGATTACACAGAATATTCAGGACCCCAGAATTAGAGCAGCAATTCTGAAACAGTCTGACCCCTCATTAGACAGTGTACTGCAGCTTATAGAAGCGCATGATACTTTTGACTTAGCAGATGTAGAAATGCAAAGCCACAGTGTAAATTCAGTGCGCCGCAACGGACGCTTTCCTAGCCGTAGTTCTCAGTATAGCACTAGTGATTCTTATTTTTCTACCGGCCGTGCTGAACAGACAGTGAACAGTAGCCAGTGTAAAAGTGCGACGCAAAGGTCGCCCCGTCGTGTTAGAAACAGTAATTTGAATAACGGGCGCCAACGCTCATTTCAGAAAAATGTACGTAAATCTTGCCCCCAGTGTGTATCTCGCCACAAACGTGCACAGTGCCCAAGTCGCAACGCAACCTGTTATCAATGTGGCAAATCAGGACATGTGCAGTCTGTGTGTATGCAAATTAAAAACTCAAAGAACAGTAACGTTAGAAACAGTGCTTCGCAAAGTGCGAGAACAGTTCATTCTGTAAATGTTATACGGGCTGTGGAATTGAACAGTGCTTTAGTTGGTTCTCAATTACAAGAAAGTTCTTCTGCACCTATTGCAAAACTATATAGTGCACCACGTAGCAAGCGCCGACGAGCGCGTAAAACAGTGCAACGGAAAAGGGTTCGGGACAAGCAAAATGACTATGAACAGTGCATTCCTGTAGTGAAAATAGTGCCTTCTGCAACTACTAACTGTAATAGTGCCCAGTACTGTGTAGCTAGTGACAGTAGAATTGGTGTAGCTACTCAAAGTAATTTTAGTGCAGTAGCCTCGCATTGCGCGGACGCCGATCCGGCGGTAGTGTCATCTAGTGACAGTGTGGTTACTCCCCTGTGTGCCGCGTATGCGCCGCTTCCTACCGCACGCAACCCGCGCAAGCGCAGAAAACAATATGTATTAGACGTTGCCCACATTCGCGCACCGGTCGTGCGCCAGAAGCACAAGCTGTTTGTTACTCTCTCTATAGAAAATAAGACTGTGCAATTTCAGCTTGATACTGGTTCCGCTGTTACATTAATTAATAAAGATACTTATGAACTTCTGGGTTCGCCAAAATTGTCGCCGTCACAGCAAGTGTTAACAGCTTATACAGGTCAAAATATTCCCGTGCTAGGAACATGTAGCCTGCTCGCCTCTTTTCAAGGTGTAACAAAAACAGTTGCTTTTGTAGTTCTTCAGGCCAAATCGACACAGAACATTTTTGGACTAGATGCTTTTGACTTGTTTGGTTTATCAATTCAAAGAGATGTGCTTCAAATTTCGTCAATAGTGCCTCAGGATAAAATCAATGCATTGTGTGACAAATATAGTGACTTGTTTTCGCCGGAACTAGGTTGTGCAAAAGACTTCGTGGCACATGTAACTTTAAAAGAATCTGCAGTTCCAAAATTTCGTAAAGCTAGACCAGTGCCTATCGCCTTGCGTGATACAGTTGCCGAAGAACTTAAACGTTGGCAAGATAGTGGGGTGATTTCTCCTGTTTCTGCGAGTCAGTGGGCCTCGCCTATAGTAATTATACCCAAGCCGACAGGAAAACTTCGTCTCTGTGCGGACTTCAAATCTACAGTGAACAGTCAAACAATTGTCGACACTTATCCCCTGCCCTGACCTGAGGAACTGATGGACAAATTAGGACAGTCTCGCTTCTTTTCCAAGATTGATTTAGCAGAGGCATACTTACAGATTCCACTTGATGACGAGTCAAAGTTTTTCGTCATTAATACTCACATGGGCCTTTTTCAATTTCAACGCCTACCCTTTGGCAGTTCTTCCGCTCCCGCTATTTTTCAGCGTTTTTTGGAACAGCTGACAGTTTCTGTACCGTGTTGTTCGAACTATTTAGATGATATTGTGGTATCCGGACGTACAGTTGAAGAACATTTAGCAAACCTGGAGTGCCTTTTCAACGTGTTGACTGCAGCAGGTCTACGTTGCAATAAAGCAAAGTGTTCGTTTTTTCAAACTGAAATAGAGTACCTAGGCCATGTGATTAATGCCCAAGGAATTCATCCCTTACAGTCACATCTTCGAGCAATCAAAGACTTGCCTCCTCCTAAGAATGTGCACGAATTGCAAGCAGTAATGGGAAAGCTGAACTATTATTTCCGATTTATTCCCAATGCCTCTCAGATTGCAGCTCCTCTGCATCACTTACGTAGGAAGAATGTTCCTTTTGTATGGTCTAAAGATTGTCAGGTTGCCTTTGACAAACTAAAGTCTGCACTACTCAGTGATGCATGTTTGATTCCCTTTGACCCACAGAAGCTTGTAGTGTTAGCAGTTGTCGCCTCGTCGTATGGTCTGGGCGCTGTAATCTCACATCGTATTGGATGTCACGATCGTCCTATTGCCTTTGCATCCAAGCTCCTGACGCCGACGCAACAGAATTACAGTCAGATAGAAAAGGAGGCCTTAGCAATCATTTAAGGCGTCGCAAAGTTTCATCATTTTCTCTATGGCAGAAAATTCTATTTGTTGACAGACCACAAGCCTCTCACGTCGTTGTTCTCACCCACAAAGCCAATTCCGCCACGTACGGCACAAAAGCTTCAGAGATGGTCCTTGATATTGTCAAATTATCAGTATGAGATTTTGTACCGACCTACCACTAAACACGCCAACGCGGACACACTTTCCCGACTTCCGGTTGGCCAGGATGTATCATTTGATTCTTCAGAAATGGCATGTTGTCAGATAGACTCCAGAGATGCTACCGCTGTCGCAGATTTCCCTTTGAACTCTCGTCGGGTTGCACAGGAAACAGCTGCGGATGCAGACTTAAGTGTGGTAGCACGTTTTGTTCGCTTTGGTTGGCCTGCCAGAGCCAAAGACATTGATCGGCCTCTGGTTCGACGTTATTTTGCCCAACGTCATGCATTATCTTTAAGTCAGGGAGTACTGTTGTTGCATACCGACAACGACCAAGCAAGAGTGATTGTTCCTCGTTCCCTGCAACGAGAAGTGTTACGCCTCCTGCATCAAGGACATTGGGGCATTGTTAGGACAAAGCAACTGGCCAGACGTCATTGTACCTGGGTTGGTATGGACGCTCAGATAGAGAGCATGACATCACAGTGTACAGTTTGTGCGGAGCATCAGGCGGCTCCTCCACAGCGTTTCTCAGACTGGCCACGCCCCAAGGGACCATGGCAACGTTTACATATTGACTTTGCCGGACCTTTCTGGAATACGCGCTGGTTAATTGTTGTAGACGCTTTCAGCAAGTTTCCTTTTGTGATTGCCATGAACTCAACGACAGCTTCTAGTACAATCAGTGCCTTAACATCAGTGTTTTGCATCGAAGGCTTGCCTGAAACTATCGTCAGTGACAATGGACCTCAGTTTGTTAGTGCGGAATTTCAACAGTTTTGTCGCGTGAATGGCATTCAGCATATCACCACCGCACCTTTTCACCCTCAGTCCAATGGTGAAGCAGAACGTTTCGTTCGAACATTCAAGTCTCACATGGAGAAGATGAAAGGTCAGCACTCCAGGCAGCAAGCTCTTCAAATTTTCCTGTCTACGTATCGGTGCCTGCCACGTGACGGCCCGTCTCCTGCCGAGCTGCTACACGGCCGCCGTCACCGCACTCTCCTTCACCTGCTGCAGCCTCCCACACACCGAGTCGGTTCGTATGGCGCTACGCGTTTTCAGGTTTCTACGCCGGTGCTGTACAGGGTGTTTGCTGGCAACAAGAAGAAATGGTTACCGGGCACCATTCAGCGCGTGCTCGGGCGCAATATGTTTGTTGTACGTTCTTCCACAGGGTCGGAGCTGCGGCGCCACGCAAACCAATTGCGTCTGCATAGGCCGCGCGATCCTGTCTCCGGTTTCTTGATTCCAGACCCAGTTCACCGCCAGGGAGCACAGCCACATCGTTCGTCCCCGGACTACGACATCCCTATGGACGTCGACGCATCTCCGCCGCAGTCGTCGCCGCCGCTGTCGCCGCCGCAGATGACAGCGTCACTGAGAGGGACTCCGGGACCGTGCGGGCCCCCCCAACTTGGGCCACGCACCTCAGAAGAAGATGACCTGCTCCCTCTGGGCGGGGGCGGGCGCCCTTCCCCAGGTTTCGGCGGGTTCCCTGGAGGATCGCAAGGCGGATGCCGGGGCGCGGACGGCGTCTCGATCCCGGCCTCAGCTACGACGCCCGTCCCACCAGTAACGCCCCCGCCCAGGCCCTCCTCCCAGTGCCGTCGCCGTGGCCCTCAGCCCTACGCCACGACGGCACGGCGGTTTGGGGGGGAGGGGTGTGGTGTCGCACAAGTACAAAGTGCGCGCCACTTACTTTCGCCGCGCGCCGTCATGCACGCACGGCGCGGCGTTCTCACGACGACAGCCACGAGCGCTCTCTGCGACAACGCCGCTCGTGGCCACCACTGAAGGACATCGGCACTTCGGACTGAGATAGCAACGAGTTAGGACCTTCGTAATCCGATAGGCACGAGTGAAGACTTTGCTATTGTACAGGCACTAGGCAGGCCTCTAACAACTATGTATCAACATTCTGCAGTACTATGTAAAAGTTAAGTATTGTTACATTCTGTGCAATATATCTCTTTCTAATTTACTCGAGTGTTTATAGTTTCTGGCTGCTCCCCTCCGTACCTGCACCAGCGTGTCGGTCTCATTCCACTCGGCCACCGACACCTACGACGAGGCAGGGACACAAAAGCGGCGACGAAGTCGGGACACAAAATTGAGCTCCTGCGATTAATTATTGAAGCCAATCTTACTACAAGTATTGAATGGTAGCAAATCTATTCCGTCCATATCGACCAACCTATCAACAACTTTCTTTATGCTACTTGGTACTGCAAGTAGTCGGTGTAATTCTGTTCCGCATTTACTTTTGCAGTGCCGAATCATACCTGTTGTGCTTGACTGGCACGAAAGTATAGTATCGCATGTGGTACATTGCACGAAACCAGCAAAAACCTGTGACAGGATCCACTACAAGTGCAAAAGATTTCCAAGCTTCACTTTTCGACTCCTCTTCCGAAATGTCTTTTTTTCTTCAGGACTAACGAGACGCTCCTAATTGTCTCCACAATACTTCTTTTTGTTTCATGAATGGAGCCTTTACGACCTGTAGCTCGTTGATCCATAACGCTATCTGCGTTGCTCAAAGCCAGGTCGGTTTCTAATGCGATTCCGCAGTGTTGAGAGCGTGGCGGTCGCGCTGTCACCGGCCGAGACTGTGAGTGCGCTCGAGCGCCCGGCAGCGCTCGACGGTTCCGCCGGTAACCGAGAGGCGGAGGGCGACCGGCCACATGGGGCATTAGACGGCCGCAGCGTGCGCCTACCCCAGCCGTCGAGCAGCGGCACCAAACGGGAAATGCTCGAGCGGTTGTTTTCATCGCCATGCGGAGCTCCACCGTCGTGCCTAGTTGGCGCACGCCGCCTGTCTGGGTGTTCACACTGCTCGCCGGGCTAAGATGAGACGAAAACAGGTAGAAAACCCACCGTTCAAATTTTCACGTTGTAAAATATGTTGGCGGTATATAAGACCACTCCAAATCGTTTTATCAATCTTTATTCCTTACAAGCTTTGCCTTGTCTATGAAAACAGGAAATGTCTACTTCTCATTCCGCGCTACTTTTTAGTTTCGTAACGCTCCTCACTCGATTTTGATGAAAGTAAGCGGTTAAAATAATGATTTTTGATCATACGATAGTACAACATCCTAGCTTTTGAATAAATCATTCACATTTTCCTAATTCGTAATCGTCGTTTTCAAATGACAATATTTGTAAAGTACGCTCTTCACTTTACAAATCGTGTATTGCAAATGTTCGGCCGCGGGAGTAGCTGAGCGGTCTGGAGCGCCACGTTGTGGATTGCGCTGCCTTCCGCGTCGGAGGTTCGAATCCTCTCTCGGGCATGGATATTAGTGTCGTCTTTAGTATAAGTTAGTTCAAATGTTTGTATAGCTTATGGGACTTAACTACAGGGTCATCAATTCCTAAAGTTACAAACTACTTATGAACTAGCTAACACTAAGGACGGCACAAATATCCATGCCCGAGGAGGGGATTTGAACCCCCCGACGGCAACGGCCGTGCCCACCGCTGCACGGCGTCCCAGTGCGCACGGCTAATCCGCCGCGGCTCTTTGGTGGGCTTTTCCCCCAGCAAAAAGGTATCTAGAAGCGTGTGTCACTTTGTTTCTTGTTGTGTTTTGTTTTATCCTTATTGTTTTCAGCAACAAGGGATCCTCATCCACTGTCAGCGGAAGATCGATGGAAGTACAGTGTGCGACCTTTCTATCGGTATTCACCAATAAGAATTGGGCACTAGATAAGTTTATGGCTCGTTGTCTCTGTTAGGGGTGAGTTACGTATGTTAGCTTCTGTGCCCTAAACAGATACCCAATCTGTTTAAAAAAGATCAATAATTAACCTGTAGTTTATCCAGTCTATTATTCTGCATATGATGACGTGAAAATATATTTAAACAAAAATAAATGAAACTCCTGAATAACCAACAAAATGGATTCTAAGATAAAGAAGTGCTTCACTCAAGAAGTATCTCTTTATAATAGTTTTTCTCTTTCTGGACATGAAAATGCGGAGTCGGTTCTACTTTATACGTCGATAAAGATCTGAATTGTTCATGAGAGACACAAAAAGTATCACACGAATCCGAGAGTAAAAGTTCCAAATTTATCCGCGATTTAAAGTATATGTTATAAAACACAGTCTGTAATCACACGAGTACACGACTGCTGAATTATTACAGTTCCACAGCTCCACAACCGTGCATAGTTTATCACTTTTCAAGCAGAGACTAAGTTCTTCAGTCACAGTCCCGTAAATGTTCTAAGCCCACACATGCCTATCTCTTCAAATCACAAGTTCGTAACGCGGATTCAGACCGCCCAGCATCAGAACCTTTCACCATCACGTCCAAATTACGAGTCCTTTCCCAAGCGTTCGAAAAGCGTGATCTCTCTCCTCCCAAAATTGTATCCTTCCGCGCATCCTAACGCCTCATCTTTAAAATACAATTTCCCTTCTGTTTATTGCGATAATTTTGGGAAGACGTTATTCGTCTGTAAAGGAGACCACATATAAAACGCTAGAAGACCCCGTCCTGAGTATTACTAAAGTGTTTGGGATCCCCACCAGATCGGTTTAAAGAAAGATATAGAAGCAATTTAGAAGTGGGTCGTAAGTTTATTACTGGTAGTTTCGGTCAATGCGTGAGTTTTACTGAAATACTTGGGAACTCAGATGGGAGTCACTGAAGTAATGGCGACGTTTTCTCCGAGAAACACTGTTGAAGAAATATATATGTCCGACGAAGGACTCAAATCCTGGAAGTGACCGCTTAGTCTGTGGCACGATGCCTTAGAGCATCAAAAATATAGAATGTACAAAAATGCAAGTCCCGCGACTAATTTCTTCCGCTATAAAAAGTGAGATATAATGGGAAATCAAACTGATTATTTCATTACCTTGTCATAATTTGCTATGTAATTAGTTTGTGATCAACATTTATAGCGACTATATAAATATCATACATCTTTTTATTTGTAATAAGTATAATGAATTGGCAATCACCTGGCAACATAAACTAATACTTAAAATAATTTATCCGTAGATAAGTGTACATCATTCTTATGTAATTACGTCTGTTTACATAGTGGAATATAAGTTATTCTAATGTTATCATGTCGATGTGCAATTGCCAGACCATTATATTTACTTTATATCATTATATTATGCTGCAATTGCCAATTCATTATATTTATTATTATATAAATGTAGATTATAATGTTAATATATACACTATAAATGTTGGTGGATAACTAAATGGAAAACAAGTTATGAGGAAGTGTTGGATAGGGAGTTTCATCACCTCAAGCTAAAATAACCAACTTCGTTTCCCATGAGGTCTCACAACCTTTTTTCAGTGTGAGGAATTCATCGCGAGATAGCATTTTAGTACATTTTACACTTCTAATGGGATCCATTTTACGGAATGTGTGTTAATTAGACTATAATTTACTGGGGGAGGGGGGTGGAGGATGCGCTACGATATAGAAGTTGGACTGATTTTTCTAAGTGTAACTTTACATCAGTGTAATGTTATGAGCGTATCCAACGAATGGTTGTGTTACAGATGGTAGAAGAATCGAATATATTTCCATACAATGTACCTTGTTGCAGCATTTACACGTTACTAGATGATCTAAGTGTACAACGTGTCTCTGGCATTCTATTCTTTCTTCGGAAAGTATCTGTTGGTGATTCATTGGTGTTATGACATATTATTTAATGTTGGCATATCAAGATATTAACTAACCCAATACAGAACATTAATGCCCCAATTTTTAAAAGAACTGATAAATACTATTTATTTATAAATAAACCAATTCGTTGCTATTCAGTATTTTTTATTTTCACGACAGATCTGTTTCGGCTTATAATGCCATTGTCAAGTGACCTGCGGTATAAATGGGTAATATTAATTTTAAACCAATGGTATGTCGTTTTATATTACAACTACTTACGTATGTGTCAAGATGTTCAGATATACATGAGACATATAAAGCGTATTTATATTTAACTGTCAAAAAGATTTTGATAATATTGTGTATTTTGAAAACGTATTTTGACAGTTAAAGCTAAGATATCATATGTTTACAAATGATGTACAGCAGATATTTATGTTGTAATGCTTTGATAAATCTTTGGCGTGTTTGACATCTGTGTTAATAAAGTATACATGCTATAATATGGTCATGTTTTGAATTACATGTTGTATACTTAAAATTTTATGTTTTATCGTTTATTACTACAATCGATTTTCGAAAGCTGCGTATATGTTTCCAGAATGTGTTTCGTACAGATGTTAAACTGTTGGTTTACGTTATCTTTGGATTTTCGTTACCAGAGCCTAACCCTTTTCATTGACGAAAAATTCAATAACATTATTTTAAAATAATTTTCATGTCAGTTTGTTCATTTAGTACAATACGTACTTCAAAACGTGACCATATTATAGCATGTATAATTTATTACCACAGATGTCAAATACGCCAAAGATGTATCAAAGAATAACATAAATATCTATATCCTTTGTAAACATATGACATCTTCCAGAATGAAACTTTCACTCTGCAGCGGAGTGTGCGCTGATATGAAACTTCCTGGCAGATTAAAATTGTGTGCCGGAACCGGGACTCGAACCTGGGACCTTTGCCTTTAGCGGGCACGACTCAGGATGCCGCCTCACAACGCTACTTCCGCCAGTACCTCGCCTCCTACTTTCCAAACTTCACAGAAGCTCTCCTACGAACCATGCAAGACTAGCACTCCTGGAAGAAAGGATATGGTAGACATGACTTAGCCACAGCCTAAGGGATGGCACAGTCGGTAGTGCGCTTGCCCACGAAAGGCAAAGGTCCCAGGTTCGAGTCCCGGTTCCGGCACACAATTTTAATCTGCCAGGAAGTTTCATATGACATCTTAGCTGTAACTTTCAAAATACGCATTATTATCAAAATCTATTTGACAGTTAGTATAAATATGCTTTAGATGTCTTATGTATGTCTGAACATCTAGACACATACGTAAGTAGTTGTTAAGATCATTACTGTAATATTATAATACGACATACCATTGGTTTAAGATTAATGTTACCCATTTATACAGCAGGTTACTTGACAGTGGTATTATCAGCCGAAACAGATCTGTCGTGAAAAAAAAAATACTGAATAGCAGCTAATTGGTTTATTTCTAAATGTCACTTGCTGACCTTTTTAACGCTGCAGGCCCTATGGAACATAAACAAACTGATAAATACGTTGGACGTATGTAATTAGTTAGCATTTTCTGCATCTGTCATAGTATTTGCTACAATCTCTGCTGCAATTTAAACTAAGAAGATAATCAGACATTCAGTTATTTTCTTGCATTCAAAGGACAGTGCACAGTAAAGTGTGATTCTGGGTGTCTGAGTAGTATCACGTTTTATTACCAGAACACTCAGAGGTGTAGAATCTACAAATCAGTGACTGCATTCAGGACAGTAACCACTGGATGCATAGTATCACCCACAGCCCTTCTGTTGCCAAAATGTTAGTAATAGGTATTTTAATTCTATAGAACAATTACGTTTGTACTCGAGGTCTGTTGGACACACTTGTCCTTTTTCTTTAAGACCTGCGATACAACATTTTAGTAGGAAATATTCCTAATGTGTTAATATCATTATTCGATGATATGGCGTTTATTCATCTGAATTTCGAATATGTTTTTGCTCCTTTGTTGAAGTACCTCTTAAAAAGTATCCAGGAAAATCGTTACATCTGACGTTGAAACACATTGGATTTGACTGCCAGTTCATTGTTATGACACTAAAATTATGATCATGTCTCTTTAATGCTGGCCAGTTGTGCAGATGTAACTTTTAAGATTTGTGCTACAATGCTACCGTATGAAGATACATCATTTACTTATTAACCATCTCGATGGAATACCCAGGTTGAACATAGTACTTCGACAAGATACAGGTACATCTGTCAGGAATATATATATATATATAATATATATATGATTATAAAGCATATTCTATTAGTTCTAGTCAGGGATTTGCAAACATACGTCATTAATAAAGTGTAACTGAGGGAATATGTAAAAAATCGGATTGTTTCACGTGAAATAACAGTAATTGTGACGTACGTTATTTGTGGTACTGTCATATTAAGCTCTATGCAATAGTAAGAATAACTTCATCCAGTCCACCGCGAACTGATAAAATAAAACCATCGCTTTTTAAGCAAATCCAAGCGGAAATGAAGGCTTCTAAACATATTTTTCATGTGTGATCTAATTTAGTAAGGAACGCCATCCAACTCTTAATATTCGAAGTACCCCTCAATGTGTGTGTATATACCCATTTGTATCCGTATTTTATTCTATTATCTCTGTAGAAATGTTTAAGCAAATTAATGAAAGCTTATTCAAGAATATTTGTTTCATTTTTATTTCCTCTAGCAGGTCTGAATGGTTTTTTACCACCCATAATATAATTTGGATTCTATTTTAACTGACCTTGACCAGACTAAGCTAAAGTGGCGAAACCTAACACGCCCCCCCCCCCCCCCCCCCCCCCGCGCTTCAAGCGCTCTCACGGTTCTTTCGTACGTGCGTGCCGACCACGGGTTCCTGAGCTAGTGCCGTCTTTATTTCTTCTTTCCTCCCTGGACTGCATTTCCTTTCCCTCCCCCTCCTTTCCTATCCTCAGTACTTCCCATCCCCACCGGGGGACTGATGGTATAGGTAGTTTGTTCCCACTGTCTCGAACAACAATCATCCAACCGTAATGCTCGTTGTATTTGGGATACTTTTTAAGACGTATGGCTCGATGATATCTTAAGGTCGAACTATGCATGTGTATTTTTTGTCCAGTAATTACCTTTGATCCTGAAGTCAAATATTCTAGAATTGCGAAAAAATAATCTGCCCATAAAATACTGACTAAGGTAAATGAACAGTTAAAATTATTTTAAATGTGTTTATTTCAGTCAACACATTTAAAATTATATAGTGCAGTTGCGGACATTCTCAAATCGACCATGTCGACTATAAAGTTAAAATTGTGTTAAAACGTGTTTAATTGACATAGTGGACTGTACAGGATAAAGTAGAATAAGGATATTCGAAGAAGTACTTGCAATTAAAGGGGAAAGTGGTTCTAAAAATAAGAAGTATAATGTTCACGGAGATGGAACTGCATTACATTTACAAGGAATGTTGCGTTATGTGACTTACAAGAATGGTATCAGATTCCCAAATCTAAATAATCATGGAAAATACTCCAAAACTAACAAACAGACCTTCCGGTTTCGCAAATATTGTCTGGGATGAGACTTCGCATGTTCTTAGTGAGTTAATGCGCACTACCCAGAATATTCCGAGGAAAAGGCATCTAAAGTTTTAAGTACATATACCTTAGACACTAATAATGAGACCTTTATAGCAGTCTGGCGCAATAACATATGCAGTAGCGTGCCAAATTGTGATGCAGGAGATAAGGGTTCAATCCTACTTGCAGGAAACATTTAATGATTTATTTTATAAACTACAATTTTTAAATAAAATTTAATTATTTACAATATTATCAGTAACATTTTATTTATGGCATGACTTTTAAGCTAATTGAAAATTAATTTGCAATATTTTCTTTCTAAAAAAACCGAGTGGTTCCATGTGCATTTTACAATTAATGTAGATAGATTAAACATGACTACTGTTGTCTTTACCATTTTATTGTAAATTAGGTGATATTCTAAGCTGTGAAAATATGCCGGCCGCGGTGGCCGAGGAGACTAAGGCGCTTCAGTCACGGTCTGCACGGCCACTACGGTCGGGGGTTCGAATCCCCCCTCGGGCATGGATATTTGTGCCGTCCTAGTTCGTAAGTAGTTCATAAGTAGTTTGTAAGTTTAGGGACTGATGACCCCGTAGTTAAGTCCCATAGACTTTACAAACATTTGAACATTTGTGAAAATATAATAAATAATCATTGTGAATTAGATGATCCAGTTTCTTCACTGAAAAGCAGACTATAGCTATTCCCTATTGTATATATACGAAGAGGCAGACAGGTACGATGTTTTCAAACATTTAAAAAAAATTAAGTTTCCCGCAGGTAGAATGGAACTCTGATGATTCATATGATAAATACGCCACTGCCTAAGCTATTTAGACACTGCTGTACGTGACTTGTTGAGTCTTATATAGGGTGTTACAAAAAAGGTATGGCCAAACTTTCAGGAAACATTCCTCACACACAAAGAAAGAAAATATGTTAAATGGACATGTGTCCGGAAACGCTTAATTTCCATGTTAGAGCTCATTTTTAGTATTTACGGATGAGGCTTCATTCCAACGTGATCAAATTGTAAATTTTCACAATCAACATGCGTGGGCTGACGAGAATCCGCACGCAATTGTGCAATCACGTCAACACAGATTTTCTGTGAACGTTTGGCAGGAATTGTTGATGTCTTGATTGGGCCTCATGATCTTCCACCTACTCTCACTGGAGCACGTTATCATGATTTCATACGAGATACTCTACCTGTGCTGCTAGAACATGTGCCTTCACAAGTACGACACATGTGGTTCATGCACGATGGAGCTCCTGAACATTTCAGTCAACGTGTTCGTATGCTTCTCAACAACAGATTCGGTTACCGATGGAGTGGTAGAGGCGGACCAATTCCATGGCCTCCACGCTTTCCTGACGTCAGCTCTCTTGACTTTCATTTATGGGGACATTTGAAAGCTCTTAACTACGCAACCCCGGTACCAAATGTAGAGACTCTTCGTGCTCGTATTGTGGACGGCTGTGATACAATACGCCATTCTCCAGGGCTGCATCAGCGCATCAGGGATCCCATGCGACGGAGGGTGGATGCATGTATCCTCGCAACGGAGGACATTTTGAACATTTCCTGGAACAAAGTGTTTGAGGTCACACTGGTACGTTCTGTTGCTGTGTGTTTCCATTCCAAGATTAATGTGATTTGAAGAGAAGTAATAAAATGAGCTCTAACATGGAAATTAAGCGTTTCCGGACACATGTCCACATAACATATTTTCTTTCTTTGTGTGTGAGGAATGTTTCCTGAAAGTTTGGCCATACCTTTTTGTAACACCCTGTATACCGTATGTATATGCTGCGTTTTAAACTTGAGCCATTTTTTCTCGATATTTTATGGAGAGTGTGGTTTAAAACTTCTAGGATTTGCCGCCTTAAAGTATACTACCAACGCAATAAGTCTCATCCCAAACTGAATTTGCAAGATCGGAAGGTCTCCTTGTAAGTTTGTTCTATGACTGGGAAACCTAAGATATTAGCCAGTTAAAATTATTTCAAGTTAGGTATAAATGTTGAAATATCAACACTCGCGAAATAAATTGCAGATACGAATCCGCTGACCATTTAAAATTCCGAAGGTCAAGCGGGAAAACTCAGATTTATTAACGGTAAGGCATGTAGAAAACTCCAAAGTTGGGATCTCCTCAATTTTTTCGGTTTTCAGAAAACGGTTTGCCGCCCAGAATCTATCATTTAAGCGATCAAATATCACCGGTTTACCATACTAAGGCTGCCGTTCTCAAATTTTAGGCCAAAAATGAAAATCACACCCTGTACATTAGAAGTGGAGGCCTCCCCGGTTAGTCTTGCCAACAGATTCGAGGCGCTGTCTGTGGCAGGGGATGTTCCTGATGCGGATGGTGTCGCTTGTCCCGTACTCGCCCCTCTGCCTTCAAGATCCGGGCACTCACAGAGGGTAGGTTTGTTGGTAGTTGGGAGCTCCAACGTTAGGCGGGTAATGGAGCCCCTCAGGAAAATGGCTACTAGGGAGGGGAAGAATTCCAAAGTGCACTCCGTGTGCATACCGGGGGGAGTCATTCCGGATGTGGAACGGCTCCTTCCGGATGCCATGAAGAGCACAGGGTGCAGCCAACTGCAGGTGGTGGCTCATGTCGGGACCAATGATGTGTGTCGCTTTGGATCGGAAGAGATCCTCTCTGGTTTTGAGCGGCTATCAGAAGTGGTTAAGACTGCCAGTCTTGCTTGCAAGATGAAAGCGGAGCTCACCATCTGCAGCATTGTCGACAGGACTGACTGCGGACCTTTGGTTCAGAGCCGAGTGGAGGGTCTGAATCAGAGGCTCAGACGGTTCTGCGACCGTGTCGGCTGCAGATTCCTCGACTTGCGCCAAAGGGTGGTGGGTTTTCGGGTTCCGCTAAATAGGTCAGGAGTCCACTACACTCAGGAAGCGGCTACACGGGTAGCGGGGGCTGTGTGGCGTGGACTGGGCGGTTTTTAGGTTAGATGGCCTCGGGAATACACAAAATGGGTTACAGTCTCAAAGGGGGCAGGTCAGACACGGGAAGAAAGTAGACATAAATACCATTGGTGTAACAGTTGTAAATTGTCGTAGCTGTGTTGGGAAAATTCCAGAGCTCCAAGCGCTGATAGAAAGTACTGAGGCACAAATCATTATAGGTTCTGAAAGCTGGCTGACGCCTGAGATAAATTCGGCTGAAATTTTCTCAAAGGGCCAAATGGTCTTCAGAAAGGATAGAATAAATAAAACAGGGGTTGGCGTGTTTATTGCTGTTACAAACGGTTTATCCTGCAACGAAATTGAGGCAGATACTTCCTGTGAATTGGTCTGGATAGAGGTTATACCTGACCACCGAAATAAATTAATAATTGGATCTTTTTATCGGCCCCCTGACTCAGACGATGCGGTTGCAGAAATGTTCAAAGAAAGCTTGAATCATATTTCAAATAGGTATCCGAAGCATACTGTTATAATCGGTGGCGACTTTAATTTACCCTCGATATGTTGGCATAATTACGTATTCAAAACCGGGGGCAAATATAAAACATCGTCCGAACTAGTTCTGAATGTTTTTTCTGAGAACTACTTCGAACAGTTAGTTCATGAACCCACTAGAATAGTACGTGGTTGCGAAAATACTCTTGATCTCCTAGCAACAAATAATCCCGAGATAGTAAAGAGCATCAAAACAGATACAGGGATTAGCGAACATCGAGTTGTAGTAGCGAGACTGAATATCGAAATTCCCAAATGCACCAAAAATAAACGAAAAATATATCTATTCAATAAAGCAGATAAAAATTCGCTTCACGCTTTCCTGAGTGATAGTCTCCAGTCCTTCAAAACTAAAAATGCGAGTGTAGATCAGTTGTGGCTTACTTTCAAAGACATAATATCAGTAGCAATCGAGAGATTTATACCAAATAAATTAATAAAAGAGGGGGCTGACCCCCCGTGGTACACAAAACAGGTCAGATCACTGTTGCAGGAACAAAGAAAAACGCATGCAAAATTTAAAAAGACACAGAATCCGCAAGACTGGCAATCTTTTACTGAAACTCGCAACCTAGCGCGGACTTCAATGCGAGAATCTTATAGTTGTTTCCACAACGAAATCCTGTCTCGTAATCTTGCAGAAAATCCAAAGAAATTCTGGTCATATGTGAAGTACACTAGCGGCAAAACACAAACAATACCTTCACTACGCGATAGCAATGGTAATACTACCGACGACAGTACTGCTAAGACAGAATTACTAAACACAGCTTTCCGAAATTCTTTCACCAAAGAAGACGAAGTGAACACTCCAGTATTCAATCCAAGAACAGCTGCCAGCATGCGAAACTTAGAAGTAGATGTTCCTGGAGTAGTAAAACCACTTAAGTCACTAAACAAAAATAAATCTTCCGGGCCAGATTGTATACCAACTAGATTCCTCTCAGAGTATGCTGATGCAATAGCTCCGTACTTAGCTATAATTTACAACCGATCACTCAGCGAAAGATCCGTACCCAAAGACTGGAAAGTTGCCCAAATTACTCCAATATTCAAGAAAGGCAATAGGAGTGATCCCCAAAATTACAGGCCTATCTCATTGACGTCGATTTGCAGTAGGATTTTGGATCATATACTTTGTTCGAATATTATGTACTACCTCGAAGAGAACGACCTATTAACCAATAGTCAGCACGGATTCAGAAAGTATCGCTCTTGCGAAACACAGCTTGCCCTTTATTTACATGAAGTGTTAAGTGCCATCGACAAGGGATCTCAAATCGATTCCATATTTCTGGATTTCCGGAAGGCTTTTGATACTGTACCCCACAAGCGGCTTCTAATGAAATTGCGGGCATATGGAATATCTCCCCAATTGTGCGATTGGATTCACGATTTCCTATCAGAAAGGACACAGTTCGTTGTAATTGACGGTAAGTCATCGAGTAAAACAGAAGTGATATCTGGCGTTCCACAGGGAAGCGTTATTGGTCCCCTACTCTTCCTCGTGTTTATAAACGATTTAGGAGATAATCCGAATAGCTCCCTTAGACTGTTCGCGGATGATGCTGTCATTTATCGGTTAGTGAAGTCAACAGAGGATCAAAAGCAACTGCAAAGCGATTTAGACAAAATTTCTACTTGGTGCGAAAATTGGCAATTGACACTAAGTAAAGAAATGTGTGAAGTAATACACATGACCACTAAAAGAAATCCGCTGAACTTCAATTACGCGATAAATCAGTCAAACCTTAAGGTCGTAAATTCTACCAAATACCTAGGAGTTACAATTACGAACAACTTTGACTGGAGAGAACACATAGAAAATATTGTGGGGAAGGCGAACCAAAGGTTACGTTTCATTGCCAGAACGCTTAGACGATGCACCAGCTCCACCAAAGAGACTGCCTACATCACACTTGTGCGTCCTCTCTTGGAGTACTGTTGCCCCTTGTGGGACCCTCACCAGGTGGGACTGACGGAAGATATTGAGAAGGTTCAGAGAAGGGCAGCTCGTTTTGTTTTATCACGTTACGGGGGGGGGGGGGGGAAGCGTCACGGAAATGTTGCACGAATTGGGGTAGAAATCATTAAAAGAAAGAAGTTATTCATTGCGGCGTGATCTGTTTGCGAAGTTTCAATCACCGACGTTTAGTTCTGAATGTGAAAATATTTTGCTAGCACCCACCTACTTATAATTTTGACAGTACTACAGACTGAAGGTGTCATGTAAAAGATAGTTTACTTCAGAAACTGACACTGGGCGAACTAATGCTCTACACTACATTACATTTTTACACCATTAGAGTATGATAATTCTCCACATTCAATACTGTTTATGTTGTTCCCCAAGTGCAATCGCGGAACTCTCGGTAACTATTGGAAAATAAGAGGCTGTACTCTGACAGTTTATAACAAAAGTGTCTCGGTGGGTGAAAGGACAATACAATAAACAGCACGAACTTATAGACAGGGCAATTTAAATACGGGGGCATACACATTGCATACAGTAAATTTCGTTTTTTACTACTAATCAATAGGAAAAAGGTGTGTTCAGATACGAAAATAGAAATTGAAATGTCTCAGTTTATTACTAAACAATCACGGAAAAGATATGCGTTACATTGAAAGATTGCAAAACAATATTGTCCCTTTTTCAAAATTAATAATCATTGAAAAAAATAAGATTAGCGTGGGCATTGCTATTTTGGAACTGATGGTATCTTAAAAGTGCAGTAAACCGTCAGAGATGCTAATATGAACTCCGTGAGCTGAGCTTTTCTGCATAAAGGGAATCGGAGGGAAAGACTAATGCAAGTTAAGTGAATTAAATGAATAACACGCTCATAGATGCGCTTTGAGTGACATGGTAGACAAAAATAGTACAGGATGCACAGCACGTGTAGCATCGCCTTACAGCAGGCATCAACATTGTCGAAGACAATACTAGTAGTGTGCAAAAGCGGCATCCATCAGTCTCACGGTGCGTGTTTTTATTTCTTTTTTCTTTTTTTTTTTTTTTATTGTGATTTGAAGCCCCATGCGGCAGGCTGTCAGAGGCCTATGCGCCACTCTGCAAGGTAACAAAATATTTAGCAAAATGACAAAAAGGCAATTTCAAAAGTTGATATGAAGTTAAATTTCGAAATTCAATTAAAAACCAAATGGAGATTAAAATAGGTAACATAAACAGATAAAAACGATGCCACAGTGGCTAAATTATACTACTTGTAGTCTATAAAATCCAGACGGCAGCAAACTCAGAAATCAAATGTCCGATGTTTGTAAAGCTTATGGGACTGCGGGTTCATCAGTCCCTAAACTTACAAGCTATTTATGAACTAACTTATACTAAAGACAGAACATACATCGATGCCCGCGGGGTGATGTGAACCTGCGACGTGGAACGGCCTCGCGCATCGGAGCATAGCGTCTCAATGCACTCGGCCGCTCCGCCGCCGCAGCACACAAAGAGACACTGTTTAAAATACGTGGTAACAACATTTGTTCTGCCTGTTCGTCGGTTTTAAAATAAAATTCTAGAAGCACAAAAGTGACACAGGACACAAGACGCAGCACACAATAAAATTGCGAGTAGTGGACAATCCCACAGATGAAAAGATAAAAAGAAGGAAGTGCAGTGCCAGCTGCTGCCAGTGTCACACCTTAAACAGCGCTAAGTATCTTAATTTAATTTGTGTCAAATTTAATTTGCCAGTCTAGATCTTCATTTTCGTTAGTATTTCTGTTTTAAGAGGTTTATTCCCGCGTACTTGGCAGATTTCTTTTGTGCTACTGCTTTAAGAGTTTATTCTCGCATATTTTGATAAATACCGTGTGTATAGTTTTCGTCTGCTGCAAGCTACGTGTCATATTGTCACTTCCTTCTGCTTCATGTTCTGCTTTGAGAAAGCTTATATTCCCGCGCATTTGATAACAGTGTATTCCGTAGATATTCTTGTTTATTTTGAAAACTGCCGGACTCAGTTTCGTTGTTTTGACAGTGTACTTACCACTGACCACAGTTCAGTCAGCTACCAGCCGCCTTCTAAAGTACTAGGCTACTTAAAAGTTGATTATTTAGTTTTCTACGTTCTACAGTTAATTGTATCGACAGGATGGATAGGATGTGTGCCTGCTGTGTGCGGGCGCAGGAGGAGTTGGCAGCAGTTCGCGAACAGCTGAGCGTGCTGTAGGCTACGGTCAGCCGTCTTCAGTCTGCTGTCTCGGGGTGCGGCGATGGTGTGGAGTCTGGTGCGTCGAGTGGGACACCACAGGTGTCACATGCTTCGCTCTCTGTCCCTGCTACCGAGGCACCTTCAGGTGTAACGGACGTGGTCGAACCGCCCTCTCCGCAATGGGAGTGGCGGGTTGAACGGCGTTCGACGTTCGTCCCGCGAGTGGACGTGTGGCCACTCCTTCAGCGGGATCCGAGCAGGTGCACGGGGGGAGGGAATTATTAGTTATTGGGAGCTCCAATGTTAGGCGCGTGATGGAGCCCCCTTAGGAAGATAGCGTTCAGATCCGGAAAGAAGTCCAACGTGCCCTCGGTGTGCCTGCCGGGGGGCATCATCCGAGATGTGGAGGCGGCCTTGCCGGCGGCTATCGAGGGTGCTGGGTGCGGTCGACTGCAAATCGTGGCTCACGTCGGCACCAATGACGCTTGTCGCTTGGGTTCTGAGGACATCATCAGGTCCTACGGGCGGCTGGCAGAATTGGTGAAGGCTGCTGCCCTCGCACGCTGGGTGCAAGCAGAGCTGTCGATTTGTAGCATTGTTTCAAGGTTGATCGGTGTCCTTTGGTCTGGAGCCGAGTGGAGGGTCTGAACCAGAGGCTTCGCCTACTCTGTGACAGTCATGGCTGCAGATTTATGGATCTGCGTTATCGGGTGGGAAATTGTAGGGTACCCCTAGATAGATCAGGGGTGCACTACACTAAGAAAGAAGTTACTCGGATAGCAGAGTACTTGTGGAGTGCACTTTTTTTTTTTTTCTTTTTTTTTTTAGGCTAGGCGCTGACTCTGATGAGCACTCGCCTGTCAACATCCAAACAGCGAATTCAGGCCACATTCGGTTCAAAAATTCGAATAATAAAATATTAGCCACGCACGTACAAAGTATTAGAAACAAAGTTCCCGAATTTGCTGCACTGCATGGAAATTATTGTGCTCAGATAGTTTTAGGCACCGAAAGCTGGCTAAATGATGATGTGGCAAGTTCAGAAATATTTATCGAGGCGTGGAATGTATATCGGAAAGATACATCGAATACAACTGGAGGAGGAGTGTTCATCGCTGTGGACAAAGATATTGTTTCTACTGAGATCGAGGTTGAAAGTAACTGTGAAGTTATCTGGGCACGTATAACAGGTCTGAAAGAAGTAAAGATAATAGTAAGGTGTTTTTACCGGCCCCCAGTGCTGCTGAAGCAGTTTTAGAATCATTCAAAGAAAGTCTACACCAGGTAGTGCGTAGATATCCGGGCCATGTAATATTAGTCGGGGAAGACTTCAACCTTAAGAGTATAGATTGGGACCTCTCTAGTTACATTTCAGGCGGTACAGACAAACAGTCTTGCGAGCTACTTGAGCAGTTAAACAGGCAACCCACGCGCAATGGAAATATTCTAGACCTTATAGCTACGAACAGGCCTGACCTTATTAACGATGTCTGTGTAGATACAGGAATTAGTGATCATGATACCGTCATAGCGTGACGGTGACCGAAGTTCATAAACCAATCAAGAAGGCTAGGAGCGTGTTTTTGTTGGGAAGAGCCGATAAATAAATGTTAAGATCGTACTTAGAAAATGAATGGGCCTCGCGTAATTCAGGGACTTTAGATGTAGAAGAATTGTGGACTAAATTTATGTGCATTGTAAATAAAGGGTTAGAGAAATATGTGCCAGTAAAAGCGATTAAGGATGGAAAAGATCCACCGTGGTATAATAATAATATTAGAGAGCTGCTGAGAAAGCAAAGGCTGTTGCACTCTCGGTTCAAAAAAGGACACGCAAATGGTGACAGGCAAAAGTTAGTAGAAATTCGTGCGTCTATAAAAAGATCGATGCGCGAAGCATGAAATAATTACCACAGCCATATCTTAGCAAAACCTCTTTCCGAAAACCCGAAAAAATTCTGGTCCCATATAAAATCGATAAGCGGGTTGAAGCCCACTATCCAGTCATTCCGGGGCAGTAATAGAAGAAAGCAAACGAAAAGCTGAAGTTCTAAATTTAATCTTTAAGAAATCTTTCATGCAGGAGGACCGCACAAATGTACCATCATTTGATCAACGTACTAATTCCGAAATGGAGGACATAGTAATAGGTATTTCTGGTGTAGAGAAGCAGCAGAGAGCTAAATACGAAAAAGTCTGCTGGTCCGGATGGAATACCAGTTCGGTTTTACAAAGAGTATTCTACGGCATTGGCCCACTACTTAGCTTGCATTTATCGTGAATCTTTAATTCAGCACAAAGTTCCTAGTGATTGGAAAAAAGCGCAGGTGACTCCCGTATATAAGAATGGAAAGAGAACTGACCCACACAATTACAGGCCAATATCGTTGACATCAGTTTCCTGTAGAATTTTGGAGCATGTTCTCAGTTCGAATATATTAAACGTCCTTGAAACGGAAAAGATTCTTTCTATGAATCAGCACGGGTTTAGGAAACATCGTTCATGTGAAACTCAGCTTGCCCTTTTCTCACATGACATCTTGCGAGACATGGATGAAGGGCAACAGACGAATTGTGTTTTTCTCGACTTCAAAAAGGCGTTCGACGCGTTGCCACACTGCAGACTGCTAACGAAGATACGAGCTAATGGAATAGGCTCAGAGATTTGTGACTGGCTGGAAGACTTCCTAAGTAATAGGACGCAGTGCGTTGTTAAAGACGGCGAGTGTTCGTCAGAGACGAGTGCATCATCAGGCGTGCCCCAGGGGAGTGTGATAGGACCGCTATTATTTTCTATCTATATAAATTATCTAATGGACAGAGTAAGTTGTCATTTGCAGCTGTTTGCTGATGATGCTGTAGTGTATGGGTGTCGTCTTTAACTGACTGTAACATCATACAGAGTGACTTAGACAAAATTTCTACTTGGTGCGAAGAATCGCAGCTAGCTCTCAATGTAGAAAAATGTAAGGTGATGCGCATGAGTAGGAAGAACAATCCCATAATGTTCGAATACAGCATTAGTGGTGAGTTTCTTGATGTTGTCGCGTCGTTCAAATATCTAGGCGTAACATTGCAGAGCGATATGAAATGGAACGAACATGTAAGGACAGTTGTGAGTAAGGCGGACAGCCGACTTCGGTTTATTGGGGGAAGTTTGGGAAGATGTACTTTATCTGTAAAGGAGACCGCGTATAAAACGCTTGTACGACCACGTCTTGAGTATTGCTCAAGTGTTTGGGACCCGCAGCAGATCCGTTTAAAGGAAGACATAAAAGTGGTTCAGAGGCGAGCAGCTAGGTTTGTTACTGGTAGGTTGGACCAATGCGCGAGTGTCACGGAAATGCTCCGGCAGCTCAATTGGGGATCGCTGGAAGAAAGACGACGTTATTTTCGTGAATTTCTGTTGAGGAAATTTAGAGGGCCAGAATTTGTAGCTGAGTGTAGTACGATCTTGCTGCCGCCGACGTACATAACGCGTAATGATCACAAAGACAAGGTAAGAGAAATTAGGGTTCGTACGGAGGCATATAGGCATTCCTTGTTTCCTCGTTCTATTTGGGAGTGGAATAGGAAAGGAAATTTTACCCTCCGCCACGCACCTTACGGTGGATTGCGGAGTACGTATGTAGATGTAGATGTAGATGTAGAGGAGGGAGGGTGTCGGGATTGAAGGGAGTGGGCGCGGGAGGGAGGGAGCGTATAAGGTCTCCACAGAAAGGGTAGGGAAGGGGAAGCCAAGTGGGAGAGGGAGGAAGGAAGAAGGGAGGGGTAGCAAGGGCGAACGTCAGAAATGGGGAAGGGGGAAGGATCAGAGCTGGTACGAGGGCTGTATATCAGGATGGAGGGCGTCATCTAGGAGTGGGTGGTGGCGAAAGTTACCATCGGACAGGATGTGGACAGTGTGGGGAGACCAGTGGATTACAGGACTCTATTTTTCGGGTGACCTAAAGAATCCGGATTTGTTCTAGGAACTTTAGAAGGCGAGGAAAAGAAATAAGGTAATAGAGAATCTGCGTAGGGGAGGGGAGACGGATATGTTAAGAGTGGTGGAGGGTGTGGTGTTCTAGGACCTGGAGGGATTTATAGTAGGCGGGAGGAGTTGAGACCCATGGGCGGTGGAAACTACAGAGGACAGGACGCATCAAGGATGGTAGGTGTAAATGTTGGTGGAGGGTTTAAGTCGCCGTCTCCGGCCGGAGAGGAGCTTGAGAGGGTTGAGACGAATGGGCTTTCTGACAAACAGTTTGGATGTTGGGTTTCCAGGACATGGTGCAGTAGAGGGTGAGGCCAAGATACTTGAGGGTGGAAGTTTGTAGGATGGGATGGTCATGGAGTGTAAGGTATAGTAAGGTATAGTTTGCGGTGACAGAAGGTATTGGTGGCACAAACTATGATTTGTTGTATTAGTAGTGAATACACAGAAAATAGGAGATAGGTTCTAGTGGCTTGGTGACTGGCAAGTTGACTATAACAAGAGCAGGCACACGATTAGAAAAACTGTGTTATTACAGTAGGAAATGATACTCTAAAGTTCCCCTGGAGTACATCTGATATGTAATAGTAATTCGGGTCGATGTCCTGAATATATGCAGACTAAGACTAGCAAGTTAGCCTTCCAAGGTGTGTGCTGCTGTAGGAGCAGGTGGAGAGTACTCCACGGGTAGACTTCTAGTGACAGGCGTCATATCGTAGCTATCGATATAGCAAGATTTTATCCTGGGGTTTGGTAGCTGTGGTGGTGGTGGTGGTGGTGGTGGTGGTGGTGGAGGAGGAGTGGGGTGATGTGACGTACATCATCACTGAGTCATGGTGGTGAAGGTTGAGATTGTGCACATGACGAACCCTGGGAGAAGGTGGAAGGGGAAAGGGGTAAAATATAGGGGGGGGGACGTTGAAGGTGAATATCTGGAAGTTCTCATAGAGTCGGGGCCGGCAACAGTTTGTGAGGGCTCCGTCTTTCGTGGGAGCACTAAGGCAGTGGAGCACATCGTTGATATATGGAGAAGCGATATCATAACGCCTCCGGATACGCCTGCGTATGTGTTTCTCGTCATCGACTGTCCTCCCAGGCTACCTTTACACAACAGAACAATCGTCCACATCCTCAACAACTCGTATATGTACCACCTTTTCTTGCGCTAGCCCCCAACCAATCACAGGAGGGCGCTGCAGAACACTATGTCACTTTCCAATCAGAGGCTTCAGATGTTCAAATGTTTGTCATGCTTAACTGTGGGTTCATCAGTCCCTAAACTTACAAACTACTTATGAACTACCTCATACTGAAGACGACACAGTCAGTCATGTCCAAGGGGGGATTCGAACCCCCGACGGATACGGCCTCGCGCATCGGACATAGCGCCTCAATGCGCTCGGCCGCTCCGCCGCGGCTAGTGGCTTCCACAGACCCAATCAGGATGTACACTGCCCGCTCTTTCCAACGATACGATGTTCTACAACGTTCTAGAAAGTTCTGTTGTCCTGGTGGGATATAGCTTCCCTCGTACCTTAGCTTCTCGTGGTCACTATTAGAAGAAAGCGTGCATTCCTCCTAGCATACAAGGCATTTAAAATCTCATCCAGCCGCGCCTTTGTGTAGCTACGCGTCCAAGCTCGGCTCTCCACAACAACAGAGTATAAAGTGTATGCCGGCTACTGACCCAATGAAATTCATGACGGGGGCAAGACATACAGTTTGCACATTACGGGTTTGAGACTGCTGATCATCTGAAGGAAAGAATAAAAATTGGCCGCGGCGGATAAGCCGCGCATACTGGAGCGCCGTGTTGCGGTGCGCGCGGCCGTCCGCCGTCGGGGGCTCGAATCCCCCCCCCCCCTCGGGCATGGATGTTTGTGTCGTCTTTAGTATGAAGTAGTTCATAAGTAGTTTGCAAGTTTATGGACTGATGACCCCGCAGTTAAGTCCCTTAAGCTCTACAAACAATAAAAGTTGAACTCATTCCTTACGAGAGAATTAATGAATTGGATAATAATAATCGAATTTGTTAGGATTTATGTGAGGCCAAAGCAAAATTATTTCAGTGAAAGAAGTGCTAAAATCAGCACACACCTTTCATCACCTGGACGCCCATGAAAGTTTTATACCAGGACTCATCGTTGATACAAAATAGTTCAAAAATGTTCAAATGTTTGTATTGCTTATGGGACTTAACTACAGGTTCATCAGTCCCTAAACTTACAAACTACTTATGATCTAACTAATACTAAGGACGTCACAAATATCCATGCCCGAGGGGGGATTCGAACCCCCGACCGTAGTGACCGTGCAGACCGTGACTGGAGCGCCTCAGTCCCCTCGGCCACCGCGGCCGGCTACAAAATAGTCAGTCACAAATAAATCATAATGTGTCTATGAAGGGGACACTAGCGCCTCTCCATTAAAATTTAACATAACACGACCCCCTTTCAATGTATTACTGATACAAGGGTTTCCATTTTCCATTGATTGTGCACATCATCTTCACAACAGAATTTAAGATCGTGTAGATTTTCTAAAGATCAATATAGACAGGAAAATACATGCGTTACACTGTAAAACAAAATCAAAACTGCCGCGGTGGAATGGCCTAGTGCTCTGGCCCAGCGCTTTAAGGAGCCTGGCTGCGGAGCACGCAGTGCGCCTTGTCGGAGGTTCGAGTTCTCCTCTGGCATGGCTGTGTGTATTGTCTTCAAGTTAGTTTAGTAGTTTGTAAGCCTAGGGACTAATAACCTTAGTAGCTGAGTCCCAGAGATTTACAAACATTTGATTTGGAAATCAAAACCCGCATGTGTTATGAAACAGAAACGAATTAAAAATACACGTGTCACACTAAAAAAGAAAATCAGACTTTATACAGGGTGTTACAAAACGGTACGGCCAAACTTTCAGGAAACATTCCTCACACACAAAGAAAGAAAATACGTTATGTGACATGTGTCCGGAAACGTTTAATTTCCAAGTTAGAGCTCATTGTAGTATTTCTCTTTAAATGTAAATTGAAATAATTCGTGCAGACAATTGTCAAAATACCCAATCGTTTCGTCAGTATGTACTGTATCTCCTTGATTCACCGCCAGTAGGCCCAATTGAAGGAAGGTAATGTTGACTTCCATGCTTGTGTTGACTTGCGACTCATTGCTCTACAGTACTATCATCAAGCACATCAGTACGGAGCATCAACTGGTTAGTGTTCATCACGAACGTGGTTTTGCAGTCAGTGCAATGTTTACAACTGCGGAGTTGGCAGATGCCCATTTGATGTATGGATTAGCACGGGACAATAGATGTGGCGCGGTACGTTTGTATCGAGACAGATTTCCAGAACGAAGGTGTCCCGACAGGAACACGTTCGAAGCAATTGATCGGCAACTGAGGGAGCACGGAACATCCCAGGCTATGACTCGCGACTGGGGAAGACCTAGAACGACGAGGATACCTGCAATTGACGAGGCAATTCTTCGTGCAGTTGACGATAACCCTAATGTCAGCGTCAGAGAAGTTGCTGCTATACAAGGTAACGTTGACCACGTCACTGTATGAAGAGTGCTACGGGACAACCAGTTGGTTCCGTACCATGTACAGCGTGTGCATGCACTATCAGCAGCTGATTGGCCTCCACGGGTTCACTTTTGCGAATGTTTCATCCAACAATGTGTCACTCCTCATTTCAGAGCTAATGTTCTATTTACGGAAGAGGCTTCATTCCAACGTGATCAAATTGTAAATTTTCACAATCAACAAGTGTGGCCTGACTAGAATCCGCACGCAATTGTGCAATCACGTCATCAACACAGATTTTCTGTGAGCGTTTGAGCAGGAATTGTTGGTGATGTCTTGATTGGGCCTCATGTTCTTCCACCTACGCTCACTGGAGCACGTTATCATGATTTCATACGGGATACTCTACCTGTGCTGCTAGAACATGTGCCTTCACAAGTCCGACACATGTGGTTCATGCACGATGGAGCTCCCGAACATTTCAGTCGACGTGTTCGTACGCTTCTCAACAACAGTTTCGGCGACCGTTGAATTGGTAGAGGCGGACCAATTCCATGGCCTCCACGCTCTTGACTTTCATTTGTGGGGGCATTTGAAAGCTCTTGTCTACGCAACCACGGTACCAAATATAGACACTCTTTGTGCTCGTGTTGTGGTTGGCTGTGATACAATACGCCATTCTCCAGGGCTGCATCAGCGCATCAGGGATTCCATGCGACGGAAGGTGTATCCTCGCTAACGGAGGACATTTTGAACATTTCCTGTAACTTTCAAGTCACGTTGGTACGTTCTGTTGCTGTGTGTTTCCATTCCATGATTAATGTGATTTGAAGAGAAGTAATAAAATGAGCTCTAACATGGAAATTAAGCGTTTCTGGACACATGTCCACCTAACATATTTTCTTTCTTTGTGTGTGAGGAATGTATCCTGAAAGTTTGGCCGCACCTTTTTGTAACACACTGTATATGTAAAGATGGAATTGAAACTAAACTCCGTCCTATACAGGCCTGAAAGACCCAACGTGTACTGATCAGCTGCCGTGTCATACTCTTCCCGAAGGCGTCACTGGCTGCCGTATGGAGGGGGACATGTTCAGTGGCGCGGCAGAGTGGGCGAGCGGATGGAGGCACCACGCTTCGATGCGGAGGCCGCTCTCCGTCGGGGTTCGAATCCCTCCTGGAGCGTGGATGTTTGTGCTGTCTTTAGTATAAGATAGTTCATAAGTAGTTTGTAAGTTTAGGGACTGATGACCCTGCAGTTAAGTCCCATAAGCTTGACAGACATTTCAAATCTTCAGCGCCCCGCACTCCCGGCCGTTGTGTCGGATTTCGCGACCAGAACTGCTACTTCGCAAGCAAGTAGCTCCTCTATTGGCCTCACGAGGGCTGAGTGCACCCCGCTTGCCAACAGTGCTCGGTAGACCCGGACGTGCTAAACTTCGGTGATTTACCGAGAACGGTTGTATCCTCTGCGGCACGGCCTTTGGCCCGTAAAGAAGTAATTAATGAATTAAAAAATATTTGTCACACTATAAAGCAAGATCGAGAAACTACAGGTGCAACTGTGTAATGAAAGAAATTATAAACAAGAAAATACGTTTCGCAGTGTAGAATTACGCGATGCGATACAAAGCATTATGAAATCAAATATAGTGTGACCATCAGTTGTACTAGGTGGAAAGGTTCCAGGTTGATGTCATAATCACAAGTGACACAAACAAAACAAAATAAGAACAATGTTATCAAAAATACAAAAATACAAGATACAGAAGTGAGACAAATAGAGAATCCAGGAAGGAGGATCATGTACAAAACGGAAATTTGAGGGAACAGGAAATGGCAGAAAATACAAATAGACATAAGTTGCATACATGGATTAAATGAATACATAGACTATTGCCATAAAGGGACATTTTGAACAAGTTATACAGCTACTAGCCGTTTTGCAGCACACTTCACCTTGTAAAAATTTCTTCACACACAACGAGCCGCAGTTCGCTTTCGACACATGCAATCACAACACTGTCTTGCCGGCCACGGTGGCCAAGTGGTCTGCGGCGCGCCAGTCAGTCTGCACGGCCGCTACGGTCGGGGTTCAAATGTTTGTAAATCTATCGGACGAAACTGCGTGGTCATCAGTCCGTAGCTTACAAACTACTTATACCTATGTAAACTAACCTAAGGGCAAACGAGCAACCGCGCGCTCCGCAGCAAGACGCTTTAGACCGCTCGGCTACTCCACCGCGGCTGGTCGGGGGGTTCGAATCCCCCCTCAGGCATCGATGTTTATGTCGTCTTTAGTATAAGGTAGTTCATAAGTAGTTTGTAAGTTTAGGGACTGCTTGACCCCGCAGTTAAGTCCCTTAAGCATAACAGACATTTGAACATTTGATTTGAACACTCTTACAGGATAGTACTGTGTTAAGTGGTCCTAATTCAGTGCTCCTACCTACTGTGCGGGGTAACCATATTTGTCAAACGTTTGGCTCTTGTCATGTTACTCTGTGACACACAGTGAAATGAAGTATATTGTTATGGGGAAATACGGCGAAAACTTTAGTTCGTTATCGCGTGGGTTAGTTTAAGTAACAGTGGTGTTTCTCGTCAGTGTCCGAATTTTCACATCTTTACTGATATACTGGCCCGAAAACTATCACAAATTCGTATAAAATCACTCATAACGGAGTTAATAACGTCCCTTCACTAATTCGCAATAGTCCGACTAATCATGTCCCTGCGTGTTTAGCGGTACCGTCTTTCATTTGCATAGGGACTAGCAACTGTCAGTTCACAATCAAGAAATGCGGCTGTTTGATACAGTGTTATTATTGATTATGCCATAACAACTTCTACACTATAGAAGAAACAAACAATATTGAAAATTCAAGAGTTTCTGTAACACTGTCTTTTGACACAACGTCAGTTCAAGCCACTGCCTAACTAGCAAGTTATCCCCTGTTGAATATTCTCCGAACAATTATGGAAAAAAAAATCACTCGTTGATTGGCAAATTACGTACAAAAAGAGTAACTACTTCTCCCAGGCCGGCCGCGGTGGCCGAGGGGACTGAGGCGCTCCAGTCACGGTCTGCACGGCCACTACGGTCGGGGGTTCGAATCCCCCCTCGTGCATGGATGTTTGTGTCGTCTTTAGTATAAGGTAGTTCATAAGTAGTTTGTAAGTTTAGGAACTGATGACCCCGTTGTTAAGTCCCATAAGCTATACAAACATTTCAACATTTTTTTTTTTCAACTTCCCCCGGCTGACACCAAGTCCATCGACTTCCATCTCAGTCTATGGCTTATTTTCTGAAGTTAGGCTACCGACGTAGCATTAGCTCTCACAGGCGATTCCGTGCGTTCATCGAAAGCTACGTCCTTGGTATTTACAAACAGAATCCATTGAGAAATCACCGGCCCCTTCCATCGTTCGGCGGCGGTGGGACTTCTATCGAACTGGTTTCGATAAAGGAAGGTCTGTTGGGCTGGCTCGGAAGACAGCGACAGGGAAGCGTGCTCCACGAGGACACACGGCAGCCCCAGGGAGGACGTTGCCAGCTGTGAATGAATGAATGGACTAACAGCTGGGTGGTCGCCCCCCCCCCCCCCCTCGTCTTTCCGCGCCAGGCGACTCGACGGCAGCCACCCTTCAGTCGCAGCCGGCTGGGCTGAATAGCGGCCAGTCCACAGACTGCCACTACAGACCACCACTACTACTCTCCTCACTGAAGATGCTCCGCCCGCGATAGCCTTCGCTTCCATCTCCTCGTGCCGTGACGTGAAACATTTTTTTTCCAATGATGCAAGTAACATACTTGCCCACAAGTTTGTCCCGAATCCCTAGCTTCACATATATGTTAAAGAGCAAGAAGTTATCTAACTTATTTACACCAGTTATCTGTTTTCCAATATTTTACTCTCTACAAAGGGAACAAGGTCCCAGTTCCATAGAACGTTTACTAAAGGAATTCCCAAACACCTTTTAAAGAAAAAACAACACTGTCAAAACTTACTTCAGACTAACTCGGTTCCAAAAATTCATAGTTAAACAGAACACAGTTATCAAAATACGGTTAGCAAACACAAAAAAATCCACAAACAATTGTTCTTCACTTCTAATGAAAGGTGTAAGCAAATACAAATTGACGCCGCGGTGGAGTAGCCGAGGGGTCTAAGGCGCCTCGCTGTGGAGCGCGCGGTTACTCGCCGTGGAGGTTCGAGTCCTCCCTGGGGCATGGGTGTGTATGTTGTCCGTCGGTTAGTTTACCTTGGGGTTAAGTAGTTTGTAAGCTATGGACTGATGACCACGCCGTTTGGTCCGATAGATTTACAAACATTACAAATTGACAATAGACACTTACACTTTGACTAAATAAATAATAACATTATCATATTATACATAAAAGCTATGTAGACTTTGTTAATTAGTTACAGTTGCATTTCAATACCTTAAATGACAAAACAAAAATTAAATCTCTCCACATCTGGGTAACAGTACTGACTCATTATTTGGATATCCTGGTTTTGTGTTCGTAGGATTGAGGTTAGACACTTGTTGATAATAATGACCATTTACCTGGGGATTTTCGGTCAAAATATGCAAGCACTACCCGTCATGCAATAAGAAGTGTCCACTAATCAGACATAAGTGGTAATGGCTAATCATACACACGCTACAACACTACATGAAACAGACAAAAAGTGTTACAATCTGCTGGGCGTACTACTTTCAATACAAATTATATACTTCTGAGCAATTTCATAACGGTGAATAAAATTATCTGCTATTTGTGGTGGTTTAAACCTTCGGCTTTGACGTCATAAGTTCGTATTACATTTGTTTACTCCTTCACTTTCCAATTTTCAAACATTAGCAATTCTGTGTGGGAGGGGGGGGGTCTGAAAAATATTACAAAGACGATCAAGTATCGCTACATTTACATCCACACAGTCGACACTTACTGATTCATCAGATCTATGAAAGAATATAGGAGAAACATATCTTTTTTTTTTTTTTTTTTTTTTTTTTTTTTTTTTTGATCACGCCCTTTATTCTCACTAAGATAGCTTTATTTCCTAATTGTATAAAATAAAATGTATAAATGTTTTTAAATCTATCGGACCAAACTGCGTGGTCATTAGTCCGTAGCTTACAAACTACTTAAACTAAGGTAAACTAACCTAAGGACAGCACACACACACACACACACACACACACACACACACACACACACACCCATGCCCGAGGGAGGACTCGAACGTCCACGGCGAGCAACCGCGCGCTCCGCAGCGAGACGCTTTAGACCGCTCGGCTACTCCACCGCGTCTATTTGCTAATTTAATGGTTGATATCTATCGGCTATAGTTAGATTACATCCTTCTGATATTACGTCGCTCAAAAATATTTCCTCAAGATTAGATCATGCATTGCATTTTTCCTCACAGTTCACTATCACACCTTCATAAAAAAACGTTCAAATGTTTGTTAAGCTTATGGGACTTAACTGCGGAGTCATCAGTCCCTAAACTTACAAACTACTTATAAACTAACGTATACTAAAAACAGCACAAACATCCATGCTCGAGGGTGGATTCGAGCCCCCGACGGAGAACGGCCTCGCGCATGTTAGCATAGCGCCTCAATGCGCTCGGCCACTCCGCCGCGCCACACTGTCATCAACCTACACGATCTTTCCTAGAACAGAGAGCTTTAAATTCTGCGTAAGTTCTGGACCCCGTATCGATTCTGGCAGCAGTGCGCTGAATTAAATTACATCAGAACTTGCGAACCGATTGGCAATGAAAATTAGGGAAACAGCGTAGCTCGTGTTGGCACAAAATAAACCTTAACTGAACATCAGTGACTCCATCTGTCTTTGTAACTCTTGGATTCGAGGTGCGACACAATGGCTACGAAGCTTCCAGCTGAGAGATACGTGGCAACTGCAGCTCTAACCTCCGTATAATACTGATAATGGGAACACACCACAGAAAGCTAAAACAAGCAAACAAACAAAACAAAACTACCTACCACGACTAAAAAAACTACAATAATACAGATATTAGGCACAAAACTAAATGAAAATTAATAACGTCTGTAGGAACTTGCCCCCTAATCTCCTGCCTAAACCTATTATTCCTGAAACTGCTTCACATTTACTATATGTTGAACTCTTTTCGATGTGGTGTTCACAGGGTCTCTACTTCAACACAATTTGGATGGACGATTCCTTTGACTCATAGGGCATGTGGAAACATTAAAGAACTTGCGGGAAAGATATTTACGGCTCTTCGAAAGCTGGTGTTTCTTCATCAAATCTTTCTGTATGACTACTAGATTCAGATTTATAACTTTCCCCGTATTATGTCGCTCCCTCTCCTGAGGTGGTTTTGACTGATCACCAGCTTCATGACATCTTGATGCCATAGCTTGCGCGAATGACGGTACTGATTTTCTTTTGTCAGTGCTGCTTTCCACACAGTCATCAAACACCTTTACTCAAATAACTGGAGCATGACTCCCAGTGTCCAGATTTTCACTAAAAGTCCTTTCCCTAATCCTTACAGATAATAATGGATAACTAAATCTACCTAAAACGTTTCTCTGATCTCATTAAATCCATGTACAACATCCTATTATAACATAAATTGCCTCATGTGGCAGGGACATGGTACTACATTACGTCGCTCATTACGAGCAGGATCCACCCTGGCGTCTACGGCTTCTCTCCCCACTTCATCATCTCTCCTATTCTGCCTCGATCTATCATTATTTGACCAATTTCGGGCTGATGGTGTTTTTCTTCCGCGTTTCCTCTACTATTCGAAATGGTCGTAATTTTAGATAGAGTGCGTGTGTCCTTCGATGCGTTTCTCTTACTTGTTACATATCGTTTTCTTTCCTTTTTCTCTCTAAAGATCTTGTTTCTTAGGTGTAACTGGGGTGCACGTGGCACTGGTGGTTAGTTTTGCTAACGCTCTGCCTTCATTTTATTTCTGTATTCTGCCTCCACGCACGGCATTGAATACTTCAGGGTACTATCTGATGTTTTCAAATTGTAAAAAGATATTCTCCGCTTAACCAGTGGCTGTTACTGGTATGTACCTTTCGCATTTCTGTTGCCTGTCATGAGCACGCATGTAATTTAAGCTAACGCTGTTTTCCTTCCTAGTCGCTGTTTTCCGTCCTGCCCGCTGCGTGGTCATAATTTGGGTAGCTTTTGGGCTTGTTACTGGTGTGTTGGTACTTGTTGCACATCGTACCTAATTTGCGTTTTGTCCGGTTGGTTTTGGTCAGTGATTCGTGGCGCTCGTCCTTTCCGTAAGATTCTTGTATTCACAATATGTTATCATTTGCTCGCCGCTGTTACCTACCTTCGGACACGGAGTTAATTTGGTTACCTACTTCCGTCCACTCAGACCCTATCACATCTGGTGATACCCAGAGGAAAAAAAATCCCCTCAATATTGTGTTGGTTCTATCTTCGGAGAACTGTGTAACGAAACAAGTTCGGATTTATTCCCATCTGCTTGAACCACCCGATAACAGTGTTGCATATAATAGTAACGAATGAGATTAGTCTATTATGATTATCTTTTCCAAAACTTTTATTGTTATTTTTTCTAACGTGACTGGCTGAAGTTATTTTCTACTATTTGACGTCAGAGGAGTTTGTTTAATTAACAAATATTAATTAGTTAATGCAACAGGCGTATTATTGTAAGCTCGTATAGTATGCTAATTAGGATGTCTGATAAACCTAATTAAATTCTTTTCTCATAATATTAAAGTAGGTATTATTATGTTTCACAATTAATGTTAGGAAAGTTGTGCCCTCATTAGTTTCTTTATAATTACCTTTTAGTACGAAGTAATTGTTTATAAACATATTTCAATATATTTGAAGGTGAAGCAATATTAATATAATAGATATTTGTATATCAATTGATTCAGTATTATTTACGCTACCTTTACTAAAGCCAGTTGCAGGTAATTGTTTTCCATTGTAATCAGTTTAATTTACCAAATTAACAATATGTAATTGTCAGTGACATTGTTTGAATGATATAAATAGGAAGCTTTCGCGCTATGTACACGAGTCTGGTTTCATCTTTGATCGGAGCTACAATCCACGTAACTCTGAACTCTAATTCGAACAATTATGTAGAAGTTCATCAGTGTTTGTCGTGTAGAAAGCGCAGCTGCCGTAAATATGGAATAATACTTCATATTAGTGGCACACGAGATGTACAGCTCTAACTTTTGTATTCCACACACGAACGGTGTAAATTTGTATTATAGATGTATGGAATGTGCGTACTGGGTAGTACTAACTGTTATTAATGAGTCTTGTACGCTGGCCACAACTGAGCACTAATGATTTATTAAAGTGTCATTGAATTTCAATTCTACGTGTCGCCTACATTATTTGTAGTGAATTAGTTTTGGCCCATGAAATTTCAGCCCGCCACTACTGATAGTGCCGATCAACTAGAACTTCAAGAGCCAACGAGCTACGACAGGGCCGGCGCAAGGCCAAGTGCCGCCCCGTGCCCGTGCGAGCTGCTAAATTGCCGTCCCCCCCCCCCCCCCCCCGTTTCTAATTTTTTTTTACAAAGCGTTTGTGGAATTTTATTTAAACAAATCTGTAGGAAATGTCAGCAATCAATCGCAATTTTCCCCCTTTCAGATCTACCTATGTTCCAACCACCGAGTGACCAGTCTCAAGGCTTTTAATATCTGCTTACATCTAAACCGTCATGTTGACAGTTACATAACTCATAGCACTGAGAATAGCCACACTGTGACCGAAATATATGTAGATCTGGAAAATAAAAACAAAACTTACAACTGATTGGTGACATTCTCTACAGATTTGTACAAAACAGTTGCTGGGCACGATCAAAAATGGCGTCAAACCTGATTGAAGGAATGTAGCTAATTTTAATATGCCTTGTGAAACTACGAAAATGTGTGTGAAATCTTATGAGACTTAACTGCTAAGGTCGTCAGTCCCTAAGCTTACACACTACTCAACCTAAATTATCCTAAGGACAAACACACACACACCCATCTCCGAGGGAAGACTCGAACCTCCGCCGGGACCAGCCGCACAGTCCATGACTGCATCGCCTTAGACCGCTCGGCTAATCCCGCGCTCCATAAACTTGCAATTAACGTAAATATACATTTCTCAATGGTTGTGAACAGATAATGTATTCAACGGAAAACAGTATACAGTAAATAAATTTTCGCAAAGTGATAGTGTGCGTGTAGTATTGTCAAACAAAAGTGCGCAGACAGATGTTTCGTTATTCAAAAACCAAAACGTGTGACTATCACTCAGAACCGGATAGCAAAAATTTTGAAAAGTTCGTCGAAACCCAACTTATGGCAGGCTTACTACTAATGTCTTTATCCCTTATAATTACTCGCAGAGTATTTACCCATTCGGAATACTTCTAGCCATTGTAGGTGTTGGACATTTTGACTGTAGTAATGTTCAACGTTTTTTATCCATAATGCGGGAAGAATAAAACATTCGGAAACTGCCATTGAAGGCTTAGCAAAATTAATTCAGGCTTAACACACAATCGCAGTAGCGAACACTGCATTCGAATTTCCAAATTAGATTTCGTCTTTTAAAAAAAATAGTTGTGAGTAAACTCATGGCGCGTTACAGGCTGGCAGCGCTCCACTCATTACAATACTGGCGTGACACATGATGGGAGATATTCCGCTGCAAAGTTTTCATCTGTTTTGTAAATATTTTGTATATTTATGTTAATAATGATAAAATTTTATTGTGTATTGGGGTTTTCTGTAATTTTATGGCCAAAATAGGCTAAAGAGAATGTGTAATGTAGGTTTAGGTTATTTTTTAAATTATGAACTTGTGTATTTTTCATGTGATTTTTTTGTAGCTATTTGATTAACTTTCTTATCAATATACATTTGGTTCTATCATTTAATGACCCAGTTAATTATTGTTTTCAAATAACTATCAGGTTAATTAAATGAGGGGGTGATGTAAAAAAGCAAGCTCGGTTCTGTTCCCATCTGTTTGCAATACTGAATCTCGCAATACCAGTGTTGCTTAATAATAGTTACGAATGTGATTAGTCTGTTATCATTTTTTTTCCAAAACTTTTGTCATTCTTCTTTATAACGTGACTAGCTGTAGTTATTTTCTACTCTTAGACGTCAGGGAAGTTTGTTTAATTAGCAAATAATTAGTTCATGCAAGACGCATATTGTTGTAAGATCAAAATAGTATGTTAATTAGTATCTCTGATGAAACTTATTTCCTTTCCCATAATATTAAAGTAGGTATTATTATGTTTCACAATTAACTTTAGGAAAGTTGTGCCCTTATTAGTTCCTGTATAATTACCGTTTAGTACGAAGTAATTGTTTAAAAACATATTTAAATGTATTTGAAGGTGAAGCAATATTAATGTAACTGTCATTTGGGTATCAATGTACTCCGTATTATTTACGCCACCTTTTTCTATAGCCAGTTGCGGGTAATTTTTTTACTTTTTCATTGTAGTGAGTTGAATTTACCTACGGTAATTAACAATATGTAATTTTCAGTGACATTATTTGAATGATGTAAATAGGATGATTTCGCGCCATGGACATGTCTGGTTTCATATTTGATCGGAACTACAATCCACGTCACTCTGAACTCTAATTCCAACAATTATGTAGAAGTTCATCAGTGTTTGTCGTGTAGAAATTGTATCTACCGTAATATTATGAAATAATACCTCATATTAGTGCCACACGAGTAGTACAATTCTAACTTTAGTATGCCACACAAGGACTGTGTAAATTCGTATTACTGATGTGTGGATTATGTGTACAATATATTATTAAGTGTTATTAATGAGACTTGTACGCCGGCCATAAATAGGGACAACTGGGCACTAATAATTCATTAAAGTGCCAATGAACTGCAATTCTATTTGTGGTGAATTATTTTTGCCCCATGAAATTTCAGCCAGCTATTACCGAGAGAGGGAAATGATAACTTAAGGAAGGAAGGAAGGAAGGAAGGAAACTGGGAGTTTAACGTCCCGTCGACAGCGTGGTCATTAGAGACGGAGCTTACGCTCGGAATGTTTGGGTAAGGATACGGAAGGAAATCGGCCGTGCCCTTTGAAAGGAACCATCCCCAGGATGGCCGGAGGTAAATTTGAACCACCATCCTTCCGAATGCAAGTCCAGTGGATAACTTAAAGAGGCAACGACCTGTGACCCGGTACGTCACAACTGGGCACACGCAATCCAGTGGCAGTTATTTTGGTCCTTGGGCGCTGCCGAGTTGATCACCGGGGACCGAACCCTCAGCCACTGTTATTATTATTATTATTATTATTATTATTATTATTATTATTATTATTATTATTATTATTATTTAAAGTTCACGTGAGGTGTCCACTGTTAATGGTTTGACGGCAATATGACATTATGGTTAATTGTTGTTTTATATTAAAAATTTTCATTTTTGCTTCACTCCCCATTCTAATATCAGTTGTTGTATGAAGTGTCTGTAGCCGTAGTTGAAACGATTCCTCTGTTTGAATGTTGGTGCTTACGACCGGAGTGTGTACTTACAATTGCTGGTTACTATTTGAAGCAATTCTTGCTTTAATTGCAGCCTGTCCTTCAGACAGATATTACCTTATGATTTAATGTTTTTAAGTTGGATTGTAAAACGATTGTAATATATATTTGAAGCAATTCTACCCTTAATTAGGTTCTGTCATTGAGACATATGTGTGTTTGTTATTTCATGTTTTTAAGTTTAATTGTGAAGTGGATACAATTGTATTTTGAAGCATTTCTGATCTTTAGTTGAATTTTATCTTTCAGAAGTATGTTGACTTGTTATATAATGTTTTAAGTTTGTTAAGCTTATGGAACTTAACTACGGGGTCATCAGTCCCTAAACTTACAAACTACTTATCTACTACCTTATACTAAGGACGGCTCAAATATCCATGCCCGAGGGGGATTCGAACCCCCCGATCGTAGTGGCCGTGCAGACCGTGACTGGAGCGCCTTAAGTTTGATTGTGAAGTTCCTAGTAACCCAGATTTGAAACAATTCTTCTGCTTGATTTTAAGGTAGCAAATGGTTAAGTTACCGGCCTTACTTTTCCTGTACCCAGTTTTGCACGTTGCAGTCTTACATTCCAAAATCAATGTCCACATCAATTGTATAAAAAAAATAAGTAAAAAATAAAAAATAAAAATACTCCCCAAACTGCAAAACGTCAAAATTCGCAAATGAATACGTAGTTTACAACAAAAAACAGCGCAGATTACTTCAAAACGACGCCCTTTACGCAACGATGAATTCCGACAGTTCTGTGACAAGACAGAATAGCTATTAGAATGCTGTAATGGAATGAATTATTAGACATCAATTTTAAAATCAACTTTTCTAACTGTTTTCAACCTTAGTGGTTCAGTTAGAGGTCGCTACGTAGAACTAGGCTGAGTTAAGGTAGCCATATTATACAAGATGCTTGTTATTTTAATTTTTATGGTACTACATACTGAAGGTGGAATGAAAAAGAGAGATTTTACTTCACAAATCTTCATTGATTAAATGAACTAATGCTCTGCTTTCCTTTCCTTTTTTACATCATTAGAGTATGATAAATCTCCATATCCGATACTGTTGTTGTCCTACCCGATAAGTATAATAGTCGAACTCTTGATAACTATTGGACAATAAGGGGGTGGGCCCTGACAGTATGGAACACAATATTCTTGGTGACGCAAATACAACACAGTGAACAGCTCGTCCATATGTAGAAAGCTACTTAAATAACAGGGGGATACATTAAATTTATTTTATCACCACTAATATACAGCAAAATTTTGTGATCAGATACGAAAATAGAAATTCAAATCTCTTAGTTTATTATCAGACGTTCACGGAAAAGATATTAGTTACATTGAAAGATCTAAAAATAATAGTGGCCGTTATTCAAGGCTAATAATCATTGTCACAAACAAATTGCTTTTATCTCAAAGAAAAATGTTTAAATGTTTGTTAAGCTTATGGGACTTAACTACGGGCTCATCAGTCCCTAAACTTACAAACTACTTATAAACTAACTTATACTTAAAGACAACAAAAACATACATGCCGGAATGAGGATTCGAACCCCCGACGGGTAACGGCCTCGCGCATCGTAGCATAGTGCCTCAAAGTGCTCGGCTACTCCGTCGCGGCTCTCAAACTTCACTTGTTATTATACTATATAACTGTTACATCAAATAAGGATGAACCATAGATCAGAGGGCCTGAAAACCTTACAAAACCTTACAAAACTTTCATCGAAACTATTTGAAATCCTGACAGCTTAGAGGTGGCTGCATAACTGACGGATTTAAAGTGACACCTCTATGCACTTCCCGTCCAATGAGAGCTTCTTAAAGTCTCACAAATTGAAGTGTCAGTTGTCCGTTTCCGCCTTACTTATGGCAGTAACAATATATGACGTAGTAAGAAATAGTGGCAGCTGGAAGTGAACGATTATGTTGTTAACTTATTGCAGAATCTTTCTACAACAAATGATGAGTTTCACGATTTTTTTAGCTTCTTTCTTTCTTTCACCTCTATTGTGGACATTAAATGGCGTAAGGCGTGCTGGAGTTAACATTTTATTATTCTAGTTAAATAATTTGGTCTTTTCAGAACATTTGTTGTTGATCAACATGCAGCTACGCTATACTGAATTCCAATACACGCTTACCAGCAACTGACGTCGACAGCGTTTCCGATTTTCAGGCAATCCCGATACGTAATTATATTTCAGTCGATAAAGAGCTGAATTAACGACAAATTACTGCTATATGAGTGCGACATTCTATACCAAAATAACTGGCAATCAACACAGTGTTTCATGCTTGCTATGGTTCCTTGAAATTAGATTGACAATACTGGAGTAGGATCAGTATTCATATCAACAAGATTAATAAGCGTGAACCCTGCATTTTACCTGAAAGGAAGCAATGATAAATTCGGAGAAGTGTCAAATTGGAATCTGCTGTTGTAGCGTGATGTACGTGCATTTGATGATCGTATGTTTGACATCATATCACTTTCCGCAGTCAATTAGCGTCTAATAATGACAGTTTCCGTTTATTAACAATAAAACAAACTGAATGTCGATCGAACGTAAACTGTTGTCTCTGAATGGATGTAAATATTGGGGAAAGAAATAGGAGTACACTACAGTACCATGACAATATACTGTTTCCTACTGATTTGTAGTACAAAATACTCCAAGAAGGAAGTTTAAGTTTGTAGGTTTAGGAAACGTTGTGACTCCGCAACCATGTAACATTCGACTGTGTTTCCGAACATACAGGGTGTTGCACTAAGTGTGTTTGCCTCTGTAACACTCTCTGCGGAGCTATGAACATAGTTTATTGTATCATTTTCCAAAGAGTTACACCACAAAGATATAATTTTTTACATGGTACAATAGTTCTTTTCTATCGTGTATTGGATTCGTTTAAACCAGCTGCGTTCAAATCAATTTAAACTACATTCCTATCTCTGTTAGTTTGGGAGCTACAACCCTTCAAAGTTCCGGGGGCGGAGGCTGCGCTAGCGTAGCTCACTGGCCGAGTGGCTATCCCCTGGGGTACGGCCCACTGTCTCATGACCACCAGCCAGTCGGCTACGCTGTCGTAGCCTCCGCCCCCTAAACTTTGAAGGGTTGTAGCTCCCAAACAAATAGTGATAGGAATGTAGTTTAAATTGATTTGTACGCAGCTGGTTTCAACGAATCCAATGCACGATGGAAAAAACTATTGTTCCGTTTAAAAAATTATATCTTTGTGCTGTAACTCTTTGGAAAATGATAGAATAAACAATGTTCATAGCACCGCAGAAAGTGTAACATTTCTTGTGTTGACCTAGCGCATTAAAATTTCCCGTCACCTATTATTTTATACGTTACAGAGGCAAATACACTTAGTGAAACACCCTGTATCTTCCATACTGTGTTATTTCTATAAATCTATGCACACCATCACCCACTGAACGTTCTGTGTAACATCAGTATTAGCATCAGCGCTAAGTTTTATTTGATTATGTAACTAATAGTCTTCGCATCTGCGTTCAGTAATCAACTGATTTCAAGAGAACAGTGCCCTTACTTCTTGTCTTCATGATGTCCACTGCAATGTATAAATACTGCCACATTATCTGGTGATTTTTTTTTTTCAAAACATCACTGTCCACTATATACCTAAATATTTCCAATTCCACAATATCTAAACCATTGCAGTTGCACGCTCTGATGTTATCTAAATTGAAGGTAATCTTTTGAAAAACTTTTGTGACACAAGTCCTTATCATTACCTTTCTCTCTCTTCATATAAGTGGGTGAGTTTCGTTTTTCTCAAATTAAATAAACAAGTAAATAAAGTAGAAATATATCTGATCGTTGCGTTCTGTGTATTTTCTCAACCTCAAGCCGAGATAATTATTTAAGAAATAAATATAGCAAAAATATCTCTGTAGTGATGATTTCGTTCTGCGCATGTTCTCAATCTTCAACCGGGATGAATCATTCTGATCACGATCGGCATAGCTTGCTGTAACAAGCCGCACCTCCTTTTCACTGAGCTGCCAGAGCAATGGCTTTAAAAGTATAATAATCAAAGGGATTAATGCGTAGCAGACGTAACACGAAATGTGATGGCGAGTCACTTGTAGGGCTAAGAACAGCCTGTACGGTCATTTTCTCTAAGTAGGGACTTAACTGCTTCCTAGGCTTACGAACTACCTAACTCGAACTTCCGACGGCGAGCAACCGCGCGCTCCGCAGCAAAGAGCGCTCGGCCACTCCCCCGTGGCGAAAGACTTTCCTGTCTTCCTTAGTGCCTAGTTAATTTCTGTAGATGTCAGCAACATATTCACAAATATATTTGTAGATGATTGCCTAAACATTATTATAGAATTACTTGACAAATCATGAGTTAAAACAGTTACCACAGATGACGAAGATCGCTACACACACGCTTGCCTATAACCTAACTGATTCCATTTATACAGTCAGTTAAATGGTCTAGCTATGGGTTCCCTCCTCAGTCCAACCATAGCTGAAATATTCGTGAACAATTTTGAGAAACAGGTCTTGGGAGGGAATCCATTCTCTTCAAAGGTTGGATACTGGTTTCGGTTTGTTGATGACGTGCTCTGCTTATGGACAGGTACCGTCACACAGCTTCAAACATTCCATAAACAATTAAATTCTGCTCACAAATGCATCAAATTAACAATGTAGTTTGGGGGTAGCTCAATAATCCACTTAGAAATAACGATAGATATCAGCAATCATTCCCACATCTTCAACATTTATAGGAAGTAAGTCACAAACATGCAACATTTCACTCTATGGTCCATCGCATATTATCAGAAAATTTCCAAATTGAACTAAATACTATCAAACAAATAGCAACAAACAATGGCTACACTCCTACCTTGATAGACTCCGTAATGCACAAGATACATAAAAAAAGTATGTTACTTCTGTAATTTACCTTGTTCTTAATACCTGAGCACACCAAGCTCCTACTAAATGGTACACTATCCCATTTTTAAGAAGGGTGGCCAGAAACTACATAAAATAGTTTCTTCCCATTACACTCTGTGGTGTCGCACAAGTACAAAGTGCGCGCCACCTACTTTCGCCGCGCGCCGCCATGCACGCACGGCGCGGCGTTCTTACGACGACAGCCACGATCGCCCTCTGCTGCAACTCCGCTCGTGGCTCCCACTGAACGACATCGTTCACTTGGGACTGAGATAGCAACCAGTTAGGACCTTCGGAATCAGATAGGCACCAGTGAAGACTTGGCTATCAGTTAGGCACTAGGCAGGACCCTAGCTCAACTATGTATCAACATTCTGCAGTACTATGTAAAAGTTAACTATTGTATACAATCTGTGCAATATATATCTCATTCTAATTTACTCTAGTGTTTATAGTTTCTGGCTGCTCCCCTCCGTACCTGCACCAGCGTGCTATCTTTATTCCTGTGTCGGTCTCATTCCACTCGGCCACCGACACCTACGACGGAAACGAGACACAAAAGCGGCGACGAGGCTGGGACACAAAACACTCTTCCCCTCAACCTCTTCACTATAAATGACGCCACGTCTCAGGCTTTAAACAACACTTCTGCTGCCGGAAAAATCTTTATCATAAACACAAAGTATTAATACTGTAAACTATGCAATTCACTTTTCACTTCACCGTGTCACCGAATTACATTAACAGTTTTGGACCTTGTACGCTAAATTCATAGTCAATCCACCTCTTCCTTATCGAAATTTAACTGTGAGAGTCTGCACTTATCTCCTCCTAACCTCTTCTTGAGAATACCTACTTAACAGCACTATTCTGTTCCGTACCAAGCTTGGTTGATGGTATTTTTAGTGATAGGGACAGCAGGTAAGGGACTTGGGAAAGAGGAAGTTACTGGTTTTCAATTGACATAATACGTTTACGTCTCTGATTACTTACATCTTTCACATTTGTAACACGGAGAAAATCATCGACTTCCAAATTAACTTCTTCACTGCTAATCACGTCGTTCTACATTATTTGCTTAACCCAGCCCTCGTTAGCTATCTATTCGCATTCTTAAACTAATATATTACTCTTTACCATTTATGCTAAATTCTAATGTAAACTGTATGGAACATAACTGACCAAAGCTGACTCCAACCGTTTGTGCGCTGTTCTGAGTTTACTGACACCGACCTACACGAACTTTCAGGTTGACTTATTGCTCTTGTGCTCCAAGCTGTCGGTAGTCTTTAATTTTGCTACATTTGCTTAACATGATTGTTTCATTTTCTTCAGTATTTCATAAATTCCTTCTTATATTTAATTGCATGCTATGTAGATTTTCTGGACGCAATGTTATGATGTAACAAAGGCTGCTCAGTCTGAAAATTATCACATTTTCCTGCTAAGCCCACTCACTCTCACACAATTGAATGTTGGCGTCGCTTTGCTTCTGTCGCATTCCGCATGTTACAATGACTACTTTTTTATTTTCTTTATTCAGGCTTTGGATAGCAGTGACTACAGAGCCAGCAATAATTACTACAGAAAATTGGGAAATAATTGCAAATCTCACAAATCTGTGTTTCGAATTTAGCGTATAATCATGCATCCATATAATAAAAATAACGGGAGGGAGGTAATATCATGTAGCTAACCGTGTTTTAACATGAGGGCATAATTCCGAAATCACATAATTATGTAGAGAGTGAAAAGACGCCATGCATTGTCGTGATATTTTACTATTTATTCAGGTATTTATTTCATGTATGCTTAGCCTAAGAGGACGTTGAAAATATCAATTGGGCATACAGTATTTGCAGCAAGAAGAGGAACAGCAATTATTAAGTATGCATTCATTATTCCTATAATCATTCTTTCTTATTTTTGTAGTAGTAATAATTTAATTATAACCAGTGTTTTCTTTTTCTTTTCTATAGTGTTAATCTTTATTAATAAAGGGTAGTTCACGTAACAACATAATTTCAGGCACGAGTTAGTTTTGAATAATAGCAGGCACTGGAAATCACTGCCCTGTGGACAATGTAGGATTAGGAGCACCATCAAGTTTTCAGCAGCTGATTTCTTTTCGAAGTATTACCGAACCTCGAACAGCTGATGGCGACATGGAGCCGCTCAGTCGCCGTAACACCATTGTTGCGATGTTTTAAAAGCGTTGCACGAGAGGCAGGTACATTAACATGCCAACCTTCGCCGCTCACCTGACTCGATAAACACAAGTTGCCAGTGTGGTTTATGGCTAGTAACAGAGGCCATCAAGGTGAGGCAAAGATAGCACCCTACAAAGAAAACGTCCGAATGTCAGTCGTGAAGGAAGTATCTGGTTAGCAGCACAAAGTTGATATGAAGTAAGTGCGATATGGAAATTTTTCTGTCACAGATATATGTACTTAATAATCACTTCATGACTATAGCAGGTTGTTGTCTGTTGTGGTCTTCAGTCCTCAGACTGGTTTGATGCAGCTGTCCACGCTACCCTGTCCTGTGCAAGTCTCTTCATCTGAGAATACACTCGGCAACCTACATCCTTTTAAATCTGCTTAATGTATTCGTCCCTCAGTCTCACTCTATGATTTTTATTCCACACGCTTCCTTCTAATGCTAAGTTGACAATTCCTTGATGTCTCAGAATCTGCATGTCCTTGGGAGAAGTAACGACTGTAGTTTCCCCTTGCTTTTAACAGTTCGCAGTAACTGCATGGCAAAGCTGTTAGCTGATGTTACAAGGCCAGCTCAGTCAATCATCCAAACCGTTTCCCCTGTAACTATTGAAAAGGCTTCTGCCCCTCTTCAGGAACCACACGTTTGTCAGGCCTCTCCACAGATACCCCTCCACTGTGGTTGCACCTTTGGTACGGAAACAAAACCATATCTACTGCAGGTAAACTTATATGTCTCTTAAAAAAATTCCTAGATTGTTACCTGAAATAGTCCTCTGTGAAAATGACAAGGGAGAGATCGCGTCAAAAATTATATCACTAAAGACTAAGGATCCTTATGTATATAATGGGGTGTCTAGCACAGTACATAAATATTGACGCACCTCTTTTAGCACAGTACTATCTGTATTTGTAATTTTTCTATCAGAATGAGCAGTTTTCCGACAGATCGAGGTACTTAGTAGTGAAATCACTTTATAGAAAAAGAGAAAGGAATAAAGTAGACGACTTTAAACCTATTTCTATGCCATCAGATTTGTTAAAGTTATTGAAGACGCTATATATTCGAGGTTAATTGATAATTTCAGTTTCCACAAAAGCTGTCAAATGTAAAGTTTTATTTCAGGAGGCAAAACACTAACAATACCTATTACATTGGAGTAGTGCCTGTTCTTTGGGACACCACACCTGCTTCGCAGCCATATTGCATTTGCAAATTATTGATAAACGAGAGGAAGGAAGAAGGTTTAGGAAGGAAAGGATTGACAGTGGCTGCTTTAGGGAATTGAAATTGAAATGGAACAATGGTGACAATTGAAAATGTGAGCCGGGCCGGGAATCGAAGCCGGGTCTCCCGCTTCGGGCCAGCGGCCGCCTTAACCAATTTTTTTTTCTTTTCTTTTTTTTTTTTTTTTTCCTTTTTTCTTTTTTGGGTCTCCTTCCTCCCCTTCAACCCGTCCTTCCGCTCGCCAACATCGCCTTCATCGGCGTCGGCTTCATCTGCCTTTAATAAGGACAGTGGCTGCTGTCGGATACTTAAAAATAAAAGACTTCCCATGTGTGCTTCTATGACAGCAGAGAAAAAGAAAATGCACAAGTCGACGTATTTCCGTCTTGAAAATAAGGGATTTTTTTTTTGGTTTGCCTCAGTCTCCTTTTTTTACTTTATGTTTTTTTATTTTCTTAAGTAAATAAATGTCTTCTTTCAAGAAAAAAAAAACTAGTTCTGCCTCCATGTAAATGTTGACCTGAAAGGTCTTATGGCTCCATTTCTCTTGGTAATGTTGCCATTTAACTGTTCAAAATAAACCAACAGAAATTAAAATCATGTCCTATCTTTCGGTAAATCGTGGGGACCATCCTGTACTCAATCTTAAAACATAATACTTTGACCCCTGAACTGAAGGAATGGTAAAACAAAGGCGATATATAAATTTGGCTTCGAAACAAACATATAAGGAATTTTGTGTAAATAAAATTTCCTTCCTTGTTATTGTAATGTGTTTAGTAAGAAATTAGCGAAATGTTTCTTGTAATGTCTTGTTTTTCATCAGCTTGTGATGCTCCGCAGTAAGGTATACCCAGAAATCTTCCAATTTCATGTCCGTGTTTGAAAAAATGTAGTGGACCGATGCCCCCTTTAGCCAGTTGATGGCGTTCCTTTTTGTTTTGGGGAACGGTACGTCTTCTGGGAAAAGAAAATCGGAAACTGTTATGTAGTTTGGCGACGTTCTGCTGATGGATGCCAATTTCCGTCGTATATACATCCATATTTCTTTGATTTTGTCGCACCCGAATCGGTGTTCTTCCGTATCTAATACGTGGCACGTGACACAATCTGGTGAGTTTGCCAGGTGGATGTTGTAAAGTTTAGAGTTAGTTGCAATTTTGCGATTTACAACTAAGTACCACGTAGTCTTCATCGTGGAAGGTAAGTTACGACAATGTATATTTTTCCAAATCATCTTCCAGTTGTGAGATCTGTATTTGTCTTCTATGATGTTTTTCTTTTTATCTTTCATTAATTCACGGTATATATCTTTAACTTTCTTCTTTCTGACATCGGGGATTCGTGCTTGTAAATAGCTATACTCTAATAGAAAGTATTTCAAGTGATAAAGTCCGTTCGGGACATGTTGTACACTGATGGGTGGACTGAGGTCAGCCGGCGCTATTTCATCCAACAAGTGTGCAACAAGACTGTTGGTATATGTCTTCCATAGTTCAGAAGTTTTAGCGATGTATAACGCCTGTGCCTTCTTACCAATGTCTGTGAGATTGAGACCCCCACTTATTGGCGGAAGCGTTAGGGTGTCATAATGCACTTTGAAAATGTGACCGCGACTGACAAAGTGGCCAAGTGCGGACATGAATTGTTTTGTCATAGTTGAAGGTATGGGCAGGACTTGAGCGACATTATTAAGTTTTGCAGTTAGGCAGATGTTGGCTACTGTTACTTTCTGGATTTCATTGAGTTTCCTGATGCTTTATGTCTGTGCACAGGCGCGTAGTTTATTTAACAGTGCCTTGTAGTTTGCTGCTATGGTACGACGGATAGTATTGTGAAAGTCAATACCTAGGCACTTGAAAACCGTCAGCTCACGTAGATGTCCAGAAGTTTGTGTCCCTAAACCACGGCCGATATTAAAAATTCCAGATTTTGTCCTGTTGAGCAGCGCGCCAGATGCACGTTCATACTGTTGTACGATTTGCAAAGCAGTCTCTATTTCAGGTCTGTTTATAACAAGGAAACCCACATCATCCGCATAGGCTTTGCAAACTATTTTGTTTCCGTGTATTTGTAATCCTTGTAGACGTTGCATCAGTGTGGCAAGCAGGGGCTCGATTGCGATGGAAAAGAGCGCCATAGAAACTGGACAACCCTGTCTCACAGAGCTGGATACTTCTATTTTCTTGGTAGGGTGTCCATTGATGATGATTTGGGATGTATTGTTAGTTATCATATGTTGCAAAATGGTTACGAACCGAGGCGGAAAACCCATCTCCTCTACGGAGGAGATACTGGTGATTGACCCTGTCAAAGGCTTTGTCAAAGTATAATGATATTATGGCACATTGAAGTTTACAGACCTCAGCCGTTGATATGAGGTCGCGGTAGTCGCACAGGGTGTGGAAGAGTCTCCTATCTTGGCCCACACCCGTCTGGTAGGGTCCAGTTACGCTGTTAATTGTCGATTTAAGCCTGTGTGCTAAAAGTCGAGCAAAGATTTTGTAATCACTGTTTACAAGAGTGATAGGTCTCAAATTGTCAATTTTTTTACTAACAGGATTTTTTGGAATCAAAACTATGATGCCTTCGCGAAATTCTTGTGGGAGCCCATTTGTGGGCTCCAACAGTTCGTTACGGAGGAGTGTAATTTTTGTTTTGATCTGATACCAGAACACTTGGTAGAATTCCGCTGGGATGCCATCCGCTCCAGGAGATTTATTTTTGGCACTTGCCCGAACGGCGTATTCCACGTCTTCTTCGGTCGCCTGTGCTACGAGTTTCTCTACTTCCGTGTGGTTGACTCTGCCTTGCACATTTTGCAATAGAACATTTTGTGCTTCTTCGTCCACTTCTTTATGAGACATCAAGGCTGTGAAATGGCTTAGAATTCCTTCCTTTATTTGTCTATGTGTGGACAAAGTTGTACCATCTGCCGCTGTTAGTTCTGTCAGTATCTTGCTGTGTCCACGTTTCCTTTCTTGTATGACATGATAAATGGAGGTATTTTCTTGTTGTGCCATGGTTTGGACCCGTGATCGAACTATGTATCCTTCTAGTTGTTTGCGACGCAGGGCCAAAATTTTGGCCTGTATTCTTTTGATTCGTTCGTAGTAACCAGTAGCCGAAGTGCCTAGCATGTAGATTTCTCTTAAACAGTGAAAATAAAATTCTATTGTTTTTTTGTGCCATGAATATTTATCTTTAGAGTAGTTAATAAAACATCTCCTTATTTTAGGTTTTGCACACTTTAGCCACCATTCTATTGCCGAAGTATAAGAGGCGAATCTGTGCTCGCACTCCCTCCAGGTGTTGAGGAAGGCCTCTTGACATGCCGGTTCTTGTAGGTGTGAAACATTTAATTTCCACAGGCCTCTGTATCTGCATGTGCCTTGTCGTTCCATATTTACGGTACATAAATATGCTGCGTGATCTGAAAAGGCCACTGGCCAAACTTCAGACTGCAGAATATGAGTGCTCAAGGCAGACGTGACATATATCCTGTCCAAACGGCTTGCTGAGTGCTTGGTGATGTAGGTAAAACCAGGTGCCACTCCATGTTTGTACTCCCACGAGTCAATGAATCGCAGGTCTCGGACTATGCGCTCCAGCTCAATAGATTTGTTCATGTTGGGAATTTGAGCTTTAGCGCTGAGGACGCAATTAAAGTCACCTCCTAAGATGACGTGTTCGTTGTTAGCACCAAACAGGGAAACAATGTCTTCCTTAAAGAATTCTGCTCGTAATCGTCTATTACTGGACCCAGATGGAGCATAGATATTTATTAGCCTGATGTTATGGAAGGTGCCAGCAATACCTCTACTATTGGGTAATTTCGTAACATCCTTGATAATGATGCCTTCCTTCACAAGTAAGGCTGTACCCATTTCAGAACCCATACCAGGATTAATGAAGGCATTATAGCCTGGTATGCAGTCAAGCCTGATTTCTGTTACTTCTTGCAGGAATGCTATATCAACGTCTGCAGCATGTAAGAAGTCTTTTAGATGTTGTAATTTCAGCTCACTACGTATCTTATTAAGATTTACCGTTGCGAGCCTATAGGCCTGTAGTGGAATGATGGGTGGCTATACGCAAATTAAGCTTAGAAAAAGGGATCGTGGTACTAACCATGAAGTGGTACTAACCGTGAAGTTTCTAAACGCATATAGAAGATGCTTGTGCAAAAATCTACCACCAGGTACATCAAGAGCTGTTTAATAGTATTCGTCATTAGGGAATGGATCAGTAGAACTTACTTGTTGTGCGTTAATTTCTGCAGAGCCATCGTGGAGGGATTGACAGTCGCCGTCCGTTTGGAATGGACCTGCGGGGGTCTCGGTTACAGCGGTATCCATCTCCTCTTCCGTACTAGACCCCATTTCTTCGGCCCAGGTAGGTGGTACTAAATTTTCCGACATGCTGAGTACCTTGTCAGGAGAACGTTCGGCGACAGTCTGGTCATCAAGTCCGGAATCGGGGTGTGAGGTGTATTCAGTATTGGATATCACAGAAGTCGTGGCCTTTTCCATTGTTCCTGACACATTGGTGGACGTGTGTTCTGAGTTCCTAAGTCGAGCACCTATCTGCTTTGCCTTTTCCCGTAAGGGCGGTGCAGTGACCTCCGCTCCCTGACGCGCAAGCCTCCGTTTCCGTCTTCTCTTGGGAGATGAACCTTTGGCGGTCTTTGGTCATTTCCAAGCGGAGCTTCTGTCGGTGTAGGAGTCTCTGCTGGTGGGTGCTCTACAGTGTTTGGGACAAAGAGCTGTTCCTTAATACTCTCAAGAGGTGTTAGGTGTTCCAAAACTGACGGTGCGGGTTGTACAAACGTTGGAGTAATTTCCATAGGGGCCTCTGGTGGGACGTCGGAGGTTGTCGATTCCGTCGCTTGTATTGCAGGGGCCTGTTCTTGTACGACTACAGCAGGTATCGGTGGCTGAGAAGTCTGAGGGAGGGTCTGCACAGTTGGTTCAGTTGTCGCCGTCATCTCTACCTCAGGCGGGTCACGACAAGCATTGACTTCGGGGCCCGCAGCAGCAGGGAGACCGCGCGCCGCGGCCGCAAACGTCACCGGCAGAGTCGACAACACGGGCGGCCTGGCCGCCTCGCCGGCCGGCAGCTGCGCCACGCGCCGCTGCATGCACTCGGCTCTTACGTGGCCCGTAGAGTTGCACGCGGCACACGTCTTAGGCTGGTCATCGTACATCACAATTGCTCGGTATCCGCAGACCTGAATGTATGACGGAATGTGCTTATGCAAGTCGACTTTCAGCTGCCGTACCCCGTTTAGTACCGGAAAGCGATGAGCAGTAGACCATCTTTCAGCAATATTACTAATCACTCTACCGTATGGCGAGATCACTGCGTCTATATCGGCACTTGTTATCTCAAAAGGCAGTTCAAAAATGCGCACAGTTCTTATTCCAAGGCCTGCATGAGAAACGAAAACCTTTCCAACATTGCCATCACTGTATTTATACTTCATAACTCCACCACAGGATTCGACTATTTTGGCACACATATCGGATCTAGCGAGTTTCACAAAAACCACGCTGCTAACAATCGATAGATGGATGCCAATAATATCCTCGATTCCTATTATAACGCATTGTTCTAGCCATTCCTCAATTTCAAAAGATTTCGGTCGGGCAAATTCTCTTTCAAAAGTAAACTTCAGGGTATCCTTTCTATTCCTATCAGTCATCACTGTTCCGTATTCATCTTCTACAACTGAACACGAATAATTGCAAGTCGCAACAGCAAGCGCAGAGACTTACCACGCGGAAGCAGCAGCAGCGCAGCGCACAGCACGGCGTGTGTTGCCTCCACGCTGTCCGCCACTAGACTACCAATTGGCTACCCTTGCTCGCCCCCCGCCCATCTCAAATTCCAACAAGTCGCACGCTATGGCTGTAGCGCCCTCTTACACTCGCCATTACGGATTCCCGTATGTTCGTCCTCGCACGGAAATCCGTAATGGCGAGTGTATGAGGGCATGAACGATAGGGGCTCTACAACCAAAGCGTGAGACTTGAGGAAATTTGAGACGGACGGGAGGCGAGCACGGGTCTACACCTCGGTGCGGCGCGCGGCTTGTTTACGTCCAAGAGTTCATGTCGCTGCGAGCTTCACCAAGGAGTATCGTGTTCTCGTCGTAGCTTTATAACTTTACTATTTGTTCGTACAATGAATGACGATTTTAGTCAAGAGAGGGAGAACTGCGTTCAGGTTTCTTTCGAGCGTGGTGTGGAAAAACCGCCCGCCTACGAAATCCACCGATTTATAACAGATCTACTACTGACATCATCGGAAGTGCTATGTGTTGAAAGACGACCGCCAGAGTTACTAAACACAGCTTTTCGATACTCATTCACCGAAGAAGACGAGAGCAATATTCCAGATTTCGAATTATGAAGAGAGGCCAGAAAGAATAACGCAGAAGTAGATATCATCGGAGTAGTGAAGCAACTGAAATCACTGAACAAGAACAAGTATTCTGGTCCGGATTGTATACCCATTAGATTTCTATTTCATTATGCTGATACGATAGCTCCTTACTTAACAGCCATATACAACCACTCGCTCAGCGAAGGATCTATACCAAAAGACTGGAAAGTGCACAGGTCACACCAATATTCAAGAAAGGCAGTAGGAGTAACTCACTAAAGTACAGGCCTATTTCATTGACGTCAATTTGCAGCAGGGTTTTGGAATATATGCTGTATTCAAATATTATGAATTATCTAGAACAAAATGATCTATTGACCCAAGGTCAACACGGATTTAGAAAATATCGTTCATGTGAAACACAACTAGCTCCTTACTCAATCCAAGTGATGAGTGCTATCGACAAGGGATCTCAAATTGTTTCCGTATTTCTAGATTTCCAGATGGTTTTTGACACCGTACCGCACAAACTACTTTTAATCAAATTGCGTGGTTATGGAATATCGCCCCAGATTTGTGACTCTATAGGGGATTTCCTGTCAGAGAGGACACAGTTTGTAGTAATCGATGGTAAGGCATCAACTAAAACAGAGATGATATCGAGTGTTCCACAATGTAGTGTTATTGGCCCTCTGCTGTTACTTATCTACATAAACGATTTTGGAGAGAATCTGAGCTGCTCTCTTAGGTTGTTTGCAGATGACGCCGTCATTTATCGTGTAGTAAAGTCATCTGAAGATCAAAACCAACTGCACATCGATATCAGTTGGGTGCAAAAATTGGCAGTTGACTCTAAATAATGAGAAGTGTGAAATCGTCCACATGAGTACGTCAAGAAATCCGTTAAACTTTGTTTAGAAGACAAATCAATCGAATGGGAAGTCCGTAAACTCCACTAAATACCTAGAAATTACTATTACACCAGACTTAAACTGGAAAGAACATGTAGATAATGTCGTAGGAAAGGCGAACCAGAGACAGCGTTTTATTGGCAGAACACTTAAAAGATGCAAACGAACTACTAAAGAGACTGCATACACCACATTTGTCCGTCCTCATTTGGAATACTGCTGCCCAGTATGGGATCATTATCAAGTGGGTTTGACGGAAGCCATCGAAAGTGTCCAAAGAAGGGCCACCGGCTTTGTATTGTCACGATACAGGGGAGAAAACGTCACATAAATTATATAGGATCTGGGATGGGAATCATTACAACAACGGCGTTTATTGCAGCGGCGAGGTCTAATTACGAAACTCCAATTGCCAACATTCTCCTCCGAATGCTAGAATATATTGTTGACTGCCACCTACAGAGGTAGAAATGATCATCAGAATAAAATACGAGAAATCAGATTTCTAACGGCGAGATTGAGGTGTTCTTTCTTCCCGCGCGTTAATTCGTGATTATGATGAACGTCAAGTGAGAGGTCTAGTTTAAGTTGACGTATAACAGAAGATTCACGTAACTATACGGGGCTTCGATCATGTAAGCAGAGTATATGGTGAAACATTACTAAATCTGTATTGACGTAAAAATGTACGTGAACTTAAAAGTACATCATGCAAAGCATCCTTTATATCCAGTCTCAGTGCAGTGTTCAACCATACAATCAAAAATTTAGGTGCAATATGGCTCACAACAAAAAAATAATTTTTTAGTGTTGGTATCTCAAGAGCTCCGACATTGATGGGTCACAAGATTGATGGGGACCCGAGATTGATGGATCCACGAAGAAGATCGCTGCCAATATCTGACTTTACGTAAAAGAAATGAGACAAAAAAAATAATGAAAAGGAAGGAGACATAATTTCAGATCTAGATTGTTAATAGGCAGCCTTTATATTAGTCATGCGTTGAGAGCATCATAATTGTTGTTTCTACCTTTCCTTAAATCAGATAGTTTTCATGAATGTCGTAGCAGTCATTCCCCAAGTGAGCTGGTGACTACACAGATTTTCATTTCTGTCGTACAACACTCGACCTAGCGGGGCATCTATGGCAGCACTCAGTCATTGCGGTATCTTCAATACTCTATTTTCCTTAAACTGTTTTTTTTGTCGAGCCATTACAATTTCGACACATGCTTATTTGCTGTTAAATTTGCGAGTGAAAGATAAAACATCACAAGAGATTTAGTGATTCCCAAACTACTTTTCACGGATCATTTGGCAAACGACTTTGCAACAATTTAATGATACTTCATAAGTAAATGTGAGCGATAGGGGACTTTTTCAAATGTGAAAACTGTTTTGACAGCAGTTAGGAATGCCTATCTGAATATTTGAAAAAAAAAGTTCAGTAATTTACTGTTAAAAAATTAAACAAAATCAACCCACCAAAGGTTTAGCATTACTGGAAAGTTAGAAACGCCTAGTATATTTAAATTCCCACTTTTACCATTCTCTTTTGTTTTGGTTTGGATACAAGTTCGTTTACTGTAACTGTGTTACTTATTTTTTGGTGTATCTTTCATTTTGTTAGTCCAGACCTATATTTTCAGTACAGTACTTTTGTGGGTACTTTAATGCATACGTTGAACGTGGTTCAAACAACTTACAATTCTGGCACCACCGTCGTTTACAGATACGAAAAAAGGAAGAGAACTAAGACGTACACTATCCAGTATTCTTACAACTACACATCACACTAATAGTAATAATTAAAAAAATCACTGAATTTAAGGCTATGAAAATTTTAAAGTGATTATAAATGTCACATGACGTGCTTAGTTGGCTTTGTGCACATTGGAATCCGTACACCATCAAAGACACACAACTGGCGCCAACGATGGAGGATAAGGTATCTGCATGGTACGAAAATTGGCAGTTGAACCTAAGTAATGATGGGTATTGGCGTCCACAGAGGGGGGGGGGGGGCGGAATCATGACGCAAACTGCGTCATGAAATTTCTGGGGGGGGGGGGGGGGGAGGGAGGAGGGGTTTAAAAATTAGAACTTTTGGCCATCCTGGAGGACGCTTTATAAAACAATTTAAGAAACGTGAAATAAAAAATAATAAACCAACGTTTATATACAAAGCAAACTTATCTTCCGAGTACAGAACCTAATATCACGGGTCAGAGGGGGGGGGGGGGGGTTTCATTGGCCAAAGTGGTTGGGGCACCTCTGATGATAGGTGAGAAGTCATCCATATGAGCACTGAAAGAACTCCGTTAAACTTCATCTACACCATAAATTACTGTAATCTACAGATCATAAATTCAATTAAATACCTAGGCATTACAATTGCGAAAAACTATAATTGAAAAAAAAAGAAACACGTAGAAGTATCGTACGGAAGACGAAGCAAAGGCTACGTTTCACTGGCAGAACACTTAGAGGATGCAACAATTCCACTAAAGAAACTGTGTACATTACACTTATACGTCCTGTTTTGGAGTATTATTGCACATTGCGAGATTCCCACCAAATAGGACTGACGGACGATTAAAAGAATGCCCGTAGAAGAGCAGCTCGTTTCATACTATCGCTATACAGGATAGAGTGTCACGGAAATGATGCGCGAGGTGGGTTGTAAATCATTACAAGGAAGGTATTTTGAACACGTATTGCTCAAATGTAGACATCAGCTCACTGATCTGTACACAATAGGCTCTAATACCTTATATCTTCGCAGCTTCAAAGCATGATACTAATATCGGAAGTGAATTAATGGTATAATAATTGTCATATGTAGTATTTACTTACATTAAAGTGATTTTCACAAAATTAAATGTACCTAGTGCCCACTATGAGATTTGGATCTCTACGAGCAAGTATAAACCACATTTTACAAATTTTTGTAGACCATTTTCCGAAACACGAATACACAAGCAATATGTCACTGTTACGGAATGTTACTATAGCACGAGAACGCACAAACATCACGTGACTCAAAAGAAGCGTTTTAAAGGGCTTACAAATTATACTTCAATTTCATTTCCATGTTTTTGAAGAATACTTCAGTTAAAGACAAAAAAAGGCTTATTATGTGCGTAAGATGACATCACCCATCAATATTGACTTCCAGAACTTGAAATAAGCAAGTGTTTTGTGCATTCTGTCCCTCCATTTTCTATTCCCCCCCTCTCCCTCCCTCTCTTATAATCAGTCTCTTCCTCCCCTTCTACCTCCTCCCACTCTTCCACTTCCCTTGATTATTCCTGCAATCCTGTCTATCATATACTTCCTTTCATTCTATCTTCCATCTCCCCATCTTTCTTTTCTCTGAGTATCTACTCTTCCTGTCTATCTTAGCCTCTACTTCCTTGTAGCTTCTGCGAATTAAGGAAATAAAACTTCAAGGGCATACATCGGATTACGTGATAAGAAGATGACAAGAAAGCGGCTCTCACAGAAAAGCAAAAGATGTGACGAATCCAAGAAGCAACGTCATTTACAGACTTTATTGCTACGGTATTTTCATTTCCAGTGCAGACCAGATAATAGAACTAGCTGTTGTGGAATTGTTGTTTAGCGATATACGAGTGTTACTGCAAATAAACCTCTTAACCCAAACGTCCCTAAATGCGACTTCGCGAAACGTTAATACTTTTATATGTAGATTCTACCAGAAAACCGGATCGGAACACACGTCAGAATTATTTTAAAGTTTTGCATGATAATTTACCATTATTTAATACGTTCAAAAATATTTGTTAAGCTTAAGGGACTTAACTGCGAGGTCATAGGTCCCTAAACTTACAAACTACTTACGAACTAGCTTATACCAAAGACTGCACAAACATCCATGGCCGAGGGAGGATTCGAACCCCCGACTGTTTGCAAATGCCGAGATGTTTGCTTTTCAAGAGAACAGCCGATTTTATTCCCCATCCTTAACAAAACAGTATGAACTTACGCGTTATTTCAAATGTCGACGCGTCGACAGGATATTTAAATTTTATCCTCGTTTTCTCGTTTCGTAAATTTTACGTGACACTCAAGCAAATCAATGAGCAGTTGAATGGGACGACAAGTCAATGTCATAGGGTCTACCCTAAAAACGTTATTAATATTTTCTGATGGGCTTTGTGATAAAATTACAGTAGGCTTTCAAAACTGAGTCAGATACGACCATAAGTGCAGATATATATACATGCAGGATGAATCACCTAACACTTGCACCACAAATATTGCGGAAACGGAAAGTGACATTGATGTGCTGTTTTCACAGAATGGATTGGTAGTCAACGACTCGTATTGTTAGCCAATAAACATATTGTAAAAATACCTAGAAAGCGTATTTTTTATGTGAACATGCAATTTTTCAAATGAAACAATGGTTGTTTCTATCATGCACTGAAAGTTTTGACTCCAGCTGCGTACAAAGAATTTTGAATGACATTGTTATCACGTTTAGTTTGGCAGATACAACCATTCAAAGTTTTGGTGGCGGAGGCTACGACACCGTAGCTAACTAGCTGGCGGACATGAGACAGTGGGCCGTGCCCCAGGGACTAGCCACTCGGCCAGTTAGCTACGCTATCGCAGCCGCCGCCCCCGAAAGTTTGAACGGTTGTAGCTGCCAAACTAAACGTGATAAAAATGTCATTCAAAATGCTTTGAACACAACTGGTGTCAAAAAATCCAGTGCATGATAGAAACAACCATTGTTCCTTTAAAAAAAACCTGTATGTTTGCATAAAAAATACACTTTCTAAGTAATATTACAATCTGTTTGTTGGATAATAATATGAGCCATGAAAAAAATGTTCAAATGTTTGTATAGCTTATGGGACTGAACTACGTGCTCATCAGTCCATAAACTTACAGACTACTTATGAACTAGCTAACACTAAGGACGGCACAAATATCCATGCCCGAAGGGGGATTCGAACCTCCGACCGTAGTGGCCGTGCAGACCGTGACTGGCGCGCCGCAGTCCCCTCGGCCACCGCGGCCGGCCGAGCCCCTGACTATCAATCCATTCTGTGAAAACCGCACATCCTGTATATACTGGGTGGTCCATTGATAGTGATCGGGCCAAACATCTTACGAAATAAGCATGAAACGAAGAAACTACAAAGAACAAAACTTTTGTAGCTTGAAGGAGGAGAACAGATGGCGCTATGGTTGGCCTGCTAGATGGTGCTGCCGTAGGTCAAACGGATATCAACTGTATTTTTTAAAAAAAGGTACCCCCATGTTTATTACATATTCGTCTAGTACGTAAATAAATATGAATGTTTTATTTGGAACACTTTTGTCGCTTTGTGATAGATGGCGCTGTAATATCCACAAACGTATTGCTCACAATTTTAGACGAAAAGTGGGTAACAAGTAGGTTTTTTAAATTAAAATACAGAACGTAGGTACGTTTTAACTTTATTCCGGTTGTTCCAATGTGATACATGTACTTTTGTGCAAGGAGCATACATTGAGAACGCATGAGTGATTATCTGTAATTACCTCATTACTTCAATAAATGCTCAAAATGATGTCCTTCAACTTCAATGCATTTGGCAATATGCGTAACGAAATTCATCTCAACAGCGAGTAGCTCGCCTTCAGTAATGTTCTCACATGCATCTCTGACGCATGGTTTCAGGCGTTGTCGGTGAATCACGATAACAAATATCCTTCAATTTTCCCCACAGAAAGAAATCCGGCGATGTAAGATCCGGTGAACGTGCGGGCCATGGCTTCTACGACAAATCCACCTCTCATTAAATATTCCATTTAAGACCGCTTCAACGGCACGCGACCCATATTCTGGTCATGCATCATGTTGAAAGTACATCGCCATTCTGTCAGGTAGTGAAACATCTTGTAGTAAAATCGGTAGAACATTACGTAAGAAATCAGCATACATTGCCAACGATAAAACAGGGGCCAATTATCCTTCCTCCATAATGCCGCACCGTGCATTAACCCGCCAAGGTCGCTGATTTTCCACTTATCGCATCCATCGTGGATTTTCCGTTGCCAAATAATACATATATCCCGGTTTACGTTACCTTTGTTTGTGAATGACGCTTCATCACTAAACAGAACGCATGAAAAAAATATGTTATCGTCTCGTAATTTATTTTGTGCCCAGGGGCAAAACTGTACACAACGTTGAAAGTCTTCGCCATGCAAATCATTGTGCATAGAAATACGGTACGGGTGAAATTTATGTTGATGTAGAATTCTCAACACCAACGTTTTTGAGATTCCCGAATGTCGCTCAGTTTGTCTACTACTGATGTGCGGATTAGCCGCAAATGCAACTAAAACACTTACATGGGCATCATCATCTGTTGAAGGTCGTGGTTGACGTTTCACTTGTGGGTGAACACTTCCTGTCTCTTTAAATAAAGTAACTATCTGACGAAAGGTCCAGACACTTGGATGATGTCTTCCAGGATAACGATCAAGATACATAGCCCAGGCCCGTTGGGCATTTTGATTACAATATCCATACATAAATACCATATCGACCTTTTCTGTAATTGATAAACGGTCCATTTTAACACCAGTGTTATACCACGAAGCAAATACTGCCCGCACTTATACGTTTGTGACTATTACAACGTCATCTATCACAAAGCGAAAAAAAGTGTTCCAAATAAAACAGTCCTATTTATTTACATACTAGACGAATATGTAATAAAAATTGTTGTACCTATTTTTAAAAAATGCAGTTGATATCCTTTTGACCTATGGCAGCGCCATCTAGCGGGGCAACCATAACGCCAATCTGTTTTCCTCATTCAAGCTAGAAAAGTTTTGTTCTTAGTTGTTTTCTCGTTTGATGCTTATTTCGTGAGATATTTGGCCCGGTCACTATCAATGAACCACCCCGTATATATATTTCACAATTCAACTTCAATAATAATCGATGGAATACTGTGTTAGCCTAGAAATGTCGTCATAATTAAACAACTTGGAAATAAACTACGAACAAACTACGCCAAGTACGAGTTACTACACAGAAATCCTATCTCTCCCACGCTGCTGGAAACCTCATTCTTTCGCCACTTTCCGGTCTCTTGTAGTCAGTCATCAGGCGCTTTCCATTTTGATTTACAACACATCATTAGCAGTTACACTGTAATCGTTACGTTCTTTTTATAATTTGATCTACGGATTCCATATGTTCCCACCGCGACCTTTTTCTCTTCTTCATATTCTCATCACAAATGCTTATCCTTTCACTTAGTCAGAAGCTGGAATAGAACTAACATTGAAATTGTGCATACGTTTAATTTTTCGGCAGCCTTATTTTTCAGTTATTGGGAAAGATTTATTTCCACCGTTTGTCTGATTCGAAACTATATTTGCGCAAATTCTGAAATTCGTTAGACGCGCGGAATGGCCACCTGGTCTAAGGAGATATGCTATGGACAAGGCGGGCGCTCTCGCTGGAGGTTCGTGTCCTCCCTACGGCATGGGTGTGTGTGTGTGTGTGTTATCCTTACCTCTGTAAGTTAATTTAAGTATTTTGTAAGGCTAGGGACTCATGACCATAGCAGTGTGATCCAATACGTTTACAAATACTTGAACATTTTTTTTATATTTTCTTGTTAATTTCAACTTTTGTAATCAGTGTCAATCTACTTTTACACTTATGCATTTATTGGTTAGAGGTGGTGCCAATGAAATCATTCATAAGGAAAATCGTATACAGATATATAACATTTCAATGTATCGTGCTCAAAATATTAATACCGTCTGCTGATGCTACAATAGGAAATCACTTCGGACGAAGCAGTTCGCAGAAGGCAGAAAAACAAACTACCTACGAAAGTTACCGAACAGGAGAGCCGCTCACATTGTTTCCCAAACACTTTATTTACTATGTTCGAGTAGCAATCGGTGCATCTTAACTATGCTATCGACACAGATTATAGTAAAAGATATTTATTGGTCTATGCTGCGAAGGCTGTATATTCAAGATTAATTGACCATTTCAGTTCACATAATTTCCTGTCAAACGTACAGTTTGGTTTTAGAAGTGGTTTAACGACTAAAAACTCTATATTTTCGTTTCTCTGTGAGGCACGTGATGGGTTAAATAAGAGGCTACGGACATTAGGCGTCTTCTTTGATTTAACAAAAGCGTTTGATTGTGTTGATCACAAATTATTGTTGCAGAAGTTGGAACATTATGGAATACGGGGAGTAGCCCACAACTGGTTCACCTCTTACTTCAATAATTCTCCGTAGTGTAGAAAATGGCCATGACGTGCAATCCCAATGGGGCACAATTAAATATGGGGTGCCCCAGGGGTCTGTTTTGGGACCATTGCTGTTTCTTATTTATATAAATGATATTCATTCGAGTATAACAGGTGATTGTAAAATATTTTTGTTTGCTGATGATACCAGCTTGGTAGTGAAGGATGTTGCTCGTAATATTGGCACAGTATCAAATAATGCAGTTCAAGAGATAAGTTCATGGCTAATAGAAAACAAGTTGATGTTAAATCACAGTAAAACTCAGTTTTTACAATTTCTAACACATAATTTGACGAAATCTGACATTATGATTACACATAATGGGCATGTGATAAGTGAGACTGAACAGTTCAAATTTCTAGGTGTTCATATAGACAGTAAGCTGTCATGGAAAGCCCATGTTCAGGATCTTGTTCCAAAACTAAATTCTGCTATATTTACCATTAGAACAATATCTGAGATAAGTGATTTTTCAACACGAAAAGTAGTCTATTTCGCTTACTTTCACTCACTTATGTCGTACGGCATTGTTTTTTTGGGGTAACTCGCCTGATGCAAAAAGGATATTTCTGGCTCAAAAACGGGCGGTTCGAGCAATATCTGGTGTAAGTTCGCGAACGTCATGTCGACCCCTTTTCAGTAGTCTGGGAATTTTGACTCTGGCGTCACAATATGTTTTTTTCTTTAATGTCGTTTGTTGTTAATAATATCAGCTTATTCCCACGAGTTAGTAGCTTTCACTCGGTGAATACTAGACAGATGTCTAATCTACATTTGCACCACACCACCTTAACACTTGTGCAGAAAGGGGTGCAGTATTCTGCGGCATCCATTTTCAATAAGCTGTCACAAGAACTAAAGAATCTTAGCACTAATCCACATGCTTTCAAATCTAAATTGAAGAGTTACCTCGTGGCTTACTCCTTTTATTCTGTCGAGGAACTCCTAGATAAGTTAAACAATTAAGCTAATTCATTTTTTCTTTATCGATTCTTTCCACTTTGTCTTAAGATTGTCGTGTGCAAAGGACTACTTAAAAATTTTCTATTACCATTCTTGTGTAACAATGTATTGACTTGTTCCATGACCATGGAGTCTTACTCCTCAAGTGGGTCCTATGGAACAGAAAAACAAATAAAAAAAAAAAAGGTATTTCTGTTCTCAGTCGACGCGCCTTTGAAGCCGCGATCTCCGTCAGTACTTAAGACAACGCCTGGAACACAGACGCCGAGCGCACGTAATCTGCCTGTCATTAGTCTAATGGAGGATTGGCAACATTGCAGAGTACGTTTGTCAACTCGAGAGTCGAGTTACTTCCTGGTTAGCACAGAATCTAATATATAAAGCAGAGTGTCCGTATGTTTGTACGTGTTGCATACAAATCTACAGTTTTGTTCCAATCTTTATGAAATTTTGCACACGTAAGCTTCAATCCATGAGGACGGTCGCCGTAAGTGTAAGAATCACATACGATATATAGTTCACGAGATATGACGTCATAAACAACGAGATGCGCGAAAAACTGCTGCATTTTGCGACAATGCTGCTCATTTTCTCCTAAACAATTGGACCGATTTCAACCAAATTTGGTACACACATTCCTTACCGTGAGGTAATAATTGCTGCATGGTTAAAAATCACATACGACACATGGTTCAAAAGATATTAAGACGTAACCAATAGAAATCGCAAAAAAATGCCATATAATGCGGCGAGACTTTCGAAATATAACTGTATGAGAATGACAGTACTTGCAACAAACTTTAAACATAATTTCAAACCTTTATTAAACTTTTTCTCGCTGGCAACCATAGTAAAATGATGAAAGGAAAAAAGTTTCTCGCTTACTAGTTTTCCGCTGTTTATGGAGTAAAACTACGGCTCTCGGTATGACGTTACAATTTATAATTTGTATACTATAAATTTTAGCCGCAGGAAATTTTACAAACAGTATACACGTATATAGTTGGGTGTACCTTCTAAATTGTATCACAGTACGACATGTAGGTCATGAGATATGAGCAGATAAACAGTAACGTTCTTGCCCATCAGGCACCAAGTTTTAATCTATTACTTCTTTACTACTAATTGTATTCGCAAGAGATTTTACAGACATACAGCCCTTATACGCCGGAAAAATGGCAGGAATATATAAATAAATACCCGCGCAACGACGGGTTTTCAGCTAATTACCTCGTAAATTCACTTAATTTTTCATGTCATTTCCATTCAATCATCTAGTGTGACATGATGTAATTAATCCATGTTTTTGTGCCCAGTAAATTGGCTTCACGCGAAATTTGCAATCAGTTTCTAATTTCACAATTAGATTTATCTGGTCCAGAAACTATTGCGGACCGCGTTGGAAATGCCGATCGCTCTAAGCCGCCTTGCTGCGGAGCGCGCGGCTGCTCCCCTTCGGAGGTTCGAGTCCTCCCTCGAGCATGGATGTGTGTGTTCTTCTCCATCGGTCGTGTGTGTGTGTTTTGTCCTTAAATTAGTTTAAGTAGTTTGTAAGTCTAGGGACTGATAACTGCAGTAATTAAGACCCATAGATTTACTAACATTTGGACTATTGCGGCAGTATGGAATACCAAATACTGTACATCTTCACTAGCGAAACGGAGGTGCCTTTGACTTTTGGAGTCATTCTCATTGAGGATAATTTTTTCAAGTACTCTGTGAGAGAGCTACAAGTATCCATATCTAATAGATAAAAATGAATGTTTGTGTGTTCGTTCAACCGATTGTGAAGAAACTTTGTCAACATATTGCTTCCACTTTCGCGATGGTCATAGGCACCATTAAATGAATATACGACAAATAGTTCAGGAGATATGACGTAATAAACAATGAGATGCGCGGAAAAGCGCTGCATCATGCGACGTCTGCTTCTAAACCACTGCGCCGGCCGCGGTGGCCGAGGTGACTGAGGCGCTTCAGTCACGGTCAGCACGGCCACTACGGTCGGGGGTTCGAATCCCCCCTCGGGCATGGATATTTGTGCCGTCCTTAGTTGTAAGTAGTTCATAAGTAGTTTGTAAGTTTAGGGACTGATGACCCCGTAGTTAAGTCCCATAGACTCTACAAACATTTGAACATTTGAACATTCTAAACCACTGCACCGAGTTCAAGCAAATTTGGTACACAAAATTCTTCCATGAGTTACCAATTGACGTAGGGGTAAGAACTGCTTACGACATATAATTCCGGAGGTATGACGTCATAAACAATTATATGGTTGAAAACCTGTGGCATCATGCAACGTGCGAATAAGGACACTTTATTCATTCTAAAATCTTCATATTTTGGACACTTGACCATCAAACACAAGAGGAAGGTCAGTGTCGCTTAAAATTTTGGATGATGCATGACGGAGGATACTTTACATATGTACTTCGTTAGATTATACAGTGTTGTATTCCGATCCTGATGAACTTTTTAAGTATGTACTTCGTTTGTATGGCCATAATGTCCATAATTGCTTTCATAATTATGAATAGCAGTGTTTGTCCGTCTTTGCAACTACAATAAAATGCGATTTTTCTCACCAGACGCGTTTCGTTTTAATGACAGTAAAACATCTTGAGTGGTCTTTAGTAAGGCGAGGCGAAAACAAGACAAACTTTCCGTAAGTAAACATTAGGGCTACTTTTCATGTTTCGTTTACGAACAGTTTTCGATCTAAAAACAAAACAAACTCTAGATTTCTATTATTACAGACCACTGAAGATGTTTTACAGTCATTAAAACGAAACGCATCTGGTGAGAAAAATCGCATTTTTATTGTAGTTGCAAATAGGGACAAACACTGCTATTCATAATTTTTAAATATGATTGAACATTTCAGTTTATCAGTGCAGCATTAATATATTCAGTTTGCCTACAATCATTTCAATTATTTAACCCGACTGAACAGTTAATTTTCTGATTTCGGCGAAGTTTCGAGTGAAGTAAAATTTCTGAAAATTCTAGCAGCTCTTTCTGGAAGTTACGTTACATTTTTTTAGGGTGATAATCATCAAAGAAACGTTAAAACATAAATATTGTTCACGCCATGTGAATTTTATGTAAGCCATTTAAAGTAAGAATTAAAAAAAAAAAATGCTTCAGTGGAAAGTATACTTCATTCAGATTTTTAAATGACGGTTTCTTGGCTGTCAGCTTTGATGCATACCAAGCGTACCGAATCAGCCACCAGCAGAAGGAATTTGTTCTTACCAACATATGGTTTTAACGCGAATTTGAAAATAAATCTAATATATAAACATTAATGTTTGTCTTTTTGTTCGTATTTTTATGCACGACCGTATCGTACATCACATTGCGATAAAACTTTGTTAACTCATTACTTGTATTCCCACGAAGGTTATAGACAAACTAAAATAAGTTCCTATGGTGTAAGGTAGAGGGTGCTTTACGATTAGTTACTTCGTACGTATATGAATGAAATTTGGAACAGATGTAGCTTATACCTTGATTAATACATGGGGTACCGTTCGTAAGCCACCGTATGGTGCATGGAGGAGGGTACCTTATATGGGTTAATAAGTTTGTTTCTCATCACGCTGAAACGACTGGAAGTAATTGAATGAAATTTGGAATGCAGATATCTTATACGCTTGCATAGTTACCTTCGTTTTACAATGATTTTAATTTGGTCTTTTTATTTACTACTACGGTATATGATTTGCCAGCTAATAACGCTGACTATTATGGGCATTGCTAATAAAAGTAAATGGTTCATGCTCTGACCGAATGCTGTGGCAGCTGACTGCCAGGTCTCTTTATTTATATATAAATTAATCAAAGGCCTCAAACCGAAAAATAGTGCAACGGATAACACGACCCCGGGTATTTAATCAATTGTTACAACCTCCGATACAGAGTTGATCGAGAGTAGGGAGTTGAGAGAGTAAACGATGACAACTGCCCAGAATTTTAGCTTTTACCTGCGTCCTAATCGCTCATCTGATATTAGTTACTTTATTTAATTTCTGTTATTAGGATTCCAGCTTTCTCTGTTAAATTTAAACGGGCGGAGGAAAATCTCTTCATAATAAAGTCCAACTAATTCAGGAAAAGATTGTTTATTTTTTGTTAGTATCCAAATAAAACCATACCCTTAGACAAATTAAATTTACAAACAAACAAAAAATGGATCGTGAAAAGTCGCTGCAGAGCTGACAACCATTTTGAGCCACAGGCTCTTCAAATGTTTAAATGTTTGTAAATATATCGGACCAAAGTGCGTGGTCATCAGTCCGTAGCTTACAAACTACTTAAACTAAGGTAAACTAACCTAAGGACAACACACACACACCCATGCCCAGGGAGGTCTCGATCCTCCACGGCGAGCAACCGCGCGCTCCGCAGCGAGGCGCTTTAGACCGCTCGGCTACTCCACCGCGGCACCCCATAGGCTCTAAAATTAATTAACCAATAGACTTGCTGGTCTCCTAAACGTATAATTTTTCAACATGTTTCACGCCGGACTGCATGGAAAACGAGAGGTAAAAAGTATTTATTGGACTAGTAAGGATATCCCCTTCACAGACGCACTCGCTCATCAACCACTTTTCGAAGAATTTCCAGCAAAAGAATTTTTGATCAACCACTTTTACACTGCATGCACTAACCACTCCATTTTTAGCTAGCAAAGGAAATAAAAAATGGTTCAGCAAAGATGGTTGCCGTTATTAAATTGCTGATTTTAATGCAAGACACGAGACACGCAACGGTATCTACCGCTCAAATCTTACAGAATCCCAAAAACTCAAACACACACACCATACAAAAAATATTATAAAGGAAATCTACACGTAAGGCTTAGTCACATATCAGCCATAACTGGCACTCCTTCCTTATGATACTGAACGACGTAACAAGATTTACTCTGGGAAGCACGTGGCTCCACGATTTCCACAAAATTAAGTATCCTCCAGAAAAGAAAAACAAATGTTATTCGAAATTTCATCTGTTCCTAGAATTTCTCTGTACGATAAGACGCTACTCTATCCCACTCTGCTCAATTACAACCATGCCCCGCCCCGCGGGTCATTCTGCCTTGATCTGATTACAAAAAAAAAAAAAAAAAAAAAAAAAAAAAAAAATAAAAAAAAAATAAAAATCAATGAAATACGGGGCAACTCGTGTAGAAAATGAGATGTTGCTTCTTCCAGCGGCTGCTATTGACCAATGAAGGTGCATTCTTACTTTGAAATTGCCAGACTATGGGCCTATTGCATATTGACGCGAAAATTTGTCTAAGTCCCATTACACAAAGAAAATTCTGTAAATTCTCATACGATTTACTCCGATTTTCTCAAACAGGTTTGAGTGATGGAGGTGACTGTGTCGTGAACGGAGATCATCTGTTTGAAAAAAATGCAATTTTTTTCACCAATGTAACCCCCTGGAAATCACCCGGCTGGAACCATTGCTTTTATAACCAAACGTGGTTATGTGGAGATTTTTTGAAATGTTTTATTTGCATTGAGGATTTTACTAACGCTCCAGATATCAGTAGCCAGCATCGAAAGAAGTTTCACGAAGTTAAAACTTATAGAGATATACTTGCGATCAACGTTAAGCCCAGAGCATTCCAGTGAACGAGCTGTTTTGCACAATGAAAAATATTATTTAAATGAAATGAAAACTGAGTTGCGGCTGAACTTGTTTTCTAAATTAGAAGCCAGGAAAATCTCGTTTTATTATTAAAATATTTCAATATTGGTAACAAATCAACAATAATTGTCATTCTATGTAATAATAATCACCTCTAAATACATTTTTGGGTTTTACACTTCGGCCACTAAACAAAACGATTTTTACACCACACACTTCCTTCCAGTGATAAATACGTGATTTATTGATGTATAAAAATGTGTCCTACCAATTGACCCCTTCGTTTAACCAAGGTATGTCTGAAATTCTTTTTCTCCCCAATTCTGTTCAATACCTAACTAACCTTCAGCATTCATTTAAAACCTCTTCTCTTCCTCTCTCAGCTATATGTCGTCCACGTGCAAAGCAACCCTCCACACAAATGCCTTCAGAAATGACTTTCTAAAATTTAAATTAATATTCGAAGACCAAAAAATTTCTCTTTTTTCAGAAACGCATTTCTCCTCATCTCCATTCTGCATTTTATATCATCTGTATTTCGACCATCGTATGTTATTTTACTGTCCCAGCAACAAAACTCATCTACCACCTTTAATGTTTCGTTACCTAATCTGATTCCTTCAGCATCGCATGATTTTCTTAGACTACATTATATTACCCTTATTTTGCTCTTCATCTTATAAGCTCCTTATAAGACGACGTCCATTCCATTCAATTGCTCTTCCACGTCCTTTGCTGTCCCTAACAGAATTACAATGGCGTCAGCAAAACGTAATGTTTTTATTTTTTCGCCCTGAATTTTAATTCCTTCACCAAATTTATCTTTGCATTTCTTCATAGCTTGCTGAATCTACAAATTGAATAACATCGGGAAATGGCTACAACACTGTTTTATCCCCTTCCAAACCAATGCTTCCCGTTCATGCCCTTCGACTATAATAACTGTTATCTTGTTTTTATACAAGTTTTGAATAACTTTCCGTTCACAATAGCTTGCTCCTGCTGACTTCAGAATTTGAAAGAGTGTATTCCAATCAATTTTGCCAAAAACGTTCTCCAAATCTACAAATGCTCAAAAGCTAGAAATGTAGTTTTGCCTTTCCTTAACTTAAGGTAAGTCGTAAGTACTGCGTCCCGTGTTTGTACATTTGTTCTAAATTCAAACTGAAGTTCCCCGATGTGAGCTTCTACCAGTTTTTCTACTCTTCTGTTAACAATTCGTGTTAATATTGTGAAACCATCACTTATTAAACTGATGGTTCTGTAATTTTCACATCTGTCTGCTTCTGCTTTCTTTGGAAATAGGATTATAAAATTGTTCCTTAAGTCTGAGGATATTCCGTCTGTCTCATACTTTTACACACGAGGTGAAACTCTTTATGGCTGGTTCTGTTGTTGTTGTTGTTGGATGTTTTAGGGGCACAAAACTGCGAGGACATCAGTCCCCCATGGCTGGCTCTCCCAGAGACACGAGTAGCTCTAAGGAAATGTAATCTTCTCTAGGGGCCTTGTTGAGACTTAGGTCTTTGAGTGCTCTGTCAAATTCTTCTCTCAGTATGGCATTTACTATTTCATATTCATCTACTTCCTCTTCCCCTTCCACAATACTGTCTAGAAGTTCATCTCCTTTGTAGAGCTCCTATATGTATTCTTTCCTCCCAAGCTTTCTCCTCTTTGCTAAGAACGGTGATATTCATTGAAAAGACGAGGAGACACCGGAAGGTATCTGGTAGATTTTATAATGGTGAGACATACATTTCTGAACCAGGTTTTAAACTGTAACGCATATCCAGGAGCAGGCCATATCTGATTTGTTATAAACTTCGGACTGAAATTGAAGAAACTGCACAAAGTTAGGAAAATAAGGAGTTAGACGTGGGTAAACTGAAGGAACCTGGGGTATGTGAGAGTTTCAAAAAGAGTTTTAGGCAACAGTTGAGAGAAACAGGGGAAGTAACACAATACAATATGAATGGGTAACTTTGAGAGATAAAATAGTAAAACCATCAGAGGTCCTAATAGGTAGAAAGTTAAGACCAACAAAAAATCCCTGGATGTCACAGGAAATATAGAATGTAATTGACGGAAGGAGGAAATATAAAAACTGAGTAAATGAATTAGGTAAAGTGGAGTACAGGCGACTAAAATCGATATTGACAGTAATTGCCTAATGGCTAAGCAGGAGTGGGTAGAGGCAAATGCCAATCTGTAGAAGAATGTGTAACTTTGGGAAAAATAGATACTGCCTACAGGAAAATGAAATAAGCATTGGGAGGAAAGAAAATCGGCTGCATGAATATACAATTCTAAAAAAGCCTTATATGCACTACAACTTACGTGCACCACCAGCAGAAATGCAGAGAGTAGCAATACTGACGAAAATAATAGTATTTTTGGTAACTACACACTAAGCAGTGGTGTTTTTCAAATTAAGAAAATAGTGTAAATTTGATAATGTCATCGCATCGGGATATGATGGCTAGAGTTGTCTTTACAACTTAGAGGCATTAGACTAATATAAAATATGTGTCAGAAGTTTCTTAGTTGTTGATAATTTCATTGAAAGCCATATTGTGCTCACCGCTTGTAGTATGTTTGCTAAGCACACCTTACGTTACGATAGAGTCCCGTCGTAGTGGTCTCGAGGATTGATTCTGGTTCAATATCTGCAATGTGCGGATTCGATTCACTCCTTCAGACGTATATTTTTAACCGGCACGATGATATCTACTTCACCGCCGGTAACACCAGGAAGAGAACGTCAAGGTTGCAGAGTAGATTGAAATCCGTATTATACAAAGATCAATTCATTGTCAACTGAGAGAGAGCCGATTTATGGTTATCAGTAACAGGCAGAATACACTGTAATCAGTAGTGCCTTTCACGAAACACAAAATAACAATGTGGTTGACCCTTTTTAGGCATTAGTTTCTACCCCGTGGTGATGATACTCTTTTTTAATCTTTACTATGGTTTTACAGTTCTTAGACGATTAAGTTGACTGACGTATACTGCATGACTAATTCCACATGTTCTTGTGAATGTTTCTAGTTTCTGGATTACAGGTCCCCTTTTTCCTATGTCTAACGTTGTTACTCATTACCTTATACCCTATCTATTCTTGATACAAGGACAACTTATTAATACTACAAGTGTCCTGAACGATGTATTTTATCGTTAGTTTCACCTACTGATTATATCAGTACTGATCCCTTACACTATTACTCGTATATTTTACCCTTTAAAAATTTCTCACATAGGTACTACTACAGGAGGTATCTTAGGTACATAAACAGTCTTAATAAACTTTATTGATAGCATGTGATCACCACCATTGCTTCTAGATACAAGATCTTGGAAATACTTTGAGTCTTGTTTTGTTGTTGTCATGGTCCTCAGTCCGGAGACTGGTTTGATGCAGCTCTCCACCCTACTCTATCCTGAGCAAGCCTTTTCATGGCCTCATCAGAACGGCAACCAACATCCCATTGAATCTTCTTACTATATGGGTCTCTTGGTCTCCCTCTGCGATTTTTACCCCACACACTTCCCTCCAATGCTAAATTTACGATTCCTCGATGTCTAAGAATGTGTCCTACCAAGCGATCCCTTCTTTTAGTCAAGGTATGCCAAAAATTCCTTTTCTCCCCAATTATGTTCAGTACCTCTTCATTAGTTACGCGATCTACCCACCTAATCTTCAGCATTCTTCTGTAGCACCACATTTCAAAAGCCTCTATCCTCTTCCTGTCAGCCGGCCGCGGTGGCCGAGGTGACTGAGGCGCTCCAGTCACGGTCAGCACGGCCACTACGGTCGGGGGTTCGAATCCCCCCTCGGGCATGGATATTTGTGCCGTCCTAGTTCGTAAGTAGTTCATAAGTAGTTTGTAAGTTTAGGGGCTGATGACCCCGTAGTTAAGTCCCATAAGCTTAACAAACATTTGAACATTTGATCTTCCTGTCAGAACTATTTATCGTCCAAGTTTCACTTCAGTACAAGGCAACACTCCACACAAATGCTGTCAGAAAAGACTTCCTTACACTTAAATCAATATTCGATGACAGCAAATTTCTCTTTTTCAAAAACACTTTTCTTCCCATTGCCATTCTGCATTTTATAACCTCTGTACTGCGACCGCCCCATGTTATTTTACTACCCAAGGAATAAAACTCATCTACCACCTTTATTGTTTCGTTACCCAATCTAATTCCTTCAGCATCACCTGATTTTATAAAACTGCATTCCACTACCTTTGGTTTGCTCTTGTTAATGTTCACTTATACGCTCCCTTCAACACACTGTCCATTCCACTCAACTGCTCTTACAGGTCCTTTGCTGTTTGTGACTAAATTACAATGTCTTGTTTTATGAACATTATTTTATTTTAATATATATTTTGTATCATTCATTAGGCCTTCTTATGTTACTTCAGTGCTGATTGTTGCAGCTCATATAACTTGTTCTTTGTGCTTTATATAACATATTGTGGAGCATGATATTATGAATACAACACTGATTTGTAACTGCAATTGAATAGAACCTGAAGATGATATTAACGTAATATCGAAACTGGTTGCATAAATAAAACAACATAAAATTACGCTGTTTGTGGACAAATAATTGCTTGGAATTAAAACATCGACCAGTCGCAGTTCCGAACACGATAACAACATGGAGCTACATAGAATCAGTAACTCTGTCGCTAGAAAGGTTTTCCTACATTACAAAACTTAAACTTATTTTATAAAGCAATGGTCTTTTATAGTCACATGACTAATTGTCTTTGAAATTGAGACGTTGAAAATATGTTCTGGGCTGGGATTCTAATACTGATCTCTTCTTTTGCCGTTTTCGATCATCTTGGAACTATATAGCAGGATCATCTCGTTGCTTTCCCCGAGACTTCAGATTCCTTTATGTCTCCAAGAAAGGCATGTTTATGAATTCGAATCCTGGTTCAGCACAATAAATTCATGGATTTATTTGATGATTTAGATAGAGCACACTGGACTACTAATGAAAACTTTTTAATGCCTCTCAATGCACTATTAATTACAACGTTAGGTGTCGTTATATCTTTGTCAAACAGTCATGTATCATCCTATCTGTTAAAATAACGTGTGTGATTTAACGTCCATTAATGAACAGAAAGGACGTCTATAGGTTCTGAGATCGAATTACGGTTAGTTCATTACTTGTAGCTGCCGGTGAAAACATACGACTACTAATATCTGACTCTACTGACTTATTATATGATTCAAGCTCATATTAACGAATTGATACTTGTGCTGAAATCTCCGACATTTCACAGATTTTTATGCGTCATCTATGACGATCTTTTTCGTGTCTGAGTATTCGTAAGACAATGTTTGGCTTGGTTAGCGATGACGGCAGGTGATGGGTTTGATAACATACCTCAATAAGGTAATTCGTCATATGATTACAAATCAAAAACTGAATAGAAATATTTGTTCATAACGGTACAGTTAAATTGTTGGTGGTATGCAGTTAAGACTGAGGTTTCCATACAGCGTTTGCTGTTTTTAACCGAGCTTGTATTATCTGGTTAGGTCAACAAACCGTTAATACAAGACGGCTGGCCATAGTGATTGAGAGAGCGAAAGTACATCGAACTGCTACAGAACTTTAGGAATTTCGATATTGTCGTAAAATCTGTTATTCATAATCTTTTATCTCCCAGATTTTGTTATATCTAACTCGAATAACTGTGGTAATACATATGAATTGTCAGTTATTGTAATAACGTGGAGTTTACAAACGTTAAGGACTTAAGGTGTTTCTTGTTATTTGCAATATCATGGCGTTAATTTACAACTAAAATAATTGCCATAACGAGAAATTTTCTCTAGTGGATCCATAGTCGAACGATTATGTCACGTAGCGATTAGAGCACCCGTAAGACAGGTACGTTATTTTGAATGAATGCACATCGGGTGGAACGCAATTCAGGTCGTTTGGATATTTTTGCGCATGGTAATACACCACAAGTAAGCGAACCACGGTATAGTCTGTAGTATCGGGTGGTATATGACGCAACAGAAGATTATCACATGGGTAGAGAGCGGGATAGAAAACTGCCGTTATTGCTCTATACGTTGTGTGTACGCGCTCGAATTTCTATGGATTTACCCTATTGATCCTTACGAGAAAAGGCCGCAGTGTAATGGCAGAGCGCTCTAAGGCGCCTTGTTGGACAGCGCGCGGTTGGTCCCCGACGGAGGTTCGGGTCCTCCCATGGGCATGGGTGTGTGTGTCGCCCCTACATTACTTTAAGTAGTTTGTGAGCCTAGGGACTGATAACCACAAAAGTTTTGTCTCATCGCCTTACCAACATTCGCACTTTTTTTTCTTTTAACAAGAAAGATTTTTCGGTAAATTTACTTTTTTGTCTCATGTTGTAACATAAGCCCTCAAATTTTGGAAACTACGATTCAGTGCGTTTTCGTTGCATTCACCATTCTAAAGTGATCAGCGCTTCGAAGCCTTTCTTGTCTGGAGGAACGAAGTGTGACCAAGTGTTAAGTGCGTCCTTTTAGTTTTCTAATTGTCACTTTTATTAAGCATCACAGATTCCTAGAACATTACTCTGTATTTGGTGGAACTATGAACTATAGACGATGTCTTAGTATGTGAGGGAATAAGAGAGAAATACTTCCGGTAGGCCTACACAACCATGCCCGCATCGGTTCTTTGTACCTGACACTGATCAAGGTGAATATTTATGTTATGTAGCATAAATCGAAAAATTGTTCCTTAAACTCGTTAAAATGTTTTTCGTTATGAACTGTGTCGTCTTACTTACAATGTTTCTGTGTAATATCTTTTATCATTCACTCCTACGAAAGGTAAAAGCCAACAGAATATCAGAAAACAATATTCTATATGTCTGCGGTCCCTTTCTATAATCTGACACAGTAAGGTAAGCAAATTCTAGGAGCACATAGTGTGTGTAGCGCCTGTCATATCAGTGTACATGCTCTTCATATATTTTTAAATAACTTCACGTGCAATGAATTCCTAGACTAAGAGCTACTGAATGCCTACTATGTTTGTTGTTAAACTATTGTAAGTGACGTAACAATAAAGGAATACTAAGGAATATTTCAAATGTTTGGGATACATCTACATACATACTCCGCAATCCACCGTAAGGTGCGTGGCGGAGGGTACACTGTACCACTACTAGGCATTTCCTTTCCTATTCCACTCCCAAATAGAACGAAAAAAAAAAGAATGCCTACATGCCTCCGTACGAGCCCTAATTTCTCTTATTTTATCTTTGTGATCACTACGCGAAATGTAAGTAGGCGGCAGCAAGATCGTGCTACACTCAGTTTCAAATTCCGGCCCTCTAAATTTCCTCAACAGAATTTCACTAAAAGAACGTCGTCTTTCCTCCAACGATTTCCAATTGAGTTGCCGGAGCATTTCCGTGACACTCGTGCATTGGTCGAACCTACCAGTAACAAACCTAGCTGCTCGCCTCTGAACTGCTTCTATGTCTTCTTTTTTTATTGTTTTTTTTTTCTGTTCCATAGGACTCAATTGAGGAGTGAGACTCCATGGTCATGGAACAAGTCAATACATCAATTGTTACACAAGAATGGTAATAGAAAATTTTTAAGTAGTCCTTTGCACACGACAATCTTAAGACAAAGTGGAAAGAATCGATAAAGAAAAAATGAATTAGCTTAATTGTTTAACTTATCTAGGAGTTCCTCGACAGAATAAAAGGAGTAAGCCATTAGGTAACTCTTCAATTTAGATTTGAAAGCGTGTGGATTAGTGCTAAGGTTCTTTATTTCTTGTGGCAGCTTATTGAAAATGGATGCCGCAGAATACTGTTTACCTTTTTGCACAAGTGTTAAGGTGGTGTGATGCAAATGTAGATTCGACTTCTGTCTAGTATTCACCGAGTGAAAGCTACTAACTCGTAGGAATAAGCTGATATTATTAACAACAAACGACATTAAAGAAAAAACGTATTGTGACGCCAGAGTCAAAATTCGCAGACTACTGAAAAGGGATCGACATGACGTTCGCGAACTTACACTAGATATTGCTCGAACCGCCCTTTTTTGAGCCAGAAATATCCCTTTTGCATCAGGCGAGTTACCCCAAGAAACAATGCCGTACGTCATAAGTGAATGAAAGTAAGCATAATAAACTACTTTTCGTGCTCAAAAATCACTTATCTCAGATATTGTTCTAATGGTAAATATAGCGGAATTTAGTTTTGGAACAAGATCCTGAACACGGGCTTTCCATGACAGCTTACTGTCTATATGAACACCTAGAAACTTGAACTGCTCAGTCTCACATATCACATGCCCATTATGTGTAATCAGAATGTCAGCTGTCGTCAAATTATGTGTTAGAAATTGTAAAAACTGAGTCTTACTGTGATTTAACATCAAATTGTTTTCTACAAGCCATGAACTTATCTCCTGAACTGCATTATTTGATACTGTATCAATATTACGAGCAACATCCTTCACTACCAAGCTGGTATCATCAACAAACAAAAATATTTTACAGTCACTTGTTATACTCGAAGGCATATCATTTATATAAATAAGAAACAGCAATAGTCCCAAAACAGACCCCTGGGGTCTGGGGTCCTTTAAACTGATCTGCTGCGGGTCCCAAACACTTGAGCAATACTCAAGACGTGGTCGTACAAGCGTTTTATACGCGTTTTCCTTTACAGATGAAGTACATGTTCCCAAAATTCTCCCAATAAATCGAAGTCGACTGTCCGCCTTACTCACAACTGTCCTTACATGTTCGTTCCATTTCATATCGCTCTGCAATGTTACGCCTAGATATTTGAACGACGCGACAACATCAAGAAGCTCACTACTCCAAAAATGTCTGTAAATCTATCGGACCAAACTGCATGGTCATCAGTCCGTAGCTTACAAACTACTTAAACCTAGGTAAACTAACGTACGGACACACACACACACCCATGCCCCAGGGAGGACTCGAACCTCCACGGCGAGCAACCGCGAGCTCCACAGCGAGGTGCTTTAGACCGCTCGGCTACTCCACCGCGGCAGCTCACTACTAATGCTGTATTCGAACATTATGGGATTGTTCTTCCTACTCATGCGCATCACCTTACATTTTTCTACATTGAGAGCTAGCTGCCATTCTTCACACCAACTAGAAATTTTTTCTAAGTCATCTTGTATACTATTATAGTCAGTTAAAGACGGCCGACCGCGGTGGCCGAGGGAACTGAGGCCCTTCAGTCACGGTCTGCACGGCCACTACGGTCGGGGGTTCGAATCCCCCCTCGGGCATGGATATTTGTGCCGTCCTTAAAATTAGCTAGTTCTTAAGTAGTTTGTAAGCTTAGGGACTGATGACCCCGTAGTTAAGTCCCATAAGTTCTACAAACATTTGAACATTTGAACAGTTAAAGACGATATCCTCCCATACACCTCAGCATCATCAGCAAACAGCCGCAAATTACAAGTTACTCTGTCACATGTGTTATGTGTTAGCATTCATTAGTGAAAATATTATTTTGCACTTTTACGTGAACTGTAGCACCCCTTTAAGTATCATAGCTAAGAAACCATTCATGTTTGCGGATATTTGATACTTTCGTGCGCTTTGAATCAGTGGCGTAGTACAACTAGAGAAGTTTTTCCACGGAATACTTGTTTCGACAGGAAACTCACGCGGGAAGTTTAGACGAGTGCGTGGTTGAAATACCGGCGGCTAGAAAATTTAGAGGTACAGGTTGTTCGCTTTTCTCTGAAAATCGACGCTGTAGGGAAAGGGACATGTAACTTTTTTATTGATTTGCCCGCAAAAACGTAAACGTTGGGCTGCGGCTGAGCCGCGGATACAGAGAGAGGGCGCTGGCAGCGTCCGCAGCGGGCAGGGAGATAATGGCGGCCGCCATAAATTGAGGTATGACGCCCCCTCTGCCTGCGCCACTCATTATTTCGCTGGCCCTGTCTCCCCACACCGTGCGCTCAAAAACCCGCCGCATTTCTCCTTCACGCTAGCTGACTTCACGGGAGACAAAATTTCTCCCTTTTCTCTTTGTTCTTTTTTTTTTTTTACACTTCCAATTTATTGCTAATGGTTGGGGATTGTACTACTTTAATACTATTACACCGAGAAGTAGTTTCTATATAATTACGTTGAAAATGCTCCGAAATGAATTACGGGAAAATTTCACTTTTCTGACCAAACACCTCATAATAGTTCTGAGAATCGAAAAGTTCAAGCCGTGTGGGAATGGCCCTATGCCACAGACTACGTGGCCACCCACGCCGGAGGCTAGAATTCTCCCTAGCGCATGGGTGTGTGTATTGTCCTCATCGTAAGTTAGTGTAAGTAGTTTTTAATTCTAGGTACCGATGACCATAGCAGTTTGGTACCTCAAGTTTACAAACAGTTGGACATTTTAGAGACATCAAATTGTGAACTGTGGCAGGGCCGGATCTAGGACATTTTCCAAGGGGGCAAGCTTAAATTTGCTGCCCCTTCTTTCACCCCCTCCCCTGTAAGAATCGCGTTTTTGACGCTAATTGGGTTACATATTTCTAAATAAATGTCACAATCTCACAACAAGAACTTATTTTATTGACTGAATTAAGATCAAAGGAAAACAGAACAGTTTTAATACATACAAAAATGTTACAAGATTACTCATCGTACAAAAATTAATTCAAAATTTCGCTTTTCGAGCTTTTCTTTGCTGCAAAACTGTTTTTGATATCACCATAGTTTAGAGAAGCAGGTCTTTGTGCTCTATGGATATTATACTCAGATTTGTTAAGCAGTCGTGCTCCTCAAGTGTATTTAATTAGTTTCAGCTTGATGAATTCTTTCTCCAGACGAAACAGAAACTAGAATGGTAAGATATATTTTAACGCTGTAGTAAGGTTGGGATACCCCTCTACCAATTTATTTTTATAAATTAAACTTAATGTTGACGATGCAGTGGAATCTTGCAAGGCTCTGTCTACTGCCAGCGCATGTTGTGTGAAACTTTCAACTTCAAGTTCTTCCTCGCTAAGATCTTCTGCCAGTTCCGCTGCTTTGGCCTTCAAGTCCTCCACTTCCAATTCTCGAATTTGCACATCACACAGAAAACTAATTTTTTGCACCGATTTTCTCAAGTGCGGTAAACCTGGCACTAAGCTCTGTCAATTATTCCTTATTGTTTATGTGAATGTTGGATACTTCATCCTCACAAAGCTCATCGGCCATTTCCTTCTTTCTTCGAATCCTTTTTTCGGAGAATGCCGTTGATACCTCATTATGTTCTGCTAGCACTTTGGCCTCAGAAATAGCTTCAGAGGTACAAGAATCATATGAAATATGGATATTCATTAATCTGAAAAAGGAAATCTATGCAAATTAATAAACATTTTGCCTTTACTTAAGCAATAACGCAAACATTTCCCTCAATCTGGCTAATATCTAGTAGATTTTTAAAGTTTGAATAGCTGAAGTACCTGTGACAGGGCAACACTGAAGTCAGCAATCAGGAATTTTAGTTTTACTAAATGATTTCGGTATTTCTTGCAGTCATTTTACTTTTAATAATTCTGTGTTAGTTAATTTTATTAAATTATACCAGAAAGATACATTCTGTAAAAGAAAAAGAAAACAAGAAAAAGAGAGAGAGAAAGTCGGTCAAAATTTGCCGCCATCTAAATTCTGCCGCCAGGGGCAACTGCCCCCTTTGTCCCCCCCTAGATCCGGCCTTGATTGTGGTGTCGCACAAGTCTGAAGTGCGCGCCACGTACTTTCGTCGCGCGCCGCCATGCACGCACGGCGCGGCGTTCTTACGACGTCAGCCATGAGCGCCCTCTGCTGCAATCCCGCTCTTGGCCATCACTGAACTGCATAGTTCACTTGGGAATCAGATAGGCACCAGTTGAGACTTGTCTATCGGATAGGCACTAGGAATCATCAGTAGGCAGGCCTCTATCTAAACTATGTATCAACATTCTACTAGTCTGCTGCTCTCCAAGTTAAGTAATGTATTATTTCTATGAAATATATCTCTTACACTAATCTAGCTTAGTGTTTCTAGTTTCTGCTGTCCCACTGGCTGGTCACCTCCGTACCTGCACACGCGTGCATCCTATTTTCCTGTGTCGGTCTCTCTACTCGGCCACCGACACCCAGGACAACCAGCGGAAACGAGACACAACATGAACAGTGGTTAAACAACAGTCGCAATGAAACAACTTGTTCAACGATTCCCAAGCATGAAAAGCAAAATTAAGAAATATATTATACCAGTGTGAATAGCTTCATCTCACGAATCCATGTACCAATGAAATATATATGATACTAGCTTAAACCCGCGGCTCCGCTCGCGTGTTCGTTGATTATGAAAGATAAGCTATCTTTCAGTAGTGCGCTATGAGACTGGTTTAGGAGGATGAAATGAAATACAATACCTTCTTTAGAAACAAACATTTACAATCAACATTATCAGGAAAGTAAGTAGTGTAGCTCATATCACACGTAAAAATGCACTCGTTTCGAAGAATCAGATCACGAAATTCAACAATAATGATTGTAATAATATCACAGATCGATCACTTGATGTAATGCGCGAAACGCCTAATCGATTTTTGTAAAAGAGGTGTATTAAAAGAAATTTCTTTTTTACTGCTTGATTTATTTATTCGTATATTTCCTTATTCGTATACTTATCCTTACAGAGAAAGAGCTGAAGACATTGTAGCACACATAGACCAAAGATATGGTTTGAGGCATCACGTTTCGCTGTATGTAAACTCCTTGCTATAGAGTCGCAAACGTCATGGCTGGCCTTCAGTCCGATTTTTTTTAATAATTTGACGACTTTCAACCACCATATCTTCCATCCCTTTATAGCTATCGGCATGGAACTGCTATGGTGTACAACGGGAGACTTCGGACAACAGTTACACACAGACCATTCGTTTGCGTTCTGTAGTTTTCGCTGCAGAGCGAAATATTAACAAACACACACGTAGAATTTTATATACACCGATAACTTACCATCCCAATATATTCCACCCTTTTATCATTATCAACCCTCAAGCAAAAATGCAACCAATAAAACCAGTATCAAAGAGTAATTATTGTTCCGCATTTCGCGTTATATTCTTCAAATTGCTAAATATCTATCAGATCGCTATAAAACCTTTCTCAGGTACAAATTAGTAACCAAAGCAAGACTTATTAGTCTCCAGGGAGTTACTGCGATCGTTATATGAATAAAATTCTTGAATATCCGTCTCCAGATCGCTTATATTTTCTAAAACATGACCGGTTTCGGGACAGCTGCCCATCTTCAGATCAAATTTTGAAGTTACAGAGTAACCTGTCCTGTGATGAACGAATGTTCACAGTCGTTACTCACAGGACACAGGACAGGTTACTCTGTAACTTCAAAATTTGATCTGAAGATGGGCAGCTGTCCCGAAACCGGTCATGTTTTAGAAAATATAAGCGATCTGGAGACGGATATTCAAGAATTTTATAAATTAGTAACTGCACAAATATTTAAGTCTCTGCGTCTTGTCGTTCGGACGTAATAAGCGTACACCGAACAGACATTCACATTAATATATATAGATAAAAAGCTATCCGATCGCCATAAAACCGTACCTAAAGCCTTCCTCCGGTAGACATTAGTAACTATACAAATTTTTAGCTCTTTATGCCTTGTGGTTCAGACGTGATAAACGTACACCGAACAGACATTCACATTTATAGATATAGGTAATAATATTCGTAAAGGCACAAATATGCAGTGTACACAACCGTTGTCTCAATAAATGAGCAGTAGCCAAAGACTGAAAAGTTGTACAGGTCATACCAATATTCAGACAGGCTGCAGGACTAAACCTCCTACCGCTGTAGCAGACAGCCCTTTTGTTATACCGAGGAGCAGAGCTGGTAAGACAGGGCGGCGCTTTGCAATATCAGGGTAACTGATCGACCGAGCGAGGTGGCGCAGTGGTAACACAGTTGACTTGCATTCGGGAGGACGGTGATTCAAATTCACATCCGAGCATCAAAGATACTGTGATTGCCCCAAATCACTCCAGGCAAATATCGGGATGGTTCCATTCAAAGGTCACGCCCGATTTCTTTCCCTATCCTTTCCCAAAAATCTGATCGTGAACTCCGTCTCAAATGTCCACCGGAAGTTAAACCCCTAGCGTCCTTCCTCCTTCCGAAATAGGTCGAATTTTAGGAGAAGTTAAAGAGAGGTAAATGTCAGCAGCTCAAATATTGCGTAATAGATTCGTATATTGTCAGGAATCATGTTGAAACCCATTCCAATTACGGGGATTTTGATACATGATGTGTAGAATTTCAATGAACTGTTTGATAAGATTTGATAGTTCCCTGTGTCATGTTGGTATTACTTTCTCAATGAGGCAATAAATTGCATACGTTACTAGTAGCGCTTGTTTTATTTAAATACAGGTCTTTGTTGCTATTTTGGAGGATTTGACCCAGTTAAATTTTATTCAATTAATTGTTTTGGATTGCAGCGTCACGTACTGAGTAGGACATTCTCATGTTGACTTTATCATTGTGGAATATTTGATATAAAACTCACTTCGTTTATGTCAAGTCTAAACCTCTCTGTACTTCCATTTGTGCCGTTGATTAATTGGTACGCTGTAGCTACCGTAACGACACTGGCTTTACCACACTAAATCACCGTTGGTGAGATCGTGTCTTTACCAGTAGATTTATGAAGACACCGATCTCGAGTCGGAGAAAAAACTGGTCCATTAATGAGATGTTTATCAAAGCATATCAACTGAAATATTGAAATAAAAGTCCGGTTCCTGCCACACTTTCACAATGTACACCACATTCAGATCGCTGCTGCCGACTGTGCTTTGTGATACTTCTCTATAATGTCAGCCGTAATTGAAAATACCTCCGCGTTCGAAATCACATCTGTGATTCGTTTTCTAAATGGGAAGAAAGTTAAACCAAAAGAAATTCATCGGCAAATCTGCGAGGTTTACGACAAAATGCTATATGTGATTCAATGCTTAGAAGATGGGTCGAACTGTTCAATGAAAGACGTGACCAAGTCCACGATGAAGTACGAAGTGGACGCCCGTCTATGGTTACTGATGCACTGGTTCATACAGTTGAAGAGAAGATTAAGCACAACCATAAGTTTACACTTAGTGCCCTTGCTATGGAAGTTCCGCAAATCTTATGATAACTAATTCATGAAATTGTTACTGAAAAGACCATGTTACCACATAGTTGAATACGCAAGAGGCAAACTTCTATGAAGAACGCATACAAAATCTTGTGCACCGCTATGACAAGTGCCTACAAAATTTCGGAAGCTATATAGAAAAGTAGTATCACAGTCGTAGATTTTTGTACACAAAATACTTTTTCTGTATCTGTACTTTGTGGACATACCTCACATATATCATTAAGATATCGTCTAAAATATTAATTTGTGTGAGATACAGTAAATATTTTGCCATCTCAAATTTTTAATTGAGGCTTATATAGCATTTACTTAGAGCGATGCACCATGTGGCTACATCCTCGCACGGCCAGTACAGTTGCACACCTGAGTGGCATGGTCAGTATGACGTTATCAATCAGCTCTTGAGGGATATTTGTCATCCTTCCAGTTCTACAACTGTTGTGGTAGGTGCTGGGCTGACTGCAATGCGTCTACCAAGTGCATCATAGACATGCTCAATCGGGTTTAAGTCCGGCGAACATACTAGCCACTCCATTCATTCAATCCCCACTCCTTCAAGCAATTTTGTCCACCAGTACAGCTCTGTGGGGACCAGCGTAATCGTGCACCAGAAGAAACCCATCTCCTATGTCGTAAGCGTAGGGTACAAAAAAAAAAAAAAAAAAAAAAAAAAAAAAAAAGAAAAAAGAAAAAAAAGAGTCGAATAATCTGGGACACTCCAATAGCTGGAGCCACTTCTCTCGGAGTCTTTTCCACTTCCAAACTTTCTTTAGCTCTCCATGCCATACCTGCGGGCAAGTCAGGTTGTTGTTGCGTTGCACTGTCTGTTCACTACACTATCTGAATCTTCCTGCTTGTCTAATTCGTTTGGTATAATGAACACAAGTGAACACCAACGCCATCTGCAGCAACTTTCTGTTACCTCTATCTCGGTTGCGGTAATGTCGTTGTCTCAACTCCGTAGAACCGATAAATAGACGTCTAGCCATTTTAGTTCATTTTTCCGATGATAATACTTCAGAACGTAGATATCTTAATTGATCCCCTAATTGTTTTGACCAGTGTATATACTCAGGATTGTCGCTTACTAACCGAGAGAATAATAAAATGCGAAATGCTACCATTTTTCGAAACAGTCATAATTAATAAGCATGAGGGATGGTAAAACACAAGTCGTTACCTCATAACCAACGTTTATCCATGTATGTGTGTGTGTGTGTGTGTGTGTGTGTGTGTGTCTTTCGAACATATCTAAAAGAAGTTTTGATCGTGCGGTTTCTATCAATTCATATTCACGGCATTTACATTAACTGCGAAAGAGTGTAGTAGGAAAGCATTACCCACCCGGTATTCTAACCCGGTTCTCCTGCTTGCTGGGCAGTTAGACCGACCCCTACGCCACTGGAGAGACAGTGATCACTGCAACTGCACTGGCTACTATAGCTCGTCTCCTGTCAGAAGCAAATTCTCATTTCCCTGCCCACTATTACTCAAACTCGCGTTTTTGCAAATAGATTCCCGTAAGAGTAAGGGCCTAGGAGTGCCTCCACACTGATGAAAGCATTTTTGCCCATCATCAGCTTATTATATAAGTTATATACAGGGTGTTACAAAAAGGTACGGCCAAACTTTCAGGAAACATTCCTCACACACAAAGAAAGAAAACATGTTGTGTGGACATGTGTCCGGAATCGCTTAATTTCCATGTTACAGCTCATTTCATTAATTCTCTACAAATCACGTCAATCATGGAATGGAAACACACCGCAACAGAACGTACCAGCGTGACTTCAAACACTTTGTTACAGGAAATGTTCAAAATGTCCTCCGTTAGCGAGGATACATGAATCCACCCTCCGTCGCATGGAATGCCCGATGCCCTGATGCAGCCCTGGAGAATGGCGTATTGTATCACAGCCGTCCACAATACGAGCACGAAGAGTCTCTACATTTGGTACCGGGGTTGCGTAGACAAGAGCTTTCAAATGCCTCCATAAATGAAAATCAAGAGGGTTGAAGTCAGGAGAGCGTGGAGGCCATGGAATTGGTCCGCCTCTACCAATCCATCGGTCACCGAATCTGTTGAGAAGCGTACGAACACGTCGACTGAAATGTGCAGGAGCTCTATCGTGCATGAACGACATGTCGTGTCATACTTGTAAAGGCACACATTCTAGCAGCACAGGTAGAATATCACGTATGAAATCATGATAACGTGCTCCAGTGAGAGTAGGTGGAAGAACATGAGGCATGTCAACACAAGCACGGAAGTGAACAGTACCTTCCTTCAATTGGGCCAACTTGCGGTGAATCGAGGAAGTACAGTACATACTAACGAAACAATAGGGTATTTTGACAATTGTCTGCACGAATTATTTAAATTTAAAGAGAAATACTAAATTGAGCTATAACATGGAAAGTAAGCGTTTCCGGACACATGTCCATATATATATATTTTCTATCTTTGTGTGTGAGGAATGTTTCCTAAAAAAGTTTGGCCGTACCTTTTTGTAACACCCTGTATATGTGATGTCTGTTCTTTAGATTCCCGGATGTGTACACATTTTTAACTTTACACTTCCATAGTTGGTGTCATAAATTCCGTGAATATGAAATAAACAACTCTTCAGGTCACACACCGTCGGTAAATTTTCACAAAGGTAATCTATTACATCAGTGGGTCTCTTTTATGACACCGCACGTACCCGCAAGAAACATTTAACCTGCTACCTGCTCCAGAGGTGTTAACGCGCCACCGTGCCGGAATGGCCATGTGCTCTAAGGCGCTTTGCTGTGGAGTGCATGGTTGCTACCCATCGGAGGGACGAGTCCTTCCTCGGGCATGGATGTGTGTATTGTTCTTAGCGTAAGTTAGTTTACGTAGTTGGTAAATCTAGCGACTGGGGACCGCTGCAGTTTGGTCTCACAGCTTTACCAACATTTGAACATTTGTAACAGCGAGCCGCTGGTAGTGTCCACAGTTGCTCCGTACGCGTTAACGCTCGCATTTGGATCTTTGGAGTGGTGATTTTGGCATGTTTGTATGTCTCACACCATCGTATATCTTACCGCTGTTGTTTCCATTACTCGGCGAATACGATGTTAACCGCACAATATATGTTTCTCTTTGCGAGGTGTCATTTGCAAAACCCGCGATTCTAAAATTTGAACCGTATACGAAACACGATTGTTTGTATGACCGCTTGCATTACGATCCGGACCGACCACTCGATCGTCAGCTATAAAACGCAATATATCAATAATGTGTAGAGGTATCATACCGCTCTCAATTTGGAATACAATATCCGTATCTCGTCTACATTTCAAATGCTGCAATATTTTAACTACATTCAACCACATACAAAGTCTACGCAAAGCGAATTTACCTCTGCAGGTTGCTTAAAATTTTGCGCAATTCTTTACCTAATATTATGCAGCATAGTCACTTTGAGGACTCACAGGAAGGAATTGAGTCCTATAGCCAGTGAAGGTATCAAACAATAACACGTGCAGTTTCTTTTTTTCCCTACATTACTAAATTATTTACTTACATCAGACAGAAAACCTTCTACTAACAAACCGAGCAATATAAAAATAACAAAAGTGTTCAGCATGTAAACGCATATGTAAAATCTGTATCTGCGAAAGGGTTAAGATACAGCTGAAGACGACGCATAGTGCATTAACAAAATCAAAATCAAGTGCATTTCTAGAGATTTGGATGGTATAAAGAACCTCGAAAAACAAGGATGTTCGTCACCAAAGCGCACAACAGTCGCAGAACTCAGATAGTTTAAGTAAGTTTCTAAATCCAATCTTATTGTATATCTACAAAAATACTCGGCTAATCACATTTAAGTGCATGGCAGTGAGTTCATTTTTATGATATTTCTCTACCGTTCCCTTCTCTAAAGCTCGGTGAAGAAATGAACACCTGACTGTTTCAGTTTTCGATCTGATTTCTATTATTTTACTTTATTACTATGATGTATCCCTGTGTAGGTGGGTGCTAAGAAAATATGTTCCTATTCGGAGGAAAAAGTTGGAGAAGGAATTTTCGCAAATCAATTTCATCGTAACGAATAACGCCTTTGTTTTAAAGATTTCCAGCCCAACTCGTTCATTATTTTCGTGACACTCGCTCCCCTATATCGCGTTATTACAAAACGAACTGCCCTTCACTGAACTTTCTCTAAATCGTCTGTCAGTCTCACTTGGTGGAGATCCCACAATGCGGCACAATACTCAAAATAGGACGCACAAGTGTGCTGTAGAGCCGGCCGCGGTGGCCGAGGGGACTGAGGCGCTCCAGTCACGGTCTACACGGCCACTACGGTCGGGGGTTCGAATCCCCACTCGGGCATGGATATTTGTGCCGTCCTAGTTCGTAAGTAGTTTATAAGTTTAGGGACTGATGACCCCGTAGTTAATTCCCATAAGCCATACAAACATTTGAACATTTGTGGTGTAGGTAGGCTTTATTTTAGTGCTCATATGGATGAATTCACACTTTTCATTGTCGTGGGTCAATTGTCAATTTTCGCACCGTGCAGGTATCTTATCTAAATTATTTTCAAATCAAATGTTCCAATGTTTGTTAAGCTTAAGGAACTTATCTGCGGAGTTATCAGTCCCTAAACTTACAAACTACTTATGAACTACCTTATACTAAAGACGACGCAAACATCCATGCCCGAGAGGGTATTCGAACACGCGACCGTAGCGGCCGTGCAAACTGTGACTGGCAGACCGCTCGGCCACTGCGGCCGGATAAATTATTTTCCAACTGCTTTTGATGTTCTAGTGACTTTATTAGGCGATAAACGACAGTTACATTAACGAACAGTGTAAGAGAGCTGCTCGAATTGTCTCCTAAATCGGTAAAAAGATAACGAACAGTAAGGGCCTTATGGCACTTCCCTGGGGAACGACAGATATCAGTTCTGTTTTACACGATGACTTTATGTCAGTTACCACGTACGTGTCCTTTCTGAAGGAAAATTGTGAATCCAATCGCACAAGTGTGGCAATATTCAGTAAGCACATAATTTGATTAGAAGACGGTTGTGAGGTTTAGCGTCAAAAGCTTTGTGTCCCTGTCTGTCGTTGAGAGCTTATAGCATTTATCCACATTAACGCCAGTATACTGTTTAGTCATATTTCACAACTCTAATAACCACATAGCTTAATATACTACAGTATTTATAATTAACTGAGTGAATCAACTAAAACTTACACCGAAAATACTGGCGAAATTAAAAGTGCTATTGATAGTCCTATGCGGTTTGGGAGTCAAGGGCACGTGTTGTTACCCATAAAACGCTTTTAATAATATACAGAAAGTATAAGCATTCAATTTTAAAATAGAACAATGTCCATTCTCATTAACAAACTGATAGTAGGGTAAATTACAATGTCAGTGGAGTTTATTGCAGAACGTTAGTGCAATTGGTTTATTGTGAAAAGTTTCCGCAGCATCACTTGTACAAACCCTGTGGGAGCACTCACTATGGAACGTACGGCAGTTCCAGTGATAACACCAGAAGGATGTACACTGGTTGTGTTGCCACGCGGTAATGGCCGTGCGGTCTAGGGCGTCAAGATAAGAAACGCGCAGCTGCTCGCATCGGAGATTCGAGTCATACTTCAGGCATGTGTGTGTGTGTGTGTGTGTGTGTGTGTGTGTGTGTGTGTGTGTGTGTGTGCAGTGTTTTTAGTGTAAGTTAGTTTAAGTAGTTTGTGAGTCTAGGGACTGATGACCTAAGGAGATGGGTCCTTTAGGTTTAATAACATTTTAATTGGACTGCTGATGTGGACTGTAGTTCTGCATTCAGAAGTTTGATCGTATCAGCATTGTTACTTTGTGTGTCTCTCACATCTCACAGCCTATCCAGTCTAAACGTCTTTGGCACACAGTCCAGGGAGTGCAGCAGGTTGATGGTTCCATGATGCTTCCTGGTGGCATTATGTGGCGTTACCGTATGCCACTGATGGCCATAGAAGACAATACGGCTATACGGTACAGGGATGACGTCGTCCGACGTATAATGCTGCCATGTCGGCAACAGTTCGGAAAGGGATTCATCTTAATAGAAGAATATTCTTGCATTCATCACGCACATCTTCATAGCAATATTAGGATGGCCAGCATGTTATCCTCACATGAAACACATCGAACAGGCCTGGAATATATTAAAAAGGGCTGCTTTTGGACGAGACGATGTACCAACCAATCTGAGAGATCTATGACGCATCGACGTTCAGGAGTGGGACAATCCGGACCAACAGCTCCTTGACGATCTTGTGGACAGTATGCCACGACAAATACAGGCATGCATCGGTGCAAGAGCAAGTTTTACCAGACATTAGGGTACTGGTGTGTGCTTCAATCTGGAGCATAAATTAAGAATGTGTAGACTATTGTTGTATAACTTGTCAATTTCGGTGTTAATGATCAATAAAGGTAACGGAAAAGTTGTTAAATATTCCATCTAGATGTAAAGGGCAATGAACCCCTCAAATCGTGATGATGAAAAACTTTTTATGTGTGTACTAAGCACCTGTGCGGCACGGGGATTCTGAGCCTGTTCCGATGCTATGATACAGGCGTTCTGCGTCACGGGAAGACTTTTTGTGACAGTGAAGTTAAAAGTTCCGAAGAGAATCGAGCGACATACAGGGTGTCCAGAAAGGACTCCCTGATTTCAAAATTAAATATCTCGAAAACAAAGATCGATAGAGGAATGCAGTAAACGATATGTTTATTGTGAAACCTGTAACAAGTTTATACAGCAGTTTGAAATAATAGTTACAAAAGCTGCTAACCGATGACGCTGTAATCACCATACATAATGCCTAGTATAAATAGTGATCCGAAGCCCAGAGCGATCAGTTCCACTATTGAAACGTGAAAGGAGGTTAGCATACCGAAGGAAGAGATTAAAACCATGTACTCCATTGAACAATGCGTTTTTCTGGTGCTAGAGTACCACAGGTTAGAAGAGAGTCCTACGGCATTAAGGCGAAGTTTTCAAACACGATTTAATCTTCCAAAAGGACCCGGTGCGAAAACCATTCGTACGCTCTTCGCAAAATTTCAACGAACAGGCAGCGTAACTGATGATCTAGTGGGGCATGTTGGCCGCAAGAAAACCGCAGTTACGCCTGAAAATATGGCCACAGTTTCTGGAATTATTTAGCGAAATCCAATGTCATCCGTCCGTAGAATTGCATCTGAGACTGGTTTGAAGCGTTCCAGCACGCAGAAAATACTGAGAAAGAGCTTACACATGTTTCCATTCAAAATTCAAACGCACCAGGCCATACCCGTACGAGCTGTGCAACAAAGGGTTGCCTTTGCTAATCAGATGCTCACAATGATTTATAGTGAAGGATTTGATGTTGGCTGCATCTGGTTTACAGATGAAGCACACTTCCACCTGAATGGATACGTAAATAAGCAGAACTGGCGATTTTGGGGTTCCGAAAAGCCATATTGGTGTGAAGCGAAACCCTTGTTTTCTCCTAAAGTTACTGTGTGGGCTGCAGTATGCAGCAGAGGCATTATTGGCCTTTCATTCGAGAAACGATCACTGGTGCACGTTACGTTGCAATTTCGGAACAAATTGTCGCCACACAGCAAGCAGGACGAGCTTGAACCGGCGATTTCTGTGGCATGTGAATCCATTTCGGTTGAGACACTACGAAATGTGATGGCGAATTTCATTCTTCGTTTACGCCACCTCTGTAGTGCCAATGGTGAACATTTTGAAAACATTGTGATGTGATTGTTTGCAAAGAGTGTTTTCATACGATTATTTCACTTATGTATGCTGATATGAGCTGTACAGCGCCATTTGTTAGCAGCTTTTGTAACTATTATTTCAAACTGCTGTATAAACGTCTTACAGCTTTCACAATAAATATACCGTTTACTGCATTCCTCTATCGATCTTTGTTTTCGAGATATTTAATTTTGAAATCAGCGAGCCTTTCTATGGACACCTTGTATAACTAGCAACATGACCATAACGGTAACAGGAGAAGTACAAACTACTTAGAAAGCTTAGCATCAGTAATGTCTCACGTGCAAGGAACGCGAGTAGAAACGAATAACAGGAAACTGCAGCGACATACAAAATACACCGACCAAACACGGTAAGTTGGCGCTTGATTGCACGTATTTTCTGCTCACATGTCACCAGTTTCAGGGCCAGATATAGGATACTGTTCTACATAAAAAGAGGGATTTCAGTTCTTTGTAGCTATAACGAGTAACCCGACCTAAGGAAGAGTCTAGTTAGTCCACGTCGAGCAGAATCGAGGACGACAGACAGCGGAATTGCGAGCACAGGGACTCGGGCTAACAATGTGTACAGCAGCTCTTCCATGTGACACACTTTGTGTGTAAATGAACACGGTGGAGGAGTTGCGCTTATGTCGCGAGCCGGTAACTCAGAGATTAAACTTTCTTTCTGTGCTGTAGCAATTACACGTTCGCTAATTTTTGAGTACGTGACGACCGCGGCGCTTAACGAGGTCATGTATTGGATCGGCCCGGCCAGCTGCGTCCCAGCGCCCGCCGGCAATTTCAGTTCGCAGTGCCAACACCAAACCAGATTGCGAGCTCCTGCTATGACGAGGCCCGTATCGCACTCAGGTGGAATTGTTACGGCTGGCGTTGCCTCATGTGACTCGCCAGGGCCGTGATTTGAATCCCACGCTGGCCCTCCCAATTTGAATTTGCCACAGCTTCCCTAAGTGAAGGCTGGAGAGCTCTGCAGACCGTAGCCACAGCTTGCATCAACCTACCTATTACCTACATTTCAATGAGTGCTCAATCCTTATCGATTTCTCTGGCACCAGGCAGTAATAATTCGAAAATATCAATTACGCAAATTTATTTTTCCAGTTTCCTGATTCCGTTTCCTCTTAAAATGCAATGACGAATTAAAACTTGATCTCTTAGCACCAAATAATCCTGAGCCCATAAAAAGCATCAAAACGGATACAAGTACTAGTGAACACAGATCTGTCGTAGCGAGATTGAATATCTTAAGTCCCAAAGTTACCAAAAATAAACGAAAAGTATATTTGTTCAGGAAAGCAGATAGAAATAAATTACATTGCTTCTTGAAAGACAGATTCCACTCCTTTCTAACACTAAACGTAGGTGTAGACGAGATGTGGCTCAAATTCAAAGAAGCGGTATCGACAATAATTGACAGTTTTATACCAAATAAATTAATAAAAGAAGCAGACGAACCCCTTGTTACACAAAACAGTTCAGGACACTGATGCAGCCGCGGTGGAGTAGCCGAGCGGTCTAAAGCGTCTCGCTGCGGAGCACGCGGTTGCTCGCCGTGGAGGTTCGAATCCTCCCTAGAGCATGGGTATGTGTCTTTGTCCTTAGGTTAGTTTACCTTAGTTTAAGTAGTTTGTAAGCTACGGACTGATGACCACGCAGTTTGGTCCGATAGAATTACAAACATTTGGACATTTGACACTGATGCAAAAGCAAACGAAAAGGCATACTAAATTTAAACGAACAAAAAATCCCCAGGATTGGCGATCCTACACAGAAGCTCGAAATTTAGCGAGGATTTCAATGCGAGATGCCTACAATACTTATCACAACGCAACTCTTTCTCGAAATTTGACTGAAAACCCTAAGACATATTGGTCATATTTTAAATATACTAGGGGCAAAACACAAATAATACCCTCACTGCGTGATAGTAATGGTGATCCTGCCGATGACAGCGCTACTAAAGCTGAGTTACTAAACTTAGCTTTTAGAAACTCATTCACCAAAGAAGACGAAACCAATATTCCAGATTTCGAATTACGAACACAGGCCGTAATGAGTAACGTAGAAGTAAATATCATCGGAGTAGTGCAGGAGTAGTGCACTTAACAAGAACAAGTCTTCTGGTCCGGATTGTATACCCATTTGATTTTCATCTGATTATACTGAAGCGATAGCTCGTTACTTAACAGCCATATACATAGAAGGGTCGGTACCAAAAGATTGGAAAGTTGCACAGGTAACACCTATATCAAGATAGGCAGTAGGAGTAACCCACTAAACTACAGGCTTATTTCATTGACGTCAATTTGCAACAGGGTTTTGGAACATATCCTGTATTCAAATATTATGAATTATCTCGAACAGAACGATCTATTGACCCAAGGTCAACACAGATTTAGAAAATATCGTTCATGCGAAACACAACTAGCTCTTTATTCACACGAAGTGATGGGTGCTATCTACAATGGTTCGCAAATCGATTTCTTATTTCTTGATTTTTAGGAGGCTTTTGACACCGTACCTCACAAACGGTTTTTAATTAAATTACGTTGTTGTGGTATATCGCCCCAAATTTGCGATTGAATAGGGGATTTCCTGTCAGAGAGAACACAGTTCGTAGTACTCTATGGTAAGGCATCGATTAAAACAGAGGTGATATGGGGCGTTCCACAGGGTAGTGTTATTGGTCCTCTGCTATTCCTTATTTACATAAACGATTTAGGGGAAAATCTAAGTACCTCTCTTAGGTTGTTTGCAGATGACGCCGTCATTTACCGTCTATTAAAATCATCTGAAGATCAAAACCAACTGCAGAACGATCTGAATAAGATATTAGTATGGTGTAAAAATTGGCAATTGACTCTAAATAATGAGGAGTGTGAAGTCGTCCACATGAGTACGAATAAAAACCGTTACACTTTGTTTAGAAGATAAACCAATCAAAAGTGAAGGCCGTAAACACCAGAAAATACCTAGGAATTACTATTACTTCTGACTTAAATTGGAAAGAACACGAAGATAATGTCGTGGGAAAAGCGAAGCAGAGACTGCGTTTTATTGGCAGAACCCTTAAAAGATGCAACAGAACTACAAAAGAAACTACATACACTACGCTTGTCTGTCCAGTTTTGGAGTATTGCTGCCCAGAGTTTGATCCTTATCAGGAGGGTTTGACGGAGGACATTAAAAGTGTCCAAAGAAGGGCAGCTCGTTTCGTATTGTCAGAATACAGGGGAGACAGCGTAACAAACGTGATACAGGATCTGGGATGGGAATCATTACAACGGCGCTTATCCCTGCGGCCAACATTCTCCTCCGAATTCGAAAATATATTGTTGACTTCCACTTACATAGGTAGAAATGATCATCAGAATAAAATACGAGAAATCAGAGCTCGAATGGAGAGATTAAGGTGTTCTTTCTTCCCGCGGAATGGGAGATAAATAATATAATGGTGGTTCGATGAACCACTGCCAGGCATTAAATGTGATTTGCAGAGTATCCCATGTAGATGTAAATGTGGATGAAGTGTCGTTAAGTAGCACCATTTTGTGTAGGTTACGGTCACTGACTTTGATTTTGCAACACCAAGCAATATATAGTTCATAAAACTTGCGTCAGAGATGAACTCACTGAATTTTTACGTTTTGGACACCCTTCATATACAACCTTTTTGGGAGGAACAGATATAACAACTAGTGATGCAAACTGTCCGTCATCGCTTTGTCAGAACTTGTACTGTGACTGAAATTCACTGTGTTTTTTATCGTCCTACACAGACGAGTAAACGAAAACTAGGGCAGTTGTGTCACGCATTTTCGTAGGCCTTACAAATGCAAAAAATGGGAAGAACAGTAAGGGTCAGATCTCCTCGTAGAGCGTATCAATGAAAAATTTATAATCATTGTCGTTTTCCAAGATGTCAGTTTTATCTTATATCATCTGGAAATAGTTTGTACTGAATTATCTAGGAGAAACAGGGTTTATAGGAAACACTGTGTGTCTTATTATTTAACAATACCCTTCAGGTGTTATTGATATTTCGGTTCCAGCGATTTTCATTAACAGCTCTCTCTTTACTTCCATGTACGCAGCAGCCACGACATCGCAAGGATATTTGTAACTTAAAACTCTAATATATTGCAAATATGGTTATACTACTTATGGTATGTAAGATAACTAAACCAGTGCTTACAACTATCAGAGTTAACATCTATAGAAAATAATCTGTAACATTATTATCTAGGCATTATATGTTGGAACTGTTAATTTTAATCAAAATATATTTCAGAGTGTCACAGTTTCCAGTTCATAGCTAAAATTTATGTCAGCCTTTTCCTACCTCCACCCTCCTGTAGATATATTTATAGTTTAATTTCATGTTCTCAATTGTCCCTACATTTAGGTTCATATACTACAGTCATTTCCAGGTGCCTGGGTTTTGAATATTTTGGTTGTCGGAATAGGTCTACTTGTATTCATTTAAGGCTATTGATGCTACTTTAAGTAGGGCTTACAACTGCAATAGGTAACATCCTTACAAAATAACCTAAATTCTGACCTAGTCATTTATTTATTTGTGTAACTAATAGATCAAAGTCAGACAGTCACAGTGTCAGTCTTAATTCTGAAAACTGATTCCTTATTTACCTCCACAGACCCACACTCCTGTGTATTTATTTATTATAATTTATTTTTAAGTTTTCAAATTTTGTCCCAGCGCAGCTTTCCACGTTAAATTCATTTTCAACTACCTGACTCCTGAAGACTTAACTACGGGGTCATCAGTCCCTAAACGTACAAACTACTTATGAACTAGCTAACACTAAGTACGGCACAAATATGTATGCCCGAGGGGGGATTCGAATCCCCGACCGTAGTGGCCGTGCAGACCGTGACTGGCGCTCCGCAGTCCCCTCGGCCACCGCGGCCGCCTTAAAGGGAGCACTCTTACGTCTGCACAATTATTAACATGGCAGAAGATAGCTCTATTTAATTAACCCTCGCACCGCACACTTGTTTCCAATTACCTTCCACTGCACACTGGGGTTTACTGGAACCCAAAATTTTTTTACATATATCAAGTGTTCCAAGTTCATTAATATATACATTGGAATGTCTTATGTATGTGGAACATTGTAAATAACTATTTAGCTACCTTTAGTGATTTTTTTATTATTACAACTATGAGTCACGAATGATATTTATAAAATGTGCATAGTATTATTAATAAAAATGTTTTGTATTTCTATATGTTTAGCCTTCTTATATTTGAAAGTATATAATGCAACAGAATATCTTAATGACTTTATTTAGTTATTACAGTGAGTAACATATGGTATTTACAAATCTGATACATGTTACACTTCAACATAATGTATAAATTCAACCTGAGTCTGAACTTCAATGTACAAAGTAATATATTGTAATATAATGGCTTATTTGATATTTACAGTATATTTTGGCATAGGATGTTTACAAAATTACTATTGCAGCTTTTTTTGCAAAAACATACAAGAAATATGGAAATAATTATTAGAATGAAGTCAAAAGCTGTAACTAATATATCAGTCACCACTTACATTGCCAGTGAGCACACTCGGTACAAAGTATGGCTCTATGTTCATCACAGATCGCCCTTTTACAATCCTGGCAACACATTTTGGAATTGTGTCCCTTTTTCTCGGATATAGTGAACCATAAATGAGCAACACGGAGTGCACACTGGGGTAATCAAGACCACACAGGCGTTCAGCAATCTTTACAGCTCGACAGTAGTGCAACAACAATGCGGATGTTTGAGTTGACATCACGTACGTGTAGGCAGTGTTACAAACCTAATATACACCAAGTTTCCAAAAACTTTTAGCCAACGTACTCTCTGTAACACACAACACAAATTACGCTGGGGTCCCTAGGACCCCAGTGTGCGGTGCGAGGGTTAATAAGAGTGCCGAAAACCATTTTAGGAGCCATGGCGAAAAAAAAATGGTAGTGGCACTTTCGAACTACCCAGCACATGCTGCACAACAAAGCTGTTGCTAACAGCTAAAATGCCTTTTTAGACTCTAGCTGTAAAAGCAAATGTAGTCACGGTTTCAATCAGAATTTTTGCTCTTTATTTTAGCGCAGAACATTGCAACATGAACAAAGTCATATCTGAAATTGAGAAAAGGTAATACAATCTACGTTATAAGCGTTCATAGCAACGATACCAAAGACAAACATCGGTTGAACGGTTCGAACTAAAAAGTGGTAACACGTTACAGACAGACAGACGTTAATTTTGCAAATATCTCTGAAACGATAGAAGATAGGAAAAAAACATAACAGAGGAAAGTTGTAGAGAATTTTCTCCTCTACAAATTTGTTTATTCAGTTTTCGTGTCAGATGCACGGTTAAGCCGTTATTTTCATTTAAATTTCGAGCTCTCAAAAGGCGATCGCAAAGACGCACTTTTACTACCGTAACCTAAAAGTGGGCCAATACAGGTGCCGATTATTGTTTAGCCGTTATTCGGCGCACGCAACCAATTAAAACAAACTGAAGCACTGCAGAGGTTCACTGAGCACAAAAACACAATACTGGCTTAAATCTCTCTATCACTGATCCAGCTTTATCTGTGGGAAGGGGGACGATAGGAGGGAGGTGGGAGGAGGTTTTGGAGCGGGTGAGGAGGAGGTGCGCGGGCCTCAGGGCAGCGGGATAGGTGGGAAGTGGGAACAGGAGGGCCGATATACGAGGGGCAGGACAGGTGTGAGGGAGTGGGAGCGATGGGATTAAAATTGGTAGGATCGGTGGACTTACGGGCGGAGGGCATCATCCGGGTGAGGAAGGAGACATAATTTGCACAGTAAAGTATGTGGAGCATGTGAAGGTCTAGTGCTGGCGGGTTACAGTGTTGAAGGATCCGCACAGGGTACAGAAGGCGGATACTGTAGGCGAGGCGGAGTAAGTGGCGTTCTAGGATTTGTAGATCTTTATAGTCGGAGGGGGGAGATGGAGATCGAGGGGAAGTTGAAGATACAAAGGCTGGAATGCATAACGGAGTGGTAAGTGCAATGGATAGTGGAAGGCTGGAGGCCCCATGTCCGGACAGAGAGGACTTTAAGGAGACGGAGTCAGGCGTGAGTCTTCTGTTTAACGGTTCATAAGTCAGGAGTCGAGGGGAGGGATCGATCCAGGGTGAGTCCTATGTTCGAGGGCGGGAGTTACGCGTATGGGGCGGTCATAAAGTGTGAGATGGAAATCAAGGATGTGGAAGAGCGGATGGTACGACCTATAAGGATCACCTGGGATTTTTCAGAGTTAATCTTTGGTTGCACTAAGCAGAAAAATGGGATAGGTGTTCGTGGAATGCGGTGTTATTGACATATTGTAGGAGATATACTGGATAGCCAGGTTGGGACATGCCTGCATAGTATGGAAGGTACAGGAGATGGGACAGGTCGGAGCCTTGGGGCACCCTGGTGGAGAGGTAAAACAAACAGCAATCCCAGTAGTTGACAGTAACATAGGAAGGGCGGTTGGAGAGAAAGGATGCAATGAGGTGGACCTAGTTAATAGGAAGGGTGTAAATCTGGAGTTTGAAAGGGAGACTGGAATGCTATAGTTGTAGGCTTTATCAATATCAAGATACATGAAGAGGGCAGACCAATGGGAGTTCAATTGCAGGGAGAGGAGATGGGTGAGACTAAGGAGCTGGTCACTGGCTTAGAGGGATGGTCAGAAGCCATATTGTAAACTAGGGAAGAGGTAGTGTTGACGGAGATGGTGATGGATATGACGAGAAAGGATAATTTCCTGAACCCACTGAAAACCGAGGTGAGGTAAGAAGATGTGCCGATGGGGGTTTGCTGAGTTTTGAGACCATTACGATGTGGGAGGTTTTCCACAGGCATATGTAGAAATTGGTATGGAGGCTGGCATTATTCAGGGTGGCAAGGACGGCATGGAAGGAATAAGGTCATTCCCTGCGCTGCCTCTAAGATGGACATCGGGGAATAGGCTTGAGGATTGTCAGGAACAAGAAAGGTGTCAGAGACAAAGTCATCAAAGTGATTGGCCTTACTGGTGGCGTCGGCAAAGGGATAATCGTTATCAAGAAGTGGGTAAGAGGGCTAGAAGAAACTTCCGGTAAGCTGGTGGAAGGTTTCCCAGTAATTGGACGAGTTGATGAGGAGTGTGGTGTTAAGACAGGTGCATTTCTGTCGCCAGTTCGGCGTTTTAATGCAATAAGGAGGTGTCAGATTTGACGTTGGAGCTGCCAGCGGCCTCATAGTGTTTCTCAGTCACGGGTGCGTAGGAAGGAGCTATAGAGGCGGTGGGATTGAAGTAGGAGAAAGACAGCCAGTAAAGGGAGAGAGAGGAGCGGTGGGGTTGATGGCTTTGGTTGGAATATGCGAGTAGACAGCATCAGTTAAAGTCTGGTGAAGGAAGGTAGCACTAAGGTCAAAGTCGTCGTGGGTGCGGTACGACTGGGGATGGCTGGCGACATGGACATCAATTATGTGACGTTAGGCATCCCAGTCAGCACGGACGTAATCATGGAGCAGTTTGTGGTGAGGATCAGATCAGGGGCCATGTGCAGGACGGTAGTGCTGTTCAGTGGTAAGTAAGACATGGACATGATCACTGCCAACCAGGGCAGGTGCTTTGTGGGAGGGGGACGAAGTTGCCTTGCAGGGCGGTAAGGAACTGATTCCACCATTGGAGCTCAGCAGGGTGCCGAGATGAGAGGTTAAGGTCAGCCACTACCACACAGGTCGAGAAGGACCGATCTATATGGGAAAGAAAGTCACATGTTAGGGGGTGCTCGGATGGGTGTAGATGGTGGCACAGGTGATGGTGAAAAATAGAAGGAACAAGCTGAGAATAAGGTGCTCAGTGGGGTCAAAAAATGTTCAAATGAATGAAACTTCACTCTGCAGCGGAGTGTGCGCTGATATGAAACTTCCTGGCAGATTAAAATTGTGTGCCGGAACCGGGACTCGAACCTGGGACCTTTGCCTTTCGCGGGCAAGCGCACTACCGACTGTGCTAACCCGACACGACTCACGATGCCGCCTCACAACTTTACTTCCGCCAGTACCTCGCCTCCTACTTTCCAAACTTCACAGAAGCTCTCCTGCAAACACGCAAGACTAGCACTCCTGGAAGAAAGGATATGGTGGAGACATGGCTTAGCCACAGCCTAAGGGATGTTTCCAGAATGAAACTTCACCCTGCAGCGGAGTGTGCGCTGATATGAAACTTCCTGGCAGATTAAAATTGTGTGCCGGAACCGGGACTCGAACCTGGGACCTTTGCCTTTCGCGGGCAAGCGCACTACCGACTGTGCTATCACGACACGACTCACGATGCCGCCTCACAACTTTACTTCCGCCAGTACCTCGCCTCCTACTTTCCAAACTTCACAGAAGCTCTCCTGCAAACACGCAAGACTAGCACTCCTGAAAGAAAGGATATGGTGGAGACATGGCTTAGCCACAGCCTAAGGGATGTTTCCAGAATGAAACTTCACTCTGCAGCGGAGTGTGCGCTGATATGAAACTTCCTGGCAGATTAAAATTGTGTGCCGGAACCGGAACTCGAACCTGGGATCTTTGCCTTTCGCGGGCAAGCGCACTACCGACTGTGCTATCCCGACACGACTCACGATACCGCCTCACAACTTTACTTCCGCCAGTACCTCGCCTCCTACTTTCCAAACTTCACAGAAGCTCTCCTGCAAACACGCAAGACTAGCACTCCTGGAAGAAAGGATATGGTGGAGACATGGCTTAGCCACAGCTTAAGGGATGTTTCCAGAATGAAACTTCACTCTGCAGCGGAGTGTGCGCTGATATGAAACTTCCTGGCAGATTAAAATTGTGTGCCGGAACCGGGACTCGAACCTGGGACCTTTGCCTTTCGCGGGCAAGCGCACTACCGACTGTGCTATCCCGATACGACTCACGATGCCGCCTCACAACTTTACTTCCGCCAATACCTCGCCTCCTACTTTCCAAACTTCACAGAAGCTCTCCTGCGAACCATGCAAGACTAGCACTCCTGGAAGAAAGGATATGGTGGAGAAATGGCTTAGCCACAGCCTAAGGGATGTTTGTGCCGTCTTTAGTATAATGTAGTTAATAAGTAGTTTGTAAGTTTAGGGACTAATGACCCCGCAGTTCAGTCCCTTAAGCTTGACAAACATTTCAACATTTGAAATAATCAGTTTTAATTAGATTTCTCATGGTAAAACAACTTTAAATGGTTAGTATCTATTGATCTACAAAGATAGTCGTAAGACACCAGATAGTCCACCAAGCCACCGCTATCCATATCTGACTGACAATTTTGTTATTGATTTCCACGTAAAATAATATAACAGAAGTTCAAGCAAACACGGAAAAAATGAGAAAGATACAGCAAGTAAAATGTAAAGATACATGAAGAAAGTGAAGAGGGCGCTACAGTTGCCACTGAAGCAAGTGAAGTAGCAATTGTAACAGGTGGTTCAGTGTCAATATGATCTTCGCCTTGAAGATTAAAAAGCTTTACATGTTTTAAACCACGTTTCAAAGGTATATGTTTCATTATTGACCGAAATATGTATAATATATGTAAATATAACGTGCATGTTAACTGGTTCTGTTTCTTAGCATTGAAAGTGTCCCACAGCGTCCGTAATTTAGATATACAATAACAAATAAATATTTACAACTGACTGCTGTTCATCATTAACTTATTACAGCACAGTGTCTCAGCACAATATGGAATCAAACTTGTCAATGTGGATAATGATTCCATGATTATCAGGATGGTATCGTAGTCGCTTACACATTATATATGGAAAGTTGTCTGTAACATGATAAACGGCCGGTTTATTGGATAGCTTGTCATAATGGAAGTTTTTGGATGCCTGAACACATTAGTGATACGCTATTACTCGGCTACCACACGTGACGTTCACTCTGTCGTAGCGGTGTGGGTGCCTCGAGAGCTGCTCGCAGTGAGGAAATACGGTAGCAGACAGAGAACTATTTTTTTGAAGACACTTGTCGCGAAAGGAATGGGGTAAATGTATTTCATAATTAAAGCAAGAGAGTGAAGTTCATATAACATAAGGAAAGATTGTTTGAATAAGTTTTCCAATGTTTGCAATAAAGGTAGAGGATGATCATAGTTATCTTGCCGATTTTCAAAGCAACTTTCTCAATTTTTTACCAACATTTCGCTAAGGGTCTCTTCACAGATTATATACAAGCTTGAACAGAACAGCAACGACAAGCCCTGTACTTTCGCGAGGCAGCCAGCAGCTTTCCTTACGAGGATTTCTAAAGCAAGGAAAGGGGAACTAATTGTTTCAACTATAAGTCTACTGGCTATGGCATGTTTTCATAAATCGAAGTGCAGATCCACAAATTAAATATAGCAGAATAGGGCTTTCCATTTTCGTCTACGTGAATTCAACACAGGGTCAAAACGGAATTGAGGTGAAATTAGGAAAGAGTATTCATCTGTTTTTCGTAATCTAAGCCCGTTTCTATTAGAGAGTTAGGCTGTACAGCAATTGTACTTGATATGTAGTTTCAGTTTATAGCAATTTTTTATAAGACACAAAAATGTAAAAAATACGCAACTAATATTCATTATCAAATTAATGAAGTTATGGCGACTCTACACAGCTGATTATAAGAAAAGGCATCTTCAGCATTGCCACCATTTCTCTGTTATTATTATTATGCTTTCACATTGGTTTCAAGCATAGTCCAGCCTCTTCAGTAGATCGTCAATCCTAGTAGACTAATTTTAACTTCCATCAAAATATAACTTGGGAAACACAGGTATTCATTTGGCTTGCACAATTCAATTCAGAATTTAAATTGTACCTGCCAAACGAAATGTTCTTCTTTGAGAACACCAATGTTTTCAAGTTATATTTCGGTGCACGTTAATATAAGAGTCCAGGGACTGATGTTGCATTAAAGAAGGCCACGTTGTGGTTGGAATATGTGTGAAACCTTGATTTAAAAAAGAAAAAGCGGTTTAGCTTATACAACTAAAACAGGAGTTTCCTTCCTTTACAATGTGTAATCCACAATGAATTTTAGTTTATAATAGTTGGTGTCATTGTTATCGGAATTTGGCACAATTCCATTGGCATTTCCGACAAACAATTTAGATATAATTGCAGTGCGAAATGATTGCCGTTTATTTTGAAATCATTAAAATTTTTGAAGTACACGAAAATATTTGACAGGAAAAAGCTGTATTGTAATACAAATAAAAAACTTTCTTGGTAAGAGATTTCGTCACTGTATTTCCCTACATGTTCGTTCCATTTCATATTGCTCTGAAATGTTACGCCTAGATATTTGAACGACGCTACTGCATTAAGAAGCTCGCTACTAATGCTGCATTCGAACATTATGGGACTATTTTTCCTACTCATGGGCATCACTTTACATTTTTCTACATTTAGAACTTCACACCAACTAGAAATTTTGTCTAAGTAATCATGTATGATATTACAGTCAGTTAAACACGATACCCTCCCATACACCCCAGCATCATCAGTAAACAGCCGCAAATTACAAGTTACTCTGTCCATCAGATCATTTATATAGATAGAAAATGATAGCGGTCTTATCACACTCCCCTGGGGCACGTTGAATTTCACACGCAGAGTATAGGCGAGCATTACCCTTTTGGAACAACATAACACCTGATTCCTGCAATAAGGGCAATGAACGGGTCTTACAACATTCTGCACTTGCTTTCATTTGGCGAGTGATCCATCTACAACATCAAAGATGAAGGCGAGTTGCAGCTGATCGCTGTGTGGCCAGTGTGTCTTGGGCGTTGGAATCTATGAGACAGCTCTCGTCAGGTCTACAGCTTGCATGAGGGAAGAATCTACTTTCGTCGCTGAAGACCACAGCCTGCCATTGAATCTTCCAAGTGCTCTTCTGGCGGCACAAGTAGAGCCGCGCACGTCGATGCTATGGCATGACTGGTAGACTGGCTAGAGATGTGCGTGCCCGCTATCAACTGGTTGCTAACAGTGTGTGTTGACACTTCTGGGACATAAATGCTCCTGTCCGCGGATGGTAGCATTGCTATCTGCCACTGATGCTCTTGGAAGACAACGAACCAGAGCCTCGTCTACGCAAGTGAAAATGTTCGCGTTACCACTGCAGCCAGAATCGCTGCACAGCCGACGCAGCACATCCAACTTATGTGGCAGTTCTCCGAAAGGACCTTCCCGCCACTTCTGAAGGCCACAATTTGACCCCTTCCGTACTCAGCTGGCTGTAGGAAGCACGTATGCTTCTGTGTGGCATGGCCCATGTTCGGTTAACATGTTATCAAACTGAGCTCTATGGCTGTAAATATTTCCTATTAAAGGACACACACGGATGACTCTCTAGCAGCTATGCTATGTGACTAAGCTGTCTCTTGGCGGACGACGCTGAAACCAGTACTATTAAATCTACTATCCCCAGGTGGCATCTGCCGTTATATTATTAAAATTAACGACGACTTTGCAGTTGGACTAAGTAATTTTCCGAAAGTGTATTTGGGTCCATTATTATCAGTATGTCCCTTCAAAAACACCAGCGAATACATGCCATCAGTTATCCATATAAATCTATACTTACCTGCAGCTTTCGTGCGAGCATCAGTGAAGATTACTCTAAATACATAAGGTTGTTATAAACACAATAATGAGCTAGAAAATCAACAACAAAATAGTAATTGATGTAAAAAAGGCAGAATGATCTAATACAACAGTGTACTCATATTCAGTTGATAGAGAGTTTCACGTACACCTAAGGTTAGTGGCAGTAACGACGTAACGGTTGAAATGCTGGAGACGCGTAGGAGCTGAAGTAGACCTCTGATTACAAGATGCACGATGTGTGCCTCATACGGTCCGCCGGGACCGTCACACCTTTAATAACAGCTACAAAATGCAGAAATAGCTGCGGGCAGCGCGGTATGTAATTCAAAACGGAGACGCTGCTGGCATAAATCCTAAGGACGTGAGGCAACTCCAGCAGCGCTGCTGCCCCTAGGTAGGCCCGGGCAGATAGCTACCAACTGGGTCAGCAAATATGTTTAGCTGTGATGAGAATTAATTTCAGAAAGTACTCCTAAGAGTATGGTTAGAGTTGTTGAAGACAAAAAAATCTATAACTTGACAATCACAGCAATATTTAACAAGGATGTCAGCCATGGAACAGGTAATGTTAAACACTGGTGTTCTGATCTTTGAAGATTGTGTCAGACTAAGTTATTGAACATAAACAAGCTAGCTTAATTTCATATGCAATGATTCATGGTTAAGAATTGTTTGCCTTAGAACTGAGTAATCCGTAACGCTAATGACACACTGCTTCGTTCCATAGATGTACGATGGTACACACATCGCACATAAACTAGTAGATTTTCTTGAAAATTAGCTACAGAAAAATGTTTGTAATCCTAAGGGATAAATTTCTTAAGGTCATCGCTCCTTAGACTTAAAAACTGATTAAGCTAAAGACAACATTGACACACCCATAACCGTGCGAGGACTCAAACCTCCGGTAGTAGCAGCCGCGCAATCCGCGACTTACGGCCTAGACTGTGCGGCCAATCATACGCAGCGAAATCTATCTCCAGTGGTTGAGAGGAGTGTGATCATACTGGCACAGTAAAATCTCAACCAAATCGTTGCTGCAGTGCCTAAAGTTTTCTAAAGAGAACCTAAACTTTATTAGTGAATATCGGTGTTTTGTTTGTCATGAGGAGCCGCGGAAGACATACCGTGAACAGATTTGAATTCTGAAACTTCCTTGTAGATTAAAATTGTGTGCCGGAATTCGAACCTGCGACCCTTGCATTTCGCGGGCAAGCGCTCAACAGACTGAGCTATCCCGACACGCTTCAGGTGCGTCCTCACAACTTTACTTCTGCCAGTGCCTCGATTTCAACTTTCCAAACTTCACAGAAGTTCACATGCGAAACTTGCAGAACTAGCACTCCAGGTTCGAATCCCGGTTCCGGCACACAATTTTAGTTTACCAGGAAGTTTCATATCAGCGCACACTCCGCTGCAGAGTGAAAGTTTCATTCTGGAAACATCCCTTAGGCTGTGGCTAAGCCATGTCTCCTCCATAAGCTTTCTTCCTGGAGTGCTATTTATTTAAGTTTCGCAGGAGAACTTCTGTGAAGTTTGGAAAGTAGGAGGCGAGATACTGGAAGAAGTAGAGTTATGAAGACGAACCGTGAAGCGTGCCGGTGTAGCTACCTCGGTAGAGCGCTCGCCCGCGGAAGGAAAAGTCCCAGGTTCGATTCAAATGTTCAAATGTTTGTAGAGCTTATGGGACTTAACTACGGAGTCATCAGTCCCTAAACTTACAAACTGCTTATGAACTAGCTACCACTAAGGACGACACAAATATCCATGCCCGTGGGGGGATTCGAATCTCCGACCATAGTGGCCTTGCAGACCGTGACTGACGCGCCGCAGACGGCTCGGCCACCGCGGTCGGCTCCCAGGTTCGTATGCAGGTTCCGGCTCACAATTTTAATCTCAAAAATGTTCAAATGTTTGTTAAGCTTATGGGACTTAACTACGGGGTCATCAGTCCCTAAACTTACAAACTACTTATCAACTAGCTTATCCTAAGGACGGCACAAATATCCATGCCCGAGGGGGGATTCGAACCCCCGACCGTAGTTGCCGTGCAGACCGTGACTGGAGCGCCTCAGTCTCCTCGGCCACCGCGGCTGGCAATTTTAATCTACCAGGAAGTTTAATATCAGCATACACTCCGCTGCAGAGTGGGCAATGTTTATTGCAAGGCACCCTTTGTCACGTGCCATACGAACATGTATGTATCTTGTGACCTTCCCCTTGGTATAAGTGTCGTGTGTGCAAATATTCATCAAGATCTGAGAAAACCTATTCTTCTTGTCAAAGTTCAAGTACCCTCCACCGAGCACCGAAATTTTATACACACACACAAAAAAGGAAAGAAAAGAAAAGGATCTATGAAATCGGTCGACCCGTTCTGAAGTTATGGCAACATACTTAGGGATCCGTTTTTATCTTGCAAGATAATCTCCCCCATGCACCGTATGAAACTTCAGGAAGACGGTGACCTTCCTTTTGAAGGTCAAGCGTGCAAAGTTTCGTGAAGGTCGGAATGAAACTGTAGAGTTGGTTAGTCTGTAGGAAAAGTATCCTCCTCCGTGCACCTTCAATCCGTCCTATCGTAAAGACTTTTTTAGCTAACATCTTCTTCCTTTAAACTACATACCGGCAAAATTTCAGCTTCATAGGTGCAGTAGTTTTCGAGATTTCGTGTTTCGTCAGTGAGTGAGTGAGTGACCTTTAGCTCTTATATATAGAGAGATATCTCCTGAATTATGGGTCCTACAAAGACAATATTTAGCAGGTTCGTAGAGAGAAATATTAGGAAACTGCCTGCGAAATGTGTTGTAAATTGATCTGGTAGTAAAGATGTAGTAAATTACAACCTCATGCTTTTTAGGGTGAAGTTTCATGTATTTCAATGTCTTTGACGTTATAGCACCTGAACTATATGTCGTAATACAATGTTATTTCGAAGATACATCCAGTGGTGCATATGTAAAACGTTTGCAAAATACGTCGCGAATAGAGTTAGTAGAAAAGACGTAACAAATCAAAACGTCATGCGTGATGTGGCGGTTTTTCATTAACGTAATTGTTTATTACTCCATATCTCAAGAACTGTGTGTCATACTATGATAAAATTTCGAACGGAGGTTCAGTGGTATATTTGTATACTGCTTGTAACATTTCTCGCGAATACAATTAATAGTTTACGAGTAATAAATTGTAACGTCATGCCAAATGCCGTAATTTTACTTCATGAACGCCGAAAAAGTAGTAAGCGACAAACTTTCTTCCTATCATCATTTTGCTGGAGTTGGCAGCAAGAAAAAGTTTACTAAAGGTTTGAAATTATGTTAAAAGTTTGTTGAAAGTCGCTAAGTCCTCTCCTTCTGAAATAGTGGACTGATAAAGTCACACTATCACGTGCCGCAATACGGAGAAGTTTTCATTGTTTATGACGTCATATCTCCTGAACTATCGGCCCTATTTCAAAATCTCTTCTTAGCTGACGTCTTCTACCGATGAACTACATTCAAACAAATTTCAGTTTCATAGGTTAAGTGGTTTTCGAGATTTCGTGTTTAATCAGTGAGTGAGTAAGTGAGCATATGAATGAGTGTCCTTTCGCTTTTATATAGATAAGAGATTTGAGTTTAGCTTTGACAAACATACTATTTTCTTCCTTTCTCTTCCTCGCGATTTTCTTGTTAAAACTCAAGCGTTGTCCTTTCAATGCAATGGCACACTGAAAATTATGAAAAACACGTCTTTCTTAGGACAATGAATTACAATCTAATGTTCGTTAGTTAACACCTGCCGTCGATGGTACGAGAATTACGGATTACTCAAATGTTCAAAAATGTTCAAATGTTTGTATAGCTTATGGGATTAACTACGGGGTCATCAGTCCCTAAACTTACAAACTACTTACAAACTAGCTAATACTAAGGACGGCACAAATATCCATGCCCGAGGGGGAATTCGAACCCCCGACCGTAGTGGCCGTGCAGACCGTGACTGACGCGCCTCAGTCCCCTCGGCCACTGCGGCCGGCTTTCTTTTGAAAATAATATTTGTTTACGTTTTAGATTGTCTGACAGTACTTTCATTCTTAAGTCCCTACAGCATATTTATGAGCGTGAAAGTCCCCTCGGCCAACGCGGCCGGCTACGGATTATTCTCGCAGCTGTTTGCCCTAGCGTAATGGGCGAGATATTAGTTGTGGTGTACGAATATATTAGACGGTGGTTCGAAACTTGCTAGGGCGCAGTGGCTCAGCGCGCTCGGTCAGAGAGTTGCTGGCATGGTAGATCGACGCCCACTGTAACGAGAAATAGTGATCGACGAAGCGATCAAAATAGAACAAAGCAAACCAACGTCAACAAAGTACTGATCAAACCGAAGAAACAATGAAAAGAGAGAAAAGGAAAGAGGGTTCAACCAAAACCGTCTGAAGAGAAGGCGTGTGCACTCCCGTGCCACGTCACGCAGATGCGAGGCAGGGGTCTGTGACCCATCAGCCAGCCAGTGAGCTACGCGATCACAACCTACTCTGCATGACGTGGCGTGCCACGGCAGTGCACAAGCCTTCTCTTCAGACGGTGTTGTTTCAACGCAAGATGGCGTATACCAGAGAGAGTTCTGGGCGTGGAATGTCACGTGACATCTCCAAGCGGCCGGATTTCGGAAAATCAATGGACGGTGTCAAATCGCCGTTATTTTTGCAACTATCTCTCAAACGATACGAGAAACAAAAAAACATGAGAGAGCAAAGTTGCAGAGAATTTTCTTCTCTACAATTTCGGTTATTAAATTTTCGTGTACGTTGAACGGTTTATTTGCAATTAAAATTATATTACTAACGGCTTCTTTGGGTGTTTCAAATGTAGTTTTGTTCGAAATATTTGAAAAAGCCAGGTTCTCGTCTATGGCGACTAACAATTGTGTCTGTAAAATTTGGTGCCGATCGATTGAACGGTTCGACCTAAAAAGTGGGAACACGTCACAGATAGGCAGACATCGTCAAATCGCCATTATTTTTGCAGACGTCTCTGCAACGAGGCAAGATATGGAAAAAAACATAAGAGAGGGAAGTTTCAGAGAATTTTCTCCTCTACAATTTCGGTAACTCAATTTTCGTGTCAGATGAACTGTTCGTTTGCAATTACAATTACATTACAAAATACTTTTTTAGTGTTACTAACGTAATTTTTGTCGAAAAATTTGAAAAATGGAGGGTCTGGTCTCTGTCGGCCTACAATTATGTCTGTAAAATTTGGTGCTGATCGGTTCAACGGTTCGACTTAAAAAGTGGGAACACGTTACCGACAGACAGACATCCCAAAATCGCCGTTATTTTTGCAAATATCTGTGAAACTATGCGAAATATGAAAAGAACATAAGACAGAAAAGTTGTAGAGAAACGTCTCCTCTACAAATGTATGTATTCAGTTTCCGTGTCAGATGAACCGCTAAGCTGTTATTTCCATTTAAATTTCGAGCTGTCAAAAGACTATCGCAAAGGTCCACTTTTAATGTTACTACCGTAACCTAAAATGGGCCAAAATGCTCAGAAATATTGAGAATCAAACCACTGTATAAAATCTAGAAATTGCACGAGGAGAGAGCCGCGTTAGTATGACACGACTTCATAGTTCTCAGACACAAGAGCAAAGAGAGAGAGTCCGTGAAACGGCTCGTTTGGCAGAACTTACTGAAAAAATTAGCAACGAGATAATTTTTGAAGCTCAAGAAGAGATGCTTCAAGTGTTGATTTAAATCGAGCAGCGTTTCTCTAAGACTGCACAGTTGATTACATCTCTCATTCTTTCATTCGCATTGGGCCAATGAACGTTGTTCGTGAGCATTGAGGCGCATGTAAGTTCGCTGGAGAAACTCCTGAATTGTGTTGTCTTAATGGCAAACTAAAATTGACATTATTGACTCCGCCACCAAAAAAACTGCATTCATTGCTTCGTGGAGAAATACAAGAATCATGACACTAACGAACACTAAAAAATACAATGGTTGTTTTCAAATGACTGCGTTTGGGACAGACATTATCGAGGAACAGTGATATAATCCGACTTTCAAAATAATTTATTTACTCTGTATTTACCTCTAAAGGAAATAATGCTTGCAGGGCCACACGCACGGTGAGGCCAACCTCCTCCCCACCCGAAATGTTTGGGCTTGCACCAGATACACGTAATTTTCCACTAATGATACCCTTTATTAATACTATCGTAATATACAGTACATAAACGTTATTGATATAAATATATATAATACAATCGATATGAATAACAAAATTGATGTAAATATAAATAATTTGAATAAATAAAAGGAAGTCGGGTTAGTTACACCATTTATAACTGAAGAACAGCTGGACTGATTTTAATGATATCAGATTTGTTGGATTCGTATCTGTGCCAAATAGCAGAATAAATATTAAAATACCGGTATAATGCACAGTAAAAAATAGAAAAATTATGCATTCATATTATTTCTGGTATATCGACATCCCTTTTCCTCAATACAAAGTAATCGTAGGAGATGAATGAGGTATTTTTGAAAGGATTTCAATTTACGCCAAACTTACTCTTTATGAACCTCTGTATCAGTAAAATTTAAATGTTAGTTTGTGAAAAACCGTTAATCTCTGCAAATTCTTGACAGATTACTTTGAAATTTTGGCAGAGCGGTACATTCTAATTAAGGAGGGTTTTTATATACTTACTTCTTTAATATGTGATATATGACCTATACAGAAGTAATTGTATGCATTTTTTCTAACAACATTTCCCTATTATAAAGTTTTTATTTTTGCTTAAATGATATATTTAAAAAATTTGTATGTGAAACCATGCGCGTACTGCAGTACAACATCGTGTAAAAATTTCAGAAATTTGTTCCAATAACTTTCACAGTTATCAAATTTTGAACATAACACTAAACAAGGCTCTAGATTCAAAAGTGTTGCAAGAAGGAGCAGCGGAAGGAAATTAACATCGAGAAGAGGGAGGAAAACATGAAATGGGAGAGCATGATGATATTGAGAGGGAGAGAGAGTGGGCACAGATACACAGAATGAGGAGAAGTTGGATCGGAAGGACGAGGAAAGGAGATGGCGGGGAGGAAGAGAGAGATGGACAGGTAGATGAGTATATGGGGAAAGAGACTGTGATGAGGAAAGGGGCAGAGAGACAGGAGAAGAGAAGTGAAGGTAGTGCTGGATGTATAGTCCATTCCCATTCACATAGCATTATGAAATTACACTTACTTGAACTTTATGCTTTCTCTTTTGTTTCTCTTCCATTTAATCAGTAACAAGCCACAGCAATGTGTGGCCTGGTACAGCTGGTTATTGCTATTTCAAAGCACTTCTTAAATGATACCACAATTCAGGGGCTTCATAAAAAGTTATTGCCCAGCAAAAAGGACGCTTTTAGATCTCTTTAATTCTTATCACCTGTTACAAACAGTATTCTTTCCAATGAGTGAGCAGTAGAACAGCTACACAAGCATAGAAAATGTTTTGTCCATTCTTGGTTATTAGATGGGCATTGAGTTAGGAAAATAATGAATGGCCTTTCAGACCATTTTGCACAAATTCAAACATCCATAAAATGTAATTATTCTATATTTAGAAAATGTAATACAGTTGCAATAGAGGCCTTTTCAAACCTAATGAAGGAAAAGTTTGGCAGGGTGTTTATAATGCTGATAATATAAATGATAAATATAATGTTTCTCTTGCTCTTTGAAAGCTAATTTCCGCTAGAGCTTTCAAAACAAAGTGCTACCACTTACAGGAAACCTGGATGACTGACAGGAGAAATAACGATACCATGTAGAGAAAAACGAGAATTATATCAAAATATTAAACATTGTAAGAATCAAGATGCAGTACCCCATTACTGTAAAGGTCCTGAAAAATATTATAAAGAAGGCTGTAAGGAGTCAAGTTTTCGTCACTGGATTTTCCTGCATATTCCGACCTTAAAATCACATTCTACTGATCAAGACAAATTGTCTAAATACAAACTCTATAGGGCACGGTAATTTAAAAAAATAATAATTACAGTTTGATACGCAAATTACGAGATCATGTCACAAGTGCGACAAGATAATCAAGGCTGAAGTGTCACACACTTGTTTTCCTAAAGTGAGACAAGGCACCTGAGTGGCGGTGAACGCCGAGAACAGACAGCTGAGCGGAAGGGTCCCCATCCGACTCTGTAGCCCCAGGTGGTTTTCGGCACGAAAGCTACTTCCCATATTGGGGAAATACGAACGCTTAAAATCCATTTAAAAGCCACACAATACCGCTCTCAACAAAAGATATTTACTTGCAGCTTTTAGCCGCAGGTGAAACGCGAATTCCAAACTGGCGCCATCAAGTCGAAGAGAAAATACCTAAATGAGACATTAGCTGACTCACTATTGACCAGCGAGCCATACGGCGTTGTAAGATGCACCATCTATTGGTAGGCGAGCCACTGGTGTAGAAGTGACAACGTCAGCGGGAGGTATACACAAGCAGAACAAGAAAAATTAAGGCAGACTCGCTCTCTCTTCCGCACCGGCTGTGTGTGTCGTTGTGCACGCAAGCTAGCGGTGCAATGCTCTTGCAGCGATTTTTGTGCATCGAGGTGATGAAGATTCTTGTGCAGTATTGGACTATAAGGAGCACCTCTGCCATGGAGTGGATCTTAGTGAATCTCCAGTGGAGAGTACTAAGGATTGCGTGCTGTATATAGTGTTGACCGAGATACTCAATATCTGGTGTGAACATAAATGAGTGCATTAGGTAACGCTTGCGAGTGCATTTTTGAGTGGCAGTGCGGTGGGTTCGTCTGAGACTGACATACCATGCCAATTTACAGCCAAACTAGGATTTACAGGTCGTTCTTGACTTCATCAAGACGCAGGGAAAGTGTGATCGGCAGTAGTCGATAAAGACAGACGATATTTAGTTTCAATTTCAGCAAAGACGCAGCTAGCAGCCGTCAGTGCAATTAATGGTATTGTGTGCAAACGCTTTAGGCAAACTCCATCCATCCCCAAATAGTAATAACAAATACATTTTTTACCATTGCGTGACATTTCTGACATTGACAGCCTCAATCGTAAACTGACGAAATTAATTTAATTTTAAAGTCAAGTAGGCGTGTTTCTTCAGTCGTTCTACCAACTTTATTCGGTTATGAAATTGTGTATACGTTTCCTGTATCCTGTCAACCTATCCAGAACTTGGAAAGAAAATATTTAATTTGTTTCTTTATCATCACCATAGAGACTGATTATGCCTTTCAGCGTTCACTCTGGAGCATAGTACCTCTAATAAAATTCCTCCACGACCCCCTATTCAATGATAACATTGATGCCTCATCTGATGTTTTTAGGTTAGATGGACTCGGGAATACACAAAATGGGTTTCAGTCTCAAAGGGGGCAGGTCAGACACGGGAAGAAAGTAGACATAAAAACCATTGGTGTAACAGTTGTAAATTGTCGTAGCTGTGTTGGGAAAATTCCAGAGCTCCAAGCGCTGATAGAAAGTACTGAGGCACAAATCGTTATAGGTTCTGAAAGCTGGCTGACGCCTGAGATAAATTCGGCCGAAATTTTTTCAAAGGGCCAAATGGTCTTCAGAAAGGATAGAATAAATAAAACAGGGGGTGGCGTGTTTATTGCTGTTACAAACGGTTTATCCTGCAACGAAATTGAGGCAGATACTTCCTGTGAATTGGTCTGGGTAGAGGTTATACCTGACCACCGAAATAAATTAATAATTGGATCTTTTTATCGGCCCCCTGACTCAGACGATGCGGTTGCAGAAATGTTCAAAGAAAGCTTGAATCATATTTCAAATAGGTATCCGAAGCATACTGTTATAATCGGTGGCGACTTTAATTTACCGTCGATATGTTGGCATAATTACGTATTCAAAACCGGGGGCAAATATAAAACATCGTCCGAACTAGTTCTGAATGCTTTTTCTGAGAACTACTTCGAACAGTTAGTTCATGAACCCACTAGAATAGTACGTGGTTGCGAAAATACTCTTGATCTCCTAGCAACAAATAATCCCGAGATAGTAAAGAGCATCAAAACAGATACAGGGATTAGCGAACATCGAGTTGTAGTAGCGAGACTGAATATCGAAATTCCCAAATGCACCAAAAATAAACGAAAAATGTATCTATTTAATAAAGCAGATAAAAATTCGCTTCACGCTTTCCTGAGTGATAGTCTCCAGTCCTTCAAAACTAAAAATGCGAGTGTAGATCAGTTGTGGCTTACATTCAAAGACATAATATCAGTAGCAATCGAGAGATTTATACCAAATAAATTAATAAAAGAGGGGGCTGACCCCCCGTGGTACACAAAACAGGTCAGATCACTGTTGCAGAAACAAAGGAAAACGCATGCAAAATTTAAAAAGACACAGAATCCGCAAGACTGGCAATCTTTTACTGAAACTCGCAACCTAGCGCGGACTTCAATGCGAGAATCTTATAGTTGTTTCCACAACGAAATCCTGTCTCGTAATCTTGCAGAAAATCCAAAGAAATTCTGGTCATATGTGAAGTACACTAGCGGCAAAACACAAACAATACCTTCACTACGCGATAGCAATGGTAATACTACCGACGACAGTACTGCTAAGGCAGAATTACTAAACACAGCTTTCCGAAATTCTTTCACCAAAGAAGACGAAGTGAACACTCCAGTATTCAATCCAAGAACAGCTGCCAGCATGCGAAACTTAGAAGTAGATGTTCCTGGAGTAGTAAAACAACTTAAGTCACTAAACAAAAATAAATCTTCCGGGCCAGATTGTATACCAACTAGATTCCTCTCAGAGTATGCTGATGAAATAGCTCCGTACTTAGCTATAATTTACAACCGATCACTCAGCGAAAGATCCGTACCCAAAGACTGGAAAGTTGCCCAAATTACTCCAATATTCAAGAAAGGCAATAGGAGTGATCCCCAAAATTACAGGCCTATCTCATTGACGTCGATTTGCAGTAGGATTTTGGAACATATACTTTGTTCGAATATTATGTACTACCTCGAAGAGAACGACCTATTAACCAATAGTCAGCACGGATTCAGAAAGTATCGCTCTTGCGAAACACAGCTTGCCCTTTATTCACATGAAGTGTTAAGTGCCATCGACAAGGGATCTCAAATCGATTCCATATTTCTGGATTTCCGAAAGGCTTTTGATACTGTACCCCACAAGCGGCTTCTAATGAAATTGCGTGCTTATGGAATATCTCCCCAATTGTGCGATTGGATTCACGATTTCCTATCAGAAAGGACACAGTTCGTTGTAATTGACGGTAAGTCATCGAGTAAAACAGAAGTGATATCTGGCGTTCCACAGGGAAGCGTTATTGATCCCCTACTCTTCCTCGTGTTTATAAACGATTTAGGAGATAATCTGAATAGCTCCCTTAGACTGTTCGCGGATGATGCTGTCGTTTATCGGTTAGTGAAGTCAACAGAGGATCAAAAGCAACTGCAAAGCGATTTAGACAAAATTTCTACTTGGTGCGAAAATTGGCAATTGACACTAAATAAAGAAAAGTGTGAAGTAATACACATGACCACTAAAAGAAATCCGCTGAACTTCAATTACGCGATAAATCAGTCAAACCTTAAGGTCGTAAATTCTACCAAATACCTAGGAGTTACAATTACGAACAACTTTGACTGGAGAGAACACATAGAAAATATTGTGGGGAAGGCGAACCAAAGGTTACGTTTCATTGGCAGAACGCTTAGACGATGCACCAGCTCCACCAAAGAGACTGCCTACATCACACTTGTGCGTCTTCTCTTGGAGTACTGTTGCCCCTTGTGGGACCCTCACCAGGTGGGACTGACGGAAGATATTGAGAAGGTTCAGAGAAGGGCAGCTCGTTTTGTTTTATCACGTTACGGGGGGAAAAGCGTCACGGAAATGTTGCACGAATTGGGGTGGAAATCATTAAAAGAAAGACGTTATTCATTGCGGCGTGATCTGTTTGCGAAGTTTCAATCACCGACTTTTAGTTCTGAATGTGAAAATATTTTGCTAGCACCCACCTACTTAGGGAGACATGACCATCCCAATAAAATAAGAGAAATCAGATCGAAAACGGAACGATTTAGGTGTTCTTTCTTCCCGCGCGCTATTAGAGAATGGAACGGTAGAGAAAAGTTATGAAGGTGGTTAATGAACCCTCTGCCAGGCACTTAAATGTGATTTGCAGAGTATCGATGTAGATGTAGACATCAAGGAATTGTGAATTTAGCGTTGGAGGGAAGTGTGTGGGGTAAAAATCGCAGAGGGAGACCAAGAGACGCGTATAGTAAGCAGATTCAAGTGGATGTGGGTTGTCGCTCTTATGAGGAGATGAAAAGGCTTGCTCAGGATAGAGTAGGGTGGAGAGCTGCATCAAACCAGTCTCTGGACTGAAGACCACAACAACAACAACACAAAGGGAATTTTGAAAAGAGAAAACTACAGGCATATTTCATTAACGTAAATATGCAGCAGGGTTTTGGAACATATCCTGTATTCAAATATTATGAATTATCTCGAACAGAATGATCTACTGACCCAAGATCAACACGGATTTAGAAAATATCGTTCATGCGACACACAACTACCTCTTAGCTCACACGAAGTGACGGGTGCTATTGACAAGGGTTCCCAAATCGATTCCCTATTGCTTGATTTCCAGAAGGCTTTTAATCACATTTTGTGGTTATGGTATATCGCCCCAAATTTGCGACTGGATGACGGATTTCCTGTCAGAGGACACAGTTCGTAGTAATCGATGGTAAGGCATCGACTAAAACAGATGTGATATCCGGCGTTCCATAGGGTAGTGTTATTGGTCCCCTGCTGTTCCTTATTTACATAAACGATTTAGGGGAAAATCTAAGTAGCTCTCTTAGGTTGTTTGCTGATGACACCGTCATTTACCGTATAATAAAGTTATTTGACGACCCAAAAAACTGCAGAACGATCTGAATAAGATATCACTATGGTGTAAAAATCGGCAGTTGACTCTAAATAATGAGAAGAGTAAAGTCGTTCACAGGAGTACGAAAATAAATTCGTTAAACTTTGTTTACAAGATAAATCAGTCAAAAGTGAAGGCCGTAAAGTCCACAAAATACCTAGGAATTACTATTACTTCAGACTTAAACTGGAAAGAATACGTAGATAATGTTGTGGGAAAGGCGAACCGGAGACTGCGTTTTATTGCCAGAATCCTTAAAAGATGCGCCAGAACTACTAAAGAAATTGCATAGGCTATGCTTGTCCGTCCTTTTTTGGAGTATTGCTGTCCCGTGTGGAATCCTTATCAGGTGGGTTTAACGTACGTAGTCGAAAGAGTCCAAAGTAGGGCAGCTCATATTGTATTATCACGATACAGGGGAGACAGCGTTACGGAAATGATACAGGATCTGGGATGGGAGTCATTGCTGCGGCGTGGGCTACTTGCAAAACTACAATCGCCAACATTTTCCTCCGAGTGCGAAAATATATTGTTGACTCCCACTTACATAGGTAGAAATGATAATCAGAATAAAATACGAGAAATCAGAGCTCGAACGGAGAGATTCAGGTGTTCTTTCTTCCCGCGCGCTATTCGAGAATGGAATGAGTGATAAATAGTATAAAGGTGTTTCGATGAACCGTCTGCCAGGCACTTAAATGTGATTTGCGGAGTATCCCATGTAGATGTAGATGTTAAGCCTTTTACTTCAAATTCATTCTTCACTGATTCTAAGTACTTGCTTTTTGGTCTACCTCGCCCCCTTTACTCCCCACCGCCGAGCTAATTAGTCTCTAAGGTAACCTTGCTTATCCCATGCATGTAACATGACCCCACCATCTCAACCTGTTCGCTCTAACTGCTTCATATATGGTGTTCATTTCCTGTTTTTCTTTTATTTCCTCCTTATGGACACCCTCCTACCATTGTTCCCATCTATTTAGAACCTGCAATCATTCTTGCTACTTTCATATCTGTAACCTCTACCTTATGAATACGGTAATCTCTACCCACTCAACTTTCACTCCCATGCTACCATGCATCAAACTTAAGTCTTGGTACTTACTTACTTCATGCAGAAGAGAGTAGATCTTAGCTGAGCGCTCACTGCATTACCTTTGCTACAACTAGATTCCAGTTCATTAACTATATTGCCATCCTAAGAGAAAATACATCCCAGGTACCTGAAACTGTCTGCCTGTTGTAACTTTTTCCTTCTGTTTGGAAGTCAATCTGTTTAAATCTCTTTCCCACAGCCATTAATTTCGTTTTGTTGATGCTGATCTTCATATCATAACGCTTACACCTCTGATAAAGTTCTGAAATATTAGTTTGCAACCTTTCAATCGAATCTACTATTACAACTAAGTCATCCACATATGCGAGACTGCTTACTTTGTTTTCACCTGCCACTCTACTGTTTCCAACATATGATCCAAGTATAGTATGAACAACAGTGGTGACAGGTTACAGCCTTGTTTTACCCATGCAACTACCCTGAACCATGAGCTTAATTTGCCGTCTATAGCCGCTGCCTGACAGTCTTCGTAAAGTCCTTTAATTTCCTGTAGAAGTTTGCCCCCTTTTCCATAATCTTGAAGAACTGATAATAGCTTCCCCCTAGGAACACAGTCGTAAACTTATTATAGTTCTGTAAGACGTAGATACAATTTCCTGTTCCACTCATATCACTTCTCCATTATCTTCCATAAGCTAAAGATTTGGTCCTAACAGCCTCTAAGAGGCCTAAACCCACACTGATTTTCATCTAACTTGTCCTCAACTAATACTCGCACTCTCCTTTCAACAATACCCGAGAATATTTTGCCTACAATGCTAATTAAAGAGATACCTCGATAGTTGTTACAATCTTTCCTATTTCCATGTTTGAAAATTGTCGTGATTACTGCTTTCGTCCAGTCAGACGGAACCTGTGCCGATTCCCACGCCTTCTCCATTATCCTGTGTAACCATTTAAACCTGATATTCCACTGTACTTGACGATTAAATTTATTCAGCACTGCCGCTTTACTGCACTGAAATCTATTGACCATTTTCTCCTCTTCCTCAAATGTGATCCTGTTTCCATCATCATTAATATCCCCTTCTACCTCAAAATTTGAGACATCATTGAACGTTTCACCTACATTGAGCAATTCTTCAAAATATTCCCTTCATCTGCGCAAGGCATCCACAGGATTCACAAGCTGCTTTCCTGACATGTCCAAATCACTTGTAAATTCCTTCTTCTCTCCCTTCGAAGACTTCTAATTACGCTCCAGAATGGTCTTCCCATGGCTTGAACCAGAGTTTCTGGCTTATTTCCAAAGTCTTCCCATGATTTCTGCTTGGAGTCTGGAATTATCCGTTTGAATTTGTTTCTTTCTTCAACATAAATTTATCTGTCTGCCTGATTTCTAGTATTAAGCCATTTTTGAAATGCCTTCTTTTTCTTTTAACAGGCTGCCTTGACTGTGTCATTCCACCAAGCTGTCTGCTTCTTCCTGCCTTAACACACTACTGTTACAAGAAATTCTCTTGCTACTAACTGGTACCTTTCCAAGATCACTGTTATGTATTTGTGCCTGATGTCCTTGTCTTGAAGCTTCTCCACTCTTATCTTTCTACATATGGCTCTTTTGGCCTCACAAAACAAATTTCTCTGCAGATTAAATAATGATCAGTATCATCAAAGAACCCCCTGAGCCGGCCGCGGTGGTGGCCGAGGAGACTAAGGCGCTCCAGTCACGGTCTGCACGGCCACTACGGTCGGGGGTTCGAATCCCCCCTCGGGCATGGATATTTGTGCTGTCCTAGTTCGTAAATAGTTCATAAGTAGTTTGTAAGTTTAGGGACTGATGACCCCGTAGTTAGGTCCCATAGACTATACAAACATTTGAACATTTTTTTTGAACCCCCTGAAACGACTTGTGTCCTTGACTGTCTACCTGAATTCCTGGTATGTTATTATGTATAGTCAATGACAGATCTGGTTTCCTTCCCTCCCAAATATACTGGTGAATTTCATGATGCTTAAAAAAAGGAGTTTGTAATAACGAAGCCCATGCTGGAACAGATATCCAAGAGCTGTTTTCCGTTCCTGTTGACTTCCATATCCTCTCCAAACTTACCCATAACCTTTCCATGCCCTGCCGGCCGCGGTGGCCGAGGTGACTGAGGCGCTCCAGTCACGGTCAGCACGGCCACTACGGTCGGGGGTTCGAATCCCCCCTCGGGCATGGATATTTGTGTCCTCCTAGTTCGTAAGTAGTTCATAAGTAGTTTGTAAGTTTAGGGACTGATGACCCCGTAGTTAAGTCCCATAAGCTTAACAAACATTTGAATTTGAATTTTTTCCATGCCCTTCTGTTAGATTTCCTTGTAATCGTTCAACCGATAAGCCCCAAATTTTACAGACGTAATTGTAGGTCACCAGAGACCGAAACATCCCTTTTTAAAAATTTTTGGACCAAAACCATTCATCTGACACGAAAATTGAATAACCTAATTTGTACAGGGGAAAATTCTCTACAACTTCGCTCTCTTATGTTGTTTCCATATCGTGCATCGTTACAAAGATATCTGCAAAAATAACGGCCATTTGCCGATGTCTGTCTGTCTATAACGTAGTCCCACTTTTTAGGTCGAACCGTTCAACCGATCAGTACCAAATTTTACAGACATAATTGTTGGCCACCAGAGACCAGAAACTCACTTTTTCAAATATTTCGAAGAAAAATTACGTTAGTAACACACAAAAAACTGTTTGTAATGTAACTTTAATTGAAAATAAAACATCATCTGACAGGAAAATGAAATAATCGAATTTTTAGAGGAGAAAATTCTCTACAACTTTGCTTTCTTATGTTTTTTTATATCTCGTATCGTTTGAGAGATATTCGCGAAAATACCGGAGATTTGACACCCTCCATTGCATTAACGTAAACCAGCTGTTCGGAGATGTCACGTGACATTCCTCGCTCAGAACTCTCTCTGGCATACGCCATCTTGCGTTGCGTATTTAATGATTTTCTTATTGTAACATACACGTCGTCACTATAGAATTAACAAAAACACCTTGTTCCTAGTACGATAAATGATAATCTAGTGTCTAAAAATGCCATCTTACCATCAATTAACAACTGCCATCAATATTACGAGATTAAAGGTCGAATTCTGTACTTGTTAGCCGTAGTGTAGTGGACAGAGCGTTAGACTGTAATGCTCACGCTGAGTGGTTCAGAACCCGCCACTACCCAAAAATCTTTTTTTCCTAAAGGGGTTTCGGGCACTTTTATTAATTAAGTAGAGCTATGTTCTTCATTGTTTAGTGTTGTGCATATGTAAGAATGCTCCCTGCAAAATGCGTGTTTGTACTATTTCGTGAACATGCCGTGAAATGCGTAAAAACGAATTGAACAATGGTCTTACGAAGCATATGCACGTAAACTTGGAGGGTACTGTAATAATGCACATTCTGAACAACGTGTTGATACAGGTAGTTTCGTATATAAAGGAAGTCCTAGATTTCTATGGCAAGTGTAGTTCCTTAATGAAACGGAATGGAAGTGTATACATTACAACAAATTACCTTGTTTATTTGTTTTTCTAAGCGTTTTTTCACTATTTATGAAAAATATTGAAAGTCATTAATTAGAATCAATGCATCTACAAAAATGTTTGTCCTTGACATGGTTCTATGGACGCTTCCTGTAGTTCAGATATGGCTTCGTTCATATTATTCTGTCCTGCGCTAAAGTAAAGAGCAAATATTCTATTTCAAACCTTGATTAAGTTTTCTTTTACAGCTAAAATCACAAATGGAATTAGTATGGTAATACTGAATTCCACATAACTCTAGTACTTAATATATATACAAAGTTAGACCTATCAATACGTCATTTACGACAGTCATTGTGAAAGTATCTAAATGTTCAAATGTTTGTTAAGCTTATGGGACTTAACTACGGGGTCATCAGTCCCTAAACTTACAAACTACTTATCAACTACCTTGTACTAAGGACGGCCGGCCGCGGTGTCAGCGGGGACTGAGGCGCTCCAGTCACGGTCTGCACGGCCACTACGCTCGGGGATTCGAATCCCCCCTCGGGCATGGATATTTGTGCCGTCCTTAGTATAAGGTAGTTCGTAAGTAGTTTGTAAGTTTAGGGACTGATGACCCCGTAGTTAAGTCCCATAAGCTTAACAAACATTTGAACATTTTTTACTAAGGACGGCACAAATATCCATGCCCGAGGGGGGATTCGAACCCCCGATCGTAGTGGCCGTGCAGACCGTGACTGGAACGCCTCAGTCCCCTCGACCACCGCGGCCGGCCTAACAGTATCTCCTCAGTTTATGTACATATGATGAAGAAGTCTATGTTTACAATGCGTTGCTATGTATTTCATGGCACGTTCTCGAAACAGAACAAATGCACTTTCCAGAGAAACCTTTGAACAACTCGGAATCTTGCATAATATAGTTGTGTTCAGTTAACAAGATTGTGCGAAAACCTTTTATGAAGCAAAAGGGGAAAAAAATATATACTTCAGGTAGATCGATGCTTTGCGGTCGTTTGTTCATGTTCGTTCTGGGTTATTAGTTGAGAATTTTACTCTGTTTCATTTTAGACGTGGCGCTGAACCAACACCGTCTGAAGAGAAGGCCTGTGCACTGCCATGCCACGTCACGTCATGCAGAGTAGGTCGCGATCGCATAGCTCACTGGCTGGCTGATGGGGCACAGTCAACATCACCTAAAGACAAGGCCTCACAACAGACCGTGATACGTCATACTGACCAGGCTCGACCACCAGCTTACTGGCTGGCCACTACGAGGCTGTGTATGTGCCCCAGCAGCCAGCCATTCGGCTAGCGGCCGCGGCATGGGCAGGATGACGTAGCACGGGCTGTTGTGAGGCCTTGTCTCTAGGTGGTGTTGGCACAGCCCACTGCCTCACATCGGCCAGTCAGTGAGCTACGCGATCGGGACCTACTCTGCTTGACACTACATGGCATGGCAGCACAAAGGCCTTCTCTTCCGATGGTGTTAGTTGAACTGTCTTTCTTTTTCTCTCTTTTCATTGGTTCTTCGGTTTGATCGATACGTTGTGGACGTTGGTTTGTTTTGTTCTATTTCGATCTTTTCGGGTAACTCAGTTTTATCGTTACAGAGGGCGTCGGGCTACCATGCCGGCAACCCTCTGACCAAGCAGGCTGAACCACCGCACCATAGCGAGTTACGAACCACCATCTAGCATGTTCGTACATCACAAATAAGTTCCTTGGCTATTACGCTATGGCGAACAGCTGCGAGGGTAATCCGTAATTCTCGAACTATCGATGGCAGGTGTTAACTAACTAACTAACATTAGATTATAATTCCTAGTCCTAAGAACGACGTGTTTTTGATTATTTCCAGAGCGCTATTACTTTTAAATGACAACGCTTGAGTTATAATAACGAAATGATCAAATAGAGAAAGGAAGATGGCGTACGCAAAAGAGATTTTCGGCCGAGGGATGTCACGTGACTGATTTACGAACGCCAAATGTACGCTGTGTTCCATCCAGGCTATAGTCACTCGTCCGAACGCCAAATGTACGCTACGTTCGTTCCAGGCAATAGTCATTCGTATCCAGCACAGGAAAAGAAAGTAAACTTTGAACTACCAAAGCAAGACAGGTGATAATATTTTAACGAAAAAATATAATGAAAAATATGGGAGAGATATTAAAATGATAGTTCAAAGAGGTAAAAGTTCAAAAGAGTATGTTTCTCAAATCTAAACTTAAATATCATATAATTTTGGCTGCTTGTTAAAATAGATCAGAAAGAATATTAAGAGTTCGGTGCATAGATAGTATCACAATAGTAGAGTCGTAATCGTATCACCATAGTTTTTTATTATTTACATTATTATTTTGGTCCGAAATGTTTGCAAAAAATTATAAAACTACAAATCTAAAGTGGGCCATAAAATACGTCAGTGCGATTTTTTTATTTCAGTAACTAGGGACATCACTTTAGTACCCGAACTGATCCTCACTAGTTACACTTCGTTAATTTTAAGATTTTTCTTACAGAAGATGTCATCTATGTCTACCTTTGCTTAAGTGACAAAGTTTCACCGTTTCTACGTAGATAAGTAGCGTATTTCTCAGTTCTGCATGCCATGCTGTTGATGTCTTTCTTGCAGGAGCTTCGGGTACATTAGGTTAGATTTGTCCATTGCGCACTACAAATAGTTGGAAGAGTAGCATTAAAATCACTACAGCATAGAAACTACACGTCAGAAGGATAAAAGTAATTGATATGTGAAAAGTATAGCTAAGTTTCAGGATAAATTTAAAACCATATAGTCAGACGAATTACGTATGTTATCAGCAACACAATATATTTCTGTTTCTTATAAGTAGGATATATCTGCAGTATTAAATTGTAATTTTCTGAATAAATCATGTGAATTAAACACAGCCTAAGTTCCTACACGTAGTCATATAACTCTCTTAGAGGTTAGCATTCAGAGACTGTTACCTGATATAGTCATCCGTGATATTGAAAAGGGAGAGATTGAATCAATAATTAAATCACTAAATATTAAGAACTTTCACGGATACTATGGGGCATCTAGCAGTGTACAAGTGTTGCTCCGCTTCTGTTAGCCCAGTGCACAGTCATATTTGTATTTTTCCATTTGATAATGATCAGTTCCATCCCCAGGAACCACAAACATTGTTGAAGTGGGGTGCTTCCGTACCTCAGCGATACAGATAGCCATATCATAAGTGAAACCTCAGCGGAGAGGTCTCTGTGGAGAGGCAAGGCAAACTTGTGGTTCCTGAAGAAGGGCAGCAGCCATTTCAGCAGTTACACTGACATAAGTCTGGATGATTGACTGAGCTAGCCTTGTAACATCAGCTCCCGTGGCTTTACCATGCAGCTACTACGAACGGCTGAGAGGAAGGGGAAACTACAGTCGTGACTTTTCCTGAGTACACAGAACTCGAATGTATGAATATATGATGATGGCGTCTTCTTGAGTAAGATATTCCAGAGGTAAAATACTCCCCCATTCAGATCTCCAGTCAGGGATTACTCAGGAGGATGTCATCAGGAAAAACAAAACAGAATGAAACTTTCACTCTGCAGCGGAGTGTGCGCTGATATGAAACTTCCTGGCAGATTAAAATTGTGTGCCGGAACCGGGACTCGAACCTGGGACCTTTGCCTTTCGCTGGCAAGCGCACTACCGACTGTGCTATCCCGACACGACTCACGATGTCGCCTCACAACTTTACTTCCGCCAGTACCTCGCCTCCTACTTCCAAACATCACAAAGCTCTCCTGCGAACCATGCAAGACTAGCACTCTTGGATAGCACAGTCGGTAATGCGCTTGCCCGCGAAAGGCAAAAGTCCCAGATTCGAGTCCCGGTTCCGGCACACAATTTTAATCTGCCAGGAAGTTTCAAAAACAAAACAGTTGTTATACGGATCGGAGCGTGGAACTTTATAACCCTCAGTCGGATAGGTAAGTTAGAAATTTTAAAGGCGTAATGGGTAGGTTGAAGTTAGTAAAAGGTACACAAATTCTAGAAAAAAATGGAAAGAGGAGTAAAAATACTATAAAATATATACATCTTTAATACTTGTACCAGAAATTATAAGGGTACCAAGAGGCAATTCTTGCCCATTCAACTATAAATTTTGAATGTTTAAACTTTTATTTACGGGAAACCCATACATCATAAAGATTAGTGTCATGTATGTTTTCAAAGTAGAATATTAGCGCGCAACTGATGCCATCAGATGAATTTACATTAATTAGACAAGTACGAAGTTGTATATGTGAACTGGTGATCGCTTCAAGCCATTAAGTGGCGTCAATTGGCGTGCTTTTCGTACAGGGGTGCTAAAATTTGGAGAAGGAAATGGGCTATGTCTCTTTGCAGTCGTTTCATAAAAGGTTTGTCCCGTTTCATTATACTCACTTTTCATTTATTTTCTTTTTTTCTTTTCATCGATTATTGGCAGTGTATGCTCTTTGAGGGCTCAGCAGTGAGATGTAAATAACCTGTATCTGCATCAAAATTTTGATGTGCTATTTCATTATTTTTCCTGTCTATCCTGTGTAACCCACAACCATCCTTATGTATTTTCACAATTTTATCGTTTCCTCCACTGCCTTGCCTTCTGTGTGAAAGTGTGAGAATACTGAGAATGTGTATATCTCCTTGGGTTACAAGGCTTGTGGTAGAACAGCGATTTGTCGTCTGCTGGGGATACAGGGTAACTAACTTAGTGTTCCGTTTATCTTGTACGAGTTAGTTACGTTTTAACCTTTAGTTAAGTCGCCGGAAACGACTGTCTGATTACTTCTTGTCTAACTGTAGTTGCTTTGGGTGCTGAGGCACGGCTCTGGCTCTTGTTACTGTTAATGCCTTCCTGTAGCTTAATTGGAGCGTTTTATAAAAAGTGTTGACTTTCTATTCATGTTTCTGTAATATAAATGAATGTTAGGATTCTTCGTTTTAGTTGAGACTTCAGTTTATTCTGTTCCTTTCGAATATTGGAGGTGTAGAATGTTAGCACCGCAGGATGATAAGACTGAGGTTAGGACGACTTATATTTGGTGTGAATGTGAGAATATTTGTGTCTTTGTGCTTGCGTTGTTCATTTCTGTTTCGATTGACAGTCTTTTTGCCTGTGCATCAATATATACTTTTCGAACCTGTTTCCACATGTCTTTCATTCAATGAGCCATCAACTTATTTTTTTGTGTTTCAACCTGTGTTCTTGAAATTGGTAATCAGTACGTAATTTGCTATTTGAGCAAATGTGTTTTCTCTACTTTTAATAGATTTTGTTATTTCTTCATATTTGTGCTGACCACGTGTTGCATGAACCTGTGAAACCTTCTGTCCTTACGGACAGGTTGTCCAAGTTATGATTTTCCTGTGATTCATTGTTTTGTTTTTATATTCATTTCATGATTTTAACGGTTCTTTACCACATGTTACTCGATGAATGTCTGCTTCTTTCCTTCCTAAATGCTTTGTAGATACTGATTTTTAGTTTGTAAAGTCACATCAGTATCGTTATTAAGTCGGTATAAATTTCTTAAAGAATGTTGAATATATTAAGTGATGGGTAATCCTTTCCAAGGATTATTGTGTGAATCGTGTCTGAAAGATTGAAATTTTGCATTCTGTCTCCACTTTCTCTTACCTTCCATACGATTAGTTGTACGTAACATTTGCTAATTTAACTTATGTAACATATCAGATTATGTTCAGGCACCAACGAGTTAGGTGATAGGATGCCCCTATTCCCCTTATCTCTAATCACTTGAAAGAATAAATATTCTTATTGAACGCTAATTCTTGTTGTCCTTATTACACCGGTTTATCACACAGCGATTTCCTTATCAAATGACAGTTTATACGTTAATTTTTATCTTCACTTAAGATTTATTTTATCTTGACTGCATAATTTGTTTCGTTTAAACTAATGTAGGTAAATTTAACGACTTAATTTTGACCATGCAGTCATATAAATCATTCCATCTTTAGTATTTAAAAGAAAGCTTGGGCTGCTGGTGACCGCTTTATTCTTAATGAATGTACCTAGCTACACATGTAAACACTGTTAATATGTGGGTATGTACAACTACAATGCTATGTTCTAGTGAAGACGCGTCTTCAGACACTTCAGATGAGAGGCCTAGATATTAGTTAGCCTGGACGGGCAGACACCTGAGCATTTTTACAACTTACTCCATGTGCCTGCTCTAACCACCAAAGATTTGCCCTCGTCCTGGGCATATAGTCTCACAATCTGTCCGTGTACCAGTGTACGTCGTCGGATTCTTCAGCTTATGTGGTATGTAATTATCTAGATGTTAACAGTTCTTAACTGAAAGCAAGCGGGGAAAGCTATAAAAAATGAGAGACCTTTTCCGAAGTAAAATTTCAATAAAACAATGGCATACAGGGTGAATCACCTAACACTTGCACCGCAAATATTGCGAAAACGGAAAGTGCGATTGCTGTGCGGATTTCACAGAATGGATTGGTAGTCAAGGACTCGATTTGTCAGCCAATAAAGAGATTGTAAAAATACCTAGAAAGTGTATTTTTTATGCAAACATACAATATTTCAAATGGAACAATAGTTGTTTGTTTGTTCCATTTAAAAAATTGTATGTTTGCATAAAAATACACTTTCTAAGTAATATTACAATCCGTTTGTTGGCTAAAACTACGAGCCCTTGAGTACCAATCCATTCTGCGAAAACCGCATATGAATCGCACTTTCCGTTTCGGCAATATTTGCGGTGCTAGTGTTAGGTGATTCACCCTGTATAAAGCAACGCAAAACAAAGTAGCCCTCTTACAAATAATAAAATAGTAGAACTATGGATATTATAGAACATGGAGAGCTTTTCTCCTGCTGTAGGATTGGAGTTACGAGTTAAGAAGAGATAAAATTCAAATGAAAAGTAGCATCGATTATAGGAAATTTGAGAGAGACTGAGAAATATTGTATTTTACCTGCATTATATTCACGGTCGTGCCACAGGAGCTGAGGTGCGAAGCAGGTACAGAAGGGGCAATATCTAGTTGATTACATGAAACCCAGCAGAACCGCGAATACTGGACATTTACGCGTAAATTCACGTGACGATGAATAGACGACTCCCGTGAATCGATTGGTAGCACTGGTTCTGGGAGAGCTGCGCGGCAATAGCCGAGCGGTCTGGGCGGATTGCGCGGGTACTCTCGCCGGAGGTTCGAGTCGTCCCTCGGGCATAAGTGTGTATATGTTCCCTTTATCATAATTTAGTTACAGTAATTATTAAGCCTACCGACCGGTGACCTTAGATGTTTGAGCACTTATTATTACAAACAATGTTCTGAGACATAAGTTCAAATGTTCAAATGTTTGTAGAGTATATGGGACTTAACTACGGGGTCATCAGTCCCTAAACTTACAAACTACTTACAACTAAGGACGGCACAAATATCCATGCCCGAGGGGGGATTCGAACCCCCGACCGTAGTGGCCGTGCAGACCGTGACAGGAGCGCCTCAGTCTCCTCGGCCACCGCGGCCGGCGAGACATAAGTAATCGTCAATTTCGCACAAATTGTAGAGGTGGACCGGACACGAGAGCTTGCGCAGCATAAGATATCGTGGAGTCCTGCATCAAACCAGCTTTCAGAGTAAAGACGGCAACTCTCTCTATCTCTATCTCTATGTATCTCTCTCTCTCTCTCTCACTCACTCACACACACACACACACACACACACACACATTGGAGAAGTATTTAGCCCCCTCTTCCTGACAGTCCGCCTTGAAGGCATGTTTTCGATGTGGTGTAACAAGACCATGCTCAGTACTAATTGTCTCATTATGTATCCATCGGTATACTAAAGAGGCTATTCAAATTAAATTTCCCTCTGTCTATGTCTTTGTTTACATTCCTGGAGAAGACAGTGTTTGTGGCTGCACCAAATGCTGGATGCGACCAGAAAAGTGTGTTCGTTTGTGAGTAAAATTTCTGAATACCCATTATGTAGCACCCTTAACTGTATTTCTGCTTTGAGAGCACTACCATGGAGTAGTATAAAAATGGACACATGAAACAAAGATTAAATAAGTTGCGCCTTCATAAATAGCAATCCGTATTTTACTATGTTGCAGTTGTTACGCACGCTCTCTCTCTCTCTCTCTCTCTCTCACACACACACACTGATGGTAGGAGAAGACAAAGAGAGCAATGGAGAGACGTTACTTCATCTTTTTCGTGCAGTCACTCACACGCATCTGACTGAATAATCAACACTGCTAAAACATACAACAAAAATTAAATTCTAAAAAGAGTTATAGCTGTAAGACTGTGGGCCATATATGTTCAAAAAGTAAAAGAAAAAAATGTTCAAATGTCTGTAAATGTATCGGACCAAACTGCGTGGTCATCAGTCCGTAGCTTATAAACTACTTAAACCTAGGTAAACTAACCTAAGGACAACACACACACACATGCCCCAGGGAGGACTCGAACCTCCACGGCGAGCAAAACCGCGCTCCGCAGCGAGGTGCTTTAGACCGCTCGGCTAATCCACCGCGGCAGTAAAAGTGCTCTAAAATATATTTAAATTGAAGAATTCTGCGATTTCAGATAAACGATAAACCGTAAAGAACAACCCATTAATTTTAAAAAGACGTGAAATCCTTATAATCTCTAAATACTACATCTAAAAACGCTTTCAAACACGAATAATTGAATTATTCAAATACTTTAATCGTAATAGACCATACTGCTCAGTTCATGAGTCCCTAGAGTTACAAACTCCTTAACCTAACCAATGCTAAGGACAACACACATAACCATGACCGAAGGAGGACTCGAATTTGCGAAGAGAGCCAATAATTTGGCTCTTGTTGCGGAAGATGGCCACACGAACAAATTTATTCAATCTAGCCATCACTGAGGACATTTTTTTCCCTTTTTTTTTTTTTTTTTTTTTTTTTTTTTTTTCAGAAATCGCTTTCTGTTATGGAACTGTTATAGCAAATCTCCTTTTCTGCAACTGCTTTTGTAGGTTGTTTGATTTCTGGATTTAATTTGCGCTACCCTTAAAAACGAATAATTAATTAGTGCGAGTTTCAATGTTAATATTTGTACCAAATGGCCATCTATGGACATAACAGTACTGCCTCGTGACATCTTACGTTGTGCTTCTAAAAAGTTCATTGATTGGTGTCACCTTTTCTTGAAAATATCGTTCAGGAAATGCGTAGACGTATGTGGTACTCCTCCACATTTTGCAATTAACACCAGGCTGACCCTTGACAGAAAGTTCGACGGGCGTTTCATAGAACGTGACGGCCGCATGAATTGGACAGCACGTACTCCTGATATAACACCTTTAGACTTCTACATCTACATCCGTACTCCGCAAGCCACCCGACGGTGTGTGGCGGAGGGTACCTTGAGTACCATTATCGGTTCTCCCTCCTATTCCAATCACGTATTGTTCGCGGAAAGAAAGATTGTCGTTATGCTTCTGTGTGGGCTCTCATCTCTCTGATTTTATCCTCATGATCTCTTCGCGAGATATACGTAGGAGGGAGCAATATACTGCTTGACTCCTCGGTAAAAATATTTTCTCGAAACTTCGACAAAAGCCCATGCCCAGCGACAGAGCGTCTCTCCTGCAGTCTTCCACTGGAGTTTATCGATCATCTCCGTACCGCTTTCACGATTACTGAAAGGTCGACCGCAGTGGCCAAGCGGTCTGCGGCGCGCCAGTCACGGTCGGGGGTTCGAATCCTCCCTCGGGCATGGATGTTTGTGTCGTCTTTAGTATAAGGTAGTTCATAAGTAGTTTGTAAGTTTAGGGACGGATGATCCCACAGTTAAGTCCTTTCAGCTTAACAAATTGGAACATTTTGATCTCCGTTGGATCTTCTCTGCTTCCTCTATCAAACCCACCTGGTGCGGATCCCACACCGGTGAGCAGTATTCACGCAGTGGGCGAACAAGTGTACTGTAACCTACTTCCTTTATTTTCAGTCTGCATTTCCTTAGGATTCTTCCAATGAATCGCAGTCTGGCATCTGTCTTACCGACGATTGATTTTATGTGGTCGTTCCATTTTAAATCACTCCTAATGCCTACTCCCAGATAATTTATGGAATTAACTGCTTCCAGTTGCAGACCTGCTATAGTGTAGCTAAATGATAAAGGATCGTTCTTTCTATGTATTCGTAGCACATTACACTTGTCTACATTGAGATTCAATTTCCATTCCCTTCAATTCGATGCGAATCCTCCTGCATTTCAATACAATTTTCCATTGTTACAACTTCTCTATATACTACAGCATCGTCCGCAAAAAACCTCAGCGAACTTCCGATGTTATCCGCAAGGTAATTTATATCTATTGTGAACAGCAACGTACCCACGACACTCCACTGTGGCACACCTGACATCACTCTTACTTCGGAAGACTTCTCTCCATTGAGAATGACATGCTGCATTCTGTTATCTAGGAACTCCTCAATCCAATCATACGATTGGTCTGATAGACCATATGCTCTTACTTTGCTCATTAAACGACTGTGGAGAACTGTATCAAACGCCTTGCGGAAGTCAAGAAACACGGCATTTACCTGAGAACCCGTGTATATGGCCCTATGAGTCTCGTGGATGAATAGCGAGAGCTGGGTTTCACACGATCGCCTTTTTCGAAAGCAATGCTGATTTCTTTTTTCTGTTGGAAACGTTAAAAGAGAACTCTACCGTGATGTGCCTACAAACCCAAAGGGTATGAGAGATCCTACTGAGGCAGTCTGTGTCGACAATTTACCAGATGTACAGCGTCGTGTAAGACATTCATAACGCGGTAGATTGCAAATGTGTGCAGCAAATGATGAACATCACTTTCAACATTTATTCGCCTCAGATGTCGGATCACGCTCTTTTACGTTCTGTAATTGAGAACAAATAACAAATTTGTAAGTCTAACTAAATTATGATGTTTAATTACATTTTCTTCGGACAAAAAGACTGATAAAATATTAGCATGTGGACGTAGGGTGCTGTTGAAAACTCTTCTGTACCTACGTTCTCTTACTGTCCTTTTGTATTCCTAATTAATTCGGTTCTCTCCGATAAACACGATTGAGCTGTTGAGTAATTACTCAAACATCAACTTTAAGTTACTATATCTTTAGATGTAATTAACATTTAACAAAAGGCATCGATCAATAATTATTTTCTATATTCAGTTGTGCTAAAACTAATAACAGTTTTTCATTTTAAATAACACACGTTTGTGTTAAAAAAATCATACTTCCGTTCATTTTTAATGGTTTATGTTAACAAATTATTTGTTGTGGTTTACGAAATATTTCCAGTGGTAATGTTAGGTGACTCGCCCTGTGCAGTACTGAACTACAACCTACTGTTTCACTAAAATTTCTGTTGTTTCAATATTAAAGTCTCCATTGAATTACGGACTGAATAAAAATTATTTACCCTTTTCTTTCTTTTATGTTTCCATTTCACCTTTTAGCTGAAGTCAAGTTGTGAAACGAAGCTTTGTGTTTGATAGTGTGTGTGTGTGTGTGTGTGTGTGTGTGTGAAAGAGTGACTGTTTTCGTTTCAAATGTTTGTGGAACTTAAGGGACTTAACTGCGGGGTCATCAGTCCATAAACTTACAAACTACTTATGAACTAGCTTGTACTAAAGACGACACAAACATCCATGCCCGAGGGGGGATTCGAATCCCCGGCGGGGAACGGCCTCGCTCATTGGAGCATAGCGCCTCAATGCGCTTGGCCACTCCGCCGCGGCACTGTATTCGGTCCTCAATGTAAAGTCAAACAGTTATTTTAATGTCAACTGTCAGTGTCATTATCTTTAGATTGTTTTCACCGCTGTTATTTAGGGGAACTCTGCTGGATTCCAGCAATTTTTTTCATGAATTAGTGTAGCAGTAAAGTAATGGGGCCGTTTTCTCTAATTATACGTATACATTTCTCACGCAGTTACAGTTTACATCCGCAGTAACAATAGATGTGACGGTTCTAGAAGATATTTACGGTATTTTACGGCAGTTTGTTTCTATTTTAATTATGACAGATGTTTATTACGCACAGTTGTTCAATGCTTGGTATTTTAAGGGTGGCAAGAGGGATATATGTCAACATAAAAATGGTTGATTTTTCTTAAACGCATCTAAATAACATTGCTTCAATTATTAGAATCCTTTTATGTGAGGTGACGTCGCTTTCGGGTTGTTGTTTCTTTCTTTGCTAGTAAGAAGAAAAGACGTAAGGGCTCTATGTTTCTTAGGTCCTTATACGTCATCCGCCGTTATTGAGCTGAGATGGGAAAGGTAATTGATTGTGACCTTGTCAAACTATACAGGCTACGATTTGCTTTATCAATTGAAAAAATCGTGGAGCATTTTAATCTGAATCGTGCTCGATATTTCTCTGTCTAAACGCTTGACTGTTATTTCTTCCTCTCTTCCGCTTACAGATGTAGACGATTTCGCGATTACGTTTTGATGCGCCTGCGTGAGAATTTCCTATACGTGAAGGGGTGGGGGGCTGCATCTTGTACACGTTAATATCTTGCCTTCTGTTGACTCACGTAGTAGTAGGTAAATAAATATTTACTCCGTTTCGATATGATGGCAATTCATATATTCTGCAGTAGTTCTTAGAAATAACAACAACTACTTCGCAAAAAGGAAATTACTCCAAATATGATTTTAGTAACAAACCAAGTAACTAACATTGTATTCAAATTTAATACTGAAAAAATCGAATTGATCTCGAGAGTTTTCTCTTTAATAGTCTACGGGCTACACTATCACGCTGTCAACGGGGCGTTACACGCAAATCTTCCTTCCTTGAAAATGTTCAAATGATTGTAAATCTATCGAACCAAACTGCGTGGTCATCAGTCCGTAGCTCACAAACCACTTAAACTAAGGTAAACGAACCTAAGGACAACACACACACCCATGCCCCGGGGAGGACTAGAACCTCCGCAGTGAGGCGCCTTAGACCGTTCGGCTACTCCACCGCTGCTTCCTTCATTCAGCCGGATAATCGTCGTTCCCTCATCTGAAGAGAGCGTGGAACTCGAAACAATCCTGCTTATGTGCAGAAGACATAATGGTAGTAGCATTACATTAAATATTTTTACTAAAATTATATCTGTGACGCTGGTCACTTGCGTGTCCGTTCTCCCTACAATTTTTAACTCTGACTTTTGTTTCGCGATTATCAATTTCTTCATCCGATCTGAAGAGGGAACGGAAGAGCTCTTCGTCTTTCTGTTCTGAACTCTTGTACTAATCGGACGCCTCTTCATACTCTCTGCTAATTATATGTGTGAGATTCTCATATTCATTCTTATTGTAATAAAACCGCAGTCTAATTTCAAACATTTTAAAGTCAAAATGACCTTCTCCTATTCTCGATAATTTTTATTACTTGTGTTCAACATCCTTCATTCAGTCGTAAAGAGATGCTTTGTCATTAAAATTCGTTCCGCGATTACGTGAATTTGGTTCTCCTTCATTAAATTTATACTTATTTGATTTTCAGAACCTGCAATTAGTGTTTTTATTCAGTGAAGTCCAATATTTTGCAATTTTATTCCCCTATTGCGTCAGTAATTTAACAGTATTATGGAACTTCGTTACGCGAAACATGAGATCACGAAGCATCGACTTACGGCGGATAGTTTGATTTCAGTCCTATTCCAATAGAAAATGTCTACAGCTGATTCACGCCGGATCCTGCATGTAAAGGTAACTATTCACCGACTTTCTTTTGTAGTGGTGCTTTCGGCTGTTGTATGAACTTCAACAATGCCTATCGAAAGTTTTTTAATGCCTACATGGTCATTGTTCTGGTCTGACATCATCTTTAAAAGAAATTTAATTCCTGTAGCTATTCAGAAATTCATTCAATTCCATAAGCAGTATTTAGTCCAAATATTTACAACAACAAACATCAAAAATTACAAAAAGCATTACTACAAAAGAATTTTCAAGTCCGATGACAGGGCAAAGATAAGTGGTTGCAAATTTCTTTTTTTTTTTAACTATCATAAATTATACTGTAAAGATAAAAGATTTTCTGATAATTTACGATTATATGTTTACTAATCCTAATTTTGTCTTTCATGCTCAAATCTTGACGCTAATCCGCACAAAAAATTCCGAGGAAAATGAATAGGACACTGAATTAAAATTTGGGGCAAAAACTGCAGCAGAAATTCCACCGTCACCAACAAAGAACTGCAACAAAGGTAAGGCCAAATTTGTCACTACGCTTAGTTGGTGCTTACTAGTCTCTTCTAGTCTATCATTATGAGGGAAATCAGGCGTGGGCAACAGAAAATAATCAGTTGTTTGACGGATGATGAAGATAGGGTGCACAATGATCAACGTACGATCAAACAGCACGTGGAGGCCTACTACACCGAAATGTATAACGAACAAAATGTCGACTTGGCTGCTCGAGAGGACCTACTGTCGACATTTCCCATCACGGTGACCTTGGGCGACAATAGGGAGATCATAGAATCATCGAAGAGGAAATAGAAAGTACTATTAAGGCTGCACAGCGTGGGAAAGCAGCCGGTTCAGATGGCCTCCTCGTCGAATTTTATGCGTGCGTGTGTGGGACGTCATTGGTGCGTAGATGATGGAGGTCGAAAACGAACTGCTGACGGGCACACTTCTCCCGCCTGTATTCACTGAAGGAATGGTCGTACTTATACCAAAACGACAAACGCAAAATATTAAAAGAGTTTCGTCCTCTGACATTACTAAATGCGGATTTTGATATTTTTACGCGTATTCTGAATGCGAGACTGAAGCCGGTCCTACCCAAAATAATAGAGCCATATCAATCGAGCGTCCCAATAGGGAGATCAATGCTTGACGTTCTCTGCTCCTATAGAGATCTTATTAACTTAACATGGATCTGTAAGTGCCAGCTTGCTTTAGTGGTTTTAGTTTTCAACAAAGCGTTTGATAGAATCAATCATGACTTTTTATTGACTACAATGGTGAAAATGGGCTTTGATGACAGATTCACACATATCATTCGGAAATGCATTTGTGGCACCCATTCAAGGATTAAGATTAATGGACAATTAACTGGCCCAATTCCAGTTAACCAATAGGTCCGTCAGGGTTGTCCTCTTTCCATGACGTTATATGCAATAGCCGTGGAACCATTCCTCCAAAAATTGCATGCAGGTTTAACTGGAAAAACATTATTTAATGTCAAAACCTATGCAGATGATATAAGTCTGGTCGTAAACACAAATGAAGACCTGAACAACCTGAGTAAGATTCTGACACTGTACACTAGCTCTTCTGGAGCACAGATTAACCTGCAAAAGTCTCATTTAATGCATTCGAGTCCTTATGGTAGCAGAGTAGACACGATATGGATTGAGGAAACCACAGAAAGATATCAACTCGGGATGTACCTCATGCCAAATCCACAAGAAATTATCTCTATCAACTGGTCGAAAAAACTGAACGCCATTCGTTGGATGCTCAGGGAGAATAATGTTCGGGCACTGGATTGACTTCAACGAACACAGTTCATTAATGGTGATGTACTGCGTACGATTCACCATATAGCGGTTGTCTTACTGATAGCGCCAAATATTGCATACAAAATACTAGCAGTACCTTGTTGGTATGTGTGGAAGAAGAATATCTTCCAAGTGTTCAACGCGGCGACAATGGCCACAAACGGAGGAGGCCTGGGCGTCAAATACGTCCAGACACTGTGCCATCCAATGTTCCTCAACAGGACCTCTAAAATCATTGAAGCGAGGGAGCCAGGGATCATGAGTTACATTCCCCCCGACGAGAGACGTACCACCACAGAAAAGATCTACGAACTGCTTAATGCACGACGTCCACAGAGCCTATCGAAGGAAAATACCCAAATAAACAATGGAAACACGTCTGGAACAGTATTTCAGACGCCAACCTACCTACTAGAGTGAGTGCTGCTTGGTATGATGTTATCAACGAAACTATCCCAACGACGGATAGACTTCGTAAAATTAACCTCAGACCTACTATGGCACTATGCGACCGTTTCCACATTGTCGAGTCGGTAGCACAATTACTTACCTGCGGGGAGAAAATAAGGATATGGAACTAGACATGGAAAAAACTGGCGCTGATGAAAAGAACAAATTAGTCCACAATATCAGTGAATGACATACTTTTCCCTGAATGGAACCATTATCCCGGAGCAAAACAGCTATGCCTGACTCATGGAACATTTTGTGTTCTACGCAATAAGATACACATCACCTTCCCTCGACGACTTCTCATTCTATATACATTGTGACCACCCCCATGAACCACAGACATTGCCGAGCTGGGGTGGCTTGCGTGCCTCAACGATACAGATAGCCGTACCGTAGGTGCAACAACAGCGGAGGGGTATTTGTGGAGAGGCCGGCCAGACAAACGTGTGTTTCCTGAAGAGGGGCAGCAGCCTTTTCAGTAGTTACAGGGGCAACAGTCTGGATGATTGACTGAGCTGGCCTTGTAACATCAACTAACATAGCTTTGCAATGCAGTCACTGCGAACGGCTGAAAGCAAGGGGAAACTACAGCCGTTACTTTTCCCGAGGACATGCAGCTCTACTGTATGAACATATCATGATGGCGTCTTCTTGGGTAAAATATTCCGGAGGTAAAATAGTCCCCCATTCGGATCTCCGGGCGGGGACTACTCAGGATGATGTCGTCTTCAAGAAAAACAAAACAGGCATTCTACGGGTCGGAGCGTGGAATGTTCTAACCCTTAATCGCGTAGGCAAACTAGAAAATTTGAAAAGAGAAATGGATAGGTTAAAGTTAGATATGGTAGGGATCAGTGAAGTTCGGTGGCAGGATGAACAGGATTTCTGGTCAGGTGAGTACAGCGTTATAAATACAAAATCAGTTGTTGGTAACGCTGGAGTAGGTCTGATAATGAATAAGAAAATAGAAATGCGGGTAAGTTACTATGAACAGCATAATGAACGCATTATCGTACTAACGATAGACACGAAGCCAACACCGACCACAGTAGTGCAAGTTTATATGCCAAATAGCACGGCCGATTACGAGGATATCGAAGAAATGTATGAGGAGATAAAAGAAATCATTCAGGAAGTTAAAGGAGACGAAAACTTGATTGTGATGGGGGGCTGGAACTCGGTAGTAAGAAAGGGAAGAGAAGGAAGTGTAGTAGGTGAATATGGGCTGGGAAAAAGAAATGAAAGAGGAGATCGCTTGGTGGAATTTTGCGCAGAGCACAATTGAATGATTACCAACACTTGGTTCAAACATCCTGAAAGAAGGCTGTAAACGTGGAGAGACAAGGAGACACTGAAAGGTACCAGATTGACTTTATAATGGTAAGGAACAGATTTAGAAACCAGGTTTTAAACTGTAAGACTTACCCAGGGGCAGATATAGATTCTGACCATAACTTGTTGGTTATGAACTGCAGATTAAAACTTAAGAAGCTGGAAAAAGGTAGAAACGTTAGGACATGGAATCTGGACAAATTGAAGGAACTAGAGGTGATTCAGAGTTTCAGAGGAAGCATTAGGATTGACTGAAACGGGGGAAAGTAATATAGTAGAAGAAGAATGGGTAGCTCTGAGAGATAGCGTAGTGAAGGCAACAGAGGATCATATAGGCAGAAGGACAAGGCCTAGTAGAGATCCCTGGATAACACAGGATATACTGAACTTAATTGATGAGAGGATAAAATATAAAAATTCAGCAAGTGAAGCAGAAAAAAGGGAGTAGAAACGTCTGAAAAAAGAGATTTACAGGAAGTGCAGACTGGCTAAGCAGGGACGTCTAGGGGACAAATGCAGAACCGTAGAAGAGTACATAACTAGGGGAAAGATAGATACTGCCTACAGGAAAATAAAAGAGATATTTGGAGACAAGAAAAGCAGCTGTATGAATATCAAGTACTCAGACGGAAAACCAGTACTAAGCAAAGAGGGGAATGCTGAACTGTGGAAGGAATATATAGAGGGCATACAAAGAGGAAATAAACTTGAGGGCAGTATTCTAGAAATGGAAGACGAAGTGGAGGAAGATGAGATAAGATATGTGATACTGCGAGAAGAATTTGACAGAGCGCTGAAGGATTTGAGTCGAAACAAGGCCCCTGGAGTAGATAATATTCCGTCTGAACTGCTGATATCGTTAGGAGAGCCAGTCATGAAAACGTTGTTCCAACTGGTATGCAAGATGTATGAGACAGGGGAAATACCTCCAGACTTCAAGAATGATGTCGTAATTCCAATTCCAAAGAAAGCAAGTGCAGACAAGTGTGAAAATTACAGAACTATCAGCTTAATAAATCATGGCTGCAAAATACTAACACGAATTTTTTACAGACGAATGGAAAAGCTTGTGGAATGTGACCTAGGGGAAGATCAGTTCGGATTTAGGAAAAATGTAGGAACACGAGAGGCAATACTCACATTACGACTTATCTTAGAAGCCAGGCTAAGGAAAGGGAAATCTACGTTTTTAGCGTTTGTCGATTTGGAGAAAGCATTTGACAATGTAGACTGGAATACACTCTTCCAAATTCTGAAGGTAGCAGGGGTAAAATATAGGGAGCGAAGACTTATATTCAACCTGTACAAAAACCAGACAGCGGTTATTAGAGTCGAAGGGCAAGAAAGGGACGCAGAGGTTAGGAGGGGAGTAAGACGGGGTTATAACCTTTCCCCAATGTTGTTCAATCTATACATTGAGCAAGCAGTGAAAGAATGGAAGGAGAAATTTGGAGAGGGAATTAAAGTTCAGGGAGAAGAAATAAAAAGTTTGTGGTTTGCCGACGACATAGTAATTTTGTCAGAGACTGCAAAGAGAAATTGAATGGAATGGACAGTATCTTGAAAGGAAGATATATGATGAACATTAACAAGTGTAAAACGAAGGTAATGGAATGTAATATCAGAAAATCAGGTGATGCTGAAGGAATTTGATTTGGTAATGAGGCAATAATAGTTGTAGATGAGTTTTGTTATTTGGATAGCAAAATAACTTCTGATGGCCGAAGTAGAGAAGATATAAAATGCAGAATGGCTATGGGAATAAAAGCGTTTCTAAAGAAGCGAAACTTGTTAACATCCAATAATAATTTAAATGTTAGGAAGTCCTTTCTGAAAGCATTTGTCTGGAGTGTAGCATTGTACGGAAGTGAGACATGGACGATAAGCAGTTCAGACAAAAAGATGACAGAAGCGTTCGAAACGTGGTGCTACAGACGAATGATGAAAATTAGATGGATAGATCACGTAACTAATGAGGAGGTGCTTAAACGAATTTGGGAGAAATGCAGTTTGGTCCGATAGATTTACAAACTATTTTTTTAGCAGGCAGACTGAATAAGAAAGACTGACCTGCATGCATTAGAGGCATTTTGGTTTATTTATCAATATACTATAAACGACCACCAAGCTGCATTCCTGGTGAGGAATGGGTATCCTGCAGCCTGATAATCGCGTGAGGCCAGTTAAGTTAGTGATGGACACGGGATGGAGAAACGGGCCAAAAGCCCTGTGCAACAGATAAATTGCGCGCATTTTGGCAAGTGACGCCCGAAGTTAAAAGAAGTGCAAATCAAGAATTAACGACACGGAAACATTAACAAAATTCGAGAAGACGAATTTTGTGGAGGTCACTATGCCGAAAAACACTCTCATCTATATCATTGTTTGAAATACAAACAAGAACAAAACATAAAAAAATAGTAAAATTGAACGAGATTCTATATGGCAGAAGGCCGATTTGTTTGTATTGAAGGCAATGAAGCAGGCGCCGAAGAAGGAGAAAAAATAAAATAAAACGAAAAAAAAAAAAAAAATTAAAAGTGTGGTCATATATATAAAAATAGCGGTAAGAGATCGGATTATTATTGAAAGGTTCGCGGGTTCGATTTCACCCGGCGGCAAATATTTGTTTGTTCCTTGGCAATGCGTACACTACTGTCTTCACAAATAACCACAACATCACTTCCCGAGAAGCTTGCATCAGACTAAATTCCATTACACATCAACAGCTGTCCTCGCAAGTATTCAGCGACATGCTGCGTTACGTGTGGTTCGCTGCTGGACTGTGTGATGAAAGAAGCTGTTTTCAGAATGTCGATCATATTTGTTTTTCTATGGAGACATAAAAGAACCGTGTAACTGCAAAAGGGCGGCGTTCATAACGTTCCCAAGACGCGGTTAAAATTATTGCTTACCCTTCTCTTCGATGAATATCACCCCGGTACATTTAATTGATAATTGAAAAGGAATGGAAGTATCGATTTACATATACGACGTCCCAAAGTAGGCGTTAACTACAGTCCCTTTTTAATTGCTTGTAGTCCCGAATTTCATACAATGCCCTTTCTTTTTTGCTTATATAAATTAATAAAATAACCTATATTATGCTGCGGTTAATTGTGACGTCAGTCTGCATCTACACCAATACTCTGCAGACCACTGTGAAGTGCCGGCAGAGAGTACGTCCCACTGTACCAGTTATTAGCGTGTTTCCCCATTCTATTCACGTATTGAGCATGGGAAGAATGATTGTTTAAATACCTCCGTGCGTGCTGTAATTAATCTAATCTTGTCCTCACGATCCCTACGTAAACGATATATAGGTGTACTCATTGCCAAGCAGCAGAAAAGAATTTGCCGCCGGGTGGAGCTGAACCCGCGACATTCTCTATACGAATTCGATCTGTTATCGCTACGCCAAACACTGCTTCCTAAACACGCCGTCACAGGGACGGTTGACAAGATGCATATGGCGATAGATCCGTAACAAACTTCCTTTTATTTCCTAAACGATTGGCCATCTGGAGTTCCAACTTGGGGCACTTTCGTGTCTCACCACACCCTACATGTACCATCAATTCGGACGAATTCGGCGATGACGAGTAGGCGTCTTCTCCTTCTTATACGGTTTGAAACATTGTTCGTAACACGAATAGTCAGGTTTCAGGCTTAATCCAGCAAATTACAAATTTACGCAAATCTACTGAACAGTTCAAAACACAAATGGCTTCCGCAAATAATCAGGTTTCAGGCTTGATGCAACAAATTGGAAAAATTACGCACATCCACTAAAGATGAACTTAACAGTTTCCTTTACATAAACATATAATCCTACCTAGCCAAATCGTTTAAAGTAATGACAAATTCGTGAAAAATAAGAAAGTATCTTCGACAAGGTAGAATGTAGATGTCATTGGTGCTGGTTCCATTTGCAGATATTTTGAGCTGTATCTTGCAAATGCGAAAGTCTACAATCATTTCTCAGATACAGATGTATTTATCTCTGCCACTGTACAGAGACGATCTGCAATGGTTTGCTTGTGGGTTACTATTTTACGATGGTCCTTCAATAAGTAATGTCCCGCATTTTTCTCAGAACATATCTATTGTTAAGAGTCAGATTTTGTTGACAATAAACGTTAATATTCTACGTAGTGTCCATGTTCTATGGCCATAAGCTAACGTCATGCGAGAGCATGTATTCCCTGGTGCGACTCTTAGGCTCGTACCTTGTTAGCGTAGCCATGATTTTACTGCATGACTGACACTCCCTGACTCGGACCTCCGTCGGAAGCGTCCTTGAAATCCGTGACATGGCGTCTTAGTTCGCACAACCATTCCAGCGGGGCATTTGTGAGTATATACAATAATTCATTAGAGACAACAGTATTACTTCGTGTTATGTTGTATTTTGAATAAGAAGAAAATCATGTGTGTTGTGTATTGGTTAAATTTATTTATTTTACAGATTATAAAAGAATGATAAAAAGAAATCACTTGTAAAAACAACACACGTAAAAATCTTGATCATATTATATGCTTAAATGTCACTTGCTCACTGTCTTATGACACATGTATAGTTTTTATTTTACAGTAACTTAAATTATGAAGCAATTTTGTATTTCTACTAATTAAATCCTGCAATCTACGTATAAAATAGTTAAACTAATCTGTTGAATTAACGTATCAACAGAAGACACAGCAAATTTCTTTAGAAGAATTTATAGTACATTTACGTTTACAAACTAAATAAATTTACGTGTATCAAAAAGATAGATTAGTACTGACTGATTTAACGTAATTATTAAAGGATGTGTTGATAATACTTTACTTTTGTATGAAAATTTGTACAGAATTATAGCCTATAGTATTTCAGTATTTTAGAAAAGGAAGCTCTGTCATTGAACACATTGCCTTAGAAATGCAAATAACCCGTCCGAATCCTAATGCATCTGGTTGTTTCAATTGTAACCTATTATTTTGAGTAAATATTTTACCAATTTTTTATTCCTTTCAACCTACTGTTAATGTGTAACTGTAACGTTCATAAAAAATGGAAATAATTATTTTAAAATAGTTCTTCTAAACTAGAGATTCATTTTGAAGTGTATAAACTGTACACTTGCATCAATAGAGCTGCACTGCGGGACTGTAATCGTGAATGTGCACTTGAAATTCCGTACCCTTTTCTGCCGGCTCTAAGGCCATTTTATTGCCGCCAGGAGGCGCCTATGTTTCGCTTTCTCTTCCCAAGTTTCTGTGAAATGTCGAAACCTTTTTCCTTTTTCTTTTCTTTTTCGTACAGATATGTAAGCATACCGCTTCATTTTTGCCGCACAGGGAATTTTTTTCGTGTTTCTCCTCGGCATTCTCGCCTTTCATCCTTTTTGTTTGCGCGTACCGAGAGAATATTTTCCTGTTTTCTGCACGTGCCGCCTTAGGCGCCATTGTTATTCGTGTTCTGTCTGGGTCACCTGCGTTGCGCTTAAATAACCTGCTACAGTGTCCTACTGCAGTAATTTTTCTTGAAGACAGTCTGTGTTATGTATAAGTGATAAAGTCTTACAAATGTGCACGTCAGCTTGTGATGAATAATGGAGTAAAACGTGGAAGTTTCGTTATTTGACTTCAAGTAAAGATAGGATCAGCTCAAGGGGAGGAAGAAGGCACTTTATGATATTTTCTTGCCACGTTCAGAGAGGACGAAGTCTTAACATACTTTCGTATTAACTAGAACCGTCTTTAGACAATTTCAGAGTTTTTCAGTGTTAGGAAGGAACGTAATGTCTTACAATCTAATCATGACGGGTTATTAGAAATCAGACAGAGCCTCATATAAAATGGTGATGAGACAGATAATCGGTAGTGAAAGATCTAAAGAAGGTATCCACTTGAAAACGTAATTCTATTAAACACGTTTTTTTTGTGTTTTAAGAGAGAATAGGTTCGCACTTAAACACTGATATACAATTACTCGGAAAGCCAAATAACGGTGAATGGAAAAGAGAACTTTGTTTGCCATTATCGTTGCTGCATTCAAGATCGTACATACATAAATAAAAGAGTAATTACAGTCCGGCTGAAATTAATAAGGGGCAATGCACCTGAAGAAGGGTAAAAGGATGAGTCTGAAATGTTCAAAATATTAGGGGGTTATATAATGTTTCGCAGTGGTGTTGAACAGTATAAGACAGAAAGCAAAAGTGTAGCACTATTCCTGCATAAAAATTGGAAAAAGACATTCAAGATTGACATCCATAAATGAGAGAATACACGCAGTCTGGTTGAAAGTGACAAGGGGCAATGTTGCACCTGAAGAGGCGAAAAAGGATGTCTGAAATCTTCTATGAAGAACTACAGAAGCCTCTGAATAAATACAGTGTTGTGATGGGTTAATTCAATGCCAGAATAAGAAATATCGCAGTAACGAATACTATATAGTCTTTTAGAGAACCGATATGCAATCGAAAAGAAAATTTCTAAGTGATTTTGTGCCGTACAACAATTTAAAAATCACAAAATTACTTTTTAAGAAAAAAAAAAGACATACACAAATATACATGGGCCATCAGAAGTGTTAGATCAATAATTGATTACATCCTACTAAATGATAAGTTTGCGGGCCAAGTAACGGATACAACAGTTTGAAGAGGACAAGGTACAACATCAGATCAATCTTTACTAATCTTCAGAATAAAAATTCTTACAAAATGGAAGAAAATGACAAAAAAAGTGACGAACCAGCACCATCAAAGCGTTTATAAGGTACATTTGCTTCAAGAGGATATTATCACACACCTTTACCGAAGCAGATTCAATAAAGAACTAGAATACTTAAATAAAGATAATGCGGAAGAAGAATGGCAAACCATGAAAACTCTATGCAGAGTTGCAGGAGAAACTCTAAGTAAAAAGAAAAGAATAAGAAAAGCGAAGGCCTAAATTTTGGTATGGGGATACAACGAAAGTTGTCAAAGAAAAACAGGATGCATATATAAAATACTTAAACAATCCCCCTGATGAGAAAAGCAATACATAAGGACAAAATAAATAACGCTAAGTGTGTAGTGAGAAAAGCAAACCAGGAACACTGCGATAGGTTTATTTCTAGTATCAAACATGATATCCACGGAAATGGCATATGAGATTTTAAAAACCTTAAATAGAACAAAAAGAGAAATGACAGAAACAAATAGTGTTGAAGGAGAACAAAGGGTTAATCACTATAGCGATTTATGGTCTGATCATACGGAACAAGAAATTGAAATTGAACCACTAGATGAGAAGGGATTAGACCAATTAACAACTGCACTAATATCACTTAACAACAGGAAAGCAACAAGAAAATATGGTACTAATGTGAATTCTTAAAATATGGAGGAATGATGCTACATCTACGATTGCTAAATCTCTTTAATGAATATTGGAAGAGAAAGAGTAGTCTCATGACTGGAAAACAGCTAGAGTGATACAATATTTTTTTAAAGAAGATAAAAGTCTATGCAGTATCTACAAAGAAATAAATTTACTAGACTCAGAGTGTAAAGTATGTGGAAATATTTTAAATACAACATTTAAAAACATACCAGAAGCAGTACTGCAATGAGTAACAAATTGGTTTCAGGAAAGGACATTCCACAGTAGGTGCAAGTTTTACTTTACAGCAAATAACAGAAACTCTGAGAGAGTATAATAGAGTAACACACATTGCTTTTATTGATTTTAAAACTGATTTGGCAGTGTAGGACAGAAACTTTGGGAGATAGCGACGAATCGCGGGTAACCAAAGCATCTAGTACATGCGATAAAAGTTTATATTAAAACACAAAAATCGCTATAGATCTGAATGGGAAAAAGACTACTGAGATACCAACTAACAAAGGAGTGCGACAAAACTGTTGTATCTCTCCAAATTTGTTCAACATTTACATTGATTAAATAATACACATACGGTAAACAGAATTTCGGAAAGGAATCTACTTAGCACAATTTTGAACAATTCTCTATATGCTAACGATTAAGTGTTCCTAGCAGATAAGGAGGTTGACCTTCAGAAAGGTATCTACCTACTAAAAAAGTAAGCCCAAAATTTGACATGGAAATCTCAACATAAAAAACTAGGACAATTGCCGTCGCGGGGAAAGAAGAAATAAGAAGCACAATAATGACAGATCTGAAGATTTGAGACTGCCATTTTGATTTTCCCTGAAGCCTTCTATTCTAAAAGAAAAAAAAACCTTCCTGTGTGTAGTGGACTCCTGACCTATAGGAATCTGCAGCCTACACGGTCACAGAGCCGCCTGAGCCTCTGATTCAGACCCTTTACTCGGCTCAGTACAAGAGGATCGCAATCGATCCTGTCAACGATGCTGCAGATGGTCAGCTCAGGCTTCATCTTGCAAGCAAGAATGGCAGTCTTTACCACCTCATATAGTTGCTCGAATCCGGTGAGAATCTCTCGCGACCCAAAGCAACATACGTCGTTGGTACCGACATGAGCAACCGCCGGCAGTTGGCTGCAGCCTATCCCTTTCATGGCATCCGAAAGATCCTGTTCCACATCTGGAACGACTCCCCCAGGTATGCACACGGAGTGCACATTGGCTTTCTTCCCCTCCTTACTGGCCAAATCCGAACAGGGCACCATTATCCGTCTAACGTTGGAGCTCCCTACTACAAACAATCCCACCCTCTGAGATTGCCCGGATCTTGCTGACTTAGAGGTGACCTCAGGACTTGTGGCACCATCCGGCTCAGGAATACTATCTCCAAATGTTCAAATGTTTGTAGAGATTATGGGACTTAACTTCGGGGTCATCAGTCCCTAAACTTACAAACTACTTATGAACTAGCTAATACTAAGGACGGCACAAATATCTATGCCCGAGGGGCGATTCGAGCCTCCGACCGTAGTGGCCGTGTAGACTGACTGGCGCGCCGCAGTCCCCACGGCCACCGCGGCCTGCTACTATCTCCGACAGTGGCTCAAACCTGTTTGTAATACTGCGAGGGTGAAGGTCGGGGTGAGAGTTTAAAATAGGGAAAGATTAATTTTTGAAACTCACAACCACCAGCTGCGAACCAAATTCCTAAACATGCAAAAACACTGGAACTGTTATTGCGACTGTTTGACTCATTTTCTAGGGGATGATATCACACGTTCGCAGCTTTCCTTCCCTGCATATGATTAACAAAACAAATTCATAATAAATTCAAGTTCATGAGAGAAAAGGGTGTACTAACTACTATTTTTGAAAACAGGTGAAAGTTCACTTTATGTTGTTTATTTCACAATACTTGAACCCTGTGGCTGATACGTCTGTACGTCGGCACATTTATCAAATAAAGTTATAGCTCGAGAGCCCCCAGACAAAATGAATATTTGTCGCGAATTGTTTTCACACCACGTGGCTGTCTCAAACACTGTTTATGTTCATGCCTATGCGACGACACGTGTTACATTAACAAATCACAGTCACTTTAATTCAATGCGATGCACACCTTGTTCCACCGGCTAAATATTCACAAACACACAGTAGCACTCGATTTAACTTGGTGCAGTCTACGACGAGCAACCACACGTGGCGATTGCCACAGACAAATCTCAAGTCACCACCTCGAGATCCACATGCCGACTGAGGCAGAGCGACCCCGCCAGGCCAGCCACACCACGTGCTCTCTGGAGTCCTCACTTCCTGCCCTCGCGCGCGCGCGCCAAAGCTCAACTGCCGGGGTTTTTTCCCCTACGTCATCAACTTCCCCATGTAAGCTGTTGTAACCGATTTGCCAACGTACAGCGCTCAGCCAATACATTTCTAAAACTTTACTTAAAATCAAAATAATTACACTACACATTAAACAAATATTTTCTTACGTTTTTATATTAATATAAACATCCTTTGTACTGTTTATCATAATTGTGCAATTTCTTATACCACAGATAACTGATTTAACTGAATATTTCAAGGTAAAATACAAAAGATTGATTGAAAATAAAATGAAAAATAGTTAATATATTATTTTTATAAACAAACATTGCCATGCTAGTTGTGTAACTGTCTTGTCTTCGTTGGTAATTTATTACTTTTCATTGTCAATTAAACATATTACGTTAGATGTGACTACGTCAGCTAATGTATTGTTTATTTATCAACAGGCTATTTTGTAATGAGGGCCTTAAAGGTTCCTAACTGCATCGTATTACTTCAAATGCCAGTAGTATTACAATATTTGTGCACTGCACTGTGCCTGGCACTCGCCATTGTCCCTCTCTCCCCTCACCGGAAACGAACTGTAAAATCCTAAGTTGGAACAAGCCACCAACATCGGCCTGCTCGCTGGCCTCCCGTCAGCTACAAGCACACAGCAAATCTCAACGTGGAGAATTTCTACCTATGGCCTAACTATAAATGTTGTCACCCAACTGTGTACATATATTGCTACCATAATTAATAAGATTAAAATCGTGTAACATTTAGTGCATTGGCATGGTCAATGTTTGCAGTGAACTTCATACTGTTTAATTATCAAATGCTATTAATTACCAGTATTTCTATTGGGCGGTAATCTCACAATACGAACCGGGAAGGCCTGATGATCGGTCATCCGGAATGTCCGCCACGCGCCAGGGAGACCTCCCAACCCACTAGAGATGGATCGGCCACCCACACGCGTGCAGTTTCCGGACTGGCCAAAGCCGCAGGTAGATCTGTGGGCACATCAGACGCACAGGGTGACTGTTGGACCCAGCGACCGATCGACGGCAGGAGCTCCCATCCCATCGCTCCCATCCAACGCCGCCTGTAGCTGGGAACGAACAGTCACCAACCCAGGCTGCATCTGCAGAAAGCAATCAGATGCCAAGCCATACTAAACCTAAAGTACAATTGAAGTGTAGGACTACAAAACGTAAGTACTTTCAAACAATAATAAACGAGCGGAATAATACACTAAACTGTTTATTAACGCGAATCTGAATCTAAATTAAGTAGCGAGCACACAAAAATTGAAGAAAAGAATAACTCAGAGAAAAATCTAAATAAGCCGCTTCTACTGAGAAGCCGGTTTAACTGACAACTAGAGAAAGGTGAAGTACCTTCCGTCTGCTGACGTGTGAACCATGTGAACTGTCGGTAGTAAACAAACGGTAACTTGGTTTCAAAACAAAGACAGACGACTGTCGCGACGCGATTCACACGCCGTAATAATATACTAACCACATACTTAACGCGAATATGAATCAAATATAAAGGCGAGCACACAATAAAAAAATTACTAGTTGGTGTGAAGAATGGCAGCTAGCTCTAAATGTAGAAAAATGTAAGGTGATGCACATGAGTAGGAAAAACAATCCTACAATGTTATAATACAGCATTACTAGTTAGCTACTTGATGCAGTCGCGTCGTTCAAAGATCTAGGCGTAACATTCCAGAGCGATATGAAACGGAACGAACATGTAAAGACAGTTGTAAGGCAGACAGCCGACTTCGGTTTATTGGGATAATTTTAGAAAGATGTATTTCATCTGCAAAGGAGACCACGTATAAAACGCTTGGATGACCACAACTTGAGTATTGCTCAAGTGTTTGGGACCCGCAGCAGATCAGTGTAAAGGAAGACATGGAAGCTGTTTAGAAGCCAGCAGCTAGGTTAGTTACTGGTAGGTTCGACCAATGCGCGAGTGTTGCTGATATCCTCTGGGAACTCAAATGTGAATCGCTGGAGGAAATCCGACGTACTTTTCTAGAAATTCTGTTGAGTAAATTTAGAGGTACGGAATTTGAAGCAGACTTTAGAACGATCTTCGTGTTACCTTCTAACATTTCGCGTAAAGATCACAAAGACAAGATAAGAGAAATTAGAGCTCGTTCAGAGGCATAAAGACATTATTTTGTCCCTCGTTCTATTTGGGAGTGGAATAGAAAAGGAAATGCCTTGTAGTGGTACAGTGTACCCTCCGCCACGCATCTTACGGTGGATTGCGAAGTGTTTATGTAGATGTAGGTATTCCATAACCACGCAGTCTGATTAGAATCCGCTTAATGTTTCCAGAAATCTAGAAATATGGAATAGATTTGTGTTCCCTTGTCGATACCACTCATCAAATCATGTGAGTAGAAGGTAGTTGTGTTTCATAAGAATGATGCTTTCTGAACCCGTGTTGACTATGGATCAATATGTTGTTCTCTTCGAGGTCGTTCATAGTGTGTTTCAAATGTTTGTGGGCCTATTGGGCCAAGCTGCTATGGTAATTAGCTAGACTTAATGCTTAAACCAACTTACACTAAGGATGACACACACAAAAATTCCAGAGGGAGTATCGAACCTAAGATGGAAGCGTCGCAACGTCCGTAGCATCATACCTCACACCACGTGGGTGCTCCTGCGCAGCAGTTCATAATGTTTGGGAAAGTATATGTTCTAAAATCCTGCTGAAAATAGGCCTTATAGCGAGCTCTGCTATCCATATTACAAGTAACAAATAGAAATTCGTACGAATTAAATAACTTTATTTCACGAAGCCAAAACACAAAGCTAACTACATACGTTGTTTACAAAGAATAGTCTCTATTAAAAAAATCAAAGAATAAACAACTAAAAATTCCTTTCATGGAACAAATAAAAAAAAATCACTGTCCAACTGTGCACAGTTAATGTTCATTTGATTGTTCCCACACAGCTCCCCCGCGGTAGAGCGGTGGTCCTGGGACGTATGGGTACTTGTAATGTATTTGTCGGCCTGCTCTGCTGCGAATGATTGGCGGTTGTACACTCTCCTCTGGAGTTACCTCCAGTGTGGATGGATGTGTTTCTCCTGTCTGGGCGGCAAACTGTTCGATTAGTTCGTGATATTCCTGGCCTATGGCCACTTCGTATTTCTGGCCGCTGGCCGTTCCTTTGATAACATTGTACGTGTCTTAAACGCGGAAGAAAGACAGAAGTGCAGCATATGTTGAAATGTGGGGTGGGGAGCAGCAGCATATGTCACAGTAGGTGCTGGTTCCCATGGGAAAGCCCGCCCATGTTACTGGTACTCTCCTCGCATTGGCTGCTGCATTTCAGGTCACGTGATTTCTTTTGAAATTAATTTTGTTTATTATATACTAAATATTAATTATTCAGAGCTGAGAATTTGTGACAAATATCTCTCAAGGACAGGCTAGGTTTTGACAGTTTAAAATATTTAAGGTGCCTTCTCTTATTGTAACAAGGGAAGAGCGATTTTGCAGAAGGCGGGCGACGGCCCTGTTTTGGTGCGAAATACAGCGTCAGGTGCCCTCTCGCAACGCGCCGCAGTTTCAGTCTCGAGCTGACCACTATACGCGCCGTGCCGGTAATGTGTAAAGTTTTGTGCAATTGTGATAACAGTCGAGGTCTCAACATGAACTACGGGCAGCATAGGCCGTACCGTATTAACAATAGTTGTTCGTATTTTATTATTTATTTAATAAATGGCATCCCTAACAATTAAAAATCTCACGAGTCGCTTCTTATGCTTCCATCATATAGAACTTATTTTAGCCTCACTTGTATGCTGTAGAAGAACCAACGACCTGTGTGCTGTCTTCTGCGCTTGGGACACAACTATAGAAGACAACAGGTTGGTCAGAACTCTATGCTTTCCATAAAGACTTGGACAGCAACTACGGCACCTCGTGCTTACTGTAGGGCGGTACAAACGCACACTGCTACGCAACAGCATCCGCAAGGATGTGGAGGTTTTAGGGGACTTGTGGGAGGAAGCAGTACCAACTTCTCCGCCCACAAATAAAAACCCTAGGAAGCTTGTAAGTTCAGGTGTAACAGGAGCTATGTCGGTCTGCTGATCATGCCCTGCCAGCCGCGGTGCCCGAGGGGACTGAGGCACTCGAGTCACGGTCTGCACGGCCACTGCGGTCGGGGGTTCGAATCCCCCCTCGGGCATGGATATTTGTGCCGTCCTAGTTCGTGAGTAGTTTGTAAGTTTAGGGACTGATGACCCCGTAGTTAAGTCCCATAGACTATACAAACATTTTTTTTTATCATGCCCTGAGTCTTCATCTGTAGCTAGTATGTGTGCAGGTTTGACCCGTTCTAATGAAACAGTCAGTTGTTTACCATTGCGTTCTATCTGCATTGTATGTTCTTCCCTCTTCAAAACTCTAGTGGTTGTAGAGGTGGACGTACTGTATCCGTCCGTAACATTACATGGGTGCAGGTGCTTAGTTCCTTGTGTACAAACAAGCTTTTTTTGCCATGTCCAGTGCCAGGAGTGGGTCGCAGTTTAGCTATGTGTTCTTTTATTAGCTGCAGTACATATGGTAAATCCGCTGTTGCCTGTTCTGTGTGTGTTGCAAAAAATTCGGATGGTAGGCGTAGAGTTTCTCCATATGTCATCTCTGCTGTTGAGGCTCCTATATCAGCATTATACGCTGTCTGTAAACCCAATGGCACTAGCGGTAATGCAGAAGTCCAATTCTCTTTGTGGCACATTAACGCTGTCTTCAGGGTCCTGTGCCAGCGTTCGAGCATCCCATTACTAGCTGGGTGGTAATTAGTTGTGTGATGGTGCCGAAATCCGCACAGAACTGCCAGTTCTAGAAACAATGTAGATTCATATTGACACCTTTGATCTGTTGTTACACGTGGCGGGCATCCGAACCGTGCTATCCAATTGGCCAGAAAAACTCTTGCTATTGTTTCTGCTGAGATATCTGTAATCGGTACTGCTTCTGCCCATCGTGTATACCTGTCGATGGCGGTGAACAGATAACGATATCCTTCTGAAGGTGATGAGACAATCGTTCAGTTGTTAGTGGAAAATCTCCCACTGGTTTGTGGACATGCCTCCCTACCTTGCATTGTTGACACGCTATACATGCCTTCGCCCATCTACAACAATCTTTTTTAATGAAACTTCCTGGCAGAATAAAATTGTGTGCCGGAACCGGGACTCGAACCAGGGACCTTTGCCTTTCGCGGGCAAGCGCACTACCGACTGTGCTATCCCGACACGACTGACGATGCCGCCTCACAACTTTACTTCCGCCAGTACCTCGCCTCCTACTTTCCAAACTTCACAGAAGCTCTCCTGCAAACACGCAAGTCTAGCACTCCTGGAAGAAAGGATATGGTGGAGACATGGCTTAGCCACAGCCTAAGGGATGTTTCCAGAATGAAACTTCACTCTGCAGGGAGTGTGCGCTGATATGAAACTTCCTGGCAGATTAAAATTGTGTGCCGGAACCGGGACTCTAACCTGGGACCTTTGTCTTTCGCGGGCAAGCGCACTACCGACTGTGCTATCCCGACACGACTGACGATGCCGCCTCACAACTTTACTTCCGCCAGTACCTCATCTCCTACTTTCCAAACTTCACAGAAGCTCTCCTGCAAACACGCAAGTCTAGCACTCCTGGAAGAAAGGATATGGTGGAGACATGGCTTAGCCACAGCCTGATGTTTCCAGAATGAAACTTCACTCTTTTTTAATGTTTGGCCATACAAATTTCTCCGTCAGTAGCATTGCTCTTGGATGGGATCGATTATGTATACTGTTGAAAACGTCTTTCTAAACTTCGCCGGTATGAAAGGTCGAGGTCTACTTTGTGACACATCACACCAGATATCTATTTTTGTGCCTTCCAGTCGTACTAGTTTAGACTTGAGCCCTGTGGAACTGAACTGGAGGTATTCCTTGAGAACTGGATCTGTAGCCTGTGCTTCAGTTAATTTCTCATAATCTACTGTACAGGAGATGGCTCCGATCCTTTATAGAAAATCTGCCACGACGTTTTCGGTTCCATTAATATGTCGTATGTCAGTTGAAAACTGGCTAATAAATTCTAGTTTTCGGAAAAGTCTAGGGGAACATCTGTCCTTGCATTTATTGAAAGCGAAAGTTATAGGTTTGTGGTCTGTATAGATTGTGAATTCCTTAGCCTCTACAAATGTTCGTTAATATTTCACTGCTCATAAATTGCTAGTAACTCTCTATCATATGCGCTCCACTTGATTCGTGACGCTGTAAGCTTATGTGCTGTTGTAGTGTTGCGCCCACTGCTTGTTGACTAGCATCGACTACTATTGCCAATGGAGCCTGTAACACTGGATGTGCTAGAAGAACCGCCTCTTTCAAACTGGCCTTCACTTGGTCGAGAGCTCGTTGCATTTCTAGGGTCCATTGCAGTGATCGACGGCCTGTCGTGCCTTTACCTGCTAATGCTGTTGTTAAAGGTGCTTGTATCTAGGCTGCCTTTGGTAGATGCTGACGATAAAAATTTACAGCTCCTAGGAATCTTCTTAGTTGATGAAAATCCTTCGGTCGGGCGTATCTCTTATGATATCTAACTTGTCCTACAGTGGGCAGATTACAGCTGCAGATACTGAATAGCCCAAGAACGTCACTTGTTGCTGTCGTAACATACATTTCGCCTCGTTTATCTCAATACCATAACTAGGAACGGGGTCGAAGGTGGTCTTGAGATGTTCCTCATGTAACATTAGCGACTGTGAAAATATCAAAATGTCATCGAGATATGCGAAACAACATTTCAAACCTCTCAGTACTTCGTCAATGAAGCGCTGCCATGTTTGGGTGGCATTTTTTAAACCAAACGGCATTCGCAAGTACTCAAACAACCCAAACGGCGTTATCACTGCAGTTTTTGGAATATCGTCTTCAGCTATTGGAATTTCATTATACGCCTTATTGCAGTCAATCACGCTAAAAACAGTTTTCCCAGCTAGCATATTAGTAAGATCTCTGATATTCAGTACCGGATATCGATCTGGAACTGTACGGGCATTTAATGCGCGGTAATCTCCACACGGTGTCCATGTGCCGTCTTTCTTTCTTATGAGATGTAGAGGTGACCCCATGCACTATCAGATCTTCGAATTATCCCTGTCTTGAGCATATCATCGAATTCTGCTTTCGCCGCCACAAAACGGTCTGGAGTTAAGCTTCTTGGCCTTGCTGAAACTGGACGACTTGGAGTGGTCTTAATTTATTGTACCGTATTTTGAGATATTGTTTGTATGCTTTATCACTGTACCGCCAGCTTTCTTCCGTTCCTCCAAACTGTGTGTGTGTACTTCCTTATTAATTGCATTATGGCCCAAAAATCCCGTGACGATCTCTCCGTCCTTGCTAATCTGAGCGGCTCTGAAGATTGATCTGAATCTTCTGTTGACTGAAGAAGTCTGCTCCCAATATAGGTTCTGTCTCCTCTGCCAGAATAAATCTTCACCTACAACTTTTGCTAAATCCTAGATCTACTTCCACTTGCCTATTTCCGCGTGTCAATATCGGTAAATTATTTGCCGCCGTGAGGCATAACTGTGAAAATGTATTTGCAACTTTGCATTCGCCTAACGGTAACGTGATTACGTCTGATCCGTAGTCGATGAGATAGTAACGTTCTACTTTCACATCTTTCACGTATAAACTCCGCGAAAACGTAGGTAAGCTTGTTAGATTACTCACCCTTTTGACTTCCTCGTTGTATTCGTACATACATGGCGACGAACATCTGGTAGCCCTGGGCCCGAATCGTCGGTGAAACCAGCAAATTGTTGTTACCTGGTTCTTCGCTGCTTTCCTTGCTCCATCTAGGCATGTCCGTTTTATTTTCCAATAAACTTGCCACCTGCTTTTGAAAGTTGTCGCTTTGTTCTTTCAGTGCGTATATCTGCCTACTGGCGTCCGGTTGTTGCGCTCTTTTTATTGCCGCTGTCTCATGTATGATTATTTCTTCCGTGACCTTTTCACGTAAACGCGTAAACTTTGTCTGATGCTGATAAAACTGCGTAGATCTCGCCTTCATCACACAATACTATAGCCACTTTTACCGATCCCGGTAGCTCTGCCATCCAACTATTCCGTAGCGTCGTGTCTGGTATTTCTGTTTCCCGTACGATACTTGTTAAATGTCGCCAATATTGTGATGGTGTTCTGTCGCCTATCTTTTCGTTCTTCAGTACCTGTTGTAACCTTTGTTCTGGCGTCTTGCATGATCTGTTTACTAGCAGTTGCTTCAGAGACGAATACTGCTTCTCTCGCGGCGTATTAAGTATCACGTCCGCAACTGTAGTAGCCGCTACAACTTCTAGTCCGTTCTCTGCTACCGCGAATCTCACATTTTCGTCAGTTATCTCATTCTGCGTGAATGCTAGTTCGAGTATTGCGAACCAAAGTTCCGGGTTTTTCGGCAATAATTGTGGTGTGCGTATCTTCGTTCTATCCACCGTTGTAAATCCTCTTGCAAAACTGCAAGCTGCCTGTCTGTACATATCCAACTCGCTTCCTGCTCTGACGATATGATCTGACTCTGCAAATCACCTTCCGTATTTCCTCGTTTCTCCGGGGTGACCACTTTATAGCGAGCTCGACTATCCTTATTACAAGTAACAAATAGGAATTCGAACAAATTTAATTACTTTATTTCACGAAGTCAAAACACAAAGCTAACTAGATAATTTGTTTAGAAAGAGTAGTCTCTATTTCAAAAAAAAAAAAAAATCAAAGAATAAAGACCTAAAAATTCCTTTAATTGAACACATAAAAAAATCACTGTGCACAGTTAATGTTCATTTGATTGTTCACACAACGTCAATGATTTAGGCATGTTATTTTGCGGGTCACACTTATTGTGCTTCTTGAATATTATAGTGATTTGAGCAAATTTCCAGTCTTTGGATACGGATCTTTCGCTGAGAGAGCGGTTGTATGTAATATCTACATATAGAGCTCTTTCGTTAGCATACTCTAAAATAAACGTTATAGGTATACAATGTGGAGAGGGGGATTTGGTTTTCTTAAGTGATTTAAGTTGTTTTAATACTCCTGGGATATCTACTTCTAAATTACGCATGCTGGCAACCGTTCTTGATTCGAATTCTGAAGTATTTTCTTTGTCTCCTTTGGTGAAGGAATGTTTGAAAGTTGTGTTTAGCAATATTGATTTAGTAGTAGTAGTATCACCGTTGATATCGCGTTGTGAAGGTATTCGTTGTGTTTTTCCGCTGGTATACTTTACATACGACCAGAATTTCTTCGGATTTTCAACAAAGTTACGTGACAGGGTTTCGTTTTGGAAACTATTAGAAGCTTTGAGCTTAATTTCGAATTTCTGTAAACGATTGCCAATATTACTGATTTTGTGTCTGTTTAAATGAACATGTTTTATTCGCTGCTTTTTCAAGAGTGGTATAACGTGTGTTGTGTACAACGGGGGATCGGACCCATCTTTTGTTAATTTGTTTGGTAGAAATCTCTTAATAACTGTCGATGTTATTTCTTTGAATGTAAGCCTCATATGATCTACACTCATATTGTTAGTGTAGAAAGACTGAAGATTCTCATTCAGTAAATCATTAATATGCCGGCCGCAATGGCCGAGCGGTCTCCGTCGAGCCAGTCACGGTCTGTACGGCCGCCGTGGTCGGGGTTTCGAATCCCTCCTCGGGCATGGATGTTTGTGCCGTCTTTAATATAAGGTAGTTCATAAGTAGTTTGTAAGTTTAGGGACTGATGACCCCGTAGTTAATTCCCATAAGCTCTAAAACATTTGATGTGAAATGATGAATAGATTATTTATCTGATTTTTTAAATAAATACATTTTTCGTTTAATTTTAGTGGATTTGGTAATTTCTATGTTTGGACGTGCTACGATAACTCTGTGTTCACTAACTTACCATAATTTCCATTACCCTTAATAACTAACGGATTCAGACCATTACCTGGCTTCAAAAGTTCAAATGTTTGTAGAGTCTATGGGATTTGACTACGGGGTCATAAGTCCCTAAACTAAAAAACTACTTATGTACTAGCTTATCCTAAAGACGGCAAAAATAACCATGCCCGAGGGGGATTCGAACCCCCGACCGCAGCGGCCGTGCAGACCGTGACTGGCACGCCGCAGACCGAACGGGCACCGCGGCCGGCTTACCTGGCTTCGTGTCAGAAACTGAATTTATCTCCATTCTTTTCCCATATCAACACGTACATCACCTACATGAAATTACGACTTCGCGTCTAACTTATCAATCTCACAATCGCTCGACATGTACCATTCACAATTCATAACCTATCACGAGCCATAGGTTCATTTCCATCGGTATATATGAATGCGTAACTACCTTCCTCCACAGTACTAAAATTTTTATATGTTTGTAAACCTACTGGACCACACTGCTATGACCGTTAATCCCTAGACTTAAAAACTATTTACATTAGCTTACACTAAGGACAACACACACTCCCTTGCCGGAGGGAGGACTCGAACTTCCGACGGGAAATGTCGCCTAGTCCATAGCACTATGCCTTAGACCACGCGGCCATTCCGAGGGTCTCAGCAGTATCTATCCAAGTAGCTTCAACGTCAAAACGTCATCAACTGAATCAGCATCATCTCTCTTCATTAATATATCCCCCTATCATTCCAATTTTTAACATTCCTTGCATCTTTGCGAAATTTTCGACATCCACAAAATTTCTAAAATTTCGCTTCATTTTTGTAATTTTGCTGTCTCCGGACCCTTAGAAGCGACAAAATTTAATTTTCCGATTGCTTATCCGGGCTCTGATTCCCGTGATAGCCTTATCCCTCAAATCTATTTTACCGATCGTATTTCCTATTGTGAAGGTTGCCGTTTCCAGTTTTCCGTTTAAAATTATTATTAACGTTACAGTACTGATTATGTTCGTTACGTTCATAGATATAATTTTGGTAACTTCTTTTCCCTGTCGATTTCCATTATCGTGTATGTTGCCTCAATTATGTCACCTGGAATTGTAATCTCAGTTAATGTTCCCAGGCGACGACTTACATGCGTCAACTCAGGAGGTTCACGCCTTCAAATTTCACGTGTAGCCCCACTTCAGTGTTTAAAACTCGGTCCATTTAAGAACTCATTCTGACATCACGCCGGCCGCGGTGGCCGAGGGGACTGAGGCGCTCCAGTCACGGTCTGCACGGCCACTGCGGTCGTGGGTTCGAATCCCCCCTCGGGCATGGATATTTGTGCCGTCCTAGTTCGTAAGTAGTTCATAAGTAGTTTGTAAGTTTAGGGACTGATAGCCCCGTAGTCAAGTCCCATAAACTAAACAAACATTTGAACATTTTTTTCTGACATCACGTTTGCTTCGCGTCAGTCCAGAATTCAAAAAAATGTTCAAATGTTTGTATAGCTTATGGGACTTAACTACGGGATCATCAGTCCCTAAGCTTACAAACTACCTATGAACTAGCTAACACTAAGGACGGCACAAATATCCATGCCGGAGGGGGGATTCGAACCCCCGACCGTAGTGGCCGTGCAGACCGTGACTGGCTCGCCGCACTCCCCTCGGCCACCGCGGCCGGCAGTCCACAATTAGTTAAAGAAACACCAACAATTTGTAGACGGTGGAAGAATCACCAATGGAATTTCTCGCGATTGTGTGTCACCATCCAAATGTCTTTTATCAAATTAAGTCCTTCATTTGCAAAACATTTTGTTGTTTCCGTACACATATGAGAAACATTTACCACAGCAATAGTCTGACTTGCTGCTATAGAATTTAATTCAGTTCGTACATCTCAAATCTGCTATTCGTGCTGCACGGTTTCATTATTTACTACAGATTTAAATTCTTGAATCTTTTTAATCACGTGTTTCTTACATTCTACCACTCTATGCGACAAATTGTCAATAGACTTAGTGGTTAATTCGTCAAATGTAATTTGCATTCGTATACAATCTGTTACATCTTCATCCACATCTACCTGCAACTTTTCAGTTTTTCACTGTAATCTTTTTCTACTGTATCGACTATAATGTAAATAAACCAAACGCTTAACTTCTTTTTTGCCTAAATTTACCTTTGCAACCTCTAATTTAGTGTCTATTATCCCTTCAATTTTGTACTTAATCTATTCCGTTCAAGTTTTTACACTATTTATATTTAAGTTCTAATTTGTTTCCACAGTACTTATATCTGATTATACGCTTTCTATATTTGTCTTTAAATATCCAGTAACGATTCCGGTATAGATGTGTCGCCGTTGCAGAGAGTTTTGTGAATCGGAATAAGAAAAGAAAATGCATAATTTTTACTGTCAATAGTGTTAAGATTCAGACTGCAGTGGTTGGACTAAGTAGACCGATAAGACATGAAATACTTTTAGATTTTAAATGTGGTGGATATTGTTTTAATATGAGATGTTTGGTAGTGAAGAGTCTGGTAATAATGTCTTACTGGGTAATGATTTCTTATGTAAATATAAAACATCTATGAACTGTGTGGAGAATTGCGTAGAGTTTTAACTAGGCACTGAGAGAAAATGAAGATGAAAAATATTTTAGCTGGAGATCAGTGTACTGCACAAGCAATAATTTCTGACGGTTGGGATAAAGAAGTGGGTGAACTGACCGCACAAATTTGGTGCGTGATGGTCAGTAGTTCGTAATTAATTCGCATTAATTACAGAAGGGAATTCTTTAATTGGTGTTACATGTTACGGTTTTAGAATAATATTTTAGGGTTATTTAAAAGTGTTTCTTGTATTATTTTTGGTTTCAAATTTCATTGGAAGTATTGAATGAGCAAATGTGGTGCGCTGGATATCAGAAAACATATTTAAATTCTGGTACTTATGGGTAGGACGATGTATAATTGCACAAAGAATGCACTTAGTTCTGTTTGGGCACAGTTCATTGGTTTGTTTATATAATATAGGTTATTGTGGAATGGTTTCCTACTTGTTAATGAACTTGAAATCTTAGGGATATATGGTTTATTGATGCAGATAAATGTGAATAACCAAGTACTTGAAAGTACAGTTTTCTGCTCAGTCAAGCGGAAAAGTTACAGGGGAGAGCTTTCACAGTGCTGATGCAGAATAAAAGTTTAGTTAAATATTGTAGGATTACCACAATGGACGAAATGTTAGTTGACTTGGGATGTCTAACAAATTTCATAGTATGAGACACTTGTTTTCCAGTGGAAACATGGACAATGTCTAAAATAATGAATGAATCAAAGTTATTTTGTCAAAGTATTAGCCCATTTTTTCATGACCTCATTGTTAATGAATGTATGATTCTACTTGGCAAGGTGTTCATGGCCTGATCTATGGGGTTTCAAGAAGATGTATGATATTGCTAACTACGCTACGGTTGTATTTCAGCAGGTTAGACACACTAACACTCATGGTGAAAGGATTATGTAATGACATTTGTTAGGGCATATCTGCATGTCCGCCATATCTGTATGCTCTCGACTGAAGAGCAGCATGTTAGCTGCTGCCAGGCTGCCCCTTCTGGGGTTTTAAAAAACAATAAAGAAAAAAAAACTAACAATCTCCAGTGGAAAGCACTCACTTGAAGATGGCTGAACTGTTGTCAGCCGAAATATCGTGGCAAGAAGTCGACGGAATCCGGCTGCAATCCCTATAAGTTATGGAACAATGTAAAGGCTGCTGCATCTCTTCAGGAACCACAAGTTTGTCTGGCCTCTCCACAGATACCCCTACGCTGTGGTTGCACCTGCGGTACGGCTATCTACATCGTTGAGGCACGCAAGCCATCCTACCTTGGTAATGTCTGTGGTTCATGGGGGCGGTATTCCTCATTAACACACTGTATTGTAAAGCAATCTATGATACGTTAAATTCATGATGAATGTTACACAAGGAACTCTATAATTTTAATATTAAATAAAGTTCACTTAGGCGTACTCTTTTGTATTACTGAACCCTAGTTATTTTGTAGTGCAAGTACTTCCTCCTGAGAAGGCTACCCACCAAGCACGACTTCGCGACCTCTCGGGGGCTCGACCCACAGGTTGAAAAGTATTGCTGGAGACTGGTTTTCCTTTTGTTTTCTTACGCCGTCTTGTCAAAATATTATTTCGTGACGACATATACGTCATACCTCAACTTGTAAAACTAACTTGTTTAAATAAATTTGTGTTATACATACTTGGGTATCCTCAGTCACAACCCAATTGATTGCTGCCTACTTCTGTTAAAGGTGATTAACAGGGAGGTTAGGAATAGACACTGTTATTTAGTGTTTTCTTAGAATTAGTGCAGTAGTATTTGCAGTTAAACGCCTGATCACACTCTGCATATTACTATGTTGTTATTTATATTTTACAGGCAAATGATAATTTTTAATTGTTTGTGCACAGTTTGTATTATTGACATCTCAATATTCTTTAGTCCTGTTATATAGTTATCATGATATGTTTTTGTGCAATCATAATAAAAAAATATGCCATTGACCACCAAAGCCCTTGTAGTGTGGTTAGAGTTGGAGGCGGGGGGTGGATGCCCTTCATGCATGTGATATCTGTCCAATTATTGGAACTGGGTGCTTGGCACTAGGTGCTATCAAATCTCTGAATTCTCAGAATAAACATGATTATGAAGACGTAAGTGTCTATTAATATGCTCTTAGGTTTTGGAACTAAGAGTTAGCTGGGAATGGGTAGCATTGAGAAACGAAATAGTGAAGGCAGCAGACGAAAAAATAGGTAGAAAGGCAAGACATGCCCAAAATCCTTGGATTTCACAGGAAATTCTAAATTTAATTGATGAAAGGAGAAAATATAAAAATGCAGTAAATGAAACAGGCAAAATGGAGTACAGACGACTAAGAAATGAGATTGATAGGAAGTGCAAAATGGCTAAGCAGGAGTGGCTAGAAGCCAAATGCAAATCTGTAGAAGAATGTATAAGAAAGGGAAAAGTAGATACCGCCTACAGGAAAATCAAAGACATTTGGGGACAAGAAAAGCAATTCTACCAATATCAAGAACTCATATGGGAAACCAGTTCTCAGCAAAGAAGGGAAAGCTGAAAGGTGGAAAGAGTACATAGAGCAGCTCTACAAAGGAAATGAACTTAGAGACGATGTTGTAGGAAGGGAAGAGGAAGTAGATCAAGATGAAATAGGAGATACTATACTGAGAGATGAATTTGACAGAGCCCTGAAAGACCTAGGCCGGAACAAGGCCCCAGGAGTAGATGACATACCCTCAGAGCTACTAAAGTCTCTGTGAGAGCCAGCCATGACAAAACTATTTGAACTGGTGTGTAGGAAGTATGAGGCAGGCGAAATACCCTCAGACTTTAAGAAAAATGTAATTATCCCCAGTCCAAAGAAATCAGGACAGGTGTGAAAATTACAGAACCATCAGTTTGATAAGTCAAGGTTGCAAAATTTTAACACGAATTATCTACAGGAGAATGGAAAAGCTGGTAGAAGCTGACCTCGGGGAAGATCAGTTTGGATTCAGGAGGAACGTAGGAACCCGGGACGCAATACTCACTTTACGTCTTATCTTAGAAGATAGATTAAGGAAAGGCAAACCTACATTTTTAGTTTTTTTAGATTTGGAGAAAGCATTTGACAATGTTGACTGGAATACACTCTTTCAAATTCTGAAGTCAGCAGGGGTAAAATACAGGGAAAGGAGAGTTATTTACAACTTGTACAAAAGCGAGACCGCAGTTATTAGACTCGAAGGGCATGAAAGGGAAGCATCAGTTGGGAAGGGAGTAAGACAAGGTTGTAGCCTTTCTCCGATGTTATTCAATTTGTACATTGAGCAGGCGGTGAAGGAAAGCAAGGAAAATTTTGGAATAGGGATTAAAGTTCAGGGGGAAGAAATAAAAACATTGCGTTTTGCTGATGACATAGGAATTCTGTCAGAGATAGCGAACGACCTGGAAGAGCAGTTGAATGGAATGGAAAGTGTATTGAAGAGAGCGTATAAAATGAACATAAACAAGAGCAAAACAAAAATAATGGAATGCGGTCTTAGAAAATCAGGCGATGCTGAAGGAATTAGATTAGGTAACGAAACAATGAAGGTGATAGATGAGTTTTGTTACTTGGGTAGTAAAATAACATGCGATGGTCGTAGTACAGAAGATATAAAATGCAGAATGGCAATGGGAAGAAAAGCATTTTTGAAAAAGAGAAATTTGCTAACATCGAATATTAATTTAAGGGTCAGGAAGTCTTTTCTGAAGGCATTTGTGTGGAGTGTTGCCTTGTATGGGAGTGAAGCAGTGCGGACAGGAAGAGAATAGAGGCTTTTGAAATGTGGTGCTACAGAAGAATACTGAAGATTAGGTGGGTAGATCACATAACTAATGAAGAGGTACTGAACAGAATTGGCGAGAAAAGGAATTTTTGGCATACCCTGACTAAAAGAAGGGATCGCTTGGTAGGACACATTCTTAGACATCGAGGAATCGTAAATTTAGCATTGGAGGGAAGTGTGTGGGGGTAAAAATCGCAGAGGGAGGCCAAGAGACACGTATAGTAAGCAGATTCAAGTGGATGTCGGTTGCCGTTCTTATGAGGAGATGAAAAGGCTTGCTCAGGATAGAGTAGGGTGGAGAGCTGCATCAAACCAGTCTCCGGACTGAAGACTATAACAACAACATCTTCTCTGAAATCTCGTAAATTAGAGGGATAAATGCTAAGTATTCGTGTAATGACTTCAGGGTAGGATTCAAGAGTGTCTGGAAGTCTCCTGCCCTACTACAGACTACCAAGCCATAGCAACGTGTACTACATGGCTTTTTCGTAGTTTTGGGTAGTGACGAAAACCACATACGACAGTTGTAGTTATTCTGTACTCATTTTTTGGCTCAGTTTAATGGATCATTTGTATTAACATTTTTAATAAATTTAATTTCATCCCGTTGTCCCCCGCTTCGTGCATTAGTGTAATACATGCCATCTTGTCATGGACATTTAACAAGAGAATATACCTTTTCACCAAAGTTTTCAGTGCCTTATTTAATGACATAGAACTATCTCATTATTAGTTTCGTTATCGGGAAATCAGGTAAATGTATGACTGTGCAGTGTTCACTTTGATCCTTCTGGTGAAAGGCTTCTATGCCACAAAGCATGACATTACGGTTTAATATGTGTGAATACGAAATTGGATAACCTAAACAATTCATTAACAATTTATAAAAGGCTAAAGTATAACTTCAGGAGCTCCATAACGCTGCTCAAGGATGAGTCTGTTGTATACACCGAAGTTGCAAATCTAATAACATGTTGCAAAACGGCCGGCCGCGGTGGCCGAGGGGACTGAGGCGCTTCAGTCACGATCTGCATGGCCACTACGGTCGGGGGTTCGAATCCCCCCTCGGGCATGGATATTTGTGCCGTCCTTAGTATTATTTAGTTCATAAGTAGTTTGTAAGTTTAGGGACTGATGACCCCGTAGTTAAGTCCCTTAAGCTATACAAACTTTTAAAAATTTTAGTGCCTTTTCACTAAGTTTTCAGTGCCTTATTTAATGACATAGAACTGTCTCATTATTAGTTTCGTTATCGGGAAATCAGGTAAATGTATGAATGTGCAGTGTTCACTTTGATCCTTCTGGTGAAAGGCCTCTATGCCAGAAAGCATGACATTACAGTTTAACATGTGTGAATACGAAATTGGATAACCTAAACAATTCATTAACAAATACAGAACGACATGTTGACCATAGCTGTTTATTAATTCTCAATGCTGCCGGTTTCGGTTTTTTACCATTGTCAAGCGTTAGCAGAGATTAGCTAATAGCTTAACATGTCGGAATACATAAATACAAAATTATAACACTAGTATTCGTTGTCATTGCTCAAGTTATTGTCACAGTGGCTGACTGCTATAGACTACCATAGAGTAGAGTCTATAGCAGTCAGCCACTGTGACAATATGAGGAAGGCAACCCAGTACTACCCATGACGTGTAACACCTCAGCCAATATTGAGAACCTGGTCAACATGTCGATCTATAATTATCTGAAAGCTGTTATGCCCGATCTATTCACCCTTATAAATTCATTAACAATTTATAAAGGGCTAAAGTATAACTTCAGAAGCTCCACAACGCTTCTCAAGGATGATTCTGTTGTATACACCGAAGTTGAAAAAAAAAAAAAAAAAAAGAAAAAGAAAAGTTCAAATATTTGTAGAACGTATGGGACTTAACTACGGGGTCATCAGTCCCTAAGCTTACAAACTACTTAAGAACTAGCTAATTCTAAGGACGGCACAAATATCCATGCCCGAGGGGGGATTCGAACCCCCGACCGTAGTGGCCGTGCAGACCGTGACTGAAGCGCCTCAGTCTCCTCGGCCACCGCGGCCGGCCGAGTTGTAACGTCGACGGAAGCTTCCTCGATGCGCTATTAGACTGCAGACTATCGCCGCACTCGGCAGTATACCCGACAGTTGGAGCCACACAAACAACCGGGGCTAAATATACCACAGTTACTGACATCGGATGACGATGGCATACACGAACAACGAGTACGTTGACATGTTGCTGATGCTCAGCAATTGACGTAAGCCATAAACAAATGTAACGTATGACGCTTAATTCAGCTCCAGCCACATCCAAGCCAATTGAGAGGAAGGTGAATTGATGGCATGTTAGGTGGAGCATGAGAAGTTCCGCTGGACAGCCGCGGGCAGCACAATGCGGTGGCCAGCCGGCCGTGTCGGCGCTATCACGCAGCCACGCCGCGCACCTGCCGCGCCGCTATACACCACAGCCGTCACACTGTTTGACGCTTGATGCTCTCCATCCCAACCTTTTCGTCACGCTAACCGATACCGCCGCGGCCTGTGCTGCGCGCTGCTACGCACGCTGCACGTTGCAGAATGATAAACTGTAACTGTCGTGTCGTTACGGCTGAGCTTACCGCGCTGCAGTCTAGACGAAGCATCACACGGATAATACTTTTGTTTTCTTCAACGGATGGACGTGAGCAGTTCTTTCGTGTCATTCATGTTTTGTTTCAGTGTTGCTGCTGGATCATAGAAAGACGTAGTTTACTGAAAAGTACACGGGCTCGAACAAACATATCTGTATGAACGTTTGGTTACAGGATCTCTACGTACACCTCAACGTGCTGGTGGGTGTCGTTTTTCTAAAATGTTTCAAATGTTTGTATAGTCTATGGGACTTAACTACGGGGTCATCAGTCCCTAAACTTACAAACTACTTATGAACTACTTACGAAGTAGGACGGCACAAATATCGATCCCGAGGGTGATTCGAACCCCCGACCGTAGTGGCCGTGCAGACCGTGACTGGAGCGCCTTAGTCCCGTCGGCCACCGCGGCCGGCGTAATTTTTCTGCAAAGCTCTGCAACCATGCACTAGATAGCGCTGTAGATGTAATTGTAGACGCCATACGTAATGCAGATATCTTAACTTATGTAATAGTCATCGTACATGTTCTCTAGCGAATTGTCGTCAAAAGCAGTGATGATAGTTGCAACTTTAACCTTCTTCCCGAAAGACTGTTTGTATTCACTGCCACTGCTTTCATCTCCTCTTCCCTCACTTACCGTAGCACTACCGATTGCAATGAGTTGTTCGTCATTATCATCCCTATTATCATTATTATGAGTTTGTAACAACAGTATCTAACTTATGCTCATATTTCTGTACCGTAACAGATACGAGAAATCATGCGAATGATTCATCTTCTACACTAATGCCATCTTCACGAAGAAAGGTTTGCCGGCCGCGGTGGCCGAGGGGACTGAGGCGCTCCAGTCACGGTCTTCACGGGCACTACGGTCGGGGGTTCGAATCCCCCCTCAGGCATGGATATTTGTGCCGTCCTTAGTCTTAGGAAGTTCATAAGTAGTTTGTAAGCTTAGGGACTGATGACCCCGTAGTTAAGTCCCATAAGTTCTACAAACATTTGAACATTTTTTTTTTTTTTTTTTTTTTTTTTTTTTTTTTTTTTTTTTTTTTTTTTTTTTTTTTTTTTTGGAAGAAAGTTCTTCGTAACTTCATCTCAACTAATCGCAATACATTAGCAGGATTGATTAGCAATCGCCGCCCCATCTGACGCTTCACCACACAAATAACATCACAAAATGCAACTTTGGAGGCACACTGCACCGTACCTACTGGCGAACCGACAGGTCAAAGTGCAATGCGGCATGGCACACGCAGAGGCCTCTAACGGACAACTGCAGAGTTTTGCAGATGCGGGAGTATCACTAGTGCAATAAAGGATCTTTACATTATCTCTCATACGATTTTGGTGTATATGTGTTTGTTCGAGCCCAAGTACTTTCCTTGTGAGTACAGTATTAGGTAATTGTAATTTTAAAAATGTTCTTTCGAATTGTATGAAATCCAACCGCTATTTAGGTGAGATGATTACGTGATACAGGTTTCATATAACAATTTGAGATTTCACAGTTTTTTTAAGTAGTCGTTTTTGTTCCATTGCTGCAGTTTTATGAGAGGGCTTTCATAAATACTATATGGCCGCGCAGAATTTCTCTCATGATACGGATTGCGCAACAACTCCCGTAGGAGGTTCGAGTTCTCCATCCGGCGTGTGTGTGTGTGTGTGTGTGTGTGTGTTGTCATTAGGTTAAGTTAGTTTAAGCTGTTGGTAAGTCTAGAGATCGATATCTTGATAATCTGGTCCCTTAAGTTGGCAAACATTTGAACATTTTTATACTACTTTGTTGATTGGTAAAGAGTTAAGACTGGATTATTTCATTTTACTTAAGCAAATTTATTTTTTCTGAAAATTTTGTCTGAGTAGGAATTTCAGTGAGAGCTGAGCCACTGCCACTTGTTAACTGGTGATCCCGCAGCGTTATGTTCCTTTGGTCACCCGCTGACGGTGCGGCATGTTTTATTGTCTTGCCCAAATTTTACTCCTGTTCGCATTGCACTGAATCTACTACCGAATACCCTGGAAGAAATTTTAGCCGATGACGCACGAACTGCTGCTTGAGTCTTGAATTTTGCCAACTTGGCCAATTTTTATCAAAGAACATTTAGTCCTTCCTTTTGTAGTATTTTACCCAATGTTTTAGCTGCTTTCATATAGGCGTATTATCCTTCGATATATCTCAGTATTGATTCGGGCGCTAGTGACATTCAGCAGTTGTGCGCCAAAAAAATAAAAACATAAAAAAAAAAATTGTCTAATTCCAAGATGAAGTTTAATTATTAAGAGATCAGGGTAGCAAATACTTCGATGTGATATCTTTCATATTTGACAACATTTGAATACGAAGGTGTGCTGAACGGTAATGTCATCGAAAGTTTTTTCAGGTTCTCAATATCGGCTGAGGTGTTACACGTCATGGGTAGTACTGGGTTGCCTTCCTCATATAGCTGACACAAGGGGCACCCGCAAAACGGCTCCGAATTCCTGCAAGTAATACGGATGCCTGTAACGTAGATATGTCGTCTCGTGAGAAAATTGGTTCCATAACGAACTTCCCAACCAATAACAGCAAGATGTGGAACAGTTTGGAAATTGTAATATTTTGTGGCATATCCTCATCGACTCTCTCGTTATCGTGGACAAAATTGTGAACTAGTTTGTATCAAATGTCATAATGCTGTTAAGAAACCCATCACCAACACTCTCAAAACGTAGAAAAAATCTTTGTGAATGCCTAGTCTCCTCTACTTGATATTGTGAGTGAGCATTCGAGGTAACCACTATGCACACAATCGTTTCTCCAGTTTTCCAGTGATGGCCTCTACGAGCATTCGTACTGTGCCATACTAACCCCTGAACTGTACCTTCATTACGAACAACTCATTGTCAGATAAGTGTTGTGGATACAGTTATCCCTATACACAGCTTTCGATATTTTATTAATTTTAATTGAGAATCGTTTTCTCCTCGTCGAAACTCGATCACAGCACGCTGCTTCTTATACTAACACGAGTATAGGCACCACCATCACACTATAAGTTTGGAACGTTCTTGTGACTGAGGGGCTGCAACTATCGTCAGTGAAACAGTAAGTTTATTGAGAAATGGTGTGAAATGTAGTAGCTCAACCAATATTGAGACAAGAATCAAGTAATTCGGGGATATTGCACATTAACATACCCTCTTAGAGATGATTGACTAAGGACTAAGACGCATTACGTGTACCTTTCTTCTCTCATGTTCGGAAAAACAACGAGATACAAATAGTGTGTTGACGATATTTTTATGCTCATGTTGTTAAATGAAGCCTGTGTTCACTGTAAAAGTACTCGCATGTTGAAAATCGCTGGAAAGCATACTTTCTGAAGAAATGAACGTAGAGAGAGAACCAGGAGGCTTAAAACGATACCTTCTGGTGTAGTGTTGCCTCAGAGAAAATGGTCAATCTTATGCTGCGGCTTCTGAAGGAAGCACTTGGCTTGGATTTTACCTTTCTTAAAAATATTCCACACTGTGTTTAGCACGGCGGAAGATAGATCCGAAAGATGAAGAGTGGGATAACGACGACTTATCCTGCGTGTAACTACTGCAGGAACGCTTTCTGCTTACAAAAATTTCTCAGTTCCTTTCCTAATTATGCATATCTTAGCTCTCACCGGGTTGGCATATCCACTCCAAGATGTAAGAAAAAAATCGCACTGACGTGTTTTACGGCCCATTTTATATTTGCTTGTAATTTTATAATTTTTTTGGAAACATTTCAGACAAAAATAACAAAAATGTAAATTATAAAAAAATATGGGTGATACGATCACGACTCTAATATTGTGATAATGTCTATGCACGCAACATGTAATATTATTTCTGACCGTATTTTAACAGACAGCCAAAATAATTTTATATTTGACTTTAGATTTGACAAACATATTCCATTTTTGACTTTTTCCTATTTAAACTATTATTTTAAGATCTCTCCCACATCTTCATTATATTTTTCCGTTAAAATATTATCACCTGTCTTGCGTTGTAGTTTGTTCAAAGTTTATTTTCTTTGCCAGTAATAGTTACGAATGACTATAGCCTGGAATGAACGTAGCGTACATTTCGCGTTTGGACGAGTGACTATAAACTAGATGGAACACAGCGTACATTTGGCGTTCGGAAAATGTGTCACGTCACATCCCTCGCCCGAAACTCTCTTTCGCATACGCGATCTTTCTTTCTGTATATGATGCTTTTCTTATTATAGCTCAAGCGTTGTCATTTCAAAGCAATGGCGCACTAAAAATTATTAAAAACACGTCGTTCTTAGGACAATGAATTATAATCTGATGTCTAAAAATGCCATGTTAGCAGTTAACACCTGCCTTCGATAGTACGAGAATTACGGATTACTTTCACAGCTGTTCGCCGTAACGTAATAGGCGACTAATTAGTGTGTGATATACGAACATGTTAGATGGTGGTTCGAAATTTGATAGGGCGAGGTGGCTCAGCGCGTTAGGTCAGAGGGCTGCCAGCATGGTAGCTCGATGCCTTCTGTACCAAGAAACCTGAGTGTACGTGAAACGATCAAAATAGAACAAAACAAACAAACGTCCACAAAGTACCAATCAAACCGAATAACCAATGAAAAGAGAGAAAATGAAGGACCGTTCAGCGCCAACTGTAATAAAAAAAACCGAGCAAGATTCTCAACGAACAATGCAGAATGAACATGAACAAACGACTGCAAAGCATCAATCTCCATGAAGAGAAATAATATAACAAGAAAAAAAATATATAATCACCACTGACAATTTTTCCCATCTTGCTAATGAAATGGTTTTGGCACACTCTTGTTAATTGAACACATATGCATTCTTCAAGATTCGTAATTGTTCAAGGGTAACATAGCTTTCTATGAAAAGTGCATTCGTTCTGTTTCGAGAACATGTCATGAAATACACACCAACGAATTGTAAACATAGATTTCTTTATCACACATACATAAATTGTGGAGATACTTTTACAATGACTGTTGTAAATGACGTAATGATAGTAGTAACTTTGTGTACAGATTAAGATTTAGCCCACAAAATAAATATGCTATAGACCATGTGCAAGTATAAAACTGCAAAAAAATTATAATAATAATAAAAAAATAGGCGCCTAAACACGTGCAGTGTCATCGCGCTGCAAGACGAGAATCGGTGAGTCTAGAGTCGGCGAGTCGCGCAAGCAGTAGCATTCGGCGATCGCGCGGTTCCCGAATCGCACTGGCTCGCTGCTCCGCACGACTCCAGTGATTGGTGCGATCGGATCGCCAACTGCGTCGCCGAGTTAAATGATTCACCGGTTCGCCTCTCCTCTCCACTCTCCCGACTACATTCGCTTGCCGAGCCGCCCGTGTGGCAAGCTGCTCACGGTTCCACCAACTCCTCTGGCGAACCGCATGGTGACGAACAAAGCAACTCCACGCATCACTCTGTTCTCTCAACTCCTGTGTTCTGATAAAGCTTGCAGCTCGCTTACAGAAACGATCATCTGAAGCAACAGAAACCATCATATAGAAAAAAAATCCGAATAGTATTCAAGATGAAATCCATTTATTTAATGTTATATGTTTCTTCAAATCAAATGTTCAAATGTTTGTAGTGCTTAAGGGACTTAACTGTGGGGTCATCAGTCCTTAAAACTTACAAACTACATATGAACTACCTTATACTAAAGAAGACACAAACATCCATGCCTGAGGGGGGATTCTAACACCCGACAGTGGACGGCTGCACACACCCCAACACGGCACTCCAATACACGCGGCTAATCCACTGCGGCATGTTTTTTTTTCTTAATAACAGGAAATCTGCAGTCTGTAGCAAACACACGTTACTATACAAAATTAAACTATATAAAATTTCCACGAAAAAGATCCTAGTCATTTTTCTCGAAGACTTGTAGTTTGCATGAAGGGAGCAAGGGAGACAAAGTATTATGCAATGTGCATTCTCTTTTGCTTAGATAGATTTTGTTAGCCCATATTACGCAGTTTCCTGACTTGATAGACAAGTGTCCTGTATCAAATTATGTGTCGTTTATGCATCTACACTATTTTGGCACGTTGAAAACAATATATAACCGGATAAAAAGAAAATAACAATGTGCATTAATGTTTTCTATCTCTGAAACGATGCAATTTAGGGAATATGTCCATTTGAAATTTTTGCTGCTGCGTCAAGTCTTGACAGTAACAACAAACTTGTTTTCCAAGAGAGAGAGAACACTAGGATGTCAAACGAGATGTGTCTAAAATTATGTTTCTGTGCAAACTATCTTGCTTTAATGTTTCATTTCTAATTTAATGTGTTTGGTGCAGTGGGATGTGTGTGTTTGCGATTAAAGATAAACTATATTGGGAAGCACTTAAAAATAATGTGCGTTGTTCTGTATAGAGAATATGTAAAACTTTGCGCAAATAACAAGTGAAAGGGTTGTAGTTACAGGAATTAAAATATAAGATGGAACGGAAATCGTACCAGCAACCGTAAAACTTAGAATTTAGGAGCCCAGAACGCTACCCCTGTACTATGCCGACTGTAAAAGTATCACCGCAGTTATTTACGTAATTATTTCTTTCGGTAAGACTCTCTCTGTACTATTTCATTCATAACTTCAAATACGAAACAAAGACTGTGAAGATCTCCAGCCAAATTCTTCGAAGATACGACGGCGAATACAGATACTTTCGACTATATCGCCAATGAGTTCTTCTTTTGTGAGTACAAACGATTCAACAATTCTACATGGGATACTCTGCAAATCACGTTTAAGTGCCTGGCAGAGGGTTCATCGAACCACCATTATACTATTTATCTCCCATTCCATTCTTGAATACTGCGCGGGAAGAAAGAACACCTGAATCTCTCCGTTCGTGCTCTGATTTCTCGTATTTTATTCTGATTGTCGTTTCTACCTATGTAAGTGGGAGTCAACAATATATTTTTGCATTCGGATGAGAATGTTGGCGATTGGAGTTTCGTAAGTAGCCCACGCCGCAGCGATAAGCGCCGTTGTTGTAATGATTAACATCCCAGATCCTGTATCATTTCCGTAACGCTGTCTCCCCTGTATCGTGACAATACGAAATGAGCTGCCCTTCTTTGGACTCTTTCGATGTCCTCTGTCAAACCCACCTGATAAGGATCCCACACTGGGCTGCAATACTCCAAAAATGCAGGGACAAGCGTAGTGTATGCAGTTTCTTTTGTAGTTCTGTTTCATCTTTTAAGGGTTCTGCCAATAAAACGCAGTCTCTGGTTCGCCTTCCCCGCGACATTATCTATGTGTTCTTTCCAGTTTATGTCTGATGTAATAGTAATTCCTAGATATGTTGTGGAGTTTACGGCCTGCACTTTTGATTTATTTATCTTGTAAACAAAGTTTAACGGATTTATTTTCGTATTCATGTGGACGACTTCACACTTCTCATTATTTAGAGTCAATTGCCAATTTTTACATCATAGTGATATCTTATTCAGATCGTTCTGCAGTTTTTTTTTCATCTACAGATGATTTTACTTGACGGTAAATGACTCCGTCATCTGCAAACAACCTAAGACAGCTACTTAGATTTTCCCATAAATTCTTTATGTAAATAAGGAACAATAGAGGACCAATAACACTACCCTGTGGAACGCCCGATATCACTTCTGTTTTAGTCAATGCCTTACCATCGATTACTACGAACTGTGTCCTCTCTGACATCAAATCACCTATCTAGTCGCAAATTTGGGGCGATATACCATAACCACGCAATTTGATTAAATGCCCGGGGCAGTCGCCTCAAGGTCTCTTGTATGTCCACATAAAACACTGCTTGTCCGAGTACTTTGACGGAGAAATACACGTCACCTCCGGTCGCCAGGTTTTCTTTTCCTGTCCAAAGTCCCCAGATCAGACATTTAGGGAATGGATTACGACGCTGCAGGGTCTCTCTCGTAATTGTAAATTCACGTGCAACAACGTCGCCTGCAAGCAGTCCTATGCTCCTTCATTGATTCGCTATATGGTGTTGTTTCACGCTCTGGACGAGGGTCTTCAAACTGAGATCTTGAAGTTAACAGGATCCGTCGCACGACACTTGTCTGCCGATCATCCGTGCCTTTGAACAGGCTCACCGGCCACCGTCACCGCGCTTTGATCCTGCTGTGTTTGCAGCTCGCCAGTCCTCTGGCGCCGGGCGGCTATCTCGTCCGACCGTGGACACTGGCCGTGACAAACGGTCTTCCGCAAGTCTTCCCTCTTGTCTAGACCTCTTCTGTAAAAACCAACGATCAAAATACCCCCATCGGCAGTCTATGTGCGCGGATTGCCGCCGAACGGGACACATCGCCGTTGTTTGCCAGGACTCACAGAAACACCGCGTTGACGCCACAATTGCGGAGAATGGACAGGCGGCTGATGAACCATTCACACAGGGCTCGGGAGCCCTTCATTACGATTACGGGCAAATATTTTCTGTCATCCCTCAGTCTGGAGCTCGCCTCCACCTCACATTGGATCTCGACAGTACTTCTGTGATTTTACAAATCGGCACAGCGTCCTCCGTGTCTATAGTGCATGGTGCCACATACGAACGACTGGGCTCTCCTGTCACCCTACACTCAAAACTTGCGCAGTTTCTCAGCAATCACCACATACAAGTCGACGGCCATTTCTCGACGCGAGTCGCTTACAACAACCGCGCTTTCACAGCTCAGTTTCTGCTGATGCGCTCGGCTGGCGCCTAGAATCTCTTGGGTTTAAACATGTTTGGTGTTGACACCCTCCTCCGAGGCCCTACTCGCGCCGTTGATCAAAAAATACGAAATGCTGTTCTCATCTTCCACACCCGGAGTGACAGGATTCAAAGCCCATATTGAGCTGCTTCCCACTGCTGATCCTCTTATTTCTAAGGCCCGCCCGGTCCCGTTCGCTTTACGTGACCGTCTCCAGGAGGAGCTGACACGTCTACAGGCAGAAGGCATCCTTTTTCGCCCGTCGCACACAGTCGCTGGGCGGTGACCATTTGTCTTAGTCGAGATGCCGAATGGCGCCTTACGCATCAGTGGTGATTTTAACGTCACGGTCAATTTGCAGTCAGTGATTGATGCGTATCCTGTACCACCAACTGATGATATCCTAGGGCGTCTTGCAGGTTCAACTGTCTTTGCTAAAATTGATTTGCACGATGCTTATTTCCAACTACCATTGGACGGGGAATGACAGCCGATCTTGGTCATCAATACCCCGTGTGGCCTTTTCCCGTAGAACCGCCTTCCGTTCGGAATTGCCAGCACCCCCGCCATTTTTCAACGTTACTTGGAGCATCTCACCAGCCAGGTCTCAGACGCTGCAAACTATCTGGACGATGTCATTGTCAGCGGCTCGTCTGCAGTGGACCTCGCTAATAAACTAGATCAACTTTTTCAGGTGTTCTCTGAGGCTAACTTGCGTTGCCGGTAGGAAAAGTGAGAATATTTTGCGCGGGAGGTCAGCTATCTTGGGTTCAAGACTGATGCTCAGTGGCTCCACACCACCCAGGCTTATGTCGAGATGATCCAGAACCTACCTCTCCCAACTAACGTACAACATCTGCAATCTGTCCTTGGGTAAATAAAATATTATCGTCGTTTTATACCAAACGTTGCCGACCTATCGGCACCACTTACCAGGTTATTGCGAAAAGGTGCACGTAGGACCTGGGCCACAACTTGTGATCTGGTTTTTGCAAGGCTCAAGTCAGGTCTCCTTCAACCCCAATGTCTGGCTGCTTACGACCCTCTCTTCCCCTCGTCGTCGCTGCCTACGCCTCGGACTATGGGTTGGGTGTAGTCCTTGCACAAGTGGTGGACGGCGCCGAGAGGGCGGTAGCCTTCGCCTCCAAAAAATGAGGGATTCTCTACTGAAATATAGTCAAATTAAAAAGGAAGCTTTGGCACTGGTCTTCGCCCTGACGAAATATTACGATTACGTTTACGGTCGTCACTTCACGCTGCAGACCGACCGCTAGCCCCTGGTATCTCTGTTTCACTCTGGAGCTGACCTGCCCATGCATACGGCACGAAGGGCTTCTACAAAAGATCCAACACTGCAAGCCCTCTGCCGTCAAATCAGTGCAGGATGGCCGGACAGTCTTCGTAGCATCCGCGATCCGCCAATACAACATTTCTGGGAGCACAGGCATAGTCTTTTCGTTCGCATTGGAGTCACCCTCATGCATAGTGACTCGGACATTCCCCAGGTGGTCACGCACAGGCGTTGCAACGTCGTGTTCAATGTTCAAATGTTTGTAAAGCTTATGGGACTTAACTATGGGGTCATCAGTCCCTAAACTGACAAACTACTTATGAACTACTTACGAACTAGGACGGCACAAATATCCATGCCCGAGTGGGGATTCGAACCCCCGACCGTAGTGGCCGTGCAGACCGTGACTGAAGCGCCTCAGTCTCCTCGGCCACCGCGGCCGGCCAACGTCGTGTCCTTGACCTCCTCCACACCGGTCATTGAGGAATCGTCCTCACCAAACACCTGGCGCGCCGACACCTTTATTGGCGTGGGTTACATAAAGACATTGCCCACCTCGTATCCGCCTGCACCACGTGTCAATCTCGCCAGGTACCACCACTGTACTAGTACTTTTCTTGGCCTGAGGCAGCTGCTCCTTGGAAACGTCTTGATGTAGACTTCGCGGGGCCTTTTTACGGATCTCAATGCCTCATCCTGATAGACTCTAGATCGGGGTTCTCGTGTGTATCTTGCATGGCGGCCACCGCATCGGCCGAGACAATCAAAGTTCTTCGTCGCATCTTTGCAATTGAAGGGCTGCCAAAAACTATAGTTTCCGATGACGGCCCCCAGTTTACTGCGACCGAGTTCAAGCAATTTTGTTCCACCAGTGGAATTTCTCTCGCCCATCCGCCCCCTTCCATCCGGCGTCTAACGGCCAGGCGGAACGTTTCGTGCGAACGTTCAAGACCCAACTCGATAAATTTCTGTGCCATTCACCGGCGGAAGAAGCAGTGCTAATGTTTCTGGCGTCGTACCAAACCGCCCCGCATGCCGGCAAAAGTGCAGCGGAGTTACTTCATGGGCGACCGTTCCGCTCTTCCTGATCTGTTCTTGTTCCAGAGACTTCCCGGCCTTCCGCCTGTCCTGTGACGAACATTTTTTTGCGTCAGCCAGGCGGTCTGGGCGCTGGTGTTCTCCCATCAGCGGGCTCGCTTGGCACCTGCTGTCATCACCAAACTCTGCGGTCGGGCGATGACGGCACTGCTATGGGACGACGGGTCCACAGCCCGCTGGCACTTCAACCAGCTCCGTCTCTGACTGGTGAACGAAGCAGTCCAGGGCTAACCGCCAGTGCCTGCGGTCGACCCACCCCGTGGCGGGACCTTCGAAGCCGTCCAGTCTGCCGGGCGCGCCGGTGGCCTCTGCTGCGTGCCGCCACCCCCTCATGAAGACCACGAGGCCATGGACATCGACCAGGATGTTCCCATCGCCATGGACTTTTGTGGTGTTGTGCACACTTTTGTAGGGGGGAGGAATGCTGTGGCAGACCCTGACCGTGTTGAATGTCAGCATAACAGGCAGCCGAGGCGGGCTACTGAGCACCCATTCGTAGGCGCTCTCACGTAACACATAAACATCAACAACGGCCAACTACAGAATAAACGGCGCTGTACTGCGGTACTACATTACGGTCACCCATAGTTCCCAGCCAATAGCAGCGGAGTAACCGGTTACAGCCCTCCGGCGATGCTTCATAAGCGCACCGACAGAGTGTGGAGGGCAGTGCATACTGAGCTACCGGACGCTCCTGCGCGTGATCCAGCTGCCGCAGCACTCAGGGTAGTTTTCGAGTAGTAGTATTTGGTTTTTTTTTTTGGCCTAGCGCCACTGGTAATAGTTGTTGTCTGTGTGATGTTTTCGATATTGTACTTGCTGTTTTGTACCTAAGTGACTGGGTATCTTTTTCTTGCGTTTTGTTATTGTACGCCCAGAAGGCTATTTGTTTAATAAACAGTTATCATTTTTATCAGTTGTTGTCTTTCCTGCAGATAGCAGACATAACAGCTACAACTTACTCCCTGCAACGAGCCAACCTTTTTCCCTACAAACCATGGCACTTACCGCTACCTCTACTACATGCTGCATGCACTCCTGAAACTGAATGTATGATTCAACGAGCTGCTTCCAGTACTCCTTTGCTTTTCGCTATTTGGAACAAACACAGTTTCCTCCAATATCCTTGATCTTTAATTCAGATATGTTCAAAACTATATGCAGTGTCGACTGGTCACTCGTAGCCACGAAATTATCTTGATATTGCAGTAGGAGCCTTTTTCCAGATGTTGAGTCCTCAGCATCATAGCTTATCCAACGCTGTAGAGAAAAAGTAGTGAGTCCACGATCCTTCTGACTTCAAGCTTTCTGTTGCACAGCGAATTGAGGAAGAGGTAGCACAATCCTCGCTGCGGCGGAGTGGCCGAGCGCATTGAGACGTTATGATTCGATGCGCGAGGCCGTTCCCCGTCGGAGGTTAGAATCTCCTCTCGGGCATGTATGTTTGTGCAGTCTTTAGTATAAGTTAGTTTGTAAGTAGAATGTAAGGTTAGGGACTGATGATCCCGCAGTTAAGTTCCATAAGTTCTAGAAACATTTGAACATTCACGATCCTCTTCCCAAGAAGAAGAATTACTGTCCCCTGATTACATTAGATTAACACATGTTCCATTCATCACGAATACGACAGCTGAGGAACGTGTCAGTTTAGTAAAAGATAACATTGCATGACATACAATTTTTGTTTCTAAAATTAAGGCATACTAATTACTATGGAAAATTCCTCTACTGATTATAAGACGTTGCCATGCATACATTCTTTTCTCTGTTTTCAAATGCTATTTGGCAACCTGACAGACATTTCATGTTCTTTATGTAATGTTACTTTTTTTTATATATCGCTGGTGTTGTCACAAGATCAAGGTTGAAAACCGGAATTGAAATTTAAATAACCGTAAGATTAGCAATGAATATTAATTTTTGAAATGGTTATCAGTTCTCAGTAGCAACGTAAGTTAAAAATTACGACAACACCAGAAAGCACCATTACATAAGAAAATAGTGGAATACGTTCCCTGGTATGCATTCATTGGTGGAAGCTGTGACACTGCAGTTGAACCTGTATGAATTGATTAGTATCTTCGTTCTCGTATACTGATGCTTGGTTTCATGACTATTAATTATTAAAGTTTTAAGACCGTGTGTAATTTTGATCACTATGGTTATCGAAAGTTAAAGAAATTATCGGACTTCGCTTTTAACAGAATGAAGATTTCCTGCAGGCATTGAATTCACTGTTTAACACAAAATGAGAGTAAATAAATTTTGCATTCTTTTGTCATCATGAGGCAATAGGCAACAATAACCAAGCATCAATTTACTAATATTGCTGAAAATAGGTATCAGTTAAATGAAAGATGGGGAGAAATAGTAATTATTTAAATAAAATAGGAATTCCAAATGAAAGTTAAAGTTTATTAAGTAAAAGGGTGCTAACCAGAGCTCACACTTACATGATTATGGAGGTCGAGTAAAATACGTCCGCTCAGTACAAAGGTAGAAAAACGAAAGACGACAAGCGATTCCGTTTTCTCTCCAGATCGTTTGAAATAGTTGAAGGTATAACTTGAAACAAGGATAATCACAGATTTATTGGCAGAGAGAACGGATGCTAGCGACAAGCTTCGCAGATATAATTTTCAATAAAAAAATATTCATGTATCGCTACATTTAGTAAGTAATTAAAGATTTTGTGGCAGCATAATTCACCCCCTTTTGTGCCAAAGTTAGATTTAACCTTGAACAGCGTAGTTCGTTCTTTCTCCTAGCATTGTAGCTATACACACTGCTGTTACTTTTGAATTGGGTTATTAATTACAAATTTCATAAGAGTTTATATATATTGTAAAACTACCGTGAAATACCTAGAACCTTAAATAAGTGTCTGCAGGATGATGTTGAGTGGGCTCCAGAAATTACTCTAAGAATATTTTTTTGTTCAGTGATGAATTACTCCAAATATGATGTCATGTGAAGCCATTGAATGAAAAGAGGCATAGTAAGCTAATTTACTAAGATGTTTGACACCACAGTTTGCAATAACCCTAATAGCATAAGTTGCTGAACTCAAACGTTTAATTAGATCATCAGTGTGTTGCTTCCATTTGACTTCCTCATTGATACACACACCTAAAAATTTTGAATATTATACCTTAGCGACAGACTTTTGTTCACATATTATATTTATTAATGACGTCTGCTATTTACATATAGAACTGTATGTACTGTATTTTACGAGAATTTAATAAGAGTCCATTTGCAGGGAACCACTTAATAATCTTCTAAAAGACATAATTTACAATTTCGTTGGTTAATTAATTTCTTTCAGAGTATCAGCAAAAATAACTAGCTTTGCATCTTCGTGAATATATAAGGGTTGGAACATAAATAGTAGCAACACTGTTGTGTAGATACTATGCAATGGAGTCTACTATTGTCTCTGATAGCACACTTAGTTGATATACCTCCGACCAAGTGGACTCGCCCGTCCCACGTCACCGGCGTGCTCACAATCCAGGGAAACACAGTGACTTGTGAGCGAGCGGTCTAACATAAAGGTGTCGCTATGTATTCGAAACAGGACCAGCGGTGTTGGATCACGATTGAATGTGACAGAGGTCGTACAGCATGACAGTGTCATCAAGGTCTTCAAGAGGCGTTGGAGGACTCGGTATTGACGTACAGAACAGTGGAACGTTGGGTAAAGGCCTTCAACGATGTTCGGCAAACTGTGGAAGACATGCATCGGTCAGGTCACTCTAGCGTCTCATTAAAAAAGGTGTATACTGTTGACGCGTTAGTGGAGAGTGATCGACGCCAGACGATTCGTAAGCTCGTCCACGAAACCGGATTAGCGCATACGACTGTGCTTCGCATCCTGAATGAACGCCTGGTTATGGGAAAAATTGCATCACGATAATTTCCGCATGAATTGACGGAAATGCAGAAATGGATGCGTTACGACGCTGCACAGACGCACTTGGGCGCTATGAGTGCGAAGGGGAGGCTTTCTTACGACGTATCGTGTCACTGGATGAGACATGCGCCGCATCATACGAGCGAAAACTGAAACGCCAACCCAACGAATAGCGTCATTATGGGTCGCCGCGAAAGTCGAAAGTGTGTCAGAGCTCCAATATGGTGAAAGTTATGGTGATTGTCGTGTACGACTGTAAAGGTGTTATCCTAACGCATTACGTTTATCAATGGCAGACCGTCGATACACAGTATTACTGTTCGCTTTTGGAACATCAAGTGCGATCACCTTTGCGAAAGAAGCGGCAACACTTTCTGCGCGACCTAACCATCATTTTGCACGACAATGAGCGGGCGCATAGAGCGCAAGCTTTGGCTGCTGTTATACGTCGATAGGACTTGGAAGTACTGTACCATCCACATTACATTAGATTAACACAAGTTCCATTAATCACGAATACGAGAGGTGATGAACGTCGACCTACGTCCTTGTCATTATGATTTGATTCAGAAGATGAAGGAACCACATCGTTGCATTCGCTCGAGAACTGTTCCAGAGATTCGACAAGCGTAGACCGCTCCATTCGCACCATCAACAGAACAGGGTCTGCTAACGGTATACTACGTCTTCCAAATTGCTGACAACGGGTTCTACACAACGCTGGTGACTACATTGATGGACAGTATCAGGTGCAAACATGTAACGCTTTTCTATATGTTGTGAATAAATAGTTGTCACTATTTCAATTCCGACGCTCGTAGAATGGCAAGCCATTAATATTTATCAAGAACAGCAAAGGACCCAAGACTAAACACGGTGGACTTCCAATCTTAGTAGCTCCAAAGTTTGAGGAAACAGCGGATTTTTGCAGTTTACCTGAATCATTTATTCCAACTTCCTGTACCATATGTGCACTGAACACTTAATACCACAAAGCTTGCCGCAGCGGAGCGGCTGACCGTATTGAGGTGCTGAGCTAAGGTGCGCGAGGCCGTTCCCCGTCGGGGGTTTGAATCCCCCCTCGGGCATGGATGATTGTGCTGTTTATAGTATAAGCTAGTTCACAAGTAGTTTGTAAGTTTAGGGACTGATGACCACGCAGTTAAATCCCATAGGCTTTACAAACATTTGAACATTTGAACCACAATGCTTGTGCTTATTTAGAAGAATTCCAGTAATTACACAATCAAAGGCCTTTGAGCGTTGCGCAGTTATTCAGAGCATTTAATATTTAGTCAGTGAAAGCATGTATAGCATATTCTTTTGAAAAGCCTTGCTGAAACTCAAACTAACAATTTGCCAGTACCTTATTTTTTCAAATACGGGAAGCTGTCGGAAGTGAGATGGGACTTAGTTGTTGCAATCGGTGGTACTTACTTTTTATACAATGGTTGAGTAGTAGCATCTTAGTCTAACTGGGAAAATACCCTCCTTTAGAGATATGTGGATGAGACTTCTATCTATCTGTTGGGAGCCAGCTCTTAGTACTCTTCTGGAAATGCTATGAATTGTATAGGAACTTTTATTTTTGAGTGAGTTTATTATTTTATTACTTTCAAAGGGAGATGTGGTTTAAGGTTCAATTGTATCAGATTGCATATGTATGGCTTCTTCCATTAACAGTTTTGCCTCTTCTATTGAACATTTACATGTTATTTTCTCCATGATATTTAAAAATTATTATTAAAAATATTTTCAACTTCTGACTTCTTGCTAATAAACTTTTAATTTATTTTAATGGTAATACAATCTCCATGCGCTCTTTTGTTGCCCTGCTTTCCTTTCAGTTATATTTTGAATGGTTTTAATTTGATTATCAGAGGTGGTTGTCTTAGTCATAATACACATGCTTTTCAACATTTTAATGACTTTTCTTAATATATCACAGTTGTTTTTATAATATTTCACTGTTGAATTCTATTCATAAAACAAATCTAAAGAAGTCAAACAACACGCCTACTATATACATGGGATCTTAAACCACAATGTACATACCACTCTATACTGACATCTACTCCTCAATTTGTATTTGCTCTTTCCTTCTCTCTATTACTACGAATAACTGGTTCAGTTACAATCGAATTTAAACTGGAGTCTCCTTAAAATGTTTCAGGCAACTAATACGCATCGATGTAATATTCTATGCAGCCTTTCACATCATGCAAAATTTGAGTGATGAAACACTGTTAATTTTTTTAAACGATGTATAAGGCTAAACAAGGAAAGTCTTATACATCATTTTAAGAAAAATGAAACAAGATTTTATAGTTCTAATGTTGCCTGGTATGAAAGTCTCTATAGACTACTACATTGATGCAGTCGGTTGGTCACTCCATAAAGGTGGTTATCAGATTGACCATAAAGGCACCTTCTAACCAAATAATGACATTCCTTCCTTCTCAAGCTGTTTTTGAGCCTTTAATAGTGAATGTAAAAGAATTATCCTGTTATATATTCTAATTAATGGAGCCTCGATCATAGTAATGCTCCGTTAGGTAAGCAATACTAACATTTGAAACTGATGTCATAGTACAACGAAACATGTGTCAGGAAAAAAAAATATTATAGCGACTGGGGCTGTTACCTCAGGGTGACTTTGCACCGAGCGAGGTGGCGCAGTGGTAACACACTGGACTCTCATAGTCAACCATCCAGCTGTTAATTGTATTTAGAAATTTACCGGTTTCGGATATTATCCATCTCGATCTCTGCAAAGTTTATCAGATCAAGTACATAGTTCTCAATCACCCGATTTAATTTTGCTCTTCTGATAATGGATAATATCCGAAACCGGTAAAGTTACAAATACAATAAACAGCTGATGTTTGACTATGCATTTTGAAAGTATATTGCTGCTGTTAACCCACATCAAAGTAAAAATTTGAACACTGGCTCTCGTTTGGGAGGATGGTTGCTCAGATCCACCTCCGCCCATCCTGATTTAGGTTTTCCTTGATTTCCCTAAATCACTCCCGGTAAATGCTTGGAAGGCTCCTTTCAAAAGGGCACGGCCGATTTCCTTCCCCATTCCTCCACAAAACTCCGAGCGTTAGTTCCGTCTCTAATGACCGAGTTGTCGACGGGACGTTGCACGCTTAGCTTCCTTCCTTCCTTCATGGTGACATTTTATATAAGTTCCACTCGCACTCCTTACAGATAATCATGTCAGCAAACAAAAGCAAGACGTTTATAACATTTGTAAAAGACGGTGCTTAAAATTTAAAACCTGTATAACGGTGACTACGGAAAAATGAGGCCATAAAAAAGGAAGCAACATGTTCAGTGCTTGGAGAATATGCCATCAACATCATGTAAGTACGCAATACACTAATAAGCTCTAAGGGAGTTTGGAATTTATCACACCCGCCATTGTCATTACGTGTAATGTTCAAATGTTTGTGAAGATTATGGGACTGAACTGCGGGGTCATCAGTCCCTAAACATACAAACTACTTATGAACTAACTTATATTAAAGACAACACAAACATCCATGCCCGAGGGGGGATTCGAACCCACTACGTGGAACGACCTTGCGCATCGTAGCATAGCGCCTCAATGCGCTCGGCCGCTCCGCCGCAGCGAGGAAGTGTACTACCTTACACTGACACGACTTCCAAAAAGCATTAGTAACAGCCGGACGCGGTGGCCGAGGGGACTGCGGCGCGCCAGTCACGGTCTGCACGGTCACCTCGGACGGGGGTTCGAATCCCCTCTGGCATGGATATTTGTGCCGTCCTTAGTGTTAGCTAGTTCATAAGTAGTTTGTAAGTTTAGGGACTGATGACCCCGTAGTTAAGTCCCATAAGCTATACAAAGATTTGAACATTTGAACATTAGTAACTTTCCTCCTACTCGTGGAAGACTTCTAAATATTTAGCTCAATTTCCAGAATTGCAATTGCGGCTTACACGGTCAGCCTACACCTGATAATTCGAAAGCCGAAAGAAAGGGCTGATTCTTCCCGCATTCTATCTGCGACTGGGAAAGTTGAGCTTGTTCTGTTTATCCGTAAGAGCTCTTTTAATGTATCTGAACTGAAAACCAAAGAAACCTTTTAAAACGTAAGTTATGAGCAGTAACAATTATAATATTTGATTGGGCGATGTGAAATTTAATCACAGAGCTTGTATACCACAAAGAATTAGTCTTCACCTGTTATATCCTGAATTGACCACAAATGTATTCTTATTTATAAATACTGACTGCCGTTCATCATGAGAGAATGAGGCTGGTAACTGGGATACTTAAGATAGTCCCCACGCCGCGGTGGAGTAGACGAGCGGTCTAAAGCGTCTCGCTGTGGAGCGCGTGGTTGCTCGCCGTGGAGGTTCGAGTCCTCCCTGGGGCGTTTGTCCTTAGGTTAGTTTACCGAGGTTTAAGTAGTTTGTAAGATACGGACTGATGACCACGCAGTTTGGTCCGATAGATTTACAAACATTTGAACATAGTCCCCACTCGTGGCATCTGTGCCGATGTTAATGACACATCACTTCACTCAAGTACAGGACAGGAGTTGAAAATGTTTACTCCTCCTTCTTCAATTGCCTACAACACTGTTGCTCGTTGATAGCTAACGGTGATCAATGATACGGTGAAACTGGTTAGTGCCAGAAATCTGTGTGGCACTAATCGAAGTTTTATGTCTGATGATGCATTTCTTAAGTGTCTCTGAATTATTCTACAGTAAAACGCGTCCAAGCAGAATTCATGCACCATATTTTTTAGTTTTTGGTGATGTATGATACATACGCACCGTAATTTACTGAGGTATATAATTAAGTGCCTTTGACTTCAGTTTACAGAGTAAAGCAAACTTTAAGCTGTACTGAAGACACTACAACAAATGGGTCGTCATTCATGCAAAATATTAATAAAATTTATATCTTCTCAAATTTCGCTTGCGACGTAAGTCATCGACAAAGTGATTTAATTAATGCAAGTTCAACTTCTCCTTCTGAAACAAAATGGAAGCGCATATAATTGTAAGGGTAAATGTACATGAAGGAAGGTTTAATTCAGCTTTCAGATATCACAAATCAAGCAGACCTGCAAGGACGTCTTAGTGTCTATTTGAGGCAGTCATCTCGCTGTTGGATCACGACGCTTTGCTGCAATGGGAGTCGCAAGTCATGGAAGAGAACAGTTTGTGCTCGTTGGAAGCAAGTATCTGGCCGTTCCGTACACCATTGTACCACGCCTTCGAATTGTCATGGTCAGTTAGAGTATGATATGACGATGTAATGTCCCAGGCTGTGATACCTTTGCTACATTTTATTACAGGGTTTTATTGTAGTTCTTTAAACTAAGGCCAGGGAGGAAGTGGAAACCTTTATCCTGTTTAAGCTAATAAGGAGACGAGAAAAATTTGTGCATTATCCACACTTCAAATTACTTTTTTTTAATTTTTTTTAATACTTCAAATGTTTGTATAGCTTATGGGACTTAACTACGGGGTCATCAGTCCCTAAACTTACAAACTACTTATGAACTAGCTAATCCTAATGACGGCACAAATATCCATGCCCGAGGGGGGATTCGAACCCCCGACGGTAGTGGCCGTGCAGATCGTGACTGGAGTGCCTCAGTCCCCTCGGCCACCGCGGCCGGCATCCACACTTCATTCTAAGGGGTTACAGTGTATTATTTCAAGGAATTTTAATTCCACTCGTCTCAACATAGTAAGTATGGGTGTTAGAGAACTCGACACGGTGTGCGAAATCTATATTATCATTCGTCATCAACGTTATCTCGATATCGGTTGCGCGCCTAACCTTTGTGCAGCCTCTCTAGGTGCGAAACAAGGATATCAAGTAGTGCAACGTTATCCCGCCGGCGGAAGTTTGCGTGTGGAGGCAGAGACAAAAGGGGATGGCTAGAATTTCGATCTGCTTTCTTCCGTGGTTTCCTTTCTACTTCAGTTCGGAAATGCGTGCGATATCGACTGCTATTCGAGATTCGAAATTTAATTTCCGCGCTTGCCTGGCGGGCTATCGACAGCGCTTCTTGGGACCCGACCTTTATCTCTGCCATCTCCACTTTATCCGCCAATTTGGCTGCTCCTTCTATGTTCCCGGCGTCTGCGCATTAGGAAGCGAGTGTCTTTTCAGACGAGGAAATTAAAACTCCCTCCTCTCATCAATTGATATCGTCGCAGTTTTGCACGTCGAGCTGCAAAGGTTGGAAAACTTTCTCCCTTCTGGTCGTTTCTAATTGTATCTATTAACCTGTCAATAAGAGAACGTGAGAATGGGAAATGTGACAGCCTCTTAGTTCCGGGGAGCACAGATGTACCGTTGGTTAAGAAAAGCACTAATTTTAAACAGCTGTAGGTAATTGCTCCGAAGATGCAAAGAAACTACCCATCTAAAAATATTGACTGTTGAAGCAGTCTCCGGTAGTTTACTGGATACCGGGAGGGCAAAAATAAATTCTCGAAGGTATCCCATATTTACTAAATGACGACATATGCTTGGCTCTTATGTCGTGACTCACATTAATCATGAGAAACAAATGACGTCATACGTATTACAATAGGAAGAGCAATTTTTCAGCTTGGTTTTGTATTGATATAAAGTGGGTACAAGCATTTAGAGAAAATCATAAAGATGGTCTGTTAGTCCATCGGGGCTGTTTGGGTTTAGCTTGTGTTCTTGAAGTATCGGAAAATATTTGGTATCAACCAGGTCTGTAGGACAAAGTAAAATAAGAAAAGAGCTAATTTATTCAAATGTTCAAATGTTTGTAAATCTATCGGACCAAACTGCGTGGTCATCAGTACGTAGCTTACAAACTACTTAAACCTAGGTAAACTAACCTAAGGACGAACACACATACCCATGCCCCAGGGAGGACTCGAACCTCCATGGCGAGCAACCGCGCGCTCCGCAGCGAGACGCTTTAGACCGCTAGGCTAGCTAATTTATTATTTTGATATAAGCAGTCAGAAGTACTTTCACATTTCCATTCGATAATTTAACGAAACATAATTTAAAAATACACCAATTGCAAATATAGCTCCTAATAACATCTCTCATCAGTAACTGTCTTGCTACGCAGGAGGGGCCGGCCGCGGTGGCCGAGGGGACTGAGGCGCTTCAGTCACGGTCTACACGGCCACTACGGTCGGGGGTTCGAATCCCCCCTCGGGCATGGATATTTGTGCCGTCCTTAGTCATAGGTAGTTCATAAGTAGTTTGTAAACTTAGGGACTGATGACCCCGTAGTTAAGTCCCATAAGTTCTACAAACATTTGAACGTTTGAACATTTGAGCTACGCAGGAATATTATTTTAATTACTTCCTATTCTTTTTGGAAACTTTGGAAATACGGAGATAGCAGCGTTAAAAATAACAATTTCTCTGTTTCTATCATTCGTCTGTTACTGCAGTGCTGCAGCTTGGAATGTTGAAGGCGCTTCCGTGAATGTTCGTGTTAGGCTGTGCATTAATAGTATCGCTACGTTTGACTATATCTCCGTTGGGTGCGTTACTGTCGTTACACGTGCCAGACGTAGACTTTTACGCAGCAGTTAGAATGTGGTATTAGTATCTAAATATGGATTAAGCACACTGAGGATTTATGAGCATGGTATTAATTGTGTTTAATCATGTGACATAGAATATATCAAGAGAAGCATATTCGGAAGTAGAAAAAAAATTAAGGCGTAAATAGCTTTTCCAAAGAGTAATTATTGTTTCATTTTTTCAGTCAATAAATATTTCGATCCGATCTCTATCAAACTTTACATCATCACCCGGTGGGTTAATCCGGAAGATTTCATCAAAATAACTCCAGCCTTCTTGGAGTCAATACCTACCCACACATACACACACACACATCGATTTTTATGGTTATAGATGAATGTCTTTTCACTGTTTTCATACATTAGCACTCGACAACAGCTGTAGGTATAGCTAACTGAGACCGCATTAAATCAGGCGAGCCGGCCGCGGTGGCGGAGGAGACTAAGGCGCTCCAGTCACGGTCTGCACGGTCACTACGGTCGGGGGTTCGAATCCCCCCTCGGGCATGGATATTTGTGCCGTCCTAGTTCGTAAGTAGTTCATAAGTAGTTTGTAAGTTTAGGGACTGATAACCCCGTAGTTAAGTCCCATAGACTATACAAACATTTGAACATTTGAAATCAGGCGAACAAAAGTATCAATAACAAGAATGCAATAAAATGTTCAAATGTTTGTATAGCTTATGGGACTTAACTACGGGGTCATCAGTCCCTAAACGTACAAACTACTTATGAACTAACAAACATTAAGGACGGCACAAATACCCATGCCCGAGGGGGGATTCGAACCCCCGACCGTAGCGGCCGTGCAGACCGTGACTGGAGCGCCTCAGTCCCGTCAGTCACCGCGGCCGGCGAATGCGATGGTGTCGGTAGCCTTGATTCAGTGATGCTAAATGAACAACAATAGTCGTAGTTGCTCCTAATCTGATACGGTTAAAACTTCAGTTAAAGAGCCGTTTTCTCTGTGACTCAGGAAAAATATTTCCATCAACGTCCACGCCTGATGACTGGAGAACCCTGATCCCATGTTCTACCATGTAGCAGTTCCTTTTCACAGGTCTAAGATTTTATCCTTGTCTCTCTATCACCCAAAATCACACTGTTTCTATCACCAGACCAAACGTGTTTTCGGTAATTATTAATTTACTTTTCGAAGAATTAATCTACATAACCTTAACGATATAATGCATTTTCTTGACAGTAAAATATTGTGTTTCCTCTCTTGGAAACGACAATCAAAATGAATTGCAGCAGCGGCGTGGCCGTTGTATCTTTCTTGTCGACTGTGTCCTGTCAAAAGAATTTTTCCGCCATTTCTCTAGTAACCGACAGGAACGGCTTTTTGGAACCTTAACGATTTGGTTTCTGTCACTACGATTAAATATTTCACTCAAAATATTTGTGCCGCGGCGGAGTGGCCCAGCGCATTGATTCGCTATGCTCCGATGCGCAAGGCCATTCCCCGTTGGGTCGTCGAATCCTCCCTCGGGCATGGATGTTTCTGCTGTCTTTAGTATAAGCTAGTTTATAAGTAGTTTGTGAATTTAGGGGCTGACTACCCCGCAGTTAAATCCCATAAGCTTTAAAAACATTTGAACATTTCAAAATGAATTACGAATTGCAAAAAAGCGTCTGATGGCGCATTATTATAAATAAGCCAGAGGAAACCATTTCTTATAAATTATGAGTGATTTGTGTATCTCTTTAGTTTTGTCCCAGTAATTTACACTACGAATCGGGTAACACATTAGAATTCAAAGGAAGGAAGCTTACGGTTTAACGTCCCGTCGTCAGCGTGGTCATTGGAGACGGATTAGGTATCACCGCAGCTAGTATTTACTGGTGTTGTTTGCTCTGTAGGCTAGAGAGTCACTTGGCGAGTTTAGCCTGCACCGAGATACGTGAGATGTTGACAGTACGGCTACGTCGGGTCCGGGCGGACTGCGCTCACTGGCGCGTCGTGAGAGCCCTCTGAGAGAACCTGTCGCAGCTTTGCAGTGCGCAGAGCACACCTCTGTGTCCTGGTAGGCAACGACCCTAGCGCCAGGCTTGTCACACTACAGAAAATACAGCAGAAATGAAGAAAAATCATTAACTGTTTTCTTATTGTACAATTTTTAGGCATGTATTCAAGCTGTTTGTAATTCGCTGAGGGCGTGTTTGAGGGTACACGATTATATCTTTGAAACAACACCCCAAATAAATTATGTTATATCTCATTTCATCATTTTTTCAATATTAGAATACAATCCATTGATCTCATCATAGCTCAGTACAGGTATTAGAGTTAGTAAATTAGTAGTGATTCACTCCAGGAACATTTTAAATGGTTGATTGTCATGCCACGTTTCAACTGCACCAGAGAAAAAATAAAATTCATATAGATTGGATTTTATAAAATTTTCTATTTTGACAAATGGTGCACAGCAGGAACTATTCTGGAATCTTCCTGAAATAATGTAGAGAACCTCGGTAAAGCCAATTTGGATTGCTACACTGACGCCGAAACCGCCATCCTCCGCGTAATAATGTATCTGTGGGCTGCCAGGAAGATTTTCAAGTATCTGTCCCACGTCGGCGTTACTTTCTCGCCGTGTAGTTAATGACAGTCGCAGAACATTCAGTAATCTTAAATGGCGGCAGGCACGTCCCTTTATGTGTCCTGTAGTTGTTGCTACACTCCTGGCAATGGAAACGTCAACATCTGACGCTTAGCCTCCGGCCTTCCGTTTCCAGTAAACGAATGTTCAAATGTTTGTAAATCTATCGGACCAAACTGCGTGGTTATCAGTCCGTAGCTTACAAACTACTTAAACCTAGGTAAACTAACCTACGGACAAACACACACACCCATGCCCCAGGGAGGACTCGAACTTCCATGGCGAGCAACCGCGCGCTCCGCAGCGAGACGCTTTAGACCGCTCGGCTACCCCACCGCGGCTCCAGTAAACGACACAAGTTCACTGCACACTAAAATATGCTAGTGCGAGAGAGAGAGGTGGGGGAGGGAAGGATATTATTTATGGTGTGAACTTGCAGATTAGGCAACACTAATGAATAACTTAATTTCTATTTTGTACCATATGTGGTGTAAAGCACAATTGCACCCGAAATTAAATACTTTAGCCACCACCTAATCTGCGCTATGGTACTGGTAAACCTTAATCTAATCCATCCTAAGGTCCTTTGTCATGCATAATTATTTTGTTTTATGATATTCTTCTAGTATATTATTAAAATATGTAGATTAAAAGTTGTAATTCAATAAAAATCTTGTCCAAACACCTTCTTCGTTCTTTCGTAAAATGGTGTCATTTCGGTTTTCTGCTTCTGTATTGTGGATTTATATGTTCTCTTTCATCATACGTTAATACTGACTTGGTACTGTAGTATAGGCTAGTAAATCTTGCAGACACGTTGGGAAGTTGTTTCTCTACATCAAATGGTATGAGTCAGAACAGTTTTCATCATAAATTATAAATGAGATAGTACTGTGTATGTTTATTACTCTCTCAAGCTGAAAAGACCTGACGGATTTTGATGAAATGTAAAATGGAGAGAAGTTACACCTTGGATTAACAGGAAGGCTATCTTTTGTAATTCACTATATGATTCATGGTGAAAGGTGCCGTATAATATACTTCAACACTATTTGACCGATCACCATGAAAGTTGTAGAAGTTGCCGGGGCCGTGCGCACTGGGGCGCCGTGCTGCGGTACGCGTGGCCGTTCGCCGTCGGGGGTTCGAGTCCCCCCTCGGGCATGGGTGTTTGTGTTGTCCTTAGGTTAGTTTACCTCAGTTTAAGTAGTTTATAAGTTACATACTAATAACCGAGCAGTTGAGTCCGACAGATTTACAAACATTTGAACATTCTATGGAAGTTAAGCCTTTCCCGGCGGGGTGTTGTCATCTTGGAGAATCGGGTTTCCTGCCGGTTTTCCGCGTCGTACTAGCACGATATTTCGATAGCGTCACTCGCGATGTTGATCAGGTGATTCCAGAAATTCAATCCAGTGTGGAACGAGTCTGTATTAATGCCCGTGTGTGGTGCGTAGGCGTTCTCTCAATGGTCCGCGCAGCCGCGGTGGAGTAGTCAAGCGGCCTAAGACGCCTCGCTGCGGAGCGCGCGGTTGCTCGCCATCGGAGGTTCGAGTTCTCCCTGGGGCATGGGGGTGTGTGTTATCCTTAGGTTAGTTTACCTTAGTTTAAGCAGTTTCTAAGCTACGGACTGATGACCACGTAGTTTGGTCAATTAGATTTACAAACATTTGAACATTTTTTGATGGGTTCCAGGTGGAACTAAGTTGTTATCCCCTGTCACGATTGATAAGATCCCGCGTGATCTTTATGTCAAGGGACTCTTTCATAAAACTATCCCAGTATCTGGGTGTTTGTGCCAGAATTTTATCAGCATCTTAATTTATCGGATGGTTCAATTCCGAACAATGTACCGCTATAGCCGACTTGGAAGCGTGTTGGAATCTGGTGTGCCGTTAGTGCTCCTTAGGCCTGATAATAGAGGTCCTGGTGGTCTGGCTAATAGATGACAGACTCATGGACGTGGTATGTCGTAATTTCTCTGTTTCTGTATGCCAAAATCATCCTTTACACTCCGCAAGGGAGCCTTTATATTGGTTGGTGGATAGAATACGCTCTTGACATGATACCTGAGAATTATTCTGCTGATATTCGCTGATATTGGTCCCGCATACGGCAAATAAGCAACCGTTTTAGTTCCTTCTTCTATTTCTTGTGTCTCCTCCGGTGGAGAAAAATAGCTCAGCGCCTTCTTGATATCTCTGGATTAACATCCATTTCTGTAGAACACAGACTGAATGTGTTCCAACTCCTTCGTCAGGTTGTCTGGATCCGAAAGTGCCCGTGCCAATTGAACCAGAGTTTTGCGCCACTCTCTTCCTTTCTCGTCTGTCTATTCATCCATCCCCTGTATATGAAAAATTACAATATCTGCTAAATTCGTGGCGATCGGTGGAACGGTGTCGAGTATGGAGGAAGGTACCCTCCGCCATACATCTTGAGCTGTGATGTTTTCTTAAGTTCAATAGTGTAAATTTTCATTAAGATACGAATAAAACTGTATACTGGTGTCGAAGTCTATGGTAAACTATCGTCCGCCATGTACCATGCGAATTATTGTGTAGACAGTGCCGTTACTCTTTTTTTGAAGCTCAAGTGTGGAAAATCTTACTGCTGTCAGAAAATATGAATATAACCAACTCTGGCGATGTCCTCCATACATTATTCGATTTTCTGCTGTTCCTTTAGATTTACCATATTTTTTACTAAACCACTCCTCCATTAAAACGAAAAAAATATTATTCTAATCTTTGAAACCATTCATGAATTTTTCAGAGACTAAAGCACAACAATTGATTTTGATGTGCAGAATAATACACAATAAGAGTAAAATGAAATACGTGAAAAATTTAAAGAACATTCCTATGTCTTAGGTAAATTCTTTAAAAATTTTAAATGAATTGTAGCATCAAGTAAACGTCCATAGCCAAATATAATAACAATTTAGTGTGGTTCAGTGAGCTTGTCCAAGTCGTTCGATTGGACACCGCTTGGGCACCTAACGTCTCCCTAACCTACTCAAGTTATCCAACCAGCAAAAGAGGACCTACTGTTTAGAGTGCAATCCTAACTACATGTCGTTTCTGGCGACTCCTCTCTTCGTTGAAAGGTGAAGGCTAGGTTAAAACTCAAAATGAAAATATCTGTGATCGCAGCCAGATTAAAACCAGTGACCTCTTGTTCTTTAACGAAGCAGTTGACCGGTAGCCCATACTTGAGGTTGAAAATCAGTATTAATTATTGGATACTTACCCAACCTAAATAAAACGTTTAATTCTCAATAAAAATTATATTGCTGTTATTAATCGATATAAAAAATTTCATTAATGTCAGTTGAGTACAAGGGATATATATGATATCCCACTCAACTTTTACATAGAATATATCTCTGAAACAACAACAAATATTGAGAAATGAATTTTACGCTCATGAACGTACGGCAGGGGCTTATGAATGTAAGTACAGTGAAACAGACTAACACATAAACAAATATTACTTACAACACAAACTTATGTTTTTTTAAAGGATACCCATACTATTTCTTACGCAATCAGTAACAGGAAAAATCATACAGATAATGGCGTTGATTACATCGCAATGCGTCAATTACAACCGGAGAAATTGCAAAACGAAGTTGAGCTTAGAAATACATGAAGCGCGCTGCTAGTGCGTGTCCAGAGAATCAACCGTGAGTCTCGCTTTGAGTGTCGTGACGCGCTAGCTGCTATCTTCATCGATTTCAAACATCAACTTCACTTCACAATTTCTATGTTTGTAATTTATGAATTGCGGTGCAACCAAAGTCATTCTTCTTTTGATTTTTCATGCTTTTGATTCCGTAAGGAATAATATGGAGTATGCATAAAAAATAAGTTTCTTTTGAAAATGTTCAAATGTTTGTATAGCTTATGGGACTTAAGTACGGGTCGTCAGTCCCTAAACTTACAAACTACTTATGAACTGGCCTAACACTAAGGACGACACAAATATCCATGCCCGAAGGGGGATTCAAACCCCCGACCGTAGTGGCCGTGCAGACCGTGACTGGCGCGCCTCAGTCCCTTCGGCCACTGCGACCGACTTTCTTTTGAAAATAATATTTGTTTACGTTTTAGATTGTCTCACAGTACTTTCATTCTTAAGTCCCTACAGCATATTCATGAGCGTGAAAGTCGTTTTTCATTATCTGTTGTAGTTACAGAGATGTCTGGTGTGAAAAAGTGGCCGCGGTGGAGTAGCTGAGCGGTCTAAAGCGTCTCGCTGAGGAGCGCGCGGTTGCTCGCCATGGAGGTTCGAGTCCTCCCTGGGGCATGGGTGTGTGTGTGTGTTGTCCTTAGGTTAGTTTACCTAGGTTTAAGTAGTTTGTAAGCTACGGACTGATGACCACGCAATATGGTCCGATAGATTTACAAACATTTGAACATTTTGAAAAAGTTGAATGGGACACCGTGCATACTAGCATTACCAACGGATGTTTCCCGTGTTTTTTTTTTTTTTTTTTTTTGTTTTTTTTTGTTCCAATCTTCCATAGATCCAACACCCTTCTCTCTTTCTCTTTCTCTCCCCATCGCTCCTCTTTCGACCCATTCCCTCCTCCTCTCTCCCTCCACCTCTTTTTCATCTATCTATCCATTTCAGCATATCCTCCTTTACCCCATCTCTTATACCACATCCCCCTCTCCCACTATCTATCTCCTCGTCATTCTGCTCCTCCTCCATCAACATGCCCATCTTCTTCTAATGTTTGAAGAGCTGATAGGTCTTAACTAAGGGGTCATCAGTCCCTAAACTTACAAACTACTTATGAACTAGCTTATACAAAAGGCGGAACAAACATCCATTCCCGAGGGGGGATTCGAACCCCAGACCGCAGCGGCCGTGCAGACCGTGACTGGCACGCCGCAGACCGCTCGGCCACCGCGGCCTGCCCATCTTCTTCCCACGTGCATCTGCATCTGTCCTCCTCCTGTTATAATCGATGGTATATGTAATTCACTGTTACTTTTCCTACGTTACATATTTATTTCAATCTTCCATTGTTCCATATCCTCCTTTCCTCTCTCGCATTTAACCCCACTACGATCCACAGCTCATGTTTTTTGGTGTTAATTTGGTACCACTCCACAATTAATAACATTTTTGCTTGTGGTGTGCTGATTTTACATAATATGTCAGGAGATTGGTGAACTTTACTGAGGAATCTACGGATGCGTGTTTATCGTTGATGTGGAACTGTGCCTTGAAACACTATTCATTAATTTTAGAGAATACAAATTTTATGTATTCGTTTTGGGAAGGCTCAGTTTGTGATAAGTGATACATTCGGACTTGCTATATTCTTGCGAGAGACATTTGAACAATCAAAGCACATAACCTCTGAACTTCGGATTTTCAATTGAAAATTTGTTACTTATTCACTGAACTGGGTCAATAATTGTCATAACTTATGTTTGTGTAGAGAAGGAAGGAGGAAGGAATCTTAGGGTTTCACTTCCCGTCGACAGCGTGGTCATTAGAGACGGAGCTCACGTTCGGAGTTTGGGGTAAGGATCGGGAGGGAATTCGGCCGTGCCATTTTGAAGGGAACCATCCCGGCATTTGCCTGAAGTGATTTAGGAAAATCACGGGAAACCTAAATCTGGATGTCCGGAGGTGGATTTGAACCACGGTCCTTGCGAATACGATCTGCGTAGAGAAGCTGGGCGAATAAACTCATATATTTTAGAAAGACTGAACAATCCGAGAAAGCGTCCGTTATTTGTAAGGGTTACCCTGTCTGTGGTGATTTATTGAAGTGTGTTTTAATAAATAGTAGTGGGCGCTGAAACGGGTCGTGTGTAGTTGACGCTAGACTTGGAAAGATGCTAAATATGTACTTAGAAATCCAGATATGTAACTTTGCTGGTGTTGATGTAGCGTAGAATGGACAAACTATTTTATTCATTGCACACAGTAATCTGGGGCCTCTATTTACAAGCCCAGTGTATATAATTACAAATATATATAACGTAAATTTTATATTATGAACATAAACATTTGTGTAGCAGCGAAAAGAAAGGTCCCTGCAAGCATTCTCAGACGCAAATCTTGCAAGGGGCAGGAGGAGACGGGTAGTGAAAAGTGAGGAGGAGCAGTAGAATAAAAAGAGGGGAAGAACTGAAGGAGAAGGATACATTACTGCGGAGTGTTTTATCCGTCACAGCTTCTGTGCTTTATATTAGGTTAAATAAAGTAGTTACCAGTTCCAGGTCGTAGTTTTCATGTTCGACCAGTTTCGGTCAATTATTGCCCTTCTCCAGGTTCCACTTTTGAGTAATCGACGCAGTGTCAATTTCGGTGCTATGTCTGGACTACATGAAAACTTCAAACTGACTGTCGGTTTTGCATTTGTCGTGACCCAGACGCCACTAAAACGTGTTGTCTGAAGCGCTGCTGTCTTCCCGCGCTTCAGACGACAAGTTCAAGCGGCGACTGTGCCGTGACAAGTGCAACCACGACACCTCATTCGAAATTTTTATGTAGCGTAGACATAGCATGGGTTCTGACATTGTGTCGATTCCTCAAATGTGCCATATGAAGGAAGGCCATAATTGAGCGAAACTGGTGGTAAATAAAACTTACGAGCCTGCAAACTTCTTGCTGTCGTATTTAACCTAATAAATTTTGCCTGGTAGTTTATTCTTATCATATAACATTTTATGTCACAATTAATACTGTGAAGTATGGTACCAACATTCTTTAACTATTTTATCTATTTTATCGATATGTAATCGATGTATGAAACCAGCGTATTAGACATTAGTGCCGTTATCATTTCATATCACCTATTGTTACACTGTTATTGGAATAAACTTTCACGCCAAAGCAGGCTTCAGTAAATAGGCTGGGTGAACAAGGGCCGTGCCAAAGCGCCCTCTTCTGAGGCCAATCAGTCGTAAAAGGTGGCTTCAGAGAGAGCGTGGCTGGCTTTTCTTATAGAAGCGGGTGGCCATGGCATCTTACTCGTTTTCACGTTAGTCATTCTCATCAGAGAAAGGTCTTCCGGCCTGAAAATAAATTGTGGAATGCCCGAAGGTAGTGTTACGAGTTCATTACTTTCACAGTATCTAGCGCAACAAAATGTTTTAGAAATCACATAATTGGCTCCAATTACGACACTGAACTTTGACATTTGGCTCATAGATGCGTACAAACGTTCTTAATAACGATGGAAAAGCGTGACGTTCTACATCGTTACATTTCGCACAGGGATAGTTCGAACAGCAAGGTGTTGACACTTGTGAGAAAAAGGCTAGAGTTCAGATTCTGAAGTGAGGTGTAAGGCGGATTATGGATGTCACATATGCACTAAATTTCATTACAGTCGTTGATGTGTCACATGAAGAGAAGGGCGTGAGACAACCTCTTACAAACTTACCATCCATTCTTTTGACGCCTCTGTGCTAAAAGTCAAAACTGCGGCACCCAGCATTAAAACAAATTCTCCTGACGAGTGGACAAGGAAAAGGTTTCAGATACCCTGTCACTCAGAAACGACACGAAAAGTCATAGAAAGAAGACATACAGAGTGTCAATAGATCACCGCATTCCGTTAGTTCATTAATTCCCAGAAATTTCGCGTTCGAAAACGAAAAATTGTAGTAGGATGAACATTAGGATGACATTCTTGCGAGACTTTGACACTGCAGACACGCAAAGGACGAATAAGTCTTCTCGAACGATATCGTGTGATTGAAACACCCCTGAATTTAGTGTGACTGTTTTATAGTGTAGTGCGACATCAATTTTTGTCTTGGTTTATAGGATGGATCCAATACAAACAGTTGAAATCTCATCATCATCATCATCATTAGAGACTGATTATGCCTTCAGCGTCCAGTCTCGCTCATAGTGGCTCTAATAAAAGTCCTCCATGTTTCCCTATTCTATGCTAACATTAATGCCTCGTCTAATGTTAAGCCTTTTACTTCAAAATCATTCTTCACCGAATCTAAGTACTAAGTACTATTCAACGAAACTTGAACGTAATCAAAAGCAGTAAAGGATTATTATACGTTTTGAGCCCTCCTATTTGCTGCACTTCGACATGATCACAGTGGAATGCAACAATGATACATGTGTTAATAAAGCAGCAAAGTGTATGTTTGCGAATTTTCAGTTTGGTAACACCTCTGGTGTCACTTGCACATCTTTGTTGGTCACTTGAACATTTTTCCATTCTGAGGCGGAAAGTCAGTGATATCCAGGTGCCGCGGCGGAGTGGCCGAGCGCATTGAGGCGATATGCTCCAATGCATGAGGCCGTTCCCTGTCGCGGGTTCGAATCCTCCCTCGGGCATTGATGTTTGTGTGTCTTTAGTACAAGTTAGTTTATAAGTAGTTTGTAAGTTTAGGGACTGATGAGTCTGAGGTTAAGTCCCGTAAGCTTAACAAAAATTTGAACATTTGAACAATTACCAGGCACTGATGTGCATAAAAATTCTGTCTGAAAATTGTGCTGCAGAATAAGAGTGTGAGTAAAAGCTCCCATTTCCTAAATATAAATAAATTGAAACTGATTTAGTTATTCACGGCCCTAGTATAAAAAATACTTTTTCATTTTAATATGGTTAACTCAAGCCAACACAAACTTTAAAGTCAAACTACATCTGAGCAATTGTAAATTGCGCAATGGATAACATTACTGTGCACTGCAATATAGATCCGATTACCCAACGGAGTACTTTGTTACATAATCCTAATTTTTTGTTAATTATTCCATTTGAGAAATTAATAAAGAGAAAGATGTTAAATATAAAATGAAAAAAAAAAAATAGTACCAGGAGAATTTCAACTTCGAGAATGAACCAACAGAGAACTGAATCAGGTACCACAAGAAAAATATAGCTTATTGTTTCATTTCGAATTACCACAAGACTCACTGGCGAATGCTACTGACTGACTGAGACAATAACATACTCTTAGGTATCCACAGATATATGACAAAGAGGAGATTTATTTTTATTTGAGGAGTCAATTGCTTCGCTAACTCCTGAGTGCATATAGAATAACTTTGCTTTCAAGGGTATCTGATCTCACAAGAGCCTGTTATTCATCATCAGTCTCTGGAGTATCACTACGAGGAATGGCTTCCATCAGGATATTCTGCCGTGTCTCTCCAACCAGAGGTAGTAGTGACGTCTGGAGTATGAAGTGTGTACAGAATGAGTGGTGTTTTGAGGTTCTCAGTTATATTTTTGCATATCAGTCCCCATACGGTGGTAACAAACTCTCTTCTAACAAGGCCATACCATTGTTTCACTCTAGTGCCTATTATTTTGTTTGCACTCGTCGAAGGAAGAGGTCCAAGGAATCCTAGAGGCATCAACATATGTACATTTCGGTATGTAATTGTTCATAAGGCTTTGATTTTTTTATTATTTTAGTTTTTTAACTATAGTACAACCTCATAACCGTTTCCCATTGGTATCTCGAGATTAGTTTCCTATCGAATTCTCCACCAGTTTGCTCTTTTTGATGAAATAATTTCGTGTCCCTGCAAATTGGTCTCACAGGCAAGTTAAATTTTCTCATATTATGATACATAGACTCCTCCAAACAGGACTATGCCTAGTAAAGCAATGTGGTGTTCAAACCAATCTTCGAATTGCTGACTGCTTTACCTTAGACTCTTTATAGCACATGCCATGTTTAACTGTACCAGGTTCACTGCAGTTGGGCAACGACACGTAAATATGAGTTGACTTCGTATGCATAGGCTTCTGAAAGTACACATTTGTCAGTAAAAACAAAACTTCTGGTGACTTTAGCTTCATATGAGGATCAGGTAGTGATATTGGAGGGAGTCGGGAATAGTCTTCATAGGGATGGTGAGTATGACATAGGTGATGAACTGGAAAAGATAGCTACTTGTACACTGGTGCCACGAATGTGCATTTCGTGGAGCTCTTTCAGCGTCATGATCAATCTCACCTTGATACATATATCAGTCCTATTAACATGAGGCTTGTGTTGTGCGCTAGTGGCAGAAAGCATCGCTCACAATTGAGGCGCCTGGAAGAAAAGGGGTGTAAGTGCCTAAACACCGGTTTTGAGTAATTGGGCTCCAAAGTTAAGCTACATTTGGAAAATTCCATTTAAATGTCGTTTTAATTTGATCGATAACGTCACATTCTACATGTACTTCTGTACTTCTAGAACAGATATCATGGAGTAATAACATATTGTTAAGCCACACTAATTGTCTTTGTTAGACCGTGCGTGTACTTACACCCCTTTGCCTCCAAATCTATCACTTACACCCTTTTGCGTCCAATCATTTATTCCATATTTTTGGTAATTTCGAGGAGGATAATACATAGTTACTAGATATTATACAAGTTATTTTTAAAGGAAACGGTGCAACTAACAGGTTTTCATTAGATAATGAAAATAGAGCCATTAAGTGCCAACGAAAACTCTTTATATTCAGATTCCCATACAAAGCCATGTTCCAAGTCTGACATTTGGACACTGTCTTCATCCACTGATGCAGCAGAGGTTAGCGGTTTGGACGGCTTCTTCTTCGTCTTATCTTTTCTCCCATGTTCAAGGTTCTTATAGAAACTGTAACGAATCGGTGGCACAAGTTGTAGAAGTGACTGAAGATCTTTGTATTTCTTCGTATCAATGTTTACTGGTGAGTTGTACAGAGCCTTTAAGGTTAATATTTTGGATGGACGTCCAATCTTGGGCTTTGTCCAATCATATGATTTGAATTCTTCGTTGTCATCTACAGAATACTTGTACACCACAGTACGTGGATTGCTCTTCTGAAACCTGAGCCATTGAAATTTCCTGATCCTTGCTACAGAGTCTTTAAGAGTGTCATTCATTCCTTTCACAGATAGAAAATCTTCCTTATTCATTCGTATAACCCGGAATTTACGGTGAGCAGATGCTACAGCTTTTAGTCAGTCATCAGACAAAAACACGTATTGGATTGTTTTCTTATATTCCTCGATTATTCCAAAGTCTTCATCGCATTCCATAAAGGAATGACCTGCAACTCAATACTTATGGTCTACAGTCTCAATAAGTGTGTTATTTACAACGTACATCCAAAATCTGGCAATAAAATGATTTTTATTTTATCCTCCACAGTTGTCACTAAAGGCGATGATGTGCTTATCTGTTTGAGGTAGCTGTAAAACGTTTTTAAGTCAACAGGATCCAACTTCTTGTTATCTCCTTCCTGCGTCAGTTTCATTCCACATCATCATAGTGACGTTTGTTTTTGCAAGGTCATGTATTGCCAAGTTGTATGTCCGTAGCTGCCTTGAGTAGTAAAATTTGTTACAGGTTAACTTTGGAGTAGGCAGCGTTTTCTGGAGATTAAAAGATATAGCAACAAGATCAGGGTTTTCCTTTGCATTTTTCTGAGCTAAGCTCTTATCTGTTCTTACATTTTCAGCTTCAATCAAGTGACGCTCCTTTTCAGCCTTGGTCGTGTCAGTACTTTCTTCATTCTCTCCAAATTTAATTTTCATCTCTAAACTACCACATTTATTGCATGTATCTGTTCGTGGTGCTTAGAAGCTTAGATTATAATGCGAAACAAAGACATGCCTGTAAAACGACTCTTTCACTGGATTTATCCCGTCATTCTTACAACAGCTGTACATTTTCCTCACATTTAACGTGCTTTCCAGGTACTTCGTCTGTGGATTTTTTGTCCTGAAATAGTGGCTCGTAGTCTTGGGGAATGATTCTATGTGCTTCTTCACATGTTGTACTACTTCATCAGCCATTTTATTTTTTGAACTGTGCTTACCTCTTTTGTCACGAGGGGAAACACCCGTTCCTTTATGCTGCTTCCGCTTCAGGACATGGTCGTACCTCTTCTGAGATATATCAAGTGTTTTTAAAAAAGAATAACTTGCATACCCTTTTTCCTGCTAGCATAACACTCAAACTCGTTTGCTTGTTCGTTATGACAAGTTTTGACGGGTTTTTTGATGCACGTAATTCCATGCATACATTTATAAATGCAGTTTGCAACGCCAACGATTCTAGGCCCCAGAACTCCTCAAACACTTTCTTTCTCTCGCTTTCTGAAATATCAGAACACTGATATCGGCACTTATGATCGTAGGACTGCACTGATTTTTCAGGGGCTAGCTTCCCCTTAGGAGTAGAATACGCTTCACCAGAATCACGCATTAGTTTTGCTTTCTTCCTCTTCCAAGTGTTCTCACGCCTTAAACGCCGTCTTGTCTTTGTAATGTCATTGCTTCCTTGAATCTCGTATTCAGAGTCGTCGTTGTCAGTGCCTTGTTGTGGAACGTAATTTTGGTCCTTGTCCGTATCATCAACAGGGTCTGAAATAAAAATTCTGAATTAAACCGTTTTATGAATCTATCAGTAAATCTTGCCTAGAAAACTCCAATTACTGTTATCACAAATGTAAACAAAGAAGACACAAAGATAATCCAGTTGTAAATGGAGTATTTTAAAACCCAATTAAGGAACCAGATTGGCAGGGTGTTTATTGTGCTGATAACATAGACGATAAAAATAATACTTTCATTAACGCATTTATCGCGATCTTCGAAAGCTGCTGTTCGTTAAAACGCTCAAACCTAAAGGTACTACCACTAACAGGTAGCCTTGGTGTCTGACATGAGAAATGAGGATAGTGTTCAGAATAAAACGAGACCTGTACATGAATATTAGACGCAGTCAGGAACAAGCTGCATTATCCCATTACGTATATTGGAATCGCCTGTTCTCAGGATAAAATTAAAACCATATGATCAGTCGAGAAGAAAGTATCTGGTCAGCAGCACGCAGCTGAAGATATAAAGTTGCTGCGTAATGGATATTTTTCTGCTACTGATATATCAGATTTTGCACAGTATTTATTAATCCCTTTTTGATTGTAGCTGGTGGATTAAACGCAACATTAGTTCCTACAGGTAATCAATTATATAACTCTCTTATAAATTTGCATTCCGAGACTGATACCTGAAACAGTTCAAATGTTTGTTAAACTTATGGGACTTAACTGCGGGGTCATCAGTTTCTAAACTTACAAACTACTTATAAACTAACTTATACTAAAGAGAGCGCAAACATCCATGCCTGAGGGAGGATTCGAACCCCCGACGGTGAACGGCCTCGCGCATCGGGCTATAGCGCCTCAATGCTCTCGGCCACTCCGCCGCGACCCTGAAATAGTCCTTCGTGATATTAACAAGGGACACGTCGAGTCAATAATTAATTCACCAAATCTTCTGCATATGTGCAGAGCTGCATCAAACCAGTCTCGATACTGAAGACCACAACAACAACATGGATATGATGAGGTATCTAACAGAATACATAAGTACTGTTCCGCTTCCCTTGGCATAGTATTTTTCCATATTTGTTATACTTCTTTCTACATCTACATGGGATACCTTGAAAATCACATTTAGGTGCCTGGCAGAGGGTTCATAGAATCACCATTATACTATGTATCTCCCATTCCATTCTCGAATAGCGCGCAGGATGAAAGAACACCTGAATCTCTCCGTTCGAGCTGTGATTTTGCGTATTTTATTCTGACGATTATTTCTACCTGTGTAAGTGGGAGTCAACAATATATTTTCGCATTCGGAGGAGAACATTGGCGATTTGAGTTTCGTAAGTAGCCCACGCCCAGCTGCCCTTCTTTGGAATCTTCACATGTCCTCCTTCAAACCCATCTTATAAGGATCACACACTGGGCAGAAATACTCAAAACCGGAAGGACAAGCGTAGTGTATGCAGTTTCTTTAGTAGTTCTGTTGCCAATAAAACGCAGTCTCTGGTTCACCTTTCTCACGACATTATCTACGTGTTCTTTCCAGTTTAAGTCTGAAGTAATAGTAATTCCTTGGTATTTTGTTGAGTTTACGGCCTTAACTTTTGATTGATTTATCTTGTAAACAAAGTTTAACGAATTTCTTTTCGTACTCATGTGGACGACTTCACACTTCTCATTTTTAGAGTCAATTGACAATTTTTACACCATAGTGATATGTTATTTAGATCGTTCTGCAGTTGTCTTTGATCTTCAGAACATTTTACTTGACGGTAAATGATGGTGTCATCTACAAACAACCTAAGAGAGCTACTTAGATTTTCTCCCAAATCGTTCATGTAAATAAGAAACAGCAGAGGAACATCAACAGTACCCTGTGGAACGCCCGTATCATCTCTGTTTTAGTCGATGCGTGACCATCGATTACTACAAACAGTGTACTCTTTGACATGAAATCCCCTATCCAGTCGCAAATTTAGGGTGATATCCCTTAAGCTTAACAAACATTTGAACATTTTGAACTTTTGTAAAACAATTTTACACGCGCTTACAAAGCAAATCTACACGCACGCAGTCTTAAAAGAAGCAAACTCTAAGAACGCCGCTCTAAAACTGCCACGTGGTCTTGGGCGCTTTGTCGCGGATTGTGCGGTCTTTCCGGGCGGAGTTTCGAGTGTCTGTGTTTGTGTGCGTGTGTGTGTGTTTTGACCATACCATAAGTTAGTTTAAGAAGTTTGTCAGTCTAAGGACCGATGACCATAGCACTATGGACCCTTAGGTTAAAAAACAATTGAACTTTTTTTTAAACTAAGAAGTATAGAGAACCTTCGACATATAAAACGAGTTTTGCCTTCAGTAGAGAGTCAATATATCGAGGTTTGACTGCATTTCACGCTGAGTTGGGGCGTGCAATAACGTAACGTGTAGTGACCAAATGCAAAATGATGAGCTGGCGTCTTCGGTTTGCCAGTCCGAACATTGCTGACAGCAGTGACAAATTACCAAGTTTGGCTTAAGGTGGCGCAGAGAAGTGGGTGATATCAGTTTTGCGTAGCGGAAGGCAGCAGTGCCCCAGTAACACGTTGACGACGCAGTCCGGATTAGAAGTCTGGAAGCTGGCGGACACGTCCAGCGGTTGATGCAGTGTTTGCCGTTTGGGCTGGGCAGACATTCGGCGGTCGATGGTTCGCACCCTGGCGTCAGCAAAATTACGGCGTACATACGCAGGGGTGTCTGGCATAATGCAGGGCCTAAGTGTGTCTCTAGTCTTGCCGAAATTGACCTATTCGTCCATATCGGTTTTTAATATACTTTACCGGCGCAGACTGCTGCGAAAGCGGCGACGTCTTCGTATCACTCGAAACCATCTGGAATGGAAGCAATGACCATGTCAGGTCCAGTAAGATGATGAAGTCTGCTGTCTGACTCTAGCATCGCTACCGCTGTGGGTTCCGAATAGTGTTACATTACCTACACTGAATCTCATTAAAAATCTCATTAAAACTGCCAGTCATGCACAACATTTTACTGACCAATGGCACCACCGGCCGCAGTGACCGAGTGGTCTGCGGCGCGCCAGTCACGTTATGCACGCCCACTACGACCGGGGGTTCGAATCCCCCCTCGGGCATGATGGATATTTGTGTCGTCCTTAGTAATAGCTAGTTCATGAGTAGTTTGTACTTTTAGGGACTGATGACCCCATAGTTAAGTCCCATAAGCTTTACAAACATTTGAACCCTTTTTGTAACGTTAAAAAACACCGACACGAATTTCGCCTCACACAAAAGACGTACAATTTCACACAAAGCTTCAAATAACTTTGTCTTGACACGGCGACTGGCCCTATTAACAGATTGACGTTTTTCAATTCTGCTCCAATGTTACTCCAGACGTTTAGAAGCTTTCGGAACAGAGTAACATTTATGTGTTTTGGCGATATTTTTTCCCACTTAGTAAGTCTATGTAAATATAAAAGTTTCTTTAAATTTATTTTTTCATTTACGTCATCTTGTGTTATGTAAGTACTCAATTGAACTAATGGATGTAGTTTGTGCTCGCTAAAGGTGGTTTAATTTGTGTAATAGTAAATCTGAAATGTAGTTCCTCCAAGAAGATTTCCGCGCGAAGGTAAAAGATAAATATGGGCGAGTATTTTTTTGACAGTGAGCCTGGATCTAGTATTCGAAGAGTGCTCAGTGAGTCGTGAATTTCGGAAAGAGTGGATTAAAAGTGCTTCAAAAGTTGACTGTTACAGACGCTGTATCAATATATTCAATGGTTTTCCCAGATATTTGCAATTCCAACGCCAAGAAGAAACATGCGGAACACTTTCAATCAGGCACCATGATTGATTCATACAACAAGATACTAACGCCACCTTCTGGAAAACTGAAAACTTTATGTTGGATGGGCTAGTTTTCATAAACGTTTCCAAGTGTTAGGTAAGGTGTACCAATAGTTTTGAATCTACAAGTACGGTTTCGATTTAGTGCTCGACTTGGAAGTTAACGATCATCAATTCAATTTACATTTTAAGAGTACTTACCAAAAATCCCAGATACAGATATAACCTTAATAAATTACTAAAAGAATTTCACAGGAAATAGAAGTGTTGAATATAAACAGTGAGTACGAAGTACATTACTGATATGCACATTTTTCAGGCCTGCACTATAACTACTCATTAAAAATGCTCGTAACTATTACATTTCGATATTTATATCTATGTTTGTATTTTACTAGGTAATATTGTAAATGGTGATAAAAGTATGAAGCTACGAATCAGACGATTTTTAGTGCTAACTCATGCTATTCTTAGTATGAAATTAATTATACAGAGAGAGTTTGCTTAAATTCTAGTTAAATACTACAAATATTGGTGCAATTAAAAATTATGAGTTCCTGTGTCTTGTTTGTGCTATAAAAGGTTCAATGTCCCAACATACGGACAAATATATGTGAAACGCAAAGTCTTTCAAACATATCACAAAAATACATATTGTTGATCTTAGTAAAAGCTGTAACTATATCAAGATTACTGTTATCATAAATATGATGGCCACTGCATTCGAGAATAACTAATACTTTTCTGATGTTCAGTGATAATGTTATTAAAATATTTACTTTACGTTAGTGTGAAATACTTTGCTGACTCTGTTCTTTAGTCAAAATAAGATTAATTCACGACCGTCTACACCGGTAGTACATACTGTTGTTTAGAATTGTGACTATCAAACAAAATTAATTTTGAAGTATAGATTACTTATATTTTAATAGACATGTACTTGCTATTACATTTGCCTAATTTGGATTGGTGGCTGTCTCAATTTTGCATAACATAATTTTACTTCATGCCTACAGACCGCTGATTGGTTTGAAAGAGTTCGTTGGGGAGAATTGTTGTGCTATACCGGGGACTGAATAATTCGTTGGAACTGTCCCAAATTATCTTCGTACCTATCACGAATGAATGTGACCCTGTGGAATGACGCATTGTCTTCTAATAAAGTTCCGTCGTGTTTCTGGAACACGATGTTCATGAATCTCTGCAGATCTTCTCCAAGAAACCTAAATGGTCATTTCCATTCAGCGGTCTCTTCAGTTGGCCAAACCACCCTTTATATTTAGTATAAAACTTGCCCTCCAGCTATCACCAGCATGGACGGTGCGCTGTTGACACCTTGGGCAAATGTCTTCAGCCGGCCGCGGTGGCCGAGGGGACTGAGGCGCTCCAGTCACGGTCTGCACGGCCACTACGGTCGGGGGTTCGAATCCCCCCTCGAGCATGGATATTTGTGCCGTCCTAGTTCGTAAGTAGTTCATAAGTAGTTTGTAAGTTTAGGGACTGATGACCCCGTAGTTAAGTCCCATAAGCTTAACAAACATTTGAATTTGAAATGTCTTCATGAGGTCTGTACCGCATTCCGACCCACCATCAGCTGTTACCAATCGAAGTAGGAACTCATCTGATCAAGATACAGTTCTTAGAGTTAAAGGGTCCAAGGAGAGGCACTGAAGACGATGCCATACCATATGTAAGCCAAATTGCACGCCACGGTCATTGCGAATACTTTCGAACACTTACAATTCCACACAAACAAGGCTGCTCTCGGTCGATATGTGCAGGCTGTTGGTCATTTGGTAATTTAGTTGTCCATGGTGAGAGCTAATGCGCTTGACACTATGAATCTTGAAATACTGAATTTCCTAAAGAGGTAATTACCCATATCACTAGCTCCAACTACCATTCCACGTTCAGAGTCCGTTAATTCTCGTCACACGCTCATAAACGCCAGAAACATTTTCATATGAATCAACGCAGTACATATGTCTTTATTGCCAGTGTAGTGCCCTTTTGTGCCTTGTGTTCACGTTCCTACCGCCATATGTACATGTGCATATCACTATCCCATGGCTTTTGTCATTTCAGTTCAACGACAGCTAACTGTTGAGTAGCCAAACACTGCCTAAGCAATGCTTACAAATCTTACTCAATGCAACACCAAAATCAAGATACAAGCAAAAACGTGTGGATACCCAGCAAACTGCGGTCATTATGTCTGCTAGAAACTAAGCTTAGCCATTGGTCATGCGTGGATGGCCGCTCGGTCTCAGGCAACATGTCACACATAGTACGGTTGTTCCCACCGGAATTTCGTGTCGCCCCACGGGCATGTGTGTATGTGTGTGTTGTGCTCAGCATAAGTTAATATAAGTCAGTTTACGTTGTGGGTAAGTTTATGAAACGATGACCTCAGGAGTTTGGTTCCTTAGGATTACAAACACACAAAACTGAGCCTACAGTGAAGGAGTAAGGTCCAAGGGAAAAGCCTTGAGTGTCAGTGATACAATGTTGACTGCAAAGTCGTTTATTTAAAGGATAAATTCCTTGCAATCATCGTATTAGTGACATTTATCGAAGACGGAAGAGAGTTGGGTTCGACTAGAGTTCTCACTGTCTCAGCACAGCTGCAACTTCCTACGAAGATATAGGTCAGTAAGAATCCAACTTCAGCCATCATGGCGTCACGTTATTAGCTCAGTCAGCACGACGGTCAAATGGCGCATTCCACTACCAAGCCACTACGAAGACATTGTAGTCCGTGTTCAAATCAGCAGCCAATAGCACTTCATGAGATGATATTAGCCTCACAGAAGATGTTCTGGTTTCTCCACAAATGATGCCAAGTGCCATTATAGTTGCACACAAGAACAGCCTTGGGGGCAGCGTTATAATGTAATACTACGGAATGGTGCCATTACTTTCGATTGGAAACAGAATGTTTATGTGGCATCGAACAAGGAAACGGTCAAGTATAACGGGCAGAAAGGAATAAATCCTGGAAATTAATGATCTGTCAACACTGCCACCGTTAGAGATGATGTGTATGACGGAGAATCAAAATCCAGCTCATGCCAAACACGATGAATATACCTAAATAAATAATGTTTTAGTTAATCCAGATGTGTAACACACCTGTGAATCAGTAAAACTTGAAACGAATATATGATATTTTAATATACGGTATATAAAACGTACGATTAGTTATGAGTGAAACTTACATGCCAACAGCAGAAGATATTGAGAAGAGGGTATTGTAATTTTAAAATAAAAAAATATGGTTTGGAACTGACATCTGCAAGGAACTTAAATCAACGCCATACAGACAGTAAAAATAACTGGATAACGCCCATCACTTTGTGACACACTCAGCTACAAACTCTAGTGAAAATGCACTCCACCTACTGGTCTTTTCAGTACTGAATATGTTAGACGAAATTTATCGCGTCCACGGTACCACAACAATATTTTGCAGGCGACTAGGGCCTCTTTGTCATAGTTTGTACTTTGTGGGTGGGACTGTAGCGTGTTAAAGAAAGGCGGAATGCCGCAGTGGAATATCCGTGCGTTCTAAGGTGCCTTACTACGGAGCGCGCAATTGTTTTCCGTCGGACGTTCGACTCCTCCCTGGGCATAGGTTTGTGCTGCCCTCAGGTTAGTTTAAGTTAGTTTAAGTAGTTTGTAAGCCTAGGGACTGATAACCACAGTAGTTAAGTTGCACAGATTTCCAAAAATTTGAACATTTGAAAGGTGGAACGTCATCTAGCCCTCTATACTATGAGCTGACGACAATTATTTCTTTGCTAATAATATTGAAAATGGACGCAAGCATTTCATATGTTAGCAATTTGGGCCGTTAATTACAGTTTTTGCAGTTTTCCATCTCTCTATGCTTTGCTTACCTAGGAATGTTGTGAATTTTCAAGCACGAACTTTTCTTCGCGCTGTAATTTAATAACACCATGTAAAGAATTATAATTTTATAATCATTCTATTCTTACATGTTGATTGTTCCCGAATCAACAGCAGATTTCTACTGATTGAAAAATATTTAGTGGATTTGTGTTTATAGATGTTTTCTTTTTCGGCTTTAAAGTGCATTCGCTGTCTTAATCACCTTCCTTAATCACGTCAATGTATGTATTTCATCTGATGTCTACAAACCGAGAAAATCATTTCGGTCTTTCAATGAAAATTTTTCAGTTTCATATGACATGATAAAGGGATAAAGGCAATATTAATACCTGATTGGGTGTATTATGTGATAATGGAATAGTTGTTAAGTTACATTAATCCCACCGTCTATTGCGATCTGTGACGCAACAATCTTATATAATTCGTACAATTCTACTCATGTTCAGAAAAGAAAACAGTAACTATTTAACGATAAGAGATAGAAAGTTCGCATTCACGGACATGTTCATCAGTAACTTACCTCGGTTCAGCATGTGTCCCGTTGCTATAACAGCATAGGGCCTGACATGGGGCCCAGAACACTTGTTGCGTGCGTGATGGCATCGACACATATTATGCTCGAATGGCTTCCTAAGGTAAAGCTATCCATATTGTACGCACGTTCTCCCAAAGTTTATCTGTGTTGATTCGCGCTGATCCCCTCGTTTCATCATATCCGACATATATGCGACTGGCGACAAATCTGGTCCTCTAGCTGGCCGGAAAAAGTCTGACATCCAGTGACACCAAGAAATTATGTGTTTGTGCAGCAACATGTGGTCGTCCAATGTCTTGTTATGAAATGGCTTCTGCGGCCTAGTTCAGAAGGGGTATTTACTCTGGTCAAACTGGTCATAGTGCCCTGAACATGCACCAGCTGTGATTCGTGGTAGCAGGACTATGTGATAACACCTCATGCTGTAATGATTTAGTTGGCGGTGCGATGCTGTTACCCCTGTCTGCGCCGGCCGCCGTGGCCGAGGTGACTGAGGCGCTCCAGTCACGGTCAGCACGGCCACTACGGTCGGGGGTTCGAATCCTCCCTCGGGCATGGATATTTGTGCCGTCCTAGTTCGTAAGTAGTTCATAAGTAGTTTGTAAGTTTAGGGACTGATGACCCCGTCGTTAAGTCCCATAAGCTTTACAACCATTTGAACATTTAAAAAAAAAAAACCTGTCTGCGGCGGATCACAATACGGCCATGCTTCTCAAACAACCAGAACCTGGATTTGTTCGAAAACACTGTGTGATGCCATTACTGTACCCAGTGACGTCTTTGTAATATTACTTGTGATAGTCAACTATATGTTACACTGTTTCACTGTAGCTCCAGGTGTTGTGCCGATCTTCTCTGGGGGCGTTCAATGTGATGCGACCTGACCCATCTTATCGAGTTCTACGGTATTTCGTGAACGATTTTGCAGACACCCACTGCACTGAAAAAACATTCTAACCTACATTGGCAGCTATTTCCGGATGGATGCATTACATTCTCTCATGCCAATATGTGCCCCCTTCCAAAATCATTGGATGGATAGTGCAGTTCACGTATATGTCTGACAAGGGGAGGCAACGACGTTCGGATCCCGGATTTTCTTCAAACTTTGTATCCTTCTAGCAGACCATTAGGAAAACATAATATGCAGGGAGTAAGGCACAAAACTGATTTCGAGAAAATCGCAGTAGTAGGTCCACGCGTCGAACATGTAATCGTGTGTTGCAGGTGTAAGTAAGACATAAGCAGGCGACAGCAAAGCTCAGTGATTAGCGTTTGGCTTTTTAATCGGTGGATTGCCATTTCAATCCTAGCTCATTCCGTCGTTTGATTTTATTTACTGTTTCTTCAACACTGATCATATTAATTTATGTATATTGTCATGTTGCAATGGAAGTAGGCTTGACTTCGAAGGCAACTAAACACAGCACTTATACTGAAAGCACGTTTATTACGAACTCAACATACACGCAGCACTGACTGCCTCTCAGGCAGAGTGCTCTGCTATTTATACACAGACAGAATTTACCAGAAATTAGAAGAACAGTTAAGATAAGAAACAAGTAGAATTTACAAGTGAACATAAGAAAGATGTAGAACCTTCTGGAATTGTAAATTACAAAGAAATTAATTTTTGCCGGTGGGTGGGATTGAACCGGCGACCTTCTGCTCCGCAGTCTGTGACACTATCCCCTGCGCCACGCCGGCAGTTGGTGTTCGTGGTCTCTCGCGGCATTGCTCCCTCTCCTGGCGAAACAGCGACCCGCTGTTATGATCCCTGTGGAGCCAGCTGCAATGTCCTGGATCTTGACCGTGTCATGGGTCCTCTGTATGACAGTTCAAGAGAATCCTTTCCTTCTCCGCGATTATCGACGACGGACGTTCCTGTCGTGGCTTCATCAGGAACATTACCGTCCTTAAAGTCCTTGAACAAGAAGCCATTGTCGTCTACCTGCTCTTCAGGATCGTAGTAAGGCTTCATGTGCAGGATGTGAACAATGTCTCTTCGTTTTTTACGTTTCGACGACGGCTCATAATCCTCAACTTTGTATGTGACGTCTGACAGGCGGCGTATGACACGATATGGACGAAAGTATCGCTTCAATAACTTTTCTGACAGTCCAGCCTTCCGTACAGGGGTAAAAATCCATACCAGATCTCCTGGGCTGTACACAACAGATCGGTGCTTGTCGTTGTACCGCTGACGGTCCTTCTCCTGGGCGTCCAGTGTCCGTATGCGAGCCAGCTGTCTTGCTTCTTCGACGCTGGTGATGAGCTGTTTAACATAGTCATCCTGAGTGTCGTCCGGTTGGAACGGGAACAGTGTATCCATTGTCGTCTCAGCTTCACGGCCATGGAGCAGGAAAAACGGTGTGAAGCCTGTGGTGTCTTGTCTTGCGGTATTGTAAGCAAATGTCACGACTGGCAGAATTGTATCCCAATCCTTGTGCTCAACATCGACGTACATCGACAACATGTCGGCTAACGTTTTGTTAAAACGTTCCGTAAGACCATTTGTCTGAGGATGGTATGCAGTTGTCATTCTGTGGACAATGCACCGTGACATTACCTCTGATACTAGTTTTGACTGGAATACTTTTCCACGATCAGATATCATGACACGTGGTGCTCCATGCTTCAAAATAATGTCTTCTACAAGGAATTTTGCAATCTCTGGAGCTTCTGCAGTCGGCACAGGTTTGGTGACAGCGTAGCGTGTGAGGTAGTCAGTGCAGACTATTATCCAACGGTTACCGGTTGTCGACTTCGGGAACCTCCCTAAAAGATCGATCCCCACTCGGTGGAATGGAGCTGCTGCCGGCGGAATCGGTACGAGATGTCCTGGAGGTAATTGCGGCACATGCTTCCGTCGCTGGCACTCTTTACAGTGACTCACATAGTGCTTGACAGATCGGTAGAGACCTTTCCAGTAATACCTGCGTCTGATTCTGTCTAGGGTCTTCACGAATCCCAGATGACCGGATATTGGAGCATCATGGAAATATTTGAGAATAGCTGGCTGGAGATGAGCTGGAATAACAAGTAGCCATTTGGGGCCCAGTGGATCGTAGTTTCTCTTGTACAATGTTCCGTTTATAAGTTGGAACTCTCCATTGGTCGGTTCTCCTTTCTCCAAGGCCTCTGTCATTTTTAATAGTGTTGGATCATCCCTCTGTTCAGCTGTAACGTCATCTAATTCAGTGAGAGCTGAAATTTCATTAATTCTGTTGTGTTCCACTAATGGGTTCCTCGAGAGGCAGTCGGCATCCTTGTGTTTGCGCCCGTTCTTGAATACCACTGTGACATCGTACTCTTGGAGTCTTAGTGCCCATCTTGCTAGTCGACCTGATGGATCCTTCAAGCTAGTCAACCAACACAAAGAATGGTGGTCTGTCATGACGGTGAATGGTTTGCCGAATAAATACGGCCGGAACTTGTTGATAGCCCAGATAACCGCGAGACATTCTTTTTTCAGTTGTAGAGTAGTTTATCTCGGACTTTGAGAGTACTCTTGACGCATAGGCTATCACTTTTTCGGCACCTTCCTGAACTTGTACAAGCACTGCACCAATCCCATAGCCACTGGCGTCTGTGTGAAGCTCCGTTTCTGCATTCTCGTCGTACAAGGCTAGCACTGGTGCGGAAGTTAGAGCCTCCTTAAGTGCTCGGAAAGCTCTTTCTTTTGTCTCATCCCAGTAAAATTTGGCGTCTCCTTGCAGAAGTTCTTGTAATGGACGTACCTTGTTACAAAATCCTTTTATGAAACGTCGGTAGTATGAGCACAGCCCGAGAAAACTTCTCACATCACGAATGTGCTGAGGAGTTGGAAATTCTGTGACTGCCCTTACTTTATCTGGATCAGGACGGACACCATCTCCGTTGACTAAGTGCCCCAGGATTTTTATCTCTTTGGCAACGAAGAGGCACTTCTTTGGATTGAGGCGGAGACCTGCAGCTTGAACACACTTCAACACAGTTGACAGGCGACTCAGATGTTCTTCAAATGTTTTCGAGAAAACGACAATGTCATCTAAATAGCAGAGACACGTCGTCCACTTAAGGTGTCGAAGCAAATTGTCCATCATGCGTTCGAATGTGGCTGGAGCATTACATAATCCAAATGGCATTACTTTAAATTCATAGAGACCGTCAGGTGTAATAAAAGCCGTCTTCTCCCTGTCAGCTTCGTCAACCTCGATTTGCCAGTAACCTGTCTGCATGTCCATAGTTGAGAAGTATGTAGCTCCTTTCAAGCAGTCTAAGGTGTCGTCAATATGCGGCAATGGGTAGACACCTTTTTTGTGATTCTGTTCAGCCGCCGATAGTCGACACAGAATCGCCACGTGCCATCCTTCTTCTTTACGAGGACCACCGGAGACGACCAAGGACTCTCCGAAGGTTGAATAATGTCATCTCGCAACATCTTCTCCACTTCCTCCCGAATTATTCGTCTTTCGGCTGGCGACACTCTATACGAACGCTGGCTAATTGGCGAATGATCCCCAGTATTGATACGATGCTTTATCGTGGGCCGTTTCGTCTGACTTTTCCCCTGCTTAGGTGTGAATGCACCCGAAAATTGGCGTAGTATACCTAACACCTGCTGGCGTTGTTCCTTGGTCAGTCCAGGCCCTAGTGGCAGTTCCACGTTTGTTTCCTCCAGCGTGTTGTCTGTACTAACAGCAGGGCATGGGTCTTCATTGATGACGTTGAGCTCACCGTCCTGGATTGGTTCAGCTGTCCCGATACACATTCCCTTGGGGATACGTTGTGACTGCTCGTGACAATTTGTGATCCAAATCTCTCCTTGACCACCGGTAATGTTTATGACAGCCGCTGGTATGTAAACTTCTTTTGTGAGCCTGAGAAACTTTTTACTATCAACTAGAACTTCACAGTTTAACCAGTCATCTGTGTTTGTGACTGCAACTCTTCTCATTGTCAACGGCGGTATCGTCACATTGTCAACGACGAATAACTTCCCAGAAAATTGTGTATTACGTGCATCCGGCGGAGCAACTTCTTCAATTTGCAGCTCAGATCTTCCACAGTCAATGATAGCTTGGGATGCCTGAAGGAAGTCCCATCCGAGGATGACATTGTGACTACATTCTGTTAACACGACAAATTCAAACGGCTGCGTCCTGTTGTTGATGGTTATTCTTGCGACACAAGTGCCTGCTGGATGGACGTACTTTCCATTCGCGACCTTCAGCACAGTTGCTCCCGTATCACAGAACATTGTCTTCTTTAGTGTGCGGCGGTAATTATCCGATAATACAGAAAAAGAGGCTCCTGAATCAACAAGTGCCCGGACAGGATGGCCGTCGATTATGACGTCGATGAGATTTCCCGACATCTTGGCGACTGTCGTCCGTGGAGGATTTTCATCTGCGGCGGCCTCACCTCCGTAGATGGTCGCCTCGCTTAGTTTTCCTGGGCGCGGCGGCTAGGGGAGCGGCTGGTACCTCTGTACGGCGACGATGAACGGCTGCGGCGCGTCGGGGAGCGATCTCGTCTAGGGTACGGCGATGGACTTCTTCCCATAGGTCGACTGAACTCATCAGCAGGTGACTGCCTTGGATAGAACTTCTCTGACGGCTGACGTCTTGCGGCAAAATAATCATCGAATACTCGCCTCCTCTCTCTGCAGTAGCGTACGACATGTCCAGGGCGTCCACAGTGGAAACACAGTGGTGTGTTGTCTTCTGTCCTCCAGACGTCTGTTCTTCTGCGGGGCGTCATAGTTACCGGGGGAGTTGGCTGTGGTCGCGTCGGTCGGTTCATGGGCTGCCGTTTGGCGGCTGCAGCGTAAGTCATAGCCGGGCGACGCCATTCTTCACGTCGGGTGCGATTGACGGGGCAGACAGGAGCTAATGTTTGAAATACCTCGTCGTCAGTGGCGTCGGCTACCTCGTGACTTACAGGGCTCACATCCATGGCCATAATCAGATGCTCGCTCGGTCTAATAGTCCCGGCTGCCACGCACTGTTGTAATTCTTCTCTCACGATTTGTCGTATGAGAGAAGCCAAGTCCTGCTGGTCTTCCACAACGGCCATAGGGACTACATTTGGGAGTCTTTCATACTTCTTCTCCAACCCTCCTTTGTTGCATCTCTTCAATACGCTGGCACCACTCGATGAACTCTTCTGTCCTAGCGACGTCTTTTATCAGAAGAGCTTGGTACATATCTTCTGCAATTCCCTTCATCAGTTGTGTGATTTTGTCCGCTTCAGTCATGTTCGGATTGACTACGTTACACAGGGCCAAAACACTCTGTATGTACGATTGTGTCGGCTCACCATGCCGTTGGGCCCGGTTCTTCAGTTGTTCTTCCGCCGAGCGGATTTGTCGCTGGCGGTCTCCAAACGTCTTCTTAAGTTCCTCCTGGAACGTCTCCCAGTCATTCAACCTTTCTTCGTTGTTTTCGAACCATTGCTGGGCTGTTCCATCCAGGTAGAAATAAACGTTGGCCAAGCACATCGTATGATCCCACCTGTTGTACTTGGCGACTCGGTCGAACCCTTTTAGCCATTTGTTGGGGTCTTGTCCAGCATCTCCAGAGAACACCGACGGGTGTCTGATGTGCAGCTGGCTTGTTGCTGGTTTCGTCTCCATCGTTCTTCTGATAATACGGACTATTGGAAGTCCGTGTAAGCGACAGCTTTTACGTTGCCTAATCGGAGCCACGGTGATGCAGCTGTTGCACAGTGTACCCGGCGCCTCCACCAAGCAATGTCACGTTGCAATGGAAGTAGGCTTGACTTCGAAGGCAACTAAACACAGCACTTATACTGAAAGCACTTTTATTACGAACTCAACATACACGCAGCACTGACTGCCTCTCAGGCAGAGTGCTCTGCTATTTATACACAGACAGAATTTACCAAAAAATTAGAAGAACAGTTAACATAAGAAACAAGTAGAATTTACAAGTGAACATAAGAAAGATGTAGAACCTTCTGGAATGTAAATTACAAAGAAATTAATTTTTGCCGGTGGGTGGGATTGAACCGGCGACCTTCTGCTCCGCAGTCCGTGACGCTATCCCCCTTTTTTTTTTTTTTTTTTTTTTTTTTTTTTTTTTTTTTAACAAAGCTTTATTTACATGAAGTATTTACATCATGGTTGTGAGAAAAATTACAATTTCCTTTTATCTGGTTGTAAAAATTACCAGCAATCTTAAGGTAACCAATGTTTTCTCATCGTTGAACTACAGGAATGTAATTATGCTGCTGCATATCTTAAAACTATACAGAAGTGTTATGGTCATACAAAAGTAACATACAGAACTTAAAAGAGTATTTCTATCTGCATAAAAGTAACCACAACAGAACAATTCTGCACATTTTCAATACTGGAACACTAATAATCAAATGCCCTAAATCCACTGAATTGTGCATCTTGTTTACAACTGCAAAATTATGAAAAGTCTGAAGTGAAAACTCACTTTTTAAACTAAAAAGTATATACTTTTATAACAAATACAACTGTCCTGTAACATGCAATATCAACATATTTTCATATAAACTTAAGATTATTTTAGTGCTATAATTATTATCTATAATACACATTTACAATTAAATTCCTTAAAACTTTCAACCTTTGAAAAACAAAACCTCACTAACATCCTTAAACCCATTTATATACGACTTCTTGTAAGCATCTCACTTTTTTAACATTTAGGTATCTTTATTTCAATTTTATTTACTTTTTTTGGATTTTTTTTTTTCATTTTACTTTTTCTTAAATTTTTTATTTGTTTATTCAACTGTAGGATACTCACACACACAGAGAAAAAAAAATAAAGGTAAGTTTTACAATTTGTCTTATCATCTTCTGTGTTGAACAAAAAACTTAAGTAAATTCCTTGATACTGGGGAGTGCATTCTCCGTGGTTGAACTTTAACCTACTCCTTGTTTCTCAAATATGATGTCTAACATGTTGCCGTAGAACTTTTTCACATTAGGGTATTTTTTAGTGTGCCACTGCGCTGTCTTCATATAGGCTTCAAAGCTAATCAGATTGTCCTCGCTGGTGTAGCTGACGTTGTAAGCTACGTAATGCCCTAACATCCACATAATGGTGTTGTTTTTGGTTGCTGGAAAAAATTTTCTGTCCGGCCAGAGGAGTATGTCAGGGGAATAACTTGCAGCCGCACTGCGTGTTAACAGTCCCAGCCGTTGCTGCACCCATCTCCAGTTAGTGAGATGGCCGCCGCACGTGAACCTGTGGCGTAAGCTGTCGATCAGGCCACAGCGGGTGCATTTATCAGTCACACTTAAACCAATGCGGTGTAACCTTTCATTTGTGGCCAGGACGTTGTTCACTACCTTAAACCACGTCGATGCCACTTCGGATGTATGAATCGGGAGGCTGATGTTATTCCACACCGTTTTCCATTCTACTCCTGGGTACTTGAGTTCCACTGGATTACGAGTTGGTGTCTGACTCATTTTTTCGAGGAGATATTTCGTCGTTAGAAATGTGCGGTTTAAAATGTGGTCTCCCACGTAGCTCATTTCGAGATAAAATCGCCGGATATGTTCCAAATTTGAATTAAGTTTCCCCACATCAATCGGAGGTCGAGTGTCGACTGGTCGCAGAATTTTGAAGAGCCAACTCGTGACACTGTGAGGTTCCTGCTTCAACATAGTGGCGGTCCTCTTCATGTACAAGGCGGTGCACTTCTTCTCGAAGTCGGGTACATGAAGCCCTCCTGCCTGTCTGGGAGAGGTCATCACACTGTATTTCACTGTAAACAAGTGACCCTTCCAGATGAATTTTCTGGAGACATTCGCTACGTGCAGCGCCTGTAGCCTCGGGACTGGAAATATTTGTGCCATATAATAGGCTCTGCTGAAGACGAAAGTGTCGAGGAGACGAATGCGTTGGATAAGATCTAAGGATCTCCAACCGTTTTCAGAAACTGATCCTTGTATGGCACCTATGACCTGATGCCAGTTTTTGGCACACATCGCAAGTGGGCATTTATCAATAATTAACCCGAGGGTCTTGTGATTGTCTTCTGCTTTCGTCCACGAGACATTAACTGAATCGAATCCTTGGATGTTTACTAGGGTGCATTTATTTTCGTTGATTTTTGCACCTGAAGCACTACAGTAGTCGTCAATTATCCCCTTGAGAGTCGTAATCTCATCTTCATTTCGTATTAAGACCCCGACATCATCGGCGTAAGCACGAACTGCGATGGATGTTCCTGCTAACGTCAGTCCAGTCAGTCGGTCGTCAATTGAGCGTAATAACGGCTCTAGCGACAGGACGAATAACATCATGGAGAGGGGGCTCCCCTGCGGAATCCCTCGTTGAATCTCAATGGGCTGCGTCAGCTGTCCATTCACACTGATCGTTGTTGTGATTCCTATTATCAAGTTTTTCACAACATTTATTGCGCCACGCCGGCAGTTGATGTTCCTCGTCTCTCGCGGCAATATTACTTTTCAAAGCTAATACAATGGGAAAAAGTACGTGTAGTTGCATAGACATTTATTGAATATTCATTGTTATTTCTCTGTTTATATACGTTTATTAAAACAGCAGACTTTTTCGTATTTAGCTCTCTCAGCTGCTTCTCTACACCGGAAATACCTATTGCTATGTCCCCCATTTCGGAATTACTACGTTGATCAAATGATGGTACATTTGTGCGGTCCTCCTGCGTGAAAGATTTCTTAAAGGTTAAATTTAGAACTTCAACTTTTCGTGACTGCCATGTGCATAATGCAGTGCCTAAACGTCAGTTAAAATGAATTTGTATACTCTCATTCACTGCGACGAAGTCGATGAAGACTCTCTCTTCCATGAAGTTGACGATGTTTCTGACAATGAGCCAGTTGAAAAAGAGCAGCCGGTCGCGGTGGCCGAGGTGATTCAGGCGCTCCAGTCACGGTCAGCACGGCCACTACGGTCGGGGGTTCGAATCCCCCCTCGGGCATAGATATTTGTGCCGTCCTACTTCATAAGTAGTTTGTAAGTTTAGGGACTGATGACCCCGTAGTTAAGTCCCATAAGCTTAACAAACATTGGAACATTTTGAAAAGAGCGCAAACATTCCGTTGGAGACAAAACAAAAAGGAGTTTAAATGGCTCGACAACATCCCACGTGAAATCTCAAAAGTCTCCACCAAAACGGATCTCGAAATTTAAAAACAATGGACTACTTGAAGAGATGGGAAGACGACATAAAAACCGGAGGAACAACGATCTTTAAGTATTCGCTAATTGATTCGTGGACCAATGTCCTCTTCGTGGAGGTACATAAAAATCATCAACAAATAAGTACACGATTTCTTAAACGTTGCATCTACTATAATATGTCTTCATCAACCATAAGGTAAGATAAAATTACCTATTTATGAATAAAAATGAATGTTTGTCTGTATGTCCTCTATGCGTTCAGAAACCATTCATTCGATTGCAATGAAACTTTGGTGAACTGTTCACCGTATGCCCACGAAGCTTCCTGACAAATAAGCAATGAGAGGCCACCGCGTTACAATACCCAGATTTAGGCGTCATTTATGCACATTTCGTCGTAAGCCAATGGACCGATTTCAACTAAATTTAGTACACATTTTCCTTACCGTGAGGTACCAGTTCTATAATGGCAAGCCGGCCGCGGTGGCCGAGGGGACTGAGGCGCTCCAGTCACGGTCTGCACGGCCACTACGGTCGAGGGTTCGATTCCCCCCTCGGGCATGGATATTTGTGCCGTCCTTTGTCTTAGTTAGTTCATAAGTAGTTTGTAAGTTTAGGGACTGATGACCCCGTAGTTAACTCCCATAAGCTATACAAACGTTTGAACATTTATAATGGCAAGAACGACATACGACACATGTTTCAGGAGATATAAGGTCATAAACAACAGAAGTTGCAAGAAACTGCCACATAATGAGACTAGAATTTATGAACTTAGTATATGAAAACGAGACTACTTATCAAGCGCTAGCACAGTTATTCGTAATTGATTTTCAATTAGTAAAAATTAGAAGGAGAAGTGGAGGTGGCGTAAGTAACCCTTACCTTAGAATTCGCAATGTAATATTACTCGTGATAGTCAATGATGTTTATACTGTTTCATTGTAGTTCCAGACCCGAGGAGGTCGTAGATCTGAGATGCCATTCGGATGTTGTGCCGATTTTCTCGGGGGGCGTTCAATGTGATGCGACCTGACCCATCTTATCGAGTTCTACGGTATTTCGTGAACGATTCTGCGGACACCCATTATTCGTAATTGATTTTCAATGAACGAGAAATTGCTTTTCGTGAAGATGCCATTAAATACATTCGCTCGTGCATCATCAATTATCAGCACCGACATTTAGAGAAATGTTGCGTGACGCATGGTTTGCATCCAGATTACCAGAAGAAAGCAACAATGGGGAGCGCAGGTGGGGCGTGAGCGGTTGTCGAAAGTAAGGGGTGCGGTCACTGCCTATTAGGTCTTGGACTTCCGCCATAAGGCGCCCAAGGACGTTAGGAGACGCCAGGACGACCTCGAGAATACTGTTGATTTCTGATCGTGCACAGTGGGGAAGAAGAAGGATATCATACAGGTCCATGGTGGTGACGAACTGACGCCACTGCCGAAATTTGGCAGGCTAATGGGAAGAAAGGTTTAGGTCTGCAGCAACCACATAGGTCATAAAGGAGCGATCGATATGGAGAAGGAAATTATATCGGAGGGAAGCAGTGCTGTGGACATATATGGTGGCAAGGGTGACAGTGAGGGATGGGAGAAAGAGGCTGAGGATCGGGGGTTCGGTAGGATGTTTAAAGAGGGTTGTAGCCGGACGCTTGAGCGAGGGGAGGGGGACCGTCGATGCATTGGAGGAGCTAAGGAGCTGTACTAACAGGACGACAGGGTTGTAGGAAGGTTTCGTTGAGGAGGAAGGCATCCACGTGGTGTTGGGAGAGGGTGTGCTTAAATAGGTGCTTTTTTGATGGGGAGCAATTGGATGTTATGGTAGAGGAAGGCATAGGAGGGGCTTAACCATTGGGGTCTGTGGGGGAGAAGAGGGGGAGGGAAGGGATAGACGGAAAAGTGTTAAGGTGTGGTTAGACTAGGGTAACTAGGCGGGAGAAGGTCAAGTGGGAGTGGGCACGGGAGAAGTGGTCGTAGGTTTCCAACTGAAAGATGGTGCACACTGCAAGGGCGATCTGCTGTAGTGTATGGGGGCATTAGAAGGGATGGATGTTCTGAAGGACGGTGGTGAGAAACTGGATGACATCCTCCAAGGTGGGATGGGGACACAAGGAGTTGTTAGGCTGCATGGGAGGATCGACAGGGCGGATGGAAATGGTGACTTCAGGAGTGGTGGGGTTGGGGAGGGCTGCCACAGGTGATACATGTAGAACAGGAGAAGAAGTTGGGCAGTGCTTGTGGAGGTGGTAAGATTTACAATGAGGGGGGGGGGAGGGTTCGGCAGTTCTTTGTCATGTGGTCGTTGTACACTAGCCACCTGGCATGGCAGCAGGACTGGAAGGTTCCACCTTGTGGCAGCGGCTATAGATTAATGGTCTGTCGATGAGGAAGCAGTCGATGGAGGATGTGGATTCTGTCAAAATCTGCATCAGGTAGGTGGGGCCAGTGGCATTATGTATCCGCTTCGCACACCTGATGGAGACGTCGGGGTGGGCATTGAGTACTCCCAATACCTCCTCCTCTGTTATGAACGGGCTGAGCTTCATGATCACAGCAGTGAGGGTGGGCGAGTGGGAGGGAGGGAAAGGCGGGGAGAGTAAGAGATATATTAGGGAGTCAAGTTTGTGTTGGGTCCAAAGTGGATGCTGGCGAGACGCTGAAGGATGTCAGTATGGAAAGGCTGGGGGATTTGATGAGGACAGACTCCTTGCAAGGAATGAGTTAGGCAGTGGGGTCACTGGGAGGTACTTACGTATTTTGGGGGAGAGAGTCTTTTTATCTTGTGGACACTGTTGTGGAGGTGATTTGCCGGCCGCGGTGGCCGAGGAGACTGAGGCGCTCCAGTGACGGTCTGCACGGCCACTACGGTCGGGGGTTCGAATCCCCCCTCGGGCATGGATATTTGTGCCGTCCTTAGTCTTAGCTAGTTCATAAGTAGTTTGTAAGCTTAGGGACTGATGACCCCATAGTTAAGTCCCATAAGTTCTACAAACATTTGAACATTTCGAGGTGATTTGGGGGGAGGGGGAGTGTCAGCTACCGCGGCACGGGCATGTTAGATGTGGTTGTGGGTGATGGGAGAAAATTCGTGGGTAGAAGTAGGGGGCAGGTAGATTGTTGTTGGAGGAGGGGGAGGAGGAGGGACCTGGGAGACAGCTAAGATGGAGCAACGGAGTGGAGGACATTGTGGGATGGGTGGGCAAATTGGGGCGGCTGTGGGGGTTGTGTAAATGATGGTTGCGGTTGTTGGGACGTTGCTCATAGTGAAGGATTAAAAATGTCACAGTAAGTTCGGAGAAGAAGAGAAAGACAGGAGGACAGTCAGAGAAAAAATGACGAGGCGCACAGCGCGACTGCAGGGTAGTCGGCGGGAGTAGCTGGAAACCTCCTGCAGTGGTCGGGGCGTCGGTGACGTCGGCGGGAAGGCGGCGACGTCGGGGATAGGCGGTGGCGGCGACGGCGTGCAGCGGGCTGGAGCTGGCCGGTCTGTCAGGGCTCGGCGGTCGGATGGCGGGGCCCCAGGGGAGGGCGGCTCTTCGATGCAGCGGCGAAAGGGATGCCTATCCACGGCACGTCTTGGCGTCGATCCGGAGGCAGCGGCAGGCAGCAGGGCAGCGGTTGTCGTAAAAGCAGAACTTCTACCTGGGGGCAGACCACGGGCCGGGCAGCAGACTGGCGGCGGGCAGCGGCGGCGAGCAGGTTGGCCAGCAGTCCCGCAGCGATAGGTCTCGACGAGAGTACGAAAAACTGTTCTGCCTTTGCTACTCAGTAGTGACAAGCACGTACCTAGTGTGTAATAACTGCACTGGCAATAGGGATAAGTATATTTCATTGTTATTTATATATATGTGTTATGCAGTGCTGCAGTGCAACATAGTCTTATGAAATATAAATAATGAAATTATAATATGCAGCTACTGACAAGTGATTATCCTTAAATCATGTAGCAATAATACTTAAAGAAGAGAAACAACAGCCTTCGTAGTGTAACCACATTTAAAATCAGGTGTCACCACCTAGGTTCCAGCTTGACAGACGTGTAAAACATATCAGCAACAGTTTAATGTTTAAATGAAATAGTATAATTATAGTGCAATATTGAATAGTCCAAAGTAAGTATGTGATGCTATTGACACGATAAATAACAGAAATAGTATATACAAAATAGGTTTAAAGTAAATGGTTGCAATTAAAAACGCAATAAGAACGTCTATTGTTGTCTCCACGAGAGGGCAGCAGTAGCTTTTGAAAGTAATTCAAATCAAACGTTCAAATGTTTGTAAATCTATCGGACCAAACTGCGTGGTCATCAGTCTGTAGCTTACAAATTACTTAAACTAAGGTAAACTAACCTAAGAACAACCACACACACACACACACACACACACACATACACCTATGCCCCAGGAAGGACTCGAACCTCCGACGGTGATGAACCGCGCGCTCTGCAGCGAGGCTCCTTATACCGCTCGGCTACTCCACCGCGGCTGAAATTAATTCCACAGATTATTAAAAAGTATTGTAATGTGTATTTTGGAAGTTCTCTGACGCCCTGTGTTCTCTTAAAAGCAACTGAAATGAAGCACATTAGGGCAAAAAGAAATAATTATCATGAACATCCTGTCATGTCCCAGCTTAATCATGCCTTTCAGATGTCAGCACTGGATTAATATGGAGAACGTGTTCTGTTAAGTCTTATCAAACAGGCACCAACAGATGGCACTGCTAGCTATTTTGGTTATGTGAGTATACTACATACTTTACTCAATTATTCCCCACATTTATGAAGCTCGTTAAATTCATTATAGCATTTGCAACATGGTTGCTGACTCTTTTTCACCAGTGTATTAACCTAACACACAAAAATTGCGAGCAGAGTAAGGTCTTTGGTTTTCTTCTGTGTGGTTTAAGACCCAGTGTTGTGGTCTTCAGTCGGCAGACTGGTACTATGCAAATCTCCATTCTACCCCGTCTTGTGAAAGCCTCTTGACCTACGAATAAGAACAGCATCCTACATCCTTTTGATTCTGCTTACTGTATTCGTCTCTCAGTCTCCTTCTACAATTTTTACCCCACACACTACCTTCTAATTCTAAGCTGATGATATCTTGATGTTTCAGACGCTGCTGCTGCTACTGACGGTGATGATTGATGTTTAGGATGCTAAACAGCTAGGTCATCAGGTGCTTGTTGATATATCCAAGTGTGTACCACCAATCTATCCCTTCTCTCAGTCAGGGAATGCCAGAAACTCATTTTCTCCCCAATTCTGTTGAGCATCTGCTCATATGTTATATGATCTAAGCATCTAAACTTCATCAACCAGCTGGTGCTGCCCGACCTCACCGCTGCCAGGAGCCCTCGCAGCCGGCCGCGGTGGCCGAGGAGACTGAGGCGCTCCAGTCACGGTCTGCACGGCCACTACGCTCGGGGGTTCGAATCCCCCCTCGGGCATGGATATTTGTGCCGTCCTAGTTTGTAAGTAGTTCATAAGTAGTTTGTAAGTTTAGGGACTGATGACCCCGTAGTTAAGTCCCATAGACTATACAAACATTTGAACTTTTTTTGAGCCCTCGCAGCCAGATGTCGCCGCCGCGCCCCGGGTTCAGCCAGTCTCCTCGAGACGTTGCCGCCCGCCGCAGCCCTCGGCAGTTTCCTCGTCGTCGCCGACCCAGCCGCCGTCGGTAGTTCTTGCCACCCTTCGCGGTCCGGGACTCGCGGCCAGCACCGCGCCTCAGCCATCGTCGAAGGCGGCGCCCACCGCCGCCGCTGTCGTCGCAGCTGCTGAAGACTCTCACCCGTATCACCTCTCGCTGCAACACAATGGCAGGCATGCCCCATTCGCCTTCGCCTCAAGCTCACGCCTAGCAAGGCCCCGCTCCCCATCACATTCCTCCCACAACTTCCTACCAACCATACCACCGCCAAAAAATCTACCAAGGGAACCAGCGCGGAACCTGTCGCTTCCATCTCCAATAAATCTCCTCCGCCACCAACTCCTGTTTTCTCTTTTCCTCTGCTCCACACCCCCCGACCTCATGGATACAGTATCCATGCCCCTCCCCCAGCTCCATGACCTGCACAGCTTTATCCTTTCCTGTCCCGATCCTCGATTCACAGATAACTGTAACCTCTCCATTGAAATCCGCAAATACTTCCCTGCCACCCAGTTAATCCTGCATAAGGACTAACTACTGATCAAATCCTCGAGCACTAACTTTCACACTGACCTTCTACAGAGCCTCCCCCGTATCCAATTTGGGCTCCACACTACCCTCACCCCTTACTACACTGCCTCTATACCCTGTCAAACTCAACCTCCCTCCGCCTGCCTACCTTCACCACTATGATTACCGAACTCAATCCAGTGATCATGGAGGAAATGGTGTTGGGCCAACTGAATTCCCACCCCAACTTCTCCATCCGCTATGACCAGCGAATCCACAACATACCTGATGTGGGTTTTACAGAATCTTCATCATCCACTGACTGCCTCCTCCTCGAGGGGGCGTTGATCTATGATCACCATTACAAGATCAATCCCGCCTCCTCCTCACCCGAATCCAAAAAACTGTGCCTGCTGCCTCACGTATAGTGACCATATGACTCAGAACTGTAGGAACCCACCGACCTTTCCCCAATGCAAATGCACCCACTTTCTGAATCAATGCACCAAACTTGTCTCCCCACCCAACTATAACACCTGTGGCGGCCACCACCCATCCTCCTCCAACAAATGCAAATCTGTGCCCCCACCCCATTCCCACCTCCCCTTAACTCACCATCCCCGTCTGCCCTATCCACCAACCCACACACCCCAACGACTCCTTGTGCCACCTGTTCACAGTCAAAGACATCATCCAGTTTGTTATTCCCATCCTTCAAAACATCCATCCCTTTCAGCGTCCCCAGATCCTACAATTGATGGCCCTAGCTAACTTAACCGTTTTCCAACTTGAGAATATACCATCTTTTACTGCAACCAATCCAAATTCACCATCTCCTAGCAAGTTACTACAGTTTAAACACACCTTAACCCATTTCCCATCTACTCCTTCCTCCCCTTCTCTCTCTCCCCCACACTTCTCCACATGGCACGCCCTTCTTACACCCTCCTCTACCATAATATCTGCTCCCTCCCTGCAAACAAGAAGCTATTCATGCACACCCTATACCACCATTGGGTCGACACCTTCCTCCTCTACGAAACCTTCCTGCAATCCCGTCATACCATCAGCACCACTCCCTATCTCCTCCAGCGTACCGACAATCCCCCTCCCTTCGCCCAAGGCAGAGTGGCGATTGGCCACCTCTACCATAACCCTGTCCATTCCTCCATGTCGATCGCTCCATTATGACCAATGTGGTTGCTGCTGAATTTAACCTTGCTTTCCGTCCATCCGCTGAACTCCAGCGGTGGCGTCAGTTCTTAACCACCTCGCTCCAGGGCGACATCTTTCCTCTGCCCCATCCAACCCACCCTGAAAGCAACAACACCCCCACACCATCCTGGCATCTCCCAATTTCCTTGGGCGCTATACAACGGACGTACTTGAACTAATAGGTAGTGACCAACGCTCCTGTCCTGTCCGTACTCCCCGTCTCTCACCCCCTACCAAATTCGTCCATGATTACTCGTGAGTTTACTGGAATGACTGCCAGCAATCCATTGACACCTCTATCGCAAGCCACACCATTCCTCTCCTCTCACCCACTGATACTGGCCATGCATCCTTCCTTCACCAGGACATTGCTGATGTGGTCCAAGCCCACATCCCAACCAAAGCCATTCATCCCCAAAGTCCCACTCTTTCTCCACAGGCTGTCCTTCTCCTTTGTGAATTCCACCGCTTCTACCACTCTTTCTTATGGACAAGAGACGGGTATACACTAACCCACCACCGGCAAATCCAACATCACATTAGAAAACTTCTTTCTGCTGGGAAAAACATGCACCCGTCTTAATACAATGCTCCCCATTAACTCCTCCAAGAAATGGCAGGCTTTCCATCGCCTTTCTGTCAGTCATTCCACCCCTTACTACTCACAGTCCTTCACAAAGACCGTCCTTTTCCTATCAATGCAAGTAAGACTGAATATTTTGCCTCCTACCTCTCCGACATTATTTCTGTCACTGATGATACCAGATTTTACTACTCTCTCTTCCCCTATGTCCATGAGCATACTGAAACCTTTGCGCACTACCCCCGATCCCTCCTGGCTTCCAGTAGTTTATGTATATTCCTCACTCACAATTAAACACACCTGTCACCGCCCCAACATTCAACCCACACTACTCACTAAATGCAACACAGTTACTGGTCCTGACTGTTTAACATACAAGCAACTTTGGGCCTACACCGTCTCCTTCACACTGCCCACGCTTTCCTCTACAATGTCATCCTCTACACCAGCTTCTTCCTCGACCTGTGGAAGACCTCCTATAACTTTCTGTTCCCCAAACATGACAAATCCCATCTTAGACGTCATCCTACCGTCCCATCAGTGTCATCTCTGTGTTCACCAAGGTCCTGAAAACCATCCTTTCCCACCGCATCCACTAGGAACTCCGCCAACACCAACTCCTCCCCATTTCCCAATGTGGCTGACGACCTTCCTTCTTAGCTGATGGCCAGCTCCTTCCCCTCAGCCATCTCCTCTCCATCCAGCTTAACTCCCATTGCTCCATCAGCTTTGTCTCCCTTGATATGGCCGCGAATCTTCCAACGGAATGCGTAGTGCAGTGGTTAGCGTCACAGACTGCTGTGCTTACGGTCCCTGGTTCAAATCCCGCCACTGACAAAAAAATTATTACTTTGTGTTTACTATTTATAGAATATTAAACTCGTTTCTTATGTTTGATGAATTTGCAAGTTCCTAAAAATTCTTTCTATGTATAAATAGTGGAGCACTCCAAGCAGGAGGCAGTCTGCACTGAGTCTATGCTTGTGTTAGCAATAAACCTGTTCTAGGTGCAAAGTGTTGTGCTCTACCAGCCTTCGAATTCTGGCCCACCTGCAGTTTTCATTGTGATAATATTGAAAAAGCCTACGACTGGGGTATGGCATTCCGGTCTCCTTTTCAAACTTCAGACCAAGGCTCTTCCCATTAATTGCTTCCCTCTTCACCCATCGCCCCTCGTACATCACTGTCTGCTACTCCAGTTCTCGCTTGTTTCACCCCTCTGTCGGGGCGCTGCAAGGCTCTTTTCTCTACCCCTTCCTTTACCTCAACTACTCTGTGGACATGTTCCAACCCCATCCTCTTGTGCAACTACTGCAATACGCTGACAACACTGCCGTCTGAGGCCTAACCCTCCCTTGCCCGCTCCCTGCTCCATTAATCCAAATAAATCCAAGGCAATCATCATCGATCGAACCATCCCCTTCTTCTGTCTACATTATTTATACCTCACCCTCGCTGATCGTCTTTCCCGTCAAACAAATACCTCGGCCTCACCCTCGTTCGATCCCTCTCCACCTCCACATGGTCCGTCAAAAGCCCTTTCCTGCCTTAACCTGTAGAAGCTCCTCTCCGGCCAGATGTGAGGACTCAACCCCTCCACACCTCTACAACTACAATTCTATCATGTGTCCCATTCTATGGAGCTTCCATCCCGCCTGGAATTCCGCTGCCCACACCTATTATTAAACTCAACAAATCCTAGAACAGAACACCTTCTGCCTCACCGTATCCGCCTCCCTTCCCCCACGCAGATCCTTTACGACTTAATCCCTTTTCTTCACCTCCTGCAGTTCTTAGAGCAAATCCGGATCCTACACACCAACACTAGTGTACTCCATCCTCAAAGGCCTCTGCCACGCCTACACCATCGCATCCCTCCCCCCTCCACTGTCACACGGTCAACATCTTGTCCCAGGGCAAATTCCACCGCCTTCCCCCTGCCTGATGACGCTCTCCGTCCCAATATTTACCCATCCTACCACCTCTAATCTCTCCCACTACCTTCCCCATAGATTCAACCCCCCTCCTCCGTAACCACTCCTTTTCCCTTCCCCCACTTGGCCTCCCTATGCTTCCCCTCTCAGGGGTCCTTACGCACTTCCTTTCCACCTCTTCTTTCCCAGTCCCCCTCTCGCGCTTTCTCCCCCTTCCCTCCTTCCCCTTGCGGGGATCGCTGTTCATCGATTTTAAGCCTTTCGTTCCCAGTGTTGTTCCTGGATAACAACGTATTAAAAGTTGAATTATACCGTATTTTGTGCATCAGTGCTTAAAGTTGCATTTTTGTTCATGACCAACATGCTGATAGTACATTTTGCCGTTTCGTACGGCGTGTAGCCACTTCAGAGGCATTAATCTGTCCATCTTGGAGGTGGTGTTGCGTTGTCGTCTGTACGGGGCTGAGAGTGTGATCGTGAATGTGGTTCCAGTTATCTTATTCCAGCAGTGAATTGGCTTGCCTTTGGTGCTGTGGCGAAGATTATGCTACAATTATTGATCTGGCAATGTTAACTGACAAGAAAATAACGTCCTAATAATGAAATATCTCGATACAAACGTCTGTGTTGCGCATGAAGTAAATGACATAAAAATCAATAGTTCGACAAAAATTTTAAAACAAATATTTTGATGTTTACTGCACTGTATTAATATAGAAAACACTGAATTTTACTTTTCCCAAAGCTGATTTCATAACGTGGGACTGAAAGGGTTAACTGGTGTTTCGTCGTGACAGTATTGTGCGGTGTGTCCATTAAGCGTCTACTTTAACTCGACCACAGCAATATGTACCACAGTCACCTACATACTCTATACAGAGTCTTATGTTAATGTTTGTTAAGCTTACGGGACTTAACTACGGGGTCATCAGTCCCTAAACTTACAAACTACTTATGAACTACTTACGAACTAGGACGGCACACATATCCATGCCCGAGGGGGGATTCGAACCCCCGACCATAGTGGCCGTGCAGACAGTGACTGGAGCGCCTCAGTCCCCTCGGCCACCGCGGCCGGCTATACAGAGTCTCTGTTTGGTTCTTTGTGACCAGTGTTTGTGATCATCAGTATTTTTTATGCAACCGTAGCATCCGTTTTTAATGACTCTGTTTTATTCTCTAATGTCTCGCCATGTCTATCTTAAATTCACCAGTTTTTAACCTCCATTATATTTCAGATATTTGAAACGTGTCGATAAAAAAATTATAAGAAAATGTCTAATATTGTGCCTCCTGTTTTGTGTCGAGTAACTTGCTTGCAAGAAAATCTATAATATTGCTTCTACTGTGTGTATCTATATGTGTACTTAACTCTGTGAAGTTTCATCTTTGGCAAAGATCATGTATTGCATAGCATTGTAGCTCGCGCAGAGAGAGAGGGGGACTTGTGGTTCAGCTCGCTTAGAGAGCAGTTGAGTTGCGTGTATGGCTCCGATGTAGAGCAGAGGCTGCTGTGCCAGCAAGTTGATTTGATTGTATTTGGAATATATATTGTATTTTTATTGCTATGAAAACGTTGTACCACTGCTGCAATGAAGGTCATGTCAATAGGAAAAAGTTGTATTATGTAGGTAATGTAATGGTGATTATTAATAATAAGTAACAAAGTTGACCTTTCTTTCCTGTTTCATTTGCGTAGTTAGAAGATTAACCTACTTCCTTCATTAGATAATTAGTTATTTGTGGATTTAAATTGCAGTATTGATTTTGATAATCTTGTTGAACAGATTTCGTTATTTGTGCCATAGTAAATGACTGTTATGCAACACTGCAGTTAATTGATTATGGTATTGAATTTTAATAACACGGTACTGATCTGCATGAAATTCTCGCAGTCAAACATTAACAAAGTGCTTTGTGGTTTTTAATATCTTTCTCGCAGTCAAATTTTTTGAGTATAGTCAGTGTCTGTTTCATATGGTGACTTGCCACAGCTGTTTTGTTAAAAGATCCGTTGCGCACATAATCAGTTTAATGCACTGTTTCTTATTTAACAGTATATACATGAATATCAGGGCCTTAATTAAACCAAATTACTGTGTTAATGAACAATTTGTTGTCTAATTTAACGATAGGTTCAATATTAAACAACACACACACAGCTTTTATATTCATCTTGTCCATTGTATAAAGTCTATTGGCTGAAGAGCGGCGTAGCATGCCGGTAAAACATGCTTTAAAATTAAAATAAAGGATAAAAACCCTTACTCCAGTTTCACTCTTGTTAATGTTCATCTTATACTTTCCTATCAAGACCCTGTCCATTCCGTTCAACTGCTCTTCCAGGTCCTTTGCTTCTCCGCAAACTTTAATATCTTCTCCAAATTTCTCCTTGAATTTCTTCACGGCTTGCCCAATACACAGATTGAACAACATTGGGAAAAGGCTACAGCACTGTCTTACTCCCTTCCCAACTACTGCGCCCCTTTCATGCCCTTCGATTCAAATAACTGCTGCCTGGTTTTTGTACAAGATGAATAAACCTATTATCTCCCTATATTTTACTCCTACACCTTCAGAATTTGAAAGAGTGTAGTCCAGCCAACACTGGCAAAAGCTTTCTACAGATCACCAAATGGTAAAAACTTGTTTTTAATTTCTTAATGCATCTTCTGAGACAAGTCGTAATGTGAGTAATGCCACTCATGTTCCTACATTTCTTCTAAATCCAAACTCATCTTCCCCAAGGTCTAATTCCACTAGTTTTTCCAATTGTCTGTAAATAATTTGTGTTAGTATTTTGCAATCATGACTTATTAATCTGATAGTTCTGTAAGTTCACATTGGTCTGCACTTGCTTTCTGTCGAATTGGATTTATTATAGTCTTCTTGAAGTCGGAGGATACTTTCCCTGTCTCATACATCTTGCATACCATTAGGAATAATTTCATTTTGACTGGCTCTCCAAACATTATCACAGTTCAGACTGAATATTGTTATTCCACGGGCCTTGTTTCGACTCAAATATTTCAGTGCTCTGTCAAATTCTTCTCGCACGATCGTATGTCCTATTTCATCTTCCTCCACTTTCTCTTCCAATTCTAGAATACTGCATTCAAGTTAATTTAATTTGTATAGGCACTCTACGCGCATATTCAGTCTACCATTCAGTTTTTCGTTCTTTGCTTAATATTGGTTCCCATTTGAGTTTTGATATTCCTACAGCTGCATTCCTTGTCTCCAAATTTTTCCTTTTCTTTTCCTCTAGTTATACATTATTCTACGGTTTTACATTTGTCCTCCAGCCACTCCAGATTAGCCAGTCTGCACGTTGTGCAAACTTCATTTTTAAGCCGTCTGTACGGTACTTTGCCTACTTCACTTGCTGCATTTTTTATATTTTATGCTTTAATCATTTAAGTTCAGTATCTCCTGCGTTATCCAATGATCTCTATAGAGCCTTCTCCTTCTGCCTATACGACCCTCTTTGACCATCGCTATTCTCTCTCTCAGAGCTACCCATTCTTCTTCTAGTGTTTTACTTTCCCTGTTTCAGTCATTCCTTGCATAGTGCTTCTTATGAAATTCTCAACCACCTCTTGTTTCTTCCATTTTTCCAGGTTCCATTTCCTTCATTTTCTACCTTTTTGCAGTCTCTTAAGTTTTAATCTACAGATCATAACCAATAAGTTAAGGTGTATATCTTACAGTTTAAAACCTGGTTTCCAAACCTATGTCTTAACATTATATAGTCAATCTGGTACCTTCCTGTGTCTCCTAGTCACTTCCACGTATACAGCCTAGTGTTTATGATAATTAAATTGCTCGCTGCACAAAATTCTACCAAGCGATTTCTTCTTTCGTTCCTCTTCCCCAGTCCATATTCACCTGCTACATTTCCTTCTCTCCTTTCCTACTACCGAATTCCTGTTCCCCATCAAAATTATGTTTTCATATCCCTTAACTAAATGAATAATTTCCTTTATTTCCTCATATATTTCTTCGAACTCATCACTGGCAGAGCTATTCGGAATTTAAACTTGGGCTACTGTGGTCAGTGTTGGATTCGTGTCTATCTTTGCTACGATATTACGTTCACAGTCTTGTTCACTGTAACTTCCACGCATTTCTATTTTCTTATTCATTATTGGACCCTCTTCTTTGTTACCACTAACTGATTTTGTATTTGTAACCCTGCTGTCACCTAACCAGAAATGCGGTTCATCGTGCCACCGAACTTCACTAATGCCCACTGAATCTATCTTTTTCTTGATGAAGACATCCTCCTGAGTAGTTCCCGTCGGGAGATCCGGATGGGGAACTATTTTACCTCCGGAATATTTTACCAAAGAATACGTTGTAACCATATATTCATATAGTAGAGCGGCATGCTCTCGGGAAAAGTGAGGACTGTAGTTTACCCTTGCATTCAGCCTTTCGCAGTAACTGCATTGCAAAGAGACAGTAGTTGTGTTACAAGGCTAGCTCATACAGATTGTTGCTTTGTAACCACTAAAATGGCTGCTGCTCTCCCCGCCCCCACCTAACAGGAACCACACGTTTGTCTGGCCTCTACACAGATACTCCTCCGCTGTGGTTGCACCTATCTGTATCTGTATCGTTGAGGGACGCAAGCCACCTAAATTAAGAAGTCTTCCTAACAGCGATATTTATTCAAATAACACGATTTTATGTTAAAAACTGTAAACGCTATAAATCGTTTTATTTACATAGGATTTCACAGATTAATCAAAATATTAATGCCAAACATTCTTAAAGTAAGCATCCCATAGCTATATCCGGACCAATCTCACTTATCTATTTGCTAAAAGAGAAGAAACCTACGTTTTCATAGCAGTATGGCCTAGCCTTTTACAGAGGGAAATACACTTTACAAATCGTGATATTTTCATCAAATATAATAAAATAATTCTAAAGTAATCAACCCCTAGCTACAGCCAGGTCTAACAGAGTGATTAAGAATATTGAAATAATAATAAACAGTCGTGCAGGCTTAACCTTCACAAAGAGGTGAATATACCTATCCAGAGACGAATAGGATGTTAAGTAAGCATATTACACGCATCTTGCGTCTATTGAATCTTATTTTACTACGATTAATAACAGAATTATTTGTTAAATATCCCAACTTGTATAACACTACGTGATGGCAGCACTGATCGAGTGAGGATTAGCAGTGTAAACATTACTATTGTCTAATTTTTATGGCACAAATAACACCAATCGACAATTTGATACTATTCCTGGTGGAGTGGCCAAGCGGATTGAGGCGCTATGCGCGAGGCCGTTCCCCGTCTAGGCTTCGTATCCCCACTCGGGCATGGATGTTTGTGTCGTCTTTAGTATAAGATAGTTCATAAGTAGTTTTTTAAGTTTAGGGATTGATGACCCCGCAGTTAAAAACCTTAAGCTTCACAAACATTTCAACATCTTTAAAACCGTACAGTATCCTACGTTAATTACCTTTTGTAGCAAAAATCTTGGAAATAGGCTTACGGAAACATAGTCTTATATGGCGAACCATGGTGAATCGTAAACTAACTTGTAATATCCTTAAAGTATGTCCCCCAATACTAATTCCATGCCCAATAACACAGTAAAAAAAGTGCTAAACACCGTATTTTTCATTAAAAGTAACACAACCTACTATATACTAAATTGCAACTACATGATACACTCACTACATGGATGAAAAAAGATAATGACGCAATGGAACTATGTGATAGGGACAACACTTTGTAACGCCTCACTTGCATTTTCTGGATGCAAGATTTATCTCGACACAACTTAATTATCATCTGCAGGATACATGCCTTAAATGTTTATGCTTAATCAATCTATGAGCTCTTTGGCGACAAGAGGAGTATTCGTCTTAAATTACAGAACTACAATACGAAGAGTACCTTTGTGACTTACTGTAACGATTTTAATTTTATTTTAAGTAGTACATTGCATCAAAGTAAACAAAAAAGTGTCCTTGTAAATGTAGTACGATGCGATGAAGTCACACATGCATAAGGCACATGTCTAATGCTGTATGCACTCGGATGACGACTTATTTGGCTGTGCCTACAATTACAACTATTTGAACAACATGCGACCGATGTTGGCAACAAAAATTACACCGAAAATACTATCTTTCTTAGCAATAAACATTTAAGAGTGTCTACACCCACTGCAGGGTGTTGTTGTGATAATATTACGCTAATTAAAATCTGTGATCTGGTGGACGGTTAAGAACTGAGGGAGAAGGCGCGGATCTGTAATGATAAAGGATAAGTTTGGGTCTTTTAGCTGCTTTCTGCATAGAAAAACTTAACAAACCTGTGACTGTGAAACTTGATGTTAAAGCCAAGGTGCCAATTTTTCTACATGGTAGGAATAAATCTAATGCTGGGGAGAGGCGCTACCGCCACGCATTTGCAGGTTTAAGCATGTAACAAGCACAACAGATGTAGCTTCCAGTAGGAAACAGCAGGTCGCAGCATCTCATAGCAGCTGTGGCAATACACACAAGCATGCACTCCTACCACTTCAATCCATCTATATAATAATTAGGTAATTCCGGTTCAGTGTGTAAGGTGTTTATCTGATGAGACATTTGTGCACAACAGAGAATACATTAACCAAGCACCAAGTGGAACAATACATCCAGAATCATATTCATCAGAGTTGGTAGGATATGATAATGGGGGAACAATTTATGTAGGAGAGGAATATTGTTTGTCAAATAATGAAAAATGCAATGAAAATATATTACCTGATTAGGCATGGTAAGACAATGTGATTCTGTTGATGTTGGAACTGCCTAAACCGTCAATTATACATTAATGGATTTACAAAGCTCTCTAAGGTTTTCCACTTCGTGAAGCAATTCATGATAACATTTTGTGCAGCTGGAGAGGTTAGTATTCTTCGACAGGTGGCCATTCACTATTAAATTAACACCTGCCAGACTAAGTGAAGTAGGACAATTTTTAACCAGTAATGGTGATGAAACCATGTTTTACTTGCTTTCGTCGTTTGAAGCATTGGCATGAAGTGAATGATCCATATGATACTTAAAGCAAACAGTGTGGTTAATATTCATCCAACTCATATTGTAATCAATGCTCCATTTTCTATTATTAAACAATGCTATTTAGGACACTGTAAAAATATAAAGGCCACAGATGATGTTTTGCTGTAAATTTACTATCACATTTCGAAAATGTTCATCATCAGAAGCTGCGAGATGACATACATCAGTTAGCACTAAAAAAAAAAAAAAAAAAAAAAAAAAAAAAAAAAAAAAAAAAAAAAAAAAAAAAAAAAAAACACAATTACTAGAAGAAATAGAATACGCTGTAAATACAAATACGTACTGAGGCGTGAGGTGAAACGTAATACTAAGTATATGACGTGATGTCCCTGTTGAGCTATTCTAAAACATAGCAGCAGATAGCAGTGTCCAGATAAACGAAAGACGATGCCAGATGGCTCTTATATACATGATAAAGAATGTAAAAGTAAGAAGAATACGAAATAATAAAAACCAAGTTGTCATAAGCAATTAAAAAATTAAAGATGGAGGAAAAGGGATTATAAATTATTATTGCATCAGCTCTCACTGTTAGAGGCACCTACCTATGACGTTGATCAATGGTACGGCGAGGATGGAAGGACGGGTGATTAGGAAGGCAACCAGATATAAACAAATTAGTGAAACATGTCAGCTATTATAAAATGCAATATCCCTAATGTTGTCACGATAAAAATGCAACACTTTGCATTAGTAGACTTACAAAAGGGTGAAGTTCAGTTGAATGCATCTATGATGATATAATATGAAAGGAAATTAAAATGGAAAGTATGAGAAATTAAATGATGTACAACGGTCACAAAGCGAACTAAAGTCCTGTACTGCATTAGTAGGCTTACAATAAATTAATGTTCTGGAGAATGCATACATGTCATAGAATCAACAAAAATTAAAAATTAAAATATTAGATATAAAACCATCCAAAACTGCCATGAACTCGACAATGCAAGTGATATTAAAATAGTGTTATTGCGTAATATATAACAGCATCACTTCTTTAAGACAACATAAAAAGCTATAGCCATTCAGACCTAGGGCATACAAAAATGTTACCTTTTACTTTTTTAATTGTTATAATATTTTTATTTTCTTATTTTTAAGATGTTAGCAATTGCAGTATCGTAGCCACAGTCTCACTCAGATGATATGAAAATATTAGCACCTCCATATAATAGAGAGTGAACATGTTTGATAATACAGCTACATAGCAAAATATTTGGTATTTCATTAAGATGTTACAATGAAAGGTAATAATAAAAGCAATACTAAGACCTAAGGACAAAACCATATAAATCTACAGTGCAACGTAGGCATTTTAATTCCACTTTTAGTCCACTTCATGTCAGTAGTACATGATTTCATGTCTCATATTTTAATTTTAATGTCCATTAGTTTTATGACATATAAACATTCGTGTGAACTTCATTCTTTTATAAGCCTACTAATGCAATGTAAGCATTTAATATCATGAAAACTTTAGGGTCATTGCTTTTGACAATAGCTGTATATTTATCTTTTTTTTCTATTTCAATGATGTCCTCATCTCCCGCCCTCCTATCCTCACCGTACCGCTGGTTATCGTCTTCCCCTTTAATTTTCTAAATTGCATACAACTTAGTTTTTATTATACAATATTGCTTTTTATATGACTTCTACTTTTAAATTCTTTATGATGGGTACTAGAGCCACCTGGCGGCATTTTTCGTTTACCAGGACTAAAATATCTGCTCTTTTGTATTAGTATGGTTCAGCAGGGCCATGACGCCACACGTTTAGTATTAGGTTTCACCCCACGCATGGGTGTATAGTTGATTCATTGTATTTACAGTGTATTCTGTCTATTTCGTCTAATAATTTTCTTTTTTTAACACTATGCTAACTGATGTTCGTAATCTTGCAGATTCCGATGGTACATATTTTCGAAATGCATTAATAAACGTACAGCCGTATCACCACCTGGGCCTTTATATTTTCACAGCACCATTAATAACACTGTTCATAATTGGAGCTCATAACTATGGGCGCATACCTCATCAGGGTCTTAATATAACATTGGAAATTCAGTCATACAATGTTTAGAAGTGATTGTAGCTCAATGTAGGGTAAGAGACATCGCGCTATAAAAAGATATGTACAAAACGGATCGTTAAAAAGTAAAAAGTAAGGATTACAGGTATACTAAAGCATTTCGCACATCGTGATTAGACATGAACACAGCATTACACATGTTTCTGGCACAAATTTGAGTGAACATTTACATTAATTATTGTGCAATCTACTATTTCAAAAAGTAATTAATACTAGTTTTCCAAAAATAGAAGGTTATTCTTGGTCATGAAGTCCCGTTATTTATGGCATTACCCCTCCTCTCACCCTCACAGCCCATAGACTGATCACATGATAATGCAGATACGAGTATTGTAAATTGACTAAACATGGAATCAAGAGAAAACATGCAGAAAACAGTGATGATTTGCTTTAAGTTGTTGTTGTTGTTGTTGGTTTTTGAGGGGACTAAACAGCTAGGTCATCAGTCCCTTGCTTTAAGTCATGTAGAGATAAATGATTATAACTAGAATATGCCTGTATGGGTTCTGTGAAGTTCTGAGACCTGTAGCTTCCCAATGGATGCTACATTCGGCTGTGCTTGCAGTTTGTTGTAACCTGTAGCTACCTGTTGGCAGTGCCTTTGTGTAACTGAAGTGAAAATGCATATTATGTCATGTTCATTAGGCTGTGAGCATAATCAGGTTGGATTAACAGTAGAGTTGGCGAGTTAAATATATTAAATATGTAATAAATCTATATGTTAAATCACGAGTTGTGGTGTCAGTAAAGACTTCGGTAATCATATTATCGATTTTCTAAAGTGTACAGACAGGTGTTTGTGAAAGTCGTTTACTTCCACATTGCCTAAGGCTAATATGAAACTTATAGCATACATTCAGAAAAAAGGTAGTGTCATATGAATATAACGTTGCTGTTTTGACCCTTTAGTACATGTGTGCTTCTATTTCCTTGAGTCGTCTGACAGACGCCGATAGCATCCACAGCATTTAAGCTTACAGCCACCCTGTTAATTTGCTAATTTTCTCCACCCAATCGAATCAAATTTATCTGTTTCTATCAAATAATTCGTGTATATAACATGTTGGGAAAAACAATTAATAACAATACAATTAAATTAAACAAAATTTTATTTTTCTAACGCGACTCTTACATCGCCAATTAAGTACAGTTATTGATGTTCTTTTAGTAGGATGTATAAATTGTAGAGATGATAGCCCTTCCATCAGCTACTGTAATGTTATTAGCATATGTAGAGAGCACTCCATCCACCCACCAACTGTTATGAAGGTGATATCATGACAATCAAGAACTCGTAATCTTAGGGGAAGGTTGCCGATATTGGACCACTTTTTTATTTTGGGATCCAAAGTCTACATTATCTATCTAATCGAAACAAAATATACTTTCAAAGAAGGTATATGTTGTACACTTTCATCCGCTAGTTTTATACTGTGAATAAACACAAAACATAAATGGGTATTATTTAAAATTTAAAAATGTGTAAACGGTCCAAGTCAGGAAACCGGTTGCCTAATTTCGACCTTCAGTTGCTTAAATTGAACCGCATGGTAAAACAATGACTAAAAAGGAAATAAGACCCGTAATATGAAGAAAACCTTCATTTCAACATCTCTCCATTGATATTCCGTCTGGCTGACGGAGGGAAAGCTGTGTATTTCGTCTCATACATGAAGAAAACCATCTTTTACCGGACATTTTCTTTTCTATGTTGAAAGAATGAGGCAGTTCATATTTCTGTCCTATGTCGAATGCAAGTTTACTAAAATCTTTGATTGTGAATACAAAAAAACCTCTCTTCAAATAAAAGAAGGTGATCTGCGACAATTTTTTCCATCTCAGTTGTAAAGGTTGATTGTCTTCGGAATAACTGAACTTCATTTGAGAACATGCTTTTATCATCAGCATATCTCTTTAATTGTAGCTTTTGGTACTCGGTATATACGAGCACACTCGTTATGTTCTTGGTTACCATTTCTGTATGCTTCCACAGCTACCTTTAGTTCATCTTCTGTCCATTTTCCATACATTCCCCTTATTGCATCTTCCAAATCTAAAAAGGTTACCATACTTGCTCCTTATTTTTTAAATTGTTTTGCAGCGTAGAAAAATAAACCTAAAAACGTAACATCTACCTATTACCTAGTGTTAAATGACATTAAGTCTAACAGAGCTTGGATGGCGTGTACATGTACATATGCCCATGCAGCTTCAACACGATATCACATTTCAGCAAGAGTAGTGACTGGCATATTGTGACGGCCACCACTGACCAGACGTTTTCAGTTGGTGAGATATATGGAGAATGTGCTGGCCAGGGCAGCAATCGAACATTTTCCGTATCCAGAAAGCAACATGCGGTCGTCATTATCCTGCTGAAATGTAGGGTTTCGCAGGGATCGAATGAAGGGTAGAGTCACGGGTCGTAACACATATGAAATGTAACAGTCACTGTTCAAAGTGCCGTCGATGCGAACAAGAGGCGACCGAGACGTGTAACCAATGGCACCCCATACCATTACGCCGGATAATACGTCAGTATGGTGATGACTAATACACGCTTCCAATGTGCGTTCACCGCGATGTCGCCAAACACGGATGCGACCTTCATGATGCTGTAAACAGAATGTGGATTCATCTGAAAAAATGACGTTTTGCCATTCGTGCACCCAGATTCGTCGTTGCGTACAACATCGCAGGCGCTCCTGTCTGTGATGCAGCGTCAAGGTTAACCACAGCCATAGTCTCCAAGCTGATAGTCCATGCTGCTACAAACGTCGTCCAACTTTTCTTGCAGATGGTTGTTGTCATGCAAACGTTCCCATCTGTTGACTCAGGGATCGAGACGTGGCTGCACGATCCGTTACAGACATGCGGATAAGATGCCTGTCATCTCGATTGCTACAGATATGAGGCCGTTAGGATCCAGCACGGCGTTCGGTATTGCCCTCCTGAACTCATCGATTCCATATTCTGCTAACAGTCATTGGATCGCGACCAACGCGAGCAGCAATGTCGCGATACGATAAACCGCAATCGTGATAGCCTACAATTCGACCTTTACCAAAGTCAGAAACGCGATGATACGCATTTCTCCGCCTCACACGAGGCAACACAACAACGTTTCATCAGCAACGCCGGTCAACTGCTGTTTGTGTATGAGAAATCGGTTGGAAACTTTCCTCATGTCAGCACGTTGTAGGTGTCGCCACCGGCGCCAACCTTGTGTGAATGCTCTGAGAATCTAATCATTTGCATATCACATCACCTTCTTCCTGTCGGTTAAATTTCGCGTCTGTAGCACGTCATCTTCGTGATGTAGCAATTTTAATGGCCAGGAGTGTACTTTCTTCAAGTATTAATTGCAGCTTCAAAAGGACGAGGATGGTCCAGCAAATTTAGTTCATTACCGGAGAGACGCCATTAATCCACACAAATACACAGATTTACACGTGTAGATGGCGACCTTGATGAAACAGGGTTATAGGGATAACTGGTGACCTTAAAATGGGTGGGAGAGTTGATATTATAGGTGCTATGAAATCCGGTTTTTAATGTGTGCATATCGTTTGAGAATTTCCAATTCACTCAAGATTTATCATTGGAACAGCGCATATGGAGTACATTAAATGGTTACATTTACAGAACAATAACTTAAGTACTCTCCACGGGGTGCAATGAAGGTGATGATTGTAAGATCCATAAAATCATACACATGAGATAACTGTCTTTGGATTTAATATCGCGCGCCTGCTCCACCTGTTTACATAAATATGCAAGATTGTGTGTTCATGAACCGCAAGTGCCAGTTTTCATCCCATTATATCTTACATGTGCTCGATTAGGGACAATTCTGGAAATCGTGCTGGCCTAGGAAGCTTTACATGTTTTGCACAAACACTGAGTTTCAAAAATGTTCAAATGTTTGTAGAGCTTATGGGACTTAACTACGGGGTCATCAGTCCCTAAACTTACAAACTACTTATGAACTACTTACGAACTAGAACGTCACAAATATCCATGCCCGAGGGGGGATTCGCACCCCTGACCGTAGTGGCCGTGCAGACCGTGACTGAAGCGCCTCAGTCCCCTCGGCCACCGCGGCCGGCACACTGAGTTTCATGAGCAGCATGTGGGTTAGCTTTACACTGTTGCCAAAATGGCAATAGGGTCTTAAAACATTCTGCACATACCGAGCGCTAGTCAAAGGCCCCTCCACGAACGCCAATGGTGAACGAGACGTGTACTTTCGCACCCAAGACCATAACGCCTTAGGTGTAGGCAGTGTCTCTTACAAAAATGCATTATAAGAGACAGCTATCGCCAAGTCTATGTCATATGTACAAAACACCATGACTTGGGTGCAGGAAGAATCTGCTTTCATTCCTGAAGACCGCGGCCGCCATTCCATATTCCAAGTGATCCTCTGTCAGCACCAGTCGAGCCGTGCACATCGATGCTGTGGCGTGAATTGGAAGACATGCTAAGAGTGAGTGTGCCCGAAGTCTTACTGCTACTAACTGGTTGGCAACACTTCCTGTTCACACTTCTAAGCTCACATCACTATTTTTCTTCTCTTTCGTGTCAGCTGTACGATTTTTCACTGCTGCCCTTACAATTCGACGATCTTTGCAGATGTCTGTGCTCCAAGGTTGTTCAGAACGTGGTCTACAGGTGTGACTATATTAACGTGACAATTGCAACCAGAATCGTCACAAAACTGATACAGCACGTCCAAATTGTGTAACAATTATCCGAAATGACCGACCTGCAACTGGGAAAGCGATATTTTGAACCTTTCAGAACTGGCTCAGTTGGCTGCAGGAAGCACGAGTGCCTGTTCGCTTCTAAAGTTGATATCACACTAAGCCTTATGTCTTTAAGCATTCCATATTAAAAGGTTCATGCCGTTGGATCTTTGGCAGCTGTACCACGACGCTATCTGTTGGTGGACGACGATTAAACCATTTTCAGTACAGGTGCTATCCTACACGTGACATCTGCCGTGATCGGATTAAAATCCTCGTCGTATTTCCAGCTGAACAGTTTTATTGATTTATTTTTTATTTTGCTCGGAAATGTATTCAGTGTATATAAGCTTGTCTGTATCTTTATACATATATAAATACGGCGTCATGATGTCTGTAAGTGATGAACGCCGAAACTACTCGACCAATCTTAATGAAATTTAACGCAGTGTGTGTGATTTGGTCCAACTTAACAGGAAGGATACTTTTCATTTTGAGTAATGACCTCACTAGCATATTTACTGTAAAGTATTTGGTAAGTATCCAATGGCTGTCACTGTTCTTCAGTCTGAGCTAGTGACATAGTGATGATTGGAGAGTGATAGGTCATGGGTTCTAAACTTGCTGTGATCACGAAACTTTTCATTCTGAGTATTAACCTAGCCTTTCTCTCCCAACGATTGGAGTAGTTACATGTTAGGCGCCGAAGTAACGTCAAATCGAAACATCTGCACCAGGTCACCGAGACACGCGAAATTATCATCATATTCAATGTAGGACGTTTCATTAATGCTATATTTTTTAATATTAAACATTTTTTCCAATTTTACTAAAAGCATGACCGTGATGTTTTCGCGTATTTCACTTTATTATAATTTTTCTGGATGTCACCTATACCTAAAAGAAAACAAAATCTACGGAGGTACTTCTCCTCCCTCGGGTATGGGTGTGTGTTTTGTCATTAGTGGAAACTCGGTTGTCAGTTTAAGTCGTGTATCAGTCTAGGAACTGATTACCTCAGCAGTCTTGTCGATTAGTTACACAAATTTTTAGTTGCTGTGCGTTAGTATCGCTAAAATTAGGAAACAGCTTCACAGACTTGAAAATATTTTGTTTTGTTCGCTTTAAGACATGGGTAGTTTAACAAAAGCTATGGAAAATCCTAGGGAACAGCTGCAAAATAAAAAAAAAAAAAACACACTTAGTAATTTTGTGATAGGCATTGCCTTTTCAGTGTATTTTCGTATTTTATGAGCTGTCATACAGTTAAACCACCTGCCATAAAATTTTACACATTTGAACTTCATAATGGGAGGAGCGGTTAAGTCTACATAATAATTCTCACAGTGCATGTCGGACGGAAGTTACTCCACACCGCCTTTCCAATTGCGAGACAAGCGCGACAGGGCTGAACTTTGGCGATGTAATTTCGCCGGCGTGGTTGCTAGGCGAGCCCCGTCAGACGGCTAGCTGTACGGTATAAGCAATGAAATGAGCAGAGAACTCATTGATCAACAAAGAACAAACAAGCTCCACGACTGCAACGAACAGAAGTAGCTAAGAAAAGGAGAAAAAAAGCTTTAAGAACCGGTGACCGCAATATCCACTGCGGCACGCCCGTTTTTGTATGAGGCGCACTCCGAAACTGGTAAATTTAATTATATTTTGCAAACTACGCTTATTGTAGATTGGTGTGTGGCGACTTGTGAAAGTTTGAAACGAACAGGAGGCGAGCACGGGTAGCCAAGTGGAAAAAAGAAAAACTAAATGGTTAAGTCGACCCTTGGCCCGACGTGGGAGACACGGGTTCGATTTCCGGCCAGGCTCACTTTTTCACACGTCGCCATTGCATAATTTTTTGTCCATATGCAGCTAATCCCAATCATTTTCTTCCTAATCCTTCTTCCTTCCACACCTTAATAAATAATCTGAAAACTTTTCCCACTTAAAAGATAGGATGCCTCTTACTACGATAAATGATTCAATATTCTTTCACTGTAAATCAAACATCGTGGCGGCTGGTGGCGCGCGATTGAGTAATCTACGACCACAAGATAGGCTTATCCTTTACCTACCTAGGCTGGGTAAGTATCCAATAGACGCCATGTCACGACATCTAACCTTCCCTTGATACTACAATTCATTTCATGCTACACGTTTTTACAAATTTACATACTACGCAATATGCCTTATAAATTTTACGTATTATAATTTTCCTGTAAATTATTTTCATTAAAATGCCTGAAAAAATATTACCTCAACATTTTATCATAAAGGCACGACGCCTGTAAGTATGTTCAAATATTTGTAAATCTATCAGACTTAACTGCTTGGTTATTAGTACCTAGCTTGCAAACTACTTAAAATAAGTGAATCCAACTTAAGGACAACACATACACTCATGCCCTATGGAGGACTCGAACCTCTGACGGCGAACGGTCGCGCGCACCGCAGCACGGCGCCTCATTGTGCACGGCTACACTGCCACTGCTGTTGCGTATGTCGCTGAACTTGTAAGCCAATGGAGGGATTTTGATTACATTTTATGTGTTTAGTTGATACCTGCATAGTTTATATTTACAATTGTAACCGGTTGTTGAGGCTATAAAATGGAAAGAATTGAAATTGCTTCAATTTCTCGCTGACGCCTGGGAAGCAGCGGTAATAAATTTGTTGAAAGAATGCACCCTGGTTGCGAAAATGTTTTTGCATTAAGCCTGTTTATAGCACATATCGCCATATTGTGGCATGTGATGTGATGATGCCCCAAAAAAGCAAAACGCGTTATAAACAATAATATCCTCTGACAATAAAGTTCGGTGAATAGTTCTGTAAAATTAAAGCAGATGAACTATAGTTACCTTACTGAACTATAATTAACTTACTGAACTATAGTAACCTCACTGACCTTCGAAATATTCCCTCCTATAATTATGACCGAGCGGGGTGGCGCAGTGTTAACAAACTAGACTCGCATTCGGAAGTATGATGGTTCAAATCCACCTCCGGCCATCCAGATTCCGTGATTTCACTCCAGGCAAATGTCGGGATGGTTCCATTGAAAGGGCACGGCCTATTTCTTTTAACATCCTTACCCAAACACCATGACCACGCTCTAATGACCACGCTATTGACGGGACGTTAAACTCTAAGCTTCCTTCATACAATTATGGACAGCTCAGCTCGGCGATACACGTCCTGGAAACTTTGCACCATGTCTTTCTTTGGGATGGTGTTCAAAAGCCTAGTCACGTTTCACTTGTTGTCAAAAATCAAATCTCTTACCTTTCTAAGCGTGTTTGCGCCGAGGGAATAGTTACGGAAAGTGACTATTTCAAAGGACAGTAAGGTAACTGTAGTTCATAGTTCATCTTTATTAATGTTACCGAACTATTAATCGAACTTTATTTTCAGAGGTTGTAAAAAATGTTTGTACAACGGTGACTGCTTTCTTTCAACATAATTGAAATTGGTAATTTCGGCTAATGATTCATATTTTATGCGTAGCCGTACCGTTCGTCTGAGCGCGATGGAGTTTTCATTCTTGCCATTCAGAACTAGGAAAACGTCACTGTCTACATAATATTTTGTACGATGCTTGGAGGAAGAAGTGTTGTCTACTCGAAAGACTTGCACCAGGTCACTGAGACACAAGAAATTATTATATTAGATTGAAGACGTTTCCCTCATGCTAAAATTTTTTTCACATTTTTCTTAGATTCCATAAGGCATAACCGAGCTTTTAAGATATTTTGTATATTTTATTTTATTCTAGTTTTGCTGTTGATATGTATTTAAATTGCTGTGCGTTAGTGTCGCTTCACCTCAGAAATTAATTCCATAATTTGAATAATGTACAGTTTTGCTTTGTGATTTAGAAAAAAAGGAAACCTAACAGAATGGATAAAAAAATCGAAAATATTGAAATTGGTTATTTTTAAGGGGGATCGTCAATTCGGATAAGATTTGTACAGAGTGGCGCACATAAAACCGGCCCCTGCGCTGAAAGGAATATGAATGAAAAGAACATACATCATCGCTCCCTTACATCTTTATTGTAATTTTCATTATTAACTAAGTAATTAACAGTATAAGTAATAGATTTGCATTTATTAGTTTAATATGCATAGTTTATAAAGGAATTTAAAGTATGTGTTCAAAATGTTCTTCGCCAAAATCCAAGCAAACTTGTGCACCTCGAAGCATCTTAAGGAAAACACTCTTCAGTACTCTTAGAGGAATGTTCGAAATTTCTTCATATATGTTGTTTTTTAATGAGTCACGTGTTCTGGGATTGTTGCGGTAGACTATAGCGTTTAGAAATCCTCAGAGATAAAAGTCACATGGTGACAAGTCGGGAGAGCGGGCTGACCACAAGCCCCTACTAATAGTCCTCTCTTCTGTAAAATCAGTATATATACGAGCTAAGGACAAATCCAACGTATGAGAAGTTACTCCATCTTGCTGAAAATATGCACAATATTTTTTGTTTGGTGTTAACAGAGCCAAAACTCGTTGTAGATTTGCAAGTAAACATGTGTGTTGACAGTTTCGTTGAATAACAATGGTCCGATAACTCTGTTACCAGATACATCACACCATACACCAATTTTTAAATCGTGTAACTGCTTGAGCAGTATGTCATGAGGATTATCTGTAGCCCAGTGTATTGTTTTTCGTGAATTTACGTAACCAGGCAAATGAAACCGAGCTTCAAGCGTCGAAAAAGGAAGGAACGGGTCAAGATGTCCTTCAATGACATTTTCCAGCAACCAATTATAGTAATGTGTACACTAACCATTGTCCGCTTATTTTATTTTCTGAACAACACTCACACGGTTTCATTTTTAAACCACGAAGGACGCGTTGACATGACCTGCGAGATATTCCACATTGCTGTGCTAATCGTCGTGTTGACTTGTAGGGACGTCTTTCAATGTGCGCCGTCACGTTTGCCACAACTTCAGGTGTACGTACGGCCGATGCTTTATTTCTCTTTGAACTGACAACACGGCCTGTCGAACGCCACTTTCTCGCCAGATCCTAAATCGTTGATTTTGTAGGAATATTACTTCCAGGAAACCTTTCATGCGAAGTGTCATGAACACCTGTAAAGGTTTAAGACCGCACATATTCTTCAACAATGAACACACGATCTTCCATGGAGTAAGGCATGACAAAGAATTCTTCATTTGTATAGCCATGACGTACGTAATTGCTTATGAAATTATAATGGGGATGTTTGTCCGTCTGTGCAACTTCAAAGAGGAGGCACTTCTTTCGTTTCATTGATGTAAAACATCTTCAGTGGTCTGTAATGTGATCACATAGACTCCACAAGTTCTTGCCACTAACTCTCTTAGTATTCTTCCACATCTCACTCCACGTCCCACTATCCATCACTGCACACCTAATATCGAATTACCCCGTCACTTCACCTACACCTCTTCAAAATCAAAACCTCCACCCGACACTCTTATCTTCCATCTCACTCTACATTCCACTCCAGCCACTATCCAATCATCTTGGCCCTGCCACTCCCCTCCCTAATAAACACTTAAAACACAAATTTATAAAAATGTTCAAATGTTTGTATAGCTTATGGGACTTAACTACGGGGTCATCAGTCCCTAAACTTACAAACTACTTATGAACTAGCTAAGACTAAGGACGGCACAAATATCCATGCCCGAGGGTGATTCGAACCGCCGACCGTAGTGGCCGTGCAGACCGTGACTGGAGCGCCGCTGTCCCCTCGGCCACCGCGGCCGGACAAATTTATAATTTAGTCACTATTCCATACCACCTACATAATAAATAAATAAATAAATATCATATAAATAAATTACAGTTGCAATGTTGGCAACACTACAACAACACACAGTGCAAACTCACTCGCGTCCAAAACAAATACACCGGACGTGTGAAAAACGTAAATATGAAAAGCGTAGCAGTGAATGTGGATATTAGGAGAACAATAGTAATTCGAAATTAAGAATCTACAGTACTCTAGGAAACAGATCGGCACTGCATAATGTAAGGTGAAAATCAGGACCAAAAATTTTCGCAAGTAACCATACACCACTTTCCATTTTTTGCTAACGAACTGTTTTCGATCTACATACCAAAACAAATTGTAAATATCTATCATTACAGATCAGTGAAGATGCTACTAGTCTAGTTCTCACATCACAGAGCTTAAATATATGGGATATATCCTGTATTGTCAGAAGTAAGGCTGGACAAAGATGTGAATCGCAGTTTCCTTAGGAAAAGAGTCCAGTGCAAGCTGCACTCTCTACAAACATTTTCAATTGAATAACAAGAGAATTAAGTATCTCTGTGTAGAAGGAAACGTTTTAAAACGAGCCGGCCGCGGTGGCCGAGGAGACTGAGGCGCTCCCTCCAGTCACGGTCTGCACGGCCAATACGGTCGGGGGTTCGAATCCCCCCTCGGGCATGGATATTTGTGCCGTCCTTAGTATTAGCTAGTTCATAAGTAGTTTGTAAGTTTAGGGACTGATAACCCCGTAGTTAAGTCCCATAAGCTTAACAAACCTTTGAACCTTTGTTTTAAAACGAAACGGAAATGTTTACATTTATTTAAATGATACAGACGCTTTGTGTTTTGCCTGCATAGCAATATTGCACTTCTAGATACTATTTGTCCTCTGTTGAATATTAATAATTAAATAGAAGCACCAAAACAGACAAGCCAAGTTTTTATTGTATGGTTTTGCCGGAAAATCAATAAATCATATTTTATGCAAATTAAAATAAGAGTTGATGTAACGTAAGGTAATTTCCTCAAAGTAGTTGAAAACGTTGATAATCAAATGTGAGCAGTAAAAGAGGTTTAATAAAGTGGGAAGAGAAGCTTAGGAATACATGAATTCTTTAAAAAGGGAAGTAGTTAAAGAATTTTCTCATTATTTTATTTTAGCAGTCATTAGATAACAGTTAACGAATATCATTTAACTGGAGTAGTGTGTAAATCAACAGGAGGTAATATTTCTTTAACTAGCGTTTTTAATGTAAGGGGTTGCAGCAGTGCATTTTCGCTTTCAGTAGGTGCGGATGTTCCGGAATGCACATATGCGTATTTATAAGGCGGGCCAAGAGAGCGTTGTCTGGCACAGGCGGAACATAATGAAGCAGAGAGCTCTTAGTCAGCGTGCGTGCTAAGCCGCACTTATAACGATGATTTAGCGGCGTTCGCGTTATATACGGCCCGCCGCAGGGAAAATGAGAAAAGGTGCGGCTATTTTGTGGCAGAATACAGAAAATATATTCCGCGTGCGGAGAGTTGTGATTATACTCGTGTGCGCCCACTGGATAAAGCTCCGCGATCCTCTGCCATCTGCCTGCGCCCGGACACATCTCCTTATGATTCATTACAAAATTTTCCTACCGTTTCCCGTGACCCACGTTGGGTCACTCGCCTTTTCTACGGGCTTTCTGTGCCGTTATTAATATGACTCCCTCGTGCAGCCATGCCTAGAGGAAGAATGTAACAATTATACTAATATTCAGTTCGGAAGCCATGTTTTCGCTAAATATATTCACTGGGATTATAGGAATTCATTTTAAATAAGTACATTGGAAATATGTGGTCCTAAATACGATAGGTCTGCATTCAGGATAAAAAGTGATCTGAAATGTTTGACTTCTACATTTCCGCGTTACTCTGCGAATTACAAAATTGTGCCAGAGGGGTCATTTTCTTGTACTATATACTTCAGTTTCATTTCGTCCCATTGCGAAACGTAGAGTGGGAGTGGTCGGTATTCCTACGTCTTTGTTAGAGCTCTTATTTTCTCATTATCCACACGCTCCGTACGGAGTATATGTGTAATGGATTGTAGGGTATTCCTAGCTTCCTTCCTGAAATCCGATTTTATGAAATTTCTTAGCGGGTTATAATAAGGTACACATTGTTTTTCTTCGATTCATCACTGTTTAATAATTTCCACAGTTTTTGTTATACTCTCATACAATAGTACGGCTTCCAATGAAATTGCGTGGTTATGGAATATCGCCCAAATTGTGGGATTGTATACACGATTTCCTATCAGAAAGGACACAGTTCGTAGAAATTGACGGTAAGTCATCGAGTAAAACAGAAGTGATATCTGGCATTCACCGGGGAAGCGTTATAGGTCGCCTTCCTTGTGTTGATAAACGACTTAGGAGACAATCTGAATAGCTCCCTTAGACTGTTCGCGGATGTTGCTGTAGTTTATCGGTTAGTGAAGTCAACAGTGGATCAAAAACAATTGCAAAGCGATTTAGACAAAATTTCTAAATGGTGCGAAATTTGGCAATTGACACTAAAGAAAGAAATATGTGGTCCTAAATACGATAGGTCTGCATTCAGGATAAAAAGTGATCTGAAATGTTTGACTTCTACATTTCCGCGTTACTCTGCGAATTACAAAATTGTGCCAGAGGGGTCATTTTCTTGTACTATATACTTCAGTTTCATTTCGTCCCATTGCGAAACGTAGAGTGGGAGTGGTCGGTATTCCTACGTCTTTGTTAGAGCTCTTATTTTCTCATTATCCACACGCTCCGTACGGAGTATATGTGTAATGGATTGTAGGGTATTCCTAGCTTCCTTCCTGAAATCCGATTTTATGAAATTTCTTAGCGGGTTATAATAAGGTACACATTGTTTTTCTTCGATTCATCACTGTTTAATAATTTCCACAGTTTTTGTTATACTCTCATACAATAGTACAACTATACGGGCAACTGTTCTATATACCTATATCCTAGAGAGCTACTTTTGTCAGTCGTAGTAATGGCCCAATACGTAATTAATATTCAGGAACTTATGGGAGAAGTGTTTTGTTGAATATCACCTTGTTATGTTCAAATGTTCGTAGAGTTTATGGGACTTAACTATGGGGTCATCAGTGCCTAAACTTACAAACTACTTATGAACTAGCTTATACTAAAGACGGCACAAACATCCATACTCGAGAGCGGATTCGAACCCCCGACAGCAGCGGCCGTGCAGACCGTGACTGGCACGCCGCAGATCGCTCGGCCACTGCGACTGACACCATGAAAACGATAGTTTGGTAACAGCCTGTCAGTGGTCCTTCACATTCCATGCTTTTTTCGTGACACATATTTTGAAACGAGTCTTTGAAGTCATTAAGCATCTATATGGGATTCATAGCAAATGACGCGTAATATTAGTGAAGTGCATAACTTTACTCTGTCCTACAACTATTAGCCTCAGAATTTAATAGTTCCTCTGCCGAAACCTGACAGGATGTTAGGTATCACTTATTGTGTATAGATTTTCATTAAGGATAATTGTATCATCTTTGAAATCTGAGATTTAAGATAATAAGTTTCTTACATTTCAATGAATTACTTAACATATACTTCCGTTTCTATAGATGAGTACCCATCCAGGATAATGTGCAACGCCTTGTCATTTAAGAAATAAAGTAAACAGATGTTCATTGTGTCAAAAATGCCACATTTGCTTCAGAGAGTGATGATGTGGTTAGGAAACAAGAGCTTTTAGAAAACTTAGAACTACCGAAAAAGCGTGCTGTCTTTCCACCATAACACTCGGATATCATGCATGCATAACGTGAGTTGAATTACGTACAGTAAACGTTTTAAGAATCCAAGCCATTTTCTTCATTGTCGTTCATTTCTTCAGCGTCGGTAATATTATTTCATCTGAAAGTACAGTACATCGTAAGACTCTGTTACAAAAGCATGTAGGTGATGTACGACGGAAGTGAGGTTAACCAGCTCTATTTCCTTTTCTGTGCATTGGTGTGACGTAAGTTGTTTCTCAGTGCTTGAGAGCATACATCTTCTCAAGTAATCTATGTGAAAAGAATATAAATTAGTATTACAACTTAATAAGGCTCCACTGGAGTATGGAATGGTTTGTTTTTATCAGCTTTATAACTGAAGGTTGTGTCACAATGGGTTTTGAAAATAACCTCTTTGCCGTAGATCCGTATCTAGTTCACGCGAGTCTTCGTACTAATTGTATGGCACTGAGAGCGTCAAAAACGATTATGGGTATTCAGGCTTTTAGACAAATACGCGTTAACACTTCGCTAATGTAGATACTGAAAGCTTCGCAAAATGTTCTGATAGGCAACCGTATCTAAAATAATATAAGCTCATTTACGGAATTAAGCTTGAACCTCTACCTATTGTACAAAGTGCGTTGTTTCTTTAGATGTTTCCTGATAATGTGTACGGAACAAAGAAGAAATCTGACAGCTTTACTTATCCTACCAGCTGTGAATTTTACAAGAATATGTCAGAATATTCGTTTAAACTTGAGCCAGCATACTTCTTGTTATAACACGAGCCTAGATATATGGAGTCAATCCATACAGCTGTCACCCTACTACAATTCGTCAACCTATCTTTGCAAAGTGACGTTCACCGCGCGTCACTGTTAATCTGCGGGTCGGTTTTCGGACCACTATCAAAACGGAGGACACTTTATCACCTGCCACAGAAGACGTCTGCAGTCGCAACTGTTAAACACACCCGTTTTTTGGAAAATAAACACTGATTTTATCTCCAGTCTGGGCATGCATCAAAGGAACGGGTCGATTCGTTAACATACTAAGAGCCTCCACCGACAGACTGCAGCAATTCCACCCCTGTCCTTACAGGACCGCCTATAAAGTGGGCCCTTGATTCATACAGGTCCATCCGATCGATACAATTGGAAACGAGACTTGTCAGACCAGGCACCATATTTCCAGTCATCAACAGTCTAATGTCGCGATTGATGGGCAGAAGCGACGCTTAAAGCTCTGTGTCGTGTAGTCATGAAAGGTAAACGGGTGGGTCTTCGGCTCAGAATGTCCATTTCCATGATGTTTCGTTGATTGGCTTGCAGTCTGACATTGGTTGATGGCCCAACATTGAAATCCGCAGCAATTTTCGGCAGGGTTGCACTTCCGTCACGTTGAACGGTTTTATTTAGTTGTCCTTGGACCCGTTCCTGAAGAACATTTTTCCGGACTCAGCGTTTTCTAAGAATTTATGTTTCACCGGGTTCCCGATGCTCAAGGTACACCCGTCAGATGAACTGACGGAAAATACCCTCCTCATTGGTACCTCGGACATGCTGCGTCCCAACCCCATCTCTCGTGCGTCAACTATAACACCACTTACAAACTCACTTAACTCGTAATAAACTACCATTGTAGCAACAATAACGGATCTAACCCTTGAACCATGTTCCTTTTGTGTTATATAGGCCTTTCCGATCGCAATGCCGTTCTCTGAGTGTTTACATTTCTGTATATTTGCATTCGAATGCCTTTACCGGTTTCTATGGCTCTTCACTGTGTACTATTTTGTTGAGAAAAATTATAAATGAACTTTTTAAATAACCCTATGGTACCTTGTTACTGAGGAGATATTTGGACTCACATATAATACGATCAGACTGTTTCACTTTTTAATATTAATAAATGATATGCAATGTAAATATTAATAAAGTACATGCACTATGGTACGCTATGGCTTTGATTGTCAGGCAACCACATTATTCTCTTACTGCTGTGGCGCAGATTTTTGGATTGTTACTGGCATACCATTTGTTCCTCACTCCATTTCTTATGACATTCCTCTATTACTGCGTGTTTTTACCAAATTGCGTAGTAAAATTGTGACATGAAGTTCAAAAGCCAGAAACGTAACAATTTCGAAGTATGGTTATCCTTCATAAAATTTGCAAGGAATTATACCATCGCGAATAACCTGCGACGTCTTTACTTTGACGGCTTTAATTGGACGGATTTATATCGGTAACAGGTATGTGGTCATAGTGTTAGGGCTGATCAGTGTGCACCGTCAATTCACATTAATGTGACCGCCTCTCAAAACCCTGAATAACCAGTTTTCTTTGAGACGTGCACAAAGAGAGTCAGTGAGGTCCGGGACTGTGGCGCTCCAAGTGTCGTTACCGCTGGCACTTGGTTTCTCTGTTGAAGATCTGTAGTGCGAACAGTATGCTCTAGTCCGTGCCACAAATTTTTCGTTTTATTTCAATCCGGAGAGAGTGTGGTAGTCTAGGGATACGGTCAAGTAAATGTTGCCTGAGGAGACACTGAGGGCAGTTTCTTGGTTCATCTGGGCGGGCTGGCCGCGGTGGCCGAGGGCACTGAGGCGCTTCAGTCACGGTCTGCACGGCCGCTATGCTCGGGGGTTCGAATCCCCCCTCGGGCATGGATATTTGTGCCGTCCTAGTTCGTAAGTAGTTCATAAGTAGTTTGTAAGTTTAGGGACTGATAACCCCGTAGTTAAGTCCCATAAGCTGTACAAACATTTGAACATTTGATTTGAACATCTGGGCGGCCGGTTCCTCCGCAGGTGAGCGTTTATTCGCCCGAACGCATCTCTGCATTCCACGTTCACGTCTATGTGCCATGGTGCACCAGAGTTGTCTCGACCATTTTATTTCATAGCACAAATCTGCTTTTCATGATATGGTTTAAAAACGACAGTGCACGGAAAACAGGCTTAGCCATTTGGAAAACGTTAGATAAATCCCTCCGGCTCTGCATAATGAAACGGCTGCTTTGTTTTATGTGGTATCCAAGACTTTTTATAACTCCTCGTTGTAGGTGCTTCCATCTGCCGTCTGTAGTGGTTATTGCACGTTGACATTAGTTATTGGTGACTGTCACATTAGGCCAATGTGACTCGACGTATCAGTGAATAGATTTTCATGACGAGTTTCGTCTTGAAGTGCACTATTCGTTATGGAAGAGAAAGTGCCAGTATATAATCATGGTGATACTATATATCTGTGACATTACGTACACTTGTTCTGTATATCACATAATTATTATAATTCTGTAATTGCGTGGAAGCCAGGGCGACTCACTTACAAATGGGCGAGGTGTGTATCTAACCTCTTTCCTATATCTCCCTTTGTCACAATGTACGCTCCCTTCCCACCAACAAACACCTTCTCATGCATACCCTCTCCCACATTCTTCCTTCTCAATGAAACGTTCCTTCACCCCCGTCGTCTTTTCAGCACTGCTCCCTACCTCCTCCACCGCACAGATGGCCCCCCACCCCTCGCCCGTGGCGGAGTGGCGATAGGCCCCCTTCGCCATCACCTCGTCCGGCTCCAGCCCCTCCTCAATGATCCCACTGAGCACCTGATTCTCAGCTTCTTTCTCCTATCCCTTACAGTCACCCTAGCCACCATCTATATTCGCAGTACCACTCCCCTCCCATATGCCTTTCTCTCCCAGACCGACCAATCCTTTACGACCAATGTGATTGCTTCAGACATTAAAATTTGTTCCTCTTCACCCGCTGAACTCAGGAGGTGGCGTCAGTTCGTCACCAGCTCACTCAGGCGCGACATCCTCACCCTTCCCCGACCCATCTGCCCCGAAAGCAACACCACACCCGACTCATACTGCCATCTCCCAACCTCCTTGGGTACATCACGAGAGACATCCTTGACCTTATAGGCAGTGACCATGCCCCTGTCCTACTCACCCTTGACCACCGCCTCCGCCCTGCACGCGCTCCCCATCCTTTGCCCCCTCATAAACTTGTCCACGATTAGTCCCATGCCGACTGGGATGCCCACCGTCACTCCATTGACACCTTGCTGTTACAAATGGTCTGTCCTGCTGCAAAATTAAGGTATATACGTCCTAGGAGTTGGTATGGGTAGAGGTTATACCTGACAACCAGAATGAATTAATAATTGCATCTTCTTATCGGCCCCCTGAATCAGACGATGCAATTGCCGAAATGTTCAAAGAAAGCTTGAATAACATTTCAAACAGGTACCCGAAGCATAGTGTTATAATCGGTGGCCACTTTAATTTACCCTCGATATGTTGGCATAAACACAGGGTGTCCAAAAAAGGGCTCCCTGATTTCAAAATTAAATATCTCGAAAACAAAGATCGATAGAGGAATGCAGTAAAAGGTATTTTTATTATGAAAGCTGTAAGAAGTATATACAGCAGTTTGAAATAATAGTTACAAAGGCTGCTAACAGATGGCACTGTACGCTGTACAGCTCATATCAGCATACATAAGTGAAATAATCGTATGAAAACACTCTTTGCAAACAATCACAATGTTTTCAAAATGTTCACCATTGGCACTACAGAGGTGGCGCAAACGAAGAATGAAATTCGCCAACACATTTTGTAGTGTCTCAACGAAAATGGATTCACATGCCACAGGGATCGCCGATTCAAGCTCGTCCAGCATGGCGGGATGCTTCGGGTAGACCATGCCTTTCACTGTGCCACACACACACACACATACAAAAAAAAAAAAAAAGAAAAAAAAAAAAAAAAAAAGTCACAGGCAGGGATTCAAATCCGGCGAATATGGAGGCCAATCCATGCCTGCACCAGTAAATTTGGGTTATTCAAAAGCAATGTCTCGATTCCCGAAGTATTCCTCAAGAAAACGAAACACTTGTTCGGTCCGATGTGGTCGGGCTCCATCTTACATAAACCACTCAGTACCTGGTCGATCCTCTAACGCTTGCTGTGTGGCGACAAATTGTTCCAAAATTGCAACGTAACGTGCACCAGTGAGCGTTTCTCGAATGAAAAAAAGGGCCAATAATGCCTCTGCTGCATACTGCAGCCCACACACTAACTTTAGGAGAATACACCAATATGAATTTTCGGAACCTCAAAATCGCCAGTTTTGCTTATTCACGTACCCATTCAGGTAGAAGTGTGCTACATCTGTAAACCAGATGCAGCCAACATCAAATCCTTCACTATCAATCATTGTAATCATCTGATTAGCAAAGGCAATCCTTTGTTGCACAGCTCGTACGGGTATGGCCTGGTGCGTTTGAATTTTGAATGGAAACATGTGTAGGCTCTTTCTCGGTATTTTCTGCGTGCTGGAACGCTTCAAACCAGTCTCAGATGCAATTCTACGGACGGATCACATTGGATTTCGCTGAATAATTCCAGAAACTGTGGCAATATTTTCAGGTGTAACTGCGGTTTGCTTGCGGCCAACATGCCCACTAAATCATCAGTTACGCTGCCTGTTCGTTGAAATTTTGCTAAGAGCGTACGAATGGTTTTCGCATTGGGTACTTTTGAAACATTAAATCGTGATTGAAAACTTCACCTTGTTGCCGTAGGACTCTCTTCTAACCTGTGGTACTCTAGCACCAGAAAAACGCGTGGTTCAATGGAGTACATGGTTTTAATCTCTTCCTTCGATACGCTAACCTGCTTTCACGTTTCAATAGTGGAACTGATCGCTCTGGACTTCGGATCACTATTTATACTAGACATTACGTATGGCGTTTACAGCGCCATCTGTTAGGAGCTTTTGTAACTATTACTTCAAACTTCTATATAAACTTCTTACAGCTTTCAAAATAAACATACCGTTTACTGCATTCCTCTTTCGATCTTTGTTTTCGAGATATTTAATTTTGAGATCAGGGAGTCCTTTTCTGGACACCCTATATGTATTCAAAACCGATGGCAAATATAAAACATCGTCCGAACTAGTTCTGCAATGCTTTTTCTGAGAACTACTTCGAACAGTTAGTTCATGAACCCATTAGAATAGTAAATGGTTGCGAAAATACCTTTCATCTTCTAGCACCAAATAATCCTGAGCTAGTGAAGAGCATAAAAACAGATACAGATGTAGGGTTGTTGTAGCGAGACTGAATATCGAAATTCCCAAATGCATCAAAAATGAAAAAATATATATATTCAATAGAGTAGATAAAAATTCACATCACGCTTTCTTGACTGATAGTCTCCAGTCTTTCAAAACTAAAAATGCGAGTGTAGATCAGTTGTGGCTTACTTTCAAATACATAATATCAGTAGCAATCGAGAGATTTATACCAAATGAATTAATAAAAGAGAGGGCTGACCCCCGTGGCACACAAAACAGATCAGATCACTGTTGCAGAAGCAAAATTAAAAAACTGGCAATCTTTTACAGAAACTCGCAACTTAGAGCAGACTTCAATGCGGGAAGCTAATAATAGTTTCCTCAACGAAATCCTGTCTCGTAATCTTGCCGAAAATCCAAAGAAATTCATATGTGAAGTACACTAGCGGCAAAACACAAACAATACCTTCACTACGCGGTAGCAATGGTAATACTACCGATGACAGTACTGCTAAAGCAGAATTGCTAAACACAGCATTCCGAAATTCGTTCACCAAAGAAGACGAAGTGAACACTACAGAATTCAAATCAAGACCAGCTGCCAACATGCGAAATTTAAAAGTAGATGTTCCTGGAGTAGTAAGGCAACTTAAGTCACTAAACAAAAACAAATCTTCCGGGCCAGATTGTATACCAACTAGAGTCCTCTCAGAGTATGCTGATGCAATAGCTCCACACTTAGCTATCATATATAACCGATCACTCACCGAAATATCCGTTCTCAAAGACTGCAAAGTTGCCCAAGTCACTCCAATATTCAAGAAAGGCAAAAGGAGTTATCCCCAAAATTACAGGCCAATCTCGATGACGTCGATTTGCAGTAGGATATTGGAACATATACTTTGCTCGAACATTGTGAACTACTTCAAAGAGAACGACCTATTAACCAATAGTCAACACGGAATTTGAAAGTATCTCTCTTACGAAACGCAGCTTGCCCTTTATTCACATGAAGTGATAAGTGCCATTGACAAGGGATCTCAAATCGATTCCATATTTCTGGATTTCCGGAAGGCTTTTGACACTGTAACTCACAAGCGGCTTCCAATGAAATTGCGTGGTTATGGAATATCGCCCAAATTGTGGGATTGTATACACGATTTCCTATCAGAAAGGACACAGTTCGTAGAAATTGACGGTAAGTCATCGAGTAAAACAGAAGTGATATCTGGCATTCACCGGGGAAGCGTTATAGGTCGCCTTCCTTGTGTTGATAAACGACTTAGGAGACAATCTGAATAGCTCCCTTAGACTGTTCGCGGATGTTGCTGTAGTTTATCGGTTAGTGAAGTCAACAGTGGATCAAAAACAATTGCAAAGCGATTTAGACAAAATTTCTAAATGGTGCGAAATTTGGCAATTGACACTAAAGAAAGAAAAGTGTGAAGGAATGCACATGACCACTAAAAGAAATCCGCTGAACTTCAATTACGCGATAAATCAGTCAAAGCTTAAGGTCGTAAATTCTACCAAATACTTAGGAGTTACAATTACGAACAACGTAGACTGGAGAGAACACATAGAAAATATTGTGGGGAAGGCGAACCAAAGGTTACGTTTCATTGGCAGAACGCTTCGAAGATGCAACAGCTCCACTAAAGAGACTGCCTACATCACACCTGTGCGTCCTCTCCTGGAATACTGGTTGCCCAGTGTGGGACCCTCACCAGGTGGGACTGACGGAAGACATTGTGAAGGTTCAGAGAAGGGCAGCTCGTTTTGTTTTATCACGTTACAGGGTGGGGGGGGGGGGAAGCGTCACGGAAATGTTGCACGGTTTGAGGTGGAAGTCATTAAAAGAAAGACGTTATTTGTTGCGACGAGATCTATTTGTGAAATTTCAATCACCGACTTTTACTTCTGAATGTGAAAATATTTCTCTAGCACTGACCTAGATAGGGAGACATGACCATCCCAATAAAATAAGAGAAATCAGATCGAAAACGGAACGATTTAGGTGTTCCTTCTTCCAGCGCGCTATTAGAGAATGGAACAGTAGAGAAAGGTTATGAAAGTGGTTAATAAACTCTCTGCCAGGCACTTAAATGTGATTTGCAGGGTATCTATGTAGATGTAGGTTTCCGCTCCCCCTTCTTATTACAAAACCCTTCAAATCCTTGAACGCCATACCCTGTGCCTCGCCTACCGCATCCGGCTCCCCTCCGCCACGCGGATGCTATATGACCTTATCCCGTTTCCCCATCTCCTCCAATACCTCGAACACATCCGGCTGCCGCGGTGGAGTAGCCGCTGCGGAGCGCGCGGATGCTCGCCGTGGAGGTTCGAGTCCTATCTAGGGCATGGGTGTGTGTGTTTGTCCTTAGGTTAGTTTACCTAGGTTTAAGTAGTTTGTAAGCTAAGGACTGATGACCACGCAGTTTGGTCCGATAGATTTACAAAAAAAAAAAAAAAAAAAAAGAAAAAAAAAAAAAAAAAAAAACACATCCGGCTCCTACCATTGCATTCCTCCCTCCCTTCACCTCCACACTCTCCACGTCCTTTCCCAGAATAACTTCCGCCACCTCCCCCTCCCAGATGATGCCCACCGTCCTGAAATATACCCGTCCTACCAACCCTGATCCCCTTCCGTGGATGAAGCACCGCCCCCGCCCCACCCCCTCCCATTCCCTCGGCCCACTTTGTTCTTCCTCTTCCTGCCCTGGGGTCGCTACGCCTCCTCTCCGCCCTCTCCCAACCCCCTCAAAAATGTTCAAATGTATGTAGAGCTTATGGGACTTAACTGCGGGGTCATCAGTTCCTAAACTTACAAACTACTTATGAACTAGCTAATACTAAGTACGTCACAAATATCCATGCCCGAGGGGGGATTCGAACTCCCGACCGTAGTGGCCGTGTAGAACGTGACTGGCGCGCCGCAGACCGCTCGGCCATCGCGGCCGGCCCTACCCCCTCCCCCACGCTTCCTGACTTCAGCTACCCAGACAGGTCCTCCTCCTTACGAGACGAAGCAAATTGTTCTTACAGCCCCATGGAACTCTCCTCGACAATTGTCCAAGTATTTAACGTGACCTCAAACAGTTTTCTGCCGAAGAAACTGTCACATTGGCAGATCAGCATCCTAGCCAAAAGTAGCAGAGGTTAAAACATAAGATTTGTTTTGAATTCAATTGACTTTGATCACGCAGCGCCGATTTCATTCCACTGGAATTTTACTTCTGGCGTCAATGAAGGAAATTGTTTATGGCTTAGCATGTTAATAATGTTCACGAACTTACTCAGAGAAATTTCGATGATACCAATACCATAAGGCAAACATGCATGTTTGAACGAGTATGAGGAAACTGTGTTCGCTGTCATGAAGCATGTGTAGGATCTAATGGTACTGTTTATGAGGAAAAAAAGTAACTTTGGTTTTATTTTCGCTAGTGCGGTATAAAAGGAAAATAAACTGCATTTAATTTTTCACACTGTTATGCTGTAAGAAAAGGAAATTGTAGATAGTAAGTAATGCACAATTACTAGGTAACTACTTGATTTTGTACTATGGTAAACACATTTTCTTTGATATGAGCTTATCTTTTCTACCACGAACTTCATAATAGTACTGTGAAAGAGAAAATTTTGGTTGTAATTAATATATTTTATATATAAAAATGAATTACACATTCTTGACAGCCCAATGTCGGTTCAAATTGCTTGTTTCAGCAGCAGCTAGTCGCGGTGCCGCGCCGTTGTACACGTCCGACGTTTACATTTCTCGTGGCGTAGTGCATTCGCGCGCGCTCTCTGTCACCCACTGGCATGTGCTGGTAGGGCGGATAGGCCGCGCTGTTACAGGGCACTCTCGCGTATCGTCATTCACAATGTAAACAGAAATACGCCTATCATTAGTCCTACAAATATTGGTTAATATGAATACAAAAATAAAGTACATGATACAACAAAATGTCATTAGACATTTTGCCAAACACACCGAGATGTAACATCTGTATAATTTTGGCGACTTATACCGTTTACACCACGTAGAAATAGATGTGTCTGAATAATATTCATTTAAATGAGATAAATAGCGTTGCCCACATAATTTGCAAACGTTACAATAAAACCTATATTATTAATTAGTAATCTATTTTATATATTTTATTTTATATTTCATTATTAGTTCGTAATTGTCGGACCCGGTGGGCTTGGGGTAAAGCGCTCGCCGGGAAACCGAAAGGTCGCGCGTTCGAAGCCCGATCGGACCGTGGATTTTTTCAGTCTGCACTTTAACCCATCCTTAACCTCTCAACGATGTGAGAAGTCGCCAGAAACGACACGTGGGTAGGATTCCCCGTTAAGTTGTAGGTCCCCTTTCCCCGGTTGGATAACTGGGGTAGGTTAGGGACACGCAAGTCGCCGAAGTGGCGTCCAATTGAATGACTTGCAGCAGGCCAATGAAGCACACGAAATTATTATTATTATTAGTTCGTAATTGTTAGCTTATGCGTAAAGTTTCTAACTGTATAATCACAGGTACAAGATACTGTTTCCTACTATTTTAGTTGCTGGGCGTGAAAGCAAACATATGCGGTTCGACCCTAAGACTGCATCCAGCCATATTTAACTCCTTTGTGACCGTATTAATTGAGATTTCGCATATTACTGCAGTAATCGATTTCCTGCTTTTGGAATGGGCAGTGAGTCAGGCCAAGTTTTCTAAATTCCTGTTATTATTTATAGTTATAAACGTCCCACTGGGCTCAAGAAGGAGTAAGCGATAAGAGATAACACGCGCAGTAGACACCAAACAACAATCCAGTTGCCTTCAAACTGTTGATGTGCTCAACTTCAGATGGCAGCACCTTACAGATGTGGGACTTATATATCCACGTGAACTCTGGGACACATATTCGTCTGTGTGACGCAAATGTCCCGCTGGCCACTTTTATGCTAACACATTACTGTAATTTGTGATACATACCCTAAGTCTATTGCATAATAGACGGTTTGCATGTGGACTCTGAGCATAGGATTCATGGAGCAGTTTCATGCATGAGACTGGTAGCAATAGTTAGATATTGGGAAAGTTAGGGGCGGACTTCAAGAGTGAAGAAAAACGTAGAAACTCCGAACACACGTGATAGCCTGCATTCAGAAGCAGCAAGTATCAGTCCATGAGAATCTATGGCACAGTATTGGCAGCCGACAAAGAGCAAGACTAAAATTTCGTGTGCTCCAGCGTTGCCATCCGCATAAACAACACTTATACCGACACCGAGCGAGGTGGTGAAGTGGTAACACACTGGACTCCCATTCGGAAGGACGGTGGTTAAAATCCACAGGCCATCTAGATTTAGATTATCCGTGTTTTTCCTAAATCACTCCAGGCAAATGCCGGGATGGTTTCTTTGAAAGGACACGGCTGATTTCCTTCCCATCCTTATCCAAACAATCCGAGCGTGAACACCGCATTCAATGACCACGCTGTCGACGGGGCGTTAAACTACAATCTTTCTTCCTTCCTTATACCGATGGCAGGGCTGGTACTTGAAGGGGTTTGCGGTGTAGAATGACTTTTATCGACTGACCTCCTTCTCGACCAGAATTAAAACTTATTGGATAAGATTACTCAGAGGTGGAACTAACCATGCAAAAAACGTGTGCCGCGGCGGAGTGGCCAAGCGCATTGTGGCGCTATGCTGCGATGCGCGAGGCCGCTCCCCGTCGGGGGTTCGAATCCCCCCTCGGGCATGGATATTTGTGTCGTCATTAGTATAAGGTAGTTCATAAGTTTAGGGACTGATGACCCCATAGTTAAGTCTCTTAAGCTTAACAAACGTTTGAACATTTGAACAAAAAGCGTGCAGAAAATGAGTTATTATTCCTCTTAACGACTCCCTTTTAGCCGACTTCTGACAGCCACTGAAGATGAAGGGCAAGTACACTGTATTGATCGGTATAGCCCTTTTAGGACAGGATATATATTAATAAGAACCGTGAACCGCTCATTCTACTAATTCCATGACTTATACTTATCAAACAAATTACTCGAAAAACAAATTATTTTGGCATGTCACTTACAAAAATGACAGCTGGCTATGCTAATTTTTTCGACGTTCATCTTTCGAATTGTTTCACAATTTAAAAATTTGGGAACATGAGTTTACATTATGAAATGAGGTGCATTTACAAGATATGCAATGCTAGTAGGACACAGTCCAGTTTTGTTCTGTGATGTAGGATGTTGTGCAAAGTATGTAAATGCGTTATTCCTCCTACTACATTCACAATTATATGTTGTTTACTTTTATGAGCACATCTGTCTACGTCGAAATATTAATTGCTCTTGCGCAGTATGACGGGAATTAAAATATCACCCACGGCCATTTGTTAAGTTATCAAACGTACGATATATGTTCAAAAATTATTATCAAACATGAAGATATGATGCAATATTTGAGTCAAGAAAGATGGTTTACGTTAGAAGCACAATGAACCAATGAAATTCGTTCCGAAATTGTAGTACACAAAAATGAATATGAAGATGCCATACCTCCATCGTATTTCGGAATCATTTCACTCGGTATCAGCTAAGTCTGTTCCAACAATGTTTGAGAAATAGGACATACATACAACAAATATACAAATCCTTTATGTCTAACAGCTTTTGAGAAAGAGGACAATAGTACAATGAATATATCAATACACGGAAAAATGAAATGTTCAAATGTTTATAAACCTAAGGGACTGAAATGTTGAGGCCATTGGTCCCTAGTCTTGCAAACTACTTAATTATGCTAAGGAGAACGCACGCACCTATGCCCTAGAGAGGACTCGAACCTCCGATGCAGGCAGCCGCGCGATCCATAAGTTATCGCGTCAGACGACACGGCCATTCTCGCGCGGCACTGAAATGTTATTACAGCGCAGCTGCATTTACAGTACACAGCATCGAGATATGGGGAAAGTTTAAACCGAAAAACGAGCCACACGCGAAGATATAGCATATCGGATCCTTAAATTCAGAAAACGATGAGAGTGCACTTCTTAATGGGAGATATTTCAACAACGACGAAGTGTTGTTTTATTGTGATCGTTCTACTGTTTCTAGCTACTATAAATAAACTTCGATAACAAGTACTTAATAAATAAATTACATTGTACTAGAAAATCTCTTGTAATATACTAATCCAGTTTATGTAATTATGCTATAAGAAAGAAACCAGTACAAGTTATCAGCCTACTTAGAGAAACGTTTGATAAAATGCAGCATTGAAAATGATTAAATGTTTGTAAATCTAAGGTCGTCGATCCCTAGACTTAGAAATTACTTAAACTAACTTACGCTAAGGACAACACACAAGACCATGCCCGAGGGAGGACGCGAACCTCCGGCGGGAGCGTCCGCTCAGTCGCTGACATTGCACATAGAACTGCACGGCCATTCCCGCGTGTCTTGTGGCATTTGGGATCGATATTATCTATGACTAAATGACCAGTAAAATAAATAACGCCTTCTTCCCAACGGTCCTCATAAGACCCACCGAATATCTTTAGCTCGGAGGCATCAGCGGATGAAGTATGGAGGGAAATGTGCTCAGTATACCGCTCACCTGGCAGTTGTCATAATTAGTGACCGAAGCAGTTAATTCTTAGCCAGGTAGCTCCTCAGTCTGCCTCGCAAGGATTGAGTGAATCCTGCTTGAAAACTGCGCTCGCCAGCACTCGGTCGGTGATCCATTTAAGTTCTATCAAGGGTTTCATAGTGCATAATTTCGGAAGGGAATTTTTATGATTTTTTTCGCGGCTGATGTATAGTACACAAAGAAGCCGGAAAAGCGGATTAATGTAGAATCAGCAGAGATAGATCGCTTAATGTAGGTAGTGGAAATTCACCCTCACCATAAACAAAAGTAACATATTGCCAATAAATGCGACGACAGATTGCTTACTGTATGATTACCTGATTGCAGAGTCATCACTGGAAGCAGATACTTCCATAAAATATCTAGGAGAATGCGTACGGATCGATGTGAAGTGCAACGACCACATAAAATTAATGGTGGCTAAGAGAAATGACAGACTTAGATGCATATGAATAATATTCAGGAAGTGGTATCCATCAACAAAGGTTGTTGTTTGTTTGTTTTAAATCTATCGGACCAAACTGCGTGGTCATCAGACCGTAGCTTACAAACTACTTAAACTAAGGTAAACTAACCTAAGGACAAACACACACACACACCCATGCCCCAGGGAAGACTCGAACCTCCGACGGCGAGCAACCGCGCGCTCTGCAGCGAGACGCCTTAGACCGCTCGGCCTGTCCACCGCGGCCATCAACAAAGGAAGTAGGATATAACGGGGTTCAAAACGTGTACGAATACTGATTGTCCGTAAGGGATAGTACGCAACAGATAGGATGGATAGAGCACATAAAGAAGATGCAAATAAGAGCAGTAACCTTCGTCGACGGTCCATTAAAAAGTCCTAAATCGATACAGAGATGATTGGCCAACATCAGTGACACATACTCCGAGAGAGGCGTTCTGCTTCATGGTATGGGCTACTGACGAATTTCAGAGTGAGTACATTTTTAGGAGAGTCTGACGAAACATTGCTTTCTCCTACGAATGCATCGTAAGAAGACCATGAGTATAAAATCAACGAGATTGAACCCACATAGAGGTGTACCGTCAGTCGATCATGTCACGTGTTATGTACCTGAAACTCGAAAAGGAGGAAGCGGCATTAGTACACAATGAAACCTTCGCCACGCTTCGTGAGATGGCTTGCGGTGTGTAGATGTAGATGTCCATGTAATACTATTCTATCCATTGCAGAACGGCCATTGGCTCTAAAGATATAAACGGAACTGTAAGAATTACCTGTACTCATGTAGCTTTTACGTGCGAGGTGGCGGAAAGGTTAGAACACTGAACTCCCATTCGGGAGGACAGCGGTTAAAATCCATCCTCCTTCAGGTTTTTCATAATTTTCCTAAATGAATCCAGGCAAACGCTGGGCGGTTCCTTTTGCGTGGGCACGGCTGACTTCCTCACCATTCCTATCAAAATATTCGAGCCAGTGCTCCATCTCTAATGTCCACGATATCGACAGGATATTAAACCTGTTTAATTTTTTTTTTTTTTTTGCTTTTTAAATTGATAGAATTTAACGAACTATATCTTCGAGATACAACCTCTGACAGTAAAGTTTGGTGAATAGTTCTGTAACATTAATGTAGATAAACTATGAACTACAGTTACGTTACTGTTCTAGAAATATTCACCTCCCATAACTATGCACAGCTTGATCTCTGCGATACATGACCTGAAAATTTGCATAAAATCTTCCTTTGGGATAGTGTTCAGTGGCATCATTATTGGATGTTATGAATATCGTTAGATCTCTTTCCTTTAAAAGCGAGTTTGAGTCGAGGGAATAGGAAGAAGTGTGGAGGATTGATATCCGGAGAGTATGGTGGATGTTCAAATTTCAGCACCTCCTCTTTGCAAGGAACTGTTTGACGATATTGGCTGGGATTGTCGTGCAGCTTCAATATCTACCATAATCGCCGGTTCTCAATCCGTCAGACCTCTTCATAGTCGTCGACTCAAATTCGCATGTTCACGAAATAGAAGAAACACGCATTTTAGAGGAAGCATTCCTATATATGCACAATTCTGAACATTGAAGAACATAGCTCTATTAAATTAATAATAGTGTTTGAAACCCTTTTAGTGAATAAATAATTGTAGGTAGTGGTGGGCTCTAAACCACTGACCTTCAGCTTCACAGTCCACCGTACTAGCCACTACGCTACAGCCATCAATTAGAAAACGAGTTCTTTAATTTATACTATTAATGACAGTTGTTAACTGATGCTAATATGCCATTTTAGACACTAGATTATCATTTATCGTACGAAGAACGAAGTGTTTTTTTAATTCTTCAGTACGCCATTGCTTTAAAATAACAACGTGTAAGTTACAATAAAAAAATAATCAAATACGCAACGCAAGATGGCGTATGCCAGGGAGAGTTCTGGACGAGGAATGTCACGTGACATCTCCGAACGGCTGGTATTCGTTAATTCAATGGGGGGTGTCAAATCGACGTTACTTTTGCAAATATCTCTCAAACGATAAGAAAGTTGTAGTGAATTGTATCCTCTACTAATTCGATTATTCAATTTTCTCGCCAGATTATCCGTTTATTTGCAATTAAAATTACATTACAAACTGCTTCTTCTGGCATTACTAACGTATTTGTTGTCCGAAATATTTGAAAAACCGAGGTTCTGGTCCGATCGGTTGAACCGTTCGACCTAAAAAGTGGGAACACGTTACAGACAGAAAGACATCGTCAAATCGCCGTTATTTTTGCAAACATCTCTTCTGCAACTATGCAAGATGTGAGAAAAACATAAGGGAGCGAAGATGTAGAGAAGTTTCCCCTTTACAAATTAGATTATTCAATTTTCGTGTCAGATGAACGGTTCGTTTTCAATTACAATTATATTAAAACTGCTTTTTCTGGTATTACTATCGTATTTTTTGTCGGAAAAATTTGAAAAAGGGAGGTTCTGGTCTCTGTGGGCCTACAACTATGTCTGTAAAATTTGGTGCTGATCGGTGGAACGGTTCATCATAAAAAGTGGTAACACGTTACGGACAAACAGACAGACAGACATCCCAAAATCGCCATTATTTTTGCAAATATCTCTGAAACGATACGAGATACGAAAACAACATAAGAGAGCAAAGTTGTAGAGACTTTTCTGCTATTCAAATTCGGTTATTCAATTTTCGTGTCAGATGAATGGTTAAGCCGTTATTTTCACTTCAATTTCGAGCTGTCAAAAGACGATCGCAAAGGCCCACTTTTAGTGTTACTTCCTTAACCTAAAGTGTGCCAAAAAAAGACAAACACATAAGTAAATAAAGGAACGACTAAAGTAAAAGCTGTATTTCAGCAATAATTCAAAATGAAATGGATTTAGGAGAGGCATACACAAACCGACATTATTGTACGTCACAGAACTATTATTGTATGCAAGATCACGCTGCTTTGCATCGGATCTACATACTACCAACATTTCATACTGATTTAGCTGTGCCAAGTGCATTGAGGCGCTATGCAGTGATGCGCGAGGCCGTACCCCGTATGTTTAGGGACTGATGACTCCGCAGTTAAATCCCTTAAGCTACACAAACATTTTGAACAACTAGCTGTAAAACCGGGCCGGCTGCGGTGGCCGAGGGGACTGCGGCGCGCTAGTCACGGTCTGCACGGCCACTACGGTCGGGGGTTCGAATCCCCCCTCGGGCATGATAGTGTTAGCTAGTACATAAGTAGTTTGTAAGTTTAGGGACTGATGACCCCGTAGTTAAGTCCCATAAGCTATACAAACATTTGAACATTTTTAAACCCAGAAGTGGACGTGTATTTATGTATTCCAATTTTCTGTTAGTCAATCTCCACTTCCCTCCTGTCCTTGTCCATTTCGTCCTGCCTCCTGTCTCTGTCCATGTCCTCTTTCCGCTCATCTTTCAGTCCATGTATACCTTATGCCTCCCTCTCCGTGCCCGTCATTATCTCCTCCTCATCCACCTGTCTCTAATGGCCACACTTTTTTTTTTTTTTCCTCAAGTTTATGGGACTTAACTGCGGGGGTCATCAGTCCCTAAACTTACAATCTACTTATAAACCACCTTATACTTTTGACGACACAAACATCCTTGCCCGAGGAGGGATTCGAACCCCCGACGGGGAACGGCCTCGCACATCGCAGCATAGCGCCTCAATGTGCTCGACCACTCAGGCGCGGCAATGACCACACTGTCGACAGCACGTTAATCCTTACATTTCCTATATTTTCATCCATCCTCCTCATACTCTGCCACCGCTCTATCAATCTCCCTCTGTCAGTCCATTACTACTTCCCTCGTTCTGATATAATGTCAAAAATTCACAATAACACTCCTAAGTTATGCATTTATTACAATCTTTCATCAATCCATGTCCTCCCTCCCTCTTCCTCTGTTTACCTACTGCATTTGTCTCGCTCTGTTCATCTGATCCCACCCCCCCCCCCTCTTACTCACAGACATAGAGTACTAGACTGGCAATGCCGTATGCAGTATCATTGGGGTCAGTGAAGTCTCGCCGCCATATTTCTATACTATAACATCAAAGCAGTCGTGTGAGTTATTACAGAAAACAGTCGTAAAAATGCGGATGAACTGACGTAACTATGCTGTCCTTAGAGTTTTGACATGTAGGAAATTCGTGTTTTGTATATGGCTGAAAATTTTAAAAGTTGAGTAAGCTTCAACATATACAGTAATGAGTTGCATTAATTTGCTATTATTATTAACCTGTTACCACTTTCATTCAGCTTCGGATTTTCTTTCAGTAGTATGGTCATTATAAAAGTGTACCCTTATTCTTTTGAGAGTTCTTACGAAATCTATAGTCTGCTATGATGCACACACCAATGAGTCGCGTTTCCTGTTTTTATTAATCTGTTTCCTGTTTTAATCAACTTCGGTTTTTCTTTTAATAGTATGACCGTTATAAATGTGTTATTTGTCGTGGATAACACATAGCTTTATTCTTGTTAGTGTCTATACGTAACGGCAAAATTTTACCTATCATCTCGCCGACCTCTCACGATTATGTTGGCAACACAACAAAATGGTAGAAAGTCTTTGCCTAGATGTTAATGTTTAACGGTACATAAACGTCTCATACTACGATTCGAAAATACATAGGTGTTAGCTCCAATGCAAATCATGTTCAAACCAACTAGTAAAGTTTACAACGCCATATCGTGTCAGAAGATCATAGTAGTACCGCACGGAAACTTTTTGACGTGAGGTGAGGCAAGATGGCGGCATCAAACTTCAGTCACAGAGGCTAGTTTGCCAGTCTAGTAATGTATGTCTGTGCTCTTACTATTGGTCAATCTGGTCCTCACACCCACTCTCGTCAATTCGAATTCTGCTTGTGGCTCACCGCCTCTCCTTCGCTCCTTCCATCGACTCTTTGTCTCTTTCTACCTATGACCTTTCTGCCTCTCTCACTCCTTCCCGCCCTTCCGCCTCTAATGATCAAGCTGTGGACGAGACTTTAAACCCCAATATTCATTCCTTCCTTCCTTTCCTCCTCCCCTTGTCTGTTAAAAATTACTTAAAACTGTCACGAAGAACAGAAAAACGGCCTGGACGTCTGTTGGACGGTACCATCTTTCGTGCAGCATATTGAATCTTACGTAGTCACTGCTCGTCGTCTAGCTATGAAGATCAACTGTGCAAAACTCATCAAGATCTAAGGAACGGTATGCCAACGCGTAAAATATGAACAAACAAGCAAGAATTGATTGTATTACATAAGAGCGCAGTGTAGACATTCTGCAGTTAAGAATAGAGCTATCCCGCGTTCTTTAATTTTGTAATACGTTTCCAGTTACCTCGATGTGGATGGTTGCAATTCTTTCTTACTTGCCGCGGTGGAGTAGCCGAGTGGTAGCCGGGCGCCGTGGCTCAGCGCGCCCGGTCAGAGGTCTCAACGCCCTCTGTAATAAAAAAGCTGAGCCAACAACACACCGAACAACAACGAACAAAAACGATCAGCGTCCGCAACGAAGAGAACTACCCATAGAACAAAAAAAAAAAAAAAAAAAAAAAAAAAAAAAAAAAAAAAAAAAAAAGTGGTCTAAAGCACCTCGCTGCGGAGCGCCCGGTTGCTCGCCGTGGAGGTTCGAGTCCTCCCTGGGGCATGGGTGTGTGTTTTTGTCCGTAGGTTAGTTTACCTAGGTTTAAGTAGTTTGTAAGCTACGGACTGATGACCACGCAGTTTGGTCCGATAGATTTATAGACATTTGAATTTCTTTCTTACTTTCTAAGCGATTAAAATTAGTGATTTTGGCTAGGCAGGGGGGGGGTGTCTTTATAAAACAATTTGAAAAACGTGAAATAAAAGATATTTAATTGCAATGTTAAATGACGCATTTTGGGGGGGGGGGAGGGGGTGTGAGTCATTGGCCAAGGGATGCATGGGCTCCTCTGTTTAAATAAATGCGAATTGAATATATTACAAAACATACAGTTGCTATATGGATGCGTCTATCTGAAAACAGCAGTTCTTAGATAAGTATAGAGCTGTAATTCCTTAAGCAGTGAAGAAGAAATGATTTATGACGATTGCATCATAACTGCAATCATATCTTAATTGACTTTGATCTTTATACTGTACCTGCTATTTTGAATTTTTTCCTTACTTGGTTTTGACATCGTATAGAGACATCAGATTTAATAAACTCCTTTTGTCGGCGAATCGAATGCTCTCTCTCCCCCCTTTATTTGCGATTTATTTTTCTTTTTATATGATTTTGTTGACATACTTCGGTGCATCCTTTTCATGTGACGTCTATTATAAGCTATCTCGATCTTGTAAGGCTTTGTGCATATGCTGCCTCCACAGGGGCACAAAGGATATCATGGCGACCTCATATTTGCTGGTTTGGTTGCTTCTTTTATTAGTTCTCTGAAATCTCTGACAAAGCATAGCTTTCGTTTGCCGAGGGTACGTAGGGCTCTATGAATTCCTTTCTCATATAATTGTATCATTTGCTGCTTCCTGGAAGCTTCTTGCAAACGTGACACACCTCTATAGAAAATCTTCGTATCATTACGTTGCTTCTAATTCTACATCCCTTAAGAAATCCGGGCAGTACTTTGTAATATTTGTCATTTTAACCCTCGTACTAAAAAGGTTCCTCAGTTCCTTACGTAGGGTCGCCTTCCTTTCTTGACACTACAGTCTCTGTGAGACGAAGTCCTGCAATCTTGTTGTTGTTGTTGTGGTCTTCAGGCCGGAGACTGGTTTGATGCAGCTCTCCACAATACCCTATCCTGAGCAAGCCTCTTCATCTCCACATAAGAACGGCAACCTACATCTGTCTGAATCTGCTTACTGTATCCATCTCTTGGTCTTCCTCTGCGGTTTTTACCCCACACACTTCCCTCCAACGCTAAATTCACAATTCCTTGATGTCTAAGAATGTGTCCTACCAATCTATCCCTTCTTTTAGTCAAGGTATGCCAGAAATTTCTTTTCTCTCCAATTCTGTTCAGTACCTCCTCATTAGTTACACGATCCACCCACCTAATCTTCAGCATTCTTATAATCTGTAAATAGCCCATCACACTATTATCGAAAAGAATACGATATTATGTTATTACAAGATTATCGGTGAACATCTTGAATACGTCACATCGTGTAAGTATACCATCTTCCTTTCTCCTTTGTACCATTTTCAGTGTGTCGCATGTTAATTAACGCAAGTGTTGTTGTTAATGTAAAGAGGGACGCCAGATGCCCTTCCTGTCGCCAACCCTTCTCCACCGCTCGGATTGGATGTGGGGCCGGCACCCTCTCCTTAGCCAACACCACCTGAAGAGGTGGCCTGAGCTTTGTCGTGTCGTGTCATACAGAGTAGCCGCAATCGCGTAGGTAACGGGATTTCTGCTGCGGCACAGTCTACAGTCTACAGTCTCACAGCGACCAGTCAGTCAGCTACCCATCGCAGCCTTCTCAGCGTGACAAGACAGCGCCCAGCTTTCCTTTTTAGGTGATGTTGCTTTTTCCGGAAGCGGCGCTTCAACAACTACTGGCTTGTGTACATCACGCATGTACGTAAATTTAATATTATGCAACATTATTACACAGGAAGGACATAAAAAGTCAGTATTCAGGAATGCGGGCAGAAGACAGATGTTTCCATTAAATACCGTTGTATCTGTAAAGGAAGCTGGTGGGACAGGTCCAGACACGGCCTCCTAAGACGTTAATGGGCGGTATTGCCCATACAACGATATGGCAAACGTTTTTGGGAAAATTAAGTAGTTATGTCTGGACGATAGGCACCGTAGTTCTCGCGAAACATTGTCAGGTATTTTCGGAAACACTGTACTCTAGGAATTTTTGACAACTAGTTTGCTCCTATCCTGATATATCAAAGATCGTAAGAATGTGACTAGAGATAAAGGTGTGTGTAGAGGCTTATAGCTAGTCATTCTTCCACAAGCTCAGTGTACGCATGAAATATATGAACAATCATTTGTTGGATCAGTGAAAGCTGGGCAATTTTCAGACAAAAATTGGGGGGGGGGGGGGTCCAAAACCTGTCATCAACAAAGCCTTAAGGTAAGAAAATGTTTCCAGTTACTGACGAGGAGACACTGCGACAAAATATTACTAAATGTTTTCATCTGTTCTACTTGCCTGAATTATGTTCGTGATTTGCGTTTTATAATTACCCACGTTACTGATACAATTTCTACCAGTGGTCTAGAGAAGCAAACGAACGATAACGAAAGTGGAGACTGTAAAACCATTCATCAAATGTGCAATAGTTATTCAAAAATATTGGAACTGTCGTCCCAATACGGGTAAAAAATAATTTAAACTGCGTTCCATTCAGAACTAATATCAATAATTGAAACGAGACAAACTTCTGAAGAAAGTAGCTACTATGAAAGTACATGTTTTATCTCCTCGCAGATATATCTATGTATGGCAATTGAAGAGATTCGTGGGATAGTCACGGTTCCGTACATTCATGAAGGTGATGATGGTATGAGTGGGATGTTGTGTCTGGCATTATCCTGCTGATATATGCCATTTAGTACCCTTCAGTAGTTACAAAATCATTTTATCTTATTCCACACCATCATTTCAGGATCGGGAGAGTTATATGTCATGGGAATCGCACCTTTGCTTTCGCTTGCCTTCTAGTAGTTCGTGAACAGATATTCACCCCGTTTACATGGGCTCCCAAAACCGGATTTCGTAAACCGATTTCCCAATTCCGCTATTGGTTGGTCATGCAAACACTCCAAAATCGATTCTGGAAATCCGCTTCTCTAAAGCTGTTTTCCAGGCCACAATCGATTTTCGTGCCCTTGTAAAAGCAACCTTTTTGAAGCGTTCTTGGCTTGTCAGATTGTGTTTTCTTGTTAAGAATTTTCGGCACATATGGAAAGAGTGATATTTTCTAATGTGAAATAAAACTATAAATATTAGAGTGAACATAAATCTGTGTATTTAAATAAAGAAAAATAGCGATTGCGCAGACTAAATAAGGAACTGAATCAGCTGTTTTTCAGCCGCCATGTTAAGTGAGGTAGGACATCCGATTTAGGCTATGCCATGTAAACACGACAGCGAAAAACTGTTTATGAAAATCGGTTTTCGTCTTCCGGAAGATGTGTTGCATATAAACGTAGTGATTGTTGCGTCCATCTGACCGTCCTAAGGTCCGAAGAATGCTGACATGCTGCACGTGCATGTGCTGTGAACATCTTATGTTGCGGTCTCCAGTTGAAACGTTCCAATAATTTCAGACGCTCCCATTAGCCATCTAGCATTCATATAGTCCTTTATATGAAGCTATGCCGTATTTCTGTATTAGAAACACAAGACAATATAAGGATAAAATTGTAATCAGTATATCCTATAGGCGTCTTAATACGAGCCTGTGATTTTTGACACTTTTAGTGAGGCTGATCATGGTAACGCATCTCCTTTCTGTCATCAAATGTGAGTGCGCTTTTCCCCAGACCACAGCCCTGCTTGAAAATCCGCGAGCTTTTAATTCCAAAACACAGGAAGGATTTTTTCCTTGAGATGTGCTAGTCACTTCCATACAGCCAAATACCGCTAAGCCGGCGGCGGTGGCCGAGGGGGCTGAGGCGCTCCAGTCACGGTCTGCACGGCCACTGCGGTCGGGGGTTCGAATCCCCCCTCGGGCATAGATATTTGTGCCGTCTTAGTTCGTAAGTAGTTCATAAGTAGTTTGTAAGTTTAGGGACTGATGACCCCGTAGTTAAGTCCCATAGACTATACAAACATCTGAACATGAATGCCGCTAAACACAGCTCTTCAGTACTCTCCACCTAGTCATACCCCTGAGCCGTTAGATAAAATCCCTTCGTTCTTATTTCCATCCAACCATGCTCTTATATCGCAGCTGAAATAAATTAAGGAAGATCGTAATTCCGTATGATTGCCTGTCACTGAATAAACTTTCATATTCGCCTTTTATAATCTCATGACCATTATCAAGTGGTATAGCCATTTCCGTTCTAACAGGAGAGTTTGTATACGGTCAGAAACAAACATAGCAAATCGAGTCATGTCCGACTGCACTATCAACCAAAATGACAGCAAATACTATTCTGAAATTTAATTACAGGACAATCTAAATGTTTGTATAGCTTATGGGACTTAACTACGAGGTCATCAGTCCCTAAACTTACAAACTACTTATGTACTAGCTAAGACTAAGGACGGCACAAATATCCATGCCCGAGGGGGGATTCGAACCCCCGACCGTAGTGGCCATGCAGACCGTGACTGGAGCGCCTCAGTTTCCTCAGCCACCGCGGCCGGCCAGGACAATCTGCTCCTATAATAAAAATAACATAACTGTGTACTATTTAGCCCCACCCAAGTGCTGGATAACATATTGTGTTATATGTCTCATTTGACAGTAAGTGTGACCACTGTAACTGTTGGGTTCGCCAATTTGCTGTACAGTCCACTGTGAGAAAAATGCATTTCAAAATCCATCATATTTTTTATGACTTCACTTACGATTTCTTATTATAATTTATAGCGCGAATCATACTTCGTTAAATATATGTGAACCGCTATTGTTTTATATGCATGTTAATGGTCTGATGCAAGGTGTGAATAGCAATATTCGCCTGTTTCCTGATGATATTGGTGTATGTTAAGGTGTTGTAATTAAGTGACTGCAGTAGAATGCAAGTTGATTTGTTAAAAATTACCATTTTTGATGGGAATTGAAGCTAGCTCTAAGTGTACAAAATGTAAGGCGATGCATATGGCTTATAAAACCAATTCCATATTTTCCGAATTCTGTATTAGCAGAGCAGTGTGTTACTAGACACAGTGACGCCGAATAAATAAATAGGTATAAGGTTGCAGAGCAGTACAAAATGGAATGAGTATGTAAGAAAATAGTTAGGTAGACGGATGCTTGACTTTAATTTATTGGGAGAAATTGTGGAAATAGAGCTTCATTTGTAAAGGAGACTGCGCATAGACGATTTTTTGCGTCCCATTGATGAATACTGATTATGTGTTTGGGATCCCCACTAGATCGATTTGAAGGAAGACATAGGAACAATTTTGGACGATGGCGACGTTCTTTCGACAAACAAATTGAAAAGACAAAGAATTTAGGACATTAACTACGAGTGGGTAATGAAATAATTCAGTGGAGAAAGAGGATAATATGTGCCCCAGCCGGATTCGAACTCGGGTGCTCCTAATTACTACGCGGTCACACTAACCTACACGCAACCTTTTCTTCTTTCTTTCTTTGTGGTAGTTTTCTCTGTTGCGGGGTATAGCAACCGCACCGGCCGTGCGAGCTACCGCTGCTCGCCTCCCGCCAGATGCATATTTCAATTTACGTACACACTACTAACGTCGTAGCCTACAATATTCGCGGACGATTCCCGAGGGAGTTAGGGCATGGTGTTCATCAGCAGTGAAGTAAGGATCAGTGGCCGTCATCACCTGATTATAAGTTCTACACATCCGATGTCTGTTCTTTTAGACATATGAGAAAGAACAGACACACATAAATTGAACTACTGAGAAAATTTGGAGGGTCGGAATTGGACACTTACTGCAAAACGATTCTACCGCCGCGTAAGGACCAGAAATATAAAATAAGAGAAATTAGGGCTCGTGAGGAAGCATATCGACAGTCGTTTTTTCTTCATTCTAGAAGAGGAAAGAAAATGAGTAATAGTGATACGAGGTACCTTCCGACACGCACCGCTCAGGATTGCAGAGTGTATATGTAGATGTATACCACACTAAATAAAGAAAGGCGTGAAGTAATACACATGACCACTAAAAGAAATCCGCCGAACTTCAATTACGCGATAAATCAGGCAAACCTTAAGGTCGTAAATTCTACTAAATACCTAGGAGTTACAATTACGAACAACTTAGACTGGAGAGAACACATAGAAGATATTGTGAGGAAGGCGAACCAAAGATTACGTTCCATTGGCAGAACGCTTCGAAGATGCACCAGCTCCACCAGAGAGACTGCCAACATCACACTTGTGCGTCCTCTCCTGGAGTACTGTTGCCCAGTGTGGGAGCCTCACCAGGTGGGACTGACGGAAGATATTGAGAAGGTTCAGAGAAGGGCAGCTCGTTTTGTTTTATCACGTTGGGGGGGGGGGGAGTCACGGAAATGTTGCACGAATTGGGGTGGAAATCATTAAAAGCAAGACATTATTCATTGCGGTGTGATCTGTTTGCGAAGTTTCAATCACCGACTTTCACTTCTGAATGTGAAAATATTTTGCTAGCACCCACCTACTTAGGGAGACATTACCATCCCAATAAAATAAAAGAAATCAGATCGAAAACGGAACGGTTTCGGTGTTCTTTTTTCTTGCGCGCTATTAAAGAATGGAACGGTAGAGAAAAGTTATGAAAGTGGTTAATGAACTCTCTGCCAGGCATTTAAATGTGATATGACGAGTATCTATGTACATGTAGATGTAGATGCTCCTATGAAGACCAGCTGTTGATTTTCTCCTCTGCTGAATACATTGCTTATACGATAAAGCACAAAGTACCAATTTATGGAGATACAGAAGACTCTTACCTAAGGACATAGTATTCTCTACATATTAAACAGACAGCCGGCAGCGGTAGCCGAGCGCTCTGCGGCGCGACAGTCACAGTCTGCACGGCCACTACGGTCGGGGGTTTGAATCCCCCCTCGGCGTGGATGTTTGTGCCGTCCTTAGTATTAGCTAGTTCATTATTTTTTCTTCGGTGAGATGGATGCTTTGCGGTCGTTTGTTCATATTCGTTATGGGTTTTTCGTTGAGAATTTTACTCAGACTCAGTTTTTTATTACAGGTCGCGTTGAACTGAAGAGAAGGCCTGTGCATTGCCGTGCCACGTCACGTCACTCAGAGTTGGTCGCGATTGCGTAGCTCACTGGGTGTCTGATGGGGCACAGCCCACCGCCTCGCTCAAGCCAGCCAGTGAGCTACGCGATCGCGACCAACTCTGCATGACGTGGCACGGGAGCGCAGAGGCCTTATCTTCAGATGGTGTTGGTTGAACCTCTTCCGTTTTCTCTCTTTTCATTGGTTCTTCGGTTTGAACGGGTACTTTGTGGACGTTGGTTTGTTTTGTCCTATTTTGGTCGTTTCGGATAACTCAGTTTTCTCGTTACAAAGGGCGTCGAGCTACCATGCCACCAACCCTCTGACCGAGCTCGCTGAGCCACCGCGCCCTAGCAATTCCTGAACCACCGTCTAACATGTTTGTACATCACAAATAAATTCCTCGTCTATTACGGTATGGCGAACAGCTGCGAGAGTAATCCGTGACTGTCGCACCATCGATGACAGGTGTTAACTAACTAACCAACATTAGATTATAATTCATTATCTTAAGAACGACATGTTTTTGATAATTTTCAGTGTGCCATTGCTTTGAAATGACAACGCTTGAGTTATAGCAAGAAAATAATCAAGTAGAGAAAGCAAGATTGTGTACGCAAAAGAGATTTTGGTACGTGGGATGTCACGTCACTGATTTACGAATGACAAATTTACGCTGTGTTCATTCCAGGCTATAGTCACTCGTCCGAATGCCAAATGTACGCTACGTTCGTTCCAGGCTATAGCCATTCGTAACCAGTACAGGCAAAGAAAACAAGCTTTGAACCACCAAAGCAAGAGAGGAAAATATAATGAAAATGTGGTAGAGATATTAAAATGATAGTTCAAAGAGGCAAAAGTTAAAAAATGGGTATGTTTGTCAAAGCTAAACTCAAATATAATATAATTTTTGCTGTTTGTCAAAATACGAGTAGAAACAATACTACGTGTTGGATAAATAGATATTACCAATATAGTAGTCATCATATCACCAGAATTTCTTACTGTTTAGATTGTTATTTTGGTCCGAAATGTTTGCAAAAACTTATAAAACGACAAATCTAAACTTGGCCGTAAAACACGTCAGTGAGATTTTTTAAAATATTTATGGCTGTGGACTCATGAGCGTCATAATTAAATACTGCAATTGCTTATTATTGTGTCAGTTGCACAGTTGATTACTGCCAAATACTTCAGAGTGCCTACTTATGAGACAACTAGGAGTCCCATATTTTTATGATACGTTTATTTTATTGGAGTTCATTAAGTGAAATGGTTCTTATAGACGGAGCACAAGCTCGGGTTATTTTGTTGGGGATAGGGCAGATAATCGACCGCGGCCTTTGAAAGGAACCATATCTGTTCTTTTTCTTCTGGCGTGATTAAGGGTAATCAAGGAAATCCTAAATCAGGAATGCTGGAGGAGGGGTTGAAACATGTCCTCCCAAGTGTGAGTTTAGTGTCTTAAGTGAGTGCCTGTGTTATCTGTACTAGTAAATTCCAACAATTGTTCAGTTTGAGAGAGAAAGAAGCATGAGAAATTAATGTCAGACCTGTTTCACAAGAGTGCTTTAGGTAACAGTACTTCTCTTCTAAGTACACCCGTGGATATTTTGATCATCAAATACGCCGGGAGAAACTGAAGAATCACAAATGTTCAAATGTTTGTAAATCTATCGGACCAAACTGCGTGATCATCAGTCCGGAGCTTACAAATTACTTAAGCTAAGTTAAACTAACCTAAGGACAAACACACACACCCATGTCCTAGGTAGGATTCGAACCTCCGCAGCGAGGCGCTTTAGACTGCTCGGCTACTACATCTACATCTACATCTACATAGATACTCCGCAAAACACATTCAAGTAGTTGGCAGAGGGTTTATTAACCACTTTCATAACTTTTCTCTACCGTTCCATTCTCTAATAGCGCGCGGGAAGAAAGAACTCCTAAATCGTTCCGTTTTCGATCTGATTTCTCTTATTTTATTGGGATGGTCATGTCTCCCTAAGCAGGTGGGCGCTAACAAAATATTTTCACATTCAGAACTAAAAGTCGGTGATTGAAACTTAGCAAACAGATCACGCTGCAATGAATAACGTTTTTCTTTTAATGATTTCCACCCCAATTCGTGCAACATTTCCGTGACGCTTCCCCCCCCCCCCCCCCCCCCGTAACGTGATAGAACAAAACGAGCTGCCCTTCTTTCAACCTTCTCAATGTTTTCCGTCAATCCCACCTGGTGAGGGTTCCACAAGGGGCAACAGTACTCCAGGAGAGGACGCACAAGTGTGATGTAGCCAGTCTCTTTGGTGGAGCTGGAGCATCTTCGAAGCGTTCTGCCGATGAAACTTAACCTTTGGTTCGCCTTCCTCACAATATTTTCTATGCGTTCTCACCAGTCAAAGTTGTTCGTAATTGTAACTCCTAGGTATTTAGTAGAATCTACGACCTTAAGGTTTGACTGATTTATCGCGTAATTGAAGTTCAGTGGATTTCTTTTAGTGGTCATGTGTATTACTTCACACTTTTCTTTATTTAGAGTCAATTGCCAATCTTCGCACCACCGCGGCATCATACCACAAGCTACGCTCAAGTTACCTTTAAAAATCTCATACCAATTTCTTGAAGTAGTCTTGGAGATAAGCAGATTCTAATAAACACACAGGCATACACGACGGTTACTGATTGTCCTTTAAATTACGATGTGTTCTTTCTCCGTAACCCGATTATGATGAAAAAATACATATATGGTGCCCCAAACTTTCTTCGGGTTATCTGTGAAAAACCGCATGAAAATTCGTCTTATACGTCTGAATATGGATGTGTTCAAAGAGACTAAGGACAAACACATCTATTATTAGTATCCATCTCATGAATTACAGTAATTCCCGAAGCAGGGTGGCTTGCGTGTCTCAACGATAGAGATAGCTGTACTGTAGGTGCAACCACAGCGGAGAGCGGAGGGGTATCTGTGAAGAGGCCAGACAAACGTGTGGTCCATGAAGAGTCTGGATGATTGGCTGAGCTGGCCGTGTGACGTCAGCTAATGAGGCTTTGCCATACAGTTACTACGAATGGCTGAAAGACACGGGAAAGTACAGTCGTTACTTTTCCTAAGGACATACAGCTCTACTGTATGAATATATGATGATGACATCATCTCGGGTAAAATATTCCGGAGGTAAAGTAGTCCCCCATTCGGATCTTCGGGCGGAGACTACTCACGGGGATGCCATCATCAGGAAAGACAACACTGACATTCTACGGATCGGAGCGTGGAATGGTAGATTTCCTAATCGGGAAAGGACGACAATAAATTTAAAAAGGAAAATAGATAGGTTGAATTTGAAAATAGTGGGATATTAGTGTAGTTTGGTGGAGAGAGGAACAGGATTTCTGGCCAGGTGAGTAAAGGGTTGTTAATACAAAATCAGTTGGGGTTATTACAGGAGTAGGTATAATAATGAATAATAAAATAGGAATGCGGGTAAACTTCTACGAGCAGCGTAGTGATGGCATTATCGTAGTTAAGATAGATACGAAGCCAAAACGGACCACAGTAGTACAGGTTTGTATGCCTTCTAGCTCTGTCGATGATGAGGAGCATCGAAGAAATGTATGAGGAGGTAAAGGAAGTTATTCAGACAAGGGAGAGGAAAACGTAATTGTGATGGGGGACTGGAATTCGTTAGTAGGAAAAGGAAGGGAAAGAAAAATAGTAGGTGAACATGGACTGGGGAAAAGGAACGAAAGAGGAAGCCGCCTGGTAGAAATTTGTACGGAACATAATCTAATTATAACAAACACATGGTTCAAGAATTATGGAAGAAGGTTATATACGTGGAACAGACCAGGAAATACCAGAAGATACCAGATAGTTTTTGTAATGGTAAGGCACAGATTTCGGAACCAGGTTTTAAACTTAAGACATACACAGGGCGCGATATTGACTCTGACCATATTGTTATAAACTGTAGACTGAAATTTAAAAAATTGCAGAAGGGTAGGAATATAAGGAGAGAGACCTGAATAAATTGAAGGAACCTGAAGGTCTTGAGAAATTCAGATGGAGATTTAGGCAACAATTGACAGAAACGGGGTAAAATAAAACAGTAGAAGAGGAATGGGTAGCCTTAAGAGAAGAATTAGTCAAGGCAGCAGGGGACCAAATAGGTAGAAAAGGAAGACCTACAAAAGACCCTTGGATAACACAATAAGTACTCAATTTACTTGATGAAGGGAGAAGATATGAAAATGCATCAAATGAAGGAGGTAAAATGGAGTTCAGACGACTAAGAAGCGGGATTGACACGAGGAGCAAAATGGTTAAGCAGGAGAGGCTGGAAGCACAATGCAAATCTGTAGAAGAATGTATAACTAGGAGGAAAATAGGTACCGCCTAGAGGAAAATAAATGAGACAATTGGAGACTAGAAAAATAGATGTATGAATATTAAGAACTCAGATGGAAAACCAGTTCTGAGTAAAGAAGGGAAAGCTAAAAGCTGGAAAGAGTATATAGGCGGGTTATACAAAGGAAATGAACTTGGAAACAATATTATAGAAAGGGAAGAGGAAGTAGATGAAGATGAAATAGGAGATACTATACTGAGAGATGAATTTGAAAGAACATTGAAAGACCAATGTCGAAACATGGCCCATGAGGCTGATGACATTCCCTGAGAGCTACAAAGGTTACTGGGAGAACCAGCCAAGAAAAACTATTTCACCTGGTGAGTAAGTGTAAGAGACTGACGAAATACCCTCAAACTTTAAGAAAAATATTATTATCCCCATTCTAAGGAAAGCAGGTGCAGACAGGTGTGAAAATTAAAGAACCATCAGTTTAGTAACTCGTAGTTGCAAAATTTGAACACGAATTATTTACAGAAGGATGGAAAGGCTGATAGATGCTGACCTCGGGGAAGATCAGTTAGGATGTAGGAACATGGGAAGCAATACTCATCTTAACACTTATCTTAGAAGATAGATTAAGGAAAGGCAGACCTACATTTCTAGCTTTTGTAGATTTGAAGAAAGCTTTCGAAAATGTTAATTGGAATACACTCTTTCAAATTCTGAAGTCAGCAGGGGTAAAATACAGGAAACGGGAGGTAATATACAACTTGAACATTAACCAAACAACTGTTATTAGAGTTGAAAGGCATGAAAGGGACGCAGTGGTAGGGAAGGGAATAAGATAGGGTTGTAGCCCTCTCCATTGTTATTCAATTTCTACTTTGAGTAAGAAATTGGATAACGAATTAGAATTCAGGGTGAAGAAATAACAACATTCCGTTTTGCTGATGGCATTGTATTCGACCAGAGAGAGCAAAGGACCTGGAAGAAAAATTGAACGGAATGGGCAGTGTGTTGAAAGGAGCGTGTAAGATGAACATTAACCAGGGTAAAGGAATGCAGTCTTAGAAAATCAGGCGATGCTGAAGGAATTAAATTAAGTAACGAATCAATAAAGGTTGTAGATGAGTTTTGTTGCTTGGGCAGTAAAATAACATATGATGGTCGCAGTGCAAAGGTTATAAAACGCAGAATGGTAATAGAGGAAAAGCGTTTTTGAAAAAGAGAAATTTGCTAACTTCGAATATTAATTTCAGTGTAAGGAAGTCTTTTCTGTAGGCATTTGTGTGGAATGTTGACCTGTACGAGAGTGAAACTTGGACGATAAATAGTTGATACAGGAAGGGGGCAGCTGTCTAGCTGTCTCCCACCCCCCCCCCCTTCCCCTCACTGGGTACGCCTATGGAGACAGAGGTGCCAACCTTCCGATTGATTACTAGGACGATCTAGCATTAATTGAACGAAATAATTCCACTGGGCCATCCTGCCCCTAGGACTAACGTCGCCCGGTCTCTCCTACTCTTCCCAGTATTGAGTGACAGTGAACAGATGATCAAAATACATGCAAATTTTAAGTAAATCTTACCTTCAGTGCTTGTTCCAAAGCACTGAGTCCAAACATCAAAACTTTATATAGGCATTACTTTCTTGAACAAAAAATGCAGTACATTTTTTAACTCTTCACTCATAGGAATCTGCTAACTTGCAGCTGTGTGTAGGATCCTTGTCACGTATTTCACACCACGGAATTGTCTATCCTTAGGTCTATATGTGTGATCCTTTACGTTATAGGTTAATTTTTACACTTTTACTTCTTTCAATGATGCTGCAGCATATTTTCAATTTTGGCTACCATGGCATCCTGTCTGAATGGCGTATAGAGTAAGATTTCAAAGCAAATGGTTCATGTGATCTCTTTTCCAATTTTATTAAAACATTTGGCACTCTTTCTGGTTTCAAAATACGTATCTACTTTCCCCACAAGATGCCTTATAATTTTCTTCTGTGTTTGTCAATTATCTCTCTTTACTTATATTACTTATATATCGTGGCGAAGCAGACGATGCGCCAGAGATGTAATGGCCAGGGAACGCCGTCGGTCATCATGGAGACAAGCTGCGTTTGCAGTGATGACTGTTGCTTGCACATACAAGTGTAAGGTGCCTAAAACTCACGGATGCCGTATGTAGAAGGTAAGAATAACATTTAAAATTCCTTATTGGCTGTCAATAAAAACAATAAATTTGTCAGAGTGTTAAAATATGTGCTGTGTAACATATTCTTGTAATTTAAATTGTCACGAAAGACAAGTCAATCATAAAATAACAAATGACAAAATGTAAGAGGAAAAGCAGCAAAAGATCAGATATGCAGAATAGCAATTCGTCGAATAGGTCGTTAAATGTTTCCCTCATAAAGTCCAATTAGTTATTTATCATTTCTTCAATGCCATTTAATAAGGGCATTCACAACAAATAACCGCCTTCAGAATAAGCTTCAACATACTGTTGGTAATAAGAAGGCAAATTTCTTAACACTGGTGTCTATAACGCTCAATGCAATTCAAAAACCTTCAAATGTTTGTTAACCTTAAGGGACTTAACAGAGGGGTCATCAGTCCCTTAACTTACAAACTACTTACGAACTACCTTATACTAAAGACGACACAGACACCCATGCCCGAGGGAGAATTCGAACGCCCAACGGAGAATGGCCTTGCGCATCGAAGCCTAGCGCCTCAATGCGCTTGGCCACTCCGCCGCAGCTCAATGCAATGACTGTAATAAACAATACATGGACCAATCACGTCGAATTTCCTCATTCGCTTTAAAGAGCACACAACGGCTGTATCAGCTAGTAAATCTGTGTTTGGCCAACACCTACTAAAGAACAAATATTCTGAAGAACCCACACAAACGTACCTTAAATACTGATGCAATGCACCTGAACTTGAATAAGTTGAAATATTTTCTCATTATAAAAATAGCCATTGACACTATTAAATGAGCAATTGGACTGTAGGGAGAAATATTTTTGCAATCCTTTTCACGACTTTCTGCTCCTTTACTACCTTTCCTTTTACATTTTCTCATTTGATATTTTATGATTGACTCGTCATTCGTGACAATTTAAATTACGAGAATATGTTACACAGCACATATTTCAACTTTTTGACAAATTTATTCTTTTTATTGACAGCCATAAGGAACTTTAAATATTATTCGTACCTGCTACATACGGCATCGGCGAATTTTAGGCACCTTACCCTTGTACATGCAAGCAACAGCTATCGTTGCAATCGCAGCCTATCTCCAAGGTGACCGACGGCGTCCCCTGGCCATTACATCTCTGGCGCATCGTCGGCTTCGCCACTGACGCAACGTACGGATGTCTTCATGCCGCCGTATCCACGGCAACCATTGGCGTCACTACTTTTTATCTTTGATTCAGACTATCTCCGATTTAACTTTTATTGTTATCAACTGCGAATATATGGCAGATATGTCTCAGACAGACAATATCTTTTTACTGTTAAATGCTTTCAACTTGTCTTTACTAGCAGCGGCGGAGTGGCCGAGCGCATTGAGGCGCTATGCTCCGATGCGCTAGGAGTTCCCCGTCGGGGGTTCGAATCCTCCCTCGGACGTGGATGTTTGTGTTGCCCTTAGTATAAGGTAGTTCATAAGTAGTTTGTAAGTATAGGGACTGATGACCACGCAGTTAAGTCCATAAGCTTAACAAACATTTCAACATTTTTTGTCTTTACTATGACATGAAAATTATGTTATATAGTTAACGAAATGCCTAGCCATCGGCGTCTTTGTGTCTCTCTCTCTCTCCGAACAAAGTTGCTTATAACAATTTACCATAGGATATTTAACAGTACAACGCTATTAAAAGTTATAAATACTTTGCTTCTGGATTATTGTCATATAACAAAGAATGTTGTCAAAATGACAGTTATCTAATGTTAGTGTTACTTAGAAGAATTGTTTTTTAAGCTTATTGGACTTAACTGCGGGGTCATCAATTCATAAACTTACAAACTGCTTATGTACTAACTTAGACTAAAGACAACACAAACATCTATGTCCGAGGGAGGGATCGTAACGTGGCGCTCCAGACCTCTCGGCTACTCCCTGATTCAGCTGAGGAAATACGTCGTGAAACTTGTCGTGCATTGACGAAATCCAAGCCCATGAAGTCGAACATCACTAGTAAAGAGAGGGCGGCCATTCGTGACCTAAGGGAGCGCCCTGATATTGTTGTCTTACCGGCTGACAAAGGCAATGCTACGGTTGTTGTCTCCCATAAGGACTACACTGAAAAGATGCAGAGCCTGCTAAATGACGATTCCTACCGGAAGATCAGCGTTGACCCCACAAAGAAGGTGGAAAACAAGACGAGGGCGCTTCTCAAGGATGCGGATTTACCGGAGGGTGTCGCCAAGAAACTGCTACCTCAAGGTCCGGTACCGCCAAGACTTTATGGACTCCCTAAGGTTCACAAAGATGGGGTGCCGTTACGTCCCATTGTCAGTAACATCAGAGCACCTACATATTTGTTGGCCAAATACTTGACGGGAATATTAAGTCCTTATGTGGGTAAATGCCCTCATCACATCCGTAATTCCGTGGATTTTGTGAAACGCCTTAACAAGTTCAGGTTGGATGAGTCAGATATCATGGCGAGTTTTGACGTCGTTTCGTTGTTTACGAGGGTGCCCCTTCGAGAGTCACTAGATTTGATTGGTCAGAAATTTGACGAGAAGACCACCGAACTTTTTAGGCATGTCTTGACCTCCACGTATTTTCTTTTCAATGGCGAATACTACGAACAAACGGAGGAAGTCGCCATGGGTAGCCCACTCTCCCCTGTGGTCGCAAATTTGTACATGGAGTATTTCGAGGAGGTAGCCCTGGCATCATCTGAATGGAAACCTACTTGCTTTTTCCGTTATGTGGACGACACTTTCGTCATCTGGCCACATGGTATGGATAAACTCCTTAACTTCCTTACACATCTGAACTCCATACACCCCAACATCAAATTCACTATGGAGACTGAAACGGAGGGTAAATTGCCGTTCCTTGACGTTTTGGTCAAGAGAAGAGCTGATGGCACCCTGGGTCATAGTGTATATCGGAAGACAACGCACACTGATCTGTATTTACACGCAGACAGCTGTCACCACCCTTCACAGAGGAATGGGGTACTTAAAACTCTAGTACATAGGGCGCGCACTATCTCCGACGCAGAGAGTCTACCCCAGGAATTGGAACACCTGAGAACTGTATTTCGAAAAAATGGGTACTCAGAGTGGCAGATTCAGCGGGCTCTCCGCCCAACCACTACAACACAACCTGTGGAAACGGATGAAAACGCAAGGGAGGATGTAGGCACTGCGTTCGTTCCATATACCGGCGCACTCTCAGGGAAGATCGCCCGCATTTTGAGAAAACACCAGGTTGGAACTGTTTTTTGTCCGCCGAATAAAATTCGTGCTCTGGTGGGGAGCGCTAAAGATGATCTCGGTTTGAGGAAGGCGGGCGTGTACCAGATTCCGTGTCAGTGTGGAAAGTCATATATTGGACAGACGATGCGTACCGTCGAGGATCGATGCGTTGAACACCAGAGGCACACACGATTGATGTATCCGAGCAAGTCGGCGGTCGCTGAACATTGTTTGTCGGAGAATCACGCCATGGAGTATGAACACACTAGGATTCTGGTACAGACGTCGAGATACTGGGACTGTGTCGTTAGAGAGGCCATTGAAATTCACACAAGTGATGACCTCATAAACCGTGACTCTGGCTATAATCTTAGCAAAGCTTGGGAACCAGCGATTGGGTTAATTAAGAGTAAATCTAGCAAACGTAACGAAGTGACGACCACGGCGGACAGAGCCCTCACACCGACGTCTTCTCAGACGCCGGTGCAATCGGTTCCACTGCGCGGCCGCGGCGCGGGGCGCGGACCGTGGAGGAGTCGCTCCGCGGGCCGAGGGTATTTAAATGGCCCGCTACCGGGCTAGAACCCAGTTCCCTTCGAGCAGCCGTAGCGTGCGGATCTCCGTGCCGGCGCGTTTCCAGGAGCTCAGTCCGTCAGTTCACCTGATGATGGCGACATGTATGATCGCCGAAATATTGTGCCCGTTGGACACTATAGACCGGCAGTACACCCGTGGATATTTTGATTTAAACATTTTTTAGGCATGATACAGAATTTATTCATAGAAAATTGGCTCACGGAAAGAAAAGAATATCGAAAATTAATGTTTTTTTTCGAAAACAGTCTTGTCTGTCTCTCTCTTTGAATAAGTTAATCTCCAAAGCTACTAGACGAATTTTCATGGCGTTTTTACAGGTAACTTTAGCGTATCTTGAGGCATATATAATATAGGCTCTAATTGATCAAAAACAGACCAGAGAAAGAAGAGATGTCATTATTTGAACTACTATGTGATCGCGCACCGAAATTACGCCAAGGAACACTGCGAGATATTATAAAAGACAGTAAATGAGAAATTTGCAGCAAATCCGAGAAAGATTATTACTAAATTGTTTTATTGTAATTCAAGTGCATTCTTACGTTTAAAATGTTTATTAAACGAGTTTTCAACAAGTTTTAAGTTGTATTTATTAACAAAAGACGCCCATAGTCACTGTTCCTCGAGGGTAATACGACTTGCCCCTCCTTAGTTCTGATCCTGGGTACGCCCTTGACTATGTCCCTCCCTCTACACGACAATTATTGCCGACGTAGCCGTTTTGTACTAGCTGTAGTGATTAATTATTTTTGTGCGTGTTTCAGTAAAATTCTATTCGTCGTTAATATATGTGTTATTTAACTTTTGGTTACTTCAGGCTCAACAGGTGACCAGTATAATTGAGGGTCAGAGTTTAACAATTATTTCTATGTGTCAGAGAGACCAAATTGTTTCATTTGGTTTTCTGAAGAACAAAGAGTTTATTGTAAACAAGGCGATGGAGCAGGTTGACCCAGAACGGACAGGACACGATGGCCAGCCGCGTGAACCTCTAACCCTCCTGTAGGAACTCTTATTTTGGAGCATTTTTGGTTACGGTAGTAACACCAAAAGTGGACCTTTGCGATCGCCTTTTGATAGCTCGGAATATAATGAAAATATCGGCTAAACTGAAGGTCTGATACGAAAATTGAATAAACGAATATGTAGAGGAGACAATTCTCCACAACTTTGCTCTGTTATGTTTTATCTTGCATCGTTTCAGAGATATTTGCAAAAATAACGGCGATTTGACGATGTCCGTTTGTCTGTCTGTGTGTCTATCTGTCTGTCCGTAACGTGCTCCCACTTTTTAGGTCAAACCGTTCAACCGATCGGCACCAAATTTACTAACATCATTGTTTGACGGCAGAAACCAGAACATCCAATTTTCAAATTTTTCAAACAAGAAATACCTTAGTAACTCTAAAAAAAGCCGTTTGTAATGCAATTTTAATTGCAAATAAACCGTTCATCTGACATGAAAACTGAATAACATAGTTTGTAGAGGAGAAAACTCTCTACAAGTTTCCTCTCTTATGTTTTTTTCGTAACTCACACCGTTACAGAGATATTTGCAAAAATAAAGGCGATTTGAAACCGTCACTTGATTTTACGTAAACTAGGTGTTAGGAAATGTCACGTGACATTCCTCGTCCAGAACTCTCTCTAACATACGCCATCTTGCTTCCTGTATTTTGTGATTTTCTGATTATAACTAAAACGTTGTCATTTCAAAGCAGTGGCGCACTGAAGAATTAACAAAATAAATAAATAAATAAAACGTCGTTCATAATACGATAAATTATAATCTAATGTCTAAATATGTCATTTTAGCTGTTAGGAACTGCCAGCAATAGTACCAGTAACTGCGAACAATATCGTAGTTGTTGGCCGTGGTGTACTGAGTAGTTCTTTACGTTTTGAAGCCTGTGGTCCGTAGTTCAAAACCCGCCGATACCATTTTTTGCGATTTGTCTCCTAAAAGGGTTTTCAACACTCTTATTGATTAAAAAGAGCTATCTTCTGCAATGTTAAGAGTTGTGCAGATGTACGAATGCACCCTCTAAAGTGGGCGTTTGTTCTATTTTGTGAACATGCCTTGAAATACGTAACAACGAAATGAACACTGATCTTCTGAAGCATTTGCACAACAACGGGGAGGATACTGTGATAATGAATATTCTAAACAACGTGCAAATACTGGTAGTTTCATATATAAATGGAGTCCTAGATTTCTGTGGCAATTGTGGTTCCTCAATGAAACGGAATGGGAGTGTATACATTGCAACAAACTGCTGTACCTAATTTTTCTATTTTTTCCTAATTAATTATTCACTGTTAATGGAATATCCACTCCCATGAACCACAGACATTGCCGAGGTGGGGTGGCTTGCGTGCCTCAACGATGCAGATTGCCGTACCGTAGGTGCAACCACAGCGGAGGGGTATCTGTGGAGAGGCCAGACAAACGTGTGGTTCCTGAAGAGGGGCAGCAGCCTTTTCAGTAGTTACAGGGGCAACAGTCTGGATGATTGACTGAGCTGGCCTTGTAACATCAGCTAATGTGGCTTTGCCACACAGCTACTGCGAACGGCTGAAAGCAAGGGGAAACTACAGCCGTTACCTTTCCCGAGGACATGCAGCTCTACTGTATGAACATATGATGATGGCATCCTCTCGGGTAAAATATTCCGGAGGTAAAATAGTCCCCCATTCGGATCTCCGGGCGGGGACTACTCAGGAGGATGTGATCATCAGGAAAGACAGTACTGGCATTCTACGGGTCGGAGCGTGGAATGTTAGATCCCTTAATAGAGTAGGAAAATTAGATTTAAAAAGGGAAATGGATAGGTTGAAGTTAGATATAGTGGGGATTAGTGAAGTTCGGTGGCAGGATGAACAGGATTTCTGGTCAGGTGAGTACAGAATTATAAATACAAAATCAATTGGGGGTATCACAGGAGTAGGATTGATAATGAATAAGAAAACAGGAATGCTGGTAAACTACTATGAGCAGCACAGTGATCGCATTATCATTGTCAAGATAGATACGAAGCCAACACCGACAACAGTAGTACAGGTTTATATGCCAACTAGCTCTGCCGATGATGAGGAAATCGAAGAAATATATGAGGAGCTAAAGGAAATTATTCAGACAATTAAGGGAGAGGAAAACTTAATTGTTATGGGAGACTGGAATTCGGTAGTAGGACAAGGAAGGGAAGGGAAGATAGTAGGAGAATATGGTCTGGGCAAAAGGAATGAAAGAGGGAGCCGCCTGGTAGAATTTTGCACGGAACATAATTTAGTTATAACAAACACCTGGTTCAAGAATCACAAAAGAAGGTTGTATACGTGGAAGAGACCAGGAGACACCGGGAGATACCAGATAGATTTTATAATGGTAAGACATAGATTTCGGAACCAGGTTCTACAGTGTAAGACATACCCAGGGGCAGATATAGACTCTGACCATAACTTGTTGGTTATGAACTGTCGGCTGAAACTAAAGAAACTACAAAAAGGTAGGAAAATAAGGAGATGGGACCTTGATAAATTGAAGGAACCTGAGGTTCTTAAGAATTTCAGAGGGAGCTTTAGGCAACAATTGACAGAAACAAGGGAAAATAAAACAGTAGAGGAGGAATGGGTAAAATTGAGAGATGAAATAGTGAAAGTAGCAGAGGACAAAATAGGTAGGAAGGCAAGACCTACAAAAAATCCTTGGATATCACAAGGGATACTAAATTTAATCGATGAAAGGAGAAAATATAAAAATGCAGTAAATGAAACAGGCAAAATGGAGTACAGACGACTAAGAAATGAGATTGACAGGAAGTGCAAAATGGCTAAGCAGGAGTGGCTAGAAGGCAAATGCAAGGATGTAGAAGAATGTATAAATAGGGGAAAAATAGATACTGCTTACAGGAAAATAAAAGAAACATTTGGGGACAAGAAAAGCAACACTACTAATATCAAGAACTCAGATGGGAAACCAGTTCTCAGCAAAGAAGGGAAAGCTGAAAGGTGGAAAGAGTATATAGAGGGGCTCTACAAAGGAAATGAACTCAGAGACAATATTGTAGGAAGGGAGGAGGATGTAGATGAAGATGAAATAGGAGATACTGTACTGAGAGAAGAATTTGACAGAGCCCTGAAAGACCTAAGTCGAAACAAGGCCCCTGGAGTAGATGATATTCCCTCAGAGCTACTGAAGTCTCTGGGAGAACCAGCCATGACAAACCTGTTTCACCTGGTGTGTAAGATATATGAAACAGGTGAAGTACCCTCAGACTTCAAGAAAAATGTTATAATCCCCATTCCAAAGAAAGCAGGTGCAGACAAGTGTGAAAACTACAGAACCATTAGTTTAATAAGTCATGGTTGCAAAATATTAACACGAATTATATACAGACGGATGGAGAAGCTGGTAGAAGCCGACCTCGGGGAAGATCAGTTTGGGTTCAGGAGAAATGTAGGAACTCGGGAGGCAATACTTACTTTACGGCTTATCCTAGAAGATAGATTAAGAAAAGGCAAACCTACATTTCTAGCTTTTGTAGATTTGGAGAAGGCTTTTGACAATGTTGATTGGAATAAACTCTTTCAAGTTCTGAAGCAAGCAGGAGTAAAATATAGGGAGCGTAAGGTTATTTACAACTTGCACAAAAACCAGAGAGCGGTTGTCAGAGTTGAAGGGCATGAAAGGGATGCAGTGGTTGGGAAGGGAGTGAGACAGGGTTGTAGCCTTTCTCCAATGTTATTCAATTTGTACATTGAACAAGCTATAAAGGAAAGCAAGGAGAAATTTGGTGAAGGAATAAAAGTTCAGGGGGAAGAATTAAAAACATTTTTGCCGACGACATAGTAATTCTGTCAGATACAGCAAAGGACCTGGAAGAGCAATTGAACGGAATGGACAGTGTGCTGAAAGGTGCATATAAGATGAACATTAACAAGAGCAAAACTAGGGTAATGGAGTGCAGTGTAAGAAAATCAGGTGATGCTGAAGGTATTAGATTGGGAAACGAAGCAATAAAGGAGGTAGATGAGTTTTGTTACTTGGGCAGTAAAATAACAAATGATGGTCGCAGTACAGAGGATATAAAATGCAGAACGGCAATGGGTAGAAAAGCGTTTTTGAAAAGGAGAAATTTGTTAACATCGAATATTGATTTAAGCCTAAGGAAGTCCTTTCTGAGGGCATTTGTATGGAGTGTTGCCTTGTATGGGAGTGAGACATGGACGATAAACAGTGCGGACAGGAAGAGAATTGAGGCTTTTGAAATATGGTGCTACAGAAGAATGCTGAAGATTAGGTGGGTGGATCGCGTAACTAATGAGGAGGTACTGAACAGAATTGGGGAGAAAAGAAATTTCTGGCATACCTTGACTAAAAGAAGGGATAGATTGGTGGGACACATTCTTAGACATCAAGGAATTGTGAATTTAGCATTAGAGGGAAGTGTGTGGGGTAAAAATCGCAGAGGAAGACCAAGAGATGGATACAGTAAGCAGATTCAGACAGATGTAGGTTGCCGTTCTTATGTAGAGATGAAGAGGCTTGCTCAGGATAGGGTATTGTGGAGAGCTGCATCAAACCAGTCTCCGGACTGAAGACCACAACAACAACAATGGAATATGTTGAAAGTCATTAATTCAAAGCAATGCGTCTACCAAAATGTTTGTCTGTGGTATGGTTGCTATGGCCGCTTGTAACGTAGAATGTATTACCTTTTCTGTAGTTCAGAATGGGAGTGTATACATTGCAACAAACTGCTGTACCTAATTTTTCTATTTTTTCCTAATTAATTATTCACTGTTAATGGAATATGTTGAAAGTCATTAATTCAAAGCAATGCGTCTACCAAAATGTTTGTCTGTGGTATGGTTGCTATGGCCGCTTGTAACGTAGAATGTATTACCTTTTCTGTAGTTCAGATATGACTTTGTTCTTGTTATTTCTTCTGCGCTCAAATAAAGAGCAAATAATCTGTTTCAAACCGTGACTACGTTTTCCTTTACAGCTAAAATAACAAACCGAATAAGTGTGGTAATACCAATTTCCACAAAGCTCTAGTACTTAATCTAGATACAAAGTTACTATTATCATTTCGTCATTTACAACAGTTGTGATATTCCTGGCCTATGGCCACTTCATATTTCGGGCCGTTGGCCGTTTCTTTGCTAACACTGTACGTGTCTCAAACGCGGAAGAACGACAGAAGTGCAGCATATGCTGAAATGTGGGGTGGGGGCAGTAGCATATGGCACAGTAGGTGCTAGTTCCCGTGGGAAAGCCCGCATATGTTACTGGTGCTCTCCTCGCATTGGCTGCTGCATTTCACGTCACGTGATTTCTTTTGAAATTAGTTTTGTTTATTATATACCAAATATTAATTATTCAGAGCTGAGAATTTGTAATCAATATCTCTCACGGACAGGCTGGGTTTTGACAGTTTAAAAAGTTTAAGGTGCCTCCTCTTATTGTAACAAGAGAAGAGCGATTTTGCAGAAGGCGCGCGACGGCCCTGTTTTGGCGCGAAATAGAGCGTCAGGTGCCCTCTCGCAACGCGCCGCAGTTTCAGTCTCGAGCTGATCACTATACGCGCCGGACCGCGCCGGTCACGAGTAAACATTTGTGTAATAGTGATAACAGTCGAGGTCTCAACATGAGCTATGGGCAGCATAGGCAGTGTCGTATTAACAAAAGTTGTTCATATTTAATTATTTATTTAATAAATGGCATTACTGACAATGAAAAATCTCGCGAGTCGCTTCTTATGCTTCCATTCTACAGAACTTATTTTAGCCTCACTTGTATGCTGCACAAGAACCAACGACCTGTGTGCTGTCTTCTGCGCTGGGGAACAACTATAGAAGACAACAGGTTATTCAGAACTCTATGCTTTCCATAAAGACTTGGACAGCAACTACGGCACCTCGTGCGTACTGTAAGGCGGTACAAACGCACACTGCTACGCAACAGCATCCGCAAGGATGTGGAGGTTTTAGGGAACTTGTGGGAGGAAGCAGTACTAACTTCTCCGTCCGCAAATAAAACCCTAGGAAGCTTGTACAGTTACTGTGTACATGTGATAATGAAGCCTATGTTTGCAATTCTTTGGTATGTATTTGATGGTATGTTCAAAAATATAACAAATGCACCTTTTAGAGAAATCGCTGTTACCTTTGAACAACGCGGAATCTTGCAGGATATATATTTGTGTTCGATTAACAAGAGTGTACGAAAACCTTTTAGGAAACAGATAAAAAAATGTTATTGGCGGGTTTTTATTTTATTGTTCAAATGTTCAAATGTTTGGATAGCTTATGGGACTTAACTAAGGGGTCATCAGTCCCTAAACTTACAAACTACTTATGAACTAACTAAGACTAAGGACGGTACAAATATCCATTCCCCGAGGGGGGATTCGAACCCCTAACCGTAGTGGGCGTGCAGACCGTGACTGGAGCGCCTCAGTACCCTCGGCCACCGCGACCGGCTTTTATTTTATTTACTATTATTATTATTATTATTATTTCGTTCTTCGGGTATATCGATGCACTGCAGTCATTTGTTTATGTTCGTCCTCGGTTGTTCGTTGAGAATTTTGCTCAGTTTTTGTATTACATATGACGTTGAGCCCTCTTCTTTTTCTCTCTTTTAATTGGTTCTTCGGTTTGACCGGTCCTTTGTGGACGTTGGTTTATTTAATTTAATTTTGATCGTGTCGTCAGTCACTCAGTTTTTTCGTTACATAGGCCATCGAACACTGTGACCGAACACGCTGAGCTACCCCACTGGCAATGAACTAATTCGCTGCCCATTACGTTACGCCGAACACCTGCGAGAGTAATCCCTAATTCTCGTACCATCGATTGCGGTGTTATCTGCTAACATGGCATTTTAGTCATTAGATTGGAATTCATTGTCCTAACAATGATGTGTTTTTGATAATTTTCTGTGCGCCATTGCTTTGAAATGACAACACTTGAGTAGTAATAAGAAAATAATCAAACACAGAAAGCAAGATGCGTATACAAAAGCGAGTTTCTGGCAAGGTTCCGAGCGAGGGATGTCACGTGACTGATTTCCGAACGCCAAATGTTGAGCAGCTCCATAAAGCCAACCAGACATGTGCACTATGGAGGTTATTATTTATGTACATTTTACTGTTTTAATTTTGACCAGCCATCCACTTTATATCTGACTCTCCACCTGCACATGATTTTCTATATAACTATTATCCAGTACACCTACCAGATTTTTTGTGGAGCACTATAATAAGCAGTTAACTGTTAATGAGACCACATGATGACACCATAGAGTGTGGAAACCGGTCGTCTTAAATAAATAAAATAAAAATTATGATCTTGGCATCTATCCTATTTACAGGGTAAATACGGGAGGGATTGCGCACATTTTCGAAATTATTCATAAAAAATCCCATAATTCACTTAAGTCAAAATAGTATCTTTTACAAGTAAACAAACACGTTTTCCTAAAAATATAGTTTTTTGAGAATTTTACATGCACTCATTCATCATGATATTTGACCATTCAGAAAACCTTACAGTGCTGCATCTATCCCTTTGGCTAAGGGCTGTGGGTGACATGCCGCATGTTGATATTTGTTGAAATTGGTAATTTTTTAAACTAAATATGTTAAAATTTTGGTTTATGATTGTAACAATTGAGGAATAAATATGAATACTGTAGAATTGGCAAATAAATCCTTTATTTTTGTTCAGAACACTGTATTCAATTTTAAATTATTTTCAAAGATTTAACTTAGGCCTATCAGAGTTTTTCAAAAGAAATCCTCTCCATCATTAACTTTTATTCCTAATTTCTCTGCCACAGTTAACACAATACGTATCGAAGATTGTGGCACGTATCCCGATCTGTCAGGGATAGATGCCGCACCCTATGACTTCGTGACCGTAGCAGCCTAGTTGGTGGGTTGTTGTTGTTGTTGTTGGTTTTTGAAGGGACTAAACTAGTTGGTGGGTCTAGAGTCAAAAGGCACCCAACAGATGTTACTGTTCGTGCAGCTACTCAGATATTTAAAAATATGTCACTATTTGGCACCATCTAATAAGTAACCGTAACACTAAAAATATTTCCATGCAAGATATAGAGACGTACCTCCTTTATTAACACTAACTCGGTTAAAATTACGACAATTGAAACAAAAGCAGTATCAAAAAAAAATGTTCAAATGTTTGTTAAGCTTAAGGGACTTAACTACGGGGTCATCAGTCCCTAAACTTACAAACTACTTATGAACTACCTACAACTAAGGACGGCACAAATATCCATGCCCGAGGGGGGATTCGAACCCCCGACCGTAGTGGCCGTGCAGAACGTGACTGAAGCGCCTCAGTCCCTTCAGCCACCGCGGCCGGCCAAAAGCAGTATCCTCGCCGCCAGTGTCTACTGCGCAATTTCAAAGAGCCTATACACGTACTGTGGTGGCTTTTAGGCTGTGTTTATAGCCTGCGGTTGCTCCGCAGCGGAGGAACCGCTGCCTATAAACGAAGCCTTACCAAAATTAGGGGGGGTGGGGGGGGGTGCGCAGTCTGTACCGCATGCAGCAACTCTTCCGGACATGTGACCATAGTTATATATAGAGAATCATATATTTGTCAGCCTCGTAATGTTGGTACCACTTGCCTTTCTGTGGCACTGTAGTGTAGCACAGCTCCTTCGGTCTTTTCCAAGAATAGATCACTTTGTGCTACGGAGATATGAATTTTTACCTCTTAAGAGGTAAGAGAAGCTACTTACTCTAACGCGCTCTTATAAATTTTCTGGTTAAGGTGACTGGATTCGCTGTCAAAAATTCAATGTTTGGTACCACGAAGTATGCGTTCATGTTCGAGGAATTTTATGTGGAAGATGCCAGTGATCAAAATTTTACCAGGAAGTGATCACAATTGTGCCTAGTGTGGTAAATTTTCAATCGATTTTTCTCAATTCTGTTGCCTTTATTAGTGTTTATTCCAACATTTGTAATTGTCTAGTATTTGTGTTAATATTCATGAAACATCCAAGAACAAGGGCCATAGTTAAAATTATTTCTTTTCTCAATATATTTCCAGTTACAGTAACATTTGTCCGAAATGATCGCAATTGTACCAACGTACTGTGGTGGCTTTTAGGCTGTGTTTATAGCCTGCGGTTGCTCCGCAGCGGAGGAACCGCTGCCTATAAACGAAGCCTTACCAAAATTAGGGGGGGTGGGGGGGGGTGCGCAGTCTGTACCGCATGCAGCAACTCTTCCGGACATGTGACCATAGTTATATATAGAGAATCATATACTGGCGGATAGTCAGATATAAAATGGATGGCTGGTCAAAATTGAAACAATAAAATATACATAAAATATACATAAAATAATAACCACCATAGTGCACATGTCTGGTCGGTTTTATGGAGGTGATCAACATTTGGAGTTCGGAAATCAGTTACGTGACATCCCTCGCACGAAACCATGCCCGAAACATTCTTTTGTATACGCCATCTTGCTTTCTGTATTTGATGTATAAGAATAAATTAAAGAACCAGCATTACTCTAACCTGATAATTCGATAACTAGTAAAACTGCCTGCACTTAAGGGATACTCGTTTGCGCGTACGACATAGATTGGTCGAGTGGTGCCTTCTTGCGTGCATTCATCCGTTCCATGGACCGGGGTGCGTTGTGCTACAACTATCGTCCATATTTGGTGTATAAGGAAGGAACGCTTACTAGCGCTCGCTACAAGCAGAATTTTTAAGATCTGTTATTTTACCATTCTTACAATAGGAATGAGATGTGTTGTTCCAACACGATAATGCTCACTTACAGATGGCCCGTTAGTGTATAAGTACTAACTAATTACATTGAGGCCTCGCTGAAGTGGCAGTATAGTGAAATGTGTGTTTGGTTTTGTTAGCCGGAAGACTCGTTTACTGCAAGTTACATTTGACGCAACTTCGTCGAGGTGCGTGTCGATCATAATAAAATTATGTTGATAATATCACACATATTCAGTAACTAGCGGAAAAAACGATAGACCGTTCGGAATTCGAGCCTGATATCTACGGTTATCACTCAACCAAGGTAACCACAAAACCAAGGGCTTCTAAAGCGTGGAAATGTGCTGTTTGTAGAATCAACAGAAAAAAAAAATCTTATATGGTTTATCTGCACTCTCGTTTTAATGAAGGGAAGTTGATGAGCACAATGTATTGAAGAATACGGTGGAAAAATTTAACACTTTAAAAAGACAAAGCACTAGTTACACACAAAAATGGGTAGCAATTGAGAAATTCAAACAATTAGTGCTTTTAAATGAACAATAAACCCCCTGTCTTCTCTACTGAGATAATCAATAAGTATTCCGTACTGTAAACTTAACGGAGAAACTCTGACATAAATGGCTTATTTTTTAGCATATGGGAAGTTTAGAACTGACGAAACTTAACCGTAATTCATTAACTACTATCAAGATGTATCCATTATATAAATTATGTGTCACTATTGAAAGCTACAAACTTAACGTATTACTGTACCATTGATCGAAAAGCACTTTCCAAGAATCGAAAAATTCTGTTTGAGTGAAAAGAGCTTCTTCAATCAACATCTCGTGCAACATATGTAGATTTTCATTGAAAACAAGGCAATATTTGGTTTTTCCATTTTATAATAAAAGTTCTCTGGTCCCTTCTGGCGTCACTACCTTAACATCTTGCTCCCCGTCATGTGATTGTGCAGAATAGGCGTGCGCACTAAGTCGCTCTACTGCAGTACGCGCGGCCATTCGCCGTCGGGGATTAGATTCCTCCCTCGGGAATGTGTATTAGTGTTGACCTTAGCATAAGCTACTTTAAGTTAGTGCAAACAATTTGTAAGCCTACATTCGAACATTTGTGCCACCACATATGAATTGTTTATCATCAACTGGAAATAAAATGAACAACAACGAACATATTCACGCGCTAAATATAGCTCCGTATGTAAATACAGTGATTACACATTGAGTTAGTGTTTATTGAGTAGTACACGTTGTTATAAACGGAGGTGGGAGCAGAGATTTAACACCTCGTATGCGAGCAGGCAGATATTCAGGCATCAAATCTGCCCGGTATGGAATATGCTGTAGCTAAAAGGATACGCATATGGCGATTTATTTGTAACGCGGTGTAGCGGACTAGGGGCAGAAACCGCGGAAATGATTTAACATTCGAGCGCGTCTCGATAGGCGAAACGCAACGGACGTTAATGAATAAAATTTATGGAGCGAATGAAGAGCTGACAGGGTGTGCGCGTCGAATGTGTACATATAGCATTTGGCGGCGGCTGCGGTCAGCTGCGCGCGATAAGCTAATAAATAGCGGTTGCGCACTGGCGCGCCAGTGATTTGCGACGCCTCTAATATCTCCGGCTTTGTCTTGGGCACGCGCCCGCCCGCCCCCACACCGCCGCGCTAACGAACCTAATTCCCCAGATAGCGACTGCCTCCGTCTGTGTCCGCGGCCGTACTCGCAATTGGACGGAAGATGTGTTAAGCAGTCGCCAGCTCATTCCGCCGGCGCGCACTGCAGGGCACGCGTTTCCAGCCTTCTCTTCAATTTATAACGCGTTTTAATAAGACCGACTCTGTTTTATCATTGTATCCACTGAGACATATTTGTTTCAAAATTAATTATCATACATATGACGTTGAAAATAGCCCTCGGTGTGGTAATTTGCATTATGCTAATGTGGTACAAATTCGATGTAGATAGCCGGCCGCGGTGGCCGAGGGGACTGAGGCGCTCCAGTCACTGTCTGCACGGCCACTACAGTCGGGGGCTCGAATCCCCCCTCGGGCATGGATATTTGTACCGTCCTTAGTATTAGCTAGTTTATAAGTAGTTTGTAAGTTTAGGGACTGATGACCCAGTAGTTAAGCCCCATAAGCTATACAAACATTTGAACATTTTGAATCTATGTAGATACAACTGCGATCAACATAATTTGTCAGCCTCGTAATGTTGGTACCACTTGCCTTTCTGTGGCACTGTAGTGTAGCACAGCTCCTTCGGTCTTTTCCAAGAATAGATCACTTTGTGCTACGGAGATATGAATTTTTACCTCTTAAGAGGTAAGAGAAGCTACTTACTCTAACGCGCTCTTATAAATTTTCTGGTTAAGGTGACTGGATTCGCTGTCAAAAATTCAATGTTTGGTACCACGAAGTATGCGTTCATGTTCGAGGAATTTTATGTGGAAGATGCCAGTGATCAAAATTTTACCAGGAAGTGATCACAATTGTGCCTAGTGTGGTAAATTTTCAATCGATTTTTCTCAATTCTGTTGCCTTTATTAGTGTTTATTCCAACATTTGTAATTGTCTAGTATTTGTGTTAATATTCATGAAACATCCAAGAACAAGGGCCATAGTTAAAATTATTTCTTTTCTCAATATATTTCCAGTTACAGTAACATTTGTCCGAAATGATCGCAATTGTACCAACGTACCTTATGCACTGCTAAAGATAATTACAAGAGCATTAATCTGGACCTTAAAATTGCTAAACCAAGAAGAAATGCATATGATAAACGGGTATTCATTGGACAAATATATTATACTAGAGCTGACATGCCGCTGTGGAGTAGCTGAGCGGTCTAAAGCGTCTCGCTGTGGATCGCGCGGTTGCTCGCCGTGGTGGTTCGATTCCTCCCTGGGGCATGGGTGTGTCTGTTTGTCCTTGGGTTAGTTTACCTAGGTTTAAGTAGTTTGTAAGCTACGGACTGATGACCACGCAGTTTGGTCCGATACATTTACAGACATTTGAACTGACATGTGATTACATTTTCACGCAATTTGGACGAATAGGTCCTGTGAAATCAATACCAAGAACAACCACCTCTGGCCGTAATAACGGCCTTGATACGCCCGGGAATTGAGTCAAACAGAGCTTGGATGGCGCGTACAGGTACAGATGGCCATGCGACTTCAACACGATACCACAGTTCATCAAGGGTGGTGACTGGCGTATTGTAATGAGCCAGTTGCTCGGCCACCACTGAAAAGACGTTTTCAATTGGTGAGAGATGTGGAGAATGTTCTGGCCAGGGCAGCAGTCGAACATTTTCCGTACCCAGAAAGGCCCGTACAGGAAGTTCGAGCCTTCCCTCTGGTATGGGTGTGTATGGTCTTTAGGTTAATTTAACTTATTTTCAGTAGTTTGTAAGCCTAGGAACTAATAACCTAAGATGTTTAGTCCCACAGATTTACAAACATTTAAACTTTTTGAACATCTATACTTATTTACATAACTAAATTATCCGAAAAGTGTTGAGAGAAATGTGGAAACAATAATCCGTTGCTTTTCGAGAACTTCAATAATGTGTATGCCCTTCGTGAACATATATCGATGCCTGGCAAGTACTTCGCATGTTCCGTCTACCGGTATGTATGCAGATGTGACATTGCGTTATAAGATCCCATTCTTCCGTGAAGTCCCTGGAGAGTTCTTGGGAATCTATGGTGGCACAGGGCGACCACGAGCAGTAAAGTATGTCGAACACATTGTCGATAAGACACAGGTCATCTCTGATCTCTGACCATTCTTGCACTTCAGTATCGATGGTATGGAAGACGTTCCTTGTGTTACATTTTCGCTGGTCGGAACACTGTCAGGACCAAAAGAGTATGCAAAACAGAGTTTATTAGCAGTAAGGCGATCGTTGCCTTTTCGCACTATGACAGAACATTGTGTAAATCTGCCAATTTTCGGAAAAACGTGTAGCATTTATTGCTCACTTTGTCGATTCCACAAACGGTCATTATCTAACACCAGAAGAAACGAATACAAGTATGTGAACAATATATTTCGCAATTTGTAACAGCAACGGCAGGAGAGAATGTGAGTTCCAGTACACCCTCGTATCAGTTGGAGCATTGGAACAGGACGTGTAAGTCGTAAGAGCTTTACAGTCTGATGGGACAGAAGGGCTCCTGTTTCCTTTCTGAAATCGCCCACCATAACTTGTGAGATGGGGAGTAACTAAAAAGGTATTTATTTCAGTTTCTTTAAGGTTCTAATCTGCTATTTTTTAATTAATTTTATTAAATTATTACTGGTACTGTGTGTACTACCAAGTAGTGTGATTACTGGCACTGGTCTGCGTAGGTGTGTTCAACTGTTTATTTAATTGATTTATGGATCAAAGCTTCTAATAACCAATGGGGCCTGCTGTATAGACTATTACGTAGAATGAGCTGCCTGTGTCCTCAATGATCGGAACAGTCTCAAAACTAGCAACTGATTTACACTCCCCAGCTCCTACATCAAGTTAATTAAACCAGTGACTGGGCTGCTGCAATGCAATTTTGGATCAAAGTGACTATAAATGCATTTATTACCCAAAAAGAGAAGGATAGGACACAATTATAAAATGTCACTTCACAATAATTTTTACATAAGTCTCGCTAGTAAAAGAAACAGTCTGGGGATGGCAAAGTAGATAATAAGGGGGCACTGAAAAACCTAGTTATCTACTGAGCTATCCTGCTTCACTTATCAGATGCTATCCCTTTGTGCAAACATAAAACAGACAGCTAAAAGCGTGTGGTTACATCCATGGTGGGCAGTTTGTCAAGTTAACACCGAAGCTGCGTATATGTTACCAATGGGAATGGGTGCTGGCTGGACGGGACGAAGTGGCGTGGAGAAACGGCAGCTGAGTCTCGTGCCATGAAAATCGACGCGCAATCAGAATGAGCTCTGCAAAAGCATTCCTCGCGGGGAATGTTAAATGACGATCGATCAAAGCTGTTTAACGTTACGTACGCTCGCCACTGTATGTCGTTGCCACTACCAGACTGGCTCAATTGATACACTAGGAGTTTCTACCAACTCTTAAGATGTGGTCTTACTTACAGAAGATACTAGCGTGTGTTCAAGTGCAGAAACATGTTGTGATAAAGAAACTATATTAATCGCCAGTGCAATCACAAAAGATTAAATTCTGAATACTAACAGACATGTACTGTGTTCTACTTTTGAGAGTGTGAACAGTAGTTACCTACTCCAGACATGGCTCCCAATTCGGAGACCTAATGAAACTTCGAAAACTTTCACACGATCAGCTTTGCAAAAGGCAGACACCAGAATAGAACTTAAAACGATAAAAGCTAACATATCTTTCTCTCCTGGAGGTAGAGACCAGAATTCATTAACTTAAAACAATCGCCAGAATGTTTGATTCTCCTGGAGGTAGAGCGCAGAATCTCTTAAAACAACCATGGGCGCATCTGACTCCCCATGAGGTAGAGCCCATAATCCTCAAACTCTAACTTAGAGCTTCCTTTTACAGCGCTCGCTATGCGCTCCGGAGTAACTCCCTCCATATTTCCAATGGCAAATTTGAAGCTGTTGCCTCATTTAGGCCAATGAAATCGTACAAGCGTAGCTTGGCGGGAACACAAAGTATGAATACACGCTTTCTGCAAATCAGAATGATTCCCGCGTGCTTCTGGCGCCAAAACTGTAAGCCGGACTCTCCTCCCACGCTGACGTAAACCTCTTTCTCTCAACATCTAAAGGGCTGCCGCCTCAGTTTCCTCAGAAAGAGGCACTTCCTTAGCTGGTCCGATGACTCCAACCTGCATCCACTGCTGGCCACCCAGGGCAACGGCGTCCCAGGTTCCCACTCATAGCCAGCCTGTCGCCTGTTGGAACGACTCCCTCCTTCACGGTTTAACACAAGTGACGTTCGGCGCCAGCGTTCGGCTAACTTCGGTGTAGCCAGAAAGGAGAAACGACGCCTTGCTCATTCGGCATTTCCCCTGACACCGCGATCAGCAGAGTCCCTTCTTCTACATCAAGGCAGCCTTCATTGCCTGTTTCCTCTAAATCACTGAGGACGTGATTGTTCCACCACGCTTCTCAAGTCAACACCACATTCTAACTAAATACATTTGCACATCCGAACATCTCATAATTACACACTGCAACTAGAAAGATGATAAATATAAAAAATGAAAGTACGCCGAAATGGCGACGCCTCTCAAAGTCTGCTGCAGCTGTATTACGCCACAACGATGAAATGGCTAGGGATCAGTCTTCATGTGCGAGTCTGATAAGTCGTCTTTTTCCAACATGTCTTGTGTACTCATTAGTTGTATATCATTGTGAGAGTTGGTACAATTCATAATTGACAGCTGAAGGTCATGACATCTTCGTCGTGTACTCTTCCTCCTCACCACTTTTAGGCTTCTTGTTAATTCGTATATCTTTTACTCTGGAAACGCTATGCACTTTGGGCTAGGGCCTAATTAGGAATAATATCCTGTTTCTTAGTTACCAAAGTCCCCTCCCATCAACACCCTCCTCTATGCTTCTCTCCTTCTGGCCTGCATGAGGGACTTGCACAAATTTGGTATCTTATGGTTTCCGGTTTCCCACAACCACATTTCAACACTGCCTCCTACCGTCACCCGCCACCTGCTCCTTCTGCCCATGTGAGGAGCTACGGAACTTTGATATCAGATCCATTGATTTTGTTTCCTGTTTCCCAGAGCCGCCAGCTCACCTACTTGTCGCTTCTACCCTGCCTGAGAACCCGATTGACTTCCAAGCCCCTGCTTCCATTCTGCCAAAGCACAATTCCCTCCTCCTCCCTCCCTGGGAGTACTATACTATTGACCTGTGAGGGACTGAAAGCCTGGATGAACCAATTATAAACTCCATCCCAGCCCAGTAATGGATCGAACTTCGAATTTTCAGCTATCAGTTTCATTGCAGGAAATTTTATCAATTCACTGGCGAAAATTCGAAAATCTGTTTGAAATCGTATGTCGATCATTCTGTTTGAGATGTGTGGATAATATTGACATTGAAAACATGACTCCTTTGTCGGCAGGAGCCCTACACTCAGAGCTAGTCTCAGTTTACCTGATACCCTCCCAGCTGTCCAGTTTCCACACCTGATATGCATTAAGGTCAAATTTTTGCAATAAATTGTCCTATGTCACACCCCTCCTTTTCCATACCTTCCTCTCCGTCCGCCGTCCACAGAAAAAAATGACCAGTGTGCATTTACCTTATAGGCTGGAAGGTAGGTACATTAAAGAGACTTAGCATTTTTTTAATGCGAATTTCAAGAAATCGGTAGGAAATCTAATGTTTCTGCAAGGAATTTTGACAAGTCATATGTGGACTAGATTAAACTCTATACGTGCTATATAGTGAGGAGGAGGAAGAAACCGTTGTGAAATCAAATTGAATGTAATAACTATCGTTAGTTTTAATTTGTGCATTACTTAAACATAATTCTGGATATAATCAAGTCTTCCACCAGCCGAGTTTGAGACACTGATTTTCTCTGAACTTAGTACAGGCAGGTTACTGCCAACCACAAGCACGTTAAAAAATGTTAAAATGTTAGTAATTCTATGGGAGCAAACTACGTCTGTCATCAATCCCTAGACTTACAAACTACTTAAACTAAGGTAAACTAGCCTAAGGACAACACACACATCCATGACCGAGGGAGGATTCGAACCTCCGACGCGGGAGGCCGCGCGACAAGCGCGTTAATATCCATCACAGTACTGAGGGGGAGCTAGAGAATGGATGCGCATAATCCCCAAATTAGGCAGGATGCTACTGCCTGGATCTGGATACTGTTATCCTAATGGCCCAGGTAAGCTGTTAATATCAAACGTAATCCACTTTGCAGACACCAGCTCAAATTTTGCCAAATCAGTGGACTAAATGTACAGGCTTTCTATTTTTGCCACCACTATTTGCACCATTGCAAACGCGTCTAGAATGCCGCCGAAATGTTAACATTTACCGATCCTGCTCCCTCCAAAATTCGACAGCCAGAAACCATTCTACGGTATCAAAAATTTTGTATACCTTAGTTTCCCACAAACTCTGTCATCATGTTTCTCGTTCTTTTACCCATCAGTTAACCATGTGTTTCCCTCATATTATGCGATAAATATAAGTCGCTCTCCTCTCAACTTCGGTTTTCACATTATCGTTCCTTTCTTCTTCTTTCCTTATCACATTTAGATGAGATGTCCTCATCCTGGTGGTAACCTTAAAAACTCTGAATCTGCTCCTGATCGATCACTAAAATTGTACTAAAGTAAAGGTTGAGAACTCCTTATTTTTATTTGAACTTTCTGTAGTTTGTGATTAGGTAAAATGCCTCCCCGAGTTATCCCAGTTTATAACGGCTATCAGACTGAAGTATAAAGTACTCTGCTTAGAGAGGGCACCCTATTCCCAATGAAGCATAGCATTTATCAGAGACTGTACTGGTATGGGTTTGATGAGACAATTATTACGAAACATGAAAAAGAATCTCTTACGATGCAGGATTTGGGAGATAATATGGATCCTAAGGAGAAATAACTGTCTGGTTAGGAAAATAATAGTAAACGAAGAATCGCTGCTGAAAAATAATTTGCGTCTCCCAAGAAGGAAAAGCCTCCAGACAAACTTAACGTGCAAATAGTAGCATTTATTGGTATGACATGAACATTGAAGAGTATTTGCTATGGGAAGATGTAACAGATGAAAACCCAATTTTCTTGCATAAAATAATACCTGTGGATATTTATGGTTACTAGTTTAGGGAGTTTTTGAGCACAGGTGAACAAATTAGTGCTGTTTTACTTTCCTTATATGAATATATAAAATTACAGTGTGTAAGAGTAACTATGTCAGTATCTAGCGTAGTGGGGGCAACTGGGGACAGAAGTCAACCCATCAAAAGTATGATTCTCGTAGATTTCTTTTATAAAATGGCAAAAGTTCAGACATGACTTTCTAATTGTGCCATATATACGTAACGAAATGATCCTAGGGATTGATTTCTTGTATAAGCAGCAAAAGATTTAAAACTGTGAACAGGAATTTTTAAGTGTGACTAATAATCATGGTACTTTCAATACAGACTTTGAGGAAGTGGGGAAAGAAATAGATCAAGGTCGTTCTTGTTTGATGTTAGAAGTGGATACAGGAAATAGTGGACTGTACAACATATTTCAAGAATAATATGTAAGGTGTGTCAGTTGTTGTGATCAAAATTCAGAAGAGTTTAAGAAAATCATACGGGAAATAGATGTATTAAATTAAGATCGGAAAGGGGAATTCTTGAATGTTTTAGAGAAAAATTACCAAGTATTTACAGATAAACCAGGGAGAATAAGAGATTTTGAATAACACATACAGGTCGTAGAAACGTTTTGAGTATGTCCATATACAGGACCAATAGCTAAACAACAAGTGGTAGAAAGTGAAATAAACAAGGTAGCAACAGTGAATACAATAATATATTAGCTATTGTGAATAAATGAAATCGGGACGTGAGAGTAGTAATATACGCGAGAACTTTGAATAAAATAGTGAAAAGCTATTTATGAAATGCTTCAAAAATTGCATAATGTTAAGTTCCTGAGAAGCCTGGATCTTACTTCCAGCAATTGGAAAATACCATTAGATCAGGAGTCCAAGATATACACTGCCTTCCTCTTATCGGGTAAATGTTACCACTACAAGGTTGTACCTTTTAGTTTGAGCACATCAAGATCTACTTTCATTAGAGCACTAAATGGGGTTTTAGGTAGACGTTTGAGCAGTATATTTACTACTTATGTGGATGACTTTATTGCTACAAAACAATAGTATGAACATGTAGATTTGCTAGAATCGATACTTGCTTCTTTGTTAAAGAAGTGTACATTTGTAAGAAAATTTATATAATTCTTGGGACATATAATAACAACTGAGAGAACCGGGAAAGTAACAGAAAGTTAAAATCAATAGAAAACTGTCCACTGGCCAAAAATAACAAACAACAAAAAGCTTATTAAGGCCTATGTGGGTTTTACTGCAAGTTCACATGAGGCAAGTATCTAATAGTGAAGCCCTGACTAATTTACTCATGAAAAACAGTGCCTATGTTTGGACAGAAGAATGTCAGAAAGATTTTGAACAGATCAAATAGGAACTGCTTAAAATAATATACTGCATCATCCTGACTTAAGTCTGCCTTTTCATATACGGACTGGCAGTAGTGATTTTGAAACTGGAGTTAAGATTTTTAAGGAAACAGAAATTAATGGTAGCATATGGCACGGAACAATTCCCTCTGCACGTAGGATGACAACCAAATTTGAGAGAAATTATACTATATCATACAAGGATGCCTGATCTACAATCTGGTGGCTAAGAAAGTTCTTTGTATATCTGTGGAGGCACAAAACAGTTATACATATTGTCCATAAAACACTGACCATTTTGAGAGAGTCTAGGCTACTGAATGATAGACTGACTAGATGGGCCTTATATTTACAAGTATTTTATTATGATATACAGAATATTAAAGGCACTGAAAATTATGTAGCGGATGCTCTGTCTATGGTACCAGAAGATTATAGGAATTTATCCGTTAAAAAATCAGAGGTAGAGACATTTAAAATCAGGTATTTGAAGGATGTGCAAGGTATCAAAGAGATAGATATTGGATCTAGGAACATAAGAAGAAACCAAATTGATGATGAGTTATGGTGCTCAGTAAAACTCAAATTTGTCAGTGCACAGTTTCACCATATACATGAATATTACAAATTTTTAAGGGAGTTCTACATGCTAAGAAAGACAAATATGGGGAACAATGGTTGTTACGTTGGTCACCGCAATTTGAAACAGATATGACAGATTACTTTCATGTAACTTATGGGCAATGTGGGGCTAAGAAATGCTATGATAAATTGTTGTTGTTGTGGTCTTCAGTCTGCAGACTGGTTTGATGCACTTCTCCACGCTACCTTGTCATGTGCAAGATTCTTCATCTGAGAATACGAACGGCAACCTACATCCTTTTGAGTCTTCTTTCTGTATTCGTCCCTCGGTCTCCCTCTACGATTTTTACCCCACAAATTTCTTTGTAATGATAAGTTGACGATTCCTTGATGTTTCAGAATGTGTCCCACCAACGTATCCCTTCTCTTAATCAGGATACGTCAGAACTCCTTTTCTCCCCAATTAGGTTGAGCGTCTCTTCATTAGTTACGTGATCTACCCAACTAATCTTCATCATTCCTCTGTAGCACAACATTTCAAAAGCTTCTATCATCTTTTTTTCTCATCTCCTTATTGTCCAAGTTACACTCCAGACAAATGCTTTCAGAAAAGACTTCCTAACATGTAAACTAATATTGGATGTCAACAAATTTCACTTCTTAAGAAACGTTTTCTTCCCATAGCCATTCTGCAATTTGTATCTTCTTTACTTCGGCCATCAGAATTTATCTTGCTGCCTAAATAACAAAATTCATTTACTACTTTAATTGTCTCATTACCTAATCTAATTCCTTCAGAATCGCCAGATTTTCTGACACTATATTCCATTACATTTGTTTTACTCTTTTTAATGTTTATCTTATACCTTCCTTTCAAGACACTGTCCATTCCGTTTAATTGCTCTTCCAGGTCTTTTACTGTCTCTGACGGAATTACTATGTTGTCAGCAAACGGCAAAGTTTTTATTCCCTTTCCTTGGACTTGTAATTCCCTATTATAATTTCTCCTTACATTCCTTCACAGCTTGTTTAATGTATAGATTGAGCAACATTGGGCAAAGGCTACAACCCTGTCATACTCCATTCCCAACCACTGCTACTTTCCGAATCTAAAAAGAAAATTAATTCCAATCAACATTGCCAAAAGCTTTCTTCAGATAAACAAACGCTAAACACTTAGGATTCCCTTTTCTTAATCTATCTTCCAAGATACAGTAAGACGTAAAGTAACGATTGCCTCGCATGTTCCTACATTGCTCCTAAATCCAAATTGATCTTCCCCAAGGTCAGATTCCCAGTTTTTCCATTCGTCTGTTAATAATTCGTGTGAGTATTTTGCAGCCATTACTTATTAAGCTGGAAGTTCTGTAATTTTCAACGGCCTTGCTTCTACCCAAATCTTTTAGAGCTCTGTCAAATTCTACTTCTATCTCCTATCTCATCTTCCTCTACTTCGTCTTAAATTTCTAGAATACTGCCTTCAAGTTTATTTTCTCGTATAGGCCTTTTATATATTCCTTCCATCTTTCAGCTTTGCCTTCTTTGCTTAGTACTGGTTTTCCGTCTGAGTTCTTGATATTCATACAGCTGCTTTTCTTCTCTCCGAATATCTCTTTTATTTTCCTGTAGACGGTATCTATCTTTCCCCTAGTTATGCATTCTTCTGCGGTTCTGCATTCGTCCTCTAGCCACTTCTGCTTAGCCAGTCTGCACTTCCTGTCAATCTCATTTTTCAGACGTTTGTACTTCCTTTTTCCTGTTTCACTTGCTGAATTTTTATATTTTCTCCTCTCATCAATTAAGTTCAGTATATCCTGTGTTATCCAGGGATTTCTATTAGGCCTTGTCCTCCTGCCTATATCGTCCTCTGCAGCGTTCACTACCCTATCTCTCAGAGCTACCCATTCTTCTACTGTATTACTTTCCCCCGTTTCAGACAATCCTTGCCTAAAGCTCCTCTAAAACTCTCAACCACCTCTGATTCCTTCAGTTTGTCCAGATTCCATGTCCTTAATTTTCCACTTTTCTGCAGTCTCTTCAAGTTTAACCTTCAGTTCATAACCAATAGGTTATTGTCGAAGTCCATATCTGCCCCTTTATATGTCTTACAGTTTAAAATCTGGATTCTAAACCTTCGTCTTACCATTATAAAGTCAATCTGATACCTTCCAGTGTTCCATGAAGCTGAGTAGTGTAGTTAAAATTAGTAAAATTCCACTGAGAATATAACAGACGAGGTAAGATCATGTGATAATTGTCAAAAGGCAAAAATATCTAACAAAACCTGTAGGGTACCATTACAAACAGTAAAGCCACAGGATGATCTTGAAGAAATTTCGGTTGGTCTTCATGAGCCTTTATCGAAAAGTTCAGGAAATTATAGCTACCTTCTTGTAATAATGCATATGTTTGCAAAATTTATTAAATTATATCCCCTTAGGAATGTCAATGCTAGAAAAGTTTTGACAAAATGCTCTGGTACTCCACAGAAATAGGGATTCTTAAAATGTTGTTACATGATAATGGTCTGCAGTTTATAGATGAACTATGGAAGAAAGGTATGTAACAAAAGTAAAAAATAGTCATTTACATGTTAGCCCTTTATCTTCCAGGAAATCCTGTAGAGTGTTGAATGAGAGAGATTGGGAGAGATGTCAAACAGTTTTAGTAACAACCGTGGAATTTGGGGAAATATGCTAGCCAGTTTGAAAATATTATATACACTTTATATACTGAGTCAACCAGGTTCACCCCAGAAGAGATACTATTAGAGAAGAAAAGTAAGAGTCTAGTAGAGGAAGTTTTGTAGTTACCTCCAAACAGAGAAGTAGACTTGACGTTAAAAACAAAATTTTATGAGATTCGGCTCAAAATAAAGCAGAGCCTAGGATAAAATGGCACAATAACAAGTTGAACATAATTAAATTTGAGACTGTTGAGTTGGTATTTAATAAAACACATGAAAAATCAAATTAAATTAACAATGAAATATCAAAATTTAAATTTGTATATGGAGGACCTTTCTTGGTACAAGGCATACCAAACACAAATGCCTGATACCTAGTCTATCGAAAATAATAATAAAAGAAACCTTAAGGAATCTGTAATACAATGGATTAAGAACCACACTATCAAAGAAATGAATAACAATCTAAAGTGACCAAAGTAAAATATATATACAGTATAAAAGAATTTAATTTGAAAACTATCAAAAGAACAGTATTCTTTGCAATATATTTTCATGTACTTGAAATTGTCTATAATGTAACATGTTTAAATGCAGAATGTTAATAATAGTAATTTTCAGGTTGATTTCAAAAATGTGTATCCATATATAACGAAATGTCTGACGAGATGTAAATTATGTATGTTATGGACTACTATAGAGTAATAGAGAAGGCAGAATAATAAACAGTTGTGTGATCCTGCTCTGGAGACATTCGAAACATAGGTGACCTTCCGCGCCTCATACACAACACGTTTTAGATTGGCCTTCGTAAAGGATTACGGCTAGGCATCCTCCGATCACTAGGTAAGATGGCAAATGCCGTCAAACTTCAATACGAACTAGGCGTACTCCGTGTAGGACTGGGTAAGTCTTGAATTGGGTCCACTTTTCTGCCACGTGTTCGTGTACTGTGCCGTAAGGGCGTAGCACTGCCACGACATCTGCCGCCGGTAGTTCGAATGGTAGTTCGAATATTCGTATAGTCCGCAGTCCCAGTCCAGAGTGCTCAACTTCAGCGTTGCCGACATTTTCGTCTGGATGGCCGAATCGGAGTCTCGGGTTCATTTTACGAAGAACTTTGTCACAAGTGGCGCCGTTAATAAGTTTTACGAAGACCGTTTTACTCAGGATCGAGAAGTGTATGCCGACAATATCAGCAGCCGGTATGTTGATCTCTTCCCTCAAAAATCGCTCGACTTCAAGCACTCTTGGTCTAGCAAAGTCGTTCCTGAACGCCAATTGCAACGTTGATTTTCTGTACTGGTTCGCCATGATCGTGCTACACTACGGCGTCACGCTAGTGCCGGCCGGTGTAAGTAAACAAGTCGACTGCGCTCGCGCTGTAGGCAGGGAACACGCTGCTGGTCCGCTTCACTCGGCTGAAGGAGCCCTACTAACCGCTCGGATACTCCCGCGCGGTTTCTCGTCTGTATAGTCTGGGCCCTAATGCTATGAAAGTATAAACAAAAGGATTTTGACTCATACAGCCATCCTTGCACTTTACGCCTTGTTATATAATGTTATAGAAACGGTATCGTTTCGAGCGACGTTAACGCCACTCCGGTAATAGCGGTCGAACCTTTGAATGTCCAGTAGTGTCTCGGCCAGTGCCGCATGGCCACCGATTACACATGGCACGGTAAGGAACCTTATCTTTCCCCTTCAAGTATACTCGTTTTATCTCTTCGTGAACCTATTATGGTGTAAATCGCTGATACTTTTTTTTTAATTGATTTTTTCTGACAGGTTTTGCCCGTCCTCCACCACCAGTATATTTTAAACATAACTACCGCAACAGCGCCCATTACCTTATCGTTTACCGAGAATGTAAACGGTAGGTAGCATTCATTATTGTTAACATTCTACGTGTCCGCTGGGGAGTGGCTAAACGGCAGATATGTTTTTTTATAATAATTTTGTACTTTCCCCATGGTTTATATCATTCTACAGGGTATAAGCCGCCAAAATTATAAAGACGGCACATCTCGGTTTGGTTGACAGGAAATATTGTTGTATCGTGTTTTTTAATTCTGTCTAACCAAAAATCAATCTTTGTACGATTGATAGTAGACGTATTTCTGTTTCCATTGTCAACGGACGATACACGAGATCCTTACAACCGCGTGGCCCATCCGCACTGGTATCACGCGACTCGTGTGTGCGAGAGAGAGCGCGAATGCACTTCCCTATGCGAAATGTAAACACTGGACTTCTGCAGCGACGCGGCACGGTGTTTAAGTGCTACTGAAACAAGCAATGTCAACAGTAATTGGATTGTCAAGAACAATGAATTAAGTACACACAGACGTTTTCTCTTTTACAACAACACCATCACGACAAAGGTCGTGGTAGTAAAGAAAAACTAACATAAAAGAAAATGTTTTTTCCTTAGCACAAAATCAACCAATTACGAAGTAATTCGTTGTGCATTGCTGAAAAACAAATATTTACTCTTTATACAACATAACTACACCGGAAATTAAATTCAGATTATGTTCCCTTTGTACAACAATACCGTAGGGCATAGGAAAGTCAAATTGCCACGGTGAAGTGACCGAACGTTCTAAGGCGCCTAGCTGCGGAGCACGCCGTTGGTAGTCGTCCGAAGTTCGAATCCTCCCTCGGGCCTGAGTGTATATACAAACAGTTGAATATTTTGAAACCCAAATTACTTGTTTTCCTCTTACACCAATACTGAAACAAGTGTCAAAGTGACCACCATTCGATGCTTTATGACGGCGAATCCACTTTCGTCGCACTCGTTCACACTCACGCAAATTCGCCTTCATGGTACCGGCTTCGTCTAAATTCCTCTGTGTCAAATCGTCCACATTATTTACTGTCTGGGCATAAACAGGTTCCATCATATGGCCCCCGCAGTATAAATCCAATAGATTTAAATCAAGGCTATGTGTTGGCCATCGACGTGGACCCTAACCGAGCCGCGGTGCAGTAGCCGAGCGGTCTAAAGCGTCTCGCTGCGGAGCGCGCGGTTGCTCGCCGTGGAGGTTCGAGTCCTCTCTGGGGCATGGGTGTGTGTGTTTGTCCTTAGGTTAGTTTACCTAGGTTTAAGTAGTTTGTAAGCTACGGACTGATGACCACGCAGTTTGGTCCGATAGATTTACAAACATTTGAACATTTTGACCCTAACCGAGCGAGGTGGCGCAGTGATAACGCACTGGACTCGCATTCGGAAGGATGGTGGTTCAAATCCACCTCCGGCCATCCAGATTTAGGTTTTCCGTGATTTACCTAAATCGCTCCAGGCATATGCCGGGATGGTTCCTTTCAAAGAGCACGGCCGATTTCCTTCCCCATCCTTACCCAAATACTCCGAGCGTAAGCTCCGTCTCTAATGACCACGCTGTCGACGGGACGTTAAACTCCAAGCTTCCTTCCTTCCGTGGACCCTAACGCCCGAGAGATCGTCCTGAAAATCGCCCATCCACAAATATGCGTACTCTTTGACCAATGTGGGGTGGAGCACTATCGTGGAGGAACGACATGTTATGACGTATGCGTAACGGAATGTCTTCTAATAACATTAATAGCAATGTTTTCTCTTGAAACGTTCGGTAATAGTTACCAGTCGAACGTGCAGGTAACACATAAGGCCCAATAATGTAATCATGGAGCAACCCCGCCCACGCATTTACGGAAAATCGTCGCTCAAAATGTGTTGTCATTACGTGGCGACGACAGCGTACACACAGCGAGTGCATGTTATGGAAAGTAGTTATTCCGTCGCCAGTGAAACACGTTTCATTTGTGACGAGTATTTTGTTGACAAAATCATGCTGCGCACTGTGTAACAAAAACCATTCCGAGAATTCATTTCGTGGAGGGAAACATTGTCATTCCAATGATTGTACGCGTTTCAAATGGTAAGGTCACAAACGTTTCTCTTTCGAAGTGCGATGAATGATAGTGTGCGATACACCCCCTTGACGGGCGATGCTTCTAGTACTCTGAGTAGAATCTCCCTGCATTCGGTACAGAATTCTTTCCTCAGCTCCCAGTGTACGATCAGCGCTTTGTGGGCCTCTGCCTTCTGCGCGGGACAGTAGAGAGCCAGTATCTCTCAGTCTAAGGAAGTTAAATACATACTCGTAAGTTTTATTCTGTTGATCAGAATAGAAGATACGTTTCGCGTACAGACGCAACTTTAAGATAGTACAGATAACTACTGTACTTTTTAAAGACGTAAATGCATTAGAATCGCGTACAAGTAGAGAATTAGAATAACAGAAACCTTTGGTGAACAACAGAAAATGTCTTTAGTGCTGGAAGTCGTCGTTGTGGGAAGCGTTCTCGAAAAATTCGTACATCTGCTCTCGCAGCACTTTTTGTCTTGCTATAAAATACATGAATATTGCATAGTTCAGCAATAGTAAATCTCCCTTCCATCCAAACAGTGAACGTAGTTGCAATGACGTCTGCGCAGGTTACTCGACGACTGTCGTCGCTCGACATATTACAATGACGCAGCCACTCTGGCCGTTGTTGCCTATGTGATTACGATTTACGCTCGCGATGTCAATACGCACAACGGGCAATAACAGGAATCGTTTGCTTACGTACGTACACTGCCAAGTGTCTAATTTTCCAAAAATATTATCCTGAGACCTATTGTTTTTCTCTCTTTGACAAACATAGGAAATACGCAAACATGTTACTAGACTCTATTGTCAAGCACATCGGAATGTACGATCTGAATAATTTTGGCGGCTGTTCCTGTTTACACGCTGTATTTTACATTTAAAAATTTACTGTATATTTATTTTTAATTTCGTAAAGACGCTCTTGTAAGACCCTTTCATTTATTGTACCTTAAAGAGCACCTGATGATGCAGCTTTGCCGGCCACGGTGGCCGATGGGACTGAGGCGCTTCAGTCACGGTCTGCACGGCCACTACGGTCGGGCGTTCGAATCCCCCCTCGGGCATGGATATTTGTGCTGTCCTTAGTATTAACTAGTTCATAAATAGTTTGTAAGCTTAGGGACTGATGACCCCGTAGTTGAGTCCCATAAGTTCTACAAACATCTGAACATTTTTTTGATACACCTTTAAGATGTGAAACCGGTTGTGCTTTTTAATAAAAGCTTGTCGCAGTCAGAGCGGACTCAATCTCACAATGACAACATTTGGCTGCGGATGCCAGCATTTCAAGATAACAAATGGTTTAAAATTGAAATTTTGTGTAATTTATGTTTGTATCTGGAATGTGACTGACTTAGGGGAACCTATATCCAAAAATTATTTACCCTTAGATGACTATTAGTAAAGTACACAAACTTCCGTCATAAATCAAATGTTCAAATGTCTGTAAATCTATCGGACCAAACTACGTGGTCATCAGTCCGTAGCTTACAAACTACGTAAACCTAGGTAAACAAACCTACGGACAAACACACACACTCATGCTCCAGGGAGGACTCGAACCTCCATGGCGAGCAACCGCGCGCTCCGCAGCGAGGTGCTTTAGACCGCTCGACTACTCCACCGCGGCGTTCCGTCATATTGAGAATCATAATTGAACAGCAAACAAAGTACTTTACTTGCCTTGTCATTAACATTGCTTTCTATAGATATTGCAGCTTTTAAGTTACTATAAACACAACGTGTTCTACTTGTCTGTACATAGTTATTTTAACGTAAGTGCGTTAGCAGGTTTCAATCAAACTGTGGGTAATAGCTTCAGTACTTTAATGCCTAATTAGGCTGATGATTTATGAACATAATGTAGAAAGAAACCTGATAAAGTGTTGTACGCTTTGCTTCCCCTCCTTTTATTCGTTCACCTAATCTAAGGCACATGTCTTTTAGAGGAGTCTTATCCTTAAATACACGTTTAGTTAAATTAAAAAAATTCCACCACGGGTAATAACGCTACATTCACTTCTGACACACATTCAGCGTGTAATAGGCGTATACAGGGGTTGGGGTGATTGGTAGTATTACACACGGTAAGTGTGCTGTCTAGTGACTCAACAAGTCAGGTTACCCTGTGGAAAGACTAAGTGAAGTTATTAATTCTGGACTGCAAATGCGTCTAGGTGAATTTTATTCAGTGGTTTCGGGATATCGAGCTTTGATAATAATAAAGTCAAAATTTCGTTGATATAATTGTCCCAACGTTCCACACCCGAATGTGCTATAGACGTTTGCCGTTTGTTTAAGATGTAATTCAAACCATATCTGACGTCTCCTCACATTGGTTGAAGATGAAGGCTAGCTTGAAATGAAAAGTGGAAAAAAATATTTATCCAAATGGGTGTTTTGCACCAATCAGTCGTTATTTTTGTTAGCAACTACTTTATTTTGCATATTCAGATTTCATCGCTTAACGAAATCTACATCTGCAAAATAAAGCAGTTTCTTATGCTACGGCCCCAATTGGGCTGTTGAGACCGTAGCTAGAAAGTTGTCCGGATGACCAGCATATAACACACTCAGAGGCACAGAGGACAGGTAGGTTCACGCGCTTCCGCGCAACTATGCATTGATAGCGTGGTATTAGCTTTACCGGCCGCGGTGGCCGAGGAGACTGAGGCGCTCCAGTCACGGTCTGCACGGTCACTACGGTCGGGGGTTCGAATCCCCCCTCGGGCATGGATATTTGTGCCGTCCTTAGTCTTAGCTAGTTCATAAGTAGTTTGTAAGCTTAGGGACTGACGACCCCGTAGTTAAGTGCCATAAGTTCTACAAACATTTGAACATTTTATTAGCTTTATTTCCTTCAGATACATCGGCCGGGCCGCGTGGTGTACGTTGACTCAGCGACCGTGGCGTCGTGTGTACAAAGCAGAAACGCGAACACACCACTCTCGTTGAGTAGCCGTGTGCTATGCACGTCGTTCCGCCTTCCAAAGAAGCGGCGCGCTACGGCGCCTACGGAAGGCAGCCTCGTGGCGGAAGGCCGTTGACGAAGAGACCCTCCCATCTCGTAGTCGGAAGAACCCACGCGCACAGTTCGCTATTGCTGTCTCGAACAGGAAGCTCCTTGGCGTCCCATTCCCATCTCGTGCGGACGAATTGCAGGCGACCTCAGTGGAAGCCTGCACAGGTTAGACCTGCTGTCGGATCTTCAGTGGTGTTATCTGGGTCGCGGGTGAGTAGCCGAGCGGTCTAAGGCGCCTCGTTGCGGAGCGCGCGGTTGCTCACCGTCGGAGGCTCGAGTCCTTCCTGCGGCATGGGTGTGTGTGTTGTCTTTAGGTTAATTTACCTTAGTTTAAGTACTTTTTAAGCTACGGACTGATGACCATGCAGCAACCGCGCGCTCCGCAGCGAGACGCTTTAGACCGCTCGGCTACTCCACCGCGGCTTTAGGATTTCTGAATTGTACCAAAAAATGTTCAAATGTTTGTAAATCTATGGGACTTAACTGCTTGGTTAGTAGTCCCTAGCTTACAAACTACTTGAACTAAGTTAAACTAACCTAAGGACAACTCATACACCAAGAGAGGGCTTGAACCTCCGACGGCGAAAGGCCGCGCGCACCGCAGCAAGGCGCCTCAGTGCGCACGGCTATTCCGCAGCGGCTCCTGAATTGAAGTTAAGACGACTAAGAAACCAGTGTTAACAGGCTACGTAAGGAGTTGTAATTCCAGAGTTAGGTAAGGTATATTAACGTGCAGAGGACATAAAGGAGAAGAGAGGAGACAGATACTTGAGACACGCTCACTATACGTGAATGGTTTATGAATTGGTGATATTAACAAGGAGAGAAAGTGGACGAGTAAAAAAGTTACATGTATATAGTTCGATGTAGTTAACTGGAAGTGAATCAAGAGAGAGAGAGAGAGAGAGAGAGAGAGAGAGAGAGAGAGAGAGAGAGAGAGAGAGAGAGAGAGGATAACAAACACGGTAACAGTTGGGTAATTTAAATTTGTTTTTAGGTAAATCGTATGTTTTAAGTGAATCCTATTACTACTGATTAGTGAAGATTACTTCAGTTAAATTCAACGCATCATTTGAGGTTAAATATGTTAGTTAGTTTTTGAAGTTTTAACATGTAACGTAGGGCAATGTAATTTGTACTTTTAAGTAAATAACTATCACATGCATTTCATTCTGTAATAACAGTTTCGCAGTTAAGATTCACTAGATTTTTGTCGATTAGCTGTCACATTTTAATCTAAGTAATTTAAGACAGAATTCATCGTCATCTTTGATTGCATCTGGTAGCTTCATACTGCATATTGACCAATACCATTTAGCTTACTATCTACAGTACATGATTGTGACATATTTAGTAACACTTTAGTGCGTTCTTTTGTGAATCATCATCGTCATCTCAGCCTTTTTCCACGTCATGTGGCGTCGGCGTTATTTTTGTGGATCCTTCTCTTCCACAAATGTCTATCGAGTGCTTCTTCTCTTAGCCATCCTATCCCTCGTAGGTCCCCTGCTAACAGGTCTCATCATCATTAGAGACTGATTATGCCTTTCAGCGTTCAGTCTGGAGCATAGTACCTCTAATAAAATTCCTCCATGATTGTGGTAATGGCGGCTGGTGCAGCAACAGTCCTTACGTAACTTATACATTTACCTCTTTGCAGGGGCCCAATAACAACACAAATTGTTAAGCTACCTCCACCACAGCTATAAATAGTTCTGTGGCTCCGTCTCCGCCCAAGTAAGTCTGACTTTAAAAATTTACTCACCTTAGCCACATTAGATTCGCTGCCCGCCAGGTACACGGACTGTAACAAAACATTTGTCTTTTTCCAGTCTGACGATGCGCTAACAGCGCGAAACGCGTTATTGGAGAATAAAAAAAAAAATATTGCAACAGAGACTGAGAAATATTTAATTCCTCCATGATCCCCTATTCAGTGCTAACACTAATGCCTCGTCTGATGTTATGCCTTTTACTTCAAAATCATTCTGCACCGAATCTAAGTACTTTCTTCTTGGTCTACCTCGACTCCTCTTACGCTCCGCTGACGAGCTCATGAGTCTCTTCGGTAACCTTGCTTCTCCCATGCGTGTAACATGACCCCACCATCTCAGTCTGTTCCCTCTAACTGCTTCATTCCCAGTTTTTCTTTGATTTCCTCATTATGTACACCCTCCTGCCATTGTTCCCATCTATTAGTACCTGCAATCATTCTTGCTACTTTCATATCTGTAACCGCTACCTTGTGAATAAGGTAACCTGTATCCACCCAACTTTCACTCCCATACAACAAAGTTGGTCGAAAGATAGAGCGGTGCACTGCTAGCATAGTCTTGGTACTTACTTCCTTCTTGCAGAAGAGAGTAGATCGTAGCTGAGCACTCACTGCATTAGCTTTGGTGCACCTCGATTCCAGTTCTTTCACTATGTTGCCATCCTGTGAGAAAAAACATCCCAGGTACTTGAAACTGTCTACCTGTTCTAACTTTGTTCCTCCTATTTGGCACTCAATCTGTTTAAATCTCTTTCCCACAGACATTACTTTTTTTTTTGGACATACTGATTTTCATATCATAATCTTTGCATCTCTGATCGAGCTCTGAAATATTAGTTTGCAACCCTTAAATCGAATCGGCCATTACAACTAATTCATCAGCATATGTTTTGACCTATTTTAATCCCGCCCTGCAAGTCTACTGTTTTCAACATATGATCCATGAATAGTATGAACAACGGTGGTGACAGGTTACAGCCTTGTCTTACACCTGAAACTACCCCGAACCATGAGCTTATTGCCATCTACTCTAACTGCTGCCTGACAGTCTACATAAAGCCCTTTAATTGCCTGCAGAAGTTTGCCTCCTACACCATAATCTTGTAGAACTGACAGTAGCTTCCTCCTAGGAACACGGTCATAAGCCTTTTCTAGATCTATGAAGCATAGATACAACTCCCTGTTCCACTCATAGCACTTTTCCATTACCTGCCGTAAGCTAAATATCTTGTCCTGACAGCCTCTAAGAGGCCTAAACCCACACTGATTTTCATCTAACGTGTCCTCAATTAATATTCGCACTCTCCTTTCAACAATACCTGAGAATAATTTGCCTACAACGCTAATTAAAGAGATACCTCGATAGTTGTTGCAATCTTTTCTGTTTCCATGTTTGAAAATTGTCGTGATTACTGCTTTCGTCCAGTCGGATGGAACCTGTCCCGATTCCCATGCCTTCTCTATTATCCTGTGTAACCATTTGAGGCTTGATATTCCACTGTATTTGACGAGTTCTGGCTTAGGTTCAAATGATTGTATAGTCTATGGGACTTAACTACGGGGTCATCAGTCCCTAAACTTACAAACTACTTATTAACTAGGACGGCACAAATATCCATGCCCGAGGGGGGATTCGAACCTACGACCGTAGTGGGCGTGCAGACCGTGACTGGTGCGCCTCAGTCCCCTCGGCCACTGCGGCCGGCAGTTCTGGCTTAATTTGATCCACCCCAGCCGCTTTATTGCACTGTAATCTACTGACCATTATCTCCACTTCCTCAAATGAGATCCTGTTTCCATCGTCGTTCCTATCCCATTCTACCTGAAAAGCTGACACATCATTGAGCTGTTCACCTACATTGAGCAATTCTTCAAAATATTCCCTCCATCTGCTCAAGGCATCCACAGGATTGACTAGCAGTTTTCCTGAAATGTCCAACACACTTGTTAATTCCTTCTTCCCTCCCTTTCGAAGATTGCTAATTTCGCTCCAAAATGGTTTTCCCCGCTGTTTGACCCAGATTTTCTAGCTTATTTCCAAATTCTTCCCATGATTTCTGCTTGGTGTCTGCAATTATCCGTTTGGCTTTGTTTCTTTCTCCAACATAACTTTCTCTGTCTGCCTGAGTTCTAGTATGGAGCCATTTTTGAAATGCCTTCTTTTTCTTTTTACACCAGGCTGTCTGCTTCTTCCTACCTTTACACACTATTGTTCCAAGACATTCTCTAGCTGCTTCCAGTAGTGTGTCCCTGTACCTTGACCATTCCTCTTCCAGTGACTAAATCATTACATTCAACTAACTGGTACCTTTCCGAGATCATTGCTCTGTATTTCTGCCTAATTTCCTTGTCTTGAAGCTTCTCCACTCTTATCCTTCTACACATAGACCTGACTTTCTGCTCTTTTAGTCTCGCAAAAAACCAATTTCACTGCAGATTAAATAATGATCAGTATCATCAAAGAACCCCCTGAAAACACGTGTGTCCTTGACTGTCTTCCTGAATTCCTGGTCTGTTATTATATAGTCAATGACAGATCTGGTTCCCCTTCCTTTCCAAGTATAGCGGTGAATGTCCTTATGTTTAAAGAAGGAGTTTGTGATAACTAATCCCATACTGGAACAGAAATCCAAGAGCTCTTTTCCGTTCCTGTTGGCCTCCATATCGCCTCCAAACTTACCCATAACCTTTTCATAACCTTCTGTTCGATTTCCTATCCTGGCGTTGAAATTACCCATGAGTAAAACACTATCCTTATCCTTCACTCTAACAACTACATCACTAAGTGCGTTGTAAAATCTGTCCATCTCATCTTGTTCTGTCCCTTTACAGGGTGAATACACTGCCACAATCCTAATTTTCTTGTTGGAGATGGCCAAATCTATCCACATCAGTCGTTCATTTACATACCTTATTGCAATTATGCTGCGTTCGATTGCTTTCCTGATGTAAAACCCTACTCCCCACTGTGCTCTTCCTACTTTGACTCCTGACAGGTAGACCTTGTATTCTCCTACTGCGTCCTCTTTCTCTCCCCTTACTCTAACGTCACTAAGAGCTAAAACATCTAACCCCATCTTACTTGAAGCCTCTGCCAACTCCACCTTCTTCCCAGTGTAATCCCCACTGATATTAATAGCTCCCCATCTCATTCCGGATCGTTTGCCAAGTCGTATCGGAGGAGTCCCTGGTCTGTCAATTAGAGGTGGGACTCCATCACCTCCAAAGGTCCGAGGCATTTTGCTCTGATTGTTGCCAGCATGATATTTAAGTACCTGGGAAGCATGTTGCTAGCCTTACTTGTCCATGGCCCCACTGGGTTTTACCCCTAACGGTTGAGGGACTAACCGGTGGATTTGGTAGTCTTTGCCGTCTGAGCACAAAGGTGGCCACGACCCAGAATATGTCCGAGATGCCCAACCTTATTCCAAAGTAACTGGTATCCCAACTGTCAGGACCACTTACTTGGCTAGTCATACATTGCCCGTGGTTCATGAACTAGGACATGACTACAGGAACCCACACCATGCACCAGTACCTTGTCTTTCCATCTCAATTTCGGTCTTCCTCATCTCCTTGATTCTTGGATTTCGATGTCTTCAACTCTGCTACTCACATAGTACTCCCCTCTTCTCTGCACATGTCCGTATCGTCTTAGCCTTTTGAGAATGCGGGTAGTAAATTCTTGAGCACCCACATTCTGCTCTGGAATAATTGTAAGAGTTCAAATACATTGTTACAAAGAAAACAAATTAAACCTGCTATAACTGGTAGATAATAGAAGAGGTACATTGGGTTAAAAGTGATTAAGAGCATAGTTACAATATGAATATCAAACGGAATAGAAATAGGTGGAGCCCTCCGACAGTGATTAGCAGCCGACGACGAAATGTTATACTTTTTCAAGACCAAGCTGAGAACTAAGCAGTAATACAGTAAATAAAGTAGAAATATTTGTAATGTCAACGTTAGGGCTGTATCAGTAGTCGAAAATTCCGTGTAGTTGGTGGTTAGAGCCGCCTTAGTATCAGGACTGGAGACAAAAGAAATAGCAAGATTCTTCGTTGAATCTCTTCTTCTTCTGTTTTATTAGTTTTTGTCTTCACTCTTTAATCTGGAGAAGAATTAAATTTTCATACTTCAAAAATAGGGTGGTAATAATAAAACTTTATCTACTTGAGGTAGTGTAGACGGGTAACCTTATAGGTGTGAAGTTCAGAGATTGCACTATAAGATTGTCATTAATCTCTGGCCTTTAGCGTACCTAGAGAATAGGGTTGATGACTGAGACACTAACAAACGTTGTACGTTAAAAATAAGTAGTAATCAAGATGGCTAACATCCTGACTGACATGATTAGGGCAGCAGCAGAGTAATCTCTAATACCGTCAAGCTTACATTGTCGTTACGTTGAACAACGTTTGTAATCTGTAACGCCAGCTTGCTACCTAATTAAGAAACATTGCCCTTTTGATGTGGAAATAATATTGTGTTCCTTTTAATGTCCTACGGTGACTACATTTACGTGGGTGCCTCCTCCATTTTTAAAAGTTTAAGTACAGTCACCTTGTATTTTGTCAAGTTATTGCTTTGTACACAACTCTTTCACCTAAAGTCATAAATCAAGAACGAAATAATAGGGATGTATTAACGGAACATATATTCTGTTACGTACAATTCTAAATAAAACCACTTCTGTAAAGTTTCCAGTGTGAACAACGAGCTCCAAGTAGACGGGTTTTAGCATTTAATTTTGAGGTGCTTTATAAAAAATTTTCCCGGTATCAAGTTATTCTATGCATTCTCGTTTTCCCCCTCTCTCACTTGGGTGCCTGTAGCACGCGCAATGCGTTTCAAACCGTGCATGATATCGCGAGGTATGCAGTATGTAATATTTTTCTTGTGGATTCACGTTTGCAATTGATGGCACCGTTAATCTCCATTCATTACAATATTTTGAAAATATGTAACGATAGTAAAATTGTAACACTATTAATCGGCGTTACTTTTCAAATTTATAGTGATTTATTAACATTGTTGTCATATGTATAAATTCAATTTTTAAGGTCTTACTGATCCACGAAATTAGTTTCTTTGCTTATTGAATCACAGTACAGGATCTGATTTATAATGTGAGGTGTTTACGTGAAACTTGTAGAGATATAAGGTAGGTGCCACAAGAATGTAACGGTGATACCTTACCTATGGTATATTTGTAACATGTGCAATCGAGGGATCAATAAATGTATTTAAGAGATTCGAAGCAAATCAGGAACACTATTATGGGTATATATACTGTATAACGTCCTCTCGCGTGCGACCTGTCTGTGAAGAGGTTGCGGGACGAAATAATAATCTCATTTATATCCCGATACCCGGTGGGCACTTCAGCGCCGCTGTCCTGACTTACACAATACGGATAGACGTTGACAAACTAGTATAAACACATACAAAAACGGCTAAGGGTCATCGGAAGCAATAAAACTGTATTTCGTCATGGAACCACGGAATGTGAAAGATAAACGCTGGTCAGTATCGTTTATAATTTTCTTTTCTAACAGCCTGTTCCCACTTGCATGAATGTAATGAAGTTATACCGTCACAGGCCGCAAAGAATACACAAAAATCCAGTGTTACAGTTGCACTGAGGTAAGAAGAGGCTCATTCTTTCATTTAAACGTTCATAAAATCCACGTCGGATATTTCAAAGAGTCTGGATAGAAGTATATTAATTTAAGAACTGTTGCAGCTATGAATTTGTCATTTAAAATGATTTCACAGACTTCACTGGCTACCTTTCCTTTCATTGTGGCCAATTGACCAAGAGAACACGGAAATATCATCGCCAAAGACATACAACATCTGAACTGCTGTTTTAAGTTGTATGAAGTCATAAATAGTTATGAACTGATCTTGTTGTTTCTCACAAATAAATACGTTATTTCGGAGGGAAGATACCAATAGCGTACCATGCTAGCGATAAATTAGTGTCTCTAACTAGATGATGAACCAGATTCTATCACTCAGTACTGCTAGCCTACAGATGAAATTTCTTGGAAACGGACGACAGTATTTAAAATGAGGACGCTTTAAGGATGAGACTCGTGGCTGTACCCTATGGATCAATACTATCGCCACCCCTCTTTAATAAATTAGCATTACATTTGCATGACACCACGCCTCTGGTTACAAGGTTTTTATAAAACGCAGACACTCTGCATGTTAGATTACAAGTGACTGAATAGTGGCAGGAATAAGATAGTCCACGTAGTTCTTAGCTTATACGGATATAAGCTACGCACTGTGTGCGACTTTTACAACGAGAAGTCTCCTCCGAGATTCTCCTATGTTCCTTAATCTCAGGAAAGCTTCAAGTGACTGAAACCATCGACTATGTGAAATCCTACGTCTATTAAATATTCCGGAAAATCAGATAGAACTCTCACATTATATAATCTGCGCCAGTCAAAGAAAACAAACATACTAACGTGTTTAAAGAGCCATTTGTTGCGTTGTGTCAGAGAATAGCTGTTCATAGAACATGAACTGTGACCTTACAAAATGACATTTTTCATGAAACGTAACTTTCATACTATTATTGATCAGGCTACGTTACAATTTTAACAATGAGTAACATAAAAGAACACTATAGTCATCTCATGAAGTTTCTCATGCCCTTAATATCTTTTTGAAATGATTATCCAATATCTTACCATTTTGTTACAGTAAACGTACAAAGTTTTTATGATATTCTGTATTACAATTCAGTGGATTGATATTTAAAGGCTAGAACTGAAACTATTTCTTTTTTAGTTGTGACATGACTTTTAAATAAAATCAGTAGTAAATATCATTATAATTATACGTTTATATATCCAGAGACTCTTTTGCGTCTCGAAAATGTCAAAGACATTAAAGGTGAAGCATTGAATTAAAATTTGTGCTGCAGCAGGGAATCGAACCCCGACCTCCATGCTCACTAGCCTTGGCAGTTGTGGCAATATTTCATGGAACACAGAAGCTGAATTAAAGTTTGTGATGTGTAGGGAAGTCGTACTTAGACTATTCTGAGGCGCCATTATCCCTAGTTTTGCGGTGGTCTAGTGGTTAAGATATCTGCCTAGTGAATATGGGAGTCCGGGTTCGTTTCCTGGCAGCAGCACAAATTTTAATTCAATGCTTCACCTTTAACTTTAATGTCTTTAAAATCAGTGGTGTTCATATGAACACAATGAACACAAATCCGGTCATTAGGACATTTTACAAAACTGTAGGAGAGGGGGATCTATGCGACACATTATGTTTTCATAGCAGGAATGTATCGATCGTCCCAATAACGCTTACATATTGCAGTACGCGTCAAAAGCGATGGGATATAGAACACGGATGAAAATGAAAAAAAAAAAAAAAAAAAAAAAGGGGGGAATTTAAACAGCCAATTCCCCAAATAAATGTTTGATATTTTAAATATAGATTTCCAACAACTGGTGATGAGACGTTGTGTAGCGTGATATTTAATACACGTCGTGCATTGATGACGCTAATTTCAACATGAAGTAACATTTAACAAACGCATCTCAGATTTCCATATTTCGCTTCATTATATTGTGTGGCATCCATATTGAATTCCATTTGAGGAGTGGAATGGTACTACAATATTTCACTGTAGGATGAGCAAATATAGCAATGTACTGACCAACCAATAATAATTAATACTGTCAGAGGTCAAGACTACCTAAAGCAGAATTCTGATACCAAACGCTATAGTTGCTGCGGTAAGTAAATGTAGAGGGCCGTCTGTTCATTATCAAAATGCTGTTGAACAATAACACAATAATAGCACAATGAGCGTAAAATCATTTATTAAGAAGATGCTAATTTGTACCAAAAAGTGTCACCTTATTGACCAAAAAGGAAAGTGTTCGGTACATTGTTTTTCCTTACTTTGGCCATAAATATCAATAAGAGTACTTAATATTGCAGATACTATTTTCAAACTGCTTATGTTATGCTCAATCTCTAGTGATGTGTGTTAACTTATAGCTGAACAAAAAGAACTCAGCTGAATATTGTAGAGTATAAAGGTACCACAGAAATAGAATTACGTTACTATGCTAGACATTCCTATTCATTTCGTTAAACGTCCGTAGTCATTTGCCACTCCGCACTGCGTCCAACATCCGGAAATCTTTGTGAAAATAGACGGTTAAGAAACGAAGGTGGCTGGCATTAATACTTATAAAACTCTGAGCTATGTTGATGTGTAACGTCATAGAAAGTGAACGGCGTTATTTGCCACCCAATATTTGGAAGAACATCGAAAATCTTTGTGAAACTAGACGATCAAGAAACGAAGTAGGTTTCCATTAATATATACACATATCTGACATATATTGATATACCACATCATTGAAAGTGACGGCGTAACAAAATGGAGAGCTGTGAATTATTGCGAAAACCAAAATTTAGTAAAATTCGATATCGATAATGAGATGTTACAAATGTACCACTGTTGCCTCTGAGATCGCGTCCACTCGTATAACAGCTGTCACACGATGGCTGTGCTGCTTAGATTTGCGTATAACTTTATCACCTCATAATATCCACCAATACCAATGGCCGTTGACAATTTCGCTGCTGTGCTATTGCATCATGTCACTTCGCATCGTGTCTCCCTTGTTGGTGCACTGTATCGCCTTCATACGTCAATACCAAATACAAAAAATTAAGCCAGTAATAGTTATATAACTTTTTGACTTCTTCAACTAAGTAGCGAAGTATTTACGAAAAGCAGTATTATTACAAATTTGTGCATATAAAGCAGTAGGTAGTATCACGGGGGGGGGGGGAGGTTTGTAAAATACACAAGCTGCCACCAAGTAACCAATACAAACATCACCGGAGTGCCTCAGTGTACACAGGTATCGTAATCCGAAACGTAAAACTCAAGGTGGCAATTCAGATTAAAAGCAACATGTGGCAAGTGTGAAATCTGAATCTGAAACGGTAAATCAAAATTCTCAAATGAACTAATTTAATGATCACATTAAATCTAAAGCGTGAATGGCAGATCTGAAGCAGGATCAAAAATGTTAAATCGGAATTGTTGAATTTTTAATAATTGGAAATAGGCAGAGTGAGTCACGAGAAACTACTGCTTACGTTATTAATTTGATAACAGAAGTAGTATAATAGTTACGAAAATGCGAGAACGGTGTGGAACCCACACTGGTAGTTCAGAAAGGAATGTAATAATATTAGATTAGATTAGATTAGATTAGATTAGATTAATACTTGTTCCTTAGATCATGTATACGACATTTCGTAATGATGTGGAACGTGTCAGTTTAGTAAATTATGTCTATACTTGACAATCTATATTTTAAGAATTTTTTTGTAAATTTTTTTTTAATTTTTTTTATTTATTTATTTTTTTTTTTTTTATATATTTTTTTATGTTTTATCTAAAAATTCATCTACATTGTAGAAGGAGTTGCCATTCAGAAATTCCTTTAATTTCTTTTTAAATACTAGTTGGCTATCTGTCAGACTTTTGATGCTACTTGGTAAGTGACCAAAGACTTTTGTGGCAGCATAATTCACCCCTTTTTGAGCCAAAGTTAGATTTAACCTTGAATAGTGAATATCATCCTTTCTCCTAGTGTCGTAGCTATGCACACTGCTATTACTTTTGAATTGAGTCGGATTGTTAATAACAAATTTCATGAGTGAATATATATATATTGTGAAGCTACAGTGAGTATCCCTAGATCCCTAAATAAATGTCTGCAGGATGCTCTTGGGTGGGCTCCAGCAATTATTCTGATTACACGCTTTTGTGCAATGAATACTTTTTTACTCAATGTTGAATTGCCCCAGAATATGATCCCATATGAAAGCAGTGAATGAAAATAGGCGTAGTAAGCTAATTTACTGAGATTTATATCACCAAATTTTGCAATGACTCTGATAGCATAAGTAGCTGAACTCAGACGTTTCAGGAGATCTTCAATATGTTTCTTCCAATTCAGTCCCTCGTCAATGCAAACACCTAAAAATTTTGAATATTCTACCTTAGCTACAGATTTATGTTCAAAGTCTAAATTTATTAATGGTGTCATGCCATTTACTGTATGAAACTGTATATACTGGGTTTTATCAAAGTTTAATGAGAGTCCATTTGTAGAGAACCACTTAATGACTTTCTGGAAGATATCATTTACAATTTCATCAGTTAATTCCTGTTTGTCAGGTGTGATAGCTATACTTGTATCATCAGCAAAAAGTACTAGCTTAGCATCTTCATGTATGTAGAATGGCAAGTCATTAATATATATTAAGAACAGCAAAGGACCCAAGACCGAACCTTGTGGGACCCCATTTTTAATAACTCCCCAGTTAGAAGAATTAATTGTGTCATCTACATCATGTGAACTGCTTATTTCAACTTTCTGCACTCTTCCAGTTAAGTATGATTTAAACCATTTGTGCACTGTCCCACTCATACCACAATACTTAAGCTTATCTAGAAGAATCCCATGATTTACACAATCAAACGCCTTTGAAAGATCACAAAAAATCCCTACTGGTGATGTCCGGTTATTCAAAGCATTTAATATTTCATCAGTGAAGGTGTATATAGCATTTTCAGTTGAAAAGCTTTTTTGAAAACCAAACTGACATTTTGTTAGAACATTATTTATACTAATATGTGAAGCAATTCGAGAATACATAACTTTTTCAAAAATCTTTGATAAAGCTGTCAGAAGTGAGATGGGCCGGTAGTTGTTGACATCGTATGTATCCCCTTTTTTATGCAAAGGTTTAACTATAGCATATTTCAGTCTATCTGGGAAAATACCCTGCTTTAATGAGCTATTACAAATATGACTGAGAATCCTACTTATCTCCTGGGAACAAGTTTTTAATACCCTGCTGGAAATGCCATCAATTCCATATGACCGTTTACTCTTGAGAGAGTTTATTATTTTCCTAATTTCTGAAGGTGAGGTGGGTGGAATTTCAATTGTATTAAATTGTGTGGGTATGGCCTCTTCCATTAATTGCCTTGCTCCTTCTAATGAACATTTAGATCCTATTTTCTCCACAACATTTAAAAAGTAATCATTAAAAATGTTTTCAACTTCTGACTTTTTGTTGATAAAGTTTTCATTTGTTTTGATGGTAATACCCTCTTCCTCTGCTCTTGGTTGCCCTGTCTCCCTTTTAATAATATTCCAAATTGTTTTAATTTTATTATCAGAGGAGCTAATCTCAGACATGATGCACATGCTTCTTGATTTTTTAATAACTTTTCTTAATCTGGCACAGTAGCTTTTATAATATTTTATTGTTTCTTGGTTATTACTCTTTCTTGCGGACAGATATAGTTCCCTTTTTCGGTTACACGATATTTTTATACCTTTAGTAAGCCATGGTTTTTTGCATGGTTTCTTATAATTAAATTTTACTAATTTCTTGGGGAAACAGTTATCAAATACCCTTACAAATGTATCGTGAAATAAATTATATTTTAAATTAACATCAGGTTCCTTGTAAACCTCATCCCAGTCTAACTGCTGTAGACTTTCTTTGAAATTTTTAGTTGTTAAGTCATTAATCGAGCGCACTATTCTGGTGGACAGTTTCGAATTACTGAACGGAGCTATTTCATATAATGTTACTAGCTGTGCACCATGATCCGAAAGACCATTCTCAATGGGACAAGCATTTATGTTGTTAAACTTATCTTGGTCTATAAAAAAGTTATCTATCAATGTACTGCTGTCCTTTACTACCCGAGTAGGAAAATCAATAACGGATGTCAGATTGAATGAGCCAAGTAAGACTTCCAGGTCTTTCTTCCTATTACACTCTTTCAGTGAATCTACATTGAAATCACCACAAATAATAATTTGCTTCCCCCTATCTGACAGATAGCACAACAAGGCATCCAAGTTTTCCAGAAATAACTGAAAGTTCCCTGAAGGGGACCTATATACTGTTACAATTATAAGATAATCATCATTAAGTTTAAGCTGGCAGGCACATGCTTCAATATGCTGCTCTACACAAAACTTTTTTGTTTCTAAATTTTTTACACTGTGATAGCTTTTGGCATATATGGCAACTCCTCCTCTTATCTTATTATCTCTACTTACATTTGAGACTAATTTATATCCACTGACATTCACATTTTCCATACCGGTGACAATGTATTAACTAACTTAGGTGACAATGCAAGTTGAATACCAAGGAGCTAAGGAGAAAGGGGGGAATTTGAAAGACATTTGCTCCAAAGGACATGAAGACGTAAACAGTAAATAACTGTGTGTCACAAAGGTACTTCGGTTGTACAATCAAATAGTATACAAAAAATGAAACAATGACCCAAACAAATGTATTAGCTTCGAAAATTTATTTTTAAGAAGCTATTAGTTGTTTATCTAAATCAGTTGAGACGCAATTCAGTTAAATTATTGCTACCATTTTGGCTTGTAACTAATTTCAAAGATCTGATGTTAACAATAATGTAACACCATTTGTATATGTGGTTTCTGTTTATATGGACATGTGTGAATTATCAGACACCCTTCTTATTCTGTAGCCACTATGAATCAAGACGCAAAGGAATTAAAGCTTTAACTTCCGTAGGGCATTGAATAACTTTTCAACAATTTAGTTACAGATATCATGGCGAGACGCCATGAGGCTACCATAACAGTGAAAAATAGGGTGTGTGATCACCTCGGTGGGCCAAATACAGTTGCACGCCTGCGTAGCATGGACTGTAGGAGGTTATCAATTAGCTCTTGAGGATATTAGTCCATTTTTCCACGAGTGCAATTTCCAGCTCTGCAACTGTCTTGGGGGGTTGTTTTTTGACTGCAGTTCGTCTGCCAAGTGCAGCCCAGACATGCACCATTCGTTCATCTCTCTCAGCTTCAAGCATGTTGTCCATGAGTGCAGCTCTGTGGGGACGAGCGTTATCGTCCACCAGAAGAACCCATTTCTTACAGAACTAGCGTAAGTCACAACAAACGGTTGAAGAGTCGGGTCTCTATAACTCTGAGCAGTCAAAGCGCCATTCTGTGCGTAGTAGTTGTCGGTAAATCCGCCAATATTGACTCTTGCCCACACCATTCGTCCACCACCATGATATGGTGATGTTACCTGCACATAAGCATGATTGTACCAAGTTCCACGTTCTCTCCAGATGAGGAAACGACAATTGTCCAGCTGAACAGAAAATCTTGACTCATCTATGAACAGATAATGTTGACATTCGTTACGACTACAATCCTGATGTTTCTTCGCTCAATTTCGGTGGGCTATAAGGTGTTGTGGGTGTAATGGGCCACACATCATAGGCTTCCGTGCGTGGAGGCCAGATTCCTGAAGGCGATTTCTGGCAGTTAATGTTGATATTGAACGTTCTGTTGCTGCTTGGAGGGTGCGTTGCAGCTGAGTTGCATTAATCCTCCTGTCTCCACGGGCTGTTTGCCGGAGATAACGGTCATCTCTTGCTGATGTTACCCGTGGACGACCTTCGCCTTGCCTTCTTTTAACGGTTCCTGTTGTCTGCAATCGCGCCGCAGTCCTGGAAATTACATTTGTGAGACTTCAGTAGCTGCATCACCCTCCGTCTGTGTATGTCCCGCTTCCAACTTTCCGCTGGCTCTCCTCTCAGGAGTCTGCGCCTGCTGTGACAAATATTACTCTTTCTCACTCATCACAAAACAAGGCAAGTCAAATTCGGAGTGCTTTATTCTGAGCAGTTTACGAAATCTTAAGCAAACGGTCGGAATGTTTTATTCATATCTCCAAATCAAATTTTCAGGTAATATGGATACAATGTAAGTGGAATAAACTGCTGCTTTGTTATTGGTGTGCGAGGCCCTTGTATATTCATTCGATTTTAAGACTATCAAAGGTTGAGTCAGAATTCACCTCTCTCTTCTTGTGTGCATCCTCTACTAATTGTATGTCATTAACGTAATGAGTTGCTCTTGCAAAATATATTACTAACTTTCGTCCATAATGCGACTCTTCCATATTAAAAGAATCTGAATATTTTTTATTTTGGTAATTCAAAAAAATGTTCAAATGTTTGTAGAGTCTATGGGACTTAACTACGGGGTCATCAGTCCCTAAACTTACAAACTACTTATGAACTACTTACAACTAAGGACGGCACAAATATCCATTCCCGAGGGGGGATTCGAACCCCCGACCGTAGTGGTCGTGCAGACCGTGACTGGAGCGCCTCAGTCTCCTCGACCACCGTTTTGTTAATTCAACAAAGCTTTATTTACATGGTCATTTGCATTAATTTTAAACGGACATTTCATACACACCATGTCAGTTCCTGATTTAACTTGTACTGTAGGTTGTCTGAGTAGTCACTAATCACAGTGGTCCATTCATAGGTGCTGCTGCCATGTTAATACCTGCAACAGCGTCGCGCTCTGTTATATATAGTGCATTCACGATTCATTTTCCTTTTGGTCTGTATATCTACAGTGATTAATTATAATTCTTGTTTATATGTACAAGGAAAACGTCTACTTACAATTATAAGCTGAAATATTATGAAACTGTCAGCCGCTAGATTCATTGCCAACTGGCTTTGGGCGTGTGATGCTATTAGTAAGTTATATAAACAAGAGCAGGTGTAAACAACGAATCTTTCCAGCAACAAGTGGCGAAATCCATTGATATTAGCGGTATTCATACTGGGCAGATTTTCTTGAGTCGATGCCTCAAAACAAGAAATTGGAACGGAGAAGACATCTGCAGTTTGGACCCTAAGTTTACAAGTACCTGAACATTTGTCAGTCCTAATAAACAAGCAAAAATGCATAAAATAACCATAAAAACAAATGTAAGGACGCGTTAATGTTCAAAATGTCTGTACAGCTTAAGGGGACTTAACTGCGGGGTCATCAGTCCCTAACTTACAAACTACTTATGAACTAGCTTATACTAAAAACGGCACAAACATTAATGCCCGAGGGGGGATTCTAACCCCCAACTGTAGCGGGCGTGCAGACTGTGACTGGCGCGCCACAGACCGCTCGGCCACTGCGGTCGGCCGGCGCGTTCATGCTGCCACCTCGGTGCTCGCCGGCATGTTCAAATGTTTGTTAAGCTTAAGGGACTTAACTACGGGGTCATCAGTCCCTAAACTTAAAAACTACCTATGAACTACCTACAACTAAGGACGGCACAAATATCCATGCCCGAGGGGGGATTCGAACCCCCGACCGTAGTAGCCGTGCAGACCGTAACTGAAGCGCCTCAGTCCCCTCGGCCACCGCGGCCGGCTCACCGGCATGGCCGGTGATGGTAAGTCAAGCCCACTGCATCTTTGGGCGCATTTGTCCTGCACCATCGCAGGTCGCCGCGCTGCTCGCTACGATCTTCGCCGGGCGATGATATAAAAACTCCCTTTTGTTTCGCGCTGCATCCATAACCGTATGTCGTGAAACTTGAGCTGTGTTTGGCTGCTTCCAGGTCACTCTAGCCTTGCTGTGTCTAATAGATGCTCGCTGCGTGCTGTTTCTCCAGACTGTATGTCAAAGTAATTGTTCCCACTCTAAATTCTCTTGCTCAATTTGTATTACGACTTATATATGTTTCTGTTACTTTCTTATACCTGCTGGTCTCTTCAAATGCCTTGTCTGCTTGTTATAACTGGTTTTTCTACAATATTTTTACAATGATATCAGTTAACAGAGAGATTGAACAAGCATCCTAGATACACGTCAGGTGATGCTGCTCTCATAGATGCAGTACTGTGGCGGTCGTATTTAGTTTCAATGTTGTTTATAAGAGATAATTTTGAAACTAGAACAGCTAGGGAAACTTGAATCCAGTGATAACACTGAACAATTCAGTACAGTGTGGATTCTGGTAATACGCGAACCCACAACCAAGCTGCAACATCTTTATTTCCAGAGTCAACACCAGTCGCTTCTCAACGTAAATTACATCAACATTGTTGGTCCGTATTTTCATCCGTTTTGCCATTTCTGGTCCGATAATATTTAACAGGTAATGAAAAGTATGTTGCTACTTTCTAAACTACCTGAAGAATCGCCGTGGATATATTTTCAGTTTTTTGTAGACCTTTTGACGTTTTGAATTCACAGGATGCACATCATACTTCCTCTTTTCTTGTCCTTTTATAATAACTGCATCTTTACTGATAACGAATGCATTCACTGTTATCAGTCGATGCAGGGAAGATTTCATATGCTTCACACCGTTTCAGTCGATATGAACAGGTGCGAGCTGCGGGTGAACTACCGCCAACTGCATACGAGTAGGGATACACCAGCAGCACAGCAAGGGTACAGCGTGAACTCATCAGAACTGCTGGCGATCTGAAGCTGCAATGTGGCAGCAGCTCGTAGTGAGGTGCGAGCGAACTTTGAGGTGGCAGCATGAACACACACTTAGGCGTACAGCGAATGTATCCGTTACGATAGGGTGACGCAGTCTTACGTTAATGCATTACGCCAGCAGAGGCCGAATCAGGTGCTTAGCTAACAGCATGACATCACTTGCTGCACCTCGCGCAGGCTCAGGACCTTATCGGTTGGATCCTAGACGACTGGAAGCCCGTGGGTTTCTCAGAAAAGTGCCGATTTCCGTTGGTAGGAGCTGAGTCTAAGATTTGAAATGCAAACCCCGGGAAGGCATTGGCCTAAGTTGTCAACAAGGCACTGCACAACCTAGCAGTGGCTCCGTTAACATCGGAATGTCTATACATCGAATGTATTAGGTACTCTTGTTCCTCTGAATCAATCATTGAGTTCAAATGTTCAAATGTTTGTATAGTCTATGGGACTTAACTACGGGGTCATCAGTCCCTAAACTTACAAACTACTTACAAACTACTTATGAACTACTTACGAACTAGGACGGCACAAATATCCATGCCCGAGGGGGGATTCGAACCCCCGACCGTAGTGGCCGTCATTGAGTGAAGGGAATGTTTTCAGCTACTTGGAGACCATTTGCATCCATTAATTTTCCCCAACAACGACAGAATTTCTACGGATGAGAATGAGATGTGTCACCGGGCCGCAATTGATTGTGATTGATTTAAGAAATATTCTGGAGAAATCAGCGAATTATTTGGCTACCCATATCGCCCGACACGAATCCCAATCTGTAATATCTCTCTGGATGAGACAGAAAACCAAACCGATACTGTGAGATCTACAATACTCTGATTTATTGACAGATGAGAAAGACAATGAAAATATTCTTATAACAAGATACAATCTTCTAACAAACATTAACGTTAAACTTCTTCATCTATTTGCAGGCACAAGCCTGGAAGACAAAGCCTTACGAGAACTGGTCGTGGAGACGGAGCTGGACGACGTCTTCCCTTGAGGAAAGTCCTGGAGGCACGGCGTCGCTGGCAGGAACTCATCCTTGGAGTCTTCGGTTGCGATCCCTTGGCAATGGTTCTCGAAGACAGTCGGCGGAGAACTGCCTTCGTGTTGCGCTGCGCTGCCCTAAATAGTCGGTGCGTAGTGAAACGCGGCAATCTCAGGCTGGCCGCACGTGACTGAGCGGAGGAAAATAGTTCGTGTGGCGGGTGTTTTGGTGACTGAAGCCGTCCTCACACGGGACGTGTTGTTCCGCGTGGCGCACGCCAGACGTGTTGCCTACCTTGCTGCTGCACGGCCTGAAACGCCCTGCTACATCCCGCGGAACGTGTTGTTCATCGTGATTTACGACCGCAGCGCCCTCCAGCGCCCGTTGCGGGCTAGTGCATAGATCCATGTTTTTGCAAAGATGTATGTGCTTAAAATTACACAGTATCTCGGTTAGCAATCGTCGAAAAAGAAACCTTTATACTGTAGCTTTCTAATGTGACACGTAAAGCTGTATGATTGCTTGGATGCAATACTCTCCCAGAAATCGCAATTTTTTTGTTTCAAGAAACACAAACATGCTACATATATCTGAAAGCAGTTGATAATGATAACAAAATGTTGTACCAAATAGCTTTTGTCAAAAGAATCATAAACTGTCAACGGTGAAATACACTATCTGCACCAGCTCCACTTGTATTGCTCTCTCTTATACTCCTATTTTCCAATTTGTACATAATCTGCATATTCAAAAATTTACTTTGGCATTGCTTCGAAGGTAATACTTCTGCTTGATACATTTTACTTGTTCATACGCGCTGGACGACGACTAAGCTCGATAACGTACGTAGTGATAATCCTTGCTTTTAGTCCTGTAGATAAACACTGATCCTCTTTATTGTATCTGCTTGTAACCACACGCTAGCCATGTTCTTCTGCACTGCACAGAATTCAAACACAGTGGAGAAATCCGAGTGACACAGAGTACTGTCTTGAAATTAGTTGGTTATGTCCCCTAGCGCGAAAAACTCAAAAAAAATTTTCGGACAGTTCGTTCTTGTTTATAATAAATGACATCGAATACTGGATTATAATTGTATTAAATTCACAAAAAGGTCCATAAACCGTAATTAAACTAAATCGTTAACAAAATACTTGGGAGAGTGTATGTGCAAACCTGTTATTTACGTCTCTTTTGTAACACTAACCACCGCGTTAATCCGTTGTCTTAAAAAAATTACAACGAATATCAGATAGTATACTTAAACAAATAAGAACGAATCACAAACCCTAAGGAAACCAAAAAGGGAAAATAAACATATTTCGGAGGTGCATGGACGCGAACTCGTAATACGTTTCACCACTGCACAGCAATTTGAAACGCTAGCAACTACGCTATTTGTGCAGTCTCATTATTGTAGCTAATTTTGTAACTAACATAGCACATAAAATATGTTTTTGGGCTATGACATAGAATCACAAAGACGCTCCTTTGATAGAATGGTGTTGTGAAGTAGCAAAGGAACTATATTCTTTCACGGTATACAAATTTAACTCTAATAACGTTAAATACGACAACCTTTGAAGCTATCAATATGTAGTTTACGGTAATTTATTATAACAAATCATTCTAAAATGACGCGTTTACAAAAGTTCCTTAGTTTTCCGACGCTTTAAAAAAAGATTACATATACACGTCGTACGCGACACCGAAAGAAGGCACGAAATACGGAGTTCAGTTTGCATTATGGCGGCTTAAAAGTTCTGTTTATCACGTGAAAACCGTTTCGCATCTCATTAGTCACGTTCAGCTCCACGAAGTAAAAATCTAACATGCCAGATCCTTCATTACACGCTTCACAGGGCAGTGGAACGTGAAATTCCACGCTGTGCTGTCGCTACTTCATCCTCCACGTGCGTTTCCACGTCCCGTGAAAGGACGGCTTACGAAACCGCCGCCGCCGGTCGCTCCGTGAACTACTTCCCTGCTTTGTGGGACGTCCACTCGCCAGGCGAACCGCCGGTAAATGGCATATTGTACATGGCACATTGAACATACCGGGCGTTTCACTAAGTGTTTGTCTCTAACATAAAATAATAGGTGACGGGAAATTTTAATGCGGTAGGTCAACACAAGAAATGTTACACTTTCTGCGGAGCTATGAACATAGTTTATTGTATCATTTTCCAAAGTGTTACAGCTCAAAGATATAATTTATTAAATGGAACAATAGTTTTTTCTATCGTGCATTGGATTCGTTGAAACCAGTTACGTCCAAATCAATTTAAACTACATTTCTATCACTGTTAGTTTGGGAGCTACAACGCTTCAAAGTTTCAGGGGCAGATACAACACGCTGTACCCGGCCGCGGTGGCCGAGGGAACTGAGGCGCGTCAGTCACGGTCTGCTCGGCCACTACGGTCGGAGGTTCAAATCCCCCCCTCGGGCATGGATATTTGTGCCGTCCTTAGTTGTAAGTAGTTCATAATTAGTTTGTAAGTTTAGGGACTGATGACCCAGTAGTTAAGTCCCATAGACTCTACAAACATTTGATTTGAACATTTGAACAATCTCTCTGCTGAATATTTCATACCATAAGACTTCGTCTTTTCTTACAAACTGCTATGATTTACATTGTCAAATGCATTTATTAGATTGCTAGAAATACATATAATTTTTTTTCTTTAGGTGTACGGGGACGAACAATACGTGCGAGCCTTCTAATAAGTAAGGAAGCATATTCATGTACATCCCGATGTTGATGTTAGTTATTAAATGGGTATCGTTAATTATCGCTAGCAGGATATATTGTAAATGTAATTGCTTTCTGCAAAGGGGGCGAACTCTGTTAGAAAGTCAGATGGGAGCAGAACCCATTGACACAGTAACTATGACATATTCAGAGTCTAAATGGAGCGTGGCGCTCAGTTACAGGTTTCTCTATTAATAGAAATGTATCAGATAACACTTGGATTAATTTCTCGATATTTGACAGATAATTTAATGAGTTAGAAAAAAACACTTGGAGTAGTAGTAGTTTAGTCACAAGTCATTTCGCTGCAGTCGTGATCTTCATTGTATAGCATACCTCATTACTTCCCTTTTTTTATTTATAATCACCGCGGGCTTCTTTTTCAAGTTTAGGAGTACGTATACACCGGTGTGCTAGTTAGTTATTCGTTCTATTTCATTATACACGAACATTGATCTGAAAGTAACATGTAACATTCCAAATCCTCTCTCCTCTGAACGCGACTACTTGATGAAACCCCAGGTACGACAATGTCAACGTCGCATATTTCACAAAAAGAAACTTCTGAAAAAAACGAAGACAATATTATTACCGTGTAAATAAAGTCATTTTTATGAAAACGCCTTCGCAGCTCGTTTTTATCTTTGTTTCTGTTACATTTGTGTATGTGGTAAACTGCTTAAACAGGTTTTGCAGTGCAAGAAGTGAAGTAGAGCGCGTGTGTGAGAAAGGTAGAATGAGAAAAGGAGAAGAACAAGAGAGAGCCGGGGAGAGGGGATCAGGAGCGCCTGACACGGAAGTAGCTGGATGTGAAGGCAGTTTGTGTGCGCGGGCTTGCCGCCACATCTCGCGCGAGTGCTGGCTGGCCTGTTAGGAACTTTAACATGCACCCTTGCCCGAAAGAAAACGTACCCAGCGGCCAGGCTGGAACGACTAAACACACTTTATTCTGATTAATAAAATAAGAGCCCTGAACACACTGTTGCTCTCGCAGCACTTTTCTCTAACCCCATCTCCAAGCAGGCATCTCGCATCTGCCATCGACGTCCTACATTGTTTTTCTTCTGCAAATTCGTAACAAGTACAAAAACTCGCATTACACCTACCTCTTTACCTGCAGGGATTCAGTACGTTATCGGGCACCGAACGGTCGCCATAACTGTATCTCAATAGAGTTTTGGACAGGTAAATGAACGCTGCAGGAAGATAAGAGACAATTTCCATTCACAGAAGTGAAATAATTTGCAAGTGAAATAAAAATATAGCCCTTCAGGTTCTGCACGAACAGTTGTGCGGTTCTGGTTTTGCTCGCTTTATTTCTTTCTGATTCTTGCTATGAAGTTCGGACCTGCATCACATAATCTTGGATGGACTGTGGTAACGTGCGCAACGTGGTTTAGTTCCATGTTTCTATAATGGGTGACACTAGCGGTCGGCAAAGTCGGCAAACTTGTAGTGCACTTACAATGGCGGCAAGAAAGACTTGTTGACAAGGTGTGGATACCCTTGTTTTGCCATGCGAAACTATCATATCTGACAGCCAGTTGATTTTATATGATCCTTTGATTTATTATGTCATTTGTCTCAAAGGCATGTTACTTTAAGATGGTGCAGATCATAAAAAATTTGTAGGGAAGACCCCCCCCCCCACAAAAAAAACCAATTGTGTGGGTACAAAATTGTTGAAAATAAATTTATTTCCTTTTTTGTAATGAATTCCTGTATGTATTTTGCATCTTAAACGTCCCTCTCTATATTAATGTCGCGTCACCTACAACCTTGGGTCTGAAAGGGATAGGAGGCTTGGGCTTGATTTACTGTATCAGAAGCAGGAAAAAGAACGGTGAAAACTGAATTTCGTTTAATAATTCTAGGAATCATAAACAGCTGCATTCGATACAGGGCTGACTGAGTAAAGAGTGGCAAGAAACAAGGACGTCATCAATTGGTTTCATTTAAAATTAAAATATTCAAGGAATTTGGTAAGTCATCAAGAGGTTCAAGGGTCTATATTCACTCTACTTCTGCAGTCGTTGGTTACTTTACGGCCAAAATAAACAAACTTCTCTGTTTTCGGCATATTATAAGCTAATATCCCCCAGCGTCACCTGACTTAATTCGTTTGCTTTCCATTAACTCTGTCCTTTTTCGTTAACCTTCTTTTAGAAATTATTTAAGTGGTACTGAATAATATCGTAAGATTATTCCTGCAGGTACTTTACCATTAGTATTATAATTACAGTGCGACATCAGACTTCCATATTATTTTTTTTATTTCTCGTACCTCAACTATAATTCTTTTTCAAAGCCGGCCGCGGTGGCCGAGGGGACTGAGGCACTCCAGTCACGGACTGCACGGCCACTACGGTCGGGGGTTCGAATCCCCCCTCGGGCATGAATATTTGTGCCGTCCATAGTATAAGGTAGTTGATAAGTAGTTTGTAAGTTGAGGGACTGATGACCCGTAGTTAAGTCCCATAAGCTTAACAAACATTTGAACATTTTTCTTTTTCAAAATTACTCCTTACCTACATTTGATGATACCTCAAGCTCTCGAAGCAGTAACATGCGGAAGAAACTTTTATTCACTTCCACCACCCTTGTAACTATTAATACTCTTTCATGTCCTTTGACACTTAATGCCACAGTCAGGTTTCCGGGCAAATTCTGTATACGGATTGCTCGCAGTGTTTTATCTCTGCTTACTTCAGAATTTCAGTGAGTTTATTTAAGTGAACATTGCAAGTAGGTTTACCAAAATCCGCTGTTGACAATAATTTAGGTTTGCCTAACGTCTGTCTACTTTTCAGGATAAATCAAACAATCAGTATATTTACCGATGCTGCTAGTCCCTAACCCACACTGATCCTACCTCAAGTCGGCTTCTACCAATCTTTCAATTCTTTCGTTACAAATTAAAAGATTTCTTTTTCAAGCATCATTTATTAAGTCATTTCTTCGCTAATATCACTTTGATAACCACCAGCCTTCTTTGGAACTGAAGTTACTGTGCACTTCTTGAAGTTAAAGATATTTTACCTGTATCAGCATTTTGCATACCAAGTGTAATATTTGTGGTTCATGGTGTGGGTTCCTGTAGTCATCTCCTAATTCATGAACCACGGGCAACGTATGAGTGGCCAAGTAAGTGGTCCTGACAGTTGGGATACCAGTTACTTTGGAATAAGGTTGGGCATCTCAGACATATTCTGAGTCGTGGCCACCTTTGTAATCAGACGGCAAAGACTACCAAATCTACCGGTTAGTCCCTTAACCGTTAGGGGTAAAACCGAGTGGGGCCCCGGGCTAGTAAGGCTAGCAACCTGGTTCCCAGTTACTTCAATATCATGCTGGCAACAATCAGAGCAAAATGCCTCGGACCTTTGGAGGTGACGGAGTCCCACCTCTAATTGACAGACCAGGGACTCCTCAGATACGACTTGCCAAACGATCTGGAATGAGATGGGAGCTACTAATATCAATGGGGATTACACTAGGTAGAAGGTAGAGCTCGCGGAGGCTTCAAGTAAGATGGGGTTAGATGTTTTAGCTGTGAGTGATGTTAGAGTAAGGGGAGAGAAAGAGGACGAAGTAGGAGAATACAAGGTCTACCTGTCAGGAGTCAAAGTAGGAAGGGCACAGTGGGGTGTAGGATTTTACATCAGGAAAGCAATTGAACCCAGCATAATTGCAATAAGGTACGTAAATGAACGACTGATGTGGATAGATTTGGCCTTCACCGGCAAGAAAATTAGGCTTGTGGCAGTGTATTCACCCTGTGAAGGGACAGATCAAGATGAGATGGACAGATTTTACAACGCACTTAGTGATGTAGTTGTTAGAGTGAAGGATAAGGATAGTGTTTTACGCATGGGTGTTCAAATCTTCAAATGTTTGTTAAGCTTATGGGACTCAACTAAGGGGTTATCAGTCCCTAAACTTACAAACTACTTATCAACTAGCTTATCCTAAGGACGGCACAAATATCCATTCCCGAGGGGGGATTCGAACCCCCGACCGTAGTGGCCGTGCAGACCGTGACTGAAGCGCCTCATTCCTCTCGGCCACCGTGGCCGGCCTCATGGGTGATTTCAACGCCAGGATAGGAAATCGAACAGAAGGTTATGAGAAGGTTATGGGTAAGTTTGGAGAGGATATGGAGGTCAACAGGAACGGAAAACAGCTCTTGGATTTCTGCTCCAGTATGGGCTTAGTTATCAAAAACTCCTTCTTTAAGCATAAGGACATTCATCGTTATATTTGGGAAGGAAGGGGGACCAGATCTATCATTGACTCTATAATAACAAACCAGGAATTCAGGAAGACAGTCAAGGACACACGTGTTTTCAGGAGGTTCTTTGATGATACTGATCATTATTTAATCTGCAGTGAAATTGGTTTTGTGAGGCCAAATGAGCAAAAAGTCATGTCCATTTGTAGAAGGATAAGATAGGAGAAGCTTCAAGACAAGGACATTAGGCACAAATACATAACAGTGATCTCGGAAAGGTACCAGTAGTTGAAAGTAATGATTTACAGTCACTGGAAAAGGAATGGTCAAGGTACAGGGACACACTACTGGAAGCAGCTAGAGAATGTCTTGGAACAGTAGTGTGTAAAAGCAGGAAGAAGCAGACAGCTTGGTGGAATGATACAGTCAAGGCAGCCTATAAAAAGAAAAAGAAGGCATTTCAAAAATGGCTCCATACTAGAAATCAGGCAGACAGAGAAAGTTATGTTGAAGAAAGAAACAAAGCCAAACGGATAATTGCAGACTCCAAGCAGAAATCATGGGAAGACTTTGGAAACAAGCTAGAAACTCTGGGTCAAGCTGCGGGAAAACCATTTTGAAGCGTAATTAGCAATCTTCGAAAGGGAGAGAAGTAGGAATTAACAAGTGTTTTGGACAGGTCAGGAAAGCTGCTACTCAATCTTGTGGATTCCTTGAGCAGATGGAGGGAATATTTTGAAGAATTGCTCAATGTAGATGAAACGTTCAATGATGTGTCAGATTTTCAGGTAGAATGGGATAGGAACGACGATGGAAACAGGATCTCATTTGAGGAAGTGGAGATAATGGTCAGTAGATTACAGTTCAATAAAGCGGCTGGGGTGGATGAAATTAAGCCGGAACTCGTCAAATACAGTGGAACATCTGGCCTCAAATGGTTACACAGGGTAATTGAAAAGGCGTGGGAATCGGGTCAGGTTCCGTCTGACTGGACGAAAGCGGTAATCACGCCAATTTTCAAACATGGAAACAGAAAAGATTGCAACAACTATCGAGGTATCTCCTTAATTAGCGTTGTAGGCAAAATATTCTCAGGCATTGTTGAAAGGAAAGTGGGAGTATTAATTGAGGACAAGTTAGATGAAAATCAGTGTGGGTTTAGGCCTCTTAGAGGATGTCAGGACCAGATCTTTAGCCTACGGCAGGTAAAGGAAAAGTGCTATGAGTAGAACAGGGAATTGTATCTATGTTTCATAGATCTGGAAAAGGCTTGTGACCGTGTCCCTAGGAGGAAGCTACTGTCAGTTCTTCAAGATTATGGTATAGGAGGCAAACTTTTGCAAGCAATTAAAGGGCTTTACGTAGACTGTCAGGCAGCAGTTAGAGTAGATGGCAAATTAAGCTCATGGTTCAGGGTAGTTTCATGGGTAAGACAAGGCTGTAACCTGTCACCACTGTTGTTCATACTATTCATGGATCATATGTTGAAAACAGTAGATTGGCAGGGCGGGATTAAAATAGGTCAAAACAAAATAAGCAGTCTCGCATATGCGGATGACTTAGTTGTAATGGCAGATTCGATTGAACGGTTGCAAACTAATATTTCAGAGCTCGATCAGAGGTGCAAGGATTATGATATGAAGATCAGCATCTCTAAAACGAAAGTAATGTCTGTGGGAAAGAGATTCAAACAGATTTAGTGCCAGATAGGAGCAACAAAGTTAGAACAGGTAGACAGTTTCAAGTACCTGGGATGTATTTTCTCACAGGATGGCAACATAGCAAAAGAACTGGAATCGAGGTGCAGCAAAGCTAATGCAGTGAGTGCTCAGTTAAGATCTACTCTATTTTGCAAGAAGGAAGTAAGTACCAAGACTAAGTTAGCAGTGCACCGCTCTATCTTTCGACCAACTTTGTTGTATGGGAGTGAAAGTTGGGTGGATACAGGTTACCTTATTTACAAGGTAGAGGTTACAGATATGAAAGTAGCAAGAATGATTGCAGGTACTAATATATGGGAGAAATGGCAGGAGGGTGTCCATAATGAGGAAATCAAAGAAAAACTGGGAATGAACACCATAGATGAAGCAGTTAGAGCGAACAGACTGAGATGGTGGGGTCATGTTACACGCATGGGAGAAGCAAGGTTACCGAAGAGACTCATGAGCTCGTCAGCGGAGGGAAAGAGGAGTCGAGGTAGACCAAGAAGAAAATACTTAGCTTCGGTGCAGAATGATTTTGAAGTAAAAGGCATAACATCAGTCGAGGCATCAATTTTAGCATTGAATAGAGGATCATGGAGGAAATTTATTAAAGGTACTTGCTCCAGACTGAACGCTGAAAGGCATAATCAGTCTCTAATGATGATGATGATGATGAGTGTAATATTTTATGGTATGTTATCTGATAGTGTCATCAATGTTAAGTGAAGTTTGTCTAATCCAGGTTCCTTGTTTCGTGTAATGACTTCTAGCGTTCTTTCAGATTCTGCTCACAGTATCCATTAGAATTACCACCATCTAATCGTATTTACATACTGATTTATATGAAGGTGAGTCAGAGTCAAAGATGAGAAACAGGAGTACTAGCGTGTCGACTTACCTAGAAGATTCAAAGATTAAAAACATGTACAGAAAAAGTTCTGGAGATACTTGACAATTCATTATGCCATGTCGAATAACATGTCATATGGTATAATTTTTAAATAGAACCGACAAGCATCTAGGTCGCAAAGCTTTGAATTTATTTGAAACTAGTTTCAATCCAGAGGTTGATCATCTTCAGGCTACTCTATACTTCAGAGTCTTACATTTAGAAGGATGTCTATGTAAACTATAGAACAGAGTAGACTGAAGATTATCCGCCTCTGAATTGAAAATATTTGCAAAATATTGCTCTCTAGACTGTTTCATTTCAAACAAATTAAGAAACAGAGCGTTGTTACCCGCAAAAGTTTCAAAAAATATGACATTTTACAACGCCATCCAACATGGCATTTCTTATGTAACGCAATATGACGCTACATGTTGGAAATTTATGCAGTAGCACCTCCTACTACAATGCACCCTCCACGAAATATCACTGCGCTGGAAAAATACAATTAACGCATAGAAAGTCATGAATACATCAAGAATTTGTATTTAAATGATTTGAAATTTTAAGCTGTGAGAGAACGATTTTCAGTATGGTTACCAACTTTTATCCTGCCACAGAAGATTACTGGCCGTTGTCGATACCATCTGCACGTCTATTTCTGTTGATTCCCCGATTGCTCGCCCTTTCGCTTGGATAATGGCATCCCTGGTGTTATATACGACCACACGCAGTGGTTCTTTCACTTTGGCAAAGAGATCGTAATCAAGGGGTTACATGTTGGGTGTGTACGGTGAGTGTTGCAGAATCTTCAGTTGGCAACCGAGCAAGAGATAGTGGATAGCAGCAGCGGTGCGGATCCAAAACTGTCGCAGAGAATGATGAGATGCTGTTCAATGAAATGTCAGCGCTTTCACCTGGACCAAGGTAGTATAGTAGGAACGTGCAGTATACTAGGAACGCCACAATAAGCATCAGCTTCACAGCACCTGATGTGTGCGCACTATCTAGGGAACACAGATGCCTTCGGTCATTAAACTGACTTTTCAAGTTTTGTTCTCACGATCAAGCTCCTGTTTCGACAACTGTGAGGTTGCGTCGATCCCAGTCCTTAACTGCTCTTTATTACTGGCTCTACCAATCTGTGCAAGTGCATAACTGTGTCGTTATCGCATCTCGGACATTTCAAGGGGTATCCAATTTTGCGGTATCCAGTATATTGTGCAGAATTTGTAGCACAGTGTTATGGCATTTTTCCGCTTCTGCTACTAACTCATGTGCAGTGTAGTGGCGATCAATTACAAAAAAGGAAGCAAGAAGCTGGTGTGCACTGATCTTCATGTGGGATCGTCCAGTAGGAAGGTAGTCCTTCCACACAATTGCTGTTTAATCTGAACGCCTTAAACAAACTTTTTATTGTGCTGTATGGCAACGCTTCGTAGCCGTATGCTTCACGTAGTTTCTATAAACATACTTGCTTACTCTGACATTATGCTACTTCAGTTCTGAGCGCTGCTCTATCATTGTAATTTTGAAGTTACGGTGATTGTACTACTGCTACCATTTTCGAGAGTTCTACAAACAGCACAGATTTGTGACTGGCTGGAAGACGTCCTATGTAATAGAACGCAGTACGTTGTTCTCGACGGCGAGTGTTCATCAGAGTCGAGTGTATCGTCAGGCGTGCCCCAGGGGAGTGTGATAGGACCGCTATTATTTTCTATCTATATAAATGATCTGATGGACAGACAAAGTTGTAATTTGCGGCTGTCTGCTGATGATGCTGTGGTGTATGTGAGGGTGTCGTATTTAATTGACTGTAATAACATACAGGATAACTTAGACAAAATTTCTAGTTGGTGCGAAAAATGGCAGCTAGCTCTCAATGTAGAAAAATGTAAGATGATGCGCATGAGTAGGAAAACCAATCCCATAATGTTCGAATACAGCATAAAACTCGACCACTGTACGCAACAAGAGCCTTGTTTTATCACTAAAATTAGTAAATGAGGTCCGTGTGAATTACTGGTTACTCCCTGCTATAAAGCTTTGTTCCCTGGCCCAAACTGAGAACTGACTCGTTTCAAATTACTTCAATAACAGGAAGTTAATACTACAGTGGTCAATACACATAGCAGCTCACACGTTATTACACATAGACATTAATAAGCAAGCCACCACAAAGTCATCTTAGAAAGGTGGCTAAGAAAACATTTATGGCGCAACGGAATTTAAACATAAAAATTGCATCTGAGCTAGTTTTAAGCACTTGTGAAGAACAATATTAAATAAAACAGGGAAGGTGCTCTAAAACTACAATTTAGAGGCAACTTGCGGATTATGCTGAACTTATACTTCTTTATTCAGATAGAAAACTAGCAAAATGGGGAACCAATTTTGTTAATACAATAAAAATGCATCTCTCATATGGATTAATGCGGACGGTGCCCAGCCTAAATTATACATGATTTAACGTTACTGGGGGAAGGATTCACAAACAACACTCATTATCTCTCACACACGCAATGCCACAGCGAAACTCACCAAAATCAGCGTGCTGAGATGAGGCGGAAGCAGGCGCCGCTACCGTAGGCGAAATTCAGCAAGTCGGAGGTAGCACAAAACACAATATACAAAAACTCTTTGAAGCTGGCTCAGGTCTGTCGTGCCTGTTTTGAGATGGTGGGTGTGTATAGCCAAGTTAAATTACATCTGAATTGGAACGCGAGCAAACACGCTAACGGCGACACACGGCTACGTTACATGAACGCAAACACGCTAACCGCGACACACGGCTACGTTACATGAACGCAAACACGCTAACGGCGACACACGGCTACGTTACATGAACGCACTCCACTGAAGGTGAAGTGGTTAAAAATCGGACTCATTATACAAAATCACGGTGGGTTCTTAAGTTGCAACCTGTTAGAAATCGACCTAGGTACTGGTTTTATATGAGAAGTGGCTTGAATTCAGGCGACTAGCTGTAAACCCCGGAAATCGGAGCTCGGACCCACGTGGTCCCGAAAACAGATAAAATTGAATAAATTCAGTTTCCGAAAAAATAAAGAGAATTAACTACAGCTTGCAACCCTTAGAAATGCTTAGAATTCTATAAGGAAATGAATGAAATACAGCTACACGCGATAGGGGGCGATTACAAAGACGGATGAGGTCCTGTCTCAGAAAAACCACAAAAGTGAAATAATTACAAAGTCGGAAAAATAAAAATAAGAATTACGGCATGCAACCCATAGAAATGTTTAGAATTACATAAGGAAGCTATACAAGGAGGTTGTACAAGGCTCAGAGAGAATCACTGACAACGGCAGAGTACGTACTACAAGTCTGAGAAGAAACGGCAAAATTAAAATAGGCGGGGAGAGAAGATCGCGAAATATTAGTGGAAATCAGAAGGATACCCGCATAGTTACTTGCCTGTTGGGCATGGAACAAACAAGGGTGGAAGCTGAAGGCTTTGTTCTATGAACCAACCACATGGAACACATATCACTCACGACAGGAAGCGATGAGAAGGTTTTACATGCACTGTACAAAAATGAACATATCACCTATTAGAGATTGGGCCCCACAAAGCTAGAAAGTATTTACACAGGGTTCATACACCGTCACATGATCACAAAACGTTGTAATATACCAAGCCGTTATCAAATTGCAACTAGAATCACTCACACCGCGTTTATCTGTTGGAAATCACTGAACTGAAAAACGAGAACACGTTTCCACACACGATCGGAGAAAATATTAAAAAAAATTATTCTAAGTTCACAAATCTAAGTTAAACGTGCTAGTCAATTAAACGCTACCATCTCCAGAAACAAGAGCAGAACCAACATTACCTCACCAGACGACCAGCCCAGAATGATCAAACCGAGCGGCCACCGGACGCGGGAAACTACCGGAAGCCGGAAAATCCAAGAAACAGCGGTGGTGGGGACGGACAGCAAGACTCGCGCTAAAGAAGGCTCGTTGACTGGACTGTTATCAAAGGGTGTAGAAACCTCTTTGGTAGTATCAGCAGCTATCGATACTGTGCCAGAGAGAACGATGTAAAGCGAGCTATCACTCCCCACATTCAGACAGCCATAGATTCTCGCACCCACTTAAAAGTAAAACTGCACATTCTCACAGGGACAGTGGAGAAGCCGTACTAATGCCACATCAATTAATATAAAAATAAATTATTAACATAACAAAATAAGAAAAACCTGCCAATATTAACTAATATTTTATCACATGAAATAAAAATGCTATTCCTCAAGCCTTGAAAAGAGTGGTGTTCAAGTATTAACAAAATGATAATCTAGCGACATTAAATAAATTATAACTTTACAGAAATATACAGAAAATATATGGAGGGCGACAGACGGTCGTCTTTCAAGCATTAGTAGTGAGCTTCTTGATGCAACCGCGTCGTTCAAATAACTAGGTGTAACACTGAAGAGCAATATGATATGGAACAAACATATAAGGACAGTTGTGAGTAAGGCGGACAGCCGACTCCGTTTTATTGGGAGAATTTTGGAAAGATGTACTTCATCTGTAAATGAGACCGCGTATAAAACGCTTGTACGACCACGTCTTGAGTATTGCTCCGCAGCAGATCAGTTTAAAGGAAGACATAGAGGCAGTTCGGAGGCGAGCAGTTAGGTTTGTTACTGGTAGATTCGGACATGGTGCGAGTGTCACTGAAACGCTCCGGGAACTCAATTGGGGATCGCTGGAGGAAAGATGACGTTCTTTTCGTGAAATTCTGTTGCAGAAATTTAGAGGGCCGGAATTTGAAGCTGAGTGTAATACGATCTTACTGCCGACTACTTACATTTCGAATAGTGATCACCAATACAAGATAAAAGAAATTAGGGCTCGTACAGAGGCATATAGGCATTCTTTTTTTCCTCGTTCTGTTTGGGTGTGGAATAGGAAAGGAAATGCCTAGTACTGGTACAGTGTACCCTCCGCCACGCACCTTGCGGTGGATTGCATAGTATGTATGTATATGTGTTGTTTGTAAAGTCTATGGGACTTAACTACGGGGTTATCAGTCTCTAAACTTACAAACTACTTATGAACTACTTACGAACTAGGACGGCACAAATATCCATGCCCGAGGGGGGATTCGAACCCCCGACCGTAGTGGCCGTGCTGACCGTGACTGGAGCGCCTCAGTCACCTCGGCCACCGCGGCCGGCTATGTATATGTAAACATCAGTAGGTTGAAAGAGTATGGTCACAGCTAGATTTACAAACTCGTCTCACATGCCTTCGATGAGTCAACACAGATGATAGCTGGCTAACGCACCGGTTACAAATGTTTGTAAAATTATTGGACCAAACTGCTACAGTCATCAGTATTTATACTTACAAACTACTTAAAGTAACTTACACTAAGGACTACACACACACACACACACACACACACACACACACACATGCCCGAGGACTCGAACCTCCGGCGGGAACGCACACCAGTCTGACGTCAGAGCAATGTTACGAGTAATTTGTATCAGTCCTTTGTAGAAGCAACGAAACGGTAATTAACAGACGAAATATTATCTACTTTTAAGACCACCATTATCTTGAAATTACGCAGCGATATATCTACAACGAGTAATGATTATATGATAAATTTTTTGGTATTCATCTATTAATCCACCTTTGTGAAAAGTTTGAGCCGATTCGTACAAGTTCAAAGTGTGGAAGCTACGCTCTTTAATAACCTCCCACAAAATAGTTTCTTTGAAGTTGACACAGTCGCTCCGCGTTATTTGCTTGGGCGCCATCTAGGGCTCGTTGTTAAAATTTTTCTTATGTACTGTAACATGCTAAAGTAAGACATAAGTTCTAATGACCTTTAAATTGGTGCGTTTCCGAAGTAGAGAAAAAGTTTCACTTTTCACGCCATGAAACAAAATTCGATTCTAACACTTGGTCTTTTCAAACATATTTATTACAGCGCAACCCCATTGTAATGATTTAAAGCAGGTGTCCTGCCTTTCTTATTGCTGGTTTTTGCGAATCATTTCTTCAAGCGAGTGTAGTGGGCAGGCATCCTGAAAATAAGTGGCTCTCACAAAAGAACATAAATTTTTCGCTAAGGCATATAAGGGAAAGAGCTTGTTATAAGCTGATACTTCAGGTGTATGGGCAATGATATGGCAGCAAATATTGCGGAGGAATAATCCACTGCAGGACAAATTACCGCGGCATGTCTGTGAACTAGCTGCTTATAGATTGGAAGCCACAGAGAGGCCGAACACGTGTCCAGGGCGAACGACCCGCTAGCCGCGCACGTCAGTTCGGTTTGACGGTGTGCCCGGCTCGAGTGTCAGAGGGCTACCGCAAGAGGCGGCGTGACGTCACACTAAGCCCCACCGCGGAGTCACACCCACGTGCGCTCTGTTTACCACAGCTTAATACCTATTCTGCAGAGTGCCGCGATCTCCGCGGATATTAACAACTGCAGACAGGGACTTACACACTACAAGATTGGGTAGTGTGGCGACATAATAATTCTGAAGTTCTGATACGAGTAGGGTAGGAAACTCCGTCTCGCATGTGACCAGGATGGGGGCCTACAGCATAATCACAGCATAGTTCTTAAGCAACAGCAGCACGATTTGCATCACACTCCCGCCATAGAGTTGTAGTGTTCAAAAAATGTTCAAATGTTTGTTAAGCTAATGGGACTTTACTGCGGGGTCATCAGCCAAATGTTTGTATAGCTTATGGGACTTAACTGCGGGGTCATCGGTCCCTAAACTTACAAACTACTTATCAACTACCCTATACTAAGGACGGCACAAATATCCATGCCCGAGGGGGGATTCGAACCCCCGACCGCAGTGGCCGTGCAGACCGTGACTGGTGCGCCTCAGTCCTCTCGGCCACCGCGGCCGGCGGTCATCAGTCTCTAAACTTAAAAACTACTTATTAACTACTTTCTACTAAAGACAACACAAAAATCCATGGGCAAGGGAGAGTTGTAGTGTCCTGTCAACAGAATTCTTCCGCGATATCTCTAGTAACCGGCCGGAACGGCTTTTAGGAATCTTAACGGTCTGGTTTCTGTCTCTACGATGAAACATCTCACACGAAATGTTTGTAAACAAATTGGACCAAATTGCTATTGTCATCAGTCCCTAGGCTTACAAACTAATTAAACGAAGGAGAAAAACACACACACATATATTCCAGAAGGAGAACTCGAAACTCCGGCTGGAGGAGCCTCCCAGTACGTAGTATTATGCCTTAGACCACGCGGCTACTCTCGCGCGCAAATAATTCCTACCTTAACACTTCATGTAATACAGATATTAGAGGCTAGGCTACAAATCAAAACCAAGGAAAGTAAGACAAAATAAATATTTCGTATCAACTGGAGTTAACAGTCAGTTATGAAAGGAACTCAAGTAAATAAGAAATTCAGAGGGGTGAGATGGAATATGGCAAGAACCAGAAGGGTGGGAAAAGAGAAGATGGACGAAGTTAAATCCCTTCGTTTTGTAATCGCGGCAAGGGCAACAGCACAGGATTACACCACACCGCAATGGAAAAACTGTAAGCCGTGTGGATTTTCGCGCAAGAATGGCCGTGCGGTATGAGGCGCCATGACACGGAACGGGCGACAGCTCCCGTCGGCGTTTCGATTCCTCCCTTGGCCATTGATATATTTTATCCGTAGCAGAAGTCTACTTACCAAGTCTACATTCCACACGGATGTCCTTTAACTACTCTCCTCTGTTCACCTTGATCCCCATGCCTCTCTCATTACCTACCTCACTGCTTTGTCTCACAGTCAATATCACCACCGCACATTTTGCTCATCTGCATTGATGTGATCACAGAGCAGGAGGTGCTGGGCACAGCTCAACGCCCACCCATACCTATCCTTTCGATCCACCAGTCGTGTCAACAGTGCCTCTGGTTTCACATACCTGATGTGGATTTCACGGAATCTGCATCCTCCAGTGACCACCGCTACAAGGCGGACCCTACCACTCTCCTCCCTAATGCTAACATTGCTACGATGACTTGTTTATAAGATTACCCTAAATTTCGACATCCCTCCCACCTGCCTCCAATGTAATTCCAAACAAATTCTAAATCAGTGTACCAATCTTGGCACACCACCTAAGTACAGCACCTGTGGTGGCCCCAACACAACCTTCAATAGCCTGGCCTGCTCATTCCTGTCTGTCCCATCAACCCACCCATGCATCCACACACCTCCCTCCGCTCCCCTCCCACCGTTGAGTATGTCACTTGTTTAGTCATCATTATCCTCTAGAATATCCACCCATTCCATCGTCGCCACACACTTCGGCAGATAGTCGTGGCCACCTGCACCATCTTCCAACTTGAGACCATCGCCACCATTTTCTGTAAGCACTCCCACTTCACCTTCTCCTGGCAGGTTACCCTTGTGTGAAGTACAATCCAAGTGTCCCACCACCCACCGCAGCTCTCCCTGGAATGTTCGTCCTACATCCACTACTACCTCAAAATTAGTGGATGGCTTCTTCCTAAACAAAACATTCCTACAACCCCATCGTTCCACCAATAACTTTTCTTTCCTTCTCCAGTGTACTGAGGACCCCCTTCCCATGCACAAGGGGGGTTGTAACACTTGCGTGGAGTGACACTTGCGTGGAGTGACACTTGCGCGGAACCCGGGGCCCTTGGGGCGGCTAATGCCTTTTCCTGGGTACAGGCATACCAACAAGTCTAGCACTGCTGTTGTCAATTGTCCACACTGTCAACACAACACGAAACTCAGTGAAATTGCACAACCCTTTGAGAGTTGCAGAGCACTATAGTATATTAATCCGTTGAGTGTTCCTCCTGTAAACAAAAAGGGATTTTAATAGTGATAATGTCTGGAGAGTTAGTCTCTGCTACTACAAGACGATGACTTTTAACAGTCATACCTCCTAAAAGCATATTATTCAGAACACTAAGCATATCAAGACACCTGCGCAAGCAATAAATATATTAGGCATCCTGCACAGATACGTTGATGTAATTGATCGCAATGTAGTTAACCCCACTATCACGCAACTTCCATCTCTTTAAAAATAGCTACTATGCTTTTTAATAGGAGATGCAACCTTAAACCTTCAAATAAAAAACGTTAATAATAAGTCAATGAGTATTTTACATACTTAAAGCGTTTATTCGTAGACCCCAAAACGATTTGGCTGTATTCGAATTACAAATACATCTAAGAAATATATGAAATACGGAATGTGTAAGGGAATGTCACACACCGAAAAATGCTAAAGATAAATTCTATTTTCCATCACCGCCATATAGAACCATTTTTACTCCGAACTTGGCATAAACCAAAAGGGAGAAACAAGTTGCAAGACTTCCAGGAAAAATGAAGCGAAATTGGCAGTCAATAGTTGGTTATAAATTACATTGCCTGTTAACTGTATAAATATAAATTACGGAATACGCGGAACTACTGTTCTGTACAGTCAAAAAGGTCTAAGGTAATAGGCAGTGGTTTACAATCAGATATCCGTATCACTCTCCTCCTCAAGAAGTCTGTGTGAAGATTTATATTCAGAACATTGAAGAAAAAGGTGTTGAAACTATAAGAAGCAGCTCATTTACTCAGGAAGGGAAAACGTTATGGTGCTCGTAAATTTGAATGGCTGTATCTCTTGTAGTAACATTCATTTTTTGATAAAATGTTAAAATCGAATATACCAGAATTTTGTTTTTCTAAACTCAGTGCCGGCCGCGGTGGCCGAGGGGACTGAGGCGCTCCAGTCACGGTCTGCACGACCACTACGGTCGGGGGTTCGAATCCCCCCTCGGGCATGGATATTTGTGCTGTCCTTAGTATTAGCTAGTTTGTAAGTAGTTTGTAAGTTTAGGGACTGATGACCCCGTAGTTAAGTCCCTTAAGCTATACAAACATTTGAAACAACATTTCTAAACTCAGTACCAACTTTTTAGTCTTGACGTGATTTCATACTTCTATGCATTAATATTATCAAACATGTAATTTGTGTCACAAATTGCGCGGCTGGTCCAGTCGGAGGTTCGAGTCCTTCCTCGGACATAGGTATGTTTGTTTGTACTTTGCCTAAGTTATTTTAAGTAACGTAAGTCTAGCGACCAATGACCTAAGTAGTTTGGCCGCATAAGACTACACATATACACGTAATTTATTTATTTCATCACCACATTTAAGTACTAATAATTAAAGAAACTTAAAAGAGAAATTTTAAATAAACACTGAAAACAAATGATTGATATTTCTCATAAGATGAATGCACACAACTGTTGACTTATGTCTTGTGAATGTACCTACAAATTCTGCCATATGAAAATTGTAGTGTGAGTCCCAAATATGTTTTTTTTTCTGTAATAACATTAAAAACATATTAAAAATTCAGAACTCCAAAATCAGTGATGTTTTGGACTTGAAGCGTTTTGTGTTGCTACATCTTTACATAGTAGACACGATTTTAAAATTTGGTTGCTATCGCCAAAGTAGACGAAACGTTAAATTTTTTGGTGTAATCTTCGCCGTGTAGACTGTATGTTGTAGAAGTCTACGTCGAACCTAATCATACCTCTGAGGAGAGAACGTCGTTTGCACTTCTCCTGCGTTTCCAGTCGGCAGTGCTGTGCTATGTAACGACATCGTACCGTTCCATTTTACCGAGAGCTATATATGTATTGGTGTGATGTTTGTTCTTTCGAAATAAGACATCACACCAATATATGTATCATTTAGACGCAAAGATTCTGGGTTCTGTTTTCATCGCTAACGCGATTAACATCGTTAGACCTCGTGTGTAAACAGTTAAAGGTTATGAGTACCACTGGAAAAATGCATAAGTAACATGTAGCTGTCTATATTTCATAATGCTATTCCTAACATATTTAAAAGCTGCTCACAACCACCTACAAAAAACCTTTATAATGAGATTGTATATAATTCCACGATCAAATTGTGTTTTAGTTGTTTGTAGTAATACACCCAAAGATCTGCCATTGCTTTTAGTGCCTTGATCAGCTGTTTATTTTTAGAGGTATTACCAGGGACAGGAAAAATTCGCATTTGCGATAAATGCGAATACAGATGCGAATTCTGACTCAAAATGCAGTAAATCGGAAATTGTAGTTAGCAACGGTTGCGCTCAATTCCGATTTCATCACATTCCTCTTCACATGGTGCTGTATTGTAAATCAAGTGATATTTGTACGACGTGTTATCTCCCTGTTGAATGAGGCTGTGATATCTCCGGGCCGTTACTACTGCTCCACCTCGCTCGGTGGGCCTTTCCCTGAATACGGCACAGGTAGCGGCTGGAGGGCGAGGAGTAGGGGTGGTGTATCCCTACTTCTGGAACACCCTGTTCACTACCTGCAGCGTCCGGGTCTCCCCGCAAGTGTCTACACTTTCCCTTTCCGCGCAAGTGTCACTCCCTGCAAGTGTCACAAACTCGCACAAGGTGGAGTGTCGTCCCCCTATCCGGCTTTAACCGCTCCTAAATGGTTCTACTGAGCACCTTACCCTCAGCCGGTTTTTCTACATCTACATCTACATGGGATACTCTGCAAATCACATTTAAGTGCCTGGCAGAGGGTTCATCGAACCACCATTCCCCTCCCTCAAGGTTACTCCTGCCACCATCTATGTCTGTGGCACCTGTTTCCTTCCCTATGACTTTCTTTCTCACATCAAGACCTATATGACTTCCGCCAACCTCCTCACGTTTCTCTGCTGAACTCTGGCAGTTTGTCACACATCACTCCGGGGTGACATGTTCTCCTCCCACATCCCACCTGCCCCAAAAACAACACCACTTCTGACGTCGTCCTGGCATCTCGAAACTCCTTGGGCGCATGCAGTGCCCACGCACCTATCCTACTTAACATAGATTCCCACCACCATCCAACTTGCACTCCCCCTTCTAATCCCCTCCTAAACTAGTCCATGACTATTCCTGTGCCGACTGCGATGCTTACCGGCGATTGCAAGCCTCCCCATGCCCTTCAAAACCCTGCCAACATTAACCATGCCTCTTCCTGCCTTCACCAGACAGTTTCTGACTTAGTCCAAGCCCAAATTCCTACCAAAGCCGTCCATCCACTCTGCCCTCCTCCCTGTTCCACAGACTAACCTCTTCCTTCGTGTATCCTGTCACCTTTTCATATGCACTCGGGAGTGGGACACAATCATATGCACTGGTAACTCTATTAATTACTAAGATATGCTGGGCCTGGAGCCAGTCATGCACCCATCTTACTGAAACACTGCCCATATATTCCTCCAAGCCGCGGTGTAGTAGCCGAGCGGTCTAAAGCGTCTCGCTGCGGAGCGCGCGGTTGCTCGCCGTGGAGGTTGGAATCCTCCCTGGGGCATGGGTGTGTGTGTGTTTGTCCTTAGGTTAGTTTACCTAGATTTAAGTAGTTTGTAAGCTACAGACTGATGACCATGCAGTTTGGTCCGATAGATTTACAAACATTTGATACATTCCTCCAAAAACTCGGAAGCCTTCCACTGCCTTACTGGCAGTTGCCCTGCTTCATACTACCATCTCCTCTGCAATGACTATCCTTTACCTGAAAACGCTGGTATGGCAGACCACATTACCTCATATTTCTCTGAGGTTTTCTCCATTCCCGATAATCCTTGCTTTGACAACTCCCTTTTTCCCACAGTCCATGAGCACACGGACCGCACCACTCCCCCTTTCTCGCCCCAATCTGCCAGTACCTGGATCACAATCCCTCAGAATTAAACAACCAATCAGTGCCCTCAAAATTTAATTAAGAATCCACACAAAATTCAACATCACTTCCCACCGCAATTGCGTTACATACTGGCACCTCCACTCCTGCCCCCTCTTATTCCACACTGCCCTCGCCTCTCTCTACAATGTCATCTTCTACGCTGGCTAATTTCCCGACTCGTGGAAAACCTCCTACACCCTAATGTTCCCCAAACCTAACAAGCCCCCATCTGTGTCCTTATCCTACCATCAAATAAGTCTCACCTCCATGATCAGCAAGGTTCTCGAAATCACCCTGTACTGACTCATCCACCAAAACCCCCATCAACACCAGGTTCTTCCCCTTTCCCAATGTGGCTTCCAACATCCCTTCTCAGCTAATTAACAGTTCCTTCGTCTTACCCATCTCATCTACATGCAGTTCAGCTCTAATTGTTCTGCAGTATTCATTTCACCCGACAATGAAAATGTCCATGACCATGTATGACATTTCAGTGTCCTTTTCAAACTACAAACCTACGCATTTTCCATTAATTACGTGTGACTCATTGCCTCATTTCTCTCCCACCGCCCATCCTACATCACCGTCTAAACTCAAACTGCACCCATCGGGGTGTCTTTCCTATGACGCATTTACTCCGCCGATATTCCACTGTCCCACCCTCCTATCCACCTCCTTCAATATGCTAATGACACTGCCTTCATCACCCTTGTCCCCTCCTTTGCTCATTCGCACCAACTTTTCCAACCCCACATTTCTCGTTCTCAACATGCTGCAACCAGTGACTTCTCTCAGTCAACCATGACTAGTTCCAGGCAATTATTATTAGTCGTACCATCGTGTCCTTCCATCTCTCCAACTTCTATCTAACACTCCATGACTGTGCCATCCGTCTCACATACAATCTTAAATATCTCAGCCCCACTTTCTTCGCCCCCTCTCCTGGACTCCTCGCCCGAAAACCCTCTATCAGAAAGCCCTCTACCACCTGAAAGTTCTGAAACTACTCTCTGGCCGGACATGGGGCCTCCAATCCTCCACCATTCTTTATACCTACCGTTCCTTCCTGCATTCTGTCCTCTGAAGTTTCCAACCCTCCTGGATTTCCACATCCCACACCTGTTGCTAATCCTTCCAAAACCTCAAGCGACACGCCTCATATATCGCAACCACCTCTCCCATTCAGTGCAGATCCTCTACTCTTCTACGACCTTATCCCCTTTCCCTACATGTTGCAATTCCTGTAGCACATTAGTATCTGCTACGTCTCCCACAAAAAAGGCTCGAGTAAGCAATTGGCATATCCAGCCATCACAGTCCCTGGGCGTCAGCCATGCCTACACCACTATAACCCTCCCTCTCTTCACCTACACACACTCCACATCTGCTCCTAGGGTAACATTCGCTGCCTCCCCCTCCTGGATGACGCCCTCCAGCCCAACATTAACATCTACCAACTTCAATCCCTTCCTCCCTCCCCCCACCTCCCTACATATACGCTGCGCCTGCCGTCCACCCTCTCCACTTTGCTTCCCATGCTTGGTTCTACAATCCTCCCACTTCTCCTGGAGTACTTGTGCTTCCACCTCTATTTCTCCTTCTCCCTACCCCATCCCTGCTGCGCCTCCCCTACCTTCCCCAACCATGCCAGCTCTTGTCAGTGTTGTAAGTTTTAACTCAGTACTTCGTGTGTGTTGTGACAGTGCATTGATGGACCTCGTCTTTTAACTCAGTGCAATCGCCGATATCGGCAGAACATATTGTTTCCCATGTCATTTTAACCATCGTTTGGTGTCTGGGGTCTTTTTCGTCCCCAAGGCCAGTTTAACTAACTATAAACAGTTTTAATGTGGGTGTAGACGACTCATCCACCAGATATGCTATGCACATACAGGCTTCCTAGGGTTTTACTTGCGGACGGAGAAGTTAATACTGCTTCCTCCCACAAGTCCCCTAAAACCTCCACATCCTTGCGGATGCTGTTGCGTAGCAGTGTACGTTTGTACCGCCCTACAATACGCACGAGGTGCTGTAGTTGCTGTCCAAGACTTCATGGACAGCATAGAGTTCTGACTAACCTGTTGTCTTCTATAGTTGTGTCCCCAGCGCAGAAGACAGCACACAGATCGTTGGTTCTTCTACAGCATACAAGTGAGGCTAAAGTTCTTTATGATGGAAGCATAATAAGCGACTCGCGAGATTTTTAATTGTCAGGGATGCCATTTATTAAATAAATAATTAAAAAAATTAGCAACTATTGTTACTATGATACGGCCTATGCTGTCCATAGTTCATGTTGAGACCTCGACTGATATAACATTTACTCAAAAATCTTTACTCATGACCGGCGCTGTCCGGCGCGTATGGTGGTCAGCTCGAGACTGCAACTGCGGCGCGTTTCGAGAGGGCACCCGACGCTCTATTTCGCGCCAAAACAGGGCCGTCGCGCGCCTTCTGCCAAATCGCTCTTCTCTTGTTGCAATAAGAGAAGGCAACTTAAACTTTTTAAACTGTCCAAATCTAGCCTGTCCTTGAGAGATATTTATAATAAATTCTCAGCTCTGAATAATTAATATTTAGTTTATAATAAACAAAAGTAATTTCAAAAGAAATCACGTGACGTGAAATGCAGCAGCCAATGCGAGGAGAGCACCAGTAACATAGGCGGGCTTTCCCACGGGAACCAGCACCTACTGCGCCATATGCTACTGCTCCCCACCCCACATTTCAACATATGCTGCACTGCTGTCTTTCTTCCGCGTTTAAGGCACGTACAATGTTAGCAAAGAAACGGCCAGCGGCCAGAAATATGAAGTGGCCACAGGCCAGGAATATCACACACATACTTTTTATTATTTCATCATAAAAAAGTTATGATTATATTGTAGTTCGTAGTACAACAACTTGAAATTTTTGCAGTGGGGTCAGAAAATATCCCAGGTATACAATATGTGATTTTCAGTATTATATGTAAGGTTTGTAACGAAAATAAATCTTGGGAAGAAAGTACCTTTTAAACCGACAATAATGTCTATATTTTTGTAAACAATGAATAGAAAAAACATTAACTGGCATTGTTACAGCAAATTTACAGTTTGGAATTGAGTTTTGTGGAAGGGCAGACATGGTGTTACAGTTTCTTTGTCAATGATGATGAAATACGTTTAGAAATTGGCCGCAGGCTTTGGCAGGCCTACAGAAGAGTGATTGTGATAATGAATCAGTTTTTGGAAACGACGACGACAGTGATGATGATGGTAATATGATGATGTTGGAAATATGATAGAGGAAGATATACTGTAAGAAGATGAAGTGAATGCGAGTGACTTTCAAGAAGATGATGATGGTTTTCAGGTAACGAGTGCATCTACTTTTGTGTCTAGAAGCGGACAGATAACATATGGCACAGTACCACCTGATGTCCCAAAGCATGTTTCAAGAAACGTAATACCTGAAAGTACCCATATTTCAAGTCAACTTAGACTACAATTATAGACAAGAGCATATTGTTTCAGTCATTTCGTTGTCTACTCTACATCAAACGTTTTATGTAAGTGAGCATGAGCACAAAATCGAAAATAATAGTTTTCTACTAGTCAACAAAGTCAGGAGTTCTTACAGTTGATGAGATGGCTAGCTATTACTCACTGAAACGTGGAAATAGAAAGTTCCCACTTGCTGTATTTTTTGTACAGTAGATTTAGCTTTTATGAATGCTTACGTTCTGTATAATAAATTTTTACGTGATATGAGAAGAAAAAATGGAAGAAGAGGATTCTTCTTACAACTAGGAAAAGAACTAGTGACATCTCATACTGAATGACGAATCCTGCGCCCCGGCACAGGACACTACACATTTATTCAACATTAATATCTTCAGGCATCAAATATCTTCTAAAAGAAAAACCACACAACGCTTATCCAAATCTGAAAAGGAAAGGTTATGATTCTTGCACAAGGTCAAAGGATAAGAGCGTGTATCAAGTTTTAAAAAAATTCTAGGATAGGTGTGCTTGTGTAATGATTGTTCGTCATATGACACAGATAGGGACTAGTAGTTTATTTTTAATAAAATTCAATGTAGCTGATATTAACATAATTTTAATGGATTACAGTATTGTTACATAGTGTGTGGGCTACGAACATATTATGTTAAAATAATTTTTGGACCTAAACAAACTAAACAAAAACGTTTTAATATTTCAAAGAAAATGTAATAAATAATCACAACTTAACTATATTGAGCAACTGTGGAGTAGTAATGTCCACATCATGCATATGTTTCTCAATAAATTATAACTACTTTTGTGGACATATTTCAATTTTTACCGCCACTCAGCTCCCGGAATCACTTTGCGGTCAAAAACGACCACAGGCATACAGTATTCATACAATATGTTTTTTTCCCAGAACTGATACCATGCGACGATTAATATTGCCTCCGTCAACTTCTTCGTATCCAGTGTGTGTTACTCCGAATGTGTTTTATAGCCAACATGGCCGTTTTTAACAAACTGCATAATTGTTTTTAACATAAGACCTGCCTATCTCGCCCATGTTAAATTTTGTCATATCTGGTACATTTCAAAGTAAATCTAATAGGGTTAGATTTCTGTAATTTTCAAATACTGTTATTTGTACCTTAATGAATAATAATAAGAAAGATTATTAACACAAACCAAATAGTTTACTTGGTATGATTTTTTAAATGAGAAATTTATACTAAAAATATATATAAAATAATTTTATTATATTTTCTATATTGTTTACAGGAAAACTCCTTATTATTGTTTACTGCTGTTATGTTGCTGCACAGAAAAAATTCAGGTACCTAGCTCAATTAGTTTGCTTACAATGTGTACCAAAGTGCATGAAATTAAGTAACAGAAAAACGACCATAAAGTTTAGAGGAAACTCACCTCACTTCAGTCAATTTCTAGAACATTCCGGCCCCATAACCAAATCACTTGTGTCGTTTTTGGTGGCTTTCAAGTTTCTCTGAATCCTTATTGCCCTTCTAGCCATTTCTTCCATCAATAAATCTGCGTTCTTCACACGAATTTCATCTAACTCTTTCAAAGTATTCACAGTGTTGAATCCTGGATTAATGTTCAACTTTTGTAGCACATTAGCCCTGCCAACATTTCAATTATTGAATGACAGAACAGCATCACAAAGTCCTATTTGATGTGTATTAGCACCAAACCCACAGTCTTTGGAATTCTTGACCACAGTATGTGATTAAATGCTTCATTCGCGTTCTGAGTCTTTCCATGGACGCACTTTTTCAGAAGGTCAGGATGTAATAAATTCCTATGCACCGACTTTAGAACATTAGCTACAGCAGGGGGTATCCCGTTGTGTCTATAATTTGGATCTTTCTGTTGTATTTGCACCATGAATCCTCTCCTTTAGGGTAAAGTCCATGTACCGGTTCTTTATCTGTTGAGATGAGATGAAAGTAAGTAGCCCATACAACTGATTTAATTCCGGACAAATCAGATATGTTATTTCTTTCTTCATGAACCTTTTTCTGTCTCTATCCCACAAGTACTGTTTGTATAGCACTCGTCTTGTCTCAACAGCTCTTTGAAATATTTGCACTGCAGCTTCCGCTTCCATATTACCACTTGGCCCCTGAAAGTTTATGGCACAGTTTTCGTGCACGTGTTCACCCTTGTTCTTACACATAAAACAGAATTTATAAAGCAGTTCTATATCTAGCAACTCCAGTATCTACAAAAGTAGCCACCACAACACCATAAAGGATATTATGTCCCCTCTTATGCCAAGTCCCATCGACAGAAACTACTATGTTTGTGTCTCCATCATTACACTGCACCGCTTCTTTGGCAGCCTGTAAGATGCTATCTTCTGAAACAGTTTTCACACACTCGATAACACTTTCACCAATTTTGTGGAATTTCACATGGGGCTTAGGGAAGTTCATTACTGCACACAATGTTTTGAAAATGTTCAAATGTTTGTATAATCGATGGGACTTAACTACGGGGTCATCAGTCCCTAAACTTACAAACTACTTATGAACTACTTACGAACTGATGGCACAAATATCCATGCCCGAGGGGGGATTCGAACCCCCGACCGTAGTGGCCGTGCAGACAGTGACTGGAGCGCCTTAGTCTCCTCGGCCACCGCGGCCGGCACAATGTTTTGCCTGGAGCGTTCCCCCTGCCTACAAATCTCATTCCGTAAATAAAACTTACATTCAGATCATACCTGGTGTTAGCGGTTTTTGAAGTATAAAAGGAATTCTCTTTATGACAAGAAGAACAAACAATAACTAGTGAAGATGCCAACCCTCTTAGTTTACCATATTCTTCGAAAACTGATAAAGAATCAGTTGCATTACAATTTTTGCAACGTGAGTATTTACAAACGGCTTCCGAAAGAAGTTCAACGTCCACTATCACGTTACCTGACTAAAGACTGCCAGTTTCATGCACGTTTAAAAGATCATTTTCCCATATTTTCTCGAAGAATGGCTGGGAATGAAACAGTTTCTTCTTCGAGAACTAGCTGGAGTTTCAGTTTATGTGATGGACATGTGGCACTGTTGGGCGCAGCGTCCTCTGACGTTATGGAGTCGTTCCTGTTTTCACCATTATTCTCACAGCGGTATTTCCGTGAATAACGGTTTCCGTTGTACTTTGCCTTCCCAATTAATTTCACTCGACCCATTGTTGAGAGAATACAGAAAAAATATTCCGAAACGCAGCATTACAATAATTTCAACAACAATAAAAGGAAAACAATATAAAAACGATGTTCTGGAAGTTGTCATTGATACCAACATATAGAATACGTCTTACAGAGTAAAGCGGAAATGAGCTCTGAAGCGTATCTCTTTTAATTTCGACATATTACGCAACGATGTAAAGTACAGCAAAATGTGGGCGTATCATTCACGATCACTACATACTTTATAGCTCAATAAAAAGCTCACTTTTAGTAACTTTAAATATATCTTTTGCCAAAAAAAAAAAAAAAAAAAAAAAAAAAAAAAAAAAAAAAAAAAAAATCGAAATTTTTCTCCAATTGAGGGGTCTTACTTACCTTAAACCTACTTTTCATGTGTTTTCATCTCCATTGTCTCCATGTCCAATTTAAAATTCTTATCTTTTAAACTCCATGTCATTTATCATAAAGTTCACTACTTTAATTGAACAGCTTGTCAGCTGAAGAGCGGCGTATGATGCTACTGCCGGCCTGCCCCATCGGGGCATGTAATTAAAAGTAGAAAAAACTTATGTTGTCGTCTTTACTTTGACAGGTGAACGGAGCAGATACGGAGGACGACTGGTAGTGCGTTTGCTGAGCCATGTGTGACGTCGACGGTTTGTTGTATATCCGGCTGTGCGGAGCAGAGGCGCCGACTTTTGAAAATCAGTGTGGGTGCCCTATATCACGGTTCTCAAATGTTCGAAACCCTCCTGAAAATCATGTACATGCATTTTTGAATGAGCAATACTTGATAAAAGTAAATAGGTAGTTGTCTAGCCTTTTAAAGTTAGAAGGAAGAAGGAGGAGGATAAACAGGAAACCATGGCTGCATTATGACACTACACGACCAATGCAATACTTTTTCACTGTACACTAACACTTTTTGTGCGAAGCTATTCTTTCTGACAAAAGCGTTTGGTAGAACACCGTCATCAAGGTTTAAAGAAATCTTTAAAAAATTATTTTGAGATTTTGAAGTCCGACATCAAATTTTTTTGGTCAGTTCCAAGCAAAAACTATATACTTCATCGAAACTTTTATCACTTCGAGATAAGTTCAAGACATCTCTGACAGTATTAATTTAGTCCAAGGTATTTTTAATCCTGAGAGAAAAGCACTACAAATTTCAACTGAATCTATAATTTTAATAACAGGGGAAATGACGAAGAAAAAATGAAAAACGCTTAACTTTAGCATCAGCATCAGATTATTCAAGCTAAATTCCTGAAAGAACACAATTGAATGTTCATAAATAAGTAAACCTGAAAGGTCAAAAGGACCTACGTGCTTCAGGATGAATAAAGCTAGCATAGTGCGTAAAACACGGACACTCATTACTACTCCCTTGGGGACCCGCGTACAAAACTGATCATTTCTTTAACATATGAAACATCGTCTCTTGCTATGGTCACGTTTTGCACTGCCTCTTGAGTCATAAGGTAGGTTTTGATTTTTCCCAATTTTTAAAAAATTTATACAATTTTATTTTCCACCTCAATTATATGTGGGTGCTCAGCACCCCCAAGAAATACTTGGGGGGTGCACGAGCCTCGAAGCACCCACGGAGTCGGCGCCCCTGGTGCGGAGAGCGGCGTGTTGACGACCGTCAGTGTGGCTGTACGAGTCGCCGTCAAAGCACCGTGGAAGTTCTGCAACAACTTGAGCTGGCAAGCAAGCGCTCGTGATAACAGTTTCTGCCTGTTGGTTTCCTGCCAGTCTATCCTGTATGTGCAGCGGTATGTTGTTTGCTTGTAACTCGCCGTTATATATTCCCGCCACATTGTCACGGTTCTGACGAAATCTTACATCTTGTATTTTCCTAGGTATTTAGAGAACATAAGATACCTTTCAAAAACAGCATTATCCGCTTGTGCTTAAGGTTCTCCATTTGAAGGGTTCAATTACTTCTAAAGGTGTCCTTAATTAGCCGTCGTGTTACAGTACACCCCTGGTTTCATATCATGGCCTCTCTTGAAATAATGCACCATATTTTGGTGAACTTTATTTCGTACTGCTCCGTTTTAAGTAAGTAGTGATAAGGTTTGGCCATACTGTGTAATTAATCTCATATGTGTTAAATTTGTTTACATCTTGCTGTAAAACTTTCCCTACAGTTAACAGTTACTTCTGCAAATGGAATATGGTGTTGTCTAGAGGTCGCAATTAGTTATAGATTTGTACACCTTGCTAGTACCACATTTTCCCGAGGTCGAGGTCGGGTAACGTTTTGTGGTATAGAATATTGTCACATTCGGTATGTAATATCTTTAAATAAATATTAAAGTTAGGAAATTCAACATTTATGGCAAAGTATTCTATTTATTTTGCCATCTATTGAGTTTCATAATATCTTGCTGAGCATATGTCTTTATTATTTACAACTTATTCCTGCAATGATGAATTTGTACGTCTTGCAGCGTTAGAGACAAAAAATTCACAGAGAAATGGAATTACTATTTGTCACTTCTAATCAAAAGTCGGTTACACTTACGAGATATGAAGGTGTGCGGTATTGTGTACCTGACGGTGGTCATAAAGGTTCAAATGTTTGTAAATCTATCGACCCAGCTGAGTGGTCATCAGTCCGTAGCTTACAAACTACTTAAACCTAGGTAAACTAACCTAAGGACAAACACACACACCCATGCCCCAGGGAGGACTCGAACTTCCACGGCGAGCAACCAAAAGGAAGAATTGAAATATCGAAAAAATCTAAATTCCGACCCCTACTATCTCCTCGAAAAGCAATCCACAACTGTTAGGGATCTCCAGTCCTATGAAGAAAAAGGGGCACACTGCTGTTCGTTTGATGCAACATAACATTACAGGGGAACACGAAAATTGAAGAAATGATTTTTAATATTCTCTATAAAGAAGAGTGTACTTTTGTGTGTTTGTTTGTTTGCTTGCATTTCACAAAAATCTAAGTTTGCATTCCGATCTTGATGAAAATTTGCTCACTTCAAAACAAGAGGACGTGACTTTACGGAAGTAATAACCGTAGAATCGCACAATTAGTATAAGTAATGGTATTGTTTGGAAACACAAAGGATCGACAGTGGACCGTGGCAACCGGTTAGGGCAGCTGCAAGACAGGCGACTTACTGTGTTAAACCAAGCAGTCAGTGGGGGTTTCTCCAAACCGGCGTAAATCTGTTAGATGAGCGTTTCGTAGGGGTATCTGGAGTTCCACATTCCAATAATTCAGAATAAAGTATAGTAATCTATAAAAGTATTTACCATTAACATTTAAGACTTCTACAATGTCGCAATAATTACACACATCTCATGATTCTAAAAATAATTTCAATATCTCAAAAATTGCAACAGTTTATGACTACTAAATCAAAATATGGAAAAATCAAGCTTAAAATAACCAACTTTTGAATGTGTCATGTGATTTCAACAATCTCTGGTTCAGATGATAACTTATTGTCTCTACCTTTCATCTTGTATATATTTATTTATGAATGATTTAAACTGGTGTAACTTCAAAAAAGAAATATAAACAGATCATTATTGTCTCCACAGCAACACTGAAAATGCATGCAGCATGATTTACCTTACGTAGCCGTCCGCAATGGCCGAGTGGTCTGCGGCGCGCCAGTCACAGTCAGCGCGTCCGCTACAGTCGGGGGTTCGAATCCCGCCTCGGGCATGGATGTTTGTGTCGTCTTTAGTATAAGGTAGTTCATAAGTAGTTTGTAAGTTTAGGGACTGATGACCCCGCAGTTAAGTCCCTTAAGCGTAACAAACAAACAAAAAATCAAATGTTTCTATAGCTTATGGGACTTAACTACGGGGTCATCAGTCCCTAAACTTACAAACTACTTATGAACTAGCTAATACAACGGACGGCACAAATATCCATGCCCGAGGGGGATTCGAACCCCCGACCGTAGTGGCCGTGCAGACCGTGACTGACGCGCCTCAGTCCCCTCGGCTACCGCGGCCGGCCGTAACAAACATTTGAACATTTTGTACCTAACGTATATTTAATATAGTGTGTCGCTTTATTGCATAATATGCCAGTAATTTACGTAAATATTGTGTGCATCAGGAGTGAAGCTCTTGAAAACTGGTTTCTCTATTTACCGTTTTCAGACTTGATTTAATACTAATTAACGGTTTTTGTGTATTAAAATAATGTTATATTAGTAAGGAAGTGATTTCAGATGAACAGTTTTTACATAAAGATACATCTCATGTAAGATTTATACGGATTTGAAAGGGGTGGTGATCGCAGTGAGACACAGACACAGAACTGGTAGAGAATGTGTGCTTGGTGGGTGACTGAAGAGTGTGCGAAAAAGCTGCTCCATGCCTAATCATGGCGGGGTCGGAGAAAAACGAAGAACGAGAAAGGTAAAAGTCAGTTGGCATCCTTGTAACTTATCTCTCTCTCTTCCTCTTTGTCTCTAACACTTTGCCTCGGCGGTTTTACCACCGCACACGGGCCAACCACATGCATCATCAGCGCGTTTAGTTAAATCTTCTGTTCACTAACATGGCTTCTTCTTTTCCCTTATTGTCCGCACACTCCTGGATGGTAAGAGTCATTCCATCGAGCAGAGAGTTGTGATTTGCGCAGCGAACATTCGCTTCTAAGGACTGTAAAATTTGGCGAGAACAAGTGTACGGCACTGCATCTGATATGTGTTTGTTATGTTTTTAGACAAGAACTTACGAGCAGTGGCGTAGCTATCATAGGGCTAGGCGGGGCAGTGCCCCGGGGCCCTCGAGATCTAGGGGCCCCTCGGCCTCCGTGAGCAAAGTTCGGAAAAAGTTACAGTAGAGCGTCGTTTTTTTTATTTTTATTTATTTACCTTCCCACCCTACCGTCTATCGATTTCCCCTCCCGTCAAACTAAACTTCCCACAGTAGCCGCACTGGGCCACAGGGTGACGGAACATTGCTTCTAGTGGGGCCTGCTGACAGGCCAAGCAGACAGTCGCTGAGTACAACAATCGGCACACTCCAGTCGGCCGAAGTAGTTGCATCATCAAAGCTGTTCACAGCAACAGCCGCGCCTTCACAGTGTTGCGGCGTGCCGCTCGGCGCAATGTGAAGGATCGCGCGACTCCGAATACTGTATAAATGTATTTACTGTACAGTACTTCTTATTGACAAGTAGAAGTGTACAGTTCATTTATACTAATAATTGGTTTTTCGAACATCCATGTCCCCCAATTACAGTTCGGATAATCTACGTTCTACTGTATATAATATTTTAGCTGAATGAAGGATTTTCGACTTTGAACACTGCCAACAAACTTCAAACGCACGAAGTGAAATCCAAAAAATATTCCCATCTCAATATAAACATAAAAAGGTATTGCTTGTCCGCTAAGACGTGCACCCTGCCACCTGCTGAATTACTAGCAGTGTGTGACAATACTGTCCATGGTTTGATTCGCGGCAGGGGGCCATATTTTCGTGGTTGAGTAAAACTTCATTGTTCATTTTTACTAGCTTCTGCCTGCGACTTCATTCACCTAGCATGGAGCAACTTCGAAAACTTCCATGGTAGTTTTATCTATATGTCCTACCCAGGTCCAACTCTATCCCTCTCCAAAAGTTCATCCAAATCCACCCAGTAGTTTCTGCTTGAAAGCATAATTAACTTTCACAGTTATAATTATATTAGAGAGTACGATTAAATATTATCTGCTGCGTGACACATAGTAATTTACTTAAGAGTATTTATGTTTGCCTTATTAAGTCTTCCAGTAAGCGGTAAGGACCTGACGAAGTAGTATTGCATCTGAATAGTTCATAGGCGCCGATTACGGGTATGCTCGGTCGCTCAAGCATACCCCAAAATTTGAGTGGGTATGCTCGGCATACTCCACTGAAAATTTTGGTATTTTTTCTTTACGTTATATTACTTGATTGTAATTAAATTCGACTCATTTCATTGATGGGCGACTGGATTTTGTAATACACCGCTGTAAAAAGATTATCTAAAACAAACAGGCAACTGAATTCGTAGGCATTAAAATTCATGTTAACATGTGAGCGAAGTGATCATTTTCTAAATAGTCCGAATGTTAATGGAATTGAATGTTAATGGAATATCGTAAACTAAAGGTGGTAACCGTTATTATTCTATTAAGTAACTAGAAATGAAGTGGGTTTGGTATGATACGATGAAAATGTGTATACTACTAATTTAACATTTATGTATTCTCTTAGAAGTCAATTGTCTTCAAAGAATCGTGTGTGTTAGTGTTAAGTCGTGACATTTCTCATCCTGTTTTCTGAATCGGTGTGTGATGTAACAATGGGTTGTAAACCTATTGGTATCGACAGACATGGTATGACAGCAGAAGTGGTTATGGACTGTTTTCGTAATACTGTATAGAAAATAAATCTGCAGAAGAAAGAAGGCAGGAAGACCATCCGATGTTAGTTTCTGCGATAATGAATACAGTATTCACAATACAGGCACATCATTATCTGATATGCATGTCTAAGAAGACGAAAACTCTGAAAATGATTTCTGTACTCACTACAACGGGGAAACAGGTTCAAATGGTCTTAAAAGCCGCCCAGTAGTTTTAAAACGTGAAATTGAAATGAATGGCTGTTAATTTCTGTATTTTATATTACAAAATTACTTTTCTCCTTTCAGAGATTAAAATGATCCTAAATTAACACCAGATGAAGCAAAAAAGAAGAGATACTAAAATAAAACAAAATTACTTTTATCTATTTACCTGTAATTACCTGTGGGGGGGGGGGGTGGCTGGCCGACATCCACCTCCCTCTATTAGAAACGCCACTGAGCATACCCCAAGATTTTCAAAAGTCGGCGCCTGTGGTATAGATTTAGTTTAGAGAGGGCCCCCCGTCATTTTTGCCCCGGGGCCCTTGGTGTCGTAGCTACGCCACTGCTTACGAGTGTATAAATAGTGTTTGAACTGTTGACAATTTCATGTTGAGAGATCACGAAATAAAAATAGTTTCTGTGTTTCTTAAAGTTATGGTTACTTAGTTTGCGGAAGGTGTTACCAATTTCTTACGGCAGACAGTGCAACATTTTTACCATATTAAGATTTTCAGATGTTTGTTAAACTTATGGGACTTAACTGCGGGGCCATCAGTCCCTAATCTTACAAACTACTTATGAACTAACTTACACTAAAGACAACACAAACATCCCTGCCCGAGGGAGGATTCGAACCTCCGACGTGGGATGCTGCGCAATTCGTAACGGGGCGCTCCAGACCGCTCGGCCATTCCCGCGCGGCTTTTTTTTACCATGTTATTCAATTTATGATTAATACTTCATCTGGCCATTTCCAATAAGGAATAAATTTCATTGAATTATTCTTATTCAAATTAAACTCTAGCTCTGTAAACAATATGGGACAAAAAATTACCCGGATTGAGTAATTTAAAGTCCAAGAACAGAGCATTGCGCATGCTCAAGCTCATAAGTGTGAGTGTTGCCAACTCCAGCGACCTATGCAGCTTGAGCTTGACGTTCACATCGTCAAATAGAAGCAATACAATATTTTAACTCACTTATAATTTAATTTGGAAAACACTGTTTGAGCACGTAGAAATGGTTCAGGTATACGAATTCAGCGTGAGTACGTTTAATACAACCAACCGCTTCTCAGCTACTTTCATTGGGTGAGTGGAGAGGCCGACGATTTATGAACGCAATGGGCGCGCATTCTAATCCCTTTGGACTTCATTTAATTTTTATTTATTAAGCCTCTCGCAGTAATATTTTAAACATTAATTCGCAAAAATTGTGCAGTACTGGCTTTTATAGGTTTTTAGAAGATTATATTTTATAATATAATCTGATCTTTAATCAGACAGACATGTGTTCATAGTAATAATATTGAAAATGGATGTATTTTGTTTTTTCTTACTTCGACCACCACGTGGTGTCTCTGTAGTTTTCAGCTAAGAGAAACGTGTCAGCTGATCAGCATAGGTCATGGGTCTACTTCAAAATGGTTGTTGTGAACGTTCGCGATCGCATAATATGCTCTCTTTGAAAGCGGTGTTAGGTCATCTCAATCAGAACGTTATTATGGTGTTGATGCTTCCACAGCAACGAGATGGATCAACTGATTCAGAGAAAATAGTGAGGTAAGCAGACGTCCAATACCTGGAACACCGCGAGTCTATACTTATTTGGTCAGAGCGGCCCAGTCTAACCATTTCTAAAAAAATCCGTGAACTAGGAGGACGTTCACATTTCCCTGGCTCCTTGAAAACTGCTCTCAGACGATTAAACTACTATGGAATCAGGTCCCGTCGTGCTCTGATTAAAGAATCATTATCTGACGCTTAAGCCGTGCACAGATTGTCAAATGTGAGCTCCTGGGAAAATGTCGATTGGAGGAAAGTAATTTTCACTGATGAGTGCTAAATTCAGTCCACAAGCAGAGCTCCTGTTCTTGTTGAGCGCACAGATAGACAATGATATGACGCCCGCTTCGTGGCTACACGCGCTAGAAGCGGGCGAATAAGTGTGACATATTAGAGCTGGATGGCTTATATGGCCGCGGCGGAGCGGCCGAGCGCATTGAGGCGCTATGCTACGATGTGCAAGGCCGTTCCCCCCTCGGCTCTACAACCATTTGAACATTTATTTGTCTTATATGGCTGTAGGAACCTTAGAACGAATCCAATACCAGTTCAATTCAGCATGCTATGAGCATTTCCTTGAAAAATGTGATCTTTCCTGGAGCACGACTTTGTTACCCAGTAAGACGTCTCATTTACCAACATGATAATCGTCCATCGCACACCAGCATTAGGACTCACAAGGAAAATACTTGGGCTCTAACAAACACATAAATATCAAAATCGTACGAGAGATAATGTAAAGATCCCTTATTGCACTAGTGACACTCCCGAATCTGCAAAACTCTGCAGTCGTCCGTTAGAGGCCTCTGCGTGTGCCTTGCCACATTGCACTTTGACCTGTCGGTTGGCCAGTAGGGACGGTGCAATGTGCCTCCGAAGTTGCGTTTTGTGACATTTGTGTGGTGAAGCGTCAGATGGAGCGGCGAGTGATAATCAATCCTGCTAAAGTATTGAAATTGTTTGAGATGAAGTTATGAAGAACCATTCTTCGTGAAGATGGTATTAGTGTAGAAGATGAATCATTTGCATGCTTTCTCGTATCTGATATGGTACAGAAATATGAGCATAAGTTAGATACTGTTGTAACACTAACACATAATGATGATAATAGGGATGATAATGACGAAGAACTCATTGCTAGCGGTAGTGCTACCGTAAGTGCGGGAAGAGGCGATGGAAGCAGTGGCAGTGAATACCAACAGTCTTCCGAGAAGAAGGTTAAAATTGCAACTATCACCACGGCTTTTGATGACAATACGCTAGAGAACATGTACGACGATTGTTACATAAGTTATAGTTCAGATATCTGCATTACGTATGGCGACTACAATTACATCTACTAGATCCTATCTAGAGCATGATTGCAAGGTTTTGCATAAAAACGACACCCACCAGCACATTGAGGTGTACGTAGAGATACTGTAACCAAACGTTCATACAGATATGTTTGTTCGAGCCCAAGTACTTTCCTTGCCAGAGCTGGTTCCAAAGGAGAGAAAATATTATTAAATAAATACCCTCGCCTCCAAAGTCACCTGATCTCAATCACATAGAGAACGTATGGACTAAACTGAAGAAGACGGTGTGGGATAATTGGCCAGACCCTCTTCCTGGAACTGCTGATGTTTTCTGAGATATGGTTTATTCTTTAAAGAGAGAATTGCCATGGATGAGGCCTTTTTTCCACAGACTTGTAGATTCTATGCCTCGAAGGATCTAGGCAGATTTGGATGCCAATGGCATGTGGAAAAAATACTGAAGGTATACATAGCCTACATTATATTATTTTAATAGTAAGGGAAGTCATACCAATATCAACCTCCAAGGTAGAATATTTTTATGAGAGGTCAAATGAATAACATACTCCAAGGATGTTAATTTTCTTGTGATTGGAGGTCAAATAAGTATTACATTCCAAGGAAGATTATTTCTATATAGTGTCAGATGAAAAATACACTCCAAGGAGTTTATTTTTTGTTATTGGTGGTCAAATCAATATTACCTTCCAATGAAGATTATTTTAGATATCAAATTGACAAACTGTAATTAGTTATTTACTAAATAGAATAGTCAAAAACGTAAAATCAACATAATTTACTAACAAAAAGTAATTAAAGCAAGAAACATTTGCACGGCAATAAAAACATGGAAGGTCGACACTCTGTCAGTGAGCTACTAGTACTTTTTCGATAGCATAACGGTCGAATACTCCTACCGGAGTGAAGAACGAATATTAAATTGGAAACAACAGGTAATGGAAGGCACAGTAACTCACTCGTGTAAACAGCGCGCAAGAACTTTTTTTTCAGTTTCGTTCTCGGTTTTTCGTTCTCTATTTGGCTCATTTTTTAATTATTATTTCAGAGCTCTCTGGCCGTGTGCGCTTGGTTACGACGCCCGCATCAACTGACCGAACGAAACATATGTAAGAACGGTTTGTAGTACTAAATCTACCCACGTGGAGTTCTTATATTCAACCGCTTCTACGTGCTCGAATAACGTGTTTCAAAATAAATGATACATTAGTTAAGCTGCTATGAATCTCCACATATTCTGTATCCTATTATATTGTTTGTCTTTGAAGATGTAAAGACCAAGCTGGAGATCCGAAGACTACTTGAGGTGGCAACACTCACACTTTGGAACTAGGGCATGCGCAATGCTCTGTTATTGGACTTTACATTATTCGGGCTGGGTAATCTTTTTGTCCCCCACTGTACATCATTTGCAAACGTCACACTAAAACTCTCTTTATTAATGAACTATTAATTTCATTTAATATTTCTTATTTGTTTGGCAAACTTCAACCTATGCGTAGTGTTTTTTACTACAGGATCGCAGATAAAAGATAATATCTGCAACTAAGGTAGTTGCTGAGGCATGAAAGCAGACGTGTACGGTTGTATCCCAAGATATCATCCAGCCAGCTTCTAAATCAGAACTGTACATAGCCGAGTTCGCAGTCACATTTGCTTTAATCTTAGCTGTGATAAATGCGGTGCATTATATACCGTAAAGTCGCAATAAAGGACGCTGTCTGTATAAAATTTCGTACTGTGTATGGCGGTGTCTGTATTTACAGACTTCTATAAATATCTGGAGCTTTATTGCTATCTTTAAGAAATTTTGCATCGAAACAAGAAGGGTACCTTACAACAGACTTTGACAACGTTTTACCTGTTATTAGAAATTTTTTATGCAGGTTCTTTTTAATAAACAGTACGTCATCGTATGATGCACGACGAAGAATATCTAACAATAAGAAATTTTGCACCGAAACAAGAATGGTACCTTACAACAGAGTTTGACAACGTTTTACCTGTTATTAGAAAGTTTTTATGCAGGTTCTTTTTAATAAACAGTACGCTATAGTATGATGCAGGACGAAGAATATCCAGCAATAAATTTCGACCGTGTTTCACTGACAACTGCGAAAGTTGACAGATATATGGGAGTTTTAATAGATACGGGGAAGAAGAGATGAACTGTAGAGGCAGAATGAACAGATTTAGATGGTCGTGGGGTTGGGGGAAGCGATGGGCCGAGAGAGGGGAAGGACGAAGTGGCCATAGAGATGCGAGACGAAAAGATGGAGAGAGAGACGGGGGATTGGAGGCGGCATGGACTGCGACGGTACTGAATAAATAAATACCCAGGCAACGCCAGGCTATCAATATTCAGTAAAAGCTCTCCAGCTGATCTCTGTCAGTTCATTTCGCATCGACTTACCTACAAAATTTCAGCACATGCTGAAATAACAGTACCTCGTTATTGCTACTACTAACGTGGAAAATACAAATTCTATTGGCAATCGGGTATGAGGAATAGTCAGACACTAATCCTTCTCCCTTGCTTCTTTTTTATGTCTCGATATTCAATGAGCTAAAATACGAGAAACGTTATTGTGAACGTTTGTGTCCGAGAGTACCAACTCGTCAAATAACGATTGTTTTATATGTTTACTACAGGTCCGGTCAGAAATTCTGCAACGTCCGCGTCACGGCGAGCACGCTGAAGCCGTCAGTGCTCATGTAGTGCATGTCTACAGTCGCCAGGGGTAAACGACACTGGATATGTTTCGGTCTTGCTTGCACCGCATAAACCGGTAAGTGGAGCCATCGACGTTAATGAAGTACACATTTTTAATAATAGATGTCGTTGTTGCTTGCTGCCTCACATGGGCGCACCTGTATAGCAATTACGCACGTCTGCACAGTGTGCAGCGTTTGGACGGCCCTGGTTAAGACATGAGAGGGTACACGGGGCTGCTCGTCAGCTCTATAATGCAGTCTTGAAGAGTAAACTCCTAGTAACACAACATGTTGCTAATTTTCACCATTTCAAAAATTTACAGAAAATCTTCAAAGGCAGCATATTTTGGTGAATTATTCCCGTGTGTAAAATATTTGTTGGGGGCAGTTTTCGATATTGGAAAATGCATATTTTTCATTTTGAATATTGTAGGATAGCGACAGAGTTTTTAAACGCTTTATTACGTTCTGTGCTCACTGACCTTCACAAATGAGGACGGGCGCTGATAACCTCGCTGTTGAGCGCCCTAAAACACCAATCATCATCATCATCATCATCACAAATGAGGAGTGAAGCATCTGAAACACCATATGATTTTTATCTCGTCTTTGCGGTGCATTGCCAAAAGTAGGTCTATTAATTCGTAATTCTAGCAATTTCTTAAACAATTTGACTGTAGGATAACAGATAAAAAATAATGGTTGCATCTAGTTTATTAGCTTAACACGAAAGTAGACTTGTGTCGAACATCTGTAAGACATAGTCGAGCTGTATTCCTTGAAGAGAGCTGTGCATATTTCAAGACTCACATATTACTTCAAGTACGTTAACATATTTTAAAGACACTGCCTTATCCCAAATTATTCATAAAGTATCCCGTGAGAATCGATTCAAATATATTATGTATGATATACACTTCAAGTCGCCCTACAGGGTATGAAGTATGCTACATATTAAAGATTTTCTTTCCCCTTTCCTTCACGTGTTGAGAGAGGACAAAGTGGAGAAACATTACTCCTTCCACGATCTCTTCTTTATCTTATTAGTGTCATTCGTACCCTTGATTCCCAATTGTGAACATCGCAACGTAGACAACATTATGCCCCTAGAATAAAGTCGTCCTTTCTTCAAACGGCTTTCATTTATATTCTCCGTGTATGTCGGTCACTCTTTCAATTGGTGTTTTCCGATTTGAAGGATTCTATCAGTTGGTCTCTGAAATCGGCTGATGTTGCTTCTATACATAAGATACAGATAAAGTCTCCTTAAGGAATAGTCTAGAATTGTAGGCCCCAGAATATTCTAAGTAGTTTTATTTACAGATGCATGGATTATTTCAAGACAATCCCAGAAAATGTTTCTTCTAGCCGCCTTTGATATCGCTGATTTTACCTGTTCTTAGAATCAATATGAATTTAGTAAGATTCCTAAATCAGAATGCATGTGAGGTGCAGCAGTTGTTCTTGTAATCGTGAACTTTTGTGTCCATTATCTGTGTTAGAGTTATCGTTTTCTATCTTTTCAGATTTAAATACATTCATTTCAAAAATTTGGAAATTTATAAACGTTTTTATTTATATGCTTACGTTATTATAATGCAAAGGATGTTTATCTCAATGGAACCCAAACATTATATTCAGACCATTAGCCACTCGGTGATTTAATGCGTATAGATATACAACCAGCCGCTTGTATGGTGTTCCTTGGTACTATTTATTATTCCTTCAACCAGCTATAGAATCACAGCAGGCGCAAAATCAGATGGGCATACTATAAAAACATAAATTTGTTGTTCAATGGTAGTTGATGGGACATAGCTGATTTTCTTTCCCATCCTTATCAAAACAATCAGAGCTTATGCTCCGTTTCTGACTACAACGCTTTCGATGGGACGTAAAATTCTATTTCTGTTTCGTTCCCTCCTTCCAATAGCAGTTAGACACTGTGGTTTTAGTGTTTGGCAGTGCGCCACCTCTTCATATGCATCAAAGATATTTTCCTATATTTTCCATTTTTATGTAACAGCCACACAAACTCCGTATTTATCTCTACGTCGTTTTACATTGTCAATGAAGCTTATGTTCGCTGTAAAACGCAAAGCGAATTTGCCCTGCTTTCACCAACAAGACAGCATCAAAGTACACTTAGCATACAAAATAATGTGCTGCAGTAGCTCCAAAGTTTGTTAATGGAGCAATATTTTTTTTTAAATCTAAAGATGCGAAAGTTAGCAGTCTATACCACGACAGTTATCAATACATTCACAGTTGAAGTTCGTGATCCATAGTGAATATTCTAGCATTCTAACATTAACACTTTATCTCAAAGTATTTATAAACGTTTAGGACGTTCTGTGAACAGAGAGCAACTATAACTCAGAACGTTTGTCAAACCATTCGCACCAAGTCTACAGCGACGTATAGATTCAACGGATTAGAAGAAAATAATAGAGGAAAATAAAATTCGCAGTGGTAAGGGATTTTTTTAGTTATGTTATGACGTGCGGCTATAGAGAAAAATAACTGATTTTCTTTATAACTTGTCATCCTAAAACACAGTAATTACTTTTTTAAGTAGAGTAATGAAAATGGCAGGTATTGTTAGTGGGTATGACACCGAAATATAGCACTGAGTGAACGAGGGAAGACGCAGGTTTCATGAGAGGCAGACGAAATATGTACGCGAGGAAGACAGCGGAGAATAAATTTTTGGGCGCGGTGGCAGAACGAGTGCCATCCGTCAGCCGTGTTGATTACCGCTCGGCGTCAGCATGGGAAACAAGTTGGGGTCGCCGCTGCACGCGATGCAGTTGTCTGCGCGGGAGATTCCCTGCCGCTCGTGTATGCTGAGCCCGCTCAATTTTTCTCCGTGATTCCACTCCTTCTTTCCTACCGCCCTGTCGGAGGTTTGCCTTTGCCCGTGCACGAGTCCATCTGCTTAGTGACAGATGTCACCTGCTCTTGCCATCCTTTCATTTCTTTCCGATTATGTCCAGAAGACGGTTACTTCTTTGCTTTGGTGGGTCATGTAACACGTTTCTAGACTGAATACTTCACTCTGCAGTAAAATTAATGGTTTTTCCAATTACCTCACAATTAAACCAATTTATTTGTCGGTAGTCGAAGAGGGGATCTTCTCCGATAGAACTCACGACTGACCCTCAAAATTTTAGCACTAGTAGTACCGCTTCCTTTCTTTTCAAGCTACATGGATTATATAAGGTGCACCTCATTGTAATAGCGCTAATTGAAGGTAGTAATGAAGAAAGGTCTTCTTTCCCACACTGACACTGAATGCTTCCACTTCAGCTAGTATACTGATGATCGCCAGATACGAGGAGAAAGTAGCAAATATATGTGGAAAATAAATGGATTCTGAAAAGCTACTTCCATGGGGCATTAATGCAAGGCAAGAATCATGAACGTAACTACTATGAGACTTCCTACAGTTTAAATACATAATATTAATTCACCAAAAGTCATGACTCACCTAGGTGGCTCATTGATTAGCACACTGGTCTCACATGCGGGAGGATGACGGTTCAAAACCGTCTCTAACTACACAGATGTTTTTTCTCATTTTAACATACAATTTATACCCAGCCACATTGTGCATCTGCCTCTGGATGTGACTTGCAGCTTAAAACTGGTTCCGAAATCTAGTCTTACCATTATAAAATCAATCTAAAAACTTCCGTTTTCTCCTGGTCTCTTCCATGTAATGATCCGTCTTTCATGATTCTTCAACCAAGTATCTGATATGATTGAATTACGCTCTGTGCAAAATTCTACCAGGCGGCTTCCTTTTCCATTCCATATCCCTAGTCTGTTTTCACATACTACTTTTACTACTCTTCCTATTCCGCCGAGGGGACTGAGGCGCTTCAGTTACGGTCTGCACGGCCACTACGGTCGGGGGTTCGAATCCCCCCTCGGGCATGGATATTTGTGCCGTCCTTAGTCTTAGTTAGTTCATAAGTAGTTTGTAAGTTTAGGGACTGATGATCCCGTAGTTAAGTCCCATAGACTATACAAACATTTGAACATTTTCTTCCTATTCCTACTACTAAAATCTAGTTCCCGTCACATTTAAGTTTTCCTTTCCCTTAACTTTCTGAGCAGATTCTATTATCTATCAAACGTATTATTGAATCTCTTCATCATCTTCAATGCTTCTAGGCCTATAAACTATATTTCTGTCCTGCGTGTTGGCTTCATGTGAATATGAACTTACATTACTATGGGGGAAATTGGCTTCATGTCAGCTTGGTTACGATAGCATTCACTATGCTGTTCATAGTAGTTCATCCGATTACGTACTGGGATCTGTAACTTAACGAAATAGTTGGTTGTAACGCTGTTTTTCACGTTTCGTAACATATAACTAATAACAAAAATGGCCTGAATGACGTTATCGCGGACTGGAACGAAAGTTCATGGTTATGTAACGTTGCGTCAAAGAACGTTGCAGCTGAAACGAAATTCTGTTACGTTCCACAACGTAACGCAATAGTAAAAAAATAGAAATAACGTTATTTAGCCTGATAAACGTTACTGGACTGTCTCGTACCGTTACCCCATGCACCGTTCATTTTGTAACGTAATGGAATTACGTTCCAGAAAGTAACGTAATAGGGTACCCATAAAGAAATAACTTTGTTTTCCCTAAATGACTTTACTGGACTATGGAACAGAAGAAATGTCGTCGTTGACAACGTTACGCTATGAACCATTTACGTGTAACTAAATGGAATTACGTTCCGTAACAACAAAAAGATAACTAAGCACGTGTGCAGGGACATTGCACGTAGTTTCTCGTTCCAAAACTCATAGAGGCTGGCCGTCCTTAGTTTTTAAGTATTTTGACTAAATCATTTTAAGTCCTAATCTGTATATTATGCCACTTTCAAATCGTTTCGCTTGTTTGAAACATCACCAGGAGATAAAATTACATCTCAGAAAGACTTAAAATAATAGTAGACCAAATATTACGGTGTGTCAAAACTACAAAAAGTTATGTAGAGGCTTATCATGTACTTCCGCCGGTGGTAGACAAAGTGGATTACAATGCAAGCCTCTACATAACGTTTTGAATTTTTGACATGCCATAATGTTTAGTTTAATTTAATTTCCAGTCTTTCCGATATATGATTTTATCTGCTGATAATGCTTGAAACAAGCGAAACCGGATGAATAATAGAGTGGCATGACACACAGCTTAAGGCTTAAATTGTTTTATTGAAAATTTATTACACTAAATTGGCGGCTGGGCTACCGGATAGAGCTGTTTAACATATTGCATCTGAGCCCGTCCATGACTCGCTCTACATATTTGAAAGGTAAAACCGCCGGCCGCGGTGACCGAGGGGACTGAGGCGCTCCAGTCACGGCCTGCTCGGCCACTACGGTCGGGGGTTCGAATCCCCCTTCCTTAGTCTTAGTTCATAAGTAGTTTGTAAGTTTAGGGACTGATGACCCCGTAGTTAAGTCCCATAAGCTATACAAACATTTGAAATTTTTGAAGGAAAAACCGGAGCTAGCACTTGTTCTGGTGTTGAGCTCGCCGCGCCACTCTGTGGCCCTTCTCGCCGCATTGTGTCGCGTTGGTCCAGCACGCCGGACTGAGTCAGGCGTGTAGCACTTGATAGAGAAACCTAATTCTTGTCCTTCGTCGCGACAATTATTAGCGTTTTATTTAACCTTTTATTTTCATGATTACTTAATTTACTTACTATTATGAAGCTATTCAGGTTAATAAGGTTTAAGTTGTGACTAAAAATATTGTAAATTTTAATTTCACTCTATATTAAAGAAATTCCGTCCTAGTAATTTTTTTCAAATTTGTTATACTTTTTAACCTTCATTCAATACAACATATTAAGTGTATCTGAATACAATTTTCCGTTAGCAGTAACAATATTAACTGGTGGAGTACATATTTCAAAGGTAAGAAATTCTTTAGTTGGAAGAGAGGAAATTAAAGGTAAACAAAGGGGTACGGATAGAAATTAGAAAACGGAAGTGAAAGGGAGCGAAATCGAGAGAGGACAGCGCACAAAATTGAGCTACAATAAAAGATCCTGGGATGTTCATTTTGCCTCTACGATTCTTGCTACATGTAATCCTTATGTAAAAAGTGAACGCATCTGAATTGTTACTGCAGCACCATTTCCAAAATTGTTTACCCTTTCCGAAATACATTTATCATACAATTCTTATTTTCAAAAAATTGCTGTATATCGACTTTCTACAAAACCCCTACTTTCTTTTGAAATTTTCAAAATCTACTCTACTCATTTTTATGAACATCCTATGTAAGTTACAACTTGAAACTTCTTGTCAGATTAAAACTGTGTGCCGGAACCGGGATTCGAACCTGTTTGGAAAGCAGGAGGCGAGGTACTGCCTGAAGTAAAGTTATAAGGACGGATCGTGAAGCGTGTCGGGATAGCTCAGTCGATAGAGATCTTGCTCGCGAAAGGCAAAGGTCCCAGGTTCGAATTCCAGTCCCGGCACACAGTTTTAATCTGCCAGGAAGTTTCATATCAGCGCACACTCCGCTGTAGAATGGAAATTTCATTCTGGAAGTTACAACTTGTTTAAAACCTTAGCTTAGTGAAAATTTACACACATTTGAAAGAATTTGCTTCCAGTCACTCCCAGTAGTAACGTACGAGAAAGTGCATGCACCATGTGTTCTGTTTGTTGGATATTTCTGGAAGTCTGAACAGGAAAAGGATTCTTTATGGTTTTCAAAATATGGAACATAAAATAACACGTTTTTGTCAATGAATAATACAATAAACATTTCGTGAGCAAACATGAATTTAAATTGCAAACACATCGGCAGTTAGTACAAAATAGCTCATAAATGGCGTAATTTAAGTGTTGGCATTATTGGTAGCTGTCTCCATCACCGACGTCTCAGATCCTAAGTCAGAGAACACAGACCACTGGTTTTTCTCAAAGGACAAAGATAGTATAGTTAATGTGGATGGATGGTCGAGGATGATTTTCGGTACAATGTCCTTGTTACTGTGGGGGAACAAAACGTTGTTCACATGTTATTCGTAAAGTTTGTAGCTCATCGAGTTCATCACGTATCGCAGACACTAGAATAGCCCCTCCACGCTCACCTCTGTAGCTGGAATAGAGAGAAGAACACAAGCAAGTGCTTACATTTCTGGCAAATACTAAACGCTGCTGCTCCCAGTATTGGAGAACGTTCGTGCTCTTCTTGAGTTGCTTCGTATCTTCGAAATAACTGCGAAGTTTTGTCTTAATAAACAGAGCCGAACAGTTACACTTGCTCGGAGCTTTTTATCTGTGGGCCTTCATCTCCGTCAGTAATCGGTGAAGTTCGTCATCCCCTTCATCGGATTCATCAACCACCTCAGAGATTTCTCGCAAATCTTCTTTGCCAGTCTCGTTATCAGTCACCTTCTGGATGTTAAGCCATATTTTGCATAGGTAAGAAATAGCAGCTTCCAAGTAAGATTAATTCCAGGAAGGAAAAACTGTGGGTCCAATAATAATAATAATAATTTCGTGTGGCTCATTGGCCTGGTGCAAGTCTTTCAACTGAACGCCACTTCGGCGACTTGCGTGTCCCTAAGAGGACAGACTTGAAACCTCGTTAATCGATTAATGCCGTATATCCAATTTCCCCACTTTCATGCAAATTGGCAGGTTCTATGTTATCCATTGCTATTTTCAGATTCTTAACGCGATCGCTGATGGGTATGTTGTCAAGTCGAAATTTGCACTTTAGCCAAAGCGGATAAAACTCACCCAAGATCAAGCCTTCCTCTTACAAGGCGGTTGTTGTGGTTATGATGGGCTCAAGGACGGCTATGGCGCTGTCGAGAAGGCCCCAAAAGGTATCGCTAAGACTGCATATCTCCTCATCTTTGTAAAAAATTGGTGAATAAATGTGCTAAGACTCTTCACCGGTGTTATCACACCGTAAGACGACTCCCATCTAGTGCTGATATCTAGCGTGGGTCTGTCGTCTTCGTATGAGGCGGGTGACCGTTGGAGTTCTAAGACATTTTGCATAACAGCTAACTTTGGCGATAAGGTCATCCCATGCAAAGGACGGAGTCGCAACTATTCCGTTGTCAACAGCAAACTGTAGGATATGTGCCGCGCATCTGTCACTCTGTAAGTGATTTCCCTAAAATAGTAGCTCACACTTAGGCAATGAGCAATCTTCATCCCAGTCTTCCAACGTAGGAATCTCTTCACGCCTAAGTTGAATAACACTCAGCATATTAGCCCCGTTGCATGTTGTACGTTTTCAAGAAGGACTTTGAAGCAATTCAGAAACAAAAGGATTTCTGTCTTAAGGTGTGTTTTTCGAAAAGTTCGATGTCTCCCAAAGTCCTAACCACAATATTCCCGTCCTTAACGTACTGGACGTTACAACATTTTTTTTTTTTTTTTTTTTTTTTTGCGTTGAGTTTTAAAGAGACCAGTCTACGCATCATTTCCTTGATTAGTTTTTCTCGTACTGAGGCAGCAAATTCCATAATTAGTGGAGGAAGAATTCACGACAACCCTGAAAAGTCGAAACATATCATTGTTCTCATTTTTAGAAACCTATTATCGTAGAAACCCAAAACAATAATTCTACAAATTTAAAGACACACTAAACATTCCCTATTTTCCTTTGCAAAGCCTAAAAGAAACAATAGAACTGACATTACCGACAGTATAGAGAATTCCAAAGATATATGATATTAAAAGAATAGTATTAAATTTTCTATTAAAAAAACTGCAGAACTGGAGTAGGTTAAGTCAAACCAATCAAAACAAAAATAAATTCTTTTACAAAACACAATCTTTTTAGTCAATTTTCTAAATCTTGTTTCATTATGTTTCGAAGATGTACATAATTTAAGTTGGAAACAAGCATTATTTGTGACATTTTCAGTATCCCTAGGTTACAAGAAACTTATTGATACAAAACACAAGCTTGAATAATTGCGTAGATTAAATATGGTATATTGATCTCATCATAATAGACTAGGAGCAAGCAAGAGATTTGTGGATATTGTTGAATATAGCCGGCCTTTCGATTTTGATAGTAGCATACAACCTTTGTCAACAAAGTTCGGTAAATAGTCCTGTAATATTAACGTAGATTAACTATGAACTTCAATTACTTTACTGTCCTTCGAAATACTCACCTCACATTACTATGCACCCCTGAGCTCTGTGATATAGGTCCTGGAAACTTTGCACGATGGTGTGCAAAAGCATCATCACGTTTCATTGGATGTCAGGAATATCGTTAAATCTCTTTCTTTCCAAAGCGAGTTTGAGCCGAGGGAATAGGAAGAAGTCTGGACACCTGAGATCCTGCAAGTGTGGTGGATGTTCAAGTTGCACCATCCCCCTTTTTTGCCAGGAACTGTTGAACGATATTAGCTGTGTGTGGGTGAGCGTTGTCATGCAACTTGAACATCCACAATACTCGCCGGATCTAAAAAAAAATCATTAGTCGCGGTTTTCATATTAGGTATATTGCAACAGCGAGCAAGGTTTAATTATGGCATCATTTATTAATACAACGAAACTTCCTGACTGAGTAATACTGTGTGCCGGAATCTGAGATCTTTGCCTTTCGGGGACAAGGGCTTTATAAATGAGCTCGTCTGGCACGCTTCACGGTCCGTCCTCACAGCTTTATTTCTGCCAGTATCTCTCCTCATGCTGTAAGGTAACCCTTAAGGTAAGCCTTACATTATAACGAGGAATAAGCTTCATTTTGAACATATTATTCGTTTGAACCTGTTTATAGTGAATATGTAGTAATTAACTTCTTATGTGACTTAATTAATTATCGTGATGCACAATGTATGTACGTAACTTAACTGTGAACATTTTCTGTCATTTATTTATTATCTGTATTGTAATTGTTTATATATATATTATTTTATTTTAGTTGTACTTTGTATGTTTTCTAGAAGACTGTGATTACTTGTTATGTTTAATTTGTCATTTTAAAATATTTCTCTGTGAACAGTTATCGATATGGCTCCTCAGGTCAGAGACTATCGTATAGCTCGCCTGGGAGAGAGCAGGCAAGCAGCAGTATCTGCCGCCCCGTGACGTAGATCAGACGTTCATACGCGGTCCGAGTAGTGCTCAAACAATATAAGTTGAACAAAGAGAAAATTATAATTTGTTATAAGTGCAACGATATAAAAGTTTATGTGAAACCAGTGAACATAAGTGAAGCAAGAATTGATTTTAATGAAACATTTTTTCGTTCGTTCTGCTGAGGCAGAAATTCGTTACGTGTTCGGTAACCATCCCAGACGTCCGAAACGCGGTAGCGTCATCGCGGACGCTAACGGTAGCGGTTAATTACGCGATTCGCGAAGCATCACGGCGAACTGCTAGCAAGCTGCCAAAGGAGGAGCCACCATCAAAATTACTTCTGTATGAATTTATGTACCATTTATATGACTGCAGAGTATCACGTCGCTGGACTGATAAATAAGATGAGTTAAATGCTATTGGTTTCAATTTACTGTGAATGCATGTTTAAGTTTTGTTAAAATACAAGAACATTAGACAGTACTTTTGTTATTTTATTTGAACCATTATTTAATCACTGATAAGTAGCATGGCAATGCTCAATAATGCATGAATAATATGTCTCCGCAATTTTACAGTCAAGTGACTGTCATTAATTATTAGAGACAATTTTGCTAAAATTGATGGTAAAAGATAACAGACAGTTGACTTAATGAATAGTTTTTCTATTTCGTTTTGCACTGACTTCAACAATAATAGCCACCGCCACATCTACCCTATAAAGAACCAAACTCGTACAATTGCCGTATGCATAGCATCAATTAAGACTGATTTACTTAAATTTCTTATTTGCTTGAGTGAATTAATTTTATCAGATACTGACTTTAGTGGTTGGACTGCACCCACTTACCAATCACTTGATGTTAAAAATCATACTATTCATAATTTTCTAAATTATCAGTACAATTAGCGTACTAATTGAGTCATACGTATTGCACAGACGGAATAAGTTAATTTGTGCTATCTGTGTGTGCACAGTCTCTGTAGGAGAGCCGGCCGCGATGGCCGAGGAGACTGAGGCGCTCCAGTCACGGTCTGCACGGCCACTATGGTCGGGGTTTCGAATCCCCCCTCGGGCATGGATATTTGTCCTGTCCTTAGTTGTAAGTAGTTCATAAGTAGTTTGTAAGTTTAGGGACTGATGACCCCGTAGTTAAGTCCAATAGACTCTACAAACATTTGAACATTTTTTTTTCTGTAGGAGATTTTGTAAGGAAAGGAAAGGTGAGTGGTCTTTTGAAATGTTTGTCAGATAGGGCCATAGTATTTGTTAATTAAACTGATTGTCTTGCTTAATATTTTCAAAATTTAACTACACCACTTGCATTAATCACGAGTTTAACGTAACCAACCACGAAATTAAGGTCAGGTTTGTTATGTTCCTCAAACATTACAACAACAGCCACTGCAGTTAATAACACGTAAATCAAAACCTTATATTACCTCCTTTCACACTCATCTTCAATAAAATAAACACCTTTTCACCCAATATTAACAACAAATATTTTCTTTCCTTACAATGCTTTCCAAACCTCACAGAAGTTCTCCTGCGAAACTTGCAGAACTAGCACTCCTGGAAGAAAGGATATGGTGCAGACATGGCTCACCCACATCCAGAGTGCTTGCACATAAAAGGCAGTAGTCCCAGGTTAGAATCCCGGTTCCGGCACACTATTTTTAATATGCCATGAAGCTTCGGTGTATTAATAAATGAAGCCATAATTAAAACTTGCTCGCTGGTGCAATAAACCTAAAATGAAAATCGCGACTAATGAAATCATTTTTAACGTCCTTTACATAAAATAAACGGTATATTAACATTTTTAAAAGCTTCCTCAAATCTTCAGCTACATATATAAGCCACAATCCACCGTAAAGTGCGTGGCAGAGTGTACACTGTACCACTACTAGGCATTTCCTTTCCTATTCCACTCCCAAAAAGAACGAGGGGAAAATGTTCAAATGTTCGTAAATCTATCGGAGCAAACTTCTTACAAACTACTTAAACCTAGGTAAACTAACCTACGGACGACACACACACACCCATGCCCCAGGAAGGACTCGAAGCGCCACGCCGAGCAACCGCGCGCTCCGCAGCGAGACGCTTTAGACCGCTCGGCTACTCCACCGCGGCGAACGAGGGGAAAAAGAATGTTTATGTGCCTCTGTACGAGCCACAATTTCTTTTATCTTGTCTCTGTGATCTTTACGCGAAATGTAAGTAGGCGGCAGGAAGATCGTTCTACCATCAGTTTCAAATTCCGACCTTCCAAATTTCCTCAACAGAATTTCTCGAAAAAACGCCGTCTTTCCTCCAGCCATCCCTATTTTTGTTCTCGTAGGGTTTCCGTGACACACGCGCATTGGTCGAGCCTACTCTCCTCTAAACTGCTTCCATGTCTTCCTTTAAACTGATCTGCTGCGGGTTCGAAACACTTGAGCAATACTCAAGACGTGGTCGTACAAGTGCTTTATACGCGGTCTCCTGTACAGAAGAAGTACATCTTCCTAAAATTCTCCCAATAAACCGAAGCCGGCTGTCCGCCTTACAACTGTCGTTACATGTTCGTTTCATTTCATATTGCTCTGCAATGTTACACCTAGATATTTAAACGACGCGACTACATCAAGAATCTCACTATTAATGCTGTATTGAAACATTATGGGACTGTGTTTCCTACTCAGGTGCTTCAACTTACATTTTTCTACTTGTAGAGTTAGCTGTCATTCTTCAGACGAACTACAAATTCTGTCTAAGTCATCCTGTATGCTATTACAGTCAGTTAAAGACGACACCCTGCCATACCGTAAGACGATTCCCATCTAGTGGTGATATCTAGCAAACTGCCGCAAATTACAAGCTACTCTGTCCATCAAATCATTTATATAGATAGAAAGTAATAGCGGTCTTTCAACACTCGCCTGGGGCACGCCTGACGATACACTCGTCTCTGATGAACACTCGCCGTCGAGAACAACGTATTCCGTTCTATTACTTAGGAAGTCTTCCAGCCAGTCACAAATCTGTGAACCTATTCCATAAGCTCGTATCTTCGTTAGCAGTCTGCAGTGTGGCACCGCGTCAAATGCCTTTTTGAAATTGAGAAATACACAATCTACCTGATGCCCTTCATCCATGGCTTGCAAGATGTCATGAGAAGAAAGGCCAAGCTGAGTTTCACACGAACGATGTTTCCTAAACCTGTGCTGATTCATAGAAAGAAGCTTATCCGAGGCAAGGAAATTTACTATATTCTAGCTGAGAATATGATCCAAAATTCTACAGGAAACTGATGTCAACGATATTGGCCTGTAATTATGTAGGTCAGTTCTTTTATCTTTTTTATAAACAGCAGTCACCAGTGCTTTTTTCCAATCGCTAGGAACTTTGCGCTGAATCTTCTTTTACGTTGTGGCATTGGCGCATAGATTCAATTTTTTAAACTAAACTACCCTTTTATAAAAATCGTACTTTGATTTTTGTTTACTTCAAGCCTCCAAGTATTAATATGTTTGTGGTGCAGGAAATCTAAAACGGGGTTAACACAACAGAAAATAGCAGGGTCAACTGATCATTAACAGCCGGTCGCGGTGGCTGAGGGTACTGAGGCGCTTCAGTCACGGTCTGCACGGCCACTACGGTCGGGGGTTCGAATCCCCCCTCGGGCATGGATATTTGTGCCGTCCTAGTTCGTAAGTAGTTCATAAGTAGTTTGTAAGTTTAGGGACTGATGACCCCGTAGTTAAGTCCCATAAGCTTAACAAACATTTGAACATTTGATCATTAACAATGTCCGAAATAGTCTCTTCGTAGAGGATAAGACTGAAGGACAGTGCCTGAAGGAAAAACTCAAGTCAGTGAAAGGACTATTGTTATGAAATACGTTACCCTTTCGTAGCACATAACCATAAAATGAAGTGTTATAAGAGATGTTTAACTGTAGGAGCCCAATAATTGGCAACAGAATTCTCCTCGAGCGTTCTAAGGCGCCTCGCTAGGAGCGCGCGGTTGCTCGCCGTCGGAGGTTCGAGTCCTCCCTCGGGCATGGGTGTTTGTGTTTCTCCTTCGGTTAGTTTAACTTAAGTAGTTTGTAAGCCTAGGAACTGATAACCAGAGTAGTTAAGTCCCACAGATTTACAAACATTTGAACGAAGTTTAACGACAATGCTAAAAAAAAAAAAAAGAAAAAGTTCAAATGTTTGTAAAGTCTATGTGACTTAACTACGGGGTCATCAGTCCCTAATATTAGAAACTACTTATGAACTAACTAAGACTAAGGACGGCACAAATATCCATGCCCGAGGGGGGATTCGAACCCCCGACCGTAGTGACCGTGCAGACCGTGACTGGAGCGCCTCAGTCTCCTCGGCCACCACGGCCGGCGACAATGCTCCTATTTAGCTGACAATACTGCATTTAACGAACATTTTCTGTTTTAAAAATAAATACGACTTTCAGTATGTTGCATGATTTGAATTATTGACCATCTATTAATTTCGCATAGAAAGAATGTACTTATAGCTAATACAGAGGTTACCATTCATTATTTAATGGGCGTTTTAAGTAGCTGATGATGAAAGACAAGGATTATCTTTAGTTTTATGTTAGGAATATCTATAACCACGGAACTTCGTCGAGACGTTCTCCCTTAAAGACTATATTTGGTACAATTTCGTCTGTTTTCATTCTAATGTATTTATATTTAAGAACATTTGATATAGGAGGAATTTCTTTGACGTTTTGTAATGTAATCAGAGGCTATCCGGTCTCCTGCACGCATCACGATTCCTTGAAGCTGTATTATCACCGGCGATCAATCTTGTTTCATACGCGGGAAACATGTTTCAGACCTCAGGCCCAGACTAACATGGTGTGCCAACTGAATTACGCAGCACGCCTTGTTCCACGTAGCGTGTGCAGCGGCTGACAACTTGCATGACGTAGCAGCGTCCTAATGGCCGACCCGGCAGTGCACTAAGTCACTGTGCTCTCCACCCGCACCACAACGCACACTGCTAACAACATCTACTCACGTTCAGTATTATTCCCATATTTACGTACTTAGATTTCTTGGCCGACGAATTAGAGAGAGGGGTTAGTTTTAAAAAAGTAAAATGTAGGCTCAACCACCTACAACGAACATCTATAGAATTTTACACAATTTCATGCATTAATCATCAAAATTAATTTTATAACAAAAAAGTGGTTGTTACATTTTAAGTGCTTCACCTATATTTTCACTTTCAAATGTCGGGGGTTCGAATCCCCCCTCGGGCATGGATATTTGTGCCGTCCTAGTTCGTAAGTAGTTCATAAGTAGTTTGTAAGTTTAGGGACTGATGACCCCGTAGTTAAGTCCCATAGACTATACAAACATTTGAACATTTTTGTTTCTACTTCAGTTCAACAGGAGCCACCAACAAGCGCAAACAATAACGTGCTGATAACACAACACTACATATCCAACCGAAAGACGAGTAACTAGACATATATTATAACGTCTAAACATGTTAACACCACGAAATCATCTATGTTTTGATGATACCCTCCTAAATATGCATACACACATACAAACACGCACGTTCACATACACACACACACACAAACGCGCGCGCGCGCGCGCGCGCGCGCGCGCGCGACAACGTAACTTTAAAATAATATTTTGGAGATTTGTTATTCATTATTCTTCTACGTGCATTTACACTTAATTTTCGCACGCGTCACACAAACCCATCCAAGGTACGATGCCTCACGTATATCAACATTACAAAACTGGCTACGACAGGTGCAGTTACAGTGAAAATGTATCTTTGAAGAGCTCTGAATAAATCCAGGTTCCTGAAAGTAGGTAGCAGCCTTAGCAAGCGTTGGTGGGGCGCCTGTTTGGGTGATGACTGATTTGGGCTGCTAAATACATTAATAATTGCTATATACGTGAGCAGCAGATAAAAGGGGGGAAGTACCGCCGTTATTTACTTCAAGGCGGATCGTAGCTCTGCTGTAGGATTTAATGATCTTCAGGAAATAATTCGGAGGTTAAAATAGTTCCCCATTTTGACGTCTTGATTGGGTCGATTCATGATGATGCGTTTATTAGGAAGAACAAATCTGGAATACACAGGCCAAGTCCTGAAATGTGAAATACTTTAATCCAGTAGGTGGATTAGATACGTTACAAAGGTAAACTACAGACAACATACTGAACACATGTGTAACTAAGACAAACATGAAGTCACCCACTGCGGCAGTAAAAATTTGTATGCCAACTGTTATCACAGCGGATGATACTAAAAGAACGTACAATGAGATAAAGTAACATAGTCAGATAGTTAAGAGAGACGTAAATTAAAAGTTGACTAACAACTGTAATTCAGTAAAAGGAAGATAATATTATGAGAAAGCAGATTTGAGGGAAATGAATGAAATAAAAAGCTACATATCAAATGTAAGTAATAATTTACACACGGATTAAGTATCGTGGAAGACAGTTAAATAAGGTGATTAAAGAGATAATTACAAACAGACGTAACACGTCGGGCACGCAACAAGGATCAGTTACCCTACAGGAACCGTGAACTGCAAGGGCCATCTGGATTTACTAAAAGGCATTATGGTACGTAGTCTCATGCTACAAAATGACGCACACTACAGGATGTGCTTCAAGGTTTGTTCAGAAATATCGAGAGACACCTCACATCGATGCTCCATTTAATGAGGCACCCTCTCAAACAAAGAAAAAGGGGCGTCGCCAAATTGGGATAGGGGGACTGGGTCAGACGCAGCTGCCCCCCGCCCACTTAGAAATTCAAAGATATTAATAGACTATTGAAATGATTTACAAAAATTCCGAGGAGATTACGTTTTAACAATTTTTTATTTTTCTAACTTGTAAAATTGATTTTAAAGGTTTTTCAATTACTTTCATAAAATTTTTCCTACCTGAAATGTTTCTTAGTTTCAATGACTAGCCTCCGTGAGTAACTGGCTGAGGTATAAAGCAGGAACAGTGCGGAAATAGAAACGATAAAATCACGTGTTGAGAGCATAGAGATGCGGGTCGGCAGTCTTGTCAAACACGTCGAAGCCGTAGATTCGCGTGTCGATGACATGCTCAGCAGATGACCACCGTGCGTGAATACGAGGAAGGACACTTAGTAATGGTGCAGTTTCTGGCTGCGTCTATGATATGATCGCTGCAGTTAGTAGTGTGCCAAGCATGCTAAATGATCTCATGCAAAAGATTGCATCGGTAGAGTTGAACGCCACACAGCCTTTAAGTGAGAGTTGCAACCATGCTGACGAAGCACGTGAGCGCGTAGCTCGGCAGCAGATGAAGGCCGCGTGCAATAACAGCCGCACGCCGCGTGTAGCAGTCCTGAGCCTAATGCAAGATGATGACTGATCCAATCATTGGCGCTGAGTCAATGAAAACGAGACGTCGGCAAGGCGAGATGCACCTGGGGCTGGAAAGAGAGACAATCAACTATGACCATGGACACTGATGACTCGGACTCCACTTTTGAGGACGAAAGTGAGTCTCCCCGAGCAAGTTCAAGTCGTAATCAAAATCGGACTCCACGTTGCAATCAGAACCCAGCACCCGGCTTCGATTACAACCATTTCCTAACGGTGCGTAAATTCGAATTGTTCAGAAACGCGCATGGTGGAATAGATCCACAGGCGTGGGTAGATCAATTTGACTTCTCCCTTCCACGAAACTGGCCCGAAGAGCATAAAATAGAGTTCGTGGTGGACACGTGGAAGGCGAACCCGCGACGAGAATGAGATCGTTCCCTGGGTATGGCGAAAGCTACGAGAGCTTCCGAAAATATTTTTTAGCTTCCTACTGATCCGAGAACCAGCAGGACCACGTGCGCCACAAAATCCAAATGTTGCCCTCCTTCGGACAATCGAACAGTGCCAGTAGGGCCGAGTTCTTTCACAATATGTTAAAAAAGAGTCACCATTCAACCAAGTGTATCCTGTGCCAGAACTTATTAGAATTTGTTTGGGTAAGATGCTGCGACCTCTGTGCAGTGCTCTCTTAGCAGGGAGATGTTGCAAGGAGCACAGGCCGGCGACCTCGGTACCCGCCCCCATCGGCGCGAGAACCAGGGTGGCACTTACACCTCCCACGTCATGGGGGCAAACCCACTGAATCATACCGGCCAGACAGTGGGCCGCTGACGGCGCTGGAGGAGCGGGCAGCCCAGAGGCGTGCGAGGTCGCATTCCAAGCGGCTGATGCCACTAGATCACTGGGCCGCCCCACCACACTTCCCTGCAGCCACGAGTCAGTGGTCACCAGCCCCGCCACTCTCCGCCAGTTCCGCCCACAGAAGTGGGGGTGTCTTATGTGCCTCGCGACGCGTGTTCCGATGGCGGAGGGCACAGATGGTGCGGGCTCCTGTCAATGCGGTATGCAATGCCCACCTGATGCAGCCGTCGTCTCCAGCTGGGCCTCTCTGGAAGGCGAGGTCGGCACTGGTCTGGCACCAAACGCACCCTGCTGCACGCCACTCAATAAGAGCAGCAGGGGCATAACACAGATGTCTGGCGTCTGTCACAACCAGAGTAGTTGCTGCAAATATTAGGACACTGGTGTCATGGAATATCCCACCAGGCACCCATCATCTACCAGAGCATCACTTACAACTGAACAATCAAACCTTTCACAATTTTCCCGGGCAGTCCTTAACGTGTCTTTGCTGGTGCTCTCTGATAAAATCATGCTGAACATTTGACTATCAGCTGGGAGGCGCTAGTAATCTTACCAATCTCCTATTTGGTCCCTGACACCAGAAAATATTATTTTGGGTTCGCCCCAACATTCGTCTCCGCACTTCTGTGACTTAGCGAGTGACGAAAGACTTAAATGAATCTTCTTGCTTAACACACTTCCATGCTTCAGAACTTAAGAATTCCACATCCTTGGGTCCTGCTTGGATGTCGGAACCTCACAAATCCTATGACACCAAGGCATCACGCTACCTCTTGTGATCGCTCGCCACTGAGGGTGCTCACAAAATTCCTCTTCCTGTGAGCCTAATGCAAGATGATGACTGATCCAACCATTGGCGCTGAGTCAACGAAAACGAGACGTCGGCAAGGCGAGATGCACCTGGGGCTGGAAAGAGAGACAATCAAATATGACCATGGACACTGAACGACAACTTGGCAGTAGTAAATTGTTAAATAAGTGCGGGTTGTAGTTTCCACCCAGTTATCCCGAAAACTACATCCTCCCCGTCAATGACCCTAAATTTTTATGAAGTGTGTGGCATATCTTTAATCATAAAATTGTTACAAGAAGGTAAACACTCACTATAGTGAATCGAACTTGATTTTTAAAGACACTCACAGGAGTGAAAAGCTTACAATGATTGTCTTATTTACGCTCCAAGAAAAGTTTTTGTGAATTGTATAAATCTGTAAATTTTTTGTTTATGTATCTATTGTTACCCTCCAATATCAATGACCAGCATTTTTTTCGAACCACCTTCTTTACTAATTTAAATTTTGTTTAAATAATTTAAAATGTTTGTTTATATTATTGATGTGGCTTAAATGATTCTTAATTTATCAATTTTTTTTAGAAACACGATGCGCATTGTTGCCCACAATACCCAGAATAGTTACATTTATTAAATGTTTTGTGTACATGATTTTAATCTGGATCCAATCCAGAATAACAGGATTGGTTCCAGACTATTTGTCACCCCTAAGCGCAGGGTGATGAAACATGCCCACTGAACGTGTGGTCATGTTCCATTTTGAGTTATTCATTACTATAAAGTGTTCTCCACCATTAATATTGTTTATTTGTATGTCAATGATTTTATTCCTTTATTAAAGATCAATGCCCCATGTATATATATGTTTCCATCCGTGTGATTGAACTGGTGTGTTTGCATGATGTGGAAGGTTGGTCTTAATACGGACTGACTGCCACGCATTGGATTATGGTCGTCGCTTCGCACTTTAGACCTCGTTTACTTTAGTTAATAACACATGGCTTCGTATGTCGTCTGCACTACCCATTGCTGAGTAGCCAGAGACAATTATTTGGCAAGATAACGAGGTGACCTGTTCTTAGTGTAGTACCAACATAATCATGGACGAAAGAGGTGACAAAAGATACCTCTCTGGAGCTCTAGTAGAGGGTATTATCTCCTTCAGGTAGCGAGGGTTGGTAGACAGTAGGCTCTGAACGCAATCTGCATCGCTTTGAACACGCCTTACATCCGATCCGGAAAGGGAAAGGCTCTGCACGTGGCCTAAGGCACCACTCTTGCCGTCACCGCTGAAGTGAGTATTTCATCGAATCATGCTGAGGGGATGGCATGCTGTTAGAACTGGCATGATTCGACGAAATACTCACTTCAGCGGTCGCGGCAAGAGTGGTGCCTTAGGCCACGTGCAGAGCCTTCCCCTCTTTGGAACGGATGTAGGGCGCGTGCAAAGCGATGCAGAGTGCGTTCAGAGCCTACTGTCTACCAACCCTCGCTACCTGAAGGAGATAATACCCTCTACTAGATCTCCAGAGAGGTCTCTTTAGTCACCTCTTTCGTCCATGATTATGTTGGTACTACACTAAGAACAGGCCACCTCGCCGTCTTGCCAGGTAAGTGTCTCTGGCTACCCAGCAAACGGCAGTGCAGACGAAATACGAAGCCATGAGTTCTTAACTAAAATAAACGAGTCTTAAAGCGCGAAGCGGCGACTGTAAGTCAGTCGCGGCAGACAGTCAATAATAAGAACAACCTTCTACATTTATACGAACACAATAGTTCAATCACACGGGTGGAATTATATATATACATGGGGTCATTGATCATTTAAAAGGAATAAAATAATTGAAATACAAATAAACAATATTAATGGTGGGGAAACACTTTAGAGTAATTAATAACTCAATATGGAACATGACCACACATTCAGTGGACATGTTTCAGTATTATACGTTCGATCAAGTAATTATATAGCAACATTACAGTTTTAATCATTTCACGCATTTTGCTTCACATGAATATATTAAAAATGATTGCACCGTTTTTTGCAAACAAGCTGCTGCATTGTTTGACTGCAAACCAATAGCTTTATATTCTTATTATTCCTTTCGATTGCTTTCCTGTTCAAAAATGAGTTAACAGAATGTACAGTTGAAACGGCATTTATGAGCTGAACAGGTAATGCTCTGACAGTACACGCTTTAGTAGCCATCGCGGAGGGGTTTGATGGAGACGTTACGTCCCACGTGCGCAGTGCGCAACCAAGCAGCTCAGCGGCTGACCAGCCGGAAGCAAAACGAGACGGGCGGCACAGCGCAGTCTAATGGGGCGGAGCAGGCTGGTAGGGGACACGACGCTGACGCGACCTGCACCTACCTGCACCTACCTGCACCTACCTGCACCTGCGCTGCGTGCCGCTGCAGCTGAGGCACAGTTCAAGCGCCGAGGCAGAAAGGGGAGGCTGGGAGCGGACAAGCAGTCTGCCGTACTCTGTATATCGAAAGTGGCACTATTATTGGCTGTTCAAAATGTTCCAATGATTCCAAACCTATTGGACCATACTGCTGCGGTCATCAGTCCATAGACTTACAAACTACTTAAACCAACATAATTCTCAGTTACAGTACACTGACCATCGTGTTCTGTAGTGGATCATATTCTCCGGCTACATTGAAATATATATTTTGATCCTTAGATATCACGTTGAGTAACCACTAGCAATAAAAGTGAATTATGTCTGGACATAGGGGTTAAATTTATATAACACCCCTCCATTTTGCGTCAGGGTGGGAAAACACCATAGTTCAATGGGTTGCACGAATTAACGATCCCTTACTTGGAGAAAAGTATTATGTATTTATCGCTTACCTCAAAAAAAAAAAAAATAAATAAATAAATAAATAAATAAATAAATAAAAAAACTGCCAGTTTTTTCTCGGTCGCAATCGGCTTTTGTGCATTACATCCATTTGCATCGACGGCTTCCTGTATTATCCCATGCAGTTCTGAAAACTGTTGTCTGTTCATTCTGAAATAATTTGTGAAATCAGCATCACTCATCTTCTTGGTAATTTCAGACTGACCACGCCATTTCCTTTCACTCAAAATATATTTGTTCGGAGATTTTAACTTTTTATTTCTTAGTGACGCAAGAAAAGCTTCGTCCTCAGCGTTGGTATCCGAATCAGATTCGGAACTTTGCTGTAACAACAACAACGCTTTACCTGCGAATCACACATTGTCAGACTCTCGAGTAACCAACGCCACTCCGCCTGACTGTTGCTTTCGCACGCGCCCCAGTGTGGCTGGTCGGGCGCAGCGCGTGTGGAAGGCGCGTGTAGCGCTTGAGTGTCACGGCACTGCGCGAATGCTATACGCATCTCAATTTGCGCCTAGCCTAACGGCAACACACACACACACACACACACACACACACACACACACACACACGAGGGAGGACTCGAACCTCCGGCGGAAGCGGCCGCCCAGTCTGTAGATCATTGGCTGTCCGATCAATATTTCCTTATGACTGAAAGTGTTTGCCATAGACTAGTGATTCATTTTTCAACATTTAAGGTCTCGTTCTTTTTTCATTTGTCGGTTATATTTTTCAATTACTAGGTACTGTAGGCTACGGTTTTGTTTAGTGAAATATTGTACCATCATATTATCAACAGCCATCGCTGAAAATTCTAATTTCATAGACATCGTCGATAATTTAATAGAAAAATTATTGCAACATTTTACAGTTTCTTAAATAAAAAAAAAAAAAAAAAAAAAAAAAAAAAAAAAAAAAAAAATTTCTTTCTAAGAAACTGGTAAAATTCTGGGTAATTTTCTCAGAATTGATAGCTAGTGTAATTAATACTGAAAAAAATTTGAATATTTACATTTTACAGTTCAAATGAACATTCCATACCTGCCCGCCGCGGTGGCCGAGGGTACTGAGGCGCTCCAGTCATGGTCTGCACGGCTGCATGGTCTGGGTTTGAATCCCCCCTCGGGCATGGATATTGGTGCCGTCCTTAGTGTTAGCTAGTTCATAAGTAGTTTGTAAGCTTAGGGACTGATGACCCCGTAGCTAAGTCCCATAAGCTATACAAATATTCCATACCTGCGGGAGTGGATGCGTTTATCTTTACTTGTTTGTTATTTTTGGTGACAGTTACGTATTGGAAAATGGGCTTATGATTAGAAACCTAGGTCATTCTATATTAATAAATGAAATAAGGTTTTCGTTAAGTTAAAACACAGACAATTGTTAGCTTCCATCACCTACTGTTTCTCAAAAATACCGCCAGTTACGATTCATTTGCAATAGTCTCTTGCAAATTATTCATGTAAGTCAATGGCGCGCTATATAATTCCATACTATAATTCTGAAACCTGCCTTTTAGGCATTGTGATATAAAATCAGCATCACCTATCTTCGTAGTAGTTTGACATGTTTCAGATTTTTCGTTCATTCTAATACATTTATTTAGTGATATTAATTTTAATGTACTAATGAGTAAAGCAACTGTTCGTCGCCAAAATCAGTATGAAGTATTATGATTGATATGCCCACGTGATTCCCGTTTCTCAGGGACGGAAATGGGAGCGCCAGTGTCTCGAAACGATTTAACATATCGTTATGCTCAGTTTCAAATGAAAAGTGGGAATATTGTCAACATTTGAAACACAGCCACCTTTGAGCAAAAATCGTCTGTACTATAAACTCTATGCAATGTGTTTTTTATCACAGCACACTCTCCATTTTCGTGTAATACTTCATTTTATTTGATGCTACACCGTAACTGTACACAGTAACAGTAACGAAAAGAAATTCACGCCTTTATTACAACAAACTATAATGTGTGTAAAAATTATTTTCTTCTGCGAATAGTTTTCTTAATATGGAGAGACAAATGTTGCATTTAATCTGCAAGAACATTTTAGTGAGATGAAAGAATTATTAAATCTTTTGAGTGAATTGAGAGTGCGGCAACAATATGTGGAAACGATCTTCAGTACAATGATATGAAGTTACTTTTCTGACATATTGCAGAAAGAAACTGATACTTGACGGGAAGATCAAACTTGAAAAATTTCAACAGGATCGTAAGAAAACTGTAGATTTTGTCGAAGTCCATAAGTAAAGGCCGGCCGCGGTGGCCGAGGGGACTAAGGCGCTCCAGTCACGGTCTTCACGGCCACTACGGTCGGGGGATCGAATCCCCCCTCGAGCATGGATATTTGTGCCGTCCTATTTCGTAAGTAGTTCATAAGTAGTTTGTAAATTTAGGGACTGATGACCCCGTAGTTAAGTCCCATAGACTATACAAACATTTGAACATTTGAACATAAGTAAAGTAGCCTCAGCCAGCAACAACACGGAATTTTATGTTGACAGTGACATTCCTCTTGTTTTGAAGATCAAGTCTGTAACATTCCATCAAGATCGGAATAAAACTGTAGATTTCTATGAATTACAAACGTATGGACTTTCATGTATCCGCGTATAGAGGCAGTGGCGTAGACAAAGGTGACGATTCTCCGAGCACACGGAGACAGCGAGTTTGGATATGACGTCAGAGTACCCGCGGAGCTCATGTCTGGTGACTACGATCCCACGAGTGCAATGGGACAGCTGAGCCAGCGCACCATGGAAGTAAAAAGAGGGGAGATGGCATTACGTCACAAACTTGAAGCCATGCTTGAAGCTGACTAAACCTAGCTCCACCATTACAGTTTGTTCAAAACATTAGTTTTCTGCTGAGCTGCTGTGTAGAGATGTCGAAGGTTTGTAATCGATAATTTCTGTGTGCATTGTTTATGGTTGTACTAACCGTTTTGACAGCACTAATAAGTTGAAGGGAATCACGTTCTATTCGGGCCTGTGAGTCTTCTGAACAAACAAACATGCCTGCCGACCGGCTTCAAGCAGCAGTACAGCAAACGCCCGTAGTGACATCTCCCCTCCTTTCTCCTCCATGGGCAACACCGCCTAGACCAGTGATTACCAAAGTCATCTATATAGACCCCCAGGGGTCTATTACAACAGGCAAGGGGTCCACGTAAGCGGAAAAATAATTTGGAGGTCTATTTGTTGTAAATTTGAGTCCACGAATGTGGTTCACGTTTACGTAGGTCAACTAAAATTCAGAACTATTCTCACAATGCTGAAGATTTCTATGTCATTGTTCGGTTCACTGTCTAAGCGAGATAGTGGGTGAATTCTGCATTTCGGTCTCCTGCTGCAGGCCCAAACACACACACACACACACACACACACACACACACATATCGGTGGAGTAGCCGAGCGGTCTAAAGAGTCCCGCTGTGGAGCGCGCGGTTGCTCGCCGTGGAGGTTGAAGTCCTCCCTGGGGCATGGGTGTGTGTGTTTGTCCTTAGGTTAGTTTACCTAGGTTTAAGTAGTTTGTAAGCTACGGACTGATGAAAAATGTTGAAATGTTTGTATAGCTTATGGGACTTAACTACGGGGTCATCAGTCCCTAAACTTACAAACTACTTATTTACTACCTTATACTAAGGACGGCACAAATATCCATGCCCGAGAGGGGTTTCGAACCCCCGACCGTAGTGGCCGTGCAGACCATGACTGACGCGCCCCAGTCCCCTCTGCCACCGGACTGATGACCACGCAGTTTGGTCCGATAAATTTACAAACATTTGATTTGATATATATATATATATATATATATATATATATATATATATATATATATATTGCCGGGGGGAATCAGATCAGATTATTATGGCGTATATATTCTAACTTCTAAAGCATTACAACATAAATGAATCTAAAGATGCACATGTATTTCAATAATTTTACGCTTCCCAATTTGCAAATGATTGTTAAAGGAAGGAAAGGAAGAAGGATAGGGAAGAAAGGATTGACAGTGGCCGCATTTGGGCATTGATATTAAACAATGGCGACAAGTGAAAATGTGAGCCGGACCGGGAATCGAACCCGGGTTGTTACCCGTGCGCGTCTCCAGTCCGTCTCAGATTCTCACAAGTCGCACGCTATGTTTGTAGCGCCCCTATCGTTCATGCCCTCTTACACTCGCCATTACGGATTCTCGTGCGAGGTCGGGCGTATAACCGCATCTGCGGTGAAATAACTGAAGCTAACGCCGTCGTCGCGTTTAAATACTTATTGTATTTGTATGGTGTCTGTTCTTTCAGACGTCCGAAAGGACAGACACCATACCAATACAATATATACTTTAGGACACTCCATCAGCTGCAGCCAACTACCTCTGTGTCCGTTCCGCTTCCAACATTCCTATGGCTCTCCATGCCATAGTTTCAGGCAAGTCACATTGTTGTTACATTGTTGATACACTGTTGTTACATACCTCATCACTACACTATCTGAACGCAACTGCTTGTGTAATTTGTTTTGTAGAATACACCCAAGTAAACACCAACCCTCTCTGCAGCAACATTCGGTGGCAGATATGTTGTTGTCTCCACCAAGTAGAACAGACAGGAAGACGTCGAACCAGTTTAGTTCATTTTTCCGATGGCAATATATCAGAACATATATCTCATACTGATCCCCTAATTGTTCTGACCAGTGTAGATGCACAGATCATGTTGGAACTTCTCTCAAGTTTGACTGTAGGAAGCAGATATGCCATTTCGAAAGCTTCTTTCAGAGATTTTTTTATACGAACCCATATCGTGGCAGATATAGAGGAGAATGATGTTTCGTCTGACCGTAGCACAGTCATGAAGTGTCCATATTTTATGATTCTGGTACCACTTTCTCCGAAGCTTTAGTTTTAGTAACTGTAGTCCATCGATTACTGCTAAGATCCAATCCTAGGTTTTTATCTAAATAGTAGCTATCGACTTTTGCAGTCGTTTTTGACTTCGTAGTTTTAGGTCGTTACGTCGTTGTCAGTTTGCTTCAGATCAGGTTTTTACATTGTTTTGGGTATGCTGTCATTACCATGGATACTGTCTCCAGTGAGACTTAAAATAGTGCAGTCGTTTTCATCACAGATGCTGCTACTAACTGCACACCAAGGTGTTAGCCTCTTTCGCGGTCTGAAAGATCACGCATTTCACTGATCTCTTGTGTTGACCGTCACAGAACAAGCATTATATTATACTTCATGGTAACGTCCAAGACTACATACGACAGTTATGCTCTGCCTTCGTGTCTCAGTCTTAACATGCAAATCGTGGTGACAACTTGCAGCAGTATGTTGTATGATGCATGGTATTCATATTATTTTGTCCAGTGATGTTTCGTTTGTATGGTATCAGCTTTGTCATCTTTCACTGCATAGGAATCACATGGGATTCAGAAAAGTTAGAAATACGTCTCAAGGCTAATTACCGTTCTATATTATTCCATTAGTGTCCTAAGGTCGCCGGCCGCGGTGGCCGAGGGGACTGAGGCGCTCCAATCACGTTCTGCATGGCCACTACGGTCGGAGGTTAGAATCCCCCCTCGGGCATGAATATTTGTGCCGTCCTTAGTATTAGTTAGTTCATAAGTAGTTTGTAAGTTTAGGGACTGATGACCCCGTAATTAAGTCCCATAAGCTATACAAACATTAGATTTTTTTGTCCTAAAGTCAAAAACATTACTAAACAGCACAATAACAAATCTGTAGGAATTTTTCGTTATGCAAAGACTCCGAAGACATAGGCCCTTGATGCGTTCACGCCGTAAAACGTATCACCCACACATCCTTCAGTCCCACCCAACAGATGCTCACGAACAGCTGATTAGCTTCACAATTACCACACCGGACATCAACATACTGCAAATTGTCAAAATCGCTAACGTCCCTGAACATCCTCTCTGTCGGTCTGTATTCGTCAGTCCTCTATTCCGCTAATGTACTATCCAGGGTGTATAAAAAGGATGGCGTTAACTTACACGATTGAACGTACACAATAATGGGAGCAAAAATGTCCCAATAAACATGGATCCGCAAACGAGCCGTTAGCGAGATAATTGGAAATTTACAGTTCCAAGGTGCCACTGACGTCATTGTAACCATTCTTCCACCAAGACGTAATGGAAGGAGGTCTCTCACGTTTCTGCTACCCCACTTCCAGAATTGCTTCAGGCTGTTGAAACGAGTATGGTTTCGGAAACGTGAATTGTGTCTGTATTTGAACAAGAATGTGTTACTGATCACGTGTGACGTAACTATTACTGATTAAATTTACCAACAAAATTATGTGATGGCCCTGTCTATTAAATAAAGTGGTTAAAGCATGAATATTAATCTTATTCTCTTCTTTAACTACATTAAGGGCAACTGACATTAAACCTAGTGAAATTACGTCTGTGTGATTGTTTGGCGCGCAACGGATAACATTGTAAATGAAAGAAAACTGTTAATGAAAAAACTGAAATTAAAATTGTAATCTGTTTGAAAGGTAATCTCATATGTTTGAATCGTAATGTCTGTTAAAGTTATTTCAAAATTATTTTCAACGTGCACAGAAGAGTGGTGACTAGGCTATACTAAAACAATTGAAGTGCGAGAGCCAAAAAAAAAAAAAAAATAAATAAATAAATAAAATAAAAAAATAAAAAAAATAAAAAAAAGTATCTGTTACTGGAATATTTTATCAGTTCATGTGAATTAATATCTCACTTAAATTACTCAAAATAGGTTAATCATCAATGGCACTGAAATGGTAACGTGCATCACACAACAATCACTACACTGCCTCATTTGTATTTAAGCAATTTCCAAATCTGATTGTCTTTAAAATAAAGCACAACTGAATGCAAATACTTTCTTTCTTACAAGACGACTGAGTTTACCTGTAACTAATAAGCTCATTAAATAACCTAATAATATGATCTTTCATCAACACATCAGAACTCTATATTTCTTATTATTAATTACGTAAACTGATCTCATAAAAATCAGACTTTCACTACTATTCTTCTTAACTTCTAAGTCAGTGACTTGCTTTGCCAGACAGTATTTACATATCACACAATAATTTGATCTAAGTCAAAAATTAATCTTGAATATTATAAAAAGAACTTGTAAATGATTTCACGTTAAATCAAAACTTGAAGCTTTTGATAACTAACTTCATTATTAAGAAAACACCATGCACAAACTACAACAATGATCATGTTGTTGTTGTTGTTGTTGTGGTCTTCAGTCCGCAGACTGGTTTGATGCAGCTCTCCACGCTACCCTGTCCTGTGCAAGCCTCTTCATCTGAGAATATGTACGGCAATCTACATCCTTTTGAATCTGCTTAATGTATTCGTCCCTCGGTCTCGCTCTACGATTTTTTTCCCCATACGCTTCTTTCTAATGCTAAATTGACACTTTCTTGATGCACCGCGGCTGTGTCCAACCAATCTATCCCTTCTCTTAGACAGGATATCCCAGAAACTCCTTTTCTTCCCAATGCGGTTAAGCACCTCCTCATTAGTTACGTGATGTACCCATTTAATTTTCATCATTCGTCTGTAGCACCACATTTCAAAAGCTTCTATCATATTTTTATCTGAACTCCTTATCGTCCACGTTTCACTCCCATACAATGCTACACTCCAGACAATCGCTTTCAGAAAGGACTTCTTAACATTTAAATTAATATTGGATGTTAACAAATTTCGCTTCTTCAAAAACGCTCTTCTTCCCATAGCCATTCTGCTTTTTATATCTTCTTTACTTCGGCCATCATAAGTTATCTTGCTACCCAAATAACAAAATTCATCTACTACTTTTATTGTCTCATTACCTAATCTAATTCCTTCAGCATCGCCTGATTTTCTGACGTTGGATTCCATTACCTTCGTTTTACTCTTGTTAATGTTCATCTTATTTCTTCCTTTCAAGACACTGTCCATTCCATTCAATTGTTCTTCCAGATCTTTTGCAGTCTGTGACAATATTACTATGTCATCGGCAAACCGTAATGTTTTTATTTCTTCTCCCTGCACTTTAATGCCCTCTCCAAATTTTTGCTTCCATTCCTTCACTGCCGATCATACAATACCATAATTACAAATAATAAATACAACAACTTTTCCTTTTTTTTTAAATCCAAAACGAATGCATATTGCCAATTAGTGATGCAATTGTCTCGACCACAAAGCAGAAACTCGTCCATCCAAAATATTATAACAGAAATATAGCATACACTGTGGCTGCCTAAGGTAGACTGCCTAAGGCAGTCTGCGTTTGCTTCACGCACGTTCCTCTCACCGAGTCTACCTACAGACTACCTCATAGTTACTACTAGCAGTGTAACACTCAGATCAAATGTAATGCATTCTCTTTGTCTTATGGCACAGATTACCAACTTGTCCATACTAACAAATCAAGTCAGAATGTTACATATATTAACAAAGTGAAATCATAACATCACACAGAAATGCAGCACACGAAAAAACAGCTGAAATTCCAATAAAAATGTGCCCAAGGCATAATATAACGTAAAATTCCATAAAAATGTGAACAAGCAGAATATGTGTACTCCTTTCAACATCACAGTATGTGGTACATGCATGATGCAGCTCCGGCATATTTTGCTGCTGCTGTGAAACGGAAGGAAGGAAGATTGGTGTTTAACGTCCCGTCGACAGCGTGGTCATTAGAGGCGGAGCTTACGCTCGGATTGTTTGGGTAAGGATGGGGAAATAAATCGGCCGTGCCCTTTAAAAGGAACCATCCCGCAATTTAGAGAAATTACGGAAAACAACCTAAATCTGGATGGCCGGAGATGGAATTGAACCACCTACCTCCTGAATGCCAGTCCAGTGTGTTACCACTATGCCACCTCTCACGGCATCTGTGAGACGGCATCTAACGCGCAGATACGGCCAAAGATGGATAGGTCGAGACGATCGCGTACCTTGGCCTCCGAGATTTCCTGTTCTAAAGCCTTTGGATTTTTGTGTCTGGGGTCACATCAAAATCGAAGTGTACAGCACACCCGTTTAACACGGTTGAAGAACTGGAGCGGAGAGTTGTACATGCTTGTCAAGAATTCCAAAATTATCTAGTGGTTTTCGAAAGAATTCGATAGTCATTGCAGAGACGAGCACAGGATTGCATTCTGATGCAAGGAAGGCACTTCGAAGACCTACTTTAACAGATAAACCATACGTGAAATGAGAAAATGCGATGTAAAACCTAATAGTCAAGTTTAAATTTCAAATTAATTTGTACCAACTAGAACGTTGTTCACAATATAGGCAATGAAGTGTGAACTAATTGCAATGCAATTCTCAATAGTAAAGACTAAATTTCATATTAATGTGTACTAAATAGGAAGTTGTTTAGAATGCCGTCAGTGACGGCTTGGAACCATAGATTTGTAATTATCTAGCAAACGCAACGTTTTTGGACCCACATTTATTGGGGCATTATTACTTCTATTATCGTACACTTTCAACAGTGTAAGTTTGCGCTATCCTTGTTCATACACCCTGAATATATGTTGCGTCCACTTGTTACCAGGCAACATCCAGTTTGTGGCGTAAAGGGTCATAAAGTTTCCAGTTATCAGTGCGTGAGAGTTGGAGTAAGTGCGCAGTTCTGAAAAAAATTCTTCTGCATGTTTTCTGCCCACTGTTTGCTAACATTTACTCTTACCATTTAAATAAACTTCTGCACATACCTAACAGAGAGGAATCGTTGCTGAAAGTTGATTTCTGCGGGTCACTGTGTTCCCGTTATCACGTTACCTGTAAAGGACGGACACTGCAAGATTTCATCCCACCCCGTAGTTTTGTAATTCCTGACAACGAGTCTCGTTTAGCCTAAAGTTTACCGCCCTCGTCCAGTACGCCTTCACACAAAGTCTCTCAAAGAGAGAGCGTTGTGTAAAAAGACAACTGGGCTACCTAAATTTGCATATAAAATTGGGTAAAGTGAACCTTAAGGTTAGCGTAGCATTTAGGGATTAACTCGCAGGGAGCGAGACACGGAACACGCATGCGGGCGCCGCTGTACGCTCTGCAGTCTGCAGTCTCGTCACGCGCCGCCCCGGCGGAAACCCTCATCAAAATCGTCACCAAACACGCTACTTTTGTTGCAGGTTTTTCTGGAGTGTTGTTAAAGTAAGGGTATCATACTAATGGTTCGAAATGCACACAGGAAAAAATACAAAAAAGATGGTTTACCCAAATAATAGTGTAAAACGCAAGAGCTGTTACCTACTAAAAATACATAACGAGCACAGGTTAGCCCCAAGTGGTTAAATTTTGCACACATTTCCAGTTAGGATGTTTTTACAGTAAGGGCTTTGGTGATTATGTACTTATTATTATTAATTCTGTTACAGAGTGACATGAATGGAGAAAGATAGACTACTACGTACTTTAGAACTAATAACACTACATTCAGTTTGTACCAGTGGCGTAACTAGGAGTTGGCTTTTGGGGGGGGGGGGTAGATCTGCTTGACGAGCAAAATTTTAGTCAGTTTCCAGACAGACTACCATCTACCACTCCCGTTGAAGAAAGTAATTCACTCCCTTCCAATGAAAGCTTATGGTAAAACATCCCAAGTTCCATATCTTTACCTTTACCAGATTGCTTTTATACGATTTCTTTTCTTTCCCCTCCCCCCTCTCTCTCTTTATTTTTTTTTTCCTCTCTTTACTTTTCGGGTTCTGGGGGGGGGGTTCTACCCCCTCATCCCCCCATAGTTACGCCACTGGTTTGTACTATAAATATAACAACGTCAGCAATTAATTTAACGCATGGGTAGTGGCCAGTAAAGGGGAGGAATACTGATACTTTATGGATACTTTTGTTGTTAGTAATTTGGAACTGAATGAACATAAAACTGAGCTACACGAAAGATAAAATTAATACATAGTTTTTGTTTAGCTAATTGGCCCTATAACAATGAACCAAATGAACAGCTTAACCAACTTGAGAATATATCCTCCCATTAATTTTGTATGGCATAATTTCCTAGTGTAATCTGTCCCTTAAAATATAAGTATCTGCTGCATAAAGTGAACATTGACCCATAATGTCTTACCTCCAATCACTAATATCCGTCTTTTTAACCAATTAAACTCTTGTAATTCTAAGGTTCTTTTCACTAGCGTAAATGTGGACAACGTTGGAAAAAATGTACACTAAAACAGTCAAAAACAGAGAGAGAATAATTGTGATTTTCACGCTATAACATTGAAAGGAAGCTGACTGCCCTTTACCAAATTGCGGAAATAATACGTACATCGTCATATCTCATGTACATGTAATACGAAAATATTTTTTCTGGACAACCCTTTCAGTTTTATGGGCTATTTTTCGATTTCATACTTGTTTATCATCTTTGGAGTAGTAAGAGAGCCCCAGCAAAATGAAAAGTTAACAAAAACCACTATTAGTTTTAATTTATGAAGGAACGAATACGTGTCTTGGGACATTTTAGTAAATAATGTGAATTCTGTCAATTGACAATATCTGTAATATAGGCTATGGAAAAATTGCTGTGCTAATTGAAAAACCGATCAGAAAAAGGAAACGAAAGAAAATTTAAACGTTTGAACAATTTTATTACACATCGTTGCTTTTTATGCTTTAAAATGACTAATTAAATTATCAAAGGAAATAAATTGTTATTTCTTAATAAATTACGAAAACAAACAAATAGGTTGTAGTTTCAGTTTTCCCTTAACTCTTGGTATCCAGCAACAACTTCAATAGAGTGCAGTAACTTAACGAAAAATCGAATTGGTGTGTTTTACTGCCCAATTTAGATTTGCCTGTAGTTTTATAATTTTTTGCAAACATTTCGGACACAGATAATAAAATATGAATAATAAAAATTGATGAATGATACGATTACGATTCTACCATTGTGATAAAAGCTGTGCACCTAACACGTATTTTTTCTGGCCTTATTTTAACAAAAAGCCAAAATTATTTGATGTTTGAGTTTAGCTTTGACAAATATACTCTTTCTTACCCTCTTACCTCTTGAAACAATTATTTTAATATTTCTCCCACATTTTTATTATCAGTTAATTTACCCATCTTAGGGAACGATCTTATTGTATAAATGGGATAGATGCCAAGATCGCAATTTTTATTCTATTTATTCAAGACGACTGCTTTCTATAGTCAACGGTGTCATCATCTGGTCATTGACATTAAACTACTCGTTATAGTGCTCTGAATAAAATCTTGTATGTGCACTGTATGATGGTTACATAGAAAACCGTGTGCTGGTGGATAGTCAGATATAAAATGGATGGCTGCTCAAAATTAAAACAGGAAAATATACATAAAATAATAACCACCATATTGCACATATCTGGTTAGTTTTATGGAAGTGCTAAACATTTGGCGTTCGGACATACCTCGCCCAAAACGTTGCCCGAAACTCTCTTGTGTATACGCTATCTTGCTTTCTGTATTTAATGATTTTCTTATTATAACTCAAGTGTTGTCATTTCAAAGCAATGGCCCACTGAAAATTACATAAAAAAGTCCTTTTTAGGGCAATTAATTAGAATCTAATGTCTAAAAAATGCCATGTTAGCAGGTAACAACTGCCATAGATGGTACGAGAATTACAGATCACTCTTGCAGCTGTTCGGTGTAGCGTAATGGGCAACGAATTAATTTGTGATGCAAGAACCTCTTACACGATGGTACGTAGCTTGCCAAGCGCAGTGGCTCAGAGAGCTTGGTCAGATGGTTAGCGGTGTGGTAGCTCAGTCTGAGTGCTCGACGCCCTCTGTAAGGAAAACACGGAGTCAACGAAGAAACCTTCACAATTAAACAAAGTAAAACAACGTCCATAAAGGACCGATCAAACCAAATAACCAATGAAAGGAGAGCAAAAGGAAGATGTCTCGACACCATCTGTAATAAAAATAATCGCACTGACGTGTTTTACAGTCCACTTTAGATTTGTAGTTTTATAAGTTTTTGCAAACATTTCGGACCAATACAACAATATAAATAATAAAACCATTATGGTGATATCGTCACGATTCTACTATTGCGGTAATACCATCAGTTGGCCTTGGGCCGTGCTAGCGTGCGCACCTGCGCCGCGCGCCGCTTAACGCTCCGCTCCGGGCTTTGTTTACTTCCGCGTCGCGGTATTTGTGTGTATTGAGTTCTGCATTCACGAACCTCATGGCGCACGCTTACCGCCGTGCGACGATCAAAGTAACGTTTCAGGCTGAACATCCACGACCAAGAGCTTTTGAAATCGAACAGTTCATACGAGAAGATCTTCGTTTGAACCCACAAGACGTGATCGGAATACACTTTTCAATCACGGGAAGCATCGTCTATATCAAGATGACGACGGAAGCGCTATGCACTGAGGTTGTCCAACGACATAACACCGGACTGAAGTTCAAGCACCTGATGGACACATCGGTGCCGTAACGGTCGATCATGTAGGATTCGGATTACGTACTCTACGGATGTTTGAGCTCCCGTTTGAAGTACCTCAAGAAACGGTCATTGCAGCCTTCCAACCGTATGGTAACGTCGTGGGTCACCTCGCAGAAAAGTGGCAAACATTTACAACCTACCAGGTATTAAATGGTGTGCGTCAGATACAGATTGAGCTGAAGAAACACGTTCCGTCGTACCTGATGATTGGTGGTGTGCGGGCCATCGTTATGTACGATGACCAGCCACGAACATGTTCAGGATGTGGCCAGGAAGGCCATGTCCGGTCCGAATGTATGCGCCGACGTTTGGTACAGACACCACTAGGTGAGGTGACCTCAGCAACGACGGTCACGTCCCTACCCGTCACCTACGCTGCAGTTGCACAGAACCACGTAATACCACTCCAAGCTACGCCTGAACCTACGTTGCCTGTACCCAACGCAGAAGAAAATACCGGCGACACAAGCACAGCACCGCCTCCAGCGCCCTCACCAGAGCCGGCAACAATAGAGACAACTCCGAATGCCTCTGCTGGTACCATGGACATTGACCTAAGTGTGGTGTCGACGTCCGCTTTCGTCCAGACGGGTGCGGCGATAGAAGAGGAGCAACCACATTCTGATTCAGAACAACACATCCGAAAACAGCGGTCACCTCGGAGGCGTAAGAAACGCCGTCGAACACCATCCACTGACGACCTCCATCAGACGACCTTTTCAGATAACGAACGAATGTCTGACAGTGACGTACCATTTTCCGACCAGCAGCAGGATGATACTGCCACCCTGGACAGTCCTAAGGTGACGCACCATACCTCTAATCAGGACATACCATCCTTGAAGTCATCAGCTAAGAACGACCTTTCCCTCACAGCACCGCTTGGAGCATGCGCCTCGTCCGTTTCAGAACAACGCCAGCACACGTCATCGACATCCACATCATGGGCCGACGATGTTGGCGAAGGAGCGGATCAGACAGCTAACGTGGCCGAGCGGGAGCATCCCATGGAGGCACCCAACTAAGAATTGCGGCAACTGTGGGAGACACGGCAAGTCAGCGACTTTCAGGAGCCGCTGCAACGCCTTCTGTAAACCTTGCAAGTGTCCATCCGCAGCAATATCGTATCGCCACGATGAATATGGCCACCATTCGCGCCCCACACAAACTGGCGATGTTTCGAGACACCATCTACTCAAGTGATGTTGATATTGCGCTCCTACAGGAGGTGTTTGTCGCTGATTTTCTCATCTCTACCGGTTACACTGGCTATGTTTCCCACGCCTCCGACACCGGCAGCGGCGTCGCCATCCTCCTACGCGATGGCATTCCAGCAGAGGACGTCGTTTACCTCCACACTGCTCGGGGAATGGCCCATACTGTATTTGGCGTGCGTATCATTAACATCTATGCACCATCCGGGTCCAGCCACCGTCGAGACCGCAATACATTCTTCGCCGAGGATGTCACGCCGCTATTTATGGGTCCACAGGATGACTTGGTATTTGGCAGGGATTTCAACTCGACACAAGGGCCCACCGACCAACTGCCACAACATTCACCCTGTGCTGCTCTCTCTGTGGTCATCGACAGATTACAACTCGTTGACACCTGGACAAAGCTCTACGGAACTCGCCCGGGCTTTACATTTTACACCGCCCATTCCTCGAGCCGCCTGGATCGCATATACCTCACCCGCTCTTTCGCAGGTGGAACCCGCCACGCGGAAGTCTGGCCCTTAGCCTTTTCAGATCATGAGGCATATATCTGCGACGTTAGTCTCGTCCGACAACGTGTGTGGCATAGTCGTGGCCCGTGGAAACTAAACGTGTCTCACCTGACCGCTCCAGACTGTCGACATTTGATCGAAAGTGCGTGGGCACAGTGTTTACGCCGTCTTAACGCCTATAACTCTACTCTATCTTGGTGGCTCTCCTGTGCAAAGCCAACACTGCGCAAGTCTCTGATGAATTACGGCCGGGACATCAAGACATGGCGAAACAACACTTTGAATTTTTATTATTCCATTCTTCGAGAATGTGTGACGATGCCTTTCTCACCAGCCAGGCAGACGATGGTTCACCGTACAAAGGCCCAAATCTCTTTGATAATGCGCCGCCACCTGGAAGGGACTGTAATCCGATCTCGTACAAATGATAGAATAGGTGAAGAACATCCGTCGATGTACCATCTCATCCAGGAAAGACAAAAACGACGCCGGGCTCTGATACACGTCCTGATTGACGCGGAAGGTCACCGGCACGATACCCAACACGCCATCGGTCAGGCGTTTCATGCCCATTTCACAAGACTGTCTGAAGCTGTTCCGCATTCGCCAGAACTGATTTCAGAAGTCGCACAACTTATTCCAAGTACTCTCCCAGTGGAGGTGGCACGTGAACTCCTGGAAGGCGTGACCACGGATGAAGTACTAGAAGCAATTAAAATGGGGCATAACAATAGGTCTCCTGGGCCCGACGGTATTCCCGTTGAATTTTATAAAAGTTTTGACTACTTGTTAGCACCTACATGGACGACGATCGCTCAAGAACTAATGTCCCCGGCGACTGAGGTCTCTAAAACCTTCCTTGAAGGCATAATTATTCCTTTACACAAACCGAACGGGTCATCCAGAATACAAGATTATCGACCAATAACTCTGCTTAACAGCGATATGAAAATATTTACACGGTTGTTGGCCTCACGACTCAAGAAAGTTGCACGGTACGTCACATCCTGCGACCAGACGTCCTTAGGAGGAGACAACAATATCCATACGGCTCTTTGCCGCTATCGAGACATGATAGCACTTGCCCGATATCAACGACTTCCTGGTGCCCTGGCTTCACTTGACTTTAGCCAGGCCTTCGATCGTGTTGATCACTCCTACTTACAGACAGTTCTCCAGCACATGGGTTTCCCTGGCGATATTATTGCAGTAGTTATGCGCCTTCTGACTGGCGCGACCTCCAAAATCATGTTCAACGGTCGCCTCACCCCACCCGTGGTTATAACACGATCCGTCCGACAAGGCTGCCCACTTTCAACTATATTATACGCCTTTGCTTTAGAACCATTGCTCCAGGGACTACGCCAACGTTTGAAAGGTATGAGTATATATGGGAACCGCTTCTGTTGTACAGCTTACGCCGATGATATCGTCCTTTACCTACGCACTGAGAACGACGTACGGGCAGCCCTGACGTGGGTGGCCACCTATGGCGAGGCATCAGGCAGCTTGCTCAACGTCTCAAAATCCAAGGTCTTGCTCATCGGCGAGGGCCTACCAGAGAGAAGCATCGCTCCTCTAAGTGTAGCCACCACCGTCAGATGTCTTGGCGTAGATTTTTCAGCCGATCTCCGCCGTTCAGCAGCGATCAACGGTCGGCGATTGCTTCAGAGAATCAGGGGAAGTCTGGCAGATCACCGGCTACGATCCCTCGACATAGTTCAACGTACACATTATGTGAACATCTATCATGCCTCTCGCATACCCCATGTTGCTCAAGTGCTACCGATCCCAACTCTCCTGGCACGGCGTATGTTGGCTGCGTTAGGCTCCTTCGTCAGCTCCGGATTGATATTCAAAGTGCAATACGACGCCCTTGCACTCCCTCGGGAACGTGGTGGGGTGGGACTAACACATGTGCCGACCAGAGTCACGGCGCTCTACGTCAGCTCTCAATTAAAAATCTGGCGACGTTGCCCACAGAGTCTCACCGGTATCCTATTCAATGCCTTTGCCCCGGACTCTTTGGTAGCCCCAGTGATGATTGCAGCCATTCCAGTTGCCTTCCATCATATCCGAAGATTCTTCTTGGACCTTAGTTATGTATACAAATCTTTACCACCTGCTCGTTTGTCTCAGACTAAAACAGTATATGATCTGCTACAACAGTGTCGACCATCCAACCCGATCGAAATTAAGCATCCACAGTATGTGTGGCGGCATATATGGAAAGCTATTTACGAACGTTTTCTCGAATCAGACGTACAGTCAGCCTGGTATCTCACTGTGAACGGAAAACAAGTAAACCGACATCGCCTGCATCGGATCCATCTCGCCGATTCGCCCCTCTGCATTCACTGCGGAGTGGACGACACAGACGTCCACAGGTTCCACTGTGGTCAGGCGAACGATGTCTGGACGCTCGCTCGGCGAATTTTGGCGTTCCTTACTCGCCAAACACCCGCTCAGATCGACATCAAAATGCTCCTATTTCCGGAGGAGACTTTCTACCCCACCACCAAAACACACTCGGTAAATTGGATTCGTGGCTACACGATCCGATACCTCTTTGATCCTGGCGAGAAATCAGTACTTGGATACTGGAACTTTCTTAATGAACGACACTGCGTCCTAACCCGTAACCCAAAGTACCAGCAATATTTTTCCAACTTTTTACGGAGTGCCTTTCACGACCCACCTCGCAGCTGGAACGTCCAAGCGATGAGAAGATAAATCTTAACGCAACCAACCTGAACTGAACAGGACCCACAACGGAACATAATAATCAACGAGAAGACACGTTTGGACGATTCTAAGTATGCCGGCGGCAACACTACGGCGCACCTCTTCTTATATATTAAATAAATATATATGCATAAAGAATTTAAAAAAATAAAGAATACAAAAGAGAAGCAGTTTTCCCAGTTTTTTTTTTCCTTCCAAATCTCATGAGTTTTATTTTATTTCATTTTCTTCATTATTATTTTTCTGCTTTCGGCAGCCTATTAGCTTTCCTTGCCCTTTATTAGAATTAGGTTTGTTGGACTGGGACTAGGATAAGGTAGGAGCCAACGCCTGAAGTGGACAAGTTTATTTTTTTTTCTAAGGGCAAAAGTGGCGGTGGCAAGTAAAAAAAAAAAACAAACAAACAAAAACATAAAAAAAAAATAAAAAAAACGGTTAAGACGTCTGCTTAGTAAGCATGGAGGTCCGGGTTCGATTCCCGGCCGCACCACAAATTTTAATTCAATGCTTCACATCTATCAATAATGTCTTTGACATATTTGAGACGTAAATCCGTCTCAGGGATTATTTATTCATATTAATTGATATTTATATCACCATAACAGGATTGTTCCACCATGTCCATTGCTGAGGTGCTATCCGCTGTATGGCAATAGTGGCAATTATCTTTGGAACAAAGAAGCTGAATTAAAGTTTGTGTTGTGGATTTGAGTTTAGCTTTGCGAAACATACACTTTTTTGATCTTTTACCTCTTTGAACTATTATTTTAATATCTCTCCCACATTTTCATTATGTTTTTTCCGTTAAAATAGTATCACCTTCTTGCTTTGGTAGTTCAAAGTTTATTTTCTTTGCCTGTACTGGTTACGACTGACGTAGCGTACAGTTGGCGTTCGGACGAGTGACTGTAGCCTGGATGGAACACAGTGTACATTTGGCGTTCGTAAATCAATCACGTGACATCCCTCGCCCCAAAATTTCTTTTGTGTTCGCCATCTTGCTTTCTCTACATTGATCATTTTTTTATTATAATTCAAGCGTTGTCATTGCAAGGCAATGGCGCACTGAAAATTTTCAAAAACACGTCGTTCTTAGGACAATGAATTATAATCAAATGCTGGTTAGTTAGTTAATACCTGTCATCGATGGTACGAGACTCAGGGCTTACTCTCGCAGCTGATCGCCATAGCGTAATAGGCAAGGAATTAGTTTGTGATGTACGAACATGTTAGACGGCGGTTCGGAACTTGCTAGTGCGCCGTGGCTCATCGTGCTCGGTCAGAGAGTTGCTGACGCCCTCTGTAACGAGAAAACTGAGTTATCCGAAACGATCAAAATAGGACAAAACAAACCAACGTCCACACAGTACCGTTCAAACCGGAGAACCAATAAAAAGCTACGCGATCATGCCCTACTCGGCGTGACGTTACGTGGCACGGCACTGCACAGGCCTTCTCTTCAGACGGTGTTGGTTCAACGCCATCTGTAATAAAAAAACTGAAAAGTGCATTTGATCTTTTACGAGAACACGCCATGAAATACATATCAACCCCCGACGGCGAACGGCCGTGCAAACCGCAGCACGGCGCCCCAGTGCTCACTGCTAATCCGCCGCAGCAATGGTAGTACTATCATTATTACTATCATTACTATCATTGTTATAGTACTATCATTTTTATAGTACTATCATTGTTATCAAAGTTAGTACTAAGTTTGTATGTACATTACTAGATTTATGTGGAATTCAGAATTACCACACTTATTCCGTTTGTGATTTTAGCTGTAAAAGAAAACGTAATCACGGTTTAAAGTAAATTATTTGCTCTTTACTTTAGCCCAGAACAAAGTAACATGAATGAAGTCATATCTGAATTACAAGAAAGGTAATACAATCTACGTTAAAAGTGTCCATAGCTACCATGTCAGAGGCAAACATTTTAGTACATACAATGATTCTAATTAATGACTTGCAATATATTCCAAAAGTAATGAATAATTGATTAGAAAAGCAAATAAACAAGGTAATTTGTTGCAATGTATACAATTCCCTACCGTTACATTAAGGAACTACACTTGCCTCAGAAATTTAGGACTTGTTTTATATACGAAACTACCAGTAGCAGCCCGTCGTTCAGAATATCCATTATGACAGTATCCTCGCAGTTTACGTGCATATGCTTCAGAAGACTATTGTTCAATTCGTTGTTACGTATTTCACATGTTCACGCAATAGAACAAACACGCATTTTAGAGGGAGCATTCTTAAATATCCACAACTGTAAATATTGAAGAACAAAGCTCTATTTAATTAATAAGAGTGCCCGATTCCCCTTTAGGAAAGAAGAAGAAAAAAACTGGTAGTGGGGGGTTCCGAACCACTGACCATAAGCATTACACTCTAACGTGCTAGCCCCTTCACTAAGGCGAACGAGTTCAAAACCCCCCTTTAATCTCATACTATTGATGGCAGTTGTTAACTGATACTAATATGGCATTTTTAGACACTAGATCATCATTTACTGTAAGAAGAACGACGTGTTTTTGTTAATTCTCCAATGCGCCATTGCTTTGAAATGACAATGTGTTCGTTACAATAAGAAAATCATCAAATATGCAACGCAAGATGGCGTATGCCCGAGAGAGTTCCGGGCGAGGAATGTCACGTGACCTCCGAACGGCTAGTTTTCATAAAATCAATGGAGGGTGTCAAATTTCCATTATTTTTGCAAATATCTCTCAAACCATACGAGATATGAACAGAACATAAGAGGGCAAAGTTGTAGAGAAATTTCTCCTCTACAAATTCGGTTATTTAATTTATTACGTTCCAAAAGGCATTTTTTGTGTTACTAACGTATTTTTTGCCCGAAATATTTGAAAACGCGAGGTTCTGATCGCTGGCGGCCAGCAATCATGTCTGTAAAATTCGGTGCTGATCGGTTGAACGGTTCGACTTAAGAAGTGAGAACACGTTACAGACAGACAGACCGACAGACATCGTAAAATCTCCGATATTTTTGCAAATATCTCGGAAACGATAAGAGATATGAAAAATCATAGGGGGCGGGGGGGGGGAGTTGACGTAGACTCCTACACAGAACGTTCCATCATTATTATAATCAAAATCGTGAAAATTTCAATTTCTGCACTCGCTACTACAGCAATATTCACACAAAACAGAACGCAGTAAACCAACACTACGAAAATACCAATTTCATTCACATCCGGTTACACACTTGAAAGGTATTAACTTTAAGATGAAGTCGGTAGTCATAGGTTTTCAAACTGGCTGCTGAGAACCATTTTTGGAAATTCATCCCCATGCAGCGGGTCGGAAGTCTTCGCTCCTCCATTGCTACAACTGATGATAAACCGGTTTTGAATGCTTTGTTGCTGCCGCAGATGATTGTGAAGTTGTGCAAGATCTATCTGAATAATGATGGAACAGACGTCGTTTCCTTAGGAGCACCATAAAATGTCAGTAGAAAGTACTCTCCCTCTTCTGTTAGTTCTTAAGCATTTGAATTTGGTATACTGAATCCTGAAGTAATTCTGTAGATTGGGCTGCTTTTGGAGAAACATAGGTGACGTCGTGTCACATCCAGCATAAACAACATCCCCTAACACAAGACTCCTAGTGCGCGTTGAAAAGGGCTATATGATAAGTCTACGAAGGGCATTTTCCTACAGATGACTTTTCAAAGTAAATGGGCACATTACCAGAAAAATAGGGTAATTAGAAGGATGAGTAAATCGACATACGTGCCAACAACCTCAGTTTCCTGTTCTTCTGCCATCTCCATTGGTATTCCAACAATCAATGTATCATCTTCAGCCTGTGCTTGCCGCATCAGAACACTACTAGACCCAAGGTGATTTTTCTAACGAGCAATAAATCGTTCTTTATTTCCATACTCATTTAAAAACTTTTCTTGGCCATCACGCAGACATATTTTGTGTGAAATTAATTTCAAGTGACTGACATTTTCCCTGACAACGTCTGTGTTCTTATCTTTTTGTTCTGATCATCGAACAAGTATCAAAGAGGACAACGCAGTAGTTACCATAATATTTCCTCGTAGGTAAAGTAGAGACCGTATACTTCTTTGTAGAATTATGGACAAACGGTTCTTCGCAATAAATATCCACAACAAATCAAATGTTCAAATGTTTGTTAAGCTTATGGGACTTAATTGCGGGGCCATCAGTCCCTAAACTCACAAACTACTTATTAGCTACCGTATACTAAAGACAGCACAAACATCCATGCCCCCGGGGGGATTGGAACCCCCGACGGGTAACGGCCACGCCCATCGTAGCATAGTGCGTCAATGTGCTCGACCGCTCCGCCGCGGCTCCACAACAAAGGCACAGTCTTCAGGAGAGAGATGCTTGTTGTGTTCTACACAATTATCTATCATACAAAACGGACTTCGTTGTTTTTCTCATGTAACAATCATAAAAGATAAGGGTTGGATTGTTAGTTGACGGCTTAAACATTTCTGAAGGCCTAAACGGTTTTAGAAGCACAACTTACACTGAAGGATAACAATATGATGTGTAATCGTGTAACCTCGTATCGCTGATTTGACAGCGCTAGTCAAATGTGCTAATGTCCGCACTTTGTCATTGTCAGCCATGAAATTTTTCGCTATCATTCGCCGCGCTTCACCTTTTACTACATTATCTTCATCGTCAAATTTAATAGCCTCACTTGCTGTAATCCTACTTGTTAAAAATTGAGTACAGAAGTACACTACTGGCCATTAAAATTGCTACACCAAGAAGAAATGCAGGTGATAAAGGGATATTCATTGGACAAATATATTATACTTGGACTGACATGTGATTACATTTTCATGCAATTTGGGTGCATAGATCCTGAGAAATCAGTACCCAGAACAACCACCTTTGGACGAAATAACGGCCGTGATTCGCCTGGGCCTGGCCATGGATGGCATGTACAGGGACAGATGCCCACGCAGCTTCAACACGGTACCACAGTTCATCAAGCGTAGTGACTGGCGTATTGTGATGAGCCAGAAGTCTATGTTTGCAATTCGTTGGTATGTATTTCATGATATGTTGCTCTGCCACCATTGACCAGACGTTTTCAATTGGTGAGAGATCTGGATAATGTGCTGACCATGGCAACAGTCGAACGTTTTCCGTATCCAGAAAGGCCCATACAGGACCTGCAACATGCGGTCTTGCATTATATTGCTAAAATGTAGGTTTTCGCAGGGATCGAATGAAGGGTAGAGCCACGGGTAGTAACACTTCTGAAACGTAACGGCCATTGTTCAAAGTGCCGTCGATGCGAATAAGAGGTGACCGAGACGTGTAACCAAAGCCACCCCATACCACCACGTGGGGTGATACGCCAGCATGGCGATGACGAATACACGCTTCCAATTTGCGTTCACGGCGATGACGCCAAACAGGATGCGACCATCAGGATGCTGTAAACAGAACCTGGATTCATCAGAAAAAGATGACTTTTGCCATTCGTGCACCCAGGTTCGTCGTTGCGTACACCATCGCAGGCGCTCCTGTCTGTGGTGCAGCGTCAAGGGTAATCGCAGCCATGGTAACTTGTACTAAAGAAGCACAAACAACCATGCCCGAAGGGGGGATTCGAACCCCCGACGGGAAACAGCCTCGCCCATCACAGCATAGCGCCACAATGCGCCCGGACACTCCGCCGCGGCTAAATAATTGCACTACGCTAATGAAAAATATTGTGCCATACAGCAACTGCAACTTTTGATAATGGTTATGCCTCAAGTTGTGCAGTTAGACAAATACTCGTTCACAATACGGGATACTAAACAAGGTTATGTATCTTTAGATTTATAATTCGGATGGGCCACTCAGAAAGTTCTGCATTTCTTTCAAATAATCGATCGCTTAAACTAAAATTTGTCTCCATCGTAATTTATCCATCTCTCTTACTTTGTAAGGCCCCTATCCTAGTATGCAAATTTCCGAGTGTCTCATGTAAAAAATAAATGTTAACAATATACTTGTAAGATCAAATTAATTTTTTGAAGTGCTTTATTTGATGTTTGCAAAAGTAAAATGAAAACTAATGAATGACTTTTGCATTTGACTCAATCACTAGTACAAAATATTTTAGAATAAATTCAGAGTAAAATAATGATGTGCTAAAACAAATCAAAGATAAGTAAATAACTTAAAGTTTCAGTAACAATTAGTTTGTAGTAGTGATATCTTACGAAACGCTTAAGTTCAGTAGTACAGTTTCGTTTCAATTTTGTCAGATGCAATTACCAACAGTAATATTAAGATGATGAAAACAGTCTAAAATACTTCGATAAGTAATTGACGTTGATGAATATAATGCTACACAATCAAAAGTGTGTTGTACCATTTTAAGGGTACAAATATACGTAATTAGATAAATCTATCAGTAAAATAATTTGTAGTATATTTGACCAAAAAGTGGTTCAATAGTAGTTTGTTTTTGCGATTTTTGGGGAATATATGTGTGTGTACGAAAAGAGACTGCCTTCGGGCAACCTATGCCAAAAATTCTTTGTCATTTTACGACTATTAGTAAAGTTCAAAAACTTTGTTCATATTCGAACAGTGAACAAAGTGTTTTGGTCTGCCTTGTCACTGCTTTACATAAATATCGCGATTTTTTTTTTATTTGACCGTAAATCTAAAGTTTTCTGCTTATCTATACCTAGTTTTTAAAAAGTAGCAGTTACAGCAGGTTTCAATCAGATTGTGAGAATAGCTTGAATATTTTAATACCTAATTAGGCTGACGACCGTATAAATATCACTTAGTAAGCTAATGAATTCTTGTTCACTATACTTACCCTCTCTTTATTAGCTCATCTGTTCAGACTTGAATACCTGGGTTAGGTCTGTATCTTAGGTACAAACACAGGTTTTTTTGAGTGTTTAAAAGAGAGGGCACCATAAAGTCAGGATTAAGTTTGTAAAGAAGAAAACAGTAGAAACAATAGTAGTAACTACTGAAAAAGAAAGGTATTGATGATAAAGATTATATGTGGTTCAAGTGCTACATTCAGTTAACAGAAGGAAAGAGAGCAGATATGGCGAAACAAACACAGGAAATAATGAGACTTTTAATACAGGGGCATGATCAACATTATATGAACAAATCATTGAATATGAGGAAAATTCGTTTCAAACTTTGACACCCTCACTTATAAAGAAATAACCATCAAAACTTATCGAAAGGGAAACAGATGGGAGTGAGTACATTCTGAACACGAGAAGGACTATAAAGCTATACAAAAACAATAAAACATTTAGATTTGAGCAAAATTGTACAAAAGCTAGTTACGCAAATGCAACAAATGGAAAAAGGGGAAAGAAAGAATTTTAAATCAAATTTAAACAAATGAGAAAAGAAATGAAAAATCAAAATAGTAAAATAAAAGAAATTTATGATCAAAATGCCATGTTTTGTGATAAGTGGGGAATATGAATAAAATGGTAAGCAAACTTAATACGTGGATCAGTGAGATAGAAATCGAAACTGAGAACACAAAATCCAGTTCAGTCCAAAGCCAGGTAGATAATGTTAAGGAAATGTTATCACCGAAATAAATAAATACAAAAACATTTGAATCAGAATGTAGAATGGAAAGTACTGGAGCTGGTAAAAGCTGTAAAAGAGGATCTAGAGCAGAAAACGAAATAGAAGATCTCAGAATTAAGGAAAACAAATGACTCCGAAAAGTTTTTAGTACGTAAAGGAGGAGAGTGCGAGACAAAAATGTGAGAGTAAAGTGACAGTAATGGAGGAAAAAGCAGACAACTGGAAAGGAAATTGCAAAGTAAGGCACATTATGTAGTAGATCGAATAGCGAGCAGTAAAATTCTGAAAGGAGAGGAACTGTTTGATCATAGTAAAAACACAAAGGAAGCTCCCATCAGATTTCGCCAAGAATTGCGAAAGGTTATTTACTCAGAATTTGACACAACACGAAAAGAATAATTTAGTTATCAGTGGCTTAACAGTGGTGATTAAACCAAAACAGCTAAGAAATGACATCCGAGGATTTAAAAGAAAATTTCCTCGAAGAAAATTGGTCTCAACAAAAATAGGACAGCTTGTGGAGAGAACGTATTATGGCCAGATGGTCAATAAAAGAGTTTTGTGAGGACTGGTGTACAAGACTGTCGCATTTTTCAAGTTGTAGAAATGATTCCGAAATTATTTTAGAGTTGTGGGAAAAACTTCCAAGAAATTGAAAGTGCTACTTAGAAAGCAGACACCAATTTTTTCAAGTTTCGTAGAAAGGCTAGAGGACGAAGAGCACTGGAAAGAGAACTACCGTTTTCGTCAAAATCAGAAAAATCGAAATCTATGTGATAACGACGAACAAAATTATGAAGATCAGCATACACAGAGTCAGATGTAGAGTTAGAGGTAGTTTTAATTCCAGTTGTAAAGGAAGAGGCGCTCGGACTGGCCATGTTGTCTAAGGTGTCATGCCACGGAGTGGCCCATTATTCCCACCAGAGGTTAGTCCTCCGTCGGGTGTGCCTGTGTGTATTGTCCTTAGTGTAGGTGAAGTAGTTTGTAAGTGTAGGGACAGATGGTCATAGCAGTTTGGTCCAATAAGCTTAAATTTATTTATTACCGAACCAGACGACCAGCAGGTCGAGGGCTAGATGTGAAAAACCTTGGCATAATGTTAACCTTTGTTGCTGCCAAGCAGAGCAAATGCAGTCTGGTGGAGCGTCAGGTGTGCAGTCGAATGCGTCACGGCAGTTAAATTGCGGGGCAGTGCAGTAGCCCAGCGGACTGAAAGAAAATAAACAGGCGACGGAGCAGACGGAACACAGTAGGCACCGACTAGCGTTGAGAGCGCAGAGGCAGCAGGTGACGTCACGGACGGGTGTAATGAAGCCCGACCAGTAACAGCTGATCATTAACAGTACAACGAGAAGCGTAAGCGCGTAATTGGCACACAGAGGAGTATGTTAAGTAGCAGAACAATAACAAAGAAAGGCGTTCTGATTTATCAGACAGGTGTAAGCAAATGGATGCTTCATGCACAGGATTAGAGGCGCATAGTAAAGATGAGAAAGGAAATATTAGAAATGAGTTCTATTTAGCAATCAATGAAGGTGAAGAGCAGGAGGACAGGGAAGTAATTTTTAATAACACGGCCGCGCAAGGATCGCCAGCTGGCGTAATTGTTGAAGAAAAGCGAGAATTACACAAAGAGATAGCGTCAGGGTCGCTTATTAGGATAAATGTAGGAATAAAGGAAAATAGCGCTAACACAATCGCTGGGAGATGTAAAGGGAAAGATGACGTTCTGAGTGCAGCAGTCCCTAAAGAATTTGTAAAACAGGAATGCATGTGTGCCATAGAGATACATAAAGATTACACAATTTACGAGGTAAATTTTGACGTCATACGGAAAAATGAGAGTGATAGCACAGATTCTGAAACTATGTGACAATGTGGAAAGAACTGCTGTGGAAAGTGAACAGAGAGAAAATTTAGATCTTGGTAGAATTAAGCGCTGCCTGAGTTATGAAACTAGTGGTTATATAGAGTTCACAAGGAAATAGTGAACAGATTTCTTTTTAGAGAACGACAGTGCTGCAGGAAATTAAGGAAGTGTAGAAGACGTCAGTAGAGAAAGCGACAATTTTGCCTTGATCGATGAAGAACGACATAGTGCCGAGGATATCGAAACCAGACCCGAGATTGATTAAATGACAAAGGGTATTAATGAGCTAATTACTAAGAAACATGTGAAAAATCTCTTTCAATGCAGGATCCGGATACGAAGGAAGAAGAGCCGCCCGATATAGATGAAAGTACTGAACGAAGAGTTAATGAAAAAGTATTTGCGACTACCTGGATGAAAAAGCCTCTAGACAAACGTAACGCACATATACGCAGAATGGGATGACTGGAACATGGAAGAGGATTTGCTATGTTAAGGTCTACCACATAATGAAAGACTCGGGATTAGGCATATGATTGTATCTGTGTACATTTATGTTTATGAGGTTAGGGCACTTTTGGTCAAAGGTACAGAAATTAGAGCCATTTCACATTCTTTTCACGAATGTATAAAATAACAGCATGGAATGGTAAGCGGGGGAAACTGGAAAAAGAAGTAAACCAATTAAAATCGGTGTCTTACCGATTTTTAAATGAAAGAGCAATAATTTAGACATAACTTCGTAACTGCACCGTATTTAACTAAAGAAATGATCATAGGAATTGATTGGCTGTATAAGCAGAAAGTGATTGTAAATTACAATATAGACTTTGAGAAAATGGTGCAATGAATAGATGAAAGCTGTTTTTCTTTCATGGTAGGAGTGGATACAGGGAATAGTGGACTCTCCAGCATATTTGAGGAATATTGTATAAAGAACCTTTCTTGATTCAAGCCATACCAAATGATAACGCCCCCTATCTAGTCTATCCAAAATCCCGAACATCTTTAAGAAACCGTAATACAGTACACATAATATCAAAGAAATGTATGACAACCTACAGAGACTACATTAAAACATACGTAAAAAATGAATGGACTTTACTTTAAAACAATCGAAATGTCGCTATTCTTTGTAATATATCGATGTATATGATGTTGTCTATAATGTCCTTATAAATGCAAAATATTAATAGTGATAATTTTCAGGTACAGTGAAACATGTATATCCACATACAATGAAGTGTCTGATGAGATGTAATTATCATATCTGATGTAGTAAGGTAGTAGTAAAGTTTTCCGAATTGCTTAAGTTCAGTAGTACAGTTTACTTTCATTGTTCTCAGGTGCAGTTAACAACCCTAATATTTACTGAAAATGATAAAGATGTTGAAAATAGTCTAAAGTATTTGGATAAGTAATTGTTGTTGATGAATGTAACGCTATACAATGAAAAGTATGTAGTACCAGTTTAGGGGTCATCTCTATATTGTAGTTCAATATTAGATTTTAAGAGCAATTTTTGTGGAATTTATTTGTGTCTACGAAAAGTAACCGACTTATTGCAGCCTATGCCGGATAAATCTTTATCGTTTGATGGCTATTAGTGAAGTGCAAAAAATTCGTTCATATTCAGAGTCATATTTGAACAGTAAACAAGCGTGATTGTGTCTGCCTTGTCATTTCCTCTATATAGAGATCACAGATTTTTTATTTGATCATAAACCTAGCGTTTTCTGCTAATTGTGTCTAGTAGTTTTCAAGTAACAGTGATAACAGGTTTCACTCAGTTTGTGGGTATTAGCTCGAACGTTTTAATGCCTGATTAATCTGACGACGGTATAAATATCGCTTAGTAAACTGACAAATTATTGTACACTGTACTTTTGCCTACACTTATTTTCTCATCTGTTCAGTGTGAAATACCTGTGGCATGTGTCTCAGCATTAGGTACACTCAGGATTAAATTTAAAATTCCCATCGCAGGTGCTGACCCTGCATTCACTTTGGACCCAAATTTATCGCGCATCTGGCGTACTGACGGTTTACAGTGATTGGCAGTATTACACACAGTAAGGTTACAACGTGACTCGGCGAGGCAAGAGGCAAGATGAACGGGAGGGTCCTTCACTTAACGCACCCGTAGTGTCTGGTTGTTTGGTTGGTTGATTGTTTGAGATATGGGACCAAATTGCTAAGGTTATCGATTCCCCGTTGGGGAGGGGAAGGAGTGAGGATGGGAAAGGAAGGGAAGGGATATGAAATATGAGTAAAGAAGGAAGAAATTATTCGTACGTACGTACTCACGAAAGAACCGTGAGCCCCCTTTGGTGGGCGGGGGGGGGGGGGCGAGGGGGAGCAAGAGTCTGGAGGTGCAGCATTGCGTAACCAGCATCCGCCGGCAGTCATATCTGCGAAACCAACCCTCTTCTTTGAGCCTCGCCCTACTTGGAGCGAGCCTTAATGTCGGCTTCCACTGAGTTATCTTTGAAATATTCCTTTACTCAAACCGTCGCCTCACTAGTGCTACTACTTGGGTGAACCAAAGGCGTTGGAAGATTTCGCTGAACAACACGTCTCGTGAGAAGGCTATGGACAGAATTCTGCCGAGCAAGATATTTTTCCTGTTAAGTGAAATAAAATTATCGCGGTGGAGTAGCCGAGCGCCGTGGCTCAGCGCACCCGGTCAGGGGGCTAAACGCCCTCTGTAATCAAAAAGCTGAGCCAACCGTTGAACGAACAAACACGAACGAAATGAACGAACGACCGCGATCCCTAGATCTATCAGATGAACAAACAAAAAAAGCGGTCTAAAGCGTCTCGCTGCGGAGCGCGCGGTTGCTCGCCGTGGAGGTTCGAGTCCTCCCTGGGGCATGGGTGTGTGTGTTTGTCCGTAGGTTATTTTACCTAGGTTTAGGTAGTTTGTAAGCTAGGGACTGATGACCACGCATTTTGGTCCGGTAGATTTACAAACATTTGAACATTTTTTTGAAATAAAATTGCCACCCTATATCAAACTAACATTAATAACACTGGTAACTACATCTTAATTTAGTTACAGTACTTTGAAATAATTACAAAGACTGAATGAACTACCGTAAAAAAAGTGAAAGTCTGCACATTGAAAAACTGTTGTGTTCATTATTAACTAATTTTTGGTAATTCATGTCTATCATGCCAACGTCAGGCTGCCCTGGGGTGAACCGATGTTCATTAACGTGAAAGCGTCTCGAATTATTCGACGTCTTTCAAAATTTCTCATTAAATTGATACTTAAAGTGTTTGTAAAACTTTCCAATAGGCTGTATCTTTTAAATGTGTGTTTATGTGCAGTTAGTGCTTGATCCTTCTAGGCGTTGGAACCTTGTTGGAACGTAGGAATCCCCTGAGATTCTCTTAGAATTCTCTTAGAGTAATATTGTCGCGTTGAAATGGAAGCAGGCTTGACTTCGAAGACAGGGTTGTCAACTGAATACAGAACTTATACTGAAAGCAGGTTTATTGCGAAATGAAACTTACACGCAGCACTGACTGACTCTCGGGCAGAGTGCTCTTCTATTTGTAAACAGGCAGAATGTACCAGAAATTAGAAGAATAGTTAACATAAAAATCATGTAGAAATTACAAGTGAACATAAGAAACATGTATAACATCCTGGAAATTATAATTACAAAGAAATAAATTTTTGCCGGTGGACGGGATTGATTCCGGCTATCTTCAGCACTGCAATCGGTGACGCTATCCTTTGCGCCACGTCGAGAGGCGGTTCATTACGGTTCTTGCGGCAATATTCTTGTCTGGCAGTTAAGATACGAGACCTAAAAATTTTCGTGTTCTGGTAACATTTCAGTTTTAGTGAAGCGTTATTAATTTATTTTAGAGTACTTGACTTTTGCGAATTCGCTCAGGAAGGCTGATCTCGTACCAAGTAATAAAATGTTCAAATGTTTGTATAGTCTATGGGACTTAACTACGGGGTCATCAGTCCCTAAACTTACAAACTACTTACGAACTAGGACGGCACAAATATCCATGCCCGAGGGGGGATTCGAACCCCCGACCGTAGTGGCCATGCAGACCGTGACTGGAGCGCCTTAGTCCCCTCGGCCACCGCGGCCGGCACCAAGTAATACATACTGACTTGCGAAAGGGACATTTCAACAATCAAAGCACATAAACTGTGAAATAAATTTCTGATTTTGAACACAAAGTGCTCGTTAGTTATAACGTATTCATTGAACTGGGTCAATATTCGTTAGTACTTGCGTTAACGTAGAGATACTGGGCGTAAAACCAAATTTACTTTTAAAAGGGTAAACAATCCGTAAATGTGACGGTTATTTGTAGAGCTAACCCTGCCGGTTGTGATTAATTGAACTTAGAGGAACATCTTATGAAACTGCGTTTTCGTGTTTTAATGATAATTTACGGTGTAAAAGTGAGGAGTGAACAGTTGGCCCTTGGGCTTACGACGAGGCGGAACTCTTACCTAGATCCCACACCATTGTGTCATAACTCTCACATTCAGTTCTTCAGTTTACCTGTCTCTGAAATGTCACTGTGCTTTGAAAGCGGTATTGCGCTTATTTAGTCATTAGTCATTGTATTGTTTTGCATGGTTACGATGAATGCCTTTGTTCTCATCCCAGTGGTCTCCATCCGCTGCATTGGCATCTTTATCGACCAGCTTTGGAGATGAGTGGCAGTCGACTCGGTGATGTGTCCATATTACTTGCAATATTGGCTGTTCTGCCGGGTTAGCATTCCGATACAGATATTGTGCACTCGCCGGCCTTGTTGTACAAAGAAAACTTTAATCGATATTAATATCCGACAAAAATAATATTCTGCGATGCAACAGACAAGATTGGAATAGGAGCGATTGGTATTTGGTGCTGCAGACGATTAGAGAGGTATCTTCTATAACGGATAAGAAAGTAAAGGATACAACTGCAGCGAAAATAAATTTTTGGTATAGCCTGACTGTGTCAAACCAGGATTCGGATGCAATATGACAACAGTAATGATAAAATTACATGTTATGGTAATCACATTACTTCTCATGCGATGTAATCTGTTTGACCACTACACAATTTCTTGCAAAGAAAAATTATTTCTTGCTGTACTCTACTTCCTGGGTTCTAGATCTTCAATCAGAGCAAGGAAACTTAGCTGTGAGACAAAAATTTTTTTTTACAATTTTGCACAACATATTTGTATTTTTTTATTTATATTTATCATATTCTGCAGAAACAAAATAAACAGCAAGCCTCCATCCATGGTCATGGAACGAGTCGGGACATCAGATTGTAACAAAGGAGTAGTAATTCATAAAGTGAAACGTATAGCAATCGTAAGCACACTACAGGTCTACGCATAAATAAAAAGAAGCAACAACGTAACACAGGAATGAGCTTTTTTCAATGTATATATATATATATATATATATATATATATATAGGAATTCTTCGACAGAATAGGAAGAGTGAAGCATGAGGATACTTTTCAGTTGAGCCTTGAAAGTGCGTGGATTACTACTCAGCCCTTTCAATTTTTGTGATAGATAATTAAAATTGGGTGCACCTTTCTGCACAAGGGCCAATGAGGTGTAATGGAGATGCAGATTCGGTTCCTGTGCAGTATTAACTGAATGAAAGCTATAAACTATGGAAAATAACCACATATTATTAAAGACAAATGGCATAGAAACTATGCACTGAGAGTCCATTGACGGAATTCCCAGGCTCCTAAACATGGGTCAATAAGAGTTACGCGAACTTACCCCAGATGTTGCTCGAACCGCCCTTTCTGCGCAATAAACACCCTATTTCAATCAGAGGAGCTACCCCGAAAAGTAACACCTTATGTCATAAGGGAATAAAGATACACCAAGTAGTCTACGTTTACTTATTTTAGAGATAGGTTCTAATAGTTAACAACACAGCATTGAGTTTTCGAACAAGATCCTGAACATGGTCTTCCCACGACAGCTTACTATATATCTGACCGTCTATAAATGTTCTGCCTCCCTTATGTGCCCATTATGTGAAATTGTTAGATTGTATGTTAGAAACTGCAAAAACTGAGTCCTCTGTGATTTAGCGTCAATTTATTTGCTACAAGCCGCGAACTCATTTATATAAATGAATTACTTGATACTACATCAATTTTGCTCACAACACCCATCACTACGATGGTAGAGTAATTACTAAAGAAAAATATCTTAGAACTATATATTACACTTGAAGGCATATCATTTATAGAAATGAAAAAACAGCGGCTCCATAACAGAACTCTGGGGTACCCCAAAATGACTGTGACCCATCCAGAAAAAGTATCACCGCTGTTTCCTACACTGTAGAGGCTCACTTTTGCTGTCTGTCATTAAAGTAAGAAATGAAGCAATCGTTAGATACTCCCCTTACTCCATAATGTTCCAACATCTACAACAGTACGTTGTGATCAACACAATAAAACCCTTTTGTTAAATCAACGAATACGCCAAACTTTCGCGGTTTAATTCGTCAAGTGCCTCACAGGGAAAAGAGAATATTATAGTGTTATTAGCTGCTAAACAACTTCTGAAACCAAGCAGTCCATTTGACAGGAAATAATGGGAACTGAAATGATCAATTAATCTTGAATAAAAGACTTTTTGAACAACTTTACCAAAAACTATGGCATAAAATAGGACAAAATTTGTCTACGTCATCCCTTTCTAACTTTTCACACACACATGTTCACATGTTTGTTAAGCTTAAGGGACTTAAGTACGGGGGTCATCAGTCCCTAAACTTACAAACTACTTATAAACTAACTTATACTAAAGACAGCACAAACATCTGTGCTCGAGGGGGGATTCGAAACCCCGACAGGGAACGGTCTTGCGCATCGTAGCATAGCGCCTCAATGCGCTGGGCCGTTCCACCGCGGCTTCTAACTTTTCATAACGTGATTTCAGTACTGAGTATTTCAGGATGTCAGGAAACTGACCGTTCCGAAACGAAAAATTACAAATATGGCTATGTATTCGGTACCACAGGGGGAACAATATCTAAGTACTCTGCTAGATACCCCATCATATGCATAAGCGTCCTTACTCATTTAATTATTGACTCAAACACTCCCTTCTCAGTATCACGGAGGACTACCTAACGCAACAGACTGGGAACGTCATTTTCTAAGAGAGAGATATGATTACCTTTAGGAGCTAAGGTTCTGTTTAATTCACCTGTAATATTCAAAAAGTTATTGTTAACTGCTGTACATATAGCTCACATATTAGTTATAGATAAATCTACATTATGCACTAACTTTATATCCTCAACTGACGGGATACTTCCTTCACGACTGACCACATGGTTTCAATTTTATCCTTAGGATTACCTATTCTTTCTGCTTACCACATACTTTCTGCCTACTTAATGACATTTTTCAGAATATTACAAGTGTCTGTAATAGACTACTGAAGCTCGATTCTGACTGCTTCTGACATTTTCATATAATGCCCGCTTCTACACGATATTCCAGTTGCTCTTGTCAGTCAACCAGGCTGTCTATTAATGGTAGTACCTTGTTTTGAGCGTTCTAACGGAAAGTAGCTTTCAAAGAACATGAGAAATGTGTTAAGGAAAGCATTATATTTATTGCCTATATTATCAGCGGAGTAAACACCCGGCAAATTTTGTACCTGATTTAGATGAGAAAAGGCCTCTATTTCAAGTGGATTAGCTTCTCTAAATACGTTATAATTATATTTAATTTACGTTTGAACAGAAAAACTTTTTCAAGTTAAAATTTGTCTATCATTTTCTGATAGGCCATTGACTATTCTAGTAACAGAATGCCCCTCTAATAGTAAAGAATGAACAAAAATATTTTCTATGGTTGTGCTGCTGTTCGCCTGCACTCTAGCTGGAAGGAATACTGTTTGCATCAGGTTCATAAGAAAAAAAGGGCTCTACAAGCACCCTTTCCTTGCACGATCAGTTACCCAATGTTGAAATCACCACAAACAACTATTTTTTTGTACTTCGTATAAAGTGAACATAGAATCCTCTCTAGCTTGAGCAGTAATGTTTTAAAATCAGTGTCAGGTAATCTACAAAAACAAGAATTACAAATTTAGTTTCACTACACACAGTCACACCGGCACAACATCCAAATATCTTTTCAGTGTAGTGGTGAGAAACATCGACAGACTCAACTTTAATACCGTTTTTCACGTACATGGGTACTCCCCCACACAGCAAAGAACACTTAGAGAAACAGGCAGCTATATTGTAGCCTGGGAGAGGAAGCCGCTGAATTGTGACATTCAAGTGCTCTGAAATAGGAATAACATCAAAGTCACCACCTACAAGCAGTTCTTTAACTTTATCTCTAATATCTTTTATATTTTGCTTAAATATGCTAATTCTTCTATTATATGGATACGCGACATTTGACGAACGTGTTTACTTTGTTAGAAGGATTTCCTTTAAGTAGGAATACATAGGAGCTGACTTCAGTCATAAAAGTTGCAGCTGTAATACCCACTACTACAGGAATTTCCCCATGTGTGATCCCCCCAAATACCCCAATACACTGTCAGCAATAAGCTTTACCAACATCCCCTTCCCATGGCTATTGAGGAATAGGCCATGCCATGTGACACCCAACCTGCTGATAAGACTCAACTGGTACCACTGAAATGTAAGTTATGCACTTCTGCCATCAGCGCCTCCCCGAACCACGTGTACATATGCTTGGCAGCCGATTTTGATGCTGTAACAGTTCCAGCAAATCCAAATTTGTGCCACCAGTTTCGGTAGTTATAATTTTCAGATCACAACTTACGTCATACTCGTCAACCCTATCAAGACAATTCCAAGCTCCATCCACTATCACTACCTCATCCTCTTTCGAAAAATTCCCACTAACGTCCCTAACAGCCACGTGATCCAGACCTGCGATCGGCTTGTGACCTGGTACTCACTCGACAACACTTCCTGTAGCTGCTGCCTTTCACATCTCCCATGCGAGCTGCATAACAGCAGATCTTTCTGATTTCAGTAACCGAGCGAGGTAGCGCAGTGATAACACCCTCGCATTCGGGAGGAATGAAGTTCAAATCCACCTCCGGCCATCCAGATTTAGTTTATCCGTGATTTCCCTAAATCAAATACCGGGATGTTTCTTTTCAAAGGACACGGCCGATTTCCTTCCTCATCCTTACCCAAACAATCCGAGCGTAAGCTCCGCCTCTAATGACCACGCTGTCGAAGGAACGTTAAACACTAATCTTCCTTTCTTCCCCTCCTGATTTCAGTTAGCCTTTTGTAGCGTTTTAAGAGATCTGCTACTTCTTACTCACACCTAAAAGTACAGTAGGCTCCTCCCCCTTATTTATTACTTTGAAATTATGCCCCCCACTGTATGATAGGAATGAAACGGAGCTTCATTGGTCTTATAGTGGTTACAGAGAAGGTCAAAAAGTTAAAATAATATGTATGTGTTTCTCAATATACAGATATACGAAAGGAATAAATTACGTTGCGGTGGAGTGGCCGAGCGTTCCAAGGCGCCTAGCTGCGGAGTGCGCCGCTGCTCGCCGTCGGAGGTTCGAGTTCTCCCTCGGGCATGGGTGTATTTGTTGTCAGCACAAGTTAGTTTAAGTAGTTTTTAAGCCTAGGGACTCATGATCAGAGTAGTTAAGTCCCATAGATTTACAAACATTTGAATAACTTCCGATGTGATTCATTCAACAGTGTACGTATTAAATGACGACTGCCTGGTGTATTGCTGGAAACGTGACAGCAATGTTACCATTTATTATTCCAAGACGTTTACGTAACTACAGTGATTTATGAATCGTAGACTTCTTGGACCGTAAAACTCTCAATGGCTCTCACACTAACGTTACTTTCAACTAGAGGTATTTGTTAAAGGAAAGGGTATATTCTATTTGTATTTACAAGTATATTTACTAAAATTACGGGACTGTAAGGGACACGTTTGTAGTTCTTGAATAGCTCTGAATGTCTGACAAGTAAGTTGAAAGCCGTACCTAAAATTCATAAACTTTCATTGAGAAAAAGATAAATTCCTTTATACATCGATTAGCAATAAAATAGTTCAAATATTTGTAAAGCTATGGAACAAACTGCAGTGGTCATCAGTCACTAGACATACGAACTGCTTAAACTAACTTACACTAAAGAGAACATATACACCCATGCTCAAGGCAGGACTCGAACCTCCTACGGGGAGCAACCGCGCATTTCGAGGCAAGGTGCCTTAGAGTGCACGGCCAATCCCGCGCGGCTTAAAATAATTTAATTCCCTTAATTGCGAGGAAATGGATCCGATGAAATCCGCTATTATGTGACTAACAAAAATCAAATGTTTGTAAATCTATCGGACCAAACTGCGTGGTCATCAGTCCGTAGCTTACATACTACTTAAACTAGGATGAACTAACCTAAGGACAACACACACACACACACACACACACACCCATGCCCCAGGGAGGACTCGACCCTCCGACGGCGAGCAACCGCGCGCTCAGCAGTGAGGCACCTTAGATCGCTCGGCTACTCAACCACGGCTGTGACTAACTGTTTTCTCCTGTGTAAAGGGAGTCATGTGATTTGAACAGAAATACCATCCTCATTGGACCAAAATCGAGACTAATACATGTCTCTTGAAACTAGTGTTGTCATGCTAATTGATTTGTTTTACACACGGCATACATGAAGGCATAGGCACGAACCAATATAAATGAGAGAGAAAATAATCGATTCAGATATACGAATGGAAAATCACACTTTAACAGTTCCTATATTCCCTTTTATGGATCATACGTAACTACCAATTTACCTTCCATTAACAATTTCCCATAAATTTCAGAATTCATCAATTTATGAGACTTTGATCATTAATGTACAGTTTTCCTTGTTTAATTATTGTATACGTTTTAAAGAGCAATGTAATATGGAACATGAGTGAAATATTTAAGCAACTTGAATGATCCTTTGGCGGTTCGCTGTACCACCTTAAAATTCACTCATATAGAAACAGTAGTATCGCAGTATTCTTCTCCATATAATGGTATTCATTATTAATACTACATGGATACAACAGAAAATAAAAAGGGAACACAATAATAAAAGGAGAGGATGTTATAATGCATCTCAACTATACTACGTTTTGGAAGTCAGTTTGTTTAAAAGGTCGTCTTTCCTCCTAATCCGTCCTACGTGACAGAATCTGCGACACTCGCATACCGATATAGCTTGGTCGGTCGTTGATGCAAATTCTGTTACGGCGGCGAAACATTAATACAGTCAGCAGTGCGGTGTCGTTAACGCAACCTGTTGGGAGCATACTCTTTGTGATGACACATGGTAAAGCCGACGGCACGGAAACTTGAAGATCGTGTTCTCAGGTATCCTGGGGTTAATTAAGAGCAAATCGAATAAATCAAGCTGCCGGCAGAGCGCCCTCGATCCGCACGGGCACATAGCATCTCGTATAACCAACAACGCCAACAATCCTGCAGCACTCGGGACCAATTCCAACGCATCAGTTTATTATGGATTTTCGTATTTCTGTGTGTAACAGGGCCGTTAGCGCCACACATACGATGTCTATAGGAGTAAATAATAGGACGAAGTAAAACATATTTAATAGGCATACGATGTTATCTCGTGACGCAGACGCTATTTTTTCATCTGAATGAATTAGGGCAACAGGCACATGTAACCGCATTATATATTTCTTTTACAAAATTGTGGGTAAGGCAAAAGAAGAGCCTGAAACCTACCGTGAAGGTGACAGAATCTATTCCTTTATGTGGTAAAACTGCAATGAATTTCAGTGCGTAACTTGTGAAACTTACATTGCACGTAATAGAAAACCGAGTATTGTGTAAGTAGACGACAAGTGAAGAAAATAATTGAGTTCGACGAGATTTAATGTTTGAGGGTGCATGCATGTATGAAGGACATTTGCTTAGTTATATCAATAAACACGGACACTGCACATCGAATTTAAAATCAGTCATAGCAAGGCTTGCGACAAATGTACTAAAAAGTCTCACCCTGTGCGGGAATTACATCATAGAATGTACGAACACTCATGGGCAGTAGACAAAGTGTGGAATATGAAGGTTTCGGTCGTTCCGGGAAGCGTGCGCGGGTAGCGTAATGGCAACGCGACCGCTCGCGATAAGCGGGAAATCCGGGCTCGAGTCCCGGCCCGGCACAAATTGTCATATGTCACCATTACACCGTACAGCTGATGCTGATTAGTATTGGCAATTTCGAATAAATTTCTTGTAAATATCGAATACCTATTTCGGGAATGAAATTAAGATTCTCGTAAAAGTTCAAACACTTTTGAAAATACCCGATCGTATAGAGAGAAATTTGCAGGGGATTTCATATACACTCAACTTCCTCAGTCCCACGTCGTGTTTCACACTTCCAATCAGTGTTCGCGTTCGGGACCTGACGAGTGGAAGACTGCCTTCACTCTTTGTTTGCTGCGAATTCGTCGTATTCTCCAGTATAACGCGCCACGGAAAGATATAAACGCAATTTCTGCGTCCTACTGAGTCCTCTTCTGGTTCCTTCAGTTGTGCACAGAGTGTAGGACGTAGGTCCTTCTGAATTTGCCACAACTTATAGCTATTCTTCAGGAATACCGCTTTCAGATGTTCAATTCCTTCGTTGATACTTTCGTCGTCAGGAGAGTGCGAGCCCTATATAACAACGTTTTCAGCTCGCCGTTCCTCTGATCTGGGTGGTGGCACACCGACCTATACTTACAAACGCACTTCTGCTACTACCCAGCTCAGTGCAAGGATGTGGTCACAACTTAGGCACATAAGGCTCGCCTTCTCTTCATCAACGAAGAAACTGAACATTTTAAAGCGATTTTCCCAGAATGGCTACAAGGAGTGGCAAATTCTGGGAGCCGTAAGCCCTACATCACCTGCAGAAACGGCGGGACCAGAAGATGACTCTTAGGATAATGCAGAAAAAGCCTTTATTTCTGTTTGTGGCACGTTATCCAGGAAAATTGGAGTAATTCTCAGGAAGCACGGAGTGAATACAGCCTTCCACCCACCAGATAAAACTCGAGCACTGCTTGGAGGTGTGAAGGACGACCTAGGTCTGTGAAAGTCCGATGTATATCAACTTCCGTAGGTACTACATACATAGATCAGTAAGTGCGTGCTGTTGAAGATCGGTACCGAGAACATCAAAATTATAGCAACCTAGTATGTCGGCAGTCGCAGCACACTGCGTGACGGAAACACAGGACCGCACCGAGGTTCTGACAGACGTCCAACGTTTGGGACTGCGTCAACAAGGAATGTATTGAGGCTCTTGTAAGGGAAAAGCTGGTACATACTAAGCAAGGAATGGGATCCCGCTTTTAGACTCATCAAGAAAAGGCATGAGATATCTGACAAACAACTGACTTCGGTGGTAGGTGGAGGTACAGCAAAATTGCCGCCAGCACGCGCACCTGGGCGGAGACATCGGGCTGAACACTCGGTCGCCGTCGGGAGAAGCGAGGGCAAGGATGCTGGACATGGACCGCCGATACAGCGACTGGACATAAAAGAGCTCCCCCCCCCATCCCCCCCACCACCACGATTAGCCAGTTCATCAGCGCACCTGCTGATAGCAACGTGGTCGTAAGCTGAACCAGTGTGCCCGAAGGACAATGATACCCGGCAATTTACCCTCGAATTACTTGGTTATAAAGTAAAACGGGAAGCTGAAGAATAGAATTTCAAGTATTATTTAATTATAAGAAACTTTTTTACAAATTTTATGTTTGACACTACTATTTTAACGTTTTAAGTTAATTTGCCGTTTCAACACGCTTCGGTAATGGAAAATTGTGGATGCTGTGACTTTCTCTTTTCTTACCTAGTTAACATTACTGGTAGGATTTCACGGAAGACTCAAGGAAATAAAACGGTACAGTTGGCCTTATGACTTTTCTCATTCCGTAAAGGTGACGCAATAATGCCTCATTTATTGAACATCGGAAGCTCGCCGTGAACAATAGAAGTGCAATCCTACATCAGTTAGTAGTGTTGCTTTGGTCTGAAACATTGCAGTGTCATATGTGTGAAGGGAAGTATGTATCTAGAACGAGTCGACGTAGCACGTTGGTCCGGCGGCCGTACATATCTAGGCAATAGGTGGTTTAGGCTCCGTTTTCAGAGAGGTAGGAGATTTACTTCATCGTAAAGCTGCCCACTGCAATATTTTGTAAGTTATACACACAAACACCGTTCCTCGTCGGGGGTTCGAATCCCCCCTCGGGCATGGATGTTTGTGCCGTCCTTAGTGTTAGCTAGTTCTTAAGTAGTATGTAAGTTTAGGGACTGATGACCCCGTAGTTAAATCCCATAAGCTCTATCAATAGTTGAACAAACACCGTTAGCTGTTTACTATACTCGTAAATATTACTGAAAGCAAGTTCAGAAAGAAAGAGTGGTTCCTCAGATTTTTGAATGAATTACGAATTTACGTCATTAGTATTTTATCTTTACGGTAACTGCGAAACCTTCTTTCTAGCCAAATTTCATGATCCTAGTTCAAAAAAAGGACGCTACACATTTAGATGATTGACGTTGCGAGTATATAAAATTTCCGTACATTGGGATTACATCGACTTTGAAGGTTCATCTTTCTCTAGCACCATGGGACCGCTGACCTTAGTATGTGACACTTATTTCAACATCACAACTTGCTACAACTATCGATTCCTGGGAAAAACAGGTATTTACTATCGGACGGACCTACGGGCAGGATGACTGGCAACGAAACAAATCTATAAAGGTCCCAATTTTAGCGATTGAATACGAAACCCAAAATAGGCATTATTACATTTCCTAAGCACCTGTCTGTGAATAAACAGTATCTGAAATACACAACATTTATTCACACTGCACAACGGTATTATAACTTTAAGCATTAATTAGTACAAAGTGTGACCCGTTTTCTTCTCTCGTAAAATGGGGGACAAAAAGATTACCCGGCCCGAATAATTTGAAGTCCAAGAACAGAGCACTGTGCATGCCCAAGCTCTTAAGCGCGAGTGTTGCCAACTCCAGCGGCTTGTGCAGCTTCGGCTTGCTGTTTACGTCGTCAAGAAGAAGCAATACAGTATATGTCGAGATTCACTGCACTTTAACTCATGTATCATTTATTTTAGAAAACATTATTTGAGTACATAGAAACGGTTGAGGCATAAGAATTCTATGTGGGTACATTTACTACAACGTACTGCTTCTCACTAATATTTCATTTGGTGAGTGGATAGGCTGATGATTTCTAAATGCAAAGGGCTTGCGTTCGAATCGCACTGGAGTCAATTTATGTTTTAGTTTTTTAGGCCGCTTGCAGGTAATATAATAACTTGACAATTACATGGATACATTAACTAGTATTTAAAATACTTGATGCATATATTTGTGACCTTCATTCTATTGTGATTTCGTTTGATTATATAATGTAATATAAACTGTTGTTACTTTATGTCGACGTTCATCGACAGATCATTATACTTATTCTTATGTCATTTTATTAGTGTGAGATTGGTAAGTCATTGTATTTATTACAGAAATGGAGACGTACAATATTGATATGGACGGTGTAAATATAAATGTTGGTAGATAACTAATTAAATAACTAACTGTGACAACGCTTCGAATAGGTCGTTCTTTGAACACTAACGAAAATATTGCACTTGGTTGGCTATGTGATCTCACAATTTTGTACAGTCGAACAAATTCGTTGCGAGACTCAAATTGTTGTACATTTTATATTTTTGATGGGATTACCTATTTCTCATCGTAATTAGGACAAATAAGATCTGCAGCATACCAGGGAGAATCGAGGTAGTCGGACAAAGTATTTTGGAGAAATGAAAATTTCAACATTTTAAACAACACGTACGACAGCTATAAAGGATCCAAAATCTGGTATAATTCTAAAAAGTCTCTTAAATCAAGTACACTTAAATTCGGATTACATCAGGCAGATATTATGCGAAGATAATTTCTATTTCGCCAGTGACTTCACTCTCAATAGACGTAATCTATATTACTGGGCTCCGACAAATCCTCACCGATTACGAGCTCATCACATACAAATGTTTTAGGATGTAATTGTTAAGGTATGCTGTGTCATTATAGACCTTAACAGTGGGCCACTGTACGAAATGAAAGCTTAATTCTTGTAGGAGGTACCCATATAAGAGTTTACTGTTATAAAAAAGCTTAATTTTAGCAGTAAAATTAGCAAAATTAACAAAATGCTAATCTAGCGACATCAAATATATTACAATTTTTTACAAAACATATGGAACACGACAGACGGTCGTCTTTCAGCTTCAACATTTTTCTCCCGCCCCCTACTGTTTGAGGGAATTTCCAATTTCTACAGAATGTGCTGTGAATCTTGAGTATATACGAGAAGAATTCCAACTTTAGCTACCCGTGAAGCACTGGTTTTAGCATGACATTGCACAACCCTATTGTATAAAGGAGTTAGCAAATATATATATGAACAATGTGGATAGTTAGTGATCATTGCATTCGACGGGCGGCAAGATCGCTCCAATAAACTTCCTGGGATTTTCTTCTTCTTTTTTTTTTTTTTTTTTCGTATTGGGTCATATGAAAGACAATGTTTACGAAATGGACTCCGAAAATCAAGATGTGTTAAAGGAACGAATACGTCATGCTGACGCTTCGGTATCTCCTGAAAAGTTATAGGTGTTCATGCTAATACCGAGACGCGTTTACATCAAAGCATCCATGTCGGCGAACGTGAATTTGAATATGAATAGTGAAGTAATACGAGTGAATAGCTGGCACTCTATAACATGGATTCATGGAACACCATTTACTACATTCATTATTCTTTATTGTAATTATATATTGGTATTTATTTAATATAGTCAATTATGGAGCACGAATTGTGGTCTTACAGGTTGTATGTATATTAGCTGTAGCATGATGATATGACTTTCAAAAGGTAACTGATATTCTTTAGCCCTTGTGCGTATTGGTTTCGTCGGAGAAAATCATTATTTCGTACAGATATCTTTTCAGAGCGCAGGAATAGAACCTGGTACTTCTCCTAGTGAGAGGTTACTAGCGACGAACAATAGGACTAGTTTTACCTGTAAATTGTTTGTTTTCAGGTGTCACTATACGTTTAGCACGGCCTACTCTGTTTGCATCTCCTATACTTTTCTGCTTAGGCAAACCTTTCAGCCATTTTAGAAAGCACAATGGAGAAAAACTGCAGTCTTGATATAATGGCAAAAATTAAAATTAAAAACAGTCTAGATCACAAGATTGTTGTTTTTATTTCATGAGCGGTCCAGCCTATGGAAAATCATCGTTAGATGAAAACTATCATCATAGGGAGGAATACACGTAAATGCGGCCTACTGTGTGATTACCGCCATCGTCTGTCATCATGGTTGTTTTCATCTGAAGATCTTTATAGATTGACACCTGTCAATAAATAAAAGCAACAATTGTGCGATCTGAACTTCTTTTAATTTTAAATATAAATATTGCGGCGTCTGTAATATCCGACATCAACTAACGTCATCAAACGACAGCGTGCATGGGTCACCTGTTATATATAACTTTTCATAGACAATGGGATGGAAAAGATGGATTTATAGAGGAAAAGGGGAGGAGGAAGAGATGGACTGAGTGTGGTGGAGGAGAATCAATACAAAGAGAGAAGGTAATGGACAGAGAGAGATGGACAAGAAAATACGGGTGACAGCGGTGACCAAGAAATTACTCCTCGTCGACCGATCCAACGACTGGATACGTCGTCCTAAGATACTGTGTCACTGGCTGCGTGGAATGTGTAAGTACTTACGAGTTCGTGTAGCCAAGGGATATTCACAACGTATTCTGGTAACAAAATTTGCAGAAAATTAGGATACCGTGTCCTATTAATACGGTTGTCTAAGACAAATAGACCGATGACTTGATTTTCAACAACACCAAGTCGCACGTTGACTGAGAAGTGCCGTCGAAAATTCGTTTCCACAGTAGCATGAATATTTTCATCTGCCCATTTGCGAGAGGTCCGCGTGTTGTCGATTCAGTTAGGGGAAAATGTTGACTCATCAGTGAACGGATTACGTGTAATTAATCGATAATTGGCAATGATCCACTGACAGAAGTCTTGCAGGGTGGCAGCATCTCTTTCATGCTCAATTTATATACTCGGTCTAGGAAATGGATACAGACCTTGCCCATTTACTAAGCGTGTCACTTGACTTTGTGGGAACCAAGTTGGGAAACAATTCTAGAGTGGGGTTGTGTTCCACTGCTTGAAGAATTTTTTCAGCATCATTTAAGTTATGTGGTATGGGACGTTCAGAGACAATATTTACACTGGGAAGCGTACCATGCTCACGCAATCCATGGAACACCCTGCTAAAAACCCTGCTATCTGGCACTCCGCGATTCGAAAATCGAAGTTCGTATTCTCCCCCAGCAGCTCTGGAATACCCATTGGACAAACCATAGATACACATCTTGCCAGAATACTCTGTATGTGAGAAGTTTCGTGGCATTTTAACTACATTAAACTGTATTCTTTGTGCATGTAACGAAACCGTAGTACCGTGCACTACGACAAGCACTGTCGGACGACTTGAGGTAAACAACTGTCCCATGCTAGGTGACCTGGCTACTGACACTGTTAGTAAAAACGACTCTACATTTTCTTAATGGTTAGCCTGTAAACGGTTAAGGAAAGGGCAGATGTTTATTAGATTTTTTTTTTAGGATCACTATTAGTGTCACCCCTCAAAGCATTTAACTTCCTCCTGACTCACCCAGTATAACAAATTTAACACCAATACTCAGAACAACTTACTGGCAAGTGCTCACACACTTCTAGATATCTGTCTCTGCTGATCGCTATTTGACATTACACAAACTTTGAAATAAAATCACATCCTATAAGCAACAGTTACACAAAATTGACAATTAACAACATGAAGTAACGTTCGCTAAATATATATATTTACATCAACAAATGACTGCCTGAGTCAAGGAAGAAGGAAACCTACTCAGGAAGTATAATTATTCAAACTACTACCACAAATACACAAACTCAAAGGGCAGATGAAGTTTCCCAATTCGAACAAATATTGCCGCGGTGGAGTAGCCGAGCGATCTAAGGCACCTCGCTGCGGAGCACGCGGTTGCTCGCCGTCGGAGGTTCGAGTCCTCCCTGCGGCATTTGTGTGTATGTGTTGTCCTTAGGTTAGTTTACCTTAGTTTAAGTAGTTTGGAAGCTACGGACTGATGACCACGCAGTTTGGTTCGATAGATTTACAAACATTTGAACATTTTGAACAAATAACTCCAGTTATAAAAATAAAGAGAAAATCCTTCAAAACAGCAATATACAGGCCCAAGCAATTTGGAGAAGAAGATGGGTACGCACAGGAGTCGGCAGCTGCAGGTGATGACTGCAGACCAGAGCTGAAATAAAACTCGTCCGTTTTCTTACTTCGTTCTGTGAAGCAGAAACGATATTTAAACTAAGAGCCACTCTAGCGTCGGCGCTGCTAAACAGACAATGTCTGCACAATTTTATATCGCGAGCAGACAAGTCGATCGTAGTGTACTTGTGAAACAGTGTTCACAAGTGCAAATCGCCAAGTCAAACTCTCGACACAAAATCTCAATATATGCACGATCCGCAAATTGCGAATACTCAAAGTGAGACTTCCAAAATATGTAAGTCAACTGTGCCCCCGGAAGCAAATGTACAGGACAAACATCAAAGTTCAGACAACAGCACAAGTAAACCGCGATAACCAAGTCGATCCGCACACCACGGACACCTACGAGCGAATCCCCGAAAAATCTCTCTTTCTGCGCCAGCCTTGCTGGTCGCGACCACCTACGCGGCCAGAGCGCTCCAATTACCACACACAGCTTATAGCCTGCCCAATGATATCGCGAGAAGCTGCTGACAAATTACAAAACTGTCACAATCCTAAACTTTGGCGAATCAAAGAGAATTCTTCAGACGCCCCTACATGCTCCTCCCACACGAGCGAAGTTCCCACAGAGACGATACCGTACACAGGTCCACGGCCTCTTAGGAATTTTCGGACGTTCTCTTTTGTTCCCAGGCCTCATAAATACATAAATTTTATGACCATAGGCGCCAAGGTCCCGCTGACCCAGACGACCGACTATGCGCCCAACAAACCTCTTTAACATTCGTCACACAGAACGTTTCCAGAGCCACCGACCTCGGCAAATTCAAAGAAACCGCCTAGGCATTCGTGACCGTGAAAAAGACACGCCGCTCTGGCGAGGGTGCTATTCAGATTTCTGCGAACTTCGCCTGAAGGGACGTCCGATTCTGTGCCAGTGGCGACAGTTTGGCTGCTAACTTGAAATGCGTCTGCAGAGCATTGCCCTTCGCTACCTGTGATTTCAAACAATACCTCGTAGATAGCCGCGGTCAGCCCTCGTCGACCGCTCTCTCCGTCCACTGCCCACCGGAACTCACAGGTACCAGACCATGACAGGACGCCCTCCCTTCCACCACCGAGTCGGCAGTCTCGCAACAGAGAAATTCTATGAAGGCAAATGCCCAAACACGCTAATTTATAGACCCCAATTTGCCAACTGTCGAGGCTACGTGAGAGAAAGCACGCCAGCCGTCCCCTTGCCGTCGTCAGCTTGTCCACTGGATAGCAGATATCGGAAAGAATCGTAGAAAAATTCATTAAGAAACTGCTATAATTCAAGGACTTTTCCTTAGACGAAATGCCCCAATAGCAACAGAAGTGGTATCAAATCTAAATAAAGATAGTGTAACAAAACGAGACTGAATTTCCCCATCTGTCCAAAGACAAATATTGACTACATATTTCTGCCACCTCACAAGTCACTCTCGATTTCGACGGCAGTAGAAGCAATATTTTAGTCGACTGCATTGAAAACAAACCCTCCAATTACACTTGACCTATCTTTCCGATATACATTCCACTCTTCATTACTTATTTCGGAACTCCCTACGTCGGGGCACAGCCCTCTCTCAGTCCAGAGTGTTATTTGAGAGCAACAAATTTCCTGCAATGCAGTATATTCGGACTCTTTTTCTCAGATTCTCTAAAACTCTACTACTAATATTTCAAAACTCAAGGTGTTCCTCTGAATGCGGCCTGATTTAACTGTACGCATATCGACTGATGAGTTCCTCAGAAATATGGCCTATTCTAAAAACATGTGCACTCCACAGATAGCCAAGTAGATACTTCGTTTGTCTAGTGCACGTGAGACCCATCAAGGGGATCACTACAATTCCCCAACCGATAATGCAGGTCCAGAAATCTGCAACCATGACCGTCACAGAGTCGACGAAGCCTTTGGTTGAGACCTTCAATCGGCACAAAACCAAAGGACGCCGATCCACTCTGGGAACAATGCTGCTAATGTTCTGCTTGTACTACACGCGGAAGACCAGCAGTCATCACTAATTCCATCAGTCGCTCGTAGGATATGAGGATGACCTCATAACCCAAGCGACAGGCGACATTACTGCCGACATGAGCAACATCTTTCAGACGACAGCACCCTGTACGCTCCATAGCCCATGGCAGTGCCCCTTCCACATCTCGGATGAGGGACCCCGATAGACATACCGCCTGCACATCGGAATTCTTTCCGGCCCTGGACTCTATGTGCCAAAGGGGTTCCATAACGCGCATACGACTGGAGCTCCCAATCACTAGCAGACCCCTTCCCCAATGTGCCTGCTCGGACCCAGCTGGATGAACGCGCGATGCTACACTGCCAGCCTCCACATTTGCTCTCCGCCTCGAGCGACGCGAACGCACTATCCGTCACTCACCCTGCGGCGTGGGCGGATACTCTGCGTCCGGTACACATGAAGGTGCCGCGGCATCAGAAACGGTGGGTGACCCATGTGACAGCTTATGTGCCCCATGCGACACGCAATACTCTCTGCGAACGCCACACCCCAGGACTGCAGCCAAGAGAAAAAATGTTCAAATGTTTGCAAATCTATGTGACAAACTAATTAAACTGACCGACGGACAAGACACAAACCCATGTCCCAAGGAGGTCTCGAATCTCCGACGACGAGCAACAGAGACCTCCGCCGCAAGGCGCCTGAAGCCGGGTGCACACAAACAACTAAATTGAGATAACAACACGTGTCCTTCTGCAGTTGTACTGTGAGCTATCGTTCACACAGAACTTCACAAATACTACTTACAAGAGAATGGTCAGAATAGTCATGCCGTAACATGTATTGATTTTTTCAGCACTGTTAGTTTGCATTCAAGGAAGTCTGTATGCAGAATGTTAGCCGGCCGCGGTGGCCGAGCAGTCTGTGGCGTTTAAGTCACAGTCTGCATGGCCGCTGCGGTCGGGGGTTCAAATTCCCCTCAGGCATGGATGTTTGTGCCGTCTTTAGTATAAGCTAGTTCATAAGTAGTTTGTAAGTTTAGGGACTGATGACCCCGTAGTAAAGTCCCATAAGCTCTACAAACATTTGAACATTTTCAGCAGAATGTTAGCTGCTGATATGACCTGGAGGTCACATAAAAAAATCACGAAAATGGCTGTTTTTCCTGCTTGGCGCTTGAGGTGACCGCTGGCCACCCCTGGAAATGACGAGTCGCGAGCTGTTGTTATGGTGAGCGTTGTGTGCATGGTCGGGAGGTGCGGCCGTCTTATCGCGGCGTTCACTAAACAGGAATATCGTTGCACGGTTTTGGTGAAAAGAGGAAACGAATATTCGTTTCTGTGGCATGCACTTCCTTTTCATTTCTGGTACGTATTTCGAAACATACCGTCCTGAACCTGGTTAGAGATGTGAAAGATATTCTGTACATCTACATCTATACTCCGCAAGCAACTATACGGTGAAAATTCAATGTCCCCTCACGTGTGATGGCAAACCTTGTAAATATTTTGATGTTTGTCATGGATATATACCACAGACACCAAATGAAGCAATGAACAGAAAACACGCGTGAAGATTATGCGATGTGCGACATGGTAGTTAAACTTCTAGACGAGCATGTAAATAGCGCAGACGGGTAGCTAGAAACGACTGAAACACTCGGTATTGCAGACTGTGAATCTACAGACGGTGAAGAAACGGAAGAAAGTTGCACAGATGAAGACTCTTCGAGTTACAGTGCCACGTACCAGCGTCAATTATCTCCAAAAGCAACACCAGCAATTACAATTACATTATCAGACAGAGAAAAAGCGGTGAAGTATTGCTTGAACGGAAGTGGTAAGAAACGCCTACGTGTCAGTACTGTTCCAAATAGGCGCAGTGCACAATTGCCTCAATATGTTTTTCCCCTTTGAATAACAGTGTTCTTTTCGCACGCATTTCTTTTTGAAAACCTGACTGATCTGCATTGTAAATGCAAGCTTCACTAAAACTGGCGATCTTATTTTTTTGCAGTCGTAAGAAAAGCTTCTATCATTTCCATTTGAGTCACTTCATTTTCCGACCTGTTTCTCGATACAAATTTGGTGTGAACTTTTGAAGCGACTAATCCAACTTTGAGATGCTGTAAATTCTTTAGCGCCTATCGTGTTGGCAATCTCTAACGCCCAACCATGCAAAGTTGTGTCGCTGACACTCAGTGACTGTCGTCTGGCATCGGTAAATTGCTCAAAAAGTCGTGCATTTATCTCCGTCGCAATTTCCAGTCGACTCTTACTGGGGATGGGGGTCGAGGTTGTAGAGCTTATGGGACTTAACTACGGGGTCATCAGTCCCTAAACTTACAAACTACTTATGAACTAGCTACAACTAAGGACGGCACAAATATCCATGCCCGAGGGGGGATTCGAACCCCCGACCGTAGTGACCGTGCAGACCGTGACTGAAGCGGCTCAGTCCCCTCGGCCACCGCTGCCGGCTGCTGGGAATAGGGGACGGGGGTGGTTCGAATGCCCCCTCGGGCCTGGATATTTGTGCTGTCCTGAGCATTAGCTAGGTCATAAGTAATTTGTAAGTTTAGGGACTAATGACCCCATAGTTAAGTCCTATCAGCTATACAAACTTTTTTTTTTTTTTTTTTTTTTTTTTTTTTTTTTTTACTCTTACGTCGGCCAGCGACTTCCTTTTTCCATCTATACGTTTCACGTTAAGGACGGACAAATCCTATTGGAATAGTTTTCTTAAAATCGCTTGATACGTTTTCCAGCCCAGGCAGCACGTTTGCTACAGTTCTTCGCCCAGACAGCACTGAGCGCTAGCTGCTGTGAACTCGGAGCCAATTATTTATCGTTGGGGCCTGTAGACACTGCTTACGTCACACTCAGTGCCATCTGTGAGTGGTTGGAGTCCTGAAGCGCATTGCGCGATAGCGGCAGCGTTCAACATGCACAAACCCCGCCGCTGAGCCTGCCACACCGCTCCATAGAGGACGATCTCATGACAACTCCGCCGTTGCCGCGTCGTTAGCCACGCGACAGTCACTAGTGGGCACAATGACGCACTTGCGGCTTAGCCTCCCGCGAAGCGTGTCCATAGCAACCGTGCCGCTGCCGCGTGCTTTACCGCGCGCTAGCCCCTACTGGGAACTGGCCCTTAGAGCCGGTTCCCACTAGTGCGCGGCAGCGGCAACGGCAAGCTCTTTCCACGTTGCCGCAGAAACTCGCGAAAGCGACAGATGTTAACGGTAGCCACAATGAAACGCACTAAATAACTCCCATTTCGGACACAGGTTTGATGCCAATATACAGGGTGTTTCACTAAGTGTGTTTGCCTCTGTAACTTATAAAATAATAGGTGACAGGAAATTTTAATGCGGTAGGTCAACACAAGAAATGTTACACTTTCTACGGAGCTATGAACATAGTTTATTGTATCATTTTCCAAAGAGTTACAGCACAAAGATATAATTTTTTAAATGGAACAATAGTTTTTTCTATCGTACATTAGATTCGCTGAAACCAGCTGCGTCCAAATCAATTTAAACTACATTCCTATCACTGTTAGTTTGGGAGCTACAACCCTTCAAAGTTTCAGGGGCAGATACCACAAGCGCTGCACATAATGCAATGCGCCTTCTAAATGTGGTGCGGCCGAGTTGTAACGTCGCCGGTGTCACGGAGCGAGAAGCTTCCTCGAACTATTGTTTCATTTAAAAAATTATATCTTGTGCTGTAACTCTTTGGAAAATGATACAATAAACTATGTTCATAGCTCCGCAGAAAGTATAACATTTCTTGTGTTGACCTACCGCATTAAAATTTCCCGTCACCTATTATTTTATAAGTTACAGAAGTAAACATACTTAGTGAAACACCCTGTATAAATTGCTAGCTGAAAACCCGGCGTTGCCCGGGTATTTATTTATTTATTGTTGTATTTCCTTATTCGTATGCTTATCCTTACAGAGAAAGAGCTGAAGACATTGTAGTAAGCACAGACCAAAGATATGGTCTGTGGCATCACGTTTCGCTGTATGTAACCTCCTTCCTATGGAGTCGCAAACGTCATCGCTGGCCTTCAGTCCGAATTTTATTTATAATTTGACGACTTTCAACCACCATATCTTTCACCCCCTTATAGCTATCGGCATGGAACTGCTATGGTGTACAACGGGAGACTTCGTACAACAATTTTACACAGACCATTGGTTTGCGTTCTATAGTTTTCGTTGCAGAGCGAAATAATAACACGCACACACACACGTAAAATTTTATATACACCGATAACTTTCCATCCCAATATACTCCACCCTCTTATCATTATCAACCCTCAAGCAACAATGCAAAAAAATAAAACCATTTTCAAAGGGAAAATATAATTTTCAAAGAGTAATTATTTTCCATATTTCGCGTTATATTCTTCAAATTATTAAATATCTATCAGATCGCTATAAAACCGTGCCTGAAACCTTCCTCAGGTATAAATAAGTAACTGTACAAATATTTAAGTATATGCGTCTTGTCGTTCGGACGTGATAAGCGTACACCGTACAGACATTTACATTAATATATATACATAAATAGCTATCCGATCGCCATAAAACCGTGCCTAAAGCCTTCCCCGGGTAGACATTGGTAACTGTACAAATTTTTAGCTCTTTATGTCCTGTGGTTCAGACGTGATAAACGTACACCGAACAGACATTCACATTTATAGATATAGATATATTATTATTTGATACGACAAGTAATACATCTAGCAAATGTCAAGTTAGTAATGGAAGCAAGAATTGGTTGAAAGACAATAGATGAACGCCAACCACTGATAGACTAAAACAGATGTGGCTTGCAGTAACTGGAAAGACATGAAGATGCTACATCTACATATTTGCTCTGCAAATCACATTTAAGTGCATGGCATAGGGTTCCTTAAAAAAATTTTGTAAATCTATCGAACACAGCTGCTAGATTATTAGTCTGTAGTTTACAAACTAATTAAACTAAGGTAAGCGAATCTAAGGATAACACAAACATCCATGCTCGAGGGAGGATTCGAATCCCCGACGGCGAACGGCCGCGCGAACTGCAGCATGGCGCCCCAGTACGCATGGCTAATCGGCCCCGCAGGTTTCTTCAAGCGGCTTTCATAATATTTCTGTACTTGTTCATTTTCTAAAAGTGCGTGGGGAAAAGGAACACCTAAATCTTCCCATTTTTGATCTGATTTATATTATTATTATGATCACGTCTCCCTATGGAGGTGGGCGCCAACGAAATATGTTTGCATCTCGAAGAAGAAGAAGCTGAAAGAAATTTTGCAAGTGGATCTCACTGCAATGAATAATGCCTTTCTTTTAATGATTTTCACTCCAACTCGCGCATCACTTTATGTGAGTGTGAATGAAAACATATCGATTGTCAATCATTTGAATATATTCGCGACTGTTCATGTGCTAACCTTTGCAAAAGACGAATTTGGATGTCCTGAACTTTTGTAAAGTGCGAAGATTTCTAGGACCACAATACGCCTTATGAACACTCGGAACTAGGCTCTACCAAATGTTCAAATGTTTATGAAGCTTATGAGACTTAAGTGCGGGATCATCAGTCCCTAAATTTAAAAACTACTTATGAACTAACTTATACTAAAGACGACACAAACATCCATGTTCGAGGGAGGATTCGAAGCTTCGACGTGGGAGGCCGTGCGATCCGCAACGTGGCGCTCCCGACCGCTCATCTACTCCCGCGTAGCGGCTCTACACCCGCATGAGATATTAATACCAATACCTCGGAAATGGAGAAGGGTATCATTCTGATCTCAACTCTACGTACTATTTCCATATGTTAACTGTAAATATGGCATTATGACTTTTACAATGAACTTCAGAACTAATTACTGTCTGCGAGACAAGTATGGTTTTCATTTAAGTTCAAAGAACTTATACTTTTGCGTTCAGGCACAATAGCTTACTTCAGGTAAATTAATAACACACCATCTTAATAGCCAATAACTAGACTTACCAAGTGACGCCTGTCTTAAATGTTCACATACAGTAACTCGCCAAACAGTGGTAACAACAAGTGGCATAATGGCCAATCCAGCATTTATCACAAGAAATTGCACAAATTAAAAGGTCTTAAATTTAGGGAGGCAGTGCCAGAAAATATGGAACCAGTTTGCTTCTTCAATTGTGCCACACACAAGCAAAAAAAAAAAAAAAAAAAAAAAAAAAAAAAAAAAAAAAAAAGGGGGGGGGAGCTTTACTTTTTTTTTCTTTTAATCTGGGTGCAATAAGTCAGAACTAGGCCTATTAACTTCAAGGCGATAAGAATGTAACATCGTGTACCGGCTATGCGGAAGTGGCGATCAATACAAATTGACAAGTAACGTTTGTACAATTAAAAAAAGGTTTATTGACTATTTAATCGCTTACAATTTTTTTGCGAGTCAAGTGTACAGATATCAGGTGTTATCCTGTTTGCTGCAGCAATGCGCAGCATACTCTTCATTCCAGGGATCTGAAGCAATGATCTTCCCTTGTTTTTTATTCTGTTCATTACAGAGAACACCTGCTCACGACAGTACGTCGACCCAAACATACACATGAGCCCAGCTGCATTCCTATGAAGCCGAGGGAATGTTTCTGCCTTCATGTTTTGATACCACTGAGAAACTAAACGAACGCGTCTATTTACTTTTGGCCGCCGAGTACTATCGTGCGTGACGTCATCTTCCCCCACCACCGCAGCTCCGAGCTGGGGCAGTGAGCGCTCGTGTGCGCTCCTGCTCGCGGAGCAGCCTGTTGGTACAGCCTGCCCTAGTGGGAACCGGCCCTTAGACCGCTCGGCCACCACCGCGGCGCAACCAGGGACCCTATTTTGTATCTTCCGTACCGTTCGGTTCGGTGTGTTTTTCTCGGTGGTGACGTCAATTTCGGTTCAGTGGCGAAAAGTTTCGGCGCCCTGCTACCGCGAGAACTGGCCACCGAAATATGTGGAGCTGCACCGAAAGTAGCTGAGGCTTCGAGAAGGCCGATTCCCGCATTTGGGTGGGCTTGGATTGCAATGCTGCGTAGTTTTAACCTCTGATAACGGAACATCTGTTGTTTTTATGTAATAAATAGTTTAAAAGTTAATTTTCAAGGTTTTTGACGAATATTACCAGAATAATTTATTGAAATTGCTATTGTTCTAATGTTTAATATAACGAAGTAGCCCTTCTGGATAATCTACTTCAATAAAATTTATCTTAATATACGCGTCTCATAAATGTCTTTAATGCGCCGTTTCATTTATCTTGCAATCTTTTATATTACAAAAGTGTAAATATGAAATCCATCAAAAACGGCGACTTAGTTTTCACGCTTGGCAAAGCTGTCATGTCGTATTTTGCAAATGTTCGTATTTATACCTGAGAATTACTGAAATATACACTCCAGATACTACACCGCGTTAAAAATCTTTATAAAATGAGCCATTTTCACTGCGATCTTAAGTCCTCTAGTGCCCACAAACATGTTAACGATGTATCTAAACTTCCTAGTGTTTTACATGCTTTTTCGTACAAATGGATTATTTATTACTTACAGAGAAAGCTTTTACAACGTTTAACTTAAAATACAAAGGAATGCTGTGAAGTCAGATAGTGGAAATCATACAAATTAATAACAGTACAAGTATCCTATAACCATTCCGCAAAGATGTCAATGGAAACAAACGACAGTATTCTGTGAAGTTGATTTGGTCTGCCGGCTGTGGTGGCCGAGGGGACTGAGGCGCTCCAGTCACGGTCTGCACGGCCACTACGGTCGGGGTTCGAATCCCCCCTCGGGCATGGATAATTGTGCCGTCCTTAGTCTTAGCTAGTTCATAAGTAGTTTGTAAGCTTAGGGACTGATGACCCCGTAGTCAAGTCCCATAAGTTATACAAACATTTGAATTTTATATTTGGTCGAGTGGTTTAGGCAAGCTGAGAGAAGAGATGTTACAGTTCCGAATCCTGCTGGGTGTAAAATATTTTTTTTTACCATGATCTTGTGTGAAACACTTTTCTATTCGTTTAAGAGAAGCATGATCTGCCACAGTCTGTAGCATGCACGAGTAAGATCGAGTGCTCCCAGTAGTTTCGTCAATATTGGAGGTTGACTCTTATTATAAAACGAAAGATGAAATTGCTGTGAGTAAAAAAACCAACATAGACTTTTATTTTTATCCATTTACTTTTTTAGTCTTGTCACAAATAATTCATGTGTGAATCTCATTCTTGAAACGCAGTATGAAACAAAGAAAAGTTTTCAGTCTTCATGTTGATAGTTACATAATCTTCAATATGAAGCTTGAAACTTTTTGTACGTTTCAAACTACGTTTTAAGCACTGATGAGAGTTACGAAGCGACCAAAATCTGTCCCATATCTTGACAAACATTTTTCACGTCAGGAAGTTTTGGGCGTTGCCTCTTCCAATCATTTAAAGGCTGGTGCCTGCTTCTGCACCGTTAATTTGTTTGTTTATTCCTACAATATTATTACATAAGGTGAAAGAATTATTTTCAAACGTCTATTGAGAGAACTCATTAGGATTTTTTAATTTGAAAAATGCACTATTTATTCGATTTATAAGATTGTTGCTATGTTCGAAATACAGCTTTCTTATTCACCTTTCCTTTGTTTATCATTTTACAACTGCATATCCTGTTGGTGTATTTTGTAATGTGTAGGTCTCATAGCATTTTTGGACATTGCTATTCTTTTAATTATATTTCTATTTCCATTAACTAGTGAATGACATCAATCTATTTACATTTCCTTATGTGGCCTCGTCTACTACTTTCACATACGTAATGAGAGTGTGTTATGTGTGTATGTGTGTGTGTGTGTGTGTGTGTGACCCTTGTAAGATTCACATGTCGTTGTAGTTACAGCAGTTGTCTCTAAAGTACATTTTATTATACACTAAAGAGAAAAAGGTTCTGATATAGATATGCGTATACATACGTAGATATATACCGCCGCGTTTTTTTCCGGAGGAGCTTGTGGTGCTGTGGTTAACGTCTCAGGTTACTGTGTTGGCGGTCGCCGGTTCATATCCCTCCACGCGCAGAAACGGATTTTAGTTCTTTGTATTTACTGTTTCTACAATGTTCTAGGTGTTTCTTACGATTGATGTACTTGCAAGTTGCAGAATATTTTTTCTATGCATACATTGCAGAATCAGGAGGCATTCTGTTCTGAGTGTACGTCATGAGGGAGCAGAAGATGTGAAGAAAAGATATTTCAAACATTAGCGCCTGTCAGTCCCGCCAGTCGCACCCGACTCGAAGAATGGCCCCGCGCTACTATGACTTACGCTGCAGCCGATAAAGAGCAGCCTAGGACACGACCGCCGCGACCACAATCAACTCCCTCGGCATCTATGACGCCACGCAAGAGGACATGTATCTGGAGGACAGAAGACAACACATCATTGTGTTTACACTGTGGGCTCCCTGGATATATTGCACGATACTGTAGGAAGAGCAGTCCTTTCAAAGGCAGTCAATTGCCGATTATTACCGTCGACCTATGGGGTGTAACCCGTCGCCGTATTCTGGACGTGGTCGCTCTCTGACAAGGCGCCGTTCACTATCGACGTACAGATATACCAGGCAGCCGCTCGCTAGACGTCGTGTTCAGGGAAACTAGGTGAGGCCCACGCAGATGAAAATCCTCCAGAGACGACAGTTACTAAGATTACGGAAAATCTCCTTGACGTCATCATAGACGGCCATCCTCTCCAGGCACTAGTCGATTTAGGAGCTTCCTTCTCTGTATTGTCAAATGAAAGCTAAAGAAAAAATTTCTGTGACACAAGAGCAACCGTGCTGAAGGTCGTAAATGGAAAATAGTCCGGCCTACAGGGACATATATCGTAAGAATAACTATCCACAACAGGACACAGCCATTTGAATTTGACGTTTTGACAGTATGTAGCCTTAACACTAACCTCGGATGGGACTTCCTTCAGGCATTCCTGGCTGTCACTGACTGTGTAAGATCTCAGCTACAGAATGAGGAAGCTATTCCGACGAGTACACGTAACACGTACTCCTCTGAGAGGTTGTTTGTGTCGGGAATCTTGAAATCCGACTGTTAATAATGAACAGAGTCCCTGTCAGCAGGCGAGATGACCAGTTGAATTGTGAAGTGCTATTCGTTTCCAGAAAACTAATCCGTATAACGAAATAAATCTACATACCATCGCCTATCATAAGCATTACAGTTGATCGAGGAGAGCTTTGGATAACTAATTTTCACGAGCAATCAGAACTCATTCCTAAAGGAACGTATATTGGAACAGATAAACGAGTCCAGGGTGGTGAGCCCAATGTCATCGATGAAGTCTGATGCTCTGTTGTTACTGCCGCCAATGCACTAGAAGAAACTACTATGGAATTGCATATAGGGCGAGGTCTGATCCAGAAACAAGGTGAGCATGTGTTAACCATACTACATTTTCCGGTGTATTCCGGGACATGCAGGAGAAGAGCCAGATGAAACGGCCGACGATAAAACACTGTATCGATACTGGGGATCATCCACCAATTAGCCGGCGTTCGTACAGAGTGTCGCCAGCTTAAAGACGGATAATTCGAGAAGAAGTGGAGAAGATGTTGTACGATGACATTATGCAACTTTCAGAGTGTCCTTGGTCGTCTCCGGTGGTCCTCGTGGAGAAGAAGGATGGCACGTGGCGTTTCTGTGGCGACTATCGTCAGCTGAACAAAACCACAAAGAAAGATGTCTACCCATTGCCTCGAATTGACGACACCTTAGACTGCTTGAAAGGAGCTACGTATTTCTCAACCATGGGCAAGCCGACAGATTACGGGCAAATCGATGTTGGCGGAGCTGACAGGGAGAAGACTGTGTTTATTACACCTGACAGCCTCTATGATTTCAAAGTCATGCCGTTTAGACTATATAATGCTCCGGCCACATTCGAATGCATGATAAAGAACTTGCTGAGACATCTTAAATGGACTACATATATTTGTTACCTAGATGAGATTGTCGTTTTCTCAAAGACATTTGCGGACCATCTAAGCCGCCTGTCTACTGTGCTGAAGTGTGTTCAGGCTGCAGCACTCCGCCTCATCCCAAAGAAGTGATACTCCGTCACCATAGAGGTAAAAATACTGGTACACCTAGTCAAAGGAGTGTAACTTTCACTTAGGCCACTATCTATCGGTTCCAGTTGACTGTACCGTCCTCATGCCAGTGCATCACACACAGTCTTTACACTCGCTTTCTAAATAGGAAACCGAACAGGAAGAATGCGTGCTAGGTGCTAGCAGAGGATGCTATTGTCAACTGCGGCCTATACTCAGTCGGCTAAGTAAACTCTGAGTCTGCAAACGCTTTTTCCATGTTACACCTCATTGTTCACATGCATCAGTCAGGAAAACACACATGAACAGAACGTAAGTAACATTGGGAACATGAATGACTGACATGAATCCGAACACAATTGTTGATGCAAGTCAATAAGAACGATCTTCTGTCCGTCTCTGGGCCGACACTTCTCATTATTTAAAGGCATAAATGTTCAAATGTTTGTAAAGCTTATGGGCCTTAACTACGGGGTCACCAGTTCCTAAACTTACAAACTACTTACGAACTAGCTCATACTAAGCACAGCACAAATATCCATGCCTGAGGGTGGATTCGAGCCCCCGACCGTAGTGGCCATGCAGACTGTGACTGACGCGCCGCAGAACGCTCGGCCACCGCGGCCGGCAGGCCAACATTGTTGGTCATTATGTGGTAGGGTCTGACATTCTTCCATCCAGACTCAAGGGACATGGTTACCATAATAGGTAAGGTTCTAACTGTTCTGTTAGAAAACACGTGACAAAACATGTACTTGCACGATAGAGCTTCTCCTCATTTTAGTGTTAATGTCTGTCGGCTTCTCAATAACGGTTTTAGTGACAGATTGGTATCGAGAGGCCTGCTCTCTCTTCGGACCTAGCCCATTGGGCTTTTATTCGAAATGGCATTCGAAAACTCTTGAATATAGAACCAGTACAAGAGGTTCAAATGTTTGTACAGCTTATGGGACTTAACTACGGGGTCATCAGTCCCTAAACTTACAAACTACTTATCAACTACTTACGAACTAGGACGGCACAAATATCCATGCCCGAGGGGGGATTCGAACCCCCGACCGTAGTGGCCGCGCAGACCGTGACTGAAGCGCCTCAGTCCCCTCGGCCACCGCGGCCGGCTACAAGAGGTTCATAGCTTCCGTGTACATATTATGGAAGGCTGATGAACTCCAGGGATACATCAGCACATCCGAGATTCCTACAAGGGCGACTTGATGCACGTAACAGTGCTCACGGAGAGCATATTGAACATCTCTCGTGAGAAAGAGATACAGATAGTAGCTATAATTCTATTCTTGTGTATTTCCCCTGATTACTGCGCTACTGACAATGAGGTGGAAATTGCAAACTAAGCATTTCGGGACCCATGTTCATAAAATATTTCGTCCAAGTGTAAGGAAATTTGCCTGCAATTTGTTCAAATGTTCAAAGGTTTGTAAATCTATCGGACCAAACTGCGTGGTCATCAGTCCATAGCTTACAAACTACTTAAACCTAGGTAAACTAACCTAAGGACAGACACACACACCCATGCCCCAGGGAGGACTCGAACCTCCACGGCGAGCAACCGCGCGCTCTGCAGCGAGATGCTTTAGACCGCTCGGCTACTCCACCGCGGCCCTGCAATTTGTGTCGTACGTATTTGTTACATCCTGTACATTTTCTGATCATATTTCTTGCAGTTACAACCGAAATTATATCGAGAATCAAATGTTCAAATGTTTGTACAGCTTATGGGACTTAACTATGAGGTCATCAGTCCCTAAACATACAAACTACTTATGGACTAGCTAATACTAAGGACGGCACAAATATCCATGCCCGAGAGGGGATTCGAACCCCCGCTCGCAGTAGCCGTGCAGACCGTGACTGGCGCGCCGCAGTACGCTCGGCCACCGCGGCCGGCTATCGAGAATCAGTAAATAATTTAGGTGAGTGGAGCTATCGTATAATTACAGTATATGCAATTTCCTAGTCTTCCTAAGGAGTATGACACAAAATGTAATTAACAAACAGTTCGAAACAATCCCGTTTGAAGTTTGAAAACCCGTCTGGACGAGCCACTACTGGTTTATTGGTTCTGAACATGGCGGCTCCAAAGATAGAAACAGCACATCCCAGTGCAGTACCGTTGCGTATTTAGTAAGCATTTTACTTGTACGGCACCTATAACCATGGCCCCCACAAGGGTGGGTCCAGGGCCAGGACTTAAAGGGGGCCCGGGAACGGTCACATGCAGTATAATTTTTTTAATTATGTTAATTCATACTAGAAAAATATTTTTATACAACTGAATGTTAAGAGTATTGTTTAACTAAGAAAAATGTTTAAAACAGTTACTTATCACAAACCGTGTATTGTTACTGTCACTGCCTATGTCGCGCGAAGTTGTGTGCCAATCGGCGCGGCGTGCGGCTAATGTCAGGGTGGAGTTGCTTCAGAATACACACCGCACCGGCCTGTGGCAACAGTTGGCGCATTTGACGGCAGTGTTCTCCACTGACAGCTGACGATCTGCGCCACGGCCAAGCCGCTTGCACTGGTCACCAGGTGCATGCAGTAAGGAAAACAGACTCGACAACAGTGGCGGCTCGTACAAAATTTGACCAGTGTGCTACAATATAACAAAAATAAACAGGAAACAAAATATACTAAAATAAAAATCGTGACTGACACTGGAAATAACGGAGCTTAGCAATATCCCCACCACGTCGTCTGCGTTCTACACAAGTGACCAATGAAACTGATTGGCTGAAAAGCGCAGTTTCACTCGCATTTTGGCTATACATTACTAATGCTGTTTGTGATTGAAGTTTTATTTAAAGAAATTAAAAATTTGCACTCAGAGGTATTTGAATACGAGCCTCACACAAGTAGGTTTGAGAGACAACGCGCAAGACGCCTAATCAAGCGCGCTATTTGACACAGTATGCCGCAATATTCGTCATAAACTATTCTTCCGCAACCGTTACACGCAGCGCGAAGATAAATATTGATCTGGTGCTGCAGTCGGTCTCAGCACACATGAGTCGCCAGGGCCGGCCGCGGTGGCCGAGGGGACTAAGGCGCTCCAGTCACGGCCTGCACGGCCGCTACGGTCGGGGGTTCGAATCCCCCCTTGGGCATGGATATTTGTGCCGTCCTAGTTCGTAAGTAGTTCATAAGTAGTTTGTAAGTTTAGGGACTGATGACCCCGTAGTTAAGTCTCATAGACTATACAAACATTTGAATGTTTGAATTTGAGTCGCCAGGCCTGACGTCACGTCTGCGCATGCGCACTAGCGAACAGACGACTGCGCCGCCTCTCTGCGCACGTACCAGCGCGGCTGAATCCCACTTCAGCTCACGGAGCTGGTTTCCAGCTATCGCGGCGAGAGCGCTCCTAAATGCATTTTCATCCTTATTACTAGCATTGTAATACGTATTGGAAGGGAATTGGCATAATTTTATTGTGATATCAAGATCGCATTCCAAGAGAAAGGATGTAATTTTACAGCGATTTCTCGCTTGCTTTCGAAGAGAAATTGCATAATTTTAGTAATATATTTACAGTGCGCTGCAGCACATTAGCACATTATCATCAGCCGCCACTGCTTGACAATACGATTTACGAGCTGTGAAAAAATTTGTGATCTGTTTTCACCAGTTTTAGATTTCATGGACTTAGAATTAGAAAATGATTAACTGAAAGTTAAAACCACCAATCTTGTCTGATAATATTCTTCAGACTTTTCAGATTCAGACAGCTTAGTTGAAGAAATTCTACACATGAAGAGCATCCATAGTATAGTCTTCCAATCAGAAAGAAACCCGATGAGACTTCTGAATTCCAAAAACGAGAAAAATATTCAAGCATTTTTTTTAACCTTTGTACTGCAGTTACACTTTTCTGTACCATTCCAGCGACAGTGTCTACCGCTGATAGGTCGTTTAGTAAACTGGCGAACTCTATAAAAACTTTGGAAACGAGTACAACAGGCCAAAGGAGTCTTCATCATTCAGCAATTTTATCAGTTGAGAAAGAGCTGGACAAAGCTGTCCACTTTTCCGACGTAAATGATCAGTGTAGTCAGAAGAAAGCGCGCAAGGCTATTCTTTCTCTGTTGCCAGTGTCTACAGCTGACATTGATTGTAATTTTAGTTTTTTGTAACTATGTTTATTTAAATATTCGTCAGATAAATAAATATACTTTTAGTGATCATTTTTAAGTAAAACAATTTTATAAATAGAGTCTCATGTTGACTAATAAAATAGTTACTGTATCTATTCCCTATATTTTCTAGTTAAATTACATTCTAAGCACAGTATTGGTAACAAATAACCATGAAATGTAGCATGCGACTGTAAAGTAGGGGTAGGAGGGGGGAGGGGGTGCGTCTCTGATGCTGGATCCAGGGCCCGTTATCGAATGTAGGGGCCATGCCTATAACTTGCTTTGATACCTTAAAGGCACCTGTTCACAGTCCGACCCGTATGTCAACTTGCTCGCCATTCATAACCGCAATGTGTCGGACGCTGTGACCGCCGCCGACGATTTTGTGCAGTCCTCAAACGCAGCCGTAAAGAGAAGGCCTGAGTGCTGTCATGTGAGGTTACACAGTGTAGACCGCTATGGCATGCTGGACTCGCTGCTCCAACAGCCAGCTAGTTAGCTACGCGATCGAGGCCTACTCTGTTTGACGTGACACAACAGCACTAACGTCTTCTCTTCAGGCAGTGTCGCACCTACCCGCAGTACTCACAGAACGATTTAAAGACAAATCTTTCACGTATATCTGTTGCGAAACATCGTAGTTCAACAGCCTCATATAGTGGTTAACAGTTATTGTAAAATTTCATGAACGGATGCGACCTAAATTGTAGAAGAAAGAATTTCACATACAGCTACCATAACACATGAAGAGAAATAGGTTGTAGCAACATTTTTCTGACTACAGGGAGAAATTATGATCTAACATACTAACGTGACATTTCGCCTCAGCTGTTTGAAAAATTCAGCCCGGCTGGGCCGCGTCATACACAATGCATCCACTATACTTAAAGGTAATTTGACAACATTGTATTTTAATTACAAATAAATTTGTTAATATTTGCAACAATTCTGAGCTATTTGAACAAACCTTTTGCCTACTAACGACATCAGTATGACATTTAGCGTGACATTAACTACAACATGTAGACATCCGTAATTACCTAAATAAATAAAAATATTCATATCATATGGCATGAGTATTAAAATAAAAACTCGAAGTTGGCAACGGACATTATTTCACACACTGACTACAGTGTAGCCGCCGGCGGGCGCAAAACCTTCCTTCGCGCTGTGAGTTTGGCCTGGGCTGGCAGTGAAACATTAATCATAAGAAACTTCCTGGCAGATACACATTGTGTGCCGGAACCGGGACTCGAACCTGGGACCTTTGCCTTTCGCGGGCAAGCGCACTACCGACTGTGCTATCCCGACACGACTCACGATGCCGCCTCACAACTTTACTTCCGCCAGTACCTCGCCTCCTACTTTCCAAACTTCACAGAAGCTCTCCTGCGAACCATGCAAGACTAGCACTCCTGGAAGAAAGGATATGGTGGAGACATGACTTAGCCACAGCCAAGGGATGTTTCCAGAATGAAACTTCACTCTGCAGCGGAGTGTGCGCTGATATGAAACTTCCTGGCAGATTAAAATGGCTAAGCCATGTCTCCACCATATCCTTTCTTCCAGGAGTGCTAGTCTTGCATGGTTCGCAGGAAGAGCTTCTGTGAAGTTGGAAAGTAGGAGGCGAGGTACTGGCGGAAGTAAAGTTGTGAGGCGGCATCGTGAGTCGTGTCGGGATAGCACAGTCGATAGTGCGCTTGCCCGCGAAAGGCAAAGGTTCCAGGTTCGAGTCCCGGTTCCGGCACACGATTTTAATCTGCCAGGAAGTTTCATATCAGCGCACACTCCACTGCAGAGTGAAAGTTTCATTCTGGATTAATCATAAGGTTTGCGGCTATCAACAATAGGGGTGCATGGCATACCGCCATCACCTGCTAGCAACTCACACAGCGCGAGTAGGATGTGTTCATTCACGTTCTCTGGGCCCCGCATGACCCGAGCTGGCCAGACATAGACTAGAGACGAGGACTCAGTGCAGTCTTGTCACATAAAGCAGAGTAGGCCGCGACACGTAGCTGGCTGGTTGGCCATTACGAGACAGTAGACTGTGCCCCGGCCACCAGCCATTTAGCGTCCTACTCTGTGTGACGTGACACGACTGCATTGAGGCCCTCTCTCTAGGCGGTGTTGCTGGCTCCTAGATGCCGGGCTGGCCCAGTGGGCAGTCTGGCTGACGGCAGCCCACGCATCGCAGCACAGACTGAACTCATCAAGTGACTAGCCTAGAGTGCCAACAGCACTCGCCCTCTGCAGATACGCTGACTTCTAATGTGTGCACTTTCTCCACGTATCGCTGGACAGAATACATAAACTTTTCCTTCAATTTTCTTGTAATACGTAATTGTCAATCACTATTTTATAGTTTCCTCTGATAAACGAATTATGACAAAGATTTTCAAATGTCAGTAAATCTATCGGACCAAACTGCGTGGTCATCAGTCCGTAGCTTACAAACTACTTAAACCTATGTAAACTAACCTACGGACAAACACACAGATCCATGCCCCAGGGAGGACTCGAACCTCCACGGCGAGCAACCGCGCTCTCCGCAGCGAGGTGCCTTAGACCGCTCGGCTACTCCACCGCGGCGAGTTATGACAATCCGGTGATGATATATTCTTCTCTTTCGTCTCTAGGTGAACCATTTACGTCTACATAAGACGTTATTGCTCAGTATACATAGATGTTTCGGGTATTAAGATTAATGATTTGAAAAATGAAGTAACAATACAATTTACACGATACGAAACATGGTATGGACTTGGGTAGTAGAAAAACAATAACATGTCGAATTAGCAAGATGAAAATGCCACTACATTTTGCATGGTGTCTTGAATTTATTAACCAAGGAAATTGGTGAAAGCCATAGAGAAAACAACCCATTAACCCATTTGTCAACGGCGCTAAGCCAATCTATTGGTCTGACTATTAGCCGTTAGCAGAGATTGGTGCGTCTATTCCCGCGTGAGTGTGGCCGCGCCGGCCTCGGTGGCCGAGGGGACTGAGACGCTCCAGTCACGGTCTGCACGGCCACTACGGTCGGGGGTTCGAATCCCCCCTCGGGCATGGATATTTGTGCCGTCTTTAGTATAAGATAGTTCATAAGTAGTTTGTAAGTTTAGGGACTGATGACCCCGTAGTCAAGTCCCATAAGCTTAACAAACATTTGAACATTTGCTACGAAAGATGATGCTGAATTGGGGAAAACAAGTCAGCTGAAGCAGTGTTATTTCGTTTGATCTGCAAAACGTATTACTACATCAATTGCGTACTATAAAAGAAACCTATATTGTTACAATTTGTGAATACATGATTTCGAATCTGACAAAGCTACCATGTATGTCTGGAATGAAACTGTTGCATCAACAGGATCCCAGGAGATAGCATCGTGCTGGGCAGTTCATGGTAATATAACATCTTATTGCATTTAGTGATACATGTACAGGACAAAATCAAAATATAAATGTAGCATGAACTTGGATGAAGATAGTTAATGATCTCAGAAATTCAATTTCGGTGATTGATCACATTTTTTTGACATCTGCTCATTCTTACACGATCAACGATTCAGAATTTGGCAAAATCGAACAGGGGGCAAAGAACAAAATTCACATTGACCCATCAGACTGGTATGAAACCATTCGCACAGCCCGCAGAAAGAACAAATTCTACGGACAAATACTGACACACACAGACTTCAACTCTTCAGTGCAACTTGAGAAAGTAGTGATCAGAAAGAAAAAAATCGCAAGACGTGTTTTATGGCTCACTTTAGATTTGCTTGTAGTTTTATGATTTTTTGCAAACATTTCGGACATAAAATAAAAAAGTAAATAATAAAAAAATTATGGTCAGTATGATTACGACTCTACTATTGTGGTAATACCCTATGCACCCAACACGTAATATTCTGAACGTATTTTAACAAACAGGAAAAAATATTTGATATCTGAGTTTAGCTTTGACAAACATACTCTTTGTTTGAACTTTTACCTTTTGAAACTATTATTTTAATGTATCTCGTAGATTTTCATTATATTTTTCCGTTAAAATATTATCACCTGTCTTGTCTTGGTAGTTCGTTCAAAGTTTATTTTCTTTGCCTGTACTGGTTACGAATGACTATAGCCTGGAAGGAACGTAGCGTACATTTGACTTCCGGACGAGTGACCATAGCCTGGATGGAACACAGCGTACATACGCCATCTTGCTTTCTGTATTTGATGATTTTCTTATTATAACTTAACCGTTGTCATTTCAAAGCAATGGCGCACTAAAAATTATCAAAAACACTTCGCTCTTAGGACAGTGAATTATAATCTAAAGTCTAAAATAGCCGCATTAGCCGCGGCGGAGCGGCCGAGCGCATTGAGGCGCTATGCTATGATGCGTGCGGTCGTTCCCCGTCGGGGGCTCGAATCCCCCGTCGGGAATGGATGTTTGTGCTGTCTATAGTATAAGTTACTTCATAAGTAGTTTGTAAGTTTAGGGACTGATGACCCCTCAGCTAAGTCCCATAAGCTTAACAAACATTTGAATTGCCAAGTTAGCAGTTAACATCAGCCATTGATGGTACGAGAATTACGGATTACTCTGGCAGCTGTTCGGCGTAGCATAATAGGCGACGAATTAGTTTGTGATGTACGAACATGTTACACGGTGGTTAGAAACTCGTTAGGGCGCGATGGCTAAGCCCGCTCGGTCAGAGGATTGCCGGCATGGTAGTTTGACTCCCTCTATATCGAAAAAACTGAGTCAACGACGAAACGATCAAAATAGAACAAATCAAACCAACGTTCACAAAGTGCCGATCAAACCGAAGAGCCAATGAAAGAGAGAGAAAGTAAGAGGGTTCAAAGCCATCTGCAATAAAAATTGAGCAAACTTGTCGACGAACAACACAGAACGATCATGTAAAAACGACCGCAAAGCATCGATGTCCCTGAAGACAAAAGAATGTACTTGAAAAAGTGTAACCACCATTGACAATTTTTTTCCTCTTGCTTTCTAAAAGGTTTTCGCTCTCCCTAGTTAACTGAACACAACTATATTCTGCAAAATTCCGAGTTCTTGAAAGGTAACAGCGCTTTCTCTGAAAAGTGCATTTGTTCTGTTTCGAGAATATGCCATTAAATACATACCGACGAATTGCAAACATAGACTTCTATAATATGTGTACATAAACTGGAGAGATACTTTTACAATGACTGTTGTAAATGACGTAATGACAGTAATAAATGTTCAAATGTTTGTGAGTCTATCGGACTCAACTGCTAGGTTATCAGTCGGTAGCTTACAAACTACTTAAACTACGGTAAACTAAGGAGAACTCGAGGGAGGACTCGAACACCCGACGGCAAACGGCCGCGCGCACCGCAGCACGGCGCCCCAGTGCGCACTGCTAATCCGCCGTGGCAATGATAGTACTAACTTTGTATATATATTAAGTACTAGATTTATGTAGAATTCAGTATTACCACACTTATTCCGTTTGTGATTTTAGCTGTAAAAGAAGACGTAATCCCGGTTTGAAATAGAATACTTGATCAAGAGTAATATGAACGAAGTCATATCTGAACTACAGGAAAGGTAATTCCATCTACGTTAAAAGCGTCCATAGCAACCATGCCAAAGACAAATATTTTAGTGGCTGTAATGATTATAGTTAATGACTTTCAATATATTACAAAAACAGTAAATTTTTTCTTAGAAAAGAAAATAAACAAGTTAATTTGGTGCAATGTATACACTTCCCTTCCGTTTCATTAAGGAACTACACATTCCACAGAAATCTAGGACTTCTTTTATATACGAAACTAACAGTATCATCACGTTGTTCAGAATATTCATTATTACAGTATCTTTCCAGTAACAGTATCTACGTGCATATGCTTCGAAAGACCATTGTTCATTTCGTTACGTATTTCACATGTTCACGAAATAGAACAAACATGCATTTTAGAGGGAACATTCTTACATATGCACAACTGTAAATATTGAAGAACAAAGATCTATTTAATTAATAAGAGTGCCCGAAACCCTTTTAGGAAAAAAGGAGAAAAGAAAATTGGTAGTGGCGTGGTGCAAACCACTGACCATGAGCATTACAGTCTATCGCGCTGCCCACTACACTACGGAGAACAATCACAAAATCCGTATTTTAATCTTGTACTATGGATGGCAGCTGTTGACTGATACTAATATGGCATTTTAGACTCTAGATTATCATTTTCGTACGAAGAACGACGTGTTTTTGTTAATTTTCAGTGCGCAATTGCTTTGAAATGACAACGTGTAAGTTACAATAAGAAAATTATCAAATACGCAACTCAAGATGGCGTATGCCACTGAGAGTTCTGGGCGAGGAATGTCACGTGTCATCTCCGAACGGCTGGTTTTCGTAAAATAAATGGACGGTGTCGAATCGCTGTTATTTTTGCAAATACCTCTCAAACCATACGAGATATGAAAATAACATAACAGAGCAAAGTTGTTGAGAAATTTCTCCTCTACAAATTCATTTATTGAGTCTTTGTGTCAGATGAACGGTTAAGGCGTAATTTTCATTTGAATTTCGAGCAGTCAAAAGGCGATCGCACAGGCCCAATTTTAGTGTTACTACCGTAACCTAAAGTGGGTCAAAATGAAGCTGGTTTTCCAGTAAACTGGTTCAAAACACATTGCATGAAATTTACACATAAAAGTCAACACGTTGTGTTGTGTAGAGAAATACTCAACCTTCTCACGGCTTTTGGCAGATTACCTTTGCCACCAGCGAAAGTTGTTCAACAACCATTTATTGCCATAAAGCAGAGACTGCTCTTGAAAGCACGCAAATCAATAACAGCTCTAAATGAGAAGGATTTGCTCGATCTACTTCCTTTTACCCATCCTGTTCATCATGTGTTCTTAACATGTCTGAAAACTACACCAGATACTAATGACTGGGGACCTTTGGAGAGTGTTGATGAATAACTAAATGAGAATAGCGATTTGACTGAATCTCAACCACAAAATTGAACTGTAATTGCATCGTATAATGGTACTCAACAATATTAGCATGCAATTTGTTCAACAGTGATGATGTATATGTTATAAATAGTTGTAATAAATAATTGTTCAGAAAATGTATGATCAACATTATTAAATGTTTATACGGATATATTATGTGTATTTTTCATTATTAACATACATAATGTTTTTGTGTTATCTGCAAATATGGCGTAAGTCAGACCACAGAAAAGTTTTCGAGAAATGTTAGTTACAATAGTGGTGTAAATCAAAACATTAATAGATATTTGCATGAAATATTAATACTGTTTTCAACAAAAGCACATTATTAGATACAGCTCTGTCCCATAGGTACATCTTTCAAAGTACATCATGATATATTGTTCATGTTCAAAAATGTTCAAATGTTTGTATAGCTTATGGGACTTAACTACGGGGTCATCAGTCCCTAAACTTACAAACTACTTATGAACTAGCTAATACTAAAGACGACACAAATATCCATGCCCGAGGGGGGACTGGAGCGCCTCAGTCCCCTCGCCCACCGCGGCCGGCTATTGTTCATGTGGTGTGGCACAACGCTAATACTTTCAAAGCTTATATGTCAATAGTAAGAAATTTGACTTACACCACTTTTGCTCTGAACGGCTAGTATAATGACTCTCTATTTCTAAGTAGTTTTTAATAAAGTTCAAAGGAATTTTTACAGATGATGTATAATTAGGTACTTTTTGCGTTAGAAGGTCATTATTACACTACACATGAAGGGTGAAAACTAAACAGCTTCAGAAGAATAATTTTATCTCAAATAAAACGCATCTTTCATAAAGTCAGATTTCTGCCCGTTTTCCCTTTATACATTTTCGCTCAAACAATGTGGCGTTTAATATAGTTTAAGGCCGCTTGTAATTTGGGTCTCGGTCTTCTCTATGTGATTACAGCCCAATTCTTGGCTACTTCGCGCTTGCTATTCCGCAAACGAGCCTGCGGGACGAGAAGAGATAATAAAGGTTACTCCGGGCTTACAACTTAATTAAACTGTCCCCTTGTGTAGAAAAGACGTTTCTTTACCAAAGATCTACACCACAAAAGGAAGAGGAGAAAAATAGCCCGCAGATACGGATCATTATCTTTTCACTCTGAGCGGAATTAATATTGTGTTAGCAAATTTCAGCTTTCCACAGTTTCGCTGAAAACAATTAATGGCTGTCACTGCGTTCCAGTCGATTTTGAACACACAGTAAAATACGATTCCTCAAACCTCATTTCTTATCCTAATAAATTGATGTCACAATGTAGATTAAAAACGATATCGATTACGGAGCATAAGCTCAGTCTAGTAACAACAGTAGGTTAAATAATGTACATGAAAGGAAGCCCTACGTGGGAGAATTTCTCTTAGCTCATTTAGATACTTCTGCCTCTCATCTATACTAATATTTGCAACGTGTATCATATAATGTAGCATCTATTATGGTGGCAATGTATTCTGAGTCTTTGACAATACCAGCCACTGTTGATAATGGAATCGGAGTAAAATCGTTATATATACGTTGGACAAGGTTTCTGAGATGGAAACTAATGGCCAGTAAGTCGGACGCATTATCCCTGCTATCACACTTCGATAATTAACACTAGATATAACTTCAAATTGCCCATTTCTCATTTTAAATTGTTCGAATACCTACAGTACTGTGGAATTTAACATTTCACGCTTCGACCCTTCGAACAACAGTGTTATTTCTCCTGTTGATTAGCATGGGACGAGTTGGCAGTGGTCAATTTCAAATTTCAAATAGCCGTAGTTTCTAAAATACAAACGTACTGAACACGAAAAAAGGAAATACGGTTTTTATTGTAAAATCATCTTTTCAAAGATATCTGGACCTGGGTAATCCCATCGCTGCTTAATCGACACTGATGTACAGCGGACAAGATCGGTCTCAGCGTATGTAAAGATGGTGGGCAACCAACGTTTGACTGCGTCAAGAAAGTATGTTAAAGCGGTGTTTCCCCTCGCCTCTCCCTGCCTCGGGAGCGCCCATATGCTGCCTCCAGGGGTTCAGGAGAGATATTGAACCTCAGCCGCGAATGCGCATGGCAACTCTGTAGCCACTGCCACCTATATTAGGCGGCTGCGTTACGACTCGTATATGTGTTGTTTCCTTGACGTAAAACGTTTCCCATGCGATAAAAATACTTTTAATGTGCATATAAAATTATCTGATAGAAGAACGAAACGAAGAATGATAGTTTAAAAACTGATTTTATTATATTTATTTACTTTTTCGCACGTCGAGCTTCTTTCCGGGGTTCACTTAACCAGTGAACACATAGGACGCGCCGCCACTGGTGGTGAAGTAGTATCTCAAGGAAGGAATGTGAGGGGTTTGACTCAGGAATGGTTGACGAAAGCTTGCAAGGGTGGATTCACAGTGTAAAGAGGGCGGAGGCCACCGCCTCAGCCTATCAGGACTGGGGGAGTCATGGGAAAGCCGTTGGGATCAACGAAAAGAAAGTTGCGGTGACTTCTGGCTAGGCGACCAAGGCGACATGACGTGGACCAAGGAGCTACGATGTAATGGTAAAAGCGAGCTTGCAATGCTGTGCGCTTTGGCATATTTTTAATGCGATCATATCATTGAGAGTTCAGTGGTTATAGTAACGCGATAATATAATTTTTTGTGGATTAAATTGCCTGAGTTTGATAGTTTTCTTTGTACTTTTCAATTGGAACACTTCCCTCGTGGCTGGTTATTCTTGTTCAGTGTAAGTATCGCTCATGACGTCGCTTACTTGTTAATTTGCTTTGAACTGTTTGCTATGTCTTGGTAAAGGAAGTGGGATTAATTTGGTAACGCAAATTAGTTTCATGATAACAGTTTCTTTGTGTTTCGTACTTGTGCACATGGTTAAGTCTTGGTGCCGGCCGCGGTGGCCGAGCGGTCTGCGGCGTGCCAGTCACGGTCTGCACGGCCGCTGCGGTCGGGGGTTCGAATCTCCCCTTCGGGCATGGATGTTTGTGCCGTCTTTAGTATAAGCTAGTTCATAAGTAGTTTGTAGGTTCAGGAAATGATGACCCCGTAGTTAAGTCCCATTAACTCTACAAACATTTGAATTTTTTAAGTCTTGATTGTATATGACATAAAGGTATATAATAAAACTAATGCTGACTGAGTTTAAGGAAGGTTAAAATGAGGGGAGAGTGTTTTGCTATTAGATTATTTAACGGAGTTGTTATGTAAATACTGACTGCTTCTCAGTCGGTACCACGCGGCCTTATAATGATCTGTTACTGTCCGATATGGCACGCCATGCTCTGCCTAGTGATGTTTCTATTATTTGTAGAATTGTTTGCAGCTTATTTTATTAGTTTTTTGTGTTGGTGGTATTCAGTCTTTGTAATGGCATTTGTGTTGTGGCCACGTGGTGCTCCATAGTTTACCAGTCAAGTTTGGATGTGCTTAGTGGTATGTTTTATAATTTATCAGCCCAATCAGAGCAATATTTAACAAGTGATTTAGACGGCGAACATCATTTTCTGCTTTTTAAGTACTTTCGAGGTTCGCTGCTCGAGCGACAACGTTTAACGTTTTATTCAAGAAGTACTATATCTATCTTTCTTAGCTCAACGTGTTTTCACCTGAGCTACTACACGCAGGCAAGAGTTCATCTTCCTTAGTTGGTTTCATTTTACGTATTTTTCGCAAGATTCTGCATGAGAATGCTGAGTGAGACCCAAGCGTAATCTTCCTCCTGTTTACATATAGTGTATCCACCAAAGCGTTATTTCGAAGGACTCTAAGGACGATAATGATACTAATGAAGCCACGACAGGAACGTCTGTCGTCGGTAATCGTGCAGAAGGAAAGGATTCTCCAGAACTGCCATACAGAGGACCCATGACAAGATCAAGACCCAGGACATGACAGCTGGGTCCAAAGGTAACCTAACATCGGGTCGCTGTTCTTTAGGAGAGGGAGCAATGTCACGAGACCCCAAGTTAACCAACTGACGGAGTTGTTGGCGCAATGGATAGGATCACTGATTGCAGTGCTGAAGGTTGGTGATTCATTCCCATCCACCGGCAAAAATCTATTTCTTTGTTTTATCATAAAGTATGAAACACTTCGCCACAGTTGAACACAGGGCATTCAGCCTTTGAGTTTAATTCGATTTGTAACTGTTTCGCAGCTTGGCCAGATGGGCATATGCGAATCCGTATACAGAGGAGGCCATTGGTTTCTCCAAATATTTACATCTTTGGATCAATTGGACTAAAAGATGGAATAAGACTGACATCTTGAAATCTCAAATTGTACAATACGGTCGAAGAATAAATTTTGTACAATTATGCCTACAGGATTACGATATTAAATGTGACAAATAAATTAATTGGCCGGCCGCGGTGGCCGAGGAGACTGAGGCGCTCCAGTCACGGTCTGCACGGCCACTACGGTCGGGGGTTCGAATCCCCCCTCGGGCATGGATATTTGTGCCGTCCTAGTTCCTAAGTAGTTCATAAGTAGTTTGTAAGTTTAGGGACTGATGACCCCGTAGTTAAGTCCCATAGACTTTACAAACATTTGAACATTTTTAAATTAATTGTCAATGTACCATAACCTAGGACATATGGTTCACAAAAAATAAAAATTAAAAACAATTTCAAATGCTTGTAATCGCAAGGAATGAAACTGCTAAGATCTCGGCCCCTAGTCTTACAAACTACTTAAACTTTCTTTATCATAAGCCCTTTACAATGATGCCATAATGCGCCGAAACTAGTAGTGCATTTGTAGTTAGATCGAAGTATATAAATTCGATAAGTGAAGACGATTTTACCTGCTGCTATTTCTTAGTGTCTAGGAAAAGAATCCAGAGTGATAAACTGATTGCCGAAAACACCTGAATGCGCCAGCCTGAACGCAGCTCTAGAAATTCACGATTTTTTCACATAGTTAAATCCTTTAACTTTATTTACGTATCAATAAAATGTACACAACATGTCATTTATTTCCCAAGTAATCACAAAACAATAAACAACTTATTTAGTTTTATCGTAAATTACTGGCAAAAAAGAAGTAAGAAGCAATTAAAAGGAAGCATAACACAAAAAGTCAATTTACGTTATGTTAATTACAGGGATTTTGCTTTTTTAAACTCACAGTTACATGTTGTCTGCAGGTAAAAGTTACTCATTCTTATGCTGAGGTATTCTCCCTCCCTCCCTTTCTGTCTTGCTCTCTCTCTTTCTCTCTCTCATTGTTTGGCAGACTATCTGGAAGGGAGGGGGGGCGTGCCCCTGTGCCTCCCCCATAAATCCGCCCTTGGGTACACGGAGCGTGTATCTGAACGGGTTTCTGACCTTACAACGAGAATCTCTAGGAAAACCTGTCATTCGAGGCACTATTTGTTGGAATAAATGACTGGAAACATCTTATAAGTAGTTAAAAATTCCGTATTGCAGTAATCTTCCGTTTCAACGAAAGGGGACTGAAGATCTATCAACAAGAATTGTTCTTTACATCATTTGTTGTAAATACGTGTCAACAACTTGAATATTTACCAGTAGTGTACACAACACGTCTAATACCGTCGTAGATGTTACTCATCTCTGTTAGTGGCCGTAGCGTAGGCAAGTGAGGTGTGGGCTCTGAACTAGAATATGTTTCATGATTAGAGTTCAATGATCCTCAGAAGCAAATATTTTTGCTTGTTATATCCGGGATTTTTGATAGACTCCTATAAATTTCGTAGAAGTATTTTGCATAACATCCGATGCTATGTAAATATTAGTGCGCATCCTCTGAAAATTCAAATGTTTGTATAGTTTATGGGACTTACCTACGGAGTCATCAGTCCCTAAACTTACAAACTACTTATGAACTACTTATGAACTAGGACGGCACAAATATCCATGCCCGAGGGGGGATTCGAACCCCCGACCGTAGTGGCCGTGCAGAAAGTGACTTTAGCGCCTCAATCCCCTCGGCCACCGCGGCCGGCGCATCCTCTGAGGAGTGATTTTGTTGGTCACCTTGCACCTTGCTTAGAGTAAAATACGTACTTTATTGTTTCATCTACATTTTACACTCTCTTAAAATTCTTCTACTGAATAGTAACATTGACTGTGGAGAATGACCTTTAATTTCACTAAAAAGGCAGACTTTTGCAATAATGTTTGCCACATATGAAGTCCTTTTCTAATTTTATATCGCACAGTTTGTCATGAAACTTTTATAATTCCCTGCACATATAAGGGAATGGTCAGACTTGTCATGCGGAGCGCCTATTGATTTTTTTAGCACTGTTAGTTAACATTGAAGGAAGTCTGTATGCAGAATGTTAGCTGATGATATGACCTGCAAGTCACCTAAAAATCACGAAAATGGCTATTTTTCCTGCTTGGCGCTTGCGGTGACGGCTGGCCATCTCTGGAAATGGCGCGTCGCGAGCTGTTGTTACGGTCAGCGTCGTGCGCATGGTCGGGATGTGCGGCCGTCTTATCGCGGCGTTCACTAAATAGGAACATCGTTGCACGGTTTTGGTGGAAAGGGGGAAACGAATATTCGTTTCTGTGGCGTGCATTTCCTTTTCATTTCTGGTACGTAGGTGGCCGAGGGGACTGAGGCGCTCCAGTCACGGTCTGCACGGCCACTACGGTCGGGGGTTCGAATCCCCCCTCGGGGCATGGATATTTGTGCTGTCCTAAGTTGTAAGTAGTTCATAAGTAGTTTGTAAGTTTAGGGACTGATGATCCCGTAGTTAAGTCCCATAGACTCTACAAACATTTGAACATTTTTTTCTGGTACGTATTTCGAAACATACCGTCCTGAAACTGGTTAGAAATGTGAAAGATATTCTGTACATCTACATCTATACTCCGCAAGCCACTTTACGGTGAACATTCAATCTCCCCTCACAGGTGATGGCAAACCCTGTAAATGTTTTTCTGCTTGCCATGGAAATATACCACAGACGCCAAATGAAGCAATCAACATAAAAAAAACGCGTGAAGACTACGTGATGTGCGACATGGTAGTTAAACTTCTAGACGAGCATGTAAATAGCGCAGACAGGTGGCTAGAAACTAATGAAACACTCGATATTGCAGACTGTCAATCTACAGACGGCGAAAAAACGGAAAATTGTTGCACACATGAAGACTCTTCGAGTGATAGTGGCACGTACAATCATCAATTATCTCCGAAAGCAACACCAGCAACTACAATTACATTATCAGACAAAGAAAAAGGGGTGAAGTATTGGTTGAACGAAAGTGCTAAGAAACACCTACGTGTCAGTACAGTTCAAAATAGGCATTGCTTTGTCCGTTCTGAACGTGAATTGTATAGATGGAAAAAGGAAGTCGCTGGACGACTTAAGAGTCAAATGGAAATTGCGAGGGAGATAAATGCGCGACTATCTTAGCAATTTACCGATGCCAGACGACAGTCATTGAGTGTCAGCAACACAACTTTGCGTGATTGGGCGTTAGATATTGCCAACGCAATGGGCGCTAAAGAATTTTCAAACTTCTCAAAGTTGGATTAGTCGCTTCAAAAACATCACATAAAATTGTGGCACGAAAAATAACAAAATTTGTATCGAGAAACAGGTCGGAATATGAAGTGACTCAAATGAAAAAGACAGAATCATTTCTTACGACTACAAAAAATAAGATCGCCAATTTTCGTAAATCTTACGTTTACAATGCAGATCAGTCAGGTTTTCAAAAAGAAATGCGTTCGAAAAGAACACTGTCATTCAAAGGGGAAAAACATATTGAGGCAATTGCGCAGTCCACGACTGCACTCACCCATTCATACACTATAATGCCCATAATTAGTCTGGACGGTTCATTGCTTCCTAAACTATATGTGTGTCTTCAAGAACCAGCTGGGCGTTTTGGACCACGCGACCAACAAACAATGTTCTACTCAGACAATCTTGTGGTAGACGCATCTATGTCTGGAAAAATGGGAAATGATAACGTTACACTTTTCATGCGTCATGCTTTGCTACCGTTCTGCGAGAACAAATCTCTTCTTCTAGATTCGTGGTCAGGTCATAAAAGTTCTGCTTCATTAAAAGCTGTATTTCGAGCTCACCCTGACAAAGAAGTATAGATACTTCAGATTCCACCCGGCACGATGGACATAATTCAACCGTTAGACAGAGAACTTTTCAGCCAGTGGAAGGCCTTTTACAGAAAACTAACAGAGAAAATTATTGTGTGCAAATCACTGCAGTTTCCTGTCTATCACCGTGACAATATTCTCAATTTGCAATCAGTCGTACTTTATCAGTTTTCCTCTACACGGTTTCAAAATGTGATTAAATATGTGTGGTACGCCTTGAAATATACTGATATTCCTTCTTAACACTGGCCGAGTTTTGTCTACGGACGTCTAACAACGTCTGTGATTCGCAGGGCTGTCATATGTAGTTTTTGCTTGTATGTTCTTGGTGGACAAGAAACCTATGTTTTGAACATTGTATCAATATTTCGCATTTTTGCAAGAAATAAATGTTTGACGTGTTGTAAACCGTATATGTATTTGTCTATTTCATAGCTATTTGGAAAGAATGTTGTAGATAACATATCAGCTACATTTATCAACGAATTTATCACTATCGTATTTATTAATTACCGTATGATCGCTTTCACTGGGCGAATCATCTCTCTCACTGCTGTGGCAGGAGAGCGGCGCGTAGCTAACGCCACCTTCTCCCTAGGTGGCGTTGGTATAACGTAGCGAGAGAGGTCAGGGTTGTACAACAGGCAATTATAAGCGAGGAAACCATGCGACAATAATGTCATACTTCATAAAAGTTTTTGCAAACTTCCAGGTCACGTCAGCAGCTAACAGTCTGCATACAGACTCCTTCAATGTCAACTCACAGTGGTAAAAATAGCAACACAGGTTTCGACATGACAAGTCTGACCATTCTCTTGTTAGTAACATAACATGCAACTTTTATAAGAGTCTTACGTTTATTGTGAATTTTATCCATTATGGATGTTGAACTCCGTGACTGTTCCTAATAGGTTGTGGAAATAAAATCCGCTACCAGTCACAATTTTTTGGCAGTTTATTAGAACACTACCGGTTTCGGGCTTGTGCCCATCCTCAGGTGTTTACATTCAGACAAATATAAGTATCCAGTTCGTATTTGTACAGTTCTCATGGATCTTGGTTGAGAACATTGTAGTAATATGATGCTAATTTGCACTCTCATGTTTACGGTTTTGCACAGTACACTTCATAACTTGCACTCCAAACATTGCCACAGTACACTTTATCACTGACACTCCAAGCATCGCAATGTTTACATTTAGGCACAAATAGGGTGCCTAAATGTAAACATTGCGATGCTTGGAGTGTCAGTGATAAAGTGTACTGTGGCAATGTTTGGAGTGCAAGTTATGAAGTGTACTGTGCAAAACCGTAAACATGAGAGTGCAAATTAGCATCATATTACTACAATGTTCTCAACCAAGATCCATGAGAACTGTACAAATACGAACTGGATACTTATATTTGTCTGAATGTAAACACCTGAGGATGGGCACAAGCCCGAAACCGGTAGTGTTCTAATAAACTGCCAAAAAATTGTGACTGGTAGCGGATTTTATTTCCACAACCTCTTACGTTTATAAATATTTTGTTTTATTTATGTACGCCTATATCACAGATCATAACGAACATATGTTCATGCGTGGAAATATGCGATTTAATAGAGGTAAAGCAGGAATTCCACTCTTTATGATTTCGTAAACAGTGTGATTCCAGAAACAGATGCCGCCGACAACTGTCGTTGGAGAGCGCTGCGGTCGCGTGTAGCTCGCAAGGTCTATAGAAGACAGGTCTGAACACCAATGTTCCTTACGGAGTGGCCATATTGGGGCTTCGGTAGTCGATACACTGCAATAGTACTAGGAAAGAAAACAGTCACTTTCGGAAATTATTATTTTTCTGCAGCTAGTTTGCGTACCGTTTGAGTCATAAATATTATTTTTAAGTTTAGAAATAAAATGCTGATAGTTCGTAACGCAAATATTGCTTAGTCTTACAAGGGCAGGGCACGGTATGAACTCAGCAATTTGGTTCCAACTGTGCGAGAAGATACTAGTAGATAAACATTTTGAACTCCTAAAATGAAAGATTTCAGATTGCGGTATTTCAGGAAGTATGAGCACAGTATGATGACCTGTCAAATAATGTCAGCCTAGCGCAGCGAATAATGTACTGTACCGTACTGTCAATTTCGCGGCCCGGGCTCGATTGTTTTATTTTCCATTATTCCGTTATAATTATCAAATTTAAATTTGATGAATCATTTCGGTGTTCCTCAATTCCTTGAGCAGAGAGTTATCGTCAAGAGACGATAAAATTAAAATACATTCGGTTTTTTAGCATCAATTTTCAGTGCTCGTTTCACCGCAATGATTCGGTATGTTTGGTGAGCATCAAACAACAGTCATTAACATCCTCAATGTATACTTTACACTGGAAACCTCACATAATAATGAAAGTTTTTGAACACATTAATTACCACATTCATTTTAATTGAAACTAAAAAGAATACATGGATTTTAAATATAAATTGAAATTATCAACTAAATTTCAATTTCGTAAATTTCAATTTCTCAAAGAATTATACAAAAGAAAGTAGTGGGGATTTATTGTGTAAAATCTAATAATAAATGTTTTATCCATGGCAGCAACTGTGGTTTATAGGGGCTGGTGACTGTTTCCTTTGTAACCCATATAACAATAATGCCGGTTAAAGTCGGTGTCATAGATACGAAACGTTGGTGGTGCTTCCATAGCACGTCCTAGATTGGCAATGCACCACATATTGTTTATCCTGTGCCATGCCGCTTTTAGATTAGATTAATACTTGTTCCATAGATCATGAATACGACAGTTCGTAATGATGTGCAACGTGTCAGTTAAATGAAATGTATCTATACATAATATTATTACATGACACTGAATATTTTAATAATTTATTTTGTTTTGTTTTTTATATTTTTTTAAATTTTTTTCCCCTAAAGTACTAACTTTAATCTAGTAATTCATCTAATATGTAGAAGGAATTGCCATTCAGAAATTATCTTAATTTATTTTTAAATGCTAGTTGGCTATCTGTCAGAATTTTGATACTACTTGGTAAGTGACCAAAGACTTTTGTGGCAGAATAATTAACCCCTTTCTGTGACAGAGCTAAATTTAACCTTGAATAGTGTAGGTCACTCTTTCTCCTAGTGTTGTAGCTATGCACACTGCTATTACATTTGAATGCAGTTGGATTGTTAATAACAAATTTCATAAGTGAATATATTGCCGCGAGAGACGACGAACACCGACTGCCGGCGTGGCGCAGGGGATAGCGTCATGGACTGCAGTGCAGAAGCCGGCCGCGGTGGCCGAGTGGACTAAGGCGCTCCAGTCACGGTCTGCACGGCCACTACGGTCGGGGGTTCGAATCCCCCTCGGGCATGGATATTTGTGCCGACCTAGTTCGTAAGTAATTCATAAATAGTTTGTAAGTTTAGGGACTGATGACCCTGCAGTTAAGTCCCATAGACTATACAAACATTTGAACATTTGCAGTGCAGAAGGTCGCCGGTTCAATCCCGCCCTCCGGCACAACATTTATTTCTTTGTAATTAACAATTCCAGAAGGTTCTACATCTTCCTTATGTTCACTTGCAAATTCTACTTGTTTCTTATGTTAACTGTTCTTCTACTTTCTGGTAAATTCTGTCTGTGTATAAATAGCAAAGCAGTCTGTCTGAAAGGTCTGTATGTTGAGTTCGTAATAAACGTGTTTTGAGTATAAGTGCTGTGTTCAGTTGCCTTCGAAGTCAAGCCTGCTTCCATTGCAACGTCAGTCTGCCAGCGGCAGCGACAGCGTTCAGACCTCGTGTGTGCAGCGCGCTGCGGCCGGCTTTGTTTACATCGGTGCGGTAAGTCGCAAGCTTACAGTGTCACTCGGCGGTGTTCGTCACTCTACTGTATACGTGAACATGAAGTAATGGCTGAAGTTAACCGACAAGACACCTTGAAGTTTACCTTTGAACGATCTTTTGCGAAACCGAAATCATATGAATTTGAAGACTGGTTGGAAACCGTGGTGAAGATACCAATGGATCATGTTATAGGAATTTCTTTTTCGATTATCAGCGCGGTCGTGTTTCTGAAATTAAAATCACCCGATCTTTGTGAAAAAAATCATTGCATCTACTGGAGGATTAGTCAAGTTCAACCACAACGATGGCAACGTAGGTGATGTTACCATAACTCACGCTGGTTTCGGGATTCGCACTATTCGAATTTTCGAACTGCCATTCGAAGTTCCAGCAGACCGAATAGACGCAGCCTTGGCCCCATATGGGAAAGTCTTAAGCAACTTCGCGGAGAAATGGTCCAGTGCCCGAAAGTATCATATACTAAACGGTATTAGGCAAGTCAAAATTGACCTGCACAGACACATACCGTCCTACATTACTGTATGCGGCCACAGAGCTATAATGATTTACGATGATCAACGTAAGACGTGCGCAAACTGTAACTGTACAGGTCACGTCCGTGCCCAGTGCATTCAGAGACGTGTGGCACAGATACCACGAAGCGAACCTGAAAAGACATCTGCGATGACAATCCTGCCTCTATCGTATGCCGCAGTAACCCGTGATCGTGGTAGCGACAATTTGCTGCCACAAGTGACTGAAGTGCAAGATGACAACCCGATAGCTGAAGATTCTCCAATGGAAATAAATGAAGAGACAATTCCACCACTTGGTGCTAGTCACGAAACAGCAAAACGCGATCTTCCTCTCGCCACTCCGGCGGAGGTAACTGACACCCAGAGATCTGTTGATAAGGTACATCATCGTGAACTACAACATGTCAGTGACGAAAGTGAATGCAGTTCACAACCTTCATCAGCAAAGAGAAAGAACAAGAAGCGGAGGATTGTACATCAAACAGCAGCCGAAGCAACGCCGCCACCACCTGAGGAATCCAAGCACATTGATGAAACTTTACGCACCAATCTGTCGGGTCAGCCACTGAGTCAAAACAGGATATCTCCCACAGACACTGGCGACAAAGAAGCGCCCAGTAAGGCATCGGAGACAGTTGTAATTGATGCAAAGAGAGGACCTCAGGAACGGGCTACCGATAGTCAAGTATCAAACGTGATTCAGTTAGCAACGGACTGGACAGTGGAATCGCAAGAAGACATGGACACACACATGACGGACATCTCAACGGACAACAGGACCACGGCACAAAATTCACAGAACATTCGGGTTGCGGCTGTAAATGCGACCAAGACTAACCGGAATACGAAGAAGAACGAAGTGACGGAATGTTTTCGTACTAATGACTTCTATTAAAGATGACCGACTTACAAACATATAGAATCGCCACAGTAAACATGAATAAGATACGCAGTGCTATGAAATTAAAATTCGTCCAAGATTTCTTATACGCCGCAGACATAGATATCGCGATGCTACAAGAGGTGACTGACATTAATTTGGAGGGAATACCAGGCTACAATGCTACAAATAATCCAGGAAATGGCCCGGAATTGGGAACTGCTATCCTAGCTAAAGAAGGCGTCATCCTTCAAGATGTGGTCAGACTCCCCGATAGTAGAGGTCTCGCAGCCACTGTTAACGGCACGCGGCTGATAAACGTATATGCACCGTCTGGCACAAGTAACAGGCGCCGCAGAGCTGAATTTTTTAAAACTGAAATTGTTTCCCTTTTAAATGCACGGTTTGATGACATTATATTGGCAGGCGATTTTAATTGCGTTATCCACCCCAAAGACCAAACTCCTAATTGCAATAAGTCGGTGGAATTCGAGCAGATGATCAAGGAATTAATTTTAGTCGATACTTGGGAGCATATTCATGGCCTCCTGCCTGGTTTTACATATGTCACAAACCATTCAACAAGCAGGATAGACAGGATTTCTGTGTCGAACAACCTCCAGAGGCACATTCTACAGAGCCAAATATGGCCGACGAGCTTCTCCGATCACGCGGCTTACATTTGTACCCTCACTATGAAGAGACAGGAAACCTATAGAGGCAGAGGTCAATGGAAATTTAACGTTTCACATTTAGATGATCCAGAATGTCGAGAAGCTTTCCGTAAGACCTGGGAGGAATGCGTGTCTAAATGCAACGGCTACTCCTCTGTTTTAACTTGGTGGCTCAACTGCGCCAAACCAAAAATTCTCAAATGCTTCATGAACTATTCGCGTGAGAAATACTGGTGGCAAAAACAGACAATAGAATACTACTTCCAATGTCTAAGGGAGTTATATAAACTTGATACGACCGTCATCGATAATTACACCAAAATTAAGAAAATACAAGCCAAAATTCGTCTGCTTAGATCGAAACAGCTGGAAGGCGTTAAAATCAGATCAAGAAATGTTCAAATGTTTGTTAAGCTTATGGGACTTAACTACGGGGTCATCAGTCCCTAAACTTACAAACTACTTATCAACTACCTTATACTAAAGACGGCACAAATATCCATGCCCGAGGGGGGATTCGAACCCCCGACCGTAGTGGCCGTGCAGACCGTGACTGGAGCGCCTCAGTCTCCTCGGCCACCGCGGCCGGCTCAGATCAAGAGCCACGAACACAGCACCCAATGAAGCAACGTCCATATTCCACCTCATACGTGAAAGGAAAAGAGGCGCTACGAAGTTACTGTCGGAATTAAAGTTGCAGGATGGAAGAACACTAAAAAATCAGAAAGACATCAGAAATACGATTCACAATATTATTACGCCACTCTGCTGGACAACCAACCAATAGATGTAAATCTGATGTATGAATTGACATCCAATCTGCCACGAACACTCACCACCGACGATGGCAGGCCTCTGATGGAAGAAATAGACGAAGATGACTTGAAATCCGTAATTTTTCAAAGCCCAAAAAACAAATCTCCCAGACAAGACGGCATTCCTATAGAAGTCTATCAAACTTTCTGGCATGTGATGAAGGATAAACTTCTATCCCTTTACAATGAATTACTGGATCCAAATGTTTCTATTCCCCAAGAATTCAAAGAAGGAATAGGTGTCTTCATTCCAAAAAGTCCAAGAAGTAATTCCATTGAAAAGTTGCGCCCCATTACTTTACTTAACAGCGATTATAAAATCGCAGCTCGTATCCTAACACAAAGGATGAAACGTGTGATGCATCTTGTTACGGGGCCTCATCAAACTAGTGTTGGCAAAGATAGAACCATCCTTCAGACTTTAGCAGGATACAGAGACAAATTGACGATAGCTGATGTCTGCAAACTACGATGTGCGATAACAACAATTGATCTCGACAAGGCGTTCGACAGAGTCAACCATCAGTTCCTGTTTCATACAATGCAAGAAATGGGCTTTCCACGCCGGTTTACCGACATAATAAAGAACTTGCTACAGGGTAGCACTTCAAGAATTTCGATTAACGGCCAGCTAGGCAACGTGATCCATATCAGCAGTTCCGTCAAACAGGGATGCCCAATGTCGATGACCTTATTCGCCATCGCAGTGGAGCCACTACTAGCAACGCTGATACGCCGGCTGCGAGGTCTACAAATACACGGTCAGCATATCGTGTGCCACGCATACGCCGATGACGTAGGTTTCGTCGCAAACAACGCAGTTGAAGTCGAGACGGCGTTGCGGACCATTAAGGAGTATGAAGCGGCGTCAGGTGCCAAATTAAACTGGAACAAATCCGGCCTCATGAATATCGGACTTGGTATAGACTGGCAACACCACGATCAACTGAAGGAGGTCGAAAGTATGAAATGTCTGGGCATTGATTTCAAAAAGACAATTCAGCACACCATTGCTGCGAATTACAAACATATTCTCACGCAGGTACGAGCCTGCGTACAATCCTACAATACAAGACACTTAGATGAACTGCAAAAAGTTCAGCTGGCCAATACATACATTTTGTCAAAGGTTAACTACGCAGCACAAATTTTACCGATGCCTGCAGCCATCGCAAAGTGTATACTAGCAGCTATTGGACACTTCGTAAGCCGTGGACCGATTCTTAAAGTCCAATATGATACACTCACACTACCAACTCGATCTGGCGGTTTGAATTTAACAGATGTGCTCAGTAAGGCTAAAGCTCTCTACGTTTGCTGCACTTTCAAGGAGTGGCGAAAAGCTCCAGACAGTCTCATTTCACACCTTCTAAATGAGAGTGCTCCGAGTAATATTGTAGCACCGATCAATGTCGGCCATATCCCCAATGGTCTCTATCACTTGACATCCTTCCTTTTGGAATACAGCTATATCCGTATGCGAATAACTGACAGCCACATCATGCAGGTCAAAGCCATCTATAAGAACCTAATGGAAGTCAAACCAAGAAATGTGATAGAACAAAAATACAAAAACAAAAAGTGGTCAGTCATATGGGAAAATGTACACAGCCCACATCTACCATCACATGTGAAGGCTCAGTGGTACTTCGCGGTGAACAGAAAAATTCCGACCAACTATAAACTTCATGCACTTCACCTGGCAGCGCTTCCCACGTGCACCGCTTGCGGCTTAGTCGACAGCGATGAACATCGGTTCGTATGTGTCAATGGCAAGGAGATATGGGACTACGTGGCACAGAAAGTGGCGATTATGAATCGAACTGCTCCCCAGTATATCACACTCGCAAACGTACTGACTCCGGATGACAAACCATATCCTGCAACCAAACAGAACGCGACGAATTGGTTGAAAGGACAAACGACGTACTACCTTTTAACGTCACCTGATAAATGCAAACAAGACTTTTTAGTATATTTGACAGAACAGCTACACCAGCTCCGACGTAACAAGAAGTATAAAGAATACTTCGCAAATTTCTTAGATAAGACGATATTACTTTAAACATCTCAGAAACGACTCACTGAAAGATTAGAAATTCTGCACATAGGAAGAGAAAAGAAAAAGATTAGTCCTTTATCTACAACATTACCACTTAATTACCTTCGCACACTCTTAAAGATGTGCTCATCAATTTGAAATTCTTTATTCTTGCCCCAAACATATTTTATTTTGAAGAAGAAACGTTTTGTTCATTTATATCATTACCTTTTATACAAGAATTAGTTGACAGGCGGCGCTACAACATACTTGAAGCTCCAGTGTTCGAGTCACTTCAATAGGCAGCAGAAGATGCCTTTTTTTTTTTATCTTTGAAGATCCGCTGTGACGTCAATTTAAGCACCTCACTCTATCCAACCAGAAGATACCATTTTGAGTTTTGTATACAGTGACAGTACCACGAGAACAGGAGTAAAGGCAATGAAGCCAAACCGAAAAAAAAAAAAAAAAAAAAAAAAAAAGAAAAAAAAAAGGCGCTCCAGTCACGGTCTGCACGGCCACTACGGTCGGGGGTTCGAATCCCCCCTCGGGCATAGATATTTGTGCCGACCTAGTTCGTAAGTAGTTCATAAGTAGTTTGTAAGTTTAGGGACTGATGACCCTGTAGTTAAGTCCCATAGACTATACAAACATTTGCAGTGCAGAAGGTCGCCGGTTCAATCCCGCCCTCCGGCACAAAATTTATTTCTTTGTAATTAACAATTCCAGAAGGTTCTACATCTTCCTTATGTTCACTTGCAAATTCTACTTGTTTCTTATGTTAACTGTTCTTCTACTTTCTGGTAAATTCTGTCTGTGTATAAATAGCAAAGCAGTCTGTCTGAAAGGCAGTCAGTGCTGCGTGTATTTTGAGTTCGTAATAAACGTGTTTTGAGTATAAGTGCTGTGTTCAGTTGCCTTCGAAGTCAAGCCTGCTTCCATTGCAACGCGACAATATATATTGTGAAGCTACTGTGAAGATTCCTAGATCCTTAAATAAATGTCTGCAGGATGATCTTTGGTGGGCTCCAGCAACTATTCTGATGACCCACTTTTGAGAAATAAATACTTTCTTACTAAATGATGATTTACCCCAGAATATGATGCCATAAGAAAGCAGAGAATGAAAATAGGCATAGTATGCTAGCTTACTGAGATGTACATCACCAAAGTTTTCAATCACCCTAATAGCATAAGTAGCTGAGCTCAAACATTTCAGCGGATCTTCAATTTGTTTCTTCCAATGCAACCCCTCATCAATGCATAAACCTCACATTTTTTAATATTCTACCTTAGCTATAGATTTCTAGTTGAAGTCAATATTAATTAATGGTGTAATGCCATTTATTGTGTGAAACTGAATATATGGTGTTTTTTTTTTCAAAATTTAAAGAGAGTCCATTTACAGAGAACCACCTAATAATTCTCTGAAATACTTCATTGACAATTTCATCAGTGAATTTCTGTGATTCGGATGTGATAGTGATACTTGTATCATCAGCAAAGAGAACAAGCTTGGCATCTTTATGAATATAGAAAGTCAAATCATTAATATATATTAAGAACAGCAAAGGTCCCAGTACCGAACCCTGTGGCACCCCTTGCTTGATAGTTCCCCAGTTTGAGGACTCAGCTGTTTTTTGCATATTATGTGAATTACTTATATCAACTTTCTGAACTCTTCCAGTTAGGTATGATTGAAACCATTTGTGCATTTTCCCACTCATACAACAATACTTAAGCTTATCTACAAGAATTCCATGGTTAACACAAGACCTTTGATAGATCACAAAAAATCCCAATGGGTGATTTACGGTTATCCAGAGCATTTAATATTTCATTAGTGAAAATATATATTGCATTTTCTGTTGAAAAGCCTTTCTGTCAACCAAACTGACATGTTGTTAGAACTTTATTTTTATTAATATGTGAAGCTACTCTGGAATACATTACTTTTTCAAGAACTTTTGATAGAGCGGTCAGAAGTGAGATTGGGCGGTAGTTGTTGACATCCAACGTATCACCTTTTTTATGCAATGGTTTGACAATAGCATATTTCAGCCTATCAGGGAAAATACCCTGCTCCAGTGAGCTATTACAAATGTGGCTAAGAATCCTACATATTTCTTGGGAACAAGCTTTTAATACCCTGCTGGATATGCCATCAATGCCATGAGAGCTTTTACTCTTGAGAGAGTTTATTAATTTCCTAATTTCCGATTGAGAGGTGGGTGGGATTTCCATTGTATCAAACTGTCTGGGTACGCCCTGTTCCATTAACTGCCTAGCTTCTTCTAATGAACATTTGGATCCTATATTCTCCACAACATTTAAAAAATAATTATGAAAAGTGTTTTCTACTTCTGACTTTTTGTTTGTAATTTTTTCATTCACTTTGATTGTAATGCTGTTTTCCTGTGTTCTTGGTTGCCCTGTCTCCCTTGTTATAATATTCCAGATTGTTTTAATTTTATTATTGTATGTACTAATCTCAGACATGATACATATGCTTTTGGATTTTTTAATAACTTCCTCTAATACAGAACAGTAGTTTTATAATAGTTGAATATTTCTGGGTCACTACTCTTTCTTGCTGTCAGATACAGTTCCCTTTTCCGGTTACAAGGTATTTTTATACCTTTGGTGAGCCATGGTTTTTTGCTTGGTTCCTTACAATTAAATTTGACTAATTTCTTGGGGAAACAGTTATCAAATACCCTTACAAATGTATCATGAAATAAGTTGCATTTTAAATTAGCATCAGGTTCCTTGTACACTTCATCCCAATCTAACTGCTGAAGACTTTCCGTGAAATTTCTAATTGTCGAATCATTAATTGAACGAACAACTTTGGAGGACTGATTCAAATTACCGAAAGGAGCTATATCATATAATGTAACCAGCTGTGCACCATGATCAGAAAGACCATTCTCAACAGGACATGCACTAATGTTGTTGAATCTATCTTGGTCTATAAAAAATTGTCTATCAATGTGCTGCTGTTCTTTACTACCCGAGTAGGAAAATCAATAACAGATGTCAAATTGAAAGAACCGAGTAAGACTTCCAGGTCATTCTTCTTATTACATTCTTGCAGTGAATCAACATTGATATCCCCACAGATAATAATTTGCTTCGCCCTATCTGACAGATAGCACAACAAGGCATCCAAGTATTCCAAGAATGCCGGCCGCGGTGGCCGAGGGGACTGAGGCGCTCCAGTCACGGTCTGCACGGCCACTACGGTCGAGGGTTCGAATCCCCCCTCTGGCATGGATATTTTGCCGTCCTAGTTCACCGTCCACCGAATGGTGGTGAGAGGCACCTTTCACACCTGCCAATTGAGTACAAACACCGAGGACCTAACTATCGCCGGCCGCTGTGGCCGAGGTGACTGAGGCGCTCCAGTCACGGTCAGCACGGCCACTACGGCCGGGGGTTCGAATCCCCCCTCGGGCATGGATATTTGTGCCGTCCTAGTTCGTAAGTAGTTTGTAAGTTTAGGGACTGATGACCCCGTAGTTAAGTCCCATAAGCTTAACAAACATTTGAACATTTGAACCTAACTGTCAAACAATTCCATGTTTTTTGCAAAAATTTTAACACAAGGGTAATGTTTTAATCAATATAAATTTTAAATAGACCAAATAGATGGAAACATTATGACAAACTTTTAAGTAAGAATTTTACAAGATTTAAATTCAAGAATATTTATATAAACTGTATCAAGACTGTATTGAAATTGTGCAGTAATTTAAAGAAGAGAAACTAACTGCCAGAAAATATATTTCTGATTGAAAAACAAGCATACAGCTTATGAAAAAAAAAGTGTAACGGTTAGCACTCTGGACTCTGAATCCTGCGACCCGAGTTCGAATCTATAAAAAAAAAAAAAAAAAAGCGGTCTAAAGCACCTTGCTGCGGAGCGCGCGGTTCGCCGTGGAGGTTCGAGTCCTCCCTGGGGCATGTGTGTGTGTGTTTGTCGGTAGGTTAGTTTACCTAGGTTTAAGTAGTTTTTAAGCTACTGACTGATGACCATGCAGTTTGGTCCGATAGATTTACAGACATTTGAACATTTTGATTTTTATTCCAGGAATAAATGAAAGTTTCCTGAGGGGGGCCTATACACTGTGACAATTATAAAAGAACCACCCTTCAGTTTAAGCTCACAGTCACATGCTTCTACATGCTTCTCTGTACAAAATTTTTTTGTTTCTAAATTTTTTACACTGTGACAACTTTTGACATAAATGGCAACTCCTCCCCACACTTTCTTCTCTCTATTTACATGTACTGCTAGTTTATACCCACTAATATTTACTTTATTCATATCAGTGACAATGTGATGCTCAGAGAGGCATAGTATATCTATTACATTGTCAGCTTCTATAGTTTCTAAACAAATCAGGAGCTCATCTACTCTTATTTTAGAATGCAAACTTATCAATTTGCCTTCATCTATTTACATACTAAGCCACATGATTAAATTGAAAAATAAATACTAATGGCATAAAACATATATCATTTGCAATGGAAATGGCTGCGTGATTCAAATCTAATATTTCATCATATTTTTTGTCTGAACAAAGCTGTCTCACTTGGCGTAATGATTTTATCGGCCGCCGGCCGCGGTGGCCGAGCGGTCTGCGGCGCGCCAGTCACGGTCTGCACGGTCACTACGGTCGGGGGTTCGGATCCCCTCTCGGACATGGATATTTGTGCCGTCCTTAGTATTAGCTAGTTCATAAGTAGTTTGTAATTTTAGGGACTGATGACCCCATAGTTAAGTCCCATAAGCTTAACAAGCATTTGAACATTTTATCGGCCTTCTTTCTAAAGTCTCACCTACTTTTCCAATTTAATTTCAATTAAAACGCTAGGTTCTAGCACTGTGTTTGTCTGACGTGGATCCAGTATCATGAAATTTCGATAATTTACGTAAGTTAGATGTGAAGCATTGAATTAAAATTTGTGGTGCGGCCGGGAATCGAACCCGGACCTCCATGCTTACTAGGCAGACGTCTTAACCGTTAGACTACCACACCACTAACGATTAAGGCGCCTCGGAATAGTCTATGTACGATTTCCCTCCACAACGCAAACTTTAATTCAGCTTCTTTGTTCCAAAGATAATTGCCACTACTGCCAAGGCTCTCCATGCAGCGGAATAGCACCTCAGCAATGGACATGGTGGAACAAACCCGTTATGGTGATATAAATATCAATTAATATGAATAAATGATCCCTGAGACGGATTTTCGTCTCAAATATGTCAAAGACATTATTGATAGATGTGAAGCATTGAATTAAAATTTGTGGTGCAGCCGGGAATCGAACCCGGACCTCCATGCTTACTAGGCAGACGTCTTAACTGTTAGACTACCACACCACTAACGATTAAGGCGTAAGTCATGACGATGCATTGGAAACGCACACACCAAGAAGATTTCATAAGAATCCCGTACGAGATTCTGTTTTTGGATAGTTCAATACAATAAATATTCGTTCAACTTCGTCCTTAGCATTCGAAACGTAACGTTAAAAATACGTAGACAACAAAATACTCAAACGAGAACAAATATAGCATTATGTCACACATTTACATTTGGAAAAAGCAGTATTTTATTAATGAAAATGCTACTTTTTCCTCACAATAGTTTTTCTAACTTCAGTTAAATATGAGAAGAGATATGGCCATATTGACTATAACCTACATAATGAATAGTAATTTTCACTGCTTAAGAAAGTAACACTTTCTAGTGACAAACATTACACGAATACAGTCTGCTACAGCCTCTTTATAGGCCCAAAATGGCCGCCACCGCAAAGAATCATGGTAGCATAACCAGATCAGATACATGCTCCAGGTGCCGACGGCTTTACTGTCGTGGCGCAGTGGGCCGCACACCTGACGCTTCAGTTGTTTGCATTTCTTCCGTTAGCAACCATAATAATTAATGTTATGCTGTGGCTTTTCACATCGAACCCACGACCTACGGGTGGATGTTGTCCGTTATGTCGAGTGACCCGCACCAGACACAGTTTTTAATTTTCCTCATAATTATTTCCATGGTTAGTCTCTTGTACACATCCTCTTCGTCTACCACGGGAATTAAAACTACCTCGACCTCTACCTCTGCCTCTCAGTGTAGTGTGTACACGAAATGGCTCGTGCTCATTTTGTTTATCGTTATTATAATAATTTCTTTATTATACTAATTTCCTGCTGGTGTTCCTCATCCTCTAACCATTCTAGGAAGCTCGACAACTTTTTATAAAGTTTTGAATTTCATGGAAGTTCTTTCCAAAAATCCCAAATAATTTCGGGTTCGGATCTGCGAATTCGCAAATGAGATATTCTCTTATACCAACCCTCACAAGACTCTTTCACTGACATTCTGCCCCAACTATCATTCATTCTGGACATAAATTCTCTCGACTGGTTATCCTGCTTTTCCTCTGATCAATATTTTGTTCAAAATCCTCGAAGCTCATAATTTCGATGTTTAGGTTTAAACCCAACTGATTAGCGTCCGCTGCTAAACCGCTGATAACTATGTTAGTCTTTTTCCGTACTGTCAAATCCCGGGGAAATAATCTTTCGCAGTTCTTCACAGAAAATGCTGGGTGCCATCCGGTATGAATTTTGCCGAGATCAATTTTTTTCTAGTACTCCAAAATTTTATTAATTAGTACGTAATCCACAAAGCAAGGGATTTAACTTTGCATTTTTACTCTTCATTTCCTAAATATCTACATTTTCCTTTATTACTCTCACTTAACATTAACAACCTCCCACTGTATTTACCACAAACCGCTCTGAAACATTTATGGTTGTCTTCAATTCTGAAATATTATTTTTTGTTTCTTGTTCTAACTCATCTTTTACAACCGTTAACTGTTCTAAGACGTCCTGTTCTGCAATTGGCTTGCATCTATACGCAGTAACCTACACCATTTATCACAGCTAAGATTAAAGCAAGTGTGATTATACGCTGTAAGAACCTACGTACTGGGCTATGAACGGTTCTGACTTAGAAGTTTGGCACAATGTTATCTTAGGGTCGAACCGTACATGTCAGCTTTCATGCTCCAGCAACTACCTTAGTTGCAGATATTATCTTTTACCCGTGATCCTGTAGGTTAGAAACACTATGCATAGGCTGTAGTTTGCAAAACAAATAAAAAATATTATATAAAATAACTGGTTTATTAAAAATTGTTTTATTCTAATGTTTTCAAATGATGTACGCTATATCAGAGATGTAGTTGAGTAAGGTTTATTCAGTAAAATTGGTTCCTTATTGGAAGTAGTCAGATGAATTATTAATCATAAATAGAATAAAATGGTTAAACAGTTGCATTCTCTTCGATAAGAAGTTGGTAGCACTTTTCCCCAACTAAATGAGAAACACAGAATCTCTATATTTCACGAGTACTCAACATTAAATTATCAACAGTTCAAAATAGTTTAAGTTCCCCGAACACCATTTCTACACTCGTAAGTGTAAAAACGTAAGCACATATCAGCTCCACCGGGGTTACCGAAAAACGACCATTTCCTGCAGAAATAATACTTTTCCCGATAGAATTACTCCTATCGTCCAGGAGGGTCCTTCTTCCGCCAAGACAAGACATGGAGTACTTTTTCCGTGCACCCCTTCGTTCACTTCCTCTCTCCCAACCACACACTCCCCACCAGTTCTGTCCCCTGGCCGCTTCCTCATTGGCCGATCACCATTCCTTCCACAATCGTATATGTCTTAACATGCGATATTCCTTAAGTAAAAACTGACGATCTGAAACCAATTCGTTTCTAATATAACATAATTTAAACACACTAAATATTAACGTTAAGTCCGCTGAGAACTATTAATTAGTATCACATAAAGTCTGAAATCAATAAATAGACAAACTAGTTTTCATGAGCATCACTGCTCATGCCGCATAATATTTGTGTAAATTACTGGCAATTTGTATAATAAATCGTCACCCTAAATTAAATATATTGGAGGTAAATATTGCTGCCTGCATTTTCAGTGATAATGTGGAAAATATGGCTATCTGTTTACATTTCCTTTCTAAATTTATAACAGTTAAAATTAGTCGTTAAATAAATATATACAAGTGGGACACTTCCAAGATGATAGCTTGAGACAATAAGCTATCACCTAAACCAAAATTTATTGACGTTGTATGATGCGTCCAAAAGTTTTTTTTTTTTTCTTTTTTCTTTAGCTTGATTTTTCTATATTTTGATATAGTACTCATAAACATTTGTAAGATTTGAGATATTAAAATTATTTTTAGAATCTTGAGATGAGCGTAATTATTCTGACAAGTGTAGATGTCGTAAATGCTGGCGGTAAATTTTAGAGATTCTTTTATTTTATTCTGAGTTACTGGAGTATGGAACTCACAGATGTTCTCCTGAGATTTCCTTAAGAAACGCTTGGCTCACAGCCCTCATTAATTTTGAATGCAAAGCATGGGCCTTTCAGGGGTTTCCACTGATCTGGACAAACCCACGACCAACGGCTCAATTTAACCCAATACTACTTGGGCTGTCTGGTAGCCTCTCCAACCGCTCGCCATGGTCCACTGCCAGTCCTTTAGCTTTCCATACAGTATCATTACTTCTCTAATTGCGCAACTCTACGGACATTACTTCCACAGAGTAACAGGTTCCCCTTGTTCTTATAATGTATTTACATCAGAGTCAAATCATTCCTCAAATATTATCTACTCGGTCTTGCACCAGAGCGTATTTTGTATTTTAAGTCCTTAATTCGCTTTCTACTTCCTTTACTCGTGTATTTAGTTTGCTTACCCTTTTATTGATTTTCTCTATTTCATTACAAGTCATGGTATTTTGAACGTAAAATTCCTTTAAAGTAGTTTTTTGATAGTTCAATTCTGTTTTTATCCCTGTTTCCAGTTACATAAATTCTGTGTTCAAACATGTGTTTATGCCTGTTACCACTTGTTTAAATTTTTTATCCCTGTTTCCATTTGTTGAAAATGGTTTCATAACATTTGTAACATGCTGCTCAGTTATAACTGTTGTGTCGGTTTCTTTTCGTGTTCATATTTCCCTTATTATTCAGAACCTGCTTCACCCTCATCTGTTTCACTTTCGCTAATTTCTACTAGTTCCTTCTTAATGAGTGAGGATGTCAACATTTGGAACGAGTACTCCTCATATTCAATGTTTTGATTATATAGTATTGAATGTGTGTTATTATTGCCTGCCTTTTCGACGCCAGTACTATCTACAGACTCTGATAAATAATAGTTTACTTCTGTTATGTCTGCTCTCTTCCTTTCCGTTAACTGAATGTAATACTTGAATCACACATACAATTTATTATCAAAACCTTTACTTTACTACTATTGTTTCTGATATTTACTTATATATTTACTGAAAAGGTGGTAGAAGCCGACCTCGGGGAAGATCAGTTTGGGTTCAGGAGAAATGTAGGAACACGGGAGGCAATACTCACGTTACGGCTTATCCTAGAAGATAGATTAAGAAAAGGCAAACCTACATTTCTAGCTTTTGTAGATTTGGAGAAGGCTTTTGACAATGTTGATTGGAATAAACTCTTTCAAGTTCTGAAGCAAGCAGGAGTAAAATATAGGGAACGTAAGGTTATTTATAACTTGTGCAAAAACCAGACAGTGGTTATCAGAGTTGAAGGGCATGAAAGGGTGCAGTGGTTGGAAAGGGAGTAAGACAGGGTTGCAGTCTTTCTCCATTGTTATTCAATTTGTACCTTGAGCAAGCTATAAAGGAAAGCAAGGAGATATTTGGAGAAGGAATTAAAGTTCAGGGTGAAGAATTAAAAACATTTCGTTTTGCCGACGACATTGTAATAATATCAGAGACAGCAAAAGACCTGGAAGAGCAGTTGAAGGGAATGGACAGTGTGCTGAAAGGTGCATATAAGATGAACATTAACAAGAGCAAATCTAGGGTAATGGAGTGCAGTGTAAGGAAATCAGGTGATGCTGAAGGAATTAGATTGGGAAACGAAGCAATAAAGGAGGTAGATGAGTTTTGTTATTTGGGCAGTAAAATAACAAATGATTGTCGCAGTACAGAGGATATAAAATGCAGAATGGCAATGGGTAGAAAAGCGTTCTTGAAAAAGAGAAATTTTTTAACATCGAATATTGATTTAAGCCTAAGGAAGTCTTCTCTGAAGGCATTTGTATGGAGTGTTGCCTTGTATGGGAGTGAGACATGGACGATAAACAGTGCGGACAGGAAGAGGATTGAGGCTTTTGAAATATGGTGCTACAGAAGAATGCTGAAGATTAGGTGGGTGGATCGCGTAACTAATGAGGAGGTATTGAACAGAATTGGAGAGAAAAGATATTTCTGGCATACCTTGACTAAAAGAAGGGATAGATTGGTAGGACACATTCTTAGATATCAAGGAATTGTGAATTTAGCATTGGAGGGAAGTGTGTGGGGTAAAAATCGCAGAGGAAGGCCAAGAGATGGATACAGTAAGCAGATTCAGACAGATGTAGGTTGCCGTTCTTATGTGGAGATGAAGAGGCTTGCTCAGGATAGGGTATTGTGGAGAGCTGCATCAAACCAGTCTCCGGACTGAAGACCAACAACAACATTTACTTGTTTGCAAAATTTAATCCTGACTATGCAGTTAGTTACCTTTCTGTTACTTGTTGATCAATCTCTCGTGTTTCGTCACGGTTGTCATACGTAACCTTACTTAGTCTTGCACATGGTAAACTGGCTTGTTTCTGTCCATATGTAAGCTTAACGCATGTTATACTACCAATCACACAAAAGCCTGTATACACCTATTACACGATGAATCTGGGTCAGGTCACCACCCGTGGTAAGAATTTTTAATTTAACGGTGCGTGGACATAAGGGTAACACACTTCCCATACGCACGTCACTTAGAGCTGCTGAACTAATAACAGGGGAGCAAACATAATGCTCAGGAATTTATCACTTTACAAAATATGTGCATATAGTCGCCAGTCTAATTAGGCAGTAAAATGATCGAGCTATTACCCACAATCTGACTGAATCCTGTTACTTTACACCTACTATGCACACTGAGCAGAGAACATTATGTTAATGGAAACATAAAATCTGCGATCTCTATAGTAATCAATCTTAACGACAAGGCAGAGCAAACCATTTTGTTTACTCCTCAATAATGTTTCTGAATATAATCGAAGTTTTTGCACTTCACAAACAGTCATCAAACGGTACAGAATATTTGGGCTTAGGTTCCCCTAAGTTAATTTTCGTATACACACATAAATTCCACAAATTGTGCAACTACAAACTAATATTCAGCCACTTTAGTGATGGGTTTCCTCTTAATAGAATGATGACCCTTAAAGTGGTACAACTCACATTTCACAGTTTTTCATTATACTAATTGATATCAATTATTTTTTACAATAATTTAGGATATTTTCTACATTTTAATCATACAGTGATAATTACTCTTGTTAATTGCATCAGAGAAATATGACAGGGAACTGTACTGTACTGCTAAACGTAAGCAATTCCTAAAATTTTATTAGTGGGAAACGTATTGATACTGAATTTTTTTTTAAATTATTTCACTCTGAAATTATTGTGAAACCACTGTGAACTGTCATTGGAGCCAAAGGCAAAAGTTATTGACTAGTTTTAATTTAACTGCTCTGAACATCAAACAAAGAACATTAAATTATTATTTTAATCTAATATCTACTGTTTATCATCATTTACTTTATACATACAACACACGGATATTTGCTCACTAAGATAGGTCCCCAGAGTGCATGGGATAAATTACGGTGAAAACAAACTTTAGTTCAAGTGAATGATTATTTCAGACAAATGTAGTACTTGCTGACTATTGCATCTGTATTACAAACCTAAAAATATGTAACCTTGTAAAGTACCCCATGCTGTGGACGAGCAGTTGCCTAATTGCGCAACATGACGCATAACCATCACCAGACTTTGGTCTTATGGCACAATATTTTCTTCTTGGCGTCGTCAGGTATTTATTATGTTTCTAAAATTCAGTACCAAGATGCAATGGCCATTATTCTAACATCCGAGTGTAAATGAAACACACTTACGGCAGACAAAAGCCTCCACTTTTCAGTGAGATGCTGCCTCTCTGCCACAAGCTGACTGACTGACTGCTGTGAACGCACGCTGAATGTATCAGTGACTTTTTTGCGCACCAGAACTTGTCGCCTTCCACATAAGCTACGGTGAAGTACAGATAGTTTTATATTTAACATATAGCCTGAGTTTGGACCAGAGTTCACAAGAAGAAGTTACAATCCATAGCTTCAATTTTTTAGATATCGATTACAGCCAAAAATTAAGCATAAAGTAATTGGAAAAAATTGTATATATATGCACTAATTTTACACTCCTGCGGGAGCCTACACTAATGGACGTAGTTATTCGTCCAACATATAATTATTGAAGTGGACGTCGTGCCTCACCTGTTATTCCAGCGAGCCGATGTCCAGATTGCGAATGATGGTCGTTTCTGCAGTCACCTTGGTCTGGAGAGGATTTGCCATCTTGCTGCAGGCGGAATACTGGGGAAGCAGCATGTGTGCGCCCACCAAATACGCACTTTGCAAGCAAGGAAGCAGGGTGCTAATGAAGCCAGGCGCTTCATCAGGATCTCTGCCGCCTCCTCCTCCCTCTCCTCCCCTGAGGAGGGGAGTTGTTTACCAGTCTACTAGACTCAGGAGGTACACAACAAATACCAAGGGAGGCTGCCACTACACAGGCATACAAGTCGCCTACAGCAACTCAGTTCTGAACCTGCAGGTGCTATCTCCCTGCCTTGCTACAGTTCCAGCAGTTATGTTACGCAACACAATTTCTATTCCTGAATACAAGATACCGTCTAATCAGACGCATTGTACGGAAGCACTGTAAAATACTCGAGTATCTGCAAAGGTACTTCAGTTACAGTGATGAATTCATAAATTTCGAAGACACTGTTAGTTAGCTTGACTCTATTGCATGATTTACAGGATATGAACTACAACATATGTATATACATGTATGTATATACATGTACCATACTTTTAACAAAATATTATTACAATTTTTTCTGCCATATTTATGTTGTATTGCTGTCCTGTCAACACTGAACCCCTTACCAATTATGAAGGACGTATCCACCACTTTTTAAAAGAATCATATTTCTGCTACTGTGGATGATCCGATGAATTAGGAGCAGTACTGAGTTACTACATCCTCAAAATGTTCAAATGTTTGTAGAGCTTAGGGGACGTAACTACGGGGTCATCAGTCCCTAAACTTACAAACTACTTATGAACTAGCTACAACTAAGGACGACACAAATATCCATGCCTGAGGGGGGATTCGAACCCTCGACCGTAGTGGCCGTGCAGACCGTGACTGAAGCGCCGCAGTCCCCTCGCCCACCACGGCAGGCTACTGAATCCTCAACATGATACTCATATGTAGTCGGTGTTTCTCAGCTTATGCAATGCAGCCTTCAATCTTTGTGAAATAAGACTCAATGGCTGAAATAAGAGTAAATGGCACTGAATTATAGTTTTAAATGCCAATCATTGTTGTTGTGTCTTTCAGACGCCAGCTGTCCTCAGATCCAAGGTATACATCAGCTTTGGAAACGAATTCTACCAGTGACTAGTGTAATCCGTAATATCATATAATGTTATCCTGCTTAATTCACTTGATATTTTGTTGAAATTTCTATTAAACATTCTGAGTGGTGTTTTATCAAATACCTTTTTCCAAGAAGGCCATTCTACAAAAAATATAAAACGAAGTAGTCTTTTATGTTCCATAATACTTAGATAATATGATGATGTTACAATAGAGGATACGTTACCGAATCCCTAGGTGAGTGGTAATATGACTGCCGTGTAAAGTGGTAGTTACATTAGCTGCAGATTCAAATCTATCTTGTAGACGAATATATTTTGTATCTGCGTTTTTTCTCGTCTTTAAACTACAAGTTGAAAACTAGCATGGAAGTTTGGAGAAACCCTTTGCTACGAATGTCTTGCCGTAACCTTGATTTAGTGCCTATCTTCTTCAAAAAATACTAAAAAGTCACGAAATTCGTGCATTCACATTTGTTTATCCGATGATTTTTCTGTTCCAGTCAAAGAAATTAAGATAACTTGTAAATACGTTATATGATTGATTAGTTACTGGTGTTGAATAATTCGTGGAATTTGTAAAAATGTAATTGGATATGTAATAGCTTGAAACTTTATTCTTAAATCGAAAACAATAACTACACAAACGTTGTAGTTTAACACTAGAATTGTCGCGTGGGATAGGAACTATGTCGGTGAAAGCCCAGGGCTTTATAGGGTGATATTGTGACTAAGGTTTTCGTTCACATATAAACTACTTGAAATATTTCCTTGATAATACCTATACAAGTTACTCAACAGACAAACATGTAAAAGAAGTGAAATCTCATGCAGAGGTACAAAAAATTGGAGGATTCGAGATACAAAATGGGGTATTTCTGGCGACAGAGCAGATTCTGTTCTCTGGAAAAATCTTGAACTTTTCAAAAGTGTCAAGAGTGATCGCAAATAAGACAAAACTGAGAAAGTAAAATATGTAGGACTCGTTGAATGAATAAGTTTATATAAGACCTATCACTGCTATGTGGTTCTCTTAAGGACTTGGCAGAACTTAGTGATGACTTGGAACCTCATGACATTAGAGTTCATTCGTTCCAAGAAAAATAAATCGTGGCCTATATTACACTGAAGTCTTGAATGGAGATACATTGTTAATGTTTCAGGATGTGGTTCTCATAAATAAGTAAAACTAAAAGAAAGGAAATTTGTACTGTGAAGTTCTATGAATATATGAACTAATGTATGGAGAACAGCCTGTGAATATCAGATGATATTCAAATCCCATAACTGACTACAGTTTTGGACACTACCACGTGACCGTATTTCTTTATATATGGACAAGAGGGTATTATAAAAAAGGTTATTTTTAACTGACATGTAAGAAAAATTTAGAGGCTTTAGTGAATAACTTTCTGCGAACATGTGTCTAATGCAGGCATGGCCAAACAGCCCCGCGGGCGTGGGCGCCCTCGCCGTGCCCGCGCCCCTGCCCCGCGCATTGTGCGCAGCGGCGTGTGTACTGGGGCACTAGCGATACACGGTCGCGGCCGCGGCGCTCAACTACAGTGTACTCCGATAGCGGGGCGCGGGAGCGGCCGCCGGGCGGAAATGTTGGCCATGCCTGGTCTAAGGCCGGATCCACACATTGGACCCAATGTTGGCGCCAACAGTGTTCGTCCAATGTGTGGATCGGTGAAATAGCGTTGTAACCGACGTTGGCGGCAACGTTGGTACGGCCCCGTTGCTTGTCGGTATTTCGACCAAACATCAAAGGACGTTGGGCCAATATGGGTACGTCGTACACACATTGGCGCCAACGTTTCATTCTGTCTATATCGTCTGCTCATCTCGAAACTGTTTCTTTCTTCGTTCGTTCTTCGTCGCCGTTTTAAAGTTTCGAAATCTCTTTGTAAATATCAGAAAGTGATTCATTTGTGAAAGAAACCTCAAAAAACGAAATGCCACAACAAAACTTAGGCGCGAACTGTGAAATTAAAAACTTTTTAGACTTTCAACACACTCTATTACTGAATTTAATTTTTAAAATTAACAGTACAGTACTTAATATTTCCTGTCAAGATTTAAATATTGTTTTACAAACTTCAAGCACTGCTAGTGATATCAATTACGTGGTTATTTAAAAAGGGAAGTTTAGACTTCTAAAATTGTCTCCTTTAGTAAGAAATCGAAGCGTAATACCAAAAGAATAGCATCCCTCCAAAACATCTTTTTTTTTTTATATTTTCAATCATTTAAAGCAGCAGGTCTAAGTTTTTATAAGGTGTATCGTTTACTTGTAGCATATTTTTAAAAATATAATGATTTCGTACCGTAATTATGTTCGATAGGAAATGATACAACACCGCATCATCTTTTACGTATGTTTCCCACTTTGATTTACAATGTCAAAATGTAATTATTCACAGTAAAAAAGTGTTAACGCATTGGCCGCGATTTGTGCGTCAGATATGTTTTCGTTGGCTCTCGACGAATTCAACTAAATATTGCCTCCAATGTGTGGATGCTGTCTCAAAAACATTGTCCAATGTTGGCGCCAGCGTTGGTACCAATGTGTGGACGCGGGGTGATGTATCAGTTGACCTTACTCAATGGAGTAGCGCAGGAGGGGGAGAGGGGATAGGGCCATGCTCCGGGTGACACATATGTGTGGGCGGCACGGAACGGCCGAGCTGCATACAAAGATCTTGTGCGGAAGGCGTTCAGCGACGAGGACCCACTGGACGCAACGGCTGCTGTTGGCGTGTCATCTATCATAGTTCAGGAGTGGCCTAAACGATAAACACCACTAGAACGTGGCATGTGCAGCACCGTTCTGGGGAGAAGCTTGCAGTGCGAGGAGCCAGCAGTCAAATGAGCCAGCAGGCAGCGGCCTGCATCTGCTTTGTGAGACAGCGGGCGTTGGCCACAGCCGCCTCCTGTGTCATATTTGCTGCAGTGGCGTACTAAGGCTGCCGGAGGCCCGGGGCGGCGGCAAAACAAAATGAACCCCCCCCCCCCCCCCCCGTACACTTGAAAATATAAACATATGTGACGTCTGAGACTTTGAAGCCCCCTACATCTACATACATACTCCGCAATTCACCGTAAGGTGCGTGGCGGAGGGTACACTGCACCACTATTAGGCATTTCCTTTCCTATTCCACTCCCAAATAGAACGAGGAAAAAAAGAAAGCCTATATGCCTCCGTAGGAGCCCTAATTTCTCTTCTCTTGTCTTTGTGATCACCACGCGAAATGTAAGTAAGCGGCAGCAAGATCGTACTACACTCAGCTTTAAATTCAGGCTTTCTAAATTTCCTAAACAGAAATTCACGAAAAGAACGTCGTCTTTCCTCCAGCGATTCCCAATTGAGTTGCCGGAGCATTTTCGTGACACTCGCGCATTGGTCGAACCTACCAATAACAAACCTAGCTGCTCGCCTCTGAACTGCCTCTATGTCTTCCTTTAAACTGATCTGCTGCGGGTCCCAAACACTTGAGCAATACTCAAGACGTTGTCGTACAAGCGTTTTATACGCGGTCTCCTTTGCTGGTGAAGTACATCTTCCCAAAATTCTCCCAATAAACCGAAGTCGGCTGTCTGCTTTACGCACAACTGTCCTTACATGTTCCTTCCATTTCATATCGCTCTACAATGTTACGCCTAGATATTTGAACGACGCGACAGCATCAAAAAGCTCACTGCTAATGATGTATTCGAACCTTATGGGATTGTTTTTCCTACTCATGCGCATCACGTTACATTTTTTTACATTGAGAGCTAGCTGCCATTCTTCGTACCAACTAGAAATTTTGTCTAAGTAATCTTGTATCCTATTACAATCAATTAAAGACGACACCCTCCCATACACCACAGCATCATCAGCTAACAGCCGCAAATTACTACTTACTCTGTCTATCTGATCATGTATATAGATAGAAAATAATAGCGGTTCTATCACACTCCCCTACGGCACGCCTGACGATACACTCGTCTCTGATGAACACTCACCGTCGAGAACTACGTACTGCGTTCTATTACTTAGGAAGTCTTCCAGCCAGTCACAAATCTGTGAACCTATTCCATAAGCTCCTATCTTCGTTAGAAGTCTGCAGTGTGGCACCGCGTCGATCGCCTTTTTGAAGTCGAGAAAAACACAATCCACCTGTTGCTTGCCCTTCATCCATGGCTCCCCATAGGAAAAAAAGTCCTAGATTTGGAGTCCCCGAAGTAGAAGGCCAAGGAGGCCCTAAAAAAATAAAAAAATAAAAAAAAAATAAAAAAGACAACTTCTTTCGAGGTATTTGCAGGTTCCCCTTCCCCACCCCAGACTAGATGCCCGGGGCAGTCCGCCCCCCCCCCCACCACTGCCACCCACCCATAGTCCGCCGCCGGCCGCGGTGGCCGAGGGGACTGAGGCACTTCAGTCACGGTCTGCACGGCCACTACGGTCGGGGGTTAGAATCCCCCCTCGGGCATGGATATTTGTGCCGTCCCAGTTCGTAAGTAGTTCATTAGTAGTTTGTAAGTTTAGGGACTGATAACCCCGAAGTTAAGTCCCATAAGCTTTCCAAACATTTGAACATTTGAACATAGTCCGCCACTGATTTGTTGCATACAGTACAAAGGTTTCAATATAAAACGCATTCAAAATGCATTGTAAGATACTTTTTATAATCCTGATTCGTATTAAAAAAAACTTACTTCGTATTTATTTTATTTTAATTTAGGCTTTCGTCCGATGCAAAATTTCAATCCTGTGTCTCCGAAACAGAAGTAAGATGGTGACTAAATCGCTGGGAGAAAGGATTAAGATCAAGTTATCAACTCTGAAACCTCTTTCACAATGACGGGAACACAAGCGAATGTGTAACAGCAAACGAGAATCTTATCTCACGTTTACGCTGGGCACGCGTGTGCAAATGACATTCTATCCTTTGCGCATCGTATTCGTAGTTTGATCACTTTCCGCAGGTGTTGGTTCAGCAAATTATCGAAGAATATTTGTGTCCTCTCCCTTAGACGCTGGTAGTATAAAACGCTTTTGTCTGCCATTAGAACGTCGCATGGCAAAAAGGTATGAAGTGAGTTACAGAACTTTGCAGGTGTATCAGCTTTTTCCGCACTTCCAGTTGTGATCGTAATAGTAAAAATACTGGAATTTCGAGAAATAGTGAAACGTAGAAGTTCTGATTAAGATCTAAGTAATTTTGCTTATTAAAATATTGAAATACTCAATGCAAATAGCTTTTCAATTAACAACGCATGCGGAATTACACAGTACTTTGGCCAGATATTGGAATGAAGTTCGTTTAATTTACTACACTCCCAACAGAGATAGATTGAGTATTATAACTTTTTCTCTGTGAAATTAGAATTCTCCTTAGATTAGAGAGGTCATAATTATTTGTAGCTTGGTTATGTGACGCCCCACACCGCACGGCCATTCCTATGCGGCAATTTTACGTCTACACACAGAAAAGTACTCTCCCAACGTAAATCAGAATAGCATATTTTACTGCTACAAAAGGGCTACACGTTCATAAATTCCACGTTACAAATTAGTTATTTCTCGAAGCATTGTATGTATTATATTATGAATATTTTCTTTGCTGTTCCGGACAACTCACACAAATAAGTCATATAAATAATTTCCGAAAAATATTTGTTTAGCATTACGGAAAGTAAAGATGAAATCCAAAAATATTATACAAAGAAAAAAATTGCACAATACTTGTATTCATGTGAAAGGTGAGTTATTTTCTGCTTATTTTAAGAAATTAGGCGAGTGGGGCGGCAAATTTGGGGCTAGCACCGGGTGGCAAGCATTCACCCTGCGGCAGTGCCCTGACTGACTCTATGACTAGTATACCAATTTCTACATTTGAATGAGAAATGGGCTTTTGACAAAATAAATTTAATCATGAATCAAACAAGAGGATACTTGAATCTGAATACAGCAGAAAATCTTATGCTCATGAACCTGATTGACCCTTGACTAAGAATTTTCAAACCCATGGTCTTCATGAATTCATGTTTGCTGATAGTACGACATAAGGTTGTTGTTGTTGCTTTTAAAGGGGACTAAACGGCTGGGTTATCAGTCACGACATAAGGCAACCGACACGAAAACAAATGAGAGATGCGTGAAGATTGCAGTGATCAGCTTGTTTCACTGTTATGGAACCAGGACAGCAAAGTGAGACACTACCACAATGCATATATTTTTGTATTATAACATGGAAAATAATTACAAACCCCTGAGAGCCGCTACAAGCTTGACAAGTAGCCACAAATTAATTAACCCGTTGCTACCGTAAACGTACATGAATTTCAGAACCCTCAGTTACACCCAGATAGTCTCTAAGCTCTGATTGGAATGAGATCCAGAAGTATCAATTACAGCCGTACAGTATTATTATGTTTTTCTGTTGTTTCTTTTTCCGTGTGCAACGCACGTGTATTTCGAATAATTGACAAATATTGTGGACCATAACGTTCTGTAGGCTGCAATTGGTAATACTTCAAAATGTTTTCTTGTTTTTGAAAAGAAAACGCTGCTATTAGAAAGCAGGTATTGTTTGTATCTCGTATGTCAGCATTAATCGGTTACTGCTGAAAGAACTGAAACCTAAAATCCTTAATAAAATATTCGTATATATAATGCGTATATACAACATATAATTTATGTAATTAAGAAGCAACAACTTCTGATCAACTTTTATTAGTATTTGATGAAATACTCTTCTTTTCAATTTAAATACATCTGTTAAAAGTTGATACTACTATTCAATCAAAATTATTAATGGTGGAAAATGCGATATGATGGCAATGTCGATGATCGCTGTGCGCACTTGGACAGCACAGTTAGAAACCAAATTCATCACTGAAAGCCACGGACATAGCCCGCTGCCCGCCAATCAGGAGCTCCGAAAATTAATCTCGTTTTGATCAGATCTCCGTCTGCGTGTTCTGCTGTCTGAACCATCAAATACGCTACGCGTATCAAACGGCGCGCTTTTATCCGACTATGCAAATAAACGTGCCATCATTGCAGTCTTATATACTGTTCACGTTACTATTATTAGAGAAATTCTGGGCAGTGATACATTGTCCACGTGGAACTTAACATTTCATTAGGCCTATATTTCACAAACAACAAACGGAGACGAAAAAATAAGTGAAAATGTTTTCACCTTTGCTCTTTATGTCTGTGCATCAATCCAAGTGAAGCATACTCGGGATGCATACATTTTCGGAGTGCTATTTCTGTTGCTTCCAAATATTCGTCTTTTTATCTTTCTTCTGCCACGGTAAAAATAAAAATTAAAAAGGAAGGCAGTTCGTGTGCAATGCATCAGACTTGGGTGTAAATGAGTATATGTGACAATTATATAATTATTTTGATTGACGTAGTATTGTAGTTCTACATCTAAATTCATACTCTGCGTGCCAGCATAAGGTGTGTGGAAGAGCCGGCCGCGGTGGCCGAGGGGACAACCAAGAAACAACCCCGGCATTACCTGCGAAAGCAAGCAACCATCGAGAAGACGAACCTTCAAGCCGTCAACGATTTGAGATCTTCATGCAAAGAAACTGTCTTAGGCAGTCATTTTGAAACAAAGAGAAATGAGAAGAGGTCAGACGCAATTAAAAGAACACAATTGCGTTACTTTCATTTTAAGCAAAGAATGTTTGGTTTTGCTGGTTTTTAATGGTTTTTTATTTTTATTCCTGGTTTCTTTGAATGAAATTGTCATAATTTTATTAAAAAAAGGAGGAGGAAGAAGTAGTTCCTTTGTTTATTTAGTAACTATGGACTGTGGGTGGTGCTGGCCGGCCTGCCTGACCAGCCCCCTCCTGTCCCTGTCCAGAAGTTCTGTTTTGTTCAGGTTACTACCGTACATCAGTCTGTACTAGTTTACACGCTCAACGGCAAAAAAAGAGGGGGGACTGAGGCGCCACAGTCACGGTCTGCACGGCTACTACGCTCGGGTGTTCGAATCCCCCCTCGGCCATGGATATTTGTGTCGTCCTTAGTGTTAGCTAGTTCGTAAGTAGTTTGTAAGTTTACGGACTGATGACCCCGTAGTTAAGTCCCATAAGCTATACAGACATTTTTTTGTGTGGAAGAGAGCATGTCCTAGCACTAGTAGCAACATCTTTTCCTGCTTCACTCCATAGTATAGCGAGGGAGAAAAGACAACCTATATGTCTTCGTACCAGTCCTAATTTTTCTGTCATCGATTAAAACAGAAGTGATATCTGGAGTTCCTCAGGGAAGTATTATAATGCCTGCTGTTCGTAATCGTTATAAACTATTTAGGAGACAAAGTGAGCAGCTCTCTTAGACAGTTCGAGGATGATGCTGTTATTAATCGACTAGTAAGTTTAACAGAAGATCAAAAGCAGCTGCAAAATGATTTAGATATGATATCTGGCTGGTGCAAAAATTGGCAATTGACCCTAAACAATGAAAAGTGTGAAGTCATCCACATGAGAACTAACAGACGTTCGTTACATTTCATTTACACGATAAATCAGTCAAATCTAAAGGTTGTAAATTCAAGTAAATACCAATTACGAACAACGTAAATTGGAATGTACACACAGGACATTTTGTAGAGAAGACGAACCAAAGTCTACGTTTCATTGGTATAACACTTAGACGATAAAACAGTGCCATTAAAGGAACTGCATACATTATACTTATGCGTCCCGTTTTGGAGTATTGCTGCCCGTTGTGGGATCCCCACCAAGTGGGATTGACGGAGGATGTAGAGGAAGTTGAGAGAAGGGCAGCTCGTTTGTATTATCGCAATATAGGGGAGAAATCATTAAAAGAAAGTGGTAAGTTATTGCGGTGGGATTGATTTGCGAAATTTCTCCCATGCGAGCGGAGTTTAACGACTTTGGTAGCAATGTTTTATGTACCGACTTGGCAGAAAATCCTAAGACGTTTTGGTCCTACGTCCTATGGGATCGGCACCTGTATCCAGACACTCTTTGACCATTATTGTGTTGCAACATAGGATGAAACAGAAAGGCTGAAATGCTATATGTCTTATCCCAAAGCAGTTTCATAGATTGCACTGTACTTCTCTAAGCAATCACACGAGCAACGCAATGGCAGATACGGAAATAACTGTCAGAGGGTTATAAAAGTAATTGAAATTGCTCAACAGAGGAAAATCCAGTGGACATGATAGGATACTTATTCGATATTACACAGACAGGGCCGGTGCAAGCCGAAGTGCCGCCCCGTGCGAGCTGCTAAATTGCGGCTCCCCCTTTTTCTTTTTTCTTTTTTTTTAAAGTCTGTGGAATGTCATTTAAATAAATCTGTAGGAAATGTCAGCAATCAATCGCAGTTTCAAAGCTTTTAATATGTGCTTACATATAAACTGTCATGTTGACAGATACGTTCAACCTGACTTTATAGATGTAAACAAAACTCAAAGCATTGAGAATAGCCACACTGTGCCGAAATCAACGTAGATCTGGAAAATAAAAACAAAAATTGGGACTGATTGGTTACATTCTCAACAAATTTGTACAAATCAGTCGCTGGGCACCAGCTCAAAAATGGAGTCAAACCTGATTGAAGAAATCTAGCTAATTTTAATAAGCCTTGTGAATTTACAAACGTGTACAAATGTGTGTGAAATCTTGTGGGACTTAACTGCTAAGGTCACCAGTTCCTAAGCTTACACACTACTTAACCTAAATTATCCTAAGGACAAATATACACACCCATGCCCGACGGAGGACTCGAACCTCCACCGGGACCAGCCGCATAGTCCATGACTGCAGCGCCTTAGACCGCTCAGCTCATCCCGCCATGAACTTAGAATTAACTTAAATAAACATTTTTCAGTGGTTATGAACAGATAATGTATTCAACGGAAAACAAAATATATTTACAATTTAACGATAATTTGGTTTGAACACTAATATTTACGATAACTATTCAGTGTTGAATAAAATAAGAAACAACACACTAAATAACCAAGATACTGATCATAATATAAAATTAAAAAAAAAAATACTAGACGAATCGAACCTTCCTGGCTTTTGCTTGTGCAAACTCTTTCACGCGATCTGTGTAATTTAAGTCCTCTGCAAGCTCGTGCTCAATCGATATTGTTACAAGATAATTCAAACGAGTTTGGCTCATCGTTGATCGGAGGTTTGTCTTTATTAATTTCAGTTTTGAGAAACTCCTCTCTCCACTCGCAACTGTCACTGGGAGTCTTAGGAGAATTCTCAGAGCAATGTTAGCATTAGGGCAAAAATTATGTCTTCCTATAAACTTCAGAGTCTCTTTCGGACCTATTCCAGGTTTCAACAAAGTTGAAAGCACTTTTTGTTCTTCCCTCAATTCCAGCGCCTCGCATCATTGTCGCTTGACTCATGATCTTGCGAAATCGCTGCGAGGTTTCTACACTTTGTATCCAGGCTGTCAGGAGGTGCATTCTTCAGCTCGCCAATGTCGTAGAGAAAATCAAAATAAATGCAATGAGATTTCAGTTGATTGAATCTCTTATTCAAAGATACGGTTCTATATCTGAAACATAAAAGTAGAATTCAATCCTGTCACGTTTTGTTGGGTCATATGCCTTTCTTCACAGATAAAGTTTATTGGCTTCTTACTTCGTCGCCGGGAAACACTTATCCTTGGTAACGTTGGATCTCCTAGCTCCGTTTCTGTAGCCAATTCTTTGGAATCCATCAAGAGAGACACAAACTTTTCTTCTGTTCCGCAGGTCTCAAAACATGCTGTCGTTTTTTCATGCATTTCCATGGCCTCAGAAACTTTTATGTCAATGATCTGGAGGGTCTTACTGACTACGCTGATGTGAAGCAGAAGGTCGTACCAGATTACTAGAGAAGTGAGAAAGGTGCAATTTTTTTTTATTTGATTCGCAAGTGACGTCGGAGGATCGAGTCCTCCCTCGGGCATGGATGTTTGTGTTGTCTTTAGTGTAAGTTAGTTCATAAGTAGTTTGTAAGTTTAGGGACAGATGACCCCGCTGTTAAGTCCCATAAGCGTAACAAACATTTGAACTTTTTTTTCTGATATCTGAACCAGTGCATCATAAACGCCTCCATTGTTTTGTGCGGACGCGAGGTTCAAATATTTGTTACGTTTATGGGACTTAATTGCGGGGTCATCAGTCCCTAAACTTGCTAACTACTTATAAACTACCTCATACTAAAGACAGCACAAACATCCATGCCCGAGGGGGGATTCGAACCCCCGAAGGAGAACGGCCTCGCGCATCGGAGCATAGCTCCTCAACTCGCTCGGCCACTCCGCCGTGGCCGGACGAGAGAGCATGTTGGTAAAAGACCATACTATGTCGGGTTTTCTTCGGAATCAAAGCAACCAAGAGCTCGCTTAGATTAAACGGTTTCTCACGCATTATAAATATTGGCAAAGTGATAGTGTGCGAGTAATATTATCAAACATAAGTCCCGGTCAGTTTAATTGTTGTTCATTCGGGCGGAGACATCTACATCTATATAGATACTCTGAAAATCACATTTAAGTGCCTGGCAGAGGGTTCATTAACCATTTTCATAACTTTTCTCTACCGTTCCATTCTCTAATAGCGCGCGGGAAGAAAGAACACCTAAATCGTTCCGTTTTCGATCTGATTTCTCTTATTTTATTGCGATAGTCATGTCTCCCTAAGTAGGTGGGAGCTAGCAAAATATTATCACATTCAGAAGTAAAAGTCGGTGATTGAAACTTCGCGAACAGATCACGCCGCAATGAATAACGTCTTTCTTTTAATGATTTCCACCCCAATTCGTGCAACATTTCCGTGACGCTTTCCCCCCATAACGTCATAAAACAAAACGAGCTGCCTTTCTCTGAACCTTCTCAATAGCTTCCGTCAGTCCCACCTGGTGAGGGTCTCACAATGGGCAACAATACTCCAGGAGAGGACGCACAAGTGTGATGTAGGCAGTCTCTTTGGTGGAGCTGGTGCATCTTCGAAGTGTTCTGCCAATGAAACGTAATCTTTGGTTCGCCTTCCCCACAATATTTTCTATTTGTTCTCTCCAGACTAAGTTGTTCGTAATTGTAACTCCTAGGTATTTAGCAGAATTTACGACCTTAAGGTTTGACTGATTTATCGCGTAATTGAAGTTCAGCGGATTTCTTATGTGGTCATGTGTATTACTTCACACTTTTCTTTACTTAGTGTCAATTGCCAATTTTCGCGCCATGTAGAAATTTTGTCTAAATCGCGTTGCAGTTGCTTTTGATCCTTTGTTGTCTTCACTAACCGATAAACGACAACATCATTCGCGAACGGTCTAAGGGAGCTATTCAGATTGTCTCCTAAATCGATCATAAACGCAAGGAAGAGTAGGGGACCTATAACACTTCCCTGGGGAACACCAGATATCACTTCTGTTTTACTCGATGACTTACCGTCAATTACAACGAACTGTGTCCTTTCTGATAGGAAATCGTGAATCCAATCGCACAATTGGGGAGTTTCATGGCTCATAAATTAAACGTCCGACAATCACCCAGAAACAGGAAGCAAAAATTTCCAAAAATACGTCGAAACCCAACTTATGCCAGGCTTACTACCAATGTCTTTATCCCTTCAGGCTTAACATGTAATCGCAGTATCGAACATTCCATTCGAATTTCCAAATTAGATTTCGTCTTCTGCAGCTGTGAGTAAACGCACAGCGCTTAACAGTGCTCCACTCATAAGAATACTGGCGTGATCGCCAGACTTCTTCCCCCTCTCCCTTCCTCCGGTGTAAACACGACGGTGCTGCCACAGGCCGCGGCGGATTAGCCGCGCGTACTGGAACGCCGTGTTGAGGTGCGCGCGGCCGTCCGCCGTCGGGGGTTCGAATCGCCCGTCGGGCATGGATGTTTGTGTCGTCTTTAGTAGTTTGTAAGTTTAGGGACTGATGACCCTGCAGTTAAGTCCCTTAAGCTTTACAAACATTTGCACATTTTTTGCTGCCACAGTGGCGAGGAAGAAATTAGTCCTCCTCTGTCTCCTCGTTCAACAGGGGCGGCTGGCAGGTAGTCGAGGCGCCATGCCACAGTTTCCGAAGCAGCTCCACCCGAGTTTTGATTTCGAATGCCCTCTTGGGCATGAATGTTAAGTTTGTCCTAAATATATATATGTAAAAATAATAATAGAATAAAGAAAAAAATGGGGCGGCAGATTTGCCGCCCCTCGGAAAGTGCCGCCACCGTGCGGCCGGACGTTTCGCACGTGCCTTGCGCAAGCCCTGTACACAGAATATGAATAGGATCTTTCTCCGTTACTAACAGCATTGTACCGGATACCTAGAGAGGAACGAAGGTTCCTAAGTATTGGAAAACAACGCAGGTCAATTCCATTTACAAGAAGGGTCATTTATTAGATACGCAAAGCTATTGCTCTGTGTCTCTAACATCAGTCATCTGCAGAATTTCGGTACAAATTTTTTGTGATTTCTGGAGATTGGAAATCACCTTTGTAGGAATTAACATGGATTTCCGAAAGCAATGATCATGTGAAACACAGCTCGCGCTATCAATCCACGAGATCCAGAGGGCGGTTGATACATGATCCTAGGTAGATGCCGTGATTCTTGACATCTGCAAGGCATTCGATACTGTTCCGCACCGTAGCCTGATGAACGAAGTGCGAGCATATGGAATATCAGACCAACTGTACTACTGCATTGAGGCGTTTTAGCTAACACATCTGAGCATATTATTCTCAATAGACAGAAGTCATCACACATTAATGTGATCACAGGTGTGCCCAAGGATACTGCCTCGTAGATAACATCGGAAGTTCAATGAGGCTTTTTGCGGATGATGTAATTTATCGAGTAGGCGCAAGGAAAGACTATCAAAGTGCAGGATGATCTGCAGCATATTGACGTTTTGTGCTTAGAATCGTAATTGAGCCTCAACGCAAACAAGCGTAAAGCGATGGGTTTACATAGAAAGAAACGTCATTTATTAAATAACTCCACAGTAGCAGAACAAACACTGGAACCAGTTACTTCCACAATAAAATCTGAGACTAGACATATGAGGCGATTTGAATTGGAACGACCATATAAAATCAGTCGTGGATAAAGCATATGCCAGAATGAGATTCATCGGAAGAATTCTCAGGAAGTTTAGTCCGTCAAAAAAGGAAGTAGGTTACAAAAATGTGGTTCAGTCAGCGGTTAAGTATTGCTTAACAGTGTGTATCTTTACCATGTAAGTTTACTAGAAGACGCAGAGAAGATTCAACGGAGTGCGGTACGTTTCGTTACGCTTTTATTTTGTAAGTGCGAAAATGTCTCGGAGAAAATTAGGGAACTCCAGTAGCAGACGCTACAAGCGATAGCTTAGGTATCACGGTACGGGCTTCTGTCCAAGTTCCAAGAGTGTAAGTTTCATGAAGAGACAACCAATATACTCGTATTTCTTTCTCCTACGTATATCTCGCAAAGCAAAAAAAAAGGGTAAGCTTAAAGAGATTAGGGCCCGTACGTAGGCTTACAGAAAAGAATCGTTCCCACGTAGCAATGCACTGGACTCGCATTCGGAAGGACGGTGGTTCAAATCTACCCCCGATCATCCAGATTTGCGACCTTCCTATCGATTCTCACCAATAAGACTTGGGCAATACATAACTCGGGTAGAAAAAGTGTATGGCTCGTTGTCTCTGTACACAGGGGTGTGTTATGTATGTCAGCTTCTATGCCCTAAGCAGTTACCCAATCTAGAATGAAACTTTCTCTCTGCAGCGGAGTGTGCGTTGATATGAAACTTCCTGGCAGGTTAAAACTGTGTGTCGGAACCGGGACTCGAACCTGGGAACTTTGCCTTTCGCTCTTGCCCGCGAAAGGCAAAGGTCCCAGGTTCGAGTCTCGGTTCCGGCACACAATTTTAATCTGCCGGGAATTTTCAGTTACCCAATCTGTTTAAACAAGATCAATACTTAATATGTAGTTTAGCCAGTTTATTAATCTGCATATGATGACGTGAAAAAATATTTAAACAAACTAAAATAAACTTCTGAATAACCAATAAAATGGATTCTAAGATAAAGAAGTGATTCACTCACGAAGTAATTCTTTATAAATGGAGTTTATTACTCTTATTAGACATGAAACGCGGAGGTGGTCCTACTTTATACATCGGTAAGTAACTAAATATTTCCCCAACTATTATTCATGAGAGGCACAATACGTATCACAGGTACTCGAGAGTAAAAGTTCCAAATTGTCACTCGTAAATTAGTATAGTCCATCGAACATTTCAGTTCCTAAGCGATTAAAGTATTTGTTATAAAACACAGTTTGTAATCACACGAGTACACAATTGCTGAATTATCACAGTTCCACAGCCCTACTACCGTGGATAGTTTACCACTTTTCACCAAAGACTAAGTTCTTCAGTCACAGTCTCGTACATTTTCTAAGTCCACACATGCCTATCTCTTCAAATCACAAGTTCGTAACGCGGCTTCAGACCGCCCACCGTCACAACCTTTCACCTCCACGTCCACGTTACGAGTCCCTTCCCAAGCGTTTGAAAGCATGCTTTCTCTGCTCCCAAAATTGTGGCTATGTGTGGCAAAATGTGTGTGGCTATATTGTATTTCACTTGCATTCTGTGTTAGCCGCCTTCGCTCATTCAAGAGCGTTGCTTCCGGTTTCCGACCACATTAGGAAAAACCTGACTACTTGCTGTATCCCATTCACTAGGTTCAAACCATCAGCCGACTGGCTGGGGATGCCAACAGCCTGGCAAAACCCGCCTTTCACATGGAAACAATCAGCTTTCCCTTGTATCTGTAATATCACATCCACCTCCGGCCATCCAGATTTAGGTCTTCCGTCATTTCTCTAAATCACTCCAGGCCGGCATGGTTCCTTTCAAAGGGCACGGCCGATTTCCTTCCCCATCCTTACCCAAAACTCCGATCGTTATCTCCGGCTATAATGACCAAGTTGTCGACGGGACGCCAAAGCCTAAGCTTCCTTCCTTCCGACGTAGGATACACGACTGGAATAGCAGGAAATGACAATGGTACGTAAAGTACCCTTCGTCACGCACCATGAGGTTGCTTGCGGAGTATCGATGTAGAAGTACATGTCGAAATATTTTCCACACTCTACAGTGCAATAGTACTTCTCAAAATTCAAAAGAGACAAAATATTACACACTTTCACACTTCAATATCTCTTATTCTCACGTTTCACTGTTACAAAGAATGAAGATACATTGTAAATACCACATTTTATAAACACATGAACCCTCGAATATTCTAAAATTTATTGATTCAGAAATATAACACTACCCCAAAATGACTTACAAATATGCACATCCTCATTTCAATCTACGATTCTAAAATTTTATACCTGTATATATATCTTATACACATTGTATTCAAAATAAGAATATAACACTATAAATAATTCTTAACGTTCCATATACACTCACTTGTATTTGTATTTCATTTACCCCTCTCCTTCCTTTTATTCTGGTGCTTCACTGGCCCCATTTTTATTCAGGCAATCAATCCCCAACTCCATGGTTTATATTTAAGCTCTACATTACCATGAAAGTTTGGATAACTTTCTCTCTCAGTGTTTATTTTTAAAACATTCTCCTTGCTCACTGGCTTGCTTTAATTTCCAGTTGCATTCTTTATCCATATCCAGTGACTGGAAATTGAACCGTTTTTATATTCTTAATCTGGCAATAAAAGTCCTTTGCTTTATCAACATAAGAGCTATCAGTGTCCAAAAGAGCATTATCACAACCCCTCCTACTTGAACATCTATTATTGGCTGCACTTTCTCAATATATTATGTTCTAGGTCAGTTTCATGTAAAATTCCTTCCTCTGAAACACATACATAGTTCTGCTCCCATGGTGCAAACTGCTTCCTCACTCTATGGCTCTATTTCGACATCGCCTAAAAATATCACATCCAAAGTAGCCTCAATTATTTTCATTCCCTACACATAAACTGCCTACTCTCTTGGCAAAATTGATTTTTTTCTTCTCACATACTTCAGGTGCTAATTTCTAAATATACGCCATGAAGTATATCCAAAGAACGCCATAAAATTCAAATTCATTTTTTACCATCAATGTTATATTTAATTACTCCATTCATACGTGGATATTGTGCAACATAATAAATTACAAAGTTTTGTATTTCTTCAGCTGCACCCCATTTTTCACAATTTGGATCACAACGTTCAGAAACATTATAATTATAACTTTATAACTTTCTGTCCTATATTCTTACATCATAAGCACTCGTTCACTCCTTAAATCATCAGAATCTTCTTCCTCTTTAAACACTTCTGATGTTCTATGGATTGCATCAAAAAAAAAAAAAAAAAAAAAATAAAATAAAATAAATAAATAAAAAAATAAAAAATAAAAAAAAATTAAAAAAAATGGAACAACTTATATGGAGTTTATTTCAGTTAATCCACAATGCTAGTCCAGTGTCTTAAGTAACCAAAATTAAATCCTGGGCTTCACCAGAGAAAAGACTAAACACAATTATGTCAAAAAAATGGAATGTAGTATCCTTAACCTTTTGCATACAAATGTCAGGTGAGTTTATTTCATCAGGCTTCAATAAATCAGCTGCAGCTCCCACAACAATAACATGTTCAACCTTATCTGACAAATTACCAAAACTCTTCACATAAACATCACAAACGGGATCCAGTCTCTGCGTACTAGAATCCACATCAACATCACTGGAGTAAGTTCTCCAAGGTACCCATCCGGCAGTAACTATACCACACACAGGCACAATGCCCTCAACATTATAACGATCTTCCACAAAAGCACTAGATACAGGCAGTGTGCCCTTAACACAATTAGCACTTGCACCCACTGAATCTGCTTCACCTTAGTGCAAATCAACATTATTGTCATCCATACACATACCTTGATTGTTACAGCTCACCTTTATTCATTCATGTTGTGATTCACACTCAGATTTGTTAAGCACAGAAGCCAAGCAAACACTATTTCTTTTAACATCTCAATGATTTTACTTTTACTAAATAAGGTCCTTACATTAATTGCTACCTTGTTACTCTGACACTCTGTAACTTTTCTCCTTCTGTTCGTATTTCTCTTGTTATGCTGTCCAAAGCAACCTCCAAATAAATCATCACTCAGAATAGCGTAAGTATGACAGATTATTTCCTCCTTTCTCTATATATATTTATTTTGATCATTGAGATTATTACGTTTTCCTCTACTTCTCTGGCTGTAACCCTTTTCCCATCTCTTGAACGTATTTCTGAAATTATTTCCTTACGCAGCGTGGACCCCATCTACAGCAACCTTTGGTATCCGTAACTACCATTTCTACTCCAATTTTCTTACATTTCTCTATGCTCATTCCTATATTTATTTCCCCTTGAATCCCTTTGTTTCATGTCATCAAATCTTCCCTGATTAATCCTCCAATTTTCATTTAAATATATCTCCCTGCTCATTATTTCTACAATGTCTGTTATTTTTAGCCGGCCGCGGTGGTCGAGGTGACTGAGGCGCTCCAGTCACGGTCAGCACGGCCACTACGGTCGGGGGTTCGAATCCCCCCTCGGGCATGGATATTTGTGCCGTCCTAGTTCGTAAGTAGTTCATAAGTAGTTTGTAAGTTTAGGGACTGATGACCCCGTAGTTAAGTCCCATAAGCTTAACGAACATTTGAACATTTTTTGTTATTTTTATTCGCGTTCAGTTCCCTATAATTACTCGCTTGACCTTTTCCACCATGGTAACTCTTGTGTGATAATACCCGACCCGTTCTTTCAATAAAATCAATAGAATCTGTTGGACAATTAATTAAATCCCACAGCATATCCTCTGGAAATCTCCTCACTAGAGAAGCAATTTCGGTCAATGTCTCCAAAGGCCTATCCATGTGCACCAACGTTTTTAACTCTTACTGGCAAAATTCCTTCATTGTCTCCCAAACCCTTTGTATGCTGTATCATTTACGAATTCATTCTACCACCTACCGTGGTTAGCCTGATTTCAATAGTCTTATTTAAAAGGAAACTTTCAAAATCTTCAAACGTCATAAACTACACAGCACATTGGTTTGCCCATGACTGAGCACAACCGTTTAATAACCTATTTACGTTTTTTTTTTTTGCACTGGTCAGACTTACCTGGCATAAAATAATCATTGGAAGATGTAATCAAATATACAGCATTGTATTTTCTCCTGTGAAGGTTTTACTATTAGGCACACTGATGTTTTGAAGGAACCACCAGCTGATGTTGCAGTATTCACGTATTGCAGTGGAGACTATGAAGACATAAATGAAGGGCATTGTTACTTCAAATCAGTGGATTACTTTGCGCAGATGATAATTAGAAAGAAAATCAAATAAAACCCATCGCTGATACTGATACTGGTACACACATGGAACGTGCGACGGATGATGGTGCGAATAGATTTATGGAAATCACAGAGCATGGAATATATGTATCAGGTACAGGGACAACAGAAATAGAATTTGGGCACCATATAGCATCTTTTGCAGAAACGTGACCTGGCTTGGAGTAGAATGATTTTAAAGTATTAGCTGCTTCAGTAGAAATCATTGCAAAAGTCTTGCAGAAAACTCTCTTACGAACGCAAGTGAATATGTAGAACATAAACATACACGAAAGAATTACGGATTCGGTAGTGAGGGTGAAAGTGCAGTATAGAGCCTATAGACCTTCGCGAAATAAGAGTGAATTTGCTTAGTAATAAATGTGAGGACTGATGTACCGAACTAATACAACGTGTACTACACTGCAAGTTCACTAGATAATGATGACAAAGTAAGCTTATTATCCAAAAGCACTTACATCTGGAGCCCACATTCATGAAAATTAAAGAAATTCCTCTTTTATTTAAGTATTTTTATTAACGCTCTTAGACTTGATATTTTCTCAAGAAAGAAAAAAATTAAGCAGTAATTCTCTAGTTATAATTGAACAGATTAATGGAACAAGAAATGTACCATTATATGTAATCATTTTCGTACCATACAATTGTCTACACTTAGAAACATGACTTATTTATATTCACTAAAGCAATTAATTATAAATTACCAATTGTTGTATGAAATAAACTGATCATTTTAAAAAATATCACAGAAATGATAACTGCTACAACTAAGTAATACAGGAAAATATATCTTATCCACAATTTCCGGGTATTCTGAAACTCACAAATTTATACGAAATACCGGACTAGCTTGCTGATATTTTATAGCGATCCACCACAAGTTTCAGTACACGATAAAAGGGCTGAACATTAACAGCGTAATGGACTTCCCAAATATTGTTATATCATAGCTCCTGAGATGGTCCTCCTTCGGGCATGGGTGTGTGTGGTGTTCTTAGGATCGGTTTAAGCTACTTTACGTAGTTTGTAAGCCTAGGGACCGATGAACACAATAGTTTGGTCTCATAGCTTCACAGATATTATGTTATTATGTCGATGTGCAATTACCAGATCATTATATTGATTCTTATGTTATTATATTATGGTGCGATTTTAAGTCATTATATTAATTATGGAAAGAAAGATGTATAATACAGATGTGGTTGTTATAAATGTTTGTAGATAACTACTTACTTAACAAATTATGACAAGGTGTTGAACAGGTGGTTCCATGAACACTATCTAAAATAACCGACTTAGTTTGCCTGAGATATCACTAATTTTCACGGTGGAAGGAATTAGTCGCGAGACTTAAATTTTTGTACATTTCATGTTTTTAATTAGATCGGAATGTTGTTACGCCTCAGAAATTAACTGCAAGCAGGACGAGAAGTGAGATTAACACATAACAAGTACCAGGGTTGCACGATCCACTGAAGCAAAGTTTAAAATAATCACCTTTGAGCAAAGTTCGACTGAGACTACAAAATGTGAGTAGCACTGAGGTCGTCACACCATTAGAGGCAGTAGCAGGCCTGCATTCACATAGACCACGCTCCAGGCTGCATAGTTTGTGGTGCGGTAAAATGCAACTCTCGTTTCTTTTTTATATTTGTGGAGGGATCACTAACCACCGGACGGTACGTGCAAAATGTTATAATGCCCCATCTTTGTCAATGTTGCTACAGGAAGGTGATGAGTTGTTCCAATCGGATAAAGCTCGTCAACACACTGTGTGAGAAACTCAACTTGCTCTGCCAGATGTGCTGCAACATTCTTTGTATTTCTCTCCAGTTGGACACGTGTGGGATATGACGGGACGACAACGCAGACGTGCCAGTCTTTAGCGCACAACATTTGCAGATCTATGTCATCATGTCTTGAAGGCATGGCATTATGTACCTCAAGACAGTATTCTCCATCTGTATCAGCGGAAGCATTGCCGCCCGTGGGGGCTACACCACATACGTATAACGGTGTTTCACGATGTGTCAGTACAGCTTTAGCTACTGAATTGTAAATATACTTTTTCATGTGCGTCATTTAAAATGTTTCAACAATAATTCTCGAGCGAGTTCTCAACTTCTAAGAGGGTGCATCACTTTTGATTTTTGATAGTGTATGTGTTCTGGCAGAAACATCGAAGGTGTGGTGTCGCACAAGTACAAAGTGCGCGCCACCTACTTTCGCCGCGCGCCGCCATGCACGCACGGCGCGGCGTTCTTTCGACGACAGCCACGAGCGCCCTCTGCTACAACTCCGCTCGTGGCCACCACTGAACGACATCGTTCACTTGGGACTGAGAAAGGAACCAGTTAACACTTCGGAATCAGATAGGCACCAGTGAAGACTTGGCTATCGGATAGGCACTAGGCAGGCCTCTAGCTCAACTATGTATCAGCATTCTGCATTCCTGAGCTATGTAAAAGTTAAGTATTGTATAAATTCTGTGCAATATATATCTCGTTCTAATTTACTCTAGTGTTTCTAGTTTCTGCTGTCCCGCGGGCTGCTCCCCTCCGTACCTGCACAAGCGTGCTACCTTTATTCCTGTGTCGGTCTTCTTACTCGGCCACCGACACCTACGACGGAAACGAGACACAAAAGCGGCGACGAAGCTGGGACACAAAAGAAGGCACATTTCCAGTCTTGGACAAAAGTAGTCCACAGGAAACTAAATAATGCCAGATAATGAAACGTTCAAACGAATTCCACACTTGTCTGAAGTTTATGGAAGGTTGTGTAAACGCTCTGTGTTTTAATTACCTACAAGTTCTGTACATCAAGTTAAACGTTTCTTAACGAAATGATGTGGAAACATCGATACATTATTAAATTTAACAGTAAAAATGTATTATGCAAACATTCGTGGTTTTCACTTTTAAAACACTGCCAATTGATTTTCTGTCTCTTGCGGCTTTCAGATTCCCTTTTACTTACTTCTGCGTTATTGTTTGAATATTCTGTTTGAAATGAAACTACATCTGTTGACATAGGGTTCGACTGAAGTGCTAAAGTAAAGGATTTCCTAATAGCGCTTAATTTTATCACGTAAACATCATAACACTATTTCCCTTTGGGAACATTAAGTTATGAATACATGACGCGTATCGCGCTACTTAGAGGAGAAGTTAATATCTTTCATGGCGTTCAAACTAACAACATGGTCCGAACTGGAAGAACGGACTGAAAATCAAAATGTTTTACGGTGCCATTTTCCAGGCGAATTGCAGAGGTGTTGGAGGCAGCGCTGGTGGCTGCTAATGAAACCGTGTCCGCGTATCGACAAAGCGCTGTCAATGAACACCCCGTTTGCTCGTGGCTACACCTCAATATTTGATGCTGCAGACTAGTGTCCACTCAACCAGCTGCAGTTAGACGTAACAACCGTACTTTCCTCCATTATCTTTCAGCGCACCCACCACGCAATACAGCTAATTCATTACGTTTCCGAAATAATTTCTGACAATGGTATTAAAGCACGACCAATTCGCCGTTCATAATTATTGTACGCGGTAATATTTGAACATAAAGATTTAACTTCAACAGATGCTATAGTACTACGTTACGTTCTAGTTACCATACACATAGCCTGTATTGGTGTGTATATTTACGTAAGGCATTCAATGTTTTAGGAAAAAAATTTCCAGCCGGAAAATAATAGTACTAGGTGTTCATTATTACTGAAGACTTTCAAATATCACGGAAACTACAAGTCGGATAAAAAATGTACAATATTATTTTTTTATCGGAGGGGGTCATTATAATTGACCCCCTCACGAAACCCATTGCGTGGATGGAGGGGGACAACTTTGGTATCTTCTAATGGGAATCCCACGTTTTTCACAGATTCCGATTGTACGGCAAAAACTACATACGTTTCGCTGCTGTAATCAGCAGAATCGTAATGAGCCCATAACTGTGATTTACAAAAATTACTTCATTATTCCCTTGATATTCAATGGCACAGCGAGCCCCATCTCCTTACTTTAACTTTGGGAAAGACCAGTACTTCATGGCTTTCAATTGTGCACTCCACTCACAATGTTGCATACCTCCGACATATCGATTAGGGGACTACATAATGCGCCTCTGTGTTAGGAGCTCGAATCAAAGGTTCGCCTGCTTTCCCTATGAAAGTAAAGGCTAGTTTACACGACGACACTACGTTTCATGAAACTGCGCTACTGACCAGTGCGCATGCGCGGCAGGCGTTCGCGCAACTCGTCGGCGAAACTAAGCAGTTTCGGCACAGCCCAACTTTGGCGAAACTGATTGCGCGTGTTTTAGGTTAGTTTATAGCCAATACAGAACAAAATACAACAAAAAGGGGGGGGGGGGCGGAACGGAAGAAATAATTCCGTTTTTGAACATATATGCAATGCATAGGTGTTTGTGCGATTTTAACGATGAAAATTTCAGTAATAAGCAGCGGCGTGTTAGTGCTCTTGAAGCAATTATTCGTGAATTAAATATGATTAGTGAATTGCAGACTAAAATACATTCAATTCGATATACCTATATAAACGAACTATGGCAATTGTGGTTTTCGAAACAAGGTACAGGTACTATAGAGACGAATATATACTTGACAAGAAACGTAATGCAATTTGTAATTTCAGTTCTGGTAATAACGCTTCACGAATAACAGTATCTTGTTTCTTTTTTACATTACTAACTCTGTTTAAAAGGAACGTGAACTGCTTTGGCGACATTCTAAGTTGATTAAAGTAACTTCTAGGGTCTTCAATCACAATTTCTTTCAGCAAGGTCGCTGAGCAACCGAGCTGACGACTTTTTTTTAATCCAGTCACGAACCCAAACACGTCTCTTATTCTTTTTACGTTTAGTCTTATGCTGCGACTTCACACAGAGAAGCAATAGCTCCGCCACAACTGTTACAGCTACCAAAATTTTCATTCTATGGCGACTCACAAAATTACGAATCTGAGGTGTATAGTATTGACACCGTGTCTACAGAGATACACGAAACCAGTTGCGCGCAATTCATTTCATACAACGAGTGTCGCAACCTAGTGTCTTCGTGTAGACTAGCCTTAAAGGTTCAAATGTAGCACCTTCAACTGCAGTACACGCAGTGACCATTTCTACAAATGATTGGACACGAGGTATAAGCATATCTGTGGAAATGACAGCACCAGCGTTACGTATGTGCTGGATCATGTCTTCACGGCCAGTTGGTATTTGCTGGTACATCCTACCAATCAAACAGCCCTATAGAAAGAAATCTAGTGGCTCTAAATCAGGACAGTTAACAGGGCCATCTCTGCCGATACACCGCGCGCTCCGCAGCAGGGAGCCTTTAGGCCGTGTTCACACACGGCGATTATCGCGCGGTTACAGAATCGCGAGGTGCCCGTGTGGATTTTACTTGAGTACCGTCGTAACTGTTCACACGTAACCGTGCGGATAGTTCAATCGCGCGGTAGCCGCATTTCAACAGCCGGAAAATATAATTGCGCGGTGCCCGGGCGGTTCTACTTCTGTGGAATCCTGCAAGAGCGTTTAGTTCGTTGCGGGCACCGCGCTTTCAGTGGATCGTTTCGACACTGAAATAATGTATTAATGAAGTTGAGAAACGACCTGCATTATGGGATCTTCATAGGGATGAATGTTCTAATATAACTGCCAAAAACCAAGCTTGGTAAGAGTTGGTGGATATAATTGGAAATGTTGAAGATACGTTGGAGAAAAGGAATATTTTTGGTAAGTAGGTGTTTATTGAATAAAAATGAATTTACGTACAATCATATTTTTCTTTCGTGTGTGTTTCAGAACTTGAAATATTTTCTCTGACTAACTGAAGTAGCTCGTAAAAAGAATTTATTGACAAATTAAAATAGTCAAAGAATTTTTCTCCCTACATTCTTAATGTAGGACACAGCGTTATCAATTGGCCATGTACGAGCCGATCATTTAGTATAGGATGCATCCAACACTGCCTTTTTCTTTAGTTCTCTTTCTTTTAAGCAACCAGAGTACGCAGAATATTTATTCTTCGACTTCCATGTTGACACTGTCAATTGCCGCTACACACAGCCAAAGATAACCACCTACCAACGGCGGCCGGACAGCGCCTATCTGAACACACAAGCCGTCATTTTGCGGTTCAAACCGCACGGTTTCAATCGCGCGATTCCTGCATGTCTGAACGCGGCCTTAGACCACTCGCCCACACCACAGCGGATATGTTAAAGTGTACGCGGACAACCATCCAGAAACTGTCTGATGCACCATAGTATTTAAATCACATCCTTTCGTAGACTGCAAGGGGCACTATCTCCAAAAACAACGACAACTTATCTTGCAGGATCACCAGATAACCAGACAATGTGGACTAGTGGACCTATTAGGTGATCTTGGACTTCAGCCAATCATACATTGACAAAGATTCGGTTATGGTGGCCACCAAGTCATTAGAGTAAGCATTGTCCTAAATACAGATATGCAATACATTCACTGAAACTGGCAGTCGTCGCTTTGAAAACTTACAATAAGGTGGATTGTCGCTATGGGGTGTGCGATGTATATGTCGATAACACAACAAATATGAATTTCCCATCATTGGTCCCTATCTGATTAAGATCGGTGGTGGACCCAATATTTTCCGGAATTTCGCCATATACATACCACAACATGTCAAATATTCAAATGTTTGTAAATCTGTAAGACTTATCTACTCAGTCCCCAGGCTTACAAACTACTTAAACTACTTTAAACTAACCAAAGGAAAAACACACACACACCCATGCCAAAGGGAGGACTCGAACCTCAGACGACGAGCAATGACGCCCTCCACAGCAAGGCGCCTTAGAGCGCTCCGTCACTCCACCGCGGCTAATAACGTATCACTTTTCTCGTAACCTACGTGATACATCCACGAAAATTAGACATTCGTGACTTATAAATTGTTGTTGCCCTCCTCTACAGCAACATATTCAGCACTTTTCGTACAATTCAAAGCCATGTAGGATTTGAAAAGTTTGGTATGCACTTTTCATTTCTATGTCTTGTAGGTAAGCAGCCAAGCACTAAGGCAAATATATAACGCTAATATAACATAAAAAATAACCCAAAAGCTTTGGGGACACGCTTTGTATGCGGGTGGGTTCAGTGATTTCCACTTCTGTGCTGTCGTTGAACTCACTTTGGAGAAAACTGTGTGACGTTCTCATACTACTTCATCGTTCTTAATCCCCAGCTTTATTATGTTTAGTAGACGTTTGCTCGGTTCATTCAATATGGATCGCCATCTATACATTAACCTGACTGGGAATGTTTCAATATTCTTACAGGTTGTTGCTAAATCAAAAATCCATAGCGAAAAAATTTATAACACAGCATTCATGTAGAAAAACAAATGGATTTTTCTAAACCTATATTGTAAAGACAAATTACGATTATCTGCGAATTTAGTAAGTATGCGGTAATAATAAAAGAAATAGTACTACAGACTACTTGAAAATCTTTAATATATCTGCATTTTATTTAAATGCAGATTGTTACATTTAATTTAACAAACTTAATGAAATATACTACACTTTTAATTATCATAGAAATATTTCGTATAAACTGTTTCCACGTTTTCATTAGTTTCACAGAGTGCCATGAAGGTCAGGAATAGACACTGATGCAAAACAGTTTTTAAGGAATCGGGATCTTTCCATGAAGCGTAATTTTCCTCAAATACAATGTCATTACCCTCTGCGAGGCTACACAGTTATCTTACCTGTGCTGTCAGTGCGAGCGTAGAATTAAAAGAGTGCACATACATGAATAACCCGTTTAATTTCAACATCACATACAATTATTATACCGGTTACTTAAAACACATGTGAAATATGTCGTTGGGTTACAGTTGGAAATGGGGCAATTGTTATAGCACTAGAGTTGTATTACAGGAGCGGTTTTCAAGTCCCAATTTAGTACTTTTACGTGCTTTCACTAAAAGTATTATTAGGAAATGGCAGATTACAGCCATTTATTTCCCTGGCTAAGTTCTACCTCAGCTTTTGCCACACCTCTAATGTCGTGATCACCATACGATGTGTTTACTGCGTGTACTTTGCGCCAGCAATCTAGTATTTATCATTTCTTCATAATTACAACACAACGTAACACTTGTCTCATAACCTACTTGATCTATCCGCGGAAATTAAATATTCACGTGTTATTAGTTACTGTTCCCCGCCTTTACAGAAACACACCTCGCACGTTCTGTACACTTAATTGTCTTGCCGGGATGAACTCTTCATTTGTAACTCTAATATGTCAGCAATCATGCACGAAGGCAAATCTATAACGATAATATCGCTAATATGAAATATAAATATTTATTTTACGAATTATTTTGGTATTTTGTATAAATTTATCGATGTTGCAGTCAATGACGTATCGACTGAATAAAAAACTGCCACAGTGACGTATTTATATATTTAAATAAATGTACGTCTGTTTATGTTATAAATAAAAATATTTGTCAGAGATATTAAACTGAAGGAGAGACAATGTTAATCTCTAAACAATACGAGTAAATTTTAGTGAAGATTATTGACTCTATAATTTTCTAAACGGTAATATTGTACCACACCCAAGAGAAGTTGAATTGTACTAAAATTTCAGATCTGTAGCGAATTCTAAGCTCATTAGGGAACGAAATTGCTGTCACGAAAAAACGCGAAAATGTGGCACAGCTACTAGGGCTCCGTGAATGCAAGTAGTGAAGCTTTGTCAGCGGTGGAAGCTTCAGCTCGTGGACTTTAGAGGCTAATTGGTACTTTAATAAGAATTATAAAAAGTTTATTATGACTTTATAGTATGGCACATATTAATGGGGGGGGGGGGCGCAAAGTCGTTCCCCGTCGGGGGTTCGAATACCCCCTCGGGCATGGATGTTTGTGCTGTCTTTAGTATAAGGCAGTTCGTAAGTAATTTGTAAGTTTAGGGACTGATGACCCCGCAGTTAAGTCTCATAAACTTCACAAACATCTGAACATCATATTAATGGGTACCGTATAGTGCTGAAAATCGTCGGAAACATGAGATACTGGAACTAACTTGAAGAGCCTTACCTTGGTGTGAATGTGTTTAATGGAATGCCATTACGCCACGTCTCCACAGCAGCTTCGGTTTCTTCCCAAGATTAAGGCTGTGTTTTCTGTGTTAACGTATGGATTAGAAAGTATATTTTAGTTTTATTCAATAATGATTGTGTTTAATAGAACTTTACCCACATTCATTTATCCTAATGGTTACTCTAGTATGCGTAATTCCTGAAGTGATGCTATCCGAATATCCTATTATTAACAATAACTTTTCTAGAAGAAAGAAGCTTACGATTCAACGCCCTGCCGACAGCGTGACAGTCAGAGACGGGACAAACGTACGGGTTGTTTAGATTTGGGTGGAGAAGGAAATCGGCCGTGACCTATGAAAGGGATTAGGGACTGAGAGTTTAAAACTTTGCAACTCTTGAAGCAGTTCCATAAATATTCACTCAAACATAAAAGCATTTGCGGATTAGTAAGTGTTTGATAACAGAGCTTGCTATAATTCAGCCAAAAATAGAATGTTAGAAAACGTCTTTCATTCTGCAAAATAGCAAAGTTTTTATGTAACATAAACTTCGAACCTATCAAATTTTTATTACTTCAAATATGTTTAGCGCAACTGTTTTAGAGTCCACGCAGTGGAAACTGTGTATTTAAGTGAATGCACGGTACATAGGGGCTTTCCTCGCGTATCTAAAGGAGACCAAAGTTTAATATTTTCCTAAAACTTATCCACTCCGTATTTAAGACCAAAAATTACTTACTCTGTGGCAACCTATGCATAGATTTGGTTGGCAAACTTGAGTATAATAATCTTGTGTATGAATGCAGATTTTCGAGGTGATACCCATAAATGAAAAATTCTCGTTATTAAAGCGGTATCAAGTAGTTAAGTGCCCACGATCTTTCGGAAGAGATCTTCGCTGTCTATGTCCAGCGGTTGACTATCGTGTGGTTGACTGTCGTGTGGTTGACTGTCGTGTAGTTGCTGCTGTCGTGCTTATGTAGCAACGCCACGCTCTCTGTCAGTCTAGAATATTGTCCAACATGTAAAAAATACGATAACATCAGGGTCTGCTTAAATAAATCCACAGCTGTGTCGTCAAAGAGCCAGTACAGCTTCTCTACAGAGTCTGTTATGAACACACATGTGAATAGGTAAACTGCATCGAAGCTAACCATAATATATCATTCACCATGGCGTAGACCTTTGATTAAATCGATGAAGATCGCCGTAGTCTTTATATACTGTTTCCAGTGACGATACGACATACCCAGTTCACTGACACCTTAAGCGGTGTTGAACAAGCGGTTTGTGAATTTACTGGTGACACAACAGAAGAAATTCGTTGAGAAACGAACCGCAAACTTTTTAAAAGTAATAAGGACCAAATGTGATTAGAAATTAATGTAAAGGTTTCGGTGCTCTACGAAACGATCATCTCACCATCACTATGGTAGCTGACGTGGGAAATGCTTCCTTCCTAATGGAGCGAGACGAGTATGAAACCAAAATCCGACGTAAGTTGGAGGAAGTTACTAAGAAGTGCCTCGCGACCCAACATCCAGAACAGGGAGGAAGACTTCAGAGCTACTCAAACGGTCATCGTTGGATGTGTACTACTCCCTCAGACACCCAGACCACCCACGATCTCCGATCTGCCGACAACACACAAGGAGGATACACCGTTAAGGTTAATACTGAGGTCCTTCAGATCGCCGAGCGATAGACTTTGTAAACACCCGGGCAGTCTCCTGTACGTACGCTAGACACTATGAGCAATATAAAAAAGTGTACGGGGGACTTCATCCATGGAATTATGGCTCGGTGTCTTTCCTGAAGGAAATTATTATTCACGTGTGGGCCGAATATGACCACGCATTGTCCAGTCTATCAGTGTCACTTTTGATGGTTGGCCTTACTTTGAACCCAAATCTGATTTGCCTCTAAACAATTCTCCAATAAAATATCTTTTGTCTGAATATTTTTCTGTCTCGAGCGTCTGCCTGAGATATACCGGCTACTTTAAGATTCTTGTTATTTGTAGCGAACCATTTAATTAACTCAGTTTCTTCCTCATTTCTGTTTTCTTAGAATTTTTGCATTTGTTTTGTCAACCTAGTGGGTGCCATTGATTTAATGTGCTCATAATATTTAAGTCTTCGTTTTTCATGCAATCATGTACATCTCTGTATTCTTCTATTTCCTTATTTCACTTCAGCCTGTAAGTTTCTCCATCAGTAATTTTGGGTCCTAATATTTTGCTGATAACCTCTCTTCCTTTTGAATTTCTTCAGTATCCTTCTTTATATTTAAAATATTTTTTGCTCCATAAATACATTTAGGTTTCATTACAGTATGGTAATGACTAAGTTTACTGAATTTAAGAAGCTATATTTAATTACTAATACTTTCAGATAATCTGCATGTAGTTACTATTTTTGACATCGAAATTAGATTGCAGCTTTTTACAGATAAAGCTAATTTCAGACTAAGTCTTGGTAGAGGAATGAAACCGTAAATTTCCAAAATAAAAAAATAATTCTAAAAATGCATTTAGGTTGTCACAGATCTCTTAAATGTAGATTTATTAAAAATTCACTACATGTGACCTCTCAGAGAAAATACATAAATTAACAGTAACCATATATAGAAAGTTTGTGAAAATTCGCAGTGAACTTACAAAACTAATTTTACAACTACTACATTAAAAAGCTTTAGAAATACGTACTGAAATAACATATACATAGTACACAGGCTTTTATATTTGCCATATATAGACATGAGATATTAACTGATATACATATTATGTGAAATCACGTGAGGCTAAATATTCAATGTATCCTAGTGTGGAGCGTGCTTACGTGATGTCCATTAGAGGGCATCACGTGATAGAAGCCGATGTCTGGCGGCTGTGCCAGCGTTGACAAAATCTACAGAAAGATACAAATGAAGGGTAAGGAAAATCATAATAGCAATTATAGGTGAATTCTCAGAAAATATCGTTGAAGTTACATAATGAATCATAAAAAAGTTTTATGGCACGACATCATGCTGGTCCCACGGAAGTTCAAAATGTTCAAATGTTTGTATAGCTTATGGGACTTAACTACGGGGTCATCAGTCCCTAAACTTACAAACTACTTATGAACTAACTAATACTAAAGACGGCACAAATATCCATTGGCCGTGCGGACCGTGACTGGAGCGCCTCAGTACACCCCCCCCCCCCATTTTTTCTTTATTTTTTTTTTTTGCTCTATGTGTAGTTCTTGTCCCTGCGGACGCTGATCGTGTTTGTTCGTTTTGGTTCTATGTGTTCCTTGGCTCAACTTTTTTTATTACAGAGGACGTTGAGCCCTCTGACCGGGCGCGCTGAGCCACGGCGCCCAGATCCCCTCGGCAAATGTTCAAATGTTTGTTAAGCTTATGGGACTTAACTACGAGGTCATCAATCCCTAAATTTACAAACTACTTATGAACTACTTACGAACTAGGACGGCACAAATATCCATGCCACCGCGGGCGGCCCCACGGAAGTTAAATGAGAGTCCATGCAGTTTGACACTACGAAGCAACGTCAAAAATAGCGCTTCTGTTCGAGTAATTTCAAAAGAAAAGTCCAAAATACAAACAGTGCACTCGCATATGTTACAGTAGGAAGCTGTCGCAATGGTAGTTTACTAAAATTATTGAGAAAACTGGCCCCCGTAACATATACGGGATTCATTTTTTTTTTTTTTTGTGTGTTTTGAACGTTTGTTTTGAAATGACGCCATTAAGGAATAAGGCGACTATTTTTGACGTTGCATCCTGCCCTCTATTAGGCAGCTCGTGTCTTACTATATGGATTCTGCTTTAACATTCATGAGTCCTGCGTGATGCAGCTCTATAAAACCTGTCATAAAAAAGAAGTAATTTCAACGATATTTTCTGGGAATTTTATGTTTAATAGCTCTTTTGATCTTAATTGCCCTTCATTTTAAAGTATTTGTATGTATCTTAACTTATTGCACTATTTGTCGACAGTGACAAGGCCGCCAGACACCTCCTTCTATTACGTGATGCCCTACAGTTCTCGTCGCTTACGCACGCTCCACATAACGTAGACTATGCCACCTTTGATGTTTACCTTAACGCGGCATCACATAACATGTATATCAGTTAACATCTCGTGTCTTTATATGGAAAGTCGAAAACCTTTGTACTCTTTGTATGTTATTTCGCTCCGTATTTCTAAGGCTCTGTAATATACGTCCTATAAAAATATTTATGTACGTTAACTGCAAATTTTCACAACCCTTCGGTATATGCTTAGTGGTAATTTATGTATTTTCACAAGATGATGGGCTGTGTCCGAAACATGTAGTGAAATCTTCACAGCAATGAGATTATTGCAGCAATCTAAAGGAATTTTTGAATCACATAACTTATATAATCCACGTTACACCAAGGGGTCCTTGTTTCTTTCCAAGACGAATTAAATTTTTTTTATGTTTTCGCCAAAGTATTCAATATAACAAACCGTTTTCCTTTTCAAGTATTTGCGTTCACAACTTTGGTGCATGATATATGTTCCGTTTTTTCGAATGATGTTTGTTAGCCTACTTTTTCGGCAATTTCTTTTAGCTGCGGTAATATCCATAGTTAAAATTACCAGATCTCAGAAGGCGAGTAAATATACTTTAATATTACTTCTGCCTAACTTGATTGACTGATCTGTAATTTGACTCCACTTTTTCCCTCGCCATTCTGTAAATACATTTTCCAAAACACAGTTTAACAGTAATGGGGAGTGTCGATAATATTGTGCAACGCCAGTCTTTATATCAAATGGTTCAGAAATTTCTTCCAATAATTTAACATTAGAACTAGTGTCGGTACAAGTTTCCTTAATCAGCGTTAGAGGTTTGTTATCAAACTCTTTTCCTTTAAAACTCGGAAAAGAGATTCCCGGTCAATTGAGTCGCAGGCGTACTTGAACTCCACAAATGTACATACAATGATGTTACTAGAGATTCTTTGGTGCGCAAGGATTCGTTTTGAATTAAGAATTTGTTACGGACAGGATCAGTTTGGTCCAAAACATGCTTGATAGTCATCCGTTTTACGATCCATCTGTTCTTGGGCTCGATCAAGCAAAAATTGGGAAGAATTTTGTATGTGACCAGGAGAAGAGAGATTCCTGGGTAGTTAATGACGATGGTTCTGTCCCATTTATTAGACAATGGATGAATTAGAGCAATTTTCGAGGCCTCAGGTAATTTCACAGTTTGACAGACATGTCCTTCTATTTGATTTTTTTTATAGTTTTAGGGCCAAACGATTTTAGTAGTTGTGCTATTATATCGTCTTCTCCCGATCCGGTATCCCTTTTGTGTCTTAATTCGTTCAGTTATTTCGATTTCGAGTTCTTTAGGCTTATGGCTGGTGTTACTAGTTTACTGTGCTTGGAATTTATTTAGTGGCTCTAGACAGTTGAATGGTTAATCAATATAATTAGCAAATAACCTAGAATTTTCCTGGTTGTTACGAACCAAAGTGCCGTTTTCATTTTTTAATCAAAGAATTTGATGCTCGTTACTAGTTAGATTTGTTTTGAATCTTTTAAAAGAGTTTCTTGTACTGTTTCTTGGAGAGTCTTTTTCGATTTCTAGGCACTTTCGTACGTCTGTCACGTTATTTTGGGTGTTTCTCTTCTTACAGTTAGAAAGGGGTTCCACATATTTTCATAATTTGTTATAAATGCAATTTATGAATACGTCATGCCTAGACTTGTTTAATACAATCCACGTTCCACGGAGGTTTTTCTTCTGTTTCTTTCCAAGTGGAACTAATTTTCTGCTGTTTTCATGACCTTGTTTTTCATGCTTTACCAACTGTTTGTACTATTTTTTTCAAGTTTTCTTGTTAGACTTGAGATTATTTTATCAGTTTCAGATTTTGGAATAACACGTCTCGTTTTGAAGAATTTTTCGAGATGAAAAGTTTCCTCTGGACGCGTTAATAATCAATATTAGACCATATTTTAACTTGGACATTTACAATTCCTTTGTTAGTTAGGGGTATGGAATTGCTACAGGATTAGTTTGAAAACCCCCAATGAATGTATTGGGTTTCTGCCAAGTTTTTGTTTGGAAGGGGATGTTATTTTTAACTTTTATGTGGTTTCCCTGTTCAAATATATGTCCATCACCGACCCCACGGATTTGCTCTACTGGTGGCTTTTAGAAATCCGGATGTCTGACTGCGGAAATGGAAAAGAATGGTTGCCTTTCCTTCTTTGATGTGTTGCTCAGGAGGAACGTAGATGGTACATTGGGACATAATGTTTATAGCAACCCAACTCAAAATGATTTGTATCTGCTGACTGATATTTGTCACCATCCAGGTCAGCTTGAAAACGGTTTTCGTACCAAATTGCACAGGGATCACGTCTTTTCAGTCCCGAAAAGTTCGTCTACTTATAATTATTTTCATTTGAAAACATCACACTGATGATTCAAGCAGTAATATAAAACTTAAACTTGTCCATCCGGTAGCGGTTGCGGCGAAGTTTTTAGTGGCGATAAATACTGGCGGTGATCGTGGCTTGGCCCTTCAATACCACGAGTTCTTAATGTTTCTTCTTGGTGTCGGATTATTTATAGCTTCATAATTAATTGCAACTCCAAATATAGAACTCAATACTTCATCCAAGGAAAATTCAAGAAAGATCCAATAATTTTTTCAGCCGTAACTCGTTGCTTTTCACAATGATGTTGGTACCATAACGTCCAGAAAACCACTCTCTCTCTCTCTCTCTCTCTCTCTCTCTCTCTCTCTCTCTCTCTCTCTCTCTCTCTCTCTCTTCCTCACTCCATGCCACAGATCTAGCATGTTCTCCCGCCAAATCGCCACCTTGTACATAACACATAAACAGTTACGTTTTGACAGACATATTTACAATGATAAAATTTACAGACTCTAAGCATGAACCAGCTTATTACGATAAAAGAACACAAAACAAGCTTCAAAATTATACCAATTTAGCACTACACATTTTAATAGTGATAATTTTCTAAAAGTTACAAAATAATTCCATACATAAAATTAGTACATCAAACACGTAGCACCAAAGTTTTTAGTACATTTATTCTTACTGCTAGAATCATACATAAGTTGTCGAAAATATAAATGGAATAAATTTAATAGAGAATTGACCAATATTATTATAAACTGAGCTGTCCTAGCTGGAGGTTACTTTTCGCCAGAATGGTTATAAGGAAGGGCAAATTAAAAGAGCTTTGCACTTTCAACCAAATGTGCAAGGAGCCAATTTGACAGTACAGAGGTGGCATTCAAGACAGAGACCTTTCTGTCATACGTTGGTAGCATTTACAACAATATTCGCTGTATTTTGCGAAAATATGATGTGAAATGTGTGTTTCGACCACCATTTAAAATTAAAGCGCATTTAGGGGCCGTGAAGGATGAGTTTTGTTTGCGCAGTTTGGGTGTTGAGAACAGATGTGTTAGGCATAAATATCTCGCACGTTTACAAGAACGAAACAAATCTGCTGTTGCCAAACACATCCAAGACACCGGTCACCCTACGAAATATACCTAAATGGAAATTTTGGTATGCACTTCCAGCTATTGGGATTGTGTTATGAAGGAAGCGACTGAAATAACACTAGCGGGTAACCTAATCAATAGAGATGGAGTTTTTTGCGTAAATTCTGTATAGAATCCTGCTCTCTTACAATTCAATAAACAGGGGGAGAAAATTAATGCCACCTTACCCGTTAAAAACTGATGTCTATTATCAATATTTCTGACGATTTACATATTTGCTCGCGTGGTGCCGGTATTTGCTTGCTTGCTCGGTCAGAGTTGTCTTTATTATAGGCGTTTAAACCTGAACTTTTAACCGTCGTTGCACATTGCTTCCTTACTATGGTACTGCCTTGAGAATCGCAGGGTGGTCTCCTGCCGAATTATCTGCCGACGTCGATTTCTGTAACTGGCTGCATACCCGTAAGTTTCTGAAAGCTCTTGAATTTATTTCAGCACACGGTGACATCGTCACATGTCGTAAATGGTTGAGAATATTTTAGCCAGACAGACGATGGTGATGAAATTTCCATTATCTCAAATTGTAGCGAACGTCTTCCTGGATAATGTTTGTGGACATCACAAAGGACACGGCTCCTGCAAATCCTTGTAGTTTTTATCACAATGTTGTGGTTGTTTTTGTCATAATGCCTCATGGACAGGAATAGCTAGGAGAGTTCTTGGAGCATATCAACAACATCCACATTGTGTACGTAATGTAAATGCAGAAGAACGGTTCCCTTTCCGTCCTGGACTTCCAAGTACACCGTAATCTCATCGGGAGTTAACCGTTAGCCCACAAAACTGATCAGCACCTTCTGTACACCACTATCAACCACCGTCCACAAAAGAAACGGTTTGTCGTGAGGACGTTGGTACATGAACTTCAAATCGTCTCAGATGCTGAAAACCAACCGAGGTAACTGAGCCATATACGTAAAGTTTTCAACGAAAACTCTTCAAAAAAGCAGACAAATTTCTGAAGCAGTTTCATGTAAGTCACGACAGCAGAAGATGTAAGAAGAAGACACCGTTTTGCGGCTGGATATCAGCGTCATTGTACGGCTCCTGAAGATATAACAAATCTAAACAACGTGTAGGCCTGCAGAAAATAATCTACCTTTACAAAAGTACTCTGCAAGTCACAATGAAGTGCATGCCAAAGAATTCATCGCACTGCTTTTATGATTTTTCACTACAGTTCCATTCTGTAATAGCGCGCTCGAAAACGGAACACCGAAATCTTTCCGCTTTCTATCTGATTTTATTATTTTATTATAATGATCATGTCTCTCAGTGGATGGTAACAAAGAAAGTCGGTGAAAGAAATTTCACCAATAGATCTCGCCGTAACTTGTTCAAATGTTTGTATAGCTTATGGGACTTAACTACGGGGTCATCAGTCCCTAAACTTACAAACTACTTATGAACTAGCTAATACTAAGGACGGCACAAATATCCATGCCCGAGGGGTGATTCGAACCCCCGACCGTAGTGGCCGTGCAGACCGTGACTGGAGCGCCTCAGTCCCCTCGGCCACCGAGGACGGCATACAAAAGAGAAAATACAATTATCCACTGACTTCGATAGTACATACAATTAAAATAAGGTGTTCAAAAATCTGGAAAACCAATTCCCTGGTTCCCCTCTGTCAATCGAACCCAGAAACTGAGCAATTCAGATCATTAAAACAGGATACGAAAACACCATTGAAATATGGCGATGGAGAGAGATGTAACAAATTGAACATCCACTGAAACATACCAACAACACGTCTGGGACGAAGCGCCACGGGCAGTGATGTGGCTTGAGGTAAACTTGAGCGGGAACGCGTAATAAAAGACTGCACACGGGTTCGCGCATCGGGTTGGTACACTTGCACGGAGTGACATATGCACGGAGTGACACTTGCACGGAGACCGGGGCCCTTCCCGGGGTAACTGGCTTTTCACCACTACAGTCACACTAACAAGTCCAGCAGTTCAGCTCAGCCGCTCCTGCGAGCTGGCTGGCGCTCACACCAAAGCAGGAAGCAACCATGCATTGCTTCAACGTGGCTTAATGACGCGTTCTGTGGCAAATTTATTTGTTACTGCTGTTGTGGTAATCAGAACTGACAATGAAATTCAGCATATTGACAACTGATAATGAAATTCATAATTTTTCTAATATTACGATGGTGCAAAGATCAGGGGCAAGAAATACCATCTTAGTAAGAAATAAGATCTTGGCTAAGATGGTATTTCTTACAACTGTTAAAGCCTTATGATAATTGCCGGTTCAGAAAGAAATTTAAATTGTCAAATTTATATTTCACAGTAATTTTATTTAAGTATTAAACTCAAAACCACAGAATATCAATTCACATTGTTTTCCTTTTCACTAAAGAATCAATGTCTGATACCACTATTCCAGAAAAGCTAATTCTAAGACACGCTCGTAAGTTGAAATCTGCCAGAGAGCTTCTACATGCGAATTTAGTACTTTGCGTAGAAGAAGCAGCATGTACATGCAAATCAAAACATCGACGTAGTCGTAGCTGTAAATTTACGTAGAGAAACTTCAGTCTACGAAATTTATTTTGCAATGAAACTATTTGTGCAAACTTCATGCTGTAGGTGTAGAACTTCTAGTTGTAGACAAATTTCCATACTGTGAACATAACGCAAAAGTCAGCGAAAAGGCCAACCTTGTGCAAGCAGAAGAGCAGTATAGTAACTTGATATAACTACAGAATAGTTCGATGAGCGTTCCTCCTGAAAACAATAATGCATTTTTACAGTGAAAATGTTTGTAAAATTATTGAGACATTTATTTCTTTGCTATCATATAATGATGACTTTCTTCAGTCATACCTCTTAAAACATTTTATTTATAACACTAAGAATATCAAGACTCTTATGCACAGAATAAATATATTAGATATACTGCACAGAAATGTTAACGTGTCTGACCGCTTTGTAGTTAACCATCATCTTTTTATATATAAAGCAGCGTGACCGTGTGTTTCTTTGTTTGTTTGTGTGTACTTATTGCATACAAATCTACAGTTTTGTTCCAATATTAATGAAATTTTTCACACGTGACCTTCAGACCAAAAGGACGGTCGCCCTAAGTGTAAGAATTACATAAAACACATAATTCAGCAGATATGCCGTTATAAACAATAACATCCTCGAAAAACTGCTGCGTCACGCGACAATGTTGCACATTTACTGTAAACCACAGAACCGATTTCAAGCAAATTCGGTACACATATTCCTTATCGTGAGGTAATAATTGCTGTGTGGGTAAGAACCACATACGACCCATGATTTATGAGATATAACGTCATAAACAATAGAGTTCCAAGAAACTGCGACATAATGCGATGAAACTTTCAAAATACACTATATGACAATGAGAGTATTTGCGATTTGCAACAAACTTTAAACATAATTTCAAACCTTTATTAAACTCTTTCTCGCTTACAACTTTTACACTGTTCATGGAGTAATACTACGGATTCGGAACGACGCTACAACTTATAATTTCTACTCGCAGGAAATTTTACAGACACTATACACACATGCAGTTGATTCTCCCTTCGAAATTCTATCACAGTGCGACACGTAGTTCATTAGATATGAAGAGCCGGCCGCAGTGGCCGAGCGGTCTGCGGCACTCCAGTCACAGTCTGCACGGCCGCTGCGGTCGGAGGTTCGAATGCTCCCTGGGGCATGGGTGTTTGTGTTGTCCTTAGAGTAAGTTAGTTTAAGATAGTCAAGTAATTAGTATATAAGTCCAGCGACTGATAACCACGAAGTTTGATCGCATAAGACCTCACACAAATTTGAATTTTTAGATATGAAGACATAAACAATAACGTTCATGGAAAACCACCCCATCACGCATCAGGTTTCAGTCTATTACTTCTTAACTACTAACCATACTCGCAACAGATTTTACAGTCCTACAGCGCATATAGAAGTGAATACTACCTGGTCAATTATAGAGTTGTACAACACATAATTCAATAAATATGTCTCATCATGCATCAGGTTTTAATCCATTTCTTATTTAGTACTAAGTCACTCCTGTATTCCTGGTAACCTAAAAAAATTCCTGAACCTAACTGTGGTGTTGACAAGTACGTGTGGCTACAACAGAAAGCGATGGACGACAAGGAAAGAAGAGAATGAAATAGTGTACATCCAACTAATACCCATTATTTTTCGGCAAATCTACCTTTTAACTTCAAGAGACTACGGTTTCCAGTGAGACTTGCACTTTCTATTACGATTAATAAACCATGGGGCCCTCACACGGACGTTTTATGTCGCTTGCTCAGGGATGAGTTGACCAAAGAATTTATTGATGCTAGATCCGGTACAAGTAACAGGAAATATTGTTTATAGTCAAATTTGAATTAGATGAATGTATGAATGTTACATATCATTGTACTTTGATTACTAAGTTTCTTTACTTATAAATTTTTAAATTATGCAGGACTGCCTTATTTATTATATATTGTATCATAAATATAACATGTTTTTTTTTTAGATAAAAGGGAGATGGACAAGGAGAGACGGGATAAACTCATGGCTCGGGCAGGGGTGTGCGTGTTGGCCTTAGCACAAGTTAGTTTAAGTAGTTTGTAAGTCTAGGGACTGATGACTACTGCAGTTTGGTCACATAGTTTTGCAAACATTTGATTTTTAATGAATAAATAAATATAAATCCGAGTAACGCCGGGTTTTCTGTTAACTACAAATCTGTCTAAGAAATATTTGAAATACTGACTGTGTAAAGTACTGCGGCAAAGTCGTTTGCTGCAATCTATTACCATCAAACAGAACCGTTTTTACCCCGAACTTGGCATAAACTCAAACAGGGGGAAAAAATAGCATGATTTCCAGGAAAACTGACGAAACAATTGGTAGCCACTCGCTGGATATCAATTAGTTTGCCAAATCAAATGTTCAAATGTTTGTAAGGCTTATGGGACTTAACTACGGGGTCAGCAGTCCCTAAACTTACGAACTAGGACGGCACAAATATCCATGCCCGAGGGGGGATTCGAACCCCCGACCGTAGTGGCCGGGCAGACCGTGACTGAAGCGCCTCAGTCCCTTCGGCCACCGCGGCCGGCAATTAGTTTGCCTGTTTACTGTGTAAATATATATTACGAAATACAGTTAACTCTTGTTCAGTACAATGAAAGAACTTCAAAGAAATAAGCAGCGGCTCTCAATCAGGTATCGGTAACACTGCTCCTCCTCCAGAAGTGAGTGATTTGATTTTTATTCAGAAAAGGCTACCCCGTTGTTGAAATTTCAAGAAGCCTCATACAAGCTATTAGGGAAAGCCTTATTGCGTCGGTAAAGTTTAGTGCTTGTATGTATTTGCAATACCTCAGTGCCAACTTTTTGTCATCAGTATTAACTTATCTGAAAGAAATTTTTGCAGGAAGTAGACTTTATGTGTGTTCATACCTCTATGCATTAAAACTATCGAACATGTAATTTGTTTATTTTATCGTCATATTTAAGTACCAATAATTAAAGAAAACATAACGTTGAAATTTGAAATAAACACAGAGAGCAAGTGATTAATATTTCTCATACGATGAAAGCACAGATTCGTTGAACTGTCTTGTCAATATACCTACAAAATCTTCCGTGTGCAAACTATGGCGTGAGAACCAAAAGTTAGTTTACTGAAATACCATTAAGAACACACGCTCCTGGCCATTAAAATTGCTACACAAAGAGGAAATGCAGATGATAAACGGGTATTCATTGCACAAATATATTATACTAGAACTGACACGTGATTACATTTTCATGCAGTTTGGGTGCATAGATCCTGAGAAATCAGTACCCAGAAAAAACACCTCTGGCCGTAATAACGGCCATTGAGTCAAACAGAGCTTGGATGGCTTCAACATCATGCCGCAGTTCACAAGAGTAGTGACTTGCGTATTGTGACGAGCCAGTTGCTTTGCCACCATTAACCAGACGTTTTCAATTGGTGAGAGATCTGGAGTGCTGACCAGGACAGCAGTCGAACATTTTCCGTATCCAGAAAGTCCCGTACAGGACCTGCAACATGCGGTCGTTCATTATCATGCTGAAATGTAGGGTTTCGCAGGGATCGAATGAAGGGTGGAGCCAGGGGTCGTAACACATCTGAAATGTAACGGCCACTGTTCAGAGTGCTATCGATGCAAACAAGAGGTGACCAAGACGTGTAACCAATGGCACCCCATACCATCACGCCGGGTGATACGCCAGTATGGCGATGACGAATACACGCTTCCAAAGTGCGTTCACCGCGATGTCGCCAAACACGAATGCGACCATCATGATGCTGTTAACAGAACCTGGATTCGTCCGAAAAAGTGACGTTTTGCCATTCGTGCACCCAGGTTTGTCGTTGCGTACACCATCGCAGGCGCTCCTGTCTGTGATGCAGCGTCAAGGGTAACCGCAACCATGGACTCCGAGCTGGTAGTCCATGCTGCTGCAAACGTCGTTGAACTGTTCGTGCAGATGGTTGTTATCATGCAAACGTCCCCATCTGTTGACTCAGGGATCGAGACGTGGTTGCACGATCCGTTACAACAATGCGGATAAGATGTCTATCATCTCGACTGCTGGTGATACGAGGCCGTTGGGATCCAGCACGGCGTTCCGTATTGCCCTCCTGAACCCACCGATTCCACATTCTGCTAACAGTCACTGGATCGCGACCAACGCGAGCAGCAGTGTTGCGATACGATAAACCGCAATCGTGATAGTCTACAATCCGACCTTTATCAAAGTCGGAAACGTAATGGTACGCAATTCTCCTCCTTACACGAGGCATCACAACGTTTCACCAGGCAATGCCGGTCAACTCTGTTTGTGTATGAGAAATCGGTTGGAAACTTTCCTCATGTCGGGTGCCAACTTTGTGTGAATGCTCTGAAAAGCTAATCATTTGCATATCAGAGCATCTTCTTCCTGTCGGTTAAATTTCGCGTCTGTAGCACGTCATCTTTGTGGTGTAGCATTTTTAATGGCCAGGAGTGTATTAAAAATTTATAGCTCGAAAAACAGTGAAGTTATGTTCTTGAAACCTTGGTTATTGCTACTGGGTGGAGTCTCCCTTTAAACTCTCCGCTGTCTATACTGAATATAATTCTACGACGAACCTAATTATGATCAATCGCCTGAGGACGGTCCATTGGTTGCACAACTGCGCTTACACTCGGCCATGCTGTGCTACGTAACGACTTCGGCTCGTTCAAGTGCATACGGCGAGCGAGCCCAAAGCTACCTGCGGTGGACAGGTCGGTGTACCCTACTGTTTAATAGCTGCAGTGTCCGGGGCTCCGGGTAAGTGTGAACAAATTCCCTCTACGGGCAAGTGTCACTCCGTGCAACTGTCACAAACTCGCCGCGCATGCGAAGAGTACGTTTGGCGGACGTGGTAATCACAGGGCGAAATGCAACACTTAGTAATACAATTTACATAAATGGAAAAATCACACTCAGACTGGTATAACAAGAATTGAAACCCGATATTGTAAAAAATAAATAAAAATAAAGTAAAAGTGAAAGGCGACGAGGAAGGTAGAGGCCATGGAAAACGAATGAGTAGACTAGTCGATACATTGAGCTAGTCGAAGTTCGAGAGAATAGAGTTGTGCCTCAATTCAGTCTGGGTGTCGAGTGTGAGAGACGGAGATTGCTTTAAGGCATGGAATGTATCAAGTTCTTCCAAAATGTTAAGGACATTTCCTTTACGTTCCCTATGTAGCTCCAACAGATTGGGCTTCATACTGGTAACCGATTGACCTGTTGCAGAAAAATGTTTACCAAGGACTGAATTGGAGGCACGTAGATATAGATGTTCTTTGAACCTGACTTCAAATGTTATACTTGTCCGGCCGAATAATTACATGGGCAGTCGTTACATACGATTTGGTAAACGACTGGGGACTTAAAAGGATCTACCTTCATTTCTTCTCTATGCTTGATTCTCTGCCAATTATTCCTGGGAATAAAATAAGCGGGACCTTTTTTTTAGTATCAGCAAGAGTACACAATTGAGCCTTTATTTTCTACCGAAGGCCCATATCAACGAAGTTTCGTTGAAAGGTTCGCACGCTGACACATGTTGATGGCCCACCATTGAAATCCCAAGCAATTTACGGAAGGGTTTCACTTGTCACATTGAACGATCCTCTTCAGTTGTCGTTCTTGTTCTGTTGGATATTTTCCTAACTGCAGCGATGTCGATGAAGCCGCGGTGGAGTAGCCGAGCGGTCTAAGGCGCCTCGCTGCGGAGCGAGCGGTTGCTCGCCGTCGGAGGTTCGAGTCCTCCCTGGGGCATGGGTGTGCGTGTGTGTGTGTGTGTGTGTGAGTGTGTGTGTGTGTGTTGTCCGTAGGTTAGTTTACCTTAGTTTAAGTAGTTTGTAAGCTACGGACTGATGACCACGCAGTTTGGTCCGATGGATTCACAAACATTTGATGTCGAATAAGATTTGATGTTTTACTGGATTCCCGATATTCACGGCGCACTCATGAAATTGTCGTACGGGAAATCTTCACCTCATCGCTATCTCGAAGATGTGCTATCTATAACACCACGTTTAAACTCAGTTAAATCCTGATAACCTGCCATTGTAGCAGCAGTAAACAGATTTAACGCCTGTGTAATGCACCCGCTGTGTTATAATGACGCTGCCAAACACAGTGCCGTCCAGTGTTAACAAATCTCTGTGGTTGCATATGAAAACCTATACCAATTTCTTTGGCTCTTCAGTGTATAAGTTGCTACATGAGACGAATTTGCACCTTTAGGTTACCGGTTCCTTTCCCAGTTCAGTGATCTTTGTACGTATTACTCTAGTTCCTTATGGAACTGAAGTAATCATTTTTTGTTGTAATACCCCTATTTAGATAACCACACAGATAAACTTAAAACTACCTCCAAGGGACTAGTCCACCAGTAGCCGAACATGACCATTTACAGTCAATAATCGGTTCTGTTGGACAAAAGGACGCAGTATCTTCCATTTAAAAATAGCCCATTAAATTAAGAAGCCACCCTAGCTTTCTCAGCGCCTAGATTTGTATGGATAGACAGAAACTTGAACCGCTTTCCTACAGAGGACATTTCCACTAGTTACCGCGGTGGAGTAGCCGAGCGGTCTAAGACGCCTCGCTGCGGAGCGCGCGGTTGCTCGCCGTCGGAGGTTCGAGTCCTCCCTTGCGCATGGATGTGTGTTTTGTCCTTAGGTTAGTTTACCTTAGTTTACGTAGTCTCTAAGCTATGGACTGATGACCACACAGTTTGGTCCGATAGACTTACAAATTTTTGAACTTTTTTCCACTACTTAATGCGTCAGATATTTTGGATCTGCACCATAATCACATTCCTTACTATAGTAGGCTTACATACCGAATATGATATACAGGGTGACGACAAATGGATACTGAAGTAGCCAATCGAGTCTTAGTGCACGCATAATCAAGCACCTTGCCAGGAATCGTACTCCCATTAGTGTTGTTCAAGTCACTTCCTCGAACCGAAGAAGATAATTAAAAATAGTTAAAAATCGAAAGTTAGCAAGTTTCGAACTTGAATCAAGAGTTCAACCGTCATATGTACTAACACATTCTGTTTCCTTGATTTAGCTAATCGAACGAAGTAAATGTTTGATAATGCCGCCTCTGACATGCTCCTTCAATTTACGTGTGCAGTGACCAGATGGGCCCGCTTTCATGATAGTGAAATTGAAAATGAATTCATATATCAATTATTTATTAAATTTTTTTTCTCAGCACAACATACCCTGTAACATCATTTCAAGGTTTCCACGTTGCTTTTACCATACCATATAGCAAATGAACTAATGTTTTGATGTTGTTGTGTTGTTGTGGTTTTCAGTCAGCATTCTGGTCTGATGCAGCTCTCCACGCTGCCCTGTCCTGTGCAACCCTCTTCATATGAGAATACAAACGGCAACCTTCTTCAGAAACGCTTTTCTTCCCATAGCTATTCTGCATTTTTATATCTTCTGCACATCTACATCTACATTCATACTCCGCAATCCACCGTAAGGTGCGTGGCGGAGGGTACACTGTACCACTACTAGGAATTTCCTTTCCTATTCCACTCTCAAATAGAACGAGGAAAAAAAGAATGCCTATATGCGTCCGTACGAGCCCTAATTTTTCTTATCTTGTCTTTGCGATCACTACGCGAAATGTAAGTAGGAGGCAGCAAGATCTTATTACACTCAGCTTCAACTTCCGGCCCTCTAAAATTCCTCAACAGAAATTCACGAAAAGAACGTCGTCTTTCCTCCAGCGATCCCCAATTGAGCTGCCGGAGCATTACTGTGACACTCGAGCATTGGTCGAACCTACCAGTAACAAACCTAGCTGCTCGCCTCTGAACTGCTTCTATGTCTTCCTTTAAACTGACCTGCTGCGGGTCCCAAACACTTGAGATATACTCAAGACGTTGTTGTATAAGCGTTTTATACGCGGTCTCCTTTACAGATGAAGTACATCTTCCCAAAATTCTCCCAATGAACCGACGTCGGCCGTCCGCCTTACTCATAAATGTCCTTACATGTTCGTTCCATTTCATATCGTTCTGCAATGTTACGCCTAGATATTTGAACGACGCGACAGCAACAAGAAGCTCGCTACTAATGCTGTATTCGAACATTATGGGATTGTTTTTCCTACTCATGCCCATCACCTTACATTTTTCTACATTGAGAGCTAGCTGCCATTCTTCGCACCAACTAGAAATTTTGTCTAAGTCATCCTGTATGCTATTACAGTCAGTTAAAGACGACACCCTCCCATACACCACAGCATCATCAGCAAATAGCCGCAAATTACAACTTACTCTGTCCATCAGATCATTTATATAGATAGAAAATAATAGCGATCCTATCACATTCCCCTAGGGCACGCCTGACGATACTCTCGTCTCTGTACTTCGGGCATCAGATGATTTCTTGCTACCCAAATAACAAAACTCTTCTACTACTTTTATTATTGCCGCGGCGGATTAGCTGTGCGCACTGGGTGGACGTGTTGAGGTTCGCGCCTCCGTTCGCTATCGGGGGTTCGACTCCTCCCTCGGCCATGGGTGTTTGTATTGTCCTTAGGTTAGTTTACGTTACTTTAAGTAGTTTATAAGCTACGGACTAATGACCAAGCAGTTGAGTCCGATAGATTTACAAACATCTGAACATTTCAACTTTTATTATCTTATCACCTAAGCTAATTCCTTCAGCATGGCTTGATTTTCTGACACTACTTTCCATTACCCTCGTTTTACTCTTGTTAATGCCCATCTTATACATTCATTTCAAGACACTGTCCATTCCGTTTGATTGCTCTTCCAGGTCCTTTGGTGTCTCTGACAGAATTACTATGTCATCAGCAAACTGCAAGGTTTTTATTCCTTCTCCCTGAACTTTAATTCCATCTCCAAATTTCTCATTGCATTCCTTCACAAATTGCTCACTGTACTGAACAACATTGGGGAAACGCTAAGACCCTACCTGACTCCTTTCCCAACCACTGCGACCCTTTTATCCACTTCGACTCTAAAAATTGCTGTCTAGTTTTTGTACAAGTTGAATATATCTCTTCGCTCCCTATATTTTACCCCTGCTACCTTCAGTATTGGAAAAAGTGTATTCCAGTCAATATTGTTTTGATATACAAGCAGTAATATTTTACTTATACTTTATAAGCTTATCAGAGTGTTTTCGGCCATTCTAGACAGGAAATGAATTCAAAAAATGTTCAAATGTTTGTAAAGCTTATGGGACTTAACTACGGGGTCATCAGTCCCTAAACTTACAAACTACTTATGAACTACTTACGAACTAGGACGGCACAAATATCCATGCCCGAGGGGGGACTCGAACCCGCGACCGTAGTGGCCGTGCGGACCGTGACAGAAGCGCCTCAGTCTCCTCGGCCACCAAGGCCGGCAGGAAATGAATTAATTATGTCATATATAAAGAATAATTTTAATCATCTTTCTAATGTATTACTTATATGCACACACTGAACGAGAATATTTTTCCGTATGACGTTAAAATCCACAGGTCTCTAGATGTGTGTTGTGTTGAACTATAATTAAAACTACCCAATTATGACAGTCACACTATATGCATTTCATTTTCGCTGCATGATCACCTACTCACGACACACGTGGCTAACCAAACCTATTAAAACCATAAAAGTTTTACGGAAACTTTGCGTGAAATTACATAAAGTTAAAACAGGTTGTGATATACGAGGCCGTCGGAGGTAAACAGCGAAGTCTGGATGAGAAATTAAGGTGGAGCTGTAGTTAACTGATTAAGGAGATAATTAGAAATAGGCGTAGGTACGGTTTCAAAACTAGTTTAGCAATACTTTAATGTTGTATGTTGTCTATCAAGCCACATGCCCTTAATGAAATAATTGACCAGCTTACTTTTCAGATTGACCACCAAGATAATAACCCTTCCTTACACCAGTGCACACACACTACTTCGCAAGTTTCGTTTGCAATAGGCTTAAATTTCAAGTGGTACTTATAGCGTGAACATGTACAGTGTGCCACGCATGTAAGAGTTTTAAAAAATGTTCAAATGTTTGTTAAGCTTACGGGACTTAACTACGGGGTCATCAGTCCCTAAACTTACAAACTACTTATGAACTACTTACGAACTAGGACGGCACAAATATCCATGCCCGAGGGGGGATTCGAACCCCCGACCGTAGTGGCCGTGCAGACCGTGACTGAAGCGCCTCAGTGCCCGCGGCCACCGCGGCTTGCTAAGAGTTTTACAGGGTAGGTTGACGTGAGAAGTAAATGTGAAGAAAAGTGTTTTTTTTTTTTTTTTTTTTTTTTTTTTTTTTTTTTTTTTTTTTTTTTCCAAATAAAATGATTTCCAATCCGTGGTGGACAACAGCAATCAGTTAGAATAAATATTCCTTCAAACCGTCTTGATTGCAAATTTATTTATTAGTTGATGACACGTTTCGCCCTTTAGCAGGGCATCTTCAGATTATCTGCGTGACAGAATTTACACAAAATTACAAGGCGGAATTACAAACGGTTATAATGGTACATGGGCTTATTTTGTGTTAAGAAGACAGTATAAATGGTAAACAAAGCTTACAATGCGCTCTCCGTGGTGTGACACCGTAAGACGTAAGTTGTTATTGCGGTGTTTCTATTTTCTTGGAATGTGTTTTTGGTTTTCCTTGTGGCCCTACAAATGTACGGGTAACAGCGAATTACAATTGGAACATACTCGGTAAAGATGTAAGAAACATAAAACCGATTTTTAAGATTACCTTAATCGAAGCGGTGGTCTCTGATGACACAAGATAAGCCCATGTTCCAATTGTAATTCGCTGTTACCCGTACATTTGTAGGGCCACAAGGAAAACCAAAAAACATTCCAAGAAAATAGAAACACCGCAATAACAACTTACGTCTTACGGTGTCACACCACGGAGAGCGCATTGTAAGCTTTGTTTACCATTTATACTGTATTCTTAACACAAAATAAGCCCATGTACCATTATAACCGTTTATAATTCCGCCTTGTAATTTTGTGTAAATTCTGTCACGCAGATAATCTAAAGATGCCCTACTAAAGGGCGAAACGTGTCATTAACTAATAAATAAATTTGCAATCAAGACGGTTTGAAGGAATAGTGTTTTTTTTCTTCTAAAACCTGGCTGTCAGCAGTATGACGTTGTGATTTCTTATTTGTGGTGAAATTTTACAACTGTACACATCATAATAAGCGATTATCAATTATTTTTAACAGCATACAATTTTAGCTTTCACAATATGGGAATCTAAGCTCCACGGGAAACTCTACAGTATCTTACAAGGAGACCACATGGGTATCGGATTTTAGAATTTTTTGATATTTAGAGTACGTGTAGTTCAGAACTCAAACAACAATCGACTCTGAAGTTTTGCAAGTAAGGGTACGTACCAATTACTGAATGACTTGCCGTATCTGTTGGCGTAGCTCGGACCTTACAACTGTTGGGGCAGTGGTTCGAATCCTGTAGTTGCAGATTAATGATTTTTTTATTGTGTTCGAATACGTTTATAATTTCAATATCTAATGATAATTTTTAGGAAAAGTGTACGTATTTTCGTTTATTCGTAATTTCCTATATTTTATAAAAGGTTGTTAATAATGATTGTTTCAATAAAAAAAAACGTAAGTTACATTTTTTTACAGTATTGGATTCACTATTATTGGACGACGGTAGTCTTTGATTGTCCTGTTTGTGACGAGCTACGTCACTGGTTTTGGAAAGTCATCTCCGTAACTGCTAATTACGTGACGACATGTTTTTCAGCTCGTCTACCCCAAAACGTTTTATATAACTGAATTCTAAAATTAAAAATAATCCATCACCGTGGCATTCGAACCGGGCACTCCATTGCTGCCGTCTCTAATGACCAAACTGTTTTTTTTTTTGTTTTTTTTTTTTTTTTTTTTTTTTTTTTTGGCTGTTCCACGGCGCCCGGCCCACCTGAGCTACACCGACGGGTGCTGGGACTGTATTAATTATTGGTAATTACGTGTATATTGCAAAATTTCAAAGTCGATTTTCTCGAGAAATTTTTGAGAGTTGCGTCGAATGGCTTTGACTGATTGTTATTTAAGTGCAGAACTTCACGTAGAGAAATAGCAAGAGATTCTAAAATCTGATACCCATGTGGTCTCCTTGTTAGCCATTGCAGTGGGAAGTCAGATTAGGGTTTACACTCCCGTCAATAAAGTGGTCATTAGAGCTGTATCAAAAGCTCGGATTGGTTTTTTTATGGATTGGGAAACTAATAGGCAGTGTCCTTTCGAAAGAATTATGTAGGTACTAGCGTGGAGTGATTCAGGAAAATACGGAAAAACCGAAAGGGGTGACCTGGAATGATAGTTTGAAACGCCGTATTTGTACCGAAATCCTGGCCAAAATTATTTATGATAGTTTCAAACGTTTAAAGTACTCCGTTTCACTTTTAACCTAATTTGAAGTGTAAATTCCCATAAACTACTTCATCGCCAACCTTACAGAGGCGCCTGCGATGACTCAGCATGCATTTTTAGTTTGTCCTTCTGTCTTTCAGTTCGCACCACGCTACTTTACACATTTTCAAGTATTTCAGCTTGAAAATAGCAACGTTAACTGTTAAGGGGACACCCATAATTTGCTGTATCGATTTTGATGGAGATGTGATAAAACGAATGTTACTATTGAGGTAGCCAAATGCCTCGTAATGTAGAGGATTGTTCCATAAATATCACGGATTTTTTAAAAGTAATCTCCGGAACTATACGTCTTCTCTTCATACTCCGTTAAAATCCTTTTCCTTAAGTTCAGATTTCAAATATCTGAGCAAACGATTTAGTGAACCCCTCTTATTTCAGCGAGTTTGACTTCCAAGCTCTTCATTTTCTCATCGACTGATCGAGCAAAAGATTCCTTAATTAGTTTGTATAAGACTAATCTAGGAAACTACTATTCCATTTCCAATGACTGGGAAGCTCAAATAAAAAAAAATAGCAAGTTGAGCAATGCCAATGGCAGTTTCAGAAGTGTAAGAACTAACTTCTAATATTTCCATTTTAGGAAAAAAATACAAGGATATATTTATTGCTATAGTCTAAAGGTCTATCTCATTTTAAACATACGAAAAAACCTTCTAAATTATGTACACTAGAGGGGCGAACTCCAGCGTTTAGCAGAAGTAACACTTATTAAGCTATTATTGCTGCATTTGACACGAAAACGTCACGTGGGGTTGTAACAAGTAAATGTCTACTCACTCCGTACTTGAAGCAGAATAGAATTTTTGCTTCCCAGTATTAAGTATCCCATTCTTAATGTTTGTGTGATTACAATGAACATTCCTGTTTTTCTGTATTAATAAAATAAAAATGTTAAAATAATCTCGTCAACATATTGGAAGGTAGTAATAAACAATGTTTTCTGTGTTGGGCTAGATGTTTAGTAGTAAGCTCATTTTAACAGGACCACACATGAAAAATATATTCGGAAAATTTGAAGGTATTGTGTAATTTAAACCGTTATAAATAAAAATGGTGCAATTTTGCGCAATTTATTATTTCGGAAATGAGCTCTCAGTGCCTCATGAATCACGACAGTGATTCGAAACGGCGTGAGAAGGTGCGACACACCTTTAAAAACACTTCACAAAATTGTAGACGCTCAAAAATCCTGTTTAAGTGAACTTTGAAATGATGTTGTTAAATTATGATAACACCTATTTAAATTAATGCATGTTCATTAAAGAGTTCTTACCTTTCTGTAGCACACAAACCTGTTCCACATTCTAACCATCATTTAGTATAGTCACAAAATATTGAGATTTAAACTGACAACGCAATTAAGAAACGCGTCGTCTGGTAGGGAAAGACGTTATTCGAACGAGGCTAGGAGTTGCTAGATACATGTCCGGATCCTGAAAATTTAGTCATCGACTCAGCAGTTAGTGAGTTATTATAAAATGCATTTTATAATGTTGTTGTCAAACTTTAATTTTTCTCTTTCTGGCCAGGATTTGGGGGAAATACTCCACAGTGCGGCGTCCTCCCCGACGCGAGTTTAGACGTTACAGAGGCGTGCTATAAGCGTTACTTTTTTTGAAATATTATGATAGTTGTTACCACCCAATCTCCACGAAACAGCTACATGGAACCAATAGTATTCGTTTCACAGCCTTTTCTTTCGCTTTGTATATTTTTGGACCTGTATTAGCAGTGCTATAAAAATAATAATTAAAAATGTTCTCTGGGCTTAGTATTATCGTAATAAGACATTAAGTAAACATTCACAGGACAGTTTCACTTTACGTTGCATTATATTCATTTCAAAACGTCAAGAATCCGTAGTTTTTCTCATAAGATATGTAGATAAAATGTCAAATATTCATTTCAGATTGTATTTCAAAAATGCTTATAAGGTGCAAGTAATTATGCAAAATCTCGTATTAACAGAAGAAGTTACGTACTTTGTAAGTATCCATAAATGCTTGTAGAACGTCAACATACATTTTGTAGCAGAGGAGCTAAAGTTAGTTTTTCTCATAAAAGCAACAATATTCCCGGTACTGATGTATCGTTGTAATGAGAACATGTATCCGGTGGAAGTTATTTCACGTATGAGGTTCTCAGCAGCGAGTATAATTTGTATGTAAATGTGCCCTTCTCTTCCACTTTGTTATTCTTCGCCTATGTGAGCCATTTTTTTGCGGGGAGTGAGAAATCCCAGGCGCCCACCTATCATCTCAACACGTGCACAGAATATCCAAGCGGAGCCCATGCTAACTGGGGTCTCGGTCAAGCTTACGTGGGGAAAAATTCACCGCTAGAAGGATTCACAGTTCCTTCGACTGGGTGTAGCTTCAGGTATTCGGTACTTAGCAGAGATAAATTACAAGCTACTGAACGCGTTTTGTTCTTTTGCATCGGAATGAAAATTTCGAAGATATTTTTAACAAATACCGACTGGTCAAAAAATATCGAGTCAGTTTCCTATGAGAAATTGCGATATTTGTGTCATGAATCTCATTGTTCCAGATTAAATATATACAGTGTAGTCTAAATAAACAAACAACCACTGTCAACATGTTTAATACCAACCGTGAACAGGATTACACACACACACACACAGAGAGAGAGAGAGAGAGAGAGAGAGAGAGAGAGACAGAGAGAGAGAGAGAGAGAGAGAGAGAGAGAGAGAGAGAGAGAGAGAGAGAGAGAGAGCCATCTCACACACACACAAACATACATACACACACACACACAACGGAGATCAGAGAATCATACTGTATCATAATATTTTTATTTGTAACTCCACTACGATCTCAATAACCACAGTTTCAACTAAAAAGTAAAAAAGTGTGAAACTAACATTCATATTTGCAAACTGCAAAATCACTGCCGTCTACAGAGGTGGATGCGTGTGTGTGTTGCAAGCCGTAAAGGAAACGAAATGGAAAAGGTAATGAGGTCATGATTACTGTAATGGGCATTACAACAGAATGTGGTTGAAGAGGTATGTCAACTGTCTTTTCATATGAGATAAAATAAATAAAACTGTAATGTCGGAATTAATGAGGTTTACTATTCTGTATGACTCTGTTGTTTAATAGTCTATCTCAAAATGATTAATAAGGTCTCTGTTATAAAATGATCCAAAGAATAATATGTAATCAACGGCCGTTAACTTCACGTAAAGAGTCACTCTGGCAATTATTTACAGGAAACTGCGAACTGCGTGACCGCGTTATTGGTGGTAAACCGTAAAGAGGTTATATTAACCACAAACGCACAGAAGATGAAAACACTCTGAAAATATTTTTGCTCGTTGTGTGTGTTACTGTATAAAGATATTTCTCATATATCTCCTTATTGGTGCGCAGATCGTTATTTTCTCCGTCTCCTCTACCTTTTAAACCCATGGCAACATGAATTCACGGTCACAAAACCACCACAATTGTTGGCATATCACCCGTAGGTTTCCTGCTGTCTGGGAGTCGTTATTTTCCCCCTCTGTCTTTTACTCCCCCCTGTGCTTTCTAACCCAGCCGGAATAAATTTGTATTCAATTACATTCAAATTGAGTCTAATTAGAGTAGAGATTAAACGGCTTTCAAATTACGGATAACAGCAGCGATTGGCGCAACCTTTGCAGGACATTCTGTAGGGTAACAGTCTCCAAAGGCTTAATAAAGCATTAACGTCCTTGCAGCTTCCAAAGACGTCAATCATCGGCAGTGGCGATTTCCCACAAAGCATTGTTATAAAGTCGAGGAGTAAGGCATTTCAGTAATGTAAAACTGAATATCCGTCTCTCGGTAAGTCATATACAGTCACATCAAATTAAACGCAGATATCAAGAATGTGCTAAGTTTTTCTGTTAGCATGAACGAGTGTATGCTTTGAGTTGAGAAATTACTTAACTCTCAGTTACTCGTGCAGAAGGATTGTCCTAGATGCGAGTTATGATTCCAGCTAAAAGCTGACGACAGAGTAAAATACAGTAAAATTGAAACACCACTATAACATTGAAGTTCAAAAACTTCGTAATCTGTTGTTGTTGTTGATTTGGTCTTCTGTACGCAGACTGGTTTGGTGCAGCTCTCCACGCCACCGTGCCCTGTGCAAGTCTCTTCATCTGAGAATATGTTCGGCAACCTCCATCATTTTGAATCTGCTTACTGTATTCGTCCTTCGGTCTCCCTCTACGATTTTTACCCCACACACATCCTTCTAGAGCTAAGGTGACAATTCCTTGATGTCTCAGAATGTGTCCAACCAATCTATCCCTTTTCCTAGTCAGGATATTCCAGAAACTCCTTTTCTGCCCAATTCGGTTAAGCAACTCCTCATTAGTCACGTGATCTACACATCTAATGTTCATCATTCCTCTGTAGCACCACATTTCAAAAGCTTCTATCATCTTTTTGTCTGAACTCCTTATCGTCCACGTTTCACTGACATACAATGCTACACTCCAGAAAAATGCTTTCAGAAATGACTTCCTAACATTTATAGCCATTCTGCATTTTATATCTTCTTTACTTCGGCCATCAGAAGCTATCTTGCTAGACAAATGACAAAATTCATCTACTACTTTTATTGTCTCATTACCTAATCTAATTCCTTCAGCATAGCCTGATTTTATGACATTACATTCCATTACCTTCGTCTTACTCGTGTTAATGTTCATCTTATATCTTCCTTTCAAGACACGGTCCATTCCATTCATTTGCCCTTCCAGATCCTTTGTAGTGTCTGACAAAATTACTATGTCATCGCCAAACCGCAAACTTTTTATTTCTTCTACCTGAACTGTATTTCGCTCTCCAAGTTTCTCCTTCCATTCCTTCATTGCTTGCTCAATGAACAGATTGAACGACATTGGGGAAAGGCTACTCCCTTCCCAACCTCTGCGTCCCTTTCTTGCCCTTCGACTCCAATAACAGCTGTCTGATTTTTGTATAGGTTGAATATAACTCTTCGCTCCCTATGTTTTACACCTGCTACCTTCAGAATTTGGAAGAGTGTATTCCAGTCAACATTATCAAAAGCTTTCTCAAAATCTACAAACGCCAAAAACGTAGGTTTGTCCTTCCTTAGCCTATCTTCAAAGATAAGTCGTAATGTGAGTATTGCCTCCCGTGTTCCTACATTTCTCCTAAATCCAAACTGATCTTCCCTGAGGTCAGATTCCACAAGTTTTTCCATTCGTCTATAACTAATTCGTGTTAGTATTTTGCAACCATGACTTATTAAACTGATAGTTCCGTAATTTTCACACATGTCTGCTCTTGCTTACTTTGGAATTGGAATTACGATATTCTTCTTGAAGTCGGAGGGTATTTCCCCTGTCTCATACATCTTGCATACCAGGCTGAACAGCTTTTTCATGACTGGCTCTCCTAACGAAATCATCAGTTCAGAAGGAATATCATCTACTCCAGGGGCCTTGTTTCGACTCAAGTCCTTCAAAGCTCTGTCAAATTCTTCTCTCAGTATCATATCTCCTGTCTCATCTTCCTCCACTTCGAAAAAAATGAAATGTTTGTAAAGCTTATGGGACTTAACTACGGGGTCATCAGTCCCTAAACTTACAAACTACTTATGAACTACTTACGAACTAGGACGGCACAAATATCCATGCCCGAGGGGGGATTCGAACCCCCGACCGTAGAGGCCGTGCAGACCGTGACTGAAGCGCCTCAGTCTCCTCGGCCACTGCGGCCGGCTCCTCCACTTCGTCTTCCATTTCTAGAATACTGCCTTCAAGTTTATTTCCATTGTATAGGCCCTCTATATATTCCTTCCACAGTTCAACTTTCCCTTCTTTGCCCATTACTGGTTTTCCGTCTGAGTTCTTGATATTTATACAGCTGCTTTTCTTGTCTCCAAATATCTCCTTTATCTTCCTGTTGGCGGTATCTATCTTTCCCCTAGTTATGCATGCTTCTACGCTTCTGCATTAGTCCTGAAGCCTCTCCTGCTTAGCCAGTCTGCACTTCCTATCAATCTCATTTTCAGACGTCTGTACTCCCTTTTTCCTGCTTCACGTGCTGAATTTTTATATTTTCTTCTCTCATCAATTAAGTTCAGTATATCCTGTGTTATCCAGGGATTTCTATCAGGCCTTGTCCTTCTGCCTATATGATCCTCTGCTGTCTTCACTATCCTATCTCTCAGAGCTACCCATCCTTCTTCTACTGTATTACTTTCCCCAGTTTCAGCCAATCCTTGCCTAATGCTCCCTCTGAAACTCTCAACCACCTCTGGTTCCTTCAATTTGTCCAAGTTCCATCTCCTAACTTTTCTACCTTTCAGCAGTCTGCAGTCTCCCTCTGAAACTCTCAACCACCTCTGGTTCCTTCAATTTGTCCAAGTTCCATCTCCTAACGTTTTTACCTTTCTGCAGTCTCTTAAGTTTTAATCTGCAGTTCATAACCAATAAGTTATGGTCAGAGTCTATATCTGCCCCTGGATATGTCGTACAGTTTAAAACCTGGTTTCTAAATCTATTCCTTACCATTATAAAATCAAACTGGTACCTTCCAGTGTCTCCCGGTCTCTTCCACGTATACAACCTTCTTTCATGATGTTTGAACGAAGTGTTGGTGATCATTAAATTGTGCTCTGCGCAAAATTCCACCAAGAGATCTCCCCTTTCATGCCTTTTTCCTACTCCATATTCACCTACTACATATCCTTCTCTTCCCTTTCCTACTACCGAGTTCCAGTCCCGCATCACAATCAAGTTTTCGTCTCCCTTAATTATGTGAGTGATTTCTTTTATCTCATCATACATTTCTTTGATATCCTCATCATCGGCCATGCTAGTTGGCATATAAACTTGCACCACTGTGGTCGGCGTTGGTAACTTACCCGCATTCCTATTTTTTTTATTCATTATCAGACCTACTCCTGCGTTACCACCAACTGATTTTGTATTTATAACCCTATACTCACCTGACCAGAAATCCTGTTCATCCTGCCACCGAACTTCACTAACCCCTACCATATCTAACTTTAACCTATCCATTTCTCTTTTCAAATTTTCTAACTTGCCTAAGCGATTAAGGGCTAGAACATTCCACGCTCCGACCCGTAGAATGCCTGTTTTGTTATTCTTGCTGACGACATCCTCCTGAGTAATCCCCGCCTGTATATCCGAATGCTTTGCTTGCTTTCAGCCGTTCGCAGTAACTGCATGGCAAAGCCACGTTAGCTGATGTTACAAGGCCAGCTCAGTCAATCATCCAGACTGTTGCCCCAGTAACGACTGAAAAGGCTGCTGCCCCTCTTCAGGAAACACACGTTTGTCTTGCCTCTCCACAGATACCCCTCCACTGTGGTTGTACCCACGGTTCGGCTATCTGTATCGTTGAGGCACGCAAGCCACCTCAATTCGGCCATGTCTGTGGTTCATGGGGGTGGCTTCGTAATCTATTACTACTAAAGAATATCAAAACTGTTATTTATGTATAAATTCAGGGCATATCACAATGAGTATATGTAATAATATTGCTCCAAACCGAATAAGCTTTTCACTTTTAAGACTGTTCCATCGAAAAAAAAAAAAAACCATATATTTAGGTTCCGTAGGTTCCCTTAAGTGTTGACGAATACTCGTATATTTCAACGATCAACGATGATATACGTTACCCTCCACCACCCACACTTAACTGAGGTAGTGCTTTGTCTTTAGTACTGATAATTTCGTTGGGACATAAAGCTTCAAATTCTAAATATTTCAACCGTTTCAGGGCATTGAAATAAATACGATGGCAAAGATGAAAATTTGTGTATTCGAACCCGTATTTCCCGCTTTGGCTAGCGGTCGCCTTAACCAATTGGGCTATCCAGGTCCGCTTTCTTTCCAAACCAAAATCTCACCTTGTAGCACATTACGATTGTAGGACTCCCTGCTCATTTGATTCCACTTGCTCGCTGTCTATCCTGGATTCCCTCAAGGGATCGAGCGTATTAACACGTCCGCATTAAAATGCCCGAAACGATTAGACACCATATAAATAATTGTATATCTGCCTCAACAGGCAATCGACAGTTACAATGCGAACGCATTAATAAGCTCGAGCCCTTGCGGAAATCCAGTATAGGCTGCGAGAATGTGGAGTCAAATGGGCAGGGAGCACTACGATCGTAGTGTGCTACATGGTAGGAATTTAGGTGCCAGGATAGCCTAATTGGTTGCAGGAGTCCGTGGCTCGGCGCACCCGGTCTGAGAACTGAATGCCCTCTGTAATTAAAAAAAAAGATGAGCGAAAAACAGAGTGAACAAAACGAACAAACACGATAAGCGATCGCAAGGAACAGAACAACCCATACAGCAAAAACAAATAAATAATACAAAAATGGTACGGCGACAGCTGGCCCAAGCCGGGAAATCCGGGTTCGAATACCGGTCCAGCACAAATTTTCATCTTTGCCGTAGGATTTATTTCAATGCCCTAGCACGGTCGAAATGTTTCCATATTTAGAATTCGTAAAATTACGGCCGTTAATGTCAACAAATGGTGTCTGTTCTTCCGGACTTGTTCTTTTTCCGGACTTGTCCGAAAAGATCAGAAAACATATAAATAATAAAGCTCCAACTTGACAGAGTAGATGAAATTAAAAATTAAATTTAGGTTAATAAGTTGAGAAACGAATAATCAGTATACATATACTTAAAAGTGTAAAGAATGTAATACTTTGAACCTGTATTAAGATTTTATTGCCATTCAGAAAATCGTATGGATTTCATAAGTATATGAATTGAAAAAACGCTCAATTTCTTTGTAGTTTTGCCATATGCAAGTATGAAGTATCTTTAGAGTATTAAAAGTTTACGCCACCGTTGTATTCATTAATTATTAGCCATCCAGACACTACGTATCATAAGTACTAATGTAAAAATTTACATTAAGTACGATTGCTTTTGTTTATTGAGGAATTACGGCACTAAAACTGTGTTTCGGTGAACTGCATTTCTGCACAGACTAAGGAACAATACGTGTTCTGCAAATTTTAACTGTACTATTTAAGCCGTGAGAGCTAATGTATAGGCCTTGAAAATGCATGGGAAAGTGACACAAGGCTTTCTAGGGGAGTACTGCCTTTTTTTCCAATACGGATAAGAACTATAGAGAAGATCTGTTTGTACATCGCATCGTATCGTTTTCGACGTTGGAGAGATTAGCAACAGTTGGCTTCATACATGAATACGTTGGTCTATCTTTGAATTACTTGTAGCATAAATGCTGGTAACGGGTTGTGGGATCGGAACAGGCATTGACAATAAGGAAACTGAGTGAAACGTTTCCGTGGCATCGTGGGAGAAAGAACTCGTTCTCGCTATAGGACGTAAAGCTCTGCTCACACACTGCAAGCTTTGTCATATGCAGAAACGCTCTTCAGATTATCTACATCACAGGCCAATCTGTGAATTAATGAAGTCATTTCCATTACACCAATAGCCATGTTATTTTACAGATAATTTCAGAGTATCACAGTCAACAGCTTTACGAGTTTCAGTTGTACTTGACACATTTTATGATACATTTACATTACTGAAAACATACATTTCATAATGATCCATTACAACTAACATCCTGAGACAACGTGCATTTTAGACACTTTAAAGGGTGGTTTACATGAGACATTGTTTCTCTAGATAGTTAACACAGTTTCATTTACATCAGTATAAAGTACTAATGCCTTAGTCTTTTGCAGTAATCACTACGTTCAGTTTTTTAAACTGATTGTTTTCATTTACATAACAGTCTCTTAGTTGAGGAAAAGATATAAATCAAAATAATTAATTAATAATTTAGATAAATATTATAAGCCAGTATTGCTTTTTCTTCTCACTGAATATGAGTTTTAACATTTCTGGCCCCGAGAACGGCGATCTGCACTTCGTCTGCAGCAGTGCCTATGCGTTCATCTTACATCCTGCCACGTGCCAAAGAGGTGGCACTGCATTCACATCGCAGTACTTTCTAGCAGATTGAAAAAAAAGGAAAAAAACTTTTAATTGCGCTCCTTACTCTGGCCGTATTGAAATCTTGTATACATCTCATTTTGCCACTTTCCTCTTTTAAAAAGTAGTGACTGAATCGCAAAGTTATTTTTTTACACTGTCTTATGACAATGACATTTCTTTTACGTAATGCACTTCGTAGTTGTGTGCTTGCGTGTCACCTGCCAGCTTGTGTTGTATCACAGTCAACCCTAACAGCCGCGACACTCACTGATGTAAAATCTAGATACAGACGACTCCATCTGGAGCCACGTGCAGAGAGATCTCATTAAAACATTAAAAATATAAGAAACAGCTTTGGTCGCATGAAATATTAATTCGACTATTTCAAATCTATTTCGGTCACAGAGTGGCCATCTTCAATGCTGTAATAGAATCAAATACCAAAATTAATTTAAATAGGCGTAGCCTACATACCTTTGCAGTATGAAGAACAAAAGTAACCTAGGTAGCCGTACATGCCTTTACATTATGAAGAACAAAAAGCGGAAATTAAAAAACATAAAGTCATATCTAGAATCTAAGCCCTCTGGGCCCACATAGACAAGTAGTTTGCATTTTAACATCGGAGTTCATATACAGTAATATAAAAAACCAAAAATCCACAAGCAGTATTCCATATAGTGATGCCCATTATAATATTGTCACGTTGCAATGGAAGTAGGCTTGACTTCGAAGGCAACTAAACACAAGGGGACTGATAACCTAGCTGGTTAGTCCCCTTAAAACAACCAACAACAACAACTCAACACAGCTTTTTTTTTTTTTAGGCAACTAAACACAGAACTTATACTTTTTTTTATTTTATTTTTTATTTTTTTGAACACAGCACTTTTTTTTCGCAGCACTGACTTTTTTTTTTTTTTTTTTTTTTTTTTTTTTTTTTTTTTTTTTTTTTTGTGAAAATAAACGTTGTTGCTCCATTTCGCAGTTCCCAAAGATTAAGACAACACAGTGGAGGCCGTCATCTTCTTGACGTAAATTTGAGCCCAGTTATATCCACAACACAATAAAAACCTTATGATTAAAATGAAAAGGCTTCTTAGTTTCCTCAATAAATAAAAAAACTAAATTAGTCTTCCGAACGAAGAAGTGATCATGAAAATTAAATACAAGTTCCGAAAACTTAAGTGTGTAGAAAGGCACTTCCTGAAACACGATGCACACTTCCTTGCCAAAATAAATTATCACACGAAATAAGAAGAAATTAAAATTGAAAAACTGTGAAAAGAAGTAGACCTTCCAAATCAATAAAACAGTATAACAGAAGCTTCCATTTACGATATATTAGAACGTTACAATTTCACTTTTGCAGTAGGTGCACACAAAACACGAAACTGCTATCTATGCAGTCAGGTCACCATAACTTTTTGATATGCATGATCAAGTGCAACCTGTAAAAACTTAGCATACCTATCAGCATAACCAGCTCGTTCCTTTTCCTTGCACAGTCCGTCCCAGAGAAAAGCCAAATAGTCCAAGTGCCCGGTCGTCATAAGGGAAAAGAGACAGTGAACCGTGTGTCCTAGCAACCAGAGTGTTGCATTCTTCTTCGTCTGAGGATAGGGGTTTCGTTGGGGTAGAGTTGCATCCTCTATTGTCACACTTTCCAAGGGGAGGCGGTTGATGAGGCGAACCATGTCCCTGGCGGTATTCCACACCTCGATGAACTTGGGACACACGAAACGGTGAGCTATCGTGTCCTCCGCACCGCAGATCTCACACTCGCCGGTGCGATGGTGGCGGATGGCGTGCAGTTTGGAGTTAGTGACCACGGTGCGATTAACCACCTTGTACCACGTGGCGCGCACTGTGGCAGGGAGGGCGGTGGCGGAGATGTTCTTCCAGACGGCTCTCCAGTCTACGTCTGGCAGGCGCGCTTCCCACCTGTTCCTGCCGGGAGTCCCTCGAAGTTCTTCCACTAGCTTGCGGACGTCGTTTGCTCGCCGGGTGGGATGCGAGATGTATCTATTGTGAAGGAAGAAGAGGCGGACGTACCGAAGAGGAGGAGGGATGCCGGCGAGCGACACGGGGGCGTCGAGCGAGGGCGGCCGATACCTACTGAAGAGCGCGGCGGTGGGGCCGGCGGGCGACGCGCGGGCCACGGCGCGGGTCCTCTTCACGAAGAGCGCGGCGCACTTGCAGCAGAAGTCGGCCAGCCCGAGGCCGCCCTCCGCCGGGGGCAGAGTGCAGGTGGCCAGGGAGACCTTGAAGAACTCGCCCCTCCACAACATCCAGTACACGGCACGTTGGATGGCACGTTCCAGCTCCGCCGGTACCGGCAGGATCTGCGCCAGGTACCACGCCCTGGCGAGGATGTTGGAATTGATGACTGCCACCCTGTCTGGGAGTGCCAGGTTTCTTGCGGCGTGGATTTTACTGACGGCACGGATCTTATACAACGTACTCCGCCAGTTGAGGGCACCCATACGCTGGGGAGAGGCCGTCATAATGACTCCCAACACCTTGTGTTGCAAGCAGATGGAATACCAGTCCCGATGTTCGTTCTGGAAGTGACGCGTCAGTGGCAGGAGGACCGTCTTTTTTGGACTGACTACTGCTCCGGTGGCCCTTTCGTAGTGTTGGAGGACGGTTCGTAGCCTGTCGATGTCTTCTGGACGCTCGATGAATACCCCGAGGTCGTCGGCGTAAGCTCGACACACCAATCGACCATTGCCGATGCCGATACCACTACATTCCTCCGAGATGTAGCGGAGGAGCGGGTCGAGGGCGATGGCATACAGACCCATTGACAAAGGGCAGCCTTGGCGCACCGACCGGCTGATGGAGATCCGTTCCGTCCGTGACCCATTAATGCTGACGCTCGACGTGCCCGTGCCTAGCATATTACGAACGATGGCGGAAAACTTCGTCCCAAATCCCATTCTGGCCATAACCTTCATCAGGTACGTGTGGCTGATTCGGTCGAAGGCGTTCTTGAAATCCACAAGTAAGATGGCTGCACTGTTCATTCGATCGCCTTTGACTGAGCCTATACAGTCCCTATAGGCTAGGACAGCATCGAATATATTTCTGTCAGGGACTGCACACGACTGATATTCGCTAATCACCTTCGACAACATGGGTTTAAGACGGCCAGCTACGCATCGAGCTACAATCTTATAGTCCGTGTTCAGCAGTGTAATGGGTCGCACAGTGTCAATACTCGGTATGGCATTGGATTTTGGTACTAGTATGATGTTTCCTTCAGTAAAGTCCGGCGGTATAGTGACCCCATTCTGAATTTCTGTAACGATGGTCTTTAGAACGTCACCAACAAGATAGAAATATTTGTGATAAAATTCGGCAGGGATACCGTCGATACCTGGGGATTTCCCTTTAGGGCTGTGTTTGACAGCGTCTTCCAATTCGTCGAGCGTGAAAGGTTCATTGATGTGTGCTCGGTCAGCCCTCGTTAGAACGTGCGGAACTTTCTGGATGAGCGTGCGTAAGGATCCAGCGTCGACATCGGTGTCTGTGAACAGCTGTTGGAAGTAGCAGCGTACGTCTTGCTTGATAACTCCGACATCCGTCGTCCGTTGCCCGTTGCGAGTGACCCACGAGTCGATGTGGAGCCTCTCCCGCCTCTTCCGTTCCCTGTTGAGGTGGTACAGAGACAGAGGTTCGCCCGTAACGACCCCGACGGGCTGGCTGCGAACGACCAGTCCGTCACTGCGGCGCCGCAGGTCGGCCAGGAAGCGCGCCTTGTAGCGCTTCAAGTCGGGCAGCAGGTCGGGGCGGTCCGCGACGCGCCTCGCGAGGTCCTGCAAGCACTGCTGGTAGAAGCTGGAGGTCGCCCTGCGCCAGTGCGCCGCCTCGCGGCTGTACTCCTTCAGGAAGGACCGGAGGGCGGGCTTCGCCGTCGCCACCCACCACTCGATCGTGCTGCCGGCGTCGCTCCTGTCCCGCAGTAGCTGGCGCCAGACGGTGGTGAGCTTCGCTGTCAAGCTGGCATCGTCGAGAAGGCTGCAGTTGAACTTCCACAGGTTCCGGCGACGCGGGGTGGGAAGTGTGGGCAGCGCGACGCGTAGGATGTAACAGCAGTGGTCGGAGAACGCGACTGGTTGGACGACGGTCGCCGCGACGTGGCCCGCGAGGTCGGCCGACACGTAGATCCGGTCGAGGCGTCTGTGGCCCGTCGGGTAGGAGTACGTGTACTCCGTCCTGAGCGGGTTCAGCACGCGCCACGAGTCCTTCAGGCGGTAGCTGTCGACCAGGAGGCGCAACTCCTGGCTTCTGTTCGGTCGGGGCACCTGATCGACGTCGGCGAGGACGGCGTTGAAGTCGCCTCCCATAACCAGTTGGTCGGTATTGCGTCGCAGGAGTTGGCATACCTCTTCTCCGTAAAACTGGCGTCTCGCAGATTTATCGGAGCAGGGGGCATACACGTTCAGAAACAGAATACCGTTAATAGTACAAGCTATTGCGTGACCGTGTGGTAAATACTCGATATCCTGTGCCATTAGGTCAGGACAAAGTAAAATAGCAGTTCCGGTTTCACGTTCAGGGGGCACATTATCAATAATCGTAAACTTGCTTATACAACTCAATGCCTCACGCGTCACTTCCTGAAGAAAAGCGACGTGACATTTGTGAAACAACAGAAAGTCTTCAAGTGCCAGTGCTTTATATGGGTTTGTCATCTTGTTAACATTAACTGTTATAACGTTACAAAGTCTGGTGTTAAAAGTCATAACAAAAAATGACAAACATAGTACTACAAATTGTCCAGTCTAAAAACAGACAAAAATGCTGCTTGAAAGCGTTAAAAATCCATCATACCAGTACCCAGATTGTGCACGAAATGAAACAGCAGCATAGTCAGTACTGGACAGACACGAACACCACGCACATCCACCGGCATTATAGAAAACACGGAATAAAATGTCACCTGACACACAAGGAAAGACCCCAACGAGGTATGTTTGTTCGAAAAAGGTTTTCAGTCTACGAGTTCCCACCGACACACACATCCATAAGCGTAAAACTCAGCAATTGGAAGCATCCAAAGCAGAATGCACGAACCCGTATCCAGTGTAAAGCGTAACACTCCGGAAACACATGAATAACGTGTGAAAAGTGTCGTAAGATGATGGCACGACGCACTGTCACGGTCACTGTCTAGACGCGCCAGTAGTGTCGGGCGCGCCCCCTGGTGCCGCCCCGTGTCCGTCGCTACTGGTTGGGCGCGGGCGGCGGCCGCTCCTTTCCGAAGTCCTGCGCCGCTTCCGCCATCGGCACATCTGCACGAGGGTTCGGGCCGGAGTCGAGTCTAGACGTCCGCACTCGTCGTCCCGGACTTTCCTTCAGTTTCCTCTTCCCAGACAACTGCGAAGATGTAGGGTCCTGGTGGGGCGAAGCGTCCATCTTCACGTCGGGCTGCGAGGTCGACTTTTCCAGGAAGTCCTTCAGCTGCCGCACGGTCTGCTCGAGCTTACCGGCCGAGGGGCCGGCCCGGTGGTCGAGTTGGCTGTGCGCGTCGCCGGGCCGCCGTCGCCGTGCTGGGTTCGAGTCCCGCGCGGCGTCCCTCGTGGAGTACGACGCGGTCTTGTGCCGGGGCTTGTTCCTGCTGCTGCTGCTGCGCGACTTGTACCGCCTTCCGGGGGAGGGGCTGCGACACATCAACTCGGCACGGCGTACCTACGGGGAGCGGGAGGCGCTGCTGCTGCGGGAGCGGTGGCGCTGCGCGCTGCGGTCGCGCCGCGACTTCGGTTCCTCCTGGACGACGGGGGCGGCGCCGTCCTGAGGCGCCTGCTCCACCGGAGTGTCGGCGGCGGGTAACTGGGCCGTCGGCTCTTCAATCGAAACTGCGGGGGCGGCCGGTTGTCCGCCCTCGGGATCGGACGGTCTCTCCTCCACACACTCGGAGGCAGTCGACACTGAGGGGACGGCGACGTCTGCCGCACGATGCTCAGATCCCGACTCGGCGGCAGACACCTCGGGAACGACGGATTCCTTGGCGGGTTCGAGTCCTGTGCTCGCGTCGGCTTCCTGCAGGGGACGCTCGGCCGCTGCGTTCCGTTCGGCGTCGACTTCGTCCGCCCACGACAGGTGCTGTGCTGCGCCGATCTCTTCCGCGTCCATCGGCGCCTCTTGCGTTGCGGGAACGTCGTCCGCTGCGCGTCGTGCGGGGGAGGGTGCGACGCCGAGGGCGACCGACGCGTACGTCGCGCCGCCATCGCCGGCCGGCAGCTGCACGGGGCCCTGCCTGCGAGGACACTTGTTCCGCACGTGGCCGACGGCGTGGCAGAACGAACACGTCTGCGGTTGGCCGCTGTATGTGATGAACGCGCGGTTGCCGCCCATCATGAGGAACGATGGGATGTGTTGTCGTACCACCATCCGGACGCTGCGGATGCCGTTGTCTACTTGATATATATAGGCCGTAGACCATTTTTCCTTGGTCACGGAGTACACGGTTCCGAACGGCGCTAAACTGCGAGAGATGGTTTGATTCCTCGTCTCGAACGGCAAGTTGAAAACTCTGACAGTTCTAAGTCCGAACCCTGCATGAGAAAGCTGAACGCTACTCACAGTACCGTCGAGATGTTTGAAGGAACGAGTACCACCGTTTGCATTCACCAGTTCGTCACACATTTCGGAGGTCGGTAATTTCAGAAATAACGCGTTTAGAAAAACGTCTAGTTGCAAGCCGAGAAGGTCCGTTTCCGAAATTTTCAGTTCTTCCGATTTCCACCGATGAATTTCGTACGCGGAGGGGCGGGGAACAGAACGATCGAACGTACATTGAATATTGTTCTGTCTGTCTTCGGAATCCATTACTTACAAACAGGTGTTAAACACCAAACAACGAAACACGCCGCGAAGACCGCCGCCGACCGCCTCGAAGCACACTTGTTTGCACTGCCCGGAGAGCGACGTGCTCAGGCGGGCAGCCAGACAAGGACTCAACATACACGCAGCACTGACTGCCTCTCTGGCAGAGTGATCTGCTATTTATACACAGACAGAATTTACCAGAAATTAGAAGAACAGTTAACATAAGAAACAAGTAGAATTTACAAGTGAACATAAGAAAGATGTAGAACCTTCTGGAATTACAAAGAAATAAATTTTTGCCGGTGTGCGGGATTGAACCGGCGACCTTCTGCTCCGCAGTCCGTGACGCTATCCCCTGCGCCACGCCGGCAGTTGGTGGTCGTGGTCTCTCGCGGCAATATTACACAGTTTGTTAACCAAAATTGCAAGAATACCATCACTCATGTTACTATAAAAGTACAGAAAAGTGAAAATTAAAATTTTTCAAACTTACCTCCTTCTGCTGCTCATGTAAATTTTTAATTTGCACTCTGTATGACCGCTGACGATCAGATTAAATTTTGGTGTTAGTATACTCTACACCTTTTGGGTATCTGCCTGTCGCTCTCCTCACAATGTTCTCGATCGTTTTCATAGTATATTTTGAACTTTAAATATTTTTCCTAAATTATCAGTTTTTCGAGTTTTGTAGTAGTACATTCTTCAGAATCTTAGAGTGCAGCTTATTATGCACCATTTCTCTGTACTTTCTGACATCCAAACTGCCGTACGGCATACAGTTCTCTGTAAGCTCTATATGATCCATTTTATATTTGTAGAAAAATCGAAGAATCATAATTTTATTTAAATTTATCGCAATTTTCAGGTAAAACGTAACTAAAAGATTTCAGCAATATGATTGTGATACATACTTCTCGGGGTCAAAATGACAAATGAGGTACATTTTTCTGGTTATTACTGCATTCATTGCGCTACAAACGTTCCCGGTTCCAAAAAGCGCCGCGAAAACGAATATGATCTACGAATAATACGATATAGAATGTACGAGATACCCCCAGCTCAATAGTATCTTCTGCTGATCTCTTGGCGTGGTTCTATCGCGATTGGTAACAAAATTTTTATCGAGTGTCGCGAGAATGTGGTAGTACTTTTAGATCGGTTTTCGCAAATTTAACACTGTAGCTGGTTTTGATATGGCTCGGAATAGCAGCATTGTTGTACTTACATTTTATCTACTGGGTTCTGAGAAGTAGTTTAGCAACGAAGAAGGGTAAATATTTTATTAAGTATAGTACGCACCTTTTATAATATCACAATTTCTAGTTACACGATGTTTTAACTTTCCATTTTCGAATGTATGTGTTTTTCCTTCATTCCTGTAAGTTTAATATCAACTTTATGAGGTTGACATAAACACCATTGTAATGAGATTCTTTCTCATATTAACGTTGTAGAGATTTCATATTCACCATTGCCCTTTTTTGTGTAAGATACGGTATACAACTGTATTATCGTTCCTGATGCTGTGATAGATGCCTTCTTCTCTTATATAAGAGAAACCAACAGGCGATAAGGTCCAACCAAATGGAATTATTCTGTCGTTTCTCATTGGTATCTCATTGCTTTTATACATTTCCTTATTTATAATGTGAATACACTTCAAATTCGTTCCATCAATTTACCCAAGTGCTAATTTGTGTTATAATTATTTCCTAGCCGGCCGAGGGGACTGAGGCGCTCCAGTTACGGTCAGCACGGCCACTACGGTCGGGGGTTCGTATCCCCCCTCGGGCATGGATATTTGTGCCGTCCTTAGTCTTAGCTAGTTCATAAGTAGTTTGTAAACTTAGGGAATGATGACCCCGTAGTTAAGTCCCATAAGCTCTACAAAAATTTGAACATTTGAATTCTTTCCTATCTGAAGATGATCCTGTGAAAAATCGAAACTGGTCATCAGATTTCAGAAACGAACATTACTAGTAATCTAGACAATTTTAACATCTTGTACAAAACTTTTAGGAATTTTTTAAAGAATCTAGACGTTTTCTTCATATTTGATCATATTAGATGTTCAAATGTTTTTAAATCTATGGGCTTTTACTTTCTTGATCATTATTCCCCAGGCTTACAAACTACATAAATTAAATTAAAATAACCTAACGACAACACATACACGGACCCATGCCCGAGAGAGGACTCGAACCTCCGACGACAAGAAACCGCGCGCTACGCAGCAAGGTGTCTTGGAGCTATCAGCCACTCCACCACGGCTTTGATCATATCATGTATTACTAGTTCTCAGCTCACTGAACAAAAATATACCTAAATGTACATTAAAACTTCTTAATGCCCAATTTTACCAGTTTCACCATAAATTTTCCAGATTGAAGACGGTGCATCATACAGATCTCTAAAAATACCGGCATAATCCTCGGTACCACAGTGGTCGAATGTCACACTACAAAGCCAAAGTTTATGGGCTCAATCCCCACCAGATCCGAGGATTTTTATCTGTCACTTTCCACTTCTTTCCCCTCTGGCAGTGTTGTGGACGTGAAAAATTTTGAGTAGCACCGTGGTTCTGAACTCACGTTAAACTGGCTGGGTAAGTCAATTCGAAGGTCGGCGGAAGGAAACTGCATACCACCTCCAAACAGGACCATGCCTAGCAAAGCGTTGTGGTGTTCAAAACAAACTTCGGATTGTTGACTGCTTTACCTTTATTTTAACGATACATCAAGAAAAGCTGGGAACGGATGGCATTTACTAGAATAGTTAATATCAGAGTCAGGGATCTGATCGTTAAAAGGCACCTATGGTGGTAGCGAAAGTTAATATGGAGACATTGTGTGAATCCACCCAAAGATTGCTGTTACATGAATGGTCGAGGTTTACTGGATTAAGATATTATTTTGCTCCATAAAGAACTGCATCCTCACCTCTTTCGACAAGGTTCACTTGTTGATGATAAACATTCTTAGTAAAATCCCTGCATGTACTTCATGAAACCACGCTTTTTTAGCTTGACGCACGAATCACGATATGTGCCATGAGAATGAACGGATTGTTCATTTAACAAATGTCCATTGCATATTATGGACTCACCTTTGCTCTCAACCTCAAACATGTCGTTATTGTAGCCATCATTACGAAAACTATTTTTATGCATCGGTATTCTATGTAAGTTACTTCAATTCAATTTAACTCAAATTCCAATGTTCAAATGTTTCTAAATCTATGGGACTTAACTACTCTGGATATCAATCCCTAGGATTACAAACTACTTAAACTAACCTAAGGACAAACACACACACACACCCATGTCCGAGGGAGGACTCGAACCTCTAACAGTGAGCAACCGCGCGCTCCGCAGAAAGGCGTCTTGGAGCTCTAGGTCAGTCCACCGTGACGCCGTGTAACTACTCCATCTTATGTAAGTTTGAACCCACCTACCTGTTGGTCTCCCTCAACAAATTTTATCGACTGCACTCTAGTCCTCCCTCAACTGACGATTCTTTGATGTCTTTAACTGTTTCATATCAACTAATCACTTCTGTTCGTGAATTTATGCCAAAATTTCTACCAAATTCTCATCAGTATCCTTGATACAAATCTAATATTCACAATGTTTGTACTGGAACTCAATTCCAAACTCCCCCTCTGTTTCTGCCTGAACTGTTTTGTTTCCATGCTTCTCTTCCATACAAGGCTACATCCCGGACAATTACCTTCAGCGCCGGCCGCGGTGGCCGAGGTGACTGAGACGCTCCAGTCACGGTCAGCACGGCCACTACGGTCGCGGGTTCGAATCCCCCCTCGGGCATGGATATTTGTGCCGTCCTAGTTCATAAGTAGTTTGTAAGTTTAGGGAGTGATGACCCCGTAGTTAAGTCCCATAAGCTTAACAAACATTTGAACATTTTTTGAATTACCTTCAGCAATGACTTCCGAACACACAAGAATCTATTCAATGATAATACAATTCGCTTATTCAGAAACGATTTTTGCAATTACCATTCTATATTTTAAATCGTTTATACTTCTTCCTTTCTTAATTATTTTACATTCCAAGTATTAAAACACATCTACTTCTTTTAGGTTACATTTTGTAATCTAGATGCCTCGGTATCACATAATTTAATTCGACTACATTACATCTGCCTGGTTTAGTTTTATAATAGTATTCGTGTTATATCTTATTTTAAAAATAAATTCCATTTCGTTTAATACTCTTCCAATTACGATCAAGTCCCTCACAGCTTAAGAATGTCACAAAAGGGACGAAAAGTTTTGATTTCATCTCCCTTAATATAATTAGGTTTGAATTTCTTCACATCTTGTTCATTATACACACTAAATAACAGTGAGGACTGGCAACGAAATTCTGACTATTCATTCTCAACCACTAAGTTCTTCTGCGGTCCACTGAAGCTTATAACCTCTGACTGATACAGATGTAAGTTTTAAAAGACGTTCTGCGGCGCGTCAGTCACAGTCTGCACGGCCACTACGGTCGGGGGCATCGATATTTGTGCCGTCCTTAGTATTATCTAGTTCATAAGTAGTTTGTAAGTTTAGGGACTGATGACGCCGTAGCATAAGCTCTACAAACATTTTCGTCTATACTTTATTTCCAGCTTTCATCTCTTTGCCAATTATTGGTTTTCCATCTTAGATCTTTATATTCTCACTTGTGCTTCTCTTTTATCTACCTATATACATACTTCCGAACACCCAAAGGGCCGTGCGGTGGATGCTCTGTACCTTTACTACTTACTTGCTTTCCTGTTCCACTCGCATAAAGAACGAGGGAAAACGAATGTTTGTATTCATCCGCACGAGCCATAATCTCTCTAGTCGTAACTTTGTGGTCTTTACGTAAAATGTAGGTTGGTTGCAGTAGAATAGTTCTGCAGTTCGCCTCAAATTCCGACCCTCTAAATTTCTTCAACAGTGTTTCTCGCCTTCCGTCCAGCGACTCCCATTTGAGTTCCCGAAGCATTTCAGGAACACTCACGCATTGATCGAATCTACCACTCACATACCGAGCCGCCCGCCTCTGAACTGCCTCTATGTTCTATTAAGCCAATCTGGCGGGTAACCTAAACACTTGACCAATACTGAAGACTGGGTAGTTCAAGCGTTTTATATGCCGTCACCTTCACAGGCGAATCTCACCTTTCCAAAATTCTCCCAGTAAACCGAAGTCGTCCATTCGCCTTCCCCACGACTGTCCTTATATACTGGTTCCATTTCATATCGCAGTGCAGCGTTACGCCTAGATATTTAATTGACGCTACTCTGTCAAGAAGCACACTACTAATGCTGTGCCGGACGTGGTGGCCGAGGAGACTGAGGCGCTTCAGTCACGGTCTGCACGGCCACTACGGTCGGGGGTTCGAATCCCCCCTCGGGCATGGATTTTGTGCCGTCCTAGTTCGTAAGTAGTTCATAAGTAGTTTGTAAGTTTAGGGACTGATGACCCCGTAGTTAAGTCCCATAAGCTTTACAAACATTTGAACATTTGAACTAATGTATTCCAATATTAGGGGACTGTTTCTCCTACTCATCTGCATCACCTTGCATATTTCTACATTTAGCGCTAGCTGCCATTTCTCACACCACCCATAAATTTGGTCCAAGTGACCATGCATCCTACCACATTCAATCAATCATGACACCCCCTGTACACCACAGCATCACCAGCAAACAGCCGCCGACAGCAACTCCTGTCCGTGAGATCATTTATATAGATAGAAAATAATAGCGGTCCTATCACACTTCCCTGGGGCAACCGTAACGATACCCTAGTCTCTGATGAACACACGCCATCTCGGACCACCTACTGGGTTGAATTACTTAATTAGGCTTCAAGCCACTAACATATTTGGTTATCTATTCCATAAGCTCGCAACTTCGTTAGTAGTCTGTAGTGCGACACCGGGTCAAACGCCTTTGAAAACCGAGAAATAGGCAGTCTGCCTGTTGCCCTTCATCCATAGCTGACAAGGTGTCATGAGACAAAATATTTCGCGCGATGGATGGTTTCTAAAGGAATGCTGATGCATGGAAAGTAGCTTTTCCGTTTCAAGGAAATGTACTATATTAGAACTGAGAATGTGTTAAAAATTATACAGCAAACTGATGTTAATTATATAGGTCTGTAATTTCGTGGGTCCGTTCTTTTGCCCTTCTTATATACGGGAATTACCTGTGTCTTTTTCCAGTCGATTGGTACTTCGCGCTGGATAAAAGATTCGCGATAAATTGCCAACTAAGTAAAGGGCCCAATGCCGCTGAGTACTATTTGTAAAACCGGATTTGTACTCCATCTGGATCTGGCGAACTGTTTGTTTACAACTCTCTCAGCTGCTTCTCTACACCAGCTATGCCTATTACTAAGTCCTCCATTTGGGACTAAGTGCGACCATCAAATGAACGTATGTTTGCATGGTCCTCCTATGTGAATCATGTCTTAAAATTTAAATTTCAAATTTCGTCCTTAATTTGCTGTCTTCTATCACTACCCAGAAAGATAACGAGTGACTGGATAGAAATCAAATGTTCAAATGTCTGTAATTCTATGGGACAAACTACGTTGGTCAACAGTACATAGTCTCACAAACTACTTAAACTAAGTTAAATTAACCTAAGGACAACACGTACATTCATGCCCAAGTGAGGATTCGAACCTCCGACGCGGCAGGCCACGCGATCCGTAACGTGGTGCTCCAGACCGCTCGGCTTCTCCCACGCGGAAGTGACTAGATAGAGACCTACGAGACGCTTACCGATTTTACATAGGACCAGAATTGTTTCATGTTCTCGTTAAGATCTTTTGCTAAGGTAGTCATAGTACGCTTCGCGCACTGCTCCGTTTAGAGACGCTCAGTTGTATAATAACTTTTTGGTGATTTGATCTGCTTGACCTTTTATGAACCGACAGTCTATATGCCTTTGCTTTCTCGGCATTTTTAGAATATTAATTTTAAATAATTGTGCGACTTTTCCATCCTTAACCACTTTGTCCGCACATAATTCTGCAGCGCTTTATTTACAACGCATTTTTTAACCAAACATTTCTTTACTTTGTCTACAGGTGAATTTTCTCTTTACCCTAGTTACTATTGTTACTATGGCCTTGGAATTATCCATTAGTCATTTCTGCTAAGCATTTCCTCACACTGTGTTAATATCATGTTTCGACATATCTATTGCATTATTTAAAGATAAAAATGACAGTCTAGATCGCAATATTTTGACAATTTATTAACTGTAGTAATAAATCAACAAATTTTGCGAACTAGACTGTTATTTTTATCTTTAATTAATTATATGTTCGCTGTTTTTCCCCAATAAGGAAACCATGTTTTCCAAACTGATTCTATTGCATTTTGCCTGTTATCTTTGTTGTTTTTTATACTTTATAGTTTCATAAAAAGTATCACTACATCATGGGATGCGCAAGCTCCATGATTTTACCTATTTGGTCCTTTTCTGTCTTGTATACCTCATGTATTCTTGTCTGAAACGTCACAATTTGCTGCGTGAAGCATCGCCGAACTGAGTGGCGAAGGTGCAGAGCGCCACGACCTTGCACCCTCCCAGAGAAAAGTTGTAGTCCTTATGGGAATAATTTTTAACTTCTGCGTCGCAACGCAAGACAATTATAGGATTTCGAAAAATTACCCTCTTTTATGCAGTGCGCGAAATCAAATCGGATGCATTTTGACACGTGTTTGAAATCGAGAAACTGCTAACAGAGAACAAAAAGTATAAGTTGCATTTTAACCATATCTACATAACAGATGTACTCGTTGTCACGTCGGTTAACATAGTGAGGATCTATTCCTGGTACGGTATACTAGGTAGGATGATACGTCTTTCAACATGCGGATGTGCTGCATCAAAAAACATTGTTGACAATGCCAATTCCTCTTTTATATATTACAGGTGCTATGATGTTTTAAGATAAATCCCTTGCAGCAATTTTCTTCATTATATATATTGTTTACGCGTCGTTGTTCACGTCGAAGTTTACATTTCTCGTCGCGTAATGCGTAGTGCATTCGCGCGCTGTTTCTCGCACCACCCAGGCGCGTGCCGGCAGTGCGGATAGTCGACGCGGTTACAGAGTTCTCTCGTGTATCGTCAGTCGACAATGTAAACAGAAATACGCCCATCATCAGTCCTACAAATATTGGTTTTTGCGAAGACAAAAATAAAGTACATGAGACTATGTGTCATTAGATTATTTTGTAAAGCACCCAGAGATGTACCATCTGCATAATTCTGGTGGCTTATACCGTTCGCACCCTTCATATATACACAGGTTGTGTCAAAAACGATGGCTTAGTCTTACACGGTTGACAGTATATGATAATAAAAGCAAAAAAGTCCCAGTAAACAAGGATCCGTACACGCGCCGTTTGCGAAATAATTACGAATATGTGGTTCGAAACCGCGACATCATATTCATCGTCATTGGAGACTGATTATGCCTTCAGCATTCAGTATGGAGCATAGTCCCCCTAATAAAATTCTTTCATGATCCCCTATTCAATGCTAACATTGATGCCTTCTATGATGTTAAGCCTTTCTACTTCAAAATCATTCTTCACCGAATCTAAGTACTTTCCCCTTGGTCTACCTCGACTCCTCTTACCCTCCGTTCCTGAGCCCATGAGACTCCTAGGTAACCTTGCTTCTCCCATGCGTGTAACATGACCCCTCCATCTCAGCCTGTTCGCTGTAACTGCTTCATCTGTGATGTTCATTCACAGTTTTTCTGTGATTTCCCCATTATGGACACCCTCCTGCCATTGTTTCATTATATTAGTACCTGCTATCATTCTTGTTACTTTCAAATATGTGACCTCAACCTTATGGATAAGGTAACTTGTATCCACACAGCTTTCACTCCCATTCAACAAAGTTGGTCGAAAGATAGAGCGGTGTACTGCTATCACCGCTTCTTGCAGAAGAGAATAGATCTGAGATGAACAATCACTGCATTAGCATTGTTACACGTTGCTTCAAATTATTTCACTATGTTGCCATGCTGTGCCACTAGGAACTTGAAACTATTTACTTTTTGTAACTTTGTTCCTCCTATTTGGCACTCAATCTGTTTGACTCTCTTTACGGCAGACATTACTTTTGTTTTGGGAATGCTGATCTTCATATCATAACCTTTACACCTGTGATCGAGCACTGAAATATTAGACTGCAAACTTTCAATCGAATCCGCCATCACAACTATTTCATCCGTATATGCGAGACTGCTTATTTTGTTCTCACCTGTTTTAATCACGCCCTACCAGTCTACTCTTTTCAATATATGCTCCATGAATAGTGTGAACGACATTGGTGACAGGTTACAGCCCTGTCTTACCCCTGACACTACCCTGAACCATGAACTTAACCCATTTCTTCCCAAAATTAGAAATTGTGAAAAAATATTATATTTGGTCATCGATTTCTCTTCAAAATAATTGAAATAAATTACAAATATCACAAACTAGCAGTGTGTGTTGTAATTTTCACCACGCATAATGTTGCGCTGGGAGTTTCCTAGTAAAAAAATTAAAGACATAGTTTTTTTCTGATCACATGCTTTTATTTGTTCAAACTGTACAATATTGTATATTATATGATAATACAGACTTACATTGAAAGTATCACTCATGAAATTTTGAAAAACACTCTGTGTGAAGGTTAACTTGACATTTCTTGCATATGTAGATGTCAGTAGTCTAGTATGTTCAAGAAAAAAATCAGTTTGTGACATTGATATATAGGAATCACAAGAATGCACATAAAGGGTGAACAAAATATTTTCTTATACTTCAAATAAATTATTGAAAAATATTGAAAAAAACATGTTACCTCTAATTAATTTTTTTCATGAAGTGTTAAGGTAATTGTGGAACTTAAACACATAGAAAGAGAGCTAGTAAATGCCTTTTAATACATGCATGGTGAGTTCTGTACAGTAAGTCAATTTAGACTGTATTTTATAAGGCTAAATTCCCTGTTGCGTGTACGCAACGCTGGGAAGAAATGGGTTAATTTGCCGTCTACTGCTCTACTGCTGCCTGACAGCCAACGTAAACACCTTTAATTGCCTGCAGAAGTTTGTCTCCATAATCTTGTAGAACTGTCAACAGCTTCCTCCTAAGAACACGATCATAAGCCTTTTTCAAGATCTATAAAACATATACAAAACCCTGTTCCACTCATTGCACTTCTCCATTACCTGATATGAGCTTCAGATCTGGTCCTGACAGCCTTTATACATACACTGATTTTCATCCAACCTGTCTCCTACTAATATTCGCACCACCTTTCAACAATACCTGAGAATGTTTTCCCCGCAACGCTATTTAAAGAGATACCTCGATAGTTGTTACAATCTTTTCTGTTTCCATGTTGGAAAATTAGCGCGTGAATACCGCTTTCGTCCAGTCAGACGGAACCTGTCTCGACTCCTACGCCTTTTCAAATATCCTGTGTAACCTGACATTCCCCTGTATTTGACGAGTTCCGGCTTAATTTCATCCACCTCAGCCGCTTTATTGCACTGCAATCTATTGACCATTCTCTCCACTTCTCCAAATGTTGTCCTGTTTCCATCGTCATTCCTATCCCATTCTAACTCAAAGTCTTACACATCAGTGAACGTTTCACCTACATTCAACAATTTTTCTAAATATTCACTCCACTTGCCCAAGGCTTCCACAGGATTCACTAGAACTTCCTTGACCTGTCCGAAATACTTGTTAATTCCTTCTTTCCTCCCTCTCGAAGACTGCTAATAACGCTACAGAATGGTTTCCCGTGGCTTTATCCATAATCTCTAGCTTATTTCCAATGTCTCCCATCATTTCTAATTGAATTGTGTAATTATCCGTTTGGCTTTGTTTCTTTCTTCAACGTAAGTTTCTCTGTTTGCCTGATCTCTAGTATGGAGCCATTTTTGAGATGCCTGCTTTTTCTTTTCACAGGCTGCCTTGGCCGTGTCATTCCACCAAACTGTCTGCTTCTTCCTGCCTTTACACTCTACTGTTCCAAGACAATCTCAAGCCATTTCTAGTAATGTGTACCTGTACCTTATCTAATCTTCTTCCAATGTCTGTAAATAACTACAGTCAACTAACTAATACCTTTTTGAGATCATTGATCTGTATTTGTGCGTAATTTCCTTGTCCTGAAAGTTCTCCACTTTTATTCTTCTACATATGGCCCTGACGTACTGCAATTTTGGCGTCATAAAACCAATTTCACTGCAGATTAAATAATGATCAGTATCGTCAAAGAATTCTGTGAAAACACGCGTGTCCTTGACTGCCTTCCTGAATTCCTGATCAGTTATTATATAGTCAATGACAGATCTGGTTCCCCTGCCTTCCCTAGTATAGAGGTGAATATTCTTATGCTTAAAATAGGAGTTTGTGATAGATAAGCTCATACTGACACAGAAATCCAAGAGCTGTTTATCGTTTCTTTTGGCCTTCATATCCTCTCCAAACTTACCCATAACCTTTTCATACCCTTCTGTTTGATTTCCTATCCTGGCATTGAAGTCACCCATGAGTAAAAGACTGACCTTGTCCTTCACTCTAACAATTACATCACTAATGCGTTGTAAAATCTGTCCATCTCATCTTCATTTGTAGCTTCACATGGCGAATACACTGATACGATCCTAATTTTCCTGCTGGAGATGGCCAAATAGATCCACATCAGTCGTTCATTTCCGTACCTTATTGCAATTATGGTGCGTTAGATTGCTTGCCAGATGTAAAACCCTATACCCCATTGTGCTCCTTCTGCTTTGCCTCCTGACAGGTAGACCTTAGATTCTCCTACTTCGTCCTCTTTCTCTCCCCTTACCCTAACGTCACTAACAGCTAAAACATGTAACCCCATCTTAGTTGCAGCCTCTGCCAGCTCTACCCTTTTCCCAGCGTAATCCGTCTTGAAATCAATAGCTCTCCATCTCTTTTGACATCGTTTGCCAAGTCGTTTTCCTGGTCTGTCAATTACAGGTGGGACACCGTCACCTCCACAGATACGAGGCATTTTGCTCTGATTGTTGTCAGCACCATATTGAAGTACTAGGAAGCAGGTTGCTAGCCTTACTTGCCCAGGATTCCACTGGGTTTTATCCCTAACTCTTGGGGGACTAACCGGAGGATTTGGTAGCCTTTGCCGTCTGTGCACAAAGGTGGCCACTATTCAGAATACGTCAGAGATATCCAACCTTATTCCAAAGTAACTGGTATCCCAGCTATCAGGACCACTTACTAGGCCACTCATACGTTGCCCATGGTTCATGAGCTAGGACATGAATACAGCAATGCACACCATGAACCACTGCTGACGTCATTGTAAAATGTGTACGTTGGTATTCAGAATTACTGCGGATTTAGCTCACATTTCACTGACTTTATTGTAAACATCGTCCTAGTTAGTGTAAATTAATTTGAAATTTAGACTTTACTATTAGGTTTTACATCGTATTTATTTCACATTTCGCGAGTGGATTACCTGTCAAAGGAGGCGTTCGAAGTGTCTTCATTGCATGTGGATGCAATACTTTGCTCGTCTCTGCAATAAACTTAGAATTCTTTGGAAAACCTCTTGATCATTTCGGATTTATTGACAAACGTGTACAACTCTTCGCTCTTGTTCCTCAACCGTGTTAATGGGCATACTGTACACTACGCCTTTGAGGTGACCCCAGACACAGAATTCCAAAGGATTTAGATCAGGTGATCTTGGAGGTCAAGGTAGAGGTCCGCCTCGATCTATCCATCATTGGCCGCAAATGCGCATTAGATGCCGTCTCACCACGGCAGTAAAATGTGCCGGACCTCCATCTAACTAACTAGGACGATGTTTACAATAAAGTCAGTAAAACGTCAACTAAATGCGTTGTAAATCTGAATAGTAAAGTCTAAATTTCAAGTTAATGTTTGCTAACTAGGGAAATATTTACATCGACATCAGCGGCGGCTTGGAACCATACATTCGTAATTATCTCGCAAACGGCTCGTTTCCCTACCCTTGTTTACTCGGATATTTTTGTTTCTATTATCGTGTACTTTGAAACGTGTAAGTTCGCGCCGTCCTTCTGATACACCCTGTATACCCCAGGCCTACTGCCTAAATTGGCGTAAGGCCTCTGCAAGCATGCAGAAGTGCCGCTACAAGACTGGCATGGACCCAAGTAATATCTGAAGTACTGCTGGAGGGAACTGACACCATGCATTATGCAGGGCTATCCATAAGTCCGTAGGAGTACAAGGCGCTACAGATCTCTTCTGAACAGCACGTTGTGAGGCATCAGAGATCCGCTCAGTAATGTCTGGGGGACAGCTGACGCGTTTAAACTTAGAAGCGAGTTCCTGGGGCCACTCTGTGGCAGTTCTGGACGTGTGGGAGGTCACATTTTCCTGCTGGAATTGCCCAAGTCCTTCGGAAAGCACAACAGATATAAATGGATGTATGTTATCAGCTAGGATTCATACGTACGTGTCATGTGTCATTGTCGTATGTAGACGTATCAGGAGTCTATTATCACTTCAAGTGCACACCCCACGCCATTACAGAACGTCCACCAGACTCTACTCCCCTGCTGACATGCTGGTTCCATGAATTCTTAAGGTTGTCTCCATACCCGTTCACGTCCATCCGCTCCATACAGTTGGAAACAAGACTCGTCAGACCAGGTAACATTTCTTCAGTCATCAGCAGGCCAATATCGGTACTGAGTGGTGCTGGCGAGGCGTAAAAGCTTTGTGACGTGTAGTCAGCAAAGTTACAAAAGTGTGCCTTTAGCTTCGAAATCTCATATCGATGCTGTTTCGTTGAATGGTTTGTGCGCTGATACTTACTATAGCGCAGTATTGAAATCCGCGGCAATTTGCTGTTTTCCAACTATGTGAAGCTGACCGATTCAAATGTTTGTAAATCTATCGGACCAAACTGCGTGGTCATCAGTCCGTAGCTTATAAACTACTTAAACCTAGGTAAACAAATCTAAGGACAAACACACACACCCATGCCCCAGGGAGGACTCGAACCTCCACGGCGAGCAACCGCGCGCTCCGCAGCGAGACGCTTGAGACCGCTCGGCTACTCCACCGCGGCGCTGATCGATTCTCTTCAGTCGTCGTTCCCGTTCTTACAGGATCTTTCTCCAGTTGCAGCGATTGCCGAGATTTGGTGTTTTATTAGATTCGCGGTATTCTCGGTGCGTTCGTCAAATGGTCGCCCGGGAAAATCCATACTTCTTCGTTACCACGGAGATGCTGCGTCTCATCTCTAGAGCGCCGACTATGACACCGCGCTCAAACTCACTGAAATCGTTAACGTATCATTGTAGCAGCATTCAGCGATCTAACGCTGGCTCCAGCATCTGTTTTCGTATATAGCCGTTGTCTTCTGCAGTGCTGTCCCCTCGATGCTTATATATCTCTGTTGTTTCATGCCAGTTTCAAATCAGTTGCTTCGGCTCTTTAGTGTACTAGGATTATTTATTTACCACAGCCGTCAGAGGAATCACATTTAAAAATTTGATGTTCTCTATCTCGTCAAGCCACTTGATGATTTGTTAAATGAACATTAGTCAGGTGAGCCTGGTGATGAATGGGATAGTACAGAAATAGATGTATATGCGTCTTTAATTGTGTGGGGTATGTTCCAGATTTCCAAAATACTGGACCTATTCAAATTGGTTCACATATTTGTTACTGACACGCAATAATCGCTGTGGTTATCCGATCCCCAATCACGTATGGTTCAGAACATATGCCATCATAACCGGTGTGATGTCTAAAGAACTGCCGCATCCTCCTAAGCTTGAATAACGATAGTTCATTAATAAACTATTTAAGCAGGATACTTAGCGACTTGATAAAAAAAATACAATTTCAAACATTTACCAAAGTTTTCTTGCTAATGAACGCATACATAAAGATGAATGGGGATTGTCGCTTGCTACTTTTCGGCTATGAACGCAATACGACTATGGCATTGGGTATGGTGTTACAACTTATTACCTCTATACTACTAATTGTGTTCGTGAGACATTTTTCAAGTAGTATGTTCATATAGTACTAAAGGAAATTCGAAATTATATCAATAGTATGAACAGTAGTTCATGAGATATGATGTAATAAACAATAAGGTTAATGAAAAACCACTCACTGCGAACGAGCATTCAATTTATTGCGTATTTATTAGCATATTGATTCGCGATACATTTTCAGTCTGTATTCACAAAGAACCACTGCATGTGCCTACGAAACTGCATCGTGGTACACAACATGCTTTAGGAGATACGACATGATAAACAATAACATGCTTGAAATATCGACATATCACACACGATGTTTTAATTTTTTACACCTTTTCTACGAACTCTATTCGCAACACCTTTCGCACACACTTTGCTAATATTCCACTGTACTTACCTGGATCTTTTTATTATTGTAGGACACATTGTTCCGGTTATTTGACGCAATAAAGACTGAGGTTGTGGCAAATGAGTCTTCACCGCCTGTCTCAGATTGAGCTGCAGGAAAACGCAGGCCCGAAATTTGCAGGAAATATATGTGAAATTGACAAGGAAGGTGGTAAGATTGGTGGGAAGAGGGGGTAAAAGAATAATGACGAAGTTAAGAATGGAATAATATCCGGGTGACATTGAAAATTAAGTCCATGCTGAGCTTCAGTGTAAAGGGTGACAGCTTTAATATGTGTTCACGTAGACACGTGTAATGTTCTAAAGAAAATTTTACGCCTGAGAATGGTTACACAGGGATCGAAACCTAGGTCTTTAATAAAATATGTTTGCAATTGACCACTGTTATCTTTCACATATTCAGTGGCATTGCCATTTCTTTATACGGGAATAAAGGGAAAACGAATTTGTAGTTCAGTCTCCGACAATTTGCACTAATTACTGGAAACGATGAAAGCTTCAATTGGTGCGTAAATTTTTCCTCATTTTCTGTTCACCCTATACATAGGCTGAGCCACGTCGGAATGTTTACACATAACGAAAGAGATTTTCAGAAAATGATAGTGGGTTCAAGGGAAGGTGATTTTTGTATATTTATTTTAGCTGTAATATTAACAGAATCATGTTCATGGAACGCATATATATAGGTATACGTTTTATAAACTAATTCGATAACTCCTGAGAAGGAAATTACGATCAAAAACACAAAACAGTTTTACAAAACAGTTGGATAAATGTTATATAATCTGATCGTGGGACCGTCGCAGAGCCGCCTCAGCTGTGGAAAAACCACGTCTACATCGACTTAAATACTCTACAAGTCACATTGAAGTGCATGGAAGCGGGTTTATGGAACACCAAGCATCTATCTCGTGGTGCCGCGTCGCTGTACAGTGTAAGTTAGGCCTGCGCTACTAGGATAAAACTTCATTTCCTGGTGAACCTGTGTAACACATAGATATAGGTTTACTTGCGACGTTTGTATATTTAAATACGGTTTTTGCCACTTTCTAGCACATTACAAAGTTCTTAGGGAAATTAATATTTCTGTATATTGCCAGACTTATAAAATTTGAAGCAGAGAAATCAGCCCTTCATTCTTCATAAATAAATATACCTTAAACGCGGAAAGTATCAAGGATTGTATGAAAAATCTGAATTTTAGAACAAACAATTGAACTTCAACTTCTTAGGGAAATTAATATTTCTGTATATTGCCATACTTATAAAATTTGAAACAGAGAAATCAGCCCTTCATTCTTCCTAAATAAATATACCTTAAACGCGGAAAGTATCAAGCACTGTATGAAAAATCTGAAGTTTAGAACAAATAATTGAACTTTAACATCTGTACATGTGTGTGTACTTGTTATGGGTAACACTTGCTGTCATGCAACTGTCTCCACATCCAATGTTCTATATTCTGTTAATATGGAATGAACATCCATGGAACTAAACATTTTATTAATCGTAATTAGGTGACGATCTCTAAACGACAAAATAAATATTTTTGCTAACGAAACGTAATTTAATGGTGTGCTTACGAGACTGTTACCAGCTGCTTGCAATCCCCGTTTTCGACTTCATTTTTTGTAAATATGAAATTCAGTAGAGTACACAAGCCAATAAACAAAATAATTTACTAACATTGATTCAGAAAGTACTTCATGTTGTATAATTATTTTTATATTACTAAACAAACAAATCTGAAGACTTCACTTAAGCATGACTTTACACTGTTTACCAACGACTGCAAGGCACATTTGCACATTCGCCGTATGAAATTCGATAACAATGGATCATATGGTAGAGCTTGTACCAGCGAATCTCACGACACACGTCGCCTGGATTAGTCTGGACATGGATGTAGATCGAATCTTTGAGCAGTTCCCAGGGAAAGAAACCAGGAGTGAAGGTCATTTCACAGCAGAATTACGAACAATCCAATGGTCAGGGAAATATTCATTTACTATTTGTCTTGCAAAATGGACCGCGTGAACTGAGCAATCGTCTTCCTGGAGCCGCAAACGCCGTGTACTATCTCTCGCGTTAACTATGACAAAAAGTTCAAACTCACTTAAATCTATACAAACTGCCATGGTAGTGGTAACCGATGTAACGCTTTTGCCAGACTCCTGATGCCTTATCTAGGCGTTAATGATCGCAGTACTCTGGGTGATTACACACCTCTGTGTTTGCTTACGCATGCCCCTACCAATTTTTTTGACTCTCCAATAAAATGCGTAAATTTTACCGCAATGGAACAACAGCGTAACTCTCAGAAATTCTTATCAAATTACAATATTATTATTTTGATAACCTACACAGTCTGATTTTGGCGACTCCATAACTTTTTTAATGTTATTTCCTTCATTACGATCGTTGTACAATCTCACTGAAATTTTATGTAATCTATGAGTATGTATCTGCACATCCATATACTTCGAATGACCGAAAGTGACCGTACACTGTGAAGTCGTGCAGCAATCGAAATCATAACACTATCACGAATGAAATGGAATATCGCTTTATAGAACAGTTCTCAAAACAGAAAGGAATCATTTATTTGGTAAGAGATGACAGGACGGCATTGAGTATGGGGATGTACGCTAGCAGTTAGACACTTCAAGATGAGTTTTACAGTCCGCCGATACTTTATTCTTAAATTTAAAATATTTCTAAAAGTTTCCTTATGAAGCTCAGTTCATCCACTTTTTAATTAAGCATTTTCCAAATACTCTATGACCCAATGTGTAAAGTATACAGTGCAAAAATTCGTTGGTAATAAATCGAATTCGTCCAACATTACTTCAGTAGCCAAAAGATTTCGCTCTTTGAATGGAATATATGTTCAAAAGATTTGTCTCACGCCGGCCGCGGTGGCCGAGGAGACTGAGGCGCTTCAGTCACGGTCTGCACGGCCACTACGGTCGGGGGTTCGAATCCCCCCTCGGGCATGGATATTTGTGCCGTCCTAGTTCGTAAGTAGTTCATAAGTAGTTTGTAAGTTTAGGGACTGATGACAACGTAGTTAAGTCCCATAAGCTTTACAAACATTTGAACATTTTGAATTTGTCTCACGTAGGTACACTATGGGGCTTCCAGACACAAATTTGAGGTTTCTGGGTGTGGTGACATCATCAATGATGTCATCAGTGACATCACAACCTCTGCAAGATGAGAGCATAAATAATATGGATGTCATAAACAATATGGCAGACATAAACAAAATGGTGGACATAAACAAGATGGCGGACATAAACAATATGGCGGATAGAAACAATTTGGCGGACATAAACAAGATGGCGGCAGTGGCACACATAAACAATGTGGCAGACATAAACATGATGGTGGACATAAACAATATTGTGGCATGTGTCTAAAATGGCCATACCCACAGCTACTGGTTTATCAAACACTACATTGAGTCAGTGTAACTCAATGGCTCCTAAATATTCCTGAAATATGAGACTCCTTTTACGATTTGGATTCGCAATTAAAGCTGCAGCGCCATAGTGCCCGTCCCATTTCGTCATGAGTTTTACATCAACCATTTTGCGAACATTTTGATTAGTTTTTTCCAAAAAAACACTGACGACAGTCACCCCCAGGTCCCAGGGTTGGGGGCTGAGGGCCTTCCCCTCCAGGCTAACGTTTCCTAACTGCCCGCCCTATCAGAGTTTGGGCAGATTAAAGCACATTAAATAATGGCTATATAGCTGTCCAAACCTAATAATGCACGCATATTGTTTATGTCCTCCATCTTGTTTATGTCCACCATCTTGTTTATGTTCGCCAACTTGTTTATGTCTGCCACCACCGCCATATTGCTTATGTCTGCCATATTGTTTATGTTCACTATATTGTTTATGTCCGCCATATTGCACCATATTGTTTATGTCCGCCATATTCTTTATGTCTGCTATATTGGTTATGTTCGCCATCTTGCAGCAGTCGTGACGTCACTGATGACGTCATTGCTGACGTCATCGATCTCATCATTTATTATGTCACTGATGACGTCACCACATCCAGAAGCCTCAAATTTGGGTCTGGAAGCCCCATAGCGCACCTCGCTGAAATGAAGGTGAAAGTTGAAGTGTGTGTTGCAGTAAATATTGCAACGTGTAACTAGTCAAAAGTGATTAATGTAAATGACAGGTAAGTTTTTACGCAAAATGTGACAGATATTTGCGTGTGACTATAAACATCAGAGTGCAAAATTCGTATTATATCACGGATACGTCATTTATTGCATTCCAGATTTTCTCCACAAAATTTTCACTTAATTTAATACAGAATCGCTTCGAGATTTTAGTGGATCTAATGGGCTATGTGCATGTGTTAATTACCAATAGTTTCCGTCACGAACGTTTTGCCTGTGCCTACTGAGAACATGTTTAAGATACATATACAGGGTGTTTCACTAAGTGTGTGCCGGCCGCGGTGGCCAAGGGGTCTGAGGCGCTCCAGTCACGGTCTGCACGGCCACTACGGTCGGGGGTTCGAATCCCCCCTCGGGCATGGATATTTGTGCCGTCCTTAGTATAAGGTAGTCGATAAGTAGTTTGTAAGTTTAGGGACTGATGACCCCGTAGTTAAGTCCCATAAGCTTAACAAACATTTGAACATTTGAACTAAGTGTGTTTGCCTGTGTAACTTATAAAATAATTGGTGACGGGAAATTTTAATGCGGTAGGCCAACACAAGAAATGTTACACTTTCTGCGGAGCTATGAACATAGTTTATTGTATCATTTTCCAAAGAGTTACACCAAAAAGATATAATTTTTTAAAAGGAACAATAGGTTTTTATATCGTGTATTGGATTCGATTAAACCAGCTGCGTCCAAATCAATTTAAACTACATTCCTATCACTGTTAGTTTGGGAGCTACAATCCTTCAAAGTTCCGGGGGCGGAGGCTGCGATAGTGTAGCTTACTGGCCGAATGGCTATCCCCTGGGGCACGGCCCACTGTCTCATAACTACCAGCCAGTCAGCTACGCTGTCGTAGCATCCGCCCCCTAAACTTTGAAGGGTTGTAGCTCCCAAACTAACAGTGATAGGAATGTAGTTTAACTTTATTTGGACGCAGCTGGTTTCAACGAATCCAATGCACGATAGAAAAAACTATTGTTCCATTAAAAAAATTATATCTTTGTGCTGTAACTCTTTGGAAAATGATACAATAAACTATGTTCATAGCTCCGCAGAAAGTGTAACATTTCTTGTGTTGACCTACCGCATTAAAATTTCCCGTCACCTATTATTTTATAAATTACAGAGGCAAACACACTTAGTGAAACACCCTGTATAAGCACGACAGTAGAGGAAAATTCCTGTACTTGAATATAGTCATGTGAAAACGTATTAAAACTTTAATTACAAATTAACACAAAACATGTAAAAAAGTGCGAGACATACTACTAAACCTTAAGACATAATCATCAGTTTGGATGTGTATTCGTAGTATTATGGGACTGTTGCCTCCAGGAGAGAAACAGACAAGTGCAGCCGAAGCGCCGCACCAACTTTCTGCCTTCTAAATTAAGGTCTATAGTCGCTCCTCGGATAACTGCGTTATTCGCCGGCAGAAGTTATTACCGTGGATGGCGCCAAAACGAGCAATGCTATTCGTGTCTGAACTTATTAGTATGGGCTGTATCAAAGAACTGTATTCGGAAAGTTCATAATCGTTAGCAAAAGTATAACCGGCAATTTACGTCTTGTTTCGCAAAGCGTCTTGGAGGTTAATTTGAGTTATTTTTACTTGGTGGTATCCGTTACATTTCTTGACTGACAGATGTTTTCGGAAGTATCCTGCAATGTGATGTTGCTTCTAGAGTAGTTAATAAATACGCTACATTGTTTAGTGAATACTTATGGTGAAACAGCTTGACATCCTGCCACTACTGTTCACATTAACCTGTGACTTCATAAGACACTATTACAGTAATTACGTTTTTCCCTTGTACATAAGATATGTATGAGAATTTTTGCAAACTGAGCAACTTTATTATATTAAGTTTCCTAGCGCGAACCATCAAATTAAAACGAGCCCAGAATGAACCAAGAGAAATGTAAACGAAAAATGCTACAAAAGGTTTCTTCTGCTTACTAAGTAAATCGATGTAAAAATTGCATAGTATGATAAAATTCTTGGCGTGAAAATGTTTTTAAAGTTCGTCTACTATGTTATCTAACAAACTGGAAATCTCTCAATCAGTGTAATAAAAGAAATCAGCGTCATGTATCCGTCTTCACTGGCTCCTGTATTGACGTTTAACAGAATGTGTACTGTACAACAGAAAACTTTATTTAATAAGCCAGAAATCTATATTTGACGCAATATATTCCATGAAGGCATTGTTGTTGTTCTTGTTGTTGTGGTCTTCAATCCGCAGACTGGTTTTATGTAGCTCTACACGCTACCCTGTCCTGTGCAAGACTCTTCATCTGAGAATACGTTCGGCAACCTACATCCATTTCAATCTACTTATTGTATTCGTCCCTCGGTCTCCCTCTACGATTTTTACCCCACACACATCCTTCTAATGCCAAGTTGGCAATTCCTTGATGTCTCAGAATGTGTTCCACCAATCTATCCCTTCCTTTTATGAGGAAATGCCAGAAACTCTTATTGTCCCCAATTCAGTTAAGCACCTCCTCATTAGTTAGATGATCTACGTTTCACTCCCATACAATGCTACACACCAGACAAATGCTTTCAGAAAGGACTTCCTAACATTTCAATTAATATTGGATGTTAACAAGTTTCGCTTCTTCAGAAACGTTTTTCTTCCCATAACCATTCTGCATTTTATATCTTCGCTTCTTCAGAAACGCTTTTCTTCCCATAACCATTCTGCATTTTATATCTTCTTTACTTCGGCCCTCAGAAGTTATCTTGCTACCCAAATAACAAAACTCATGTACTACTTTTATTGTCTCATTACCTAATCTAATTCCTTCAACATCACCTGATTTTCTGACATTCCACTCAATTACCCTCGTTTTATTCTTGTTAATGTTTATTTTATATCTTCCATTCAAGACTCTGTCCATTCCATTCATTTTCTCTTCCAGATTGTGAACTTAAGAATACATGGAAGTTGCCGTTAATGTTCATTTTCTTATATAATAGAAAGTAGTAGTTATTATACATGGTATTTATTAATCTTTTTATTTCGTACAATAGTTGTTGTTGTTGTGGTCTTCAGTCCGGAGACTGGTTTGATGCAGCTTTCCACAATACCCTATCCTGTGCAAGCCTCTTCATCTCCACATAAGAACGGCAACCTACATCTGTCTGAATCTGCTTACTGTATCCATCTCTTGGTCTTCCTCTGCGATTTTTACCCCACACACTTCCCTCCAATGCTAAATTCACAATTCCTTGATGTCTAAGAATATGTCCTACCAATCTAACCCTCCTTTTAGTCAAGGTATGCCAGAAATTTCTTTTCTCCCCAATTCTGTTCAGTACCTCCTCATTAGTTACGCGATCCACCCACCTAATCTTCAGCATTCTTCTGTAGCACCATATTTCAAAAGCCTCAATCCTCTTCCTTTCCGCACTGTTTATCGTCCATGTTTCACTCCCATACAAAGCAACACTCCATACAAATGCCTTCAGAAAGGATTTCCTTAGGTTTAAATCAATATTCGATGTTAACAAATTTCTCTTCTTCAAGAACGCTTTTCTACCCATTGCCATTCTGCATTTTATATCCTCTGTACTGCGACCATCATTTGTTATTTTACTGCCCAAGTAACAGAACTCATCTACCTCCTTTATTGCTTCGTTTCCCAATCTAATTCCTTCAGCATCACCTGATTTTCTTACACTGCACTCCATTACCCTAGTTTTGCTCTTGTTAATGTTCATCTTATATGCACCTTTCAGCACACTGTCCATTCCGTTCAATTGCTCTTCCAGGTCCTTTGCTGTATCTGACAGAATTACTATGTCGTCGGCAAAGCGCAATGTTTTTAATTCTTCACCCTGAACTTTAATTCCTTCTCCAAATTTCTCCTTGCTTTCCTTTATAGCTTGCTCAATGTACAAATTGAATAACAATGGAGAAAGACTACAACCCTGTCTTACTCCCTTTCCAACCACTGTAGCCCTTTCATGCCCTTCAACTCTGACAACCGCTGTCTGGTTTTTGTACAAGTTGTAAATAACCTTACGCTCCCTATATTTTACTCCTGCTTGCTTCAGAACTTGAAAGAGTTTAATCCAATCAACATTATCAAAAGCCTTCTCCAAATCTACAAAAGCTAGAAATGTAGTTTTGCCTTTTCTTAATCTATCTTCTAGGATAAGCCGTAAAGTGAGTATTGCCTCCCGTGTTCCTACATTTCTCCTGAACCCAAACTGATCTTCCCCGAGGTCGGCTTCTACCAGCTTTTCCATCCTTCTTTATACAATCCGTGTTAATATTTTGCAACCATGACTTATTAAACTGATGGTTCTGTAGTTTTCACACCTTTCTTTGGAATGGGGATTGTAACATTTTTCTTAAAGTCTGAGGGTACTTCGCCTGTCTCATACATCTTACAAACCAGGCGAAACAGGTTTGTCATGGCTGGTTCTCCCAGAGACTTCAGTAGTTCTGAGGGAATATCATCTACTCCAGGGGCCGTGTTTCGACTTAGGTCTTTCAGGGCTCTGTCAAATTCTTCTCTCAGTACAGTATCTCCTATTTCAGCTTCATCTACATCCTCTTCCCTTCCTACAATATTGTCTCGAAGTTCATTTCTTTGTAGAGCCCCTCTATATACTCTTTCCACCTTTCAGCTTTCCCTTCTTTGCTGAGAACTGGTTTTCCATCAGTGTCCTTGATATTCATAGAGCTGTTTTTCTTATCTCCAAATGTTTCTTTTATTTTCCTGTAGGCTGTATCTATTTTTCCCCTATTTATACATTCTTCTACATCCTTGCATTTGCCTTCTAGCCACTCCTGCTTAGCCATTTTGCACTTCCTGTCAATCTCATTTCCTAGTCGTCTGTACTCCATTTTGCCTGTTTCATTTACTGCATTTTTATATTTTCTCCTTTCATCGATTAAATTTAGTATCTCCTGTAACATCCAAGGATTTTTTGTAGGTCTTGCCTTCCTACCTATTTTGTCCTCTGCTACCTTCACTATTCCATCTCTCAATTTTACCCATTCCTCCTCTACTGTTTTATTTTCCCCTGTTTCGGTCAATTGTTGCCTAAAGCTCCCTCTGAAATTCTTAAGAACCTCATGTTCCTTCAATTTATCCAGGTCCCATCTCCTTATTTTCCAACCTTTTTGTAGTTTCTTCAGTTTCAGCCTACAGTTCGTAACCAACAAGTTATGGTCAGAGTCTATATCTGCCCCTGGGTATGTCTTACTCTGTAAAACCTGGTTCCGAAATCTATGTCTTACCATTATAAAATCTATCTGGTATCTCCCGGTGTCCCTTGGTCTCTTCCACGTATACAACCTTCTTTTGTGATTCTTTAACCAGGTGTTTGTTATAACTAAATTATGTTCTGTGCAAAATTCTACCAGGCGACTTCCTCTTTCATTCCTTTTGCCCAGACCATATTCACCTACTATCTTCCCTTCCCTTCCTTGTCCTACTACCGAATTCCAGTCTCCCATAACAATTAAGTTTTCCTCTCCCTTAATTGTCTGAATAATTTCCTTTAGCTCCTCATATATTTCTTCGATTTCCTCATCATCTGCAGAGCTAGTTGGCATATAAACCTGTACTACTGTTGTCGGTGTTGGCTTCGTATCTATCTTGACAATGATAATGCGATCACTGTGCTGGTCATAGTAGTTTACCCGCATTCCTATTTTCTTATTCATTATCAATCCTACTCCTGTGATACCCCCAATTGATTTTGTATTTATAATCCTATACTCACCTGACCAGAAATCCTGTTCATCCTGCCACCGAACTTCACTAATCCCCACTATATCTAACTTCAACCTATCCATTTCCCTTTTTAAATTTTCTAATTTTCCTACTCGATTAAGGGATCTAACATTCCACGCTCCGACCCGTAGAATGCCAGTATTGTCTTTCCTGATGATCACATCCTCCTGAGTAGTCCCCGCCCGGAGATCCGAATGGGGGACTATTTTACCTCCGGAATATTTTACCCGAGAGGATGCCATCATCATATGTTCATACAGTAGAGCTGCATGTCCTCGGGAAAGGTAACGGCTGTAGTTTTCCCTTGCTTTCAGCCGTTCGCAGTAGCTGTGTGGCAAAGCCACATTAGCTGATGTTACAAGGCCAGCTCAGTCAATCATCCAGAATGTGGCCCCTGTAACTACTGAAAAGGCTGCTGCCCCTCTTCAGGAACCACACGTTTGTCTGGCCTCTCCACAGATACCCTTCCGTTGTGGTTGCACCTACGGTACGGCAATCTGTATCGTTGAGGCACGCAAGCCACCCCACCTCGGCAATGTCTGCGGTTCATGGGAGTGGGTACAATAGTTAGCACTTGAAAATTAATTATTTTAGTTCATAAAAAGTTTCCTGGAGTTTCAGTGAACAGAATTGTATTATACGATAATGTTTACATGCCATTGTATAAATCTTGGTCCTAAAGTCAGTAAAATTGCAACTTAAGAGAATGACAGCATAATAATATTTTCTGCCTTGAGAAAAATAATTATTCTGAGAATGTTAATGATAAATACTGGAATAAGAAAGAGATTTTGTTCTATTATTTAGCCAACTTCCGGTAGGGTAGAGCGGGGCTAATTGAATAGAGAAGCTATATGAATGAACACAAGCTTTTTCGCATATATCGTAATAGCAGTAAAGTAGAGTTGCCACTTTGTAATCGTTTGTTGATGTCGGAAGTCGTGACTATTCTTCGAACACGTCTATTTTGCGTTCTGACTTCAGTCGCAAGATTTATTTAAAACCAGCTGCAAACCTGACGTCGGCCGAGTACTTATTTATTCCACTATTACATTAATCTCTCCTTCCCCTTTTTCTCTCTGTCTCAATTCTCCTTTATTCTTTCTCCGTCCATCTCCTTTCCCCCCCCTCCCCCCCCCCCCCCCGTTTCTGCTCATCCCCTCCGCACTCTCTCTTCATATCCCCTCTCTTCGCCCATCTCCAATTTCCCGTTTCTCTTCCAATTACGCATTTGTCGAACTCCTCCCCCACCTCCTCAATATATGGTTTCCTTCATATGTGGAAAACTATGTAACTTTCATGGTGGTCAAGGAAGTTCTGTCCAACTTCACTGCAAAGTTTCTTCTGCCATGCACGGTATGAAATCTTCGCTTAAGCAAATCTCAACGTGGAGAATTTCTACCTATGGACTAACTATAAATGTTGTCACCCAGCTGTGTACATACATTGCTACCATAATTAATAAGGTTAAAATTGTGTAACATTTAGTGCATTGGCATGGTCAATGTTTGCAGTGAACTTCATACTGTTTAATTATCAAATGCTATTAATTACCAATATTTCTATTGGGCAGTAATCTTACAACATACAACCATGACTGAGGCGGGACTCGAACGCCCGACGGCGAACGGCCGCGCGCACCGCAGCACGGCACCCCTATTCCGCCACGGCCAAATACTAATGACAAAGCAATTGAACGTGACGATACTAGAAAAGGTGCATTAGGGATATCAAAAAACGTGGGAAAGGTCTAATTTGGTCCCACTGTAAAGATTTATGCGTGTTTTATGAGAACGTGTCGTACAACTAACCAAAAAATTCGAAATATTGGTGAACACAACTGCATTCAAGTATTATGCATTAACTGAGCACAAAAAGTATTTGAATTTTTAACTTACATCGTAACTTTAAAATCGCATTCCTCGCCTAATAACAATTTCAACAGAAATGTATCAAGTTCAGAGCAGTCTTATGCTTTTGAAGGAAGATTAGAGCCGGCCGCGGTGGCCGAAGGGACTGAGGCGCTTCAGTCACGGTCTGCACGGCCAGTACGGTCGGGGGTTCGAATCCCCCCTCGGGCATGGATATTTGTGCCGTCCTTAAGATTAGCTAATTGATAAGTAGTTTGTAAGTTTAGGGACTGATGACCCCGTAGCTAAGTCCCATAAGCTATACAAACATTTGAACATTTGATTTGAAGGTTAGAGGCGGAGCTTTAGCTCGGATGGGGAAGGAAATCGACCGTTCCCTTTGAAAGGAACAATCCCAGCGTTTACCTGGAGTAATTTAGGGAAATCACGGATAAACCTAAATCTGGATGGCCGGATGTGGATTTGAACCGCCTTCCTTCCGAATGCGAGTCCAGTGTCTTACCACTGCGCCACCCTACTCGGTTTTATGCTTTAGAAAGATATCTGTTAGAGGACGAGCAGTCTGATGTAGGCTTCCAATATTTGATCGCAAACCGTAATACCCATCGAAAAGAAAAAGTGCAACATGATAAAAAAAAGTTGGCAACGCTGAAAATAACGCTGATGAACTACGAAGTTTTGTGATTGGCACTGACAAGAGGTTTTTTAATAAAAACTTAAAATTGTAGCTGCAAATGCATTTAAATGAAAAACTGACCATCAGTGCTGAACAGGAATAGGCCCACTCGATGTGAATGGTTTGACAATATGTAGAATCCTTTAGCAACCCGTGGAACAAGCTACTTTTTGAGAAAGTCCACCAAGTGCTGAAATTAGACATGAATGAAGTGGTGCTGTTCATCACAGATCAGCTGTCGTTGATATCCAATTTAGCGGTGCGGGAAGAGCCGAGCGGTATGGAGCGCCACGTTACGGATCGCGCGGCCCCCCGCCTTAGAGGTTCGAATCCTTCCGCAGTCATGGATGTGTGTGTTGTCTTTAGGTTAGTGTAACATAGTTTAAGTAGTTTGTAAGTTACGGACTAATTACCCAGCAGTTGAGTCCGATAGATTTACAAACATTTGAACTTTTTTTTACAAACATTTTATTAGTTATCCCATTTACACTGACGGTTGTACATTTACGTTTTTACGAGATATTCGAAACCTGCGATTATCAAAATAGATGGTTTTGGAACAAACATATTGTAGTTTTCGGGAGTCTCTTACAGCTTCTGCCAGTAAGAGTAGAGTCACCCTTGAAAAATCTCCCGACAGCCGAAACTAACAAACTGTTGGACTCTAAGTATGTGTACAAGAAATGTATTCGTAATTACGAATATGAATCAAGGTGTGCTTGTAGCTGACGGGAGGCCAGCGAGCAGGCCGACGTTGGTGGCTTGTTCCAGCTTAGGATTTTCCAGTTCGTTTCCGGTGAGTTTCCGGTGAGGGGAGAGAGGGACAATGGCGAATGCCAGGCACAGTGCAGTCCACAGCGTGAAATAAAATGTTCTAATACTACTGGCATTTGAAGTAATACGATGCAGTTAGGAACCTTTAAGGCCCTCATTACAAAATATCCTGTTGATAAATAAACAATACATTAGCTGATATAGTCACATCTGGCGTAATATGTTTAATTGACAATGAAAAGTAATAAATTACCAACGAAGACAAGACAGTTACACAACTAGCATGGCAATGTTTGTTTATAAAAATAATATATTAACTATTTCTCATTTTATTTTCAATTAATCTTGGGTATTTTACCTCGAAATATTCAGTTAAATCACTTATCTGTGATATAAGAAATTGCACGATTATAATAAATAGTACAAAGGATGTTTATACTAATATAAATATGGAAGAAGATATTTGCTTAATGTGTAGTGTAATTATTTTGATTTTAAGTAAAGTTTTAGAAATGTATTCGCTGAGCGCTGTACGTTGGCAAATCGGTTAGAACAGCTCACATGGGGAAGTTGATGACGTAGGGAAAAAACCCCGGCAGTTGAGCTTTTGGCGTGCGTGCGCGCATGGGCAGGAAGTGACAAGGGGGGAGCACGTGGGGTAGCTGACCGTGTGGCGTCGCTCAGCATCAGTCGGCATGTGTATCTCCAGGTGGAGACTTTAGATTTGGGTGTGGCAAACGCCACGTGCGGTTGCTCGTCATAGACTGCACCAAGTTGAATCGATTGCTACTGTGTGTTGAAATATTTAGCCGGTGGAACAAAGTGTGCTTCGCATTGAATTAAAGTGACTGTCATTTGTTAATGTAACACGTGTCGTCGCATAGGCATGAACATAAACGGTGTTTGAGACAGCCACATGGTGTGAAAACAATTTGCGACAAATATTCATTTTGTCTGGGGGCTCACGAGCTATAACTTTATTTGATGAATGTGTCGACGTACAGACGTATCAGCCACAGGGTTCTAATATTGTGAAATAAACAACATAAAGTGAACTTTCACGTGTTTTCAAAAATAGTAGTTAGTACACCCTTTTCTCTCATGAACTTGATTTTATTATGTATTTGTTTTGTTAATCATATGCAGGGAAGGAAAGCTGCAAACGTGTGATATCATCCCCTAGAAAACGAGTCAAACAGTCGCAATCACAGTTCCAGTGTTTTTGCATGTTAAGGAATTTCTTTCGCAGCTGGTGGTTGTGAGTTTTAAAAATTAAACTTTCTCTATTTTAAACTCTCACCCCGATCTTCACTCTCGCAATGTGTTGTCCTTAGGTTAGTTTAAGTTAGTTAAAGTAGTTTGTAAGCTAAGGACTAATAACCAAGCAGTTAAGTCTCATAGATTTAGAAACTTTTGAACATTTGAATTTGTCATTAGTAATATACACTTTGTAGGTTTGATGTACGTAATATGGCTCCTGATGATACCTTTGTTATGTGTGTTATGATTTTCCCAGAAAAGCTTCTGAATTGCCTTATAATGTAATGTCTGAAGGGCATGGCCCCAGTTTTTGTAACGATATGATATTTTCATCTTTCAGTTTATCAGTTGGTCTAATAAAATCCGGGAAAATGCATCGATGTGAATCATATTCAGCGATTGCAGACTATCGAGCTTTGATACTGATGAAGTTAGATGCTAGCCACCTAACGTTCCATTCTCGAAAGAAATATGATCAGGCAGGCCGCAGTGGCCGAGCGGTCTGCGGCGTGCAAGTCACAGTGTGCACGACCGCTACGGTCGAGGGTTCGAATCCCCCCTCGGGCATGAATGTTTGTGTCGTCTTTAGTATAAGGTAGTTCGTAAGTAGTTTGTACGTTTAGGGACTGATGATCCCGCAGTTAAGTTCCTTAACAAACATTTGAACTTTTTTTTTCTTTGAACAATGTTCATCTGACCTTATGTGAACACGAACAATCCATCAGTGCATTGATTTCACCTACAGTCTGAGACTGAATTCGAACGACATGTAATTTTTGATGATTCTTCACATTGTAGAAAGGAGACGTTTAGGTTAGAATGAAATCTGAAAATATTTTCCGGAAACGAAGCTACGATTTCGCCCTTGGGATGCCAGTGCCTTACCACGAGACCGTTGCCAACCATGTTAATAGGAAAGGCAAAATAGCAGAAACTATAAAGTTAAGCGTAAATGTGTTCGAAAATGGAATTGATATTTACGGATATATGAACTTATCCTTTCATTACAGACCAAACACGATCTAAATACGAAAGTTGACGTTTGTATGTTTGTTAGAAGTACCTCAGAATTTTGCTGATCGATGAGTTAGTGTGTGATAAACGTAGCGATTTTCGACCACCAATCAAATGTTCAAATGTTTGTAAATCTATTGTATGAAACTGATTTGGTTGTGTGTCCCTAGACTTACAAAATAAACTAACCTACAGTAAGAACAACAAACACACACACACACACAAATATATATATATATATATATATATATATATATATATATATATATATATATATATATATATATATATATATATATGTGTGTGTGTGTGTGTGTGTGTGTGTGTGTGTGTGTGTGTGTGTGTGGGTACATCCATGCCGGAGGGACCGCTCGAGCCGCGGTGGAGTAGCCGAGCGGTCTAAAGCGTCTCGCTGCGGAGCGCGCGGTTGCTCGCAGTGGAGGTTCGAGTCCCCCCTGGGGCATGGGTGTGTGTGTTGTCCTTAGGTTAGTTTACCTAGGTTTAAGTAGTTTGTAAGCTACGGACTGATGACCACGCAGTTTGGTCCGATAGATTTACAAACATTTGAACATTTGGACCGCTCGAACCTCCGGCGGGAACGGCTACCCAGTCCGTAGCTGTTGTTGTTGTTGTTGTTGTGGTCTTCAGTTTCGAGATTGGTTTGATGCAGCTCTCCACAATACCCTATCCTGAGCAAGCCTCTTCAACTCCACATAAGAACGGCAACCTACATCTGTCTGAATCTGCTTACTGTATCCATCCTTTGGTCTTCCTCTGCGGGTATTACCCAAAACTCTTACCTCCAATGCTAAATTCACGATTCCTTGATGTCTAAGAATGTGTCCTACCAATCTTCTTTTAGTCAAGGTATGCCAGAAATTCCCTTTCTCCCCAATTCTGTTCAGTACCTCGTCATTAGTTACGCAATCCACCCACCTAATCTGCAGCATTCTTCTGTAGCACCACATTTCAAAAGCCTCTATCCTCTTCGTGTCCGCACTGTTTATCGTCCATGTTTCACTCCCGTACAAGGCAACACTCCACACAAATACCTTCAGAAAGGACTTTCTTAGGCTTAAATCAATAATCGAGGTTAACAAATTTCTCTTTTTCAAGAAATCTTTTCTGCACATTGCCATTCTGCATTTTATATCCCCGGTACTGCGACCATCATTTGTTATTTTACTGCCCAAGTAACAAAACTCATCAACCTCCTTCATTGTTTCGTTACCTAATCTAATTCATCCAGCATCACCTGATTTTCTTAGACTGCACTCCATTACCCGTGTTTTGCTCTCGTTAATGTTAATCTTCTATGCATCTTTCAGCACTCTGTCCATTTCGTTCAACTGCTATTCCAGGTCCTTTGCTGTCTCTGACAGAATTACAATGTCATCGGCAAAACGCAATGTTTTTATTTATTCACCCTGCACTTTAATTCCTTCTCCAAATTACTCCTTGCTTTTCTTTTTCTTTATAGCTTGCTCAATGTACAAATTGAATAATATTGGAGAAAGCCTACAACCCCGTCTTACTCCATTCCCAACCACTTGCATCCCTTTCGTGCCCTTCAACTCTGAAAACCGCCGTCTGCTTTTTGTTGAAAATAACCTTACGCTCCCTACGTTTTACTCCTGCTTGCTTCAGAACTTGGAAGAGTTGATTCCAATCAACATTGTCAAAAGACTTCTCCAATCTACGAAAGCTAGAAATGTAGGTGTGCCTTTCCTGATCTTCAAGGATAAGCCGTAAAGTGAGTATTCCTACATTTCTCCTGAATCCAAACTGATCTTCCCCGAGGTCGGCTTCTACCAGCTTTGCCTTCCTTCTGTAAATAATTCGTGTTAATATTTTGCAACCATGACTTATAAAACTGATGGTTCTGTAGTTTTCACACCTGTCTGCGACTCCTTTCTTTGGAATGGGGATTATTACATTTTTCTTAAAGTCAGAGGGTACTTCACCTGTCTCATACATCTTATGCACCAGATGAAATAGTTTTGTCATGGCTGGTTCTCCCAGAGACTTTAGTAGATCTGAGGAAATATCATCTACTCCTTGTTTCGACTTAGATCTTTCAGTCCTCTGATAAATTCATCTCTCAAAATAGTATCTCCTATTTCATCCTCATCTACTTCTTCTCCCCTTCCTACAATATTGCCTCTAAGTTCATTTCCTTCGTAAAGCATCTCTATATACTCTTTCCACCTTTCAGCTTTCCCTTCTATGCTGAAAACTGGTTTTCCATCTGTGTTCTTGATATTCATAGAGCTGTTTTTCTTATCTCCAAATATCTCTTTTATTTTCTTGTAGGCTGTATCTATTTTTCCTCTATTTATACATTCTTCTACGTCATTCCATTTGCCTTCAAGTCACTCCTGCTTAGACATTTTGCACTTCCTGTCAATCTCATTTCTTAGTCGTCTGTACTGCATTTTGCCTGTTTCATTTACTGCATTTTTATATTTTCTCCTTTCATCGATTAAATGTCCTGTGATATCCAAGGATTTTTCCTTTACAAAGCCTCTCTATATACTCTTTCCACCTTTCAGCTTTCCCTTCTTTGCTGAGAACTGGTTTTCCATCTGTGTCCTTTGCTGTCTTCACTATTTCATCTCTCAATACTACCCATTCCTCCTCTACTGTTTTCCCCTGTTTCTGTCAATAGTTGCCTAAAGCTCCCTCTGAAATTCTCAAGAACTTCAGGTACCTTCAGTTTATCCAGGTCCCATTTCCTTATTTTCCTACCTTTCTGCATTTTTTACAGTTTCAGGCTACAGTTCATGACCAGCAAGTTATGGTCAAAGTCTATATCTGCCCCTGGGTATGTCTTACAGTTTAAAACATGGTTCCGAAAACTTACCATTATAAAATCTCTCTGGTATCTCCCGGTGTCTCCTGGTCTCTTCCACGTATACAACCTTCTTTCGTGATTCTTAAACCAGGTGTTTGTTATAACTAAATTATGTTCCGTGAAAAATTCTACAAGGCGGCTTCCTCTTTCATTCCTTTTCCCCAGACCATATTCACCTACTATCTTCCGTTCCCTTCCTTCTCCTACTACCAAATTAGAGTCTCCCATAACAATTAAGTTTTCCTCTACCTTGATTGTCTGAATTATTTCCTCATATATTTCTTCGATCTCCTCATCATCGGCAGAGCTAGTTGGCATATAAACCTGTACTACTGTGGTAGGTGTTAGCTTCGTATATATCTTTACTATGATAATGTGATCACTGTGTTGCTCATAGTAGTTTACCCGCATTCCTATTTTTTTTATTCATTATCAGGCCTACTCCTGTAACACACCCAACTGATTTTTTATTTATAATCCTGTACTCACCTGACCATAAATCGTGTTCCTCTTTCCACCGAACTTCACTAATCCCCACTATATCTAACTTCAACCTATCTATTCCTCTTTTTAAATTTTCTAATTTTCGTACCCGATTAAGGGATCTATCATTCCAAGCTCCGATCAGTAGAATGTCAGTATTGTCTTTCCTGGTGATCACATCCTCCTGAGTAGTCCCCGCCCGGAAATCCGAATGGGGAACTATTTTACCTCCGGAATATTTTACCCCAAAGGATACCATCATCATACGTTCATACAGTAGATCTGCATGTCCTCGGGAAAAGTAACGGCTGTAGTTTCCCCTTGCTTTCAGCCGTTCGCAGTAACTGTGTAGCAAAGCCACATTAGCTGATGTTACAAGGCCAGCTCAGTCAATCATCCACACTGTTGCCCCTGTAACTACTGAAAAGGCTGCTGCCTCTCTTCAGGAACCACACGTTTGTCTGGCCTCTCCACAGATACCCCTCCGCTGTGGTTGCACCTACGGTACGGCTATCTCTGTCGTTGAGGCACGCAAGCCACCCCACCTCGGCAATGTCTGTGGTTCATAGGAGTGGCAGTCCGTAGTATGTCGCCTTAGAATACTCGGACATTCTGCACGGCCGAATGCCAATATTTCGTAAAGGTGTACAAGTATATAATATGAAAATATTACACAAACACTCATAAACACAGAGACACATACACAAACGTAAACAAATAGTGAAAACCATACCACATTCATAGCCTAATGTCACTGCAATTTTGGTCATTTCTGTCCAAAGCACACAAAACGAAGTTGACTGAACAAATGAACATCACATGAGCATTGAACCTTATGCAGTGAAACAGTATATCTAGAAACACATTGCTACAAACTGATCGAAACATGAATTCAATGAAAACGCACAAAATAAAAGGGAACTTACATGGTGCTACAAAAATGTGATGAATATTGCACGTAGTGAACAGAACTGTGGGAAAAAATTGATACCATAACTTGACTAAAAGAAGAGTTTGAATTGTCATACAAAATTTGAGATATCAATAAATCATCTATGAATTTCGAGGGAAATGCAGATGGTAAAAGTCGCAGAGGAAGACCAGGACAAGGGTACAGTAAAAACAAAACTGAAACTGGTTGAGTTTTCGTAGTTATTCCGACAAAAAGAGGCTTGTAAAGGATAGCGTGGGGTGAAGAAATTCATCAAACGTCTCGGGACTCATGTCCACAAGAACACAAGTTCAATACTTTGAAGAAAGCGTAGTGAGCTAATTAACGTTGATATTTAGTTATATATATGATCAGTAATGAAAAGACCTCACCATAAGGTCGTGATATGAGGCATGCAATTCGAAATAATCAGTTATTTCAATCAATAATGCCTCTTATTTGCTCTGGAACCAATTGCATACCTCAAGGAATTGTGAATGTGTAAAATGTCAAAGGCATCAAAAAATCCGCATCTCATATTAATTTATAACTTTGAGCTTTAATCATTTAATGAGTAGAACAGAGTATCTTTTACCTCCCTGCATTTTCTCATATCTTGAATACCAGGCAGGAAGAGACCTTGGGAACCGGAATTGGCTATTTCAATAAGCACTTTCATTATCGTTGATAGTGAGTATATAACCACTGATCATAAGCATGGGTACCCAATGATTCGAAAGCTTATTGGCACAATTGGAAACGCATGACACAAGACAATATGGGTGGATACTTTGCAGTAGCAGTCTACTCAGTAAGTTGATTTCTCAAAGACAGCTTTGTAACGTTTGTCCCTTATGGTCTGGGCACATTAGCACCATGCACATTTGCGAATATCCATATTCGAGGTCTGTGGCTGATTCCTACAGATCTACAGTCAGGTACGCCGTGTTCAATTTTTAGCCTGTAAACCTAGTGAAAAATTTCCATAACGAAAGATAGATACAATTATTCTCCCGTCTCCAGATTGGAGTAAACAATCCCTACGACTAAAGAACTGATCTTTGTAATTTTTCAGTTCATCCCTTCCCAATTAATCGCTGTCCGTGCTTGGCAGCTTGGCATATTCGATTTCTCACAGAAGTTACTGGACGCTGGAGATCGTCACTGGAGCACAGTCGCCGTTAATCGATTGAAGAATTACATGGTTTTGTGGACTAGTTAATTCAATTTCTAAGTTACGATTATGTACAACGATTAAGCTCAGTCGTTAGAAAATGTAGGGGAGTCTCTTAACTGATTAAATGAGTATAATTTTACTCAAATTCGGGTGGGACATATGTTAGACAGAAGTCAGCAACAAATTTTTCTATTTATTGTGTGCCCTGTGATGTTTCGTGATTCTTTTCGCTTCGAATGACGAGCTAGTTTCGGTGATTCCGTTATTAATGGAAATACATGTGCGTGGATATCTTTATGTATGAGCTGTTGTACATCCATGTTGCGTTTCTTCATTCTACCAAGTCCTTGCTGGTTACAAACAGTCGGTCCATGGTTGCCGTTTGCTCACATAGAACAACAGGATAGGTATTTTGGCAGCTCCCTCCGGAGGTTCGGGTTCTGCCTCGACATAGATGTGTGTGTTACCTAAGCGTAACTTAATTTAAGTAGTTTGTAAGTCTTGGGGCCGATGAACTAAGTATATTAAAATTTGGACATTTCTTATATAAATATGTTATGTGTGTTCTTCGTAAATACACACTATGTGCTCAAAAGTATCCGGACGCAGCTGAAAATGACTTACAAACTCGTGGCGCCCTCCATCGATAATGCAGGAACTCAATATGGTGTTCACCCACGCTTAACCTTGGTCACAGCTTCCAATCTCGCAGGCATAAGCTCAATCAGGTGCTGGAAGGTTTCTTCGTGAATAGCAGCTCATTTTTCAAGGAGTGTTGCTCTGAAGAGAGGTATCGATGTAGGTCGGTTCGGCGTGGCATGAAGTCGGCGTCCTAATACATCCCAAAGGTGTTATATAGGATTAAAGTCAGGATTGTGTGCACGCCAGTCCATTACAGCGATGATATTGTGTAACTACTCCCTCACAGTCTGTGCATTATGACAACAACACCTTGAGAAAAGGCCTCACAACAGCCCATGCTACGTCACACTGACCAGGCCGCGGCCACCAGCTGAATGGCTGGGCGCTGGGGCACAGCCCCTGCCTCGTAGCGGGCAGCCAGTAAGCTGGCCTGGTCAGTGTGACGTAGCACAGGCTGTTGTGAGACCTTGTCTCTAGAAAGATGCAATGGCCACCCCCGAATTGCTCCTCAACAGTGGGAAGCCAGGAGGTGCTTAAAACATAAATGTACTTCTGTGCTGTGATAGTGTCACGCAAAACAACAAGACGTGCAAGCCCCCTACATGAAAACCACGACCATACCATAACAAAACCGCCTCATAATTTTACTGTTGGCACTACACACACAGGAAGATGACGTTCACCAGGCTTTCGCCATACCCACACCATGCCATCGGATTGCCACACTGTGTACCATGATTCGTCAATCCACACTACATTTTTCCGCTGTTCAATTATCCAATGCTTACGCTCCTTACACAAGCGAGGCGTCGTTTGGCATTGACATGCATGATGGGTGGCCTACGGACAGCAGTTCGACTATTAAATCGAAGTTTTCTCACCTCCTGCCTGTCATAGTACTTGGAGTGGATTCTGATGGCCGGCCGCGGTGGCCGAGGGGACTAAGGCGCTCCAGTCATGGTCTGCACGACCACTACAGTCGGGGGTTCGAATCCCCCCTCGGGCATGGATATTTGTGTCGTCCTAGTTCGTAAGTAGTTCATAAGTAGTTTGTAAGTTTAGGGACTGATGACCCTGTAGTTAAGTCCCATAGACCATACAAACATTTGAACATTTTGAACATTTGGATCCTGATGCAGTTTGTAATTCCTGTGTGATGGTCTGGATAGATGACTGCCTACTACACTGTACGACCTTCTCCAACGGTCGGCGATCTCTGTCAGTCAACGGACGAGGTCAGTCTGTACGCTATCGTGCTGTACGTTTCCCTTCGAGTTCCCACTTCTCTGTCACATCAGAAAGAGTGGACATATGGATACTCGGGAGTTTGGAAATCTCGCGTACAGACTTCTGACACAAATATCACCCAGTCTCCTGTCCACGATCGAAGTACTTGAGTTGCACGGACCGCCCAATCTGCTCTCTTACGATATCTAATGACTACTGAGTTCGCTCATATGGAGTACCTGGCAGAACGTGGCAGTACAATTAACCTAATGCGAAAAACGTAAGTTTTTCGGGGTGTTCAAAATGTTCAAATGTTTGTTAAGCATATGGGACTTAACTGCGGGGTCATCAGTCGCTAAACTTACAAACTAGTTATAAACAAACATCCATGCCCAAGGGAGGATTCGAACCCCTGACATTGAACGGCCTCGCGCATCGGAGCATAGCGCCTAAATGCGTTCGACCACTCCGCCGCGCTTTCTGGGTTTAGATACTTTTGATCACATAATGTACTTTCAATAAATGTTCTTGATGTAACTCATAAGTTCATTAAATTTTGGCCCAGTTTGTATTACACCATGTTTCCCTCCGTGTGTGATCTTCATTTTCTTTACCATCCGTAATGGACAGTAATGTGCAATCCGTAATCAGTAACTTTAGCGTACGATAATTGAAGTTCCGTTGTCTGTCAGCCACGAAAAATCCATGGTTTATGGCAAATTCTCGTTCCTGTAATGTAATTTTAAAAAAGGCACGCTTTTCTATATAGAATTTTATTTTTAAGCAACATGTAAGATGTTTTACAAAAAACTGTTTCAGAAACTTTGCTTCGTTTCTACACAGTACGTTCTTTCAGCATTTCATCAAATGGCTCTGGTTCTGCTTTCTGCTCTTCTTTAATCAATCGTCGATGTGGACACTATTTTTTGCACTGCACGGCAATGATGTCATACATTAAGAGACTACTACAAAAATCTGCGGCAATGAGTCTCCATAATATACGACAGACTATAAGCTACATGAGAGGAATGCTTTAACACGAATTAAACCTGTAAATCACACGCGATTCCTTTTTAGTTTATTCTTCTTTTTAAGGGTCCTTTGCCAGCCACCTATGCAAATAAATTATTCACATATACAGATATGCGTGATTTGCATACAATGATTACATTGGTTGTAAATGTATTACATACATAACAATGCGATCCCATCGCTGCCTTGTGACATTACTCCAAACGACAATTTCATTGAAACATATTATTCGTGTCGCTAGGTAACTACATCCAATAATCCAGTTTCATGTAGCTTTATATTGATAGATGGAGTAATATAGATTCAAACAAGATAGATCGTTATTTTCGCGAAAATTGTTGCCTGGTCACCAATAATTTCTCATTTTAGTAAGTAACAATTATTCTCGCTCAAGATAAATGTATTTAACAGTTCGGTGCATAATTTCTTGGTAAATTGCTAAAATTAAATCGAATGAAGTCGTTAAATTCAGAGAAACTGCTAAAAGTGAGTTTTTTCCCTTCCTTCGGAAACCTTACTGTCGTTTCTACAGCCGTTATTTCCACAAAATAACACCAGAAGAGGCGAAAAGATAGAACGAAGGGCTGCTATTTAAAGAAGCCCGCGGCAGGCATTGTGGTTATTCACTGCTGGATTGGACGCCGGCAGCGCTTGCCAAATGCTGTCGTCTGGCTCCGTAACACGCAAAGAATCGCCGCGTAGCTCATTCCGTATTGAAGCACTTCGGGGTCCCCTGCGGCGAGGCTGCGAGTCGTCCTCACAATACGCGTCGCAGTTATCGCACTCCATGCGTTTCTTTGTGCAGCTTCTAACATTATCACTGTAGTTTGTAGTATATATCAGTTGTTCTCAGTCGTTTTCCTAATGCGACCTACAATCATCCTGGAAATTTTTTCGGGACGCACTATAATCACTACAGCTAGTACACAGCAATTAATCTATATGTGTGATAAAAATAAATGTATGTATGTGTGTATGTTCTACATCTTCTCCTAAACCAATAGACCTGTTAACACCAACGTGGCAAACATATTGCATACTATCAGACAACAATCGTTATGGGGGTCAGAACCACCTACAACAACAACAAAAAATCAAAGAAAAAAGTTTATCCCTTCCTACTTTTCCGTTGTTCACGCAGAAAAATAAAGCATTCTGCAGTATTCTACAATTAATTACTCTTACCATACTAACCGAAATCTCAAGACTTTTTACGTAAATTACTGATGTGTAATGAACGTTCAGAATTACCACCTAAGCGACCAGGCCTCACAACTATCTGGCAACAGGCGAATGACGTCTTCAATTTAAAGTAGACAGGTAGTGACACCTACCTGTATCAGCTCTACCAAGTAGCCTGCAGTGTGCTTAACAGCACTGCTATAAAAGTGAACTAGTTAGTGAAATAGTCTGCTTTTCTTCTCTTTGAAGTTTTTACTGTCTATAGCAGTTTAATTCAAAAGTATTCATTAAGATGGTGAATACGTGTTGAATTTGATAATTACGACGAGAAGAAAAAAGCGTACATTTTTAAATTTTCAGGCGATGAAGAAATGCGTAAGTGTTTGTTACAGTCAATCATTTGAATAACTTCATTCCCAGCAAGCATTCTGTTAAGTAGCTTTTATTTTAAGCCTTATATAACAACGAAAGAAATTTTCAGTTTTAGATTGACTTTCGAATGGTTTCCAGTATATTTAGCACAGAGTCTCTTTCTGATAAACAGGAGAAAATGGAATCTGTTGCTCTGAAGGCACCACTTTAGGACAGTTTTAAATCACAGGAAGAATGTCAGAAGAATCTTTCTTACAGTTCATTCCACGAACTAACATAAAAACTTGACAGTTTAGTGGTATACGACAGTGAAAGAGCCACATATTGTGTTTCTTTATGTAGATACTGATAAATTACCGAATGATATCAAGAATGTTATTATCAATTCAGAACCCAACATAAGCATTTTTAATACAGGGTGTGAAATAACTTCTAAGAAAGTTCAAAAAACTGTAAATAATATCAATGATTTAGAGAATATTATCACATTTGCAGAAGGTTTAGTCTGTAAACTAGAAGACACAAGTTTTCCGTACACCATTGTTGAATTGTTCAGTACTTTAGAATGTTAACGCAAAACTAAACCTGCTGTTAAATTCATAATAAGCAAACTTCAGCTAAGCTTTTCACCTTTTGAAAGAAATAGGTTTGCACCCAATATTTTAGTGTTTGATTCTCTGTTGTTTTTTTATTTACAGTCATGCCTATATATATATATATCCACCCCCATGAACCACAGACATTGCCGAGGTGGAGTGGCTTGCGTGCCTCAACGATGCAGATAGCCGTACCGTAGGTGCAACGAAAGCGGAGGGGTAACTGTGGAGAGGCCAGACAAACGTGTGGTTCATGAAGGGGGGCAGCAGCCTTTTCAGTAGTTACAGGGGCAACAGTCTGGATGATTGACTGAGCTGGCCTTGTAACATCAGCTAATGAGGCTTTGCCATACAGCTACTACGAACGGCTGAAAGCAAGGGGAAACTACAGCCGTTACTTTTCCCGAGGACATGCAGCTCTACTGTATGAACATATGATGATGGCATCCTCTCGGGTAAAATATTCCGGAGGTAAAACAGTCCCCCATTCGGATCACCGGGCGGGGATGTTGTCATCAGGAAAGACAATACTGGCATTCTACGGATCGGAGCGTGGAATGTTAGATCCCTTAATCGGGTAGGAAGATTAGAAAATTTAGAAAGGGAAATGGATAGGTTGAAGATAGATATAGTGGGGATTAGTGAAGTTCGGTGGCAGGATGAACAGGATTTCTGGTCAGGTGAGTACAGTATTATAAATACAAAATCAGTTGGGGGTATCACAGGAGTAGGACTGATAATGAATAAGAAAATAGGAATGCGGGTAAACTACTATGAGCAGCACAGTGATCGCATTATCATTGTCAAGATAGATACGAAGCCAACACCGACAACAGTAGTACAGGTTTATATGCCAACTAGCTCTGCCGATGATGAGGAGATCAAAGAAATATATGAGGAGCTAAAGGAAATTATTCAGACAGTTAAGGGAGAGGAAAACTTAATTGTGATGGGAGACTGGAATTCGATAGTAGGAAAAGGAAGAGAAGGAAAAATAGTAGGTGAATATGGACTGGGCAGGAGGAATGAAAGAGGAAGTCGCCTGGTAGAATTTTGCACGGAACATGATTTAATCGTAACAAACACGTGGTTTAAAAATTACAAAAGAAGGTTGTATACGTGGAAGAGACCAGGAGACACCGGAAGGTATCAGATAAATTTTATAATGGTAAGACATAGATTCCGGAACCAGATTTTAAACTGTAAAACATACCCAGGGGCAGATATAGACTCTGACCATAACTTGTTAGTCATGAACTGGCTGAAGCTGAAAAAACTGCAGAAAGGTAGAAAAATACGGAGATGGGACTTAGATAAATTGAAGGAAAGTGAAGTTCTGGAGAATCTCAGAGGGAGATTTAGGCAACAATTGACAGAAACAGGGGGAAATAAAACAGTAGAAGAGGAATGGGTAGCATTGAGAGATGAAATAGTGAAGGCAGCAGAGGACAAAATCGGTAGAAAGGCAAGACCTACAAAAAATCCTTGGATATCACAGGAAATACTAAATTTAATTGATGAAAGGAGAAAATATAAAAATTCAGTAAATGAAACAGGCAAAATGGAGTACAGACAAATAAAAAATTAGATTGACAGGAAGTGCAAAATGGCTAAGCAGGAATGGCTAGAAGCCAAATGCGAATCTGTAGAAGAATGTATAACAAGGGGAAAAGTAGATACTGCCTACAGAAAAATAAAAGAGACATTTGGGGACAAGAAAAGCAACTCTACGAATATCAAGAACTGAGATGGGAAACCAGTTCTCAGCAAAGAAGGGAGAGCTGAAAGGTGGAAAGAGTATATAGAGGGGCTCTAAAAAGGAAATGAACTTCGAGACAATATTGTAGGAAGGGAAGAGGATGTAGATGAAGCTGAAATAGGAGATACTGTACTGAGAGAAGAATTTGACAGAGCCCTGAAAGACCTAAGTCGAAACACGGCCCCTGGAGTAGATGATATTCCCTCAGAACTACTGAAGTCTCTGGGAGAGCCAGAGACTATTTGCACTGGTGTGTAGGATGTATGAGACAGACTTTAAGAAAAATGTAATAATCACCATTCCAAAGAAATCAGGCGCAGACAGGTGTGAAAATTACAGAACCATCAGTTTGATAAGTCATGGTTGCAAAATGTTAACACGAATTATCTACAGGAGAATGGAAAAGCTGGTAGAAGCTGACCTCGGGGAAGATCAGTTTGGATTCAGGAGGAACATAGGAACCCGGAAGGCAATACTCACTTTACGTCTTATCTTAGACGATAGATTAAGGAAAGGCAAACCTACATTTTTAGCTTTTGTAGATTTGGAGAAAGCGTTTGACAATGTTGACTGGAATACACTCTTCCAAATTCTGAAGTCAGCAGGGGTAAAATATAGGGAAAGGAGAGTTATTTACAACTTGTACAAAAGTCCGACCGCATTTATTAGACTCGAAGGGCATGAAAGGGAAGCATCAGTTGGGAAGGGAGTAAGACAGGGTTGTAGCCTTTCTCCGATGTTATTCAATTTGTACATGAAGCAGGCGGTGAAGGAAAGCAAGGAAAAATTTGGAATAGGGATTAAAGTTCAGGGGGAAGAAATAAAAACATTGCGTTTTGCTGATGACATTGTAATTCTGTCAGAGACAGCAAAGGACCTGGAAGAGCAGTTGAATGGAATGGACAGTGTATTGAAGAGAGCGTATAAAATGAACATTAACAAGAGCAAAACAAAAATAATGGAATGCGGTCTTAGAAAATCAGGCGATGCTGAAGGAATTAGATTGGGTAACGAAACAATGAAGGTGGTAGATGAGTTTTGTTACTTGGGTAGTAAAATAACATGCGATGGTCGCAGTACAGAGGATATAAAATGCAGAATGGCAATGGGAAGAAAAGCATTTTTGAAAAAGAGAAATTTGCTAACATCGAATATTAATTTAAGTGTAAGGAAATCTTTTCTGAAGGCATTTGTGTGGAGTGTTGCGTTGTACGGGAGTGAAACATGGACGATAAGCAGTGCGGACAGGAAGAGAATAGAGGCTTTTGAAATGTGGTGCTACAGAAGAATGCTGAAGATTAGGTGGGTAGATCGCATAACTAATGAAGAGGTACTGAACAGAATTGGTGAGAAAAGGAATTTTTGGCATACCCTGACTAAAAGAAGGGATCGCTTGGTAGGACACATTCTTAGACATCGGGGAATCGTAAATTTAGCATTGGAGGGAAGTGTGTGGGGGTAAAAATCGCCGAGGGAGACCAAGAGACGCGTATAGTAAGCAGATTCAAGTGGATGTGGGTTGCCGTTCTTGTGAGGAGATGAAAAGGCTTGCTCAGGATAGAGCAGGGTGGAGAGCTGCATCAAACCAGTCTCCGGACTGGTATATATATCACTGGAAATATTACATTGCTTTATTCTAACAATATAAGAAAGATATTGTACAAATGTTGATGTTCATCCAAACAGTCGAAACATCCTGTTTTACTTTAAGGTCATGTCCGAAAGAACAAGACAACACACCAATATAAGAAGTATATACACCCGAAGACGGCGTTAGTTTCAATTACTTCAAAGCAGAGGCGGTCAGATGGGAATCCGTAATGGCGAGTGCAAGAGAGCATGGACGATAGGGGCGTTTGAGTTGCATGGGAGGCGAACACGGGTAGCCAAGTGGTTTAGGCGATTGCTGGACGAAGCGTGAAACCCGGGTTCGATTCCTGGCCTGGCTAACATTTCCACATGTCTCCATTGTTTCATTTCAATGCCCTAATGCAGCCACTGTCATTATTTCCTTTCTTAATCTTTCTTCCTTTCCTTCCTTTATCAATAATTCGCAAATGCAATATTGCTGCGAAGCAGGTGTGGTGTCTGTTCTTTCAGACATGCCAGAAAGAACAGTCACCGCCCCAAATGTGCTCTCGAATGTGCCCTATAAATCTGGCCACTTGATAAACAAATACCCACCAAAAATCTAACCACTGAATTATATCCATGGTTTTCTCAAAAATATACTTAATTTATTACACAAAAATCAGCTGCATGATAACATCCATTAACTGACAAAAAAGGAAGTTTTCTTAGAACCTTAAAATGTCAAGCAATTCCACAGATTACTGTACATGAATAAACCCAAATATCACACGAATAAATGACTGACAGGTTCCTGATATGCATGTACTTTCGTACAATGGTAAATAACTGAAAGGCACAAAGGAGACCAAGTAGCATGCTATAAATTATGAGTGCTTTCCACACAAAACGATGTTTAAAAAACAGTCAAAAGGAGGTATCCTAACCCTCGCCCAGATAAGCAATTGGAAGCGATACTCAACCAAGTACAGCTGGAGCCGGCGTCTCTGTAATCGGGATGGCGGTGGTAGTGCGATGTAGTGCTGCAAATCGCGGCCCAGTCGCAAGAAAAGTTCTCCAGAGAGAAGCATAAATTCCCTCATTCAGTCTCTTTGTTCACGGTAGGCACAAAGTATGGAACGAAACCACAGTCTCGGCTATGTTTTGCCATTTCGGACTTTGTGTAGAATGCACACAGCATAAATTGGCCGGTTGATGCGCAAACGGCTGGGCAAGCATGTGGATAGCAGTAGTGGTGGGGGTAGCAGCTGGAGCAGTGAGGGGAAGTGACCACCACTGCAAGGGAAGTGAAGCGCCACCGAAAACTGTAGCCTGCGCGACACTATCTGCTGGAATTTCATAATTCGCTCCTCTGTACCTAACCATACTATCAGAAATGCCTTCTTTTAAATACTTAACGCAATGTTATTAATATGTCATTATTTTTATCATTTTATTAACATTAGCTATCTTACTTCGAAATATATGTTACTTAAAGCGTTAGTTACATAAAATTTGCGATACAGGATATTGGCTAATTTGTTTGTATTACTGGTGTGCATGCAGGAAATATGGTGTTTCTGTTTAACTTGCAAATATAAATTTTTTCTATTAGTCTTCAATTTACTGCACTCATCTGGATAGAGCTTAAACGATTAGTCAGAAACAATACTGCGATGGCTGAGGAGACTGAGGTGTTCCAGTTACGGTCTGCACGGTCACTACGGTCGAGGGTTCGAATCCCCCTCGGGCATGGATATTTGTGCCGTCCTAGTTCGTAAGTAGTTCATAAGTAGTTTGTAAGTTTAGGGAATGATGACCCCGTAGTTAAGTCCCAGAAGCTTAACAAACATTTGAACATTTTTTAATAAAACACACACAATACGAGACGTGTTCATATAAGCGCTGGTGTTCTATCGCTGCATTGCAGAAAGTGTTTAAATTTAAAACGAATGCTCATTTTCTCCTGTTCTGCAGTATTGTAGACCAGAAAACGTAAATGTTTCCTTTAGCCCTTAGACACATTAATACCTTATAGTCTGCAGAACTTCTTGACCTTATCAGTTATCTGCGTGTACTATAATCAGATGTTGTCCTTTTCAAAGTGACGCCTTTACTCCAGTACTTGATCCACCTGTCTGTCCACTTCCTGGGCATAGTTGCGAACTGCGAATGTATGTGTAATCGACATATATAAAACTTCAACCATCTTCACGGAACTATTTTATTATTATCGGCACGTTTACTGCGTATTTCTGAACATTCAAAGGCACCTTCGTGTAACCTGCTTTTTGCGCCACCTGGCAAATTGCAGGAAAAATAAGTATTAGATTGAAATAATAATAAAAAAAAGTACATGAAGCCTAACTTTTGAAGTAGGTACTGGAATGAAGAAATACTTCCCTTGAAACACGTATTTTTCCTTATTACGAGAGAAAATTACTTTATTGTGGGGCGCTGTTTGTTTGTGATGTGGAACTTATAATCTCCGCACAACTTGATCATGAAATCATCTAAATCTAACAATTTTTCCTCTTTATTCCGCTTTTTAATGGAGTAGAGAAACCTTAAGAACTACCGGCAACTTATTTCACTCTTTCTCTCTCTCTTTTTTATTTTTTATTTATTAATTTTTACTGCCCGGAGTAAAACACCAGTAATAGCCTGCTCCAGTCACGGTCTGCACGGCCACTACGGTCGGTGGTTCGAATCCCCCCTCGGGCATGGATATTTGTGCCGTACTTAGTATTAGTTAGTTCATAAGTAGTTTGTTAGCTTAGGGACTGATGACCCCGTAGTTAAGTCCCATAAACTTTACTAACATTTGAACAGCCTGCACTCTTTCAAGGATACTTTTAATAATATCTTTATTCCACATATGCCTCTTCCGACATCAATTTAATTAAAATGAAAACAGTCTCTCGGGCCTGGCTATGCAGAACTCTTCCTGCACCTACAGCGCCTGGTGATTTCTGCCACGCCGTTTATACCGGGCGCTCACTCAATGTGCACTGGCCGGCAGGAGGAAGTGGACTGACGAGGCCTCCGCTTCTGAAAGAACGAATGGATTCACTCGGTGCTTCGGACGATAACTTGTCTCTGCGCATCGTCCACCGTATCGTGCGCAGACTCTATAGACACAAGATTGTCGAGTGCGTAATTGACACCAGACCTAGGGATAATGTTCTTAGAGCGTCGGTGCAACTTATTCAGACGGGCGAGCCTATTCACACCTCGATGAGACTCAGGTCGACGGATACAAGTTTCAGACAGTGTCTGAAAAGTAAATCCGAAACTCCAAGTCCACAAGGTGCAATAGGTGGAAAAATAAATGAACCCGAAAATACACCAAAGCAAACACCTACGCCGATCCGACCATACTCGTCGGCTTCCTAAAACGGAGTCACTGTGGAGAGCAGCTCCACGCTCTGTTCGCAAAACGCAAAGCGACACCCTCACTATAAAGCAGGAACTAATTTCTTTCTAGGCGCCAAATTCCATTGAATGACAAGTTTCCGCGCGATACGCCCACATATGCGTTCGCGCGAAAAGTATTCCTTCGCAGGTCGCTCATTGATCCGAACCTAACTGTACGTCTCTGGCTTGGATCTGTCGTTCCCAGAACGCTAACGTCGCAAACTTCGACGCACCCCTGATGAGCGCCACTCCGGCACCGACGATTGCCAGCGGGATGCTCCTCTTACAAATTTTGAGAGATACGACTGATAAATTACGGGCGCTTCCCTGCACTTTGCCGTGCCTTGGGAAAACACCAGTGCAGAGGCTGGCCGTGCCGGCGCCGCGCTCCTCTGGGCACACGGCCACTACGCAGGTATCTCGCAACGGGATCTTCGCTGACCGCCATCCTCTCGGTGGGGTGAGGCGGCGGAAGCGGTCCACAGACCTCGTAATGTATGGCTTCCTTCCACGAAGGCCCATCAGCCGTCTCACAAGACTCGGCCTCTCTCTCTCTCTCTCTCCCTCTGATGCCACCAAGAAGCGCTTTAGAAACAGGCAGGATTCAATGTCTTGGTCTCCCCGTGGAACTCAACCAAACGAAAAATATTAAAATCAAGTAAAAATTGAAATAAAGTGTCGGGCAGTTCTCGACGCCTTTCAGTTTGTGACGTGTGTAGGTTTCGCAGACAGACGAAATTAGAGTATCTTCACAACACAATGTTCTTTTCTCATGATCAATCTTTTATCTTGTAATCGTGCAACTTACTTTTCTCATGTCAAGACGGTTGTGTGGAAAAAAACGTCACAGATGATATATGTCATTCCTTGTTATCCAATAATACTAATTAATGTTTTACGGACAGAATATGAAATAGTGTTTAAGATTTTGTTAACATTGGCGCAAGTCAGATAAAAATAAAGAAAATCGTATAAGGAACTTTCTTGTATCAGTGTCGTTATTTCTACCTCCTCACGTAAATTTTTGAATTCGAATGTTTATAGAGCTTATGGGACTTAACTAGGGGGTCATCAGTCCCTAAACTTACAAACTACTTGTGTACTAGCTAATACTAAACGTTACAAATATCCATGCCCGAGGGGGGGATTCGAACCCCAGACCGCAGTGGCCGTGCAGAACGTGACTGGCGCGCCGCATACCGCTCGGCCACTGCAGCCGGCGTAAATTTTTGTCTGAGAGAAACCAGATCGGCAGCTTGCATTGTTTTTCAGAAAGAGTGTTATTTGTAGCCTCAGCAGTGTCGCAGCTCCATCATTCCTAGGAGTTTTTATTCAAGTAAAGAAATGAAATTTACTGTAAAATCTGACATTGTCAGCTTGGTGATTGGGCGTTCTTACAATTAGTTGAAATTCGTAAAATTGTAAACAATTTATTTAAAACTGTTAAAAATAGCCTAGACCGCAAATTGATTTTTTTTTAAATTTATTTACAAAGTGGTGATAAGACTCTTTTAATGGAAATATGTAGTTGCCAACGAGCAGCATAAGTTAATTTCCAACATACCATGTTAACCTTGGACGGCGAGTTAATAAAATTGACATCACTTAACTGTACATTAAATAGCCCAAAACCTTCCAAAACAAGTTAGATTACATTAGTGCTTGTACCATTCATCATTGAAACATTTCGTAATGTTTTAAAACTGGTCAGTTTAATTATGGGTATCTTCACTTAATATTTGTAGACATGCATTGTTTTACTTTCTTATTTTCATGTTTTTAATTTTCTTGTATTTGTCTTTACCTGAAAGTACTGATTTATATCTCAGACTTCATCTACTGAGTAGAATGAGTTGTAACTCAAAGCCGCGGCGGAGCGGCCGTGCACATTGAGGCCTTATGCTACGATCCGCGAGGCCGTTCCCTGTCGCGAGCTCGAATCCCCCCTCGGGCATGGATGTTTGTGTCGTCTTTAGTATAAGGTAGTTAATAAGTAGTTTGTAAGCTTAGGGACTGATGACCCCGCAGTTAAGTCTCTTAAGCTTGAGAAAAAATTGAAATTTGCAATTCTAAAAGTCTTTTAATTTCTTTTAAATGGTGGTTGGATATCTGTCTTCTGTCAGTGTATTGAAGTTATTTGGCACGCGATCAGAGATTATATATATTGTCAAGATCCCTGGTTCCTTAAATGTCTGACGGATGGCCTTGGGTGGACTTACGCAATAATTCTGGTTACAAGCTTTTGTTCGATTAATACATTTTCGTCAGTGATGTTAAGGCAGATTTGCCTCACTCAGATTACACTACTTAGGAGGTATATAACTTAGACGTCTCACGTGGAAAATATGGTAAGGCTGTCCGTAATGGAGTAGTTCGTTCGTCACCTATAAAGTTTATAAACACTTCTTGAAACCACCCTACTTTGAGTCGGGATTGCAGCGTGTATCTAGAGGAACGAAACATACAATAAATTACAACAAGAAAGCACATTCCCTATCCTAGGCCAAGAATAACTTTAAGGCTATGCAGCCTCCCACATTCTATGCATCCTTTACTTCAGCACTTCAGAAGATTATTCCTAAGTCAGATGCCTCTACAAATACGGAGGTTGTTAGCGGCAGCACCAACACTTTGGTTTGTAAGAACACCTGTAAGGCTGCAGTCGTTACAGATACCAAATTCGTCCGAAGAACGTCAGAAAGAGCCAGTAATGTGAAAATTACAAAGCTCACAGCTCTGTTAATGGTAGCGGCCGGACAAAAGGCCTGCGCTACCACTTACACTGTTAATGAAGCTACTGTAGGGAATGTCAATCCCAAAAATGAACCGGGAGCAGTGAGGCTCAGATTAGAACGGTGGATAAACCTGCAGATTAGGTAGAGGCTATTTTGCCTGAACTCTCCTCTGATTGTGCCCTGGGCTCAATGGAGTATGTTGTATTACAGAAACAACCATCTCGCCTCAGGACTGAAATTACCCATTATAATCTCTCCTCCTCGGTGGATAGAAAGGGTGAAGGTGTTACCTCCGTGATAGATGGCTCCTGTACTTCAGTGGAAGTTCCGTGGATTCAGAACACCTATGGAGGAGTTACGGTTACCGTCTCAGAATACACCACTGTGTATTTGTCTCCAGTGGAAAAATTTCACATTTAGGTTGCGTGGCTATGTTCTATACAGAAAGGACAACCGTTGTGGAGAAAGACGTAAGGGAGGAGTGACTGTTTTCAAAAGATATGTTCAAATTTTTGTAAAGTTATGCGACCTAGTTGCAGTGGTCATCGGTCACCAACTTAACGTAAGAACATCACAGACACCCAAGCCCGATGGAGGACTCGAACCTCCGACGTGGAACGTCCGCGCGCACAGCAGCAAAGTGCCTTTGCGCGCATGGCTATTACCCCGAGGCGACTGTTATTGTCAAAACAGCCAACCACTACACTTCCCTCCACTTCCGCAACACCCTAAAACTAGTTGCAGTGTTTGTGCGTGTGCTTCGTGAAGTGATGGTATGTTCATTTCAACTACCGCCACATGACGTGTTAGATGAAGAGGTTCACTATGACTTTCTTAAGCATCTTTTGCACCTACCCATCCTCTGTGGAGATTTTAACGCACACAGTGTGTCTCTTGACAAGGATAACCAGCCGGCTGCGGTGGCCGAGGGGACTGAGGCGCTCTAGTCACAATCTGCATGGCCACTACGGTCGGGGTTCGAATCCCCCCTCGGGCATGGATATTTGTGTCGTCCTAGTTCGTAAGTCGTTCATAAGTAGTTTGTAAGTTTAGGGACTGATGACCCCGTAGTTAAGTCCCATAAGCTTTACAAACATTTGAACATTTGAAGGATAACCACCTGCTCCCAATATTGTTGTTTGATATAATTAATAGATTTTCCCCCGCGTAATAAATGTTTATCATCTCCATGACTATTCAAGCGGTATTTATCATCCTCACGACACGTTTCAACGGTCAAACTGGCCACCATCTTCAAATGAGATTGTTGCTGCAGTCACGCCGCAACGGAGTAGACAGCAGATTCGGCGACTCCTCCGTACTTCAGGTACAGGCCGCTGTGCGTGTGCAGCGCGGGAATGGCCGCGTGGTCTAAGGCATCATTCTATAAAATGGGCGGTCGCTCCCGCCGGAGGTTGGAGTCTACTCTCTGGCATGGGCGTGGGTGATATCTTTAGCGTAACTTAGTTTAAGTACTTTGTAAGTCTAGGCAATTTGGTCCAATAGGCTTACAAACATGTGAAAATTTGATGTGCATGCACGACAAGCGGAAGAGCTGCCTTTTGACGTGCACTCATCAATACAGCATATGCTACATGCATAATGCGACATAATTCAAGAAATAAAATTACTTGTGGCCAACAATGACAGCCATTTAAGAAAATACGTGAGACATAAATGTTTTGAGACCCATATAGAGACAACGATTGTTAATAACATAGCCAACAGTCACATCCAGCACTTGACTACTCATGAAGGAATCACCTCTAGCGACCGCAATACTGTAACTTTCACACTAACAAAATATAACATTACATTACCTACTACCACAACCAAACACCTACTCCTTCTTAAAGCGATTTCGCAAAAACTAAGAAAAACAGTATAAGAATACGACCTACACACTATACACGGTGCGATATACTTCCGATCAGACAAACGTACGGATAGAATACAACAAGCACAAACCACAGGCATATCCAGAACCACCAGAGAGAAACGTAACACTTACACCATGGACTGCTGCATTATCAAGTATTAAAATACGAGGAAGAAACGAAAACTATGTCAATGATAAATAACAGCCAGAGATACATAAATACATCTTCATCTACATAGGATACTCTGCAAATCATATTTAAGTGCCTGGCAGAAGGTTCATCGAACCACCTTTATACTATTTATCTCTCATGCCATTCTCGCATAGCGCACGGGGAGAAAGAATTCCTGAATCTCTCCATTCGAGCTCTGATTTCTCGTATTTTATTCTGATCATCATTTCTACCTATGTAAGTGGGAGTCAACAATATATTTTCGCATTCGGAGGAGAATGTTGGCGCTTGCAGTTTCGTAAGTAGCCCACGCCGCAGCGACAAGCGCAGTGGTTGTAACGATTCCTTACCCAGATTCTGTTATCCTTTCCGTAACGATGTCTCCTTTGTATCCCGACAATGCAAAACGGGCTGCCCTTCTGTTGACTCTTTCGATGTCCTCCATCAAACCCACCTGATAAGGATGCCACAATGGGCAGCAATACTCCAAAAAAGGACGGACAAGCGCACTGTATGCAGTTTCTTTAGTAGTTCTGATGCATCTTTTAAGGGTTCTAAAAATGAAACGGAGTCTCTGGTTCGCCTTTCCCACGACATTATATACGTTTTCTTTCCATTTTACGTCTGAGGTAATAGTAATTCCTAGGTATTTTGTAGAGTTTACGGCCTTCACGTTTGATTGATTTATCATGTAAACAAAGTTTAACGGATTTCGTTTCGTACTTACGTGGACAACTTCACACTTCTCATTATTTAGAGTCAACCGCCAATTTTTACACCATAGTAATATTTTATTTAGATCGTTCTGCAGTTGGTTTTGGTCTTCAGATGATTTTACTGGACGGTAAATGACGGCGTCATCTGCAAACAACCTAACAGGGCTGCTGAGGTTTTCTCCCAAATCGGTTATGTATCTAAGGAACAGCAGGACCAATAACACTACCCTGTGGAACGCCCCACATCAGCTCTGTTTTAGTCTATGCCTTACCATCGGTTACTACAAACTGTGTCCTATCTGACAGGAAATCCCCTATCCAGTTGCAAATTTGGTGCGATATACCATAACCATGCAATTTGCTTAAAAGCTGTTTGTGAGGTATATTGTCAAAAGCCTTCTGGAAATCAAGAAATACGGAATCAATTTAAGATACCTCGTCGATAGCACTCATCACTTCATGTGAGTAAAGAGCTAGTTGTGTTTTACATGAACGATATTTTCTAAATTCGTGTTGACCTTTGGTCAATAGATCATTCTGGTCCAGATAATTCATAATATTTGAATACAGGATATGTTCCCAAACCATGCTGCATATTGACGTCAATGAAATAGGCCTGTAGTTTAGTGGGTTACTCTTATTGCCTTTCTTGAATATAGATGTGACCTGTGCAACTTTCCAGTCTTTTGGTACAAATCCTTCTTTGAACCAGCGGTTTTATATAGTTGTTAAGTAAGGGGCTATCGCTTCAGCATAATGAAATAGTTATCTAATGGGTATACAGTCCGGACCAGAAGACTTGTTCTTGTTAAATGATTTAAGTTGCTTCACTACTCCGAGGATGTCTACTTCATCGTTACTCATTCTGGCCTCTGTTGTTGTTCGAAATCTGTGATATTGGTTTTGTCTACTTTTTTTTCTTTTTGTGAATGAGTTTCTAAAAGCTGTGTTTAGTTACTCTGCATTAGTAGCGCTACCATCGGCAGGATCGCTATTACTATCACGTAGTGTCGCCTCTAGTATAGTTAACATATGACTAACATCTCTTTTGGTTTTCAGTCAAATTTCGAGAAAGATTTTCGTTGTGAAAAGTACTGTAGGCATTTCGCATTGAAATCCTCGTTAAATTTCGAGCTTCAGTGCAGGATCGCCAATCTTGGGGATTTTGTGTTCGTTTAAATTTAGCATGTTTTTTCCGTTGTTTTTGCAACAGTGTCCTGACCTGCTTTGTGTACCAAGGGGTTAACCTCCTGTTATTAATTTATGTGGTGTAAAACTGTCAATTGCTGTCGATACCACTTCTTTGAATTGGAGCCACATCTGGTCTACACTTACGTTTAGTTTTAGGAACGAGTGGAAACTGTCTTTCAAGAAGCAATGTATTGTATTTCTATCTGCTTTCTTGATCAAATAAACTTTTCTTCTATTGTGGTACCTTTTGGATTTTCGATATTCAATTTCGCTACGACAGCTATGTCTTCACTAATACCTGAATCCGTTTTGATGCTCAGGATTATTTGTTGCTAAGAGATCAAGTGTGTTTTGACATAGATTTACAATTCTAGTTGGCTCATGAACTAATTGTACCAAGTAATTCTCAGAGAATACGTTGAGTACAATTTCGCACGATGTTTTATGCGTACCTCCAGATTTTAAAATATAATTTCGCCAACAGATTGAGGATAAATAGAAATCACCGCCTACTATTGTTGTGTGAGTTGGGTACGTGTTTGCAATTTGACACAGGTTTTCTTTGATCCTTTCTGCTATTGTATCGTCAGAGTCAGGGGGCCGGTAAATGGAACCAATTATTAACTTTTTACGATTTTCAAGCACAACCTCTACCCATAATAACTCACAGGAACTTTCAGCTTCAACTTTCACTACACAGTAGACTACTTTTGACAGCGACAAACACGCCTTCACCTATTTTGTTTAATCTGTCCTTTCCAAACACAGTTTGATCTTTTGCAAAAACTTCTACTGAACTTATTTCCGGCTTAAGCCAACTTTCGCTACCTATAATGATATGGGTTTCGGTGATTTCTATTAACGCTTTGAGTTCTGGTACTCTACCGACACAGCTACGACAATTTATAACTGTTATACCGATAGTTCCTAGATCTAAATTTCTCCTGTGATCGACCTGTACCCTTTGAGACAGCCCATTTAGTGTTTCCCCAAAGCCCTCTATCCTACAAAAAAAAAAAAAAAAAAAAAAAAAAAAAAAAAAAAAAAAAACGCCCAGTCCACGCCACACAGCCACCGCTACCCATGTAGCCGCTTCTGCGTGTAGTGGACTCTTGACTATTCAGCGTAACTCGGAACTCCCCAAACCGATGGCGCAAGTCAAGGAATCTGTAGCCACACGGTCGCAGAACCGTTTGGGACTCTGATTCAGACCCTCCACTCGGCTCTGTACCAAAGGTCCACAGTCGGTCCTGTCATGGCAGTGCACTAAGTACCCATTTGCGTAAAAATCATCGTCAACTTCTTAATATCGAAAACAATTTGCAAATCCTTCATTATGAGAATAAAAGCACATGTTCAGACATTTTGGAAGATTTAGAAATTTTTGTCCATAGATACACCTTGAAGGTTCAGCTGCTTAACGAAAAGGTTAGCAGCACAAGAGACTGGCTTTTCCAAATTTTCGAAGCAACATTTTTCAGTAATTAATTTTGAGGGCTTCAGTTTTTTTTTTTTTTTTTTTTTTTTTTTTTTTTTTTTTTTTTTTTTTTTTTTTTTTAACAGTGTATTTATTTTATTTTGAAATTTGTTTATAATCATGCACTTTATTTTGACCTTGTATCTTGAATAAATAAGGCAACTGTTCAGCCTCTACTCTAACTTCCATGTTGCTCACATAATAATTTGCCATCGATTCTTTACTTTCTAAAATATTTTTTATATACTATCTTTATTTTATATAAATATTATCTTAATAACAACTGATGTTTATTCTTATTTGCCAGTACAAAATAACAGTATTTTATATGACAAATTTGAATATACCAAATCTAAGAGGCCTGTACAGACAGACATTTTTCCGAACTAAGAAAAAACACTAGGTCACATTCGTAGCTATATGAAACACAACATATAAGGCGACACGTATAGGACCGCCATAGAAAAAATTAGGAGCCCACTATTAAGGACACTTCTAAATCAGTTGCTTTCTGAAATCATGCGGGAAGTAGTTCTTCAAAAAATTAATGAATCCGCAGGAAATGAGATGTTAAAGGCGTCTTGTTAGCTTTGGAAAATACTAAAGCCCTTCTTTGACCTGTTAAAGATGGTTTCGGACTGAGGAAGCCTAGAGTATTTCAGATACCCCAGGCCTGCTCAGGAGACAGCTAGATGAGCACGAGCGCTCACGCTCAGTCGTTGCCTGGGCCGCGCTCACGGCTCATTGCCTTGCTCAGGCGTTGTTGCGTTCTGTAACGCACGGCAAGTGTAGACATGCGCTGCCCTCAATCAAATAAGCACACGTCGGTGCGGCTTAGTTTTAGATGCGAGCGCACATACCCAGCATTCAGTGCATCTCATTTTTCGTCGAAGAAATTAGTATGACTGCTTTAAAGCGGAAAGCAGACACATCAACATACGTGTACAACACGTTACTTATATCTTTCTTATGTGCCGCCAAGGTGGAGTGCCCGAGCGCTGTAGACGCCTTGCTGCGGAACACGCTGTTTCTCGCCATCGGTGGTTTGAGTCCTTTCCCGACCGTGTGTGTGTGTGTGTGTGTGTTGTCCTCAGCATAAGTTAAAGTAGTTTGTAAGCATAGGGACTGATTACCGCAGCATTTAAGTCCCTTAGATTTACAAACATTTGAACATTTTTCTTATGGTCTCTCAAAGTGTTTAGCGTGCTTAAAAATTACAAATACAACGGAAAAAGTTAATGTATAACGGCATTACAATGTCTTCCACGCTTGGGAATGAACCATTTACGTGTGGTAAAACTGTCGCACAATTAAAGATTGATCAGTGTACAACATATTTCGCCTTTCTATGTGACATTGCCCGTCATATGAAAGTTTTTAGTTTTGCTCTACAAGGAAAATGTATATTAATTTCAGAAATGTGTGACTGCATTCAAGCCTTTAAGATGAAACTCTCATTGTGGAATAGACAGCTCGGAAATGGGAATACTCCTCATTTCTCGAAGTTGTCATCTTTAACTACGCGACCAGAACAGAATTATTAATAGTGCCAAACGATTATTCTGGATCTGCTCAGCGAATCTGAGAACCGTTTCCAGGATACCAACAGTGTGACAGTTATGTTATAAATTTAGTAACAAAATTAGTCTGTCGAACTTTTATAACAAGTTTCCGCAACCAACATTTCCAAGACTTTACATGTCCTCAGCTGTGATTATATTGACTTTTGGATCCACGTACTTGTGTGAGCATCATTCTTCTGCGATGAAGAGGAGGAAATGTAGCCACAGAGGCTCAGTTTCATACTCGATTTTAAAACCTTGTCTCCGAATTTGCAGCACTCAAAAAGTGATTCCGGACATTGATAAATTATTAAAAAGGAACATAAGTAATATTCATTAACATCATTTATTTTCATGTGACACGCATGAATAAAATGATATACATTCAGAAGTTATGAAAGTTAAAATTTTGTCCAAACATGTTTTATCGGTCCTGCAAAATGTGTTTCTTAGCTGTATCATGCTCTTCCTTTAGTCAAAGTGAGATATGAGTTTCGTTTGATTGTCGTTGCTCTTTAATTCAACAGATTCATACAATTAATTTGCCACAGAATGGATTATTCGTGGTTACATCTACATAGAACATAACTTCGTAGTTGTTATTTGTGGCATTTCCACCTCCCCTCGCTACCCCTCGCGACTCCTCCCCAAACATCAGCCAGCTCGATCGAGCAGACCGCTGATCAGGCCTGAAATACCCTGTCACTAATATCGTGCATTACCCACTTTTAAAACATCAACGGCGCACACGTCTGCTCCAACCTGAAATACCTGACGTGGCTGTACCTTGCCTAGATAAAGGGCATAACTTTCCGTTTAATGACATGCAATTTATTGCTCCAGCTTCCCATAGCTTGGACTGTGTACATAAGGAGTCGATAAAATACAATTATCCGGTGACTTTATTAACAAAGATAGACGTTTCATTCAAATGAAATGAAGAATCCTGTTTTACCAAATATTAATTAACAACGGTTTAGCTGTATCTTGTCTGCAATTCATCGCTTTATAAATCTCTACCGCTGGCAGCACTGCAGTTACGTTCGTCTCTCAGGGGGCAGTCCTACCGCTTCCCGCCCACGCGCTGCAGCCTGTACCCGCGACATAAAGAGACCCCCGTATCTGATGTCCCCTGAACGGCGCAGAGGATAGCGTGCTGCTGGAAGCATTTCCTCCAGGTCGAGGCTCCCACACTGCCATTTGGCGGAACTGTTCTCTGCGAGTACTCCTAATGCGAACAGCTCGACTGGCCATTTTTTTGTTATATAGAATGCGTTTCTACCTCTCGCAGCAATTTACTTTTGATTGGATAATGTTCAGAACGAAATGCAACCTCTCAGAAATAAATTAAAATGGTCAATTCCCCCTGAAACAACCAAGGTTTTCGGAGGGTTTCCCTTAGTTTTAAAGCATATGCCATGATTGTGACTCTCAATGGGCATAATCAGAAACTAACAAGTTGACAGCAAAAATTCTGTAAAGGCCAAATGCGTCTACTACAAATCCGAAATATCCCGAATTGAAGAAGGGATTTTTATGAGACGTTTAAAAAATACCTTGCTAAATATACCCACCCTGCCTGCACTACAAAAATTCTAATTCGGGAGAGATAGTGCATAATGACATAGAGAACTGTAGCATATTAGCCGATTATTTCTAGAAACTCCTCATCTGCAATCTCTGACATCGAAATTCATCGAATGGGACCCCTCTAGACTGAATTCCGACTCAACTCCAAGAGACCTCTCAGAGCTTCGCAAGATAATCCAATCCTTCAGAAACAACTAAGCCACATGAGAGGGTTCTCTGGTTGCGGAGTACTGTAAACTTGCCCTACAACTAGAAACGTTTCAAAACATTTGGGAGATCTCCAAAATCACAGAGGCCTGGACTTCTGCCATGATTCACCCACTTCAAAAGAAACGCTCCAAACATGTTAGCAACTATCTAGGGATTTACCTTCCTCTATCACATATAAAATCTTCCTTAAAGCGGTTCTAAACAGAGCCGAGCCACAACTAGATATGAAGCTAGGCGAATGTCACGCAGGTTTCCAGAAATCCTGCTTATGTGTAGAACAATCCACAATCTGAAGTCTACAATCTCCCTCTTTAGAAGCAAGTCTAAACACCTATATACCACCTTTATCTACTTCCAAAAAGCATACGACTCGTCTGATAGAGAAACCCTCTTCAAAGTTCTCTCCGAATTCAGACTAGACCAAAAGACCCAATAAATAATTCAAGCAACACTCACTAATAAATCCTCTAAAATAAAATTCCGAACAGCAAGGTGACGGACATTCGTCCTTTCTATTCAACTGTGCCTTGGAGAAAGTTATAGGGAATGGCGGCGTCAGCTACAATCCCACAGCACTCCGAATGGTATTATGCTCGGAACAGCCAGGAAATGAATCACTGTCGAATGCCTGTCATCGCCGAATACCTAGCCCTCCTAATCCATAAACTTCTATAGCCCAGATTCAGATTCTCCAATAGTTCTCAACGAAAAAAAGGTCTCGAAACATCCTTCTCCAAACCCCAATCCATCTTCAACTCTGAAGACGCCCCCAGTACCCTCTCAACCCGTTTCGGAACTTTAAATACCTTGGAGAATGGATAAGTCCCAACGTCAAAGAAAGCACGGTAATTGAGGCCAAAGTCACAAAGATGGACTTTGCCTACCAGAAAACGAAGGACATCTTCAATCACAGAGCACTCTCCAGAAACGCCAAAGTTCGTCACTTTGAGACCGTTATCCGACCGGAAGCCACTTATGCCGCTTAATGCCTAACACTCAAAAAGAGCAAAGACACAGAAAAATTAGAACCAAGCTTGCAAAGAATTCTCAGAAAAAATTTTGGTCTCAGATAACGAGCTGTACTCATCCCTAGAAAGAAATGTCCCTTGCATTTACTAACAGGGGATTAGCGTTCTATAGCTACGCATCTTCATTCCCCCAAAACGTACAAAACCGGACCTTAACTACTTCCAGGGCCACAAAGCTCGAACGTTGTGGTACAGAAACTGCGACAGAGATCTTGGACTTCTAAAAATTGTTGTTGTGGTCTTCAGTCTGAAGACTGGTTTAATGCAGCTCTCCATGCTACCCTGTCCTGTGAAAGCCTCTTCATCTGAGAATACTTACGACAAACTACATCCTATAGTAGCGAAATCGTAGGCAGACAAACTTTCGGGAACGAATCAACTAAGAGATTTCAGGATAGAACACCCATCCATGACACAAAATGGACTGAATAAAGAAAACAAGCCATGAGTACCCGGATGAAAGATATCTGAGTGAAGACAACAGCTATCGCCAAGATAGGAGGAAAACTAAGGGAACGTAGTCCTACGTAGGCCATAACGGAAGGAAAAAGTACAATACTAATGTCTCCTTAGTTACGGCGTCATTGTGCAACAGCAATCTCACATGAAGATAATGGTTTCTGCACCATTGAAATATCGTGTCGTGAGAACGATGAAATCCGGCTGCATACCTGTGAAGATGCTCAGCATATATTACCTAGGGAAAAGCTACTCAATTACAGAACCATTGTTTTGTGTCCCACATGTTAGCTCTTAAGGAATTAATATATTATAACATAAATATGGACATAAATATTTGTCTGAATACGGAAGAACCTGCAGAGCACTATCTGCCGTCTTACGCCAAAGCTCAATGCAAATTCGTTGTGAACAAGTAAATTGTAATCCCTGTGTTGTAGTAGACAGCTGGTGACATACTTTCGTGTGTATAAACACGGAGGGTATATGAGATTTTATGAAATGTAATAATAGGAAGGTGTATATTTTTATGATTTTGTGGGCTGAGATATTCGCCTGCAGAGACGTGGTAGCTCGAAGTTACACGTGGTAAAAATTATGTTTTTATTGAACACTGATAGACAATAACATTTTTGCGTCATTTCTTTAGCTCTTCTTTACATCACAGACGAGGTGAGCGGCCTGCTCAAGGGTCCCATGCAGCACGTCGGTGAGAGTTCTTGCGGAATTCTGCTTTTGATAACAACTGACACAGGCGACCGTGCGTGTCCGGCGGTGTCGTGACTCTCGGCGGCAAGCAGGGCTGGTGGCGCGAGGCATCACAGGTGCAGTGGCCTCCTTGTATCAACCATTGCTCCAGCTGCCAGTCACCAGCGACTGAGGTCTGGAGTTCGGCAGCCGCCAGCGGTGAAGTGCAGTCTAGAAGGTCCGCGGTGGCCGGGGTCCCATGTTCGATGCCCAGCAGCGGCATCTTGGAGTCTAGGCGGTTGGTGCAATGCCGACACAGGGCGTTGCCCTCCATCTGGCTACCGCACCTCCGACCGATGACAATGTCGATGAGTGCCGCAGGCGCGAGAGCGTGTTACTGCCCACATGTTTCCGACTGAAGACGATGTGTGGCACAGACTCGATGGTGAAGTACCGCTAAGTTGTGACCGATTCAGACGACTTGGTTGGCGATCTTTAAATAAGACTGTTCTCTGCTGAATCCATGTGTTTCTGCACCTCAGTAGGCCACCGGAACATTCCAATTGTAAGTCTTATTGAATCCATCATCGGGGGTGGAAACGGGACAGCGGCTGGTCAAGAGTCTGAAGGAACTGAGGTACCAACAGCCGTAACAGATGGTATAGAATGTATATACCATCTATGAAACCACAACTAGTCCTTGGTGTCACAGTTGCTGTTGTTGTTTCCAACTAAGAGACGAAATCCACTAAAGTATCCCTACTTTTGGATATCATGCTCAGATGTAGGGACCTGAAGATGGGATGGTGAAATGCCGAAACTGGTTCTAATAGAATAAATATTTATTATACTTACGGCTGTTGATACCTCAATTCCTTCAGACATTCCAATTGTCGTCAGTAGGGCGACTCTTTTGGCACTGGCGCTGAGCCGCGGCAGAGCGGCCGAGCGCACTGTGGCGCTATGCTCCGATGCGCGAGGCCGTTCCCCGTCGGGGGTTCGAATACCCCCTCGGGAATGGATGTTTGTGCTGTCTTTAGTATCAGGTAGTTCATAAGTAGTTTGTAAGTTTTGGGACTGATGACCCCGCAGTTAAGTCCCATAAGCCTTACGATATTTGAACTGGCGCTGACGATGCAGGGGCGATGTCCGTCTGTTTTTCCCTGTTGCGCTACGTACTGACCTAATCACTGACACTATTAAAAACGTCTTCCACCTCTACAGAAACTCAAAGTTGCTGCTACAAATAAGACCAGCACAGTATACTCCTGATGAACCATGGTATCCTGCAATCAAAAGAAAGACGTTTCATTAGTTAAAAAACAATCATTGTTCTACTCTTACCAAACTATTTTCGACAATGTATAACTTTATTTTTAGAAAAGACAATATTATTTTAACTGAGATCCTAAGAGAGTGAAACTCAATATTTGCCGAAAGTTAAGCTTTGAAGTCAGCTTCGAAGTTCTAATATTTCTACCCCATACATTATCAATGCAGTTCTCAAACTTAGAATTACATATATCTCTTCCTATCAAAAAGGTGATTTAATTTACCGTAATCCAGAGAACCGCTGCTGTCAATGTAAAAGACATACAGGAAGATAAAGAAGCCTCAGTGGAGTCTTTAATATAAAGAGTTAGTAACAGACATTTATGACAAGTTCAGTGGCCGGAGATGCCACTATCTATAAATAGGATTCGGTTGAATGAACATCCGAACCTGAGTGTAGTAGAGGAAGAGAGTGTCAGCTTCAGATGTTCATTTTTATTAGATTACACACCACTGGTTTCTGGCAGTTAAAAGCCCATCATCTGGTGTATAACCGTAAATCATAAGTCACGAGGGCCCGCACACTGCCAGCGCGAGGCGATGGACGATACTTCGGGGTGGGGGAGGGGGGAAGCACGAGGCTGATGATTTACCGTTATACACCAGATGATGGGATTTAAAGAGCCAGATTCACGTCGTGTGTAATCTAATAAAGAAATTGGGCAAAGGATACTATCTACTAACCATGGAGCTGTATCGAAAGCTCAAGAAGCCCTTTATATCAATCACACGTGCCTTGAATTCTTTTAACTAGCCATGAGACACCTATTATGTTGTTCTACTTTTCGCTAACACAATACTATATTTATGAAAGTGATTGGACGACACAAAAATTTTACTTGTTTATCGCGAGAAAAATTTTCCTACCAAAGCAAAATATGAATAAGGTTGAAGGAAAGTAGATAATGAAGGCATATTCTGGCGAGCGTAAAAATCTGCTGTGGAAGATGGATTTTGGCCCAATATATACAGTGTGATTCAAGAGGATTGACAAAAATTTGTGAGGAGATTTTACAGGTGAAAATATACACATGAAGTCCTATCTGCGAAAGAATACCTTTCGTTTAAAGCGAAAATTAAGTAAATCGGTCGGATAGAACGGCCTGTCTTGTTTTGCAGCATGGCAGCCCCATAAGAAATATACTGAAAGAAATCGCGTTTTAGTATAGAAAAAGGAATGCGATAGTTATGTTATTTCTGATACTTGATGGCAAATCTGTGGATGAATACCTTTCATTTAAATGAAAATGAAGGAAATTGACCTGGTAGTTTGGTCTGGCCGATTGACTTTACTTTTCGTAGGTTCTTTTAATATATAAGATACCGCATGAAGGTCAAACAGAACTGATTCGAAAGTCATTACTAGTAAGTATTTTGGGTGTATAATAACGTCTGATTACAGGGCATTAAATGTCCTATGGTTAACTAATAATTAAAAACTTTTCCCTTGCTCATGTCTGTAGAAGTAATTATGCTATTAACTTTTATTAGGAAAAGAAATTATAGCCGTTCGTTGTAAATTAACAAAAACTTCTCGTTTCGGTCAAACATTTCCATTTGGACATTCTGATATTGAAACAAAACTACCATTAGAAGAATGACGTACAACATAATGAATCTGGTACAAGGACGACAGCTAAAACAATTCTCCTAACATGTTTCCATTAATTCATCTCCGCCATCAGCTGTTTCGACTCACGAGATCAATTAACAAAGCATCGTATTTTGATTCGAAAAGTAGGGTGTGGCATGTACTTATCCACGTCAGAATACATACTATTGACACAACGGAAAAACGCTTACTGGCAAGTTGAAACATCTGATAACACACAGGTCAAGGGGATTTCGTTGTCAGTTACTTCTGCTCTTTATCACCTACCCTACCTGAAACGCAGTGCATGCTATACCCTCTCCCATTACTTTAATTTCTTCGAAATGTATCTGGTCTCTTATCATCAAAAGAGGGGGAGCCGCAACGGGATAGTGATTATATCATAAATTAAATGAGAGAGATCACTTTATACAATGTTAAATATATTTATATTAATTCCTCACTTGTTGAAAATATTTAAACAGCATAATTACTGTTGTGTCTCTGCTTTCTAGCGAGTTCAAGAAGTGGACTTTATGAGCAAGGCTGTGGACATCGGTCAGTAACTAAAAGAATTGATTAGTCCACATAATTTATAACATGAAATAAATACTCAACTTTGATGTGCTTGTGTTGGTACGAATGCTTCTTAGCTATAAACAGTTCTGCTATGTAATACTATGACGACAGCTGACAATAGTTCTGCAGAATGCTGGCTCTCATCTGTAGAATTTTTGGCCGTAAGTGCAGTACTCGTGGATCTGCTTCGTACTGACTGGAACTGCCGTACTGTCTGCCATTGCTGTGGTGCGCTGGCATGTCTAGGCGAGCTCTTTCTTCCTATTGGCCGACGCGCGAAGAAGGCAAAGATGTACCGAGACTGCGGGCGCCCCCGGCGGTAGAAGTACCATACAGTGATTTATCGCGTCTTCTTGAAGCGAATCTATGGTACCGCTTGAATTTGACGGCATAGCCTGTTGAAAACTAACAATGTGATTCACCTTTAATCAAGTGACTGTGGCTTTGGCTTCATTTATATGAAATCAGTATAAAAACCCTGTGAAAATGATCCCATTGCATGATACATCGCACAAGAGTGTTCCACAACCACGACAAAAGAATTATCAAGTACTTGAAAGGTGTGTTGTAATGAGAGCTTATGGGACTCAACTACGGAGTCATCAGTCCCTAAACCTACAATTACTTATGAACTAGCTTATACTAAAGACGGCACAAACATTCATACCCGTGGGGGGATTCGAACCCCCAACGGGTAACGGCCTCATACATTCTAGCAAAGCGCCTCAACGCGCGCGGCCGCTCCGCCGCGGTATCCAAATACTTCTCGGTGGGCTCTAGTGCAGGAAACTGCATCGAAGATGCGAGAAATAAGTTCTCTATGTAAGTTCGCTTTTGAGGCGTGCATAACCCCATTTATCCCGTTACGTAGGGAGAAGTCGTGTGATTTGGTAGGCCACTTAAAGGTTACACCACAGTCAATCCACATATGAGGAAAAGCACTATTCTCATACTGGATTACTTCCCCGGTACAATGAATCGATGATCCATCTGGTTACATCTATGTTTTCCGTCATTGTCCGAATGTCACGGCTTCCAGAATTTTAGGTAGTTCTTCTATTAGGAAAATTGCGTATTCTACGTCCATCATGCGATTTGGCAAGGAGACAGGCCCTATCACCATGTCATTAATCATACAGCACCAGACCGTTCAGTGGAAAACCTAACTTGTAAACTTGTTTCATTAGTAACAAGTGGGCTCTCCATCACTCATGAGGATTTTGTTTCCGTCGGTTTGTGCCTGAAACGTGACATGTGGTCATCCTAAGTTCCAGAAGAGAAGAATCAGCCAAGGTGCTTTGCAATGTTCCTTAAAAAGCAGTGTGATTTAAAAAAGACAGAGTTCAGAGTGACACGTAGCAGCAACAGCAAACAAATGTGGGAGGTGTTTTCCAGGTATGTGTCTTGTAATGGAACTGTTTTTCAATCACTAACAATTACCACTTAATATGATTTAACGGAGCGTTTGTGGTCGAATGTGTGAAATATAACGTTAGAATGAAAACAGCAAATATATTTCCTGTAGTAAGATGATCAAACTAGAAATAATCTTATATGTAATTTAGCATAGTCAATATTACCATCCCTGTTCCCTGCCTACTCGAGTGCATACTGCCGTACCATCCTTTTCTCGAAGCCGTTCGCGGCACTTTCGACCACCATGTATCTTCGTTATAAAGCTAGAAGTATGAATTTTCGGTAATCAAGAGTACCTACCAGAACAAGCTACATTTCCAAATTATACTATTGTACACCTTTTAGTTTATGAAATATTGGCAGTCGAAAATCACAATTTCTGTAACTCATTCACTCAACGATCACCAAAATTCTAAGGTACTTCTAGCAGGCGTACAATCGTCAAATTTCTGTGTAGGTAGTGTTTAGCCTGTAATGGATGGAATAATTGAAACATCTGTAAATATCAGTCCCGTTTTAGAGCGCATTTTCAGTTGAGGAAACGGCATCCGGTAACGTGGCAGTGGATTTAACGTGTTGTTGCTGGTCTGGTAAAAAAGCGTTGACGCCTGTCGGAGAGGTCTCATGTTCTATTCCCGGCTTATTTAAATTCTTTTTCACTTTCACCCAGCTGTCACCTTTCTATTAGACCTATGTAAGGAGTCGTCACGATTGACATATGATTCGAATTCAACCTTACACTGTATGTCAGTCATTACACTTACGGGTTCTTCAATGTTCACATACAGTCAACTGTACATAACACATTCGAGATAGAAAATTTGAGCGGATTACATCTAACGAATGTCGACTTAATTAGTATCAAAGCTCGATAGTCTGCGATCGCTCAATAAAATCCACTTTTGCGCATTCGCCCTCCAAACTTAAAAACTGTTACATCAAAGCCTGTGAGAAAGCTTTTGATTACATAAAGCTTACAAACTCTAAGGCAGAGTGAAGTCCGTGCAAAAAGTCATGATTCGAGAAGTAAGTCGGCCGCAGTGGCCGAGCGGTCTGCGGTGTGCTAGTCACGGGGTTCGTATCCCCCCTCGGGCATGGATATTTGTGTCGTCCTTAGTCTTAGCTAGTTCATAAGTAGTTTGTAAGCTTAGGGACTGATGACCCCGTAGTTAAGTCCCATAAGTTCTACAAACATTTGAACATTTTTTTGAAGTGATTATAGACTTTCACATTGGTTAGATATATCTTAAATTGCTGAAAATGGAACCAGAACCAATGATATCTACATTTTAGCTTATCAAAAGTACTTTATTATGTTTTACGAATTTGCCATTATTTCAAAGCCGAAATACATGTTTGTGGGTAGGAACCTAAGAATATAACATAAACCACCCCTAGTAAACCAGCAGCAAAAACACCTGTAACCTACATCCTAGATCACTCAATCATGGCCTATATTCCGGTTACTTCGCTGTTTTTTATTTTATTTATTTTTTTACCAATAAGTAATGATTTTAAGGGTGCGGTTAGGCATGAATCAACAAAGAGTACAGCATTAAATGCTGCGATGGAAACGAGTAGCAATGATAACTACAGTCTAGCTTGTCTTAAGTACATTGATAGTTTGTTGTTTTATATGTGTTGCCGTGTGCCGATAACTGTAGCCGATAGTCGACATTGCTTTTTTTCCGTCAGCGTTATGTCATACTGTCGACATGTTTGACCAAACTTGTGTGAGAAGATGGCTACCCAAAAATATTGGACAAAGGTTATGTATAAAAATCTGATAGTGTAAGATTGGTCCACAGGCCGATAGAGCAGAAATAATTAGGTAGGGAGGATGAGGGTAAGCAGAACAGATTCTATGTTCTCAAAGTAGGTTGGAATTGTCACGTAGTCTCGAGAGAAATATTCGATGTTGTGCGCACTGACTGTTATTACTATTTACAGTTCTTGACACTTCTAGCAACTCTCCATCACATTGCGTGTTACTTCTGCGATGTATTATTCCTGTACGACGCGAATTTATTGTTATTGATTCCGTTATGGGCGTGGTAATTTCGAGCCCTTTTTCACGGCCAGTACCGTACCGTCGGTGCTCTTACTGCGAAGTCGCCGGCCGCGGTGGCCGAGGGGATGCCGGGCGCCGTGGCTCAGCGCGCCCGGTCAGATGGCTCAGTGCTCTTTGTAATAAAAAAAGCTGAGCCAAGAGCAAATCGAACAAGAACAAACGAACACAATCTGCGTCCGCATCAAACAGAACTCCCCATAGAGAGAGAGAGAGAGAGAGAGAGAGAGAGAAAGGGTACTGAGGTGCTTCAGTCACGGTCTGCGCGGCCACTACGGTCGGGGGTTCGAATCCCCCCTCGGGCATGGATATTTGTGCCGTCTTTAGTATTAGTTAGTTCATAAGTAATTTAGGGACTGATGACCCCGTAGTTAAGTACCATAAGCCATACAAACATTTGAACTACAAAGTCAGCGCTGATGTTACGGCGCGACCCATTCGAACAATTAGCTTTTTTCGGATTTTTTATACCGCTCGCGGAGCCACAGCCGCTCTATGTTACTAGCTACGGCACGCGTCTAATCGGTCTTGCAGATTACCGCATTTCCTCCCCTATGTAGGTCCCTGTATTCTATTTCCTAAATAAATCACTTCAGTGTCAATCATGACTTCAATTTAACATCCTGACTTTCTACGCCTATCCTGTTGCCCACAATCGTAGTCTGGCCATTCTCTAAATCTGGTGTGCAGAAGTGAGATGTAACCTGCAACCTTTTGGCCTGTGCATGGCTATTGAAATATGTCCAAAATAACACATACGCACACACGCCTTATTTCCTTACAGCGTACGAGAGTGCTGGGCGGCTGCTCGCTATGATTTCGCTACGTCAGGCGCGCCGGCGTGCGCGCTGGAACGAAGCAGCTCCCGTTTCCGTGCGACTGGATTCTCTGCGGCTTGTTAACGCGCGGCTGCCGGTCAAATTGGCCAGGTACTACACGAGGCACAGCGGGTGCGCAAGCACCGCGGATGAGGCTACGTCACCGCCTGGACAGCTGGATGCAAAAAACGTTCAAAAGTTTGTAGAACTTATGGGACTTAACTACGGGGTCATCAGTCCCTAAGCTTAAAAACTACTTATGAACTAGCTAAGACTAAGGACGGCACAAATATCCATGCCCGAGGGGGGATTCGAACCCCCGACCACAGTGGCCGTGTAGACCGTGACTGGAGCGCCTCAGTCCCCTCGGCCACCGCGGCCGGCCAGCTGGATGCCTGCCTGCTTGCAGTTCGTAGGGCCGTAGGTTCAAAATGTTCAAATGTTTGTGAATCTATCGGACCAAACTGCGTGGTCATCAGTCCGTAGCTTACAAACTACTTAAACTAAGGTAAACTAACCTAAGGACAACACATACTCCAGGAATGACTCGAACCTCCGATGGCGAGCAACCGCGCACTCCGCAACGAGGCGCCCAGACCGCTCAGCTACTCCACCGCAGAACCGTCGGTTCGGCTCCTGCTCCTGTTCCACGTCGACTTCGCATCACCTGCCGGCTGTATTTCGACGCACTCGTAACGACACGCATCTTGAAGACGTTGACTGCGGGTGTTAAACTTATTAATTTACGCCACTAGGCATCAGAATAATAAAAGCCGATTATAGCTAATTTAGTCGCGAGATGAGGCATGAAGTAATTATCTTAACTAAGATACTTTCCATGGTTTGCGATAAAGGACTGTGATATGTTTCCAAAACACTGAGGTTTGCAGCTATCAGTCGATCTTCTTTTAAAATCCTTTATTAGCAAATCATGCTTTCGGCCAGTAAATGGCCACAACTACTTGTCATACTTGGCGTGGTGTGAGTTATCCATATTAATAATGTCTTCAGTTAACCACATGCATTGATAATGGGCAGTTACTGGCCGAAATCATTATTTTCTAATAAATAATTAAAAAAAAGATCGACTGATAGCTGCAAACTTCAGAGTATTGGAATTCTCTTAACTGAAATAACAAATGCTTGCACTGATTCTTCGTATATTAATTTTGCATAGTTCAATTGAAGAGTGGCACTATGCTGTGTATTTCATTACCTTATTCTTGTGTGATAGCTAAAAAAAAAAAAAAAAAAAATAGAATATAGGTGCCGCTGCGGATTATCCGTGCGTACTGGGGCACCATGCTGCGATTCGCACGGCCGATCGCCGTCGGGGATTCCAGTCCCTCCTCGGGCATGGGTGTTTGTGTTGTGTTTATGTTAGTTTATCCCTTAGTTTAAGTAGTTTGTAAGTTACAGACTAATGAGTACGACAGATTTACAAACTTTTCTTTTTCTTCTTTTTCTTTTTTCTTTTTTTTTTTTTTTTTTTTTTTTTCTTTTTCTTTTTTAGTAGTAGTAAAAAATGAGGTAAATATGCGATAAGTAGATCAGAACAATAGAAATCGTTCCGTTTCATGTTAAAAAATCAACAATTGAAGGGAAGTCTAAATCAGGCAGTTGCAGCTGCAGCTGAGTGTAGTGGGGACGAGAAAATACAAACTAACCATCCAACAGCAGATGTATCTGGTTCACGACTACCTGTCATTTCTGTCGTAAGAATGCCTTCTACCCAGACTGCGCAAGGCAAAAATAGTAGTAGTCCATTAGACCCCTTTACTGCCATGTAAAAGCAGGTATCACACTTAATTTTATGAAATTCATATCTAGTATCCAAGATTCATCAACTAAGAGCATCCTATCGGTACTCACCAATAAGAATTGGGCAATACATAACTCAGAGAAGTCTCTGTTCATAGGGATGAACAATCTATGTCAGCTTATATGCCATAAACAGCTACCCAATCTGTTTAAACAAGATCAATAATTAATCTGTAGTTTACCCAGTTTATCAATCTGCATATGATGACGTGAAAATATTTTTAAACAAACATGTATTAAACTTCTGAATAACCAACAAAATGGATTCTAAGATAAAAAAAGTGATTCACTCACGAAGTACTCTTTTATAAATGGAGTTTATTACTCTTATTAGACATGAAACTCGGAATTGATCCTACTTTATACATCGGTAAATAACTAAATATTTCCCCAACTATTGTTCATGAGAGGCACAATAAGTATCACACGCACTCGATAGTAAAAGTTCCAAATTGTCACTCGTATGTTAGAGTAGTCCATCGAACTTTGCAGTTCCAATTTAATCCGCGTTAAAGTATTTGTTATAAAACACGGTTTGTGATCACACGAGTACACCATTGCTGAATTATCACAGTTCCACAGTCCTACTACCGTGCATAGTTTATCACTTTTCAAGTAGACACTAAGTTCTGCATTTACAGTCCCGTAAATTTTCAAAGTCCACACTTGCCTATCACTTTAAATCACAAGTTCGTAACGCGGCTTCAGACCGCCCAGCGTCAAACCTTTCACCACCGCATCCAAGTTACGAGTCCCCTCCCAAGCGTTCGAAAAGCGTGCTCCCTCTGCTCCCACAATTGTATCCTTCCGTGCATCCTAACACCTCATCTTTAAAATACAATTTCCCTTCCAAAATATTATACATTTGATTATCACAGAATAAAATGCTTTGACCACCTCCCTACAAATGTTGTTTACATTTAACAAACAAATAATACTAAAAAACGGTTGAGACTGAAGCTCTTTGCTCAGATAGCCATTAAGCGTGGCGTCTTACTGCTCAAATATACTGCCGCCGTCGAAATATAGTTACACAATTAATATTTAATTTATCATTGCTTTTTATGCAAATATATTCAGTTTTCGTCCACAAATACATATAATTGTTTATATATAAATTATCAGCTGCATATCTAGTCGGCCATGAAATATTTAAGTGGCAGCCTACAACATAAAACGAACGTTACTAAGAATAATATTAAATATAATAAAATACATATATAAATATAATGCGCTTTGCTGGGTTCATGTTTTGGCCCACTTTAAGTTACGGTAATAATACTAAAAGTGGGCCTTTGCCATCGTCTTTTGACAGCTCGAAATTTAAATGAAAATAACGGCTTAACCATTCATCTGACACGAAAATTGAATAACCGAATTTGTAAAGGAGAAAATTCTCTACAACTTTGTCGTCTTATGTTTTTTTCCATATCTCGTATCGTTTGAGAGATATTTGAAAAAATAACGGAGATTTGACACCCACCACTGTATAACGAAAACCATCCGTTCGGAGATGTCACGTGACATTCCACACCCAGAACTCTCTCTGGCATAGGCTTCGTCATCTTGTTTTGCATATTTGATGATTGTCTTATTGTAACTTACACGTTGTCATTTCAAAGCAAAGAACTCATCTTGTTTTGCGTATTTGATGATTGTCTTATTGTAACTTCCACGTTGTCATTTCAAAGCAATGGCGCACTGAAGAATTAAGAAAAACACGTCGTTCTTCGTACGAGAAAGAATAATCTAGTGTCTAAAAATGCCGTAATAGCACCAGTTAACAACTGCCATCAATAATACGAGATTGAAGGGCGCGTGTTCTAATTGTGAGGCGTAGTGTAGTGGGCAGCGCGTTGCACTCTATTGCTCATTGTCAGTCGCACTAAAGTTTCTGCTCAAGTTTTCAGAATTTAAAAATGTCCGAACGACATATTTCGGGCCTACATTAGCCCATTCTCAAGTTCTAAAAGGAGAAAGCCAAGAAAAACGTAAATTAAAACAAAAACACTAAAACCTTAAATACGATCCATGTCAATATAACCAAGTGTGTTCATCCTAGACGGGCTTACCTTGAATTCTAAAACATATCTTCCCTAAGGCAACGTCAACCGTAAAATGTTTACGGCATATGCGCCATGTCAACAGATAAACATTCCTCACCGTAAAAAATGTTTCTAGTTGGAGGCACAGTTGTGGACTGCTAACTATCTGCTATGTCAGAGATAGTCCTTACGCTACCCACTACCAAAGATAAACCTATCGTATTGCTACTATCGAAAGTAAACCCATCTAAAGAACACAAATTTAAAATGTATACAAAAAACAACAAATTTAAAATGTATACAAAAAACTAACAGTGAATCAGCCAACCGCAACCACAAGGAACCAAATGCGAAGTGAAGTTTCACTGTTTATTGAGAAGGACATTACCAAAATGAGACCAGAAATGTCCTTTAGACAATTCCGTCCGTTCATTTAATATGCTATTCGGTTCTTTTCTTAACTCACAAAAAATTTCAACCTCCTCCAGGTTAGACAGCAACCATCCCTTATCCTCATAATGTATTGGCCTCATACTGTTATTAATATTACCCAAAGAATGCCGTTCAGTTTTTAGATGCTTCGTCACCGCCTAAGAGCCATTCTCAACGTTGTTATGCTCTTTAAATCAATTTTTAAAATTCCTACCAGTCTGTCCCACGTATTTCATTTCACAGTCTAAACATTTAACTTCATAAACTCCCGCTTTCCCCGCCCAATCGTCTCCTGAATCAATCTTGTGTTTCAACCTCTGTTCTAATCTGTTGTCTGTCCTAAAAGCTATTTTAACCCCTTCTTTGTTAAATAATTTAGCCACTTTATGTGAGATATTACCCCAAAATGGCATGACTCTAAATTTCTGGGAGGTTTTCTCAATCTATTTTTGTATCTGATCGTCCTATCCAATTTATCTACTAACCCGGCCTCATAACCATTTTCGACTGCTATTTGCCGAAATGTTCGAATTTATTCTTCCTTATTTTCAGGGGTTAGCGGAATGGAGTTCACCCTCTGTATCGCACTTTTGAAAAACGCTACTTTATGTTTGTGGGGGTGGCAAGACGTTTTATTAATAACGGAACCTGTAAAAGTGGGCTCCCTGAAAATTCCTAACTCGAGCATATTCTCTTTATTATGAATCCTCAAATCCAAATAATTTAAAATCTCCTGCTGTTCATGCTCTACCGTAAATACTATGTTCCTGTGCATCTTGTTAATATCACTCGTAAATTCATTTATCTCGTCCTCAGTACCCTTGTACACTAAAAGTATGTTATCAACATACGTTCTGTACATCTGCATTTTATCTTTGTGCTTTGCATTCTCTTATAAGAAAGTTGTTTCATATGAATTCAAAAATATATCTGCCATCTGTCCTGCTAATGTACACTCCATTGCTAAGCCTTTCTCCTGTTGGTAAAACTTGCCATTAAATTTAAAATAATTGAAAGATAGGACGAACCTTAACAATTTTATAAATTCATCTATTTCAATATGAGATATTTTTCCATGCTGACGTAAGTTGTTTTCTATTATGTCTATTGTCTCATCCACAGGAACCGATGTGTACAGATTGGTCGGCTGGGGAACCCAAGAGCCTGACAAAACCCGTCTTTCACATGGAAACAATCAGCTTCCCGCTGTATCTGTAAGGTCACACCATTTAAAACTTGATGCAGAAGTGCAAGTCGCACATGAAACGCCACACTCTGGAAAAAGGAACATGGAAGTGCGGATAGAATCGGAGCTGTCTCCTCCGGTCAGTGTACCACAAGGGAAGACAGCAGCCGTCCAGACTTACTTCCATGTCTGGGATGCTCAGAAAAGCGTCACAGATACGAAGAGGGCGCCGGCCGCAGTGGCCAAGCGGTTTGCGACGCGCCAGTCACAGTCTGCACGGCCGCTACGGTCGGGGGTTCGAATCCCCCTCCGGCATGGATGTTTGTGTCGTCTTTAGTATAAGGTAGTTCATAAGTAGTTTGTAAATTTAGGCACAGATGACCCCGCAGTTAAGTCCCTTAAGTTTAACAAACATTTGAATTTGAAGAGAGGCCTGGGTGTTCTTTTAGACAGAATCGAAGACCTTGCGCTCCAACAACGGTATGCACCGCCCCCCCCCCCCCACACACACAATTAAGTAGTGGTTTTACTATAACGCCTTTTATAGTTGCATTTACAGGAAAATCTAAAGAGAACATGAAAACGTTTCCTGAATTTAAATATAAATTCAGAACCCTTGAGACGGTTTCTCGTCTCGAATATGCTGCACGGAGAGCCTTGGTAGTAGTGGCAATTATCTATGGAACACAGAAGCTGAATTAAAGTTTGTGACGTGGAGTGAAGTCGTACTTAGTCTATTCCGAGGCGCGTTAATCGTTAGTGGTGTGCTGAAGTAATTAAAGATGTGGGTCTGTTCTGCGCGTGGCCGCAGGAATTTTTACTCCTGGTCACTCGCATGAAGCAGGAGAATGCAGCTGGGTCATATCATGAGTCACTAGGTTTAGAAATTTTTCTTTCGAAACTCTTGCATGTGGGGTGGAGCGTTTCGCGGATAAAAAGTGTTAGTTTTTATCGGGATAAGGTATCTACGATGAAGAGAACACCAGCTGGGGACTTCGAATCATTTCTCTACAGAATCAGTGCTTTCTCTTGCCGAGAATAAATGCTGACAAAGTCCAAGAACATAACAATATCTTACTGCGCTAAGCCTAGGCTTGTTCAGTTCATAAATTTGTAAAGGGGACTGTTCCTATAACAGGAAGCGAAATAACGTTTGCATCTCCAAATACGTTACAAGAAGCGGTACAGCTTTCTCTACTAAGGGAGGAAGTTAACCAGTTTGTAACTACAGGGGGTAAGTAATGCGTGTTACGTTTTTGTGACAGGTTCTCGGTGCAGTCGATGTCAACGCCCCAGACACCGTTCATATGAATGCCGAGCGCCTTGTTGCGCGCATTGCCAAGAAATTGATCATACGCAACAGGCGTGCCCTAGGCTGCGACGCCAGCGAAATACGATTTTACCTAATTGTAGAGGTGGCCGCCAAAGTAAATAACAGAGACAGAATTTGGGGAAACGCATAGGGAGACGGTGTAGCCACCTCCCGTTGGCGCAAATTAATCCGGTGAAGTACCATGGATTAGAAAAGGTGGGTAATGTGACGTGGATCGGAGAATTACAGGGGAAAAAATTGAAAATACTTTTCGATACCGGAGCGCAAATGAGTTTATTATTCGTCCTACGGAACGACAGGCGTGCCTTGCGGCAGCCACACTGACCTCTGAGTGGGAAATGAAATAATACGCCCCATAGACTCACGAAAAATTAACTTAAAATTGGTAAAGAAGTATTTGCACTCACAGTAGAGGTACTGTCACGGGCAAATCCAGATTTTCACGTGCTCCTGGGGAGTGATTTCCTGCGCTGCGTTTGTGTTCCGGTTACTTTGGTTCGCATACTGTCCGCATAGGTGACCAAGAGTTCCTGTGTTTGGCTGCGACAGTCCTGAACAGGCGTCTGAGAAGGGCAGGAAAAATTAATCCTACCAATCTCAGAAGATCAACGCAATTCAGTGCTAAAGGCAACTGACTGGAAAACTACAGGGTGTTACAAAAAGGTACGGAAAACTTTCAGGAAACATTACTCACACACAAAGAGAGATAATATGTTATGTGGACATGTATCCGGAAACGCTTAATTTCCATGTTAGAGCTCATTTTATTACTTCTCTTCAAATCACATTAATCATGGAATGGAAAAACACAGCAACAGGACGTACCAGCGTGACTTCAAACAGTTTAATATTCATAGAATATATGACTTCAACTGCTATTGGGCAAAGCTGAAAATATGTACCCAGCCGGGATTCGACCCCGGGTCTCCTGCTTTCTAGGCAGTTGCGCTGACCCCTACACCACTGGAGACACAGGGATCACCGCACCTGCAAGGACTACCCATGCACGCCCCCCGTCAGATACAAATTCCCAGCTTCGCCCTGTATCTGACGGGGGGCGTGCATGGGTAGTCCTTGCAGGTGCGGTGATCCCTGTGTCTCCAGTGGTGTAGGGGTCAGCGCAACTGCCTAGAAAGCAGGAGACCCGGGGTCGAATCCCGGCTGGGTACACATTTTCAGCTTTGCCCAATAGCAGTTGAAGTCATATATTCTATGAATATTAAATAATAACAACTGCAGGATCAGAATGTGACTTCTGTTCTTTCCGAACAGACGCCACATGTATATATTCAAACAGTTTGTTACAGGAAATGTTCAAAATGTCCTCCGTCAGCGAGGATACATGCATCCACCCTCCGTCGCATGGAATCCCTGATGCGCTGATGCAGCCCTGTTGTATGGTATCACAGCCGTCCACAATCCGAGCACGAAGAGTCTCTACATTTGGTACCGGGGTTGCGTAGAGAAGAGCTTTTAAATGCCCCCATAAATGAAAGACAAGAGGGTTGAGGTCAGGAGAGCGTGGAGGCCATGGAATTGGTCCTCTAACAATCCACCGGTCACCGAATCTGTTGTTGAGAAGTGTACGCACACGTCGACTGAAATGTGCAGGAGCTCCATCGTGTATGAGCCAAATGTTGTGTCGTACTTGTAAAGGCACATGTTCTAGCAGCACAGGTAGAGTATCCCGTATGACATCATGATAACGTAGGTGGAAGAACATGAGGCCCAATCAACACATCACCAACAATTCCTGTCCTAACGTTCACAGAAAATCTGTGTTGATGACGTGATTGCACAATTGTGTGCGGATTCTCGTCAGCCCACACATGCTGATTGTGAAAATTTACAATTTACATTTAAAGAGAAATACTAAAATGAGCTCTAACATGGAAATTAAGCGTTTCCGGACACATGTCCACATAACATATTCTATTTCTTTGTGTGTGAGGAATGTTTCCTGAAAGTTTGGCCGTACCTTTTTGTAACACCCTGTATAAACAGTGTACTATAATGATTTTACCCCAGTTGGTGAAATAGAATAAACGGCCCTATCGCTAATTTGCGTGCGGTTCACCAATCTTACGGTATCATTATGAAAATAAAATGAATCACTCCTAATCATAATAAATAAGAAATCAGAGGAATCAGTGTTCTATAAAGTAAATTAATTATGAAAAAAGGCAGTGCACAAAATTCAGGAATTAATGATGATACAGAAGTAATGAATCTCTAACAAGGATCGCACAACCTTTACCTACTATGAAAAATTGTTGATACTGAGGACGTGTTAATTGTTTTAAAAAGAATTAAAAATCGCTATCTGTTGTGGCGTAAAGTCACCGCCACACGCTAGACGCTCGAGAACGATCGTGCAGAAGGCAGCGGACGACCGGCAGTCAATCACACGCCGGCGCCGCGCATCCTGGAGGGATATAGCTAGGTCCACATTTGTCTGGACGAGCCCATCTCAACTCGGCTCCGAAATAGGCATTCACTAGGACTCAGCGCAGCTAGCATCGTACAGAAGAGGACGCCGCGAGAAGAGGAGACAGACATATGTATAAAAGTTGAGTATCTTTGTACAGTCCAGTAAATAAAACTTGTGTTACTAATCTATATAGCTGTTCTAGCTGTTAACGCAACCTGATAGATCCTTTCCTGAACGACAGGCCGGGAAAGACAAAACAAAGGCTGACCAGGACGACAAAACAAATGACAACGAGGAGTAACCACACTGGACGCTGAAATCGCTGACGATACGCTGCGAAATTAATTTGTTTTCTTCCCTGTCTTTGCAGTATAAAATAATCTTTTGATTATATTGCAGGGATACGAGTCAATTTTTATGTTGTTTTTTCTTGTTGTTGTTTCAAAATATCAGTCCCCACTATCACAGCCAATGCCACTGCGCCACAGCTTCCTGCACTCGATGCACAGCAATTAATGCAAATGTTTTACTTTCAGAGTCAACAAATTGCCTCTCTACTGTCAACCGTGCAACAACTTCTGGGCCGGCCGCGGTGGCCGAGGTGACTGAGGCGCTCCAGTCACGGTCAGCACGGCCACTACGGTCGGGGGTTCGAATCCCCCTTCGGGCATGGATATTTGTGCCGTCCTAGTTCGTAAGTAGTTCATAAGTAGTTTGTAAGTTTAGGGACTGATGACCCCGTAGTTAAGTCCCATAAGCTTAACAAACATTTGAACATTTTTTTTGAACAACTTCTGGCTGCACCTGTGTCACAAAATACGCAAGTACACTGCAGCAGCTACCACCACCAGTAATTCCGCTTTTTTGCCAGTATGACGAAGCACAAGAAGAATGGACAGAATTGTTGCAACAGTTTGCAGCCTACTCCACAGTTCACAAGATACGAGGTACTGTCAAACTCCACATTTTCCTGTCATGTGTAGGCCTCTCACTGTTTCCCACAGCGGAGCCTTCTGAACTTTCTTATGAGTCAGAGATAGGAGCCCTCACATTCTATTATGAACAGCAAATCAATGTAGTGGACGCTAGGTATAAGATTTTTTGTGTAAGAAAGGTCAACACCAAACATACCGGTAGTGGGTAACAGATCTTCAAGGTCTCACTAGAAAGTGTAAGTTTAAATGTTCGTGTGCAGCTTTGTATTCAGATGTGATGTTACATGACACTATTTTCCATAATGTAACTGATGTCAGACTTAGGGAGCAAATTCTAAAAATTTCAGATCCATCTTTCCATCAAGTAGAACAGATTTTGAACAGTACGATTCAGGTACCACGGGAGCAGAAAACAATTCCACTGTGTACTATAACTACGTAATGCGTAATTGATAGTTCGTGCGAGCTATTATGGGTAGAGGTTGTACCCGAAAATCGTAAGAAGTTAATAATCGGTTCCTTTTACCGGCCTCCCAACTCTGACGATACAATAGCAGAAAGGTTCAAAGAAAACCTGAGTCTAATTACAAAAACGTACCCGACTCACACGATAATAGTAGGTGGTGATTTTAATTTACCCTCGATGTGTTGGCGAAATTATATTTTCAAATCAGCAGGTAGGCATACAACATCGTCCGAAATTGTACTCAACGCATTCTCTGAGAATTACTTCGAACAATTAGTTCATGAGCCAACTAGAATTGTAAATGTATGTGAAAACACACTTGATCTCTTAGCAACAAATAACCCTGAGCTCATAACGAGCATCAAAACGGATACAGGTATTAGTGAACACAGAGCTGTAGTAGCGAAATTGAATATCGAAAGTCCCAAAGTTACCAAAAATAAACGCAAAGTATATTTGTTCAGGAAAGCAGATAGAAACAAAATACATTGCTTCTTGAATGACAGCTTCCACTCGTTTCTAACACTAAACGTAGGTGTAGACCAGATGTGGCTCAAATTCAAAGAAGTGGTATCGACAGCAATTGAAAGTTTTATACCTAATAAACTAATAAAAGAAGGAGGCGATCCCCCTTGGTACACAAAACAGGTTAGGACACTGTTGCAAAAGCAAAGGAAAAGGCATACTAAATTTAAACGAACACGAAATCCCCAGGATTTGCGAATGTACTCAGAAGCTCGAAATTTAGCGAGGATTTCAATGCGAGATGCCTACAACATTTATCACAACGAAACTCTTTCTCGTAATTTGACTGAAAACCCAAAGAGATTTTGGTCATATGTTAAATATACTCGGGGAAAGTCACAAACAATACCTTCACTACGTGATAGTAATGGCGATCCTGCCGATGACAGCGCTACTAAAGCAGAGTTACTAAACTTAGCTTTTAGAAACTCATTCACTAAAGAAGACGAAACCAATATTCCAGATTTCGAATTACGAACAGATGCCGTAATGAGTAACATAGAAGTAGATATCATCGGAGTAGTGCAGCAACTAAAATCACTTAATAAGAACAAGTCTTCTGGTCCGGATTGTATACCCATTAGATTTCTATCTGATTATGCTGAAGCGATAGCTCCTTACTCAACAGTCATATACAACCGCTCTCTCATAGAAGGATCTGTACCAAAAGATTGGAAAGTTGCACAGGTCACACCTATATTCAAGAAAGGCAGTAGGAGTAACCCACTAAACTACAGGCCTATTTCATTGACGTCAATTTGCAGCAGGGTTTTGGAACATATCCTGTATTCAAATATTATGAATTATCTCGAACAGAACGATCTATTGACCCAAGGTCAACACGGATTTAGAAAATATCGTTCATGCGAAACACAACTAGCTCTATATTCACACGAAGTGATGGGTGCTATCGACAAAGGTTCGCAAATCGATTCCGTATTTCTTGATTTCCAGAAAGCTTTTGACACCGTACCTCACAAACGGCTTTTAATCAAATTGCGTGGTTATGGTATATCGCCCCAAATTTGCAATTGGATAGGGGATTTCTTGTCAGAGAGGACACAGTTCGTAGTAATCGATGGTAAGGCATCGACTAAAACAGAGGTGATATCGGGCGTTCCACAGGGTAGTGTTATTGGTCCTCTGCTATTCCTTATTTACATAAACGATTTAGGGGAAAATCTAAGTAGCTCTCTTAGGTTGTTTGCAGATGACGCCGTCATTTACCGTCTAGTAAAATCATCTGAAGATCAAAACCAACTGCAGAACGATCTGAATAAGATATCAGTATGGTGTAAAAATTGGCAATTGACTCTAAATAATGAGAAGTGTGAAGTCGTCCACATGAGTACGAAAAGAAATCCGTTAAACTTTGTTTACAACATAAATCAATCAAATGTGAACGCCGTAAACTCCACAAAATACCTAGGAATCACAATTACTTCAGACTTAAACTGGAAAGAACACGTAGATAATATCGTGGGAAAGGCGAACCAGAGACTGCGTTTTATTGGCAGAATCCTTAAAAGATGCAACAGAACTACTAAAGAAACTGCATACACTGCGCTTGTCCGTCCATTTTTGGAGTATTGCAGCCCAGTGTGGGATCCTTATCAGGTGGGTTTGACGGAGGACATCGAAAGAGTCCAAAGAAGGGCAGCTCGTTTCGTATTGTCACGATACAGGGGAGACAGCGTTACGGAAATGATACAGGATCTGGGATGGGAATCATTACAACAACGGCGCTTATCGCTGAGGCGTAGGTTACTTGCGAAACTCCAATCACCAACATTCTCCTCCGAATGCGAAAATATATTGTTGACTCCCACTTACATAGGTAGAAATGATCATCAGAATAAAATAAGAGAAATCAGAGCTCGAACAGAGAGATTCAGATGTTCTTTCTTCCCGCGCGCTATTCGAGAATGGAATGGGAGATAAATAGTATAATTGTGGTTCGATGAACCCTCTGCCAGGCACTTAAATGTGATTTGCAGAGTATCCCATGTAGATGTAGATGCGCCGGCGAGCGCGATGTCAAACGCCGTGTACTTCCTGCTGACCACACTTGACATAAACAAGTTGATAGACACAGAGCCTTGCCAAATAAGGAAGTGAAGTCTTGTCCGAAATGTTTCTCGCAGCACAAAAGGTAGAACTGTTCGTCCCGGTCAGCGAAATGCTGTGCATACGGCAAGAAAGGTCATATCCAAACAGTTTGCTTACAGTCAAAGAAACGGAAGTTGCCCTCCTGGTCCAAACAGCGACAAGACAATACTTATTCAATAAATGCAGTATTTTCAAAGCCAGTGGCTGCTCCTCATAACAGCAAGGACACGGAAGTACCACAAATTGTACGCCAGGCCAGAAAAATGTATGTAATTTGCGTGTAATTGACATTTCAGTAAAATTTCAACTAGACACAGGTGTATCAGTCACATTGCTCATTCGCAAAACGTATGAACAGTTAGGATCGCCGCGCCTTTCTCACGCTAAAACAAGGTTAACAGTGTATAATGGCAACGGAATTCCTGTACTAGGACAGTTTTCTCTACCTGCAGAATACCATTCGCAAATGCGCGGAGCAGCAACCGCCGACACGCAAATATCGTTTTGCTCCACGTAACCCAGTCTTATACAGAGTTTTCGGCGGTCGCAGACAATGGGAGCGCGGCGAGATCATCAAATGTTTCGGTGCTTCCATGTTTGAAATTTCAGAACACGACGGCGTAGTTCGCAGGCACCGTAATCAAATTCGCCCTCGTTGTGTACCCTGTGATCATTCTGCATCTCTCTCGGCAGATTCACGCAACATGCAGACCGTGCGGCCTCCGCCGCCCCCGCAACCTCGGCAGCCGCCCCCGCAGCAGATCACCACGGCACCACAGCACGACTTCATGGAGACGGAGCCATCGCCACCTCCGCCTCCACTCAACATATCGATGGATTGCGACCAGCACGCCACGCAGCATCCGATGCTGATGTCGCCACCAACGTCACCGTCTACGTCATCATCTAGACCCCAGGTTGTGGACGTGAGCCCTTCGGAGTTTTCCTCAGAGGACGTTCCCTCGCTAACTCAGGCCGGATGGAGGGGCCCATCCGGTAGTTTGGCGTCCTCCGCAGCTACAGACTCCGGTCCAGCAGTACGTCCACGAGTCTGCCTCCCCCCTGTTGTCGAACTCCCTACACGAAAATGGTTCGGCGCTTTGGGGGGGGGGGGGGTATGTTGTGGCGTAAAGTCAGCGCCACACGGTAAACGCTCTAGAACAATCGTGCAGAAGGCAGCGGACGACTGGCAGCCAATCACACGCCGGCGTCGTGCATCCTTGAGGGAGTAACCGTAGAAGCGCGCCCTCTAAAAGTGGCTGTATCTAAGCTGATATGCGTATGGACGTGTCCATCTGAATTCGGCTCAGAAATAGGCAGTCACTAGGACTCAGCACAGCTAGCATCGTACAGAAGACGACGACGCGAGAAAAGGAGACAGACGTATGTATAAAAGTTGAGTATCTTTGTATAGGCCAGTAAATAAAACTTGTATTACTAATCTATACAGCTGTTCTAGCTGTCCACGCATCCCGATAGGCCGGAAAAGACCAAACAGAGGCGGACCAGGACAACAAAACACTATCCAACCTGGTAAAGAAACAACGAGAAGCTCAAGGCTACAGCCACCTAGTGGAAGGTACATTTATCTTTAACTGCCCTATAGCAAATTCAATGTGCATATATCACCAAATCCCAATTAATCCGTTGTACTGCTCTCATCTGGCCACCGTGGATTGGTCAGCACGATGTAAAGCTGAAGCTGTGAGCTGATGGCTACACAGTGAACAAACTACCGGGTGCTCAAAAAGTCAATATAAATTTTAAAACTTAATAAACCACGGAATAATGTAGATATAGAGGTAAAAATTGACACGCATGCTTGGAATGACATGGGGTTGTATTAGAACAACAAAAAAAGTATTGCTAGACGCATGAAAGTTCTCTTGCGCGCGTCGTTTGATGATGATAGTGTACTCATCCCCCACTTTCGTCATGCTTGGTTTCCCAGGTCCCCAGACCTCAGTCCGTGCAGTTATTGGCTTTGCGGTCACCTAAAGTCTCAAGTGAATCGTGATCGACCACGCCAATGCTTCACCATAACTCCGGACATGCTTTACAATGCTGTTCACAACATTATTACTCGACTACAGCTATTGTTGAGGAATGATGGTGAACATATTGAGAATTTCTTGTAATGAACATCATCTTTGGTTTGTCTTAATTTGTTATACGAATTAAGGCTTTTCTGATCAGATGAAGCGGCATCTGTCGGACATGTTGGAACCTTTTTTTTGTTCTAGTAAACCTTATGTCAGTCCAAGCATGTGTGTCAATTTATACCTCTCTACCTACATTATTCCGTGATTTATTAAGTTTTCAAATTTATACTGACTTTTTGATCACCCGGTACTTCATTCAATAAACTGAAGTTGAAGTCACTCAAGTATCAAAAGTGAACAAGAGGATCTTTTAAACTGCTTGCCTCATTGGCCATGAGCAGAAGAGGAGCTCAATTCTAAGCTTGTAAATGAGTGCTTCGAAATGCAAATATAATTCACTGAAGTAATAATTTTCTTCCTCTGTCAAAGAGAAACTAATACGAATACTTCACATGATGCAATCTGCACTTGCAATTAATTGTGATCTAAGTCACTGTACACTTTGCTAACAACCACCGACCTGCATCCTCGCACCACGAGCGCAGCTAGCCGAATCTCCAACTCATTTTGCAGCAAGCCTCCAGACCGTTTTCAAGAGCCAATCACAGATATAGCTTCAAATCTTTCTCTCCCATCATTACTTCCTTCAGAACATCTTTCCCGCGAAAAAGAAGGTTCGAGAGGCTTCTAGAAAGTTCTAGAAAATTTCGACTGTTTGGCGGTTGAAATCATTCGCCAATCGAATCGTCGCCAGAGAGTTTTGGCGCGAAGCACTAGCAGCCATTGGCCGGTCAGTAACCTGTGACCCCTTGCTGGCTGGTCAACGCTTGTGGTACCGTTAGGCACCCCTCGCCACTTTGCGGCCTCTCTTACTGACTTTGCAGTGTTATGGTTTCCAACCGCAAGAAAAGTACTGCATGGTAACACTGTTAATATTAAATGTTGCCTGCAAGCATCAACCAGTTTTCCTAGTGACCTAGTCAACATTAATATTTCCACTCTTCCTAACTATTTTTGCATTCAGATTATCCATAAACAAAGTGATACAAATAATTATGTTATAAATAAATGTACATTATTCAAACGTTCAAACGTTTGTACAGCTTATGGAACTTAACTACGGGGTCATCAGTCCCTAAACTTACAAAGTACTTATGAACTAACTAAGACTAAGGACGGCACAAATATCCATGCCCGAGGGGGATTCGAACCCCCGACCGTAGTGGCCGTGCAAACCGTGACTGGAGCGCCTCAGTCCCCTCGGAAATGTACATTATTAATTCTTAATACGTAAAATGTAAAAGGGTGAAATTTCCTACCGCCTTACAAGTGGAATGGGAAGAATTTTCTGGTTGAGAGTCAAATCTAAATTCCCAACTATCTCAGTTATTCTTCTGGATACGATCTCGACAAATGAGTTGCTGCATGATTTACGAGGCATGTGAAAAGAAGTATATGTCAATTAGTTGAATTAAATCAAGAAATATTTTTGCCAGTTGAAATTGATAATTTTGGCAGAGCAGCTGCTAAAATACTGAAGGGGACAGTTTTAGCGGGTATACAAGAGTTGCCAGCAAATGAAATTGCGAAATGGGAAGCCAAAGGGAAACGAGGGTACAGGAAAGAATTAAGTTGTAGAAGTGTATATGCAAATAATGTAAATGTCTCAAACGCTTTAAAACAGAAATTAAGAAGAAAAGCTGATACATTTGCCTGAGAAGGAAAGAATCTTTTTTATATTAAGGACTTCAGGAATTTAGCACAGTTTTTGAAGAACGTCAAGGCCTACCAGCTACAAATTTGACACAACATGAGATTATCACTGGAGATTCTAGACCTATGAGTCAATAAACATATTGTATTCCACATTACTTGCAACCTGTAGTTGAGCAGACCATTACGGTGCAGTTGGAAACAGGGATAATATAACCGTCCGTCATGCAGTCTCCGGTGTAGCCCCATCGTCCTGGAATGAACAAAAGTTGGGGAAAAAGCTTATTGAATATGTCCGGACATGTGTGCCTTAAACAAAGTAAAAACTCCGGACTCATACCCTCTCTCAAAAATAGTTTACATTTTGGACGGTTTAGGTAACTGCCAACATTTCGCAACATTAAACATGTTTTCAGGTTATCATCATATTTCTCCTGCACCAGCAGATTGTGTAAAGACAACATTTGTAGTGCCATCAGGACACAACGAGTATTTGAGGATCCCATTTGGATTACGAAATGCACTAGCAACATTCCAAAGGTTTCCAGATTTATTACTGAGGGGGTTAAAACCTTCCTTGCATCTAGTTTATCTAGATGACAATAGTGTTTTTCAGTTCCTTAGAGGATCATGCACAATGACTATGAGCTGTAATGTCATCCAAATTTTTAATACCATAAGTTATATATTTACGTCACATAATTTCAGATAATGATGTTCCACCTGATCCATAGTTAACTGATGCAGTAAAAGATTTCCCTTCCCCTCCCAATGTGAAAGAATGACAATCATTCCTTGGTCTACCCAATTATTTTTCTCCTTTAGGCCCAGAATATGACACTATTGCCACACCTCTCACCAAATTGTTAAAGACGGGAGTAATATTTACACAGATCCCTGAGTGTGAAACAGCAATGCTTAAATTAAAAGAAATTCTAACATACTCACCATTTTTGGTATAGCCTGATTTTGAGAAACATTTGTTTCTCTCCTGTGATACCAGCATTTTGCAATTGGATTTGTTCTTAGCCAAGTACATGGGGAATTTGAACCCCCAATTGGGTATGCATCTATGCAATTAAATCAAGCCGAGCTCTACTACAGCACAACATAAAAGGAGGTGTTAGCTCTAGTGTACGCAGTGAACTATATTAAGTGTTACTTACATGGGAGAAAATATACTGTTTTGGCTTATCATGCTGCATTAATGTGGTTGTTGAGCCACAAGGACCCACGCAGTAGACTGAATAGGTGGTATTTAGGTTAAGCGATTACGATTATTCGGTAAGCCACGAACCTGGAAAGCTCCATCAGAATGCAGATACGTTAAGTCGCAAAGTCCAGTATGTGCAGATCAATGAGGTTCTAATTGCTGAACTAGAAAAAGCACAGCAAGATGATGAAGAATACAAACGATTTTCAAGATCCCCAGACTTCTTGGTTATTGACAAAATTCTCTATCTCATTAAACACCTCTAGACAGTCGCCTGGTTGATCCAAAATCTCTTAGACAAAGGATTACACAAAAATCACATGATAGTATACAAGCCTGCCACAGTGGTAAGAAGGCAACCGATGCACAAATAGCTTCTCAGTTCCGGTGGCCCACCAGTAAGAAGTATATTGAGAGTTATGTACAGTCTTACTTACCATGTGCACATAGGGCCCAATAAGTAAAGCCAGAAATACCCCTTCAAACTCTTCCCAAGGCCACTACACCATTCAGTTTGTTCGCCATTGTTACTTTTGGAGATATAAATAAACAATTAAAATCTTTAATATGGATTAACGATAACTCTTTAATGTTCCCCACTAGCTAGTCCTTGTAAACACACCTTAGGTAACCTGTTGAAAGAAAATTGGAATATGTTAATTATTTTTCGAGATATATAGTTCGTTAAGGTCTCTTTGGATAGTGGCTACAACTTCATTTGGTATCGAGCTAAATTAAGAGTTTTAGGATTATTTTGTCGGTAAAGGCCAAGATATTAAACAATTTTCAAGTATATATATATACCAGGATTACAATCTGGGACCTCTTCCTTTACGGCAAGCACTCTACCGACTGAGCTTTCACGGCATGCTTCACTTCCCATCTTCACAGCTTGACATGCGCCAATAATGCCATTAATTCTCCTCCAAAACTCACCCTATACTATACGGTAGCAATGGTGACACTACTGATGACAGTGCTGCTAAACACAGGTTTCTGAAATTCCTTCAGGAAAGAAGATGAAGCAAATATAAAAAGCCAGCCTTAGGCATGTGTAAACGGTGCAATCGCACAGGGTCTCACGATTTTGGAAACCCTGCATGAAACATTTGAATGTAATTTATAAACTTTCATCTGTAATTTTGTTTCTGAAACCAATGTTGTAACAGTTTTTTGATATGTAGGTTGTATGTCAATCACGAAACTTAGAACTCTTTTGACCGTGAGGATGGTATATAACCTCTGCTGGAGGGGACGGGGAATTTTGCTCAGGGCCCTGAGGCAGCTAAGGCCGGCTATGGTAAGAATGCATAGTTCAGAAGTATATATCCTTGGAGTAATAAAGCAACTTAAATAACTTAGCAAAAGTATTTTTTCCTATGCAGATTGTACATCAATTAGGTTCCTTTCCGAGTATACTGATGGAATAGGTCCATACCTAGCAATCATATATAATAGCTCGCTGAGCGAAAGCATCCATACCCAACGACTGTAAAGACTCACAGGTTGCTCCATCATTCAGGAAAGGCAATGACAGTGATTCACAGAACTACTGTGGTTTGCAGTAGGATTCTGAAACATACACTTTTTTCGGACATTGTGAACTACCTCAAACAAACGACCTATTGAGCCATAGAGAAGACGGATTAAAAAATAACTTATTCTTATGAAGCTCAACCAGCACTTCACTCATATGATGTGACGAGTGCTATCGAAAAGGGACCAGAAATCGATTCCATATCTCTAGATTACGGAAGGCCTTTGAAACTGTACCTCACAAGCAGCTTCTAATGTAATTGCGTCCTTATGTCTAAATGTCTGTAAACCTATTGGACAAAAATACCATGGTCATCAGTCTCTAGACATATGAACTAATTAAACTAACGTACACTAGGACAAACACACACACACACACACACATACACACACACACACACACACACACACACCTTTACCTGAGGGAGGTCTGGCTTTGATAACACTTGAAACACTTCGAGGAACAAATTCGTATACACTCTTTATAGTTTCCTGCAGAATATTATCAATTCTTGTACCAAAACATCCGCTAACTGCTTCCGCGATGTTGAAGTCGTAAATTTTTTCCTCAGTCCTTTTCTATAACTGCCCATAATGATTCAATTTATTGAGATATAGCGATTTTGCTGTTCAGGAAAGATGTTAGCCATGTATTAGTGACAGTAAGCTTTTTGTTGTTGAAGATGATGTGACAGTTATTAAGTTATTCGACCAGTGTGGGTTGAGTACAATGATACACATGCCCAAATCATGACTTAATGTTTCCCATGCTTAGCTATAGCAAGAACGCACGTCCCTTTGTTTGCTCCTTTTGTTATTTTCTATCAGGTAGAAGCAATGTAAGCGATGATTTGTCGTGCCACAGCACATAGTTCAAGCGCTCAGGTCTCTCGGTTTTATGATCGTGGTACCACTTACTTCGCAGCTTAGAGTTCACTTCCGGTGAGTATTGAGTTCTGCCGTCGCTTTTGTCGTCGTACTTTTTAATTGTCTGGCTATAATCGATGTTAATGTTTGTCAGTCGTTGCCAGTTAACTTCAGGTTTAACACACCATTTCTCTTCGTCAGTGTCGTTTTCGTCACATCTTCTACCATTAACCACGTTCTATGAAGTTGGCCTCTTTGGAAGTTTGAAATTCACGGATTTCACCGATCATATTTCGTGTTGACCGTCACAGTACAAAACGTATAATAATGCAACGTAATGTCCTGAACTTCGTACTTTTTGTGCATTGCAGTCGAATCTATGTTTACACGTACCCAGCGGTTCAAGATGCAATATTTTGTCCCAACCCTGTACATATACGTCATATGCGGCTATACAGGCACCTCTTGAAAATTATCTTGCAGCTAAAAGCATGCTAAGAACAATATAAGTTATTGATTACTATATACGTACTTTCCGTCGAATGTATTATTACAATTGCAGCAGTGGAGCCAATTAAATTTTTAACGTGCTATTACATTCACTGTAACAAAATACTCCTGTCTTCTTCCCTACTCTTTAAAAATGCAATGGGGTGTCAATGCATGATTATTGTTTAAAACATCGTTTGACGAATTTTGTTGTATAGGACAATACTTATGGATCTCTCAGTGAGAGTTAGATAGTTCGTATGTAGATGCGGTTCTCACGCCATCTCAGTCAACATTCCTACCTCACTTTAAGTGCATTCTTTTGTCCTTGTCAGTATGTCTGCTCGTTGGAGTTCTCGTGAGAGTCGATGGCAGAAAAGAATAAGAGCTATTATTCGTTGACGTGTAATATTTCTCAATTTAGGGTCATGGTATTGCATTAATAATTCAACAATCGTTATACCGTTTCGTCGTGAATGAACCTCCGTAAGTCTCCCCTTTTCAAGAAGAAAGACTCAACCACGAGTCGCAACGTTCTGTTTAATTTTCGGCAAGACAGACTAATTCATTACAGCAGGCTTCTCCGTCCATACATCCTGTGCCTTATACATCTCATTATTTAGGCATCTCAATCAAAAAGACGAAAAACGTAATGGTAACTTTCATAGTACTCTTTTCCAATGGGACCTATATATAAGTGCATCACAATTTTCGTTGGAGTTTAATGGAAACTGAAAAGAATAAATTATAATTTAGGTGTAGTTTGGAAATATCGAAATTTTTGTATTGTAAATTATTCTATAAATTCCTCTTGAAATTGTTGCCTAAAGATTTGAAACTACCTCTATAGGAACACCTCCTCAAGCACAAAAGGAGTACTGGATCATTTTTACCGGAGTCGTCTCTCCCCAGCTACACAACTTCTCCCTGTCCAATATTTCTTTCCAGGACTCGGGTGATATGAAGAGTGTCTCTGCTTTGTGTATAACACACCTGTAATAAACGGTTTGACGCCATGAAGCAAAAATATACCGTTTTTACTTTATTATCTCACGCACATATTATAACATGGTATGGGGGAAATCTAAGGACTTCAGGGTTGAAACAGGCATAATCAGTAAGACGGTGATGAAGTTTTGTTACACGCAAATACAATGGTACAAACACTGTAAACTTCACGTTTTTCAAAACACGAAAATAAATACTTAATTCCTCTGAAAAAAGTGTTTGATTTATTTTGATTGAAACTAAAATTTAAAATTGTTCCATTTGTATTGGGGAGTTGGTGCAGCAAAGATATAGTTATTTTTATTTGTTTTTAGTATATTCACGTTGAACAATGAAATACAGTTCTGATATACATTCGCAATTTATTTGACTGTAATATGCAAATTGTCACTAATTTCTATTTGATTTGATTTGATTTTCCTTTCCCACCGATATTTAGTTTTCGTCTTACATGAACATTATAGCAATGAAATTCAGTTACACAGTCTAGTCATGGCGACAGGACATCTAAGTATACATTTTCATAAAGTATAAATGGGAATGGGTCTTTTGCAGGATGTAAACACACATAAAAATATTTTAGCTACAGTGTTGTATTTACTTACCCAAAATGAGTGTGAAATCGAGTACAGCTGAACACTATGTAATTGTATAGCTGTTCATATGTTTGTGAACCTACTGTTATGGTCATCAATACCTAGACTCAGAAATTACTTAAAGTAAATTACACACACATACACACACACACACACACACACACACACACACACATGCCCGAGTGAAGACACGACCCTCTGGCGGGAACTGCCGCCCAATCCGTAGCATGACGCCTTAGACCTCGCGGCCATTCTGCGCAGCTGTCATATCAGTCGTCGGACTGACAACCAAAACAACAACAACAATCATTTCCTGAACAGTGAAGCATTTATTTAACTTCATTATAAATGAATTATTGTTATTCAATTGTGCATGTTATAAAGTTCCTTACTATTGTAATTGTAAAATTTGCCGTGTTTACTTCAATTAGTCGCTTTAACCTCATTACAACTATGTAGCTGTGTGTGTCCGATGTTGGGTGCAAACGTTGGGATTGGAAATGTGCCATATACAATTTAATTATAAAATCCAGAACGGATTTGCGAAAGGAGAGCCAATGTGTAACTGAAGATGGTTTAATATGGGGTGCCGTAATTCCAGCTACTTAATGTACATTTCTCTTCATTCATAATGTATTTTTGCAGTAACCAGAGACTTGAGTTATAGTGGGTGGGGCCGGGAATAGTCTTGATAGCGACGGGGAGTAAGATATAGGTAGTGATCTGGAAAGGAAAGCAACTCCAACTGGTGGAGTTGCAGCTGTTTCAGCCTCATGATAGGCCTCGTCTTAATACAGCTGTCAGGCGTATTAACATGAGGCTTGAGGAGGCGCTGATGACGGAGGGCATGGAACACATTGCAGTGGTGGCAGTTGAGACTATCCGAAGGTCGGATTTCACTAGGCATGGTCTGCACCTCAATAGGTATGGGAAGGGGAGGTTGGCAAAGCTCATAGGTGACAGTGTAGTAGGGGGTAGGGTGTCACTCATGGAAAAATTACTATAGTAGTTGGTGTTAGGGCTGCACCTTTTTTTTTTAAACTGAGGGCAGCGATAGGTATTCCAGCTTAAAGGAAGTCCCTCTAACGAAGGAACCACTTTCGACAAATTTTAAGAATCTAAGTAATAAGGGAACTACTACTTTTCATCAAAATATACATGGTATCAGAGATAAAGTTAATGAACTGCTTATTGATGTTGATTATGACATTATAGGTATTTCAGAGCACTTTTTAAGTGATGTGACAGTTCAGAGACTTCCTTTGGCAGGATACAGGTTAGCTTCCTTCTTCTATAGGAGTTCCTTGCAGTGTGGGGGTGTGGCCATGTATGTTAAAAACGATTTTTCATCTGACTCAATTGATTTTTCTAAACACTGCACAGAAAAGATATTTGAATCTTGTGCAGGAGTTGTTAATGTTAATGGAACTAAACTAGTAATTGTTGTTATTTATAGGCCCCATGACTCAGATTTTAAAATGTTTTTGCCCAAGCTAGAATTGGTTCTGGGTTCACTTTATAGGAAGTATAAAGATTTAGTGGTGTGTGGACACTTCAACATTAATTGTGTGATAGCTCAAAAAAACCTGTTATTTCTATTTAATTCCTATAACCTGATGCAAACAGTATACTTTCCAACGAGAGTGCAAGGCAGTAGCAGTTCTACCATTGACAATATTCTTGTTCATTCTTCATTATTAGAGGAGCACTCTGTCAGCAGAAAAGTAAATGGCCTATCAGATCACGATGCCCAAATTTTAATTGTTCTCAAACAAATGTTATACATAATTAATTAATCCAGTTGCAATTGAGACCTTTTTAAGCCTAATTAAGGAACAAGAATAGCAGGATTTTATAGTGCTGATAATGCAGATGTTAAATATAATACATTCCTGAACACATTTCTTACGCTGTTTGAAAGTTGCTTTCCGTTAGAACGGTCAAAACAGGATACTTCAAGTAACAGGCAGCAAGGGTGGCTGAGAAAGGGAATAAGAGTATTGTGTAGAACAAAGCGGGAATTTTATCAAAATATTAGAAGCAGTCAGAATGAAGATGCAGTAGCTCATTACAAACAGTATTGATAAATGTCATTAAGAAGGCAAAAAGTATGTCGTATGCAGAAAGAATAGCAAACTCTCTGGGTAAAATTGAAACCATTTGGTCAGTCGTGAGGGACATGTCTGGTATGCAGCAGCAGGTAGAGGATTATAATGACAGTGCGTAGTAGAAATGTTTCTGTTACTGAAAAGTTAGATATATGTGTGCAGTATTCAATAATCACTTTCTGAATATAGCAGGTGAACAAAACAGAACCCTAGTTCCTACAGGTAATCATATTTTTTTTTTTGAAAATGTCTTTCCGAGGCTGTTACCTGAAATGGTCCTCTATAATACTTCAAAAGGGAAGATTGAGTCAATAATCAAATCACTAAAGACTAAGGACTCTTGTGGATAATATGGGGTATCTAGCAGAATTCTAAAGTACTGTTCTTCATATGTTAGCCCAGTACTAAGCCATATTTGTAATTTTTCCTTTCCGAATGGTCAGCTTCCTGACAGATTAAAGTACTCAGTAGTGATATCACTTAATAAAAAGTAGAAATGGATAATGTAGACAACTATAGACTTATTTCTATGCCATCGGTTTTTTCTAAAGATATTGAAAAGGCCGTATATTCAAGATTAATTGATCATTTCAGTTCACATAATTTGTTGTCAGACGTACAGTTTGGTTTCAGAAGTGGTTTAACGACTGAAAATGCCGTATTTTCGTTTCTCTCTGAGTCACTTGAAGGGTTAAAGAAAAGGCTACGGCCATTAGGCGTCTTCTTTGATTTAACAAAGGCGTTTGATTGTGTTGATCACAAAATATTGTTTCAGAAGTTGGAGCATTATGGAATACGAGGAGTAGCGCACAACTGGTTCACCTCTTACTTTAATAATAGACAACAGACGTTAATTTTCCGCGGTGTTGAAAACGGCAATGATGTACAATGGGGCACAGTCAAGTGTGGGGTGCCCCAGGCTTCTGTTTTGGGACCATTGCTGTTACTTATTTATATTAATGATATGCCTTTGCGTATAAAAGGTGACTTTAAAATATTTTAGTTTGCTGATGATACCTGTTAATAGTTCGAGTGCACAGAGTCAGTTGTGTACCACGTTTTTTATGTTGTAATACCAGACGTAGTGTATAGGTCAAGAACGTATTTGTGTTATGGAGTACACAGTTTACATGAAGCGACTACCGTTTCTTGGAAGTTGTTTTGCATGAGTGGCAGTCAGGAAACAGCTTCCTAAGCATGATTATCATATGCACTTTTGATCGAGGGGTACCCTTGTTTTGTATATTTGTTTCTGACAGAGGACTCTACAGTTGCGGATGTTCGCCCCGATACTTCACATAGAAGTGTGTGTGCTCATTGCGATGTACGTAAGGAGATGTCTGTAAGTCTGTCTGAGATGAGACGTTCCTGATGCACTGTAAACTAATGTTGAGATGCGTGAAGTCTATTTCGACATGTTTTATAATGAGAGCTTGTTTAAACACGCTGTTATGTCGACGTTTGTTTGATCGGTAGAGGTAAATAATTCCAAAGTGTTTGGAGTTGAATGATGTGAGGTTCTGACTGATGTATGGCGATGCTGTTGCTACTATTGCGAATGATGTCTACATCCTCACTCGTCTGCGTCTTGTTTCAGAGTGATGGAGTTTCCGCCAAATTCTCAGTGGAGAATGGGAGGGACGTAGGTTGTGGTGCTGACATCCAGTGGTTGAAATTATAAGATTTTTCCGCCAAAAATTTTGTACTTGAGGAAAATTCCAAATTCACTGTTTCCAGTAGATGTCATCTCATATTACGTCGTAGGGGGCGAGGTAGGAGCGGGACGTTGTCCTGGGTTGTCCCCCAGTGGCCATTTTGTTCTGGAATCGGTAGCGACGCCGTCTTGATGTCGTTATTGCGTCATTGCTATACCGGTTCCCAGGTCGAGAAGGAGGAAGACATCTGGCAACATTGTACTGGATCAGACTCGCATCATCCCGTTACTAACATTATTGATTGTAATTACAAAAGTAGCCTGAAGTGAGATATGAGTCACCTAAAATAAAGGGTAAATCTGTTGTAATGGCGTATGAGAAACTAGATGAGTCTGATTACTTGTGCAGTGAAATTACGTACAAAGGTCGCAATACAGATAATATGAAATGCATTGTGGCAAGGGCAAGGAAACTGTCTCAAAAAGAGAAATTTGTTAACATCCAATATTAATTGAAATGTTGGGAAATATTTTCTGACTGCATTTGTATGGTGTTGCCTTTTACAGGAGTGAGACATGGATGATAAATGGTTCACACGTGAAGAGTATAGAAGGTTTTGAAATGTGGCGCTACAGATGGAAATTCAAGATTGAGGAGAAATTAATGGGGAGGTACTGAATAGAATTTGGAAGACAAGAAATTCCTGGCATATCTTGACTAAAAGCAGGTATTGATTGGTAAGGCACATTCTTAGACATCAAGGAAGCTTCATTTTGAAATCGGAGAAAGTGCGTGGGGTAAAAATGGCAGAGGGATACCAAGAGATAATTACAGTAAGGTGGTTGAAAAGGATATGGGTTGCCATTCTTGCCATACGAAATGGCCGCGTGGTCTAAGGCGTCATGCTGTGGACTGGGCGGTCGTTGGCGCCGCAGATACGAGTCCTCCCACTGGGAATGGGTGTGTGTGTTGTCCTTAGTGTAAGTTGGGTTAAGTAGTTCGTACGTCTACGGACTGCTGACCACAGCATTTCGCCCAATAGGTTTACAAACATTTGAACATTCTCCATTCCTGTGAGGAATGAAGAGACTTACACAGGATATGGTAGGGTGAGAATTGCATCAAACTAGTCTCCCCACTGAAGACCACAACAACAACATTCCCATCATAAACGACAAGCCGAAAATACAACACAAGGAGATATAATATCAAATATCTGGTTGTTTACATGTACTAATATCGTAGCTGAAACGGACACTGAGAAAGAAACAAACAGCACACATGGGCAAATAACAGTACAAAATTTTCTTTTGCGCAGTCAGTTTTAACGCATAAAACCTATACATTTTCATTTCAAAATAGGTCGATGTTCTCTAATTGCAACCTAAAAATTCTGGTGTCTGTGTAGAATCGACTGTCATTCCAAGTACTCTTCAGTAAATGAAACTGGCTTAAAGTTGCATCACATTATATTACAAAGTTTCTTGAAATTCCTTTATGATATCCTAGCTCTCATACAAGTGCGAACTTTCCTCTGATTGCTAAGACAGGACATCAAGTTCCAAAAGAAACCCAACACGACTGGTGGCACTCAAATATCGTCGGGGCTCTTAACGGCGGATGGACGACATGTGAAGCGCTGTAATTGTCTGGCAGAGTTTCAGCGGCGTCTCTAGCAAGCCGCACCCTAATTCCCGCCGAGTTAATTAAAAGCTGCATTTGAAGGGCCGCCTGACACAAAGGATGGGCACGCCCTAATTGTTTTCTGCACCCTTCGTCGGGGGGCTGGAGGATTCGGCGTGATTTGACCAAAATCGTTTCCTTTCCTTCGTCACGCGTCGTACAAGCAAACGCTTTCGACTAAAAGGGTTGAACAGTTTTTTCGACAAATTGGGAAAATAGTTATTCTGGGGTGGAATTGGTCAACTGTTGTTGGACTCTTTCGTTCACTGCGGTAATCTTTGTTAGACATGTCTCTTACTTTTGTTGTGGAGTTTTACATAAAGCAAAATTAAGAGACACAGAAAACTAATTATCAGTAACCATATGTTAAATTAAATGTGGAAGAAATAGTGTTATAAATACAATGATACGATAAATTTTTCTAACTGGATGCTCTTCGTGTATCATTTTTACGATCTGTACGCTAGTTTGAAACTTCCGCGAACTTACAGACTAGACCGCAGAGCCTGCCATTTATTACTACTTGAGATTTTTCCGAACCTATTTACTTCTTTCGAAACTGAACAGACGCCGTGTTTCACCTCGAATTCTAGAGCAGAAAGATAAGCTCAGTACCTACAATGAAGTACAAAGGTAGGAAATTGATAATGGTGGAACTTATGTTGTGTGAGAAATTGTGAATAATTTTGATGATGTTGCTGAGGCTGATTACGCCGCGACCTTACAGCAAAACAAATGTTTATATTAAGTACTATAAAGACCAAAAAGTGTTTGTAGAGTCCATGGGACTTAACTACGGGGTCATCAGTCCCTAAACTTACAAACTACTTATGAACTAGCTAATCCTAAGGACGGCACAAATATCCATGCCCGAGGGGGGATTCGAACCCCCGACCGTAGTGGCCGTGCAGACCGTGACTGGAGCGCCTCAGTCCCCTCGGCCACCGCGGCCGGCGTATACAGACCTAGCGTTCATTGGTCTCAGTGTAGCCGCGGTGAAATGGTCGAGGGCTGTTAGGCGCCTCACTGCGGATCGCGCAGTTTCTCCTCGTCTGAGGTTCGAGACCTCCCTCGGGCATGGGTGTGTGTTGTCCTTGGGTTAGATTAAGTACTTTGTAAGCCAAGAGATTATAAACCACGGTAGTTAAGTCTCGTAGATTTACAAACATATGAATTGTTTGCAGCCGACCGCCGTGGCCGAGGGGACTGAGGCGCTTCAGTCACGATCTGCACGGCCACTACGGTCGGGGGTTCGAATCCCCCCTCGGGCATGGATATTTGTGCCGTCCTTAAGATTAGCTAGTTCATAAGTAGTTTGTAAGTTTAGGGACTGATGACCCTGTATTTAAGTCCCATAAGCTATACAAACCTTTGAAAACAATTGTTTGCACGGCATGTGTGCATTTCCTATAAAATGAATTGTGTTTCACTATCCTAAGTGGAAAAAAAAGGCGAGATCGCTTTACAACCTAAGACACTGATTACGGAAACTAATTCACCTCTATGTTGCAGTTATTTGATATAGGTCTCCACTCCAGTTTATACTGTACACGCCTCTACTGCAAAACCAACTAATTAGGACACAAGTATGTCAAATATTGTCTTCCTATACAAGTTTTACCCTCTCTCTCCCGCCCCATTATTCTCTCCTTTACTAACTTGAAAAATTTCTGATGCTTCAGTATTTATACTCTAAAGTTTTCGTTTCTTTACTCAATTCTTATTAAACATTTCTATTTTTCCCTAATGCGATTCAGAACTAAGTAACATTCAGAATTCTTCTCTAGCGCAATAATCTAAAATTTCTATTTTCAACATGTCTATATGGTTCATTGTTCAAGTTTCAGTTCCCTCATAATCCAATGCTTCACATCCGCTAATGTATTGTAATGTTGATACAAACTATCACTGTCTCAGAATGGTCTTCTGCGGTATGCAGTACAAAGTGTTATAATATAGGTGGGTAACCTTTCGATCTTATCATTTCCTAAAACACAAGACTCATGAATAAATCCATGGCATGTGACTATCATCACCGTATATTAATTTTGACGCAAAATTTATTCGTCAAATCCACACTCATCCGTCTGATTGCTGTAAGGAATAGCGTGAATCATAGTTCTATTCCAATTCTCTCGTCTTCACTCATCCATTATACAGTGGCGTCACCTTACACCACTTCAGCACTGATTACATAGATGTCTCACTTCCGTGGCACTTCTTCACTACTCTAGCCCATTTTTGTTACTATCAAATCCACGGCCATGGTGTTACCTGGACGGCTGCTAGCACTTTGCTTTTCAGTAGCGGATTCCTTGCTACGATTCCATGAAATGCACTTCTGGAATATGAAGAAAGAACACCATGACTTCATCGATCCAGCAGAGAGGATTTGTATTGACACTTTCTTGTGGATATCTACAACACACAATCACAAAGTCATATGGAAGTGAGTACAGCCACCAAAGCGTGCCCAATGTCGAAGCCGGTGTCATGTAACTCTCCTTTTACAGCAACGCAAGCTGCAATTCAATCATACAGACGATTTTAGATGTGTGAATGTAGTTTTACGGAATGGCCTGCCATGTAGTTTCCATATGGTGCCTCAGTTGGGCCATATTTCGTGCCGGTTGTGCATACCGACAAAGATGACGTTTCACTCGGTCCCAAACATACTCAATGAGTGAGAGATTTGGGGATCGTTCTGGCCAGGGTCTTCGACGTATACCTGTTGCAAAAGCATGTCGATTTGTTGGTGCGTGAACGGTAGCAAGACGAGTTGAATGATAGTTTCATTGTACCATGCACTGTTCAGTGTTCCCTCGACGATCATCAGAACAGAATGGCCAGTGTAGTATTTGGATCCCAACACCATGATGCCGCGTGTCGGCCACATATGCCTCTGCCGTATATACTCCAGATTTTACAACTGACGACGATTAAATCTAGGAGCGAGAAGAACTTGCATTTACACCACGGTCGTAATCTCTTGGTGTTATTTTTCGTCAACATCGCTCTGCAACCTTACCCTTCACCCTTTAAAAGCAATTTGTTATAGCTAATATTAAAGAAAGTGTAGCTACACGTTGTAAGAACCTGCGTATTGGGCTGTGGAAGGTTCTGATTTAGAAGTTTGTCTCGATGTTATCTTACGATCGAACCGTACATGTCTGCTTTCATGCCCCAGCAACTATCTCAGTTTCAGATATAATCTTTCGCCTGTGATCCTGTAGTTAAAAAAAAACTCTGGCCATAGGCTGTAACTTGAGAATTAAGAGATATTAGTTAATGAATTGGTTCATTTATAAAAAAGGTTTTATTGTAACGTTTGCAAAATATGCAACAAAGTAAGAGATTTAGTTGAATAAGCTTTATTCAGTCAGTTTGTTTCCTTATTTGAAGTGGGTAGCTGAATTTTTAATCATAAACAGAATAAAATGGTTAAACTGTTGCATCGTCCGCGAAAAACATTGATAAAACGTTTCCCCAACTAAGTGAGCATAACTTTATGAAACACTGAAACAATGTATATTTCGCAAACAGTAAACGTGAAATTGTCAACATTTCAAAATAGTTTGTTTCCCGAACACCAATATCACACTCGTAAGTTCGACTGTAAAATCATAAACACATATCAGCTGCACTGGCGTACTTTTGTACTCGCCAAATTCAGAGTCCCGAGAAGCGACCGTTCACTGAGCAAATCTTAACACTGCCCAATCGAATCACTCCTATTATTCAGCTGAAAACACTTACTTACTAATATAACATTTAAATATATAAAATGACTCTTAAATAGTATTACATGAAGTATGAAATAAATAAATAGACAAACCACCTTAAAAAGAGTTTAAGGGCTAATCCACACAACATTTAGATCAATTACTGGCAAATTGTACAATAAAAGGACGCGCCAAATTAAATATACAATAGGTAAATCATGCTGCTTTCTCAAAAATGTTCAAATCTTTGTTACCCTTACGAGACTTAACTACGAGATCATCAGTCCCTGACCTTACAAACCACTTATAAGCTACCTTATACTTAAGATAACACAAAGATCCATGCCCAAGGGGGGTATTAGAACCCACGACGGGGAACGGTCTCGCGCATCGGAGCATAGCACCTCAATGCGCTCGGCCACTCCGACGCGGCTTGCTGCTTGTAATTTCAGTGTTACTGTGGAGATAATGATGATCTTTTTATATTTCCATTATAAATTTATACCAGTCATTATATAACTATATATGTAAGTGTAACGCTTTCAAGCCGAAAGCTAGAGACAATAAGGTATCATTTGAAGCCGAGTTTTTTCTGAAATTGTATGGTGCATTCAAAATTTGGTTATTTTGTGCTTAATTAATTAATTTATTTATTTTTACATTTTGAAGTAATAGAAATAAATATTTGTAATTTTTGAGATATTGAAATTATTTTTATAATTATGAGATGTGCGCATTTATTCCGAGATCGTAGATGTCTTAAATGCTGACGGATAATAAATTTATAGATGGTGTTATTTTATTCTCAATTACTGGAGTGTGGAACTCACAGATGTTCTGCAGACACCCTTACGATACGCTCGGCTAGCAGCCTTCATTAGTTTTGAGTACAAAGCATGGGAGTTCCCAGATTTCCGCCGATTTGGACAAAGCCCCGTCGTATGGTCGGTTTAACCATCGCCACCAAGAGAGGAGGCCGCGGCGCTCTCGTGTGGCGTCACGCAGAGTAGGTCGCGATCGCGTAGCTGATTGAGTGGCCGCTGGGGCACGGCCCACTATGCCGTAGCGGCCAGGTGGTGTTGATTTAACCTGATACCAGGCCTCTGTGGCAGCTGCCCCATCCGTTTGCCGCACTCCACTATCGGCCCTTCATCTTTCCACACAATACCATTAGTTATACTAACTTTCTGTGTCACGTTGTTGGCCAATTTGGCATATTAAGTAGCACCCTGTTGAGTTAATATAATAAATAAAGAGGTCATTGTTTAATAATAGATCAGTGGTGCATTATTTTGTGGTGGTATATGCAGCAACAATATATACAGGGTGAATCACCGAACACTTGCAACGCAAATATTGCGGAAACGGAAAGTGCTACGCTATCGCAGCCTCCACCCCCCAAACTTTGAACGGTTGTAGCTGCCAAACCTAACGTGATAAAAACGTCATTAAATATCCTTTGTACAGATGTGGTGTCACAAATTACAGTACATGATAGAAACAACCATTGTTCCATTTAAATAAATGTATGTTTGCATAAAAATACACTTTCTAAGCAATATTACAATCTGTTTGTTTTCTAAAAATACGAGCCCCTGACTACCAATCCATTTTGTGAAAACAGCACATGAATCGCACTTTCCGTTTGCGCAATATTTGCGGTGCAAGTGTTAGGTGATATACAGGGCTTTTCACTAAGTGTGTTTGCCTCTGTAACTTATAAAATAATAGGTAGGTAGGTAGGTCAACACAAGAAATGTTACACTTTCTGCGGAGCTATGAAAATAGTTTATTGTATCATTTTCCAAAGCGTTACAGCACAAAGATATAATTTTTTAAATGGAACAATAGTTTCTTCTATCGTGCATTGGAATCGTTGAAACCAGCTGCGTCCAAATCAATTTAAACTACATTCCTATCACTGTTAGTTTGGGAGCTACAACCCTTCAAAGTTTCAGGGGCAGATACCACACGCTGTACATAATACATGGCTGTGTGGAGGGTGATGGACGTTATGGCGGTGGGAAGTTGATTTACATGAGATGTTCAAATGTGTGTCCATGTTCCTCAATGCATAATGCAATGTGCCGTCGAAAGGATCTGCGGACGAGATGTAACATCGCCGGTGTGATGGAACGACATGCGTCCTCGATACACCGTTTTAGATCATCTGGGGATGTGGGCTCAGTGACATAAACACGGTCCTTTAGGTATCCCCACAAAACGAAATCTACTGGTGTGAAATCGGGCGACCTTGCGGGCCATGAATGAAGACCATGGTGCCCCAACCATCTTCCACAACAGCATGCGCAGAATGGGCTGGGTGACCATCGTGCTGCATCCACATATGGACTCTCTTGTGTAGACACACATGTTAAAGGAGACCAGCGCGATATAACTTACCTGTCAGTGTACCTGGAAAGTACTGTGGACCGATGATTTCATCCCCAAGGATTCCACACCACACATTAATAGACCACCTACGTTGACGGTCGACAGGTCGTACCCACCGAGGATTGTCTGCGGCCCAGTAGTGCATGTTATGGCGATTCACTGCACCATAATTTGTGAACGTGGACTCATCAGAGAACATAACACTCCAGCGTGAAATTACGCATGACCCACTCGCAGAATGTCACTCTTGCACGGAAATCGTTCTCATGCAGCTCCTGGGTCAGTGACAGGCGGTACGGGTGAAACCTGTGGCCGTGTACTATACGCCACACACGTGTGACTGACACCAGTGACTGCAGCAACGGCACGTAAGCTGACATGAGGATCGTGGTGTAGTGCAGCTAAAACAAACACCTCCGTCTCCTCACGTCTTGCAGGTTTCGTCTGTTACTGCGGCGCATTACCAAGCTGCCTGTTTCCCGAAGTCGTTGTTCGGCACGTAAGAACGTAATGGCTGCCGGGGCTCTTCGCCTAGGATATCTCACGGCATACACTGTGGCTGCTTCAGTGGCATTGTGTCGGCACACGCCGAGCATCAGCAACATGTCAACGTACTCGTTGTTCGCGTATGCCATCGTCATCCGATGTCAGTAACTGTGGTATATTGAGCCCCGGTTGTTTGTGTGGCTCCAACTATCGAGTGTACGGCCGTGTGCGGCGACAGTCGGCAGTCTAACAGCGCATCGAGGAAGCTTCTCGCTCCGTGACACCGGCGACGTTACAACTTGGCCGCACCACATTTAGAAGGCGCATTGCATTATGCGCAGCGTTGTGGTATCTGCCCCTGTAACTTTGAAGGGTTGTAGCTCCCAAACTAGCAGTGATAGGAATGTAGTTTAAATTTATTTGGACGCAGCTGGTTTCAACGAATCCAATGCACGATAGAAAAACTATTGTTCCACTTAAAAAATTATATCTTTGTGCTGTAACTCTTTGGAAAATGATACAATAAACTATGTTCATAGGTCCTCAGAAAGTGTAACACTTCTTGTGTTGACCTACCGCATTAAAATTTCCCGTCACCGATTATTTTATAAGTTACAGAGGCAAACACACTTAGTGAAACACCATATATATATGGTGTTTCACTAAGTGTGTTTGCCACTGTAACCTATAAAATAATAGGTGACAACCTGTATATATATACAGGGTGTTTCACTAAGTGTGTTTGCCTCTGTAACTTATAAAATAATAGGTGACGGGAAACTTTAATGCGCTAGGTCAACACAAGAAATGTTACACTTTCTGAGGACCTATGAACATAGTTTATTGTATCATTTTCCAAAGAGTTACAGCACAAAGATATAATTTTTTAAGTGGAACAATAGTTTTTTCTATCGTGCATTGGATTCGTTGAAACCAGCTGCGTCCAAATCAATTTAAACTACATTCCTATCACTGTTCGATTGGGAGTTACAACCCTTCAAAGTATCAAGGGCAGATACCACACGCTGTACATAATACATGGCTGTGTGGTGGGTGATGGATGTTATGGCGGTGGGAAGTTGATTTACATGAGATGTTCAAATGTGTGTCTTTGTTCCTGAATGCATAATGCATAATGCTCAAAGCCCCTACCCAAACCGCCTATTTTGCAGTAGATATCAGGATCTGGATCGCAAAATTATTGTAATACTGTAATATTGTAATATTATTCATATCCCAGACGAGAAACCCCAATTGCGACCTTACGGTTAACCCATTCAACGCTATTTATCACAGTTCATATTAAAGCACTTGTCACTATAATCTGTAAGAACCTGCGTATTGGGCTATGTACGGTTCTGATTTAGAAGTTTGGCTCGATGTTCCCTTGGGTTCGAATTGTATATGTCTGCTTTTATACCCCAGCAACTACCTTAGCTGCAGATGTAATCTTTTACCTGTGATCTAAGCAAATAAGAAATATTACATAAAAACAGGTTCAGTAATAAAAAGGGTTTTATGCTAACGTTTCCAAATGATGTACACAAAGTCAGAGATTAGCTGAATAAGGATTATTCAATAAAATTGGTTCCTTATTGGAAAAGGTCAGACGAATTATTAATCATAAATACAATAACGTGGTTAAACAGTTGCATTGTCTGCGATTATAAATTAGTAGCACTTTTCCCCAATGAAGTTCATAAACCAATCAAGAAGGCTAGGAGCGTGTTTTTGTTGGGAAGAGCCGATAAGCAAATGTTACGATCGCACAATGAATGGGCATCGTTTAATTCCGGGACTATGGATGTTGAGGAATTGTGGACTAAATTTAAGTGCATTGTTAATAAAGGGTTAGAGAAATAAGTGCCAGTAAAGACGATTAAGGATGGAAAAGATCCACCGTGGTATAATAATAATGTTAGAAAGCTGCTGAGAAAGCAAAGGCTGTTGCACTGTCCATTCAAAAAAGAACACGCAAATGACAGGCAAAAGTCAGTTGAGATTCGTGCGTCTATAAAAAGATCGAGGCGCGAAGCATACAATAATTATCACAGCCATACGTTAGCAAAAGATCTCTCCAAGAACCCGAAAAAATTCTAGTCCTATGTAAAATCGTGTTCAGTCACTCGTTGATCATTCCGGGGCAGTAATAGAAGAAAGCAAACGGAAAGCTGAAGTTCTAAATTTAACCTTTAAGAAATCTTTCACGCAGGAGGATCGCACAAATGTACCATCATTTGATCAACGTACTAATTCCGAAATGGGGGACATAGCAATAGGTATTTCCGGTGTAGAGAAGCAGCTCAGAGAGCTAAATACGAAAAAGTTTGTTGGTCCGAATGGAATACCAGTTCGGTTCTACAAAGACTATTCTGCGGCATTGGCCCCCTACTTAGCTTGCATTTATCGCGAATCTTTAATTCAGCGCAAAGTTCCTAGTGATTGGAAAAAAGCGCAGGTGACTCCCGTTTATAAGAAAGGATAGAGAACTGACCCACACAATTACAGGCCTATATCGATGACATCAGTTTCATGTAGAATTTTAGAGCATATTCTCAGTTCGAATATAGTAAATTTCCTTGAAACGGAAAAGCTTATTTCCATGAATCAGCACGGGTTTAGGAAACATCATTCATGTGAAACTCAGCTTGCCCTTTTCTCACATGACATCTTGCGAGCCATGGATGGAGGGCAACAGGCGGATTGTGTTTTTCTCGACTTCAAAAAGGCATTCGACGCGGTGCCACACTGCAGACTGCTAACGAAGATACGAGCTTATGGAATAGGTTTACAGATTTGTGATTGGCTGGAAGACATCCTAAGTAATAGAACGCAGTACGTTGTTCTCAACGGCGAGTGTTCATCAGAGACGAGTGTATCGTCAGGCGTGCCCCAGGGGAGTGTGATAGGACCGCTATTATTTTCTATCTATATAAATGATCTGATGGACAGAGTAAGTTGTAATTTGCGGCTGTTTGCTGATGATGCTGTGGTGTATGGGAGGGTGTCGTCTGTAACTGACTGTAATAGCATACAGGATGACTTAGACAAAATTGCTAGTTGGTGCGAAGAATGGCAGCTAGCTCTCATTGTAGGAAAATGTAAGGTGATGCGCATGAGTAGAAGAAACAATCCTATAATGTTCGAATACAGCATTAGTAGTGAGCTTCTTGATGCTGTCGCGTCGTTCAAATATCTAGGCGTAACATTGCAAAGCGGAACGAACATGTCAGGACAGTTGTGAGTAAGGCGGACAGCCGACTTCGGTTTATTGGGAGAATTTTGGGAAGATGTATTTCACCTGTAAAGGAGACCGCGTATAAAACGCTTGTACGACCACGTCTTGAGTAGTGCTCAAGTGTTTGGGACCCGCAGCAGATCGGTTTGAAGGAAGACATAGAGGCGGTTCAGAGGCGAGCAGCTAGATTTGTTACCGGTAGGTTCGACCAATGTGCGAGTGTCACGGAAATGCTCCGGCAACTCAATTAGAGATCTTTGGAAGATAGACGACGTTCTTTTCGTGAATTTCTGTTAAGTAAATTTAGAGGGCCGGAATTTGAAGCTGAGTGTAGTACGATCTTGCTGCCGCCTACTTACATTTCGCGTAAAGATCACAAAGACAAGATAAGAGAAATTAGGGCTCGTACGGAAGCATATAGGCATTCTTATTTTCCTCGTTCTATTTGGGAGTGGAATAGGAAAGGAAATGCCTAGTAGTGGTACAGTGTACCCTTCGCCACGCACCTTACGGTGAATTGCGGAGTATGTATGTAGATGTAGAAGTAACCATAACTTTATGAAACACAGTATCTCTGTGTATTTCGCGAGCACTCAACATGAAATTGTCAACATTTCAAAATAGTTTGTTTCCCGAACACCAATTCTACACTCTAAGTTCTTGTGTAAAAACATTAACAGCTGCACTGGCGTACTCTTCATCTCGCCAAATTTATCGTCCCGAGACGCAACCGTTCGCTGCGCAAATAATAACATCCTGCCCTATCGAATCACTCCTATTATCCAGGAGGGTTCTTCTTCTGTCAAGCATAGACATGGATTTCCTCTTTCGTGCCTAACCTTCGCTCACCACCCTCTCAAACATACACTTCCCACCAGTTCTGTCCCTGGGCCGCTTCCTTATTGCCCGAACGCCATTCGTTCCAAACTCGTATGAATTTTAACATGAGACATTTCTTTAATTAAAACTGACCATCTGAAACCACTTCCTTATTAATATAACATTATTTAAATTGAGAAAAAGCTGTTAATTTGTCTGAACAAAATAAATAGACAATCCAGCTTTCATGAGCTTGACCACTCATGCCCCACTATATTTATATAAATTACTGTCAAATTGTACAATATAAGGACATAACAAATTAAGTATACGATAGGTAAATCATGCTGTATCCATTTTTAGTGTCACTGTGGAGATTATGAGGATCTTTTATATTTCCATTATAAATTTATGTCAGTTGAAATTAGTCATTAAACAAATATATAAAAGTGTGACGCTTTCGAGATAATAGGTAGAGGCAATAAGCTATCATCTAAAGCAGAGTTTGTTAAAATTGCATGACGTATTCAAACGGTTATTTTAAGCTTGACTTTTCTATATTTTGATTTAGTAGAGATTATCATTTGTATTTTTTGAGGTATTGAAATTATTTTTAGAAGCGTGAGATGTGCATAGTTATTAAAATATCGTAAATGTCTCAAATGTTGAGGGTAAATAAACTTATAGATTATATTATTTTATTCTGAATTACTGGAGTGTGGAACCCACTAATGTCCTCCAGACCCCCCTAAGAGATGTTTTGTTAACAGCCCTGATTAGTTTTGAATACAAAACATGGACCGTTCCCAGATTTCCGCCGATTTGAACTAAGACCCAGCTGGATGGTCAGGTTAACCCGATACCTGGCCTGTGTGGTAGCTGCCCAAACCTTTTACCGCAGTCCACTGTTGGCCCTATATCTTTCCACACAATAATTGCGCGTCTCTACGGACAATACGTCCGTAAGGTCACAGCTCTCACCTCATCGCCGCAAAGTTAAAGACTGTTTCTGACATGTGTCGAGACCTTTAGGTATTCGTTCCGTGAGAGAAATAACGTTTTATCTGCTACAAGTAAGATTCGTTACACGAAGAATTAATTCCATGCTTTGAATGAACCTGTGAAAAAATACTGAAGTATTTCTTTCTCCTCAGCTCTAATTAAAATTTCTTTGGAAATCTGTTTGTGTCTCTGTTAGGGAGATTGGAAATCGTTAAACAGGAGAACGAGTTTCGGATTGAGACAGGTTTTTGGGGCAGAGCAGCTACACCACAAGAAACGCAAGTTATGCAAGAGATATGTAACGATGAATACACAGTGACATGTATAGACAGAAAAGTACTCGTCTCAGTTTCTGTTGTCGAATTTAGCAGTTCCATTTGCCAGTAGAACGTACGGTAACTATATGTTTTCAGATGTAGGATGTTCTCACGATTAAAAAACAAGGGTAACAAATTGTGTACCAAGCAGACGTGATTTGAGAGGGCTAGATACACAACTGATGATGAAATACAATTATTTTTACGACTCTATACCTTTGATGTGGTTGCTACAGGACTAATATTACCCCTCTCCATTCTCAAATTCGTATTTTGACCGGAAGGATGGAGAGAATGTGAGGAAAAATGTTCCTTTCTTCACGCAGAGCTGAACGGATTTTAGAACATGGTTTTGCGGATAGCCGCAAGATATTGCTGTTCCTGTTTTTCGTTATTTTCAGTTGAAATCACGGTTAAGTGAATGAAACTTATGCGCATTTTTTCCATTGTACCGTTTTATTAATTCATTTAGTTTCCTTTTACATAGATGAGACCATGGAATCCTCTCGTGTATCGAACTATGGATCATCTTTCTGCTGCCATATTATATTACGTTAACCTTATTAACATAAACGCTCAGAATGTATCTAGTAAAAGCTATATATATATATGTTATGGAACAAGGATTTTCTCATTAAATTATCTATTTCACATTCCACATAGGCACATTTCTGTTTGAGAACTACAAGTTGTATCCAAAAAGGGAACTTTTGAAATAGTCCTCATGTTGTTAAGTTATTCGATTTGCTTCCGACTGGTATCCTTTTTGCCTTATAACGATGTTTTTATATTGAATAATGTTGTGATACAAGTAGTTTGGAGATAATAGTGATGCAAATGCCACAACGAGAGCGCCTGACAAAAGCCGGTCAGTCACCTAGCTGTGTCAGTGGCCAACATGAACATAAGTTCCGGCGTGACGAAATTGTGCGCTGTGACCAACCCAGAAGGCATCGCTTCAACCCAGAAGGTTCTGACACATGACGAAGCAGCACGCGGACATTAACCCTGGAGGCGCTGACCCGATCTGGAAATCTGAAGAGCTTATTCAACAAGGGAGTGGCATACTGAAATATTGCCAATAGCGCGTCATGGTCGGCCAAGCTGGACGGCAACGCGCCTTCAAGTCTGCGCCACATGCGCCATCGTCAACGCCATCGCCATCGGACGGAGTACGGTGATCAGCAGTAGCGTGCACTGTCTGTTAGACTTGCGCGTAATAGTTCGCGATCGGAAGCGCTCACTTTAGTTCGCGGCTCTGACGCAAACTAGTTCGTTCTTTTAGTTCATCCGCTCCCAGTGACGGCTGAGCGGCGTGGTCTGCGCATGCAGGTGAAGGGAGAAGTTTCCCCGCCTAGCTGCTTCATGCAGTTTGTGGATAATTTCTCGCGTTTAAGTTTAGGCTTATCTCTATATCTTGGCATTAAGGAATTCATTAGTCAGATATTGCAAAGTGCAGAATACTTCAAAACAGAAATTTTGTAGCACTGAACTATGTAATCTAGCAGGCAGACGCTCACCTCGAAATGGCTCTCATCAGCAGAAGGCAAACACGTGATTTTTCATTCTGCTGCGCACCGCCTCGATACTGCCCGACGGATTTCGGAAAAGAATCCAACGAACTAAGAAGCGAGATACGTTTGGCATAATAGTTCGCGAACGGTAACGCATGTTTTAGTTCGCGACCGATTGCTAATATTTTAGCTCGCGACCGATCGCGCATATTTTAGTTCGTGGCCGATCGCGCATATTTTAGTACGCGACCGATTGCGCATATTTTAGTTCGCGACCGGTAGCTCTCCTTTTAGTTCGCAGCTCGGCCAAGAAGTAGGTCGCTCTTTTTAGTTCGTCCGCTCTTTTTGGCTTTTGCTCCCGCTACTAAAAGAGCTCTTTCTTTTGTTATGACACTGCTGAATACCTTAGAAAAGAAAATTTGTGGCTGTGAACTATGAAACTACATCTGAGCTGCATCTCAGCTCGAAATGACAGTAACTGGTAGAAGGAAATCAAGCGATTCTGTGCGCTCTCGCGTCCTCTCGCTGCTCCCTGCCAGTCTTCGGAAAAGGAGCGGACGAACTAAGAGGCGAGAGATCTGCGAACTAGTTCGCCAGTGGGAGCGCTCTTCCCAACTACTTCGTTCACGAACTACACAAGACTACTGCCTGTGCCGCTCGCTGCGACGTCTCGACAATGGCCGACACCGAGTCCCGAAAACAGGTCTCCGATGTTATCGCTGGCCTACTACCCACGCTGCCGCCATAAACCGGAAGGAGCCTTGGGCTTTGCGAGACAGCACGGCGCTCCCAGAAATGTGATATGGAGCCGACGTCACACGCAGCAGCCCTCCCGTGGAGAACAGTGTTACCGACGCCTGTCGTTACGCCATCCCCAACCGGCTGGGCCATAGTAATGCGTTACTGTTCGCTGACATCAGACCTGTTACTCGTCGCAGTGGCACATTCGACCCGTCGCGACGTCTGCGTCAGTGCAATCGCCGTGCACTAAAGCGCCCAGCTGCGATGCGCGCGGCCGTTCTCCGTCGAGGGTTGCGATAAGTCTGATGTTACATCTTTATTACTTTAATAATAGTTTTCAGAGTTTTCATATCTTAGTTTGGACTTGTAAATTTTATAGAAGCCAAGTAGCTGGCTGGCAGTAGGCAAAGTAGCATGATGCAATCGATGGAACGGATAGGAAAAGCATAACAGATGGCACAGATCATGTATGGACCGTGAGAAAACACGGAAGTGTAGCATAGATGTGATCAGATTGGCTGCCGCCTCCCCTCCCGGTGTTACGAGTCCTACATTTCAATTATTAATATTTAAGAAAGTAAACATTAGATAATAGCGTAATTTCAATGTAACACTTTTATGTTAATAAGCTTTCATTTGAACCCATTTGGTACTTTGTTCATTGTACTTTATATAAACAAAATACGAGCGACGAAGCTGTAAGGTTTGTTTGGCGCCAAAAAGACAAAGGCAGCAACTAGCGAGCACAGTCCAGTGCCGACCTTCGAACTGTTAACATGTAGCACCTTGTCTCATTACGGAGCATTGCAAAACTTGTGCATTTATCATCATGGCACTAGTATTTATTGTAAAGTGACTATCGTTCAATGTACCGCTTAGATATGTGGATTTTGCTGAGCGTGTGTAAACGTTGGAAGAATAAATTTAAAAACCACTGGCATCCTGTGTTTTATGAAGACAATCGTAGTCACAGCCCTTAAATCATTTTCACAGCATTTTAGCTTCAGACATCAAGAATCTGCGACCTGTGTGCTGAAACTCCGTGGGACATTATCTACTTCCAGAACTAAGGTCAGTAATAAACAAAAGAACTTTGTTTAACCAGTCTGAAAAATTGATAAACCCTACAGCCCCTCATGCAATATGCGTTACCTAGTACAAATAGGACCATAAGTGCGTGCATCCCTAGTAATAGGAGTGAGGGTAAAGTTGGGGAAATTTATAAGAGGGTGGAAAATTGTGCTGAGAGACTGTTAAGAACTTTCCAATTAGACAGTGTTAACATAGTATATAAAGATTTGCTCTCGGGCAGTTTCAATTTTCTCCGCTCTTAAAGAAGAGACCATTAAAATAAATTACCACCAGTCATGTTGTAGGGTTCGAGTCCTCCCTCGGGCATGGGTGTTTGTGTTGTTCTTACCATAAGTTACTTTAAGTTATTGTAAGTAGTTTGTAAGCTTAGGGACTAATAACCAGCGTAGTTATGTCCCTTAGATTTACAAACATTTGAACATTTCGCCGGAATGTCAGCACATTTGACTGTCGACGTGTCCGCTTCAACAACCATTGCGTGCATGTACACAAACGAGAAATGGTTCGATATACTACTTTTACATGGTGAATGTAAAATATCTTCCATGGAATGAATTCAGCGGTATAGGACCGCCAGCGTCCGACACGTCAGGCAACAGAACGAGACTAAAGAAAAAGACTGCAACCGACAGATAACACGAAGAACCTGTCCTGGCTACGACTCTAATGAATCCGCACAATGGTACGAGACATATTGCCAAGTAATGTAGAATCAGCCAAACGAGTGTCGTTCGCATCTTGCATCGACACAAATTCCATCCCTATCATCTGTCACTATATATTGCACGCGGCGACCGTAATTTCTAACGTTGTACAGAATTTTGTCGAATTGCCCTTCAGCAGCTGAGAGACGACACTAGGTTTTCCCAACCTATCCTCTTTGCTGATGAAGAAACGTTTACTAACGACGGTAACATAAATTTGTATAACTTGCTCTACTGGGAAGCCGAAAATCCACATTCGCTTGGTCAGGTGCTACATCAAAATGTTCAAATGTTTGTAGAGCTTATGGAACTTAACTACGGGGTCATCAGTCCCTAAACTTACAAACTACTTATGAACTAGCTTATACTAAGGACGGCACAAATATCCATGCCCTAGGGGGGATTCGAACCCCGACCGTAGTGGCCGTGTAGACTGTGACTGACGCGCCACAGGTGCTACATCAACTTCAGTGGAGCCTAAACGTCGGATGCGCTATCATAGGCAATTGTATTGTGGAACCTTACCTCATCCCAAGCGTGCTGAATGAACAACCGTACGCACACTTCCTTACGAACATTCTGCCAGTTCTTCTGGAGGAGATACCACTGGATATTCACAAACTGTATGTGGTTGCAATACGACAAATGTCCGGATCCCGTGTTGCAACGCAAATACTGCAGGAAAAATTTCCAGGAGTTTTGACAGGACGAAATTCAGTTCTGAATTGGTCGGCGAGATCCCCCGATGTGACTCCCTTGATTTATTACTTTTGAGGACACTCAAAAATGCAGTCTATGATGAAGCCCCAACTACGCCAGACGATATGCGTCGTCGAATCGCCGGTGAATGCTGTAACACATCATCCACTGTAATTACATCATCTGTTCTTCGAACTTTCGGAGATTGAAAATGTTCCCTTCAGTCACTGGTCAAGATACTGAACACGGGTTGAAATGAATAATAAAGTCGTGTTTTTATAAGGTACTGAGACCCTGCCATTCCTCTTGTTTTGAAGTTCAGTGTGGAAAATGTTATCGCATTGGGTTGAACGATAAGGCACCACATCAACTAAGAGTCTAATCCAAAGTGGCGATGCCCCCGTATCAAAATTACCAAATTAGACTTTTTTGATTTTGGATTTGTTCTACTGTGTTGCCCCTAATTTTCTTTTAAACTTCCCCAGTATTTAAGCGAACAAGAAGAAAGACATATATTATTCATGTCGCTGAAGCGATTTATGAGTTTTAGTGATGCACAATAGTTTATTTTTTATGTATGTAGATAATTCATTGCAAAATTAGAATGAAATGAAATATATGAAAAATTTAAAAAGCACTGTTATTCCCTATGTAAAATTGGAAAAAAATATATTGCGAAATAAATTGTAGATGAACTAAACGTCCTAAATCGAAAATAATAATAATTTCGTGTCTCTGTGTAATTCTTCCTATTGGACTTGAACTTGTCCCTAACGTGTATGTACATAACCTACCCTAGTTATACAACCGAGAAAAGGGGACCTACATTTCTAAGTGTAAGTTGTACCAAGTGTCGTTTCTGAGATTCCTCACAAAATTGAGAGGCGAAGAGTACTTTATAACTGAAAGTGTAACATTCCGTGATCTAACGAGTTTCGAACCATTAATCGATATAAGAACTACGTAATCTTTTAAGTTGGACCAAATCACAAACTCTGTGAAAACGTTTATTAAGGTCGGTCAGTAATTTTGTAGTTCATCGCACACAAACATCGTGACTCGGGATATATATTTACACCCTTTTATTAAAAAAAAAAAAAAAAAAACTCTACAGGTACGGGTAAACGTCATTTTCCTGGTAAGGTATCGGTGATACCGTCTATCTTTTATGAAATCTTGAGAACATGGGCATTATCTTGATATCGGCTGTCTTGAATTTAAGTCATTATTTATGGATAAGGGATTGAATGATATATCAAATAACATCTACAAAATTCATTTCTATACTCGGATTTGACGTAGCAGTTATGCTTCGTAGGTCGCAATACATTAGTCACAATACATTTTGTAAGGAGATACACACTGATTGTTGTCTGTGAAAAACGGTCATTAATGTATTCAACATGCTGTCCCTTTTGGTCATCACACATTTCAAGGCTTTGAATCCAATCCTCATGTACTCAGAGAAGGATTTCTGCAGAAACTCAGAATTTGCACCAATTTTCATTGACCGGTAAATAAACGCTGAATTATATAAGAAAATGTTGCTGTTTTCCTGTTCTGATTGAAGATTAAAGCTTCACGTCTTGCGTCAAAAGTTTGGGCCTTCACCACACTACGGACCACTTGTTCGTTATTGGATTGACTAACGCGGTTCAGTGGAATGGTCACCCATTTCGGCTGATCTCACACCACTTAATATTTATTTGTGAGGCCATTTTAAAGTAAATCATAGGCCTAAATGCAGATAAAATAAGAAACAGACAAGATCTCGAGCAAACCATTGAAAAAGCGAATGCCACCATTTCTGTTGAAATCCTTCTGCGAGTGCACCAAGTTTTAACAACTTTCAGTTTGCGTTTACCAAGAGGGTCAGCATTGTGAACACATCAAACGATACTTCTTGATGGAGAACAGCCCAGTCTGTAACTTTTGAACCATGACTGCTACGTCACATTTGTTAACAGAGATAAAAGCCCTATGTTAGTTGATATACAAGGTGGGTCTAAAAATATCTTTGAATGGGAGGCCATATTTTACAAACCGCGCTGGTGAGAATGTTTTTACGGCGCATACACGTTTAGGTACATGTCAACAAGCGCCCCCTATAGTTCAAAGCACTTCAGTGAAGGGGTTGTACACGTTATGATCCAGCTAACAGGCAATGTGAGAACTCTTCTCATTGCAGTATGGAACGCAAAATGGAGCAGTGTTTGAGTGACGTAAACGCTTTAGAGACGGAAAGGAAGCTCTCGAGGATGCAAAAACGCATGACCCTAGTGCTACGAGAGATACCTTCAGAAGAGTTTGTTGACATTTTCCAGCAGTTTAAAAATCCATGTCAAAAGCGTATTAAAGCCAATGGTAATTACCTTGAATGCCAGTAAAGGTTCTTTGTTTGTAAATCTTGTTTCCTATATTTCCTGAGGCCATTCACCGACCGTTTGAGATGCACCTCGTTTTACACAAAGGGTTGTAGCGCAGTCTTCAATTATACCAATGACGTGAGGCAGGGCTCTCGTGCCTAAGCAGGGTGACGCAGCAATCTGCCACCAAACGGGCCAGGCCTGACAAGGGCTCTGTCCGCTGCCGCAGCTGATAGCAGCACACTTTAGGCTGTGTTTATAGCCCGCGGTTCCTCCACGGCGGAGCAGTCGGTGTGATTTTGCGAAGGCACTGCTCGTCACTCACGCAGCAGGTGGTTTAGCAGCAGTGACCTTGAGCACCCTGTTCCCACTTGGTGGCCAGACATATGGCGCGCCGAACAGTTCCATTAGCCGCCGTGTATGTGGTGTGGAAGTGCAGCGGCTGGTATTTTGACGCTGCAGCGAAGGAGCGGAAGGGCCGCCGCTGCAGCCATGCCTATAAACAGGGCCTACGCTACTTAAGAGAAACAGCGCACTGCCAAACTGCCGCGGCCGCGGTGGAGTAGCCGAGCGGTCTAAGGCGCCTCGCTGCGGAGCTCGCGGTTGCTCGCCGTCAGAGGTTCGAGTCCTCCCTGGGGCATGGGTGTTTGTCCTTAGATTAGTTTACCTTAGTTTAAGTAGTTTGGAAGCTACGGACTAATGACCACGCAGTTTGGTACGATAGATTTACAAACAGTTGAACAGTTGAAACTGCCGCGATTCCTCCTACACGGAGCAACTGCAGGCAAAAAAAAAAAAAAAAAAAAAAAAAAAAAAAAAAAAGCGATACAGCCTTCTGATAGGGCAGCTGAGGCACTACTGGCTAGGTGCAGCGCAACCGAGTCGCATGGCATCTGTGCGCTGGAAGGAATTCGTCTGATTGAGTTTTTCAGAAATCCATAATGTTACGTCAGTGTAGAGCCAAGAGCTTTGAGTCCATAGCCAGCTCTACATTATACTCTGGATTCAGCAACAATGGATCGTTTCCAAATCGATAGCAGGACTACTGTGTGCATCGTTAATCTGGAAACATGTTTGCCCCCTCTTCTCCACCATCGGCGTTTGGTAGAGCGTTGATATGAGCACAATCGTGTTTTAGAAGAATCACGGTCGACGTTAAATGTCAGTATGTCACGAGGACGATCGCCTCTGTGACGGTAGACAGTGAGACGTCTGAGGATATTTCTGGACTCGATGGTTTTTTGGCATTTGGTTTTGTAAACCAAGGGTGCTGTATATCTCGTATCCAACTCTATTCTGTTCCAGGAGCTGTAAGACTTTTGTAGTGAGTTCGGATCCCTTTTTTCGTCTTCTTTGTTGGTGGTAGGGGATTTCTAAGCACACATCGCCATCAAACTGACGGCCTGGCCTGGCCCGTTTGTCCTGTGAGCGGCATTTAAGTAGGAGCTCAATAAATTGCAAAATGTGGCCTGTTACCTCCAGTGAGTTGGATACTGCGTTCGACGGCATCTGTAAATCTTCAGGGAAGCTCCGTTTGTGTGGAGATATCATATCTACCCTTAAAGATGAATGTATCAGATTTTTATTTTATTCTTTTTAAACTATGGGAGAAAACTGAAGTGGTCATCAGTCCATAGACATACAAACTACTTAAACGACAACACACACACACACACACACACACACACTCCCACGCACCCGTGTCCAAGGGAGGACTCGAACCTCCGACAGGGAGCAGACGCGTACTGCACAGAAAGTCGCCTTAAAAACGCACGGCCACGTGTATCAGTCCTAGCAGTTCAACTGGCCGATGATATTATCACAAAAGTAGCAGACGGCGAATGTTTTTAGAAAACTTTATGCTGTACAACATTCCGACACTTACCTTTACTCGGGATGTGATGCGTTAATTAAATGCTGAGGCCCACTATTTGACTTGTTAACTATAAATGTCAGTTCGTTAAGGGACGCCACATATACTTGCAGTGTATAGGAACTAAATACTCGTCGGAATTAGTTGCATTGCGGACACACACACTAAACTACGACTTCGTACAGTAGTACTGTCCACCTCTCAGTGTCGTGTGCCCATTTCCACTCATTCTCTCAATAAACAGTTCAATGTTGCTTACCTCAGATTTACATGTCCCATTGGATAATCTTCTCTTCGGGTCGTGGACTCTAACGATGTGCAGGTCACAATATCGGTTGCAAATCTGTAAGTTAATGAAGGTATGGTTCTGTCTACTCGGAATTAAAGATGGCTATTCTGAAACACTTTTAAGTTTATTTTTCTCAACAGATTATTAGCGTGAAGCCAGATTCACATTTGTGTTACGAAATAAGCGGTAATGAATTATTAGCTTCGCTGAACACTTTTCTGAATTGTGAAATCAAATTATCGTCTTATCATTTACACGCAAATCTTGCAGTCCCTATCTCGTAAGTATTAACCTGCCTTAATGTGCACAGTTCACCAAAACTTCGTAGATATAGATACAGAGCGTCATTGGCTCAATATTAGTCTGCACGATACTATTCTTGCACCGCATATAAATTTCCTCTTATACTCGCGACCGACGACACAGTACTACGTCATGGCTGCACTATGGCCCGCTAGTAACTAGTACTTTCTACCTCTTCGCGTCATCGTGCCTAAACTGTACAAACTAGCACACTATTGGCTCAATGCCAGTGTCCAATGAAATTCACTTTGGAAAACAAAACCTAATTATTATTAACCTAGCCTGTTTAATAATATTATATTATTACTTTTGACAACTGCCAACATGAATGTAATCACTGGTAATGTTGAAGTTATTGTCTAGCCTTTTTAAACAATAAAATGTTAACATAAAAGAGTGCCAATTCCCGCTATAGAAAACCCGGTGAAGTCCCGTGCTACTTGCAATGCTGCTAACCGCTGGCTTCCCACGGCAGGGATGACCATCTGTCGCTGTAGCAACGATTCAGCCACTGCCTGTCACCGCTGCCTAGCGTATCTTGAGCGGCCAACGGCTGCCCATACAGCAATAAAAGAAAATTAAAAATAAATCGTAATAAAGTACAACAGAAAAGTGAGGTAACGCCACACCTGGTTTCTGTTTTCCAGTAGATTATGGTCGTCAACACTCACTTTGAGCTTAGCACTAGACACTACTAGCGCACTCGTGATCTTTCAAGGTTGCTAAGAACACCTGACGAAAGTTATCCCGTACTGTGAAAATTACTTTAGTGACAGAAGCATCTCATGCCCTCCTGGCTGAAATAACTTGCTAAACTTCGAACTCTCTTCTGCAAGACTCTGCCCTTGAGTACAACTCGCGAAAGTCGAAGTTATTTTAAGACATGAATAGAATATGTGGGCCATCTTTTTCCGAAGGGTGGCGTCCAGCTTACACAGTATCATCTAGCGACTATTTAAAATCTGAAAGAACTTTGGGTACATCTCGGAAAAGTCACTCACAACTCGATATTTTTTTCAAAATGTGGCGAATATCATTCATCCGTGAAACAAATTGTGGAAAAATATATTCATTTCGTTATATTTCATTTCAGTTTTCAGCCATATGGTGTTATTGCTCAGGTCTGCGTCGTTCCATCTACTATTACGCCTGATGAAAAGCTTGTTCTGGCAATTTATGCGATCCTTTTTCGTATCGCGGTTGCACTTTCCCAACGTATTGTCTGTGCCTCCAAGACATTGACGGCCGCTCAGAGAAATTATTCGCAGATAGGAAATGAAGCATTGGCAGTAGGCCTAAAAACGTGTCACTTTCTTTTTTATGTAATCAAATTCAATATCGTCACTGACCATAAAGCACTTGAGGCTGTTTCCGGAACTCGTACTCATCTAGCCGACAGTAATACCAAAAGACGTAAACTCTGGATTTTATTTCTGACTATCAAAATGAAATTCGTTGCCGATACACTGCACGCCACCCTAATGTGGATGCGCTGTCACGTCTACCCATGGGACTTAACCAGGACTTCGACAAAGGTTAATTCACCTGTTTTCAAATTGATGATGAGTGGAAGCAGACATTGGATAGCCCACCAATCACAACCCAGAGCATAACGCACACCATTCCGAAAGATTCCATGCTCCATTAGGTGTCGCATATTGTATCGAATGGTTGGCCTGAGTGACAGCACGCATAGCTTCGGTGCCACTTCACAACTTTCCCTATTTCGTTACCGGCTTGCGTTTGTTGATTGAGCACTCCTCGTTACCACAGAAACAAAACAGGCCTGTTTAATTATTCCCCCAGTTATGCAGTTCCGTAATCTTCCACACCTCCGCCGCGGCCATTGTGATATAGCGCGTATGGAAGTCCTAAGAAGGCATTTTGTATAGTGGCTCAGCAATGACTCGCCGATGGGTAGCTTATGTGAAGGTGTAAACATGATCTATGGCGAACTCCTGATCAGCAGTGGGCCGTGGTTGTTAGTGGTGGGTGTACTGTTAATTTACCTATGTTATGTGCTTGTCACGATCAGCGATGTCACGGTCGTTCGTCACAGAAAACGCTCCTGTCATTTCGTCGGCCTCATTCCAAGATTCCTGCAGACGGACTGGGATCACCCATCTCACGTCCGCGCCATTTTATCCCTGAGGGAGAACATACTGTGCCACCTTTAAGACACAGTTAAAAAGTGCTCGTCGGGCTCGACCACAGACACGGCGCTGCCTACAGGAACACTCGGATGAATAACAGAAGCACATCGGGAATTCTCCATGATCAACATCCACGGACGCTGCTGCACCTAAAAAATGTTCAAATGTTTATGTAGCTTATGGGACTTAATTACGGGGTCATCAGTCCCTAAACTTACAAACTACTTATGAACTATCTAATACTAAGGGCGACACAAATATCCATGCCCGAGGGGGGATTCGAACCCCCGGCCGTAGTGGCCGTGCAGACCGTGACTGGCGCGCCGCTTCAGGAAAACTTCGCCAGACTTGGCTATTTTGCGCTCGTCGAAATTTCCTACATCAGCTTTCTGTCTTGTTTTGTTACCACGGCGGCCCAGTTCTAACCCTAATTAATTCATCTGGCATAAATCCCTCGAGTGCAATTGACAGCATTTCTTTGAATGTAAGCCACAAATGGTCTTCACCTTCAAAGTTACTTTAGAAGAAATGAAGACTGTCTAGTAGGAAGATGTCTGCTTCCTTTGAAAATAGATGTATTAAGCATTAGTTTTGGCGAATTTCGTTGTTACGTAATTGGCACTCGCTAGAAACTTGTATTCACTAATCCCCGTATCCGTCGTGATGCTGAGGAGTATTTGTGGCTAAGTGGTCAAGAGTGCTTTCGAAACCATTTTCAATTTGACTGGGCTCATGAACTAATTATGCAAAATAATTAAAAATAAAGCATTTAGAACAATTTCGGAAGATGTATCTACCAGCGGGTCTGTCACGTACTTTTGTCAACATATATATGGTAAATTTATTTAAAAAAAAATGTTCAAATGTTTGTAAAGTCTATGGGACTTAACTACGGGGTCATCAGTCCCTAAACTTACAAACTACTTATGAACTACTTACGAACTAGGACGGCACAAATATCCATGCCCGAGGGGGGATTCGAACCCCCGACCGTAGTGGCCGTGCAGACCGTGACTGGAGCGCCTTAGTCTCCTCGGCCACCGCGGCCGGCAAATTTATTTCACAGTCAACTATAATTGTATACAAGTTTACCTATTTGTGATGAGATTCAAGGATTTTCTTAAACTGCATCATAGGAGTCCGGGAGCCGGTAAAAGAAGACAGTTATTCACCAAGATTTCGAAGATAAAGAAGGCCTCTTACGTGCTGGCTGTATTGAGTAAGATGTGAAGACGGTCGTTTGGAAGTGGACAAGAGGAGTACGAGAAAGGGCGTTCCTTGCCTGAGGGATCGCTACTCAAATTGTTACATGTTGCAAATGGCCCAAAAACCCGTTGCAAATGTCCGACTTGGCAACTGTCCGCCATTCCTCACAATAACTAGAATGACATTGAAATGTTTGTAAACCTGTTGGACCAAACTGCTTTGGTCATCAGCCCCTAGAGTTATGAACTACTTAGACAAACGTACATTTTGCACTGCTCGCTTGGGTGAACGAGCCAGCTTCCATAGTGGTAGAGGGTATATCGAAACTAAAGTTAAGCGGAGCATCTATGTGTAAACGAAACGCTCGCGCGTTACGTATCTCGCCGCTTGTCGCATGTTGAAGTTTCCTGCGTCGGTTGGGCTTTGAGGTGTGAAAATACTACCACTAAGTTTTATTTAAAATTTAAGTTTCTTGTAATCGTAATCAATACGTACTTTAACTTTTAAACTTTTAGTGTAATTTCAGTTTAACGGAATTAATTTGCAATTGTATAAAAATTTTCACCATTGTAATTGGTCAGGGACGAGTGTCTTTTCCCGCCCAACGTACATAGCTTGGCTAAGTAATTTTATATCACCTCTTGGCTTCGCTAATCGTGATAATCTTCACAAAAATTTTGAGATGGATTTTCAGACTGTCTCGTAAGCAGTTTTTTTACGATTTCTTGCGTAACCTCAAACTCAACTCTAATTTCACAACTGAACTTTCTTTCAATTACTACAGCTCCGATTACAAACGAAATTCGATAGTATTCACTATTCTTTCCATTTATATCAGACGGAAATCCTTCTTATAGAATGTTTCATTGAGTCATTCGATTTTAACTAATATATTTTACTTATTCTGTCAACCATCATAACCCTTCAGATGCTGTCCATAAACGAAAGACTGACTACGGTTTCAAAAAAGTCGATTACAGTGAAGGATTAGGCTGCTTGATTTCCCATAGTAGTCGCACAAAATATTTCTGAAACATACCATACAGTCGGTCTGGCACTGTATCAGATTATGTAAGCAGCGCCGGTGAGCCACGTGGTCTGAGACATCGTGTTACGGACTGGATGGTTGCTCCCGTCAGCTGTTCGAGTCCACCCTCGAACATGGGTATGTGTGTTGTCCTTATTGTAAGTTAATTTAAGTAGTCTGTACGTTTAGGTGCTGATGACCACAGCAGTCAGGTCCAACTGATTTACAAACATTTTAACATTTGAGTTCAACTAAAAATCGAGCATGCCGCGGCGGAGTGGCCGTGCGCATTGAGGCCTCTATGCGCCGATGTGCGAGGCCGTTCCCCGTCGGGGCTTCGAATCCACCCTCGGGCATGGATGTTTGTATTGTATTTAGTATAAGTTAGTTTATAAGTAGTTTGTAAGTTTAGGGACTGATGACTCCGCAGTTAAGTCCCATAAGCCGGCCGCAGTGGCCGAGTGGTCTGCAGCGCGCAAGTCACAGTCTTCACGGACGCTATGGTCGAGGGTTCGAATCCCCCCTTAGGCATGGATGTTTGAGTCGTCTTCAGTATAAGGTAGTTCATAAGTAGTTTGTAAGTTTAGGGACTGATGACCCAGCAGTTAAGTCCCTTAAGCTTAACAAACATTTGAACATTTTTTTGAACATTTAAGTTACATAAGCCGAACAAACATAAAAAATAAAAAAAAACTGAGCATCCCATATACCCATGCTTCAGGAAGGAACTGATGGGTCAAATACCGTATGAACGGTCAGTGCAAACATTTACAGAAAATTTTATGAAGTAACTGTAATATGAACAGACTTAGACCTTATATACAGATATGTAGAGGTGGCGCATGATTCATTTCTACTTCGCAGATGCGGTAATATCGTTCCATCCTTTGCAGGAATGAGATAGACGGCCACATTCGAAAATTGACGTTAGGCATACGTCTTCCATATCGTGTCATGTGTGGGACTTTGGGACTGCCGGCAGCCGTGCTCGGATAGTACAGTGGTTAAGGCGACCACTTGCCCAAATGGGAACCACGGGATCGATTCCCGTTCGGGCAAAAATTTTCACTTGCCGTTCATTACACGAATGCCCTAGTCCAACAACAGTCATTCCTTTCGTTCCTCTTCCCCCTTCTTTCCTGTCATTAAATGCAGTTATTATGTTAGCACTAAGTCTTATGATATCTCTGAAACTGACACTAATTGTTGTACGAAATCATGTGCTCTCGAATTGGTTCCCATACGCGAAGAATAATGTTTGCTGTACCTTATGGAAGAGTTAAACAGCCACAGTTACAAAGGAGACAGCAAATTTGAGTAATGGGCTGCGTGGTAAATGACGCTAAGCTTCTCCGCGGGAATGCTCAGCTTTAAGCGCAGACGAGGAGCCAGTGCGCAGAGAAGACTTGGAACGGTGTCAAAACATCGCCGGCGATTGAAGGCATTTATCTTCGTTGAGCATAATCGACTGCTTGGTGATAAACGCGAACAAAATGAGCGGCGGCGCCTCCTCACCACTTCATTACAGCCGTCCACTTAGCCCCTCAAACCCTTTAATCCCTCGTTACTGTCGCCTACCAATTTAGCGTTATTAAATTGCTGGAGTTTGAGTAACCCCAAGCTGTTTTTTATGTGGAAATCAAAAATTTATTTTGATCTCTTATGTTGTTAAAGGCGTTTATAATTACACATAACGACATACACCTATTATGAAAAGTTTTTATGCTTCCATAATCATAAAATAAAACGGTCTAGAAAGGCTACATACCAAGTTCGCCATCGAAAACTGGTAACTGCATTCAGACTAACACCAAACACAATAGATCACTTTCTGAATTCCATAATGACGGCCTCGTCCGCTGGTAAAACTACGATGAGAGGATCATTCCTGAGCTCGCGAAGGCCATTGCGTTCTGCTCTTGCATTGTTCTGTCCATGACAATATCAAGTTCACGATGGAGGTGGAGAAAGAGGGTGCCTTGCCGTTCCTTCACGTCCTCGTCAGCCGTAAAGCAAATGGATGTCTCAGCCATGGTGTTTCCAGAAAACCTGCACGCCACAAACCATCATCATCCATCGCAGAACCAATCTGTTTTAAGGACCTTGGTGCACTGAGCGGAAGTAGTGTCAGACACTGAAAATCTGCAAAAGGAACTGAGCCACCTACGGAAAGTTTTTAGGGACAAGGGCTACAGCAACAGCCAGATTACGAAGAGCGAAAGACCCCCGAGGAGGACTCAAAGAAACATGCCTTTTTGCCGTTTTGTGGCTCAGTCACTGGAAAGATTAGCCGACTCCTTAAGAGACAGAAGATCGACTCGGTCTTCAGTGCTCCTTCAAAAATACCTCAGTTGATGACACCTGTTACAGATTATATAGGACAAAGAACATTGGGAGTATATAAAATACCTTGTGGTTGTGGACAATTTTATATAGGACAAACAGTGCGTACTATTGAACAGCGCTGTGTGGAATACGAACGATGTTATCGTTTACGTTATCGCGAAAAGTCAGATATTGTGGAGCATGCACTTGAAAACATACATCGTATTGCGTTTTAGGAGACATCCATAATTGCAAGAACGAGCAGTTTCTGGGATAGTGAAATAAAAGAAGCGATTGAGATCAAAATAGCTGATAATCTTCTTAATACTGACGGCTGCTTGCAGATGAGCACGGCTTGGAACCCGGCATTCGGAAGGCTGAAGCGGGCGCGGGAGGCACACGACCAAAACATTGCCTTTTATGGTCATGTCGCGGAGCACCAGTGACGTCACAGCCCGCAGTGCAGGTATATAAGGATAACAGCAGCAATCACTTGACAGTCAACCACTTGACAATGGCCGAGGAGAGCTCGGCCGAAACGTCGTGGACAGTAAACCACATGACGCAGCTGGAAGTCCGAGAAAATTTCATCAACATAACTCGCCGCGAAACAATGCATTCATACATATTGTTTTTTATTCCTAACGTTTCCCCTACTGTGAAGTAGGAAACTAGGAAATGCGATCATTCGATAAGTAGAGACCAATCCTGGGTCAGAAACGAGCAGCAAACGCATGGCATATGATTTGATACAGCTGTTATTGAGGTACCTGTTACCTTGTGCCTTGGCTTATTAGATGACACGGATGCACGTGAAATTTGCAGGTCTTCTATAAGTATTCTTTCTCTTCCCCTTCCGTTTCGTTTCTATGTGCTAGTTTTCTTCATTGCGAATTTAAATTAGAACGCTGTGCCAGTGCCAGCTGCTGCCAGTGTCACTTCTTAAACAGCGCTAAGTATCATAATTTAATTTGTGTCAAATTTAATTTGCCAGTCTAGTTCATTTCCGTTAGTACTTCTGTTTGAAGAGGTTTATTCCCGCGTACTTGGCAGATTAGTATTCAGTCAGCTACCAGTCCGTTAAGTGCCAGCTGTTGTCACTGCCCCAACACCCAGAGCGCTAAGTATCATAATTTAATTGTGTGAAATTTCGTTGCTAGTTAATTTCTTAATTTTTGTTAGTGTTTCTGTTTTTACGAGGTTTCTCCTCACCTACGTGACACATTTCGGTTGTGCTACTGTTTTAAGAGTTTATTGTCGCGTATTTTGATAATTATCGTGTGTACAGTCTGCTGCAAGCTACGTGTCATATTGTCACTTATTTATTTCGTGTTCAGCTTTGTGAAAGCTTATATTCCTGCGCGTTTTATAACGGTGTATTCCACAGATATTCTTATTTTTTTGAAAACTGCCGGACTCAGTTTCGTTGTTTTTGACAGTGTACTTTCTACTGAACACAGTTCAGCCAGCTGCCAGCCGCCTTTATTAAAGTACTAGGCTACTTAAAAGTTGATTATTTAGTTTTCTACTTTCTACATTTAATTGTATCGATAGGTTGGATAGGACGTGTGCCTGCTGTGTGCGGACGCAGGAGGAGTTGGCCGCAGTTCGCGAACAGCTGAGAGTGTTGTTGGCTACGGTTAGCTGTCTTCAGGCTGCTGTCTCGGGGTGCAGCGATGGTGGGGAGTCTGGTGCGTCGAGTGGGACACCTCAGGTGTCTCATGCTTCGCTCTCTGTCCCTGCTACCGAGGCACCTCCAGGTGTACCGGACGTGGTCGAGCCGCCCTCTCCGCAATGGGAGTGGCGGGTTGTACGGCGTTTGCGTCGCTCGAGGCGGAAGGCCAATGTGGAGGCTGGACGTCCGTCCACGCCCGTTCGTCCTGTGAGTGAGCATGTGGCCACTCCTTCAGCGGGGCCCGAGCAGGTGCACGGGGGGGAGGGGATTATTAGTTATTGGGAGCTCCAATGTTAGGCGCGTGATGGAGCCCCTTAGGCAGATAGCGTCGAGATCCGGAGAGAAGTCCAACGTGCACTCGGTGTGTCTGCCGGGGGCCTCATCCGAGATGTGGAGGCGGCCTTGCCGGCGGCTATCGAGGGTGCGGGGTGCGGTCGACTGCAAGTCGCGGCTCACGTCGGCACCAATGACGCTTGTCGCTTGGGTTCTGAGGACATCCTCAGGTCCTACGAGCGGCTAGCGGAATTGGTGAAGGCTGCTACCCTCGCACGCGGGGTGCAAGCAGAACTGTCGACTTGTAGCATTGTTCCCAGGGTCGATCGGGGTCCTTTGGTTTGGAGCCGAGTGGAGGGTCTGAACCAGAGGCTTTGTCGATCTGTGAATTCATGGCTGCAGATTTCTGGATCTGCGTTATCGGGTGGGGAATTATAGGGTGCCCCTGGATAGATCAGGGGTGCACTACACTAAGGAAGCGGCTACTCGGTTAGCAGAGTACTTGTGGAGTGCACATGGTATTTTTAAGGCTAGGCGCTAACTCTGATGAACACTCACCTGACAACATTCAAACAGCGAATTAAGGCCACGTTAGGCTCAAAAATTCGAATATCAAAATATTAGCAGCGAACTTACAAAGTATTAGAAACAAAGTTCCCGAATTCGCCGCACTGTATGGAAATTATTGTGCTCATATAGTTTTAGGCAACGAAAGCTGGCTAAATCATGATGTGGCAAGTTCAGAAATATTTAGTATGGAGTGGAATGTATATCGGAAAGACAGATCGGATACAGCTGGAGGAGAAGAGTTCATCGCTGTGGACAAATATATTGTTTCTACTGAGATCGAAGTTGAAAGTAACTGTGAAGTAATCTACGCACGTATAACAGGTCTAAAAGAAGTAAAGTTAATAGTTGGGTGTTTTACCGGCCCTACAGTGCTGCTGTAGCATCATTCAAAGAAAGTCTACACCAGATAGTGCATAGGTATCCGGGCCATGTAATATTAGTCGGGGGAGACTTCAACCTTAAGAGTATAGATCGGGACCTCTCTAGTTACATTTCAGGCGGTACAGATAAGCAGTCTTGTGAGCTACTTTTGGACACATTCTCTGACTGTCTTGAGCAGTTAAACCGGCAACCCACGCGCAATGGAAATATTTTAGACCTTATAGCCACGAACAGGCCAGTCCTTATTAACGATGTCTGTATAGAGACAGGAATTAGTGATCATGATATCATCATAGCGTTGATGGTGATCAAAGTTCATAAACCAATCAAGAAGGCTAGGAGCATGTTTTTGTTGGGAAGAGCCGATGAGCAAATGTTAGGATCGCTCTTAGAAAATGAATGGGCATCGTTTAATTCCGGGACTATGGACGTAGATGAATTGTGGACTAATTTTAAGTACATTGTAAATAAAGGGTTAGAGAAAAATGTGCCAGTAAAGACGATTAAGGATGGAAAAAATCCACCGTGGTATAATAATAATGTTAGAAAGCTACTGAGAAAGCAAAGACTGTTACACTCTCGATTCACAAAAGGACACGCAAATGGTGACAGGCAAAAGTTAGTAGAAATTCGTGCGTCTATAAAAAGATCGATTCGCGAAGCATACAATAATTACCACAGCCATATCTTACCAAAAGATCTTTCTGAGAACCCTAAAAACTTCTGGTCCTATGTAAAATCGATAAGTGGGTCAAAGCCCACTGTCCAGTCACTCGTTCAAAAACGTTCAAATATCTGTAAATCTATCGGACCAAACTGCGTGGTCATCAGTCCGTAGCTTACAAACTACTTAAACCTAGGTAAACTAACCTACGGATCATTCCGGGGCAGTAATAGAGGAAAGCAAACGGAAAGCCGAAGTTCTAAATTTAGCCTTTAACAAATATTTCACGCATGAGGACCGCACAAATGTACCATCATTTGATCAGCGTACTAATTCCGAAATTCAGGACATAGTAATAGGTATTTCCGGTGTAGAGAAGCAGATGAGAGAGCTATATACGGAAAGGTCTTCTGGTCCGGATGGAATACCAGTTCGGTTTTACAAAGAGTATTCTGCGGCATTGGCCCCCTACTTAGCTTGCAGTTATCGCGAATATTTAATTCAGCGCAAAGTTCCTACTGATTGGATAAAAAGCGCAGGTGACTCCCGTTTATAAGAAAGGAAAGAGAACGGACCCACACAATTACAGGCAAATATCGTTGATATCAGTTTCATGTAGGATTTTGGAGAATATTCTCAGTTCGAATATAGTAAATTTCCTTGAAATGGAATAGCTTCCTTCTATGAATCAGCACGGGTTTAGGAAACATCGTTCATGTGAAACACAGCTTGCCCTATTCTCACATGACATCTTGCGAGCCATGGATGAAGGGCTACAGACGGATTGTGTTTTTCTCGACTTCAAAAAGGCGTTCGACGCGGTGCCACACTGCAGACTGCTAACGAAGATACGAGCTTATGGAATAGGTTTACAGGTTTGTGACTGGCTGGAAGACTTCCTAAGTAATAGAACGCAGTACGTTGTTCTCAACGGCGAGTGTTCATCAGAGACGAGTGTATCGTCAGGCGTGCCCCAGGGGAGTGTGATAGGATCGCTATTATTTTCTATCTATATAAATGATCTGATGGACAGAGTAAGTAGTAATTTGCGGCTGTTTGCTCATGATGCTGCGGTGTCGTCTTTAACTGACTGTAATAGCATACAGGATGTATGTAGAAAAATGTAAGGTGATGCGCATGAGTAGGGAAAACAATCACATAATGTTCGAATACAGTATTAGTTCAAAAAATGTTTGTTAAGCTTAAGGGACTTAACTACGGGGTCATCAGTCCCTAAACTTACAAACTACTTACAACTAAGGACGGCACAAATATCCATGCCCGAGGGGGGATTCGAACCCCCGACCGTAGTGGCCGTGCAGACCGTGACTGAAGCGCCTCAGTCCTCTCGGCCACCGCGGCCGGCCAGTATTAGTAGTGAGCTTCTTGATGCTGTCGCGTCGTTCAAATATCAATGCGTAACATTGCAGAGCGATATGAAATGGAACGAACATGTAAGAACAGTAGTAAGGCGGACAGCCGACTTCGGTTTATTGGGAGAATTTTGGGAAGATGTACTTCACCTGTAAAGGAGACCACGTATAAAACGATTTTACGACAACGTCTTGAGTATTTCTCAAGTGTTTGGGACCCGCAGCAGATCAGTTTAAAGGAAGACATAGAGGCAGTTCAGAGGCGATCAGCTAGGTTTGTTACTGGTAGGTTCGACCAATGCGCGAGTGTCACGGAAATGCTCCAGCAACTTAATTGGGGCTCGCTGGAGGAAAGACGACGTTCTTTTCGTGAATTTCTGTTGCGGAAATTTAGAGGGCCGGAATTTGAAACTGAGTGTAGTACGATCTTGCTGCCGCCTACTTACATTTCGCGTGGTGATCACAAAGACAAGATAAGAGAAATTAGGGCTGGTACGGAGGCATATAAGCATTATTTTTTCCTCGTTCTATTTGGGAGTGGAATAGGAAAGGAAATGCCTAGTAGAGGTACAGTGTACCCTCCGCCACGCACCTTACGGTGAATTGCGGAGTATGGATGTAGATGTAGATCACAAACTCCTTTTTTTAAGTGTAAGAATATTCACCGCTATACTTGGGAAGACAGGGGAAAGAGATCTGTCATTACTATATAATAACTGATCAGGAATTCAGGAAGGCAGTCAAGTACACTCGTATTTTCAGAGTGTTCTTTGACCATACTGATCATTATGTAATCTGCAGTGAAATTGGTTTTGTCAGGCCAAAAGTTCAAGTCAGGTCCATACGTAGAAGGATAAGAGTGGAAAAGCTTCAGGACACAGAAATTGGGCACAAATGCATAACAGTGATTTCAAAAAGGTATCAGTCAGTTGAATGTAGTCATGTACAGTCATTGGAAGAGGAATGGATGAAGTACAGTGGTACACTACTAGAAGTGGCTAGAGAATGTCTTGGAACAGTAGTGTGTAAAGGCAGGAAGAAGCAGACAGCTTGGTAGAATGACATAAGCAAGGCAGCCTGTATAAAGAAAAAAAAGGCGTTTCAAAAATGGCTCCATACTAGAAATCAGGCAGAGTGAGATAGTTATGTTGAAGAAAGAAATATAGCGAAACGGATAATTACAGAATCCAAGCATAAATCGTGGGAAGACTTTGGAAATAAGCTGGACAAGCTGCGGGAAAACCATTCTGGAGCGTGATTAGCAGTCATCGAAATGGAGGGAAGAAGGAATTAACAAGTGTTTTGGACAGGTCAAAAAAGCTGCTAGTGAATCCTGTGGATGCCCATGGGCAGATGGAGGGAATATTTTGAAGAACTGCTCAATGTAGGTGAAACGTTCAGTGATGTGTCTGATGTTGAGGTAAAATGGGATTGGAAAGATGATGGAAACAGGATCACATTTGAGGAAGTGGAGAGAATAGTCAATAGATTGGAAGGTCAGGTTTCAAATGGTTACACAGAATAATTGAAAATGCATGGGAGGCAGGACAGGTTCAGTCTGACTGGACAAGAGCGGTAATCACGCCAATTTTCTAACTTGGAAACAGAAAAGATTGCAACAACTACCGAGGTATCTCTCTGCCAGGCACTTAAATGTGATTTGCAGAGTATCTATGTAGATGTAGATGTAATCGGCGTTGTGGGGAAAATGTTCTCAGGTATTGTTGAAAGGAGAGTGCGATTATTAGTTGAAGACAAGTTGGATGAAAATCAGTGTGGGTTTAAGCCTCTTAGAGGCTGTCAGGACCAGATCTTTAGCTTAGTGCAAATAATGGAGAAGTGCTATGAGTGTAACAGGGAATTGTATCTGTGTTTCCTAGATCTAGAAAAGGCTTATGACCGTGTTTCTAGCAGGAAGCTGCTGTCAGATCTACAAGATTATGGAATTAGATTCAAACTTTTGCAGGCAATTAAAGATATTTATTCGGTTGCACAGTGGTAGAGTGCCAGACTACAAATCTGAAGGTCCCGGGTTCGATCCCCGCCGGGTGCTAGGATTTTTATCTGTCACTCTCCACTTCTTTCACTTCTGGCAGTATAGTTGATGTGAAAAATACCGAGTAGCACCGTGGTTCGGAACCCACGTTAAACTGTAGGTCCCCCTATAGCTGGCTGGGTAAGTCAGTTCGAACGTCGCAGGAAGGCAACGGCATACCACCTCCAAACAGGACCATGCCTAGTAAAGCACTGTGGTGTTCAAACCAATCTTCGGATTGTTGACTGCTTTACCTTTTTATGTAGACTGTGCGAGCTTGCACACGGATTTTCCAAACACAAAATAGAAAAAAAAGTCACACTATTCTGTGAAGGTGACACAATTTTATCAGTTATTTCCTTCAGCTGGCTCGAGCCCCTTGTGCTACAGCAAAAAAAAAAAAAAATAAAATAAAATAAAAAAAAATAAAAAAAATAAAAAAAATAAAAAAAAATAAAAAAAAAAAAAATAAAATAAAATAAATAAATAAATAAAACATCACGAATCACCTATTCGCAGCCTGTGTTTGCTTCAGGCTCCGTGAAGTGCGGCTGTAGACCCTATTTTATTATACAAACTGGCTGCGTCGTGTCTAGGGGCCAGCCACACATGCTGCAATGTCCCCAAAATGTTTAGCTTTAAATAAATACAGGCAGGAACAAAAAATACGTAAACGACACATTCACTTTTAACTAAATTGATGTTTATTCCACCAAATATCCATCAGTGAATATTTGTTACAACAGACTTTAGAGCAATGCCAAAAACTTGACTGAATAGTTTCTAAGTCGCACACTCGCTAAATAAACATAAAAATCTAGCAACAATCCTGAGAAACTCTAAGTTCCACGGTCACAGAATATAGTTAGAGTCCACGAAGCACTACTAAAGACTTTTTCTAAGTCCCACAGACGCAGAATAAAAGCAAAGTTCTCGAAACACCACAGAAAGAATATTTCTAAGTTCCACACGAGAACACTTCGCTGAAATTTTTCAAGTCCTCAAGCGACTCCACGGTAACCCAGATAAAGACATGTTTTGTCTGTAAAACCAATACGGCCGGCCGCAGTGGCCGAGTGGTCTGCGGCGCGGCAGTAACAGTCTGCACGGCCGCTACGGTCGGGGATTCGAACCACCCCTCGGGCATGGATGTTTGTGTCGTCTTTAGTATAAGGTACTTCATAAGTAGTTTATAAGTTTAGGGACTGATGACCCCGTAGTTAAGTCCCATAAGCTCTACAAACATTTGAGCATTTATTTTGTTTGACAGCAGTATTATTACAGTATGCACCACCCAAGTATTTCAGATTGGCACTAACACGTGATAGCCTCACTACCCCTAAGGCAGGACGGGAAGACAAGTTATAACGCGTACTTCCTGGTTAATGAATCTTACTTCGTACAAGAAGGATGAAATATCTACTCTGTGCAGAAAAACCATAGGGGTTCTGGTACAAAACGACTGGAAGTTTTTCGAACTGACGTGATGTATCCAGGTGAGCCTTTGGTCTAAGTTAACCCCTAGGTATTTCGCCGTTGTGCTCCAGAAGATGGGAGACCCTAGGATCTCAATCGGTGGTAGGGAAGACGACTGCCTAGTTTTTCGCGGCGTTGAATTTCAACCGCCACTTGGTGGCCCATGACCCAGAGCGTCGCATCCAGCTTGGAGGCGGTGTCTCATGGTGTGCGCGTTCATGCTGCCGGTAAATAACGCTGTATCGTCTGCGTAGAGCGCCAATTCAACACGTGCGACCCGCGGTGCGTCGGTAGTGTACAAGGAGTACAGCAGGGGGCAGAGGACCGATCCCGGTAGCACTCCTGCACGTATTTGCCTTTCCGTGAATGTACCATCTTCTGTCCTCACGTGGAAGGTTCCTTCAGACAGGTACGACTGCAGCAGTCTCTCATGAGACGTCGGAAGTCCGTGCACACGAGTCCGTCGTGCCAGACATCAAGGAACACTGACCCAAGGAAATCCCTTGTTTCAGTGCCCGCAATGCCGGCTGGTATGTGTTGGAATGGCCAACGCGGAAACTGATATGCACGTCCGGTATGATGTTCATGCACGTAACGTGATCCAGCAGTCTCTTCACGTACAGCCTCTCGAATACTTTCGAAAGGAATGGCAGCAGGCTAATGTGCCGGTATCTGGTCACCTGGCTTGGGTCTTTGCCGATTTTCTGTATTGCCACAACCTCCACATGTTTCCATACGTTGGGCAAGACACCCGATCGGAGAATCTCGTTAAAGACGTCGGCAAGTATCCAATGCGTTCCCTGAGGTAGGTTCGCCAGCAGGCGGCTAGTGATACCGTCGCTGCCTCCCTCCTTCCTCTGGTTCAGCGAGCGAAGCTGCTTTGCAACCTCACTCTCCGTGACCGGCTCGATGGCGTCGCCTTCTCCCCTGGCGGCGGGGAACACTGGCAGCCAAAGCGGTGGCCTTCACATCCGGGTCACTGGCGTAGTCATCCCCGATCAAGAGGGGCGGTATGCGCTGCCGGCGGCGAAGGAAAGCCTTAGCGGCTCTCCAGGCGTTGCCGTCGTCTGGGTTGAGCGTAAACACAAGGTCTGCCCAGTCCTAGTTCCGGTGTTTTCAACCGCGGCCTTGATATCCCGCCTCAAGCGATCAGTCGGAGTTCCATGTCTGGTTGGCGTGAAAGCTGCCATTCACGAAAAAGTCGATTTTTTTCGCTGATGGCTGCCAGAATATGGCGTGGGAGCTGTCGCGAGAAATCTCGCGGCTGGCGCGGTGGTCTCGGAGTTGCGGCTTCTGCCGCTCGCTGGATAGTCCTGGAGACAAAGACGAGGATAGCGTCAACCCCGGATTCAGCGGGGTTAGACGCTTCCTCACGTGCGGCAAGCACTTCTTCTTGGTAGCGCTCTGTACTCAGGTTCTTGTAGCTGGGGCACTACTCTCTGAAGGATGCACCGATCACGTCCAACTCAAATATCACCGGGACATGGTCGGAGTTCAGGGCGTTTCGCGTCTCGGCGGACCAATACCCTTCATGAGGGCGATGTCGAGCACGTTGGGTTCTCCTCAGTCCGGGGAATACGTAGGGTCGAAAGGCTCCAGGCTGATAGCACCACAACGGCGCCCATTGACGGTGGTGACGCGGGAGTTCCACTCTGGGTGTTTCGCATTGAAATCCCCAGCAATGAAAAGCCGCTCCTCCAGCGACAACAGGGTTTCGAAGTCCGCTCCCTCGAGTGACCTGCTAAGGCGGCTTGTATACTGACACGAAAAGAATATTGTCTGGCGGTAGTGTTGACGACCACTACCGTTGTTTCCAGTGTGGGTGTCTCTGGAAGGTGCACTCTATGATGCTGCAAGCGACTTCTTCACGTAGATGGAAATGCCGCCCCCCAATGAGTAAGCCTGTCATCTCGGTAGCAGCAGTAGTTTGCCGCTCGCACGTTCACCCCGAGGAAGGTCTCCTGTAGAAGACAGATGTTGACCGCCTCTTCCCGTAGGAGCAGACGAAATTCGCCCTGCTGAGGATGAAGACTCATCGCGTTGAACGTGCAGATGGTCAATCCGTGGATATGGTAATTATCCATGGTGACTGCTGAAATTGGCGGCATTGGCCTGGGGGGCCGCCGTTACTGCCTCCACGAGAATCGGGAGTTTGTCCAGAAGCTGGTTCAGCGATCGCAGAAGCGCGCGGAGCTTGGCGGCGGACAGTGCGTCATTCACGGGGGCTGCGGCGGCAGCGTCGGCGGCGGCGGTGGCTTCGGCAGCAGCGGCGGCGGGAGCGGCGCCTGTGGCTTGACGGCTGACCTTGCGCGAGCGGTCGATTCCTGACGGCGCGCAACCCGCACATCATGCGTGGGCGTTGGCTTGCCTGCGACGGCGGCGGCAGTTCCAAGCTGCTGCTTACGGCTGGGCGTCTGTTGGGGCGTGGCTCGCACCGCAGCAGCGGGTGCCGGAGTCCGCTTCTGCAAGCGTTTGCCGGTCCGCGTGGCCGTATTCCGTTGCTGGCTGGGTCGGCTGGGCTGCGACTGCGGGTTTTCTCCCGCTGGAGGCATCGGCGGAGCTGCCGCCTGGAACAACACGATTTGGGCGCCTCCCATTCTCGAAGGCGTGGCAGTCACTGTAGCCGTCAACTTGTTCCTAATTGCAGTTACAGCACAGCGGCGGGTCATCCTTCTTCTTCTGGCATTTCGGAGATGGGTGGTTGTCGGTTCACGTCGAGTAGCGGGATGGCATTGTGCAATACTTTGCCACATGGTCAAGGCCTTGGCGTGAGTAGCACTGCGCCCGTTTGCTTTAAGCGCAGCGACTCCACGTTGATGAGAATGTCGGCGATCTTCTCCAGCTGGAAGATTTTCTGATTGTCTGCGTTGTCCACTAGGATGACGCAAAACAGGGGCATCACTCAACGCGTCCTCGGCGACTTCATAATACTCACGTGCCGGGTGATGAAACCTTCTTCCCTGAGTAAATCTTTCACGTATTGAGGGCCCAACTTCAGAGGAAGGTGGCCGGAAGACAACCTTCAGCTGTTTCAGCCTTTGAACGTTGTGGGTGTAGCACCCCCGCCCCCCCCCGCCCCCCCCCCCCCCCCCCGCTCAGCTGCAGCTGCATTACCTGGTCGTAGTCCTCGCGGGTCTCGGCCTGGATGACGTACTGGTTAGTGTTCCTCGTCTTCACGAATCGTGGGTTAATCACTGCCTTGATTTTCTCTTGGAAAAGTTACCGTCCCACAATACTGTGACCGGCGGCGGTCGGGGCGGTTTCTTCGCCGCTGGCGTCGTCCCGGCCCTTTCCGCTTCCGTCACGCCTGGCAGCGTTCCAAAGGTGTTCTGGGTCTGTAGTTCATCCGGCGCAACGTGCCGGAATTCACAGACCTTGGCGGTGTGTAGCCGAGGCGGAGCGATGAAACCATCACCGTCCGGTTAGCGCGGAGATGCAGTCTTCTTGCGTCCTTGGGCATCTCGAGTTTGTCGGGGGGAGGCGGCAGTCTGTTTCCTCGAGTATCACTCAACCTCCATCGCCTCTCCTGAGTTGGGAAGGTTTGTTTCGTCCCCCGGTTGGTGATCCACTGCTTCAGGGGCGCCAGATACTTCCGACACAGCTGCGATTGCAGGGGCAACTGCCCTCGCGTTGGTCCTGGGCGCGGCCGCAATTGCAAGTAAATTTGTTTCTCTGTATTTACATTTTCTAGAATGTTCTACGTGTTTCATATGTTTGATGTGCTTGTAAGTTCCAGATAATTCTTTCTATGTATAAATAGTGAAGCAGTCCAAGCAGTAGTAAGTCTGTACTGAGTGTACGCTTCTGTTAGCAATAAACGTGTTCTAAGTGTAAAGTGTTGTGCCCTATTACCGAAGGTAACCTGCAATACATCATCGTGGTTCCAATTAGGCAGCAAAGGGTATACTGATTACCTCCGTCCGAAGGTTCGTGTCATCAAAAGAACCCTGGATACCAAAACAACGGTAAGCCAGCTGCACATCAAACACATATCGGTGTTCTCGGGAGACTCTGGACAAAATCCAAATAATTGACAGAAAGGATTCGTCCGAGTCGCCAAGTATAATAGGTGGGATCACATTATGTACTTAGCAAACGTATATTTCTACCCGAAAGGGACGGCCTAGCAGTGGTTTAAAAGTAACGAGGACAAGCTTGACAGCTGGGAAAAAATCGAGACAGAACTTAAGAAGACGTTTGGAGACCACCAGCGGCAAACTGACAGGTTGAAAACTGATTTTATTACACCTGGCGACGGATATGAATTCAGGGCCATGCCGTTTGGACTATGTAATGCCCCGGCCACATTGGAACGCATGATGGACAACTTGCTTTGACATCTTAAATGGACAACATGTCGTTATCTAGAGGACATTGTAGTCTTCTCAATGACATTTTCGGAACATCTAAGCCGCCTGTGAACTGTGTTGAAGTGTGTTCAGGCAGCACGACTCCACCTCAACCAAAAGAAGTGCATCTTCATCGCCAAAGAAATAAAAGTCATGGGACATCTAGTGAACGGAGATGCTGTGCGTCCTGATCAAGATAAAGTAAGGGCATTCAAGTATTTACGACTCCTCAGCACATCCCTGACGTGAGAAGTTTCCTCGGGCTGTGATCATACTATCGTCGTTTCCTAAAAAGTTTTTGTAACAAGGCACGTCCATTGCAAGTAATTCTGCAGGGAGACGCCAAGTTTTACTGGTATGAGACGAAAGAACGAGCTCTCCGGGAACTTTAGGAGGCTCTAGCTTCAGCACCAGTTCTAGCCTTATACTACGAGAATGCGGAAACTGAACTTCACACAGACGCTGGTGGTTATGGGATAGGTGCACTGCTCCACAAATTCAGGAAGGTGCTGAAAAGGTGATAGTGTATGCATCAAGAATTCTCACAAAGTCCGAGGTGAACTACTCTACAACCGAGAAGGAGTGTCTCGTCGTTATCTGGCTTATCAACAAGTTCCGGCCGTGTCTATTCGGTAAACCATTCACCGTCTGACAGATCATCATTCTTTATGTTGGCAGACCAATTTGAAGGATCCATCAGGTCGACTAGAAAGTTGGGCACTAAGACTTCAAGAGTACGATGTCACAGTGGTATTCAAAACCGGGCGCAAACACAAGGACGCCGACTGCCTTTCTAGGAATACATTAGCCGAACACAACAGTATGAATGAAATTTTAGCCCTCACTGAGTTGGGTGATATCACAGCCGAACAGAGGGACGATACAGCATTATTACAAACCATAGAGACCTTGGAGAAAGGAGAACCGACCAAGGGAGAGTTTCAACTTATAAACAGGACATTGTATAAGAGCAACTATGATCCACTGTCCCCAAAATGGCTACTCGTTGTTCCAGCTCATCTCCGGCCAGTTATTCCCAAGTATTTCCACGACTCTCCAATATCTGGGATTTGTGAAGACTCTAGACCGAATCAGACGCAGGTATTACTGGCAAGGTCTCTACCAATCTGTCAAGAACCAAGTTAGTCACTGTAAGGAGTGCCAGCGACGGAAGCATGTGCCGGAATTATCGCCCGGTTATCTGATACCAATTGCACCTGCAGCAGCTCCATTGCACTGTATTGGAATCGGCCTTTCAGGTAGGTTCCCGAAATCGTCAGCCGTTAATCGATGGATAATAGTCTGCACTGATTGCGTCACCCTCTATGCTGTCACGAAATCTATGCCGACTGCAGAAGCCGCAGAGATCGCAAAATTCCTAGTAGAAAACTAGTAGTTTTGAAACAAATTTCCGTAAGAGTAAGGGCAACAAACTTGCTCACTGCTCCCCACTAACGAAAGGATCATTGCCCGCCACCGGCATAACACACACACACACACACACACACACACACACACACACACACACACACACACACATATATATATATATATATATATATATATATATATATATATATATATATATATATGGCGGCTGTTCCAAAAGAACAGACGTCACTTCTGACCTTCAGTTGTTATTCATTCATGTTCACAGAATGTATGACATCAACTGCGAATGGGACAAGCTGAAAATGTGAACCCAGTAGGGATCCGAACCCGGGTCTCCCGCTTCCTAGGCAGTTGCGCTGACCACTACACCAGTGGGGACACAGTGATCACCGCACCTGCAACTACTACCTAAGCACGCCTCCCGTCAGATACAAATTTCCAGTTTCACCTTGCCCACAGCTTTGCCGGTTCGCAGCTGATGTTATATATTCTGTGAATATGAAAGAATAACGACTGCAGGATCAGAAGTGAGGTCTGTTTTTTTCGGAACAGAAGCCACATGTATATACATTCCTCGCCAGTAAAATTGCTACAGCACGAAGATGACGTGCTAAAAACGCGAAATTTAACCGACAGTAAGAAGATGATGTGATATGTAAATGATTAGCATTTCAGAAGATTCACACAAGGTTGGCGCCGGTGGCGACACCTACAATGTGCTGACATGAAGAAATTTTCCAAGCGATTTCTCATACACAAACAGCAGTTGACCGGCGTTGCCTGGTAGAACGTTCTTGTGACGCCTCGAGTAAGGAGGAGAAATGCGTACCATCACGTTACCGACTTTGATATAGGTCGGATTGTAGCCTATCGCGATTACGGTTTATCGTATCACGATATTGCTGGCCACGTTGGTCGCTAACCAATGACTGTTAGTAGAATATGGAATAGGTGGGTTCAGGAGGGCACTACGGAACGCCGTGTTGCATCCCAACGGCCAAGTATCACTAGCAGTCGAGATGACAGGCATCTTATGTGCATGGCTGTAATGGATCGTGCAGCCACGTGTCGATCCCTCAGTCAACAAATGGGGACATCTGCAAGACAACAAACATCTACACCAACAATTCGACGACGTTTGCAGCAGCATGGACTATCAGCTCGGAGACCATGGCTTCTGTTACCCTGGACGCTGCATCACAGACAGGAGCTCCTGTGATGGTGTACGCAACGACGAACCTGGGTGAACGAATGGCAAAACGCTTTTTTCGGATAAATCCAAGTTTTGTTTACAGCATCCGTTTTTCGCGACATCGTAGTGAACGGACATTGGAAGCGTATATTCGTCATCGCCATACTGGCGTATCACCCGGCGTGATGGTATGGGGTGCCATTGGTTACACGTCTCGGTCACCTCTTGTTCGCATCGACGGCACTCTGAACAGTGGCCGTTACATTTAAGATGTGTTACGACCCGTGGCTCTACCCTTCATTCAATACCTGCGAAACCCTACATTTCAGTAGGATAATGTACGACGCATGTTGCAGATCCTGTACGGGCCTTTCTGAATACGGAAAATATTCGACTGCTACCCTGGCCAGCACATTCTCCAGATCTATCACGAATTGAAAACATCTGGTCAATGGTGGCCGAGCAACTGGCTCGTCACAATGATGAACTGTGGTATCGAGTTGAAGCTGAATGGGCATCTGTACCTGTACACGCCATCCAAGCTCTGTTTGACTCAATGCCCAGGCGTATCAAGGCCGTTATTACGGCCACAGGTGGTTGTTCTGGATACTTATTTCTTAGGAACTATACACCCAAATTGCGTGAGAAATGTAATCACATGTTAGTTCTAGTATAATATATTTGTCCAATGAATACCCGTTTATCATCTGCACTTCTTCTTGGCGTAGCAATTTTAATGGCCAGTAGTGTATATAATACGCCGGTGACGGGCAATGATCCTTACGTTAATGGGAAGGGGTGGGCAAGTTTGTGGCCCTTACTGTTACAGGAATTAGTTTCAAAACTATGAGTATGAGTACTGGGGCAGGGTGAAGCTGGGAATTTGTATCGGACGGGAGGCGTGCTTAGGTAGTCCTTGCAGGTGTGGTGCTCACTGTTCCCAGTGGTGTAGTGGTCGGCGCAACTGTCTAGAAAGCGGGAGACTCGGGTTCGGATGCCGGCTGGGTTCACATTTTCTGCTTTGCCCATTCGCAGTTGATGGTTCGGAATGCACGTTAAACTGTAGGTCCCCCTATAACTGGCTGGGTAAGTCAGTTCGAAGGTCGAAGGAAGGCAACGGTATACCACCTCCAAACAGGACCGTGCGTAGTGAAGCACTGTGGTGTTCAAACTCATCTTCGGATGGTTGATTGCTTTACCTTTTGTAATATATTCTGTAAATATGAAACTTTCAAAAATGTTCAAATGTTTGTAGAACTTATGGGACTCAACTACGGGGTCATCAGTCCCTAAGCTTACAAACTACTTATGAACTACTTACGAACTAGGACGGCACAAATATCCATGCCCGAGGGGGGATTCGAACCCCCGACCGTAGTGGCCGTGCAGACCTTGACTGAAGCGTCTCAGTCCTCTCGGCCACCGCGGCCGTCTATGAAACTTTATAAATCCGTTCCACTAGGAGCTTCAGATGATTTGCAAGCCACTGGTGGTCCGGCTCCTTACTAATAAATGAAGGAAATAATATGCCTGTGTTAGATGTTCATATTATTTTCTTCATCGTCTATATATTGTAAGAAAAAATTATTGCGCTAACGGGAATGATGTTTATATTTCCTGTCTTATCATGCTAGACATATGATGTGAGTCAGTTTCATTTGAGCACAAGAATTAAAAAGAGAGTTATAATGAACTGAAAAAAAAATTTAGTCGAAAATCTCTAACTCGCATGAAAAATTTTTTCGTCATGATTTTTTTTTTTTTTTTTTTTTTTTTTAAAATTGAAAGCAACTTACTGAACAACACAGGTACAAAGAATGAACACATGGAGTACTCATAGTTAAAATGTTTGTGAATTGAAAGAGGGCCGTTTCCTCCGGACGTTCAAGTCCTCCCTCGGGTATGGGTGTGTGTGTGTGTGTAGGACCTTAGTGTGTAATTTTAAGTAGTTTGTATGTCTAGGAACTGATAATCGTTGCAGTTTGGCCGAATGGGTTCACAAATTTTTTGAACAATTTTTTTTTCTTTTTTGTCATGAGATTTCACTACACTGGAAGTATGAGAAAACCCAGCGACGAAACACTCGACCGTCTTCAATCACAAACGAATTTAAGATTCCGTTATGCATCAAAACGCTATCAAATGTTCGATACTGAAGTGTTCAAATACACTCTATGTGCTTTCGCATCACGACAACCACTTGTTAACACAGTAGCGTAGGGTGAATAAGCTGCTGTAATAATCTACGTAATAGTATATACGTAAGCTCTGCTACCCTTTAACATTCAAGCGGCGTGATTATATTGCAAATTGTACTTTTAATTGATAAATACACTAATTTCCGGTATATTATGACCAGTCCATTTGAGTGTAGCACCGCTATTATTTTTCGAGCGTTACTACGAAACCAATAGCTCTACTGCAGCTAGTGAAGAAGATACAAGCAGTAAAGGAGCTTCTCACCAAGCACAGAAATGATGCCAATGCTACGGTAGGACGAGACCCTTTCGGCACGGGAAGAGCAGTTTGTACACAAACGAGTCTCGTATTCGTTTTCAGATCCCAACATGGAATCCATACAACATGACCCTCCTCCCCCTCCCCAGGGGGCTCACGGTTCTTTCGTGAGTACGTGCGTGCGTGGCGAGCACGGGTCCCCGAGCTGATGCAGTCTTCCTTCCTTCTTTAATTTCAAAGGACATAAAACTTGTTATTACATTCTAAATGTTCAATATATTAGGTGCATTATTTCGCAGTTTGAGGAATCAGCGATCTTTTTCATATTATCTCAACTACTTATTTTAACTTTCTGCACTCTTCCTGTTAGATACGATTTAAACCATTTGTCCACTGTCCCATTCACACCTAAATTCTTAAGTTTGTCTAGAAGAATTCCATTATTTAGACATTCAAAACCCTTCGAGAAATTATGTGTGAAGCTACTCTAGAATACATTATTTTTTCTAGAACTTTGGATAATGCTGTCAGAAGTTGGAGTGGGCGGTAGTTGTTGAAATCAGACATATCCCCTTTTTTGTGCAGTGGTTTAACAATAGCATATTTCAGTCTCTCAGGAAAAATAGCCTGCTTTAGACATCTACTACATATGTGGCTAAGACTCCTGCTTATGTCTTGAGAACAAGCTTTTATTACCCTGATGGAAATTCCATCAATTCCACGTGAGCTTTTACTCTTGATAGAGACTATTATTTTCTTCATTTAAGAAGAGGTGGGTGGAATTTCAGTTGTATCAAATTGTGTAGGTATGGCCTGTTCCATTAACTGCCAAGCTTCTTCTAATCGACATGTAGATCTTACTTTATTCACAATATTTAAAAAATAATTATTAAAATGTTTTCAACCTCTGGCTTGTTATTTGTAAACTTTTCATTCACTGTGCTCTTGGTTGCCTCGTCTCCTTTGTAATTATAATACAAATTGTTTTAATTTTTTATAAGATTTAGTAATTTCTGACATCTTGCACATGCTTCTGCATCTACATCTACATGGGATACTCTGCAAATCTCATTTAAGTGCCTGGCAGAGGGTTCATCGAACCACCTTTATACTATTTAACTCTCATTCCATTCTGGAATAGCGCGCGGGCAGAAAGAACAACTGAATCTCTCCGTTCCAGCTCTGATTTCTCCTATTTTATTCTGATGATTTTTCTACCTATCTAAGTGGCAGTCAAAAATACATTTTCGCATTCGGAGGAGAATGTTGACGATTGGAGTTTCTCAAGTTGCCCACGCCGCAGCGATAAGCGCCGTTGTTGTAATGATTCCTATCACAGATTATGTATCGTTTCGGTAACGCTGTCTCCCCTGCATCACGACAATACAATACGAGCTGCCCTTTGGAATCTTTCAATGTCCTCCGTCAAACCCACCTGGTAAGGTCCCACGCTGGATAGCAATACTCCAAAAAAGGACGGACAAGCGTAGTGTATGCAGTTTCTTTAGTACTTATTTTGCATCTTTTAAGGGGTCTGCCGATAAAACGCAATCTCTGGTTCGCCTTTCCTATGACATTATCTACGTTTTATTTCCAGTTTTAGGCTGATGTAATAGTAATTCCTAGGTATTTAGTGGAGTTTACGGCCTTCACTTTTGACTGATTTATCTTGTAAACAAAATTTAACGGATTTCTTTTCGTACTCATTTTAGTTGAAAATTTACATGTACTTGGCCACTTGATCTAAGACAGGGCCGGCCAAACACTGTACACTGTGCAGATATGCAGAATTTCTGCACAGGTGCGCATATCTGAGGCAGCGAGCAACAACCACCTCTGTTATTAGACACGTGTACATAATGAACGACTATGGCGATTCTTCCTTGTTTATGTGGTACAAGCAAGAGCACCAGACACCCAGCATCGTTTGCCCCTAGCGACTCCTGTCGGTAGAAACAGACACTACATGAGCGGAGACGGATGAGGCGTGCACGCCGAGAAAGTTGCAGAAAAGTCTCAGCAGCGCACATGTGCGGAATAGCTGGCTGGACCTGGTCTAAGGCGTCCTGTTACGGATTGGGGGCCATTGCCCCCGGAGGTTCGAGTCATAGCCTCGGGCATGGGTATTTGTGTGTTGTCCTAAGTGTAAGTTGCTTTAAGTAGTTTATAAGTCTAGGCACTGACTACCATAGCAGTTTGATCAAATATGTTTACAAACAACATCCTATACCCATATTAAAAATCTCTATATGTTGCTCCCTATTAGATGCTGCAGTTAACACATAATTCACAAATCATGCAATGCAAACTTTGATTTCTTGGTGTTGACAGTCACTCCTGATAAAAAGTTTGCTATACTTTCCTTGAAATCTCTAAATGTTACTCCCATTTAGATGTTGCATTAAGCATGAGATCCAGAAATGGCACGATCACATTGCGTAGCTCACGTCCTCATACAGTGTCCAGTGCAGAAATGAATAGACATTAACTCATAATTATACCAAATTGCAGGACAGTAAATTGGTCACTGCGCCCCATGTAAAGGAATGTGTAACTGCATTCCACGTCTAATGCTGCTTGCCGAAATGATGATCATAATCATCTTTTAGACAATGCCCCAGGAGAACATTCGCCGTATTTCTTGATTGGATGTGGAATTGGATTGGAATTGTCACACACATGATCGGTGTCACGCCATTCACCTACACCGACTAACGGTAGGGATCTTAAAATATATCCTTCATGTAGGGAACTTAGGAAATACTACTGAATTTAGGTGATGGGGACAGATATTCTGTTTGACAGAAGTATTATTATAGTATGCACCACCCAAGTATTTCAGACTGGCACTGACACATGAGACGCTCACGTCCCCTAAGGCAGGACAGGAAGACAAGTTATAACGCGTACTTCCTGGTTAATGAATCTTACTTCGTACAAGAAGGACGAAACATCTACTCTGTGCAGAAAAACCATAGTGGTTCTGGTACAAAGCGACTGGAAGTGCCCCGAACTGTGTTGATAGTTAATGTGACTTAACAGGACCAACATTCTACCAGAAAACTGCTGTTTATGTGATTAACTAACTAAGTATAACGTAGCCGCATTGTTATACTGAGGAGACGAATTACTTAGGTTACAACCAGTGCAAAATTTAATGTATTTTACAAATACGCTACAGCATGTGCGTCAGTATTGCAAATGACAACGTTTTACGTCCGTAGAGTGTCACTATTACGGAGCCATAGAAGTAGTACTTTCAGTGTTTTGTACAACGTTCATGTACTTTAGAAGGAGATTCATCCACCGACCTGAACAGCTGGTAATGCTGATCAAAGGATTATAATTCGTGTGTAAGGTATAAGACAATGTAAATAAAAAGTTGAAACTGTTGTATTTTGTGAACATTGAATTATGAGTAGCGATAAAGAAACATGTTCCCCAGAAGTTTGAACGCTATAAAAATAAGAATGGCCTGGGGTTCTTGAGAGATCTTATGTATCGGTAGGTCAAGCTGACTAGTATACAGAAAATATTTTAACTTGTCGCTCATATAAGCTGAGGCTTGTTGCAGCGTGTTATGGGATAAAGACCTGGGGATAAGTTACCGATATATTTTCTTGGGGGTGGAGGACGAGTGTTTATTGTAACACCGCTGCAGTTGAAGAAACCGTAAGCAGCTGGCAGGAAAAAAGTGTCAGTTTTAGCAACAGATCAGTTTTTGCGTATTTAGTAATCGAGCCAGGCCAATCACAGAAATCCTTCCAAAGCAACAGTAATGGAAACTATTAAAAGACGAGATAAACTATTTCTGGATCGGAGACTACCAGATTTGTAGTCTTAATCGTAATTGCAAGCCGTGCAGTGACATCATAAATAAGTACCTATACATGTATAAATATTCGTCAAAGTTAGCCGATGAGAGTGCTACGTTAGACATTGGAGTTTAGGCTATCGCTACCACTGTACCAAATACTACCACCAATTCTACCCTCTCAGACTTGGCGCCTTTCCATAGGTGGACGCATCCAGGCTCGATGCAGCTGCAGCCGGGCTTCTGCGCAAAGGGCAGCAGCTCGAGAGCTCTGCTCGTCCTCTCGCGCTTGTAGGGTAGCCCTGGTACCACGTACTGCCACAAACAGGGTCGAGATCCACTGCCAGATGCTGTCATCCCCCGCAAACTAAGCCGTCAGTCTTCCAAATCGAGGGCAACAATTGTCAGCAGACCTGACGGGCATAACGCAGGATTGTGCCATTAAGTAAGTGTCCTGTTTCAGCACTCCTGGGTACAAATGTCAAGGTCTACAGGCCACCAGCTAGCCATCCCCCCCCCCTTCACCCGCCATCGGCAACACCTACCATCCTCACCAAGTGATGAGAGGTATATGCCTGTGCACTTCAATGTTTGAGTGCAATGGCCAATAGTTTTAATAAAACGTTTGAATTTTGATGTTTTCATGAGCAGTCTTTGATATGCCCCCGAACCAGGTTCCAGCACTGAACCCCAACGCTTTTCAGAAGTGGTCCATCACACAGGATTTTCTTCACGAGGGTATAACAGCAAAAACTGCAAATTGGCGGTTACGTGTAGTCCTACAGAATCTTTCCACTCACCATTCGGTGAAGTCTTTTTGTGGCGTCGAGCATATCCAATATGCGCGTCACCGACCATCAAACGGCTGCTGCACGATATCGACGCAGCGAGAGACAAGACGCCGGCCGCCAGCACTCTCCGGCGCTGCCTAGCTGCCGACCACCACGACTCGCCTCGCTTTCAGTTTGTGCTACGTTGTGCTACGAATTCAGAGATAAAAACCTTTAGCAACAACCTGCTTCTGACTAGATAACTATCAGTGCGACCTTCAGGAGTTGTGATACAATATAGAATATAGAGACATCACACTTGTCTTCCTCAATTGTATTAAAGTTACGTACCCGTTTTAACAGAGCTATACTCGTTTTAATAAATCTAGTGTTATCAAGTGCATTAATTAGTGTTTCTGTTTTAGCCCCGTACTGCCAATAATAATAATAATAATAATATGTCAAATTCTATGGCACCAAACAACGTTGGTGATCAGTCACTAGTCTTAAAAACTACTTAAACTAAATGAAACTAACCTAAGGACAACACACACATCCATGCCCGAGGGAGGATTCGAACCTACGACGCGGGAGGTCCATGCCCCCTTTGTGTTAACCACGTCCGCAGCGACTCCCACACGCGTGCATTCAACCTTCCCGCTGTGTCAGCCTTCTTTCCTCAATCACCGACGAAAACAAAAAAGGAAAGAAAAAACTGACAACGAGGAGGACGCAATTGGCATAATCGGAGGGACGCGGAATATCTCGGTAGTAGACAGTAGATATTGAAAGTTGACCACTGCAGATGTAATGTGATATTAAGCTATTCTAGCTGAGTATATTCACTATAGTAGTCAGCTTACTAGAATGAACTGATCTTATTCTTGGTAAATAATCAAAAATGTACTGCTTACATAGTGTAATCAATTAATTTAATAAAAAAACTCACAGTTATAAAATTAGTAAATAGAGTCTTGACGAGAGGAGCCAAAACCAAGATCAACATTAATTTAATGAAATGATTCTAGTAGCAGAAAACATAGAAAGATTACTTTAAAAGAATATAGTTCTGAGTGTACAAGCCAGTTAAAGATTCGTGTAAACTACTTGATGTGCTGCTGAAACTTGTTCCCTGGCCCAAATTGAGAACTAGTTTGAACTTAAATTACTCTCACAGCCGCAAGTTAGAAAATCAGCGGTCATATGAATTGTAGCTCACAGGAATCACACTTACTATGAAACGAGCCACCACAAATAAATTACTTTATGAAAGTGGCGGACGAAACAAGAGGCGCAACGGAAATATTAACAATAATCAGCATCTGAATCTGTTCTCAGCATACGTGAAACAATATTTATAAAGAAAGGGGTAGGTATTCTCAAACTACTGTATTAAAAATAGGGTAAGATTTTACTGAACAAAATGCTTTTATTTAGTGTAAGCACAAGCACATGGGGGGAAACAATTTAGTTACACATTAAAAACGCATCCCCTTGAAACTAGCTCACAAGCACTATCATATCTTATGCTAAAATGCCATAATAGAACTTTAAGTTTATCTACACTGAATTGAATTTTAGTTGGGGGAGGATTTACAAATAACACACACACATGCAATGCAAGCGAAACTTACTAAAATCAGCGTGCTGAACAAGGCAGAAACGGCCGTCGATCTCGTAGGGGAAGTTTCAGCGAGCCAAGGCGAAGGACACAACACAATAAAAATAACTTTCGTACGTGGCTGGTTCTATTCTTTCTTAACTGGAGATGGCGCTTACAGCAACAAAATCTGTTTGCATTTGAAGCTAAACCAAGCGCTGGAAAACTGAGGCGCGCACGACGTGGTTCCGAAATCCAGTAAAATGAAGAAAATCAGCTACTAAAATATTACGAAAATTAACTATAGCATGCAGCCCATAGAAATGCGTAGAATGTTACAAGAAAACGGAAGAAACACTGTTCCACACGATAGGAGAACATTCGAGAGATGGATGAGGTCCGCTCTCAGAAATCATCAAAGTTTAATAAATTCAGATTCGCGGTAAAACAAATACAAAATACGGCATGCAACGCATCGAAATACGTAGAATGTTGTAAGTAAACGAAAGAAACACAGATATACGTGATAGCTCGAACTTTACAGAGAAGGGTGAAATCCTATCTCAAAAATCATCAAAGTTTAATGAATTCGGAATCGCGGAAAAACAAATATGAAATACGGCATGCAACCTATAGAAATGCGCAACATTTTATAAGCAAGCAAATGAGAAAGGTTGTACACGGCTAGTAAAGAATTTACAAACCGCAGTTGGGAACAGAGTACAAGTTCGAGAATAAAATAGCAATTTACAATAGGCGGAAGAGGGAAGATCGTGCAGTACTACCAGAAAATTGAAAGATACATGCAGTTATTCTAGCCTGAAGGGCATAGAACAAACACAGGTTCCGGTACACCACGTGGAGTACACGTTACTCGCGGACAGAAAAAACGAACAGTAAAATTGCACACGAGTTACATGAAGCAAAGATCCTGCTTAGTAGTCACGCATCTTTCGATGCAAGCTCGGAGAAACTTACCCCGAAAGTGAATGCAAGTTCTAAAACCTAAGTTGAACTAACTGAACAACGAATTGCTGCCATCTCCAAGCTGAAAGAGCAGAGCTAACTCACCATTCCGAAGGACAGCCACCGAACCAGTCAGACTTTGGGGGGCCATGTGGGCCTCTGCCCGGAAATCGGCAAGGCCGAGGGAGCCAGGGGTGGTGGGGGAAACGCAGAGATTCACACAAGGGCGCGTATAGGCTCACACCAGCCTCTTCCCAACCTAACTTGCAACGAAAGGGTGTGGAAACCTCTTTTGAGAGCATAGAAAGAGAGGTTGGTACTAGCCACCTATCAACGCAGGTCGAGAGAGCATCGCCCAAAGCTAAATTTCTCATACTTCCAGACACACTAGTATGCCAAAAAATTCTCATACTCACACACGCAGAGACAAAACATTTTACAATCTTATCGGCACGGTGGCGAGACGGAGAAGCCGTTCATGTTGCCACATTGATTGACACACTAATAAATTAATAACATAAATCTAACACAAATGAAGTTAAATACGATTACTCATAATAACATTTAAAAACGAGAACTGAAAGGCTATGTTACTCCTCATGCCTCAGAAAACGAATAGAGTGTCGTTAAGCGACTTTAAATAAAATACAAGATTAAAATTTAGGGAAGGCGGCAGACAGCCGTCTTTCAACATCGATGTCAGCAAAACGTCGCTTCCGCCCGCCCACCCTACTTTCCTGCTTGCATTTCGTATTTAGGGCCCTTACTTTCTCTTTTATTGGCTTGGAATTTATGCGTCCTCAATACTTATCCAGTGTTCCATATTTTTTTGCCTTTTACTGGGGTACCTAATTTTCTCTTGTCAGCATTACCACTGCCCACAACCCGAAATTAATGGAAGCAGGTCGCTCAGCTCATTTACACTGTGTCGCAGTTGACGGTAGAACGCGTTCAGATGCAACAACAGACGTCGCAACCGACGTCGTAGCCTACAGCCACAGCAGTACCCGGGTCAACCGCCGGTCGCGCAGTCGTATGCCGCGCCACTGACGTCACCAGGAGACCAGCCGAGGCCTACGAGAAAGACAGGCCGCGGCACGCACGTCATATTACGTGATCAACTGAGGCCTGTCCCAGCGCGATCGCTAGCGGATTGGCTAACCGCTATGACGCAGTGGGCTGTGACCCAGCGGCCGACCAATCTGCTAACCATCGCGCCTGCACAGGCCTCACTTGAACATGTGATATGACGTGCACGCCGCAGCCTGTCTTTCTCGTAGGCCTCAGAGACCAACACAGTTATCTCGCGCTACCATAGCGTTCCCATTATGAGTGTATCTCCACAGAAATGGTTTCCCAATGGCTCTTTATAGTTTGTGTATGTATTAAGTAGTTGTAAGTGATAAGTGATGGCTTATTAGTGACGATGGTGTGTTGTGCTGCTGCGTGCTGTACGAACCACGGCATACAGAAGAATACGATATTTCACATAAAGAGGTAAGGTTAAAGTGGATAAACGCGTGTAAGCGATTACATGCTCCCAACTCTAACACTGGTCCTGTATGTTCAGAACATTTTAAAGAGTCTGTTTATGTCCAAGACTTGAAAAATGAACTGTTAAACCTTCCTTTGAAACGTATATTAAAGGCAGATGCGGTCCCTACTTAGAAGCTGCCTCAATGCATCGACGTAGTCAAGACAGTTTCTTCTGAATGCCGTGAAGTCAGAGTAGAAAAAAGGAAAAACCGAAAAGAAATACAAATGTTATTGTTACCAACAAATGACAAGGATGACAGCATAAATTGTATAAACAATTCCGTTGAGGAAGTCTGTAGGTGTGTTAATTCCGTAACCTCACAGCGAGCACTGCCGTTGACAATGGTGGAATACTTGTAGCTGAATTAACTAAAGAAGGTGACCATTTAAGAAGTGAGAACAATAAACTAATACATGAAATAATTATTTACTTCCACATGTTCACAACATTCATACGCAGCAACATATGATCTAAAATGAATAATACGCAAAGTCTACGTGATACGTTTTTACCTCTACAAAATCATAAAATTTATTGCAACCATTTACTTCATTTATACAGCACAAAAAATATACAGAATAATAAAAAGAAATTTAGTCCTGCGTCGAGCGGAGATTTCAAACTGTAAGATGTAAAAAAATCAAATGTTTCCACCAAATATTTTTCCTGCAATCGTTTGATAAGTTTTTCGTGGCGGCCGTTCGTGTCGGCTGTGGTCACCGGGTGACGTCACAGCGCACGGGCTGCCCCCCCCTCCCCCCTCAACAACCAGCGTGTCACCCCTACCATCTATTCTAGTATCTGTGGCAGTACCGGTCCCCACCTTTCGTGCATACGACGGAAGTGAAGAATGGTGGAACTACGTCGTACCGTTCAACGAAGTCGTTCAGGCACACCAGATCACTGGTCATAGAGTTAAACATTTATTTCTGGCAATAGTGGGCACGCAAACTGAATAATCAGAATTTATTCCCGCAGGCCTCTCCCGTGACCTTGATTCTCAGGACCTTGTAGATGTTCTGTCTCATAATTATGACCGTAAAATTCGGATAGCTTCTGCACGTAATAAATTCTTTCCCCTAAGGAAATCCCCAGAGCAGACTCATCAACAGTGGACCACCGCATTCAAACGCCTATCGCGTCAGTGTTAATGTATCTGTTTTGTTGTTTGTCCTATAGCGACGTCATGTTGAAAGACCCTATTACCCAGAACATATAGGACCCTAGAATTCCGGTAGCAATACTTGAACAGCCTGGCCCTACTTACGAAAGTGTGTTACAACTGATCGAAGCACATAATACTTTCGATTTGGCAGACTTAGGAATGCATAGCCACCGTGTTAATTCAGTGTGTCGCAATGGACCCTTTCCTAGTCTATCCTAGTTTCAAGACCTTCGGCAAAGGTGTGTGAACGGACAAGGCGCAGGTGCAATCACGTGCGTATGTCCGTGCAAAAGGTCATGATTAAGGAAGTAATTCGGTCGCATTGGCGAGCGGTCTGCGGCGTGCCAGTCACGGCCTGCCCGGCCGCTGCGGTCGCGATATCCGTCGGCAGTGGACAGTGTGCCTCCTACTACTATTACCTAGTCCTCTGTAGTTACTAACATGGATGGTTTAGCTCAACCTAACATCCGTAGTGCCAGCTTGTGCTTTGTGTGTTGATTGTTCTACGTCTCTGCACTTTGTTAGTGACTCTCCTGCGAGCGCCGACTGTTTAAAGCCCAACGGAATGTTGCCTGCTCCGCTAACACGCCGTGCGCGCTCTCACAGGCACAGGCGGCGGCTGCGGGAGTTCGCAGCTGCGCATAGCGCCTCTGTGGCTAACGTATCTATGCCACACTCTGTGACAAACTGCTTGTGACTCTCTCTATCGGATCTAAAGATGTGCAATTTCAGCTGAACAAATGCACATATGACCTTCTTACTTCTCAGAACTTGTCGCCTTCTCGTCAGTTTATCATGATAAATAATTAACAGGATATCGTAGTGCTCTGCTCTGTGTTTATGGGATGTGCCTCCGCATCTCCTGCAGTTTGTTTTAATCATCATATATCGTCGCCATTTCACTGTTTTTTTTTTTTTTTAAATACTTCAACATTTTACTCCATTTTAAGCAGTTTGTTTCTCCATTTAATATTTCCAAATTTTATTTTATTTTATCTCCAACATTTAATCGCATTTTATATTTTAGCTGTTCTCCCATGTCACGTTTTTTACCTCTGTAGGCTGAAGAGAGCCTGCGAGCACTGACAGCCCTCCCTGTATTAGGGAATGAAATGAAAAAGAAAAGAAGTCCCACTGCTCTGCGCATTTAGTATGACCGCCTCTCTTCTAGGTGTTGCGTTCAATGTTCTATGGGGAAAATCTTTGCAAAACGTTGTTGGGTCAGATGCCTTTGATTTGTTTGGTATTACTATTCAAAAAGACGTTCAAGTCTTTTGTACCACCAAACAATGTTAACGACTTGTGAGAAAAGTGCAGTGTTTTATTTTCTCCTGACATACGTTGTGCGAAAGACTTTGTGGCACATGTGACTTTGAAGGATTCTGCAGTTCCCAAATTTCGCAAAGCGAGGCCGGTGCCTATAGCACTTCGTGAACAGCTAGCACAGGAACTTATATGTTGACAGGACAACAGTGTCATTCTCGAGTCAGTGGGCCTCGCCTCTGCTGATTCTAAAAATGCCTTCTGGAAAACTTCGCCTCTGCGCTGTCCTTTGTATTTTTATCAGCATGCCAGTTGATTATGAAGTGCTACCTTATACACGGATATCTCTTTTAACGAGATTAGGAAGCACACTACTATTGCTACTGTTGTGCTGGGTGATAACATCAAAAATAGTTGGATTAATTTCTTAGTTAAACATACAATTCCAACTAGGTGGCCCGAGCCCCACGTGTTACTGCACGTAACAACGGCAATTTATCACCCACCCACCCTCCAACACACACAAACACTTACACGCACATATACACACAGTATGTATTCCCTTGCGCCTCCGTGAAATGTGGCTGGACTTAGTATACAAGTTCGCTTCATTACATTTGAGGGACGACAACCTCATCCAGTCCAATGTCCCAGTTACTCTTGCTTGGTGAAGTTTTCAAACTGGTTGAAATAGCGAAAGAACAACCGAACTGATAAAACTTCGCGGAAAAAAGAATTATCAGTTCAACCACAAGCTTGAATTTGACTAAGTGCCACGAGTGCCAAACGTTATGGATTCTTAATATAAATTTATCATTATTTATCGTGATTTCAGATACAAACCAATCGTTTGGATGTTTTGGTGAGGCGAGTGTCAACAGCCATAATATATTTCATAATATGCATTTTTAAAACCATCGGCTGTTTATTAAAAACCTTAAATATCAACCAGTTTAAGTCAATAGACCATCTTCATGGATAAAAAGGTATTAAAACTGAATAGTAAAATGCATCAAATAAAATACATCTAGTTGAGACAAACAGGAGTCTGTTCCAAAATTTCGCAAAACGAGGCCGGTGCCTGTAGCACTTCGTGAACAACTAGGACAGGTTTTATCTAAGATGACCACTGTATTTTTAATATTTTTAGTTATACTGACTCCTGTTTGTCTCAACTAGATGTATTTTATTTGATGCATTTTACCATTAATTTTTAACGCCTTTTTGTCCATGAAGATGGTCTACTGACCTGGTTGATATTTAAGGTTTTTAATAAACAGCCGATGGTTTTAAAAATGCATTTTATGAAACAAACCAATCGATTTTATTACCACATTATATATTTTCTTATGTCTACTTTACCGTATTGCCGCTACTTTTATAATTACTATCTTTTTATCAGTATACGTGGGTTGGAACGCAAAGAGTGGCAACGATTTATTCACAACAGATACAAAAGCGTTACATGTTTGCACCTGTTACTGTTCTTCAAAGTAGTTACTAGCGTTTTGTAGAACCCGTTGCCAGCGATGTGGGAGACGTAGTACACCAGTTCTGTTGATGGCGCGAATGTAGCAGTCTACTGCCAGTCGAATCTCTGGAACAGTTCTGAAGCGAATGCCACGAAGTGGTTCCTTCATCTTTGGAATCAAATTACAATCTCAATGACTTAGGTCCGGGGAGCATGGTGGATGTTACAGTCCCATCGACCGAACAGAGCAGCCACAGCTTGCGCTGTATGCGTCCGCGCATTGTCGTGCAAAATGATGGGTCGTTTGCACAGAAAGTGTTCCCACTTCTTTCGCAAAGCTTAAGTCGTTGTGACTTTGGTTTGATTCCGAAGATGACGGAACTACTTCTTGGCATTCACATCAGAAATGTTCCAAAAATTCGATAGGTAGTAGACCGCTCAATTTGCATCATGAACAAAACAGGCTCTGCTAACGGTATACTACGCCTTCCACATAGACGTTGAAACTACTTGCTTAGAGCTATCATTTGACATTTCAAACTTGTCAGTTTATGTCAATATTCAACTTATTCTAATTTACAAACTACCAGATCGACAGGGGGCGCGTTTACATGGTAGCAACCGCCTGATCTTCCACTTTAAAATGTGCCTACAAGCTCCTTCATGTCATATCGAGAACATTTTTTGTTAATTTTTATATTGTTCGTGTTCCGTTACTCGATGCTGGAAAAAGACCCAGAGACAATCGCCATTAGCCTACATCCAACGATCATAATTCCCACATATGTGGTTGGCGCTAAGGTGTCGCCATCTGCTGCACAATCTCTGAAATTGAACGGTTGTCAGAATATGTTTCTCAGTCACGTTGTATTGAAATGTGCCAATTTCTGAAAGCTACGCGGCTGCGACATACTTTTTGAAGCATGAATGTGGACTTCCTATTCCCCCCCCCCCCCCCCTAATAGTCGTCTTCTCACTGTATCCCCATTTGCTATTATATACTCGAAATAAATATTGTGGATTGTGTAGCAAGTAGTACCAAACAAAACAACTTGTCCTCATAAATAAAAGCTGCTTGTCTTTCACTGTATTTATTAAATAACTAAAACACGTATTTACGTCTAACAGGAATCTAGTACATACTTGTAAATGCCCCTAAATCAGAATGTCAATCTCTTTAGTATGGCCGAGGGGACTGAGGCGCTCCAGTCACGGTCTGCACGGCCACTACGGTCGGGGGTTCGAATCCCCCCTCGGGCATGGATATTTCTCCCGTCCTTAGTCTTAGCTAGTTTGAATTCTCCTTAGTGTTTCAAACATCGTGTCTTCTCTATGTTGATGTTTAGTACAACAATCTGAAGGAAATAGAAAAGTAGAACCGCTTCAGTAACTGCTTACCCTTTGTCAGTCAACCACTATTTCGCTTTGGTTCACAATCTCTGATGACAATCTTAAATATTAAAAGAATCTACGAAGCCGACCGCGGTGGCCGAGGAGACTGAGGCGCTCCAGTCACGGTCTGCACGGCCACTACGGTCGGGGGTTCGAATCCCCCCTCGGGCATGGATATTTGTGCCGTCCTAGTTCGTAAGTAGTTCATAAGTAGTTTGTAAGTTTAGGGACTGATGACCCCGTAGTTAAGTCCCTTAGACTATACAAAACAAACAAACGAATCTACGAAAACTAATGTCAGTCGGCCATACCAAAGTAACCGGCCGATTTCCTTCATTTTTGTTTTAAACGAAAGGTATTCATCCACAGATTTGTCGTCAAATATCAGAATTTACATAACTCGCAAAAGCGATTTCCTTCTGTATATTTCTTATTGGGACGTCCATGCTGTAAACTAAAGTCAGTCGGTCAGGCCGTTCTATGCGACCGATTTCCTTTATTTTTGCTTTAAACAAAAGGTATTCAGTGGCAAATTTGGCATCAAGTATCAGAATTATCTTATGTCTCTCCATCCTTTATTTTTATTCAAACGCGGCACAGAATATTTTAATCGGTTTGGTTTACGATATCTTCGGTTCTAACTAAGGTACGCTATTCTTTTGGAACTAACAATACTCAGGGGATCAAGCTCATTCATTTGCGCTTTGAAATACTTGCATTGATTGATTCTTAAGAAAGCTATGCGTGAACATTCAACTTTACCTCCATTTTTTCCCAACATTTTTGTTATTCTACTAATGGTATGAAATATTCACACGCGTTCTCTAGTACTTGTTATGAAAAGTCATCACACTCTTGGGTATTCAGTTTGTAGCCAAACACTGAATAAAACGAGAACTATCACTGAGCATAGAACCTGCGACTCCTTACATGGTTTCTGCAACTCATGGCTGTGGTGCAGTCCAGATCCTTGGTGCAGTTTTCAAGGGACACCTACGCAGCTGCAGTGGCGCCCAGTTGAAAGACCTGCAAGAGGTCTACCGGGTACACCAGATAGAATTTTCTTTTGATCAGCCTTGTTAGTTTGTTTGCTCTGGTGAACACCTGGCTTTAACGATACAAACATTTTTGAAAAACTTGATACCGACAATTCAACTCTTGTACATGAAATTCTGATAAAAGTGATTAGCAGAGAAAATAAATTCATGACAATGTTTGATGTCAGAGACGACTTCCATCGATGTGGACTTGTAATATGTTGAAATAAAAAGTGTGTCTAGCAGTACCACATTTTATAACAGTTCCTGTGGGCCATTCCTTAAAACAATTTTTAAATTTTGTGCATTTGACTATTAGTGAAATAGTTCTTTGTTTATTCCATGTAGTCGTCACAAAAATGCTAAGTGTCTATTGAATGACAAAAACAAATATTTTTCTTGCACCAGGCACACCGGACGAAGGAAAAATTGGTGCATTCAGGCACTAGTTTTATTTAGACAGAACTGGGTCCGAGTCAGAAATGGTCCCCGCCGTTGTTCTGCATATTGTGCTGCACACCAGGCATACTTGATCAAATTCGTAAATCGTGGCGAAGAACACTGGTAATGCACAAATGACTGGAGTTTAAGAAAACTGTTCCGCTGATAAACCTGAAATGAGAGAGTGGTATCGTAAATTATGCTGTCTGATAATTTCATAACAAATGCTTTCCACTGTCGAAAATATTCTTTATCGAGAGGTTGAATCGCACTAGTAGTTCCAGGCGGAATCCACATTACATCCACAGATTATTCGCCGTCCTCCACAAAAATAGAGGCGTCGTTACGTCCAGACCATGAATCCAACAAAAGTAATGAATTTGTTTCTGCAACTGGTAGGAATACGTTTCGAACGAAATGTTGTAAATTATTCTTTCCCATTTTCCAGATTTTGATATTTTTGAACCAAAATGGAAATGTTTTGAAGAAACACTGTTAAGGAAATTTAGGAGACCAGAATTTGAAGCTGATTGCTGAGCTATTCCTCATCGTCCAACTCAAATTTCTCTTAAAATCCACAAAGAAATGAGAAGTTAAGGTTAATACAGAGGCATACAGGCACTCGTTTCTCTCTCGTCCTTTCTGGGTATGAACAGAACAGGAAATGAAAGGTAGTAGTACCAGGTATCCTCTGCCACGCACCTTATGATGGATTGGGGTGTATGAGTATAAATGCAGATAGCCGCACGGAATGGCCGCGTGGTCTAAGGCGTTATGCTACTGACTGGGCGGTCGTTTCTTGCGGATGTTCAAGTCCTTCCTCGGTTATGAGTGTGTTTGTTGTCCTTAGTACGAGTTAGTTAAAGTAATTTGTAAGTCTAGCGACGTCCGTCCATAGTAGTTATGCCCAGTAGGTTTACAAACATTTGAATGTTTATTTTGTACATGTTGATAAGTAAAACATTTCTGGTGAGTTGTCAGCAGGCACTAGTTTAGGGATGAAGTACCAATGACCTATATGGTGTCGAAGTGTGCCCGCCTCACCAGCGTATGGGAATCAGTGACTGGTACCTCGAGACGATAACATTTTATAGTGATCTGCAATGATGTGCGGCTGAAGGTTCATTGGTAATACAAAAACTGAATAAGCATATTTATATCGAGTTGTAATAAAAGAAAATTCTTACTTCTGTACTTGTAACTACACTATGAAATGCTTCTTTAGAAACATCTCGAGATTGTATATAATTCATGGTAACATATAAAAAACGTAAGAATGAAGAGATTTGTACTTCCATTCTCCCGACGCAACTGTTTAACCCTGCATTTCGGAAGCAGTTATGGAGTACCAGATCTGAGAATGGTAACGACCATATCTCTGGTTCAATTGCAGTGTAAAGTGTAAGGCTGTACCTGAGGCAGCTGCACATGTAACCTTAAAGTTCACCTGTAATAAATACCCTTCCTGTGGTGTGGACTCCCTGCACTTGTCTCGGAAACATAAAATTACTACATTCTAGTAATTGTGCTTTACGCAGAATGCAACTCGATCCGAGACAATTGTTCACTCAGCCGTGCATGTTGAGTGAAACCCTCCCTATAGGACAATAGTAATCAAGTTACGCCGGCCGCGGTGGCCGAGGGGACTGCGGCGCGTCAGTCACGGTCTGCACGGCCACTACGATCGGGAGTTCGAATCCCCCCTCGGGCATGGATATTTGTGCCGTCCTTAGTGTTAGCTAGTTCATAAGTAGTTTGTAAGTTTAGGGACTGATGACCGCGTAGTTGAGTCCCATAAGCTATACAAACATTTGAACATTTGAATCAAGTTACAATTCACTTCCTGTTCTTTCAGTTCTACTGGAATTGAATATGCTTATCGTTTCTGTTCACCGTAATTAGAGGATGAAACTATTTGGTTGATATCAAATTAATCGACAATTAATAATAATAAATTCATCCATTTCTCTCTCCAGAAAATGCATGAGCGTAATTCATTGTACTCTGCAGTGGAAGATATAACATATGTTTCTAAATAATAATATTGATAAGGAATGTGAGCGTATTATATATTATCTAGGTAAGTTACTTTTTGTAAATGCTTTGTTACTTTATTTGTTTACTTATTAACGAGTTTAAAGTTGTTTAAGTAAAACTGAAACCTGTTTTTATCATTCATAATTAGTTTTTACTGTAAAAATTAGTTTATTTACTCATATACCTTTTCCAACCTGAAATTTTCAGGTACAGAGATACGTCATTTATTTACACTACAATGTGCAGAGAAGGGAGGGATCTGTAAGAAACGCTTACCATTTGATCAATACACGATTCTATAAAATTCTGTTCTCTTTTCTACACACAATTTTATTTCTATTGTACAATATGAAAAGTTGAGTGGAAACGGAGACTGGTAACACGAGGTGAATAAAATCACACAGACACAGACAAAACTAAACAACTAGCACGTCAAAATACTCTTTCCACCGTACCTTCTCTCAAAGAACATGTTTAAACTACCTGCAGATCATAGTTAATTCAATATGTGTGTAATTTGAACGTCACATTGCCTGTATGTCTTTTTTTCCCTTGTCGCAGTCACTGATTCTGTTCAAACTTCAGTATTTAACGAAACTTAATTGGAACAGAAACAGGAAATATGTGTGTGCATCAGTAATGTAAGTACTAAAACACAATACAAAAGGTGTATTGGTTTAATGATTTACAGGAACATTTACTTGTAACACTATTTTTCATTGTACCTTCTGGCGCAGTGATGGATAAATTACGCGGAGATATGACCCTACAGGAAACGACATGCAGGTGCCCGTGTGAGAAACACTGCGATGACGAATTAATTCCGTAGTAATGAATCCTCTGTCCCCGTGCCTTAGCTATTGTAATTACAAATGCCAACCGTACCGGAAAATGAAGTCTATGAGCTGTGAATACAAGTTCAGTTGGTCAGAGGGTTATTCGTGGTTTGAAGCAGTTTTTTTCCCTTTTCACTGTTACAATAATGACCACTATTAGTTTGGCCAGCATTCGCCTAACAAACAGCCATGTTTCGTTGCAAAGTTGTCGAGCATCATTAACACTTCAAGTGGTGGGCCAACTCTCAGTAAAAGGCGCTGCATTGCCAGACAAGCAGGATCAAGGGAATTCAGAAACTGTACGAAACTGCAGTCAAAATATTCAGATGTTTGTAATGCTTTGGGATCAAACCACAGTGGTGATCAGTTCTTAGACTTACGAATTACTTAAACTGACTTATGTTAAGGACAACGGACATACCCATGCCCGGAGGAGGACAGGAACCTCAGACGGGTAGCAGCCGCGAACATCGCAGCAAGGCAGGCGCCTTATAGCGGACTGCCATTCCCGCGCGACCTGTCACTGCCCTTACTGTTCTATCAAAAGACGTATACCCAGTAACCTCCATCGACCGGGTGATCAAAAAGTCAGTATAAATTTCAAAACTTAATAAATCACGGAATAATGTAGATAGAGAGGTAAAAATTGACACACATGCTTGGAATGACATGGGGTTTTATTAGAACCGAAAAAAATAAATAAATAAACAAAGTATTGCTAGACGCGTGGAAGATATCTTCGCGCGTCGTTGGGTGATGAGCGTTTGCTCAGCCGCCAGCCGCCAGCCGCTTGGCTTCCCAGGTCTCCAGACCTCAGTCCGTGCGATTATTGGCTTTGGGGTTACCTGAAGTCGCAAGTGTATCGTGATCGACCGACATCTCTAGGGACGCTGAAAGACAACATCCGTCGCCAAAGCCTCACCATAACTCCGGACATGCTTCGCAGTGCTGTTCACAACATTATTCCTGGACTAAGCTATTGTAGAGGAATGATGGTAATCATATTGAGCATTCCCTGTAAAGAACATCATCTTTGCCTTGTCTTAATTTGCTATGCTAATTTTTGCTTTTCTGATCTGATGAAGCGCCATCTGAAGTACATTTTTTGAACTTTTGTTTTACTGTTCCGTAGACGTAATTGACAGTTTTAGACGCGAGGGTAACCTGTTGTATGATCTATAGCGTATTGCGACAGGTATTTGAAATATTTGTGCAGATACACTTTTTTGGACTCGTGAGTGGAAGATACCATAGTGAAAAATTCCTACGTCAAATGTAATTTGCTAAATGTGTCGACGCGTACAGTTCCTCCTCAAACAGCAAATATTTCTTTCCAGAACACTTGTGCTTTATCATCCGTTACAAGAAAACTTCCGCACCTGGCTCGATAGATATGAATGTCTTACAAAGGCGTCGGCGGTGTCTGTACAGGTAAATTTTTCAGTAACTGCTAAGTCTGATGATTCTCCAGAGAGGAGCGCCACAGCGTCACCCATTGTTTTGCTATAACTCCTAATATTTGACAATGCTACGTCCAGTGCCTTCATATCAGTTTTGTGCGGCACTGAGCAGTCACACCACACTATTACTTCCGATATCTGCAGTAATGCAGGACCACAAAAAGCGTTACTTACAGTGCCGGACTGATAATCTTTTCCCCTTGCGTTAAGCACTAAACTGCGTGTGGACAGAGCTCTACACCAAAATAGAACTCCATTCTCTACTAGCTATCTCAGTTTGTGTGGTTGCGGTTGTTTTTTATTCCCTTGTCACCCACTCCTTTTCCTGTTCAATTAGTGTATGATTCGCGGGGAACACAGGAAGTCTGGTCTCTATTTATCTAAATTTATCCACGTGGACGATTCGCGATATATACATAGGAAGAAGCAATACAGTGATTGAGTTTTCAAGTGACGTATGTTCTCGGAACACTGTCAAAAGCTAATACCGTGATGTAGAATGTCTGTCTAGCATTGCTTGCAATTTCAGTTTTGCCGATAATCTCCATGATGCTTCCGTGCTTACGAAGTGTACATGTGACGAAATACGCTGCTCTCCGTGCCGGCCGCGGTGGCCCAGCGGTCTGCGGCGCGCCAGTCACGGTCTGCACGGCCACTACTGTCGGGGGTTCGAATCCCCCCTCGGGCATGGATATTTGTGCCATCCATAGTATTAGCTAGTTCATAAGCAGTTTGTAAGTTTAGGGACTGACGACCCCGTAGATAAGTACCTTAAGCTTAACAAACATTTGAACATTTTCTTCCTATGAATCTTAGATTTTTGTCTGCCTGACCCAGGAGTAATTTAATGTGATCGTTCTGATTGAATGGCACGTTACGCTCACTGCCAGATAAATTATGGAAGTAACTGCTCCCAGTGATTGCTCTGCAGTTGCGTAATCATAACGTAACTTATATTTTTTATGTTGAAAGTCAAGTGTCACTCCCTGCAGGAAGAGTCGATACATTGAAGATCCTCCTGCATATCTGTACAATTTTCCAGCGTTGCGACTTTTCGATGTTCTACAGCATCACCCGTGAAAATTCTCATTTATTATCCGACTTGACCCACGAGCTCGTTTATATATGTTTTGAAAAGCAACGTTCTTACTGCACTTCTTTCGAGCACGCGGGATATCTTTTCATGTCTGAAGACTTATCTCTGTTGATAATCTAATTCTAGTATTGTAAGTCATGAGAGAATCACATATGCACGAAATTAGCGTCGCCGTGAAAGTAGTTGCTTGTTGTCATTCGTAGTGGATTCGGGTGCTACGACTGTGGACCATTTTGGTGCCTGTGTTTGTGGAAACGGAAGCATCAGAGCAAGTCGTGATAGTCTTTGCTGAGAACTGTAACGTTCGTGGAAGCCTTTACGGCGCCTTTCCGTCCGCTTACCTCAGTTTTCTTTCCCTTATTGTCCTAGTGACAACTAATACGAAGTGAAGTATGTAGATTTGCCTTCTGAGTATTTCTGTAGGATTGAAGTCTAGTAGGGGTATAGGGTGTGCCTCCTAACCGAAAATGATTCAATGTACGATATAACTGTAACAATCATAATGTTCGTTACGTTGCCGCCAGGTCAAAGGCATCATGCTACGGGCTGGGTGGTCGTTTCCGCGGGAGGTTCGATTCCTCCCTCGGGCTTTGGTGTGTGTTGTCCTTAATGTATGTTAGTTTAAGTAGTTTTTTAGTCTATGGACTGATGACCATAGCAATTTGGTCCAATAAGTTTACAAAGATTTGAACATTTTATCCGCATCCTCATTGTCCAAAAATACCTCACTTCTCTCTAACTACTGATTCTCTAACCATCCTATTTCTCCCAGCACTGTCAACCTCCAACTCTCTTTTCTCCCCGACCATCTCCTTATTCACTCCCAATTGCTTCCTCTATTCAATCTAACCGATTTGGAAGTTGCTTGGAAATTGTTTTGTGTCCCTAATGTGTAGGCTGCACGGCCAGTAAGGTGGATAAGGACTGCATATACCTTTCACATACGATCCACCTACTCTAAAAAGCACCGTATATGCCAGGAGCCGAAATAAACCAGTTTCTGCTCGTATATACACTCTTATATGGGATTTTTTTTTTTTTTTTTTTTTTTTTTTTTTTTTTTTTTTTTTTTTTTTTTTTTTTTCGTCAGAACGTATTGTAACTACCTCAAACTTTCTTTGACTTTTGATTTGAGTCACAAATTTCTGTGTCAACGCCTTGACTAGACTACTGTTCTGTAAATGCATATTGGTGCAATATCCAAGGATGACAATTTTTTTCTGTGAATAATATTATGATCTATTTGCTATGCATAGGAGATTTCCTTATGGTGTAACAGCTGATACTTAGGCTGGCTGTATGATGAACTGTAAAGAGGTATTAACTATTGAGTGTGTTAGCTGCTAATGGTCTTAACTACCGATAGTATTATTTACTGGACTGCTAGCAACTACAGCTTCAACAGCAAAGTATCACCAGGTGATGCCTGTGAATATGAGCACCTGAGAACTGCTAGTTCTTCTAATTTGTATTGTATTCAAGAAAATGAGTGGGTGTGCGCACATTGTACCTATTATATTGCGAGTCAAGGCTCCGCTTAACAATAAATTACCGAAAGTGGAAGGCGCACCAGACTCTCTATTAAGACTGACAAATCCACGCTCTCCGAAAGTCTATTGGATTTCGCATAGTAATAAATTTAATATTTATGCTTTGATCGAGTTACCTACAATGAAATTTCTGTATAATAAAATTGAGAGGAGAACGCGTCCTCAAAGTGCTTGCTCAGGTCGAGTTATATGAGGACACAAATTCATTCCATGTCATGTTTCTGGGAAATGGGAAAGAGAACGGAGATGACCCAGGACTGGAATTTGGTGGCGCTTCATAGGATATATATGAAATTGCACGAGAATTCTCTCCTGCTGATATGCACGAGATACGAAGCTCCTAGTAATGTCATTCAAGGCTATATTATCAATTACATCAAAGGTAGTCTTAATTAATTACTGCGTTCCATTAAATCAAACATTGTATTTCATTGTTGCCTGCCTTCCAGAGTTTAATTTCAGCGAACTTGAGTTTTATCAGGTTAACTTTAATCATTTACAGAAAACTTGTAGTGTCTACTGTGGGTTTAGCACATTATTTTTAACTATATAATAATTTCTCTTAACTAACAGTGATTTTGACTCGCTAGTGTGTAGAATATGCCTGTATGTCACAAGTTACATTGCAATACTTGATCTAAATATTCCACCTATTTAGCTGCAGACGTATATATGTACATATTTAAGAAGAATGTGGCAAGCACCGTTGCAGAGGAAAGTAATTCATTTTAGACTATTTTCTGTCTTAAATATCACTCACAATATTCAGATATAACTACGATCCTGTTGGTGACGTCTAGCAACAAGGACTTATAACTACACTTGTTTTTCATGTTTCATGGGGTCATATTTAAAGTAAAACTCTTGTTAAACCACGTCTTGTTCCTAACTTGATAATTAGATTGCATTTAACTACTATTCAAAGAGTATGATTTATACAAATTCTCATATTTCAAAAATTGTTTACCTGTCACATGTATATAGTCACGAAAAGAACATTGGCGGTAGTTACTGTATAGTTTGAAATCGTGTTACACATACCAGCTTTACGAATATGTTGGTAGAATTTAATTGAGATACTCGACTTAACCATATGTCTTTGAGTATCACTTACGGAGTATAACCGACGTTTATAATGATGTACTGTTTGGTAGGTGTAATAAAAAAAATTTTTTACGCTCTGTTATGTCATTCACCAAGTGGTACATAGATGGAACTTTGAACGTTGCAATTTCTTAGCAAAGACTGGCATCTGACGGGGAGAGGGAAGGAGGGAGGGTAAATAGAGGGAAGGAAGGAAGGAATCGTAAGGTCTAACGTCCCGTCGACAGCGTGGTCCTTAGAGATGGAGCTCTTTGGGAAAGGATGGAGGAGGAAATCGGCTGTGCCCTCTGAAAGGAACCATCCCGGCATTTGCCTGGAGCGATTTAGGGAAATCACGGAAAACCTAAATCTGGATGGCCGGAGGTGGGTTTGAACCACCGTCCTTCTGAATACGAGTCCAGTGTGTTACCACTACGCCACCTCGCTCGGTGCAAATATGAAGGCTTATACGTCTACAGTTGATTTTATTTCAAGTTTCTAGGTAATCTCATCATAAGCCACTACCAGACACTAATTCTTTTAGTATATTGTAAAAGCAAATGGTACTTTTTAACTATTTATTTAGTGTTTCATATTCATTTTAATATTGCACAGTGCATAATCAATTGGAAATGAAAATAGCAGAGGTAACAAGTCCAAAACGGGTTACGTTGTCAGTAATGTGAACATATTTAGTAACATTTTGATGTAATATTATACGTAAATTTTATACCATACCCTGATTGACTAGAAAAGAAGGATAAGATGATTTAGCACCTTGATGTAATTGGAAAGGTAGTAGGTGAAATGCGGATGAGGGTGAGGATATAAATGAAAACTTTGTAAGTCAGGTTTTTAAATGACTGTGTTGTTTTAGAGTACATTCTAATTGGCTGTTTCATTATAATACTTTGTAGTGACTGGGTGAAAAAAGAATGGTGATGCATCAAACAGCACAGTTCAAATCAAATGTTTTTAATTCTATGGGACCAAACTACGTTGGACATGAGGCCCTAGTCTTACAAACTACTTAAAGTAAGTTAAGCTAACCTATGGACAACACACACATCCTAGCCCGAGGGAGGATTCGAACCTCCGACGCGGGAGGTAACGCGGCGCTCCAGACCGCTCGGCTACTCCCGCGCGGCTAACAGCACAGTTATTTAGCTGCCTGTTGATAGGACGAAGAGAATTGTGAGAAGAGGGTCCTTATCTGCTGTTAATACAACTGGAATATCTCTGAAATATTGGATTACTCACTGGTATTTTATTTTTAATACATTGTCCATCGTTGGTTACATAGGTGGATTTAGAGAGTGGGTGGGAACTTGACGTAAGGATGGGCAGAGGCAATGTTCCTCGTTCTGACCGTAGATCAGATAACTGGCCAGACCGTCCGCCGTGTCTTCCCATGGAAATAGTGCCACTTGGTGTCGTATTGAGGACCATGCAGTTTCTCACCGCTTTCAAGGTACGTTTCTGATCACTACTGTCCGATCAAGAAGCTCCTCAGATGATTTCATCTACCAGGCGAACATCTTTGGCAGTACCGAAAATGAAACCCGATGCCCTCGACATGACAGAAGAAGCAGGAGCTGAGAGGTAGGCATAGGAGATGGGCATATTTAGTCATGAGCTGAAGATCAAGAATAAGGTCCTAAATTGAAAGTCATTAACCGTTGTCCGTGATAGTAAGCAACTCAAAGTCGAAAATGATTTTGTGTAGTGTAAGTACATTTCATTGTTATACACCCTGAAACTTGTTGTAATTTTAGTGACTTGTGAATCCCAAGGAAAAGCAACAAGCAACACAGTGTGAAAATCAGTTTTATCGTTACATCCCAGACAGTTTTATAAAGCTGCAGCTTGAAAAATTAATATTTTAAAACACGTCTGTGCCACGTCTGTTTCATAACGTAAGACTTTTAAACCCTGAAGAGCCCTTAATAGTAGTTTCTGGTGAATTGCATAATTCTTGCGCAGGAGGACTTCAGGGTACAGACCGAATCTATCTTTCTGCTATGAAATATGATGTCTGTCAGGAATCTTGACATTCGCGGAAAACGCTCATTATGACTGTGCTACTTCAGACATAACTAACGCCACGCCCAAAGATTTACTTCTGCTACAGTTTCCCTGCTTTCAAACCTTATATACGCAGTCCTGAATAAGTTTGTGGACTAAAACTGTTCGTGGAATTGTTGTCACGGTGAAAGCGCTCAGCTACAGCGTAGAAGATGGTTTCCAGAATGAACAATTCAATAGTATAAAGTTTTCGAAAAAATTAAAATCGTATGTGTTAGTGTACTAGACCTGGACTAGAACCAGCTCAAATTTCTTTCGAATCCACATTAATAGCGCATCAGCGTTAATGCATTTCTGATTTTATACACACAGGTAACTGGATCTAGTAGGCATGCTTATATAGCATGATAGAAAAGCAATGATCGTAGGCAAAATTTCCGAAAGATTGAAAATTCGATGGTACAGATAAACAGATTGCATTGTTCCACAATTTCCTTATAACTTGAATAAAATAATATATACAAGCGAATATAAAACTTGGGCAGCACCAACTCCTTTATGGCGGAGTGTCCGGTACAGACAGATTATAACTCTGAGTCACCTCTTCGTCATCCACTGTGTATACATTTATGTTAATCCTTCTACGAAGGCCTGTCTGTAGGAGGGACATTAAGTCTCAACAATACAACAAGAACGGGTTTAGAAAGAAAAAAATACTTGAATTTCCAACGCCAGTTAGGCTACACTGGAATACATCGCCCTCATTCGCGAAGTTCTAAAGTCGCGAAAAAGTGTCATGAGTTTCACGTCTACAGTGCATAAAGTGTAATGAAAAAGTAATAGAGGGAAGCGTAACAAATTCGTCGAGAAATCTGGAAATAGTTCTCACGGGCCAGCTGCAGCTGGGGAATGAATTCCGTTCTTACGGCATTCTTTTTTTTTCAATTAACTCTTACACTTAAAGGATAAAACTTTTGAGCAACTAAGCATCCTGTAGGTGTCTCCGCTTAAAACCTGTATTGCGATCTGGTCTTTCATAAGGTGCGTACTCCTCGCCTTTTACAATAACTATATTAGGTGTGATCTGTAACTGGTATTGTTGATGTTCACACCAATAATTTCCTCTTCTGAAATGAAAACAATAGTTTTAACGTGGTCGTGTACCTGCAATTAATGTGGTAAATTATACTGATGTTTACACAACTAAATCATTTACAAGTTCAAATATTAACGACAGCGCAAGAATTGTTGACATTAAAGTCATTTGAATACTATGACACTTAAGGTCTATAGACATACAGTAGACCAAAATCCCTCATTTTGTTTTATGACCATATTATTAATTTTCATGCATGCTTTCTCAGAGAACCAGACGTTGTACAGGAAACCTTCTCATTGCCTACGGGTTACTCTAGTTGCAAAATTACGTAAATGTTCAAATGTATGTAAAGCTTATGGGACTTTACTGCTTGGTCATCAGTCCCTAAAGTTACAAACTACTCATGAACTAGCTTATACTAAAGACGGCACAAACATCCACGCCCGAGAGGGGATTCGAACCCCTGACGGGGAACGGTCTCGCGCATCGTATCATAGCGCCTCAATGCGCTCGGCCGCTCCGCCGCTGCGCAAAATTACGCCTGCGATATATTGCTGACCGAGAATAGTATGGAACATAGTCAGATCTGCTTGGAAGTAAGTGACGATCTGGTTTGACAATGCGATGAATAGAACGACGCAGGATTCTAAGTTAGGCTGCGGTTATCTTTGTTGAAGAATGAGGGTTGTTCTGTATTTTCACTGTCACAGCTTTCTCGTTTTGAAGTGATCAGACTTGAGACACATATTACTTCTTTCTTTGTAACATTCTTTTGTTATCAAATTTCTGACGCACTATTTAGGGTATTTTCTTAGTGTTATTACGTTGAAGTACTCGGTACTAATCGCAATCTTTGTTTCTGCGTATAGAAACATTAACCTAACTGTTGGAAGTTACTCGTACCTTGTGCAGCATTATAATTAAGTGATATTTGATCCTACCTAATCCTCCTTGAACAGCTGTATGTATGGGCGGTATTTACTAATATATCAATTTCATGTAATATAAATTCATGTGATATAAATTTTAAATATTTGAACACACCCTACCCACCCTGTTCGTAAATGATGTAATGTGAATAATTTCCATGCATAGAATGCATACATACGTGATATGTAAAAATAACATGCTAAGCGAACAGCTAACATTTTATCGTAAACCTCAAATACACGAATCTGACAAACAATCAATTTAGGTATTTCCAGTTAGTAACACACACCATTTTTATGTGAAGTTAGATAATGTAATATTCATGTTTATGATGTTCAAAAATTACATAAGACATCTACATTTACAACTACAAAATTACTCTGCACATCACACTTAAGTGCATGTCAGAGGGTTCATCGAATCGCTATTAAGACATTTCTCTGCCGTTACATTCTGTAAATGTAAAAGGAACATCTAAATCCTTCCGTTTCCGATCTGAATTCTTTTTTTTATGATTATGCTGATCATGACTGCTTATCTAGGTAAGTGCTAACAAATAATGTTCGCAATCGAAACAGAAAGTTGGTGAGAGACATTTCGCAAGTCAATCTCGTCGCAACGAATACGCCTTCCTTTTAATGATTTCCACACCATATCACTCAAAATTTCTGGGACACTCTCTTCCATAGTTCGTGATACTACAAAACTAGCTGCCTTCCTTTGAACTTTCTCTATATTCTCCGTCAGTTCCACTTGGTGGGACTACTAAAAAATAAAACGCACAATTGTAGTGCAGGCAATTTCTTTAGCACAGCTGTTCCATCTTCTAAGTATTCTGCTTTTGGTTTGAATTCCCTACAATATTTTCTATGTGTTCTTTCCAATTTAAGTTTTTCGTAATTGTTATTCCTTGGTATTTAGTTGGGTTTACGGCCTGTAGATTTGACTGGATAACTACACACTTAATATTATAAAGGGACAATTGGCAATTTTTACACCTCGACAGGATAGTATCATCCGCGAACAGTCTAAGAGAGCTGCTCAGATTGTCTCGTCAATCGTTATATATATATATACAGGGTGTTTCACTAAGTGTGTTTGCCTCTGTAACTTATAAAATAATAGGTGACGGGAAATTTTAATGCGGTAGGTCAACACAAGAAATGTTACACTTTCTGTGGAGCTATGAACATAGTTTATTGTATCATTTTGCAAAGAGTTACAGCACAAAGATATAATTTTTAAATGGAACAATAGTTTTTTCTATCGTTCATTGGATTCGTTGAAACCAGCGGCGTCCAAATCAATTTAAACTACATTCCTATCACTGTTAGTTTGGGACCTACAACCCCTCAAAGTTTAGGGGACGGAGGCTACGACAGCGTAGCGGACTGGCTGGTGGTCATTAGACAGTGGGCCCTGCCCCAGGGGATAGTCACTCGGTCAGTCAGATACGCTATCGCAGTCTCCGCCCCCGGAACTTTGAAGGGTTGTAGCTCCCAAACTAACAGTGATAGGAATTTAGTTTAAATTGATTTGGACGCAGTAAGCGAATCCAATACACGATAGAAAAAACTATTGTTCCATTTAAAAAATTATATCTTTGCGGTGAAAGTCTTTGGAAAATGATAAATAAACTATGTTCATAGGTCCGCAGAAAGTGTAACATTTCTTGTATTGACCTACCGCATTAAAATTTCCCGTCACCTATTATTTTATAAGTTACAGAGGCAAACACACTTAGTGAAACACCCTGTATGTGTGTGTGTGTGTGTGTGTGTGTGTGTAAGGAACAGTAGAGGCCCCATAAGAATTCCCTGGGAAACTCCAGATATCACTTCTGTTTCATTCGATAATTTTCCGTTTATTACAACGTGATACGTAATTTTGACAGTAAATGGCAAATACAAAAGGCATAATCGTTGCGATATTCCTTAAGCACGCAATTTGATTAAAAGACGAATTGGAAATACAGCATCAAAAATCTGTTGGAAATCTATAGATGTACAATTGATTTAAGACACCTTATCGACAGCCTTCATCATTTTATGTGACTAAAGAGCTAACTGTTTTTCGTAAGAAGATACTTTCTAAATTCGCGTTGACTATGGGGCAATGGGCCGTTCTATTCCAAGTAGTTCATAATGTTTTGAGGAAGGTGTATGTCCTAAACTTGTGCTGGAAACCGACATAGTCCTGTAATTCTGCGGATCACTCCTATTACCTTTCTTGTATATTGGAGTGACCTGTGCAACCTTCCAGAATTTGTGGACGGATCATTCAGTGAGTGGGCGAATGTATATCATAGCTAGGTATGGAGCTATTGCATTAGCTTACTCTGAAAGGAACCTAACTGGTACACAATATGGCCCGGGAGACTTCCTTGTGTTAAGTGATGACCGTTGCTTTAATAATCCAGGAATATGTAATTCTAAACTACAAATGCTGACAGCTGTTCTTCTTTTGAATTCTAAAGTATTTGCTTAGTCTTCTTTGGTGAATAAATTTCGGAAAGCCGGGTTTTGCAATTCTTCTTTAGCAAAACTGTCATCAACAGCATCACCATTACTATCACGTAGAGAAGGTATTGATTCTGTTTTGCTGGTAGTATTCTTTACATATGACTAGAATTTCTTAGGATTTTCTACCAAATTATGAGACAGTGTTTCGTCGAGGAAATTAGTATAAGCCTCTCATTGAAATTAGAGCTAAATTTCAAGTTTCTGTAGAAGATTGCCAGGTTTGGGGATTCAGTGTCTGTTTAAATTTGGCATCCTTTTTCTTTGCCTTCGCAGTAGTTATCCAACCTGTTTTGAGTATCAAGGCGGATCAGCCACTTCATTTGTTAACTGTTTGGTAAATATTTCTAAATAGCCATCGACGTTATTTCTTTGAATGTGAGCCACTTCTGATCTACACACATATTGCTAGTTTTGAAAGATTGGACATGCCCACTCAGTGAAAGCGTTAATCGAATTTCTATCCCCTCTTTTGAAGAAATATATTTTTCTTTTAATCTTAGTGGATTTTAAACATTCGATATTCAGTCTAGCTACTACAACTATTTTCACTAGTCCCTGCTTCTGTTTCTATGCTCTTTATTTGTCCCGGGTTATTTGTTGCCAGGAGGTCAAGTATGATTCCACAACCAGTTACTATTATAGTGGGTTCGTCAACAAATTGCACTAGTTAATTTTCGGAGAATGCGTTCAATACCAGTTCGATGATTAACACTTGTCTTCTGTTTTGAACATGTGGTTTAGTCAACGTATCAATGGTAAGTTAAAGACACTAGCAATTAAAACTGTATGCTTCGGGCACGTATTTTGAAATTTAATTCAAGCTTTCTTTGAATATTACTGAAATCAAATTGTCTGAGTCGGAGGATAGGTAAAAAGATCCAAGTAACAATTTATTCCGGTTGTCATTTCTACCCATATCAACTCATAGGAGCTATCTACTTTAATTTCGGTACGGAATAGACCGTCTGTGAGAGCAATAAATACACTAACACCTATTTTGTTCAATATACTCTTTCTGAACACCATTTGACCGTCTGAACTCTTCTCCAGGTTTAGTCTACTTTCGTTAACTGTAATGATTTTTATTTCAGTTCTTTTAATTTGCACTTGGAGCTCTAGCACTTTCTCCACAAAAACTACGACGATTAAAATTTTTTTAGACCAATGGCTTTTAGATCTGTGTTCGTCCTATGTGTGACCTGCACTCTTGAAGAATGAAACACTTTTTTGTATTACCGAGACCGTGTAATCTAAGAAACCGCCCGGCCCGCGGCACACAACCCCTGTTATCCGTGTAGACGCTTCCTGCGTCTAGTGAAAGCCTGACCTACGAGTATTTCAGTGGAACCCGGATCCCCATCATGCAATGTCACAAAGTTAACGAAGCTGCATCCTCTGATGCAGTCGCTCCACTCAGCTCTCTACCAAAGGAGCGCCTTTGGTCTGGTCAACTAAATCAAAAACCTTGAAAATTAGCATAACAATGTTCATTCAATGAATGCGAGTCCAGTGTGTTATCACTGCATCACCTTGCACGGTAGGTGTTAAACAAACTGTACTATTCAGAAAGCAAATTTTGCCGCCATACTGACCTCTGAAATTCGATATTCTTTTTCAGAATCATACTAATTATAATTTTTGTCAATTAATTGTAGCTTTATTTTTTTGGCATTACCTTTTTTTCTGTAATTAGCATGTCTGAAATATGGTATAGAAGGGTAACTTCCCGGATTGATTGTACAATCTAAATTATTTGGTCTAGATATGTCTGAGTTAATAAAATCACCGTGATATACCGGGTGATCAAAAAGTCAGTATAAATTTGAAAACTTAATAAATCACGGAATAATGTAGATAGAGAGGTAAAAATTGACACACGTGCTTGGAATGATATGTGGTTTTATTAGAACAAAAAAGTTCAAATATGTCCGACAGATGCCGCTTCATCTGATCAGAAAGGCAATAATTAGCATAACAAATTAAGACAATCCAAAGATTATGTTCTTTACAGGAAATGCTCAATATGTTCACCATCATTACTCAACAATAGCTGTAGTCGAGGAATAATGTTGTGAACAGCACTGTAAAGCATATCCGGAGTTATGGTGAGGCATTTGCGTCGGATGATGTCTTTCAGCATCCCTTAGAGATGTCGGTCGCTCATGATACATTTGCAACTTCAGGTAACCCCAAAGCCAATAATCGCACGGACTGAGGTCTGGGGGCCCGGGAGCCGAAGCATGACGAAAGTGGCGGCTGAGCACACGATCATCACCAAACGACGCGCGCAAGAGATCTTTTTTTGAACTTTTTAGTTTTGGTTCTAATAAAACCCCATGTCATTCCAAGTAAGTGTCAATATTTACCTCCATATCTACATTATTTCGTGATTTATTAAGTTTTCAAATTTATACTGACTTTTTGATCACCCGGTACTACCAGTGATATGGGTATAGGTATTCCTTAATACATCTTACACCATTATGTAAATAAGCTAAACGTAAATTTTAACACGTCTTAGTTCTTTTGTCATTACTGTATGGCTGCATGCTATCTCTTTTTAGATACAAATTGTAACGGAAAACAGAGACAGTTTAGTATGCAAAACAGGTTATTATCTGATTAATTGTTTTGATAAATTAGTTCGCCATTAAATATAGAAAAGATCATTTTGATCCATCTGACCAGTGACGTACACCCTATTAAGATCCTGACTCAATTAGGCTATTTGCCATACTTCTATAACAGAAATCTGTTTATTCGTAAATGACACTTTTGGTTTCAGAAATCATTCTTTATTTCATGTGATGTTCTGCTTATCCCGTTTGATATCATAGGCGAAGATTTATATTCCCCTCCAAAATAGTAATTGGGCTTGTTAAACTAAGGTATTCAATAACTGCAATAAATTCATATTATTATTAAATAGTAAAAGGTATAACATAACCATTTACAATATTAGATGACCATGTGTCACAATACAATAATACAAAATATTACAAAATTTACAAAAATTAAAGGCAATATACTATACAAAATGAAAGAAATCACCGCATATATTTTCGGAGCTCCTAGCATTCTAAGGTATAAAATAAGAACAGGACCTACTCCTAAACTGGCAGGAAAAGATAGAAAGCAAAGACAAATAATGAATATACTAACCTGAAATGAGTTATTGAAACCTAATAAGGCAGTGATGTAGCGCAGCTGATACCTTACCATGCACAGCAACGTTGATCTCGCAACGGTAGCGTCGATGTAGGCTGAATGTAGCAGGAGGTAAAATCAATAACTTCATCCCGTATAGCAGTGGAGATATTTACTCCACACTTTGTGGCCGCAGATAGCGTAGCCACCAAGATCTATGGTCGAGTGTGGTTGCCACAAGCAAACCCGCAACTCAAAAATGTTCAAATGTTTGTAGGGCTTATGGGGCTTAACTGCAGGGCCATCAGTCCCTAACCTTACAAACTACTTATGAACTAGCTTATAGTAAAGACGGCACAAACATCCATGTCCGAGGGGGGATTCGAACCCCCGACGGGGAACGGCCTCACGCATCGTAGCATAGCGTCTCAATGCGCTCGGCCGCTCCGCCGCGGCCCGCAACTCAAAATGCAAGTCCGCGCTCTGCAGCGTTTGCCGGAAGATTTTCTGTACGATCGTACTAGACGGAATCTGAAACAACGTGTACCACCCACTGCAATGTCTAAAGAGCGAACCGTACTCGACGGTATCTTTCGCAACAGAGGTCTGGCGGCTCCATTCCACACCACCAAGCTGCATACGCCAACTATCAGCAACCACACCCGTCACACCTAGGTAACAAACAGCACTGAACCTTTAAGGATCTGTCAAATGACAACACTCGGCTGGATCATGGATTGTTTCATGAGTCACATAGAAAACATACTCAGACCGAGCTGCAGTTGCCGGCCGGCAGCGGTGGCCGAGGGGACTGAGGCGCTCAAGTCACGGTCTGCACGGCCACTATCGTCGGGGATTCGAATCCCCCCTCGGGCATGGATATTTGTGCCGTCCTTAGTATTAGCTAGTTCATAAGAAGTTTGTAAGTTTAGGGACTGATGACCACGTAGTTAAGTCCCATAAGCTATACAAACATTTGAACATTTTGCAGTTGCCACTCCAGACACTGTCTCAGACAGACAATTTTTACACAAAGTCACACTGCCTAAATGTTTTCCTCGGAACGTCTGCAAAATTATCTCTTGCGATCATTTTTATTAAGGTTGTCACCGAAGATAAGCTGATCTACACATCCTCTCCTTGCGTGGAACTCCATGTGCAGCATACTTCCAGTTATTATGTTGTAAACCAAACTATTCTCTGCGACACTTTGGGATGTAGAGATAGTGGAAAGTCATTCATTGTAATAAAACATGTGTCCATCCATTGCCAGTCACCTAAAGAAATACGTAGGTGTCAGGACTGTTCCTTCGCGCAACAGAAAAAACCTCCAGATATCTGTGCTTCTGCGAGGCTTCACAGTTGCTGGAGGAGTTGGTTGTGGTCGGTTCCTAAGCTGCCGTTTGGCAGTTGCGGCGTAAGTCATTGTGGGGCGAGGCCATTCTTCACGTCGGGTGAGACTGACGGAGCTGAAAGGCGCTAATGTTTGAAATACCTCCTCCTGGGCAGTGTCGGCTCCCTCATGACATAAAGGACTGACATCCGTGGCCATAATCTGATGCTCGCTTGGTCCATCAGTCCCGGCTGCCATAAACTGTTGTAATTCTTCTCCCACAATTTGTCGTATGAGAGAATCAAAGTCATGCTGGTCTTCCGCAACGACCATAGGGACAACGTTCGGGAGTCTGTCGTACTTCTTTCGTCCAACACTCCTCTGTTGGTTCTATTCAATTTCCTGGCACTATTGGATAAGCTCTTGTGTCATCGAAACGTCTTTCAACAGAATTGCTTCATACATGTCTTCCGCTATGCCCTTCGTCAGGTGTGAAACTTTATCGGCCTCCATCATGCCTGGGTTAACTACGTGACATAGGGCCAAAACACCCTCTATATACGACTGTGTTGAATCACCATGTTGGTAGGCCATGTACTTCAATTGCTCTTCTTATAAACGGACTTGCCGCTGGTGGTCTCCAAACGTCTTCTTAAGTTCTGACAGGAATGTTTCGCAGCTATCGAACATGTCCTCGTTATTTTCAAACCACTGCTCGGCCGTCCCGTCCAGGTAGAAATATACGCTTGTCAAGAACATAATGTGATCCCACCTATTATAGTCGGCGACTCGGTCTAATCCTTTCAGACATTTATTTGGCCCCTGTCATGTGTCTCCTGAGAACACCGATGGGCGTCTGATGTGCAGCTGGCTTACCCCTGTTTTGGCATCCATAGTTCTTTTGATGACATGGACCTTCGGACGGAGGTAGTCAGTAAACCCTTTGTATTCCGGTTCTTGTCCGTGTAAGCGACGGCTCTTACGCTGCCTAATCGGAGCCACGATGATGCAGAGGTATTGCAGAATACCCGGCTACTCCACCAGAAAGTGTCACGTTGAAACTGCAGGTGGTCCGGTATTCGAAGGCTGGTTGATGATAGAGCACCACACTTTACTTTTAGAACACATTTATTACTAACACAAGCGTACCCTCAGTGCAGACTGACTCCTGCTGGGAGTGCTCCACTATTTATACATAGAAAGAATTTTCTGGAACTTACAGGTACATAAAACGTAAGAAACATGTAGAACATTCTAGAAATAGTAAATAGAGCTGGGGACCGCAAGCACAGCGCTCTGTGGTGCTAACCACTTCACCAAGCGTGCCGTCGGAATATTCGCGACAGTATTTTCATTTCCTTTTATAATACACTTCCAATTTTATCTTTTATATGAATATAGTGTTTAATGATATTTTCAAGTGTAACCCTATTTAAAATTTTAGCTGATTTAAATTGTATATCATGCTTCTTTGCATGTATAAATTTTACTAAATTTTTCGAAGTATATTCACCACTTGATATTATTATTATTTCAGCATTACAAAGTTGTTTATAATTTTTGTTGTAACATTTGAAGTTGAAATACAGCATAAAATCTAAACACTGCTAGACTTTTAAAATTTTCTTTTACAGGTATAGTCAATCTTTCTTCGAGCACTCATGAATTAGACTCAATTTTACTAATTTACTCATTTATTGGTTATTAAGAAATCCTAAAATAAGAATTATAGAAAAAAGACAAAAATAAACATTGTAAATTACTTTCTAATTCTCTTACTTGTGATACCACAGGAGGAAGTAATTATAAATAATCATTTTATAATACCTAGCTGCCTAATGTGACATAAAATTAATCATGTATATGTTGATTTTAAAAGTTTAGATAAACCAAATATGAAGTGCTTAAAAATGAAATGAAACTGTAGAGAGATTAGGTTTTGAAATAGCTACATCTATTGACAATAAAGATGATTTATTCCTTTAGATTAATGTGAAGACAAGTCAGTTGTTACATTTGATGATTTTATATTAGAAATTCAAGTTAGTGTAAGAGAATATTTTACTAGAAGTAGGACTAACATATTGAATGATACCAAAACAATAATATAAGGAAGTGATCATTTCCACTTCTTAAAAGTTTATTGAGTGGATGTGACAACACAGCGAAGCTATGGTTTGGATTGAATTAGAATTGTAATCAATTTATTATAGTTTATCTTTTGATAATTTTATTTTTGTGTTTCACCGCTAAAATCTATGGTGATAAATATATCAGAACAGCAATATTGTAACACAAATTTTTCGTGGTAAATGGATTTCCCATTTGTGTGCTTTACACTTCGTTGGTAAATGGATTTCCCATTTGTAAACCTTAAACTTTGGTGGTAGAAGTTCTTCCCCAATAATTTAGGTTGACAGAGAATCCAGACTTGAAAAAGTGAAGTAAGTGGACTCTAAATTATTCGAGCTGTATAAACATGTTGTTTATTTTGTACAACATATTGAATTTCCTGGGACATTGAGTGAATGGTCAGCTGCGAAAGCTGACTTTCGCCGCCGTAGTTTCAACGCTGTTGTTGTCCGTGTGTTTCATCGTGTCTGCTATACCACACATTATAGGAGAGTGTGCACTGGTTTCTGGGAGACAGTTCACCTAGAATAGAAGCCCTGTCCGACACCATGGCAGGAGAGCATCGAATTAATACGAGACAAGCCCTGTTTATGCAAGCAGCTAGCTCTGTCTGCTCCACGACGGCGTTCGCAAATACTTTTCAGTTCCATATTTTCTGCTGTTTACTTCACTTTGCTTCTCATTCAAAAAATCTGTAGGAATTTCTGATTTACTTTAAAGAATAGTTCCAATTAAAATGCATTTTTCTACAGATGTCATTAGACAAATTACAAATAGTAAACAATTTGTCTGCCATTATATTATGGCCAGTCTCTAGGTTGTCTTTCTCAATCGAATAACCATTATTTTATTGTTGCAAGTTTCAAATTGTGTCTGGCTCATCCGGTTGTTTTATAATGTATATCTGCAGTCTATGGACATACCATCTGTGCGCTTTCGTATGTAGGAGGCGGTTTATTGGCAAAGCTAAAGCTGTGAGGACGAGTCGCGTAGCGTGCAAAGGTACTTCAATTTATAGAACGTTTGCCGTCGAAAGACAAAGGCCCTTGTTAGAAAACCGTTCTGGCACAGAGGTTTAATCTGCCAAGAACTCCCATGTCAGCCTACTCTCCGTTCAAGAGTGGAACATCATGTACGATGCGGCTAAGCCATGTCCCCACAATATCCTTTCATCAAAACGTGCTAGTAGGCAAGGAAGGTTCACAGGAAAACTGTGACGTTTGGAAGATTGGAGACCAGGTACAGACGGAATCATGGGTGTGAGTATGGACTATGAGCCATGCACATGTACTTTAGTTAGGTACCTGCGAAATACACAGGTCCGGTTTCTATTCCCGGTCTGGGACACAAATTTAATCTGCCAGTAAGTTTCATATCAGTGCACACTCCACTGCAGAATTCTTTCCGATGGTGTACAGTTGTTGTTGAAGATTGTCGAGAGCTGCTACACGTCATGAAATAAAGTACATTCGGACACTGTGCAGCTATGTAAAAGTGAGCCTGAACCGTTCAAACATTTCCCAACATGTTCAACTTAATCTAGTTTCAAACACATCGACAAGGAGTAGAACATAAATATTCAAATATGAACCGGAGTATTCTCCAAGCATCTTATAGTTTAATGGGTTCCATAGATTGCATGGCCTTTTGTACTCGACCTCTATTATTGTTTCGCCCGTTAACTAACTTATAAAATTTTCGTTTAACGATCTTCTGGCAAAATTGATTCACTGGTGACGCACACATACGGAAAATGCCCTTTTGATTAACAAGACTGACTCTTGATCAGTGGGAATATATGTCTTCATTATCGCAGTTCGTCTGGTGATAAGTATGAAGCACACTTATCGAGGGAACACGTCAGGATATTCAATGAATCGATAAATCGGAAATTAACGTTGCAAAACCACTCTTTGTGCATTAGTGGACTACTATTCGTAAAATATTTATATTTTACCATGTCCTAGGGGATAATTGAATCGCGAATGGATTTAATGTAATATTTATGTCATCTAGTTACCATTTCCTCACAAATGTTTCGGATCTAGAAATGGCCTTTGTCATTGCTGAGACTTTGAAATAGAACGGGAATTGTAAAATGTGGTGTATAATTTACATTGCATCCAGAATGTGCTGCCTCTTGGAATGCATCATTGAAATGACTGTGATCCCTGTGTTTAACACTGGCTTCCTCGAAAGGTTTATTACCAATATGACAAATGTGTCAGCTGAAACGCCGATTCTTGTTCAGCGCTTAATACCCTAGGTCCGTTTTCTAATAGCTAGCGAATCACAGTGCCCGTGATTGTATAGAGCTGTTGCGTAAACCATACTATGCAAACACTGCCTCTGTACAATTTAAACTGTGCATCATACCTGCAGTGTTTGTAGTATGCCACACTAAATGGTTTATGGACAAGTAGTAGGAATGCCACTAGGGACTGGTTTAAACTGCGCACAGTCAACTAAACGTGCATCTAACTTATCCTTGGTATAAAAGTAGCACATGCATCGCTCACCCATTAAAACATACTGCTGTGAAGCAGGAATGCTACTCTGTAAGGGACGTGACAAGTATATTAGGTAATAGAAGTGACGTATATCAGAATTAGTATCAACTTACAACATTAATATATTCGCATGCGTCAGTATTTTGTAACATACAGCGCTACAACTCGAAAATCCTTATCTTCCGTCTTATTAGTTTCTGTCACACATTTGTAATCTAAATACTTGATGCCGTAGACGTTTATGAAACGTCTTAATTTTGTTTTTCGAAACCGGACAGAACGGTACGTTTGCAATGTTTAATTCTTTTTCATACTCTAGATATTAATGTACACGTTGTCCATGCTCATTTACAGGATATAATCCAGTTATAATTGCCCACTTGAAACAGTCATTATCATCTGACTCAATATGGATAACAGGAATTTTAAAAATTTCCAACACTTTGGTCAGTTTTGCTTTAAGTCCTGCATAAAGACCCTTATTCTAATTAACGTTAATTCGCGAGTGAACAATGTCCTCCAATGTCCTACCAGATTCTCTCGTTAGAAAATTCTTTGCCTTTTAAATAGTTTATTCATAACATTAGTCGATACCAATTATAGTGACTTGTGAATAGCATTAAATTCGCATTCTTTGTAGTGAGATAGATTTTTTTATCCCACCCTGTCTTTGGCAAAACGAAGTGACCTTACTGTCAAAATGGCCAAACATGTTTCAAAGAAATATTCAGACTCTCTAAAACCTGGCCTATTGTCTATGTGACAAGTACATATGAGTCTTTTGAAAGCAGTTTCAGTATCGAGTCACTGAAGATTTTGGTGTTCCCCAACTCTGGTAGAGACACGACACTATACTTGTGGTGGTTTTGGGGTTGCAGCAAGTTGTTGTGTTTGAGGACGCCAGCCTGACAGGGTTGTGTCGATGGCCCTGGTTGGGGTGAGGCGGATATCCTCCACGTTGGATCTGCAGACACACCACCAGGTGATGAAAATGACGGAGCGGGCTGCAGTATTCCTGCGCAGACAAACTGAGCGAAATCGATTAGTTTCGCCGTGGTAAAGAATATTGTTACATCAAATAAACAAGGTAACTTTTTTCATCCTGTTAAGTTTCCAGAGGTCTACTTACGGCGTGGTTAAAGAAGAAGTGATTTCAACCAGTCATCATCAGCAGCAGCTATACGTAAAAAAAAAAATAAAAATAAAAAAAAAAAAAGAAAAAAAAGAGAGAGAGAGAGAGAGAGAGAGAGAGAGAGAGAGAGAGAGAGGAGGTGGAGGGAGTAGTAATCCTCACGTATGCGTTCCTCAATGACTGAAGTCATACCCAATAGCTCTCTCTGGCTGTAGAAAGAAGACAGCTCTTGTGGCAAGTTACTATCGACACATTCCCGCGATGGGCTAAGACTAGCTAATATTTTTAATTACTCGCCGGCTATAAGACAAGGAAAAAAAGTACCCAAAATATACATGAAAATCGTCAACAAGGAGAATAAAAATTAATATTTGATCTTACCTTATTGTTCCTGAAGGATAAGTGCCATTGCATCTTCACTTAATAATGGAGAAGGCGTTTACTCTGCACGAGAGCGTTTTCCGTCGCTATCTCCAACCGTAGCAGACTGAAGACGTTTCATATTGACAGAGAATGTTCAGGCACGGCACAATGTGAAATATCTATATGGAGTATTGTGTGGTAAAGAACTGTGAGAGGAAAATTCGAATTTGCTCTGTGTGGCTGTTTACATTGCTAGGTAAGCTGTTGCTATGCGCGTGAGTAGGAATCAAAGGTTGTGCTGCCAGTGCTCTACATTAAGTGTGTCGCCACATAGTACCGATATGCTACAACTACAAGTGAGATCTCAGCATGAGACCGACGCATGAGAAAGCAGGATGTTGTTTGCTCACAGTACGACATCAGTTTCCAGGAAGATGACAGTGCATGCACGTGTGCGTTGCAGCCGCAGCGTCTTGCGTGAGACTGAGCCGATTCCTTTATGTGCCCTTCCCTGCCTCCTCCCGCCCCGCGGTGATAAAGCAGCCTGTTGTATTCTCACAGGCACTACAGTGGCATCGGGAAAGCTTGCACGTGCGTGGCGCAACTGCAGCGAACTAACTCCTTATCTGTGGATACGCAGTGCACCGCTCCGTCCCGCCTCTTCCCATGTCCTCTGCTGCCACAGTGCTTGCTGCTGGTGCCAGCGCCTAGCTCCGCTTCGCTGCCCGCAAGCGTCAGCGCCTGCTCTACAAAGAATGTGGGCGTAAATTGCTGTCGACTTCCAAGTACTCTTTCTGAGACAATATCGCATAATTTACCTAAATAATCACTGAGGGTGACTCACCTGCAACCCTTAAGTGGTGAATGAAATTAGTGCTCTCAATAAAACGTCATAAGTGTCACAATAATTCGACTAACTGTGCCTTAGAGCAATTACTATATGACAACTTAGAAACATTTTCATATTGCTACTAGCTGGTACTCAGTACGTTGCTGCCACAGATGAAATAATTGTTGTACTAACGTTTGAAATTTGTGTTAGTTTGTTTAATCACTGTTTGCACTGGAAAGATTCGATTAGATATTTAACACATTTATCGGCACCAAATTAAGACACAGTAAAACGTTGATCTGTTTATTTTTGTCTCATCCAAACAGCTCGCCGCTGCAATAAACTTTCATATACATTTGCTGGTTCGACACGCGCGCCAGCTAATGTCAGTTAATTGTAGGCCTACTAAGCTTATAGCCTTCTCGCAAGTGCAAGCAGCACATGATATAAGCTTCTGTAACCAAAATATTCATTTTAGATCGACGAGAAAAATCAAAATTCACACTTTGCGGTGGAAAATTACGATTAGATGTAACTCATATTTATCGGCATTGAAATGAGTAGGATACAATAAAAAAGTGATCTGTCTGTGTTACATTCAAACATCTCACTACTTCAGTGGCCCTTCAAATACATTCGCCGGTTCGACACGCACGCCGACATTGTAAGTTAACTGTACTATGTCCATAACCTTTGCGTAAGAGCAAGAAGTAAGTTGAAGTTTTATCGCAATCAGATGAACGTTATGACAGCGCATTAAATACGATTAAAGTAACTAATATGTATGAGGTTTCCAATCTTCCATCAGTCAACCTCCTCATTCCCTTCTCTCCTTTCACCTGCTCCTACCCCGTCCTCTCCTGTCCCTTTCTCCGTCCATTTCCTCCTCCCTTCCTCCGTTCACTGTCTTCCCTCTCTCATTCTCCTCCTCTCCCCTCTCTCTGTCCGTCTCCTCCCACCATTTCTGACCGTCCCCTCCTCCACCTATTCCTCTCCCTCCTGTATACGAAAACGTACACTCTTTGACAAAAAACCTGGCCGCCGGCCGGCCGCCGCTGAGCCTAAGTCCGAGCCGATCGCGACATGGGACAATAAAAGTGGCCGCGCTGATTCGCTCTAAGTCAAGCTATCTGCACAATCTGGCAACACTGCAGACTGCGGGAGTTCATGCAGCACTTCTTCTGTGCAGTAAGAAGACAACTGGGTCAGCTCCCTCGTTGGTCTTGCGGTAAAGTGCGCGAGTTGCATGTTCAGTATTAGCGATCGAAACCGACTGTTGACAAAAATTTTAAATTCACGTCACTCGTTCATGCTCATGCCCCATGTGTAAGGGAAGCATATGTGTAACGTATTTCATTTTTGGTACACTGGTAATAACATTTCGGCCCAATAACATTGCCACCTCTGGCCGCAGCACTTGGCACAGCTCTCCGCGGCCCATATACCTCGCCGGCAGCAGCGGTGGCGGCGCTACACAGCGCTGCCTCGCCCTCTGCCCACAGCGCCTGCCGCGCCTGCCGCCCTGGATACGTAAAATGCTGTAGTGTTGCTAAGTGGTGATTCACAAAAAAGGTTGCGATTCGTATTTCACACAGGATATAACGAAGCAGACCACCTATTTTGAATGATGAGCATATAATACATTAGAGAGGCAAAAACTGGTCATTGTCCAATCCAATGGCACTCTCCGATAGTTAACACTTATTTGTGGTTTAAATCTCGATCCTTTTCCTTTCAGAAAGCCTTTCGTGTAATTTATTATTGTCATCAGTTCATATGTTTTCATCAAGACACAATATGTAATTCACTAAAATGTTTTAGTGTCGTTGTTTCACTCCGTACGGTAAATGTATGAGCTAAATTATGTGAATAAGTTTCAGTGCACGTTCTAAAGCAATACAGGCACACTGCAAGGTTCGTGTCTTCATGTCTCATTTCTACAGGAGATATTTCACATCAATGGAGGTGAATTCGAATTTCTTCGAAGGCGTTTGTATGGTGAAGCAAAGAAGACATCTAATACCATTTCCATAATTTGAAGTCGACCTTTCAGAAAGACTTGTTGTATAATGTTTTTCTTATGATTCCGTTAAAGAGTTTCTTCTTGTAATCTGCAGCGTATAAAGTAAAATAAAATGAAATTAAATTCCATCCCCAAAAGCACTTTCTCCAACCAGGATTAGAACTGCCTCCTTACACCAGGTTTATATCACAAGACACAAGCAGAACCACACAGCCAACTACACAATGCCATAGATTGCCCTCAGTTTCTCACATATTCAATGCTTAGTCTCTAACGCATCGCGAAAGAACCTGAAAGTCACCTACACAAATAACTACATTCCTTGAGTGCAAAAGTTAAATTTCTGTCTCTCATTTCACGTCGGCATTACAAATAATTAGTCATGAAAGTAGAAAACGAATGTCAAGTGAACTTAGTGAGACAATTCAGTACCACTTGAGGAAGTAACTGCACTGTCACAGTATTGCCAAATATCAGCAACGATGTTGCCAGTTCTCAGCTGTACTAGGAAGACCTGTGAAGCGATAAGCGACGCGAAATCGCGCTAGATTCATGCGGGCTTCTAGAGGGGAGTCGCGCATTTCGGTTAATATGCGCTATCTCCTGATAGATTCCGTCGTCACATTTATGATGCAGATATTAAATTCGTCCAATGAGGCCGAAACTATCGTTTAAATTTTTTGAAGCTTTACTGCATTATAATATATTTTCAGCAAATGACTAGAGAAAAAAATACTGATATTGTGATTGCAACATACGGCAAATCAAAGACTGATATACGTAAACATGCATCACGATTACAGTTTTATCCCCCCCCCCCAAAAAAAGGACTAAAACAATTGCTTTGATACATTTTGACAAAAGCTAATTTTTGATGAAAAGCTACTGGAAATCAATGATGCCCCATCCGTCTCGAAAAACTTCGCAACTTGAAAGCGACTGCGTTTCAAAATGCAGCCTTACGACTGTACAAGTAATATTTCATGTCTTATACGTGTTGGTTTGCTTGAAAGCCAGAAGAAACATAGTTAACTGATTATTTGTGCAACACAGTAATTATTTCACTTAAGTATTCAGAAGACTGGATATTTAAAATTACGGCCATGAACACAGAAACTAATCTGTATATGTGGGAAACGTGCAATTCTGATGTTTTTCCTCTGCAAACATATACATAATCTATAGACTACTAAGCAGCATATTGATTTCGTACTGTTACAGCCTTGATGGGCCAACAAATGATGATGAGAATCCGAACCCATGTGTCTGATGGATTTTTCGAACGTTGCAAGCTATGACTTGCATGTGTTGTTGCTTAGTATCTGTCGTCACTATGTTAAATCAACAGAAATTGTTACAAACATTTTACCTACTTTCTCCTATTGTCCTATTTTTCGCCAAACCACACATTCTTTCTGGTCTCTTGGCCACATGGGAAAGAAAGATTTTGCAACTGAATTAATGGTAATAATGATGGAAATAATGATAGTAATCAATGATGTTTACGGCATTACAGCAGAATGATAAAGATTACAATAACAATAGAAAATGACGATCTCTTGGTTGACACACTGCAATGAGTTTTGGTATTTCGTTGCTGAATGCCATTTAGGATATTTTTCAGAGGAGAAAAATAGACATGAAGCCACACACATCACTAGTACAACGATACCTCACTAATCAACTATGCTTGCTGTAGATGAGAAAACGAGAACGGCGCCACCGAGCTAAAATGAGATTACTCGTTCAGTTATCTGACATTTATTGGCAGTTAATACAGACAGTCCCGACATAAAACACAAAACTGTTTGCAATTTAAGGAGGGTTAGACCTTTCTCCGGTCGAAAATTTAATTCAGGATAACAGAGCCATTTAAATGCAATGACTAATCTCATATCCTCACGAATATTGGAAAATACCTCGAATTCTGGAACGATCAGAGTTTCCTACCATCGTAAGCAATACTGCTAAGCTATAGGAAGAATTTCTTGGCCATCCCACAATATCCTCATTCCTACAAACAGTTTGCTTCAACTGGCTTTTATCCATGCTGCGCTGCCAAAGCCCATTCTAAGTAAGGCTTCAGTCTGAAAGCAGACAACATCATTGAAAATGCTGATGAATAGATGACTTACGTTCATCAACTTCCGGGGAGATTTTCTTTCAACGAAACGGAGAAAGTGTGAAATGACTACTTTCTCCAAAGTTCCGACGGACTTTTGACCCAAATTGGACGTATATACGTTCAATCTTGTCATACGCGGCTCACATTCCAGGAATATCACCAAAATGAGCATCTGGCGGGTACCGTCCTAGAGCAGCTATTACGCAAGTTTTTACCGATAATCATAAAATTGACAAGACGGCTTTTGCTGCAGAATATAGTGACTTCTATTATATCCGCATAACCTTTCCCAATAAGAAACTGTTTTCTTCGTATAGTGATGCCCCTGTTTAGGTGCATTATAATGTTAGTGTTTAATGTTGCTTCAGAAGTACTTTTTGTCTTAAATATTTTTTATATTTGCAGGTGATTCAAAGTAATTGTAATAATTAGTTTCCCTTCAAATTACTCCATTCATTCGATCTGTTATTTGTAAAGTAATTGCAACCGCCAAAAGTGAAATTGTCCTATAAATCAAACCGTTTGGTTATCTTAGGTCATTCGTATATGGGCAGAACACTTTCATCTGAAATATCTCCACGAAAGGCAGAGAAGCGGACGGTTCTCTGTCATAGTATAGTTAGGCTCGCGTAGCTAGTCCTCTGTGCAGAAGAGATGGAATTATATGTTGAAGAAATAAGTCATATCTGAGAAACTAGCATATTAATTTTTGTGGTGTCGCACAAGTACAAAGTGCGCGCCACCTACTTTCGCCGCGCGCCGCCATGCACGCACGGCGCGGCGTTCTCACGACGACAGCCACGAGCGCCCTCTGCGACAACGCCGCTCGTGGCCACCACTGAAGGACAGAGTTGACTTCGGACTGAGATAGCAACGAGTTAGGACCTTCGTAATCAGATAGGCACCCGTGAAGACTTTGCTATTGTACAGGCACTAGGCAGGCCTCTAATAACTATGTATCAACATTCTGCAGTACTATGTAAAAGTTAAGTATTGTTTCATTCTGTGCAATATATATCTCTTTCTAATTTACTCGAGTGTTTATAGTTTCTGGCTGCTCCCCTCCGTACCTGCACCAGCGTGTCGGTCTCATTCCACTCGGCCACCGACACCTACGACGAGGCTGGGACACAAAAGCGGCGACGAAGTTGGGACACAAAAATTTTATTTTCTCGTGTATTTACATTCTTTCAGTTTATATTCGCCTTTACTTCTCACAAACTAGGACGGCACAAATATCCATGCCCGAGGGGGGATTCGAACCCCCGACCGTAGTGGCTGTGGAGACCGTGACTGGAGCGCCTTAGTCTCCTCGGCCCCCGCGGCCGGCCTGCTTCGCTCTAATGACCCCCTTATCGAGGGGACGTTAAATCTTAACCTTCCTTCCTTTCTTTCGTGTCTCGTGTGCAATAGAGCTTACTTTGTTCATGTTTCCGTGTGTTGGTACAAATTTTGCAGTTCATTTCAAACCAACTTCCCTCTGAACAAGAGACCTTGAACTTTCAACTTAACTTAGAACTGGATGACACTGCTTCATTAACGCCATTTCTTAATTGGTGTGTGGTGGAGGGCAATTTTTATACAACTGCTGTTTCCGCCTGTTTCTCTTCCAGTCGTGAATGGTTCGCCGTTAAAACTATTTCTGGTAAGACTTAGTGTGAGTTCATATCGCCCTATCTTTTACCTTCGCGATCTTTTCGTGACTAATACATAAGAGGGGTCAGGTGAAATAGAAATAAAACAAATGTATCGAATGTCTCTGTTGTATTCTCATAAAAACGGTTGAAACTGAATGAAAAATTTCACACATACAAAATTTGAAAAGTGTAAAATAATCATTCAGATGAAAATGCATAGAAACGTGGTTTTAAAATAGACTAAGACGTATAAAGCAATTTTTGTCCACTCGATAATTGCTACCGCGTTAAGGATAGTTCCAATAAATTTTCGAATTTTTAATAGCCATGTCAGACATCATAGTAACACTGGAACATAAAGTGTTCTTGCATCATGAGTAATGCTAACAGTAGTGTTTAGTGGCCACCAACGTGAAGGGTAATTTATTTCATTACCTTTCTGAAGTCGATAAGAGGTATGACGCGGTGGGGGCAGCCACGGTCGTTTTGGTAAATGCGGCACAACGAGCGAGCGAAGGCGCGCGCGTCTCGAAACGGAGAAGGCGGAGCGCGCCTGCTGGAGGGATAGTTTTCGTTCTGAACAGAGGAAGCCATCAAAAGGAGCCTAACAGATATTCCGTAGACCTCTTGTAACTTACGCGTTTTGACTTTAACATAAGAAATAAATGAAATTCATGAATTGCATTGAACATTGCAATGTATAGTAAATTAATGTCGTCCGCTATCTGCGACGACACCGATCGAATGATAATCTATCGACGTGAGATACCTGGCACCTAAAAGTCGCCATTAAGTTTGTACTTTGAAACCTATCACCGCACTGTAATGAACACATTGCAATTAAAACTATGTTTAAATCGCATCCGGCCATGAGTCTACGTAACATTTTATGAAATCAACGAGGCAGGTAACAAAGACAGGTCCGGAATCCATTGAGCACCTCATCAAGGAACGTGCTCAAAAAATTCAAATGGAACGCTATTTATCGTAGCAAGATGTTCTGTCAATAATGTTCTGGCCTGTGGACATTTTATTTTATTAGGAAGCAAACTCGAAGGAAACTGGACAAATTTGTATATTTAGGAAGACGTTTCTGCGACAAATTGTGAGTCTTATTGTTAGTTAATGGAGTGCAGTAAACATAACGATAAGTCCTGCATATGAATCAACCATAAACCGAGAAATAAAACTGGTAATACGTTCAGTGAGGTATTCATTGATTTTTTTTTTTTTTTTTTTTTTTTTTTTTTTTTTTTTTTTTTTTTTTTTTTTAAAATAGCTGGCCACGTGACTTATGTGCAATTTGGAGAGCACAGTATCTCGAGCCTGAGTGGAATTACGGATCCGGATTCTAACATGCAGGACGCCAGCTACAAAAACTCGTTCATCAGGCCACCAATGTAATCAAGATTTTCCAACGTCGTAGTAGGGCCTATTGTTTCGCAACTTCGGCATCATGTAGATGTGAGTCTGATATGTAATTCTGCAGTCAGTTGATTTTTTCTTGTGACCTACATTAAATATTTTAAAAAATTATCATAATATGCTCGTTGTAGTAGTTAACTGAATTTGTGTTCAAGAAGCTCGTGCCATACATTAACTACCCCTACTCTCTTTCACGTTGCGAGCAATCTGCCTCAGCTGTGAGTAAATAAATGAGGTAGGGTTTATAGCAGTAATGTCTAGCTGTATTATAGTCACTTTCTGAAAACCTAGCCAATTTAGAAATCTGGGCCGTTTTGTTGCAAAAGCTGGATCTCATCATTTCGTCTCGTTACGTCTTTAATTTATCCGCTTACTGTCAAACAAAATCATCCGTGCCAACTGTCTCATGGAAACCTCATAGCAGATGCTGTAGCCACCTACTTCAAGAATATCATGTGACATCAGAAACAAAACGAAAGAACATTTTCTTAAATGAATTTATCAATTATTCTAAAATGATGTTAAAATTTTAAATATAGATAGAACAACTTATTTGGAAATCACTTCAAATGTAGTCAGCCCATAAAGTAAATAATAAATTCTGAAGACGTGTCAGCTGTTTTTTTTTTTATTTTTTTATTTTTTTTTTATTTTTTTTTTTTTTTTTATTAAGAATGTTGCTTTACAGGTCCAAGACCGTTTTCACGTTTTTAAAGGCCCATCTTCAGGTGTTAATTTTTTTCATATGAAAATTCATTATAGAGACACAAGGTTCTAATTGCTTTCATCTGTCATGCGAATAAAATTTCATTAATTAGGCTCAGATATATGGAACCAGTCCAACAGAAATCATCACTGTCATTCAGAACAAAAACCAAGGACATTACAATGTGGGACAAATAGTCGCGTAATTTTGATTACTGTATTTTCAATTAAACCAGTAGATAGCCGACGAAGTGAAGGAGTACAAACCAAAGAAAACTGTCCAAAGAATCGAAGAAACCGATAGATTATGGATTTGTATTTTACTCATCTTTGCATCAAGTATTACGGCAAGGTAATACGAATATGCGCAACCACCCAGATTCTCTGTTTTGTTACAGCTTCATGAGGACTAAATTCATTTAGGTAATATTCCTTGAATGTGAGTCGCGTTTGACAAGACACAACATAGATACAGTCCATCTTTGGACAACAGTGCCTAGTATCATTGGAGAAAATGATGGTTCCCATTACTTTTTCGTTTTGTTACAAAAAGCTCTCACTGAAAGTTGATGAGGGTAAGTTATCAATTCATCATCATTTCTTCTCAATGCTTGGCTAAAAGCCAGTTGAGGCCAGATGCTAGTAGGATTGAGAATATTGTGGGCTGTCGCTTTCAAGATTCGAAGTGTTTGATACCTTACTGTATAGTGACGGATGATGCAACGTTCATTTCCAGTAACTCATAAAAATTGCTTTTGTAGATATCTAATAAGGTAATTGTTTTAGTATTTTTTGGGGGGAGGGGGGTGAAACTGAAATCGTGATGGAAGTATATATATATATCTCAGACTTTGACCTGCCGTATGTTGCAAGCACAATATCAGTATTTTTAACTTCTCTAGTCATTTGCTGAAATATCATAATGCAGTAAAGCTTCAAAAAATTTAAACGATAGTTTCGGCCTCATTGGACGAATTTAATATCTGCATCGTAAATGTGACGACGGAATCTATCAGGAGATAGCGCATATTAACCGAAATGCGCGACTCCCCTCGAGAAGCCCGCATGAATCTAGCGCGATTTCGCGTCGCTTATCGCTTCACAGGTCTTCCTAGTACAGCTAAGAACTGGCAACATCGCCGGCCGCGGTGGCCGAGGCGACTGAGGCGCTTCAGTCACGGTCTTCACGGCCACTACGGTCGGGGGTTCGAATCCCCCCTCGGGCATGGATATTTGTGCCGTCCTTAGGATAATCTAGTTGATAAGTAGTTTGTAAGTTTAGGGACTGATAACCCCGTAGTTAAGTCCCATAAGCTTACCAAACATTTGAACTGGCAACATCGTTGCTGATATTTGGCAATTCTGTGACAGTGCAGTTACTTCCTCAAGTGGTACTGAATTGTCTCACTAAGTACACTTGACATTCCTTTTCTACTTTCATGACTAATTATTTGTAATGCCGACGTGAAATGAGAGACAGACATTTAACTTTTGCACTCAAGGAATGTAGTTATTTGTGTAGGTGACTTTCAGGTTCTTTCGCGATACGTTAGAGGCTAAGCATTGAATATGTGAGAAACTTAGGGCAATCTGTGGCAGTGTGTAGTTGGCTGTGTGGTTCTGCTTGGGTCTTGTGATACAAATCTGGTATAAGGCGACAGTTCTAATCGTGGTTGAGGAAAGTGCGTTTGGGGATGGAATTTAAATTCATTTTATTTTACTTTATACGCTGCAGATTGCAAGAAGAAACTCTTTAACGGAATCATAAGAAAACTTTATACAACAAGTCTTTCTGAAAGGTTGACTTCAAATTATGGAAATGGTATTAGATGTCTTCTTTGCTTCGTCATACGAACGCCTTCGAAGAAATTCGAATTCACATCCATTGATGTGAAATATCTCCTGTAGTAATGAGGAAGACAAGAACCTTGAAGTGTGCCTGTATTGCTTTAGAACGTGCACTGAAACTTATTCACATAATTTAGCTCATACATTTACTGTATGGAGTGAAACAACGACACTAAAACATTTTAGTGAGTTACATATTGTGTCTTGATGAAAACATATGACTGATGACAATAACAAATTACAAGAAAGGCTTTTCTGAAAGGAAAAGGATCGAGATTTAAACCACAAATAAGTGTTAACTATCGGAGAGTGCCATTGGATTGGACAACGACAATTTTTTGCCTCTCTAATGTATTATATGCTCATCATTCAAAATAGGTGGTCTGCTTCGCTTTATCCTGTGTGAAATACAAATCGCAACCTTTTTTGTGGATCACCACATAGCAACACTACAGCATTTTACTTATCCAGGGCGATGAGCGGCGGCAGGCGCTGTGGGTAGAGGGCGAGGCAGCGCTGTGTAGCGCCGCCACCGCTGCTGCCGGCGAGGTATATGGGCCGCGGAGAGCTGTGCCAAGTGCTGCGGCCAGAGGTGGCAATGTTATTGGGCCGAAATGTTATTACCAGTGTACCAAAAATGAAATACGTTACACATATGCTTCCCTTACACATGGGGCATGAGCATGAACGAGTGACGTGAATTTGAAATTTTTGTCAACAGTCGGTTTCGATCGCTAATACTGAACATGCAACTCGCGCACTTTACCGCAAGACCAACGAGGGAGCTGACCCAGTTGTCTTCTTACTGCACAGAAGAAGTGCTGCATGAACTCCCGCAGTCTGCAGTGTTGCCAGATTGTGCAGATAGCTGGACTTAGAGCGAATCAGCGCGGCCACTTTTATTGTCCCGTGTCGCGATCGGCTCGGACTTAGGCTCAGCGGCGGCCGGCCGGCGGCCAGGTTTTTTGTCAAAGAGTGTACATATTTGTACCATGTCTCACGGTGACTGATCAAACGGTGTCAAAGTCTCAAGGTAACCTCCGACATACTAAATTCACTGGCTTGCAGGTTATAGAAATCTCTTTCAAGAAAACATACATTTATGTGCTGACTTTTATAATGACCAGTCAAACAATTTGAACGTTCGGTGTAATGTACCATCTGCCATGCATCTAAGGAGGCTTACGAAAGGTAGCTCATGTATTAATTGTGGGTATAAGGTTTCTTCATTCCAAACTTCATACAATTCCGCCATCCATTTCAGCGTGAAGAGTACCAAACGTGTTAACATACTGTAAGGTACCCTCAGCCATGCAGCGTACGGTGGCTTTGTAAAGGTTGCTCATGTATTAATTCGGGGTATAAGCTATCTGCATTCCAAATTTGACTCAAATCCGTCTGGCTGTTTCAGCGTGAAGAGAAACAAGCGTATTAACCCATTGTAAAGTACCATCCGTCACGTACCATACGAAAGGTAGCACCTGTATTAATCCAGAGTATAAGCTATCTCCATTCCAAATGTCATTCAAATTTGTCCATCGCTTTCAGCATGAAGGAGTAGCAAACATATTAACACACTGTAGGTTACTCTCCGCCAAGCACCACACGGTGACTTACGAAAAGTAGCGCATATATTAATCAGGGTGTAAGCTACCTATGTTCCAAATTTCATTTATATCCGTCCTGCCATTTCATCGTGAAGGCGTAAGAAACGAATTAACTGATTGTAAAGCACCCCCCAATATGCACCATACGAAGTTAATTTCAGTATGCCAATAACCTTCGCGGGAATACAAGCAATGAGTTGACAAAGTTTTATCGCAAATGGAGGAACGGTATGACCGTGCATAAAAGACAAACAAACAAACATTAATTTTTATACGAGGGATGGAACTTAAATCGTGGCAACTATTTACTCACAACCGATACAAAAGCATAACATGTTTTCACCTGTTACTGTCTTTCAAAGTAGTCGCCAGCGTTGTGTAGAACTCGTTGCCAGCGACGTGGAAGACGTAGTTTACCGTCAGCAGAACATCTTCTGTTGATGGTGCAAATTGGGCGGTTTGCTGTCTGTCGAATCTCTGGAACAGTTCAGAAGCGAATGCCACGAAGTGGTTCCTTCATCTTCGGAATCAAATCAGAGTCACAAGGTCGTAAGTCTCTGGAGTAGGGTGGGTGGAACAGTACTTCCCAGTCCCATCGACAGAAGAGAGCAGCCACAGCTTGTGCTGCATGCGTCTGAGAATTTTCGTGCAAAATGATCGATGGGCTGCCCTGAAAGTGTTGCCACTTCTTTCGCAAAGCTGGTCTCCACACACGAACAGTAATACAGTATGCCATGGAGGAACGTAATGCGTTATGATAACACCGTCACAGTCGTACACGATAATCACCATAACTTTCACCATACTGGGACTCTGCCCCACTTTCGACTTTCGCGGTGATCCACAATGACGCCATTCGTTGGACTGGCGTTTCAGTTTTGGCTCGTATGATGTGGCTCATGTAAGTGTTACAATGTTTAAATGTTTGTAAGTCTATCGGACCAAACTGCGTAGTCATCAGTCCGTAGCTTACAAAGTACTTAAACCTAGGTAAACTAACCTAAGGACAAACACACACACCCATGCCCCAGGGATGACTCGAAACTCCACGGCGAGCAACCGCGCGCTCCACAGAAAGACGCTTTAGACCGTTCGGCTACTCCACTGCGGCTGTAAGTGTTACGATATGGCGTAAGAAAACCTCCTCTTCGCGATCATAGCACTCCAAGGGGGTGACGGAGCAGCGTCGTAGCGCATCCCTATCTGCAGTTTAGTCAATTCATGCAGAATCAATCGTGATGCAATTTTTCGCATGTCCAGGCGTTCCTTCAGGATGAGAAACACATTCGGAGGCGTGAATCCTGTTTCATGGGCGAGCTCACGAATCCTCTGGCATCGATCACTTTCCGCAAACGCCGCAACAGATGCACTTCCTCTTCAGAGACGCTAGGACGACCTGCCAGAGGCATGTCTGCCACAGTTTGCCGACCTTCGTTGAAGGCTTTTACTCAACGTTGCACTGTTCTGTATGGAAATGCCAATTCCCAGCACGCCTCTTGATGACTTTGATAACAGTGTCTGCTGTACGATCTCTGGCACATTCAATCTTGACCCAACTTCGTTGTTCCTGTTTCGAAAAGATAGCGACACCGTTACGTTTAACCGCTCACTCACAAGTGACTGTTTCCCTCGATTTTGCGCACGCCGGTGACGTGGGACGGGCGAGTCCTTTTGCAAGGAGGTAAGGTACGTATGTCACAACGTGTGCTATCAGCGACAATAGCAGATTCCATTGCATAGTGTCTCCACAGCAGGGGTGCTACTGTTGAAGTTCTAACCCCTGTATATCACATTACGAATAATTGTTTTGTTGAAGACAGTAAACGTATGTAATTCGCAGATGATGGAAGAACGCTCGCATAATGTAAAAGCCACAGGTCGCGAAACAGCAGGTAACAAAATGTATTATACAGTATCCCCGGATGAAAGCATACTGGAAGAAAGTTTCATATAGTACTACTTTTTATTCCTCCATTAATTCTTAGTTGAACCCAACAGTCTACTCTCAAACAGCTCAAGAAAACTACACACTAAAGCAAGATTTACGTCCCTTGTGCAACAATCTCTGGAGGGACAGAAGTTCGAGCGCATTCACCGCACGACCTCATACAGGAAAATACATCACTGCATCACATACTTAAGAAGCCGAGATGGGCAAACAAAAGTTAATTCGCAAACTTAAAGACGAATGGGGACACGAATATGAGCACCAAATGGTAATAAAGAACTATGCGGTGCAATACTTCACGGACTCTTAGGCGACCTAGAACGGACCCAGCAGCAGGAGAACGCCTCCTACCCTCTATCCAACCAAGGCTGACTGGGGATGAAAATATAGATCTTTTTGCGGGAGGAATAAGTACACTTCACAATTAAATATGGACCTTCTTGATCAGTGAGAGATTTCACCCACAAACACAGATTCTAAAAGGACAAACAGAATTAGAAAATACTTTATTCTTCCAGAATTTCGTAGACCGTGCAATCTTGAAGAACTAGACAAATTCTCGCAAAAAAGGCAATTATCATTCAGAAATCTTAATTTATATACCGTATATGTTAAAATTGTAATCCAACTTTTGTTCTTATTTTATTAAGTTGGCATTATATTTATATCCTATAAATAAAATAAAAAATTTGTGAATCTATGAAATTAATACGAGTCTCTTAACCTGTAGTCTAACCATACTCGTTAGTTAATTTACAATTTGTCAATGAAGTGAAAATTGCTGTCTGTGGAAATGTCTATAAGTGTAGTGGCATTTGCAAAATGTTCTCCAAGAAAGAAACATATATGGATATACTGATAATGAAACATTTAACCGTTAGTAACAACTTGAAGATGAACTTATAAATATGTAGCGAACATACCACATGTAGTGTTTACTTATTCTCGTTTTCTGTTCTGCGATAGACACATAGCAGACTTCAAAAATAAACTCAGTTGCACTAAAATATATTGTATGTACCGTCTGATGATGAACTGCTGCCGGCAGCGGTGGCCAAGCGGTCTGCGGCGCGCCAGTTACGTTCTGCACGACCACGGCGGGCGGGGGTTCGAATCCAAGCTCGGGCATGGATATTTGTGCCATCCTTAGTATTAGCTGGTTCATAACTAGTTTGTAAGTTTAAGGACTGATGACCCCGTAGTTGAGTCCCATAAGCTCTACAAACATTTGAACATTGAACATATTGCTGCTAGGCAGCTCAAAAATGTTGTTCAAATGTTTGTTAAGCTTAAAGGACTTAACGGCGGGATCATCAGTGTCTAAGCTTACAAACTACTTACGAACTACCTTAAACTAAAGAGGACACTGACATCCATGCCCGAGGTGGGATTCGAACCCCCGACCGTAGCGACCGTGCAGACTGTGACTGTCGCGCCGCAGACCGTTCGGCCACTGGCTAGGCAGCTTGAAAGAGTTTATGGTCAAATAAATAACTTCATCAAAAAGAAGTAATTTCTGAACCCTAAAATGATAATTGCACGAAATCAGTAACAGTTTAATAACAATATAAATTTATGTAACCCTTATTGCAATGACAACGGAATTTCACCGATTGTAATGGAACTGATCAAAATCGGGTGCCATACTGCAGAAATTACACGAAGGAAATGCAGATATTTAGTTTCGCATCAAAGTGATCATAATTCGGTTCACATATACGCAGTAACCTGAATTTGAAATTCTCTTTGCCCCTTTCAAACTATTCCAGTGTCCAAAATGACAATGTTAACCGTCTTCGAATGTTCAAATGTTTGTAAATCTACTGGGCCAAACTGCTACGGTCATCAGTCCCTAGTTCTACAAATTACTTAAAGTAACTTACACTAAGGACCACACAGCTACCCATCCCCGAGGAAGGACTTGAAACTTCGGCGGAAGTGACCACCCAGTTCGTAGCATGCTGCCTTAGACGACTCTGCCGCTCCTGTGCGTCTAATCGTCTTCCATGACTGCTGTCCTGCGCACCACTCTTGTTTGTCCCATTCTGTACAAATTTGAATTTATATGCTCCTTTCAGGAATTGTTTCATAATTGTTTCATAAGTGCAAAATAAACCTAACTTTCCCAGATGTGAAGAAGCTTGCCGTATATTTGTGTAAGTACTGAGGCTTTTAATTAACTAGTAAACATGGTTGACTGTAATTAATTTATTCATAAATTACTGAATTGAGCACAAAACAATTATTACAATAATAGCACAATGTCAAGCAAATGGTAGTAGCTCAAAATAAGCCAAACTGGTTAATCAATAACTGATTCCAGCAAGGTTAATTATCTAAGGTTCATCAATACATCACAGAAAAGCGTGCTGAAACCACTCTGTATTTGACGGGTTTTTGATGTAGTGGATAGCTAACACTCGTTAAATACGAACAGACCCACCCCGAGCAATTTTTCATCAGTTCTTACAGCTTTGGCATAAAGGTCCGCAAAAGAAAGGGAGTACGAATGTTTAGAATAGTGAATTGTATCTGTGATAGGAAATATCACACGAACGTAGGTAAACACATCACTCTTTCCACCGAAAAAATAGACACAATTATGTAGAAATTAAAAATGGTTTATTTTATTGCCCCATAGTTACAAGAATAATATACAATATTGAAAATAATATTCACTGTGGTCAGAAGTACCTTACAGGAAGTATCGTATATAATACTTTGGGTATATATAAAAGCATATTTAGGACATAATATTCTTTTTGTATGCCTTTGTTCCGCATTCACAAGACTAAGAATTGCCATGTTGATTTATGGAATGGCCTGACGTCTTTCTGTTCGTCACCATATTTTTCCTGGGAAGAAATGTGTGTACCTCAATAGCCTTTGAATAGTATTAAATATGTGAAAGTGAACATACTATTTCCAAATGTTCGTGATTCATCTAACTGTGATGGTGTAATACTTCAATGTTCAATAATAGTGTAATCCGTATAATAATTAATATTTCGTAATGTGGCACAACAAGGTAAAAGACGCAAGATTGCATGACCTGGAAGTGTTGCTGCTAGCTCTTGGCCGACAGACAGGACCATGATTGGCCTAGTGGGCTGGACGCGAGAAATACCAGGCTTCTCGCAAGATGCCAACATGGGGGAATGAGTAAAATCGAGGTCTCTCTTTGGACGAACCGCAGACAACCGCCGTGACTTGGTAGTTGAGGTGACGAAAGCCGGGTCTGTCATGTTAGGAAGGCTTATCTAAACCTGTTAGCTAAACTGAGTATGTGAAGTACGGAACAGTCGCGATAAGGCTTTCTGTATAACATTGGATGACAGGTAAATGTAGAAGTAAAAATAAACTGCATCCCTGAACGTGTGCTCTCACACCCAAACCATCAGATGTCAGACACTCAGATCGGTACCAAACGTTGTATATCGATAGAGTATCAACCGAAACTTATATATAATTCGTGCTATGTGCTGCCATCCAGGAGAACGTGCGTAAACGGGAAATAATATGTAACACCTGTCCTACGCAGCACAGGAAAAGTGTATCTGTAGTAATCTGCCGAGCTGAACTCCCGTGGTGTAGTTGATAGAGCGAACGTTTGTCGTTACGAGCTTCTTCGCTTAAAACCCTGGTGGCGCGAATTTTTTTCCTTCTGTATGACGTTGCAAATTGGTCTACGCTGACAAACTTAAATCGAGTGTTACATGGGACAACATGTTCCTCAAATGTAAAAGGACTGTTCGGATTTCATAGCACTGTGTATTCGGCAGTTTGCTTCTACTTTGTTTTATCTGAAAGTAGCAAACCTGTAGAGTATATTCGTAGAAGCAAGATGTACGGAAGTATTAAAGTAGTAATAATAAGAATAAAAATAGAAATAATAATGACTGCTTCATAGGTAGTACCGCCGTTCAGCGGATGTGCGTGTTGTGGCTAGAGTGCCGTGTGTTTGTCCACACCATAAAGTTGGGCTGACGTTGCTGTCCAGTCCGCACGCTACTGCTACTGCTGCTGACAGTGATGTTTTGCGAAATGTACACGTGGAACGTTATAGACATTCTCTTTCAACCATATTCAACGTACTGCAGTTTTTTAAAGGTTCTTGGCGGGGCTTGAACCCACGACTCTCCATTCGATGAACTAACGCTCTACCAACTAGCCCACGGTACCGAAAACTTATAAGATCTCACAGTTATACTATTCCTCTACTCCGTAGGTTAGGTGTTACTTATTATTATAGTTTAGGTACGTTCTCTTGGACGGCAGCACATATCACGAATTATATAGAAGTTTCGGCTGATACTCTATCGATATAAAACGTTTAGTAACGATCTGAGTGTCTGACATCTGAAGGTTTGGGTGTCAGCCACAATGTGAATAGATAATTGGTACCCATTCATCACAATTACAGCCTCATTCACCGCTTCTGTACAAGCCAGGACCTTCAAATTCATTGCAGCTGCTGGAATACGGATCTGAAGACGCTATATTAGTGACTGTCTTAAACAGATGAGCAATGTGACGGATCTGCACAGTTCCAACCGCGACTACAAGAGTACATTTGCTCTATGAGATTCTGAGGTTCGGTTGCGTTTGACAGCAGAAAAATAGTGGTTTAAAGGGGTTCGGGTACCAGACCAAGAATACACCTAGTGGGCAACCGAATAAAAACCATGTCGATGCAGGCTGGTACACCCTTCCACGTCGCTAAGCCGCCGCCGGCTTCGAAGAAAGGCTGCCATAACCACACGATTCAGAAAATGGCGTCTTAAACATTGTGTCTAGTATCGCGGGTGTATAACTGATAGATAATATATATTAAAAACAGACAAAATTATAACATTTCTTCAAGCTGGCCAAAATGTATTAGGTATTACTTAAAAAGAAGGGTGAACCGTCTTGCATATGGGTTTCAGAATACCCTAGGAAATTGTTGAAATCTCAATACCATAGATCTACAGTTTACAAACACCTACAAGATATCACTTCCGGGTAAGCTGGCTCAGACTGTTGTGAATAAAATCGCATTTAAATACTGTACAAACGTACAAATAGGCCCGTCAGGGCTGGCCGCGGTGGCCGAGGTGACTGAGGCGCTCCAGTCACGGCAGCACGGCCACTACGGTCGGGGGTTCGAATCCCACCTCGGGCATGGATATTTGTGCCGTCTTAGTTTGTAAGTAGTTCATAAGTAGTTTGTAAGTTTAGGGACTGATGACCCCGTAGTTAAGTCCCATAAGCTTAACAAACATTTGAACATTTTAGGCCCTTCAGGCAGGGATGTGGCTTTTAGGTTACCTTAGCTTGAGATAAACTGGAGTTTAACAAAGAAAGAAGTAGTTATAGTACCAACTTTCGTCCCCATTACAAAACCACCGGTCTCTATGTGTCAAGAGGAGGGAGGAGAGAGTGCCCCAATCTTTATTGGTATCACATCACACAATTACACTACTTCCAATCAAAGCAGCCTTCCCCCTCGAATTGCATGTCATAATACACAAGTACGCTAGGAAGGAAGGAAGCTGCGAGTTAAACGTCCTGTCGACAGCGTGGTTATTAGAGACGGAGCTTACGCTCGAGGTGTTTGCATAAGGATGTGGAAGGAAATCGGCCGTGCCATTTCAAAGGAACCATCCCGGAATTTGCTTGGAGTGTTTTAGGGAAATCACGGAAATCCTAAATCTGGATGGGCGGACATGGATTTAAACACCGTCCTTCCGAATGTGAGTCCAGTGTGGTACAACGGCGCCACCTCGCTAGGCCACTACATCCGCGCAGAGCAGTCTGACAAGGTAATGGGTGTCATCTTACAGCTCCATTCCGAGAAGTCCCTCCCTCCCCCATCCCCAATCATGACTTGTTCTCTATTATCAGCACACTATTAAATTTTTAATCTGCCAGGAAGTTTCATATCAGCGCACACTCCGCTGCAGAGTGAAAGTTTCATTCATCCTGTGGATATACTTTATAAATTGGAATGGGCAGATGTTAAACTGTACATTATAAACGATGGGCTCCTTGCAATACTACAACAGCTTTATGCAAATGACTTCTATCTTCTGGAGTTTGACATAACGCAAGAATGTTCTGGGATTTTTTAACAAAATGGAGATGTTTAAGTCCCTAGTATCTAACCACGACTTTCGCATGGGAGACTACACGGTAATCAGCAACATCCTCCTGGATATCGAGAAGATAGTAGGAATAGATTGTTTACAGTGATTGACCTAAAATTTCCGAGTAAAAATATATAACAAAGTTTACATGTCAAATCACGAGCACTGGTGTCAACAAAAGTTATCGGTAACCACATTATCGATTTCATAACGTGTCTAGACAGACGACTACGAGAAACGTTTACTTCTTAGATGGGTCAAGAAATGCCATTGCCAAGCTTGAGGCTCGAATGGATCGTGTTTTCGACCGAGCTAAGACTGTTGAAGTGTTTGAAAGGAGAACAGACGTTATCTACAATGTGAGCCCCTGTACAGTGTGTCAATTTCCGCCAAGTGTAGGTAGTTAACTAATTCCTCAATGAACAGATACCTTGAAGTGTTTAATCGTGCTTTGCTATTTGTTTATTGGCGTAATAAGAATGCCCGATAACTGACTGTTGTACAGGTAAATCTCCCAGACTCTAACGACCGAGAGAAGCTCATACATTATGTTCTGTCAGCTTTTAGTTTCAATTGCCTAGCTATAAATTATGTGGATATTCCTAATACCGACTTCGGGGAGGACGATATAACTATTACGCGGAAGAGCTACATTAAAACAGAGGTCACATACATCTCCCAGGCCTGAGCGATAGTCACCACAATGCCTCTAGATGCAGATATCGCCGAATTACAGGTTGACTGTTACAAATAACGTCCAGCGAAGAGGAGTAAATGTATCGAAACAACAATTCAATTGTTTGTAATCATGTTGGAGAATCAGACACAACATTTGTCAATCATCTCATATAATAGAATACAAGGTATTATATTCTACAAAGCAGAAACATCACCCTGCTTGAAATGCTGCAAATTAATAGACATATGTTTTTCAATGCTAGCTTAGTACTAAATGATTAGATTCAGTGTATGTTTACACTATCGTAAATTGAGCTTCAGTTTAAAATTAATAGATAAATATATCTCACTTTTTTTAAAATATGCAATATGATAAACCCCTTTGTTCCTAAATTGTTAATAAATTTTTTTCAAGCACTTAACGTAATAAATTACTACATTTTTGTTTCTTGTGTCTAACTAATATCTTCGTAAGTGGAATGTTATCCTTCTGTGTCTGCAACATATAGTTGTCACCTCGAGATGGCACAGGAAGTAGTAAAGCAGTTAGTGACTGAAGAAATAAATGTTATTTGCACAACATTTGAAAGATTTTTTTTCGTTTAATATTTCTATCTTGTTTTGACAAGGTATGGCGGAAAAATTTGTTATTTTTCTACAAAAATGCCATACTTATTATTTAAAATTAACGCTAGTGTTTTAAATCATCTGTAGCAATTTCTGTCATTATTAAAACAAGTTAACACCCTACATCTCATACATCTCACAAATGTCTATGAGTTGCAAACTGAGAGTCACCACTTTGGTCTGTTTTTATGCTTTTGGCATATATTTGGGGAAATATTTTGCAGAATATATTCGTTTAACTGTATGTATATTGGTACGACATTGCACCTGTTTGGTGTTTCAGCAGTTTCCTTTCAGTGGTCTCTTCATTGTAATCGCTATGAATTAAGAGTCAAGTTCAGTGTGTCGCAACTGTTTTGTCACAGCCAGTATGAAACGTTCCTTATTGCCACACGAGAATAGTGCAGTTCTAAACGTCATTTCAGAAACTACGCGGCCGCTCCCACCGGAGGTTCGAATCCTTTCTCGCACATGGGTGTATGTTTTGTCCTTAAGATTGTTTAATTTTTTTAATTTGTAAGTCTGTTTGGCCCCAAAGGCTTACATACCTTTTTGAAGTTCTTTATTGCAGCTAGGAGTGAGACCGATAGTAATCCAATAAATGAAAAGTTGTTGTTGTTGTCCACTATTTCTTTTGTTCTAAACGCATATCTACTTATTACACGGTATAATGTATCACCTCCTCCCATATTAGTGTTCTATTCAGATACAGTGGATAGCTGGTCTATTTTCACGTCTTACTTTTTTTCGAATCCTCATGTACATTTATTAATAGATCCGACACCAAAGTTAGTTGAAACTAATTAATTATACACCTTGATTGTCAAACCACTTAATTATGGCAATTTTTTCATTCCTTCAAATCACCTGCTTATGGTAGTCTCTTACAGTACTATCATACCAGGATATCTTGGAAACCATATCGATTCTGGTATCCGATTGTGCATAATCCTAGGTGTTGCTGTAATATTTCTTTTCAGTAATTCATCAAGTTTTGGGATCGAGGTAAAATATTTATCAACGCAGACACAATCAAGGACCTCAGTTGTTAAGTTTACATATCAATGCGCCTGAATGCATCCTGTTCATTATTACCCCCTACTGACAGAAAATCTCGCTTGAACTAACTAAATGGCTCTTCTTCTGAATTTTAAAAAAGAAGAATTATTATTTTCCTAAACTATTTGAAATTCGTCTACGCTATCTTTCAACTCAAAATCAGAGATTTCCGGGTCTATTTGATTTATTACAGTTGAAATTTCTTAGTCAACGAGTCTTTCCGAAGAACACGTAACTCTGTTGTCAGTAACATTCACTTTGCCACGTTAACGAACAACAGTGTCAAATCTGATACTTTAATATTTTGGCCTTTGAGCTCCAAGTAAATTTATGTTTCAATATCCAACTGAGCTGACATGGCTATTGTACTTGAATGATACATAGTAAACAAAATTACTATCAAAACTGAAGAAATATATTTTTTGTTGCTGCATGGGAAGAACACACACGCTCCATTGTACGAAGACCGGACGTCCACTCCCAGAAGGGTAACATTTGAAACCGTTCGGGGTCGCCTTCTAAATGAAGTGACATTCTCGGCTATAGAGATACATATGCACTTTGACCTATATGTAAAATTTCGAAAGTGAATCTAGGAACCGATGAGGATAAAGGATAAATGATAAGGCTGCGTTGTGCAACACCCTACCATTTAATTAAGTTATTAAATTAATGAGAAGGAAATTCAAATGGAAGAAAGTATGCGTTTTCCACTTTGAATAATTAACCGAAGAGCAAGTGAACAATAAAAAGACCTGTAACAACATACAGTCACGCGCAAAGTAAATCAGATATGCAATCAACAGGTGAAGAACAGTACAACACAAAACAAAAAGTAAACGAATTAAATTAAAAGGAAGGGTGGTGGAGTTTACTGAACTAATTTTCAGGCTAAAAGACAGATTTCGTATAATGTACCAGTGATCATTTTTAGAGACACCGTAAGACAATAAACTGCAAATGACATGCTTTCGCTCACACCATAAATAAAAACTATGATATATAAATCAGGGCCGACGCAAGACTAACTCCAGCTAGTGCGAGCTACAAAACTGCGGTTCCCTATAAAATATAATAAAGTTCGTGTAATGTTAAAAACTGTCTATTTTAAATACGTGTAGAAAGTTTACTTCAGAAGTTAGTAATAATTATGATTTAAACAAAGGTATCTCTTAAAGGTAGTTTTAATAAACCATGCGAGTTTAGCCGGCGAGAACTCGCGCCTTTAAAAGTTACGCGATCGATCAAGTGTATAGCATTTTTCTGACAGTCAGAACAGTTTGTAATGGACTTAATATGTCTAAATAAGTATTTCTAGTTGCGTTTATAAGAAAACACAAATATTTGATTATTTAAAATTGGTAAAATGCCGATTGTTTTAAAATTACTGTGAGCAAAATGCTCACGCGAGAGTGCTGGGTAGAGCAATCACAAATAGACCGTTTTTTACTGCTGTACACCGAAACGTATTTTCTGGAAAACAAAATATAATTACAAAAATGTTTCAAAATTACGTGTGAGTTTGTTTTTAACAATAAAAATATTGAGTTGAATAAAATAGAAAACGAAACACTAGTCATTTAAGAAATTGACCACCCAATAATTACAACAGACAACCGTAATTGGCTTGCACTAACGCTTTCTCTCTATCTGCGTGATTTAACCCTTCTGCAAGCTAATGCTCAACAGATTTTGTTGCAAGTTCACTTGAACGAATTTCTTACACTTTTGAGGATGAGAGCACTTGGCGAATTACAAAAAATTAAATATGTAAGTTTAAACTTCTTCGAAATTTTTCCTCCCTGACAACCCACAAGCCCCGGTCGAGTAGCCGAGCGGTCTAAGATGCCTCGCTGCGGACCGCGCGGTTACTCGCCGTCGGGGATTCGAGTCCTCCCTGGGGCATGTGTGTACGTGTTGTCCTTAGGTTAGTTTACCTTAGTATAAGTTGTTTGTAAGCTACGGACTGATGACCACGCAGTTTGGTCCGATAGATTTACAAACATTTGAACAACCCACAAAAAATTATGAAAGGAATGAAGCTTATCCATTACTACTTTTCCACTACACATTCAGTAAGACCATGACGTTTGGTACCACCTTAGAATTCATTACTTCTACTCCACTAACTGTATTTGCGAGATATTTTACTGTCATTATGTACCGGGTGATCAAAAAGTCATTATAAATTTGAAAACTTAATAAATCACGGAATAATGTAGATAGAGAGGTAAAAATTCACACACATGACATGGGGTTCTATTTAGGAAGAACAAGTAGTTAAAAAAGAATGACGGAGTAAAACATTAATGATAGTCGCAGCATATGACAAGCTCTCACTACTAAAATCCTTCTAGGTCATAGGTTTTACTCTCGATTAATCTGGTGTTTTATGTTTCGGTAACTGTATATGCACCAGTGCTGTAATACAGTTGTTTAAACAAGACTGGCATTCAAGTGAATTTTCTGATCGGAACTGATAGTGCATCACCATAACTCCGGACACGCTTTACGGTGTTGTTCACAACATTATTATTCGACTACATCTATTGTTGAGGAATGATGGTAGACATATTGAACATTTACTGTAAAGAACATCATCTTTGCTTTGTCTTAATTTTGTTACGCTAATTATTCCTTTTCTGATCAGATGAAGCGCCAATTGTCGGACATTTTTTAACTTTTTTTTGTTCTAATAAAACCCCATGTCATTCCAAGCATGTGTGTCAATTTTTACCTCTCTATCTACATTATTCCGTGATTTATTACGTTTTCAAATTTATACTGACTTTTTGATCACCTGGTACATATACTACTGAATGTATCTTCGAAATTATGTCATAGAATGACACATAGTTCTCGAGATATGACATCGTAGACAATGAGGTCCATCAAAAACCGTTCCATGACGCATCAGGTTGTAATTCTTTCGTCTTTTCTACTAACTATTTTCTACACATTTCGCAGTTTCGTATCATTCTACTTCATTTACCTGGAAAATTATATTCGTATAAGACACATTTTCCAGGTGATATGACGTGATAACTATTCTGCTGCTTGTAAATGACATTACAGGCCATATTCGGTAAAGACGCGGGTGAAATGTTCAGACAATGAGGCAGAAAGTGATGGCAGAAGCAGAGTAGGTTAAGGACTGACATGAGAATGGGATAAATATGTACCCGGGAAACGCTTGATACTAAGGGTACCACTACGGTCGGGGGTTCGAATCCCCCCTCGGGCATGGATATTTGTGCCGTCCTAGTTCGTAAGTAGTTCATAAGTAGTTTGTAAGTTTAGGGACTGATGACCCCGTAGTTAAGTCCCATAAGATTTAAAAAAAAGTACTAAGGGTAATAGAAAAATATTGACCAACTGCACTTCGGTCGCTCAGCTGAAAGAACTGCACTTGACTATTCTCTTCCTTATCCTGTACTAGCTTCTTCGTGTCTGATTATTCAATAAAAACGTAACACTAGTTTTCATCGTCGTATCTCTTCAATTTTCTACGCTTGTTTTCCTTTTATCTATTGCGACGACACAACGTATTTGCCGAGTTCAAAATTTTTCAAGTAATTCATTAGAATAAAAGTAAATTTTTCTATTTGCAAACTTGAAGGAAAACCCTCTACCTTCGGAACACCGTGCATGCATAATTCCAGTTGTACTGTACATGAAAAGAACGTACCTGTTACATCCTAAGTTACAACTAATTTAGAAGTACCTTTTTTCCGCGGTTAAGGAAACCGACAAAACTGTTTCTGATCAGTCTTGACTCCTTCGGGTAACAGCCAAATCGCAATCCTACAATGTTTCTTCTAAAAATAAATACAACGCTTGACGATATTGCTTTCGTATTCATGGGGCTTATAAAGTCAACAGCAGCCACTCTCAAAACAAATAAGGAAGAAATGAATTGTCACAAAACTCTACTTTCCTTCCCTCCCTCGCCAACAGGGCGGCGCCGACCGCGGTGGCCGAGCGGTCTGCGGCGCGCCAGTCAGGCTGTGCACGGCCACTACGGTCGGGGGTTCGAATCCCCCCTCGGGCAAGGATATTTGTGCCGACCTTAGTGTTAGCTAGTTCATAAGCAATTTGTAAGTTAAGGGACTGATGACCCCGTAGTTAAATACCATAAGCTCTACAAACAGTTGAACAGGGCGGCACACCTGCCACTGGGTCGTCGCCCATAGATGTGCCGCCCCGTGCGACAGTAATTTCCTCACGTGCTCTTGCTGACGCTGTTTACTTCCTTAAAAGGTAACGGTATAATATGTCAGTTACACGTAAGGAAATAACATTTGGAAATAGAATATGTCTCCAAAGAAACCCAGTAAAATTCAACCAACTCGCCAGACGGCTGGATTTGGGGTGAAATGTTCAACGTTTATCCAGCCGCTCGCCAAGAATCAAGAGCACAACTCAAAGAACCATGACGAAAGGTACTTGAACTACATCAGCATCATTTGCTTGGGCAGAGGCTAAAATTCATTTTCTAGTGTCACAAAAATATGTGATCACGCTTGCGTGCATCCTCATAGAGTGAAAAGTTTTTAGATTTGCAATATTATTTCCTGGAGACCGGCGAGAGCACTCCAAATTGAGTTGATTATACCCTATAATGAAATACGACTTTATGTTAATTGATATTCCACTAAAATGATGAAACCAACATGAAATTCTCTTATGGTATTTTCATAGCTGAGACTGGAGGTCTAGTGTGATATAATGCGTAATCATGACTGTGTAAAACGAATTAAAAGGAGCAATATGTTTTACACAATAATAATTTGAAGGAAGAAGATATATCACAGTTTTGTTTTTATGCTTGCACTTTGTAAGACCTGAACATGGGATTTGACATGCCAGAAACTGATGCGGATTCTTCCTCTGCAATGCTCAGTATACTCAGTAGCGGAGGTTCAGACAACCGAATTCTACGTATCTGTATAGAGAGACTTTGCCTATGTAACTGTAGGAAAATGATGAAAAAATGTTCAAATGTTTGTTAAGCTTATGGGACTTAACTACGGGGTCATCAGTCCCTAAATTTACAAACTACTTACGAACTACCTTATAGTAAGGACGGCACAAATATCCATGCCCGAGGGGGTATTCGAACCCCCGACCGTAGTGGCCGTGCAGACCGTGACTGGAGCGCCTCAGTCACCGCGGCCACCGCGGCCGGCGAAAATGATGAAGTGATGACAATAAAGAAATGACTATGTCAATAATTGAAATTGTATTTCCTGATAGTAATACTAAAGTGTATGTGGAAGAAATATTACATTGTAGAAATGAGGACAACTTTCAATAAATATCAACAATACTGTATCATAAGCCAAACGCTTAAAATTTTATTCGTCTCCCATAGTTCACGGGCGTCACTTTGGCGTCACTTTGCTATGAAAACTGCACAATAATTCTACGAGTCAGTTGCTCGTCGCTTCAAGTGCTTACTGTACTGACACATTGTTGTCATCTCTCGCATGTATATGCTCTAATTTCCCAGAAAAACGCATTCGCCAATGGGGTCGAGCAAATAACGTCATCGTAGGCTAATCGTGACCAACGAGAAAGACAGGCTGTCGCCCGTATGTCACGTTACGTCATCAGAGAAGGCTTCAGACAACGCGATCGCTAGCTGACTTGCTGTACACTGGGCACAGCCCACTTTCAGGCTGTGATGCATACGTTACGTCACGTCATCAGAGAAGGCTTCAGACAACGTGACGGCTAATTGACTGGCTTGCTATTGGGCACAGCCCACTGGAAGGCTGTGGCGCGTAGTCGCGTCACGTCACCAGAGAAGGCAATGTAAAAGGCTAGCTAGCTCACTGGCTGGTCACTGGGGCAGAGCCCACTGTCTCATAGTGGCCAGTCAGTCATCTAGCAATCGTGTTGTCTCAATCTTTCTCTGATGACGTAACATGACGTACGTGCCACGGCCTGTCTTTTTAGTTGGCCATTAGGCGTATCCAAGCCCCCTGTCAGTGAAATGGGCCACAGTATTCGTGTGTGCTATGCAGGTAACAAGCGCAAATGCTTGTTATGGAAGAGGCACGTGGGAGCAAGGGCTGTTTACAGCGAAACCGAAAGACATGGCAGTATCGCACTAGTATCAAGTTATGCAGAGTAGGCCACGACATCGAAAAGATGTAAAATATACATCAATTGTTCTTCAAGAAACAAAATAATTCATGACTTTTGCTGCCATGGACACCAAATTTTATTGATGGAGAAAGTTGAAAATTTGTGCCTAGTCATATTTCGAATCCGGAGCCTTTTGGTTATTTAAACGTTGCCTTGACCACTGCGGCACTCGAATACAGTTTAAACTGCAGTTGCAAGGCCTACACTACCAAGCCTCCCACTGGACTCAGATTTTCAACTTACCCTACCAATTGAGTGCCCCTGCGTCTTGTCACCAAGCCTCACAAGATTTCGGGTGTGCATCGGGGGTGCATCCACACCTTTGGCATATATATATGAACTGACCGTAGAAAAGGCTCGTGTTTCCAGCAGCTTTGTACTCCACTTCCCGCTGGTAACAATGTCATCATCGTTCTTGTTTGACAGTGGAGGAAATGGTGACTATAAGATATACACTTTTTCCTGATAATTTTCGCATTCTCATATGTTAATGCCTTAGTCAGAAATCTGTTTTGGAATGACACGTTGTAGGACTCATAGTATTGGTGATATACATGTTGAATTCAACGACATCAATGATTGATTGTATAGCGGCTGCGATAGTAGACACCTAGCAATGCCATCCTTTTTTTCTTTTATTTCTACAGAGGTTTGCTCATTGTTACTGCTATCAGATAATGTTCAAACGTTTGTCAACCTATTGGATCACACTGCACGGTCATCAGTCCCTACATACCACTTAAAATTAATTTCACCAAGGACAAATCATACACTCATTCCCGAGGGAAGACTCGAACTTCGGGTGGGAACAGTCACTCAGTCCGTAGCATGACGCCATCGTCCACGCGGCTATTCAGTACGGCTTACTTGTAGCAACTCAATCTGAACCATCCTCTGTTACATACCAGTAATGAGGTGATTAGTCGACTTATGCCATGTGTCGACTAGACGTTAATTCCGAATCATCCTTCATTTTGCCTCATGTGTCCCCATGCCAGCGTCCGTCATCTCTATCTTTAGCGAATCTACATGAAACGAAAAAAAGAAATCGGTAATAAGGGTAGTATAAAAAACGAGTTTGGGGTGCGCTCCATCGGGAACATTTCCTCCAGACTTCCCGGTACATATATGTAATTTCATGTTTGCAACGTGTACCTGAAGTCTGAACCGAAAATCACGTCTATCATGAGACACACAGCGTTGGGGTAAGTATCAATTTGTTCTCCCCACTAAGAAATTTACTTTTAAAGTAATATTTTCTGTACCCGATCTATGTATAGGACCCGTATTCATCAGTATGACAATTCAGTTGTTCAACATACATATGGACAGTGCCAGCTGCTGCCAGTGTCAACAGTGTAAACAGCGCTAAGTATCTTAATTTAATTTATGTCAAATTAAATTTGCCAGTTTAGTTCTTCATTTTCGTTAGTACTTCTGTTTGAAGAGGTTTATTTCCGCGTATTCGACAGATTTCGTTTGTACTATTGTTTTGATAGTTTATTCTATCGTATTTGATAAATACCGTTGTGTTTAGTCTTCGTTTGTGACTGGTATATTTCAAAAAAGTCAGAGACAGTTACTATAGCTGGTTATCAGTCAGTCCAGTGCCAGCTGCTGCCAGTGTCACACCGTAAACAGCCCTAAGTATTTTAATTTAATTTGTGTCAAATTTAATTTGCCAGTCTAGTTCTTCATTTTCGCTAGTACTTCTGTTTTAGAGGTTTATTCCCGCGTACTTGGCAGATTAGCATTCAGTCAGTTAGCAGTCAGTTCAGTGCCAGCTTTTGTCGCTGCCCCATCACCCAGAGCGCTAAGTATCATAATTTAATTGCGTGTAATTTCGTTGCCAGTTAATTTCTTAATTTTCGCTAGTGTTTCTGTTTTTAAGAGGTTTATTCTCACCTACTTGACACATTTCGTTTGTTCGCTTGTGCTACTGCTTTAAGAGTTTATTCTCGCGTATTTTGGTAAATACCGTGTGTATAGTTTTCGTCTGCTTCAAGCTACGTGCCATATTGTCACTTCCTTATTTCGTGTTCTGCTTTGAGAAAGCTTATATTTCCGCGCGTTTGATAACGGTGTATTCCACAGATATTCTTGTTTATTTTGAAAACTTCCGAACTCAGTTTCGTTGTTTTGACAGTGTAGTTACCATTGACCACAGTTCAGTCAGCTGCCAGCCGCCGTTATTAAAGTACTAGGCTACTTAAAAGTTGATTATTTAGTTTTCTACTTTCTACAGTTAATGGTATCGATATGATGGATAGGATATGTGCCTGCTGTGTGCGGACACACGAGCAGTTGGCCGCAGTTCGCGAACGGCTGAGCGTGCTGTTGACTACGATCAGCTGTCTTCAGGCTGCTGTCTCGGGGTGCAGCGATGGTGGGGAGTCTGGCGCGTCGAGTGGGACACCTCAGGTGTCTCATGCTTCGCTCTCTGTCCCTGCTACCGAGGCTCCTTCAGGTTTACCGGACGTGGTCAAGCCGTCCTCTCCGCAAGGGGAGTGGCGGGTTGTACGGCGTTCACGTCGCTCGAGGCGGAGGGCCAATGTGGAGGCTGGACGTCCGCCACGCCCGTTCGTCCTGTGAGTGGACGTGTGGCCACTCCTTTAGCGGGGTCCGAGCAGGTGCACGGGGGTGGGGATTATTAGTTATTGGGAGCTCCAAAGTTAGGCGCGTGATGGAGTCCCTTAGGCAGATAGCGTCGAGATCCGGAAAGAAGTCCAACGTGCACTCGGTGTGTCTGCCGGGGGGCCTCATCCGAAATGTGGAGGAGGCCTTACCGGCGGCTATCGAGGGTGCGGGGTGCGGTCGACTGCAAGACGTGGCTATCGTCGGCACCGATGACGCTTGTCCTTGGGTTCTGAGGACATCCTCAGGTCCAACGGGCGACTGGCGGAATTGGTGAAGGCTGCTGCCCTCGCACGTGGGGTGCAAGCAGAGCTGCCGATTTGTAGCATTGTTCCCAGGGTTGATAGGGGTCCTTTGGTTTGGAGCTGAGTGGACGTCTGAAACAGAGGCTTCGCCGACTCTGTGATAGTCATGGCTGCAGATTTCTGGATCTGCATTATCGGGCAAAGAATTGTAGGGTGCCCCTAGATAGATCAGGGGTGCACTACACTAAGGAAGCGGCTACTCGTGCAGCAGAGTACTTGCGGAGTGCACGTGGTTTTTTTAGGCTAGGCGCTAACTCTGATGAGCACTCGCCTGTCAACATTCAAACAGCGAATTCAGGCCACGTTAGGCTAAAAAATTCGAATGTCAAAATATTAGCCGCGAACTTACAAAGTATTGGAAACTAAGTTCCCGAATTTACCGCACTGCATGGAAATTATTATGCTCAGATAGATTTAGGCACCGAAAGCTGGCTAAATCATGATGTGGCAAGTTGAGAAATATTTATTCTGGCATGGAATATATAACGGAAAGATAGATCGGATACAACTGGAGGAGGAGTGTTCATCGCTGTGGATAAAGATATTGTTTCTACTGAGATCGAGGTTGAAAGTAACTGTGAAGTTATCTGGGTACGTATAATAGGTCTAAAACAAGTAAAGTTAATAGTGGGGTGTTTTTACCGCCCCCCCCCCCCCCCATTGCTGCTGTAGTAGTTTTAGAATAAATCAAAGAAAGTCTACACGAGGTAGTGCATAGGTATCCGGGCCATGTAATATTCAACCTTACGAGTATAGATTGGAACCTCTCTAGTTATATTTCAGTCGGTGCAGACAAGCAGTCTTGCGAGCTACTTTTGGACACATTCTCCGAAAACTGTCTTGAGCAGTTAAACCGGCAACGAACGTGCAATGTAAATATTTTAGACCTTATAGCCACGAACAGGCTTGATCTTATTAACGATGTCTGTGTAGAGACAGGTATTAGTGATCATGATATTGTCATAGCGTCGTAAGTGACGAAAGTTCATAAACCAATCAAGAAGGCTAAGAGCGTGTTTTTGTTGTGAAGAGCCGATAAGCAAATGTTAGGATCGCACATAGATAATGAATGGGCATCGTTTAATTCCGGGACTATGGACGTAGAGGAATTGTGGACTAAATTTAAGTGCATTGTAAATAAAGGGTTAGAGAAATATGTGCCAGTAAAAACGATTAAGGATGGAAAAGGTCCACCGTGGTATATTAATAATGTTTGAAAGCTGCTGAGAAAGCAGCTCTCGATTCAAAAAAGAACACGCAAATGATGGCCGGCAAATGTAGTAGAGATTCGCGCGTCTATATAAAGACTTACCTTACCAAAAGATCTTTCCGAGAACCCGAAAAAATTCTGGTCCTATGTAAAATCGATAAGCGGGGCAAAGCCCACTGTCCAGTCACTCGTTGATCATCCCGGGGCAGTAATAGAAGAAAGCAAACGGAAAGCTGAAGTTCTAAATTTAGGACCGCACAAATGTACCATCATTTGATCAACGTACTAATTCCGAAATGGAGGAGATAGTAAGAGGTGTATCCGGTGTAGAGAAGCAGCTGAGAGAGCTCAATACGAAAAAGTCTGCTGGTCCGGATGGAATACCAGTTAGGTTTTACAAAGAGTATTCTGTGGCATTGGCCCCCTACTTAGCTTGCATTTATCGCGAATCTTTAATTCAGCGCAAAGTTCTTAGTGATTGGAAAAAAGCGCAGGTGACTCCCGTTTATAAGAAAGGAAAGAGAACTGACCCACACAACTACAGGCCAATATTGTTGACACCAGTTTCATGTAGAATTTTGAAGGATATTCTGAGTTCGAAATTACTAAATTTCCTTGAAACGGAAAAAATCTTCTTTCTATGAATCAGCACGGGCTTAGGAAACATCTTCATGTGAAACTCAGCTTGCCCTTTTCTCACATGACACCTTGCGAGCCATGGATGAATGGCAACAGGCGGATTGTGTTTTTCTCGACTTGAAAAAGGCGTTCGACGCGGTGCCACACTGCAGACTGCTAAACAAGATACGAGCTTATGGAATAGGTTCACAGATTTGTGACTGGCTGAAAGACTTCCTAAGTAATAGAGCGCAGTAGGTTGTTCTCGACGGCGAGTGTTCATCAGAGACGAGTGTATTAGATTAGATTAGTTATTTGTTCCGTAGATACATGTTGAAGGGATCATCGTGGATGTGGAACATGTCAAGAAACAAAATTTACAAGTTGAATAAAGATAATACTAATAATATAAATACAAATACATACACTTATAATATAAATACAGATACATAAATTTTTAAGATTTTTTGGCTGATAATATAATAATACTAATATAGTATGAGTGCATGCATCATTTGGTACAATTTACAAATTCACTAATGGAGTAGAAGGAGTTGGCCACTAGAAAGTCTTTTAGGTTCCTCTTAAACTGATCTTTATTTGTAGCTAAATTTTTTATACTTGATGGTAAATTATTGAAAATGTGTGTTCCTGAGTAGTGGACCCCTTTTTGAACTAAAGTAACTGCTTTTAAGTCCTTGTGTAGATCATTTTTATTTCTAGTATTGTATGTATGAACTGAGCTGTTTGTTGGGAAAAGGGATGTATTATTTATGAAAAATTTCATTAAGGAATAAATATACTGAGAGGCGGTAGTTAATACACCCAGTTCTTTGAAGAGGCTTCTACAAGACGTTCGTGAATTTACTCCACAAATAATACGTATTACACGTTTTTGGACTCGGAAGACTTTTGACTGACTTGAAGAGTTACCCCAAAATATTATACCATATGACATTAAGGAATGAAAGTAAGCAAAGTATGCAAGCTTTGTTATTTTTATGTCTCCTATGTCTGATAACACTCGTATTGAAAATACAGATTTGTTGAGTCGTTTCTGCAGTTCTGTGGTGTGCTCCTCCCAACTAAATGTATTATCAAGCTGTAATCCCAGGAATTTAATACTGTCAACCTCTTCTATCTGCTCTTCTTCATACATAATGCATATGCTGTCAGGAAATCTCGTACATGTTCTGAACTGTAGTGTGTCTTTTCAAAGTTTAATGACAATGAGTTGGCTTTAAACCATTTATTAAAGTTCATGAAAATATCATTAGCAGACTTTTCTATCACTATGCTTGACGTACTTTTTATTGCAATACTTGTATCATCTGCAAACAAAACGAACTCTGCTTCTGGTAGTGTAACTGATGAGAGATCATTAATGTACACAAGAAAAAGCAATTGCCCTAAGATGGATCATTGTGGGACACCACATGTAATTTCTTCCCAATCCGATGATGACTGTTGGCCTAATTCACTAGTCACTTGCACTGACACCCTTTGTTTCCTGTTAGTGAGGTACGACTTAAACTATTTTGCAGCATTTCTCGTGACCCCATAGAATTCTAATTTACTTAAAAGGATGTTACGGTTCACACAATCAAATGCCTTTGACAAATCACAGAAATTACCTGCTGCTTGCAATTTATTATCTAATGAATTAAGTACATTCTCACTGTAACTGTAAATAGCCTTCTCGATATCGGAACCTTTCAGAAATCCAAACTGTGTTCTAGACAATATGCCATTTGTGGTTAAGTGGTTGAGAAGCTGCTTGTACATTACCTTTTCTATAATTTTTGAGAATGCTGGCAAAAGTGAAAGGGGTCTGTAGTTTGATGGTATCTCTTTATCCCCCTTCTTGAAGAGAGGTTTAATATCTGCATATTTTAGGCAATCAGGAAATGTTCCCGTTATAATAGACTGGTTACACAAATAACTTAAGATTGTGCTAAGTTCACAAGAACACGCTTTAATTAACTTTGCTGATATTTCATCGTAACCACTGGAATTCTTTGTTATTAAATATTTCAGTATGGAAGATATTTCTTGTGGTGAAGTGACTGACATATTCATGTGTGTGAAGTTATTTGTAAATGCTAGTTTCAAATATTCAAGGGCATTATTTACTGACCCAGACAATCCCGTACAATCAGTAACGGATATAAAGTACTTGTTAAATAGATTTGCCACACTATGCCCATCAGTTACTAATGTCTCAGCTACTCTTAATCCTACCTGCTCTTGTTCCTTTCTGGTTCTACCAGTCTCCTCTTTCACAATATTCCATATTGTTTTTATTTGGTTTCCTGATGTTGCTATCTTCTTTTCATAGTGCATTTGTTTAGATACCTGAATAACTTTTTTTAATATTTTACAGTATTCCTTATATTTAGTTAAATCATCATCATTGCAACTACTCTTGGCTGATAGATACATTTTCCTTTTTGTCTTACATGTGTATCGTCAGGCGTGCCCCAGGGGAGTGTGATAGAACCGCTATTATTTTCTATATATGTAAATGATCTGATGGACAGAGTAAGTTGTAATTTGCGGCTGTTTGCTGATGATGCTGTGGTGTATGGGAGGGTGTCGTCTTTAACTGACTGTAATAGCATACGGATGACTTAGACAAATTTTCTAGTTGGTGCTTCTACGACCACGTCTTGAGTATTGCTCAAGTGTTTGGGACCCGCAACAGATCAGTTTAATGGAAGACATAGAAGCAGTTCAGAGGCGAGCAGCTAGGTTTGTTACTGGTAGGTTCGACCAATGCGCGTGTGTCACGGAAATGCTCCGGCAACTCAATTGGAAATCGCAGGAGGAAAGACGACGTTCTTTTCGTGAATTTCTGTTGAGGAAGTTTAGTGGGCCGGAATTTGAAGCTGAGTGTAGTACGATCTCGCTGCCGCCTACTTACATTTCGCGTAGTGATCACAAAGACAAGATAAGAGAAATTAGGGCTCATACGGAGGAATATAGGCATTCATTTTTTCATCGTTCTATTTGGGAGTGGGAGACGAAAGGAAATGCCTAGTAGTGGTACAGTGTACCCTCCTCCACACTACCTGACACGGATCTCACACTGATAAGCAATACACAAGCGTCGGCCGGACGACTGTTTTGTTGACAGACTGTAATTACTGATGATTATTTCCATGAATCTCAGTCTGGAATTGTCCTCACCCAAGATTAATTTTATATGGTCGAGGGAGGACTCGAACCTCCGTCGGGGACAACCCGCGCTCTTCGCAACAAGGCGCCTTAATGCACGGCCTTTCCAGCGGGGCCTAGCTGAAGCTCAATTGCCATTCCCTACGCCATGCTTTAATACACTGTAGATTCTGCAGCATTTCGCTACCTTTTTCAGTGTTGCTACTTCTCACTACAACATAATTCGCAAGTGTCATCTACGAGGTCATTTAATTAAATTATGAAAATAACCGTTCTTTAACACTGCCCGGGACACGCCAGATATCACTTTCACATCTGAAGACTTCCCTCCGTTGAAAAGGACAAGTTTGGTTCTGTTAGCTGGGGAAACTACCTGGACAACTCTATCTGCTATTCTATGGGTCTCGTGGATGAATAACGCGAGCTGGGTCCCATGTTACCTTTGCTCTCAGAAACCGTATTGATTCCTACAGAGGGGATATTTGGTTTCCAGAATGTCATAACACTAGAAAGTAAAACTTGTTCGAAAAATTTAAAATTTGCAACTGACCGAATTCAGAGATATACGCTTATAATTTAGCGTATCTGATCGACGACTCTTCTAAAAAACGAGAGTGACGTGCGCTTTTTTCTAATCCTTAAAACGCTTTGCTCGTCGGTACCCTGCTGCTAAGAGGTGGGCAAGTTCCTTCTATACTCCATTCAAAATCGAATTGGTATGCCATCAGGTCCAACGGCCTTTTCCTGTCGAAATATTTCAATTGATTTTATGTAACTGCCATTTAATTCAATATCTGCCATTTTGTCGTCCGTGTGATGATGTAGAGGAACTACAGTACAATCTCCCTCTGTAAAGCAGCATTGGGGAAATATATATTTCGGTCTTTTCTATGTCATCGTCTGTTTCACCGCCTTTGCGGTCACAGGATGTCTGCATATCGGGCTTCGAACTGTTTACCGATTTTACGTAGGACCAAATTTTCTTAGGGTTTTGTGCCAAGTCGGCACAGAGAAATTCGCTTTCAAGATCGTTGAATACCTCTCGCATGGAATCGTTCGTACATTCTGTAAGGTTATTATTGCTTTTGTAACACTTTAATAATTCGGTTTTTGAACCGTCGTGAATCTTTCCAATCTCTCATTATTGTAGTCGTCATATATGTACTACATAACGCGTATTGTAAGGTGCACTGTAGTCTTAGCAGTCATTTCATTTTAGGATGGATATATTATTTAGTATCCAAATGCAATACCAAGGTGCCCTAATTTTAAATCTGTTTTGGTAGGCCTAAATATTCTTCATGGTTACTGTTCCTACCCTGTAGAATCTCACTTAAAGAAACTCATTTTGCAGTCTACTCTAGTGTGCACTTAAAAATATTTCAGCAGACACCTAAAAGATGCAGACTGGTCACAATTTGGATTCTCGCATAGCTGAGCAAAACTGTTAACTTGCATTTTCAAGGAATATATATTACTCTATTGTTCTCGCATGCACAAAACAGTGTGTGCATGCTAAAAGAAAATTCACAGAAAGGTATACCGCCTACCGCCAGCTTCCGTCATTAGAGTTCTAGCGGTAATTTATAATTCATATATCAGCAAATATTTCGTTTCTTAGTGACAGCCACAATCGTCTTATCCATTTTAATCATTGCCGTACCTGACAAGAGAAGTAGAAAAATATAAAACTGCGATTTCCGCTAAGCTTCACTTCTTGCTGCGGCAGCAGTCAAATGTTCATAAAGTTATGGGTCATAACTGTAATGGTCATAGATCCCTAAACTTACAAACTACTTAAACTAACCTATCCTAAGTACAACACACACACCCATGCCCGACGCAGGACTCGAACCTCCGACGTAGAATGGCTGGTCGTACAGTAGCAGGGCGTCTCAGCGCGCATGGTTATTCCGCCGTTTAGAGTCCACAGCTGCTGCGGGTAATGCGATGCACTGAGGCATTTATAGAACAGCTGTATCTGCTTTTATCGTCGACTGCTCTCAAATGCCCGTTATCGATACTGGCAATTAATCAACGTTCACACCAATCATCCCGTTACAATCAAACAGTGTAGTTTAACAAAAGAACTACTACCACTCAGAGGTTCACAGCTTGGTGACTGCTGAATGCTTTAATTGAAAACTAGCTGCTTCAGAAACGTTGTTCATCATCGACTTCTGTGTTGTCTCAGATTCAATCAAGCAATGCGTAATTGGTCAGTTTATCATTTATTAATTCGGAAAACAAGACCTATACAACAATACGGAGAATAAAATATTTATTGCATTGGGTTTTGTTATATTGAGCGCTATTTGGATTCTAGATATTTTAGAAGATGTCACATTTGTACTTACAAAACGTACAGCACATTAAACTTACATTTCAGCTGTGGTCGTCTGTAGATCCCCCCTTTACTAGCCCTCGATGACGACTGCTCCGAGTCAAGATGGCAGCAGCGTAGTCAAAGTTTTACTTATTGCGAAAGTTGTCATGATAAACTTTTCTATGGATTATATTAAACAGTTTTCTTAAGTTAAGCATTATAAGTATGCATTTTAGAGTCAAAATTAAATACATTTTTTTTTTCTTTTGGTGCATACTACCTCATCACAAAATATGAAAAGCACGGAGTGGCAGTAAAAGTGATGAATTCCTCAGGGTATAAGATAAAGATGCGCTGCTAGTATCACTAGATGAAATGTCCGGATATGCCACACAACATGCCTTACGCACCAGCATGACTGGAGATGACTTTACTTGAAATTAATCAAGGTTCGCACCACTCATAACGTTACAATCAGACAGCATAGTTACATACGAGAACTTCGGGAAGAGTGTGCTTTTATGTATCTGATTTTCAAACCTTCATTTTAAGATTTACAGCTCGTCAATATATTTAAGGTTTTGTGTGTGACAGTTTTAGGGGAGAAAGCAATTTACATATTTGTCCATGAAAATCTATGAGCGTTAATTATTGTATAACGTTGTTACGCCTCCTCTATAGAAATCACGAGGAGCTCAGATTAGTTTCGTTAGGTTGAAAGCTATTAGACGGTGTGTACTTCGTTGGTGGTTTGTGCACATGGAACTTACAGCCGAAGTTCTCAAGCCTGATTTACAATTCTCGAACACTTACACAGTTTCTTTAGTAAGTTGCCAGAAATCAAGTGGGAGGATAGCCCTCGATACAACATTGATATACTTTTGGCCGGAATCAAGCATTGTGTTTCACAATAATATATTCTACTGGGGCCCTGACTGAAATGCCCGGCGGAAAAGCTAAGGAATGAAATATCAATACAGAACATTTATTTATTGTAGCGTTTAGAATCAAACAAAAGCATCCTATCTTCAATTGATAGTGTCTGTTTTCAAAATCATTTAAATATAAAACCTTGAGGAAAGGGAAAGATAACACACGCAACACATTCAAACATTGAGGCTTGAAGAACCCAACACCCTACAATATACACGCAAGGCAACGAAATTACTACCGACCGGGTAGTTGTTACTGATGACTAATTAAGAACGAAATTACAAATCACGCGTGAAACAAGATGAAAGTAACACGTGGTTGACCGGAAACAAGTAAGGTTTTACAAATGTCCAAATGTCTGTACAGCTTATGGGACTTAACTACGGGGTCATCAAAAATGTTCAAATGTTTGTATAGTATATGGGACTTAACTACGGGGTCATCAGTCCCTAAACTTACAAATTATTTATGAACTAGCTAATACTAAGGAAGGCACAAATATCCATGCCCGAGGGGGATTCGAACCCCCGACCGTAGTGGCCGTGCAGACCGTGACTGGCGCGCCGCAGTCCCCTCGGCCACCGCGGACGGCTAAGGTTTTACACACGCGGAAAATTATTAACATAATCTGACCAGCAAAACTATTGAAGAACAATATATTTGGAGAAGTTAAATGTTGCTGAATGGAATCTGGAACCATTGAGCTGACAGCTCAGTTGCTGTATCTTGAATATGGGTGTTACATAGGATTGACACTGATATTACAAACAAACCCTCAAATAAATTTATAAATCGGCAAGAAGTTTAGCAAACGCTCACGTAGTCACAATCATACGCTCGTTCACACTACTACTCACATTAAGACCATCTGATAGTGGATTACTCTCCCACTTTACAAGTCTCGTAGGAACAAAGTATGTTCCCAGCTAAACACAAAAAAATCGGGAAATAGCACAAATTCCTCTACTAAATAAGTCATGAATAATTATTTCTCTAGAGCTGGACAAGAAACTATTAGGAACTTAATATAGCCTGAATCCTTACACAAATTCAAACCTCATGTAAGCGAAACAGATTGCGCTTGCAAAACAATGTTACCTCGCCATTAGTCAGCAGCCAAGTGCCATCTCCTGGCATCTAGCCAGTGAGCCACTTACCGCTTACGAAACTGACTAGAGGCGTGCCTTATAACATTAACTTAGCGACCATCGACTGACAAAACACTCTGGTAGAAGCCTCTTTGCCTTCTTTAAGTTACCCACCGTTGGTCAAACTGTAACTACAGCAGAGGGTATCACTATTCTACAAGCCATATTGTAAATCCGTGTAAAACGGGGCAGATACGAATTAACGTAGGGAAATGTTTGACATATTATAGAATAATGGTGTAGAACATAATATTTAATCAAATGTAAAAGATGAACATCTACAAATAAAATCGCTGTAGCACAAATGTTGCAAATGATAAATTTCAAATATTACTGCTGAGTCTACTACGAGTTCAAGTTTCAAGAATGCACTGAAAGTCAGCGGTGCCCATGTTAATACAAATAGTCAAAGAACGAGTCAGTACTGCCATATTTTCACACTTTCATGAAAAATATTTATTCTTTAACTCTCTTTCACATTAAATAACGGGAGAAAGTTTGTCTTTTACATGTATCTATAATTACCTCCAGTTCTTAACGTTTTCAGTACAGTAGGTACTTATACTTCTTGTATTATTGTTTGGCCTGTGAAAATCTATTTGTATTTATTCGCAAGTTAATATTTTCTAATTTTACGTCATCATGTGACTAAGGTTAGTTTTTCTATGGAGACGTATACAGGTTTGGATGCTAGATTATTAGTTAATGTAATGCTGTATTAAATATTCAGTAATTGCCATGGAAGCATTTATATAATAGTGCAGTATTATTAACTCAAATTAAAATGTTTGTAAACCTACCGGGCCGGCCGCGGTGGCCGAGGGGACTAAGGCGCTCCAGTCACGGTCTGCACGGCCACTACTGTCGGGGGTTCGAATCGCCCCTCGGGCATGGATATTTGTGCCGTCCTAGTTCGTAAGTAGTTCATAAGTAGTTTGTAAGTTTAGCGACTGATGACCCCGTAGTTAAGTCCCATATACTATACAAACAAACATTACAAACCTACCGGACCAAACTGCGTGGTCATCAGTCCGTAGCTTATAAACTACTTAAACTAAGGTAACCTAACCTAAGGACAAACACACACACCCATGCCCCAGGGCGGACTCGAACCTCCGACGGCGAGCAACCGCGCGCTCCGCAGCGAGGCGCCTTAGACCGCTAGGCTACTCCACCGCGGCTCTCACTAACTGAAATTTCTTTTTATCTTTTATCTACAACTCATCATCAGGGTTATTTCATCTACTACTAACGAACCTGCTGCTTTACGCTATCTGTTTCTCATCAAATTATGTGTTCTAGTTCGTTTTTTCTTCTCCCGTTATACGCTGTTACGTTTCCTTCTTCCCTTTTCTGTAATTAATTCTTCCCTTCCCCTACTGACCCAGTTTGAATGATGTATGCATCATTAATTATAGTTCAACTTTTCCATATTTATATATTCTTTTTCATATTTACATATTTTACCCACTTTATACAGTTTTCAGTACTAATGTTACCAAGTTGTTCATTTACTTCTGCAGACTAATAAGAACCCTGTTGCCATTTAGTCTGTCCATCTAGCAATTTCACATCACTATATTTTGAAATGGCTCCTATAGCTCGGAACTGATGGTGAGAAATGAATGTGATGAAATATTTTGTACGAAATTTATTCCGTTTGGTATGGTTAGTTAAATTTATAATATATCTGTACTACCTTCCCTTTGTTAATGTTAAATGATTTTTGAAAATTGCACTTCTCCTCATGATTTTCTATTTTGTTTGCTAGACGTTCTGGATATAGGCTGTGCCTCAAACGCAAATTATAAAAAAATGTTGAGCACTAAGAAGCTGCTTTATTTCTAGCTACAAATTTAGCTGTACACATTAAGTTATCTCAAGCTGATATCATAGGCGCAGACTTTCTCTGCAATCTCGCTGTATCATTAAGGAATGTCATGGTTCGTAAATACTGTTGTCCTGTGGACGCTAGTTAAGAGCGTGGATTTTGTTCCAGAATGTAATCACTGGGTTTAACGCAAAGTTTCATATTTGTCCCTGTGGTACCTCACACAGTTGTTATGAACACGTACTCTTATTATCAGTCTAGCGCGTTTAAGTTTACATATTGCAGGCCTGTCTTAAAAACTTGACCATCGATATCTTCCACCTTGTAGTACACGCAAGATTTGATCTGCAATGTTTTGTACCCTAAAACAGTTGGCTCTGCAGGTTGAACAAATCTACCGTGACACGCAGGCCAGACATCAGAAATCAGTGCACTTCTCAAGCCAAGACAGAGAAGAGGTTCTTAACTTGCTCAGAATGAACCGAAAGACTACACCTATAAGTAGAAAGTAAACTCGTTACTGATAAATAACCTCACTGGCTACAAGAATGTACTATTAAGCAGTGTGTCAGTAAAATGAAACGTGCTGTTCTACTGAGAGGTACAAATTTCTTTTTTATCTTTAATAAGTCGGAAAAACAAAGGTAAATAAGTTATAATACATTAAATATGAAAGATAATAACATACAGGATTCAACGATTAATGGAATCAGTTGGATAACCCAAACCCCAGGTATAAACAAAGCAATTATTAGAAGAAAAAATATATATCAGAGTGTAGCTAAGATGTCGTACATACATTTGATTTTACAACTGAATTGAGATAGAAGAGGTTGTCGCGGTAAATGCAGTGAGCAATGCTGAACTGGTGTTGATGCCACTGCATGGGAGCGACCTTGCAGAAAGAGAAATCAGCTTTGCATCAGAAAACAATTATCATTCACTTTGTCGGTGGCAGCTGCAACCGCAACTTTAGATTCTTATCAAAAACTAACTGGTTTGGTGTGTAGCTGAACTAATTCAGCCAAAACTTCCCTAGTCAAAACAAATATGGCTGAGTATGGTAATTCAGCAAACGAGGCGACCATTGTGCCTTCTAGCTATCAACTACAGATGTGAACAAAGTATTGTAGATGGGCAAAAATATCCACTGCTCACCTTCAGTTCTTAACGTTTTCAGTACAATAGGTAGTTACACTTCTTGTGTTACTGTTTGGTCTGTGAAAATCTATTTGTATTTATTCGCAAGTTAATATTTTCTAATTTTACTTCTTCATTTGACTAACGTTAGTTTTTCTACGGAGACGTATACTGGTTTGGATGCTAGATTATTAGTGAATGTAATGTTGTATTAAATATTCAGTAATTGCCGTGGTAACATTTATATAATAGTGCAGTCCCACTATCTGAAATTTCGTTTTATCTTTTATCTACAACTCATCATCTGGGTTATTGCATCTACTACTAACGAACCTGCTGCTTTACGCTATCTGTTTCTCTATCGAACTATGTGTTCTAGTTCGTTTTTTACTTCTCCCCTTATACGCTATTACATTACCTTCTTCCCTTTTCTGTAATTAATTCTTCCCTTCCCCTACTGATCCAGTTTGAATGATGTAAGCATCATTGCCGGCCGTGGTGGCCGAGGGGACTGAGGCGCTCCAGTCACGGTCTGCACGGCCACTACGGTCGGGGGTTCGAATCCCCCTCGGGCATGGATATTTGTGCCGTCCTTAGTCTTAGCTAGTTCATAAGTAGTTCGTAAGCTTAGGGACTGATGACCCCGTAGTTAAGTCCCATAAGTTCTACAAACATTTGAACATTTGTAAGCATCATTCAGTATAGCCCTGCCCTTATAACAACTTTTGCCTCCCAATAAATTAAAGGAATATCGCATAAGTCAGGGACAGTAAATCTCCCTTCCGTTCTATCGCGAAGCTGAGCTGTAATGACGTCTGTACTTGTTACTCGACGACTGCCGTCGATCGGCATATTACAGTGACTTGTACGTATGTGGTATCTGTTCTTTCGGACATGTCCGAAAAAAACAGACACCACACACACACACACACACACACACACACACACACACATATATATATATATATATATATATATATATATATATATATATATATATAACTTATACAGTATGCCGATGACGGGCAATGAACCTTTCTTCAGTGCGGAGACACTCCTAGGCCCTTAATCTTACGGGAATCAATTTACAAAACTACGAGTTTGAATTCTAGTGGGCAGGGTAAAGTTGAAAATATGTAGTTGACGGTAGGCGTAATCGATGCAGGTATGGTTATCGCTGTGTGGTATAGAGGTCAGCGCAACTGCCAAGAAAGCAGGAGTCCTTGGGTTAGAATCCTGGCTGGTTACACATTTTCATCTTTACCCATTCGAAGTTAATGACATGCATTCGGTGAATATGAAAATTACAGTGACTCAATCACACAGGCCATAGTTGCCAATATGTTTATGAATCATAGCGCGATAACAGTACGCGCAGCGACAAGTAACACGAACTGCTTGCTAATGTGCGTGCCCTGCCAAGTGTCTAGTTTTTCAAAAGCATTTCCGTAAGGTGATTTTTTTTTCTCGGAGAACTGTAGGAAATGGGCAAACATGTTACTAGTTCTTTTTGCCAAGCACACCGCGATGAATCAACACCACGGTAATAGAAGGCCGCGGCGTGCTTGGCACGTCACGCAAAGTAGGTCGCTATCGCGTACCTGAATGGCTGAGCGCTATGGCCTAGAGGGTTGTGCCCCACCGGCCAGCCACTCATCTATGCTATAGCGACCTACTCCGAGGCCAACAGAAAGACAGGCCCCAGCGCAAACGTCATGCCACGTAAGCAAGGTAGTTTCGAGCCGGCGCGACCGCTAGCTCAGTCGCTGGCCGCTATGAGGCAGTGCCCCAGCGGCCGGCCAATCGGCTAGCGATCGTGCCGGCTCGGAACTACCTTGCTTATGTGGCATGATGTCTGCGCTGGGGCTGTCTTTCTCGTTGGCCTCGGACCTACTCTGTGTGACGTCGCACAAGCGCGCCGCGGTCTTCTCTTTCCGTGGTGTTGGATGAACCGTCTGTATAATTTTGGTGCCGGCCGCGGTGGCCGAGGGGACTGAGGCGCTACAGTCACGGTCTGCACGGCCACTACGGTCGGGAGTTCGAATCCCCCCTCGGGCATGGATATTTGTGCCGTCCTTAGTCTTAGCTAGTTCATAAGTAGTTTGTAAGTTTAGGGACTGATGACCTCGCAGTTAAGTCCCATAAGCTTAACAAACATTTGAACATTTTTGTGGCATTGGACTTGAAAGATGCTGGTGATCATGAAGAGAATAGCCTTTACACTTCTGATAGAACAGCAATTGTTCCAACAGACGGTACATATTTCCGTTGCCAAGTGCAACTTTTATGACCGGTGCCGTCGTAAAATTCACGACTAAGATATATCATCCATGAATAAAACCTTTGTGATTACCTCCCCATACAATAGTGGGATCTATAATGCTATCAGGGATGAGAAACATTTATTTTATCAGTTTTTCTGACAGATAGCATTATTCTCATTACAAACACGCACGCGTTGGTAGACATTTTAGAAGAAATGTTCAAAAGCTATGGGACAAAACTGCAGCGGTCCTCAGTCCCTGGACATACAAATTACTTGAACTAACTGATACTATGGACAAAGTACACGCCCATTTCCGAGGGACGACTCGAAGCTCCGACGAGTAGCAGCCGCGCACTTCGCAGCAAGAACATTCTAGACGCCAGCCCACCATGTACATTATTTTCAGCAATCGACTTTTATGCTTTCGGTGACAACCATATAGTTTCTTAAAATGAGCAATATATTTCTTATCATGAATTTGATGAAGTTAAATATAAAGTCATACAGGTATCCAAGTAATCGCAAGAACACTAATTTTGTAACACCTGCAAGTAGTCATATGTAACTATTTTCAGGTGTCACATCGGAGCAGTAATGCTAATTTATAACTGATTTCCATGTCAAAAATAGCCGGCTGCAGTGGTCGAACGGTCTGCGGCGCACCAGTCACGGTCTGCACTGCCGCTACGGTCGGGTGTAGGAATCCTCCCTCGGGCATGGATGTGTGTGTTGTCCTTAGGTTAGTTTAACATAGTTTAAGTAGTTTGCAAGACAAGGGACTGATGACCAACTTAGTTTGGTCCCATAGGAATCCAAACATTTGAACATTTTGTTAAAAATATTAAAAATCTTGGCTTCTCCATCGGCTAGTAGACACTGAATAAAATAAATGGGGAAATTTTAAAATTTGTACCAGGTCTGCAATCGTACCCATGTCTTCTGCTTACTAGGCACTATATCATCATGACTGCTCCACCTACCCCAGCTCGCCTGTCGCCAAACCAATATCTGTAACTTAAGCACAGTCTTCTGACTTTTTGCTCGTGCCCGTTTTTCATCATTTGCGACATTTTGTTGACTCAGGGTCTGGCGTGCATCCGCACTGATTAAAGTACCACTGGCTGTTTTCACCGTGTTTGTTGTTTTCCTTCAAATCCGGAAAACAGTGGCTCTTCTTTTCAGTGCGTATGTAACACCATACTTACAGATATCCGTGACATGCCGCAAGTAATAATAGGCAGGGGCAGTATGTCAGTACTTCGAGGCTAAGTTGTAAATTGGGGACTTGCAGAAGGTGTGCTAGGGTAGTCTATGAATTCGTGCTGGTGTCTCTGCCCGGCTTAGTAAAAAGGATACCCCTATCATAATCCCGGACTCGGCCAATTTTTCAGCTTTCCCCATTGGTTTAATTCAATGCCCAGTGTCAAGTAACATCGCAAATACCTTTCTAATTTGAAACAATGCTGCAAGATCAAAAGAGTTGTGTGTTCTTTAGCACAGGTACATTACATATACTGAGATAATCACCAAAGATTTCCTAAGCAAGTATTTAGAAATGGAAAGAGTTAGAATTCATTGATAGTTCGGGACCTGTATTTTTGGCCAATAAACAGATTTTAAAGACACCTAATAAGTGTATTTTTATACTGTTTTTAAACGGAACAATTCATATTAACACTAAAAGCGTGAAAGTAGGGTAAATTAGAATGTCAGTGGTCTTTCATGCAGGACTCTAGTGCCAATCGCTTACGAGATATGTAATTTTGAATAGTTTCCAATCCGACACATGTTTTCCCCACGCATCTTACGTATTTGCTAGGTCTGATATTGTTCTATTTTCTTACATGGTGCTTGTGTGTTCCTTGAATGCATTGCGACTTGCTAATCAGTGTGTAACAGTCCAAACAGTAGGTTGTGACCCGACGATGGAAATTACCAATGCTGTATACGCCCTCATGCTCATTGGTGTATGGAGAGTATAGAAAGAACGCAGTTGGTGCTTGTACTGTGTGCATATACCAATAGACGCCAGGCGCGTGTGGAAAATGATCAACCTTTAGTTAACCTAGACAACGTAACGCAAGGAAACTAGTGACAAAGGAAATGAAGGAAATTAATGTTTTGTTCGCTGTTGCAGCTGAAATGCACGTTAGTACCCAGGCAATCGCAAGAAGAGGTGGTATGAGCCACGCAAGTGTCTTACACATTCTCCTTTGTCATCGCTTCCATATGCATCACATCTTTCTCAAAATCTACATGGAAACGATTAGGAGAATTGTGCTGCCTCCTGTACATGGAAATTATGACAGGATATGCCAAATTCATAAGTGTCTCATTTAGTGATGAAGCCACGTTTGCTAACTATGGCCAGGAAACCGCCAAAATATGCATTATTGGTATGTTGATAATCCTCTTAAACTTCGAAACGTCGAAAATATTACTACAGCGTGATCAAACAAGTCCGATGAAATGCTAACACCTGTGATAAAGTCGTTCTATACCAGACTAGAAGAAGTATTGCCGGTGTCGGTGTTACACAATCTTTAATGTTCAATTGTCGCTTTACTGGCCAAAATCCATAGCACTACTATATGCATTCATGTTGCTATTTGATGTGTGTTAGCACAGTTCTTGTGAAGTGTCGCTGTGGAAACTTTTCACAATACGTATCTCGTTATCGACTTGCACTAGAGTTGTGCAAACCACTCCACACCCATTCTCAGTTACCATACCTTTAGTTTGTTAATGTCAGCAGGAATTGTTATACTGTTTTAAAAATATGTCTGCAGAAATAATACACTCTCTATTTATCAATAAATATGTTTATTGGCTAAACATGCGACGCTCTGACAACGAGTTCATCGTGTGAAAACCGCATATCAGTAGAACCTTCCATTTTCGCAACATTAGTGGTGCAAGGTTTAGGTAATTCACTTTACAGATATTACCTTCTGTTAAAAATATCTCTAAAAGTCTAGTGGAGTTTTGTTGCCAGTTGGTCTACGTTCTGTGAATCAAAATCGTTAGTAGCACTACGTAGGAGGGGATTGTAGAAACACTGGAAAAGAAACAGTAAGTGGGATACTCCAAAGAACCATTCTGATATTAACGTAACGTGTGTAAGGAAACGATCACAAAATCTAAAGTAAATGTAGACGCATCAGCGTTCTGCAGAAATAACGAGATAATATGTCTGGAATGGTATGAAAAGAAAAATTAAGACCCAAAAATAAATTACAATGACAAGAAGTGTATTTTAGAGCTTCAGAAATACGACTCAACTGCAAGTAACTCACAATGATGAACGATGAATTGGCAAAGCTTCAGTGAATTTGATGCCACTATGTAATTTTTCGTGATTGCCAAGACATTAATAAATCTACAGAACAGAGGTCTAATTTCTTTAGCTGATGTAAATCTAAAATGAATTCCTTTCGAAGAAAATAGAAATTTAATCAAGAACCAATCGTCATTTCACATGTATCTACGTTAAATGACGTTCCGTACTTGTTTACTGCAGTACGTACTCAGATTCAGTTTGTTGACGAGTGCGGTAACCCATATCATCATTGCAGGAAACGAGATATTCTTAAACGTGCGTTAATAGAGAGTGAAATTTTGTGGCGCATCCTGTTTTTACGTTGTGTCAATTATTTTTATTTATCGTGTGGCATACTGGAAAAGAAAGTTTAGTAACGAAGCTTTCACGCAGAATGTCTCTCTAAAACTAATTTGCGATGTGTATTACTGGACACTGATTAAGTCCTTCTGCTGGTTGTGTTGAGACAAGCTGGGTAATCTGTATTTATTGTTTGAAGAGCTATCTATATTTGATTGCGGTTCGTTTATGATCTTGTACGCAATACCATTTCGTGTGTGTGGCTTGCATGTGTGTTTAAGTTTGTTGTTAGCCGCAGGGCGCAGGTGCATTATTGCCTCTCAGCATATAGTTACTGAGCAGAATATTACGAGCAGCGAAACACAGATTATATGGTTCTGACTTCTATGCTGCAGTCACACATGAGGGTGAATCGGTATCGTTCATCAACTGCTGTTCGAACTTCGTACAATCGATTTAAAAAGTTTAAGTTGTTGCGCATAATAATTTCTGATGCAAGAGGCAGATTCGTCTAGTGACAATGTACAAATAGAAAATTTAAGGAATATTTCAGAATAGTGGTAGCTTAGCTATGAGATAATACAGACACAAAAGTTCTGAATGAAGGATCTAGACGTTACAAACTATTTAAACTAACTTGTAGTAAGGACAACACAAACGCCCATGCCCGAAGGAGGACACCAACCTCCGGCGGGAAGGGCCGCCCAGTCCGTGACATGACGCCTTAGATCATGAGGCTATTCCGCGGGGCTGAATAAAGTCAACTGTTCCCTTATTCCTTACAACAAAATTTTTATATTGGAAACAATCAGATCTGACTTGAGATGTGGAGTCCGAGAGAAATATTATTCAGTTCATTGTCAACTGTTAGACGGATTGCAGAAGGACCAACTATAGATTGATTCGGTATGACTGTATATTTCCCTGCAGTTTGTAGACTGAAGATCACAGTTACAAAACGCAGTATATTAATTTTCAGTATGCTACCAAAATTAGAACAATGAGGTTGTAGACAGGTCTTCAAATTAGACCTCGAAGCGTTTTCAATATTGCAACCACAATTTAAGACCTTTACTAACGAATACATCATTTAATCCTGGAATACAATAACACATATCTAAAATTATATTTATTCTACTTACCACACATCAGCATATATAAGATACAATAAGATTTATTTTTCGGTCCACGGTTCATCTTAAACTTATACAGGAGCTGTCATCATACAACACAAAAATCGAAGTAAGTAATTCAACATGAGCGCTGAATACAACATCTGACAAAGTTCACTGAACAGTCCTGTAACATTAACGCGGATGAACGGCAGTTACCTTACTGTCCTTCGAAAGAGTCACCACTCATAACTATGCACAGTTGAGATCTGCTTTACAAGTCCTGGAAACTTTGTACGAAGTCTTCCTTCGGATGATTTTGAAAAGACTCGTAACGTTTCTTTGAATGTCAGGAAGATCGTCGAATATATTTTGTTTCAAAACGAGACTAGAGGACCCGTGCGAATACTTCGCACCACCAGTGGAATAACAAAAAAGTAGGGAAAAATGGAAGAAAAGTTAAATGTTCACGCATAGCTTTCTTCAGAATCAATCAATGCAAGTGTTTAAAAGCACAAATGATAGAGACTGATCCTCTGGGTGTCGTTAGGTCAAAACGAATTACGTAAGTTCATTAGAACCGAAGATATTGTGAAACAAAACCGATTAAAATATTCAATGCAAGGACAGAAGGATACCGTTTTTGAATAAAAATAAAGGATGAAGAGACTTATGTTAATTCTGATACTTGATGACAAATCTGCGAATTAATACCTTTCCTTTAAAACAAAAATGAAGGAAATCGGTCGGATAGAATGGTGTGACCATCTGACTAGTTTGCAGCAAGGACACCCCCATAAGAAATATACAGAAGGAAATCGCGTTTGAGTATAGAAAAATAAGGTGAGAGTTATGTAAAATCTGATACGTGATGAGAAATCTGTGGATGAATACATTTCGTTTAAAACAAAAATGACGGAAATCGGCCTGGTAGTTTGGTCTGGGTGACTGACTTTAGTTTTAGTAGATTCTTTTATTATTGTAGAGGATTGAGATCCGGCGTGTGTGGTGGATGTTGAGGTTGCACCAGCACAGATTCTGCCAGAAACTGTTTGACGATATTGGGTGTGTGTGGGTGAGTGTTGTCGCGCACCTTGAACATCCGCCATACTCGCCGCGTCTCAATCCTCGAGACTTCTTCCTATTCCCTCGAATTTGAACGGAAACAGATATGACGGCATTCCTAACATCCAATTAAACGTGACAAAGCTTTTGAACATCTCTCCAAAGGAAGACTTCGTGGAAAGTTTCCAGAACTGTATCACAGGACTCCGGGATGCATACTTGTGGCAGGTGAGTATTTTCAAGAACAGGAAGGTATCTTTAGTTCATGGTTAATCTACGTTAATGTTGACGGACTTGATTAGATTAGATTAGATTAGATTAGATTAATACTTCTTCCATACCGATATCTATAAATGTGAATGAAGAGCTAAAAATTTGTACATTTACTAATGTCTATCCTGGAAAGGCTTTAGGCACGGTTTCATAGCCATCGGATAGCTATATTCATTCATTCATTTATTGTACATAACAGGCCATTAGACCCATGACAGAAAGCAAAAGAAATATTACAAAGATTAATTACTATATAAAGTTCACTGTCAAAATCAGTCACACAGGAAGGAGTACTGTCCCAATCACAGTCGCAGGTATCTATTGCAGATGTTGAGCCACTTTCTTCTGTCCATCGCATCTTCAAGGGATGCTGTTGGTTCTACCTGCTGCAACGTTCTCATCACCCTATCTTTCCATCTAGTCCTTGGACGACCTCTTGGACGTCTTCCGATCAGCTGAGAGTTAAACGCTCGGTTAGGAATAGATTCTCCAGCTCTTATGACATGTCCCAACCACTGAAGTCGTCGCCCTCTGATGTACCTACCAACGTCTACTTTTCCAAAACGTTGGTACAGGTCCTCTTTTTGTCTCCTTTCCCATCTTCCATTTTCTATATTAAATATAGGATAGCTATATATATATATATATTAATGTGAATTATTGTTCGGTGTACGCTTATCACGTCCGAACGACAAGACGCAGAGACTTAAATATTTGTACAGTTACTAATTTATACCTGAGGAATGTTTCAGGCACGGTTTTATAGCGATCTGATAGATATTTAGTAATTTGAAGAATATAACGTGAAATGCGGAACAATAATGACTCTTTGAAAATGTTTTTATTGGTTGCATTGTTGCTTGAGGGTTGATAATGATAAAAGGGTGGAGTATATTGGGATGGAAAGTTTTCGGTGTATATAAAATTCTACATGTGTGTATGTTAATATTTCGCTCTGCAGCGAAAACTACATAACGCAAACGAATTGTCTGTGTGTAATTTTTGTCCGAAGTCTCCCGTTGTACACCATAGCAGTTCCATGCCGATAGCTATAAGGGGGTGCAAGATATGGTGGTTGAAAGTCGTCAAATAAAAAAATTCGGACTGAAGGCCAGCGATGACGTTTGCGACTATATAGCAAGGAGGTTACATACAGCTAAACGTGATGCCACAGACCATATCTTTGGTCTCTGCGTGCTACAATGTCTTCAGCTCTTTCCCTGTAAGGATAAGATTACGAATAAGGAAATATAACAATAAATAAATAAAGCAGTAAAAAATAAATTTCTTTTAATACATTTCTTTAAAAAGAATCTATTTGACGTTTCGTGCATTACAGCAAGTGATCGATCTGTGGTATTATTACAATCATTAGTGTTGAATTTCGTGATTGGATTCTTCGAAACAAGTGCATTTTTACGTGTGATTTCTTATATATTCTCTGATAAATGTAACATGTTTTTTGAAAAAAGGAGATGGACAGAGAGAGTGGATAGGAAAAGCACTAAGTCAAGGTTCGAATAAATAAATAAATACCCGGGCAACGCCGGGTTTTCAGCTAGTATCAAATATAAGACACTTTGTAATGATGTGGAACGTGTCAGTTTAGTAAATGGTATCTATACATGACAGTCAATATTTTAAGGATTTTTTAATATTCATTTTCATTTTTTCTATTTTACTTTTTATTTTATTTTAAGTTTTATCTAAAAATTCATATAAAGTGTAGAAGGAGTTGCTATTCAGGAATTCCTTTTTAAATACCAGTTAGCTACCTGTCAAACCTTTGATGCTACTTGGTAAGTGACCGAAGACTTTTGTGGCAGCAGAATTCACCCCTTTCTGTGCCAAAGTTAGATTTAACCTTGAATAGTGAATATCACCCTTTCTCCTAGTGTTGTAGCTATGCCCAATGCTACTACTTTTGAATTTGGTCGAATTATCAATAACAAATTTCATGAGTGAATATATATATATTTATATAATAACCGAACTTTATTGTCAGAGTGAAATCTTAACTTTTCCCGGCGTAATGAATGTTCAAGAAACTTATGGGTATGCTGCCGGTAGACATCGTCGACAACCGCCGATATTTCGACAGGACACCCTGCCATTCTAAAGGCACAGCTGCACTCAAAGAAGCAATGTGCAAGCGTATTTAATACCTCAGTTTGCAAAGGGTAAAAAAGGAAGATAACACACAAAGTACAAGTTACTGCAGAGTCAACACAACCAGAGATGACCAAACGTCAAAAATAACGATTGTGACTGTTAATCAACAGGTGAGCCAGCATTAATTTTCTCCCTCTGTTTTTTGAAGAGAGACAGTGCCCGATTCCAAGCAGAATTTAAACAAAAACCACCATCTCTGTTTATAAGGTCGCTTGCTAGTTTAATTTCAACAGCTTCCTTAATAACACATCCCATTAGGTGGAAGTGCATTCCAGTATCTCCGGGTCGTTGTATTCCATAGGATGACCGGTGCCAAGACAGTGTTCTGCAACAGCGGATTTGTTTGGCTGTCGTAAGCGCGTGTAACGTTTGTGTTCAATACACCGGTATTCCACAGTCCTGTTTGTCTGACCAATATATGACATGCCACAACTGCTTGGAATCCGGCACTGTCGCTCGTCAAACAACAGAGGGACAAAATTAATAGTTGATTAATAGTCACTATCGATATTTTTGATGTTTAGTCATCTTTGGATGTGTTGACTCTGCAGTGACTTGTACTGTGTGTGTTATCTTCCTTGTTTACCCTTTGCAATACGCTTGCACATTGCTTCCTTGAGTGCAGTTCTGCCTTGAGAATGGCAGGGTGTCCTACTGTCGAAATATCTGCGATTGTTGACGACGTCTATCGACAGCATACCCGCCAGTTATTTCAACAACAGAAGATGCATGTAACTTGAACGCTGAAGTAACAACAGTCATCAGATACCTTCTAATATTGGGTACCACCTCCTTTTGCCCGATGAAGTGCAGCAACGCGATGCGACATGTACCCAAGTCGATTGAAGTACCGTACAGGAATATTGAGATGGGCTCTATAGCAGCCCATAATTGCGAAGGAGTTGCTGGTGCACAACTTTGCACTTGAACGTACCTCTCGTTCTTGTCCCATAATGTTCGATGCCATTAAGGCGGGAACTGCATCATTTAATAATTTGCTGGCTTTTCCCAGAATGTTCTTCAAACCATATGCGAACTGTTGTGACATGCTGACACTGCGCATTGTCAGTCATAACAAATTAATCTTATTTCGGATGCACGAAGTCCATTATTGGCAGCAAATGGTATTTAAGTAGAAGTATAGGACCATTTCAACTTGAATAAAAGACCCATTTCATTACACGTGAAAACAGCATACACCATTATGTAACCACCACCAGCTTGGACAATGCCTTGTAGACAACTTTTTGTAAATAGATTTATGTATACTACTACACACTCTAAACCTACAATAGTTCTTATCATCTGGTATCTGGAATTATCAGACCACAGCACGGTTTTCTTGTCGTACAGGATGCTACCGTTATGGTTACAAGAAAATGAGAGGCTTTACTGAGGATGTTGTGCAGTTATCAAAGGCACTAGAGTCTGTCTTCTGTTTCCATAGCCCATTATCTGTCGTAACGAATACGTTCGTCCTGCGTCTCGTATTGATATCTGCATTTATTTCACGCAGTTTCTAATCAAACGCCGCTACAGTCGGTCAATAAGTACAAGCCGTCGGACACAGCGTCTTCCGTGGATAGAAGTACTGACAGAAATTTGCACGCTATTGGTACTACATATCACGGAACATTGAATTTTTTTCTAACAATTTCTAAAATAAAATATCCTCTTGTATCTATCTCCAACTATTATCCGCGTTAAAATGTTGATGAGTTCCCACATGCTCCGTAATTACATTGGAAACGTTTCCAGCTGAATACACGGAGTAAAGAAGACGGCACTGTGTATGTTGATAATACAGACCGGTCGGGATCTAGAGGAGGGAGAATGAGGACAGTTGTTCTCGCGTGGTTCTACTCGGGCTTTTTTGAAAGATTTGAAGCAGAGCACGCATGTTATAGCCTAGTAGGACTATCTTCCATTGGATTTTTTAAAATTCCATACTACATCATTTGAAACATTCTAATTTTGTTTAATTTTTCAACTCTTTCCAAACGGATTCAAGCACAAAAATTTCAACAGAGTACGAAGATGTAATCGTATGAAGTTGATTGATTTTCATGTGAGTTTTACGATATCGTGGATAACAAAATTAACTAGATGTTTGTTGATTTCAGATACGAATACATTTTTCCGTTACTTTCACAGCTCTAGCGAGTGATAACGATCTTAAGTCCCTCAATAGAAAAGGAACGAAAAAATATAAACACGAGACCTACTCAGATTCCTTAAAAAAAATTTTTTTTAACGTTCTTAGCGGACGTTGGTTTGTGTGTGTTCTACGTTGTTCGTAGATTCTTTGAGTCAGTTTTTTCATTACTGAAGTAGGAAATGACTATGACGTGTAGTCACAATGGGGCACAGTTAAGTGTGGGGTGTCCCAGGGTTCTGTTCTTGGACCGCTGCTGTTTCTGATTTATATAAATGATATGCCTCTGAGTGTAACAGGTGATTGTAAAATATTTTTGTTTGCTGATGATACCAACTTGGTAGTGAAGGATGTTGTTTGTAATATTGACACAGTATCAAATAATGCTGTTCAAGACATATGCTCATGGCCCTGTAGAAAACAAATTGATGCTAAATAACAGTAAAGCTCCGTTTTTACGATTTAAAACACTCAGTTCAACAAAAGCTGACTTATTGATTATACATGACTGGTCGTATCATCAAAAGAGTACTGCATTATGATAAAACATTATGTTACCACAGCTGTAATTCTGTGGTAGGCCGGGGTGAGATTAACTTGTAATGGCTAAGGTATGGGTCCGATTTCCGCTGGGGGTAACAGTTTTTAACAACCATAAAAATACCATCTGCACCTCCAGTAACGCCAAGTAAAGAACGCAGGACTCTGCCTTGTTTGACACGGTGGAGCAGTCGAGCGGTCTAAGGCGCCTCGCTGCGGAGCGCGCGATTGCTCGCCGTCGGAGGTTTGAGTCCTCCCTGGGGCATGGGTGTGTGTGTTGTCCTTAGGTTAGTTTACCTTAGTTTAAGTAATTTTTAAACTACGGACTGATGACCACGCAGTTTGTTCCGATAGATTTACAAACATTTGATTTGATTTTCTGCCTTGTTTCAAATCAACATTGCACATATCTATGCGCTACTAAGTTAAACAGAGTTTTCGTTGTTTCCTCAAAATACCAAACCCCTCCACCTCTCTACAAACGATGCGATCCGAACTACTAGTGAACGACAACGTGATAGCTGACGCCTCATTGTGTCAGGTCCAGAGTGACAGTATGTGCGGAGTTGGAGACCCCGGAAGAAACAATAAATGTATCAACAATATTCTTTCATATTGTTCAATAACAAAAGGTTCCGGGTTCGAGTCCCTGCCGGGAAAAATCAATTGTATCATAGTTTCAGGTTCCAGTATAACGCTATTTGCGAACATAATTAACATCTGACATGTGATTGTGCTTTGTTAACAACTCATCAATATACTGAATTATATTCCACAACTTGATGATGTATGACATCTGTGAGTTGCACTATATTACATACCTTCTGCACAGTTACCTCTGAGCAACAATATGAGCTTCATGCACTTCCTGGTGCAGTGCTAAGATTATCATTTATTTCCGGGTTCGGACGTCGGTCTTGGAAACCCCTACTAATGAAAACGTCAGCGTTTTACGTCTATTTATGCCTAATCGAGTCTCGAACAGGCACACAACTTTTATTTGGTTAGCAGTGGGTTCACATTCAGATCACGAACAAAAACATATCATGTCATTAAATAAGTGTGATAACGTATCTAATTTTTCACTTATTGCAATGAAATTTAATTTACAAGTGTTACTGTCTCATCTCTAATAACGTGTATTCTCTTATTTGTTGTACGAAAGTATTGGTTTGCTCCTTGACTGAATGTGCCATAAGGAGAAATATTCTTCAGTGTCTTATGTAGTACCTGTTGTTGGTAAGTAATGACTGAACTGTGGAATGATGCGACGACCTGCACGCAGCTTTGCTATGTTGGTTGCATAGAGTCAGTTGCGGCCTCCACTTTGGAATTCAGAGGTGATCCACTTTTTTTGCTGTCAAATGTACCTATTCCCAAAGGAGGACTCGAACTTCCGACGGGAATTGCGGCCGTTTCGTAGAATGACTCCTTAGACCACGCGGCTAATGACAATGTTAAACAGGTAACAATAAGAACAATGAGAGACTGACGGCAGTATAACGAATAAAAGTGAAGGCAACAATAATTATGTCGAACAAGGGACACCTTTGGCCTCTAACTCTCGAATCAGCACGAAACCATGCTTAGAATTACAAGCAATCTTAAAAACAAAACAGTGGTATGGGTCATTTCCATGCAAAATTCCGCACTTGTCTGCTAGCGCCACTAGATTGGGATATAGTGTAGCTGCACTAACCAGTGCTCCAGTTGCGTGAGTGGTATAGCTGCACTATGTATTTGTCTCTTGGAGTGTTCGCAAGCGAGTTACTGTGTAAAGTGTGTACAGTGCAGCGATATCATGAAGGAAATTATTATTATTATTATTATTTTTTTTTTTTTTTTGTATAATATTTTATGGGACTTAACTACGGGGTTATCAGTCCCTAAGCTTACAAACTACTTATGAACTACTTACGAGCTAGGACGGCACAAATATCCATGCCCGAGGGGGGGATTCGAACTCCCGACCGTAGTGGCCGTGCTGACCGTGACTGGAGCGCCTCAGTCACCTCGGCCACCGCGGCCGGCGGAAATTATTACAATTAATGTGTTACAAATATTAATGACCAAGTTGCGAGTGCTGAGTATGGAATGGCATGAGGGTCGCGGATATGGAATTCGCGTATATATTGCAGGAGGTCAATCGGTTACTGGCGCACTTCCTGGTGGGTGCGCACTTAGATGGTGTTGGAGAGCTGGTAAATCATCAGGACGCCAGACTCCCAACCGTCACGGTATGCCCTGCAGGAAGAGGTAGGGGCGGTCCAGGTGCATCTGTTGGCGTAATGAAATAATATTGTTCGGTAAAACATTTATTCTGAAGTTGTACACATTGCTGGGTACTCCAGGCGACCGGTCGATGACGTCGGCAGCCTCATGACGTACTGTGCGCCGACAGTGTGACTGCGTCCGTACTAGCTCGGCGTGCAGAGGTAGGCGACCTCTCTGCCGCGCCGTTTGTTGTGGAACCGTACGGAAGTACGGTGGAACGTGTGAATGAGAGATTCACACGTGTGGACTGGTGGTTCTCGGTCCCCGCCCTAATTGCTGTCTCGCATCATCTTCATACTGGAAGGCGTTGACGGTTGTCGTGTAGTCGTGATGTGCGCTGACTCCTGGCCTACTGGCAAGTAGGCGTCTTCCCTAGGAACGCTGGAGTTCCGGTGTGCAGGACATGAAAGTCCTCCTAGGCACTTCCTCTGCGTCCGTAGTTGGTTCTAGCGCAGGAGTCGAACTGGTAGCTACGCAGGAGTCGACATCTCGCCGGTTGTCAGCCGATGTAAAAGAGTGCCGCGAAAGGCAATGGTCCCAGGTTCGAGTCCCGGTTCCGGCACACAGTTTTAATCTGCCAGGAAGTTTCATATCAGCGCACACTCCGCTGCAGAGTGAAAAGTTTCATTCTGGAAACATCCCTTAGGCTGTGGCTAAGCCATGTCTCCACCATATCCTTTCTTCCAGGAGTGCTAGTCTTGCAAGTTTCGCAAGAGAGTTTCTGTGAAGTTTGGAAAGTATGAGGCGAGGTACTGGCGGAAGTAAAGTTGTGAGGCGGCATCGTGAGTCGTGTCGGGGTAGCTCAGTGGTAGAGCGCTTGCCCGCGAAAGACAAAGGTCCCAGGTTCGAGTCCCGGTTTCGGCACACAATTTTAATCTGCCAGGAAGTTTCAGAGTGCTGTAGTTCTACAAAAGACTTGTTCTGACGTTAGAACACGGCAGGGAATCGAGTGCTACGAAGTGTACGCCATCGATTCATCTGACCGACTGACAATGAACTAGAGTTCTGGAGTGTATATTGTGTGTGGCTGGAGCGGCTGATATTTCCCCTACTCGCTCTGTTATGACCGCATCGGACCTATCAAACGAATGTGTTGGCGTTTTACATCTTGCCGAGTTCACTTAACAGGTTATCTGGTGGTTCCAGAAGGCTTCGGATACGCGTCGTTGCGTTAGAATTAGGGATTATTTTCTCACGTAACAAAGTGACGTGATACTGCAAACGCCGGCCGCGGTGGCCGAGGGGATCGAGGCGCTCCAGTCACGGTCTGCACGGCCACTACGGTCGGGGGTTCGAATCCCCCCTCGGGCATGGATATTTGTGCCGTCCTTAGTCTTACGTAGTTCATAAGTATTTTGTAAGCTTAGGGACTGATGACCCCGTAGTTAAGTCCCTTAAGTCCTACAAACATTTGAACATTCGATACTGCAAGCTCGTACTGTTCCATTTAACTTCCGTTGATGCGTGCTATTCAGTCCGGCGCGTGTGCGTCCATTTCTGTCAGCTTGACTCAGTAAGTATGACGCAAAGTAGCTACTGTTCCCCTTCCCTGTTCTGCCGACACACCGCAATGTTTCTACAGCAACCAAGACTTGGAAAAATTTACCGCTATGCTTCCGCTACAGAGCTAGTGTGCAACAATATTACATAACATAATAATTGAGAAAAATAGTCACGACGAAACAGAAACACACGACGTTACGCTGGATAGGTATACGGAATTTGAAGGACAGGAACAACCTAAATCTGAAGCAATACACGACATTCATCTCCAAAGCAACAGGAACAGTCACGTCAAAGTGGGTACGAACCATTGCCACCCAAAAATATGAGGTCCAGTCTATTAAAAGATATTTATGATATCGTACTAGAGAACGTTTATGAGGAAAATTCAAGTCGTGCCTTCAATTCCTATAATAAACTAATGATGCGTTATAATGCATCAAAGTGAATCAAATCGCACATTAATACTAAATTATCTTACTAGGATACGGTCAGCAGGTGCTCGTTTGAAAGGAACTATCCCAATTTAATGGTGCAAGGAACTATGGATCTACGGTTCACTATTGGCATTTGAAGATGTGGGCACTAGAAAGGGCTAAAGTTATAGGCTTGTTCAATTTCAAATCGTCTGTTTCCTTTATCGACCATCTCAAGTCAGAATGTGTCATTTCATCCAGGCATATTACTACATTTATCACACGTAACGACATAGAAAACGATAACATTATACGTCAGAAGGCACATCAGTTTTTGGGGTAACTGAACATGTTTATAACAGAGGAGGGTGTGGAGAATGGTAATATTTGAAACAGTGACCAGAGTGACCAATGTCTTCAGCATCAACACTGTCCTACGGATGAAAGAAACTACTGGTAGTGTATTGCAGTCTGTACATAGCTCTACTCTCAGGTATACAAATGATGTGGCTTTATCAGTAGCACGCATACTAGAAAACAAGTTGTACATTAGTTTTCATGAGACATAAGGCGCTCTCAGTCCAAATATTTTAATGAAACTTTAAAAAACCTGTCCACGAAACAATTTTTGTGGAGACAAGCAAAAGTGGAAAAATGCCTAAGGACACATGAAACGATTTCTAACTTCTGTCCTTGGCGAGCATGTAACAAATGGAAAGAGCCCCTTGTTGTGATTCCATGGTGGGTCGTGCAGGTTGTACCTTTCTAGATTCAAGTTATCCAAACAAAGATGTTACGCTGAAGATTTTGGCACCATAAATAACAAAATATTGCCAAAACCTTGATGTTTACTACTTTCGGCAACATAAACTCTATATCAAAAGAATTACTGCTTTTGTAAGACTACAGTGTACCAAACAACAAGTGAAGCTACATGATCGTTACTTCATCGTGAAACTTCACTCTGTGACTTACAATCAATTTGCTGTACCTACATTTACGCCTACGAAGCAATATGCTTGGCGAAAGCCAGGAAATGGCATTGATATACGAACAACATCATTTGAAATTGTAATTAGTGTGCCTTTTAATATTGGACTGCATGAATGCGAAAGTGATTTGGAATGTGAAAGTGACGCTTTAGTTAGGTATGCTAATTGTTCTCTGTCACCTTGTTTTAACCAATTCATCGAAATCCTGCATCTGCATTTTCAGGATGTTTCTTAAAGTACAATGTAACGTATTGAATGGAAATAACGAACACAACTGTTTTCTTTATGATTACTTGTTATTCTAATTATTGTTTCGTGCGGTTCCGAGCGTTCGAGGTCAAAGGTGTCCCTAGTAAAAAAAAGTTTATACACGTTATCCATGGAAAATTTACCAAGACTAATACAACCTTAGAAACATAATTTAGTATTAATGTGCGATTTGATTCACTTTGATGTACTTATGTTAAAATGATCAAATACAGGTTAAAAGGTGATACGTAGTCTAGAATAGGATATAAGGTAAGTTATATGTGAGTTATTAAGTGGGAAAGAAATATGTGAAGTAGGAAGCATTTCCAAATTTATTGTTTTCCACTACATTTAAATTTTGAAAACCATTAAAGGAGGAATGTGTAATGTATTAATATGTAATACTATATAATAAGTTCGTCATGTTGTGCAGTGTTGGGAAGTGTTACTGTTAGATGTTGGCTGACAGAAATCGTCCATTTAAGGGCACGAGTTAGAGACAGACGCACAATTGGCCCAGAGGTTAGGCACGAGAAACCTCGGCCAATTGGAAAGGGACCAAAAAGGACTTACGATAAAAGCCAGTCTTCTCATTAGAGGGAGCGTTTAGATATGAGACAGGCAATCATCGTAGCTTGGCAGTTGGGATGGCGTGAGCTTTCGGAGTTGGGTATTTTACATGTGATTCTTAAAAAGAGTTATGAAAGTCAAGTACGTGCATTCCTACATGTACGTGAGTATTGTACAGGGACATTAGACGACATGGAAATAAAGTAAGCACAAAACATTTTAAGAGTGCTCTTAACTGCCAGAAATACACAGTTGTCACAACTACAGCTTAATCCACCATATCAGTACGAATCAACGAGCAGCGCATCCATTACAGCTTTTGGGTGACTCTTTAGAAGAGCTTAGTGGCTTTCAGAAAAGAAATACAGTTTGTCTATCACATTAAAATGCGAGGAAACATCAAGGCAACGTGATGACAGTATTTTAAACATTTCGTTTCAGTAGTTTAATGAAACAATGGTGTTATTATTCCGATTTGGCTGGAAAATAATTTTAAATCTTATCCTGTGAATTTAACTTCCGTTGCTACCATAAGACGCTGTTAAATTTGCAGATGAAGAAGAGTCGTGCTGACAAGAACTATTCATCTGATACATGATCATAAATCTTTCAACAGACATTTATTTTAGAGAGAAATACCACGAAGATACCATAGAGAAATCCGTGAAGATCAGTCTGGAGCCCCGAATAAATTTTTTTCAATTATCCCCTATTCAATGCTAACATTGATGGCGTTTCTGATATTAGCCTCCTATAACAATATTATTCTTGACTGAATATAAGTAGCTTCTCCATGGTCTATCTAGGCTCCTCTTACTCTCTTTGCCGGACCCATGAGTCTCTTAGGTGACATTGTTTTTACCATGCATATAACATGACCTCAACATCTCAGCCTGTTCGCTTTCAACTGCTTCATCTTTGGCGTTCATTCCCAGTATTTCCTTTCATTCCTCATTATGGACAACCCTCCTGCCATTGTTCCCATATATTAGTACCCGTAATCATCCTTGCTAATCACATATCTGTAACCTCAAATATATTAACAAGGTAAATTGTATCCACCCAGCTTTCACTTACATGCAACAAAGTTAGTCGAAATATGGAACTGTGCACTGGTAACTGGTGCTTACTACCTTGTTGCATATGATAGTAGGTCGTAGCTGAGCATTCATTGCATTAGCTTTGCAACACTTTGATTCCAGGTCCTTTACTGTTTTGCCAGCCGGTAAGAAAATACATCCTAAGTACATGAAACTGTCCAAATGTTCTAACATTGTTCCTCCATTTGATACTCTGTCTGTTTAAATCTGTTTACCATAGAAATGACTCTTGTTTTGAAGAGTTTCATTTTCATAACATAACCCTTACATCTCTGATCTAGCTCTGAAATATTATATAGCGACCTTTCAATCAAATCTGCCATCACCACTAAGTCGTCCGCATATGCGACACTGCTCATTTTGTTTCCACTTCTCTCATCCTGACAGTATATTGTTTTCAACGTATGTTTATAAACAGAATGAACAACAGTGGTGACTGACAGCTTTCAGCCTTGTCTTACCGCTGAAGCTACCTTGATCCATGAACTTAATTTGTCGCTGAATCTAACTGATACCTGACAATCTGTGTGAAGACCTTTAATTGTCTGCAGAAGCTTGTTTTCTGTTCCATAATCCTGTAAAACTAACAATAGCTTCCACCTAGGAACACGATTATCAACTTTATCTGGATCTATGAAACACATAATTACCTGTTCCACTCACAGAAAATCTCCATTATCTGCCATAAGCTAAAGCTCTGGTTCTGGCAGATTCCAAGAGGCCTAAACCCCCATCGATTTTCATTCAATAATACATAATCCAGTAAAATACACAGTAACAGAATTAATACACGAGCGCATTGCTTATGTATTAATTTCAGTCCTCTTGGCTTCATCAGATAACTTTGACAGTCGTTAGTGACTTTCCATTGCTCTCCGAACATGTCGTGCTTCGCAAATATATGAAAAGGTCCGTCATTCAACCGTAAGTCAGAACAACCGTTGGAACTGTTTTCATCACAGATGAGCTATTCAGATGTTCAGCAGAGGACGCCTTTGCTGCTCTGCCTGGTGGCACCTAGTCACGCTTCAATAAATACAAGCACGGAGGTAGTTGGAAAAAGCAGGTCACTAAAAAATAGCTCCACATTGCTTCTGTGCCATCTGAGTACCAGGCGTAGACACGAACGGAGACTCTTCTGAGTTAGCAGAGTTTGCTTATATGTAATGTAACAAAAGACTGGACCTCACCTGACGGTAGCCTAGCATTTTGCCTTCTTTGTATGCTGCAGCGATGCACGAGAAAACTCGACAGTATTTGCCGTGGAGAACGATCGCGCACACTTCTTTATAAATTCTGTAATAAAGACCTGCCAAAAGTAAACTGTGCACTATGTCACCGCTAGTAAGAGATATTCGGTTGTTGAGCTACACGTAAAAAATGAATCGCGTATCCTTTTAAAGTGACTACTTTAAACAACAGTGAAAAAAGTTAGTGTAAAATTTAACAAGCAGCTATATTAGAAAGCGGCTGCTGTTGAATAATATGACATTATGTGAATAACAAGCGCCAAGAATGGCTAGGGAAGGGAACGAACCTAGTGTTATATATGACATACTAGCAATATTGATTGATTAAGTGAAAAGCTAAATAGCATTAAATGCCATTAAAATCTTCACAGATTAGAAAGTTGAATTGCAATCAGTGCACCAGTAACGGTCACTGTATTTCACAACTTTTCAGCAGCCACTGCTAATACTGAAAGCCGCGTGGGAGTGGCCGAGCGCTCCAAGGCGCATGGCGCCTATTGCGTGCTTGCCCCCCATTGTAGGTTCCCGTCCTTCCTCGCACATTGTGTGTGTGTTGTCCTTAGCATAATTTAGTTAATGTAGTCTGTAAGTCTACGGACTGATGACAACTGCAGTTTGGTCCCGTATCTTTACAAACATTTAAAAGTAAAAGCTAAATATTACCATTTCAACCAAGAAAAATCAACTGAGAGTCTCCTTTCAGAAATATAAAAAGCAGTTGTCAAATAAAATTCATATTAGCAGTGATGTAAATATAACAGTGACTTCCAACGTGACGCAAAATAATTTTTCGCTGCTACTATAACCACGCATTCCAGAAATAAAGTCACTATCTTCCCTACTATGTACTGAAGCTACATCTATACCCCAGTTTGTGTGCAAATGATATATTGTACACTGTACTGTCGATAATTCAATGGCTGTAAAGTTTTCCGCCGTTTTTTCTGAAATAGGGTCGTTTAAGAAAGCAGGAAATCATGAAAGACGTGCCGGTAATATTAGTCCACCTGATTTGGAGGAAAATGTAAACATGAGCAGCAAATTCGTTTCTACAGTCATGCAGTATTTCAGTTATATAGTTGTGAAATAATCTCCTAACATATTGTATGTAATCTGTTTTCTTCTTTATGACAATACAATTTCTTTTATTTGATTTTAAAGCGAACGTATTATTTAGTATTAGTTTTTGGTTTATGTCTGTCAATGTTTTCTCATTCTTTTTCTTTTTATTTCTGTTTGTTACTGCGTGTTCATTTTGTGCTCTAATGGATAATTTAGACATAAATATCCCAATTTTTACGGTTGTGGTTGCATGATTTATCGAATTTTTACGGAGACGTTTTTCATTATTACGGTCCAGACCTTTACTGCGTATATTTTTTTTTTCGTTTTCTGAGATTCTGCCCTTATGATATTTATTCATGAGTAAAATTTGAATGCAATTTCTTGTTTGCAAACATGTGATCACATTTCTGTGTACGCACTTCACTTGCAGGCCTATGGTCCTGCGTTGGTACATTTAATTTGCTCGTGTATATTACAAGAGGAATCATTGCTCTCGGCTTACTCCCACTCAAATAACCCAAACAAAGCCTTTATATGGAAATACTTTATTTGAACTCTGTCAAGTTTTCTATAAATATCCTCGACATTCCCTCAGACCTACTGAAGTGTCTGGGAGAGCCGGTCATGACAAAACAATTTGAACTGGTGTGTAAGATGTATGATAAAGGGGAAATACCTCAGACTTCAAGAACAATGTAATAATCTCCGTCCCAAAGACAGCAAGCACAGACAGACTTGAAGTTAAGCATGCCTTTATCTGAGTTAACACTGTGGGCAGTTCCTCAAATGAAAGTATAATTGTTCTTTATCGATATGGTGTCTGTTTTGTGGACATATCCGAAAAGAAAACAAACCATACAAAATAATTATAAATTCCAAGTTTCTTTTCCGCCAGTGTTGGCTGCACCAAGGACTTCACAACTCCCTTCCACCTGAAGCATTCCGCCCGGCTCTACTACTGTAGCGCCCGTCAGGTCTTGGAAGGGCTTCAACAAACACTGCAGGAAGAATTAGAACGTCTCCAACAAGAGTGCATCATCACTCCGCTGCACAGCAGCCAGTGGGCGACTCCACTGGTCATCATCCAGTAGCCCTCGGGACGCCCCTGCCTCTGCCTATACGGAGACTTCAAAGCTACCTTTAAACGCCCAACATGCGAGTATTGCATAGATGCAGTTCTTTCCCATAGGCCCGAGTGCCGCATCACCAGTATCTACAAATCGCTCACGGACGCCAAGTTCAAGTAATCGCAGATCGGTCAGGAAGCGCTCGCCATTGTGTTTGCATGCACCAAAATTAGTCCATTCTTGTGGGGCACTAACTTTCACCTGATTACCAATCATTAGCTTCCCCAAACAAGTTTTCCTCTTCTTCTCGGCTACCTACGAAGACGTCTCAATGCTTACAATTACTTTGTACCATGCATTTTCCTCCACTTCCAGTCATGTGAATACCCTCTTCCGGCTACCGCTAGGGGAGAACACTTTCTTTGATCATCCATTCCATCTATATCCTGCGTGGTTGGCCCAACGTAACACTCCATAAGTCCCAGGTGGATCTCCGCTTTTATCATTCCATCCGCCATCAATTATCAGTAGGGTAACGGGTCATCAGATTCCAAACACCAAATGGTGGTTCCCTGCTCTCTCCTATCATTCGTCCTGCACACTCTCCACCAAGGAAACTGGATCAATGCAAGCACAAAATCTTTTCCTTCCAGCCACGTCTTTTCTTTGGAGCTCACCACAGCAGTCACCGAGATGGTTCGTATTTGTCAGACGTGTGCTCTGCAGCTACGGACGTCCCCCAATCTAGTGTACCTTGGCCCGCGGCGGTTCGCGCTTGGATGCGTATCCATACAGATTTTGCTGGTTCCTTTCTCAGAAGCAATTGGTGGCTTGTCATAGATGTATTTTCACACTTCCTCGTGTCATCGTTATTTCTCTATCACTAGTGAAATCACCATCACCGCCCTCGCTAAGATCTTTCCCTAGAGGTCCTTCCTGTTACCTTAGTATCTGACAATGGACCTCAATTCCGTAGTTAGGAATTCGCCAGGTTCTGAGCTGGTAACAAGATACAACACATTTTCATTGCATCCTTCCAACCCCAATCCAATGGCGAGCCAAAACGACTAGTTCACACATTTATAGGTCATATGACAAAGTCAATGAAGCCTTGAATTTCTTTTTAAGCTGGTAACCGTCCACTCACACGAGCGACAAAAGTGCCGCCGATCTATTACATGGGCGAAAACCCCACACACTACTTCATCTGTTCCTGGTTTACTCTAGCAGCTGGTAGTTGAGCCATGATTTGAACTGCAGTCTCAGACTAGAACCTACAACATTTAGACGATTCCAAATTACTATCTTGATTGTGTTACAGGGTGGACTGATGGCCATAGTAGTTTAGTCCCCCTATTACTCTCAAACCAACCGACGAACCAACCAACCGTGTGAGGCCAATCAAGTATCCCAAACTTTCTAAGTAATATGGGCAGCAAGAAATGTGACCCAGCATGCAGTAGATTCACTCGCAAATACTTGATGAGGATTTATGTCAAATGATTCCTGGGTGATATTCCTGGATGGTCGCTCATCATAGGGCACCTTAGCATTCATTAACCTACTTTCCACTGTTAAAAACCTTCTGTGTCAATAAATGAGTGCAGATCTAGTAATATATTATTGTGTGGAATAGGGGAATTAGTCTTTAACAAAGCAATCTCAGGGCCATACTCACATTGAGTATCAAAGACCCTTATGATAGCGTTTTGGCATTCCTGTGGGGTAAGTGGGTCCGTTATCCTGTCTTGTTGTTGCAACCTAGTATTCTAAGCAAATCTCTGTATAGTGGTCAAATCCCTGTAAGTTGTCTTGAATGAGGAATACCTATGTAGCAATTCATCATCACATGTAACTAGTGACACCAGAGAGACTTGCATAAACCTTTATTTTGGTGTATTTTATACAGTAATCGAGGAAAAAGTGTCGTAATTGGACAGCCATGGAGGGCCAGACCACCACTGGACAGGTGAACTCAAAGATACTTGATTAAAACCACATGATAAATGATCAGCAGCACTGTAATGCCTCCATTTGGGAAGTGGACTCAGTTCATGAATTTCAGAGACTCTATAGGCAGGAAAGGTTTTCGGGTGACTAGGACTCAGTTGCAGCCAACAAAGAATTATTGTGGAATCCGCCCTCAGATGAATATCACTATTGGTTATGATATCTAAAACCAGTGGCCGCCTCATAATGAGTCGAGAAAGAAGCAGAGCTCAATACAATTCCAGTCATGGGAGAGAATGTAGTTTCACAGGGGCTACAGAGGATTTGGCTGTATCCAATGTCACTACTAATTTGTTATTAGGTATGAAACATCAGATGTATACACAAACACCATACGCCAATTGCGAAACATAAAAAATCTATGAATTTCCAGCTTGACGTATTAACCATTGAGGACAGGGAATGCTCTTCCTGTTGATCAATATACCAGTCCGATGAGGCAACTGCATATGAAGTGCTTTCTATTTATCAATCAGATAGCTTGGACGAGTTTCTTCACAATGAACGTTTAGTTGCCATAAGCGTTGCAAGATGAGCTTACATCGTATTACTCCTGGACTCAGAAGCTCCAGTCGGTCAAACACAGATACTATTGTAAACAGGACGTTACGCTTCCTGACCCTTGAGCGTCGCTGAGTCTTCAGCTGCACATTACACTGACATGTGTCAGAACCACGCTGCCATAAGATACCTATGATTTTTATGGATTCTTCAACAATGAGAGGGAAAGGCAGGGATGCTTCTATTTCCTGCACTGTGATTTGCTCCAAAGCCTTGTGGCTATAGGAACACCGTTTCCTCAGTGACAGTCCCCCACAGACAAGCTTTGAGTTAGTTGGGTTTGTAGTTCACGAGCTTCAGTTTATGAATCTGACTCACCTTAGATGTCATCAACATAGACGCTACGCAACAAAACGTGTGATGCCATTGCAAACTTGTCTTGATTTTCCAGAGACAACTTTTGGAAACATCTATAGAAGCGGTTCCCTACCTGACTGTTGATAATCTATATTCTTGAATTGGTTCACACAGTGCCTGCCGCCAGGTTTTTATCATCAGGATGGAGAGACACTTGGTGATACATTTTTGGTATGACATCTGATAGAACTACATAAAAGGAGAGAAAATGTATAAAATGGAAAGTAAATCTGACTGAATAGTGGGATCAACCATCAGGATATAAGAGATACTCCAGTAGAAGTAGGAGCAGAGCCACCAAAAATTAGCCTCAACTCAATGGAGCTTCATAGCTTGAAGTCGGCGTGGTATGGAAGGTAGATTCTTGGACCAGCAGCATCATGAAAATTACAGGCTCATACATGAATGCAGCACATTCCTCCTTCAGATTCGGATCGCTTTTCAATTTCCTCTCAAGATACTCCAGTGTTCTAGAGGTCTATTGTCGCGATTCACCTAAGGTCTTACAGTCAGTCTTCAGGGATAACTGAATCACAAATTGGCCAACTTCATATTGATGGTTTGGTGCTGAAAGTGTGCCTCGCACAGTTTCTTGCTTGCTCATGGTTTTGGTAGATAGTTCCTCTGTGTTTTGGCTTCCCCGGCCTTTCAATACCTACAACTTCAAAGATAACTTCAGCTTCAAAATTTAGATCTACCTTGGCTGGCTTGCAGAACTCAGTAACAGCAAGTGAGAGATAACATGGTACGTTCAAACATCGTGTGTCTATAGAGTTTGATGGTAAGTCACTTGTGACATTATCTACAATAGCACAAGTGGTTTTTATATGGAAATCGTTAAGCCTCGGTTACTGTTGTACATTTCAATTATAAGACACTGAGGCTGCAAAGGCATTGTTTATAAAGTTCAAAGGAAAATACAGTTTATATCATTTCATTTTTAGTTCCCATTCCATGTCCTCCGCTATAAGGACACTTCCATTGTCTACCAGTGCCCTACAAGACTGATATCTTTGTATGCTGTCTTATTGTTCCAGCAGCTGTTGCCACCCAAGAAATTATATTAATGTTTCATTTCACTTTCGTGGGCTGACGGGTGAAGGAATAGCTTCCAGAAAAACCGTTCTGACCGTTCTTTGAATCAACTGGCTTATGGAGTAGTATGTTATGTTTTCATTGCGGTTCTTGCGAGGAGAAGTCTTCCGTTTATTTGAGAAGTGATCTGGGCAAATGAACAAAACACAAAGCTTATTCTTTGTTACAATAGCCCGTCGCTCGTCCACATTTAGTGCTTAATATCCCTAATGGTTTGTGGCCGCATATCAAACACTACAAATTTTACAACCCCCCTCCCTCAGCATCGGCATCAGCCATGTGAGCCCACGTCACATGTCTCACTTCATTTGAATTACTGACACGTCCTTGTGGATCATTTGAGTTGATGTCTCTCACTCTGATTACTTCAAGTGTCTGGCATTTAGTTTACAAAACGTTTAACAGTTGGGGCAGTGCGATGAAAGTGGAACAAGACGTTCTTACTTTCCACTCATGATGGTCTGTGGGTCACAAACCAGTCAGAATTGCTTCAGACAGAATAACTTCATGCAGGGCTTCATCAGGATTAATGCTTTCAAAGGCCCTCAAATGTCTGCACGCATGATTTATTAACTGCCTGCAGTTGGTTGCCGTACCGCCAACTGTAGGCAGGACCACGTTGGTCTGCTGCAATTATTTTAGGGTTATGATACCTATGCATGACAAACCCTCATGGAATGGGCAGATTACCCCATGTCAAAGGTAAATTTTTCATAAAGTACTTCGCTTCCCCACGCAAAGTTGAATGTAAATAATGAAATGTCTGCATATGATCAAGGGAGTCAATATTCATTGTGAAACTGATAAATTCCTCTCTGTACGACAACCACTTAACTTAGTCCCCTTCATGAATCTGCATCTTAACAGATGGTAGTTTCAAATTACTGACACTGCCTGAAGTATTCGAGGTTTCCGTATGTTGTGGCCTAAAGTCAGCACCACACGCCAGACGCGCGAACACGATCGTGAAGAAGGAAGCGGAAGAACGGCAGCCAATCACACGCCGGAACCGCGCCTTCTGGAAGGAGGAACCGGAAAGCGCGCCCTCTAGAAGCAGCTTTTTTTTTAGGCCGACATGCGTCTGGAAGGGCACTCCGAACTCCACTCCGAAATAGGCAGTTACTATTATTCAGCGCAGCTAGCATCTTGCAAGAAGACGTCGCCGCGAGAACAGGCATAAACCAAAGTTGAGTGTTTTGTATATCTTAGTAAATAAAACTTGTAGTACTAATCTGTATAGCTGTTTTAGCTATCCACGCATCCCACGCGTCCCGAGCAGATCCTTTCCCGAAAGATAGAGCGACGATGACAAAACACCGTAGAGTGTGGCAGATACGAATGCCTCTTCATTAAGCCCCTGATGGTAGATTGAATGAAATCCGAGGAATCCTCAAATCCAGACATGTCCTTACTGTGATCTGCACATTCATCCTCAATTTCTAGCCGACGTTGCAACGATTCAAAGTCGGTTTTAATCTGAGTCACTTTGCTCAATTTTACCTCCAGCACTTCAAAGCTAGCAGTGTCTGCAATCTCCAAAGAATTCCTTATGTGTACTAGAGCGGTCTTTGCAAAACCTTCCTGTATCACAAGCCTTTTTATATCGGAGGAATCCAATTCGGAAGTGTATAGAGGGTAAATAAAGCCAACAGCTGAACTTACCAGGCTTTTGACGGTGCTACAGGTTAGTGGGGACCAGAATCACAGTGATGTCTCGAACGCTGGTTGCTGTCGTGGCAGGAGCTCTGCAGTCTCCGGTAGCGCGAAATTTCGGAGGTAGCAAAGTGTAACGTCAGAAGAGATGGCGATTGGCAGCGTCCGTGAAATAAAACAAATTTGAAGCAACCAAACTGAAGTCTGGTGTTAAGACTGCTGGTTTCGACGTACACAACAGGTCTTAAAACACTCGGTAGTACTTGTCGATGTACTGAGAATGTGTGGAACCCACATGTGGTCTGTTTCTAGCTGTTTTTACTCGTTACAGATACCGGAACAAAGGCGCGTGAATGTTACTGAACTATTCTACATACTGTCTGTATCCGGCCTGGAGGAACAAGTAATGAGCGCACTTCATTTGCAGACCTCTGGACCTACGTTAGTACTATCATGGGCAAAATTATCCGAAAGACCTGAATTGCGTTCCGCCTGTTGTGCATGCATCCCAGATAACGTACCTGTCTTGCGGGTCCTCTACTCGCTTCGCCGTGTAGTCGGTCGACTATTCAAAATTGATCCACTAGAGAAAAGATCTCTTTGAGGCAGCCGGCCGCGGTGGCCGAGGTGACTGAGGCGCTCCAGTCACGGTCAGCACGGCCACTACGGTCGGGGGTTCGAATCCCCCCTCGGGCATGGATATTTGTGCCGTCCTAGTTCGTAAGTAGTTCATAAGTAGTTTGTAAGTTTAGGGACTGATGACCCCGTAGTTAAGTCCCATAAGCTTAACAAACATTTGAACATTTGAATTTTCTTTGAGGCAAACATTCCAGAAGTAAATTTACACCACGATATTGCAAATAAAAGGAAACGCGTTGCTAAGTTCTTGACATTTCTAATCTCCCCGTTAACACAATAACTGATATATGAGAAGTATTACGACACTCATTAGAGTTATATATAACAAAATCCGTAACATGAAACGCTCAGTAATCCTTAGACAACATTTAACATTCTTGTCAAAACTAATTTTAAGGCACTATCGGAATTCCTAAAGTTATATATCAGTTTGATGTACTTTTGCTCTCTGAATCCTTTCCCAACAAATGCGGAACTTCAGTCCTGTGGCGAGCGGTTTTATTTTAACGAATTCTTGAAATAAACAGATAATAAATACTCGAGTAACCGCAGAAAACGCTGTATGGGAACTTCAGTATTAACTGCGTAGCCGCAAGAGTACTATGACTGAACAAATATTTCTACTTATATTTGATCTTTGAATAATACGACGATCTTCTACTGGTGCTGCAACCTAACCCATTACCTCCACTCATTGCTAGCCAAGCAAATCATACGTGTCTTATCGGTATATACTCATAACAAAAATAGTCATACCTGACTAGGTTTAAAAATTTGTGAAATGTCGGAAATATCACCACAAGCATCAGTTTGCAGTTATAAACTTGAACTGGATGATAAATATGTTTAGTCAGATGTTACTAGTCGAACTTTCTCGCCATCAGCAACATGTAATTACATTATAACGAGAATCGAACCACAAACTATCTACGTCCATTCTGTGCAATAATATATGTTATATCTCAAATGTTAATAGGAATGAGTATGCGTGTGTGTCTTATACGAACCATAACGGCTATACTTGTTATTCCTAATGCATCTTTCACTAGTAGTCCAATGTATTTTATCTATATATTCAAATGAAACCATTAATTGTTTGTGCTGGACCAGGATTCGAAACCATAGATTTGCCTTTCGTGGACACATAGTGGAGTCTGCAATCTCGGAGAAAGCAACGAAATGATTTAGTTATATGGTTCCGAAAGGGTCGAATACCGCAAAAGACGAGATCCAAAACAGAATCCCACCGCAGCAGCATACTTTCATCGTATCTAGTTGAAAGACAATAAAGCCACAAGACATTAAACGACCATTGGTTTATAAAACTATTAGGATCTTTTGTGTAAAGAAAGCTTTCTGGCCAGAAGGATACTGATTGCCATGTATTATGCCTATTACTGCTACCGTAAATCGCATTGGTCACAGTTGACAGCGAATTGATTTTTGTTCAATTAGGATTTTGAACTATGGTGCACCTTGACGTTCTTCACTTGGCGTTGCAGGAGGTGAAGTAGATATGATCGTGCCGGCTAAAAATTTACGTTTGAAGGACTGAATCAAACATATAAATTGAAAATGTTAAACCAGAATCGATCCGCAAGACCGCTACGGTAAGATGGTGTTGTAATAGACGTTGTTGGCGACATCGCGGTGAACGCAGATTGGAAGCGTGTATTCGTCATCGCCATACTGGCGTATCATCCGGCGTGATAGTATGGTATGCCATTGGTTACACGTCTCGGTCACCTCTTGTTCGCATCGACGGTACTGTGAACAGTGGCCGTTACATTTCAGATGTGTTACGACCCGTGGCTCTATCCTTCATTCGATCCCTGCGAAACCCTACATTTCAGCAGGATAATGCACGACCGCATGTTGCAGGTCCTGTACGGGCCTTTCTGGATACGGAAAATGTTCGACTGCTACCCTGGCCAGCACATTCTCCAGATCCCTCATCAATTGAAAACGTTTGGTCAATGGTGGTCAAGCAACTGGCTCGACACAATACGCCAGTCACTACTCTTGATGAACTGTGGTATCGTGTTGAAGCTGCATGGGCATCTGTAAATGTACACGCCATCTAAGCTCTGTTTGACTCAATGCCCAGGCGTATCAAGGTGGTTGTTCTGGGTACTGATTTCTCAGAATCTATGCACCCAAATTGCATGAAAATGTAATCACATGTCAGATTTAGTATAATATATTTGTCCAGTGAATACCCGTTTATCATCTGCATTTCTTCTTGGTGTAGCAATTGTAATGACCAGTAGTGTATTTGTGGATTAAAATGTACTATAATATGGTTTGTCGATATCTATAATTAGATGAATTTGGTTTCTACAGCCATGGAATCGGTAAACTACTTGAGTATTGTCAGTCACTTTCAGATAATATGAGAAGATGCCGTCGTGGAAATAGGCGAACATCTGTTGACGGAGGAGTTTTCTAAGAATTCCTTATACGTTTTCAGTCTCGATACTTGTAACTCTACCGCGGAACGGTTTAAAAATTTTCATTCAACGAGACTGGTTCCACAAGGCGAAGGTCCATCCGTTCCGCATGCGAATACGCTGACACAGAGATAGAAGTTCAGCTTTTAGTTTCTTTTACTGTCCCAATTGTTACTACACCAGATAAATCGAACCGTTAAATAAGATTGGTTACAGTTTCTGCTAGAACGACTTTTCAGAACTCAAAAACGTAAATTATGACCTTTATGTCACACCGTAAGTGAAAATCACACTGATTATTGAATGGAAATGAGATGAAAAATCAACTGAATTTATCAGATTAGTTCTGTACTAACAAGGAAGTAACTCGATGCTCAGAGAGTTTCCAAATGTTATCCACGATGTGGAAATTCTTCATGATACTGGCGACAGGCAGAATACGTTTGCTCGGCGTCTGTGTTCCTAGCGGTGACTTAGCGTTGACGGAGAACGCGGTTTAGAAGGCGCGGCGCACAGCCTTCCAGCGTGTTTACTGAGAAGAGAAATACCTAACATAGACCAATAAGTCTTAATCGCATTACTATAAGCTGTGTCGACAGCGTAGTTAGGAGATGCCGACTGTTACTCGAACACAGCGAATAAAGTGTTTGGGAAATTATTTGAGCACCTATCCTGATCAGTAGCTGTCGTAAGTAGATTAACTTTTCTGAAGCAAAATGCTTCGTCCGGAGCAACTTCCTATTCGAGAATCACCCGTCACTATTACTATTTTAGTATGATACATTTAAATGTTATATACAGGAACCTGAATACGTTTCTCTAACTGATAAATGCACACAAGTAAACATTACACTGATAACAAAACGCGAATTTACAAAGAAATATCAGAAGTTGTGAGCGTATAGTTTTCCCAGCTAAACACAGCAAAATCGGAAAATCACCTATTCCTGTATCAAATAAATCACAGATCATGATTTCGCTAGAGTTGGAAGTGAAACTACTAGAAAACTTCAGATATCCTGAACACCTGTGTTGACAAAAGCCTCTCGTAGAAACCTTCTTGCCTTCGTTAAGTTAAATAACGTTGATCAAACTGTAGCTAACGCACACTATTCTACCAGCCTTACTGTAATTCCGGGGCTATGGATGTAGAGGAATTGTGGAGTAAATTTAAGTGCATTGTTAATAAAGGGTTAGAGAAATATGTGCCAGTAAAGACGATTAAGGATGGAAAAGATCCACCGTGGTATAATAATAATGTTAGAAAGCTGCTGAGAAAGCAAAGGCTGTTGCACTCTCGATTAAAAAAAGAACACGCAAATGATGACAGGCAAAAATTAGTAGAGATTCGTGCGTCTATAAAAAGATCGAAGCGTGAAGCATACAATAATTATCACAGCCATACTTTACTAAAAGATCTTTCCGAGAACCCGAAAAAATTCTGGTCCTATGTAAAATCGATAAGCGTGTCAAAGCCCACTCTCCAGTCACTAGTTGATCATTCCGGGGCAGTAATAGAAGAAAGCAAACGGAAAGCTGAAGTTCTAAATTCAACCTTTAAGAAATCTTTCACGCAGGAGGACCGCACAAATATACCATCATTTGATCAACGTACTAATTCCGAAATGGGGGACATAGCAATTGGTATTTCCGGTGTAGAGAAGCAGCTGAGAAAACTAAATACGAAAAAGTCTGCTGGTCCGGATGGAATACCTGTTCGGTTTTACAAAGACTATTCTGCGGCGTTGGCCCCCTACTTAGCTTGCATTTATAGCGAATCTTTAATTCAGCGCAAAGTTCCTAGTGATTGGAGAAAAGCGCAGGTGACTCCCGTGTATAAGAAAGGAAAGCGAACTGACCCATACAATTACAGGCCAATATCGTTGACATCAGTTTCATGTAGAATTTTGGAGCATATTCTCAGTTCGAATATAGTAAATTTCCTTGAAACGGAAAAGCTTCTTTCCATGAATCAGCACGGGTTTAGGAAACATCGTTCATGTGAAACACAGCTTGCCCTTTTCTCACATGACTCTTGCGAGCCATGGACGAAGGGCAACAGGTGGATTATGTTTTTCTCGACTTAAAAAAGGCGTTCGACGCGGTGCCACACTGCAGACTGCTAACGAAGGTACGAGCTTATGGAATAGGTTCACAGATTTGTGACTGGCTGGAAGACTTCCTAAGTAATAGAACGCAGTACGTTGTTCTCGACGGCGAGTGTTCATCAGAGACGAGTGTATCGTCAGGCGTGCCACAGGGGAGTGTGATAGGACCGCTATTATTTTCTATCTATATAAATGATCTGATGGACAGAGTAGGTTGTAATTTGCGGCTGTTTGCTGATGATGCTGTGGTGTATGGGAGGGTGTCGTCTGTAACTGACTGTAATAGCATACAGGTTGACTTAGACAAAATTTCTAGTTGGTGCGAAGAATGGCAGCTAGCTCTCAATGTAGAAAAATGTAAGGTGATGCGCATGAGTAGAAAAAACAATCCTATAATGTTCGAATACAGCATTAGTAGTGAGCTTCTTGATGCTGTCGCGTCGTTCAAATATCTAGGCGTAACATTGCAGAGCGATATGAAATGGAACGAGCATGTAAGGACAGTTGTGAGTAAGGCAGACAGCCGACTTCGGTTTATTGGGAGAATTTTAGGAAGATGTACTTCACCTGTAAAGGAGACCGCGTATAAAACGCTTGTACGACCACGTCTTGAGTATTGCTCAAGTATTTGGGACCCGCAGCAGATCGGTTTGAAGGAAGACATAGAGGCGGTTCAGAGGCGAGCAGCTAGATTTGTTACCGGTAGGTTCGACCAATGCGCGAGTGTCACGGAAATGCTCCAGCAACTCAATTGGGGATCGCTGGAAGAAAGACGACGTTCTTTTCGTGAATTTCTGTTAAGTAAATTTAGAAGGCCGGAATTTGAAGCTGAGTGTAGTACAAACTTGCTGCCGCCTACTTACATTTCGCGTAGTGATCACAAAGACAAGATAAGAGAAATTAGGGCTCGTACGGAGGCATATAGGCATTCTTTTTTTCCTCGTTCAATTTGGGAGTGGAATAGGAAAGGAAATGCCTAGTAGTGGTACAGTGTACCCTCCGCCACGCACCTTACGGTGAATTGCGGAGTATGTATGTAGATGTAGATGTAGATCCACAGCACAGACACAGCCACTCAATCTTTCAATCAACATGGGGCAGATAGGAATTAACATAGGGGTATAAGTTATAACACAACACTGCGATCGTGGCAGCAGTATTACCATATATATATATATATATTGTCATATACAGGATGATCCATTGATAGTGACCGGGCAAAATATCACAAGAAATAAGCATCAAACGAAAAAACTACAAAGAACAAAACTTTCCTAATTTGAAGGGGGCGCTAGATGGCGCTGCCATAGGTCAAACGGATATCAACTGAATTTTTTTAAATAGGTACCCACATTTTTACTACATATTCGTCTAGTACGTAAATCAATATGAATGTTTTAATTGTAGCCGGCCGCGGTAGCCGAGGGGACTGAGGCGCTTCAAGTCACGTTCTGTACGGCCACTACGTTCGGGGGTTCGAATCCCCCCTCGGGCATGGATATTTGTGCCGTCCTAGTTCGTAAGTAGTTCATAAGTAGTTTGTAACTTTAGGGACTGATGACCCCGTAGTTATGTCCCATAATCTTTACAAACATTTGAACATTTTTTTTAATTTTAACACTTTTTTCGCTTTGGATAGACGGTGGTGTAATAGTCACAAACGTTTAAGTTCGTGATATCGCGTAACATTTCGCCAGTGCGGACGGTATTTGCTTTGTGATACATTACTCGTGTTAGAATGGAACTTTTACCAATTGCAGAAAAGGTCAGTATGGTATTTATGTATGTCTATTGTGATCAAAATCCCCAACGGACCTGTGCTATGTATGTTGATTGTTGTCCTGGAAGACATCATCCATGTGTCCGGACCTTTCGTCGGATAGTTACGTTATATACAGAGACAGGAAGTGTTCAGCCACAAGTGAAACGTCATCCACGACCTGCAACAAATGATACCCAAGTAAGTGTTTTAGCTGCAGTTGCGGTTAATCCGAACATGAGTAGCAGACAAACTCAGAGAGAATCGGGAATCTCAAAAACTTCAGTGTTGAGAATTCTACATCAACATAAATTTCAAAATGTTCAAATGTTTGTTAAGCTTAAGGGAGTTAACTGCGGGATCATCAGTCCCTAAACTTACAAATTAATTATGAAGTACCTTATAGTAAAGACGACACAAACATCCATGCCCGAGGGGGGATTCGAACCACCGACCGTAGCGGCCGTGCAGACTGTGACTGGCGCGCCACAGACAGCTCGGCCACTGCGGCCGGCCATAAATTTCACCCGTACCATATTTCTATGCACCAGGATTTGCATGGCGAAGACTTTCAACGTCATGTACAGTTTCGCCACTGGACACAAAATAAATCACGGGACGATAACAGATTTTTTCACGTGTACTGTTTAGTGACGAAGCGTTATTCGCAAACAGAGGTAACGTAAACCGGCATAATATCTACCATTGGGCAACGGAAAACTCACGATGGCTGCGACAAGTGGAACATCAGCGACCTTGGCGGGTTAATGTATAGTGCGGCATTATTGGGAGGAAGGATAATTGGCCCCTATTTTAACGATGACAATCTAAATGGTGCAATGTATGCTGATATCTTACGTAATGTTCTACCGATTTTACTACACACATGGCTCGCGTGCAGTTGAACGGAGAAGCACCATACCATGGCCCGCACGTTCCCCGGATCTTAGCCGCAGCGGAGTGGCCGAGCGCATTGAGGCCCTATGCTACGATGCGCAAGGCCGTTCCCTGTCGGGGGTTACAATTAATGTATGTTCCAAACAATGATGTGGAACTATTTCTGTCTCACATAGATACCTTGGATCTAATAGAAGACGACAAGAAACATATGTGACATAATTTCGCCTTTAAACGGTATAATAATAATAATTATTATTATTATTACAATTATAAAAATAATTACAATAATAATCATATGAATGGACAAACTGGACAAAAACTCCAGTAACCGTAATTGGCGCCAAATAGCACTAAAATAATAATAATGGAATATAGTATCCACCAAATCAAACAAATCATGGTAACAATGATGCAAACAAACCGAATATTCAGACTTCACGTAAGCTTCGAGATACCTGCCCGTGGTGGTGGCATTTCTGTACCGTCAGACTATCGGTAGACTCCGACGTCGAGGAAAGGCAGCAATCCATTCTTTTCTACCTCTATTGGACACATCAGATTACAACAAAGGAATGGAAAACCTTGGTTACCTTATTTACTAGAAACGTAAGGGTGATCCGACGGCTAAAATAATCAGATTGACGAAGGAGCTGCTCTGGAAATCAGGATGAATTTCAACACAGACAAAGACTCATTCCATATGTTCCATAGTCACAGAGGATGTATGGTGTACCGAAGGTCCATAAAGAGGAGTTTCCTGTGAGGCCTATAGTGGCCAGTATTAATTTACCCACCTAGAAACTGACAAAAGAGCTGGTATGTGAAGGATTCGACCCATTTCGTGACACTTTTAAAAGAGTAGTGTGTATCAGCTACGGATCTGATGCTTAGCTTTGATGTAATGTTGTTATTCACTAATGTACAAGTGTCAGACACGATGAACATCTTAGAACGCTTGGCACGTGACACCTGCGGCGTAGTGCGCCACTGCCTGATGATCACCTAATTCAAGTGGATTCCAGCAGATATCTTCATGCAAGCATTTGAAGAAATGGCTCTGCAGTCATCACCATTACGCCCAGTATCCTGGCTGCGATACCTTGATAATAACGTGATCTGGCCACATGGGGAAGAGGATCTACAGAACTCCCACACACATCTCAATCGGCAGCATAGTAGTTCACACTAGAGGTAGAAAAGAATGGGGTGCTGCCTTGCCACCATGTCGAAGTCTACCGAACGTCTGACGGTAAATACGGCCACAGAGTGTACAGAAAAACTACCAGCACGGGCAGGCACTTCCACACCTCCTCCCACCATCACCACATGCAGAAGACATCTACCCTTCACACACTAACAAGGAGGACCCACAGGATCAGCGATGCCGATCATCTACAGGCGGGTCTAGGACACCTCAGCTCCACCTTTACGGCCATGGCTGTGGGATAAGTGGGATAAACAAAACAATGTCCAGAAACAATGAAAACAATGGAGAGGGGCAAGAGGAAGCACAAAACATCGGCCTATTACCTTACGTACAAGGCGTGCAAAGTGCGGGCAAAATTCTTCAATCCGGTCTTCCGCAGCACCAACAGGATTAAGGGAGCCCTAGTTTCAACAATGGACGCAGGTGATAAACTGAGTAATGCCGGCGTTCATGAAATCAGTGGGAGTGTTGGGTGGTATATATAGGAGAGACCGGACGAGCAATCAGTACGACGCTATCTGAACATCAAAGGTACATACGGTTTGTACACCACACAAAGTCAGCGATTTGGGAGCACCTCAATCAGTGCGGAAAACAGTTATCTTTTGGTGAGACCCACCTGCTGCCGAAACAACCACTTTCAAAGAAGAAGATGATTAGGGGGGGGGGGGGCTATAGAAATAGCCAAGTTCAAATCAAATGTTTCTATAGCTTATGGGACTTAACTACGGGGTCATCTGTCCCTAAACTTACAAACTACTTATGAACTAACTAATACTAAGGACGGCACAAATATCCATGCCCGAGGGGGGATTCGAACCCCCGACCGTAGTGGCCGTGCAGACCGTGACTGGAGCGCCTCCATCCCCTCGGCCACCGCGGCCGGCAATAGCCAAGTGCCCCACCAACATAAACAGGGAACATGGATACAGACTTCTGGCAACATGGCTGCCAGCAGTTGCAACACTACGAGACGGAACCGCGCGCAGAACGTCTCACGCAGGCGCCGTGAAGACCACAGCGGCCGAGCACCGGCCCGCCGCCGTCTGCGCCACGAGACTAGTAAACAGCGGTATGGCTTAACTGCTGCCAATTCCCACATGTCTATCCCGCCAATAGCAAATTTTAATGCAAAAGTCAATAAAGACGCCCATTTTCATCAATAACAGGGAAGAATGTGACTCAAAATCACAATTAAAACTTGCCATAAAAAAGAAACCTATCGTTGACGCCCTGTACCACCAGTGGCGTGTAATTATATAAACCAATAAAGAAAGATCAACATCCCTCTACATCTTCCTCATACCGCTGTTAGCACAGTTGTATATGTCACAAGCTATCTTACATTCAGCAGTCAGACAAAGATCCTGATGTAGGCCACCTACAACAGTGGCCGAAACGTCGGCAGATTTTATAAAATAATTGACGACGCGGTCTCATAAACAGAAGTATTTTATTGACAATCCAACTTAAATTCATAGAGTCTCTTTAGCCTAAACGGACTAAAAGCTAACTGCAGCAGAACAAGCACTTAACCCTCCTACTACCACTGGGGTCAATATGACCCCATTAGCATATTTGAAACATGTATCTCCCTTATTTTCAATGCGATTATTTTCAAAATTTATGACTTTGTCTCTGTAACTTGCTTGTATGCAATGACATATTATTCAGTTTTACATTTACAACATATTAAAATTTATTCATGGCCTATGCACTGAGTACCACTGGGGTCATCATGACCCCAATCAAATTTTGTTTTGTTTTGTTTCTTGAATGTAACATTATGAAAGCAGAACAGCGAATATTACGTTGAACAGATGTTATAGGAAACACCTGCCACAATGAAACTAACATTTCCACTTCTAATTTATACCCATTGTTGTCGTTTCTTGCCTCAGCAGTTGTTGTGTGTCGCCTCAGTTGTTGCTAGTGTTTTGTCTCAGCGTGTGCAAGAACTACATTATGTCTAGAAAACGTCTGAGTAGTGCTGAAATACAAGCAATTTTGAATGAAGAAGAGGAATTAGGAGATACAGCGTCTGATGACGACGAAAAGATTGATGGTGTTATTTCTGGAGGTAGTGAATCAACTGAAGATTCTGATGAAGGCGTTGGAGATTTGGAAACTCCTGAAGCTGATGGCATATCAGATCAGAATGTTTTCAAGTAAGTATAAATAATCTGCCATATGTTTGCAAAAACCGATACTACTACTACTACTACTAATAATAATAATAATAATGATAATATGTAAGTAATCCCATTTTTTTCAGGTCGAGAAATGGAAATGAAACATGGGGGAAAAACCTGGAAAGTATGGTATAAAGATTTGGGCTGCATGTGACAGAACTAATTACTATGTCACACACATGCAGGTGTACACAGGAAAGGGCGAAGGCCAGCATAGAGAAATAAATCAGGGGAAAAGAGTAGTGTTAGAACTGACAGAACATTTATCTGGAAGTGGTAGAAATATCACAACAGATAATTTCTTGACAAGTTGGGAGTTGGCAAAGGAACTAGAACAAAAACAAATGACTGCTAGGAACACTAAGAAAAAGTCGACGTGAACTACCTGCAGAATTTATCGAAGCAAGGGGAAGAAATGCAGGTTCATCTCTCTTCGGATTCCAGGAATCAGCTACGACAGTCTCCTATTGCCAAAAAAAGGGTAAGATAGTGACATTGTTGAGTACTATGCATTTCAGGGAGGAAATAGGTGACGGCATAGCAGCGAAACCTATTATAATCCTAGACTATAATGCAACAAAATCAGGTGTAGACACTATGGACAAGTTAGTCAGAACCTACACCACAAAACGTATGACAAGAAGAAGATGGCCCATGGTGATTTTTTATAATATTTTGGATATTAGTGCCCTGAATGCTTTCATAATCTGGTTGGGCTTAAATCCTGACTGGAATAAAAAACCAACTACAAAAGAAGAGAATTTCTTCTGGAACTGGGAACAAGTCTAATACAGAAAAACAGGAGTCAGCGCAGCAAAGCTTCTCTGCATGGTCCTCCTCCTCCTTCAGCACAAGTGCATACGGGGGTAAAACGTGGACGGTGCTACCTGTGCGAACGTTCAGTGGATAGAAAACATTCAGAAACGTGCAGAAGATACTTTTCCTTTGTCTGTAAACACCATTCAGACATTCTTTGTTTTAAACGTAAGGAACTATAAGATCAAGTGTTGAGACAAGATCTGTAAGTGCATATATCTACTTCACCTGGTTTCAATCAATAATGTATGCTTTTGTGTCAGTTCATTAAAATAAATTAAATACTGACAATATATCCCGTGTTAATTACTTGGGGTCACATTGACCCCAACGGTACTCAGTGTAACAAAAAAATCCTGGTAGTAGGAGGGTTAATAAAGTTTTCAAATGTTCAAACTTTTGTTAAGCTTATGGGACTTAACTTCGGGGTCATCAGTCCCTAAACTTTCAAACTACTTATGAACCAACTTATACAAAAGACAACACAACATCCATGCCCGAAGGAGAACTGAAACATCCAACGCGGGAGTCCGCGCGATCCGCAACGTGGCGCTCCAGACCGCTGGGCTACTCCTGAGCGGCTATGAAGTTTTACATATTATAAAATAAAGGTGTAGAAAAATATATTGAATCATATTTAAAAAATAAACTTCTAGAAATGAGATTAAAATTGATGGAGCACACATGTTGGTTGCATCATGAAGTTGAAAATGCTAAATTATGAATGCCACTGCTCGGTTTCCTCCGAGGTAAAGTTTCAAAATTGCACCGAAAGTTATCGGTTCCAATGTCAATATGAGTAGCCTAGGAAGGAGCCAGTACAGCCATAAAACGGCTCATAGTGAGACGTTTCACAACATTCCAGAGATAATTAGTGTACTGAGATTATTGAGTTGTTAAATATTTTGGAACTTGTGGCAGATTCTAATTCTGTAGACAAAGCCTACTGTAATATCATCTGAAAGCCTGTCAGAAAATCTTAATAACGCTTTTAGGTGAGACCCTGCATACATAAACTTTTCGTCCAATACAAATTTACGAAACCAAAAAAGAAAGATTAGTATTTAATATCCTGTCAAATATAGCACAAGCTCGGATTATTTTCTTAAGGATGTGGAAGGAAACTGGCTATAGGTACTCAGCAAAAATCAATTCGCTGTCAACTGGGACAGAGCCGATTTATGGTTACAGTAACAGGCAGAATACACGGCAGTCAGTAACTCTGTTGCTAGTAAGCTTTCCTTGCATATAATTCATTTAAGGTCCAATGTCTGTTACTTTCTTTGAACATGAGACGTTGAGAGAGAGCTGCTGGACTGGCATTCTCATTTGTATCTCTTCTTTAGCAGTATTCGACCCTCTCGGAACCACAAAGCTGGATCATTTCATTGCTTTCTCCGAGACTGCAGACTTCACTATATCTCCACGAAAGGATTCGAATCCTGATTCAGAAGAAATAATTAATGATTTTATTCTAATCTTTAGGTAGAGCACATTGGACTACTATTGAAAGATAGTTTTTCTGTTTATTCATGCATTATCAATAACATGTATAGTCGCCGTTGATTCCCGTAAAACAAGCACACATCCTCACTCTTGTTAACATTTGTGATTTAACGTCTATGCACGCACAGAAAAGGCGTCGATAAGTTGGTGGTTAAGGTGTAACTTAACTACATGTCACTGCTTGTGAAACAATTCGACTACTAACATCTGACTGCACTAATTTATCATCCAATTCAAGTTTAGGTCTGCGAACGGATACTTTTGATGAATTTTCCCAAATTTCGCATATCTCTATGCTCAGGTAGGTAGCCCTGCACACCAGTCAAGGCGCAACTTTAGTTTTCTCGGAAAGGTAAGTAATTCAGGCAGTAACAATACATAGTTTAACTCCGGTAACTAATCAAATACGTTTATTACTGTGCTCTTCGAGTTTACCATCAAAAGTTTCACGTTTCCTTTCGAATTTCTTCATAAAACGCGAAAAGATACGTGGCATTGGTACGGTCATAGTTTTCGTTTTTTTGTCTTGGTGCAGAAAATCTAATTCATCTCGATTATCTGTCTTTCTTCCTTTGGTGCAAGTTAAAGACAGCGTACCCGTCCATTGTTTCACTTCTAAATTGTGTACAACAGCGTAAATTTTAATTTGCTTCTCCAGAAAATTTGCACTTACCTATTTAAATACAGTGAGTTAGGTTCAATTTCCGGTTGTATACGTTTAGCAGTGTTACGCAATTTTAAGTGCATTTACGTCACTAAATATTCATTTATTGCGTCTTATTTAACTTTAGTGTCCATTATATATGTAGTTCATTGAATTTTATTTTTATGTTGCTAATTACTGTAATCGACCATGAGTGAAAAGTGTTTGAGCTGCGGTAGGAAAGTTAGTTTGGTGGTTTTGTGCAACTGTTGTGAGAAGTGGTTTCGTTGGGGAGAATGTAGCTGTGAGGGAAGTGGGGGAACAAAGGAGACTCTTCCATTCTTTTGCAAGGTATGTTGAAGGAAAATAACGGATCAGGAAGGGAAGATTAGAACCTTTCAAGCTTAATTGGATAGTACTAGGGAGGAACTTATGAGATTAAGGAGGGAGAATGGTGAACATAAGTAGGAAGTGGTAGCAAGGAACAGGGCCTACAGAAAAAGAACAGTGTGTGACAATTTCATCATGGTCACAAACAATAGATTTGCCCTATTATCGCAGTTAAACAGGAAGTGTCCAGTAGAAGTACGTGTAATTAAGACAAACAGACTTTCACTAGGAAACAAACTGTTTAAATAAAAGGTAGAAAATTGACGAAAAGTTCTGTTGATAGGTAGCATCCACGGAGCAAGTGTGTGCCAGATTTTGCAGGAAAATTTAGGTGACAGGTACCAGGTCACAAACTTTTTCAAACTTGCCTTATCCAGGTTGTAGAGGATATAGGTTCCTTGTGCAAGGGATTTACCAAGCAGAATAATGTTGTGTATTGAGTGAAGTGGGAAACTGTATTCATAGGGACAAGGGCTACAATATTGAGAGTAACCTGTTTACAATATCACCTGTAACAAGCCATACAAATGTTGGTCTGGTGGCTGCGTTCAGGCGGTATGATCAGCCACAGTTAAACAGCCTGTGCCTGTGAGTTTAAACTGAATGATAGAACTTTTATAATGGTAATAGTGTATAGGTCCCCATCAGGTAATTTCAGCTATTTCTGAAAAACTTGGACGCCTTGTTGTGCTATCTTTCTGACACGGGGAAGCACATTATTACTTGTGCGGATTTCAATGCTGATTGTAAATTATAGTAATAGGGTGAAAGACCTTGAAGTATTACTTCTTTCTTTCAATTTTACATCCGCTTTTGATTTTCCTATTCGCGTAGATATCTTTTTTATTGACCAAGATATGTTCAAAAAAATACATGTTTACCTTGCGAAAATAGTGTTTCTGATCATGTTGCACAGCGAATTACAGTACATGACGTAGCCCAATAAAGCAAGTTAAAACAGACGTACAAATTAATACGTTCAATTAATAATTCAACAATTGCTGTGTTTGTGGAAAGCTTACAGTAGTTAGACTATGATGAGGTATACAAGGAACCTGAGTCTAGTTTGAAATATAAAATATTTCATGATACATTTTTAAGTGTATTTGAAAACCGTTTCCCCAAGAAAATAAATGTAATTGTAAGAAAGCATTTAAAAACCATGGCTAACTGCAAGAATGAAAGTAACTTGTAACCGGAAAAATGATTTGTATCTAAAAATAAGAAAGAGTAAGGACTCAGAAATAGCCAAAATTATAAAAAATACTGTGCGAATTGAAGAAAATTTATTAAAAAGTTCAGAAGCTTGTGTATTATATCTGAGATTGGTTCCTCTGGTAAATTTTTTTATATAAGTTGGAATATAAATGAAAGTGAAACGGAGCAACCAAGAGCACAGGATTGTATTACCATCAAAATGACTGAACAGTTTACTAGCAAAAAATCACAAATCCAAATATTTTTACAATCACTTTTCAAATGTCGTGGAGAAAACAGGATCTAAATTTTCGTTAGACCAGGCAAAGCTATTAATGGAAGATGCATTACCTCTGCAATCTGATACAACTGAAATTCCAGCCACCTCTCCATTAGAAAATAAGAAAATAATAAACTATCTCAAAGGGTAATAGCTCATATGGAATTGATGGCATTTCCAGCAGAGTACTATAAGCTTGTTCCCAACAGATAAATTGGATTCTCTGCAAAATTCTTGAGAAAGTAATGTATTCAAGAATAGCTTCCTACGGTTGTAAGAAAGAAGGTACTAACAAAATGTCAGTGTGATTTCCAGCATCTTCAAAAAAAAAAAAAAAAAAAAAATAAAATAAATAAATGAATAAATAAATAAAAATAAATAAATAAATAAATGCAGTGTATGCTTTCACTGATCAAATATTAAATGCTCTGAATTACCGGACATCACCTGTTGGGAGTTTTTGTGATATCTTAAAGGTTTTGATTGTGTAATTCATGGAATTTTTCTAGTGGTATAAGTGGGGCAGGGGACAAAAAATGTTCAAATGGTTGTAAAGTCTATGGGACTTAACTACGGGGTTATCAGTCCCTAAACTTACAAACTACTTATGAACTAGCTAATTCTAAGGACGGCACAAATATCCATGCCCGAGGGGGGATTCGAACCCCCTACCGTAGTGGCTGGGCAGACCGTGACTGGAGCGCCTCAGTCCCCTCGGCCACCGCGGCTGGCGGCAGTGGACACATGGTTCACCCCATACATAACTGGAAGAGTACAGAAAGTTCAAGTAAGTGGTTCAGGTAACCCTCAGAAATCAGCTGATTGCTCAAACTGGGGAGGGGGGGGGGGCTATCAAGATTGTAGTCCCACAGAGTTCAGTCTTAGGTCCATTGCTGTTATTGATATACATTAATGATCTGCCATTCTACATGCATGATGATACAAAGCTAGTTCTTTTTGCTGGCAATGCGCACAAAAGCGTGTAATTAGAATAATTTCTGAACCCTCCCAAGATCATCTTCCAGACACATTTAAAGATCTAGAGATATTCACAGTAGCTTCACAATACATAGTTTATTTTATGAAATTTGTTTTTTCAAAGTAATAGCAGTGTGGACAGCTACAACACTAGGATAAATGATAATCTACACTATTCATGGTCAAATCTAACTGTGGCAGAGAGGAGAGTGAAATATTCTGCCACATAAGTCTTTGGCCACTTATCAGATAACATCAAACGTCTGATAGATAGCCAGCCAGCATTTAAAAACAAATTGAAAGAATTTCTGAATGACAAATCCTCCTCTTTGGTAGACGAATTTTTACACAGAAATTAGTACTACACCAAAAATAAAAAAATAATAATGAAAATAAAAAATAAATGTATGTCATGTAGTGGTATCCGTTACCAGCCTAACACGTTCCACATCATTAAGAAATCTCGTATACATGATCTACGAAACAAGTGTTAATCTAATCTAACCTACTCTAATGTAGACACCTACGACGATGATTGTCATGGTTGAGTATCGATAGGACACGAATGCTTTGCTTTGTTACCAAAGTGCAAGTGATGGGTTTGATTCCAGGACCAGAACAATATCAAAAATAAGTACAACTATTTGTTCAGTCATGGTACAGATAAATTGTTAATCAAAATATCCACGGGTGTACTGCCGGTCTACAGTGTCCAACAGGCCGTTGGACACTAGATCGGCAGTACACCCGTGGATATTTTGATTGTCAAATACGCCGGGAGAAACTCAAGAATCAGATAAATTGTTAGTGATACGCAGTTAATATTGAAGTTTCCATGCAGCGTTTGCAGCTATTGTTCGAGTTGTTATTATCTGGTTATTTCAACAAGCCATTGGTACAAAACCGCTCACCACAGGAATGAAGTATCGCAATTGAAAGAAAACGTTTCAGAGAGCAAAATTATTTCGAATTGTTATAGAGCTTTAGGAATTCCGTTACTGTCGTAAAATCTGTTGTTGACAATAATGTTGAATGTTGTCTAAGGATTACGGGACGTTTTATGTCAAAGTTTTTGGTGTATCTAATTATGAATGTGGTAATCCTTCTGATATGTCAGCCATTTTATTAACATGGAGTTTACAAACGTATAGAATTTATTAACCTGTTTCCTTTTATTTCCAATATCGTGTTGTTAATTTATATATAGAATGAGCGCCATAAACAGCTGTTTTCTCTAGTTGATCCATTTTGAATATTATAACGACTATATTGCGAAGTAATTAGAGTAGCTGCAAGACAGGTATGTTATATGAGCTGCATGCACATCAGTCGGAACGCAATTCATGTCGTTCTGATAGTTTTATGCATCATAGTACATTTAATTTTCGAGTGTAAATATTATGAAAGGACGTACTGTCCTCCCCTTATTTCATCTCAAATAATACCTACACAGCCTTTAAATGGTAAAATTTTATTTGCGTTCTGTAAATATCTGCTTTATAAAATTTGATTCAGAAGGTGTCCGCTAGCTGCGGCCTTTAGTTACGAAGATATGTCTCCGTGATGCCTGCACATCCGCTGCCGGTAATGGCCGAGGTAACCTGCCTGGCCCGAACAAAGGGCCAATTAGACGTTCACCAATACAGCTCCAAATTTACCGACAGGGAACAGCTTGAACTGGATACGTGAGCTGTTCCGTTTGCTAGTTTTCATGAGATGTCACCAGGAGTTTGAGTAATTTCGTGAATATTCGTTTTCTGTATGTCAGATACGATTGCTGCAATATGCGTAAGAAAGTTCCATATAATTGTACATTATCTGAAAGATCGAATGGGACGCACAGTTGCATACTGTAAGTAGGCTAAATTTATTGATTTGGTGTTTCTTATGGTGAAGTTAGAAGTTAATTTCTTGTCTTATCCGTTGTCCTGCATTACAATTTTTGATTGATTTTTAGGATTCATAACCATATTGTCAAGTCTCTTTTACCTGTAGTTGCGGATCAAGTACAGTCTTTTGTTTTGTGTGAGGCCATTGACGATACCTCTGTCTCCACTGATATTTCGCGGAATGTGAAACTAAGGTTGGCTCTTCTGTAACGTCTGAGTCTCCCTCACTGTGAAGGTTGCTTTTGCACACCGCAACAGGGATGTCACCTTCCCAGCCTATATGTTGCTTGTGGCTGTGCTGCGACATTTAAGAAAATGGTGTTTCCTCCTTTTTACTTTTCAGTGGCATTACATTTCCATACACTCAAAAATTTCGTCATGTGTTTTCTTCCCTCATGATGATTATTATTTATTAATATTTATTATTAATTAATTAATTATTATTTTTATCTTTGTTTAATGATTTTTTATTTTTGTTTAAGTTACATTGACTCGTGGTTTACTTCCTATTGCTGACAAAATCAAGTTTCTATTCTTAGTCCTTAATTTTATTATGTATCCCTTCCATGACTATTTGAAATCTGATGATTAGTTCTAAAGTAAGGTTTTAATTTTAAGAAAATGTAAATTTCACAAATGAGTAGCATATCTAAAATAACACTTGTTGTGGATGCACTGAACGTTTCTATCTTTTGCTTTATTTTCTCATTATAGTGTTTCACATGCTGAAGCATAAGGTGGAGTGAAATTCCACATTTTTCAAGTGTTGTTGATTATACTAATTGCTATATTAAACTTAAATCTACTTTTCTGTTAAGAAAAGGTTCTTATATAATGGTTGTACCTGTGATGGAACATAAACTGTGAGCCTGGTATAATACATTCGGTTGCACTGATTAGCAAACCGCCGTTCAGTAGTTATTTATCAATCCTATTCATGCTCCGTTTCTGTAACAACTGGTGATTATTGTTTGAGAGTAACTGAAAATATTCAATAAATCTAGATACCTTTAATTTTCTAAAATAGAAGTTGTGGAGACTCTATTTCTGTTTTATATTCTGTTACATATATTTTCCCAAGAAGTAGTTACATTTCATAAGTCTATTCGTAACAGAGTTGTGACACATCTGCCTGGATACGACATGGACATAAGAAAGTGAGCTTCTTCTCGTTCTGAGATCACTATCTGTTGATGATTTGGTTATCCAGCAGGATACAGGTGGATCGTAATACTAAAATCTGTATACCGATGTATAAATTACCTTCGTCAATACTTATTCCACGTGTAGATCTATGATAAATGAACCCCAAGTGCTCTTCCGTTGTGTACTACATGTACTAATGCCACGTAAAAATAGCTTTTTTCTGCTATAATCTTTAAGTAATAGTTGCAAGGTTAATAATATCGCCATTGACAATCGATGAGTGGCATGATGGATCGTTTCTTGCAACTTTACATTACGAACCTTACTACTCGCTGTCTGCTAACATGCACAATAATTTTTCTATTACCACGCCGTTCGTTAGCAGATCTTGTATCGCCGCGGGGGAGTAACCGTGTGGTTCTAAGTATTATGTCAGAGACTCCGCGGACGCACCCGCAAAAGGGTCGTGTTCTTTGGGAATGTGTGTGTGTGTGTGTTGTCCTTGGAAAAGTTTAAGTTAGGTGAAAGAGTTTGTACATCTAACGACCGATGACCACAAACCTTGTATCATTTTTAAATGATTATTTTTGGAATTCATGGTGTTCCTAATGTTCTGCTGTAACTTTTGAAAATGTAACTACTCTTTTAGTGATATTTATTAACCTCTCTTACACGTTTGCTAGCTGCACCGTGCACCATATCACTGTTGTTTCTGTATCTTCTGTCATTTTCTGTACAAATCTTACAGAGGTATCGGGCTTCCTATATACTCGTTATCTGTTCCTCGAAATATCGTTTCATTATCTCACCACCTGCTGTAATAATCATCTTTCCTTCCGGGCCAGTAATCGTGGAACTACCTAAGTCATTTGCTATAATTGTGTTCTTAACTTTTCGTAGGAAAGTTTTCAAACCCGGCTAATCATTTTCCACCTCTGCTAACATTTCTCTTTTTGCCACTTCTTTGTAAAACTCTATTGACATGTTCTGGAGTCTTCTCATTTCGTTTTTCACCTTCTAATGTTGAATTTTATTTCAATCATTCATTCGAAATAAGTGAGTGGCACAATTGTTTTTCTCGAGAACAACATCCCAGTGTTGAAAGGCATTTCGAAAGATACCACTTCCGAAAGTGTGTAGATTTCGTAATTCGCAAGTTGTATTAGATTGTAGGTTAAACTGACGGACAAGTTACTGTCACCAAAATGTCTGCATTTGGTCTGAATACTTGTATTTCCTGTAATATTATATTAAACAGTTTAAAAGCTCTTTAAATCTTCACTCTGGACCTTCACAATTAACAATTTTAATGTTAGTAATTACTCCAAACTAGTTTTATGAGGTTAAGGAATAATCCTCGATTCTTATTTGAAAATATGTCAAGTGTCAGACATTTGATTGCTTCTATTTTTATATCAGTGGTTTTGGGTGACCTACTAACTATTAGATAAATATTTACAGTTACAGGGTGACCTTTCACTTTCTGAACATGTTTCTGAACGACAGTGAACAGGTTTTCAGTGGCAGGTTACTCTGTATCCGTAAAACCTGATCAGTAGATAGGTAGCTGCCCGAAACCGGTCATAAACAAAATGAAAAGCGATCTGAAGGCTGACATAGAACACTCTCATTAGTAATTTGAATGTAGTGTTATACCTGTAATCAATTATTTGTTTTTGCTAAATTTTCACTCATATGAAATCGTGTTATAAGTTTTCGAACGTCTATTTCGGTGGCATGCTTTTACACGAAAGGGCAAAATACTTAAAATGACAAATATATTCAGAACAACAAATATATGGAGCGCACATGTAATATAATACTGAGTTACCTATGAGCGTATAAGCGTGGACGCGTTTTACTTAGGATGTCATTTATCTTGTTTACCTGTATGTCATGTTTCCCGTTTCTACTGGCAAAGATAAGTAAGCTTTACCTGTGAAGATGCATGTTTTTTGTTACTAGTAAAATACCATCATTATCTGGAAGTTTATTCTTCGCACATTTCCATCCTTGGTAAAATGTGGAGACGCATAGGATTTAAGGAAATGTACGTGAATGCCGATGGACGGCTAAAGTCTTCAGCAGACGTCTGAGGCCGACGGGAGAGACAAGCCGCGGCCCGCTCTTCACAATAATATGCCTCTGACGTAGTTGTGTTCGGCAGACGAACAGCGTTGACTAACTAAATAACTCCTCGTAACTAGGACAACCAAGGCCGGTTGGAGGTGGAGGATATTTACTGATCACCCTAAAAATGTGTAAAAATACTAAATACGTTAATCGTTACTGATTTATCGTAACATCATATTTTTAATGATTAATTATATGTAATGATTGTCTAGAGCTTAAAAATATCTTTTAATACAAATGTAGAAACACGGACACACAGTCGATGATTTTTGTTAATGGTTATTGACATACGACTTGTAGTACCTATGCAACCCAATCATTCTGACAAAATTTGTATTTGTTATACCTGGAATAGGTGTGAAAAGGTAGTAATAGCTTTATGAACTTTCGAATATTACTATTCAGTTTATTTAACTATAGCACTCTACGCTTAAACTTTTTATGTTATATTTTTGATATTGTAGTTATTTTCAAACTCTTTGGTACAAAAATCACGTGAAGCTGTTGAATCACATCTGTAGTTAAACACAAAAGGATTGCAGAACTGAGCGAGTGAGCACAGTTAGGCTTCTTAGCCTCGTCATGTGGCGGCCACAAAATCACATTTACGTCGACTTCAACGTTGTCCCACGCCTTACATCAGTAATAATAGGCCTTCCATAATTCGCAACCTGGTAATTAGCGAGAGCATGCAAATTTATCGTGTACCGCGAGAAATACCTAATGAAGCATCGGCTGCTCCGTTGATATGTTTTAGATATCTCTATTTCTAGTCGGTTACAAATAAATTAATCTCAAGGTCCAAAGCCCATTAAATTTTGAGCTGTTCGCAAAATTGCGACTTTAGAGCAATAGTACAATTTTGTTCTAGGAAACACCAAGTTAATAATAAGTTACTTCTCGGTTTATGATTCATTGTCTCTTATTGCTGGGATTGTTAATGTTACGTTTAGTCTAATTATTCCTAATCATCTTGCAAGTAACTCGTAAAATCGTGGCACTAGTACGTTTACTACATAATGTTGTCACAAAATATTCTCATAGAAAATTTTGGTATGTAATCGACAATTTGAATTATGTATATGTAATGTATGAGAATTGGTGTGGACTACCTAAGATAGTAACTGTCAAGATAAGAACCATTTTATGCGGGTGTCTCCTGATGCTATGGATGCTCTGCACGTGCACTCGACCAACCGTCCTTCGGTGTGAGGTGGTCAAATTCTAGTTACAACGGACGGAGCTTAAGCATACCTTGTGGTTTTTATGTAAACAGCAAGACAGGGGACACAACGAAATAAGTCACATCTGCATGCATGAAACATACGGGATGTCACGGAGAGAATAAGAATGTACCCGTGTGGAAGTCCCACATATTTAATATTAGATGATCCAATAAATTTTCGATGAATGAGAAGCTACCAATGTCAGCAGACTGATGTTATAAGTCGATCGCCTTTCAGAACATTTTAACATTCCAAAAACTTCTACAGGCGCAAAAATATTCACAATTATAATTTACGTAGATTTATTAATGAATTAATTTTTAATAAGTATAATATCCTTTACTGCTGCTTATTAGCTTTATTTATTTGTCCACTACAGCTGTTTCGCCGTATTTGGCATTGTCAAGTGGTAGCCCATTTGTTGGCAACACACACACAGCATCAGTACCTCTATATGAGTTTTATAGGTATTTTTTTTTTAGAAAGCCGTTTTTTAAATAATTTATTTTAAATAATTTATTTAAAAAAACGACTTTCTATGAAAAGTACCTGTAAAAATCATATAGAGGCACAGATGCTGTGTGTGTGTTGCCAACAAATGGAATACCACTTGACAATTCCAAATACGGCGAAACAGCTGTAGTGGACAAATAAATAAAGCTAATAAGCAGCAGTAACGGATATTATACTTATTAAAAATGTCATATTACGATATACTCACTGCTGAAGGCCCATTTATGAAAAAAAAAATTATTTTTTGTGTTAATTTTCATGTTTATTTTCTTGTTTACAAAATATTTTTGTAAATAAATTTCAGTATATCTTTTGAAATTAATAAGGAAAACATTACACAGTATAAGGTGCATATAATGATGGCAAAAAAAGCGGCGTATCCATATGAACGTATAGCCGAAATGTATTTTTTGCAGTATTTGAATAGTGACAATACAGGGCCTTATTCATCTGAAACTATACATTATACATACTATACCCTATACAGGTGATCTTCACCGACTCTAATTGTTCCTGATATATGATTTTAGGTGAAATACAACTCATAAACGTGAAAGACATACCTTGGTAGTTAATTAAAGCTGAAAGGAATAGATTGTTCAGATAGCATTTTTCCATTCTAAACATCAACATAATTCGTTGAATCGTTTTCAGATGCCTTGATATTTCCCTTGTTGCCACCAAAATAGGATTCGACTGAACGCTACTTTAAAAAAATACCAAAACAGTTTTGCCATTTAGTTCCAGATGCTGACAGTGATCTTGATTATTGGATTATTTACACGTTACAATCAGTCTTTCACGACGACAATGAATGTAGCCATAGAATGCACGAAATATCGTCCAAATAAATCGTCCGTGGCACCTAAGAAACCTATTCTGGAACATCGACGTGTTTTCGAAGTAAATAGTGTCAGACAGATACCACTCTTCTTTCTCCCGAGTTTCTTTATTGGAACTTGCTTCGCTGCCTAGAAGAGGCTAAGACTCTAGTTCCCCCTCCTCGACGCCGCAGAAGAAATTTAAGGCCGGTCCGAGGAAGTTGGTAAACAAGCGATGAGCCGGGCACGTTTGATGAAACGGCGCTCATGAAGTGCGCGCACACCTTATTTGGGCGCCTGTGTGGTCGCGCGTCCATCCCCCATCCGGCGATTAGTGCTTCCCCGGCCGCTGGTCGATAAAACGACCGCCGCTCCGCCGCAGCGCCGCAATCTGGCCGCACCCTCCTTTCGCCCGCAATCTTTTATCGATGAACGGCGCGGTTTCACTCAAATTCCAGACAGCCCTCGCAACACTTGTAATGGAATTCCCAGCGCCTGCTGAACATTGTTACTGCCGTCTGTTGCACTTCTTTTCGAAATACACGCAATTATTTTTGCGTTACAGTTGGAATAAAAAAAATTATCGATATGTGGAAATCCTAGATTGCCTTTCACATTGCTGATTTTTCTTGGGCGAATGGATGTAACACTGGATACTAAAAATGAATCATCTCTAGTTTAAAGAAACAACAATAAGTATGGATTTTATACAGCAATATCCAATTTAGATATATTTTTCTTTAGAAATTGGAGGATTGGTCTTTATGACATCTTCAGTAAATTGACGACACATAATTTCAATTAAAAATTTAAAAAACTCAGAGATGAAACCTGAAATTATTCCTTTGTTTTTAGTAACTTACAGCAATATTGCCAGTACAGTCCTTGGCAAAGGCCGATATACTGACGTGTGACTACGCTTCAACTTTTAGCGTATATACGAAATGAGAGATAGCTGCGCGTTGCAATTAAATCCCTTCGTAGACGATGATCAGACAAGTAGTTCAAACTGATTGACAGATTTATTACTATTTGTTCATTTCTCGTTAAATTTTCAGGCTGGATAGCGTCAGACGTCGGCCGACATCCATATTCCGTAGGTCTTACTTGATCACATCGTGCATTTTCTTTCTATATATATATGTCTTTATATTTCCCTGTTCATCTTGATTTACATATTAATGGCTTTTCTGCAATTCCACTGAGCCAGGTAGCACAGTGGTAACACATTGGAGTCACATTCTATAGGATTTGGTTCAAATCCACCTCCAGCAATCCAGATTTAGGTTACAATTTCCCAAAATCGCTCCAGGCAATTGCTAGGATAGCTCCTGTGTAACGGCACGGCTGATTTCCTTCCCCACCATTACCAAAACAATCCGAGCGTGGGCTCCTCCTCTAATGACCACGCTGTCGACGGGGCGTGAAACATCAATCATCGCTGCTTCCGACTATTTCTCTATGTTTCCGCTCTAGAGTGACACTAAACCTTATCGAGCGACTCACCAAAAATATTTGATATTGGGAAGGAAGAATAAAGGAAGCTTAGGGTGTAACGTCCGGTCGACAGCTTGGTCATTAGGGACGGTGCTTTCGCTGTGAGTTTTGGATAGGATAGGCAATGAAATAGGTCGTGCCCTTTGAAAGGCACCATCCAAAGCATTTGCCTGGAATGATTTAGGGAAATCACGGTAAAGCTAAATCTGGATGGCCGGAGGTGGATTTGAACCACCGTCCTGCCGAATACGAGTTCAATGTGTTATCACTGCGCCACCTAGCTCGGTTTGATATTCGATGGAGAAAGATGGCGCAAAAATTATTAGAAAAAAAGTCATCGTATCAAAGAACACTTTTGTTTAAATACAGCAGTCTCAACTGGCATATCACATCCAAGATACTTTGTGTGGAAGATCGATATAAAAAATAACAAGTTAACCTTCTTTGAGATTCTTAAAGGTCTGTTTCAGTTGGACCTCGTAATGAATGCGTACTATCTATCAGTACTCTAGAAGAGGGCGGAATACTGTAGTATAGGCAGATTATTTACTAGCTTAGTTACTATTTGAAGTATGAATCACAGTAAAACTAATTTTCGTCTGCTGATTAGTTAGCTAGACAGTAAATTAAACAATCATCTGCAAACAGTCTAACAGGACCGCCCGGATTATGTCCTGCAAGGATTAAAGATGTAGATTAGGGTCGGCAGACAGCCTATAATAAAACGTTAGTGAACGCCAGATATGTCTTCTGTTCCACTCCATAACTTTACAACTGAATTACACGTATATCTTCTAAAAGACACCGTTCGCAATTGTTTCATTAAAAGCCTCATACAAAGATTGTCAAAAGCATTGTACACACCTAGAATTATTGAACAAACTTGGTATACTATAATAATATTTTCTGAATCCGTGTAGAGAATGTGTCAGTATATTGTTTTGTTCGAAGTAATTCAGGTTGTCTCTAAAGAAAAAGTTGATATTTGATGTGTCAAAATAGTATAGAGGTTGAAATCTGTCGAAGAAATCCTATATAGTACTGAAATATACAGTTAAGGAAACACATCTTAAAACTTATGTGATTTTTTAGGGATCAAGTACGCCTATCACTTTGAATTGAAAGAAGAACGAAATCTTTCATGACTGATCGGTATATAGACGCACAATGGTATCACTTAGCTTCGGATATATTCTTTCAGTTGCTCCACAGAAGAGGGAATATTCACTCGCACTGTACATTTGACATTTCCAAAACAAAAATAAAAAGGTAATATATTTGCAATCTGAAATCTGGACTGCTCGAGGATGTTTGTTTATAAATCTATCGGACCAAACTGTGTGGTCATCAGTCCGTAGCTTACAAACTATTTAAACTAAAATAAACTAACCTAAGGACAGGACAAACACACCCATGCGCCAGGGAGGACTCGAACCTCCGACGGCGAGCAACGGCGTGCTCCGCAGCGAGGCGCTTTAGACCGCTTGGCTACTCCACCGCTGTGCGTGAGGATGTCGCCGCTTCTGGAGACAAATTTGCTAGGCATAATTTGGCGAACAGACATAGATTTCGGAACCAGGTTTTAACTCTAAGACATACCCAGGGGCAGATATAGACTCTGACCATAACTTATTGGTTATGAACTGTAGGCTGAAACTGAAGAAACTACAAAAAGGTAGGAAAATAAGGAGATGTTACCTGGATAAATTGAAGGAAAGTGAAGTTCTTAAGAATTTCAGAGGGAGCTTTAGGCAACAATTGACAGAAATGGGGGAAAATGAAACAGTAGGGAAGGAATGGGTAGCATTGAGAGATGAAATAGTGAAGGCAGCAGATGACAAAATAGGTAGGAAGGCAAGACCTACAAAAAATCCTTGGATATCACAGGAGATACTAAATTTAATCGATGAAAGGAGAAAATATAAAAATGCAGTAAATGAAACAGGCAAAATGGAGTACAGACGACTAAGAAATGAGATTGACAGGAAGTGCAAAATGACTAAGCAGGAGTGGCTAGAAGGCAAATGCAAGAAAGTAGAAGAATATATAAATAGGGGAAAAATAGATAATACCTACAGAAAAATAAAAGAAACATTTGGAGATAAGAAAAACAGCTCTGTGAATATCAAGGACACTGATGGAAAACCAGTTCTCAGCAAAGAAGGGAAAGCTGAAAGGTGGAAAGAGAGGCTCTATGAAGGAAATGAACTTAACGGTAATATTATAGAAAGGGAAAAAGAAGTAGACGAGGATGAATTAGCAGATACTACACTGAGAGATGAATTTGACAGAGCACTTAAAGACCTAAGTTGAAACAAGGCCCCTGGAGTAGATGATATTCCCTCAGAGCTACTGAAGTCTCTGGGAAAACCAGCCATGACAAAACTGTTTCACCTGGTGTGTAAGATGTATGAGACAGGTGAAGTACCCTCAGACTTTAAGAAAAATGTTATAATCCCCATTCCAAAGAAAGCAGGTGCAGACAGTTGTGAAAACTACAGAACTATCAGTTTAATAAGTCATTGCTGCAAAATATTAACACGAATTATTTACAGAAGGATGGAAAAGCTGGTAGAAGCCGACATCGGGGAAGATCTGTTTGGGTTCAGGAGAAATGTAGGAACACGGGAGGCAATACTCACTTCACGGCTTGTCCTAGAAGATAGATTAAGAAAAGGAAAACTACATTTCTAGCTTTTGTAGATTTGGAGAAGGCTTTTGATAATGTTGATTGGATTAAACTTTTTCAAGTTCTGAAGCAAGCAGGAGTAAAATATAGGGAGCGTAAGGTTATTTACAACTTGTACAAAAACCAGACAGCGGTTGTCAGAGTTGAAGGGCATGAATGGGATGCAGTGGTTGGAAAGGGAGTAAGACAGGGCTGCAGCCTTTCTCCAATGTTATTCAATTTGTATATTGAGCAAGCTATAAAGGAAAGCAAGGAGAAATTTGGAGAAGGAATTAAGCTTCAGGGGGAAGAATTAAAAACATTGCGTTTTGCCGACGACATACTAATTCTGTCAGATACAGCAAAGGACCTGGAAGAGCAATTGAACGGAATGGACAGTGTGCTGAAAGGTGCAGCCTAAGAAAATCAGGTGATGCTGAAGGAATTAGATTAGGTAACGAAACAATAAAGGAGGTAGATGAGTTTTATTACTTGGGCAGTAAAATAACAAATGATGGTCGCATTACAGAGGATATAAAATGCAGAATGGCAATGGGTAGAAAAGCGGTCTTGAAAAAGAGAAATTTGTTAACAACAAATATTGATTTAAACCTAAGGAAGTCCTTTTTGAAGGCATTTGTATGGAGTGTTGTCTTGTATGGGAGTGAAACATGGACGATAAACTTATGTGGAGATGAAGAGGGTGGCTCAGGATAGGGTATTGTGGAGAGCTGCATCCAACCAGTCTCCGGACTGAAGACCACAACAACAACAACCGATGTCGAGTAGGATCCCTAATGGTATGAGTGGGAAATAAGTTGACAAAAGTAACACCTCTCCTTGAAATTTTATGGGTAGATCGTCAAGGGTTAAATACTGCCAGGTATTGCGAACTTAGGACCAGATGTATGGTGTTGTGAGGTGCTGCGCACTCAGGTTTCTTCTATTGGACAATAATACTAGAGATTTTAAATGAGACCTAAAGAAGCTTAGGAAGCAGGCGACAGTAATAAAATGAGTCAGTAGTACTGCAGAAAACATGAATGAGCCGCAGTAACTGAAGATCATACGCCAGACACAGCATGATTCATTATGACGTGTTTCGATTTTTTTCACTAGCAAATATCACGGATGTAGATACACAGATGCTCAAAATAAGATGCTCGCTGAACAGACTTATGCCGGGATGGCTACTTGAAAAGTGCACGGCCGATTTCGTTCCCCATCCTTAGCAAAACAATCCGAGCGTGAGCTCCGCTTCTAATGACAACGCTGTCGATGGGGCGTAAAACATCGATCATACCTGCTTCCTTCCAGCATTGGCATCGCAAATTTTTAATCGAACAGCTTTCCGATTATTTCTTTTATGTTTCCGCTCTAGAATGACACAAAATCTTACCGAGAGACTCACAAAATATATTTGACATTCGGAGGAGAAAGATGGTGCTAAAATTATTAGAAAAAAAAGTCATCGTAACTAAGAACACTTTTGTTTAAATACAGTAGTTTCAACTGGCATATCACATTCAAGTTATTTGTGTCGAACGTCGCTGTAAAAGATAACAAGTAAACCTTCTTTGAGGTTCTTTAATGTCTCTTACAAATGGACATCGAAATGAATGTGCACTGTGTCTCCTTACTCTAGAAGAGGCCGGAAAAGTTTAGTGTAGGCAGTTTCTTTATTAGCTTAGTCTTTATTATAAGTGTAAATCAATTTAAAACTAATTTTCATATGCTGATGAGTTAGCTAGACAGTTAACTCAACCATCATATGCAAACAGTCTAAGAGGGCCGCTAGGAATATGTCCAGCGAGGATTATACATATAGATTAGGCACGGCAGACGGCCTATAATAAATCGTTAGTGAACGACGGATATGTCTTCTATTTCGCTCTATAACTTTACAACAGTTACTAGATACGCCATCTGATGGCAAGTCACCAAATTACACGTATACATTTGAAAAGACACCTAACGCAATTGTTTCATTAAAAGTCTCATTCAAAGATTGATGTCAGAAGCATTGTAGATACCTGGAATTATGGAACAAACTTGATATACTATAATAATATTTACTGAAACCTTGTAGACATGTGTCAATATAATTGTTTGCTCGAAGTAATTCCAGTTGTCTCTAAAGAAAAAGTTGTATTTGATGTGTCAAAATAATATAGAGGTTGAAATCTGTCGACGACATCCTATATAGTACTGAAATATATAGTTTAGGAAATAATTCCTAAAAATAATGTAATGTTAAAGGAATCAAGTGTGCCTACCACCTTCATTTGAAGGAAAAACGAAATTTTGCATGACGGATCGTCATACAGACACAACAATGATACCACTTGGCTTCGGATATTTTCTTTCAGTTGCACCACAGAAAAGCGATTATTCACTCACAATGTACATTTCAAATTTCCAAAACAAAAAAAAATCTATACGCCCGAAATCTGCACTGCGTGAGGGCAATTTCTGTAACCACTTTTGGAGATAAATTTGCTGGGGAAAATTTCATGAACTCCTAGTTTATACGCACTGAACTGTGATACGTCGCTCCGTCTTGCTGAAACAATGTTCTTCTTTTATAAACAAGGAAATTTTGCAATTCACGTACCAAAAAGTTGTTTAACATTGTCACAGTACGTTACCGAATTCACGGTAATTGTAGGACTACTCTCGTTCTCGAAAAAGTACAGGCCTCGAGCTGACATTGTAGTACATAAAGAAATTTTTGTTGAATGAAGGGGTTTCCCTTGAGAATTCTTTGCAGTAGCGGTCATTTAGATAGCTGAGCCGCGCGGGAGCAGCCGAGCGTTCTGGAGCGCCACGTTGCGGATCGCGCGGCCTCTCGCGTCGGAGGTTCGAATTCTCCCTTGGGCATGGTTGTTGTGTTGTCCTTAGTATAAGTTACTTCATAAGTAGTCTGTAAGTTTAGGAAATGATAACCCCGCAGATAAGTCCCATAAGCTTTACAAACATTTCAACATTTCACTTTTAGATTGCTGACTTGACTGTTAAGGTAAAATAAGCCTTATATATATATATATATATATGTGTGTGTGTGTGTGTGTGTGTGTGTGTGTGTGTGTGTGTGTGTTTTATTAAGGACACTAAGTCACAACATTAATGAAGTAAAGCAACCGCCTGCCACATTGAGGCATCCTCTCGCACCAGCTTGTTTTTTTCATGGTTTTTGGTATTTTTGCAAAGTTCTGTGCTACGATGATCCAGGTACATTTAAGGAACTTCAACGCTTACGAATGAAGTTATGATCGTCACGAACAGACTGTCTCCAAGGATTCGCCCGTTCTTGATGACCTTTAACAACCTTTAGTTTGTGCAGTGTTGAACCAGTTTATTCAAACGTCTTAATCCATGCCTGAATAAAGGGAACCTTGGAGAATCATTTACATTATTCAATCCCAGATCAGTGCCGAATATACTCCGTGCTACAATCGACGAATCAGCGTTTTTGTAAAAATATCGCTCTCAAAACTCGTATTCCGCTTCCGTAACGCATTCTTTATCGACTAAATTGCTAAATGACGCACAACTGACGTACGTACCTCACACGCAGAATGCACGGAGATCTCATTAATCCCGTCTTGTGAGACAGACTGTACGTCATAACAGTATATATTTCAAAATATGACTGGAAATACACGTCAGTTTATTAAAGGATTATTCTTGTTTCCTTTCTTGTACATGGCTGTGAGTTGTGCAACTTTCAAATCTTGAGGTAGATATCAAACGTAATGAGGAGGGTTGTAGTAGAAAATCAATAATTATGGAAATATTACACCCGCACACACAGAAATGTGCTTGCCTGGTACACAGTGAGCAACGGAAGAGCCGCCTTTATTAATTGACCTAAATTATCATACCAAACGAAGGGCATTTACTTCGCCGTTACCGATGTTGGCTCTTGCTGTCCTTCGAAGTTGTTTTATACTTACTTCCTAGTCCTTGGTAAAGGAATTTCGGATAACCGTGTTTAGTCACTCCACTTTAATGCCCCTGTCACATTTAATACTACCGTTGATCGCGCAATGGAGTTATTACTTGTGTCTTGCCACTAGTGTAGTTTACATTGTATTTTCAGCCATATTGCCGGCCGCGGTGGCCGAGGGGACTGAGGCGCTCCAGTCACGGTCTGCACGGCCTCTACGGTCGGGGGTTCGAATCCCCCCCCCTCGGGCATGGATATTTGTGCCGTCCTTAGTCTTAGCTAGTTCATAAGTAGTTTGTAAGCTTAGGGACTGATGACCCCGTAGTTAAGTTCCATAAGTCCTACAAACATTTGAACATTTTTGAACCCCGTAGTTAAGTCCTATAAGCTATACAAACATTTTGATTTCCGCCATATTTTGAGTCTAATGCGGTCGTGAGAACTGTTCGACTTAATCAACTCATATTCAAGTCTGCGCTAAATTTCAAGATTCATTTATATTGGGAAAACGTGGGATATTTTGCAAAGCTTAGAATGTCTCATCCCTGTCCGTTGATTTTTTAAATAAATCTCTCATCTGCTGCCACTGCCATTTCATTATCTACTTATTTGAACAGATACATTATACCTTCATTTTTGGTGTAGCTATATGGACGTTACGGTATCCGATGTCACACAGTGACCTTACGATGAAAACGTCATGTAGCCATAATGAGGCTGCCCATTTCTTCAAAATACTATAGCACAGCCTTGCCTACATGGTGAGATAATGGTCATGCAAACTGATCTGTCATTCCGTTTGTGCCATGGAGAATTCGGGGATTCCAGCTATCAAAGTATCAGTGGTGAAACATGCTGTCGTTCCATATAGATTACTTATCTTTAATTTGACGTAGTAAATGTTGATAACCTATTGAAATAAACATAATAAAAGGCAAAATTTGAAAGGCCTTCAAGGTTGAGGATTTAATCGGAACACTTGGAATAACTTTCCTCGCGAATGTCCTGACGCATTATGTGATGGTGAATTCGTGACTGGCAACGACTGGACTGCCATTCTTCAACCAAGAGAATTAGAAACGAGATGTTTTAGAAACTACTACAAACAGTTCCATTTTTCCCTTTTTCCATATGTGTATTTATTTATTTTATTATATTAATACAACTGAATTACGTTTACAAAGCCTTCATCCAAAACTTCATAAACTAAGTGGACAGTAATGACAGCTGTCTCTGAAATGTGGAATAAATATTCAAGGGTTTCGTAGGTACTTCCTGTTGCCGGGAAACAAAGGGTAACAGCAAGTCTTCTCTTCACATCACTTATATTTATAACGGGAATAAAAGGGATGAGGCAGCCACTCCACGCACACACTAAAACTTCCAATCTAGAAGCATACGCCAGAGTCCAGGCCGATGACAAAATCTTAAAACTTCTAACACACTTGTCTCGTCATGAGCTAAAACAGCGAACAGGTCTCCACCAAGATACGATTCTGCCCAATCAAATACATTTAAAATAGACTCAGTTAAAACGTGGCATCCAGTTAGTTACTTGTTCACAAAAAGCACCAGAAAATGAGGGGTATCTCTCGGAGTGCGAAACCTAGTGTCAGAGGACAGTCTGCAAGTAGGAGACATGTAAAGATCACCGCATCCCGCCTAAGTGGCTGACAGGATAGCCACGGCCAGTCAACTTTACAGCGGTAGCGTATTTTCGTCACTGTCAGCCATCGTTCCTCACAAAAATGCACAGAATTCTGCCGCAGCACACAGATTAAGTGCTGGAGGGATATATCGCATTATATCATACTTTCTGTAGACTTAATCGGCGAGCCGATCGCCTAGTTCATTTACTCAAATGCTCTGGCAACTAGCACAATGAGCCCACCGTTGTAGAAAGTAAATTTGGTAATGTAACAGATACATTAACTTCTCAGCTGGGTACGGGTTTTGCAACGATAGCAGTGAAGTTGGTGAATTCTAGCAGATGAAAAACCATATGCTCTGAACACGCCACATCTGTTGTAGTGCCTTAAGGATTGCCCGAAAATGTGCTGAAAAATCGTAAATTCACTGGGAAGGTTTATCCTGAGGACACGGTTGTTGAACACCACAGAACAACCAAAGAATGTAATTGGGCATATAAAATAAATAATAATTACCCAAGAAGTCCCTCTCTTTCGAACCATCAGTCTGCACCACTGTAAGACGTTAATGCCAATGTAAAATGTAAAAAGTACTGACAAATGTAAAAGCAGTGGTGCTATCTTTATCAAAGAAGGAAAGACGGAAATAGAAGAAAGGTTTGAGAGTGGCATAAAAATTCTGGGTGAAAGAATATCATTATAAGTCTCGCTGATGGTACTGTTACTGTTGGTGATAGATAGGAAGAACGAATAGCCTACTAAGCAAAGGGTATGGTGTGGGAATAAAGCGCAAATAGAAACCTGTATTGAGAGGTAGTAGAAATAGAAGTAGTGATGAGCTTCAACTCTTAAAAGTTGTTGATCAGTACGTTAATGAAGTTAAGGAACTCTGCTGTGCTGGAAGCAAAATAACCCAGGACGGACGAAGCAAGGAGGGCACAAGATATAGACTTGCATTAGCAACGATGAAATTCATGGCGAAGAGGAGTCAACGGGTTCAAAATTATGGCCTTAATCTAGTGAAGACATTTTAAAAAATATACGCTTAGAGCACAGCTTCTTAGGAAGAGACGAATTTTGGAAATTAGATGAATTGATAAGATAATGAATGAGGAAGATATCAGAAGAAACGGCGAAGAAGGACCATATGGAAAACATTTACAAGAAAAAGTTTGATTTGTGAAGAGAAGGTTTACGGTCTCAAGCTCATTTAATATCGCCGCGAATCTTACGACAGAACACGTGGCGCAATGGTTAGCATCGCAGATCACTGTGTTTGCAGTTCTACAGTTCAAATCCCGCCACGTGCTGAAAAATGTATTTCATTGTATGTACTATTTTTAGAATTTTCTGCGTGTGACTTATGTAAGTTCCAGAAAATTCATTCTGTGTATAAATAGTGGAGCACTCCAAGCAGGAGTCAGTCTGTACTGACTGTACGCTTGTGTTGGCAATAAGCGAGTTCTAAGTGTACAGTGCTGTGCTGTATTAACGACCAGCCTTCGAATACCGAACCACTTGCAGTTTTCAACGCGACAATAAGGTCGAAATGACAATTTCTTTAGGAATTCTGTTGAAAATCTGTGTTAAGAATATTGATATGTACTGCCCTTCATTTGCACTTAAATACAGGTGTCACCTGGATTTCTTTCCAACCCTTAAGACTTTCCGTTGTACAAGGGATCCACGGAAAGGTGTAGACGAAGTAAAGAGCCAAGTCCGTAGAATTTTACCTTGTTAACCACACTGGGTAACAATAGCATTGATGTAAGCTAAAGCTTCCGCGGCAGTTGCCATTGTCAATAATATTTTCCAGGATGTGAAACAGTATTGTCAATCTTTAAAACTATCCTACGTTTCGGCACCCTGCAACAGCGGCCGAAACATGGACAGCTTTTGAGATCGAATAACCCTGAAAAACGTTATTGGCAATACCACTGCTGCTTCTGGCAAAGTGATGACATCATATCCGCGATCGACTATACCTGACATTAAGTAACGGATTGTACAATTGCACGACTTCTTTTAAGAATAATTCAGTGAAATTCCCGTCCAACCATCGTGTCCCATAAGAACAGCTTTTTTCCTACATATACACTACTGGCCATTAAAATTGCTACACCAAGAAGAAATGCAGATGATAAACAGGTATTCAATGGACAAATATATTACACTAGAACTGACATGTGATTACATTGTAACACAATTCGAGTGTATAGATCCTGAGGAATCAGTACCCAGAACAACCACCTCTGGCCGTAATACCGCTCTTGATACGCCTGGGCATTGAGTCAAACAGAGCTTAGATGACGTGTACAGGTACAGATGCACATGCAACTTCAATACGATACTACACTTCATCAAGAGTAGTGACTAGCGTATTGTGACAAGCCAGTTGCTCGGCAACCATAGACCAAACGTTTTCAATTTGTGAGAGATCTGGAGAATGTGCTGGCCAGGGCAGCAGTCGAACATTTTCCGTATCCAGAAAGGCCCGTACAGGACCTGAAACATGCGGCCGTGCATTATCCTGCTGAAATGTAGGGTTTCGCAGGGATCAAATGAAGGGTAGAGCCACAGGTCGTAACACATCTGAAATGTAACGGCCACTATTCACAGTGCCGTCGATGCGTACAAGAGGTGACCGAGACCTGTAACCAATCGCATCCCATACCACCAAGCCGGGTGATTCGCCAGTATGGCGATGACGAATACACGCTTCCAATGTGCGTTCACCTCGATGTCGCCAAACACAGATGCGACCGTCATGATGCTGTAAACAGAACCTGGATTCATCCGAAAAAATTACGTTTTGCCATTCGTGTATCCAGACTGGTCGTTGCGACCACCATCGCAGGCGCTCCTGTCTTAAATGCAGCGTCAAGGGTAAGCGCAGCCATGATCTTCGAGCTGATAGTCCATGCTGCTGCAAACGTCGTAGAACTGTTTGTATAGCTGGTTGTTGTCTTGCAAACGTCCCCATCTGTTGACTCAGGGATCGAGACGTGGCTGCACGATCCGTTACAGCCATGCGGATAAGATGCCTGTCACTTCGACTGCTAGTGATACGAGGCCGTTGGGATCCAGCACGGCGTTCCGTATTGCCCTCCTGAACCCACCGATTCCATATTCTGCTAACAGTCATTGGATCGCGACCAATGCGAGCACCAATGTCGTGATACGATAAACCGCAATCGCGATAGGTTACAATGCGGCCTTTACAAAAGTCGGAAACGTGATGGTACGAACTTCTTCGCCTTACACGAAGCATCACAACAACGTTTCACCAAGCAATGCAGTTCATCTGCTGTGGAAACTTTCCTCATTCCAGCACGTTGTAGGTGTCGCCACCGGCGCCAATCTTGTGTGAATGCTCTGAGAAGCTAATGATTTGCATATCACAGCATCGTCTTCCTGTCGGTTAAATTTCGCGTCTGTAGCACGTCATTTTCGTGGTGCAGTAATTTTAATGACCAGGAGTGTAGCCAAAGTCATCCAAGGAAGACTCCGCTCTCTCGAGACACACACGAGACAATCCGACAACACTCACTGTTTAACGTAGAGAACGCTAAAAGGGACGGAGAATTAGGCAATTTCGACAAGTAGTAGTGTTAGCAATTGTGAATATGAATAAGCATCAGCTGTATAATTTAAAGTACAAAAATGAAAATCTTTGCCGGACCAAGATTCTGAACCTGGATTTCCCACTATTCACCAGCGGTTGCTGTAACCATTACGTTAATCGCGTTCGTCTCTCAGACCGACCCAAATGCCCATATGCCATACGTTGCGGCTTCCCATTAGTGCTAATACATTCAGTAATATAATTCCCACACGAGGTGAAACATTCATAATAATTTCACACACCTTGCTACAGCTTGAAATAAAATTTTCATTGTCAGGTTTTAACGATGTAATTACTGTACATGTCCTTCAGAAGAGCATGCTAATACGGACACACTATTAACACACCAAATAAAGGAAGAAGATAAAATGTAATTATACAGAACTGCTACGCTTGGATGGTCGCGTTGTCTAAGGTGCTCCCAACGGATCTTCGAGCCCTCCCTCGGGCCTGGGTTTGTGTGTTGTCTTAGTTTAAGTTAAATTAAGTAGTGTGTAAGTCTAGTGAACAATGCCCTCAGCAGTTTGGTCCTTAGCTACACAAACTTTGAAATTTGATCTTGCTAGAATTATTGAAGAATCAAGTAATTGTAAGGTAACGCAACAGTCATGTCATTAAGAGAGTAAGGTAAGACGTTTAAGATGTAGAGTATGTCTACCGGTTTGGGATTCATATGTAAAAATACAGGGTCGGCAAATCACGCGATTGTTGAATGCAACGAAATTTTCCCTGGAAGAAGAGCGAAACTCCGTACAAGTTCGTAGACATAAATACTATTATGGAAGGGAATACTAAAAGGATCCAGCAAAATATGTTCTTCTTCTTGTCTTCAGTCCGGAGACTGGTTTCATTCAGGTATCCACCCTACTCTATCCTGAATAACCCTCTTCATAAGAACGGCAAGCAACATCCATTTGAATCTGTTTACAGTATTCGTTCCTTGGTCTCCCTCTGCGATTTTTACACAACACACTTTCCTCCCATTTATTCCTTTATGTCTAAAATGTGTCCGACGAATTGATCCCTTCTTTTAGTCAAGATATGCCAAAAATTCCTTTTCTCCCCAATTCTTTCTTCCGCTTAAATTAATATTCGATGTTAGAAAATTTCTCTTTTTCAAAACCGCTTTTCCTCCCACTACCGTTTTGCATTTTATATCCTCTGTATTGCAACCATCATATGCTTTTTTTTATTGCCCACGTAACCAAACGCATTTACCACCTTTATATTTTTCATTGCCTAATCAAATTCCTTCAGCATTGTCTGATTTTCTTAGATTTCATTCCATTCCCCGTCTTTTGCTCTTGTTGATGTTCATCTTATACGCTCCTTTCTACACAATGAACACTTCGTTCAATTGCCATGCAGGTCCTTTGCTGTCCATGACAAAATTACAATGTAATTGGCCAAAAGTAATGTTTTTATTTCGTAATCTTGAACTTTAATTCCTTCTCCAAATTTCTCCTTGCTTTCCTTCACCGCTTCTTCAGTGTACAAATTTAATAACAATGAAGAAAGGCTGTAATCGTGTATTACTCCCGTCGGAACCACTGCTTCCCTTTCATGTACTGGGATTCTTACAACTTCTGCTTGGTTTTTGTACAAATTGTAAATAACCTTCCGTTCCTTATATTTTACCCTGCTGACTTCAGAATTTGAAATAGTGTATTTCAGTCAACATTGCGATCACTGCGCTGCTGATAGTAATTCAAATGTGCAAATGTAAAGCTTATGAGACTTAACTGCGTGGTCATCAGTCCCTAAACTTACAAACTACTTATGAACTAACTTATACTAAAGACAGCACATACATCCATGCCCGAGGGGGATGCTCATAGTAGTTTACTTTCATTCCTACTTTTTATTAATTATTGGATCTACTCCTGTAATACTGGTCCCTAAACTTACAAACTACTTATGAACTAATTTATACTAAAGACAGCACAAACATCCATGCCCGATGGGGATGCTCATAGTAGTTTACTTGCATTCCTACTTTTTATTAATTATTGGATCTACTCCTGTAATACCCTAAACGACTATTTGTTTATAATCCTTTAATCATTTTATCAAAAATCCTGTTCCCCTTCCCACTGAACTTCACTAAGCACTTCTATATCTAACTTAAACCTATCCATGTTCCTTTCTAAATTTTCTAACTTCCCTATCCGATTATGGAATCTAACAACCCACGCTCCGATCAGTAGATTGCCAGTGTTGTCTTTTCTGATGACCACATCCTTCTAAGTACTCCCCGCCTGGAGATCCGAGTATCACCATAATTTTCGAAACTGCTGCAAGTGTTACACGTATCTCCTACACTGCAGCGTCTCTGATACGTCATCATCGTTGACTGATACACTCATTCGAAAGGTTTGTTAATCCGGACAGCTGTGTCGTGATATATGACGACTTTTGTTCTATGTCGACTTATTTAACATGAGGAAACGGTAGAGTATCCACAATCATGGGTGCCCATACCCGAGAAAAAGCCCCATTTCCCCCTTCCCACGTCTAAGTGCGAGGGTGAAGATCGGGGTGAGAGTTTAAATAGGGAAAGTTTAATTTTAAAAACTCACAACCACCAACTGCGAACCAAATTCTTAAACATGCAAAAACACTGGAACTGTGGTTGCTACTGTTTGACTCGTTTTCTAGGGGATGATATCACACGTTCACAGCTTTCCTTCCCTGCATATGATTAACAAAAGAATTCATAATAAAGTAATTTCATGAGAGAAAAGGGTGTACTAACCACTATTTTTGAAAACACGTGAAAGTTCACTTTATGTTGTTTATTACACCATATTAAAACCCTGTGGCTGATACGTCTGTACGTCGACACATTTATCAAATAAAGTTATGGCTCGTGAGCCCCCAGACAAAATAAATATTGTCGCAAATTGTTTTCACACCATGTGCTTGTCTCAAACACCGTTTATGTTCATGCCTATGCGACGACACGTGTTACATTAACAAAACACAGTCACTTTAATTCAATGCGATGCACACCTTATTCCACCGGCTAAATATTCACAACACACAGTAGCACTCGATTCAACTTGGTGCAGTCTACGACGAGCAACCACACCTGGCAATTGCCACATAAAAATCTATAGTCTCCACCTGGAGATCCACATGCCGACTGTCTAGAGCGACGCCGCCCGGCCAGCTCCACCACTCGCTCCCGAGTCGCCACTTCCTGGGGCCGCGCGCGCGCGCGCGCGCGCGCACCAGAAGCCCTACTGCCGGGTTTTTTCCCTACGTCAACTTCCCCATGTGAGCTGTTCTAACCGACTTGCCAACTTACAGCGCTCAGCCAATACATTTCTAAAACTTTACTTAAAATCAAAATAATTACACTATACATTAAACAAATGTCTTCTTATTAGGTTTTATATTGGTATAAGCAACCTTTGCACTATTTATTATAATCGTGCAATTTCTTATATCACAGATAAGTGATTTAACTGAATATTTCAAGATAAAATACACAAGATTAATTGAAAATAAAATGAGAAATAGTTAATATATTATTTTTATAAACAAAACAGTGCCATGCTAGTTGCGTAAGTGTCTTGTATTCATTGGTAATTTATTATTTTTCATTGTCAATTAAACATATTACGCCAGATGTGACTATATCAGCTAATGTATTGTTTATTTGTCAACAGGCTATTTTGTAATTAGGGCCTTAAAGGTTCCTAACTGCATCGTATTACTTCAAATGCTAGTAGTATTAGAATATTTTATTTCACGCTGTGCACTGCACTGCGCCTGGCACTCGCCATTGTCCCTCTCTCCCCTCACCGGAAACGAACCTGGAAAATCCTAAGCTGGAACAAGCCACCAACGTCGGCCTGCTCGCTGGCCTCCCGTCAGCTACAAGCACACAGCAAATCTCAACGTGGAGAATTTCTACCTATGGTCTAACTATAAATGTTGTCACCCAGCTGCGTACATACATTGCTACCATAATTAATAAGATTAAAATTGTGTAACATTTGGTGCATTGGCATGGTCAATGTTTGCAGTGAACTTCATACTGTTTAATTATCAAATGCTATTAATTACCAATATTTCTATTGGGCGGTAATCTCACATAAGGCAAGTAGAAAGTTACGGATTATACAAGTGATTTTCTATCAGTAAAATTATTTAAATGTAATTATTATAGCAAAAGGACTGAATGTTACTGCTTCAGAGATGGAACTTTTTATGACGTCTTAAATGTAGGCATTGTTCATCTTCCAAATTATGAAAAACTGCGCTCACCTCCAATTCTTGTATGTACAAATTAGTGTTAACTCACAAATTTATTGATATATTTTTTGTCTACGATAGGTGTAGTTAGATCTGAATGTTTCAAAAAGTTCAACGTCATTTTTCCAATCCACTTTTTAATAAAAATTTTCATTCAGACGTTGCAGTTTCGACTACTCCGAAACATCATATGTCATAAAAGAGCTTCATTTACACAGTGTAGAACTGATGACAGCTAACCAACTGAAGAAATGAGCTTTTTACGACAATATTTGTATCACCAAAACTACGTAATGACTTTTCCTCATCGATGACGTGAAATGAAGAAACTGATAGTCTGTCCAGTCTGTTGTTCGTTGGTGAAACATTACATGCCGAAGACCAGAAAGCTGTATTCTAAGAAATTCTCATGTATTAAACGCTACATAATGTGTTTCAAGGACTATTGCCATTTTCAATACGGAGATAGCATTATTCTGGCTGACGAAGTGGAAATAAATTATATCAACCTTCACTTGCAAGCCACTATCGTAAACGCATCTTGACGTATCTCGCATGAAATGTTCAAATGTTTATAAACCTACTGGAGCAAAATTCTGTGGCCATAAGTCCCTAGACTTACAAACTACTGAAAATATCTTACACTAAGGACAACACACACACACACACACACACACACACACACACACACACACACACATTCCCTATGGAAGACTCGAATCTCCGGTGGGAATGGCCGCTCGGTCCGTAGCATGACGCCTTAGACCATATGGCCATTTCGCGTGGCTATCTGGGATGAATTACTGAAAGCCACGGCATAATAGCCGTGCCCACTAAGACGCCCAGCTGCGGTGCGCGCGGCCGTTCGCCGTCGGGCTTCCGAGTGCTCCCTGGGACATAGATTTTTGTGTTATCTTTAGTATAAGTTACTTTCAGTTAGTGTAAGTAGTTTGTAAGCCTAGGGACTGATGACCAACGTTGTTAAGTCCCATAGATTTACAAACATTTTAACATTTGAATTACTGTTATGATAACATCTGAAGCTGCAACCGTTCCACCAGAATAAAAGGATTTTAATTAAAAGTTTGAAGACAGCCTACATATTAGACAGAAGTGTTAATGTTTGAAGTAAGAATGGAAGTTTTATGTTCACTATCCGCTCATAACGATATCGTTACAGGGAAGGATATCAACACTTCTGTTTCAGTAAATTAACGATGTCCTAAGACAATCTTGTCGGACAAACGAACGAAAAAATTATAATTATTCGTGGCTGAAAATCATATTTATCTCGCTCTCGCCCTGTCTGTATATCACAGAAACACGGGCACGCTCGTGCACAGACACTTACCCACCTACTCACACCAACACACACACACACACACACACACACACACACACACACACAAACACACACAAATAAAGAAACGTCAGCTTTTGAGGTGGCAGGTTATTAGTGACATAAACAAGGGTAAAACGAAATACTTGGGTGGAGTCATTTTGACAACAGCCGAGGCTTACTTGCAGGCATGTGTAAGCTTCAGAAGTTCTCCTGCGAGGTGTCTCTATTTGTCTTGTGTGTTCCTTAGAACCGGAACCTAAATGAGACACACGTCCGTGCGTGGTTCACAAGGGATTCCGCTTGCTGAGAAAAGTCCATCCACGGCAGCGGCTACGGCGCAACATTAATATCTATTAGCGCCCTCACCTTACTTCCTTCATCTCGCAGTTCCTTCACAAGCCAAACTTTCTCTTCTCGGTTAGGCCCTGCTTCCAGGACCACACAACCCTAGGACCTCTGCTACAGGATATACTCGTGTTCAGATAAAAATGTCTGGTCAAATGATACATTCCTTTGATAAGAAGTTTTGAAATGTACTAGCACCATTACATAATTTTTTTTTTTTTTTTTTTTTTTTTTTTTTTTTTTTTTTTTTTTTGGCATGTGAATAAAGATTTCTGATTATGAGTCAACACCTACATCTACATGGATAATCTGCAAGTCACACTGAAGTGCTTGGTAGAGTGTTAATCGAACCACTTTTATGAAATTTGTCTACGGTTTCATTCTCTAATAGCTCGCGGGAAAAAGGTAAACCTAAATCTTTCTGTTTTCGATCTGATTTATCTTATTTTATTATGATGATCATATTTCCCTACGTAGGTGGGTGCTATTAATACATGTTCACATTCGGAAGAGATAATTGGTGAAAGAAATTTCACCATTAGATCTCGCCGCAACAAATAAAGACTTTCTTTTAATGATTTCCACCCCAACTGGTACATCATTCCCCTGATACTCTCTCCCCTATACCTCGATAGTACAAAACGAGCTGTCCTTCTCTGAACTTTCTCTAAATCGTCCATCAGTCCCATCTGTTGTGGATCCCACAATGCGCAGCAATACTCCAAAATAGGACACACACGTGTAGTGTAGGCAGTTTCCTTAGTAGAACAGTTGGATCTTCTAAGTGTTCTGTCAATGTAACGTAGTCTTTTTCACCTTCCCTACAATATTTTCTACGTGTACTTTCAAATTTAAGTTGTTCGTAATTGTTACTCCTACGTATTTATTTGAATTTACAGTCTGTAGATTGTCTGATTTATTGTGTAACAAACGTTTAATGGACTTCATTTAGTGCTCCTATGGATGACCTCACAGTTATCATTATTAATGGGTCGCGGTGGAGTGGCCGAGCGCATTGAGACGCTGTGCTTCATTGCGAGAGGCCGCTCCCCGTCAGGGATTCGAATCCTCCCTCAGGCATGGATGTTTGTGTTGTCTTTAGTATAAGTTAGTTTATAAATAGTTTGTAAGTTTAGGGATAGATGACGCCGCACTTAACCCGAATAGTGCTGAGAGTCCTTCCAGAAGGACGAGAACGGCAGCTTACTTGTTGACTCTTGTCTGTAAGAATTCGAGTAAAGTGTCATATTTTATTTATTTGAATCGTCTGCTCCATTTTCAAATAAAATTTAGGTGGTATCGTCGATTGCAAAGTTGTTGGATACAGCTTCAAAGTTTAGGTTCATACAGAAGATACTGAAGACTTTCTCGTAGTTGGGTTTATATTTCTTGAACTTTCTTAAATTTTTGAGACATTTATAAGTATATCTTCAATCTTACATGTTGTTTTAACAATAATGATTCTTCAGATTAAAAATGTAAAACATTCATTTTGACGTCACTCCAGAAAGGAGGTCAGTATTTCAAAACTAGTGACGTGATTGTGAAAAAAATTACTTATAACGATCTTGTGCAGTCATATGAAGAGAATTAATAGCTTAACAAACATTCGAACATTTTTAAGGGTCAGTTGCCAATTTTTACACCATGTGGATATCTAAATCATTTAGCTAACACTAAGGACGGCACAAATATCCATGCCCGAGGGGGGATTCGAACCCCCGACCGTAGTGGCCGTACAGACCAAGACTGGCACGCCTCAGTCCCCTCGGCCACCGCGGCCGGCGCAAACATTTCGTAACACTTTGCACTTTCACACATATAACGCTATACGTAAACGTTTGGGGTAAACATTTCCTCCCGGGGGGCATGAGGTGGCGACAGGAAGGGCATCCGGCCACCCCGTAAATATTAACACGCCAAATCCGAATTAACAAAGCAGACCCTGAATGTTTGGTAACATGGCCAATGAGAAAAAGATACTGTGAGCTTACTTCACGGCACCTGAGAACAAAGTTGACCGTCGTTTGCGTCTTGTATTACCGTATCTAGGGGGTCTATGTGGATAGATTGAAGCAGAAACTTTTGCGACGCTGAAACCGGAAGATACAATCGATGAAAATGACAGACACAATTGACAAGTGTTATGACAGTAAAATTAATGTAAAAACTTCTCGCTACTAGTTCTTCCAGTTTAAGAAATAACATTCCCAGCCATACAGGCAATGATACACAGACCTTCAAAGCCTAACTATAAAAGAAAATTTAAATACAATTTTGAAAAAAAAAATACAGTGATGCCATGTTTAAAACTTTGCAAGGCAGCAATTCTCAGAATTTAACCTTTGATTTTCGTTCGCGGAATGATAATTTCGTACATAGTGTAACAAATACGGCTCACACCCCAGCCCATGGCGTCGGGGGTTCGAATCTCCCCTCGGGCATAGATGTGTATGTTCTCCTTAGGTTACTTTAACTTAGTTTAAGTAGTTTGTACGTCTAGGGACTTATGACCAAAGTAGTTTGGTCCTATAAGAATTACAAACATTTGAACAAACAATTTAATCAGCAATGCCCTTGTTTCCACGAGCACGGAATTCCACTCTAGTTCAGCGTCGTGACAGTAAATTAATTACACAACTTAACATTGCTGCCCACAAAGTACTGTTAAAACTTGACACTGATCGTCAGTTTCATTATTCAATCGTGATAGGACTGCTTGGCAGATCGGTTTTGCAGATGTCCCCTACTATGCTTTGAGCGTACAGTGGTAGAAAATTCTTGTTCTTGTATCATGTACCTTACCTGTAGCATATTAGGGACATACAAATTCACTTACATTCACATTTCTCCATTCCCAAGAGAGTGCAAATATTTTTGGACTTGATGCCTTTGACATGTTAGATCTATGCGTTCAGGACAATGTGCTTCTGGTTTATCGTTTGCGTAATGTGACAGTGTTAATAAGTTGTTTTTCGAGTTATAATTTTCATTCTCGCAGGGAGTAGGAAAAGCAAACTTTTTTTTCGTGCACATCAACAAAGGACAATGATCGACTGCGCCTTTGCAAAGCTCGCCGTGTTCCGTATGCTCTCAGAGCAACGGGTAGAAAGGGAACTGCATACATTACAAGAAAGTGATGTCATAGATCTAATCCGTGGTATTAAGTGGCCTTCACCAATTCTACCTTTACGTAAACATTCTGGTAATCTTTGATTGTGTGCACCGAGGAAAGTGACGTAGTGGTAACACACTGGACTCCCGTCCAGGAGGACGGCGGTTCAAATCCGCTCCCTGCAATCCATATGTTGGTTTTCCATGATTTCCCTAAATGACCCCATGCTAATTCCGGCATGGTTACTTTCATATGGCAAGACCGATATCCATCTCAGTTTCTGACAAATAATTAACCTATGTGCTCCTCTCTAATGAACACGATGCCAACAGGACGTTAAACTCTAATCCTTGTTTCCTTCGATAGCATGCAGACTTTAAATTTACTTTGAATCCTTCAACAGTGATAAACTTTTCAGTTGCCAAATACAGATGAGTTAATGGACAAGCTGGATGCCGGGTGCTTGTTTTCAAATATTGACTTACGCGACGCCTAATTGCAAATACCCCTGTTGGAATAGTCGCAACAGTTGTTTGAAATAATGAGCTATTTGGGATTTTTAAAGTTAACGCGTTTTCCATTCAGAAGTGCTGCCTTTGTAATATGTCAGCGCTATTTGAAGCAGATGACAGCAACTGTTCCAATTTGCTCAAACTATCTTGATGGCATTGAAGTGTCATGTGGAATCTTTGCTCTGTTTTTCAGTCTTCGTCAGACGCAGGGATGAAATGTAACTGAAATAAATGTCTTATTTCAAAGAGAATTAGAATATCTTGGCCATTTCATCAGTTCATGGTGCGACGTCTCTTAATCTTGACCAAACTATGCTGTATTGGCCAAATGAAACATAAACGTAATGGCCTACGTACGGCTCTGTTAAAGAAATATGGCTGCATGTAGTTTTAGGTTCGAAACGTACACGATGTTTTCATACACAACAACTACATTAGATGCAAATAACGCCTTATACATGTGATCCTACAGTCAAACACACTGTACATAGACTAACATTTGCGGAAAAATTATTATGTATAAAGTGGAGATAAATCATTAGTTAAAAATAGAGGTTTTATTCTTACATTTACATATGATGTAGGGAACGCCAGATGTCTTATGGGAATAATATTTATTCAAACAAACATTGTTGATCATCGGATACAAACAAAGGTAATAAAAAGAAATAAACCTTAAATAATTACCAGAGCAAAAGCATTAACTTATGTATTAGCAAAATCCCCAAACGGGTAATCATTGGCGATACTCATATATTTCACGATCACACAACGCGAAAAACTCGTCAGCTCAAAATAGGCCAAATCTTAGTCTGAAAATAACACATTAACACTCACAAAATCGTTTGTCGAATCACATACACTGTTTACTTAAAATTCTGTAAGGAACTCGGAAAAGTTAATGTTCTTAAACTGATACTCATTAGCAACTTCTAAAGTTAAAGACCCTAAAAAGCGCTCCTTTGCCACGCAAACGAATCAGTTCAGCTAACTAGGCAGATACTCTTTCTTCCAAGACGAGACATAAAGTGTCCTTATAGTCCCAAGGAGCTCTCCACATGAGTCTTCTGAATTTTATGTTGACCACAGCAGTTTCCTGGCCTTTGCTCTCTCTCTTTGGCAGATCTCCACCCCACCCCCAAAAGTAGTACATTTCTTAACAGAAAAGACTTGTTTTGACTTTGAACACTTTCACACTAACTTAAAATTTTCGAATATTAAGACGACCGCTGTGGCCGCGGGGACTGAGGCGCTCCAGTCACGGTCTGCACGGCGACTACGGTCGGGGGTTCGAATCCCCCCTCGGGCATAGATATTTGTGCCGTCTTTAGTATAAGGTAGTTCGTAAGTAGTTTGTAAGTTTAGGGACTGGTGACCCCGTAGTTAAGTCCCATAAGCTTAACAAACATTTGAACATTCGAATATTAAATACAAAAGATATAAACATTCAGCTTCCTCGTAACGATTTATCAGTCATCCAAATAAATGAACAAGCCAGCCATCATGAGCTTAACCGCTCCTACTACAGATTGTTTACGTAAAGTTACTGGCGAAGTAGACAAATATTCGTTAAATAGTTACAAGATTATAAGGACATATTATGCTGCTCACAATATCGGATTTACTGTGCTGGATACGGCGATCTGACTACATTTTCTTCATAAATTAATATAAAAAAGTGTGTGTTTCATGAGATACCTTGAGGTAATACAATATCACCTAAGGCATATTTTATTGAAATTGCATGACGCATTCAAATTTTTGTAACTTAATGTTTAATTTGGTTATATTCAGACATTGTAGTTTCAAAATATTAAAAATGTCGTTGATTCATGAGGTGCACCTAATTTTTCTGACGTCGAAGGTGCCTTCAGAATTGATAGGAGCATAAGCATTTGGTTTATTACTTATTTCTGTTCAAATGTTTGTACAACTTATGGGACTTAACTACGGGGTCATCAGTCCCTAAGCTTACAAACTACTTATGAACTAGCTAAGACTAAAGACGGCAGACTGTGACTGGAGCGCCTCAGTCCCCTCGGCCACCGCGGCCGGCTTGTAAAAGGGAATTTGGCAACATAGTTCGTGAACATCAGGTAATAACAACTACTGGGAAAGTAACAAGTATATGTGAATCATTCAAGAAATTTTTCACACCTGAAATAGTACAGATAATTGTTGAGCATACAAATGAAGAAGCTGAAAGAAAAAATGTATCTCCTGTTGACGAAACTGAAATATATCCTTTGATGGGAATTTTGATTCTAATGGGAATTTACCAGGACACCAATATTTAATTATCTGATTTATGGTCAAATTTATTGGGACGAGCTGTATATAGACGCACGGTGAGGAAGACAAGAGCATATCAGCTATTGAATATTCTTCGTTTTGATGAAAAAGGAACCAGGACAGAAAGACGTGTAAGTGATCAATTTGCGCCGCTGCGTTAAGTTTTTGAAGCACTGAATGGAATATTCCCGAGGTACTACAGAAGTGGACCTCACAATACAGTTGATGAAATGCTATATCTTTTCAGAGGTCGTCGTCCTTTTAAAGTTTTCCTCAGAGACAAACCTGGAAAATATGGTATACTTGTTAGAATTCTTAGTAGTGCAACTGAACAATACATTATAAAAATGGAAGTCCATGTTCTACAGCCTACTTGATATAGCTGCAATAAACTCTTACACAGTGTTCAAGATGAATGTGCCTAAGTGGAATGAAGGTAAATCAAAAGCGAGGATACTGTATCTCCATGAATTAGGCCTTGAACTTTTGAAACCACATGCAGAAGAGCGATCCGGGGACTTGAAAGGACTCCAGTTGCCCATTATTTGTGCGATGTGAGAGATCCTTGGAAAGAATTTAAAGTTGACCAAAACTGCTGCAGATGAAGAACCAAATAGGAAAGCAAGGTGCTACATATGCTTGAAGAATGCAAGTAACCAGAGAGCCAGCGACATCATCACAAAAACCTAGTTAACATGTGCAAGCTGTGGTCTATATCTGTGTAAGAGATATTCAGAATCAACCATTTTGTGTGCAGGAGGTAAATGTCATCAGTAAAAGTTAGTGTTCTCTCCAAGTGAAGATATTATTATTATTATTATTATTTTAATTTTCAATGTACCTTAAAACATATTTGTAAAAGTGGTTTTATTTTTGTTTTTGAAACTTCCTGTTAATAATTTAACTGATGTTACATTGGAAACAGAATTACTTGAAATAAATACATTTTTACAGAATTTACAGCTTTTTTGTAACACGGGCAAAATTTGCCCTTGGTCAGTGCTCCTTGTAACCTGAAATACCTTGGTGCTCCTAGGGTTAATATAAGCTATTTTGTAAGTAGTTTGTATGTTTAGGGACTGATGACCCTGCTGTTAAGTCCCATAAGCTTCAAAAACATTTGAATAGGTTAAGGAAAGGGAAAGCTACGTTTTTAGCATTTGTAGTTCTGGAGAAAGCTTTTGACAATATTGACTGGCATACATTCTTTCAAATTCTCAACTTAGCAGGGGTAAAATACAGGAAGTGAAGAATTATATTCAACAAAACCAGAAATCAGTTATTAGAGTAGAAGCGCATGAAACGGATCCAGTGGTGGGGAAGCGAGTAAGACAGGTTTGTAGCCTTTCCCCAATGTTGTTCGATCTGTACATTGAGCGAGCTGTGAAGGAATGCAAGGATCAATTTGGAGAAGGAATTAAAATTCAGGGAGAAGAAATACAAACTTTGCGATTAGCCGATGACATAGTAAATTTGTCAGAGACTGCAAACAATCTGGAAAGCAATTAAACGGAATCGACATTGTCTTAAAGGAAGGTATAAGATGAACATTAACAAAAGTAAAACACGAGTAATGGAATGTAGTGTCTGAAAATTAGGCGATAATGAAGGAATTAAATTAAGTAATGAGACAATAGATGTAGTAGATGCGTTTCCTTATGATGACCGAAGTAAAGAAGATAAAAAAATGCAAAATTGCTATGGGAAGAAAAGCATTTCTGTAGAAGCGAAAGTTCTTGACATCCAATATTGGTTTAAATGTTAGGCATTCCTTTTTGAAAGCATTTGTATGGAATATAAAGCATTGTATGGGATGGAAACTAGGACGATAAGGAGTTCATACGAAAAAATGGTAGAAGCTTTGGAAATGTAGTGCTATAAACGTATGATGATTATATGGTTAGATCACGTAACTAATGAGGAGGTGCTCAACAGATTTGGGTAGAAAAGGAATTTCTGTCGTGGGAGAAGGAATTGGTTGGTGAGAAACATCCTGAGACAAGAAGGAATCGCCAACTTAACATTAGAACGAAGTGTGTGAGGCAAAAATCGTAGAGGGAGACCGAGGGACAAATACAGTAAGCAGATTCAAAAGGATGTAGATTACCTATCCTATTTACACATGACAAGGCTTTCACAGGACAGACTTACGTGGAGAGCTGCATCAAACCAATCTGCGGACTGTATACCACTACAACATATAGGTTAAAAGTTAATGACGTTCGAGTAATTCACGTTTTTGTGTTCTCTGATTAGCTTGGGTACTCGCAAACAAGAGCGTCTTTCCTAGCGCCGTCGCCGGCCGAGCGGTCCAGGGCTTGAAGTGTGTAATAGAGGATCGGGGTTCGAACATCCATCATGGCAATAGTTGTTAGATTTTTCTATGTATTTCGTAATATTCTCTAGCCTTATTTCCAAGTATAGAATCGGGAAGTATGATTAATAGTGAATTAAGTGTATTATCTGTTAACAGCTGTTTTATTTATGATACTTTATGAGGCTTTGGAAATATTTTCGTGGTGTGCTCAAAACCTGGACAGCTGACCTCCGAACTATATCAATTACATCTGAATCATGTTCTGAATCCTTATGTGCAGAAATGCAGAAATATAAATTTTGGTTGTTTCTGTATTCACGCGTTGGCCAGACCAACATGACGCGCTACGACAGGACTTTTGTTAATGATGACGCTCAACCGACCTGTACTGTTAAAATGATACCACCTAAATGCATCTATCTTTGTCAACATTCCGACGTTTACTTTTTTCGATATGTCAAGAATGTTATTGCAATACTTAAAAATCATGTAACATTATACAAGAGCAAAGAAATTCAAGACAGAGCGGATGGTATGAAAATCCATGCCTCCTTCGCGCATGTGTGCAGCTCTTAGTGACCAGTCCGATATTTTTAAAAAATGTTCAAATGTTTGTATAGCCTATGGGACTTAACTACGGGGTTATCAGTCCCTAAACTTACAAACTACTTATGAACTACTTACGAACTAGGACGGCACAAATATCCATGCCCGAGGGGGGATTCGAACCCCCGACCGTAGTGGCCGTGACTGGAGCGCCTCAGTCCCCTCGGTCACCGCGGCCGGCCGGATATTTTACTTTTAACAAATGTGACTTAAGTTTTATCGCTTATGTGTTTTTTTATCATATGAAATGTAAGTGCTGCTTCGAACCAGGTACTTACATTTCATTTTAAAACTGTTTCTCTTCTTGAAATTTTGTAATTTATGTTATAGGCAATTCCAGTGAGGTCTGATTAAGGCTGTCTTATTAGTTGCCGAAACCTGTTATAATATATTTTATCTCTACTACCGAGGGTTGTCTAACTACCATTTGGAATAAATGTATTCTCATAGTTGTCTTTCCTGATGAATATACCTATCACTTCAAGACATTCAACTTATTAAACCTCTGTAAGATAAGGCGGCGCGGCTCTGTAGGTTCTATACAGGCTTCTTGGGCACCTCCGTGGTATGCTGCATCTCCACAGGCTCCATGGACGTATCTGTCTGCGTGCTGGCATCGTCGATTCTCGCTGTGTTGTGGAATTGGATGCGCTTCTGTCTTCTCTGACGATCCTGTGTTTCTCTCTCAGAAACTATGGGTGCCGGTGGAGTTGAACAAGCTCCTCGTTGGTGGCAGCCGTCTCGACCGCCAAGGCGGCTTTGAGGGCGGCCACGGCGTTATCTGTGGCAGCTTATGGCGCCGCCCTCTTCCTTGTCCTCGGCAGGGAAGGGCGACACCTCTCATTTGTCGTTACACGCTGCCTGTTCTTGAGCGTTCTTGTGTCGCCTCCTCGTCCCGTGGCACCAGATAATAATGTTGATGTATTTGCGGAAGATGGCAACGTGTGTGCCGCCGTATTTGACTCTTGTAATTGCTGTGTTTCCCGTCTTTGTGCACACCCGTCTATTGTGTACGTTCGCGAGAATTAATACAAGCAGCTTTTCCATGGCAATATTTGACGACAAGGCGAAGATCTGCCAGCTGTTACACTGCCCTGTCTTCGACGTCCTTTGCGTCTTCTTCTTCCCGCTATAGTCGACCGAATCCAGGGGGGTGTAAATTTGATTCGTGCGCTTTGCTTCTGTGACGTCACCTGGCAGCAAGCGCCGAGCAGTTGCCGCAGTACCCTTATGAAACGTGCAAGCAGGAAGTTGTGTTAAGCGCTCGCTCGTTTCGTGAGCTGTTAAGTGTTCGGATAGAAAGTAGCTTTCTTGTATTAGGGAACAATTTTCCATACATTGTTTCTATAATTATGATAAAAAAGGTAATTATGAGTACGAATACTTCGTGTTGTGCTGTTGCGGAGTGCAATAACAGTGGATTCAAGACGGAAGGCATTTTGAGATATCGGTTTCCAAAAGATGAGCAGCTTCAGCGCATATGGATCTCTCGCTGTAAACGACAAGACGAGATAAATGTCAAAAATGCCACAATTTGTACCGAACATTTTTGTGAAGCCGATTGATAAAATTGTATGTATAAAAGTGGTATTCAGTTCAATGTTCATAGTAATTAAATGAGTGAAACAAAAGCACTAATGCGAAAATCCGCTGTAACGAAAGTTTTCTTTATCTAATATATAAAAATGAAGGCCTCTGTTTGTCCGTATGCTATGCCTGTCAATTTCATTCAGTCGATTGCGATAAAACGTCGTCAACTTATTGCATAAACTAGCGTCACGGTTATAAGCATAGTAAAATTTCGAAATTCGCACTCTAAGGGGGTGAAATCATGATGATATATAAAACAGAAGCACATTTTCTCTCTGTCTGTCCCTTTAACCTCCGATAACTCGAGAACTACTGAACGATTCGTGACGAGGTTTCTTTTAAATTGTAGATCTCACAAAGGCCTAAAAAAAGTCCGCGGGAGCATATGTCTAACTTTTACGAATGAAGCATATGTACCATTTTTGTCTCCTAAGGTGCTGGCGCCGGGTGGCTTCAGACTACATAGTGATTGTGGGAAATCTATAAAAATTATACATGTCCTCTCATGGATTTTATTTTAGATCTTTATGAGCTCTACAATTTACAAAAATCCTCATCACCATACGTAAAGTGGTTCTCGAGTTAAAGACGTTTAAATATTACCCGCGCCAATTAGCTTGGCGGGACGTCTTAGCTAGTTAATAATGTTTTAAGCTTTTCTTTTTCAGTCCTTTGTATGTTGGTATACATATATATTAATCACAAGCGTGTTCCACCGCTTAAAGGCAATGTTTTTTGTCGAATGAGAAAAGAAAAGACGGAGAAAATGTGTTCACGGCGGCCTTATAATACAGCGGCTTGCTGCCGAGTTACGTAATACAGCGCTAACCAATGACAGTGAAGAAGCCCAAACTGGCATACCTTTCTAGTCTACGTACCTTGGACCGAATCCAGCACCTCCATTGCAGAGTGCTGCACGATGGCTGCAAGTAAGCAAGTCCTCAGCTTTCCCTTGAGTTCTTTAAGTGTCCAAACATGATAAAAAATGGTGAGCGTCCATGTGCTCCTCATATTTCACTAAAAATCGTAAAAGACTTGATATAGGTAATTTCTTCCTCTACTTAGAGTCTAGTTATAAATTTTCTTATTTTGCGAGATACAAATATATACGCTATATAAAAATCAACAGCTATCGGCAGATGGCTTTCAGTTTATTTCATTTTACCTCTCTGCCCATTTGCCAATTTCACTTTTGAAAATCAGTGTCATACGTAATAAGTTGATGATAAATAGCCCATAATATTTTTGTGGAATTATTCTGTGTATTACATTTATGCCGCGGCGGATTAGCCGCGCGTACTGGAGCGCCGTGTTGTGGTGCGCGCGGCCGTCCGCCGTCGGGGGTTCGAATCACCCCTCGGGCATGAATGTTTGTGTCGCCTTTAGTATACGGTAGTTCATAGGTAGTTTGTAAGTTTACGGACTGATGACCCCGTAGTTAAGTCCCATAAGCTCTACAAACATTTAAACATTTGATTTTGATTTATTACATTTATCTTTTCACATTTTGCCCTATGCTAATGACTGTACTTTAACCAGCGATACGGCGGTGGCACTCAAGTATGAAGCGCGTTTTTAAGTATGTCCCATTTGCACAGAAGTACAAAACGAAAGGTTATTTCAAAAAAGTAAATTTATTTTCAGAAAGTGCATACTTTATTTTTTGACATAGTTGCCAAGTTTGTTCAAACACGTATCATGCCTCTCAACCAATTTTAAAATACCCTCTTCACACAATCTTGCCACCTGTTCCGATAACCGAGAGTTCACTGCCTTTTTGTAAAGCACTAATCTTCACACGTCAGTAAATTCATTTGTGCGACCTGTTATAGTTAAGTTCCTGTTCTCACGCATCCTCTCTTCAGTTGAAACCTCCAAATCGTCTTTAATAGAAGATGGGCGACCGGAGCGGTCCTCATCATGCACGTTGTCACAGTTATCTTTGAATTCTCGTACCCACTTACGCACTTTGCCTTTACTCGTAACAGTATCATCGTACACTTCAAAAATATGTCGATGAATTTCTGCAGCAGACAGGTTACTTGGTGACAAAAACCATATCACTGAGCGAAACTCATACGCGACGAGCGATTTGATAGTCTTAAACATTTTGAAAGCACAGAACAGAACCGTGCAGGATAGCTACAGAGCTGAAACTGAGCACAGTTGTTCCCGAGGCATTCCGGTACACGACACACGGGCTCGTTGTGGTATGTCCATGAACTACTAGTGCAAAACTGAACTTACTTTAAAAAACGCGCTTCGTATATATCTACATCTAGATGACTTCGCTCTTATATAAACTAAAGCGTCTAGCATAATAAAAGTACGGCAGTCATCCATCCGAAGATTCGTTTGAGCACCATGGTACTTTATTAGGATATTCCTCTCGGAGGTGGTATGTGTCGTTGCCCTCCTAAATGTGTACTTAATTACCCAGACAGTCATTCGAACACTTACAGTTTAAGGTGAAATACAGACTATTATGCAACTCGGCGTTTTTCAAACAGACTAACATTGGCAGAGGTGAAAGAAGTACTAAGTGACAGATAAAACTCCGAGGATTGACTGGAGATAGAATTTGATACTACTGTATTTGTATTATGGCACCTTATCATTCAGCCACCGATACGTGCCTTGGAAAATGGTTCATCAAGCCATATTTAAACTATTGCTATACTGTTCCACTCTTGAAAAGGGCGCGGTAATGACGAACACTTGAAGTTGTCCATTCGACATCAGATTTCTGTTATTTTATATGATGATTTCTCTCCTTGTGTAGGTGATGATTAACGCAATGCTTTTGCATTAGACAGGAAAGATGACGAATGCAGTTTAGTAAATATATTTCGACGCAAAGAGAAACGCATTTGTTTTAATAACTAGCACTCCAGTGCGCATACAATAGCCCTGGCACTCACGCTTCATCTGCACGATAATTAAAAAGGACCTGTCTACTAGATTAATGTATTTTATTACTGTTCTTGTGTTCAGTTTACACGACAGAAGCACTTACCGCTCAAGTGTAACAAATCGTATTTAATCTTCTTTAAAGCAGTCTATTGATGAATACGTCCTTAGTAGATAGTGAAACCTGGTGAAGTTGTTACTACTTTACAATGCAACTTGTGGGCTGTTTAATGTAACTGCAACAAGAAATTATTACGTTTGATGCTTCATATAAGTCATATTCAAAACTGTTAGAATTGAAGAATTCGTAACTATAATGTCGTCTATACAAAATTGTTTCGGTTTAAGTAAATGTACCCAAAATCAAAACAGAATGATAATGTTTTGGCCATAAATAATTTCTAGATCTAATTGTAAAATATGTAAGTATACTGATTTTCAGTATGAAGAAGAAACCAATGTTTCATTGCATATCCATGGCCCTTGATGACAGCAGCACATCTATTTGGCACTGAATTCTCAAGCTTAAATGATAGGTCAAGTGAGTGTTTCGACCACTCGTCCAGTAACGCATCAGCAAAGTGGTCTTTATCTGAGTAGTTTTGTACGGTGAACAGTTCGATCCATTGCATGCCAGACGGGTTGAACAATCCGAAACTTTATCCTCCTTTCTATCTGTAAGATTTTTTTTAAACAACAGGAGGTACTATCAATAAAATTCTTCTGGGTATGAAACCGCGTCGTCATTTTATAAATTCCACCGACGTTTCGGCCGCTGTTGCAGGCGGCCTTCATCAGGGTCTGTGTCTGACTGCTGAATATACGATATCTTGGGATTTATATAGCTGCGGATGAGGGAAAGGAAGGGGGACGTTGGTTTGCCTTTATTGGTGGTTATATTATTTCACGCCATATTCAGCAGTCAGACACAGACCCTGATGAAGGCCGCCTGCAACAGCGGCCGAAACGTCGGTGGAATTTATAAAATGACGACGCGGTTTCATACCCAGAAGAATTTTATTGATAGTGACAACAACCGCGGAAGCCTACGTTTGCATTTAACAGGAGGTACGTTTTGAGTGGTTCTATTGTTGAAATACCGAATTACCTGGTAAATTCTTTCTCTCGTGTGTAACCACGTTTTTTTCCCATAAAATATCACTGTACAGGAAACGAGCTATTTTTCATTTTATATGGATTAGAGGACCAACTTCATGTCTAGAAAAACACCCTCTTATCATGACGCTGCTACCATAATGCGTAATGCTCTGTCTGTGGTACATTTTTGTTGTTTCTTTCTTTTTTTGGGCGTTGTATATGCTGTACACCATCGAAAGAAAATAGAATAATTCTACTTTAATCTTTCGATACAACCTTAATCCAATCAGTAGCTTCCAGAGTTTGGTGTTTCTTCACCAACTCTATCCCGGCCTTCCAATTATTGAATTCAAGAGTGGTTTAGGTGATAGTTGTGTAACATTTAAATTATGTGCTACCAGGTGAGGTTTCTTAACAGATATATTTAGTTAAGCTCCAGATCGTCCCTAATTTTCCGAGGTGATTTACTCAGATCAGCTGGCAACTGCTTAAATTCTGTTCTCTCCATTGGTGTTTTACGAAGACGATCTGATCTTGAGCTACTGACTGCTCTTCCTTCCTTTTTCTGCCGTCTACTTCGCCTATCAGTTGTTTTTCATATGCCATCGTCTCTAGCAAAGTTAAATTGTGTTTTCCCTTCTTCAAAGCAAGCGGAACAGTTTGTTACGCATGAATGAAATATTGTTTGTAAGAGTGATTTTATAAATTACTGGAAACTGTCACTTGTATTGATGGATGTATTCATAAAACCTCTAACTGCGAGGTTAGCGTGGGCACGACCCTTATTCTGCGAATAATACGTGCCATACGTGCATCATAACCTTGGGACCTGGTGGTTCGCATAGTAAATCACGTGGATGAACAACGATCACGCAGCGGGAGCCACACACTGAGGTGGCGGCGGTGACCGCCTATTCGCCAGTGCATCCTTCTCTTTTTTGCGCTTTCCCATCAGCTGTTTGTCAGCTCGTCGGTTTTTGACATTAACGGCCTTTCCGTGTATCGACGCCAGTAGGCAGACCAGGAAGGCTGTGTCGATTACTGGCTGCGACGATTGTTATTGATGTGGAGCGCTGGCCTGCTGTGGTTGACCGACGCGGCGAGACCACTGCTAATGGCGGAGCGCGAGCTCCAAAAATTGAAAGCAGCACGTCCGCGCGTGAACGCCACCACCGCGAATATTCGAAGCCACAGCTACCTGGCGGCTCCCATCCACATCAATTATCAACCCTCCGACACGTTTTTCCGTTCGGTTGTAGGAATCCTTCACTTCTCACGGAGGCTGTAATTCTCTCCTTTCTATATACTGATTTACATTTGATCTGTTAAGATCCTAGGATTTTTATCTGTCACTTTCCACTTCTTTCACCTCTGGCAGTATTGCTCATGTGAAAAATACCGAGTAGCACCGTGGTTCGGAACCCACGTTAAACTGAAGGTCCCCCTATAACTGGCTGGATAAGTCAGTTCGGAGGTCGGAGGAAGGCAACGGCATACCACCTCCAAGCAGGACCATGCCTAGTAAAGCACTGTGGTGTTCAAACCAATCTTCGGATTGTTGACTGCTTTACCATTTTTTTTACCTGTTAAGATAATCTATATCTTTAATGTGAATGTCTGTTCGGTGTACGTTTATCACGTCTGAACCACAAGACATAAAGAGCTAAAAGTTTGTACAGTTACTAATGTCTACCCGGGGAAGACTTCAGGCACGGTTTTTTGGCGATCGCATAGCTATATATATATATATATATATATATATATATATATATATATATATATATATATATATATATATATATATATATAAATGTGAAAGTCTGTTTGGTGAACGCTTATCACGTCCGAACGACAAGACGCAGAGACTTAAATAATTGTACAGTTACTAATTTATACCTGGGGAAGGTTTTAGACGCAGATTTATAGCGATATTTGAAAAATATATTTACTCTTTGAAAATGGTTTCATTATTTGCATTGTTGCTTGAGGGTTGATAATGATAAAAGGGTGAAGTATATTGGGATGGAAAGTTATCGGTGTATATAAAACTCTACGCGCGCGCGCGCGCGCGCGCGCGTGTGTGTGTGTGTGTGTGTTAATATCTCGCTCTGCAGCGAAAACTACAGAACGCAAACAAATGGTCTGTGTGTAATTGTTGTCCGAAGTCTCCCGTTGTACACCATAGCAGTTCCATGCTGATAGCTATAAGGGGGTGGAAGATATGGTGGTTGAAAATGGTCTAATTATAAAAAAATTCGGACTGAAGGCCAGCGATGACGTTTGCGACTCTATAGCAAGGAGCTTACATACAGCGAAACGTGATGCCACAGACCATATCTTTGGTCTATGCGTGCTACAATGTCTTCAGATCTTTCTCTGTAAGGATAAGCATACGAATAAGGAAATATAAGAATAAATAAATAAAGCAGTAAAAAAGAAATTTATTTTAATACATCTCTTTAAAAAAAATCGATTTGACGTTTCGCGCATTACATCAAGTGATCGATCTTTGATATTATTACATTTCATTACATTACATTATTGTTGAATTTCGTGATTAGATTCTTCGAAACGAGAGCATTTTTACGTGTGATTTGATCTACACTACTTACTTTCCTGAAGATGATGATTAAAAATATTTGTTTCTAAAGAAGGTATTGTATCATTTCATTCTTCAAAATCAGTCTCTTAGCACACTGCTGAAAAATAGCTTATCTATCATAATCAACCAACACACGAGAGGAGCCGCTGGTTTAAGCTAGTAGTACATAAACTCACAGTAGAATTTGCCTGTATTTACAGAATATATGACATCAACTGCGAATGGGCAAAACTGAAAATGTGTACCGAGCCGGGATTCGAAACCATATCTCCCGTTTTCTACGCAGTTGCGCTGACCGCTACAGCACTGGGGACACTGGGGATCACTGCACCTGCAACGACAACCTAAGCACGCCTCCCGTCAGACACAAATTTCCAGCTTTAACCTGCCCACAGTACTCAAACTCGTAGTCACTACCTGTATCCCGTGAGAGTAAGGGCTGCAAACCTGCCCATAACTCCCCACTAACGTAGCTGAAATTAATTTTCTCGGTATTTTCAATAATTCATTGACTCGGAACCTGTCTGATGCGTTATTTTGTGGTCTCAAGTTTATTTATTAATTGATAATTTAGCCTGACCAGATTAGGGCCTTGAGGCCCTCTCTTACATCTGACAAGGAAACAACACATACAAAAGACATTAAAGAAATACCACTAATAATGAAGTAATAATAGCCAAGACTAATAATAAAAATAATGGAAGTTATAAAAATATTATAGGGCATGTAAAATAAAACAAGAGGACCCGTGCGAATATTTCCTACCGTTAGTGGAATGACAAAAAAACTTGGAAAAAGTGGAACTAAAGTTGAATGTTCACACATAGCTTTCTTCAGAATCAACCAGCAAGTTTTTAAAAGTGTAAACGACAGAGCTTGATCCGCTGAGTGTTGTTAGGTCAAAAAGAACTGAGTACCTTAATTAGAACCGAAGATGTCGTACAGCAAACAGATTAAAATATTCAATGCAAGGACAGAAGGATACCGTGTTTGAATAAAAATTAAGGATGGAGAGACTTAAGCTAATTCTGATACTTGATGACAAATCTGCGAATGAATACCTTTCGTTTAAAGCAAAAATTAAGGAAATCGGTCGGATAGAACGGTCTGACCGACTAACTTTAGTTTACAGCAAGGACATCCCCCCATCTTTATATATAAAAATGAATGTTTGTATGTTCTCTATGTGTTCATAAACCATTCATTCAATTACAATGAAACTTTGGTGAACTGTTCATCGTACGCCCACGAAGATTCATAACCCAAAACGAAAAAAGCAAGACACATAGCTCAGGAGATATGACGTCATAAATAATGGGAGGCCACCGCGTGAAAATACACACATTTACGCGTCAGTTATTGGCAAATGGAAGTAGTTAGGGACCTGCAACAAAGTTTCCATGTAATTTTGGACGTTAATTAAGCGTTTGGTAAGTGCCCCCCACCCACACCCCTCCACACACAAAACGATGAAACGAAAAGAAATCCACCGCTCACAACAGTTTGGCTATAAATGCCGTAAAATTATCGCATCAGGCATACCTTGAATCAAATAAAGTTAGCATTACAGATTTGCATGTTACTATTTATTTTTGTCTGAAAGTCTCCCTTAATTCTCTTGCATCCAAAATTAAGCAGTCTGTTTTCTTAATCTATATAAAACCGAAAGGACACTCACTTACTGACTGAACACGAATTCCTGAAAACCAATTCACCTATGAAGGTGAAATTTGGCAGTAATGTAGTTTGTAGATAGAAAACGTCAGCAAACAAAGTATTTTGTGACAGGTGCATGGCGGAGCATAATACTCCGATAGACTCACGAAATCGACAGTTTCATCCGATCTTCACGAAATTTCGCGCGCTGGACCTTAAAACAAGAGGAAGGTCACTTTAAGTTTCATTCAGTGCACGAGGGCAGTTAGTTTGCAACATAAAAATAGATCCCTAAATACCTTGGTCGCGCCATATCTTGAGAACGTCTAGACCGATTTAAGGGATTATTATTATTATTATTTTCGTTATTCTCAAAACAAGGGTTGTATGAAATAAAACTGGAATTTTTGAGAACAACAAAGTGCGTATTTCAATGTGACCCTGCGTTTCTATTGCATAGAAATTTATAGTTTTATTCCGATATTGATGAACTTTTGTACACTCTACCATAAAAACAAGAGGAATGTCACTGTCTGCTTAAAATTTCATTCGGTGCATGGTGGAGGGTACTTAACGTACGGAATTTTACAAAATGCATAGTTTTCCTCCAATCCTTATGAACTTTTGCACACACGACCTTTAAACCAAGAGATCATTAGGTACATAAATGTTTGTATGGTACATGACAGAGGGTATCTTGCAGAAAACGAGAGAGGGAAAGGTGGAAACGAACAGAGAGATGGGAGAAAAAGAGATGGATGTGGACTACGAGAGAGTAGGATAAATAAACACCCGGTCAACGCCGGGTATACAGCTAATAAGAAATATACAGAAGGACATCCTGCTTGAATATAGAGAAAAGAAGGCGAGAATTATGTAAATTCTGATACTTGATGACAAATCTGTGGATGAATACCTTTCGTTTAATGAAGGAAATGGGCCGCCGCGCGGGAGTAGCCGAGCGGTCTGGAGCGCCACGCTGCGGATCGCACGGCCTTCCGCGTCGGAGGTTCGAATCCTCCCTCGGGCACGGATGTTTGTGTTGTCTTTAGTATAAGTTAGTTCATAAGTAGTTTGTAAGTTTAGGGACTGATGACCCCGCAGTTAAGTCCCATAAGTTTTACAAACATTTGAACATCTTTTGGAACTCGGCCGGATAGTTTGTCTGGCCGACTTACTTGAGTTTTCGTCAGTACTGATGTAAGAAGGGAAAGAGATAAGGTTATGGAAGGATAAAGAATTGACAGTGACAGAGGCTCTTAGAAAAAAGTGGAAAATAAACAGACTTTGCCAAGACAGGGGAAGTCTAAGGGGTAGCCGGAACTGGCCAGAGTAAGCTGCTAATGTGACAGTAGGTGGGCCATTCGTTGTCTTTTGAAGTTTATGAGGAATCTCATTTTTCTGATATTTTGAAGAAGATTGGTCCAAAGTCGGGTTCCTGATACAGAAAAAGAATAAGAAGAAATGTCGGTATTGTGCGATGGTACATTAATGTTTATATTTTTTGGGGAATAGTTAGTTCTGTTGTGCTGCTCAGATAGCAGATTTAGAGTTTACGATTAATAAGAGGGAATAAAAAATTAAAGAAATGGTAGACAAAGCATAGCGTATGATAATCACTACGCTCATCTGCACGAAGTGATGACAATTGCTTGTAGGCTAGAGTGCTGTGGTCGAAATAGCGTTCACCGACAATTATAGTGTACGTGAGCATTCGTACGCAAGTCCTAGAATAATATGACCATAGTCGAATATAAGCAGTATTAGTGTCTCCACTAGCTTTTTCTTAAGCTGAAGAGGGAACACTCTTTTGTACCTCTGTATAGAGTGGAGTGGAACTAACACCTTCTTAAATACTGCCGCCGTGTGTTGTCTTGTATACGTTTATTGTTTGGCCATCTTAGCTTCCATATCTGTAGGACGTCTGGTACTTGGATTCTTTTGAACCTTCTCATTGGAGTCATCCCTCAGTCTTCCACCATAAGGTTGATCATATACACCTCTCTCGTTATTACCAGATAGGCGATGTTGTAAAATGTAAACTGTCACGGCCGGAAAGGACAATATTACTAAAAATTTCTGGGCTATTATGCTGTGGTTTTATGGATTTGTTATTCAAACCCAACGTATCGTCCCAAACTGCGGAGGAAATTATCATGGGGGTTCGTGGCATTTTTGTATGTCCGATGCACACCCTGACTCGCTACTGACTGAAACCACCTTATTAAATTTGATAAGACTCAGGTCTTAGCAGCCACAAATGGATACCACCAACGACTGTACAGAGAGGCTATAGAAATTGTGAAACACCCCAATAATGTCAATAGAATGGAGGAGGGCGTGAAGCTAAATGAAATCTGGATTCCGGTGTTGAAGAAGAAATGTAAGTCTTCCACCATGGTATGATATTAACAAAGGACTACGGCAATCGTCAACGACGAATTGGGCGCGCATATACAAAACATCTGACGCCACTTTTCTGCACGCGAGCCCTCGTAAACGGAGTTTGGTTTCAGTCAGTAGCGAACCAGGGTGTGCATCGAACATAGAAAAGTGCCACGATCCCCCTTGAAAAAGTGCTACGCAGTTGGGGATGAAACGTTGGGTTTGAATAAAAAATACATAAGACCACGGCATAATAGCCCGGAAATTTTTAGTATTATCAGACAGGTGATGCCTGCGGGCATTACGGCAGAGTCCCTCACACACGGAAAATTGCATGCGTGCAAAGCGAGGTGCAAAGGCCGTTCTCACAGTGCATCAGGCCAATTCGGCTTCAGTCGCCTAACTTAACTTACATGGCGGAGGCTCGTGGCGAGCTGCCAACTGCGTTGATAGACACTGCGCAACACAGTTACTAGAATAATACGATAATCTGCTCCGTGAAAAGCAAGGGTTTCTAGAAGTCGACTGCCACATGTGGTGGGAGATTTGTTGTAAATTCAGACAATAAATCAAACTGTCTACAGTACAATTGTATCTTTATAAAACAATCATTTATTGATAGACACTGTGCCGCGGCGGATTAGCCGCGCCAACTAGAGCGCCATGTTGCGGTGCGCGCGGCCGTCCGCCGTCGGGGGTTCGATTTCCCCCTCGGGCATGCGTGTTTGTGTTGTCCTTAGTTTAGTTTACCTTAGGTTAAGTAGTTTCTAAGCTAGGGACTAATAACCAAGCAGTTGAGTCCCATATATTTACAAACATTTGAAGATTTTGATAGACACTGTAACAAACTGCATTCAGTGAAATCATAAAGGATGCCAGAGGAAAGTAATTACTGAAGTCATAAAGTCTTGTAGAAAGGAATTCTATATCCACAAATGAGTTTATACCAGTAATTTGTTTTGTTTATTTTGGTTAGAGGCCCTGCGAAACGAATTGAAGTTTCTTTAGCTTCCTCTCATTCGTGTTACTGTTTTCATATTCGCTGCTTTATTCCAACATTCAATAATTTAGGGCAAAGAAGTTTAAAATCAAATGTTTGTTAAGCTTAAGGGACTTAACTGCGGGGTCATCTGTCCCTAAACTTACAAACTAAAGACGACACAAACATCCATGCCCGAGGGGTGATTTGAACCCCGACTGTAGCGGCCGTGAAGACTGGCGCGCTGCAGATCGCTCGGCCACTGCGGCCGGCAGAAGTTTAAAGATGCAACGGAAAAACTCTTACAGCTATTTAAAATTTTGCTCTACGTGTGTAACAACAGCTGGGATGAACTTGATGGAAGAACCGTTATCGATGAATGTTTCGTGGCACGCAGTAGCGACAATGATTGCCACATTAGCTCCCTTATTCAGCAGGCAACAAATTTCCTGTATGACAATATCTCTGTGAATCAGCGTCAATCTCGGGAAAATGCATGGGCAGTGAAAATATTATGGCCAACTACAATACACTCGATGAGTCCACGAATATTAGAGCCACATCTCAATTAGGCATTTCCTTGTGTTACACGAATGACGACCTATGTGTAGCGCAAGAACTCTTGAATATGATTTCGATGAAGGATGCTGCTATAAAGGTGGGTATTTCAGAAGCAGCCGAAGGGATAAGAAAATTTGTTTTGCGTAACCACAGACGGGGCGCCCTCAATGGGGACTAAGGGTAGAGCCTTTATTTGCCTACTGCTGAAAAAGTTTCATATGTAAATATTACCACTTCATTCATTGTTTTGCACACCAAGATGCTCAGTGTGCAACAATTGTCCGTCTTTAAGACGTGGTGAACTTATTGGTGGTTACTGTTAGTAACTTCGCGAATACAAAGCAGTATTTATTTCATTCGAAGACAAGCAGCCATATACGCTCCAATGAGGTAGACCCTATGAACAAAGTAAAAGAAATTTCAAATATTTTTGCAGTACAAAAGACGTCCGGAGCCACATTTGCATGACCCTAAACGGGTAGCTGATTTGTAATTACTTGCTAAAATTATAGCTCTCCTAACATAAACTACAGAAAGGAAGTGACGTCATCAACAATATGATTGGCCAAATGAAAGCTTCTAACATAAACTTCAGCATCTCAATAAAAATGTTCAAATGTTTGTATAGTCTATGGGACTTAACTACGGGGTCATCAGTCCCTAAACGTACAAACTACTTATGAACTAACTAAGAGTAAGGACGGCGCAAATATCCATGCCCGAGGGGGGATTCGTAACCCCGATCGTAGTGGCCGTGCAGACCGTGACTGAAGCGCCTCAGTCCCCGCGGCCACCGCGGCCGGCGCATCTCAATAGTTACCTTTCAGAGGCAAAGAGCAACATTTCCAGGGCTAGGTATGGGATACAAAAGTTTTACCTCTAATCAGGCATCCATACTTTTAAAAGTGCGTCATAGAAAACGGTACTATTCTTTTCTTTGACATCTCTGTGGGGGTGAGAAGGAGAGCCCTTTGAATAATACGTCGAGTTGTTACAAAGCCATGATAATGGATTTATTGACCGTTTCTAAATAATGTATCAGTATACAACAGCAAAATAACGTAGATTTTGTTAAATGCATGATTGTAAATTTACATTACAAACAATAGATCACAGTTCTTGTTTATTAAAACAACATTTTTGTGCTAGGTTATTTAAAAAGAATACCGCAACTTTTAAAATCTGTGTTTAATATAGACACATGATGGCACTTTAGGTTATTAATCAGCGTGAAGAGTACTTAACAATATTTTCAGTAGAAAACAAGTACATAGACGTTCAATATAAGCCCTTCCTGACACTCAATTGACGTTAACCCGACATTAGAGGCAGCTTCACACTCTCTGCAGCTTCTCAGGCATAAGTATTTGGATACCTTCAGTTAATCCTTCATTTAGTTCCTCAATATTAGCTGGTAGAGGTGGTTACAGCGGAATGTCTTTAAAGTAACCTAAAAGGAAAAGATGAGTGTGTGTGTGGCAGGGCTGTTTAGAAGCCAATAATGAAGCGCCTTGTTACGAGCTGCCAAACGAACGATCCATTGCTTTGCGTCCCATGCGTCCGAATCGGCAAGGACGGTTATGTGACAATGGGATTGTGTCCATCTTAGTGGAATATAAAGTGACGCGCTTGTTCTTCGAGTGGAGGGAACAACCAATTCTTCTACATTTTCATATCGGTTTGTAGGTTTGCTCAGTTACAGATTCAGCTTCGAAGAAAAATTGACAAAAAATATAATTGCCTGAAAATGCACAGAAAACGTTCACCTTAGGCGAAGCACGTTCATGCTGAATTGTTTATTGTGGATTCTCAATGCCTCATACACGGACATTGTGTTTATTGATGTTCCCGTTATTATGACATGTAGCTTTATCGCCATATACTCTCTTCGAAATGAAGTTATTGTTTCCATTTGATCAAGGACAACATCGCGGAACTTGAGACTTTTCATCTTATCAGCTTCGAAAAGAGCTTTAACTAACCTTTTGTGTAGAACTCTCCAAATGGTCGGTTTCGGAATTTGCAGCTCTCTGCCAGCTCGGTGTGTCGATTTTCATGGACTGCGAGCAAATTCTCGAAAACGGTCAACATGTTCTTCAATCGTGTGCGCCCGTCCGTATCTTTACCCCTTGCACAACACCCTTTCCCTGTGAATTGTTTATACTAACGTTTGGTGCACCACCTGTGGAGGGAGGTGTGGGGGTAGCACAGCGTTTGTCGATTCATTTCTGCCATACGTCGTGCTCGGCAACGGTAGAAGTTGTTTGTTGAGCAGTTGGCATCTTTGTAGTAACAACAGAAATGTGTCACTAATGATCCTAGCCACCAAATGAGCATTCAAATGAAACTCCTGAGCTTCCATAAACAGACGACAGAAAGAGCTAGGCCCTCCTTTTCTGCTTTGCAGACTTCTCTATTTTCAAATTGGTAATCTTGTCCTACAAAACTAAAGTATCCTGTCGCTGCACATAAACATTCCTCAGTGACGAAGAAATCAAAAATGAAAATTTGAATAATGTTGAGAAAGGTGGAGCGAGCGAGAGAAATATATGTTAAGTAAGAGACATTGCTATTGGTCAAGTCGTTTGTGTTCAAAAACGTAGCGTTGTGCAACCTATAAATCGCCCGTACGTCACTTTTTCTTGAAAACTGCACAATCGTACATAAGAAGGTAACATACAATGACTTGAGTAGTATGCCGCTCTATTTTACCAACTCGTTAATTAATTACAGCCTTACATGCTTCACCGAAGAGTGACATATATGCATTAACTGTGAAGTTTGTGCGCGACAACCGTGCCTGTGTGGTGGACATACCTAGTATTCCAGAAGAAGCCTCTGCGGATTGCTAATCAGGGATTCATATAGGACTGATTTAAGAGTGATCGGATGAAAATATCTTCTTCGTTGTTGTTTCAGTCCGAAGAACGGTTTGTTGCAGTTCTTTGGGTTACTGTGTAAGTCATTTCGTTTCTAAAAACTACTGCAAACTACTTCCTTTGGAACCTGTGAACTGCACTCATCTCTTGGTCTCATTATACTGTTTTACATCTCACACTTCCCTCCAGTTCTAATATTGGTGTTCCCTTGATGTCTCCAAATGTGTACCAACTGATTCCCTCTTTATGAAAGGTTATCCGACATTTAGATGTTCTCTAGATTCTCTTCAGTAATTTATACTTGATTGTTTGTCCTACCAGTATAATCTTTAGCGTTATTTTCTAAATCTTCAGTTATTGTATCTCTTAACGTTTTATTACATGTCTCGTACGCCAAATATCACGCCTCTAAATCTTCTCCTATGGGGTAACGTCAAGCCGTTAAACCCTTTAGAAACGAATAACGACTTGCTTGTTAGGGACCAAGATGCGATGTTGTACTACAACTGACACCAGAAATCTTTGAGGGAGTGCGGCAGATCATCATACGCCAATGCCGTGCGTTTATTGAGACCGGCAGTCGTTACTTTTAATAACTACAGTGAGCTACGTTGTTCTTATCGGTGGACGCTGAGTATGTCTGTAAGACAGTTAAATATGCATTTCCCCCCATTGGTTCCACATTTCCGTATAATCGGTTATGTACGCACTACTACCTGTAACTAAATGTTTGAGTTACCACATGACATTCTCTCCATTCGCGTATTATTAAGATTATCGTGGTTGGAACGGTAGTTTCATAGTTATATCCACTGCGAACCGTGGTAGCACAATCACTTCGATACGAACCGAAAGGCATTGATTCATTTGTTGACTAATTCGCATTATCATATTGGAAATACAAATAACTTAGTTTCATGACTAAGGGAAGTTTCATGCCAATAACTTTTGGAGTTATGATTCCACTCCCATCTTACAGTGGTGAATTAGAAATTATAGGTAAAGTCATATCTATACATCCATGCTCAAGTAAAGTCCCATTCCGTTTTCTTTCCTGTAGATGAATATTAGCCTTCGGAACAACTGTAAGGATCTGATACGATTTCTGCTATTAAACAGTCGATTCACGATGAACTATTATGTATACAGACTAACTGACATGCCCCTATCGATGACAATTCATTCAATCACGCTGTGCATCACGTCATACTGTTGAGAAAACGAATGTATTAAGAACAGATTTTAATGCATACTCCGACAGTTCGGTATTTGATACATTATTTTCTGCACTGTTATCTGCACAAATTGTACTGAACTGTAGCGTAATTGATAAGGACAGAGCGAACGTAGCGGGAACGTCTTGCATGTGAGTTATGACGTTCCGATCCGGGGCGAGAATTACATTTCTCATTTGTTAAGTTTGATTCCATACCGAATTCAATGTTTCAGTGTCTGTTATAACATGTTGATGATGAACAGCAGTCAGTTGCAAATATTTATTTACTGTCGCGAATCTAGATTTCGGTCACACAGTGAATAAAGATTTCGGTCACTGTGTGACCATTAACAATGTTTTAAAACGTAAGTGAAACATGAAGATTAAAATTTTTTGTATGTCTGAAACTACATTTGAAAGCAATGAAGCAACGATAATGGTTATACAGAGCCTGAAATCTAGATTTGCGACAATAAATAATATTTGCGACTGATCGATGTTCATCACCCTCATTTATGATTTACGCTTCACTGATTTTTAACGCACTTAACGTATGTTACTTACAACTTAACTTATTCAGTATTGTACTTAATGGAACGGGTTATTATGCTGAAAATATTTATTAATGTTTTTCCTGAAAACTAAAAGTTTTGTAACAAGTAATGTGGGTTTAGGAAACATTGATCTTGTGGCACACAGTTTTCTTTGTCCAGTTTGCGTAAGTTTATAATGATAACAATCATACAGATGGTTGGAACTGTCCCCTTATTTTTCGAAATACTTTATGTAGCACTGACTATACCTTTCATGCATGATGTATTTAGGAATGTCAAAAAGGAGATGTGTAAAGTTGTTTGTCGATTGCAAAAACGGAAATGAAGATGACAATAGAAAGTTAGCGATCCCAATAAAAAAATATAAACAGGCTGATTATGAAGGAAATAAGTTATTACTTCCTGCATATTTTGTATTCCAATAGTCATGTGCAGGCTACAGCATTAGGTAGTATCTACTTCGCATGTCTGTTATGTACCTATAAAATTATTTCCTACAAGAAAATATGCATGTCTGTGAAATATTTTGTGGTGGCTATATGGTAGAGTCTCATTAATTCGAAGTGAATGGGACCGATACCACCTTGAACTATCGAAATTTATGTGCGATAAAGAAGTAAACTCCCATGAACCACAGACATTGCCGAGGTGGGGTGGCTTGCGTGCCTCAACGATACAGATAGCCGTACCGTAGGTGCAACCACAGCGGAGGGTTATCTGTGGAGAGGCCAGACAAACGTGTGGTTCCTGAAGAGGGGCAGCAGCCTCTTCAGTAGTTACAGGGGCAACAGTCTGGATGATTGACTGAGCTGGCCTTGTAACATCAGCTAAAGTGGCTTTGCCACACAGCTACTGCGAACGGCTGAAAGCAAGGGGAAACTACAGCCGTTACCTTTCCCGAGGACATGCAGCTCTACTGTATGAACATATGATGATGGCATCCTCTCGGGTAAAATATTCCGGAGGTAAAATAGTCCCCCATTCGGATCTCCGGGCGGGGACTACTCAGGAGGATGTGATCATCAGGAAAGACAATACTGGCATTCTACGGGTCGGAGCGTGGAATGTTAGATCCCTTAATCGAGTAGGAAAATTAGAAAATTTAAAAAGGGAAATGGATAGGTTGAAGTTAGATATAGTGGGGATTAGTGAAGTTCGGTGGCAGGATGAACAGGATTTCTGGTCAGGTGAGTACAGGATTATAAATACAAAATCAGTTGGGGGTATCACAGGAGTAGGATTGATAATGAATAAGAAAATAGGAATGCGGGTAAACTACTATGACCAGCACAGTGATCGCATTATCATTGTCAAGATAGATACGAAGCCAACACCGACAACAGTAGTACAGGTTTATATGCCAACTAGCTCTGCCGATGATGAGGAAATCGAAGAAATATATGAGGAGCTAAAGGAAATTATTCAGACAATTAAGGGAGAGGAAAATTTAATTGTTATGGGAGACTGGAATTCGGTAGTAGGACAAGGAAGTGAAGGGAAGATAGTAGGTGAATATGGTCTGGGCAAAAGGAATGAAAGAGGAAGCCGCCTGGTAGAATTTTGCACAGAACATAATTTAGTTATAACAAACACCTGGTTCAAGAATCACAAAAGAAGGTTGTATACGTGGAAGAGACCAGGAGACACCGGAAGATATCAGATAGATTGTATAATGGTAAGACATAGATTTCGGAATCAGGTTCTACAGTGTAAGACATACCCAGGGGCAGATATAGACTCTGACCATAACTTGTTGGTTATGTACTGTAGGCTGAAACTAAAGAAACTACAAAAAGGTAGGAAAATAAGGAGATGGGACCTGGATAAATTTAAGGAACCTGAGGTTCTTAAAAATTTCAGAGGGAGCTTTAGGGAACAATTGACAGAAACGGGGGGAAATAAAACAGTAGAGGAGGAATGGGTAAAATTGAGAGATGAAATAGTGAAGGTAGCAGAGGACAAAATAGGTAGGAAGGAAAGACCTACAAAAAATCCTTGGATATCACAGGAGATACTAAATTTAATCGATGAAAGGAGAAAATTTAAAAATGCAGTAAATGAAACAGGCAAAATGGAGTACAGACGACTAAGAAATGAGATTGTCAGGAAGTGCAAAATGGCTAAGCAGGAGTGGCTAGAAGGCAAATGCAAGGATGTAGAAGAATGTATAAATAGGGGAAAAATAGATACAGCCTACAGGAAAATAAAAGAAACATTTGGAGATAAGAAAAACAGCTCTATGAATATCAAGGACACTGATGGAAAACCAGTTCTCAGCAAAGAAGGGAAAGCTGAAAGGTGGAAAGAATATATAGAGGGGCTCTACAAAGGAAATGAACTTCGAGACAATATTGTAGGAAGGGAAGAGGATGTAGATGAAGGTGAAATAGGAGATACTGTACTGAGAGAAGAATTTGACAGAGCCCTGAAAGACCTAAGTCGAAATAAGGCCCCTGGAATAGATGATATTCCCTCAGAGCTACTGAAGTCACTGGGAGAACCAGGCATGACAAAATTGTTTCACCTGGTGTGTAAGATGTATGAGACAGGCGAAGTACCCTCAGACTTTAAGAAAAATGTTATAATCCCCATCCCTAAGAAAGCAGGTGCAGACAGGTGTGAAAACTACAGAACCATCAGTTTAATAAGTCATGGCTGCAAAATATGAACGCGAATTATATACAGAAGGATGGAAAAGCTGGTAGAAGCCGACCTCGGGGAAGATCAGTTTGGGTTCAGGAGAAATGTAGGAACACGGGAGGCAATACTCACTTTACGGCTTATCCTAGAAGATAGATTAAGAAAAGGCAAATCTACATTTCTAGCTTTTGTAGATTTGGAGAAGGCTTTTGACAATGTTGATTGGAATAAACTCTTTGAAGTTCTGAAAAAAGCAGGAGTAAATTATAGGGAGCGTAAGGTTATTTACGACTTGTACAAAAACCAGACAGCGGCTGTCAGAGTTGAAGGGCATGAAAGGGATGCAGTGGTTGGAAAGGGAGTGAGACAGGGTTGTAGCCTTTCTCCAATGTTATTCAATTTGTACATTGAACAAGCTATAAAGGAAAGCAAGGAGAAATTTGGTGAAGGAATAAAAGTTCAGGGGGAAGAATTAAAAACATTGCGTTTTGCCGATGACATAGTAATTCTGTCAGATACAGCAAAGGACCTGGAAGAGCAATTGAATGGAATGGACAGTGTGCTGAAAGGTGCATATAAGATGAACATTAACAAGAGCAAAACTAGGGTAATGGAGTGCAGTGTAAGAAAATCAGGTGATGCTGAAGGAATTAGATTGGGAAACGAAGCAATAAAGGAGGTAGATGAGTTTTGTTACTTGGGCAGTAAAATAACAAATGATGGGCGCAGTACAGAGGATATAAAATGCAGAATGGCAATGGGTAGAAAAGCGTTTTTGAAAAAGAGAAATTTGTTAACATCGAATATTGATTTAGGCCTAAGGAAGTCCTTTCTGAGGGCATTTGTATGGAGTGTTGCCTTGTATGGGAGTGAGACATGGACGATAAACAGTGCGGACAGGAAGAGGATTGAGGCTTTTGAAATATGGTGCTACAGAAGAATGCTGAAGATTAGGTGGGTGGATCGCGTAACTAATGAGGAGGTACTGAACAGAATTGGGGAGAAAAGGAATTTGTGGCATACCTTGACTAAAAGAAGGGATAGATTGGTAGGACACATTCTTAGACATCAAGGAATTGTTAATTTAGCGTTGGAGGGAAGTGTGTGGGGAAAAAATCGCAGGGGAAGACCAAGAGATGGATACAGTAAGCAGATTCAGACAGATGTAGGTTGTCGTTCTTATGTGGAGATGAAGAGGCTTGCTCAGGATAGGGTATTGTGGAGAGCTGCATCAAACCAGTCTCCGGACTGAAGACCACAACAACAACAAAGAAGTAAATTGACCTTGAAAAGAATACGTGTCAAAAATGTGAACTTTTTTAAACACAGGCATTTCCATTGGCAGCCTAAAGGTTTTAAAGTCTCGTAACTATTTTCTTCGAGATATAACGATGGAGTGCCTTTCTCGATGAAGCAGAATGTACCCGCTGTTATTGTTTTGTTTTATGACGCTCGGATTTATGCGAAACGCGTAATTCCGAGACTCGAAGTAACGAGTCTCCACTGTAACCAGTTCAGTTTACTTCCTCTCCAACTTTAATAGTTTTAGGTAGAAGTATCACAACGAGGAGAATCCAATCCAATTTGGAAGTACTTTAATAAAAGTATCGTCCATTTGTCTATACTTGCTCGTCTACTACATCATCTTCTATGGACTCCTGGTTAGGCTTACACATACTGAAGAAGGGTTTAATCAAATTGCATGGTTATGGTATATAGCCACAAAAATGCGACTGGATAGGTGATTTCCTGTCAGAGAAGACACAGTTTGTAGTAATCGATGGTAAAGCATCGACTAAAATAGAGGTGATATCGGGCGATCCACAGGGTAGTGTTATTGGGCCTCTGCTGTTCCTTATAACATAAACGATTTAGGAGAAAATCTAAGCAGCTCTCTTAGGTTGTTTGCGCATGTCGCCGTCATTTACCGTCTAGTAAAATCATCTGAAGATCAAAACCAACTGCAGAACGATTTGAATAAGATATCATTATGGTGTAAAAATTGGCAATTGACGCTAAATAATGAGAAGTGTGAAGTCGTCCACATGAGTACGAAAAGAAATCCTTTCAATTTTGTTTACAAGATAAATCAATCAAAAGTGAAGGCCGTAAACTCCACAAAATACCTTAGAAATACTATTACTTCAGACTTAAACTGGAAAGAATACGTAGATAATGTCATGGGAAAGGCGAACCAGAGATCGCGTTTTATTGGCAGAACCCTTAATAGATGCAACAGAACTACTAAAGAAACAGCATACACTACGCTTGTCCGTCCTTTTGTGGAGTATTGCTGCCCAGTGTGGGATCCTTATCAGGTGGGTCTGACGGAGAACATCGAAAGAGTCCAAAGAAGGGCAACTCGTTTTGTATTGCCTCGATACAGGGGAAACAGTGTTACATAAATGATACAGGATTTGGGATGGGAATCGTTACAACAACGGCGCTTATCGCTGCGGCGTGTGCTACTTACGAAACTCCAATGGCCAACATTCTCCTAAGAATGCGAAAATATATCTTGACTCCCACCTACATAGGTAGACATGATCATCAGAATAAAATACGAGAAATCAGAGCTCGAACGGAGAAATTCAGATGTTTTTCCTTCCCGCGCGCTATTCGAGAATGGAATGGGAGATAAATAGTATAAAGATGACTCGATGAACCCTCTGCCAGGCACTTAAACGGGATTTGAAGAGTATCCCATGTAGATGTAAATATAGGGAGGGGATCTTACGAAATGTGGAAAAAGTAGTGATTCGTGGTTAATGTAAATTTACCGAATTTTTAACTTGGCAAGTTTCGGTTACGTTTCGTTTTAGGCAGAAAGTAGAAGTGGTGCCCAATATTCGGTTACGGTTTCTGTGTCGGCAGCAAATCATGTATCGGTCGGACTCTAGTTTAAGTAGTTTGTAAGTATAGGAAACGATGACCTTTCGTCCCTTAAGTTTACAAACATTTGACCGTTTCTAATTCAGAATAGTGAGCACTGCCTTCCTATTTGCATGCGGCAGTTGTCATCTGAACCATTCTTCATATGAGAAATACACTTAATGTACATGACCTCTGAGGGTAGGACACTTGTATACTTATGCTTTCCTTAAATTGCCAATGGCCGTCACGCTCCTTCGCGCTGTCCAGCATCAGCTTTATTCGGCAGATAATAGAGAAACGGATTCAGTGGGGCGGCTGACATAATTTGGGAGTGGAGTGCTTTTAGTGCGGCTGAATGGAGCGGCGCTTCCTTTCTGCGGCGGCGCGCAATTTCTGCTCGGGCAACACTCGACCGGCCGCGACATCCCGCCCCAATTGAGGCTCCGCCGCCTCTCCGTTAAATGTCGTTATAGAGCGGCCCACAGCTCACGCTGCGCTGCTATTTTCTAGCCCTGTCGAGGAACAAACTCTACCACATAGACCGTCGCCAGTCTGGAGTTAATTTGAAGGAAGCACAAAATATTTCTCCACGGAAAGTAGTCTTGAAATACCGCACGTTACACTACAGTGCATAAAGAAATTTTCAATCAAGTCACGCTGTCTTCTAGTAAAGAAATACTAGGTATTTGGCACAGAAGTTCTTTTCTCCTTGCCAAGCAACAGAAATCTTTCACAAAACTTATTTTGCACAGTTATTGCACAAGACAATCGAGTAAATTTCTAGTCTCACAAGTAAATGTACACACAGCTTCGCAACTGTAAATCCAATGTATGTATCATTGATGAACATCGTGGCTAAAAATTCCTAACAGCCGACCGCGGTGGCTGAGGGGACTGCGGCGCGCAAGTCACGGTCTGCACGGCCACTACGGTCGCGGATTAGAATCACTCCTCGGGCAGGGATATTTGTGCCGTTCTTAGTAGTAGCTAGTTCATAAGTAGTTTGTAAGTTTAGGGACTGATGACCCCGTAGTTAAGTCCCATAAGCTCTACAAACATTTGAACATTTTGTACAATTCCTAACAGCCGTCAACACGAAAAATATAACACGATGAGGAAATCGAATTTTTCCGATAAATATTCTTTCTTCGTAACTACTCAAAAACACCACAGCACTTTCACAAAATTTATTTTGCACAGTTATTTCACCAGACAGGCGGGTGAATTTCTAGTCTTACAAGTAAATGTACACACAGCTTCGCAATTGTAAATCCAATGTATGTATCACTGATGAACTTCGTGACTAAAAAATACCTAACAGCCGTCAACGCGAAAAATATAACACAATGAGGAAATCGAATTTTTTCGATAAATATTCTTTCTTCGTAACTACTCAAAAACACCAATAGCACTCGACGTCATTTAAAAATCAGGGTCGGTAAATGCTGTACCGCTTAGTAGGTGGCTATTCTACAAACTTCCTCTGTGTTGACTGATAGGACTTAGAGAATATATTCATTAAGGGATTCTTTTTACCGATCTTGTATTGCCAACTTGAAAGAGGCTAGTCACTTTGAAAAAGGTTAGCTAGTACCACACAATAAAGAGTCCTGAGTTCAAAGCTCCTACGAAATTAAAGCGCTGTGACTTTGTTTGGCAAACGCCTCTTATTAATAAATATTTGACTGAACTACAAAATTTAGCTTCTTTCATGAAATACCCATAGTTTTGACGATAGTTGCGTTTACGTAAAGCAGACTGTATGATGCAACGAGAAAAATTATAATACTCATCATTCTATGACGTTATTGCCATGATAAATTTCAATGATCTTCGAATGACGTCTTAAAATGACAATCTGCCTTTATTTTTATAAGTGAGTGAAAACGCACTTATATATTTAAGGGAACTTTTGGTTAATGAATAAAAAAAAGCAAAACGCTTCACTGTCTCTCGCTACAGCTAACTCAAATGTTTGTCAAGGTGTGGGACCAAATTGCAGTGGTCATCGGTCCTAGACTGACGATCTACTCAAACTGACTTACGCTAAGGGCAACACACTGACACACACACACACACACACACACACACACACACACACACACACACACACACACACACACACACACACACACAAGGAGGACTCGAACCTCCAACAGGAAGAAGCCACGCTCTCCGGAGCAAGGCGCCTTAGAGCGCACGGCCACTCCTACGTGGCTACGGCTAACTAACGTCCCATCAAAAGTACAATAAAAGTAGTAATGTACAAATAATTTCCACATTTAACTTTCGGTGTTATAAATAGCCCAGATGTTCAGCTATAGTCGAAAAATCATTATACTTGCATACATATACAACTGTATGAGCACAAGTACACTTTGAAATATATGTTGCAAGTACTCCAGGAATCGTTTCACATATTCATCTACATATACATCTACATAAATACTCAGCAAGTCACATTGAAGTGCATGACAGAGGGTTCACCGAAACGCTTTTAGGATTTTTCTCTTCAGTTCCATTCTCTAATAGATCGCGGGAAAAACAAACACCTATTTCTTTCCGTTTTCGATCTGATTTCCCTTATTTTATTTCGATGATCAAGACTTCCTATGTAGGTGTGTACTAACAAAATAGATCTCGTCGGAACGAGTAACGCCTTTGTTTTAGTAACTTCCAACTAAACTCGTGCATCATTTGCGTGACACTCTCTCCCCTATATGGCGATAATGCAAAATGAGCTGCCCTTCCCTGAACTTTCTCCAAATCGTCCGTCAGTCCCACTAGGTAGGGATCCAACAATGCGCAACAATACTCCAAAATAGGACGCACACGTGAGGCGCAGGCACTTTCTTTAATAGAAATTTGCATCTTCTAAGTGTTCTGCCAACTAAACGTAGTCTTTGGTTCACTTTCCCTGCAATATTTTCTACGTTTTCTTTCCAATTTAAGTTGTTTATAATTGTTACTCCTTGGTATTTAGTTGAATTTACGGCCTGTAGTTTTGACTGATTTATCGTGTAAATCAAGTTTAACGGGCTTCTTTTAATGGTCATATGGATGACTTCACACTTCTCGTCATATATTCAACCATGCAGTTATCTTATCTAAATCATTTTTCAGCTGCTTTTGATCTTATGGCGACTTTACTAACCGATAAGTGACAGCATCATCCACGAACAATCTAAGAGATGTACTCAGATTGTTTCCTAAATCGTTTATAAAAATAAGGAACAGTAGGGGCCCTATAATAATTCCCTGGGGAATGCCAGATATCACTTAATTTCTACTCGATGACTTTCCGCCAAATACGACGTTCTGTGTCCTTTCTGGCAGGAAATCACGAATACAGTCGCACAACTGCTGTGATATTCCATAAGCACGCAGTCTGATTAGAAGACGCTTGTGAGGTACAGTGTCGAAAGCCTTCCGTAAAACTAGAAATACGGAATCTATTTGACATCCCTTGTCAAATTCAAATGTTCAAATGTTTGGAAAGCTTATGGGACTTAACTACGGGGTCATCAGTCCCTAAACTTACAAACTACTTATGAACTACTTACGAACTAGGACGGCACAAATATCCATGCCCGAAGGGGGATTCGAACCCCCGACCGTAGCGGCCGTGCAGACCGTGACTGAAGCGCCTCAGTCCCCTCGGCCACCGCGGCCATCCCTTGTCGATAGCACTCATAATATATACACATATGCCAGCTAAACCTAACAGCTTAATAATGATGAGTTGCATTGACGTCGTTAAGAAATTTATGAAGCTAAAAGGTACACTTTTAAACTTGATTTTTCACGTTTTGTCAGCATGCCAGTAAACAATGTAATCAAATTTACTTTCCGTTAGAGTTACCATGTAATAAAGCATATTAGTAGTTGCACAGAATGTCTCATAATTGTTGAAGCACTTTACATTGTCCGATTACTTATGAAGTGTGATATTCCCTCTATTTAATTACAGTACCGTCTTTTAATATCGGAATTTTTGAAATATTTTCTAGGCGCTTGACTTCGTAGATAATGATCCACTCCCGTAGTAACTCTTTACATTTATATGACTAATGGGTTTAGAGACAACATGTCTAAATTGTTCTGCAGACTGTTATGTTATTTACTTCATATTTCATAATATGTAAACCGAAGAAGAAAACATGTTGCTGGAGAGTAATCACAGACAGAGATAAGTAGAGAAAAATTTTGGGTCAATTCTTATGCATAAATCATGTGAATGACTTTCACTTGTCATTTATTATCCAAGCAGAATTAGTACATTTAGAGCCAACATCAATTTGGAAAAACGCTACAGAAGATATTGTTAATTAAATGTTTATAAAAATATTTAATAAGTGGTTCAATGAAAATGGACTCTGATATTACTTATAGTGTTACAATAAATCCTGATAAAGGAAATGATGCACACTATTATGTTAATGATGTTTCTAAAGAGAATTACAAAGTTGTTCTCTAAAAATTGACTGTCACATTAGTTTCAATTTTGTATAAGAAATAACGTTTTACCCATAATTCATCTGAATAGGACTAGATAAGCAACGCAAACTTCTCTGACTATTCCGGCGTATGCCTCTATACTGACCAAAATTAGAAGAATCTATGTGCTGAGCTGCTAAAATTATCAGGTTCATCTCTTCGCATAATTACTAGTCGGGAAATTAGCGAATATACCACATAGCATATATTGCAACTTAACAATTTTCATGCAATAATTTGCTGAGGTAAGTCATCATAAAAGCAATGAGTATGAGTAATATGCGGTTGTTATGCACCAGCAAACTTTAGATACCTTCATCACACACAGAGAAAATTTCTGATTTCCAAACCTACATAATTAGAAAGAAATACACTTCAGTGACACCTTATTGAAGCGGTTAATGCAGAAAGGTGTTCAGTGTGCACTAACACCATTTCCAAAATCATAAAATGCTCGACACGAAACAAAGTTAATTTTATGTTTACATTAAATAATTTACTCTGGACAACGATTTCTATTCTGCAGACACATTGTTGTTTTAAACCTGTAGCCTGTAAAGGAAAAGAAATATCTGTAGTTCATGAGTAGACAGAAAAAGATTTTCAAAGCAAAAATGCATGTATGCTCTAGAAACGCAGTCAGTCCACGTGATTCGATAGAAGAATCCGATGAATCGTTAAAAATGTAAATAATGTTCAAATGTTCGTAATCCTAACGGACGAAACTATTGTGGTTATCGGTCCCTAGACTTATAACTACTTAAATTAACTTACACTAAGGAGAACACACCCACCCATGAAATGAGGGATGGCTCCAAAGTGCGATGCGAGTGGCTACAGGATCCATAATGTGACGCCGCAGACAGTATTGTCATGTTCGCGCAGCAAACATGTAAATAACTGCATTGTAGGTGTATACATGGTTATTTGGCCTAAAGTAGGCAGAATTCTGGTTCTACCACGGATAATCTCCACTATCAGTTACCATCATATAATATGGAGTGGAAGACATGTGATGGGCAACTCCTTTCGTCTCTTCCCGTTCTAAGTGTGGCCTTATGTAGATTTCCTAGTTCTTAGTCAAGTTTAGATAGTTTCTGTTCCATATAATTGTACATTCTTCTTCATTTTAAATCTTCTTCCGGTGTACAGAAAGTCTGTTAATTGTGTAAAGCTGTCCTGTTTTCCTACCTTCTGTGGTTACCATGTGTTGTCTCACTGATTATCATGTCCTTCATTTCTTCTCTCTACTCCTTATTATGATCTCTATCCTTTGTGTTTCTGGCTTCCAATCCAGACAGTTTAATTTTTGCGTGGGGAATTCTTAGTTCTGCTTGTCTGACGATCTCCTTGCTGTATGCTATGTACAATGTGCACAGAATCCCTTCCATCTCTTCAGCGGCCATAAAGTTTGTAGTACTTTCCAAAATTTCTTTTTCTGCCCATTTCTCTGTCTTCACTCGTCAATCTTCTCTGCATTCCCTTTTGTAATTACGTCAAACATATGTTTCATGTCGTGCATGTAAGAATTCGTTTCTCTCCGCCATTTCTCGGAAGAACTGCCACGGATGGCGTGAACGTGACTCCCAATAGTTATTGAACAGAAAAATACCGAATTTCACCGTATCTTGCGTCTATAAAGACGAATACTCAGTATAGAAAGAAGTTTTCCATATGTTTTGCAAGTACTCGCTATCCACCTCATTTATGAATCAGATATTTCCTCTGAGATTCGAGCACAACATACTTGCTGTTATTACTTCTGCCCACGATTTCGGAATTATACTCCCTGGACCAAGACTGTTTAATGGAACCTGTTTGTTGGGTTCAACATTGTCCGAGTATGTTTGCATGGTTACGATCTGCTTTCACATTTCTTCTTCTTCTTTTTCATATGATGACGTGCTACCTGATACAGTGAAAGTTAATTGTGCTGACACATGCGCTGGCGCATCGCGGAGTTGGCATAATTTCACGGTGAATTCCACTATCTGGTCGTCTCCCGCATTCGCTGTAGTGTTCCTAGAAGCAGGGCACTCCTTTTCTTCGAGTAATACCGCGACCGTTTCCTTGTTTATCTTATTGCTTTCATTCTGCTCTGTTTTTAACTGAAGTATCTCAATTGTTTTCGTGCTCTTAAATTCCAGTTAATGTAACCGATAAAATATCGTCTTTTGGTCCTTACTCAACTCTTCTGCAGCAGTGACTGAAACTTTCACCAGGTCTATAAGTGGCCTAGCCGTATCTTTCAGTGATTTTATTTTTTGTCCGCGGGAAATCAATTTTCTCAACAGCCTTCTTCACTCTTTCGCGGGAAGCTGACGTTGAATTAAGCACTTCATGACGTCGTAGCCGTTTGTTTGTTTTACCAGTATGTTCTCGGTTCTCCGTTAAGTATCTTAATTGTGTTTCCTTTTTGCTCGCTAAGCATTCCTTTCTGTTTATCGTTTCAAATTTCGAATTTGTGGCCAAGGATTTTGACTGTTCTTCCCGGATTTTGCCTTGTTCTTCAAATCATTTTTCGAGTTTATTCGTTACACCAATCAAAGTTACCAATAATTTGTTTGTGGGCTTTCGCAAATATCCTACTCTTGTACTTGAATTCGATTGATTTCCACATGAACTGCTTCATGAGACGTTATTCTGTGTAGTTTTGCATTCTCGATATGAACATTCTCTTCTGTAACTTCCACATTTGTTCGATATTAATGTTCCTAACGCTAGCTGACTTCTCACTTTCATTTCTTACACTTTACCAAGACTCTTCGCTCTCACTGTATTGATTCTAGGCATCGCGTTACTAAGTCCCAAAACTCTTGACAGTACACTTTCAAACTTTCTGTACACAACTCGTAATACAACGCAAGAGAACCTCAATCAAATCACAAGATTCCCCCAAAACAGACTCCTGACAAAATCACAAATAAACTTCCCTACTAGAGTAATCCTTCCTACGAGTATTTCTTTCAGAAATTTAAAGGCGAGCAACAGCACGAATTGCAGTGATTACAACCTATTCTTGGTGAAAAACAAAACATGTGCATGGTTCCACGATAGCGGAATTATTTAAATTCCCTATGTTGATTTATCATTCAGCGAGTAAAAATATCTTTCTCAGACTTTTTTTTTAATAGGAACCAGCTGCATCTGTAATAGGACGTAGGGAATTTATAATCCTTGGTCATGTGGTAATGGTCACCAAACTCTAAGCACCAAATTGGTTATTTCTGTGCTTCATGTAGATTAAAGAAAATCCCTCCAGCCAAATACTGGGATTTTTTTTTCTTTCATAAGAGCACTGCCCTACTACTTCCCAACTCTTAACCGAAAGTAAGATGAGCTTGTGCTCCGTTTCTAATGAACATGTTGTTGACGCGTCGTTAAAATCTGATCCTTCTTCCTCCATATCTGTGCATGTTGCTGGGTCGTAAATAGTATGGAAAATAGAACTTCGTAATATATTTATTCTCAGGCTAACATTTATGAATGTTGATAAACACATAAAATATGGATACCTGTCTCATGTAGATAAAGGTATAAGACGAGGAACATATAAATATCTGACTGTGTGTTCACAAAATATTTCCCATGGTAATCGGTGTTACAAGGTATTTCCATTAATCCGGACATGCGGTCCGCCTGATGTGCAAAACACTGTTTTTAATTTTCACAAAAAATGTTTCATCAATGGTTTCTTTCCATTTATTTATAGCTTGGATTTAAATTTCGTGGTCATGTAGAACCCTTTTTACATAGTTATAGTCGGCGTCACGTACGAAGGCGGCCCTGTTTCCAGCCGTACTGCGCATCCCCCTCCATTACCGCAATGTCAGCCAATAATGTTCATTCTGTAGGCGCGTGCCTGGCCGTGAGTCATGCAATGTTTCTCCCGCAGATTCAACTGTTGGCACTCGGGCCGTAGCTCCTCCCGTCTTTGCTTCCCCTATCGCTCCGTCTCTATGCGCGAAAGCGCCCTTCTTACATGACGCCAGGTACAGACAATGATAGTGATGTCATGGTTCGTTTTGAAGCACACTTTCTCTCCTGCTTTTCTGTGGACTACACATAAACCATACAAATATTTTCCATACTTTTCTTCTTTCCCCATCACATCATAGTTTGATAAAATAGAATGTCGACTGACAGTGATTTTCATTTCGCGCGGACATCATATCCAAATATTTTACTGTAAACAAGGAAATCGCAAGAGCTGCACACCCAGAATGATACATTTGTTTCCATTAATTGTCTGTATTTTTACGCCTGACAGATAGTCGTAAGTCTGTGATCATGCGTAAGAGCAGATTGCATGCAGTTATTTCTCACGCAATGTTGTGCCCCATCCTTCTCTACAGAGATTCCTCCGCATTATACCGTATCTGCCGTTCAATGAGTAAGTGCAACTTACAGTTTCTGTAGTGGACACTTGACGGAGACTCTAGACCAGAGGCGGCCAGAAATTCTGCACAAGTGCGGTGTTGTTGCACATGTGGAACTCCCGGGTCGGGGCGTGCACGACGCCGCGTCTCCGCTTATGTAGTGCATGGCTACGATCGCCTGAGGTAAACGAGACTGGATGTGTTTCGCTCATGCTTGTACTGCATAAACCAGGAAGTGGATCCGTTACCGTCCATTATGTTCACGTCTGTTATAAGAGATGTAGTTGTTGCTCGCTGCCTAGCATGTGCACACCTATGCAGCAGTTCTGCATCTCTGCACAGTGTGCAGCGTATGGCCGGTCCTGCTGTAGACGAAGACTCAGAGGTCTATAGCAGAAGTGATTTTCGGAGAAGCACTAATTGGGAGACCACTTGAGACCGGCATCTGCTCCATCGCACTTGTATTTCTACTGAGTGTTTACGAGGTTTCATCCAATTAGCTTTTTGGTCTGTGTTTTCAACCGAGAAATTTGTACGCCGCTTAGTGATACCTCATGCCGTAAAATTCTAAAGCGTTCCACGGTCCTCTACTGAAACCAGAGAATAATTGGTTATGTAATATTCTTTGCTAAACTTGTGTTTTCTCAGCAGTTGGTTGGTTGTTGTTTGTTTTGAAGGGATCAAGTTACAAAGGTTATCGGTCCCTTCTGGGGCGGCGTTTTGCATCTCACACACTTCACAGGGAATTATTATCTTTTTCTTTTCGAGTTTAACAAATCTGAAAATGCCTTATAATCACGAATCCGCCAAATTAATCCTGAACGCTGTTACAAGTAGCTTTCTTTACGTAATTTATGAAGTGGGGTGCCTTCTGTGCTACCCTAAGCTAAGTTTACCGCTTGTACTTTAAGGCACATGTGAGAAGAAGCATTCCTACCTTCGGTTGTAAGACGTCATTCCTTTCTTTCTGTCTATAATGGTTTTCAGACACTTTTATCTGAGATTATCTTGAACTGACTATTTGGTTTTCACCCTTTTTTTCTTATTAACAATTACTGAAGACTACTATGTTTTATGACATTACATTTGAAAATATTTTCCCAAATCATCACTTCAATGCTAATAGAATAACTGAAATTAAAGTGAACCCTAACATAACGTAAATGTGGGATACATACTTTCATGCACGTAGCACATGATTTGCTCATCGAAAGTATGTTTGTAAATCTTGTCCGCAATGTTTTTCGAGTTACTATAGGAAAGAGATCCCATGCAATTATACTGTTTAATTCGTAAATCTCTAAACCTCTGAAGATCTATTAAAATCCTTATACACTTGACACTTGACCTGCTTGTTGTTCGTACCTCATCGTGTGCTTCCCTCCAATACTAAATTAGCGATTCTCCCGTATCTCAAAATCTGTCTTCTTTAGCGTCCGTCATTTTCTACCCAATTCCATTGAGTATCTAATCATTAGTGAAGGTATCTACTCATCAAATCTTTAATATTCTTCTTTAGCACCACATCTCTGCAGCATCTTTTGCCTTTTTGTAATAACTGCTTTCGTCCAAGTTCACTGCCATACAAGACTATACTCAAGACAAAAGCCTTCAGAAGATACGTCAATACAAATTATATTTATGTTCCATGATAACACGGTTTTCTTCTTCAGATACGATGATCTTGTTATTAAAGACTTACATCTTATATCTCCCGTACTTCAACAAACATATGTTACGTTATTGCCCAAATAACAAAACACATCTAGCATTTTAAGTGGTTCTCATGTTAATCGAATTTCCTGAGCATCTACTAATTTAAATAGGCTATATTACATTACCCGTATTTGGATTGTATTGGTGTTAACCTTATATTCCCTTTTCAAGGAAATGGCCATGTCACTTAACGTGTCTTCTAAGGAAATTGCTACTTTTGACAAAATTACACTGTCATCGTCAGAATACAAATTTTTAAATTCTTTTCCATGAATTTCAATGTCCTTGCCAAATTTGACCTAGCTTTAATATACATTTCAATCGGTGTAAGAGTTTGAATTACTTAGCAGAATGTTTTAGTCCTTCTTAACAACTGAACCCCTCTTTCACTTCCACACTGATAATTGAGTTGTGGATTATGAAGGAGTTGTAAATAACTAGTGGCTAATTGTAATTTACAGAAGTTACCTTCAAAATTTTGTAAGAGTGTATTCCGATGAACGTTCATAAAAGTTTTCTCGAAATCTTCGGATGCTATGCAAGCCGGTTTTTCTTTCCGTAACTTATTTTTCAAAGGCAAAATAAACCAGGGTTCAAATTGCTTGGCAAATATTCCTTCAGAATCAAAATTTATCTTATTTCATGCAGAAATCTACCAAATTTTCTAGTCTTTTGTGAATTAATCGTGTTAGTATTTTGCAACCATGAATGAAACTAGAGCCTTCGTAATATTCAAACATGTCAGCTCCCTCTGAAATATAAGATATTTCTTCATCATTCCTTGCCAGCCACGGTGGCCGAGGGGACTGAGGCGCTCCAGTCACGGTCTGCACGGCCACTACGGTCGGGGGTTCAATTCCCCTCTCGGGCATGGATATTTGTGCCGTCCTTAGGATTAGCTAGTTCATAAGTAGTTTCTAAGTTTAGGGACTGATGACCCCGTAGTTAAGTCCCATAAGCTATACAAACATATGAAACATTCATCATTCATTGGCTGTGAGAGAATATAGCAAAACAAAAGTGAAGATTGAAAATTTGCGTTTAAGAAAACCTTCACGCAGGAGAATTATATAAACATACCATTGTTTGATTATGGGAAAGACTTCCGAATACAGGATACAGTAATAATCACCCCTAATTTAGAGAATCAGCTGAGAGAAACAAGTAAGGCACTAGGTGAGGATGGAGTCATAATTTGGTTGTGCTAAGAGAACTGTACGGCATTGGCCTCTTACTTCAAATACATTTATCGCGAATCTCTGGTCCAGCGCAAAGCGACTGAAAAAATACGCTGGCGACACTCTTTTATAACAATGGTAAACGAAAGGACCCGCAAAATTATAGACTAATACCATTTACATAAATTTGAAGCAGAATTCTCGAAAGTATTTTCAGTCCAAATACAATCAGCACGGATTTTGAAAGCATCGCTAGTTTAAAGCTCAGCTTGCCCTTTTCTCATACGATATGTTGCGAGCAAATTCAAATTTTCAAATGTCTGTAAAGCTTATGGAACTTAACTGCAGAGTCATCAGTCCCTAAACTTACAAAGTACTTATCAACTAACTTATACTAAAGACAGCACAAACATCCATGCCCGAGGGGGGATTCGAACCCTCGACGGGGAACGGCCTCGCGCATCAGAGTACAGCAGCTCAATGTGCTTGGCCACTCCGCCGCAGCTATGTAGAGAGCCATAGATAAAGAGCAACAAGCACAGTTTCACATGGTGACATACTGCAGAATACGTTCCCAGACATGCGAGTGGCTCAAAGACTTGTTATTTTAGGGTTGTAGTAGGATGAAAGATGACATTCATAAAATTTCTAGTTGGTGTGAAGATTTTCTTCCTTCATTATGGTTTCATTAAAATGTTTAAATGTTTGTATAACTAAGATACCAAGTTACTGGGTTCATTAGTCAAAAATGTTCAAATGTTTGTAGAGCTTAAGGGACTTAACTACGGGGTCATCAGTCCCTAAACTTACAAACTACTTATGAACTAGCTTATACTAAAGACGGCACAAACATCTATGCCTGAGGGAGGATTCGAACCCCCGACCGCAGCGGCCGTGCAGACCGTGGCTGGCACGCCGCAGACAGCGCGCCCACCGCGGCCGGCTGGTTCATTGGTCCCTAGACTTACAAACTACTTAAACGAACTTATGCGTAGGACAGCACACACACCTATGCCCTTGTGAGGACTTGAACGTCCGATCGGAGCGTCCGCGCAATCCGTGACATGGCGCCTTAGACCGCGCGGAGGTTTCGCGCGATTCGATTCATCAAAAATGTTCAAATGTTTGTTAAGCTTATGGGACTTAACGACGGGGTCATCAGTCCCTAAACTTACAAACTACTTATGAACCACTTACCTACTAGGACGGCACAAATATCCATGCCTGAGGGGGGATTCGAACGCCCGACCGTAGTGGCCGTGCAGACCGTGACTGGAGCGCCTCAGTCCCCTCGCCCCTCGGCCACCGCGGCCGGCTTCGATTCATCCCCATCGCTTCATGCGAGTGGAGGGTGAGGGTTGTCAGCAGACGAGTTTGTGACACTTGTCAGGAGATAAATTTGTGAGAAGATGGAATGTGTAGACAGTTGTGAGAAATCCGGGACACTTGCCCTTCCACTGTGCCTGCTATCACTTCTTTTAAATAACCGCTCTGCTTGGTGCCGGCTAAGGAAACGTGGCTTTCGTCAAATTATAAAATGCATTAATTTTTTTCTGTGTCATGTATATATACTGGGAATGTTTACATCTATCGTGTTATACAAGTTATCAGAGTTTTTTTCATTGTAAGGCCGTTTTCTATACGCATTTGACATCTCTTACGAAAGTATGGTTTAACCCACGTGTTCCTAATTTTTTTTTCGGTTACTTCTGGTTTATTACGTTCGTAATAAATCGTTCAAATTTTGCAACATTGATTTTACACGAATTAAACCCTTAGTCTGTGCATAATAGGCCGTCCTTCTGTAACGAAATAAATATGAAAATACTAATATTACATCAAGATATATAGAAATGAATGTTTGTATGTCCTCTGTGTGTTCATAAACCATTCATTCGATTGCTATGAAACTTTGATGAACTGTTTACCATACGCCGTCGAAGGTTCGCGACCCAAAAACAAAAGAGTACGACACAAAGCTCAGGATATATGATGCCATAAATAATGACAGGTCACCGCGTGAAGATACCCAGATTTATGCGCCAATTATTGAGAAATGGGAGTAGTTAAGGACCTGTAACGAAGTCTGCATGTAATTTCTGATGTTTATGAAGCGTTTTGTAACTGCCCCCCCCCCCCCCCCCCCCCACAAATTATGCAACAAAATGAAGTCTACCGCTCACAACAGCTTCGCTGTAGATGCCGTAAAACTATCGCATCAAGCATCAAAGTTGGCATGTTACTATTTATTTTTGTCTGCAAGTTTCCCTTAATTCTCTTGCATCCAAAATTAAGCAATCTGTTTTCTTAATCTCTACCTATATAAAAGCGAAAGGACACTCGCTCACTGTCTAAACACGAAGTCTCGTAAACTGCATCATCTATGAAGGTGAAATTTGGCAAGAGTGTAGTTTAGAGGTAGAAAACGTCAGATAAGAAAGTATTTTGTGATAGGTGTATGGCGGAGCATACTTCTCCTACAGACTCACTAATTCTACAGTTTCATTCCGATCTTAACGAAATTTCGCACGCTTGACCTTCAAAGCTAGAGGAAGGTCACCATCTATCTTATGTTTCATACGGTGCATGGGGGAGGGTACTTCGCAACATAAAAGTGGATCCCTAAATACCTTGGTCGCGCCATAACTTGAGGACGGCTCGACCGATTTCCCAGATCCTATTTTGTTGTCTTCGTTAGTCTCAGAACAAGGGTTGTATGAAATACAACTGGAATGTTTGAGAACAACAAAGTTCGTTTTTCAATGTGACCCTGCGTTTCTATTGCATAGAAATCTATAGTTATTTCCGATATTGATGATTTTTTGCACACTCTACCTTAAGAACGAGTCGAATATCACTGTCTGTTTAAAATTTCGTTCTGTGCATGATGGAGGGTACTTAACTTACGGAATTATACAAAATGCATAGTTTTGCTCCAATCTTTATGAATTTTTTCCCACATGACCTTTAAAACAAGGGGAAGATCACTGGGTGCATAAAAGTTTGTATGGTACATAACAGAAGGTGCCTTGCAAAAAACGTTGCCGAGAGAGGGATAGGTGGAAACGAACAAAGAGATGGGAGAGAAAGAGACGGAAGCAGAGAGAGAGAGCAGGGAAGGGGATATGGACTACGAGAGTGTAGGATAAATAAACACCCGAGCGACGCCGGATTTACAGTTAGTATTAGATATGACATTTTAATTGCAAATCTGCACATATGTTTCTGAATAACAAAAATAAAATTGATATGTAAGTACTTACACACCAAACATCATGAGTTAATCATAAGTTGCTTCTGATTCCCTATCTTCAAAGGAGACTATCATAGAATTGAGTGCTAAATCAATGACTGTTAGTATTATTATGCATGTCAGTGATCGATATTCAAATGACAGTCCGATGTTGGCGAAAGTATTTTGTGCCAAACGAAAATAATTTACTTTAATTGTTTTAAAAAATCCAATAATTTGAAAATTAAACGGAAAAACAACTAAATCTTCGCCCTGCGAAAAAGGTTCCAGTATATAACAAATGTAAAAATTAAATAAATGGAACATACAAGTATGGCATCACGCTTCTACAATAGATGTTCAACATATTGCAACTTTGAGTCTATTCTGTAGCTCTGCCTGACCACCAGTTAACAGAATGATATAACTTTCAAGCTCGAAATTTTTACTTAGCAGATATGAACGTACTATTTTCTTTACTTTGACTTCCTCTACAGTTTTATATCCCTTAGAATCACCATCTCCTAGATAGTTAGTTTTTTGAACACTATACCAATTCTGTGATCTGGAAAAACTGCTTTCACTTACTCTACTTCCAACGCTCCACTGTTTCAAAACTTTCATTACCTTCGTCCTTGGTGTTGCCCTTACATCTACAATGTTTTGAGAGAATAGCATCATCAGTTACTTTGCAAGTGTCTCCACTGTTAGCTCTCACAACTTTATTTAGAGATTTATGACCTCTACATTGACATGATCCATCTAAAGCAACAGGTAAATCTCTACAATTTTCATTATATGTCACAGATTCTTCAACAGCTTTTTTCATTGTTGCTTGAGAAATATCTTCAGCAGAAGATCCCACCAATTCATTCTAAAACCTAAACTTGGTGGGTGGTTTTGGCAAGTTCATAATTCCACATAACATTGTCCCCGCAGCACTGCCCTTGCCAGTGCAGCGCAAGCCATACACTAGCCTAACATTTATGTCGTACACTTTCTGTCCACTATTATCACTACGAGGAATACTGTTACAAATATAAAACGAAACTTCTGCAGCTAATTTGTTACACTTCAATAACATTTTAGATGCCAAACCAATGTGTGAAGCTATTTTAAAAAAAATGCAAATGTTTGTATAGTCTATGGGAGTTAACTACGGGGTCATCAGTCCCTAAACTTACAAACTACTTATGAACTAGCTAAGACTAAGGACGGCACAAATATCCATGCCCGAGGGGGGATTCGAACCCCCGATCGTAGTGGCCGTGCAGACCGTGACTGGAGCGCTTCAGTCTTCTCGGCCATTATTTTCAATTCCAGTCATCTTTCTTTGCAAACTAGGCGTAATACGTTATGTTTTAAAATATTAGAGAGCAAGGAAATGTCAATTGTTTCATTCACATCATTACTGTCACTTTCATAGTCTGAGCAGCATCTCCCTTCGAAACAACAAAAGATTTCTTCTTCCGCTCACTGTGCCTTTTCTTAAACACTCAATGGCTGAAACTGGGCATATTGATATGTACAAACCAAATACGTGAAACAGGTACCAGCAAAATTCGTCAAATACGCAAAATTGAACAGCTAAACAACACAAAGCAAACTCCACAAGTCAACACACACGGTATAGGGTTTATTTTTACCGATCTGAACAGTCACTTGTCACAGAGATAAAGCCATACAACATTGGAAAACAAAACACTGAAATTCCGCAAAGATACCCTGCTTGCAACCAGCGAGTAACGCCGTCAGAGATGACACATCTAGTCTCTACAACCATTTACGCCGCGCGTCAACTTTGCAGCGATAAAGAACACACTTACAAAGGTGAAACTTGATTTGTTTTATTCAGAAAACTCCTTATAATTTTGTAATAAAAAAAACGAAATAACATTAATATGATCATTTTCATCGTTCCGGCTCCCCTTAAGTTGTTTTGATCTGTTCTAGACAGTTACAAGTATATTTTCTGAAAACGATGTTACAAGTTTCAGTTGTCACGATAATGAGACTTGGTGTAAACCTGTTGAAGATTGTGCCCTTATTTACATCTAGAAGAAAACGAACAAATTAGTTCAATCTGTTCACGTCTAACAAATTTTTCCCTTGGAATATTTGATAATTCCTAGAGAGCGCGCCTAGAAATCATATCCTCTGATAATAAAATTAAAACAATTTGGAATATTATTAAAAGGGAGACAGGGCAACCAAGAGCAGAGGAAGAGAGTATTGCCATCAAAACAAATGAAAACTTTATTAGCAAAAAGTCAGAAGTTGAAAACATTTTTAATGATTACTTTTTAAATGTTGTGGAGAAAATACGATCTAAATGCTCATTAGGAGCAAGGCAATTAATGGAGGAGGCCATACCCACACAATTTGATACAATTGAAATTCCACCCACCTCACATTCAGAAATTAGGAAAATAATAAATTCTCTCAAGAGTAAACGGTCATATGGAATTGATGGCATTTCCAGCAGGGTATTAAAAACTTGTTCCCAGGAGAAAAGTAGGATTCTCACTCATATTTGTAATAGCTCATTAAAGCAGGGTATTTTCCCAGATAGACTGAAATATGCTATCGTTAAACCTTTGCATAAGAAAAGGGATACATACGATGTCAACAACTACCGGCCCATCTCACTTATGACAGCTTTATCAAACATTTTTGAAAAAGTTATGTATTCTCGAGTTGCTTCACATATTAGTATAAATAAAGTTCTAACAAAATGTTAGTTTGGTTTTCAAAAAAGCTTTTCAACTGAAAATGCTATATATACCTTCACTGATGAAATATTAAATGCTTTGAATAACCGGACATCACCAGTAGGGATTTTTTGTGATCTTTCAAAGGCTTTTGATTATGTAAATTATGGTATTCTTCTAGATAAGCTTAAGTATTGTGGTGGGACAGTGCACAAATGGTTTAAATCATACTTAACTGGAAGAGTGCAGAAAGTTGAAATAAGCAGTTCACATGATGTAGATGAGACAATTAATTCTTCTAACTGGGGAGTTATCAAAAATGGGGCCCACAAGGTTCGGTCTTGGGTCCTTTGCTGTTCTTAATATATATTAATGACTTGCCATTCTACATACACGATGATGCTAAGCTAGTACTTTTTGCTGATGATACAAGTATAGCTATCACACCTGACAAACAGGAATTAACTGATGAAATTGTAAATGATATCTTCCAGAAAGTCATTAAGTGGTTCTCTACAAATGGACTCTCATTAAACTTTGATAAAACCCAGTATATACAGTTTCATACAGTAAATGGCATTACACCATTAATAAACTTAGATTTTGAACATAAATCTGTAGCTAAGGTAGAATATTCAAAATTTTTAGGTGTTTGCATTGACGAGGGACTGAATTGGAAGAAACATATTGAAGATCTCCTGAAACGTCTGAGTTCAGCTACTTATGCTATCAGAGTCATTGCAAAATTTGGTGATATAAATCTCAGTAAATTAGCTTACTACGCCTATTTTCATTCACTGCTTTCATATGGGATCATATTCTGGGGCAATTCAACATTGAGTAAAAAAGTATTCTTTGCACAAAAGCGTGTAATCAGAATAATTGCTGGAGCCCAACCAAGAGCATCCTGCAGACATTTATTTAGGTATCTAGGGATACTCACTGTAGCTTCACAATACATATATTCACTCATGAAATTTGTTATTAACAATCCGACCCAATTCAAAAGTAATAGCAGTGTGCATAGCTACAACACTAGGAGAAAGGATGATATTCACTATTCAAGGTTAAATATAACTTTGGCTCAAAAAGGGGTGAATTATGCTGCCACAAAAGTCTTTGGTCACTTGCCAAGTAGCATCAAAAGTCTGACAGATAGCCAACTAGTATTTAAAAATAAATTAAAGGAATTTGTGAATGGCAACTCCTTCTACAATGTAGATGAATTTTTAGATAAAACTTAAAAAAAATTAAAAAAAATTAAAAAAAAATTTAAAAAAAAAATTCTTAAAATATAGATTGTCAAGTATAGACAAAATTTACTAAACTGACACGTTCTACATCATTACGAAATGTCGTATACATGATCTAAGGAACAAGTATTAATCTAATCTAATCTAATCTAATATCCTCCAAGAATTTTATGGCTGTTTTGTGGACTACTGGCTCCAAGGAGGTTAGAATACAGGAAGACGCCCTTACGCTGATAAAGTGAAGCATGTCTCCGCCATATTGCTAAGTTTTGGAGAAGTGTTCGTATTGTAGAACTAATGTTTTATGTCGACCGTCCGACGGTTTTGCCATGATGTACAACGTGTTAAAATAGTACAAATTAACCGTTAAAATGAAGTTTTCAAATATATTATGATGAGTATTTATTACTATTGATTCATGAAAGATGATTGTTTGAAAGTATACATTTCGCACTGGCTGTCAGTTCAATGCACTAACAGTAAGATAGTCGTCTTAACGCATAGTTTTAACAGAGAAATAGCAAGCCAACACTGACCAAGATGGCGGACAGGCTTCAACTGACATATATGCTTGGCATAGATAAGGCCATCTCCCTTTATTCTAACCTCCTTGACTGGCTCAGTAAGAAATATACGCGAATGGGGCCATGGAAATTCACTCAAAGGCGTTGCCACATTCACAACGTTTCTAAAGGGGAGAAGTCCTTGAGAATATGTATAATATTAAAACAAACTTAATTTAAATATCGATGAGAAATATTATAAAAAAAATCCTTAAGTGAGACGGACGAGGCTACTGAAGAGTTCAAGAAATCTCGAGGTTGATGTCAATCCAAAATCTTTTCTGGCCTACGCACAAAAATTATAATGAAGAAGAAATTGTCAAAGGCGCTGTCATGATTTTAAATACTACAAAAACTGCGTATTGCACGTCATAACCACTCGAGATATTGTAAATACACTCAATGAAGGTGAAAAAAACGCGAAGTCTGCTAAACGTGTAGAAACTCGAGTCGCTCCGATACCATTACATCAGCAGAAATTTGTTATATTTATATTCTATACCAAGCGTCAAATTAACTGCAAAATAATTTTGTAAGTACCAAAAGGTACACAAACGGGAAGAAGAAATAAGCGTTGATTCAGTACAATCGCTACCATTACAAGGAGGTGCGAAAAAACCGCAGTATCGTATAATAGTAAGTGGAAAGCATTTGGACCCGTACAACATCCGCAGGAAGGCGTTGCAGGTATAGCAACCAAGAACGACTGCTGGGCGGCTAACAGATTTTCGGTGTCCCTGTAGACTACCTGCCTTCTCACAAGTGTTCCAACCCCGTACAGACTACATTCTCTTCAGTCCAATGAAATTATGTTGTTGTTGTGGTCATCAGTCCGGAGACTGGTTTGATGCAGCTCTCCACCCTACTCTATTCTGAGCAAGCCTTTTCATCTCCTCATAAGAATGGCAACCCACATCCACTTGAATCTGCTTACTATACGCGTCTCTTGGCCTCCCTCTGCGATTTTTACCCCCACACACTTCCCTCCAATGATAAATTTACGATTCCTCGATGTCTAAGAATGTGTCCTACCAAGCGATCCCTTCTTTTAGTCAGGGTATGCCAAAAATTCCTTTTCTCGCCAATTCTGTTCAGTACCTCTTCATTAGTTATGTGATCTACCCACCTAATCTTCAGCATTCTTCTGTAGCACCACATTTCAAAAGCCTCTATTCTCTTCCTGTCCGCACTGCTTATCGTCCATGTTTCACTCCCGTACAAGGCAACACTCCACACAAATGCCTTCAGAAAAGACTTCCTTACCCTTAAATTAATATCCGATGTTAGCAAATTTCTCTTTTTCAAAAATGCTTTTCTCCCCATTGCCATTTTGAATTTTATATCCTCTGTAATGCGACCATCACATGTTATTTTACTACCCAAGTAACAAAACTCATCTACCACCTTCATTGTTTCGTTACCTAATCTAATTCCTTCAGCATCGCCTGATTTTCTAAGACCGCATTACATTATTTTTGTTTTGCTCTTGTTAATGTTCATTTTATACGCTCTCTTCAACACACTGTCCATTCCATTCAACTGCTCTTCCAGGTCGTTCGCTGTCTCTGACATAATTACAATGTCATCAGCAAAACGCAATGTTTTTATTTCTTCCCCCTGAACTTTAATCCCTATTCCAAAATTTTCCTTGCTTTCCCTCACCGCCTGCTCAATGTACAAATTGAATAACATCGGAGAAAGGCTACAACCCTGTCTTACTCCCTTCCCAACTGATGCTTTCCTTTCATGCCCTTCGAGTCTAATAACTGCGGTCTGGCTTTTGTACAAGTTGTAAATAACTCTCCTTTCCCCGTATTTTACCCCTGCTGACTTCAGAATTTGAAAGAGTGTAGTCCAGTCAACATTGTCAAATGCTTTCTCCAAATCTACAAAAGCTAAAAATGTAGGTTTGCCTTTCCTTAATCTATCTTCTAAGATAAGACGTAAGGTAAGTATTGCCTCCCGGGTTCCTACGTTCCTCCTGAATCCAAACTGATCATCCCCGAGGTCAGCTTCTACCAGGTTTTCCATTCTCCTGTAGATAATTCGTGTTAAAATTTTGCAGCCATGACTTATCAAACTGATGGTTCTGTAATTTTCACACCTGTCTGCGCCTGATTTCTTTGGAATGGGGATTATATATTTTTCTTAAAGCCTGAGGGTATTTCGCCTGTCTCATACATCCTACACACCAGTTCAAATAGTTTTGTCATGGCTGGCTCTCCCAGAGTCTTTAGTAGCTCTGAGGGTATGTCATCTACTCCTGGGGCCTTGTTCCGACCTAGGACTTTTAGGGCTCTGTCAAATTCATCTCTCAGTATAGTATCTCCTATTTCATCTTGATCTACTTCCTCTTCCCTTCCTACAACATCGTCCCTAAGTTCATTTCCTTTGTAGAGCTGCTCTATGTACTCTTTCCACCTTTCAGCTTTCCCTTATTTGCTGAGAACTGGTTTCCCATCTGAGTTCTTGATATTCGTAGAATTACTTTTCTTGTCCCCAAATGTCTCTTTTATGTTCCTGTAGGCGGTATCTACTTTTCCCCTTCTTATACATTCTTCTACAGATTTGCATTTGGCTTCTAGCCACTCCTGCTTAGCCATTTTGCACTTCCTGTCAATCTCATTTTTTAGTCGTCTGTACTCCATTTTGCCTGTTTCATTTACTGCATTTTTATATTTTCTCCTTTCATCAATTAAATTTAGTATTTCCTGTGTTATCCAAGGACTTTTTGTAGGTCTTGCCTTTCTACCTATTTTGTTCTCTGCTGCCTTCACTATTTCATCCCTCAATGCTACCCATTCCTCTTCTACTGTTTTATTTCCCCCTGTTTCTGTCAATTGTTGCCTAAATTTCCCTCTGAAATTCATCAGAACATCACGTTCCTTCAATTTATCTAGGTCCCATCTCCTTATTTTCCTACCTTTCTGCAGTTTTTTCAGTTTCAACCTACAGTTCATGACTAACAAGTTATGGTCAGAGTCTAAATCTGCCCCTGGGTATGTCTTGCAGTTTATTGCCTGGTTCCGGAATCTATGTTTTACCATTATAAAATCTGATACCTTCCGGTGTCTCCTGGTCTCTTCCAAGTATACAACCGTCTTTTGTGATTCTTAAACCATGAAATTATAACCAAACAAAATGGCAAAATATTAAACGCGGTGAAATACACTTACAGGCGATTAAAAAGAGCTTAAAAGTTGAATGTGATATCTATTTCACGTATGCTCTCAGAATTTTGACAGAAGTATCTTTGCTTCAGATACCTTACAACTTGTCTCTGTCTTACTATACGTAACTAATTTAAATCGTGCTGCACTTCGTTGTTTCTTCTCTGTGTCTTATGTCAACCTTATCTGGCGAGATTCCCTCAACGATGAACAATACTCTAGAGTCGGCTGAATGGGTGTTTTGTAACCTACTTCCTTTGTAGACGGTCTATACTTCCTGATAACTCTTCTAGTGAGTCTCAGGCTACATGTGCCTGATACACGATCAATTGGCTTTCCATCTCATATCAATCCTTATGTTTCTCCGAGTTTTTTTTTAATGGACGCAAGTGATTCCATTGTTGGTCCTGCCTGCAGCTAAGAGTTGTCCATATCGGCACCAATGACTCCTGCCACCGGGTTCAGAGATGATTCTTGTTTCCTTCGGGTAAATGATGGATTTGATGAAGACGGCTATTCTCGCTTAAGCGATAGAAGCGGAGCTGTTGATTTGCAGCATCGCTCACAGAACCGATTCCGGTCTTCTCGTTTTTAAGAGAATGGATGGCTTTAACCAGCGACTCAGAAGATACTGTGGCGATGTTGGATGCAAAATTCTGGACATCAGCTATCGGTTGGGGAAATGTAGGATCCTCCAGAATAGAAAGCGAGGCAGTGAATTAAAATTAGTGCTACGGTAGGAATTCAAACTCCGGGCATATTGCTTACTAGGCAGTCGCTTTATACGATATTCAATATCACTCATATATTGAGACAGCATATGTCTATAGAACATAATTATTGTATGACATTGCACACCTATGCCTGAGATAAAGGGCAAGATTATTTTCTTGTACGTTAAATTCTGAGAGCCTTGGCAGTATTAATACGAGTTACAAACAGGACATCGAGGTAGATTTGAAGTTCGTGTTGTGGAGCGAGACGTGCTTAGGACATTCCATGCATTAGCAATATCCATGAGGCTGCTGTGGATACGTGGATAAAGTGACTACCTAGGAAGCCGGAAGTCCTGTGTTCAGTTCTCGGGCGTTGCACAAAGTTCATTTCAGTGCCTCGCCTTCTATTAATTAAAATGTTAGGAAGTCTTTTCGGAAAGAATCTGTGTGGAGTGTATCCTTGTACGGAAGTGAAACGAGAACGGTCAGGAGTTCAAGCAAGGAGAAGCCTAGGACTTTGAAAAATGGCGTTAAAGAAGAAGACTTCTTGAGTAGATGGGTAGGTCGCGTAGTTAATGGAAAGAATTGAACATAACTGTGGAAAACGAATATGGTGGAATAACGTGACCAAAAGAAGGGATCGACTATAGATGCATCAAACAGGTCTTGGGAATGAAGACAACAATAACAGGCAAAAAAAAAAAAAAAAAAAAAAAAAAAAAAAAAAAAAAAGTTTATGAAAGAAAGACCTCCATCATGAAATATCTATAAATGTTATCCTCAAAGTCAAGCATGTTATGTGCACTTTGTACAGTCATGGCTGTAGAACATTTAGTATTGCTATATTATTATGAGACAAGGTGGCTTACTAGTGGGAAGATTTTGCGAATGTAATTCTATTAAGAAATCAAATCACCTCTTGTATAGAAGACAAAAACTGACAAGATGCAGAAATAGTTTATTTGTGATGTTGTTTCTCTGATTACTCGAAATCTTCGACGAATTAAATAACTTTAATCTTCAACTCAGAGAGTAAATATATAGACGTAGGGAAGGAATTAAAATGTTCAAATGTTTGTAAATCTATAGGACTTAACTACTCTGGTCATCAGTCCATAGGCTTACAAACTATTTAAACTGAATTATGCTAAGGACAACAAGTACATCCATACTGGTGGGAGGACTGGAACCTCCGACGGCGAGCAGCAGCACGCTCCGCAGCGAGGCGCCTTGGAACGCTCGGCCAGTCCACCGCGGCTGGGAAGGAATGATACAGTTTAACTTTCTTGTATAAAATTATGAGCTGATATTTGAACCAAAAATACGTAGAAATGTCCGCAAATATGGTTGAATGTGTTGAAAACCACAAGGCAGAAAACGAAAAGTGCTCTTTTCCTGATGTAAATATGGTAGCAAGTTATTAATGGGCTACGGCTCCTTTTCAAACAATTCATTAATGACTGTCAACTGCCGAAGAACTGATATACATCAGAGAATGTGAAGAAATTGAAAGACAGTTAAGAATAAATCGTTCTTTGACTTCTAGGCAGTGGTGGATGGTGAATTTTGTGCACTCTTCTTTTCCATGTCCCTTTGTCCTGCTTCTACGCAGGGTAGGCGTGATTATTGTTGGGTTTAATTGTGTTAGTATTAGAGAGTGTTAGGATGCCCTTCCTGTCGCTTCCTCTTTATCGTCTAGGAGGGAATTTGTGTACCTCATCTGTCTGCGTGCAGTGTCATCCATATGAAAGTGTGCAAACGTTTCTTAAAGTTTGCGAACCGAGTAACTGAGGTGTAACGTGGGTACCAGACTAGTATCCACCTATTTGCATATGGGAACAGCTTAAAAACCACATCCGGCTATCCGGTACAGGGGTCCTACGTTGTTAATCAGCTGGGCGGATTTGAACTGGGGCGGTTCTTCCCCCGGAGCCCTGACAAAAGATGATTTCATTCTGATAAAAAATAGAAATCTTAACTGGAGACATATAAAAAACGGGACTGACTATTTTTACTATTATAACGTTCAACAAACGCCTTTATTTGACTAGTTCAGCACAAGTGAGTCACAAATAAATATTAATTTTCTTTCAGTTTTGTACTGAAAAATTAATTATAAAATGCATTGTGCAGTACCGATAGAGTCACATTTGTAAGTGCAGTTTATCCGTTAAAAAGTATAAACTCTACCCTCCACCATTCATTTATTTTTATCACTTCAAGGTGGATAGTGGAGAGGGGGAAAGTGCGAGGGGCACAAGCTGAGGATAAATCTGTTAGGAATCTTTTCTCTAGACAATTGTCTGTGGTGCAGACATGTACTAAGGTGAAAAGGGGAGATTATAAAGTTAACGTAAGAAAAGAATAAACTTCATGCCTCTGATGATTCCAGAATGAAATTATTTATTCATGATTGTTACTTATTAATTATTAATTTCAGGTGTATTGTTGTACTACAGTCCAACATATGTAGCTCCTTTTCTCGAAAACCGATACATGCTACATCTACAAATATGACAGACGGTTAGATAATTTAGCCACACGGAGATAATCCTAAAACAATGTAACTGAACAGTTACAAATATTGTTTCCTTACAAGAATGGATCAACTTCAAGGCAACACCAACGAATCGTTATTTAACTATCATTAGGAACATTACAAGAATGACTCCCACCTGTTCTGTTCAAAGCGCCAGCAGAAGTAGTTTTCACTACTTTTCACCAAGTACTTATGATGTGTGGCGAAAAGAGATATTTTAATAGGTTTTAGAGACTTAAATTGTATTCATGACTCCATTAATAGATACGAAATGATTTTATTTATTTATGTAACATGATTTCCAAATGTTCAAATATTTGTATACCTATATGACCAAACTGCTTTGGTGATCAGTCCCTAAACTTACAAACTACTTAAAGTATCTTACACTAAGGACAACACACACACCTATGCTCGAGAGAGGACGCGAACCTCTGGCGGGGGCGACAGCCCAGTCCGTAACATGATGCCTTAGAAAACAAGGCCACTCACGACCGGCCATTACTTTCAATCCCAGCAATATAAATATATAAAGATTTCTAATTATTACACGAGAACATTTCTCCTGCATGATATAACACTAATTATAGCACCTATACACGATTATCAAGCTCATTTATAGAATTTGTAGCACCACTTGTCACTGCTACAAGCTGTGATAGCCTTTTAGGTGCGTTCGGGACATGTTGATACCAAATGAACAACTGTCTGTAGTTCCGTACCATAGTTACAATATGGCTATAAAGCATTAAACCACTTGTGGAGAGTATCTACACATCTTCTATGGTATATTTAGATGTGGAATCATATATTGTGCCCTCGTACCATCTGAGGGGATTGGACTTTGCGATAAGTCACTCACGTTATAACCCAAATCTATCACTGCAGAAAATCATTAGTCGTGAACTTCTATTTCACCAGCAGAAATAAAACCCATGTTTGTCTGTACTACGCGAAACTGAAAACATATTACACGTGAAATCTCCTTGTGGTGAATCAGGTAACAATGTCAGAAGGGCTTGTGACAAGCGAGTCACCAGTAATCAGGTCAGTCTTAGCTTCGCGTCTACTTCCCTGTTTGCCAGGCCGATTAACGGAAACCGCATAGATAGCCTATTCCGTGTGTGACTCATTGCATTAACAGCGCCTGGTTTTCAATTAGCAGTTGCCAGATGCAAATGGAACTTAAAATTGTCAACTCTACCATTCTCTTTGTACTGTGAGATAATTACTCAACTTCAAACATAACGACACGCAGCTACAGCATCCTAATTTATTTGTGACCTCCCACGTTACTAACGCATTTCACTACACAACCTTTCACAGTTTATCTACCAAGTTTAATTGGTATTTTAAAATTGCTGTGCTGTGTGTACTGTAAATTGGATCTACAAAGGCATTCGTGGCGATGAAGGAAAGAAAGGCTTAGCATTCCCTCTTTTGTATTCCAGGGACACCTTAAGAACTGGGAGCTCTTGCGGCAGAAAGCAACGCCAGAAAATTACCCTATAAAACGAAGCCCCGGTATGCTGGGCTATAGGCCATTGTTTCAGATTCCACCCTGTAAAGAGAGGCTTAAATATAAGTTTTCTTTTTTTCAATTGTGGTCGTCACTTTAGTGAACAGGTGTTGTAACTATGCATGAAAATGTTAATACGGGGAAATACAGTAGCTGTGAAGGTCTCCTCAAACAATACAGACCGACGAAATACGCAGAGTGTAAGTCGAATAACTGAAGACAACAGAGGCGGAGAGAACTGAAACATCGTCAGCTGCATCATAGTAAGTTGATTTCCTTATGATAGGCAAAATTACTGTGTGTTATTATTATACACTAGGCAATCGGAAAAAGAACATTCTTTCCAGACTATGCTGAATATAATACCTACACGAATTGGGATGTCGCAGGAGTCATCAAATTGCTCTAATCAGGAATTTTCATAATAATCGCTGTTACGTAACGCACAGTATGATATTCCCCTAGAGAGCGTTCTAAAAGTTACCTATTCAATAGATTACATAAATAAACAGTATTCATTGAACAATAAATTTTCTGAAACTTCCTGGCAGATTAAAATTTTGTTGCGGAACCGGGACTCGAACCTGGGACCTTTGTCTCTCGCGAACAAGCTCTCTACCAGTGAGCTATCCTGACACGACTCATGATTTGTCCTCACAACTTTACTTCTGCCAGTGCCAGTGAAGTTTGGAAAAAAGGAGGGGAGGAACTGGCAGAAGTAAAATTGTGCGGACTGTGAATCGTGTCGGGATTGCTCAGTGGTAGACCGCTTGCCCGCGAAAGGCTAAGGTCCTAGGTTCGCGTCCAGGTGCCGGCACACAATTTTAATCTTCCAGGAAGTTTCACATCAGCGCACACTCCGCTGCAGAATGTAAGTTTTATTCTGGAGTATATATTTTTTTTAATTCTAATATGCTTTACCTGCGGACCACTTTTCCATGTTGTGTTGTTCCTCTGGACTCCGACCAAACCTTGTCATTCACAGCTGACCCTTAAAAGGATATGGTGTCAAAATGACATGACACATTTAAATTTATCAACAGAAAAAACTTTTTTCGTATATTTTAATCGCTGCACTTTGTTAACCTTTCGTCCAATCTCATTCCTCACCTTTATGCAGACGCAGCGTGCCTTCTTATGAGTCTGTCATTTCCCAACATGTAGGGCAATGAGCTCTATTCTTAATCTTTCCAATGTCATCATTGGTGCTGTATAATTAATCCATCAGTTTAATAACCTTCGCAGGTATGGAATACGTAGAGAATTTTGATATTGCAAACACTCCTGGTTCTCAGCAGCGATGCGGCTATTAAACTCAGTGGATGATTATTGGAGCCGGCCGCGGTGGCCGAGGGGACTGAGGCGCTTCAGTCACGGTCTGCACGGCCACTACGGTCGGGGGTTCGAATCCCCCTCGGGCATGGATATTTGTTCGTCCTTAGAATAAGGTAGTTGATAAGTAGTTTGTAAGTTTAGGGACTGATGACCCCGCAGTTAAGTCCCATAAGCTTAACAAACATTTGAACTTTTTTTTTGTTGTGATTATTGGACCGAGTGTAAACTTGAACATAACGAGGTATGATAAGCACCGCACTCGTTATTGTTTGAAAGTTCTTAACAACATTTTACTTGACAACAGCGAAGACATATTTTTATTTATTTATTTATTTCTATTAACAAGTCTTTGTAAGGTGGAAACTTTGTTTGCTATGCTATTTCACCTCTTTCTGTCATTAGTACTCGTGTGCCAAACCACGTTTTATTGCTTTGCGGAGTTGTGGGTGATCTGGAGGAGATATTATTTTAAGTTAGAAAACTGTTCCTTGTCTTCTGGGTCACGTATAGAGCTCTACGAACTATTCTGGAAGTGTACCAAGAAATGCAGTGACATCCTGTGGCCCAGAGCCCTATTCCTCTCTTAAAAGAGCTCGGAAGCAGAAATTCTGGTAGGGTGGGAAACCAAATGCTAGACTGAGAAGGGCAAGCAGCCCCCTGTTAAACCTCCATGGTTAACTAATACGTCAGACGCCCTCGCACACACAAACACAATATCACACAAGCAATACAGTTTTGCAAAACAAACAAGGTATTGGCTGTGTGGGAGACAAAGGGGTAGCAAGTTACAAACAATAAACAGCACACTTCTTTTTCGTCTCGAAGGAGTATCGAAATGGCTTTCACTTGCGTTCGTTTTGCATACTGCTGAAATACACAATTCTTCTGCTCTTTTGTTTATAGATATATAGTCTTCAAGAATAATGTTATTTCCTTTCTAATAACCACGCTGTTGACGGTAAATTAAACTCTAACCTTTCTTTCTTTATAATTTAGCAAATTCTAATTACCGACAAAGAGGCGTGTAATGCTTGCGGCCGGTCCGTTATCATACGGCTAGGCGCACAGGAAGTATTTTGATTAAACTCGTCAGGGAGCTGTTTGATCATCCAACATAAAATTTTGAACTTGCTCTGCACGATTTCCATCTTTTGTTGAACCTCGAGATTTTCCTGTCCTCCAGCCAGCGATTTCACAATGACGTAAAGTTGTCTTCAGACGCTAATTTGATGTAGGACATGCACCATGGGATTGCTGTAGGACCGTTGCTTTTCACAGTATATATAAATGACCTCCTAGATAACATCAGATATTCTATGAATCTTTCTGTGGATGATACAATATGATCCTTTCTTTTCACAGTGCATATAAATGATCTAGCAGATAACATCGGAAGTTCAATGAAGGAGAAGGAGAAGGATGCACTAATTTATAGAGACGCCCCCACACAAGGAAAGGGTACAGAAATGCAGGACAATCTGCAGGGGATGGCAATTGATCCTCAACATTAACAAGTGTCAAGAGCTACATTTACATAGAAAGAAAGACCATTTATTATATAACCACGCAGTAGCAGGAAAAACACAGGAAATAGTTACTTCCATAACTGATGTGGGAGTAGACAAAACGGGGCGATTTGAAATGCAACGACCATATAAAATCACTCGTGGGTAAGGCTGATGCCAAGCTGATATTCAATGGAAGAATCCTCAGGAAGTGTTGTTTGCCGACAAAGGAAGTATGTTACAAATTTTTCGTTCGGCCAGCGCTTCAGTACTGCGCATTCGTGTGGGATCCGTTATAGGTAGGAGTAATAGAAGACAGAGAAAATCCAACAGAGAAGAGTAAGTTTTATTACGGGCTCATTTGGTAAGCGCGAAATCCACACGGAGATGATTACGAAAGTCCAGCGGCAGACGCTGGAAAAGAGACGTTACGATCACGGCAGGGGCTTCTGTCAAAGTTCTGAGACGGTACGTTTCATGATGCGTGAATAAAAATATTCCTTCTACGTACGTCTCACGAAGCGACCACAAGAATAAAATCAGAGAGATTAGAGCCCACACGGAGTCATTTAGGTAATCATTTTCCCACCAACAATACGCGATCGGAATAGGAAGATGTGACAATGTTACGCATAGTACCCTTCGCCAAAAACCATTAGTTAGCTTGCGGAATATCGTTTTAGATATTGATGTACAGGTACATGTAGAGGAAGGCGAATGTGCACTCCGTTTGCATACCGGATGGAATCATTCCAGATGTCGAACGGGTCCTTGAAAATGCCAAGGAGAGTACAGGGAGCAGCCAAATGTAGGTGGTTACTGTGAGATTACCGCCCAATAGAAATATTGGTAATTAATAGCATTTGATAATTAAACAGTATAAAGTTCACTGCAAACATTGACCATGCCAATGCACTAAATGTTACACAATTTTAATCTTATTAATTATGTTAGCAATGTATGTACGCAGTTGGGTGACAACATTTATAGTTAGGCCATAGGTAGAAATTCTCCACGTTGAGATTTGCTGTGTGCTTGTAGCTGACGGGAGGCCAGCGAGCAGGCCGACGTTGGTGGCTTGTTCCAGCTAAGGACTTTCCAGGTTCGTTTCCGGTGAGGGGAGAGAGGGACAATGGCGAGTGCCAGGCACAGTGCAGTGCACAGCGTGAAATAAAATATTCTAATACTACTGGCATTTGAAGTAATACGATGCAGTCAGGAAGCTTTAAGGCCCTCATTACAAAATAGCCTGTTGACAAATAAACAATACATTAGCTGACATAGTCATATCTGGCGTAATATGTTTAATTGACAATGAAAAGTAATAAATTACCAATGAATACAAGACAGTTACACAACTAGCATGGCAATGTTTGTTTATAAAAGTAATATATTAAATTTTTCTCATTTTATTTTCAATTAATCTTGTGTATTTTATCTTGAAATATTCAGTTAAATCACTTATCTGTGATATAAGAAATTGCACGATTGTAATAAATAGTGCAAAGGATATTTATACCAATATAAAAACATAATAAGAAATTTGTTTAATGTGTAGTGTAATTATTTTGATTTTAAGTAAAGTTTTAGAAATGTATTGGCTGAGCGCTGTACGTTGGAAGTCGGTTAGAACAGCTCACATGGGGAAGTTGATGACGTAGGGAAAAACCAGGCAGTTGGGCTTTTGGCGCGCGCGCGCGCGCGCGCGCGCGAGGACAGGAAGTGACGAGTCGGGAGCAAGTGGGGTAGCTGGCCGGGCGGCGCCGCTCTACGACAATCGGCATGTGGATCTCCAGGTGGAGACTATAGATTTTTGTGTGGCAATTGCCAAGTGTGGTTTCTCGTCGTAGACTGCACCAAGTTGTATCGAGTGCTACTGTGTGTTGTGAATATTTATCCAGTGGAACAAGGTGTGCATCGCACTAAATTAAAGTGACTGTCTTTTGTTAATGTAACACTTGTCGTCGCATAGGCATGAACATAAACGGTGTTTGAGACAGGCACATGGTGTGAAAACAATTTGCGACAAATATTTACTTTGTCTGGGGGCTCACAAGCTATAACTTTATTTGATAAATGTGTCGACGTACAGACGTATCAGCCACAGTTCTTTAATATGGTGTAATAAACAGCATAAAGTGAACTTCCACGCGTTTTCAAAAATAGTAGTTAGTACACCCTTTTTCTCACATGAAATTACTTTATTATGAATTTTTTTGTTAATCATATGCAGGGAAGCAAAGCTGCGAACGTGTGATATCATCCCCTAGGAAACGAGTCAAACAATAGCAATCACAGCTCCAGTGTTTTTGCCTGTTTAGGAATTGGTTCGCAGCTGGTGGTTGTGAGTTTTAAAAAATTAAACTTTCCCTATTTTAAACTCTCACCCCGACCTTCACCCTCGCATTACTCATGTCGGTACCAACCAAGTGTGTCGCTTTGGGTCGGCAGACATGCTCTCCAGTTTTGAGTGGCTATCTAAAGTTGTAAAGACTGGAAGTCTTGCTTGCGAGAAAGATCTGCAGTATAGTTGATAGAACCGACTGCGGACCTATGGTCCAGCGCCAAGTCAGGTGTCTGAGTGGAAGGTCAGAATTATAGGATCGACGGTTCTGCAACCGTGTAGATCCCTTGACTTGCGCCTTACAGTGGTAGGGTTTCGTGTTCCACTGAATAGAGAGCTCCAAGAGCCAATAGAATGTACTCGATCTCAAATCATTATAAGCAGTGAAATCTGACTAAACCCAGAGATAAGTTCAGCTGAAATTTTTGACCAAGGACAAATGGTGTTCAGGAAGGATAGATTCAATGAATTAGGCGGTGGAATATTTACTGCTGTCACAAGCAGTTTATCCTGTAGTAATATTGAAGTAGAGAGTTCCTCGGAATTGGTATAGGAACAGGTTATAACTGACAACTGGAATAAATTAGTAATTGGTTATTTTTACCTACCCCCTGTTTCATACGATTGGATTGCATAAATGCTCAAAGAAAGTTTGGATCTAATTTTGAAAACGTACCGAAAGAATACTGTTTTAATTGGAGGTGACTTTAACTTACCCTCAATATGTTGGCAAAATTATATGTTCAAATCTGGAGGTAATGGGAAAAATCTTGCTTTCTCCGAAAATTATATCGAGCAATTAGTTCATGAGACCAATACAATAATGAATGGTTGTGAAAACGTAATTGACCTTATAGTAATCAATAATTTGGGCTAATAAAGAGCATCAAAACAGACATAAGTATAAGCGGGCCGGCCGCGGTGGCCGAGCTGTCTGCAGCGCGCCAGTCACGTTCAGCACGGCCATTACGGTCCGGGGTTCGGATCCCTCGTCGGGCATGGATATTTGTGCCGTCCTTAGTATTAGCTAGTTCATAAGTAGTTTGTAAGTTTGGGGACTGATGGCACCGTACGTAAGTCCCATAAGCTCTACAAACATTTGAACATTTAGTATTAGCGAACACAGAGTTGTCGAACCGAAACTGAATATCAAAATCCCCAACTTAAACAAAAGATATCTATATATTGAAAAAAGCAGATAAAATACTATTAAGGTTTTCCTGAGTGAGAATTTCCACTCTTTCTAAACTAACAATATGAGTGTAGATAAGATGTAACCTAAATTAAAAGAGATAATATCGACAGGTATTGAAAGATTTATACGAAATAAATTAGCGAAAATGCGACTGACTCCCGTGGGACACAAATCTGGGTATATCACTCTTTCAGAAGCAAAGAAAAAAGGATGCCAATTTTAAACAGACACAAATCCGCAAGACTGGTAATCGTTTACAGAAACTCGAAATTTAGCTTGAATACGATAAACTTATAGTAGTTTCCACAATGAAAACATGCCTCGTAATTTGTGAAAAATTCTAAGGAATCTAGTCGTATGTAGGGTATAATAGCGGCAAAACACAAACAATACCATCGCTATGCGATAGCAGTGGCAATGCTAAATTGACAGCCCTGATAAAGCAGAAATATTAAACACATTTTTTCCGATATTCCTCCACCAGTGAAGATGAGACAAATACTCCAGAATTCGAATCAAGTACAGCTTCCAGCATGCCTAATTTAGAGCCAAATATCCATGGAGTAGTAATGCAATGTAAATCACTTTATAAAAGCAAGTATCTCGGGCCAGAATGCATACTGACTGTTAATTTATGCTGCTGCAGTAGTTCCATATCTAGCTACCATAAAGCGTAACCACCGACATGTGGCCTCACAGATCACTAGGAGCCTGAAGACAAACATGACCTGTTTCATGGGAAGTGCACCTATTTCAGATTGTCAGTAGCTGATAATTGGCTAGCCTGTACAAGCATTTATTGTTTCTATTTGCTAAGTCTGATTCAAATGAAGTCCATGTGGAACTCTCGAGTCGGTCGCAGAGATCACATGTCTCTAGTTATGAAACTTATTGGTCCAACAAACATTTCTCTTGTTTTTTAGTATGACAGACGTCGTTTCCAGTGATTAACGGTAGTCAAGTTTTAAGGTGCTTACTCAAAACACCTAAGGCAATTATATTATTCGTGGCCATAATCTCCTTTTCCTATAGAATTATCTTACATTTTTACTTTCTATTATTTAAGAAAAATATCATTTCAGAAATCGCCTCAAACACTGCGAGAAAAACTAATAACAAGAATAACATGTAGCACTTTCCCATCAATTAAATGGCGAAAGATTGCATATCTACCAATGCAACCAATGTGGCCAGGCGACATGCTTGGAAGCTTCCGGGACATTCACATTCAGGCTTTTCATTTACTAATTTCATACATAATTTTATGTCATTCTTTTGTGTATTGATTTTTTAATTGTATCAGAGGTTAGGAGAGAACATTTTTAATAATTAATAAATAAAATTATTTTAGTATTCGGGTGTAAGTACATAAATGAAAAAGTATATTTTTAATATTTTGTTTTATATAACCTTTAAATAGATATTTTCATTTGAACACCATTTGTATTTTGTCATCTACACTCCGATGATGCTATTTGTAGAACTGTTTACAAAATTAAATGTTTGCATAACTCATAATCGATCGTGAACAGTGAGGTCTGTGAGACGATATTTCTATGGTTGCATTACTAAAGATTATTTATATTTTTAAGGGTTAAGCAACTGATCGCTCAGCCAAAAAACCGTATCAAAAGACTGCTTTTTGCAGTTTTCAAGAAAGTCAGTAGGAGTGATCCGAAAAATTCAGACTTATTTCATTGACCTCGGTATGCGTCAGGATCTTAGAACATATACTTTCCTCAAACATTATGAGGTAGTTCAAAGAGAACGCCCTATTGTCCCACAGTAAACGCGGATTCTTAAGGTATCGTTATTGTGAAACACAGCTAACTCCTTACTCACATGAAGTGATGAATGCTACTGACAAGCGATCTTAAATCGATTCCATATTTGTAAATTTCTGGAAGGCTTTTGATACTGTAGCTCACAAGCGTCTTGTAATCGAACTGCGCGCATGTATAATATAGCCAAACTTGTGCGATTATATTTGCAGTTTCATGTCAGAAAAGACAAAGTAAGTAGTAATTGACGGAAAGTCTTCGAGTAAAACTAAAGTGATACCTGGTGTTCCCCAGAAGAGCGTTATATGACACCTGCTGTTCCTTATCTTTATAAACGATTTAGGAGACAGTGTGAGCAGCTGTCTAAGTCTGATCGCGGATGATGCAGTCATTTATCGGTCAGTAAAGTCACCAGAAGGTCAAATACAATTGCAAAATGATTTAGATAAAGTTGTAAAAATTGGCAACTGACCCCCAATAATGACCAGTTTTCAGATATCAATATGAGAAGTAAAAGAAATCCGTTAAACTTCATTTACACGATAAAAGAGTCCCATCTACAGACTGTAAATTGAACTACGGAATAACAATTACGAACACGTTCAGTCGGACAGAGCACATAGAAAATATTGTAGGGAAGGCGAATCAAATGCTACGTTTCATTGGCAGAACACTCATAAGCTACAACACTTGTACTAAAGAAAGTGCGTACCCTACACTTGTGCGTCCTATTTTGGAGTACTGCTAATCATTGTGGAATCTACTCGAAGTGGGAGTGACGGAGGATATAGAGGAAATTCAGAGAATGGCAGCTCGTTTTTTACGCAGGTACAGAGCTCTGGCGGGGAAATGTGTTCTCGGTGTCCGAAGATCTTGTGAGCGAATCCGCAAGCCGCAGTTATCGTGTATACACGTCGTAGCTTGAAGTTGGGCTTATTCCATTCTTCGGAGTTCATAGCTTGTGTTAGAAGTAAATTAGGGTCTATGTCTGCTGATTTTTCTTGCCTGATTCTGATGTGTTCTTCATACGCCGATGTGCCCTTAAGGCCGTGGCTCTGTCTTATCTCTTTCATAAAGTAGTCCGTGTCCGCCAGTAAATATATTATCCTCGAACGGGTTGATTTGGACATATTGAGGACTCTCTTGAGGAAGGTTGCTTTCACTGCCTCGAGTCTTCTCAGGTTCGCATCTGTTAGGTGTGCCCATATTTTGCTGATCGCGTAGCACGCTATTGATGAATATTTTGATATGGAGAAGTCATAACGATGTGCCTATAGAGAGTTTCAGGATCTTCCTTATGTCAAACATGGCTTTGTCGCTGCTGTTCATCTTCCTTCTATATGCTTTGAGAAGGATCTGCCGGTTACCGGCAGTATAAGTCCCGGGTATTTATAGGAGTTGACTATTTTCAACGCCGTCCGCGGTGACCGAGGGGACTGCGGCGCGTCAGTCACGGTCTGCACGGCCACTACGGTCGGCGGTTCGAATCTCCCCTCGGGCATGGATATTTGTGCTGTCCTTAGTGTTAGCTAATTCATAAATAGTTTGTAAGTTTAGGGACTGATGACCCCGTAGTTAAGTCCCGTAATCTATACAAACAGTTGCACTATTTTCAACTTGACAGTAGCACGTAATAGGATTTAGGTTTTAGAGATGTTTCCTCCTCTTCTGAACTTAATGGCCTTGGTTTCCTGTATTTATAACCAGACCATTTACTTTTTACCACTCATATAATTTTTTAAGTCCCAGTTGAAAAATCTGTCTGTTACTCGACATCATAAATATATTGTCCGCACACAGGAACATAGGTAAGTATTCTGCCACCTCTCGCATTACATTATCTGTCTGCAGGTTTGGTTCTTTTCAGTACGGATGAGAAATGTTCTTGCCACACTGACATCGGTATTCGAGGATTAACTTTTTTTCTCCGACGGTCCAGTATCTTAGAGGGTGACGCTTTCAATCAAAAACGTTGAAATGTTTGTGAATCTATCGGACTCAACTGCTGGATTATTATTCCGCAGCTTACAAACTACTTAAACTAAGGTAAACTAACCTAAGGACAACAGAAACACCCATGCCCGAGGAGGGACTCGAACCCCCCACGGCGGGCGCCGTGGCTCAGCGCGCCTGGTCAGAGGGCTGAACGCTCTCTGTAATAAAAAAGCTGAGCCGAAAACTCTTCGAACAAAAACGAACAAACATGATCAGCGTCCGCAAGGACAAGAATTACCAATAGAGCAAAAAAAAAAAAAAAAAAAAAAAAAAAAAAAAAAAAAAAAAAAAAAAAAAAAAAAAAAAAAAAAAACGGCTAACGGCCGCGCGCACCGCAGCGCGGCGCCCCAATGTTGGCGGCTAATCCGCCGAGGCGACGCTTCCGCTTCAGCTATTATTTCTAGTTCCTTCTTTTCTGCAAACTGCGTTCGTTTCTTCTTTAGTAGAGCTGGGTATTTTATCCTTGTCTCCGAGTAATTTACCAGCTTCATATCAGATTTGTGTTCCCTCCATCTTTTTAGTGTGTCTTTTCGGGCTAAGTAACACTCTTTGCCAGCCATGGTTTGCTTCTTCTTTTAGGCGGTTTCATCTTAGCTGAGTCGACAATGGTATTCTGTAATAATGAAAGCTGGCTTCCTCGTCTAGGGCATGACTAAGTACTGTTATATCGATTTGTCTGTTCTGTGTTAATCATTTTCAGTTTACCTAGTGTGAATCCGGTTTGAATTGGAATATGCTTGCTAATAGAGTCCACTGATGTTTCTGACGTGTAATGTAGAATGCTTCTCCTTTATAGAAAACTAGATCTATTCCACTTGAGCCGTTGTGTGCTATGTATGTGGGAAGGATGTGTCGTTGACCAAAAAGACTCCCTCTATTTCAAGGGTTTGGAAAACGGCTATTGCTTCGCTATCCGGTTTGTCTCTCCGACAGTTGAAGTTATGCCAGGATGTCCGAGCGAAGGAGTGGGCACAGAGTTCATATGAGAAAGGCGTGAAGGTATGGAGACGTCAGAATGGGTTTTATTGCGGAAACGGTTACATGTAGTTAAATGGGACCCGAGAGGTGGTCGACGCCTGTCACTGAAGGTACATTTTGGAATCAAAGGCAAAGTCAAGGTACCAACGAGGCTCAAGGGAGTAGGTTCAGTCAGGTCGGAGGCCGGGGCGCAAGAGAGCATCGTACGGTCTTCGGTATGTCGTTCAGGTCTCGGAATAGCGTGACCCACGTGACCAACAGTCTGGCTCGTGGTTTGTGGCTGGGTTCACGGGGAGTTGCCTTAAAAATTCTATTTCCCATTCCTTGCACCCCACTGGCAGACGTCGCTCTCGTACATCCTTCCCCTTCTATAAAAGATTATTTACTGGGGCGGGGAGGAGGGAATGAAAGAAAAATATCATCAATACAAGTAAAAGTGTAGAACTTTTCCAATAAAGTTATACGGAATTAATAAGTTTCCATCTTAAACGTTCTTTTGGGTTACAGGAGCCCCTGGAAATGTGTATGTGTTTGTGTGGATTAAGCAAAATTAGACTCGTTGTTACATGGTGATATGGCGTAGCAAAAATTGACAGGAATTAAGTGATAACAGTAATATTGAGCCGCGGCGGAATGGCCGTGATACATAATACAGAATGCAAAATACAGAATACATAAACAATGACACGAAGAAGGTTTGTCAAAATATAAGTAAAATACACAAAAATATAAAAACAACAATGGAAAAAAAACATTGTTCCGGCATTTCATATAGTGAAATTGGCTACTTCGATTGCATTAGGTGTCGCCCTCGTCAAGTCTCTTATAGTGCATGTAGCTGGAGATTCAGGACACTGCAGTAAGTGGTTATTACACTGCACAGAACCACACGCACAGAAAACTGAATCCACGGGAAGGCCCCACTTCTGCAGGTTGGTTTTGCATCTCTTGGTATCGGAGAGTAATCTGTTGAGAGCCTTCCATGTTGTCCACCTTTCTTAGTGGCCAGGGGGAAGCTCTTCCATCGGCATCATCCACTCCCCCAAATACTGACGTTTATCCCGCCACTTTCAAATCCTGGCTTGCTGTGGTGTCCCTATAATTGCGTCTGTAGTTGTCAGAAAGCTCTTTATTTCTATAGGATAAGTTAGTTTAAGTTGTTTGTAAGTTTAGGGACAATGACCACTGCAATTAGGTCCCATAACTTCAGAAACATTTGAACATATCAGTAACATTGTATTGATAGAAATTAATAGAATAACAAGGTTACTCAAAACTCACAATTTTCGTTCAGTTTAGTGAGGGGTTAGAAATATTTCAGTAGGTATACATAGCTCAAAATTTAGTAGAACAAAGGTTAAGTGATAAACTGTCGTTATTTAACTAATCAGTTGTTTTAAGTGTTAATTTTATAATGTGAATGATTGGTACAGTAATTGGCTTGAGGCTTTCTTGCGTAACAATGAGTGTGGTGGTGGCGGCGAGGAGAAGACGTGGCCGCAGGCAGGAGCGTCGCTGCCCTGGCGGTGGTGGCACATGCGGCGGCGGCAGATGCGTATGGCGTTGCTGCAACACTCACCCATGCGGAAATGAGAGAAGCTCTCATTCGGGTGCGACCACTAGTTCTAACATTCACCGTTTAGTTTCGTTTAGCCATTACACAAAATCGGCGTTTGTAAACAGTTATAGCCGCGGCGGATTAGCCGTGCGTACTGGGGCACCGTGCTGCGGTGCGCGCTGCCGATCGCCGTCGGACATTCCAGTCCCCCCTCGGGCATGGGTATTTGTGTCGTCCTTACTGTAGTTTACCTTAATTTAAGTAGTTTGTAAGGTAGCGAATAATGGCCACGAAGTTGAGTCTGATAGATTTACAAACATTTGAACATTTTTTAAACAGTGGTGTGACTTGCGAGGATGATATTAAAAGTGAATATTCACCAAATTTGTAGCAATGGAAACAAATGAATACTGAGTTCAATAAAGTCTGGTTCACATGATTGGAATTACTTATATCTTAGAGAGTGTAATTATTGTTCTGTTAGGATCTGAATATTTTAAACTGGTATTCAGAATGAAAGATCACCGTTAATTGTAAAATTAATTCTAGCTGAAAGGAGCCAGCTAAAAAGCTTACTTTAAACATATAACTCTGGCCGTAAAACCAGCTAAAGGATTCGCGTGAACTACTGACTACTTCCTGCAACAGAATCTTGTTCCCTGGCCCAGAATTTATAACTGACTCAAACTTTACTTTAGCAACAGGAAGACAAAGATACGGTGGGCAACATACGTCGTAGATCACGAGTATTACACACAATCATTAATATACAAGCCACACCGAACTAAACCATTTCATGAAGATGGCTGTGAAAACATTTATGGCGCAGTGGCATTAAAACATGATAATTTGCATCTGAGTTTGTTCATAAACTAATATTCATAAGAAGGAACAAAATTTTACTGACAATAAGTTATTTATTCAGTTCAAACATGAGCAAATGGGGGAATCAATTTTGTTAAACAATAAAAATGCATCCTATTGAGAAATGACTTAAAGTAATCTGAACTGAACATTGTCGGAGGAGGGATTTACATTAAACAAGCATTCAGCCACTCACACGCGTGAAACAAAGCGAAACTCACCCAACTCAGCGAGCTGATACGAAGCAAAAGCAGGCGCTGCTGTCGTAGGCGAAATTCAGCGAACCAGGATGTACCACACAACACAAGAAAAATAAACTTCGTAGGTGTATCTGGCCTGTATTTCGTAACTTGAGATGGTACGCGATAATAGCGAGATTAATTTCCACTGAAACTAAACCATGAGCATGCAGCCTTACTGAGATACGTGGCACATGTCTGCTATTAAATTCAAAATAGGAGTAAATCAACTAAGAAATACGGCATGAAGCCCCTAGAAATACGTGGTAGTTCATAAGCAAGCTAATAAAGAGGGTCGTACAAGGCTAAAAGAGAATTTACTGGGGGAGTCTGAATGCAAAGTACAAGTTTGGAAACGAAACAGCAATTTAAAATAGGCGGAGAGGAGATCGCGATGTACTAAAGGAAATCAGAGAGATACATGCATAATTTCTTGCCTGGAGGGCATAGAAACAGACATAGTGGTAGCTGAAGGCTTTGTTCTAAGAACACATCACGTGGAGTACATATCACTCGCGGAAGGAGGAAACTGAAAGGAATGTTTCACATGCACTACACAGAATAAAAAATATTTCCGCAGATTAGTCGCATCCCACAAAGCTTGCAAGAAATTAAACAGAGTTCGTACACCACCAGCTAGTATCACAAAGGTTACCGATTCTCAGCCGTTATCAAACCAAATTAGTTACATATTCACCACATTTACCTATGTACCTATGCAAAATCACCGAAATGAAATTAATACATTTCCGTACATGATCGGAGAAGCTTATTCCGAAAAATGAACCTAATTCTGAAACCCAACTTGAACACCAGACAAAGAATCGCTAACATCTCAAGAGAGCAAAGAAAATCAGTGTCCAGACGGCCAGCGAGCCCGCCACCAGCGGCCAGAAATCGGTAAAAACCCAAGGAAAGACCGCGGTGGTGGCAAGAGCCTAAACTCGTCCTGCCGAGGCTCGCTACTGGGTATTGCCAACCCAACTTGTAACCAAAGGGTGGAGGAACCTATTTGGTAGCGTCAAAAGCAGAAGTTGGTAACGATTGCCGATCGTCGCGAAGCCAGAGTTCCAAAGCGCGCAGTCAGCAGCGGACGACGAAAATTCTCATACATACACTCTGACTCCCATGTTAGAAGATTCTCATGCATGCACATACAGAAACTAACATTTAAAACCATGAAATGAAATGCTATTCCTCATGGCTCCGAACGAAAGGGGTTCTCGTTTAGCAAAAAGTGCCGTCTAGTGAAATTAGATAAATTACAAAGTTAAAAACCTAGGGAAGACGGCAGACAGCCGTCATTCAAGAACAGCATTTAAAAAAGAAATACAGTATATAACAAAAGCATAAGAGAAAAGCCTATTACTGATAGTTGATTGGTGTCCTCGGGTTGATGAGCAGTGACCGGTATTCAGGGCGCTGCTTTACATGGGTAAAGTTTGTTTTTACACAAATGTAAAATGGTTGTCGGACTTACGCAGGCGAAGTGAGAGGAGAAGGCACGGGAGAGGCGAAAGGTGCTGACAGCCAGGGGGGGACCACGTGCGTTCGGAACCTGTCAGGAGACGTAAACACAGGGGACTTGTCATGCACCAAGAAATAAGGAGCTCATTTAACAACACGTCCGCCTCCGTACTCCAGTTGACAGCGTGATATATTGCCCCGAAGGGGGCCCGGGTTCGATTCCCGGTCGGGTGGGAAATTTTTCTCCACTCGGTGACTGGGTGTTCTGTTTGTCCTCATCACCATTTCATCATCATCGACATGCAAGTCGTCCATGTGGCGGCAGCTGACGACTTTCACCAGGCAGGCCGAAGACGATCCCAGTTGAGGACTAACGGTCAAAAATGCCGCACGAAATCATCATTTAACCACAAAATAAGTAATAGATTGGATTTGACAGGCAACAGAGGATCTATGTTACACAGTGGGGCAGCAAAACAGTTCCGTTTACTTACGCCATATAATTACAGGGTGTCCAGAAAAGGGCTCCTTGATTTCAAAATTAAATATCTCGAAAACAAAGATCGATAGAGGAATGCAGTAAACGGTATGTTTATTGTGAAAGCTGTAACAAGGTTATACAGCTGTTTGAAATAATAGTTACAAAAGCTGCTAACAGATGGCGCTGTACGCTGTACAGCTCATATCAGCATACATAAGTGAAATAATCGTATGAAAACACTCTTTGCAAACAATCACATCACAATGCTTTCAAAATGTTCAACATTGGCACAACAGAAGTGGCGCAAAAGAAGAATGAAATTCGCCATCACATTTCGTAGTGTCTCAACCGTAATGGATTCACATGCCACAGAGATCGCCGACTCTAGCTCGTCCAGCGTGGCGGGATCCTTGGGGTAGACCATGTCTTTCACTGTGCCTGAAAAAAAAAAGTCACAGTGAGTCAAATCCGGCGAATATGGAGGCCAATCCATGCCTACACCAGTAAATTTGGGATATTCCAAAGCAATGACTCGATTCCCGAAGCATTCCTGAAGAAAGCGAAACACTTTACGAGAATACAGGGGTTTCGCTTCACACAAATATGGCTTTTCAGAACCCCAAAATCGCCATTTCTGCTTATTCACGTATCCATTCAGGTGGAAGTGTGCTTCATCTGTAAACCAGATGCAGCCAACATCAAATCCTTCACTATCAATCATTGTGAGCATCTGATTAACAAAGGCAGCCCTTTGTTGCACAGTTCGTACGGGTATGGCCTAGTGCGTCAGAATTTTGAATGGAAACATGTGTAGGCTCTTTCTCAGTATTTTCTGCGTGCTGGAACGCTTCCAACCAGTCTCAGATGCAATTTCACGGAAGGATGGCATTGGATTTCGCTGAATAATTCCAGAAACTGTGGCGATATTTCCAGGTGTAACTGCGGTTTGCTTGCGGCCAACATGCCCCACTAGATCATCAGTTACGCTGCCTGTTCGTTGAAATTTTGCGAAGAGCGTACGAATGGTTTTCGCATCTGGTCCTTTCGGAACATTAAATCGTGCTTGAAAACTTCGCCTTGTTGCCGTAGGACTCTCTACTAATCTGTGGTACTGTAACACCAGTAAAACGCGTTGTTCAATGGAGTACATGGTTTTAATCTCTTCCTTCGGTACGCTAATCTCCTTTCACGTTTCAATATTGGAACTGATCGCTCTGGGCTTCGAATCACTATTTATACTAGGCATTACGTATGGCGATTACAGCGCCATCTGTTAGCAGCTTTTGTAACTATTATTTCAAACTGCTGTATAAACTTCTTACAGCTTTCACAGCCGCGGTCTAAAGCAGCTCGCTGCAGAGCGCGCGGTTGCTCGCCGTGGAGGTTCGAGTCCTCCCTGGGGCATGGGTGTGTGTGTGTATGTGTGTGTGTGTGTGTGTGTGTGTGTGTGTTTGTCCGTAGGTTAGTTTACCTAGGTTTAAGTAGTTTGTAAGCTACGGACTGATGACCACGCAGTTTGGTCCGATAGATTTACAGACATTTAAACAGCTTTCACAATAAACATACCGTTTACTGCATTCCTCTATCGATTTTTGTTTTCGAGATATTTAATTTTGAAATCAGGGAGTCCTTTTCTGGACACCCTTTAAGTCACATAAATGCAATTCATTATTAAAATACATTAAGGTACAGGAAAAATTAACATAAATATAAGAAACCCAAGTTTCCACCTTTGAGAACAGCTCTCAATGCGTGGCAGAGGTGACCAAACTGTGCCTGCAGTTCGACTTTTATAAAGATAAACTGATTAATAGGTTCTTGTATGGTTGTAATGCCGGCCGCGGTGGCCGAGGGGACTGAGGCGCTCCAGTCACGGTCTGCACGGCCACTACGGTCGGGGGTTCGAATCCCCCCTTGGGCATGAATATTTGTGCCGCCCTTAGTCTTAGCTAGTTCATAAGTAGTTTGTAAGCTTAGGGACTGATGACCCCGTAGTTAAGTCCCATAAGTTCTACAAACATTTGATGATTTTATGGCTGTAATAACAACATTTACATCTTCAGCGGTAAGTTTCTGCAAAGACCTGGTTTACGGCTTATTGCCTCGATAAAGTTAGTTATAAAGTAACGGAAGAAAAACTGAATAATGTTACATAAACTGATTGCTTTTTACGTGCCTGGCTAAGCGACACTCAAGTTTGGTAAGACTGGTTGAAACGGCGAAGGCGCCCGGAAGGCGGCACGGCGTCGTAGGACGGAGGCGCTGGGGGCACCGCCCAGGGCGACTGTGCACAGCAGCGCGCCGGCTGCGTCGGGGGCGGCGTCGTTTGGCTCGCGAGGAATCTGCACGGCAGCGGCGTCGCTGAACCGCGCTGGCGGCAGCTACGGGGGCGGCGTCGGTGACGCTCTGTACCTTGTGGCGCCGGTAGACGTAAACATGCCTCCTGTGGTTGCGTACGCGTGAGGCTGACTATGGGTGGCGCGGGCGGCAGAATACCGCTCTACTAGTTTACGATGGTTTACTTGCCTCCGGCCTCCGTTATCGTAATATCATGGCTAACTGAGCTCTGCCATACGGCGAGCCGGATCGCGATTATGACACCAATTTGTGCCCTGAAGTCCGAGCAAAGGAGTGGGTATTGAGTTCAAACGAAATAAAAATTTTCAAATGTTTGTATAGTCTATGGGACTTAACTACGGGGTCATCACTCCCTAAACTTACAAACTACTTATGAACTACTTACGAACTAGGACGGCACAAATATCCATGCCCGAGGGGGCATTCGAACCCTCGACCGTAGTGGCCGTGCAGACCGTGACTGGAGCGCCTTGATTCTTTATTATTATTATTATTATTATTATTATTATTTATTTTTATTTTTATTTATTTATTTATTTTTTTTTTTTTTTTTTTTTTTTTTTGGGGGGCCTCCAAACCTCCCCTTCTAGCCCAGCCTTTCGCTCTCCATGATCGCCTTCATTGGCGAGGCTTCATTGCCTGTAGCCTGTAACTGAAATCCATCTCCTTGGAGATAAAGTAAATAAATGTTTTCCATTCGGACAAAAGGATTTGTTACAGTTTCGTCTCCAATGCATTTATTTATTTCCACAACAGATGGTCGTATACTTCTGACGAAAATAATTGGGCTCCTGCCCGATAAGAAAATCAAAACAAATGTTGGGGTCCTCCATAAATAAAACGTAAGAAAAACCGAACAGAAAAGGGAAATTGAATAAAATAAAAATCCTTCTCCCACGGTAGTTTCGTCTGCACAGTGCTTCAAAGCTCGTCTTCTCTATAAGGTGGGTTAATATTCCGTGTCTTCTATGCGTAACTTTTAGAACATCATACCTGTGTTGTTGTGTGTGCAGTTTGTCATCTCTTAACTTTGATGCGTCCGTGCTCCGAAATTTCCGAGGTCATGAGTAGTACATTTCACAATTTTTTTTTCCTCTGTTTCTATTGTGCTTTTTTTTTTTCAGTTTGACTGACTTGAACTATCGTCACATTTGTACCATAATTTGCAGCATGTTACCATATGTGTCCTTATAGTCCCGGAGTCCTTGTATGGCGCTGTGTTCGTATTCGAGGTATGCTCGGTAATCGTCAAGGGTGGTGTGACGATTGTCAAGAGCGTATACAGCCGTGTGGCCTAACATCCAAATCGCAGCGTTGTTTTTCCTTCGTGGATATCGTAACTTGTCGGGTCTGAGTAATTCATTGACGTCGACGGTGTGTGGAACCGTACGGTCGATTATCGCCAGGCGTTGTCGCATTTCTGTAATAATCTGTCCCGTTGTTCCACAGGTGAGCCTGTGAGGTAAAGTGTCAACGAGACCACATGTGGCGCAAGCCGGCGAAGGACACATCTTGATGTTGTGGCGCTTTTCGGCCGTGGGAACTTTATCATTGACGATCATGTACCACGCAGATCTAATACGTGATGGCAGTACAGAGCTATGGACATTCTTCCAGATGATGTTCCATTTGACATTTGGGTACTTCTGTATTACTCTGTTATCACTTATTCCTCTGGTGAGAAAGTCGTAGATCTTGGCGTTCGTATAAGGTGGGAAAACGTCGTCGGCATGGTGGATGTAGCTGAATTCGCTGTAGTAATACCGGATGTGACGGAGGGCTATCGGTATCAAGTCTTCGTTTAGCGGAGGGCTGAAGCTGCATGGCCTCAAGAGAGATGTGAGGTCCCTTATTAAACTCGGAGAGGTTGTGGTGACGGTTTTATGTATACGGTTTATTAGGAGAGTCCGACACTTGTGTTTGGCACTCATGAGACCAAGTCCTCCCCGGGAAGTTGGTGATGTCAGTGTTTCAAAACATACTTTGAAGAGATGGCCTCTCAATACGTACCAACAAAACGCTTGTTGTATGCTTGTTGCGAGTGGGTCGGATACTGGCAGGATTTGGCCGAGGTAGCACATTCTGCTTGCTATGGATATTTTAACTGTATGAACTCTTTGCAACAGATCTAATTCTCTGTCGGAATAAATACGCGTTGTAGCCCTGATCTTGTGCAGCATGCCGGTCCAGTTCTTCGTTGCCATAGCATCTGGCTCCGCTCTCCAGAAGACGCCGAGACTTTTATGTTCAGTCGCTGTCTCGCACCAATCACGGTGCGAAGCATCACTAATTCCTGCACCTATATTCAGCAGTATCGTCTTCCTGGTGTTGAGCTGTGCACCAGTAACCTCGGTAAAATCGTTTACGATGGTCCGCACCGCCATGAGGTTTGCAGTGGATTCAACAGCTAAGCAGATGTCGTCAGCATAGGCAATACAGGTCAAGGTCACCTATTTGGCTCCTATGTTGATTCCTTGTGATCGACAGTTAATGTTGACAAGCAGAGGTTCCACTGCATTGGCATACAACGCCATGGATAAGGGGCAGCCTTGCCAGATAGACCTTTTAATAGTTATTTTGTCTGTCAGGTGTCCATTGAGCAAAACACACGAGGGAGCATCAGAGAGGAAGTTCTTGATTAATTTGACGAAACGCTGGCCAAAACCCATCTTCGTCAGTACTTTAAGAAGGTAATCATGGTCGATGCGGTCATATGCCTTTTCGAAGTCTAGGAAAAGAAGCGCGCCAGGATCTTGATTGTGCTTCAGGGTGCATATGACGTCCCGTAACTCGCAGGCAGCTGAGTTTAACAATGTGATAGGTCTCAGTTCGGTGATCTTTTTACTATTGCCTTTTTTGGGTATAGGCACAATAAAACCTTCCTTAATTTCGTCCGGAACAGAGTCGAGTTGCCACATTTCATTGGCCAGTTGAATCAGTGTTTGGGCCAGCAGATCCCAAAATTGTTGGTAAAATTCAGCGCAGAGTCCGTCAGGTCCGGGAGACTTTCGCGTCGCGGCGTTGAACACGGCCTGTTTTATGTCGTCTTCAACAAATGGGCTCTCAAGTGTGGCAACGTCTTCACGTGACAGGAGGCAATGTATTTCACTGAGGACTTCATTGCAAAGTGCTTCATCGATTTCGTGGGTGTCATATAGTTCTCTGTAGTACCTTCATACGTGTGATATAATGTCCCGCCACTATCTTCGACCACCTCGATTAACTTTGGTTTCTGACGCTTCATTATCCGTAACGTATGATAGAGGGAAGCTGTTTCTTGCGACGCAATGTCCTTCGGTTGCGACCTTGTGATCGTGCTTTCCATTTGTTGGGGATACAAATTCGTTATTTTCGCTTTATATTTCTGTATTCGGCGATAGGTGTCTGTTATCGGAACGTCAGTAGAATGGTACAGCTCGCGGAGACATGTGAAGTAGAACTTTATTCTTTGTTTGTACCAGTATGATTTCTGGTAAGCATATCTTTTAACCGTTGCTCGAAGCTTCGGTTTGGCGCAAGATAGCCACCAGTCTATGGTCGTCCGGTACCTGGTCTGAGAGCGCTTGGCCTTCTCCCACGCCTGTTGCACTTCTGTGTGCAGCTGTTGGTCGCGTAACAGACCGCTATCCATCCACCAATAGCCTCTACCGCGAAAGACTTGCGGTCGTCGGAGATTGACATAGCACTGGTGAGCACTATGGTCGGAAAAGCTGACGGGTGCAATATCACTATTGGCGACATTTCTGCGAAGGGCGTCAGAAACGTAGATCCGATCTATTCGACTGGCGGAGTAGTTGGAGATGTGCGTGTACGCTATGCGGTCGCCGTGGATTATTTCCCAGGTGTCAAGGAATTTCAGTCCTTGGATGAGGTGGTCGAGTTCGATACATTTATTAAAATTAGGAGTTTGGTCTTTTGGTGAAATTACGCAATTAAAATCTCCTCCAATAATACAGTTATTGGCGTAGGTGTTAATTAGAAATGGCACATCAGTTCTGTAAAACGAGGAGCGTTCTAGTCTGCGATTACTGCCGGATGGTGCGTATAAGTTGATAATCTGAATGCCATTGATGTTACAGGAGATGCCACGTCCATTCGTAAGCCGTATAATGTTTGAATGAGGGATTCCGTCACGTAAAAGAATTGCAGTTCCAGTATGATCCTCTTTGCTGATGTTCGCGATTGTGAGAAATCCCGCCACCTGTGGTTCTACTCAGACTTCTTGTAGTAGCCCAATGTCTACGTTAGTATTATACAGGAAGGCGGTGAGGGCTCGAAGTTTGACGTGGTTCTCAATTCTATTGATATTGATCGAAATAATGTTGTACGTAAAATTAGCAGACATTAGATTATCTTTTATGTGTGTAACTATAAGCACGCACAAGTAGGATTAGGAGCAGACACACTAACAATAGAATACTACTTATCCACGTACACATACTTGAACACTTGCAGTAATACACTATATCACTGTTCCGTATTACCCTCCATGTCATCGTCCGCAAACCACACAGGGTCCGGCGGTTTTTCTCTCTTGTCGTCGGACTCCATAGGCTCGCCACTAGTAACTGCGGCCACTTTCGACGCTTCCGACTGGTTGTTTTTGAGTTTGACAGCTACCCGCTGCGCTACCATACGCAATTCCTTAGTGGCCTCCGTAACACCTACGCGAGCAACACGAACTTTCTTTTTCTCAGGCGACGAACGGCCTGTCGCATCTTCCGGTAAGTTAGAAGACGACTTCTTCGATTTCTTGGAAGTAGGAGTTGCAGGTGCAGGAGCAGTCGAATTTGAATCACTTGTCTCGGGAATATCACGAGTGGCAGGTGTAGGTGAGGGAGGGTCTCCTCGTTTTTCAGTTTGTAATTGTTCCATACTGTTCAACGGCTTAGGTGGAGGGACGTTTGTGGCATCACGGATGGCTTTCGCTGATTCACGGGACTCATTCTCGTCTCTCGTGACAGACTCTGCTACATTGGTATCGTCAGTGATGTAATCTTGTGCGGAACGCGTTTCGGAAACAAAAGGGGAGTGCGCGTGCTCCGCGGAGGCTGCGTGAGCGCCGGACATGTGCACGTCATCTTGTACGGCGGGTGCGCTTGGCTGCGGCGCGGCGGCAGAGGTTGCCGCCGCAGTGACGTCACCGGGCAGGTTGGCCGCGCTCCGCTCGCGCGTAAGCAAACGGCTGGCGACTGAGGCGTACTGGGCCCGCGGTCTGCCGTCCGCGTCTACCTCGGCAGGCAACTGTACAGGTTTCTTGCGCGGAGATTCCGCCCTAAGGTGGCCTGGCAAATTACAAGCAGAACAGGTACGCGGTTGTCCCTCGTACAGAACAAGGGCCCGGAATCCCAATACGTTCACAAAGGACGGTATATGACATTTCAAATCGATCTTCACAGTTGGTACACCGTTGTCAACCTTGTAGTGCATGTTACCTCCCAATTTATCAATAGTTACGCCATACACGGTGCCGTACTTCGAAAGAGCCTCCGCGATATATTGCAAATCTAGCTCAAACGGTAACAGGTGAACTTTAACGGTGCGAAGGCCCAACCCAGCATAAGTAATGGTAACTCGACTCACCTCACCAGAGCTGGTCTTGTACTCGGCACTCCCGTTGGTCATGGTCATTATCTTCTGACAGATTTCGTCGTTCCTCAGTTTCACCACATATACGTTGCTCAGGAAGTCGTAAGACATACCAAACAGATGTTCTTCGGGTACGTTAAACTTTCCGAAGAACCAATCGTCGAATTCGAATATTCTTGGACGTTTTATATCAAAACTAAAACCAAACTTCAAAGTATACTTTCTCAATTGTGATTCCATTTCAAATTAAGAACTTATCAATGCAAGCAAGCGCGAATGTAAACACCAGTGAGCGACACTGGCGAGAGATCTCCGCACATGCGTCCGACCGCCGCGACGGCCGAGCCGCGACTGAGTCCCCTCGGCCACCGCGGCCGGCGAGTTCAAACGAGAAAGGTGTGAAGTTATGGTGACATCAGAATGGGTTTTATTGCGGTAACTTACAGTCTAGTAAATTAGACCCGGGGGGGGGGGGGGGTTGATGCCTGTCCCTGAAGGTCATTTTAGAATCAGAGGCAAAGGTAAGATACAATAGGAGCTCAAGGAAGTAGGTGTAGTCAGATCGGAGGCCGGGGCGCAAGAGAGCGCCCGTTCTTCGGTGTGCAGCTGAGGTCTCGGCACAGCGTGACCCACGTGACCACAAGTCTGACTCGTAGTTGGTGGCTGGGTTCTGTCGATTCTCCAGGGGTGGCGTATCCGCGTCAGCAGAGCCAATCCACCAAGGAATGCCGATCAAACAGGTCGTGTCGGTAACATAAGTGTGGAAAGTTCCATAAGCAGGAATGCGGCAAGGCCCGTGGACGGCCAGGCAAGCCAGGATGAGCGAAATACGTATGAAAAACTGAAAAATTCTGTTTCCCATTCCTATGAACCCCAGGAAATAGGCGTCGCCCTCGTACAGTCACCGCACAGTAAGGCTGGTGCGCTTGGGTTGGTTCGTTCTAGCGCCTGTAAAATTATCTGTATGACAAATTCGTCGGTCTCAGTGGTTCTCAAGTACATGCCGATAATTCTTAAGATGAAAAATTGCACAATAACTATGTCTTTTCTGTCAATGTGCTCACAACTTGACCCATTGATGACTTGTATAGACAGGATACTCACCTGATGGTCTTCCCTCTAGGCCCACAGTTGCGAGACTATTCATAGCATAGTACCTTCTTAAACTGATCGGTTCTAGAAGGGAAGTCTCGGTTAGTATTATCAGTTCTTGCTCCATTAATGATATCGCTTCAGTTCTCACCAAGGATTTCATTCCTTTTACTCTCCAAACAAGGAATTTTCTTTGTTTCTTCCTTAATTCGAAAGGAACGAGAAGTGACGTCCTCTAGCCAGAAATCCGGGATGGATATGATATCGTGATATCTGGTTGGAACTGCGTTCTGAATTCCTTCTTTAGTCCTTTGGTAGCCAGCATTTCGCACTCAGAGACATTGCCCATTCCCTTTTCTGTTAAGTATTATGTTACATCATCCACTGTTGTCTCGTTGTTAAGTCGTTCGATTTACGTCCAAAATTCCTTTCGGCGGCCTTTAGCCTGGTCGCTGCAGCGTTATCTCTTTGAAGCCTCCTGTTAAGAGTTGTAAAAGGAAGTTGATGTTTTCGTTTCTGTAAAGCTGGTGTCGCCTTCGAAAACTTCAAAATCATCAACTTCTGACATGCGTACCGAGCCTGTGTAAAGGTAGAAATGAAGTAGTACCCTTTCGCTAAATCACATTGTTGGGATGTCAAGCGTTCATTCGCAGTAACACACGCATTAAGCCAGACTCCAATACCACGACTGCTACTTAGATTATCTGCTTAGCAGTGGAAATCAAGAAAACGTCGTAGTCAGAAAGTTTATATATAACGTTGCTTCTTGGATTTATTATGTGGCTTATTTTTCTGTAAGAGTAACTTCATTTTTCGTTTCTTATCACAAAATTCCGATATAAATTTTGAATTTTAATTTGTTAAATCTCGGAAGCTTCGACGAGGGAAAGAGAGACAGAGTGAAGCAGGAGAAGGAGATGGTCAGAGAGAGGAGGAGCTGGAAGACAGGATGGGGGAAGCTGAGGATGGACAGATATGTGGCATTGACAGAGGAAGGATAATAACTAGGAAAACGGGTGGAGGTACAGGGTGAAGAAAGAGAGAGAGATAGAGAGTCAGGATAGCAAATGGATAATTTCTTTTCTCAAGGGCAATAGAGTATTTGACTGTTTTCTGGAAATCGTCTTAAATTGTTAATCATCTGCTCGTAACATACATTTTTTCTCATCTTTTAGGAATCAAGATGGGAAAAAAGTAAAAAAAAAAAAAAAAATACCAGTGACGGTTTTGTATTTTACTTTTATTTATTTCTTTTTATTTATATCTTTATTTACTTGTTGTTTTTTTTTCAGGTAGATCAATGGTTTTCGGTCGTTTGTTCATGTTAGTTCTGGGTTGTTCGTTGAGTATTTTGCTCAGTTTTTTATTACAGATGGCGTTGAGCCCTCTTTCTTTTCCTCTCTTTTCACTTATTCCTCAGTTTGATTGGTCCTTTGTAGACGTTGGCTTTTTTTATCGTTTCGTCGTTGACACAGTTTTTTCGTTACAGATGGTGTAGAGCCCTCAGACCGAGCACCTTGAGTTACCACGTCGGCAGCCCTCTGAAAGAGCGCGCTGAGCCACCGCACCCACCAAGATCGAACCACCGTCTAACATGTTCGTGCATCACAAACTAATTCGCCGCACATTACTCTACGCCGAACAGCTACAACAGTAATCCGTAATTCTCGTACCATCGATGGCAAGTGTTACCTGCTAACATGTCATTTTTAGACATTTGATCATAATTCATTGTCCTAAGAACAACGTGTTTTTGACAATTTTCAGTGCGCCATTACTTTGAAATGACAAACCTTGAGTTATAATAATCAAATCATCAAATACAAAAAGCAATGTGGTGTATGCAAAATACAGATTCGGGCAAGGTTTCGGTCGAGGGATGTCACGTGACTGATTTCAGAACGCCAAATGTACGCAACGTTCCTTCCAGACTGTAATCATTCGTAACGAGTACAGGCAAAGAAAATAAACTTAAAACAAATTAACAAAGCAAGACAGGTGATTATATTTTAACGCAAAAAGATAATGAAAATGTGGGAGAGATATTAAAACAATAATTTAAAAAGTTAAAACTTAAAAAATGAGTATGTTTGTCACAGCTAAAGTCAAATATCAAATAATTTAGGCTGTTTGTTAAAATACGGTCAGAAAGAATATTGCGTGTTGGGTGCATAGATAGTATCACAATAGCAGAGTTGTAATCGTATCGTTCATAATTTTTTATATATTTTTTTTATTTTTGTCCGAAATGCTTGTAAAGCATAAAACTACAGTGAAATATAAAGTAGGCCGTAAAACACGACAGTGCGATTTTCTTTTTAGCCATTTATTTTTAAGACTCCAACCATATGAAAAGTTTTGTAATAAGTATTTCTGAGTGTATGAATGTATTACGAATACAAGTATCGTAAGAAATTTACTCGTTTTAACTACCTCCCTCTCGAATTCTTAGTATTAGTATCTAGTATTCTTAGGATTACGGATAACGACGAACTACGCACATTTAATACCATCTTCACAAACAGAATAATCCCACTGCTTTAGGATATCCGTCTCCAAGGATGTCGAGGGTATGTTAAAACCTAATATTCCTTCCTGTCTTTTTACTTCAGGTTGTGTACTATCAATCGATCCTTACTTCTAGTCACGTTATGCCACAAAGGCCTTTTCTTCCAAGATCAGTTCAGTAGTCCTTCATTAAATTTCTGATGTACCTATCAAATCATCAGCACTATTCTGGAATCTCAGATTATAAGAGGCCTTTTCCTCTTGTCTTCACTGTTTATCGTCGATGTTTCACGTCTGAAAAAGCCTAAATTCTAGAAAACAGTACAATGGCGTAGCTTGCAACTCACCACAAAGACGATCGTCGAGCCGTAGACAGCCAGGCACGACTCAGTAACATACAACTGGTATCTCCGGCTCTGGCTTTCACTGCGACTTGGAAATGACGGTTTTGTGTTAGTCATGCATGCCTGTGTAATTGTATAATTGAGAGAGTGTGTCCCGTCCTTTTCCTTCCTAAAGCTAAATTGTGTGTCTGTGATTTCTTTTGACGCATCCTGTTTCCATCTCGACGTTGTCGTAGCTGTAATTTGCGAACTACCTTCATTGTGTTGTTGAACATCACCTTAAACTTTTAATTGTCTAATTCTAGAACAATAATACTAAACATTACCACATATGTTGAAATATTTCGATTTTTTCCAAAAAAACGTTAGTATTTGTTTCAATTGATCTTGTCATCATTAATTTTTCTGTCCAAAGCGACAAATTCACGTACTTCACTGTAATTGTTTTATTCATTCTACAGGGCAAGTCAGAATGATCAGTACACCCTTTCATTTCAAAAACTCTGCAGGAATTGGGAAACTCAATATTCCAGTAAGTTATGGGTGAGGTGGTCTAACTTTTACGGTATACACTGAAATGGGCGCAATCTTGAAATCTCCTATCTGTGATCATGTGAGTTTTTCAACTGGAAAGGGGGTCGTATAATATATCAGATAACATTTACATTTTCTGACAAATTCATACTTGTAAACCAATTCGACGTTGCAGTTATGGTTCAAATCTACAACGTTTTGTTGCTGCAGCAGGTTCTGGTATTCCGGTATGATTGACCAGAACGTAAATAAACAACGCTAACTGGAAATACTGCAAGAAGTTGTGTTTCCCTTATTTCTGAATGTCGATGTCAGCTTTCTCATTTACTTTCAAGAAAATTGGGCTCCAACACATTACGGAGCAGTTGCTTGTCATTGATTAGATAGTTAATTTCCTGCTCATTGAAATGCCTTACTTGGTTCTGTGTAATGGGCACCTACATCACCTGATGTCACACTACTTGACTCTTATTTATGGGGCCATTAAGAGCAAACTGTATACGCACAGGACATAACGGACAGTCAATAACACAATTAAGAAGCGGAAATGCTTCGATGAGTGCAAGGCGATTAAGAAAAACCGTTTAATTTTGTAAGCCTAAGAACCTAAATGCTTAGAGCATCGGTCCCTAGCCTTACAAACCACTTAAACTACCTTACTCTAATGATAATTCAGACAAACATATGTACAACGGAGGACTCGAACCTCCGGTGGGAATGGCCGTGCAGCCAGTGACATGCCGTCTTAGAGCACTAGGCGCGACGATTGAATTCAGCACATCGAAATCAACGTGTGACCAAGAGGGACAGCATGTTGAAAACATTAAATGACTATTCTTTATGGAGAACAGGCCAGTCTGTACCACCAAATAATATGTGGTATAACTTTGGGACAATAATTGCTACGTCGAATCTGTTTACAGGAATGGACTTGTCAGTAATTTCTGATGTTAACGGATTCGCCACACGACCCACTTTCTATTAAAAAAAATTGATTTAGATTCACTATGTCCGATGGAAATGTGGTGCCCAAGTTCGGTACATACCATAAAAGATCGACCACTGTACCCGTACCTTACTGGAATATTCAGTTTTCCAAATTCCTGCAGAGGTTTGAAAAGAAATGGGTGTACTGCTACTTTTGAATTTCCCTGTAATAATTTACATTATGTTGCTTTTCGTTTTTGTGATGAACATTTCACAGCTTTCGAATCAGTCTCCACTATTTTTACCTAGCCTTTCTAGCCCTCTGCTGTCTCTTACGAATGAGCTGCAAAGGACTGCAGCACTCCGTATTGTCATTCAGTTACCACGTAGGCATTTGCATTAAGTTTGTCGAATATTATGGAAATTTTTTCGTGCAAATTCACTGACGTAAAAGAAGCGTCTTGCTTTAAACATGTGAAATTCGTTATTTATTATTAGTATCACTTATTAGCGTCTAATGGACGTTACTTACTGTATATCCCCATTGTTAATTCACAAAATTTCCCCAAATGTTGTAGATAGGTCGTACTAAGGGTAACAACAAACAGTAATGAGCAAAATTTGCTACCAGCTCTGAGACCTAAACTTGTTTCTAGCCGCGGTGGAGTAGCCGAGCGGTCTAAAGCACCTCGCTGCGGAGCGCGCGGTTGCTCGCCGTGGAGGTTCGAGTCCTCCCTGGGGCATGGGTGTTTGTGTTTGTCCGTAGGTTAGTTTACCTAGGTTTAAGTAGTTTGTAAGCTACGGACTGACGACCACGCAGTTTGGTCCGATAGATTTACAGACATTTGACTTTTTGACTTGTTTCTACGATTTCAAGTGACAACATATGCGATCTGTCACCTACTTAAAGTTAACGGCAGGTAGCATTTCACAAATAACTGTAGTTATACGGGGATATGTGCCATGTTTATGACGTGAGAATAATATTTCGCTAAATCAACCATTAATTTCCCGATAACGGTTGCTGGATTGATGCCCAGCGACGACTCATACGTCTTGCATAACAATGGTTCCACAGTATCAAACTTGTGTTCTTCAGTAATATTGTCTGTAGTGTCTGTTGTATTTTTATTGTATTCTGGGCATAAATTAAAAATATTCTCCTTGTTTGCTCGTGTAGAGGCCTTTAATATATAGAAATGCGAATACCTGTCACAAGACAGATATTTAAACTATCTCTCTTCCACAAGTACTTTTCGAATAGAATCAACAGCCACCGTAAGCTGTAAATTACAATGAGTTAGAGGTTCTGTAGTTTATTCTGGAAACATGAAAGAGCAGTAATATACAAGACTTGAACTGTAAATAGGAAGTCAGAAAGTTTTGCATATAGCAAATGTTACAATGAACCGACTACAAATAAGTACTACAAGTGACAACTGATTGTAGAGAGGATTAAGTTAAATAAACTGCAGAAGGCAAATTGCAGCGATGAACAGCCATTAATGTGTTGTTAACCGGACACAACTTCCACTTCGCCTCTTGTAGTTTGCCTCAGTCATTTAGGATGGAGAACGTCGCTGTACATGGCGGTCTATCTTCTTGAAAGCAGCCGGAGGCAGGTTAGATCCATTGAGCGAGCACACATCTTATGAATAAAATCAGAGCGCCACAGCGAAATGAGGGCAAGTCTGTCAACCGCATGTGAAAAATTCATGAAAGTTTCGTGTCTCCGATTCAGCAACTAGGAGAAGGTAAAATAATATCTCCAGTTTCAGATGTTTATACACTTTCTCTTATCAGTGTAACTACTTTAAGCAAGCGTAACTACTTATTCATAACAATTTAGGACTGATGCTGTAGAATATGTATCACCCTCGTTTCCAACATGGCATATCCACTATTTCCTATCTATTGCCGGAAACTGCTAGATACCTTTATGTTACACAAGCCTTTGAGCAGGAGTAACTAAATTAACAAAGTAAACTAGTTGCTTGATATTTTATACTTTCAACGATTACAAAAAGAAAAAGACTGCAGCTTTCAATGAAGAAATAAAAAAGCCACATCAAATAATGTAAATGTATCATATCTGAAATCAGTATTAGGATGTTTGTTAAAATGTACACATTCGCTCCTAGAGTTTGTGACTTACAAACGTCCCATAAAGATGGCTTTCCAATACGCCCAGTAGCGTCATCCAATTCTACTCCTTGGTATCCACTAGCAAAAGCGCTAGACTACATCATTAAAAACAAACCCCTATTTAAGCCTAAGTTTGGCAACAGAAAACTAGCTTATTTACAAACGTCCCCCCTGATGAGTGTATAAATGTATTCACCTTTTTCACAGATCCAAAATAAATCCTACATAATATAACATTTGATAAAAAATGTGTGTTGAACAATATTATTTCCAGTTTCGGAAGAGATATTGTACCCTACCTGATGGTCTGGCTAAGGGTTCTCCCTTTAGCCCTATACTGTACGATATTTTCTTGGACATCTTTGTACCAAATATTTTACAGAAATAACCTTTAAATTGTAAAATAAAATATTGGTTCTAATATGTGTCTATGGACTGGTACCTCTAGACTGATAAATAAGTTACTGAAGGATTTAAACTCGCAACAAAAGAAATGTTAGTTCAAAATAAAACAGAAAAGTTCACCTATGAATATCTTTGACCTTATTATAAATATTATCTCAGATCGATATGTATATGGCATTCACAGGAAAACCTTAGCCACGGATACAGTGATCGCAGCACGTTCGCATTACTACAAAACTGCAATATACCTTTCAATGGTGCCATCTTTTTGTAACATTATCCGAATCTGGCTTACAAAAGAACGTCCCATAAAGATGGCTTTCCAATACGCCCAGTAGCGTCATCCAATTCTACTCCTTGGTATCCCCTAGCAAAAGCGCTAGACTTACCAAAAGCCGGCCGCGGTGGCCGGGGGAACTGAGGCGCTCCAGTCACGGTCTGCACGGCCACAACGGTCGGGGGTTCGAATCCCCCCTCGGGCATGGGTATTTGTGCCGTCCTTAGGATTAGGTAGTTCATAAGTAGTTTATAAGTTCAGGGACTGATGACCCCGTAGTTAAGTCCCATAAGTGCTACAAACATTTGAACATTTTTGACTATATACATAGGCCAGTCATACAGAGCTGTTGCAGTTAGATCACCAGAACACGAGAGAAACAGAAGATTAAACAAGTCATACTAAACCTTTGCTAAGCACCTCATGATATATAAAATTAGGCAAAATTATAAATGAAAATATTTAGTGATTTGCTAAATGTACATAAAAATTAACAGCATGTTTCTATTTTCTAGTTAATAAAATTGTTTCTGTAATCATTTGATGTAACATACGCCGAATATTACTACTGGCGTAATGCATACCACGAACACAACGTGGAAAATAAATAATATACACATTAAAAAAAGCAACAACCAGAATCTAAAGAGAAGGAAAAGAATCATAAGTTTGTAAATACTATTACCACAACAACAAATAAGTAGGCTACTTAATGAATTTTTACGTAGCCTAATGTAAAGAACAAAAATGAACCACCCCACTGATGATAGCACAACATGTGCTGAAACATGTTTGGGAAAAATAATTAAAATCAGGTATCTTGCATACGGCGGAACATCTTCACCATTCAAGTAACACTTTCCATTGACAAAATTTGTATCTGCAGCCTTAATATCCTTATAAGTCGCATTTTTTCTCCGTTCCTCCGCCATTTTGTTGACAATCACCTCAAGATGTCCTAAGAAGCCTAAAATCAGTTAGTGAACTTAAATAAATATTAATCACCCTCTAGGAATGCTCACCCCTGCCCCCTTAACTAAGGCTTTTCACCAGTGTATAGTACGTTGAAAACAGTGAATATCCGTAAATATTTCAATAAAATAACGCAGGAATATGTTTTTTTAAATAACTATTTGTCAATTTATTTAGTCAGTTATTGCTGCAAAAATTGAGTTCATGTGTTCGGGGACAGAATAAAAGTCGTGCACCGCCGTTTCGGATATCAAGCTGATTGGCTAAGGTATTTTTCAGCCAGTCAGAAGAAGGATAGTCTGCGCATGTTTCCTGTATAGATAAAGACTTTGTCTTGTCTAGAACGTGGATCACGAGCTCAGCTGACCCGACAGGTTGCGATACGAGAGCTGTGAATGGTTCCAGAAATCGCGTGGCAATGTGCCATTTCCTGATAACAATGTGTTACTAATGTTAACTGTTGATTAAGCATTATTAAAAAATGAAAACTTAAGAATTATTTAACTAAACTGTGATTAATGAACAACTTAAATCCCGGTGGAATGTTCTGCAACTTCCTATCTCATGCCGAAACATGTCAGTTGAACATTTTAAATGCAAACTATTGAAGCATTTAGTGTGACTAGTTTTCTGTACAGGTTTTTCTGCACGAGGTAAACAGCATACTTTCTAACATAGCATGGACTGTGCTGCAGAAAAAGAAGTCAACACAACGTGAGTGTTTATTTCTTTCTTTAAGCAGGCACGAACCGCTACGTTGCAATTGCTGCGTCGTCGCCGGGAAAGAGATGAAAATGCTGTAGTTTCCGATACTCGTGAAAGAGAGTGACTTTTAGAAACAGAGTGGAGTTGTAAACAGAATAAAAATTATTGTTTACTAGCTGAAGCGTTGCCATGATACCTTTCTATAAGAGTCTTTATATCTCCTTTCTTTCTTCTCTCTTTTCTCTTCTCTTTTTTCTTTCTCTTTCAGTTCATCTCATAATTCCCCTCTTTCTCTGTTCATCTTCTCTTACCCCTTGTCTATCTATCTACACATCCCTTTGTCTGCCAATCACCTCCTTTTCTCCCGGTCGAACTGCTTCCCCACTTCCTCACATCATTGCCTTCTTAATTTGGGCGAAATTATATGGCTTTGTTAACTATCAGGGTGATGCGTGGGGTCTAAGTTTATTGCAAGATAAACTCCGCTATGCACCGTGTTAAAATCTTAGATAGACGGTGATGTTCCCCTTCTTTTGAAGCTTAAGTGCGGAAACTTTAATCAAGTTCGGAATAAAACGGTAAATTTTGTCGAGGTTCGTAGGTGAAGAACCCTCTGCCATGCACCATAAAAATTTTGCGTAGTCAGGCACTTTCCTCTTGTAAAATCTTCCATTAGTCGCTCTCCTCCTTTCCCTTCTCTCTGTTCACCTGATCCTCCCAACCCCCCATCCCCATCGGCGCCTTCTGTACCTTTTTATGTCCATTTCCTCTTCTACCATCCTCTGTTCAACTCCTTTCACCTGTCTATCACCATCTCCCCTCCCTAATTCTCCTCCTCTCCCCTCTCTCTGTCCGTCTCCTCCTCAACCCTTTCTCTGTCTCTCTCCCTCCCCTTTCTGTCCGTTTCCTCCTATACCTACTCTTATCCCTCCTATATATGAAAACATACATATATGCGCCAAGTTACAAGGTGACTGGTTAAACGGTGACAAAGTCGCAAGGTACCCTCCACCATACTAAATTCACTGGCTTTCAGAATATAAAAATTTTCTTAATGAAAAATACATTAATGTGCTGAGTTTCACGTTGACCATTTATACAATATGGATAATACGTACCCTCCACCATGCACCTACGGAGGCTTAAAAAAGGAAGCCCATTTATGAATTCGGGGTATAAGCTATCATCATTCCACATTTCATTAAATTTCATCCACTCGTTTCAGCGTGAAGACTGACAAATTTGTTAACACACTGTAAGGTACCCTCCGCCATATACTGTGCGGTGGCTTCCTAAGGTTATCTCATGCGTTCAGTCAGGGTATAAGCCATATGCATTCCAAATTTCATTCAATCCATCCAGCAGCTTCAGCGAGAAGCAAAGCAAACGCATTAACACATTATAAAGTACCCTCAGCCACGCACCCTGTGGTGGCTTACGAATGGTAGCTCATATATTAATGCATGGTATAAGCTATCTCCATTCCAAATTTCATTCAAGTCGGTCCATCCCTTTGAGCAAGAAGGTGTAGCAAACATATTAACCCATTCTAAGGTACCCTCCGCCACATACCTTACGGTGACTTACGAAAAGTAGCCCATGTTTTAATCAGGGTACAAGCTACCACTGTTACAAGTTTCATTCATATCCGTCCAGCCATTTCAGCGTGGAGGCTTGAGAAACGAATTAACTGCTTGGAAAGCACCCTCCGCCATGCAGCATACAAAGTTGATTTTAGTATGCCTATAACCTTCTCGCGAGTGCAAGCAATGAGTTGACAAAGTTATATTTCAAGAGGATATACAGTATGGGTGTGTATAAAATGCGAACAAAAAGACAAACAAACAAACATTAATCTTCATATATTAGCCAAGGGGAAAAATGCCTGAATGAAGAAGTAACTGAGTCTTCATGACGGCAAGTGAAAGGCAATCATTTCTTAGATAGCGGGAGACGTAGTGTGCAACAGGATGAGTGCAAGGTGCAGCAGATGTCAATCACTCACCAACAGAGCGCAATGACAAATGACGGTGGTCGCAAGTTCGTAGTGTGAGATTACCGCCCAATAGAAATACTGATAATTAATAGCATTTGATAATTAAACAGTATGAAGTTCACTGCAAACATTGACCATGCCAATGCACTAAATGTTACACAATTTTAATCTTATTAATTATGGTAGCAATGTATGGACACAGTTGGGTGACAACATTTATAGTTAGGCCAAAGGTAGAAATTCTCCACGTTGAGATTTGCTGTGTGCTTGTAGCTGACAGAAGGCCAGCGAGCAGGCCGACGTTGGTGGCTTGTTCCAACTTAGGATTTTCCAGTTTCGTTTCCGGTGAGGGGTGAGAGGGACAATGGCGAATGCCAGGTGCAGAGCAGTGCACAGCGTGAAATAAAATTCTGTAATACTATTTGCATTTGTAGTAATACGATACAGTTAGGAACCTTTAAGGCTCTCATTACAAAATAGCCTGTTGACAAATAAACAATACATTACCTGAAATAGTCACATCTGACGTAATGTGTTTAATTGACAATGAAAAGTAATAAATTACCAATGAATACAAGACAGTTACACAACTAGCATGGCAATGTTTGTTTATAAAAATAATATATTAACTATTTCTCATTTTATTTTCAATTAATCTTGTGTATTTTATCTTGAAATATTCAGTTAAATCACTTATCTGTGATATAAGAAATTGCACGATTATAATAAATAGTACAAAGGATGTTTATACTTATATAAAAACGTAAGAAGATATTTGTTTAATGTGTAGCTGCGAACGTGTGATATCATCCCCTAGAAAACGAGTCAAACAGTCGCAATCACAGTTCCAGTGTTTTTGCATGTTTAGGAATTTGTTTCGCAGCTGGTGGTTGTGAGTTTTAAAAATTAAACTTTCCCCAATTTAAACTCTCACCCCGACCTTCACCCTCGCAGTAGGATCCCTGAAACTGATATGGTGGGACGACGGACTTTGAAACTACACCCAGTGTCCTCATAGGCGAAGGGAGATAAGTTAATTTTCTATTATTTGTTATTATTTTGTGTGGTAAGGCTTGTCAGAACGGAAGAGAGTGATAAATCTGTAACGGTGGTGGAAGGAGAGGATGTTCAGTGTAATGTGCTAGTCAGGCCATCACTCCTGAACTAAGGCAAGCATAATATACTGTAGCTAGTGGTGTTTTGACCGGTGACAAGCCTAAATTATCTCCAGTTGTGGCATTGCAACTGGAGCAAAGTGTTTCGACACACGCAACTGTGAAAAAGAAGATCTGTTGCATGATTTTACTGACAGTAGGTGATGTTAGTCACGTTAATGTAAATGAACAAGATGTAGTAGAAGCAGAAACCAAATATGGTACCTTGCCTGTAGAATAGGGTTTGTTGTACACTCGAATATGTCGGGAATGTCGTAATTTTTTACTCTTTGTCCCTAAAATGCTTAATAAGGATGCTAAATATCTGATTTTTAGTAATATAATAGAGTATTTATTTTCCATTCGTTCAGTATATTTATATATAGCATACAAGCAGTGGTGGATTAACCAGCAGGCTGAGTAGGATTGAGCCTAGCGCGGCAGATTTGAGGGTCGGGATATTTGGGGCAAGTTTTGTAGCCGTGGTATAGTGGCCGAGCGTTCTAAGGCGCAAAGCTGCTCACCGTTGGCGGTTTCAGTCCTCCATCGGCATGGGTGTATTTTTTGTCCTTAGTATAAGTTAGTGTACATATTTTGTAGGCCTAAGGACTGATGACGACAGTATTTAAGTCGCACAGATTTACAAATATTTCATTTCAATTTCTAGAAATTCTTATAGGAAATCAAAAGTGTCTTATTTACGTACCTAACTCTAATTAGGTTCAAACAAACAGTTCAACATGTAATATGTTTCACTACGCCTTTTCTAGAATTTACGTATTCGCATTTGGTTGCGGCGTGGAGGCGAGCCGGCCGCGGTGGCCGAGGAGACTGAGGCGCTCCAGTCACGGTCTGCACGGCCACTACGGTCGGGGGTTCGAATCCCCCCTCGGGCATGGATATTTGTGCCGTCCTTAGTTGTAAGTAGTTCATAAGGAGTTTGTAAGTTTAGGGACTGATGACCCCGTAGTTAAGTCCCATAGACTCTACAAACATTTTTTTCGTGGAGGCGAGTGAAATGACCGTTCGCTAAAGTGGGTATTAACACGACGATCCACCGCGAAAGGTATAGGTTAAAGAGCCTAGCCAGTGAGAGTGTAGCCATGAGTGATACCGCTGCTGATTGGCTGAGAGTCCAGAATGCCATGTTATTCCCAAACGTGGCGGGCTTTGCATCTATGTCAGTAGCTACTGTGCTTATCTGTACTGTAGAGTGTCTTAAATGCTTCTGAAAGCGATTTCACTGCACAGTTATTTACAGGTTGTATTACGGTTCGTACTGCTGCATTTGTGCTCGTGTCGGTTTTGTTTACGTAAGTTAATTTATATCAATAAACATGCTGTTGATCGGTCTGTGACGATAGTTTTAAAACTTCACGGCAATTTTTAAGATTAAATGTTCATCTGAAGTGATGTACTGAGTGTAACTAATAATGTGCATTACATAATCATTACGTTCAGTTAAGAGAAATGCCTGGTTTTCCTCTGTTGACTGTATATGTCAAAGTAATGATGGTAGATGATGCTTCTGTCCATATGGAATGCAGTAAGACGGGAACAGTAGGCGGTGCAAGTTAACCGAGAAGGCGACTTACTCAAACCAACCAGTTTTTTTATTTCTGTGTGTAGTAAGTATTTTCTGTTGCCCTCAACCTCCAAAAATACTAAATAAGTGCAATTCTTCCGTCGCGTAGGGGTTACATACTGAACTCGCTATCTGAAGGTTGCAAGGTGGGAGCTAAGAATTTTCTTTATCAATATTTTCTAGCTTATTAGTAGTTAATGATTTTAATTTTTGAGATGGCATGCTATACAATATTTTTTTTTTTAATACCGTTACGTTTTATCGTTTTTTCTAACTTTTTATTGGTTCATGATTTTGATTTTTGACACGTCGTGCTACAGAATGTGTTTTAACATGGCTACGAACCCTGTCAACCATGTCTCCACCATATCCTTTCTTCCAGGAGTGCCAGTCTTGCATGGTTCGCAGGAGAGCTTCTGTGAAGTTTGGAAAGTAGGAGGCGAGGTACTGGCGGAAGTATAGTTGTCATGCGGCATCGTGAGTCGTGTCGGAATAGCACAGTCGGTAGTGCGCTTGCCAGCGAAAGGCTAAGGTCCCAGGTTCGAGGCCCGGTTCCGGCACACAATTTTGGAGTCCTTGTCTAGCTGCCCGCCTGAGCACGTTGCTCTCCGGGCAGTGCAAGCAAGTGCTTCTTCGCGAGCTTCGCTAGCGGCGGCTGCTTCCTTATTAATCGCTGTTTAGGAAACTGTAAGTTATGGCTGAATTTAACGATAGGGAAGAAAGGGAGAATAATGTTCAGGTCGACTTTAACAAGAATTTCCCACGACCATATGCTTTTGAGATCCATCGATGGTTAGAGGAGGATTTGAATTTGCCGGAAAATGAAGTTTTAGGCGTTCAACTGGACACGATCATGAACTGCTTGTTTTTGAAAATCAGAACCCCGGAATTATGTAATACTTTGGTAGAAATGAATGACGGTACCCGTAAATTTAGACATTTAAATGGTCAAATCAGTGAAGTTTATTTATCTCACGCAGGCTTTGGTCTCCGTACTGTTAGGATATTTAACTTGCCATTTGAAACTCGGCTAGAAACTATCAGTCGGTATTTGAAACCATACGGAAAAGTGATACAAATTACAAAGGAGAAGTGGTCATCCGCGTACCGTTACCAAGTAGATAATGGTATCAGGTCTGTTAAAATGGTAGTACATAAACATATCCCTTCATTCATGATAATTGCTGGGCACCGTGCTTTTATTACATACGACGGCCAGCCGCAGACATGTTCACTTTGTCATTCGACCGACCACTTGAGACAAGTGTCCGCGGCGCAGGCGCCCCGCGCAACTGCCGGTAGAGAGGCAGGGGGGCGGCGAGGCCGCTGCGTCGTCGTACGCCACGGTGGCGTCACGTTTGGTTGGCGCGCGTCGCGGGGCAGACACTTTGGTGGCCGCGCCCGTAGACGTTATGGATACTACTCCAGCCATATCCCAAGCAGACGTATCAGAAGACCCTGTATCAGGAAATGTCCTTGAAACCGTTCGTGATTCAGAAACAGAGACTTTAGTTGACCGTCTGTCTGCCTCGAACGTCGAAGTCCCTGTGGCATCTGACACTATCGCCATATCGACCCCTTGGTACGAGGAAGTCGTAGACGAAACTGTACCCGTGCAACCTGCCGCAACTGCGAAAGTTACACAGACTATACCCGAGATAGAAGGTAGCGCAGGATTAGAACCCGCGCCACCTGTCTGTGACAGGCCAGCAGTACATATGGAAGAGTCCCTGCCTGTAGTTACACAGCGAGCTGAGGAACCATTAGTGTCTGATGTGACCGCGCAGGTTTCAGACACTGCGAGGGAGTCACAACCGGTATCGGAAACTGTCGTACAGTCCGCTGTGTCCCCAGTTGCAGTCGCGAGCGCGTCACCCTCCGGATGGAGCGACCGTCAGGCGACACAGGAAGTTGCGCCCCACGAGTTAGAACCGAAATCGCGGCGGGACAGCTGCGTGGGCACGAGTGACGTGCACAGGTCTAGGAGCTCCGGGAGCTCGGGCAGTCGCGACGGGCGCCGCCGGGAGCGCAGCCCCTCCCCGGAGAGGGCGCTGGCGCCCCGCCACCAGTACGGGACCAGGCAGAGGCAGAAGGCCGCGGGTTCTGATCCCGGCCACCGGCAGGGCGACCCCGGGCGAGTTGCGGGGGAGGGCGGGGTCGACGCCGCCCGCCGCCAGCTGCAGGAGGTGCTGAGCGAGGCGATGGCGGACATGGCGCGGGACGCGCCCTCGGGGTACGAGGCGGCGCCGCAGCCGATAAAGCGCAAGTCCGACGACTCGTACGAGAAGCGCACTCGCCCGCCGCACCAGTTCTCCCGGTCGGAATCGCAGTCACAAGAGGGACACACAGAGCGTGCCTCGTCTACGACGGATTTACGCATGGACACGGAAGTAGGGCCTACACACCCGAACTGGTTGACTGACAGGTCAGGGGAACATGAAGACGTGGACGGGACTCAAACCCCTGTTTAGAGTATACAATTGACATTATGGTAGTGCATTTGCCATCAGTAGTCGCTACCATAAATATCAATAGATTCGAGTCAAATGCAAAATTTATAGCCTTGGTCGAATTCGTAAACAGTATTAAAGCAGACATCGTCTTTGTGCAAGAAGTTGTGACGAATTTGATCAGTTCTGTGCCAGGTTATCAAGTTATTTTTAATTACGACCCTGAAAGTTCTCGTGGGACAGCCATTTTAGTCAAACTCGATCATGATATTTCAAATGTTGAGACAATCCCTAACGGACGAGGTATAGCGTGCACAATTAACAACATCAGATACGTTAACGTGTATGCCCCGTCGGGTGGTGAAGGTAAGCCGTTGAGAAGAGTCTTTTTTAGTAGCGATATCTGCCATCTGTTGTACGACCGTCACCTTCCAGTTGTGCTGGGTGGCGATTTTAATTGCGTATTGGAAGCTCAGGATCAGGAACCGCAGCCTAACAAATGCTTAGAACTTCAAACTTTGGTGACGGAGTTGAAGGTGACGGATTCCTGGAGACACCTGTACCCGCGTGCTCCAGGATTTACATACTTTTATGCCACTGGTCGTAGTCGTATAGACAGGATATATATTTCTTCCGACAAAAAGAATTGCATAGTCGATGCAAAGGTCCATCCAATCGTTTTCTCTGACCATTGTGCGTACGTTTGCAAATTTCACTCCTTGCTAGAGACGAGAGCCCGATCGCGGTGTCACTGGAAACTGAATATCCGTCACCTGCAGGACAGCACTCTGGAACCGGCGATCACTGGCGTGTGGCGGCGGGTTCTGAGCCAGCGCGCCCAGTACGACTCGGCGTTGTCATGGTGGGTGGAGTTAGGGAAGCCAGCTCTGCGGAAAACGCTCAAAGAGTTCAGTGCTAACGCCCAACATTGGAGAAAGAACACAGTGGCCTTTTACGAACAGTGTTTGCAAGACGTTATCGAAATGCCAACAGACGACCCAGCTCTTAGACTGGCGCGAATCAAACAGATAAAGAGCCGCCTACTGGAAATGAAGCAGTCGCGTTTGTACGGGTCCGTAGTTCGGAGTCAGGCGCAGGACGCGGGGCAGTTGGCGGACGAGGCGCCCTCCGTGTTCCACTTGCTGCGAGAGCGCAGGCGCGCGGCGCGGAGGCACATAGCGGAGCTGGAGGCAGCCGACGGCGGCCGGCTGCGCGCGCAGGCCGACATCCTGTCCGAGGCGCAGCGCCACTTTGCCCAACTGTTCGCCGAGAAGGACGCGGACGCAGACGCTGTCGCAGACCTCTTGCAAGAAGTGCCGCACATCTTAACACCCACTGACCGACGTCATTTAAATGCCCCCTTCACCACAGCAGAAATCCTGGACGTACTAAAAACATGTGCCAAGCACAGGTCGCCAGGGACAGACGGAATGCCACCGGAATTTTATCTTAAATTTTGGGGTATAATTGGTGAGACTGTAGCTGAAATTTTTAATGACATTTTACAGGGAGTACCGGTTCCGAAATCCTTTTTAGAAGGCGTTATTACCCTTGCCCCGAAGACCAGAGTCAGTAGTAAATTATCAAGTCTGCGCCCTATTACGCTTCTTGACGGGGATTACAAACTTTTTACAAAGTGTGTCGCAACGAGGTTAAAATGTGTTATGTCTAAAATTATTAGTGACTTTCAGTTTTGCGCGGTACCACGCAGAACAATACATGATGCGGTGTCAACATACAGGGACGTAATTGCATTTACCACCGTGCAAAAAATACCTTTCGGAATCTTATCTATAGATTTTGCCACCGCATTCGATAGGGTTAGCCATTTGTATCTCCGGCGTGTGTTACAGAAATTTGGATTCGGTATCAACTTCGTCAGAATGATCCACAATCTGTTCATTGGTTCGACCTCCCGTGTTTGTATTAATGGCACTTTAACGGAGCGTGTTCCCATACGGTGCTCCGTGAAACAAGGCTGCCCATTGGCGATGTCGTTATTTGCTATTTCCCTTGACCCGCTATTACGTAAACTGCACAGGTCTTGCGTCGGAATACAAATCGGACAAACAAAACAGGTTTGTCGCGCATACGCCGACGACCTGGGACTTCTGGTGTCTCGGCCGGCCGACCTGGACATCATACGCGACAGTCTCAGCACGTACGAGCGGGCGTCGGGAGCGGCGGTCAACACCCGCAAAACCGTTTTTCTCCCGATCTACAATGCCGATCGCAACTATAGGCGGCCTTGGTTTACTGTAAAACTGGAACACAAGATTTTGGGCGTGCGACTACAAGCCAATTTAATGAAAGCGGCCGTATCGAATTGGCGCACGGTATTGTACGGTATAAGGGCAATGTCGCATTTAAATTCCACACGCAGCTTATCTTTAAAGCAACGGGTCACCGTCATCAATGTGTTCTTGCTGAGCAAAGCTTGGTATATTGCTCAGGTTTTTCACTTACCTAAAGAACTCGGACGAGCGATTACGCAGGCTGCTTATTGGTTGCTGTGGCGGGGCCACATCTTTAAAGTTGCGTACGCGACCTGCACGCTACCGCGCGAGAAGGGGGGACTCGGACTGACGCACTTTGCGACAAAAGCGGCCGCTCTGCTGATTCATCGGACGAGTCGGACGATCGAGGAACACCCGTCGGGTCCCACGGCGGTCGTGTTCGGCAGATTTCGGCCGTCATCGGAAACGGCACCTGTAGACCCTTCCGCCATCCCGTTCCGGCTGCGCTACATCCGGGAGTTCTTCGTGCAGAAGAGTTACTTGGACGCCGAAGACCTGGAGCCCCGCTCGCGGACAGTCAAGACCGTGTACCGCGCTCTGCAGGGACGCCCGCTCGCGAACAAGATGGTAGCCCGTCACCCGACGGCTGCGTGGAGGGCCGTGTGGACCAACGTGCACGCGCCTTTCCTGCAGACGGACGTCAGCAGCCTGTGGTACCGCGCGGTCAACCGGATGCTGCCCACGCACGACCGGATGGAGCGGATAGGGCTGCGCGCGACCAGCCGCTGCAGCCACTGCGGCCTGGAGGACTCGCTGGAGCACAGGTTCGCGTGCGCGCGCCACCGCCCCGTCTGGGGCGCCGCCGCGCGCATGCTCGCCCTCGTCAACAGGAGCGTCGCCAGCGCGTTCGACGCCCGCACAGCCCTCGTCCCGGACTTCACACCGTTTCCCTCCGCCAAGAGGGCGGCCACAACCTGGATTGTGGCACACACCGTATACGCCATCCTCCATTTACAAATCGACCAGGTTTATCTCTATTTAGTTCATCTGAAGTCTGAACATCAGAGAATCAAAACACGCAAAGACTATCGATCAACATTCGCAAACTTTTTGAATGTCGCAATTCAGTATGCATTTGACAATTTACTCTAAGATGGAACACACAGTTTTGATCTAAGCATCAAACAAGGAAATGGAAAACGTAAAAACACTATGGTAATTCGCAACATAGAAAATTAGGTAACAGCCTTGGTATTTCCTTTTCATTTGAGAAAGAAGTTATTTCACTTTTCCATTGTTTTAACCTGTGTGTGGTCTCGTTAGGAGCCGCACCAGCGGAATGTTGTTTTGTTAGTTTTTCATTTGTTTTGCTGGTCATTCCTCCTTTTCTCGTTTTTTCACTTTATTATTAATTTTTGGTGGAAGAAAAAGCATGTAGATCGTGAATGTTGTCAGAGGAGCCGCTCGAGTAACGGCGATGCGGGGCGTGCAGGGGCAGCGCGGCAGGGCGTGCTGGCCACAGACTGCCGTTTTTAGTTAACATTTCAACTGTTTTAAAATTGTGTGTTTTCGCCAGGAGCCGTACCGGCGGAATGTTATTTTGTAGTTTTCTTTTGTTGTGCTGGTCATTCCTCGTTTTCTGTTTGACATTATTATTCCTTATTGGAGGAGGAAAACAAAGGGGAAAAATTGCTGTTAAAAAAAAAAAAAAAAAAAAAAAAAAAAAAAAAAAAAAAAAACCTTCCATTGCAACGTGACATTGTTTGGAAAAAAAAAAAAAAAAAAAAAAAAAAAAAAAAAAAAAAAAAATTTAATTTGCCAGGAAGTTTCAATATGCGTAAAGGTACCTACAGAATTACCTTTTTGGTATTTCCTAGTATAGGAAAATGTTATAAGATCGACAGGAATACATTTACAATATATTTCTAAGCAGCATAAAAGGAAAAGGGTTTATTAATTTCAGCGATGGATAGCCGTCATAAAAATCTGAAATACCATCATTTTTTTTTCAGATACATCCGAAGAAACATCTCTTTTTCTTATTCATCATCTGACAATTGTCGATGTTACCAAAACATCATAAAATATGGCTATTAACATTCGGCAGACATAGACACTGCTCCACGAGATTTTCATCTGCTCACAAATTTATTAGGCCTATAAAAACATAGACGAATTGCATTTGCTTCATCGACGTAAGGAATATTAGGCTTCAAGATCTGCTTTGGTCTCATGGGTCGAACTAATGCCTTATTTTAATCGCTAAGTGGCTGCATTTCAGCTTGGGCCGCTATCTAAATGCTCGTCCCGCGATGGTGTTGCCCGCGCGCAGTCTGGTAGAAACATGGTGGACACTGCCCGCTTGTCCAGTCTCTATCAATACAACTCAAGTAAAACAACCTATGGACGACACAAACACCCATGCCCGATGGGGGTCTGGAAGCCCCGACGGTGAACGGCCGCACGCACCGCAGCACGGCGCCCCAATGCGCACGGCTAATCCGCCGCGGCGCAATAGAGACCAGTCTTAAACTCTTAGTTCATACAAAAAATTCGAATTCCGCACAGGCTTTCTTTACGATGTATTTTTATACACGCCACAACATTCTAAACGTCTCGCTTGCTTGAAATTAAACGTTCAGAGCTCAATGGAACACGTTTGACCGTCAATATAGCTCAGCACTGAGCCCTCCAGACTGCTGTGTCGCTGCAAATATTGCTGTTTGTTTCAAATATTTGTAAATCTATCGGACCAAACTGCGTGGTCATCAGTCCGTAGCTTACAAAGTACTTAAACCTAGGTAAACTAACCTACGGACAAACACAAACACCCATGCCCCAGGGAGGACTCGAACCTCCACGGCGAGGAACCGCGCGCTCCGCAGCGAGACGCTTTAGACCGCTCGGCTACTCCACCGCGGAGCAAATATTGCTAATGGGCTTTATAGTCTGCGCAATCCCATCACAAGTTTTTGATATGAACCATTCACTTCGTAAAAGCAATTTTGGTAAATTTAGTAAAAATTGTATTCCAGATAAACAAATAAAATAAAATGTAACCCCTTTGCACAGAAAAAATATTGGTATACGTTTCTTGCTTCCCTATTACTCAAAACTGATGCATCTCCCACACGATACAATAGCCTATTCACTTAGCAACTCTTCCATGAACGCGATGACATATGCAAATATTCACATTTAACGCATACCACGCTTAGTTTTTCAGCCATTCATCTATAGCATCCTGTTATATAAACATTGTGTCCCTTAAATATACTGCAACCAGAAGAAATTATAATTTAAAAATTAATATTTTACAGAAACCTCTTTCTTCTTGTGACTGAACATGTAGATAAATCATTAAATTTATTGAGAACAGCTCCTTTCATCTATATCTGCGTCCACGTGTAAACACAAAAACTCCCATTTAACAGTATGGCAAAGTGTTAATCAGAGCACTTTCACATTTTAATCATTTTAATCATTTTAATCTCCAAGAATACACTGCCAAACTAACACTTAAATCAGTTCATAATAGTCCTGCTCTCTCTTGTGTCTTCACATTCATCCTATCTTTCTATGTGTAAATGTATCAGCGAAGTAGATTTCCAGTCATCGGAGGAAGTTGCCGACTGCAAGTTAATGAAAAGATTTAGCTGCAACGAAATAACGGACAAACCACAAAGTGCATCTAATCGTGACACTCTTTCGTCTATGTTGCCACATTAATTTACTAATTAGAACGCTAATACACTGTTTTGTGTCATTCGTATATATGTAAAACTATTGCAGCCATGAAGACGAAATTAACACAGATGCTGGGTAAAGAAATCGCCGCGTGGGAATGGCCGCATGGTTTACGACGCCATACTACGGACTGCGAGGCTGCTCCCCGTTGGAGGTTCGAGTCTTCCACCCGGAATAGGTGTGCGTCTTGTTCTTAAGTTAGTGTAACTAGTTTGTAACTCTAGGGACCGTTGATTTAGGTAGTTTGGTCCCTTAGGGTTGCAAACAGTTTTTTTTTTTTTTTTTTTTTTTTTTTTTTTAAGAAAATCACTCATCAATACAAAAATTGGTTTGAATACATGACCGCTTCACTGGGCATGTCCTGTTGAAGTTGGAATGTCGTTGATTTCCTCAGACGTTTGAAATGACTGACCATACAAAATATAGGGGGAGCTATAATTTAACTTAAATTCTGAACTACGGTTCAACTCTTTTTTTATATCAACAAACGCTGTTAAAGGTTAACCATTTGATGAGTGTCAGATAATATCGGACATATCCAATTATCTTTACATAAGTAGAATGACCATTTCTACCACATTTATTTATTCCCTGACTTCTCCCTACGTTCTCTTATTAAATTATAATCTTTTTTTTATCAAGAGAAAATCATACACAAACAGGAAAACACTAACATTCCTGAAATAAATATTAGTAAATTATATAATTACATATATATGGCATTTTCACAAACTTTGACTTAGGCGCAGACAAATATTTACAAAGAAATAACAAAAAGAGAACTACATTTGCAAGCGTGTTTGCTACTTGCGATTCGACAGAAGGTATGGAGAATTCCGGGCTGTCCTGACCTAAGGCTGTCTTTTTGATGCGTGACTAATATCGGAAATTTCGGTACGTTTCTTTCTTCCACCAAACCCATTTTTGGTAATTACACACATTCTCATCAATATCAAGTTTTGGGTTTCTAGGATGGCTCTAAATCACCGACTTTGTTACACTGTGCTTCATATATATAGTACATGTTAATGCCCTGCGGCATGTAGATAGCCTTTCTTTAGACCTCGGGCATCGTGAAAGTAAAGAATCAGTAGAATTGCGTGGAGCGAGAGATGTTGAGTGGAGGTAAAAAGGCGGCACAGCAGTTCCCACTCTTCCGTTTCCGCCCCGATGACGATCCGGCGAGTTTATCGTGAATGTAGTACGTCTCACACAAGAGCGTGACCGCCAGATGGATTTTTTACAAACGTGACAGCATCAGGTATATACCATTTGCATAATAATATCACGTACTACTTGCCGACGACGATAAGGTAGAGGGAATGGATGTATATTACGCCAGATTGTATTTTAGTAGATTGGAAGACATTTCCTGTGCGAAGCATCATAGTGTCAACATGAGGGGAAGTACACGTTAAGGCCAGTGAGCACATCGAAAATAGATAGCATCCACCTCAGAAAATTCTTTCTAGCTGAAACGTATACCAGTGGGTCATTGGCGTGGAGATTTAGGATTAGGTGGTGGAACCAGGTTGGCTGGTACAAATACGCTGAGGATGATTGCGATTACACTCCTACAGTCGCATATCTATTGCCATGACGGCATCTGCGAAAAAAACGAATGCCACGAGATGCACATTTGAGTCCTAGGACACTACCCAGCACCAGGAGAGAGGGTATTACATATAATACTTTGAACTATTATCTTTTTGTGTCCCAGCCTCGTCGCCGCATTTGTGTCTCGTTCCGTTGTAGGTGTCGGTGGCCAAGTGGAATGAGACCGACACAGAAATAAAGATAGCACGCTGGTGCAGGTACGGAGGGGAGCAGCCAGAACTAGAAACACTAGAGTAAATTAGAATGAGATATATATTTCACAGAATTTATACAATACTTAACTTTTACATAGTACTGCAGAATGTTGATACATAGTTGAGCTAGAGTCCTGCCTAGTGCCTAACTGATAGCCAAGTCTTCACTGGTGCCTATCGGATTCCGAAGTCTTTACTGGTTCCTAACTCAGTCCCAAGTGAACGATGTTGTTCACTGGTGGCCACGAGCGGAGTTGCCCCAGAGGGCGCTCGTGGCTGTCGTCGTAAGAACGCCGCGCCGTGCGTGCATGGCGGCGCGCGGCGAAAGTAGGTGGCGCGCACTTTGGACTTGTGCGACACCACATATCTAGCTTGCATTTTTCTCGTAGTATAAGACCAGTCAAGGGTTCCAAGCGACTGGAGAAAGGCGACGGTAACACATGTTTGCATGAACGTTAAAAAACGTATCTGCTAAATTACAGACGAATATCATTGTAGCCTAAGTTATATGCTGTCATCTTGAACATCCTCTCAGTTCGAATATTATAAATTTCTTTGACACGGAAAATTGTCTTCAACGAATCAGCACCACTTTAGAACGCAGCGCTCTCGCGAAGTCAGCTTGCATTTTCTCTCATATGACATATTTCGATTCCTGACTGAAGAGTAAGCGGCATATTCCTTGATTTAACGTGGTGCCACACTACAGACTGATAAGTAAGGTAGGATCATACGAAATCATTTTACAGATATACGAGTAGCTCGATGCCTGCAAAAGTAATAGAACCAAGTATGTTGTCCTCAACGGCGAGTGTTCATCAGAGACAAATGTTGTCCGCACAGGAGTAGCCGAGCGGTCTGGAGCGCCATGTTATGCATCGTGTGGCATCCCGCGTCGGAGGTTCGAATCCTCCCTCGGGCATGGATGTTTGTCTCGTTCTTAGGTTAGTTTAACTTAATTTAACTAGTTTGTAAGACTAGAGACTGATGACCAACGTAGTTTGGTCCATTAGAATTACAAACAGTTGAACAAACAGTAGACAAGTGTTTCAGGAGCTCTCCAGGAGAGACGGAAGGATCATGCTTTGGTGTACGGCAATGAGACTAGTTGAGCTACTGTGTTAGGATACTGAAAGAATGAGACAAAATTTCTTGAAGATTAATTAATTCAACTGTCTATGACTGCAATACTTTTACTTAAAATGACCGGTTTCCGCAAGAAAGTTTTAACCATATTAAGGTACAGTCCACTGTCAATAAATACAGAAGTTACAGGTTTAAATAATATTGTAAGGCCGGCCGCGGTGGCCGAGGGGACTGAGGCGCTACAGTCACGGTCTGCACGGCCATTGCGGTCGGGGGTTCGAATCCCCCTTTGAGCATGGATATTTGTGCCGTCCTTAGTATTAGCTAGGTCATAAGTAGTTTGTAAGTTTAGGGACTGATGACCCCGTAGTTAAGTCCCATAAGCTATACAAACATTATATATATATATATATATATATATTGTAAGAACAACATACTACTAAATATAAGTGAATGTTAAAAAGCGTATCGCTACCCATTCTGTCGTTGCTGTTGATCTGGATCAGTGACGCGCAGTCAGTCGATCAGTCGATAAACTACCACTCATGTCTGAGCTGCCATTGGTTAAACAGCCTAAAAACGCAGGCAATAAGCTTCATGACGTCAGTGGCAGTGATAGGAAATGAAAAGGTAACGAATAATAATTAACAGAAAGATGTAGAATCATTTTTACATTAATCACCTGAAAAGAAATCTTGTATTTTAACAAGAACCGATATTATCGCCGTCTGCTGTTGGACGCGGCGGAGTGGTCGACCGCATTGAGGCTCCGATGCATGAGGTCGGTCCCTGTCGGGGGTTCGAATCCTAGCTCGGGCATCGATGTTTGTGCTGTCTTTAGTATAAGCTAGTTTATAAGTATTTTGTAAGTTCATGGAGTGATGACCCCGCAGTTATGTCCCATAAGCTTAACAAACATTTGAAGATTTTTGTCTGCTGTTGTTGACTGATAATTTAGGGGGCGCCGTTTTCATTGTGACATGGCTGCTTGCAGTCAGCGATGTATTCAGTAGACGTTATACGCTGCCATACCGATTTCATTCGTTGTCGATGTCCACAGGTAAGGTAAACGAGCACAGCAGACTGAATTGGCGACGCTATTTGCTGTTGTCGGTTAGTACGTCAGGGATGCCGTTTCCATAGCGACATTGGTGTCAGGATGACTGTATATAGTCACCATCTAGAATGAAACTTTCACTCTGCAGCGGGCCTTTCGCGGGCAAGCGCACTACCGACTGTGCTATCACGACACGACTCACGATTCCGCCTCACAACTTTACTTCCGCCAGTACCTCGTCTCCTACTTTCCAAACTTCACAGAAGCTCTCCTGCAAACACGCAAGACTAGCACTCCTGGAAGAAAGGATATGGTGGAGACATGGCTTAGCCACAGCCTAAGGGATGTTTCCAGAATGAGACTTTCACTCTGCAAGGCAAAGGTCCCAGGTTCGAGTCCCGGTTCCGGCACACAATTTTAATCTGCCAGGAAGTTTCAGTCACCATCTGTTGGTGTCAGTTGGTACCGTCAGAGATGTAGTGTCCATGGAGACATTGGTGTCGATATAGTTGCCTGCAGTCAAATATATATGTTTGGTAGACGCCATAGGTATATATACCGCGCTTATCACATGCGGACATGCCGGCTGCGGTGGCCGAGCGTTCTGCGGTGCGTCAGTCACAGTCTGCACGGCCACTACGGTCGGGGGTTCGAATCCCCCCTCGGGATATTTGTGCCGTCCTTAGTATTAGCTAGTTCATAAGTAGTTTGTAAGTTAAGAGACTGATGACCCCGTAGTTAAGTCCCATTAGCTCTACGAACATTTTGAACATGCGGACATTCCAATATGTTTATTACAAACTTCACAAACATTAAATGTCCTATAAGTAACAATATCACGACCTTGAAACTTTGAAGACCATCAGTTCCATTTAAAGTAACAACACGAATGATTGCTACAATCATCCATCCACATCCTGCTTTAGCATTCTCATTCTTCTCTAATATTCAAAGTAGCACCAACAAAAACAGAAGGACCATCAAGTATTCCTTGACATCCTATACGTTTAATTTTCGCCGTATTGCTCTTTGTAACATCACCAGAAGTAAACGTAATATTGTCAACAGACCTAAAAACAGTAGCGCGAGTGCGCCTATGCGTCCTACATCCTGTGTACCGCCCAATGCAGTTGCCTGTGCAGCGGTCCGAAGCAGACTGGCAACGTGAGACGAAGTCGCCGACGCTTGGAGAGACGACGTCGATTTTGATACGGTGACAGTAGATGCCATCCCGGTTATGTGCAATGATAGTTGTTTTAACGGAGTCGGTCAAAATATTGAGGAGTTACATAGTGCCATCTGGGTGTACCCCTATAATAGGGAATGTTTACAGCCAAGAGACTCAGTGCTACGCAAACAGTGCCCACTATCAGGACCAAGTATGAAATGATTGATAATGTGAACTGCAGTTTATAACAAGTGTGGTTATATTATTTTGATATGTCTCAGTAACATTCAACAGTTGGTTTGCTTTTCCTTTTGTTGACATTTTCGGATTACTCATTCAGTCAGCTTACCGTTAGAAATAGCAAAATAAGTTTGTTAATATACTTAAGGGGATACTGAATCGGATTTAGGTTAAGAAATCGATTTTCGTTTTATTGCCTTATTAGATTCCACAACGTTTTATCTTTAAAATGGCGTATCATATAAAGCTCTACTAGAGTTATATCTATTTATTTTTGTAGATTTGTGAGATCGGGTATTCGCTTTAGTTATACGCGTTTGAAGTGTCTGACCATAAACATTTTGGCGGTACATTTATATGACATGAATTCAAATATCACGCTTTCTAGCGACTCTTCATATACTATTTGTCCGAAAATGTTTCTCTTTAGCTTCATCAAGTTACTCTGACTTTGTGAGATCGCATTGCTTGTAAACAACTAGATGATGAGAAAACCTTGGGCGGCAAAGGAAGATTCACTGAGTCGATGATAGACCACATTCAAATTTCCTATGGCCTTGTAATCAGGCAAAATACAGGCAATCTTGAAGAAATGAGGAAAAGTATATGGGCTTTCTATTTCCACACCGCATCCACAGATGAGCATTCAGAACGTGGAGATAAATACATTCACCACCACAGTCTGTCATTAGCAATCATGGAAGAAATAAATACCATTTTCAGAGATCTGGCTGACAGAAGTCTTCTGATGAAATGTCTTCACGGAAAAACGCAGAACCCCAATGAGTGCTTGAATAGTATGATGTGGCATCGTCTCAAAACAAAAAAAAAAAAAACAAAAAAAAAAAAAAAAAAAAAAAAAAAAAAAAGCAATATTTAGCGGAATTAATACACTACATTTTGCTGTGGCCCCTTCGATCTTGGGAATATAACTAAATCCCAGGTCCTTGAAAAGTTGTGTTCCCTATAGTAGGCTTATTGTAACATTGCGGGGATATGCGATTCTGTATCCCCTTAAACTACTTAAGTAGTACACTGCTGAAAACAATTAGGGATCAAGTGAGACATCGTACGCAATATGCCTATAGTAACGTATTTCCTTCAGATGGTGGTTACATTTGTAATTTTTGTGTGAAACAGTACATTTTGCTGTTTCAATTCGTTACTTAAGGTGTTCATGGCGTTTCTTAGAGCGAGGCATCATGGGGCTACCATAAAAGGGAAAAAGTCATTCTTGTTTCCCACTAATATGGTGTGTATTAATTGGCATGGCTCGTACAGTTGCGCACCTTCGTGACATGGACAGTACGAGGTTATCGGTTAGCTCTTGAGGGATATTTTCCCATATTCCATGAGTGAAATATCCAAATCTTGTGGGCTGGATATTTATCCATTATTCCATATTCCATGAGGGAAATATGCAGCTCTTTATGGGAGGTTCTGGTCTGGCTGCAATGTTTCTGCCACGTGCATCCCAGACACGATCAATCGGGTTTAAGTCCGTTGAAAATGCTGGCCACTCCGTTCGTTTAGTTCCCTCAGCTCCAAACATGTTGTCCACGGATACAGCTCTCTGGGGACGAGCGTTATCGCCCAGCATAATGAACCCATATTTTATGGCATGAGCGTAGAGCATGTCAAATGGTTGAATGATCTCGTCTCTGTACCTCTGAGCATTAAAATCGTCATTCTGAACGACCCAGAGGTCCGTACGTCCAACCAGTACTAACTTCTGCCCACAGCATTCGTCCACCGCCATGATATGGTGATGTTTCCCGCACATAAGCAGGATTGTTCCGAGTTCCATGTTCTCTCCAGATGAAGGAACGACGGTTGTTCGGCTGAACATAAAATCTTGACTCTTAAATCTGCGAATAGAACCGGCGCCAATCGTCACAACTCCAATCTTGATATTCCGTGCCCTGTTTTCGCGGGCTAAACGGTTTTGTGGTATTAATGGGACACATACCATAGGCATCTGTGCGTAGAGGCCACATTCCCAAAGGTGTTTTCGGACTTTTTATGTGGATATTTCGCTCCTGTTGCTGCCTGGAGAGTGCATTGCTGCTGAGTTGCATTCAGCCTCCTGTCTCTACAGGCTGTTAAACGCAGATAATGGCCATCGCTTGCTGATGTAACCTGTGGACGATCTTGGCCATGCCTTATTTAGCGGTTCTTGTTGTCTGAAATCACGTCCAGGCCTTGTGGACTATACTTTGGAACACTCCAACAGCTGCAACCAACTCCTTCTGTGTCTGTCCTGTTTCTAACCTTACTATGGCTCTCCATGTCATAGATTCGGGTGGCTCGAGTTGTTGTTACATTACACATCGTGCTAACTACACTATCTGAACCCGTCTGCTGGTGTAATTTGCTTGTTACAGTAAACACAAGTCAACACCAAACCCTGTGCAGCAACTTCCTGTTATTGCCACTATCTCGCTTACCGTAATGTTGTTGTCATCCTGCCGTAGAAACGACAGAAAGGCGTCGAACCATTTCAGTTCATTCTACCGATAAAAATACTTCAGAACCTATATCCCCTGCTTGTTTTGACCTGTGTATAATGTCTTTTGTCAAAGACAGACTATGGATTTTCAAATTATAAATAGAAATATACGAAGTATCTTTACATTATAATATATTTTAATGGGAGATGACTATGGAAATAAATGTGAGTGTGAAATTTACTGAATCAGCTTAGTTTCACAACCACTTCCAAGGTAAGCGGTAACATTAATTTTTAGGTAATATGGTGCTGACATTTAGAAGCTAATTTTGAAACTGGTTTCCATTATACAAAAACACATTTTATATCTCCTGATTCCTCCGTCGTTCTACAATGATGTAGCTTGTCCATCTTGATCAGTCCCTATAGAATTTTCTTCAGAGCAAAGAATCTGTAAGAAAAATAATTGTATTAATTCTTGAATGGTTCACGGGAGTACCGTCGGATACTATTGTAATAATTGCACAATATTTCTGCGAGACAGCTGCTCGCCATCTTCAGGTGAACTGCCGCTGTTGCTTCTCTGCTCGCAATATATATGGTGGCTCGTAACCACGGCGCAGGCGCCGCTGCTGTGACGTCATGGCAGACCAGAGCGTCGACGGCGTGAACATGGAGAGCCTTCTGCCCTACCGGAGGGACGTTGAGCGCGCCGCTGGTGGTCTGCGCAGGCGCGGCGCGGGCAAGAGCGGCCGCTGGCGGTGGACCCCTTGTGCGCGCGCCAACCAGAGGAAAAAGTGCGTGTTTTACGTATCTTGACTTCGATGACCCATCTGCGTCGATTGGTGACCATCGTCTGTCTGCGGTTGATGTTGTCTCAGTACTGCCAAGGCCGGTTCCCATGCATTACTAAGTTGGAATCCCGTGTCTCTCCATGTTCACGCCGTCGACGCTCTGGTCTGCCATGACGTCACAGCAGCGGCGCCTGCGCCGTGGTTACGAGCCACCATATATATTGCGAGCAGAGAAGCAACAGCGGCAGTTCACCTGAAGATGGCGAGCAGCTGTCTCGCAGAAATATTGTGCGATTATTACAATAGTATCCGACGGTACTCCCGTGAACCATTCAAGAATATGTTACGTCGGGAAAGCCTGAAACAGCACAATTGTATTAATATTGGGAAACGAGGGCAAGAAATTGTTTCATCGCGGTCAAGACATTAAGTTCCATTAGATACAGTTGTACAAGTTAAATTATTCAAAACTAAAAACTAAAATGTTGGCATAAAATACCTGATTTTTAATGTCACATTGAGAAGACAAATCTTACCCAGGAGGCCATCCTAGCAAAGAATTATCTGTCGCCGCTATGGAGTAGCCGAGCGTTCTAAAGCGTCTCGCTGCTCGCTTGCTCGCCGTGGAGGTTCGAGTCCTCCCTGATGCATAGGTGTGTGTTTGTCCTTAGGTTAGTTTACCTAGGTTAAAGTAGTTTGTAAGCTACGGACTGATGACCACGCAGTTTGGTCCGATAGGTTTACAACCATTTGAACATTTGAGTTATATATCGGAAGGAAGAAATGGTATCCAGTCAGCCTCCAATTTCAATTAATACAATATTTAGTATCCTTCATTTTATACTAATGTAATAGCCTACATCAGTGTATGTTCAAATGTCTGTAAATCTATCGGACCAAACTGCGTGGTCATCAGGCCGTAGCTTACAAACTGCTTAAACCTACGTAAACTAACCTAAGGACAACACACACACCAACAACTTCTTTTTCATCTGTGTGACGATTTCGCACTTACTATATAACTCTGACACGAATCCTGCTGCTCTCCTTTGGGTCTTTTCTTAAGACGCTTATTAAAGCTATATGGAACAGATTAGAATACCCAGGCGCCGGCGGATGAATGTTTTCTGTCGTAATTCCTTTATCCACGGACTACTCCTCTTGAGAAATCTTCCAATGAATCTGGCATCTGTTTTACCAACAATTAATTGTAAATGACCAATTAAAATCGCTCCTTATACGTACACACAGATTTTTTATCGAAGTATTTGCTCCCTGTGTTTGCCCTGCTATTGGCTAATTATGTAATCGCAGCACTTTACAATTGTTTGTGTCGATGGTCGATTGTCTTACTCTGAACCATGCGTCGATACGCTGCAGATACTCCTTCATTGCTCTACACTTTTCCTTAGTTTTGACTTCTCTATATACTAGAACATTACTCGCGAAAACTCAGTGAACATTCGAAGTTATCTGCAAGTCATTCGTTTATTCTGTGAAAATAGACAATCCTGTAACACTTCCTTGCGGAACATCAGAAATCATTTTCGCGTTTGAATACTACTCTGCGATCAGATTGACATGCTGCCTTCTTTTAGCTAGAGTCTCTTAGTCCAATCACACGGTTTGTCTAATATTCCATATTCTTGCATTTGAGAATGCATTGCCGAAGTCAGAAAGCACGACATCTACCTGGGTGCCCGTATTTACTGCTTTCTGGGAGTCGTGGATGAGTAGCACTAGTGGGATTTCACACGATACATGCTTTAGGAACCCATGTTAATTTCACTGAGGAGATAACCCGTCGCGATGAATGTCATAGTACTTTAACACAAAACGTGTTATACAACTGACTGACATCAGAGATATATGACTATAGTTTTACGCGTCCATTCTAAGACCTTTCTTGAAAACGGAAAAAAGCGAGGATTTTTCCAATCCTGAAGAACGCTTCACTCTTCTATAGACCTACTGTACACTGTGCTCCGTGCAAAATCAAACTGACATATCATCAGGTACGGCTCCCTTTCCTCTTTCGAGTGATTTCATTTGGTTTTTATCCCTGTGACGTTTATTTCAATACCTACTAATTTGTCGTCCGTGCGACGGTTTAGAAGAGGAACCAGAGGTCATTCTTCCTCTTTGAAACAGTGTTGGAGAAATACATTCAGTATTTCGGCCTTTTGTTTGTTATCGTTTTATTCGACGCCGTTACAGTCACAGATTATCTGTATATATGGTTTCTAAAAGTTTACCGATTTGACGTAACACAAAAATTTCTAAGGATTTTTCTCCAGGTCGATGCACAGAGATTTGTTTCTACGTCGTTGAAAGTCTTTCGTATGGCCCTCCTGAAGACAATTTTAGCAGTGTGTAATTTTGGCTTGTTTGCAAGATTCTTATATTAACAGTGAAAGTCCTCTTTGTTTTTTAACTCTGTTGTGTAACCACAGCCGAATATTTCCCGTCTTTAATCATTTCACTCGGCACATATTTGTCTAAACATATTGTACGATCCTCTTGAAATTTGTTTACTGATGCTCAATACTGTCAGCGCTAGAGATGAGACTTGCTTGCTAAGCCGTCATGTACTCTGAAATCTTTCCCTTTTCGCTTTTGCTTAGCAGAAAAATCTTTCTTTGTCACTTGATATTTCTATTTACAGCTGTATTATTACAGTGTATTGCACTGTAAAGGAATTATGATCATTGATTCCTTTTTCACTGCTACGTCATTCGAAATCGTCCGGAATATTTCTCATCGGCAGGTCTAAGACGTTGCCTCCACGAGTCGGCTTCCTGCGTAAGTGGTGAAGGTAATTTTAGGATGACTCACGCAGAAAAATACCGATCCATTTTCTGTCTTTAATACCCGTCTTAATCATTGCAGTCCTCCTGTCTACGTCCGACACGTTACAGTCTCCGGAGTTCACAGTTCGACGTTTGTGTAACTTAAGGGAGCAAATTACATATCTCATCAGTCCCTAGACTTACACAATGCTTATACTAACGTAAACTAACGTATGCTAAGGACAACGCGCAACACAAATGCCTGCAGGAGGACTTGAAGCTCAATCGTTAGCGGCCGCGTAATTCGTGACATGGCGCCTCAGACTGCACGGTTATTCCCACGTGGCGTGGAAGTCTCTACTTAAAACTATAACATGACTAGAAAATCTACTGAAAATATTTTCGAAGTTCCACCACAACTGCATCTAAGCCACGTGTGATATATAAAAAACGTACAGTTACCATGTTCAAATCACTTTTAACCCCGATCATCACACAAATTATATAGAATTCTCGATTTGTAATAATTTCACTCGATATTGTCAGCTTATTATCGGTATAAGCATGCCTGCCACTGCGGTTCATAGCCTATCTATCCAGCTTTCCGTCCCTTCTACTATGTGGGTATTGTGATCATTTATACGTGAGACTGTTCTAGCATCTTTCGATCGACGCTCCTGCATTTGGCTAGTGTTATTTAACAATTTCTTTCCCTGTTGTTTTGTGCCAAATGCTGCCCTCTCCCGAATCAACAGGACTCTTATCGGGTGTATGGAGGGATTTTTCTATTCTAAAATTCTATCCTGTGCAATCCACACCTATTGTTCTTACCTAGTAGTCGCCTACTATGTATAGTGCACGCCTGACCTATTCAGGCGCGGCCGTACATTTTTCCATCTGACATCCGAGGTCGAGATATTCGCAGCCACGATCGTGAAAGAACCGCCTAAGCCTCTGGTTGAAGTTATCTGCTCGGCTCCAAACCAGAGGGCCACGCTTGTTTCCTTGGAACGATGCTTACAATTCGGTAGCTTTGTTTATACCCTGCGATCGAGGCTAGCTGTCTTCACCAAACGCCCCAGCCGCCTGTAAGATGACTTCTCAATCCATGTATTAGTGTTTACATCAGTAAAGATTAGCAGCCTGCAACCACTGCAAAAAATGTATCCTCCATATCTCGGATGAGACTTCCCAACCAACGTAACAAAATGGACCTTGGTCTTCTCTCTCGACCTTCCCGCTATTTCAATAAGAGACCCCACCACTCATCCAACACTGTAGCTCCCAACGACAAGCAATCTGACCCTTCGCGTTGATCCGAACCTCTGAGGAAGACCGACCGTGGCCGCAATTGGCGAAGTAATCCATGCTGGGTCATAGGTATAATGAGCAGTGGGTACACATCAAATATTTTACTGAGGAATAAGAGGAGAGCCTTATGGTCGATTCCCGGTTTCACCTTGGGTCCAGTGATTCGCCACCTCGCCACACTTTGTCATCATGAAGGTAAATATAGGCTCGCAGGGCAATGGAAATCTGAAAGCACAGCATCATCGGAGAACTGATGCGCTGAAATTCGTACTACAGGTACCCGAGCTATATCCTGCGGTGTCCCGATGATAGCTCACCGCAGGGCAGCCGCATAAGACCATTTCATCAAGGCCAACACTACTTCCAACTACTTAAGAACAGCCGGCCGCGGTGGCCGAGGTGACTGAGGCGCTCCAGTCACGGTCAGCACGGCCACTACGGTCGGGGGTTCGAATCCCCCCTAGGGCATGGATATTTGTGCCGTCCTAGTTCGTAAGTAGTTCGTAAGTAGTTCATAAGTAGTTTGTAAGTTTAGGGACTGATGACCCGGAGTGAAGACCCATAAGCTTAACAAACATTTGAACATTTGAACTTAAGAACAGTGGCAAATTACCCCTTAATCCACAACAGGTGCATTACCTAGACAAATGTATACAGCTTTTACCTCAAATTTGCTCAGTGCAACGTCTAGCCAAGATTAAAGCTTTAAAAAGCGGAAACACAATTAAAAATTTAAAAACTGACTACTAATAAAATACAAGAAACTTAAATTACTTCATTTAATGCTCTGTCGTTTTAACGCTGGCGGCTGTTAAGAGAAATACAGTAACAGTTACCAGGTGAGAATAGAGGTATTACATATTTTGTCTTTTTCATATACGTTATGGTTACTTAGTTGCATAATCATAACGTCTTGAGTTGAAGTTTTTCACTGGATTTAGTGCAAAACACATTACATTGTAATATTTAAGATGGACTCCTTCAGATATTACGTTAATTATAAGTAATTATCCTATAAAATTACTTGTTTCAAATAATTACGAACAAGAGATCATTCAAATTAGCTATGAAACACGAAACTAACAATTTTTAGGGAACACCCTGAAATTCATACTTTCGTTAACTATTTCTGTTACATAAGGTTATACGATGTGTAATAATTACTATTTTTAATAACGCAAGGAAAGTACACTCTAACACCTGCTGACATACCCTCAAGTTGATGTCACTGCCCGGCTTTATTACGTGTAACGTGTTGTACTCTCAGCGTGCGAAAGAGATCCCTTGGACACTGAATCACAATGTGTGGGGCTAGAAACACTGAGAATCCCAGTGGTCAATAAATACTGCAGCGCTTCACACATTTCAAAAGTAAGTGAAGGATTTTACTTGTTGTACACAGTGATGAATTCCTATCAACATCAACGCTTCGAGGGGTAAAATAGATAAATAAATGTAATTACTAAGCGGCAGAAAGATATTTCTTAGTTGTTTTCGAACTTCTGTATGGAGATCTGCACATTATTTTCAAATAATAAGAGTAGCCACATAGGAAGCGAAACTGGTATAACGTCTTATTTACTTCTTTCAAGGAGCGAGTTTGTATTAGTACACTTGCCCGAGGAGTCTGTGTGGGACTAGCGGTATTCTCTTTGCTATATATTTAACTAGATTAGATTAACAGTTGATCCGCAGATCATATATACGACATTTCTTAATGATGTGGAACGTGTCAGTTTTATAAATGTTGTCTACACTTGACAATCAATATTTTAAGGATTTTTATTACATTTTTTTGTTGTTTATTATTATTGTTATTAATTTCTTTAAGTTTTATCTAAAAATTCATCTACATTATACAATGAGCTGCCATTCAGAAATTCCTTTAATTTCTTTTTAAAACTAATTGGCTATCTGTCAGACTTTTGATGCTGCTTGGTAAGTGAGCAAAGTCTTTTGTGGCAGCATAATTCACCCTTTTCTGAGCCAAAGTTAGATTTAACCTTGAATAGTGAATATCATCCTTTCTCCTAGTGTTGTAGCTATGCACACTGCTATTACTTTTGAATTGGGTCGGATTGCTAATAACAAATTTCATGAGTGAATATATATGTTGTGAAGCTACAGTGAAGATCCCTAGATCCCTAAATAAATGTCTTCAGGATGCTTTTAGGTGGGCTCCAGCAATTGTTCTGATTACACGCTTTTGTGCAATGAATACTTTTTACTCAATGTTGAATTGCCCCTGAATATGATCCCATATGAAAGCAGTGAATGAAAGTAGGCGTAGTAAGCTAATTTACTGAGATGTATATCACCAAATTTTGCAATGACTCTGATAGCCTAAGTATCTGAACTCAAACGTTTCAAGAGATCTTCAATATGTTTATTTCAGTCCAGTCCCTCGTCAATGCAAACACCGATAAATTTTAAATATTCTACCTTAGCTATAGATTTATGTTCAAATTCTAAATTTATTAATGGTGTCATGCCATTTACTGTATGAAACTGTATATACTGGGTTTTATCAAAGTTTAATGAGAGTCAATTTGTAGAGAATCACTTAATAACTTTCTGAAAGATATCATTTAAAATTTCATCAGTTAATTCCTGTTTGTCAGGTGTGATAGCTATACTTGTATCATCAGCAGAAAGTACTAGCTTAGCGTCTTCGTGAATGTAGAATGGCCATATATATATATATATATATATATATATATATATATATATATATATATATATATATATATATATCAGCAAAGGACCCAAGACGGAACCTTGTGGGACCCCAGTTTTGATAACTCCGCAGTTAGAGGAATTAATTGTCTCATCTATATCATGTGAACTGCTTATTTCAACTATCTGCACTCTTCCAGTTAAGTATGATTTAAACCATTTGTGCACTGTTCCACTCATACCACAATACTTAAGCTTATCTAGAAGAATCCCATGTTTTATACAATCAAAATCCTTTGAGAGATTACAAAAAATCCCAACTGATGATGTCCGGTTATTCAAAGCATTTAATATTTCATCAGTGAAGGTATATATAGCATTTTCAGTTGAAAAGCTTTTTTGAAAACCAAACTGATATTTTGTTAGAACTTTATTTTTTCTAATATGTGAAGCAACTCGATAATACATAAATGTTTCAAAAATTTTGGATAAAGCTGTCAGAAGTGAGATGGGGCAGTAGTTGTTGACATCGGAGGTATCCCCTTTTTCATGCTAAGGTTTAACGATAGCATATTTCAGTCTATCCGGGAAAATTAACTGCTTGGTTATTAAGCCCCAGCTTACAAACTAATTAAACTAAGGTAAACTAACCTAAGGACAACACACACACCCATGTCCGAGGTAGCACGCGAACCTACGACGGCGAACTGAAGCGCGAACCGCAGCATGGCGCGTCAGTGCGCACGGCTATTCTGCCGCGGCCCGGGCAAGTTTGGTGAGGGTTTATGACAGAGTTGTCCCAGCCCACATTAGTTTCCACCTCTCTAACAGCTACACAGGTACACGAATGTCGTGTCAGGTAGCCGTCCGGCTGCGTGTCTTACGAAATGATCGTTGGAAGACTGCACGAGGCTACGAGGGCCGCGGCTTAAGACGCACTTACGGCGGCAGCGCGCTAGTGGCAAAACCGCGTAGCAGCCGAGAGACGCTAGTAGAGAACGCTGTCGGCGTAGACACACGGTGAAAGGAGACGGAGGAGAGACAATGCAGGGCAAAGAACGTGCCGCCGCCAGCAAACATCTCTTATGCATGTCTCGCGTGGAGCGAGCCGCGCCCTCGCCAAACTTGGCCGGCAAGTTGCCTGCGGCGCCTCATAATTAAGTTACGCATTGTCAAAACACACGCCGGCGCATCAGCGCCACGCGCGGCCCAAATAATTGAGCGCACCCGTTCGGCTGATTCGGGCAAATAATCAACAGCCGCGCCGCGCCGCGTCGCTTGCATAAATACGCCGCTTAATAGGCTCCGTTTCCACCGCGCACTTGCCCTAATGGCGCGCCCTTCCAGCGACAACACGACAAAATTTCTGAAACTAATGTAATTGCGATTTATGCAAATGAATAACAACACCTCCACAGTAAAATATTTTACGCTATGACGCTCCAGAGATCCATTTATACGAGTTTCAAAGAAATATATATTACCCTCCCAACCTTCCAGTAAATCCTTCCACTATGCGAGAATATTGTAGTTATGTGAAAAAGGAATATATATGATCTACAAGAACCTCATAATACGAAGTAAATGTACTGGCGACAAACAGGTCATCTCACACGCTGCAGTCAGAGGGGTAATTTCCTATCTCCACTGCTTTAAACTGGCCGTTTACTGCTTGAGATGCAAACTTCATCGCCCATCGAACATAACAGGAATAGGAATGGAACAATTAGGAAATACGTACGACAATACTGGAAGAAGAAACGTGGTGTTGCGATATACGTATCCCCTATAAGAATATCCCCCAGTTCTAGAATATTTCACCAATAGATCTCACAAGGAAAGTACATGGGATTGAACAAACATATCTGTATAAACTTTTGGTTACAGAATCTCTACGTACACCTCAATGTGCTGGTAGGTGTCGTTTTTATGCAAAACTCTGCAATTATGCTCTTAGATGGCACTGTAGATGTAATTGTAGACGCCATACGTAATGCAAATATCTTAACTATAACTTATGTAATTATCATCGAACATGTTCTCTAGCGTAATATCATCAAAAGCTGTGATGATAGTCGCAACTTTAACCTTCTTCTCGGAAGACTGTTGGTATTCACTGCCACTGCTTCAATCCCCTCTTCCCGCACTTACCGTAGCACTACCGATTGCAATGAGTTGTTCGTCATTATCATTCCTATTATCATCATTATGTATTAGTGTTACAACAGTATCTAACTTATGCTCATATTTCTGTACCATAACAGATACGAGAAAGCATGCGAATGATTCATCTTCTACACTAATACCATCTTCACGAAGAAGGGTTCTTCGTAACTTCATCTCAACCAATCGCAATACATTAGCAGGATTGATCCAATCGCCGCCCCATCTGACGCTTCACCACACAAATAACGTCACAAAACGCAACTTCGGAGGCACACTGCAACGTCCCTACTGGCGAACCGACAGGTCAAAGTGCAATGTTGTTGTTGTTGTTTAGAGGGGACTAGACTGCTTGGTCATCAGTCCAAAGTGAAAAGTGGCAAGGCACACGCAGAGGCCTCTAACGAACGACTGCAGAGTTTTGCAGATGCGGGAGTATCACTAATGCAAAAGTGACCTTTACATTATCTCTCATACGATTTTGGTGTATATGTGTTTGTTCGAGCCCAAGTACTATCATTGTCAGCTTTCCATTTTCAGCCGAAGCACTACTAACCTGCTGAGAAGTAAAGGGATTACTTTAAGTTCAGAACAAGGACCTTGGTGTATATATCATTTCCAGAAATCTGGAGAGCTTATTCCCACTGTCTGCGACACACAACCAAATGAGTTGCACACATCTACCTTTCGACAGCACAGCCCCAGTTTCCTGAAATATAGGCTAGGCCAGTGATTTCCAAAGTGGTCTGTATTGACCCCCAGGGGTCTATTCCAACCAGCAAGGGATCCACATCAGCGGAAAAATAATTTGGGGGTCCATTTATTGTAAATTGGGTTCCACGATAGTGGTTCACATTTAGGAAAGTTGCCACCAAAATTCAGAATTATTCTCACAGTGCTAAAGCTTGATCCTGTTTGCTTCATTGGCTAAGCGGGAGAGTGGAGGAATTCTGTATTTTCAATATCCTTCTGCAAGCACGTGGTCAGATAATTTTCATTTTTTGTAGGGAAAGGAGGGAGAGATAAGAGAATTATGACGTATATATTCTAACTTGTTAAGCATTTTTTCACTCCACCCTTTTACAGTGAAAGTTATCAAAGTCAGTAGCACCATAACAGGCACAAAAACACATTTGAAGTTAGGAATTCGTAAAAAAAAAAAATTATGTACACGAAAGGCAGGGATCTACCAGGGCAGAAAAAGTTGGCAAGGGGTCCACCAGACAAAAAGTTTGGGAACCCTTGGCCTAGGCCAACAAATTGATGTCATGTAGAATGACACTGTAGTATGTGGTTCCAACGAATTGGTATGACGCCACCTGACTTCCACAGATTAACAGGCAGAGAGTACCACAAAACTTTATGATAAAATTCAGTTCCTCTCGTTATCCTGATGGGCTGTACTTTCTCGTTACACCTACTTGGTATACCACACTGGTTGATAGTGGTGTAGCAGGTACCATCTGAGACATAGATGTAACCACTTAACCAAATATCTTGCTTGGCACTACAGAAATTACACTCATGGCCATTAAAATTACTACACCGCGAAGATGACATGCTACAGACACGAAATTAAACCGACAGGAAGAAGATGCTGTGATATGCAAATGATTAGCTTTTCAGAGCATTCACACAAGGTTGGCGCCGGTGGCGACACCTACTACGTGCTGGCATGAGGACAGTTTCCAACCGATTTCTCATACACAAACAGCAGTTGACCGGCGTTGCCAGATGAAAGGTTGTTGCGATGCCTCGTGTAAGGAGGGGGAAATACGTACCATCACGTTTCTGCTTCGATAAAGGTCGGATTGTAGCCTATCCCGATTGCGGTTTATCATATCGGGACATTGCTGCTTGCGTTGGTCACGATCCAATGACTGCCCATTCCGCCCCCTTCTACTGAGCTTTAACATGTAATTTTTTCCTGGTACACCTGTGGAAATATCTCTAAGAATGACTTGAAGGGTATTTATTTATTTATATCTATCATGTTCCACGAGATCGAACTGAGGATCAAGCCTCAACGGTCATGGATCGAGTCAGTACATCAGATTGTAACAAAAATGTAATAATTGTTAAAGTGAAATGCATAGCAATCATAAGGACATGACAGGACAAAGCATAAACAACAATGGAACAACGAAATAAGCTTAAATTTTTATTCTTCCAGGAATTCCTCGACGGAATAAAAAAAAGTGAACCATGATGAAAGTGCGAGGAATACTACTAAACTTTTTGAATTCTGGTGCCAGCTCATTAAAATTGAATGCGGCAAAATGCTGCACACCTTTTACATCTACATCTGCATACGCACTCCGCAGTCCACCCAAAGATGAGTTGCGGAGAGTGCATAGTATCCTACTAGTTATGTACTTTCGTGTTTCACTCTCATATAGGAGAGCCGTTATCTCTCACATCTTATTTTTTTGGTCTTCATGCGAAATGTAAGTTGGTGGCAGTAGAATCGTTCTGCAGTACGCTTCTTATCCCGGTCCTCTAAATTTTTTCAACAGCGTTTCTGGAAAAGAACGTCGCCTTTCTTCCAACGACTCCCTTTTGAGTTCCTGAAGCATCTCGGTAACACTCGCGTATTGGCGACTAGCCATCCACCTCTGAATTGCTTCAATGTCTTTCTTTAAGCCCGATCTGGTGGGGATTCCAAACACATGAGAAATACTCAAGACGGAGTCGCACAAGCGTTTTGTATGCAGTCACATCTTTCGAAAATTCTCAAAAGAAATCGAATTCGACCACTCATTGATAAAATGTGCATTGAATGTTCCATTATTGTTCGCTGTTGGTTTTGGTTGGAAGACCTACTTTTGGTTTTACAGAAGAATTTTTCGTTCGCCATCATTAGACGATAGCTAATGAAGCTCGGCCGAAGAAGTTCAAAATTGGTGAGCGTAAGGACGGGGTACAGTGGAGAAGGAAGCCCCGAAAAACAAAACAAGAAAGTTGTAAGTGTGAAGTGTTGTGGTCTATTTTCTGACCAGATTTCGAATTCCGGACCACCTGCAGTTTGTAACGTGACACTATTTCAATCTGTTAGGAAACTGACCATTCCGAAACGAAAAATTACAACAATGGCTAAGCACTAATAGAGGCAGATAAAATGTTCAAATGTTTGTTAAGCTTATGGGACTTAACTACGGGGTCATCAGTCCCTAAACCTACAAACTACTTATGAACTACTTACTAACTAAGACGGCACAAATATCCATGCCCGAGGGGGGATTCGAACCCCCGACCGTAGCGGCCGTGCAGACCGTGACTGGAGCGCCTCAGTCTCCTCGGCCACCGCGGCCGGCAGAGGCAGATAAATTCTTACCGATTCTGCTAGATACGCCATCATATCCATATGATTCCGTAGTCTTTATTGATTTAATTATTGACTCAATCACTCCCTTGTCACTATCATGGAGGACTATCTTCGTCAACAGTCTCGGAATGCTATATTCTAAGAGAGTTATTAGATTGCATGTAGGCGCTAACCTTCTCTTTAATTCTCCTACTATATTCAGATTCACTAGCAAGAGATAAATCTCCATTACACACTGACATTATATCCTAACCTCTGTGCTGCTGACCCTATACTTCCTTCATGACTGGCCATGTGGTTATGATTTAAACTTGAACACTAGCTATTAGTTCTGCATACCACATACGTTTTGCCTCCTTAATGATATTTATCATAACCTTAAAGCACTGTTTTTAATGGGCTACAGCAGCTTAGTTACCAATGCTTCTAATATTTTAATAGGTTTCCTACTTTCTTCTGCAAGATATTCTTATTCGTCTTGTCAGTCACCCAGGCTGCCTATTAGTGGTAGTATATTCTTTTGAGCCTTCAAACGGAAAGTAACTTCCAAAGCGTGTGAGAAATGTGTTGAGAAAAGCATTCAATTTATCTACATTATCAGCACTATAAACATCCAGCCAATCTTGTTCCTTAATTAGGTTAGGAAAGGCCTCTATTGCAACTGGATTAACTTTTATAAATAGTTTATAATTATATTTAACGGATGTTTGAGCACAACACCCTTTTAAAGTTAAAATTTCTGCATTGTGGTCTGAATGGCTATTAACTATTCTGCTAATAGAATGCCCTTTCAGTAGTAAAGAATAAACAAAAATGTGATTTATGGTTGTGCTGCTGTTCACTTGCACTCCGCTTGGAAAGGATACTGTTCGCAGCATGTGATAAGAATTAAAGAGATATACAAACATCCTTTTCCTTGCAGAACCGCATGCAATATTATTTTCACTTCCTATAAAGTGAACATAGAACCCTCTCTAGCTTGAACAGAGTTGTTTTAAAATCTGAGTCAGTCGGCCTATAAATAACAACACTTAGAAGATTAGTCATCTGAGTCAGTGGACCTATAAATAACGACAGAAAGAATATTAGTTTCAACACATACAATCACACCTGCACAACATTCAAAAATATTTTCAGTTCAGTGGTTAAATCATCGTTGCGCTCAACTTGAATATGGTTTTTCCCATTCTTGGCCACTCCTGGAGAAATAGGTAGCTAAATTGTACTCTAGTAAGGGAAGCCCCTTGAAGTATGAGATTACTGAGAAAGTTCTCAGAAATAGCAACAACATCAAAGTTAACCTCTACAAGAAGTTCACAAACTGAATCTCAAAAATCTTGTACATTTTTGTGAAATGTGACAAGTAATGAATTATTTGGATAGGTGACTCTTGTCGAACGTGTTTTCTCTAAGCAGGAATACCTGTGAGCTGAATGCACTCGGCAAAAGTTTGCTAAGCTCCCCTTCCCATACCTTGTTACCTACCAATAAAGCAGCACGAGACTCCTCTTCACTCAACCTCTGATAGTTGGGCAAACGTATTGTTCACACGCAGTGTTAAACTATCTGAGAACCTCCTCTTCCTTACTACCTTTTTGCCAATTATCAGATCCCTTTCCCTAGGCCCCCTGTCCCTCCTCAACTAATCTAATTCCATCTTTTCGTTCTGCAGTTGCACTTGAAGGGCACAGACGCTCCTGTTCCTCTTTTAATTTATTCTTCCTGCATAACCTGCTATTCTAGGAGGAGATCTCTCTAGAATGCCCACAGGCTTCCCCAATGCATACCCCCCTCTCCCCAATGAAAATGCTTTATACAAATCTATCAGTGTAACACACTGCTCACAGAATTTTAAACTACGAGTAGCAAACTAAAACGTAAATGGTTTCTAATTCTGATACTGCACAAGTACGTTTTTATAAGCCAACTACGGTAATAAAAATTTCACTCTCTACTAATAAAGTAAGAACTGCTGTTAAAATTTTTAATCTACAGCTTATCAAAACTATAACAGCAACTTCACTCTTTAGGTTGTCTAAAACAAAATCGAGCACCCTCTGACACAATATCAAAATTCAAAAAATGAAAGCACACAAACGTTAGTGAAGACGGTACGCAAATTTACCCCTACCGCTGTTACATCAAGAACAGCAAAAAACACCGGTTAGCCGCGCGGTAGTAGCCGAGCGGTCTGGAGCGCCACGTTACGGACCGCGCTGCCTCTCGCGTTGGAGGTTCGAATCCAGCCTCGGGCATGGTTGCGTGTGTTGCCCTTAGGTTAGTTTAACTTAGTTTAAGTAGTTTGTAAGTTTAAGGACTGCTGAAAAAAATGTTGAAATGTTTGTCAAGCTTATGGGACTTAATTGCGGGGTCATCAGTCCCTAAACTTACAGACTTACAAACTATTTATGAACTACCTTATACTAAAGACAGCACAAACATCCATGCCCGACGGAGAGGGGGGGATTCGAACCCCCGACGGGGAACGGCCTCGCGCATCGCAGCATAGCGCCTCAATGCGCTCGGCTGCTCCGCCGCGGCAGGGACTGATAACAAACGTAGTTTGGTCCCATAGAATTACGCACATTTGACCTTTGACAAACACCGGTTAAAAGTAATTAACTTTAAGTACTAACTACTGTGCACTAACAATTTTCCAAATGTACAAAATTTTTAATTTACTACAAGGCACAAAGAACTTGGCTTTCGTTGACCTCTACAGCTGGAACTGCTCAACGCGTAATGTAAAGACGGGACTGACACATAATGCACGGCGCGCACGTACACGAATAACAAACAACTCGAATTAAAAGCGCCACAACAAACGCTGAAACGAATGCAAATCCACTAATAAGTAATTTAGAGAGAGAATATTATCACAAATAATCGTTTGAATAACAACTGAAACGGACTATATAAACTTTAGAAAGCGATATTAACACCAGCCCCTGAACTTATGACGTCTTATATTACACATTTACTTGGCGTATAAATATCCATATAACCTCGATATTCAGATTTATGCAGTACAGGCACCTCCAAAACTATCTATGACGTATATCTTGATCGCCAAGGATTCCAAATGAGTTTTGGTGAGCGACATTCAATGGTTGCTGCAGAATCTTCATTTTCCGGTGAACAACATGCTTCTACGAGCTAGATGTACGTTCGGAAAAATGGTTAATGGTAATCCACCACGACTTTTCGTGGCATATACGTAGGAGGAAGCAATGTATTTGTTGACTACTCGAGAATCGTATGCTCTTGTAACTCTGTTAGGAGACCGTAACGCGATAAAAAAAGGTCCCCCTTTCAGCGTCTGCCGCTGGAGTTTCATTATCATCCCTGTGACGCTTTCACGCTCACCAAAATAGCTAGTAAAGAAGCGGGCTGTTCTCAGTTGGATGCTCTCTCTTTCTTGTATCAACCTTACTGGACTCACATGCCACACTACTGATTAATACTAAAGCGTCAGCCGAATTATTATATTGTAACCGAATTCCTTAGTGTGGCATCTGAGCACCGAGGGTTAAATTTATATGGTTGATCCATTTAAATTCGCTACTAAAGGTACTTCCAGATATTACATGCAAGTAAGTGATTCCAGTGTTTCTCCTGTTATTGTGTAATTATATCATGAACGATATTTCATTCTGTGTAAATGCACCACTTTACATTTCTTTATGGTGAGTATGAATTGCCGTTCCCTGCACCATGCTCCTATACGGTATCTTTCCTCCTGCATTTCGCTACACTTTTTCAGTGCTGCGCCGACTCTGTAAACTACACCATTATCCGCGAAAACCATCATTGATAATCCGAATATATCTGCGACGTCCTACATACATATTATGAAAAGCAAAGGCCGTAGAACACTTTTGCGGGGCACACCAGAAATCAGATCAGATGTTTGTAAATCTGTGGGACTCAACAGCTTGGTTATTATTCCCTAGCTTACAAACTACTTAACCTAAGAAAAACGAAACTAAGGACAACACAAACACCCTTGCCCGAGGGGGGAATCGAACCCCCGACGGCGGACGGCCGCGCGCACCGCAACATGGCGCTCCAGTACGCACGGCTAATCTGCCGCGGCACACCAGAAATCACTTTCACGTCTGAAGACTTCTCTCCGTTGAGAATATCATGCTGCGTTCTCGTAGTTACAAAATCTTCAATCAACACTTGGTCTGATATTCGAGATTCTCGAACTTTCTTTCATAGATAACTGTGCAGAATCGCATAAAATGCTTTACGGAATTCGAGAAGTACTGCACCTAACTTGTAGCCGGTGTTTACTGCAGTCTGGGTCTCGTGGATAAATAGCGAGAGCTGGGTTTCACATGATCGTGGCTTTCGGAAAACATGTTGATTCCTAAAAAAGAGATTTTCTGCCACCAGAAATGTGATAATACTCTAACATAAACCGTGTTCCAAAATCTTCCATTAGATCTATATCTACACTTTCGTACATCGAACTCTGAAAGTCACAGTGAAGTGCGTGGCAGAGGATTTATCAAACTACTTTCATGATGTTACCCTGTAGTTCCATTCTCTAATAGCTCGCGGAAAAATGGAACACCCAAATCTTTCTGATTTCTCTTACTTTATTCTGGTGATCATGTCTCCCTATGTAGGTGGGTGCTAACTAGATATGTTCGAATTCTGGAGAAAAATTTGGTAAAAGAAAATTCACAAATAGATCTCGCCACAAAAAAAAAAAAAAAAAAAAAATAAATAAATAAATAAATAAATAAATAAATAAATAACGTCTTTCTTTTAATGATTTCCACCCCAACTCGTGCATCGTGCATCTCTCTCATATATTGCGATAATACAAAACGAGCTGCTCTTCTCTGAATTTTTTCTAAATCGTCCGTCAGTTACAGCTGGTGTGGATCCGGCAATGCGCAGAAATAATCCAAAATAGGACGCACAAGCGTATAGTTTGGCGCTTTTGAGCAATAACTCTTGGCGAGATACGGGAAAAAGATTCGCTTTATCGCTTTCTTTAATCTTCTCATAATAGTCTAAAATCTAATTGGTATCTCTACACGTCCAACTGCCTTTGTTCTGTTGAGAGGTTTTCAATTGCTTTTCTATTCCTACGACGTTTATTTCTATATCTGCTATTTTATCGTCCGTGTGGTGGTTTACAAGAGTAATTACATTGCACGCTTCCTCTGTGAAACAGCTTTGTGAAGAGTTACTTATTATTTCAGCTTTGTCATCCTCTGTTAAAACACCATTATGATCACAGAGTGACTGGATATGTGGTTTCGAAACGTTTACCGATTTGACATAGGACCAAAATGTCTTGGGACTTTCTGTTAGTTCGGTGCACAGAACGTTGCTTTCCAAATCGTTGAAAGCCTTTCGCATGGCCCACCTTACACTAATTTTGGCATCGAATAGTTATTCTTGTCTTCATACAATGACTACGTTTAGATTTTCGGTGAAGTTCCATTTTTTTTTTTTTTTTTAGCTTGTGGGACTTAACTACGGGGTCATCAGTCCTAAACTTACAAACTAGGACGGCACAAATATCCATGCCCGAGGGGGGATTCGAACCCCCGACCGGTGAAGTTCTCTTCGCTTACGTAACACATTTATAGCTCCGTTCTTGAAAGACAATGGATCTTTCCCATCTCTCATAATTTTACTCGGGACATTCTAATCCGTATTGAACGGTGCTATTGAACTTTATTCACTGATCTTTAACATTCTCAGCAATAGACGAAACTTTCGTGTTGAATAGTATAGTGTTCTGAAATCTGTCCCTTATTGTTCTTCTAAAGAGAAATATTTTCCTACCGTTATAGATATTTCTATTTATAGCTGTTTTCATTGATACTGTAACAGCCTTATGATCACTGAATCCCTGTTGTACACTAACTAAGTTGAATCGTTCAGGTCTATTTGTCATTAGCAGTTCTGAGATTTTGTTCCACAAGTTGGCTCACTATTTAACTGCTCGAGGTAACTTTCGGATGCAGTACTCAGAAAAATATTACTCAGTTCTCCGTTCGTGCCACCCGTCTTAATCAATTCAGTCTTACATTTTACAACTGACACATTAAAGTTTCCACATAAAACTATAAGATGACTAGGAAATTTAAGGGAAATATTTTCCAGGTGTTTCACGACTCCACTACTCACGCCGAGAGAGTTGTTCTATAAAGAAACCTAAAGACCATGTTCGAGCCACATACCTCTGACCTTCCCCAAAACTGTTTACATCCTGGATGTGCAATGATTTCACTCAGTACAATGTTATATAGTATCGCTATAAACACGCCTGCCCCTTCAGTGTTAGGCCTATCTCTGAGGTATAGTTCCAGTCCAGTTACTATTAACATTTGTTTTCAGTCGGCTTTCCGTCCCTGGTACAATGTCAGCATTGTGACCATTTAAAAGTCTGAGTAGTTTTGGCATCTTTGCATAGACTCTCATGCACCTAAATATTACTGTATTAAACTTTTCTGTATCCTTTCTGCTGTGCCGATTACTGCCTTGTCTAGAATCATGCGTCTTATTGGGTCTCTGGAGGGATTTCCTATTGTCTCAGTGGAGTGCCGAACGCTATAAGATGCCTTGATGCGGAGAGCGTGGTTGCTTGCCGTCGGAGGTTCAGTCCTTCCTCGGGCATTGATGTATGTGTTGTCTTAGCATAATTTAAAGTTACTTTAAGTAGTCTGTAAGCCTAGAAACTAAAAACCGCAGTAGTTACGTCGCTTAAATTTATCCTAGAAAACCTTATTTGCACTCGACAAGTACTCCGATTCGCTGGAAGTCCTGTATTCAGGGTAATCCTGTACTTCTCCACCCGATGGCGAAGGTCGAGAAACATGCATACCAGATGGCCACAGACTTCGCTGAATATCTGGTTTAAGCATTACACTTTGTTCCAAAGGAAAGATTCGCTATGAGTTGTGGGTATGATGCTAAAAAATCGGAAGTTCCACTTCAACCCGAGTGGGGCTGTAGGAAGCGAGGAAGTTGCGAACCCAGACAGGAGGATTCAAGCAAGCAAACAGTGTGCACAGTGGCCCTATTTCCTGACAGTCACGCTATTTCCCTAAGGGACTCCATGACCCACTTAACACTGGATCTCCTAATGAAAATGAAAACAACCCTTTGCACCTATGTGGGCAACAGAATGATCGGCCACAGGCCTCACAGCTGAGGCACACTGTTGATTCTGAAGTATTATCAACAGCGAGCCGTACCGGAGATCTACTGCTGAGGCATACTGCAACAGCGTTACTGACGGTGCCTGTTTCGTCTTAAACCCAGAGATTCAACGTCCTGCCATAGTTCGACAGTCACGTCAGACATATGTCGACTGGCACAAAATAAGAACGTGAAAAGACGGTGGCATCAGGTAAATTGCCTGAAGTATTCCAGCATTCGCCGCAGGTGCTGGCTGAGACTGCAGCGTAGAGCAGCAGCCTGACGCCTGTTGACTGGGGCCAATATATGTTCCAGCTGCTTATGAACAGTGACCAATTCCTCCTGAATCCACAATGTACAGTCCCTACCAACCTCTATCAATCTACATTATCGAAGTTACCTTATGTACCAAATACACGAGAATACAGCTCTTAAAAACGGAAGCAAAAATTAAAAAAGAAATGAAATGATCGAATGTCATTTTTGTCCGGGAGATCCCGTCAGGGATTGGTCGGGCGCCTAGTGTTAGTCATTTCACATGACGCCACTTCGGCGACTTGCATGTCAGTGATGATGAAAATGTTGATGAGGACAACACATGAGAAAATTTCAGAAAAATGGATTTACTTGTGTCAGTTCTTCAAATGTTTGTCAAGCTTAAGGGTCTTAACTGCGGGGTCATCAGCCCCTAAACTTACAAACTACTTATGAACTACCTTATATTAAAGACGACACAAACAGCCATGCCCGAAGGGGGATTCAAACCCCTGACGGGGGACTCAGTTCTCTGGAGATGTAACATAGAAGGCAGCTACGACAAGACTGACTGTCTAACTAGCCGAAGTAACTCTCTGATTTGATTTCAGATACAAAAATCACAGATGAACACACTACAGAACAGTGTGTAGCGAATACGCGAGGCGTCATGTCAGGGTCTTCGTGGTCGCTCCTGTCGGAGGTTGGAATCCTCCCATGTGTGTGTGTGTGTGTGTGTGTGTGTGTGTGTGTGTGTGTGTGTGTGTGCTGTCATTAGTATTAGCTAGTTTCAGTAGTTTGTATATCTAGTGACCGATGACCGCAGTAGATTGGTCCCTCTGATTCAAAGCCATTTAATTTTAAATAGGCAAGAATAAGGCTCTTAAAAACGGAAGCAAAGACGAAATTCAATAATTGACTAAGAAATATATAGAAATGTTAAATTACGCACGTTAATTCTATGTAGATGTAAGGCAGATGGGCCGCGGTGGAGTAGCCGAGCGGTCTAAAGCGTCTCGCAGCGGATCGCGCGGTTGCTCGCCATGGAGGTTCGATTCCTCCCTGGTGCATGAGTGTGTGTGTTGTCCGTAGTTTACTTTACCTAGGTTTAAGTAGTTTGTAAGCTACGGACTGATGACCACGCAGTTTGGTCCGATAGATTTACAAACATTTGAACATTTTAAGGCAGATGGCAGCTACGACACGACTGACTGTCTAACTGGTTGAAGCACCAGTCTCTGAGTGTTTTCAAGTACATAAATCACAGACTAAACGTCTACAGGATATTATGTACCACGTACGTGAGAATAACGCTTTTAAAGGCGGAAACACAAATGAAATTTAAGAATTCACTATTACGAAAAATACAAAGGGGTTAAATTACGTAACGTAGTGCTCTGGAGAATTAACATATACGGCAGCTAGGAAAAAAATGAAGAATAGCCCCCGCCGTGTATTAACAGACCGCTCTGGCGTGATATGCTTTGCTTGCGTACGGGAGGGGTTGGGGGTTTCCCCACCAAAGATACTACACATTGATCTTGTCAAAAGCCGCGAGGCGTATTTTAATATATTTTGGAACATATGAACCTTTAATCAAAGCAAGAGTCGTCAAGTCACAATAACACCAGACTCTGGCTATGACAACCATTTGGTATGTGCTTGAAGATGAAATACTTACATACATTGCATACGGAGAGTAGGGGGGGTTCCCCACCAAAGATACTACAAATTGATCTAGTAAAAGAATGAGGCGTTCTCGCCAGACCGTTTATAAAGCTATCGATGATTTGGAAATTGTTACAGCCAATTCAGTTGGTGGGCAAGCAATTCTGCAAGGTGCATCAGTGTTTTGTGGTTGTATTATAAATTCTACGTTACAGCAGATGGATACCACCCAATGTGGTAATGGTTGGTTAACGATGGCAGTTGTTCGGTATTCTGGCGATAAGGTTAAAAAAGTTGCTGGACTTGAGACATTTAACTGTAGAGACGTTATCACTTACCGTACCTTTCAGATTGGCGAGGTACTTAATCGAGACATTGGTAAATCATTTTATACATCTACAATGCCACTTGTCATAAGGACCAGGAATCATCGTACGATTAATGAACAAGAAAGTGTTTGTGTATGGGTCAAAGGAGATTGTTTGTAAAAAAGTAAAAATTGTTGGAGATGTAACGCATTATTATAGAAATTAAATAAAAAAACCAATCCCTAAAAAACTACACATTGATCTTGCCAAAAGGCGAGAAGCGATTCTTCATGGTGTTGTAGCTCTCAATGCCACTCTGGGATGCTCTCTGTATGAGGCACGTCTGTGTTGCCACATTACGTCACCTATATCCTGCCTCGCGCCAGAAGTTTCTGACGATAACATACCTTAAAACTTAGAGCTGAATTTTTTTTTCAGGTTCACCTCCTAGCCAGATTACGTGATATTAACGAAAAATAACCAACAATTCACACCCTGAGTCCCCTATCATACAGTGTGTCACAATACCAGGTACCAGTCGGATCGGAAGCCATCCCGTTTCCAACCCAGACTTGACACAATCAAAGGTCATGTTTAGAGTACAGTCTGAAACAATGAAACAGATATCAGTGTTTGAAGAAAGATGTATAACACACATTTAATTTCCTTAACAAGAACCCATGCCACAAAGTATACAAATTCCCTGGCCATTGATACAGTACAAGACCTGAAGAAAGTTCTCATATTAAAATAAATGTAAGCTGTATCATGGTAAACGATCAGGAAATTTTCACTCTGTTATTGATGTCCTTAAATACATTGGAATCAATATAACTCTTTCCTTTTCAAAATTTACTCTTGTTCACTATTTTCCTATCCCCAATGTAATGCCAATGAACACAAATTAGAATCACCAACAATCTATTTCAAAATAGCACATAAAATTTGTCAAAGATCCTTGATTAAGTAAATCCACATAAAAACACGGTGAATTGTATACAAATGCCACATCATAATTGTAAAATATTTCATCTCATTCTCAGGTCAGTTATTCCTTTCAGAACTCTGAACGAGCCACATGTGCACCAAAATAAGTTTGGTATTTGACCAAAATAAAATCAGCTACTCTCTTGAAACACATACATAAAAAATTGGTGTTTTCTTTGAAGTAAAAATAATAATAATCGTCAATGAACCAGAATGTGAGTGCATTTATAATCTTACATAAATTACAAGGGACTATATTCTATCCCTTAATTTCCTCCATTATTAGACATTTTCAATTGTATTATAAAGTATTTTATATAAATTCAATTGTTGTAGATTGTAGCACACCATCGTGCTCGCCTCGTTAACTGTAGCTCATATTTACACACTTGGTCCACAAATATACTTGCAGTGGTCCTATTATCTAGGATACTCTCAAATAATCTGTAGAAAACAGCTAGTTACATGCTAAAGTTTTCGCTGTTAAATTTCCACCTACTGCACTGTTCCCAACCGCTTCCCACAATTACACAAATTTTCTGAATAGTAACGCACCTCTCCAAAAGCATTAACGTGTGCTTACTAATGGATAATGGCATAAAATCATATGTTTCGTTTCTAAAAGACTTTATACTTTGGGACACGTTATAAATTAATGCAATACTGGTGTGAAGATTAATGTTTACTTGTACAGCGGAGCAGGTATAGCATGGCCGGTGAGTCAGTGATGCGCAGTCGCCTGCGCGTCTGTTGAAGTGGAGGGGATAGGGTAACGGGACACCACAGGGGCAGCGCATAGCGCACGTCAGTCCGGCCGTCCCACCACAGCCAGCACTGCGTAGCTTACTTCTAGGAGTTGACACCATTATTCGCTCTGTGTCGTTTGTGTATTTTGTGCAGCTATTACCGATTATGGAAGGTTACAGTATTAAGAGTAAGTTAGGCGGCAGGAAAGTGATCCACAGTCAGGCTCGTGAAATTGTTGCAAATGTGAGAGAAGCAGAAATGAAAATACCTATAAAATTAGTAAAATACAGGAACGTGTGTTTGAGGCTACTGGGGTGTCTGTTCGTACCCTCAGAAGAATTGTCACTGAAGAAAAGCAATGTATCCAATCACATGGCTCTTTTAGCACGCTTAACAAAAGAAGAGTGCGAAAAATGCCTAAAACAGATGTGGATGATTTTGATTTATGTGCAATAAGAAGAACTATTAATGAATTTCATCGTACTGAAGGAGAACAGCCAACTATCAAATCCTTGTTAGCTGTTCTGGAAGAAAAAGTTGACTTCAAAGGAAGCAGATGGTCTTCGACGAGAATTATGAAGAAACTGGGATTTAGGTGGAAACAGTCCATAAACAACCGAAAAGTTCTCATTGAAAGGTCAGATATACGACAAATGAGAGTGCAATATTTGAAAAGTTTGTTACAATTTAGAAAAGAAAGCAGACCTATAATTTATATGGACGAGACTTACGTTCATTCGACCCATATACAGACGAAAGCTTGGACTGATGCAGGTGGTTCAGGGTTGAAATCTCCTATTGGCAAAGGACAACGTCTCATCGTTGTTCATGCTGTTAGTGAAAGCGGGTTTGCAAAAGACGCACAGTTGATATTCAAATCTGGGAAGTCAACTGGAGACTATCATCGTGATATGAACTATGGCAACTATGAAAAATGGGTAAAAATAAATTAATTCCAAACCTTCCACCAAAGTCAGTGGTTGTTATAGACAATGCCCCATATCAAAATGTTCAGCAAAATCCGGCACCAACATCAAATTGTAGGAAAGCGGACATGGTTAAATGGTTTGAAGAACGTAACATCCCACACTCCAGCTCAATGTTAAAACCAGAACTGTACAGCATCATTCAACTACACAAACCAAAATTCAAAATTTTTAAAATTGACTTATTATTTTCTGAGTCTGGGCACACTGTTTTAAGGCTGCCACCATACCACCCGGACTTAAATCCAATTGAATCAATCTGGAGCACTGTGAAAGGAAACGTGTTCAAAAGAAATATTCATTTTAACGTTGATGATGTCGCCAGATTAGTAACGGAAACATGCAACTCTATTACAGCGGATGATTGGAAAAGAAGATGTGACCACTGTAGGAAAATTGAAGAAGAGTACATGGACTTAGAGTCTCACATAGATGACGCCACGGAGCAATTTATTATCAGATTAGACGAGGACTCTGACAGCGAAGAGAGTGGAGAAGAGACGGACAGCTCTAGTGAATGTGAAAGAGACGAACCAGACTTAAATGGAATAGAACCACTGAACTCTTAAACCTTTGTATAAATTGTATATATTGTAATCTGTAAATATCTTGTTGTAAATATTTGTAAATAACTTTTAATGCAGCCACTGACTGTCTCAAGCCTGCAAATTGAGCATTATAATAAGCTCGGAATGCAGAAAGAAAGTTATTTGTCAGATGACAATATAGTCGTAAATTATAAAATATGTATCACATTTTATGTATTGTGTTGCAGAGACACTAGGCATTTCGCACAACAAAACTAAAGAAGGAATGCAGCTAGAAATACATACTTTTTTAAAAACTATTCCATTTTATTTGTACAAAATCATAAGCGATGCGCGTTTTCCGCAGTTTGGGTATTTTTTCCTAGCGCGAGTATTTATTGAAGTAAAGGCACCTCAGGCACGCCCCGCGTGGTATGGAGGGGTGCCGCGGCCTGGTCGGGCCCCTCTCCCCACTCCGCTCCCTCACCCACCCCTCTCGCGCATTTCATCGGCCATGCTACACCTGCTCCGCTGTACCAAAGTACTGCCGCCAGACTATATAGTAACATAAAATAGTAAATAGTATAGTAAAATAATTTAATAAGCAGTTGCACCAACTGTGTGAACTATTTTGTAACTTTGGAATAGGCATACAAAAGAGAAAAGTCTATCAGTAACCAAGGATGAAAGTAAAATACTTACTGCATATTGCAAATTTTGTAATCAAAAAGTGAAAATTGGATCCCACGGTAATATACACGGCTCTTAAGACGTTGTGCCAAATATTTAACTGTATATCTAACCAGATTATAAGTTGTTCATTCTAGGCCTACATTCGCTACTTGCATAAACACTAGCAAACATGTTAGTATCAACAGTTTGATAACTGTATATTTTGTTATAGGCTGTGCACTTTAGCAGTAAAACACTTTCATATAATAACTGTAGAATAATTAAGTGCCAAGGAAGAAAGTGTTGTCTGATAGACACACTCTGAACAGAGCAGGAAGCACAAAAAGTTTTCCGTTGTTTCCTTTCTATTTTAAATAGTCTAAACTGACTGAACTATCTTCAGGGTCACTGAACAGTAAAAATTACACTGTAGAAATAAATAAGTTATTGAATGTCACAAGTTCAACAATGTCTTTCAATATTTTATATAACAATATTCTTATGAAAATCACCGATTCTAGCTATCATGTGCTTTTGTAATTTAAATTGTTATTAATACTCTTTATTAAAAACCGTTATTGTAAACTTCAAGTTGGATTATCTAAGAAACTTCACACGCATTTTTGTTTAGAGCACAATTATGAAGAATAAACATCAGTTACTTTAAACTCCACTAATTTACCAAATGTTTAGGACACTTAGGTAGTGTTTTGCAGTTACAAGTTTAGGACCCTACATAGGTCAGTGGCGTAGAAAAATGAAGGGGGAACACGTGTTAAAATGAAATTAGGTCATTATTCAGAACACACACAAATGTGAGTTTCTGGCTGTAGTGATAAAAATAATAAAGTTCGTATTGCCTGTGTTCGCACAGGAGAGCAGGTGCGCGTTTCGCCGTTGTGCAGTCGTACAAGTGCGGGCTCATACGGTGCTATGGCTTTTGCAATCTTTTTGGCGTCGTAAATTCAAAGCAATTTAGCCACAAATATTTGCGGCATTGCCTACAATATGCAGCGCTACTCATCCGAGAACAGTTTCATAAACTTCTAAATTATTGGCCTTGATACAACACTGCCTCCACTGCACGCTGCTAACTGATCAATAGCTCAAATACTAATGCGGTCAACTAGAACAATCGTGACGGGCAACAGCACTGTTTTGGCGCGCTTTCGCAACTTTTCCATTGACACACGCTCTTGCCGTCCTTAAGTTCAAGCCACAGGCTTTTACATTATACTTATATCTACTAAACTCCTAAGCCAAATACTTTATAAAGCTATTTCAATAAAGTAATAACAATATTATTTAGATCACAAGCCGCGGTGGAGTAGCCGAGCGGTCAAAAAAAAAAAAAAAAAAAAAAAAAAAAAAAAAGCAGTTTAAAGCACCTCGCTGCGGAGCGCGCGGTTGCTCGCCGTGGAGGTTCTAGTCCTCCCTGGGGCATGGGTGTGTGTGTTTGTCCGTAGGTTAGTTTACCTAGGTTTAAGTTGTTTGTAAGCTACGGACTGATGACCACGCAGTTTGGTCCGATAGATTTACAAACATTTTGACATTTTTTACATCACAATCAACATAAAATTAAAATGCATTTTTTAAAACACATCAATAAAAATTTCACAGGTATTCCATTATGCTCAAGGATCCTGTCTGTAAAAAGACATATCTGTGCACACTAATCCAAAGAACATTACTGCGAATACATTAATATAATTATCAAATAAAAAATCTAGATTTGAAAAAATTTTCATTTTGAAAACAAAAAAAATGTTGACAGGGTATCGTTGTTATGGTGTCACATACTCATTTAATCCATCCAAAATTTCTAAGCCCAATGACGCAAAATAAATATACACCTAAATAAATAACATAGCTCCACATTATTTATATATTGTCATGTTGAAAACTGAAAGTCGGAATTCGAAGGCAGGGTTGTTAATAAAACACAACACTTTACACTTAGAAGAGGTTTATTGCTAACACAAGGGAACTCTCGGAACAGACTGCCTCCTGATTGCAGTACATAGAAAAAATTTTCTAGAATTTACATCAATCGTAAGATTCACGTATAACATTCTATAAATAATGTAAAAAGCATTCTGTTGGTAGTGGCAGGATTTGAAACCTTGACCGCAAGCACAACAAACTGCGACGCTAAACACTACACCACGCGTTCCCTCCGAAGACCCATCGCTTTGCTCCCATTCCTGAAGGAACAGTGACCCTCTGTTAAGTTCCATTTGGAGTCAGCTGCAGTGTCCTAGATCTTGATCTTGTCGTGGCTCCTCTGTATGGCAGTTACGGAGAACCCTTCCATCACGTTCGCACGCCTTCCTTGCATTGACGATGACCGTCGACAGACCAGCCGGACTCAGTCGCCGAGCGGTCTGCGGCGCGCCAGTCACAGTCTGCACGGCCGCTATGGTCGGGGTTTGGAATCCTCCCTCGGGCATGGATGTCGTCTTTAGTATAAGGTATAAGGTAGTTCATAAGTAGTTTGTAAGTTTAGGGACTGATGACCCCGCAATTAAATCCCATAAGCTTAACCCTTAGCTTCCCAGGTCATTTTTCTGTCACACTTTGTCCCAGGTGCGGACTGACAGACCGCAATTTTTAAATAATCATAAATAGTCCTGATTGTTATCTAAGTGAGCTAATTCAATTTATTACGCAAAAGTCTACTTTTCTCTACTTAAATTCTGCAAAATAAATGTATTTTATAATTTATTTTATGAAATATACATATATATTCAAACGTAAAACTGCAGTAAATGGATTTAATATTATATTACATTGTTTTCACTGTAAAAAGTCAAATACTCTGGCCTTTAAATTTTACTTTGTGCCCTTTTGTTATTGTTTACTATGCATTTAATGGTAAAACCATAAGAAAGTCTAAAATAATCACCAAAATAAGAATTTCACTATTGCTTTGTTGGTAACTTTTGTCTTTTCAAATGTTTTCTCTGCACGCGATGTACATTTTGATCGAACGCTCAAGGTAGGTGGGATTCTTGCCACAGTGGCAAACATAACACATCTTTCTATTCTTTTTTGGGTCATAGTGGAGCATATTCTACGTTTCACAGGTGCCAATACAATTTCTTCTTCACGTTCACAATATTCTGAGTCTGAATTACGTTCACTTTGAATCTCATAGTCACTGTCTGATTCCACATCAGTTTCTGAATGGTTTCAAACCATTTGAAAACAGTATCCTCAAAATGAGGGACTGTAGCACCCACAGTAGAGGAAGAGCACGGTGCGGAATCCGTAACACAAAGGCCCGGTGCGGTCTCAGAGACCGCTAGCACAAAACAAGATGTGATAATATTGCTCCGACTCGCGTTAACGTGGCTACTGACAATGGAAAATAGTGCAGGTGTTGAAAGCAACGATTACACAACGCTGTGTTATCCTTCCCCATCCCTGTCCATTAAAAATTGACTAACAATAACCGTTTGCGGTCTGTGAGACCGCACCTGGGAAGTTAAGGGTTAACAAACATTTGAAACATTTCGTCGACAGACTCTACTGTGGTGGCTTCATGATTACCATAACGGTCTTTAGAGTCGTTGAACAACAACCCGTTTCCTTCTGTGTGCTCTTTGGGATCGTGGCAAGGTTTCATACGGAGGACGTGAACAGCATCTCTTTGTTTTTGACGTTTTCAAGACGGCTCATAATCCTCAAAATGTTCAAATGTTTGTATAGCTTATGGGACTTAACTACGGGGTCATCGGTCCCTAAACTTACAAACTACTTATCAACTAGCTTACCCTAAGGACGGCAAGGGGGGGGGGCGAGGGGGGATTCCAACCCCCGACCGTAGTGGCCGTGCAGACCGTGACTGGAGCGCCTCTGTCCCCTCGGCCACTGCGGCCGGCTCATAATCCTCAACTTCATATTATGAGACGTCTGACAGGCGTGATATGACACAATACGGATCAAAGTATCGTTTCAGTAACTTTTCTGACAGCCCAACATTCCGTACAAAGGTAGAAATTCATACCAGATCTCCTGGGTTGTATATAACAGGTCAGTGCTTGTCGTTATACCGCTGACGGTCCTTGTCCTGCACGTCCATGCGAGCCAGCTGTCTTGCTTCATCGCCCCTGGTGATGAGCTGTTTTACATAGTCATCCTGAGTGTCGTCCGGTTGGAACTGGAACAGCGTATCCATTGTCGTATCAGCTTCACGACGACGGGGCAGGGAAAACGGCGTGAAGCCTGTAGTGTCTTGCCTTGCTGTATTATAAGCAAATGTCACGACAGGCAGTATAGTATCCAAATCTTTCTGCTCAAAATCGACGTACATCTACAGCATACCTGCTAACGTCTTGTTAAAGCGTTCTTTAAGAACTAGTTTGTACTGGAATACTTTTCCACAATCAGATATCATCACACGTGGTGCACCATGCTTCCAAATGGTGTCTGCTACAAAGAACTGATTTTACCCAGTCGCTATTCATCTACTATTTTCTCTTCTCTTGTCTTAAATACTACATATCACCAGTCCATCATCAAAGTCAAGTTTTTCTTTGCTTTAAGGTTCTAAATAACTTCTTCGATCTTCTCACACATTTCTTCAATTTACTTATCATCTGCAGGGTTGGCTGGTATATAAATGTGTTCTATGGTGTTGGGTATTAGCTTTGATGCTGCCTGGGCTATAATAACGCAATTTGTTTCTCCTTCCCCAACATTACCTATATTTTCTATTTATAACACTGTACTCACGTGTTCTGAACTTCACTCCAACTTTGCATCGAATTTCTCTATTCTCCACTATATCTAACTTCAACCTATAAATTCCTTATTTTAAATTTTCTGACCTCTCTGTTCGAATAAGAGATATAACATTCCTCGCTGCGATCCGCATCATGCCATTATTCGTTTTTGTTAATTATAAACTCCTGAGTACTCCCCGCCAGCAGATCCGAATAGTCGACTATTTTACTCCGTTGTATTTTACCAATATTTTGGGTACTCGTAGCCCTGCGCGCAAGGCGAGACGAAAGGCCCTTGTTCTCTCGGTAAGATAAGTAATTTAGACTGTAACAAGACTTAGTATAACTTCAATAACTAATCAAGTACGTTTATTAGTGTTCTCGTCAAGCTTACCATTAAACGTTTCACGTTTCACTGCGTATTTCTTCTTAAAAACTGGAAAAGATCACATAGCATTGGTATTGTCGTAGTTCTTGTTTACGTCTTGGCTTAGTAAATCCAAATACTCTCGTTTGTATGTTCTTTATCCTTTGTTAAAGGTGAAGGACAGCGTAGCACCTCTTCATTGTTTCACTCCTCATGTGTTTAAAAAAGCATACATTTGAATATCCTATTCTAGAAGCTTTGCACTTCCTCTTCTAATACAGTTATTTCAGGGCTAATTTTTGGGTGTGGAGGTTTAGCAGTATTACGCAATTTTGAGTGTATTTACGTCAGTCTATTAATAATATATGCATATATTGTGCTCAAATTAACTTTAGTTTCCCTTATATGTGGAGCTAATTGAATTTCGTCTTTGCTAAATTCTGTATTCGACCATGAATGAAAAGTGTTCGAGTTACCGTACGAATTTTAGCTCATCGATTCTGAGCAACTGTTATGAGAAGTGGTTTCATTGGGGACAATGTGGGGATTGGGGAATCCTTTGCTTCTTTTGCGAGGTATGATCAAGGGAAATGAAAATAGCGGAACCGGAAGGTAAGATTGGAGCACTTCAGGCTGGACTGGGTAGTGCTAGAGAGGAACTGATGAGGTGAAGAGGACAGAAGGCTAAAAATAAGTGGGAAGTGTTAGCAAGGAGAAAGGACCACAGAAAGAGAATAGTATCTGACAGCTTCACCATGGGCACTAACAATAAATTTGCGTTACTTCAAAAGTTAAGCAAGGAAGAGGCTTCAGTAGAAGTAGTTGTAATTAAGTCGAAACAGATTTTCAATAGCAAATAAACTTATTAAACAGAGTACAAAAGAGAAAAATGTTTGTAGAGCTTATGGCACTTAACTACGGGGTCATCAGTCCCTAAACTTGCAAACTACTTATGAACTAGGTTATACGGCAGAAATATCCATGCCCAAGGGGGGATTCGAACCCCCGACCGTAGTGGTACAAAAGAGGAGGAACGCTCTGTTGCTACGTATCTGTCACAGATATGGACCAGATTTTGCAGGAAAAATTAGGTGACAGGTACCGGGTGACAAGCTTTTCGAAGCCCATTGCTCGTCTTAACCAGGTTATAGAGGGTATAGGTTCCTTGTGCAAGGGATTTATGAAGCTGGATCATATTGTGATAGTGGATGGAGGGGGAAACAGTATTGATAAGGACCAGGACTACAATATTTAGAGTTACCTGATTACAATAGCATCTGCAAAAAGTCATAAAAATGTTGGGTTGGTGCCTGCTTTAATGTGGTATGATCGGCCCAAGTTGAACACCTCTGTAAGAAGGACTGACACCGAGGTAGATCAGCTGTTCATGGCGGATACTTGTTCAGGCAGGGGTTTGCTTTCTGTTGATGCTATTATGTCGGATTTTACTAGGCATGGCCTGCATCTCAAAAGGAACTGTCTGGTTTGAAATCTAGGTTCACTGCAACTCATGGGAGTAACTTATTTTTTGTTATTTTGATACCACTGTCTAGTGAGAAGCTCAGACAGGCAGATAGTAAAGCAGTTAAAATATCCCAAGATTCTCGCAGATAAACAGTAAAAAATAATGTTAGTATATTTCACCAAAATGAAGGAGATTCAAAATAGATGAGCTTCTGGTATGTTTAGAGGAAATAGAAATGGATGGTAAAATAGATGCACTTTCTCTATCTAAGCATCACATTGTTAAAATATGGAAAAGATTACTCTCAGTACATGCAAGTAGAGATAAGGAAAGATGAGTATATGCCATTTATGTCAGCAGTTATTATTGTGTAAAAATTTTAAAAACAAAAATATTTTTTGTATAGCAACATATAGAAGCACATATCTGTGACCTTAAAGTGAATTATGGCACTTTTATAATTTAAAAGTGTATATGTCTCCATCAGGAAATTTTCAGCTATTTCTCAAAAACGTCGATGCCTTGTTGCGTTATCGATCAGACAGGGGGATGCAAATGATTGATTGTAGGTATTTCATTCTTGTCTGAAAGACTGTAATGGTGAGAATACCTCGAAGTATTACTTAGTTCTTTCAGTTTACATTTATTATTGAGTTTCTTACGAAAAGTACCTCACTTGATGGTTCTTTCTCCGTTATTTCAAACATGACCCTAAATCATTATTGATAAATCTGAAGCATTGAATTAAAATTTGTGATGTGGCCCGGAATCAAACCCGGACCTTCATGCTTACTAGGCAGATGTCTTACGGTTAGACCACCACACCACTAACGATTAAGGCGCCTTGGAATAGTCTAATTACGTTTTCCCTCCACGTAACAAACCTTAATTCAGTTTCTGTGTTCCAAAGATAATTACCACTATTGCCAAGGCTCTCCATGCAGAATACAGAAGCTGAATTAATGTTTGTGACACAAATTTTAATTCAATGCTTCAGAGTTATCAATAATGTCTTTGACATATTCGAGACGAAAATCCGTCTCAGGGATTGTTTATTTGTATTAAAATGCCCATAAAACTTCGGTGTCTGTGAACGTATGAATAATGAAGTGTGCTGTACTGACGATCAGATTTAGAAAAGCTTTTATTTTCGTGGTAATGTATGTGGCTTGGAAAATCTCTATTCAGAATTGCGGACACTATGAAAGGAGCTGTAGCTGGCCGAAAAACGTGCGACGGGGCGCCTTGTGTATTCGCTGCAGAATGTTGCGTGGGCGACACAGAAGTGCCTCCTCGGCAACCGAGAGCCTTCCAGGGAAGTTTTTCTTCGGTTTCATATGGAAGACAGCACGTGGGCATTCGAGAATTAGTTATGCTTGACTGGGCCGTACCTCGCATTCTTGGAACCTTCAGTGAGGGTAATCATTGCTTTCCGTGGGAAATGAGATTCTGGAGACTCTTCCGATTTCCCGCAAGAGGACGTGTGCTTCACCAAGACGCATATATCCATACGCGAGGTCCGTTCTGGACAATTTCAGTGTATTTCACTAGCGGCCGCTCAAATTGGAGTTACTGGCCAGCAACGTGTTTGGGCGGAAATTTTGGTGAGAGTTAGCCACGCCACAGTGGCAGAGCGGAGACCTGAACGAGCCGTTGATGCGTTTGGTTGAATTCTAGGACGGCTCCACCAGTGTGGAAGCCTTAGGAAATTTTTTACTCAGGGCTCACCTGTTGGTTGGGTGCTAGTTATCATGAACTTCAGAGATATAGGTGAACCTGTCTTGAGCTTGGTGTTGCACTGGCGCTCAGTAACTCTTTTTATTTGACGAATCCGTCTTCATCACGCCACGCTACAGTTATCTGTGTCTGTACATCCACTCTGTGACTTTCGTTGCATCCTTGAAGCGTAACCGCTCATTTGTACGATATGGTCTAGCGGTGAACAGCAGAAATGCAATGCATTAATTAACAACCAGCTCCAGTGGGACTCTTACCTCTATACGGGATTTTCAAAAAAATGTTCAAATGTTTGTTAAGCTTAAGGGACTTAACTGCGGGGTCATCAGTCCCGAAACTTACAAACTACTTATGAACTACCTTATAGTAAAGACAGCAAAAACATCCATGCCCGAGGGGGGATTCGAACCCCCAACCGTAGCGACCGTGCAGACTGTGACTGGCGCGCCGCAGACCGCTCGGCCACTGCGGCCGGCCGGGATTTTCAGCCTTCGGTCCAATCCACATCTTTGCCGCCAGCACCAACACGACGTCGCCTCCTGATCAATGAATGCTAATGCACCGCAACAATTCAGAGACAACATCATTGCCTGTCGTTTCCAGTGCCCACGAAGCCATCAGTTTTTGTGGGAGCATTTATCTCAGGTTTACAGAGCTTTCTGATTCAGAATCGTATATGTATCGTATCAGTTGTTAAACAACCATAATTATTCGGTAACAACCGAATCCCAGCTTAGCCTTCTGCCTTCTTTGACCATGTGTGACACTTGTTCAGTATCTCTTACCAGTAATATCTAGATGGGATAAACTATTTTTATTTCAGCTACTCTCTCATCTTAATTTGATGCAAGTATATTTGTGTATCTTTGGAGGGGTTCATACACAAGATAAGGAAGTAGATTATCAATGCACTTCACATTCACTTCATATGCAATGCTTAGTAAAAGGTTAGTGATCGAAATCACAGTCAGATAGTATATCCAATACAGTGGGCACTCCACACGAGAGGTGGGCCATTTTTCTATTTATTTAAATGGCAGTCAGGTCGTTTATGCAGCACAGTGTTCACTCCATACGAGAGGCATTGCATTTTATTTTTAATTAATTGATTCATCTTGAGTGACGCGTCTTTCACTAGCTCCGGTAGTAAAGGACAGCAGCACAATGATAGATAACTGTTTCATAGATCAAGATAACTTTAAAAACATATTGCTTATCCTTTTGAAAATCGTCTTTCTGATCATGCTGCACAGGTAGTGACATAGCTGCATACAGCAAGCTACAACAGACATCCTAAGTGCCGTGTGCAATTAATGACTTAACAATAGCTTAGTTTACGGAAACCTTACAGCAATAAGATTGGAATAAGGTGTACAAGAAACGCAGGGTCTGAATCAGAGGCTCAGACGGTTCTGCGACCGGGTGGGCTGCAGATTCCTCGACTTGCGCCAAAGGGTGGTGGGTTTTCGGGTTCTGCTTAATAGGTCAGGAGTCCACTATACTCAGGAAGCGGCTACACGGGTAGCGGGGGCTGTGTGGCGTGGACTGGGCGGTTTTTTAGGTTAGAGAGCCTCGGGAATACACAAAATAGGTTTCAGTCTCAAAGGGGGCAGGTCAGACACAGGAAGAAAGCAGATCTAGAAACCATTGGTATAACAATTGTAAATTGTCGTAGCTGTATTGGGAAAGTTCCAGAGCTCCAAGCGCTGATAGAAATTACTGAGGCACATATCGTTATAGGTTCTGAAAGCTGGCTGACGCCTGAGATAAGTTCGGCCGAAATTTTTTCAAAGGGCCAAATGGTCTTCAGAAAGGATAGAATAAATAAAAAAGGGGGGTGGTGTGTTTATTGCTGTTACAAACGGTTTATCCTGCAGCGAAATTGAGACAGATACTTCCTGTGAGTTGGTCTGGGTAGAGGTTATACCTGACAACCGGAATAAATTAATAATTGGATCTTTTTATCGGCCCCCTGACTCAGACGATGCGGTTGCCGAAATGTTCAAAAAAAGCTTGAATCACATTTCAAATAGGTATCCCAAGCATACTGTTATAATCGGTGGCGACTTTAATTTACCCTCGATATGTTGGCATAATTACGTATTCAAAACCGGCGGCAAATATAAAACATCGTCCGAACTAATTCTGAATGCTTTTTCTGGAAACTACTTCGAACAGTTAGTTCATGAACCCACTAGAATAGTAAGTGGTTGCGAAAATACCCTTGATCTCCTAGCAACAAATAATCCGGAAATAGTAAAGAGCATCAGAACAAATACAGGGATTAGCGAACATAGAGTTGTAGTAGCGAGACTAAATGTCGAAATTCCCAAATGCACCAAAAATAAACGAAAAATATATCTATTCAATAAAACATAAAAATTCGCTTCACGCTTTCCTGAGTGATAATCTCCAGTCTTTCAAAACTAAAAATGCGAGTGTAGATCAGTTGTGGCTTACTTTCACAGATATAATATCAGTAGCAATCGAGAGATTTATACCAAATAAATTAATAAAAGAGGGGGCCGACCCCCCGTGGTACACAAAACAGGTCAGATCACTGTTTCAGAAACAAAGAAAAACGCATGCAAAATTTAAAAAGACACAGAATCCACAAGACTGGCAGTCTTTTACTGAAACACGCAACCTAGCGCGGACATCAATGCGAGAGGCCTATAGTAGTTATCACAACGAAATCCTTTCTCGTAATCTTGCAGAAAATCCAAAGAAATTCTGGTCATATGTGAAGTACACTAGCGGCAAAACACAAACAATACCTTCACTACGCGATAGCAATGGTAATAGTACCGACTACAGTACTGCTAAGGCAGAATTACTAAACACAGCTTTCCGAAATTCGTTCACTAAAGAAGACGAAGTGAACACTCCGGTATTCAATCCAAGAACAGATGCCAGCATGCGAAACTTAGAAGTAGATGTTCCTGGAGTAGTAAGACAACTTAAGTCACTAAACAAAAACAAATCTTCCGGGCCAGATTGCATACCGACTAGATTCCTTTCAGAGTATGCTGATGCAATTGCTCCGTACTTAGCTATAATTTACAACCGATCACTCAGCGAAAGATCTATACCCAAAGACTGGAAAGTTGCCCAAGTTACTCCAAAATTCAAGAAAGGCAATAGGAGTGATCCCCAAAATTACAGGCCTATCTCATTGACGTCGATTTGCAGTAGGATTTTGGAACATATACTTTGTTCGAATATTATGAACTACCTCGAAGAGAACGACCTATTAACCAATAGTCAACACGGATTCAGAAAGTATCGCTCTTGCGAAACACAGCTTGCCCTTTATTCACATGAAGTGTTAAGTGCCATCGACAAGGGATCTCAAATCGATTCCATATTTCTGGATTTCCGGAAGGCTTTTGATACTGTACCCCACAAGCGGCTTCTAATGAAATTGCGTGCTTATGGAATATCTCCCCAATTGTGCGATGAATTCACGATTTCGTATCAGAAAGGACACAGTTCGTTCTAATTGACGGTAAGTCATCGAGTAAAACAGAAGTGATATCTGGCATTCCACAGGGAAGCGTTATATGTCCCCTACTCTTCCTCGTGTTTATAAACGATTTAGGAGACACTCTGAATAGCTCCCTTAGACTGTTCGCGGATTATGCTGTCGTTTATCAGTTAGTGAAGTCAACAGAGGATCAAAAGCAACTGCAAAGCGATTTAGACAAAATTTCTACTTGGTGCGAAAATTGGCAATTGACACTAGATTAAGGAAAAGTGTGAAGTAATACACATGACCACTAAAAGAAATCCACTGAACTTCAATTACGCGATAAATCAGTCAAACCTTAAGGTCGTAAATTCTACCAAATACCTAGGAGTTACAATTACGAACAACTTTGACTGGAGATAACACATAGAAAATATTGTGGGGAAGGCGAATCAAAGGTTACGTTTCACTGGCAGAACGCTTCGAAGATGCACCATCTCCACCAAAGAGACTGCCTACATCACACTTGTGCGTCCTCTCCTGGAGTACTGTTGCCCCTTGTGGGACCCTCACCAGGTGGGACTGACGGAAGATATTGAAAAGGTTCAGAGAAGGGCAGCTCGTTTTGTTTTATCACGTTACGGGGGGGGGGGGGGGGGGGGAAGCGTCACGGAAATGTTGCACGAATTGGGGTGGAAATCATCAAAAGAAAGACGTTATTCATTGCGGCGTGATCTGTTTGCGAAGTTTCAATCACCGACTTTTACTTATGAATGTGAAAATATTTTGCTAGCACCCACCTACTTAGGGATACATGACCATCCCAATAAAATAAGAGAAATCAGATCGAAAACGGAACGATTTAGGTGTTCTTTCTTCCCGCGCGCTATTAGAGAATGGAACGGTAGAGAAAAGTTATGAAAGTGGTTAATGAACCCTCTGCCAGGCACTTAAATGTGATTTGCAGAGTATCTATGTAGATGTAGATGTAGATGAATGCTAATTTGGGAACAAAAATATTTGATGATGCATTTGTAAATGTATTTGAAAATTGTTTCCCTAAGAAAACAAATATACTTTTAAGAAACCTTGTAAAATCATGGATAACTAAGAATTGAAAGTATCTTGAAACTGGAACAGGAAATTGTATCTAACAGCAGGAAAGAGTAATGACTCAAATACAGTCAGATACTATAAAAACTACTGAGCTATATTAAGAAAAGTTATTAAAAGTGTCATAACAATTTGTATTTTTTGTGAGATTAGTACTAATGATATATTGTTGTTGTGGTCTTCAGTGCGCAGACTGGTTGGATGCAGCTCTCCACGCTACCCTGTCCTGTACAAGTCTCTTCATCTGATAACACGTTCGGCAACCTACATCCTTTTGAATCTGCTTACTGTATTCGTCCCTCGGTCTCGCTATACGATTTTTACCCCACATGCTTCCTTCTAATGCTAAGCTGACAATTCCTTGACGTCTCAGAATGTGTCCAACCAATCTATCCCTTATCTTAGTCAGGATATGCCAGAAAGTCCTTTTCTCCCCGATTCGGTTAAGTACCTCCTCATTAGTTACGTGATCTACCCATCTAATTTTCATCATTCGTCTGTAGCACCACATTTCAAAAGCTTCTATCATCTTTTTACCTGAACTCCTTATAGTCCACGTTTCACGCCCATACAATGCTACACTCCAGACAAATGCTTTCAGAAAGGAATTCCTAACATTTAAATGAATATTGTATATTAACAAATTTCGCTTCATTAGAAACGCTTTTCTCCCCAAAGCCATTCTGAATTTTATGTCTTCTTTACTTCGGCCATCAGAAGTTATTTTGCTACCCAAATAACAAAATTCATCTACTACTTTTATTGTCTCAGTACCTAATCTAATTCCTTCAGCATCGCCTGATTTTCTGACATTGCATTCCATTACCTTCGTTTTACTTTTGTTAATGTGCAGCTTACATCTTTCTTTCAAGACACTGTCCATTTCATTCAATTGCTCTTCCACATCTTTTGCGGTCTCTGACAGAATTACTATGTCATCGGAAAACCGCAATGTTTTTATTTCTTCTCTCTGCACTTTAATGCCCTCTCTGAATTTCTCATTCCATTTCTTCACTGCCTGCTCAGTGTACAGATTGAACAACATTGGGGAAAGGCTACAACTCTGTCTTCTCCCTTCCCAACCTCTGCGTCCCTTTCTTGCCCTTCGACTCTAATAATTGCTGTCTGGGTTTTGTATAGGTTGAATATAACTCTTCGCTCCCTATATTTTACCCCTGCTACCTTCAGAATTTGGAATAGTGTATTCCAGTCGACATTGTTGAAATCTTCCCAATGATAATAAAATTAAATAATATCAGAAAGTTATTGAAAGGGAATCGGGACAACCAACAGCCTGGGGAGTACGTATCATCATTAAATTTAATGAAAAGTTTACTGAGAAAAAGGCAGAAGTAGAAAAAAAGTTAATGTTCCTTTTTTAAATGTCGTGGAGGAAATTGGATCTAAATGTTCTGCAGATGCAGCAAATTAATGTAAGAGGCCCTAACTATGCAATCTGATACAACTTAAATTCCACACACCTATCCCTTTCAAATTAACAACAAACTCACTCAACAGTAAAATCTCGTATGGATTTGATGGCATTTCCAGTAGAGTACTAAAATATTCTTCCCAACAGATAAGTAGGATTCTTAGCAACATACGTAATAGCTCTCTGGAGCAGAGTATTTTTGCATATGGACAAAATATGCTGTTGTCAAATCATTGAATAAAACGGGAGGTAAGTCCAATGTCAACAAGTACCGCCCAATCTCACTTCTGACTGCTTTATCCAAAGTTCTTTAGAAAGAAATGTATTCAAAAGTAGGTTCCCATAGTTTTAAGAATGAGATACTAACAAAATATCAGTTGGGCTTTCAACAAGACTTTTCTACAGAAAATGCTGTATATGCTTCCAGGGCTAAGAGAAGTAATATTAGTAGTTGGTTTTTTTTTTTTTTTTATCGGCTCACCAGTGCTACTGTAGCAGTTTTAGAGTCATTCAAAGAAGGTCTACGCCAGGTATTGCGTAGGTATCCAGAACATGCAGTATTAGTCGGAGGAGATTTCAACCTTAAGAGTATAGATTGGGACCTCTAGTTTCATTTCAAGTGGTACAGACAAGCAGTATTGCGAGCTACCATTCGATACGTTTTCCAAAAACTGTCTTGAGCAGTTAAACCGACAGCCCACAAAAAATGGAAATAATTTAGACCTTATAACTAATAACAGACTCGAACTTATGAACGATGCCAGTGTAGAGAGAGGCGTTAGGGAAGGTGATATCGTCATAGCGTCAATGGAGATCATAATTAATAAACCAATCAAGAAGTCTAGGAGCGGTTTTTGTTAGAAAGAGCCGACAATCAAATGTTTACATCACACTTAGAAAATGAATGGATATCGTTTAGTTCCGGTACGGTGGATGTAGAGGAATTGTGGACTAAATTTCAATGCATTGTAAGTAAAGGGTTAGAGAAATATGTGCCTATAAAGTCGATTAAGGATGGGAAAGATGCACCGTGGTATAATAATAATGTTAGAAAGCTACTGGAAAAGCAAAGGCTTTGACACTGTCGGTTCAAAAATGAACACGCAAATGATGACAAGCAAACGTTAGTAGAGAATCGTGGGTCAATAAAAAGATCGATGCGCGAAGCATACAATAATTACCACAGCCATACCTTAGCAAAAGGTCTTTTCGAGAGCCCGAAAAAATTCTGGTCCTATCAGACCAGGCCATGGCCATGGCCACTATCTAGTCAATCGTTGATCATTCCGTTGATCATCAACAGAAAGCTGAAGTTCTAGATGTAAGATATCTTTCACGCAGGAGGACTGTACAAACGTACCAACATTTGATCAAAGCACTAACTACCAAATGGAGGACATAGTAATAGTTATTTTCGGTGTTGAGAAGTAGCTCAGGGAGCTGAATACGAAAAAGTCTCCTGGTCCGGATGGAATGCCAGTTCGGTTTTAGAAAGAGTATTCTGCGGCAATGGCATCTTACTTAGGTTGCATTTATCGCGAATCTTTAATTAAGCGCAAGGTCCCTAGTGATATAAAAAAGCTGTCGACTCCCGTTTATAAGAAAGGTAAAAGAACTGACCCACATACTTACAGGCCAATATCGTTGACATCAGTTTCCTGTAGAATTTTGGAGCATATTCTCAGTTAGAATATAGTAAATTTCCTTGAGACGGATAAGTTTCTTTCTATAAATGAGCACGGGCTTAGGAAACACCCTTTCGTGAAACGCAGCTTGCCCTTTCCTGACATGACATCTTGCGAGCCATGGATGAAGGGCAACAGGCAGTTGTGTTTTTGGCGACTTCAGAAAGGCGTTCGACGCGGTGCCACACTGCAGACTGCTAACGAAGATACGAGCTTATGGAATAGGTTTACAGATTTGTGACTGGCTGGAAGACTTCGTAAGTAATAGAAACAGTACGTTGTTCTCGACGGCGAGTGTTCATCTGAGGCGACTGTATCGTTGGGAGTACCCCAGGGGAGTGTGATAAGACCGCTATTATTTGGTAGCTATATAAATGAGCTGATGGCCAGAGTAACTTTTAATTTGCGGCTGTTTGCTGATGATGCTGTGGTGTATGGGAGGGTGTCGTCTTTAACTGTAATAGCATACAGGATTACTTAGACAAAATTTCTAGTTGGTGCGAAGAGTGGCAGAAAATGTAGAAAAATGTAAGGTGATGTACCCGAGTGGAAAAACAGTCCCGTAATTTTCGAATATAGCATTAGAGGTGAGCGTCGTGATGCAGTCGCTTCGTTCAAATATTTAGGAGTAACATTGCAGAACGATATTAAATGGAATGAACATTTAAGGGCAGTTGTGAGTAATGCGGACAGCAGTTTTTGGTTTAATAGGAGAATTTTAGGAAGATGTACTTCATCTGTTAAGGAGAACACACACAAAACGCTTGTACGACCACATCTTGAGTATTGCTCAAGTGTTTGGGATCCGCAGCAAATCAGTTTAAAGGAAGACATGGAAGCAGTTCAGAGACGAGCCGCTAGATTCGTTACTGGTAGACTGGACCAATGCGCGAGTGTCACAGAAATGCTCCGGGAACGCAAGTGGGAATCGCTGGAGGAAAGACGGCGTTCTTTTCGAGAAATTCTGTTGAGGAAATTTAGAGGGCCGATATTTGAAGCTGACTGCAGAACGATCTTCCTGTCGCCTACTTACATTTCACCTAATGATCACAAAGACAAGATAAGAGAAATTAGGGCTCGTACGGAGGCATAAAGACATTCTTTTTTCTCCAGTTCTATTTGGGAGTGTAATAGGAAAGGAAATGCCTAGTAGTGGTACAATGCACCCTCCACCATGCACTTTACGGTGGATTGCGGAGTATGTATGTAGATGTAGATGATCAAATATTAAATGCTCTAACCAGACGTCACCCACGGGGACTTTTGGTGATCTCTCAAAGGCTTATGACTGTGTAAAACATGGTATTGTTCTAGATAAAATTAACATTTGTGGTATTAGTGGGGACATGCAGAAATGGTATAACTCATACGTAACTGGAAGAGTGCAGATCGTTTTAATAAGTAGTTCAGGTAAACTGCAAAATCAGGCAATTCCTCAAATTGGAGAGCTGTCAAGAATGGGGTCCTATAAATTTAGATCTTGTGTCGTTTGCTGTTCTTCATATACATTAGTGATTTGCATTCTATACTCACGATAATGCGAAGCTACTTCTTTTTGCTGATAACACAACTATAGTAATCATACCTGAAAAACAAGAATCAACATATGAAATTGTAAATAACATCTTTAAGAAAATTGGTTCTCTGCAAATGAGATCGTACTAAATATTGATAAAACACAGTATATATATTTACATACAATAAATTGCATGACATTATTAATAAATATAGTCTGTGAACATAAGCCTGTACCTAAGTCTGTGAACATAAGGCTGTAGGTAGGGTAGAATGTTCAAAGTTTTTAAGTCTGTGCATTAATGATGAATTGAATAAGATGCACTACATTGATGTCCTACTAAAGCATTTGAGTTCAGCAACTTACGCTATTGGGGATTTTGAAAATTATGGTGACAAATATGTCAGTAAATTATATTACTATGCCTACTTTTCATACGGCATCATGTTTTTGGGTAATTTATCACTGAGAAAAACGTATTCATTGCACTAAAGCATGTAATAAGATTAATATCTGGAGCGAACCAAAGACCAGCATGCAGAAACTTATTTAAGGATCTAGGGATCTTCCCAGTAGCTTCACAATATATATATTAACTTATAAAATTTGTTATTGATAACCCAAACCATTTCAAATTAATACCATTACTCCTAGCTACAACACCAGGAGAAATGATGTTCTACAATATTCAAGGTTAAATCTAACTTTGGCTTGCAAGGTAGTAAATTATGCAACCACAAAAGTGTTTGGTCACTTTCTAAATCACATCAAATGTCTGACAGGTAACCCGCATTTTAAAAGAAAAGTGAAATAATTTCTGAATGACAACTTCTTGACATGGAAATTAGTAATCTTACAAGAAACATTAAAAATGTAGGTAACGTAATGTTATTTTTTACTAAAATGACACATTCCACATCATTACGAGATTTCGTATACCTGATCTATGGAACACTTATTGATCTAATTTAATATAATCAAAAGACGACGACAAGAACATGTATGAATTCACTACAACCGCACGTCCTCAGAAAGAGTAACGTCTTTGGTTTAATCTTCATTTCACTTGTTTACAGAAATTGAATAGCAACGCCACGTTAGCTGATGTTACAAGGCTAGATTTGTAAATTATTCAGACTGTTGCCCCTACAATTTTTGAAAAGTCTCCTGTCCTGCTTTGGGAACCGCACGTTAGTCTGGCCTACCCAAAGATATCCCTTTGCTGTGGTTGCAGTAACAGTATAGCTATCTGTATCATTGTGGCACACTAGCCACCCTGCCTTGACAACGTCAATGGTTCACGAAAGTATGGAACAGCAATTGTGAGAAATGGAATTAGTGGCGTAATATGAGTAAAAGTGTAGATCAGTTGCCGGCCGCGGTGGCCGAGGGGACTGAGGCGCTCCAGTCACGGTCTGCACGGTCACTACGGTCGGGGGTTCGAATCCCCCCTCGGGCATGGATATTTGTGCCGTCCTAGTTCGTAAGTAGTTCATAAGTGGTTTGTAAGTTTAGGGAGTGATGACCCCGTAGTTAAGTCCCATAGACTATACAAACATCAGTTTATAGCAGACATTCAGAGACGTCAAGGATTCGTCAATTTAGTACAGTAGAAAGTTTACGGAGTAAATTCCGCAGGGGGAGACTAAGAGATGACTAAAGTAGGCAGGTCTAAAAGGATGTGGGTTGCCGTAGAGGCTGCACATTACAGAGAAGCGTGGACGGTTGCTTCAAACTAGACTTCGAACTTCGGACAACGACAGCAGCACATTCGTCAATATTAGTGTTTTTCTCAATGGCCGAATTATTTCCATTTTATCACATGTGTTTAGTTTGTTGGTATCTGAAAAAATATATGAAAATACAGAATTAACTGTTTTGTGTCCTCGGGATGCTTAGGTTCGAAAGGTGGGCCGTGGTCTGTCGACAAGGTCTGCAACTGAAAGAACTGATTAGTTCACATATACTTTTATTACAACTGAAGGTAATACTCAACTTTAGGTGTGCTTGTTGATGCAAGGTCCTATTTAATACATAGTTCTGAAATGATCTCTTTCTGGCTATAGTCAATGTAGTGCTCTGGCTTTTCGCTGTATACGGCTCGCCTGGAACGGTAGCACTGCTAGCTCTGCTGCGTACTCTGCTATATCCCTGGTAGACTGAACTCGTAGCTGTGGTGCGCCGGCATATCTAGCCGAGTCCTCTTCTTCTGATTGGCCGGTGCGCGAAGCAAGGAATATATGACATCTAGTCTGAATGGGCAAAGCTGAAAAGTTGTACCCAGCTGGGATTCGAACCCGTGTCTCCCGCTTTCTAAGCAGTTGTGCTGAGCACTACACTACTAAGGACACAGTGATCTCCGCACGTGCAAGAACTACCTAAGCACGCCTACAGTCAGACACAAATTCCCAGCTTTACCCAGCCCACAGTACTCAAACTCGTAGTTTCATAAACTAATTCGCGTAAGAGTAACGGCCCCAAATCCCACCCCCCCCTTAACGAAAGGATGACTGCCCGTCACCTGTTCCGAAAGAACAGACGTCACTTCGGATCCTGCAGTTGTTATTCTTTCATATTTACAGAATATATGACATCAACTGCGAATGGGCAAAGCTGAAAATGTGTACCAAGCCTGGATTCGAACGTGGGTCTCCCACTTTATAGACTGTTGCACTGAGCCTTTCGCCACTGGGTACACAGTGATCACCGCACCTGCAGTGACTACCTAAGCACGCCTCCCGTCAGAAACAAATTCCACGCTTTACCTTGCCTGGTAATTTTCCTTGGAATTTGTGTCTGACGGGAGACGTGCTTAGGTAGTCCTTGCCGGTGCGGTGATCACTGTGTCCCCAGTGGTGTAGTGGTCAGCGCAACTGCCTAGAATGCCGGAGACCCGGGTTTGAATCCCAGGCGATACACATTTTCAGCTTTGTTCATTCGCAGTTGATGTCATGTATTCTGTGAATATGAAAGAATAACAACAGCAGGATCAGGCGTGCATAGGTAGTTCTTGCAGGTGCGGTGATCACTGTGCCCCCAGTGGTTTAGTGGTCAGCGCAGCTGCCTAGAAAGCGGGAGATCCGGGTTTGAATCCCATGGGGTACATATTTTCAGCTTTGCCTATTCGCAGTTGATGACATATATTCTGAGAATATGAAAGAATAACAACAGCAGGATCAGGCGTGCTTAGGTAGACCTTGCAGGTGCGGTGATCACTGTGACCCCAGTGGTTTAGTGGTCAGCGCAACTGCCAAGAAAGCGGAAGACCCAGGTTCAAATCCAATCAGAAGAAGAGGAAAATAATACGAACGAGAAGTATATGGTGCATTTTATCGTTTTTGTAAAGAACTGTACTCGTGTGAAGACCGTATTGGACCAATTTAGGTTACAGTAGTAACAATAAAAGGGGCCCTTTGCGATCGCCTTTCGACAGCTCGAAATTTAAATGAAAATAACGGCGTTCATCTCAACGCTGAATAACCAAATTTGTAGAGAAGAAAATTCTCTACAACATTTCTCTGTTATGTTTTTATCATATCTCATACCGTTTCAGAGATATTTGCAAAATGAACGGCTATTTGACGATGTCTGCCTGTCTGTCTGCCTGTCTCTCTTGTCTGTCCGTAGCGTATTGCCACTTTTAAAGTCAAAGCGTTCAACCGATCGGCACCAAATGTTACGCACATAATTGTTGGCCACCAGATACCGAAACCTCACTTTTTCAAATATTTCGGTCAAAAAATACGTTGGTAACACTAAAAAACGCCGAATGTAATGTAATTTTAATTGCAAATAAACCGTTCATCTGACACGAAAATTGAAGAACTGAATTTGTAGAGGAGATAATTCTTTACAACGTCACTCTGAAATTATATATATATATATATATATATATATATATATATATATATATATATATATATATATATATATATATATTGTTACAGAAATATTTGCAAAACTAATGGCGATTTTACACCGTTGCTTGATTTTATGTAAACCAGGCATTCAGAGATGTCACGTGACATTTCACCTCCAGTACTCTCACTGGCATACGCCATCTTGCTTTCTGTATTGCATGATATTCTTTTTATATCTGAGGCTCTCGTTTCCATTTCGAAGCACTAGTGTACTGAAGAATTGACAAAAACACATTGTTCGTAGTACGATAAATTATAATTCAGTGTCTAAAATACCATATTAGCTGTTAAAACTGCCATCAGTAGTACGAGAGTTAAGGAAATGTTTTGTAATTGTCCACCATACTGTAGTGTGCAGTCGTCGCTCCTTAAATGTTTTAGGGCACCCTTCTTAATTAAATAGCGGTATGTTCTGCAATGTTTATAATTGTGCGTATCTACGAGTGTTCCCTGCAAAATTTGCGTTTGTTCTATTTCGTGAACATTCCGTGAAATACGTAACAACGAATTGAACAGTGGTCTTCTGAAACATATGCACATAAACAGGGATTATACTGTAATAATGAATATTCTAAACAACGCCCTGATACTTGTAGATTCATATATAAATGAAGTCCTGGATTTCTGTGGCAACTGTCATTCCTTAATTCTTTGTGGCTGCCGTGTGGCCGGCGGCGGCCACAGCAGGCGGCTCTGGAGCGCCTCTGACGTCATCGTGGCAGCAATGTGTTAATAAAACGGAAGGTCACAACAAATTACCTGGCTTCTTTTTTTTCTAAGCAATGATTCACTACATATGGAATATGTTGAAAGTCACTAATCAGAATCAATGTGTCTTCTAAAATGTTTGTCTTCGGTATGGTAGCTATGGATACTTGTGCTAAAATAAAGAGAAAAATATTCTGTTTCAAACCGTGACTACATTTTCTTTTCCAGCTAAAATAACAAACGTAATAAGTATGGTAACACTGAATTCCACATAATTCTAGTACTTAATCTATATTCAGAGCTACTACAATCATTATATCATTTACAACAGTTGTTATAACAGCATCTCCAAAGTTTATGTACATGTCTGTATTTGTAATTTATTGGTATGTATTTCATAGTATATTCACTAAATAGAACAAATGCAGTATTAAGAGAAAGCACTGTTACCTTTGAAAAATTTGGAAACTTGCTGAATATAGTTGGGTTCAAGATGAAAAAAATGCGATCACAATCCATAATTCTCATACTATCAGTGGCAGCCACTGTGGAGTGAGCGAGTGCATTGAGGTGCTATGCTCCATGAGGCTGTTGTTCCCTGCCAGGGTTTCGAATCCTCCCTTGGGCATGGATGTTTGTGCTGTCTTTAGTATAAGTTAGTTTATAATTAGTTTGTAAGGTTAGGGACTGATGACCCCAGAGTTAAGTCCCATAAGCTAACAAACATTTGCACAACATTGATGGTAGGTGTTACCTGTTAATGTGGCATTTTTAGACATTTGCTTATAATTCATTGTCTGAATATCGACGTGTTATTTGACAATTTTCAATTCGCTGTTGGTTTGAAATGACAATGCTTGAGTTATAATAAGAAAATCAGCAAATACACGATGAAATATGGCATAAGCAGGTTTTGGGCATGGTTTCGAGAGAGGGATCGTCCATATATTTTTGTTATTTATCTTTTCATATTTCGTCCAAAATGTTTGCAAAAAATCATAAAACTACAGGCAAATTTAAAGTGGACCGTAAAACACGACAGTGAGATTTTTTCAGTTATTTTCGAATCTATCACGAACAGTTTGAAAAGATATATCTACATCTACACACATACTCCACAATTCACCGTGAGGTGTGTGATGGAGGGTACACTGTACCACTACTAGGCATTTCGTTTCCTATTCCACTCCCAAATAGAACGAGGAAAAATAGAATGCTTTTATGCCTCCATACGAGCCGTAATTTCTCTTATCTTGTCTTTGTGATCTGATACAATCAGATGAAACCGCATGTAACAAAAATTCAAACAAAATAGAGAAAGCCTATTGGATCTCGGTAAAGTTTGTCAATTTCCTTAAGATAAGCATGTTATTTTACATTTATTCATTTTAATATTTCATTTACTGCTTATTGTAATATGAAACTAGTTTGTTAAATTTTCTACAAAAGGTCTCAGGCACTAGAGATCTGTAAATGCAAGTTAAAATGCTTACTGATGCTCTAAATTACTTTGCGAATGTTCTTGCGCAATGGAAATTTATCTAGCTGCTCACTTCTTAATGAAGCAGCCAACGTTTTAACAAACACAAAATTAATGTTATAAAAGGAATAGATAATTAAACATGGGCCAGGGATCATGAAATTATAAAGCAGAGGTTTGATACTTTAAATCTTTATCTATTCAATAAGATCAACAAGCAAATAAGTATGGGGAGACCAAATTAAGCACAATAAAGCACACACCTTGTACAAAATTGAATTAAATCATATAGTTACTGCCAGTAATGAAATTGTTTCTGCCCTTTTATGAATATGGAGGTAATGTGGGAGGAAATTTGCAAATACAGAGTGGATAAAGGAAAGCACATTCATTCACTCACAGAACCGTGCATAATGCTTGCAACACATTACTCATGTGGCAGCACTTGATAGCAGCAGCGAAACGAATCGTTGGCGGCGTTTTGACAAGATGGCGGATGTCTTCAAGCACAATTAAGATTACACTATGTACGAAACGAACTCATGTGTGGGGAGGCAGCAGCACACTATCCTTAAGCAGCACATGGTGTGCGTACATGGTGAATTACATAGAATTTACAAAGAGAAATTAATTTAGAATAAGTGAGTAAAGAACATGCAAAAATTCATATAGAAAAAAGCTAGTATCAGTAAGAGCATGGCTAAAAGCCAAACTAATGACTGTTAACGAAAGCGCATTGTGTAATCAGTCATACCAAGACGGGAAAGTTGGAATCAAACCAGAAAATATGAGAAAAATTTAGCATACTCGGAGATACAGTTACGACGTGAAAACGTTAGTCAAAAACCAGCAAGGAAATTCCAACATACTAAGTTTACACAAAGGCTGAAGGCCACACACGTGTATTGTAACTTGAGAAAAACCGGACACAAAATCATCACCAGAATGAAAATGCAAATACTAAATTTAAACTGAATTACTCATGTTCTGTAAATTAAGAAGCACTTCGCCTTACATACCGAAAGAATTACTCAGGAAACTTATTACTGATAACCCAAGACTGCTTGATCACAAAGAAATAAAAGTTCTAACAGCATTCTATCCCCTCAGCATGATTCGACGATATACTCATTTTGGCGGACGCAGAAAGAGTGGGCTCTCAGGCCACAGGAAAAGCATTCCCCTCCACCCACCGGATTTAGTGCGCGCTCAAACGATGCAGATCGCGTTCAGAGCATACTGTCTACCAACACTCGTTAGCTCTTACTAGATCCCCATAGGGGTCCCCTTTGTCACCTCTTTCGACTACAATTATGTTGGTACAACACTAAGAACAGGCCATCCAGCATGCGGCAATGCAGATGGAATGTGTTCATACCTAGAGTAAACGAGGCCTAAAGCGCGAGCCGGTGACTGTAAGTCATTGTGCGGCAGTCACTCAATATTAAAAGCAAACTTCCACATTCCTACGAACACACAAGTTCATACACACGCGTAGAAACATATATAAATATGGGGCATTGATCATTAATAAAGCAATAAAATAATTGACATACAAATAGACAATATTAATGGCGGAGAAACACTTAAGAGTAAGGCATAACTCAAAATGGAACACGATCACATTTTTCAGTGGACATGTTTCAAATTACACAAGTAGAATTTTATGAGGCATATTGTAACTATATATCACGATTGTAGTTTGAGCTGTAAATAAATTTCCACCAAAATCTAAACCTGCTCTAATCCCAGTACATTTCTAACAGACAAACTAATACAAACCTGCACTAATACCATGACATTTCTAAACAATCAAACAATGAAACAACTTAAAATCCATATACAAACAGTCTCCAACAGGGTTTTCCCTAATTGAAAATGACTTGTACCGATTTATATCCTTGTGTAATTGATAACAATTCTCCAGGTACACAAAGTTCTGATCACTAGATACTTCAGTATCTGTATAGCTGGACATTGAGCTTTCTGATGAAACGGTTACAGGAGATTGTTGCTTTTCCTGCAAATATTCGAGTTGCACCTCTCCAAATACATGAGCCAATTTACTTTTCAAAATAGTTTGTGTTTGACATGAAAACTTTTTGAAAGTATGTACAGAGCTTAGAGAAAGGTTATCTACATAGTTCAGTTCACATTCATACTCCTGGAGATAACGTAAAGCTGCAGGTAAATTTTGACTGACCTATTTTTGTTTCAGCTTATTTCCAGAAGAGGTGATGCCTCAGGAGGACTGGCTGCATCTTCCTTGCACTCTGCATCATCAGGCAGTGCCCCTTCCATCTCTTCGAAGTTTGGTGATATTGGTCGAAAGGAATGTTTGTCGTTAAGTAATTCCAAGTGGCGTTCCCATGGCCAGTTATAAACTTTTTTCTGAACCTCTACCGCCTCTCATAAATTTTAGGTACCTGGTATAGGAATCTCTCAGGTTTTTCTTCTACCTTCCTTCTGCAGCCTCCCCTATCAATCAGAATACAAACAAAATAAATCATTTATGTAATGTGACATATTTAATAGTATTTTATAGTAAGTGCAGCAAAAGCAGAATAGCCATGCTCACTAAGGCTTCCAGGTGTATTGCGTGCAGCTGTTCACTGTCGGGTGTTCGAGTCATTCGACAGGCATGGTTGGTTCTGTTATCCTTAGCATAGGTTAGTTTAAGAAGTTTGTTAGCCTAGGGACTGATAACCATTAGCTAAGTCCCTTATATTTTCAACCATTTGAACATTTAGTAAGTACATTTCATTTAGGATATTTGGCTACTGGAAATTTGCACTAAACCTTTGCTTTCTCATTTTTTGTGGGAATAACAACTATGTCCAGCATAGTGAAAAATGTGTGTCAAAAATTGTGCAACGTTTTACAACCATTATATTTGCCCCACCCAAATTAAGGAGTGTGAAGGAGAATTGAAATTGGTTCGAAGGAACGGTGGAAGTTTCCCAACTGCATTGACAGCATTAATGGATATTATGTACGGATAAAATGTCTAAAAATATGTTTCTCAAGTTATTATTGTACTAAAAACTTTATTTTTAGTTGTCTTGCTTGCAGTTGATGATCATGATTACAACTCTGTGGCTGTTGTTGTGAGCAGCCATGGCAGACACAATGACAGTGCTATTTTTGAAAGCAGTACCTTTTTCTGCGAATTTGTAGAAGGAAAAAATATTCTGGCTCTAAAGCCACATGCATTAATAGGTGATGAAGGGTTTTAATTGCAGATTTATTTATTGCGCCCTTTTTCTACAGCTGCAGCCTTGGAAGATGTGCAAGACACAGTGTGTAGTGGGAACCGCTTTCGTAATTCTCGTTCGAAAGTGACGAGTCTTTTGAAGACCAACAGACCTAATAGCTACGGCAGATGATGTAGTGAAAGCAGCATGCTGTCTACATAATTTTCTCTGTAGCAATGAAAGCTACATGCTTACTGAACAAGAAGACCAGATAGATAACCTGCAGGCTAATGTATTTTCTAATACACCAAGACTAATAGAGAGATCGAGTAGTTTTGATTAGCCTGTGCGATACCAATTTCTTGCATATTTTGTTAATAATAAGTAATAAGGTCATAGTCTCATGCTGTGTGTACAGTTTTCAGCAAAAAATTACCTTCTGCAGCATTTCTCACTGTCCAGACACATTGCTGTTTTCAATGTTTTTAACTGTATTTTACACAACAAAACCTAAAATGTATACCTGCTTATGGAATATTCCATCGGTACTTGGAGGAACAATGACATATTACAAACTTAAATACGTAGTGTTTTTGTTCCACAATTGTGGAAGAAAAACAGTATGTATTTAAGTTTGTAATATGTCATTGTTCCTGCAAGTACCGACGGAATATTCCATAAACAGGTATATATTTGTTTGTAATTATTAAATAAAAATTAATAAGTGTTTGTGATTCTTTAGTTTCTCTCGGCGTATTTCATAATCAAAATATCCACGGTTGTACTGCCGGTCTGTAGTGTCCAACGGGCACAATATTTCGGCGATCATACATGTCGCCATCATCAGGTGAACTGACGGACTGAGCTCCTGAAATCGCGCCGGCACGGAGATCCGCACGCTACGGCTGCTCGAAGGGAACTGGGCTCTAGCCCGGTAGCGGGCCATTTAAATACCCTCGGCCCGCGGAGCGACCCCTCCGCGGTCCGCGCCCCGCGCCGCGGCCGCGCAGTGGAACCGATTGCGGCGGCGTCTGAAATGACGTCGGTGTGAGGGCTCTGTCCGCCGTGGTCGTCACTTCGTTACGTTTGCTAGATTTACTCTTAATTAACCCAATCGCTGGTTCCCAAGCTTTGCTAAGATTATAGCCACAGTCGCGGTTTATGAGGTCGTCACTTGTGCGAATTTCAATGGCCTCTCTAACGACGCAGTCCCAGTATCTCGACGTCTGTACCAGAATCCTAGTGCTTTCATACTCCATCGCATGATTCTCCGACAAACAATGTTCAGCGACCGCCGACTTGCTCGGATACATCAATCGTGTGTGCCTCTGGTGTTCAACACATCGATCCTCGACTGTACGCATCGTCTGTCCAATATATGACTTCCCACACTGACACGGAATCTGGTACACGCCGGCCTTCCACAAACCGAGATCATCTTCAGCGCTCCCCACCAGTGCACGAATTTTATTCGGCGGACAAAAAACAGTTCCTACCTGGTGTTTTTTCAAAATGCGGGCGATCTTCCCCGAGAGTGCGCCAGTATATGGAACGAACGCAGTGCCTACATCCTCCCTCGTGTTTTCATCAGTTTCCACAGGTTGAGTTGTAGTGGTTGGGCGGAGAGCCCGCTGAATCTGCCACTCTGAGTACCCATTTTTTCGAAATACAGTTTTCAGGTGTTCCAATTCCTGGGGTAGACTCTCTGTGTCGGAGATAGTGCGCGCCCTATGTACTAGAGTTTTAAGTACCCCATTCCTCTGTGAAGGGTGGTGACAGCTGTCTGCGTGTAAATACAGATCAGTGTGCATTGTCTTCCGATATACACTATGACCCAGGGTGCCATCAGCTCTTCTCGTGACCAAGACGTCCAGGAACGGCAATTTACCCTCCATTTCAGTCTCCATAGTGAATTTGATGTTGGGGTGTATGGAGTTCAGATGTGTAAGGAAGTCAAGGAGTTTATCCATACCATGTGGCCAGATGACGAAAGTGTCGTCCACGTAACGGAAAAAGCAAGTCGGTTTCCATTGAAATGATGCCAGGGCTTCCTCCTCGAAATTCTCCATGTACAAATTTGCGACCACAGGGGAGAGTGGGCTACCCATGGCGACTCCCTCCGGTTTGTTCGTAGTATTCGCCATTGAAAAGAAAATACGTAGAGGTCAAGACATGCCTAAAAAGTTCGGTGGTCTTCCCGTCGAATTTCTGACCAATCAAATCTAGCGCGGGGCGCGGACCGCCGAGGGGTCGCTCCGCGGGCCGAGGGTATTTAAATGGCCCGCTACCGGGCTAGAGCCAAGTTCCCTTCGAGCAGCCGTAGCGTGCGGATCTCCGTGCCGGCGCGATTTCAGGAGCTCAGTCCGTCAGTTCACCTGATGATGGCGACATGTATGATCGCCGAAATATTGTGCCCGTTGGACACTATAGACCGGCAGTACACCTGTGGATATTTTGATTAATAAGTGTTTGATTCAGACTTGCGCCTATCTCCGACCAAGTTTCCGCCTTCTTAGACACATTTTTGTCATCTGTGTCACGTGGCTTTGAACGCAACATATCGGTCAGTTTCTCTGTGGAAGATCACAACCTGATACATGTGGAGGGCGGTACATGTGACTGCTGACCCTTCCCTGTTTCGCCGAGGCAGTAAGTTTGAATGCAACACAGTGCCCGGGAGCACTAACCACGTGGGCTGCCTGTGAACCTGTTTGAGACAGTTGTAATTGTATCTTCGTTTATATTATTAGGAGGCGATCCAAAAATGTTACAACCGAGATAGCTTGAAATTAATTTTATTTGGACGACCGGTTTCACTGGTCTCTGGCAGCATAATCTGCTCCAAACAATCTTTTTACATGGCCATCATCTGTTAAAAGGGCATGACGAAAATTAAAACATACATGTCATTGTAGTAAAATGAGAAGATATTTCAATTACATTTATAAGAGAAAGATCGTTTATACTTAGAAACGAGACATACCTTGTAAAGACAAACAGTTGTTATTTGAAATAATTTAGAGTGCATAGGTGCACTATGTCATTGTAATAAAAGTGTGCATCTCACTGTGAGAGACAGTAGGATACTGAAACATTATCCAAGTCAAAGATATAAGAATATGGCACCAGATGGCAGTGCAGACAAGTGTAATGTTAAAACAACAAAGAGGTAAAATAACGTCGTATTTTCGTGGTAGGGACATTGGGGAGGGGGGTAAAATCAGAATATTTATTGTGCTGTATAGATTACAAAAATAGTTAGAAGTAATTTGAGATATCTGATATCTACGTTCATGTCGTATTTGCAGTGGTGCTTTGTGCATACGATGAAAATATCTGTATAAAAACGACAGTCATTTATAAAAAAAAATTCAACATGGTCACAATGTAGCACATCTTGACATTAAAATGGACGCCTACAACAGCTAAAGGAGATTACAAGAAGTATACATATTGCATATCTTCAATACTATATACCACAGTGGCTATTATGTAGTAGTCATATAACTGTATAGTGCATTATGATATTGTAACATGCACTTATACACAAGTGTAAATATAGTACCATGGTTTGGACCAACAAAGGAGGGGGGGCATATACATTGTCTTATTCTTGCTTACATGAAAGCAATGATATAATTGTATCATAATATATCTACAAAATATATTATTAAGGATGCCTTAGTATAATGTTTGTTGTGCAAAATTGTAACATCCCTCAAGTAACATAAGGTCTAGGTGAACCACGATAAGTTAATATGAAATCAAAATGACCATGAGAGTGATAGTTATGGGATTATCTTAAGGTTGTAGCAAAAAATCTAAGCACCTATACCTAGAACTGGCAAAATGCATATCCAACAATATCCATGAAAATAAATGGTATTATATAATTGTAATCAATAACAGCATATATACATGATTATGCCTAAACTCTTAATACAATCAAAACAATTAGAATTTAGTGACATCATGATGTGTGCCATTAAGAGGTAAATAGTGTGAGGTCTAAGTCTGAGATAAAAATTGTATTTCAGCAGATGCTAAGTCATGATTTAAAAAAAATTGGAGAATATGCTCAGTGTTTAGGGTAGGGATGAGGTATAATGTCTAGGTATTGTAAATGTTAACATTATGTTTCGGTAAAGGATGCATTATAATGACTGAGCATTAAAGAGGAGTTGTATATGGTTACAGATATGGTATGATATGTGATGGGTGTAATATTATGATAGGTTAAATGCTCGTTACAATATCATAATGCACTATCCAGTTATATGACAACCACATAACAACCACTGTGGTATATAATATTGAAGGTATACAATATGTATATTGCTTGTAATCTCTTTTAGCTGTTGTAGACGTCCATTTTAATGTCAAGATGTGCTACTCTATTGTATGACCACTACATTGTGACCAATGTAATATATTCTTTTATAATTTACTGTCGTTTTTTTTCGTGGTATGCACAAAGCAGTACTGCAAATGCGTCATGAACCTAGATATCAGATATCTGGTCTCAAATGACTCCCAACTATTTTTGTAATCTGTACAACACAATAAATATTCTGCTTTGACCCCCCTCCCCAATGTCCCTACCACGAAAATACGACTATGTTTTACCTCTTTGCCGGCTGCGGTGGCCGAGGGGACTGAGGCGCTCCAGTCACGGTCTGCACGACCACTTCAGTTTGGGGTTCTAATCCCCCCTCGGGCATGGATATTTGTGCCGTCCTTAGTCTTAGCTAGTTCATAAGTAGTTTGTAAGCTTAGGGACTGATGACCCCGTAGTTAAGTCCCATACGTTGTACAAACATAAACATTTTACCTCTTTGTTGTTTTCCATTACACTAGTTTGTGCCTCCATCTGGTGACATATTCTTATAGCTTTGACTAAGTTAATGTTTCAGTATCCTACTGTCTCTCACAGTGATATGTACACTTTTATTATAATGACATAGTCCACCTATGCACCCTAAATTATTTAATATAACAACTGTTTGTCTTTACAAGGTATGTCTCGCTTCTAAGTATAAACGATCTTTCTCTCATGAATGTAATTGATATATCTTCTCATTTTATTATAATTACATGTATGACTCAATTTCTGCAATGCCCTTTTAACAGATGACAGCCATGCAAAAAATTTTTTTGGACCAAATGATGCTGCCAGATACCAGTGAAACCAGTCGTCCAAATAAAATTAATTTCAAGCGATTTTGGCTGTTTTGAAGATATAAACTGTATCTAGTTATCAAAATAGAGTTAGTAAATAGTCTTCGTAATTATTATCTCTGTAAATAGGTCCATCTAACTGTATCCATACACCTACTAAATATTGTTTATATATACTATCCTAGTAAATGAACCTAACATCAATGTAGATTAATTAGTGCAGAGCAATAGCTAAAAGCTTACATCTGAAAGTTTACTCTAAACTACATTAAAGTGACCCCATAAGATATATTAAATTTCAATTAGTGTTTCCATATGTTCCACAGATATATTTAATGACAATCATACTACAAGAAAATGAAAAATAAAAATATATTATTTGCCAATATTTCAAATAGATATCTATCATCAGTGAATGTAAAAAAACATAAAACATTATTTGAACATTCAAATCTTAAGGATATGGTGAATAAAGTAAAAATAAATTCTTACAATTCATTCAAAATTGTCAAACAATATTTCGATTTTCTAGAGGTATATGTAATGAAGCTGAGGAAAGTACAGTTCACAAATATAATTCAATTACAAAAGTATTTCAAAGTTGATTACAAACATATAACATTGAAAGCTACATCAAAATTCAATACATAGAGTAGAATTGACATCAAATATATTTACTTTCTTTATGTTACTAAAATGGCCTAAAAAGAAAAAATGGACTTAACGTAAATTTAATATTTTATTCTGAGTTCAAATGAAGTACTACAAAATGAAATAAAAAAAATTTAGATTCTCAATATACAACTTCACCATTGAAACTGAAACAAATCTAAATATATTTTTGGTAATTGGTAAATGAGAATTGTTAACAAGTACATATGATTTTCAACTTAGGGGATCAGGATTGATGTTAATAGGATAAATAGGTTATAGTTGGGAATTAACAGATAAACACAACTTCATGGTCCAACAATTTAAAAAACTTGGCTCCTCTTGGGGAAAACTACTTAACGACAGGAAAATTTGCTCGTATTAAGGATATGTGTATGATAAATCAACGAATGGGACAGTTTCAATACACATTGCAAGATTCCACTGAAATTACTTAAAACAACCATTAATAATCAACAGGCCACAACAGTGGTCACATTTCAAAACACGTTAAGAAAACGATAACATACCTTAAAATTTGGAGCTGGATTTTTTTCAGGTTAACCAGCTAGCCAGCTTGTGTATACGAGAAATATTGTAAGCTCAGTTCAGTGATACCTTTGCTCACTGTTCAGTAATAACAGAAAAGCATTATACATGTACTTAATAAAATACAACCAAGTTAAGAAGGGCTTTTCTCCTTTAGTAGTTACAGTTACCAAATTAAAGGTAAGCCACTACTGTGGTGTAAAACATGCCTTATTTTAAAAGGCATAAAAATCTGGACAACTTATTCTAAAAGAAACTGTTCTAGAATAACTGACCATGTATGGAACCATGTAAGGTAAACATGACGAAAGGTAATTTCAAAACAACACTACGACACAGGTGAGGCAGCTGAGCCAATAACATTAATTTAATGTCAGCTAGTATGCATGGTAACCAATCCTAGTTGCAGAGTACTCACTAAATACGGGCAACACACTTGCTAACCAAATCAACACTTCAGCGAGTGCAATCCAGAGAACCCAGGATAACTCAGTAAATTAATAGAAAAGGTAATTTTAAGAACACTGATAGATGATCAGAAGCAAAATAAGAACAAAATTTAAACTCAGTGCCAAAGGGTCAAAATACGCCTCTTACTTGGGCAGCTGCTAGGGGAGGTGGAAAACACACTGGCAACAGAATCACACGCGCGCCCGAGGCACATAGCCATCACAGCGATGGCGAGCAAAACTCAAAAGACTTCCATAAATACTACTCAGGGAGAGTGTTACACCATGCCATAGCAAGCAGGTTCATAGTGATTATGCATACAAGTAATTAAAGGCAAGTAAAATAAAATGAAAGCAATATTAGTGCTTGTTTTACTTTTTTAGCACAGGTTCACACTGAGAACAGTTTCACGGGAGAATATCCCACCACAGCCCCAACTGGTGTTAAATGAGTACTTAACTTGCTGTGTAGCTCGCTTGAAGTGACAGCCTAAAACTCTACTAGAACCATCACCCATCCATGGTAGCACCACTCTTGCTTCAAAGTTATCAGCAAGGGCGGGGCTGATGGCGTTCCTCACAGCGAGGTCTCTCCAGCGTCTCTGCCAAACCGACAACAACACGCTCGGCTGGCGAAGTGGCCGCCGAAACAAGTAACAGATAACACGTCGCTCATTCGGGGCGCTGAGCTCGGGAGGGAAGGAAAAGAAGCCATCAATGACGCCAGCAAGAAATGAAAACAAGCCGACACAACTCCGCCACAGAGTCAATAAAGACCCTCTACTCAATTCGAAACCGAAGGACCCAGATCAACTATGGGAACAATGCTGGAATTTGAAAGCTCTACTTACACCCCACACAAGTGGCCACCAGTCTTCACCAATTCCGCCAGCTGCCGTATGATCTGAGGATGTCCTCAAAACCCAACGGCAGGAGTCATTAGTGATGAGACGAGCAAGAACTTGCAAACAACTGCAGCCTGTACGATCAACATCCTCTGGTAAGTCTACCTCCACATCTCGAATGACGCCCCCCTCCTGCAGACATACAGAGTACTCATCAGAATTCTTTCCATCCCTGTACGTTGTAATGCCCCGTCCAGTCTAACGTAGTTAAAGATTCTGAGAAGTTATTGTTTGTTATCCCTTTGGCTGCCTATCACGTTAGGAAAGATCGTAAGTGTTGCAATATACGACATTAACGTCATATATTTAACGTATCTGACTATTAATAACTTCAGATAAACTCACATTCTAGAGCAAGTTAAATACCGTTCAGGATGAATATACACCTTTGGTTTGTACAACAGTATGTCGTCAATTAAATACGTTGCCACTACAACGGATACGCAGCAGACACTGTAAGTAAAATTTAGTCACCAATGTTAGGGCGATCTGTAATCAACGATTACAAAACAACTATCTGTAATTACTTTTTACTGTTATAAGTAATAATCATAGAACTTAACTACTGCATGTAAAACAAAATTAAGATTACCCTTCAAATTCACTGCAAATATAGAGATATTAATAATTGGAACGATGTTACCTTTTACCTTTGTTAGTAAAAATACCTTTAATCCAAGCTATCCTCTCTATCCAAACATTTCATTGAAAGAGACTTATCATTAAGCTTCCTTGAAACAAAATCGTCAGCGATAATATTCGTATCAGTCCTAAGAGATTCCTTTATTAAAAGTCAATATTCCCTTTATGTGAAGCTAACATATTTTCATTTTTAACTATTCTTACAAACATGGTTGACTTTTCATTATATTCATCCACATAGAACAAATTTATATTTAATTTTTTATTGTCATTTTAGAGTCGTTATGACTTTACCACTTTTCCCTTCCTTGTTAAAAAAAAAATCTATCATATAAGCAAGGTAGTAAATAGGTCAACTAAATTCCACTTATTTTTTTATCACGCCTCCAGGCTTTATTTTGTTTTACTATAGTCTTTTATGTATGCCACATACAGAATTTAGCTTCAAAGTGACTGCTAACTGTCACCACTGACTAACTTTTTAAGTTAGTTAAAAAAAATCCTATGGCGCCACCACCACTTACAGGACCGTATTTACATTTAGATAATCTGAAATCAAACTTGGAGACTACTTCAGGTGTTGGCATCGAACAACTCTAAAGTATTAACGATGTCTTTTCCCACCAGATCTCCAAATTATTTTATTGGTTCCAAATCCTAAATTGTTAACATTCTATCTGTCACGGTAAAACTTTTCCGTTATGTATCAGAAGGTAAATTGGTCTATTTCATTTTTTGTAACTCACGAAACCCAATAGCACACATTTGCAACAAGATCAAGTCAAATCAGAACAATAAAGCTCACAACCAATGTGTGACTCAGTGAACTCCTGCAGGATTCATAAAATAACATAATAAAACTGCTCGGTTCAAATTATGTCGTCACCTCCACTCGGGACTGACAAATAACCACAACAAGAACCAATCTTCAATAGATACGTTCCATAGATGAGTTACTTGATGCTGCCACACAGCATTAATGTCAACTACTATTTTATAACCAAGTAACACTTCCCATGAACTGTCATTACCCTAATACATTAAAAAAATCTCAGATCAGGTTACATTATTATCTGCAGTGCTTCTGTCACTACTATCCACAGAAACCTATTTAAATCCCTTTCCTGTTTCCTGGCGGCTTTCAAAGTATGCAACCCTAAACACGTTATTCTGCCGATCAAACGAGTTAGTTCAGTAACTCACAAGCAAATAACTATAAACCATTTTAGGAACCTATAAATCACTGGGATATCTTCATCTTTCACTGTACAATAATCATTAATATTCCCTTTCCAATTTTATGTTCTTTGACATACTGGAATTATCTTGAGTGGCTCATATGCAGATAAAATATAACTATGAGCTCTCTCCTGGAGACATCTTTGGGGTTTCCTTGATGTATAATCTAGAACACACATCAAACAAAAACATTGTAATTTTACAAAAGTTACATACAGTTATATTTTAATGAACAATTCCTGAAAAGCATCATTAATATAACATATTTTCATAATAAATTGAAAGGAAATCGTTCGAGAACTCTGTAGCGCACCAGAAAATATTTTGTCCCATTACAGAGCCCTCCCTTCGTTTCAGTTCATTACAACCTTAATACTATCATGTTACTATTTTAACAGGATATGTGAATATTATTATTGAACCCATCAATCAGTTATAATACTTGAAGTATGTAAATTAAAATGTACATCTTAACAGTTTTCTTTTAAGAATAGCTCTAGATAATAGCTAACATTTAAAACCATATATAGATTGTTCATAGCTATTGAAGGTATTGAGTGGGAATATGATAGATATACCTAAATCAATAAATCATCAATTAAAATCTCATTTAAGTAGATGATCTTCAGTTAACAATCAGGCACTATTACTTGCCATCACCTTTAGAAGATGATCAAGACAGAATGTATAAGGATCAAGTAGCTTCAATATAATTCCTTATGAAAATCTCAGATTTGACTGGCACGGTAGATCTGAGAAGACTGGCGCAATGCCATTTTCGTTATGGATAGTGGGAAAGATAAGTCTGGACCCTCAAGAGAGGAAGAAAGAAAGGAAAAATAAGAACAGAGTATTCAGATCAGAAGAAGAAAAGATGACAGACCCGAAAAACAGGAAACCCATACCAACCCCACACCCCAGGAACCGCTGTCCATTCATTGGTCACCTATCACACCGGAGGGCTCATAATGTCTCACTAGTTGTTACTTGACCCACTATAGAATGGACGTGATAGGGCCACCTGCAGGGCCCTCGAAAAGTAGCTCTGAATACCCCCTATTATAATAAACCACTACCTGTCCCTTCTGACCAATCTTGAATTGTAGTATGCCACATTCAATAGCATCTCATTAAAATTCCCATCCTGATTTACTATTAATAAAATCTACTAAATCATGAGCACTCACTGCTCATATCCTTATCAAACAATTCTGTATATAAAATTACTTGAAAGATTCATAACTGTTTAAAAAAAACTTACAGAAGTAGAAAAGATAAAAAATTGTAACCTATGTTTCAACACTGCTTGACAATTACCCATAGTCAAATTGTGTAACATTCCCATCACTAATCTTAGAAGATAACTCATAACATTTACAAAAACTTAAAGATACTAAAATCTTTTGCCTATCAAGTTCCTTCATTACAAAAGACACATTTTGTTCATGATTTTTATCATATTCATTATTCCTTACAGGAATCAGTATTAGCAATATTAGTCACTTCATTAATTTTATCCTGGTGACAAACAGTAACATATACATAAAATTAACTATACACACACACACACACACACAAACACACACACACACACACACACATATATATATATATATTAATTTAGCTAAACCTAACTGGCATTACCTCAGTGACTTGTGCCTCATGTCATCAGTAAAAATCACTGATCCTCACCGATCCACATTTATTCCTTTTCCTTCTGATACACTCTAGATCGTCTTGCTTTGATCTCAAAGTCTTTCATTTTTCTTCTTTTAGTGAGGAGACCAAACAACCAGAAGATTATCTTTATGGAAATAATCCTCTAGACGGACATACCCTCGATTTTCTCCTATAATGACTATTTAATGCTCTGCACTTGGGCCAAGCATAACACAGATTAAATGCTTTCGCAAAATCATCCACATTACAAAATCTATTTAAATTCAATATGTTCCATTGAAGAGCTTACTTCTCTAAATGACTCACCATAAATCATATACTACTATTTAGATTCCCATTAGCTGGTAAAAATTCGTCAAACGACTTTAAGGAAATAATCGGATGTAGAGATCCATTGTGTTTAAACTTTGGAAATTGTTGCTCACCTGATTTCATTTCGAGCTTAATCTCTTCCACTAGATCACACTTATGCCTATCAACACTATTAACACTTTTCTTAAAACCATTTCTTGAATCTGTCAACTTAAGGTCTAATCCTGTTACAAAATTATTGTCTCCACCAGCAATGTTTACTCTATTATGGGAAGTATTAGCACAAACATTATGTTCTATGACCACTGAACTACTATCACTACTCACAGGACCTGAATCACTAGATCCCTTTCCACTCTTGTCAATCGTTCTCGCCTTTTCCAGCACACACTCCTGAGCAAGATCTTCCCCCTGACAATTTTTAAACCCTTTTACCTCTTTAGCTACTGCCGGAATTCCTTCTGCAAAATCTGCCCTTAACTTACTGGCTGTAGCTTCTACCCTTTCAGCAATTTCCTCCTGAGAATTTCTAACCTCTTACCTTTATTTGATATTTCCTTCTTCCTGTCTATTTCTAAACTCCTCTCTTAATTTATTATTATCCTCTTCCTGGCCATTTCTAATCTCCTCTCTTAATTTATTATTAGCCACTTTTAATTCCTAAAAAGAAGCTTCTCTTAATTTACTAAATGCCACCTCTGGGGATATTTTTGACTCATCCTGACATTTCTTTAATTCTACCATGTTTTTAGTAAATTGTTCAAAATAAGATTTTAAATCATATTCTTTGGCTAATGACTATCTTACAAACACTATTCAGATTACACCAAAAAGATACTGCAGTCACTAATAACCTCTAAACTTCTAATAACTGATGCTGACTAAAAGTACCCTCAACAAATTGTCTCACTACTAAACACTTCTTGCACCAAGCACAGAAAATACAGTCACATAAAAAAACACAAATAAGAGTAAAGAATCAAGAAAATTAGTTTGTACTCCTGTTTCACTGTCAGTATTTGTTACCACTGATCTCTCTCTTCATATTTTAGTGTAGCTCAGTCGTCTGCCACACCCTTTCTTGCGATATTTTAGTCTATAGCTCAGTCGTATTTTAGTGTAGCTCAGTCCTCAGCCACACCCTTTGTTATTATACTTTAGTCCACCGCTCAATTACCAGCACCTCCTCAGTATCGTCTTGCAGGGAAAATCTGCGCACACTTTAAGATAACCCTTTAGTCTATATTCCTATTCCTGAGTATCAATATTATTATTTTATTGTCTATTTTTTGTGTTAAAACAATGGCAATATTCATCATGGCAGCAAGGATGCCAATTTCTTTCGTAACGCCCCATCTAGTATAACATAGTTAAAGATTCTGAGATGTTGTTATATATTAGCCCTTTGGTCGCCTATCACCTTAGAAAAGATCGTAAGTATTACAATTTACGGTATCAACGTAATATATTTAACGCGTCTGAATATGAATGGCTTCAGATAATCTCCTATCAGGTTCCAGAGCAAGTTAAATACCGTTCAGGATGAATATACACCTCTGGTTTGTACAACAACATATCATCAATTACACACGTTGTCATTAGAATGTATATGCGACTGACACTGTAAGTAAAATTTAGTTAGCAACTTAGGTGCGGTCTGTGATCAACGATTACAAAACAACTATCTGTAATTGTATTTTACTATTATATTTAGAAAAACATAGAACTTAACTACATCATACAAAATAGAATTAAGATTACCCTTCAAATTCACTGAGAATGTATAGATATCAATAATTGGAAAAATGTAACCTTTTACCTTTATTAGTATAAATTACCTTTCATCCAAGCTATCCTCTCTATCTAAATATTTCATTGAAAGAGACTGCTCATTAAGCTTCTTTAAAAAGAGATTAAAAACCAGTTTAAAAAATCGCACTTAGGCCCACTTTAGATATATAGTTTTATAATTTTTTTTGCAAATATTTCGGACAAAAATAATAATCTAAATAATAAAAAAAAATATGGTGACATGATGACGTGTCTCCTATTGTGGTAATATCTATGCACCCAACACATAATATTCTTTCCCACCTTATTTTAACAAACAGCCAAATTTATATGATCTTTGAATAGCTATTTGTTAAAAGGGTGTAACTCAGATTTTTTCCCAAAATTCACTTTTTTGATGATTTGCGTGCCCCTACCATAGGCATTTTTTTTTTGTTAACAGATCTTTCAAAATCCCATTTCAAATGGTTAAATTCTTATATCAAATTTGAGCGTCTATGTTAAAAGGGCGGAAGTGCTAGACTGATAAGATGTGAGTTACACCCGGATCACATACAGTTAAAATATATCTATGAGCTCTCTCCTAGAGATATCTTTGGCGTTTCCTTGATGTAAAATCTAGAACACATATCAAACAAATACATTGTAATTTTACAAACGTTACATGCAGTTGTATTTTAATGGACAATTTCTGAAAAAATCATTAATATAACATATTTTCGTAATAAATTGAAAGGAAACCATTCGAGAACTATGTAATGCACCAGAAAATATTTTGCCCCATTACAATATTATCTGCATAAGGGGCTCTATCATGAGCCTAACACTGGAGCTCCCAATCACTAAAAGACCCCTCCCCCCTTTGTCTGATCGTATCCTGCTGAAGGACAATCCATCCATTCACTTGCAGGATGAATGGGCAGCACCACATGGCCGCCTTCCACATTGGCTTTCCTCCTTTAGTTACACGAATGCACTATTTGCCACTCGCACTGCAGTGAGGGCGGAACTGGATCTGGTACACAAGAAGGTACTGTGGCAGCAGAGACTGTGATCAACACACGTGACACATATGATGCCCCATGTTACACGCCAGATTCTCTGCTGCTACCACACCCTGTGGCAGCAGTCTGGAGATGGCTGATCATGGCCAAAAGCACACTCAGCTGTTAATGAAGAGTGGCCAACCCCTCCTGCATGCACACACAGCACGCATACACCTTGTTCATTCTAGAACTACTACTGAAATATGTAAAGAGTGAAAACAAATAAAGGTGTTAAATACTTCAATTTGTTACTACAGTGGTGCTTCACTAATGGTGGCGTTTATAAAGCTGTGAAAGATATGACTGAACACTTCGTTAGAAGTTATTATCCATGTGATAATTTATACAATATACTATGAATGAATAAAATTGTATTAGATAATATGAAAGATGATTGCTATTGTACAATAATGACTGAATTTGTATGACAGAGTTAAAATGTATGCATATTATTTAGCTGAAATAGAGAAGAAAAAATCTGAAGATGTTAAGATATCAGTAGTTGAGAATAAAATATCAGTTGATGATTATGAAGTATGCTTATGAATAATAGGGGAACATCTAGATCAATGAATCGAATTAAAAGTTATAAACATATTGAAATTAAATGAAATTACATTAAGAATGAATAATGATTTAAAAAACCTATTATGAATAGTTGTACACTTGCACATGGACATTAAATATATTGTATTTTTTGTATATGTATATTTCAAATTTACTACATACAATTGATTAGATTATTGAGGTAACTTTATAATTAAAAATATAAAAGGATCTCATTTATACATTTCCCTATTTTTGTGGTTGTATCATGGTTAAAATATGGACAATAGTTCATTTTGATGATAAATTATATAAAAATATTTATAACTTAAGGATTAATCCTTTGACTGCTGTGGACATCTATAGACGCGGCTCCACGCCCTTTCCCTGTGCTGTGGACGTCCCCAGACATGCGGCTGGAACTTTCTGTCTTTGCTGTCGACATATTGAGACGTGCCGAGCCCCCGCTTCCTGTGTGCTGTGGATGTCTTCAGACACAGAGTTGTTTTTCTGCACCGTTTATTCACTATCTTTTTTGAGTTACTGCCGCATATTTCGAACGTGCATCTGTGCACCTGCGCTTTCTGCTGTGGTCCTTCGTCGTTGATTTGTGTTTCACATTTTGTGCTTTGTGTAAGTTAAGTACAAAAAATTAGAAATGTTGTGAACCGACAGTCATTCCCGGTTCACAAGAAGCGATTCGCCTTTCCGTTCTTCTTCTGCAGTAGCTGTGCAGTAGTCTAGCTGTACAGGTCAAGAGTGCGTATTCGTTTGTTGTTGTGTTTTCTCTTTGCAAAATTTGACTTCAGTTTTCGTGTTTTCGTCATAAGGATTCGATCTTCGGGATTTTATTCGGCAGCGACTTTTTTGGCGACTTTGCCTAATATTTTCTGTCTGAATATGCGTCACAGAATTATTTTCTTCATTATTCTTAAGAGAAAGCGTGTAGTTGTAGACGCTGGCCAAATTGCATTTATTTTAACAAATAGATTCAGATAGAACAACTCAAGGTCGCCAGAAATTCACGCTCACTCGGCGTAACTTTGAGCATGAAGTCAAACAACTGACTATATCTAATCCAGTATTAGTTCGACGATTGCCAAACTATACTAACAACCATAGACGACATGTGTAAGTGTTCATATAGAAAAAAAAAGATAAATTTTTTTCGAAATCTGTGACGATGAAGCAACAGAATGTTCCGAAATCAAGCCGTTTGATATGGAATTGCCAATAAGCAGTCACAATGCGCATAATGTCTGTGTAGTAATATATCTACAGATTCAAAGCCACGGAAAAAGTGTCCAGATACGTTGTGTGTCTAGCATCACACTCAGAAGGTGGGTCAGCCACCACCGCCCTTGGCTGCGGGAATATTCAGCAGAGGCCGAGGTCGGCCGATCGGCTGGCTCAGCCGCCTGCAGCAGGACGTGGAGGCAGCCGTTAGCGCAGGTAGCAGCATTAGGCGGCCGCAAGGCTGCACGCAACCGACAGACTGGATGCTCGGTGGTAGCAGCTAAAGCGTTAAACAGCTGATTTTGGGAAGTGGGGTAGAATGCCCATTTCCTATCTTCATCTGTACGTGCATAACTTAATTGCATTTCTGACACACTGCTAATAAATTTCCTAGTTTTCATTTATGTCTGGCCTCTTGTAAAGACAGAATGACGGACAGAAAATCCCAGTAATATCTTGTTTCGAAATAATTTAAATTTTCTCTCATAGGGAAATCAGGGTTCAGATTTAATTCCTTGCATCTCTAGTAAACCAGATATGCTGTTAACACAAATCTATCACACAGCTTAATTACAAATGCTGAAAATACTGCTGTACTAGTTTCATTATGAACGGTATCCCTTAGCGTGTTGTGTCTCTAAATTTTCTTCTTTCTTTCTATTTCATTATTTTTGGCCAACAAACAGCAACCTGAAGTTAAGAGCAATTTATGCATGATAAGTCTCAAAGACCTGTAAGATTTCCAGCCAGAGTCAACAAAAATGTATTTTAGACATCGATTTTTTCGGTCTTTATTTATTTCTGTCTCACTTCTCACTGGGAGGTGAAATATTAGTAGAGTGAAGCATGACATGATGGTAACAGGATCGAGGAAACGGTTTAAGCTTTCACTGTTGGCTTTCTGGGGCTGTGTTGTTGAAGAAGGTGGGAAAAACAGACTACAACGAACGCTATTTCAGCGAAGTTGAACTTACCTCAGTTATAGCTGGCTCTCATATCGCCTGCCTGAGTGTGAAATCGTAATTTAGATTATGGGTAATGGTTCATACATTTAACATTACGTATGCAGTTTCCCATGTCGTATCTATATGTACATGCAATTTTGTACGCATTATGACTTTTAACTAGGCTTCCTTGTATTTCGTTACCACATATACAGACTTGTATATAGTCTTGCCCAAAGAGTAGTTCACAGATGACTTCCTAGAAATGAAATGTGTTTTTGTACATAGTGTTGCAAACATAGATTGCTCCTAAATGTTTGATGTTTATGATAACTGTGTAAACAATTGTCAATGAATGTTTATAAACATTACTTATGCCCAGGCGCTTTTGCTGGTGCTGACGACTACGTATCTAGAAGCTACTACTACAGTATGTAGAAGCAGAATGACACGGTTTCTCACCAATTTCTTAGTGGGGGAAGGAAGAGAAGGGGAGGGATTAAAATATTGTGAATAAAATTATAAGTTTTTACTGCAAAAAATTTTGGGCTATTGCCAATAGCAATCAAGGAAAATTCAAACTTAAAATTTCATGGTAGACTATCTTGGACTGCATCATTGAGAAATGAGTGACGAAGGGGGGGGGGGCTTGTACTGGTGTGATGGCGTCATCTAGTTTCCTGCCAAAAATTCTAGATGGTTTCCAGTAGCATTGGAGGAAAATTGAAAATTCAAATTACCTAGTAGACGCCATCTTGATTCATGTCACTGAGGAAAGGGAAGGAGAGGGCGTTGTACTGGGATTTCCCTGGTGGTCATTTTGTTCTGGAACCAGTAGCGACAGTACTGCAGTTGTACCCAGGTGGAGATCTAGCAGCAATATATTTTTCTCGGAAACCCATTATCCCATTACTTCAGTTCTCTTCCAAAACCATTCTTACCACACTCCCGTATTGCCTCAGTCCCCAGCGCAGGCTTAGCGGGCACACCATCCACCTGCAGTCAGTCCCTTCAACGCCAGAAATGTGGAGGGAAATCGATAAATATCAGTTATATGTGAGTATCATTCATGTGTGAGAAAATTGTCAGATTTACACGTCTCTGTAGATGAAGATCGCCCACCAGTGGGAATTCATTGATATGAACCCCCTTATGTTAGGAAGTAGGTTCCTGTCACCAACTGTGAGTCAGAAAGTGTATCAATTCGTGTTAGTACAATATGAAGGACCAGAAATCTCTGATAGACGTATAACACAGGCCTATCCACGAAACGAATGGATTTGACAGAGACTACATTGTTCGACGGCTTGAGGTGAAGTGGTTGTATCATGCAATTGTCCGGCAAGTAGGCCATTCAGATATCCCAGTAACTTGATATTAGAATCAGTGGGTATGAACAGATGCCATTCACTTCATGCAGATTTTAATCGGCCAAAAAAACACCACATCGATGGATGACAGTCACGTGAATTCCTGTACTGTGCTCGATGACTTCATCTTTTGGTTTCAGATACTACCGATCCATTCGTCAGCTGTGATTGTCTCACTGATACCAGATAACGAACTACAGCTTTGGAGCACTGCCATGCCCAAGAGGTATTCAAAAAATGTTCAAATGTTTGAAAATCTATCGGACCAAACTGCCTGGTCATCGTGGCTTACAAACTACTTAAACTAAGGTAAACTAACCTAAGGACAACACACACACCCATGCCCCAGGAGAACTCGAACCTCCTCTTGCCGCTCGGCTACTACACCGCGGCAAGAGGCATTGACTGATAACGAATAACGTCGCAATGTGTTCAACGATGAGTTACAGTTCTCACAACCTCTGTTGACCATCGAGTTCGAGTTTGGAGGCGTCATGGGTAGACGGCACAACCTGGCAATATTGTAGATAGACACACATGTGTAACTCCTGGTATACATGTGTAGGGATCTGTAGGATATGCGTTCAGGTAACCACTATCCGTGCCGTCCTTAGTGAAAAAGCTGTTGACAGAATGTTTAACCATAGTCGTCCTACCTTCTTTCCTTTCTTCCACCTTCTTCACTCCAGCTGTGTTTCAGCACAGACTGGTGGCACAACGACCGACAAGTAACTGCCGATTTCTGTCTGCACGACATACCCCTTACTGCACGACACCCTGTGTCAGTGTTCCAACAAGATACTGCATGGCCACACCAGGTACACATGTCTATAAATTGCGTACATCATGCTGATTATTGTGGCGTTGCTATTCACCTCAACTCCGGCGGCCAACGCAAGTCGCCGCGCTACCACAAGACGAGATAAATCGCTATATGATACTTCGACCGCTGGGGGCGCCCGCAGTCTTTGTACCTCTTTGCCTGCTTCGCGCGCCGGCCAGTAGAAAGATGGGGGCTCGCCTACATACGCTGGTGCACCATACCAATACGAGACAGTTCCAAGAGTTCTACGAGTTCGACAGTTACAATCCAGGAGATCAGTAGAGGAGCCATCAGTCTACCTTTAGCACAAGTCGTAACTGTATCGCCAGGATCTTAGTATTACGCAGCAGAACTGTATAAGAGTTAGGACGTATTTTGTACCACCACAAGCACATCAATGTACAGTATTCCTTTCATGCTGAAATCAAATATTATGCGGACTAACCAATACTTTTAGTTAGAGACCCATGTCCAGTCCTTGCTAGTCACAGTCCACCTCATGAACCTGCAGCATCCAGGATGTACAGCTCTGATGACCTCCCAAGGCCAGTAAGATCCTAGGACTACTCCATCATTAAGCACCTGTGTCATGATATTGGAACGGGCCTCCATCCCAGTACCAATCAGCATGATGTGGAGGGACAGCTGCAATAACTCTGGACGAACTTGCCTCATGGGAGGCTCCAAAGGGTGTTTGACACCAGTCTGAACCGCACAAGGGCATGCATTGCCCCCAGAATAGGTGCCGCATCCTGTAGACCTGACGCCACGTTCCATCTGTAACTGACAAAAACAGTGTCTATTTCATGCCATATTGTAATCAGTTGAATAAAGGGTCATGGTGTTTCATTCGAAATGATTTCATTCACTTAGCCCACTCCTTCTGGGTTTATCACATTTTGGCTCAAGCTGTGAACAAGTGAAATTCACTTTTTATTTTTAACTATTTAAATGTACTAGGATATCTAATGTATAGCTACACAGAACTGTGACACGAACAGTCACAGGTGTATTTAACTCTCATAAACATCAAATTGCACAAATCCGTATTGGGCGGCTCTTGAAGAGAGACATAATTTTTGCTGTGAAAACGTACCAACAAATTTTCAAGGATAATCATAGAATGAAGAATGAGGACGTTGGTGAGTTAACAGTTGGAAGCTTTAATTCTGAATATTATGGTCGCATATCTGATTACTTAATTTGCAATTTTAGTTGTTCAGTTATAATTTCTGTTAATTCCCTTCGGTTTACTGCTAAGCTATGATTCTGTACATCGTTTATCGATTGTGAGAACTAACTGGTCTTTAGGTCAATCCGTGACGATTTCAGGCAACATACCTTGCGTTTCTTTTGTGTTGACCTACAACTCACGACCACTCTCGATGGAAAAATGTGTGTGGTCAATAAAATACTCTGGCGTGCCTGGAGTAAAACAAGTAGAAAATGTGTGCTGTACGGTATGGTGATAAGACGTAGTTAGGTTGTGGACAGGAAGAGTACACCGACAATACGATTTCGCAAATCATTCAGAGCGAATGCATGGCGCATCCATAAATATCTTCTCGATTTGCATCACGAAGTTGATGAAATTTTCATGGACTCGTGTTTCGCATGTTGAAATCCGGTCTTTGCAGGGAAAATATGTTTCGAGGCTCGGTACACAATATGTTTTTTTATTAACCAAGCTAACCGCAGAACAGCTAACTTCTTTATATTCCCTATTAGTGAACATATGTGAATCGTTAGCGACGCGTACAAACCGAAGAAACTTAGAATGCTAAAATTTAACAGTAAATTGCCGTAGCATTCGTAAAATATTATCTGAGGTTACCGCCCTCTGAGAATGCAGTCGCGTTCATACTGTTTTCTGAACTGAGTGTTAGATAAAACCCGAAACATGAAACCAAGAAATATCAAACGAGGCCGGTAACGTATATCTAAAAAACAGGTTAAAAATCGAATACTGGGAAATGTTCATTACATTCCGCAAAACTATTGTGTCAGTTGAAGACGAAATTTGGTTGCATACGAAGATATGTAGACGTAACTGTGTAGCTTATAGTCTCCTTCAAATTTCCTCCATTGCACCTGAAACGGTGTAGACAGAGTAATTTTTACCTAAAGTTTTATCTCTAGGCGTGTAAGATATTTCTAGCAAATATGGTAGCAGAAATTTAAGCTAACTGAGCTTTTCTGATTCAAAACCACCGCATGAATATGTAACATATGAGGAATGGAACTATCTTCCTAAAGTTTTCAGAAACCTCTAAGTTTGGAGCACACGATCATCGGATCATGTTGCCTCTGTATTGGTAGACGAAAGACAGCAAAATGGAGAAAAGAAATATATGCTCTCAAGCAAATGAGAATGTTTTAAATTTTACTGGTATTACACAAGTGAACAAAGGAGCAGCTTTACACACATTACCTGAAAGGTTGTGCAGATGGTAGTCTAGTGCTACAGCGTATGCCGGAAATACGTAACGGCATCGAAGTCTTATTGGTAAACGGAAATATAGCGCTTACCTCACTGTGATGTGAGGAGTCCACCTTAAATTGTAAGTGCGCTTTCATAACACGATAACTAGCGTACATCAAATACTAGCTGAAAACTGCGAGGGTGAAGGTCGGGGTGAGAGTTTAAAATAGAGAAAGTTTAAGTTTTAAAACTCACAACCACCAGCTGCGAACCAAATTCCTAAACATGCAAAAACACTGGAACTGTGATTGCGACTGTTTGACTCCTTATCTAGGGGATGATATCACACGTTCGCAGCTTTCCTTCCCTGCATATGATTAACAAAACAAATTCATAATAAAATCAAGTTCATGAGAGAAAAGGGTGTACTAACTACTATTTTTGAAAACACATGAAAGTTCACTTTATGTTGTTTATTTCACAATATTTGAACCCTGTGGCTGATATGTCTGTACCTCGACACATTTACCAAATAAAGTTATAGCTCGTGAGCCCCCAGACCAAATGAATATTTGTCGCGAATTGTTTTCACACCACGTGGCTGTCTCAAACACCGTTTATGTTCATGCCTATGCGACGACACGTGTTACATTAACAAATCACAGTCACTTTAATTCAATGCGATGCACACCTTGGTCCACCGGCTAAATATTCACAAACACACAGTAGCACTCAATTCAACTTGGTGCAGTCTACGACGAGCACCCACACGTGGCGATTGCCACACACAAGTCTATAACCTCCACCTCGAGGTCCACATGCCGACTGATGCAGAGCAACGCCGTCCCGCCAGCCAGCCCACGTGCTCTCCCATCTCGTCACTTACTGCCCTCGCGCGCGCCAAAAGCTCAACTGCCGGGGTTTTTTCCCCTACGTCATCAACTTCCCCATGTGAGCTGTTCTAACTGATTTGCCAACGTACAGCGCTCAGCCAATACATTTCTAAAACTTTACTTAAAATGAAAATAATTACACTACACATTAAACAAATATTTTCTTACGTTTTTATATTAGTATAAACGTCCTTTGTTCTATTTATTATAATCGTGCAATTTCTTATATCACAGGTGATTTAACTGAATATTTCAAGGTAAAATACACAAGATTAATTGGAAATAAAATGAGAAATAGTTAATATATTATTTTTATAAACAAACATTGCCATGCTAGTTGTGTAACTGTCTTGTATTCGTTGGTAATTTATTACTTTTCATTGTCAATTAAACATATTACGCCAGATGTGACTATATCAGCTAATGTATTGTTTATTTATCAACAGGCTATTTTGTAATGAGGGACTTAAAGGTTCCTAACTGCCTCGTATTACTTCAGATGCCAGTAGTATTAGAATATTTTATTTCACGCTGTGCACTGCACTGTGCCTGGCACTCGCCATTGTCCCTCTCTCCCCTCACAGGAAACGAGGTGAGTGTTTCTATTGGGCGGTAATATTACAAAACCCGGCGTTGCCCGGGTATTTATGTATTTATTCCTGCCGTTTTTCAGGTATATATTCATTTGTGTAAGGGCTGTATGTCTGTAAAATCTCTTGGGAATACAATTGGTAGTAAAGAAGTATAGATTAAAACTTGGTGCGTGATGGGGTGGTTTCCCATGAACGCAATTCTTTATGTGCTCATATCTCATGAACTTTGAGTCGTACTGTGATACAATTTAGAAGGTACACTCAAATATATGCGTGTATACTATCTGTAAAACTTCTTGTAGCTACAATTCGTAGTGTCGAAATTATAAATTGTAACTTCATACTGAAAGCCGTAGTTTTAGTCCATGAACAGGGGAACGTTACGGTTTATGTGCTCATATCTCATGAACTACGTATCGTACTGTGGTACAATTTGGAAGGTACATTGAACTATATGTGTGTATACTGTCTGTAAAATTTCCTCCGGCTCCAATATGTAGTGTACAAATTATAAATTGTAACGTCATACCGAATGCTATAGTTTTACTCCAGAAACAGTGGAAAAGTAGTAAGTGAGAAACTTTTTTCCTTTCATCATTTTGCTGTGTTTGTCAGCGAGAAGAAGTTTAATAAAGGTTTGACATTATGTTTAAAGTTTGTTGCAAGTCGCTAAGTACTGTCATTTTCATACAGTGTATTTCGAAAGTCTCGCCGCATTATATGGCATTTTTTGCCATTTCTATTGGTTATGACTATATTTTTTTTGAACCATGTGCCATATGTGATTCTTAACCATGCAGCAATTGTTACCTCACGGTAAGGAACGAGTGTACCAAATTTGGTTGAAATGGGTCCAATGGTTTAGGAGAAAATGAGCAGCATTGTCGCAAAATGCAGCAGTTTCTTGAGATCTCATTGTTTATGACGTCATATCCCCTGAACTGTATATCGTATGTGATTCTTACACTTACGGCGTCCGTCCTCATGGAATGAAGCTTACGTGTACAAAATTTCATAAAGATTGGAACAAAACTGTAGATTTGTATGCAACACGTACAAACATACGGACACTCTGCTTTATATATTAGACACGGAAGTTCACCAAGGAACGACTTGCACCCAGCCACTGAGTCACACGAAAGGACTGCTTAGCGTCTCGTCGGTGAAGCGAGGAAGATAGAGCCTTGTACTGCATTCTCGGTTAAGCTAACTCACGGAAGGAAACGAAATTGTTGACAATAAATCATGCAAAATTATCGTAGACTAGATCCCAGAAATAATACCTTTCAGTACTCGGTGGTTGGCTATTGAAGTCTCCATTAAATATTCACACGACTAGAAATTTTAAAAATACGGTTTCAAACGGTTGAATTCAGAAACGTGTCGTTTCAAACCGTTTAAAACCATGTATGATTCCTGAGAGTGGTTTATTTCATCCTGGTTGTCAGGCAGCCCGCAGTACCATACGACAGTATGAACTGCATACACATCAGGCGTTACCGTTCGGAAATGAACAGAATTGTAGAAAGTCTTATGTACGAAACAACCCTTGTGTTCACTTGCTTCCAGAATTTTCCTCAGCGGCAAGTGAGCGTAACTGGTCAGCTCACGGACGAATTCACACACCATTACGGAACAGACTGTCTCCAGATACAACCGAAAAACTAGTGTTTATACAGGGGAAACTCAGGTACATGGGTAACTCACAAGACACCGATACACTGATGTCATCCTGGGAGGAGGAATCAGATGAATATTATGATAAGAGGCTACCGGAATGTTTATTTGCATTTGTTCCAGAGACGGGAAGTGTTTGATTGTTTCACAAAGATTTTTTTAAATAATAATAGTAACTATTATTATTGGTATTATTATTATTGTTGTTGTTTGCAATGCAAAGTTTCGATTGATATTTTGCAGTCATGTACAGTGGCATACATGAAGAAGACATTTGACAATGTTTTCTTGTAGTGTAATTACGTTTCGTAATATGTCAAGTGTGCTTTACACACAATTTCGAGTCACATATCGAATAAAAATGTACTATATTTCTATATTGTGGACTATGAAATGTATGTAAGAAATAAAATACCCATTGTAACATTTCGGATGTCTAATGCTTCGGTTTGCACATTGAATATACCAATCTAACCCATTATACCAATACCATCTGGTATTAAATTAAAACATTGCGTTTTGCCGACGACATAGTAATTCTGTCAGATACACCAAAGGACCTGGAAGAGCAATTGAACGGAATGGACAGTGTGCTGAAAGGTGCATATAATATGAACATTAACAAGAGCAAAACTAGGGTAATTGAGTGCAGTCTAAGAAAAACAGGTGATGCTGAAGGAATTAGATTAGGTAACGAAGCAATAAAGGAGGTAGATGAGTTTTGTTACTTGGGCAGTAAAATAACAAATGATGGTCGCAGTATAGAGGATATAAAATTCAGGATGGCAACGGGCAGAAAAGCGTTCTTGAAAAAGAGAAATTTGTTAACATCGAATATTGATTTAAGCCTAAGGAAGTCCTTTCTGAAGGCATTTGTATGGAGTGTTGCCTTGTATGGGAGTGAAACATGCACGATAAACAGTGCGGACAGGAAGAGGTTCAAAAATGTTCAAATGTTTGTTAAGCTTATGGGACTTAACTACGGGGTCATCAGTCCCTAAACTTACAAACTACTTATGAACTACTTACGAACTAAGACGGCACAAATATCCATGCCCGAGGGGGGATTCGAACCCCCGACCATAGTGGCCGTGCAGACCGTGACTGAAGCGCCTCAGTCTCCTCGACCACCGCGGCCGGCTATAGGAAGAGGATTGAGGCTTTTGAAATGTGGTGCTACAGAAGAATGCTGAATATTAGGTGGGTGGATCGCGTAACTAATGAGGAGGTACTGAACAGAATTGGATAGAAAAGAAATTTCGGGCATACCTTGACTAAAAGAAGAGATAGATTAATAGGGCACATTCTTAGACATCAAGGAATTGTGAATTTAGCGCTGGATGGAAGTGTGTGGGGTAAAAACCGCAGATGAAGAGCAAGAGATGGATACAGTAAGCAGATTCAGACAGACGTAGGTTGCCATTCTTATGTGGAGTTAAAGAGGCTTGCTCAGGATAAGGTATTGTGGAGAGCTGCATCAAACCAGTCTCCGGACTGAAGACCACAACAACAACAACAACATTAAACGGTTTAAAACCAAGGTTGTAAAAAACCGACATGGATTTAAACGTCGTCGGAACACTACACACGACCATAATTAAGATTTTTGGATGACGGTCATTATCTTGACGACGATAGTCGAGTGTTCGTGTGACAACTACGAGCTGGTGAAGCGGCTCTTGTAAGCGTTGTGGGCCCATGGAAGCGGCGTGTACTAAGTCTGTGTAATAAGGGCGGGTGGCTGCGGCGCGGCGCGGCGCGGCGCGGCAACAGCGCCCCCAGGACTGGTGGTCGCTCATCCGCGCAGCGCAGCCCGCCCCAACTTGCCTCGTTGTTTAACTTGCCTGATCTCGACTGAGCCGCCTGGAAATGCTGTTGCGCCGTCAGCCGACCGGCGAAGAATGGAACTCAGTTGCGAACCTCGCCTGCACTACGCTACCGGTCGAACGAACGTCCGTCTCTAGCTAGCCTTCCTAAAGCATTTGACAAACTATCCTGCTGTTACGAACCAGAGATAAAAACTGAAGAATCTTTCTCGAAAATTGATATTTTGTGATCGCGACTACATCTTTTAATATATAAAGCAGAGTGTCCGTATATTTGTACGTGTTGCATACAAATCTACTGTTTTGTTCCATCTTTATGAAATTTTCTACACTTAAGCTTCAATCCATGAGGACGGTCGCCGTAAGTGTAAGAATCACATACGATATTATAGTTCACGAGATATGACGTAATAAACAATGAAATCTGTCTAAAACTGCTGCATTTAGCGACAATTTTGCTAAATTTCTCCTTAACCACTGGACCAAATTTGGTACACATATTCCTTACGTGAGATAACAATTCCTGACGAGTACGAACCACATACGGCACATGGTTCAGGAGATATAATGTCGTAAACAATAGCAATCGCAGAAAACTGCCACATAACGCGGCGAGACTTTATAAATACGCTATATGACAATAAGAGTACTTAACGACTTGCAACAAACTTTAAACATAATTTCAAACCTTTATTAAACTTTTTTTCGCTGACACCCATAGCAAAATAATGAAAGGAAAAAAGTTTCTCGCTTACTACTTTTCCGCTGTTTATGGTGTAAAACTACGGATCTCGGTATGACGTTACAATTTATAATCCGAACACTACAAATTGTAGCGACAGGAAATATTACAGACAGTATACACATATATAGTTGAATGTAGCTTCTAAATTGTATCACATTCCAACACGTAGATCATGAGATATGAGCACGTAAACAGTAACGTTCATGGAAAACCGCCCAACCACGCACCAAGTTTTAATCTATTACTTCTTTAGTACTAATTGTATTCCCCAAGAGATTTTACAGACGCACAGCCTTTATACAAATGAGTATATACCTGAAAAATGGCAGGAATAAATAAGTAAATACCCGGGCAACGCCGGATTTTCAGCTAGTACAAAATATGAGTGGTTTCTTGTAGACAAGAAAAGCTGAACTATCAACTTCAATAATGCTTTTGATTAACATAAATAGCACCGATATCGGTTTCAAACCATGAGATTCGTCACTAGACGGATTTTCACTTTAAGATTCCCGATCATCGCTGTTACTTTAGTTTTTCACTTTTTATTCTTCCTGTAGTGTAAGTTAAAAGACGGTGTGAGAGATTGTCAATGTAACTTAAGTTGCAGCTAGCGAAAATTGAAAACAATGAAAATAATCACTGAAGTAGAGCACTTTTACTTTCTTAATGTCACTGCTTTTCAGTGATGACTGCTTGTATTCCTGCAATAGTGTGGAGTAATTGTACACATGGTGTGAAGTCCTAAGAAACAACCAAAAATTTTGCATACGCCATAATGTATAGAAGAAACGGGTTAAAACAGCTATACCAGTGACAAACAATTTTCTCTCACATATGTTTCAGATGCCGCGGTAGAGTGGCCGGGTGTTCGAAGGTTCCTAGCTGCAGAGCGTGTGGTTGCTCGGCATCGGAGTTTCGAGTACTCCCTGGAACACTGGTGTGTGTGTGTTTGTCCTTAAGTTCATTTAACTTCTTTTAAATAGTTTGTAAGCCTAGTGACTAATAACCAAACAAGTTAATTCCCATAGATTTACAAACATTTGAACATTTTTATGTTTCAGAACGTAGCTTCCCCACTCAAAAACTTACCGATTACAAATATTTTGGTAGACAAGATTTTCGTTAATTACAACTATATTAAGACAGACAAATAGAAGAACCAGTTTCTTACTACAATCAATTGATGCAAACATGTGTTTCGTGCATGTAGTTTATATTCATGAGAAATTATTCCGTTTCTAGTATGTAAATTTTTTACTGTCACATTTATGCACTTACGTTATTGAACATCTCTGTGTAAGAAACAATTGGGCGCTGTTATAGTGGTGATATTACCGTATTTTCATACATTTTCCCACGTAGCGAAATGTTTTCGGTTCTGTCTGTTGTTTTACAATACGTACGTATGTCTATACACATCAGTGCTTCGCATACTCTTTGGTATGTATGAACAGAAACAGTTGGCATTCCAAAGCAATTACACTAGCTTTTCTACTGCGTAACCTAAAATTAAGTCAGTTTTTCTTTAATCTCTTCCTGACATTGTTATTAGGTACAAGTACAGTTAAAAAGACCATTTTTCACATCGAATTTTGAGTGTTCACCACAAGGCAGAATAAGAAGTCAAAAACCAATGTAACCAGCAAGAAATGTGCATCTCAGGGTGACCAACAATCTGATAATGCATCTACTGGCTACAAACGATGCTATACATGTTAATAAACAGTATTATTAGAAGTGACTGGTTGCTGTTTTCTTCTCTGTAAGAATCTATTTGGACGAAAGAATTTCTCAAAAGAATGATGTCCTAGAAACAGACGACGTCCAGACGTTCTGACTACTGACTGATAACAACGTTTTTGTTTCCGTAAATCACCCTACAACTTTGACACTGTGTGATTATATAATGCTGCTATTTATATGTTTCTTACTTTTTTTAATTTATTTTATTTATTTATTTTTGTGGTTTCATTTCGGCTATAGTGCCATCTTGTGACTTTACAGAAGTATACGCAGTTAGTATAAGTAATGATATTGTTTGGAAAGATAAACGACAATCAGTGGACGCGGCAAGCGGTTGGAGCATCTGCCAGACAGGCAGGTAGTAAAGCTGAGCATCCGGTAGAGTTTTGTCCAAATCGGAGGAAATCTGGGAAAGGCTCGTGCTTTGTACTCAAAACTAAAGAGCCCTGTTAGCCTACCATTTCTTAAAGGGGTGTCTGGAGGACTCCTGTGAGTTTCACACTTCAGTAATTCAGAATAAAATAAAATAATATATGCAATTATTTACCGTCTACATTCAAGACATCGAGGACATTCGATTAATTACGCACATCTCATGATTCTAAAAATAATTTCAATATGTCAAAAATTATAATTGTTTTGACTATTAAATCAAACTGTGGAAAAATAAAGCTTAAAGTAACCAACTTTCGAATGCGCACATTAAATTTCAATATTTCAGCTTCAGATGAGCTATCATCAAAATGTTCAAATGTTTGTAAAGCTTATGGGACTTAACTACGGGGTCATCAGTCCCTAAACTTACAAACTACTTATGAACTACCTTATACTAAGGACAACACAAATATCCATGCCCGAGGGGGAATTCGAACCCCCGACCGTAGTGGCCGTGCAGACCGTGACTGGATTGTAAGTTATATAAATTGATAATGGAAATATGAACAGATCACCATATTCTCCACAGTAACACTGAAAATGCATGGAGCATAATTTACCTATCGTGTATTTCATTTAGTGTATCGATTTTTTCTACAATTTGCCAGTAATTTACGTAAATAATCTGTGACATCAGCGGTAAAGGTCATGAAAGGTGGTCTGTCTATTTATTGATTTCAGACTTTATATGATACTAACTAATAATCCTCAGGGGACTGAACTGTTTTGTAAGTGAGGGCGATCGGCCAATGAGGAAGCGGCCAAAGTACAGAACAGGTAGGGAGAATGAAGTTTGAGAGGGAGGAGAGGAGAGAAGAGTGTGCGCGAAAAAAAGGAACTCAACGTCTATTCTTGGCAGAAGAAGGACCCTCCTGGATGATAGGAGTGATTCGATCTGGGGGAGTGCTAAGATTTGTGCAACGAACGGTAGCTTCTCAGGACTCTATATTTGGTAAGATCAAGAGTACGCTTGGGCAGATGATATGCGCTTATGTTTTTACACAGGAACTTACGAGTGTAGAAATAGTATTCGTGAAACAAACTATTTTGAACTGTTGACAATTTCATGTTGATGCTCTCAAAATATACAGATTTCTGTGTTTATTAAAGTTATGATTAGTTACCAGGGCAAAGTGCTACCAATTTCGTATCGCACACAGTGCAACAGTTTAACCATTTCATTCTATTTATGATTAATATTCAGTTGAACCCTTCCAATAAGGAACCACTTTGCCTGAATAAACGTTTATTCAACAAAATTTTTAACTTTTTACACATCATTTGCAAACGTTACAATAAAACCCCTTCTATTAATTAACCAGTTATTTTATTTGACATTTCATATTTGTTTCGCAAACTAAAACCTATGCATGGCGTGTTTTTAACTATAGAATCACAGGTAAAATAGAATATCTGCAACTACTGTAGTTGCTGAGGCATGAAAGCAGACGTTTACGATTCGACCCTAAAACAACTTCGAGCCGAAGTGTGAGGTTCAGTTTCACACTTATGTTTCAGAATGTTTCGTAATACTTTTTATTTGTTCCAAAAGTCAACAAGATGTCAGCCGATCAGTTGCACTAGACTAGTGTTCCTACGCCTCTACCAGCACATTGTGCTCACTCGACCTGTGCGGCCGTGCTCCACAATTTTATGCTGCAGACATGTTTTAAATTTTACATTTTTTCCATGACATGGAGTCAGCCACATTCGCTCACTTCATTTTATTTAACAACTATTTTAATGTGAGCTAGATGAAATACTTATGAAGAAGGCAAAATTACTTTTGCCAAAACCTGGGTCAAGGTTTATGCATGTAAACCATTTTTATGCTACTCTTGTTGACTTTTGGATCCTGTTCCACCGTTGCTGAACTGCGGCCATGTTAAAAATTTTGTATTTGTATTTGACCTTTTATCAACAGATCTGACACATTGATTTTATGACATTTCGCCAAAGATCATATCATCTTTGGCCAACTATCATAACAACAAGCTGTCTGATCCGGTAAAATGACGTCAAATACCATAATATTATAGAACATCCTACAGCATAAGTGTGAAATTATACCTCAACTAATTGTTATATGACACCGTGACATTGTCCACAGATGAGATATGGACAGTGTTTGAAGATGTCATTATAGCCGAAATGTAACCATAAAAATAAAAACCTTATAAAATAGCAGCAGTTTTGATATAATTAAGTAATGTCTCTAAGACAAAATTTTCTATGCTACGGTCCAATTGGATCAGTAAAGAAATAATAAAAATATTTTTATTTGGGTATCATTCTTTGGAGAAAGTCAGTTTATGAATATAGTATTTTCAAAATGTAAATGGCCCCTTGTGTATGTGTGTGTGTGTGTGAGAGAGAGAGAGAGAGCGAGAGAGAGAGAGAGAGAGAGAGAGAGAGAGAGAGAGAGAGAGAGAGAGAGAGAGAGAGAGAGAGACAGTTTGGGAGGGAGAGAGAGGGTGGAGGGAGCGAGGGAAGTAGGGATGGACATTGAGAGAGATACATTAACTGTATCGAAAATAGTTGCGACGTAGACTCACCTTTCAGATCCCATGCTTGAAATAATGTTCGCAACGGATTCATTAAAGCAGAAATGAGAATGACAACAGCAGTGAATCTTAAGATGGAGAATCACATGTTTTATCATGGAAGAATATTAAACGCTGCAGTAGAACACAGTTTACTCGACTGAAATATTGGATTTAAATGAAACATTCGGTTTATAACACATTGGAATGAGAATGAACAAGTATCGAAATATAAACATGAAATTATATAGACTACAAGAATTGATAGTTAACCGTAAGCCACTTAATGGTGCGTACCTTGAATCACTTAGAGTAACATCATTCGTTCTCCTACTAGAAAACAGAGACGGAGAGTGAACAACAATTATCTGTACGCCTCTACACGACTGATAATTTATGCAATCTTATCTCCGGGTTCATTGCGAGAGATTTACGCTTATGGCTGCAAAATCATTATACAGTCAGCTTCAAATAACGGATCTTTAAGATTTCTTCAATAGTGTTCCTTGAAAAGAACTCCACTTCCCTATACTTTTTTTCCAATTTTGTTTACGTGGCATATCCGCAATCATGTGTTTTTTGATAGGGAACCGACGTCAGCAAATGTAATCCAACGTTGCTATCAGCACTTCTTCATTTTGAATAATGCAAGCGTTTTGTTTCCATAATTTTGGATGAGGTAGTAAAAAGAAAATCAATAAAAATATCTAGTACACATGGGCTCTACAATGTAAAGCATAACAATCCATGAATCCCTCTTCATCTTCGATATTGTGAAAGCCGCGGTGGAGTAGCCGAGCGGTCTAAAGCGACTCGCTGCGGAGCGCGCGGTTGCTCGCCGTGGAGTTTCGAGTCCTCCCTGGGGCATGGGTGTGTGTGTTTGTCCTTAGGTTAGTTTACCTAGGTTTAAGTAGTTTGTCAGCTACTGACTGATGACCACGCAGTTTGGTCCGATAGATTTACAAACATTTGATTTTTGATATCGTGAAAAATATGTTTCTTACTGCTGAAGAACACATAGTTCTTAAAATACGTATGTGGAATCCTATCTTCAGGGCAAAATTATTTCCATATTTTAGTTTACACTCCCAAAATACAGAAAGCAAATAGCTTCCAGGAGAAGTGATTTGTTTTAATGTGTATAACTCTAAGAACTGATCAACGACACGTTGAATGACATTCCTCCTAACATTTAAAACGGCAATCTGAAACACCCTGTCTACGTGGCCTTCTTTGCAGATAAAATACAAACACCACATAATCGTAAAATTCACAAACCGAAGTCGACTATTGACTTCCATACAAAATTCCTCATATACAATTTCTATTTCGTATCGGTTTGCAATGTTACGCCTAAATATTCAGTAGATTGGACTGTGTCAAGCAGAATATAACTAACGTTTATTCTAACGTTAAAGGATTGCTACTGATCTACTTAAACTAGATTTTTGAAAAATCAAAGATTCCTCCTATTCATGATCGTGTGTCCTCCTAAAGTCGCAGAACGACAACACTTTTCAGAACACGGAAGCAGCTTCTGCGAACAGCTACAGAGGCTGCTCACTCAGTCCTTCACATCATCTATGTATATGGAGAATAATAGCGGTACTATAACGCTTCGCTGGAGCACTCGTGACAATACTATGGTATCTGATGAACACTCGTAAATGAAGAAAATTTACTAGATTTTTCGAATACGTAAGAAGCTTTCAAACCATTCACATAAAATATCTGGGTGCATATTCCGTATGCTTCTGCGTTCATTCGCAATATGCAGTGAAGAAAAATCTCAAACGCTTTTTCCGAGTCCATGCATATGGTTCGCAAGATACCTTATGACAAAACGGCAATCTGAGATTCGTACGAGGGTTTCTTTCGAAGTTAGCTCTATTTGTTGAATATTTCGCGCACCGATGGTATTACAGACCCATGACTTAATTGGCAATGATGCTTGATCAAAAAAATGTTGAAATGTTTGTAGAGCTTATTGGACTTAACTATGGGGTCATCAGTCCCTAAACTTAATAACTACTTATGAACTAGCTAAGACTAAAGACGGCACACATATCCATGACCGAGGGGGATTCAAAGCCCCCACTGTAGTGGCCGTGCAGAACGTGACTTGCGCGCCAAAGACCGCTCGGCCACTGCGGCCGGCACGATGCTTGTGCTAGGAAGTAGTTAATGAGGAATAAGATTATTTATTCCTTTGTGCACTCATATAGGTATTTCTGTCGTATACTGACACACAACAGCGTGGAATGACCGCATGGTCTAAGGCGTCAAGGTACAAACTGGGTGGCTGTTACGTCGGAATTTGGAGTTCTCCCTCTGACATGGATGTCTGTGTCGTCCCTAGTGTAACTTAGTTTAGGTAGTTTGGAAGTCTAAGGTCTGATGCCCATACCAGTTTCGTCAAAATTTTACAAACATTGAAACAGAGGCGCATCTCGATCGAATTTACTTTCCTTTGATACCTTTCATTTGTTTTTTATTTGATGTACAGTCTTCACGTGTTGACGTACTGGGATATCAAAGTGTTGTATCCAATGTGGCACACAGGAATTAACATGAGGCGTGGCCTTAACCAAAACACAATTTATTTACAAACTAGTTTGGTAACACAATCTGTACGACAAGGTTTGTCGGTGGCAGGCAGCAGAGTGGAGTCCCTAACAAAATCCTTTTTGAGACGGCTGAAGCGTAGCGTGGCGTCCTGATGGCGTAAGGCGACGATCAGCACGAGACTGCCGGATGCGGTCGAGCGTAGGCTTATAAAAGCCGGGTGGCGCCCGCCATAACCACGTCAGCTGTGGCGTGTCAACTCGCGATTGGTGCGGCCTCAGCGGAGAGCTATATTGCGATGCGACGCCGGCCGTGGTTGCCATGGAGTCGCGGAAGCACTCTATGTGCGCGGGCCGCGCCGGCGCTGTCTGGCTGTACGGGGCTGCGCATGTGCCGCCGGGAGCGGCGCGGGAGACCTGCGGCCGGCGCCACGGTGCGGGCATTGACGATATCACACTCTTCCCCCCCCCCCCCCCAATGCCGCACCGTGGTGGTGTACTGCGCCGGGCCATGACGGCGACGGGGATGTCTAGGCTGGGCGAAGGACGAGGCAGCTGGACCAGAAGCCGGGTCTGGGCACGGTTGTGCTGCATCAAGCTCCATGTCGTGGGTGCCTCCGCTGTAACGAGAAGAAACACTGGAGGAAGGAAGCGCATCCTGCCCAACAAAGGGGGCCAGATCCGTGGGAGATGGTGGGGGGTCCAGGTCCATAGGCGCCATAGGAGCTGAAGACAACTGCGGCGGCACTTGAGCTGATCGCGGGGTCGGTTGAGGTGAGGGAGGTGACGTCCCAGAGAAAGACGACCGAGGGTGCAGCTCCCGAGGTGGCGACGTCTGGAGCCGTGGTCGGGCAGGGTGAGACATCCGTGGCGTCGTTGGTGGTGTCGGCTGCGACAGCGGACGTGCGGACGGTGACCCGCCGAGTTGTCTGGGGACTGGGACGAAACCTTCTGGCGGGTGGTCCCAAGCGCTGAATTGTCGACTGGAGCTTGGCCTGGAACAGAAATGTTTGTGGCAGGATCGGGGATAGTGTGGAAGCGTAACTGATTCTTGTGTCTGTGGTGTGTGCGTCCTGAACTGTCTCGAATGACATAGGTTGCCCTGCCCAAAGATCTGACAACAATACCCGGTTCACACGAATGACGTCTGTTAAATACCCGGAAGTACACTTTGTCGGTGGCCTGGAATTTCGTGGGAAGAATTGAGGGAGACATAGGAGACTGTGGAGGATGGAGGAGACACAGAGTAGTATGATGTGCCCTACCATGCAAAAGTTCAGCCGGTGACTTATCCCCCTGAGGAGTCATGGGGTATGTTGATAAAAGCAAGAGCAGAGCATTTTCTTTGGAGTGAGACGGTCTGAGCTTCATCATCTGAGCCTTAAACGTTCAGACTAAACGTTCGGCTTCGCCATTAGACTGTGGCGAGAAAGGTGCTGATGTGACATGCATGACGACATTGGCCTTACAGAAAGAAGAAAATTGTGAGGAAGTTAACTGTGGTCCATTGGCAGACACTATAGTAGAGGGGAGACCTTCTTGGCTAAATATAATTGCAAGAGCACGAATCGTGCTGGCTGACGTTGTCGAAGTCATGGGGACCACGAAAGGAAATTTTGAATATGCGTCCACAACTATAAGCCATCAGTATCCCCAGAAAGGAACTGCAAAATAGATATGGACGTGTTGCCACGGGGCGTCTGGTTGCGGCTAGTTGAAAAACTGTTGATGAGGTGCAGGTTGATTCTCAGCGCATTCTCTGCAGGTGGCGACCATATTTTCAATATCCCTGTCCATCCCCAACCAGGTGCAGTGCCGCCGTGCCAATTGCTTTGAGCGCACAATGCCCCAATGTCCTTTATGCAGTAATTCCAAGACTCGGCGCTGCAGCGAGGCAGGGATGAGAACCTGAGTTTGTTCATTTGGTTTGTGTAACAAGATAACTCCCCTTTGGACGGAAAAGGCATGGCGTTGAGAAAACCAATGTTGACGAGTCTCATTGGGAAGCTGCGTTTTATCCAGGGGCCAGCCAATCAGGATGAATTGTCGAAGGAGTCTGAGTGTACTATCTCGCTCTGTCACTGCAGCGACACAATTGTGATCAATAGGAAAGTTGTCCACAGTAGCCTCATCGATCTGGTCAATATGAAATCAAGCGTCCTCAGATGAGTCAAACGCCGTGTTGACAGGATCCGACAGGAAGACGAGATAAAGTATCCGCATTTGCATGACTGGCTGTGGGGTGATAAAGAATCTCATAGTCATAGTTGGCTAGGATGAGGGCCCAACGTTGGAGTTTTTGAGCTGTTCGTGTGGGCACAGGTTTTGCTGGACAGAAGAGACTAGTGAGAGGCTTATGATTTGTCAGCAGGAATAATTTCCGTCCATACAACTACTGGTGGAACTTGGAGACATCATATATGATAGCCAGTGCTTCCTTTTCTAGTTGGCTGTAGTTTACTTGAGCTTTGTTAAGCAGTTTGGAAGCAAAGGCGATCGGGCGGTCAGTGGAGCCGAACCTGTGGGAGAGGACTGCTCTAATGCCATAAGATGACGCATCCACTGCCACGACCATGGGTTTTGATGGATCGAAATGGACTAGGCATCTGTCACTAAGCAGGACTTTCTTCAAAGTCAGAAAGGCAGTTTCCTGTGGGGTCGACTAATGGAAGAGGACATTTTTCCGACGGAGGTGATGTAACGGTGCCGCAATCTGAGCAGCATTTGGTATACAGCAAAGATAATAGGAGATTTTCCCAAGGAATGAAGCTCAGTGACATTTTTGGGTGAAGGAAGCTCTCGCATGGCCTGAAGGTGTCTGGAGGTGGACCTGACGCAGTTGGAATCGATGACATGACCAAGTTATTCGATCTGATTGCAGAAAAATTCACATTTCACCCGGTTGCATCTGAGGCCTGCATCAGAGAGGACGTTGAAGAGGCATTCCAGGTTTCGAAGATGCTCATCGGGCGTGCGACCTGAGACTACAATGTCATCCAGATAATTGGAGCAGGAGGGGACCTTAGCAGTCAGTTGCTCTAAGAATCGCTGGAAGATAGCGGGTGCAGACGCAATGCCGAAAGGTAAACGCTGGTATTGGAACAGTCCTATATGGGTGTTGACTACAAGGAAGGATTTCGTTGCCTCGTCCAAAGGAAGTTGGAGATATGCCTCTTTAAGATCAATCTTCGAGAAAAAGGCACCCCCCTTGCAATTTATCCATGAGTTGTTCAGGCCGAGGAAGAGGATAGGAATCCACAATAGACGGCGCATTCACCGTAGACTTAAAATCTGCACAGAGTCGAAGCAGACCATTCGGTTTTCTGACCACGACGAGAGGTGATGACAACGGCTTGCCGAGACAGGTGCGATGACTCCCAATTCTTGCATTCGTTTCAGCTCTGCTGCAACCTCATCCCGAATCACATGGGGCACCTCTCGGGCCTTGAAGAATCGCGGTTGCGCATTGTCCTTCAATGTGATGTGCGCGAAGAAACCCTGAGCTATACACAAAGAGTCTTCAAAAAGCCGTGGGTATCTATCTCATAATTTCCCGATACTGTCGTGGAGGACGTGGGAATGGATAGTGGCAACGTTGTCTGTGACCTGAAGGCCAAAAATATCAAAGGCGTTGAGGCCAAAGATGTTGGGGCTCTCATAAGCTTGGAGGACGGTGACTGGAATCATCTTGGTGGTACTTCTGTATTGCATCGGAAGGGAACACCTGCCAAGAACAGCGATGGAGTCTCTATTGTACGTGGTGAGGGTCTGAGCAGAAGCCTCCAGTGGCAGGGATTCGAGTTTCTCGAATGTGCATCTGTTGACTAAGGTAGCGGAAGCCCCAGTATCTAACTGGAAGTGAACGTCCTGGCCCCAAATTCTCAGTTGATTGAAGTTTCTTTGATTCCTGTACTAATTTAGAGGGGCGCTGTGGGCCACCTGCGGATGGGGCAGGCTCCGTGGAAATACTATGACATGTCTGAAATGATTCGTTTACGTCCGACACCGACTGATTGAGGAGTGTGGCATCGTCAAGGTCAACTTGATTGACATCCATTGCTTCCGAACAGCGATTGGCTGTGGTTGCAGACTGTCTCCGTAATTTCTTAGAGCATACGGACTGAATGTGACCCACCTTATAGCGAAAGAGACATTTAGCTCGATGAAACTGACAAGAGACCCTATCGTGGGAGAGGTAGCACTTGGGGCAAGATTGCAGTTTTTCGCCACTACGTTCCTGCTGTTGATGCGACGTAGGCGGTTTGCGGCGTCCTGAACGGCCCCTAACCCTGTTATTCTGAGACTGTCGTGTATCCAGGGCCGCTATCACAGGGGGGTGACATTTCCAGCTCTGCAGAATCGAACAATTCTTGGGCTTCAATTATGCGAATGACATCCTCGAGACTGGGGTCTGACAGTTTGAGAACCTCTGCCCTGAGTCTGGAATCCGAGACATTTTGAACAATGGCGTCCCTGAGCATGGCGTCCGCGTAAGACTGACCGCAGGTACATTCGAATCGGCAAGCGCGAGTCATGCCCCTTAATTCCATAAGCCATTGGCGTAGGTTGGCGTTTCGTGCGAAAGAATTTGTACCGTGCGGCGGCAACCAACACCTGGGATTCAAAATACTTGTCTAGCGCTGCAATGAGGTCAACGAAAGGAACTGATTCAGGTTCAGTATGGGGAAAGAGCTTGATGCAAATGCGCAATATATCTACGCCAACCCAAGAAAAAAAATATGATTTTCGAACATCACCCAAAATGATGTAGGCCACAAAATGCTGGAACAACTGCAGTTTGTGCTCGACCCACTCTTCCGTGGCAGCGTGAAACTTGCGGAACGGTGGGGTCGTCCGGTTTCTGCTGCCAGTGTCGTCCAACTTTCTGGAGTGTTGAAGTAAGGCTTGTTGCAGGAGTTGCCTGTCCTCCAAGAGCTACTTCACCGTGTACATTAATTGGAAAAAAACTGCAGCGACCGAAACTTAAAAAGTTCATGTAACGATACAAGGTCCTCAGCTTTCGGGATGGTCATGGCAAAGGGAAATTAGGCAGCGAGCAACATGCAAATAAACCACAGACAACGAAAACAAGTCGTCAACGCAAGCGAGCTATCGTATGCACCAGAAAACACGAGTACCCTTGTACACAAGGCAAAGCAAAGCGCAACGTCGTCCTGGAGACGGAACAGCAAAAGTCACGACGCTGCCAAATGATAGACACCGACAACAACCAAGAACCAGCCTCTGTCGCCACTTAATTGTTGTATCCAATGTGGCACACAACAATTAACATGAGGCGTGGCCTTAACCAAAACACAATAGTACATGACAGAGATTAAGGCCTCCTTTGCTCTTTGGAAGGGTAAGGGATTCATAGCTGACCTTGAATAACATACCTTGACTCATAAATGAGCCCAATGCCGCCAGCATGCTCCTGGACATCGTCGAAGGTATGGGGAACGTCTGTGCCACGTGTGTGATACGGGATGCTACATAAACATCAGCGTACTGGGTGCGTTGCAGCATGTTCAGGGCTCGAAGGCTGTGATCTAGAAGTTTCACTTGGATCCGTCGTAAAAGACGCCAACTGTTTAGAGCCACAGATCGCCGCAAGTCGGCTGTGAAATCAATTCCTAAACATCTTATTGCGCCGTGGACCGCCAGGGAAGCGACGTCAAGCTGTCTGCGTCCTATGGGCAGTGCGCGTGATTTACGAATATTAAGAACGCTGCCTGACGCAGCGCCGTAGGACTCCACCCACACCAGCGCGTCTTGGACGTCGTTGTGGTTTCTCAAGAAGAGGACCAGATCGTCCGCATAGGCCGTGCAACAGAAGGGGTGGCCGTCAAAGGTCATCCTTATGAGGCCTTGGCGGAGGCCACATAGGAGCGGTTCCATGGCGATAGCGTAGGTGATTGTTGACAGAGGGCATCCGTGACTGGAGGTGTAAGTCGGCCGTTGTACAGAATCCTCGATGTCGCACCTCGAAGCAGACGCATTGTTATCTCCACGATGTTGTCTGGGAATCTCATATACCGCATCACTGTCGCCAGATAGGTGGGATCAACCCTGTCGAAGGCCTGACTGAAATCGAGGGAGGCTAAGACCCCTTCCATGCGCCGTGTCCGCGCGAGTGTGATCATGTCTTGGTATCAAAATGTTCAAATGTTTGTATAGCTTATGGGACTTAACTACGGGGTCATCAGTCCCTAAACTTAGGGTAGTAGGGTAGTACTGGGGTAGTACTGCATATGTTAGGCGAGAGATTTGCTCTATCACTTCTGGTGAATGATACTGAGCAGCGTATAGTTGACGATAGTGAGCGTGAAGAGCAAGATCGATCTCACGTTACGTTTCGGTTCAGCGACCACCATCTAATGTTATACCTGAATCAGGGCCCGCCTCCGTCGTCGGCGTACAGCGACGATATGGTACATTGACGGCCCTTTGTGGTCCATTCTGTCTGTGTTTCGTGCACGATTAATTGTTCCTTCAAGGTGACGCTTCGTAAGTAATATGATCCGCTCTTTCGCGTGATTCATTGCTTGCTGGCGGGCAGGCGAGTGCTTATTTGTTGAACAATCACGTAGGATGCGATAATAAGAGTCCAATGTGTGTCGTATCCATGAGACTGCCTCCATTGCGTGTCCAATCACCGCTTTCCTCGAAGCAGGTTTGGCACATTTTATCCACCAAGAGATTGCTGTTGGGTAAGCTCTTCTCCGACGTTTACATTGTACCCACGTGGTCTCCACGATCTCTCGGCATTCTGGAGACTGTAAGTGTGCAATGTTCAGCTTCCAGGGGCCCCGCCCATGCCACGTCTTCTGTCGGCGCATGGTAAGAGTGCTTATATATGCTGCATGATTGGAGAAACTTACAGGCCATATTTCGGCGGCCTGCGTACCCTGAACGAACGGTCGCGTGAGATCGACCAGATCCGGATGGTGCGTAGATGTTAATGATTCTAACGTCATGGAGGGTTTCCAATTTGCAGCCGTTGTTCTTAATGAGCAACTGTAAAACGTTTTTCCTAGAGTCGTGTGATGTTCCACTGTTTGCGCCCATGACAGAAGCACATTTTCAAGTACCTTTAAATTTAAAAAAGAACTTTTCGTCTCATTTATCCTCGCACCACTTGCTCTGCTATAAACCATTAACGTTTCCGTTAGTTGAGCACAGCCTTCATTGCTCCTTACTAAACTCCCACATCGTCAGCGTATGCGTTTGTAACTGTCTTCAGTCCGGCTACTGTTATTACTTCTAAGGTCGCATTCAAACGCCGTAGGAGGGTTTCTAGAGAAACTACGTAAAACAACATGGACAAGGGACTTCCCTGAGGAACTCCACTTAATATCAATACCTCGTTAGTATATTGTCCATTTATCGAGATTTTGGTTTTTATACCTCTGTCAATGTTCATTAAAACCGTTAAGTTGTTGTCATTTAAACCTATGTGTTTCAGAGTTCTGAAGAGATATTCTTAGTTCACCCTATCAAAAGTTTTAGCAAATTAATGAAGGCAATGCCGCCATTAGCTGACGATGTTACGAAAAGAGCAATAATGTCGTGATATTCACATACAGACTTAAAATGGTATGTCTAGGGAGACAAGTCTGGTAGCTTCCAATAACTTTTTCTAAAATAGGTCTCATTCTTTATTTAACTACAAGTGCAACTACTTTATATAGAATTGCGTTGTCAGTTCTTTCGGACATATCCGAAAGAACTAACGCCTCAGTTCTTAATTTTAAGTTTCCATGTCGAGGACTGATTAATTTTTAAGTGCCTATACACACGAGGACCCTACTGCTGGTGCAAACATAGTGCCATCTACGAACCGTGGAGTACAACGATCGAAATAGTTGGACATATCAAAGTTTAGGTTGGGCAGAGAACGTGCTTGGATATTCAGTGCAGCGGTGTTTTTGCCCGTGTGCCTGGAGTGAAGCATGGAATTAATACAATTACCTAGTAAGTAGAAGGATCCGGGATCGATTTCTGGCCTTGGGAAAAAATTTCATATGTCCAAGTTGTTCAAATGTTTGTAAATCTATCGGACCAAACTGCGTGGTCATCAGTCCCTAGCTTACAAACTACTGAAATTAAGGTAAACTAACCTAAGGACAACACACACACACACACACACACACACACATGCTCCAGGGAGGACTCGAACCTCCGACGGCGAGCAACCGCACGATGCACAGCGAAGCGCCTTAGACCGCTCGGCTATTCCTAGTTGTATGTCCTAGTTGTATGATTACACGTTCCCGCAGTTGAGACCCAAGAAAACCTCTTAAAATCTGTTTTCATATCTCCCACTTCTTTTTAGATCAGTACTAGCTCATACTATTTCCAGTCTATGACAGTGTTATTACAGACGAATCACAAATCGGCCGATATTCGAGTCATAGATTCTCCAGCAGGTCTCCAAACCCAAACACGTTAATACCCCACTAGCCAATAATATAAGATGAAACGTAAAAAAGTAATGGCCGTGGCGTCAGAAGAATCCTTAGGCAAGCAGAAGTGAGATTATGGACGGAGAAGGAGGCGCACCGGGGAAAATTACGCACATTTTTCCGAGGCCCTTGTGCCAGCGTCCATTAGTGGTGACCGAAACTGTTTGGTTAGTAGGAATCTCGGGTTAAAATTCCATGCTTCACAAAGTTTTACAAAATGCTACAGTCTGCATATGTACATCATTCATGTATGACTATTGAAAAACTCCTTGAATCATTAAGTCTGCTTTATACAATGACATGGGTTTCAGACTAGATCCCCTGTTCATTCGGAGAGGTGCTGCTGCTTCATTTAATTTGAGGAACCTTCACAATGTTCTTCGAGTTTAAGGGAACAAGTTTCAGACCTAGGCAGAGATGAGTATTTCGACTGAGATGTGTGTGCTAGGCTAATCCATGCAGTCAGGGTGTCGTTGTGGTGACAGTAAGTGCCGGCCACAGTGGCCGATCGGTCTGCGGCGCGCCAGTCAAGGTCTGCACGGCCGCTACGGTTGGGGGTTCGAATCCCCCCCCCCCTCGGACATGGACGTTTGTGTCGTCTTTAGTATAAGGTAGTTCATACGTAGTTTGTAAGTTTAGGGACTGATGACCCCGTAATTAAGTCCTATACGTTCTACAAACATTTGAACATTAAAAAAAATTGTTTGTAGATACATGACACGCGTATTGAGGAAAAGACAAAAATATGAAGTGTAATACCTACACCCTTTATATACCCTATATCGCTGTTCCTGGAAAGGTAAGTTATGACTGTGTATAACGTATTTACCTCTATACATAGCCTCTTTCTCGATCACATGTGGCGGCCGGCGGAGGTGGCCGAGGGGACTACGGCGCGCCAGTCGCGTTCTGCACGGCTACTACTGTCGTGGGTTCGAATCCCCCCACATGCATGGATATTTGTGCCGTCCTTAGTAGTAGCTAGTTCATAAGTAGTTTATAAGTTTAGGGACTGATGACCCAGTAGTTAAGTCCTATAAGCTCTACAAACATTAGAACATTTTTGAACATTCCATTACATGTGGTACAGTTAACACTATAATTAATCTTTGTTACCACTTAAAATATTTCCTTTTAACGCAATTTTTTATCCTTATCGAATAAAATGTCACATACATCCAGTAAGTGTGTTTAGGTATGTGATATTTTGAATGTATTTATTCCTTCAAAATCATAATCCGAAACGGTATCTTAAATACGTCTAAGACGTAATGATAAATCTGTTATACTGAAAAAGCTCGTGCGATATTGTGATTTTTTAAGTATCCACATCTCGGGTTCTTTTCGTCAAAGAGGTAAGGGGTAAAGTCTTTCGGTTATCCGTTGGCCTGATGATCATTTGTATACCTATTAGAAGGACAAGCATACTGTAACTATCCTGCAGCGGAGGTTTAAAATTTTAACGTTACATATATCCTGCAGCAAAAGCAAATTGAGGAAATCGCTTGGTTTTCGTGTATTACGAATTGAATATGGTGAATTTTATAAGGATTGTTAATGGGTGGTTCCTGAGAAAACTAGGAAAAACTGGAGATGGCCACTCCTTCGCTTTTTGTTTATTGAAAATCGTCGAAAAATTACCATATGTTTTTGAATTATATTCTTAAAATCATTATTCATCTTTTAAAAATACCTTTAGCCGTTATAGTATTCCAGAGATTTAAAGTTATTGGACTTACGCACAAAATTTCAAAAATATATTCTTAAGTGTTTTTGTACCGGGGTGCCAAAGTATCTAAATAACTACGCATAGCTAATGGCTGAAACCTTTATAACGTACTCTGCAAACATTTATCTAGAAACAACATATTTTCGTTTCAAAAAGTCTATACGTTATCAAGGTTCATCCGGTAAATTACGAGTATGATTGATATCTGGGTACACAGTTCCACTTGTGTTGACAGACTGCGTAAAGGTTGCTATGAAACTTATCATCCGATATTAAAGAATCTACCCAGCGAAAGTACTTAATTTTTTAAACATATTACAGTTTGATGCTTTTGCTCGATGAAGGCTTGCTTTTAATTTCGTTACTCATTACAGTTAACGTGCAGCACGAAATTACGTAAATCATTGCAGTATTGTAATGAGTTAGCAGAGGTAAAACACATTACCTATACCTAGCGTATCATTCAGTTTAGACTACACATAGCAAAGTATGAAATTCTGAAGTTATATCGAAATTTTATTTAAAATTGTGAGTATAACAACATCTCATCCAGTGGGCGAATCTGAACTGTTAGGAGACAGTAAATGACAATTTATTTTTGTTATTCATCGTTTCCTGTATATAAATGTGTCGAATCATATAAGCAAACTGCGAGGTCTTCAGTAATGAATCCTCCTGTAGAACAGCAAATAGAGAAATGGTTCCTTATTAATGATTCCACGTGGATTTACGTGGCATGTAAAAAAAGGTTCCAATCCATATTGTAGAATGATATATCATGTGAATATCCTGAACATGCGATAACTAGGACGCTTACTCTAAATAGTTACCTAAAAACATTGTAGACATCATGTCAATATTAGACATCTTTATTTCTATAATAAATATAATACTGGCAATGACGTAAGAATAAATACAATAATGATTTGGAAGTTCACAACACTATAAGAGCGATCTAAATTGGAATACTTACTTAAACACAATGACATAAGAATAAGGTATAGCCGTGGCGGAGTGACCGAGTGCATTGAGGCACTATGCTCCGATGCGCGAGCCGTTCCCCGTCGGGGGTTCGAATCCCCCCTCCGGCTTGGATGTTTGTGCTGTCTTTAGTATAAGTTAGTTCATAAATAGTTTGCAAGTTTAGGGACTGATGACCGTGCAGGTAAGTCCCATAAGCTTAACAAACATTTGAACATTTTTGAATAAAGTATACTTAGCATAAACGAGGCTGTTTTAAATAATAAGTTATTTTAACATGAGATTACCAAATTAGCATCGTTATAAACATCGCTATAAACGTTGTTAGGTAACTAATTACATAACAGTTGATTACAAAATTGTTGAAAGGGTGCTTGCATTACTAACTAAAATAACCGACTTGGCTTTAAATGGGGATTTCATAATTTTTTCCGATAGAAGCAATGCGCTGTGACACTTCAATTTTTGTACATTTTATGTCTTCTATCTCACTTGATATCCTTTTTTGTAGGTAAACTTTTATTCCTATCGGCTACCATGAGAAGAGTCAATTAATGATTTCCTTAAAGCCTGTTCCCTGTCTGTTTCGGTTATTTAAAAAAAATCAAATGTTCAAATGTTTGTAAAGCTTATGGGACTTAACTGCGGGGTCATCAGTCCCTAAACTTACAAACTACTTATAAACTAGCTTATACTAAAGACGGCACAAACATCCATTCCCGGGGGGGAGTCGAACCCCCGACGGGGAACGGTCTCTCGCATCGTAGCAAACCGCTTCAATGCGCTCCACCGCGGCATTCTCTCGGAGACTTTGTGTAACAGTTCTGGGAAAGTTTGAAAGGTAAGCTCTTTTGAGTCGATTATATTCAGCCGTTGCCGGCTGGTTAGCTTTGATAACACTGACTTCGACATTAATTAGAAATAATAGACGCAGCCGAGACACTCCGGAAAGTGCTGAGTACGCTTGAACGCAAGTGAACACTGATGAACGATGTCCATCAGTGCCCTGTTCAGACTTAGACCTGATGTTTGTGTGTCGTAATAGCAGAGAACAAGTGCAAATTAAGATATGTCAGAGTACAACTGGATATCAGATACATTTCGTCTCTGATCAACTACATCTGTTCTATCAAATCTTATTTCAACACTTGGAGGTCTTGAGCAGAAATTAACTTCTATTTTTACGTTTGTTTACGTTCTACAGAAAGCTTCAGACTTCGCATTGTCAGGCTACTCACATTGAATGCAGGTATTCCTGTAGGAGTACTTATCGAAACAATAATCCTTTTAAACCCAGTCTTTAACCACTCTTTAATCCCGTCCAGTGCCATCCGTTTCAAGCGTAAAACATCGCAACACATCGGTTCTGTCAACAGTTTTGTCAATTTTTTTGTGATCATACCGAACACACTATTATCGGCGATATGAAAGTTAGCAAATAAAGTTTGGAGATCTACATAAGGCTTGTCATCTTCTATCCGTACGTTATATTCCAGAAGTCAAAAAGGCAGACGGATTACTGAATGTACATTACAATATTTTAAATTTCGTAATAGCAAAATTGTGATGAAAGCTATGCAAAAAATGTAAAGAAATAGGCAGCGTGCAAGGTTCAAAAAGAACCCTGTCCGGTCGTAAAAATATTGCAACTCTCGTGGGTTGAATAATCAAAATGCGATACAAAATTTTGAATACTGTACATTAGTTTTTACCTAACAGCTAGTGATTGACTATTTTCAAAAGAGAGGCGCCTGATGAAAACAAATGTTCAGAATATTTCCTTCTCCTAAAGCCGTCAGTTTTATAACTGGTTTGATGCGACCTCCTTGAAATGTCCTCCTGCGCCAATCGCTGCATTTCAGAGTAGTACTTGCATCCTACGTCCTCGTATGTTCTGGATGTTTTCCAGTCTATGTCATCCTCTAGAGTTTTTACCTCCTACAGAACCGTCTAGTATCATGGAAGTTATTCCCTTATGTCTTAACACTTGTCCGTCACCATGGGCCTTCTTATTCTCAGTTTTTCGTATGATCCTTTCATTGGCGATCCTACAGAGAAGTTCCTTAATCCTTACCTTATTATTTCAACATCTCTCCGTAACACCAAATCTCAAATGCTTCGATTCTCTTCTGTTGCTGTTTTCCCTCTGTCCATTTCTCACTTCTTCACAAAGCTGTATGCCATACGATCATTCTCAGAAATGTCTTCCTCTTTAAAAGCCAAGGTTGAAACCAGTAGACTTCCCTTGGCGATGAATGCCGTCTTAGCCTGTGGATGTTTTTCCTGTGTCCTCCTGGCTTCGTCCGTTGTACATTATTTTACTTGCAAGGCATCAGAATCCCTTAACATCCTCTACATCGTGATCACCAAGCTTGATAAGTTTTTGGCACTATGATTTTCACCACTTCAGGTTACTTCTGTTATTTCTCTGCACGCAATAGATTATTCATACCATTGAGCAGATTCTGTAATTCTTCACTTTCACTGAGGACAACAATGTCATCTACGAATGAAATAATAGAAATCATTTCGCTTTGAATTTAGATACCACTCACAAAATTTTCTTTTATTTCCGTCCTTGATACTTTGATGTATATATCTTATACTATTTTTAATCCAAGCACTTCATTCTTGTACTTGCTGTCTCACTACTTCCTATTTTTTCCTGTCCATATCACGTTTTTTTTTATCTTACCCTACATCTTCATCCTATTTTTCTCAAAACTTTGGTCATCTTGCTTTTTCCAAGTGTTGAAATATTTTGACGGTTTCCGGGCGTTAAAATAAATTCAACGGCGAAATTGTAAATTTGTGGTGGACCGGGATTCGAAACCGGATTGCCCGCATTGAGTCAGAGGTCGCATTAAACAATTGGGCTGCCCAGCCCCCCTTCCCGTCCACCCCAAATCCTCAACTTGTTTTTTTTTTTTTTTCTGCAAATAATCTATACAGCTATGGCATGTGAGTTAAAGTAACTTCTTCATTTATCGTGTTATTGTATTATGAATCATGCAATAAAAAGTTATGTATGTGTAAAGGTATAGTACAAAGATAGTACTACGGAAAAGTTTAGCAGGTTAGGTTAACAAACCGTTGGAAAGGAATCAAAAATGTTGCTGTAAATGCTATAGCGTCATTTAACTAGCGCTACAAATCTTTCACTGTGAATAGATAAGAAAATACGATAATTTTTAAAAACAATGTGTTATAAAGCTTGACAGGACACATTTTCATGTCAAAAATTTATTAAGCAAGGAAATGGCATCAGAAAATTTCCTTTAGAACAGTCATAGACATTAAGTTTTTTTCTTATAACCTGTGTAATTTGGATGTATCTACTATTGAAGTGTCTTTGGAATCGGAGTATGCTTCTCTCTGTTACTTAGTTTCTTTGCTGTCAGCTGATTGTCATTTCGTGCAAACTGTATGACATTTCTTAATAAATAAAAAACGCCTTCTCCCTTCCTAGATGATTGCCTGCTGTTCCCATCCTAGGTGTTATTGATTATGTTCGACTTTATTTAGAAGATAGTGAAATTAGAGGTGACGGGTAATTATTTTACTATAACATTGAGATATTTGATGTAAACGTCACGTTATGTTTTACGAAAACGTTTCGTTTTTCGACATAATCATCTGCCTATAACGTGGAAATTTCTGGCAATATGTATCAGCTATACTACTATGGTATTTGGATTGAAGGAATTTTTTAATCTAGCGTATTACTGTGTCTCAAACGATGCAGTAAAGAATATGTAAGTGCAAAGAATTAAGTTTAGGAGCGTTTTTTCATATATTAGTTCTAAATCCCAACGATAGAAAGCCAGGTACCTTGTTCAAAATTCAATAGTGACATGTAACTCTCATCATAAATGTGGAAAATAATTGAGTAAACCAGTGTACTAGAGAGGGTAATACGATTATTTTGTTGTGCTAAAGCCGCACATGGCACATATTTTCATACTAAGCCAGTGGTGACATTTACCAAAGACGTGTTTTCGCTTAGGCAGTTCAAAAATTATGTGACAACAATTTATTTTTTACTTAATTTGGTGCATTTAGCTATTATTCAGAGAGGAAATGACATCAGAGAACTTTCTTTGTAGAGTTTATAGGAATTACGGTTACTTTTAAATAATCTGTGGCAATAATTTCATACCAGACGAGTGCCACCTTCTCTTAGAGACAAAAATAGGTATTTTGGTTCTGTTTTTAACGGAAACAATATGTTTTATGCAGTTTTGTGGAAGTTTGTAAGGTGTGGTGGTGAAAAAATGAAATGGATTGGAATGATTCCGGCTGGGGAAGGTTAATGTGGGTTAATACAATAGGAAGACAGGAGCGGCTGACCCTGAATTAATTAGTGATATTTAACATCTTATTAAATAATTTGAATGATAAAATATTCCCCTGTTTCAGTCCTAATTGTAATGAAACTCTTCCGTTTCCTGCAAGTGGCATAAAATATAATTAATAATTTGTCCCCGCCAAAATCTAACTAACTAACTGGGATCTGACTACTAATAATGTTGAAAAAATCTTTCAAATCCAACAATATTTATTGCACCTTTTAAAGCAGGATAAAACACACAATGATTAATCTAATACTAAAATCATAAACAACAAGAATACATTTATAACCAAATAAGAAAGAACAATCTAATGCATATGAAGTTACTCAAATTGTTACGAAACTGGAAATTAGTAACGACTGGCAAGTTAGAAACCCCTATCATGAAATAATATAATGTTCTTAGCGGGATAATCGAGTCGGAATACCAGTGCAGGGTTGACTTTCCTAACTACACAATCCCTACTATAAGGCAGAACCTGATGTATCGACTATATGTTGCTGGCGAGCGCTTTGCCATACATTACCAAACTGACGACTTGCGTGTGAAGGTGCTGCTCTGCAGTGGCGTAGGGGCAGGGCGACTGTGAGCTGAAAATTTGCGCGACCACGAAATAAAAATACTCGCTCCGTCGCTCGGAAGCTATACTCCCTGATATCAGCCTCTGTGCGCTCGGCAGTACACAGTGCCTACGATCTCAAACAATTCTGCCAAGTCAGGACCACTTCAGTGACCGCAGACAAGTACGCACGAGTACTGAAGGTCTACATGACTCCAGAAGTTGAGTATCGCAACTAGTGCTTCGGTGCACTAGTATTGGCTGGCTGACCTTATTCAAACCAAAAACAAGAACAATCAACTCAAGAATAAATCTCAGAGTGTACCCTGAAACTTATACAAGTTCACTCGTCCAAGTATCGGCTCAATAAGCAAAATCTCCAAGTCCGCACACTGGGAGGACAGGACGCTACCAGACGCGTCCGTACTCCAGCGCTACGAAACACCGAGTCCCCTTCTATCACCGCGTCTCCGCACAAGAACCCCCCGAGAAACGCCGTTTTTACGTAAAACCAATCAGCGTCGAGTTCTCGAATTCCAGCCAGTAAAATCTCACAAGACAACCGCTGATTTCGAAAAGCTGGCGCTTTGAACATCAGCCAATCAAAGATGGTATCCCTCCACACACACTTTTGGCGCGATTCTCACTAAACGGCTCTAACCGTCGCCCGTGGGAGCGACTGCCTAGCCTCCAGCAAACATTCCGTCGCTTTCCCTTTCGGACCCTCGGCCACAGCCTTGGGCCCTGCCATCTTCTTCTAAAAAGCGCAGACGATGCCTCTCCTTCACAGTTTGGGACACAAGGCTACATTTTTACGACCTACTGCCCTGCCACTGTGCCACCCAAGGCCAGCGCGCCCGGCCTCCTATGGCGCCGCAGGGCGCAGGTAGGAAGGAATTTCACTCGCCCCCCTCAGGGCCAAATCAGCTCTGCATCTCACCTTAGCTAAAATCTTCCCTGCATCGTATTCCCGACAGCAATAGAAAACTGTATGTACAGGACTCATTACGACAATACGTCAACAATAAATATCGATAATAAAGATGAGAGATGGGCTGCCATCTCTCAAGTTCAGATGTTATTTAGATTGCAAATAGCACAAGTCAAATTAATTCAGGGATTTTATGTATTTCACTGTACTACAAGCAACGTAATTCACGGAGTTTGTTGGAATTGATAGTTCAATAGCATCAAAGGTTTTTAAATATATGTTTTGCATCCTGCTGTAAGAGGTGAGCAACTAGGAAGTTAGACTACAAAGGCTTTTACTTTGCATCTTTCAGGAGGGATGTTATATCATTTAAGGTAACTTACGTGTCATCGTCTGCATATTACTATTTCATTATTTACATTTTAAAAGCAAATGTTGATTTTTAATTATTTGTACACAATTTCGTAGATACTCATTACAGCATTCCATAGGACCTCTTATACAACTAGAAATGCAATTTAGTTACTTTTCCAGCCTCAAAGTCTGTGGCTATGGGTTGGGGGGCTGCGTTCGTTGCACCCAGCCATAAAGGTAGTTTTGGTATTCAGTAATGTAAACATAGATGCTGTTAGCCCCTAAACCCCTTAGTGGAGGTGCTCAAACCAGTGGTGAGAGGGGTGTGAGCAGTGTGGATGAAATCTATAATATAATTATCCCGTTTCTTCTTAACATTAGTTTTATCAGTTGCGGGAAACTATAAATGCAAAAATACGCATTTGCGGCAGGAGAATGGTAGTAGGAAGGCGTGCTCTGATCGGACCTTTTTTAATTGTGCAATTTGATACTAAGATGGTTGATGGCACACTTACCATGACGTTTCGAGCTCGGTGAGCTACAATCAGAATTCCTGGAATGACCTCTCCAGGGCTTAATGACCGAACCTGATAACTCTGGTAAGCTTCAAGGCTATCAAGAATCACCCCTTACCCCCTATTGGGAAGGTGGGAAGGAAAGGGAGACAGAGAGTAGGAAGATGAACTGCTGTGAGAGTGATTGGAGAGGGATAGAAGCAAGGTGTATGGGACAGGGTTCGGGATAAGTGATAAGAATTAATGGGAGTAAGATAATTAAAATAATCTTTGTTAGGTACTCTAAAGGAAAATATATTTAAATAGAAATGACTTTTCCTCGAATTAAGTCAAGACTCTGGATTCTTAAAATTCGTGATATCCTCAGCATTGTCTCCTACGTGCTGCTCATTTCCTCTCTCCAGATCACTCTCGCAGCAGTCCCCCCCCCCCTCTCTATTCCCATTCGCTAATCCTCGCCACCTTCCACATCACCCCTTACCTATACCTCCTCCAGAACACATTATAAAACGTTTTGAACGCGCATCTTATATTTAGCACTTGTAGCAAAATCAACAAATGAAAAGAATACTTTATTCACTGTATAAATTATTGTAAAATGTGAGGTGCTATATTTTTACATTTGTTTGCTTTTCGTTGTGTAGATAGTGAAACGAATAGAAACATGTTATGGAAAAATTAAATTTGCCATTGTTGTAAGGCATTACTTGTAAAAAATTGTTTACACTTTTTTATGGAGTAGCTACTGATTTGTTTCTGTTTCTTTTTTCCGTCTTCTATGGTGTCTGCAAAAAGGTATGCATCTTAAATTAACAGAATCCTGTCATGAACTGTAGCAGCAGTTCTCTTCATCATAACACTTTTTCAGTGATGCAGCAACATGAGGCATGATCGAATGAAGTTTTGTGTCCTATGTAGTATAAAGTATAAAACGTTGGTGAGGAGTATAGATTTCTCTTCTAAAATGCAGTACTGAAAGAAATTCTTAAGTACTAATTCGCCGCCTAAGATAAAACGAAAAGAAACTGAAAGTGGAGGAAACAACTGTCATAATACATCCAGAAATACTACTAACGCTTTTTGCATGAACAGAGGACAAAGGAAAGCAATACACGCATTTTTTTATGTTGCGTTGGCCGTTTTTCCTGTATAACTGCTAATAACCTGCGTCTCTAATGAAATTTATTTCACAGTCCCAACATGCAATATTTAACTTCTTCTGCCATAGTGTAAGCGTGCAACAGGGCGAGCAGAGTGAAGCTACTCCTCTGTTCTTATGAAAGAAATGCTGTTCTCAGAGGAACGGTTTATGAATGACTACGACACACGCTACCAGGCCAGCGCACATAAAGCGTACCGGATCAACTTCTCCCCTCTTTTTCCGGCCTCTACTTTCTCTCTGCTCTCTTGGTTCCTTCGAGTCCTTTCTCGTCACATAAAACTCACTCACGGAAATACGACGCTTGTTTCAGTCCCAGCACAAACACACAACTAAAGTTCTTCGAAATCCCAGCGGCAAACAACTGGTAAGTAAACTCAAGCCATCACCTGCGATCCGAACGCCGTATCCACTCAACACGCAACAGATGTCCATGTTTAAGACTGACGAGCTAGGGAGAACTATACGAAAATTATATTTAAGAATATACGCAAATATTTTTAATGAACACAAAAAAACAGCAGCATTTAGAACGGAAGAGAACTGAAAGTACATTCCAAATTCGTATAATCGTTCCACATTTCATGATACACATACGTCTTTGGCTAGATAAAAGCAAGGCTCAAGAACAGTTTATAAATTAAACATAATACTCAGACATTCATCCCTAAGGTTACAAACCTTTGAAAATGTAGAAAATAAAAGGAGAGAATAAAAAAAATGGTGGAAAGATCAAGTGTAATAGTGGGATTTAGGCCAATACCTGAACTTAGGACAAATTTCTACTACGGTAACAAAACTTAGGAAGGAAGCTATTTTTCATCTTATGGCCTGGGATGATTTTTAAAATGTTTTTGCCCCACAAAAAGGTGATACAGTCGAAACGGCAGTTCCAGCGTACTCCATTTCGGTATACAGGTGCACTATTTTTGGTCGAATAAATGATCACAATCAATCGTTACCTAAATTTTCGATTCAAATTTCATAAGAAATATGTGCAAATTCCCCATTGCTTAGCTTGCGCATTAGGCCAGTAACTCTCTGTGCCCTGTGTTTGAACATATTGTGTCGTTTAATAACAGTCACATTCATTTCTTGACTTATCAAAACCAGAGTGTGAACCACGGGCGGAATTTTGCAGCCGCGGCGGAGTGGCCGAGCGCATTGAGGCGCTATGCTACGATGCGCGAGGTCGCTCCCAGTCGGGGGTTCGAAACCCCCCTCGGGCATGGATGTTTGTGATGTCTTTAGTATAAGCTATTTTATAAGTAGTTTGTAAGTTTAGGGACTGATGACCACGCGGTTAAGTCCCAAAAGCTTTACAAACATTAGAACATTTTTTGGAAGCTTGCAAAGGTGATGTTTAGATCAGGTTCAGTAGATCAAAAGAGCTTTGATATGTATTGCAATATAGCGCAGTCCCGAACTCGCTGAACAAAATTTTCAATATATCATGCATTTCACAGCAAAGAGCAGCCTCACAGCATGTCAAATCAGTGGACGCATGCCACAATAATTGCCTGTCTGAAGTGTCGATTGAAATTGTGAACTTAATACCGAAAAGTTAAGGATGTTTCAGTTAAAGCATACTTTCATATAAGCCTTGCAATAAGCAACTCACTGGCACTACTTCTGTTAAGATTTGTACTACGGAGACGTCTATCGTTGCGAGAAAAAGCCAGTTTGATCTTAAACCAACAACGGTTATTACCTTTTAATTCCGATCTATACTAGCTTTTATTATAAAAAATTACAAGGAGAGGATTGAATTGTTATAAGATAAAACAGTGTATCTGCATTCTCCACGTTGATACGCCATGCTTACAAGTAAGATTCCTGGCATTGCGAAAAATCTTAATGTCTTAACTAAGTTCTTAATGAGGTAGCAGTATTAACCTACCTGTAAAGGATAATATTCCCACATGGAAGGGCTATTCTAAGCAATGATGGACTAAAGTGATGCAAAAGGCGTGTGAAGTTGTTCCTAGGCACCAGTTACAAAGAAACACGGTAATCAGTTCAAAATCTGTAAAATATTATTACGCAAAATTTGAGACGACTATGAGCAAAATCTCGTTGAATATCTAAAGAAAACTTAATTGTGTAATATGTATTCCACGTTAGACTTTTAATCAAATTTTCCCGGTTGGATAAGTGGGGTAGGTTAGGGATGTACAGTGCAGTTGAATGGCTTGGACAGTTCAATTAGCCACATGAAATTAGTATTACATTACTACAATATATTTCACATAACATGTGTTTTCCAAACTTACATAATACAAAACTCTTTTTTTAATTTTTCTTGTATTTTAAATAATTGCAGTTATGCGAAGTGATATTTCTTCAATTTAATGTCGTCAAGAAAAATAAAAAGAATGTAATTTCGATTGCGTGTTTCTAATTCATACAAATTTACTGTTTCGGTCTGACTTTGATGAAAATTTACACACTTGACTTCAAAACAAGACGATAGTCACTCTCTACAGATGTTCTACAGATAACTTCAAGACAAGTGGTCACACACCATGTTAGAGGGATACGAGAATGTCTTTTTCACTATTATGGTAGCCCTCGCTCCAAGTAAACGCCATGTAAATCTCAACTAAAGAATTTGACAGCAAAATATCGTACTGTTTCAAAAGTTCAAATGTTTTTAACGTTATGGAGCCTGTTTCCAGTGGTCATCGATCGCTAAACTTAAAAACTACTTACACTAAACTTATCTTAAGAACAAAACACACACACACACACACACACACACACACACACATTTTCGAGGGAGGTCTCAAAACTCCGACGATGAACGGCCGCGCACACCGCAGCAAGTCGCCTTAGAGCGCACGGCTACTACGCCGCGTTGTACTGTATCATATATAAATTAAAAGTGGAACTAATATCTGAATAAAATACATCACCATATTGTGTATAAAATCTCACCTGACCCAATAAATGTTTTGAGCAGTGTACTTACATTCACCAAAATAAAGCTTTGCGATAGCATGATAGTGATTAAAATCAGTGATCAACTACACAGTCGAGAAGAGTTTGAAAAGAGAACGTCTGTAATCTTAAATAAAGCAATTTGTCGAAAAATGAACTATTGTCGTCAGTTTTCAGTTCTCCAAGTTGTCACTGTGAGACATAGTACAAGGACGAACTTACCGCATATCCTACATATTCCAGAAAGAGGAAAGTTACTACAAATTTGCAATGAAGGATTGGAAGACATACCGTGACCGCTACATTTAAAGCTGAATTAGCCGACGTATTGTCCCTTGGATTGTAATCGTTAGTTTCAGCTATTTGTTTTAATTGACTTTTTCTTTTAGAATTTCATCAAAAGCTAAAGGGAGTTTGACTAATGTATGGATCATAGAACAAAAAAAAAAAAAAAAAAAAAAAAAAAAAAAAACCAACGCTCCGTTGTATTTCCATGGGTGACAAGGTGTGGATATTATAATTGATAAGTCATCTGAATTACTATTTTCTGAACAGGTTTTTCAGCAGTTTCAACAAGATAGAGATGTGACTCAAATTGAGAATAACTGTCATATTCGCAAAATTTTTGTACAATTTATTTGAAGGGGTGACCGGTTTCGATCTATTCTGCGACCATCATCAGATTGATTTGTCTGTAAAATAAAAGACAGTGGGCTACAGAGGGGAACAGGTACACCAAATAACAGCTACGATATTTTACTTGAATCACTACAAAATTAAGTAAAACAGTATACTTCACGGATGATGCCGAGGCTATAAACGTGCGGCGACTACTAGCCAGCGAGAGAACGCTGTGCGTTATAAAGGATAAGCCCCGTCCATCGTCTGCAGCATCAGCACATCATAAATCAATCAGTTGCGTCATAAAGTAAAAGATAAGGTAAACAACATAAATTACCCAAAATGGATGTAGAAAGGTGTTTCGTTAATTGTAAATCTTAGTTGCAATGTCATTGATACAGATAAATTGAAAGTATTAAGCAGTAAAAAGCAATGGTCTGTCTAAGAAATTCCTGCCATCTGTTGGCAGTTGATAACGATAAAATTATAATCGAAGACATAGTGTAAATCAAAGATAAAATACCGTGACGCCGATGGTTGTCGTGGATATGGCGGCGTGGAGACATCGATAGTTCCCGCCAGTGGTGAAGCGGTCGACGCGCCAGAGATGTAGCGGCCAGAGGACGCGGTCGGTCACCGTGGAAACAGGCCACGATTGCAGCGGCGACCGGTGTTAACACGTACAGCAGAGAATCAGATGACGCGCCAGAGATGTAACGGCCAGGGGACGCGGTAGGTCACCGTGGAGACAGAATAAGATTGCAGTGACAACCGGTGTTAGCACATACAAGGGCAAGATGCCCCAAAACTCGCCGATGTCATATGCAGTATGTGATAATAGTATTTAAAATTCATTATTGGTTACCAACAAAAACTATAAATTTGACAAGTCGTTAAAATATTAGTGCTGTGCAACGTATTCTGGTATTTTGAACTGCCACAAACGACAAGTCAAACATAAAATAACAAATAACACAAATGTAGGAGAAAAGGTAGCAAAAGATATGCGTTATAGCAGGTCGTCAAAAATATCGTAAAAGTGTTTCACGAACGACAAATCAATCATAAAATAACGAATAACAGAAATCTAAAAAAAAGGTAGCAAAAGAGAAGATATGCGTTACAGCAGGTCGTCAAAAAGATCGTAAAAATGTTTCTCCCTAAAGTCCAATTGATCATTTAATAGCGACAATGGTTGTTATTTATGATGAGAAAATATTTCAATTTCTTCAAGGGCATTTAATAAGGGATCTTTGGGTGCATCGTTTCCATGGGACATTCAGAACGTATGTTTTGTAGTAGGTGTTGGCCAAACACAGATTTACTAGCTGATACACCCGTTTGTGCACTTTAAAGCAAATGAGGAAACTGCGACCTGTATGGCTGATGCACTATTTATCACAGTCATTGCACTGAGTCTTACAGACACCAGAGTTAAGAAATTTGCCTTCATTTGCCTTACCAACAGTATGCTTAAGCTTATTCTGAAGGAAATTGTTTGTAATGAATGCAAAAGTTTCATTAGTATTTTTGAATAATCTGTTAATTTTGTCAGATAACTTACACATATAAGTCATTTAGATATATTTCGTATCAGCTTCAATGGAAGATTGTGAAGACTTTTTTGTTTTGGTTTATTAAAGAAAACATCAATGTCTATTGGATTGTAATAGTTAGTTTCAGGTATTTGTTTTAATTGATCAATTTTATTTAGAATTTCATCATCAGATAAAGGGAGTTCTAATAATGTATAGATCATATAACAAACAAAACGCTCTTTTGTATTTAAAAACTCTGACCTCAATGTAGCTCACAAATATATTTGCGAACGATCCTGCTAAACAATTGCCCATTGCCAATCCATCGTTCTGATGATAAATTTTGTTGTTAAAACAAAGATAATAGAACGCAAGAGAACACTGGAACAGATCTACGAGTTCTACTACATTCCTACACTCAATATTTTGTGTTTCGATAGGTTATTTTTGATTGTGTCAATAGTTTCATTGATTAGGATGTTGGTGTATAAATTTGTAACATACAGTCAATTCCTTCCACCTTTCAGCTTTCCATTCATGGGTTTTCCATTCATGGTTTTCCATTTGAGTTCATGATATTCATGACGTTGCTTCTCTTGTCTCCAAATGTCTCATTTATTTTCCTGTAGGCGTATCTATCTTTCCTGTAGTTATACATTCTTCTACGGTCTTCTCTAGCCAATCCTGCTTAGCAAATCTGCTCTTCCAGTCAACCTCATATTTCAGACGTCTGTTCTCCATTTTACCTGCTTCACGTGCTGCATTTTTATATTTTCTCGCCGGCCGCGGTAGCCGAGGGGACTGAGGCGCTCCAGTCACGGTCTGCACGGCCACTACGGTAGGGGGTTCGAATCCCCCCTCGAGCATGGATATTTGTGCCGTCCTTAGTGTTAGCTAGTTCATAAGTAGTTTGTAAGTTTAGGGACTGATGACCCCGTAGTTAAGTCCCATAAGCTATACAAGCATTTGAACATTTTTTATATTTTCTCCTTTCATCAAATCTGTGCCTCTTCTGTTATACAAGGATTTCTATGAGGACTTGTCCTTCTGCCAATATGATCATCTGCAGCCCTCAGTATACTATCTCTCAGAGCTATCTATTCTTTTTCTTCTGCTGTTCTATTTTCCCTGTTTCAGTCGGTCCTTCCGTAATGCTCATTTTGAAACTTTCAACCACCTCTGGTTCCTTCAATTTGTCTGGATTCCATCTCTTTAAGTTTCTACCTGTATGCCTTCCCCTAAGTTTTAATGCCACTACGTAACATAAAATCATGTTAATGTACGTAAAACCATAAGTTAAGGTGGCTTCCTAGGAACAGCATTTTTATTGTGAATGACGGCAAGACTGTTGGGGTAGACTGATTAATGCGAATATCAAACTGATGTGGAAATACACTGAAGAGCCAAACAAATTGGTATAGCCCAGCGTATGCAAACACACATATTTGAACACTCAGAGGATGGCGCCGCGGTCGATGACGCCTACATAAATGACAACTGGTGTCTGATGCAGGCGTGAATTCGGATACTATGCCTCAGTGGCACGTTATCGCGATACAAGTGAGTTTGAATGTGGTGTTATAGTCGGCGCACGAGAAAGGAAGTAAGTTTAGGTTTTAACGTCCCGTCGATAGCGTGGTGATTAGAGACGGGGCGCACGCTCGATTTTTTTTTTTTTTTTTTTTTTTTTTTTTAAGGATGTGGAGGGGGGGGGGGGTGAATCGGCCGTGCCCTTTACAAAGCAACAATCCCGTCATTTACCTGGAGTGATTGAGGGAAAACACGGAAAACCTTAATCTGGATGGCCAGAGGTGGATTTGAACCGAATGCGAGTCCAGTGTGTTACCGGAGCACGAGAGGTGGGACACAAAAGTTCCAAAGTAGCGATGACGTGGGGAATTTTCCGTGCAACTATCCTACTAGTGCACCGTGAATGACGGGAAACCGCTATAGCATCAAATATCTGACATCGCTGTGCCTGGAAAAAGATCCTGCAAGAAAGGATCCGACGACGACTGAAGAGAATCTTTCAAATTGAAAGAAGGGCAACCACTCGGCAAATTTCTGCGGATTTCAGTGCATGGCAATCAAAAAGTGTTAGTTTTCGAGCCATTCGACGAACCATAATCGAAATGGGCTTTCGGAGGCCCACTCGTGTACCCTTGCTGACTTCACGACATTAAGCTTCAAAATCAAATGTTTGTAAATCTTATGGGACTTAACTACGGGGTCATCAGTCCCTAAATTTACAAACTACTTATGAACTACTTACGAACTAGGACGGCACAAATGTACATGCCCGAGGGGGGATTCGAACCCCCGACCGTAGTGGCCGTGCAGACCGTGACTGAAGCGCCTCAGTCCCCTCGGCCACCGCAGCCGGCCATTAAGCTTCACGCCTCGCATAGGCCCATCAGCAAATGCATTGGGCTGTTGATGACTGAAAAGTTGATGCTTGGTCTACCGAATCTCGTTTCCACTTGTGTAGAACGGATGAACGTGTATTGGTATGGAGGCAACCTCTTAAATTCATAGAAATTTCATGTCAGCAGAGGACTGTTCAAACTGGCGGAGGCAATGTAATAATGTGGTGCGTTTGTAGTTGAAGTGATACGTGACCTCTGATACGTTTAGATACGACTCTGACCGGTTATACGTACACACGCATCCTGGCTGGTCACCTGCACCTATTCATGTCAATGTGAATTCAGACAGACTTAGACAATTCCATCAGGACAATGCGACACACCACACGTTACACCCATCGTACTCTTACGGATTTTGGAAAACCCTGTGCGATGCATGGTGTCACGTTACTCCAGGAATACATTTGCCGAGTGAATTGTTGATTTGGTGCCTTTTTGTTTTCTGACATGTCCGAAAGAACAGACAACATTGGTTGACAGTAATAACCGTAATTTTACGAATTCGAAATGTTGAAACAATTCCACCGTTTCGAAGAGTTTGAATAAATTCCACGGCGAATTTGAAAATTTTGGAATGGACCTAGATTCGAACCCGGTTTTCCCGCTTCAGACCAGCTTCGTCTTAACCAACTAGGATATCCAGGCACGCTTCCTTTCCATCGCAAGTTTTCAACTTACAGCACACTACGATTGTTGTGCCCGCTGATCATAGATGTACTCGCTCGCAGCCTATACTGGATTTCCGCAATGCGTCTACAATGAAATTGTCAACTGCCTCCTGAGTCATATATACAATTCTTGATGTGATTTCTGTTCCTTTCGCACATGTTCGAAACAAGACAGACAATTGGTTGACAACAACGGCCGCAGTTTTCCGAAGTATTGAAACATTTCCACCGTTTTGGGGCGTTGAAATAAATTCAACGGCGAAATAGAAAATTTGTGCTGGACCGGGATTCGAACCCGAATTGCTCGCTTCGGGCCAGCGGTCGCCTTAAACAATTAAGCTATCGAGGCACGCTTCCCACCTACCCCAAATTCTCTACTTGTAGCACACTACGATGGTAGTGTAGTGCCCATTGCCTGTGAGTTCCTTCTGCTCTCAGGCTATGCTGGATTCTCGCAAGGGATCGGGCAGATACCACATCAATAATGTGTATATGCCGAAACAGGAAATTAACAATTTCAATGTAGATGCTTTAATACCTTCGATTCCTTAAGAATGTTAAAATGTTTGTAAATCTATCGGACCAAACTGCCTGGTCATCAGTCCGTAGCTTACAAACTACTTAAACTAAGGTAAACTAATCTAAGGACAACACACACACACACACACACACACACACACACACACACACACACACTCTTGCCCCAGGGAGGACTCGAACGTCCGACGGCGAGCAAGGGCGCGCTCCACAGCAAGGCGCCTTAGACCGCTCGACTACTCCTCCGCGGCTTCGATTCCTTGCGGGGATCAAGTATAGGCTACGAGCAAGAGAAACTAATGGGCAGGGGCACTACCACCGTAGGATGGTATACGTTGAGTGTTTCAGATGCACGGGGAGAGTGGCTGGGCAGCCTAACTGGTTAAGGCGACCGCTGGCCCGAAGCGGTACATTCGGGTTCGGATCACGGTGCAGCAGCAATTTTCAACTTCGCCGTTGAATTTATTTAAACGTGCTGAAACGGTCGAAATGTTACAATATTTCGAATTCGTATTAACCGAGTCCACGTCACGTCGTGTTGCAGCACTTCTACGTGTTCGCCGGAGTCCTACACGATATTAGGCAGGTGTACCAATTTCTTTTCGCCTTCGGTGTATATATAACAAATGTTTATATCAAATAAACAGCCCACTCGGTAAAAAAATCTCACTGACGTGTTTTACGGCCGACTTTACAATTGTAGTTTTATAAGTTTTTGCAAACATTTTGTACAAAAATAATAATCTAAATAATAAAAAATTAATTAATAAGAGTGTCTGAAACCCTTTTAGGGTTAAGCGTCACAATACAACGCATTGCCTACTACGCTACAGATAAGAGTTAGAAGCCGATTTCTTTAATTTTATACTATTGATGGCCGTTGTTAACTGATGATACTGTGGCATTTGTAGATACTAGATTATCATTTATCGTACGAAGAACGACGTGTTTTTGTTAATTCTTCAGTGCGTCACTGCTTTGAAATGACAACGTATAAGTTACAATAAGAAAATCATCAAATATGCAATGCAAGATGGCGTATGCAAAAGAGAGTTCGGTGCGAGGAATGTCACGTGACATCTGCGAACGGCTGGTTTTCGTTAATTCAATGGAGGGTGTCAAAACTCCGTTATTTTTGCAAATATCTCTCAAACGATACGAGATATGAAAAGAACATAAGGGAACAAAGTTGTAGAGAATTTTCTCCTCTACAAATTCGTTTATTCAATTTTCGCGTCAGATGAACGGTTAGTTTGCAATTACAATTATGTTACAAACGGCTTTTTTTTGGTATTACTACCGTATTGTGTGTCCGAAAATTTTAAAAACGGAGGTTCTGGTCTCTGACGGCCTGCAATTATGTCTGTAAAATTTGATGCTGATCGGTTGAACGGTTCGTCTTAAAAACAGGGAACACGTTACGGACAGACAGACATACATCCCAAAATCGCCGTTATTTTTGCAAATATCTCTGAAACGATACGAGATATGAAAAAAAAAAAAACATAAAAGAGCAAAGTTGTAAGAATTTTCTCCTCTACAATTGCGGTTATTCAATTTTCGTGTGAGATGAATGTTTAAACTGTTATTTTTATTTAAATTTCGAGCTGTCAAAAGACGATCACAAAGGCCCACTTTTAGTGTTACTACCGTAACCTAAAGTGGGCCAATATCGGTAGCACCTAGTACATGTATAGTGTACAAACACGATACAGCGAGAAACATTTGTGCCTACCTTGACTACGTAGCACAGTATTGTCAGAATGGATGCTAGGATATACAGCTACAAAGTGGACCGTGTATTTCAAAATTTGCTCGACAATTAAAGTGGTTTGAGTGCTAATAAAAAGTATTTACAATGTACTGCACTGTATTATATGTCAAGTGCCACTACGTTGGAGCTGACTAACAAATACAGAAAACTTCTATGTGATACAGCTTACATACTACGTTAATAAGGATACCATAAAATTGACTGGTGTGCAAATACAGCATCCATACACTCTTTACAGACGAAAACTTGTAAATCGTGATCTGTCTGGTTAAAGTTTGCACTACCTGTAAGTGAATTAGGTGGATATTCGTAACTCAGAGTCCTAAACAACAATGTAAGATTAACACATAAGTGTTATACATTATCATGCAAGAGATACTTTTCTGACTCTATGTCTTTATTTTCAAAGACACTGTCGATTACGATGGTATTGAAACAGAACTGGTAAACACGGTCAATCTTATTTTACAAGTCCTAAGAGGAAATCTATAAAAACGACAAACCATTTCCCATCACAGAAACTGTGCAGTTAATATCATCTATGTAAGAAATGGAATAGATGTAAGTGAAAAGAGAAAATGGGAACATTTTGATGAAAATAACTACCATGAAATTCGAATATATACTTTTGTGTTAATACGAGGAAACAATTGCAGATGTGCAGGCTGTATTAAGACATGTCTTTAAGCGCTATGTATAAAGACATCTAGCTGTGACTAGTGAATGTAAAATATTTGCATTACAGAGAATAGCAACAAAAATTTGTCATATGTTGGAATACACCAAAAAGAACAGAACTGAGTATGTTTACTGCGTTAAAAGGATTTGAGAAAATGTTTTTACAAACCTTTACTTCTAGAACGAAACTTTCACTCTGCAGCGGAGTGAAACTTCTGGAAGATCAAAATTGTGTGCCGGAATAGTGACTCAAACTTGGGACTTTTGAATTTCGCGGGCAAACACTCTACCGACTGAGCTATCCCGGCACGCTTCACGGTCCGTCCTCACAACGTTACTTCTGCAAATACCTCGCCTCCTACCTTCCGGGATAGCTCAGTCGGTAGAGCGTTGGCCCGCGAAAGGCAAAAGTCCCGGGTTCGAGTCACGGTAACGAGACACAATTCTGATTTGCCAGAAAGTGTCAACCTTTACTTCTGTCTTGAACTGCATGAAATGATTTTGCCAATAAACTAGTTTGTGGTCTTCACCATAATCAATATCAAAATGTCTGTAAATCATTGGACTACTGAGGTTAGTAGCCCCTAACCTTACAAACTACTTAAACGAACTTTAAAGTAACCTAAGGACAACACACATTACCATGGCCGAGAGAGGAAACCGTAAGCTCCGCATCAAGGCGCCTTAAAGCGCTCGGTCATTCCACCTTGGCAAGAAATCAGTATTAAGAAGGTAATATGACGTTCAGGTAACTATTGAGTTTAAAGAGCGGGACAAAGTATAGCAGATGCATTATAATCACAAATCATGCGATGGAAGACAACATTTTTAATCGGCATAGCATTAATCTCGAACAATTTAAGATAAAAAATTACCCATAAGAACATGGATCTTCACAATTATGTCAAACCGTATTACGACTAAGGCTGCACATTCTGGTTAAAGAAATGACTCATATTAGTAATTATGATTAATCGTGAAATTGAAAAGTACACAATTCCGTCGAGGATATAGTAATTGCTTTAAGCTTCAGTTGATTGAAGAATATCGTTGCTGTCCTGACATTCAGCCCAAACATTTAAGATGGAAAACTCCATTATATTGAATAATTAGTGAACTATAGAATATTAAATCCTGTTTTTCTAACCATTCTTATCGTCCCTGAAACTTGCTATAAAATTCTTACCATATATCCTATATCCTGCATTTTACTTTGGCATAACAATAAACCATCTGTCCATCAGGATGGATTGCCACCGTCAAAATATGGCAAAAAACAAGACGGACCACCCTGTGGCACAGCATGATGCTGAGCACAACACTCTTCATTTCAATGATTGCTTTATTACCTAGGGCATCTGCATCCTCCCGGCTCTTCTCAACTGTGCAGATCGGATTTTTCCCTTCAACACATTCTAAAGTCCAACAACCACCCTGGCCTCACCTAACATAAGTTGCAATCCCTAAACCATATTTATAACATTCCACCACCCTTTCCCACACATTATCCTGTATCCTTCCAATTTATATTTACATCTAACTGTGTGTAACCCGTAACAATATCCTTTCAGTTAATTATGTATATAATTTCAATTTTTAATTGTACTGTCTTTCCTTGTTACTTAATCGTTTCAAATCTCCCCTCCGTCCCCACACATCTCTACATTTCCTTTTATCCACTACCGCCCCTTCCCTTCACTGCATTCAATGCTACATCTCACATTCCCGTCTGTCACAGCCTTTACAATGCACCATACAACGCTGAAATTTCCATACCCACCCTTACCCGCCATCCTTATGGGGAAAAATAGTTTCTAAAGCTATGAGACCCAACTGCAGTGGCCATCAGTCCCTCGAATTTGAGACTACTTTAACTTATGCTAAAGACAACTTAGACACACCCATGGCCGAGGGAGGACTCAGACCTCGGTCGGGGAGCGGACGCACACTCTGCACCGAGACACCCTAGAGCGCACGGCCATTCTCGCGCGGCCCGGCAACCTTCTCGCTACATTCCCCTGCACTCCTCTCCTAACTCACTGTCAATTGTGAAGATACTTGTAGTGCTGGAGCAGCTGGGGATGGTGGCCGTGTTTGGATAGTTGCCTGAGACAATGTATGAGTGTATGTGCTTCTGTTTTGGCGCACTTTAGGTTACGGTAGTAACGGTACTGGGCCTTTGCGATCGCCTTTTGACAGCTCGAAATTTTATTGAAAATAACGGCTTAACCGTACATCTGACACGAAAATAAAATAAAAATTTTTTTCGAGGGGAATATTCTCTACAACTTTGCTCTCGATGGTCCTTTTTTTCCATATCTCGTACGTTTCAGAGATATTTGAAAATAACGGCGATTTTGGGATGTCTATCTGTCTGTCCGTAACGTGTTCCCCACATTTTAGATCGAACTGTTCAACCGATCGGCACCAAAGTTTACAGATATAATTGTTGGCCGTCAGAGACTATAACCTCTCCTTTTTAAATTATTCGGATAAAAAATACGTTAGTAACACTAAGAAAAGCCGTTTGTAATTGCAAACGAACCGTTCATCTGAGACGAAAACTTAATAACGGAATTTATATAGGAGAAAATTCTCTACAACTTTACTCTTTTATGTTTTTTTTTTTTTTTTCGTAACTCGCACCGTTACAGAGATATTTGGAAAAATATTGGTGATTTGACACCGTCTCTTGATTTTACGTAAACCAGGTGTTAGGATATGTCACGTGACATTCCTTGGAGAGACCTCTCTCTGACATACGCCATCTTGCTTCCTGTATTTTATGATTTTCTTATTATAACTTACGTGTTGTCATTTCGAAACAGTAGCGCACTGAAGGATTAGCAAAAGCTTCTCCTTCATAGTACCATAAATTATAATGTATTGTCTAAAAATGTCATTTTAGCTGTTAGCAACTGCCAGCAATACTACGAGAATTAATGGGCCATGTCGTAGTTTCGAAAACTTACGGGTATGCGGCGAGGTATCAAATTCGACGTCGGCCAATTTTTCGGCAGGAAACCACTCTGCCATTTTCAAAGCAAAGCTGCAGCGAGGAAGCAATTTGCAACGATCATTGCAGGTTTCAATGAGTAAACAGGAAAGACAACACACACCGAGCAAGAAAGTATACAGCGCCAATACGGCCACAGAAGAAAAGGTCACTATTTCGATAGTAAACATCAGTTAACAGTTTTTTGACAAGTGAGAGCAGGATCCCACGCGAAATTTAAGCGAAATCCTCCATTCCTATTCTTAAGGTTGTCAGCTAGTTTTATTTAAATCGCTTCCTTGATAGCACAGCCCCAGTTGCTGGAAGTGCACGCCAAAATCTCCGTCTTCTTGTATTCCATAGGGTTACCTGTGTCATGACAGTGTTCGACCACAGCAGGTTTGTTTGGCTATTGTCAACGTGTGTCACGTTTGTGCTTAATACAACGGTCCTCAACAGTCATAGTTTGACCAACAGACTTGCCACAGCTGCATGGGATATCGTAGACACCCGCCTTGTGCAAACCGAGATCATCCTTAACGGATCCCACCAGCGCCTTAACTATAGATGATGGACGAAACACACATTTCACATTGTTTTTATGCAAAATGCGGCCAATTTTGTTGGAAGTGCTGCCAACGTATGACGGAAAGGCCACTGACGTGGGTGCAACTCTGTTCTATCATCACTAGCACGTTGCACATGTGGTCGATAGCGCAACGCTTTTTTAATGTTCCCTTCTCTACAGCCATTCTGACGAAAAGTGACCTCCGGATGGGACATTTCAGTGGCCAAATTTTCCGGGGTCAGAATTGACATGAGCCCTTTGCACTAAGGTTCGAAGAAACCCTTCACGTTGAGCTGGGTGGTGACAACTATCAGCTTGCAGATACAAATCAGTATGAGTTGGCTTCCTATAAACATTTCCAATCGTACCATCTGCCTTCCACCTGACCAACACATCAAGGAAGAAAAGACAATCATTCTTTTACATTTCCATTGTGAAACGGATGTTGGGATGGATTGAATTCAGATGTGCCAAAAAATAATTCAAGTTCTCACTACCATGAGGTCAAATAGCAAAAGTGTCGTCTACATATATCTGAAAAAAAAAACACGCAGGTTTTAACGCCGTTGACTCCAGTGGACGATCTTCAAAGTCCTCCATGAATAAATTAACAATGGTAGGTGACAAAGGGCTTCCCATTGCAACTCCATCTGTCTTTTCACAGTTCTCGTCAATTGAATAAAAAGTAGACGGAAATCTAAACATGTCGAACTAAATTGGTTCAATCAGTACCAAACTTCGCCTTAATTACTTGCAACGAATCAGAGGAACGCGAGTGAAAAGAGAAACCAGTGGGTTCAACCAAGCAGCAAGATGTTTTGCTGCACGATAAGTGGGAGCACCAATGTTTGACACTATAGGCCTAAGAGGGCACCCATCTTTATGAAACTTAGAAAGGCCATATAATCTAGGAGGTACAGCACATTAAGAATTAAGCCTCTTGATAGTCTCCTGTGTCAAAGAACTTTTATTAAGGAGATTATTGGTCTTCCTCTCAACACTTATTGTAGTGTCAGTAAAAATCATGCGATATACTGCATCAGAAAGTAAACACTGCATTTTTGAAGATAATCCTGCTTGTTTAAAACAACATACCTGTAAGATTTTCGAAGTTGTTATGCGCCAGGAGAAACTAAGGAATCACATGTCGGAGTTGTTCGTCGTGGTGAAGTGAGTAGTGTTACGTTGTGCTGCATGTGGTCGGTAGTTCAAAACATGGCGATACATTTTTTTTTTTTTGCCCTGGTTCCTGAAAGGGTTTCCGGCACTGTTGTTAATTAAATAGAGCTAATTCTGCAACGTGTAGAGATGTGCAGATGAAAGAGTGCTCCTTCTAAAATGTGCGTGTGTTCTATTTCGTGAACATGCCGTGAAATATGGAACAACGAATTGAACACTTGTCTTCTGAAGGATTTTCACAACAACGGAAGAGATACTATGATAATGAAAATTCTAAACAAAGTGCAGATACTGGGAGTTTTATACACAAACGGAGTTCTAGATTTCTGTGGCAACTGTCTTTCCTTAATGAAACGGAAGGGAAGGGTATACATCGCAAAGAATTACCTGTTTTTGGCTCACTTTAGGATACGGTAGTAATACTAAAAGTGGGCCTTTGCGATCGCCTTTTGACAGCCCGAAATTTAACTGAAAATAACTGCTTAACCGTACATCTGAGACGAAAATTAAATAAACAGATTTGTGTCCGTAACGTGTTCCCACTTTTTAGGTCGCACCGTTCAACCGATCGGCACCTAAGAGGTTACAGACAGATGGCTGCCAGAGACCAGAACATCACTTTTTCAAATTTTTCGGATAAAAAATACGCCAGTAACACCAAGTAGCCGTTTGCAATGTAATTGTAATTGCAAACAAACCATTCATCAGACAAGAAAGCTTAATAACCGAATTCATAGAGGAGAAAATTCTCAACTTCTTTCCTCATTAATGTTTTTTTCGTAACTCGCACCGTTAGAGAGATATTTGCAAAAAGAACAACGATTTGACAGGTCTCTTGATGTTACGTATACCAGGCGTTAGGAAATGTCACGTGACATTCCTCACCCAGAACTCTCTCTGGCATAAGCCATCTTGCCTACTGTATTTTATGATTTTCTTATTATAAGTTACGTTTTGTCATTTCAAAGCAGTGGCCCACTGAAGATTTAACAATGATCATAGTACGATAAATTACAATCTAGTGTGTAAAATTTTAGTTGTTAGCAACTGCCAGCGATAGTACGCGAATTAATGTAAAGTGTTGTAGTTGTTCGCCGTCTTGTAGTGGGTAGTGCGTTCTGTTGTGATGCCTGTGGTCGGTAGTTCGACAACCGTCGATACCATTCTTTTTATTTTGTTCGCCTTGGCTCCTGAAAGGGTTTCCGGCTCTTTTATTAATTAAAAGGAATTCCCTTCTGCAATGTTTAGAGTTGTGCAGATCTAAGAGTGCACCCTCTAAAATGTGCGATTTTTCTATTGAGTGAAATACGTAACAACGAATGAACAGTGGTCTTCTAAAGCATTTGCACAACAACGGGAAGGATACTGTGATAATTAACATTATAAACAACGTGAAGATATTAGTAATTTCATATATAAATAGAGTCCTTGATTGCTGGGTCATCTGTCGTTCCCTAACGCCGGCCGCGGTGGCCGAGGGGACTGCGGCGCACCAGTGACAGTCTCCACTGCCACTACGGTCGAGGGTTCGACTCCCCCCTCGGGCATGGATATTTGTGGCGTCCTTAGTGTAAGCTAGTTCATAAGTAGTTTGTAAGTTTAGGGACTGATGACCCCGTAGTTAAGTCGCATAAGCTATACAAACATCTGAAACATTTCGTTCCCTAATGAAACGAAAGGGAAGTGTATACATTGCAAAAATAATTAGTTGTTTTTCTATGCAATTATTCACTATTAATGGAATATGTTGAAAGTCATTAATTAGAATCAATGCGTCTACTAAAATGTTTACCTTTGGCATGGTTTCTATGGATGCTTTTAACGTTAATTAAATTACTTTTTTGTAGTTCAGATATGACTTTGTTCATGTTACTTTGTTCTGCGCTAAATTAAAGAGCACATATTTTGTTTCAAACTGCGACTACGTGTTTTTTTTCTTTTTTTACAGGTAAGTAACAAATAGAGAGTGTGTGTTAATACCGAATTCCACAAATCTCGGGTATTCAGTCTATATGCAAAGTTACTATTATCATCACGTCAATTACAACAGTAATTGTAAAAGTATCTCCTCAGCTGTTACCTTTGAACAACTCACAATCTTGCCAGATATAGTCGTGTTCAATTAACAAGCATGTGGAAAAACCTTTTAGGAAACAACATGAAAAAAGAAATATGCCTATGGCTGTTACTGTTTAAATTTTGACCAGCCATCCATTTCATATCTGACTATCCACCAGCACATGATTTTCTATATAACTATCATCCAGTACACCTACCACATTTTACGTGGAGCACTATAATTAGCAGTTGAATGTCAGTAATACCAGATTATGACACCAAAGATTGTGGTAACCGGTCGTATTGATAAAATAAAATAAAAATTGCGATCTTGGCATCTATCCTATTTATGCAATAAGATCGATTGCTAAGATGAGTAAATTAAGTTATAATGAAAATGTGGGAGAAATATTAAAGTAATAGTTTAAAGAGCTAAAAGTTCAAAAAACTGTATATTTGTCAAAGCTATATTCGAATATCGAATAATTTTGGCTGTTTGTTAAAATACTGCCAGAAAGATTATTACGTTGGATGCATAGATATTATCAAAGTACTGGATTAGTAATCATATCGTCCATCAAGTTTTATTATTTTTATTTTTATTGTTTGTTTCGGATATGTTTGCAAGAAATCATAAAACTACAGGAAATCTGAAATGGGCTGTAAAGTACTCCAGTGCGGGTTTTTTCGTTTCTCGCGCCGTTACAGAAATATTTGCAAAAATAACGGCGATTTGACACCGTGCCCTTGATTTTACGTAAACCAGGCATTAGGAAATGTCACGTGGCATTCATCAACCAGAACTCTCTCTGGAATACGTCACCTTGCTTCCTGCATTTTATGATTTTCTTATTATAACTTACGCATTGTCAATTCAAAGCAGTGGCGCACTGAATAATTAACAAAAGCAAATAGTTCATAGTACGAAAAATTATAATCTAGTGTCTAAAAATGTCATTTCAGCTGTTAGCAACTGCCTGCAATGGTACGAAACTTAATGGACACTGTCGTAGTTGTTGGCCGTGGTGTAGTGGGTAGTGCATTATGTTGTGATGCCTGTGGTCGGTAGCTCGAAACCCGCTGAAATCATTTTTAATTTACTTGTATTATTATTATTATTATTATTATTATTTTGCCTTGGCTCCTAAAACGGCTTCTGGCACTCTTATTAGTTGAATTGAGCTATCTCCTGCAATGTTAAAAGATGTGCAGATGTAATTGTGCTCCCTCTAAAATGTTTGTTTGTTCTACTTTGGGACCATGTTGTGAAATACGTAACAGCGAATTGACACTGGTCTTCCGAGGCATTTGCACAACAATGGGGGGATACTGTGATAATGAATATTCTAAACAACGTGCAGATACGGGTAGTTCCATACATAAATGGGGTCCTATATTTCTGTGGCAACTGTCGTTTCATAATGATATGGAAGGGAAATGTATACATTGCAAACAAATTACCTGTTTTGAAGCAATTATTCACTATTAATGGGATTTATTAGTTAGAATAAACGCATTTACTAAAATGTTTGTGTTTGACATGGTTGCCATGGACGTATTTAATGTAGATTGTATTACCTTTTCTGTAGCTTAGATATGACGTAGTTCATGCTACTTTGTTCTGCTCTAAAATAAAGAGAAAGTGCTCTGTTTCAAACCGTAACTACGTCTTCTTCAGTTTGAGCGGTCCTTCGTGGACGTTGGTTTATTTTGTTTAATTTTGATCGTTTCGTCGTGACTCAGATTATTCGTTACAGAGAGCGTCGAGCACTCTGACCGAGCATGTGAGCTACCACGCAGGTAACCCTTTGACCGAGCGCTCTGAGCTACCGCTGCCGGCAAGTTTCGAACCACCGGCTAATATGTTCCTGCATCACAAACTAATTCGCTGCTCATTACGGTACGCCGAACAGATGAGAGAGTAATCTGTAATTCTCGTAGCATCGATAGCAGGTGTTCTACCATGGCATTGTTCGACATTAGATTGTAATTCATTGTGTTTTTGATAGTTTTCAATACGCCATTGCTTTGAAAGTACAACTTTTGAGTTATAATAAGAAAATCATCAAATACTGAAAGCAAGGTGGCGTATGGGAAAGAGAGTTTCAGGCAAGGTTTTGGGCGAGGGATGTCAAGTGACTTATTTCCAAATGCCAAATGTTGAGAACCTCCATAAAACCAACCAGACATATGCATGGTGGTTATTATTTGATGTATATTTTACTGTTTTAATTTTGACCAGCCATCCATTTTATGTCAATCTACCAGAACATGATTTTATATATAACTATCATCTAGTACACCTACCAGACTTTATGTGGAGCATCATAACAAGCAGTTTAATGTCAATGAGACCAGATGATGACACCATAGACTGTGGAAACCGGTCGTATTAAATATTAAAATAAAAATTGTGATCTTGGCATCTATCCTATTTATACAATACCATCATTCCGTAAGATGAATAAATTAAGTGATAATGAAAATGTGTGAGTGATATTAAAATAATAGTTTAGAGGGGTAAAAGTTAAGAAAAGAGTATATTTGGCAAAGCTAAACTAAAATATTTAATAATTTTGGCTCTTTGTTAAAACAAGAATCAGATTGAATATTAAGTGTTTGGTCCATAGATATTATCATGGCAGTAGTGTCGTAATCGTATCGTCCATCATTTTTTATTACTTCTGTCCTAAATTTTTGCAAAAAATCAAAAAAACTACAGGCACATCTATAGTGGGCCTTATGACACGCCAGTGCGATGAAGTCTATGGGCGAAATTTTAGTTGTGGGAATTTTATTGTTTATTTTACGTGCCCGTCAGGGCCCCAGGGTATGTCTTTACGGCTAATTTCAGAAATGTATCACCGCATTAAAGCCTGTAATATAACACAGAACACAGTCATTGTGGAATAGGCGGAATGGGGGGGAGGGGCTCCAAGAATCTCGAAACCACGTTTATTTATTTATTTATTTTAGGGGGAGGGGGGATTGACCTCTTGTTATGGGGCCTCCAAAACTCGAAAGCTATTTTTCTTACATTGTTCAGTTCCTCCCGTCCTGTGTGTGTGTGTGTGGGGGGGGGGGGGGGGGGGCTCCAAATCTCAAAAATTACTTTTATATAGCATTACTTGTATTTACACGTGAACAGGGAGCCTCATTTTGTTCTACAGCCGCCACTGGCTGGAGTACTGCATGATCGAGCAAGCGAGCACGACGCAAGCTACGAGTGGAGCGCAGCCTAAGTGGATTGTCTACTCGCACGAATTAAGGCGGCAGTGCTTGACCGAGAATACGGTTTGACCGAATCTGCTTTTGTGGTCGAGCATGGAAGGCGTGACCTAGTGTGGGGCAGTGTCTAATTCGCGTCGAACGCATCTTTCCCGTGAATGAATACAGCCGGTTCAGAGTTGTCCTACTTTGTGTGCTTGTCCGGAATCATGCAACTGTAGTAAGAAGTATGAGCGAAATAAATATGCAGCCTACACATTAAGAAACGTACGAATCGACGTCTACAATATATATCGGTTGACTTTGAGCGAAAATCTCACATGTCGTGGTGACGTCTCATGCATAAACTGCTCTATATTTTTGGTTTCTGGTTGTAAGAGAAGAAAAAGGTCTCAGAAATGTCACGCACAACGTCCTCAGGGATACTGGTAGCAATGAATAGAGTATGGCAACATTTTTAGTATGTGTAAATAACTTGATTGTTTGATTTGTGTTAACACCTTACCTAGGATTGGAGGAGATGCAAGGGATTGAATTACACCACGATTCTCCTATTTGAGTAAACTATAATTTGTCCCAAAAAGATGTAACTACCAAATAATAAAATATTTAAAATAATACACAGATAAGAAACTGTTTCACGTGACAAACTACAAACGAGAAGATAATGAGTTCGATCCCTAGTCATTCCTAGGATATTTTGTCTTTAATTATGACGTCTTTCATTTCTGCGAATATTTGTGAACGTGAAAAACACTAAGTTACAGCTTGTAAGTGGCTGACTATTCAGTTTCAAGGTCGACAACATAAATGACAGACCACCTCTAACAGGACCATGTCTGGTAAAGCACTGTCGTGTTCAAACCGTATTTCGGACTGTTGACTGCTGCACTTAAGTATTTTATTGTAAAATACTTATGCAATCTTTTTCATGATTCAGTGCACATAATGTAAACTCAAATCCTGTGTCCTCAAAACACAATGCTCTTTTGGGCTAAGAAAGACACTACAGAATGTATCAGAGTATTCAGTAATCTGAACTATCACGTCAACCTTAATCACGTCAGAATTAAATCATACAATACTTATGCCGTCCACAGAAAGCCATTTTACAGATTTTCTTGCGCTTCGGAATCAGTAATTTCATATACGCCATTCATTGGTACGCATAGTGAACGGTGTTCAAATAAAGCAGGCATACTGTTGAAAAATCACTGCGGTCAATTAAATACTGAGCGCGTCATTGACAATAATAATAATATGGTTTTCTCTTCCGCAGGACATAATTGAGGAGCAGGACTCCGTGGTCATGGAACAGGTCAGTTCATGAGATTTTAACACAAGAATGGAAATAGTGAAACTGAAAGTAGTCCATGCCAATTACAATCTTAAGCCTAAGTAAAAAGAATGAATAACGAATAAGATGAATTAGCCTATTTTTTAAATTTTTCCAAGAGTTCCACGACGGAATAATACGAGTGAGCCATGAGGGAACTCTTGAATTTAATTTTGATAGCGCTTGGGTAAGTAATAATATTCTGGAATTCTTGTGACAACTTATTGAAAATGGATGCTGCATGATACTGCACGCCTTTCTGCACACGAGTCACCTGCTGCTCATTCACAGTTCCATCCTAAATTGTATTAATTTGTGAACGAAAGTATTTCTTCGCATATTTCTATTCATTCTTGGAATAATATATATTTTGTTTTGAAATTTTGAGATTTGTTTGTTTTTGGAAGGAAATTTTGAATGGCATAATTTGGTACGGTATGTTTCCTTTCCCTACCTGACGCCTGTTTCATTCTGTTTACTACTAATTTAGACATTTGACAATAATTTATTAATGAAAGTTTAAATTATTTTGTTTCCCTTACCTTGATACAATATTTTGAAAGTCTTGCTGTTTGTACTCTAGCTTAGACATTAACGCTTTGACTGCTGCGTATTTGTTTACTCGTCCTGGCTGATCATTCCCCTTATGCTGCGGACGCGTCAACGCGCTGCCGTTGGGTTTCCCTATAGAGCTAACGCCGTGTTGACACGTCGGATGCCACCGGCCCCCTCACTGCTACGGATGAGTTGAGGCGCGCTGACTGACAACTTCTTGAGCGCTAGATGACGTGTTAAAGCGCAGGGCTGTCTTTACGCCCTTCACTTCCAGTAGCTGTTCAGTGTTCTGACTGTAGAGGTCGACAGTGAGTATACGTTTGTTGTTGTGATCTGTCTTTGACGAATTCGAATTTAGTTCCCGCGTTTCCGTCATTTCTGTTGTTTTGTGCGGCAGAAATGTCACGTCGCCATGGATGCACGGATAAAAAGATCCTGCATATGCTCACTAGGACTAACAGAGAGTGTGAATTCTCTAGCAGTGATGAGTCTTCTACAGAATCTCGAAGCTGTACTCCTCAGCCATCTACATCAGAGGGGAGAGCAAGATGTACAGTCGGCAGTTCCTCAGAATTCGAGGAATCAGATAGTGACAGTGAAAGGATAGGAAAAGAGCTCGCTTTAGTGATACATTTGGCTGGAAAGAAACCGATTTCCAGACGTTAAACCGTGTGTTTGATGATTCGAGTGCAGGACACGAATGTCATCTAGACACTGACTCGAGCATTCTTTCATTTTTATGATATTTATGTCGGAAGAACTGTTGAAATTTACTGCAGACGAAACAAATCGACTTTACGTTTACACCAGAGAAAATAATACATAATCTGTCAATTCTCGACTGTCAAAGTAGAACGACACTGGCTCTCAGGAAATGTATTGTTTTGTTGTTATTTGCCTTCTAATGGCGCTAGTGAAGAAGTTGAAATTAAATGATTACACAGGTCTGCGACATAAAAATTGTTTGAAATTTAATAAGTAATTTTTATAATGTTTTCAACGCTGATTTCTGGAAAAATAATGAAAAAAATTCCATAACGTACAGGTATTTCACAAACTGCTTGTCTAGGTTTAGTTTTTTTCCAATATTTTTATACATATTTCAGCACTCTAGTGAGTTTGAATTTTGTTTTCTAGGATCTCCGTAAACTGTTATTTAGCTATTTTTATACTAGATATACGTAAAATAAAGAGTTTGTATCTTTCTTCTCCCCAGAAGGTGACCTGGAGTTTTGCAGTGATGTTGTTTCAAAATAGAATATGCTCCTGATGAGTGGAGACTTTTTATTGATTCTTCAAAAAGAGGCCTTAAAGCAGTACTTCTGCACAATGTCAGTAAGTATGCTTCCATACCAGTTGGACACTCGGTTCACTTCAAAGAATGTTACGAAAACCATGAACTGGTTTTAAGCAAACTTTGCTATTTAGACCACAAATGGATACTATGTGGTGATTTAAAAGTGATTTCAGTGTTGCATGGTCAACAAAGTGGCTATACAAAGTTCCCTTATTTTCTCTGTGTATGGGACAGTAGAGACAGAAAGCAACACTACATTAAAAAAAAAAAAAAAGCTTGTCCCTTGAGATAAACCTTACAGGCAGGGATTAAAAATGTTGAGAGGAAAAGCCTTGTGGATTCCAAAAAGATGTTACTTCCACCACTTCACATTAAGCTGGGGCTGATGGAACACTTTGTTAAGACATTGCCCAAAGAAGGGGAGTGTTTCGGATATCTTTGTGGACAGTTTCCTGGTTTTTCCGAGGCAAAGCTAAAAGGAAGCAGTCTTTGTCGGACCAGACATTAAAAAACTAATGACAGATCCAAACTTCGTGGACGAAATGGAAACAAAAGAAAAGATAGCACAGCATGGACATCTTTAAAATTAGTTATTACCGGTTTCCTAGGAAACAAAAGAGATCCAAACTACAAGACATTCATCGCAGACATGCACGACAACTTTAAGAAGCGGGGCTGTAAAATGAGCATCAAAGTTCATTTTCTCCACTCACATCTTGACTACTTCCCTGCAATCATTGGTGATGTAAGTGAAGAGCAGGGCGAAAGATTCCACCAAGACATCAAACAAATAGAAAGAAGATATCAAGGAATATGGAACGTCAACATGATAGCGGACTACTGCTGGATGATAAAAAGATATGATCCTTAACGAGTCCACAGCCGGAAAAGCAACAAAAGAAGCTTTGACAGAAATCGAAAGCGTTATTATAAGGACTTGCGAGCTAAAGAGAAATGGAAGTGTAATGGAAATATAGTTAAGAACATGATTTATAAATAAAATAAAATTTTATGACGTTGGAAAAAATGTGAAAATTGCCTACATTTGGTTATTATACCCAACAATACTCCTTTTTTTGTGAGAAAACCTGATGTGATAGAAAAAAATGGACTGCATTTTTGAAATAAGCGCTGAAAAGTACATAAAAGTCAGAAATTTAAAACAACTTACAAAAAATATTTTTTTGCAGACCTGATTGGTGAACGCACCAATTTTCAGGAAATTATGTGCCGAGACAGCTTTTTTCTACTTCTGAGAATGCTACACTTCAATGACATTTCTGCGAGTACCGGAGGTAACAGTCTGTTTAAAATTATGGCGATTGTTGACAAAGTTCGTGAGACGTTTCGCAATTCATTTCATCCACATCACAAGCTTTGTATAGATGAAAGTCTCTTGCTGTTCAAAGAACGATTATCATTCAAGCAATATATTTCATCCTAGTGAAGTAGATGTGGGATAAAGACATTTGTACTGCGTTACTGTCAGAGTGGGTATATCTGGATTTTATTGTATATACGGGCTGAACAACAGAAATTGGGTTCCACAATTTAGGAAAAAGTGGTGACGAAGAGGCAACTCTTATGTGACCAGCCGGCCGCGGTGGCCGAGGGGACTGAGGCGCGCCAGTCACGGTCTTCACGGCCACTACGGTCGGGGGTTCGAATCCCCCCTCGGGCATGGATATTTGAGCCGTCCTTAGTCCTAGCTAGTTCATAAGTAGAACTAAATAAGCAATAAATAAATAAATAAAAAATTTAAATTAAAATGAAGGGAAAGAATATATATATATATATATATATATATATATATATATATATATATATATATATATATATATTCAACTTCACCGGTGCCAGTCCAAAGCCCTGATCAAAAATAAGGATGGAAAATATATTCAGAAGGTGCAAACACTGGTAATATTCAACGATCGTCAAAAAAATACTGACTGATATATAATCACTTGTATGACTTGCTGACCAAATTTGTACTAAATTAACTCGGTATTGGAAAAAGGTACATTAATGAAACACTGTATTTGAGAACCGTGTGTTGTTAGGTTACTATATGCCAAGTTTCACGTTCGTCATACTTCCAGGCCCTCAGATATAAGAAGCCGAACATTGAGATTTTTTCTGGTGGTGATTTTTCTAGCGATTATGCTAACTTACACTCATAAGTATTTGTGTAAAACCATTAACACATCTCAGCTGCATAGGCGTACACTTGTTCTCGCCAAACTAAGAGTCCCGAGAACGACTGCTGGCTGCGCAAATCTTAACACTCTGCTTGATCGAATCACTCCTATCATCCAGAAGCGTCCTTCTGCTAAGCCTAGACATAGAGTTCTTCTCCGCGGTCAGCCTTCACTCACCTCTCTCTCCCAAACACACAACCGCCACCAGTTCTGTTCATAGGCCTATTCCTTATTGGCTGTTCCACATACCTTCTACAATAGTATACATCTTAACATGAAATATTTCTTTAAGTAAAAACTGACCATGTGAAACCACTTCCTTACAAATATAACATTACTTAAATACAAAAAAGACTGTTAATTAATATTACACTAAGTCTGAAATAAATAAATAGACAAAGCTGCTCTCGCGAAGCACATCTGCCCTTTATTCACATGAAGTGATAAGTGCTATCGACAAGGTGTCTCAAATCGATTCCATATTTCTGGATTTCCGGAAAGCTTTGGAAACTGTACCTCACAAGCGACTTCTAATGAAATTGCGTGCTTATGTAATATCGCCCAAATTGTGCGATTGGATTCACGATTTACTATCAGAAAAGACACAGTTCGTAGTAATTGACGTAAAGTCATCGAGTAAAACAGAAGTGATACCTGGCGTTCCACAAGGAAGCGTTATAGGTCCCTCACTCTTCCTTATGTTTAAAAACAATTTAGGAGACAATCTGAATAGCTCCCTTAGACTATGCGCGGATGATGCTGTCGTTTATCGGTTAGTGAAGTCAACAGAGGATCAAAAGCAACTGCAAAGCGGTTTAGACAAAATTTTCTACGTGATGCGAAAACTGGTAATTAACACTAAATAATGAAATGTGTGAAGTAATACACATGACCACTAAAATAAATACGCTGAACTTCGATTACACGTTAAATCAGTCAAACCGTATGGTCGTAAATTCTACCAAATACCTTGGAGTTACAATTACGAACAAATTACACTGGTAATAACACACAGAAAATATTGTGGGGAAGGCTAGGGGGGAAAGCGTCACGGAAATGTTGCACGATTTGTGACGGAAATCATTAAGATAACGACGTTATTCACTGCGGCGAGTTCTATTTGCACAATTTCAATCAAAGACTTTTACTTCTTAATGTGAAAATATTTTGCTAGCACCCACTTACATAGGAAGATAAGACCATCCCAATAAAATAAGATAAATCAGATCGAAAACGGAACGATTTAGGTTTTCATTCTTCCTGCGCGTTATTAGAGAATGGAACGGTAGATACAGGATATGAAAGTGGTAAATGAAACCTCTGCCAGGCACTTAAATGTGATTTGCAGAGTATCTATATAGATGTATATGTAGATGAGCTTTCCCTTTCATGCCACACAATATTTAAGTAACTTTCTGGCAAATTGTATATTAAATCTACACATCAAATTAAATATATGAAAGCTGAATCATACTGCTTGCATTGTCACTGTTACTGTAGAGAATATGATGACTTGTTTATATTTCGTTATTAGAGAATGGGACGGTAGATAAAGGATATGAAAGTGCTAAATGAAACCTCTGCCAGGCACTTAAATGTGATTTGCAAAGTATCTATATAGATGTATATGTAGATGTAGATGAGCTTCCCCTTTCATGCCACACAATATTTAAGTAACTTTCTGGCAAATTGTATATTAAATCTACACATCAAATTAAATATATGAAAACTGAATCTTGCTGCTTGCATTGTCGGTGTTACTGTAGAGAATATGATGATTTGTTTATATTTCCATTAAAAATTATATCAGTTAAAATCATTAAATAAACGACACTTTCAAGATTATCGCTTCAGTCAATAAACTGTCATATGAATCAGAGTATGTTGAAATTTCATGACACGTTCAAATTTTGATTATTTAAAGCTCCATTTTTTTATATTTTGATTTAGTAATCATAAAGATTTGTAATTTTTCAGATTTTGAAATTATTTATGGAATCATGACATGTACGTCATTATTCCGACTTCGTAGATGTCTAAAATGTAGAGGGTACACAATTTTATAGGTTATTTTATTTCATTCTGAATTACTGGTGCGTGGAACTCACAAATATCCTCCAGACACCCTTCAGAAACGCTAGGCTATCAGCCGTCAATAGGTTTGAGTACAGAGCATGGGACTTTTCCAGATTTCCGCCGATTAAGCAAATCCGGGAGTAGCTGTTGGCTTATCCCGATACCAGGCCTTTCAGAAAGCTGCCCCAACCGCTTGGCGCGTCCCCTGTTGGTCCTTTAACTTTCCAAACAATACTATTACCTATACCTATACCTATACGACTCTATGAACATTACTTCCGTAAAGTTACAATCAGCAATCGTGATGCGCTACGCCGCGGCATACTGCAGTCAGGATCAGGTATCGCCTAGTGCCATTGTGCCTTAGAGGGACGGTGGTGGGTGGTGGGACCAGAGAATGAGGCGCTGCTCGGAAACCCAAGTAGCCCTTCGCCGGTGCAGCTCGTACTGCCGCGATGCATTCTTCTTCAGTTACCGTCAGGTCTGTTCACTACCTCAACCTCACGAATACCATCAGTTTAAATATTTCCTTTCGGTATTCTAATCGCGCCTTCTAAGTTCAATTTTCGCCAATCACTTTCACAGTCGAGCGTTTCCCGGCCAATACACCATATATGGGGTGGCGGATTGGTTCATTTCTTCTCCTTTGTTCGTGTCTGTCGTTGGACTCTATAATTAATTGGCCGCGGTGGAGTAGCCGAGCAGTATAAAGCGTCTCGCTGCGGAGCGCGCGGTTGCTCGCCGTGGAGGTTCGAGTCCTCCCTGGGGCATGGGTGTTTGTGTTTGTCCTTAGGTTAGTTCACTTAGGTTTAAGTAGTTTGTAAGCTACGGACTGATTACCACGCAGTTTGGTCCGATAGATTTACAGACATTTGAACATTTGTAATTAATTGTCTGTGACGACAGACACGACCGAATGGAACATATATATGGTGCATGGGCCGGAAAACTAGACTGTGAAAGTGACAGGTGAAAACCACACTTTGAAGGCACAATTTGGCTACTGAATCAGAACATTTAAAGGCAAGTGACGCAAAAATTGAACTGATGGTTTTCTTAGGGTGAGGCAGTGAACAGAACTGAAGAAGGAGGCATCGCTGCCCTACGAGATGTACCAGTGCTGGGTTCAAGGTCGCGATCGTGGGCTGCAAGAGGTTTTGTGTGTTCCCCATTACTACTTTCTTGATACTATATCTAAAAGTATCAAGATAAGTCATTAAAACTGAGATTCTGGTTCATACATATGAAATTTAAGTTACACATTGTGAATTTTTCAAATTTTATATTGTCCTGAGGTGTTATTTTTTCTGCAAAAGAAAACAACAAGCATAATAATATTTAATACTCTCACACTTTCACGTAACTCACTGAGGGGATTTCACTGTAGTGAGGTTCTCCTCTTGTTATGCTATCTACCATAGTGAATTCTCTTAAACGTGTTAGGTGATGTTCAAATGTTTGTAGCCCTTATGGGACTTAACTACAGGTTCATCAGTCCCTAAGCTTACAAACTACTTATGAACTAGCTAAGACTAAGGACGGCACAAATATCCATGCCCGAGTGGGGATTCGAACCCCCGACCGTAGTGGCCGTGCAGACCGTGACTGAAGCGCCTCAGTCCCCTCGGCCGCCGCGGCCGGCCGTGTTAGGTGAAAGTGTGTGAGTATCAAATAGTGATATGCTTGTCGTTTTCCTTTTCAAAAGAAAAGCAGAACTTAAGACACTAGCACAGTTTGAAAAAAAGTAACATTTTTTAATTGAAATGTTATATATCGGAAGCACAATATGTATTTTATGACTTTTATTGATATTTGCTAAATATAGTGTCATGAAAGTAATAATGAGTCACACACAGAACTCTCCTTCAGCATAAAGCTTTATTTTGAACAAAAGAGTTGTAACAGTTTTTCACAAAATAAGATTAGGGTGATGCAGGGAAGCAAGCTTTCCTTACTCCCTCTTATTCCAATTGGATATCATGGGCTCTGCCCCTGCCGTATAGAAACACTGACAAAGGATTCCTCAATTGGGTACGACATCTGCATCAGCGCATCGTCATAGCTATAGATTAAACGCATTGACGAAAAATTGCACAAATGTATATAATATTCACCCCCCAAAATGAAAATGTTACAAAAATATCACCTTTATATTTAAGTATGAATTGATGTAAAATGCTAGGTGAAGTGTTTTGATGATTGTTTTTTATTGACTTCACAATTTTGTTGATTACCAACAAATAACTAGAATTTTTCTGTGAAAGCACAAAAACATTGTAGATTAAGTGCCTCTTAGAATAATGGTACATACAAGGTTAGTCCTGCAACACTTTATTTAGGAAGCAAGAAGATGTAACTGTGCCAAATTTCGGAAAGTTTGGATAAATAGCAAAGGTAAAGGTATTTAGAATAAGAGCAGCTCAGCACTTGTACTCCACTCATAGTTGCCTTTTAAAAAATTCTACAAGTAAAAGTTTCCAAGGTATTTATTTGAAAATTTTGTTTGGTATTCGTTTTAATGCATGCTATAGGAGAATAATCAGCGAATCTGTAGCTTTCCAACGTGCAGAGATAGCAGTACGTTTGTACAATAAAATAAGGCTACCGTAGCACCCTACGTGGCGAATAAACACGTCGTTGTTTTATGGCCAGTGTGCGTGTGTATAAAGAAGCTCTGCACGTACACAGGGTAGTTCACGTAAACCCAAGATCGCGTACACAGGTGTGCAATTCTTCGTAACTGCTGCTATTCTGTAGCTCTGACATTGTGCTGACGTGGATGTCGAGCCTAGATGTGCAATAATTTGTAAGTGTTGCTACACAGGGGGCACATAGACATAGGAGAGACTAAGAAAAGCTTGCTTCACCACAAGAGTACGGTCAAAATGCATGCCTAGGCATTTACAGACTATATTTTAGTGAAGTCTGTTTCCCTAGAAATCAACATTGAGGGCTCTGTCGGCTTATCTAGTGCAGATATAGAAACAGGAACTTTCTGTTTTACTGGGGTTTGTCGTCCACTGATGAAAATAGTTTCCTAGCCTATTGAGCTTTGAACTGAAGACTCCTACAACTGTGTTTCTGGCATATCAGTAAATACATGTTGAAGTCAAGGGGACAAACACAGAACCTTTCGATATACCATTATTTAATATTTTGGGAGTACAAATACCCATTCCTTCCACAGTAGAGAAATTTCTACAGTTAAGCATGTTGTTAATAAGCCGTGCTGCTTTCGGAGGTAGGATCACCTGTTAGAATTGATGAGCCACTGTATCGTAGGCTGAACTAAGGTCTATAAACATGACAGATGTTTTCCATTTCAACTGGTATCTTGGCTTTATGAAGGTAGTTTAGAGACAGAACCTGATCAACGCAGCTTTGTGATGAACGGAAGCCACCTTGTTCCACTAGTAGTTTCTCAAAAATTATTGGGCTGATTCTGTTATATTACAGACCTTCAAGGACCTTGTAGATGGCACTTAATGAAGTAATAGGATGATACTTCTTCGCTTTTTCTCGTGTGTTTTTACTGGGTTCAGTATGACGATGAATTTTGACTGTTTGAGTTTCGACTCTTTCCATTATGTCTGAGAAGAACACTGCCAGCCATCGTTTAAAGTACTTCCCACGGCACAGGAGAAATACTAGTTCAACATCATCGATTCCAGCAGCTTTTGCCGATTTTACATCCTTTAGTATGGTCGTATGGCTGTGCTGGGATCTGTAGTACTCCTCAAGCTATATGTGTCTCAAGAATGTTGTTAAAGAACGACCACTTCCAGACAAACCCATAACACCAAAAAGTTAAGGGAGCCAGACAATCCCAACGATATATGGCTTAAAATATTGCCTGAAATGACACGTGAAAGTTTCTGCGTTATTAAAAAAGGAGTGTCTTGGTAACCGTTTAAATTATCCTTTCAATTAAAAGATTTTCTTATCATGTAACTTGGTTTTCATTTACCCTCTAGTCTTCGAGAAGTTATTACAAGTATTTCAGTATAACTTTCGCTGTATTCGGATTTAAGCATTTCCATTACTATTAAACTCAGCCTAAACTTGCACTGAGATAACAAGCTGCTTGTCGTAAATTCTAGAGCACAAATATGGGATTTAATTTATGAACATATACAGTCATCAGCGAGAACATTATGACCACCCACTTGCTATCGATATAAACCTATCCAGGCGATGGAAGAGTCACCTGGCGAGGTTTGACGGACAGTCAGAAATACGCACGAAGCAGTATCAGAGATCATGATGTACGTATGTAAAGAAGGGGAAAGGTCTGTGTCAATTTGAACGAGAGATAATTGTGATAGTCCAAAGACTCGGCAGCAGCATTTCGTAAATGCACTACTTGTTGGGTGTCTGAGGAATGCTGTGGGGAGTGTGTTCAACAAGAGGTGTAAACAAGGTGATATCACGGCCAAACGTTGTGAGGGTTCAGCGGCCACCGCGCATTACATACAACGGACTTCATAGACTGGACAAAATCATACAACAGGAACGTCGGGAACTGTGGCGAAACTAACACCGGATTTTAATTCTGGGAAGAGTACCGGTGTTTCAGAACGCAGAACCGAGTACTCCTAAGGATGAGCCTCCATAGCTGATGACCCATGCATGTGCCTATTTGAACACCACGACATCAAAAATTACGATTGAAGTAGGCACTTAACTATAGTCGCCGGACATCGGGGCAGTGGCACAGCGTTTCATGGCCTAATAACTCCCAACGCCTACTACATCATTCTGGTGGAAGTGTGCACATCTCGTAATCCAGGAGAACAGCTCTTTGACTCCTGTACTTTGGGAAGGAGACAATCTGCTGGCAGCTGGTATGCGCTCACGTGTGCATCCAATCGTCCGGCGAAACACCATTAAGGCCAAGAAGCATCGTACATTGGTTGCAAACCACGTTAACCCCTTCATGACAATTATGTTTCTCTATGACAATTACATTTCCACCATGGCAAAACACCATATCACAAGAGCATAACTGGGCATGGATATTTCTGTTGTCTTCAGTATAAAGTGGTTTATAAGTAGTTTGTAAGGTTAGGGACTGACGACCCCGCAGTTAAGTCCCATAAGCTTAACAAATATTTGAACATTTTTGACGAGCAGAAGTGTGATGGAGAGGCTCGAGGTACACTGCGACAAGTTTCAACAGATTTGCCTGTCCCTCAACCTACAGATCTTAAACAGACTGAACGCATATAGGATGTCATTACATTTGGCGTCAGAGTTCATCACTCCGCTCCCAGGATTTAGGTGACTTGTACGTTGAGATGCTGTTTCAACTTCGTGCAGCGATCTACCAAGGCCTCGCTGCTTCCATACCAAGGCCCGTCGCTGCTAATATCCTTACCAAAGATGGTCATACTGGATTTTAGGTTGGTAGTCTTACTTATTTGACTGATTAGTGTATATTACCATGACTAAGAATGACCTTCTCGTTGAAAGGTCACACTAAGCAATATAAGCAGTCATGAGGCCAAGAAAGGCGTTTTCCTACCTGGTTAATTCGTTGTTCAAACATATAAGCAATCGGATCTTTAAAACCTTATGCCAAAAGCATTATTCATATCACTTAATTCATCTGCACGCCATACAAACTTCCTCACCGGAGGAAAAGGAAGTACCTCTTCACATCAGAGCTGGACAAACAGCGGTAATAAAAGTGCCTTTGTGAGGCACATGGAGGCTGGAGCTCTTGCTGCCTGCAGGCCTCCCACTGCGGCGACGCCGCTCATTACAGATGCGGGGGCGGACCCCCACGTGCTGCGACGCCTTCCCCGTCCCTCCAGTCTACACTTCCACTCAGATGCGCCCCAGCCATTATTCATTCCCTACCGCTTTTCGGCACATTCTTTCGTTTTTCTCTGGAAAGCCTACACTCAGTCAAAGCAAAGAGGCAACGTAATGTATAATGATCTACAATACGATTTTTTTCCTTTTGAATTCCGTCTGAGGTTAAATAATATTGTATTACATACTGGGAACATTATATATATATATATATATATATATATATATATATATATATCATAAAAGGAATTAACATCAGACGGAAGTCTTTACATCATTCTCCATCAACAATCTGAAAAACTACAGGTGATGATAGCTCTAGCACATATACAAAAAGAGCTGTAGTTAGATGAACTCATATTACCTGTTTTTCATTTCATGCTTGTGAATGTGAACTTTCATGAGATACTAGAGACTGGCCCCAGCTTCGCACATATGGAATATATATTACGTACTAGGTGAAAACTCGGCGTTGCCCGGGTATTTATTTATTTATTCCTGCCATTTTTCGGGTGTATATTCATTTGTATAAGGTCTGTATGTAAAATCTCTTGGGAATACAATTAGTAGTAAAGAAGTAATACATTAAAACTTGGTGCGTGATGGGGCGGTTTTCCATGAACGCTACTATTTATGTGCTCATATAGCATGGACTAAGTGCTGTACAGTGATACAATTTAGAAGGTACACTCAATTAAATGCGTGTATACTGTCTATAAAATTTCCTGCGGCTACAGATTGTAGTGTATGAATTATAAATTGTAACGTCATCCGAATACCGTAGTTTTAGTCCATGAACAGCGGAACGTTACTACTTGTATGCTCATATCTCATGAATTATGTGTCGTACTGTGATACAATTTAGAAGGTACATTCAACTATATGTGTATATACTGTCTGTAAAATTTCCTGCGGCTACAATTTGTAGTGTACAAATTATAAATTGTAACGTCATACCGAATGCCGTAGTTTACTCCATAAACAGCGGAAAAGTAGTAAGCGAGAAACTTTTTTCCTTTCATCATTTTGCTATGGGCGTCAGGGGGAAAAGTTTAATAAAGGTTTGAAATTATGTTTAAAGTTTGTTGCAAGTCGTTAAGTACTCTTATTCTTATATAACGTATTTATAGTGTCTCGCCGCATTATGTTGCAGTTTTCTGCGATTCCTATTGTTTACGACGTTATATCTCCTGAACCATGTGTCGTATGTGTTTCGTACTCATACAGCAATTGTTATCTCACGTAAGGAATATGTGTGCCAAATTTGGTTGAAATCGGTCCAATGGTTTAGGAGAAATTGAGCAGTATTGTCGCTAAATGCAGCAGTTTTAGACACATTTCATTGTTTATAACGTCATATCTCGTGAACTATATATTGTATGTGATTCTTACACTTACGGCAACAGTCCTCATGGATTGAAGTTTACGTGTACAAAATTTCATAAATATTGGAACGAAACTGTAGATTTGTATGCAACACGTACAAATATACGGACACACTGTTTTATATATTAGATCTATAATAATCGATGTGTGTGTGTATTTTATTGGTTCCTATATGCTGCATAATATGATCAAAGATAATGCATACCATGCTCATAGCCGCGGTGGAGTAGCCGAGCGGTCTAAAGCGTCTCGCTGCGGAGCGCGCGGTTGCTCGCCGTGGAGGTTCGAGTCCCCCCAGGAGCATGTGTGTGTGTGTTTGTCCTTAGGTTAATTTACCTAGGTTTAAGTAGTTTGTAAGCTACGGACTGATGACCACGCAGTTTTGTCCAATAGATTTACAAACAAACCATGCTCATACAGGACTCATTATATTTAATCCATATCAACATAGTAATGTCACAGTCTAACGTATGTGTGAAACATAACCTGCATTTATGAACTATCTTCAAAAGGAAAAAAAAAAAAAAAAAAAAAAAAAAAAAAAAAAAAAAAAAAAAAAAAAAAAAAAACGTTAAGATCGGAGCGTGATTAATTAATTGATTGACGACCCGTTCATGGAATATTTCATCATCTTCTGCTATTCGTGTAGAATATATACGACCAGAAGATGATGGTATAGTCCATCGAAATCGGTCGTAAATAAATTAAATAACGATTCCGCGATCTTGGCGTTCTTTCTTTTGGAGATAATTAAGTTTGTGTAAAGGCTTATATCTGGCACTTGGAGCAATACTAGTGCCTCTAGCTGAGAAAGATTCAACCGTAGCAACACTACCAACGCGGTCACTGACGTGACGTAAGCTCGATCACACCCAGACCTCCAGATCTCAGACAGTCAGATCGGTACCAAACATTCTATATCGATACAGTAGCAACCAAAACTCCGAAGTACTTCGAGCTATGTGTAGTCGTCCAAGAGAACGTGCATAAAACCATAATATTAAGTAACACCTGACCCACGCAGTAGAAGATAAGCACAACTGCGACATCACATCATGTTGAATGCCTGTGGGTAAATGGCAGAGCGTTAGTTCGTTACACCGAGAGTCCTGAATTCGAATCCTCCTCATAACATCTATTTTTAATGCGGTACGTAGTTGGCAATTGTTATAGTGGGCAATGTAATCAGGAAGGGCATCTGGCCACCCTGAGAAAATTAACACACGTCAAATCAGGATCTAACAAAGAGCCTACCCTGGATGTGCGGGAACATGGCCAAAGGGAAAGAAGATTATAATTAATGCACGTCAGCACATAGCACTAATTATATTGACGTTTTGGTTGATACTCTGTCGATATACAACGTTTGATACCGATCTGATTTCTGGCATCTGGAGGTTTGGCTGTAAGCAAAGCATTACAGGTACAGAAGGGTGGCATGATAAAGATAATTGGTTCTCTCTCCGCCGTTACTGTCGTTCCGAGTGCCAGACGTAAACTTGTACGTACACGCTAATAAATATCTTGATCCAATCACATGCCAAACAGCTGAAATGATATCAACAGGAAACGTAGACCACTAAGAACAAAATGGAAGAGTTCACTGAGGGGAAAAGAAACTCCTAACGAATACGATTTTTTTTCAGCACTGTTAAATTGTAACGGACTTTAGGGCATACGGTACGGCAGAGTCGTTGCAGAAAGTAAGATGTTGTGATAAGTGTTTTTTCATGTTTCAAAGTGCAAATGAAATGCTACCGTTCCAATCGTTCGTAAGTTTAAATAAATATACAGGCAGCTGCTGCTCACTGCTGGTGCATCGCGAGTAGAGCAAGCTAAAATATTATCATATTTCATAAAATTCTGCAGAATGAACTTCTTTTTTGAATCTATTTGATTTAGTATTCTTTTCTCATCATCTGTGATTTTTCAATAATATCTTCATAACGTAGTTAAAGTGAATGTTCTAAACTGTAATTCAAGTTTTTGTTAGTGACTTAAGATTCGTTTCTGTATACGGTAGACTGGGTACAATTACTTCATCTAATTTCTATGATTTTTTCAATCACATATTATTTTACTACTACAATAATTGTTGAAATCTTCAGACTATGGAATGAAGGTATCGTGAGTTCATAGATACATTTGGAGTTCTAATTCCTAAGATTATGTCGACCATGTGCGAAGAAGAAACAACACTAGTTTCCATTAATGGCTGTAAATGTACGAATTCGAAATTTACAAGCATCTCGTCTGTTGCATGATATTGACATAAAATCAGTGACGAAGTAAAAACAATATATATATCTGGACCGGGATTCGAATCCCGATTTCCCGCTTCCAGCCAGCGAGCGTCGAAACTTTGGTCACGCTTTCCGTCCTGAGAAACTACCCGACACATCACAGCCGCCGCGGAGTGGCCGAGCGCATTGAGGGGCTGTGCTCCGAGGCGCGAGGCCGCTCCCCATTGGGGGTTCGAATCATCCTTCGGGGATGGATGTTTGTGCTGTCTTTAGTGTAAGTTAGTTCATAAGTAGTTTTTACGTTTATGGACTGATGACCCCGCAGTTAAGTCCCATGCGCTTAACAAACATTTAAACAACACGTCACAAATTTCGACGGTACTGCCTCCTTTCCACAACTTCCTCGTGTTCGCATCCTAACTGTATACCCGCAAGGTATAGGCCGTATTTGTGCATCAGCACAGATATTATGAATTGCCTGTTGGGGAAATATATACAATTACTAATATGATGCCTGTTCTTTATTTCTATTCAAATGTTCAAATGTTTGTTAAGCTTATGGGACTTAGCTACGGGGTCATCAGTCCCTAAACTTACAAACTACTTATGAACTACTTACGAACTAGGACGGCACAAATATCCATGCCCGAGGGGGGATTCGAACCCCCGACCGTAGTGGCCGTGCAGACCGTGACTGAAGCGCCTCAGTCCCCGCGGCCACCGCCGCCGGCTTTTTTTCTATATGTTAAAATTACACTGTTGTAAATTTAGATAAGGAATTGATTCAGATTAAAGCTAAATATACCCTCAAGTAGATCATACTCATTAAAAGACCTATTCCAACAACTTTTTAATCTGGATCGAAGAACGTCTTTGTAACTGTTTCTATAATTAAATTTGTTTGCCTTTATCTATGTATGCTGTACTCAGTACTTTGTGAGCATGTTAACTTCTGTTAGGTTCTGCACAAATGGGCAATAAGAAAACTATAATTAAACGTTCTTTCCAATTCACCATTAAATATATACATAAAAAATCGACAATCATAGCAAAATTGCGCGTGATTTTATACAGGGTGTTCCAGCTATCTTGCTCACCCAAAATATCTCTGGAACGACAACAGCTACTGTAAAATGACTTTCACCGGTATCAATGTAAGGCTGGGGCTCATGAATGTACATATTCTGAATCATTCTAAAACGAAAGCGTATGTGTTTTAACACAAAATTTTTTTTTTTTTTTTAAATGGTCACCCCATATTATTTCTTCGGTAATCTATAACATGACAATTTATATAAATAATGGCGTTGATTGCATCGCAATATGCCAGTTATATCCCGAGATATTGCGAAGCGAAGTTGACTCTTGAAATACGCGAAACGCGCGGCTAGGGCACCCCCTGAGACACAGGCGAGAACCTCATGCTGCTCAGTACGTGGGTTAGCCGAGCGTTTCGCGTATTTATTGTGTCAAATTCGCTTCTCAATATCTCGGAATGTAATTGGGGTATTGCGATGCAATCAGCGCTAATGTTTATGTGATTTGTCATGCTATAAATTGCAGATGAAATAATATAGGGTGTCTATTTAAAAAAACATAGGTCTTCCTTTTAGAATGTTTCAAAATATGTACCTTCATGAGCCCAGCCTTACATTGATACCGGTGAAAGTCGTTTTACAATAGCTGTTGTTGTTCCAGAGTAATTTTGGGTGAGCAAGATAGCTGGGACACAGTGTATATTACAGTACAGAGAAAATAATAATGCTAAACCTCACACATTAGAAACGCGAAACACGAAACGTGGGATAACAGAGAGAACGGTGGACTTAATAATCAAAATAATTTCCTGAAACTCGTCTCGCAGAAATTATAAAAAATGGAAAATCGTGACTGGTAGCTATTACTTATGAAGAAACTGATTATAACCATAGTCTCAGGCTTTCACAAACCATTATTACTGGATCAATTGACGTTATAAATATTTCACAGAAAATAACCAGTTGTAACATGACGTTGCTACAATTCTAGTAAATATTCTAGATGCATCCATCAGCTACGATGTTTAAATCACTGCATCTGCTTCATTAATGTTTACATGGAACTACATATATTTTTGCTAGTAACTGAATTCAGTATGAATAGTGCAAACTAAATATAACTAACAACACATTTCACACATTAAAATAAAATGAAATATTAGAGTACTAAATAAATTAGTACAAATCGACAGTTAACAAATAATGCATCGTTGGTAATCAGTAAACTATTCCTCACATAAGTGAACGTATGATGGTCGTATTCACTTCACTTAAATCAGCGTTTAAATACTACAAAACACATTGACTTTGTATATCAAAAACTGAAAAAAGGTAAAGCACACGTTTACCAAAGATTCCTTCAAAAATATTATTTCTTGACTGCTTTCGGTAGATTTAGGTTGCCATCACCAGATACTGTACTTTACTAAAGGTCATCATTATACACCAGTCACATTTTCGTAGCGTTTTCTTATAATAGCAGGGTGCCAGGACTAGTGTGAAAGAGCACCAAAATAAACCTTTTGACCACTTTTGGTAATGCCTCCTCACACTAGAAATTATTTCCTTGAATAGTATGGGGGGACTTCAGCAATATAATTTTATATTTTACGTTGCTGCAGTTTTAAAACTTGACTCGCAGATTTTCCTGGCATCCTACTTTTTCAAGAGGACGTAATATCAATCGTTGATCTATGAATCATCTCACAATGAAAATTTAGAAACAATCTTAGGAAAGTCTGTTTTTTCAGTTTATGAAACAAATTAAATCGTCCCTTGAAACTGACGGAATGTCACAAATGTATAAGACTTCATATATATCAAATTTTGAAACCTATGAGAATTAAACAATGTCATAGCAATCCCCTTTTCGAGGGAACACATTAAGTTATCTTTGGCTAGAGTGCGTGACATTTTATGAAGAGGAACTTATATATTATAGACATTGCCTTTCTTCGACGCGCATAAAGCTAAAATGCACATTTTCTCGTACAGCTATTGACTATGTCACTTGTTTCCAAGCTGTTCGCTACTCTGCTATAAATCATCCAGAGTGTAGCACTATATTTGATGACAGACATATTGTATATTTTGTCAGATAAACTATCACTGACCCTACAAATTTGATATTAACACGTATCAAGCTTAGCTTGAGATGCTGTTGTCCCTACTGAAATGTTTGTTAAGCTTAAGGGACATAACTGCGGGGTCATCAGCCCCTAAACTTACAAACTACTTATGAACTACCTTATACTAAAGACGACACAAACATCCCTGCCCCAGGGGGGGGGGGGGATTTAACCCCCGACCGTAGCGGCCGTGCAGACTGTGACTGTCGCGCCGCAGACCGCTCCGCCACTGTGGCCGGCCCTACTGAAATGTTGCTATTTTCAGTCCATATTGCTCTGCTGTTCGCTCCCTGATGTTTCCATTTTGATGACAACCAACCGGAAGGATACCTGGTTTCAAGTATTTAATTTGAAATCATCAAGTTATAATTGGTAAAATATACAGCAAGTCAGCGGAAGTTACATGGTCATATGTCGTTTTCACAAACATTGTAGTTTAAGTTTTTCATGCAGTAAAGGAGTATGATCTTAGCGCCATCCAAGCTTCGAGAGCCACGGTGGATTGGCCGAGCGTTCTAAGGCGCCTTGCTGCTGATCACGCGGTTGCTCGCCGTCGGAGGTTCGAGTCTTCCTTGGGGCATGTGTGAGTGCGTGTGTGTGTATTGTCGTTAGGTTAAGTCTAAGGACTGATGACCATAGCACTCTGGTCCAATATTTTTACAAACATTTGATGAAGCTTTGAGATAGTCGTCATTAGGTAACTCAATCCAATTGTCTGTGTTTTATATATCCATAATTTAAAAATAGGAAACTGATGCGCGTATGCAAGAAAATAAAATAGTTCTTTGCATCTCTGTGCTGTGTACGACTACAATTTTTCAATAAAAACATTTTACTGTCTGTGTATAAGTGGCCTGTTCTGAAACTTACATGAAAAGACTCATGAGCGGACGTCGTCCTTCAAAAATAGAAGTACTGATGGCAGCAAAAATATTTGATTGACGGTGACCGGATTTAGGTTTGAATCACCACCCTCAGTCCATAGTAAATCACCATCGATGACATGGTAATTACTGACAATTCTTGGTAGTCATAAAGGTTCCGATAACATTCTACACTGTCACCGTAGTGACTCCGTATAGCCCGAGGGTGGTCTTTCAAGCCTAAAGTCAGTGATCGTCAATAAAACCATTATTTTTTTAGAATCAAGGCCCATCATGTTATTAGAATTAGACTAAGGCCGCTGTGGTTTTCTAGTACGTTACCGAAATTTACCAATACTTAAAATATATTCTGACTTTCCTTTCGGACATGTCAGATTCGAATCCCAGTCTCGCATCAATTTTCACCCAGATAATTGTGACTCTACGACCCGAAATCTGAAGTCATTACATTTAAAAAAGGAAAAAAAAATATGTTGCAGTCTGTTGAGTATCCTGGAAGGGTAAATAATATTGGAACTAGTTCTGCTTATAGTCCTTATCTGAAATCGAATAATATAATTCACCATCTGTTCCAAATATTCAGTGCGTACTGCGAGATCTCACACAATAAGTATGTGAACTCTTCCGAAATCCGCAAGAATACAGAATATGATTTAGTTTCTTTCATTCTCTTAAACACACAACGCCCAAGGATTTAACTGGGCTCACCATTGAATCTGACGGAGTCAGAGGGCGGCTATTGGTAGCGCATCGCCGGCTCTGTGTTTCTGCGTTGTGTTGTGATGCAATCGTGGCGTGAGTTGTCAGTTATAATCACGATGGGTATTATTTAATGAAAACATACGAACTGATGACGATGACATGATTACCTGACCCTCTGGTTTAAGCTTTCCACTCAACTCTAAATCAAAGGATCACAACCGCTTCTGGGACAAACGCTGCAAGTCCATAGCTCCGGTTCTACCCCACGAGTGATACTAGCTGTCTTCACCAAAATGAGCCGAGGATGACCTCTCAACCAAGGCGGTAAAACTCATTGTTGTGACATGAAGAAAGATTTGCAGCTGGATGCACCCAGTGGTCTATCGCCGCCGGCAGAGCCTCCTCCATATCTCAGATGAGACACCTGCTAAGGAAATAGTGTGCACTTGTGACGTGAACTATCCTGTTGTAATTTTTATTGCTACTCTTGCAACTATTTTTTATGCTGCGCAAAGGAATGATCTAACGATGTACCCTTGGCTCCTGCAAATAAGACATCAACAGCACGTTCCACAGAATCCAGAAAGATGTTCCTCGTCTATCTACAATCGGTGGAACTTCATCACTTATGTAGAGATAACCTTAGATGACATCTCCTGTAAGAGAAACATTAAATATCAAAGGTGTAACTAGTGAGGATCTGTTCGGTACTAAAGTGATGTCGCTAGTTACTGAAAGGAAACACTTAAAAAAGTGAACTCCAGATGTTTATTAAGGATGAGCTTTGTGTTAAAAAGATGAAGTTTTAATATAATTAATTACTTGTAATTCCTAGTTGAAGGATAGAAATCACTGTCATTAGGAAGACTATGAACAATTCACGGTGCACTCGTGAAATGGTCGTACGGGAAAAACCGCACCTCATCACTACCTCCAAGATGCTGTGTGCCATCTCTCGTATGCCAACTAAAACGCCACGTTCTAACTCACTTACATCGTGATAACCTGCCGTTGTAGCATTAGTAACAATCTAACGCCTGCGCCAGACATCTGATGTCTTATATACACCTTGTCAGTCTCAAAGTCGTGTAATGACTGTTTTCGTATCTCTGTGTTTCCATACTCATGCTTATACCAGTTTCGTTGGCTCTCTAGTGTATAGGTGCTTGACCTGAATTTTGGTACAATTAGAAAATACCTACATAGACAAGAAAAATCAACAATGTTTCACTAAGTAATTCCGTTATAAGTACTCCAGCGCCGCAAAGTAATATACCGTATTTCAAGCGTTTATAGTATGTACAACAGGCATGAAAGTTCCAAATTCTGATATTCAGTTCAACAATAAAGTGAGGGGAAAGACTGTAGACGGGATAAGGAAGAAATATATGGATGTCGATATAATTCCCCGTCACAAATAGAACCCAGACCTAGAGATACAAATATAGAACACATGATTAAAACAAAAATCCGTAAACACTTGTTGAAAGATTAAATGTTTTACGTCAGACTCTCATACAACTCATGAAAATCAAAGAAACGTGTATTTCCACCGCCGTACATTTGCCTTTCTACGTCATTATTAGAAAGTCTATGTTTAGACTGAGATTACAAGTCATAAGTCAGGTAACATTAGTAGGACGGCTCCTAAACTTCTGGTGACACACTGGACTCGCATTTGAAAGGATGGTGGTTCAAATCCACCTCCGAACATCCAGATTTAGGTTTGCCGTGATTTCCCAAATCACTACAGGCAAATGCCTGGATGGCTCCTTTGAAGGGCACGGTCGATTTCCTTTCCCATCCTTACCCAAACACTCCTTGCGTAAGCTCCGTCTCTAATGACCACGCTGTCGACGGGACGTTAAACCCTAAGCTTCCTTCCTTCCTTCCTTCTTAAATTTCGGCTTTCTTAATTTTACTGTTGAAATAAAATTACACACAAATATGTGATTTGTGACCTACTCCAGATTAAAGCAACTGTCCGAAACCACTGCGGTAACTGTTCTTGAGGAAGTTTTTGTTAAATACCTCAACAACATCCAATACGATGAGAAACTATACCCAGAGCACACGACTTTAGTGGATGTAGTAAGGTCCAACTGAATTTCAAGAGCAGCACATGGAACACTTACTACAAAACTAGTTGCTGAATGCTAAATATATATCAATATAAGACACTAGGTTTAGTATCAAAATATTCTGACGAAGCCGTACAGTCCAACAATTCGCTAAATTTATACTTTCATTTATAACAAGTACACCATTAGATACAAGCGCGAATTCCCATGCAGAAGTATTTAGATGGAAGTGTGAGCATTGAGTTTTGTTTGGAGGAGAAAACTTCTTAGCCAGTATCACTATACTTCACTCTTATATTTGATGAGCTGTTTCGGTAATCAGTGTTACCAATATATGAAGCAATTTATATTATCTGACAGCAAGTTAGGGCCTATAAGACGTGGTTGCCTGTGACAGTTGCATAGCATTGTTTTGTGACGAATCCCAACAACAAACGGAAAAGTAAGAAACACTGCCGGTTCACTGCAACACAACCCTGACTTGCGCTCTGGAAGGGTGCATTGTTTGCCATTGGTGCTCCCTTCTGTTTAGATGTTATTGGAATTTGTGAAAATTTTTTAAGGCTTAGCATACCGTCAGATAATGTAAATGAGGTCGGAATATGGTAACACTGCTTACCGAAACAGCTCATCAAACATAAAAGCAAATGTTGGCTAATAAGTGACCTTAATAAAACCTTTCTGAATTTTACTCTGTCCACAACAGCAACTATCTTATAACACCCTAAACTGTGTAAAAAAATACTTCTGCAGCTAGTTGCTGAATATGTTGCAGAATTGCCACCAAGATTTCCATGCAGTTTGTTAAGACAGTAAGAAATGAAGTATATAATGAAACTTCCTGGCAGATTAAAATGGGTGTGCCGGAACCGGGACTCGAACCTGGGACCTTTGCCTTTCGCGGGCAAGCGCACTACCGACTGTGCTATCCCGACACGACTCACGATGCCGCCTCACAACTTTACTTCTGCCAGTACCTCGTCTCCTACTTTCCAAACTTCACAGAAGCTTTCCTGCAAACACGCAAGACTAGCACTCCTGGAAGAAAGGAAATGGTGGAGACATGGCTTAGCCACAGCCTAAGGGATGTTTCCAGAATGAAACTTCACTCTGCAGCGGAGTGTGCGCTGATATGAAACTTCCTGACAGATTAAAATTGTGTGCCGGAACCGGGACTCGAACCTGGGACCTTTGCCTTACGCGGGCAAGCGCACTACCGACTGTGCTATCCCGACACGTCGTGTCTCACTTAACGACTGTGAACATTCGTTCATCACAGGACAGGTTACTCTGTAACTTCAAAATTTGATCTGAAGATGGGCAGCTGTCCCGAAACCGATCATGTTTTAGAAAATATAAGCGATCTGGAGACGGATATTCAAGAATTTTATTGATATATAATCTCTTTTGTTTTGAATCATACTTGTACTCGTGTCTTTGACCATTGTATGCAACACTTTTGACACTAATAAATAAATAAATAAATTTCTAACGTCGTTTCGGCATCTGCCATCATCAGACCTAAGAACCTCCGAACTTGCAAAGTAAAGTTCAGCGTAAATAACAAAATCTCTACCAAGCAGGGAAGTAAGGCAACTACGCCCCTACTAGCTAGAGATTTTATTACTGGCGGTGAACTTTACTTTGCAAGACCAAAATTTTCTCGATTTTATTATGGCAGATACCTAGCCGCGGTGGAGTGGCTCAGTGGTCTAAGGCTCCTTGCTGCGGAGCGCGTGATTGCTCGCCGTCGGAGGTTCGAGTCCTCCCTCCGGCAGGGTGTGTGTCTGTGTGTTGTTCTTAGCATGAGTTAGGTTACGTAGTTTGTAAGTCGTGTCATTAAATGTTTACATCAATGAGGTAAGCCTGTTGTAGAAATTTTGAACATTGTCTATGCTCTCTTGAGATGACTCTTTTGGTGACCGAAAAATAATAATCTCTGTAGGTATCAACACTGTTTCCGAATGCTACGATTGCGTGAAACCCGGCTCTCTCCAGCAGTCCATGAGACGCAGAAAGCAGAAGATACATATTCCGATGCAGATGCTGTATCCATTTATTTCCATAAGATATTAGCTACAGTTCCACAATGTCGTGCCACTAACAAAATACGAAAATACATATTATCAATCCACTTATGGTATTACAATGTAGTATTTCTAGGAAATGAAACACAGAATAATATCCCCTAGGAGACAGCTCTTTTGACATAATAGTGACTTCTGACAATACAAATGTAGATATAATAGAAAATTTACCTGAGATTTTTCGAAGTTAATTTTTTATTTCAAATGTTCAGTTGTTTGTAAACTTATTAGTCGAAACTGTTGTGGTCATCAATCCCTGGACTCACAAACTACTCAAACTAACTTAGACTAAGGACAACATACACATCCATTCACGAGGGACAACTCGAATCTCCGACGTCGAGAGTCCGCGATATCCACAGCAAGGAGCCTTACACTGCTCTGCCACTCCACCGCGGAAAGCTGTAGTGTACGGAGGAGTCACAAAGCTGGAAAAGTATCGAGAAATGCAGTAGGATCTCCAGCAATATCGACACTCGATTCGGTGAGTCACAATGAGCTCTCAACAGAAAGGAAATTATTGCAAATAAATGAAACTAAATATTCTTCGTTGTATAATTACGCAATAGTAAAACATTCACTTGAAAGGAAGTACTTCAAAAAACTATCTGGAAGTATGGAATTATCGTAAGTCAAACGACAACATACAATTTAATTTTGGTAGAGTAGATGACAGTCTGAGTCACGAAGCAAAAGACGTCTCTGTTGAAAATTGTTTATTACTTTGCAACAGACACGTCTTTTCTACATGTACATGTACACCTACATACTCCACAATCCACTCAAAGGTGCTTTACAGAGGGTACTCAGTACCTATACTAGTTACTTGCTTTCCTGTTACACTCCCATATATCACATGGGAAAAATGAATATTTGTACGCATCCGTACGAGCCCTAATGTCTCTGATGTTGTCTTTGAGATCTTTACGTGGGAAGTAGGTTGGTGGCGGTAGAATTGTTCTTCAGTCCACCCAAAATTTTGCCACTGTAAATTTCTTCAAACATGTTTCTCAAAAACAACGTCGTCTTTCCTACAGGGGCTCCTATTTGAGTCCCCGAAGCATTTCAGTAACACTTCCGCATTGATCGAATCTACCAGTTACAAACCTAGCTGCCCACCTGTGAACTACCTGTGTCTCCTCCTTTTACTTGGTATTGTCATATACTGTTGCTGCATCAAGTCATAATGGAGTGCAGGAACGAATACAGCTATGAAATAAAATCCAATACACTCATTTGTTCAATAATTGAAAATTGTTTGTGAATATGGGATTCACAAAACTAAAATGTTCAAAGGTATGTAAATCTAAGGGACTTCGTCATCAGTCCCTAGCCTTACAAACTACTTAAACTAACCGCAGCAAGGCGCCTTAGAACGCCCGGTCATTCCACCGCGGCGTGTGCGATTCGCACTACATTGTACTGACAGAGTAACAGCACCACACTTCGTTACTGAGTCATTTAACAATCACGAAATCGTCACAGAGATTATAAGGCAACTCCATTGCTAAGCACTGCAAGAGAGATGTTCTGTACAACGAACTGGGCTAGCGTTGTAGTTTATAGAGGGTATGTTACGAGTACGTCAACGAGTACGTTGACTCCTACTATGTATGACTCATGAAAATACCTAATCCCCGCGAACCATACGTGACGTGAATAGGAAACGTAGGCGTTGACACAGAAACGGAATGTACTTTCCGCAACACCTGGTGAGATGGCTTTTCAACCCAACGGGAGTGGCCGTGCGCTCTAAGGCACCAGCTGCTTCCCGTGGGAGGATCGAGTGCCATTGACCATGGGTGTGTGTGTCTGTAGACTATAGACCGATTACCATTGCAGTTTGGTCCCATAGATTTACAAACATGTGAGCATTTCAAATCAAAATGTTCAAATGTTCGTAGATCTAAGGGACTTAACTACGTTGGTCATCAGTCCCAAGGTTTGAAAACTACTTACACTAACTTAAAGTAACTTATGTTAAGGACAACGCAAACACTCATGCCCGAGGGGGGACTCGAACCCCCGACGGCGAAACAGCCGCGCGCACCGCAGCAGGGCGCCTTAGTGCTCTCGGCTATTCTGCTGTGGCTGTGAGCATTTCACATGGCTATTTAAGAATAGATGTATATGTAGATTGACGGTGTATCGAGTTTTACGTTATCCTTGTTTAGATCTTGATGATTTGTGTCGCCATCAACACCGTAAAATTGTGAAATTAAACTCTCAGTACAAAACGAAACAACTGTCTACGTTTTAACACATATACTGTAGTCTACCTTCAGTATTTAAATCTGTAATACGAAACAAAACACTATAAATGCTGATAATTGCAGGTGTAAAAACTCAAAATTAATTGCCCACTCGTTTTTGTTAGCAATTATGCCTTCTGTGGCCTCGCAAAAACATCCACCGCAAAAAATTCTTTCTGGCGTATCAAACAATTTATTATAGTAAAATATTTTCACGAGGTTCGCAGCATATGAAAACACAGTGATTCACCCGTACATCATGTCCAAGCTTTATTAAAAGCCCCAACGAAATATCACCAACAGAGAAAAAAGCGAATACATTCCACAATAATAAATTCCTAGGATCTGTGTATCGTTAATGCAGAAATAAATACATGAACTTCGGAGAGACGCTTGTAACATATCTCTCTTCTTAATCGTAATATTTATACTTGTATCGCGTCTCTTTATGGCATTAAAGTTGAAATCAGTATAGAAAACTAACGGTTGTGCACAATAAATATTTTGTCTAAATTACTTTGTTCTCTTTCTGGTAGTAATGCAGGGCAGATGGCGTTGTATTGCCAGGGAGACAGTGTGTCAACTATGCACACATACTATAGGTGGTACGTTAACTGAAGATAATCTTTTAAAATATCGGAAGATATTTGTATCATTTGTAGGAAGATATACTTTTAAATTATTGTCGCCGAATAGTAATGGTCACAATGCTGCACGATCGTATCAGACGGTGTTTCCAGACCGATGACAGCTCAGTCATTCTTCCTCTGGCGTTGTGTATCGTCTCGTTGACTGCACTGTGACGTTACATTACATATTCTCTCTTTTATTAAATTAAGACTTTTCTGTTTTACTTCTTTTCTTTAATCTTTCGTATGGGCAGTCGTCAGCCGCCCATATCAGCTTTCGAAAGGCACGTGTATGCAGACCTGGGCTCGTCCGTAGCGGTTACAACAGAAGGCTCGAACGACCGTGGGAATGCTGCCGTTTCCTGGTCAGCGTACGGAGAGCGAGGCATCACTATTTTTCCATGGCGGGATCTGCGACAGTTTCTTATGCAAATGTTTATTTTTTAACAGGTTGTAGCTTGATGAATAAATCCAACGTTACCGATGAGTAAAATCATGACTGTAGTAATTGTAGCACACTTCATAATTAACAGAAAGCCACGTTAAAAGAAATTAAGAAATAGATTGGTTAATACAAGTCAGCAAATAGCGTGTTACCTACAGAATTCAAGCGTCAAGTAATAATCATGAGTTGATCACCAAGTCGCTGGAGGGCCTCAATGGAGGTAACACGCATTCTATAAAAGGAAATGAAAGTGATTTAATTAATTATTTTCTGATGATAAATTAAGAGCTATTGTTCAAAAGTGTGGTGTAAGCAAGCTTTCCGTCAATTTTGATAATTTGTGCAAGATAAAGTTTTCCGTTATTTAAAACATTGAGAATGGGAAAAGTTACGTAACAAAAGCTGATATTAGTATTTTACATTCATACAAAGGTTCTCAGCATAGTTGATTGGACGATACCGTTGAAGTAAAGTGATGATTGTGCATCTGACTTCATACTTGACTGCCGTTCAGATATAATACACCGAACGTGACTTAGTAAAAACTACCATCATTTCCAGTAGACAGAACCGACTCCCTATTAAGCCATTTTTTTCAGCAGCACATACTGAAATCCGCATATCGTTAGAGTCCACGACGACATAAGGAGAGGACCATCCAATGTGACATTTCAAACTACACTGACGTAAGCAATCTTGAATTTCATTGCATATTAAGTGATTGTGTGGGAGATGGCACATATCATAGAGGTGAAAAGCATTTGTAACTGTCGTTGTTAATCGGTGTGTGCCTCAATACGGTATTATGCGGCAATTATTTAGCTCCTATACATCACAGGTATAGGTGACATCCCTGCGAACTAACATTTTTGATTAGCAGCTTGAGGCGGGGACAATATTATTAATTTCAATATTCACTAACCCACAGCAAGTAGCCCGAATGCTGTAGCACCACTGATCGAGGAAGATGGCACGTTACTCATACGGCTGACCAGAAAGAGCACATTATAAAAGCAACCGAAGAAGGATAAAGTATCAATACAAGAAAGTGGCGCTGGTATATCAACAAAATTTAACATTGTGGACACATCACCATTAGCTGATTCAACTATATCAGTTACATCATTTGAATGCCTCCGCTCTCTGTGGAAGAAGGAAGGAAGGAGGGAAGGGAGGAAGGAAGGTTAGACTTTATCGTCCCGATGACAGCATGGTCTTTAGGGACGGAGCGAGAGCTCGGATTATTGGGTAAGGATGGGAAGGAAATCGGCGGTGCTCTTTCACAGGAACTATTCCGACGTTTGCGCGGGGTGATTTAGGGAAATCACCAAACATATATCTGCATGGCCGTAGGTGAATTTGAACCACTGTCCTCTCGAATGCGACTCCATTGTGTTACCACTGATCCACTTCGCTCGGTACCACGGGACAACAATTACCAATTGTTTACCTCTTCAGTTTTATTTACAGACGACGTACATTTACATCCGATGTCAATTTAAATGATAGGAAATCTTTCTGATAGAATTTGTTTCGAAACTAGCTTTGTACGGGAGTAAAACGAACATCAGACCAAAAAAGATACAAGTTATTGAAATGTGGTGCTTCAAACGAATGCTGAAGATTTCATGGGTAGTTTGCGTAATATATCAGGAGACATTGAAAATAATTGAGACTAAAATAAATTTCTGGTAATCATGACTAAAAGATGAGTATTATTGGTAGGACACAATGGCGGACTAAGGCTGTCGACGTCCCTGGGCGGCGGTAAAACAAAATGAGGCCCTCTGTCCACTTGTAAATACGTGTATTACTACAAAAAGGTAATTTCTGAAATTTGGAGGCCCCCAGGACGACAGGCACGGGACAATCTACACAAAATAGCTTTCGAGATTTGAAAAACCCAGAAGAAAGGCCAAGGTGGAAAAAAAAAAAAAAAAAAAAAAAAAACTAAGTGCTTTCGAAGTATTTGGAAGCTCTCCAACCGTTGCTACGTGAGTTAAAGTGCAATGAAACTCGACATGTACTGTGCCTTAATTATTGAATTGCTTTTATTTGACGATGTACACAGCAAGCTGAAGCTGCACAGACCGCTGGAGTTGGCAACCCATGCGCTTATCAGCTTGGGCATGTACAATGATCTGTTTTTGGACTTCAAATTATTCTGGCCGGTTAATCTTATTGTCCCTCAGTTGTACAGACACTATAAAGTAGATAACGGTTAGTTTCCATGACGACCTTCTATAATACATTCCAGCTGTAAATCCACGTTCAAAATATTGTGAGTGTCGAAAGTACATTTGTTTACGAAGAAGGCGTAACTGGGCGTCCGATGCTTTTCATCAGTTCATGTATCTATAATAACGGCCCAAGGAGCTTAGAGCCTGTAAAAATGACAAAACCTACGATGATCTACCTGAATGGAAAGGATCTTCGAACGCCGATTCTGGTACCTTTGAGGCGCGTCGACCAATTATGAAAACCCGGCGTTGGCCGGGTATTTACCTATTTATTCCTGTCATTATTCACGTATATATTCATTTGTGTAAGAGCTGTATGTCTGTAAAATCTCTTGGAAACATAATTAGTAGTAAAGAAGAAATAGATTAAAACTTGGTGCGTGATGGGGCAGTTTTACATGAACGCTACTATTTATGTGCTCATATAGCATGGACTACGTACCGGACTGTGATACAATTTAGAAGGTACTCTCAACTATATGTGTGTATACTGTCTGTAAGATTTCCTGAGGCTTCGATTTGTAGTGTACAAATTATAAATTGTAACATCATACCGAATGCTGTAGTTTTAGTCCATAAACAGCGGAAAAGTAGTAAGCGAGAAACTTTTTTCCTTTCATCATTTTACTATGGTTGCCAGAGAGAAAAAGTTTGATAAAGGTTTGAAATTATGTTTAAAGTTTGTGGCAAGTCGCTAAGTACTGTCATTCTCATACAGTGTATTTCGAAAGTCTCGCCGCATAATATGGCATTTTTTGCGATTTGTATTAGTTATGACGTAATATCTTTTGAATCATGTGTCGTATGTGATTCTTAACCATGCAACAATTGTTACCTCACGGTAAGGAATTTGTGTACCAAATTTGTTTGAAATCGGTCCAATGGTTAAAAAATGAGGAGCATTGTCGCAAAATGCAGCAGTTTTTCGCGCATCTCATTGTTTATGACGTCATATCTGGTGAACTATATATCGTATGTGATTCTTACACTTACGGCGACCGTCCACATGGATTGAAACTTACGTGTACAAAATTTGAGAAAGATTGGATCAAAACTGTAGATTTGTATGCAACACGTACACACATACGGACACTCTGCTTTATATATTATTCGGCGTATTAACGGATGCCAGCCAGAGTGACAAACGGGGTATGCAATTTCCGGCCCTGGTGTGAATGGGAGCTACTGCAGAAGAATTTGGCGATCCTGTATGACTAACAATGTCAAATCGAGACTCATCTATCGACCTGATAAGAATACGAAATAATGGCACTTCAGAGGTTCTTCAAAATTTACTTCTACTTAAATACAATGCCCAAACGCCGAGGTGTTTCGTGAAGAGTCTGGGAGAGTCTTCGCTCACACTCATCTCCAATCTAGTGTACAACTGTAACACGTGATTTACTAATTGCGTTCCATTCAGAGTCGTGACACAAGCTGTTTTACATACAACAGCCCCTGTATACTGTATAACAGTGAATGGTCGAATTCCGATTTGTTTAAAGCTGCTATAAAATTTGCTGTACAGACACAGTTTCTACGCAAACATAAAATCATTCCAGGTCAGACGATGTACATCGCTAACAGTTACGTCACTCTTACTTTCCATCGAGAGAAGCGGCAAGGTACCAATTACTTGTCTAATAATATCATCCTATTGAGAAAGGCGTATTTTGTTCTACACTACTGGCCATTAAAATTGCTACACCAAGAAGAAATGCAGATGATAAACGGGTATGCATTGGACAAGTATATCATACCAGACCGGACACGTGATTACATTATCACGCAATTTGGGTGCATAGATCCTGAGAAATCAGCCAGAACAACCACCTCTGGCCGTAATGACGGCCTTGATACGCCTGGGCATTGAGTCAAACAGAGCTTGGATGGCGTGTTCAGGTACAAATGTCCATGCAGCTTCAACACGATACCACAGTTCATCAAGCGTAGTGACAGGCGTATTGTCACGAGCCAGTTGCTCGACCACCATTGACCAGTTTTTATTTGCTGAGAGATCTGGAGAATATGCTGGCCAGGACAGCAGTCGAACATTTTCCGTATCTAGAAAGGCCTGTACAGAACCTGCAACATGCGGTCGTGCATTATCCTGCTGATATGTAGGGTTTCGCAGGGATCAAATGAAGGGTAGAGCCACGGGTCGTAACACATGTAAATGTTACGGCCGCTATTCATAGTGACGTCGATGTGAACAAGAGGTGACCGAGACGTGTAACCAATGGCACCCTAGCCGGCCGCAGTGGCCGAGCGGTCTGCGGCGTGCCAGTCACGGTCTGCACGGCCGCTGCGGTCGTGGGCATGGATGTTTGTGAAGTCTTTAGTATAAAGTATTTCATAAACAGTTTGTACGTTTAGGGACTAATAACCCCGTAGTTAAGTCCCATAAGCTCTAAAAACATTTGAACATTTTTTGAATGGCACCCCATACCATCACGCCGGGTGATACGCCAGTATGGCGATGACGAATACACGCTTCCAATGTGCGTTCCCCGCGATGTCGCCAAACACGGATGCGACCATCATGATGCTGTAAACAGAACCTGGAATCATCCGAAAACATGACGTTTTGCCATTCGTGCACCCAGGTTCGTCGTTGCGTACACAATTGCAGGCGCTACTGTGTGTGATGCAGCGTCAAGGGTAACAGCAGCCATGGTCTCCAAGCTGATAGTCCATGCTGCTGCAAACGTCATCGAACTGTTCGTGCAGATGGTTGTGGTCTTGCAAACGTCCCCATCTGTTGACTCGGGGATCGAGACGTGGCCGCACTATCCGTTACAGCCATGCGGATAAGCTGCCTGTCATCTCGACTGCTAGTGATACGAGGCCGTTGGGATACAGCACGGCGTTCCGTATTGCCCTCCTGAACTTAACGATTCCATATTCCGCTAACAGTCATTGGATCGCGACCAACGCTAGCAGCAATGTCACGATACGATAAACCGCAATCGCGATAGGCTACAATCTGACCTTTATCAAAGTCGGAAACGGATGGTTCGCATTTCTTCTCCTTACACGAGTCATCACAATAACGTTACACCATACAGAGATCACACTTTGTGCGATTGTTGTTGGTTAGGTTAATATACTGATGAAAAAGAGTCGGCAACCTAGTTGGGAATGCTATGGTGACATTTAACTAGTGTCGCAAACGTGGATGTAACTGAGTGATTTGAGAAATTAAGATTATTCTTTACGTATTAACGCTAGTGCTGCCATCTTTTGATGTGATGAAGCTTCACACGGCACAAATTTTCATACTAAGCCAGTGCTGACATTTATCAAAGACATGATGAAAGCTGAAACAGAACACCATTTTTATGACAACTATTTATTTTTGGCCTAATTTGCTATAATTCAGCTGTTATTCAACAAGTGAATGGTGTCACAGAACTTTCTTTGGAGAATTTATATGAATTATGAATTTTTGTAAATAATCTCTGACATTAATTTCATAACAAGATAATTCTGCCCTGTCTTGAATACAAAATTAGGCTTTCAGGTTACGTTTTTAATGGCAGTAATTTATTTTTAGTCCATTTCGTAGAGGGAACAGCTGTTATTTAACTTGAAAGTAGCGTAAGACAGCTTACTTTATAGAGTTTATTATTTCAATAACACTAAAGTATTTGATTTAAACATTATGTAAAGCTGCCGTCTGTTAACGGGTTTGGCAAGCTAGGACCTTGGTTCAGCCACCCGCTCTTGGATATAAGAAAATGGGAGGTTAGTCTACAAAGGCCGTTACTTAGCCATTTTTACAGGATTAGTGCTATATATTTTAAGGTACATCACTTGTCACAGTTGAATATTAGTATTTCATTATTTATATTTGAGAAACAAACGTTTTAAATATATATATACTGTGCTGTTTCAGGCTTTCCCGACGTAACATATTCTTGAATGGTTCACGGGAGTACCGTCGGATACTATTGTAATAATCGCACAATATTTCTGCGAGACAGCTGCTCGCCATCTTCAGGTGAACTGCCGCTGTTGCTGCTCTGCTCGCAATATATATGGTGGCTTGTTACCACGGCGCAGGCGCCGCTGCTGTGACGTCATGGCGACCAGAGCGTCGACGGCGTAAACATGGAGAGCCCCCTACCGGAGGGCCGTTGAGCGGGCCGCTGGTGGTCTGCGCAGGCGCGGCGCGGGCAAGAGCGGCCGCTGGCGGCGGACCCCTTTTTTATTTAACAACGAATATTTTGAGCAGACTGACGGTGTTGCTATGGCCAGCCCTTTGACTCCCATAGTAGCTAATCTTTTTATGGACGATTTCAAGGACAAGGCCCTTCGGACGGCGCCATTGAAACCTAAATGCTTTTGGAGGTATGTGGACGATACCTTCGTTGTATGGCCACATGGGTCTGCCACACTGCCATCGTTCTTACACCATCTCAACTCACTCCACCCAAACATCTGTTTTACCATGGATTTGGAAGAATATGGTAAGCTCCCGTTTCTAGACGTCATGGTTCGCCGAAATGAAGACGGTTCCTTGGGCCATGTTGTGTTTCGTAAAACTACACACACCGACCTATCCCTGAAAGCTACGAGCTGTCATCGTCCATCTCAACGCAGCGGTGTATTACGAACACTCGTACACAGAGCAAGAGCGATCTCAGATGCAGATTGTATACAAGCAGACCTCAACCATCTTCGCTCTGTGTTTGCCCAGAACGGCTACACTGAGAAACAGCTTCGTGCTGCATTTCGATCAGCTCGCTCGAAACCTGAAAAGGAACTAGAAGAAACGGAGAGCTCCACTAAGATGGTTTTTCTTCCCTACGTCGGTGGGGTGTCCTTCAAGATTGGCAGACTGTTTAAAAAACATAATATAAAGTGTGTCTTCCGCCCTCCAGCGAGAGTGCAGACAATGCTAGGCTCCGTTAGAGACAACCTCGGCCTCAGGAGACCGGGAATATACAAAATCCCGTGCCAGTGTGGAATGTCTTATATTGGACAGACGTGTCGCACTGTGAAAGACAGATGCGACGAACATAAACGCCACACAAGTTTGTGTCAACCAGAAAAATCGGCTGTGGCTGAACACAGTCTTGATTCGGGACACTGCATGAATTACGAAGAGACCAAGATCATTTCTCCCGCTTCCACCTACTGGGATTCAATAATTAAAGAAGCCGTCGAAATACGCATTGCAAAAGATTTAATTAATAGAGACACGGGATTCCAACTTAGTAAAGCATGGGAACCGGCCTTGGCAGTACTGAGGCAGCATCAGCCGCAGAGAGACGATGGTCACCAATCGACGGCGATGGGTCATCGAAGTCAAGACGCGTAAAACACGCACTCTTTCCTCAGGTTGGCGCGCGCACAAGGGGTCCGCCGCCAGCGGCCGCTCTTGCCCGCGCCGCGCCTGCACAGACCACCAGCGACCCGCTCAACGGCCCTCCGGTAGGGGGCTCTCCATGTTTACGCCGTCGACGCTCTGGTCGCCATGACGTCACAGCAGCGGCGCCTGCGCCATGGTAACAAGCCACCATATATATTGCGAGCAGAGCAGCAACAGCGGCAGTTCACCTGAAGATGGCGAGCAGCTGTCTCGCAGAAATATTGTGCGATTATTACAATAGTATACGACGGTACTCCCGTGAACCATTCAAGAATATATATACTAATTGCAACACTCTATAGTACTTCTTATGTAACTACCAATTTAATTTAGTTATTTTCTCACAGTCAAAGCCTATGGCCAAGGCCATAAATGAATTTTTGTTGCTTAGTAATGCATACATTCGTTTTCTGTTAAGTAGGGTAGCTTATTTTCTTGAGGACTGACCTTCCATTTTTCTTGTTAAGATAATCCTTTCGAACGTTTTCCCATAGGTTGATAGTTAAGTGATGCGCGATGGTTTCTGGGGTTTTTCAGCCTTTCCCTCGTTTCGTGAGTCAAAAGATGTTGGCCAACTTCCACTTTGTGTGAAAGTATTCTTTCAGCAGGCAGGTGTTGTAATTTCTCGTCTGGGAATATTCTTCACTCGCTTTTTGGAGATTTTATCCGTTCCGGGGTCCGAGTTCGAACGGAATTCCTTCAGGATCTGATTAACCTTCTGCGGCGTTCTCAGTTCTGGATGGTCGCGTCTTCTGGCATCTAGAACTCGAATTGCCGTGGCTCTCGTTCATCCAGATGTTTTCTGTGGAGTGGTTTCTTATGGTTTTACAATAGTCAGACAGAAGAAAACAATATTTAGAAAGTGTTGAAATACTGTTATTGAGAAAAATGGGGAAACTGAAATGGTCCGACAGAATGTGAAACGATAAGGTGTTGAGCAAGGTAAAAGAGGAAAGGAAGTTCATGAGGATGACACAGAAGACGAGAACATCTAGTGTGGGACACATATTACGCTGGAACAGCCTACTGCAGAAAACAATGGAGGGAAAAGTAGAAGGAAAACGAGGGAGAGGAGGGAGAGGAAGAAGAAGATATCGTATTTTAACAGATGTAAAGAAATGGAGAAGCTAGAAGCAGATGAAGCAGTACACTCAGAAGAGAGAAACATGGATGATGTCCAATTGATACCAGTGTGAGGCAAGACTTACTGAAAGAGAGAGAGATAGGAAAGGAGAACTACGGATATAAGTGTAAAGTGCCAAAAACTGGGGAACAAACTTCGAGTGTTGGAGACTGCCATGATTTCCAGTCTGAAATTGATGGTTAGTGTAGCATCAATAATGAGTGGATGCACTGGAGATCTACAATGGTTTTATTCAGAAAACTAACATTTTTATATATAGAAGTTTAATTGATGTTAATACTGCAATGATTTGAAAGGTAATATAAATATCAATGTAAATACTAACATTCTCCCTGAGATGGATTTTCGTCTAGAATATATCAAAAACAATGATGGTAAATCTGAAGCATTGACTTAAAATTTTTTGATTCGACCGGGAATCTTTGTATTTACATTGATATTTATATCACCTAAAACAGGAATGTTCCAATATGTCCATTGATGAGGTGCTATTCCGCTGCATGGAGAGCCTTGGCCATAGTGTCAATGTTCTATGGAACACAGAGGCTGAATTAAAGTTTGTGACGTGAAGGAAATCGTGCTTAGACTATTCTGAGGCGCCTTAATTGCTAGTGATGCGGTGGTCTAGCGGTAAGACGTCTGCCTAGTAAGCATATAGGTCCTCTCCAGGGGACACCACCTTGACGAAGCACTGTCCGTGCGGGTGGAGAGGCTTGCGTATCCGTGTGAAGCAGAGGGCTATACCGAAGGTAGAGAACCTACTGCCGGAAAGGCCTCAGCTGATGGATCAGACCAAGCGTGTCTCACAACGTCCCGTCTTCCTTATCAAATCAAATGTTCAAATGTTTGTATAGCTTATGGGACTTAACTACGGGGTTATCAGTTCCTAAACTTACAAACTACTTATGAACTACTTACGAACTAGGACGGCACAAATATCCATGCCCGAGGGGGATTCGAACCCCCAACCGTAGTGGCCGTGCTGACCGTGACTGGAGCGCCTCAGTCACCTCGGCCATCTTCCTTATCCTCACAATCCCAGGTGTAATGCGATCCGTACCGAGGTGTGCCTGGCACATGGGTGGATGCGTCTCGAACGGAGCCTCAGGGATACCGGGCGACCTCCCTGAGTAAGTAGCATTGCACCTCGCGGGGTTATCGTGGTGTGGACCATATAAATCCCCAAATCTCGTAGGACTAAGATGAACACAGAGAAAGAAAGTATTTTAAAAGAACCTGAGAGGCAATCTGAGACCTCACATACTCAGACATCGGGATAATGACCGATGGAGTGCACTCCTACTTCTGAATCAGGGTCTAGACCTGAGCAAGAAGTGGGAACTGTAACAGAGAAGTTAGACCAGATTAGGATTAAGGCCCTGTCTGGGGCTCAGAGGAGGAAACTTCTCAAGGAACAGAAGCAAAAGGAAGGAAAAGAATGGTTGCCTAAGCATAAGTGGAGGGAATCAAAAGGGCTTGAGCCCAAGATCCCCAAAAAGAAACTGCCTCAGGTTGAAGGGGATACACATACCCCCTCGGCGTCAAAGACAGGTGGCAAGAGGCTTAGGGAGGAATCTAAGTCTCCCTCCTCTCTGGACAAGCGTGATCCTAAAAGGCTGAGGCAGGAAATAGGGAAACAGACCTATAGTACTGCAGTCTCGGTCTTTAGAATGGCGGTCTTTAGAATGTCCAAGAAGGATACCCACTGGTGAGCATCACCTCGCAGCAAGAGGAGCTCGTGCAGATGCCCTCTTTGAAGAGATGGGGGGAGACGCTGGCCCAGGACCGAAATTCAGGAGGGTCTATCTAGATCGCGGTGCACTCATTTTTGTCTGCGAGGGGGAGCACTCAGCAGAATGGCTTAAGGACAAGGTGCCCATTATATCCCCGTGGGAGAATGCAAAGCTGCTGGTCAAGACAGCAGCCGAACTCCTGAAGACCGCAAAGGTATCAATATGGGTACCAAAGATCCTTAAGGATGTCCCTCCAAAGACAATGTTCGAGAAAATAAGGGTCCAGAACCCAAAAGTCTCGACAGAGAATTGGAGGGTAATTAACCAAAAGGTCGTTCCGGAAGGACGAACCATGGTGGTGGAGGTCGGAGAGAAGTCCCTGAAGGCAATGCAAGAGCAACGCCTGAAACTGTTTTCAGGGTTCTCGCAGGTCGCCCTCAGGGTAATCAAAGACCTTAAAGGTAATAGTGACAGCAAGATGGGGGACCGGAAGTGCTGCAGACAAAACCTGCAGCACAGTAAAGGGGCCACTGCTGCCCTGAGCCGTCGCCTGGGGAGACAGGAGGTGGACGTGGCCCTGATACAAGAACCCTATTTATACAAAGGGGGTGTATCTGGCCTCGGTGGTACTGGAGGTAAGCTGATTTATGCTAGAAATCTAAAAAACTCCAGAACATGCATTTATGTTAGAAATGGAATACCTTTCATACCAATGATGGATTTTTGTTCCAGGGACTTGGTGACCATCAGGATGCAGCAACGTGAGGAAGGTATCAAGAGGGAAATTGTTTTGGCCTCAGCATACCTTCCTTACGAAGACAGTTCTCCTCCTCCTTTGGAAGTGAGGAGACTGACAGAAGCGTGCCATCGGCAAGGTGACGAACTGTTGGTGGGATGTGATGCCAATGCCCACAATCTATCGTGGGGCAGCAAGGACACCAACAGTAGAGGTGAGCACCTTCTTGAATTTCTCCTACCTAACAACTTGGAGATCCTGAATAGGGGTGATGAACCTACATTCAGGAAAAGTAAAAGGGAAGAAGTAATTGACATAACTTTTGGTTCCATGATGATGGGAAGTTACGTCAAACAGTGGCATGTGGTCCTGGAGCCATCCTCATTAGATCACATGTATATTAAATTCAAGGTTGAAATGGGAACCAGACAGACCATGGCCTATAGGAATCCCAGGGAAACGGACTGGGAGGCATATAGGAGAGACCTTGACGTCAGCCTATCGGTAATTAAAACTTCGATAAGGATTCCAGCAGCGTTTGAGGAAGTAGCAGAGGCCGTAACCTCTGCTATAGTGACCTCATACCAGGACAACTGCACAATCACCAAGAAGTGCACAAATAGGAGTGTGCCTTGGTGGAATAATAACCTGGAAATGCAAAGGAAACAGGTACGAAGGCTGTTTAACGTTGCGAAACGCAAAGGACAATGGGCAAAGTATCGTGAGGATCTTGTCAATTACAACCTTGCCATCAGACGGGCAAAGGAGGCATCCTGCAAGGTATTATGTGAGGAAGTGGAGGGCACGGCTGCTCAAGCAAGACTTCATAAAATCCTCACTAGTGTACCAGCTAATCCAGGAGGAACATTGAGGAAGGAGGATGGGGAGTATACAAAGACAGCACATGAAACGCTGGAACTGCTCCTCAAGGCTCACTTTCCTCAGTATACTCTGGGGGATAACTCAGACCTGAATGCGATTCCTGAAAGACAACGGTTCTCAGGTATTCGCAAAGAGGACTGGGATATGGCCAAGGAGTGTGTCGATTTCAGTAAGGTCCGATGGGCGGTGGGAACATTTCAACCGTTCAAGTCACCTGGCCCCGATGGAATCTTTCCAGCTCTCCTGCAACAAGCAGGAGAAAATCTTATTAGATTCCTATGCAGGTTAATTAGGGTTAGGCTAGCAGCAGGAATCATTCCCAATGCCTGGAGGGCAGTGAAGGTTGTCTTCATTCCAAAGCCAGGGAGAATTGATCATACCAAGGCGAAGGATATGAGATCAATCAGCCTGTCCTCCTTCATTCTTAAGACATTGGAAAAGCTGGTTAATGTGCATGTTGGAGAAAGGAGGTTAAGTAGGGCTCCTCTACATTCAAACCAACATGCATATCAACCAGGTAAATCATGTGAGACAGCTCTCCACCAACTTGTTGGGAAGGTGGAGAAAGCACTACACTTTTAGGAAATAACCCTCTGTATCTTCCTGGACATTGAGAGGGCTTTTATCAACACGACTTTCGATTCCATGGTTAGGGCAGCAGAGGTGCATGACCTAGGGACCACTATACGTAGGTGGACTAGGGCCATGCTCAGTGGAAGAAAGGTAGAGGCTACCATGATGAATGAAAAAATGGTAATCAACACCACAAGGGGTTGCCCGCAAGGAGGAGTTCTTTCCCCTTTATTGTAGAATCTAGTGATGAATGATCTCATTGGAGAATTAAACTCTAGGCAGTACCTTTGCCAAGGATACGCAGATGATCTTGTCATAGTAATACTTGGCAAATTTTCTGACACAGTGAAGAATATGGCACAAGGTGCATTACACATTGTGAAAGACTGGTGCAGAAAACAGGATCTGAGGGTTAGTCCTAAGAAGACTGTTGTTGTACCATTCACGAGGAAACATAACCAACACTCAAGTTGGAATCTAAGGCTTTTCAGTGAAATATCTAGGGGTTACCCTAGATGAGAAACTGACATGGACCACTCACATTAGGAATATTTGCTCCAAGGCAAAAGGTACTTTAGTAAGTGCCAGGAGAGCTTGTGGCAAAAATTTGGGCCTGAGCCCCAAGGGTATGCACTGGATATACACCACAGTGATTAGACCCATGATCACCTATGGGGCAGTCGTGTGGTGGAAGAAGGTAGATAGAACAGCAGGTTGCTGCTAAGGAGCTTTGTAAGGTGCAGAGACTAGCCTGCTTAGCCATAACAGACGGAATTAGCAGCATACCAACTGCTGGGATGGAAACCATGCTGGATATGCCCCCATTACACCTTTGGGTCAATATGGAGGCAGCAGCTGGTGCCTACAGACTCAAAACTGGTATCAACTGGAACTCTTTGGGATATCCAGAATCACACACTAAAATAGTGAGTGAGGTAAATATAGGAAAGGTTGGGGAAATGCCAGCCGACTATATTATAACCCCATACTGCTTCAACAAGCCTTCCATTATAACAATTGGAAGTAGGGAGCAGTGGGAGAAAATAGTTCAACACCGTATTGGGGATATTGTCTGGTTCACTGACGGGTTGAAATCAGACCAAGGTGTTGGGGCCGGGGTATACGGGGTGCAGCGAAGACTGGAGGGCGTCATCTCTCTAGGGAAACTGGCCTCAGTATTCCAGGCCGAAATCACTGTCATCAGGGCATGTGTGGAGGAGAATTTGCGTAGGTGCTACAAAGATCGTACCATCTATATCTATTCAGACAGCCAGGCAGCCCTGAGATCACTGGCAGCTCCTGCAACAAGGTCTAAAATTGTTGCAGAATGTCACAGGGTTCTGGTGGAGCTAGGGGAAAGCAATAGAGTAAACACTGGGATCAGTGGCAACGAACATGCCGACAGATTAAACAGGATCGGGGCAGAATCTCCATTTATTGGACCGGAACCTGTCCTGACAATCTCCAAGACAATGATCAAATAGGAGCTATGTAACTGGCTCAGAAGACAGCACGTAGATGAAACTGCATCACATCTAATCTTCAAATGCATTGCAAATGTTCGAATGTTTGTAGAACTTATGGGACTTAACTACGGGGTCATCAATCCCTAAGCTTACAAACTACTTATGAACTAGCTAAGACTAAGGACGGCACAAATATCCATGCCCGAGGGGGGGATTCGAACCCCCGACCGCAGTAGTCGTGCAGACCGTGACTGGAGCGCCTCAGTCCCCTCGGCCACCGCGGCCGGCAAA